>OY776122.1:34345408-44118408 GCA_963675135.1 Galeopsis tetrahit
GAAAAGTCATCCTACTGACCAGATCATAGGCGATGCTACAGTTGGAGTGCAAACAAGAGAAAGAATAAGATCGAGTAAGGTAGATGTGGTAAGAACAATATGCATGTCTTCTATTTGCAATGTTGTGAATGCAGAGTGTTACTATTCTGAAATTGAACCTAAAAGTGTGAATGAAGCATTAACTGATGAATATTGGATAAATGCTATGCATGAGGAACTTAATCAGTTTGAAAGAAATGAAGTTTGGACACTTGTTCCTAGACCTAGTCATACTAATGTCATTGGAACTAAGTGGATTTATAAGAATAAAACTGATGAGTCTGGAAACATTGTTAGGAACAAAGCTAGGTTAGTTGCACAAGGTTACACCCAAGTTGAAGGTGTTGATTTTGATGAAACTTTTGCACCTGTTGCTAGGATAGAATCTATTAGGTTATTACTAGCAATTGCATGTTTTATTGATATTAAACTACATCAAATGGATGTAAAAGCTGCATTTTTAAATGGCATATTGAATGAAGAAGCATATGTAGAACAGCCTAAAGGTTTTGAAGATCCACAATACCCGGATCATGTGCACAAACTAAAGAAAGCATTGTATGGTCTAAAACAAGCTCCTAGAGCATGGTATGGTAGACTTACGGACTTTCTTTTAGAGTATGGATTTATTAGAGGAGAAGCCGATAGGACTTTGTTTATTAAGCACACTGGAGAAGATTTACTTATTGCTCAAATATATGTTGATGACATTGTGTTTGGTTCAACCTGTGATAAAATGCTGAACAGATTTGTTGAAGCAATGATAGCAACATTTGAGATGAGTATGGTTGGAGACTTAAATTATTTTTTAGGTCTTCAAATCAAGCAATGTAAGGATGGTATTTTCTTCTCTCAAGGAAAGTATGCTAAAAACTTGGTCAAACGGTTTGGTCTTGAAAGCTCAAAAGTAATGAGAACACCTATGGGTTCTACTTTGAAACTTTGCAAAGACAATGGTGGAAAGGATGTTGATCCAATATTGTATAGATCCATGATAGGTAGTTTACTTTATCTAACCTCTAGTAGACTTGACATTTTGTACAGTGTGTGTGTGTTTGTGCTAGGTACCAAGCTAATCCAAAGGAATCTCACCTGAATGCAGTGAAAAGAATTATCAAATATGTTTCAGGTACAAGTGAACTAGGGATATGGTACACTAAGGACACCAACAACACATTGATTGGATACAGTGATGCGGATTGGGCTAGAGATATAATTGATAGAAAGAGTACGAGTGGAGGATGTTTCTACATGGGGAACAATCTTGTGTCTTGGCATAGAAAGAAACAAAATTGTGTTTCTCAATCCACTGCCGAATCTGAATACATAGCTGCAGGAAGTTGTTGCACACAGCTATTGTGGTTAAGTAAGATGTTTCATGACTATGGAATTGAAAACAATATCCTCACAATTTTCTGTGATAACACAAGTGCTATTAACATATCTAAAAATCTGGTACAACACTCACTCACTAAGCACATTAGCATTAGACATCATTTTATGAGAGATTTAGTGGAGAAGAACATAGTTAAGTTGGAATATGTGCCTACTGAAAATCAACATGCTGATATCTTTACTAAGGCTCTTGACCATGAGAGATTCTCATTTTTTAGGAAATCTCTTGGTATGTGTAATATCTGAATAATTCTTGAGAGGATGTTGTCACAAATGCGGTAGCATTTGGGACAACAACCTAAGGTGGTATAGTTATTATAGAATTGATTTATTTCTTATTTTCGTTGAATAATTCCTTTGTAAAATATTCTTGAATCTGAAATTTATTTGTGCAAAAATAGGCATGTACTACACCTCTCAAAAGCTTGAAAAATTAAGAATGTTACAGCATACTAAAAGATGTACAAAATTCACTGAGTAACTATGGAGCACGGAGTTCGCTACTACGATGCCTTCTTTTCAAAAGGTGAATTTTGGTAAAAGCATCAAGAGGTTCGTAATCCATTAAGTAAATATGGGGCAAGGAGTTCC
This sequence comes from Galeopsis tetrahit, assembly GCA_963675135.1. Lineage (NCBI taxonomy): Eukaryota > Viridiplantae > Streptophyta > Magnoliopsida > Lamiales > Lamiaceae > Galeopsis > Galeopsis tetrahit. The sequence continues at coordinate 34,347,434 of OY776122.1, forward strand.
CTACTACGATGTACTCTACAGGAACAATGGATCAATACGAATTAGATGCTGTAGCACAAAAAGAAGAAATGCAATGAAAAGAAAAATGCAGAAAAATTGGCTACATTGGATAGTTAAAACCTGTGAAAAACCAATGTTGAGGTGTATGTCAAATCCTTGAGCACAACATTACATGATTCAATTATATTTTTATAAGTTGTAATTATTTAATTAATTGTGGGAATTTATTTTATTTATTTATAATTATACTAACCACGTTCCTTTTATTATTTCAGATTATACACATTTTTATTTTTAATTAATTCTAAAATATTCTTAATTTAATTAATTTATTAATTAAGATTTTATCCCACTAACTCACCCATGATTTACTTGTGGCTGAATTTGTGGAGCATTATCATTTTAATCTAGAATTTTCTTTAAGTCAAGCCTTAATCCCACGTACAGCATTCCAACTACTAGTTCTCTCTATATAAAATACTCCCATTTCATGATTTTCTAAGCTTTGTAATTAATTGAGTAAGTTGAGTATTAATTTTGCAGATTTGTTATAAGCTAACTGTGTGTCTCGATTCTTGTGTTGATTCTTTTCGAATTCTTGAGTTTAAATGGCAGGAAACAAGAAAACCCACTCACATAAACCAAACTCTTCAAACTCACAACCGTCTTCTCCATCTCTCTCTAATCTGCATACTCTAGCTTCCATGGCTACTTCACACGAAAACTCACCCCCAACTGCCGCAATCGTCACATCCATTCCAGCTACTCCGACAACCATCCACACACCAAACCAAGCCACACTCTCCGAGCTGAACCAGGCGGTTGAGAATTTCTCTCAATCGATGAGATCATCTAATCCACCCATCCTCACAATTGGCGATTTGTCTATTGACATCTCTCTCTACTTGCGCACCAACGAAGTGATCACTACTGCACCTTCTTCATCCACAGCCAAAAAGCCCCAAAATCCGAGCCCTAATGTTGAAACAGAGGCCCCGACTACTGCCTCTATGGGGGAGACTGACAAGGAGATTGAAGAATCCCCTGTTGCTGAGTCAAATGAGTCGTCGAATGCGGAGACATCCGACAATGAGGACGCTCAGATGGAGGATGCTGAAGCACTCGAAAATTCTGACAAAACTGACTCTGATATTTTGAAGTCGGACTCTGAACTGATTCCTTTCAAGAGGAATGTTGAGAAAGGGAAGAGAAAGAGGAGCCCAGTACCAAGGAGACGATCAAACCGAGTTTTCACTCGAGTTGATTATTCTGACTCTTTGAGGAAGAAGAAGAAGCTAGGTGGTGATGTTGCTGAACCGATTCAGGTATTTTCTAAATCTGAAGAATAAGTGGTGATTGAGAAGCCAACCAAGAAGAAAGTTGATCCTAAGGGGAAGGGAAAGGCAAAGATTGATGTTGTTCGAACAATGCCTGAAGAACCAGAACCTGATTCTGATTCTGAAATGGAGGTTTGTCTCAGGGATATGCAGCAAGCCCTGAAGAAGAATGCTACCTCTCATGCTGAATCAAGTGCTCCAGCACCAGAACCTGGTGATGGAGATGATTCAAGCAGTGCAGCTTCAGACAAAAACTCTGAAAAAGAAGGGGAATCCAGTTCTGAGGAGGAGAAAGAACCAAGTTCAAAGGAAAGTACTTCTGAGGAAGGTAATTCTGAACCCGATGATTCTGATATTGATGGTTTGGTTGATAAGATAACTAGGTTGTCTAGGAGAAAACTGTTGATGGAAAGGAGAATTCATATTTCTGATTTTGAGAGTAAGAATTGGATTCAATTCTTAGAGGATAGAAAGTTGATGAAAGCTCTGAATTTGTGTGATACTTTTGTTTCTGATTGGGTGTATGAATTTTATGCATGTCTTAGGAAGAGTAATGGTAGGAGGAGTTCCCGTTGGTATGGGAATGTATAGTTTAGGGGGAGTATAGTTCCATTTACACCAGAATTGATCAATGATTTCTTAGGCATAGAACCAGTACTTGATGATGATGAACCTGATTTGGATGTTGTTACTGTTTCTATGACTGTGGCTTGTTGACTAGATGGAAAAATGGAATGTTGGCCAAGGACCTTACTTCTCTTTATTATGTGTTGCATAAACTGATAGTTTATAATTGGATACCCTCTACCAACTCTAACAAAGTGACAAAGGATCAAGCAATCTTGCTTTATAGGATAGTGGTTTTGAGGAAGTTTAACTTGGGATTGACTATTTTCCACCACATGATGAAGTTTAGTGGTGACATCTCTGATAAAGGAAACCTTCCATACCCTGTGCTTATATGCTTATATTTGAAGATGCATGGTTTTAGCCCTAAGAAGACTGAAGTTCTTAAAGGTAAGGTTCCTTTATACACCATTTCACCTGCTTTGCTCATTGGTGAAAGAGTGAAAGATCTGCCCTTGCACAATCCTGGAAGTTCTTCTCAAAGACCAGCTCCTACTCAACCTCAACCTCAACCCACACCAGCACAGAGACCTGAACAAGACACAGCTGCACCTAATGTTGCACCAGATACTGAGAACATTGGTGGTAATTTTGACACCACATTTTCTGTTCCCAAATCTTTTATATTACTGCAGTTACAGCACTTACAGGACCAGATTGATGAGCTCCAGTTCATCAAAGACAAGTGGACCAGGCTACTTTCCACTACAACAGGGGGAGTACCACCTTCCACTTCAGCTAGAGCTTCTGGAGTTGTTATTGAAGAGCTGATTCCTGAAGCTGGAGGTGTACCTGATGCTGCTGCTACAGAGAATGGAGGAACTGTTGCTGCTAACAATGTTGTTGCACTCTTTGCTTCAACTTGTTTTATTGAGGAACCAAGGGAGGCTGATAAAGACAAGTTTGCAGATGCTGCTGAAGATGATGAGGATATGGAAATCCTCTATGGTGATGTCTAGAACAGATGCTACAAGACAGGGGGAGTACTGAAGTACAGATGGCACATGTGCAGGACCTTGATGCTGCTGCTATTGTTATAGCAATTCATGCCATTTTCAGTCCTACTTTTGTTTTTGTTATTCTGTTGTGTTTAAGTTAAAGTTTCGTTTATTCTGATACAATATTTATTATTTCTAGTTGATAGGATGTTTATATTTATCTTGCTTAAATTAGTTTGCACTAATGATATTTGATTACTGCTTATTGCTTAATTTGTTTTCTTATCATTAATTGCTTACTGCATGATGAATATGCCTTGTTAAGTTTATTTATTTTTTTCATATTTTTTGCTCTGATTATTTTGTTTAGTCCTTGTCTGTTTTTTAGTCTTACATAAGTCTTAGAACTAATCTGGTATATACCCTTATATGCTCTGATTTAATCTTAGATTTTTGTGAAGTTATATGTTTTGTAAACAAGTGTACTGTTTATACTTGTTTTGGTTTTGAATAAGATTACTTTGATCTTATGGCATGGATCTTAGTAAAATTATTCTTGATCTCTTTTTTATTTGATCGAACGGTTACAACAGGTATTGTCTTGACTAGTATTTAGACTTGATGTCAACCTCACCTAAATACATAATACTAAGTATGTATAGAAATATATGTGCATCAGGTGAGTTGTAGTCGAAAGGTCAAATTGGGGGAGATTGTAGATGTTGTTAACTCTTAAATGCTTTAACATTATCAACAACATCTTAATTTGACCTTCCTTGATTTATTCTAAGTCATTTCTGAAATGTTACATTAAATGTTGTACTAAATGCTCTCACATTCAGGAACGATTCTAGAAGCTTCTACAAGAGTCTGGAACCTGGAAGATTCCAGAAGGTTGGAGAACGTGCTAGAAGAGTTTAGAGCATTGTAGAACGACCTGGAAGATGGAAGAAGGATCTAGAAAGATCATGGAAGTTGAGGTCCTAAAAAATAGGATCTCATAATGGAAGGATCTAGAACTTGGCTATTTATCTATAAATACCGCTGGAGTCTTTCATTTCAAAGTATGCACTATTCGAGTAACACCTTCTTGAGAGTTCAACCCTAGTTCGGAGTTATGGTCAGTAGTTGTATCTTTTAACGTACGCCGAGGGATACCACACCTTCTAGTGTACTTAGTTCTAGTCTTGTATCGAGTGAGAGTGAATCATAGATCGGATTAGTTCTTTAGACAGTGTTCTTACACTTAAGTCTATTTACAGATTCAGGCACCTGCCTCGATTGTAGTTTCTGTTTGTGAAATGTTGAAGTAATTGTTGAGACATTTCACACGACATTTTTGTATATAACTTAGGAACTAAGTTATTTTCGCCATAAGGCTTAGCATAGATTTTGTTATTAATAAAATCTATGTTAAAAATTATTCCATTGTGTTCTTATTGTGTTTTAGTGTTTTAGACTTCCGCTGTGTACTGTGTTTACTTATTCACATTCTATTAGAGTTGATGCTACACTAATTGTCACAACATTTAGTGTAACATTGTTCTATTTTTTATTTAAACACTAGATACCATCCCCACACACTTTCAGATTATATTGTTTATGTGTGAAGTAGAGTTTTGCCTCATAAAACGTTATATCACACTATAACTTGTCATCTTAATTCCGATTTTATGTATCTATTGGAGAGTAAATTAATTAAATGGATTTTTGTCTGAGAACGAGAAAAATGCATCGGTGATCGTCACCATATTTGGACTTTTTGTTCCCACCCCTCTATATTTATAGTATTTTATTATCATTCTATTTTAGCATTTAGCATATTGTCCTATCATGCATTACATATTTGTCCGCACGTCCTACTTTTTTTTTTTTTTACATTAATTAAATAAAGCTCATGAACGTCTATTATATATTTATATACGAGTAGTATTTTTAAAAAATTATGATTCGATAGCCCTCTTATAAGATTTTATTACGTAATTATTTCGTGAAAATTTACTGTTTGACACTCGTAACTCTTTAAAAAAATACGACCTTTTAATATTTTTATATTAATTGTGAATATTTTTTTTGTCTAGAAAGATCTATGCAATTAAGTGTCAAAAGCAATGCAAAAGTTATATTTTGGGAAAATACTTTTTTTTTTTTTTTTTACCTTGAGTTGTTGTACCAATTTTAATTTTTGTCCTCTAAATTTTTTAACTTTGAAAATGTTTACAAATTTTAAGATTTTATTTCTTATTACCTGCAATTAAAGATAAATATCATGTAATTACTTGCAAATCGTTGGCTTTGTCGTTTACCTGCACATCGGGTCTCTAATCGTGTATCAGCAAATTGGGCCCCAATTTGCATTTGTACAAATCGGGCCCCTGATATTTACCTTAATTTAATTGTAAGTACTGAAATTTTAAAATTTATAAACATAAAAGACTAATTTTAAAATCGAAAAATTTAAAGGACAAAAATCAAAATTCAAGCAACTTAAGAGGAAAAAAAAAGTATTTTCTCTTAGGCCACATGCAATTGATAAAAATGTCCTCACTAAATATGTGAGTATTTCAACAAGAAAAATTCACTTTTGGTCCCACCATCCAAGGGCACTCATGTTTTTTGTCCCAACAATCTGAATTTTGGTTCCGGATGGGAAAAACTTGATACATTTGGTCCCAAAAGAAAAAAAAAATTGATTTGGTCTCAATTCCGTTAATTGTTGACGGAAATAGTTAAATGACCTTTAGTTATTTATTTTTCTATTAAAAAATAGTAAAAAATATTATTAAAAATAAAAAAATGTGTAAAATAAAAATTATAAAATGTGTAAATGAAAAAAAAAAATTAATTGTATAATTATAAATAAAATTCTAAAAATTCATTAAAAAGGTAGTACTATAAAAATCCGATTAAAAATTAAAAAATTAAAATTTCTAAAAAATTGAAATCTCGTTTGAATTAAAAAATAAATCTACCAAAACTAACAGCTTAAAAAAAACTCATTAAAAATATATACCCCGTACTTTATAAATTAAAAAATTTGAAAAATAAAAAATCTAAGAATAAAAATTCTAATGAGTAAATTCAAAAAATCTAAAAATGTACTACAAATTATAAATAAAAAAATTCTAAAAATAAAAATAAAATTTTGAAAATTTCTAAAAATTAAAAATAAAAAAATTTATTTCCGTCAATATCAACGTATACGCATTAAAAAAATTAAAAATTAAAAAAATATCAATTGTATAAATTATACTCCCTCCCTCAATGAAATTTACCCAACTTTAATTTTTTCTGTTAGTCTCAATGAAAGTTACTCATTCCATTTTTAGCAAACTATTTGTCACATTTAATTATATTCTTCTCTCTCTCTATTACATCACCTCTAATAGATCTACTTATTATTTCATATTTCTTAACATTCGTGATCAAAGTTTTCGAGTAGCTTTTACCGAGACGGAGGGAGTAAATAAAATTCTAAAAATTAATTAAAAATTAAAATAAATAGTAAAATATAAAAAAAAAATTAAAAAAACTCTAAAATGAGTAAATTAAAATTTTAAAAAAAAATCTAAAATTGTGCAAATTATAATAAAAATTTCTAAAAATTAAAAAAAAAAAATTAACGCTCCAATCTTCATTTTATTCATAAACAATAAATTTATTTATAAATGGACCCCACAATAGTTCATCATACCTCCAATATATCTACTTTGCAAAAAAATTAAATTAATATTCATTAAAACTCGAGCACAAAAAAAATATATTATAAAATGTGTCAAAATAAAATTTAGAAAACTCAAAAAAAATATAAAAAACTCATTAAAATTACGGGATGGATTGACTAATTTTTTTATTTAATCATTTTCTGTTTTTAATGAGATTTGACTAAATTTTTTATTTACACATTTTTTGTTTTTAATGAGATTTTTTTAAAATAATTTTTATTTTCCAAAATTTCAGATTTTTAGAGTTGTTGCACTTTTGATTTTAAGTTTTAGGTTATTTTTAATTATAATGAATTTTTCTGATTTTAAATATACGTCAAAATGAAAAAAAAAATATATTGGGACCAAAACTGTTAACGGTTGACTAACTTTGGGACCAAATGTATCAAGTTTTTCTTATTCGGGACCAAAATTCAAATTGTTGGGACCAAGAACATGAGTGCTCGTGGATGGTGGGACCAAAAGTGCATTTTTCTCGTATTCCAACTTTGCCATTATCAAATTGAGATGCATTCATTCTAGTTTTGTGCTATCTAGTCCCATAAATTCTTTCTAGAAACGTCGCTCCTAATTCCATTTCCAATCGACGATGAATATGTTAATAATCCTGCTTCATCGGTTGTAGAGCAGATGTGATGCGTTCAACATCTACGTTATCATCTTTACTCGATTGTTGCAATTGTTTTTTTCGGTTGATTTAATCATTAAGCTCTAACGCTCAATTTAACGAACGACTTAGATGGGTTGACCTCGCAAACCCTTGTTTGGAACATTTATCCCACAAACCCGGGTAAAAAGAGAACATATTAAAACGGGTGAAAATAAATCGACGACTACCACTAAATCCAGAGCTCAAGGTTGTCGGCTAGCACAGATTCCTTCGCCACTTCAGATTATACGAAGTCGCCGACCTATTTTCCTTCAAACGAAAAATCGCCGCTTTGAGGGAGAGAAAGGGAAACAACTGGAATGAGGGGTTGAGGCCAAAATTGTAGGGTTTTGAGTTTAAAATATCGAGGGTAGGAAGGGAATTTGGATTTCCACGCGTGGGCCGTGTTATGTACCGATAATTTATCACCGTTTTTTTTTTTTTTTTTTTGCCACATAAAAAATGCACAGTAGTCATTGATTTGTGGCGGGTTTGTCTAGGGCCAATGAGATTTCAACCAAACATAAAAGGCAACAGTTATACACACACACAGGGTTATTGAGGACACCTACTGGCTAAACACACACACCCTGAGATGAGGACACACACGTGGAAAAGATCTAAAATACCCTTCCCATTCTAAACTCTAATTAAATCCCCTCTCACTCTTCTCTCACGTTTTCACACACGGTACACCCACCTCCCCTCCACAACGGCGCCGGTGACTTTTTCGTATTTTTTCGAAATTTATAAGCACAAAAATAACTTACCAAAAAATGTATGGGTTCATTATAGTATTGCAAGTATACGACCAAGTAGATATCGTCAAGGACCTAGGAGAGCGTGGAGCCTCAAAACTATAAGTCGGAATGATGTTATAGAAGCTAAACGGAAGGATAAAGCAAATACCAATAAGAAAAATAAACAACTAAAACTAACTCTCAAAGATGAAAGTGCACGTGGAAGAATTGCTTCGGGTGTCTTCCTTATGTGGGATCACTAATGAATTAACAAACTAATCAAAATAATTAAGCTCAATGTCTTGAATTATGCTAAAGGCTATCACATATATGTGTAGACCAATCTCTAGTGAGGCTTAGGTGAACACGTGCACTAATTAGCAATTGTGAGATCTAATTAGTACCATAAGCTCCTAGGATAGCGATCCGTAAACACTTTCAACACGGTTACTAATGTTTACGACTCGCCCTCTCACTAATCTCTTAGACGACCTCTAATCGATTAATATATACTGTTGTCGATCTAAGTAATCAACCCTTTCTCGGTTAAGCTAATTACTATTTAACTTCAATAAATTAATCAAGGCTTACACATACACCTCAATCATGCAAACCCAACTCTCGTTGCAATTAACATAATCGAAAATGCTAACTAATATGATTGATCAACCAATTAAATCATACAATTCACAACATTAGAAACAATCAATCAACAAGACATAAGCTAAATCATGCAATTAATTCATAAACTCGCTAATTACCCACATAATTTCAACACCCAACAATCAAAGTTTAGCCCATAACTAAAACAACAAATAATATAAAACTCATGAGAAACAAACAACAAAACATTAAATTAAGAAAAATATCACCTCTAATTCTTGAGTTCTTTAATCTTCTTAACAAAATGAAATACGAAACCATAAATTAGCTAAAAAAAATTGAAATTAAACTAATTTAATCTAATGAGTGAAAATGTTCACACGCCCTCCCCGTTCACCCCCCTCCTCCGTCGTTCGCCTCCTTCTGATAAGTTTAGTGGTTAGGGTTTAAGAAAAAAATGTATTAGGATCCAAAAATAATAAGAGACTTCTGAAAAAAGATAGGAAAAAAGTGTATTAGGGTTTTTACAATCCAAAAAAAAATGTATTAGAATTTTTACAAATTCAAAAATATATTTTTTTCGAAATTTTTTTGTTTTTCCGAAATTTTTGTCGAATCTATTTATTTATTTTTTCAAATTTTTGTGTTTGTCCGAGATTTCTGCATTTTTTTTATATATATAATTTTACTAAATGGTATATTGAACATTTCATGTACCCTTTAGTTGTTTTTTTTAAGTGGTGTGCTCAATAAATTTGTGTGTGTGTATAACTGTGGCCAACATAAAATAGGTCAGATTAGGCCCAATCTTGAATTTATCTTGGGGCTAGGCTATATACCCCATCTCTATTTATTAATTAAATATATATGTAAAATACTCAATTTACCCTTATATAAAATATTCATTAGATAGATACACCCCTTAAACCCTAAAAATCTAACACTAATTTTTTCAACCACCACCAACCCCACGGCCGGACAAAGTGGGATAGCTCAAGTGGTTAGAGCACCACTACCTATGCATTAGATCCTGGGTTCGAGTAATAGGGAGGGGGAAAAATGTAATTCAAAAAAAAACCAACCCCACGGCCGCTGCCGCCTCTGACTCCTGCCGTTGCAATCTTCGACAATACCAAAACCAAAAACCCACATAAATCACCAAAAAATATTAACATTTTTTTGACGAACCAGTGTCAATCGACACTGGTTTGTCGAAAATAAGGTATACAATCAACAATATTTTGTCGAAAAAACACACTCTCCTCGACAAAATTTCGTAGAAAGATTTTTTTTTTTAAAATGAAATATTTCAACAAAGAGTGCTCGAAAAGAATCACTCTCATTGACACATTGTTGTCGACCCGAGTGTTTATTTTTTAACACTGTGTCAAAAAAAAAGTGAGTTCAAGCAACAACGGCGCCTGTGTCGACTGGGCGAGGGAGGGGCGCGACCTTGGCGAGGGAAGAGGCGACGGCGCCGTAGATATTGGTATAGAAATTTAAAAAAATCGAAAAAGAGGGGGAGGAGGGAACGACAGAGGGTTGGGAAAGGCAAGGCGGCAGCATAAGGGACGAGTGCGGCTTGGGTAGGGGAGGAGGCAACTGCGGCGGTAGGCGAAGGAGGGGCGACGCCACTACCGATATTTTTATAGAAATTTTAAAAAAAAAACGAAAAATGAGGGAGGTAGGAGGGAACGGCGGCGGGTTGGGGAAGGCAGGGTGGCAGCGTAAGGGAGGAGGGGTGTGGCCTTGGGTAGGAGAAGAGGCGACAGCGGGCAAATGAGGGGCGGCGCCACCGCCGATATTTTTACAAAAATTTTAAAAAAAATCGAAAAAGGAGGGGGGACGTCGACGGGTTGGGGAAGGCAAGGCGGCAGCGTAAGGGAAGAGGGGTGTGGCCTTGGGCAAGGGAGGAGGTGGCAGCGCTGGGCAAAGGAGCAGCATTGGTTAAGCGACGGCAGACGGTTGGAGACTTGGAGGAGGAAAGATGAAGGAGATGAGAGAAAATTAGGATTTTTAAGGAATATATTTATCATTAATCTATATATATATAATAATAGCATAGTAGCTTCTGAAGGAAGTTGCCGCCAAAACACTGTATTATTAAAATATTATTCTGTGAGTTAACAATTAAGAGTTTTCTTATAATATTTGTTTCTTCTCTCTCTTTCTACTAATATTTTCTATTCTTCACACATAAATAATAAGGTTACGTTTGGTTTAAGGGAAAAGATAGGTTAGACTTTTTTGTCCCAACATTTCCTATGTTTGGTTTAGTGGATTGTGGCCCGAGTAAAAGGATGAGCCCGAGTAAGTTTTTCTAAATAAACTCACGTACGCGTGATTCTAAATCCAAGGTGGAGGGGTAAGTTTATTTATCTAACTAACTCCACATTTCCCACGACAGGTAAAAAGTCTTTTCTGCCCTTAAATATCTAAAGCTTCTGACGGAAATAACCTCCAAAATCATTTTATTTACACAATGCCACATACATATACAACCCTAATTCTCATAGTTTAAGTTCCACTCGTCGGAGCAGTACCAGTGAAGAGTGGGAGATTGTTCATCGGAGAACAAATTGCTGCAGGATTCTTCACCTAGGAAATTATGCTCCTCAATCTTCACAAACTGTGTCTGAAACTGGAAATTCACATCCATGGAGGAATTCGAACCCAAGAATTGATGACCGTCGGACTGTTATTGTTATCTTAATTTAGAATGGCACTTGAATCGCTGTCGGAAGATCCGTCTTTAAAATCCCCAAAAACAGAGGTTGCTCCAGTAATTTCTTTTCTTCCCCTCCATCATTGCCGTTGCAATCCTCCTCCACTTTGGGATCTTCAATCTCGATTTTCTCCGAAATCGACGGCTCTTCTTTCACTGAAATTTTGCTATCATCCTCCTCATTCTGCAGCTTCGACTTCATCTCACGAAGCTGTAAGAACAACACACATTAATTAATTAATTATGGCAAATTAAAAAAGCAATCAAAATCAGGAAGATATAGATCTTGTTAAGTCAGGAAGAGGTCTTAATTAGTGTGGAAATTGAATTCATGTAATCGATTAAGTCTAGAAATCCAAATCCCCAAAATAAATTATAAAAAGAGATATGGGAAGGGACTGGAACATTCTAGGTTCCAGTAGAATTTTAATTTTATTTTTATATCAAATTTTGATACCTGTTATTTTTAAACTTGGACCAAAAATATACCAATGGCCCAATTAATTCATCAAAGGAAATTAAAATAAATCACGAGAAGTATAATAATAATAAAAAAAAAAAATGTAAAGGGTATTTTTGACATTTGACACTACAATTCAATTTTATCCTACAATCCAAACAACTTAAGTATAAATTATCATATAAATTATAAAATTCAATCCATCAATCCAAACATAAATTTTAAATCAACTTTTCAAATTATGAACAGTGTAATCCCGTTAAATCCTATCCTGTCAACAGAACCAAACGAGCCCTAAGAGTCCAACGCCGCTTGAAGTCTCAGAACACCACCACTCCTTGGGTCGCCGCTCACGCCTCACCTGAAACCAGCGCCTTCCCTTCTGCTAAAATCACGCCTCCACGGCGGTTGATCCACCGCAACCAGAAGCTGCCCGCCATGGCCGTTTGGTCGCCCACCTCGCCTAAAGCTGTTTTGACCGTCGTCGTACATGAGCTGCATAACCGCCACCGCTGAACTACGGGCCGTCGTCGTCTCCCTGCTGTCGCCCAAAAGAAATCCCATCGTCAAACCTCCACAGCTGAGCCGCAAATCCCACAGTCTCCGATCGTTTGCCGTCGAGTCACGCACACGACTGAGTAAAAATGGTTCTGCGATTTCTTTCTTTCGAAATCTTCCACTCTTCATCAAATGGTTGCCTCTTCTTTTAGATTTATTTTTTGGATTATATTGTTGCCTTGGATTAATTTGTTTTGAGATTTATTTTTTTGATTTGGATTTCTTTCAGTGTTCTTTGATCTGGTGGATTGATGTTCTTGGATGTTGTTTTGCTGTCAATTTTTTATCAATAAAGTTTTAATGTATGCTTAATTCAGATAAAAGTGTATGGTTAAAGTTGTAAATAACATTGTTTTATTTATCAAATTTTCAGAATCGGTGGAGGGATTAAAGTTAGCAAGCATCCCCTAAAGTGGGCATCTGCAGAATCATCCTGCCTAGACGAACGACCTGAAAACTCCCAATGGTACGTGCGGCACTCAAGGGACAATGGCACTCCTCTATTTATCTTGCTGAAATGACTACTTGGGTTGAATTGATATTTTTTTTTCCATTTGATAATTTCAGTTGGGTTGAATTGATATTTTTTTTTCCATTTGATAATTTCAGTGATTAGAAATTTGTTAGAACTTTTCTTTAATTTGGATCTTTTGGATTGGATTTGGATACTATTTTTATGTTCTTTAATCAAATGTGCTATGTAAATTATGTATATTTGAGTCCAGCATTGAAAATTTGAAATGTTATTTCTTAATCCTTATAGGTGAAATATCTTACGAGTATCTAACTTTAATGCATAGTTGGGAGAAAATTGTGTGTTTATGTACTCGAATCATGGAAAGGTATACTATATATCTTTCTCACAGTAAACCCTCTTCTATGATTCTCAAGTTATATAGTGGTTTAACTAAAATTGCTTTATAGAGTATCTTCTTGAAGTGTTTGGTTATCATTTTCTGATGTAGTGGAATTATTTGGCTTTATGATGATCAGGCCCGAGCTTTGCTAGAATGGCATACCACATCACGTTTATGTGGATACTGCGGAGGTAAGACAGTTGTTGCAGTGGCTGGTAGGCGAAAACAGTGCTCGAATGAATTGTGCAAAAAGAGAATTTACCATCGGGTTGATTTGGTATGTGATGCCTAATTTTTTTCCTTGGTGAATATCAGCAAGCTTCGTGCTAACTTTCTTTCATTGGTGTATCGGAGGTTGTTATCATGATGGTTATAGATAAAGAAAATGACCGTGCAGTGTTAGGTAGGCAGTTGAGATTTGTCCCTCGCATTTGGAGTTGTCTTGCTGGATTTATAGAGGTTTGTTTCTGTCATAGTTCCCTGTTCTAAATTCATCATTTGTCATAGATTGCCCTAATGTTTCCCACCCCCTCAATCCAGGATTGTCAAAATTAGCCTGGAGAAAGTTTAGAAAGTTTAGAAGAGGCAATAAGGAGAGAAACGTGGGAGGAGATTGACATTGAAGTTGGTGAAGTTGTCTATCACAGTTCTCAGCCATGGCCTGGTATAGTATAGTCTCCTTTTATGCTTCAGTGCCCCCCCCAACTTTAATTGACATAAACTCAATTCAAGTAATTATCTTAGGTCTTGCTACTTTCCCTGCTTGTACGTGTTCAGGTTAGCAGTGCTCAAAGTATATGCACATCTTAATAACAATATGCACATTGCTTATATGGTTAATGACTATTCAATCATGGATATATTCTGCAAGCATTTAAGTAGCTTTGTATATATACACATCTTAATAGCATTATAAATTGTGAACTCCTGTTTTAGACATCTTTAAATAGATTATTCATCCCCCTTCTCCCCTTATAAAAAAAAAGCAACAAATTTTATGATGTTTCAAAGGATTCATATAGATGGGAAATTACTATCCTGACACAGAGACGTGAGCCAAAATGTTGGCATGATCCTCTGTAAGGGTTGTTGCCTATAGAGCGAAAAATATTGGAACATTAGGTGCACATATGTTGTGTAGTATATCTTAGTACAAAGATTGTGAATGTAAACATAAAAGATAAAGGAGAAGAACAATGCTTCTCCTGTCAGGGTTAAAGAAAAATTTCATAGCATTTTCCGGCATTTATTGAAGATTTAACAGCTTTGTCTGGATTATCCATTCAACAATGGAGGCTTCATCTTTGGGAGTTTCCATTCGGTATTTGTACATTTCTCTTGCGATTTATCTTGCTGAAATGACTACTTGGGTTCGATTGATATTTTATTTTTCCATTTGATAATTTTAGTGATTAGAAAATTGTTAGAAGTTTTCTTGAATTTGGATCTTTTGGATTGGATTTGGATACTATTTTTATGTTCTTTAATCAAATGTGCTATGTAAATTATGTATATTTGAGTCCTGCATTGAAAATTTGAAATGTTATTTTCTTAATCCTTATAGGTGAAATATCTTACGAGTATCTAACTTTGATGCATAGTTGGAGAAAATTGTGTGTTTATGTACTCGAATCATGAAAAGGAATACTATCTTTCTCATAGTAAACCCTCTTCTCTGATTCTCAAATTTTTGTTTATGTGGTTACAACTGTAAATTTTGCATATTCCAAACTCAATAGATATGAAGTGTTAAATTTGAAAGATTTCATTTCGATTATATTTTAGTTTACATAGTTTTAACTTTTTTTTTCTTTTTTATATTTTAAATTTGAATCGTCTTCAGGGTTTAATGCCATTGGTGGGGATGCTTTGAGTGTTCTTTTGGAACAAAAACTAAAAGAATTGAGTTCTAGAGTTGAGTTTTCCCAAAAGGACATGTCAGAATCGGGTTCTTTGTTTAGTTCTGCCAACAACTATGGAAACATGGGTACTTCTATGAATTTAACAACGTCCCTTCCCCCAGAAAATGACATATGCAAAAGTAAACTGGAAATCCAGAAGGCCTCTGATTGTGCTTCGGTTGAAAAAGATAACAAGGTCCTTTATCTTTCTATAGCATGTCCATTTGCAAACCTCTTTTTATGCAGCCTTACCTGTGTGACAGTGTTTTTAGTTTTAGTCTTTTTCTGAGTAAACAATAATAAAAATGTGAACTTGGGTCAGGAACTTTGAAGATAGGTGAACTAATATTTCAATTTTGAAGGAACTTGATGCCCTTTGATGTAACTGAATGCTTTCCTCGAATTATTGATTATTTTATTTGTCAACTAATTGTCACTTTTACTTCATAAAGTTCTTGCTGAAATCTGGGGGTGGAGCTAAAACTACTTTACCAATTGTTCTCAAACTAAAAGAATTAAGGTTTTATATTCAAAGGTTGAATGAACACAGAAGTTATTTTTAATTTTTCAATTGCAAATTAGGTAGAAAAATGTTATCACTTCACATAATTACCTACACAATTTTATAGCTTTCCAAACATAATTTTGTTTTGCATTCCAATATATATTAAATACTCCACTCTGCATTATTATAATCAGTAGTTCACGTAATTAATACTACTCTTTTCACACAATGAAAAGTAATCATTTTCATGAAATTACTTTGTCCGGCCAACTGGCCAAGTACGAAGTCTTTGTCTCAAAAAAAAAAAAAAAAAGTTGCACAAATGAGCTGAAGTATACATATATGTCACCTTTGGCACACCAAGTAGCTAGAATAATATTCTTTGATTCATTGAGAGAAAATAGAGAGTTCTGCGGTAATTAATGTTCGGGTTAGAAAACAAAATTTTAATTGCATAAAAATACATGGAATCTGTAGATTCGTTGTCTTTAGCGCAATGGATGATTGAAAGATTTTTCACCTGACGGCAAATAAAATACTCCGGTATTCTAAAATTTATACAAATTTTACGAAGTCAGTAGAGAGAAAGTATATGTTGGATTCAAATGTTCATCAAGATTTCCAAAAAAAATAATAAATCATTTTGTTTGTTTCCAAATTAAATACTCCGTATTTCTTAAAATTTTTATAATTGACTTCTAATTGAATGATAGTTTCACTTAGGCTGTCTCAATTGCTATTCTTAACTTTGAGATTTATCATGGTCTAACTGCATAATTATGTACTATCTGATTTATAAAAAATATATCATTCCGTGCATCTAGAGCCGTCAAAACGGGTTGGGCCCGTTGGGTCAGCCCGCCCCGCCACTTAAAATAGTGGGTTGGGCTAAGCTTTTCCAAGCCCGCCAGGAAGCGGGCCCAGGCGGGCCGGACCGTTTGGTTCGCGGTCTTTGGCGGGTTGGTGCGGGCTTTGGCGGGCTGGCCCGCCTTTTTTTAAAAAATATTATATTTACTTAAAAAATATAAAAAAAATGTATTTTCTGCCTTTTGTAGGGGTTGAACTCAAGACCTATCTAGGTAATGATGCTCTAACCATTTGAACTATCCAACTTTGTTTAAAAAAAATATACAATAAATCTAACTAAAAGAAAAAACTCTAGTAAATGACAGATTATAGAAGCAGCTCTATTTTTTTTCCTTCTTTCTTCATTTTCTGATATATATAAATAATATTATTGTAATTTATAGTCTATTTAGTTTTTTTTGTTGTTAATTAACACTATAATTCTTGATATATACTGTAATTTTTGTGTTTCTTAATAAATTTAATAAATACTTTTGTTAAAAAAAAAAAAAAAGTTGGCCCGCCTAAACCCGCGGCCCGCCCATTTTTGGGTTGGGTTGAGGTTTTTGCAGCCCGCTTAACAAACGGTCTGGCCCGCCCCGCCCCGCCAAATGGCGGGCTTTTGCGGTATTGGCCCGTCCCGTCCCGCCCCGCCGGCCCGTCTTGACAGGTCTACGTGCATCGCACGGGTGAAATACTAGTATTTTGTAGAAGGGGGAGTGTATAGCCCGGCCCTAAGGAATATATTTATCATTAATATTTTGTAGAAGGGGGAGTGTATAGCCCAGCCCTTTTATCTTGCCTAATCTGGGCTACCAAAGGTGCCCTTATATTTTCAATCAAATTCTCAAAGCCCGTCTGATTTTGATTTTGAGGGGAAAACGACTGGCAGTTTTAAAGTTATTTAAAAATAAATTGACTGCGTGTTAGTATTTTGATACAATTTCAGTCTGTTGAATCAGTTAGGGAATGTTTATTTTGAAATTTTGAGGATCTTGAAATTCCGGATTTTAAAATCCAAATGAGATTTTTAAAATAACTCACCAAAACACACTTTCACTTATGTCTTTTATTAAATGCCACAGATAAAAAAAACAAATCACCAACAGAAAAGAATATAAGAAACATCCAAAATAAGTAAACGACAAGTAATAACAACAAACCAACTTTTTTTGTCTTATCTATAGACTATAATTGAAAACAGTACAATTTCACGAAAAATAAATTCGGAAAAAAAAGCAAATTGACACCAACAGTGCTGATCATTTCAGGAGGCAAACAGGGTATTTACGTCTAAGGTGACTCCCTAAGTTCAATCTTAATGTATCTGATGCTGCGCAAAACAGGTAACTTAGGAGATGGACTAGGACTAGGTGGTGAACGATGGACAGTAAAATAATCATTCCGACGCAGCTCTTCAATTTCCTTGAGCTGAAATATGAAGTAGTTACTTATATTTCTTCTTTCTCATCCAAAATTTTACTTTCATTTAAAAATAAACAATAACAATTATTACAAAAAGAAGAGCTCAAGTTGTTACCTCCTTTGGGTCAGGGTAAAGTGGAGGTAGATGTACAACTTCATCTGATACTGTATAAAATATCGAAACAATTATTAGGCAGCACAACATATTAATAGAAAATTATCAAAGAATGAAGTTTAGTAGCATTACAATCCTCCAAATAGTAGCGCCCACTTTTTATTGCTCGAGCTTCTTGGATGCACTTCTGATGATTGTGCAGAAATCCCTGCTCCTTTATTTCTTCATCATTCAACTGAAATATGAAGCAGTTACTTATATTTCTTCTTTCTCATCCAAACTTTTACTTTCATTTAAAAATAAACAATAAGAATTATTACAAAAACAAGAGCTCAAGTTGTTACCTCCTTTGGGTCAGGGTAAAGTGGAGGTAGATGTACAACTTCATCTGATACTGTATAAAATATCGAAACAATTATTAGGCAGCACAACATATTAATAGAAAATTATCAAAGAATGAAGTTTAGTACCATTACAATCCTCCACATCGCAGCCCCCATTGCCATTGCTTGAACTTCTTGGATGCACTTCTGATGATTGTGCAGAAATCCCTGCTCCATTATTTCTTCAGCATTCAGCTTTCTTGGAACTTGCTGCTGCTTTGTAAGTAGCTTGACAGAGTTTGTGTTGTCACTCACTGGTATGTCATTTACAGCTTTCCGTTTCCGTCCACGTAGCCCTCCCTTCTTGTATGATTTGGCTACATCAGCCAATCCTCCAGGAGTAGTCACTGAGCTTGTGAAGACTTTCCCTTTCAGTCCTTTGGAAAGGTCAGCCTCAGCCTGGAAGTAGTCAGAGTTAACAAGATTTGAATTGAAACAAACAAAAAAATCAATACTAAAAGTTTATAAAATAAAAATGAAAAATTCGGAAACATTTTTTTCAAACAATTCAGATCTATAATTTAGAATAGAAACTGAAAAAATAACCAAGATCTATAATCTAAAATAGAAACTGAAAAAAACAATTCAGATCTATAATTTAGAATAGAAACTGAAAAAATAACCAAGATCTATAATCTAAAATAGAAACTGAAAAAAATAATTCAAATAACCCAGATGTATGATCTAAAAAATTTCAAACATCCCCGATCTATGAAAATATTCAAATACAGAAACTAAAATGTTGAAAATGAAGATAATAAGCATATTCCACTCCCAACCTCACCATGGTTAATCGGTGAAAAGAAAATCAGATCTATAAACTAGAATATAAAATGAAAAAAAAATCAAAAGAACCCAGATCTATGATCTAAAATATTTTAAACAACCAAGATTCTGAAAATATTCAAATACACAAACTGAAATGAAGATAATAAGCACATTACACTCCCAAACTCACCATGTTAATCGGAGGTGTGAGAGGGGGCGGCGCAAGCCAGATGAGAGGGGGCGGCGCAAGCCAGATGAGAGGGGGCGGCGCAAGCCAGAGAGCGTTCGGCAGCCAAATTATGGGAAAATGGAGGCTTAGGTTTTTAATGAGGAAGAGGGTACTCAATATAACCGCTACCGTCGCCAAATTAGGCTAATAGAACGAATTAGGTTCAAATTTAGGTCTAATTCTTCAAAAGCATTTTTTGGGCCTGGGTACCTAATTTTTGGGTCTACGGTTAAATGGCCCCCCTTTTTTATGTTTTTACCCGAGTTCACACCCGAATTTTGAATTCACCCTTCTTCATTTTTCAAAATTACCCTTTTA
This sequence comes from Galeopsis tetrahit, assembly GCA_963675135.1. Lineage (NCBI taxonomy): Eukaryota > Viridiplantae > Streptophyta > Magnoliopsida > Lamiales > Lamiaceae > Galeopsis > Galeopsis tetrahit. The sequence continues at coordinate 34,367,143 of OY776122.1, forward strand.
TCTCTTGAACCCTATTTTCCCTAACCCTACTCCCTCTTCCCTCATTTTCATCCGCTCCTTCTCTTTCCTCTAATACTCCATCGCGGTCTCCGTCGCTGCTCACCCCTGTCATCACGCTTCCGACTCTTGCATCTACATTGCTCCGCTGCCACACTTCACTCTCTTTCTGCGTTTATTTTATTTCAATTGCCACCAGTAGTGACAGATTCAAGATTTTGAGATTTGAGGTACGACCATTAATATATAATCTTAAAATATTTAGGGAAAATCACTCAAATCTACAATTTGGAATCCTATAGTACACAAAATTATACATTACTTAAATCAGCAAAGGAGGACATAGAATTACTAGTGTGCCCTTCCTTTCCACCGTGTGAAATACTTTTCATTTCCTAAAATTAAGGAACTTTTATGACTTGTCAAATCCAACTTGGGTAATTCTTGGTGTAGTCAAATAGTACAAAGTGACTATGTAGTCAACGCGTCGAATCGCGCCACGTGGCATCGTATGCTTCGTATGAACCTACTACCTGTTATGCAGGTTTTAATTAATTAAATCATTTTTTAAAGTGTATTTTGTTATTTACTATATTACCCTTCTTTATATATATATATATATATATATATATATATTAAGCAAAATTACTATTCTACCCTTTTTATACAAATATTATTATTATAAAAATTAAATTAACCAATACAAAAATAATTAAATAATAAAGTAATTAAATTATAAATTGTGTTTTTCTTCCCCAATTCCATCGAAGAAGTTAGGGTTCTTTGTTAATTGAAGTCTTTTTTATTCATAATTGAAAAACGAAAGCAAGAAGGTTTCTTGTACAAATGAATCGAAGCAAGAAGTAAGTTTTTCTCACTAATTTATGTTTCTTCAATCCACAATGACTCGCTCACTCCCAGATCGATCAAGAAGCAAGAAGTAGCTTTTATCCGACGCTCGCTCAATTCCAGATCGTTCTCCGACCAATCACCTTTTCGGCGACTGCTCGGTCCAAGAGACATGCACAATTGCACGTTCGATACTCAGTCACCCATGTAAATAGAAATATGTACTAGAAGTATTCACTTGCACGGTCCAACAGCCATGCACGGTTGCACGGTCGATACTCAGTCACCCGTGTAAATAGAAACATGTACTGGAAGTATTCACTTGCACGGTCCAGGAGCCGTGCACAATTGCACGGTCGATACTCAGTCACTCGTGTAAATAGAAACACGTACTGGAAGTATTCAATTGCACGGTCGATACCCAGTCACCTGTGTAAATAGAAACATTTACTGGAAGTATTCACTTGAACGGTCAAGGAGCCGTGCACAATTGCACGATCGATACTCAGTCACCCATTTAAATAGAAATATGTATTGGACATACTCAGTTGCACGGTCCAACAACCGTGCACAGTTTCACAGTCGATACTCAGTAAACCGTGCAATCCAAAAAATGTGTTGTAGGTGCTCACTTTCACGGTCCAATAGTCATGCCTGGTTGCACGGTCGATATAGAAGTTCAGTAAACATTGAAAACAAAAAAAAATGTTATTTTCTTGTTCACGTGCTCGAGCCACAAATAGAGTAGTAATGCACGACACACAAACATCTTTCTCATATTCGTATAAAATGCATATTTCATCTGAATTCAATATGATTATTGTTCACACTTAATTTTAGCATAAACGTATCTTATGACGTGGATTAAACAACACAAGAAATATGTGAGTATTTCAACAAGAAAAATTCACTTTTGGTCCCACCATCCAAGGGCACTCATATTTTTTGTCCCAACAATTTGAATTTTGGTTCCGGATGGGAAAAACTTGATACATTTGGTCCCAAAAGAAAAAAAAAATTGATACATTTGGTCTCAATTCCGTTAATTGTTGACGATAGGAGATTCTTTTTCACCAGATGAATTGAGCACCCATACAGAGGATTCGGATAGGCGAGTCAAGGGCATACTTATGTTGGCTATGTACGCAGTATCGACAACTTGGGGACTCGCGAGTCCGTTCCGTACAAGGGGTTACAGATCTCTTATAATTATAAATAAAATTCTAAAAATTCATTAAAAAGGTAGTACTATAAAAATCCGATTAAAAATTAAAAAATTAAAATTTCTAAAAAATTGAAATCTCGTTTGAATTAAAAAATAAATCTACCAAAACTAACAACTTAAAAAAAACTCATTAAAAATATATACCCCGTACTTTATAAATTAAAAAATTTGAAAAATAAAAATTCTAAAAATCTAAGAATAAAAATTCTAATGAGTAAATTCAAAAAATCTAAAAATGTACTACAAATTATAAATAAAAAAAATTATAAAAATAAAATTTTGAAAATTTCTAAAAATTAAAAATAAAAAAATTTATTTCCGTCAATATCAACGTATACGCATTAAAAAAATTAAAAAAATATCAATTGTATAAATTATACTCCCTCCCTCAATGAAAGTTACCCAACTTTAATTTTTTCTGTTAGTCTCAATGAAAGTTACTCATTCCATTTTTAGCAAACTATTTGTCACATTTAATTATATTCTTCTCTCTCTCTCTATTACATCACCTCTAATAGATCTACTTATTATTTCATATTTCTTAACATTCGTGATCAAAGTTTTCGAGTAGCTTTTACCGAGACGGAGGGAGTAAATAAAATTCTAAAAATTAATTAAAAATTAAAAAAATAGTAAAATATAAAAAAAAACAATTAATACTCAACAACTCAACCACAATTTTAACAAATTCACAATGTTAATTCAAATACTCATAACAAATGACGGAAGTAAGAAAAAATTTGAAGATATACATAAGCAACTTTCAGTGGTGGTAATTCACCTACTCCACGATAATATTAAAATTACAAATTAAGAAAACTAGGGGGAGAAGAGGCTCGGCGGCGGCAGCAGAGAAGCGGCGCGTCGGTGGCGGAAAGGCAGCGGCTTGGGGCGGGAGTGGAGTGCGTGCTCGTAGGGGGAAGAAAACCTATGTATTGTGTTTTAGGTTTAAATTCATATAACTTCTTTTGATTTAATTTAATTTATTTTTTTGTTGTTAATTTTAATAATAATATAAGGGTAAATAGGTAGTTTTACCATTATATATTTTAATTAAATTAATTAATATAATAAATATTTTTATTAAGTTAAGGATAAAAATGTAAATTTTAAATTATATATTTAAATTAATTATACATACGACACCACACGCTGAATATTTTCAACACAAAGTACAAAAGGTAACAGGTCATCAGATTTAAGCCGATTTGATTATTAATGGTTCAGATTAAATTGACTACGGTAGTCATACGACATCATACGACACTCTGACTACACGTAGGAGGTCCCATCCAACTTTATATTTTATTAATTATTAATCTTAGTTTAGGTTATGGTGTGTTATATTAATTAATATTTTTTTTATATTTATTTAAATTTTATCCAAAAATTATTTAATTGTTCAGATTTTTTTTGTCTCTTTCGAGAACCAAGTAGGGGTGTTTCCCACTTAGGAAATTCAGGAACTAGAATGTTGTAACCAACAGCAGTAGGAATGCGTATGATCAAGTTCCAAAGATTTTCATCTTCAGCTTCCATGAACTTGTCAAACACAGCATATAACTCTTCTTTGTTGTCTGCATCTCCATACTTCCTAATAATCCAATGATCAACTTCCTAATAACGAAATTCTGGTCGAGATGGCATCGACTCTGGAGTGCGAAATTGGCAATGCCCCCTTCTCCTACTTGGGGATTAGGGTGGGCTGTAATCACAAAAGAACCTCTGAATGGGCACATGTGACACAAAAAATGAAGAAAAGGCTACAATCGTGGAACAACAAAAATATCTCGTTCGGGGGAAGGATAACTCTCCTGAAAGCAGTCCTCACTTCTGTACCAATTTACCATTTATCTTTCTATTCCTTACCTAAAAAAATTCTGAATGATTTGATCTCTATGCAACGAAACTTCTTATGGGGGCGGAGAGAATACAAGTAAAATATCATGGGTTAGATGGGGCAAAATCTGCTCTACAAAGGTGAAAGGGGGGCTGGCCGGTGAGAGATCTAGGCCAATTTAACAAAGCACTGATAGGGAAGTGGCTGTTGCGGTATTTTAGCGAGAAAGATAGCCTTTGGGCAAAGGTCGTGAGTTCCCTGCACGGTAAGCTAAGAATAGGGGAGAGGGGTGTTGAACTGAGGGGAAGAAGTAGAATCTGGTCAGGATGGTGGAGAGACGTGATTAATATTGGGACAGGAGAGAGAGGAAAGTGGTGGTGGGGTAAGATGGAGAGAGTGATGGGCAATGGAATGGAAACATCATTCTGGAAAGACAGATGGGGCGAAGGGGAGATCATTAAGGAACTATTCCCTAGACTGTATAGAATTAGTACTGAAAAGGAGGGGACGATAGGCCAGCTTTGCAAACGGAATGGGGGCGGCATTATGTGGCAAGGGGGTGGAGACGAGAAATGAATGAGAGGGAGAGGGAGGATTTTCTACAACTATCAACTATTATTAACAATATTTTTTTGCAGGAGAACGAAGAGGATAGGTGGAGGTGGAAGGCAACAAAATGTGGAGTATACAAAACCAAGGAGGCATACGAGGACATTGCAGCAAACACAGAATCAGGAGAGGACGATATGGTGTTTCTTTCAATATACGTTTGAGATATATGTAGCATTATTTGTTGTTGTGCCTATGTCATGTAGGCAAAAACACTTGAGCAATAAAATCTCCTTTTACTGATCAAAAAAAAAAAGTACTCCTCCCATTCTACAATAAATTTTATAGGTAGATGAACACACATATTAAGAAAATGTAATAATGAATAGAGTTTTAATAGATAATTTAATTTTGTAAAACTTTATGTATAAGTAAGAAAATGAGTTAACTAGTGTGCAAGTGTAAAGAAAACATAATGTTATTTGTATAAAATTGAAGATATTGTGAGGATGAAGCTTATAAATAATTTTCTATTTTAAAAGTGTGAAAGTTGTTGCGAAATGGGAGATATAATTCTTTTGTCATAGATTTTAAGGAATATTGATTATTTATTTATAAAGTAAATGCGTAAAGTAAAAAAGTGAAAGATGTATTAATAAATTGAGAGAATAAATTAATATTTTCATTTATAGAAGTGTGCACTGTGCACATTAAGTTAGGACAGACCAAAATATAAATTAGACTTATTAAGTTAAGACGGAGGGAGTATAAAAGAAAATATTAAGCATCATTTTTTAAAAAAGATAAATACAATGTCACTGCTTACATCTCAAAATCCTCTAAAAACACTCTATAAAAAAATTTTAGCCACACATTCTTCAATATGTTCGACTCATTCGGCTGTATATTAAGCATTTTGTAAATTATTGTATGCAACGAGATGCAATATTCAATTGAATTTTAAATGATTGGTAGTGTAATTCAAAATTTGTTAAATCTTAGGTTGTCATTTTAGTTGAGAAAAGAAATTAGAAATAATAATTACTCTCTCCGTCCCGGTGATTACTTACACACTTTTTTTTATTAGGACGTCCCAAAATTACTTGCACACTCTTAATATGGAAATACTCCATAAAATTAATAACCTCACAACATCATTTTATTTTCAAATTTGTCACTCCTTTTTTCCATACATTTCACTTTACACATCATCAAATTAACTTTACACATCATCAAATTATCTAAAATACCCCTCATTTATTTGAGTTTAACTAGTATAAGGGACATTCCTATAGACCCAATTAAAAATAGAGACAAAAAATTATAGTATTAGAACTAAGGTCAAATTCATAACCAAATAATCAATTATGTCCCTTGGTCTTAAAAAACAATATTAATTCATTAATATAATAAATTTCGAATATGAAATACCATTTTCCACGCATTTGTTATTGAAATTGAAATTTAAATTCCACTTGTCCTTCAATGTCGAAACTTCCTTAAAATTCAGAAATTGATTTAATCTAATTCACTTTCCTTTTCAAATTTGGTTTAATTGATTCACACATTTAATCGCTCCATTACTTTCATCCGACGATTTGAGGGATATTGGTTCTCTAATCTTGGTTCTCGTTGTCGATCAGCTTGCTCGTCGTCGGCGGTTAGCTTTCTCACGTTCTTCGTCTGCGGTGAATGCATTTCCGGTGGTGGTTCATTTTTGCGATCTGATTTTGCGATTCAGCTGTTCGCCGTCGGTGATTGTTTCGAGTTTGCGATGGATGCATATTTAGTTTCTCGGGGACCGGGGAACTGAACTTTTGTCAAACACCGTCTTCTTCCTCAGACTGTCGGTCGTTGACCTTCCGGCGTACCACTTCCGATTGTCGCCCCTCCCCGGTCGAGGGTGCCGCCGATCTTCTTCCTCACGCACCAACCATGGTCTCGCCGATCTCTGTTCACCTCCGGCGTGCGCCCTCTCCGCGGCTGACATGGAGGAAATCCTCACTTTCTCCCTCGTATCATTTCTCATTTCAAAACATTCTAATCCCATATGCAACAAAATATTTGCATATATTATTGACCATATGCAACCGTTTTTTACATATATGCTTATATATTTTGCATTTTTTATATAGATGACATCATATTATTAATTTTATTTATAATATAATATTATATTGATCAGTTCAAACTCAAATAATCATTTTTAAAATATAAATAAATTGTGAAATAATATTATATTATTAATTTTATTTATAATATAATATTATATTGACCAGTTCAAACTCAAATAATCACCTGAATCACATCGCACCAACACTAGATTTAAATTGACTCGTTTAAACCCAAATAATCATCTCTATCACTAATGATATGTAATTATCGAATTATATATTCTATATTAATTTTTTAAAATAAAATTAATATTTTATTACAAATATATTGTTTTATTGCATATTATCACGTATTTTGAGTTATATGCAACATATTTTTGCATATGTCGGGAAGAATACGTAACAATTTTTTGCATATATGTTTTTCAAATCTGCATATAGAGTAATGATATAGAACCAACTATCTGTTTTTTATGGAATTAGTGAGTTGTCACCAATATAGCGTGTATCATGGATTTATATCTTTAAAATATATTAATAAATTTAAATTATTTATTTTAAATTATAGTAAATGATTATGTATAATGATTTGGCGTAACAAATTTGAATTTGAATTAGTAGGATAAGATTGTTTTCCAGATTTCCTTTTTTAATGGTTGATTTATTAATTAGTTTTCAAATTTGGAAAGAAATCAATTACAGGCATATCCACATAATCAATTAGTATAATCTAATTAATGAAAATGGTTGATTTGACATAATCAATTTTTGCATACGAGATAAGTAGTGAGTACAACCTAGTCGATCCGGAACTGTATCAAGTCGCCGACAATGATGATTCGGAGGCTTTGCTTGAGGGTGTCGCCATCGCTGGATTAGTCGGTGTTCTTCGCCAGCTTGGCGATCTTGTCAAGTGAGTTTTTGTTGCACATTTTATTTATGTTTCCATTTTCTCGATTTCCTTATTTTTTATTGGAATTTTATCCTAGTACGAAATTTTCTGGTTCAGCACACTCGCAGATGATGAATTTCTCGATATGAATTTTGAATTCAAAATTCAATTCAGAACCACCGTGATTAATGTGATTCTTCTTTTAGGAAGGTTTGAATTTCGAACGCATTAATGACCGAAATTTCCTATAATTTCTTAATTTGCCAGCTCCTAATTTGAATTTAATATTATATATTAATTGAATATGCACCTTTCGATTTTAAATCTAAAGGAAGGGTATAATTGGACATTCCTCAGATGATGATATGGATGATACAGATTCTGATGTTGCACCTGATGTCTTCACATCTACAGTAACATCAAAACATAGTCACCCAAATTTGAACTGTTTTAATGGTTTTGTTGATAATGCAGAAAAAAGGATTGATGATGAGACATATCAGAAATTGTTAGATGATTGGAACTCTCAGAAACTCTCTCTGAATTCTTTGAATAAAGAGAATGAGGATCTGAAAGACACAATCACTAAGCTGGAAGTCTTACTTACCAGAAGAGATCTTGAAGTTTGTAAACTGAAGGAGAAATTGATCAACTCTACCTTAAGTTTCAAAAAGTTTTCCAAAAGTGCTTCTGATGTGAATGATGCTATAGCTGTAGGTAAATCTAATAATTATGGTTTAGGTTATGATGGTAAAACTTGTTGGTCCGGAAAGGAGTATATGACAAGTGTATGGGGGGGGGGGGGGAAATACACTTGTATGCAATTCTTTTGCTAATTTGATCAAACCAGAGTTCAGTAAGGTTGTCTTGGACAACTCTGCTGAAGGAGATTAACTCTTCTAAGATAATCAAACTACTAAGTACTATTGAGTACTTAGTTGAATAACTATCTAGGGGAGTTATATATGCGGAATAATGGTTGGCCCTTTAAGTTTAGACTCCTTTAATTTCTGAAATCACTTAAGTCAATGCAACACAGTCCAGTTTTCAGGGAACTTGTCCAAATAGGTTTTTGCACAGTCTTTGAATGTTTTATCCTTGAAAGATCAGTTTTGTGTGCAGTGTTGGATGTATGAAAGTACTTGGAATGTAAATCAACACAAGAAGTTATAGTGGTTCAGAGACTCAAGCTCCTACATCCACTTTCCCTGATTTAACAGGATAATTCCTTCACTCTTGGAATTAACTTGTTTTATAGTGCCAAGGTGCACTTGATCAAGAACACCACTCCTTGGTGAATTGATCCCTAGGATGTCTAGAGTCCTAGTACCCTCTTCTCAACTCAGAACTGAACTGTTCTTCTCTCAACAGTCAGCTCCTACCACTTCTACTACAACAACCTTCTCACTTTCACTCTTGAAAGGGGTAAGGATTGAAGTAAGGTTCCAACTAATGAGATATCCTTTACAATGAAGATCAGTGTATAAGGATAGGATATCTCTCTAAGCTTGTGTATGGATATACAATGAAGTTCAGCTTAGATGAAGTGTTTGAAGACTAAGATAGTCTTTGAAAGCTTTGAAAGCACTCTAGCTTGTAAGAACTTTGAGCTTAATTGGATTGTGTTGAGGTGCTGTTGGATAGTTGGATAGTTGGATGCTTTCAAATGGTCTTCACACTTCTGTATTTATAGACAAAATGGAGGATTTGCCCGTTGGAGAGGCAACCCCAAATTGCTATAAATGTCTTCCTTGAGTTCTTCAAACTGGAAGACAGATTCTTGATAGTGACATGTCCTCATTTGGGTAATAAACGGCTTGTAAGACTTTGTCTTCATTCTGCAGCACTTTTCCCAATGTTTGACTTCTTGTTAGGACTTGGACATGGCTTCTGAAGGTTGATCCAATGATAGGACAACATTCCTTATCATCTGGACAACTCTCCTTATCACTATCAGCAGTTTTGCCTTTCAGCAAGGTTGGCTTGCTCTTTTTCAGATGACTTGGCTCTTTCCCTTTATTTCACTTCAAGGTGATCTTAGCTTGTTTCTTTGGTGATCTTTAGGGTGTGGTTGTCTTTTTCTCTTCAGCATAGTTGACCTTCAACCTTTAGAACATCTGTTCTGATTCAATCATGCTTGAGACAACTCTTCTGGACAACTCTTCTGATTAGCATATTTGGTCTTTTAGCATCAGAGCACTTTACACATAGAGTTGGCTTCTTTGGACAACTCTCCTGATCCAAAGCCTTTGAGTAGCCTTGTCCTTTTGAGCTAGGTAAATTTGTTCTTGCATATGGCTAGCTTCTTTGGACAACTCTGCTGATCAGAGTTATTAAGCTTGTCCTTTTGATTTTACCAATCTTTGCATATGGACACTTTCTCTGGACAACTCTCCTGATCAGATCATCTTATTGGACTTGTCCTTTTGAGCTTTACAATCTTGTTTTTGCATAAGAACATCTTCTCTGGACAACTCTCCTGATCAGTGCATTTGGTTTTTCATAGAGTGTCCTTGCTCTTAAGTGATTGTTCCAGAATTTGAGCCTTGAGGGGACTTGATCTTGATCATCTTCAAGCATAGGTTCCCCCTCAAATTGTGCATCTAATTGTCTAAGAGCTGCCTAACATTTCAGCTTCTCATCTAGTCTATAATCTATATGTTCTAACATTCCTAGAACATATTTATATTGACTTAGGCATGTCTCAGGGGGTTTTGGTATTAGATCAAAACATATCTCATTTTATTCCCAACAATTTCCCTCTTTTTGATGATGCCAAAACCTACACACTCTAAGCAAAAGTGACTTGTCTACACCTATTACATGTATCTTCAGAAGACATGACTAATGTCAATATTCCTGAAAAGATAATGTGTTAGTGTATTCACTGTTTTTGTTGCACGTAGGTTTTAAGATAGACATAGATAGATTAGTGTTTCTTGATTCAAAATAAGTTCAACTATCATTCATTCAAAGATCATTACAAGCATGTTGATAGTTGAAATTAACATATCAGAGCATGAATCAATAACACTTAAATACATCAGAGCATTTCATTCTAACAATTCAAGACAAAAATAATATTTTCAGCATCAGAGCACAGAGCTTGTTATCAAAAACAATCCATAGCAGATCAGAGCAAACAGATTAGCACACCACATCAGCAATCTTGATCATATTTCAGCATAGTTGATCAATCAAGAAAGGTCAGAAGACTTAGCCATTTCAAAGATCATCCTCAGGGGGTGGCAGCATTCCATACTGTGCCCACACTCTTCTTTTCAATGCCATGGCTTCTTGGTTGGTTCCCTTAGGTCCAAGAACCATCTTGTTTAGCTTAAGGATCTCAGTGAATTCTCTCAGAATTCTTGCTTGGTCAATCCATCCTTCAAGCTTTGGAGGCATGTATATGATTGGCTTGGGAGCTGTGAGTTCAAATCTTGCAATGTCAGCAGCTGCAAGAAGTTGTTGATACAACTCTCTGTAGTATTCTAGCATGAACTCAGTGAAGGCAGAGTTTGCATCTCCTCCATTCCATCTGTCAATGACATAGTAGTCATAGACAAACTCCCTTTTGGCTTCTTCCCATGTGTCATTCAGTTGAATTGGCACCCATTTATCCAAGTGTGGATATTTGGTGTCCATTGGGATTAGAAGCTGATGCTTCATCTTGCTGTAAGTTGCTCTCCTCCTTCTTGGTTTCTGAAAGTTTGCTCTCCTTTCATCTCTTGCTCTGTTGGCTTCTTCCATCAGATCCATTTTCTCATGGGCCCTCATCATGGCCAGTTTCTGTTGTGTTTCAGGGTCTTTGCCATACCCTTCATGAAACAGCTTTGATGGATCATGGGCTAGAACAGTTGTCTTCTTCTTAGGTTCAGGTCCAAATCCTTCAGCATATATTTCTTCAATGTCTTCAGTGGACTTGGTACCTTCAGCAGTTTTGGCTTTCTTTGATGTAGGCTCATCTTCATCAATTCTGAATTCAGGTGGAAGATCAAGGCTGCTAGGAAAGTCAGTGAATTTCTCAATTTGTCTTTTCTTTCCTTGGGCCTTCTTGATCTTTCCTCTAGTTTGGACACCTTCAGCATCTTTGTCCAAACCTGACACTTCACCACCTGGTCTTTGTTGTAGCCTCACTCTTTCCTCTTGAGCTGAGGCCATTGAGTTTTTCAATGCCAATGCTAATTGCTCCTCTTCATCCAATTCTTCCAAGTTCAGCACTGCTGGCTCTTTTCCCTTTCCTTCAGGAACTTTGTCCTTTCCTTTCACTGGACTCCCAATTACTAAGGCACATTTTGCCCTTGCTCTTTCCCTTTCCCCCTTTTTGGCAGCATCAAAACATTGGGGCTTGAGGTCACTCATTGTTGAGGCCATCAGGGATTGGGCCTGGTTTAGGGACTTCATCTCTTCCAATAAATACACATTTTCATCATGTATATCTTGCATTTTATCATTGCTCAAGCTAAGAAAAGCTAGAACAGGCTTCATTTTTTGTTGGACAACCTCCTCCAAGGTTGCCTTGAGAGATGCATCCAATTTAGCTTTCAGAAGCTCAGTGAGGTTGGCCACTGCACCTTCAGCAATGTTGGCCAGCACATCTTGGGAAAATTTTTCTGAGACAGCTTTGACCATAGCTAGCCTTTGTTCTTCAGCTCTTCTCTTTTGCAGTGCAGTCTTCTTTCCAATAGCTTGTTTGACAGTTAGCCTGAGAGCTTTGACATTAGCATTGTGATTGTCTCTCAGCAGCTTTTGCTCTTTCTTGACCTCCTCTGAGATGGCTTCCATGGTAGATTTGGCATTTTGAACTTCAGTGGAGATGGTTTGGAGACCAGATTCCACACCACTGATTCTTGCCTCAAGGGTTGGTAGCACAACATCTTCAGAGCCAGTGAGCCTCATTTCTACAGATGCTAGAGTCCTTCCTTGCTCATTCAATGCTCCTGAAGTTTCAGCATGAGCAGATTGGACTTGATGAGCCAAGGAGTCCAACTTCTCTGATTGCATTCCAAGTAAGGCCTGAGCTGAGCCTGTGTCTACTTGGATAGGTGCATCTGTTAAGAACTCATCTGCAAAAATTTGATCAAGAGAAATACCTGCAACATCAGACAAGTCAAACAAGTTAGGAAATTAGCACTCATCACCCTCAATTTCTTTTACATAAGACTCTGATACATCAGCAGTCTTCCTCTCATTTTCAACTTGTTCTTTTCTCCCTTCTTTAATAATGTTCTCACTCAAGGAATCAGGCCTCCTCTCATCAAGGGATTCTTGAAGTTCAGATTTGACTTCAAGAATAACCTGTCCTTCCTCACTTATTCCACCCTCATATAGTGCTACACTCACTATCTTAGTGATGACTACCTCTCTTTCATCCTCAACTCCCTCTGATTTTTCAACTATTCTCTCCTTTTCAACTCCTTCTCCTAAACCTGCAGCATCTCCACCTTCAACAAGGTTCAAAGATGGCAGTTGTGGGGAGATCACAGTGCTTATATCAGCAGCCACTGAGTCATCCTGAATGATTAAGGGCTGATCAGTGTCCAACTCTTCTGACACTGAATAGGCCTTAATCAAACTAGCCTCTAGTACAGGAACCTCAACATCTTTAGGCTGTGCCTTGGGTTCAGAAGAACCTTCATTGGCAGATGTGTCCTTGGTTGTGTTACCACCCTTGGTCAACACCTCTGATAGCACAGAGCCTTTCCTATGGTAGGTTTTAGGAGGGTTAGAAAGTCTATCTGCTATAGAAGACTTGGGTTGAAAGGATTCAGGGAGTTTGGCTTGAGGGGTTTCAGGAGGGTTGGGATTTGAAGGGTTTGAGGGATCATCAGGGGAATCATCATCATTTGAGCTACTGTCAGGGTGTTTGATTCCCTTGGCTTTTCTCTCTTTCTCCTCCTCAATCTTATCAGCTACCAGCTTTGCAAAAATCTCCTCATCAATGAGGAATCTTGTCTTTGAAACTCCAGCAAAGTGTAGCAATCTGTTCTCCTCTATTTGCCACCAGTTTGCACCCTTATCTTGGATGACTTGTGATATCTCCATCATAGATTTGTCTTTCACATCAACAAGCATCCTCAAATCATGAAAGGTCTTCTGAATTCTTGGAAATTCAGCAAGTTGTGGATACAAACTGTCCACAGTAGCCTTGGCTCCTCCTCTGAGCATACTTTCAAAAGTATACTCCTCCTCATCTCCACTTGAATGGGGACTTTGGGTTATAGGGGAGTTGGCTCTGGGTTCACCTAATGTGGCTCCAGGCAGATTAAGTTTAGGGATATTGGATTCAGAAGGTTTGGGCTCAAATGAAGGTATTTCAGTTGCTTTAGAGAGCAATGAATCTGAAGGGGCTTTACTTAGGGGGGTTGGCTCATGAAGTGCATGCTCTAAGAGCTTTGAATAGTTGAGCATGGATGAGTCAAGGGGAGACAGGAGTCTTGTCTCATCTACTGCTAAATCAGCAAGCACATCTATGCCACTTCTTTGTACATTCCCTTCAGGAGAATATCTCTTAGTGAGATTTACAGGGGTAATGGGTTGGTTTGAAGGGGTAACATGGGTTTCAGGGGAGTTGGGCTCAAGGTACTGAGTTTCAGGGAGGTTGGCCTCTATGGGTTGACCTTCAGGGACTTTGGATTCTGGAGTTCCAGAACTAGAAGAATTAGTCCTTGACATGGATGTGGTCCTGCTTTCAGCTCTGCTTTCCCTTAGAGCCAATTGAAGAGACTTTTCCTCTTGAAGCTCCAACACCTTCTCAGTAGGTTTGGCCCTTCTCTTGCTGGCCCTACTGCTCCCACTTCCTTCCTTCTCAGGGACAACTTCCCTGATTCTCTTATCACCCTTCTTCTTTTGCCTAGTCTCATTGTACTTCCTCCTCAACTCTTCTGAGTGGTCAGAAGGCACACTCACTCCCTCTTCTGCCACTGCATCAACTTCAGCTGATGCTCCTGAGGCTTCTTTTGAAGACAATTGAGACAGCTTTCTTGTTTTGACAGCCCTGGCCTTTGTTCTCTTTTTCATCTTAGGCTTCTCTTCCTCCTGTTCTTCAGCAGGCTTGGCCAGTAACATCCTTCTTTTCTCAGTTTTCTTGCTGAGCTTTCTGAATAGGATCTTTTGGGCTGGGAGGGGCTTTGCAAAGGTTTGCATCTGGGAATAGTGGGAAAACCTCTCAATCAACAAGCTTGCCCTGGTGCAATACTTGATTTTCCCTTCTAGCACCACCTTATTGTGGGTTTTCACCTTAAATTTAGCCTTCTCCTTCATCATTTCAGACATGATGAAGGTCCTCCAATCAAACTTGATGCCCTTATCACTGGCATCAATAATGGCAGCCATGATTCTGATCCTTGGATGGCTGACCTGCTCTAAGCTTCCAGTGTTGCTTAAGAGGCTCTTAGCAACTACCTCAAAAAGGTTGAGAAACTCTGGCTTGAGAGTTTTCTTGTTTTGAGTTGAGGAGAGAGGGCCTGGAACTAATAACCATTCTTGGGCTATTTCATCTTCATGCCCAGTACCATAAACCTCTGGATTCCTTCCCTCATAAGGCAATCCAAAAGCTCCTTCCAGATCTTCTGAGGAGAATTTTACTCTGTGGAATCTCTCCTCTTCCTCTCCTTCTGCTATGTAAGATAATCTGGTTGATACTTCACCATCTTCAGGCTTGCCTCTCCATTTGAGGAAGGCAAAGAATTCTGCCATGTAGCTCTCCAAGCAAGAGCTTGGTCTCTCCTCCATGAACTTTTGAAGTCCAGCTCTTCTCAACCACCTCAGGGTTGGAGTAATCTCAGAATCTTCACTTTCAAAGGAAACTATTGGCTCAAAGTGAAGATTGTTTTTGTTGCTTAGGTAGGCAAAATCCAGGTCTAGATCCTTGTTAGAGAAATCAACAAGCATCTCAGGTCTAACTTTGGGGGCCATTGAAATTTGCAGAGAGAGTTTTGAGAGAGTTTGAAGAAAATTAGAGTTAGGGTTTCGAATACTTGGGGAAGAAGTGTTTGTGGGTATCTTAAGACTTGTGAATATTCTAAAAAGAATGTTTGTCAATGAGTTGGTAAGGTCTTGAGACAATTCAAAGGTGAACAAAAATGGAAATCCAAAATGGACGGCTAGGATTGATTTCAGGGGAGTTGTCCATTTTTGATCCAATGGTCAAAAACCAATGTAACAGTGAAATAACTGTTTTATTCAAAACGTGGGTGGTTTTTAATGTTTGTTTAAGGCTGGGGGTTTTTCGAGATAGATCATGTCCCAAAAAGTTTAATGCAAACAAGAGTTAAATCTTGGCATTTAATGCATGGAAAGTGACCTTTTGGGTGGGAGACAAATTAAATCCCAGAAAGGTGAAAACTGTATTTCAAGGGACAGATTTCGAGATAGGTATTGATCACCAAAAATAGGTGCTTATCATACCAAGATTTGGTTTGATAGCTGGGACAACTTATCTGACCCTACATGGACAAGTGTCCTGAATTTCAAAGGACAAGTGTCCTGAAGAAGTAAGGTTATGTTTCTGAGTTTCAGTAGACTTGACCAAGTCTGCTGAAGTTTGAGTTTGATTCCCCCTTACTCAATGAACTTCTTTGGACTCATTTGTCCAACTTCCCTGGATCAAGAAGTCCCAACTCTGCTGATAATTCCAGGAACCTTGCATCTGCAAGTGGCTTAGTTAGTATATCAGCTTTTTGATGGTCTGTGTGAATTTTCACTAGCTTGATATCCTTCTTCTCCACATGATCTCTAATGAAGTGGTGTTTGATGTCCACATGTTTGCATCTTGTGTGCAAGACAGGATTTTGTGATATAGCAATGGCACTATTGTTATCACAGAAAATTGGCACTTCAGTAGAGTTGACTTTGTAGTCTCTGAGTTGTTGTCTTAGCCAAAGGATTTGAGCACAACAACTTCCAGCAGCAACATATTCAGCTTCAGTGGTGGAGGTGGCTACTGTATTTTGTTTCTTGGAGAACCAAGATATGAGTTTGTTGCCCAAGAATTGACAAGTCCCTGAGGTGGACTTTCTGTCAATTCTACATCCTCCATAATCAGCATCTGAGTAGCCAGTTAGCTCAATATTGTCATCAGCAGGGTACCAAAGGCCTAGATTCTCAGTGCCTTTGAGATACCTCAAAATCCTCTTTGCAACCTCAAGGTGGCTTTTCTTAGGATTTGCTTGAAACCTTGCACAAACACCTACTGCAAAGGTGATATCAGGTCTGCTGGCAGTGAGATAGAGGAGTGAACCAATTATTCCTCTATACTCAGTAGAGTTGGTTGGAATACCACTCTCATCAGGATCCATCTTCCAATTTGTGTTCATTGGGATCCTTACTGGCTTGCTAGTTGTACACCCAAACTTTTTGATCATTTCTCTGGTGTACTTAGCTTGGTTGATGAAGATTCCTTCTTTAGATTGCTTGACTTGTAGACCCAAAAAGAAGTTCATCAACCCCATCATGGACATCTCAAACTTGCTTTGCATGAGCTTGGAGAATTTTTCACACAGCTTCTCATTAGGGGATCCAAAAATTATGTCATCCACATAAATTTGGACAAGCAAGATGTCCTCTCCTTCAGAGATTCTGAAGAGAGTTCTGTCCACAGTTCCCTTGGTGAATCCATGATCCAAGAGGAATTGTGACAGTGTATCATACCAAGCTCTGGGGGCTTGTTTGAGTCCATATAGAGCTTTCTTGAGTCTGTAAACTTGGTTTCCAACTTCAAAGCCTGGTGGTTGCTCCACATAGACTTCTTCTTTTAAGACTCCATTCAGAAAGGCACTCTTGACATCCATTTGGTATACTTTGAACCTTTTGTGAGCTGCATAGGCTAGAAAGAGCCTTATTGCTTCTAGCCTTGCCACAGGTGCAAATGTCTCATCATAGTCAATGCCTTCATGTTGGCAATACCCTTTTGCCACAAGTCTTGCTTTGTTTCTAACAATCACATCATTTTCATTTTTCTTGTTCTTGAACACCCACTTTGTTCCAATAACATCTTGATGTGAAGGCCTATCCACCAGCTCCCATACTTCATTTCTGGTGAATTGGTTGAGTTCTTCCTGCATGGCTGTGATCCAATTGGCATCTTGAAGTGCTTCCTCAATATCACTTGGTTCTTGTTCTGACAAGAAACAACAGAACATAGCACTTTCACCATGAAACTTTCTGGTTCTGACTCCTATACTTGGATCACCAAGTATCAGACCAGTAGGATGGTCAGATAACCAAGTCCTTCTTTTTCTGATCTCTTCAGTAGAGTTGTCCTCTACTGAAGGTGAGTCATTTTGATCATAGAATTCAGGATAATTTAATGCAGGATCTAATTCAGGATCATAATCAGGGGTGTTGTCCTCAATGTCAGGGACATTGGCATTTTCAACATTTTGAGTTCCCCCTTGATTATTTGACCCATTAACTACCTCAGCAGGAACTGCTTCTTCATTGGTAGTTGTTACCTGGATGTGAACTGGGATTGGTTCATTCAGTTCACCATTTCCATCTGTAGAGTTTGTTTCAGGAAGGTTGCCTTCAGGATTGTTGTCCAATGTGGGTTTTTCAGGCAAATTGGCTTGGACAACATCTATGAATTCAGTGTCTTTGTCTTTTAGACTTAGTCTGGTTGTCCTCTGTGTGATTTCTTCAGGTTCCAAATGATCATTCCTGATCTCAAAGATAGACTCATCAAACACAACATGAGGTGTTTCTTCCACTATAAGGGTTTTCTTGTTGTAGACTCTGAAAGCTCTACTGATTTGAGAGTATCCAAGGAATACTCCCTCATCAGCTTTGCTGTCAAAGACTTTCAATTGTTCTTTCCCATTATTGTGAATGAAACATTTACAACCAAATATATGAAAATATGACACTTTAGGCATTCTTCCTTTCCAGAGTTCATAGGGGGTTTTGCCTTGCCCCTTAGTGATCAAACATCGATTTTGAGTATGACATGCAGTGTTTATAGCTTCAGCCCAAAACCTCTTAGGTAAATTTGAATCAGCAATTAAGGTTCTAGCAGCTTCTTTTAAAGTTCTATTCCTTCTTTCTGCAACTCCATTTTGTTGGGGAGTTCTAGCTGCTGAGGTTTCATGGGTTATTCCATTAGATGTGCAATACTCATTGATGTATGAGTTAATGAACTCAGTGCCTTTATCAGATCTTATCTTGATAATGCTAAGGTTTTTCTCATTTGACAGTCTCTTTAGAAGTTCAGGTAGTTTGACTTGTGTTTCCTTCTTATTAAGGAGAAATACTACCCATGTGAACCTAGAGAAGTCATCTACTACCACCAATGTGTATTTTCTACCATTTATGCTTGTAGGGGTAATTGGTCCAAACAGATCCATATGTAGAAGTTCAAGTACCCTTTTTGTGGAGATGACTGGTTTACCTTTAAATGAGGCTTTAATCTGTTTTCCTTCTTGACATGGCTTACACACATGTTCTTTAATGAAAACCTCATTAGGCAGTCCTTTAACTAATGCATTTCTAGCAAGTTTATTCATAGATTTGAAGTTCAGGTGGTTTAGCCTTTTGTGCCATAACCAACTTTGTTCACTAGAACTTTTAGCAATAAAGCATGCAGCATCAGTAGACTTGTCCCAGTCTGCAAAATACACATTTCCCTTCCTAGTTCCAGTCAATAGAGTTTGTTGAGTTTTATCCTTAATTAGACACTTTCCACTTGAGAACTCAACATTAAAATCTTTATCACAGAATTGACTGATACTTAGGAGATTATATTTGAGACCAGCTACATAAGATACATTGGATACTTTGATGTTACCAATCATCAAAGTACCATAACCTTTTGTAGTTGCTTGTGAGCTGTCTCCAAAAGTAACATTTGGGCCTTCTTTTTCAATGAAGTCAGTGAGGAGTTCCTTGTTTCCAGTCATGTGCCTTGAGCATCCACTGTCAAGGTACCATGCTGTCTTTTTGTTCATGCTCCTCTTCTTGTGGCCCAATGGTACCTGCAATTAGATAGGTTTAGGTACCCTTTGAGTTTTGGGTCCTGAGAGGTTAGCTGTACCTTTGGGAACCCAAACTTGCCTAATAACCCTGATTGATTCAAGGTGGCTAAGTTGATTTCCTAGTGCATCAACATACACTGTCTTTCCCTTAAATGCCTTTGGGAAAGTGTGTGTGAATGTGTTAACTCTATAAGTTTCAGGAGAGTTGTCAAATCTCCTGAACTTTTGAGTTCTTTGTGCTACTTGAGGGAATCTTTGAGGAAAGGCTTTCTTTTGACCATTACCCTTTGGCATGAAGGGTTTTGGTTGTCTCATTTTATTTTGCCTTTGAGGAAAGTTATCCTTGGGTCTATTCAGCTGAGGCTTTCTCAGACGAGTTGGCCTAGGCTGATTATACCTTGGATAATTCCTCTGAACATTGTTCAGGAGAGTTGCCCTTCCATTGGGTCTACTCTGCTGACCAATATTCCTCTTGTGTTCAGGAGCTTTGGCCATTTCCTTAGGTTTTGGCTTATTCTCCTGAATCACTTGAGTAGGCAGATCATCCATTTTGCCCTTTCCTTTGTTCAGTGGTTGAATTGCTTCATTTTCAGTTTGTGCCACTGACTTAACAAAGACTCTCTTAGTGTTACTTACAGAAGCAACACTAAGACAAGGTGAAGATTCAAATGGATCAAAGCCTAATCCACTTCTTTGAGCCATAGGTCTTTGATAACTTTGAATTTCCTCTATTGCTCTAGAGGATTTGTTCAAAGCAGACATCTTTAATTTCAGGCTTTCTTCACTTAATTTAAGAATATCATATTCATGTGAGAGATTTTCAAATTTGGCAGTGAGAATTTTAAGTTCAAAATCTTTTCTCTTCTGAGAGAGAAGTTGATCATCAATCTCCTTTTGTTGGTCAACTATCCTGAGATTTGCTTCCTCAAGCTCTCTCAAGATTTGTTGATACAATTCAGTAGATTTGATATCAACTGCTACCTCAGAGTTTTTGGAAAGTTCAATAGCCAATCTTTCATTTTCTCTCACACAGTTGTCATGAAATTCTTGTAATCTAGTGAAATCTTCCATCAACTTTCCCAAGGAAAGTTTCAGGTTAACCTCACTAGTGTTTTGTGAGATGAATGATGGTGAACTAGAAGTAGAGGATACCTCATCATCCTCAAGAGCCATGTTGCAAACATCATCATCATCATCACTGTTGAAGAATAATCCATCAGAGGATTTGAAGCTTTCAGCACTATCAGATTCTTCACCAGCCATCATGGCTTTTCTATTGGTGAATTTTCTGTCTCTTTTAGCTTGTCTCTCTCTTCTTTCTTTAGAGCTCAATTCAGGGCAGTCATACTGAAAGTGCCCTTTCTTTTTGCAATTATAGCACAGGTCTTCATCATCATCCTTCTTGGATTCTTCTCTTCTCTTAGATGAAGAAGGATCAGCTCTACTGGATCTTCTCCTATCAGAGGACTTGTCCTCTGATCTTTTCTCTTCAGGCTTTTTGTCCTCAGCCTGATCTTCAGGGGAGTTGTATCTTCTCCTGAATTTGTTGTCTTGGTAGAATTTCTTGTATCTACCAAACCTTGTGTTGAGTTTGTCAAACCTTCTAGCCATCAAGGCTAGTTCTTCCTTCATTTCAGTCTTAGAGACTGTCTTTGATGATCTGGGAGTGGGTTGCATTTCTGGTTCAGCAACTTTGGCTTTGAATGCCACTCCCTTAGTAGGATTTGAAGGTTCCTCAACAGGCTTTCTTCTATTGAGGTCAAACTCATAGGCTTTAAGTTCTGAGAATATTTGTTGCATGGGCATGGTGGAGAGATCTTTGGTATTCTGCATCATTACAGCATAGACATCCCACTTTTGAGTGAGACTCCTTAGGATTTTCAGTCCAACCTCTCTCTTGGTGTAGACCTTGCCCAATGAGTTAATCTCATTCATCACATCAGTGAATCTACCAGCAAATTTGTCAATGGACTCATCAGTTTCCATTGAAAATTGTTCAAACTTCTGCACAGCAACTTGGAGCTTGTTCTCCTTGATTTTTTCAGTGCCCTCACACATTTCAGCAAGAGTATCCCAAATTTCTTTGGCTGTTGTGCAGTGGTAGACTCTTCCCATGACTGCATCTGGAATTGTTTGATAAAGGGTGTTCATTGCTAGATAATTCAGATTATCCTTCCTCTTTTCATCAGCAGTGAAGTCATCTTCATCTTTGGGAATCAGTTCCCTTATATCTGCTTTTTGCTCAGTTGTCACTCTGGGGTTAGTTTGAGTAAACACAAAAGGTCCTCTTGTGATTACTCTTAGCATATCAGTATGGAGAGATGCAAGATGAGCCCTCATTCTAATTTTCCAGAAATCATAATTGTCTATTGAAAACATGGGCAGTTTGTGATGAGAAATGTGGTTGACTGGGTTTGTGGCCATGTTGTCTAATCCTTGAACAGCAGGTGGAGGAACAGCATTGTTGTTGGCCATTTCTCAAGAATAATCAGTTAGTCAATAAGTAATAGATTTCAGATAAAGATCAGTTCAGTGACCACACAAATATGAGAGTTTTGAAAATCAAGATGGATTTTCAGAAGCAGTGGTCTTTGAACCCCTGCTCTGATACCACTTGTTGGTCCGGAAAGGAGTATATGACAAGTGTATGGGGGGGGAATACACTTGTATGCAATTCTTTTGCTAATTTGATCAAACCAGAGTTCAGCAAGGTTGTCTTGGACAACTCTGCTGAAGGAGATTAACTCTTCTAAGATAATCAAACTACTAAGTACTATTGAGTACTTAGTTGAATAACTATCTAGGGGAGTTATATATGCGGAATAATGGTTGACCCTTTAAGTTTAGACTCCTTTAATTTCTGAAATCACTTAAGTCAATGCAACACAGTCCAGTTTTCAGGGAACTTGTCCAAATAGGTTTTTGCACAGTCTTTGAATGTTTTATCCTTGAAAGATCAGTTTTGTGTGCAGTGTTGGATGTATGAAAGTATTTGGAATGTAAATCAACACAAGAAGTTATAGTGGTTCAGAGACTCAAGCTCCTACATCCACTTTCCCTGATTTAACAGGATAATTCCTTCACTCTTGGAATTAACTTGTTTTATAGTGCCAAGGTGCACTTGATCAAGAACACCACTCCTTGGTGAATTGATCCCTAGGATGTCTAGAGTCCTAGTACCCTCTTCTCAACTCAGAACTGAACTGTTCTTCTCTCAACAGTCAGCTCCTACCACTTCTACTACAACAACCTTCTCACTTTCACTCTTGAAAGGGGTAAGGATTGAAGTAAGGTTCCAACTAATGAGATATCCTTTACAATGAAGATCAGTGTATAAGGATAGGATATCTCTCTAAGCTTGTGTATGGATATACAATGAAGTTCAGCTTAGATGAAGTGTTTGAAGACTAAGATAGTCTTTGAAAGCTTTGAAAGCACTCTAGCTTGTAAGAACTTTGAGCTTAATTGGATTGTGTTGAGGTGCTGTTGGATAGTTGGATAGTTGGATAGTTGGATGCTTTCAAATGGTCTTCACACTTCTGTATTTATAGACAAAATGGAGGATTTGCCCGTTGGAGAGGCAGCCCCAAATTGCTATAAATGTCTTCCTTGAGTTCTTCAAACTGGAAGACAGATTCTTGATAGTGACATGTCCTCATTTGGGTAATAAACGGCTTGTAAGACTTTGTCTTCATTCTGCAGCACTTTTCCCAATGTTTGACTTCTTGTTAGGACTTGGACATGGCTTCTGAAGGTTGATCCAATGATAGGACAACATTCCTTATCATCTGGACAACTCTCCTTATCACTATCAGCAGTTTTGCCTTTCAGCAAGGTTGGCTTGCTCTTTTTCAGATGACTTGGCTCTTTCCCTTTATTTCACTTCAAGGTGATCTTAGCTTGTTTCTTTGGTGATCTTTAGGGTGTGGTTGTCTCTTTCTCTTCAGCATAGTTGACCTTCAACCTTTAGAACATCTGTTCTGATTCAATCATGCTTGAGACAACTCTTCTGGACAACTCTTCTGATTAGCATATTTGGTCTTTTAGCATCAGAGCACTTTACACATAGAGTTGGCTTCTTTGGACAACTCTCCTGATCCAAAGCCTTTGAGTAGCCTTGTCCTTTTGAGCTAGGTAAATTTGTTCTTGCATATGGCTAGCTTCTTTGGACAACTCTGCTGATCAGAGTTATTAAGCTTGTCCTTTTGATTTTACCAATCTTTGCATATGGACACTTTCTCTGGACAACTCTCCTGATCAGATCATCTTATTGGACTTGTCCTTTTGAGCTTTACAATCTTGTTTTTGCATAAGAACATCTTCTCTGGACAACTCTCCTGATCAGTGCATTTGGTTTTTCATAGAGTGTCCTTGCTCTTAAGTGATTGTTCCAGAATTTGAGCCTTGAGGGGACTTGATCTTGATCATCTTCAAGCATAGGTTCCCCCTCAAATTGTGCATCTAATTGTCTAAGAGCTGCCTAACATTTCAGCTTCTCATCTAGTCTATAATCTATATGTTCTAACATTCCTAGAACATATTTATATTGACTTAGGCATGTCTCAGGGGGTTTTGGTATTAGATCAAAACATATCTCATTTTATTCCCAACAAAACTGCTTCTATTTCTGAAAATTTTAGAAAATCTGTGAAATTTGTGAAGGCAAATGCTAGCACATCTGGTGTAACATCTGCACAAACAGATTGTCACAAGGTTAAAATGAAGTATATTTGTCATTATTGCTTTAAATATGGTCATATTCGTCCCTTCTGCTTGCAAATGGTTAAAGATTTGAAAACTGAGTTTGTGCTACCCAGAATGTCTTCACATCCTAGGAAACATTCTGTGAAATCTGCATGGAAACCAAAAGTTACCTGTAATGTTGTTCACACATCCTTGAAATCATGTTTACCTGGTCTATGGTATTTTAATAGTGGTTGTTCTAGACATATGACAGGACAAATAGACTACTTATCTGATTATGTGACCTTGAATGGTGGTAATGTTATATATGGTGGTGGATCAAAAGGAAAGATAATAGGAAAATGAACTTTGAATGTTAAAGGTTTTCCTAAGCTTAAAAATGGTTTGCATGTTTATGGCTTACTTGCTAATCTGATTAGTATTAGTCAACTTTGTGATGATAATTTGCATGTAAAATTTGACAAAGAGTCTTGCTATGTTCTTAATGAAGATGATGATTGTTTAATGACTGGTACTAGGTCTGTAGATAACTGTTATCTTATTGGAACTAATGTATGCAATTTGTCAAAACATGATGAGAATGTCTTATGGCACCAAAGGTTAGGACATGTAAATTACAGGGCAATGAAGAAACTAATCATATCAGATGCAATCAAAGGATTACCTAAACTGAGTTTCCAGAATACCACTGTATGTGGATCATGCCAGAAGGGTAAACAGGTAAGAGTGCCGCACAAAATGCTGTCACATTGTTCTACACATCGATGTTTTGAATTGTTGCACATGGATTTGATGGGTCCTATGGAAACTGAAAGCATTGGAGGTAAGAGATATTCCTTAGTTGTGGTAGATGATTTTTCTAGATATACTTGGATTGAGTTTTTAAGAGATAAATTTGAAACATTTGTTGCTTTTAAAGTTTTCTATAAAAGGTTCAAAAATGTGTTTAACTTGAAAGTTGGCCGTATTAGAACTGATCATGGTAGGGAATTTGAGAATAGCATGTTTAATGATTTCTGTGATAAGAAAGGTATCTTGGAGGAATATTCATCTCCTAAAACTCCACAACAAAATGGAATTGTTGAAAGAAAGAATAGAACTTTACAAGAAATGGCAAGAGTCATGCTTTTATCTAAAAGTCTTTCTAAAAGATTTTGGGCTGAAGCATTGAATACATCATGTCATATTATTAATAGAGTTTATATTCGATCTGGTACTAATCAAACACCTTATGAGATTCTGAATGTTAGAAAACCAAGTGTGAAATATTTTCATGTATTTGGTTTTGTGTGTTATATTCTGAATGATAGGGATCAACTTCACAAGTTTGATTCTAAAAGTGATAAAGGTTTCTTTTTAGGCTATTCTAGAAATAGTAAAGCTTATAGAGTTTATAACCTTAGGACTAACACCGTTCAAGAATCTGTTAATGTTGTGTTTGATGATGATAAAGGTCTTACAGATGATAAAGATGAAGAAGATATATCACAAGTCACTGACAATTCTGAGAATACACTGAAGTCTGATAATGCTGCACCAAATGCTAACACATATGGAGCAACATCTACAGAACAGTTAGCTGTAATTCCACAGAATGATCAGTATGTTCCCAAAACGAATCCTTCTTCAAGAATGGGGAAAAGTCATCCTACTGACCAGATCATAGGCGATGCTACAGTTGGAGTGCAAACAAGAGAAAGAATAAGATCGAGTAAGGTAGATGTGGTAAGAACAATATGCATGTCTTCTATTTGCAATGTTGTGAATGCAGAGTGTTACTATTCTGAAATTGAACCTAAAAGTGTGAATGAAGCATTAACTGATGAATATTGGATAAATGCTATGCATGAGGAACTTAATCAGTTTGAAAGAAATGAAGTTTGGACACTTGTTCCTAGACCTAGTCATACTAATGTCATTGGAACTAAGTGGATTTATAAGAATAAAACTGATGAGTCTGGAAACATTGTTAGGAACAAAGCTAGGTTAGTTGCACAAGGTTACACCCAAGTTGAAGGTGTTGATTTTGATGAAACTTTTGCACCTGTTGCTAGGATAGAATCTATTAGGTTATTACTAGCAATTGCATGTTTTATTGATATTAAACTACATCAAATGGATGTAAAAGCTGCATTTTTAAATGGCATATTGAATGAAGAAGCATATGTAGAACAACCTAAAGGTTTTGAAGATCCACAATACCCGGATCATGTGTACAAACTAAAGAAAGCATTGTATGGTCTAAAACAAGCTCTTAGAGCATGGTATGGTAGGCTTACGGACTTTCTTTTAGAGTATGGATTTATTAGAGGAGAAGCCGATAGGACTTTGTTTATTAAGCACACTGGAGAAGATTTACTTATTGCTCAAATATATGTTGATGATATTGTGTTTGGTTCAACCTGTGATAAAATCCTGAACAGATTTGTTGAAGCAATGACAACAACATTTGAGATGAGTATGGTTGGAGACTTGAATTATTTTTTAGGTCTTCAAATCAAGCAATGTAAGGATGGTATTTTCTTCTCTCAAGGTAAGTGTGCTAAAAACTTGGTCAAACAGTTTGGTCTTGAAAGCTCAAAAGTAATGAGAACACCTATAGGTTCTACTTTGAAACTTTGCAAAGACAATGGTGGAAAGGATGTTGATCCAACATTGTATAGATCCATGATAGGTAGTTTACTTTATCTAACCTCTAGTAGACCTGACATTATGTATAGTGTGTGTGTTTGTGCTAGGTACCAAGCTAATCCAAAGGAATCTCACCTGAATGCAGTGAAAAGAATTATCAAATATGTTTCAGGTACAAGTGAACTAGGGATATGGTACACTAAGGACACCAACAACACATTGATTGGATACAGTGATGCGGATTGGGCTGGAGATATAGATGACAGAAAGAGTACGAGTGGAGGATGTTTCTACATGGGGAACAATCTTGTGTCTTGGCATAGCAAGAAACAAAATTGTGTTTCTCAATCCACTACTGAATCTGAATACATAGCTGCAGGAAGTTGTTGCACACAGCTATTGTGGTTAAGTAAGATGTTTCATGACTATGGAATTGAAAACAATATCCTCACAATTTTCTGTGATAACACAAGTGCTATTAACATATCTAAAAATCCGGTACAACACTCACTCACTAAGCACATTAGCATTAGACATCATTTTATGAGAGATTTAGTGGAGAAGAACATAGTTAAGTTGGAATATGTGCCTACTGAAAATCAAAATGCTGATATCTTTACTAAGGCTCTTGACCATGAGAGATTCTCATTTTTTAGGAAATCTCTTGGTATGTGTAATATCTGAATAATTCTTGAGAGGATGTTGTCACAGCCTAAGGTGGTATAGTTATTATAGATTTGATTTATTTCTTATTTTCGTTGAATAATTCTTTTGTAAAATATTCTTGAATCTGAAATTTGTTTGTGCAAAAATAGGCATGTACTACACCTCTCAAAAGCTTGAAAAATTAAGAATGTTACAGCATACTAAAAGATGTACAAAATTCACTGAGTAACTATGGAGCACGGAGTTCGCTACTACGATGCCTTCTTTTCAAAAGGTGAATTTTGGTAAAAGCATCAAGAGGTTCGTAATCCATTAAGTAAGTATGGGGCACGGAGTTCGCTACTACGATGTACTCTACAGGAACAATGGATCAATACGAATTAGATGCTGTAGCACAAAAGGAAGAAATGCAATGAAAAGAAAAATGCAGAAAAATTGGCTACATTGGATAGGTAAAACCTGTGAAAAACCAATGTTGGGGTGTATGTCAAATCCTTGAGCACAACATTACATGATTCAATTATATTTTTATAAGTTGTAATTATTTAATTAATTGTGGGAATTTATTTTATTTATTTATAATTATACTAACCACGTTCCTTTTATTATTTCAGATTATACACATTTTTATTTTTAATTAATTCTAGAATATTTTTAATTTAATTAATTTATTAATTAAGATTTTATCCCACTAACTCACCCATGATTTACTTGTGGCTGAATTTGTGGAGCATTATCATTTTAATCTAGAATTTTCTTTAAGTCAAGCCTTAATCCCACATACAACATTCCAACTACTAGTTCTCTCTATATAAATACTCTCATTTCATGATTTTCTAAGCTTTGTAATTAATTGAGTAAGTTGAGTATTAATTTTGCAGATTTGTTATAAGCTAACCGTGTGTCTCGATTCTTGTGTTGATTCTTTTCGAATTCTTGAGTTTAAATGGCAGGAAATAAGAAAACCCACTCACAGAAACCAAACTCACAACCGTCTTCTCCATCTCTCTCTAATCTGCATACTCTAGCTTCCATGGCTGCTTCACACGAAAACTCACCCCCAACTGCCGCAACCGTCACACCCATTCCAGCTACTCCGACAACCATCCACATACCAAACCAAGCCACACTCTCCGAGCTGAACCAGGCGGTTGAGAATTTCTCTCAATCGATGAGATCGTCTAATCCACCCATCCTCACAATTGGCGATTTGTCTATTGACATCTCTCACTACTTGCGCACCAACGAAGTGATCACTACTGCACCTTCTTCATCCACATCCGAAAAGCCCCAAAATCCGAGCCCTAATGTTGAAACAGAGGCCCCGACTACTGCCTCTATGGGGGAGACTGACAAGGAGATTGAAGAATCCCCTGTTGCTGAGTCAAAGGAGCCGTCGAATGCGGAGACATCCGACAATGAGGACGCTCAGATGGAGGATGCTGAAGCACTCGAAAATTCCGACAAAACTGACTCTAATATTTCGAAGTCGGACTCTGAACCGATTCCTTTCAAGAGGAATGCTGAGAAAGGGAAGAGAAAGAGGAGCCCAGTACCAAGGAGACGATCAAACCGAGTTTTCACTCGAGTTGATTATTCTGACTCTTTGAGGAAGAAGAAGAAGCTAGGTGGTGATGTTGCTGAACCGATTCAGGTATTTTCTAAATATGAAGAAGAAGTGGTGATTGAGAAGCCAACCAAGAAGAAAGTTGATCCTAAGGGGAAGGGAAAGGCAAAGATTGATGTTGTTCGAACAATGCCTGAAGAACCAGAACCTGATTCTGATTCTGAAATGGAGGTTTGTCTCAGGGATATGCAGCAATCCCTGAAGAAGAATGCTGCCTCTCATGCTGAATCAAGTGCTCCAGCACCAGAACCTGATGATGGAGATAATTCAAGCAGTGCAGCTTTAGACAAAAGCTCTGAAAAAGAAGGGGAATCCAGTTCTGAGGAGGAGAAAGAACCAAGTTCAAAGGAAAGTACTTCTGAGGAAGGTAATTCTGAACCCGATGATTCTGATATTGATGGTTTGGTTGATAAGATAACTAGGTTGTCTAGGAGAAAACTGTTGATGGAAAGGAGAATTCATATTTCTGATTTTGAGAGTAAGAATTTGATTCAATTCTTAGAGGATAGAAAGTTGATGAAAGCTCTGAATTTGTGTGATACTTTTGTTTTTGATTGGGTGTATGAATTTTATGCATGTCTGAGGAAGAGTAATGGTAGGAGGAGTTCCCGTTGGTATGGGAATGTACAGTTTAGGGGGAGTATAGTTCCATTTACACCAGAATTGATCAATGATTTCTTAGGCATAGAACCAGTACTTGATGATGATGAACCTGATTTGGATGTTGTTACTGTTTCTATGACTGGTGGCTTGTTGACTAGATGGAAAAATGGAATGTTAGCCAAGGACCTTACTTCTCTTTATTCTGTGTTGCATAAACTAATAGTTTATAATTGGATACCCTCTACCAACTCTACCAAAGTGACAAAGGATCAAGCAATCTTGCTTTATAGGATAGTGGTTTTGAGGGAGTTTAACTTGGGATTGACTATTTTCCACCACATGATGAAGTTTAGTGGTGACATCTCTGATAAAGGAAACCTTCCATACCCTGTGCTTATATGCTCATATTTGAAGATGCATGCTTTTAGCCCTAAGAAGACTGAAGTTCTTAGAGGTAAGGTTCCTTTATACACCATTTCACCTGCTTTGCTCATTGGTGAAAGAGTGAAAGATCTGCCCTTGCACAATCCTGGAAGTTCTTCTCAAAGACCAGCTCCTACTCAACCTCAACCTCAACCCACACCAGCACAGAGACCTGAACAAGACACAGCTGCACCTAATGCTGCACCAGATGCTGAGAACATTGGTGGTAATTTTGACACCACATTTTCTGTTCCCAAATCTTTTATATTACTGCAGTTACAGCACTTACATGACCAGATTGATGAGCTTCAGTTCATCAAAGACAAGTGGACCAGGCTACTTTCCACTACAACAGGGGGAGTACCACCTTCCATTTCAGCTAGAGCTTCTGGAGTTGTTATTGAAGAGCTGATTCCTGAAGCTGGAGGTGTACCTGATGCTGGTGCTACAGAGAATGGAGGAACTGCTGCTGCTAACAATGTTGTTGCACTCTTTGCTTCAACTTGTTTTATTGAGGAACCAAGGGAGGCTGATAAAGACAAGTTTGCAGATGCTGCTGAAGATGATGAGGATATGGAAATCCTCTATGGTGATATCTAGAACAGATGCTACAAGACAGGAGGAGTACTGAAGTACAGAAGGCACATGTGCAAGACCTTGATGCTGCTGCTATTGTTATAGCAATTCATGCCATTTTCAGTCCTACTTTTGTTTTTGTTATTCTGTTGTGTTTAAGTTAAAATTCCGTTTATTCTGATACAATATTTATTATTTCTAGTTGATAGGATGTTTATATTTATCTTGCTTAAATTAGTTTGCACTAATGATATTTGATTACTGCTTATTGTTTAATTTGTTTTCTTATCATTAATTGCTTACTGCATGCTGAATATGCCTTGTTAAGTTTATTTATTTTTTTCATATTTTTTGCTCTGATTATTTTGTTTAGTCCTTGTCTGTTTTTTAGTCTTACATAAATCTTAGAACTAATCTGGTATATACCATTATATGCTCTGATTTAATCTTAGATTTTTGTGAAGTTATATGTTTTGTAAACAAGTGTACTGTTTATACTTGTTTTGGTTTTGAATAAGATTACTTTGATCTTATGGCATGGATCTTAGTAAAATTATTCTTGATCTCTTTTTTATTTGATCCAACGGTTACAACAGGTATTGTCTTGACTAGTATTTAGACTTGATGTCAACCTCACCTAAATACATAATACTGAGTATGTATAGAAATATATGTGCATCAGGTGAGTTGTAGTCGAAAGGTCAAATTGGGGGAGATTGTAGATGTTGTTAACTCTTAAATGCTTTAACATTATCAACAACATCTTAATTTGACCTTCCTTGATTTATTCTAAGTCATTTCTGAAATGTTACATTAAATGTTGTACTAAATGCTCTCACATTCAGGAACGATTCTAGAAGCTTCTACAAGAGTCTGGAACCTGGAAGATTCCAGAAGGTTGGAGAACGTGCTAGAAGAGTTTAGAGCATTGTAGAACGACCTGGAAGATGGAAGAAGGATCTAGAAAGATCATGGAAGTTGAGGTCCTAAAAAATAGGATCTCATAATGGAAGGATCTAGAACTTGGCTATTTATCTATAAATACCGCTGGAGTCTTTCATTTCAAAGTATGCACTATTCGAGTAACACCTTCTTGAGAGTTCAACCCTAGTTCGGAGTTATGGTCAGTAGTTGTATCTTTTAACGTACGCCGAGGGATACCACACCTTCTAGTGTTCTTAGTTCTAGTCTTGTATCGAGTGAGAGTGAATCATAGATCAGATTAGTTCTTTAGACAGTGTTCTTACATTTAAGTCTATTTACAGATTCAGGCACCTGCCTCAATTGTAGTTTCTGTTTGTGGAATGTTGAAGTAATTGCTGAGACATTTCACACGACATTTTTGTATATAACTTAGGAACTAAGTTATTTTCGCCATAAGGCTTAGCATAGGTTTTGTTATTAATAAAATCTATGTTAAAAATTATTCCATTGTGTTCTTATTGTGTTTTAGTGTTTTAGACTTCCGTTGTGTACTGTGTTTACTTATTCACATTCTATTAGAGTTAATGCTACACTAATTGTCACAACATTCAGTGTAACATTGTTCTGTTTTTTACTTAAACACTAGATACCATCCCCACACACTTTCAAATTATATTGTTTATGTGTGAAGTAGAGTTTTGCCTCATAAAACGTTATATCACACTATAACTTGTCATCTTAATTCCGATTTTATGTATCTATTGGAGAGTAAATTAATTAAATGGATTTTTGTCTGAGAACGAGAAAAATGCATGGGTGATCGTCACCATATTTGGACTTTTTGTTCCCACCCCTCTATATTTATAGTATTTTATTATCATTCTATTTTAGCATTTAGCATATTGTCCTATCATGCATTACATATTTGTCCGCACGTCCTACTTTTTTTTTTTTTAACATTAATTAAATAAAGCTCATGTACGTCTATTATATATTTATATACGAGTAGTATTTTTAAAAAAATATGATTCGATAGCCCTCTTTTAAGATTTTATTACGTAATTATTTCGTGAAAATTTACTGTTGAATGTGACACTCGTAACTCTTTAAAAAGGGAAATTCTCAAATGCACCATGTGCACCAAAACAAGTTTGATGCACATGCTTTTGTCCTTATCCTCTCCCACTCTAACTTATTATTCCCTTTTCTCTACTTATGGTTATAATTCCATTTTTTTTATAATTTATTAATTAATTAATTTATAATCCATTACTTTATTAATTAATTACAGTTCTCATTTTTATCGACCAATATTTACAATTATTAATTAATTTACAATTCTCATCACTTAATTAATTTACAATTCTCATAAGCATGAGGTGTTCAAATCCTTTCAAACTTTTTTTTTTCGTTTTTTTTTTTTGTTCGTTACTCATTTCCACTTTTCAATAATAATAGTCGCTATTTTTCATTAATAAAATTTCCACTTTTCACTAATAACAGTTACCACTATTCAATAACAAAATTTCCACTTTTCAATAATAATAATTACCACTTTTCAGTAACAAAATTACCACTTTTCACTAATAATAGTTACCACTTTTCAGTAACAAAATTTCCACTTTTAAATAATAATAATTACCACTTTTCAGTAACAAAATTTCCACTTTTCAATAATAATAATTACCACTTTTCAGTAACAAAATTTCCACTTTTCAATAATAAGAATTACACTTTTCAGTTAAAATATCTACCACTTTTCAATAATAAAAATTACATTTTTCAGTTAAAATATCTACCACTTTTCAGTAACAAAATTTCCACTTTTCAATAATAAGAATTACACTTTTCAGTTAAAATATCTATCACTTTTCAATAATAAAAATTGCATTTTTAAGTTAAAATATGTACCACTTTTCAATAATAAGAATTACACTTTTCAGTTCAAATATCTACCACTTTTTAATAATAAGAATTACACTTTTCAGTTAAAATATCTGACACGTTCAATAATAAAAACTACATTTTTCAGTTAAAATACCTACCACTTTTCAATAAGAATAATTACATTTTTCAATAATAAGAATAACATTTTTTTCAATTTTAATAATAATTTTAACGGTACAATTTATAATTAAATATACCCGTTTTAATTAATTAAATTAACAATAATAGCAATAAGCAAAATAAAAATGAAAATGATAGATTAATTAATAATTGTAAATTAATTAATTAATTAATTAAGTGATGAGAATTGTAAGTTAATTAATAATTGTAAATATTGGTCGATAAAAATGAGAACTGTAATTAATTAATAATGGTAAATTAATTAATAAATTAACAAAAAGTGGTAGATTTTGTTATTAAAAAATGTAATTATTATTATTAAAAATTGTTATTGAAAAATGTAATTATTATTATTGAAAAGTGGTAGATATTTTAACTAAAAATGTAGTTTTTATTATTGAAAGTGGTAGATATTTTAACTGAAAATTGTAATTCTTATTATTGAAAAGTGGTTTTAACTGAAAAGTGTAATTCTTATTATTGAAAAGTGGAAATTTTGTTACTGAAAATGGGTAGAAATTTTGTTACTAAAAAGTGGTAACAAGTATATGTGAAAAAAAAATGTACATTTTTTTTTATATATAAAATTTGTATTTAAAAATTATTTTTAAAAAGTTGTGAAAAGTGGTAATAATTATAGTATTAAAATTATTTTAATTAAAAAATAAATTGATGTCATAAAAATAAAGTGAGGTCATAGGTTTCGAACCTACAACCTCACACCAAGATTAAACTGATGCAACTGTCCTGCCATAGGATACTTTGTTTGAAAGTTCCGCTTTTTTAATTAATAACAATTGATTTGTCAGCATAGTGTGCACGTGCACACTGTGCACGTGCACACTGTGCACAAGAGACCAACTCCTTTAAAAAAATACGACCTTTTAATATTTTTATATTAATTGTGAATATTTTTTTTGTCTAGAAAGATCTATGCAATTAAGTGTCAAAAGCAATGCAAAAGTTATATTTTGGGAAAATACTTTTTTTTTTTACCTTGAGTTGTTGTACCAATTTTAATTTTTGTCCTCTAAATTTTTTAACTTTGAAAATGTTTACAAGTTTTAAGATTTTAGTTCTTATTACCTGCAATTAAAGATAAATATCATATAATTACTTGTAAATCGTTGGCTTTGTTGTTTACCTGCACATCGGGTCTCTAATCGTGTATCAGCAAATCGGGCCCCAATTTGCATTTGTACAAATCGGGCCCCTGATATTTACCTTAATTTAATTGTAAGTACTGAAATTTTAAAATTTATAAACATAAAAGACTAATTTTAAAATCGAAAAATTTAAAGGACAAAAATCAAAATTCAAGCAACTTAAGAGGAAAAAAAAAGTATTTTCTCTTAGGCCACATGCAATTGATAAAAACGTCCTCACTAAATATATATGTGAGTATTCCAACAAGAAAAATTCACTTTTGGTCCCACCATCCAAGGGCACTCATGTTTTTTGTCCCAACAATCTGAATTTTGGTTCCGGATGGGAAAAACTTGATACATTTGGTCCCAAAAGAAAAAAAACTTGATACATTTGGTCTCAATTCCGTTAATTGTTGACGGAAATAGTTAAATGACCGTTAGTTATTTATTTTTCTATTAAAAAATAGTAAAAAATATTATTAAAAATAAAAAAATGTGTAAAATAAAAATTATAAAATGTGTAAATGAAAAAAAAAAAGAATTGTATAATTATAAATAAAATTCTAAAAATTCATTAAAAAGGTAGTACTATAAAAATCTGATTAAAAATTAAAAAATTAAAATTTCTAAAAAATTGAAATCTCGTTTGAATTAAAAAATAAATCTACCAAAACTAACAGCTTAAAAAAAACTCATTAAAAATATATACCCCGTACTTTATAAATTAAAAAATTTGAAAAATAAAAATTCTAAAAATCTAAGAATAAAAATTCTAAAATGAGTAAATTCAAAAAATCTAAAAATGTACTACAAATTATAAATAAAAAAATTCTAAAAATAAAAATAAAATTTTGAAAATTTCTAAAAATTAAAAATAAAAAAATTTATTTCCGTCAATACCAACGTATACGCATTAAAAAAATTTAAAATTAAAAAAATATCAATTGTATAAATTATACTCCCTCCTTCAATGGAAGTTACCCAACTTTAATTTTTTCTGTTAGTCTCAATGAAAGTTACTCATTCCATTTTTAGCAAACTATTTCTCACATTTAATTATATTCTTCTCTCTCTATTACATCACTTCTAATAGATCTACTTATCTATATTTATATATTTGCAAATTTATAATGTGACACATGTCACAATCTCCTTTATTCTTTCAATCTCTCTCCTCTTCAAATTCCTTCATTTTGAAATTGCTTCATTCTTATTATATCTATAGATTAAGTTCTAATCTAAGCCTTTGATTCTGTACAAATGATCTCAACCCTCCATTCTGATTTTTTACTCTTATATAAACTTCAATGCCTTCTTATTTCAATCATTCAAGTTTTAATCTCTCAACTTTGTCCTCTTCGAATTTCGCCGGTCAATTTTATTCCGGCTCTTCGCATAGAAAATATTCTGGCCATCCATTTTAATTAAATCTCCCTCATTTCTCTCGATTTTGTCTTTTCCTGTAATTTTTTTTCTAGCTATTCATCAAATATTTATTCAATTTTTTCTGTTCAAATAGCGCGTCTGAGACCCAAGAGCAACCATCTGACGTCGTTTGACTTCTTATTCGTCATTGACGATCCATTGACAAGAAGTGTCTGATATAAAATCTAAAGTCAGAAATACACAAGAAATGTACCTTTCTTTCATTTTCAGTCATCGAAAATGCACAAAAAATGTATTTTATATTTGAATTAATGTAATTAATTTCGCATGAGGATTGTTTAATATTTATTTTAGAATTCAATTTATATATAACATATATGTTTGTAAGGATTTATTATAATTATTTTTGTCTTATTTTTAGTGTTTTATTCTTGAAATTAATCTAATTCTATATACATGTATCTATACGTAGTAGAAGATATAATATTTCATCTAACATTGACTTAATTAAAAGAAATCAGTTTGTTGGAAATAGTTTATATTTTATTTATGTAAACAAGCTATATAAACTAAAATTATATATAATGTAAACACGTCTAAATCCCCTTATATAATTACAAAACAATTAAAAATAATAGTATTTTATATACAAGAATTAACAATTCCTATATATAAAAAAAGAATTAACAATTAAGATTGAATTAGAATTTTTATAAATCTAAATGTAACCGAATTATTAAAGTAGTAAATATTTACTTATATGTTTACATAATTATTTCCACTAATCAAGATTGCATTAAACGTTGTATTTATAAACATTTCATTTGTAATTATGATTTTTTATTTATTTATAGAAATTACTAAATTTAAGTCCTAACATTTAATGAAACGTTTGATTTCAAAATTATAATAATAACTGTAAAAAATCATAGAAGATTAGTGTCTTTCAATTATTTACAAAATTATGATTACAATAAAATTAATAGTATAAGAATTCAATGTTAAATAATTTTTTTGCGATTTTATATTTATGAACATTTCATTTGTAATTATGTTTTTTTTTTTTTTTTGGAATTACATGTCCACATTTAATTTAGTAAATTATTGTACGTGGTCATATGATGTCTAATAATAATGCATGTGTGTTAATTAGGCACCATAATTGCTTAATAAACTAAATTAAATGTTTGTCTAATTAATAATTAATCTATTATTTTGGAATGTAGTCATTCCGTTACAAATCAATAAATTTGGATGGAAGATTAATTTGATCATAATTTTCTCATATAATGTAAAGATTTCTACAATAATTATTATGACTTAAAAATTAAGAGTCTCCTCTAATGTGGCAAACTAAAATTAAGAGTCACCTTTGAATCAATTAACCTCTCTATAAATTAAAGCAATTGACTAGACAAAAATATTTTCATCTTTATCATAAAAAATCTATAATTATGCAATAATTAACGTTAATAATAAATATTCAATCATAGTCACTAAAAACATGATAATTGATTGTCTAAAATGGTTCTCAACTATTCATACAAAACAATAAGGACTTTATGGAAAATAAATTATTAATTATGCATTCATATATATAATCCCAAAATTTGGGATAATTGATTAAAGAAATCAATGTAAATGCGTACACATATACATATGTTAATAATTATCGATAACGTCAATTCATACTTACGTTAATTACAGATTAATTGGCAAAATTGGAGATATTTGATATTTCATCATTACTTTAACTTAAATCAGTTGAGATTTTTTTTAATAAAATATATTAACTTAATTTGTATGTCATGTTTTTTTTATATTATTATTAATATTAATACTACTAATAATAATCAAGTTTAAGAATACCATTTTCCTGAAAATTGTTTTATGTTTCAAATATTATAATTATTTTTTATTATAATAATTAATTATTTTTATTTTATGTATGTACTGTAAACAATTATTTAATGATTTATTTATTATATAGTTTATAATTATTTAAATCTAATCTAAATATTACTCACTCAGTCTGTTTCATAATAAATTTTATAGTAGATGGACACGCATATTAAGAAAGTGCAATAATTAGTGAAATTTTAATTTGATGAGTAATTTTGTAAAACTTTATGTATAAAGTAAATAAATGAGTTGACTTTTGAGTATGTGTGAATAAAAAATAATAGTACGTATTTGTGTAAAATTGATCGAGGATATTGTAAGGGTAAAGTTTATAATTAGTTGAGACCTAAATACTAACAGGTCGCGGGCTAGACGAGCCACTAATAATAAAAAAATAATAGTTGGAACCTAAATCCTAAATGTCGCGGGCTAGATGAGCCACTAATAATCTTGACTAATTTTTTTTAAAAATAACTAATTAACTAATTTCAATTGTAAAACAATAAAAATAATTAAATAAACAATATTTCTTCAAATATGAACTGTGTAGTGTATGTTTTAATTATTTATGTTTTGTTACAGAAGTATTAGATTAAAAATCAAATAAAATTGTGAGTTCCTTTAAGATGAAACCCCTTTTTTTCTTAATGAAACTCAATTGAGTAAATATTGTAAAAAAAAAAAAATTGAAGTGAAAACTTTAATATCACTTTAACGAATTTATATATTTTTCTATTGTTGCATTAAAGTTAAATCAATACTATTTAAGGGTTGTAAATTTTATTTATTGATTCATATACTCAAAATAAAATAATGAGTTGTTGAGTTTTCTTTTTTATAAAGATATTTAATTTTTTACTTCAATTTAGTTTTTTTTTTTTTAAATCGACTAGCATGCTGGTTCGGTAGACCAGTGAGTTGGCCCATTTAATGCACATGCTAATCGATTTGAGTCAAGCCCGGCATTTATTATCGCTAATTGGGTTAACCCGTTAGTATAGTTCTGATAAACATTTATAAATTCAATAGAATAAATTATATTCGAAATAATTTAATTCTTGAATAGCTAATATATATATATATATATATATATATATAAACTGTTTCAATAGTTGGACTAATCTTTGTATGATTTTAAATTTGTGTGATATAATGATTCATGATAATATCAAACAAAATATACAAATATATATATATATACAACAATGTTGTGTATAAAGTTTTTTTTTTAAATTATAATTTTATATATTAATTTGTAATTAATAAAACCATGCTTATTCATTATGATATAATGTATTTTCCTATCAAAAATTACTTTTTCAAATAACAATTTATCAAATAATGTCTATATAATGTCTACAAAATTAAAATATTGTATTTTTTAATTCAATTATATATATATATATATATACTCTAAAATATAAATTAACATTTATAATAAAATTTCTTATATTAATATATAATATTATAAATTTATTTTAATCCCGCGTAAAACGCGGGTCTTACACTAGTTATTTCATATTTCTTAACCTTCGTGACCAAAGTTTTCGAGTAGCTTTTACCGAGACGGAGGGAGTAAATAAAATTCTAAAAATTAATTAAAAATTAAAAAAAATAGTAAAATATAAAAAAAAAATTAAAAAAACTCTAAATGAGTAAATTAAAATTTAAAAAAAAATCTAAAATTGTGCAAATTATAATAAAAATTTCTAAAAATAATAAAAAAAAATGAACGCTTCAATCTTCATTTTATTCATAAAGAATAATTTTATTTATAAATGGACCCCACAATAGTTCATCATACCTCCAATATATCTACTTTGCAAAAAAATTAAATTAATATTCATTAAAATTCGAGCACAAAAAAAAATATTATAAAATGTGTCAAAATAAAATTTAGAAAACTCAAAAAAAATATAAAAAACTCATTAAAATCATGGGATGGATTGACTAATTTTTTTATTTAATCATTTTCTGTTTTTAATGAGATTTGACTAAATTTTTTATTTACACATATTTTGTTTTTAATGAGATTTTTTTTAAATAATTTTTATTTTCCAAAATTTCAGATTTTTAAAGTTGTTACACTTTTGATTTTAAGTTTTAGGTTATTTTTAATTATAATGAATTTTTCTGACTTTTAATATACGTCAAAATGAAAAAAAATATATTGGGACCAAAACTGTTAACGGTTGCCTAAATTTGGGACCAAATGTATCAAGTTTTTCTTATTCGGGACCAAAATTCAAATTGTTGGGACCAAAAACATGAGTGCTCGTGGATGGTGGAACCAAAAGTGCATTTTTCTCGTATTCCAACTTTGCCATTATCAAATTGAGATGCATTCATTCTAGTTTTGTGCTATCTAGTCCCATAAATTCTTTCTAGAAACGTCGCTCCTAATTCCATTTCCAATCGACGATGAATATGTTAATAATCCTGCTTCATCGGTTGTAGATCAGATGTGATGCGTTCAACATCTACGTTATCATCTTTACTCGATTGTTGCAATTGTTTTTTTCGGTTGATTTAATCATTAAGCTCTAACGCTCAATTTAACGAACGACTTAGATGGGTTGACCTCGCAAACTCTTGTTTGGAACATTTATCCCACAAACCCGGGTAAAAAGAGAACATATTAAAACGGGTGAAAATAAATCGACGACTACCACTAAATCCAGAGCTCAAGGTTGCCGGCTAGCATAGATTCCTTCGCCACTTCAGATTATACGAAGTCGCCGACCTATTTTCCTTCAAACGAAAAATCGCCGCTTTGAGGGAGAGAAAGGGAAACAACTTGAATGAGGGGTTGAGGCCAAAATTGTAGGGTTTTGAGTTTAAAATATCGAGGGTAGGAAGGGAATTTGGATTTCCACGCGTGGGCCGTGTTATGTACCGATAATTTATCACCATTTTTTTTTTGCCACATAAAAAATGCACAGTAGTCATTGATTTGTGGCGGGCTTGCGGGTTTGTCTAGGGCCAATGAGATTTCAACCAAACATAAAAGGCAACAGTTATACACACACAGGGTTATTGAGGACACCTACTAGCTAAACACACACACCCTGAGATGAGGACACACACGTGGAAAAGATCTAAAATACCCTTCCCATTCTAAACTCTAATTAAATCCCCTCTCACTCTTCTCTCACGTTTTCACACACGGTACACCCACCTCCCCTCCACAACGGCGCCGGTGACTTTTTCGTATTTTTTCGAAATTTATAAGCACAAAAATAACTTACCAAAAAATGTATGGGTTCGTTATAGTATTGCAAGTATACGACCAAGTAGTTATCTTCAAGGACCTAGGAGAGCGTGGAGCCTCAAAACTATAAGTCGGAATGATGTTATAGAAGCTAAACGGAAGGATAAAGCAAATACCAATAAGAAAAATAAACAACTAAAACTAACTCTCAAAGATGAAAGTGCACGTGGAAGAATTGCTTCGGGTGTCTTCCTTATGTGGGATCACTAATGAATTAATAAACTAATCAAAATAATTAAGCTCAATGTCTTGAATTATGCTAAAGGCTATCACATATATGTGTAGACCAATCTCTAGTGAGGCTTAGGTGAACACGTGCACTAATTAGCAATTATGAGATCTAATTAGTACCATAAGCTCCTAGGATAGCGATCCGTAAACACTTTCAACACGGTTACTAATGTTTACGACTCGCCCTCTCACTAATCTCTTAGACGACCTCTAATCGATTAATATATACTGTTGTTGATCTAAGTAATCAACCCTTTCTCGGTTAAGCTAATTACTATTTAACTTCAATAAATTAATCAAGGCTCACACATACACCTCAATCATGCAAACCCAACTCTCGTTGCAATTAACATAATCGAAAATGCTAACTAATATGATTGATCAACCAATTAAATCATACAATTCACAACATTAGAAACAATCAATCAACAAGACATAAGCTAAATCATGCAATTCATTCATAAACTCGCTAATTACCCACATAATTTCAACACCCAACAATCAAAGTTTAGCCCATAACTAAAACAACAAATAATATAAAACTCATGAGAAACAAACAACAAAACATTAAATTAAGAAAAATATCACCTCTAATTCTTGAGTTCTTTAATCTTCTTAACAAAATGAAATACGAAACCATAAATTAGCTAAAAAAAAATTGAAATTAAACTAATTTAATCTAATGAGTGAAAATGTTCACACGCCCTCCCTGTTCACCCCCTCCTCCGTCGTTCGCCTCCTTCTGATAAGTTTAGTGGTTAGGGTTTAAGAAAAAAATGTATTAGGATCCAAAAATAATAAGAGACTTCTGGAAAAAGATAGGAAAAAAGTGTAATAGGATTTTTACAGATCCAAAAAAAAAATGTATTAGAATTTTTACAAATTCAAAAATATTTTTTTTTCGAAATTTTTTTGTTTTTTCGAAATTTTTGTCGAATCTATTTTTTTTTTTTTCAAATTTTTGTGTTTGTCCGAGATTTCTGCATTTTTTTTTATATATAATTTTACCAAATGGTATATTGAACATTTCATGTACCCTTTAGTTGTTTTTTTTAAGTGGTGTGCTCAATAAATTTGTGTGTGTGTATAACTGTGGCCAACATAAAATAGGTCAGATTAGGCCCAATCTTGAATTTATCTTAGGGCTAGGCTATATACCCATCTCTATTTATTAATTAAATATATATGTAAAATACTCAATTTACCCTTAGGGCTAGGCTAGGCTATATACCCACTACCTAGACATTAGATCCTGGGTTCGAGTAATAGGGAGGGGGGAAAAGGGAGGGTATTTAATGTAATTCAAAAAAAAAAAACCAACCCCACGGCCGCTGCCGCCTCTGACTCCTGCCGTTGCAATCTTCGACAATACCAAAACCAAAAACCCACATAAATCACCAAAAAATATTAACATTTTTTTGACGAACCAATGTCAATCGACACTGGTTTGTCGAAAATAAGGTATACAATCAATAATATTTTGTCGAAAAAACACACTTTCCTCGACAAAATATCGTAGAAAGATTTTTTTTTTAAAAATGAAATACTTCGACAAAGAGTGCTTGAAAAGAATCACTCTCATTGACACATTGTTGTCGACCCGAGTGTTTATTTTTTAACACTGTGTCAAAAAAAAAGTGAGTTCAAGCAACAGCGGCGCCTGTGTCGACTGGGCGAGGGAGGGGCGCGACCTTGGCGAGGGAAGAGGCGACGGCGCCGCAGATATTGGTATAGAAATTTAAAAAAATCGAAAAATAGGGGGAGGAAGGAACGACAGAGGGTTGGGAAAGGCAAGGCGGCAGCATAAGGGACGAGTGCGGCTTGGGTAGGGGAGGAGGCAGCGGCGGCGGTAGGCGGAGGAGGGGCGACGCCACTACCGATATTTTTATAGAAATTAAAAAAAAAAAAAAACGAAAAATGAGGGAGGTAGGAGGGAACGGCGGCGGGTTGGGGAAGGCAGGGTGGCAGCGTAAGGGAGGAGGGGTGTGGCCTTGGGTAGGAGAAGAGGCGACAGCGGGCGAATGAGGGGCGGCGCCACCGCCGATATTTTTACAAAAAATTTAAAAAAAATCGAAAAAGGAGGGGGGACGTCGACGGGTTGGGGAAGGCAAGGCGGCAGCGTAAGGGAAGAGGGGTGTGGCCTTGGGTTCTTGAGTTAGTTTCATTGAAGAAAATATAACTTTTATTATGTGAATAATTACGTTGTGTTGTATGTGCTATTTTTTGTTTCCTAGAAACGTGACATATTTATTTGATAGGTTTTGTGACTGAAAATGAGTTAATGATTTTTCTAAACTTTCTTATATTCTTGTGATTAGCTGCCGTTGATCTTGGAATTTAGTTGTTATTCTGATTGTGCACTGCATTCACTTTTTTCATTTAAATTTTATAAATTCATTTTATTGTGTATTGATTATTTTTCATATTTCAATTTAGTTGAAATGATCTTTGATTCAGGAGTAATTAAAAAGCAAAAGAATATGTTTTGCGTAATAATACGAAGATTTATAAGAAGATTTATTCACATTCCTTGAATCATGGGGGTAATTCTACACGAATTTTATTTTTACTGTATTCAAATTTTAAACAAAATGTCATTAATGTTAACCCACAAATAAATTGTATTTAGCTAATTTCTTTAATTTATATTATAAAAATAAGTTTTAATTGCAGCATAATATATGTATTTTTGAATTAATAGTAGCATAATATTATTTATTAATGACTCTATAGTAATATTCATAACCGTGCATCGCACGGGTGAAATACTAGTTAGGCTAATAGAACGAATTAGGTTCAAATTTAGGTATAATTCTTCAAAAGCATTTTTTGGGCCTGGGTACCTAATTTTTGGGTCCACGGTTAAATGGCCCCCCATTTTTTATGTTTTTACCCGAGTTCACACCCGAATTTTGAATTCACCCTTCTTCATTTTTCAAAATTACCCTTTTATCTCTTAAACCCTATTTTCCCTAACCCTACTCCCTCTTCCCTCATTTTCATCTGCTCCTCCTCTTTCCTCTAATGAGTCGCGGTCTCCGTCGCTGCTCACCCCTGTCATCACGCTTCCGACTCTTGCATCTACATTGCTCCGCTGCCACACTTCACTCTCTTTCTGCGTTTATTTTATTTCAATTGCCACCAGTAGTGACAGATTCAAAATTTTGAGATTGGAGGTACGACCATTAATATATAATCTTAAAATATTTAGGGAAAATCACTCAAATCTACAATTTGGAATCCTATAGTACACAAAATTATACATTACTTAAATCAGCAAAGGAGGACATAGAATTACTAGTGTGCCCTTCCTTTCCACCGTGTGAAATACTTTTCATTTCCT
Organism: Galeopsis tetrahit; assembly: GCA_963675135.1. Taxonomy (NCBI): domain Eukaryota; kingdom Viridiplantae; phylum Streptophyta; class Magnoliopsida; order Lamiales; family Lamiaceae; genus Galeopsis; species Galeopsis tetrahit. The sequence goes on from OY776122.1 coordinate 34,412,080, forward strand.
AAAATTAAGGAACTTTTATGACTTGTCAAATCCAACTTGGGTAATTCTTGGTGTAGTCAAATAGTACAAAGTGACTATGTAGTCAACGCGTCGAATCGCGCCACGTGGCATCGTATGCTTCGTATGAACCTACTACCTGTTATGCAGGTTTTAATTAATTAAATCATTTTTTAAAGTGTATTTTGTTATTTACTATATTACCCTTCTTTATATATATATATATATTAAGCAAAATTACTATTCTACCCTTTTTATACAAATATTATTATTATAAAAATTAAATTAACCAATACAAAAATAATTAAATAATAAAGTAATTAAATTATAAATTATGTTTTTCTTCCCCAATTCCATCGAAGAAGCTAGGGTTCTTTGTTAATTGAAGTCTTTTTTATTCATAATTGAAAAACGAAAGCAAGAAGGTTTCTTGTACAAATGAATCGAAGCAAGAAGTAAGTTTTTCTCACTAATTTATGCTTCTTCAATCCACAATGACTCGCTCACTCCCAGATCGATCAAGAAGCAAGAAGTAGCTTTTATCCGACGCTCGCTCAATTCCAGATCGTTCTCCGACCAATCACCTTTTCGGCGACTGCTCGGTCCAAGAGACATGCACAATTGCACGGTCGATACTCAGTCACCCATGTAAATAGAAATATGTACTGGAAGTATTCACTTGCACGGTCCAACAGCCATGCACGGTTGCACGGTCGATATTCAGTCACCCGTGTAAATAGAAATATGCACTGGAAAGTATTCACTTGCACGGTCCAGGAGCCGTGCACAATTGCACGGTCGATACTCAGTCACTCGTGTAAATAGAAACACGTACTGGAAGTATTCAATTGCACGGTCGATACCCAGTCACCTGTGTAAATAGAAACATTTACTGGAAGTATTCACTTGAACGGTCCAGGAGCCGTGCACAATTGCACGATCGATACTCAGTCACCCATGTAAATAGAAATATGTATTGGACATACTCAGTTGCACGGTCCAACAACCGTGCACAGTTTCACGGTCGATACTCAGTAAACCGTGCAATCCAAAAAATGTGTTGTAGGTGCTCACTTTCACGGTCCAATAGCCATGCCTGGTTGCACGGTCGATATAGAAGTTCAGTAAACATTGAAAAAAAAAAGGCTATTTTCTTGTTCACGTGCTCGAGCCACAAATAGAGTAGTAATGCACGACACACAAGCATCTTTCTCATATTCGTATAAAATGCATATTTCATCTGAATTCAATATGATTATTGTTCACACTTAATTTTAGCATAAACGTATCTTATGACGTGGATTAAACAACACAAGAAATATTAAATTAATATTTAAATAAAAAACTAGCAATTCAATAAAATTTCTGAAATACATATGATCAATATTCGTAAAAAAAAAACCTAACACTAATTGTTTTGGTAGGATCAACATTAATTAACGTTTTTAGAATCATCGTCTTTGTTGAGATCTTCATCATTCTCTCGATCAATGTTGCTCTTCTTATTTGGACATCGTCCAATTTTATGTCCTGGATGTCTGGTAAAGAAATATTATTAAGTTAGTGAGTGTTAAAATGCATTAATGCTTCTTCCGTCGAAGCGAAAGTCATGCCCAAAATTGTATTGTCGTCTATGGGAGCATTTTTTAAATTGGCATACCCAAAATCCTCATTCGACCCCTCTTCTGAACTCATGTGCTCCTCGTGTGATTCATCATCCACTTTGATATCTTCATATCCAACGTCTGAGAACATTGTGGAACGTTGTTGTAAATACAAATTGCAAGAGAAACACAGAAAAAATGAATCAATTGGAATGTTGTGAGACGTTCATTAAAAGACATGTTATGCAACATCTTCCAATTTTACTACATTTTCCAATGTTATGCAACATCTTCATATTATATATTTCAATCACCTATTTTAATGTCATATTGTCATTTACGACAACTAATAGCATGTGCTTCTAACATAAAATCGAGGAATACCATGTGCTTATAAACATAAAATTCAATTTAAACACTATATCAAATATAAATTTCAAAACTTTACATGATGATTTAACTCAATATTATGTCATTCTAGCTAGAGGATTCAAACAACGAATATTGTTAGGAATGCGCATTCAATAGCCACTTCATTTTCTAAATTTGGTTTCAAATTTTCTTTGAAGCATTTTGTAAAACACTTGTTGAGCAGTTATGTTTCTATTTGATTTGAGGCAATTTCAAAAACAATTAATACTCAATAACTCAACCACAATTTTAACAAATTCACAATGTTAATTCAAATACTCATAACAAATGACGGAAGTAAGAAAAAATTTGAAGATATACATAAGCAACTTTCAGTGGTGGTAATTCACCTACTCCACGATAATATTAAAATTACAAATTAAGAAAACTAGGGGGAGAAGAGGCTCGGCGGCGGCAGCAGAGAAGCGGCGCGTCGGTGGCGGAAAGGCAGCGGCTTGGGGCGGAAGTGGAGTGCGTGCTCGTAGGGGGAAGAAAACCTATGTATTGTGTTTTAGGTTTAAATTCATATAACTTCTTTTGATTTAATTTAATTTATTTTTTTGTTGTTAATTTTAATAATAATATAAGGGTAAATAGGTAGTTTTACCATTATATATTTTAATTAAATTAATTAATATAATAAATATTTTTATTAAGTTAAGGATAAAAATGTAAATTTTAAATTATATATTTAAATTAATTATACATACGACACCATACGCTGAATATTTTCAACACAAAGTACAAAAGGTAACAGGTCATCAGATTTAAGCCGATTTGATTATTAATGGTTCAGATTAAATTGACTACGGTAGTCATACGACATCATACGACACTCTGACTACACGTAGGAGGTCCCATCCAACTTTATATTTTATTAATTATTAATCTTAGTTTAGGTTATGGTGTGTTATATTAATTATTATTATTAATTAATATTTTTTTATATTTATTTAAATTTTATCCAAAAATTATTTAATTGTTCAGATTTTTTTTGTCTCTTTCCAGAACCAAGTAGGGGTGTTTCCCACTTAGGAAATTCAGGAACTAGAATGTTGTAACCAACAGCAGTAGCAATGCGTATGATCAAGTTCCAAAGATTTTCATCTTCAGCTTCCATGAACTTGTCAAACACAGCATATAACTCTTCTTTGTTATCTGCATCTCCATACTTCCTAATAATCCAATGATAAACTTCCCATTTGACCTTAACAATCATCCAAGCATCTCTATGCTCATTGTCAATGAACTTGTCTATCTGGGCGTCTTCAATCAAACTTGGATCTGCTTTCAGCTTCTGCAGTCTGTTGATGTGTTTACCTAACACTTTCTTGTTAGCATAACGATCATCTTCCAGTTTCTGCTTCTTATGGAGTGCTTCAACATCTTCATCTTCAATATTAGCAAGTATTTCACCTAATACTTCTTGATTCTTCTCAAGATCAAGTTTCCTCTTGACTTGTCTTGTTCTGGTTTGAATCTCTTCAGTTACAATTGATTTTCCTTTCACCGGTCTCTTCTGCTCTTCTGCACTTGCACCGATCTGCTCTAGACCTGCTTTCTTCACAAGTCTTCTTCTTTTCAGTTTACTTGTCTCATGAGCTTCTAGATCAGTTGCAGCAGCAGCTTTCGCCTCTTCAGTCTCTTCCCCCTTTTTGGCTTCATCACTCGCCTTAAGAGTAAAGAGTGAAGTGAATCGAGTCATTTCTTCCTTGACAGCTTCCTTCATCAGCTCAGCAGCTATGTCAATGTCTTTTTATTGCCTCTTCGCTTGCATTAACTTGTCTAGTTGAGTGGCAACTAACTATAGCTTCATAGTAGAATAGTTCAACTCATCCTTGAAATGATTAGCAGTGTTATGAAGTAACATGTTCTGTTCAGTCATGGCTGTCATTAGAGCTCTTGCTTGCACCAATTGCTTAGTAGCTTCTCTACGTTGCTCATCAGCAATTTCAATCTTCACTCGGTAAAGTCTCTCCATCTTCTTGGACTCTTGAGCTAAAACTTGTGCGAACTCTAGTGAACTTTTCTCTGAGTACTCAACTTGACTATGCAAGAAATCTTCCAGTTGAGTAAACATCTCTTGTCTGAACGTAGCATCCATCTGGTTAACTTCATCTACAATCAGAGCTTTTGAATTCTCAACAAGAGACATATTCTGATCTATCAAGGCCTTCTTCACATCCGACTTCAGAAACTCATCTATTGAAGACTTAATCACATTTTGCAATTCTTTCTTCAACTCATCAATAGATGCGGACGGCACTAATTGCGATGGCATAAGATCAGTCTCCATGGGAACAACTTCAAATACTTCCATTTCATCAAGAATTGGAACTTCAACCAACTCGTCTTCCATTACGCCAGTTAAGACCTCGTCTTCAACTATTTCTGGAAGAACATCTTCAACAACAATTTGCTCAACAATATTAGGACAGTAAGGTATAATGGCTAAACTTGCTTCCCTTGCTCTTCTTTCAGCTTCCTGTTGATCTTTCATAACCATCTCTACTAGTGTGGCAGTGTAAGCACACGTCTCAGACGGAAAGTATTTCTCTAGCTGTCTGGTTATCTGACCAACATTGCTCCGTGGTCCTTGATCATGTTCCACCTGGAATTTGAAAACTAATCCTCGCAGATGATCAGAACCATTATCTAGATCAACAATCGGATCTGTAGGCATGAAATCCTCTTCCGAATACTGAATTCCAATCTCCGGATTGCTTGCAGATAACACTTCATCCGGAATGTTAAGCATCTTCTTGACAAGATTAGTCAAGGCTCTGGGTGAGAGCAATTCTGAGTGCTTCTTGACTCCACTGGTCTCCTTTTGCTCCATTTCCCAATCTTGGAAATTCGCAATTCCACCCATACCAGCAGCAACTTCGAAGAAGTCTTCACACGGTCCTTCTCTCAAGGCAACCCATGTGCATATACGAATCAATATTTCATATGCTTCTGAAGACGTGTCTATCTCAACAGACGAAATCTTCCTTTTCAAATTCTTAGTCATTTGTGCCCGGAGTCTCTTCTCCCTTGCACACATTGGATAATGAACTAAGTCGGGAAATCTATTCGAGAGAGGGGTCTGAGTAAGTGGGGTCCTTAACTCAGTAGTTGAAGTGTCAACCAGTGGGGTTCTCTAAATAGATGGGTTAGATGGGTCAACATTTTCTATTGTTTGAGGAGGAATTTGGATTGTGGTTTCATGGGGCTTTGACGTGGCTAGGTTTGGTATTACAGCCGTCGAAGTATCAACTGTTGCATATATAGTAGTGTCTTGGCTAATGTTCGAACTCAAAGGTTGAACATTCAAAGGTTTGGTTTGGGTAACAGGTATGGCACGAGATCGAAGTGATCTTGCCTTGGTTTTCACCGGAACATTGAGAGGTGGAGGAATGGAGGTAGCAAAAGTAGACGTACTAACCTTTTCAATCGACTCTACTGGTGGCGAACTGGTCTCAACCATCACCAGTCTATAAGGTTCCTCAACCTTAGCTTCTTCTTCCTCAGCTCCGTCTGACTCTATTTCCTCTGAATCATCATCAGCTTCAACCATAGCCTCATCCGATACATACTGAACTAGTGCTCCACTAGTACCAGCCTGCGCCTCATCTTCTTCACCACCAGATGACTCGGCTTCAATCATTGCGTCTCTGGGGTTGATCCTCATTTGCTCACGCTCTTGCTTCCTTTCTCTTGTCTGCCTATCTATTGCGTCCTTCTTCAGATAATACTTAAGGACATGGAAGGGCTTTCCTTTGCTCCAGTCCTTCTTGTTCGGTAGCAAGACGGGTAGCAAGATACTTAGCTTGTTTCCAAAGCTAACAGCAGCAGACACCACCCATTCTATAGTGTCTGTGTCAACCTTCACATTCTTTGCAAAATACATCAGCCTATCAAAGAATAACCTTGGCCAGTTTCCTTCAGTGATGTCATCATAGATTGCAGTCATCACTCTCGCCTTCTGAAGAGTTACAAAATTATAATTCCCTATCACACCAAGCAGCATTTTACTTGCAATGTCGAGAAGTGTCTTGTACTTTAGCAACAACTCCTTCTTCTTCACCGCCGAAATATTTCCATCTCGATTCAGCTTTAACTTCTTTCCACAGAAGGTACTTAAATACCTCAATTCTTGTCCAATCGCATATTGTTCGACATTAATCGAACCCGAAGGTAAACATAATGTTTCGAACAACACCTCTCGTGTGATCTCCACTTTGCTTCCACCAACAAAGGCTTCGACCGAGTCTCCTAGACGAGTGGCAGTAGCAAAGAACTTCAATACTTCTTCTTCAAACACAACCTCTGGAACAACTTCCAAATAAGGTTTAAGACCGCATCTGAAGCACTTTAGGGGGATATCCTTGTTGTCTTCAGTGTGCCTCCCCTTGAAGAACACCGAGCTCTCCACATGCACTTTACCCTCAGTAACATACTTGCCAAGGTCGAACCTAGCTTGCATGTTAGTTTGAACATCAAACATAGAGACAATCGACATTTTATCACAAAGTTTTGATTAGCAAGAAATTAGGAAAGTTGAGTGAATTGTGAGGAGTGATTTTAGGCGAAATTGGTTTTGATGCACCACGATTTTTGAATCAATGGCCGAGATTGATTAGATCAATCCAACGGAAAGTGACTCTTGAAATTCAGTTGCGTAATCGAGGTTATTATGTGTATTAGCGTTGAAAGCTTTGGAATCCGCCTCTGCTATTGGTTAGAAGAGTGGGGTGTACTCATCTGACCTAGTCCAGACGGTTTAGGCGGGAACTGGGTGCATACACCTCATTTAAATGGAGTGTATATATCCAGTTTTAGGGTTTTTCCAAAATTTCGCAATTACACTAATACTCTTAATTCGCACTTGAACACTTATTGACCTTAAATCACAAGAGAACTTATATGGTCTGTTCGAGTTCATCAGAATAGACTAGTAGACAACTTTGCACTAGACGAGTTCCCCCTTCGACTGTGCTTGTCTGTCTGATTGTCGAACATTTTCAAGTACATGTCTCATCTTGTACAACGCATGAGAGTAGATACACGTAGTATAGTAGAATAATTAATATGAATATCAATCAATAACAGTAATCAAAGTTCGATCAAGATGACTTTTAACACACTTCAGAGTCAACATAAGGCTCTTTAAGAAATCATAGATTCCCCCTTAAATGTTTATTCCCTTTAGTATTACCCTCAGCTTTACCAGCTTCTTCATCGGGTTGTTTGGTCATCTTGTCTGACCTTGTATACCTGACTTGTGTACGAGTAGACGAGTGCTTTGTTTCTGTAGTAGCTTGACTTATTCTCCTTGCTTCTTTATGATGTACCTGTCTGGTTAGTACACAGATATATACTAGTAGGGTCTAGATCAATTAGTCCTAGATTAATGCATAATTCTCTAAAACGAGCTTCAGCCAATGGTTTTGTAAAGATATCAGCTCTTTGAATATCAGTGTGAATTTTTTCCATGCGAATGTTCTTATTTTCTACATGATCACGTATAAAATGATGTTTCACGTCAACATGCTTACAACGTGTGTGCAGAACAGGATTTTGTGTAATGGCAATAACACTGTTACTATCACAAAATATAGGAACATTTGATTCAAAGATATTATAATCTCTAAGTTGTTGAATGAGCCACAGTAATTGACTACAGCAGCTACCAACAGCCATGTACTCGGCTTCAGTAGTAGAGGTAGCCACACTAGTTTATTTTTTCGAAACCCATGAAATAAGCTTTGTGCCTAGAAATTGACAAGAACCAGATGTAGATTTCCTATCTATTCTACAGCCACCAAAATCAGACTCCAAACAATCGACTCCGAAAGCCTCTCCATTAAGGTTCTCCCATTGTGGTCTGTCACCACCATAACTTTGGGAGATAACCCCCATAAAGCACCAAGGAAGCCCTCCATTTTCGCCCTATGGAACCTATTCCCATGATCATAATTAGAACCTAAAAGGGTATGCAATTGCATAATTGAGCTAAAGCCTCCCCCGTCTTAACACGCAGTTTTTCGACATCAAGCTCTTCCAACATGCACACAACAGGATTAAACTGAAAAGGCAAATCCAACTTCTCAGCCTCTTCTCAAGCCTTCTTTCCTCTGCTATATAAAGAAGGAGAGAGTGTGGGGATAGGTGGAAGGAAGGAGGACACAGCGGACTCCCTTTGTTTCCAATTCAAAGCCCCAAAAATTTTATGGTCTGTTTTTTTACCATGAACTTGGGACTCGGTGGACGCCGACCACTAGAATTTTGACCCGTGGATACGATTAGTACATAATATTTAAATATTTTATATTTAAAACACACAATCAAAATTAAATATACAAATAAATAAGATATTTCATATAGTTCAAATAAAATTATGTCGAATTTTCATATTAAACACGTGTCAAAGTGGCCAAATAATATGATAAAATTGATCATCTATATTATTTCGCAACCTATCTTTACATAATTTGTTTTCAAAAATATTCTTTCCACATATGTAGTACAAAATTAACATGAGTGATAATTTCGCAACTCGCATAATTTAGAAAGATTTAATTACAAATTTAGAACAATTAATTTTATAAATTTATTAGAAAAATCTATTAATCTATCAACAAATATAATCAATTAACATAATAATTTAATTAATTGTAAAATATTAATTATGGGTTTATGGATTGTAAAAGGAAAGAATTTACATGGGCCCTATTGGATTGGAATTGTCATAGGGTGGGCTAATATGATTAATGGGCCAATATTATGAAGGGTCTGACTATTTACACCTCTATTTTGGTTTAGAACACTCCCCCAATTGATGTACACCCCCTGAAATATGTCAGGATGGATGCACTCCCCCATGAATTGCCTTAAATACACTTTCACCTCAAAATCCTATTTACTAAACACACACCCCCCTCAAAACCTACTTTCTTCCATTTTCCTTCCACCTTCAACCTTAACCTTCCACCTTCCACAACCTCTCCAGCCACCGCCGCCTGTCACCCCGTTGCCGCTCTCCCCCTCCCTCTCCCTTCGCGATCTGTAAAAAAAAAAAAACACAGAAAATGGTGTGGCCGCCGTCCACCGCCCCGACCTGCCGTCTGCCGCCTGTCACTGCCCCCTCCTGGCCTGTCACCGCCCCCCGCCAACCGGCAGCCCCCTGCGTATCGGCCGCCGCCCCATCACTCTCTCTTCTCGATCTATAAAAAAGAAAAAGCATAAATCGCGGCCGCCGCCCACCGTCCGCCTCCTCCCTATCGGTCGCCGCCCCCTCCCTCCCCACACTGGTGCCCCGCTAGCGCATCCCAGGTTTGATTTTTTTATTTTTTTTATTTCGACCACTGTAGGTCGACAAAAATACACTCTCGTCGACAACATGGTGTCGACGAGTGTATTTTTGGTCGATCTACCGTCTACGAAATTTCTCAAAAGTTTTTTTTTCCGACACATAGGGTCGATAAGGGTGTCGTCGACGAGAGTGAATATGGTCGACACTGGTTTGTCGAAAATTAAAAAAAAATTGAAATTGTTTATTACACGAACAGTCCTTGAAAAGCAGCCTAGAAAAATTGAACATAAGTGTCTTACAAGCGTGATAATGTAAATTGAAATAATCCATTTCTTTTCATTAGTCCACGGCCTAAGCAAGTTGAAAGAAAATAATCAATTTAGCCCCTCTTTTTAGACTTTTTCGACACTGGTTTGTGGTTGCGGCGGCTGTGTGTAAAAATTAGGTTTAGGGTTTATTAAAGGTAAAGGTGGGGTGCAATTAGTAATAGGGGTGTATTTAGTAGTGTAATATGACTTAAAGGGTATTTTTGGTTTTTACATTATTATTATATTATTAAACTGAAAGGGGGAGTGTTCTAAACCGAAATGGAGGGGTAAATAGTCCCACCCTATTATGAATGAGTCGAGAGGCCAGGGAATAATGAAATGGCCCAAAGGAGAGTTGTAAATGCATAAAGCTATTTAATTTGGGTCTGACTATTTACACCTCCATTTCGGTTTAGAACACTCCCCCAATTGATGCACCCCTCTAAAATTTGTCAGGATGGATGCACCCCCTCAAATTGTCCTAAATACCCTTTTGCCTTAAAAATCTATTTACTAAACACACCCCTAATTTTCCCCTTCTTCTCCGGTTGCTCTTCCTCTCTCTTTTTTTTTCTTTTCTTTTTTATGCTCCCATCCCTCTCTTTCTCCTAGCCGCCGCCTTCCCCCTCTCTCAACAGCAGCTGCATGCAGCAGCAACAAAAAAAAAAAAAAAATCAACTCATTCACCCCCAGCCCCCCACCCATCACCCCGCCCACGCCCAGACTCCGGCCGCCCCACTCCGATTCGTCGGCCTCCGCCCCTCAGATTTGAATTTTAGGTTTAGGGTTTTTTGCTTTTCTTCATTTTTTCTCCTTTTCTTTGGTTTTTTTTTTTTTTTTGTTTCCTTTTCTCGTCAGATTTCAATTTTTTTGTATCCCTGTTGCAAAGGTAAGTTTTTTTTTTCTTTTCATCGACACACCAGGTTCGACCCTTTGCATTCTCATCGATAAATTGTTGTCGACGAGAATGTATATGGTCGACAACTGTTGTCGATTTTTTTTTAAAAAAAATTCGACCTTTGTAGATCGATCATATACACTCTCGTCGACAAATTGTTATCGACAAGAGTGTATATGATAGACACTGGTTTGTCGAAAATCTTTTTAAAAAAATTTGAGATATTTCTAAGTTTTTTTATGAAAATTTTGATTTTTTTTTGTTTGGTTTCTACCGAAAATGGTGGTGTTTTGTGGTGTTGGTGTTGGTGGTGGCGGCGGCTTTTGTTGTAGATTTTAGGTTTAAGGTTCAAAGGTTGAGTGGGGGTGTAATTAGTAGTGGGGGTGCATTTAGTAGTGTAATATTACTCAAAGGGTATTTTGGGATTTTTACTCTATTATTATATTATTAAACTGACAGGGGGAGAGTTCTAAACCGAAATGGAGGTGTAAATAGTCAGACCCATTTAATTTTATTACTGAATAAAAATTCTGAAATTGGGGGTACAACATGTCACTTCTTAAGCCTGCCACTAACGACAATGAGGTTTGGACACAACTTTACCATGGACGCGGGGCTTGGAGGGGAAAGAGCAGTGTTGTAACCTTTTTTGTTAGGGTGTATCGATCAAATGGCAACAAACATCATCATTTAGTGTGAATGGTTTTTTACAGATCGAAAGATGATCAAAGATGTTCTTGATGAACTCTTAATATGAAAAGTGTGTTCTTGGTGAAGAACTTGAGGAATCTTGTAAGAGAAGTTGAAATTAGGGTTTTGTATGTAAGAAAATGAAATCAGGTCTGTTTATTATGCCCTCAATGGGCTTTTATACTAGGTTACAACTTTGCATGCATTTAGTGCTGGCAGCTCAGCATTAATCCACACATTAATTGAATATACTTGCTATTAAATGTAAATACAGATGCTATTAGTGTAATCATTATATGCATTTAATGCACTTGCTTTACATCAAATCTCTCTATAATCAGCCACTTTAAGTCTCATCCATCGTTATACGCGACGTCGGTCATAGCCCTTGCACCACCTTTGATTTGTCAATGCTCGAAATATGAATTCCATTCTTGTTCAGTCAATGTTGCTCTATTCTAGGCTTAAGGCGAGCATCTGGACTTGGACCTTCTTATGTAACTGTCTTCTTCACATCTTCAAGACACCTTATTCACCAATGACATTGCTCATCATCCTTTACTATGTCGATCATCTACACTTGTGATCCCACACATATATCATTTTACCATCATCTCTAATTTCTCTTGCTCGCCGAACATGAAGATTCTTGCTCGCTGCCACGTGGACACTGTTGACCTGTTTGACCATTAAACATATACTTACCTTACTCGCTTCTCATTGGTTGCTCGCCTTTAATTGATTTGGCTGACTAGGCTCGACGACTTTGACTTTTCTTCGTTGAATTGTTGACTAGTCAATAAAATAAATGTTGACTTGTTGACCGAACATAATGTATATAACAAGCAGCACATGGGAGAAGAGGAGAGAAGGGGAGGACTGAAGACGATGTGGTGGAGGAGAAGAAGCAGCGCAAAAAATGAAATAGTAGGTGGGCTCATCTTAGGGTTTTAAGAATGAGAATATGAATTGAAGGGAAATAATTTTTTTACGTCCCAAAACTTTTCAACTTTTTGAAAAATATCCCAAAAAAATTAAGTTTTCCAATTACGTCCCAAAATTTAGTTAACTTTTCCAATCACGTCCCAAAGTCGCCGGAAACATCAAAACGACGTCGTATTACATCATGGGTACGACGTCGTTTTGATGTTTCCGGCGAATTTGGGACGTAAATGGAAAAGTTAGTTCAAATTTGGGACGTAATTGAAAATTTTAACTTTTTAGGACATTTTTTAAAAAATAGAATAGTTATAGGACCTAAAAAAATATTTTATTGAAATTGTTTGTTTAATTAATTGAAAATGTTTATATACTTTTTAAAAAAATTATATATTTGATATTTATACTTTTTTTTAAAAAATAATTATTTGTACATAATGTAAATCTAAACAAATAAATTTACTTATATATTTTATTATGGATATATTCTAGTCGCCATAAAGGTATATAATCGATATATATATTATTTATTTGAATAAATTAGTAAATATAGTTTTTGAATAATATTAAATACGTTATCACGTTTATTTATATTATAATAACTTTAGCTTTTATTTCATTCAATTTTAGAACATAAAAAATTACATTGAATAGAATTACATGATATTTGGTTAATATTTATGGTCATTAATATTAACATAATTCCTTATGATAATTATTAATTTTTATATTTATTATTTTTAATTTTTTAAAGTTAAATTAATTCATAATTTTTAATTAATACGAAGTATATGAAATTTTATTATCTATTTATTTATTATTACTTATTATTTTTAAAGTAAATGATTATAATTATAATTTTAATATTAATTTATCTTATACAATTCAAAAAATTTAGCCTTTATTTCGTTCAATTTTAGAACAAAAAATTATACTGAATAAAATTACATGAGATTTCGTTAAATATTATATTTATGGTCATTAATATTAGCATAATTCCTTATGCTAATTATTAATTTATATATATATATATATATTTTTTTTTTTTTTTAATTTTTTAAAATTAAATCGATTCATAATTTTAAAGTTAAATCGATTCATAATTTTTAATTAATAAAGAGTATATGCAATTTTATTATCTATCTATTTATTTATTTATTATTACTCATTATTTTTAAAGTAAATGACTATAATTATAATTTTAATATTAATTTATCTTATACAATTCAAAATTTTAATATTAGTGTACATTTTAATATATTATATGTGTATATAATAATTCAATGAAATATTATACGGAGTATATAATATTGTCATGTTTATTAGTGTTAAAAATTTATTAGTCCCATGTTTTTTAAATTTTTAAAAAAAAGTCTCAAAAAAGTTAAGTTTTCCAATTACGTTCCAAATTTTAGTTAACTTTTTCATTTACGTCCCAACGTCGCCGGAAACATCAAAACGACGTCATAACCATGACGTAATACGACGTCGTTTTGATGTTTCCGGGGATTTGAGACGTAATTGGAAAAGTTAGCTAAAATTTGGGATGTAATTGGAAAACGTAACTTTTTTGGGATGTTTTTGAAAATGTTGAAAAGTTATGGGACGTAAAAAAATTATTTCCCTGAATTGAATGAAGGAAATTAGGGTTTTAAGAATGAGAAGTGTATTTTTTGTCTTTCATGGGAGTGTACTCATCTTAGGGCGGGTATAGTAAACGTGTGGGTGTCCTCAACAAAGCTCTGCGTGTGTATAACATGTGTGGCCAAATTTAATTCCTCTTGGGCCTCATCTTGGTTGCTTCGTTGACTTCAATAAACAATGAACCGTTTTCACATCTATAAATTGTCATTTTACCCAAAAATATAAAGCACCACATTTTGTCTAAGTCTCGTATACACATTAAAAACCTAAAAAAATAAAATTGAGTACACTATTTACCCGCCCTCTCGCATTCGGCACCACCCGACCTAATTGTATATGAATCTTTATTTAATATTTTTTCTCATTATTTGCCCTAATTATATCGCTCGGAATTCTCTGTCTTCTTCAAATATCTTTGTCATTCAAAATTCTTAAGAAGCCTAACAGAGTCAGTTCTCTCTTTGGTGTCATTTATGATCTCCGTCTTCGATTTATCTTGCCAATTCTAAAAGATAGAGTATTATTTACATGCCGATCCTTCAAAACCTAACTCATGTGATAGTCACTCTATTCCATTATTATTTGACATTTACTGTTTATACGAATTTTAATGTAAAAATTGTTTATCAGTATTACAGGTGATAAAATTTACTTTTAAGAGGAATTTATTATGGGTATTTCTACTTTATTGGAGAGAAATTTAAAGGAATGAATGACAAATGTTCAAATAATAATGGAACGGGGTAGTACTATTTACCCACGTGCCCTGTATATAAATTTTAATCATATTCTATTTTTTAGATGAGAAATATAGAGAATATTAAACTGGGTAAATAATTTTATAAATGAGTAGATTGTGTTATTTATACAAAAGTGGATCCAAAACAAATCTAAAATAAATATTATATATATATATATATATATATAATATTATGAGGAATATATAATCTTATTTCTTAGCAAAACTTAATTGTGTTTCATGCTAAGTCTGAATAAATAGTTGCTGGAAGTTGTTCCACACCACTTTTGTGACTAAGCAAAATCAAATGACTATGGTATTCAGAGAGACATTTTAACTTTTTTTTTTTTTATAACAAAAGTGCTGTAAATATAGAAAAAAAAAAATTGCACAACACTCACTCACACACATATTAGCATTAACCATCATTTAATGAGAAATTTAGTAGAGAAAAACATAGTGAAGTTGAAATATATGCCTACCGAAAATTAATATGTTGACATTCTTATTGAGGCACTTGACCCTAATAAATTCTCATTTTTTAGGAAATCACTTGGTATGAGTAATATCTAAAAAATTCTAGATAAATGTGGTATCTATCTTGTTTGTTTCTCTTATCTTGTGTTTTTGTTTGTCTCCGGTCCTTCTCATGTCTCATTTTTTTTAGGAAGTGTATCTACTAATCCACTCTAACTAAAAGGGTATTTTAGTTATTTTAATTATATTAAAATAATAAAATGTGAAAGAAGTATGTATATAGATCCGCTATTGGCGCCAACAGAGAAGTTCACTGTCTGTCATTAGTTATATTTATAAATATACTTTGTTAATCTCTTTTTATTGAATTTAATTTTATCAATCACTTTTATTTGGAAGTTTGAAATCTGTTGTCATCCCTGCAGGACTCTCCTGTTTCATTTGTTACAAGGTCAGCAAATTTCTTACCTCATTTTGCATTCTTTCGCCCAAACTTTATATGCATAATTCTATGTTACCACTTTTTAAGAATACTGGTTGTTTATGTATCTTTAATTAATACTCCGCATCCAAAAACTTTTCTCTTTCATAAGTTTTATGTATTACTCCCTCCGTTCCAAAATTTTATGCACACTTTGATCGGCACGGAAATTAAGAAAATGGAATAAAGTGATGTGTAAGATAAATAAATGAGGGATATTATTGGTAATTCATTGATTAAAGTGAAAGAGATTTGATTAAAGGTAAAATAAAGGAGGGGTATTATTGGTATTATTATTTCCTTTTTTGGAGTGTGCAAAAAATGTTGAGACGTCCGTTAAGGAAAGTGTGCATAAAATCCTGAGACGGAGGGAGTAAATAAATGAATTTGAGGATATTGTGTATTTCACAATAAAGTGATTATTTATTTATATAAAGTAAATGATAATTTAAATAAATAAAAGATAATTTGGAGGATGATAATAAAATATTGTTACCATTTTAAAATATACATATTACGTTTGAATGGAGAAATATATATTTTTCTATAAGTAAACTGAATTTTATACATTCGCTTCAATCATTCGCTTTTATTCCATTCTTGCATATACCTAGGTCTATGGATGAATACAATCGGTTCCAAAATATGAATTTGATATAATAATAAAAGAGTCGCACTTTTGTGCACTCAATTATATGTAATTGGTGTAATTGAACCATAATTTTAATTTGATTTTATTTTCGTGGATTAAAAAATTCAATTGTACAATTGTGATTATATTCAAATCCAATTACATACATTCAACCAATTGCATACAAGAAATTGACATAAAATCTTCTGATTTGTGTGTTTTTAAAGTTAAATTTACTGGATTTTTTTTGTTTATATATATAGTACTAGATGATCACCATACGCAGAATTTTAGCAAATGTTGTTGGTCCCTGCCCTGGGGTATAAGACAAGTGTTTTGGAGTACTTGATGTGCTCTAACTGTTAAAACAAAACTAACTCTTTAAGATAACTAATCTGCTGATTTACTAGGGGTCTAGGATTAGTTTGTCAGCTGAGATATTATCTATCAGAGTTAAGTGCGGAATTGATGTGCCCATAATTATACTCGTTTATTTATGAAAAATCTTTGTAAATAATTTCATGCACGATTAGCTGACTTGATGTCAGCTAATATAGATGACTTGGTAAAACGGACTGAACTCTTGACTCTGGTGTTAGATTTTTCTCCAAAATATGTTTTCGGACTCAGAACGACGAGCCCGTCAAGAATCATAGCTTTGCCATGACTAGCTAGTAAATAAGATGTTATCAGCTGATTTGGTATCAAATGATACAAAACATTCTTTAAAACTATGTTATGCAGAATGTAAATATGCATGCTAAAATAATAAATAACACATTCATTTATAGTGGTTCGGACCTAGTCATACGTCCACTCTCACAGCCCAGCTGTGATGTTAATCCCTTCCAAGGACTTGTAATCTTTTACGTTCCAAGAGTAACACGTCTTGCTACTTTATAGTTCCAAGAGAAGACTTTGAACTCGGTGCACTTTCAAAGTACAACTATCTCCACTAGTCATTGTGAGGGGCTAGCACTCTTATAGTGGTTTCACACAAACTTGGCTTCTAAGGGTTTAGGATAGAAGGTTGGTTTAGTGTATATGAACTAGGAGATAATTTTTCTTACAATTTGATTTAGCCTCATGCTAGGATTGAGAAAATCTCTCTAAGCTTGAGATATGTATATGACTATACTGACTTAGGGATTATGAGTTCACTCACTGTTTGGAAGATGATGCTTGTTCATGAACGATCTTTTGAGTTGTTCTTCATAGATGAACACCTAAACTCCTTACTCAACCTTTGCATCCCTTCACACATATGTGAGATATGAATAAGAATTCATATATATAATGTTGATCTTGAATGTTATCTGTTGGATGATAGTAATCAAATCTCCACTATTTCGGGAATCACAATCTTCTTGATTGATACAATTAAATATTACCGTTGCCACATAATATTTAATGTATCATTGACTTTCCATTCTTGAGCCTTGGATCATGTCAGCTTTTTGGTGTCTGCTGTCGTCTTCCTATTGATCTACGCCAGCTCTGATTTATCCTTCATTATATAGAAATAAATGACTTTTGCCTCAACTGATTCTGGGTTCAGCTTATCTGGACTCAACACTTGAGCATCAAATTTCTTCCTCAGTTGTATGAACCTTGGTTGTCTACTAACCAACTATGGTCCTTGGCTGATAAGAGTACTCAGTTGATCAGTCGAGTTCCCCTTCAAATGATTCCTCCTTTTCTGGTCTTCATCTCCTCTTCTCTTCTTCAGTGTTCTCGTGTCTCTCCACAACATCAGCTGGGTTTCCCCTTTAATGCTACTAGAAGTTAATCTATTACAAGGTATATAATGAAGTTGTCTATACAATACAACTTATCATATTACAAGTGATTTGACTTATCAAAACTAAACATAAGGGATATCAGCTGGTCTGAATATCCCAACATATGTCATTTATGTTTTATATAATATGTTTAAATAGTTTAAAGAGTAAAATTCACATTTTGTAGTAATGTTTTATTTAAAAAAAAATCATACTTTCTTTTATTTTTCATAGTTCATATAAAATATTGTACAATTAATTATTGTCAATAATTTATTAAATTAATATTTTTTAATAAAGTGAGATATAATATATATATATATATATATATATATAGTTTTATTAAATTAAAGTAACACTAATTCTTAATTTTCTATGTCTTTCTAAATGTGAAACTTGAAAAAAAAACATGGAAGTTATATCAAATTTTCGAAAGATCAATCCGTCAATACAATAATTGACACACATCTTTCTCAATAAATACATATCACATTAATTACACATAAGATTAATTTTAAATTTTAAACTCAATCAAGTGACACATGTGTAACTATGTTAATTATTAAATGACACATCAATAAAATGATTATAGTGATGATAAATCAACAATAGTTTTTTCTAATAATATTTAAATAAGAGTGATGATAAGTAATTTATCAAAATTTCAATACTTGCAAGTATATAATTTTATTATTTTTTCTTAAATCAAAATAGTATAAATCTTTTTTATAGAAATATACTTGCAATACATATTAGAATAAAGAAAAGAAGAGAATAAAAAAAGTAGTGGTTTTTTTAAAATAAAATGTATGTATCTCATATTTAAAGTAATTAGTAATATTATTAATACAATTAATTATTTGATTATAATTTATATATGTTGTGATAGGCAAACTTTTTAATATTATGAATTCAATACGATTTTAATATGTGGAAGTACATAATAATAAGGACATATGTAATAATCAACCAATAAAATCACATTTAACAAATATATAACTCTTTGAGATGTCGACACATCAACAAAATTAATACTTCCTCCGTCCCTAAAAAGTTTTCATACTCTCCCTCATAATATACACATATTTATCTTTTATCTCATTACTTTGGAGTATCATCATACACTCAATCCAACTACTTTATTTACTTTATATATAAAAGTTTACAAAATTACCCTCAAGACTCTAATCATTACACTTTTTTCTTAAATTTTGTATAAAAAAATGCAAGCTTTTCAGGGACGAAGAAGTATATAAGAACGACACATACGCAAAATTAATATAAAAACGATACGTAAGAATTCTAAATCGTGTATTAGTAATATAGAAGATTTAAATGACTTACAAATTATATATATATATATTATTTTTTATTCTTACTTTTCTAAATAGAAATAGACACTCTTTGATAATTTCATCTAATTTGTTGAATTAATTTAGAATGTAATCTTTTAGTAAATAATTATCGTTATATGAAATATATATATATATATATATTATTTTTTATTCATTCTTTTCTAAAAATAAAATAAAATTAGACAATCTTTTGATAATTTCATATAATTTGTTGAATTAAGTTAAAATGTAATCTTTTAAATAATTATTGTAGTATTCATTTATTTCAATAGTCAAAATTTTCATGTATTGACATGTGTACTTAAATTAATCTAAAAATGACACACAAGTCAATTAATTGTGAATTTCACACAACATCAAAACTAACTCCCTATTAGTATAATAGGGAATTAATTTAAAATGTAATCTTTTAGTAAATAATTATTGTAATATGAATTATATATATAAATATATGTGTATATATATTATTTTTTATTCATTCTTTTCTAAAAATAAAATAAAATTAGACAGTCTTTTGATAATTTCATATAATTTGTTGAATTAAGTTAAAATGTAAATTTTTTAGTAAATAATTATTGTAGTATTCATTTATTTCAATAGTCAAAATTTCCATATACATATGGCTTTAAAATAAGAAGTTTCAATGACAACTCATATTTTCTAAAAGAAGGAAATAATTGAATAAATGACATGTGTAATTAAATTATTCTAAAAATGACACATAAGTCAATTAATTGTGAACTTGACACATCATCAAAACTAACCCCCTATTAGTATAATAGGGATTAATTAAACTAACTCCCTATTAGTATAATAGGGATTAATTTAAAATGTAATATTTTAGTAAATAATTATTGTAATATGATATATATATATATGGAGTATTATTTTTTATTCATTCTTTTCTAAAAATAAAATAAAATTAGATATTCTTTTGATAATTTCATATAATTTGTTGAATTAAGTTAAAATGTATTTTTTAGTAAATAATTATTGTACTATATTCATTTATTTCAATAGTCAAAATTTTCATATACACATGGCTTTAAAATAAGAAGTTTCAATGACAACTCATATTTTCTAAAAGAATGAAATAATTGAATAAATGACATGTGTACTTAAATTATTTTTAAAATGACATATGTCAATTAATTGTGGTATAATAGGGGATATAGTTTATATATATAACAATACACATTTTTAGAATTTAAAATAATTTTATATTAATTGGTATGCATATAATTAGGGGTGGAAGTAGGTCGGGCTACCCGACAGGGGCCTACGGCCTAGCCTATTAAGGGCCTTGTTAGGCCTAGCCTATTTATAATATGAGCCGGGCTAAGGCTTTTTAAAAAGCCTATTTAGTTAAGTAGGCTAGGCTTAGGCTTTAAATAAGGCCTTATAAGTCTACCAGGCCGGCCTATTTAACATTATATATTATATTTATATATATTTTATAATAAGTTATTCTTAAAATTTAGTACTAACATTTATATTAAATTAAATTAAAGTAAGTTAAATTTATTTTAGTACTTTTAAAATCATTATAATGTTTGTATTTAAACTCATAGTTGTAATGCATTTATTTTGGTAGTAAATTTTATTTGCAACTTTGAATATTGAATTACGATTCATATTTAATAGGCTTCTAAAAGGCTCGTAGGCCTGACCTATTTACTTAAAAGGCCAGGCTTAGGCTGCAAAAAAAGCCTATCACAGATAACAGGTCAGGCTCAGGCTCAATATTTATAAATCAGGCCCAGGCTTTTTTATGTAAAGCCTAGCCTAGCCCAGCCTATTTCCACCCCTACATATAATTATATAAATATGACTAAGTTGAATTTACATGAGTTGTATAATACATTTTGGATAATAATGATTTTATTAAAAGAAAAAAAATCTCCTAGAGCTATAAGTTCACAAGTCGAACCAGATAATGGGGTGTCATTAAAAGCTTGGTCAAGAAAACCACCATTAGGGACAAAACTCGGGTCAAGGAGTAAGGTACACCTCTCTAAAACAAGTGAAATATGTGATACAACTTTGAGAGTGAACAATTAGGTAAATCTGAAATATTCTTTTTTCATATCGCTAAAAAAAAAAAGGATGAAATTTGAGCACTAACCCCTCAGAACAGCGAGGCTTCGATTTTGGCAAGTTCATTTGTTGTCTAGTTTTCCTCTCGAAAGATATGCGTATATCGAATGGACATTATGCTGACCATCAACCTGATAATGCTCCACAAACCTTACAGGTGTCATGGAATAAACGACACCTAGCTCTCTAAAGAACGTATAACTAAAGAGGAAGTCAGACTCAATCCAAACATTATACCAACTCTAAGAATTGGGCGAATTGAATCGTCAGAAGACCAGTAGAAATCTCCGCCTCCAACGGATATCCCCAGCTTGAAATACTAGTTAAAGTTGTAACAAAAAAAGCCACGTGAGTTCAGTAAAAGAGCCCCACTAAACAGCTGACCAAGTGAAGACCTGCAGCTACTATATATCAACATTCACCTTATACCAACCTAGGTAAGGAGGGAACCATCAGACTGAAATCGAAACTTTGGGTGGACGAGGTTGAGCCCGCACCCCAAGAGAGTGAAGGATACGCAGATCGTCCACGGTATTACCTATAAAAAATTTAGACAATTCTGAAGCTCATTGATCCCGGAAAGAAGGACGCCTGACAGAAGGGGCGACATCATAAAAAACTGTCGTATTACGTGTATTTCAAAGAGCCCAAATAGGAGTAACAAAATACACATTCCAAAGGTCTGAAACCAACTGGCTGAATGAGAACCTAAGAGTCTGGAGAAAAACATCCAAAAAACTAGTATCAAAAGTAAACGAGATATCAAAATAAGAGGCAATGGTACTGTGACCTGGATGGAGAAATTGCAAGAGGAGAAGATGTGGTCCAAATATTCAGACGCCTCCTTGTAGAGGAAGCAAGTGGAGGGACCTGCAATCCCAAACCTGGGTAACCATTCCGAAGTAAGCAACCTTCTCCAAATATCCCTCCAAATAGTAGTCGAACAACACATAGAGATGAAACCTCACCATATCCAAGAAGACCAATTGACACTCGGAAGAGAGTATCGTAGTGAGTCATATGCCATGCTCAAAGTTAATTCTCCTGAAACGAAATCTGCCCAGACACTCTTGTCAACCAGATCCTTTTCTAGGATCGATCTTAATCGCGTCATAGGCTAAAGAAATTGAGGAGTGGATGCGCTTACCCGGGACGAAGACGAACTAATAAGGAGATAGGCACAACCTCACACAAGTACCAAATCGGTTGTCCAAGATCTTAGTGAATGTCTTGTACAAGAAATTTTCCATCACAATAGGTTTTGTTAGGAATTAATATACAAGAATTAATTCCCCACCTCTCTACAAGTTCGGACTTTTAGATAAGACAGAATTCTTTCAGGTTTGAAGTCCTCAACCCGAGTGTCCTGGTCTGTCTTCGAAATACGAGTCATAAAGCAGGATTTGAGACCATGTGGAACCTCTCGAGAAATGAAGAAATGACGAACCGCCAAGCAGACGTCCTCCGATATAATATCCCAACAAGATTAGAATAACCTGCCACTGAAATCGTTCGGACCTGGCGCCAGCATCCATATCAAAAATAGCATGCCTAATCTCCCCAGACTCAGGGATTGAAAGCAGTAAAGCATTATGTGGCACAGTGTCCGAAGCGGTCATAAAAGAGTCCAGGTTGGATATATCCGTAGAGACACCCGAATCAGCATCGAACAATTGAGAATAATAAGAGACTACATGTTTCCCAATAGCAATCACATCGATGGAAAACTCATCATTAACCATCATGCTAATAGTGGAAGGCCTAGTGTTTTTTAATCGGTGCATAATATGGAAGAACGTGGAGTTTCTATCAACATCTTTGAACCAACTCAGTTTATTCTTCTATGACAAGTGTGTTTGCCTTCGAGCAAGGAGACCATTAAGCTCAACCTGGCAAGCGATCTCCTCCTTTAAATTTGTATCCAAGTATACCCCTTCTACATGAACATGAAATTGAATCTCACGAAGCCTAGTGGAAGCAGTATTAATTTCCAAGAATATATGGCGAAAGGTGATTTTGTTCCATTTTTTAAGTAAAAACTTCAGACGGTCTAGTTTCTGCATCACTCTATAATTTGGGTGTGGAGTCAGAACTGGGTGATTCCAGAAGCCTGTGACCAAATCTCGAAATCCCGTATGTGAGATCCACATATCAAGGTACCAGAATGGCCGAGGGATGTGAGTGACAATCGTAGAGAGGGATAAAATAATCGAGTGATGGCCCAACATGTTCCGGTGGAGTACGAAAGCCTCAATAATCTGCCAAAGATCTATGAAAGATTGAGAGACCAAGATCCAGTCTAGTCGAGCAGAAACAAAGCTTCGAGAAGCGTGCCTAGTGGACCAGGTAAACTGAATACATGTAGTAACAACATCTATTAAATTTGTTGAATCCAAGAAAGCCTGAAATTCCTGAGAGGCTAGCCACCAGTTGACCCCTGATGGCGTTCATGCGAACCAAGAATTGAGTTGAAATCCCCAATAACACAATGGTTGGGAGCCTGCAAATCCAAAATATTCGACCACAGACGAAGTCTAGAAACATAGTTATTGTAAGCAAGTACAAAACCAAAGCCCCAATTACAAAAGTCATTCATGATCTTAAATGCCACCAATTGATAAGAAACAAAAATAATTGTGGAATTAATAAAGTGGAGTTTACGGAGTAACCAAATATTGGGCCTCAACTTAATTATGGAGTGCTCTAGAAACAACATTAAATTCAAACTGTGAAAAAATGGAGGAAGGGAAGAAGACATGATGACATTAGGTTCGTAAATAACCCAATCAGGATGGTGGGTGTTACAAAGTTGACGGGGTGAATTTAGCGTCAAAACGTTGTCCACTCCACAAAGGTTCCAGGACAACACAATCATGAGGGGTCGGATGAGTCGTGCTTCGGCGGCTGGTCATATTCATTCTCCGAACGACCCTTATGGCTGGCAACTAGGCACATCTCCTCAATGAAGGTTAATGGAGTCCACATGGTTCTTTACCAATCAAAGAAAGTTTATCAAGAACTTCACCAAATTTGGAATCCCGAGAAGCTAGTAGAGACGACATGGAGGAATGAGGATTAATAATCTGAAGCTCTCTCGGTAGAGAGGAGATAGCTAACCGATCGTTGGCCTCCCTAACATTAGCAGAATCAGACATGGTGTTCATGAGGTCCCTATGCATATTAGAGGACGCCTCCAAATCATCATCAAATAGAGCCTCAAACGAGTTATCCAGTCGTACCTGAGGCTGAGATTCCACTACCATTGCGGTGTTCGGATTCTCCGCATGATCATCGACCTTAGAGGAATTTCTGGTGTGGTGATTGCGGCTATTACCACGACATGAACTCCAGACCCAACGACTAGCATTAGTGTCAGGTCTCTTAGACTTACGACAAAAAAGTTGTGGTGTGCCCAACAATCTTACAATTAGCACAAAATTCTGGTAATCTCTCATAATAAACATGGGTAAAAGAGCTATGACCTTCCCTCTAAAACTTGATTCGACTAAATCGATCCTAAAGTGGGCTATTCATATCCACATCCACTAATAGGCTGGCATATAGTAGTGGCCCAAAGTGCCATGAAGAGTTCGTTCATCCACCTTAACTAAGGAGTCAAGGGTCGAACCTAGACTTGTGCCAAAGAAATCAAGGTGTTGTTGGGGTTGAAGTTAAGGGTCCACTTTTGAAGATCGATGACACTCGGTTGTAGTTGCCACGACTTTCTCCTGAACACATGGTCCTTATCCTCAGCGGACGAGAACTAAATATTAAAGAAGCCCTTGCTCAAAGGCACCACCTTAAAACTCGAAGAGGCCTGCCACAGGGATTCTAACATATGCAGTATGAAGTCGGTCATGATCATAGGGCTTATCACCAAACTAAATTATCACCCGCCCAATTAGAGTTTACTCATTCACCGAAATACCACACTTATATACCTCCTTGTCAATGTTGACGACAAAGACATCACCATCAAGATAGGGTTTCATGGGAAATATTTTCTAAGTCTCCCATGGGAGAACCACAACCATCCTGCGATAAACCCAAAGGAGCAGCAGTATCCAATAAAAGTTATATATATAAAATATATAATTGCATGTATAATTGTCCGAATAAAAGTTTTTTATTTATGCCCAAACTATCAAGAGAAAATACTTAGATCCATCCACCGAAGCAGGGGAGGTTGGACCCCACACATGTGTATATACAAAATTAAATGTAAAGGATGTAAAACAGTAAATAAAGATTTATTAAATGGCAATTTAGAGGATTTGCTCAAACGACAAGAGAACATAAGTAAACTAAAATTATGAATAATATAACGACTAACATCCACAAGCGGATGCCCAAGTCGAGCATGCCAATTAGACGTTGTTGTACGAACATTAACTGAGGCAAGATAAGCAGTAGCAAGTGAGTGGTGTGGCAAGTGGTAGACATCGTCTTGGCAGGAGCCTTTAATTAGAGCCGTCCTCATTCTTTGATCCTTAACAAGAAAATATGTCGGAAAAAATTCTATATTAACATTATTATCATTTGTAAACTTGTTAACCGATAAAAAAATGCTTAGCAATGGAAACACATAAAATATCCGAAAGAACCAGACCAGTACCTCTGATGCATTAGAACCATCGGAGAGACATGTGGGACTTGATATTAGTCATAAAAAATACATTAAATGCCCTAATAACTGTTAGCAAATCCCACAGATTTGGGGCTTGATATTAGGAAGTGAATAACTAATTAGTTTGAGGAGGATCCGGAGGTCTATGACTAATAAGAAAGATATAGAACCGGGCATTTCTGTGGTCCATTTATGGTGCATGATACATGCACGGGTCCAAATCCTGATTTCACCCTTTTTTATATTAGAAACGGAAATCGTCTACTCCTTTGTTCATCATTCTATGTTTTACCTTTTGTGTTTCACTTAGTAATTCATCTTACTGAATCATCAACACATGTCGATGTCATGTATACATTTTATTGATTATTTTTTCACACTTCACAATATGATTCATTCACAACGTAAAATATAATGAAAGAATGATATTTCATGTATAAAAAAGAGATGATTTGTAATTAGGGAGCCAAGTGGCTAGGTAGTAGTAGTAGTATTTTATACGTACTATCCACTTCAAAGTTCAAACGTCCTAATTGTCATGTAGTATATCTTATCTTGATAATTTTAAAAATGATATTGAGCTGGTAACGTGAACCTGCTTTTGTACTCTAGTGTTAGTGTGTATGATGTTGGCCCACACACCAATCTCCACCGCGTATAACACGTGTTCTTCATTCTCATCACAATTAACTATAATGAATTATTGCCAATGCATTATTGAATTGAAAATTCAATTCTCCAACAAACAAACATTGTTCTCACCAATTTCTTCTCGGAAGCTTCCACCAAATTATTCCAAAAAATATTCGCAGCTTACTGTCCTACTCATCACCTGATTAAAATAGTGTGCGAGGTAAATCTTGCTTATTTCTGATCCATTTGTTTTTTTAATCATAAATCTGGAAGCTCGTTTTCTGTTTTTTCACACGAAATCCTTCCGCTTGCTCTTGTTTTGGTGCTCTAAGTGAATCTACGTATGTTTGCTTGAGTAATTTTAAAATATTTGGTTCTGGAATGTGCTTAATTGTTTGAATTCCTTCTTGTTATGTTTAATTTACGGATTTTTTACTGGATTCTGAAAGTGGATAAGTGATTTTCTTAGCTTGGTGTATTTTGATTTTGATTTTGATTGAACATTACTGTTTGTGTGATTCGTAATCGTATCTAGTTAGTATTATTTTACTAGTATTTATTTTTTATGGTGATTATTGTATTTCGATCACGTTGTTCAGTTATTAATTGAAAAATAAATATGCAGTCAAGATAAAGTCGTGTACGTTGAGCTTTCTTAATAAATAAACATTAATTTCTATTTACATTCTTATTTAATTTGGAGGGTACTTTTCATCACTTGATTCCTAATGTTTAGTTGTTTTTTAAAATGCATTGTTAAGCATTTTGTATTTCATGATTTTCAGCATTAGTAAGAACAATAAATCCTTTTCGATCAGTGATCTAATCCATGATCTCCATTTAGAATTTTTGTTTTATAGTCTATAAATATGAAATGCCTGAAGATGTTAAACTGCCTTTCCTCAGGAAATTCTTGTTAAAGAGTAGGACTGCTGAGTGCTCACTAGATTATAATAAGTTGCGAATGAGTCAACCCAAAATCAAGCGTAGAATCGGGAAATATGAAGTTGGAAGGACAATTGGTGAAGGAACATTTGCCAAAGTGAAATTTGCAAGAAATTCTGAAACTGGAGAGTCTGTGGCTATCAAGATTCTTGAAAAGAATGCTGTCCTAAAGCATAAAATGGCTGAGCAGGTGAACTCATCTTTCCATGCCTTCATAAAGCATTACCTCATTCATCTTTAGTCATGCCTGTAGTATGAGCTTCTCTGGTTATTGATGGAGATCAATGTTACATTTTGATGTTTATATTTTTATGATTTGATTATATTTAGGATTTATTTATGTTTTTTGTTTATTAATCTATTTCATTGTATAAACAGATAGACTGGGTTTACATTGTAATTAGAGCTCCATTTGGATGGAGGGATTTGATCTATGGATTTTAAATCCACCATCCAAATCCACTCCACTTGTTTGGATTGTGAATGGATTTCAAATACTTAGATTTTTGCTCACATACTTCTTAGTTAAAATTGAGAGGATTATGTCATTTGAAATCAATCTATTTTTAAATCTTTTCATTTGAAATACCTCCTCAAATCAAATCCCTCATCCAAATACAACCTTAGATATCTTCATTATACACATTTTCTACATCAGTTATGATGAGCCCTAACATAGCTTGTACAAAATTTTGCAGATTAAGAGGGAGATAGCAACAATGAAACTGATTAAACATCCCAATGTTGTTTGCATATATGAGGTCTCTCTCTCTCTCTCTCTCTCTCTCTCTCTCATCACTGAGGTCCATTTCTTATTTTTGTTACTAAAATAATTTTCCAAGCATAGCTTATGTTTACATCATTCTTCAGGTGATGGGAAGCAAGACAAAGATATATATTGTTTTAGAGTTTGTCACTGGGGGAGAGCTCTTTGACAAAATCGTAAGATAAAAACTTCCTATATTTTGACATATTATCTTATGGAAGTATGATATAGAAGGACAGATATCATCTGGTTTCATAAATGTGGTCTGAATTTAAGATATGTGACTATGAAGGTAAATCAAGGAAAGATGAAAGAAGTTGATGCAAGAAGGTATTTTCAGCAACTTATTAATGCTGTCGATTATTGCCATAGTAGAGGGGTCTTCCACAGAGATCTGAAGGTAGTTAATTTGCCTATAAAATGTGCAATAGGGAGTCACCTGGAATATTTATGTTCGATTATCTAGCTTATTATTGCCCTGTCTTTTTACTACAGCCGGAAAACTTACTCCTCGATTCTGCTGGAAACCTCAAAGTTTCGGATTTTGGATTAAGTGCTCTGTCCCAACAAGTCCGGGTAAATCTAGTTCTGAGTAGCTATTTCCAATTAATTGTTATGCTTCACTTTGTTCATATGTTTCAATAGTTTTCACACACACACAACTCCGTTAGGTTGCATTTGGAACAAAGGAATCAGAGTTGAATAAAAAAACAATGAGTAACATTTGGGAGCACCAGTTGCACGGTGCAACTGATGCACAATAATACTTTTTAATAGAATTACTAATACTTCTTGGCAAAGCAACTAAAAGTAGACTGAACCTTTAATTTTACCAGACATTGTTGGACTGTATGTTTTCAATAAAAAGCTAGTGTTTGTTATATACTTATATTTGTGCATTTTATGTACTCCAAATATCAGTTTCTTGTGAGACATACCATTTTTTCCCTCAAGATCCATCTTCACTTGCATGTTTATAATGGAAAAATCATCATCTAGGATAGACATTATACTTCGTTAGGACGTGTTCACAGTTACTGAGATATTCCAGCATGTTGGATGCCTTGAACCCTGATGACAGATTGGTCCGTGTATATTGAGTTTGGGCTCTGTTTCTGTTTTGGGCTTGTTTTTAGGCCCAGTTTGTTAGGATTATAAATAGCTTCTTTATTTTACCTGAATAATATACAAGATCCTCTCTTCTGCCCATGGACGTAGCTAACATGTTGTTACTTGTTAGTGAACCACGTTTGTCAATTTCTTTATCTTTCCTGCATCCCTTACAACACAGCAGATCTGTCAGTTCAAACCAAACTTGTATTTAAAAATTTGTGTGGAAATGTGGTCAAACTGTTCATTAACACTTTGCGCACTTGAGGGTGGTAATCAATATCCTATTATAATATATACCCTAGTATAATAAATTACTAGTACTGTGGAATTTTTTCTAGAAATAAACATTACTCCCTCCGTCCAATTTCATTATTTCTTCTTTCCTTTTTAGGTTTTCAAGTTCATTATGCTCATTCCGTTTTTGAAAATAATATTATTCACGTGAAATTTTTATTTTGCAGGATGATGGTTTGCTACATACGACCTGTGGAACTCCTAACTACGTTGCTCCAGAGGTACGATTATACTTGCACCTCTATTTCTTTCTTTTTACAGGCTGATTGATGAGATTAAAATCCTGTAGGTCCTTAATGATCGAGGCTACAATGGAGCAACGGCTGATTTGTGGTCATGTGGAGTCATTCTCTTTGTATTGCTTGCAGGGTACTTGCCTTTTGATGATTCTAATCTTATGAACCTGTATAAAAAAGTGAGCATATTGTCACTTTTCTAATGTATTATTTATCAGTTATCTTTTTTAAATGCATCTCTTCAGTTGGTTAACTACTCATGCTGTATTGTGTCCAGATATCTTCTGCTGAATTTACTTTCCCTCCTTGGCTCCCCTTTGGTGCCAGGACATTGATTACAAGAATCCTCGAACCAAATCCCGAGAAAGTAAGCTATTTAGATCACCTTATTCTTCAATACATATTTAAATTTGTATATATTAATAATAATTTTATCCTTATGGCTTCTTCATTTGTGCAGCGCATTACGATCCCTGAAATTCTGGAGAATGAGTGGTTTAAGAAGGATTACAAACCACCAGTATTTCATGAGATAGAAGAAGCAAATTTGGATGATGTGGAAGCTGTATTCAAGGATTCTGAGGTGTGTCTCGTGAGATTTCTCGATTTGTTAGATTTTGTACATTTCTCAGGTCCAGGAATATCTCATAAAAAATGTGTCATGTGCAGGAATATCATGTAACAGAAAAAAAAGAGGAGCAGCCAGCTGCAATGAATGCCTTTGAGTTAATATCTATGTCGAGAGGTCTCAATCTTGGGAATCTGTTTGATGTAGAACAGGTTTGTGGAATGATAATGTGATTAGAACTGAACTACAACTAGAAAGTTATATGGTTCAGTACTTTATCTGAGTCAATTGACCGAATTGATCAAAACATGTAACAGAAGGCTCAACTTGATTTCAGAATCCATATCATCAACGATAAAACATGAAATGTGTTACAAGTTTTTGATACAGCTAGATAATGAAGTGATTGTGAATGCTCAAGTTGTTATAAGAAAGTACAACTATTTTGTTTACTAGTTTGGTTTAATGGTGTTGATTAGGGATTCAAGAGAGAAACAAGGTTCACATCAAAATCCTCAGCTAAGGATATAATTAGCAAAATTGAAGAAGCTGCGAAACCTCTGGGTTTTGATGTTCGCAAGAAGGATTACAAGGTATTATTGAATTTCCTGCGCACTTGTTTCAGCTTTTATGATTGCGTTAACAAATCCTTTCATGGTAATAACTAATAACACTTGTTTTTTGGGTCTCAGATGAGGCTTGAAAACTCAAAAGCTGGAAGAAAAGGGAACCTTAATGTTTCCACAGAGGTATATTATTATTGAAATGTTGATATTCTCTTTTTATGATGAATTTCATCCTTGAACCTCAAATATTTTCTATATTTCCATGATAGTTTATCTATAACGTTTTCTTGAATCAGGTTTTTCAAGTTGCCCCTTCTTTGCATATGGTCGAGGTTAGAAAGGCAAAGGGCGATACTTTGGAATTCCACAAGGTACACTAATTCTCATCATCCTTTGAAATAATAGGGAACTTGACCAGTTGTACGTCTTATGTGCATCAGGCGATTGTACTCCAATTGTACGCTGCAACTCAGCTAATACTTTTCAGTGAAAATAACTAATAGTGCGTAGTGAACATAACTAGTACGGACCATTTAAAATATGCACTTGAGGTGCATAGTAGTGCATAAGACTTTGTCCTTGTTTTATTAAATATTTGTGAACAAAAAACTAGAAAGGTAATTATATATGCTCGTTCTCTTGTCCAAACTTGTGAAACTTCAAAGAGTAATTCGGGTTTTTCACTATGCAGTTCTATAAGACCCTGTCAACTAGCCTTGACGATGTAGTTTGGAAAACTGATGGGGACATGCCAGGGACGAAGTAGAGGCATTGATGTATCGATAAGCAGTAGTAGCACGCTTTGCCTACAACATCTCGTTGCTTTTCTATCATTATTTCTTCGGATTCTCTCTCCCGTTGGACTTTTCTTTCCCCGGGAATGTTTGCATGGAATGGGATTTTACTGTTATATATATCGGACAATATAGATAGTTCTCTGAGAATGAGAATGCAAATCTTAAGTGTAAATAAGGAACTCTCATTACCTAGTGAAGATCTACAGAAATATAAACTCTTTGTGGCCTTTTTATTTCTGTAGATATCAGGTTTCTTATGGACAATTGATTGAAACATCAGTCATCTTTGCACTAACTGTTATCTCTGAACTTATATTCACTTCTATCACTGAATTTTAAAACGACGTGACTAGCTCCGTCAGAGGCCGGTCCTAAAAATATTTGGTCCGGATTGTACTTTGAAATAGAAGTCCCTTCCTTGTCATTTTCGTTCCCTCTTCTTTCTTGTAACTAATAAAGTTCAAATATGAACGAGGCGATTTTCACCAAATAAGAATGGACGAGTAAAAATAAAATAAAAACAACCGTTGTTCACATTTCATTTATTTTATACAATATGTATAAGGTCATAAAAAATCGTAAAATTTTTGTAGAAGGACCGACCCTGCTCGTACGTAGATATGTCGAAATATACAAACTAGAAAAAATATAAAACAAAATAAATCACCTAGCTAGGTTTTCTATATGAATACCCAAGGCCAAGGCTAGAAGAGTTACTTACAAGCTACCTTGATTGCCTTACATTTCTCATTGTTCTATGAGGCAGGTTCAACTTATCATTCACACTGCTCTCAGTTTTAACTTGACCTAAAACCCTGGGAGCACTCACTGATGCTTGGACTTCTTCGATCGCAGTTAAAACCTCGGGCATGCAAGGTCGATTCTTGGGGTCCGTGTGGAGGCATCGTAACGCCACTGCAGCAGCAGCTTGTGCCCCCTTTTTAGAGTATTGACCTCCTAACCTTGAATCCATTATTCTCAACACTTTTCTGCTATCACTTAGGAACGGCTTTGCCCAATCGACCAGTGTTTCTTCGGCTCCTCCGGTGTTCTCGTCCCCCGATGCTCGTTTTCCTGAGAGCAGCTCGAGGAGAACTACTCCGAAACTGTAAACATCGTTCTTGTGAGTCAAGTGACCTGTTACAAATCAACCATGTGTCATTTTCTTTACCTGAGAATCTCAGTGACAAATAGCTAGGGATGTAATCAAACCAAGCCGTTCGTTTGAACTCGATTAGTAAGGTTCGTTAATATAAATGAACAAACTCAAACTTAATGATATTCAGTTTGTTAGCTCGCGGACATGCTCCTTTTAGCTTGTACTCCCTCCGTTCTTGAAAGTTTCATACTTTCCTTTTTATTTGTCCCTCAAAAGTTTGCATATCCTTAAATGAAAACAATCATCACAATCTTCACCCCTCACAATACACACATATTTACCATTCATGTCATTACTTTTAGATTTCACCATACACTCAATTCAACTATTTTATTTACTTTATATATAAAGATTTACAAAATTACCATTCAATGCTTTAATCATTACACTTTTTTGTTTAAACTCCATGTTCAAAAAACACCGCAAGCTTTTCAGGGACCGAGGGAGTATATATTATACGGAGTAATGAATGTTTGACTTTAATTTATATTTTTCACCCTCAATATTTAATTAATTAAAACTATAGAATTTAGTATATATGATTTGTAGAAATATATAATTCTATTTTTCACCCTCAATATTTAATTAATTAAAACTATAGAATTTAGTATATATGATTTGTAGAAATATACTTACAATTCTATTTTTTAATTAATTGATAAATAATAATCTAATTTAACATTGTTATTAGGCATTAAGCTTGTTTAGGCTCATAATATAGGCTTCTCTAAACTAACAATATACTGTATTTGATAATTAAGGTCCAGCTCGACTCGGTAATAAACAAATGCAATTTTGTCGTAATTTGGACATGAATGAAGGTAAACTGACCTGTTGCGACGTATTCGGGTGCAGCATAACCTCGTGTGCCAACGACCCGGGTCGAAACATGAGTTCTATCTCCTTTAGGTCCCTCTCTTGCAAGCCCAAAATCAGAAAGTTTTGCATTGAATTCCTATAAAAATAAATGAGAAATTACATTACTTTGGCACTTATACAGACTGAGAATTAGCTAGAATCAAGAATCGTACCGAATCAAGAAGTACGTTTGATGCCTTTAAGTCCCGATAGATCACACTCGGGACGAGGCTATGTAAGAAGGACAACCCTCTTGCAACATCAACGGCTATACGCATCCGCGTTGCCCAAGGCACGAGCTGCACTCCTTCTGCACGGATTATTTTTTAACCGATTCACCAAATTAGAAACCAACATTCATCGAGATCTATTGAAAATCACGACCTTTAAGTTAGTTGCAGTCTAATCACCAATTTAAACAATTTGAACCTTCTAGGCAGCTTCCCCCTGTGCCTGAAGCTGCTGACGTGTCAAGTACACTTACACGTCGACTTCTTCAGGTAAGGGGCTGCCCAAAAGACTCAATTGACGACTGATTTGCTATTATCCAATTATCTAGGATCGAATTCATCAATTCACTCACTTCTAAATAGATGATTCTCCAAGCTTCCTTTTGGCATGTACTCATAGACTAGAAGCTTCCTATCTGATTCAGTACAATAGCCAACTAGCTTCACTAGATTTTCATGGTGAAGCAACCCCAAGTAGTTAACTTCTGCCTATCGAAGAAAAGGAAACCGATTAGTCATATGTGTCCTGAACTTTTGGTCAATACACTCATATGTACAACGTTTTATAGCTGTAAAGTGGATGTATTGAGCAAATATTCGGGTGTGATGGGATGAACATACAAGCCATTCCCGGTGACCTTGAACACTTTCCGCCTTGAGTTTCTTGACAGCCACAACAAGCCCCGTTCCTGGTCTACACGGGGCTAACGTTTGCTCGTCTATCCATCCTTTGAAAACATACCCGAATCCCCCCTCTCCGAGAAGACTATCTGCCCTGAAGTTCCTAGTGGCATTCTTGAGATCATTGAAGGTAAAGGATTTGAGGTTGCTTGATGCACCTTTTGATGATGCTGACATTGCATTCGAATAATTTTGCTCAGTCGTTAATTCTTTACTGCATGGTGTCCCTTTGTCATCTGAAAGACTAACTATCACTTAATAGTATAACAACTAATATCGGTGAGAAATACACACAAAGTGCAAACTAATTGAACCGTGAAACTGGTTTACATAAGACTTTGTCTTTCTTAACTTAAAGACTAACAACTTCAAAGCCTTGTGTTCTAAGAACCATATTAAAAACTAGCTCTGTTGTGCAACTATAATACAATCAAACACAACCATTTTAGGACACACTTTTTTTCTTGCCCAGAAATTGCTGAGTAATTGAATTCAACAACTCAAAAGATACCAAATTTAAAGATTTTTTTTTTTTCTTTTGCAGTAATCACAATTTCAATACAAAAATCTTCTCCCTATGGGTCTAATTCACGAAAAATGAGGCACAAAACTTTGTCACATCATCATGTCATATGTCAATTACTAAAAAATTCGTTCCCGGCTTGCGCCCCAACGCGAACATTCTATTATAGGTTCACGTAGCCTACACCATTATTTAAGATTAAAGACTCAGTTTATTTGTCAGTTTTCAAATTCAATAGCAAAAACTAGTAATCCACTCTACTATACTTCATCAAGATTCATATAAACAGTTAACCACCTAAGAATTTGAAACATTGAGGTTCAGAACACCATTAAATTGAAAGAAGCAAGGCTGAAAATATTGAAATATTTGCAGAAAACATAAAATCCCATTTTAAAAAAAAAAAATCTTTATACCTGAGAATTGTCCAGAAGAAGCATGAGCAAGTTTAGCAGGTTTTGCCAGGCAAAGCCCCATCACAAAATGATTTTTTTCCAAAATTTTCACAAAACAAAAGAATTTGAAGAATGTTAATGAATACACAGTTTGTTCATATGTTTGAATTTTGATGTGTAAATAGTCAAGGGATTGCATAAAATGTTGTCTTTTATGGTCCCAATGTGTACATGCTCTGCTGGTATAAAATCATTTAATAATGCACGTAACAACTTTGACTGCAATTACTTGGAAATTCAGATATTCAAGATGTTGACCAATTTAAGAGAAAGAGACACCTTTCGACTTTATTATTCCCATTTATTTATACTAATCCAAAAACTTCTGTTACAATTTAGACTTACAAGAATTTTAAAAAGTATTATTTAATATAAAGAAAAAGTTTATATAATTAAAAAAAGTCAAAACAAGTATTACTCCCTCCGTACCACAAAGATAGCTACATTTAACTTTACACACATATTAAGAAAAATCAATAAATGTAGTTAATTTTAACTAATATACCTATTTTACCCTTGATATTTCATAAATTTGGTGTAAATTCCAAGACAGTTGAGTCTTAAGAGTAATTATGAGGTGAGTTTAATTAAGGGTAAAATTGTCAATAAAGCATTTAATACTTGAGTAAAAGAGGAAATAGAGCTATAATTTGAGACAATCAAAGAAGAAAAATGTAGCTATCTTTGTGGGACGGAGGGAGTAATATGAGCTAAGACTCCCTTGGTTCAAAAAAAAAGTCAAATTTTTGATTGAGATCATTATTATTTTTCAATATAAATTTATCACTTTAAGTAAAATGTATCACTTTTTAAAAAAATGATACAGTACTATTTTTTTTAAACTTAATAACAAGTTTGTGGGTTGCAATAATTATGGAAATCTGGAGAAGCAGGAACGACAAACTCTTCTCAGGGGTGGAACCGGCAACGGAAAAAACAGTGGAAAACATCAAATTAAATCTATGGTCGTGGATGGAAGGACATGATCAACTTGCACAAAATTCGTCTTTCTCGGCATGGTGTTGTGATCCATATATTTGCTTAGTGATTTAATTATATCGTTGGATAAGCATAGAAGGAGGAAAATAATGTAAAGTACGGGTTGAGTACCCCTTGTACTCGTGAGCAATACAACTTTTACCGTTCAAAAAAAAAACATACAAATATAAAGTGATATCGATTTCACACAAGACTTACTCTTAAAAAATGTACTCCCTCCCTCCGTCCCATAGGAACTTGCACACCTGAGATGGCACACAATTTAAGAAATGTGTAAGAAAAGGTTTAATAGATGATGTTTTGAAGGGTAATTTTGTACAGTTTTATTAATAAAGTAAAATAAAAAGTAGATTGAATGTGGAAAAGTAATGACATATGAGTAAATAAGAGTATATTTTGAGGGTGGAGTTATGAAGACATTTCCTTTTATGGAGTGTGCAAATTGGTATGGGACATCCATTTATAAAAAGTGTGTAAATTCCTGTGGAATGGAGGGAGTATGTTAAACTGAGGGCGTTGCATACCATATACTGTACCAAAAATGTCAATACTGAAATTTCAATATAGTATTGATTTTTTTTTAACAATATTAGTATATATGGTTTCATAATTTATACTCTCATTCTCATAATAACTTTTATATGTAGATAAACACACATATTAATAAAGTGTAATAATGAGATTTTGAGGGGTAATTTTATAAATCTTTATGTATAAAGTA
The DNA here is from genome assembly GCA_963675135.1 of Galeopsis tetrahit. Lineage (NCBI taxonomy): Eukaryota > Viridiplantae > Streptophyta > Magnoliopsida > Lamiales > Lamiaceae > Galeopsis > Galeopsis tetrahit. The sequence goes on from OY776122.1 coordinate 34,449,600, forward strand.
ATAAATGAGTTGACTTGTATCAGTTGTATACTTGTATGTATGTGTGAACCCGAAAATAATATTTCCTTTGTGCCAATTAAAAAGGCTGGTTTGACTTTTCACAAATATTAATAAATTTTATATATTCCCTCCATTTTTTTAATAAACTGTCACTTTGTCTTTTTAAATATTTTTAAAATAAGTGTCTTTCTGTGTTTTTTTTTTTTTTTTTTTACAATTTTAACCTTATAAAATTTATTGCCTCCAATTTCAATGAATATAATAGCATAAATTATGGAAAACCCATAAATAGTGTATATATGAATACCACCTACATTTTTTACCACATTCTTTACTAACAAAAATTTAATATCAAAATTATTTATCATTAATGAAGGGTAATATGGACCACAATTTAATATCTTAATTTGTTCGAAAATGCTAAAGTGACAGTTATTAAAAAATTGAGGGAGTAAATGTTATACTCCCTCCATTTTTCAATAAGTGATGTTTTAACATTTTTCTCTTGTACACAACAAATAAGTGATGTTTTAGAATTTTTTATATTGTTTAATTGTTCCCATTATGCCCTCCCTTTAACTTTAGAAAATCTCCTAATTTCTAACTTAGATTTTTCTTATTGTAGTCAAATTATACAAACTGATTACCGTAGTCAGTATGTCGAATTGCTGCCACGTGACGTCGTTGTAGACATCGAAATTTTATCAAATTTTGAACGTATTTAATATTATGTAAATCATAATCTTGGGGATAAAAATATAAAATAATATCTCCGAGATTTGATATTATACATTTCCTTATGTTTAGGATTTTTGAATATCTTTCTTGCTCTCCAAGTCGTTCATCTCTTATAAATAAAAGAGTGAAAATAGAATTGTAGCAGTTTTCAGATGGAATAAGTCAGTCACGACTCCATCAACTCCCTACTACTAAATTGTAGGTCAAATTGAGTATGATGGAATAAGTCACAAACGACTCCATCAACTCCCTACTACTAAATTGTAGGTCAAATTAAAATCCGGAACACGTCGCTGAGACCCCGGTATCACATATGTTTAGAGAGAGGAATCAAGAGATCAACGAGAGTTGTAACCCACATTCTTAATAAAAATATGTTTACCTTATTTTTATCACCTTTTATATACATATTTGCAGGTGTTTAAATTTATTGGTTTACAGTCGTATGCGTCGTATGAACCTGCTACCTATTATACAAGTTTAAATTAATTAAATTAATTTTTAAATTGTACGGAGTATTTTGTTATTTACTATATTACATTTCTTTAATATAATTCTTTTTTAATTTATCAAAAATTACTATTCTACCCTTTTAATACAAATTTCATTAATTATTATTTTAAAATTAAATAAATACAATTTCAGCAAAAATAAATTAAATAATAATACATTATTCAAATTGAAAATAGAAATAATAATTGAAATTAGAGTTCTTCTCATATTCCCCAATTTTATTGTGTGAGTGTAGATTCTCTCCGATTTTTAGGACTGTCAAATGGACCGGGCCAGCCCGGTACCGGTCCACCGAGCTAAACTTTTTTTCGGGCCCAAAAAATTATATTTAAAGAAAGTTGTGCCGGCCCGAAAAACTGGGCCAAGCCCGGCTTGAACCTGGTTGGCCCGCCAGGTTATTTGGGTCAGGCCAAATCGTCTCAGTTATTTTTCGAGCCACTATAATTACAGTCAAGTCCATTAGTCGGGTGGGTCGGGCCCATTTTGACAACTCTGACTGTCTTCTCTCCCGCCGTGTGACAATTAATACTAATTTTTTTATTAATTTAATTAATAATATAAGGGTAAATAGGTAATTTTAACATTAAATATTTTAATAAAATATTTTATTGTATAAGGATAAAAATGTAATTTTAAAATTATATATTTAATTAATTAAATTAAATATAAAAATACAAAGGTACGACACATTATACAAAAGGTAACAGGTCATCAAGTTTAAGCATTTAGATTTGAATTTTAATGATTTGAACTAACTACGGTAATCATTATGATAACATACGACACTCTAACTACATATAGGAGATCCCTTCTAACTCACTTTTATTAACTAATGTTCTCGAGGTAAATCTTTTCTCCATACATATTTGTCATATATGAAGATATTTACTTTTTTTTCTTTTAATATTTAAGGGTATATTTGTTAATATATACTTTTTCTTATCTAACAAATTTCATGAAAACATCACTTATTAAAAAAATGGAGGAAGTACTTTCTAATGTAATTAATGTATAGGTCTGTATTACTAAATGACTTAGAAAATATTACTCTATATGGAAACATGTCCATATAAATGGGACATTTATAAAAAGAAAATAAACATATTTAATTGGACGGAGGGAGTAACATTTTGTGTAAAATTGTAGATATTAATTGTGATGTCGAAGTTTATAGAAAATTTTCTATTTTAAGAGTGTGAAAATTATTGAAAGACATTGCAAAAAAGAAAGTTTAAAAGTTATTGTGTAACGAATGAAATATAAAATACGGGTATGATAACTTATAAGTGCGATATACTGACCTTTTTTTTTTTTAATTTCCTCACCCCCTACACTGAAGTATATTAATATTTTCTTCTAAACTAAATATTGAAGCTTCGTTGAACTAATCTTATTTAATCATTGTCAAAAAAAAAAAACTAATTGTATTTGATCTTTAAAAAAAAATTATTTAATAAATGACTCCACTAATTAAGTTTGATAGTCATTCCCACATAAATGTTTGCACCACTTTGAAAACACGGGAGAAAAGAGTCAAAACAATTGTGAAATGAAGGGGGTAGTACTTTATATACAGTGACGGACCCAAAAAATTAAGATTGGGGTGCCCAATTTACAAAATAATATTATACCTACAAAATTATTTTATTACGGAGTATAAAATTTTCAATATATCTCATTTCATTAAATTTAAATTTAATGACTTTTGTTATATTTTGAAGGAAATTAATTTTGGTTATATTTTGAAGGGAATTAATTTTGATTGTTCCGCCTCATACTAAGCGAAACGGTGTTAAAATTTAACTTGCAACCCTGCACAGACATTAGTTACTAGTGTTAGATAAATATAGAGCTTAAATTATACTCCCCCGTCTCGTGATGTCTTGCTTCACCGGCTCACTTTTAAGAAAAATGAATTTAGTGGGAGTGTGAAGTTAAATAAAGGGGGAGTATTTTGAACGATTTAGTGAGGTGTATAATAAAATTTATTGAGGTGTAAAGGAAAATGTGAGTAAAAATTGAGTAGCAATTTTAAAAATAAAATAATGTAGTGATCACGTATTAATTTTGTGAATTATTTTCGTATTAGAAGTGTACAAGTAATCTTAAAACGTCTTAAAAAAAAAATTGATAAATAATTGCAAAAAAAAAAAATATATAAATAAAAAGTGGAGGGCTCACTGCCCCGCTGGGCACCACGTCGGTCCGTCACTGTTTATATACGGACATGTCGTACAACCTTTCGAGTATAAATCCACCTACAATTGCATCAATTGTGTGTGACAACAAAATTGAATCGGTGGTGCACAATGAAATTGATTTTCTAAATTAATTGATTCTTATAGAGTATTAGATATCCATTTTAAAAAAAAACCACATGTAGATACAGAGATGGATTTACATAGGGACTAGAGAGGGTAGTGGGCCCTCAGTAAATTTGTAAATTTATTAGATGTATTTTGATAATTTCACACATATATATAATTAATACTACATATATATAATTAATACTTCGTCCCGTGATTATTTTTTATACTTTTTTTATTGGGACGTCCTAAAATTATTTAGAAACTCGAAAATAACCTACAAAATTAGTATCATTACAATATCATTTCATTTTCAAAATTTTTATTGACTTTATTTTGTTTTCTTTACTGTAAACATTTTAGGATGATTGCTTGTACCCGGCCTCTAGTCCATCTTGTGGACTTATGATTTTATGTTTCTTTTTTCTTTTTTCACTTTTAATGCAAAACCTTTTATTGTCATTTCAAAATTGTTACTCATTTTGGGTCATATTTTATCCTACATCTCACTAAATTCTCTTCAAACCTCATTAAATTTTCTTTACACATCACCAAATCACTAAAAATACCCCTAATTTATTTAATCCCACACCCTACTAAATTCACTTTTCTAAAAAAGTGAGTCGGTCAAAATGTGCAAGTCATCGTATGAACTTCAGCCAAAATATAATGAAAGTCAACTAATTCGATCAATTTAATTTAATGGAATAAAATATATTGACAATTTTATCATGAAAACTTTTTATGAGTATAATTAATAAATATTATTTTATCTTTATAACAATGTTTAACGAGCCCCTATTAAAAATTTTGGCTTCGTCACTACATACATGTACGATGATGTATCAGTGTTTTTTGCTCAATATAAGTTTGAGTATTGATATTATACTCCCTCCGTCCACTTATAAGTTTTTCATTTTGGTTCGTTCATCTATAAAATTTCCATTCTTTTTTGGCAAATAAATTATATTTTTTTATTCTTACACTTTACTTTATATTTATAAGTTTATCTATATCTCTCTCTTTCTCAATCATATCACTTGTACTATATTTATTATTTAATCACTTTTTTTTAAGTCATGTGCTAAAAAGTAATGAGAAATTTATAAGCAAACAGAGGAAGTACTATAAATTTAAAGTTTATGATTTATTTGCAATTATCTTAAATTTAAATTAGAATGAAAATGAGAAAAAGGTTGTGATTTAATTTGTAATTAATCAAAATTTTTATTTATTTAAAGTGTTGTGGTTGATACAGTTTATTAAGAGTTATTTTAATAATTACTTAAATTGTTTATTTTTAAAAATTTTTAATTTATTTTTAAAGTTGTGTTTTCATATTTATTAAATATTAAAAGTTCAATGTCTCATTTCGCCTGCTTCTCACAAATTTTATTTAAAATTTACTTTATAAAATTATTTAATATTTATTTTTATTATCTTTCCGCGTAATACGCAGGTGATAATCTAGTATGTATATATATACAATATATAATAGTATATAAATAAATATATATTATATAAATTAAATAATTAATTCTAAATTCAAACGACAACTTTCAAGTTCAATTGTCAGAACCAAAACTTTACCTATTTTTCTTCTATTTAGCGCATATGCCTGCTCTCAATCAATCATTCTCATTACTCAATTTTTCTTCTGTTTTCTCTTTTTCGTTCTCGTTCAAAAACTTCTTTGAAAAAAGCTTGAGAACTGAAAAATGCAATGAATATGAAATCTTGAAGAAGGTAATTTTTTTTTTTCTTTTTGTAGTTATTTAGTTATTTTTTAATGACTAATTTGTGAAACTTGTAATAATATTTCATTTATTCGAATTATATTTTGTATTATTGGAATTTCATTTTATCTATTCTATTGAGATTTCGTTTTACATTTTTATTAATTATTGTGTTCGGAAAAAATGAGTAGAAGTACGGTTCAGTTAAAACCGATCGAACCGCCCGAAATATTATGGTTTCAAACTGAACGGTTTTTAGAAATATGGTTTGGTTTATGGTTTTGAAAAAAAAAACGGTTTATACTTTGGTTTATGATTTACGGGCGGTTTTGGTTAACCAAACCGCCAGTTGCACACCCCTAATCGAACGTCATAATTTTACTTCAATATTTACTCAAATTATGTGATTCATTTACACTATGTTTTGAGTGATTTTAAGTGAATTTTAAAAAATAATTTTTTAAATTTTGAGTTTTAAAAATGTTGATGAATATTATTATGTGTGTTTCTTTTGATATTTTGAATATGAGGTGATTTAACTTTAAGTTAAATCAATGTGTGAGAGTGAATAATTTTATTATTGTTGTTGAGTATAATTGAAATGATTGAATTATGTAAATTATGATTTAAATATATTAATGTGCAATGAGAGATAAATTGATTGTATTGAAAATTGTGATAATAGAGATTTTTAAGTGTAATAAGATTTTAAAATTTAAAACCCAAATTAAATATAGGCTTACTTGGAAAAAAATTACAATTCATTTGATAATTAGAATAAATCTCAAGAAAAAAAGTTATGGGAAACTTGTCACAATTTTAATTTTGGTCAAGACAGACGATTACAATTTTTTGAATTTTGTCCTTTAAATTTGTTAATTTTTTGAATGAGGTTCCTTTACCGTCAGATAAAATTGTTTCCCTATTTTAAATATAATTATTTTTTAAAAAGATATTTGGGGGGTGAACTCAAAAAATTATATTATCTTTTTATTGATTTACACAAAATATAATAAAATCAACCTTAATTTATACATTTATAATTTGCAGCCGAGTTATCGTCGATTCACCACTAAATCATCCATATTTTTAAAAATAAAATCGTAAAAACATAATTAAAAAAAACTATCGAAATTAGTCACAAATCTCAATTTTTTTTCTTTTTAATTTTTTTTCAATTTTCAGTTTTTATTTCTTCATTTTTTTTCCTGTTTTTTTTTCTTTTTTTTTTTGTTTAGTATTTTTAAATTTTTTAATATAAAATAATATTATATGTATAATTTTATTATAGTCGCTAGTACAATAAGTAATAACGAGTAATACCATAAACCATAATCAGTAATACCATTAATAATAATCAGTAATATCTTATACAATAACAAATAATTGCACACATCTAATTATATTCAATAATACCAAGAACAATTATTAGTAATACCACGAACAGTAATCTGTTATACCATTAATATTAATTAGTAAAATTTTATACAATAACAAATAATTTCACACATCTAATTATATAAAGTAATACCAAAAAATAATTATGAGTAATACCATGAAGGAATGAACAGTAATTAGTAATACCATAAACATGTGATCATTAATATATTATACAATAACAAATAATTTCACAAATCAAATTAGATTTAGTAGTACCAAAAACAATTATCAGTAATACCATAAACAATAATAATAATCAGTAATGCCTTAATTAATAATAAATAATTCCACATAATCAGTAATACCACAATTAATAATCAATAATATCGTAATAAATAATCATTAATATTAATTCAATAGTGTATTAATAGTAATACCACAATCAACAACTAGTAATATCAATACCACTAACAATAATACCATAAAAAAAAAGTGGAGGGAGTGCAGATCGGGGTGTACTGAAGAAAATAGGGGGTGCACATTACCAAGCCAAATTGAAGAGAAACCTTAGCCAAATAGAAGGGCACCCTAGGTCAGCAGTCATCGACAAGCTCACCGGCTCCGAGTGCCGACTGATCAGAGATCCATCGACAACATACTCACAGTCCTCCGTCGGACCGTCGTCTGCCAGAGAAAGAGGCTGCGCAGGAGCATGGTGAAGAAGACGAAGCGATGTAGCTTCGATTTGGACAAATATGAACAACGAGAGCGAAGTGAGTGTTGCAGGCGAGCGCCATTGATGTCGGAGAAGCTCCTGGATCGCGAACACAAAGGAGATTGATCGAAGCAGTCGCGTCGGTGGTCGAAAAGAGCAGAGATTTTTGACCGCCATGGATCGTGGCCGAGATGGAAGATGATGTCTATTGTCATGGAATTGAAGAATCATGATTGCGATTTGAGGAGGCGTCTCGGGCTTAAGTGGCCGAGACGGAAGCGCCGTCGTCGCCGTCGAAGGGGTGGTCGGATATGGTGGTGGCTGGGTCACCCACCGACCGACATGGATTTTCGGCAGGTCCTTTACTCACCAAATTAAAATTGAAATTCAGGTGCACCGCCGACCGACTATAATAAAATCATACCTATAATATTATTTTGTATTAAAATTAAAAAAATACACATGAAAAAATGAAAAAGAAAGGCAGGAAAAAAAAGTAAAAGAAAAAAAAAACGAAGAAATAAAAAATTTGGAAAAAAAAAATGAGAAGAAAAAAGGAAAAAGAGGAGGGGAAAAAATTGAGATTTGTGGTTAATTTCAATAGTTTTTTATTAATTATATTTTTACATTTTTTTTTAAAAAGTATGGGTGACTTGGTGGTGAATCGACGGTAACTCGACAATAACTCGTCTGTATATTGTAAATATATAAATTAGAGTTTATTTTATTATATTTTGTGTAAATTAATAAAACGATAATATAATTTTTTTAAATGTGATTATTTTTTAAAAATTATGTTGGGGTGAACTCATAAAATGAGTGGGTACAGATAATCGTGATAAAATAATAATTTGGGAGTGAACTCATAAAATGAGCGGGTGCAGATAACCGTGGTAAAAAATGATTTGGGGGTGAACTCATAAAATGAGCGAGTACATATAATCGTAGTAAAAAAAGATTTGGGGATGAACTCATTAAATGTGTAAGTGCAGATAATTATAGTAAAAAATAATTTGGGAAGTGAACTAATTAAATGAATAGGTGCAGATAATTTGAATTAAAAAAAAAAAAATGAAATTGAGGAGGTATGCACCATGCATACAAGTATTTGGCTAATCCCAAAAGAAGTTATTACTCCCTCCAACTGCGAAATTTAGTTCCATCACTCCCTCCAACTGCGAAATTTAGTTCCATTGAAGGGTACATGTTTTAAGGAAAAAGTAGATAAATAAGAGTATTATAAAGTATTGTGAGGTCCATTGTGAATAAAGTGATTATTTGTGAATAAAGTTGAGGACAATTTGAGTAATTAAGTGATGATTAAATGGTGATGGTTTTCATAAAGTGTATGCGACTACATTTTATGGACGGAGAATGTAAGACAAATGTGACTACATTTCATAGACTGGAGTGAATATAATTTTTTGACAAATTCTCTTTTGCAATTGAGTATAGATACACTAGAATTTTAATATTCAATTTAATATTTAACTTAACATTTAACATAATTTAATGAAGTTCAATTACAATTATATATGTACAATCAATTGCATACACATTATCACTCTTTTTTCTTATATGCTGAACTTATGTAAACGGGTGTTGCGTACTATAAATGAACTCTTGCAAGAAAACAAAACAACGGTTTTAGTCCATTTACTATCTCAAAATTTTCCTTTTCTTTGATGTCCAAATTAGACTTGTCCTCGTATTATTCATTTTTTTTCATTTAAAGCCACACGTTCATTGAGTAGTACTTCAACACTCCTTGTTTTACCTGACTATTTATTTAATTCGAACATAAATTTTTACGTAGAACTAGTATTTAAAGTACTTTCTTGTTCCAATCTAAATTTTGCACTTTTCTTTTATAAATGTTTCATAATAAAGAGGAGGGGAAAACTTGTACTATATCTATTATTTTAAAGTACTTTCTTGTTCCACTCTCAATTATATCACTTGTACTATATCTATTATTTTATCATATATTTTAATCAAAACACTTAAAATAAAGAAAAAACTTATAGTGGGACGGGATAATAATAAAATAATATGTTAAATAATATTTAAAATAAGAAAATTATTTTTAATAAGAAAAATGAGTAGTCGAAAAAAGGAGAGTATTAGTTTATTTAAACAATGCACCTAGAAAATAATTGTCCAAAAACAATTGATTTTTTGCTTCAACAAAACAATTGATTTTTCAAACTGTCCGCCCACATTCTTTGAACTTTCTAATTCTGGATTGTTAATTTCAATTATACCCTCGATGTGCATCTTTGCCTCGTGCAAGTTTTATGTTTGTCACGATGTCGCTCCTCCGAACTATTACTATTTGAACATTTGACAAAAAATGTACTCCCTCCGTTCCCAAAATGTTTGCGGGAAATCTTTTGTACATAATTTAAGAAAAAAGTGTAATGATGAAAGTGTTGAGGATAATTTTGTAAATTTTTATATATAAAGTAAATAAAGTAGGTGGGTTGAGTGTATGGTGAGTCTCAAAAGTAATGGCATGAAGGGTAAATATATGTATATTGTGAGGGTGAGTATTGTTATGATTATTTCTATTTTGGGGTATGCAAACTTTTCGGGGACAAACAAAAAAGGAAAGTATGAAAACTTTTCATGGACGGAGGGAGTTTTTTTTTTTTTTAAATCTCGGGTATCCAATTTCAGGAGACCAATTCCACCGCCCACTTGCGGGGGTCCCATTTAAAGTCAGAGCTTTGCGTTCTGTATGGGCATGACCCCATAAAAATTATTTGCACTTAGAGGGTTTGATCATGAGACCTAGAGAGGAGCATACTCCTAAATCTCAAGCCTAAAACGTATGTCTTATTATTAATTGAACATTTTCCTATTTAAAAAGAAAAAAAAAACTCCCTCAAACATCTCGTATTTAATCACATGTCATTACTTTTTACCCACTAACTAAATATTATTTCTCCAATAAAGTTACTCATTATATCTCTCCTAAAAAGTGGCTTTATCACATTTAATACTAATAAAAAATTCTTACATTAAAAATCGTGCAAACAATAAATGTTTTGTTAATAACAGAAAAAATACGGGTTAGGCTCAACTCGCTAGGAGGCAGACCTACAAGGACCTTCCTATATGGGCCGTGGGTTGGGGGCGGGCCAGCCCTCCTTTTTTTAAAATAAAAATTAGTAATGTTATTATTATTCTATTATTATAATTAGTTTAATATTATAAAATTAGTAATATTATTATTACTCAAAATCTAGTCGTTGCATGCAATTAACAATCAAATTTTAGAAGCAAAAAAACAGTGAAGTACAACAAATCTCTGTCTCGCATTACAAATTCGCGTTGTTCGCGCCGCTTATTTTAGTTTCAACGTCAAATGTCGACCTTTTAGTTATAGTTTCATTGTTAAATTTTATATTAGGATAATAGATTTAATAATGAGCGTTGTTATTAAGAGACTTTGAATTTTGAAAATGAAAATAATGAATTTAATAAATATATATATATATATATATATATATTTTAAAACTCGGGTTGACCCGCCGAAATCCACGGCCCGCTCTTTTGTGAGTTGGGTTGAGGTTTTGACAGTCTGCTCAACAAATGGACCGTCCCGCTCCTGCCCCGTCCCACCGGCACGTTTCGACAACTTTACTTATTAATACTTTTTCTAACCACAATTATTTAATTTACACTAAATTTATCACACAAACTAATACTCCTTCCTATTCAAAATATATGTCATCCTAAACTCATGCACACATATTAAGAAAACAATTGACTTCTCATTTTACCCTTAATCAATGTTTGTAATTCTCATTAAAAAAAATACATATATATAAATATTTATTGATCTTAAGGGTAAATTTGAAATAAATGCAATAAATTTGCATTGAAAAGTGCAAAACGATTTATATTTTGTAAAGAAAACGAAAAGTTAAAACGACTTATAATATGAATAGGAGGGAGTAAAAAATTGTAATGAATAAATTGTTGAGAAGTAATTTTATAAATTCTTATAGACAAAAAAAATTGAATGTAAAAATAATAATAATTTTGTGTAAAGATAATAATATTGTGATGATTAAATTTATTGAGGAGTTTTTCTTATAGAGTGTACAAACAATTGTAAAATAGACGAATAAGGTATGTCTGCAGACAATTATGGTACATATGAAATAATTATTAATATAATTAATACTCCTCTCAATTCAATTTAGCCTTTTTTGATAAATTTTATTCCAAAAAGTTTGCATTTTGTATTATTCATTGAAAGACAAACTTTTCTGTGAAACCTGTTTAACATAGAAAATTGAATTCTTATGGTTTTTAGTGACAATATCATCTCATTATTGCTTTTTTAATTGAGGATAAAAATTGAAAATTAATGATAGAATCTAACAGTAAAAGTCAATTTTTGTCATTAAAGACTTTTAATTAGAAAAACTAGGGGATTTTTTTTATTTTAGTCATTTAAGTTTGAGATATTCCAAAATAAATCCTTTAAGTTTCAACTTCCTTTACCTTTCAATTTTAATAATTTTTTATATTAATTTTAATCCTTTATATTTTAAAGGAATTAGAATTGACAAATTTGATGCCACATATATTAAAATATGTCACATCATCGTGCCACATCACTATCTCTTCTTTATATATATTAAAAAAATAGAGTTAATATATAACACCAAAAAAATACTCTATACACACCCCATAATTTTAAATACAAAAATAAATGTATATAAAATGACTAAGTAACCCTTATAGTAGTATTATTTTCCTCTATTAATTGAAACGTATAACTAAATTTAATGATAATATCATCATTTTATCAAATACTCATGATAAATAAATATATTTCAAATAAATAAATTAATTAGTTTGAAGTAGATGAAATTTTTAATTTATTTTTTCATACATATAGAGGAACGATTAATTAGTTTGAAGTAGATGCAAATAATTTTTTTGTATAAGGCTACTAACATCTAATAAAAGGTATAAACCTCAAATGTTATACACATCCCACTAAAATTTTAAAATCAATTTTTATTACTAAACACACCCTAATTCTTTCCTATTTACCCTTTATCCCTCAAAACAAATACAAATTGAATAAAACTAAAAATATAATTTAAAATTCAACTAAATCATTAAAACTATATATAAATTTTAAAAAATAATTAAAAAAAATTCAATAATACGAAAAACTAAATAAAATTTAAATATATTTTAAAAAAACAATTAAATCCAAATAAAATCTATAAATATTAAATAAATTAATAAAATAATTAAATTAAAAATACCAATTAATAATTCAATTTAAAAAAAAAACTAAATAAAATAAAAAAAATAAAAGAAAAATCAACTAAATCAAAAATAAATATTAAGAAAATTAAATAAAAAATAAAATCTTACTTTTTTATTGATTTTTTTAATTTACCTTTTATAAAAAAAAATTCAATATTTTTAATTTTGTTTTAATGATGTATTTTTTAATTTCAGATTCTATTTAATTTTCTAATATGTTTTTCAAAAAAATTAATTAATTTATGTAAATTAATTATTTTTAAAGAGTTAGTTAATTTTTTAAAATACTTTTAAATTTTAATTACATTTTTTTTTCCAGATTTTTTCAAGTTATTTTTTAAAATTATTTTACTCTTTATTTATGTAAAGATCATTTAGTTATTTTATATACATTTATTTTTGTATTTAAAATTTATAAAATATTTTGAAATGTTATTAACTCTATTTTTTTTTAATATATATAGAGGAGATCTACTTTTTTTTTAATATATATAGAGGAGAGATAGTGATGTGACATTTTTTTTAAATATATGTGGCACCAAATTAGTCAATTATAATTACTTTAAAACATAAAGGATTAAAATTGAAGTAAAAAAAGATTAAAATTGAAAGGTAAATGATGTATTTTGTAAAGTTGATGATTTATTTTGGAATACCTCAAATTTATAGGACTAAAATAAAAAAATTCCCGAAAAACTATAATGACACAATTTATGTCATAAAAGTTAATTTTCTTTGTAGTGTTATTTTGGGTCCACACATACACAGAAGTTAACTACATGATTTATTTATCTTATAGATTTACAAAATTACCCATAAATCTCTTACTCATTTTTACATTTTATTAATATGTGTGTCTACATATGAATTCAAAGTTATTACACTTTATTAAATGAGTCGAATGTGATGCAGTACAAAATTATTTAAAATATAATCGAGTTTTAAAATTTTTATTTGAATTTTTACGTAAACTTACGACCTTCACACAAGATTCCTTCATATTCTTGGGATTTAAAATATTTATTTAGTGGGAATCTTGAGGATATTTTTTATTTATAATTTTAAATGAAGAAAAGGAAATAGGGGTGGGAATGGGCCAGGCTACCCGACAGGGGCCTACGGCTCGGCCTATTAAAGCTCGGCTCGGCTTGGCTCGTTTAATAAATAAGCCGGGCTCAAGCTTTTTTAAAAGCCTATTTAGCTAAATAGGCCGGGCTCAAACTTTTTCGTAAGCCTTTTAAGCCCAACAGGCCGGCCTATATAACTTCACACACACATATATATATATATATATTATAAATATATATTTATATAATATGTGATTTTTAAATAAATAAATAAGAAAATTTAGTAACACTAGTTATATTTTTCTTTGTAATAGTTAAAAAAATATTTGAATATATTTTTTTTTGAACATTTTATTACTTCCATTTTTCATTTTAAGATTTAAAGAGTTAATTTTTATAATTTGATAATAATATTGTTGTAGATTTTTTTTAAAAAAAATATGCTAATAAAATTAAGAGGCCTTTAGAAGGCTTTCGGGCCAGACCTATTTATTAAAAGGCCAGACTTGAGTCTTTAAAAAAAGCCTATGACAGGCCATGGACCAGGCTCGGGCCTAAGAAATATATAACAGGCCAGACTTTTTTTCTTAAAGCCTACCGGCCTGGCCTATTCCCACCCCTAAAAGGAAAGAAAGAAAAAAATAGAAGTTACTCTAAGAAATCAAAATCAATATAATAATAATAAATTAAAGCAAAGCCGTAGATGGTAAGGAAAAACACATCAATAAAAGTATTATTTGAATAAGAGAAGTTCAATTCTTTTTTAGAAACTTATTCCAAGTGCACATAATTTTCTCCTTCGATGACTTCGCATCACTTTAAAGGAGTAAAAAAATCAGTTTTATGCAATACAAATGGTGAGTCTTTTCTCTGTTTCTCTGAATCTATACCACCTCAGAGAAGTTCTCTTAGGTTGGGTTTGGATGGAGGTATTTAATTTGAGGAGGTATTTTAAATGAAAAGTTTTGAAGATAGATGAATTTCAAATGACATGATTTTATGGAGTATTTAAAATTCTCAATTTTAACTAAAAAAATATACTAAGAATTTCAAATCCATTCATTTACTTTTTAATCCAAACAAGTGAAGTGGATTTGAATGATAGATTTGAAATCCATAGATCAAATCCCTCCATCCAAATGGAGCCTTAGAGTTGAACTGAAAGCAATACATAAAGGGTTATTGGAAGTAAGACGAATCGAATATGCCAACGTAGACGTGAAAACAGATTCAATTCAGGTTGTGTTTGGATGGAGGAATTTGATTTGAGGAGACATTTCAAATGAGAGGAGTTAAAAATAGATAGATTTAAAATGACATGGTTTTAGTGAGAATTTGAAATCTCTCTCAATTTTAACTAAAACTATGTGGACACAAATCTAAGTATTTGAAATCCATAATCCAAACATGTAGAATGAATTTGGACTCTGGATTTGAAATCCATAAGCCCAAATCCACCCAACCAAACAGAGCCTCAGATTATTCAATTTATTGAGGGAGGGAAGCGAGGTGATGGTTCGGAGAGCAAATTGACATATAAAATTAAACAACTCTCACTCGAATTTATAGTGTGCAAATTCAGTTACCTTCCACGAGCAAAATTAAATAGATCCATAATTTGGCACAACAAGTCGTTCACTCTATCATTTCTCACTACTAATGGAGTAGTTTCGAGAAAAGGTCATAGGAGTAGATTGATTATTGTGAGCTTTCCATTTTGTGTTATTTGCTCCTGGAATCCTCTTTTCTCTCTTAAAAAAAAGAGACAAAAAAAATCAACTTTAAAGCAATGATCACCTTATTTACTAAAATATACGACAAGTTGTGTCAAGACTACAAAAAAAAGTTAAGCCAAGTTCTTGTATTGACTCGACTTTTTATAAGGAATTGAATTGATCAAGTTAACTTTAATTTATTTATTTTTTTGATAATTTTTTTTTAGTAATTTTTTATTTGAAAAAATGTATGTTAAAAAGAGTAAGTCATTATAATTAAAAAAATGCAACACAATATTGTTGAAAAGTGCAACACATTTTTTTATTAAAAAGTGTAAGTCATATAAATAAAAAGTGCAGCATAATATTACTGAAAAAAATGTAGCACAATATTACTGAAAAAAATGCACGTCTATATAACTAAAAAGTGTAATATAATATTACAAAAAAATGTACGTCAATATAACAGGAAAAAATTATTTAAAAAATGATAAGTCACTACAATTAAAAAGTATAACATCAAAAGAAATATTACAAATATATATAGATATATTACCAAAAAAAAAAAAAAGGAAAGTCAACTATCAGGTTGACCGTTGACTTGGTCAACCCAATTTCTATTCAATTAGATAGGAGACCTACCCAAAAGTTAAGGAGAAGGGAAAAAAAATCAAATACTCCCTCCGTTTTTTTATATAAGATGTTTTAGGCCTTTTTTCTTGTTCATAAATATGAGATGTTTTAGATTTTTTACAATATTTATTTCAATTATGCCCTCCTTTTAATTTTGGAAACAATCATAATTTCTAAATTACTCTAATTAACTAATTTTCAAGGCAAATCTTTTTCCTATACAAACTTGTCTTGTATGTAAAATATTAATGTAATTAGAAATTTCCTTTATTATCTGAGGGTATATTTGTCAAAACATACATTTTCTTAATTTTAATCAACTACTCTAAAACATCTTACATAAAAAAACGGAGGGAGTATACTCTTTTGTAATAAGCATTTATTACAAAAAAAAATATATATATCTTTAATGAAAAAAATCATATTGTTATAATTTATGTTATTAGAAACTTTTAATAATAGATTAAAACTATAATAACAAAATTTATATTATTAAAAATGTTAATTTTTAGCTCGTTGGGAATGTGTGTTTTCTTCAAATTGAGTCGGACTTTCTCTTGGGCCTCAAGATCTACGGCTCAATCTGACTTGGAAAAAAATTATTGAGATATTTTTTAATATTTAAAAAAAAAAAATTATAAGGACATTTTAATAATTCTATATTTAAAAAATTTATCTAATGGCGAAGTGCGATCGCACATGACAAAGCCTGTTGGTCCCAAAGTTGAATTAAGATTGAATAAGCCAGTAAAAGTCTAGGGGGGAGGGGTGAATAGACTTTTAAAAATCTTTCAAAATATCAAAAATTAACTATGCGGAATATCAGTAATATGAGCCCTTAAGAATTATACTCAACTATTCAATGAACACTATACTTGTGTATTCAGCAGATTATCAATTAATCAATTCAAGTAAACAATTAATCACAATTAATCAAGATAAATGCAGTAAGTAAACAACACACGAATTTTATAGTGGTTCGACAACTTGTCTACATCCACTCTCACAACTCCAGTCGTGAAATTTTATTAACTTGTCTTGTGGCTTTAAGTCCCAAGATTAAGACTTCGATCTTTTCGAATATATCTCCAAATATATCTTCGATCTAACAACTAGCTATTTTACAAGTAATTAGCACCTTGTGTAAAACTAAAAACAATGATGAAAAACTTCTCTATATGCAGTAGCCTTCTTCTTTGAATAACTTTGCTTTTCTGGGCTTCTTCACACTTTGCTTTGTTGAATACTTCTTTTAATTCTGCTTCTTTAACTCTGAGAGTTCTTCTTGCTTTGATTTTTTCAGTATGCGCTTCGATAGTTGTATTTTCAGTAGTCTTTAATCGTTGAAAGTCTTCTCGTATTTATAGACTTCACTTCTCAAGATAAGTTTGTTATCCAACAACCTTTCTTGATAACTTCCTTCAACAAACTTCATAACTGTTTCTTCTTATCTCTTCACGCGTTTCAGTTAATTAGTTATTTTCATAACTAACTCTTCATATCTTCATTTGTTGATACGATCTTATCTTTATTTCTTCACTACGCGAACTTGACTGGTCTTTTCTCGACACTTAGAATAATTCTGGTTTCTCCAGTACTTGTCTTGTCTGGTACAAGTCTTCTTGTCTTGCAGAACTAATCTAGTCCTATTAACTAATCTATCTAGATCATTACTTTAAGCTTTATAAACAACTTAGTCAACTTAAAACTATTACATTAATAAACTATACTATAAGCTTCTATACAATGATTATAAGCTTATCATCCTATATAAACTTTTCTGTTCAATACTTAGTTTATTTTCAGTATACGTATACTTCATCTGATCTTGTTTCTTATAAGACGACTTCCATAACTAGATCAGTTAGTACTTAGAAATATATTCAAGTTCTCTTTTCTTTTTGGTTTATCAAAACTTATCTCATCATCAAATAGAACTTGTTTCAGGATCCATATCCCAACAATTTCCCCCTTTTTGATGAAGCCAAAACTACTTGAATTATTTTAAGTAAATAGTCTAGTTAAGTAGTTATCTTATCAAAATATTTCATCCTTTTTCATTCATTGTAAATCGGATCAGAACGATTACAATTACTTTAGCAAAAATAAGTAAAGTAAAACACTTACAGTCTTCAATCCATGCTTCCACCACTTGGTGTGTCAGCTTCAACATTTATCTCTGAGATATGATCTTCATTGTCAATCTTCTCATCTTCCAGCAGTTGTTCTTCAAACTTCTTAATTGCGTTGAAATCAATTCTTTTACCGAAGCCTAACATAGGAGTTTCCCACTTAGGAAATTCTGGACTAAGAATAATATTATATCCAACTGCAGTAGCAATCCTCATGATTAAATTCCACAAGTTGTTGTCTTCTGCTTCCATGAACTTTTCAAAATTCACGAACAACTCGTCTTGAATTGTTGGATCTCCATATCTGCGAACAATCCAATGAGCAATCTCCCATTTATTCTTAACAATTTTCCAAACATCTTTATGTTCACCATCAATAAATTTATCAACGAGAGCATTTTCAACCACTTCTGAATTTTCCTTGCAATCTTGAAGTCTTTTGATATGTTTGCCTAACACCTTTTTGTTAGCATACTTATCATCTTCAATTTTCTGCTTCTTGCGAATTTCTTCATCATCTAATCCAGCAAGTATCTCACCTAAAGCTTCTTTCTTAGTTTTAAGCTTCCTCTTTACTTGTCTAGTCTGGATTTGTTCAGATACTTTGGTTTTTCCTTTTGCTAATCTCAATTGTTCTTCAGCATTGATCTGTTCTCTTTCAGCAGCCTTTACTAGTCTTCCTCTTCTAGGCCGACTTGTCTCTTGAACTTCAGTCTGAACCTCAATTTCTTTCATTTTTACTTCCTCAACCCCTTCCCCCTTTTTGGCTTCATCACTTGCCTTTAAGGTGAAAAGTGAAGTAAATCTTGTCATTTCTTCCTGTACGGCTTGCTTCATTAGACCAGTTGCCTTCTCAAACAGTTTCTGATGGCTTTCAGCTTGACTAATCTTTTCTATTCGATCAGCAGTGTGCTCGAGCTTCTTTGATGTAAGATTGAACTCATTTTTGAAGTGAGTAGTAGTCAGTTTCAAGAGTCTGTTCTCCTCCGTCATGTCTGTTAGGAGTGCTCTTGCTTGTTGTAACTGTTCTTGAGCTTCTCTTCTTTGCTCATTTGTTATCTCAATTTTGACTCTGTAAACTCTTTCCATCTTTCTGGATTCTTTTGCTAGAACTCTTACAAAATCAACTGAGCTCTTTTCCGAGTATTCAACTTCCTCTGTGAGTAGCAGTAGCATAGAACTCTAACACTTCTTCCTCGAAAACAATTTCACGAACAACTTTCAGATACGACTTCAACCCACATCGGAAACACTTAATCATGATTTCTTTGTTGTCATCAGTGTGGCTCCCTTTGAAGAACACTGAGCTTTCAACATGCACCTTGCCTTCAGAGGCTTACTTTCCGAGGTCAAATCTTGCCTGCATGTTAGTTTCAGCATCGAAGATCGAAACAATAGACATTTTCGATAGGAGTATAGATGAATGTAACTAACACAAAAGAGGAGACAAATTTATAGGAATTGAAAGCTTGAGAATAGGAAAGTTGAGTAAAACGTGGGGAGTGATTTCAGGAATTTAGGGGTTTTATGAGTTTGGGGTTTTTGAATGAGTGATGTAGATCGATTTAGATTGATCTAACGTTAAGAAAACCTTTGAAATTCATTGCTGTAATTAAGAATATTATGTGATTTGATATTGTAATTTTTGGAATCCGACTTTGCTATTGGTTAGGAAAGAGGAGTGTACTCATCTAACCTAATGCAGTAGTTTTAGGCGTGAACCTGGGTGTATACACCTCATTAAATGGAGTGTATAAATCCAGTTCTAGGTTTTCCATAAATTTCGCAATTTCGAATTACAACACTATCCTTAATTACTTTCTAAACACTTAGTGAATTATACACAATGTAAGAGCTTTTCTGGTCTGTTCGAGTTCATCAGAACAAATTAGTAGACTTTGGTTTGCACAAGACGAGTTCCCCCTTCGACTATGCTTGTCTGTCTAATGGTCGAACATCTTCATGTACCTATCTCATCTTGACGATGTGTGAGAGTAGATACGAATAGTAGAATATAATAATTAAATTGAATATCAAAAGCAGTAATCAAAGCTAGGTTTCAAACAAGATGACTTTTAACAAACTTAGGAGTCAGCATAAGGATATTTAAGAAATCATAGATTCCCCCTTAAATGTATATTCTCCTAGTATTACCCTCAGCTTTACCAGCTTCCTTATCGGGTTGTTTGGTCATCTTGTCTGACCTTGTTTACCTGGATCGAGTCGAGTCTGAAAGTAATGTGAATTGTCTATATTGTACTCATCTGGTCTGCGTAAACTTTTGTTATGGTGTACCTGTCTTGCTAGTACAGTACTATGCACAAGTAGGGTCAAGATCAATCAATCCTAGGCTAATGCATAACTCTCGAAATCGTGCTTCAAGCAATGGTTTTGTAAGAATATCAGCTCGCTGAATGTCAGTATGAATCTTTTCCATGCGTATGTTCTTTTTCTCAACATGATCACATATGAAATGATGTCTAATATCTACATGCTTACATCTAGTATGTAAAACAGGATTTTGAGTGATAACAATAGCATTATTACTGTCACATAATATTTGTACATTAGATTGTACAATGTTGTAGTCTCTTAATTGTTGTATTAGCCATAATAGCTGACTACAACAACTACGTGCAGCCCTGTACTCTGCTTCAGTAGTAGAGGTTGCTACACTTGTCTGTTTCTTTGAAAACCATGAAATGAGTTTAGAACCGAAGAATTGACATGAGCCTGATGTTGATTTTCTATCTATCCTGCAACCACCAAAGTCCGAGTCTGAATATCCACTTAAGAATATATCATCATCTGTAGGGTACCATAAACCACGATTAATGGTTCCTTTCAGATATTTCAATATTCTTTTAGCAAATCCAGGTGACTTTCTTTGGAGTTGGCCTGAAACCGAGCACATACACCCACTGCGAATGTTATATCCGGTCTACTAGCAGTCAAGTAGAGTAATGAACCAATTAAACCACGATAGTATGATTGATCGACACACTTACCTCGCTCATCAGGATCCATGCGGTAGGCGGGTAGCATAGGTACTCCAACAGTTTTGCAAGTTTTAATACCATAATTTTCAAGTAGATTACGAGTATACTCGGCTTGTTGAGAGTTTAGGAATAGATTTAAAAGAACCTTTTACCTGCTTACCTTTTTTGGCAAGCGTCACACACATGTGACTTGAAATAGATTTCGTTGGGTATACCTTCAACGAGGTAATCTCTTGCAATATTATTATTCACCTTAAAGTTTATGTGGCATAGGCGTCTATGCCATAGCCAACTGATCTCTTTAGGGTTCTTACTAAGAAGACAAGTATCCCTTGGACAACTATTCCAATTCACAATGTATACGCTGCCTTGTCTGATGCCGACTAGCTATATACTGTAGTATGAGTCCTCTTATCGATGATCTCACATTTGCGACTCTTGAATTGTACCTTATAACCACGATCACAAAATTGTGAAACAGAAAGTAAATTTTACTTCAAACCTTCAACGTAGGATACATCTTGTATTTCTACATCTCCATTTCTGATGTATCCGAAACCTTTTGTAACAACCATTGAGCTATCACCAAAGATCACCTTGGGCCCTTCTTGTTCACGTAACTCGATTGAAGAGCCTTAGTACCCGTCATGTGGTGCGAACACCCACTATCGATGTACCAGGTTTCTCCTACATAACCACCTTTCTTGTATAAGTCGAGTCGACCCTCTTATTCGATCTTGGCCATCATTGCTAAGCCATCGTCTGCAATGAATGCTTCTCTTTCATCGCTAGAAGGGCAATCAGAAGAAGACGAAGGCAACTCGTCTGATTCCGTTTTAGAGTCATCGTGTGCCAACATTGCCTTCTTACCATTGGCATATCTTCGATCACGTCTGTCCTTCCTTTCCTTTCTGTCTTCTGAGCTAAGATCAGAGCACTCATAGATGTAATGACCTGGCTTATCACAGTTATAACATAAATGATCATTAGTAGACTCTTTCTTTGGGGATTGATCCCTATTCTTGTCTCATCTATCGGTGGAATTCCTATCCTTTCTATCTCCTGAGTTCCTATATCGTCTGGTCTCTTTAGAGATATCATCCCTTCTTTCAGAAGAGTTTCTATCTCGTTTGTTCCCAGAAGAGTTCTTATCATTGGAACCTCTATAATCCTTGTAAAAACGTTTATACCTACCATACCTCTTTTTTAGTCTATCAAACCTCTTGACCATTAAACTCATCTGATCCTTAAGACTAAGGTCAGACTTGTCTAACTCGTCTTTTATGCTAAAAGACTTAGACTTAGCTATTCTGGAGTTTCTAGAGGAGGAGGCTTTGAAAGAAACATTCTTAGAGTTGATTTTCTCCTTATCACTACTAGCTATGGGATCTTCTTCGTCTAGATCGAACTCATGAGCCAGCAGACCACGAATCAATATCTTATGTGTTCTTGATGATCATTTTGACCATCTTCCATCTCTCGTCTAACGCCTTAAGAATTCTCAAATTGATCTCTATATTAGTATAAGTCTTACCTAAAACTTCAAGATCATTCATAATGCGAGTAAAACGAGTATCCAACTGGTCAATAGTTTCGCCAGCTTTCATTTTGAATGATTCAAATCTCTGTACAGCAGTGGACAACTTACTTTCTTTGATCAGGGTAGTTCCTTCACAAAGAACAACAAGTCTATCCCACATATCTTTAGCAGTCTTACATTTTAATACTTTGCCTAGATACTCATTAAGCAGAGTATGTAAAATGTAGTTCTTTGCTAAGCTGTCTAGATTATTTTGCCTCATTTTCTTCTAAAGTGAGTTCTGACCTTGGTTTTGGCACGAGTACGCCTACAACTTTAGAAGGATCGATAGTAGCAGTATTGAACATCATTGTTGTGATTGGTCCCTCTTTGACGACGGACACCATCAGATCATTAGTGGAATTGAATATGGCTTCCATTAGGAGTTTTCAATAGTCGTAATCTTGCACATAAAACTTGGGTAATTTGTTAGCATTAATTTTCATAGCCATGATGAAAGAAATCAGTTGAAATATGACAGATTGATCAAAGATATCAAAGAAATTGTAAGACAAGTAAGATATACAGATCTAATCAAACAGACAACAAGACTTTTCCCTCAAAAGTCTTTTCTGGTAATCAAGAAACAGCAGTCCTAATGAACCACTTCTCTAATACCACTTGTTGGTCCTAAAGTTGAGTTAAGATTGAGTAAGCTAGTAAAAGTCTAGAGGGGAGCGGTGAATAGACTTTTAAAAATCTTTCAAAATATCAGAGATTAACTATGCAGAATATCAGTAATATGAGCTCTTAAAAATTATACTCAACTATTCAATGAACACTATACTTGTTTATTCAACATATTAGTAATTAATCAATTCAAGTAAACAATTAATCACAATTAATCAAGATAAATGCAGTAAGTAAACAACACACGAATTTTATAGTGGTTCGACAACTTATCTACATCCACTCTCACAACTCCAGTCGTGAAATTTTATTAACTTATCTTGTGGCTTTAAAGATTAAGACTTCGATCTTTTCGAATATATCTCTAGATATATCTTCGATCTAATAACTAGCTATTTTACAAGTAACTAGCACCTTGTGTAAAACTAAAAACAATAATGAAAAACTTCTCTATATGTAGTAGCTATTTTACGGTATGTATTGTCGTAATGTGTCATAAATTTGTATTTTCTATTAAATTAAATTAATTAAAATATATTATTGTAAAATTACATTTTTATCCTTATACAATAAAATAATTTATTATATTTATTAATGTAAGTAAAATATGTAATGTTAAAATTACATATTTACCCTATGATATTAATAAAATTAATAACAAAAAATAAATCAAATCAATTTATTAACAAAAAAAACAAATCAAATTAAATCTTAAAGAAATCAAATTCATTAAAATCTAGTTAATACATGCGTTTTCAATTTCATCCATTTTTTTCCTCCCTGCGACCCATCATCCGCCGCCTGCCAGCCTCCGCCGCTCAGCTTCCGCGCCGCCTACCAGCCGCCGTCGACTGATTAGAAGTCAAAAAATCAAACTTAGAAAATTAGAAGTAAAAAAATCAAACTTAGAAAAATCACAGTCCCCTGAGTATTCAACAACTACGTAAAACTCCCGCCGTGATCGCCGGCGAACGGGATCAGAAGCTGCGAAGCGGCGGCCGAAAAGTTATGAAAATCATGACGAGGCAACGAGAATACAGCGACGACGGATATGGTAGTGGTGCGTGAGCGCAAAACGTTCTTACAGCTGCCGCCGCATATCAGAATGTCACGGAGGGTGCCGCCGTGGGTCCAGTAACGGCGACATGATTTGCAGAAGTGACGAGGGTGAGAGAAGTTGTAATTGGGGGAGGAGACAAGACGTAACCTAATTTCAATCAATTGAATTAACTTTATTAGTTGGTTATTTAATTTTTAAAGTAATGTAAATTGTATTAAAGAAGGGGACAATATAGTAAACAACAAAATACAATTTAAAAAATGATATAAATAACTTAAACCTATATAATAAGTAGCAGGTCGTTACGATGTTTACGACGCCACGTGGCGCGATTCGACAAAGTGACTATGTAGTCACTTTGTAAAATTTGACTACCGTAAGAATTGTCCTACTTAGTTTATTTTTAGTATACTTATACTTCATCTGATCTTGTCTCTTATAAGACGACTTCCATAACTAGACCAGTTAGTACTTAGAAATATATTCAAGTTCTCTTTTCTTTTTGACTTATCAAAACTTATCTCATCATCAAATATAACTTGTTTCAGGATCCATATCCCAACAAAGCCAAATGATGTGTCAACTTTTAATTGGACAACTATTGTAAGACATGGTGAACCCTCTGTCTCACGGTAGAAAAAACTCATCCTATGGAGTATAAAATTACTTGGTGAAAAATTACTTGTCACCAATTTAGTAGGTTGCATTTAAAATAGATAGGTAATTAGATTCAAGATAAATGTCTAATTAAATTTAAATATAAAATTTATATTCAATTCTTGGTAAAACACACTCAATTGTGTGCATATCAAATGATCGAAAGAAACAATGTTTGCAATTCTATTAGAACTAGTTGAGATATACAAGTCTAACTATAAATATCTCAACATATCTACCGCACGAGGTTTTAGTACTTTCTTGTATCACTCAATATTGATCGATTTCAGTATCTTAATAATTAATTTACTTTCCCCTAAAAAAATAATAATATATGAAACTATTTTTTGTTTGCTTGTAGAAAAGTGTAGATCTGTCAAAATAGATTTGTGGGACGAGGTGATCCACAATCTATCTCAACCCGTCATTCTGTAGACTTCAACGACTTGATCCGAGACGCGTACGGACTGAAAACTACTCAACCCAATCCAATTCTTACAACCTACTGACCTAGGTGAACGATAGTTTAGGCTTTAGGGTTTTAGACTTTTAACTTCTTCTCATTTTTTTTCATTTAGTGTGCATAAAATGTAAAAAAATAATAGAAAAAGCCTGCGGGTCAAAACGTTCCGCTCGGTCCAGTTCGTATATGCCCACTCCTAAACGGGCTAACAATTACTCAACTCAACCTACTATATTAGTAGTTGGGGACGAGTTCAACCCATTTTAACCGCTGGCTCTAGAAAAGTGTAGTATGAAATTGCATTGCAAATTACAAGAAATTAGATAAATTTCAATGTAAGAAGTAATCATAACTAATACTCCCTCAGTTCCTATTTTTGATTGAACATTACTTTTTACGCGTAGTTTAATATGAAAATTGTTTATATATTAATATTAAAAGGAATAAATTAGAGGGTATGAAAGTCTATTAAATAATAAAGTAAGTAATAAAATATTGTGAGTAGTAATAAAGTAATGATATAGAAGTATATATGATGTAATTTTGAAATATTTGTAGCTTTAAAGTTTTTTATTTTATTTTATTACAATAATGAACTTAAATTGGGACTAAGGGAATAACACTATTACGTATTCTTCTATATATTGTTTTTAAATGTTGAGACTGAATGTCTGAAAATTCTATATGGAGATCATCTAATACGACTTTATCAACAAATGGACATTATTCTTTTGTGACAACGGTCTCATTATAACATTGAAAATTCATGAAATTGTTAAAAAAAAATAAAAAAATCAAAAGGCCAAAACTTTTAGTCGTATGTAATAATTAATGTCAATCTCAAATAATGGAGCAATATATTTTTATTACAGTATATATGTTGTATTATTTTTTTTTGGATCGACTTGGTCATATATAATAACACCTATATAATTGATATACTTTCGTTATGAAAACGACGCCTCTAACAACTTGAAAAAAATATATATAATATACTTCCCTTGTACTCGTTAAGTTACTAATTATTTTGGGTGTTTCGTATGTTTAAGTTACTACTCCCTCCATTTTTTTAATAAGTGTCACTTTGACTTTTTAACTAATTTTAAAATAAGGAGAATTTTTATAAAAAAAGTCATTCATATGCTTACCTTCTTAATAAAAGACCAAGAATAAAATATTTTTAAAAAAGGACAAAAACACATGTTAATAACCCATTATGCCCTTATCTTTTTAATATAATTATTTAATTAATTTAAAATATAATACATTCCTTAACACACGCCTATTTAATATATAGTCAGTTTTCAATTTATGCAAAGATCGTGAGAATTGATTTAATTTGCTTGACTTTCCCTTTTCAATTCCCAATTCGAATAATACAGAATCAATGTTAAGTTTGATCAATTTGAGAAGACTAATGTTAATGGTGAATAGGATAATTCAATGGAATAGAAGGAACAATGTGATTTTTAAGGGTGAAGAGTTTGCTGCGGAGAAGGTGGTTGATAGCATTAAGGCGTCATTGTACAATTGGCTCAAAGGACTGCGACTGATTTCTAAAGGAAACACTTTTGACGATTGACTTAGGAAACCATTGTTTTGCATTTAGAAGTGGAGGACGATTATTTCTGTCTTTCATATAATTTTTTTTTTCTTGCTTTGATGTTGTGATTCTGTAACTCATGTTGGAGGGTATTCCTGATGCTCTTTGCAATAAAATCTTTGGCCATTTCCAAAAAAAATAGGTGGATTTAAAGGTGGATTTGAAGAAATCAGAATCAGCTATGGTGCCTCAAGATCAATCTCACCGATCCCCTTCTCCTTCGCAGCCCTTCGATTAATTCCTTAATTTGAAGTATATGCAAATCAGAAGCACAACTGCGCACGCATTATCAATTGACCTTGTATAATTATGTATTACGCCCTTTACTCGTGCTTTTTCTCTTCTTTACTCGAGAAGACTGGTGTTAATGGCTAGTGTTAATGGTTGGTGTTAATGGTGAAGCGGATGATTCAAGATAAGATCTAATTTGCATTAAATTCATTTTTCTGCATAATGATATTTGTATATGCACATAATTTACCGCACACTTCTGCATTATTTATATGCTCATGCAACTTTAGTATTTTTTTTTCTGCATTACAGTCACCGATTTTTCTACAGATCTTTCTGCATAATCAAGTTAGAGATTTTTCTGAAGAACATATCTAATTTGATTTGACGATTTTTCTGCAGATTTTCAAGTCTGAAAATTAAATTGAATATCAGAGCTTTGAGGAAAATGCAATTGAATATCAGAAATTTGGGGAAGACTTGAATATCAAAGATTTGAATATCAAATATTTGGAAAATACTTGAATATCAGAGCTTTAGGAAAATTCATAAAATTGAGGCAGTGATTTGGGGAAGATTTGAATATCAGAGATTTGGAAAAGTTCTAAAATTGGGGAAGACTTAGTAATTAATGGTGATTTGTATTCAAAATTTAAAATTAGTTGACTTAACATTATATTAAAACGTAATTTTGAATATTGAGGGTAAAATGGTACATTTAAGTTGGATTTTGACCTTAATTTGAAACTATTTTAAATCAGTTCCTTATTAAAAAAAACACTAGGTGGAAAGACCTAATATGTAAAATCCCCTAAAATAAGTGTCATTCTAGGGTTTTTTCTTTAATTTTGACTATTTTATCCTTATTCATTTATAAATATTTTTCATTAATAAATTCCACAAAAAATGTTTATACCAAAATTAATTTGGTTTATGAATACTGGCTACATTCTTAACTACATTTTTTATCAAACAAAACTTCTATATTAAAATTAGTTATAATTAATGAAGGGTAATATCGATCACAATTTATAATCTTAATTTGTTGAAAAATGTTAAAATGACACTTATTAAAAGATTGAAAAATGTCAAAATGACACTTATTAAAAGATGGAGGGAGTAATTTTTATTTTTGTAATTTTTTAAAACTTAACGGGGCACCAACAGATTATAAATAATGTATATTGATTAAAAATTCACCATTAATTTCATATTGAAAGAGTTCAGCCATACCCACTACATTAAATAAGTAAATTTCTTAAAAAATTTAACGGGGTACGGAGGGGAGTATAATGTACAAATAATTTATATTGATATTCAGTTTCATAAAAAAAAATAAAAAAAATCATTTGATTCCATATTTGAAAAAATTATGTCATTTAAAATATTTTTACTCGTGAACTAGATTTCCACTTCTATCATATGGGGAAGAGGCCTCTCAAATAGATAATTTAAATAGGTGATATTGTTTTTAACGAAAATTCAACTCATGATGTTTGTGGGCTTGAGCTTAAGCTCTGATACCATAAAAAAAATACACTGAAAAAACACAAAGAGAAGAATGCACTGAAAAAACACACAAAGAAAGCCCCAAAGAAAATACTCATAAAAAAACTAAGAACAAAGTAAATAACACAAAAAAATGGTCACAAAGAAAAAATCACAAAAACACAAAGCATACAGACTCAATAAACATCACCATGGTCCTCACTATCATCATTAGTAGCCGTATTAGCATGATCAACCTGAGAGTTCTTATTAGGCTTCTTCCTAGGCTCAGTACAATCATTAATCTTGTGACCAGGGTCACCACAATTATAGCACTTCCTAACTCAAGGCTTACCACGAGGTTTCACCTTGCTACTAGAATCATCATACTCGTCATCATGGTTCTTCTTCTTACCACGACCTCCCTCTAGCATGCATAACCTCATTAGACGGACTAGCACCCCCATTGTGTTTTAAATCTAACTCCTTAGACTTAAGACAATTAACCACAGTATCAAAAGTCACAGAATCTCTACCATACTTTATGGCAGATTTCACATCATTATACAAATCAGATATAACATTTAACAACACAACAGGAGAATACTCATCAATATACTTATCACCAGTCAACTTAATATCCTGTATCAACTTAGTAAAGTCATCTAAATTCTCTTCAATATCTCTGTTTAAATCTAGTTTAAAACGAAAGAATATTTCAAGTAAAAATAGTTTACTAGGCAATGAAGTATCAATGTATAACTCTACCAATTTGTTCCATAACTCCTTGACAGAGTCCATAACACTTACTTTTCTAAGCACATAGTCAGATAGATGCAGGATAATAGCAGATAAAGCAAGTTCATTGATCTTTTTTTTTTCCCTCTCAATAGTATTAGTGAAAGCATAAAATTCATCAATAACTTTAAACACACGATATTGAATCAAAATACACTTCATTTTCTGTTTCCACATGCAAAAATCAGTTTTACCATTAAAGGGGGTCATGCCATAAGAGAAGGTGGAAGCCATGTTAAAAGACATGATGATAGATCCAAACAAATCACACAGATAAAATAACACAACAAAAGTAAAATTAACCACAAAGGAATAGAAAACACAAATACAACTTATAAATACTACAACAAGCAAATCCAATTAAATAATCCTTGGCAAGAAGTTATGCTACGAAAGCAGTAAAAGATTTAGGGATAAACTTCTATACCAGAGCGAGATCTTATGAAAAGATCTCAAAACACCAATATTAACTTGCAGCAAAAAACTAGAATATAAATTCTATAACACACCGGTCTTAAGCGTGAGTTCAGTGGATTAGAACTGCACAACAGAAACAAGCATGGATCTGATTCTTTCACCGTCGGTAGCGGCTGATCTGACCACTCACATAAATAGTTGCGATACGGTAGTGTGGCGGTGGCGACGAACCGACTCTCGATATCACTGTTGAAATTTGGGGCCACCTTCTCCACCGTTGATTGGGGTGTATACGGGCTCAAATATCCTTTCCAGGCGACAATGCAGGCATACAAACCAAACTTCTTCTCTCTCTATCACGAGACTCACAAATATGGGATTCTCACAAAGATTACGCACACGCAAAGATATTTTGAACCCACACAAAATAAATAAAGAGACCATCACCTTAAATTTATAACCGTGAAAAGGGAATTACAATCATAAATTAAGGGAAATAATCTGAAAGAATTATGTCTCATCTAAAAGTCTGAACTTATAAAGAGGTTGAGAATTAATTCTTGTATATTAATTCCTAATAGAATCTACAATCAAGGAAAGTCAAATATTAAGATTGCCATCAAATCTTGGACAAAACTCAAGCGTGAATTGAGAGAGAAGAGAATAGAGATTTGAGCCTAAGGATTTATTTACCAGGCTTTGAATTTTAAGATCCTAAACCCGTTGAACTTCGGGATTTAAAAAACGGTTTTCAAAATCAACTCAAAACCACCCCTATCAAACATATTGATTTGACCTAAAGTTATATCTATATAATATCACTTCAATCATTATAATCTTTCTCAATAATAATATAATAATACTATAATAATACAATAATATATTACATTCAATCATTACACAATCAACTAATCATTATAATTTCACTCAACAATAATATAATAATACAATTTCATTAAATCTTAGACATTGATTTGACATAAAGTCAAAATCTTCTACTATTCTAAAATTCAAAATAAACACACATATTACTATTTATCGGGATTTCAAAAACTCAGAATTTCAAAAACCGGTTTTCAAAACCACTCAAAGTCCAAAGTAAACATCACCTTACATTATAATATTGAAGTCGATTTTATAAGAAATCCAATATTTAACTTCAAAGGGATAGGGTTTCCACTTTAGATTCATCGAGCACCGTCGGCGCCGTTGAAATATCGAATATGCACTTGGCTTCATCAATTACCGACATCTCGCTCCTCCAAAATTATTTTTCATCAGAAGAAGAAGAGCTTATTGGAAATGTGGTTAGTGGTGAAATTAATTAATTTATGTTGGATTATGGGGTGCTGAAATGTGAACGTGTAAGAATGGGAAGAATGAAGTCGAAACTTCTCGCCAGACAAGTATAATAATTGAGAGCAGAGTTTCGGCCATGAATGAAGGTGTGTTGAGCAGGTAGGATTTTTACTTTAGAATTTACATCAATGAAAAATGTTGTTCTTTTTTATTTTCTTATTGAAAAGTGGTAATTATTATTATTGAAAAATGGTATTTTAAATGAAAAGTGGTATTTTAAAAAATAGTTACTGAAAAAAGTGTAGGTCTTTCTTATTGAAAAGTGGTAACTATTATTATTGAAAAGTGATAATTTTATTACTGAAATGTATAGTTTTTTATTATTGAAAAGTGATAACTATTATTATTGAAAAATGAAAATTATTATTACTGAAAATTTGTATTTTTAATTACTGTAGAGTGGTAAAAAAAATAAAATTACATTGTAATGTTAAAATTATTATTAAAAAAATAAGAAAGTTTTCTTATTGAAAAGTGATAATTTTGTTAATGAAAAGTGGTAACTATTATTATTGAACTGTTAAAATTATTATTAAAAAAATAAGAAAGTTTTCTTATTGAAAAGTGGTCTAAATTTTTTTTTTTGTCTGTTTCAATAAAAATTATCCATTATTATAGTAACCACTTGGACAGATGTTGCTTTTAATAAATTTTTGCTTTAATTAATATTTAGGAGTTAACACGTGCATTAATGTGCACACTATGTAGAGGAGATCAACTCAAATTGAGTGTAATTAGTGTGAAAAAGTATCACTTATAATTAACCGTTAATATTAATAAACTAATACGATTTATGTTAAAAAAAAAATACTGGGGTTCAAGTTCAAAACAAATTGCTTGTATTTATTAATTTATAATTAGATCATATTTAATAATTTATGATGATATCTAAACTTTATAAATTTTAAAGTATAATTTAACTATCAAACAACCTATAAAAGGTGAGATAGAGTTAAATTAAGCTTGTTTAATTTTATTACTTATTCATTTATTCGTTAATTCTTACTTATTTTTTCTTTTAATTGCAAATTATTGTGAACGATGGTATTGTATCAGACAAGTCGTGAGATGAATTAAATTAACCGTGTTTAATTTTATTTAAGTATTCATTTACACATTAATTCTCAGTGTCTCACTCAAAGAATCACACGGACTTACTCCCTCTCCGTCCCAGGATTGTTTGCATCATTTTATGGACACGTAAACTAAGAAAAAAGTGTAATGAGTGGAGTGTTGAGGGGTAATTTTGTAAACTTTTATGAATAAAGTAAAGTGAATGATTGAATTGATGATAAAAATAATGACATTTTGTATAAATATGTGAATATTGTGAAGGTGGAGTTTATAAAAAAAAGTTTCAATTTTAGATAGTGCAAAAAATTGTGAAACAGACGAATAAAGAAAGAGTGCATACAATTGTGGGACAGAGGAGTATTAAATAACTCAATATTGGTCTTCATATATAAAATGACTTAATTGTTAAGGACAAAGAGCACATGTAATTAGGAGTTATTGGGTATTTTATATACTCAATTCCTTGAATATAAAGGGAATGGGAATTTATACCCGAGGCCGAGAAGGAATGAAAATGAGAATGAGCAATATAAATTTTTTACCATAAGATAAATCTCGTCCGACCTTACAATAATCAATCATTTAAATACATATTGGATCGTTAATCCAACATATGCATTTTTTAATATAATTGCATTTCGCATTATTACGTTTGTTCTATGTAACATGCAATTGCACTGCATCGCCATACTAATAAATTAAATTAATAAATAAAAAATGACAAATATATCATTTTAAATTAAAATAAAGAAAAATATTTACCTATAAAATGACATATATATCTAGATCTGTCAAATAGGTCTGATCGAGCTAGATTTGAAGAACAGTTTTACTAAAAAATATAGCAGGTTCCACGAACAACAATTTTGCTCTTTCGATAAGTGCAAGAACGACAACGTAAGAATACAAACTGAAATAATAGCAAATCGAGTCAATGATGAATTCTTTACCCAAAAAAAAAATAATAACACGTCCAAACTAGTGATCACAATATGACGTGACTTTTAAAAGAAAAAATAAATTCGTCTTTAAATGTGTAGCACCATAACGTGTAAAGCTCCGACAAACTAAAAATCGACGTTGAAAACTAGACTACACATCCTATATGTTTGATCCAAAAGAATGCAAAATGCTGCTGTGAAGATTTTCTAGAAATTTTCTCTAATAATTTCCAGGTGTTAATCAACAAATGAATGCATCATATTTATAACCATGTCCATCAGTTGGTGTGGGATAGTTATTATCCTCACATTTCCCAACAAAAACACTTCAAACAATAAAATGCATTTTGACGTTTCAACTTCATGTATTAATTTTTACTCACCCAAATTTGATTAAAGACATGTGGTACATGTGTTGAGGGAGTCGAATACGTAGGTCCCATGGCATTTTTGGGCTAGTTGGAAAAGGGTTAGCGAATGTCTCATTTGTTTTGAGATTTTGAGGATTTAAAATCCTAATGACTTGTATATTTTACGTTTATTTTGAGATTTAATTAGTAGAATATGATTTAATTTTATGTTATAGACTTTATAAGTGTTTATATATAAGGTTTATAGATATTTATATATGGTTGACTTTTGTAAATTTTATAGGCATTTTTACGGTAGAATTTTAAAATACTAATTCTAAAATCTCAATTGAATTTTAAAATTCTAAATCCGAATTTTATATCTCAAAATAAACCTACCATAAAAGTTGAAAGAGTTGTATGCCTAGATATTGCACCATATTATTTAGAATAAAAAAATCTTCATAAAATTTTGAATCGAGTAGTAATAATTGAATTTTTTAATAGTATTAAATAGAATTAATTTCGAATTGAATACTCAAATACTATTATTTTGAAAATTGCTCAAAAAATTGAATACTCGAAAAGTATCAAATAATTTGAATGTAATTTGATGTCCTCAAATTCTGTGGGGCAGAGATATGTACCTCAGGAAGAAAGGCTAGAAACAGGAAAATCTTGAGCCTAATTTGGCAATGCACTATTTGGAAATTTGGAGGAATCGTAATAATGTGATTTTCAACGAGAAAACATCGACAGTAGATAAGATATCGGATAATATCAAATTCTGTCAAAATTGGAGTGATTGCATTGATTTGATCAAAGTACAAGCGTACAAAATATATACAAGTGATAAACTATAAAATAATGAAAAAATATGTACAAGGAGTAGTCAACTAATCTTCCCATGATTTCCGCTGTGATGATAATCTTCCCATGATTTGCGGCTGTGATGGTACGATGGAAGATATTATTGAGTTAATTACGTGAATAATATCAAGACTCCCCTCCAAGATGGTGTGTGAAGATCTCGAACACCCAACTTGCCACGTAAGAACCGAAAACGATCAGAACGGAGGGCCTTGGTAAAAATATCTGCGACTTGAAGTTCTGAAGATATTTTACAAGGCGTGATATCACCACTCTCAACACGTTCTCGTACGAAATAACAATCCATTTCAACGTGTTTAGTGCGTTCGTGAAAGATGGGATTGACAACAATGTGACGAGCAACTTGGTTATCGCAGAATAGAGATGTGGGGCCATGTTGTTTAGCCTCTAAGTCGCAAAGGAGCCAATGACTAAATTGACTAACCGAATAGACAATATCTGGCCTTGTGACTGTGAGGTATAGTAAACGTCCAACTAGGCGCCGATATTGAGAAGGATCTACCTTTGGAGTGGAATCTTCTTTATGAAGTTTGAGATTTTGCTCCATTGGAAAAGAACTGGGGCGGCTAGCTTGCAAGCCACTTTCTTCAAGTATATCCAAGGTGTACTTGCGTTGACTTAGGAAAAAACCCTCAGACGAGCGAGCCACTTCTATCCCCAAGAAATATTTCAAGGGATCTAAGTCCTTGATGCTAAAAGCCCTGTCAAGAGCTTCTTTGACCAATTGAATACGCGAACCATCGTTTCCTGCAAGTATTACATCATCAACATATATCAAGGCAATAACACAAGTGGTTCCATTACAAAAAATAAAAAGGGAGTGATCATCCTTAGATGGGCAAAAACCATGGGAAAGAAGGGCCCTGGTAAATTTATGATGCCAATTCCTCGAGGCTTGTCGTAGCCCATATAGCGACTTCCGGAGTTTGCAAACTCGAGTATCTCATTTCCTTGCAAAACCTTGAGGGATTTTCATGTAAATATCCTCAACAAGGTCACCATGAAGGAAAGCGTTATTAACGTCCAACTGATGTACTTCCCAATTCCTTTTAGCTGCCACGACAAGTAAACAACAAACAGTCACCAATTTTGCAACAGGGGCAAAAGTTTCATGGAAATCGATGCCTTCAATCTGAGTATAGCCTTTAGCCACTAATCGTGCCTTGTAACGTTCAATTTCTTAATTCGGTTTGTATTTAATCTTGTAAACCCATTTAGAGTCAATTGCCTTCTTTCCTGGAGGTAAATCAACCAATGACCAAGTACCATTTTCTTCCAATGCTTTAATTTCTTTCTCCATCGCCTCACACCACTGTGGATTTTTAGTAGCCTGAGAAAAATATTTAGGCTCATCACACGAGGTGATGGCCGCTAAAAATGTCTTGTGAGAGGATGAAAACTTATCATAAGAAACGAAATTTGAGAGAGGATATACCGTCGAGGATCCTGAGGTTGAGCTGGGTCATGAATGGTCTAGAGAGGGTGGTATGTTAGTCTCAAAACCTGTTAAACGTTTGGGTTGCATTCTTGTTCGTATACTTTTACGAATGTCACCCACAGTGTCAGTAGCGGAAGTAGGAACTGGGCCCCTTTTTGGAATATGAATTGTTTTGAATTTAGTGACTGTGGGTCCCCTCAATTCACTCTGCTCTACTGGTTGCTCTACTTCGATCACGTCCGCTGGTGCATAGTTTGGAGGTGGGCTAATAATTTCAGATGGTCCATTAAGAAAATCTTCATCATGAGGAAATTGGTCTGCTCGTTTAGAAGCATGATCCATGGCTCGATGGAAATCATCAACATCATGAAAATTCAATTCACTAGATTGTGCAAAAGGAAATACATGTTCCACAAAAATCACGTCTCGAGACACATGTATTTTCTGAGTTTTCAAATTATAAAGCTTAAATCCCTTTTGCCCAACCGGATATCCAATAAAAATGCATGGACTCCCCCGCTCACCAAATTTATCATCTTTGGCATGCTTATTATGTATGTATGTAAGACAACCAAAGACACGAAAATGATTATAGGATGGTGGTTTTCGAAGCAAAATTTCATGTGGTGTTTTATCATCAATAGTTCGAGATGGTAACTTATTTATGATGTAAACGACAGTTAAAACACATTCACCCAAAAAAAAAAAAAAAAATAGGCAACGAAGCTTGAAACCGTAGAGCTCGTGCAACTTCTAATATGTGTCTGTGTTTTCGTTCTACCACCCCATTTTGTTGAGGTGTATATACACATGATGTTTCCAAATTAATGCCCCTGTCCTTATAAAAATTAACCAACCCATTAGTTTGAAATTCCAAACCATTATCCGTTCTAATTATTTTTACCTTCTTATCAAATTGTGTTTCCACCATATTGCAAAACATAATAAAAAATTGGGTGACCTCAAATTTATTTTTCAACAAACACACCCAAACACCACGACTAAAATCATCCACAATTGATAAAAAAATAATGAGCACCAGAATACGATTCAACCTTGTACCGACCCCAAATGTCGCAATGAATTAATTCAAAACAAGAAGTAGTTTTACTGGAGCTAATAGGAAAAGGTAATCTAGTCTGCTTAGCCCTAATGCATGAATCACAAAAAGTATTATTGTCATCAAAACTTTTTAAGGAATTTATTTTTTGCAAGGTGTGTGTAGAAGCATGTCCAAGTCGTCTATGCCATACTTGAGAGTCCACCAAGACTGATAAAACCATGCCCTTGTTCTCGATCTGCTCCACACAATAAAGACCATC
Source organism: Galeopsis tetrahit (assembly GCA_963675135.1). NCBI lineage: Eukaryota > Viridiplantae > Streptophyta > Magnoliopsida > Lamiales > Lamiaceae > Galeopsis > Galeopsis tetrahit. Next base: position 34,487,136 of record OY776122.1, read on the forward strand.
ACGACTCTTACCCAACCCAATCAGGTTCCTCGAACGTAAGTCCTACATGACACATAAGTCCGGAAAAAATGTCAATGAACAATTTAAATCCTTTGTCAAACGACTTACCGACAACAAATTGCATTCAAATTGAGGAACATTCAACACACGCTTAATTTCCAACCCATTTGGTAATTTAGCTTTTCCAATTCCAGTCACAGGTACATAATCTCCATTAGGAATTTTTACAGGTGGACCAAAAATACTAGTATCAACATCCTTCAATTTTTCCCTGTCATAAGTAATATGCTCCGATGCGCCAAAATCAATAATCCAAGCATTACTAAAATTAACCTTAACGGTCATGTTTGTGATAGGGGGCTATGTAACCTGTTCAGAGTTGTTTCCTGACTGTAAGATTTGAATCAAGCGAGTAAACTGGTTGTCACTAATTCTCGGTATAGGGCTGACAAATGTCGTGACGGAGGCTGCCTTTGGTTTGGAAGACTTATGAGCACTGGTTTTCCCATATTTCTCGATCCACCAATCCGCTGGTCTATGGATTTCGAAGCAAGTGTCGATCAAATGGCCTGGTTTTCTACAATGAGTGCACTGCCTTTCCTCCTTTTTGTCATCTCTTAGATTAATTTTGCTCTGTTTGTCTCGTATGTTCGAGACTTGAAATGTTGCCGCCTCTTGCGTTGTCTTTCTCGATGTAGTAATAATACGTTGCTGCTCATCATTTGCCACCAAAAGATATGCATCGTTCAAATTTGGCGTTGGTATCATGCTTAAGATTTGAGTTTTGATTATGGCGTATTCATCATCCAAACCCATTAAAAAATCATAGAGATGTTCCTTGTCTCTTGCTTCTGAGATCTTTTTTGAAACATTGCAGGTGCATCCGCTGCAATCACACCTAGGAGTGGGAGTCACCGCCTGGATTTCATCCCAAACAATTTGAAGTTTTGTGTAATAGGCAGAAATGGATGCTCAGTCTTGACGTATTTGACTAATTTCTCTTCGTAGATCAAACACCCTTGGTGCATTTTCTTTCCCAAATTGCTCTTCGAGATCTTGCCATATTTCTCGAGCCGTAGTTGCGTATTTAATGCTATTCTGAATCTCCTTCTCCATGGAATTTGCAAGCCATCCTTTAATCATAGCGTTGCATCGTTTCCAATGTATTAATTCAGTAGTATTGCCCTCCGGGACCGGCAAAGTGCCATCAACAAAGTAAATTTTGTTTTTGGCAAATAAAGCATTGGTCATCTCCCTCACCCAGTCACTATAATTTCTGTCGTTCAGTAAATCCCCAACATATACTTTCCCGGGATTGTCGGAGGAACTGAGAAAGTATGGTGAAGAGGGATCGATAGTTTTATTGGTGGAACCACCAGTGATGGTTTTGGTAGTTTCGTCGCCAACCATAGAGACGAAGAAATATTGTAACAGAAATTAGATTACCAAGTTTGGCTCTGGTACCATGTCAAAATTGGAGTAATTGTGTAATTGCATTGATTTGATCAAAGTACAAACGTACAAAATATATACAAGTGATAGACTATAAAAAAAGGAAAAAATATGTACAAGGAGTAGTCAACTAATCTTTCCATGATTTCCGCTGTGATGGTAATCTTCCCATGATTTGCGGCTGTGATTTTTTTTTTTATGGAAGTTAAATACCCATCCCTTTTTTCCCCTCCCCATGACTCGAACCCAGGACCTAAGGCCTAGGTAGTGGTGCTCTAACCACTTGAGCTATCCCACTTTGTCTTTGCGGCTGTGATGGTATGATGGAAGATATTATTGAGTTAATTACGTGAATAATATCAAGAAATTCAGTACCTGGAAGTGGTTAAAGGCGCACAAAATTATTGAGACATCTCTTCACGATTGGAAAAGAGATCCGTGGATGTATATTATCGACTAAGCGTTTGTCAACACCGTGTATTGTAAAATATTTGCAGATAGATATCGTCATTGATGTAACGAGTTTGTGAGTAGCCCATGTACTCGTTAAGTGAAATAAGAGCACCATTATTACTTCTCAAAAAAAAAAAAAATTAATTGTCAATTTCATATTGTATGCTAAACAATAATATTGATGTGTATATTAGTGTAAAAACATTAATAAGTTAACGATTATAGTAATATTTTAATAGGCAAGATTGCAGGAAGATAAATGATACTCGTATCAATTAGTAACTAAATTTAAGTTGGGTATTTTAGATAACTTATTTTGTTGATAAAATAATAAGTGATACTCCATCAATTGTTTGCACACTTACCTTATTTGTCTGTCCCACAATTGTTTCCACACCCATAAAAGGAAACTCTCTCATAAACCTCACCCTCACAATATTCACATATTTACACAAAATGCCATTACTTTTATACTCTCTCCAATCACCTCTTTGAGTCACAAGAACAGACTAGTTCATCTCTATTTTGTTGGTGTTGTTTCCTCTCTTCTATTGAGCCTAAGAATGTTAAAGAAGCCTTGGCTGATAGTAATTGGATCATCGCCATGCAAAATGAGTTGAATCAATTTGTTCAAAACGACGTCTGGGAACTTGTCGATAGACTAGAACACCATAATGTTGTTGGCACTAGGTGGATTTTCAAAAATAAGAAAGATGAGAACGATCTTGTTGTAAGAAATAAGGCTAGACTAGTAGCTCAAGGCTATTCAAAAGCTGAAGGCATAGACTATGATGAGACCTTCACACCTATTGCTAGACTAGAAGCCATAGGATTATTTATTGCATATGCTGCTTATATGAAGTTTACTGTGTTTCAAATGGATGTTAAAAGTGTATTTCTTAACGGTATACTTGTTGAAGAAGTTTATGTAGAACAACCTCCTGGTTTTGAGGTCAAAGGAAATCAAGTGTACAGGTTAAAGAAAGCATTATATGGATTGAAACAATCTCCAAGAGCATGGTACGATACTCTCTCTCTTTCTATTAGAAAATTGTTTTACTAAGGGCAAGGTCGATAGAACCTTGTTCAGAAGACAAGAAGGCAAGGATATCCTACTTGTTCAAATTTACGTGGATGATATCATTTTTGGTTCACCCAACAAAAGTATGAGTGTGAGCTTTTCGAAACTCATGCAAAGTAAATTTGAAATGTCCATGATGAGAGAAATAAATTGCTTTCTTGGTCTTCAAGTAAAACAGTCTGATGAAGGCATATTCATTAATCATGCCAAGTATACTCGTAATCTACTTGAAAAATATGGTATTAAAACTTGTAAATCTGTTGGAGTACCAATGCTACCCGTCTACCGCATGGATCTAGACGAACAAGGTAAATGTGTCGATCAATCATACTATCGTGGCTTAATTGGTTCATTACTCTACTTGACTGCCAGTAGACCGGACATAACATTCGCAGTGGGTGTATGTGCTCGATTTCAGGCCAACCCCAAAGAAAGTCACCTGGAATCTGCTAAAAGAATATTGAAATATCTGAAAGGAACCATTAATCGAGGTTTATGGCACCCTACAAATGATGATCTATTCTTAAGTGGATATTCAGACTCGGACTTTGGTGGTTGCAGGATAGATATGAAATCAACATCCGGTTCATGTCAATTCTTAGGTTCTAAACTCATCTCATGGTTTTCAAAGAAACAGACAAGTGTAGCAACCTCTACTACTGAAGCAGAGTACATGGCTGCAGGTAGTTGTTGTAGTCAATTACTATGGCTAATACAACAACTCAGAGACTACAATATTGTAGAATCTAATGTACCAATATTTTGTGACGGTAATAATGTTATTGCTATCACTCAAAATCCTGTTTTTCATACTAGATGTAAGCATGTAGATGTTAGACATCATTTTATACGTGATCATGTTGAGAAAAAGAACATACGCATGGAAAAGATTCATACTGACATACAGCGAGCTGATATTCTTACAAAACCTTTACCTGAAGCACGATTTAGAGAGTTATGCATTAGCCTAGGATTGATTGATCTTGACCCTACTTGTGCATAGTACTGTACTAACAAGATAGGTACACCATAACAAGAAATTTGCAAAAATTATGAAGTTCAACATAGACGCAACCACACTACTTTCAGACTCGACTCGATCCAGGTAAATAAGGTCAGATAAGATGACCAAACAACCCGATGAGGAAGCTGATAAAGTTGAGGGTAATACTAAGAGAATATACATTTAAGGGGGAATCTATGATTTCTTAAATATCCTTATGTTGACTCTTAAGTTTGTTAAAAGTCATCTTGTTTGAAACCTTGATTTGATTACTGCTTATGATTGATATTCAATTTAATTATTCTACTCTACTACATGTATCTACTATTACATGTCGATTAAGATGAGATAGGTACATGAATGTGTTCGCACATCAGACAGACAAGCACAGTCGAATGGGGAACTCGTCTTGTGCAAACTGAAGTTTACTAATCTGTTCTAATGAACTTGAACAGACCATATAAGCTCTTACTTATTCTGTGTAATTCACTAAGTGTTTTGAACTGAATTAAGAATATTAATGTAATTTGAAATGCGAAAAATTGGAAAACCTAGAACTAGATTTATACACTCCATTTAATGAGGTGTATACGACCAGTTTCCCGCCTAAAACTACTACCTTAGGTTAGATGAGTACACTCTTCTTTCCTAACCAATAGCAAAGTCGGATTCCAAACTTTACAATATCAAATCACATAATATTCGCGATTACAGTACTGAATTCCAAAGGTTTAGTGTTACCGTTGGATCAAATAAATCGATCTACACCACTCATTCAAAAACCCCAAAATTATAAAAATGCCAATTCCTGAAATTACTCCCCACGTTTTACTCAACTTTACTACTTTCAAACTTTCAATTTCTCTAAATACTACTCCTCTTCTGTGTTAGTTGCATTCTATACCCTTAACAATGTCGATTGTTTCTATTCTTGATGCTGAAACTAACATGCAAGCAAGGTTTGATGTCGGAAGATATGCAGCAGAAGGTAAGGTTCATGTGGAAAGTTCAGTGTTCTTCAAAGGGAGGCACTCCGATGAAAACAAAGAGATTCTTGTAAAGTGCTTTCATTGTGGGTTGAAGCCGTATCTAGAAGCTGTTCCAGAAGTTGTGTTCGAGGAAGAAGTGCTAGAATTCTATGCTACTGCCACTCATCGAGGCGAGTACATAGAGGCATATGTTGGTGGAAAGCGGATCAAGCTGTCTAGAGAGGTGTTAGACGACACGCTTGCGTTGAAATAAGGTTCGATTGATGTAGAACTCTATGCTGTCGGTCAAGAATTAAGGTATCTCAGTATCTTCTGTGGCAAGAAACTGAAGTTGAACAATGACGACAAAATTCCAGTAGTGAAGAAGAAGCAGTTGCTGCCCAAGTACAAAACTCTACTTGACATTGCAAGCAAAATGTTGCTTGGTGTCACTGGAAGCTATGATTCAGTCACTCTGCAGAAGGCGAGAGTGATGGCTGCCATATATAACAGAATCACTGATGGAAACTGGCAAAAGTTGTTCATGGATCGCATAATGTACTTTGCGAAAAATGTTAAAGTAGACACTGATGCAAGAGAATGGGTAGTGTCTGCTACTGTGAGTTTTGGAAACAAGCTCAGTATACTACCAGTCTTGTTGCCGAACAAAAAGGATTGGAGTAAAGGCAAGTTGTTGGGATATGAATCCTTAAAACAATGTTCTAGATGATGAAAGTATGTTTTGATGGCCAAAAGCAACTTAAAGTTAGTAATATATGTGGTTCTAAGTCATCTTAACTAAGTCATCTTAAATTGAGATTACTGATCTTAATGATATCTGAAACAAGTTTACTGATCTTATTTAGTAATATTAAGAATAAGATTACTGATCTTAACTGAGTCATATGGAATAAGATTACTGATCTGAGTATGGAAACTGAGAATAATTTTAGTGATCTTATATGAGATATTTGTATCTGAGTTACTGATCTTATATGTAAGTTACTAATCTTAGGTGTTTACTGATCTTATTGTTTACTGATCTGATATATGAACTGTTAGGGACTAAGCTGATGTTTTGTATTGTATAGACAGCTTATAGTATAGGACTTAGATATACTCATCTGTATATAGTTCAATTGATGTATAGATAGGTTTTATAATTGTAAAGTTGTATTCGATTGTAATCAGCATTGTAAAATTCAGAACAGTAGATTAGAACTAGATTAGAAGAAGATCAGAAGACTATTGAAGACTCAGAAGACTACTTCAGAATAAGAAGACTTCAAGAAGAGTTGAAGAAGAGCTTAGAAGAAATCTGGAGAAGTTTTGAACAGTTTTTAGTTACTGTGCTGACTGGCTCAGAAGAGTAAAAATCCGAAGAGTAAAAACCAGAACAGTAAGTTACTGTGCTGATTTGGTAAAATTGAAGAATAAGTTTGGATAACTTATTTAAAGTGTAACTGAAGATATATTTGAAGATATGCATACTTGGAATAAGAAGGAAGTTACAAAGTCGGTTACAAGAAGAAGTTACAAAAATAGTTTTAGAATTAGTTGAGAGTTAGTTCACAAACTGCTAACTGTCATACTAAGTTCTATAAATACTGTGTGATCTCCTACTGCTAAGACTACTGATCATAAAGCATTCACAAGCAATCTAAGTCTACAGAGTACAAGCAAGAACTCACAGAGTTGAAGGAGATTAAAGAAGAGAAGAGCCACTGAATTGAAGAGAAGAATCAAAGGCTATTCAAAGAGAAGTTTTACTTTTCAAGTTTTAAGTTTGTATTTTGTAAAACAAGTGTGCTAGTTACTTGTAGAATTACTAGTAGATCGAAGATATACCTGGAGGTATAATCGATAAGATCACAGTCTTAATCTTGGGACTTTAAGCCACAAGAAACTCAAGAAGGAAGAGTTAATAAAACATCACAACTGGGATTGTGAGAGTGGATGTAGACTTATTGGTCGAACCACTATAAAATCTTGTGTTCTTTACTTTTCTGTTTGATATTTGTTTCATAATTGTTTAACTAAGAACATTAAGATTTACTAAGTAAAGATCTAAATAAAAGTTGAGTATAAACTAGTAAGGCCCATATTGTTTTGAAAGTACTGATCTGAGCTAAGTAAGCACAGTACAGTACATAAGAAGACTAAATTCCGCATTGCATATTCTGATATTTTGAAAGATTTTTGAAAGTCTATTCACCCCTCCCCTCTAGACTTTCTTAGCTTACTCAATCTTAACTCAACTTTGGGACCAACAAGTGGTATCAGAGCAGTAGTTCTTTGGACTGCTGTTTCTTGATAACCTTGCAGATCTTGAGGGAAAACTTACTGATCTTGCTACTCTTTCTTGATATCTGTCACTATCTGAATACTTGAAATCTATCTGCTATACTACTAATCATATTTGTCTAATCAAACATGGATGACACTAATGTGAACAAACTGCCTAAGTTCAAGATTGCAGATTATGACTACTGGAAGCTTAGGATGGAGGCCATCTTTAGCTCAACCCATGATCTAATGGTGTCTGTGGTGACTAAAGGACCAATTGTCACCATGGTGGAGAACACTGCTGTTCTGGATCCTTCTCAACCAGTTGGAGCACTGGTCCCTAAACCAAGGTCAGAACTGACTTCTGAAGAAATGAGACAAAACAATTTGGATAGTCTTGCTAAGAATTATATTTTACACACCTTGCCAAATGAGTATCTTGGTAAAGTGTTAAAATGTAAGACTGCAAAGCAAATGTGGGACAAATTGGCTATTCTTTGTGAAGGTACTACACTGATCAAAGAAAGCAAATTATCCACAGCTGTCCAAAGGTTTGAAACATTTAAGATGAAGCCAGGTGAATCAATTGATGAATTGGATACTCGATTTACCAAAATCATGAATGATCTTGATGTGTTAGGCAAGACTTATACTGACAGAGAAGTTAACTTGAGAATCTTGAAAGCTTTGGATGAAAGGTGGAAAATGGTCAAGATGATCATTAAAACCACACAAGACATTGATTCTTGGCCAACAGAAACTATGTTCCAAACACTCAAGGCACATGAGTTTGAGTTAGATGAAGAAGATCCTATTACTGTGATTCATAAGGATAAGGATGCCTCTAAGGACATAGCTTTTAAAGCCTCTACCTCTAAGGGGCCTAGATCATCTAAGTCTAAGGCCTCAAGCATAAAAGATGAACTAGATAATTCTGATCTTAGTCTGAAAGATCAGATGAGCCTTATGATCAAAAGATTTGATAGACTTAATAAGAGGTATGGTAGATACAAGAGATTCTATAAGGAAACTAAGGGTTCTAGTAACAAGGACTCTTCTGTGAACAGAAGGGATCAAAACTCTTCTGAAAGAAGGGATGAGATCTCTAATGAGAACAGGAGAGATAAGAACTCATCTGATAAGAGGGATATAAAGTATTCTGATAAGAAAGACAGGAACTCAATTGACAAGCATGACAGGAACCGAAAACATTCTCCTCCTAAAAGAACTTCTAACAATCCTGTTTGCTATAATTGTGATAAGCCAGGTCATTATGCTTATGAATGTCCTGATCTGAGTTCTGAAGATCGAGAAGAAAGGAAAGCCAGAAGAGATCGAAAATATGCCAAGGGTAAGAAGGCAATGATGACTTACAATGATTCTGATTCGGAATCAGAAGAGTTGCCATCGTCTTCATCTGACTACCCCTCTAGCAATGAAGATGAAGCCTTCATAGCAGATGATGGACTGGTAATGATGGCCAAAATAAATGATGAGGTATCATCTGCTAACTCTTTTCAATCTTGTAACAATTCTGACACTTATGAAAGTGATGCTGCTGTTAGCAGTGTAGGAAGTAGTCTTCATCATTCCCAAGGAGTGACTGAAGAAGACCTTCTACAAGCTAACAAAGCATTCATTGAAATTAGTGATGAGAATATATCTTTAAAGCAAGAAATCATTAATCTGAAAGAAGCTCAGTCAAAAGTAGATCCTAATATAGCTGTCATAAATGCAAGGCTATCAGAAGAGTTGTCACAACTCCAAGAAAAGTATGCATCCATTGACAAACTATATCAGGGTATGCTTAAAACTCAAGCCAAAGAGACTAATGAATTCAATGATTTAAAGATTAAGTGTGAAAAACTTGAAGAGCGCAATAGATTCTTAGAATCTGAAGTAGTGAGCTTAGATCGAAAGCTATCTGGGATGATTAACTCTACTAAGATTAATCAAACTATCTCAGACAGATATAGAGCTCCAAATGATAAAAGTGGAATAGGTACTAATCTGCCTAGTTCCTCTACTTCAGAATTTAAGAATACTAATAGAGCTAGTTCAAGTTCTTTGAAACTAGATAAAGGAAAAGAACCCATGACTTATGATGATGATCCAAAACTCAAAGTACAGTCTAAATACATCCCTCCTACTACCAAGGTTGGTAAAATGAAGAATGTATTAAGACCAGTACAGTCAAGACCATACCAGAAGAGTTATACTCCTCTGACCAGATCAGATAAGTCCTGGAATCAGAAGAGACAAACTCAGAACAGTAGGTCAAGACAAGCACAGGCAAGTTGGGAACAGCCTAGACCTCATTTCATAAGGCAGTCTCAGCTGTATTCAACTAAACCTAGGAGATTTGTGCCTCATTATCATAACAAACCTGTTCTTTATCCTCCACCTTTATCTTATAATATCATTGGTGAGGAAAGACCAAAACGCATCTATAAGCCGTATGGTCCACATGCTTTCAGACCATATTCAAACTATTACACACATAATGATCTTACTGAAAAAGGGATAGAACCAAGGAAAGGCTATCTCAGAAAAATAGATCCTAAGTCTGCTGATAATTCTGAACTGGTTAATAAAGTACTGTTCTGTGACAAATTTGGAAGGAAACTGAAGAGGTCCCATTTATTCAAATCCTCAATGTTCATTTGGGTACCTCTCACTACTAACCCCCAAGGACCCCAATAAACTAGGGTACCTAAATTATTAAGATCACTACTTTGCAGGATCGACTGGACTTATACAAGAAAGGTGGTTCAGTTGGTGAGACCTGGTACATAGACAGTGGGTGTTCACACCACATGACTGGTACCAAGGCCTTACTTACTGACTATCATGAGAAGGAAGGACCAAAAGTCATCTTTGGAGACAGCTCCATGGCAATTACAAAAGGATTTGGATTCATCAAGAATGGAGATGTTGAAATCCAAGATGTCTCCTATGTTGAAGGTTTGAAATATAATTTGTTATCTGTATCTCAATTCTGTGACAGGGGATACAAAGTTCAGTTCAAAACCAGAAGATGTGAAATAATAGACAAAAGGACTCACAATGTTCTACTTGTTGGCACAAGACAAGGAAGTGTATACATTGTGAATTGGAATAGCTGTCCTAAGAATGCTTGTCTTATTACTAAGAGTCCTAAAGAAAACAGTTGGCTCTGGCATAAACGCCTCTGCCACCTGAACTTTAAGATAATCAACAAGATTGCTAGAGAACATCTTGTTGAGGGCATTCCCAATGAAATCTATTCCAAATCACAATTATGTGATTCCTGTCAAAAAGGTAAACATGTAAAGGTTTCATTTAAGTCCATTCCAACTCTTTCAACAAGCAGAGTTTTAGAACTCTTACATATGGATCTGCATGGTCCTATCAACCCTCCTACATTGAATGGAAGAAGGTATACTCTAGTTGTTGTAGATGATTACTCTAAGTTTACTTGGGTAGTCTTTCTACACAAAAAGAGTGATACACAAACACTACTTCCAGATCTATTGAAGAGGTTGCAGGTTGAAAAAGGTCATCCCATTGTCAAGATTAGGAGTGACAAGGGGACTGAATTTATTAACTGTTACATCTCTGACTATTGCTCTAAGTCTGGCATACAGCATTTGACAAGTGCAGCCAGAACCCCTCAACAAAATGGTGTTGCAGAAAGGAGAAACAGAACACTAAAAGAAGCTTGCAGAGCCATGATTGCAGAATTCAACACACCTCAGAAATTTTGGGCAGAAGTTATGAACACAGCTTGCCACTCCCAGAATCGAAGTGCTCTTAATAAGGTGCATGGTAAAACACCTTATGAGGTATGGAAAGGCAAAAAACCAAGAGTTTCTTATTTTCATATCTTTGGATGTAAGTGTTTCATACAAAACAATGGCAAAAGTAAATTAAATGCTTTTGATGCAAAAGCTGATGAAGGAATATTCTTAGGATACTCTTCTGTAAGCAAAGCATTTAGAGTGTTTAATTACTCTACCCTATGTGTGGAAGAAACACCCCATGTAGTCTTTGATGAGAATGTGCAGGACTCTGCTGATCATCAGCTCAGTAAGAAAATTGACAAACTACAGCCTCAAATCAACAATGAAGATGATGATACATGAATATATGAATCTGTACAAGCATATAATCCTTTCCTGAAAGTCCTAGATCAAGATTCTGATAAAGAAAAGGTAAAAGACAAAGGTGAGTCATCTAAAACTTCTGATATACCAGAATTGAATGACTGCTCTCCTATGAACAAATCTGCTGATATAAATAATACTGATCTGCATGATGATTTGCATGATGTAAATGATGATAGCATTTCTGTTAAGAATAGAAGGACATGGAAGTCTGCTCATTCTACTGATCTGATTCTAGGTGATTCTAGTAAAGGTGTTAAAACTAGAAAACAATTGTTTGATTCCCAGGAAGAACCTAGTAAGTCTCTATTTTGCTGGTGTTGTTTTCTATCATCTATTGAGCCTAAAACTGTGATTGAAGCTTTAAGTGATAGTAACTGGATTATAGCCATGCAGGAAGAACTTAATCAGTTCACTAGAAATGAAGTTTGGGAACTTGTTGATAGACCTAGTAATCATAATGTTGTAGGCACTAAGTGGATTTTCAAGAACAAAAGGGATGAAAATGATCTTGTAGTAAGAAACAAAGCTAGATTAGTTGCTCAGGGCTACTCTCAAGCTGAGGGTATTGATTATGATGAAACTTTTGCCCCTGTAGCTAGACTAGAAGCTATAAGACTGTTCCTTGCTTATGCTGCACATATGAAATTCACTGTGTATCAAATGGATGTGAAAAGTGCATTTTTGAATGGTATACTTGCTGAAGAAGTTTATGTGGAACAACCACCTGGTTTTGAAGTGAATAGTCACCAAGTATACAGGTTAAAGAAAGCACTCTATGGATTGAAACAAGCCCCAAGAGCATGGTATGATACTCTTTCTCTATTCTTACTTGAGAATGGTTTTACTAAAGGCAAGGTTGATAGAACTTTGTTTAGAAGACAAGAAGGTAATGATATATTACTTGTTCAAATTTATGTGGATAATATTATTTTTGGATCACCCAACAAAACCTTGAGTGAAAGCTTTTCTTCACTCATGCAAAGTAAATTTGAAATGTCTATGATGGGAGAAATGACATATTTTCTTGGTCTTCAAGTAAAACAAACTTCAGAAGGTATCTTTATAAATTAAGCAAAGTACACTAAGAATTTGCTAGATAAATTTGGTATTAAAACCTGTAAGACAGTTGGTGTGCCCATGCAACCTACATACAGAATGGATCCTGATGAAGGAGGTAAGTCTTCTGACCAACCTCACTATCGTGCTTTGATTGGCTCTCTACTCTATCTAACTGCCAGCAGACCTGATATTGCTTTTTCTGTTGGAGTATGTGCAAGATTTCAAGCAAACCCCAAGGAAAGTCATCTGGAAGCTGCCAAAAGGATATTGAAATATCTAAAGGGGACCATTAATCGAGGATTATGGTATCCTGCAGATGATGATATATCTTTAAGTGGTTATTCAGACTCGGACTTTGGAGGTTGCAAAATAGATAGAAAATCTACTTCAGGTTCATGTCAATTCTTAGGAACTAAGCTCATTTCATGGTTTTCAAAGAAACAAACAAGTGTGGCAACTTCCACTACTGAAGCAGAATATATGGCTGCAGGTAGTTGTTGTAGTCAGCTTCTTTGGCTAATACAACAACTCAGAGACTACAATGTTGTAGAAACTAATGTACCTATATATTGTGACAGTAATAGTGCCATTGCCATCACACAAAATCCTGTTCTACATACTAGATGCAAACATGTTGACATTAGGCATCATTTTATTAGGGATCATGTTGAAAAGAAAAATATTAGGATGGAAAAGATTCATACTGATATTCAAAGAGCTGACATTTTTACAAAACCATTGGCTGAAGTGAGATTCAGAGAATTGTGCATTAGTTTAGGATTGATAGATATGGATTCTGTATGTATATAGAACTGTGCTAACATTTCAGGTACTGATCTTATACCAAGAAGAATATGAAGCAGAAACTAAGAGAAGTACATCAAAACTCAAAATTCAGAAGAGACAACCCTATGTCAGATAACAAGGTTACTAAAGTGACCTTAATCCCGATGAGGAAGCTGGTAAAGCTGAGGGACACTGAGAACACACATTAAGGGGGAATCTGTGATTTCTTAAAGATCCTTTTGTTGACTCAGAACACTAAGTCACTTTAGTATAAACCTTGATGTGATCATTAAATTAAACACATTTTTACTAATCTGTACTGTAATTCACCAATTATTGATGAACTAACACTTTTACCAAGGTGAAACAGGCACAGAAGAGGAATTCTCCACTGAAGGGGGAACTGATCTGATTACAGATTTGAAAAGTCTACTAATCTGATCTGATTACAGGCTATATCAGTCTACAGATATATTCTGATTAATAAATTGACTTGTCTACAGAACTGTACTGATTACAAAGCTTCGTTGTCTACAGTACTGATCTGATTACAATTCAGTTATTCTACAGAACTAATCTGATTACTGACTAATCTGTCTACAGAAAGATTTGTTTACTACTAATCTGACACAGTACTGATCTGAGGATTAGTGTGCTGATATCAAAAAGGTGAAATCAGGAAAATTGGGTACTAATCTGAACACTACTGTGCTGACCCATCTACTGATCTGAAAACTACTGTGCTGATTCATCTACTGATCTGATTTCTAAAAAGGTTACTCAGCTGATCACAGTACTCAGCTGATCCAGATAAGTGAAATTTTCTTAATATACTAGTAAGAAAATGAAGTGAAATAGTTTTGGAAACTACTGTGCTGATTTGCATCAGAACAGTCTTTTGGATTAGAATACTCTAAGTCAAAAATTGTTCAATTTTAGATTACTAATAGAGAAGATTAATACACTCCTCTATTTCTAACCTAAAAACTGTGGTGTATTTATCAAACACAAATTGGCTCCAAAATTAAGAATGATACTAGAATATGAACAGTTCTTGTTAAACACGGATTTCGAGACTTAATCTCAACCATTCTTTGTGATAATCAAATTCAATCCTAGCCCTAGATTGGTTTTGAATTTGACAAATACGATCACTCTTCATCTTCTTTCTTACGAGTGCATTTCTGAAAAACTCATAAACTCAAATTTACTGGAAAAATCTGTTTTCTACAAAATTCTACAAATGGCAACTATCAATATTATCAGTGAATCTAACGAAGTTGCAGGAACATTTGATTCGAATTTCTGGGTTCGTGAAAAGGGCATTATTGTAGAAAATGCTGTATATTTCAATGGCCGACACAATGCTGAAAATCAAGCGATTCTGACAATGTGCGAGGAGTGTGGGCTGAGGAAATTTCTTGAATCATCTCCTATGAATGTATACGAACCGGAGGCTATGGAATTTTATCTACAGCTTAAAGGAGATAGCAATGGTGTCCACTCCATGCTTTCTGGGCACAAGGTCACGATTACAAGGGAAATCCTAGAAGTCATGTTGGATTTGCCTCAAGGCCCAGTGGATATTATGAACTACAAAGCAGGAGAAGAGAAGGAATGTGTAGGAAGATGGTCAGGTGTTGAAACAGAGTCCTTAAGTAATCTGAAGAAGGATGTTCTTCCTACTGGTCTTCAATTTTTGATGGACATAGCCGGAAAATGTTTGTTAGGGCAACATCATAGCCAGGATGCTCTACCAAGTTCAAAGATCCGAATTATGGCTGCAATCATTGACAGAGTTCAAGGTGATTGGCAAGGATTTTTCTTAGAAAGGTTATTAAATGAGAAAGAAAAAGTTTTGTTCGATGAGGATACAATGGAATTTTCGATTAAATCGAAATTAGGGTTCGGAAACAAGTTGAGTTTCTTGTTGCCTCAGTTGGTTAAAAAGCCATACTGGAGTAATCCCAAGAAATTC
The DNA here is from genome assembly GCA_963675135.1 of Galeopsis tetrahit. Classification (NCBI taxonomy): domain Eukaryota; kingdom Viridiplantae; phylum Streptophyta; class Magnoliopsida; order Lamiales; family Lamiaceae; genus Galeopsis; species Galeopsis tetrahit. The sequence goes on from OY776122.1 coordinate 34,502,350, forward strand.
CATCATGGAAAATTCTTGATGAAGAAGGAGTCTGTTCGTTTTGAACAAGAGAATCCTTTGGAGCAACCCCAAGAGTCTGAAGCACAAGAATCTGGAGCTTCAATGTACCGATCTGATGATAATCAACCAGAGATTAGATCGAAGGCGAGGCATGATCCGAGCAGTATTAGACCAAGGAGAGGAAGGTCTGCTACAGCTGCCTCAGAGCCAACAGTCAGATTTGTTGAGACTGTGGTGCAAGCAAGCTCAGAAGAGCAAGAGGTTAGTGTTCCTAGTCCTATTGCTTTACATAAGAGAACTAAGAGGAGAAGTGCTAGGAGGAAGTTTGTTGATGTTTCTTCTACCCCTTCAAACTCTGAACCAAGTCCAGCTGAACCCCAAAACCCTCAACCTTCATGTTCTGGACAATCAGCTCACTACTTTCCTGTGTCTCAGAACACTCCCCATTCTTCCCCTCAGAACACTAATTTTGATCCTACTCCTATTTCAAGTCCTCAACATCAACCTTCACCACATCATTCCCCAACACAGGTTCATGATCACTCTACTGAACATGAATTTGAACCTTCTACTGTACCAATTGACATTTCATCATCCCCTGAACCTGAATTTATAGCTCCTAAACCTGCTGATTTAATGGATTATACTATCTGTGATAAAGAGGATAGAATCAGGATAGATTTAAGATTGGCTTTGTTGAAGCAATTTCCTGGATTGGATGAAAGCTCAGTTGAGTTTGAGAAACTCCTTAGGATAGGCACATGGGTGTATCTTAAGAGGAGTACTCTTAAAGAAAATTTGGCTATTATGGAAGGTATGGGAGGTGCTTCAATCTTTGATGATTGGGAAGCAGAACAGATGCAAGCAGCTGGTGTTAACTCATTTCTTGAGCTAGTTACCCCAGAGTCTGTAGTTCACCTTGTTGAAAGGCTGACAGGAATTAAATATTCTATGGAAAAGGTTGCAACTCCTACTGCAGATGATGATTTGTTTATGGAAAGTGCAGAAAGGGTAGTTAATGAGGAAGATCATGTTGTTGAAGATTTTATGGAAATTGATGAAGATGTTGACAATGCAACAGAAGTGCTTGAGAACACTGTTGTGATTGAAGAAACAGAAGCTTTGGAGAATCAAGATTTAAATGCTGAAGAGATGGAAAGCATTCCATTACAGTCTACTGATCCTATCATTCCTGAGGATGTGCAAGAACAGATCAGAACAGTTCCTGTTGAGAAGGAAACTGATAACTCAAGCTTTGAAATGTTGAAAAAGCAGAATGCAGAGCTTCAAGCTAAATTGGAAGATGCTGTGAAGATGTTTCATGAAGCTACTGACAGAATGAATAAGATAAATTCTGATAATTCTTATGACAGAATTATGGAGCATACAATGTCTAAGATTTATGATCTCCATAGACTTCAAGAGAAGAACTTATCTAAAGTGTTGCATGACAAGATGGAACAACACTTAACTCCCATGCAAGAGTGGCATGATGAAGCCAAAAAGGGGGAAGATAAGATAAGAAGAGTAATGGAGCAAACTCAGTCACAACAAGCTCAACTAGTTGTGAGTCAAGATGAATTGAAAGAAGAGATTGCAATTCTGAATGAAAAATTGAAACTGAGGAAGCAACAGAAACAACAAGCTGAAGAAGTTGTTGAGAAAAAGAAAACTGATGCTGCTGGAAGTTCTAGTCAGAAAAAGAGGAAATTAATACTGTCTGATGAAGAAGAACAAGAAGAAGAAACTGGTAGGGTTACCAGATCCAGGAGCAAGTTGAAAATTGGTGCTTCAAGTGAAGAAGCAGAGTTGAAAAAGAAGAAAGAAAAGGATGTCAAGTTCTTGAAAACAAGATTTGATAATCGAGTTACAGCTTTGAAAAAGAAATTGAATGCTCAAAGGAAAGCTGAAGGAAAAGAATTTGATAAAAATTTTCAAGATGAGAACTTTGTGGATTTTATTGTTCTAACAGAAAATATGGAATATTGGAAGAATCTGAAGAAAAAGTGGCAGATTGCAAACTTCATTGTGAAGAAGTTTGGTGATCATTCGAGCAAGGAAGCTGAATTTGCTGATTTTGAAGAGTTCATGCTGAACATTGATCAAGACTTTTGGGAAGACATAACACAAGTTGCTGCTCGTGCTGGAACAAAGGTCTTATGTCCTGAAGAACCGAATTGGGAACCTCCAAGACTAGAGAATGGAGAACCTAATTACAAGGAGATTAACAACATAATTGCTGAGATTATCAAAGAAGAAGGAATTACTGATCATCAACATATGATGGATATAAAAGCAAGGATGTATGTTGCATTCAGAATCTGAAGATACAGAATGAAGATGAAGGACAAGCTCACAAGATAACATTTCTATCCTTAATCTTTATTTCTATATTTTGTGTTTGTTTCATATTTTGTTAGTATGTGTAATATGTGCATTATCTGATCTAATTTGAAAACGAATCTGGAATTTTGAAATGATGAACTGTTATGATAGACTACATACTTAACTACTGATTTATTAACATTTAAGTAGTTTTGGCTTCATCAAAAAGGGGGAAATTGTTGGGATATGAATCCTTAAAACAATGTTCTAGATGATGAAAGTATGTTTTGATGGCCAAAAGCAACTTAAAGTTAGTAATATATGTGGTTTCAAGTCATCTTAACTAAGTCATCTTAAATTGAGATTACTGATCTTAATGATATCTGAAACAAGTTTACTGATCTTATTTAGTAATATTAAGAATAAGATTACTGATCTTAACTGAGTCATATGGAATAAGATTACTGATCTGAGTATGGAAACTGAGAATAATTTTAGTGATCTTATATGAGATATTTGTATCTGAGTTACTGATCTTATATGTAAGTTACTAATCTTAGGTGTTTACTGATCTTATTGTTTACTGATCTGATATATGAACTGTTAGGGACTAAGCTAATGTTTTGTATTGTATAGACAGCTTATAGTATAGGACTTAGATATACTCATCTGTATATAGTTCAGTTGATGTATAGATAGGTTTTATAATTGTAAAGTTGTATTCGATTGTAATCAGCGTTGTAAAATTCAGAACAGTAGATTAGAACTAGATTAGAAGAAGATCAGAAGACTATTGAAGACTCAGAAGACTACTTCAGAATAAGAAGACTTCAAGAAGGGTTGAAGAAGAGCTTAGAAGAAATCTGGAGAAGTTTTGAACAGTTTTTAGTTACTGTGCTGACTGGCTCAGAAGAGTAAAAATCCGAAGAGTAAAAATCAGAACAGTAAGTTACTGTGCTGATTTGGTAAAATTGAAGAATAAGTTTGGATAACTTATTTAAAGTGTAACTGAAGATATATTTGAAGATATGCTGACTTGGAATAAGAAGGAAGTTACAAAGTCGGTTACAAGAAGAAGTTACAAAAACAGTTTTAGAATTAGTTGAGAGTTAGTTCACAAACTGCTAACTGTCATACTAAGTTCTATAAATACTGTGTGATCTCCTACTGCTAAGACTACTGATCATAAAGCATTCACAAGCAATCTAAGTCTACAGAGTACAAGCAAGAACTCACAGAGTTGAAGGAGATTAAAGAAGAGAAGAGCCACTGAATTGAAGAGAAGAATCAAAGGCTATTCAAAGAGAAGTTTTACTTTTCAAGTTTTAAGTTTGTATTTTGTAAAACAAGTGTGCTAGTTACTTGTAGAATTACTAGTAGATCGAAGATATACCTGGAGGTATAATCGATAAGATCACAGTCTTAATCTTGGGACTTTAAGCCACAAGAAACTCAAGAAGGAAGAGTTAATAAAACATCACAACTGGGATTGTGAGAGTGGATGTAGACTTATTGGTCGAACCACTATAAAATCTTGTGTTCTTTACTTTTCTGTTTGATATTTGTTTCATAATTGTTTAACTAAGAACATTAAGATTTACTAAGTAAAGATCTAAATAAAAGTTGAGTATAAACTAGTAAGGCCCATATTGTTTTGAAAGTACTGATCTGAGCTAAGTAAGCACAGTACAGTACATAAGAAGACTAAATTCCGCATTGCATATTCTGATATTTTGAAAGATTTTTGAAAGTCTATTCACCCCTCCCCTCTAGACTTTCTTAGCTTACTCAATCTTAACTCAACTTTGGGACCAACACAAGCCATTCCACGTCTTGAAATACTACCTCAAGAAGGACGTTGTGGACAGGCAAATGCGAGGAAGGATCGAAGAAAGAAAGCAGATATAGATTAACCCTCGAGATGCGATGATAGAAGCTGAGTCTTCTAGTGAAAAAAGAGGAAATGGAAGTTGAAGAAGGTGCAACTAGTGGAGCACTAGTTGAGTATGTTTCGGATGAAGCTCAAATAGAACCTATTGATGATTAAGAAGAAACCGAAACAGACGAGTCTTTAGAAGAAGAGATGGAGAGGGAAGAAGAGTACAATGCTAGAGTTAGCAAAATATTGAGAACTCTACCTTCGCCCCAGTCGCCTCCTCCTACTCGTCTAGTGGCCGAAACAAGCTCTTCACCAGCCAAGAAGGCTAGAATGGTTAGTACGTCTACTATCGCTTCACCCATTCTATCCCCTCCTTCTGTTCCTGTTAAAACCAAGGCAAGAACACTCTGTTCTCGTGCCAGACCAGACCCCCAAGCCCCTCCAAAATTTGTGCAACACTTAAGCAGTCTCTTAACCCAAGACTCAACTGTATTTGCACCAGCTGATACTACAACAGCTGACATTCGAAACCAAATCACATCCCAATCCCAAGAAACCACTCAAACTCTTTTCTTACCCACAACAGAACAATTTGACCTTAACCCATCTGTTTCGGGAACCCCACTAGTTGGTACTTCGACTACTGTGTTGAGGACCCCACTCACTCAGACACATTCCAAAAACAAATTCCCAAATCTTGTCGACTACCCAATGTGCATGAGAGAAAAACGACTTCGTGCCCAGATGACCAAGAACCTGAAAAAGATTCTCCCATCAGTCGAGATCGATACAAATTCTAAAACCTATGAAAAGCTGATTAGGATTTGTACATGGGTTTCTTTGAGAAAGGGTCCGACTGAAGACACATTTGAAGTCATCTTAGGAATGGGTGGAATATCCAATTAACTTTCAAGACTGGGAGATGGAACAACAAGAAAATAGCGGAGTAAAAAACTACACTGAGCTACTCTCTCCAGAAGCCTTGACTGCTCTTGTCAAGAGAATGCTAAATGTTCCAGATGATATTATTCCTCAAGAAAAAGAGTCTAAGGAATCAGCCCAGGCGAGTGAAAAGATGGATGCTGTTGTTCAAGTCTCAGAAGACGACTTGATGTTGGAAGCTGAACCAGTTGAATTGAAGTCTTCTGATCCTGTGATTGATCTGGAAAATGTCTCTGATCAACTGAGAGGAATTGTGTTCGAATTCTAAGTTGAACATGCACATGGACCAAGGTGCAATGTTGGGCAGATCACCAGACAGGTCGAGAAATACTTTCCTTCAGAAACTTGTGCTTACACTGCAAGACTAGTTGAAATGGTCAGAAAAGAGTGTGACAAAGCTGAACACAAAGTTAAAGAAGCAAGGTTAGCTATCGTTCCTTGCACTCCTCTTTTAAATTTAAAGGCCATAACATGAAATGTTCTGCCAGTAGAAGACGAGGTCTTATCTACTGAGTTAGAATTAAAACTAGTTGAGATTCATGACGCTAATGAATCTATGGAGGATGTTGTTGCTGAAGAAATTCCCACAACAAAAGCTACTGATGTGTCGATAGATCAGTTGAAGGATGATCTAAAACAAGTAGTGAAGACTGCCATAGATGAGTTCTTGAAAGTTGATGTCAAGAAGGTGCTACAAGAATAGAACAGTTCTCTTGTGACTAGTTCAAAGGAAATGATCATGAATGAGGTGAATCAACTTGATACTGCATTCAGATAGGAGATGTTCAATCAGCTAGAAACATTTTTTCAAAACCAAGTTGAATATTCTGAAAAGAGTTCAGTCGACTTCGCAAGAGTTCTAGCCAGAGAATCCAAAAAGATGGAAAAAGTCTATATAGTAAAGATTGAAATTGAAGATGAGCAAAGAAGAGAGGCGTATGCTCAATTACAAGAGGCAAGATCTTAATTAACTGCAATGGTTGAGCAGAACAGGTTGCTGAAGCTGGCAGCTACTCACTTTAAGAATGACTTTTCCTTAATCTCAAAGAAACTCGAGTACACTGCTGATCGACTAGAGAAGATTAGTCAAAATGAAAGCCATCAGAAACAGATTGAGAAGGTTACTAATCTGATGAAGCAAGCTGTACAAGAAGAGATGACAAGATTTACTTCTCTTTTCACCTTGAAGGCAAGTGATGAAGCCAAAAAGGGGGAAGAAGAAGAGAAAGTGAAAGAGCAAGAGCAAGAAATTCCTAAAAACCGATCTGAAATTCAGCCACAGACAAGTCGACCAAGAAGAGGAAGACTAGTAAAAGCTGTTGAAAAAGAACAGACTAGTGCTGAAGAACAGATATGACTTGAAAAAAGGCAAAGGCAAAGTATCTGAAGAACAAGTCCAGACAAGGCGAATAAAGAGAAAGTTTGAAACTAAGAAAGAAGCTTTAGGTGAAATACTTGCTGGACTAGATGATGTTGAAATACACAAAAGACAGAAAATAGAAGATGATAAGTATGCTAACAAGAAAGTGTTAGGCAAACATATCAAAAAGCTGCAAGATAATAAGGCAAACCCAGATGAGATGGAAGATTCTCTCATTGACAACTTCATTGATGCTGAGCACAGTGAAGATTGGAAAATTGTCAAGAAGAAATGGGAGATCGTGCACTGGATAATCAGAAGATATGGTGATATATTGAATCAAGATGAGTTGTTTGTCTTATTTGAAAAGTTCATGGAAGCTGAGAACAACAACTTATGGAACTTGATTAATGAGGATAGCTACTGATGTAGGCTATAATATTCTTAGTCCAGAATTTCCTAAGTGGGAAACACCAATGCTCAGATCTGGAAAAAGAATCGACTTCAATATCATTAAGAAGTTTGAAGAGAAGCTCCGAGAAGATGAGAAGTTCGACAATGAAGATCCACATCTCAGAAATTCATCAAAGAATTCTAGATGCATTCAGCGAAGACCCCAAGTGGAGGAAGCATGGATTGAAGTTTGTAAGTATTAGTTTACTTTACTTATTTTCGTTTTTTTTTTTTTTTTTGCTAAGTAATTGTAATCGATCTGATCCGATTTACAATGAATGAAAAGATGAAATATTTTGATAAGATAACTACTTAACTAGTATATTTACTTAAAATAATTCAAGTGGTTTTAGCTCCATCAAAAAAGGGGAAATTGTTGGGATATGGATCCTGAAACAAGTCCTTATTGATGAGAAAAGAAAAGATAATATAAGTTTTGATAAGCCAAAAGGAGAACTTGAATATATTTCTAAGTGTTGATTGATCTAGTTATGGAAGTCGTCTTATGTGACAAGATTAGACAAGTAAAAGAAAGAATGAAAATAAACTATGTATGAAAAGAAAAGTTTACAATAAGATTTTATGATAAGCTTATAATCATTGTATAGAAGCTTATGTTTATTTGATGTAATAGTTTTTAAGTTGACTAAGCTGTTTTATAAAGCTTAAAGTAATGATCTGGATAGGTTAGATGATAGGACTAGATTAGTTCTACAAGACAAGAAGAATGTGAAGACTAGAAGACTTGTACCAGACAAGACAAGTGTTGAGGAAGCTGAAATATTCTAAGTACAGAATATTTAAGAAGACAAGTAAAGTCAAGTTCAAAGATCAAATTGAAGATAAGATCGTATATTGAAAATATGAAGTCTGTTACATATCATAACAAAATAATCGGATATGAAGTCTGTTACATATCATAACAAAATAAGATCGTATATTGAAAATATGAAGTCTGTTTTAAAGGATAAGTATCAGAAGCGGTTATGAAGTTAGTTGAAGGAAGTTATTAAGAAAGGTTGTTGGATAACAAACTTATCTTGAGAAATGAAGTCTATAAATACATGAAGACTTTCAACGATTAAAGACTACTGAAATTACAACTACTGAAGCGTACTGAAGAAATCAAGCAAGGAAACTCTCATAGTTCAAGAAGCAAAGTTTGAAGAAGCTCAGAAGAAAAGAAAAAGTTCATATTCAGAAGGCGAATCAAATAGAGAAGTTTTTCTTTATTGTTTTAGTTTGATTAAGCTTGCTAATTGCTTATTAAATCACTAGTTGTTAGATCGAAAATATACTTGGTAGTATATTCGAAAAGATCGAAGTCTTAATCTTGGGACTTAAAGCCACAAGACAAGTTAATAAAATTTCACGACTGGAGTTGTGAGAGTGAATGTAGATAAGTTGTCGAATCACTATAAAATTCGTGTGTTATTTACTTACTACAATTTTATTTTGTGTTTGATTGATTAATTGATTACTTGAAGTATTAATTGATAAATCTGCAGAATAGACAAGTATAGTGTTCATTGTGTATAGTTGAGTATAATCCAAGGGCTCATACTTTGATATATTCCGCATTATAAATTCTGATATTTTGAATTTTTTTTAAAAGTCTATTCACCCCTCCCCTCTAAACTTTTACTAGCTTACTCAATCTTAACTCAACTTTGGGACCAACACTCATAGTTAGGCATTTTTATTTATATTCACTCTTTTGCTTATTATAAGTATAGATAATTCTTCCTCAAACTATATATATATATATATATATATATATAAAAGCATTTATTTGTTGAAATAAAATTATAGGTTTTAGTAAGTGTAATATCACAAAAATATTCACGTGTGACTGTTATATAGCATGTAAAATGATAAAGATGTAGACTAAGTTGTTGTATTTAAGTTATAATTAATAGAGTATTTTTGTTAAATATAAATTAAGCAACAATTACAAATGGAGTCCAACTTGTATAATATATACTATTTGGGATGATGTTGCCTTGTTGGAGTGTTTTATAAAAGGGTTCAAGATAACTTCTGCATCTACCCTATTAACTATGAAGGGGTGATTTATTTTATATTTTAAGAATAAACCCTTTTAACAAAGTAGGAAAATTGGGATGGGATTGAGTCAAGTACCAAAATGCCTAATGAGAATGGGTAGAGGTGTTTTGAAAAAAAAATAGTTTTGTTGATAAATCAAAAGTATGTAATCTTTAAAAATAATAAAGTAGTTTTTGTCAATTTCTACAAGTGTGTAGTAGTTGGAAAAAAAAAAAAAAAACGTTTTTAGTAAAAAATTTTATTTATTTACTAAAATATCCTTAACGAGTTTGAAGTTGGTTGCTTGATGCTTTAAAGATTCAAGTGATTAATATTTAAAAAAATAAAAAATTCCAAGTGAATAAATAAACCACTTTCCTAAATTTTGCACACTTCATATAAGTGTTTTAAAAAAGAAAGTGTCCCGAACCTGAATTTATGAATTTTTTTTTTTTGCTGTCACTTCAAGGACCTACGTTGGAACAAGGGGGTATTGTATACTGATAGGCATTATATATACTAATATATCCCATACCCATTGGCGTGTTTGCTAAAATTCAAATTAACAATTGGGCCACATTGCTAATGGGCTTATTCTCAATTTTGTCAAATTATAAATATTATAAATATTATAATTTTAATTTTAATATATTTAAATATAACTCTCTTCAATTTAATTATTTGCATTCTCCTTTTAAAAATAATATTATTCACGCTATTTTATCTCTACTATTCAATTATTACTTATTTGTTCAAATTATAATTATTTTTATTAATAAACATTCACTTTATCTATCATTTTATCGATAAGTAGCTCCCACCATACTCAAATATACCCCTAAGGCCCTGACATATATACTTTATATATAAATTAATCAATATTTATTAAAATTCACACAAAAAAGTGAACATAATAAATTTGAATGAATAATGATATGTTTGTGAGCCAAATATAATTTAGTATATTTATTTACTATTTTTTACTCATTTTTTTTAACTATTTTGTAAAAAAATTCTTAATCGGGACTAGACTCATTTTCGAATAGGCAAAGTATCAATAATTCAGTAGAAACGTAATTGATATACATCAACCAATAATAAATATTAAATATATTTTAAAAATTATTTATCGTACCCCCAAATTTTAATTCCTGGGTCCGCCACTTTTATATATACGAAATATTGTTGTTGTGTATATGAACTGTCACTGTTTAAAAATTAAATTAATTGATTTTTAATAAGTGACACTTTATATGCACAATACTGATACTTCTTGTGCATAACAATAATGTTTTATACGCAGAACAATGATATTCGGCAAAAAAAAAAAAAGAAAGAAAAAGAGTTCACTTCAAAAGAATAGAAGTGATTATGGGGTGCAAACACCTAAAGTCACTATGGAAGCTAATATTACAAAGTCTCCTCATCATGATAAGTTTCAATCATTCACATAAGAAAACAAGAAAAACTATCTTCCTGCGATTTTTCCTAACAATACTAGCTCAAAAATTGAATGCACAATAGTTACAAATGAGCCTCTATAGTACAAGATGCAACTTCATGTGCACAGCCCATATTTACAAAAGGCTTGAATGCACTAGTTGCACTGTATACTAACCAACTAACACTCTTTAGTAAAACAACTTATACCATTTAAAAAACACTTGAGTTGCACGGTGCAACTGGTGCGTATAAGTATTTATCTATATACAAATGAAATGCAGCCGGCTGCTAATGACTCACCGATCCAGTTATGAACGAGCAACGACCCTTGAATCATTTGAATCATCGGGCAATGGGCAGGGATCTCCGAGAAGTCAGTGTTTTAACATGTGGGTCCGCATTGGCTCGTGGTGAATTTTGTAGAGCTTGGAGTTGTTCCATCTCGGCTACAACCTCCACCATAGAAGGCCTGTTTTTGGGGTCAGTATAGAGGCATCGAAATGCAAGGGACGATGTAGCTTGAGCACCTCGTTTGGAGTACTCACCCCTTAACCTTGTGTCCATGATTCTTGAAAATTGCCTGCTCTCACTTAGAAACGGCTTAGCCCAATCTACTAGGGTGCCTTCAGCCCCTCCAATATTCTCGTCACCCATTGCTCGTTTTCCTGATAGTAGCTCTAGCAGAACAACCCCAAAGCTATATACATCGCTCTTTGAAGTTAAGTGACCTGTTTGGTTTCATTTGTTCACAAAAGCAATATGAGACTAAAATTTCTTTGACACGACAATTGAATGGGATAATATCATTTTTGGTCCCTAAAGTTTATCTTTTTTCCAGATTTGGTCTCCCTCTTTCACTCACTATCAAACTTGGTCTTGAAAGTATACTTTTAGTGACGAATCAACTATTTGAGGGTGCTAGATGTAATTAATAATTATTCGGGGTTGCTAAATGTAATTAATATTTTTAAATAATTGCAAAATAGTTTATTATGTCAGTCATTGGACGGTCAACTAACCGTGGAAACAAACGTGTACTTCCAAGATCAAGTTTGACAGTTAGTGAGAGGGGGACTAGAACGGGAAAAAAGATAAACGTTAGGGACCAAAAATGATATTTCCCCACAATTGAATAGACAAACTATAGATAGAAACCTGAGGCCACGTATTCTGGGGCAGCGTATCCCATTGTGCCAACAACTCTAGTTGAAACATGTGTTCCATCACCACTGGGACCCTTTCTTGCCAGACCAAAATCTGAAAGCTTTGAGTGAAATTTCTGCAGAGTATGGAAAACATTACATGGAGTTGATACATAGTGCAGGGTTAGTGCTAAAAAAGATTTAAGACTCGTTTAACATACTGAATCAATGAGAATATTGGAAGCTTTTAAGTCACGATAGATTATGTTGGCATTTAGACTATGCAAGAAGGATAGCCCTCGTGCAATATCAAGTGCAACTCGCATCCGTGTAGCCCAGGCCATTGGCTGTACTCCTTCTGCACGTATTGTATTAATTTCAGAGTGTGCATATGATTTAATAATGCATTTTGGAGAAATAGAGTGGAGCCTATATGTGTACTGAAAATCGGGGTAAATAATGGTCTATTGAGAAGATGGAAAATATGATAAGTTCTCATCTGAGTCATCTCAGTCGTATAGCAGTCCAATCGAAAATTAAAAAATTATGATACTACATTTTCAGTTTTGTTTCACTTCCAATTCTGTAATATTCTTAATCAAATAAGTTCGTTGATATTTGTGCTTGTATTACATTTACTACCTGAAGTTTAGTTTCAAAAATGTAATTTGTTCAACGGTAAATAAGTTATGAGTATCGATACAAACTCACTTTAAATAAAAACCTTTTCAAACAATAAAAATTGCACAGGACATAACACAAAAAGTTGCCTTATTGAGCAATCAGCATGTTGGAAAACTGGTTATGACTTCTAAAGAAACATTTCTGAACGGAAAGAACCAAAAATATTAAAGACACATAAAAAGTTATACTAAATTAAGAAATTGCTCACTTTTAAATAGGTGATTTTCCAAGCTTCCTTTTGGCATGAATTCGTAAACCAGGAGCCTGTTTTTAGATTCTGAACAATATCCAATTAGCTTCACCAAATTTTCATGGTGAAGTTGACCCAAGCATTTCACCTCGGTCTGCAGTTTAGACAGGATACCAAAGTTAAGTTAACGCTAGGGTAACTAAACATTAAAGAGAAAGTCGTTTTTCTAGTCCTGTAAGTTACCCTTATTTTCATTTTAGTCCTGTCAACTTTCACGAATTGAAATTAGTCTTGTAACTTTAATTTTTTAGACATTTTGGTCCGGTGACCGGCTGTAAGAACTGAAACATCCAGTTCACCAGTCAGAATGTGCCACATGGACAAATCAGACTATGCCAGTTAGCGTCAACCACATGTTTCACCTCCTACAACCGGTTACCAGACCAAAATCTCAAAAAATGGAAGTTACGGGACTATAGTCTATTTCAATTCATGAAAGTTGACAGGGCTATAAAATTATGGAAAACTTACAGGATTAAAGAAACTATTTTCCATAAATATTAAAAGCAAGAGTCTGAAGGTTTATGCTTCCAACTTTATACTTACAAGCCATTCTCTGTGACCCTGAAAGCTTTGTGCCTTGAGTTTCTTGACAGCCACAACCATTCCTGTTCCTGGTTTAGATGGAGCCAGTGTGTCCTCGTTAATCCATCCTTTGAAGACGTAACCAAAGCCTCCCTCACCAATAAGATTATCACAACTGAAGTTCTTGGTGGCATTCTTAAGATCATTGAAGCTGAATGATTTGAGGTTGCTCGAGATGGTTAGATCACCAATAGATCCTACTAGAGCGTCACACAATGCCTCTGACGGGGTTTCTGCATTCAAAGAATTTGACCCCGATTTTGAAGTTCCGGGAGCTACTTTTGCTCCTAAAGAAAAAACCAAACTCAAGTGAGCAACTACAAGTTATGAAAATAATACTACGCAATGAAATGTCAGATTTATAAACTCTTTAATACAAATAGAGCTGTTGAACTATATCTAACACTATCTTTGTTACAAGGAAGAAGAATAAAACACCATGGACAATTTTCATTCAATTCAAGTGAATCACCATGGACATTGAATCCAATTCGAACGAACTTGTCCACCGTAAAATCAAAACCCAAGTTCTAAAGTTCATGATAGAATAAACAAAAATAAAAGGTAAATTCAAAACTATAAACAGAGCAACTCAATGTTCATGAACAAGATAAAGCACCCCCTCACATATTTAACATCAAATACAAGAAAACCAACAATAGTATCCACAAAATCACTAGAGGCGCCCCAAATTCATCATTTTTTTAAGCAGCCAATTCTTCACTCCAATTCCCATAAACATAAACAATTTGCAAGATGCATTTCCTTTCATAAAGTATGCATTTACACATGCAAAGGAAATCACTGAAGCATTTTCGAAACTGGGTTTGAATGGACTACCAAAAACATAATCTGAAAGTGAAAAACCACTGAAAGCAAAGTAGAGTGACAAGTAAAAACAAGAATTTTGCAGAAAGGTTTGGTTGAGGACATTTACCAAACACCTGTGATGCAGGACAATTAACAGTCTTAACTGGAGCTCCTAAGCAAATCCCCATATCTTACAAATTGAGGAGATGTCGTGGAAGAAGAATGAAGAAGAAAGAAGGGGGATTGAAGAGTTGAAGTAAAGCCATCGGCTGATTAAAAGAAGAAGAAAAAAGCAATCAATATCAATGCCGAGTCCTTAGTCAAGAAAAAAGGCAATTCAAGAAAACTTGTCTATAGAAAGTGACAACTTTGTTGTTGTCATGCACTGCACTCTTACATTTCATATTTTGATTAAGAATTTGATAAAGTAATATAAGTCATTTTCATTTTTATTTTTTTTCAAATTATATGGCTTTTTGTATTTTTTAATGTAAATTAATTGTATTTCTTTCAAATTTACCCTTAATATCACTAAATAGTTTTTTTTTTTAAATTAGAAGTACAAGCATTAATTAAGGATAGAATGAGAAATCAATTAGTTTTTTAATATATGTGCATTAATCCAAAATGACTTATATTTTAAATAGGAGGGAGTAGATAAATTATAAGTAATGTGGTTGTGGAACATCCATAAAAGGAAAGTGAAAAACTTATAGTGGAATTGAGGGAGTACATTTATAATTTTTATAGGTTTAACCCTTATTTTTTCTGATTTTTTACTCTCCGATTAGGGGTGTGCACCGGTCCAGAACCGGACCGGACCGGGACCGGTTTGAACCGGGACCGGAATCTTAAAATTTTACGAAGCGAGGACCGGACCAGGTTTGGACCGTTTCAGACCGATTTTTTTTTTTTTTATAATTCCTTAGTCTATGAGAAGAAGTGGAAGGTGGATCACATTTTTTTGAAGATCTAGAAATTTCTTCATATACCTTTATAATAAATTCTTTTTCAATATCCTAAAGAATAAGTTATGCCCTTAAATCAAGTTGATCACAATTGTGCAAGAATATATATATACGTGAAAACTTAATTTATAGCAAAACCATGTTCATAGGAATTAAAATTCAAGTCCAAAATGAAAAAGCAGTAGTCCAAAATGAAACGATTTAAGGGTCTACAATGTATATAACATTGTCTTCATTGTCTAATGTAGTCTTTATCAAATCTGTAATAACATATAAACATGTTAAATTTTTTAAATGGGTACAACTAATAAATAAACATACTGAAAAATATTTGATAAGTATAAACCATTACCATTCTCAATTTCTTCTAACTCACGCAAATCACCCAAATTATCTTTGAAGAATTTTGAGAATGTAAAAAAATGGGAATTAGGTTTAAGAAAGTGGAAGAGGAATGTGATTTGTAATTTCTAAAATTTAAATAATAAAAAAAAAATTTGTAAATTCGGTTTCCAGTCCTGGACTGGTAAAAAATTTTGCACCGAGGACCGGACCGGTCCGGTTCCGGTCTTTTTTCCGGTCCGGCTTTATTTTGCACACCCCTACTCTATTACTGTCCGTTCCTTCATGTTGGAATTAAATGGGGGAGTTGTTATAAGAGTCATTTCACCTATAGAAACAAACAATTTGAAAGTTAGAAAAAAAGGACAATTTGGTGTATAAATGTACAATTATACCTTTTTTTTAGAATTACATTCGAAAATTACATTTACATTTAATATAATTTATATTATTCAAATTAAGATTTTATAAAATCACAAATCATCGGTCATAAATACAATCTCGAAATTCAAACTTTCCTAAAACTACCAATATTAATAATAAATGATTGTCATGTTAATGATAATTATAACTTCTCCATTAAATTAGGAATAACTACCAATAAGCATTAATTTATCGATTAATAATGACTTAATGTTATCAGTAGGGGAAATAAAAAAACCGTTTAAGAACACGAATCGACAAGATTAACCAAGTTGGATGGAAAACCATATAAAATAAAAAATAAAGAAGAATATATGAATTAATTAATTAATTATCGAGTAACAGAATATATGCTTGACTACATGCTAAAATAGTATGCACGTTTTAATATATGCTTGACAACATGCTAAAAAAAAAATACACGAGTTTTATCTTTATTTATGATTAATATAATCATAGTATTATTACATAAATCATGGTGTTATCACCTAAAAAAAAAAATATAATATAAGAAAACTAAATATTCTGCAACTATAAAATTGTTCCACATAATTTATATTTGTTTATAGTTTATATATTATAAACAGATTTTTTAGATAAAATCAACTTATAATATTATTCTATTAAACTAATTAACTTGTTATCAGTTGCGTAAAAGAATATATGCGTGGTGATATACTAGAACGAAATGCCCATTTGAAATATGGAACATATATGCAAATAACATGATATTATCTTTACATATAATTAATATAATCATAGTATTATATAAAATATTAGGCATCAACATAAATGTTGGACATAATTTATCTATATTTATAATTAATATATATAAAAGAGATTTTAGATAAAAAATTTACTCATAATATTAAATATTTAAATAAATCGAAATATAAACATTGCTGTGTATTATATTGAGGTTAATTATTAACAAAAATAAGTGTTTAAAATTAAAATATAAAATATATAATGTAATATGTAAGAAAAGTAAATATTTTAAATAAATTATGGATATCATTGAAAGCGCATAATATATTACATATAATAGTCAAAATATTATTGTTGGGAATAAAATGAGTTTTGATTATGTTACCAAAACCCCCTTAGACATGCCAATTAGATAAGTTAGAATACATGCACATGTTTCAGGATTGTTGGAACATGTAGCTTAAGACTAGTTGAGAAGCTGATATGTTAGGCAACTCTTAGATCAATAGATGCACAAATTGAGGGGGAACACATGCTTAGAAGCTTGTAAAGATTAAGTCCCCTCAAGGCTCAGTTTTGGATTGACCTTAAGTCTGCTGATGGACAACTGTGCTGATCAAAGTCAGCTCAATATAGAACAACCTATCTGAAGATCAACTGAGTGGAATAGATCATCAAGATCAAGTCTACTGCAATGAAAATCAAGTTCAGAAGAGTTGTCCGGCAAGATTGTCTCAGCACATTTGAACCAGAACAAGCTTTGAAGAACAAGCCCAACTATGCTGATGAGGTCAAGACCACTTATTCATTGCCATGAATTCATAAAGATCTAATCTAAGAACTCATGGAAAGGGAAATAGCCAAGTCATCTGAAGAGCATACCAACACTGTTGATAAGCAAGAATATGTTGATCTTCATAAACAGAGTTGACCAAGTGATAAGAAATGTTGTCCTTATCCAAGGATCAATCATCAGAAGTAATGTCCATGGTTGATCAAGTGAATCTTGAAGTCAGACATTGGGAAGAGTGCTGCAAAGTGAAGACAAAGTAGTTACAACCGTTTATTTCCCAAATTAAGGACATGTCACTATCAAAAATCTGTCTTCCAGTTACAGAGTTCAAGGAAGACATTTATAGACAATTGAGGCTGTCTTTCCAACGGGCAAATCCTCAATTTTGCCTATAAATACAGAAGTGTGAAGACCATTTGAAGAATCCAACTATCCAACATTCAAGCAACTACTCTGAAGTTTCAAAGTTCTTTAAAGACATTCTTAGTCTTCAAACACTTCATTCTAAGTTGAACCTCATTGTATATCCATACAAAGCTTAGAGAGATATCCTATCCTTATACACTGAACCTCATTGTAAAGGATATCTCATTAGTTGGAACCAAACTTCAACCCTTATACCTTTCAAGACATAAAGTTAGAAGGTTGTAGGAGTAGAAGTGTAAGGAGTTAACTGTTGAGAGAAGAACAATTAATTTTGAGTTGAGAAAGGGTCCTAGGACTCTTGACATCCTAGGGATCAAGGCACCAAGGAGTGGTGTGGTTGATCAAGTGCACCTTGGCACTATAAAACAAGTTAATTCCAAGAGTGAAGGAATTATCCTTTTAAATCAGGGAAAGTGGATGTAGGAGCTTGAGTCTCTGAACCACTATAAACTCTTGTGTTGATTTACTTTCAAGTACTTACATTCATTCAAACACAGCACACAAACTGAACTTTCAAAGATATATACATAAGATTGTGCAAAACATATTTGGACAAGTTCCCTGAAACTGGATAAGCTGTTAAGGTGATTTCAGAACTTAAAAGGAGTTTAAACTAAAGGGCCAACCACTAATTCCGCACTTATAACTCACTTAGATAGTCATTCAACTAAGTACTCAATAGTACTTAGTAGATTGGTTATCTTTAAGAAGTTATACATCTCAGTAGAGTTGTCCAGGACAACCTTGCTGAAGTCATATTTGGTTAAGTTTGTAAAAGATTTGCATACAAGTGTATCCCCCCCCCATACACTTGTTATATACTTCTTTAAGGACCAACAAGTGGTATCAAAGCAGGGGTTCATAGACCACTGCTTCTGAAAATCCATTTTGATTTTCAAAGACACATTTTAGTGTGGTCACTAAACTGATCTTTATCTGAAATCTATCATATCTGTAACTAACCCATCTTGCTTGAGATATGGCCAACAACAATGTTGTTCCACATGATGCTGTTCAAAGAATCAACAACATGGCCACTGATCCAATCAACCATATATCTCATCACAAACTGCCCATGTTCTCAATAGAGAACTATGACTTCTGGAAGATCGGAATGAGAGCTCATCTTGCATGCCTGGACAATGATATGCTGAGAGTGATCACAAGAGGACCTTTTGTGTTCACTCAAATCAATCCTAGGGTGACTGAAGAACAAAGAGCTGACATAAGGGAAGAAATCCCCAAGGATGAAGATGATTGGTCTCACCACTGAGGAGAAAAGAAAAGATAATCTGAATTATCTTGCAATGAACACTCTTTACCAGACTATTCCAGATGCAGTAATGGGAAGAGTCTACCACTGCACAACAGCTAAAGAAATTTGGGACACCCGTGTGAGGGTACAGCCAAAATCAAGGAGAATAAGTTCCAAGTTGCTGTGCAGAAGTTTGAGCAATTCACAATGGAGCCTGAGGAGTCCATTGACAAGTTTGCTGGTAGATTTACAGATATCATGAATGAAATCAACTCATTGGGCAAGGTGTACTCCAGGTGAGAGGTTGCTCTTAAGATTCTAAGAAGTCTCACTCAAAAGTGAGATGTATACTCAGTAATGATGCAGAACACAAAAGATCTCTCCACCATGCCCATGCAACAAATCTTCTCAGAACTCAAAGCCTGTGAGTTTGATCTCAACAGAAGAAAGCCTGTTGAGGAACCTTCATTACCAACCAAAGGAGTGGCATTCAAAGCCAAAGCTGCTGAACCAGAAATTCAACCCACTCCTAGATCATCAAAGTCAGTCTCTAAGGCTAAAATGAAGGAAGAAATGGCCCTGATGGCTAGAAGATTTGACAAGCTTAACTCAAGGTTTGGTAGAAATACAAGAAATTCTACCAAGACAACAAATTCAGGAGAAGGTACAACTCTCCTGAAAGCCAGGCTGAGGACAAAAAGCCTGAACAAAGAAGATCAGAGGACAAGTACTCTGATAGGAGAAAGTCCAGCAGAGCTGAACCTTCATCATCTAGAAGAAGAGATGATCCCAAGAAGGATGATGATGAAGACTTGTGCTACAACTGCAAAAAGAAGGGGCACTTTCAATATGACTGCCCTGAACTCAGCTCAAAGGAGAGAAAGGAGAGGCAAGCAAAAAGAGACAGAAAATTCACCAATAGGAAAGCCATGATGGCTGGTGATGAGTCTGACACTGCTGAAAGCTTCAACTCTTCTGATGATGGACTGTTCTCAAACAGTGGTGATGATGATGATGTGTGCAACATGGCCACAGAGGATGATGAGGTATCCTCTACTTCTAGCTCACCATCATTTCTTTCACAAAACACTAGTGAAGTCAACCTGAAACTTTCTTTTGGAAAGTTAATGGAAGACTTTACTAGGCTACAAGAATTTCATGACAATTGTGTGAGAGAAAATGAAAGGTTGTCAATAGAACTTGCAAAACCTTCTGAATCAGTAGTTAATGTCAAGTCTACTGAGTTGTATCAACAAGTCTTGAGAGAGCTTGATGAAGCCACTCTCAGGATAGTTGACCAACAAAAGCAGCTTGATGAACAACTACTTACTCAGAAGAGGAAAGACTTTGAACTTAAAATTCTTCAAGCAAAATTTGAAAACCTCTCACATGAGTATAACATTCATAAAGCAAGTGAAGAGAGCCTGAAATTAAAGATGTCTGCTTTGAAGAAATCCTCTAGAGCAATAGAGGAAATTCAAAGTTACCAAAAACCTATGACTCAAAGAAGTGGATTAGGATTTGATCCATTTGAATCTTCACCTTGTCTTAGTGTTGCTTCTACAAGTAACACTAAGAAAATCTTTGTTAAATCAGTGGCACAACAAGCTGAAAATGAAATAATTCAGCCACTGAACAAAGGAAAGGGCAAAATGCATGAGATGCCCACTCAAGTGATTCAGGAAACTAGGCCCAAACCTAAGGAAAAGGCCAAAGTCCCTGAACACAAGAGGAATGGTGTTCAGCAGAGTAGGCCCAATGGAAGGGTAACTCATCTGAACAACATTCATAGAGGTTGTCCAAGGTATGTTCAGCCTAGGCCAACTCCCCAGAGGAAACCTCAGCTGAACAGACCTATGGTCAACCATCCTCAAAGGCAGAATAAAATGAGACAACCAAAACCCTTCATGCCAAAGGGTAATGGTCATAAATATACCTTTCCTCAAAGATTTCCCTAAGTACCACAAAGAACTCATAAGTTGAGGAGATTTGACAATTCTCCTGAAACTTACAGAGTCAACACTTTCACACACTCTTTTCCAAAGGCATTTAAGGGAAAGATAGTGTATGTTGATGCTAAAGGAAAACAACTTAGCCACCTTGAATCAATCAGGGTAATTAGGCAAGTTTGGGTTCCTAAAGGTACAGATAACCTCTCAGGACCCAAAATTCAAAGGGTACCTAAAGCTTGCTAATTGCAGGTACCCAAGGGCCACAAGAAGGTGAGGAGTATGAACAAAAGGTCATCATGGTTCCATGACAGTGGATGCTCAAGGCACATGACTGGAAACAAAGATCTCCTCACTAATTTCACTGAAAAAGAAGGCCCAAATGTCACATTTGGAGACAGCTCACAAGCAACAACAAAAGGTTATGGTACCTTGATAATTGGTAATATCAAGGTATCCAATGTATCTTATGTGGCTGGTCTCAAATATAATCTCCTAAGCATAAGTCAATTTTGTGATAAAGGTTTTAATGTTGAGTTTTCAAGTGGAAAATGCTTAATCAAAGATGGAACTCAACAAACCCTGCTGACTGGAACTAGAAAAGGAAATGTGTATTTTCTGACCGGGACAAGTCTGCTGATGCTGCATGTTTCATTGCCAAAAGCTCAAATGAACAAAGTTGGTTATGGCATAAAAGGCTAAACCACGTGAACTTTAAATCAATGAACAAGCTTGCTAGAAATGCATTAGTAAAAGGACTACCTAATGAGGTTTTCATTAAAGAGCATGTTTGTAAACCATGCCAAGAAGGAAAACAGATTAAAGCCTCATTCAAAGGAAAACCAGTCATCTCTACTGAAAGGGTACTTGAACTATTACATATGGATTTGTTTGGACCAATTACCCCTGCAAGCATAAATGGTAGAAAATACATATTGGTTGTAGTTAATGACTTCTCTAGGTTCACATGGGTAGTATTTCTCCTTAATAAGAAAGAAACTCAAGTCAAACTCCCTGATCTGTTAAAGAGACTGTCAAATGAGAAAAGCCTTAATATAATCAAAATAAGATCTGATAAAGGCACTGAGTTCATAAATTCATACATCAATGAGTATTGCACACTAAATGGAATTGCCCATGAAACCTCAGCAGCTAGAACCCCTCAGCAAAATGGAGTTGCAGAAAGAAGAAATAGAACTTTGAAAGAAGCTGCTAGAAACTTAATTGCTGATTCAAATTTACCTAAGAGGTTGATGTAGCGCAGCCTTGATGGTTTAGATGAACACTCAAGAGATTATAGAAACCCACACGAACAATTGATAGAAACTCACAAAACCTGTATAACCCACACTTAACCCTCTGATATTATTCTTCAAATCAACAACCAACAATCCATCTTACGCAGGAGGTATTTATAGCCTCCCCTTACAAAGATAACAAGCAGTTTGGCATTTAACAACCTACACTAATTGTTGTAACTAACTAACCTCTGCAAACTAACTAATACAAGAAAGCAAATACTAGAGAATAAAAAAGGGACTAATATTGAAATAATAGACGCAATTCAATTATTAACTTACTCGCCATCATTCTCTCCGGGTAGGGCGCGATTCGTCCTCGAATCGGACTCATCTTGCTCTTCATCATTCTCTCCGGGTGATAGACGATTTGTCCTCGAATCGAAAACATCGTGAGGTCCATCTGAAAGCACAATAATATCCTTGACGTTGAAAACATCCGAGGAACGCAATTGAGAACGAAGAGGTAGCTGCTAGGCATACAGATTAACATGCAAGTAAACAAACACAAAAAGACGCATCCCATAGACACCTTATAAGACGAACCACTAGTAAACGACACCAAAATGGGTGAACGTCGAACGTTACTTGCGCCTAGAATTGCCACTTGTACCAAGGTTTTGGAGATGGGATTAAATTGACCACCTGCATCCAACTCATCGATGAATACGATACTAGGTGCACACTACATTGCCTGTTGAAACATGCTTCTAACCTTTGACGGGCCCACGCCGACAAATATTTCCATTAAATCAGAACTAGGTTTGGACAAGAAAGGCACACCAAATACACCAACCAATGCCTTTTCCAGGCGTGATTTACCTGTTCCAGGATGTCCAACTAATAGAGTCCGTTTAGGAATTATGACCCCAAGATCACGTTTCTTGGTGTACTTAAAAAATTCTTCATCATCTATGTCCAATGCTCTGCGTTTCTTATCATTATCAACGCCTGCAGCAGCCAAATTCCCAGGTTCTAGCATGGAAATAAAAGTGTTTTTGCTCACCAATAC
The DNA here is from genome assembly GCA_963675135.1 of Galeopsis tetrahit. Classification (NCBI taxonomy): domain Eukaryota; kingdom Viridiplantae; phylum Streptophyta; class Magnoliopsida; order Lamiales; family Lamiaceae; genus Galeopsis; species Galeopsis tetrahit. Next base: position 34,525,443 of record OY776122.1, read on the forward strand.
CGAGGCGTTGGTGTCGTCGTAAATGGGCGGACCATCGTATCCGCCATCATTAACCAACAGATCACCCTCAGGGAACACTCTCGCGCAATGGCGACGAAGAAGATCGGTGGACCCTTCGTCTCCTGTCCACTTAACTTCGAAAGGGGCATCGGAGGGCTCCTCATCAAACCTGGGGGGGCCTTCGTACACTGCCTCCTCCGAGAATAGGGAGCGACTGGGGCACATAGTGGATCTGTGACCCGGGGCACCGCAAGAAAATCATGCACCCGGCTGGCGCGCGATGGCTTTCGGCGCAGGGGCGGCCATGGGCATAGAGAACCCAGCTGGCGGGTTTGGTTGCCGCTGCGGCAAAATGGATTTCAAGGCTGGTACGCGGCCCAGGTCTGGGTGTTGAAACAACGCAATGAATTCCCATTGTCGTGTCTCCAGCTGTTCTTGACGCAGGGTAACCGCTGCCATAACCGCGACCAAGTGATCCAGTGTTTGGCGCAACTGGACGAACTCGCCCTCAGGTTGAGGCTGATCTTGACGTTTTGGCGCCATCCCAAATAGCGATCCCGACTCTAGATACCACCTGATGTAGCGCAGCCTTGATGGTTTAGATGAACACTCAAGAGATTATAGAAACCCACACGAACAATTGATAGAAACTCACAAAACCTGTGTAACCCACACTTAACCCTCTGATATTATTCTTCAAATCAACAACCAACAATCCATCTTACGCAGGATGTATTTATAGCCTCCCCTTACAAAGATAACAAGCAGTTTGGCATTTAACAACCTACACTAATTGCTGTAACTAACTAACCTCTGCAAACTAACTAATACAAGAAAGCAAATACTAGAGAATAGAAAAGGGACTAATATTGAAATAATAGACGCAATTCAATTATTAACTTGCTCGCCATCAGAGGTTTTGGGCTGAAGCTATAAACACTGCATGCTATACTCAGAATAGATGTTTGATCACTAAGGGACAAGGGAAAATCCCTTATGAACTCTGGAAAGGAAGATTGCTTAAAGTGTCTTATTTTCACATATTTGGTTGTAAGTATTTCATTCACAACAATGGGAAAGAGCAATTGAAAGCTTTTGACAGCAAAGCTGATGAGGGGATATTTCTTGGATATTCCCAAATCAGTAGAGCTTTCAGGGTTTACAACTGTAAAACCCTTATTATGGAAGAAACACCTCATGTTGTGTTTGATGAATCCACTTCTGAGATTAGGAATAAGAACTTGGACACTAAAGAAATCACACAAAGAACAACCAGATTAAGCCTACAAGACAAGAGCACTGTATTCATAGATGTTGTCCAAGCCAACCCTCTTGAAAACATCACACTGGACAACAATCCTGAATGCAATCTACCTGAGGCAAACCCCACCGAAGGAAATGGTGAACTGAATGACCCAATCCCAGTTCACACTCAGGTAACAACTACCAGTGAAGAAGCAGGCCCTGCTGAGGTAGTTAATGGATCCAATATTTAAGGGGGAAACAACAATGTTGATAATGTCAATGTCCTTGACATTGAGGACAACACCCCTGAATATGATCCTGAATTAGATCCTGCATTAAACTTTCCTGAATTTTATGATGCTAGTGACTCAACCTTAGTAGAGGAAAACTCTACTGAAGGGATCAGAAAAAGAAAGATATGGTTATCTGACCATCCTACTGATCTGATACTTGGTGATCCAAGTGTAGGAGTCAAAACTAGAAGGTTTCATGGTGAAAGTGCTTTGTTTTGTTGTTTCCTATCAGAACAGGAACCAAGTGACATTGAGGAAGCACTTCAAGATACAAATTGGATCACAGCAATGCAGGAAGAGCTGAACCAATTCACAAGAAATGATGTATGGGAGCTGGTGGATAGACCTTCACATCAAGATGTTATTGGAACCAAGTGGGTATTCAAGAACAAAAAGAATGAGAATGATGTGATAGTCAGAAACAAGGCCAGATTGGTGGCCAAGGGCTATTATCAATCAGAAGGCATTGACTATGATGAAACATTTGCACCTGTGGCAAAGCTAGAAGCAATAAGGCTCTTCCTAGCCTATGCAGCCCACAAGAGGTTCAAAGTGTACCAAATGGATGTCAAAAGTGCCTTCTTGAATGGAGTTTTGAAGGAATAAGTCTATGTAGAGCAACCACATGGTTTTGAGGTTGGAAACCAAGTCTACAGATTGAAGAAAGCTCTATATGGACTCAAGCAAGCTCCAAGAGCTTGGTATGATACATTGTCACAATTCCTCTTGGATCATGGATTTGTCAAAGGAACTGTGGACAGAACTCTCTTCAGAATTTGTGAAGGATATGACATCTTGCTTGTCCAAATATATGTTGATGACATCATATTTGGATCCCCCAATGAGAAGCTTTGTGAAAAGTTCTCAAAGCTCATGCAAAGCAAGTTTGAGATGTCAATGATGGGGATGATGAACTTCTTCTTGGGTCTTGAAGTCAAGCAATCAAAAGAAGGAATCTTCATCAACCAAGCTAAGTACACCAGAGAAATGATCAAGAAATTTGGGTGTGCCACTAGCAAGCCAGTAAGGATCCCTATGAACACCAATTGGAAAATGGATCCAGATGAGAGTGGTGTTCCAACCAACTCTACTGAGTATAGAGGAATCATTGGTTCACTCTTCTATCTCACTGCCAGCAGACCTGACATCACATTTGCAGTAGGTGTTTGTGCAAGGTTTCAAGCAAATCCTAAGAAAAGCCATCTAGAGGCTGCTAAGAGGATCTTGAGGTATCTCAAAGGCACTGAAAATCTAGGCCTTTGGTACCCTGCTGATGACAACATTGAGCTAACTGGCTACTCAGATGCTGATTATGGAGGTTGTAGAATTGGCAGAAAGTCCACTTTAGGGACATATCAATTCTTGGGAAACAAGCTCATATCTTGGTTCTCTAAGAAACAAAATACAGTGGCTACTTCCACCACTGAAGCTGAGTATGTTGCAGCTGGAAGTTGTTGTGCTCAGATCCTGTGGTTGAGACAACAACTAAGAGATTACAATGTCAACTCTACTGAAGTGCCAATATTCTGTGACAACAACAGTGCCATTGCAATATCACAGAATCCAGTCTTGCACACAAGATGCAAGCATGTGGACATCAAGCATCACTTCATTAGAGATCATGTGGAGAAGAAAGACATCAAGTTGGTAAAAATCCACACAGATCATCAAAAAGCTGATATCTTGACAAAGCCACTTGCTGAAACAAGATTCTTGGAACTATCAGCAGAATTGGGACTTCTTGATCCAGGAAAGTTGGACAAGTAAGCCCAAAGGAGTTAACTAATCAAGGGGGGACTGAAAGTGATGTTCAGCAGACTTGGACAAGTCTTTAGGACACTTGTCCATTGAAATTCAAGACACTTGTCCACAACATTTCAGGACACTTGTCCATATGGGGTCAGATAAGTTGTCTTGGCTATCAAACCAAATCTTGGTCTGATAAGCACCTATTTTGGGTAATCATTGCCTATTTCGATGGCTGTCTTATTCCTCTTAAAGTTATCACCTTTTCAAAGATTTAATTTGCCCCTACCCAAAAAGTCACTTTCAATGCATTAAATGTCAAGATTTAACTCTTGTTTGCATTAAAAAATTCGAGACATGATCTACCTTGATAACCCCCCATCCATTAACTAATATTAACTCCTTCTCACGTTTGAATAAAAACAGTTTTCTACTGTTTCAAACTGGATTTCCTCATTTGTAAACCCTTGAATTGCCTTAAGACTCACCTACTCATTGACATACATTCCTTTTGGAATATTCACAAGTCTTAAGAAGCCCATAAAGCTCATTTCTTCCCCACGCATTCAAACTCTCTTGAAACCCTAGATTTCATCTTCTCAAACTCTCTAAAAAACCTTATTGTTTCATCAATGGCTCCTAAAGCAAGACCTGAAATGATTGTTGATTTCTCTAACAAGGATCTAGACCTTGATTTTGGGTATCTCAGCTATAAAAACAATCTTACGTTTGAGCCAATCCTTTCATTTGAGAGTGAAGACCCTGAAGTCACACCCACCTTGAGATGGCTTAGAAGGGCTGGACTCCAGAAGTTTATGCAGGAGAAGCCCAGCTCTTGTCTTGAGAACTACATGGCTGAGTTCTTTGCCTTCCTCAAGTGGAGAGGCAAACCTGAAGATGGTGAAGTGGCAAAGAGGTTGTCATACATAGCTGATGGAGAAGAAGAGGAGAGATTCCACAGAGTGAAGTTCTCTGAAGAAGATGTGGAAGCAGATTTTGGATTACCTTCAGAAGGAAGGAATCCAGAGTTCTATGGAAATGGCCATGAGCAAGAAATTGCTCAGGAATGGCTCTTTGTTCCAGGGCCAATCTCCTCTACTCAACACAAGAGGACTCTCAAGCCAAAGTTCCTCAATCTGTTTGAGGTAATAACCAAAAGTTTGTTGAGTAACACTGGGAGTTTGGAGCAAGTAAGTGCCCCAAGGATAAGAATCATGGCTGCAGTAATTGATGCTAGTGATAAGGGCATCAAATTTAATTGGAGGGAGTTCATCTTGACTGAAATGATGAAAGAAAAGACAAAGTTCAAGGTGAAGTAGGGATGGCAATATTGACCCGACCCGTGGGTACCCACCCTGCCCCGTGAGATTTGGGCCAGGTCGGACCCGCCCCGTACTAAAAACGGATTCTGCCAACCCCGACCCGTATGTAAAAAGATCGGGTTTGGGTTTTATATCAGACCCGCGGGGTCCCGACCCGACCCGACCCGTATTAATAAATATGTAAGTAAATTTGAAAGTTTTTAACTTTTCTATACGTATTAATAAATTTAAGAAAATTTGACTAATATATTATTATCCATAATTTATACGTCTCTTTACCTTCTTTTGTTTAAGTTTTTAATTATAGATTCCTTAAATTAAGGAATCACAATAGCCACACTCTTTAACTTTTCTATATGTATTAAATTATTAATAAATTAAGGAATGACAATATATACTATATATTATATATAGTCATAGTTAGTAGTTATTATTGTATATGTTATAGTATTGTGTTAATTTTAATTATATTCTCTATTCAAAACGGGGCGGGGCGGGTCCGACTCGCCCCATATGGGGTGGGGCGCGGGGCGGGTCTGGGGCATATTATTCTTGAACGGGCCAGGTCCGGGTAATCAACTACCCGACCCCGACCTGGCCCATTGCCATCCCTAAGGTGAAGGCTCAAAACAAGGTTGTGTTGGAAGGAAAGCTAAGATACTGCACAAGGGCAAGCCTATTGATTGAGAAGTTTGCTCACTACATTGAGATGCAAACATTTGCAAAACCTCTCCCAGCCCAGAAAGTAATGTTCAGGAAGTTGAGTAAGAAAACTGAACAAAGAAGGATGCAACTGGCCAAACCTGCTCAAGAAAAGGTTGAGGAGAAGCCAAAATTGAAGAAAAGGACTAAGGCCAAGGCTGTCAAGACAAAAAAGTTGTCTCAACTACCCTTAGAAGAAACTTCAGGAGCATCAACTGAGGTTGATGAGGTTGCTGAAGAGGGAGTACAAGTTCCTTCTGATCATTCAGAAGAGTTGAGACAAAAGTACAATGAGGTAAGGCAGAAGAAAAAGGGAGATAAGAGGATCAAGGAAGTTGTCCCTGAAGAGGAAGGAAGTGGGAGTAGTAGGGCTAGCAAGAGAAGGGCCAAACCCACTGAAAAGATTTTGGAACTTCAGGAAGAAAGGACCCTTCAAGTTGCCTTAAGGGAAAGTAGGGCAGAAAGCAGAACCAAATCTAAGTCTAAAACGAATTCTTCTGGTTCTGGAACTCATGAGTCCAAACTCCCTAAAACCCAACATCATGAGCCCAACTCTCCTAATACCCACAAAACCCCTGAAAACCAACCCATCACCCCCTTGAACCTTACCAAGAGATATTCTCCAGAAGGGAGTGCACAAAGAGGGCCAATGGATGTGCTGACTGATATTGTTGTGGATGAATCAAGACTTCTATCTCCACTTGATTCATCAATACTCAAGTACTCAAAAGCCTTAGAACATGAACTTCTAGAGCCAACCCCTCTGAGCAAAGCCCCTTCTGATCCATTGCTCTCAAAAGCAATTGAAGCACCCATTGTTGCACCCAACCCTTTTGAAGCTAACCCTTCTGAGCTCAACCTTCCTGAAGCCATTCTTCAAGCCAATTCCCCTGCACCCAGAGCCAACTCCCCCATAGCCCAAAGTTCTCAATCAAGTGAGGATGAGGAGGAGTATACTTATGAAAGTATGCTCAGAGGAGGAGCCAAAGCTACGGTGGACAGTTTGTACCCACAGCTTGCAGAATTCCCTAGAATTCAAGGGATGTTCCATGATATGAGGACATTGGTGGATGTCAAGGATAAGACAATCATGCAGATTGCTCAAGTCATCCATGATAAGGGTGCAAACTGGTGGCAGATAGAGGAAAGCAGATTATTACACTTTGCTGGTGTAAACAAGACAAGATTCCTCACTGATGAGGATGTGTTTGCAAAGTTGGTAGCTGCCAAGATTGCTGAGGACAAAGAGAGACTGGCTAAAGGGATCAAACACCCTGATAGCAGCTCAAATGATGATGATGGCAAAGATGATCCTTCAAACCCCCCAAAACCCTCTCACTCCAACCCTCCTGAAACCAATCTGCCTTCAACCCCTCTCTTGACCTATCATAGAAAAGGTTATGTATCTTCAGAAGTGTTGACCAGAGCTGGTGACACAGCCAAAGATGCATCTGCCAATGAAGGTTCTTCTGAACCCAATGCACAGCTTACAGATGTTGAGGCTCCTATCTTAGAAGCTGGTTTGATTAAGGCCTCATCAGTGTCAGCAGAGTTGGACACTGACCAGCCCTTGATCATTCAGGATAACTCAGTGGCTGCTGATATAAGCATTGTGATCTCCCAACAACTGCCATCTTTGAACCCTGTTGAGGGTGGAGATGTTTCAGGTCTAAGTGAAGGAGTTGAAAAGGAGACTATAGTGGAAAAACCAGAGGGATTTGTAGATGAAAGAGAGGTTGTTATCACTAGGATAGTGAGTGTACCACCAAATGAGGGTGGAATAAGTGAGGAAGGACAGGTTATTCTTGAAGTCAAGTCTGAACTTTAGGAAACCCTTGAGGAAAGGAGGCCTGTTCTTTTGTGTGAGGAAATTAATATTGAAGGGAGAAAGGAATCAGTTGAAAATGAGGAGAAGGTTGCTGATGTATCAGAGTCTTATGCTAAAAATACTGAGGGTGATGAGTGTTTATTTTCTAACCCCTTTGATTTCTCTGATATTGCAGGTATCTCTTTTGATCAAATATTTGCAGATGATCTTCTCACTGATACACACATTCAGGTGGATTCCAGCTCAGCCCAAGCTATTCTTGGTGAACAATCAGCAAAGTTGGACTCCTTGGCTCATCAAGTCCAAACTGCTCATGCTGAAACTTCAGGAGCCTTGGATGAGCAAGGTAGAACTTTGGCATCTGTTGAGATGAGGCTCACTGGCTCTGAAGATGTGGTGCTGCCCACAAATGAGGCAAGGATTAGTGGCGTAGAGTCTGGGTTGTAGACCATCTCTACTGAAGTCCAAAAGGCCAAGAAGAGCATGAAATCTTTCACAAAGGGTGTGAAGAAAGATCAAAAGCTGATGATAGAGAATCACAACAACAATGTGAAGGCTCTAAAACTGGTGATCAAGCAAGCACTAGGAAAGAAAAGTGCTATTCAGAAGAAGAGAGCTGAAGAGATGAGGCTAGCAATGGTGAAAGCTGCTTCAGAAAAAATTTCCCAAGAAGTGATGGCCGAAATTCCTGAAAGTGCAGTGGCCAACCTTACTGACTTCTTTTTTGATGTACCTTACTGACTTCTTGAAGGCAAGCCTTGATGCATCCCTCAAAACAACCATGGAAGAGGTTGTTGAGCAGAAGATGAAGCCTGTTCTAGCTTTCCTAAGCTTGAGCAGTGACAGAATGCAAAATATACATGATGAGAATGTATATTTGCTGGAGGAGATGAAGTCCTTAAACCAAGTGCTAAAGCCCCAATGCAAAATATACATGAGGAGAATGTATATCCCTTATGGCCACTAAAATGAGTGAGTTAAAGCCCCAATGCTTTGATGCTGCCAAAAATGGGGAAAGGAAAAGAACAAGGGCAAAAGGTGCCTTGATCATTGGAGAAGGCAAAGGTAAGGAGAAAGTGCCAGAATCCAAAGGCAAAGAAGCAGCAGGGTTGAACCTGAAGAGCTTGATGAAGAAGAACAGTTGGCCATAGCCATGAAAAATTCTATGGCATCAGCTCAAGAAGAGAGAGCAAGGCTTCAGCAGAGGCCAGGAGGAGAAGTATCTGGACTGGACAAATCCACTGAAGGAGTCCAGACAAGAGGCCAACTCAGAAAGGCTAAAGGAAGCAAGAGGAAAACTGAAACTTTTACAGATTTTCCTAACAGCCTTGATCTACCTCTTGAATTCAGGATTGAAGAAGAAGAACCCTCCTCCAAAAAGGTTAAAACTGCTGAAAAGGACAAGACTGCTGAACAGGTCAAAATCACTGAAGAAGCCAAGAATGCTGAAACTGACAAGTCTTCTGAGACCAAATCTGCTGAAGGTCCCAAAGCTACTGAAAATGTTGAAGTGCTATTTGAAGAAGGCTTTGGACCTGAACCAAAGAAGAAGACAACTGTGCTAGATCCATCCAAACTGTTTGTTGAAGGATATGGCGAGGATCCTGAAACACAACAGAAGCTGGCTATGATGAGAGCCCAAGAGAAGATGGATTTGATTGAAGAAGCAAACAGAGCAAGGGATAAGAGAAGGGCTGACTTTCATAAGCCCAGAAGAAGAAGAGCAGCCTACAACAAGATGAAGTCACAGTTGCTGATCACAATGGACACCAAGTATCCTCACTTGGATAAATGGGTCCCAATTCAGCTCAATGACACTTGGGAAGAGGCTAAAAGGGAGTTTGTCTATGACTATTATGTCATTGGCGGGTGGAATGATGAGGATGTAAACTCCACTTTTACCAAGTTCATGATTGACTATCACAGGGAGCTGTACCAGCAACTTCTTGCAGCTGCTGATATTGCAAGATTTGAACTCACAGCCCCAAAGCAAATCATTTATATGCCTCCCAAGAAAGAAGGCTTCATAGACCAGTCAAGAATCCTTCAAGAGTTCCTGGAAATCCTGAAGTTGAACAGGATGGTGCTAGGACCCAAGGGAACTAATCAAGAGGCCATGGAGTTGAAGAAAATAGTGTGGGCACAATATGGGATGGTGCCACCTCCTGAAGATAACCTTTGAATTGGCTAAGTCCTCTTGACCCTTATGTGCTGAATTGGATGAACACTTGATCTTGATTGTTGTCTTGCTGATATGATCTTGTCTGCTGAAAGTTGCTCAAGTCTGCTGAAATGCCTTTTTGCTCTGATGACTATTTATTTGCTCTGATCACTTTGTTAGTTAGCTTATGCTCTGATATTCAATATGTAATGTTGTTTGATTCATGCTCTGATATGTTTATTCAACTATCAACATGCCTGTAATGATCCATGATATTATTAATGATAGTTGAACATGTTTATGAATCAAGAAACAACATTATATGATCTCAAATTGCCTGACTTGACAACCTATATGCAATAAAAATAGTAATTACACTAACACATTTTCTTTCAGGAAACTTGACCTAAGTCACCACTACTGAAGAAAAATGTAATAAGTGTAGTAAAGTCACTTTTGCATAGACTGTATAGGTTTTGGCATCATCAAAAAGGGGGAAATTTTTAGGAATAAAATGAGTTTTGATTATGATACCAAAACGCCCTTAGACATGCCAATTAGATAAGTCAGAATACATGAACATGTTTCAGGATTGTTGGAACATGTAGCTTAAGACTAGTTGAGAAGCTAATATGTTAGGCAGCTCTTAGATCAATAGATGCACAAATTGAGGGGGAACACATGCTTAGAAGCTTATAAAGATTAAGTCCCCTCAAGACTCAGTTTTGGATTGACCTTAAGTCTGCTGATGGACAACTGTGCTGATCAAAGTCAGCTCAGTATAGAACAACCTACTTGAAGATCAACTGAGTGGAATAGATCATTAAGATCAAGTCTATTGCAATGAAAATCAAGTTCAGGAGAGTTGTCCAGCAAGATTGTCTCAGCACATTTGAACCAGAACAAGCTTTGAAGAACAAGCCCAACTATGCTGATGAGGTCAAGACCACTTATTCATTGCCATGAATTCACAAAGATCTACTCTAAGAACTCATGGAAAAGGAAAGAGCCAAGTCATCTGAAGAGCATGCCAACACTACTGATAAGCAAAAATCTGCTGATCTTGATAAGCAGAGTTGACCAAGTGATAAGGAATGTTGTCCTTATCCAAGGATCAATCATCAGAAGTAATGTTCATGGTTGACCAAGTGAATCTTGAAGTCAGACATTGGGAAGAGTGCTGCAAAGTGAAGACAAAGTAGTTACAACCGTTTATTTCCCAAATTAAGGACATGTCACTATCAAGAATCTGTCTTCCAATTGCAGAGTTCAAGGAAGACATTTATAGACAATTGAGGTTGTCTTTCCAACGGGCAAATCCTCAATTTTGTCTATAAATACAGAAGTGTGAAGACCATTTGAAGAATCCAACTATCCAACATTCAAGCAACTACTCTGAAGTTTCAAAGTTCTTTAAAGACATTCTTAGTCTTCAAACACTTCATTCTAAGTTGAACCTCATTGTATATCCATACAAAGCTTAGAGAGATATCCTATCCTTATACACTGAACCTCATTGTAAAGGATATCTCATTAGTTGGAACCAAACTTCAACCCTTATACCTTTCAAGACATAAAGTTAGAAGGTTGTAGGAGTAGAAGTGTAAGGAGTTAACTGTTGAGAGAAGAACAGTTAATTTTGAGTTGAGAAAGGGTCCTAGGACTCTTGACATCCTAGGGATCAAGGCACCAAGGAGTGGTGTGGTTGATCAAGTGCACCTTGGCACTATAAAACAAGTTAATTCCAAGAGTGAAGGAATTATCCTGTTAAATCAGGGAAAGTGGATGTAGGAGCTTGAGTCTCTGAACCACTATATACTCTTGTGTTGATTTACTTTCAAGTATTTACATTCATTCAAACACAGCACACAAACTGAACTTTCAAAGATATATACATAAGATTGTGCAAAACATATTTGGACAAGTTCCCTGAAACTGGATAAGTTGTTAAGGTGATTTCAGAACTTAAAAGGAGTTTAAACTAAAGGGCCAACCACTAATTCCGCACTTATAACTCACTTAGATAGTCATTCAACTAAGTACTCAATAGTACTTAGTAGATTGGTTATCTTTAAGAAGTTATACATCTCAGTAGAGTTGTCCAGGACAACCTTGCTGAAGTTATATTTGGTTAAGTTTGTAAAAGATTTGCATACAAGTGTATCCCCCCCCCCCCATACACTTGTTATATACTTCTTTCAGGACCAACAATTATTATAACATGGATATCATTTAATGGGAAGCAAATAATATTTTGCATATGTACATTTTGCATCAGAATAAATGCAGATATAATATATATTAATTGGAGGGGGATAAGTGTATATAATACTAAACCAAAAAAAAATGATAAAAAATATTACAGATATTATGAACAATACTAAAAGATAAACACCTCAAATATATAATAAGAATACAAATGCCTAAAAAAAATTTATGCCAAACCAATAGAACTTGAAAATATAATTATATTGAATAGTGATTCAAACAATTCTACTGCTTCCTAATCAACGCATAACATATGATTAACACATCGATAGTGGAAAAATGGCGAAAATAAAAAATCCATAACTAAATCAATAAATTTCAAAGTGATTAAGCAACAATAAAAAAAGTTAAAAATATTCTACTGGACAACATTAGTTTTATCAGTTCCAAAAACACCTGAACGTGTCAATGAATCATGCCTGCCCTTTTTACCACACCTCTTACAACTGGTAGGTTTTACTTTGCGAATTTCTCTGTAGGACGTCATCCTCTTCTGCTTAGGTCTTCCAGGTGATTTCTGCAGAATCGGGGGAAGTATTTTTTTCAACTTCGGCACCTTGTTGTGACTCAAATCGCTCTGTTTGAGGAATAGGGAACAGATCCTCCTTGTAACATTTAGAGCTGTCAGAACGGGCTAACGGGGCGGTGCGGTCCATAACCCACCTCAACCCATCATTTTACGGGTTTTGGCGGGCCGGTCCACGGCGGGGACGGGTTGAAAAATACTCAACCCAACCCAACCCATGACGGGTTGCGGGTTAGCCCACGGGCTTTTATATAATATATTTATTTTTTACTTTTTGACATTTAATCTTATAATAAATTTTAAACAATACATTAATAATTACTAAAAATAAAAAAAATAAAGTATGAATAAATTTGAATAATCTTTAATTAAATTTACCACGTGAATAATTTTAATCTCTTATAATTAAAAAGTAAACCTTAAAAAAGATTTTTTGTTTAACTGACAAATCAATCGAACTAAAATTTAAACAAAGTTTAATGGGCAAATCAACTCAATTATAAGTAACAAACATATAAAATATTCAACGAAAGTTTAATGGACAAATCAGCTCAACTATCAGTAACAAATGTCAATTTGTTACTCTTTCAATCTACTCATGATAATTATACATGTTTAGAATGATATTTTATAATTTTGTATATTGATTTAAAGTTGAATTGAATCAATAAATTTCTAATATCACATTTTTACTTACAATCATAGTTCAACTTAATAAAAACGCGTTACTGTTTCATTAAACCTTAAAAAATAAAAAATAAAATTTAAAAAATAAAAAGCCCGCGGGCCAACCCGCCCCGTCCGCGGTCCAACCCGCCAAAATCCACAATCCATACGGTCTAGCCCAAACGGGCCTGCGTTTTAAACGGGCTTGTATTATTCAACCCAACCCACCTTTTTAATAGGCGGAGGCGGGCCGACCCAACGGGCCTAGCCCATTTTGACAGCTCTAGTAACATTGCTTGTAAGTAGATGTAAAAAAACAATTTTACGATTCAACGAAAGGTTGCATGCGACCGGTATAGCCACGGCGTGATGTAGGGCGGCCATGGTGGCCGGCGCACCAGGGCGGCCATCGATGGCTTCACTTCCCCATTTCCTAATCGACATCTATGATTCCCCTCGATCGATCTCTCCAACCGCGACGGCTAGGGCTTGGTGTTCATCTTCTACAACAGCGACGACGATGGCTTGGGTGAGGGAGATCGATGTATCCGACGACGATGACGATCGGTGTTCATCTTCTCTAACAACGGTCGTAGTGAGGGCGCAGCCATGGTGGAGCGTTACGGTTTTGGAATAGGAGAAAATAAGAATTGGAAATTAGAATGAATGAAATGATAAATATAGAAATTAAATTTGAAAGGTGAGATTTATGGAATTTCTCGAAATTGTCAATTGGAATACGAAAGGTAGTTATTCAATTAAATAAATTTTGGTAGTGATTGAGTAATTATCGGTTGCTAATTTTAATTTACATTGATTTAAATTTTAAAATCTAATTTTAATTTACATTATTAGTGTCGTATAAGAATAAGGGCATAATTGGTTATTTGGATATGAATTTGACCTTAATTCTAATACTATAATTTTTTGTCTCTATTTTTAGTTGTGTCTATATGAATGTCCCTTATATTAGTTAAACTCGAATTAAATATAGAAATTAAAACGAAAAATCTCGAATTACAGTCGAAGATATCTCGAATTTGATTGAATTTCAAATATGTCAAAGAGACTGCAACGACTATATTTATTGCAGAATGTTAAAGAGACTTTACTTTAAAAAGGACCTACGTATCCAAGATACATTTCTCAAGGACAATTTGCAAAGCCAAAAATAAAAAGATTCATTGTAGCTCTCCAATTATAAATGGTGAAGAATGTAATGGACCAAGGATGTGTACATGGGCATTTTGCCCAACTAAATAAATCCCTAGGCCCAAATCTCTATTTTCTTCTCTCTCAAATCACGATTGATTGTTGCCCAAGTTTTGATGGCAATCTCAATCTTTGACTTTCCTTGATTATAGATTCTTACTCTTAATTTATGATTGTGATTCCCTTTTCACGATTATAAATTAAAGTGTTGGGTATCTTTATTTAGTGTGGGTTCAAAACATCGAGTTATCTTTGTGTGAGTTATCTTTGTGTGTGTAATATTTGTGAGAATCCCGTCTTTGTGAGTCTAGTGATAGAGGGAGAAGAGGTTTGGTATGTATGCCTGCACCGTCGCCCGGAAAGGAGACCTGAGCCCGTATACAACCCAATCAATGGTGGAGAAGGCGACCCCAAAAACTAACAATGGTATTGAGAGCCGGGTTCGCCGCCGCAACGCGCCACCCCATCATCGCATATCTGTGACCGACGTGTTGTACCGTACACTACAGTGCACTGCTTCGTGAGGGAAGGTTGATTGCAGCCATTCTCTATCAGGCCAGAATCACCAGATCAAGAACAGTCCCGCTCTCTCTACAGGTAAGTGGAGGTAGGCAGGTAAATTCCAATTTTTTTTCTTTTTTCCTTAATATCTGAACGTAACTATTGCTCCAGTTCTTAGTGAAAGCTCATATATATATATTTTTTATTTCTTGGTCAACTTGATTTATCATTTGACCATTTAATATCAATTTTTTTTTTTGGCTTTAAGCAAATTAATGCGGCTATATTGGAATTGAGTTGTACGGCTTTTTGTTTGGTTCACGGTTAAATTAGGGATCCTTACGATAGGATTCCGCTCTAGTATAAAAGCTTTTTCCCTAAATTTTTTACTGCTTTCGTAGCATAACCCTTTGTCGGGCATTATTTGATTGGATTTGCTTGTTATAGTATTTATAAGTTGTCTTTGTGTTTCCTATTTCCTTTGTGGTTATTTTTGCTTCTGTTGTGTTATTTCCTCTATGTGATTTGTTTGGATCTATCATCATGTCTTTTAACACGGTTTCCACCTTCTCTTATGGCATGACCCCCTTTAATGGTAAAACTGATTTTTGCATGTGGAAACAAAAAATGAAATGTATTTTGATTCAATATTGTGTGTTTGAAGCTATTGATGAATCTTATGCTTCCACTGATACTGCTGAGAAAAAGAAAGAGATCAATGAACTTGTTTTATCTGCTATAATCCTTCAGCTATCTGACTCTGTGCTTAGGAAAGTAGGTGTTATGGACTCTGCCAAGGAGTTATGGGACAAATTGGCAGAGTTATACACTGATACTTCATTGCCTAGTAAACTGTTTTTACTTGAAAAATTCTTTCGTTTTAAACTTGATTTAAACAGAGATATTGAAGAGAATTTAGATGACTTTACTAAATTGATACATGATATTAAGTTGACTGGTGATAAGTATATTGATGAGTATTCTCCAGTTGTGTTATTAAATGTTATACCTGACTCGTATAATGATGTGAAATCTGCCATAAAGTATCGTAGAGATTCTGTGACTCTTCATACTGTGGTTAATGGTCATAAGTCTAAGGAGTTAGATTTAAAACACAATGGGGGTGCTAGTCCGTCTAATGAGGTTATGCATGTTAGGGGGAGGGGTGGTAAGAAGAAGAACCATGATGATGAGTATGATGATTCTAGTAGTAAGTCGAAACCTAGTGGTAAGCTTTGGGTTAGAAAGTGATATAATTGTGGTGACCCTGGTCACAAGATTAATGATTGTACTAAGCCTAGGAAGAAGCCTAATAAGAACTATAAGGTTGATCATGCTAATACGACTACTAATGATGATAGTGAGAACAATGGTGGTGTCTATTGAGTCCGTTTGCTTTGTGTCTTTGTGATTTATTTATTTTTTCCTTTGTGTTTTCATGAGTATTTTACTTTGTGGGTTCTTGGTGGGTATTTTCTTTGTGGCCTTTTCTTTGTGTATTTTTTTTTTTCATTGCTTTCTTCTCTTTGTGTGGTAATGAATGACTAGTAGCTTCTTTGTGTTTAGAGATTATTTCTAGTGAGGTGGAGTGATTTCGTCTTTGTGATTTATGATTATGCTTTGTGATATCATGTCTTTGTGTTTCTCTTTGTGTGTGCTCCAAGTAAGGTTGATCACTTTTGTGTGTTTTTTCTTTGTGGCTTAACTTCTACGTACGTGGACTAACTTGGTGTATTGTCCTTTGCAGGTACGTGGGAGTGGGTTGGGCAATGATGAGGTCAAAATGTTTTCCAAAATAAGGGGTGGTGTATTGGCGTTGGACCAAATAGGTGGAGATGTAATGGACCAAGGATGGGTACATGGGCATTTGGCCCAACTAAATAAATCCCTAGGCCCAAATCTCTATTTTATTCTCTCTCAAATCACGATTGATTGTTGCCCAAGTTTTGATGACAATCTCAATCTTTGACTTTCTTTGATTGTAGATTATTTCTCTTAATTTATGATTGTGATTCCCTTTTCATGATTATAAATTAAGGTGTTGAGTATCTTTATTTAGTGTGGGTTCAAAACATCGAGTTATCTTTGTGTGAATTCATTTGTGTGTGTAATCTTTGTGAGAATCTCGTCTTTGTGAGTCTAGTGATAGAGAGAGAAGATGTTTGGTTTGTATGTCTGCACCATCACCCGGAAAGGAGACCTGAGCCCGTATACAACTCAATCAACGATGGAGAAGGCGGCCCAAAAACCTAACAAAGAACAAAAAAATTCAAGAAGTCAAAGTGTTGGTATTTTGATAACGAGCAATTACTCAAGCATCCAGAATTTCTAAAGAGCAAGCTCAAAGTTTCATATCAAAACTCTAAGGGTTCGTTTGGATTATAGGATGAGATAGATAAGTTATGATAGGATTAGATAGGATTACACTGTTTGGATTAACATTTTTGAAATTTTGATGTGTGTTTGGATTACTTGATTACATTTCTATAATACTGTATTGATAAGTTATATTCTGTGTTTGGATTCAATGATAAATTAATTAAAATGGAAAAAGTCAATTTTGCCCCTAATTATTTTTTGCAATACATATATTTTTTTTCAACTTTACGTAATAATTTGCTTCCAATTTTTGTAGTTTATAATTTTTTTTTAAAAAAAAAACACATAGTATTTTCTATTTTATTTCTTCCACAAATTCCTTGTAATTAGAGAAAAAAAATTGAAAATAAGAAGAAAGAAGCAAATAGAGAAACAACATTAAATTTAAGTTTACACATTTTTATTTGGGGGGACATTTCAAATTAAATGATTTTAGAATACATAGATTTCAAATGACGATTTTAATGATGATTTAAAATTCTATCAATATATTTTAACTAAAAAAAGATGAGATCAAATCTTAAGTATTTAAAATTAATTCATTTATTTTTAATCCAAACAAGTGAAAGTGAATTTGAAATGTAAAATTTAAAATCTAGATCTAAATCACTCCATTTTAATTGAGCCTTATATTTTAAATTAATTTTCATGTTCCATTTTAGTTTCTTTGTATAAATCACTACATTTGATAAGTTACCTATCTTGTCAAAAAATATAACAAACGAGTCTAAATTTCATTGTCTATTCCGTGAGGTATTAAGTTCGAGTCATTGAAGTTGGGAGGGGTTGGAAACTTTTCAAAATTAATAAAAATAATTCATAGCCCATTTTTCCTTTTTTTTTTTTTTTTTTGGAAAAATTAAAACGAAAATTAGTTTACACATAATTACAGCACAAAACTTATGTAATTAAGTCTACATGAGAGGGTATTTTTGTCAAGCTTTAAAAATGTCAAGGGCAGTTAAGTTTTTTTCAAAATGCATATGTATTGGGGAAGGTGTAGACAACTAATCTTACCCCCTCCCCCAAGATCAATTGTCATCCATTTGCATGATTAAAGCTAAAAAGTAACCCGGGCTGAAAATGTTTCTCGGGCTATAAGCATGCAAACCAAACATTAAATTAAGGTAGAAAAAACAATCTATCCTACTATATCCTCTAAACCAAACTAGGCCTAAGGGCATGTTTGTTTTGGGATGGGAAATCCGGATTTGGGATTTCGAAACTCCACCCCCGTTACAGTTTGGGATTTTGATTCAGGATTTCAAAATCCTACCCTATAAACCCTATAAAAGTCAACCCTATAAATACCTACAAATCCTATATAAATAACTATAAAACCTATAACCCTATTCTATAAAGTTAAATCCTACCCTACATAAATCCCAAAACAAACACAAAACATAAAAAGCATTAGGATTTTAAAATCCACTAGATTTTGAAATCCGAATTTCAAAATCCTCAAAATCCCAAAACAAACATGCCCTAATTGTTCATTCAGTCTTAATTCTAAGCAAATATATTCAAATCCTAAGGGCATGATTGATATGATAGAATGAAATTGTGCCTGAATAGAATGAAGGTTTGAATTAAATGACTTAAAAATAATCATTTATATGATTGGTATAACTTTGGAATGAAATGTGATATTGTTACTATTGTATAAATTTATTTTAAATTATTATTTTTATTACTGATATATATATTTTTATAGTTAAATGTTAAAATATTTTTAATAAATAATTTTATTTTTTACAATTATTTAAAATAATAATATTATATTATTATAAATTATTATTATTATTTCTATGTTTATTAATATGTTGAGAATTATTATATTATTATTTATGTTATTACAAAATATTATTGTACATTATTTGATATTATTATTGAATTACTATTATTAATATTATTTTTATTATTAGAATTAAATTTATTATTAATATTTTTAATAATTAATGTTATTATTATTTTGACCATTATATTCATTGTTGTTATTTTTTGGGTGTATATAATAATATTTTTAATATTAAAAAATAAGTTATGACATTTTTATAAAATAATTTTAAAAAATAATTATTCATCAAAGTGTGGAAATAGATAAAATCATAGGGAGTGGGAGGAATCACTACTCCTTAACTTTGGGGAATTGTGATTCCACTTGAAATGTTCATTCTTATAAAAGAAAAAACATATCAATCATGACATTAGGAATAAAATCAAGAATTGTAATTCCATTTCCACCACATTCCCACATACCAATCTCGTAAGCTTAAAGCATTGAGTTTATTCAAACATGTTGTTTGAATAACTCATTAGTTGGAATATATTGCAAACCTTCTTTCTATTTAAACCTGAGATCGAAATTTGTTAGAAAACACTGTAAAAGTATTTGTTCTTAAAAGGATTAATTCTAAACAAATATACCACATTTAGTCTCGATATCAATTTAATCATGACTTTCACAATTATTATAAAAAAACTCAACCTTTCATCGTGTTGCAATTCAATTCATATTTTTTTCATCCGTCCGACAACCGATGATGTGGCTTGTCGGAGCTCGTTACGTCAAATTATACATATTTTTTTCCACATCACATTACAAATTGAATAACACTTTTAGAAAAAAAAAAAAACACGCTTCTTCCTCTCTTCTCAAACTCACTCACTCACGCTTCTTCTTCATTTTCAATATTTCTCCATTCAATCTCTTTATTAAATTCATGTTCTTCCTCTGTAACTCCTTATTATTCATCAATTATTTTGACTTTTATTCTTACACTTTTCTTTATGTTTTACTTTTTTTTTTCTTAATCAAATTGCTTGTACTATACATATTATTTAATCACTTTTTTATTCTAGGTGTTCAGAAATGGTAGAAAACTTATAGACGGATAGAGAAAGTATTACTAACTAAAAAATTCCAAAATTACTAACTAAAAAATATTAGTATTACGTACTGAAAAGTGCTAGCAGAACTTATTAAAAAATGTGCTAGTATTACTAATTGAAAAATGTTACTAGTATTAAATAAAATTTGCTAGTATGGAAAAGTGTTAGTGTAATATAATCAATAATATTATATAGTATATACCAAAAAAATCCTCATTTTTATTCATTTTGTTGCCTGAGTTCAATTTTTGGAGGAGTTGCACACTTGCACCTTCCTTTTTGCAATAAAATTAAAATTAGTATATCATCTCACGAACCCAATTCCAACAACAAAAATCACTATCATAATTACAAATAATTTAATGTTGCGACTTAGAATCAAATTAATTTGTTTTGAGTATAAACAAAAGTTGGAAGGTGACAGTTTTTAAAGTTTGAATTCAAAATACAACAGCCAAATAAAATACAATTGCTGTCCATATCACGATTGAAATTGATTATCCAATCATTTCAAAAAAAAATTAAAAATAATTATCCAAATTAAGACAAAAAACAATTGGGGTAGCTGAACACAAGTTGCAATTGAAGAAACAGAGAATCTAGTTAACTACTTTTAAATCTATCAATTCTAAATAAATGCAATGTAGCAGCCACCAAGTGTATTGGTGGGCTTTTTCACGTGTAAACTACTTGCATGCACCTTCTTGCATTTCTTTATCTTTTAGGGTATGTTTATTTCTGTGATTTTGAAGATTTTTAAATTTATATTTTCAAAATTTAGTAGATTTTAAATTTTAATACTTGTAATAATACGTGTTTGTTTTGAGCTGATATAGTACATAATGATATTAGCAAATACAATTCCATAATAAATCTACAATAAAAAAAAAAACAATTCAAATCATTATTTATTTCAAATTTTAAACTAAATTAATTTATATAATAAATTAGCAATTATAATACAAACTCTAATTGTTAATTCATAACTTATTCCTAATTGAATTAAATAGTAAATTAACAATTATTATATAAAGTCTAATTCATAATTTATAAGTTATAAATCTAAATAAATTTATTCATAAATTAAACACAATAACCAAAACACAATAAATATATTTAACAAAATATAAATTAAATTTACAATTTACTTACCTAAGAAATAAGAAGCATTTGCTAGCCTGCAGTTCGGAGCATAATGGAAAAAGAGAGTAATATGCGTAGTTGTACGAACTAAGTGGCTAAGTGCATTTTAAAGTTGTGGACTATTTTTTGGGCCTCATATCATTAAAAGGAATAATTAAATTTGTATTGGCCTTTTAATGGTGGGGATGCAACTAGCCTCTTACATTTTTATTTTTATTTTGCCTTAAATACATAAATAAATAAATAATCTCAAATTGGGGTATAGTTGTACCCATGTTCCATTCTCCCTATGCTTTTGTATAGCGAGTTGTTGAGGTAGAGAGATATGAAAAAAAAAATGGAAAGAGGAATAGTAAAGAGAAAATGTAGAGAAGAATAAGGAGAAAATGTAGAGAGGCGTTGACAAAAAAAGAAATGAGTAACTTTCGGTGTGACGCTCAAAATGACAAAATGGATAACTTTCAAAGGGACGCGAGGAGTAATAGATATATATAACATTGTAATTTATACTCCATATATCCATGAAAAGTATGGTCACGTTTTTTGCAGAGATTTTAAGAAAAAATAGATAAAGTAAGAATGTCGTGGGGGTTGTTGTATGATGAGTCGGAATTACCGCATATTTTTGTGTTTTAATTGAATATTTTATGTGGATTAATTTGCTACTTTTAGTGTATTTTCCAGACTCACTATTTTATGGCTTCAATTACGTTGATATTTTAATTTGTTATTTAATTAAGGTAAAATTGGAAAGTATTGATGAAGTTGTGTGAGGAGAAAGTGACCCAACACTAAAGACCCAACCTTGGGCCCTGACATAAGGAACTTGGGTAACTTTTGTGGGCCCTGCTGGAGAATTCAACTAAAATAAAGAAAAAGCTTTGGGCCATTGTTTGTTATTGGGCCGGCCAGAAAAAATGAAGGCCCTGACTATATACCCCTCCATACTTGTTAAATATACTCCCCCTATTCATACACTCCCCCACAAAATCGATTATGTTAAATGTACTCCCCCTTAAAATGTCTAATATGCCCTTTTATCTCAAATGGTTATGCGTTAAATATACACCCTCTAAGATCCCTCACTTTTCTCCCATCTTCATTCTTCTTCATCTTCTCCAGCCCAACTCCGACGCCGCCCTCCACCGCACACCGCCAACGCTGCACTCCTCCTTCCTCCGCCTCTCGCCCCTCCTCCTTCCGTCGCCACCCGCTGTTTATTTTTCCTGTAACATCGCGGTGGCGCCGCCCACCTTCTCGCGACGCCACCGCCTTGCCTTCCCCCACCCAGATCCGTCGCCCCCTCCTCCTCCACTGAGATTCGCCGCTCCCTCCGCCCCCTTTTTTCGTTTTTTACTTTTTTTTTTAAATTTTGTTAACAAGCGGCGGTGCCGCCCTCCCTCTCAGCGACACCGCCTCCTCCCTCCCACAGCCATCGTCGCTGCCAACCCACCCACCTAAGCCATTCAGATCTGCCGCCCCCTCCTCCCCTCCACTTAGATCTGCCGCCCCATTACTTCGTTTTTTACTTTTTTTTTATTTATGTTAAAAGGCAGCAGCGGCGCCGCCCTCCCTCTCCCAGCGACACCACCGCCTCCTCCCTCCCACGGCCACCGTCGCCGCCAACCCACACACATAAGCCATTCAGCCCCCCAGCCCTCTGCACCGTTCGAGGCCCCTCCATCAACACAGGTAATTCAATTTTTGTTTCTTTTTTTTCTCGACACACCAGAGTCGATTGTATACCCTCCCGTAGACAAATTGTTGTCGACGAGAGTGTATACGATCGACCTTGATGTGTCAAAAATTTTAAAAAATATATATATATTTTCGACACCCAAGGGTCGAGCATATATACTCTTGTCGAAAAAAATTTGTCGATGATAGTATATATTTTCGACCCTGGTGTGGTGAAAATAAAAAAATAAAATCTGATAGTTTCTGAGTTTTTTTATGAATCTTTTAGTTTTTTTTTTTTAATTTTGAAGTATACAAGTGGTGTTTTTTGTTGGCATTGTTTGAATGGCGGCGGCGGTACGACAGCGATGGTTGTGTCATTAGGTTTAGGGTTTAAAAATAGGGGGAGTGTATCTAACATGTGGTATTTTATTAAAAGGACAGATTGGGTAATCTACATGAATATTAAATTAATAAATGTGAAGGGGGAGTATACTTAACAATGCTGGAGGGGTATATAGTCAGGGCCAAAATGAATTGGAAAAGGGCACGGTTACACACCAACCTATTGAGGACACCCACAGGATGAGTACACACACCGTAAGATGAGGACACCCGCGTGTAAAGTTCTAAAATACCCATTTTTTCCTAGACCCTAATTAAACAATTTCTCCCTCATTTTCTCTCATTTTACACCCACCCCTTTTCCCAAGCAACGTCGACGCCCACTTTCTGCGCCGCCCACGCCCACCTCCCCCCCCCCTCCCCATTCTGGCCTCTTGGTAGGGTGTGTCGCCGTCTTCGTGTACGGCAAGAACGGGGTGTGTCGCCGTCTTCGCTCCAGATCCGCCTTGCCACCGCCGCTTCGTGAAGAAGGCCGCTGCGTGAAGAAGTAGTTCTTCAACGGCGGCACAGTGTCGCCCACCTCCCCACGTCGTCGCGGAAGCCACAGTGTCGCCCCCACAGCGGCCGCCCCTCCCAGTCCTGCGCGCCGCCGCCCCTTACCCTCCGAGTCCGTGCACACCGCCGCCGCGTCTCGCCTCCCCGATTCCGGTAAGTTTAGTGTTTTAGGTTTTTACAGATAAAAATAATTTTTTGTGTTTTGTGTTAGGTTTTTTAGAAATTTTACAGATTCAAATGTAGTATTTTACAAAATCAAGTGTATTAGGGTTTTTACGGGTCAAAAAACTGATAATGTTAAGAAATTTGTGTTTGTTCATTGATTTTTTTTCGCACAATTGAATGTTGTTCATGAATTATTTTCGGACAATATGTGTTTGTTTAGAAGACTTTTTGAACAATTTGATTTTGTTAGGGTAAAATTTTCGAACACCTTTTTTTTTCGAACAATGTTGATTTGTTCGGAAAAAAATTCCGAACAACTCTTTTTTTCGGACAATGTTGATTTGTCCGAAAAAAAATCGAGAACATCTCTTGTTTTCTAATTTTGTGTTTGTTAAAGATTTTTTTTGAAGATTATGGTGATGGTGGGGATGATTTTGGCAAAATGAAATGTGTGGGTGTACTCATCTTTGTATTTTTTTTAAATTTTACAGAAAGAAGATAATGGACATTTTACTTGTCATTTAAGATGAAATTTTTTTCTGATGAGTGTACTCAACCGCCCCCATTGAAAAAAGATGAGAATGAGCTTTTGAGGGAGGCCTGGGAAACACACAGACGCACAAGACAGCCGTCGTTCTGGGAAGAGAAGTCAACACTTGAAGCAGGTTGGAATTGGTGATGTCAGTGCGAGGAGAAAGATTTTTGTGGATTGTAAACTTTTTGATCATCACACTGTTAATTCCTTTTTTTGGATTAATATTCGAACTATACATCAGCTTATTGTTTTTGTTATCTCGTTTATTATGCGTAGCTAATTTTTTTATTCTAGCCCAAGGATGTGAAATCTTATATTGATTGTGTCTGTTTAATTAAATAATTCCTAGTTGATTTTGATTTATATCTCGATTAATTTTGTTATTACTTGAGTAGATGTTATACATGTTTGAATTAGGGATTTAATAGGCTTCATCACCCATTTTTATTCATATATCAATTCTAGCTATCCCATAAATTGTAATCCGTAATTGTTATAAGCCAAATTCTTGTATGTTTCTGAGTACACGGTGTACTCTAGGCCCATTTGTAGCCCTACCCTACCCAATGCTTTTCCAGGCCCAATTTTTGTGACCCGACCCGCAGTCCAGTAGACTTTGACCAGTCAAATGTTGACCGTTGACCAGTCAACGGTCAAACTTTGACTTTTTTTTTTCGTTTTTTTTTTTCGATTTTTTTTTTCGATTTTTTTTTCGATTTTTTTTTCCGATTTTTTTTTTTTTGAAAAAGTGTATGTTATTATAACTAAAAAGTGTATCTTTGTTTTTTTAATTAAAAGTGTATGTTACTATATTAAAAAGTGCAACTTTGTTTTTAATGAAAAGTGTATGTTATTATAATTGAAAAGTGTATGATATTATAACTGAAAAGTGTAAGTTATATATTAAAGAAAAGTGTATGTTATTATAACTGCAAAGTGTATGATCTATTAATGAAAAATGTATGTTTTATTAATGAAAAATGTATGTTATTATAACTGCAAAGTGTGTGATCGTTTAATGAAAAATGTATGTTCTATTAATGAAAAATGTAAATTATATATTAATGAAAAATGTATATTATTATAATTGAAAAGTGTATGATATTATAACTGAAAAGTGTATGCTAATGATACACCTTTATAATCTAAATAAACTGTTCCTAATTTTTTTTTTAAATGTTATTAATTTCACTCATTTTTTTATTTATTCTTGCACTTTTATGACAATTAAAATACACCTTTTGGTTATTAGTACTTGCACTTTTATAATCTACATAAAGTGTTCCTAATTTTTTGAAAAACATTGTTATTAATTTGACACATTTTATTATTTAAACTTGCACTTTTATGACTATCAATGATACACCTTTTGGTTATTAGTCTTGCACTTTTATAATATAGATAAACTGTTCCTAATTTTTTTTTAAAAAATTGTTATTAATTTCACAAATTTTATTATTTAATCTTGCACTTTTATGACTATCAATGATACACCTTTTGATTATTAGTGTTGCACTTTTATAATCTATATAAACGAGTGCTAAAATATTTATTAGGTGCGAAAATTAAAAAAAACAGATGATAAAATAAAATTAAATTCAAAATTTGTTGTAGTTGGGAATCGTTATTTATTCTTGCACTTTATAATCTACATAAACTGTTCCTAATTTTTTGAAAAATATTGTTATTAATTTGACACATTTTATTATTTAAACTTGCACTTTTATGACTATCAATGATACACCTTTTGGTTATTAGTCTTGCACTTTTATAATCTACATAAACTGTTCCTAATTTTTTGAAAAACATTGTTATTAATTTGACACATTTTATTATTTAAACTTGCACTTTTATGACTATCAATGATACACCTTTTGGTTATTAGTCTTGCACTTTTATAATATAGATAAACTGTTCCTAATTTTTTTAAAAAAAATTGTTATTAATTTCACAAATTTTATTATTTAATCTTGCACTTTTATGACTATCAATGATACACCTTTTGATTATTAGTGTTGCACTTTTATAATCTATATAAACGAGTGCTAAAATATTTATTAGGTGCGAAAATTAAAAAAAACAGATGATAAAATAAAATTAAATTCAAAATTTGTTGAAGTTGGGAATCGAACACGTGACCTTGTGGTAAACAACTCAAGGGGCAACCACTAGGCTAAAACAACTAGTTAGTATATTTGCGTGGAATATATTATTTATCCACATAAGTAGGGCTGCAAGTGGACTCAAGTACACCGTGTACTTGAGTACACAGCAGCCCTACCCTTGTTATAATATTTTGGGAATTGTAGCAACTAAGGCAGAACACCTTAGGAATAGTAACATTTAAGTTGCATGAAACGAGCGTCTCGTATTCATGGTCCAATTTATCCTATTGTTTTAATTTTTGAATGCGTTCCTCTAGGTGAACTTTAGATACACGTTTTAGGGTTATTCGTAGGGATAGATTAATTGGGGGTCGTACATGTTGATTAATTAAACGTAAGAAACAATTCGAACTAGTTTGATCGTACCACTGGTTTAGGGATAAGATTCGAGAATAAATTGAGATAACTAGATTTGTTGATTAAATTGGTATAATTAATTGAGGGTGCATTATCCGAGGGCTAGATCGTTCTTACTATTTGAATACTCATTATTTTACTTGCACTTTATTATTACTAGTTTTTTACCCGTGCGATGCACGGGCTTGTTGTAATATTTTTTGGTTGTAGTCGATAAATATCATCAATTATTTTATTTGTTTAACAAATATTTTTGTGGCTTTGTAATGTATGTTGGTTTTAAATTAGTTTGAATAAATTGAAGCTTTTAATAAAAAAGAATTGAAAACATTCAACTTGAATGACATTAGAAATTAAAGAGAAATTTTAAATAAACATAACACCTATAAATCTTCAATATATAATTAGATTTTTGAAATAGACCGAATCTCTAAGATATTCAATAACAGTTTTATATGAGCTTTTCTAAATGAAATTTGCATAATGTGAAATCGAGGTGAAATTGAATAATCATTTTACTTATCAAAATCATCTCATAAATTTTTATTTAAATTTAAAAAATTCGGTTATACCATGCATGTTGGTATTAGAAATTCAAACATAAAGAATTGATTAAGTCCTAATCATCCTTACTAATCTCACTTAAAACTTCTATAAGCCATTAAACCAATTTCTTGCTTCTCAACATCATTTTTTAATTACAATAATATGTAAGATGAAATGTGCAGAGCCATGAACATCAACGTCTTAGATTAATAAAATATATTTTGATATGATAAATCATAAATCAGATCAAATATAATTAAACTTATAATATAGATTTTTTTATTAATTTCAGAAAAGTGGAAAAGATAAAAAAAATATATTTAGATAAAATAAATCATAAATCGGATCAAATATAATTAAACTTATAATATAGATTTTTTATGGCACATAGGACTACTTTATGAATCTTCTCCATAATTTTTTCCCTCAACTTTAACACCAATCCTTTGACCAATTTCCATTCTTATTTCACTCACACTGGAACCATAAACCTCTCCTACTATCGAACATTTGAAAATTTGTTGAATACTGATATGATAGCAAACATTTCATTCAAAAATGATAGGCAACCATCAATTATAAATGTGCATAAAAGGAGGAGACAAGGAGCTTAAGGTCAATTATGGGTATACTTTAGTAGAGGTTGTTATATTTGAGTATAGGTCTCTATATATAGGAGGAGTTCAGTAAATGTTTATCATCTAGAAATCATTTGTAAACTTGCAGCCTTGTGGCAGACGGATTATTCCTGTGTGGCCCTTTCGAGGGAACTGCACGGACCTATCATTATCTGCTGTCTCTGCCCAGATGGTACTCAACTGAAAATATGCAAATCAAAAGTAAAATTAAAAAAAAAAAAAAAAATCAGTTAATGGTATTGCAATATTGCTTATCACTGCATCTAATGAACAGAGCCGAAGAAATAATTTTTTCTTAATTGAAAGTACTGCAAATTATTAAAAATATATTTCTTTTTTTTAGTAATTTATGTCATCAATAACATACCAAAAATGAAACTGACTCTTTCAAGACGACAATAAATAATATACTATCCTAGTTCGATAACAAAATTTAAGGTCGTATTACCTGATCATTCTCATACCAGAGTTCATCGGCTGCACGTGGTGCAAATTGGACAGTGATGTGATCCAAGCGAGATTGCCGACTGAAATTAAATAAAATGGTAAAGTTTAGCAAATGAGTTAGGGAAGAATGTTAGAAAGACAAGCAATGATATCTGCTAAAATAGGGTGATCTAGCACCGTTCAAATTGACAAAATTCAGAAAATTAAAAATAATAAAATTAAGTTGTATGCTCATACTGCAACATTCCTTTCCTAACTTTCATGTGATCCATTTTCAACCATACATAACTCGAGAGGCCTTCTAAATTTTGTATTATGAATGTAAGAAAATCGAAGATAATTAATTAAATTAAGCAAAATATCAGCTGTAAGAGCCCATATCACATAAGATTCATTATCAACCTAGTGATTAAAGAAATGGAGCATATATTTAACTCCCTTCCAATTTTGCTCCTATTTTTTCATCCTGATAATTTTTTTCAGCAATTTGCAACTCAAACATGGCAAACAACAATAATTAACACACAAACCTTCATAAACATATCTAATAGAGCATCAAATATCGATTCCACTTCATTTGTATTAATTTGGTGTTGGACTGACAAACTCATCTTGTCCCAAATTACCCCAATCACTGGAACAACAACAATATTTCTCTTGCATACAAAAATCATTAAATTCTTAATTAGGATTCTAAAAAGAAAAAAATAAACCATATACCTTATGCGTGGAAGGGTTTAAGAACAACTACAACCTCTACAATCAAATGGCTCAATCCAATCAATTCACTTTCAAATCTTGGAAACTTAATCACTGCCAAAAATAAAATAAAATAAAAAGAAGAAAGGCAGGAAGAAAGGGTACCAAAATGGAAGCCTTCGGTGACTGTGGTGGCTACGACTGTCATAATCTCTTTTCCGGTGGCTATAGTTTTTCATTCCCGTCCTTATTCTCCGCGACACTCATTTTTCTTCAATCGGGCGGCCCCAATTTGAGTCTGCAGGTGGCGAAGGAGATTCGTCGCATATCTATAAATCAAAATACAAATTTAGTTATTAGCATCTCTAAAATCAAACGGCCAACTGAAAAAATAATTGTGATCTAAAAATGATGTTGAACTCACCATTATCAGGATCGATTAAATAACGGCAATTTCGGGTAGATGAAGAAGCTGGGTTGAATTAATGGGAATTCAAAGGTTGAAAGTTAAATGAAAATGTAACCCTCAAGGAGTTATGGAGAATTTAATTTTTGGAGAGGAAAAAGAGGAGTGCATAACATAATTCTAAGCAAGTATGACACGTGTAATGCCGTGTAATGCCACATGGCAGAAATAGAAATACACATGTCAGAACCTGGAGAGCCACGTGGCAGAATTTGGAGAGAACTTTCCTCCTTTTATTATATAAGATTTTCTTGCTTCTTAGTAGTTATTAGTTAATCAATCCAAAATCTCCCCTTTTTTATTGCTTTCGTACACAAATTAATTCGATTAAATTACACTGTTTCTTATGGATCGACCCTTACTTGCCCTACTATATTAGTGGGTAGTTAAGGAATTATTTTTAGGTGCCGGCGACAGCACACCATTGTAGATAGAGATGTTTATCGGACTGACCCTAGCCCTATAGGACCAGCCCTACAGGGTCGTGGGCTAAACGGGTTAGGGTCTTAAACGATTCTACAATATTTGAAACTTAACCCTAACCCTATCGAGCCACGGGTTAAATAAACTATACTCATTCTTTATTTTATTCTTAAATGAATTTTAAAATTAAAAGTCACATGTGGCATATATAAATAATCCAACCATAAAATGAAATAGCAAAATAAATAATTAGTTAAGGATCAGTAAATAACCTCAAGTAGTTGGCATAGTAATTTAGATTTGGGACTTAAGAGTGTGCTCCTTTCTGGGTCTCAGGTTCGAAACCCCTAAAGTGCAAACAATTTTTAAGGGATCAGTCCATACAGAGCGTGAAGCTCTCGTTTTAAACGATGCCCTGCAAGTAGACGGTGGGATTGGTCCCCCGAATTAATCGATCCTTGAATCGAATATCGAGAAATAAAAAAAAAAAATTAAGGATTGATAAATGAGAGAACAAAAATATGATTTAAACACAATTTTATAAATCACATACCCTTAGTTTTCATTCTCTAAGTCATTCGATTCTTCCTTTGGACAAAGACTAATCATCATCTTTCAACACACCATCTTCTAAATCATGCACAAAAAGGTTAAATTAGTTATTTATAAATATTTATGTAATAATAATAAATAAATTATATATAAAATATTTTTCTTTATTACGGGGAGTGGGGCTATTAGAGACATGGGCAATTTTTAACTGGAGAGCCGCTAAATCGGTAAAATCGTCGGTTACAGTTCAAAAATTGAACCGTAATCGAAAAATGGTGGTTCGGTTTCGATTTTATATTTTGATAAACCGCAAACCGACGGTTTTTGCGGTTAATCGGCGATTTGACGGTTTTTTTTATTATTATTTTTTAATACACAATTCTTCTATTTTCTATGTATAAATTTAAGTTATATAATTTTTATTAAATTTTAGTAATGTATTTTCTAAAAAATGAGTTCAAAGGAGCAAAAATGAAGAAAATTTAAAAAAAAAAAAAAAAAAAAACGTAACCGACGGTTTACCGGTTCGATTTTAGTTCCGATTTTGACAAACCGTAACTGGAGATTTTCGGTGGTTGCGCATGTCTAGGTTATTATTGTCTTGGTCCCTCGGTTTTTTTTTTAATACAACTAAATTCAATGACTAAAATTTAAGCATATACAATATATTTTTTAAAGATAACAACTAGACTTCGAAATCATCGGTCACGATTTCAAATCAGTGGTTTTGGCACCACAAAATATTGCCCAAAAGGCATCGGCAAATGGCATCGGCAGGCCGGCCGATGCGAAAAGGGGACGGCATTTAATGCCCGATGCAAAATGGCATCGGCAGTGGGCCCCGATGCCATTTGGTAACGGCCCCCCGATGCAAAATGACATCGGCAGTGGGCCCGATGCCTTCCCCGATGCCCTAATTAAATATAAAACCCCCCTCTTCCCTCTTCCAGAACGTTACAGCCGTGCCCTCCTCCCCCAAATTGAAGCTTCGCGTTTTTTGGCCATCCCCACTCAAAAATCACCTTCGTTTGCGGATCGAACTCGATTTTTGGCCATTTGTGTTCTACATTTCGACGGGAGCATTTCTACGGTAATTTTTTTCGTTTCCATTGGTTAAATTTGAAGTTATATGTGTATATATAGTTTTAGTATATATATGTATATATATGCATATATGTTGTATGTATATATAAAATTGTTAGAATTGTTAATTTTTATGCATGCATGTGTTAATTGTAAGAATTTATAAATTGTTAATTAATTATGTTGTGTTTATAAGCATGTATTTATATGTACGTATGTTTTAATAATTAAGTTATATGAATTTATTTGTTAATTAGAGTGTTAGAATTATATTTGTGTTATATGTCTATATATATGAATTTATTTGTTAATTAGGGTGTTAGAATAATTATTAGAATATAATTAGAATTATATTAATTGATTTTAATAGAGTTGGAAATGAGACGTTGGTTGTTTGTGTGTTTGTAGACGTCGATTGACATGGATTATTCAATTCGTAGTTGGATGTATAGTCCAAGATTAGTGAATGGGATTATGAACCCTGGATTTGTTAGTGGAATAAATGGATTTATTGAATTTGCTACTAGTAATCCGAATTCGATGTGGGAAGGAAAAATTAGGTGTCCTTGTTCGAAAGCTAGATGTCGAAATCAAACTTATAGAGATCCTAATGAAGTTAAATCTCATTTATATCGAAATGGTTTTACACTGAATTATTATAATTGGATTTATCACGGGGAAGAGATTTGGGGTCCACGTCCGTATCAAAACACTAATGAATATGCGTCAACTTCAAACGACGTTGACCCAGCTGGACCTAGTTCGTACCACACTATGGTAGAAGAGTTGATGGGTGGCCCAAACATTGATTTTGGAATCGACGTGGAAGAGGAGGCACTTAATGAAGAACCCCCTAACGAGAATGCGGCACAGTTTTACGACATGCTTCGTGCAGCGGACCAAGACTTGTATCCTGGTTGTGAATCTCATTCGCAGTTGTCATTCAATTCCAGATTGTTGAACATTAAAACGGAAAACAGATTGTCTGAAAGGGGATACAATCAGGTTGTTGAGTTGATTCGTGAGATTTGTCCTCCCGAAAATAAGGTTCCCAAGAAATTTAACGACACCAAACATTTGATGAGTGGGATGGGTCTTCCGGTAGAAAGGATTGATTGTTGTGCACAGAATTGCATGTTATTTTGGGGTGCAGACAGCGAACTAGATTTTTATAAGATTTGTGGTCGATCACGGTATAAGCCGAGTAGGGTTGATGTAGATGGTCGGTTGAAAAAGAAACGCCCGGTTAAGGTGATGTTCTACTTTCCGATAATTCCTCGTTTGCAAAGATTGTACATGTCCAAGGCCACTGCGAAGGATATGACATGGCATGCCTCGTGCGCTTCTGATGACTCTGGTGTTATGCGTCACCCGGCAGACTCGCTGGCTTGGAAGCATTTGGACCGTTCGTATCCTAATTTTGCATCTGAAATTAGGAATGTGAGGTTGGGCTTGAGCACAGACGGTTTTGCACCGTTTGGAATGACGGGAAAACAATATTTGTCATGGCCAGTTATACTTACTCCGTACAATCTACCCCCGTGGTTATGCATGAAGGATCAATTCATGTTTCTTTCGATTCTCGTACCCGGGCCTAAAAGTCCGAAGGACAAACTTGATGTGTTTTTGCAACCACTGATAGCAGATTTGAGATTTTTATGGGAAAATGGGGTGCAAACTTACGATGTTGCTAGAAAGCAAAACTTTTTGATGCGAGCTGCACTTATCTGGACCATTAGTGACTTCCCAGCATACTCAATGTTGTCTGGTTGGAGTACAGCCGGAAGGCTTGCTTGTCCATATTGTGGAGAGTACACCGATGCATTCTATTTGAATAAAAGTCGAAAGCAGTCGTGGTTCGACAACCACCGAAAGTTCTTACCACTGAATCACACGTGGCGATCGAATAAAACTGCATTCATGGCCGGAGTAGTAGTCACAGATGATCCACCGCCTATTCGAACGGGTGCAAGTCTCCTATACGAAATTGATCATTTGGGATATAGAAAGGTTACAGAGGATTGTGCTGAGGCTCACAACAAAAAACTTTCTGGAGGGTGGAAGTGGAAAAGCATTTTCTGGGAGTTGCCGTATTGGAGTACCTTGTTGATACGACACAATTTAGACGTGATGTATATTGAGAAAAATGTGTTTGATAACGTTTTCAACACGGTGATGAATGTGGAGGGGAAAACAAAGGACACGTCTAAATCAAGAGATGAGCTGAATGATTATTGTCGTCGTCCCTCTCTCAAGAAATGTCCACGTACATCAAAGTATCCTAAGGCTTCTTTTTCGCTTGATAAGAAGCAGAAGGATGTTGTTTGTAAGTGGATAAGTGAGTTGAAGTTTCCAGATGGATATGTGTCTAACATGTCCCGTTGCATTGACTAGTCGAAATTGAAATTGTATGGGATGAAGAGTCATGATTGTCACGTGTTTATGCAGAGACTACTACCGATTGCTTTTTACAAAATTCTTCCGCTCACTGTGTGGAAAGCAATCACTGAGCTTAGTCTATTTTTTAAGGAGTTGACTTCTACAACCATCACAGTTGACAACATGACTCGACTGGAAACAGATATCCCAATCATCTTGTGCAAGTTGGAACGTATCTTTCCACCCAGCTTCTTCAACTCTATGGAACATCTACCTGTGCACCTTGCATATGAAGCAAAAGTGTGTGGTCCAGTTCAATACAGATGGATGTATCCATACGAGAGGTAATTTAATTAATTTCTCATACGATTCTTCAAATTATATGAACTTACGATTCTTAAAATTTAATCAGGTATCTTCGCACCTTGAAATTAAGCGTGGGTAACAAAGCATGTGTTGAAGCTTCGATTGCAAATGCCTATTTAACTAGAGAGGCGTCAATGTTTTGTTCTCACTATTTCGAGGACCATGTTACGACAAGGATACACAATGTACCTCGTAATTACGATGGTCGGGACGAAGTACACGAGTATGTCGAGGGCACTTTTTCCATATTTAAGGCGCCTGGCAAACGATTTGGAAAGCCTAAGAAAAGATGGATTTTAGACGAGGAGAAAAAAGTTGCTCATACGTACGTGTTGTTGAATTGTGATGAGGTGCAGCCATATGTTCAGTAAGTCAATCCGACCAAAATGTTTGTCAATCAAATACTTAGTGTTGAAATGTCTTATTAATCTTATATCGATCGTACGTAGGCTATTCATGCAACAACTTCAAGTTCTTCAACCAAATCTCTCGGCCGCTGAATCAGATTTAAGACTACAAGATGGATTTGCGTCGTGGTTTGAAGACATTGTAAGTTATCCTAAAATAACGATCTGTGTAAAGTGTTAAGTTATAGAAATTCTCACATTAATTCGGCTTACATATATATATATAGGTGAAGATAAATCACGTCGAGGACAGGTTTTTATCCGATCTTTCGGCTGGTCCGTCTGGTCAAGTTCTTACGTACGCAGGGTATTACGTGAACGGGTACAAATTCCACACCATGGCTTATGGTGCATCTAGAGCAACATCAAACAGTGGGGTTTGTATCAAGGGAAAAAACTATGACGCGGATGAGGAAGATTTCTATGGGAAACTCGAGGAAGTAGTCGAATTGGACTATCAGGGGTACCACGAGAAGAAAGTGGTTTTGTTCAAGTGTCAGTGGTTTGATCCCTCAAACAATGGGACAAAAGTTCATCGTAACTACAAGCTCGTGGAGCTTAATCAGAGGCGATCTTACGGCCGATACGATCCATTCGTACTAGCAAGTCAAGCCACACAAGTCTACTATTGTCCATACCCCGGATCCCGTACTGATTGGATATTTGTCTGCAAAGTCAAACCGAGATACTTGGTGGATGCAAAAGATACTACTGAAGATGAAGTTCCCGCGTGGCAAGAGGATAACATAGAAACTCAAATGATTGTGCAAGTAGATGATGATCCTGTCATGTTAACTGATGACACCGGTACAATGATGGAAATGGCAGAGTATGAAGAAGACGGAGAAGAAGACGACGAAGATGAAGCTGAAGATGAAGATGATGAAGATGAATGATGTTGTTAATTGTTAGACTATGTTATCTAAATATTAATTGTTAGACAATGTTATCTAAATATTAATTCCTTAATTATATTCCTTATTTATATTTTAGTGTTAATCGTTACAGTGATGTTCATATATAATGTTTTTTAATTGTTACAATGTTCAATGTTAATAATGTTTTAATGTTCATTTTGACAGATGAGTGGTCGTCGACATGGTTCTGGATATGGCTCTGGTCAGGGTTCTTCTGGACAGGGTTCTTCTGGACATGGGCGAGGTAGAGGTAGAGGTAGAGGCAGAGGAGAGCCGATGGATGAGACACCGACTGTGCAGACACCACATGGTTTGTATATGCCCGATATGACTGGGATAATGTTGCCCCAGATGCCCGGAATGAACCCTAATTCCTATTACACTCAGGTGCCTCAGTTGCCTCATATGGTTCCACATCCACAGGAACAATCCCCTCCACCGATACATTCGCCAGTTAGACATCCGTCTGTCGGGACACAGGCCAGCATGTCGACTGATGCACCCGACAGTCGCATCCGACTGTTTATCTACATGGATACGTAAGTATATTATATTTAAATTTCATTAGACGTATGTATAACATGTTTATTAATAAAATACGTGTAACAGGTTGATGCCTTCAAATTTAATTTCGAGGACGATCAGATCGATAATGTACCGGAATATGGAGCTTGGAGCACACACCTGGGCTATGGTATCACCCGGCACGGTACAGCGGTGGTGGGATACATTCCAGGTATAAAATAACTTTACATTTAGTTATTTTGTTATATTACTTCGTTAATTAATTTTTTTTTGCAGACCGAGGTCAGGTGGGACCCTGAAGCCACATCTTTTACAGAGGTGTACAGACTCTTTCTTCAAAGAGCTGCAACTCGGTACATTAACATGTTATCAAAAATCAAGAAAGCGTGGGTGAAGGATAACAAGCGGCCGTTGTGGGATGTGAATGTTTGGAACTCCTTAGTTCGTCACTGGAACAATCCCGACACAATTAAGAAGAGCGAGCAGGCTCGTAAGAACCGCTTATCCAAGCCTGGAGGTCCGGGTACTGGCCATGGTACTCATAAAGGCGGAGCTCGTGGAGCAGCAGAGGTCGCACGGCGCATTGTAAGTATTTGTGGTCAATTATATATAATTAATTTTAGTTAATTATTTAGTTTATTTATTCGTATATGTCTTCGATTCAAATTACATGAGGAGAGGACGGGACGCCCTGCATACGACTGGGAGATAGTTGAATATTACCACCGTTACGAAAACGGGACATACACTTGTGGCTATATGGGTGATATACTTGTAAGTTATATATATATACATTACATTATATAACAAATATATATTTAATTGTACTTGAAAATGTATTAACCCACTTTTAAATGTGCACGTATAGGACCAGATACATGACGAGCTCACCAATAATACTACAAGAGATCCGTCAGATGAACCTAGTTCAGAGGATGGTTCCCAGGCCCCACCTTTACCCGATATGTCTGCACTGTACGTGAAGAAGGTCGGCAGGTCTCATGGACGTGTTAGGGGCCTTGGACAAGTAGGCAAGAACAGACGGGTCTCCTCCGGTCCTGGCGAGACGTCAAGTGGTACGGCTTATGGACGATTCACCCAGGAAGACATGAACAATGCTATTGCTGAAGAACGGAGAGTCAATGAAGATAGAGAGCAGCGCTTAGTGGAACAAATGCGGCAGCAGGAGGAGCGCTTACGCAAGGAGTTTCAGGACCAGCTTGCATTGATGATGGGACAGATGGGTGGGATAGGTGGGGAGCCGAGGCCGCTGAGGCCGTCGCACAACGTTCATTATAGTAGCCAGGTTCAGGATCGGGATGATACTGAGGATGATGGTGGTGGTGATGAGGAGTGATACATTTTTATATTACTTTGTTACGTGTGATGTTATTATATTACATTGACGTTGAGGATTAATTTTTATTTTAATTGACGTGAACATGCTAATTATGATTATAATTAATGTTGTTTGTGATATGATGTTATTTTAATTGAAAATGAACTAGAGAATAATTTTATAATAGATGAATTTTTTTTTAATTATATGTATAAGTGAATTCATATTTTTAAATGGATAAGTGAAAATAATTATATATATTTAATGTTGTGAATTGAAAACTAGAATGAATTTAAATGATGTGATTAGAATAAATTTCAATGTATAAGTGAAAATAATTATATTCAATGTTGTATGTAATTATAATGTTGTGAAATAAAAAATTAGAATGAATTTAAATGTTGTAAATTGAAGATTAGAATAAATTTAAATAGTGTGAATAATTGATACCGTAAATAAATTATTTAATTTGAAAAACATAATTTAGTTAAGGGTTTAGGGTTTAGGGTTTAGGGTCCATTGAAGGATAAGTGAATTCATATTTTTAAATGGATAAGTGAAAATAATTATATATATTTAATGTTGTGAATTGAAAACTAGAATGAATTTAAATGATGTGATTAGAATAAATTTAAATGTATAAGTGAAAATAATTATATTCAATGTTGTATGTAATTATAATGTTGTGAAATAAAAAATTAGAATGAATTTAAATGTTGTAAATTGAAGATTAGAATAAATTTAAATAGTGTGAATAATTGATACCGTAAATAAATTATTTAATTTGAAAAACATAATTTAGTTAAGGGTTTAGGGTTTAGGGTCCATTGAAGGATAAGTGAATTCATATTTTTAAATGGATAAGTGAAAATAATTATATATATTTAATGTTGTGAATTGAAAACTAAAATGAATTTAAATGATGTGATTAGAATAAATTTAAATGTATAAGTGAAAATAATTATATTCAATGTTGTATGTAATTATAATGTTGTGAAATAAAAAATTAGAATGAATTTAAATGTTGTAAATTGAAGATTAGAATAAATTTAAATAGTGTGAATAATTGATACCGTAAATAAATTATTTAATTTGAAAAACATAATTTAGTTAATTTGAAAAACATAATTTAGAAATAATATGATATGTTTTGATAAATAATTTAATAAACAACAATTAAAGTTAGAATGAATTGAATTAATTAAAGAATTAAAAACGC
Source organism: Galeopsis tetrahit (assembly GCA_963675135.1). Lineage (NCBI taxonomy): Eukaryota > Viridiplantae > Streptophyta > Magnoliopsida > Lamiales > Lamiaceae > Galeopsis > Galeopsis tetrahit. The sequence goes on from OY776122.1 coordinate 34,564,132, forward strand.
AAATTAAATTGAATATATATTAATTGCATTCAAAACATGTCGACTAAAAGCTCCTAGCCTAAACGGCACACAGGGGGCACTTAAAAGCCTTCGAGACCGCGAGGTCACGAGTTCGAACCCTTGAAATCGCGAAAATGGGCTGAATATGCGAAAATGGGGTGGCCCAGCGGTGGGGGTGGGTGTTGGTGGCCTATCGACCTGGGTTCGAAACCCAGATTCGTCTTTTTTAAATTCTAATAAAAAGGCATCGGCAAAATGGCATCGGCAGTGTGCCCGATGCCATTTGGTAACGGCAGTGCCCCGATGCCATTTAGTAACGGCGCTTTCCCCGATGCGAAATGGCATCGGCTGTCCCCGATGCAAAATGGCATCGGCAGTGGGCCCCGATGCCATTTGGTAACGGCGACCTGCCGATGCCATTTCGCATCGGTTTTCCCCAAATCCGATGCCATTTAAATGGCATCGAGCATATTGGCATCGGCACACTGCCGATGCCTTTGCCGTTGCCTTCATCTTTGGGGACGGCAGATCCGATGCCTTCCCCGATGCCATTTATCAATTTTTTTGTAGTGTGGTTTTCGAAAATTGCGAATCGAAATTAAACCAGACTAGTTACAGTTTTGAACCGTCAATTTGAGTTTTTATTTTTCATTTCTTCGTTCGATTTTTGTCGTTTTCAATCATTTTTTTAGAAAATAAACTATTGTATAAGAGTTGAGAGAGGTTAACATTAAAAATGAGTTAAAATTGAGGTATTTATAGAAGACTATTAAAATAAAATAAAAAGGGGCAAAACCCACGAACCGCTGGTTTAACCCCAAACTGTCGGTTTCAGTTTTGAATTTTCGGAACTGAAACCGACCTTAATTTTAAGATTACGGTTCGATTTTTCGAACCGAGACTGGCGGTTCAAAATCGACTGATTTCGATTTCGATTTTGCACATGTATAATAACAACCCGAGTTGGTCCGTTAGACCAGTGGGCTTCCTCGTTTCGCCCTCATACTAATCGGTCTTGGTAAAAAAAAAAAATTGAATTTAAACGGGTCTACGATTTATCAACTCCAACCCTATATTTTTTTAGGGATAACTGGCAGGGGCGGACCGAAGCATAGCGCTGGGTGGCCATGGCCCCCCTCAATTTTTTTTTTTATATATATTAGTTATTAAATTAATTATTTTTATTATAGATAAATTTATTTCTTAGTTATTAATTGGACTCCTAATTAAATTGTTCTCCACTTTTTAAGTAACCAACTCTTATATAAATACTAATATTAAAATATATTTTAATTTAAAATATATTTATTGACAAATTCTTATATACCATATCATACAATTAAATTTCAAGTGATTTTAATATATTCTCAATTATTCAATTGAATTTTGACTGGCCACATTATAACCAAGTTATTGCACCATATGTAAATGTTTCTCATTTTAATTCCTTATATTTTTTTATTTAAATTAGGGATTATAATTTATTTTTTACTAGTAAAGTTTCTTTTTCTCATTTTAACAAGATCACAACACAAGTAGCAAAAACAAATGATAGGATTTAATTAAGATATTTATATATTTTGATATATTTAAGAAAAAAATATAAATATAAAATATTTAAATTTTATTAACGAACATATAAAATTGGCCCCCCCTTAGTGTCAATCCTGGGTCCGCCCCTGATAACTGGGTCGATTCGTTTAGCCTGATCTAGATAAACATTTCTAGTTGGGGGTTGTTGTAAGTTAAAATAAAATAATTGTTTCTATAAAAAGAAATGAAAACACTTTTAATGAACAAACAAATAAAGAAAGTTAGCACAATTTTAATGAATCAAAGAAAACGGTATAAATTAATATCTGCATGGGACAGTGAATATGATATCCGTTTCGTTAAGGGAGAATGATATATCTCATCCCATTGTCAAACCTGATCTCAAGTGAGATGATATCACTAAGAGAGGCTCAACAAGACAATTTTTTGTGTGATACCCCTTTCATCGACTGCATCCCGCAAGATAGGGCTTCATTATGAACTCCTCACGAAAAAAGGAAAAAAAAAGTACTCCCTCCGTTTTATACTTGAAGACCTAAATCAATTGGGCACGAATTTAATACATGAATTGTTTATTAGTATTGTGTAGAATAAAGAGGAGGTAGTAAAGAGTTTTTAACTTTATAAATAATAATAAAGTTATTTTTTAGTGTAATAAAGTAGTGACATTTGTTTTAATATTGTGATGTTTTAAGGAGATTGTTTTAAAATGTTTTTGCTATTTTAGGGTAAGTGTATTCAAGTATGGAACACCCAAAATGGTAAAATAGGTCTTCAAGTATGGGACGGAGGGAGTAATAGTTAGATGTAGGGGTGGGTAAATATACCGAAATTTCGGTATACCGAGCTTTTCATACCGAAAGAATACTGAAATTATCGAAATTTTGGTATACCGAGCTTTTCATACCGAAAAAATACCGAAATTATCGAAATTTTTGGTATACCGAAATTATCGAAATTTTCGGTATACCGAAATTTTCGGTATGGTAACGGTATGAAAAATGATCATACCGCGGTATTTCGGAATACCGAAAATTCGGTATTCGGTATGAAACGGTATATCGATATACCGAAATACCGGAACCTTAATAAAATAATAATTTTATAATATAATTTATAATTTTATATTATTTTTAAATTAAAATAACTTTAATTATTAAAATTTAAATAAAATAAACCTTAAATAATTAATTTTGATATAAAATAATGCTTCAATATTTTCGGTATGAATTGGTATACCGATATTTCGATATGAAATTATGATTCAATATTTTCGATATGAATCAATATACCGATATGGTACGGTATACCGATATACCGTACCGAAAATTCGATATACCGAAATTACGATACGGTATCGGTATGAATTCTTACATACCGAAAATTTCGGTATACCGAGATTACGGTACGATAACGGTATAGATTTTTTCAATACCGAAATTTTCGGTATGATAACGGTATGGTTCGGTATACCGTACCGAACCACCCCTAGTTAGATGTAATTGATTGCACTTAGCTTCATTGAATTTAGTCAAATATTAAATTGAGTCACTCAATTGAATGAGAGAATTTGTCAAGAAAAATTGAGTTCACTTTTAAAGCTAGCAATTTGGGCTGCCCGGCCCAACGGGCCCAGCGATGTTCATGGGCTAGGCCGGGCCGACCCATGAATTGACCGGGCCTACAACATTGGAACCCAGCCTAGCCCATCCTGAGTCAGCGGGGGCCAGTCCAACCCATTACATCTTTTTTTTTTTAATATTTCTTGAAAAAATTATATATTAACTAATCACTACGCATAATTTATAAACCACCATAACCATTATAACATTAATGTAAACGACAAGCCCCACCCCATAAGATAATTTTTTTTTAAAATATTTTTAGCAAAAATTATATATATAAAGTTGATTATGTATTGGTCACATACTCACATATATTTTTTTATTTATACAAATAATTATAATAAAAAATATATATTATTAATATCTTAACTATACATAATTCATAAACGCCATAACCATAACCAGTATAACATTACAGTATATAACGAGTCTAAATAGAATTATAAATAATCCATAAGTTCAAATTTCGAAGTCAAAATAAAATAAAAAACACTATAATATTTAAGTATATAATACTTTACTAATTTTAATTGTTTATTTTCCTAAAAAAAAATAAAAATTGATTGGACCAAACGGACTATCCATAACCCGTCGAGCCAAAATCAGTCTAGCCCGCATCGGACCCATCGAGTCGGGCTAAATAGACCCAGTTCTATATGGACCTGTAATTTTAGAGCCCAAACTATACTGAACCCAAACTATACTGAACTTAGGATTGATCGGGCCCAAATTATCGGCTCTACTTTTAACGCAACTAGCAAACTGCGGTTTGATAATCTTGGTCATAGTCTCTATAAAATATAAATACTCATTATTTGACAATCTACCCACCTACTCTCTTCGTTCCGCAATTATTTTTACACTTTTCTTTTTTAAGATATTTTACAATAACTTTCACACCCTTAAAATGGAAAATCAATTTCACCGTCATAATATAATCAATTTTACACAAATGTCATTACTTTTTCTCCACATATATACAAAAGTCAACTCATTTTTTTACTTTATATATAAAAATTTATAAAATTACCACCCAAAATCCCCACTAAATTCACTTTTTTTATTTTGTGCGTCACTTCAGATTTGAAAGAAATCATGTGACGAAGGGAGTATTATATTTCCGAGGGAAAGCTAAACAATAACTATATAATAACAAATTTGTTTTCGTTTTTTTTTTCTTTCTCAAAATGTCTCATAATGAAGATACTATTTCATTCTTATTAACTTTATGATCCTTCCATGTTTATCCACAATGATATTGTTTTACATTCAGTTTATTCTTCCATTCAAGTTAACGATCACCTAACCTCTCATTAAACGTCTCATAATGAAGATACTATTTCATTCTTATTAACTTTATGATCCTTCCATGTTTATCCACAATGATATTGTTTTACATTCAGTTTATTCTTCCATTCAAGTTAACGATCACCTAACCTCTCATTAAACGATTGCTCTATCTAGGTCAATCCACCTAGTCCACAAAGACCTTGTTGCTTTTTTCACCAAGGCTTGCCTATTTTCCTTTGGACACTGAGGCACTCATCCACATCGTTTCATCTAGACCTATCTGAACAAGTTAACGGTGCGAATCGGTCCAAAATCCACCTCAACCCATCATTTTGCGAACTTTGGCGGACCGGTTTACGGTGGGGACGGGTTGAAAAATAGTCAACCCAAGCCATAACAAGTGGCGGACTAGCCCACAGGCTTTTTCATTAAAAATTTTTTTACATGTATTATTATTATTATATTTTAAACACAATATAAACAATTAATAAAAAATAATAATTACATTTTTTTTACATAAACTTAAAATTCAAACAACCATTATGTCCACAAAATAGTCCAAATAAATAAAACGTACATATAAAAGTTTATCAACATAAACATAAAGTTATTAAATAACTTCCAAATTAAGTTCATCAACATAAGATATTAAAATAGTCATTTAAGTTCAAATACACAAGCATTTTCTAAATTAAAAATCATCTTCCATATTATCATCAAATTCCTCTTCATTTCATTCTTGTTCATCCTAACAATTTTCAACAACATTAGATAAAAATCACTCATTCAAAAAAATTGTCTAAGTATGTGCACAATCCTCATCTATATATAAAACGCAATAGTTAAATAATTGAATATGAAAAATAAACATAAATTATGACTTAAAATGTAAAATTACTTACCACTAAATGTAAAACTATACAATCAATTGTAAGTGCAAATCAAAAAGTTGAAATTTCTCAGAAAGCATAAAATTTCAATACTTAGAATGCATATGAAAAATAAAAATTAAAAAAAAACCCACGAGTCAACCCGCCCAGTCCACGGTCTAACCCGCTAAAACTCGCAACCCGTACAATCAGGCCTGCTCTTAAACGAATTTTTAAATACTTAGTCCAACCCACTATATTAATAGGTAGGGACGGGCCGAGATAGCCCATTTTGACACCTCTAAACTTTCATCTGGGACCGTAGCTCTAATACCACTGTTCCGCATTGGATAAATATGGGAGAATGATAGAGTTAATAAAGATATACTAGTATATATACTAGTAGGAGTGTGCAAAAAAAAAAAAAAAAATCAGACTGGAAAAAAAGATTAAGACCGAAATTTACCGGTTTCCGGTCCGATTTGGGTTAAGACCGAAATTTACCGGTCCGGACCGGATCGAACCGGAATTTTTTTTTTTAAATTCTTTATATTTTTCTAATAATACAACCTTAATTATTATAAACTAAACAAAATTAGGATTGCTAATTTGAAAAATCTGAAAATATTTTTTTCATTATGCTTAGAATCAGTGATTTCAAAATCGGACCGGACCGACCGGTTCGACCGTGAACCGGCCATGGCACCGATCCAGAAAATGCCTAAAACCCGTTTTTATGGTTGGACTGGTCAAAATCGGTCTGGCCGGCTAAAACCGGTAAACCGGACAAAAATAGCAAACCGGTCAAAAACAGAGCGACGGTGTTCTCCGAACATTCTCCAAGCTCCCATTGGATAATTTTGTTCGCAATTTAAGAACCAAAATCGATCAAAACTATGGATTGCTATAATTTTTAGTATAAAATCAATATCTAGAGTAGAGTATAAGATACTTCATATAATACTGTTCCCCAAAAATAACAAAGATTATTTACCTTCTTAACTATGCGGACTGCGTATTGCTATGAACTGGAGAGTGCCTATTTGGAGAAGTCAAATGAAACCCTAATTCAGATTTTTATAGAAATGTAAATGGGCCTAGTTGTCTATTATTTTGGTAAATGAGGCCCAAGTTCATGTTTGCAGTGAACAAACTCACGTTTTGTTTTCTAAATTTATATTTACATATATTTTTTTTTATGACAAATAATATGAAAAAAAATATATATAAGAATTATTTAACCGGTTGAACCGTGAATCGGTGACTTGTCCGATTTGGTTACCGATTCGGTTATGAAAACACTGTTTATAATCAAATAATTGGTGAGGATGTAAAGTAAAAGTGTTAGATTTATTACATTTTTTCATGTATATAATTGAACAAAAATAATCAATTTACTTTTAGTGTCAAAATACCATTAATAATATTGGAAATAAAATTCACATTGACGGAAATTGATCTCAAATTTTCATATACAAATTCATCATTCTTGTTCTTGCTTCAAAAAACTTTAAAAAAATTGAAATTTTTTTTTTGAAAAACTAAAAAAATAAATTAAAAATCAGTCGAAACCGGTCTTCGGTCCGACCATTAAGGTTGATTCCAGTCCCGGTCCAAACCGGTTCCGATCCGGTTTTGGACCGGTGCACACCCCTAAGTATGAGAATTTCTAAAAAAGCTAACTCAAATCTCGCAAACAATAAATGTTTAAATAATAATAGGACAAATGAAGTTAATTTCATTCCTAAAGAATCTGGACAACCAAACAACATTAATGTTTATGATTGATATTCTCATTACTAACTAAATTCGAATAGTTTATGTATCCCATATTCACTAATCCCCAGTAGTTCATCACAAAGTGCAAATATAAACAACACAAAACTCGAAACCTGATTATATACAACAGAGTGGCAGTACATAGATTATTCAAATACACTTACAAACACTTTTCACAATCACATTTCCTCTTCCAAAGATCACTATTACAATCAGATCCAGAATAAAAACAAACAAATCAAGAAAAAGAATACGAAAAAATGATCAAGGCAACTGAAAAAAGGCCTAGCAACTGGCACAACAGACCAGAAAAGAAAATAAAAAAATCAAAGGTCAGCTAAAATTCCCACAGACCATTCCAAGAACTTGATATTCACTGGAACGAAAGACTTCTCGCCATACTAGATCACTTCAAAAAAAATGAATATGATTACGTTTTCTGGGATATGGTTATGCTGATAGATCAAGTTGTTGTAGATCGGTCGTCTGGCCCAGCAAGCATAATCTGTCATATAATAAGGATGATTAGTTATTGGCTTCAAGTTATAATTTTTTTAAAAAGAAAATGGTTTTAAAGAATTGATACTAACATTACAGTCAAATGCAAATCTTCTGGCAAGCATAATGGCTGCATTCCTTTCTCGCTCTGATTCAAATGCTAAAACGAAGGAAAGCCCGACTTTTGCTTGCCAATACACTGCCTGAGCTGCTGCATTTCCACCACCTCTAACTCCACAAATCTGATTATTAACAAACGGATGAGTTATGTACAGAAATCACATCAATGAGGATGCGGCATATTCCTACATGTATCAGTGGTTATGATTTGGTTAACGATTAATTGCAAAATAAATCACGATGTTTTCATGTTTTTTCAATTAAAACATATGTTTTTAAAACCCACAATTCGATACACAGCCTTTCAAATTAATGCAATTCTATCACATGACTATATTCAGGCAAGCTGCTAATGTGGCAGTATATGAAATTGCCAAAAAATAAATAAATAATTAAACTGAAACAATAACAAAAAGTTGTGATTTATTTGCAATTTTTCCAAAGATTTTCCGGTTGCCATGCATGTTAGCATAAGTTGTTGGAAGATAATCATATGATGTAATTACAAAATTTAAAAGTTTGTGTATTGAATTGCTAATCTTAAAAACACATGTTCTAATTGAAAAAAACGTGAAAAGATCGTATTTTTTTATGCATTAACCCTTTGGTTAAATGATTACATAGATTCACTACATTTCACGGATGAATATTTTAATATTGAATTTTGCATGCAACACCATCTCTGAGTAGCTCAAAGCTTCGTCAATTGTATGGGGATCGTTTCTCATTCCACCCTTTTAGACTCTACCGAGTTTTTTCACAACAATGTGCTTTCAAACTAATTGCAGTTGCTACAGATGGTCATCAAGTATCTGTATTTCTCAAATATTAAAAGAAAAATGCCTATTTCCTCGAAAAGAATGGCCCTACAATATCCTCATAGGGTCTCAAGTAATTATTGCTTCTTGAGCAATGATAGAATATTCTGAGCCTACAATTTTGTCTCAAGTACCCAAATGGCCATGATAAGTATCGTCTAATATATTCCACAAAGAAGCAAACCAATGGAGTGCAAAGTTAATGTTTGAATTTAAGATACCAAAGGCATTAGAATTTAATTTAATAATAAATTGTGCATTAACTCAAAGTTTAGAAGAACAAAATACCTCTATATAGCTATATTATAACTAAAATATTCAGAGATTTCTATACCTGCATGGAGTTGGAATAGTATTCCTTTGCGGTTGTTGTTTTCCCTCTGCAAAGTTTGATTCTCATCTTTCCTATATGCAGTACGTGGATTGCTGGTGATTGATGATCTGCTCCATTCATCTGAATCACAACTACCTGAAAGGCTTTTTAATCACAAATGGGAGCATATGTGGGATCAAGGGAAGGGACATTTAAATAAAAATTACCCAAGTTAAACAGGAGATGCTCCTCTCACAGCACGGAAATAATGAACATGAACTTTTTTTTTTTTCTTTCATTTTTGGATAAGTTGAAGTGGCATGGACAACTTATATAGTATACAAGAGGTATCTTAATAAAAGTGGAAGTATCTAGCCAGAGTTCAGAAGTTTTTTTGTCCCATAACTTATTTACTGTCCAATTTTGGTCCCATCGCTGGAAAATTGAAAACAGCGTCACTTTATGTCACGCGAATATCATGTGAGCATTTAATTTGGGGCCAAATTTGTGGAGTAGACAAAGTTATGGGGCCAGAATTGGACAATAGACAAGTTATGAAACCAGAAAACATTTTTAACTCTATCTAGTCATGATTGTATAAATCTGGTCTTGTGTTTGTCCCAATGTATAGTCTGTACTACTGGTTGAAAGTAGTGGATCATGAAAAACGAGCAAGAGATACCATTTTACACATTTTTTGGGTTATTTAATGTTTGTACTGTCATGTTCAAGCATTGAAGGCAAGAAAAGTTTACAGGAGAAACAAAATAAAAACCAGCATTCATAATAATAATCATAAAAATTCTCAATCACATCAAAAAACATACATTGAACTCTGTTTCATGCCTTCGGACCAAAGCTTCTACATAGTTTCCCAATCCAGGAGCTGTAAACAGGAAAAAGATTCATTTTTATAATATCCACAAGGCACGCTGAGAAGAAGACAAACTTTAAAAGAAACAGACCTGGATCAATAGGGGCAGAGGTTGTTACTGTAATTGTCTGATCATCAGTCAAAATATCAGCTTCAAGTATTCGTCCCACATCAAAAGGCTCAGGAGCATATACAGATTTATTGGCCCCTAAAAATGTAGAGAGCAAGTGAATATAGAAGCATACTGCCATGCTGGGTACAATTAAGCGATTATCATATACTATTACTATATGCAATAGTAATTCTGGTACGTGCCATTAACTAGTAGTAGAAAAACTAATACAGCAAGACCTATTAAAATTAATACTCGGAAAATAAATAAACTCTCCAAAATAATAATTTTTCCTAGTCCCGACTTCGGCTAGTACAAAAAATCATCAATTTTGATAAAATAATAAGAAAATGTATTTTCTAAGAGTAATATTGTTCAATAAAAACAAATAATACTGTCTAGTGAAAACAACTAATACGTTTAAAAATGCACACAAATCACACGGTGCAACTAGTGTATAGAAGTATTTGTCATTTTCTAAAAACTCTCATGTAAATTAGTGGTCCCATTGGAATTATAAATCAATAATTCAAACAAATTACAAACATATAACCAATTTACTAGTAAAATGTGAGTCTATTGTTGTTTGTTCTCTCTTAAAACTTAAATCTAATTGGAGCACGTCATTAATATTCTTATCACTCCCAAAAGTTAAAGTGTCGTGCTCTCGAACAACATCCAAAAGTTAGGTGTTATAGTCAAAGTTATACAACTAACATACTTAAAATTCCACGAATATTAACTAGATATACATCTTTTACATCAATTACATGGATATGATAAATATATTAGTAAAACACCACTATTTTTTATGTAGTTAAACTTTGACTTCGTTGGATCCAAAAGATACTCTTTAATATAATAAATCATTAATTTATAGGTTAATTAATAACTCTCTAAAATAATAAATTTTCATTGTCCCGACAATATTAATTTATAGAGATTTTATATGTAGTACAGAGGATATGATTATGAACAATGAAACAGATCATATGTACCTGATATAAGCTCCTTCTTGCCACCCTCAGGGGTACAACGGTACCATTGAATTTTACATTCCAAAAGTTGTGGAGCACCATCAGAGCATGGATAAATAGACAAATATGAACCCAATGCCTCACTACCATCTATGTCATATAAGTGGGTCGTGTTTTTATCGCCATTCTTGGTAATTGCTAGCTGAAAATTTCATTAAATAAATATTTTTAGAAGGAAACATGCCATGATGCATACTTCACTTGGTAATTTCTCAAAATGGTTTCATTAAAGAATATAGATGATGAAGTTAGAATATTGCATATTTAATTATTTATCTTGCCTCATGTTTCATATTTCCTCTGCAGCTTATTAGAGATTTGTATGAGGAGGTTATTAACCATATCAAATTAATATTTTCCTTCTTATAACCACATTATTAGCAAAATTGAGTGTGTAATAACCTTCCAAGTTAAGAGAGCAGATATAGCAGCAAATCTAGCATAGTTCATTTTAAAAAAATATACTCCTTGTGTCCCATACTGGATTAAACATTTACTGTTTGCATAGGTTTTAATGTAGGGGTTGTTTATTAGAAATAAAGTGAACAAGTTGCTTTTTTTGGGAGGGTGTGATGGTCAATTGAAGAGAACAAGACAAAAAAAGAGGAAATGGTGTGGGAAAAGTAATGACATGAGGTGTAATTAAGATGTTTGAGGGAGATAGTTAAGGAGTAAGGATTTGTTTTTTTTTTTCCATTCAAGGAAATGTTCAATTAAGCTTGGGACAGATCTTTTTGGCAAATGTTCAATCGAGTACAAGACGCAGGGAGTATTATTCTCTTGGGAGCATACAGTGTCTAGAATCACTATCTCTATATATTCCCTCATCATATATAGGGTTTGTTTGCAATCTCAATGGAAGGATGGAAGGACCACAATCACTTTTATTTTGAAAAAAAGCAGTACTAGAGTGTTTGCAACTGATTTTGTATTCACTTAAAATCTGATTTTCCAAAGCAGCTAAGACCTGCTTTTGGATTCTCCAAAGGCTATTCTAGGTTTTATACCAATAAAATACAAATTTCTTTTACTGATCTACCATCAAATAATCTTGTCAGCAGAATTGACCTTGTCAGCATAATTGAGAAAGCACTGTGCGTTCATTCTTCAAAATGATTTTGTAAAATAAGATTTTTCTTCAAACATTCACAACTTCTTAAAATTGATCAAAGTCACTTTATTTACAAGCATTAACCACTTTGGATTTTTCTATGAAAATCACTTTTAAAAAATGAGAATAGTTTGCAAACACCCACATAATATATTGATTGATAACTTGTTTATCTTTAAAGAAAGTTGTTCATATTGGTAGAATTAGTCACGTTTTAAAGGTGAGGATAAGAAACGCACGGTCTTTAAGGATCATAAACAAGACAAAGCATGAAATGGAAGGCATAGTGTCAAAAATGATGTTAAAAAATGAAAGGGGACCATCATTTAGATTCAGAATAAGATAACAAAACCTCCTTTTGAAGGCGTAGAGAATGCTTTGACTTTTCAGCAAGCTGGATCCTCAATGCTCGAAGCTCATGTTCCATATCCATCACCTGAAAAAAAAGAGCATGTGAACATTTTAAAAGATCTTTCTTTTTATTATCTCAATTGAATCAGAATCTTTCTATTTATTATCTCAATTGAATCAGGGATGTATGCAAATATTACAAACCAAAAATATTGTAACACCTTTCTAGTATAGAATAAAGGCTAAAGATTTAATACCCTACTAGGCTGATGCAACATTTTGATTCGTCTTGCCTCTTGAACTTCCTTCATCAATTCGTCCAAGTCCTGGTCATGAAAACAAATGGAAAAAACAACCCAAATCAAGAACCCTACATCCTGGAGTCAGGATCTTGTTCCAAACACCCAAAATACAAACTAATCCAGATCTAGTAATTGGAACCTGCTTTCCTGAAGCTCGTGACATTCGTTCATGTTCCTGAAGAGCCTCTTCTACTCTCTGGACTGCTGTTCTAGCATTCTCTATTTCAGCCCGTGCAAAAGCTCTTTCTTCATCAACAAGCTTCTTAGCATCTTCCGAAGCCTTCAAGGGAAGACAAAAGATTCATAACCAGGAAGCTAATTAAATATCATAACCTTTTTGCTATCCATGTTCAAATAGGAAGCATTTGGCAATCAACATTTTTTAATCTATATGACTAGAAATGAAGACGGCGGTCATTATAGTAGCAAAAATTAAATTTAACCCAAAAAGATGCAGTATGTTGACATCAAACGAGAGATCATTTGCATTTATGCTATCGAGCCTCCATAGTCTATGGGAGAGACGTAATAGTTTTCATCTTTGCATGCACTGCATCAGAAAGCTTTTTTTTTTTTTTTTTTTACCTGTTTTAAAAAAGTTGCAAGCTTTTTGACTTCAGCTTTCTCTTGAATTAGCTCTCCTTCCCTCTGAGTCAGTTGAACTGCTAAAGCTTCAACCTGGAAACATAAAATGTTTTTGATTAGTAACATCTATTTGTGGACTACACGGGCATGAAAATGAAATACACTTTATTTATGATTTACAGTGTGAAAAGATGAGAAATCTGAGCAGATTTGAATAATCTTAATTACTGGTGCCCAGCTCTCATCAAGGTAATTCAAACCACGGAAAACCAGATCATAGGTGTAAGGAGATATATGTAACTCAATAGGTACGAAACGATACTATCTTTAAGACATAGCAGTTTCAAATTGAAAGTTGTACTTTTCATGAATATGTGTATAATTATATGCTTTTTCTCAAATACTACAGTGGCGGAGATTCGATCATTGAGAATATATAAACGATCTGTCATCTGCAGTATTAGTGTAATCTTCTCTTCATTTTAAAATTATATACTCCCTCCGCCCCAGATCAGTTTTCACACTGATCTGGACACGAAAACTAAGAAGAAATGATTTAAGTAAGGGTATTGTGTAAGAAAATGTAATGGCATAGAGGGTAAATACGTTGGAATTTTGAGGGTAAGAGTTGTGAGAAACTTCCTTTTTTGAAGTGAGAAAACTAATGTGGGACAGACCAAAAAGGAAAGTGTGAAAACTAATTTGGGACAGAGGGAGTATTTAATAGTATTCCATTCTACGAACAAAGATAACCAGAAAAATTAGTTCCAAGGAAGTAGATTCCTTTTTGAAGCACTTCTAACATTTAAGAACAAAATTAGAAGTGAAGCCTTTATCTGTTGCATCTCATATACTAACATTTGGCATGATCACAAAGAAAAGAGAACAACAAGGAAATCGGAGAATAAACGAACCATAGCTATAGCTTCCTCCACATCATCATTGTTTTTTCCAGCTACACGCCCTCTCAGAGCTTCAAGTGCATCCCTGAGTTTCTTTAAAAGTACATGTTTCTCCAATGAAGCTGCCTCCTTGAGTCTAGCCTGAAATTTAAAAACAAATGACATAAGGGTATGTTTGATTTCGAAATCTAAATCCGATTCTACTTTGGGACCTAATACATCCACCCCTACAAATACATATAAAACCCATAAATACCATTTTTTCTACGCTACACTCTCCCCTATGACTCATTAATGTAAATATAGTTTTTTATTCCCACTCTTATTATATTTATCACATCTCACATCTTTCATTCTCATTTTTGCAACTTCCAATAAAACACACTAATTATTACACAATAATTCAATCATTACAATTACAATCAAATATAATAATACAACAACACACACTCTTACACATCAATTTAACATAAAGTTAAATCTCACCCTATTTAAATCACAAAACAAACACTCCCCATTACTATTTATCAAGATTTGAACTCCAAATCATAAAATCCTCTAAATGATTTCCTAGATAATACATCCAATTTATTAGATTGAATATGTATCCACACTTGATTTGCACATTTTAAAGATGGGTTTTAGGCAATCCACAAGTTCAAGCAAGAGCAAACCTCGTCAGATAGCTTTGCAGCAGCAGCCAGACCCTTCTCAAATTTAGTAGCAAGATCACGAACTGAAAGACGTTTCTGCTGTTCCAACAACAACGCAGTTTCTCTGGCAACCATATCTTTCATAGACAACGTTACTGAGTCCTCCTTAACCTCCACAATCTGATTGTCAGCCCCAATTTTATAATGTGGAAAACGACTAGAGGCGAAAAACACATCAGCTGACACCGGTGAGACAGCGCCCTTTTGCATTGTATAACTAAAATCACGGCTTAACCTCGTCATAACTGAATCTTCCTGGAAGCATTATCCCAAAATAGTTCAACAAAATAACATTTCAACCAATCTCAGTCCACATTATTAAAGGATATTGAGCAACACTTTAGAAAGGAATACAAATAAGAGATTTTTTTTTCATTTCTATTCATAAAAGACCCATGCATCTCCGTGGTTTTTTAATTCTCCAATTGAATATATAACAATATTAACTAGTTAATCTGAAAATTTGACAGAAAAATGCATAACCATGCCAAAAGAACAGAAGAAGGAAGAATCCCCCCAGCAAAACACACACAGAGAGAGAATTAATCTGATTTTCGACACCAATTTTTAAACCACTAAGAAACAGAATTGAAAAATGATGCCAAAACAAAAATTAAGGTAAAATTTTAACACCCATAGATTCCACTTTTTCTTTCACTGGTTTGAATTAGGCACTTAATGAATACTTGTAGAATACTCAAAATTGATAATGAGCAACAAGATATTAAACAGAAAAACACAAACACTTGCCTAGAAATCTTCCTAAGGGACAAAGCAAATATTTTCAGGAACAAACATTGGAGATTAAAACCTTAAAACCCTGTCCAGCCAGACCCAGGGGAAAGAAACAAATTTGTAGGCAAGAGAAAAATAAAGCAAGAATTTACCACAGATCATGTATATTGAAGAAAGTGGATGAATGTTTGACCCTGAAAAGGAGAAATTAACACAACCTTAAAGTTAATTGAAGCAGGGTTTGAATGTAGAGAGAGAGAGAGAGAGAGATTATATGAAAATGAATGCAGGAGAGAGGAGCAACAAAGTAAAGGCAAAATGATAATAATGGCCAATTCTTCTTTCTTGCTTTTAAAAAGCCAAATGAAGGAAGAAAAAAGCCGCCCTCCCTGTTCTTAACTCTTTAAACAAATAATAGTATTGCCATTTCAAAAACAATTAATAATTTGCTACGTGTCACCGCGTGTCCATATATTTTATTTATCGTTTAATTTCTTTCAATTTTACCTACACTTTTGAACATAAAAATTAAGATAGGTGATTAAATAATATACTATTATCCCTTATAATACTAGGCAAAAACTTATATAAAATATTACAATATTGACCAATTTGGTCAAAATTCGCGGGTCAACTTTAATTATAATATTTATTTTCGCTCTAAAATATTAATATTTTACTACATGACCAAAACTATGTTACTACATGATATAAAATTTGTCACTACAAGACCAAAAGTGTATTACTGTAAGTTCAAAAATATTCTGGACACTTATTTTTTTTGAGCAAAATTACTAAAATAATTCTGACTTATTCAGCTACTACATGATTAAAACAATGTTACTACAAGACCAAAAGTTTATCACTACAAGGTCAAAAGTGTATTACTACATGTCAAAAAATATTCTGGCCAGTTAATTTTTTGAATAAATTTACAGAATGTTTTGACATGTAGTATTAAATTTTTGACCTTGTAGTGATAATTTTTTGACCTTGTAGTAACAATATTTTGGTCATGTAGTAAACCACATGTTTGTGACCCGCGAATTTTATGGGCAACCCGAATTTGGGCTTATGACCCGCGAATTTTTTAAAATTATCTTAATTCTTAACTTGATTTTTGGGCTAAATGAATTTACGGTTTTGACTTGGTCAAATTAGTATGAATTGCATGTATGAAATATTTCATGCAAGGCTAGCCCATAATAGGGAGTTTTAAAATGATGATGTGTCGTCTTCAGAGAGCTTTGGCCTATGTGTCATTTTATCAAAAATCGAGTTACACGTGTAATTTTATTATTTGTTATGAAGCCACGTCTGCAAGTAATATTTTAAGCATATATATTTTTCATACTTAATTTATAATTACATGTTATTCAATATGTTTCATCTATTAATCACTTAATTTCTAAATTACATTAATTATTCAATACATTCCATTTATTAATTTTTCAATTACATTATAATCTTTTAAATATTTATATGAAATTTTATAAGTGTATCTTTAAAATATGAGTTATACTATTTTGAGTACTAACTTTTATCAATATACCGCGTAATACGCGGGGAGTTATCTAGTAATAATATAATTGTGAGTAAAAAAAAGTAAGACATAAAATCAACTTTTAATGATATTATATATACTATAAGAGGATATAAATTTATAGTAAGATATTTGTAAAAAAAAAGTATGAAAAATTTATAGATGGAGACCAAAATTATAAAATGGAAAACTTATAGATAAAATGGAGTATGTTTTACACAAATTTAAAAAGAAAAATCATTAAATGATACTTTATCCGTCCAATTTCATTGTTCTCAATTTTTTTTTGTCCAATTACATTTTACTCATTATCTTTTTGAAAATAATATTACTCATATTATTTTATATCCAACCATAACTTATTTATCAATATTGACATTCATTTATTGATAAACAATCACTTTATTTATAAATAAACTACATAATATTTCTTATACCCTCAATTTATTTATTTATACATAAATTAATTAATATTCATTAAAAAATGTGACCAAAAAAATGGACATTGTGAATTTAAACTGATGGAGTAATAAATTAAATACTAGTACATTCTCTTTGTCCAAAATTAACAAGTTTTAAAAAATATTGATTATTTATATATATATATATATAAATAAATGTATAAAATAAAAGGTGAATGGTATATCAATATACTATGCAAAAATAAATATTTTTATTTATGAGAGTGTACTTATTAAATTTATACTCCATGTAATGAAACATAGAAAGTACTACTCCTATTATTTATACATATCTGATAATAATAATAATTTGTGTCAAATTCGAGTTTATGAGAATTAAACAGTAAACTAGTGTATCTATATTAGCATAGAGATAAAGAGCAAATCTAGTTACTTAAAATAAGTTAAATAAGCAAAATTTAGTTACTTATATTTATTGGTATAATAATTAATTTTATAACAGAAAGTGAAGAGTGATTGATTGCGTAAGTTATGAGCTACGACTCTTACCTTGTTTTCACAACACCTATATTTATTAGTATTATTTAATAATAGGCCATGGAATTCATTTGCGATGGAGTTTGAAGATATTGGTAAAAGATTGCACACAATAAAATAAAGATTACGGTCAACGTACGGCAATTTAAAATTGATGTTTTTGTATTAAAATGAATTAGTCTTTCAATTTTTAAATGAGAATATTATAGCAATAAATTGATGGATTTTGATTTTTTTTTTTTTTTTTGAAAAATAAAGGTGAGACTTTGTATATCTTTTGAGTTTAAGGGTTACTCAAACTCATTTACATACTTGATATATTCACTATAGTGATCCTAGATAACGTTTAATCAATGAAACACATTCGCAAGACAATATCCCAGTCGTGAAAAGAGGATTCTACTATCTTATAAGCTCTTAACCACTTTCAACTACTGAACTTAATATTTTCCGTAATCTCTTTCGGGGTCCATATTTTATCATTGAATATCCCGTCGTTTCGAGCTTTCCAAATTTTCCAGATTGAACACTGCCAAATAAGTTTTAAAATTTTCCTTGTATCTGCTTTCGACCCCTTGCTACAGAATTCTTCCAAATGCTCCTTCACTGTATTTGAATAGTTCAAATTACACTCCAACCATGTATGGATCATACCCCAAACCGCCAATGCCTTGGTGCAGGATATGAATGCATGTTCTACCGTTTCCGCTGCACAACTACACCGCGAACACGTACTGTTGATCAGTTCCGGACTGATGCCTCTTTTTATTAAATTATCCGCCGTTGCTACTCTGCCTTGGATCACTTTCCAGACTAGGGCCGTCACTTTTGTTGGGATGCACTTCCACCAAATTTTTGGCCATTGGGTATCCTGATCAGCGGCTGGATCCGCGAACTCAGCCAAGACGTCGTACATGTTCTTGGTGTTGAAAATGCCTGTCTTTGAGCCCTTCCACACCATCTCATCCTCCCTGGTACTGATCGTCTTGTACCTGCATACACACAACCAGAGATCAGCAAAATCCATAAATTCATTTGCGGTGAACACCCTTGTCCAACAAAAAGACCACGTAACACCATCGTCAAGAAAAAATTCCTTGACACTCCCTCCCTTCTTTGTCGATATTTTGAACAATGCTCTGTATTTATCCTTTAAGATAGTCCTGTCGTCTACCCAAGGATCCATCCAAAATCTGGCTTTTGCACTGTTCCCTAACTTGAAACTTTGGTTTCCATAAAACAGGGCACCCTCTGGCCCCTCAATTATGTTGCGGAGGTCCCTCCACCACAAGGATTCGCACGCTGAATCAGACCCCCTGCGTCCGAGATTATCTTCTGTTGAATATCTGGAATTGAGAATACGCGCCCATAATGTTGTCTTCTCTTTTGGCCACCTCCAAATCCATTTGCATAACAGGGCTTTATTAAATACTTCTACATCTCTCACCCCCAGACCTCCTTTGTTTTTACTCTTGCATACTTTCTCCCATCTGACCCAAGCAATCTTCCTGTTATTGTTGTTGCCTCCCCACAGAAAATTCCTCTGGATTCTTTTGATAATTTGGATTACACACCTTGGAGCTCTGAAGAAGGATAAAAAATACAGTGGCATAGCCGTAAGAACAGAATTGAGGAGGGTGATTCTTCCCCCCAACGACAGATGCCTTCTTGCCCAACCCGATAGTTTGTTACGAATTCTCGCAATCAACGGATTCCAGACCTCTTTTTTCCTGTGGTTAGCCCCAATTGGGAGGCCGAGATATGTGAATGGGATAGGACCTGGAACGCAACCGATTATTCCAGCGAGGGACGCAAGATTTTCCTCACTGATGCCTATTCCGTGGAGTGAACTCTTTGAGAAGTTCACTTTTAGTCCTGATGCTACTTCAAACAGCCTTAATACCCCTTTCATAACCTTAGCGTTCTCGACTGTCGCCCTACCCAGGATGACTGTATCGTCCGCGAATTGAAGGTGACTGGCCTGTATATTATTCTTACCGATGAGGAGGCTCTAGAACCTTTCCATCTCAATAACCTTGGACATGAGACAGCTAAAACCTTCAGCCGCTATGAGAAAAAGGAAGGGTGATAGCGGATCGCCTTGCCTCATTCCTCTTTGGAGGTGAAACTCTCCTGTTGGGTTACCGTTATCTTGTATTGCCATTGTTGCCGATGAAAGGCAGCCTCTAATCCATTGTCGCCACTTCCAGTTGAAATTCATCCCCTCCATCATTTCGTCAATAAATTCCCAGAAGACTGAATCGTATGCTTTCTCAAAATCCACTTTGAAGATGATCCCATCTCTTCTTTCTCTCTTGATGAAATCCATTGATTCATTTAGGATCAGTATGCTATCTCCGATTTGCTTTTTGCCTACGAACGCGCTCTGGTTATCAGATATGACTTCACCGATGACCTTAGATAATCTGTTAGCTAAAATTTTAGCTATAATCTTGTATAGACAGCCAATAAGAGATATAGGGCGGAAATCCTTAATCAAATTTGAGCCTTTCTTCTTTGGGATCAGAGTGACGAAGCTGGGATTTCCTCCCTTCACTATCCTTCCTGTGCGATGAAACTCTTCTAGCACATTGATTATGTCCGATTTGATTATATGCCACGCCTTTTTTATGAACTTAAAAGTGAACCCGTCCGGTCCTGGACTCTTGTTCCCCCCACATCCCCATATTGCGCTTCTAATTTCTTCTTCGAGGAACGGGGCAGTGAGAATATCGTTTTCTTGTCTGCCAATTCTCTTAGACACCAGGTGCTTTAATTGGATTCTTTCTCTATGGGGTTTGGATAATTGTGCTTTGAAATGGTCAAAGATTTCTCCCTTAATCTTAGGCACTTCTTCATTCCAAATGTTGTTGATTAGTAGCCCTTCAATTTGATTGCCTTTCCTTCTCGTGTTTATACATTTGTGGAAAAAAGAAGTATTAGTATCTCCTTCTTTTATCCATTGAATTCTAGATTTCTGGTAGGCGTCCCTATCTTTCATTTTCCTTGATTTCCAAACCGTGCTTCTTGCTTGTTTGAGGGCCAAACATTCTTCTAAGTTCAGGTGTCTTATTTCCTGAATTCTGTCCAATTCATTTGCTCTGTTCCTTGCCTCTTCCAACCCTCTATCCGTTTTTCTTCTATGCTCTTCACTCCACTTCTTGATGTCTTTTTTTAAGCATTTGATTTTCTCTTTGAATATGAAACTCGTTGTTCCTTCCGCTGTGTATGACGACCATTTATCTTGAACGAGAGGAATCAGATCCTCTTGATCGAGCCAGGAGTTAAAGAATCGGAATGGTTTAGGCCCCCAATTTTGGATGCATTTGTGAAGAAAAATAGGGCAGTAGTCCGAGCTATTCTTGTCGAGACCCCTGAGTTTATTATCGCCCCAACATGAGTTCCACTCGTCCGACACTAAGGCTCTATCGATCCGACTGCAAACTTTACCATCTAACTTGGACCATGTGAACTTTCTTTCAGTGAGTGGTATATCTGTAAGTCCTGTCTCGTTCATAAATTCCTCAATTTTGGTGCTGCTAGCGCTCGACGCGTAAACACTTCTCCCCTTTCTTTCGTTTGGATTCCGGACCTCGTTAAAGTCACCAATTAGACACCAACTTGTATTATTGTTGTTCATCATTTTTAGTCTGAGTGTTTCCCACAGATTGCATTTGCCTCTGAGATCGCACAGACTGTATATATTAACAACAACTTGTCTGACCCCTGTTTCGATCCAAATTCCATCAATACCAAGCGCTCCTTCTACTTCCCAGCTGTTCACCATTTCGAATTTCTCTTTATTCCAGATACTTAGAATTCCTCCTGACCTTCCTACTGCATTTCTTGCTAGCCACTCAACTTTCCCATCACCCCACACAGTGTTGATGCTTAATTTATTATGGTCAGTGTATTTGGTTTCCTGGATACATACCACATCGGGATTAAACTTTGTGATTAGTTCTCTTACCTCTTGTTTCTTGAGTCTTCCTCCCAATCCTCTGATATTGTAGGGTATGATCTTCATTGATTAACACTTTGTAGGTTTGCTGTCTTCTCCTCCTCCTCCTTCTGGTGCATCACATTGAGTCTTTCTATGATTCCTTTCTCGTTTTTACCGTTGATGACCCCAATTTGTTTGCCCAAATTCCATATTTCTTCCGGGCCCATATGAATAGGTTGATTACCATCATTCCGCCGATCATGGATTTGTTGTTGGTCGGTTCCTTCTGTTGCGATTATTTGTGGGGATAATCCTTTAGAGGCCGAATCAGCTAGGCCACGGGCAAAAGACTTCCATTGGTTTTGTTTTCTGTTTTCTTCCCTCTTTTTTTGTATTTTTCTCATTCTTTTTCTCATTCTTTTTCTCCTTGCTTTTTTACCTTTTCCTAATCTGTTTCCTTCTGGTACCTCTTTGTTATCTGCCTCTCTGTCTCACTATCAGACGCCGTTGAATTTTCTTCGGTCTCTTTTTCTTTGTATGGGTTTTGGCCTTCTCCTTCTTCTACTTCTGGGCCTTCGTTCACCGTATGATGTTCCCTGAATCCCATTACGAAATTTAGGGATTTTCGATTTCCTCTAGCCTTCTCTCCTTTTGGATCGGGTACTGCTCTGCTTGCATTCTCAGGATTTGGGTCAATACTGTGTGGGTTTATCCGGATTCCTACCGGTGAGTAGCTAATTTGGGATAAATTAATCGTTGGTGGCTCGGAATTACACGGGACTGGTTGAAACCCGGGTTCCTCTATCGGATTTAAGGGAGCCGCTGGATTTTGGGCAGTGGCATTAGGGCTGCCCGACGCTACGTGGATCTGAGACATTTGGGCTTCGCACGAGATGTTGGGCCCAGGGCCCGTAGGGTCCACTGGACACTGAAGGTCCAACTCAGTATTGATTGGCTCTTGGCTGGGTCGCGACACATCGTGGTTTTTGTTAGGGGTGTATTTTTCCATATCGCCCTTAGCTACACCACCCCCGGGACAAGGGGGAACCACACCCTCGCGACAAGGGAATTGAATTTGTGTGCTGCCCGAGTCGGGATTCGTTACTATAGGCTGGCGTATTATGAACTTGTTTGTTTCCGAGGGCGCCAACTCATCAATGTGATTAAATGCTTTTTCTTTTCCCGATTTCTCCGCTCGCGAACCCATACACATAAGACTAGGTGACTTCTCCCCTTCCGACCCGATCTTCCAGCCGGATTCCGATGCCGGTGTAGCGTTGATGCCGGACTCCGATACCGACCCATCATAGGACGAGCCGCTATCCGATATGTAACCTCCGATAGGGTCGATGTCGTGTTCATCTAATACACATAGGGGGCCGGCAGGGCGAGATTCAGACCACCCGCTTCCACACGACATTTCCTCCTGAATACTTATTTCCACCTTTCTCTCGGACATATCAATGGCTATTTGATAGGCTATGGGTTTGACACTGCTCATTCTAATCTTGATTCTAGCCACGTCCAGTCTGATTCTGTTACCTGTCAGGGGATCCAGATCGGTGATGATTCCGTACTCTTCTAAGATCCATTGAAAAAAGGATAGATTTCAGCATACGATTGGGATCCCTCTTATCTGAACCCATGTTTCTCTGTCTTCGATTCCGTCCGATTGTTCCAACAGGTTCCACTCCGTGAAACACTCGGAAAACCACTCCTTCTCTTCCACCACGAACTTGGTCATGACTTCCAGATTTTTACCGAAAGCTGCCCATTGGTTGTCGCTCAATATACTCACAGTGATATTATTATGGCCGTATGATCGAAGGGATTTTGTGGCTGTGTCCCAATCGTTGAAATTCCTTGGTTTGCCAATTATGGCCCCTTGGGTCCACTTGCAGTCTTTAACAGTTAGTTTGAATTGAGAACTTTTGCAAGCATCCCCAGCTCGAGTAATTGTTATTTCGGAGATTACATTGAGGAGCTCCGGGGCGCTCTTGTCCTCGGGGGCCTTCCTGCATCCCTCCTTCTTCAGGATATCTACGAAACTCTGGTTTTCTTGTACCCAACGTGTAACTATAAATAATTCTTTTTATGGATACATATAATTATGAGAGTAAATTCTCTAGTGTTAGTTTTAAGAGAGAAACTTATATGAAATATTTCATATGAAATATTAATATACTACTGCAAAATCCGCGTATTACGCGGGACGTAAAAAAATTATTATGTAGTAGAAGAAGAAAATGAAAGGATAAAAAGAAAAAATTTAAATTTTTTTAAAAAAAGAATTAATATTATAGATAAAATTATAATTATAATTATTTTGAAAATATAAACGAAGAAGTTAAGAGGAGAGAGAATGATTAATTAAAATCTACCCTTATATACTAACTAGTATAGTATAAGACCCGCAAATTTCGCGGGATTGGAAAAAAATTAAATTATTATAATAAACTAAATTTTATATAATTTATTATTTTAAAATATATTTGATGATAATTAATGTATTTGAATAAGAGAATGTGTTGTCATTTATTAATTTGTAGGGGTGTTTTATAGATAATATGAGAGGGTGAATGAGTCAAGTTGATTGAAATGTTTTGTTTACAATTATGGAATTAGTAATATTATAAGTGAGTAATTCAAAAAAGAATACTCCAGTAATATTTAAGAAAATGAAATGAGTAAATTGACTACTTTGATTTATCCAATTTTATACTCCAATAATATTTAAGAAAGTGAAATGGCTAAATTGACTACTTTTGAGAAGTATCTTAAATGAGTGTGGTTATTATAATAAACTAAATTTTATATAATTTATTATTTTAAAATATATTTGATGATAATTAATGTATTTGAATAAGAGAATGTGTTGTCATTTATTAATTTGTAGGGGTGTTTTATAGATAATATGAGAGCATGAATGAGTCAAGTTGATTGAAATATTTTGTTTACAATTATGGAATTAGTAATATTATAAGTGAGTAATTCAAAAAAGTATATTCCAGTAATATTTAAGAAAATGAAATGAGTAAATTGACTACTTTGATTTATCCAATTGGGTTGGTCTGCTATGGACTCGAGTGCATGTTGTGCACCCTAGTCCATGTTGCACTTTTTGGTAAATGGTGTTGCACTTTTCAATTATTAAACTGTATAATAATATTTTTAGTAATAATTGAAAAGTGCAACACCATTTACCAAAAAGTGTAAGTCAGTAAACTAAAAAGTGTACATGGACTAGAGTGCACAGCATGCACTCGAGTGCATACTAGACTTTACCTATCCAGTTTTATACTCCAATAATATTTAAGAAAATGAAATGGCTAAATTGACTACTTTTGAGAAGTATCTTAAATGAGTGTGGTTATTATAATAAACTAAATTTTATATAATTTATTATTTTAAAATATATTTGATGATAATTAATGTATTTGAATAAGAGAATGTGTTGTCATTTATTAATTTGTAGGGGTGTTTTATAGATAATAAGAGAGCGTGAATGAGTAAAGTTGATTGAAATGTTTTGTTTACAATTATGGAATTAGTAATATTATAAGTGAGTAATTCAAAAAAGTATACTCAGTAATATTTAAGAAAATGAAATCAGTAAATTGACTATTTTGATTTATCCAATTTTATACTCCAATAATATTTAAGAAAATGAAATGGCTAAATTGACTATTTTTTAGAAGTATCTTAAATGAGTGTGGTTAGTCTTGAATGATGATCACTTAAATTATGAAAACGGATCAGACGAAGGAGAAATTAAATCTGAAAAGGAAGAAGGCAACAAAAACTACCCAAAGATAAGATGAAAGGAGAAATTAAAACCAAAAAGGAAGAAGGCAACAAAACTACCAAAATTTACCAAAAGTAAAGTGTTGTAAATAAATGGTTATACGTGATTTTTGGATGAAATTTGATGATAATTAATGTATTTGATAATTCATGTCATCTTCAACAACACCGACTGTTGCACTCTTGCATAGGTTGACATTAAATAAGAGAATGTGTTGTCATTTGTGTATGATAGTAATATGTTAGTTTGTAAGGGTGTTTTATAGATAATATGAGAGCGTTTGGACTCTTATATCCAATTATATCAATTGTATGTAAGTTTTTATCTAATAATGTTTTCGTACCTGTGCATTAGGTATACAAGTATAGTAGCTTGTATTTTAAAATGCTTATAAAAAGTAAACATAAGAAATTTGGAGCACGACATAGAAAATTAACGTCACCTAAAATGAAATAAAACAATGTAATTGAAATTAAGAGAATTATATGAAGTGATGAATTATTATTGAGTATACAAAATTATTTTGTGTTAAGAGAACAATTATGAATTAATAAACATTAGAGATCAAAATTTATCAACAGTTTAATTAAAATCATGTTCCTAGTATATAGTATATAAGGAATAAAAAAATAAAAAAATAAAAAAGAAGGAGTAATGAAATATTATTGAATATACAAAATTATTTTTGTAATCTAACGTAAACTCTATAAAAGTAGAATACAACAAAATGAATAAAAAATAGATTTTAAGATTTACATAACAAAAAATTATGAACATTAAAGAAGAATATAAAGCATTGTCAAGAGAACATAAACAAACCTCATTTATAATTATAATTGAAAATCAGGAATATTGATATCCATAGTATAAAAAATATAGCTCCAAATCTTAAAAATACATTTCCAAACGAAATAGTTTTTATAATTTAAATATATGTTCATGTATTTTTTAAATTAAAATAATTGAAAAATGGGAGAAAATTTTAAGGAAATTTAAGAAAATAAATTTTAATGAGAGAGGAAGAGGAGAGAAGTAAAACAATTATTTAAAAAAAATATATAAAGAATAAATAAATCAATTATTATTTCAAAAAAGAAAACAAAAAAATTGAGAGAGAAGGAAAAAAAATGAAGAAAAGTTTAAATTGGAGAAAATTTTAAACTAAAATAATTGAAAAATTAGAGAAAATTTTAAAAAATAAATTTTAATGAGAGAAGTAAAACAATTATTTTAAAAAAATAAAAAAAAATGTATAAAGAATAAATACATCAATTATTATTTAAAAAAGAAAAGAAAAAAACTGTCGAGAGAGAACAAAAA
Organism: Galeopsis tetrahit; assembly: GCA_963675135.1. Lineage (NCBI taxonomy): Eukaryota > Viridiplantae > Streptophyta > Magnoliopsida > Lamiales > Lamiaceae > Galeopsis > Galeopsis tetrahit. The sequence goes on from OY776122.1 coordinate 34,591,290, forward strand.
AATGAAGAAAAATTTAAGGAAATTTAAAAAATAAATTTTAATGAAAGTGGAAGAGGAGAGAATTAAAAAAAAAATTGTCAAGAAAAAAAAAAGGAGAGTGGGAGTTGAGAAAACTGTAAAAGAATAGAGAAAAAAAGGGGGAGAGAGAGGAGAGAGAGGAGAGAGAGAAAAAAAAGAAGAAAATCTGAGAAAATTAGAAAAATGGAAATACAGAAATTTGAAATTTGAGAAGCGGAAAAAAAAGATTCAGTCGATTCTAATTTTCTAATTTTCTCACAATTTACAATTATTTTATTTTATAGTTTTTTTTTCAATTCTTCTCTCTCATCTCTCCTCTCCCTTCTTCTCAATATTTTCTTTTACTTTTTTTTTCAATTTTTCTCTATCTCCTCTCTTCTTTTTCTCTTGATCTCCTAAATTTTCTTTATACAAATTTCTCTCTCCCTCTTTTTTTTTTCTCGATTCTTTTTACCATTTTTTTAAATAATTTTTTTACAATTCCCACGAAATTCGTGGGTTTTACACTAGTAGTAATTAAGGGTAGATTCTGAATCCTTCTTTGCTGACGTGGCTTCTTCAAATATCTCAATTCTTAAATTCCTAAAATTCTAGATTTTTAATTTAATTTTTTATTTTATTTTCTTCTCTCTCTTCTTCGACCGTTCTATTTTCTTCTCTCTCTTCTTCAACCATTTCTAATTATTCTCTCTCTTCTCCAACTGTTTCTAATTCAAATTTTATATCAATTCTATATTTTACATTTTAATTATTCTCTCTTTTCTTTTTTATTCATTTTGCATATAAAAAAAATTAAATTTGTGTTACTATGAAGGTAATTATATGTTAATGTAAGAGCAAATATGTGTTATGTAACTACAAATAACACATAAATTGATTTTTTACATGAAATATTAGTACAATTAAATTAAGGTATTTGGATGTTGTTTTTTTTTTTTAAAAATAGAATATTATATTAAATTCATTAGTTTAAGACCAAAATATCAATATAATTTTTATGAGAGGAGAAGTTATATTCCACAAATATTTTATGTAAGTGATATCGCGTGTAAAAACATGACTAGGATGAACAAAAGAACTTTTGTTTGTTTATGTGCTAGACTTGAAGCAATTGGTATTGTATCTTCGACAAAAAAATATGTTAGTGGATGAACAAGCGACAATGACTTTGCATATTTTGGCTCATCACCAAAAGCAAAGGACCATAAATATTAATTTTGGTCGACTGGGGTAACAATTAGTAGACATTTTAGACAGGCTGTAAATTCTATTATTACACTCCAAAGATAATTAGACACCCGAGTCCGTACCTGATGACTGTACAAATGAGAGACGGGAATGGTTTAAGGTATGCTATTCAATTTATTTTAAAATTAGGTTATATGTATATCATATAAGTTTTAAGTTTATAATAGGGGTTCCTAGGAGCTTTGGATGATACTCACATCAAAGTTCATGTGTCTAAAGAAGATAAACCTAGATATCGAACCCGTAAAAATGAAATTGCTACTAATGTCTTAGTAGTGTGCTCCCGAGATATGTAATTTATATATGTTTTACCAGCATGTGAGGGATCTACAACAGATGGTATAAAGTATTAAGGGATGCAATTACTAGAAGAAATAGTTTAGTTGTTCCTCGAAGTAAGGTTTAATAATTAAAATATAGAATAAGTAAATTATACATTAAAATTATTAAAACTAACTCATAACTATTATAATCAAGGATCATATTTTCTTGTGGATACTGGACATACAAATGATGAAGGATTTCTTGCACCATATAGAGGTCAAAGATATCATTTGAATGATTAGAGTGAAAGATACAACCCTACCACTACCGAAGAGTTTTTTTTTTTTTAATATGAAGCATTCTTCCGCTAGAAATGTAATAGAAAGATTGTTTGGGTTACTAAAGATTCGTTGGGGAATTCTTAGAAGTCCTTCCTACTATTCAATTCAACTTCAGAATCTCATCATCATGGCATGTTGCTTGCTTCATAATTTCATAACACAAGAAATTAGTGATTATCAATTGGAAACCGATGAATATCTAGAAGATGGACACGAAGACGGTAGTCAAGGTGACGAAGATGAAGAATTTGTTACTTCATTAGAGCCGTCTCATGCATGCACAAAATTTAGAAAATACCTCGTTCTTAACATGTTTAATACTTGGAGAGTACAAACAAAATACTAAATAATAATATAAACTTATTCTAGAAGTCTTGAATTTTATATTTTACACATTTACTTTATTATATGTTGAATTAATTATTTGTTACTTGTTCAACAATATTTTTTTCATTGTATATTTTTTTTTTGTTGGTCGTTTTACATGTGGTATCCGCTCACATATTAATTCTTGCTTATTTTTTCATATCCAAATGATATTTATAATATTCTTTAAAACTCATACTTGTTTGTGTAGTTTTTTTTTTTTAGAATGAATCCTCAAAATCAAGAAATCAGAGGTTGTGGAAAGAAGAAGAAAAAGTAGCAGTTCGATGAAGATGCCAAATTTGTTGAAGCTCTTCTTGATATGATCAATTTTGGAGCATATAAAGCTAATATTGGGTTCAAGCTCGAACATCTTGACTATGTTGAGGAAAAGTTGAAGGTTTCTTTGCCTAACTTGGGTTGAAAGCTAAACCACATATTGAATCAATAATTAAGACCTTGTGTGAGAATTATATTCAATCACCAATATAATATATTATAGGTATATATTCCTATAATATATTATTCTATTATATTCTCTAATACCTTGAAAAAAGATTTTAATATGTGTATAACATGTTGAATGGCCCGAGTGATTTTGGAATGGATCCAATAAAAATGTATTACATGTAAAAATGTTCACCATTTTTTTTAAATGAACGATTATTTATGAAAAGTTTTATTATTAAGATAATAACATATTGACTAATTTAATATGTTTCTATAAAATATATATTGAAGGGTATTTTAGTCATTTAAGATAACTCATTACATTATTTTGCATTTCATTTTATTATACCAATCATGACAATGAAATTAATCAAGAAATGGTTTTTCCATTAATCCTAGTCAATACCAATCATGAGAATGGTCATTAAAACTGTCATTCCATTCAATCACAATTTCATTCAGTTATACCAAACATGTTGTAATATTATTCACATTCTAAATTTATAATAGCAAATTAAATAACATGATCGCTCGTTAATATATTATAAATATTTGTTAATTCAAATTAAATATCAATAAAAGAACGTTATTTATATAAGATTCATAAAATATTTATCAATGTTGATTTCAATTAGTTTATCTTACAAACTAAGTTAAAAATAACAAAGTGGTAGTAAAGATCATCCATTATCAATCTCGTGAAGTTTAAAATATTACAAATATAGTATTATAAATATTTTCAAATTTTGTGATCTCAAATATCAATAAAAGAATGCTATTCATATAAGATTCATAAAATATTTATCAATGTTGATGTCAATTAGTTTATCATACAAACTAAGTTAAAGATAAAAGAGTGTTTGAAAAGGTCATCAATTATCAACCTCTTGAAGTTTATATTATTATAAATATTTTTAAATTTTGTGATCACATATATTAATAAAAGAATGTTATTTATATAAAATTCATAAAATATTTATTAATGATGATGTAAATTAGTTTATCATACAAACTAAGTTAAAAATAATAAAGTATTAAAAAAGATCATCAATTATCAACCTCTTGAAGTTTATAATATTATAAATATTTTTCAAAATTTGTGATCTCAAATATCAATAAAAGAATGTTATTTATATAAAATTCATAAAATATTTATTAATGATGATGTCAATTAGTTTATCATACAAACTAAGTTAAAAATAATAAAGTATTAAAAAAGATCATCAATTATCAACCTCTTGAAGTTTATAATATTATAAATATTTTTCAAAATTTGTGATCTCAAATATCAATAAAAGAATGATATTTATATAAGATTCATAAAATATTTATTAATGTTGATGTCAATTAGTTTATCATACAAACTAAGTTAAAAATAACAAAAGTGTTAGAAAATATCATCAATTATCAACCTCTTGAAGTATATAATATTACAAATATATTATTATAAATATTTTCAAAATTTGTGATCTCAAATATCAATAAAATAATGTTATTTATATAAGATTTATACAATATGTTGGGATATGAATCCTATAAACAATATTCTAGTTGGTGATTGTATGTTTTGATGGCCAGAAGCAACTTAAAGTTAATGATATATGTGGTTCTAAGTCATCTTAACTAAGTCATCATTAAGAGATATTGAATCTGAGTTTACTGATCTTATTGTGTTACTGATCTGATATAAGGACTGTTAGGAACTAAGCTGATATTTGTATTGTATAGACAACTTATAGCTTATAGTATAGGACTTAGATGTACTCATCTGTATATAGTTTAGTTGATGTATAGATAGGTTTTATATTTGTAAAGTTGTATTTTATTGTAATCAGCATTGTAATAGTTTAGAACAGTAGATTAGGAATAGATTAGAAGAAGATCAGAAGACTATTGAAGACTCAGAAGACTACTTCAGAATAAGAAGACCTTCAAGAAGAGTTGAGGAGAAGCTTAGAAGTTCAAGAGAAGAATTCTGGAGAAGTGCAGAACAGTTGTTAAGAACTGTGCTTACTGACTAAGAACGGTAAAACTAAGAAGAGTAGTTTACTGTGCTGAGTTGGTGTGATTGAAGAATAAGTTTGGAAAACTTATTTAAGGCGTAACTGAAGATTTATATTGAAGATATGCTGACTTGGAATAAGAAGGAAATTACAAAGTCGGTTACAAAAGGAAGTTACAACAAAAATAATTTTAGAGTTAGTTGAGAGTTAGTTTTACAAACTGCTAACTGTCATACTAATGTCTATAAATACTGTGTGATCTTCTACTGCTGAGACTACTGAACATCTACTGATCTAAGAGCAATCAAAGTATTCGAAGCATTCAAGAACTCACAGAGTTTAGGAGATCAAACTGAGAAGAAGCCGCAGAATTGAAGAGAAGAATCAAAGGCTACTCAAGAGAAGTTTTACTTTTCATTTTAAAGTTTGTATCGTGTAAACAAGTGTGCTAGTTACTTGTAGAATTACTAGTCGATCGAAGATACACTTGGGAGTGTAATCGATAAGATCACAGTCTTAATCTTGAGACTTTAAGCCACAAGAAACTCAAGGAAGAGTTAATAAAACTTCACAACTGGAGTTGTGAGAGTGGATGTAGACATTTGTCGAACCACTATAAATCTTGTGTTCTTTACTTTCTGTTTGGTATTTTGTTTGAATTGTTTGACTAAGAACATTAAGGTTTACAAAGTAAAAGATCTAAGTAAAAGTTGAGTATAAACTGAAACTGGAAAGTACTGATCTAACTCAGTAAGAGCAGTACTGTTCAGAACACATTTCCGCATTAAAACTCTGATATTTTGAAAAGTCTATTCACCCCTCCCCTCTAGACTTTTCCTAGCTTAATCAATCTTAACTCAACTTGGGACCAACAAGTGGTATCAGAGCAGTAGTTCTTTGGACTGCTGTTTCTTGATAACCTTGTAGACTTTGAGGGAAGTCTTACTGATCTTGTTACTGATTCTTGATATTTGTCAATACTTGAATACTTGAAAATACTTGTTATACTACTGATCTTATCTGTGATCAATCATGGATGAAACTAATGTGAACAAACTTCCTAAGTTCAAGATTGCAGATTATGACTACTGGAAGCTGAGAATGGAGGCCATCTTCAGCTCAACCTATGATCTGATGGTTTCTGTGGTCAAAGAAGGTCCAATAACTACCATGGTGCCCAACACTGCAACACTGGAACCTTCCAAGGCCGTTGGTGTACTTGTTCCCAAACCAAGGTCAGAATTAACTTCAGAAGAAATGAAACAAAACAATCTGGACAGTTTGGCCAAAAACTACATTTTACATACCCTTCCCAATGAGTATCTTGGGAAAGTATTAAAATGTAAGACAGCCAAAGAAATGTGGGACCGTTTAGCAATCCTTTGTGAAGGTACATCCCTAGTAAAGGAAAGCAAGATAACCACTGCTGTTCAGAGGTTCGAATAATTTAAGATGAAGGCTGGTGAAACAATAGACCAATTGGATACTCGATTTACAAAAAATATGAATGATCTTGATGTGTTAGGGAAGTCATATACCAATAGAGAGATTAACCTGCGTATTCTTAAGTCACTAGATGACAGGTGGAAAATGGTCACGATGATCATTAAAACTACACAGGATATAGATACCTGGACTGCTGAAACCACCTTCCAAACCCTTAAGGCGCATGAGTTTGAATTGGATGAAGAAGATCCAATAGTGAGCAGTGATAGGGAGAAGGAAATCTCCAAGAGTATTGCTTTTAAGGCATCTTCCTCTAAGAAGTCTAGATCATCTATGTCTAAGTCCTCAAGCATAAAAGATGAACTAGATAGTACCGACCTTACTCTTAAGGATCAGTCGAACTTAATGATAAAGAGGTTTGATAAACTTAACAAGCGATATGGTAGATATAAGAGATTTTATAAGGAAACCCAGGGTTCTAGTAACAGGGACTCTTCTAAGACCAGAAGGAATCACAAATCTTCTGAAAGGAGAGATGAGGTCTCTAATGAGAATAGAAGAGATAGGAACTCTGTTGATAGGAAGGATAAGAAATCTACTGATATAAAGGATAGGAACCGATATCGTTCTCCTATTAAACGTTCTACTAATGATCCTGTGTGCTATAACTGTGAAAAGCCAGGTCATTACATCCATGAATGTCCTGACCTAAGTTTAGAGGACAGAGAAGAAAGACAAGCAAGAAGAGATCGCAGATTTGCCAAGGGTAAGAAGGCTATGGTGGCTTACAATGATTCTGAAACGGATTCAGATGAGTTGCCATCGTCTTCATCTGAGTACCCCTCTATCAATGAGAAAGAAGCTTTTATTGCAGATGATGGACTAGTCATGATGGCTAAAATCGAACAAGAGGTATCTTCTGTCAATTCTTTCCAATCTTGTGATAACTCTGATTCTCATGACACTGCTGATAGTAGTGTAGGAAGTAGTCTTCATCATTCCAAAGGAGTGACTGAAGAAGACCTCCTACAAGCTAACAAAACATTCATGGAAATCAGTGATGAGAATATTTCTTTAAAACAAGAAATCATTAGTCTAAAAGAAGCTCAGTTAAAAGTGGACCCTAATATAGTTGTCATAAATGCACGACTATCAGAAGAGTTGTCCCAACTCCAAGAAAAGTATGCATCCATTGATAAACTATATCAGGATATGCTTAAAACTCAAGCCAAAGAGACAAATGAATTCAATGATTTAAAGACTAAATGTGATCAACTTGAAGAGCGCAATAGATTCTTAGAATCTGAAGTCCTGAGCCTAGATCTAAAGCTATCTGAAATGATTAATTCTGCTAAGATTAATCAAACCTTATCAGACAGATATAGAGCTCCAGATGATAAAAGAGGAATAGGTGTTACTGTGCCTAGTTCTCCTAATTTAGGCACTAAGAACACTAATGGAGCTAGTTCAAGTTCTTTGCAACTAGATAAAGGAAAAGAACCTATGACTTATGATAATGATCCAAAACCTAAAGTACAGTCTAAATACATTCCTCCTACTACCAAGAATGGTAAAAAGAAAAATGTACCTAGACCAGTACAATCAATACCATACCAGCAGAGTTATACTCCTTTGACCAGAGCAGAACAGTCCTGGTATCAGAAGAGACAAACTCAGAACAGTAGGTCAAGACAAGCACAGGCAAGTTGGGAACATCATAGGCCTCCTTTTATAAGGCAGTCTCAGTTGTATTCAACTAAACCTAGGAAATTTGTGCCACATTATCATAACAAACCTGTTCTCTATCCTCCACCTTTATCTTATGATATCATTGAAGAGGAAAGGTGTTGGGATATGAATCCTAGAACAAGTCCTAAATGATGAATAAAAGATGAAGTTTTGATAAAGCCAAAAGTAGTATGAATATTTTCTAAGTGTTGACTGATCTAGTCTAGTTGAGTTAAGTCATCTTGTATAAGATCAGTAGAGTTCACATAAGTTCACATAAGTTCACATGAAAAGATAAGTACAGTTTATAAGTAATTCATATGTGTTTACAGTATTTGTTTAAGTTTGTTACTGAGCTATTTAAATGTTGTATAGAGCTCATGATGTTTTTATATGTAATAGATTAGTTTTATTGTATAGTTTATAAGTTGACTAAGCTTGTATTATGAAAGCTTAAAGTAATGTAATAGTCTTGATAGGTTTAGTATAGTCTACTGTTTGAACAAGGAAGACCAGACAAGAAGAGTTGAAGTCTACTACTCAAGACAGAAGGACTACAAGACAAGACAAGTACATACAAGTCTACTCAGGACAAGTCAACGTGAAGATAGTTAGTTAGAAGCGCGTGAAAAGATAAAGATATAAAAGTTAGTTATGGAATAACTAATACACAACAAGAAACGCGTATATGGATATAAGAAGATTCAGTTGAAGGTAGTTATCAAGAAAAGTTGGTTACAACTGATTAGTTCTTGATTTCAGAAGTTTATAAATACTTCATGATGGTAATCATTTGAAGACTACTGATACACTGAAAATCTACATTCTTGAAGTAAAGATATATTCGAAGTTTACTCTCAGAGTTAATTGAAGTTCAAATAGAAGCCAGAAGACAAGTGAAGAATCAAGAAGGCTACTACTGAAGATCAGAGAAGTTTTTAGTTTTGTTTTGTTATTTTTCAAGGTGCTAGATACTTGTAAAATTTCTAGTTAGATTGTAGACATATCTGGAGGTATAGTCTGTTGAAGATCTAAGTCTTCTTCTTGGGACTTTAAAGACAGGAACATACACTTGTACTCGATCGGAAGAGTTTAGTGGAAACATCACAACTGGGTTTGTGAGAGTGGATGTAGACAAGTTGTCGAACCACTATAAATCTCGTGTTTGATTTACTTTACTGTTTTGTTTGTTGTTTAATTGATTAATTGTTTAGTTAATTGAATTACATAACTGAACGAGACTAGCTGAGTATACATAAAACAGAGTTCTCGAATTAAGTTGAGTATAAACTTTAATTGGGCTCATTGATAATTTCGTATTCCGCACATTGTAATTCTGATATATCGAAAGATTTTAGAAAAGTCTATTCACCCCCCTCTAGACATTTTCTTTAGCTTCCCTCGATATTAACTCAACTTAGGGACCTACAAGTGGTATCAGAGCAGTAGTTTTCGAACTGCTGTTTCTTGATAACCGACTTAAGACTTAGGGTGAAGTCTTGTTCTTTGATTGTTCTTGTATACGTGTTCTTGATCAAATATTCTTGTTATATCTGTTTCGTGCTCCCTGTTCTTGACTTATCTGTTATTCTTGATCATAACTCTACTTAGCACTTATTTCTTGAAATCATGTCTCTTGAGATCAGCGCTAACAAGTTACCTAAGTTCCAGGTTCAAGACTATGACTATTGGAAGCTAAGGATGGAAGCCATCTTCAGTTCCACTCACGACTTAATGATCTCCGTCATCACTGAAGGTCCAATTGTGACCATGATCCCCAATACTGCTGCCCTTGACACAAATCAACCCGTGGGTACACTCGTCAAGAAACCAAGGTCAGAACTAACCTCAGAAGAAATGAGACAGAATAATTTGGATAGCTTGGCCAAGAATTACATCTTACACACTCTTCCTAACGAGTATCTGGGAAAAGTGTTAAAATGTAAAACTGCCAAAGAAATGTGGGATCGCTTAGCTATCATTTGTGAAGGGACATCCCTAATCAAAGAAAGCAAGCTTTCCACTGCAGTCCAAAGATTCGAATCATTTCATATGAAAGCTGGTGAAACAATAGACCAGTTGGATACTCGTTTTACCAAAATCATGAATGACTTGGAAGTCCTTGGTAAATCTTATACTCCACGTGAAATCAATCTTAGGATTCTCAAAAGCCTTGATAGTCGATGGAAAATGGTAAAAATGCTTGTTAAGAATACCCAAGATATAGACGTATGGACAGCAGAAACCATGTTTCAAACTCTAAAGGCCCATGAGTTTGATCTAGACGAAGATGAACCCATAGTAAGCAGTGACAGAGAACATGCTGTATCTAAGAACGTTGCTTTTAAGGCTAGTTCGTCTAAGGTAGACAGGTCTAAGTCTAAAACTAGGTCTACTTCTGTGAAAGACGAGTTAGATACTGATCTTAGTCTGAAGGATCAGGTAAGCCTCATGGTTAGAAAGTTTGATAGGCTGAATAAACGTTTCGGAAGATATAAGAAGTTCTATAGAGAGCATAGAGGGTCTGCTTCTAAGAACTCGTCTGAGACCAGACGAGACCGAAACTCGTCCGAAAGGAGAGACGAAGTCTCGAAAGGTAACAGACAAGATAGAGAGTCTGATGGTAGGAAGATTACTCGTTCTGATAGACGTGATAAACGAAGGAACAACTCTCCTATTAAAAAGGCTACTAATGATATCTTGTGCTATAACTGTGAGAAGCCAGGTCACTACATATATGAATGTCCAGACCTGAGTACCGATGATCGAGAAGAACGCAAAGCACGAAGGGAAAGAAGATACAACCGTGGTAAGAAGGCAATGATGGCCAATGATGACTCTGAGTCTGACTCAGACGAGTTGCCATCATCCTCATCTAGCTACCCGTCTGAACCAGATCACGATGAAGCTTTTATTGTAGATGATGGTCTATGCTGCATGGCTAAAATCGACCAAGAGGTATCATCTGCTACTTCTTTTCAATCTTGTGATGAATCAGATTCTGATGAAAGTGACACTGCCAGTAGCAAAGTAGGGAGTAGTCTTCAGCACTCTACTAGTGCAGTTGAAGACGACCTCCTACTTGCCAACAAGGCATTCATTGAAGTCAGTGACGAAAACATCATTTTAAGACAAGAAATCATTGATCTTAAGGAAGCCCAGTCTAAAGAAGATCCTAATATAACAGTCCTAAATGAACGCTTGCAAGAAGAGTTGAGTCAACTCAAAGAGAAGTGTGCATTGACAGACAAGTTGTATCAAGACCTACTTAAGACACATGCTACTGAGAAACATGAATTCAATGTTTTACAAAGCAAGTTCAAAAAGCTTGAAGAACGTAATAAGTTCTTAGAAACCGAGGTTGTCACTCTAGACCTTAAACTTACTGACCTGGTTAACTCATCTAAGGTTAACCTTGAATTGTCAGATAGGTATAGGGCTCCTGCTGACAAGACAGGCATAGGTGCTGAGACATCAAGCTCGTCTACTCTAGTTCCTAAGAACCCTACTATTTTCATCTCAAGCTCTTTGACTAATGATAAAGGAAAAGAACCAATGATATACGATATTGATACTCCATCTAAAGGTACTGTACCAAAACAAGCTCAAGTTAACATTCCAATTACCAAGGGAGGTAAAAAGAAAGTTAACAACAAGCTTGTTTCGTTTAACACAAGTCAACAAAGGACTAGGAATCGTGGACGACCAAATCAGGTCAGATACGAGGATTGGTATCCTGAGGAGACGAGTACTAGACAAGTACAGACTAGACGACAAGAGTCTAGACCTCCTTTTATAAGGCAGTCTCAACTCTACTCGTCTAGACCTAGACAGGAAGATCCAAAATATCGTACACAAGCTGTTCTATATCCTCCACCTTTGTCATATGATATCGAAGGAGAAGAAAGACCTAAACATGTCTATAAACCGTATGGACCTAATGCATACAAACCTTACTCTGACTATCATAGACAAGTGCCTGCTCAAGTAGAGATTAAGTCAAAAGGCTATCTCCAAAGAGTAGACCCGAACTCGACTGATAGACCAGATAAGGACAACAAGGTCTTATTTTGCAACAAATATGGTCGAAAGCTTAGAAGATCAAACTTGTTCAGGACTCCAATGTACATTTGAATTCCATTGAACTCGACTAACCCCCAAGGACCCCAATAAACAAGGAGGGTACCTAAATTATGAAATATCATCTATTGCAGGGTCGACTCGATCTATACAAGAAGGGTGGCTCAATAGGAGAAACTTGGTACATAGACAGTGGCTGTTCGCACCACATGACTGGTACCAAGACTCTCTTATCAAGCTACCATGAGCAAGAAGGACCAAAAGTGATATTTGGTGATAGCTCCACTGCTGTTACTAAAGGATTTGGTTACATTCGGAATGGAGACATAGAAATTCAAGATGTCTCATATGTTGAAGGCTTGAAATACAATTTACTCTCTGTTTCACAATTTTGTGATCGTGGATACAAGGTGCAGTTCAAGAGTCGCAAATGTGAAATCATTGACAAAAGGACACACACAGTCCTACTGGTCGGCATAAGACAAGGAAGTGTGTACATAGTGAACTGGAACAGTTGTCCGAGGGACACCTGTCTACTTACTAAGAATCCTAAAGAACTTGGCTGGCTCTGGCATAGACGCCTCTGTCATCTAAACTTTAAGGTTCTTAATAAGATAGCCAGAGACTACCTTGTGGAAGGTATTCCCAATGAAGTCTACTATAAGTCACATGTATGCACATCCTATCAAAAAGGTAAACAGGTAAAGGGTTCTTTTAAATCTATTCCATCCCTCTCAACAAGTAGAGTTCTTGAACTTCTACATATGGACTTACATGGCCCAATAACTCCTCCAACTTTGAACGGTAGAAGGTACACACTTGTTGTGGTAGACGACTATTCTAAGTTCACTTGGGTAGTCTTCTTACACAAGAAGAGTGATACACAAACACTTTTGCCTGATCTGTTGAAGAAGTTACAGGTTGAGAAGAATCAGTTAATTGTCAAGATCCGTAGTGACAAGGGTACTGAATTCATTAACTGCTATATTAAATATTTTTGTTCTAAGCGTGGCATCCAGCACCTTACTAGTGCAGCAAGGACACCACAACAAAATGGAGTAGCAGAGCGAAGGAACAGAACTCTTAAGGAGGCCTGCAGGACCATGCTGACAGAGTATAATACGCCTCAGAAGTTTTGGGCAGAAGCTATCAATACTGCATGCCACTCACAAAACAGAAGTGCTATCAATAAAGCACTAGGTAAGACACCCTATGAGGTATGGAAAGGTAGAAAACCCAGAGTTTCATATTTTCATATATTTGGATGTAAGTGTTTTATACATAACAATGGGAAAAGCAAGTTGAATGCATTTGATGCTAAAGCAGACGAGGGGATATTCTTAGGATACTCCTCGACTAGCAAAGCATTTAGAGTATTCAACTACTCTACCCTATGTATGGAAGAAACACCACATGTGGTTTTCGAAGAATCTCAACAGGACACGTCTGCCAACAAGATCAGTGAGAAAGTTACTGAGCTAACTATCGAATCTGACAAAGATTCAGAGATATATGAATCCGTTCAAGCATACAATCCATTCATGAAAGCCCTCGAGTCAGATGACCAGAAAAAGGTAAGTGCTCAATGTAACTCTACTAGACCAGTTGACATGCCTAAACTAGTCGACTCGTCTACTCCTATTAAATCTTCTGATGATAATGATGTTGACATGCATGATGCTGTACATGATATAGATGATAGTACTATTGTTAAGAATAGAAATACATGGAAATCAGTGCATAATACTGAAAATATTATTGGTGACTCTACTGTTGGTGTGAAGACTAGACGACAACTCTTTGAGTCGCAAGAACAATCTAGTCCATCTCTGTTTTGCTGGTGTTGTTTCCTCTCATCTATCGAGCCTAAAACCATTAATGAGGCATTGGCTGATAGTAATTGGATCATTGCTATGCAAGACGAGTTGAATCAGTTTGTTCGAAACGACGTCTGGGAACTTGTCGATAGACCGAAACATCATAATGTAGTTGGCACTCGATGGATTTTCAAGAATAAGAAAGATGAGAATGATGTAGTTGTTCGTAACAAGGCTAGACTAGTCGCCCAAGGCTATTCACAAGCTGAAGGCATAGATTATGATGAAACATATGCTCCTGTTGCTAGACTAGAAGCCATTCGATTATTCCTTGCATATGCTGCTTACATGAAATTTACTGTATATCAAATGGATGTTAAAAGTGCATTTCTTAACGGTATTCTTGCGGAAGAAGTATATGTTGAACAACCCCCGGGTTTCGAAGTCAAAGGTAATCAGGTATACAGATTAAAGAAGGCCTTATATGGACTAAAGCAAGCTCCAAGAGCCTGGTATGATACTCTTTCTCAATTTCTATTAGAAAATGGTTTTACTAAAGGCAAGGTAGATAGAACCTTGTTCAGAAGACAAGAAGGGAAAGACATTTTACTCGTCCAAATTTACGTAGATGACATCATTTTTGGTTCACCTAACAAAAAGCTGAGTGAAAGTTTCTCAACACTCATGCAAAGTAAATTTGAGATGTCTATGATGGGTGAAATGAATTACTTTCTTGGACTTCAAGTAAAACAGACCCCAGAAGGGATTTTCATAAATCAAGCAAAATATACTCGTAATCTACTAGACAAGTATGGTATTAAGACATGTAAATCTTCTGGAGTACCTATGCAACCTACTTACAGGATGGATCCAGACGAGAATGGTAAATGTACTGATCAAACTCATTACCGTGGTCTTATTGGTTCATTACTCTACTTGACTGCTAGTAGACCTGATATTGCATTTTCTGTTGGTGTATGTGCTCGTTTTCAAGCTAATCCAAAAGAGAGTCATATGGAAACCACTAAAAGGATATTGAAATATTTGAAAGGAACTATCAATCGTGGTATATGGTATCCTTCAAATGATGATTTATCTCTAAGTGGCTACTCTGATTCTGATTTTGGTGGTTGTAGAATAGATAGGAAATCTACATCTGGTTCTTGTCAATTCTTAGGCACAAAACTCATTTCATGGTTTTCGAAAAAGCAGACAAGTGTTGCTACCTCTACTACTGAAGCCGAGTACATGGCTGCTGGTAGTTGTTGTAGTCAATTATTATGGCTTATTCAACAGCTTAGAGATTATAATATTTGTGAATCAAATGTTCCTATATTCTGTGATAGTAATAGTGCTATTGCCATTACACAAAATCCTGTTCTGCACACACGATGTAAACATGTCGATGTTAAACACCATTTCATACGTGATCATGTAGAAAAGAAGGACATTCGCATGGAAAAGATTCATACTGATTTTCAAAGAGCTGATATTTTCACAAAACCATTAGCTGAGACCCGATTTCATGAATTATGCATTAGTCTAGGACTAATTGATCTTGATCCTACTAGTATGTAGAGATGTACTAACCAGACAGGTACAGTCCTAAGAGGAAAGGAGAAATAGACAAGTTACCACAAAAGAGCGGAGCACTCGTCTACTCACTCAACAGACAGGTATACAAGGTCAGACAAGTTGACCAAACAACCCGATGAGGAAGCTGGTAAAGCTGAGGGTAATACTAAGGGAATAAACATTTAAGGGGGAATCCTTGATTTCTTAAAGATCCTTATGTTGACTCTTTAGTTTTGTAACAGTCATCTTGTTTGAACCTTGATCATTGACTTAAATTAATATTCATTCGAAATATTCTACTCTACTATCTGTCGCACGAAATAAGACAGGTACATAAATTTGTTCGACGTTCAGAATAGACATTTAAGGGGAAACTCGACTAGTACTCATAAGACTACTCGTCTTGTGAAATTAAGTCTACTCGCCTTATGAAGATTAGATCTACTCATCTGTTCTGGATGGACTCGAACAGACAAGCTAAGTTTTCTTTTGATTTAAATGTGTTTGTGTTTATTCGAAACAAATTAAGGGTATTAAAGTAATTTGACAGTGTTAAAATTTGAATATCCTAGAATTGGATTTATACACCCCCAGTTAATGAGGTGTACACATTCAGTTCGCGGCAAAATATGAATATGTTAGGTCAGATGAGTACACTCCTCTTTCTACCAATAGGAGAGGTGGATCTCAATTTTTACAAAATCAAAACACACTTTCGTCTCGGTTCCGTAACAGAATGCCAAAGGTCTTAACCGTTGGATCTAATCCTTCGATCTTGACCGTTGGATCAAAAATTCAGTTTTTAAACAAAACCCAATACTTGTACACATCTTGCCTCACGTTTCATAACTCCTCTACTACTTGCTAACAGTGATTTTCTGCATAATCTACTTTCGTGTTCATTACAAATCATTTAACATGTCTATTCGATCTATCTTCGATGTCAGCACCAACATTCAGGCACCATTTGATCTAGGCAGATATATAAATGACAACAAGGTGCATGTTGAGCCATCTCTGTTTTTCGAAGGAAATCATACGGTCGGAAATGCAGAAATCTTGACCAAGTGTACCAGATGCGGTCTAAGACCCTACTTGGAGGCGTTTCCTCAAGTTGTTCTAGAGGAAGAAGTTTTGGAATTCTATGCTAACGCCAGCAGAAGGGGAGATGTTATCGAATCATTTATCGGTTCAAATCGAGTGGAGATCACTCGTGAAGCTCTATTTAAAAGATTGAAGTTGCCCATCGGAACGATTGATGTGGAAAAGTACGCTGAAGGACAGGAGATGAGGTATTTAAGTATTTTCTGTGGAAAGAAAATGAGGTTGAAACCGGATGGTAAAGCTATTACCGCCAAGAAGGGTGAACTATTGGACAAATATCGCACTCTACTGGACATAGCAAGCAAGATGCTTCTATGTGCCACTGGGTCTCATGACTTAGTTACCCAAGTCAAAACAAGGATTATGGCAGCCATCTATGATGGAATTACTGAGGGTAATTGGTTCAAGTTGATAGCTGACAGGATGATGCACTTCGAAAGAAGTGTTAGGGTGGATGTTGATACTCGGAATTGGGTAGTATCTCAAGCAGTTGGATATGGTAACAAGCTGAGCATCTTACTCCCACTTTTGATGCCCAACAAGACTACTTGGAGCAAGGGAAAGCCATTTCATCCTCTTAAGTTCTACTTAAAGAAAGAGGCACTGAAGAAGCAAGCTGCTGTAAGGCCAGCTGCTCCTAGGCACGTTCCATTTGATGAATCTGAAGTGTTGCCGTACGCGGATTCAGAGAGTTCTTCACAAGCTGGGTCTGAGGAAGCAGAGTCCAGTGCAGACGACTCGGAAAAGACTCAATCAGATGAAGAGTCGCTACACGAGAAGGAGTCGGGTGAACAAGTTCCTGAGAGGTATACTCTTGTGAGAGTTGGAACCCCACCTCCACTAGAAGAGACGAGTCACCAGGTTGGTACCTCTTCACAAAATTTGTCAATTCCTTCTCTCTCTCTCTCTACTGTTCGAATCAAGGCTAGATCACATCGATCTAGGCCTCGTCCTTTATCCTCAACTTCACATGTACTGGCGGCATTACCGCTTAGAGCCAGTCATCCCCAAATCACTCCCAGACAAGATACAACTGATACTCCTACAGTTGTCATACCTGACCTAGCCACATCAAAGCCCATAGAGACCACTGCCTTTACTCCCTCTCCCTCACCAGAATATGGTGAACCCTCCAACCCCTCTACTTCAGACAAGACGCCAGTTGCCACTGCAACAGCTGAGTTAGAGACCCCATCTACTCAGGACCCGTCTGTTGTTAGATTTGATTCCCTGGTATATTATCCGATGTGTCTACGAGAGAAGAGGATTCGTGCTCGAGTTTCAAGAAATCTGCAGAAGACGCTCTCGACTCTTGACATCGACACAGCTTCTGAACAGTTTGAGAAGCTAGTCAGGATTTGCACATGGTTCGCGTTGAAGAAGTCTTCTACGGATGATCTTTTTGAAGTCATTCAAGGCAAGGGCGGAATCTCCAACTTTATGGATTGGGAGATGGAACAGAAAGAAAATAGTGGAGTTAAGGATCACTCCGAGCTATTCCCTCGCAAAGCCTTGGTTGATTTAGTCAAAAAGTTGCTGAATATTCCGGATGGTGTCATTGAGGATGTGTTCGCATTTGACGTCGGAACCCAGACTGATCTGGTGGAAGACGAGATCAAGTCGGAGGTAGCTGGGATGGCAGTACAGACTTCAGAACAATTGGAAGAAATTGTTGAAAGTGATGAAGATGAAGTCGACTCACTCATGCTTGGTAAAGAAGATGATGAGTTCCTGGATGCTGAGATGTTTGATGAGGATGAGATCAAAGCCTTTGATGATGAAGTTGTTGGAACTCCCATTTCTACTCAAGTTGTTCCAGAAAGGTTTCTGGATGATTTAAAGACGGATCTAGGAAATGTTGTTCATACTGCCATAGACAAGTTCTTAAACTTGAAGATGAAGGATGTGTTAGTTGAACAAAATCAGTCACTTGTTGACAAATCCAGAGACTTATTTGTTGGTGAAGTCAACAAGATGGACTCAACTTTCCGAGTAGAGATGTTTGCTCAATTTGAAGACTTTCTGAAGAAACAGGTTGATTTTTCAGAAAAGAGGTCAATCTCGTTTGCTCGATCACTAGCTGAAGAGTCAAGCAAAATGGAGAGACTTTACAGAGTTAAAATTGCTATTGCTGATGAACAAAGACGGGAAGCACAAGATCAATTGGTGCGTTCTCGGGATGTTCTAAATGAGTTAACTATACAGAATACTCTTCTTCGTCAAACGGCTACTCATTTAAAAGATGAACTAGTTTCATGTAGAAGGAAGTTGGAACTGGTTACTGATAGATTAGACAAGATGAGCCATGAGAAATCACATCAGATGCACATTGAGTCAGCTGCTGAAGCCATGAAGGAAGCTTTGAAAGAAGAGATGACTCGCTTTACTTCTCTTTTCACTCTTAAGGCAAGTGATGAAGCCAAAAAGGGGGAAGAGACAAGTAGAATTGAAGTTAAAGTTGTGAAATCTGCTAGTGCTGAACCTGAGATGAAAGCCGCTGCTACTGCGATTGAAGAACTAAGAAGGCCTAAAAGAGGCAGATTAGTGAAGAAGGCAGATCTAGAGCATGCTGAGACAGAAAAGCAGAAGAGATTAGATAAAGGCAAAGCTGTTGCGTCTCCTGAAGCAGAGATTCAGACCAGACGAGTTAAGAGAAAGCTGGATATTGAAGAGCCTACTGCTACTGCTACAGTTGAGAAGAAACAAAGAATTGCTGATGATGAGATTCATTATGCAAGCAAAAAGAAGATTACTAAGCATATTGAAAGGCTGCAGAAGTTGAAAGCTGATGAAGACAAAATGGAAGACAAGTTCATTGATCACTTCATAGATAATGAGCATAGAGCTGAATGGATTGAAGTGAAGAGTCAATGGGAACTTGATCATTGGATAATAAGGAAGTATGGTGATGCTGAAAGTCAAGATGAACTGTATTCTTTATTTGACAGGTTCATGGAAGGACAACACAGGAAGTTATGGCATCTAATCTTGAGGATTTCTGCTGGTGCTAACTTCAACATTCTTGTTCCTGAATTTCCTGAATGGAAATGTCCCATGACCAGCTCAGGTAAAAGAGTTGATCATAACCAGATCAAGAAATTCGAAGAAGAGCTGCTAGATAAAGAGAAGATTGAAGATGAAGACCATATCTGTCTAATTCACAAGAGACTCCTTGATGCATTCTGCGTTCCAAATCCAGAAGGAGGTACTCTTTCAGATTAGTTTTTGTTTGTTTGAAGATTAGTTTTTTTTTTTTGCTCTGATATTTTTTTTGTTATTCAATGTATGTGTAATCTACTGATCTAGTTTTGAATGAATGAAAGATAAAGTACTATTTGATGTTAAAAGACAAGGTAACTACTTAACTAGTCTACTTATGAGAAAAGGTTCTAGTAGTTTTGGCTTCATCAAAAAGGGGGAAATTGTTGGGATATGAATCCTAGAACAAGTCCTAAATGATGAATAAAAGATGAAGTTTTGATAAAGCCAAAAGTAGTATGAATATTTTCTAAGTTTTGACTGATCTAGTCTAGTTGAGTTAAGTCATCTTGTATAAGATCAGTAGAGTTCACATAAGTTCACATAAGTTCACATGAAAAGATAAGTACAGTTTATAAGTACTTCATATGTGTTTACAGTATTTGTTTAAGTTTGTTACTGAGCTATTTAAATGTTGTATAGAGCTCATGATGTTTTTATATGTAATAGATTAGTTTTATTGTATAGTTTATAAGTTGACTAAGCTTGTATTATGAAAGCTTAAAGTAATGTAATAGTCTTGATAGGTTTAGTATAGTCTACTGTTTGAACAAGGAAGACCAGACAAGAAGAGTTGAAGTCTACTACTCAAGACAGAAGGACTACAAGACAAGACAAGTACATACAAGTCTACTCAGGACAAGTCAACGTGAAGATAGTTAGTTAGAAGCGCGTGAAAAGATAAAGATATAAAAGTTAGTTATGGAATAACTAATACACAACAAGAAACGCGTATATGGATATAAGAAGATTCAGTTGAAGGTAGTTATCAAGAAAAGTTGGTTACAACTGATTAGTTCTTGATTTCAGAAGTTTATAAATACTTCATGATGGTAATCATTTGAAGACTACTGATACACTGAAAATCTACATACTTGAAGTAAAGATATATTCGAAGTTTACTCTCAGAGTTAATTGAAGTTCAGATAGAAGCCAGAAGACAAGTGAAGAATCAAGAAGGCTACTACTGAAGATCAGAGAAGTTTTTAGTTTTGTTTTGTTATTTTTCAAGGTGTTAGATACTTGTAAAATTTCTAGTTAGATCGTAGACATATCTGGAGGTATAGTCTATTGAAGATCTAAGTCTTCTTCTTGGGACTTTAAAGACAGGAACATACACTTGTACTCGATCGGAAGAGTTTAGTGGAAACATCACAACTGGGTTTGTGAGAGTGGATGTAGACAAGTTGTCGAACCACTATAAATCTCGTGTTTGATTTACTTTACTGTTTTGTTTGTTGTTTAATTGATTAATTGTTTAGTTAATTGAATTACATAACTGAACGAGACTAGCTGAGTATACATAAAACAGAGTTCTCGAATTAAGTTGAGTATAAACTTTAATTGGGCTCATTGATAATTTCGTATTCCGCACATTGTAATTCTGATATATCGAAAGATTTTAGAAAAGTCTATTCACCCCCCTCTAGACATTTTTTTTAGCTTCCCTCGATATTAACTCAACTTAGGGACCTACAAAAGGCCAAAACGCATTTATAAGCCGTATGGTCCACATGCTTTTAGGCGTTATTCAAACTACTACAGACATATTGATCTTACTGAAAAAGGGATAGAACCAAGGAAAGACTATCTCAGAAAAATAGATCCTAAGTCTACTGATAGTTCTGAAATGGTTAATAAAGTACTGTTTTGTGATAAATATGGAAGGAAACTGAAGAGGTCTCATCTATTCAAATCTTCAATGTTTATTTGGGTACCTCTTACCACTAACCCCCAAGGACCCCAATAAAGAAAGGGTACCTAAATTATTAATATCACTACCTGCAGGGTCGACTGGACTTATACAAGAAAGGTGGTTCAGTTGGAGAAACTTGGTACATAGACAGTGGGTGTTCTCATCACATGACTGGTACCAAGGCTCTTCTCTCTGACTACCATGAGCAAGAAGGACCCAAAGTGATCTTTGGTGATAGCTCCATGGCAATCACAAAAGGCTTTGGATACATCAAGAATGGAGATGTAGAGATTCAAGATGTCTCCTATGTAGAAGGTTTGAAATACAATCTGTTATCTGTCTCTCAATTCTGTGACAGGGGTTATAAAGTCTATTTCAAGAGCACCAAATGTGAAATCTAGGATAAAAGAACTCATACTATTCTACTGGTTGGTGTAAGACAAGGCAGTGTATACATTGTGAACTGGAATAGTTGTCCTAGGGATGCTTGCCTTCTTTCTAAGAGTCCTAAAGAAATCAGCTGGCTATGGCACAGACGCCTATGCCATATGAACTTTAAGATAATTAATAAGATAGCAAGAGATTACCTTGTTGAAGGTATCCCTAATGAAATCTATTTCAAGTCACAAGTGTGTGATGCATGCCAGAAAGGTAAACATGTAAAGGTTTCCTTTAAATTAATTCATGTTCTTTCTACTTGCAGAGTCTTAGAACTCTTGCACATGGATCTTCATGGTCCTATAAAACCCCCTACACTAAATGGTAGAAGGTACACTTTAGTTGTGGTAGATGATTATTCAAAGTTCACTTGGGTAATCTTCTTACACAAAAAGAGTGTTACACAAATCCAACTACCAGAACTGTTGAAGAGGTTGCAAGTAGAAAAAGGTCAGCCCATTGTCAAGATAAGAAGTGACAAGGGGACTGAATTTATAAACTGTTACATCAAAGAATATTGTTCTAAGGCTGGAATTCAGCATTTGACAAGTGCAGCTCGAACACCCTAATAAAATGGAGTTGCAGAGAGGAGAAACAGAACACTAAAAGAAGCATGCAGAACAATGCTGGCAGAGTACAACACACCTCAGAAGTTCTGGGCTGAGGCAATTAATATTGCCTGCCACACTTAGAACAGGAGTGCTCTAAACAAGGTACATGATAAAACACCATATGAGGTATGGAAAGGTAGAAAGCCTAGAATTTCTTATTTCCATATTTTTGGTTGTAAGTGTTTCATTCATAACAATGGAAAGAGCAAATTAAATGCTTTTGATGCCAAAGCTGATGAAGGGATATTCTTAGGATACTCATCTACTAGCAAGGCATTTTGGGTATTTAATTACTCTACTCTATGTGTGGAAGAAACACCCCATGTTGTCTTTGATGAAGTTGTACAGGAATCTGCTGACCATCAGCTCAGTAAGAAAGTTGATGATCTGAAAATTCAAACTGACAAAGATGACAGTGAGACTGAAGTCTATGAATCTGTACAAGCTTACAATCCATTTCTGAACATCCTAAACAAAGATGATGATTAGAAAAGGTAAAAGATAAAGGTAAAACTTCTAGACCAACTGATATGCATGAATTGGTTGACTGTTCAGCTGTGAATAAATCTGCTGATATTAATGATACTGATATGCATGATTTAGATGATGAGAGTGTTCATGTTAAGACTAGAAAAACATGGAAATCAGCTCACACTACTGATCTGATTATTGGTGAGTCTGGTAAAGGTGTTAAAACCAGAAGACAACTGTTTGATTCTAAGGCAGAACCTAGTAATTCTTTGTTTTGTTGGTGTTGTTTTTTATCTTCTATTGAGCCCAAGACTGTGAAAGAGGCTTTGGCTGATAGTAATTGGATTATTGCTATGCAACATGAATTAAATCAGTTTACTAGAAATGATGTATGGGAACTTGTAGATAGACCTGTTGATCACAATGTGGTAGGTACTAAGTGGATTTTCAAAAATAAGAAAGATGAGAATGATCTTGTTGTTAGAAATAAGGCTAGATTAGTTGCACAGGGCTACTCTCAAGCTGAGGGTATTGATTATGATGAAACTTTTGCTCCTGTAGCTAGACTAGAAGCTATAAGATTGTTTCTTGCTTATGCTACTTATATGAAATTCACTGTGTATCAAATAGATGTGAAAAGTGCATTTTTGAATGGTATACTTGCTGAAGAAGTTTATGTAGAACAACCTCCTGGTTTTGAGGTAAATGGTAATCAAGTATACAGGTTGAAGAAGGCACTGTATGGTCTAAAGCAAGCCCCAAGAGCCTGGTATGACACACTTTCTCTATTCTTAATTGAAAATGGTTTTACTAAGGGCAAAGTAGATCGTACTTTGTTCAGAAGACAAGAAGGTAAAGACATTTTATTGGTTCAAATTTATGTTGATGACATAATATTTGGATCTCCCAATAAAAGCATGAGTGAAAGTTTTTCAAAGCTCATGCAAAGTAAGTTTGAAATGTCAATGATGGGTGAAATGACTTACTTTCTTGGTCTTCAAGTAAAACAATCATCTAAAGGCATCTTTATCAATCAAGCAAAATATACAAGAAATCTGTTAGATAAATTTGGTATCAAGACCTGTAAAATAGTTGGTGTACCTATGCTGCCTACATACAAAATGGATCCAGATGAACGAGGTAAGTGTGCTGACCAATCCTATTATCGAGCTTTAATTGGTTCTCTACTCTATTTGACTGCTAGTAGGCCAGATATTGCATTTGCATTAGGTGTATGTGCTAGATTTCAGGCCAATCCCAAAGAAAGTCATGTGGAAACTGCTAAAAGGATATTGAAATATCTAAAGGGTACCATTAATCGAGGTTTGTGGTATTCTGCAGATGATGATTTATCCCTAAGTGGTTATTCAGATTCTGACTTTGGAAGTTGTAGGATAGATAGAAAATCAACTTATAGTTCATGCCAATTCTTAGGTTCTAAGCTCATATCATGGTTTTCCAAGAAACAAACTAGTGTGACAACTTCTACTACTGAAGCAGAATATATGGCAACAGGAAGTTGTTGTAGTCAACTACTTTGGTTAATGCAACAACTTAGAGACTACAATATTGTGGAATCTAATGTACCTATATTCTGTGACAGCAATAGTGCAATTTCCATCACTCAAAATCCTATTTTACATACTAGATGCAAGCATGTAGATGTTAGGCATCATTTTATTAGGGATCATGTTGAAAAGAAAAATATTAGGATGGAAAATATTCATACTGATATTCAGAGAGCTGACATTTTCACAAAACCTTTGGCTGAAACTAGATTTAGAGAGCTCTGCATAAGTTTAGGATTGATAGATATGGATCCTACATGTGTATAGAGATATGTACTAACATTTCAGGTACTGAGCTGATATCAAGAACAGTACTCCAAGAAGGGTAATTCAGAAGGATAGACCATGTCAAGACTACTACATTCATCCCAATCAGGTAAAAAGGGTACTAAGGTGCCTAATCCCGATGAGGAATCTGGTAAAGCTGAGGGAATTGAGAATATACATTTAAGGGGAAATCTGTGATTTCTTAAATATCCTTTCTGTTGACTCAGAGCACTAGTCACCTTAGAACAACCTTATAAAAGCCATATTTTAATTATTCATTACTGATTTGTACTATATTTCACCAATTATGCATGATCTAACACTTCTACCAAGGTGAAACAGGCATAGAAGAGGAGTTCTCCACTGAAGGGGGAACTGGTCTGATTACAGATCTGAACTGTCTACAAATCTGATCTGATTACAGTCTTTATCTGTCTATAGAACTGTTCTGATTATTGAATTGATTTGTCTACAGAACTGTTCTGATTACAAAGTTACTTTATCTACAGAACTGATCTGACTACAAAATCAATCTTTCTACAGAACTGATCTGACTACTGATTGAACTGTCTACATAACTGGTTTGATTACAGAAAATCTGTCTACAGAATAGAACTGATCTGATACACAGTACTAATCTGAGAGTACTGTGCTAATATAAAAAAGGTGAAATCAGAAAAGTTGGGAACTGATCTGAGGATTACTATACTGACCCAACTACTGATCTGATGTCTGTAAAGTACTCAGCTGATCACAGTACTCAGCTGAAACCAGATAAGTAAATTTCAAATGTAATATAAGAAGTGAAGCGAACTGCACTTGGATACAAATGTTCTGATAAACATCTGTTCGAAATTACAGTTTTAATAGAAAAGATTAATACACTTCTCTATTTTGACCTAATTTTAAATTGGTGTATATATCATTACAAGTTGGCTCCAAAAAGGTGTATAGGTATTGAATTTGGAACGTTTTTGCTTTTATGAATTTCAAGTCATCATCTACACCAAACGACGTGAGGATCTAATTCAATCTGAACCCTAGATTTGGTTTGAATTCGATAATTACGCAAACAGTTCCTTCTTCTTCATTACTTTACATTTCTGGAAACTCATAACTCGAAGCTGCTTTAACTCTTACTATTCTATCCTCTACATTTCTTCACTATCCTTCAATGGCGATTATCAATGTTCTAAGCGAATCAAATGAAGTTGTAGGTACTTTCGGTTTAGAAAAATGGATGAAGAAAAAGGGTATTTTTGTAGAAAATGCCGTTTACTTCAGCGGTCGACAAAATGCTGAGAATCAAGCGGTTTTAACGATGTGTGAAGAGAGCGGGCTCAAGAAATATCTTGAATCATACCCAAATATGGTTTTTGAACCGGAGGCCATGGAATTTTATTTACAGCTTCAAGGAGATGACAATGGCGTTCGCTCGATGCTTTCAGGGCACAAAGTATCGATATCCAGAGAAATCCTTGAGATCATGTTCGATTTACCCCAAGGCTCAGTAAACATTTTGAGCTATAAGGCAGGAGAAGAGAAAGCTTGCGTGGGCAAATGTACGGGTGTAGAACCTGAGTCGTTGAGCAATCTCAAGAAAGCCATTCTTCCTACTGGTCTTCAATTCTTAATGGACATTGCTGGAAAATGTTTATTAGGTCAGCATCACAGCCAGGATGCTCTCACAAATTTGAAAATCCGAGTCATGGCTGCAATCGCTGATCGAGTCCAAGGAGATTGGCAAGGATTTTTCTTGGAAATGTTGCTGAGTGAGAAAGATAAGGTGTTGTTTGATGAGGACACTGAGGAGTTTTCAATTAAATCTATGTTAGGATTCGGAAACAAGCTGAGCATTCTGTTGCCTCAGTTAGCCATCAAGAAATCATATTGGAGTCCTCCTAAGAAATTTCATCAAGGAAAATTCTTAATGAAGAAGGAGTCTGTTCGGTTTGAATAAGAACATCCTCTAGAAGACCCTCAAGAACATCAAGCTCAAGAATCTGGTGCTTCAATGTATCGTTCTGATGGTGATCAACCGGAAGCAAGATCTAAAGCGAGGCATGATCCGAGCAGTGCTGGACTAAGAAGAGGAAGGTCTGCTAAAGCTACCTCAGAACAGTCAGTTCGTTTCGTTGGAACTGTGGTGCATGAAAGTTCTGAAGAACAAGAGGTTAGTACTTCCAGCCTTGTTGTTATGTATAAAAGAACAAACGGTAGAAGTTCGTCTAGACCTAGGAGAATGCTTGTTGATTCTACTCCTACCCCTTCGAATTCTGATCCCATTCCAGCTGAACCAATTGATCAACAGCCTACATGTTCTGGTGAGTCAGTTCACTATTGTCCTATTTCTCATAACACTCCCCATTCATCCCCTCAGAACACTTCTTTCCATCCTACTCCTATATCAAGCCCCCAAAACCAATCCACTCCACATCATTCTCCTACACAAGTTCATGATAATTCTACTGAACATGAATTTGAACCTTCTTATGTTCCTATTGACATTTCATCATCCCCTGAACCTGAATATATAGCCCCCAAACCTGCACCTTTGATGGATTATCCTATTTGTGATAAAGAAGATCGAATTAGGATAAGGCTGAGATTAGCACTGTTGAATAAGTTTCATGGTTTAGATGAAAGCTAAGTTGAGTTTGAGAGACTTCTTAGGATTGGCACTTGGGTGTATCTTAAGAGAAGTGATCTTAAAGAGACTCTAGCTGTTATGAAAGGTATGGGTGGTGCTTCAATCTTTGATGATTGGGAAGCAGAGCAGAAGCATGCAGCTGATGTTAACTCTTTTACTGAGTTACTAACCCCAGAATCAGTGGTGCAACTCGTTGAGAGAATAACAGGTTTTAAGTATGTTATGGAAGATGTTGCCACTACTGCTGCAGATGCACATGTTGATGTCAATATGGAAGTTGAAGAGGAAGTTGTTGATGAAGATGTTATGGAAGTTGATAGAGCTGGTGACAATGCAACGGAGGTGTTTGAGAACACTGTTGTATTTGAAGAAACAGAGGTCTTGGAACATCAAGCTTTGGATGCTGATGAGCTGGAAAGCATTCCAAATAAGTCTGCTGAACCTACTTTTCCTGAAGATGTGCAGGAACAGGTCAGAACAGTTCCTGTTGAAAAGGCATCTGATAGCTCTAGCTTCGAATTGTTGAAAAAGCAGAATGAAGAGCTTCAAGCTAAGTTGGAAGCTGCTATGAAAACTTTTCACGAAGCCACTGAAAAGATGAATAAGATGACTTCTGAAAATTTATTTGAAAGAGTTATAGAGCATACAATAACAAAGATCTATGATCTGCATAGATTGCAAGAGAAGAGACTTTCAGCTGATCTTCATAAGAAACTGGAAGAACATCTCATTCCTTTGAGCCTTTGGCAAGATGAAGCCAAAAAGGGGGAAGAGAAGTTCAGAAAAATGATGGAGCAGACTCAACAACAACAGGCTCAGTTAGTTGTTAGTCAAGATAAATTGAAAGAAGAAATTACTAGCCTGAACAGAAAAATCAAGCTTAGGAAACAACAATCTCAGGAAGTTGTTGTGAAGACTTCTACTAGAACTGATGTTGCTGAAAGTTCTGGACAGAAGAAAGGGATATTGATCCTAAGTGATGAAGAAGAGCAAGAAGCTGAAGAGATTGGTAGAGTTACCAGATCAAGAAGCAAATTGAAACATGTTGTTTCAAGTGATCAACCATCTGAAGAAGAAATGGCTAAAGCTCAGGAGAAATTGGAATTAATGCAAAAGAAAAGAGTTGAAGCTGAGTTGAAGAAGAAAAAATTAAAAGATGTTGAATCATTGAGTAAGAGATTTGAAAATCGTGTTGCTGCTTTAAAAAGAAAAATGAAAGCTCAGAATAAAGCTGCAGGAAAGAAAGTTGATAAGAATTTCAAGGATGAAAACTTTGTTGAGTTCATAGTACTACCAGAGAGTATGGAATTCTGGAATAATCTGAAGAAAAGGTGGCAGATTGCAAACTTCATTGTGAAAAAGTTTGGTGATCATCTGAACAAGGAAGCATAATTTGATGATTTTGAAGAGTTCATGATGAACATAGCAAGAGATTTCTGGGAAGATATCTTAATTACTGCTTCTGCTGCTGATATTAAAATCTTGTGTCCAGAAGAACCAATCTGGGATCCTCCAAAGCTTAAGAATGGAGAACCTGATTACAAAGAGATTGGTAATATCATTGCAAAGATCATTCAGGATGAAGGCATCACTGATCATCAACACATGATGGACATCAAGTCAAGACTCTACTTGGCATTCAGAATCTGAAGAATGAAGATGAAGGACTAAGCTCATAAGATAACATTTCTTAACTTTATCTTTATTTTCTATATTTTTTTTTCATATTCTGTTAGTATGTGTAATATGTGCATTATCTGATTATGAATATGATATGAATTTTGATTTGATGAACTGTTATGATTGACTACATACTTAACTACTGATTTATTAACATTTAAGTAGTTTTGGCTTCATCAAAAAGGGGGAAATTGTTGGGATATGAATCCTATAATCAATGTTCTAGTTGGTGATTGTATGTTTTGATGGCCAAAAGCAACTTAAAGTTAATGATATATGTGGTTCTAAGTCATCTTAACTAAGTCATCATTAAGAGATATTGAATCTGAGTTTACTGAT
This sequence comes from Galeopsis tetrahit, assembly GCA_963675135.1. Taxonomy (NCBI): domain Eukaryota; kingdom Viridiplantae; phylum Streptophyta; class Magnoliopsida; order Lamiales; family Lamiaceae; genus Galeopsis; species Galeopsis tetrahit. Next base: position 34,620,708 of record OY776122.1, read on the forward strand.
CTTATATATGTTTACTGATCTTATTGTGTTACTGATCTGATATAAGGACTGTTAGGAACTAAGCTGATATTTGTATTGTATAGACAACTTATAGTATAGGACTTAGATGTACTCATTTGTATATAGTTCAGTTGATATATAGATAGGTTTTATATTTGTAAAGTTGTATTTTATTGTAATCAGCATTGTAATAGTTTAGAACAGTAGATTAGGAATAGATTAGAAGAAGATCAGAAGACTATTGAAGACTCAGAAGACTACTTCAGAATAAGAAGACCTTCAAGAAGAGTTGAAGAGAAGCTTAGAAGTTCAAGAGAAGAATTCTGGAGAAGTGCAGAACAGTTGTTAAGAACTGTGTTTACTGACTAAGAACAGTAAAACTAAGAAGAGTAGTTTACTGTGCTGAGTTGGTGTGATTGAAGAATAAGTTTGGAAAACTTATTTAAGGCGTAACTGAAGATTTATATTGAAGATATGCTGACTTGGAATAAGAAGGAAGTTACAAAGTCGGTTACAAAAGGAAGTTACAACAAAAACAGTTTTAGAGTTAGTTGAGAGTTAGTTTTACAAACTGCTAACTGTCATACTAATGTCTATATATAAATACTATGTGATCTTCTACTACTGAGACTACTGAACATCTACTGATCTAAGAGCAATCAAAGAGCAATAAAAGTATTCGAAGCATTCAAGAACTCATAGAGTTAAGGAGATCAAACTGAGAAGAAGCCGCAGAATTGAAGAGAAGAATCAAAGGCCACTCAAGAGAAGTTTTACTTTTCATTTTAAAGTTTGTATCGTGTAAACAAGTGTGCTAGTTACTTGTAGAATTACTAGTCGATCGAAGATACACTTGGGAGTGTAATCGATAAGATCACAGTCTTAATCTTGGGACTTTAAGCCACAAGAAACTCAAGGAAGAGTTAATAAAACTTCACAACTGGAGTTGTGAGAGTGGATGTAGACATTTGTCGAACCACTATAAATCTTGTGTTCTTTACTTTCTGTTTGGTATTTTGTTTGAATTGTTTGACTAAGAACATTAAGGTTTACAAAGTAAAAGTTGAGTATAAACTGAAACTGGAAAGTACTGATCTAACTAAGTAAGAGCAGTACTATTCAGAACACATTTCCGCATTAAAACTCTGATATTTTGAAAAGTCTATTCACCCCTCCCCTCTAAACTTTTCCTAGCTTAATCAATCTTAACTCAACTTGGGACCAACACAATATTTATCAATGTTGATATCAATTGATTTATTATACAAACTATGTCAAATATAGCAAAGTGGTAGAAAATATCATCAAATATCAACATATGGAAGTTTATAATATTGTATTTAATAATGTGATACATCACTAATATAATAAATATATTTTTAATATTTACAATCTCCAATAATATAGATGGAGAACAAAAATATAATTGTTATATAATTTATAAAATATTTATAAATATTAATATTAATATCCATATGTATTATAATGTTAATCATTTTAATTAAGTAGCAAAATATCATAATATATCATTAAATATAAGTAAATGTTGATATAATTAAGTTTCACTTTTTTTACTAATGGAGTGAAAATAGTGAAAAAGCTAAAAAAATATCTAATAAAAAATGGAGAGAGTAATGTTGTCGGATCATGTAAAATTTATTTTAAAAAGTTACTAGTATTAATTGGCTGACAAATGTAATTTATGAAGAGTATTTTATGGATTCAATAAATTTAAATTATTTTATAAGAAGACAAACTTGAGATAATAATTAATTGATTACCATACTAAAATGAATGCCCATCATCTATTTTCAAGGTGAAAATCATATGTGTTAATAAGGAGAGCCAATCTCAAAATCCCCTATATACTATTAGAGAGTTTATGTTGATGATATGTCATTTTGTAATTTATTTTGCTTATGTGTCATCTTGTAATTTAATTTGCTTATGTGTAATTATATAATGAAGTTGTTCATTTTAATACTATTATGCATATATATATTTTTTAAAATATTACCCTCTTATTAACTATTGAATTTTCATTCTAATTATTTATTTAGCATATAATATGTTGATATAAAATGTTGCAATTATTAGGTAAATTTATTAAAATATTGTATTTCTTAAATGAAATATTTAAAATTTAATGGAAATTGAGGAAATTGTGAAAATAAGCAAAGATATGGGTTGTACTAGGGCTTATTGAAGAGTTGCATGTAATTGCACCCACGCCTATTAAATTAAAATAATAAAATTTGTCATTCCCCCTTTCTTCTCTTTACTTTTTTCTCTCTTATTGGGAATGTATAATCTGACGTAGAGAGGCGCAGCATCCACCAACGCCTCTCGTAAATGACAAATTTTATTATTTTAATTAAATAGACGCGGGTGTAACATGCGACTCTTCAACAAGCTCTAGTTCAACCTGCGCCTCTGCTTATTCTCATAATTTCTCAATTTTCACTATATATTAAATATTTCATTTTAAAAATATAATATTTTAATAAAATATTAGTTGCTGAATTTTATAAATGTGAATTCTTACACTAATTCCAACAACAAAAATAACCGTAGAAATTTTTATTCCAACAGATATGCACCGCTGAAATATTCAAATATTGGAAAATTTTCATCATGAATTTTATCGTCAATTCTTATGGTTATTTTCCGTTGAATTTTTTTCAAAAAATATGTCAATTGAAACTTCAATTGTTGAGGAGATTTGTCCAATATAAATTCCAACAACATTCTTTTGTTGGAATTTATTTTAAAAAATATTTGATTTTTATTGCTATATTAAAAATCCTATCAAAATCAATTTAAACTACACAACGTACCATTACAATTCAAATATATAATCAAGTTCAAACAATATATAATAACTAGCTTCAAAGTTAAATAAAATTTAAAATAACAAGCATCGTAAGTTATGACTCATAATAAAAATAATAAGTTCTAAACATTGTAATCATAAATGTCTATGTGTTTACCATCCTTCTAATTCACATCACTAACATAAATATTAACTCCTAGAAATCGTCATCATCATCTTCGTCATCATAATCACCATCATCAATATCATGACACGATCATCCTCTTCATTCTCGTTTTCATTATCATCATTCTCATTTTCACAAGAGACTTTCTTCTTCCTCGAGTCGCTACTATCGTTGTTCTAAAAAAAACCCTAAGTGAGTTGTTCAACGTAATGTTTATCTTTGAAGATAAGTTTTGTGCGTGAATTTGGTTTGATTCGATAACAATTAATGTTCTTAAAAAAAAAAAAAGAATATGTTTTGGAAAATGTGGATTTTAGGAAGGTTCTTTAATTGATACACAATTTAAGAGGGGAGGGATTGTTTCATATTATATTTGTTGACTTATTGACTTATTCATATTAACTAATTAATTGGATGAAAGGTACGGTGGTACAATTAGGTTCAACCTAATTGTAACTCTAATTAAACATTGAACCTAATTGTAAAGTCTATAGGCTAAATGGACCTTAGAGTAACTCCCCCAAATAAAAACTCAAATTTCTTAACCAACACACTTTATCTTCAGATGTGTTTAATCCCACGAAATCGCGGTCAAAAAATTCTTCATGGTTCGACGATCATACGAGATATGAAGATTCTTTTTGTGCCGCCGTGAAATTAACCAAAATTCGATTTTATTTGATGAACCACACAAATAATGGAAGAATAATGGATTTTGTGGGATATTGATTGTGTGGGGTAAAGAGATGTTGATTTTGTATGATATATTCTTAACTTAGAGTAAAGGGTATATAGTAATTGTATTATTATCCCCCATCCCCCTGAACCTATTAGTAACTCCCATTTTTTTGAACCAAAACGCTAACTTCCATATATATATACTCACATTACTCATACACAAGCCACGACACACTTATATATATATACTCACACACAACCCACACACATATAATCATCTGATTTTTTATGTAACCAAGTTATCATGTCAAGTCATTATCACATAAGCTATTATAATTCAAAATATATAATAAGATCTTATCCATTTAAATATATTTTAAGGCCCTGTTTGATAGGCAAGATTAGAGCTAGATTTAGTACATATCAGGCCTAGTAAGCTGTTTGATAGCATATACAATTAATCTGGAAGGCCCAAAATTATGAAAAAAACCCGTGTGGTTTAATCTATAAAAAAAGGGTAAGATATTTAATCTGACTTAAACAATGCTCATCATTGGACAAAAATACCCCTATGATATATATAACAAAAAAAAACCTAACAAATTTTAAGAAAGTGTTTTTGCGTCTTTCTCAAGCGCCGCTACTGTGATGAAACCCTAAGCGATCCACTCGACGATCTTATTGGCTGCGAAAGGTGAGTCGAGTACTATGATTGATCGTTTTTGCCTACTGAATCGAGTTGATCTTGTGTTTTCAACTTTAGACATGCTTTTCGAGCGTATCAAATTCATATAGTTTTCACCGCCTTCTCTTCTCTGTTTATGGCAATGGAAGATGTGATTTTCATGGATTTGTGATGTGTTTATCTTCTTTCTATCGGAATTCTACTGCATGTTTTCAGACTTGAATTAATAGCTACACATAGTTTGTTTTTATCCTCAAAGGTTTCCTATTGAACATTTATTTTTGAAATCTAATCAGGACTCCTAAAATCTGAATTAGTTTAATTTTGATCTCGAATTTCATTTTCTTTAGTTGGATTTGAAACCTCTTGATCCGTGCTATTGTTTATTTCTCATAAATAATGGCGTGTTCGGTAAGTTCTGTTTCTTGAAATGATTAAATGTTATTTAGCAGAATTAAGAAACTCATGTTAATTGTTTGACTGAAAGTTTTGATCAAGACTAGGTCATGGTATGGTGTGAGAAATTGAGTGATATATACCTTCATCACGACTTTTGTGTTTTTTTTATGTCAATTACATAAAATTGTTAAAATGAAGATTCTTTAATTTTTGTATGGAGAGGACATAGTAATGCTGTTGTATTCATTTCTGTATGGATCATTTTAGTGTTAAATTGTTTGTTTGAGACTTATGGCTAATTTTGTCATTTTGCTTAAAAATACTAATTTCAGCACATAATTATCTTACTTCAAATTGTGTGTATCAAACAATCATTAACAAAACTAGGTTGCTTATAAATCTTAAAGTTAAAATATCTAATTAATCTTAGGTTAATTAGACAAGGCTATCAAAAAAGGCCTAAAGATAAATACATATCTTTTCTATTTAAATATATTTTCCTAGTTTCTTGTGAAAATCATGAAAAGCGGAAAACATTCAATTTTATTGGAACAGTTCTCCCTTCCAAAATTACAAGAAAAACATTTGAGGGGAGATTTTGTGGATTTGAAAGATACACATGATGAAAATTTGGTGACTTTTGCAATTTTGAATGGGGATATAAATTTATAGCGATTGGAGACTTACGTACCATACATATAAGTTTGAGTTCGCAGATAGCCGTGGAAGAAATGAAAGTGTGAAAATGGCTTCCAAATTCTAACAAAATCAATACAATATTTTACTTTATTTCACACGATTACAAAATTACAAATCAAGAACAATTCTATGATTAAAAATAAATATTGGTCATATGAGTTAAAATTGATCTTCAAGTACCTTTCACGAACATACATGATTTTCTGAAATTTTGAAAGAGGGAACTATATTCCAATAAAATATGTTTTGGAGATTTTTCTGATTTTTATGATTTTTTCAAAAAGAATTGATCGAAGCGAGAGGTGGAAGATAAGAAATAAGTAAAATATATTTAAATATAAAAGATCTATATTTATCTTTAAAATATATTTAAATGGATAAGATCTTAGAGCAGTATCATTGAATAAATTTGAAGCTGAATGGAATGAACTCAATAATGGAATGAAGATCTGAATTGAATGACAAAAAAATGATCATTAATTCTTATGATTGGTATACCGTAGAAATGAATGTGGGAATGAAATGTAGTATTGTAAAAATTTATTTTAAATTATTATTATTGAGTGTTGTTAAAATATATTATTATTGATTATTGTTAAAAATAAATAAATTTTATTATTAATATTTTAATAATTATTATTGGTAGAAGATTTATTATTATTAATATATATTTATCTTATTATTAATTTTATTATTTATAATAAATGTATATTCTATATGAAAAATAATATTTTTATTTTTAAATAAGAATATTATCATTATTTTTAATATTAAATAAATAAATAATAATATTATTATTATTTATATTATCAAGTATTATTATATTATTATTTTATATTATTAAAAATAATATATTGAATATATTATTTATAATTTTGAGAAATTTTTAAATTATTTTTTATGTTATTATATTTATAATTTAATATTATTGAGAAATATTATTATCATTAAAATTTAATATATTATTATTATTATTATTTACATTTTTTTATTCTTGAGATTATATATTATATTAATATTTTCATTAAATGCGGAGTAATATTATTTTTATTAATTATTTATTAAAAAGTTGATTCTTTAGCTAAACTCATGGGGGTTGGAAGGAATGAGAATTCCATACTTTTGGAATCACCATTAATTTTATAAGGAATGATGATTTCATTCCATAAATCATATCAATCATAAAATTTGGAAGAGATCCATGAATGGTGATTCCATTCATGGGCTATTGCACTATACCAATCATACTCTTATTATTTATGCGGGATGGTAAAAAAAAAATTTATATTGTTTAAATTACATTATGTTCATATTTTTTAATTTGAAAATATTATATAAGTTCAATATACAATTAACAAAATTATTATATACACGTTAAATTAAAAATAAATAATTTAATCTTCTATTTAATTTTTCAAAGTAAAAAAAAAAAATAGATATTTTTTCTTTCGTAAACCAAAAAGAAAAAAAAAGGAAATTGATAATAGAGTGGAAAGAGAAATGAAAGAAACAGTTGATATGAGTTTTTTTACTCCCTCTGTCTAAAAAAGATAGCTCACTTTCTTTTCTCACACAAACCAATGCAAACATTTTTTGCATATAAAATTTGTTCTTACATTCTGTTATACCCTTATTTAATGTTAATGAACAATATCATTAACTAATCCCATCAATCATTAAATAAGGGTATTTTAGGGAAAAATAATGAAATAAAAGGAAAGTGGACTATAATTTGAGACAAATAAAAAAGGAATAGTGGACTGTCTTTTTGAGACGGAGAGAGTATTAACTTTTCTAATTGATGGAGAGAGAAAGTGTGGCATCTCTGGGTTTCTTTTCCTTAATTAGGTTATGCTGTTTCCCCCACCAGTAAGTAATCCCCTCTCAAACTTAACACACCCACACCAAACTCCACTTTCTTCGCATAGCCATCTGATGTGAGCTACTACGAACCTGCAACCATGTGATTTTATCTGCGATTTCTCCATCACTCCAGCGATATCTTCCTCTGCTCTCCCATCATCTTCTTTCATCTTCCTCTCACTTCCATTATGTAGATTTGTTGTTTTAATCTCCATCAAACACTAAATCTATAAAAATAACGCAATAAATCTACATAACTGAGTAGATCTGGTCTAGTACTAAATAGATCTACAGATCTAAGTATATCTAATAAAAAAATAGTAGCACGACCACCGTCGTCGCCTTATTGGGTTTTTTCTATCCAGGTTCATATTTGAGTTCATTAGCCTTCTTCTAGTTGGTAGTTGGGATCAACCGATAGATTATTTCTAACGGAGCCACGGTGACCGTGTTCGGGTAATTTATCTGGTGTTCTCGTTTTTATGTCTTTTTAGGTAGTTTTTTTTCCTTTCATTTTAGTTCTTCTGCTTTTATGAGCTCTAGTAGCACTTATACTCTTTTAAACGAGACTGGTTGGACTCTATTTTCCATCCCTTAGCTGCTAGGTCGTTAACTACGCCAATTTCAACTGTCTATACCACTCGCTCTCATGCCTAGGATCGCTTTGTTACTTATCAGTAGCATGAAGATCCCTATATAAAAATAGAAAGAAAGAGGAAAGAGTTGTGTTTTCAATCCATCAAAGAGGGGACTATTCAAGATCTTTTTTTTTCAATACTACTTTGAAGTTAAGGTTCACTTTAAAAGTTCAACTGCAAAGTCGCAATACGAGGGTAAACCCCTTTGTGGGATGGTTTGGCCCCGTTGGGGGATTTTTTTTTTTTTTGTGGGTTTTATTGTTGGTAGGATCGTGAAATTAAGTGGATCTTTGTCATTTTTTTTATATGAGAACACCTTAGTGTGGGTTGTCTTGTATTGAGATTGGTGACCCGAACGTCATGGCAGACAAATGGTATGCTAATTTTTTCTTCCTCACAATTGGAGGGGACAACGATTCCGAAGTGACCCATCTTGGGTTGAAGATCTTGAGCTAAAGCTACTTTGATTATCTATATTGATCTTGTAAAAATAAACAGTTGATATATATATATATACTCACACACATATAGAAATATAAATATTCACACATAACAAACGCATATATAGTGAAGAAAACTAAAAAAGAGATGAAAACTTACTTCGCGCACTATGAAGAACTAGGTATCAGCCGAAGAACCGAACTAAATAGACATATGCATCGATGGAGTAAAAAGATTTTAGAGTGACTTGAATATATGAAGAAAAAAAATCGATACGATACAAACACACAGAGGCACCGACGTAGTAGAAGGGTTTGAGAGTGATTTGAATACATGAAAACATGAAGGAATAAAAGTATATCTTTATGGAAAATTGAATAAAATCAAATCTTTGAAATTTTCCTAATCAAAATTTTGAGAATCTCGCCCTTAAATCTAGTCCCTATCTAAATTTTTATGATTTATTAATAATTTACATAAATCTAAATATGATAGAGTCGATTGGGTGTATCTCGAGAATATCCTTAGACGTCTTGGGTTTGCGGATTTATGGATTGAGTGGATGCTTATGTGTGTAAAATCAGTTTCCTACTCAGCCCAGGTTGACGAAGATCTAGTGGGCCCTATCGTCCCTAATCGTGGCTTGAGGCAAGAGGATCCCCTTATCTATTTATATTATGTGTTCAAGGACTTTCAACTGCGATTAATAAAGCTAGCCATTTGGGCCTCATCCATGGGACGAAAGTCAGTAGAACTGCTCCTCAAATATCTCATTTATTATTTGCAGATGATAGCATACTGTTTTGCAGAGCCACAAATGAGGAGGCTACTCGTCTGCGACATATTCTGGATGATTTCGAGACTGTTTCTGACCAGGCAGTGAATTATGCCAAGTCAGGGGTTTTTTCCAGCAGGAACTTTGATGAGAACAGACGAGCAACCATTAGGAACCTCCTGGGGTGCATAACCCAATCAACACCAGTAAATATCTAGGTCTTCCATCACTGATTGGGAAGAAGAAAAATGAGATATTTTAGTACATCAAAGACATGTTATGGACTAAATTGCAAGGTTGAAAAAAAAAAAGAAACCTTTCTAAGGCGGGAAAAGAGGCCTTAATTAAGGCAGTTGCGCAAGCCATTCCTAGTTACTCCATGACGACATTTCTCCTACCCTCGACTCTGCTTGATGAACTCCACATTATGCTCAACAAATTCTGGTGGGGGAGCAAGAGGGGTAACATAAAGGGGATAAATTGGCTGAAATGGGACAACTTGTGTTTAAGTAAGAAGGTTGGTGGCAGAGGTTTCTAGAACCTCCATGCTTTCAATATTGTGCTTCTCGGTAAGATGGGTTGGCGCCTCCTCACAGATTCTGAGTCGTTGGTTTGTAAAGTTCTGAAAGCTCGATATTTCCCAAATACCGGCTTCCTTACAGCTAACCGTGGATGGAACCCCAGCTACACTTGGTCCAATATTTATGCTTCCCAGGAATTTGTACGAAATGAGGTAACGTGGAAGATTGGAACTTGAGATCATATTAAAAATCTGACAAAATCCATGGATATGCAATGACAATAATTTCCATGTGCTATCGCCTAGAATTGAGGGACTTGAGGACTTGTGCATTTCAGCCATTATTGATACAAACTCCAGGATGTGGGATCAACCACTTATTCAAGAAATCCTACCCAATGACATTGACCGCATCGTCAATACTTGTCACATCCCGATTTTAGGGCCTAGATGAAAACACCATATTTGTACTTTGAATGATAATGTAAATCGAATTGAAGAATTTATAAAAGATTTGCAGCGTAAGACTAAATAAAACACAAATTACTTAAAGAAACTCAAGTGCTTGTTTCAAAGAAAATAAAATAGTTCATTAGTGAAAAATTATGTCTAACTCGAGATGCAACCAAATTCAAGAAAAAATAATATAAATAAAAACTTTGCATGGCAAGACATCCACATTCACCGTCCCTCCACCGCAACTCCGTCAATCTGAAAATATTTGGATTTATTGGGGTGAGCAAAACAACTAGCTCAGTGGGATTAACTTTGACACAGTTAAATATCACACATGAATATAATCATAAACTCACAAACATGCATACTAAAATACTTATTTTTCTTGGCTATACCAATGATGCACTGGCTATACCAACGATGCGCTGCCTGAACCAACGTGCACGGTTTTCCACGAATAAAATATGCGTTAACGAATAACTTGTAAAGTCATAACATGCGTTAACGATTAACTTGTATCATGTAGCAAGTAACAATAACACTCACATGAACATTTAAAGGTGACAAAGTAAATACATGAGTAAGAAAACCCCACCTTAAGTCTTTGATTATCCTTATAAATGTGTAGATTGAATTAATGCGAGAGTCTTACATCACACCTAAACCAGATAATAAAGTAATTTGTCTTAAAAATTATTACATCTATACTAATAAATATCTCATAATCTTACTATTAAATTATTAATTCATAATATTATAATACTGGACAGATGTTTCTAAAACTTAGGATTTTAGCATTTCGAAAATTGGTCTTTGATCAATTGAAAAATTAATTAAAGCATATGTGATAAAGATTTTGTAGAATACCAATGCTCTCTCAATTGAGAGAGAAAGTTGTATATTGAGATGAATTTATAGAGTATACAAGAGGTAGTTAATAAGAGAAAAACAACAAACTAACTACATAAGTTCTATATTAACTAACATTCCCCCTCAAGCAAAGCGGGAGCAACATAACGCTGAGCTTGTGTCTAAAAAATTTAAATAGTGGACGGGCAAGGGCCTTTGTAAAAACGTCTGCGATTTGAAACTGAGATGGAACATATTGAGTGTTTAGGCCACCAGAAGTAACAAGCTCACGAATGAAATGATAATCAATGTCGATGTGTTTGGCTCTATTATGTGCCACCAGATTTTGTGATAAAAAAATGGCACTCTTGTTGTCACAAAGGAGTATAGGAGGTTTGGGAGGTAGAGCATGAAGTTCCTTGAGTAGTGAGCAAATCCAGATAACCTCAGAGGCAGTGGTCGCCATGGCACGATATTCAGACTCACAACTAGAGCGAGAAACAATAGGTTTCTCTTTGGCTGCCCAGGAGACAAGATTAGGGCCATGAAAAATCGCATATCCAAAAGTAGAGCGACGAGTGTCGAGGCAACGAACCCAGTCGGCATCAGAGTAGGCGAGCAAAGACGAGGAACCAGAATTGAAGGAAAGACCAAGATGGGAAGTGCCTTTGATATAGCGAAGGATGCGTTTGACGGCCTGAAAGTGATCGAATGTAGGATTTGATTGAAATTGACTAACAATATTTACCGCAAAGGCAAGATCTGGTCTGGTGATCGTTAGGTATTGAAGTGCACAGACCAAGGAGCGAAACAGAGTGGGATCCGAGAAGGGTACGCCATCTAGGCGAAGAAGATATGTAGAAGAGAGAGGAGTGGCAACTGGTTTTGATTCCAGCATGTTCGCTCGTGCGAGAATGGCTGTGGCATACTTTGATTGACCAAGGAAGAGACCGCGAGCTGTATAGGTAACTTCAAGACCCAAAAAGTATGTAAGACGACCAAGATCTTTGATCGCGAACTCTTTATTGATCCTGGAGATGAGACGAGTAATAAAAGATTAATCATTTCTAGTGATAATTATATCATCAACATAAACTAAAAGAAAGAGAGTGGTACGACCTGACATGTAAATGAACAGCGAGGTATCGGATTTGCTCTCAGAGAAGCCGAGCACGAGAAGAAAATCACAAAAGCGTTGGAACCATGCTCGAGGAGCTTGTTTGAAGCCATATAAGGCTTTATTTAGCTTGCAGACATGATTAGGATGAGCAGGAATAGTGAAACCAGGAGGTTGGCGCATATAGATTGGTTTCTGAAGAAGACTATGAAGGAAAGCATTGTTGACATCCAATTAGTGAAGCGACCAGTTGTTTAGGACGGCCAAGGAGAGAATGATACGAATAGTGGAGGACTTTATGACTGGGCTAAAGGTGTGATCATAGTCGAAACCAGGTATTTGGGTGAACCCTTGGGTGACCAGGCGAGCTTTATGGCGATCAATAGAGTCGTCGGCTAGAAACTTTGTACGAAAAACCCATTTAGAGCTGATGATATTTGCATTGAGAGGAGGAGAGACTAGATCCCAAGTTTTATTTTTGTGAAGGGCCTGAATCTCATCATCCATTGCGGAAAACTATTGAGGAGATTTAGCAGCCGAGGATTTTTTTTAGGCTTAGTGCTGTTATGAATGGAGACGAGCAACACAGTTGTAGTAAGAAGAGAATTATTGGGAGGGTGTTTGATTTTGAATATGCCATCCTGAGAGCGAGTTCGCATGAAATGAGTTGGAGTGGTTGCAGGCCAGATACGAGGACGAGGAGGTGGTCTGGGATCCTGAGGAGTAGGTGGAGGTGGGCGAACATCTGGACAAGCAGCGGGAGGTAATGTGGGGGGGATTATGCCGAGCAGGAGGAAGAATATATGATTGGGGACAGAGCGAGCAAGGTAAGGAAGGAGAAGCATCATTGTTACGAGCAAGAGGAAAAGTAGGGCTCGAGGAAGGAGTAGTGCAGGGTGGCATCAAAGTTTCAAAAGATTAGATATCAAGGGTGGTGGTTGTAGAACACGGTTGGTCGCCAGCAAAGGGAAAAGATGTCTCGTCAAGGCGGGCATGGCGAGAAATGTATAAGCGAGAGGCTTGAGGATCAAAGCAACAAAACCCTTTATGGTGCGAGTTGTAGCCTAGGAAAACACAAGGAATGCTACGAGGAGATAATTTGTTAGCAGCATAGTCACGTAGACAAGGATAAACACTGCATCCGAAGACACAGAAATTTTCATAAAAAAGAGGAGAAGAAAATATAATTTCATAAGGAGATTAATTTGTTCGCAAGAATAGAATTAGGCAGTCTGTTAATAATATAGACAATTGTGCCAAAAGCTTCAACCCAAAAATTAGGAGGAACATAAGATTTAAACAGTAGAGAGAGGCTCATTTCACTAATGTACCTATGCTTACGTTCTGATCGCCCATTTTGAGCTGGAGTATATGGGCAAGATATTGTGTGGATTATGCCTAAGGAATTAAAAAGGTCACGTAATTTGTGATTGGTGAATTCAGTGCCCCCGTCAGATTAAAAATGTTTAATCTTGCATGTGAGTTGGTTTTCATCCATGTTTTTAAAAATAATAAGAGTAGAGAAAAAAATCAGATTTATGACGAAGAGAAACCATCATAAGATTTGATAGGTGAGGGTCCCTATAGGTCACAATGAATGATATCAAGAACATGGGAAACACGTTTTTTATTGAGAATGAAAGGGAGCCGAGCACTTTTCGCTTTTTGACAAGACGAGCAAACAATAGGATGAGGAAGTACAGAGGTAACAGAAAGAAGACCTTTATTCTTAAGCAAGTTTACAATATCAAAGCTTACATCGCTTAAGCGATTATGCCACAATTCATACGAACTACAAGAAGCACGAGTACGTAGAGAAGATGCAAAAACAGAGTGACATTTATCCAGAACATATAAACCATTGTCAAGTGTGCCCTGAGCCAGAACCATACATGTAATCCGATTCTGTATTTCAAAAGAATCATTAGAAAAGATGAGAGAGTTAAATGAGAGTTATAATGACGGGTGCCAATATGAGAAATTGGAAGGATATTACCATTTGCAACCATAACTTTATCTAAGCCTGTGTATGGAGAGGAAGTTTCAAGGGCAGTCGAGAAGGAGGCCATATGCGAGGAAGCACCAGTGTCGACAAACCAGCCTGGTTGATGAGGAGAGTGAGATGGTCCCAAGATAGAGTCGACCACGTTGGCTTGGCCAGCAGGCTGGGAGTCATAGCGTTGAGGACAAGAGCCAGCGAAGTGCCCATCAAAGTGACATATCTGGCAGCGATGAGAGAAGCGAGAATGACCAAGACCGCAACTACGAAAGATTCGACCACGAGAGACAAGTTAGGTACGACCACCTCCTGATCGAGAAGGAAGACCACGACCCGAACTAGAAGAGCCCGAAGAGCGAGCATAGAAGGCAGGAGCCTGAGAGGAAGACAAAGGGGTTTCCGGAGATCTTGTGAACAAGTCGTGCGACTCAGCCTTTGCGAGCAGATCGGAAAAGGAAGGGAGGGTGGTGAGGTTGATTTGAGACATGGAGAAGCCATGGAATTCAGAACCGAGACCGCGAAGAAACCAATGGGACTTATCTGTGTTGTCAACAACATATCCCATGGAGGCAAGTTGGTCACACAAATTTTTGAAGGCAGCCCCATACTCGGAGACTGATCTTGAACCTTTCTTGATCATTTGTAATTCGTCTTTTAGGCGGAGCTCACGAGCCTTTGATGGCTGGTTGAAGGCAGTAGCAAGGGCGGTCCAATTTTTCAAAGAAGAAGAACAGCCACCAGTAACCGCCATGGCCTCTTCGGTGAGATTTGAGGTCAAGAAAACACTTAAAATTTTATCTCGAGAGTACTAAGAAGTATAAAGGGGATTGGGAGAAGAGACTCCAGCGGTGGTGACCGTTTTGGGGGGCGCCGGCGTCGAACCATCGATGTATGGTAAGAATTTTTGCGTAACAAGAAGAGGGAAAACTTGTCCATACCGCATTAGATAATTGGAGGGCTTCAACTTGATAGAAACAAGGTAAATCATGGCATAGAGGGTTAACGTCGTGTCGAAGACGGACGTAACGGTTGGGGTTTCCACCATGAAAGACGAGAGGAAAGAAAATGAGGGGGAGAAAAGATTTGCCCAGAATTTTAGGCTGATACCATGTAGAATACCAATACTCTCTCAATTGATAGAGAAAGTTGTATATTGAGATCAATTTATAGAGTATACAAGAGGTAGTTAATAAGAGAAAAACAACAAACTAACTACCTAACTTCTATATTAACTAACAAATTTATAGCAACATTAGTAGTAAAATGACTTAGGTTTAAGGGGTAGATTTAGGCTACTGGCAATTGGCTAACGTAGAAACCACAATTCAAAACATATGGTTTAGGCATATTAAAATAAGGTATTGTACCTCTAAGTAAATCTTTAGAACACGCAAATTCTGGAAATTCTCGACAACAATTTGGGTTTTTAAAAAAAGTTAAAGGCCCATATGATTTGAGCAAACAAAATCATTCAATTGCTCTAGAATTACACCAAAACCGCAACATTAGAAATAATATCAGGTGTCATGCATTGAGTCCCAATAAGCAGGATTGTTGGTTATTTTCTAAAATCAAATATTAGAAGAAATAGATTTTGCGTAAAAGATTAATTGAAATTTAAGAAGAAAAAGAAGTACCGTGTGTTTGTTTCTTGGGGCGGCCGCTTGATTTGGAATATGAGACGTGTAAAATTTAGGACAACAATTATATATATAGAGATTGAAATTGGGCTTGAGAAAAGGATTATAGTTTAAAACTTTCAAGACCTAAATTTAAATGGACTTTAAATATTATTTTAATACACTAGAAATTTTAATATAAATTTAAAACAAATTAAATGAATAAATGAATATATATTTATATATCCATATTATAAAATTGTCGAGTGTTACAATACTACCCTTCCCCCGGTGGGAGCAGTCGACTGCATCATGTGACACCACGATAAGAGCGGTCGATACACAGTGCATTCAGCTTACCCACAGGCTGCTCGCAGCCTCTCCTCGTCGTCGCAACAATGTGAGGGTGAATGGAGCACTATTTGGAGCCAGTTGGTCCCACCGAAAGTTAAGGATTTTATCTGGCGAGTTGGAAGAGATGTTCTTCCAAATCGAGTGAACTTCCTCCGCAAATGAGTAGTCACAGATAGCCTCTGTGTTCTGTGCAATACAGGGTCGGAGTCTAATTGGCACCTGTTCACCGAATGTGAGTACGCAACATCTTGTTGGGGATTGACTGGGCTACGCTCGAAAAAAGACGAAGAGTCCGAACGGGTTAGAAACTTCTCCGAATTACTATTCAATTTGCTGCGAAGCCCCATAAAAACACTTGCAGCGAATTTTGCCATGATCTTATGGCAAGTGTGGAAGGAAAGAAACTCCAAGTTGTGGGAAAATAATTGTTGATCTCCTACCGAGGTTGTACACTCGTCTGCAGCATTCTGGATGGAATGGCGCGTGGATAATGATGGGACAAAGCGAGGTCTTCTTGCTACGGATCCAGTTCCTACTACTAGTTGTGCGGCGTGGGGCCACGCCCCACCTCCGGGCCACCTTAAAATCAACATAGATGCTGCTTTTTTCGAGGACTATCGGCTAACCGGAGTGGGGACGGTGGCCCGGGACACGCAAAAAGTATTTGTTGAGGCGAAGACGATGTTATTCTCAGGGATTATGGAGGTGCCTGAGGGTGAAGCAGCTGGATTTTTGGCTGCCATATATTGGGAAAAGTCCCGCGGGTGGGACAACGTGCTCTTTGAGGGGGATGCAAAAACAGTGGTTGACGCTATTAACTCGTCCACCTCATATAACTCGGTACTGGGAGATTATGTGGTAGCTTGTAGAACCCATTTAAACTCCTTTGTTAATGCTTCGATTTCTTTTGTTAAAAGAAGTGTCAATTCGATGCCACATGAATTTGCTCGAGCCTCTCGTTTCCATGGGGGCTCCCATGATTGGATTGACCCTCCAAATTTTGTGGACGGGCTCTCAATAATTTCGTGCCATTGCGCCAATAATATATAAGTTGCTTTGGTGTCGAAAAAAAAACATAAATCTAATTAGAATATATAAATTACTATAATTTTTTAAACTTCAATTCCTCAAATTCAGGAATCTCAAAAATTTTATCAACATAATTTTTATTTTGAAAGGCAAAATGGGGCACATATATTTTTTCAGATTTTAGTATATATATATTTTTTACACAAAAACTTATATGTAATATTGCATACATGCAATATTGACCAATTAAGGTAAATTAGGTCAAAATTTGTGGTCAAACACGGGTCAAAGCGGGCCAACCTTAATTAGAATATTTATTTTCGCTCTCAAATATTATCTTAACACATGACCAAAAATATGTTACTACAAGACCCAAATTCTGTCACTACAAGGCCAAAAGTGTATTACTGCAAGTTTAAAAATATTCTGAACACTTATTTTTTTGGGCAAAATTACTAAAATAATTTCGACTTATTCGGCTACTACATGACTAAAACAATGTTACTACAAGACCAAAATTTTATCACTACAAGGTCAAAAGTGTATTACTACATGTCCAAAATATTCTGGACACTTAATTTTTTGGGGTGAATTTGTCGGAATGTTTGACATGTATTATTAAATTTTTGGCCTTGTAGTCGTAATATTTTAGCCTTATAGTAACAATATTTTGGTCATGTAGTAAACCACCTGTCTGCGACCCGCGAATTTTCTGGAAAACCCGGATCTGGGTTTATGACCCGCAATTTTTTAAAAAATTGTCTTAATTTGACTTTTGAGCTAAATGGACTTATATTGGGTTTTGACTTGGTCTAATTGGGATAAGAATACATGTATGCAATATTTCACATAAGACTAGCCCATATTTTTATCACAAAATTATGAAAATCATATTCCAACGGTCTATTATTGTTGGAAATTTTACTGGAATAATTAACAAAAATTTCCAACGATCTCAATATGTTGGAAATTTTGTTGGAATTATATATAAAAATATCATTTGATTTAGAAAATTATCCCAACGGGTGAGTGTCAATTGAATTTTCGTTGGAATAATTAAAGAAAAAATTTAACAATAATATGGTGTTGGAAATTCTGTTGGAGTTAGATATAAAAATAAAATTTTATTTTAAAAAAATCATTCCAACGTTCTACAAGCAATGAAATTTCCATTGGAATAATTTAAAAAAAAAAATCCAACGATATTAATGTTATTGAAAATTTTATTGGAATTAGATATAAACATTTTCATTTGATTTAGGAAAACCATTCCAACAGTCTAGAGCCGTTGGAATGTTTGTTGAATATATATATTTTTTTAAAAAAATCAATATCTTTTCCAATGGTTTCCACATTGTGTTGGAATCTCAGTTTGATATTTTTCAACAGTGGTTTATATCGTTGAAAAAATTGTTGGAATTTTCAACGAGTTATTTTTTCGTTGGAATTTCACTATTTTCTTGTAGTGCAATTAAAAATGTGCATGTAATAAAAAAAAGAGATGTTGTACATTATGTTATAACATCAAATACAACATTGACTGAATAACATCAAACACAACATCCGAAAATAAGAGTTAGTTAAATGATGAAGAAAGGAAAATTTATGATGTTGTAATCAATGCGACAACATCACAAGTAACTACATTAATAGACGCTAAACAACAATTACTAAATCTTCCTACTTTGAAAAGACAATAAACTTGATTGGTTGCAGTTCAAACCATTTTGATAATACATGGGACTTGAAATCACTAAAACAAGAGCTTCCATCCATATATATTAATTTTGCACCCTTGAACTTGATTAAGAATAAAGGGAGGATCATCCATCGCTGCAGCTGCTCAACAAAACACCATTACTGCCCAATTTTTTTTTTAAAAAAATGAAGTATAAAGTATCAATCGCTACAACTATTTTTTTTAGCACTAACATAGTCAATAATTTATGTAATTGACATGGGCTTCTTCAATTTTGTGTAAAATGACTATGCTCAAAATGATGAATTCACCAATTTGTGAAGTACTCCCTCCGTCCCGGGAGAAGCTTCCCATGAGAAGATTTCACGGAGTTTAAGAAATATTACTATAAAATGTGATGTAATATAAGTGATGCGATTGAAAATAGATAAAATAATAAAAAAGTGATGTACTACAAGTGATGTGATTGTTAATTGAATATTTGAATGGTTAATGGAGTGTCAATTGATGTAAATAAATTGAAAGTTGAGGATAATTATTTGATGTAATGGGGCCAATAAGTTTCAAAAAATGGTATGGGAAGCTTGTATTCTGACACCCAAAATGAAAAGATGAGAAGTTTATGCTCGGACGAATAGAGTATTAAATTCTTCAAATTTGGAACAAGAAACGAGAGGAGGTTCACATTTGAACGAATTAAATGCCCATTTAGTAGAACGAACGAAAGAAATAATAGGAGCTTCTTAAAAAATATATGGACTTCTTCAAATTTAGAACAAGTAGAATAAACAAAGGAAACGGAAGCGAATGAGCTTCTTCGATTTTCCATTGGAGCTACACTTTGAACGGAAAAAAAAATGAACAAATTGAGGTTGATAACGATGTTCTGAAACTTTGTAAGGAGAAAATTGAGAAGTATGAGAAATTTCTCAGCAAAATGAGAATCTGAAATCTCGATCGTTTGCAATTAGCTATGTTCAGTTGTACGACATTGGAGGTTGGATGTGACAGTGACATTGGGCCAGAAATCGCTCTTCTCCTAGCTTGATAAAACGGAAAGTGGAATAAGGGCAAAATGGAAAGATAAGTTTATGTTTTGTACCTCTTAGTAATTGTAAAATAAGGTTGTACCTCATAGCTAAATGTAGTGGTTTATTGTACCTGTAGGTAATAAAACACTAAAAAAATAGGGTTGATCTTATGTAAATCAATTTTATTATGCACTTGTTTATAACTAATGTCTTAGAGCAAACAATGGACATTATTATCGAAGAGTTAGTCTCCTCACTCGTGTCCTAGTTACATCGTGAAACTGAACACATGGATGCAATGTGACACCACCTTCAACTGAATTAAATGTGACTTTAACTTAAACTACAACGTGTAAACAAATAGTATAGTTTAGAAACATTAATTTACACAAATAATAACAAGTAATGAAACGTGACACTAGTTTTTATTGGGATATTCAGGCCAGCTGATATCCCTAAGTATTGTTTTGATAAACCAAATCAACTTGTAATAGGATAAGTTGTATTGTATATACAACTTTATTATACATCTTGTAATAGATAGGACCTGGTCAGCATCAGCCGAGGGGGAACCCAGCTGATGTAGTGGAGAGACTCGCGTATGCTCAAGAAGAGAAGAACAAGACCGGAAGAGGAGAATCAGTCGAGGGGGAACTCGACTGATCCAGTTGAGTATGATCAACTGAGGTCTCATCAGCTGAGTAGCACTATCAGTTGAGTAACCAAACACAGTTGAGAACCGAACCTGCATTACTAGACAACCAAGGTTCATACAACTGGGGAAACAATTAGAAGCCTAAGTGTCAATCAGAAGAGAAGAACCCAAGATCAGCTGAGTCAATCAACTGAGTCAAAGGTCATCTGTATCAACTATTGAAGAGTCTAATTAGAGTTGACGTGGACCAATAGGAAAACAACAACAAACACCTAAAAGCTGATACGACACAAGGCTAAAGAATGGAAAGTCAATGATACATTAAATGTTACGTGGCAACAATAACATTTGATTGAATCAATCAAGGAAGATCGCGATTCCCGAAGTAGTGTGATTTGATTGTCATCATCCAACGATAACATTCATAATCCACACTATATGTATGAGTTCAAGTTCAAACATCACATAAAGTGAGAGGATGCCAAGGTCGAGCAATGTTCTTAAGTGTTCATTAATCAGAAGAGCTCAGAAGAACTTCAATGAAGTATTCAACAGGTATCTCCTTACCCCAGTGAGTGAACCCATAATCATCTAAGTCTGTATTGTCATTTATATACATCTTATGCTTAGAGAGAATTTCACAATCCTTTAGGATTGTAGGGGAAATTCTCATCTAATTCATATACACGAAACCCACCTTCTACCCTAAACCCTTAGAAGTTAAGTTGAGTGAAATCATTGTAAGAGTACAAGTTCTCATAATAACTTGTGGAGACAGTTGCACTTTGGAAGTGTACCGAGCTCAAAGTCTTCTCTTGGGACTATAAAGTAGTAAAACGTGTTACTCTTGGCACTTTAAATATGGCAAGACCCTTTATAGTGTTAAAGGATTAATATCAAAGCTGGGTTGTGAGAGTGGATGTAGGACAAGGAGGTCCGAACCACTATAAATGATGGTGTGTTGTTTAAATGCTTTATATTAACTGTCATCATCATACGTGCATATTTACATAACATAAGCGTTAAGTGAAAATGTCTTATATCAGTTGACACCAAGTCAGCTGATACTGCATATCTGTTTTCTATTCGAAAGATAATGATCAGCTAACACCAAGTCAGTTGATACCATAAAATATGTTTATGCATGAAAGTAAATTTTTTGTTATAAGCAGTAGACGAGTATAATCTTTAAATGGTCACACTACAAATTTTGCACGCTACTTTAACAGCTGACTAATCAACAAACTAACTAGTTCTAGACTCCTAGTGAATCAGCTGACCAAGTCATCTTAAAGAGTTGGCCGTTTTTATTACACTTTAAAACTAACTCGTCTGATATATACCCCCTGGGTAAGGGGCCATCAATTTTGACTAAAATATTACACTAGCTTTAATCAAAGAAGAAGTCTTGTGTGAGACAATCTTATATATGAAACAAAGTCTCATTTTGAAATCACATCTTACTTTGGGGAAAATTATTTTTTCAGGACCACAACTTAGGGGGGTTTGCAAAAAGAGGGCCGCAGCTTTACGGGCTAGCAAAAAGAGGCCCGTAACTTTTTTTGTCATAATTTTAGGCCTAATTAGCCCGACCGACCCAATTTTGGGTTATTTTTACACGTGAAAGTCACGTGAGGAAGGTTTTCGGGCTGAAATATACACGTGGATGCCAACACATAAAAAAATGCCACATAAAAACCACCTCATTACAAAAGGACATGTCCCCCATCTTCCTCAAAACATAAAAACCCTAACCCATCGTGAAAACCTATCAACCAATTTGCGATTCAAAAACCTTATTACCTGAAGGAAAAAGTTGTGATTCGTAAATGTCTACCACAACGAGCCAAGATAATGTTGTTGTTGAATGTTATTGTGGAAGAAATGCTCTAATTCGCACATCTTGGACAAACGAAAATCCAGGGAGAAGATTTCTTTGTTGTGTAAACTCAAACTCAAAGGTAAGAATCATTTCCCTCAAATTGTAGTTTTCATGAAATATAGATAGATTTATTAAGAGGAAGTATCATAAATTAGATTTTTTCAAATAAATTAGTATGAGTCTAACCCGTATGCTCTGCTTATTTATATATCATATCTCTTATATATTATTTCCTATTTTCATATTCCCAAATGTGTAATTCCCTATTAACTAATAACATATATGTGTATTTAATTTCCCTATTTCCTATGCATTGTTTAGCTATTTTCAATTTATCATATGCGTGTATACCCATGCTCTGTTTACTGTTGTTGTAAGAATTGTTGTAAGAATTGATATGCTTTGTGTTTAATATATTGTGGTTTTAGTAAAGTAAATTCTCTAATTTGAAAATTGTAAAAAGATTAATTGCAGAGAGGTGGGTGCTCTTTCTGGGCTTGGAGAGACCCCCCAATGTGTTGGAGATCAAAGATGATTATTTCGGGGTTGTTGCGAAGGTTAAATGCAGCAAAAACAGAAATTGAGAAGCTCAAAACCGAAAATGTGAAGAAAAAAAATAGAGTTGTTGTATTGGTCTCTATATTGTCTATGATGTTATGTTGGAAGGCAATTGCTGCTGTAGTTGGTTAGATATTGTTTAGACAATTGTTAATGTGATTTTACTTTGTAATTGCTTATGGAATTAACATTTGTAGCCAATTCAGTTTGTAAGCTAATCATATATTGTTTATGTTTGTGAATGAATATTCTGAGGAAGAAGACATCTATTTCATTTTGCATCTTTGATGTGTGAACCTACGCATATTTTTTTGATTTGTTGGTGTTAAACCTGTCCATTTTTTTCTGCAAGTTCAAGTGAAAAAAAAAAAAAAAACTAAATTTAAGATCCTGTATGGTAACGCCAGGATCCAATGAAATTCTCCAAAAATAAAACCTGTCCATTTTTGTCATTTTTCATTTTGCATCTTTAATGTTTATATGATCAAATGAAATTCTCCAAACACCTTGCATACACTCTAAGCATATGCCTCCACAAATAAACATCATCTACCCACATGTTATCAAATCCAAAATACATCACATCTGTCCAAAATACATATAAGTCAACCCACATGTTATCTATCCAAAATACACAAGTCAACCAACATGTTATCAAATCCAAAATACATCATCTATCCAAAATACATAAATCAAAGTTTATAGGTAGATGTCATCCAAAATGATAGTTAATACACTAATATTAAAAAAGATCACCAAACTTCAATAAAACTAAACTCCTTCACTTATTTTTCCTTGACATATTTTGTAGAGCCGACAAATGTATGAATTTTTTTCCTACGGAAGATGGTCCCCCAATCTGAACACCCCTTGGCCTTTTACCTAGTTGGAGTTGGTCCCAACTTGTAGGCCCAGGTACCTTTGCCATACTTTGTGACTGTTGTATAGGAATTTCATCATCCAAGACTTCACTAATAGGCTCTTGTGAAATAGGGAGAGGTGGCAACGTTGATTACCTTGGATCTTCTTCATTAGTTTCAAGCTCATTCAATAGTGCTCTCCTTCCTGATTATTTCTTTTATCCCTTCTCTTCTGAAAAATAAACAAATGTATATACATACAATTAGAAAATAAAACAGAATCAAGGGTCACAATAATTAAAATATCAAATAATGCAAAACATTACTCCTCTATTGACACTTGATCCCCTCATGTTTGTTCTCCCCTACAAAATAACAACACCATGTAATTGACATATATGATATATCCATAACACACAATACAATTAAACCTAAATAGAAATTTGAAATGTTACCTGATCTTCCCTTCTACATGATTTACTATTGTGGCCCTGAAATCCACACTCCCTATATGTGATATAAGATTGTCTTCTCCCTAGTGTTGTTGTTTTTTTCCCTTTCTTTTTTGACTTCTTTTTAGGTTCATCGGACTCATTTCTTCTAGCTCTAGCAGGCCTCCCTTTTCCTCTCCCCATGTTTGGAGGCAATGGTGGAATGAAACAAGTCTCAAGCCATAAAACATCCCCATTTATCCCTTTAATGGATGGTGCATAACTTCTTTTGTAGCAATCAATTGTGTACCAATCACTAACATAGTCCTCAACATCTCCATGTTGATGTGTAATGGCTGAAATGGCATGCTTACATGTGTGTTCTTCCAAGTTCACACAAAATTGAGTTCCATCCTTAACTCTAACATGTAGGTAAATTGTAAAATTAAACTTAAATAATGTTGTAGGTAAATTGTAAATTAAACTCACAAAAAATGCTTACTTGATAGTTAAAGTTATCACACTTGATGGGAATGCAGTTGGCTGTCATCATAATGTGTTTATAAATGATTTGCTTAATCTTAGGACAAATTCTCCCCTTCCACTTTGTTGCTGCAACATCTCTGTTGTATTGAAACCGCATCATGAGCCACTCCCTTATCCACTCAAGCATTGTCAAAATAGGCATTTGTCTTGTCTCCAATATGCTTGCATTAAAGCTTTCACACACATTATTTAAAAGCATGTCACACTTGGGATGCTCACTGAAATGAGACTTGCTCCATTGGTCAGGTGGTTTAGCATTTAACCACTCCCATGCACTGGCATTAAACTCTTTCAACTCCTCCATTCTTTTCTTCCATTCAGTCATTGTACTAGCATGGGCAGCCATCCACAATGCTTCTTTGTATGCAAGACCTCTAAAATCAGTTGTCTTGAAAATTTTCCATGCAAATGTCTAACACAAAACCTGTGTTGAGAATCTGGGAAAATCTCACGAAATGCCTGAATTAAACCTTTTTGTTTGTCACTCATAAAGGTGTACTCATAGCATCTGAATATCTCCAAGTCATGTTTTAAACAAATTAGAAACCATTCCCATGTCTCTCTACATTCAGAGTTTACTACAACCCAAGCAAGGGGGTATAAACTATTATTTGCATCAACACCTACAGTTGTTAAAAGTATTCCTTTATGGGGTCCCTTCAAGTGACATCCATCTACCCCAATTATAGGCCTACAACCCGAAGCAAAACCATTCTTAGCTGCATGTAGACAAACATAGAATCTGTTGAACCTATCATCTCCATTATCATCATTTTCAGAAGCCACAATTACTGTAGAACCAGGATTGGTTCTTCTTAGCTCATCTGCATAATCCCATAGTTTGCTATATTGAACATTAGGATTACCCTCAAGTTTTTTCAATGCCAAATTTTTAGCTCTAAAAACTTGATGCTTAGAAACATCACAACCTATGTCATCTATCACATCTTGCCTAAAATCGCTCATCTTTCTAGTAGGATCATTGACAATTTTTTTAATAAACTTCTCACAAATCCAAGGGGATTTAACATTTTTTACCTTGAAAGAAGGAGCACAAGTGTGTTTAGGGCAGTATTCCCTAATTTGATAAGTCTCCTCATCTAAAACTTTCAATAAAGTAAGTTTCCATGGACAATTTCTATCCATACACCTTGCATACACTCTTTCAGGTGCATTCTTAGTAAATATAACTGACCTATTTGATTCAATGGCTGTTGTTTGCACTGCCTTCTTGAAGTCACGTCTATTACTAAAGATCATGCCTAGTTCAAACTCTAGTGACTCATACATAACATCAGGATTGAAAACAGGGTAGTTAGGCCCTATTTGTTCAGAATCAGAGTCTTTATACTCATCAAAATCCATATCTGCAACAACAACATCACAATCAGAATCAGAGTCTTTAGACTCACCATTACCAATTCTCACAAACTCAGTCTCCTCTTCCTCACAAATTTTTTTTTCATATAAAGCATCATTATCACTCTCACTCTCTTCTGTCATACTGTAATCAGAATCAGAAAAATATTCAAGTTCACTATCATTTTCAGCCATATCATCAACAACCTTCCCCTTCCTCTTCTCCACAACCTCCACATTACCCACCCCAAAATCATCATCCACTTCAACATCATCAATATATATCTCAATTTCTCTAAGGGGAATATGTTTAGTTTCCCACAATCTAACTTCTTCATCTGTGCTAAGAAGCCTAAATACATTGCCAATTAAAAAGTAAAATTTTCTAAGTTTATCAACCGGTTTACCACAATACTCATTCACAGAATTCACTAAGGCATCCCATCCTAAGTGTTGAGCTGTAACCCAATCGAGCTTAATTGAATTACCCCCATAGTAATGAGGCATAGGATGTGTTATAAACTCACCACCCCATTTCAATCTCACTGTTAAATAAACACCACGGGGTGCTGCAATAAATTAAATAAATAAATCAGTGGAGTAAACAATAAAGATAATAAATGAAAAAAAAAAACACTGGACCTACAATAAATAAATTAACTAATACATGTATCAACTTATATGCAAACTACAGTAAATAAAAGTAGTTAACATATGTAGCTAAAATATCAATTTAAAGGCAAACTACAGTAAACATGGATCTACAATAAATAAATTAACTAATACATGTATCAACTTAAAGGCAAACTACAAGGATTGGAGAATGAAACCAGCACAGGTTCTAGAAGGCCAAATTTTGGAACCTGCACTCCCAAGTGCAGCAACATCTTTTTCCTTACTTGATTCCTTTACTCATATGTTTGTGTGGTATTCCTCACACCCCTATTTATTCAAACTTTACAACTTGACTCTCTTTTTATATATATTATTCTCCTTTACCGACCAAAAAAAACTTAAAGGCAAACTAATTAAGATGACATAAAAAACTGCTTAGTGGAAGAAGAATTTTTTTAAGTTTTCTATTGAGAGACTTATGTCCTCTCCAAACAACCTGGCAGAATTGTACAACAAATTAAATTAAAACTAATGATAAAAGTAGATTTTTCCTCTATATAACTTGTGGTGTCTAATCATAATGTTCTTAGCAAAGTAATTAACCTGCAAATATTTAAATATTTATACAGAAGCAACATACATTGTTTATATTTTCATTTATCAAAAATAAAATAGGATCTCAATGGTAAACAATACACAAATATACAATAAATTATGATTCTGGGTGCACAAACCCCACAAACTCCCACGAATCTTAAACCCCACAAAATGCAATAAAGTAAACATAACATATTCTCTGAAAAAATTGGGACCACAAACCTTTCTAATAAGCAATATTTGAAAACTCAGCCCCAAACAAGTGAGCAACACTTAAAAAATCGAACACTCAAACAAAAATATTCGAAAACCCAACCCAACACAAATTAGTAACACCCAAAATTCGAATACTTACAGTATACAGGGGGTGGGTCATTCATCCGTTTCTTGTCTCGAACACTAACCATATTCTACTTGAATCCCGTCAAAATGCGTTGAGCGTGCGTCATTTTAGCGTTGATATTTATTTAGGGTTTTTTTTCTCTTCCATTTATTTTCATCTTCACTTTGTTGTTTTCTAACTTTTTTTGCAGGAAGTATTAGTGGCTTTTAATATTCTTTTTATTATATTCATTTTGTTTTATTTTGTTATTCTTATAAGCGTGTTGTATTATGAATTATTCTTCTTAGAAGCGTGGTTTACTCTTTGATGATGTGGATTGAATTTTCTTTAAAAAAATAATAACTAATCCACGTGTATATTTCAGCCCGAAAACCTTCCTCACGTGACTTTCACGTGTAAAAATAACCCGAAATTGGGTCGGTCGGGCTAATTAGGCCTAAAATTGCGACAAAAAAAAGTTATGGGCCTCTTTTTACTAGCCCGTAAAGTTGTAGTCAGTCCTCTTTTTGCAAACCCCCCAAAGTTGTGGTCCTGAAAAAATAATTTTCCCTCTTACTTTGCTTCAATACACGATTCAGGTAAAGTTATATAGGATCAGATCTTTTAAATCCAACAAACCTGTCTATTTAACTTAATTTATATATATTTTAATTAAGAAGTATTGAAAGATGGGAGAGGATGTAGGGGCGAATAACACTTAGTGGAGGTGCGATTTTCACCTCGTAACAGTGTGATTTACACACATATGTTAATTAAACTGGGCAAGCTTTCTTCTCTCTCTTCGTTACTGTAAAAAAAAAAATGACGCAACTTATATTGGCATCTTGACTATCCTACCGGTGTCCGATCGTAGAATTAGATGAGGGCTTTTGTTCCCCTCAGCGAGATCTCTCTATCTATACCAGTATTGAATCAAAGGGTGCGACGGAGCAAAAACAGTGGCTTGGGACTTTCTCTCCGTTTTTGCATCCGGTCACTCCCCTGCTAGTCCATCCGCCTTAATTACGCCGCGTTCTCTCTCCCGTTGTTTGTACTTTTTTTTACCGCCTCATTGTGTCTTTCTCCGACCTAGTGCGTCCCCATACGCCGCCGTGCGTCCACCTTTGCCTCTGTGCAATCTTTCAAGTCACAAGTAAGTCCTTTCGACACTACCGTGTTGCAATAATAGCTCAAGCCAAAATAGGGGCTGAAATTTGAGCGTATTGGATAAATGTGCACAAGAACATAGGATTTGAGATGTAATCAGTTTGAGGTTCATGTGGGTCTGAATTTATTGGAGATTACAAAGGTTCCGAAACTGACTTTTGACACTTAAAATTCCACAAAGAAAATTGATCAGACGTGAGAATCCCAACCCAGAAGTTCTGGATGAAGATTATCTCCTGGAATGCGAGAGGCTTAAAGGGGCCAAATGCATTCCATAAACTGAGGCGAGTTGTTGCCTTAAATAAACCTTCTGTCTTGTTTGTTATGGATTCAAAATTGTCTTCTAGGATAGCCCAATCCTGGAAAACTGGTCTCAATTTTAATTTCTGTTTTGCTGTTGATGCTGTTGGAATGCAAGGAGGCCTTATCCTTTATACTAATGAAGATGTGGTAATTTTTTTGAAGTCCTACTTCGTTGGCCATATTGATGTTTTGATTAAATGGCATGGTTTGGAGTGGCATTTCACTAGTTTTCAAGGAAACCCAAATTGGCTTTTGAGGGATCATTCTTTTGAACTACTTAGACGTATTAAACAAACACACAACAACTCGAAAGCTTGGATAGTGGGAGGAGATTTTAATGATATCTTAACAAGTGATGAAAATTTGGGAGGAACCATGGATTCGAGAGTAAGACAAAGAATGGAGAAATTTAGAAATATACTAAACGAATTGGAACTCCATGACTTGGGATTCAAAGGGCCTTCATATACTTGGACAAACAAAAGGCAAGGAATAGATCGAATAGAGGATCGACTAGATAGATTTATTGCAACACCTGACTGGTTGAATCTATTCAACTTGCACTCGGTTGAGAATTTGCATTGGTTTAGATCGGATCATAGAGCAATTTGCTTATCTATCCGTTTTAAACAAATGAAGTGGAGAGCGGATAATCAGATGTCTTTTCGTTTTGAGAATGCATGACTTCAAGAAGAATCTTTGATGTGTGAAACAAGAAAGGGATGGATTAATGAGAATGACCACATAACTTTGCCTGATCGATTAGCTAGGTGCTCGACACACCTAAATCATTGGGCCAAGATCACGATTGGTAATATTGAGAACAAAATTAAGTCAGTGGTACAAAAGCTACAAATTTTAGGAAACCATGATGAAGGGGAGGAGCATGAAAAGAAATCTGGGGAACTAGAGAAAGATTTGGAGAAGCTGCTCTCGCAACAAGAGGAAAACTGACAACAAAGTGCAAGGGTAAATTGGATGAAAAGTGGAGACAGAAATACAACGTACTTTCATAGAAGAGCATCAGAGCGTCGAAATAGAAATACAATCATGAGATTGAAGGACGGGGAAGGAAACTGGGTTTCCACAAAGCAGGAGGTTGGTCAATTGCTATCAAATTTCTACGGGGCCTTATTTTCTACCTCCAACCCCACACACACACACAGATTGAGAACATCACACAACATACATCAAAATATGTGACTCCACAAATGAATGCTTATATGGGGATGGATTTCACTAGGGAAGAGGTCAAGCATGCAGTCTTTGAAATGCATCCAAATAAGGCACCAGGACTAGACGGCTTCAATGCTAGATTTTATTAGGAGATGTGGGATATAGTGGGGCGAGATGTTACAGATGCAATACTCAACATACTGAACAAGGAAGATAATATCAAAGAGTGGAATATAACTTTGATAACTCTCATTCCAAAGGTATCATCACCGCAGAACCTATCTGAATACCGCCATATAAGTCTCAGTAATGTGAGTTATAGGATAGTAGCAAAGGTTATTGCGAACCGACTTAAGAAGATTATGCCACAGGTGGTGGATGAAAATCAAAGTGCTTTTGTGCAAGAGAGGCAAATTTTTGATAATGTGTTGATCAGTTATGAGTGTATGCATTGGCTTAAACATAACAAAAGCATTTCAGGCCATGTTGCTATGAAATTGGATATGAGCAAAGCATATGATCGAATCGAGTGGAGTTTCCTGAAAATCCAGATGCAAAAGATGGGTTTTTCTGAGAAGATGGTCAGACTCATTTTGAGATGTGTTACAACTGTAATATACTCTTTTCGGGTAAATAATACAATCATTGGTAATGTCCAACCAACTAGAGGACTGAGACAAGGGGATCCCCTATCCCCCTTTCTTTTTGTCCTATGTGCATAAAGCCTATCTACTAACATAAACAAAGCAGCTAAATGCGGCCAATTGGAAGGAATTAGAGTGGCAAGAGGAGTACCAATGATTACTTACTTATTATTTGCAGACGACAACATTGTTTTCTTCAAAGCAAAACAAGAGTATGGCCAAAAATTGAAAAACATCCTACGAGAGTATGAACAAGCATCAGGACAAATGGTGAACTTTGAAAAATCAACCATCCTTTTCAGCCCCAAGACTGATGTGCTAAGAAAGCAACAAGTGCAAGATACTCTGAATATTAGGATGACGCAGGGACATCAATTGTATCTAGGGCTCCCGACTTTTTCCTTAAGAGGAAAGAGGGTACAATTTTCATATCTAGTTGATAGGTTGAAGAAAAGGATTGATGATTAGAAGCACAAGGAGTTTTCGGTAGGAGGTAAGGAAGTTCTGATTAAATCAGTTTTGCAAGCAATTCCGACATACGCTATGGCATGCTTCAGGCTACCAAAACAAATATGTACAGAGATGGATGCATTAATAGCGAACTTTTGGTGGGGACAAAAGGAAGGACGAAGTAAGATTCACTGGCTTAAATGGGAGAACCTTTGTAAACCAAAAGAAGAAGGTGGAATGGGTTTTCGAAGGATGACTGATTTCAATCAGGCCATCTTGGCTAAACAAATCTGGCGCTTAATTGAAAAACCGGACTCGCTAATAGCCAAGGTTTTTAAGGCTAGATACTACAAGCATGTGGATGTTATGGAAGCAGATGAAGGTAATAACCCATCCTTCACATGGAGATCCTTGTGCTCAAGCAGAGAGGGGCGGAACCGAGTTATTAGATGGACGATTGGAAATGGCAAAACTATCACATTATTCAAGCATGCATGGATACAAAATTCGGAGAGTGAATTTGTAAAATCAAGAATAGCGGCGGGGAATAATATCCTGTTCTTTCTTGATGAGAAATGACAGTGGAAGGAAGATTTAGTCCGAATGGCTTTTTGTCATTTTGAAGCGGAATAAATTCTTAGAACAAGCGTGGGGGAGATGGAAGAGGACGATTCAAGATTCTGGATGCATGATGTTCACGAAAGATATACGGTCAGTTCGGGGTATATGGAGATAGTGGCTAATCAAGGACAAAAAAAAGATAATCCCACGCCATCGGACTTGGATCAAACAATGAGGTGGTGGAAGTTTATGTGGAATTTGAAATTGCCACCCAAAGTGCGGATTTTCAGATGTAAGATGTGTAGGGATTTCATAGCTACTGAAGGAAATTTAGCGAAGAGACATATCCCCATTAAGCCAATCTGTGGTTTGTGTGGAAGCTCCATGCCCTCAACGGTTCACGCTATCTTTACATGCTCAGGAGTGAAGAATATTTGGAAGGAACTTGGACATTGGAATATTTTGAAACGAGGCTCTAACTTAGAAACGATCGAGCTTTTAGCCTTGTTAAAATAATACACAACAACGACTCTCTTTGAAGAAATTATCATGGTAGCATGGGGAATTTGGAGCGATGGATGCAAAATCTTGCATGATTCCCAAGTAAAAAGATTCAAAGTGCATGGTAAAACAAGCGAGAAAGTGCTACTTTATATCTTTACCTTTCGAAGGGCAAATGCGAGTGAGGAGCGAGAAATGGAGAATTTTCATGAATCAAAGACCACAAACTTTGAATCTACGATGCAAGGAATGGTGATTTTTGAGGTTGATGGAGCTTTTAATGAAGAGGAAAGAAGATATGGGGTGGAGGGAATCATTTACTCAGACTCTGGAGAAGTTGTCACAACCTTCTCAGAAAAAATTCCACCGAAACGGGGCCCCTTGGGAGTAGAACTCGCAGCCATTGAAAGAGCACTAAAGGAAGCTCGAAGGAGAGCTTATACACAAATTGAAATACGGAGTGACTCGAAACAAGCTATAACACTTTGCTCAGGAGGCACTTTGGGGACGGGACCGGAGATAAATGCGGCCAAAAGGATATCATTATCGACAAATGAGTTTGTAGTGTGCAAATTCAAATTTATTCCC
This sequence comes from Galeopsis tetrahit, assembly GCA_963675135.1. Taxonomy (NCBI): domain Eukaryota; kingdom Viridiplantae; phylum Streptophyta; class Magnoliopsida; order Lamiales; family Lamiaceae; genus Galeopsis; species Galeopsis tetrahit. Next base: position 34,653,773 of record OY776122.1, read on the forward strand.
CGGTCCAAAAATGAAAAAGGCGCACAGATTGGCCCAGAAGGCGGTACACTCTACCATTTCTTTCGACTGAAATGGAGTAGTTGATTCACATCCATGGGATTTTTTTAGGATTTCGATTTTTCTTTGAATCATCCCTATGGAACCCTAAAAAAAAAAAACTTAATTTATATATAAAAATATAATAAATATAAATATACTTCATATATGTGATAAATAAAAAAAAAAAAAAAGGAAGTTTAGTATTAGTACATTAGTAACTACTCCGTAGTTAAGCAAAACCTATGATAGGACTAAAAAGACCTTTAGAAATATTTTTAAAAGACTTTCAGGTTAGGTTGAAGGATTTTTATGATTGGATGATAATACAAATGTTGTAAGATTTAAAAAAAAAAAAACACTAATAGAACTAAAAAGGCATTTAAAAGACTTTCAGATCAAACTTATTTATTAAAAAGATCACGCCAAATCTTTAAAAAAAAATTCTATGATAGGTCATGATCTAGATTTGAGCCAAAAAATTATATATCAGACCAAACTTTTTTTCTCTAAAACCTACACAAGCCTGACCTATTTCCACCCCTAGTCGAAATTTGCAAAACTCTTTTTTGAAAACAAAATTTTACAACAAATCTATACTCCACCCGTTCCGATGAAAGACAAAAATTTGCACAATCTCAGTATGTTGGAAATTTTGTTGGAATTATATATACTCCCTCGACGAAATTTGCACAACTCATTTTTTAAACACAAAATTTTGCACAATTCTACAACAATAAATCTATACTCCCCTGTCCCAATGAAAGCTACCCATAGGGTTGATCACATAAATTAAGAAATATGATAAAATAAGTAGATGTATTCGAGATGATGTGGTTACGAGAGAGAAACATATATTGGAATGTGAGAGATTAGTTTGAAAAAAAAAAGAGTAGCTTTCATTGAAATTGACGAAATATAAAAATTAGATAGTTTTCACTATAACAAAAAAATATTATTTTTTATTCTATCACAATAATAAAAATTAAATATCACCTAATTTTAATAAATTAATTGACGTATCCACTAAAGATAAAATAATTGATATTAAAACACAAATCAATTTTCACATTTTTATTCATTCCACATTACCCAAAAAAGAAATATTCTCATCAGTCTTACCTTTAAAATTCTCAATGATTTATTGAATGTCGTTATATTTTGTTGGGAGGGGTTAACACCCAAATTGTGTTATACAAACTCCAAATAACACACTCCAAATTTATTTGGACATAAATAGACATTAATACATTTACTAAAATATACTTTTACACTTTTTAAAAAATTATAAACACATCTCATATGTTATACACACCTCATTTTTAAACCCTCTATCATTTAACCATCATTCCAACAATTTGTACTTTTACTTTAAAAAATCACACTTATCCTAAAAATCCTTCATGCATAAACTCTCCATATGATGATATAATCACAATCAACATAGTCACGAAAGATGAAAACGTGATGTAGAACATTAATGTAAATATATTTAATGTTTTTTACATTTTTTTTAAAGTATATACTCCCTCCGTTTTTTTTTATAAGATATTTTAGTGAAATTTATTAGAATTAAGAAAGGGTATGTTTTGACAAATATACCCTTAGATAATAAAGAAGGTTTTTAATTACATTAATTATATTCCATAATACATATTAAATTTCAATTCTTTCCAAAGTTAAGAGAGAGCATTATTGGAATAAATATTATAAAAAATCTAAAACATCTTATATTTATGCACAAGAAAAAAAGTCTAAAACATCTTATAAAAAAAAATGGAGGGAGTATAAATTATGAGCTACAACACTCGTCGATATATTTGGCCAGAATCGTGGCCGAACATATCACTGAGTGTACGGCCAGTACTGACCGAACACAATTTTTCCATGCAACTTTGTACGCGCTCTTTCTTGGTTGTGCGACCGTTTTGATCGTGCCGAACATTTTAGCATATCAAACTTAATTTTAGCTCTTTCACGGATCTGGCCGAGCACCTTCAACACAGTAACAGATTTGACAAAAAAATTGAATAAAAACGAGAGTAAAAATAACATTTTAGCATATCAAACTTAATTTTTTTTATGCAATCATAACACAATGTATTCAATAACTAGATGTATATAATATTATCACTCCAAATCATATAGACAAATAAAAAATAGTATCAAATACCTTATTTTTTTACACAATATTCTTATTCTACCAATTTTTTTTTAATAGCATATCAATATCCTTATTTTATTATCAATATTCTTATTTTCTCATTATTTTTTCGTGCGCAGTACCAATTAATTAGTAATAAAAATAGAGAAGAAAGTGTAAACAAATTTCCCCGTCTGCGCTTACAGATCTCGTCTGCTTGCCGGAAAAGTTAGCTTCACTCTGCTGCCGGACGCAATTCTTCCCGGAGTTGCTATAAGAAACCCAACGCCGCCTCCAACCGCTCACCACTGGCCTATCGCTGAAACAAATCTTCACATCCTCGCCCCAAAGGCGGTTGATTACTGCCGGTTATCCTTCCTACTAAGGGTAATTACTTCTTTCTTCTCCTTTAGAAAATATGTTTGTCGGCTTGACTGTCTAGTTGCAATTATGATTATTTGGATTGACGATTTGGTTTTTTAAATTGAATCTCAAGTGTATACAAAATATGATCTCAAGAATTGTACATATCTATGACAGTTTTAGCTTGCTAACTAACTGTTTGATAAAATGCATGAGTAATCCTGTGTTAATTGTTATTAAGATTCATTTGAATGGAATTTTTTCAGTTGTTCGATACTTATTTTGTTGAGTGTAGCATGTGAGAAATTAACCTCTGTGTTTAGTTGAGATGCGATTGTTTTATCTGGTTTCATTAGTTGAATTGTTATCTTTTATTCTGTAGTTGAGATAAAAAAAAAAAGGCATACATAAGCTTTTTTCGTACATCTATTTATTATCTAATCAGGCTGATCGTGTTATAAGTGTATTTAGCCTTCATGATAGTTTTTTCCTATGCTCGATTCTTTAGGTTCCACTGTTATCTAGAAGTACCAGATGTTGTGATTAGTCTAAATCTCGGGTCCTCTTAGGTAATTGCAACTGTAAAGTATACATTGATGCCTTTGAATCTGGTCCTAATTACTGGAAGCTTGATAATGAAATAAATATGCAAAGTCTTATGGTATTTATACGTTTTATTTATATAGGTGTTGTACATTTTATTTGTACAATGAGGATATTATGAACAATTTGATCTTCTGTGGTATTTAGTTTGCGATTTCTGGTTCTGTTTGTAGCTGCTTGCTTGGTTTGTATGTGATTGATATGGAAAGGAAAATTATTGTTCCAAATTGTAAAAAGAGGGGATTTTTGTGTCACAGAAAAACAAGGAAAGAATAAATTCGGCAATCTAACCCCAAATTCACTTTAATACCCTGCATTGGGATTTCTCTGCTTTAATTTTTTTTAACTTGGTGATGCTTTCTGCTTGCACTGGAATCGGAATCGGAATAGGTTTTAGCCATCAAATGCACTTTAGTATGCTTGTTTATGATGACGATAATTATTATTACTATAAATTGTCATGATGACAATGTTGACGATTATTATAAGCTATAATGACTTTAAGTCCTAACTAATTTCATTGTTGTTTGCAGTTTTCAAAACATCTAGAGCAACTTGAAGATGCAGTTTTAAGGTATAAACTATCTTATAAAATAATTTATTGCTTGTTTGTGATGATTAATTGATTATAAAGGATTTAATGGCGTAGTCTTAGTTAATGTTGCTTAGTACACTTTAATTTGGCAACTGAATCTTTCTACTATTACCTTAAAAATGATTTGGTTAATATGCCCAATAAACACCAAGATTAGTAGGAGTACAATTTATTTTATATTACCTTCATTGATCATCACATTTTTCGTAATGCTTAGGGGGAATCAGAATTCACAGTGAATATGATTTAGTGCTTTTTGCCATCTTGCTGGGATATGTGCGCTACATTACATCTGTTGTAACATTGAATTTATATTAATTCAATCGTTATTTATTAATATAATGGGGAATTTGACTGGTGGGAGATTGGAGAATCAGGTGACCTGTTTTTCTTTTAGTTTACCCTATCAATCAAACAACATATGATCTTTAAAAGTTTTTTAATCGAAATGTTAACCACACCTCCAAAAACCCTCATTCCATAACACCGCAACTCGTTTAAGTCTTTAATCCAAATTTTCTGTTTTTAAATTTGCAAATCCCATATTTTTATGAACTAATCTCAGGCTCACCAAAAAATTTGAGAAAAATATAGGGTGACTTTAGTAATATAATTTGATTTTTAAATTTTATTGGGGTGTGTTTAACAACTGGGGTGTCTTTAAGATTTTTTTGGGTGTTAGGAGTGACTCTCATTTCCAATGGAAAACCCCCCATCCCTTTGATTTTGCCTCATTATCCATCTCTCATATGTATAATATATGCATCTTCTACTTGTAGTGTCCAGAAATCAAATGATGGCCCCCCAGAATAGAAGACTGCTCCCTCTTTCTGTCCTCCTACTCTTCTTCCTACTCCTCTCTCTCTCCTCTCTCTTCCTCTCCCCCTCCAACCCTAGTGCCCAAATCCAACCGCAAATCCACTCACTGCCAATCCCTGGTCCGGACTTCACCTTGATCATCAAAGTGCTAACGTTCAACCGCCTATCCTCTCTCTCTCGCTGCCTCAACTCTCTCTCCAGAGCTCACTATGATATTAACGATAAAGTTCATCTCCACATTTTCATTGACCATTTCCTGCAAGATTCCCAAAGTGGGGTTGTGGATTTGGACCAAAGATTGAATAATTCCAAGCAAATTCTTGATTTCGTTGATGCGTTTGATTGGAAATTTGGAGAGAAGTTGGTGCATTATCGGACTTCGAATGCCGGACTTCAGGCCCAATGGCTTGAGGCATGGTGGCCCGCATCAGATCATGAGTTTGCTTTTGTTGTTGAGGATGATCTCGAGGTTTCACCTCTCTATTACAGGTGTGTTTTTCTTTCTAATTTTTTGGGAATTTGCTTTTGTTTGTATATCATAATATAAGTTTCTGCATGAAATAAAATGAAAATTAGTTAAAATCTAATTAAATGTGCAAATGGAGGTAGGTTTCTGAAGGCTTTGATCTTGAATTATTACTACAACGCCACAAATTTTAGTCCTTCCATTTATGGGGCGTCGTTGCAGCGGCCGAGGTTTGTGCCAGGTATCCACCCCTTTCCCCATTTTTTGACCTGTTTTCTGAATTTTTATCTTGGTTCTGTCAGTTCAGTATCACTTTGGTGATTGGCTGAAAAAATGTGAGGATGAAATAGAGTTTGATAGTGAAGCTTTGTGCTCCTTTTCTTGTGATGCATTATATATGCTATTGACATTGATGTGCATTGTGTTATTCAATTGTAAATAAGCTTGGAAAATTTAGTGCCTGGGATCAAACTGTTAAAAAACTTTACTTTCTTTGAGATGCCTTACTCAGCTGAAAGCATTGTACCACAGAGTTTATGGGAGTCTAAGAATGATGTTCTTAAGTTTATAATTAAATATTAACTTTTTCCTGGCTGTAAGTGGATTATGTGGTCCTCTTTTGTGGAGAAGCTCCTCATCCGTGATATTCATTAGGGAGAAGATAGTATAGTTTCAGTCAAATTTCATTTGGAAAAAGAAGCCGCGTGTTGAAAGTTTTATTTACTTGATATACTCTTTGTGAGGCCAACTGCAATATAAGTAGGTGAGAATAGTGGTTCTCTTTAAAAGCAAACAGACATATTCATATACAGACAATTGTCTCATGATTCATATTTCTCAGTGAGAGTTCCATCCCTACAAAGAATTATTTTAAACGCTACTACATAAGAACAATTAGTTATAGTAATCATTTGAAACTTGAACAATTGATCCTTATGGGCATTTGTATGTTTCACTCATCAGAATAATGCTAGTGTGTCAGTGCGTGCAATAGTTAATGATATTGTACAGCATGTCTCCGCACTTTATTTTTACTTGCTTTATTATTTTCTTTTGTGCTGTGATGCCGGTGAGTTTAATGCCGAGTTTGTGTCTCAAGTGTTCTCCCATTTTTTGTTTTTTCTTAAGCGGTTGCATTCTTCAGGCAAGCATGGAAATAAAATGCAATTAGATGGTGAAGCTCGGATTTTTCTATATCATCTGGTTGGCACTTGGGGCCAGCTTCTGTTCCCAAGACCTTGGAAAGAATTCCGTATATGGTACGACACACATAAGGCTAAAGGCATGAAGCCTTTCCTGGATGGAATGGTAAAAATTTCAAATAGTCACTTTCTTTTCGGGTTAATTGCATGAAACCCTCTCGCGGTTTGGAAATGTTGCACGGAATCTCCCTGTGGTTTGGAAATTGCAAGAAATCCTCTCATGGATAAATCTAACTCTCCTTATTTTCTCAGATACGAGTTAACAATGTCATCTATTTCTCTATTTCCTGTTATGTCAATCATAGTATAGTCTCAATACATCAGTATTTGGAAGAACAAGGTATGGGAAATAGAGAAAATAGATGAGACTGTTAACTCGTTTCTAATAAAAGGGAGAGTTAGCCACATGGGTATTTCGTGCAATTTCCAAACCATGAGGAGGTTTCGTGCAATTAATCCTTTTCCTTTCTTCTTCCTGTGCTTTGCTCATAACTTGCCATGATGTTTAATCTCATTTTCATTGGATTCGTGATATGATCCTAGGTAACAAATGGATGGTACAAGAAGCTGGGAGAGAAAATTTGGACTCCGTGGTTTATCAAGTTTATCCACTCTCGTGGCTACTTCAATATATATACCAATTTTCTTCATGAGAGAGCTCTGAGCGTCTCTCATAGGGATGCAGGGGTCAATTATGGGAAAACAGCAGGGCCAGACTCACGCTTACTGGATGAAAATTCCCTTGATTTCAACTTACTGGAACTATATCCTTTGAAGAACCTAAAGTGGTATGATTACTGCTTCAGAGAAGTTGTCCCCAACAGAATTTTGAGGAGTTCCAATGAACTTGGGTCCGTTCTTCAATCTGTGCAAAAGAAGAACTCTGTTATAATGGTGAGTTTGTTTAGAGTACCAGAGGTTATCGTCAGGAATATACTCTGCCACTTTGAGGGGCTGAATATTCAAAATTACATCTTGGTCGGGCCCACATCTGATTTTCTAATTGATCTTGCAAGAAGAGGGCACCCAGTGATCGATACAGGCCACTTTTCTGACTGTAAGAAAATTACCAACTCAATGAATTTTCAAGATTCAACTCTGGAATTGATCAATGAAATTCTAGTGATGGCATCTGTGGCTAAAAAGAATTTGGAACTTGGTTATAGTGTTTGGATGATAGATGGAAACATGATTCCTCATAGTAGTGATTCGTTTTTGCATACCTTTGACCACGGATATGATTTTTATGTTGGGAAGACTAGTAGGATTCTTTTTATTCGGAGTTCATCCTCTATTTCAAAGATTTGGACTAATGATTTCATGCTCAAGATTGCTTCATCGGTAGACACCTTGGGTAAACAATCAGTTCCCAATGCAAACATTTTTTTCTACTCTGTGGAGAAATTACTGGAGCAGCAGAGTATCAAGTTTAAAAACATTGATGAGAAAGAAAATAAATTTACCATCTGGTCTTCTGAAACAGAGGTAGATATGATACAAAAGAAACTTGCAAATCTAAGTTTCTGGTTTTTGGATGGTGACTCATCATGTTCAGCGGTTGTTTGCCACCCGTCATAGCATTTGGTTTGGATACCAATATTTGAACAGCTGTTTGGTGAACACAAGAAACTGAGGCAACTCTTTCACAATCCAATTTCCATTGATATTAGAGGATGCCCCAGTTCTGTTCTCTATATGGTACAACAATATATGGGGTGAATTGGAGTACTTCAGTGAGATTGAAGTCAGTTTTATATGACTGGCGAGCAGATTTCAGCACATGATGTTAAGGATCTTTATCTGTGTGAATGTGACAATGGATTTTAATGCCATTTTCAACGGTGAATCTTTTACCAAGTTAAAATGCAGAAGTACTTTAATCAGTTGTGTGAATTCATGAGAGGAGAATGATAACCTAGCACGAGAATTCCCTTTAAATTATTCTTTACATGGATAGGTTCAAAAGCAGCTCATCGATGGATGGAGTGGAAATATTTTCAATGCATCAAGCTACTGGACAGCAAAAGTATGCCTTTCCGCACTATTCTATGCTTGCCTTACTAACTTAACTCGTTGTAAGTCACAACGAGATTTTGCACACTTTTTATCTTCATATATACAAATGTTTCTTTTGAGTCATTTTTTACGTTTTTTGTGTGTTTCGTATGATTGCTTCTTCAATAGAAGATATGGGTAGCTGTTAACATTTGCCTTCTTCCTCATCTAGTTGAGCAAAATCAACAGAAAAAACTGCACAATTTTTGTTCATGAGTTAGATGAATTAAGGAGCCTGTAGGCATATAAACAAGAGCATCCCGAGTGTATCATATTCATAAAGAAAGAAAATAAAACAACGTAGGAGAGTTAGATTTATTTATTTAAAAGATTACACTGGACATTCACTTTTGTACTGAAATTTAAATCTTTAAGTGCTCAAAAAAAATGTTCATGCCTACTCTCAAAGTTGAGGCTTTTCTATGATTATCCAGCTTTTCGTTTTCATCATTATGGATACTTACCTTTTCAATTTGTAACACATTTGTGGCTGACATTTAAATGATTGGTGACCACCAATGTTATGCATTATAAAGTTAGGTAAGTAAAGGGTAAAAACCAAAAGTCGGAAGAATTTGTTAGAAAATGCAGAGATAGTCATCTGTATAGATTGATAAAAAAAAAAAAAAAAAAAAAATCAAAGGCTGGATACAAATTAGCTACAAAATTCAAAGGTAGGTAACAAATAGTGTACTGTACCTTTTGTTGGGCACTTAAAAGCTGATTGTGTGATCTTTATGGGATGATACAAAACATCATTCCTTAGTTTTTTTTTTTCTTTTGGGTAGTGGGATTTGTTAGGTTAAGGTTAAAGGACAAGAAAGACAAGCAATATGTAGAATAGGATCAAATCCCATAATATCAATAGGTTGAAAAACCATATCCGAAACTGATTTCAACAATAGTTGTCAAACTCACCATCTTATATCTCAGCAGATACTTCATCCCATGCCATAATTTCGTTCTCATCGAACTCTTTAACATACGATCTGTACTTATACCATGATGCCCAGTAGAGATAGTTAACAAAATTGAGGGCACTAAGGACAGCTAAAAACCAGTAGAAATAATCAAGCTTGTTATGATTTAGATCACTCCCCTGCAACCACCCTTGTTTATTTTCTGTAGCCTTTTCAGTGATGACATTCACAATGTTCACAAAAACAGTGCTCAAGAAATTACCGAAAGACAATGATAACAAAGCAAAAGATGTAGCAAGAGACCTCATCCCCGATGGAGCTTCTATATAGAAGAACTCCATCAGCCCAACCATTGCAAACATATCTGCAACCCCGAAGACTCCATACTGAAACGAAAGCCAGAAAACACTAATGGGCTTGACTGGATTCCTGAGAGCATGATCCCTTCTTTTTACCTCAACTAAACCAGCCATTCCCATCGAGATTATAGATAGGAAGAGCCCGATGCCTACTCTTTGGAGCTGAGTTACTCCATTAGGATGGCCTGTAATATCTCGGGCCAATGGGATGAAGAAGAACTCGTAAAGTGGAAGGAGAATGGCCATGAATATTAAAGGGATTATAGGAATTGAAGGAGTGGGGATTTTCCATGTACCCAAGTGAGGTTCCATGTGGGAGCCTTGGATTACTGAGAAAGTCTGCAGTTGTGCTAAACACGTGTTCATTATAATCGTGCTGGCAATGATTGGAAGCATTCTTATCAGTATCTTGACTTCTTCTACTTGTGTCACTGTGCATGCTCTCTGGGGTCGGGTGCTCGTCCCGTCCCTATGGACAGCAGCTTTGTCTAGAAACCTAGTTTAAAGATGGATGTTATTAGAAAAATGCTCATATAGTTAGTCTTATAGATTCACCCCGTATTTGCACAAATATATGAGGTGTGACAGTGACTTTGCATTTTTAGATGGAAATAATATTTTTTTAGGACCATAACTATGGGGTAGATATTATTAGCTGACACAATTAGGCCATTAAATTTTAATTTGACACATTTAGGCTTGTAAATTTTAATTTCGCTCATTTAGGTCAAATTGGGGTGTTTTGTGCTGACAAATTTAGTCCTTTTTTATTTTTTATGCACATTTAGACCACACTTGACTACTTGAGTAACACGTGACATTTCAGCCTGAATTGGAGTATTTTGGACCCATTTGGTCTAATGTGGGAAAAATAAAATGTAATGGCCTAAAATGTGTCAGCCCGTAAATATAATGTCCTACAATTGCTACCCCGGGCCTTAAAAAAATTATTCCCTTTTTAGATAATGAATATGCCATTTAGTGTCTAGGCGTAGCTTGGAATAAACTCATGTTATAAGGGGCACCACATATAGCTGCAGTTACCTGAACTGCTTAGTGTGTGCTAGGTTTTCTCCATAAGTGTCTCTTTCTTTATCATCAATTTCATACAGCTCATTAGAGTTCTCTGGCAACTTTAAGTTTCTGTTTTGAATTGCAGTGATAATGACCTGAAAAAATGCATCAGAATCCATATGATTTCATATTAGCAGATAAAAACCATAAACCCCCCCGTGTTTGATAAAATTTGCACAAAACCTTCCCGTGTTTCATTCCTGTGTTTGATAAAAGTACGCAAAAATTCGCTTCTGTCATTTTTTTAACTGAACGTGTGTGTCACCCACGGTGGGTGAGATTGTGTATATTCTTATATTGTTTCAGCTTGTGTGAATTCCCCAAAATACCCAAAACACTAAATCTGTGATTTTGACACTACTCTCCCAACCAAGCCTTTGCTGGATTCCTTATCATCGCCCTTTAAACCCGGAGGACAATAATGTAAGTTCATGCTTCAATTTAATGTCATTACTGTTCTTTGAACAGAAATGGACAGTGGGGAAAGTACGCATACTTATATCAAACACAGGGGGTTTGTGCATATTTTAGCCTTCTAGTAGCCAATAAGTTTAGAGAGAGAGAGAGAGAGAGAGAGAGAGACCTGTGACATCCTGACAATCGAGCTATTAGCCAAGGGTTGGAGTAAGTAGAAAGGCTTTCCAAGTGCAAGCATCACAAAGCCGATAAACGCAGTTACTAAACCGGTGAAAAAAGCCCATTGCCAACCCTTGTTCAGGGCAATCCATACAACTGCTGTTACTCCCACCAGTGATCCTATGGTAGTGCTAAACTGGTAATAGTTGAAATAGCTTGCAACAGCCTTTCCTCCTTCGGGGTCATTTCGGTCAAATTGATCCGCTCCAAGTGCAGCAATGGATCCCTTAACTCCACCACACCCTAAAGCCAATATACATAAAGAAGTATAAAAGTCGACGGCGTCCCCACCTTCAACACATCTCGACACATTGCAGACCTCTGTCTGTGATTTCTTGGAGTTCGCTTGAATTGTGATCATCAGTAAACCCTGTTGAAAAAATTTAAAATAAGAGACTCGTTCAGAGTAACACTTGCAACTGGTGCATAAATAATACTCCTTCCGCCCCAGATTCGATTGCCCCTTTGACTTTGGAGGAGAGAGAAGGGAGTACCGTTATTTCGAGAAATCCGAAAATGAGGCAAGTGTGGAGCCTGCTTAAGTAGGTATCTGAGATGAAGCCTCCTACAATGGTGAGCAAGAATGTTGAACCTAAGAAATTGGTGAGAGTGTTTGCTGATGTTGAAATGTTGAAGAAGATGTGGAAATACAGAACCATGGATGACATGTTTGCTACAAATCCAATATTCTCCAGTGTCCCCAGTACTGTCAAAATAAACCCCACATTTTGGACATCATTGTATCAATACGATGACGTTTCTTTTCTATTAATGGAAACTGTATGACTGTCTCACACGAGTTTTTATCGAGGTAAAACTTACCCAAAACAAACATGCAAGCCCTGAATCCACCTTTTCTCCTGGGCTCATTGTATCTCCTTATGTCCTGCATTAAGGATGAGAGAGAAGTACATTTTGATATATTATAATCATTTGGAGACTTGGATCACTTTTACCATAATTCATGTGCCAATAGATGATTGAATTTCTAGTGTAAAAACCCATAATCTGAATCTCTTTATATACATTGCACTAATCTTATAATTATTTTAGGCTACCCTCAAATATTATCTGAAATTTAAGTTTATACCTTTTTTTGTATTTTCTTCATCTTTCCTTTTTCCATTTTAGGATATTTAGAGTCTTAGACCAAAAAGATAACTTAGGTGATGTTTTATCCTAGATTCACTTTGAATAAATGGATTTAATATATAAGATGTGAGTTGAGTTTTTGTATTTAAATTATAATGGACGTGGTGTTTAAGTTAAATATAAGTTACACAGTATGTTACTGTTACCCAACATACAAAATCAATAGTTAAAACAAAATATAGTGTACAATTTTTGGATTATGTGGTTTGTGAAAGAAGTTGAATATCATTCTTATCAGATGCCTGTTCGTGTAGGTATAGTCAAGAGTTAAAATAATAATCCAAATATATATACTCCTCTTTATCTCTTTTCCTTTATCCATTTTTTTTAAAAGCTATATTTGTTATTACTCCTTTTCTTTCTTTGACTATTAATGTGTATTTCTTGAGATCAATAAGACCAATCAAATTTCTAAGCATTTGGAAACTGTGAAACAATACTTATTTAAAGGTAGGCAAAGTATTTTATTAATGAGAGATATTGGTTCCAGGTATTAGTCGTAATGTTAATATAATTTAAATTATTGAAAATATATTAATTGAAACGTTAAAGAGTACATAATTTAAATTATTGAAATATATTAGCCAGTAGTCGTAATGTTAAACAGTACCACTTAAATTATTGAAATGTATTAATCGTAATGTTATAAAGTTTAATTGTAATTTTTAAAGGAATCACTTAAATTATTGAAATGTAATAGTCATAATGCTAAAACGTATCACTTAAAATATTGAAATGTATTAATAGCATGAAACTAGTTTTATGGTGAAAACTTATTCACACAATACTAAATTGTCAAGTAAAAGCTTTTATGAACTTGAGTTTACATTGACTATTTTTTTCTTCAAATATTTGTTATACAAACAAATTAGTTATTCATATGAATGTTTACTATTTAAAAATCAAACATTTTTTTAAAAATAAGTTAATAACACTCCATATGCATAATAATGATAGTTCATATGTATAACAATAACCCTGGTAAAAAAAATTCATGTGAATCATACACATGTTACTCCACATGTTAATATTTTTTGCAAAATGTTTGCATATTCAATTTTGTACGAAATATACGAATACAATTATACGCTCGTTCCAGTTCCATCGATTCCGATCGAGCAAGTCTAATACTCCCTCCTATTTGAAATATAAGTAATTTTGGATTAAGAAAATAATTACTTTTTCATTTTACTCCCAATAAAAAAAGAACACATTTATATAAATATTTATTAATTTAAAGGATAAATTTAGAAAAAATGCAATTAATTTAAAAACTAATTGAAATGTGCAAAAACTCAACTGGCAATTATATGAAAAGTACAACTAATTTTAAATTTATATTTCATTTTAATGGGCTAAAAAATAAAATTAAGCGGAGAAAAAAAAAAATTATACAGTACTAATTAACACGGACCTAGATTGAGTCTGTGATTCCGCAAACCCGAAATCCCTAAACCCTTCGATTAGGGTTTCGGATGATAACCCAGTTTCCGACTGATTTTGCTCGTTATCGTTTGTGATCGCATATGCAGTGAAAAATTAAAAATCCATGAGGAATTCCAGAAAAAGATCCCCCAGGGGAGATTCTTCTAATCCATCATCTAAAATTGATCCAAGAAAAAAACCCTATCACCGTCCCAACGATCGTATTTCTGACTATCATATCAACAATCATGTCTCTCCGGACCGGAATTCCGGCCACCAGATAACGGGTAAGCGTTTAAATTTCATTTCGTACAGTGAGGTACCCAATTTGCCACCAAAACTGAAAATTTTGTGCGAAATCGTCTCTAATACTCCGGCTGTGACTGTGGAGAGGGTTCTTCATGACTCGGGCATTCGGGTTTCGGAAGAAGATGTGGAGAAGGTGCTCAGATTGTCGTACGGGTGCCCGGGGTCGGCCGTTAAGTTTTTCCGGTGGGCGGGTTTTCAGTTGAATAATAAACACAGTCAATATGCTTGGTACTTGGTTGTGGATTTGTTGGGAAGTAATTGCTTGTTTGATGCAATGTGGGATGCTATTAAGTCCATGCGGAAAGAATCATTGCTCTCTTTGGCTACTTTTAAGTCTGTGTTCAGGAATTATGTGATTGCTGATCGTGTGCAGGAAGCCATTTTGAGTTTTGAGGTTTTGGATCAGTATGGTGTTCCAGGGGACACTGCCGCTTTAAAATGCTTGTTGTCTGCAATCTGTAGGGAGGGGAAAGGTAAAACTCAACTGGCAAATGATTTTTTTGGAATTGTGAAGGAGAAGATCAGAGTGGATGCAGATACTTATGCGATTTTGCTCGAGGGTTGGGAGAGGGAGGGTGATGTGGTTAGAGCTAGGCAAACTTTCGTGGATATGGTGATTCATATTGGATGGGATAAGAGGAATGTAGCTGCTTATGATGCGTTCTTGGGTACCCTGCTGAATGGTCCAGAAGGAATGCGTGAAGTGCTACATTTTTTTGATAAAATGATGGATAAGGGTTGTTATCCAAGCATTAAGTTCTTTAAGTTTGCAATTGATGAATGTGTGAAGAAGAGTGATGCAAGATTTGGTAAAGTAATTTGGGAGGCAATGACTGGGAAGAACATTTGTCGTCCAGATACAGCAATCTGCAAATTATTGATTTCCTTGTATTGCAATGTCAAGGATTTTGATTCAGCTGTAAAGTTATTAGACGAGATGGTTTATAACGGGGCATTTCCTGATTCTGAAACCTATGGTTTATTGTTTCATTCTTTGATCAAACACAGACAGCTAAAGGAGGCTACTCAAGTATTCAAGGAGATGATAAAAAATGAGTTTGTGCCTATGCAACAAGATTGCAATACATCAGTCAAGACATACTTACATGGTGGAGATCCCCATATGGCAATTAGGGTGTGGAGATGTATGGTTGAAAATTATCGTTCTGATTTGGATGAAACTGGTAACTTATTGGTTGTGGGGCTTCGGGACATGAATCGGGTTCCTGAAGCAGTCAAATGTGCCGAGGATATGATCGAAAGAGGGGTCAAGTTGAACTCTGCAACTCTCACAAAGTTGAAACAAAGCCTATCTAAAATGGGGAAAGCATTCGCTTATGAGGAGCTTTTATGCAAGTGGAAAGGTCATCAAGTAAATGCAGGAGCTGTTTATTAGAGATGTGTGAATACAGCAATAGTTGCCTTTCCTCCTGACGTGCATGCCATGTTGATCTTGTTTCTTTGGCTACTTGGAATATACTGGGAATATTAATGAAACTGTAGATGAGGTTTGGGATAGGATTAAATATAGAGTTGCATTGTGGTCCGTGAGTCATAGTTTGTTTAAGGGCCTGTCTATGGCCAATGTAGTTAGGAATTAGTGTTTAGCTTTCTAGTCTTGCATTTGTTGGCACTGTCATTGTATTATTGTTAAGGGATTTCTCATCCCTATTTTTGCAATAATATACGTTTCTTATAAAAAGAATGTTGTCTGCTCTCATTCCAATTTAGCATGAACATCTTCGTGGTTGATAAACCCAGCTACTTAAGTGAGGGACTGTGGGTTATTTCTATTTGGGTTTGGTACTGAGTGATCTTTGTCAGTAGAGGTTAAATGTTAGGACTTAATTAAAAACTTACATTTGACAAATCTGATGGAATAAAGGCATATTGCTGATTAGCGTACCTGTTTTATCTCAATCTTATCCAGTCTTTTGGTTGTTGTAAGTTGTAACTTTATGTGGGGGAAGAGATCATTTAAAAACACTGCTTTGCAGTTGTTTTGGAGATGTTGATTGGAAGACTTCATTCCTGAATTTTGCTTAGTGTATTTGAATTTGCGTGGTGTCACTGCCTTGAGATTGCTGGTGGTTAAGAAAATCTTAGCAAGTGGCTACCCATGATCCATTCAAGCAGTAATACAATAACTTTCTTTAATGTTGTTGACTGGCATTTGTTTAATCTTCTGCGTAACCGATATGAATAGATTGGTGAAACTTGCGGCAGATACATTCTACGATGATATATCAACTAAAGGTGAAAACCAGTCAAAGCCTAGGAGAAGTGACAACAGAGGGATTGCTGTGGTTATTCTTGATGCTCTCACTAGGTAGTTTATTTTTTTCTATCTTTCTGCCAAAAATTATGGATTTCTACATACAACTTCATGACCGATTCATATTTGCTGAATTATCTGAGATCATTGCATGTTACATGAAATTAAAAAAAAAAAATTACTCTTAAAATGTGCATGGCCGTTGATTGAGAAAAAAATGGACAGACTCAGTAAAGACTATGCATAACTAAGATCATGAAATGTAAACACTTATCTCGACTCTTGAGCACTATGCTTTATCTCAATCTAGAAAAGGAGACCTGCACAGTTTGTTGTCTGGACAGTATTTGAGCTCTATTTATGTTTATATTGTGCAATTAATTGTTCTTCCACTTTAATCGTTTAGTGTGATTAAGTGCCAAGTTGTTGGGCTCCGTAAGTCTTCTCCTTCTGAACAATTTATACAATGTGTGTTATCACTTTATATTTGGTTTTCTAGACATCAGTGGATTAGGGAAGAAGATTTGGCAAAGGACTTGAAAATTCACACAAGGCAACTTCGTCAGACTCTGAGATTCTTTGAACAAGAAAAACTAGTCACTCGACCACCGCAAGGAGGCTCATTGTGTTGTTCAGGCTCAGCATTGTGGCCTATATCCTTGTTTACTTTCTTAACCATTATTTTCTAGCCATTTGTTTACACTTTTGTGATTGCCACACACATATTTTGTATGCATATCCTGCATTCATGCACATAATGCATGAAAGGGCAGCATTGCGTTTTAACTTGCTTTGAATGCTGTTTTATGTTCAAAATTTTTTTTTTTTTGATTTGGCATGTAGGTTCCATCCGTTTATGCCAAATTGCCAATACCTTGACTTCTTGTGGAAATCTAAATCTACGTATCCCTGTGTAGGAAAATTGCTTTAATTAATCCCTTTCCCTGCTTGAAATTATCTTTTAGATCTAGACAGACGCCATTTCCTCTTAAATTGTTCATGAAAAGCCTGTTTATCCATGTAATGTGAGGTGCAATTTCACATCTTTAGTTTATGTTTTTCACACAAGTTGGTATAATCATCACGATTTTTGAAGTGGGAATAGCACTGCTTGTTTGATCATATCTCACGAGTTAGAGTATAGACATATTGAAATGCCATTTCCTTGTACACAACTTACCTTTACTTGTTTGAAGCATAAAAGTTTTTATTTTGCAAATTATTTGCTGTTTTACCCTGGCTTACTAATTGGTAAGTATTAGGTTAAGTGAATGATATTGTTTATCATCTGCAAACCTCCAAAGGTGTGAAAATGCATACTCAGTCCTATTGTTGTCTAGATTAAACACAGGTTCTTAACATCCCAAATCTCCCTCCTACCTTGAAAATATATTGCTGTAGATTGATAAAATTTGCTATATGCTATGCTACTTTAGACAGTATAGCAGATGCCAATTTAACTAATGGTTTTCGAAGACACTGCATTGTATAAGTTTAGTTAAAGAATCAAGAGTTTGGTCCAAGGAGTTTAGATTAGGGAGAGAGACTGTATGTGGACTGCCTTTCCATGAGTTTTTATATATATGGTTATAACTTAACTGGCTGCTAGTGTTGCTCTTTGATTATTTTCTCTGTTGCGTTGTTAAATTTGTTATTGGACTGCCTTTCCAATTAACTGATGAAATTAATTTCCTCTCAGATATAGCAAAAACACAGTTCACGGATTGACTAGTTGATCCTCGACGTCTGTTACAATGGCCAAAACAAGGAACTAAAAAAACAGATACAATGGATTTGAGTTCTAATTTATAAGGTTAAGTGTAAAATACGAGCCTGTTCGCGGGAAGGCTCACGTGTCCTTCCGAAGTGCATGTATTTATAGGCCTAGATCTTCAAATCATCGTTACTTTGATGAAGTCTACATGATGTGAATTTGAACTTCAGTTGGCCTCCAACCAAGCATGTCGGAACTGACTTTGTTCTTCTTCCCGTGATTTTCTCGCCTACCGTAGTATAAAGTTGGCTTCACGAGTGTGAATTTTGCCCTAAACATATAAATTTGTACAATTCTCAGAAATTAAATATATTGTACTACTCTTTGATCCAAGTTTTTTTAGAATCCTCTTTTACGAGTTTTGTATTTTCTGAATAAAAGTCAAAATGCATTTAAAAGATGCAAGGACACGTGTAAAGTTCGAGGAAGAAGATGCACATAACAAGAGTTTGGAACACGGTTAGAGTCAAGAGAATAGATAGCACTTCACCAAACAAGATTGAAAGGTAAACACCGGTGGATTAGTTGAAATGCATATTTGTTTAATTTTAAGAGGAGATTGATGATTTATTTGTACCAAAGAAATACAGTAAGAACATATTTGTTCAATTTTTTTTAAGAAGGTAAAATTTTTATTGTACCATAAAATACATTAAGAAATTATAAATGGCTCTGTTATTAATTAGTAATAGTGAAAGGATTTAACTAAAATTATGGAAATATATTAATTATAATGTTAAAAGAATCACACTTTAAATCAATGAAAGATGATAGTGTTACTAAATGGTAATTACTCCCTCTGTCCCAGGGAAAGCTCCCCATGAGCTTCAGACACGAATGTTAAGAAATACTAATATAATAAGAAATACTAATATAATAAGTAAATCTATTGGATTAGTATTCTCTCTCACAATTCATTATATTATTTTATTTCTCCATCACATCATTTCTAATACATTTACTTGTTATATTAGTATTTCTTTACATTCGTGTCTGGAGCTCATGGGGAGCTTTCCCTGGGACGGAGGGAGTATATAACTTAAATTATTAAAATATAATGTTAAATGATATATATATCCTCCTTTCACATAAAATTTATTTGTTTGTCCACTCAGGGTGTGTATATATATCTTTTTTTTCTTGAAAAGTATATTCTACCCTACTTACCTTATCTCATAAATAAATTTGAAATTCATTTTAAAAATATATTCCACCACACTCACTTTATATCACATCTTTAAGTTATCTATTTTATTCTCTATTATAATATTTTTTAAAATTGGTAAAATAAATAAATAAATACACTATACATTAACGTACAGTATAATTAAAATTACTGAAAAATGTGTTCCCACAAAACCTATTTTTTCTTGACAGTACTTGTATTAGGAAATTCCGGTCAAACACAATTATTGGAAACTCATTACATTTGAGACACATACAACTTGTTCAATTCATCACTCATATCTTTGAGATTATCAAAATTTGAAGGTACCAAGGTCTCCGGCGTAGAGTCGGATTGCGGCCCTGGTGCCGGAGAATCATCACGGAGGCTTGGAGGTAGGCCCTGCCCATACGCCACATTGATCTTGAAATGTTGTCCATTTTGACATTGCTCCCCATCATATTCACTCGAGAAAAAATATGTGGGCCCGATTTTGGCAAGAGGCACTGCTATGGAAACTGACTGGGGGGAGGTGGACGAAGAGTCCGCTTCCGCCCACTGCAAGGTGTCGTTGTCGTGGGCATTATTGTAATCGCAAAGCTTATACATCGTCAAATTGTATGTTTGAATGATTGAATGATTGCTGTCTGTGTTGAAAACTGCATTAAGAAAAATTTAATCAAGAATAAGAATATATTTTCCTTTATTTATATATAACTCTATAAGTAAAATTTTATTAAAAAAATTAGCATCAAAATCATTAATCAGAGTAGAAGTCTTAGTAGTTTGATCATTGGGCCCCAAAGAACAATGAATCTAAAGTCGACAAGAGAAACTTTTATTAATGAGAAATCTATGTGAAATATTATTTATACTATATCTATTATTTAATTATTTTTTTTAATTTATGTGAAAAAAAAAAAAGTAACTAAGAAATTTGTAGACAGAGTCTAATAAAATGGGTAATAATGGAACATTGACTAAATATCCAACCAGAAACAGCTGATGTCAAAGCCTGTGGGATTTGTTAATTTTTATGCACCTGCTTTCTCACCTGTAATTCTCACTCATCATTTCCTAATCTTATTTTATTCAATAATTAATCTCTCACGATTGATTATGTACTTCATCTAAGAATCAAATCTAAAACCTACCTGTCTTAATTATTACAAATATAGCTAGCAACATAATTTTTTTAACAATTAGTAAGATGACATAATTGCCTGTGAATTATATGATTATTTCCAAAAATAATGAAGAAATGTTTGATTTAGTTAAGAGCTAGGACAAAAAAAAAAAAAAAAAACTGATTAATTACACTATAGTTAAAAAAAACTTCTGAAAATGACAAAATTAGAAATATTTAAAATTAAATAATGAGATTGTATATAAAAAAAAAAGGGACAAATGTGATCAAATTAAGAGTCCAGAAGTTGAAAATAACGTTTAGTCGATCTATTTTTTTTTAATTAAAAATTATAGTAATATCATAATAAAAGTATGAAATAAACACGATGAATACTTAAAAATCATCAATTTGAATCTGAAAAATAATAATCATACTCCCTCCGATTCAAAAAGTTTGTCGCATTTGGACTTTAAATTTGTTTCAAAAAGTTTGTCGCTTTTCCTAATTTTACCAATGATCTCCCTAAATTGCCCCTATTCTTTTGGAAATATATTAATTACATTTTTTTTTTGGAAAGGTCAAAGAAATGGTGGAAGAGGAAGGTGGAAAAATAAAAGGAAAAAGAGAAAAAAGGGGGAGAAAATAACGAGGGGTAAACTTGTCAAAAAAATATGTTCCTTAATTCTATACAAAATGAGAAATGCGACAAACTTTATGAAACGGAGGGAGTACTAATTCTTTTAAATAATGAAGATCGAAAATGGAAAAAAAAAAAAAAAAAAATGCATATGCTGTTGAGAATACGGAAAGGCGTGAGCACTGAGCAGAAATTCACACCTTCTGCACCTAGATTCCACTCAATCGCCTAAACATACTGTTTAATAAGAAATCAAGTAAATTGGTTGCCGTCTAGCGCCTAAGCTAGTCCGATTTTTGCATCGATGAATTAATTAGCATATATACATAATAGATGAGACGAGAGAGATAGAGGACATACTGAGGAAATCGCCGAGGGAGAAGTTGTGGTGGGAAGCCCATTTTTGGTAATCAACTTTGGGGGATTCTAGAATGTCGTACCACCCCAATGATTCACCCACTGTGTAATTCTTGTATCCATGGACTTGTATGATGATCAACAAGAAGAAGAATAAGATGCCCATTTTCTTGTTAATCATCCTATGTCAAAATACATTCACTATATAAAGTCAATGGAATATTGATTGATTTTTATGCTTTTCTTCTCTCTCCCTCATGTGTGTGAGAGAAGTTGACTTTTTATTATATCTTCCAGATTTACTTACATTTTTATTCTTTTGTTAAAGTGTGCGTGCACCCAACGATCCTATGAGGACACTCACCGGATTTTTTATTTAACACAAGGGGCATGCGAAATGACATTTGTACCTTTTCTGTAAATTTTTTAAAAAATGGACGGATGAGTACACCCATCCATTCCATTTCAGCACGATTCATCGTTTCTCACCCAAATCACCACCAAAATCATAAAAATTCAAAATTTCAACAACAAAAATAAAATCTTAATATATGTTCGAAAATCTTACCCAAACAATGTTGAGATGTCCGAAATTTTTTAACGAACAAATTCAATATGTTCGAAAAAAATTTCAAAACAAATTAAATTTGTCCGAAAAAAAAGATTGAACAACTTGTTCGAAAAAAATTTCAAAACAAACACAGATTGGCCGAAAAAAAATTCAAAACAAAGTAAATATGTTCGAAAAAAATTTCAACTTCAACAAACACGAAATTTTTTTCAAAACAAAGTGAATATGTTCGAAAATTTTACATGAACAAACTTAGGTTGTTCAAAAATTTCTACAAAACAAACAGAAATTGTTCGAAAGAAATTCCCGAACAACCTACAAAAACCCTAATTTTGAGAAATCTAATTTTCAACTTACCTGAAGCGGCGGCGGACGATTCGCCTTCTCTAGCGGCGGCGACGTTCGTTCGAAGAAGAAAGTGGGCGGCGACGTGGGGAGTGAAGTGGCGTTGTCGCCGCGTTGGGAGGGGAGGGGAGGAGCGCCGCGTGGGGAGGGGAGGGGAGGCGCCGCTAGGGAGGTATGGGTGATGGGCGGCGGCGTCGATTAATTAGAGAAAGGGAGGAAATTAAGGATTTAATTAGAGAAGGTTATTTTTTAGATTTACATGTGGGTGTCCTCATCCATTTTGTGGGTGTACTCATAGTATCCTTGGGTGCCTTTAGCCGCGCCCTTTATTAAAATTACCTCATCGTTTTGTAAAAAAAAAAAAATTACCACATCGTATATAGGGTTGAAAATGTGTCAGGATCACTCAGGACAGACCAGGTTAGTGTCTTAAGAAAAATAAAATCTAGGCCTGACATATAATTTTTAGGTCACAGCTTGTAATAGATTTTTTTTAAAAGTTTGACCTAACATTTTTAATAAATAGATCTAGTCCGAAAGACTTTTAAAAATCTTTTTAAATGCATTTTAAACAAAAAAAAAAAAAAAAAAATACAACAATTGAATTATTACAAGATCATAAAAAATAATATTCCCTCCGTTCCAACTTAACTTTCATACCTACTTTTTCGGTCATTTAGAAATTCTACCCGTACAATATCTAAAATATTATATTTAGGAGGGTGTATGCAATTTAGATTCTATTGGATTTTTTTGGACTTTAAAAAGTACGTGGATTTATAAAATCCATAGAGTTCATACAGAGTTTGATTGACTTTTTTTTATTGATTTATATGGATTTTCATAGACTTGACAAGATTGTGGAATATATTCTTTTATTGATTTACATAGATTTTCATAAACTCCGATATTGATGCAAAGAGTTTTTTTTAATGTGAAGTGTTTTTTTAAAAAATTAATACTCCCTCCATCCCACTATAAGTTTCCCACTTTTCTTTTATGGATGTCCCACAATAAGTTTCTCATTTCATTTTTTCCCATTTTTGGCATATAATTTTCTCTCTCCCAATCACATCACTTATACTTTATCTATTATTTTATCATACTTCATCTCATACTCATTTATTATTTTCTCTCTCACCGTCACATCATTTGTACTACATCTATTATTTAATCATATTTCTTAATCAAAACAACCAAAAGAAAGGGGAAACTTATAGGGAGACAGAGGGAGTATTATATATATATATATATATATATAAATTGTTGGGAATAAAATGAGATATGTTTTGATCTAATACCAAAACCCCCTGAGACATGCCTAAGTCAATATAAATATGTTCTAAGAATGTTAGAACATATAGATTATAGGCTAGATGAGAAGCTGAAATGTTAGGTAGCTCTTAGACAATTAGATGCACAATTTGAGGGGGAACCTATGCTTTGAAGATGATCAAGATCAAGTCCCCCCAAGGCTCAAATTCTGGAACAATCACTTAAAAGTAAGGACACTCTATGAAATCTAAGATGCTCTTATCAGGAGAGTTGTCCAGAGAAGATGCTCTTATACAAGAACAAGATTGTGAAGCTCAAAAGGACAAGTCCAATGAAGATGCTCTTATCAGGAGAGTTGTCCAGAGAAAGTACTCATAAAACTCTGATCAGGAGAGTTGTCCAAAGAAGCTAACCATATGCAAGAACAAGTTTACATAGCTCAAAAGGACAAGACTACTCAAAGGTTTTCATCAGGAGAGTTGTCCAGAGAAGTCAACTCTAGGCATAAAGTGCTCTGATGCAAAAAGATTAAATATACTGATCAGGAGAGTTGTCCAGAGGAGTTGTCTCAGCTAAATTGACCAAGATCAAGTGCTCTGAAAGCCTAAGATCAACTATGCTGAAGAGATTGAGACAACCAGTCCCTAAAGGTCCTCAAAGGAATGAGCTAAGACCATACACAAGAGAAATAAAGGGAAAGAGCCAAGTCATCTGAAGAAGAGCAAGCCAACCATGCTGAAAAGCAAAACTGCTGATAGTGATAAGGAGAGTTGTCCAGATGATAAGGAATGTTGTCCTATCATTGGATCAACCTTCAGAAGCCATGTCCAAGTCCTAACAAAAAGTCAAACATTGGGAAAAGTGCTGCAGAATGAAGACAAAACTGTTACAGCCGTTTATTACCCAAATGAGGACATGTCACTATCAAGAATCTGTCTTCCAGTTTGAAGAACTCAAGGAAGACATTTATAGCAATTTGGGGCTGCCTCTCCAACGGGCAAATCCTCCATTTTGTCTATAAATACAGAAGTGTGAAGACCATTTGAAAGAATCCAACTATCCAACTGACCTCAACATAATCCAACCTAGCTCAAAGTTCTTACAAGCTAGAGTGCTTTCAAAGCTTTCAAAGACTATCTTAGTCTTCAAACACTTCTTCTAAGCTGAACCAAATTGTATATCCATACACAAGCTTAGAGAGATATCCTATCCTTATACACTGATCTTCATTGTAAAGGATATCTCATTAGTTGGAACCTTACTTCAACCCTTACACCTTTCAAGAGTGAAAGTGAGAAGGTTGTAGTAGTAGAAGTGGTAGGAGCTGACTGTTGAGAGAAGAACAGTTCAGTTCTGAGTTGAGAAGAGGGTACTAGGACTCTAGACATCCTAGGGATCAATTCACCAAGGAGTGGTGTTCTTCATCAAGTGCACCTTGGCACTATAAAACAAGTTAATTCCAAGAGTGAAGGAATTATCCTGTTAAATCAGGGAAAGTGGATGTAGGAGCTTGAGTCTCTGAACCACTATAAACTCTTGTGTTGATTTACTTTACAAGTATTTACATTCATTCAACACTGCACACAAATCTGATCTTTCAAAGATACATATTCAAAGACTGTGCAAAACTGTTTTGGACAACTTCCCTGAAGCTTAACTGGACTGTGTTACATTGACTAAGTGATTTCAGAAATTAAAGGAGTCTAAACTTAAAGGGCCAACCACTATTCCGCACATATAACTCCCCTAGATAGTTATTCAACTAAGTACTCAATAGTACTTAGTAGATTGATTATCTTAGAAGAGTTAATCATCTTCAGCAGAGTTGTCCAAGACAACCTTGCTGAGTTCTGGTTTGATCTAGTTGAAAAGAATTTGCATACAAGTGTATTCCCCCCCCCCATACACTTGTTATCTACTCCTTTCAGGACCAACAAGTGGTATCAGAGCAGGGGTTCAAAGACCAC
Organism: Galeopsis tetrahit; assembly: GCA_963675135.1. Lineage (NCBI taxonomy): Eukaryota > Viridiplantae > Streptophyta > Magnoliopsida > Lamiales > Lamiaceae > Galeopsis > Galeopsis tetrahit. Next base: position 34,679,425 of record OY776122.1, read on the forward strand.
TGCTTCTGAAAATCCATCTTGATTTTCAAAACTCACATATTTGGTGTGGTCACTGAACTGATCTCTATCTGAAATCCATTACTTGTTGATTGATTGATTCTTATTGAGATATGGCTAACAACAATGCTGTCCCTCCACCTGCTATTCAAGGTTTGGACAATATGGCCACAAATCCAGTCAACCACATTTCTCATCACAAACTGCCCATGTTTTCAATAGACAATTATGAATTCTGGAAAATTAGAATGAGGGCTCATCTTGCATCTCTTCATACTGACATGTTAAGAGTAATCACAAGAGGACCTTTTGTGTTTACTCAAACTAACCCCAGAGTAACAGATGCACAAAAAGCAGATGTAAGGGAACTGATTCCCAAAGATGAGGATGATTTCACTGCTGATGAAAAGAGAAAAGATAACCTGAAGTATCTTGCCATGAATACTCTTTATCAAACAATTCCAGATGCAATCATGGGAAGAGTCTACCACTGCACAACAGCCAAAGAAATTTGGGACACCCTTGCTGAAATGTGTGAGGGTACTGAAAAGATCAAGGAGAATAAGCTCCAAGTTGCTGTGCAGAAATTTGAACAGTTTACAATGGAGTCTGAAGAGTCCATTGATAAATTTGCTGGTAGATTCACTGATGTGATGAATGAAATCAACTCATTGGGCAAAGTCTACACCAAGAGAGAGGTTGGATTAAAAATTTTGAGGAGTCTCACTCAAAAGTGGGATGTCTATGCTGTAATGATGCAGAATACCAAAGATCTCTCCACTATGCCCATGCAACAAATATTCTCAGAACTTAAAGCCTATGAGTTTGACCTCAATAGAAGAAAGCCTGTTGAGGAATCTTCAAATCCTACCAAGGGAGTGGCATTCAAAGCCAAAGTTGCTGAACCAGAAATGCAACCCACTCCCAGATCATCAAAGTCAGTCTCTAAGACTGAAATGAAGGAAGAACTAGCCTTGATGGCTAGAAGGTTTGACAAGCTCAACACAAGGTTTGGTAGATACAAGAAATTCTACCAAGACAACAAATTCAGGAGAAGATACAATTCCCCTGAAGATCAGGCTGAGGACAAAAAGCCTGAAGAGAAAAGATCAGAGGACAAGTCCTCTGATAGGAGAAGATCCAGTAGAGCTGAACCCTCATCATCTAAGAGAAGAGATGAATCCAAGAAGGATGATGATGAAGATCTGTGTTACAACTGCAAAAAGAAAGGGCACTTCCAATATGACTGCCCTGAACTAAGCTCTAAAGAAAGAAGAGAAAGACAAGCAAAAAGAGACAGAAAATTCACCAATAGAAAAGCCATGATGGCTGGTGAAGAATCTGATAGTGCTGAAAGTTTCAACTCTTCTGATGGATAACTCCAACAGTGATGATGATGATGATGTCTGCAACATGGCTCTTGAGGATGATGAGGTATCCTCTACTTCTAGTTCACCATCATTTATCTCACAAAACACTAGTGAGGTTAACCTGAAACTTTCCTTGGGAAAGTTGATGGAAGATTTCACTAGATTACAAGAATTTCATGACAATTGTGTGAGAGAAAATGAAAGACTAGCTACTGAACTCACCAAGAACTCTGAGGTAGCTGTTGATGTCAAGTCTACTGAGTTGTATCAACAAGTCTTGAGAAAGCTTGAGGAAGCAAATCTCAGGATAGTTGACCAACAAAAGGAGATTGATGATCAACTTCTCTCTCAGAAAAGAAAAGAATTTGAACTTAAAATTCTAAATGCCGAATTTGAAAATCTCTCACATGAGTATGATATTTTTAAATCAAGTGAAGAGAGCCTGAAATTAAAGATGTCTGCTTTGAACAAATCCTCTAGAGCAATAGAGGAAATTCAAAGTTATCAAAGACCTATGGCTCAAAGAAGTGGATTGGGTTTTGATCCATTTGAATCTTCACCTTGTCTTAGTGTTGCATCCACAAGTAACACTAAGAGAATCTTTGTTAAGTCAGTGGCACAACAAGCTGAAAATGAAGTAATTCAGCCACTGAACAAAGGAAAGGGCAAATTGAATGAAATGCCTACTCAAGTTATTCAGGAAAATAGGCCAAAACCTAAGGAAATGGCCAAAGCTCCTGAACACAAGAGGAATATTGGTCAGCAGAGTAGACCCAATGGAAGGGCAACCCTCCTGAACAATGTTCAGAGGAATTATCCAAGGTATAATCAGCCTAGGCCAACTCATCTGAGAAAGCCTCAGCTGAATAGACCTAAGGAAAACCATCCCTTAAGGCAGAATAAAATGAGACAACCAAAACCCTTCATGCCAAAGGGTAATGGTCATAAAAAGGCCTTTCCTCAAAGATTTCCTCAAGCTGCACAAAGAACTCATAAGTTCAGAAAAGTGGTCAACTCCTCTGAAACTTACAGAGTTAACACATTCACACATACTTTCCCAAAGGCATTTAAGGGAAAGACAGTGTATATTGATGCACTAGGAAATCAACTTAGCCACCTTGAATCAATCAGGGTTATTAGGCAAGTTTGGGTTCCCAAAGGTACAGCTAACCTCTCAGGACCCAAAACTCAAAGGGTACCTAAACCTATCTAATTGCAGGTACCAGTGGGCCACAAGAAGAGGAGCATGAACAAAAAGACAGCATGGTACCTTGACAGTGGATGCTCAAGGCACATGACTGGAAACAAGGAACTCCTCTCTGATTTTATTGAAAAAGAAGGCCCAAATGTCACATTTGGAGACAGCTCACAAGCAACAACAAAAGGTTATGGTACTTTGATGATTGGTAACATCAAAGTAACCAATGTATCTTATGTAGCTGGTCTCAAATATAACCTCCTGAGTATCAGTCAATTCTGTGATAAAGATTTTAATGTTGAGTTCTCAAGTGGAAAGTGTCTAATTAAGGATAAAACTCAACAAACCCTATTGACTGGAACTAGGAAGGGAAATGTGTATTTTGCAGACTGGGACAAGTCTACTGATGCTGCATGTTTTATTGCTAAAAGTTCTTGTGAACAAAGTTGGCTATGGCACAAGAGGCTAAACCACCTGAACTTCAAATCTATGAATAAACTTGCTAGAAATGCATTAGTTAAAGGACTACCTAATGAGGTTTTCATTAAAGAACATGTGTGTAAGCCATGTCAAGAAGGAAAACAGATTAAAGCCTCATTTAAGGGGAAACCAGTCATCTCCACTGAAAGGGTACTTGAACTTCTACATATGGATCTGTTTGGACCAATTACCCCTTCAAGCATAAATGGTAGAAAATACACATTAGTGGTAGTAGATGACTTCTCTAGGTTCACATGGGTAGTATTTCTCCTTAATAAGAAGGAAACACAAGTCAAACTACCTGAACTTCTCAAGAGATTGTCAAATGAGAAAAGCCTTAGCATTATCAAGATAAGATCTGATAAAGGTACTGAGTTCATTAATTCATACATCAATGAGTACTGCACATCAAATGGAATAGCTCATGAAACCTCAGCAGCTAGAACTCCCCAACAAAATAGAGTTGCAGAAAGAAGGAATAGAACTTTAAAAGAAGCTGCTAGAACCCTAATTGCTGACTCAAAGTTACCTAAGAGGTTTTGGGCTGAAGCTATAAACACTGCATGCCATACTCAAAATAGATGTTTGATCACTAAGGGGCAAGGCAAAACCCCCTATGAACTCTGGAAAGGAAGAATGCCTAAAGTGTCATACTTTCATATATTTGGTTGTAAATGTTTCATTCACAATAATGGGAAAGAACAGTTGAAAGCCTTTGACAGCAAAGCTGATGAGGGAGTATTTCTTGGATACTCTCAAATCAGTAGAGCTTTCAGAGTCTACAACAAGAAAACCCTTATAGTGGAAGAAACACCTCATGTTGTGTTTGATGAGTCTATCTTTGAGATCAGGAATGATCATTTGGAACCTGAAGAAATCACACAGAGGACAACCAGATTAAGCCTAAAAGACAAAGACACTGAATTCATAGATGTTGTTCAAGCCAATCTGCCTGAAAAATCCACATTGGACAACAATCCTGAAGGCAACCTTCCTGAGACAAATCCCACTGATGGAAATGGTGAACTGAATGATCCAATCCCAGTTCACATCCAGGTAACAACTACCAATGAAGAAGCAGTTCCTGCTGAGGTAGTTAATGGGTCAAATAATCAAGGGGGAACTCAAAATGTTGAAAATACCAATGTCCCTGACATTGAGGACAACACCCCTGATTATGATCCTGAATTAGATCCTGCATTAAATTATCCTGAATTCTATGATCAAAATAACTCACCTTCAGTAGAGGACAACTCTACTGAAGAGATCAGGAAAAGAAGGACCTGGTTATCTGACCATCCTACTGATCTGATACTTGGTGATCCAAGTATAGGAGTCAGAACCAGAAAGTTTCATGGTGAAAGTGCTATGTTCTGTTGTTTCTTGTCAGAGCAAGAACCAAGTGATATTGAGGAAGCACTTCAAGATGCCAATTGGATCACAGCCATGCAGGAAGAACTGAACCAATTCACCAGAAATGAAGTATGGGAGCTGGTGGACAGACCTACACATCAAGATGTTATTGGAACAAAGTGGGTGTTCAAGAACAAGAAAAATGAAAATGATGTGATTGTCAGAAACAAAGCAAGACTTGTGGCAAAAGGGTATTGCCAACATGAAGGCATTGACTATGATGAGACATTTGCACCTGTGGCAAGGCTAGAAGCAATAAGGCTCTTTCTAGCCTATGCAGCCCACAAGAGGTTCAAAGTATACCAAATGGATGTCAAGAGTGCCTTTCTGAATGGAGTCTTGAAAGAAGAAGTCTATGTGGAGCAACCACCAGGGTTTGAAATTGGAAACCAAGTTTACAGACTCAAGAAAGCTCTATATGGACTCAAACAAGCCCCTAGGGCTTGGTATGATACACTGTCACAATTCCTCTTGGATCATGGATTCACCAAGGGAACTGTGGACAGAACTCTCTTCAGAATCTTTGAAGGAGAGGACATCTTGCTTGTCCAAATTTATGTGGATGACATAATTTTTGGATCCCCAAATGAGAAGCTGTGTGAGAAATTCTCCAAGCTCATGCAAAGCAAGTTTGAGATGTCAATGATGGGGTTGATGAACTTCTTTTTGGGTCTACAAGTCAAGCAATCTAAAGAAGGAATCTTCATCAACCAAGCTAAGTACACCAGAGAAATGATCAAAAAGTTTGGGTGTACAACTAGCAAGCCAGTAAGGATCCCAATGAACACAAATTGGAAGATGGATCCTGATGAGAGTGGTATTCCAACCAACTCTACTGAGTATAGAGGAATAATTGGTTCACTCCTCTATCTCAGTGCCAGCAGACCTGATATCACCTTTGCAGTAGGTGTTTGTGCAAGATTTCAAGCAAATCCTAAGAAAAGCCACCTTGAGGCTGCAAAAAGGATTTTGAGGTATCTCAAAGGCACTGAGAATCTAGGCCTTTGGTACCCTGCTGATGACAATATTGAGCTAACTGGCTACTCAGATGCTGATTATGGAGGATGTAGGATTGACAGAAAGTCCACTTCAGGGACTTGTCAATTCTTGGGCAACAAGCTTATTTCATGGTTCTCCAAGAAGCAGAACACAGTGGCCACCTCCACCACTGAAGCTGAATATGTTGCTGCTGGAAGTTGTTGTGCTCAAATTCTTTGGCTAAGACAACAACTCAGAGACTACAAAGTCAACTCTACTGAAGTACCAATTTTCTGTGATAACAATAGTGCCATTGCTATATCACAAAATCCTGTCTTGCACACAAGATGCAAGCATGTGGACATCAAGCACCACTTCATTAGAGATCATGTGGAGAAGAAGGATATCAAGCTAGTGAAAATTCACACAGACCATCAAAAAGCTGATATATTAACCAAGCCACTTGCAGAGGCAAGATTTCTGGAGCTATCAGCAGAGTTGGGATTACTTGATCCAGGGAAGTTGGACAAATAAGTCCAAAGAAGTTCATTGATTAAGGGGGAAACAAACTCAAACTTCAGCAGACTTGGTCAAGTCTACTGAAATTCAGAAACATGACCTTACCTCTTCAGGACACTTGTCCACAGTTCTTCAGGACACTTGTCCATGTAGGGTCAGATAAGTTGTCCTAGCTATCAAACCAAATCTTGGTATGATAAGCACCTATTTTTGGTGATCAAAACCTATCTCGAAATCTGTCCCTTGAAATACAGTTTTCACCTTTCTGGGATTTAATTTGTCTCCCACCCAAAAGGTCACTTTCCATGCATTAAATGCCAAGATTTAACTCTTGTTTGCATTAAACTTTTTGGGACATGATCTATCTCGAAAAATCCCCAGCCTTAAACAAACATTTAAAACCACCCACGTTTTGAATAAAACAGTTATTTCACTGTTACATTGGTTTTTGACCATTGGATCAAAAATGGACAACTCCCCTGAAATCAATCCTAGCCGTCCATTTTGGATTTCCATTTTTGTTCACCTTTGAATTATCTCAAGACCTTACCAACTCATTGACAAACATTCTTTTTAGAATATTCACAAGTCTTAAGATACCCACAAACACTTCTTCCCCAAGTATTCTGTTAGGATTAATGCAATATTGGATGTCATCTAATTCTATCTATCAGAAGAGTTGCTATTGTTCTGATCTTGGAGTTCAGCAAAGTTGAGTTAAGGAGTAATTCAACTGATAAGGTTTAGTGGTCTGGTTAGGAGTCAACTAATCTGATATTATTGAGTTTGGACAAGTCTGCTGAGACAAGTCTGCTGAAGACAAGTCTGCTGAAGCCAAGTCTGCTGAAGACAAGTCTGCTGAGACAACTCCGCTGAAGTCTAGATTTTCAGAGTTAGTTAATTCTGGTTTTTCTGTTAGTTAGTTAGTTGGTTAGTGGCGGTTATCCAATGCATTGTACATCTATAAATACACCATTTAGTGCATAGGTTGTGGGTGACTGAATTTGAGAGTTTTGAGAGATCAAGCTTAGTGAAACTTGTAATCTGTAACTTTCATATTGTGATTAGTGAAGAGAGTCTTCTATCCTCCGTGGACGTAGATCATTTGATCGAACCACGTAAATCCCGTGTTCTTTCTTTGAGTTCTTTATACGTTTCAATTCATTGCGTTTCTAGTTGTCTTGATTTATCATTTGTAAGGAGTTGCTTTGTGGATACAATTCCGTAACAATTGGCGCCGTCTGTGGGAAGTCGAAGATAAAGTCAAGAATCAGAAATGGGCTCTGTGAAGTTGGAGATAGAGAAATTCAATGGTAAGACAGATTTTGGCTTATGGAAAGCCAAGATGAAGGCTCTGCTGTCACACCATGGGCTGAAAGAGGCCCTTACTCCGCTTGACCCTGCTGCATCCGATGCAGACCAGGCCAAGAAAGAAGAGCTTATGGAAAAAGCTTACAACATTGTTGTCCTGAGTTTGGGAGACAATGTGTTCAGGGAAGTTATGAAGGAGAAGGATGTTGCTGCTGTATTTGAGACCCTTGATGATCTGTATTTGACACAATCTTTGTCAAACCAGATGTTTATGGAGAGGAAGCTCAACAATTTCAAGATGACAGATGATAAGACCCTTGATGAGCAGTTAATAGAGTTCATGCAAGCTGTTGATGATCTTGAAAATGTTGGAGTCACCTTAGATGATCACAAGAAGTCTTTTCTACTATTGGAGTCCTTACCACCTTCATATGATAGCTTCAAGGATGCTTTGCTGATTACCAAGGAGGGTAAGGCAAAATTCAAAGAAGTCTTGTCCATTCTGAAAACTAAGAGTTTACATGTAGCAAACTCAACGAAGAAGACCAAGAACCAAGCTGAGGGTCTTAATATCAAACTCAAGAATGACAAGAAAGGAGGGAAAGGCAAGAAGTTTCATGCCAAGCCAAATCAAAAGAAGAATGGGTTTGTAGCCAAGAGCAGAGCTTGCTACAAATGCCATAAAGAAGGACATTTCTTTAAAGACTGTCCTGAGCATAAGAAGTCTACTGATCCTGCCAAAGCTGATGTAGCAGAGGCAAAAGGATATGATAGTGCAGAAGTCATGAGCATAACAGATAGCAAACTTGTTAATGAATGGGTGTTGGATTCTGGATGTTCATTTCACATGTGTCCCACCAAATCCTGGTTTCAAAACCTGGAAATGATGGATGGTGGATCAGTTCTGTTGGGTAATGATGAAAGCTGCAATGTGAGGGGTATTGGCACTGTGAGGGTGAAGATGTTTAATGATAAACATGTGATCCTGACCAATGTCAGATTTGTTCCAGATTTGAAGAGAAACCTTATATCTCTTGGCACATTAAATGCTTTGGGTTATGAATTCAAGACTGAAAAAGGATGTTTGTTTGTCACCAAAGCTGATAGAATAGTGATGCAAGGGAAGAAGTCTAATGGTCTATATTCTTTAATTGGTGAGACAATCACAGGTGCTGCTGATGTTACCATGAGTTCTGAAGATGCTATGCTTTGGCATAAGAGGCTGGCACATGTGGGTGAGAAAGGTCTGATGGAGTTATCCAAGAAGGGGGCATTCCACCAGAAGACATTCAAAAGCCTGGAGTTCTGTGAGCAGTGCATTCTTGGCAAGGCCAAGAAGAAGTCATTCCAGAAGGGTGAGCACACTACCAAGGAGCTGCTGGATTATGTTCATTCAGATGTCTGGGGGCCATCAAGGACTGAAACCATTGGTGGAGGTAAGTATTTCATGTCAATTATAGATGACTATTCTAGAAAAGTTTGGGTGTTCATTCTCAAACAGAAGAGTGAGGCCTTTACAAAATTCAAAGAATGGCTACTTGAGATAGAGAACAAGAAAGGAAAGTCCTTAAAACATTTGAGGACAGATAATGGCCTTGAGTATCTATCAGCTGAATTCAATGAATTTTGTAAAGAGAAGGGCATTACTAGACATAGAACTGTCCCTCTTAATCCACAGCAAAATGGATTAGCTGAGAGAATGAATAGAACTATTCTAGAACGGGTCAGATGCATGTTAGCTGATGCTAAATTACCTAAAAGCTTTTGGGGAGAAGCTGTATGTACTGCATGTTACTTGATAAACAAAACTCCCTCATATGCTTTAGAAGGTAAAACCCCAGATGAGATCTGGTATGGCAAGTTGTCTGATTATTCAAAACTTAAAGTGTTTGGATGTCAGGCATATGCACATATTAGACAGGATAAGCTTGAGCCAAGGGCTCTGAAATGTATATTCATTGGCTATCCAATAGGTGTCAAGGGCTATAGACTGTGGTGCCTTGAACCTGGTCATAAGAAAGTGATAATCAGCAGAGATGTTGATTTTAATGAGAAGGTAATGGGATATCCTCATAATGGAAACTCCCATGACCTAGATGGAAGAATTGTAAATGAGTCCGAAGAGAGTTTCTCAGCTGAGGTGGAGTTTCCCACATCAGGAGAGTTGACCCCAGAGGAGGTGGACAACTTTGCTGATACAGGAGACAACACCCCTGATGAGGTTGTTCCAGAACAGGTCCCAGAAGATGATCCAGAAGATCATTCAGAAGATGAGGCCATGGAGGACAACCCTGCTGATCTGAGAAATTACAGCCTTGCAAGAGATAGGCTCAGGAGGCAGATTCACCCCCCATCTAGGTTTGGTCAGGCTGATCTTGTGTCATATGCTCTGATCACAGCAGAAGAGGTGGAGCATTATGAGCCAAGAAACTATAAGGAAGCTATCACCAGTCCTGAAAGAGAGCAGTGGATAGCAGCCATGTCAGAAGAGTTGCAATCCTTAGAGAAGAATGAGACCTGGATCCTTGTGGAGAAGCCAGACAACCAGAAGTTGGTCAGCTGTAGATGGTTGTTCAAGAAGAAGCTTGAAGTTGTATTTGGTGGTGCTAGAGAGCAGATCAGATTCAAGGCTAGGTTGGTGGCAAGAGGATTCACACAAAGAGAAGGCATAGACTTCAATGAGGTATTCTCTCCTGTTGTTAAACACTGTTCAATAAGATTACTTTTGTCTAAGGTTGCTCAAGATGATCTTGAGTTACATCAGCTAGATGTTAAAACTGCATTCCTACATGGAGAACTAGCTGAAACAATATATATGCATCAACCAGAAGGGTTTATCATGCCTGAAACTCAAAGTAAGGTATGCTTGCTTAAGAAATCATTGTATGGGCTCAAGCAGAGTCCTAGACAATGGTATAGAAAGTTTGATACATTCATGCTTTCTATTGGTTTCTTAAGAAGCAAATATGATGGATGTGTATATATTGGTAAACAAGATTATCTAGAGAGCACCTATCTACTGATCTATGTAGATGATATGTTAATAGCTAGCAAGAGTATGAGAAAGATTACCCAGCTGAAGCAGCAGCTGAGTAGCAAGTTCGAGATGAAGGATTTGGGTGAAGCCAAGAGAATATTAGGCATGGATATTCTCAGAAACAGGAAAGCAGGGAAGCTGTTCTTGTCCCAGAAAGGTTACATCCAGAAGGTGTTGAGAAGATTCCTTATGCACCAGTCCAGACCTGTTAGTACTTCATTTGGTCAGCAATTTAAGTTGTCAGCCAAGCAATCTCCTCAAACAGCTGAAGAGAAGAAGCAGATGCTTACTGTTCCTTATGCAAATGGAGTAGGAAGTCTCATGTATGCTATGGTTTGTAGCAGACCAGATCTTGCCTATGCTGTTAGTATGGTGAGTAAGTTCATGGGAAATCCAGGAAAGCTACATTGGGAAGCTTTGAAGTGGATTCTAAGATATCTGAATGGTTCAGAAGACTTAGGATTATTGTTTGAAAAATCAGTTGATACCAAGAGACCTTTGATTGGATTTGTGGATTCTGATTTTGCTGGAAACATAGATACAAGGAAGTCTTTATCTGGTTATGTGTTTACATTGTATGGCACTGCTATCACCTGGAGAGCAGCTTTACAATCTATGGTGACCTTATCCACAACAGAAGCTGAATACATAGCCTTAACAGAAGCTGTGAAGGAAGCAATGTGGTTGAAGGGCATTCTGAGAGATTTTGGCATATTTCAGAAAAGTGTTCCTGTGCTGTGTGATAATCAGAGTACAATTCATCTAGCAAAACATCAAGTGTTTCATGAGAGGTCAAAGCACATTGATGTGAAGTTACACTTTGTTAGAGACATCTTGGAGAAGAGCATTGTTGAAGTTCAGAAGGTAGCTTCAGAAGAGAATGCAGCTGATATGTTAACTAAGGCATTACCAAGCAATAAGTTCAATCATTGCATGGAGTTGGTAAACCTTAGCACCTGGGATGTTCATTAAGAAGAGAATGGACAAACAGCCTTGAGGAGGGCTGGGAAGAAGGCAATCTTGCATTAAGGTGGAGAATTGTTAGGATTAATGCAATATTGGATGTCATCTAATTCTATCTATCAGAAGAGTTGCTATTGTTCTGATCTTGGAGTTCAGCAAAGTTGAGTTAAGGAGTAATTCAACTGATAAGGTTTAGTGGTCTGGTTAGGAGTCAACTAATCTGATATTATTGAGTTTGGACAAGTCTGCTGAGACAAGTCTGCTGAAGACAAGTCTGCTGAAGCCAAGTCTGCTGAAGACAAGTCTGCTGAGACAACTCCGCTGAAGTCTAGATTTTCAGAGTTAGTTAATTCTGGTTTTTCTGTTAGTTAGTTAGTTGGTTAGTGGCGGTTATCCAATGCATTGTACATCTATAAATACACCATTTAGTGCATAGGTTGTGGGTGACTGAATTTGAGAGTTTTGAGAGATCAAGCTTAGTGAAACTTGTAATCTGTAACTTTCATATTGTGATTAGTGAAGAGAGTCTTCTATCCTCCGTGGACGTAGATCATTTGATCGAACCACGTAAATCCCGTGTTCTTTCTTTGAGTTCTTTATACGTTTCAATTCATTGCGTTTCTAGTTGTCTTGATTTATCATTTGTAAGGAGTTGCTTTGTGGATACAATTCCGTAACATATTCGAAACCCTAACTCAAAAGTTCTTCAAACTTTCTCATTCTTCATCAAACTTTCTCTGCAAACTTCAAATGGCCCCCAAGGTTAGACCTGAGATGCTTGTTGATTTCTCCAACAAGGATCTAGACCTAGATTTTGCCTATCTTAGCAACAAGAACAATCTTCACTTTGAGCCAATTATTTCTTTTGAAAGTGAAGATCCTGAGATTACTCCAACCCTGAGATGGTTGAGAAGGGCTGGTCTCCAAAAGTTCTTGGAAGAAAGACCAAGCTCTTGCTTGGAGAGTTACATGGCAGAATTCTTTGCCTTCCTCAAGTGGAGAGGCAAGCCTGAAGATGGTGAAGTATCAACCAGGCTATCCTACACAGCTGAAGGAGAGGAAGAGGAGAGATTCCATAGAGTTAGATTCTCCTCAGAGGATCTGGAAGGAGCCTTTGGATTGCCTTATGAGGGAAGGAATCCAGAAGTGTATGGCACTGGACATGAAGAGGAAATAGCCCAAGAGTGGTTATTAGTTCCAGGCCCTCTCTCCTCAACTCAAAACAAGAAAACTCTCAAGCCAGAGTTTCTTAATCTCTTTGAGGTAGTTGCTAAGAGCCTCTTAAGCAACACTGGAAGCTTAGAGCAAGTCAGCCATCCAAGGATCAGAATCATGGCTGCCATTATTGATGCCAGTGATAAGGGCATCAAGTTTGATTGGAGGACCTTCATCATGTCTGAGATGATGAAGGAGAAGGCTAAATTTAAGGTGAAAGCCCACAACAAGGTGGTGCTAGAAGGGAAAATCAAGTATTGCACCAGGGCAAGCTTGTTGATTGAGAGGTTTTCCCACTATTCCCAGATGCAGACCTTTGCAAAGCCCCTCCCAGCCCAAAAGATCCTGTTCAGAAAGCTCAGTAAGAAAACTGAGAAAAGAAGGATGCTACTGGCCAAGCCTGCTGAAGAACAGGAGGAAGAGAAGCCTAAGATGAAAAAGAGAACAAAGGCCAGGGCTGTAAAGACAAGAAAAATGTCTCAGAGAATCTCAGAAGAGAATTCAGATGCTTCAGCTGAGATTGAAGAAGTTGCTAGAGAAGGTGTACAAGTGCCATCTGATCATTCAGAAGAACTAAGGCAAAAGTACAATGAGACTAGACAAAAGTCTAAGGGTGATAAGAGATTCAGGGAAGTTGTCCCTGAGAAGGAAGGAAGTGGAAGTAGCAGGGCCAGCAAGAGAAGGGCCAAACCTACTGAAAAGGTGTTGGAGCTGCAAGAAGAGAGGTCTCTTCAATTGGCTCTAAGGGAGGGCAGAGCTGAAAGCAGGGCCAAATCCATGTCAAGGACCAATTCATCTGGTTCTGGAACTCCAGAATCCAAAGTCCCTGAAGGTCAACCCATAGAGGCCAACCTCCCTGAAATTCAGTATCTTGAGCCCAACTCCCCTGAAACCCATGTTACCCCTTCCCACCAACCCATTACCCCTGTAAATCTCACTAAGAGATATTCTCCTGAAGGGAACGAGCAAAGAAGTGGCATAGATGTGCTTGCTGATTTAGCAGTAGATGAGACAAGACTCCTGTCTCCCCTTGACTCATCCATGCTCAACTATTCAAAGCTCCTAGAGCATGCACTTCATGAGCCAACCCCCCTGAGTAAAGCCCCTTCAGAATCATTGCTCTCTAAAGCAGCTGAAGATCCTTCTGCTGTACCCAACCCATCTGAAGCCAAGATCCCTGAACTTAATCTACCTAAAGCCACATTAGGAGAACCCAGAGCCAACTCCCCTATAACCCAAAGTCCCCATTCAAGTGGAGATGAGGAGGAGTATACTTTTGAAAGTATGCTCAGAGGAGGAGCCAAGGCTACTGTGGACAGTTTGTATCCACAACTTGCTGAATTTCCAAGAATTCAGAAGGCCTTTCATGATCTAAGGATGCTTGTTGATGTGAAAGACAAATCTATGATGGAGATATCACAAGTCATTCAAGATAAAGGTGCAAACTGGTGGCAAATAGAGGAGAACAGATTGCTACACTTTGCTGGAGTTTCAAAGACAAGATTCCTCATTGATGAGGAGATTTTTGCAAAGCTGGTGGCTGATAAGATTAAGGAGGAGAAAGAAAGAAAAGCCAAGGGAATCAAACACCCTGACAGTGGCTCTAATGATGATGATTCCCCTGATGATCCCTCAAACCCTTCAAATCCCAACCCTCCTGAAACCCCTCAAGCCAACCTCCCTGAACCCTTTCAACCCAAGTCTTCTGTAGCAGATAGACTTTCCAATCCTCCTAAAACCTATCATAGGAAAGGCTCTGTAACTTCAGAGGTGTTGACCAAGGGTGGTAACACAACCAAAGACACATCTGCCAATGAAGGTTCTTCTGAACCCAAGGCACAGCCTAAAGATGTTGAGGTTCCTGTATTAGAGGCTAGTTTGATTAAGGCCTATTCAGTGTCAGAGGAGTTGGACATTGATCAGCCCTTAATCATTCAGGATGACTCAGTGGCTGTTGATATAAGCACTGTGATCTCCCCACAACTGCCATCTTTGAACCTTGATGAAGGTGGAGATGTTGCAGGTTTAGGAGAAGGAGTTGAAAAGGAAAGATTAGTTGAAAAATCAGAGGGAGTTGAGGATGAAAGAGAGGTAGTCATCACTAAGATAGTGAGTGTACCACCATATGAGGGTGGAATAAGTGAGGAAGGACAGGTTATTCTTGAAGTCAAATCTGAACTTCAGGAATCCCTTGGTGAAAGGAGGCCTGATTCCTTGAGTGAGAACATTATTCATGAAGGGAGAAAAGAACAAGTTGAAAATGAGAAGAAGACTGCTGATGTATCAGAGTCTTATGCAAAAGAAATTGAGGGTGATGAGTGCTTATTTCCTAACTTGTTTGATTTATCTGATGTTGCAGGTATTTCTCTTGACCAAATTTTTGCAGATGAGTTCCTCACAGATGCACCTATTCAAGTTGATACAGGCTCAGCTCAGGCCTTACTTGGAATGCAATCAGAGAAGTTGGACTCCTTGGCTCATCAAGTCCAATCTGCTCATGCTGAAACCTCAGGAGCATTGAATGAGCAAGGAAGGACTCTAGCATCTGTAGAAATGAGGCTCACTGGCTCTGAAGATGGTGTGCTACCAACTCTTGAGGCAAGAATCAGTGGTGTGGAATCTGGTCTCCAAACCATCTCCACTGAAGTTCAAAGTGCCAAATCCACCATGGAAGCCATCTCAGAGGAAGTCAAGAAAGAGCAAAAGCTGCTGAGAGACAATCACAATGATAATGTCAAAGCTCTCAGGCTAACTGTCAAGCAAGCTCTTGGAAAGAAGACAGCACTACAAAAGAGAAGAGCTGAAGAGCAAAGGCTAGCTATGGTCAAAGCAGCCTCTGAAAAGTTTTCCCAAGATGTATTGGCCAACATAGCTGAAGGTGCAGTGACCAATCTCACTGAACTTCTGAAAGCCAAAGTGGATGCATCTCTCAAAGCAACCTTGGAGGAGGTTGTCCAACAAAAGATGAAGCCTGTTCTAGCTTTCCTTAGCTTGAGCAGTGATAGGATGCAGAATATACATGATGAGAATGTATATTTGTTGGAAGAGATGAAGTCCCTGAACCAAGCCCAATCCCTAATGGCCACAACAATGAGTGACCTAAAGCCCCAGTGCTTTGATGCTGCCAAAAAGGGGGAAAGGGAAAGAGCAACAGCAAAAGGTGCCTTGGTGATTGGAAGTCCAGTGAAAGGGAAAGACAAAGTCCCTGAAGGAAAGGGAAAAGAGCCAGAAATGCTGAACTTGGAAGATTTGGATGAAGAGGAGCAGTTAGCATTGGCATTGAAGAACTCAATGGCCTCAGCTCAAGAGGAAAGAGCAAGGAAACAGCAAAGACCAGATGGTGAAGTGTCAGGTTTGGACAAAGATGCTGAAGGTGTCCAAACCAGAGGAAAGATCAAGAAGGCCCAAGGAAAGAAGAGACAAATTGAGAAATTCACTGACTTTCCTAGCAGCCTTGATCTTCCACCTGAATTCAGAATTGATGAAGATGAGCCTACATCAAAGAAAGCCAAAACTGCTGAAGAGCCCAAATCTACTGAAAAGGACAAATCTTCTGAATCTGGAAAAACTGCTGAAGGTACCAAGTCCTCTGAAGACATTGAAGAGTTATTTGCTGAAGGATTTGGATCTGAACCTAAGAAGAAGACAACAGTCCTAGCGCTTGATCCATCAAAACTGTTTCATGAAGGGTATGGCAAAGACCCTGAAACACAACAAAAACTGGCCATGATGAGGGCCCAAGAGAAAATGGACTTAATGGAAGAAGCCAACAGAGCAAGAGATGAAAGAAGAGCAAATTTTCAGAAACCAAGAAGGAGAAAAGCAACTTACAGCAAGATGAAGCCTCAGCTTCTAATCCCAATGGACACCAAATATCCACACTTGGATAAATGGGTGCCAATTCAACTGAATGACACATGGGAAGAAGCCAAAAGGGAGTTTGTCTATGACTTTTATGTCATTGACAGATGGAATGGAGGAGATGCAAACTCTGCCTTCACTGAGTTCATGCTAGAATACTACAGAGAGTTGTATCAACAACTACTTGCAGCTGCTGACATTGCAAGATTTGAACTCACAGCTCCCAAGCCAATCATATACATGCCTCCAAAGCTTGAAGGATGGATTGACCAAGCAAGAATTCTGAGGGAATTCACTGAGATCCTTAAGCTGAACAAGATGGTTCTTGGACCTAAAGGAACCAACCAAGAAGCCATGGCACTGAAAAGAAGAGTGTGGGCACAGTATGGAATGCTGCCACCTCCTGAGGATGATCTTTGAAATGGCTAAGTCTTCTGACCTTACTTGAATGATCAACTATGCTGAAATATGGTCAAGTTTGCTGATGTGTTAATCTGGTTGCTCTGATCTATTAAAGATTGCTCTGATACAAATTCAATATGTTCGAAAAAAATTTCAATATGTTCGAAAAAAATTTCAAAACAAATTAAATTTGTCCGAAAAAAAAGATTGAACAACTTGTTCGAAAAAAATTTCAAAACAAACACAGATTGGCCGAAAAAAAATTCAAAACAAAGTAAATATGTTCGAAAAAAATTTCAACTTCAACAAACACGAAATTTTTTTCAAAACAAAGTGAATATGTTCGAAAATTTTACATGAACAAACTTAGGTTGTTCAAAAATTTCTACAAAACAAACAGAAATTGTTCGAAAGAAATTCCCGAACAACCTACAAAAACCCTAATTTTGAGAAATCTAATTTTCAACTTACCTGAAGCGGCGGCGGACGATTCGCCTTCTCCAGCGGCGGCGACGTTCGTTCGAAGAAGAAAGTGGGCGGCGACGTGGGGAGTGAAGTGGCGTTGTCGCCGCGTTGGGAGGGGAGGGGAGGAGCGCCGCGTGGGGAGGGGAGGGGAGGCGCCGCTAGGGAGGTATGGGTGATGGGCGGCGGCGTCGATTAATTAGAGAAAGGGAGGAAATTAAGGATTTAATTAGAGAAGGTTATTTTTTAGATTTACATGTGGGTGTCCTCATCCATTTTGTGGGTGTACTCATAGTATCCTTGGGTGCCTTTAGCCGCGCCCTTTATTAAAATTACCTCATCGTTTTGTCAAAAAAAAAAAATTACCACATCGTATATAGGGTTGAAAATGTGTCAGGATCACTCAGGACAGACCAGGTTAGTGTCTTAAGAAAAATAAAATCTAGGCCTGACATATAATTTTTAGGTCACAGCTTGTAATAGATTTTTTTTAAAAGTTTGACCTAACATTTTTAATAAATAGATCTAGTCCGAAAGACTTTTAAAAATCTTTTTAAATGCATTTTAAACAAAAAAAAAAAAAAATACAACAATTGAATTATTACAAGATCATAAAAAATAATATTCCCTCCGTTCCAACTTAACTTTCATACCTACTTTTTCGGTCATTTAGAAATTCTACCCGTACAATATCTAAAATATTATATTTAGGAGGGTGTATGCAATTTAGATTCTATTGGATTTTTTTGGACTTTAAAAAGTACGTGGATTTATAAAATCCATAGAGTTCATACAGAGTTTGATTGACTTTTTTTTATTGATTTATATGGATTTTCATAGACTTGACAAGATTGTGGAATATATTCTTTTATTGATTTACATAGATTTTCATAAACTCCGATATTGATGCAAAGAGTTTTTTTTAATGTGAAGTGTTTTTTTAAAAAATTAATACTCCCTCCATCCCACTATAAGTTTCCCACTTTTCTTTTATGGATGTCCCACAATAAGTTTCTCATTTCATTTTTTCCCATTTTTGGCATATAATTTTCTCTCTCCCAATCACATCACTTATACTTTATCTATTATTTTATCATACTTCATCTCATACTCATTTATTATTTTCTCTCTCACCGTCACATCATTTGTACTACATCTATTATTTAATCATATTTCTTAATCAAAACAACCAAAAGAAAGGGGAAACTTATAGGGAGACAGAGGGAGTATTATATATATATATATATATAAATTGTTGGGAATAAAATGAGATATGTTTTGATCTAATACCAAAACCCCCTGAGACATGCCTAAGTCAATATAAATATGTTCTAAGAATGTTAGAACATATAGATTATAGGCTAGATGAGAAGCTGAAATGTTAGGTAGCTCTTAGACAATTAGATGCACAATTTGAGGGGGAACCTATGCTTTGAAGATGATCAAGATCAAGTCCCCCCAAGGCTCAAATTCTGGAACAATCACTTAAAAGTAAGGACACTCTATGAAATCTAAGATGCTCTTATCAGGAGAGTTGTCCAGAGAAGATGCTCTTATACAAGAACAAGATTGTGAAGCTCAAAAGGACAAGTCCAATGAAGATGCTCTTATCAGGAGAGTTGTCCAGAGAAAGTACTCATAAAACTCTGATCAGGAGAGTTGTCCAAAGAAGCTAACCATATGCAAGAACAAGTTTACATAGCTCAAAAGGACAAGACTACTGAAAGGTTTTCATCAGGAGAGTTGTCCAGAGAAGTCAACTCTAGGCATAAAGTGCTCTGATGCAAAAAGATTAAATATACTGATCAGGAGAGTTGTCCAGAGGAGTTGTCTCAGCTAAATTGACCAAGATCAAGTGCTCTGAAAGCCTAAGATCAACTATGCTGAAGAGATTGAGACAACCAGTCCCTAAAGGTCCTCAAAGGAATGAGCTAAGACCATACACAAGAGAAATAAAGGGAAAGAGCCAAGTCATCTGAAGAAGAGCAAGCCAACCATGCTGAAAAGCAAAACTGCTGATAGTGATAAGGAGAGTTGTCCAGATGATAAGGAATGTTGTCCTATCATTGGATCAACCTTCAGAAGCCATGTCCAAGTCCTAACAAAAAGTCAAACATTGGGAAAAGTGCTGCAGAATGAAGACAAAACTGTTACAGCCGTTTATTACCCAAATGAGGACATGTCACTATCAAGAATCTGTCTTCCAGTTTGAAGAACTCAAGGAAGACATTTATAGCAATTTGGGGCTGCCTCTCCAACGGGCAAATCCTCCATTTTGTCTATAAATACAGAAGTGTGAAGACCATTTGAAAGAATCCAACTATCCAACTGACCTCAACATAATCCAACCTAGCTCAAAGTTCTTACAAGCTAGAGTGCTTTCAAAGCTTTCAAAGACTATCTTAGTCTTCAAACACTTCTTCTAAGCTGAACCAAATTGTATATCCATACACAAGCTTAGAGAGATATCCTATCCTTATACACTGATCTTCATTGTAAAGGATATCTCATTAGTTGGAACCTTACTTCAACCCTTACACCTTTCAAGAGTGAAAGTGAGAAGGTTGTAGTAGTAGAAGTGGTAGGAGCTGACTGTTGAGAGAAGAACAGTTCAGTTCTGAGTTGAGAAGAGGGTACTAGGACTCTAGACATCCTAGGGATCAATTCACCAAGGAGTGGTGTTCTTGATCAAGTGCACCTTGGCACTATAAAACAAGTTAATTCCAAGAGTGAAGGAATTATCCTGTTAAATCAGGGAAAGTGGATGTAGGAGCTTGAGTCTCTGAACCACTATAAACTCTTGTGTTGATTTACTTTACAAGTATTTACATTCATTCAACACTGCACACAAATCTGATCTTTCAAAGATACATATTCAAAGACTGTGCAAAACTGTTTTGGACAACTTCCCTGAAGCTTAACTGGACTGTGTTACATTGACTAAGTGATTTCAGAAATTAAAGGAGTCTAAACTTAAAGGGCCAACCACTATTCCGCACATATAACTCCCCTAGATAGTTATTCAACTAAGTACTCAATAGTACTTAGTAGATTGATTATCTTAGAAGAGTTAATCATCTTCAGCAGAGTTGTCCAAGACAACCTTGCTGAGTTCTGGTTTGATCTAGTTGAAAAGAATTTGCATACAAGTGTATTCCCCCCCCCCCCATACACTTGTTATCTACTCCTTTCAGGACCAACATAAATATATATATATATATATATTATAAAATATTTTACCAATAATATATATATATATTTTATATATTAATTCGGGCGGATCGGATACCCGCGGGTCGGGCATAAGACCCAAACCCGACTCATATTAATACAGGGCGTATTTGACTTGACCCAAAGCTCATGGGTGGGGTGGGTATCCGCGGGTCGGGTCAATATTGCTATTCCTACTTCAGATCTTTGGTCTTCAGAGTTCTCTGAGAGAATCCGTTGAAATCTCTTGTTTTTAGAAGAGATTTTGGATAGTGCAATTTATTTATATTTTTGGGGGAGAATCCAACAAAATTCATTGAGTATTAAAATCCATAAACTTTTGAATACCTAAAGATTTTTAAAGACTTTTTAAAATCCGTATTGAATACCTCAGAATTTTAAAAGACTTTTTAAAATCCGAATTGAATACCCCCACTCTTTGAAAGTCCAAAAGAATCCTACAGAATCCTACAGAATCCACAACCAATACACCACCTTAATGTTATTATTTTTATGGTACATACATACACACAAGTCAACTCACTTATTTATTTTTTTATAAAATTATATCTCAAAATTCTATTTATTATAATATTTTTAAAAAAGGGGGGTGAACAGTAAGTATGAAAGTTAAGTTGGGATGGAGGGAGTAACAAATTTATCAAATATCCAAAAAAATAATATTCAAATGTTCTTTCAATAATTACAAAGAAAAATATAAATAAAAAAATATATCAATTCTTCAAGATAATCTCATCTTCATGTATTATCACACACGGAGTATATTATATTGTATTTATTATATTTTATAAATTATATATTTATATATATAAATTAATTTAAATTGGCATGTTTGATGGACTTAAAAGACCTGCAGAAAAGTTCAAGCCCGACCTATTTTAACTAAATGAGCTTTTAAAAAAGATTGAGTTTGTCTTACTTATTAAACGAGTCAAGTCAAGCTTTAGTAGGTCGAGTCGTAGATCCCTGTCGGGTAGCCTTACTCATTTCCACCCCTAATCATATATGTAGGACGACACATAGCTGGTGGTGTATATAAATTCTCTTTTTAACCGTGATTTTGAAGAAAAATATAATATACTTTCCGTCTCCGGCTAAGTGTTGTTGGGATATGAATCCTATAAACAATGTTCTATATGATGAAAGTATGTTTTGATGGCCAAAAGCAACTTAAAGTTAGTAATATATGTGGTGCTAAGTCATCTTAACTAAGTCATCTGAAATAAGTTTACTGATCTTATTAAGAAGTATTGAAAATAAGATTACTGATCTTAATGGAATCTGAGAATAAGAATATTGATGTTAATGAGATATTTGAAATCTAAGTTACTGATCTTATCTGAGTTTACTGATCTTATATGATTACTGATCTTATTGTGTTTACTGATCTGATATAAGAACTGTTAGGAACTAAGCTGATGTTGTGTATTGTATAGACAGCTTATAGAATAGGACTTAATGTACTCATCTGTATATAGTTCAGTTGGAGTATGGATAGGTTTTATATATGTAAAGTTGTATTCTATTGTATTCAGCATTGTAAAGTTCAGAACAGTAGATTAGAACTAGATTAGAAGAAGATCAGAAGACTATTGAAGACTCAGAAGACTACTTCAGAATTAGAAGAGTTGAAGTGAAGCTTAGAAGAATTCTGGAGAAGTGCAGAACAGTTTTGGAGAACTGTGCTGATTGACTAAGAACAGTAAAAATCAGAACAGTAAGTTACTGTGCTGATTTGGTAAATTTGAAGAGTAAGTTTGGAAAACTTATTTAAAGAGTAACTGAAGATATATTGAAGATATGCTGACTTGGAATAAGAAGGAAGTTACAAAGTCGGTTACAAGAAGAAGTTACAACAAAAACAGTTTTAGAGTTAGTTGAGAGTTAGTTCATAAACTGCTAACTGTCATACTAAGTTCTATAAATACTGTGTGATCTCCTACTGCTAAGACTACTGATCATAAAGCATTCAAAAGCAATCTAAGTCTACAGAGCATTGAAGAACTCACAGAGTTGAAGAGATCAAGAAATCTGAGAAGAGCCACAGATTTGAAGAGAAGAATCAGAGGCTAACACAGAGAAGTTTTACTTTTGAGTTTTAAGTTTGTATTGTTGTAAACAAGTGTGCTAGTTACTTGTAGAATTACTAGTAGATCGAAGATATACCTGGAGGTATAATCGAAAAGATCAAAGTCTTAATCTTGGGACTTTAAGCCACAAGAAACTCAAGGAAGAGTAATAAAACATCACAACTGGGATTGTGAGAGTGGATGTAGACTTATTGGTCGAACCACTATAAATTCTGTGTTCTTTATTTTTCTGTTTGATATTTGTTTAAACAAGAACAGTAGAATTTACTAAGTAAAGATCTGATTAAAAGTTGAGTATAAAACTAAAACTGGAAGTACTGATCTGACTCAGTAAGAACAGTACTATTCAGAACACTATTCCGCATTATAAACTCTGATATTTTGAAAGATTTTTGAAAGTCTATTCACCCCTCCCCTCTAGACTTTCTTAGCTTACTCAATCTTAACTCAACTTTGGGACCAACAAGTGGTATCAGAGCAGTAGTTCTTTGGACTGCTGTTTCTTGATAACCTTGTAGATCTTGAGGGAAATCTCACTGATCTTGCTACTATTTCTTGATATTTGTCACTATCTGAATACTTGAAAACTATCTGCTATACTACTGATCCTATTTGTCTGATCAAACATGGATGACACTAATGTGAACAAACTGCCTAAGTTCAAGATTGCAGATTATGACTACTGGAAGCTTAGGATGGAGGCCATTTTTAGCTCAACACATGATCTGATGGTGTCTGTGGTGACTGAAGGACCAATTGTCACCATGGTGGAAAACACTGCTGTTCTGGATCCTTCTCAACCAGTTGGAGCACTGGTCCCTAAACCAAGGTCAGAACTGACTTCTGAAGAAATACGACAAAACAATTTGGATAGTCTTGCTAAGAATTATATTTTACACACCTTGCCAAATGAGTATCTTGGTAAAGTGCTAAAATGTAAGACTGCAAAGCAAATGTGGGACAAATTGGCTATTCTTTGTGAAGGTACTACACTGATCAAAGAAAGCAAATTATCCACAGCTGTCCAAAGGTTTGAAACATTTAAGATGAAGCCAGGTGAATCAATTGATGAATTGGATACTCGATTTACCAAAATTATGAATGATCTTGATGTGTTAGGAAAGACTTATACTGAAAGAGAAGTTAACTTGAGAATCTTTAAAGCTTTGGATGAAAGGTGGAAAATGGTCAAGATGATCATTAAAACCACACAAGACATTGATTCTTGGCCAGCAGAAACTATGTTCCAAACACTTAAGGCACATGAGTTTGAGTTAGATGAAGAAGATCATATTACTATGAATCATAAGGATAAGGATGCCTCTAAGGACATAGCTTTTAAAGCCTCTACCTCTAAGGGGTCTAGATCATCTAAGTCTAAGGCCTCAAGCATAAAAGATGAACTAGATAGTTCTGATCTTAGTCTGAAAGATCAGATGAGCCTTATGATCAAAAGATTTGATAGACTAAATAAGAGGTATGGTAGATACAAGAGATTCTATAAGGAAACCAAGGGTTCTAGTAACAGGGACTCTTCTGTGAACAGAAGGGATCAAAACTCTTCTGAAAGAAGGGATGAGATCTCTAATGAGAACAGGAGAGATAGGAACTCATCTGATAAGAGGGATAGAAAGTATTCTGATAAGAAAGATAGGAACTCAATTGACAAGCATGACAGGAACCGAAATCATTCACCTCCTAAGAGAACTTCTAACAACCCTGTTTGCTATAATTGTGATAAGCCAGGTCATTATGCTTATGAATGTCCTGATCTGAGTTCTGAAGATCTAGAAGAAAGGAAAGCCAGAAGAGATCGAAAATATGCCAAGGGTAAGAAGGCAATGATGGCATACAATGAATCTGATTCGGAATCAGAAGAGTTACCATCGTCTTCATCTGAATACCCCTCTAGCAATGAGAATGAAGCCTTCATAGCAGATGATGGACTGGTAATGATGGCCAAAATAAATGATGAGGTATCATCTGCTAACTCTTTTCAATCTTGCAAAAACTCTGACACTGATGAAAGTGATGCTGCTGATAGCAGTGTAGGAAGTAGTCTTCATCATTCCCAAGGAGTGACTGAAGAAGACCTTCTACAAGCTAACAAAGCATTCATTGAAATCAGTGATGAGAATATATCTTTAAAGCAAGAAATCATTAATCTGAAAGAAGCTCAGTCAAAAGTGGATCCTAATATAGTTGTCATAAATGCAAGGCTATCAGAAGAGTTGTCCCAACTCCAAGAAAAGTATGCATCTATTGACAAACTATATCAGGGTATGCTAAAAACTCAAGCCAAAGAGACTAATGAATTCAATGATTTAAAGATTAAATGTGAAAAACTTGAAGAGCGCAATAGATTCTTAGAATCTGAAGTAGTGAGCCTAGATCGAAGGCTATCTGGGATGATTAACTCTACCAAGATTAATCAAACAATCTCAGACAGATATAGAGCTCCAAATGATAAAAGTGGAATAGGTACTGATCTGCCTAGTTCCTCTACTTCAGGAATTAAGAACACTAATGAAGCTAGTACAAGTTCTTTGCAACTAGATAAAGGAAAAGAACCTATGGCTTATGATAATGATCCAAAACCTAAAGTACAGTCTAAATACATCCCTCCTACTACCAAGAATGGTAAAATGAAGAATGTATTAAGACCAGTACAGTCTAGACCATACCAGATGAGTTATACTCCTCTGACAAGATCAGATCAGTCCTGGTATCAGAAGAGACAAACTCAGAACAGTAGGTCAAGACAAGCACAGGCAAGTTGGGAACAGCCTAGACCTCCTTTTATAAGGCAGTCTCAGCTGTATTCAACTAAACCTAGGAGATTTGTGCCTCATTATCATAACAAACCTGTTCTTTATCCTCCACCTTTATCTTATGATACCATTGGAGAGGAAAGACCAAAACACATCTATAAGCCTTATGGTCCACATGCTTTCAGACCATATTCAAACTATCACAGACATACTGATCTTACTGAAAAAGGGATAGAACCAAGGAAAGGCTATCTCAGAAAAATAGATCCTAAGTCTGCTGATAATTCTGAATTGGTTAACAAAGTACTGTTCTGTGATAAATTTGGAAGGAAACTGAAGAGGTCCCATTTATTCAAATCCTCAATGTTCATTTGGGTACCTCTCACTGCTAACCCCCAAGGACCCCAATAAACTAGGGTACCTAAATTATTAAGATCACTACCTTGCAGGATCGACTGGACTTATACAAGAAAGGTGGTTCAGTTGGTGAGACCTGGTACATAGACAGTGGGTGTTCACACCACATGACTGGTACCAAGGCCTTACTTACTAACTATCATGAGAAGGAAGGACCGAAAGTCATCTTTGGAGACAGCTCCATGGCAATTACAAAAGGATTTGGATTCATCAAGAATGGAGATGTTGAAATCCAAGATGTCTCCTATGTTGAAGACAAGAAAGTGTATACATTGTGAATTGGAATAGTTGTCCTAAGAATGCTTGTCTTATTACTAAGAGTCCTAAAGAAAACAGTTGGCTCTGGCATAAACGCCTTTGCCATGTGAACTTTAAGATAATCAACAAGATTGCTAGAGAACATCTTGTTGAGGGAATTCCTAATGAAATCTATTCCAAATCACAAGTATGTGACTCCTGTCAAAAAGCATTTGACAAGTGCAGCCAGAACCCCTCAACAAAATGGTGTTGCAGAAAGGAGAAACAGAACACTAAAAGAAGCTTGCAGAGCAATGATTGCAGAATTCAACACACCTCAGAAATTTTGGGCTGAAGCCATTAATACAGCTTGCCACTCCCAAAATCGAAGTGCTCTTAATAAGGTGCATGGTAAAACACCTTATGAGGTATGGAAAGGCAGAAAACCTATAGTTTCTTATTTTCATATCTTTGGATGTAAGTGTTTCATTCATAACAATGGCAAAAGTTAGCTAAATGCCTTTGATGCAAAAGCTGATGAAGGGATATTCTTAGGATACTCTTCAGTAAGCAAAGCATTTAGAGTGTTTAATTACTCTACCCTATGTGTGGAAGAAACACCCCATGTAGTCTTTGATGAGAATGTGCAGGACTCTGCTGATCATCAGCTCAGTAAGAAAATTGACAATTTAAAGCTTCAAACCAACAAAGAAGATGATGATACAGAAATATATGAATCTGTACAAGCATATAATCCTTTCCTGAATGTCCTAGATCAAGATTCTGAAAAAGAAAAGGTAAAAGACAAAGGTGAGTCATCTAAAACTTCTGATATACCAGAATTGAATGACTGCTCTCCTATGAACAAATCTGCTGATATAAATAATACTGATCTGCATGATATAAATGATGATAGCATTTCTGTTAAGAATAGAAGGACATGGAAGTCTGCTCATTCTACTTATCTGATTCTAGGTGATTCTAGTAAAGGTGTTAAAACTAGAAAACAATTGTTTGATTCCCAGGAAGAACCTAGTAAGTCTCTATTTTGCTGGTGTTGTTTTCTATCATCTATTGAGCCTAAAACTGTGAATGAAGCTTTAAGTGATAGTAACTGGATTATAGCCATGCAAGAAGAACTTAATCAGTTCACTAGAAATGAAGTTTGGGAACTTGTTGATAGACCTAGTGATCATAATGTTGTAGGCACTAAGTGGATTTTCAAGAACAAAAAGGATGAAAATGATCTTGTAGTTAGAAATAAAGCTAGATTAGTTGCTCAGGGCTACTCTCAAGCTGAGGGTATTGATTATGATGAAACTTTTGCTCCTGTAGCTAGACTAGAAGCTATAAGATTGTTCCTTGCTTATGCTGCACATATGAAATTTACTGTGTATCAAATGGATGTGAAAAGTGCATTTTGAATGGTATACTTGCTGAAGAAGTTTATGTGGAACAACCACCTGGTTTTGAAGTGAATAGTCACCAAGTATACAGGTTAAAGAAAGCACTCTATGTATTGAAACAAGCCCCAAGAGCCTGGTATGATACACTTTCTCTATTCTTACTTGAAAATGGTTTTACTAAAGGCAAAGTTGATAGAACTTTGTTTCGAAGACAAGAAGGTAATGATATATTACTTGTTCAAATTTATGTGGATGATATTATTTTTGGATCACCCAACAAAACCTTGAGTGAAAGCTTTTCTACACTCATGCAAAGTAAATTTGAAATGTCTATGATGGGAGAAATGACATATTTTCTTGGTCTTCAAGTAAAACAAACTACAGAAGGTATCTTTATAAATCAAGCAAAGTATACTAAGAATTTGCTAGACAAATTTGGTATTAAAACATGTAAGACAGTTGGTGTGCCCATGCAACCTACATACAGAATGGATCCTGATGAAGGAGGTAAGTCTTCTGACCAACCTTACTATCGTGCTTTAATTGGCTCTCTACTCTATCTAACTGCCAGCAGACCTGATATTGCTTTTTCTATTGGAGTATGTGCAAGATTTCAAGCAAACCCCAAAGAAAGTCATCTGGAAGCTGCCAAAAGGATATTGAAATATCTAAAGGGGACCATTAATCGAGGATTATGGTATCCTGCAGATGATGATATATCTTTAAGTGGTTACTCAGACTCGGACTTTGGAGGTTGCAAAATAGATAGAAAATCTACTTCAGGTTCATGTCAATTCTTAGGAACTAAGCTCATTTCATGGTTTTCAAAGAAACAAACAAGTGTGGCAACTTCTACTACTGAAGCAAAATATATGGCTGCAGGTAGTTGTTGTAGTCAGCTTCTTTGGCTAATACAACAACTCAGAGACTACAATATTGTAGAATCTAATGTACCTATATATTGTGACAGTAATAGTGTCATTGCCATCACACAAAATCCCGTTCTACATACTAGATGCAAGCATGTTGACATTAGGCATCATTTTATTAGGGATCATGTTGAAAAGAAAAATATTAGGATGGAAAAGATTCATACTGATATTCAAAGAGCTGACATTTTTACAAAACCATTGGCTGAAGTGAGATTCAGAGAGTTATGCATTAGCTTAGGATTGATAGATATGGATTCTATGTGTATATAGAACTGTACTAACATTTCAGGTACTGATCTTATACCAAGAGGAATATGAAGCAGAAACTAAGAGCAGTACAGCAAAACTCAAAATTAAGAAGAGACAACCCTATGTCAGACCACTACATCTATCAAAACAGGTAACAAGGTTACTAAAGTGACCTTAATCCCAATGAGGAAGCTGGTAAAGCTGAGGGACACTGAGAACATACATTAAGGGGGAATCTGTGATTTCTTAAAGATCCTTTTGTTGACTCAGAACACTAAGTCACTTTAGCATAAACCTTGATGTGATCATTGATTTAATTATAACATGACTACTCTGTACTGTTTTACACATATATCTCATGAACTAACACTTCTACCAAGGTGAAACAGGCACAGAAGAAAAGTTCTCTACTGAAGGGGGAACTGATCTTAGTCACAGAACTGATCTGATTACAGATTTGAAAAGTCTACAAATCTGATCTGATTACAGGCTATATCAGTCTACAGAACTATTCTGATTAATAAATTGGCTTGTCTACAGAACTGTTCTGATTACAAAGTTTCTTTGTCTGCAGAACTGATCTGATTACAAATTCAATTATTCTACAGAACTAATCTGATTATTGACTAAACTGTACAGAAAGATTTGATTACTACTAATCTGTCTACAGAAACGAGAATTGATCTGACACACAGTGCTGATCTGAGGATTACTGTGCTGATAGCAAAAATATGAAATCAGGAAAGTTGGGAATTGAACTGATCTGAGTACTACTGTGCTGACCCCAACAACTGATCTGATGTTCAAAAGGTTACTCAGCTGATCACAATACTCAGTTGATCCAGATAAGTAAATTTTCTTTATATAACAAGTAAGAGAATGAAGTGAATTATTTCTGAAACCTACTGTGCTGATATGCATCAGAACAGTCTTTTAGATTACTAATAGAGATGATTAGTACACTCCTCTATTTTTAACCTAATTACTGTGGTGTATTTATCAAACACAAATTGGCTCCAAGAAATAAGAATGGAACTCGAATATGAACAGTTTTCTTTAATCACGAAATTCGAGACTCAATCTTAACCATTCATCGTGAAAATAAACTCAATCCACGCCCTAGATTGGTTTTGAATTTATCAAACATGATCACTTTTTCATCTTCATCTCTCTTACGAATTCATTTCTGGAAATTTCATAACTCAAAATTTCTCTATCTTCTACACTTCTACAAATGGCTATTATTAATGTTCTGAGCGAATCTAATGAAGTTGTTGGAACGTTTGATTCTGGATTTTGGATGCGTGAAAAAGGCATTTTTGTAGAAAACGCAGTCTACTTTAATGGTCGACATTGTCCAGAGAATCAAGCTATTTTAACCATGTGCGAAGAAAGCGGTCTCAGGAAATTTTTGGAATCATACCCACTCAATGTGTATGATCCCGAAGCAGTGGAATTCTTTTTACAGCTAGAAGGTAATAACAATGGTGTTCGTTCAATGCTGTCCGGGCACAAGGTCGAAATAACTCGAGAGATTCTTGAGGTTATGTTGGATTTACCCCAAGGACCTGTTGACATCCTGAACTACAAAGCCGGAGAAGAAAAAGTGTGTGTGGGTAGATGGACGAATGAGGAACCAGAAACTCTACACAATTTGAAGAAAGCCGTGCTACCTCCTGGTCTTCAATTTTTGATGGATATTGCTGGAAAGTGTTTGTTAGGGCAACATCACAGTTAAGACGCTCTATCAAATCTGAAAATTCGAATAATGGCAACAATAATTGACCGTGTTCAAGGTGATTGGCAAGGTTTCTTTCTTGAAAGACTTCTAAGCGAAAAGGAAAAGATTCTGTTCGATGAGGACTCCGAAGAGTTTTCAATCAAATCGAAATTAGGGTTCGGGAACAAGCTGAGCATTCTGTTGCCTCAGATTGTTGTTAAGAAGGCATACTGGAGTAATCCCAAGAAATTCCATCAAAGGAAATTCTTGATGAAAAAGGAATTTGTTCGTTATGAACAAGAGAATCCTTTGGTGCTACCTCTTCAAGAACTAGAAGCTCAAGAATCTGGTGCTTCAATGTACAAATCAGATGATGATCAACCAGAGAAAAGAACCAAGGCAAAGCATGATCCTATGGGTTCTGGATTAAGAAGAGGAAGGTCTGCAAAATCCTCAGCAGAGCACACAGTAACATTTCTTGAAACTGTGGTGAGAGACAGCTCTGAGGATCACGAGGTTAGTACTTCTAGACCTAGGGAAATTCTTGATTCTACTCCTACTCCATCAAATTCTGTTCCATTTCAAACCCAACCCATTGATCGAGATTCAACCTGTTCTGAGGAGTCAGTACACTACTCTCCTATTAGACGCCGGACTTGCCACGGAATCATCAACTTCGAATTTCACTCCACCCTCACCCATTCAGAACACTTCTTTTCATACCACTCCCTATTCTAGTCCTCAACATATTCCTACTCCTTATTTTTCCCCTGAATCAGTTCATGATCACTCTACTGAGCATGAACATATACCTGCTTCTGAACCTATTGAAATCTCCTCATCTCCAGAAACTGAGGTTATTCAACCACATTCAGTGTTTTTGATGGATTATCCTATTTGTGATAAGGAAGAAAGGATTAGATTTAAACTTAGAAATGCACTTCTGAAATGTTTTCATGGATTAGATGACAGCTCTATGGTGTTTGAACAACTTCAAAGGATAGGTACTTGGGTATATCTTAGAAGGATTGGCTTGAAAGAGTTGTTAGTTGTAGCAGAAGGCATGGGAGGTTTATCTGTTTTTCATGATTGGGAACAAGAGCAGAGAGAAGCTGCAGGTGTTCAAACTTGTTCAGAATTATTTACATTGGATTCTGTTATTCAGTTGATTGAAAGATTAACAGGATGTAAGTATTCTATGGTTAATTCTGTTGAGACTCATGTTGATTCTGATGTCAATTTGGGTGCTGAGAATGTTGGTGCTGAGGATGTTGGTGCTGAAGAATTTAATAATCAAGCAGCTATGGAAGCTGACTATGAAGCTGATACCAATGCAACTGAGGTGTTTGAGAACACAGTTGTAATTGAAGAAACTGTGGTCATAGAGGAACAAACTTTGGGTGCTGATGAGTTAGAAAGTACACCAATTGATATTGCTGAAAATACTGTGCTTAATGATGTTCAGGAGACAGTAAGACCTGTTCCAGATAGCTCAAGCTTTGAAATGTTGAAAAAGCTTAATGAAGAGTTGCAAAGCAAGCTTGAAGCTACTTTGAAACAATTTCAAGAGGCTACTGAGAAATTGAAGAAGTTATGTTCTACAAGTTCGTATGAGCAATTGATGAATCATACAATGTCCAAAATCTATGATCTGCATAGATTACAGGAAAAGAAATTGTCTGCTGATTTGCAAAGGAAAGTTGAGCTGCTCATAACACCCTTGAAGGAATGGCAGGATGAAGCCAAAAAGGGGGAAGTTAAGGTCATGAAGGTCATGGAGCAGACTCAAACTCAGCAAGCTCAATTAGTTGTAAGTCAAGATGAACTAAAAGAGAGTATGGATGATCTGAAAGTAGAGATCATTAGTTTGAAAAACAACATTGCAAATCTCAGAAAACATGGAAAATCTTCTGAAGCTGAAACTCAAGTCATAGCAACTGTTGGAAAGAACATTGCTGAATCTTCATCTGGAAAAAGGAAAAGGAAGTTAGTTTTGAGTGAAGATGAAGAAGAAGCTGAAGAGTCTGGGAGAGTTACCAGGTCTAAGAGTAAGCTGAAGCATGTTGTTGCTAGCAGTAGGCCAAGTGATGAGAAGATGGCTGAAGCTGTTGAGAAACATAATGAGTTGCTAGCTAAGAAGAAAGCTGAATTGTTTGAGAAAAGAAAAGCTGATGAGCAAATTAGGAAACAAAAGTTGAAAGATGCAGAAGCTGCAAGGAAGAAGTTTGATAATCGAGTTGCTGCATTAAAGAGGAAAATGAAATTTAAGTCTGCTGTTGGTGTTCTTAATGAGAATTACATAGAATTTATTATTGATGATGAACATTTGGAATACTGGAATAATCTTAAGAAGAAGTGGCAGATTGCAAATTTTATTGTGAATAAGTTTGGTGATCATCCTACCAAAGAGGATGAGTATGCTGATTTTGAAGACTTTATGATGAATGTTGCAAGAATCTTCTGGGAAGATGTTTTGTTGTTAGCTGCTGGTGCAAACATTCAGATATTATGTCCTGAAGAACCAGTATTGGAACCTCCAAGATTAGAGAATGGAGAACCTGATCTGAGAGAGGTTGGAAATATCATTTCAAAAATCATTCAAGATGAAGGTATTACAGATCACAAGCACATGCTGGAAATCAAGAACCGGATGTATTTGGCATTCAGAATACCAAATGAAGACTGAAGATGAAGGACTAAGCTCACAAGATAACACTTCTTAACCTTATCTTTATTTTCTTCATTTTGATATTTTTTGTGATTATGTGAAGTATGTGTAATATTTGGTTTATGTGAAAACTATTCTGATGTTGAAATTGATGAATTGTTATGATAGACTACATACTTAACTACTGATTTATTATATTTAAATAGTTTTGGCTTCATCAAAAAGGGGGAAATTGTTGGGATATGAATCCTATAAACAATGTTCTATATGATGAAAGTATGTTTTGATGGCCAAAAGCAACTTAACGTTAGTAATATATGTGGTTCTAAGTCATCTTAACTAAGTCATCTGAAATAAGTTTACTGATCTTAT
The DNA here is from genome assembly GCA_963675135.1 of Galeopsis tetrahit. NCBI lineage: Eukaryota > Viridiplantae > Streptophyta > Magnoliopsida > Lamiales > Lamiaceae > Galeopsis > Galeopsis tetrahit. The sequence goes on from OY776122.1 coordinate 34,712,724, forward strand.
TAAGAAGTATTGAAAATAAGATTACTGATCTTAATGGAATCTGAGAATAAGAATATTGATGTTAATGAGATATTTGAAATCTAAGTTACTGATCTTATCTGAGTTTACTGAACTTATATGATTACTGATCTTATTGTGTTTACTGATCTGATATAAGAACTGTTAGGAACTAAGCTGATGTTGTGTATTGTATAGACAGCTTATAGAATAGGACTTAATGTACTCATCTGTATATAGTTCAGTTGGAGTATGGATAGGTTTTATATATGTAAAGTTGTATTCTATTGTATTCAGCATTGTAAAGTTCAGAACAGTAGATTAGAACTAGATTAGAAGAAGATCAGAAGACTATTGAAGACTCAGAAGACTACTTCAGAATTAGAAGAGTTGAAGTGAAGCTTAGAAGAATTCTGGAGAAGTGCAGAACAGTTTTGGAGAACTGTGCTGATTGACTAAGAACAGTAAAAATCAGAACAGTAAGTTACTGTGCTGATTTGGTAAATTTGAAGAGTAAGTTTGGAAAACTTATTTAAAGAGTAACTGAAGATATATTGAAGATATGCTGACTTGGAATAAGAAGGAAGTTACAAAGTCGGTTACAAGAAGAAGTTACAACAAAAACAGTTTTAGAGTTAGTTGAGAGTTAGTTCATAAACTGCTAACTGTCATACTAAGTTCTATAAATACTGTGTGATCTCCTACTGCTAAAACTACTGATCATAAAGCATTCAAAAGCAATCTAAGTCTACAGAGCATTGAAGAACTCACAGAGTTGAAGAGATCAAGAAATCTGAGAAGAGCCACAGATTTGAAGAGAAGAATCAGAGGCTAACACAGAGAAGTTTTACTTTTGAGTTTTAAGTTTGTATTGTTGTAAACAAGTGTGCTAGTTACTTGTAGAATTACTAGTAGATCGAAGATATACCTGGAGGTATAATCGAAAAGATCAAAGTCTTAATCTTGGGACTTTAAGCCACAAGAAACTCAAGGAAGAGTAATAAAACATCACAACTGGGATTGTGAGAGTGGATGTAGACTTATTGGTCGAACCACTATAAATTCTGTGTTCTTTATTTTTCTGTTTGATATTTGTTTAAACAAGAACAGTAGAATTTACTAAGTAAAGATCTGATTAAAAGTTGAGTATAAAACTAAAACTGGAAGTACTGATCTGACTCAGTAAGAACAGTACTATTCAGAACACTATTCCGCATTATAAACTCTGATATTTTGAAAGATTTTTGAAAGTCTATTCACCCCTCCCCTCTAGACTTTCTTAGCTTACTCAATCTTAACTCAACTTTGGGACCAACAAGTGGTATCAGAGCAGTAGTTCTTTGGACTGCTGTTTCTTGATAACCTTGTAGATCTTGAGGGAAATCTCACTGATCTTGCTACTATTTCTTGATATTTGTCACTATCTGAATACTTGAAAACTATCTGCTATACTACTGATCCTATTTGTCTGATCAAACATGGATGACACTAATGTGAACAAACTGCCTAAGTTCAAGATTGCAGATTATGACTACTGGAAGCTTAGGATGGAGGCCATTTTTAGCTCAACACATGATCTGATGGTGTCTGTGGTGACTGAAGGACCAATTGTCACCATGGTGGAAAACACTGCTGTTCTGGATCCTTCTCAACCAGTTGGAGCACTGGTCCCTAAACCAAGGTCAGAACTGACTTCTGAAGAAATACGACAAAACAATTTGGATAGTCTTGCTAAGAATTATATTTTACACACCTTGCCAAATGAGTATCTTGGTAAAGTGCTAAAATGTAAGACTGTAAAGCAAATGTGGGACAAATTGGCTATTCTTTGTGAAGGTACTACACTGATCAAAGAAAGCAAATTATCCACAGCTGTCCAAAGGTTTGAAACATTTAAGATGAAGCCAGGTGAATCAATTGATGAATTGGATACTCGATTTACCAAAATTATGAATGATCTTGATGTGTTAGGAAAGACTTATACTGAAAGAGAAGTTAACTTGAGAATCTTGAAAGCTTTGGATGAAAGGTGGAAAATGGTCAAGATGATCATTAAAACCACACAAGACATTGATTCTTGGCCAGCAGAAACTATGTTCCAAACACTTAAGGCACATGAGTTTGAGTTAGATGAAGAAGATCATATTACTATGAATCATAAGGATAAGGATGCCTCTAAGGACATAGCTTTTAAAGCCTCTACCTCTAAGGGGTCTAGATCATCTAAGTCTAAGGCCTCAAGCATAAAAGATGAACTAGATAGTTCTGATCTTAGTCTGAAAGATCAGATGAGCCTTATGATCAAAATATTTGATAGACTAAATAAGAGGTATGGTAGATACAAGAGATTCTATAAGGAAACCCAGGGTTCTAGTAACAGGGACTCTTCTGTGAACAGAAGGGATCAAAACTCTTCTGAAAGAAGGGATGAGATCTCTAATGAGAACAGGAGAGATAGGAACTCATCTGATAAGAGGGATAGAAAGTATTCTGATAAGAAAGATAGGAACTCAATTGACAAGCATGACAGGAACCGAAATCATTCACCTCCTAAGAGAACTTCTAACAACCCTGTTTGCTATAATTGTGATAAGCCAGGTCATTATGCTTATGAATGTCCTGATCTGAGTTCTGAAGATCTAGAAGAAAGGAAAGCCAGAAGAGATCGAAAATATGCCAAGGGTAAGAAGGCAATGATGGCATACAATGAATCTGATTCGGAATCAGAAGAGTTACCATCGTCTTCATCTGAATACCCCTCTAGCAATGAGAATGAAGCCTTCATAGCAGATGATGGACTGGTAATGATGGCCAAAATAAATGATGAGGTATCATCTGCTAACTCTTTTCAATCTTGCAAAAACTCTGACACTGATGAAAGTGATGCTGCTGATAGCAGTGTAGGAAGTAGTCTTCATCATTCCCAAGGAGTGACTGAAGAAGACCTTCTACAAGCTAACAAAGCATTCATTGAAATCAGTGATGAGAATATATCTTTAAAGCAAGAAATCATTAATCTGAAAGAAGCTCAGTCAAAAGTGGATCCTAATATAGTTGTCATAAATGCAAGGCTATCAGAAGAGTTGTCCCAACTCCAAGAAAAGTATGCATCTATTGACAAACTATATCAGGGTATGCTAAAAACTCAAGCCAAAGAGACTAATGAATTCAATGATTTAAAGATTAAATGTGAAAAACTTGAAGAGCGCAATAGATTCTTAGAATCTGAAGTAGTGAGCCTAGATCGAAGGCTATCTGGGATGATTAACTCTACCAAGATTAATCAAACAATCTCAGACAGATATAGAGCTCCAAATGATAAAAGTGGAATAGGTACTGATCTGCCTAGTTCCTCTACTTCAGGAATTAAGAACACTAATGAAGCTAGTACAAGTTCTTTGCAACTAGATAAAGGAAAAGAACCTATGGCTTATGATAATGATCCAAAACCTAAAGTACAGTCTAAATACATCCCTCCTACTACCAAGAATGGTAAAATGAAGAATGTATTAAGACCAGTACAGTCTAGACCATACCAGATGAGTTATACTCCTCTGACAAGATCAGATCAGTCCTGGTATCAGAAGAGACAAACTCAGAACAGTAGGTCAAGACAAGCACAGGCAAGTTGGGAACAGCCTAGACCTCCTTTTATAAGGCAGTCTCAGCTGTATTCAACTAAACCTAGGAGATTTGTGCCTCATTATCATAACAAACCTGTTCTTTATCCTCCACCTTTATCTTATGATACCATTGGAGAGGAAAGACCAAAACACATCTATAAGCCTTATGGTCCACATGCTTTCAGACCATATTCAAACTATCACAGACATACTGATCTTACTGAAAAAGGGATAGAACCAAGGAAAGGCTATCTCAGAAAAATAGATCCTAAGTCTGCTGATAATTCTGAATTGGTTAACAAAGTACTGTTCTGTGATAAATTTGGAAGGAAACTGAAGAGGTCCCATTTATTCAAATCCTCAATGTTCATTTGGGTACCTCTCACTGCTAACCCCCAAGGACTCCAATAAACTAGGGTACCTAAATTATTAAGATCACTACCTTGCAGGATCGACTAGACTTATACAAGAAAGGTGGTTCAGTTGGTGAGACCTGGTACATAGACAGTGGGTGTTCACACCACATGACTGGTACCAAGGCCTTACTTACTAACTATCATGAGAAGGAAGGACCAAAAGTCATCTTTGGAGACAGCTCCATGGCAATTACAAAAGGATTTGGATTCATCAAGAATGGAGATGTTGAAATCCAAGATGTCTCCTATGTTGAAGACAAGAAAGTGTATACATTGTGAATTGGAATAGTTGTCCTAAGAATGCTTGTCTTATTACTAAGAGTCCTAAAGAAAACAGTTGGCTCTGGCATAAACGCCTTTGCCATGTGAACTTTAAGATAATCAACAAGATTGCTAGAGAACATCTTGTTGAGGGAATTCCTAATGAAATCTATTCCAAATCACAAGTATGTGACTCCTGTCAAAAAGCATTTGACAAGTGCAGCCAGAACCCCTCAACAAAATGGTGTTGCAGAAAGGAGAAACAGAACACTAAAAGAAGCTTGCAGAGCAATGATTGCAGAATTCAACACACCTCAGAAATTTTGGGCTGAAGCCATTAATACAGCTTGCCACTCCCAAAATCGAAGTGCTCTTAATAAGGTGCATGGTAAAACACCTTATGAGGTATGGAAAGGCAGAAAACCTATAGTTTCTTATTTTCATATCTTTGGATGTAAGTGTTTCATTCATAACAATGGCAAAAGTAAGCTAAATGCCTTTGATGCAAAAGCTGATGAAGGGATACTACTCCCTCCGTCCTGGATTACTTTCATATGTAGATGGACACGCATATTAAGAAAGTGTAATAATGAGTGGAGTTTTGAAGGGTAATTTTGTAAAACTTTATGTATAAATTTAGAAATAAGTTAACTTTTGTGTATATGTGGAGAAATCGTAATGACATTTGTGTAAAGTTGAGGATATTGTGAGGGTGAAGTTTATAAAAGGGTTTTCCATTTTAAGGGTGTAAAAGTTATTGTGGGACGTTTCAAAAAGAAAAAAGTGAAAGTAATTGCGGGATGGGGGGAGTAATAAAAAATTCATACATTAAAATCAAGGGTTAATTGCAAAAAAAATCACCACCTTTAATGTATTTATCAATTATAACATATTCTTTTTTCTTTGCAATTTGATACACCACCTTTTTATGTTTTGCAATTTAATCCACCGATATATTTTTCGACCAATTTTATTTTAATTTGACGTCGAAAATAGCAAACTCACCACGTTGTCGGCACGTAGACTATCAACTAATAATTTTATTTAATGAAAGTCACACATTTTTAAAAACATTTTTACATAAATTGCACACTAAATCCATCAATATATATTTTCTTTGATTTCCCACAAAATTCTCCATCTTTACGCTTTGATATTATGGATATTGATTTGGTGTTTTCCATCTCAAACTCTTATCCTCTATACAAATGTGATATGTATATAATTTTATTAAAAAAAAAAAAACAATCAAGAAGTTATGCAAAATAAAACAATTCATATAATCATATTTATTTTTCTGATGTGCATTAACGTGTTTTGCAAAAAATAAAATCTAATCACACAAGTCGTGCATTAATCAGAATCATATTTATTCCTATATATACTGTCTTATTTTTTTCTTTTATGTTGCATTACTTTTTCTTAAACACAAAATATTTTTTCTTTAAGTTATGTTGTATTTTTTTTCCTAATCGCACACAACATGGGGAATTCACAATTTTAGACCTCTATGTTGAATTAAAAATGATCGAAAAATTTATCGGTGCATCAAATTGTAAAACTTAAAAAAATTGTGCATCAAATTGCAAAATTTAAAAAGATGGTGCATCAAATTGCAAAGAAAAAAAGAATATGTTGTAATTGATAAATACTTAAAAGGTGGTGTTTTTTTTTGCAATTAACCCTAAAATCAATGCCCAAAAGTTATGGGTTTTTAAGTAAGGGGCGAAGGGTATTGGATTTTTTATTAAACAATGATATTTTATATGTTACTCTCTCCGTGCACACTTAAAATGTGTTATTATCACTACAAGAAAACTGACTTTTAGTGACAAAACCCTCTCATTATTGCTTCTATAGCTAAGAGTCTTCAGTGACAAGAAATCGAGAATTAATGACAAGATCTATCACTAAAAGTCAATTTTTGTCATTAAATCGTTTTAGCTAGAGAAGGTATATTGATAGGATTTGTAGATGTTGTTAATCTTAAATGTCTTACCATGTACAATAATATCTATAATTCGACCTTTATTTTTCTAAGTTTTTCATCCATATGTTACATTAAATGTTATTCAAGATGTTATAACATGCATGTTGAAGAAATAGAAGATTCTATAAGGGTCTGGAACCTAGAAAATTTCAGAATCAAGGAGAAGCTCCTAAATTATGTGGTTCAGCCTAAAACGTCCAAGAACTACATTTAATCATATGGAATGATCTAGAGAAGTTGAGATACTAAATCGTAGGATCTCATATGGAAGGTGTTAGAATGCATAACCACGCTTATAAAAAGTCAAGCAACCTTCATTATTCAGTATGTATTATTCGAATAAATCTTAGACTGGTTGTTCATCCTATTAGGAGTTATGGTCATTAGCCATATCTTTTATATTGTGCCAAAGTATACCAACTTCCCGTGCAACTGGATACTTTTCTACTTATCTATTGAGAGTGTAATCATAGATATAAATTAGTTTTTGGCGGTTATCATACACTTAAGTCGTTTACATATTTGGGCTTGTACTAGATCTTAGTTTTTGCTGTGAAAGTTTATGTTGTAACATTTGACACAATATTTGTACTTATTATTTATAAGTAATTGTTTTTTGTCGTAAGGCTCGCATAGATTTTAAATTAAAATTGTTGATCCCAAAACTGAGTTTAAGATTGGACGAAGTAAAAGTCTAGAGGGGAGGGGTGAATAGACTTTTAAACTTTTTCCAAAATTATCAGAGTAATACAAGTTTTAGTCTAGTCAACTGATCTAACTCAGCTTGTCTCTTAGTAAGCTGATCTTTCAACCAGTATACTATCAAACAATCTAGTTATATCAATATACAATGTAGTGTGCGGATTTTATGAGCCCTTTTAGATTATACTCACTTAGTGATATGAAAAATACTTCTTGAGTGATCCTGTTTTTAAGTCTACTCATCTACTTAGCTAGATCTTTAATCTGGCTGTTTATACAAATATCTTCTTGAACAATAAAGAAATATTAAACTATAAAGTAAATCTAGACACAAGATTTATAGTGGTTCAGCCAATAAGCCTACATCCACTCTCACAATTCCAATTGGGAAATTCACTCTTGTGGTTTAAAGTCTCAAGTCTAAGACTTCGATCTTTTCGAATACACCACCAAATGTATCTTCAATCAACCAGTAATTTCACAAGTTACTAAGCCTTCTTTGATCGTCTTCTTCAAATTGGGCTTGATCTTTGATCTTCTGTGAACTCTGCGAGTTTTCTTACTTTGATTTGCTTTGAATGCATCTAAGATTTCAGTGTATCAGTAGTCTTCTCCGCATGAAGATCATCCTCTATTTATAGATCTTAATTGTTGGTCCCAAAGTTGAGTTAAGATTGATTAAGCTAGGAAAATTCTAGAGGGGATGGGTGAATAGACTTTTCAAAATCTTTCAAAATATCAGAGTTTAATGCGGAATAGTGTTCTGAATAGTACTGCTCTTACTGGGTCAGATCAGTACTTCCAGTTTCAGTTTTATACTCAACTTAGATTTAGATCTTTTACTTAGTAAACTTTACTGTTCTTAGTTAAACAATATAAACAGATATCAAACAGAAAGTAAAGAACACAAGATTTATAGTGGTTCGACAAATGTCTACATCCACTCTCACAACTCCAGCCGTGATGTTTTATTAACTCCTTCTTGAGTTTCTTGTGGCTTAGAGTCCCAAGATTAAGACTTTGATCTTATTGATTACACTTCCAAGTGTATCTTCGATCGACTAGTAATTCAATAAGTAACTAGCACACTTGTTTACGAAATACAAACTAAAATCGAAAAGTAAACTTCTCTTGTTGTAGCCTTTGATTCTTCTCTTCAATTCAGTGGCTCTTCTCTTCTTTGATCTCCTTCAACTCTGTGAGTTCTTGAATGCTTCTTAGACTTTAATTCTCTTTGATTGCTCTTAGATCAGTAGTCTTTGCAGTAGAAGATCACACAACATTTATTGACTTTAGTATGACAGTTAGCAGTTTGTAAAACTAACTCTCAACTAACTCTTAACCGTTTCTTCTTGTAACTTCCTTTTTGTAACTAACTTAACTTCTTATCTTCAAGTCAGCATATCTTCAAATATCTTTAGTTACGCCTTAAATAAGTTTTCCAAACTTATTCTGCCTCAGCACAGTAAACTTACTCTTCTTAGTTTTACTGTTCTTAGTCAGTCAGCACAGTTCTCAACAACTGTTCTAACTTCTTCATAATTCTTCTCTTATACTTCTAAGCTTCTCTTCAACTCTTCTTGAAAGTCTTCTTATTCTGATGTAGTCTTCTGATCTTCTTCTAATCTACTGTTCTAAACTATTACAATGCTGAATACAATAGAATACAACTTTACAAATATAAAACCTATATATACATCAACTGAACTACATACAAATGAGTATATCTAAGTCCTATACTATAAGATGTTTATACAATACAAACATCAGCTTAGTTCCTAACAGTTCATATATCAGATCAGTAACATATAAGATCAGAAACTCAGTTTATAAGTTTTTTCAAGATGACTTAGTTAAGATGACTTAGAACGACATATATCATTAACTTTAAGTTGCTTTTGGCCATCAAAACTTAATTTCATCAACTAGAACATTGTTTCAAGGATTCATATCCCAACAATTTCCCCCTTTTTGATGAAGTCAAAACTACTTAAATGTTAATAAATCAGTAGTTAAGTATGTTGTCAATCATAACAGTTCATCAAATCAAAATTCCAGATTCATATTCAAATCAGATCAGATAATTCACATATTACACATAATCATAGAATATGAAAATATAGAAATAAAGATAAGGTTAAGAAATGTTATCTTGTGAGCTTGTCCTTCATCTTCATTCTTCAGATCCAATTCTGAATGCCAAGTAAAACCTTGTTTTGATGTCCATCATGTGTTGATGATCAGTGATGCCTTCATCCTTGATGTTCTTCTCAATGATGTTACCAATCTCCTTGTAGTCAGGTTCTCCATTCTCAAGTCTTGGAGGTTCCTAGATTGGTTCTTCTGGACACAAGATCTTTATTTCAGCAACAACAATTAACCATTAATAACATGTCTTCCCAGAAGTCTCTTGCTATGTTGTTCATGAAATCTTGAAAGTCTTCAAACTCTGCTTCTCTGCTAGCATGAACTCCAAACTTCCTAACAATGAAATTAGCAATCTGCCACTTTGTCTTCATATCATTCCAATAACTCAGATTATCAGAATCAACAATAAAATCCATATAGTTCTCTTCTGTGATTTTTCCAACATATTTCTTTGATTTCATCTTCCTTTTCAAAGCAGCAACCCTGTTTTCAAATCTCTTGCTTAATGGTTCAACATCTTTAAGCTTTTTCTTTTTTAATTCTGCTTCAGCTCTCTTCTTTTTCATTAATTCCAGTTTCTTTTGAACTTCAGCCATCTCTTTCTCAATAGGTTGATCACTTGAAACAACATGTTTCAACTTGCTCCTTGATCTGGTAATTCTACAGTCTCTTTAGTTTCCAATTCAGCTTAATCATCATTTAAGATGACTTTTATTTTCCTTTTCCCTGAAGAAGATTCAGCAATATTCTTCTCAGCACTTTGAATCTCTGTAGCCTGAATACCAGTAGCTTGTTGCTTCCTAAGTTTGATTTTCTGATTCAAACTTATGATCTCTTCTTTCAATTCATCCTGACTCACAACTAACTGAGCTTGTTGTTGTTCAGTTTGCTCCATTACTTTCTTCATCATGTCTTCCCCCTTTTTGGCTTCATCATGCCACTCTTTCAAGGGTGTCATGTGTTGCTCCAACTTGTTATGTAATTCCTGGGAAAATTTCTTTTCTTGAAGCCTATGCAGATCATAAATCTTGCTCATAGTATGCTCCATAACTCGATCATAAGTACTCTCAGTAGTTAGCTTATTAAACTTTTCAATAGCAGCTTGAAAATTCTTAACAACAGCTTCCAACTTAGCTTGAATTTCTTCATTCTGCTTTCTCAAAATTTCAAAGCTTGAGTCATCTAGAGCATTCTGAGTAGGAATTGTTCTTATAGTCTCTTGAACAGTTTCAGGAACACCAACCTCTTCAGGAACAATTGGTGTGCTCTGCACCTCATCAACAAAAATCTCTTACTCAATCACTGCAGTAGAGTCAAGTACTATTGTGTTTTCAAACACCTCAGTAGCATCATCATTAACCTGTGCAACTACCTCTTCCATGTGCACATCCAAATCTACATTATCAACATTAATATCAGCCTCTGCTGCAACTTCTTCAACATATATATCCATGTTGATATCAGCATCACCATTTCCTTCAGTTTGTTCAACATTTTCCACATGATAGGAAAATCCAGTAATTCTCTCAACTAGTTGAACAACAGATTCTGGAGTTAACAACTCAGTAAAAGAGTTAACACCAGCTGCATTCTTCTGCTCTTGTTCCCAGTCATCAAAAACTGCAGAACCACCGCCATTACCACCAACAACTCCTTCAAATCTACTCTTCTTAAGTATACCAATGTACCAACTCTAAGAAGTTTTTCAAAAACAATAGATCTATCATCCAAACCATTAAATTCATTCAAAAGAGCTAATCTCAACCGCATCCTAATCTGTTCTTCTTTATCACAGATAGGGTAATCCATCAAGCAAGCAAGTTTGGGATTAATGAATTCAGGTTCAGGAGAAGATGTAATATCAATAGGTTCAGAAGAAGGTTTAAATTCATGTTCAGTAGAGTGAGCATGAACTGGGGTAGGGGAACAATGTGAAGTGGTTTGATTTTATGGACTAGTATGGGGAGTGATGTGGATATAAGTGTTCTGAGGGGATGAGTAAGGATTATTTTGACGAATGGGTGAGTAGTGGACTGACTCATCAGAACGGGTAGGCTGTTGATCAATAGGTTGGGCTGGGATAGGATTAGAATTAGAAGGGGTAGAAGATATGGTTTTATGCTTCCTCCTAGGTCCAGTAATAACTCTACCTTTTGTTCTTTTGTAACTAACAATAAGGCTAGAATTACTTACCTCTTCCTCCGAGTTAGCTTCCTTCTCAACTTGTGCAACTAACTGTTCTGAATCTTCATGAGTCAGCTTCCTAACCTTTTTGACTTGTGATCTGTTAGGATCATGCCTTGCCTTAGATCGAACCTCAGGCACCTCTTCATCTGATCTATACATAGATCCACCTGATTCCTGCTGTTGAGTTTGTGGTTTTTGACGTTGTTGAAGTTGTTCAAATTCCACGGATTCCTTTTTGAACAAAAACTTGCCCTGGTGAAATTTCTTATGCGGACTCCAATCAAATTTTCTCTCTGCTAGAGTTGGTAACAGAATACTCAGCTTATTACCAAAACTAAGCATAGCTTTGATGGAGAACTCTTCTGACTCTTCATTAAACAACACCTTTTCTTTTTCACTCAACAACCTCTCGAGGAAAAACCCTTGCCAATCACCATCAACACAATCGATGATTGCCCAAGCTAATGGGTAGAGAGAGAGAGTGGGTAAGGGTGAGAGAGAGCAGGGTAGGTGGTAGATCCCGGCCGGCAACGGCCATTCCCGAGAGACTTCCAGTGAGGCAGAAACCTAGCATATACCTTAACCACAGCCACTGTAATAGGAAGGCACCATGGGTTAGGGCCATAGAACGGGTGGGACTCTTTGACAAAACTGATGTGACAGTATTCTTCAGCAATTTCCCCGAAGAATGCAGACGAATCGATCTAGTAGAGAGCTTTAACAGAGTAGACAAAGTGAAAGATATCTATATCGCTGAAAGAAAGGATAAAAGAGGATTAAGATTCGGATTCGTACGTTTTGGAGGGCATGTCAATCTGGAGAATGTGGAGACGGAGATGAACAACATATGGTTTGGATCATACAAGCTTAGGGCAAATATCTCTAGGTTCGACAGAGAGGTAGGGCAAAAGAGGGAGACATACATAAGGAGCAAGCCCAAAGCAGCCATAATAGAGCAGCGAGTACAAAGTATGAGAAAAGAAAATAGATCATACGTAGAGATCACTAGAAACAAGGCTGGTGAGGTAGAACAAAGGATGCAAAAGTGGAACAACAAAAAGGTCAACCAAATACCAGAATACAAGAGGAAAGGGTCGCACGAGGGTAGAATTGAAGATAAAAATTTTAGGGGCATGACATACGTATCATCAGTCCAAGACAAAGAATGGTTGAAAGGATGCTACGTGGGTAAGATTAGGAGACCAAAGACATGGCCGACCGATGGAGAAAAGATATGTGAAGAAATGGACGTTTCATGGAAAATTTTACCTCTTGGGGGCGATATGGTTATTATCCTCCCTAGCGACCAGTCTGATAATGCCCAACCGCAACCCTCCGAAACATGGGCAAGCAAATGGCTCAAAGAAATGTACCCCTGGAATCCCGATTCATCGGTATGCGATCGAGTGGTCTGGACAAACTGGTACGACGTCCCACTGCAGGCCTGGAGTCGTAAATTTTTTAATATGGTGGCATCGAGATATGGTGATTTAGTGATGATAGACGAAGATACCAAATGCAGACGAAACCTACAATTTGCAAGGATTCTTATTCGTACGTCATTCCCTGAAATACCAAGAACACCTCTAAGAGTGCAAATAGATGGAAAGATTCATCATATCAGAATTAAAGAGGAAGATGAGGATTTTGGCGGAGATCCATGGGACGATGAGAGTGCACAAGTTTTTGAGGGGATAGAAGAGGAGTGGAATCTGGAGGACTGGAAGGAGGCGGAGGGGAGAGACATGGCGGCCGGAGAAGACAGAAAGTCACAAACTTCGGCTGACGTCAGGGAAAGAGAAAGATCTCAAAAGAACAACATAATGACTGCGCCGACTTCGGGAACAGTAATCGAAGAAACCAATCTAGATCTTGGGGTAACTTTATCCGTATCGAGGTATCGGGACCCTCCAACAAATAAGGCGGTGGAATTACTGCAACGCACGCGTGGAGCGAAGAAAGGAAATTCCCAAGAAGTCAATACCACAAGCCCAGAAGGAAATACAATAAAGGGGGCCCAGGCCCAAGGAAATAGGCCATAGTATAATAATAAAAGAGATCCGCGTGTTAGTGGGAAAAGGTTGGACCTCAATGTCACGTGTTCTGGAGAAAGCAGCAATATATTCGGGCTGGAGGAGAATAAAATTAATGGGCTTATAGAAATGGATGGCCCAATCACCCATGTAGGCCAGAAGTAGATATGGGCCCAAGATGAAGAAGTAAGTAACCCAGATCCTATAGATTATGTGGCACATCAAGAAAAGTCTGGAAGCAATGAAGGGACAACTGGAAATCTCGAGAGAGAAAAGATGGAGACGGAGCTCGAGTCTCAAGATGAGTCGGATAGAAACAAAAAGAGAAAAAAATCGAAGGAAAAAAAGAGAGGAAAAAAGACCTGGATCGAGGATACGAAGAGGAGAGATGGAATAATATGATCGAAGACAGAAATATAACAACACAAGCAGTACACACGTGGGATTTGGGTAGAAAGATAGGCATGGTGAGCTCACTACCGGATGAAGGGGTGGTCGGGCAACTAGAGAGAATGGAGAAAAAAGAAAGAAGAAAATCGAAAAAGGGGAAAAAGAACACAAAGAAAGGTGCAGACTCAATGGTTAATTAATGCGGATTTTTAGCTTCAACATTAGAGGAATGGGGGGAAGGGAAAAAAGAAGAGAGGTGAGAGAGATGATCACAAAAAATAAGATTCAGATGTGTTGTTTGCAGGAGACTAAAGTAGGGAACGTGAACAAATTTCTGTGTAAATCAATTTGGGGAACCGCAAAGTTCGATTGGGCAAGTCGGGACGCGGAAGGAAGATCAGGGGGAATTCTAACGATCTGGGACGAGGAGGTTTTTTGCAAAACAAGTGTTTGGCATATGAAAGGATGTCTTACAGTGAATGGCTTTCTTAAAAGTGATGGAACAAACTGTTGCATCATGAACATCTACGCGCTGTGCAACACGACGGAAAAGAGAGAATTATGGAACGCGCTGAAACTTGTCCTAAATCAGAACACCCAGGTATGTGTGTGCTTGGCTGGTGATTTTAATGCCGTCAGATACGACGACGAAAGAGTAGGGAGAAATGAAAGGGTTGATAACAATGATATTAAAATGTTTGATGATTTCATAAAATCAAACAATTTGATGGATACTCCGCTACTGGGTCGCAAATATACTTGGTATAGACCAGATGGGTCTTGTAAGAGCAGATTGGATAGGATTCTAGTGAATGAAGAGTGGGCAGATAAATGGCCGAACATAGTAATCAAAGGATTGGAGCGTTCAGTATCAGACCATGTCCCAATTTTTATGGAAGCAAACCAGAAGGACTGGGGACCTAGGCCATTCCGGTTCTACAATTCGTGGCTCACACATCCGAACTTCAAAGAATTTATCGCAGAGAAATGGGGGGTATATGAGATACAAGGGTGGGGCGGCTATGTAATGAAAGAAAAATTGAAGCTTCTAAAAGCAGATCTTAAGGGATTGGAGCAGAAATGTGTTCGGGTATTTGGATCAAAGAATTGAAAAAAGTAGACTGGAGATCAAGAAACTGGATGCTCTAGATGATACATTTGGGTTAGAGGATGAGGAGGCGGACATAAGAAGGGAAACATTCGCGAGGCTATTGAGGGATCTACAATGGAAAGATAACCAAATGCATCAAACGGCAAAGATAAAATGGATGAAGGAAGAAGATATCAATTCAAAAATTTTCCATAGAGTGGTAAACAACAGAAGGAAAAGAAATGAAATAAATGGATTGTTCCTGAACGACAGATGGACTGAAGATGTTCAGGAAGTAAAATCAGGAGTGTTCCATCATTTCAGTGAGCATTTCAAATCTGAGGGTGAGATTAGACCATTCTTGAGTGACAGAATGATTTCAAAGAAGCTGGAGGCCTGTGATAATGAGTTCCTTACGGCTCGGTTCACGGAAGAAGAAATCAAAGAGGCAATTTGGGATTGCGAAAGCTCGAAAAGCCCAGGTCCCGATGGTTTCAGTCTTGGCTTCTTCAAGGACAGGTGGGAGCTGCTAAAAGATGAGATAATTAAGATGATAGAGGACTTCCATAATCACGGGAAACTTGTGAAAGGGTTTAATCCATCTTTCATTATCCTAATTCCTAAAAGGGAAGGGGCTCAGAGGTTAGATGATTTTAGGCCAATCTCGTTAATTGGCAGCCTCTACAAAATCATATCGAAACTCTTGGCAAAAAGGATAGCAAAAGTTTTGGATAGAGTAATCTCGGAAAATCAGACAGCCTTCATCGGAGGTAGGCAGATTATGGACGGCATCTTGGTAGCACATGAAGCAATTGATGAAGCAAAAAAGAAAAGAAAGCCGAGAGTTCTGTTCAAAGTGGATTTCGCAAAGGCATACGATTCGGTGGAATGGCCCTTTTTGGAACAGATGATGACAGCCATGAATTTCTCAAAAAAATGGAGGTCATGGATTATGGAGTGTGTGACGTCTGCCAACGCGTCGGTCCTAGTTAACGGGTGTCTATCTGGCGAGTTCAGGCTCGAAAAAGGATTGAGACAGGGGGATCCACTGTCCCCCTTCTTATTTCTTATAGTGGCTGAAGGACTCAACATCCTGATTAAGAAGGCGGTGGAGACAGGCGATCTTCAACCAGCAGCCATTGGCCACAATAGCATAAAGGTCCCTATTTTACAGTACGCGGACGATACGTTGTTCATGTGTAACGGAAGATGGGAGGATATAAAAACCATTAAATATACTCTGAGGCTGTTCGAACTCGCGTCGGGGTTGAAAGTCAATTTCGGTAAGTGTAGCCTCACAGGAATCCACATGAAGGAAGAAGTAATTAAGGAGATGGCAGAATTCATGAATTGTAAGGTGGAAGGTATTCCAATGAGTTTCCTGGGAATTAATATTGGCATAAATCATCACAGAAAGGCTGCATGGAACAACCTCTTACAGAAGATTCGGGGAAAGTTGGAAAAATGGAATGATCGTCACATCTCGTTGGGTGGGAGAGTAACATTAGTCCAATCGGTCCTAGCTGCGGTGCCAACCTATTATTTGTCCTTCTTTGAATTACCTAAGAGTGTGTTGAGTGCTATCATTAAGATTCAAAGGGAGTTCTTATGGGGGGTGGGGGAAACTATAACAAAAAAATCTCATGGGTTAGTTGGGATCAGCTGTGTGAGGAGAGAAAACTTGGGGGGTTGGGATTAAGGGATGTGCATATATTTAACAAAGCTTTACTTGGAAAGTGGGTATGGAGGTTTTTGAATGAGGAAGAAAATCTATGGGTAAAAGTTCTAAAATCGAAATATGGGAATCTGGGAGGGGAGAGAGGTAGTAATCAGAGGAGAAGGAGCAAAAAGTTAGAGTCAGGATGGTGGAGGGAGATATGTAAACTGTATGAGGGAGTTGAGGGCAATGGATTCAAATCGGGTATTTATAGAGAGGTGGGAAATGGTGAAAAAATAAAATTCTGGAGTGATAGGTGGGTAGGAGAGAGCTGGAATTTAAAGAATAAATTCAATAGACTCTTTAAATGCAGCAATAAAAAAGAAGCTTTAATTAGTGAGATGGGAAGATGGGGGGAAGACGGGTGGGAGTGGGAATGGAAATGGAGAAGAGTGCTTAGTAGCAGGGAACAAAACTCTTTTGACGAAATGTTATCTATCATTAGCAGGTACAAGCTCAAACAAGGATGGGACGATATGTGGAGATAGGAACTCGCACCTAGAGGTATATATGCGACGAGCAAGGCATACAAGGTACTGAAGCAGAGGCTCGACAAAAGAGAGGCAGCGACTGAAATGGGGGAGGAGTTCGAAGTCTTGTGGCAGAGTCTAGCACCAAGAAGAATCCAAACTATTGTATGGAAAGCCCTAAAATACAGATTGGCCACAGCAGATAATCTGAAGAAAAGGGGAGTCCCGTTAACAGCTGCTGAAGAAATATGCCGGACGTGCGAAGCCACGGAGGAGACGAATAGACATCTGCTGTTGGAGTGTATCTTCGCAAGAACAATATGGGGGGAAATTCACAACTGGATACTGTCCCTCACAATACCATAGCCATTCATCTCCTACAACACAGCATATTGTTTGGAAATGAGAAAGGAAGCAGGAAATTTGGTACTAGTATTTGGACAGCAGTGATTTGGGAGTTGTGGAGATGCAGAAATGAGAAGCACTTCTCTGGGGTAGCACCAGTAGTGAAAAAATCTTTGGAAAATATCAAGTTACAATTGTGGTCTTGGTTTGTAGGGTATAATGTCATAAAGTCAAACTCTTCAATCTCGGCGTGGTGTTGCAATCCTTATAGTTGTATCGACATATAATACTCATATAGTATGCTGCGAGTGATGTAATCAATACGGGTTGAGTACCCCTTGTACTCAAAGGCAATATATCTTTACTGATTAAAAAAAAAAACAATCGATGATTGCAGCCATCACACGAATCTTCAAATATGTAAGGGCATCTTGGCTATGATGTTGCCCTAACAAACATTTTCCGGCAATGTCCATTAATAATCTTAAACCGGGTGGAAGAATAACCTTCTTGAGATTTTGTAGTGACTTGGGTTCAACTCCAGTCCATCTTCCAACACATTCTTTTTCACGTCCTTCCATATAACCCATAATATGAACAGGTCCTTCTGGTAAATCGAAAGCAATACCTAGACTCTCTCTTGTCAAAGAGACTTTGTGTCCTGAAAGCATTGACTGAACACCATTGATGTTATCACCTTGAAGTTGTACATAGAATTCCATTGCCCCAGGTTCAAAAACCATCTTGGGGAATGATTCTAAAAACTTCTGCAGGCCGCTCTCTTCGCACATTGTAAGAATGGCTTGATTTTTTGCATTTTGCTTTCCGACGAAAACACGACGTTTTCAACAAATATGCCCTTTTATCTCAACCATTTCGTCGAATTTGAAAGTACCTACAACTTTGTTAGCATGATTCATAACATCGATAATCGCCATTTGAAGAAATATCGAAAAGTAGACAGTAGAGTAGTAAAGTTTTGAGAAAGTTTCCAAGCTCGTAACTTCCAGAAATGTAAAGAGAAGAAGATGAAGTGTATAAGATCGTGGGTAATGAATTCAAAACAAATCTAGGGCTTGGATTGAATTAATTTCGCACGATGTGTGGTTTGGATTGAGTCTTGAAAAGTGTAATTTAAAAAAGTTTCATATTCAAGAAGCCCTTTCCAATTTTTGGAGCCAATTTGTGATTGATAAATACACCAAAAATTAGGTCAAAAATAGAGGAGTGTACTAATCTTCTCTATTGATAATCTAAAGTTGAACAGATCTTGACTTAGAATTTTCTAAGGGAAAATACTGTTCTGATGTATATCAGCACAATAGTTTCCAAACACGTTTTACTTCATGAGGGTATGGTAAAATAGTGGATAATGTGGTTAAAGATGAAGAGAATAATGATCCAGTGATAAATATTTTGGTTTTTACTTTGTAATACTGTCAATTGCAATAATGTAATACTATTTACATAAAATTTGTGATAATGCTACATTAGTGTATAAAACAGCAACACACATTAAAATTGTGTTATTATTTTGGTATTTTGTCAAATACTGACATGCATAAATGTGTGATACTCTCTGCAACCTCTTTGTAAAGGGGGTAAACTTTTACCACTAGGACATAACTATAATTTGATTTTTATTTTGCCTTATATGCATAATAATATTTCCTTAATTTCCCAGGCTTTGGATTTTGGGCCCGAATTACCTGCGAATTTAATTTACCGAGATTTCGTATATTTGTTTTCTTTATTTACTTGATTTGCACATAATTACACATAAGTCATTGCAAAAACTTTTGTGCCAATAGTTTATGTGTAATTATGTGTAAATTGTATATTTGTTTTCCTTATTTGATTGATTTACACATAATTACACATAAACTATTTTCACATAAGTCATTCCTAAGTAAATAACGTAGTTTGATAGTATGGAAGGCAATTTGTGGATGTCTAGCGACTGCGGAAAACCTTCAAAGGAGAGGGATTCAAATTGGAGAGGATGCAGCAAGATGCAAATTTTGTGGGGAAGTAAAGGAGACAAATAGCCATATCTTAATGGAGTGCAAGAAGATAGATGAAATATGGGCAGAATGCATGCAATGGATACAGGTATGCAGTGCTGCACATAATGACCTCCCAAAGAATTTAGTACACTACAGTGTGCTATTAGGCTATGATAAGAAAAAGAGAAAAGTTGCTGCTAGTATTTGGGTGGGAGTAAGTGTGGGTGATTTGGGAAACTAGAAACAAGATGGTTTTTTAGGGAGGAATGTTTGATAAAAAAAAAAAAAATGGAGAAGATAAAAATCAACTTGTGGTCTTGGTTAGGGGGGAGAATTTGATTGTTCCAAATTCTGCGATCTCGGCTTGGTGTTGCAATCCATTTTTATGCATTGATAGTTAGGTGTTTTTCATGTGAGATGAATCCATAGTGAGAGTATGGTGATTCATGATGTAAAATGAATGGATGGAGTACCCCTTGTACTCAAAAATACATAATGAGAATTTTTTTTACTGTTCAAAAACAAAAAAAACGTAGTTTGATTGTGTGTATGGTGGGTCCCAAAAAATATTGTATGAAGGATAAATATATGTATATCATGAAAGTGAGTATGTAAACTTTTCAGGGACGAAGATAGTAACTTTTAGTAATAAGTCCTATCATTCATTTTCAATTTTCAGCTAGAAAAGTAACAATAAAAAAATTTATCACTCAAAATCAATTTTGTACTGCATTAAAATTTGATATGTAATGGATATAAATGGTTCTTACTCAAGGGAAACTACAAGGTCATGATTATGTTGGGAAATCGTTAGGAAGTGCAAATCATTATTTTGACATTTTAATAACTTGAATTAGGTTATAGGAAATCGTTAGGAAGTGCAGATCGTTGTTTGACTTTTTAATATATTAATATTATAAGTAACTTTATTATAGAGTTGGTAGTTGATAATTAACTTTCATAGAGTAAATTATAGCTAGAAGTGCATTTATTGGTTATATAAAATAATTAAAGAATTAATTACTTGAGGTTTCCAAAAAAAAAAAAAAATAATAACTAAAGAAAACTATCGTATCAAATTTCTTTAAGAGTGAAATAAAAAAGGAAGGTACATCTTCGTTCTTGAGTATTTTTCTAGATTTAGATAAGCCTTTAAAATATTTTTTAGTATGAATAAACTCTTTATTTTTTCAAAATTAAACAAAAAGACATTTTCATGAACAAAAATAAATGTATGTGTTTTTCATTTAATGTAGTTTAATGATAAATTCCCCAGTTTTAAGAAGAAAAATATACTATAATACATTTTGACTTCACAATATCATTCCAATTATTATAAAAAAGCACATAAATAAATAATCAATACAAAATTTCATATTTTTTTATAGGAAGCATGCACAAAATTCAAGATATACATTTAATCTTGTTTAATTTAAAGGAAACACATTTATTAATAAATAAGGGACACTAAATTAAAATTTAAAAAAAAAGTCAAGTTTGGTGGTATACAAATAGTAAAATGCAATTTTATTTTTGGATTAGTTGAAATGCATATTTGTTTAATTTTAAGAGGAGATTGATTTATTTGTACCAAATAAATATACAGTAAGTAAGAACATATTTGTTCAATTTAAAAAAAAAAAGGTAAAAAAATTATTTGTACCATAAAATACATTTAAGAAATTTTAAACCTGAAATAATAGTTGAGACATCTTATTCCTGTTAACAATATTGTATATTTGTCCCTTTTATATATAGGTGCACATGCATTGCAATATTTTTGCTATTCGTATGTCAACTTCTTTTTCGTGAAACTCAATTTTATCTAAATGATTAAAAAAAATGAAATTAACACTTTTCTTTTTCTAAAGAAATATGCTTCAATTTAAAATTGATGCTTTATATAAATCTGAAATAAATTCAATTTGATATTCTTTTCATATTTTGATGGGATGAGATATATCTATACCTACCAGTCTTGATAATGTTATGGGTAAGTTTCGAGCGAATTAAGTGAGGTGAAAAGTTTAGAGAGGGGGAATGAATATACTTTTCAATTAAAACAATTTTTCGTACAACAACTGATCAGAGGTGTTGAACTTGTAGAAATAAGTCAGCTAGCAGATAAGAGTTACTCCCTCCGTTCCATACTTGAAGCTACAAACCAAATTGGCACGGGTTTTAATAAATGAGTTGTTTATTAGTATTGTGTAAGATAAAGTGGGGGTAATAAAGACTTTTCAACTTTATAAATAGTAATAAAGTTACTTTTTAGTGTAATAAAGTAGAGGCATTTGTTGTAATATTGTGATGTTTTAAGGGGAGTGTTTAAAAGTGTTTTTACTATTTTAGGTAATGTTGCTTCAAGTATGGGACGCCCAAAATGGTAAAATGTAGCTTCAAGTATGGGACGGAGGGAGTATTTGAGTGCGACTGTGCGAATTACGAGTGATAACTACTTACTGACAGTTCGAAATTAGATATGATACTGAAACTCATTTTTAACTCATGAAAATTATTGATTAGATTTTTATGCAATAGGAAACAAAGCTCAAATGGCTTGGTGCATATTTATTTGTGTAGAATGCAATATTGGTAACTTAACAAGTAGTATAATAAAACTATAAGCAGATATTAAAGTTTGCCAATTGCAAACAGATTTATAGTGGTTCTGTGATTAGATTCTTACGTCTGATCCACTCCATAAATTCGACAGTGAATTCATTCTTTTTAAATGATTTGTATTTTTAGTGCCAAGAATAACACTTAAATTCTCAATTTTTCGTGAACTTGATCTTATTAAAGTTGGAGAGTTTAGTACTCTTTATAGGTGTTGTTTAAACAAAAAAAATCATACTTCCAAAAGGATACAATAAGTTTTGTGTAGGTTTTCAACTAATAAATCTCTCTTACAAGTTGGGCTTGAAAGATTCTGATCTTAAGCTTAGAATGTGAATTTATATGCTTACGGTCTAAAGGGTGAACACTCCAATGATTTTGTAAATCTAAAAGTGTTTTGTAAATACTTTGAATATGTTGAGCTTTTGCGTATTAACTGGGTCTGTTCTTGCATATTTTCGTATAGTACACGTGTAACCTTAATCGAGATTGAAGGTCCACTATTTATAGATATTTTAAAAAAACTGGTCATTGGAGAGCTTGCTGCCGTCGTTCGCCTTGCCACTTTCGAAAATTGTTCGAAATAGAAAGTTATCCAATCCGAAAAGCACAAAGATAAAATTGTAATTTTATTTACATTGTAATTTTGGATTATATATTTTTTTCCGTTTACTCGTAAGGTATTGTTGGTATTCTATAAATCAACATTTTATTCATAAATAATTGTTTTATTTATAAATGAACTCCATAATATTTTATCATACCTCCAATCTATATACTTTTTAAATTAATTAATATTTATTAAAATTTGTGTTAGATTAAGGGGGGTGTATTCAATTGAGATTCTGTTGGATTTTTTTGGACTTTTAAAATCTAGGGGTATTCAATCCGGATTTTTAAAAGTCTTTCAAAATCTTGAGGTATTCAATCCGGATTTTAAAAAGTCTTAAAAAATCTTTAGGTATTCAATAGTCTGTGGATTTCAATACTCTATGGATTTTGATGGATTCTGCTCCAAAAATATAAATAAATTTCACTCTCCAAAATCTCTTCTAATAAGCAGAGATTTCAACGGATTCTCAAAAAAAAACTTTAAAAAGACTAAAAAAAAAAACCTTGTTGTTCTTCTAACAAAAGTTCTACTACTAACCTACCGTTATCCTTCTAACAAAAGTTCTACTACTAACCTACCGCATTTTTCATCATTGGAGAAATTGCGGAGAGTGAGAGCTTCACCACCAGTTCACCATTATTTCAAAATTATGTTCTCACTTAAAAATTTATAATATCAGCCCATTTGATATAGTAATTTATATATTCTCGATCTCCACCTAATTTATAGTATTAATTATTATACAAAGATTATTTGAAATATAATATTAACAAAGATTTGTATATATCTTTATAATATATTATGAATTTTCAGTCGAATATGAAGAAGATCAAGATTCACCCTATCTCGACATGGAAGAGCCAACTACAACAAAAAACCTGAAGCTAATGCATGGAGAACGGAGTATTGCTATCTCGATATGGAAGAGGAAAATTTACAACAAAGAACTGAAGCTAATGCATGAAGAACGAGTATTGCTAATGCTATGTGAGAAATTACTCAAATGAGACCGAGGTATAATGGTGATGGAAATGAAGATGAGAATAATAATGATGAATAATATATTTTTTTTAATTAATATATATTTGGTATTTTTTTTAAAATAATTTAGATAATTTTTTTTAATATACAAGTGTGTTTGATATACGTTTGCATCAATAATTTCAGTGCCGGAGTTTATGGAAATCTATGTAAATCAATAAAAAAATACATTTCACAATCCTGCCAAATCTATAAAAATCCATATAAATCAATAAAAAAATCAGTCAAACATCTTTATGGAGTTTATGGATTTTCCAAATCCACTGACTTTTTAAAGTCCAAAAAAATCCAACAAAATCTCAATTGAATACACCCCCTAAATTAATATTATGAATTTGGGGAATTTATTTTATGAATTATCGTATACTATGCATTTATAAAAGTAAATATTCCATAAAATTTTCTATTTATTAAAAGTCATGAAAGCTGTGGACAGGTTTTGTTGTTTCGGTAGAGAAAAGCCAAAGAGGCAATATATCACATGACCCCATTGGCTGGATAAGTACGAACCACCGCCCACCGACACTCAAAATTTTATGCCTTTACCTTTATTTTATTTTATCAAATAATATTTTCTAATTTATTTATTAATATAATATATCTATTAATTATATTAAAAAATATAACCTTCATTAAATAGAATTATAATCGAAATTTTACTTGTTTCACTAAAAAGATTTAATTTTGATAAAAAGTCAAACTAGTCTATAATTAAAATGGAGGGAGTATTTCTTCCAACAAAGTAAATTAGATAATTTGATCAATCCATCCAACATTAGATAAATTGATACTAATTACTTTTGTGTTTCACAATTATTTGCACTAAATATTTTACGTACAAATTAAAATAAAAAATGCAATGAATGAATTTATAAGTATTGAAATGTAATTTTATAAATTTTTATGAAAAAAATTTGATAAAATTGAGTAGAAAAACTAGTAATATCATTTTGTGTAAATATTACTTTTCTCTGTTTCAGTAAAAATTACTTAATTTTTCTTTTTCGTCCGTTGTAATAAAAACTATCAATTTATTTTTTGACAACTACTCATTCACATTTCTCATTTCTTTTAATTACATCACCTCTAATATATTTATTTATTTTATTATATTTATTAATTTCTATATTCAAAGGTTATGAATAACTTTTATAAAAAAGAAAAGAATATTATGAAAGTGACTACTATAGAAGAGCTTTTTTTTTTTCTTTTCTTTTTGAATATACAAAGAATTGTACAACCAACGAATAAGCAATGTACAAATAATAACAGAAAGAATTGGGTAGGTGTAATACACTTTTCAGTCCCTGGTATTACCCAGATTAACAATGTCTTAGATGCGTTTATTGTGAAGAATAACATCAAATACAACAAATGATAGTATTATTTAGAGTAGTTGTTTTAGTTATAACTTCTATTTTAGTAGTTTTAACTTCCATATTGCAAACTTCCCTCTATATAAGAGGAGGGATGTAAATCATTTTGATCATGTAATTTCAATGTAATTTCAATGTAATTCTTCTATATTCCTAAATTCTCTCAATGTGCACTCTATCCAATCTCTTCTTATTATGAAATTTCACATTTATAATTAAGTATTGGATTAATTGCATATAAAACAAATTAATCGTGAACTTATGTGAATTCAATCATTATTTCTCTTATTTTTACAATGATTTTATTTTATTTTTAACTCAACGTAGCTACTTTTGTTTATTCAAATGTTTTATATGATCACAATTTGAATAATAAACGTACATATATATTAATTTTCTCGGATATAAAAAAATTAATTTTTCTATATGGAGTATGTTATTTTCTGCCTAACGAATCACCTATTAATGGCTTCCATGCATCATGCGTGTGATCTTCCTACTCGGTATTACTCCAATACACAGTGAGTTAACCATTTCACGGTTAGTTACGGTACGTATATCGAAATTACAATTTCATATAAATTTGCAAAAAAATAAATTATAAAAAATTAAATTTCAAATGTTTTAGAAAATCATATTTTTTTATACAACTAACTTATTTCCTACCGAGTTATTTGATAATACTACATTACTACTACAGATCATATATTCTAAAATTCTCTTTCTAAAACAGTTTTTGTACTAAAAAAAAACTTCTTTAAAAATCACAGATTAATTAAATAAAACATTTATGTAATGTGTTACGTGTTTAAAAATTAATTATGGTTTATTACCTTAATGTAATAAATAACGGCAAAATTTGTTTAAATACATTTTTTTTAAATAGTCATATTTTGTATGAACAATACTTGTGAAATTTCATAACGAGAAGAAATTGGATAGAGTGCATATTGAGAGAATCGAGAAATATAGAATTCATATTGAGTAGTAAATGAATTGAATAGTGAATTAGATGATCATCACTCCTCTATATAAGAGAAGATTTACAAGAGAGGTTATAACTACTAAACTAGAAGTTACAACTAGAATAACTATTCTAACTAATACTCTTTCATTTGTTGGCTTGACTTGTTGTTATTCTTCACACCCTCCCACAAGATGAGCATGGATGGTAATCAAGCACATCTTGAAATTGTTATTAAAAAAAACTTCAAAAAACTTCAAATCTTGAAGAGTTGGGACCATGTGATATCGAGTTGAAGAGAACCATAAGTGCAGCAATACCAACATCAAGAACGGAAGAATAGGGAGCCAAAATTTCCATTTCAACGTCAATATGTTATCATCAAGAAAAAGAAATTTTCAAATTATAGAATCGTGGTAGACACGAAAGAAAGAATCGTGATAGACACGAAAGATAGAACCGTGATAGACACAAAGAGAAAATATTAGATTGAGTATAGAACTCTTGAATATAGAAAAGAATCCCTAAATTTTTAGGGCAGAAAAGTCGAGTATAAAACTCTAAGAATTTGATTCGAATCAAAATGAAATCGAATCTAAAACTCACGAGCATAGAACCCGCAAAGAAATGAGCATAAAACTCAAGAAATGAGTATAGAACTCCAAAAATTCGAATCCAAAAATTCACAAGCATAGAACTCGTAAAGAAGAAATCTTGAAAAGAAAAAATAGGGTAGAAATCCAAACCCATCAAAGATTTGGCAGAAATGAGTATACAACTCAAGAAATGAGTATAGAACTCAAAAAAGTTTAAGAAATGAGTATAAAACTCAAAAGACACAAGAAAGTGTGAGGTTTATCTCAAATCTCCTAGACTAGACGAGTGCGACTCGTCTGGTACAGATCAGGTAGATTCTAGTCTACTAGTGTACTCGTCTGTTGGGCGGATCAGTCGAGGTACTTAGTCGATAGAAGTCTTCTGAAGGACTCAGCTGTTAGGCGTATCAGCTGGTGGAGTCAGACAAGTTAGCTCAGACCAGATTAGATTAGTTGGAGGAGTCCAAACAGATGAGATGGGTGTTGCGAAGGACAAGACGAGTTAGGAAGACCAGACAAGTAGAGGTCTAACCAGACTAGTTGAGTTCTGTTAGCAGGGTTAATTTTTGGCTAAGTATGGAGTCGTCTTGTTTGCGAAACAAGTGAAGGGCAAGGAGGTCAATTCAGATTGGGTCACGCGAGAAGTGTGAGTTTGTTACATGGTTGTAACAGAATCCACGTGGTAATCCTCACACGTTCCATGCACGCTGCAATCATCCTTGGCAGCCTATAAATACCCCATTGCTTGTATTGTAAATCTTTGACGCGTACGAGCATTCGTTTTGAGAGTTGAGAGTTCACGAGCGAAGTGAGGATATAATCCCTTTCCGAGTGATGAGTGTTTGTAAACATCTCTTGAACTAATCAAATTGAAGTCGTGTGTCCAGTGGATGTAGATCACATTGATCGAACCACTTAAAACGTTCTTGTGCTCTGTTTTTCTGTTTTCATTTATATTTGTGAATTGCCATGCTTTCGTTGGATTGAATATTGGTCGATTATTTTGCTTGTGATTGGAGACGTCTAATCAAA
Source organism: Galeopsis tetrahit (assembly GCA_963675135.1). NCBI lineage: Eukaryota > Viridiplantae > Streptophyta > Magnoliopsida > Lamiales > Lamiaceae > Galeopsis > Galeopsis tetrahit. The sequence goes on from OY776122.1 coordinate 34,740,340, forward strand.
GTTGAATTATCATTGACAATCGTAACAATTGGCGCCGTCTGTGGGAATCGGAAACGAGAGGAATCGATTGTCAGCCATTAATCAACTGCCAGTTCGAAGATGGAGAATTCGACCAAGTATAATATTGAGAAGTTCTCAGGCACAGGTGACTTTGGGCTGTGGAGAGTCAAAATGCAGGCTCTCCTAGAACAGCAAGGCTTGTTCGACGTGCTCGAAGAGTCTACAGCCCCAGCTGAGGAATCTGCCTCCGTTGCTGCTGAAAGGAGCAAGATGCTCAGGAAAGCTCGAAGCACTATTCTTCTCTGCCTTGGTGATAAGGTTCTAAGAGAGGTGGCTAAAGAGAAATCCGCGAAAGAGGTCTGGGACAAGCTAGGTAAACTTTACATGGTTAAAACCTTAGCTAACCGTCTCTATTCGAAACAGAAGTTGTATGCCTTCAGAATGGTGGATGACAAACCCATTCCGGATCAGCTTGATGAGTTCAATAGAATTCTTGATGATCTAGAGAATTTAGATGTCAAGTTAGAGGAAGAGGATAAGGCTCTGATTCTATTGAGTGCTCTCCCTAAGTCCTTTGAAATCTTAAAGGATACCATCTTGTATGGTAGGAAGGAAAGTATTACATTGGAGGATGTAATACTGGCTGTCAAGTCCAAGCTGCTGCACAACAAGACGTCTCAAGCAGACAAGGTCAGTAGCGGAGAAGGATTGGCAATCAGAGGTGGCCAGAAGCGATCTGGTGCCAAGAAGAGTTCTAGTCAACCCAAAGGAGCTGATAAGGGAAAATCAGCTGTGTCCAATCAAGGTGAGGCAGTGTGCTACCATTGCAACAAGCCTGGGCACTATAAGGATGCTTGTCACAAATACAAGCAGTTCTTGAGGAAATCTGGTGCCAATACCTCTAATGACAAGAATCAAGCTAACCAGACTCAAGTTGAGAAGGAGCATGAAGGCTACGAGTCTGCTCAAGCACTAACCATCACATCCTCTACAGAACAGCAAGCATGGATCCTTGATTCAGGGTGTTCTTTCCATATGACTCCAAGACGAGATTGGTTTCATGATTTCAAGCAACAGAAGGGCGGTTCTGTTCTGCTTGGGAATGATCACACTTGCAAAGTTGTTGGAGAAGGTAGTGTTCACCTGAAGATGTTCGATGGGGTAGTAAGAATACTCAAGAGTGTTAGGTACGTACCTGAACTCAAGAGAAATTTGATCTCACTTGGGATGCTAGATTCTATGGGCTATAAATTCCAGTCGGCTGATGGAGAGCTCAGTGTGTCAAAAGGGGAGCTGACTGTCCTGAAAGGCGAGAGAAGGAGTGATCTCTACTTTCTTAAGGGAGAAACAGTAGCTGGTAGATCAGATGTAGCGGAGGTGCAAGACAACTCGATGTTGTGGCACAAAAGACTAGCTCACGTAGGCGAGAAGGGCCTAGTAGAGTTGTCTAAGCAAGGTCTTCTTGGCAAAGACAAGATCACTCAACTCGACTTGTGTGAGTCTTGTATTCTTGGTAAGTCCAAGAGACTTAAGTTTGGTAAGGGTGTTCACTCTACCAATGGGATCATGGACTATGTCCATTCTGATCTATGGGGGCCAGCGAGGAATCAGACGAGGTCTGGTGGAAAATACTTCTTGTCTATCATAGACGACTACTCAAGAAAAGTGTGGGTGTCTATTCTGAAATCGAAGTCAGAAGCATTTGAGAAATTCAAGGAATGGCTCATTGAATGTGAAAATGTCACAGGCAAGACTCTCAAACATTTGAGAACTGATAATGGTCTGGAGTACCTATCAGACGAGTTCAATGCGTTCTGCAAATCGAAAGGAATAGTACGGCATAGGACTGTGCCAGGGACCCCTCAGCAAAACGGAGTAGCTGAGAGGATGAACCAGACACTACTTGAGAGAGTCAGGGGTATGTTGAACAGTTCTTGTCTGCCGAAGGTGTTTTGGGGAGAGGCTGTGTCTACTGCAGACTATTTGATAAACAAAAGTCCTTCCTCGGCTGTGCAATACAAAACCCCAGAGGAGTTGTGGTCTGGACGTGCAGCCGATTACAATCATTTGAAGGTATTTGGATGTCAAGCTTATGCTCATGTCAAGCAAGATAAGCTTGAGCCTCGAGCATTGCGATGCGTGTTTGTTGGGTATCTTTCTGGCGTGAAAGGATACAGGTTATGGTGCCTCGAAGCTGGGATGCAAAAGTGCATAATCAGTAGAGATGTGACGTTTGATGAGAGTCGGATGCCTCTATCAGAACAGACTAGTACGAGTACTAGTGCAGCTGATAACCAACCAGACGAGACACAAGTCGAGGTGGAGCAAGTTTACTCCACAAGACCAGTTGGAGATGATATTGATCCAGATGAGGAGGGCGATCCTCATAGTGAGAATGATCTTCAACATTATCAGCTGGCACGGGACAGAACCAGACGAGAAGTACACCCACCTCAGAGGTATGGACAAGCTGACATAGTCTCATTTGCATTATGTGCAGCTCTTGAGGTGGAGTCTCTGGAGCCGAAATCTTATTCAGAAGCCATCAGCTGCCACGACAAGGAAAAGTGGATAGTTGCTATGGAAGAGGAGCTGCTTTCTTTGAACAAGAACCAGACATGGGAGATTGTTCAAAGGCCCAAGAACAAGAAGTTGGTTGGGTGTAAGTGGATCTATAAAAAGAAGGTGGAAGCTCAGAGGGGTGGCAAGCTTAGATACAAGGCGAGGCTTGTAGCTAAGGGTTTTACACAGAAGGAAGGTATCGATTTCAATGAAATCTTCTCACCTGTTGTGAAGCATTGTAGCATCAGAATCTTGTTAGCTATGGTTGCCCAATATGAATTGGAGCTACATCAGATGGATGTGACCACAGCTTTCTTACATGGATCTCTAGACGAGAGGATCTATATGAAGCTACCAGAAGGGTTGCACATAGAAGAAGGGGAAGACAAGGTCTGTCTATTGAAAAAGTCCCTCTATGGCCTAAAACAAAGCCCTCGACAATGGTACTTGAGATTTGATGAGTACATTTGCTCAGCTGGTTTTACAAGGAGCTTGTACGACAGTTGTGTCTACTTCAGACGGGTTGGGACTGGTGTTACCTATCTTCTGTTGTATGTTGATGACATGTTAATAGCAGGCGAGTCTATTGACAGTGTTAATCAAGTTAAGGAGATCCTCAAACAGGAGTTTGAGATGAAAGATCTTGGTGAAGCCAAAGTGATTCTTGGGATGGAGATCAGTAGACTAGACGGGTCTATTCTGCTGAGTCAGCCTACTTATCTGCAGAAGGTGTTAGAGAGGTTCAGAATGCATAAGGCAAAGACTGTCTCTACTCCTATTGGCCAACATCATCGTTTGTCCAATCAGATGAGTCCCAGGAACAGCCAAGAGCGAACTCAGATGAGCAAGATACCTTATGCCAGTGCTGTAGGGAGTTTGATGTATGCTATGATGTGTTGTAGACCAGACTTGACTCATGTTATGAGTGTGATCAGCAGATATATGAGTGATCCAGGCTTAAGCCATTGGGAAACGGTTAAGTGGGTTATGAGATATGTTCTGGGATCAGCACAGAAGGGTCTGAAATTTCAGAAGATGCCAAGTGAGGGGGATGCACTTGTAGGATACGTGGATGCAGATTACGCAGCCAATGTTGACACTAGAAAGTCCTTAACAGGATATGTGTTCACTCTATTTGGTACGGCAGTGTCGTGGAGGTCTATTCATCAATCCGTAGTTGCATTGTCTACTACTGAAGCAGAGTACGTGGCCTTGACTGAAGCAGTTAAGGAAAGCATGTGGCTGAAAGGGATTCTTAAGGAATTTGGTTTATCTCAGAACAGTGTGACTGTCTTCTGTGATAATCAAAGCGCAATTCATCTCGCAAAGCATCAAGGGTATCATGAACGAACCAAGCACATTGATGTGAAACTGTACTTTGTGAGAGACATTGTGGAGAAGGGGAGCGTCCAAGTGGTTAAGATAGCTACTGAGGAGAACTCTGCTGATGCATTTACTAAGGCGTTACCAAATGAGAAGTTTGGTTTATGTCCTAGGTCAGTTGGTTTGCATTAGTGACCTCTGCGGAGAAGGCTACTAGTCTGGTGGCGGCAGATTAGTAGTGGAATCTGTCCTTTGAGAAGGATAGATCGGAGCTGTTTAGTTCAAGGTGGAGATTTTGAGCTAAAGGTGGAGAATTGTGAGGTTTATCTCAAATCTCCTAAACTAGACGAGTGCGACTCGTCTGGTACAGACCAGGTAGATTCTAGTCTACTAGTGTACTCGTCTGTTGGGCGGATCAGTCGAGGTACTTAGTCGATAGAAGTCTTCTGAAGGACTCAGTTGTTGGGCGTATCAGCTGGTGGAGTCAGACAAGTTAGCTCAGACCAGATCAGATGAGTTGGAGGAGTCCAAACAGATGAGATGGGTGTTGCGAAGGACAAGACGAGTTGGGTGTTGGAAAATGTTGGTTTTGACCACATTTTATAAAATATTAAGTGACAATTTATAATCTGTTTTGCGTAAATGGATTTAGTTGATTTGATTTCTCAAAACCAAATTTTGGGTGAATGAGAAATTAATATTAAAGTTGGTCATTTAGTGTGTGGATAAATACATTGTTGAATGTATTTATAATGGTAATAGTGATGGATAGTGACTTGACATGAAATGTCATGTCTTTTGGTGAAATGATTTTAATTATTCCAAAGGTTGTGTCTTTTAGAATTATTGTGTTAATTAAAGACATATATTTTGGTGAATAATTGATTATCCAAAGGTTGTGTCTTTTAGAATTATTGTGTTAATTTAAAAGACATACCTTTTGTGAATAGTTGCTTATTTCTAAAGGTTGCAACTTTTGGGAAAATAAGTTTATTATGAAGAGTCACGCCTATTACCTAAAGACTATTACAAGTCTATAAATAGATTCCCCTACATTGGTCATTTCATTCATTCATTCATTCGGAAATTCATTTCCATTGATTCATAGTCAAGAAGTGAGAACTTGAGTTAAAACTACATATGCATACTTAGCATTTTAGAATTGTAGTTGTTACATTAGACTCGAGTCGAAAGTTCCGGATATCCATTTTGCGATTCGCCGATAGCTTCCGATTTGTAGTGCAACAGTCGTGAAGTTTTAAGTCGTTGTATCTTGGGGACGGTTGCCAGTGATCCGTATTGCACCTGTGTACGGGGCAATAACGTCTTACGGGGATAGAGTCAAACTCTAGCCTCGACTTTCGTGTTTAAAGTCTGTGTCAGCATTTAATCTTCGTCTACACATACCTCATTATTTCTAACATTGGGAAGACCAGACAAGTAGAGGTCTGACCAGACTAGTTGAGTTCTGTTAGCAGGGTTAATTTTTGGCTAAGTATGGAGTCGTCTTGTTTGCGAAACAAGTGAAGGGCAAGGAGGTCAATTCAGATTGGGTCACGCGAGAAGTGTGAGTTTGTTACATGGTTGTAACAGAATCCACGTGGCAATCCTCACACGTTCCATGCACGCTGCAATCATCCTTGGCAGCCTATAAATACCCCATTGCTTGTATTGTAAATCTTTGACGCGTACGAGCATTCGTTTTGAGAGTTGAGAGTTCACGAGCGAAGTGAGGATATAATCCCTTTCCGAGTGATGAGTGTTTGTAAACATCTCTTGAACTAATCAAATTGAAGTCGTGTGTCCAGTGGATGTAGATCACATTGATCGAACCACTTAAATCGTTCTTGTGCTCTGTTTTTCTGTTTTCATTTATATTTGTGAATTGCCATGCTTTCGTTGGATTGAATATTGGCAAATTATTTTGCTTGTGATTGGAGACGTCTAATCAAAGTTGAATTATCATTGACAATCGTAACAGAAAGTCATCCAAAACGAATTGCGAAAGCGTACCTAGATCGACAAACTTGTTTAATCGATCATAAATTAATCGATACACAACTCTGATACCATGTGAAATTTCATAACGAGAAGAAATTGGATAGAGTGCATATTGAGAGAATCGAGAAATATAGAATTCATATTGAGTAGTAAATGAATTGAATAGTGAATTAGATGATCATCACTCCTCTATATAAGAGAAGGTTTACAAGAGAGATTATAACTACTCCAACTAATACTCTTTCATTTGTTGGTTTGACTTGTTGTTATTCTTCACAATATAATATTTGGTAAATACAATAACGACAAATTGAAATGAAAGTTATGGTGTACTTAGATTTATATTAGATCGACTAAAAGATAAGTAGTCGACATAAGGGAAAATTAATGGCATATAAAATATTACCGATCAATTAATTGATTGATTAATTAAAAAATAAAGTTGCATATTGGAGAAGTATTTATTTTATTTTGTTTTGTTTTTATGTAAGGAATATCTTTATCTTACTCCTAAATTAATAAAATCATAAGAAAGTACGTAGCCGACATAATCGGAAATATGTATGGGGTTAGTGAAATTATTACTCCTCCATAAGATGATTATGACACGTGGATCTAATTTAATGAGTTTCCAATAATCGTGTCTGCTTGTGGGGTTTCCTAATACGGAGTACAACGTCTCTCGAAAGAAAAAGTAGGCTTTTTGCCAACAATTTTTCGTGTACTTTAAATTATACTTTATCCATATAAAATACTCCCTCCTTCCAATTTAATTTATTATGCTCATACTCTTTTTAAAAACAATATTATTCATACTACTTTATCTCCACCCTCCTACCATCACTTATTTACCCACTTTGTTATTCACTTTATTCATAAATAGGGGTGGTTCGGTACGGTATACCGACCATACCGAGTCATACCGAAAATTTCGATATTGAAAAAATTCATACCGTTATCGTACCGAAATTTCGGTATACCGTAATCTCGGTATACCGAAATTTTCGGTATGTAAGAATTCATACCGATACTGTACCGTAATTTCGGTGTACCGAAATGGTACGGTATACCGATTCATATCGAAAATATTGAATCATAATTTCATATCGAAATACCTGTATACCAATTTATACCGAAAATATTGAAGCATTGTTTTATATCAAAATTAATTATTTAAGGTTTATTTTATTTAAATTTTAATAATTGAAAGTTATTTTAATTTAAAAATAATATAAAATTATAAATTATATTATAAAATTATTATTTTATTAAGGTTTCGATATTTCGGTATATCGATATACCGTTTCATACCGAATACCGAAATACCGCGGTATGATCATTTTCCATACCGTTACCATACCGAAAATTCCGTACCGAAAATTTCGGTATACCAAAAAATTCGATAATTTCGATATTTTTTCGGTACGAAAAGCTCGGTATACCGAAATTTCGGTATATTTATCCACCCCTATTCATAAACAGTCATTTATTTACAAATGGACCCCACAATACCCTATCATACCCTCAACTTATCTACTTTATGAATAAACTAATCAATATTCATTAAAACTCGTGCCCGAAGAAGTGGGCATAATAAAATTGGACGGAGGGAGTATTATTTATTTATTTTCATCGATTTTATGAAATTTTATTTATTTATAAATAAAATAGAGAATTAAATAAAATACCAAAGTCTCAAATAGATTCGAGTCCATATAAAGATACTCCCTCCGTCCCATATTAATCTTCATAGGTAGATGAGCACGAAAATTAAGAAAGTGTAATAATGAGTGAAGTTTTGAGGGGTAATTTTGTAAAACTTTATGTATAAAGTAAAGAAATGAGTTGACTTTTGTGTATGTGTGTAGATAAAGTAATGGCATTTGTGTAAAATTGAGGTTATTGTGAGGGTGGAGTTTATAAAAGATTTTCCATTTTAAGGGTGTGAAAGTTATTATGGGACGTCCCGAAAAGGAAAGTGTGAAAGTTATTGTGGGACGGAGGGAGTACTATATAGTTGACCGGTCAACTTAAAATTTTGTTTTTCTAAAAAAATTATGAAACGTGTATGTTGAAAAGTGCAACACAATATTACTGAAAAATGCAATACAATTTGTTTTATTAAAAAGTTTAAGTCATTATAATTGAAAAATGCAACACAGATTTTAATGAAAAATGTAAGTCAATATAACTAAAAAGTGCAACTCAATATTACTGAAAAATGCAATACAATATTATTAAAAAGTGTAAGTCAGTATAACTGAAAAGTCAACACAATATTTAATGAAAAATATAAGTTATTATATAATTGAAAAGTGCAACACAATATTTAATGAAAAATGTAAGTTTATTAGTATAACTGAAAAGTGTAAGTCCATATAACTAAAAAGTGCAATATAACATTATAAAAAAATGTACATCAATATAATTAAAAATATTATTAAAAAGTATAAGTCACTACCATTGAAAAGTGCAACACAAAAAAAAAGTCTGTTGTTAACAATTAACCGTCGATTGATCAACTCAAGTTTTTATAGACTAGAGTCTACATAAAAAATATACACATTTTAAGTGGGTAAAAATAAAATAACATTATATTTTATGTAAACGGATATTGAAGTATCATTTAACATTATATTTTACACAAAAACTTATATGCAATATTGCATACATGCATTTCAATCATTCACACACATGTTCTTTATAAATACACCCACAAAATTAATTCACACACATTTTTTATAAATACACCCACAAACTTAATTCACACACACGCATTTTTTATAAATACACCCACAAGCTTAATTCACATACACATTTTTTATAAATACACTCACAAGCTTAATTCACACACACATTTTTTATAAATACACCCGTAAGCTTAATTCACACACACATTTTTTATAAATACACCCATTGACAGCTCAATTCACACCCACAATTTTTATAAATGCACCCACTGACAGAAATTGAACATGGTCGTCTTCTCCGAGCAGTTTTCGGTCACCTCAGACCGCGGTCGGACGTTGCAATTTACGATGACCTTAATCCTTAAATATTTTATATTTCTTTAAATATTCTTTAATACTAATTATTATGGGTCAATGTTATTTTGTATTACGTGCAATAATATATCTTACTATATGCAATAATATATGTTACTATATATTATAATATGGGTTACTTAATCAATAAAAAAAAAAAATCAGTATTACTATATAAAATTGTGTTATTACTACATGTAATAATTTGTTTTACTACATAAAAAATTATATGTTACTAAATACTACAGTTTGAATTACTACATTGAATAGACGTTTGTTACTATATGTAACTTTATCAAATGATCTAATATTTTTCGCATCATCCTGCAATAAAACATTTTGTATTACAACATGATTATTGCGTTTACTACATTCGATAATATATGTTACTACATATTATAATGTGAGTTACTACATCAATAAAAACACTAGAAAAAACGTGTTACTAAATAAAAGAATTTGTATTATTATATAAATAGTTTGTGTTATTACTACATAAAATAATATGTATTACTACATATTACAATTTGAATTACTACATTTAATATCCCGCGGTCGACAATAAAATAAAAGATAAAAAAATCACAGAAACGAGTAAAATAAACGGATTAAAATTTTCGAATTAAGCTGTCAGTGAGTGTATTTATAAAAAATGTGTTTGTGAATTAAGTTTGTGGGTGTATTTATAAAAAATGTGTGTGTGAATTAAGTTTGTGGGTGTATTTATAAAAAATATGTGTGTGAATTAAGTTTGTGGGTGTATTTATAAAAAATATGTGTGTGAATTAAGCTTGTGGGTGTATTTATAAAGAACATATGTGTGAATAACTGAAATGCATATATGCAATATTTCATACAAGACTAGCCCTATATTTTAATGATTTAAGTTATACTGTACTACAATTTAGCATCAACACCATGCATCATTGTTCATTGATTTAAAGTTAAAAATTAATATATTTTAATTATTTTAGTGAAATCCTTCACTATTACTAATAATATCTTTTAATAACAGAACCACTTATTCATGCAATGCTTTGCCCCTCGAAATTTATAACTTAATAAAAATGTTGGAGTAAATTGAATATTAAAATTTAAGTATATACATATATTCAATTATATGGGAGAATTTATCAATTTTTAAAACCCACATACAAATAATAATGCATTTTAGATGTGAACGAAGAGAATAACACATGAAATATCACTGTTTAAAAAAAAAAAATCTATTACTTAATTTATACCCCTTCACTCTCAGACTAAGTGCCACATTTTATTATTCATGACGTATGTTAAATTAATCATTTCTATTTTTGTCAATATTTTCACTATCTTTCTTTTATATTTTCACTATCTTTCTTTTCTACTCATGATCTCTACATTTTTCTTTTATATCTTTATTTATCTAAATACCTCACCATCCATTTAATATATATTATTATTTGTTAAAAATGGTGTAAATAGTAAATGAGATCGACTGTGAGGGAGTATGTTATATTTTTTCCAATTTAAAAAGAGTGATAGTATCCGCAGTATTTATTCACCACCAGCTACAGCTAATGTGTCCTACATATATGATGGATGGGGGGTAGCTTTTACAAAAGAAAAATAATGTAAAGTGAGGTGAGCGAATCATATAGATATTATAACAAGTCTCCTTCTCTCTCTCACACACACTTGAGGGAGGGAGAGAGAGAAAAGCATATAGTATAAAAATAATAAATCCCTTCACTTTTAATTGAAGAATACTAGTATATATATAGTGAATGCTTTCCATCCAAAGAGGATATATGATTAAACTGAAAATGGCACAACTGCAAGGGCAAGCCATCTTATTCTTCTTCTTGTTGATCATCATACAAGTCCATGGATACAAGAATTACACAGTGGGTGAATCTTTGGGGTGGTACGACATTCTAGAATCCCCCAAACACTACAAAATTCACTCCCAATAGCAAGGGATTTAGAGAGGGAAAAACGCTTGTCAATACATTTAGCAAGGGAATTAGCAAGGGCCCACTTCCCTCGACAAAATGTTCCTCGGTAATTTAGTAGCAAGGGAATATGAAAATCCCTCGGAAATAGCAAGGGTATATTTCCCTAGACAATAGCAAGAGAAAATTTCCCTTGGAAATAGCAAGGGATAAATCCTTTAGAAATAGCAAGGGAAATTAGTGAATAAAAAAATAATTAAAAAAATATAACCCCCACAATTTCGGCCAAAAAATAATTAAAAAAATATAACCCCCAATTTCGGCCATTCCGCCAGCCCCTCAACCACTAAATATATGGCTGCATGCATAGGATAGGAATTGAACTCTCGACCTCCACAATTTATGTGTTTATGAGTTCTCCTTTTGCCGTTGGGCTAGGAGCTATTTTCGTTATATTTTAAATGCAATTAATATAAGTGTTATATTTTCAGATTTTTCTTCTTTAATTTATTTAATTTAAACTTGATTTCTTATTTGATAATTGATAACACACATACATTTTAATTTTTTTCAATACAAATATTATAAAATATCTTTTTATCTATAATTATGTTTTGAATGCAATTAATGTATATATGTGTTATATTTCCAATTTTTTCTTCCTTAATTTATTTAATTTACACTTGATTACTTATTTGATAATTGGTAACAAACATACATTTTATATTTTTTCAATACATATATTATAAATATTTTATCTTATTTCGTATACTTTAAAATATTAAATATTAATAATATATTCCATTCACTCAATTATATATTACATTCTCCGAGGGTTTTACCGAGGGCCCACTAACCCTCCAGAATTTTAATTGACGTATCAAACTTTGCAAGGGCCCACTCCCTCAGAAATTTTCAAATTTAAATTCCCTTGCCAATATTCTCGGGAATGGCAAGGGATTTAGTTTCCCTTAACATTTAGCAAGGATTTTTTCTTCCCTAGGTATTTTCCCTTGCCCATTCAATCCCTAGGCAAATCTCTCGCCATTTGTAAGAGATTTATTTCCCTCGATAATTTCCCTTGCGATCTGAGCCAAATTTTGTAGTGAAAGTTGATTACCAAAAATGGGCTTCCCACCACAACTTCTCCCTCGGCGATTTCCTCAGTATGTCCTCTATCTAGCTCTCTCATCTCATCTATTATGTATGCTAATTAATTAATTCATCGATGCAAAAATCGGACTAGCTTTGGACCAATTGACTTGATTTCGTATTAATCAGTATGTTTAGGCGGTTTAGTAGTCGAATTTAGGTGAAGGTGTGAATTGTAGAGAACCGCACCACTCATGTCTTTTCTTATTCTCTACCCTATATGCTTTTTTTTTTTTTCATTTACTTCATTATTTAAAGAGATAACTATGATTACTATTTCTTTCAATGCAAATTGATGATTTTTAAGTATTCACTATAATTTTTAAGTAAAAAAAAATATAAAAAATTAGATTGACTAGACGTTAATTTCAACTGCTGCACTCTTGATTTGATCACATTCACCCCTATTTTTTTTTGGACAATCTCGTTATTTAGATATGTCTAATGTTCTCATTTTAGGGAGATTTTCGATCTATATATAGTGTAATTAATCACTTTTTCTTTTGTAACCAAATCAGGCATTTCTTCACCATTTCTGGAAATAATCATATATCCACATGCAATTAAGTCATCTTACTAATTGTTAAACAATTTGTGTTGCTATATTTGTAATAATTAAGACAACTAGCTTTTAGATTTGATTCTTAGATGAAGTACATAATCAATCATTGCAGATTAATTATAGAATAAAATAAGATTAGCACATTAGGAAATGATGAGTGAGAATTACAGTTGAGAAACTTCCGTTTATAAACTTTTCATTTTATCATTTTAGTTCGTTCGTCTATAAAATTTTTATGCCTTTTTTGACAAATATATATTTTTTTAATTTTTTATTCTCTCACTTCACTTTATATTTATTTTTCTCTTTTTCGATCATATCACTTATACTATATATATTATTTAATCGATTTTCTTAATCCACGTGTTAAAAAGTACTCCCTCCGTTCCGTGATTACCGATCATACCCAATGGACTTGAAGAGTATTAACTAATAACATAGGTGTCCTCACAGGATTTGACAAGTACAACTTCTGACAGCTGTTTCTGGTTGGGATATTATAGTCAGAGAGTTCCATGTTCACCTTAATTATTACCCACTTTATCGTAGTATTATTACTCATGCCTTTATGGTATGAGAACCTTGCATGTGGATGTGGGCACACAATTAGGTTTCTTGCGTACATGTCCATTATTGATTCCATTACACACATTAATCTTATTTAAGTTATAGAAGAACCCCTATTTATATTTAGAGCTGTCAATTTGAACTCGAACTAAGAAAATATAGACTCGATAAAATCGGACCAATTCAGTACGATCCATTGGCCCGATGAGTCTGATAGACTCATGTCAATTTGACCCAGAGAGCGGGTCGTGGGCAGTCCAATTAGCCACTTTTTTTTCTTTTTTTTTTTATCTAAGTAAAATTTAAATATTATGATTGATGATAATGGTTGTTGAGTAGTTTGCCAACTAAATTTAACAATAATTGTATTTTTAATTCTATTTTAACTTTAAAAGTTTGAATTCATGAGTTATTTATAATTATGTTTAGACTTGTTGTGTACTATAATGATTATGATCATTTATGAATTTTGCATAGTTATAATTAGTATATTAATTAGTAATGTGTATAGTTAATTAAATTATTTGTATAAATAATATTCACTCCGCCCTCTACTTAATTACTAATTTTGTCATTTTTAGTCGTTCTTTACTTATTTACTCATACTTAAAATAGCAAAAACATTATATCAATTGTTATGATCATTAACACTTAAAAAAATAATTCTTTATTACTTATAAAATTAAAAGGTTTTTACTACACTTACATTTATGATCTCTCACAATACTAATAAATACGGAGTAATTCATACATTAAAACAAAAAGTTCTAAGCTATTGTTTTATTTATCTAAGTTATTCTTTACATGCAACATATATAATTTGTTGATTCTTTATTATGTTTATGAGCTCAATTAATAGTTGAAAATTTTCAGTTACGATGCAAATTGTCATAGCTAAAGACGTAATTAATAAAAGTTTCGCTTGTCGACTTTAGATTCATTGTTATTTCATCTTTGTGGCCTAGCCTAGAGGTCAAGCTACTAAAACTTCTACTATGATTGATGATTTTTATGTTGATATTTTTAATGGGATTTTACTTATATATAAATAAAAGGAAAATATATTCTTATACTTGATTCAATTTTTCTTAATGCAGTTTTCAACACAGACAACAATCATTCAGTCATTCAAACATACAATTTCACGACGTACAAGCTTTGCGATTACAACGACGCCCTTGACAACGACACCTTATCGTGGGCGGAGGCAGACCCCTCGTCCACCTCCCCCCACTCAGTTTCTGTAGCAGTGCCTCTTATCAAAACCGGGCCCACATATTTTTTCTCCGGTGATTATGACGGGGAGCAATGCCAAAATGGGCAGCATTTCAAGATCAATGTCACGTATGGACAAGGTCTACCTCCGAGCCTCCGCTCCGATGATTCTCCGTCACCGGTAAGCCCGCAATCCGGTGACGACGATTCTATGCCGGAGACCTTGGTACCATCAAATTTTGATAATCCCAAAGATATGAGTGATGATGAAGTCCAACCCTCCAAATCTGTTACATTAGTACCCTTTTCCAATTTATTTGGGTTTGAATTACTTGGATTGTTTCTTGTGTTTGAGTTTTTTTCTTTTTAATTTTTTTGTTTATTGTGTTGGTTATGTTCTATTTTTTGTTTTTAGAGCTGTATACCATGTATAATATAATAGAGGTGTGTATACATGTATCTGATATTTATTACTGAAAAAATTCATAGGAATAAAAAAATGATATTATTAATCAATATAATCGATATAATATTAATCTTATGTAACATATTTTTCATGATAAAATTAAATTGCATGTTGATCAGCACATAAGGCAAACTCTTTAGAATTTGAAGATCTCATATTATTGAATAAGGTTAATTTCTAGATACATCTTTGGAGTTGGAAAATATCTCAGCTACCTCATAACAAACTCAGCCTACTTACGAAATAAGAAAAAGTTATACTTAAAGACATCGAAATGTTGATATTTAAAGACATTGAAAAAATAACTCCAAGAAGTTGGACTTAAGATTTATGAGGTTGTTTATCTTTAGATTCTAGTTTCAAACCCTCCAAGGTGCTAATTCCTTCTAAATGAACTTAATTTTTTTTTTTAAGTGTTAATAATAACACTTAGACTCTTCACTCTTTAGATATAATTGAACTTCCAAAGTGCTAATTCCTTCTAAATGAACTTAATTTTTTTAAAGTGTTAATAATAACACTTAGGTTGCGTTTGGTTGGATGGATTTGGGATGTGGATTTGAAATCCATAAGCCCAAATCCATTCTACTTGTTTGTGTTCACATACTTTTTAGTTAAAATTGAGAGAGATTTCAAATCCTCACTAAAACCATGTCATTTGAAATCCATGTATTTTTAACTCATTTCATTTGAAATGCCTCCTCAAATCAAATCCCTCTATCCAAACACAACCTTATAGACTCTTCACTCTTTAGATATAATTGAACCTCCAAGATGTTAATTCCTTCCAAATGAACTTAATTTTTTTAAGTGTCAATAATAACACTTAGACTCTTACAAACTGAGTTTGAAAGAATCATTTAAAGCTTATGAATTTGGCTATATTTGAGCGTAGATACAAGACATGAATATAAAACACTAAAAATATACTCCATTCGTTCCACAATAACTTTCACACTTTCCTTTTCGGGACGTCCCACAATAACTTTCACACCCTTAAAATGGAAAATTCTTTATAAACTCCACCCTCACAATAACCTCAATTTTACACAAATGCCATTACTTTATCTCCACACATACACAAAAGTCAACTCATTTCTTTATTTTATACATAAAGTTTTACAAAATTACCCCTCAAAACTTCACTCATCATTACACTTTCTTAATTTCCGTGCCCATCTACCTATGAAGATTAATATGGGACGGAGGGAGTAGAATTTTGAATGCTCTTGAAATCTTGAGGGTGTGCGTGATAGATAGCTTGAATCCTTCGACTTGGTAGAATTTTCATAGTCTTCTAGTGAAGTTTGACCTCATATTTATAGTAGATTTTAAAAACTAGACATTGGAGAGAGTCGAATTCAAAATTCATCTAAGTATGGTACAGATCCTCCTTGGGATATGTTCCTTCTAAGTATGGTAAAATTATAATAAACCCTTTTGAAAAAAATGGTTGAAGCAGAATTTTAATTGCAATTAATCTATTTTGATAATTGTAAATATAGGGCACGACATGGAGCTTTTTATTTCATCACTTTCATTGATAACTTTCATTGATAATTTTTCGCATTTTGGTTATATCTATTTACTTTCTCACAAGTTCGAGGCATTTGATTGCTTTAAACGCTAAATGAGGTTGAAAATATAAAAGATAGAATTGAAAAGGTTTTAAGAATAATAAATGATGCGAACATTAATCTGACCAGTCTAAGGAACTGTGTAATGAATATTTTATAATTCGAAAGGTTAACAAATTCTTATACACCTCAAGAGAATGATGTAGTTAGAATAAAATAGAGATTATTAACCCATGATACAAAATCTGTCCCCTTAGTGTCTGAAGATACTCTTCCACTTGGTAATACAAAATTTCAAGTAAATTGTCTCTTCTACCCTTTTAATAAGTTATTGCTTTTCTTTTCATCTGCATTTTTCATTTCGCCAGTAATTATGCGAGTCAAGGTGTCCCTTCTTCCCAGCTTTCATTTCAATTTCAAATTCAAATTCAAATATAACATGGAATCTTCTCATATCATTTCATATGTCCGTCGTCTTCGATTTAGATTTTATTTTTTGTTTGACCGTGATTCCATTTTCGGAGTAATCGAGGGTTTCAGCAATTTGCATGATCGATATGTCGTTTTTTGTGGTTGCTACTGTTAATTTTCAAGGTATGTTCAAGCTTCTCTCCTTGATCGAAAGCATTTATTTCTCCCATTTTCGGCGTCAGATATCCTGTACGTGGCCTGAATTGGAGTCTTCCGATTTTTCTTGTAGCTTTTATGTTGATTGCATTTTGGGTTCTAAGGATGATTTGAAAATTTTGGTTTTTCTGTGTAAACATACACTGTCTAAACTCCGTAGAAACGTCGCCGTTTTGGCAACTTCGGTTTCATCGACAGAGAAATAAAAATCTAAAAGAAAACGAAAAATACAAGGCGAAGCACACTATTTCACACTCACTGCATTCTCTCCTCTCGATTTTCTCGCACACTCTTTTCCTCTGATTTCTTGCACAATGACGACGGCTCTATCCAATTCTCTTGTTATTTAGAAAATCCATTTATCTTCTGGTAAATCTACTGATCTTTTTCACTACTCCATTAGCTTGTTAATTTTCTTTTTCCGGCTGATTGATGAGGAATTTCACTTTATTTCATGGCTCTAGCCATTAATCTAAGCATATTTTAGATTCGATGATGTTTTTTTTTTTTTTAATCTAGAGTCCATTTTGTGAATCTTTCATTTTGGTGTTTGCTAACAAGATTATTATGTGGACAATTAAATTGGGGTTTACAAAGTTTTGCGTATGTATTTTCTGAAAGAGCTTAAAAGTGTAGCTTGTGTGCGTGGTAATAAATCAAAGCTTGGATGTTTGAGGAAGTGGATATGAAAAGGGTGACCAGGAAATGGAAGGATTGAGCTATTACTATAAATTCTACGTAATGTGTTATTAACTTGAGTTGTATTGTTCCTCTGTAAAGTTTAGATTCAAACCCAGAATCGAATTGGTGTTTTGTGGTACACATTCTCTGTATTTTCACTAGTCAAAACTATATTTTCTAAGTTATATGAAATAGAGTTCAAATTTGTTGGCTAGATGCAGTGGTTGACTCTTAAACATGTTGGAGGCTTATCCCCAACAAATGGTATGAAATTTGTATTTGGTTCAGAGGCTTAAATTTTCTTTCTTGAGTTAAAACCATCACCAATATATGCAAATTCTATCGACTCCGTTGACATCTTTCATGAATGGTCTTTGCCACCACATGTATAATCAAGAATGCATATCAATGACACATTGTTATATTGCACGCATCAAGTAGACAACAGATTTTTTGTCTGGGCTCACTTTAGAACAGGAATAATTTAATTGCACTTTATTCAAAATGACTTGTAGTCTTGCTTTTGTTTCTCCCTTGTTCTTAATTGGTTGAAAGTCTAGACAGATTGCTTTATTTACACCATTACAATTGCATACATTATGGTCAAAGTAAAACAGAAACTTCTGCATCTTTCATTCGCTAGTGAGAAACAAATTACTTTAATATGATAAATAGTATTTGCATTGTCATGATATTTTTTGACCGTGTTCAGTAAAGCTTCTCTTTAATTCTGCTATAGGATTATCTGTATTTTTAGACTAGGTTAGTTATTTACTTGGGCAGCCTCAAAACGTTGGATTTTATCAATATTCGGGGTATGTTAAAAATCAATATTCGGGGTATGTTACCGTGAATGAGAAAGCTGGAAGGGCACTGTTTTACTAGTTAATTGATCAATATTCTATGTTGAATTTTTCGCTTTTGCATATCCTTATCCTTTCAAAACTTCATACTCTGCCTTTTATTTTCCAGCAAAGATTCCATTTCCACTTACTCAGAGATTCAGGGCAATGCTGCAAAATTGTATTCACTGATCATTCTTTTTCTAGGACGGAATTTATCTTTGGAAAGATGAACAACAAATCCTCTGATTTCAACCCAGGCATCAATAAGTGTCCATTTTTTCATAACATCAATGAGCTTCTCCTTCTCAACAACAAATGGCTTTTCCCATGCCTGTAAGTTATTCATTTGACTTTCACTTTCCATCTTTACATCGTATCCAATCGTGTTTCCTAATCTTCTCTGTCTTGTTCCTTTTAGGTAACGTAAGGTAAAGGTCCGATTTTTTAGGATGGTCCAAATTTTGATATGGCATTCAGGGTTTTCCATGGGCAGAATGGTATTGTTCAGTTCGTTTGTTCGGGGACGTAGGTTGCCAAACAACACGCACCCTTCCATTGATGATTAATGAGCTAAAGCTCATATATTGCTTTTTAGTGTTTGTTTTGAATTGACTTTATAGTTACTTGAATTTCAATTTGCCGAAGGTGACAAGTCCAATTCTTAGTTGTTAACAATGAGAAGAATTTGAGGAAAATGTGTTATTTTCACCTTGAGAAAAGGAAATTGATTTAGAAGTTGCCTTGTAATTTTGATTGTTGCTAAGGGATATATATATTATTTTACAAACCAACCTCATTCCCAAAAAGAACAACGATTAGTTGAGTATTCGGAGGGTTGAGTATTTCCATTAGTTCATTACGTATGTAAAATATGTTCACTACATATTGATAGCGTTCAATATATATATATCGATATTCAATATTTAATTATATTCAATATATATTGATATTAAGTGTTCAATATTCAATATATATATCGATATTCAATATTTTATTATATTCAATATATATTGATATTAAGTGTTCAATATTCAATATATATATGTTGATATTCAATATTTAATTATGTAAAAAATACAAATTATGGAGATTTGAATAAAGAAAATTGAACTAAAAAAATTGACTTAGAAGTTTTGAAAAAAAAATTCAACAAAATAATATCATAAAAAAAAAATCAATAAAAAATATGACTTAATTTTTTTGAAAAAAAAAATAAAAAAAATTCAAGTAAAATTTGAATTAATTTTTTTTTTTGCATGAGTTAGAAAAACTTAGAAATCAGAATAATTTGAACAAAATGTAAATAAATAAAATATGAATTAAAAAACTAAGTAAAACTAATTTGAATAGAATATAAATAAATAAACTGAATAAAATAGTTTGAATAATTTTGAATAAAAAAATACTCTAATAAAATTTATTTTGAATAAAAATTTGAAAAAAGAAAATTGAATTAAGAAAAACACTCTTATAAAATTCTGCGTTAAAATTAAAAAAAATAAAATCTTAATAAAAATTATAAAAAAAAATTTGAATAAAAAATCTAAATTTAAAATTGCGTAAATTAAAAAAATAAGAAATTTGAATACAATATTTTTAATAAAATAACATTTTTTAATAAAATAAGGGAGGAGTTGAAAGGTTGAAGTAAGAGGGGTGATGTTATAGATCTACAGGTTGATTAAACATTCAATTAATTTTTAAAATATTTTTTGTCCCTTTCAAAACTAAAATTGGATTTGATGAATTTAAGGACACAATGGTCTTTGCCCCCTACAAAATTGTATCACCTGTCACTAAATAAATGACATGTACCATTAGATTTTTAAGGGCTCCCATTTGTACTACACACCACTTTGCCCAATAAAATATTGTTGAAAATGACTAGATCCATCATAGCAATGCTAACTTACCTATCTCTTTTGGGGGAAATGGGTTATTGATTGTTGCGTACTTGTTAAATTAAATGGTTTTAAAGCCAATTATTTTAACTCCATGTGAACTCCTGAGAGCTAGAAAATCTGATTTAGAAACCTGATTTAAGTAATCTTAGAACTTAATTAGGGATCTGCATCTTTCATATATGATTCTTTGAATCTATACAAAAAATTATTTTAAAAAAAAGTAAGAAAGTATGTTTATGATCATTCCAAGGGATAAGTGTTGATTAGAGATCAAGGAGATGAAAGTGTAACTCAAATAGAATCATGTAATATAATTTTTCTAGAAAATGAATTTCATAATAAGGGGGACATTCAGAATGTTGAACCAAAATTTGAGATTGAGGAAAACAACATTCTATCATATCCAAGTGGACTAACAACACTAGTTGGTGTATCATACTTAGTTAACATAGTGCGAGCAACTTCCTTGAGGGTTTTATTCCTCATTTCAGCGAGCAACTTCCTTGGGGGTTTTATTCCTCATTTCAACTACTCCATTTTGTTAGGGTTTCCTTGTTGAGCTTGTTTCATGTTGTAAGACATTATTAGTGCAAAAATCAAAGATATAAGAGTTTAGAAATTCAGTGTCTTTATCACTTCTGATTTTTACTATGGCAGCTCCCTTTTTATTCGTAATCTTCTTCATCAGCTCTCAGAGTCTCATCTGTGTTTCACTCTTCTTAAATAAGAAGACCACCCATGTGTACTTAGAGTAATCATCTACTGCAACAAGGGTGTACTTCCTTCCACTGAAGCTTAAAGGAGTGACTGGTCCAAACAGATCCATGTGAAGTAGTTCAAGAATACGGCTGGTGGATGCACTGGGGATGCTCTTGAATGAGGCTTTAGTTTGCTTTCCCTTCTAACATGCATCACATACCTGTTCTTTACTAAAAACTTCATTAGGAAGAGCATCGACTAAGGACATCCTTGTTATCTTGTCGAGAGTCTTAAAGTTCAGATGACTAAGCCTTTTGTGTCATAGACACCCTACTTCATTAGGGCTCTTTGCAATCAAGCAAGTATCCTTAGGTCAACTTTTATAATTAGCAAGATAAATTGGAGATAAAATAATTTCAACTATAAACTTAAAGCAATGTGATTACAGTAAAAAAATAATCTATTTTCCTTACATTTCATTGACAATCACATCATGTATAAAGAAGAGAATTAAAGGCATGCACAATTCAGATACATACTCCAGGAGGACCATGTTCTACAAACATGGAGGGTTGTATCGATCTCATTGGCACCCTAAACATGGGAACTTTACCATACGGAGAATATAAGATAGGGACAGGCATGAATGGAGTCCTAGATCGAAAGCCCATATGGGGACTGGGACGTCGAGGCCGAAATTGCTTCATGTCAGGAACATTGGTCCTCTTGGTGTCGATACCTTAAATTGGTGACCATGAAGTTCAGATTCATTCAGAAGAAGAGCCTGCTCAACAACTTCTGCTTTAAGGAACTCAACATATGCATATCTATTTGGCTGCCCGTACTTGTTAGTCCTAATAGTGACTATGTTCAGTGTGCTACAAGACTGGAAATGTTGTTGCACTTCCTCGGGCGTACATGCATAATCAACATTGCCAACAAAGATTGATCGAGCATCCAGTTTTTCCATATTTTTCTGACTAGCTGCAGCAACAGTGGGATCTTGAATAACACTCATTTCCTGCTCGACTTTTGTCTTCATTTCCCGGAGAGCAGTTGTTTCATCCTTCATCTCCTTTAGCATCTTCTTCATATCATCTAGCTCAACAATTGCGTCGTCTGGCGCCCCCATATCGACGTCACCCTCCATCGCTCGCGCTTTCTCATTAGCAAGATAAATAGGTCCTTGCCTAGAACCAGTGAGTAATACAAGTTGAGTTCTCTTGTCAATAATTTTGCAGTTATCAAATGAGAATTCAACTCCATATCCTCTACCACAAAATTGAGAAACAAACAATAGGTTGTGTTTCAAACCTTCAACATAGGATACATCATTTACCGATATGTCGTCATTGATGATGGTTCCAACACCTTTAGTATTACCAAAAACATTGTCACCAAAAATCACTCGTGGACCTTTCTGTTCTTTGAAGTTCGAGAGGAGGGATTTCGTTCCTTTCATATGCTTGGAAAATCCTGAGTCGATGTACCACGTCTCAGCTTCTGATCCTCCTCGTATGTACAGATCCACGGAAAGTTGCAAGGAAATCATTGCTTAGATACCCATTTTATGTTGGGTCCTGGGGGATTAGAAGTATCCTTGGGAACCCACGTAAACATTGTTCGCTTGAACAATCTGGAGCATTTAAGCTTCTTTCCATGGGCATCACAGTACCATACTTTCTCAACTTTTACCTTAAAATTAATATTATATTGTATATGAACTAATGTTATATTGTGTGTGGACAAATATTATACTTTTTCCGAGTTTAGAGCTTATAACATATCATACTATACTTCAAAAATTGGAAGACATTATAATTTATTCATGTATATGAACTAATACTATACTTTATATGAATTATTACTATGTATTTTTTCAACTAATACTACACCATAACACTTGTCTACTAATGTAATAACATTTTTAAACTAAAATTAATGTTCAAAACAAACTATAATAGGTCTAAATAATTTTTGTTTTTAATGGAGGTCTAGATGAAATTAACATTTTTATTTGAAATATGTATAATTATAGATTCTATCCTAGTAACAGGTGCAAAAGTTTCATCAAAATCAACACCTTAATTCAACATGGGTGTGACCTTGTGCAACTAACATAGCTTTGTTCCTAACAATATTACCAAACTCATCAGTTTTGTTCTTAAAAATTCACTTTGTTCCAATGACATTAGTATGACTAGGTCTTCGAACAAGTGTCTATACTTCATTTCTTTCAAATTAACCAAGTTCTTCATGCATAACATTAATCCAATTTTCATCAGTTAATGCCTCATTAACATTTTTAGGTTCAATTTCAGAACAGTAACACTCTGCATGAACAACATTGCAGATAGAAGACATGGATATTGTTCTTACCACATCTACCTTATTGGATCTTACTTTTCCTCTTGTTTGCATTCCAACTATAGCATAACTTATGATCTGGTCAGATGAATGACTTTTATCAATCCGTGAAGAAGTATTCCTTTAGGGAACATATTGACTATTTTGTGAAGTCCCAGCTGATTGATTTGTGACGTTGCTCCAGATGTTGTAACATTAGGTGAAACATTTTTAGACTTCAGTGTATTCTCAGAATTTTCGGTCACTTGTGATACATTTTTTTCATCTTTCTCATCTGTAAGACCTTTATCATCATCAAATATAACATTACACGATTATAGAACAATGTTAGTCCTAAGGTTATAAACTCTATAAGCTTTATTATTTCTAGAATATCATAAGAATAAACTTTTATCACTTTTAGAATCAAACTTATGAAGTTGATCCCTATCATTCAAAATAAAAAATACACAACCAAATACATGAAAGTACTTCAAATTTGGTTTTCTATTGTTCAAAATCTCATAAGGTGTTTGATTAGAACCAAATCGAATATAAACTATATTAATGATATGACATGCAATATTCAATGCTTCAACCCAAAATCTCTTAGCAAGATTTTTAGATGTAAGCATGACTCTTGCCATTCCTTGTAAAGTTCTATTCTTTTTTCTAGGGAATTCCATAGGGCCCATCAAGTCCATGTGCAATAATTCGAAGTATCGATGTGTAGAACAATATGACAACATTTTATGTGACACTCTTACTTGCTTACCTTTTTGGCATGGTCCACATACAATGGTATTCTGAAACTTCAGTTTTGGAAATCCTTTTCACTGCATCGACTTTGATTAGTCTCTTCACTAATCTATAATGTGCATGTCCCAATTGTTTTATGCAATAAGACATTTTCATCATTCTTTGACAAATTACACACATTTATTCCAATAAGATAACAATTATTAGCTGACCTAGACAATCTTCATCTTCATTAAGAACATACACATGATTCTTTGTCAAATTTTACATGCAAATTACCATCACAAAGTTGACTAATACTAATCAAATTAGCAAGCAAGCCATCAACATGTAAGACATTTTTAAGCTTTAGGAAAACCTTCAACATTTAAAGTTCATTTACCAATTATCTTTCCTTTTGAACCACCACCATATGTAACATTACCACCATTTAAGGTTACATAATCAGGTAATTAGTCATTTTTTTATGTCATATGTCTAGAACAACCACTATCAAAATACCATTAACCAGGTAAACATACTTTCAAGGAAATGTGAACAACATTACAGATAACATTAGATTTCCATGCAGATTTCAGAAAATATTTCATAGGATGCGACATATTTTTAGGTAACATTTTCTCATCTCTCAGATCATGAAATATTTTCATGCAGTAAGGAAGAATATGACCAGTTTTTTTTTTTTAAATAATGACATACAAACTTCTTTTCAATATTTTTTGACTTTATGAGAATCTGTTTGTGTAGATGTTAAAACATACTCCCTCCGTCCCATTATTAATGGAACATTTACTGTTTGCACGGGTTTTAATGTAGAATTATTTATTAGTATTAAAGGTCATAAAGTTGACTTTTAGGAGGGATATTATGGGTATTTCAACTTTATTGGAGAGAGAATCTTTTGTTTGTGTGTAAAAAGTAATGGCATGGAGTGTAAATAAGTAGATGTTAAGGGAAATTTTTAAAGGAGATTGGAGTAGGTGGAAAATGTTCCAATAATAATGGGACAAGGGTTTTTGACAAATGTTTCATTAATAGTGGGACGGAGGGAGTATGTTTTAACATTTGCCTTCACAAATATCACATATGATTTTAAAATATTCTTAGAAATAGAAGCAGTTTCACCATCATAACATATACCACAATTATTAGATTACCAATAGCTATAACATTATTCATATAAAAAACACTCTTAAAAAATTTTATGAAACTTAAAGTAGAGGTGACCAATTTCTCCTTCAGTTTGCAAACTTCAAGATTTCTTCGGGTAAGTATGACTTATAGCTTAGTAATTATTCCTTTCAGATGGGAATTCTCTTTGTTCAAAGAATTAAGAATAAGTTTCTAAGAGTTCCAATCATCTAAAATTTTTTGGTATTTAGAATCATCAATCCTTTTGCCTGCATCATCAACAAAGCCATTAAAACAGTTAAAATTTGGGTGACTCTGTTTTGATGTTACTATAGATGTTATGACATCAGGTGCAACATCAGAATCTGTATCATCCAAATCATCATCTAAAGAATCATCATAATCAATATTAGTATGAAAAGTGAATTCAACATCTTTTGATTCAAATTCATCATCTGATTCATCACTCAAAGTAGCACTAAAATTCAGTTTTTACTTCAGTCTGGTATTGTACATTCATTTTCATAATGACCATATCCAGAACATGCATTGCATTGAACTGATTTTCTATATTAAAGACCATGCATTGGTTTACCTTCACTTTTGATGACCTTGGTTGAAATTGACTTTTCATTCTTTCTGGTGGGGGTGTTGATGTGTTAAGTTGGATCTTTGGTACATCGCAACTTGTAAGTACAATCCTCCAAGCACATTCATTAATCGACTTGATATACATGCGCATCTTAGGCTTCCAATATGCATAATTTGTTCCATCTAGAACGGGTACCCTAAGTGTAGTGGATATGTGATGTGTTTTCATTGCTAACATATACTAAAACACACTAAAAACAAGGATATAAACCTATTATCGTCAGGTTTTGGCTCTGATACCAACTAAAAGTATGCTTAGTAGTGTTTGAGTAAAAAACTAGAACAATGTTACACTAAATGTTGTGAAAAATAGTGTAACACAGACTCTAACAGAATATCATAATTATAAAGAGACACAACGGAAGTCTAAAACACTAAAAACAAAATAGACACAATGGAATACTTTTTAACATAGATTTTATTAATAAAATCTATGCGAGCCTTAATGCGAAAAATCTTTATTTTACTTGTAAGTACAAATGTTGCGTGTAATGTTACAACAATAACTTTCACAATAGAAACTACGATCGAGACAAGTCTGAATCTATAAACGGTCAAGTGTATAAACACCACCCAAAGACTAATTTATATCTATGATTACACTCTCGATAGATAAATAGAAAAATATAAGTTGCACGGGAAGTTGGTATACTTTGGCACAATATAAAATATGTAGTTAATGGCCATAACTCATAACAAGAACGAACGCTCAATTTAAAATATTACTCGATTAGTACATGTTGATTAACTACTCTTTGATCTTTATCAATCTCATATCTTCGTGACAAAATGAGAGTCAGATGAAGAAATAGTAATCGATATAATGTCTAAGTAGGATAACCGTCACATAAACATTATACGATTAATACTCCAACTCCATACTGAATAATGGAGTCTTCCTTCTGTATTTATAGAGGTAAAAACGAATTCTAGAGGCTTTCATATGAGATCCTATATTTTAGGATCTCAACCTCCTTGGCCTCTCTAGATCCTTCTGCATTGCTTCCAGGTCGTTCTAACATGTTCCAGTCTGATCTAGGATGTTCTCCTTGGTTCTGAAGTCTTCCTGGTTCCAGACCCGTGTAGAAGCTTCTAGATCGACATCATGCATGTGACAACATTTAGCTCAACATTCGAAAAAGGACTAAGAAAATATCAAGAAAGGTCGAATTCAGATGTTGTTGAGAATGTTAAGACATTTAGGGCTCGTTTGATGGTATAAATTAGCCATAGATTGAGTTGTTATCATGTTCAATTGGCTGTTTGATAGCAATTTTACGCGCCTGTGAGAAAGCCCAGGCCCGCGCCTAAACACCATTCAACTTGGCGGAGTAATCTTCCCAAAACTGGGTAGATAATTAATCGGTGCAAGGTATAAATTGCAATTAGGATGTCAATTGACTAAATGTCCCTCACATATAAGGCAAAAAGCCTAGTACAGACATAAGATGAATCATTTTTCATTTGCAATTTTCTCTTTGCTCCCCTAAATGGGATTCACTTCTTCGATGAACGAACAAATGTCGAACATGTATGTTAACCTAGATTTGGGCATTTTTTGACAGATCTATGATATTCATACTATTCTTTGGTTTTTTATTTTTATTAGATTACAAAAAATGCATCATAAATCGTAGATTCGTCTGTTGGTTGAGAATTTAGATCTGTTATGCAATTACAAAATCTGTGTTTGACACATTATTGTCGATTCTGTTTTCAATTCTTGTTTTGTTAGTTTTTTCTTCGATTCGTATACTTCGGACTACAAATACTTAACATTGGTCTTGAAATTTAACTAAACCTAGTGTCTTTGGTTTGATTTTTCAGCCAATTAAAAACATATTTTGGAGATGTGCTTGTTTGGATGCTTGATTTATTTGATTGACTAATAATTTGGTTCGATCTGATGTTTAGAAGTGTTTGTAGATTCATGTTTTGTTGATGGATATATGGTCCATGTTGATTTTGAGTGATACTAGTTCTACTGTAGATTATTGTGGTCCGGGTCAATTTTTTGATGCACCAAAATGAGGTTTAGCCCTCTTCTATTCATTTTAGCTAGAATATTGTAGATTATGGTGGTTCATGTGGGTCCATGTTGATCTTGAATTTCTATTATTTTCAAATGCAGAACATAAGGTTTAGCTCTTTTTAATTCATTTTATATGCTTTAAAATTTGGATGCACGAAAATGATATCTTGAAAATGACTTATATAATTCTAAATGGATAAAGGAAGTAGAATGCTTTAGAACATTTAATTTGATAGTTTTCAGTTCAATGTTTATAGAATTTCGAAGAAGGGCTTATGGATGCACTAGAGGAGGCAAAGAAAGCGTTTGGGCAACTTTTGGAGAGAGGTTGGATGCAGGATTTGCAAAAATGAGACAGTTTAACTGACTACCTCAAAGAGAAGTGAGGTTATAACATTATGATGCTTTTGATAGATGACTAATAAGACCGTATCTTATTCTAAATATTCGAACGTGATTCGATTAATATATTCTGTTAGTTCAAACACTTAATTTGATACATGCTGAGTGTTGTAGTGCCTAGTTGTTGTTGTCTTGTGTTGCCATCAACGATCAATGGAAGATTTACTGCCCCAATCGATCATTTGAGACCTGGATCCTACTACTCATTTCAGCAAGGCTGAGAAGAAGAAAATGAGTACGATCAACACGCGAGGAAATAGCCTCGAAAAGAACAAAACTCAGCGGGATGTGATGAAATTTATAAATCAGTATTTGAGCGTTGGCTAGATGTGATGAACATGTGGTTTATTTTTTGAGGTTATTTTTGGGTTTACATAATTTCAAAGGGCACACTTGTGTGTATTAATAAATAATTTTTCAAGATTATTTTTTACCCTTTTTTGTAGTTTGAATTTTTGTTTGTAACTTGTGTATACAACAATGGTCTTTTTTGTGGACTAGTTATATATTTTTTGCATACCACTTTAAACAAAATTGTACAAATCATATGCATTTCTGTATTTGGACATAATCCGTTATTGTCGTATACGAAATTTAGTTTTCAATGTATCATGAGGTCTCAGATTTTCAATTGCTTGTTTTAAATTTGGAATTTTAAAAAAAAAATTAACTTTGAATTTTAAAAAATTAGTTTGCCAATGGTAATGACTTCATGAGATAATTTTGAAGTTTTCAAAGTTTTATGAGGGCAATCATGTCATCTTGCATTTATATAATAGTTTTTAAAAAATGCGTACCCCTTTAATCTATGTTGAGAAGTGCTTTCATCAAACAACTGATAACTTATCTTTTTAAAAGTAATCTGGCAAGATAATTTATCATATCCTATCGGCTGACTAATAGTCTAACTCATCAAACAGTGCCTAGAGTATTAACAACATCTACAATCTTCCCCAATTTGACCTTTCAACTACAACACACCGGATGCACATATATTTCTATACATACTTAGTTTTATGTATTTGGGTGAGGTGAAGATCAAGTCTAAATACTAGTCAAGACAATACTCGTTGTAACATGTATTAAGTTTTTAAAGATAAATTTAAAACATTTGATGCATTCAAAGTTCTAGAACATGCAAAATACGAAAAAGTCATTTTCGCGTTTAACTTTCTCTCACTAACTCTGTTTCTCACCTAACAGTGTGTATATTTCACAAAACAGGCATACGATTTAACAAAAAGCTTGGACAAATCGAAAATCCTACCTCCATCTAGAACTAGATTGGGTTCCAAGGGGGAACTAATCAATCTAATTACTAATCACTTCAAAGTTAATTTTTAAAGGAGACTCTATGACTCCTTTCATCACTACCATGTATATAAATTTATTTCTGATTTTTCCTTCACTTATTATTGGGAAAATTGTTAGAATCATTTTCGTGTTATTTATTTGTAGATTTTCATCAAATAAGAAGATGATTATACCCCTATTTATGATAAAAATATGGTTGGAAGAAAGATAATTAAAAAACTCCTGAAAAGGAGTTTGTTGGGTGCATTCACGTTTTTATATAATGGTGAAAAAACTCTTTTCACCATTAATCCATTTCCTGAAGAGAACTATGAACTTACTTTTAACTTGAATGACATCCAAACAAGGAGGTATGTAGAATTGACATTTTTAATTAACATGTTGTATATGTTGTTGATGTTGATATAAGTGTTTTGTTTAATGATCCAACACTAACAGTCGAGTGTTGTGTTTAATGTTCCCAACACTTATGACAACATCAGAATTTGCCCTTCCTTCTCTCACTAACTCTTATCTTACGCTTGTTGTCTAATGATGTCCCTAGAGCAGTTAGAAGACGTGGGCAACACCCAAGTCATGCCATTGCGTGGGAGTGAGAAGTTATTAGACATGGTATAACAAGTCCCTAAATTCTAGGAGTGGTGGAGAGAAGTTTATAACCGCATGATCTCACGGCTGTGATGATCATGGGAGTTGATGGAAGTTCGTGCATAATGCCTATAAATACAGAAGCTGCCTCAACACAAGATACACAAGAAGGAAAGCTGAATTCGACTACTACACTATTGAACGCTATATACGCTTCTAGTTAGGAATATCCTTGTTTCTTCTTGTAGATATTCATACTATTGTAAACCCGAATAGTAGTGTGTTAGATCATAGTCTTATTTACTAAGTTGTTTGTATAGATCTATGAGGGAGATAGTTTCATAGAACTTAGTAAATCATTTTACTCTTTCGTAGTGTTATTATACACCTCAAAGAGGTTGTACTCGTTTCACATATTTTTAATATAGTGAACAACATAGATTATTTTATAATCTATGCAAATTTTGAATACTTCTATTTTCAGTACGTGCATTTTAATTTTCGCTGCATAGTGTTGTCTGGACAGTGCCAACACGACAAACAACATCTCTGATTTCGCACACACACTTTCAATTGGTATTAGAGTCAACTACTTGATACACTAAGTAGAGATTCTGCTTAGAGTGTGTAAATCTGAAATGGACTCAACCAAGAACCACGGCGGATGAAGACAATGAAGCTCGGATCAAGAGAGAGCTCGACTGGACGGCTGAAGAAATCACAACTGCTAGTTACAATTCAAAGGCATTGAATGCAATTTTCACCTCAAACGATGCCTCAATGTTCAAGATCATATCAAATTGTATTTCTTCAAAGGATGCATGAGATCGATTGCAAGAGCATTGTGAAGGATCAGACAGTGTACGAAGAACCAGACTTCGTATGCTTGGAACCAAGTTCGAGAACCTAAGGATGAAAGAAGATGAAACCATTTCATCTTACAACGAAAAGCTGACTGAGATTTCAAATGAAGCTCATTCTCTTGGAGATCCAATATCCAATCAAAGGTTAGTATATAAAATTCTTAGATCAGTTCCTAAACGTTTTGAACCTAAGATATGTGTTATAGAAGAAGCTAAGGATGCTGATGTGTTAAGTCAAAATGAACTGATTGGTATTTTGAAAACTTATGAGATGAACATTTCTGAAAAGACTGATAATGAAAAGAAAGTGATTGTTTTCAAAGGTGATGCCTCATCATCTACATCATCAGGTTCTGGAAAGTTACCTTATGTTACTGAAATTGATTCTGATGAAGATGATATTGAGGAATATCTCAATAATCTTGATTACATGACATTTATTACTAAACAGTTTAAGACACTCATGAAGAATAAGAGATTCAAAGATAACATTCAACCTAAGGTGCAAATTAATAATACTCAACAATTGCCTGTTAGGAAGAATACTTTTAATCCTGCTAGACAATTAGAAAGAGGAAACAAGTTTAGATCTGACCAGGATTATAGGAAGAATGTTAAATGTGATGCATGTTCTGGATATGGTCATTATGCTAATGAATGTGCCAACACCATTCTAAAAAAGAAACTTAATTTCAGTGCTACTTTAAGTGATGAGTCTGATGTTGAACATGATCCTGAAAAAGACATTGAAAAAGCTTTCTCTGCCAGAATTGTGTATGATGATACTCTTGATGATGATCTGGATAATTATTACGATGTGGGGACAAATGAGCCATCATTTAGGAAATCACTGAATAATGATATTCCAGAATTTAACTGTTTCACAAGTTCTGTTTCTGAGACAGGTACATCAAGTAAAACAGGTTTATCCAGAAGAGATGCTGACATTCAAGATTTGTCTAATATTGTTTTCAAACTAGAAAGTCTTTTGACAAAGAAGGATAAGGAAATTTCGAAACTTAAAGAAAGACTAGATGTGTCAATTCTTGATTTTAAGAAATATTCTTATGAAAAACCTTTAACAAATGAAAAAGTTTTCAAGATATCTTCTGAAACTGAGAAACTTAATCATATAATTAAGTCTCTGAATTTTGAGAATTCTGATTTAAGAGAATTAATTACCAAGCTTGAAGGTATTCTAACAAGGAAAGATATTGAGATATCTAAACTTGAAGAGAGATTGAAGGAAGCCTCATTAAGCTTCAAAAGATTTTCTAAAGGAAAGAACAAACTGGAAGACTCTCTTATGACCAACAACTCAAGAAGAACAGGTATTGGCTACCAAGATAAAAACTCTAAAAATTCTGAAACTAAGAAACCTACTGTGTTTGTAAAAGCTGAAGTAAATTACAATTCTAGTGTTTCTGCTAAGACTCAGATCAATGCAAAAGATGTGATATGCCATTACTGTTTCAAAAAGGGTCATAAAAGTCCTCAATGCTTGAAGAAGAAAAACCATATGAAAAATTTTGTATTGCTTGGAATGACTCAACATTCAAGATCACACAGTGGTAAATCTACATGGGTTTCAAAGGAAAATACATCCTGTAATGTTGTTCATATGTCTCTAAAAGCATGTATTCCTGGATTATGGTACTTTGATAGTGGTTGTTCTAAACACATGATAGGTCAAATTGATTATCTTACTGATTATACTGTTTATAATGGTGGTAATGTCACATATGGTGGTGGATCTAAAGGAAAAATCATTGGTAAAGGGACATTGAATGTTCCTGGTTTTCCTAAATTATCCAATGTTCTGCATGTTGATGGATTACTGGCCAATCTTGTAAGTATTAGTCAATTATGTGATGATGATTTGCATGTAGAATTTGACAAGAATTCATGTTATGTGTTAGACAAAGATTCTGAGTGTATCATGATGGGAAACAGGTCTGCTGATAATTGGTATCTTATTGAATCTAAACTTATTTGTAATAAGGCTAAAGTTGATGATAGTACATTGTGGCATCACAAACTTGGACATGCTAACTATAGACAACTTGATAAACTTGTTAGATTAAAAGCAGTTACAGGTTTACCAGATCTGAAATTTTCAGATAAAAAGGTTTGTGGACCTTGTAAAAAAGGCAAACAGGTGAAGGTGTCTCACAAAATGTTGGGACATTGCTCAACCAAACATTGCTTCGAATTACTACACATGGATCTTATGGGTCCTATGGAAACATAAAGTATTGGAGGTAAAAGGTATTCTCTAGTTGTGGTTGATGATTATTCTAGATTCACATGGATTGAGTTCTTAAAAGATAAATCTGAAACTTTTTCCATTTTTAAAATTCTGTATAAAAGATTCAAGAATGTTTTCAATTCCAAAGTTTGCAGAATTAGGTCTGATCATGGAAGGGAATTTGAAAATAGTTCATTTACTGAGTTTTGTGAATCAAAATGTATAATACAAGAGTTTTCATCACCTAAGACTCCTCAACAAAATGGCATTGCAGAAAGGAAGAATAGAACACTTCAAGAAATGGCTAGAGTTATGCTATGTTCTAAGAACTTATCCAAAAGATTTTGGGCAGAAGCTCTTAATACTGCTTGTCATATTGCCAATAGAGTCTACATTAGGACAGATTCTACTAGAACTCCTTATGAAATTCTGAACAATAGAAAGCCTAACCTTAAATATTTTCATGTTTTTGGTTGTGTATGTTATATCTTGAATGACAGGGATCAGTTACATAAGTTTGACTCAAAGAGTGATAAAGGTTTCTGTCTTGGTTACTCAAGAAACAACAAAGCCTATAGAATTTATAACTTTAGGACTGATACTGTACAAGAATCTGTGAATGTAGTTTTTGATGATGATACAAGTATTATAGGCAAAAGCATTGAAGATGAAGATATATCAGATTTGATTGATGTTCCAATCAATACTGAAAATGTTGAACAGGTTCAGAATGTTGAGAAGAATGATGACACACCAGAGGAAACATCAGATAATACAGACCCTGAAAATCTGTATAATCTCCAGAAATCTCCCTCCATAAGGATTCAGAAGTATCACCCACAAGATCAAATCATTGGTGAACAGTCTACAGGTGTTCAAACCAGAAGAAGAATGGGTATGAACTCAAAGGATGTGGTAAGGTCTATATATATTTCATGTATGTGTAGTAAAGTTAATCATGAATGCTATCACTCTGAGATTGAACCTAAAACTGTTAAAGAAGCATTAGATGATGAGAACTGGATTGAAGCTATGCATGAAGAACTAAACCAGTTTGTTAGGAATGATGTTTGTACATTAGTTCCTAGACCAGACCATGTTAATGTCATAGGGACCAAATGGATTTTCAAAAACAAGACTGATGAAATGGGAAATATTATTAGAAACAAAGCTAGGTTGGTTGCTCAAGGGTATGCACAAGTAGAAGGAGTAGACTTTGATGAAACATTTGCTCCCGTTGCTAGAATTGAATCCATTAGGCTCTTACTTGCCATTGCATGCTACATTGATATAAAACTGCACCAAATGGATGTTAAAGCTGCCTTTCTAAATGGTATTCTAAATGAAGAAGCCTATGTTGAACAACCTAAGGGTTTTGAAAACCCTGATTTTCCTGATCATGTCTATAAATTGAAAAAGGGCTTTATATGGCTTGAAACAAGCACCTAGAGCATGGTATGAAAGGTTGACTGATTTCTTGATTGAGTTTGGTTGTGTAAGAGGAGAAGCTGACAGAACACTATTCATCAAACATGATAAAAATGCTATTATGATTGCTCAAATTTATGTTGATGATATAGTATTTGGTTCTACTTGTGACAATATGCTTAAACACTTTGTGCATAAAATGACATCTACTTTTGAAATGTCCATGGTTGGTGATTTGAATTACTTCCTAGGATTATAAATCAAACAGCAAAAAGATGGGATTTTCATTTCACAAAGTAAGTATGCTAAAAGTCTTGTAAAAAGGTTTGGATTAGAGAGTGCTAAACACATGAAAACACCTATGGGATCAACACTGAAACTGAGTAAGGACAATGTTGGCCAGAGTGTTGACTCAACACTGTACATATCAATGATAGGTAGTCTTCTATATTTAAGCTCCAGTAGACCTGATATAATGTTTAGTGTCTGTTTATGTGCTAGATATCAAGCTAACCCTAAAGAATCACATATGAATGTTGTTAAAAGAATCATTAAGTATGTTGGAGGTACATGTGATTTAGGTATTTGGTACAGCAAAGACACAAACTGTACCTTAATAGGATACAGTGATGCAGATTGGGCAGGAGACTGTGATGATATATAGGAAAAACACAAGTGGTGGCTGCTTCTATATGGAAAACAACTTAATCTCTTGGCACAACAGAAAACAGAACTGTGTGTCACAATCAACAGCTGAATCAGAATACATTGCAGCAGGGAGTTATTGTACTCAATTACTTTGGTTGCAAAAAATGTTTCATGATTATGGCTTACCTAGTGATGTTTTAACTGTGTACTGTGATAATACTAGTGCTATAAATATCTCAAAAAATCCAGTGCAACACTCATTAACAAAGCATATAAGTCTTAGACATCACTTTATAAGAGATCTTGTTGAAAAGGAAGTTGTTAAGTTGGAGTACATATCTACTGAAAAACAATTAGCTGATATATTTACTAAAGCTCTTGATGACAAGAGGTTTTCATCTCTTCGAAAATCTCTTGGTTTGTGTAATATCTGAAAATATGATCAAGGGTGCTGTATCAAATGCGGTAGCATTTGAGACAACACTAAGATAAGTCTCTTATATGTTTCCTTGCTTTAAATTTTCGTAATTATTGAACTAATATAATTCCTTTGTGATTGATATTTGAATTGTAAGTAACTTGTGAAAAATACTAAAAGAACCTATACACCTCTCAAATGCTACAAAAGAAAAATCACGTATTAGATGCTTTATAAATCACTGAGTAACTATGGGACACGGAGCTCGCTACTACGATGATCTCTTTTCAAAAGGTGATATAAATTGCATCAATATACTCACAAATCCATTGAGTAACTATGGGGCACGGAGTTCGCTGCTATGATGCACTCTTTTCAAAAGATGGATCAATGTGAAGTGTGATAAAAAGAAAAAGAAATGAGAGCAACACATATGATGAAAAATCATGAAAAAACTGTGTTGAGGTGTATAGAATGCCAACAATAGTCAAAACACTCGTTAATTCAGATTCTTATCCCAATTTTCGTGGAATTAGTTATTTTTTATAATTATTAAATATTATTCTTTGAAATATATAATTTGACTAAGTCTTACCTTGTTTTATTAATTCAGTTATTATATATACCGCTTTTTATTATTTTCGGTTTTTCAGAATTCTTATTCTCCCTGTTAACCACGATCAATTAGTGGGGAAGTTACTTCCACTACTTCACTTCCCCCATTCTACAAATCGTGTAACTTCTTCCTCTAAATTCTCCATATAAGATGAGTCTCCATAACAGTGTTGGAAAATACTTGAAAAGCTTTGTTAATTCATTTAAGCCTGGTAATTACTATTCTTAATTTGCAGCACTCTGTGGAGGATCTTCTAGTCCAAAAGAAATTTTGGATGGATCTTCTTTCCACTTCAACAGGGGGAGTAGCTGACAGTTCACACAATCAGCCCACTAACATTGTTGCTCCTACTGTAGATGAACCGGATTCAGTTCCTGGCCGAACTACTGAACCTGCTGCTGACACTACAATGACTGAGGGAGATGAACAAGACATCCAGGATCTCTATGGTGATCTGGATACATGATGAGCTTGAAGACAGGGGGAGAGCTTACACTATGGGGGAGTATATGCAGACTACGGAGATGCAGCTGAAACACATTTCAGCTCAATCCTTTCCCATGTGTTAATCCAGTTCTAGCCTTGTTGTAAAAGCTTTGTACTTATGTTTTTTTTTATTTTTCAAACTCTGTTTTTTTTACATTCTGTAATTATTTAGGATTTATTTTTTCTTAAGTTATTTAAATCTAAACAAGGTTTTTGGTTTAGATGTTGTTTATTCTAATTTGATCTTATACTAATTGTTACTTCATATTTTTGGAATATCAATTGTGTAAATTTCTTAATCAATGTTTCTGTTGTGTGAACTTTAGTAGTGTTGATGTAGAAAGGTCAAATTGGGGGAGATTGTTGATGTTGATATAAGTGTTTTGTTTAATGATCCAACACTAACAGCCGAGTGTTGTGTTTAATGTTCCCAACACTTATGACAACATCAGAATTTGCCCTTCCTTCTCTCACTAACTCTTATCTTACGCTTGTTGTCTAATGATGTCCCAGAGCAGTTAGAAGACGTGGGCAACACCCAAGTCATGCCATTGCGTGGGAGTGAGAAGTTATTAGACATGGTATAACAAGTCCCTAAATTCTAGGAGTGGTGGAGAGAAGTTTATAACCGCATGATCTCACGGCTGTGATGATCATGGGAGTTGATGGAAGTTCATGCATAATGCTTATAAATACAGAAGCTGCATCAACACAAGATACACAAGAAGGAAAGCTGAATTCGACTACTACACTATTGAACGCTATATACGCTTCTAGTTAGGAATATCCTTGTTTCTTCTTGTAGATCTTCATACTATTGTAAACCCGAATAGTAGTGTGTTAGATCATAGTCTTATTTACTAAGTTGTGTGTATAGATCTATGAGGGAGATAGTTTCATAGAACTTAGTAAATCATTTTACACTTTTGTAGTGTTATTATACACCTCAAAGAGGTTGTACTCGTTTCACATATTTTTAATATAGTGAACAGCATAGATTATTTTATAATCTATGCAAATTTTGAATACTTCTATTTTCAGTATGTGCATTTTAATTTCCGCTGCATAGTGTTGTCTGGACAGTGCCAACACGACAAACAACATCTCTAATTTCGCATGCGCACACACTTTCATATGTCATCATTTCTAGATTGTATGTGATCTATACTTTTAGTGTGTATGAACAATAGTGAGGATGGAAGCTCAAGGCAACCTGGTTCAAAAACTTACAAAGTGACTATCGACTATGCTGCGAAGATCCAAATTCAGGCCATATCTAATGCTCTTCAGGGCATAAATTCTCTGCAATCTAAGGAAGTTGATAGTGTGCTCGATATTATCATGAGACAGAACCCTGCTCAAATATATGTAATAATTGATTTCCCTTTCTTGGTTTGTTGTGATTTAAGTTAGTTTTATATTTTTTTTTCGGTGCGTGTGTGTCTTATAGTGGGCCAATCTTTCTTCCACAATGAATTAAAGAACTATATGCAAATAAGTGGTGGAGTAATTAGTTGTGGTGGTTTTCATTCAAGTTTCAAGAAAACACAAAGTGGAACTATGTTGATCAAATGTAAGCTTTTTGAATAGTTCCATGACATATATGTATGAGTTCTTAAAGTAGAAAAAGCTCTAACATGTGTGTTGTACAACGATTTGTAGATTTGTCAACCACAAACATCATAAAGACAGTACCAGTACATTAATTTATGCTTTCGAATCAAAATCACGATAGTTTGAAGGATATTGATAGAACTAAGGTAATGAGGTGTTCTCATATTTGACAATTGTTCATGCAATTCATATTTCCACATCTAAGATTGCCTAAACAGGCTGAAGAAACGTTGAAGAATATAAGGATCAAGTATTTCAATATGGAATACTAGATCACTGGGTTGACTCCCACACTTTGCCAACACCAAACGTGTGTATGATTATTTTGGTTGAACACCGCAAAATCCCTATCAAATTTCCAGGCGATTTTCCATGTCCAGATGTTTGGAAATCAACAAAGAAACCTATATATTTACCCCAGGAAGTTTGTTCTTCGTGTAGGTTAAGACCTAATAACATTATAATTTTTTGTTAAATAAAATGATCATGGTACCTATCTCTTTTGACAACTGTGCACATTAGCTCAGTTTCAACGATACATGAAAGAATTGTCAAAGCTGTAAAAAGATGCATTTGTCTAAAATTATCATAAAAGACCCCAACCGATGATGAAAGATTTGAAAAAGTGAGTATTCAATAATATTTTTTGTGTCATGTTTATTTTCGAATTATTATTGTTTGCCCTTTAATAAGTTTTGATTTGTCTTTAGGTTAGCAGTAAATAGGGTATGGTTCTTTTATGTATGATTTTTTATCAGTAGTACTTTATACTCTAACTCTAATGTATATTTTCCTGTTGGAAGCATGTGAATACGCCCAAAGATATTAAAAGATGGACCGTAGTAGACTTTTAAGTGGGTGCGATGTGAAAAGCATGTGCACAAATTTAATTAGATGTGGTGAAATGATAGAAATTGTGAGTATTTCATTGGTAATTTGGAAATTTATTATTCATTCATTATTTTCTAATATGATTGTTCTTTGGTAGATTATTGGAGAAAAGTTATCATGGGACGGAGACAATATTAGTTTATTATAATCACTTTTTTTTTAAAAAATTATCATCACCAAAATAACTAATATCATTATTGATATTGTAATGACAATTGTGCACATTAGCCCCGTTTCAACGACACATGAAAGAATTGTCAAATCTGCAAAAAGATGCATTTGCCCAAAATTATCATAAAACACATCAATCGATGATGAAAGATTTGAATAAGTGAGTATTCAATAATATTTTTTGTGTCAGGTTTATTTTCGAATTATTATGGTTTGCCTTTTAATAAGTTTTGATTTATCTTTAGGTTAACTATAAATATGCTTCAGGTGAGTTTTTTTTTAATTTGGTTAAATATCAATAGAAACGGAGTTCCACAATTTTAAAGACCGTATTTTGGAGTCGTCGAAGGTTACCCAATCTCCACCTTTAGATTGCGATTTAACGTTGTATATTTTTCCACATACCTTACTATCTTTTTTGCGCACAGCTGGACCCACTTCAACAATAGGGTATGGTTATTTTATGTATGATTTTTTATTGGTAGTAGTTTATACTCTAACTCTAATATTTTCTTATTGGAAGCATGTGAATACGACCAAAGATAATAAAAGATGGGCAGTTGTAGACTTTTTAAGTGGGTGCGATGTGAAAAGCATGTGCACAAATTTAATTAGATGCGGTGAAATGATAGAAATTGTGAGTATTTCATTGGTAATTTAGAAATTTATTATTCATTCATTATTTTCTAATATGATTATTCATTGGTAGATTATTGGAGAAAAATACAATCATTTTCAATAAAAAGCAGCTCAAAAATACTCCGCACAAGTTATCATGGGACGGAGACAATAATAGTTTATTATAATCACTTTTTTTAAAAAAATATTATTATCACCAAAATAACTAATATCATTATTGATATTGTAATGACAAGTGTGCACATTAGCCCCGTTTCAACGATACATGAAAGAATTATCAAATCTACAAAAAGATGTATCTGCAAAAAAATGCGTTTGTCCAAAATTATCATAAAACACATCGATGATGAAAGATTTGACAAAGTGAGTATTCAATAATATTTTTTGTGTCATCTTTATTTTCGAATTATTATGATTTGCCTTTTAATAAGTTTTGATTTGTCTTTAGGTTAGCAGTAAATATGCTTCAGGTGAGTTTTTTTTAATGTGTTGGAATATCAATAGAAACGGAGTTCCACAATTTTAAATGTCGTATTTTGGAGCCGTCGAAGGTTACCCAATCTCCACATTTAGATCGCGATTTAAGGTTTTATGTTTTTCCACATACCTTACTATCTTTCTTGCGCACAGCTGGACCCACTTCAACAATAGGGTATATAGTTTATACGTATGGTTCTTTTATGTATGATATTTATTGGTAGTAGTTTATACTCTAACTCTAATGTATATTTTTCTGTTGGAACCATGTGAATACATCCAAAGATATTAAAAGATGGGCAGTTGTAGACTTTTTAAGTGGGTGCGATGTAAAAAGCATGTGAATTTATTATTCATTCATTATTTTCTAATATGATTGTTCTTTGGTAGATTATTGGAGAAAAGTACAATCATTTTCAATAAAAAGCAGCTCAAAAATACTCCGCACAAGTTATCATGGGACGGGGGGAATATTAATTTATTATAATCACTTTTTTAAAAAACATTATCACCAAAATAACTAATAAACATAAGTTGTCTATGGAAACACCAAAAAAATGTTATCTAATAACTATAAAATGTTAATATAGCAAATAGGTAACACTTTTAGGGGCGTCGTATTTGCCAATGTGACCTAAAGTCTAATGTAGCATTTTAATAGCCTATTGTAACATCATTAATATTTTGTAAATAAGTGTTACACTTTGTTGCTAACACTTTTAAAATGTTTCATTTGACTTTAAGGGTATCACTTTTTAATTTAAATGTATCCCTATTTTGATAACACTTTTTAAATGTAAGACAACATTTTTTTCAATAATTATAACACTTTAACAATCTAATGTATCACTACTTATTAGATTTAATTTTATAAGGTAACATGTTTTTAATAATTATGTAACACTTTTAATTTTTATAATGTTACATTTTTAAATAATTATGTAACATTTCTTAAATAACTGTAAAATAAAATAAAATATATAATCATATCATTAAATCATGCAAAATATATAATCATATCATGCCCTTATATAATCACATTGATAAAAAAATAAAATATATTAATAAATCTCTAAAATAATCATATTAGTAAATAATAGTTAAAATTTCATACATTGACATGAACACAAGATATAGAAATTTATAAAATACATAGGTTGTTGAAACACACTAATTTAATAACTACTCTACAAGTTCTTGCACTTCGTTTTTCATTTTCCCACCCTCTCTTTCATGATCACATGGTTCATTGAAGTCTACAAGATCTTGCACTTTTTTTTTTCATCAACTCAGCAACATCTTTGCCCTTCACTTGAGATAAAAGCATCATAATTCGCTCGTCATCAGCCTCAGCTCCAACTGCTGCAAGAATTTTCTTGATATCAGCGGCGGAGGGGGAGGCATTGCCCCCTATCACAGCCAACAAGAATGCTGATATAACCTTATCATCACAAT
The DNA here is from genome assembly GCA_963675135.1 of Galeopsis tetrahit. Taxonomy (NCBI): domain Eukaryota; kingdom Viridiplantae; phylum Streptophyta; class Magnoliopsida; order Lamiales; family Lamiaceae; genus Galeopsis; species Galeopsis tetrahit. The sequence continues at coordinate 34,782,676 of OY776122.1, forward strand.
ATTCCAGCAATGGGTATCCATGTGATTCCAAAGCAGAAAAGAAAATACGCAATCTAGAAAAGAGTGAACAAGAAGATGTATTTGAAAGGTACTATACTAATTCGACAACATTTCACACTAACATTTTCATAGACTTGATAACAGAAATGATACAATAGATAATATCAAAACATTAATTACTCTCATGTTTGCTTTTTTTTTTTGTCCCACATTAGTTTTCACATTTAAAAAAAAGAAATTTCTAATAATTCTTATCCTCAAAATTTTCACTTATTTACCCTCTATGTCATTACTTTTCTTACACAATACCTTTATCACGTACTTTAATAAAGTTAAAATGACATCAATACCCTTACTTTCTCACGTTTTTGATTCACGTATTCTACAACACTAGAATAAACGATCGCAAGTATACGGTGTCTATCGTAGAGAAGTAAGTACGAGGTCGATCCCACGAGGAGGTATAGTATAAAAGTGTAGTTTGTTGACGGAATTCTAAATAGACGGTGATCGATTAAAGAGAATGGTGTGATTACCCCTAAGATTGCCTACCAATTTGTCACAAGTAAACAATTAAGAGTAATGTAAAATCGATCAAATAGCATGCGAATATAGAAAATAAGATGGAAACGAGTTAAACTCAAATATGAGAAGGTAGGTTCCAAGGCATTTGCAACATTTGGAAATCCATTTATGATTTGTGACTCATTCAAATGGTAATTAAGGTTGTTCTCTTATAGGGTTGATCACTAAAGAAGGATTAATCAATCTCTCGATACAACTAATCCAAATGAGCATGCAACACAAGTTCGTATTTCTACATTACAAACATCACACCACCTAAAATAGCCCCAAAGATCATTCAATTCCCTCTTCGATAACTAATCCTCTCTCGAGATCATAATAATATCGAGTTGCATTCTTGCATACGATTAATGGAATAAATCTATCAATATTATCCCAATTAACAATTAATTAAGCAAATCATCATGGCCAATAACAACATGCTTCCAAAGAAGAATTAAGCATACAAATATAAGAGACAAACACCATTTAAAGAAAGAAATTAGTTCATAAACTTCAATCCAAATATTTACAAAGCCTTAGAACCAAAAGTGTTCTAGCCAATCAAATACATAATCTAGTTAACAAAAGCAAATGAAATAACTAATTAAAAGAGAAAGAAAGAGAAAGCTTAGTCTAAAATGTGGTGGAGGATGGAATTCCAAAGCTTTTGCATCCTTGCTTGCTTTATTTGATGGAGAAATGAAGAAGATATGGCCAATTCACCTCCAATTGTGTGTAACTATGTGTGGAAATTGAGAATTTGGGGAAAGGTGTGTTTGATTTGAAGAATGAGGGCTTATATAGTGTTGGGGTAGGGTTTGGATGCCAAAATTGCAAGTTGGTCCCTCAAAAATGGAGAAAATGGCCAAAAACACCCGAATTTCATCTCACCCGGCCGTGTGGATTCTACCCGGGCATGCCACCCGGCCGAAATACGAAGCTATAGGTGGAATTGGCTTGCCCGAGTGGAATCCACCCAGCCAGGTGAATTCTACCCGGGCAAAATACGAAGCTATAGGATGGACAGAGCTAGGCCGGGTAAAAACCACCCGGCCAGGTTGATTTTACCCGACCAGGTTGACTCTACCCGGCATGCTTTTTCGTCTCTTCATATCTCGAGCTTCCGACCTCCGATTGACTCGATTCTTTTTTTCATTCCACTCCGTTTTTCGAGCCGGGTCCAATGGTGTACTACTCTCTTTGGTCCAGTGAAGTATGGTTGGTGTTTTGCTCCAAATTCCATCGTATTTCCTACAAAATCGACAAAACACAACCTAACTCTCATTTTGGCTCAAATTATCATAATCAATGCATAAATCAATGAAATCCACATCAAAATGTGCTTCACATGTGCCTCTAAAGTATGTAAATTCCATCCAAATCAGTTTTCTTAGTTTCTTTGCCTGGGACGGAGGGAGTAATATTTACTTTTTCTTGGATACTACAACAAATAACACTTGGAAGCATTTCTTCAATGCTGCAATGAGTGGAGATAATGAATTGAAAGGGATAAGATAGAAAATGTGAAGAAAGAATAATGCTATACTCCTATATTTTTAAGATTTAACATAATATTCTAGCAAGTGCACTTGAGATTATGCATGCACTTACACATTCTAAAGTGTCTTTGAGTAAGTGTACTTACCCCAACAAAAAAAACGCTTTGAAAATGATTTAGGTTGTAATGGTCTGGAAAGTAGACTGTTGAGCTCCTGCAATTTTATTGGTCAAAACACGTCTTAATGAGCTAGATATTTTGAGTGAACTCCATCTCAGAGTATACATGAGACGTTTTAATCAAACCTGCTGCAACTTCTTCAACTTATTTGATTGGGCTTTGTTTTGCCTGTACTGTACTTAGTCACTCTGTCCTCCTCACTATCATCATCATCCAAAACCAATTCAATTGATTCAGCATTTCATACCAGGCAATTTTTCTCAGCCTTTTCCTGGGGAAATTAAGTTGGAGAACAATGAAGCAATATAGTATCTCAATAATAAATGTCAACTTACAGCATATTGTTCACATAATAGCAGGAAATAAGTAGTGCAAGGAAAGGAGGGATCTGAAGACATTCTCCTTCTCAAAATGACACAATGAATTGTAAGCAAATAAAACTTTAAACAGTTGTAAAATTTGAATAATCAAGTCAATTATTTTTACTGAGGTCAGACGAGAAATCACAACTGAGAATGAGTAGAAGACTCCCAGAATAACTTGTGCAGAAGTCAAAAGTACATAAATGCCTACCCTACACTAGCGACTACACATTCCCACAATGCCCTTACCCGGAAATAAATCACAAAAATAAATAAGGGGTGAGCAAAACAAGTTTTAGAGTGAATTTCTGCAACCAAATTTAAAACAGTGCAATTTCTCATTACCTGGGAACCCTTGCGTGTAACTTTGTCTATTTGATGTGCAAGAGATGATCGCTTAATAATCTCTAACATTTACGAAATTTCAACGGGAAATCGCTGGAAACTTTCCTGGATAACAATCGAAGATGATTATCACATTTATTGAATACCCAACGGAAAAAAAAAATATTGTGGAATTTTCCTTCTAAACCTTGCGAGAGAAAAAAGTTCGCATAAAGGACATGAATCAATATTATATGTCATACATAGAAGTAAAGCAACTAAAAACATAAAACAAGCGCGTGCATAAAGTAGTAGGCTAGAGTATAAAATTGATTTATCAGTACATATTCACACATTTTATATATATATATATATATATATATATATATATATATATATATGTGTGTGTATGTAACTGACACCTGTCACAGACTCACATATAGCTAACTTAATTGACAAAGATTAATTTACAAAATTCTATCAATAAAAGAATTGCCAAATTTCATTCATATTTGCATGCTACACCTTATGTGCCAAGAGACTAAAAAAAAAAAGGCAGGTGGGGATTCAGAGCAAACCCAACAGTAATCAGAGACAAAGAGGTCAGGAGAACTAAAAGACATAAGGAACAAATGACCCTAGTAACATTTTAGTGGAAAGAGGGAGTATAGTAGAGGTTGAAAATTGATATTTGAAAGGTACTAATTCGACAAACGAAGCATGGAACCCTTGAATGACTGCCATAGCAAACAAAGAATCCCATATAATTTTTAAAAAAATCCAGAATAAGTTAAAATCCCAAATGAATTGAAAATACAAGGGGTGGAGGGGCTTGCTTAAAACGACGGCCTTGAGGAACGAAGAGCAGAAGAATCATTTCCCAGAACTGATTGCCAGGAAGACTATCAATGGCCATGTACGCAAAGTAACCCCACAAAACAGAGGTGGGAATCATCTTGATTATAGGGGTAATGCATATAGCTACTCCTACGAGTAGGGATTGACACAAGTTGATAACTCTTTGCTCATTTACTCGTACATGCAAGTGGATATTGGTTTTTTTTTTTTCAGGATCAAATTTGCCATCCGTATCTCCCTCTTCAGAATTCAAAACTGCTTCCTTCAATTTTGCCAAATCTTTCTCCGCAATATGCTTCTGCAACACCATTAAGTCACATTAAATAAATTTTACACAAAAATTTGAACACCAACATACAAAGAAATCAAGTATTAATTTTACCTTCATAACACAACCAACAAGAAACTGCAATTAGGGTTTTACAGTACACGTCTCAGTAAGCCATCGTGATGATAAATAGTTTTCATGCAGAAATAAAATTATAAAATTTCTCGACCTTTTCCAATCAGGGCAGATTAGGCGAAACAAAGACACCACTATAAAGAAATGACCAATTAACATAAAACATTAAGGTACAGATTGTGTCAGCATAAAGCATTAAAATAAGTTTTTAAAATAAAAGAAGTCTAATAACTAGTCTTCATCTTCCATTTCCTTTTCAATTCCCTCAAGGCCATCATGGTCATTCACTTCAGCATTTTGATTAACAATTCTTTGCAGAATTTTGACTTGTACTAGAAATTACCTGAAACATATTTAAAATTAATAATTATATATAATAATGCAACAAACTAACATGCTAGTACTTAAAGGAGATATGTACGACCTTCTTTGATTGAGACCGCAAACTTCTCGTATTCTACATAATCTCAATATCGTCATCATCACTTGACAATTGTACTTCAGCATATTTTTCAGGAAATTTCATGGACTTCTTTTTGTTGATTTTTTGTGTGTGTTGATCCATAGAACTAATGGCTTCATATGCATGAGGTTTAATCCCCAATTCCTTCAGTTTTCTTTTATTTTCTTCAATCCTTTTTAATCTTTGACTCTCATACTCCATTTTAATCTATCTTAGGGGGTGTATTCAATTGAGATTCTATTGGATTTTTTTGGACTTTAAAAAGTCAGTGGATTTAGAAAATCCATAGGCTCTATGTAGAGTTTGAATGACTTTTGTATTGATTTATATGGATTTTTATAGATTTGACACGATTCTGAAATACACATTTTTTTATTGATTTACATGGATTTTCATAAACTACGCCCCTAAAACCTAGTTAAAAAAAATTATTATTCATCATTATTATTATCATCTTCATTTTCATCACGGTTATACTCGGCCTCATTTTTCCACGATGTGGTGAATCTTGATCTTCTTTATATTCCACTGGAAATTCATCAGAGCGACCTTCTTTCCGAAAAAAGTTATGTAATTCAGCACACTTGTATTTGAAATGGGAACTTGTGAATCGCAATTTGAAAATACAAAAAATTCAATTGAATAATTGCATTTCTGGGATGACGACCTTGACCACCAAAATCATTTCTGGAGTGACGACCTTGACCACCAAAATCTTTTAGATGATATCGAACACCACGTAATGGGGAATTGACGTCGATTAAATATTATTGCTAACCTATGGTGTCCAATATACTATAATTTTTAAAGAAAGAACATAATTTTAAAATATAGAGATGTAATCTTTTTCACGATAATAATGGTGGTGAAAAATCTGTGATACTTATCGAAGAACATAGTTAACAAAGTTTTTTTTTTCTTCTCAGAGAATCCGTTGAAATCTCTACTTTTTAGAAGAGATTTTGAATAGTGAAATTTATTTATATTTTTGAAAGAGAATCCAACGAAATCCATAGAGTATTAAAATCCTAGATTGTTGAATACCTAAAGATTTCTAAAGACTATTTAAAATCCGTATTGAATACCTCAAAATTTTGAAAGACTTTTAAAAATCCGGATTGAATACCCCCAGATTTTAAAAGTCCAAAAAAATCCAACAGAATCTCAATTGAATACACCCCCCTTAGACTCCGAAACTTGCAACTCTGCAGTAAATTAAAAGTATAATGAAAACAATTAGAAACAGATATATGACAGCAGAAAACTATTCTTAAAACATTGTTGGTTTTATCAGCAGAAAGTTGGTGGTTTTAACAGCAGAACATTGCTGGGTTTAACAACAGAAAAATATTTTTTACACTAGTTTTATGACCGTATAAATGCTATTTTTTACTATAGAAGATCTGTATTTTTACAGCAGGAAATTGATCTTTTAGATCTTTTCTCAAGTCTATTAGAAACTTAGAATCATATGAAAATGACATTTTGTATAGGGGAAGGTGTAGGACATTAAGCGTGATACTATTACGATACTAAATGGATATTTACTTTGAATATGAGTTATTGTTTGAAAAAAAAATTCAAACAAGGAAATCATTCACTCAGGACTTTCAACAAACAGTTTATATGCCAAAAAAATTAGGAATCAGAATTGTAAAAAATTGCAATCAATTGAATGTACGAGACAAATTCTTGAATGATATTCAATAACAACTATTGAATTACACGAATGTATAAGACAAATTTACAACTAATTGAAGAAATAACCCTACTGAAATTTGAAGAAGAGAAACAAACCTTCAATAACACCGCATTTGACAAATTCGGAAGAATGGGATCATCGGCGTAATAAGGACATGTACGTGAGCGCAGTGGAGAGGCACAGTTAATTTGCCCAAAAAAATTAGCGCGTTTTTTTTTTTTTTGTTATTTGCCGCTTCATCCATGGCAGTTTTGGAGAGAACTTGAATTGGGGAGAAGTTGAATAAAACCCTCGTTTTCAGACTTAGTGGAAGAACTGCATTTTTTTAGTCAATATTAATATTGTACTGTATAATATAAGTTAGCATATATTCCTTTTGATTTTTAAGTTGGGATTTTCTTAGAATAGTTTTTGTGTCGCCTGGACTATTAATAGTTCGGATGTCAAGTTGTATCGCTCTGTGTCGCTCTAACTTGATACCTGTTGCCTTTTTTTAATATTTTAAAATAATTATTTAAATTTTATTTTATTATTTACTATTTTATCCTTCATTAAAATTAATAATAATAATAATATTTAAATGAAAAGACCGTAATATTAGATTTTTTTTAACAGAATTAGATTATTATTTTATTTATATTTTATCTACTGCTCATTTAATTAGTTCACCTTCAAATTATTTTTTTACTACGGTTATCTGCACCCTCTCATTTTATGAGTTCACCCCAAATCATTTTTTAACCATGGTTATCTGCAATTATAAGTTCACCCCAAAATTATTTTTTTACCACGTTTATCTGTAGCTGCTCATTTTATAAGTTCACCCCAAAAGATTTTTTTTTAAATAATTACATTTTAAGGACTATATTATCCTTTTATTAAATGAGTTCACCAAAAAATCATTTTTCTTACTACAGTTATCTGCACCCGCTCATTTTATGAGTTCACCCCCAAATCATTTTTTATCACGGTGTGTACTCACTCATTTTATGAGTTCACTCCTAAATTATTTTTTTACCACGTTTATCTGCACCCCTCAATTTATGAGTTCACCCAAAAAAAAAATTTAAAAAAATAATTACATTTAAAAGACTATGTTGGGAATAAAATGATATGTGTTTTGATTAAATACCAAAACCCCCTGAGATATGCCTAAGTCAAGATGATTGTGTCCTAAGATTGTTAGAACACATAGCATAAGGCTAGATGAGAAGCTGATATGTTAGGCAGCTCTTAGATGACTAGATGCACAATGTGAGGGGGAACCTATGCTTTAAAAATGATCAAGATAAAGTCCCCTCAAGGCTCAAAATCTGGAACAAACACTAAGGACAAGCATACTCCATTTAAAACCACATGCTCTGATCAGGAGAGTTGTCCAGAAGAGTTAGTTCTATGCAAGAACAAGATTGCAAAGCTCAAAAGGACAAGATTAGTCAAAATGCTCTGATCAGGAGAGTTGTCCAGAGAAGTTAACTCTGTGAAAAACATCATCTCTGAAGCTAAAAGACCAAATATGTTGATCAGGAGAGTTGTCCACCAAATGAGGGTGATATAAGTGAGGAAGGGCAGACTATAAGTGAGGAAGGGCAGGCTATTCTTGAAGTCAAATCTGAACTTCAGGAATCCCTTGATGAGAGGAGGCCTGTTCCTTTAAGTGAGGAAATTATTAAAGAAGGGAGAAAAGAAAGAGTTGAAAATGAGAAGAAGGCTGCTGATGTATCAGAGTCTTATATAAAAGAAATTGAGGGTGATGAGTGTCTATTTCCTAACCTGTTTGATCTGTCTAATGTTGCAGGTATTTCCCTTAACCAGATTTTTGCAGATGAGTTCTTAACAGATGCACCTATCCAAGTAGATACAAGCACATCTCAAGCCCTGCTTGGAATGCAATCAGAGAAGTTGGACTCCTTGGCTCATCAAGTCCAATCTGCTCATGCTGAAACTTCAGGAGCATTGAATGAGCAAGGAAGGACTCTAGCATCTGTAGAAATGAGGCTCACTGGCTCTGAGGATGTTGTGCTACCAACTCTGGAAGCAAGGATCAGTGGTGTGGAAACTGGTCTCCAAACCATTTCCACTAAAGTACAAAAAGCCAAATCCACCATGGAAGCCATCTCAGAGGAGGTCAAGAAGGAGCAAAAGCTGCTGAGAGACAATCATAATGCCAATGTCAAGGCTCTCAGGCTAACTGTCAAGCAAGCTCTAGGAAAGAAGACTGCATTGCAAAAGAGAAGAGCTGGAGAACAAAGGCTAGCAATGGTGAAGGCAGCCTCTGAAAAATTTTCCCAAGAGGTATTGGCCAACATTGCTGAAGGTGCAGTAGCCAACCTCACTGAGCTTATTAAAGCTCAACTGGATGCATCCCTGAAAGCAACCTTGGAGGAGGTTGTTCAACAAAAGATGAAGCATGTTCTAGCTTTTCTTAGCTTGAGCAGTGATAGGATGCAGAATATACATGATGAAAATGTATATTTGTTGGAGGAGATGAAGTCCCTCACCCAGGCCCAATCCCTAATGGCCACAACAATGAGTGAGCTAAAACCCCAGTGTTTTGATGCTGCCAAAAAGGGGGAAAGGGAAAGAGCTAGAGCAAAAGGTGCCTTGGTAATTGGAAGCCCAGTTCAAGGAAAAGACAAAGCTGCTGAAGGAAAAGGAAAAGAGCCTGCAGTGCTAAACTTGGAAGAATTGGATGAAGAAGAGAAATTAGCACTTGCATTGAAGAATTCTATGGCCTCAGCTCAAGAGGAAAGAGTGAGGTTACAACAAAGACCAGGTGGTGAGATGTCTGGTTTGGACAAAGATGCTGAAGGTGTCCAAACTAGAGGAAAGAACAAGAGGGCAAAAGGAAAGAAAAGACAAGCTGAAACATTTACTGACTTTCCCAACAGTCTTGATCTTCCACCTGAATTCAGAATTGATGAGGATGAGCCTACATCAAAGAAAGCCAAAGCTGTTGAAGAGCCCAAAGTTGCTGAAAAAGAAAAGTCTTCTGAATCTGCCAAAGTTACTGAAGATTCCAAGTCCACTGAAGATATTGAAGAACTATTTGCTGAAGGATTTGGACCTGAACCTAAAAAGAAGACAACTGTCCTAGCTCATGATCCATCAAAACTGTTTCATGAAGGGTATGGCAAAGACCCTGAAACACAATAGAAACTGGCCATGATGAGGGCCCAGGAGAAAATGGACTTGTTAGATGAAGCACAAAGAGCAAGAGACAAGAGGAGAGCTAATTTTCAGAAACCAAGAAGAAGGAGAGCAACATACAACAAGATGAAGCCTCAGCTTCTAGTCCCAATGGACACCAAATATCCACACTTGGATAAATGGGTGCCAGTTCAGCTGAATGATACATGGGAGGAAGCAAAAAGGGAGTTTGTCTATGACTATTATGTCATTGACAGATGGAATGGAGGAGATGCCAACTCTGCCTTTGCTGAGTTCATGATAGAATACTACAGAGAACTCTATCAACAATTGCTTGCAGCTGCTGACATTGCAAGAATTGAACTCACAGCCCCCAAGCCAATCATATACATGCCTCCAAAGCTTGAAGGATGGATTGACCAAGCAAGAATTCTGAGAGAATTCACTGAGATCCTTAAGCTAAACAAGATGGTTCTTGGACCTAAGGGAACCAACCAAGAAGCCATGGCATTGAAAAGAAGAGTGTGGGCACAGTATGGAATGCTGCCACCCCCTGAGGATGATCTTTGAAATGGCTAAGTCTTCTGACCTTTCTTGATTGACCAACTATGCTGAAATATGGTCAAGATTGCTGATGTGGTGTGATAATCTGTTTGCTCTGATTTGTTATGGATTGCTCTGATACAAGCTCTGTGCTCTGATGCTGAAAATCTTATTTATATCTTGAATTGTTAGAATGAAATGCTCTGATGTATTTAAGTGTTATTGATTCATGCTCTGATATGTTAATTTCAACTATCAACATGCTTGTAATGATCTTTGAATGAATGATAGTTGAACTTATTTTGAATCAAGAAACACTCATCTCTCTATGCCTATCTATGAAACCTACTTGCAACAAAAACAGTGAATACACTAACACATTGTCTTTTCAGGAATATTGACCTTAGTCATGTCTTCTAAAGATATATGTAATAGGTGTAGACAAGTCACTTTTGCTTAGAATGTGTAGGTTTTGGCATCATCAAAAAGGGGGAAATTGTTGGTAATAAAATGATATGTGTTTTGATTAAATACCAAAACCCCCTGAGATATGCCTAAGTCAAGATGATTGTGTTCTAAGATTGTTAGAACACATAGCATAAGACTAGATGAGAAGCTGATATGTTAGGCAACTCTTAGATGACTAGATGCACAATGTGAGGGGGAACCTATGCTTTAAAAATGATCAAGATAAAGTCCCCTCAAGGCTCAAAATCTGGAACAAACACTAAGGACAAGCATACTCCATTTAAAACCACATGCTCTGATCAGGAGAGTTGTCCAGAAGAGTTAGTTCTATGCAAGAACAAGATTGCAAATCTCAAAAGGACAAGATTAGTCAAAATGCTCTGATCAGGAGAGTTGTCCAGAGAAGTTAACTCTGTGAAAAACATCATCTCTGAAGCTAAAAGACCAAATATGCTGATCAGGAGAGTTGTCCCAGAAGAGTTGTCTCAGCAAGTTTGAACCAGAACAAAGATTCTAATGTTTGAAGGTCAACCATGCTGAAGAGCTAGAGACAACCATACCCTAATGAACCTCATTGAAACATGCTAAGATACTCTTGAAGTGAAAGAAAGGGAAAGAGCCAAGTCATCTGAAGATGAGCAAGTCAACCTTGCTGATAAGCAAATCTGCTGATAGTGATAAGGAGAGTTGTCCATTTGATAAGGAATGTTGTCCTATCATTGGATCAATCTTCAGAAGCCATGTCCAAGTCCTAACAAGAAGTCAAACATTGGGAAAAGTGCTGCAGAAAGAAGACAAAGTCTTACAAGCCGTTTATTGTCCAAATGAGGACATGTCACTATCAAGAATCTGTCTTCCAGTTTGAAGAACTCAAGGAAGACATTTATAGCAACTTGGGGCTGCCTCTCCAACGGGCAAATCCTCCATTTTGTCTATAAATACAGAAGTGTGAAGACCATTTGAAAGCATCCAACTACCAATCCAACTGAACAAGTATTCTGAAGTTCATAGAACTTACAGCTTTCAAAAGACTATCTTAGTCTTCAAACACTTCTTCTAAGCTGAACTCACTGTATATCCATACACAAGCTTAGAGAGATATCCTATCCTTATACACTGATCTTCATTGTAAAGGATATCTCATTAGTTGGAACCTTACTTCAATCCTTACCCCTTTCAAGTGAGAAAGAGAGAAGGTTGTAGTAGTAGAAGTGGTAGGAGCTGACTGTTGAGAGAAGAACAGTTTAGTTCTGAGTTGAGAAGAGGGTACTAGGACTCTAGACATCCTAGGGATCAATTCACCAAGGAGTGGTGTTATTGATCAAGTGCACATTGGCACTATAAAACAAGTTAATTCCAAGAGTGAAGGAATTATCCTGTTAAATCAGGGAAAGTGGATGTAGGAGCTTGAGTCTCTGAACCACTATAAACTCTTGTGTTGATTTACCTTACAAAGTACTTACATTCATTCAACACTGCACACTAAACTGATCTTTTAAAAGATTCATATTCAAAGACTGTGCAAAACTGATTTGGACAAGTTCCCTGAAACTAAACTGGACTGTATTGGATTGACAAAGTGATTTCAGAAACTTAAGGAGTCTAAACTTAAAGGGCCAACCACTATTCCGCACCTATAACTCCCCTAGATAGTTATTCAACTAAGTACTCAATAGTACTTAGTAGTTTGATTATCTTAGAAGAGTTTATCATCTTCAGCAGAGTTGTCCAAGACAACCTTGCTGAGCTCTGGTTTGATCATAAGTTAAAAGATTTGCATACAAGTGTATTCCACCCCCCCCCCATACACTTGTTATATACTCCTTTCAGGACCAACAGACTATATTATCCTTTCATTAATTTACACAAAATAAAATAAACCTTAATTTGTATATTAACAATCTGAAGTCGAGTCATTACCGAGTTACCGTCGATTCACCATCAAGTCACCCATATTTTTAAAAAAAAATCGTAAAACATAATTTTAAAAAAACTATCGAAATTAGCCACAAATCTTGATTTTTTTTTTCTTTTTAATTTTTTTTTCCATTTCTCTTTTTCTCCCGTTTACAGTTTTTATTTCAAATTTTCAATTTTTTCGTTTTTTTTCTGCCTTTATTTTCCTTTTTTTTTTCCATTGTTTTTGGTATTATTGAATAGAATTAGATGTGTGAAATTATTTGTTATTGTATAAAATATTACTAACTAATATGCATGTTATTATTGATTATTATTCGTGGTATTACTAATAATTATTTTTTGTATTACTGAATATAATTAAATTTTTTAAATTATTTGTTATTAAATAAGATATTACTAATTACTGTTAATAATAGTTATTCTTTATTGTGTTACCGACTATAATAAAATTATACATATAATATTATTTTGTATTAAAATAAATACACATGAAAATGGAAAATAAAGGCAGGAAAATTAAAAAAAAATGTAAAAGGAAAAAAAACGAAGAAATTAGAAGTTTGTAATAAAAACTTAAAATGGGAAGAAAGAAAAAGAGGAGAAGGGAGGAAAAAGAAAAAAAATCGAGATTTGTATATAATTTCGATAGTTTTTTTTAAAAAAAAAATTATGTTTTACGATTTTATTTTTTTTAAATATGGATGACTTGGTGGTAGACATGCGCAAAATCGATCCGCCAAACCGCCGGTTACGGTTTACAAACCGAACCGTAACCGAAAAATGGCAGTTAGGTTACGGTTTGACATTTTGACAAACCGCAAACCGTCGGTTTTGGCGGTTAACCGACGGTTCTTATAAAAAAAATTATTTTTTTTAATACATAATTCTTCTATTTTTAATGTATAAATTTAAGTTATATAATTTTTTATTCAATTCTAGTAATGTATTTTCTAAAAAATGAGTTAAAACGAACGAAAATGGAGTGAAAACGAGCGAAAATAGAGATAATATTAAAAAAAATTAAAACCGCCAAACCGGCGGTTCGCGGTTCGATTACGATTCGCCATTTTCGAAAACCGTAACCGCTGGTTTCTAACCGAAATCGGTGGTTTTCAACCAACGAACATGTCTACTTGGTGATGAATCGACGGTAACTCGGCAATGACTCGACTGCCGATTGTAAATATACAAATTAAGGTTGGTTTTATTATATTTTGTGTAAATTAATAAAAGGATAATATAGTCTTTTAAATGTAATTATTTTTTAAAAAATATTTTGGGGTGAACTCATAAAATGAGGGGTGTAGGTAACTGTGGTAAAAAAATAATTTGGGGGTGAACTCGTAAAATGAGAAGGTGCAGATAACGACGATAAAAAATTATTCGGGGTGAACTCATAAAATGAGTGGGTGCAAATAACTGTGGTAAAAAAATAATTTGGGAATGAACTCGTAAAATGAGCGGGTGCAGATAACCGCGATAAAATAAATTATTCGAAAGAGAAATCATAAAATGAGTGGGTGCGTATAACCGTAATAAAAAATAATTTTTGGGTGAACTCATTAAATGATCAGGTGCAAATAAAATATAAATAAATGATTAAAATTGGCGTGTATCGATCAAGTATCACCTTAAATATATATAATATATTTAAAACTAGATTATTATTTCTTAAAACACAAAAATATAATTTTGGAACGATTAATGATATGAGAATTAAAATAAAGATTATATATTATTATTAATTTTTTTATTAATTATGTGAGGATAAATTTGTAATTTTATAATTATGTATTTAAAATTATTAAAATTAATTGAAAAGTGCGATAAGGCGACAAATAATGATAATAAGTGCAATGCAAGGCGATGAATTCTGCGACGCCAAGTGCAACAGGTAGCAGGTCATCAAATATAAGCCATTAGATTTCAGATCTGATGGCTCAGATTAATGGATTGTTCATAGTTTGGGCGACACTGGACTATCCTTAGAAGACCCCTTTTAAGTTTTCAAACCGTCCCACCTTTAAATAAAGTAAAAGCTATAGAAATATTAAAATACTCTATAGTAAAAACTATAGAAGGAATTTTATAACATGATTCGTTTCAATTTAAATTTTCAATTTTAAAATATTTGTATTTTATTCTCAGTTTAAGATTCAATTTTTTAATCTCCATTCAAGAGTCATTCTTTTGTCTTTATTTCAAACTTTTATTATAAGAAACTCAAAATATAACATATCAATTTTTTATTTTATTTTAATGTTTATTTGACATGATCACATTATACCATAATAAAATAAAATTAAGGTGTTCTTTTAATCACATATTAATAATAATATAGGTGATAATCTTTGAGTATTTATAGTTAATAAACGTGATCGTGACGTGACATCCTACCTGAAAACATTAAATGATGTTGTTCCATATTTAAACTGAGATACATATAAAATGATTTCGGGTGAGGTATATATTTCAATTTATAAAGAGATAGCGAATGATTTTCGTTTGAGAATGATTGTAGATGGGATACAACGAGACGAGATTTCAGAGGGTTGCCTTTGATTTCGATTTGGAAAGATTTCAATTTAGTACTTGACTAGATTTTTTGATTGGAAAAGAAGGATTCACTTTAATTAGACGTTACCTTGAATTGTAAAAAAATTGTTAAAATGAGATTTTATTTATCAAAATTCAAAAGTTAATATTAGGTTGCAATTACTGGGGGCTGACGGCGAGGTTGATTGCACGATGCAGCGACTGGCATGCTCCTGCCTCGGGGCTCCACAAACTAAACAATGATGCCCCCTTTTCCAAGACACCAATCAAACGGGATGGGGCTTAGTATTGCGGAACGACCATGGACAGATAGTGAGGAGAAAGTCATTGTTACAATTAGGATATGTCAACGTTGCTATTGGTGAAGCCATGGAATTCTATGAAGTTCTATTGTGGCTGAAAACCCTTGGTATTGACATTTGACAATTGCACTGTGTAAGTCGGTGCGAAGATTGTGGTGGACGCGATTAACTCGGTAAAGGATGGGGGCGTCGCCAGGAAAGGGTCATTGTTGGCGTAACTACGAAATCAATCAAAGTTTTAGGTATTTTTGTGAATTTAGGAATTTAGGTTTTCTTATGAAGTAAGATTATGAATTTAAGATTCTCTCCATCTTACCCGCGTCACTACAATAAAATGCACTTTTCGTAATGAAAAATTTGGTTACAAAAAGTCATTTTTTTGTTACAAAAACCTTTTGTAACCAAATATTTTGTTACAAAAATTGGTCTTGTAAAGCTCGTTGCAAAAAGTTCTTGTAACGAAAAAAATTCAATTTTGTTACCAATACAATTGTAACGAAACATTTTTTTGTTGCAAAAACCTTAGTAGCAGTAACAAAAGTTTCGTTACAAAATGTTGTAAGATTTGTTCAAAATATCAATTTCGTTACAAATAAATTGTTATATAAAGCCATATATTTAGTACTAAAATATTTGATTTGTTACTAATATTTTGTTACACTTACTAACTTATTTCATTTCAAGAATAAATAGGAAATACAAATAACTCAGTATGACTTATTTACAAATTATACTATACAGACATTTGAGAAACCTAAAAAACATAGGGTCATAATGCAATAATTTCATTTCAAGAAAATGTCAATTCTCAAAATGGACTTAGTCACAATGTCAACATACTAAGGGAAAAAAAAAAAAAGAGCTATCAATAGCATTTGATGTTGATTCAGAAACAAAATATGTCTAAAATCATTCTAAACAAGTACTCATTGCATAAAAAATCAGCATTCTTGAAGTCTTGATTAGTCTTCTTGTCTACGATCAAAGTGAAACTTCATTGTCCTACAAAAGATACACAACAATAAAAAAATTATAAGATTAAGAATTTATAATATACAAATATAGGTTTACTACATACAGATGGAAAGTCATGATACAACTTAAACAATTACTCCATGAAAGCAAATAATACACCGTAAATAATAAGAGAGAGATGATGGTCTCATGGTCTAAATGAATAAACTGAAAGATCACTAAATGCACATACTAGAATCATTAACTCATCCTCCACAAATTAAGTAAACATACAAGCAAGATTATATCACTAAATGCACATACTAGAATCATTAACTCATCCTCCGCAAATTAAGTAAACATACAAGCAAGATTATATCATCGCTTTTGAGATGAAAGCTTAAGTAAACCTAAAAGCAAAGCTACTTTTTCCCTTCTCAGATTAAATTTCAACGTACTATAAATCAAATTAAGGAATACTTACTCTAAACATCAACAAAATAATATACGATTAAATCATATATAAATCTGACAATTCAAAACGTATTTCCTCATTAAGACATTGATAAGAATCACGGATCAACACTAAAATAACTAAAAATACAGCATATTTAAACCATAAAAATTCACTCATACCAACAATAGAACATAGACACAATCAGTTGCGTAAACCCTAAATGAGTTCTCATAGACTGGACAATCTTCACAAATAATTATCCACAAGAAACAATAGTTATTTAAAAACTAACATTATAAAGAAGTACTTTTTGTAAACCAAATCTCAGTACACAAAATTTTCATATTGCAATAAATCAAGTGGCAGCAGCTAATATGTCAATAGGAATGTTTGTGAGACTAACAAAGTTAGGAAATCAACATAGAAATTATTAACAGATTAAGAACTATGGAGGTAATGGAAGAACCTTTTAGAGAGTGTTTTGACCACATAACCTTTTAATTGAACAAAACACAATACAAAAACTTAAACCACATTCAATGCATAAAAATGAAGTTGTAGAAAAGCAGTTCACATGACATATAATTCACTTAAATTACAGCAACATATGGAATTAATTTCTGAAACCACTCTATGAATGAAGCAAATGCTAGATTAATGTGGCTTTCAAGAAAATTTGCCAAATGCAATAACAAATAGTATAGATAACATAAATTCAAACAAAATTCAAGAAATAAATTCTAATATCATTACCTTAGATCTAACTTAAGACGTTCATCCATTCAGAATATGTATCATCCATATCTGAATTGTTTTCATGTGTGTCAATAGGCGTTTCTTTAGTTACTTCGTTCTGATGCATCTCAACCACAGTGTGAGGACCGCCTTCTCTACACCACTCAGTAGCATCATCATAAACAATGTCTGATATTCTATCATCATCATCACAAGGTTCGACCAAATCTGCATCCTCCATCTGCTCTTCAATATTTAAAAAATCTTTCGGTAACTTTTTCATTACGTAATGCAAACCATCTTCAATAGGGTCTTTCACATAAAAGACTTGATGCACCTGTGATGCCAAGACGAAAGGATCGTCGGCATAACACAACTTTTTAAAATTAACACATGTGAGACCATACATATCCTTTTCCACGTGAAACCAATCACATTTGAATAAGACGACGCTAAAATAACCCCAATAGTCTAGCTCAATTATCTCATTTATAGCCCCATAATAAGTGAGAGTATCCAGAATGGGATTATGGTCCTTAGTACTAGCAAAACTTTTAGTTAATGCAGTCAAAGTGACTCCACTATTTTGTGTTTTGCATCTTGCATCACGTTTTCTTGTGTAGAACCTATAGCCATTAATAAAGTAACCTATATATCTTCTTGCAGCACAAGAAGGACCTATGGACAACCATTTAATATGATCAGGAACTTGATCGGACTCTACTTTTTCTTTAAACCAAACCATAAATTGTTGGTTGTGTTGTTGAGCTTGCCTCCATCTTTTCCTCTGCTTATCTTTTGACATGTTTTTCATTGCATCTTAATGCTCCCTGCATTAGTAGAAAAAACACCATAAAACTCAATGACTAGATAAAATATGTTGATGATAAAATATGCATTAAAAAAAAAAGCTCACTTTATGTATTTCTAAACATCTTCATTTTTGCAATTGAATAACACATATCGATGTGCCAGATCCTTTGAGTCTAAATCTAAAGAGAATGAACTTCCTTTCCGCCCTTTTTTTCTTTTCCCAAGAGGATAGTCAGTCTTAGGAAAAATTGGTGATTTGTCATCCTTTGCAACTTTCTCATAATTTTGTTTAAAATTCTTTGATCGCTTTTTTTCCCCATCATTTAAATATCTTGAGCAGAAAACCAGACACACCTCCGCCAAATACACTTCTGCTATAGAACCCTCTAGACGACTGCGATTACGAACATATGATTTAAGTTTTTCGAGGTACCTCTCTATTGGATACATCCACCAACCACTAAGCGGTCCACTTAGTCTAACTTCATTAACTAAATGAATAGGCAAGTGGATCATGGTGTCGAAAAAATAAGGTGGGAATATTCTTTCAAGTATACAAAGAATTTCAGCAATTTCATCTTTCAAGTGATCAAGATCTTGTGGATTGATAACTCTATTGCATATACATCTAAAAAAGGTACCTAGTCTTATCAAAGTAAGAGCCACATTCTTAGGTAGAGTTTTTCTAACAACAACTTGAAGTAAATACTGCATTAAAATGTGTGCATCGTGACTTTTGTAACATGATATTTTTCTCTCCTGCATATGTACACGCCGTGCAATATTTGATTCACAACCTTGTGGTAGTTTTGTATTCTTCAATACCTCACGGAACAATGTCTACTCCCTCTTCGTCATCGAAAAAGAAGCCATAGGCAACAAAATATGACGTTTGTCAACAGACTCCATAGCGTGTAATGATGTTCTAATCCCAATATCTTTTAGATCTAATCGAGCATTGAGATGATCCTTCGTTTTTCCAGGTATGTCTAACAAAGTCCCAAGCATGCTATCACAAACATTTTTCTCTATGTGCATGGCATCCAAATGACGACGAGATGAAATATGTTTCCAATAAGGTAAATTGAAAAAGCCCGACTTTTTATTCCATGGGCAAGACTCTTCTTTTTTCCTTTGTTGTTTTCCAAACTTATTTTCAAAGTTTTGTAACAAATCTAGGACTTCAATCCCTGATAAAGGAATCGGAGCTGACCTCTCCTCTGTTTTACCATTGAAGGACTTCTTATCACGACGCCAACGATGATTTGCATCTAAAAATCTGCGATAGGCCATATAACACATTTTTTTACTGTTCATTAAGTACAAGTCATGATCCGTTTCATAGTGGCAATATGGACAAGCATACTTCCCTTTTGTACTCCAACCAGACAACATGGCATAGCCAGGGAAATCACTAGTTGTAGATTGTACAGCTACATGCATCTGAAACGTTTGGCGCCTTGAAACATCATATGTCTCCAACCCAAAATCCCATAAATCTTTTAGCTCTTCTATCAAAGGTTGAAGGTAAACATCAATGTTATTCCCCGGTGAAACAGGGCCTGGGATAAGTAGAGACAACATAAGGTATTCCGACTTCACCACGGTGGCAGGTTATAATTAATTAAAACTATCGGCCATGTACTATGTGAGGTGATCATATTATTGAAATGGATTAAATCCATCACTTGCAATGCCCAAACGCACATTGCGAGAATCTTGAGAAAAATGTGGATATAAGGAATCAAAATGTTTCCAAGACTTTCCATTTGCCGGATGTCTTAATTTCCTGTCTTTAGGCCTTTTCTCATCATGCCACCTCATGAAATCAGTTGTTTCAGAACACATATACAACCTTTTAAGCCTAGGTTTTAAAGGAAAATGCCATACTACTTTAGCTGGAATCTTTGCAACATGTTGAGACGAATGATCATTCTCGTTGTTTTCTAGCTGTTTTTCAACCTCTTTCCACCTTGAAGTGTGACAAACAGTGCAAGATGTGGCACTTTCATTGTCCTTCCAAAAAAGCATACAATCATTACGACATGCATCAATTTTTTGATAATGAAGTCACTCACCAACTTCCTAGCTTCATTAAAAGACTTTGGCAATTTTATTTCAGGAATCAACTCTCGGATAATCTCAAGAAGAGCAGAGAATGTTGTATTGGTCAGCCCATGTACACAATTGAATAGATACAATCTAATGATGAATGATAGCTTGGAAAAATATTTACACCCTGGATAAACTTCTTGTTTGCCATCTTCAACCAACTTAAAGAACTTCTTGGCTTCTGCATTGGAATCCTCTTCAATATTGCCATCGTGTAATCTTTGAATCAATGTCATTGACAATCAAATGATCATACACTTCATCTCTATCAAGCCAAAAACTATGATAACACTTCTTACATGGACAGGTAATGTGATCTTCATCTGCTCGAGTAGAAAATGCATGATCAAGGTAATCCTCCACTGGTCTTGCATACTCATTACTAGATCGTAGGAGATTACTAGATTTCAAGAGATTGGCCCAACTACTTGCTCCACAATCCATTATCCAACCTTAAAAACAATAAAACCATAATTAGTACATTACATGAATAAAGAAATAATATATCAATTTCTACTTTTTTAAATGATATGAACCGTTAACAATAAATATCATATAATCTATTGGCATCATGTCATTAAAACAAAAAGATAGAATTTTTGTACCACCAAACTATTTAACAAAGCAATGTATGGTATGAAATGATTGTTCCCACACAAGAAGAATTATGTTTGCTTGTCTCTGAAATTTATAGTGCAAAACTAATTACAAATTACAAGAAATAGAAACTTAAAGCAATCATAAGAGGACGTATAAAACATATTGAATTATGTTTATTGTCTCTAAACCGCTATTCAGGTAAAAAGACAATCATGTGGTGATACAAAATTCACAAAATGAACCACGAAAATTAATAAAATCATAACAAATATATTGAGGAGAAACAATCAAAATAGGAATTAACTGATTTAAAATCAATCACAACTAATATAGAACACTTGAAAAATAACAGTCAATTGAGGAATCTTCATCGGAAATGACATCAGAAAAGTATTCTTAAAGCAGATATATGACAGCAGAACATTGCTGATTTTAACAACAAAAAACTATTCTTAAGGCAGATATATGACAGCAAAAACTGCTGGTTTGAACAGCAGAACATTGCTGGTTTGAACAGCAGAACATTGCTGGTTTCAACAGCAGAAAACTATATTTTACAGCAGTTTTATGACAGTAGAAATGATATTTTTGACTGCAGAAAATCTGTATTTTTACAGCAGGAAATTGGTATGTTTTAGATCCTTTCTCAAACCTATTTAAAACTTAGAACCATATGAAAATGACATTTAGTAAAGGGGAAGGTGTAGGACATTACTAATCTTCATTTCTACACTCAGGTTGTCAAGGGTCTGCAACGTGCTTTCAATTTTGAAGCTAGATTGCAAATTTATGTTATTTTTTTAATTTTTACACTTTTCCTTAACGCTTTTGTTCGACTAATTCAGCACAACTAGGATACATAAATGAATCATGCCCAACTTGACTAATACCAGAAACTAGTGATTCGTCAAAATTTAATCAACTTAATTCAAAAGTGTGCATTTGAAAATAAACAAACATAGAATTATTATTATTAAAAATAAAGAAATTACAGCTATTTCATCTGTACCACAACACAGATGAACACAATACTGACATAATGGATTAATTGACTCAAGCACGAGATCATTTTTTAAGGGGCATTTTCACAAACAATTAATAGGTACATTTTAAACAATTGACCATCATATAATTAGGACCGACAATAATTAGAAACAAATTTCCCATAAATTGAAACAACGAACAAGACAAGAACAACAAAATTGAAGAGATGTGAAATTAGGAATAAAGGTTGGAATACAAAATTAGGAATTAGGATTGGAATACAAAATTAGGGATTATGGCTTACCTTGATGGATTGCAGTGAACGGCTGGGAGCGGTGAGCAGCGAACGGTTGGGAGCGGCGAACGGTTGGGAGCGGTGAACGGCGAACGAGAGTGTTTGTTTTTTCACGAATGAGTTGAGAGAGGAGCGGCAAACCCAGGTAGAGGGAGAGTACTGTTTTTCCAGGAATGAGTTGAGAAAGGATCAAAAACGTGTTTCTTTTTTGAAAGCATCAAAAGCGTGTTAAATTAACAAATAAAAATTATATTTAAATAAAAAAATGAAAAGATAGGTACAAATTTTATATATAAGAAGAAATAGGTTAGGTACAAATTTTCAATTCAACTACAATTGTGACTTATCTAGAAGTTTCTTTTCATACTACAAACAACCGGCAATTTAAAAACGAAACATGATTATATCTTTCGCCTTGGAGAAATTGCTCAAATTAAGATAGTTAGTGAACAAGAATACCACAATGTCCTATATTAAATATCTCTTTCGCCTTGTTGGTGTAGTATTCTAATAATTAATAAATAAAAAAATAAAAGGAAAACTAAATTAAATTACATAATAAAGAAAATAAAAAAATTATAATTAAATTTAAATATTATATTAAACTACATAATAAAAAATTAGAAAAAAAAAGGGAATAAAACAACACAAAATTTCACTGAACGACACCGTGCAGTATAAGATTGGATTCGCACCCATTATGGAGACTCTCGGTAATGATGTTTGTTACTAATAATTTTAAATTAGGAACAATAATGATGTTTGAGGGATTTAATTTTTTTTTTAAATGGAAAAACACAGTTTTATTAGTTTTTAGGCCTTACTTGCTTTTCTTAGTTATGCAATAGTGATTTTCTTGAATTATGATGCTACAAGTTTTTTTTTTTTCTTTTTATGTTACATATTAATTATATAAAGTGTTACCTAAAAATCTTAATACAAAAAAAGAGTTACATAAAAAATGTTACCAATTTGTGTTATATATCTTAATACAAAAAAAAGGTGCACTCAAGTGCATGTTGTGCACCCTAGTCCATGTTGCACTTTTCAGTTTTACTGACTTACACTTTTTGGTAAATGGTGTTGCAATTTTCAATTATTACTAAAAATATTATTATACAGTTTAATAATTGAAAAGTGCAACACCATTTACCAAAAAGTGTAAGTCAGTAAACTGAAAAGTGCAACATGGACTAGGGTGCACAACATGCACTCGAGTCTATAGCAGACCAACCCAAAAAAGAGTTACATAAAAAATGTTACCTAATAAAAAATGTTGCATTTAAGTGTTACATATTACGAAAGTGTTACAAACGTGTTACATAAATAATAAAAAAATTATAAAAGTGATACAAAAGTGTGTTATACTAGGTAACATTCATAAAATGTTACATTTAGATATTATATTAGACCCTTTTATGTTGTAGTATATCATTATTGATATTGTCATGACAACTGTGCACATTAGCCTCGTTTTAACGATACATGAAAGAATTGTCAAATCTGCAAAAAGATGCATTTGTCCAAAATTATTATAAAAGACCTCAACCGGTGATGAGAAAGATTTGACAAAGTGAGTATTCAATAATATTTTTTGTGTTATGTTTATTTTCGAATTATTATGGTTTTCCCTTTAATAAGTTTTGAATTGTCTTTAGGTTAGCAGTAAATATACTTCAGGTGAGTTTTTTTTAATTTGTTGGAATATCAATAGAAACGGAGTTCCACAATTTTAAAGGCCGTATTTTGTAGCCGTCGAAGGTTACCCAATCTCCACCTTTAGATCGCGATTTAATGTTTTATATTTTTTCACATACATTTCTATCTTTCTTGCTCACAGCTGGATGTCAGGAAAAATGAGGTTTGTGTTCCATGCAAAGGAATGTGGGACTTCAACAATAAGGTATTGTTCTTTTATGTATGATTTTTTATTGGTAGTAGTTTATACTCTAACTCTAATGTATATTTTCCTGATGGAAGTATGCAAATACGCTCAAAGATATTAAAAGATGGGCAGTTGTAGACTTTTTAAGTGGGTGCGATGTGAAAAGCATGTGCACAAATTTAATTAGATGTGGTGAAATGATAGAAATTGTGAGAATTTCATTGGTAATTTGAAAATTTATTATTCATCCATTATTTTCTAATATGATTGTTAGATTATTGGAGAAAAGAACAATCATTTTCAATAAATAGCAGCTAAAAAAGACTCCGCACATGTTATCATGGGACGGAGAGAATATTAGTTTATTATAATCACTTTTTCAAAAAAAAATTATTATCACCAAAATAACTAATATCATTATTAATAAGGAGGGGCTATCAATAACCCAAACTGTGTTATTGCCACCCCAATTGTTATACACACCCCACCTAAATTTAAAATTCAATTTAAATTACTAAACATACCCCAATTTATTCCTTTCCTATCCTTTTTATTTTAAAACTTAAAATATTTACCATTTTTATATAATACTATACACACCACATCCATTTAAAAAATTTAACCCCTCTCTCCCTCACCAACAACAGTGTCTTTTTCAAAAAGAAGAAAGGGAGAAAATGTGTGATCGAACAACAAATTAAAATATTAAAACACAATTAAAAAATTGCACTATACATATTGTACGGCCACAACTTCATGTACACACATGGAAGTGTTCGGCCAGTACCTAATGTACGGCTATGGATATGTTCGGCCAGTACACAATGTACACATTCATGTGTGTTCGGCCAGTAGTGGTCGTACACCACTTAACCAAAAATTCATGTAGATTGCGTTCGGCCGGTTGTGGCCGTACACTTAGTGATGTGTTCGGTCACGATTTCGGTCGTACATGTCGCGACTGCTACCACTAAAAAAACTGTATAAACTGTAAAAAAAATATATATAAAAAGTGTAAAATACCTTAAATATACTTACATTAATTTCCTCCATCACTTTTTCTTCTTCCATAATCATGTTTGTTGCGATTATATCATCATATGATGGTTAAATTAGGGTTAAATGTGGATAGAATTTAAGTATGGGTGTGTATAACATGGGGTGTCTTTAATATTATTAGGGGTGTGTTTAACATTTTTTAAATGATTTAAAAGGATATCTTAGTAAATTCAATTAGGTCTATTTTTATCCAAAAAAATATGGGGTGGGAACAACACAATTTGGGGTGTTGATAGCCCCTCCATTATTAATATTGTAATGACAACGGTGCACATTGGCCCCGTTTCAACTATACATGAAAGAATTGTCAAATCTGCAAAAAGATACATTTATCCAAAATTATCATAAAACACCTCAACCGATGATGAAAGATTTGATAAAGTGAGTATTCAATAATATTTTTTTTGTCATGTTTATTTTCCAATTATTATGGTTTGCCTTTTGATGAGTTTTGATTTATCTTTAGGTTAGTCGTAAATATGCTTCAGGTGAGTTTTTTTTAATTTGGTTAAATATCAATATAAACGGAGTTCCACAATTTTAAAGACCGTATTTTGGACCCATCGAAAGTTACCCAATCTCCACATTTAGATTGCGATTTAACGTTTTATGTTTTTCCACATACCTTACTATCTTTCTTGCGCACAGCTGGACCCACTTTAACAATAGGGTATTGGTTATTGTATTTATGAGTTTTTATTGGTAGTAGTTTATACTCTAACTCTAATGTATATTTTCCTGTTGGAAGCATGTAAATACGCTCAAAGATATTAAAAGATGGGCAGTTGTAGACTTTTTAAGTGGGGCAATGTGAAAAGCATGTGCACAAATTTAATTAGATGTGGTGAAATAATATAAATTGTGAGTATTTCATTGGTAATTTGGAAATTTATTATTCATTCATTATTTTCTAATATGATTGTTCTTTGGTAGATTATTGGAGAAAAGTACAATCATTTTGAAGAAAAAACAGCTCAAAAATACTCCACACAAGTTATCATGGGACGGAGGGAATATTATTTTATTATAATCATTTTTGAAAAAAAAAATTATTATCACCAAATAACTAATATCATTATTGATATTGTCATGACAATTGTGCACATTAGCTGTCATGACAACTGTGCACATTAGCCTCATCTCAACGATACATGAAAAAATTATCAAATTTGCAAAAAGATGCATTTGTCCAACATTATCATAAAAGACCTCAACCGTTGATAAAAGATTTGACAAAGTGAGTATTCAATAATATTTGTCCTACATTATCATAAAAGACCTCATCCGGTGATGAAAGATTTGACAAAGGTAGTACTCCCTCTGTCCCGGAATAATTTGCACACTTTGACCGGCACGTTGTTTAAGAAAAGTGGATTTAGTGGTTGATGATGTAAGATAAAGGAGGGGTATTTTAGGTAATTTGATGATGTGTAAAGTGGATTTGATGATGTGTAAAGTGAAATGTATGGAAAAAATTAGTTGTAAATTTTAAAATAAAATGATGTTGTGAGGTTATTAATTTTGTGGGGTATTTCCATATTAAGAGTGTGCAAGTAATTTTGGGACGTCCCAATAAGGAAAGTGTGCAAGTAATCACGGGACGGAGGGAGTATTCAATAATATTTTTTGTGTCATTTTATTTTCGAATTATTATGGTTTGCCTTTTAATAAGTTTTGATTTATCTTTAGGTTAGCAGTAAATATGTTTCAGGTGAGTTTTTTTTTTTTAATTTGGTTAAATATCAATAGAAACGGAGTTCCACAATTTTAAAGATCGTATTTTGGAGCCGTCGAAGGTTGCCCAATCTCCACCTTTAGATTAGATCGCGATTTAACATTTTATTTTTTTCCACATACCTTACTATCTTTCTTGCGCACAGCGTGACCCACTTCAACAATAGGGTATGGTTCTTTTATGTATGATTTTTTATTAGTAGTAGTTTATACTCTAACTCAAATTTATATTTTACTGTTGGAAGCATGTGAATACGCTCAAAGATATTAAAAGATGGACCGTTGTAGACTTTTTAAGTGGGTGCAATGTAAAAAGCATGTGCACAAATTTAATTAGATGTGGTGAAATGATAGAAATTGTGAGTATTTTATTGGTAATTTGGAAATTTATTATTCATTCATTATTTTCTAATATGATTGTTCTTTGGTAGATTATTGAAGAAAAGTACAATCATTTTCAATAACAAGCGCTCAAAAATACTCAAAACATGCATAACATCTACTCAAATAATAACAAAATCGAGATCAACCGTGAATTGTTTAATTAAAATGGCATAATCAACATAACGTTTCACATCCTTGGACTATAATAAAGAAATTAGTTACGCATAACTAACGAAGCAACACAAATAAAAAAGAAAGGGTAAATTATTAATAAGGTCATTTCCCTACTAGTTTTATCTAATAAAACCTACAACATATTTTCTTGTCTAATAGAGTCAAATTGAAAAATCTAAGACAATTATACCCTTTTACTAATTTGAAACAATTCGAATTTCTTAATTCAAATTAATAGGTCAACTAAATACCATAATTATAGATTAATAGAGGATCTCGAAAAATTTCGAAATTTAATCAGCTTCCAAAAATTTAAAAATTTCCTAAAAAGAAAAGTAGGTATCCTCATTAATTCGTTTCACTTGCTTGAGCTTCGAGATTTCTGCACTCTGCATTTAAAAATTTCCTAAAAAGTAGGTATCATCATTAAATATCATAATTATAGATTAACATGACTTTATATATGCTTTGAGAACTGCATGACTATATGCACGATTTACTACATGTGCAGTAGATAGTTCATATTAATTAAGAAAAATGCGTATGTATGCAGTGAACATATACAGAGGAAATGATTTCAGTTGATTTAGAGTATTAGTAAAACTATTACAAGATTATATATGCTTTGAGAACTGCATGACTATATGCACGATTTACTACATGTGCAGCAGGTAGTTCATATTAATTAAGAAAGATGCGTATGTATGCAGTGTGCAATTTCAATCATGAATTGCTCCAATCTATGTGCAATTTTTTTAATTCATAGTTTCTGGTTCAATGGCCAAACAGTTCATCTGGTTCTCTACTAATCTACATCATTCAATGGCTCGGTAATAAAGTATTCATTTGTATACGAAGCTTACAACTAAATGATACTTCTTCAAGGTTTACCTACTACAACTATCAGCAAGAAAGACATAGGCAATAGCATCTTCAAGGTATCAGAGCAGGGGTTCAAAGACCACTGCCTCTGAAAATCCATCTTGATTTTCAAAATTCACATATTTGAGTGGTCACTGAACTGATCTCTATCTGAAATCTATTACTTGTTGACTGACTGTATATTCTTAAGATATGGCCAACAACAATGCTGTTCCACCACCTGCTGTTCAAGGATTGGATAACATGGCCACAAATCCAGTCAATCACATTTCACATCATAAATTGCCCATGTTCTCAATAGACAATTATGATTTCTGGAAAATTAGAATGAGGGCTCATCTTGCATCTCTTCACACTGACATGTTAAGAGTAATCACAAGAGGACCTTTTGTGTTTACCCAAACTAACCCCAGGGTGACAGAAGAGCAAAGAGCAGATGTAAGGGAACTGATTCCCAAGGATGAGGATGACTTCACTGCTGATGAAAAGAGGAAAGATAATCTAAATTATCTTGCCATGAACACCCTCTATCAAACAATTCCAGATGCAGTCATGGGAAGAGTCTACCATTGCACCACAGCCAAAGAAATCTGGGATACTCTTGCTGTGATGTGTGAGGGTACAGAAAAGATCAAGGAGAACAAGCTCCAAGTTGTTGTGCAAAAGTTTGAGCAGTTCTCAATGGAAGCTGATGAGTCCATTGACAAATTTGCTGGTAGATTCACTGATGTGATGAATGAAATCAACTCATTGGGCAAGGTGTACTCCAGGAGAGAAGTTGGATTAAAGATCTTGAGAAGTCTCACTCAAAGGTGGGATGTCTATGCTGTGATGATGCAAAATACCAAAGATCTCTCCTCCATGCCCATGCAACAAATCTTCTCAGAACTCAAAGCCTATGAGTTTGACCTCAATAGAAGAAAACCTGTTGAGGAACCTTCAAATCCTACTAAGGGAGTGGCATTCAAAGCCAGAGTTGCTGAACCTGAAATGCAACCCACTCCTAGATCATCAAAGTCAGTCTCAAAGACTGAAATGAAGGAAGAACTAGCCTTGATGGCTAGAAGGTTTGACAAGCTAAACACAAGGTTTGGTAGATACAAGAAATTCTACTAGGATAACAAATTCAGGAGAAGATACAACTCCCCTGAAGATCAGGCCAAGGACAAAAAGCCTGAAGAGAAGAGATCAGAGGACAAGTACTCTGATAGGAGAAGGTCCAGTAGAGCTGACCCTTCATCATCAAAAGGAAAAGATGAATCCAAGAAGGATGATGATGAAGACCTATGCTACAACTGCAAGAAGAAAGGGCACTTCCACTATGATTGCCCTGAATTAAGCTCTAAAGAAAGAAGAGAGAGGCAAGCTAAAAGAGACAGAAAGTTCACAAATAGAAAGGCCATGATGGCTGGTGAAGAATCTGATAGTGCTGAAAGCTTCAACTCTTCTGATGGACTGTTCTCAAACAGTGATGATGATGATGATGTGTGCAACATGGCTCTTGAGGATGATGAGGTATCCTCCACTTCTAGCTCACCATCATTTTTATCACAGAACACTAGTGAAGTCAACTTGAAACTTTCCTTTGGGAAGTTGATGGAAGATTTCACTAGATTACAAGAATTTCATGATAACTGTGTGAGAGAAAATGAAAGATTGGCTATTGAACTTACCAAAAACTCTGAGATAGCTGTTGATGTCAAATCTACTGAGTTGTATCAACAAGCCTTGAGAGAGCTTAAGGAAGCAAATCTCAGGATAGTTGACCAACAAAATGAGATTGATAATCAACTACTTTCTCAAGAGAAAAGACTTTGAACTAAAAATTCTAAATGCCAAGTTTGAAAATCTCTCACATGAATATGATATTCTTAAATCAAGTGAAGAGAGCCAGAAATTAAAGATGTCTGCTTTGAACAAGTCCTCTAGAGCAATAGAGGAAATTCAGAGTTATCAAAGACCTATGGCTCAAAGAAGTGGATTAGGTTTTGATCCATTTGAATCTTCACCTTGTCTCAGTGTTGCTTCTACAAGTAACACTAAGAAAATCTTTGTCAAATCAGTGGAACAACAAGCTGAAAATGAAAAAATTCAACCACTGAACAAAGGAAAGGGCATGATGAATGAAATGCCTACTCTAGTGCTTCAGGAGACAAGGCCTAAACCTTTGGAAAAGGTCAAGGCTCCTGAACATAAGAGGAATATTGGCCAGCAGAGTAGACCCAATGGGAGGACAACTCTACTGAACAATGTTCAGAGGAGTTATCCAAGGTATAATCAGCCTAGGCCAACTCATCTGAGAAAGCCTCAACTGAATAGACCTAAGGACAACTATCCTCAAAGGCAGAATAAAATGAGACAACCAAAACCCCTCATGCCAAAGGGTAATGGTCATAAAAATTCCTTTCCTCAAAGATTTCATCAAGATGCACAAAGAACTCATAAGTTCAGGAGAGTTGACAACTCCCCTGAAACTTACAGAGTTAACACATTCACACATACTTTCCCCAAGGCATTTAAGGGAAAGACAGTGTATGTTGATGCACAAGGAAAACAACTTAGCCACCTTGAATCAATCAGGGTAATTAGGCAAGTTTGGGTTCCCAAAGGTACAACTAACCTCTCAGGACCCAAAACTCAAAGGGTACCTAAACCTATCAAATTGCAGGTACCATTGGGCCACAAGAAGAGGAGCATGAACAAAAAGACAGCATGGTACCTTGACAGTGGATGCTCAAGGCACATGACTGGAAACAAGGAACTCCTCACTAATTTCATTGAAAAAGAAGGCCCAAATGTCACCTTTGGAGACAGCTCACAAGCAACCACAAAAGGTTATGGTACTTTGATGATTGGTAACATCAAAGTAACCAATGTATCTTATGTAGCTGGTCTCAAGTATAATCTCCTAAGTATCAGTCAATTCTGTGACAAAGAGTTTAAAGTTGAGTTCTCAAGTGGAAAATGTTTAATTAAGGATAAAACTCAACAAACTCTACTGACTGG
This sequence comes from Galeopsis tetrahit, assembly GCA_963675135.1. Lineage (NCBI taxonomy): Eukaryota > Viridiplantae > Streptophyta > Magnoliopsida > Lamiales > Lamiaceae > Galeopsis > Galeopsis tetrahit. Next base: position 34,814,046 of record OY776122.1, read on the forward strand.
AACTAGGAAGGGAAATGTGTATTTTGCAGACTGGGACAAGTCTACTGATGCTGCATGCCTCATTGCTAAGAGCACTAGTGAACAAAGCTGGTTATGGCATAAGAGGCTAAACCATCTGAACTTCAAATCAATGAACAAACTTGCTAGAAATGCATTAGTTAAAGGACTACCTAATGAGGTTTTCATAAAAGAACATGTGTGTAAGCCATGTCAAGAGGGAAAACAAATTAAAGCCTCATTCAAAGGTAAACCAATTATTTCTACTGAAAGGGTTCTTGAACTTCTACATATGGATCTCTTTGGACCAATCACCCCTTCAAGTATAAATGGTAGAAAATACACATTGGTTGTAGTAAATGACTTCTCTAGGTTCACATGGGTAGTATTTCTCCTTAATAAGAAGGAAACACAAGTCAAACTACCTGAACTCCTTAAGAGACTGTCAAATGAGAAAAGCCTTAGCATTATCAAGATAAGATCTGATAAAGGCACTGAGTTCATAAATTCATACATCAATGAGTATTGCACATCTAATGGAATAGCTCATGAAACCTCAGCAGCTAGAACTCCTCAGCAAAATGGAGTTGCAGAAAGAAGGAACAGAACTTTAAAAGAAGCTGCTAGAACCTTAATTGCTGACTCAAACTTACCTAAGAGGTTTTGGGCTGAAGCTATAAACACTGCATGCCATACTCAAAATAGATGTTTGATTACTAAGGGGCAAGGCAAAACCCCCTATGAACTCTGGAAAGGAAGAATGCCTAAAGTGTCATACTTTCATATATTTGGTTGTAAGTGTTTCATTCACAATAATGGGAAAGAACAGTTGAAAGCCTTTGATAGCAAAGATGATGAGGGAGTATTCCTTGGATACTCTCAAATCAGTAAAGCTTTCAGAGTCTACAACAAGAAAACCCTTATAGTGGAAGAAACACCTCATGTTGTGTTTGATGAATCTATCCTTGAGAACAGGAATGACAGTTTGGAACCTGAAGAAATCACACAAAGGACAACCAGATTAAGCCTAAAAGACAAAGACACTGAATTCATAGATGTTCTCCAAACCAATCTACCTGAACATACTATATTGGACAACAATCCTGAAGGCAACCTTCCTGAGACAAACCCCACTGATGGAAATGGTGAACTGAATGAGCCAATCCCAGTTCACATCCAGGTAACAACTACCAATGAAGAAGCAGCTCCTGCTGAGGTAGTTAATGGGTCAAATAATCAAGGGGGAACTCAAAATGTTGAAAATCCCAATGTCCCTGACATTGAGGACAACACCCCTGATTATGATCCTGATTTAGATCCTGCACTAAACTATCCTGAATTTTATGATCAAAATGACTCAACCTCAGTAGAGGGCAACTCTACTGAAGGGATCAGAAAAAGAAGGACTTGGTTGTATGATCATCCTACTGATCTGATACTTGGTGACCCAAGTATAGGAGTCAAAACCAGAAGGTTTCATGGTGAAAGTGCTATGTTCTATTGTTTCTTGTCAGAACAGGAACCAAAAGACATTGAGGAAGCACTTCAGGATGCCAATTGGATCACAGCAATGCAGGAAGAGCTCAACCAATTCACCAAAAATGAAGTATGGGAGCTGGTTGATAGACCTTCACATCAAGATGTTATTGGAACCAAGTGGGTGTTCAAGAACAAGAAGAATGAAAATGATGTGATTGTCAGAAACAAAGCAAGACTAGTGGCTAAAGGTTGCTGCCAGCATGAAGGCATTGACTATGATGAGACATTTGCACCTGTGGCAAGGCTAGAAGCAATAAGGCTTTTTCTAGCCTATGCAGCCCACAAGAGGTTCAAAGTGTATCAAATGGATGTCAAGAGTGCATTTCTGAATGGAGTCTTGAAAGAAGAAGTCTATGTAGAGCAACCACCAGGTTTTGAGGTTGGAAACCAAGTATACAGACTGAAGAAAGCTCTATATGGACTCAAGCAAGCCCCTAGGGCTTGGTATGACACACTGTCACAATTCCTATTGGATCATGGATTCACCAAGGGAACTGTGGACAGAACTCTCTTCAGAATCTCTGAAGGAGAGGACATCTTGCTTGTCCAAATTTATGTAGATGACATAATTTTTGGATCTCCTAATGAGAAGCTTTGTGAGAAGTTCTCCAAGCTTATGCAAAGCAAGTTTGAGATGTCCATGATGGGGTTGATGAACTTCTTTTTGGGTCTACAAGTCAAGCAATCAAAAGAAGGAATCTTCATCAATCAAGCTAAGTACACCAGAGAGATGATCAAGAAGTTTGGGTGTACAACAAGCAAGCCAGTAAGGATCCCAATGAACACAAACTAGAAGATGGATCCTGATGAGAGTGGTGTACCAACCAACTCCACTGAATATAGAGGAATCATTGGATCTCTCCTCTATCTCACTGCCAACAGGCCTGACATCACCTTTGCAGTAGGTGTTTGTGCAAGGTTTCAAGCAAATCCTAAGAAAAGCCATCTTGAGGCTGCAAAGAGGATCTTGAGGTATCTCAAAGGCACTGAGAATCTAGGCCTTTGGTACCCTGCTGATGACAACATTGAGTTAACTGGCTACTCAGATGCTGATTATGGAGGATGCAGAATTGACAAAAAATCCACTTCAGGAACTTGTCAATTCTTAGGCAACAAACTCATATCTTGGTTTTCCAAGAAGCAAAATACAGTGGCTACTTCCACCACTGAGGCTGAATATGTTGCTGCTGGAAGTTGTTGTGCTCAAATCCTTTGGCTGAGACAACAACTCAGAGACTACAAAGTCAACTCTACTGAAGTGCCAATATTCTGTGACAATAACAGTGCCATTGCCATATCACAGAATCTTGTATTGCACACAAGATGCAAACATGTGGACATCAAGCATCACTTCATTAGAGATCATGTGGAGAAGAAGGATATAAAGTTGGTCAAGATCCACACAGATCATCAAAAAGCTGATATACTAACTAAGCCACTTGCAGAAGCAAGGTTTCTGGAATTATCAGCAGAGTTGGGTCTTCTTGATCCAGGGAAGTTGGACAAATAAGTCCAAAGGAGTTAATTCATTAAGGGGGAACTAAGTTCAAACTTCAGCAGACTTGGTCAAGTCTACTGAAATTCAGAGAAGTTGACCTTACTTCTTCAGGACACTTGTCCTCAACTCTTCAGGACACTTGTCCATGTAGGGTCAGATAAGTTGTCTTGGCTATCAAACCAAATCTTGGTCTAATAAGCACTTATTTTAGGTGATCATTGTCTAGTTCGAAATCTGTCCCATTGAAATACAGTTTTCACCTTTCTGGGATTTAATTTGTCTCCCACCCAAAAGGTCACTTTCCATACATTAAATGCCAAGATTTAACTCTTGTTTGCGTTAAACTTTTTGGGACATGATCTACCTCGAAAACTCCCCCAGCCTTAAACAAACATTAAAAACCACCCACGTTTTTGAACAAAACAGTTTTTCACTGTTACATTGGTTTTTGACCTTTGGATCAAAACTGGACAACTCCTCTGAAATCAATCCTAGCCGTTCATTTTGGATTTCCATTTTTGTTCACCTTTGAATTGCATCAAGACCTCACCAACTCATTGACAAACATTCTTTTTAGAATATTCACAAGTCTTAAGATCCCCCACAAACACTTCTTCCCCAAGTATTCGAAACCCTAGCTCTAAATTTCTTCAAACACTCTCAATCTCTATCAAACCTTCTCTGTAACTTTCAATGGCTCCCAAGGTTAGACCAGAGATGATTATTGATTTCTCCAACAAGGCTCTAGACCTTGATTTTAGATACTTGAGCAACAAAAATAATCTTCATTTTGAGCCCATAGTATCTTTTGAGAGTGAAGACCCTGAGATTACACCAACTCTAAGATGGCTGAGAAGAGCTGGTTTACAAAAGTTCATGGAGGCAAGACCAAGTTCATGCTTGGAAGGTTACATGGCTGAATTCTTTGCCTTTCTCAAGTGGAGAGGTGAATCTGCAGATGCTGAAGTTTCCACCAAATTGTCATATGTTGCAGAAGGAGAGGAAGAAGAGAAATTTCATAGAGTGAAATTCTCTCCAGAAGATCTTGAAGGAGCTTTTGGATTGCCTTATGAGGGAAGGAATCCAGAAGTTTATGGTACTGGACATGAAGATGAAATAGCTCAAGAATGGCTATTGGTCCCAGGTCCCATCTCTTCAACACAAAACAAGAAGACTCTCAAGCCAAAATTTCTCAACCTCTTTGAGGTAGTTGCTAAGAGTCTCTTAAGCAACACTGGAAGCTTGGAGCAGGTCAGCCATCCAAGAATCAGAATTATGGCTGCTATTATTGATGCCAGTGACAAGGGCATCAAGTTTGATTGGAGGACCTTCATCATGTCTGAGATGATGAAGGAAAAGGCTAAATTCAAAGTAAAAGCTCACAACAAGGTTGTGCTAGAAGGGAAACTCAAGTATTGCACCAGGGCAAGCTTGTTGATTGAAAGATTCTCCCATTACTCTCAGATGCAAACCTTTGCAAAGCCCCTCCCAGCCCAAAAGATCCTCTTTAGGAAGCTCAGCAAGAAAACTGAGCAAAGGAGAATGCTTCTGGCCAAACCCGCTGAAGAACAGGTTGAAGAAAAACCTAAGCTGAAGAAAAGAACTAAGGCCAGGGCTGTCAAAACAAAGAAAATGTCTCAATTGTCTTCAAGAGAAGCCTTAGGAGCATCAGCAGAAGTTGATGAAGTGGCAGAAGAGGGAGTAAGTGTACCTTCTGACCACTCAGAGGAGTTGAGGCTGAAGTATAATGAGACAAGGCAAAAGAAGAAAGGAGATAAGAGGATCAGGGAAGTTGTCCCTGAAAAGGAAGGTGAAGGAAGTGGGAGCAGTAGGGCCAGCAAGACAAGGGCCAAGCCTACTGAGAAAGTGTTGGAGTTGCAGGAAGAAAGGTCTCTACAATTGGCTCTAAGAGAGAGCAGAGCTGAAAGCAGGACCAAATCCAAGTCAAGGACTAGCTCATTTGGATCTGGAACTCCAGAATCCAAAGTCCCTGAAGGTCAACCTAAAGAGGCCAACATCCCTGAGTTTCAGAATCCTGAGCCCAACTCCCCTGAAACCCATGTTACCCCTTCCAACCAACCCATTACCCCTGTAGATCTCACTAAGAGATATTCTCCAGAAGGAAGTTGATGAGGATCCACCAGTGCAAAGTAATGAAAATAAAAAGAATCCTTTGATCATACATGATGGGCCGATTACAAGGGCAAGAGCTAAGAAGATAAATGAGGCTTTGATGAGCTTAGTTGCTGAAATGAGAGAAAATGTGCAAGACAAGCCCGAAGAAGGCCTAGTAGTGAATGTTATTGGGCTGGACTACGAATAAAGAGATGTCATGAAGCTAATTTGGGCTAAAAGACATAATTCTAAGTGCACGGGCCTTCCAAAACGTGGCACACATGAAGCCCATAAGAATTATTGTTTTATTTTTATTATTATTAGTTATTTAGATTATTTACATTTTCTAGGAAATTCAAAGAATTAGGAGTTACATTTTTAGCTTTGAATTGAATCTTTAGTGGCCTTTTAAGACCATAGGTGTAGGTTATGAATGTATTTACTCTTAGGAGTTACTTTCTAGCCTATAAATAGGCCTTGTATTCCTTTGGGAAGGGACACCAAGTTTAATACGAAATTACAAGCTTTTGTTTGCTTATTCTCTTTGTGAGGTTAATTTATTTGAGAACTTATCAAGAATCTTGAGCAAGATCTTGTGGCGTTCAATCATACCAAGGTTCTTGGCTCTTCTATAGCCAACGGGTCAAGGTTTTTATGCTCTGAGTAAGATCAATTCAAATCTCGATTTTGGAAGATCCGCTGCTTAATTTATACGTTAGGTTCTTAGATCATTATATCTAATGGGTCCTTCGTCTCTATCCACATCAGTTTGGTATCAGAGCAATTTGATATTGATCTGATTTTATTTTATCGTTGTTTATAGTATTTTGTTTGCTTAAAAAAAAAAAAAAAAAAAAAGGACGAGAATAGTTATAATATTTGTTTTACATAATTGTTTCCTCTTCATAATACAGTTTCAAGAATTCCTTGTTCCCTACATCTATAGGACTAAGGGATTATTGAGTGTTACTGGAAATTGTTCAAACTTGATTTTGTTCTCAAATTTTGAGTGGTAAAAGGCTAGAGTGGTGAGATTATTAGAGGGGAGGTAAAAGCCAAAAGAGTGATACAAGAGTGAATTGTGAGGATTTTTTTTTTTTTAATTTTTTTTGAGTGAAACACGAGTGATTTGTGAGAAATTATATACTATGGCAGGAACACCCAATGAACAACAAGAAGCTTTCACCCTACAGGCCATGCAACAACAATTTGCAAGGTTTGGAACAGTTCTTGATGGTCTAGTAGATCGGATAGAGAGATTGGAACAGCCTACACAAAGGGAGCCTAGAAATGCCAATGCAAATCAAAGAAGGCAATTTGAGGAGTTGGAATCGGAGGATGAGGTGGATGATGATATGGGGGCTGTTCATCAAGCACATGGGAGAGGGGGTAGAAGAAGGCGAAACGACGAAGTGAATCGAGGTATGGGGAACATAAAGTTTCACATCCCAGCTTTCCATGGGCGGAGCGATCCAGAAGCGTATTTGGAGTGGGAAAAGAAGGTAGAACTCATTTTTGATTACCATAATCACTCGGAGGATAAAAAGGTAAAACTTGCAGCGATTGAGTTCACCGACTATGCTATAGTTTGGTGGGATCAATTTGTTAGCAATCGGAGACGGAATGGAGAAAGGCCAATTTCCACTTGGGCCGAAATGAAAGCGGTTATGCGTAAGAGATTCGTACCCTCTCATTATTTTCGTGAATTGTATCAAAAACTTCAATCTATGAATCAGGGTACAAAATTTGTGGATGAATACTATAAGGAGATGGAGGTTGCCATGATTAGGGCAAACGTTGAAGAAGATCGGGAGGCGACCATGGCTCGTTTCTTGAATGGGCTGAATAGAGATATTGCTAACATTGTGGAGCTTCAACACTATGTGGAGCTTGAAGATATGGTACATACAGCCATGAAAGTGGAAAGGCAATTGAAGAAGAAGGGTTACGTGCAAAGGAGTTACACACCAAATTCTCAATCTTCAAGTAAGATGAAAGAAGGGGTCCTCAAAGCGGCCTTTGGAGGTTCTCCAAGACCACAAAGTGAGACGTCAAAGGCCAAGTCTAGTGAGACTGATAAAGGAAAAGGTATTGTCACTACACCTTCTCGTAGTCGTGATGTTAAATGTTTTCGTTGTCATGGCTATGGGCATATTGCATCTCAATGTCCAAACAAGAAAGTGATGATCCTAAAAGATAATGGTGAAATTGAGTCGGAGGGTGAGAGTGAAGATGAGAGTGAAGAGCAAGTTGAGAAAGTCTCCGCTGAATCGGGAGAACTCTTGGTGGTAAGAAGATCTCTAAACATGCAAGCAAAGGTGGGAGAAGTGGAACAACAAAGAGAAAATATCTTTCATACAAGGTGTTTGGTTCGAGAAAAGGTATGCATGTTAATTATTGATAGTGGGAGTTGTACTAATGTTGCTAGTATGGAAATGGTGGAAAAATTGAGTTTAATTACGTCGAAGCATCCTAATCCATATAAGCTTCAATGGCTTAATGAATGTGGAGAAATTCGAGTAAATAAACAAGTTTTGGTGTCATTCTCTATTGGCAATTACAATGATGAAGTTTTATGTGATGTGGTGCCAATGCATGCAAGTCATATCCTTTTGGGAAGACCATGGCAGTTTGATAGGAGAGTGATGTATGATGGGTATCATAATCAATTCACATTGAAGCATCAAAATAAGAAAATCATGCTTGTATCTTTAACTCCACAACAAGTTCTTGATGATCAAATCAAAATGTCTCGAGCAAGGAGAGCACGTGAGATTGAGGAAAAAAAAGATGATAAAAAAAAGAGTGGAGAAAAAAATAAGAGGGCTGATTTGAGTGTTTTCGAGGGAGAAAAAAAAGTGGATGGAAGTGAGGACAAAAAAAGAGAGAATTTATTTGCAAGAGGGAGTGAACTAAAGAGAGCTTTTGTTGAAAAAATGAGTGTATTGGTATTGGTACATAAGGAAACTTTTTTAAGCACTAACGAATTAACATCTTCTTTGCCTAGTTCTTTTGTGTCTCTTTTGCAGGATTATGAAGATGTCTTTCCGGAGGAGGAACCTAATGGTTTACCACCATTAAGGGGCATCGAATGTTGGTCCCTGAGACGAGTTTAAGATCAGCTGACTTGATGTCTGCTGATTGTGTGGAAAATAAACTAACTCTTCAAAGTAACTAGTCCGCTGATTTCACTAGGGGCCTAGGACTAGTTAGTCGACTGATTAATTACTTATCGGAGTTAAGTGCGGAATTGTAGTGTGCCCATAAATATTATACTCGTCTATTTAATAAATACAGTGTGTAAAACATTTTATGCACAAATATGTATGTAAAGACTTGAAATGTAAAGTGCAGAAATGTAAATAACACATTGATTTATAGTGGTTCGGATATACGTTCCTACGTCCACTCTCACGTCCTAACGTGATGTTTAATCCCTTTAATTTCCACAAATTACAAGGGTCTTGTCCTTTATAGTCCCAAGGGTAGGACTTTGAGATCTGAGCCGTCCTAACAGCTACGGTCTCCACAAGTGATTGTAAGCACTTGCACTTCCCCCACAAGTGATTGTAAGCACTTGCACTTGAACTCCACAAGTGATTATAGAGCACTTGGACTCTTTACAGTGATAAACACTCAACTTGACTTCTAAGGTTTTATGGTAGAAGGTGGGTTTTGTGTATATGAACTAGGTGAGAATTTCCCTTACAATCTGTTTTAGCCTCATGCTAGGATTGGGAAATTCTCTCTAAGCTATGGATATATATGAGTGGTTGCACTGGCTTAGATGGTATGAGTTCACTCACTGGGGATGAGGTGATGCTCGTTGAATCTTCATGAACGATCTTCTTGAGCTCTTCTTATTTCTTGACTTTAAGCACTTTGCTCGACCTCTGCATCTCACACCTCTTCACTCCAAATGATGTAAGAACTGAACTCATTTATATAGTGTTGAGTTTGAATGTTACCGTTGGATGATGGCATTCAAAACTCCACTAATTCGGGAATTGACAATCTCTTGATATGATATGATTGAATATTACCATTGTCATGTAATTTCAATCATATCTTTGACTTTCCTTTCTTGTGCACATATCTTGTCAATCCTTGATTTCAGCTGTGATTGGTCTTCCTTTAATCGTGTAAGAAGACTTCTACTCTGCTGGTAAGAAGACTTCACTCTGCTGGTAAGAAGACTTCACTCTGCTGGTAAGAAGACTTCTACTCTGCTGGTAAGAAGACTTCTACTCTGCTGTCTTTACTCAGCTGTCTTTACACAGCTGCTGTTTCTTCTCAGCTGCTGTCTTTACTCTGCTGTCTTTACTCAGCTGGCTTTACACAGCTGCTGTTTCTTCTCAGCTGCTGTCTTTACTCAGCTGGCTTTACACAGCTGCTGTTTCTTCTCAGCTGCTGTCTTTACTCTGCTGTCTTTACTCAGCTGGTTGTAAGATAACTTCTACTCAGCTGATGTAAGATGACTTCTGATCTTGGTCTTCTCTTCTCTTCTTGAGCATTGACATGTATTCTCTTCTAACCAGAGTCCTATCTATTACAAGATGTATAATAAAGTTGTCTATACAATACAACTTATCCTATTACATGATTGATTTGGTTTATCAAAACTAAACTAAGGATATTCATATCCCAACAATTTCCCCCTTTTTGATATAACCAAATCATCTAACACTAACTGAAGCAATAAAGAACAGACAGTGCTAGAGTCCATATAATAGTTCAGAAGAGTAAAAACAGAAGGCTTTTGTATGAGGACAATGAGAAGTTGTCATCAGATGAGATAACTAGATGTTATCTCCAAAAGCTAAAAAGATGAGTTTTATTAATATTGCACTTTACAAGCACGGACTCACCTAATCAGCTATTACAAAGGTCTTCTTATCTACTCTTCAGCTGATATGCTGCAAATCAGACGACTTCCAATTAAGCTCTTCTTGTCTTCAGGTCTTCTAACAACTTGATCATCTTGATCTCCTCTTCTTGCTCATACGCGTGTAAATCCAGATAGGGCTAGAACTCAGCTGAGCTGAAGTTCCCCCTTAGTTTTTGACCTGTTCTTAACACACAATTATCCAAATACATGCAAGTATGATTTTTATGAAAACAGAATGCATGCAAAACAGTTTTTCAAAAATGGATCTATTCAGGTGACCATTGAAAACAGTAAAACGTGTTTTTGATGGCTCAAACGATGGAATTTGGCCAAAAAGCATTACACGTCACTGCATAGCAGTGAGTTCGATTCAAAACATCAATTCCACTTTAAAAGGTGTAGTCACACGCTAAAATCTGTAAACAACAAAAAAGTGCAGATTTTCGAAAATCAAAAATCAAAGCAATGGTCTTTTGAACACACGGCTCTGATACCACTTGTTGGTCCCTGAGACGAGTTTAAGATCAGCTGACTTGATGTCTGCTGATTGTGTGGAAAATAAACTAACTCTTCAAAGTAACTAGTCCGCTGATTTCACTAGGGGCCTAGGACTAGTTAGTCGACTGATTAATTACTTATCGGAGTTAAGTGCGGAATTGTAGTGTGCCCATAAATATTATACTCGTCTATTTAATAAATACAGTGTGTAAAACATTTTATGCACAAATATGTATGTAAAGACTTGAAATGTAAAGTGCAGAAATGTAAATAACACATTGATTTATAGTGGTTCGGATATACGTTCCTACGTCCACTCTCACGTCCTAACGTGATGTTTAATCCCTTTAATTTCCACAAATTACAAGGGTCTTGTCCTTTATAGTCCCAAGGGTAGGACTTTGAGATCTGAGCCGTCCTAACAGCTACGGTCTCCACAAGTGATTGTAAGCACTTGCACTTCCCCCACAAGTGATTGTAAGCACTTGCACTTGAACTCCACAAGTGATTATAGAGCACTTGGACTCTTTACAGTGATAAACACTCAACTTGACTTCTAAGGTTTTATGGTAGAAGGTGGGTTTTGTGTATATGAACTAGGTGAGAATTTCCCTTACAATCTGTTTTAGCCTCATGCTAGGATTGGGAAATTCTCTCTAAGCTATGGATATATATGAGTGGTTGCACTGGCTTAGATGGTATGAGTTCACTCACTGGGGATGAGGTGATGTTTGTTGAATCTTCATGAACGATCTTCTTGAGCTCTTCTTATTTCTTGACTTTAAGCACTTTGCTCGACCTCTGCATCTCACACCTCTTCACTCCAAATGATGTAAGAACTGAACTCATTTATATAGTGTTGAGTTTGAATGTTACCGTTGGATGATGGCATTCAAAACTCCACTAATTCGGGAATTGACAATCTCTTGATATGATATGATTGAATATTACCATTGTCATGTAATTTCAATCATATCTTTGACTTTCCTTTCTTGTGCACATATCTTGTCAATCCTTGATTTCAGCTGTGATTGGTCTTCCTTTAATCGTGTAAGAAGACTTCTACTCTGCTGGTAAGAAGACTTCACTCTGCTGGTAAGAAGACTTCACTCTGCTGGTAAGAAGACTTCTACTCTGCTGGTAAGAAGACTTCTACTCTGCTGTCTTTACTCAGCTGTCTTTACACAGCTGCTGTTTCTTCTCAGCTGCTGTCTTTACTCTGCTGTCTTTACTCAGCTGGCTTTACACAGCTGCTGTTTCTTCTCAGCTGCTGTCTTTACTCAGCTGGCTTTACACAGCTGCTGTTTCTTCTCAGCTGCTGTCTTTACTCTGCTGTCTTTACTCAGCTGGTTGTAAGATGACTTCTACTCAGCTGATGTAAGATGACTTCTGGTCTTGGTCTTCTCTTCTCTTCTTGAGCATTGACATGTCTTCTCTTCTAACCAGAGTCCTATCTATTACAAGATGTATAATAAAGTTGTCTATACAATACAACTTATCCTATTACATGATTGATTTGGTTTATCAAAACTAAACTAAGGATATTCATATCCCAACATCGAACATCAGATTGATTTCGTTCCGGGTGCAACACTTCCAAATCGACCAGCTTATAGAGCTAACCCGGAGGAAACAAAAGAAATTCAAAGGCAAGTGGAGGAGTTGATGACTAACGGAAAGGTTCAAGAAAGCTTGAGTCAGTGTGCTGTACCGGTGATTCTAGTACCAAAGAAGGATGGAACGTGGAGGATGTGCACAGATTGTCGCGCCGTTAACAAAATCACGGTAAAGTATCGCTATCCTATCCCTAGGTTAGATGATATGCTTGATGAATTGCATGGGGCTGTGATATTTTCTAAAATTGATTTGAAAAGTGGTTATCATCAAATAAGGATCAAAGAAGGAGATGAATGGAAAACTGCTTTCAAAACAAAACATGGATTATATGAATGGTTGGTAATGCCGTTTGGCTTAACTAATGCACCAAGTACTTTCATGCGATTAATGAACCATGTTTTGCGTGATTTTATTGGAAAATTCGTGGTTGTGTACTTTGATGATATCCTTATCTATAGCAAAAGTATGGAAGAACATCTTAGTCATGTGCATAAAGTGTTAGAAGCTTTAAGAAAAGAATGTTTGTATGCTAATCTTAAGAAGTGTTCATTTTGCATGGATAAAGTTGTTTTTCTTGGTTTTGTGATAAGTGCTAATGGGATTGAAATGGAAAGGGATAAAGTCAAGGCTATTCTAGATTGGCCAGTTCCTACTAATATTGCTCAAGTAAGAAGTTTTCATGGTCTTGCTAGTTTCTATCGACGATTTGTTAGAGATTTTAGCACCATTGCCGCACCACTAAATGAAATTGTAAAAAAAGAAGTTGGTTTTCATTGGGGAGAAAAGCAAGAGCATGCATTTAATCTTTTGAAAGAAAAACTCACTACTGCTCCAATTCTTGCATTACCTGACTTTAATAAAAGCTTTGAACTTGAATGTGATGCATCTGGAGTAGGTATAGGTGCTGTTTTAATGCAGGATGGAAAGCCGATTGCTTACTCAAGTGAGAAGTTGAAGGGAGCTCAATTGAACTATCCAACTTACAACAAGGAGTTGTATGCTTTGGTGAGGGCATTAGAAACATGGCAACATTACTTGTGGTCTCGAGAATTTGTTATCCATACGGATCATGAATCTCTCAAATACCTTAAGGGACAAGGTAAGCTTAGTAAGAGGCATGCTAAGTGGGTAGAATTCATTGAATCTTTTCCATATGTAATTAAGTACAAAAGGGGGAATGAGAACATTGTGGCTGATGCATTATCTAGAAGGTATACTTTGATCACTACTTTGAGCTCTAAGCTTCTTGGTTTTGAATATATCAAGGAAATGTATGTTGATGATTCTGATTTTGCATCCATTTATTTGGCTTGTGAGCATGCTGCATTTGAGAAATTCTATAGGCATGAGGGATATTTATTTCGTGAAAGTAAATTATGCATTCCTAAATGTTCTATGCGTGAGTTTCTTGTTAGGGAAGCACATGGGGGAGGTCTAATGGGACATTTTGGAGTACATAAAACTTTGGGTATCTTATGTAATCATTTCTATTGGCCAAAAATGCGTGTTGATGTTGAAAGAATTTGTGAACGATGCATAACTTGTAAGCAGGCTAAGTCAAGAGCTCACCCGCATGGATTGTACACGCCATTACCTATACCGAATGAACCTTGGGTAGACATATCCATGGACTTTGTTTTGGGTTTGCCAAAATCAAGGAAAGGTAAAGATTCTGTTTTTGTGGTGGTTGATAGATTTTCAAAAATGGCACATTTCATTCCATGTAATAAGACTAATGATGCAACTCATATTGTTGATTTATTCTTTAAGGAAATTGTTCGTTTGCATGGAATTCCAAAAACCATTGTGAGTGATAGAGATGTAAAATTTTTAAGTCACTTTTGGCGTGTTTTGTGGAATAAATTGGGTACAAAACTTCTGTTTTCTACTACTTGTCATCCTCAAACGGATGGACAAACTGAAGTCGTTAATAGAACTTTGTCTCAATTACTTAGAGTTTTGATTCAAAAGAACTTAAAAAATTGGGAAGATTGTTTATCGTTTGCTGAATTTGCTTATAATAGAAGTGTTCATTCTGCTACTAATCATTCTCCTTTTGAGGTTGTTCATGGATTTAATCCAATAACTCCACTTGATCTAGTACCAATTCCCATTGAAGAACGTGCTAGTCTAGATGGAAAATCAAAAGCCGAGATGATTAAAAAGTTGCATGAAAGAGTGAAACTCAATATTGAGAAAAGAACTGAGCAATATGTCAAGCAAGCTAACAAAGGTCGTAAACGAGTCATCTTTGAGCCCGGTGATTGGGTATGGTTACACTTGAGGAAGGAGAGATTTCCAAGCAAGAGAAAGACGCCATTACAGCCAAGAGGAGATGGTCCATTTCAAGTGATTGCACGAGTCAATGACAATGCATACAAACTTGACCTTCCTGGTGAGTATAATGTAAGTGCAACTTTCAATGTTACTGATCTTTCTCCCTATTCTGATGATGTAGATTCGAGGACGAATCCTTTTGAAGAAGAAGGGAATGATGAGGATCCACCAGTGCAAAGTCATGAAAATAAAAAGAATCCTTTAATCATACATGATGGGCCGATTACAAGGGCAAGAGCTAAGAAGATAAATGAGGCTTTGATGAGCTTAGTTGCTGAAATGAGAGAAAATGTGCAAGACAAGCCCGAAGAAGGCCTAGTAGTGAATGTTATTGGGCTGGACTACGAATAAAGAGATGTCATGAAGCTAATTTGGGCTAAAAGACATAATTCTAAGTGCACGGGCCTTCCAAAACGTGGCACACATGAAGCCCATAAAAATTATTGTTTTATTTTTATTATTATTAGTTATTTAGATTATTTACATTTTCTAGGAAATTCAAAGAATTAGGAGTTACATTTTTAGCTTTGAATTGAATCTTTAGTGGCCTTTTAAGACCATAGGTGTAGGTTATGAATGTATTTACTCTTAGGAGTTACTTTCTAGCCTATAAATAGGCCTTGTATTCCTTTGGGAAGGGACACCAAGTTTAATACGAAATTACAAGCTTTTGTTTGCTTATTCTCTTTGTGAGGTTAATTTATTTGAGAACTTATCAAGAATCTTGAGCAAGATCTTGTGGCGTTCAATCATACCAAGGTTCTTGGCTCTTCTATAGCCAACGGGTCAAGGTTTTTATGCTCTAAGTAAGATCAATTCAAATCTCGATTTTGGAAGATCCGCTGCTTAATTTATACGTTGGGTTCTTAGATCATTATATCTAATGGGTCCTTCGTCTCTATCCACATCAGTTTGGTATCAGAGCAATTTGATATTGATCTGATTTTATTTTATCGTTGTTTATAGTATTTTGTTTGCTTAAAAAAAAAAAACGTCCAAAAAAAAAAAAAGGACGAGAATAGTTATAATATTTGTTTTACATAATTGTTTCCTCTTCATAATACAGTTTCAAGAATTCCTTGTTCCCTACATCTATAGGACTAAGGGATTATTGAGTGTTACTGGAAATTGTTCAAACTTGATTTTGTTCTCAAATTTTGAGTGGTACTTATGAAAGTATGCTCAGAGGAGGAGCAAAGGCTACTGTGGACAATCTATACCCACAGCTTACTGAATTTCCAAGAATTCAGAAGACATTTCATGATCTAAGGATGCTTGTTGATGTAAAAGACAAGTCTATGATGGAGATATCACAAGTCATCCAAGATAAGGGTGCAAACTGGTGGCAAATAGAGGAAAACAAATTGCTGAACTTTGCTGGAGTTTCAAAGACAAGATTTCTCATTGATGAGGAAATTTTTGCAAAGCTGGTAGCTGATAAGATTAAGGAGGAGAAAGAAAGAAAGGCCAAGGGAATCAAACACCCTGACAGTAGCTCCAATGATGATGATTCCCCTGATGATCCCTCAAATCCTTCTAACCCCAACCCTCCTGAAACCCCTCAAGCCAATCTCCCTGAATCTTCTCAACCCAAGTCTTCTATAGTAGATAGACTATAAAACCCTCCTAAAACCTATCATAGGAAAGGCTCTGTATCTTCAGAGGTGTTGACCAAGGGTGGTAACACAACCAAAGACACATCTGCCAATGAAGGTTCTTCTGAACTCAAGGCACAGCCTAAAGATGTTGAGGTTCCTATGCTAGAGGCTGGTTTGATTAAGGCCTATTCAGTGTCAGAAGAGTTGGACACTGATCAGCCCTTAATCATTCAGGATGACTCAGTGGCTGTTGAAATAAGCACTGTGATCTCCTCACAACTGCCATCTTTGAACTTTGATGAAGGTGGAGATGTTGCAGGTTTAGGAGAAGGAGTTGAAAAGGAGAAGTTAGTGGAAAAATTAGAGGGAGTAGTAGATGAGAGAGATGTGGTGATCACTAGAATAGTGAGTGTACCACCAAATGAGGGTGATATAAGTGAGGAAGGGCAGGCTATTCTTGAAGTCAAATCTGAACTTCAGGAATCCCTTGATGAGAGGAGGCCTGTTCCTTTAAGTGAGGAAATTATTAAAGAAGGGAGAAAAGAAAGAGTTGAAAATGAGAAGAAGGCTGCTGATGTATTAGATTCTTATATAAAAGAAATTGAGGGTGATGAGTGTCTATTTCCTAACCTGTTTGATCTGTCTAATGTTGCAGGTATTTCCCTTGACCAGATTTTTGCAGATGAGTTCTTAACAGATGCACCTATCCAAGTAGATACAGGCACAGCTCAAGCCCTGCTTGGAATGCAATCAGAGAAGTTGGACTCCTTGGCTCATCAAGTCCAATCTGCTCATGCTGAAACTTCAGGAGCATTGAATGAGCAAGGAAGGACTCTAGCATCTGTAGAAATGAGGCTCACTGGCTCTGAGGATGTTGTGCTACCAACTCTGGAAGCAAGGATCAGTGGTGTGGAAACTGGTCTCCAAACCATTTCCACTGAAGTACAAAAAGCCAAATCCACCATGGAAGCCATCTCAGAGGAGGTCAAGAAGGAGCAAAAGCTGCTGAGAGACAATCATAATGTCAATGTCAAGGCTCTCAGGCTAACTGTCAAGCAAGCTCTTGGAAAGAAGACTGCATTGCAAAAGAGAAGAGCTGAAGAACAAAGGCTAGCAATGGTGAAGGCAGCCTCTGAAAAATTTTCCCAAGAGGTATTGGCCAACATTGCTGAAGGTGCAGTAGCCAACCTCACTGAGCTTATTAAAGCTCAACTGGATGCATCCCTAAAAGCAACCTTGGAGGAGGTTGTTCAACAAAAGATGAAGCATGTTCTAGCTTTTCTTAGCTTGAGCAGTGATAGGATGCAGAATATACATGATGAAAATGTATATTTGTTGGAGGAGATGAAGTCCCTCACCCAGGCCCAATCCCTAATGGCCACAACAATGAGTGAGCTAAAACCCCAGTGTTTTGATGCTGCCAAAAAGGGGGAAAGGGAAAGAGCTAGAGCAAAAGGTGCCTTGGTAATTGGAAGCCCAGTTCAAGGAAAAGACAAAGCTGCTGAAGGAAAAGGAAAAGAGCCTGCAGTGCTAAACTTGGAAGAATTGGATGAAGAAGAGCAATTAGCACTTGCATTGAAGAATTCTATGGCCTCAGCTCAAGAGGAAAGAGTGAGGTTACAACAAAGACCAGGTGGTGAGATGTCTGGTTTGGACAAAGATGCTGAAGGTGTCCAAACTAGAGGAAAGATCAAGAGGGCAAAAGGAAAGAAAAGACAAGCTGAAACATTTACTGACTTTCCCAACAGTCTTGATCTTCCACCTGAATTCAGAATTGATGAGGATGAGCCTACATCAAAGAAAGCCAAAGCTGTTGAAGAGCCCAAAGTTGCTGAAAAAGAAAAGTCTTCTGAATCTGCCAAAGTTACTGAAGATTCCAAGTCCACTGAAGATATTGAAGAACTATTTGCTGAAGGATTTGGACCTGAGCCTAAAAAGAAGACAACTGTCCTAGCTCATGATCCATCAAAACTGTTTCATGAAGGGTATGGCAAAGGCCCTGAAACACAATAGAAACTGGCCATGATGAGGGCCCAGGAGAAAATGGACTTGTTAGATGAAGCACAAAGAGCAAGAGACAAGAGGAGAGCTAATTTTCAGAAACCAAGAAGAAGGAGAGCAACATACAGCAAGATGAAGCCTCAGCTTCTAGTCCCAATGGACACCAAATATCCACACTTGGATAAATGGGTGCCAGTTCAGCTGAATGATACATGGGAGGAAGCAAAAAGGGAGTTTGTCTATGACTATTATGTCATTGACAGATGGAATTGAGGAGATGCCAACTCTACCTTTGCTGAGTTCATGATAGAATACTACAGAGAACTCTATCAACAATTGCTTGCAGCTGCTGACATTGCAAGAATTGAACTCACAGCCCCCAAGCCAATCATATACATGCCTCCAAAGCTTGAAGGATGGATTGACCAAGCAAGAATTCTGAGAGAATTCACTGAGATCCTTAAGCTAAACAAGATGGTTCTTGGACCTAAGGGAACCAACCAAGAAGCCATGGCATTGAAAAGAAGAGTGTGGGCACAGTATGGAATGCTGCCACCCCCTGAGGATGATCTTTGAAATGGCTAAGTCTTCTGACCTTTCTTGATTGACCAACTATGCTGAAATATGGTCAAGATTGCTGATGTGGTGTGATAATCTGTTTGCTCTGATTTGTTATGGATTGCTCTGATACAAGCTCTGTGCTCTGATGCTGAAAATCTTATTTATGTCTTGAATTGTTAGAATGGAATGCTCTGATGTATTTAAGTGTTATTGATTCATGCTCTTGTATGTTAATTTCAACTATCAACATGCTTGTAATGATCTTTGAATGAATGATAGTTGAACTTATTTTGAATCAAGAAACACTCATCTCTCTATGCCTATCTATGAAACCTACTTGCAACAAAAACAGTGAATACACTAACACATTGTCTTTTCAGGAATATTGACCTTAGTCATGTGTTCTGAAGATATATGTAATAGGTGTAGACAAGTCACTTTTGCTTAGAATGTGTAGGTTTTGGCATCATCAAAAAGGGGGAAATTGTTGGGAATAAAATGATATGTGTTTTGATTAAATACCAAAACCCCCTGAGATATGCCTAAGTCAAGATGATTGTGTTCTAAGATTGTTAGAACACATAGCATAAGGCTAGATGAGAAGCTGATATGTTAGGCAGCTCTTAGATGACTAGATGCACAATGTGAGGGGGAACCTATGCTTTAAAAATGATCAAGATAAAGTCCCCTCAAGGCTCAAAATCTGGAACAAACACTAAGGACAAGCATACTCCATTTAAAACCACATGCTCTGATCAGGAGAGTTGTCCAGAAGAGTTAGTTCTATGCAAGAACAAGATTGCAAAGCTCAAAAGGACAAGATTAGTCAAAATGCTCTGATCAGGAGACTTGTCCAGAGAAGTTAACTCTGTGAAAAACATCATCTCTGAAGCTAAAAGACCAAATATGCTGATCAGGAGAGTTGTCCCAGAAGAGTTGTCTCAGCAAGTTTGAACCAGAACAAAGATTCTAATGTTTGAAGGTCAACCATGCTGAAGAGCTAGAGACAACCATACCCTAATGAACCTCATTGAAACATGCTAAGATCAACTTGAAGTGAAAGAAAGGGAAAGAGCCAAGTCATCTGAAGATGAGCAAGTCAACCTTGCTGATAAGCAAATCTGCTGATAGTGATAAGGAGAGTTGTCCATTTGATAAGGAATGTTGTCCTATCATTGGATCAATCTTCAGAAGCCATGTCCAAGTCCTAACAAGAAGTCAAACATTGGGAAAAGTGCTGCAGAAAGAAGACAAAGTCTTACAAGCCGTTTATTGTCCAAATGAGGACATGTCACTATCAAGAATCTGTCTTCCAGTTTGAAGAACTCAAGGAAGACATTTATAGCAACTTGGGGCTGCCTCTCCAACGGGCAAATCCTCCATTTTGTCTATAAATACAGAAGTGTGAAGACCATTTGAAAGCATCCAACTACCAATCCAACTGAACAAGTATTCTGAAGTTCATAGAACTTACAAGCTTTCAAAAGACTATCTTAGTCTTCAAACACTTCTTCTAAGCTGAACTCACTGTATATCCATACACAAGCTTAGAGAGATATCCTATCCTTATACACTGATCTTCATTGTAAAGGATATCTCATTAGTTGGAACCTTACTTCAATCCTTACCCCTTTCAAGTGAGAAAGAGAGAAGGTTGTAGTAGTAGAAGTGGTAGGAGCTGACTGTTGAGAGAAGAATAGTTCAGTTCTGAGTTGAGAAGAGGGTACTAGGACTCTAGACATCCTAGGGATCAATTCACCAAGGAGTGGTGTTATTGATCAAGTGCACCTTGGCACTATAAAACAAGTTAATTCCAAGAGTGAAGGAATTATCCTGTTAAATCAGGGAAAGTGGATGTAGGAGCTTGAGTCTCTGAACCACTATAAACTTTTGTGTTGATTTGCCTTACAAAGTACTTACATTCATTCAACACTGCACACTAAACTGATCTTTTAAAAGATTCATATTCAAAGACTGTGCAAAACTGATTTGGACAAGTTCCCTGAAACTAAACTGGACTGTATTGGATTGACAAAGTGATTTCAGAAACTTAAGGAGTCTAAACTTAAAGGGCCAACCACTATTCCGCACCTATAACTCCCCTAGATAGTTATTCAACTAAGTACTCAATAGTACTTAGTAGTTTGATTATCTTAGAAGAGTTTATCATCTTCAGCAGAGTTGTCCAAGACAACCTTGCTGAGCTCTGGTTTGATCATAAGTTAAAAGATTTGCATACAAGTGTATTCCCCCCCCCCATACACTTGTTATATACTCCTTTCAGGACCAACTGACTATATTATCCTTTCATTAATTTACACAAAATAAAATAAAATCAACCTTAATTTGTATATTAACAATCTGAAGTCGAGTCATTACCGAGTTACCGTCGATTCACCATCAAGTCACCCATATTTTTAGAAAAAAATCGTAAAACATAATTTAAAAAAAACTATCGAAATTAGCCACAAATCTTGATTTTTTTTTCTTTTTAATTTTTATTTCCATTTCTCTTTTTCTCCCGTTTACAGTTTTTATTTCAAATTTTCAATTTTTTCGTTTTTTTTCTGCCTTTATTTTCCTTTTTTTTTTCCATTGTTTTTGGTATTATTGAATAGAATTAGATGTGTGAAATTATTTGTTATTGTATAAAATATTACTAACTAATATGCATGTTATTATTGATTATTATTCGTGGTATTACTAATAATTATTTTTTGTATTACTGAATATAATTAAATTTTTTAAATTATTTGTTATTAAATAAGATATTACTAATTACTGTTAATAATAGTTATTCTTTATTGTGTTACCGACTATAATAAAATTATACGTATAATATTATTTTGTATTAAAATAAATACACATGAAAATGGAAAATAAAGGCAGGAAAATTAAAAAAAAATGTAAAAGGAAAAAAAACGAAGAAATTAGAAGTTTGTAATAAAAACTTAAAATGGGAAGAAAGAAAAAGAGGAGAAGGGAAGAAAAAGAAAAAAAATCGAGATTTGTATATAATTTCGATAGTTTTTTTTAAAAAAAAAAATTATGTTTTACGATTTTATTTTTTTTAAATATGGATGACTTGGTGGTAGACATGCGCAAAATCGAACCGCCAAACCGGCCAACCGGCCAAACCGCCGGTTACGGTTTACAAACCGAACCGTAACCGAAAAATGGCAGTTAGGTTACGGTTTGACATTTTGACAAACCGCAAACCGTCGGTTTTGGCGGTTAACCGGCGGTTCTTATAAAAAAAATTATTTTTTTAATACATAATTCTTCTATTTTTAATGTATAAATTTAAGTTATATAATTTTTTATTCAATTCTAGTAATGTATTTTCTAAAAAATGAGTTAAAACGAACGAAAATGGAGTGAAAACGAGCGAAAATAGAGATAATATTAAAAAAAATTAAAACCGCCAAACCGGCGGTTCGCGGTTCGATTACGATTCGCCATTTTCGAAAACCGTAACCGCTGGTTTCTAACCGAAATCGGTGGTTTTCAACCAACGAACATGTCTACTTGGTGATGAATCGACGGTAACTCGGCAATGACTCGACTGCCGATTGTAAATATACAAATTAAGGTTGGTTTTATTATATTTTGTGTAAATTAATAAAAGGATAATATAGTCTTTTAAATGTAATTATTTTTTAAAAAATATTTTGGGGTGAACTCATAAAATGAGGGGTGTAGGTAACTGTGGTAAAAAAATAATTTGGGGGTGAACTCGTAAAATGAGAAGGTGCAGATAACGACGATAAAAAATTATTCGGGGTGAACTCATAAAATGAGTGGGTGCAAATAACTGTGGTAAAAAAATAATTTGGGAATGAACTCGTAAAATGAGCGGGTGCAGATAACCGCGATAAAATAAATTATTCGAAAGAGAAATCATAAAATGAGTGGGTGCGTATAACCGTAATAAAAAATAATTTTTGGGTGAACTCATTAAATGATCAGGTGCAAATAAAATATAAATAAATGATTAAAATTGGCGTGTATCGATCAAGTATCACCTTAAATATATATAATATATTTAAAACTAGATTATTATTTCTTAAAACACAAAAATATAATTTTGGAACGATTAATGATATGAGAATTAAAATAAAGATTATATATTATTATTAATTTTTTTATTAATTATGTGAGGATAAATTTGTAATTTTATAATTATGTATTTAAAATTATTAAAATTAATTGAAAAGTGCGATAAGGCGACAAATAATGATAATAAGTGCAATGCAAGGCGATGAATTCTGCGACGCCAAGTGCAACAGGTAGCAGGTCATCAAATATAAGCCATTAGATTTCAGATCTGATGGCTCAGATTAATGGATTGTTCATAGTTTGGGCGACACTGGACTATCCTTAGAAGACCCCTTTTAAGTTTTCAAACCGTCCCACCTTTAAATAAAGTAAAAGCTATAGAAATATTAAAATACTCTATAGTAAAAACTATAGAAGGAATTTTATAACATGATTCGTTTCAATTTAAATTTTCAATTTTAAAATATTTGTATTTTATTCTCAGTTTAAGATTCAATTTTTTAATCTCCATTCAAGAGTCATTCTTTTGTCTTTATTTCAAACTTTTATTATAAGAAACTCAAAATATAACATATCAATTTTTTATTTTATTTTAATGTTTATTTGACATGATCACATTATACCATAATAAAATAAAATTAAGGTGTTCTTTTAATCACATATTAATAATAATATAGGTGATAATCTTTGAGTATTTATAGTTAATAAACGTGATCATGACGTGACATCCTACCAGAAAACATTAAATGATGTTGTTCCATATTTAAACTGAGATACATATAAAATGATTTCGGGTGAGGTATATATTTCAATTTATAAAGAGATAGCGAATGATTTTCGTTTGAGAATGATTGTAGATGGGATACAACGAGACGAGATTTCAGAGGGTTGCCTTTGATTTCGATTTGGAAAGATTTCAATTTAGTACTTGACTAGATTTTTTGATTGGAAAAGAAGGATTCACTTTAATTAGACGTTACCTTGAATTGTAAAAAAATTGTTAAAATGAGATTTTATTTATCAAAATTCAAAAGTTAATATTAGGTTGCAATTACTGGGGGCTGACGGCGAGGTTGATTGCACGATGCAGCGACTGGCATGCTCCTGCCTCGGGGCTCCACAAACTAAACAATGATGCCCCCTTTTCCAAGACACCAATCAAACGGGATGGGGCTTAGTATTGCGGAACGACCATGGACAGATAGTGAGGAGAAAGTCATTGTTACAATTAGGATATGTCAACGTTGCTATTGGTGAAGCCATGGAATTCTATGAAGTTCTATTGTGGCTGAAAACCCTTGGTATTGACATTTGACAATTGCACTGTGTAAGTCGGTGCGAAGATTGTGGTGGACGCGATTAACTCGGTAAAGGATGGGGGCGTCGCCAGGAAAGGGTCATTGTTGGCGTAACTACGAAATCAATCAAAGTTTTAGGTATTTTTGTGAATTTAGGAATTTAGGTTTTCTTATGAAGTAAGATTATGAATTTAAGATTCTCTCCATCTTACCCGCGTCACTACAATAAAATGCACTTTTCGTAATGAAAAATTTGGTTACAAAAAGTCATTTTTTTGTTACAAAAACCTTTTGTAACCAAATATTTTGTTACAAAAATTGGTCTTGTAAAGCTCGTTGCAAAAAGTTCTTGTAACGAAAAAAATTCAATTTTGTTACCAATACAATTGTAACGAAACATTTTTTTGTTGCAAAAACCTTAGTAGCAGTAACAAAAGTTTCGTTACAAAATGTTGTAAGATTTGTTCAAAATATCAATTTCGTTACAAATAAATTGTTATATAAAGCCATATATTTAGTACTAAAATATTTGATTTGTTACTAATATTTTGTTACACTTACTAACTTATTTCATTTCAAGAATAAATAGGAAATACAAATAACTCAGTATGACTTATTTACAAATTATACTATACAGACATTTGAGAAACCTAAAAAACATAGGGTCATAATGCAATAATTTCATTTCAAGAAAATGTCAATTCTCAAAATGGACTTAGTCACAATGTCAACATACTAAGGGAAAAAAAAAAAGAGCTATCAATAGCATTTGATGTTGATTCAGAAACAAAATATGTCTAAAATCATTCTAAACAAGTACTCATTGCATAAAAAATCAGCATTCTTGAAGTCTTGATTAGTCTTCTTGTCTACGATCAAAGTGAAACTTCATTGTCCTACAAAAGATACACAACAATAAAAAAATTATAAGATTAAGAATTTATAATATACAAATATAGGTTTACTACATACAGATGGAAAGTCATGATACAGCTTAAGCAATTACTCCATGAAAGCAAATAATACACCGTAAATAATAAGAGAGAGATGATGGTCTCATGGTCTAAATGAATAAACTGAAAGATCACTAAATGCACATACTAGAATCATTAACTCATCCTCCACAAATTAAGTAAACATACAAGCAAGATTATATCACTAAATGCACATACTAGAATCATTAACTCATCCTCCACAAATTAAGTAAACATACAAGCAAGATTATATCATCGCTTTTGAGATGAAAGCTTAAGTAAACCTAAAAGCAAAGCTACTTTTTCCCTTCTCAGATTAAATTTCAACGTACTATAAATCAAATTAAGGAATACTTACTCTAAACATCAACAAAATAATATACGATTAAATCATATAGAAATCTGACAATTCAAAACGTATTTCCTCATTAAGACATTGATAAGAATCACGGATCAACACTAAAATAACTAAAAATACAGCATATTTAAACCATAAAAATTCACTCATACCAACAATAGAACATAGACACAATCAGTTGCGTAAACCCTAAATGAGTTCTCATAGACTGGACAATCTTCACAAATAATTATCCACAAGAAACAATAGTTATTTAAAAACTAACATTATAAAGAAGTACTTTTTGTAAACCAAATCTCAGTACACAAAATTTTCATATTGCAATAAATCAAGTGGCAGCAGCTAATATGTCAATAGGAATGTTTGTGAGACTAACAAAGTTAGGAAATCAACATAGAAATTATTAACAGATTAAGAACTATGGAGGTAATGGAAGAACCTTTTAGAGAGTGTTTTGACCACATAACCTTTTAATTGAACAAAACACAATACAAAAACTTAAACCACATTCAATGCATAAAAATGAAGTTGTAGAAAAGCAGTTCACATGACATATAATTCACTTAAATTACAACAACATATGGAATTAATTTCTGAAACCACTCTATGAATGAAGCAAATGCTAGATTAATGTGGCTTTCAAGAAAATTTGCCAAATGCAATAACAAATAGTATAGATAACATAAATTCAAACAAAATTCAAGAAATAAATTCTAATATCATTACCTTAGATCTAACTTAAGATGTTCATCCATTCAGAATATGTATCATCCATATCTGAATTGTTTTCATGTGTGTCAATAGGCGTTTCTTTAGTTACTTCGTTCTGATGCATCTCAACCACAGTGTGAGGACCGCCTTCTCTACACCATTCAGTAGCATCATCATCATCATAAACAATGTCTGCTATTCTATCATCATCATCACAAGGTTCGACCAAATCTGCATCCTCCATCTGCTCTTCAATATTTAAAAAATATTTCGGTAACTTTTTCATTACGTAATGCAAACCATCTTCAATAGGGTCTTTCACATAAAAGACTTGATGCACCTGTGATGCCAAGACGAAAGGATCGTCGGCATAACACAACTTTTTAAAATTAACACATGTGAGACCATACATATCCTTTTCCACGTGAAACCAATCACATTTGAATAAGACGACGCTAAAATAACCCCAATAGTCTAGCTCAATTATCTCATTTATAGCCCCATAATAAGTGAGAGTATCCAGAATGGGATTATGGTCCTTAGTACTAGCAAAACTTTTAGTTAATGCAGTCAAAGTGACTCCACTATTTTGTGTTTTGCATCTTGCATCACTTTTTTTTGTGTAGAACCTATAGCCATTAATAAAGTAACCTATATATCTTCTTGCAGCACAAGAAGGACCTATGGACAACCATTTAATATGATCAGGAACTTGATCGGACTCTACTTTTTCTTTAAACCAAACCATAAATTGTTGGTTGTGTTGTTGAGCTTGCCTCCATCTTTTCCTCTGCTTATCTTTTGACATGTTTTTCATTGCATCTTAATGCTCCCTGCATTAGTAGAAAAAACACCATAAAACTCAATGACTAGATAAAATATGTTGATGATAAAATATGCATTAAAAAAAAAAAGCTCACTTTATGTATTTCTAAACATCTTCATTTTTGCAATTGAATAACACATATCGATGTGCCAGATCCTTTGAGTCTAAATCTAAAGAGAATGAACTTCCTTTCCGCCCTTTTTTTCTTTTCCCAAGAGGATAGTCAGTCTTAGGAAAAATTGGTGATTTGTCATCCGTTGCAACTTTCTCATAATTTTGTTTAAAATTCTTTGATCGCTTTTTTTCCCCATCATTTAAATATCTTGAGCAGAAAACCAGACACACCTCCGACAAATACACTTCTGCTATAGAACCCTCTAGACGACTGCGATTACGAACATATGATTTAAGTTTTTCGAGGTACCTCTCTATTGGATACATCCACCAACCACTAAGCGGTCCACTTAGTCTAACTTCATTAACTAAATGAATAGGCAAGTGGATCATGGTGTCGAAAAAAGAAGGTGGGAATATTCTTTCAAGTATACAAAGAATTTCAGCAATTTCATCTTCCAAGTGATCAAGATCTTGTGGATTGATAACTCTATTGCATATACATCTAAAAAAGGTACCTAGTCTTATCAAAGCAAGAGCCACATTCTTAGGTAGAGTTTTTCTAACAACAGCTTGAAGTAAATACTGCATTAAAATGTGTGCATCGTGACTTTTGTAACCTGATATTTTTCTCTCCTGCATATGTACACGCCGTCACTATGCCAAATAAGCTGATAGACAGCGGTTAAAAACCGCTGTAAATTGGAATCAGTAACCGCTGTGGTAATAAGGGCTGTAAAAAGAGGGCGCTAATAGACAGCGGTTATTAACCGCTTTCGTATCTATATACAACAACGTTTATTAACCGCTGTTATTCCATCAAAACCGATGTGGTATGTGCTCGGTTTGAACCCCTTACAATATTTACGATAGCAGTTTTATTAGTTATGACAGCGGTTTTGAACCGCTGTTGTTTGAATTTACTACAGCGGTTCAAAACCGCTGTTGTTTTGAATTTCTACGGCGGTTTTTAACCGCTGTTATTTATTAACAACCGTTGTTGTACACTCTCTATAACAACAGTTGTATTAGCTATAACAACGGTTATTAGCCGCTGTTGTATATATTCAATATTTTTAAAAAAATAATGAAATTTTCATTTGCTAAATTAATAAAAAAAAAATACAAAAACTAAAAACATTTATGTATATATATAAATTCAACGAGACTATTACAATAAGTTCAGTAATTAGCAATCCTATCATCTCTCCTCTCTCCCAACGACGACGATACTTCGGCAACAGTTAAACTCTCCCGTCGTTAGTAATCCTCTCCCAACATGCGCATGTAGCCCACTCCCACGACGACAATACTTCGTCAATTTGAGCTTTCAGATCAACCCAGTTAAACTCTCCTCTCCGTCGTTATCTCCGATCATTAATGATTCCTTAATGAATGAAGAGATCATCAATCATTAAAAATGATGAGTGTTCGTCAATTTGAGCTTTCAGATCAACCCAGTTAAACTCTCCTCTCCGATGATTCCTTAATGAATGAAGAGATCATCAATCATTAAAAATGATGAGTGTAATTAGCATATAATAAAAATTTAAAAATGATGAGTGTAATTAGCATATAATAAAAATGATGGTTGTAACTCTTAAATCAACATGAGTGATGTTAATTATAAATATTATTCTTATGTAGAATACCAGAATCTTACCTTGAATTTAGTAGACAGTCGAATTATGACAGAGTCTCTCAAATCAAGATCATTAATTCGTATGTCAACTTGCTTGATTGTTTATGTGGTGTCGCCTCCACATTAGATGCCAACTAAAATATATACAATAAGCATATAAGATATTAAAACATTTATAACCAATATTTTTAGATGTAACATAAGCCATATTTGTAAATAAAATTAACATGCGGATTCAAGAACCAACAACCAACGTGATATTAAAACAAGTTGTTATTCTTAAAATCTAAGCAAAAAACAAACAAAAAAGTGGGTGAGAGAGACCTGGAGAGGGGTAGTGAAAGAACTTGCAGAGAAGAAGATGATGAGGGCGACGGCGGACTGTAGAACATAAGTGCAAGAAGGGAACAATGCGCCGACTGGAGTATATGGAATGTGCGCACGCAACGCGGCTGGAGTATATGGAATGTGCGCCGCTCGAGCCAATGAGGCAGAGAGCGCGAGAGATTGTGTACGACGCTTGAAATTTAGATTTTAAATGTACTGCGCTAAAATTTAGATTTTAATTAACCGCACACTCTCACTTAACATATATACAGGGGTGATGGGACGGTTATATATAATATAATATCTACTTGATAACCTTTGATTAAATAACTAATTAAATTTAAGATATATATAATATAAACGTATTACATACAAATCTTAAAAGACCAATAAAATTTTATATTTATATTAGAATAATAAAACCTAGAAATTATAAATATTTATCTTAAATAAAATTATTTATTTTATTTTTATTAATTGATCATATATATTAATTTTAACTGCTATATATAATTTTTAGGGATATTTACTTTTATAAGATTTTCTCTTCTTTATAAATATTTATCTCAAATATTTTTTTTTTTATTAATTTGATCAAAATAATTTCTCTTTCTTTTTATGATAGGGTGAATTAAGGATATAGGTTGTGCTCCAAAGAGCAAAGAAGAGTCAACTTTTTTTTTCTAAGATATATATTTGAACCATTAAATGGAGCAAATATACTATATATATATATATATATATATATATATATATATATATATGAGTACTGATATAGAACCAACCTTCTGGTTTTTTATGGAACCAGATTACTGACGTGTTACGCCAAATCAGTATCCGCATCATTCTCATTAATATATTTTAAATCTAATTTAAAATAAATATTATCCATTAAAATATATTTTCATTTTTTAATATCTAATCTCCCCCTTAATCCTGTAGTGAAAATCAGAAAACATCCCCACCAAAGCAAATCAAACCAAATCAAATCTTCTATATACCCAATAACGATTTATTTTTCCCGATTTACGATTTATTTTTCCTGGAAAAAGTTGCCCCACTTTTTTTTCTCTCCATAATATTTTACAGGTGCATGGTTTTAGAGATGGTCTCATATTTTTTTCAACATAGTTTTAGAGATGGTCTCATATTTTTTCAACATAGAATAATTTTTAAACACTATGGCAGTGCATGGTTTTCAGTGCATTGTTTTAGAGATGGTCTCATATTTTTTTCAACATAGTTTTAGAGATGGTCTCATATTTTTTCAACATAGAATAATTTTGAAATGATATGTGCAAATCAATTTTCAATATTATCAATTTTTTTAATTATTTTATTATGTCATCCACCTCATCCCATTTTTGTTCAAATTAAATTATGTCATCCACTCCACAATGAATAGCATGAAGTGTCTCTGAATATAGCTTTAGCATGAAGTGTCTCTGAATATAGCTTTCGACATTGCGCGTAAATGATGATGATCATACGGTCTTGTATGAATGACCCTGTTTTGATTCAATATTATCATTTTATTGGTAAATTATAAATTAGGTCAATCTTTCACCACGAAGAACTTGTCCATTATATACTAGTGAATTTCCTACTTTCTAAAATATTTTTTAAAATAACTGCTAGAAAATTATACATATACAAGGAGATAATCTAAGATACAATTAAGATGTGACATGACACATGACATTCAAGATGGGAGTTATGGGAGTGGAGTTCAAATTGGAGCAATAAGATGATAAAATTAAGGTGAAATTAATTTATTTTTTGTTGAAAAAATAAGTAATAATTGCATTGCTGTTGGGTATATAGAAGATTTAATTTGGTTTGATTTGTTTTGGTGGAGATGTTTTCTGGTTTTACTACCGAATTAAGTGGGAGATTAGATATTAAAAAATGAAAATATTTGTTTTAAATTAGATTTAAAATATATTAAAAAGAATGAGGTGGATAATGACGTGCGTAACACGTCAGTAATTTGGTTCCATAAAAAAACCAGAAGGTTGGTTCTATATGACTACTCTATATATATATATATATATATATATATATATATATATATATATGATTGAGGCATAATAATAGGCGATAGAGAAAGAGAATGATTAGGGGAGTTTTCATACATCTTCCTTTTTTTATTTGTTTATGAATCTTCCTTTTTTTATTTGTTTATGAACTGCCGTGATTTTCTTTCTAGATTTTTCCTAATTCTTTAATTTGTTTCTTATGTTTTTCTCTAACATTTTAGAACTACTCATTGATTTCATGAAATCTAACAATCAATTTCCACACCAACAAAAAAAAAAAAAGCAATTAATGAATGATCAATTTATTTCTCCTTACCTGCGACGACGGACAACGGTGGGTGCAATGCAGGCGAAAAATGTGTCTCTGACGGCGACCCCTCTCACAGAATGAGGGGTGCTTGGGGGACATAAGAAGAAATAATATATTTTCTTAATTTGTTTAATAATAATATAATATATAGGACCTGATATTTTATAGATTTTCTTGATTTTTTTATTAATAATATAGTAATATATATGAACAAATATTTTTAAACTTATATAGTTGTTTAATCAAAATTAATCATTATATATTTCTTAATTGATAAAACTTAAAAAATAATTAAATTAAAAATAAAATTCTTTATAAATCAATAAATTCTTAAAAATATGAAATAATCAAATACAATTTTGAAGATTAATTACAAGATTAATTTTTTTAATTGATTTTTTTAATATATTTATTTTTGAGAATTTAATCGTATTTCATAAAAAAATTCAGTAATTAAATTTTTTTTATCATATTATCATATTTTTATTATTTAATTATTTTTAAAGATTAATTTGATTATATTCCATAAAAGAAGCTATTACAGCACATAACTAAAACATATCACAGCGGTTACGAAAAACCGCTGTCTATCAGCGCACAAATGGAACCTATGACAGCGGTTCTGAAAAAAGATGCATATGACAGCGGTTTTTGAAGTTTTAACAGCGGTTTTAAAAATAACCGCTGTTATTCAACTGCTGTAAAAAGCATAATTTGGCATAGTGCGTGCAATATTTGATGCACAACCTTGTGGTAGTTTTGTATTCTTCAATACCTCACGGAACAATGTCTACTCCCTCTTCGTCATCGAAAAAGAAGCCATAGGCAACAAAATATGATGTTTGTCAACAGACTCCATAGCGTGTAATGATGTTCTAATCCCAATATCTTTTAGATCTAATCGAGCATTGAGATGATCCTTCGTTTTTCTAGGTATGTCTAACAAAGTCCCAAGCATGCTATCACAAATATTTTTCTCTATGTGCATGGCATCCAAATGATGACGAGATGAAATATGTTTCCAATAAGGTAAATTGAAAAAGCCCGACTTTTTATTCCATGGGCAAGACTCTTCTTTTTTCCTTTGTTGTTTTCCAAACTTATTTTCAAAGTTTTGTAACAAATCTAGGACTTCAATCCCTGATAAAGGAATCGGAGCTGACCTCTCCTCTGTTTTACCATTGAAGGACTTCTTATCACGACGCCAACGATGATTTGCATCTAAAAATCTGCGATAGGCCATATAACACATTTTTTTACTGTTCATTAAGTACAAGTCATGATCCGTTTCATAGTGGCAATATGGACAAGCATACTTCCCTTTTGTACTCCAACCAGACAACATGGCATAGCCAGGGAAATCACTAGTTGTAGATTGTACAGCTACATGCATCTGAAACGTTTGGCGCCTTGAAACATCATATGTCTCCAACCCAAAATCCCATAAATCTTTTAGCTCTTCTATCAAAGGTTGAAGGTAAACATCAATGTTATTCCCCGGTGAAACAGGGCCTGGGATAAGTAGAGACAACATAAGGTATTCCGACTTCATAAACAACCACGGTGGCAGGTTATAATTAATTAAAACTATCGGCCATGTACTATGTGAGGTGATCATATTTCGAAATGGATTAAATCCATCACTTGCAATGCCCAAACGCACATTGCGAGAATCTTGAGAAAAATGTGGATATAAGGAATCAAAATGTTTCCAAGACTTTCCATTTGTCGGATGTCTTAATTTCCCGTCTTTAGGCCTTTTCTCATCATGCCACCTCATGAAATCAGTTGTTTCAGAACACATATACAACCTTTTAAGCCTAGGTTTTAAAGGAAAATGTCATACTACTTTAGCTGGAATCTTTGCAACATGTTGAGACGAATGATCATTCTCGTTGTTTTCTAGCTGTTTTTCAACCTCTTTCCACCTTGAAGTGTGACAAACAGTGCAAGATGTGGCACTTTCATTGTCCTTCCAGAAAAGCATACAATCATTACGACATGCATCAATTTTTTTATAATGAAGTCACTCACCAACTTCCTAGCTTCATTAAAAGACTTTGGCAATTTTATTTCATGAATCAACTCTCGGATAATCTCAAGAAGAGCAGAGAATGTTGTATTGGTCAGCCCATGTACACAATTGAATAGATACAATCTAATGATGAATGATAGCTTGGAAAAATATTTACACCCTGGATAAACTTCTTGTTTGCCATCTTCAACCAACTTAAAGAACTTCTTGGCTTCTACATTGGAATCCTCTTCAATATTGCCATCGTGTAATCTTTGAATCAATGTCATTGACAATCAAATGATCATACACTTCATCTCTATCAAGCCAAAAACTATGATAACACTTCTTACATGGACAGGTAATGTGATCTTCATCTGCTCGAGTAGAAAATGCATGATCAAGGTAATCCTCCACTGGTCTTGCATACTCATTACTAGATCGTAGGAGATTACTAGATTTCAAGAGATTGGCCCAACTACTTGCTCCACAATCCATTATCCAACCTTAAAAACAATAAAACCATAATTAGTACATTACATGAATAAAGAAATAATATATCAATTTCTACTTTTTTAAATGATATGAACCGTTAACAATAAATATCATATAATCTATTGGCATCATGTCATTAAAACAAAAAAATAGAATTTTTGTACCACCAAACTATTTAACAAAGCAATGTATGGTATGAAATGATTGTTCCCACACAAGAAGAATTATGTTTGCTTGTCTCTGAATTTTATAGTGCAAAACTAATTACAAATTACAAGAAATAGAAACTTAAAGCAATCATAAGAGGACGTATAAAACATATTGAATTATGTTTATTGTCTCTAAACCGCTATTCAGGTAAAAAGACAATCATGTGGTGATACAAAATTCACAAAATGAACCACGAAAATTAATAAAATCATAACAAATATATTGAGGAGAAACAATCAAAATAGGAATTAACTGATTTAAAATCAATCACAACTAATATAGAACACTTGAAAAATAACAGTCAATTGAGGAATCTTCATCGGGAATGACATCAGAAAAGTATTCTTAAAGCAGATATATGACAGCAGAACATTGCTGATTTTAACAACAAAAAACTATTCTTAAGGCAGATATATGACAGCAAAAACTGCTGGTTTGAACAGCAGAACATTGCTGGTTTGAACAGCAGAACATTGCTGGTTTCAACAGCAGAAAACTATATTTTACAGCAGTTTTATGACAGTAGAAATGATATTTTTGACTGCAGAAAATCTGTATTTTTACAGCAGGAAATTGGTATGTTTTAGATCCTTTCTCAAACCTATTTAAAACTTAGAACCATATGAAAATGACATTTAGTAAAGGGGAAGGTGTAGGACATTACTAATCTTCATTTCTACACTCAGGTTGTCAAGGGTCTGCAACGTGCTTTCAATTTTGAAGCTAGATTGCAAATTTATGTTATTTTTTTAATTTTTACACTTTTCCTTAACGCTTTTGTTCGACTAATTCAGCACAACTAGGATACATAAATGAATCATGCCCAACTTGACTAATACCAGAAATTAGTGATTCGTCAAAATTTAATCAACTTAATTCAAAAGTGTGCATTTGAAAATAAACAAACATAGAATTATTATTATTAAAAATAAAGAAATTACAGCTATTTCATCTGTACCACAACACAGATGAACACAATACTGACATAATGGATTAATTGACTCAAGCACGAGATCATTTTTTAAGGGGCATTTTCACAAACAATTAATAGGTACATTTTAAACAATTGACCATCATATAATTAGGACCGACAATAATTAGAAACAAATTTCCCATAAATTTCCCATATAATTAGGACCGACAATAATGAGAAAAAATGATATAATAAAATTGATATGTTTTGGAGAATTAATAAGGAATTGAAACTCTTTATTGATTCTCTAATTTTAAAAAATTGTATTATGAACTGAAGAAGAAAAAAGTAAATTTCTTCTACTGACAAAAAAAAATAATACATTATCTAATAAATTAAAGAACACAGAAACATAAAATTACATTAGTAATTATAAGTTGTAACTTTTTCATTGATTCTATATTTTGAATCGTTTTGAAAAAGGGACATGTTTGTCTTAACTCCTATTCCCATTCTCTTCCCATTTTCTGTGAACGCTTATTCACATTCTCTTCCCATCTTCATTGAACTCTTTTCTTTATTGAATTCTTTGAACTCTTATTCACATCCTCTTCATTTTTGTAATTTGACCTCCAGTAGGAACATAGTAGGAAAAAAAATTACACTATCTAACAAAAAGTTAACGGAACACAAAAATATATTAAACTATCAAATAAAATTAGAGAACACATAAACATAAAAAATTACACTATCTAAGAAAATTAGAGAACACATAAAGATCTAGCAAGTGAGAAGATGCAATCAAAGAATTAGAGGTGAAAAATAATAAATCCATTATAGAAAAACAATTAAAAAGTAAACTAATGCAATGATTTTGAGAAGGATAGTAGAAAACAGAGAAGAAGTTTTTGAAAATAACGAAGAACTGTTGTTGAGAGAAGAATAACTGCTAAATAAAAAAAATTAATATAGGAGACAGAGAAATAGGACAGTGAAAAAATAATAAAAAAAATGTAAAAGAAAAAAAAATAGATTGTGAAAAAATAATTTAATAAAAATGTAAAAGAATAAAAACTGTAAAATAAAAAGAATTGAGGTAGAGAAAGGAAGATCTGGAAAAATAATTTAATAAAAATGTAAAAAAAAAAACGGTAAATAAATAAAAATTAAATAGAGGAGATCGAGAAATATGGGAGAGAGAGAGAGAGAGAGAGAATTCAAAAAATAATTTAAAACAAATGTAAAAGAAAAAAATTAAAGACCGAGAAAAAAGGGAGAGAGAGGAGAAAGAAAGAATTGTAAATTTTAAGAAAATTAGAAAATAAAAAACAAAGAAAACTATGAAGCACGTAGGATAAGAGAGATTTAGAAATAGTAATTAAGGGTAGGTTTGGTATAATATGAAAATACCAAAAATATTTTTTTTTTCAAAATCAAATACTCCGTTGTAATTTATGTAGAATCGGCAGCAACTTCAAAAACCCTATTCAAACTAATTGAATGAATCGGCCACCGGCCTCAAAAACTCTAATTTGTTCAAACTAATTGAATGAATGGGCCACCCATCAATAATAATGTGTTTAGCCTCACTCCTCCCATGCTAGAAAAATAATACGGAGTAATTGATAATTCTACGGGAAACTACATTTTTAGTCCTATAAAAATATTTCTAAATCAATTTTAGTCATGGTATTTAAAAGTGGGGTACCGATACTAACACCCCAAAATATTTTATTCACACCTCCAAAATATTTTATTCACACCCCATAATTTTAAAAAGAAAAATAAGTATATATAAAATGACTAATTAACCCTTATATATATGGAATAAAAAAATTGGAAAAAATATAATTAAAATTTGAAAATTATTAAAAAAAAAACTGAATCTTTAAAAATAAATAATTTAAATAAATAATTTTTTTTAATTCTGAAAAAATTAAATAAAATCGGAAAATTTAATAAAAAAATAAATTAAATTTAGATAAAATCATAAAAAATTTTATAAATTTTAATAACTAGTCAAAATATAATTAAATAAAAAAGTAAGAAAACTAATTTTTAAAAAATATATATATTTTTTTTAAAAAAAAAAACTAAATCTTCAAAAATATATTAAAGCTAAAAAATTTAATTATTTTTGAAGATTTAGTTGATTTTTTTTATATTTTACATATTTATTTTTTCGTTTTTTTTAATGGGTTGGTCTGCTGTGGACTCGAGTGCATGTTGTGCATCCTAGTCCATGTTGCACTTTTCAGTTTACTGACTTACACTTTTGGTGCACTTTTCAATTATTAAACTGTATAATAATATTTTTAGTAATAATTGAAAAGTGCAACACCATTTACCAAAAAATGTAAGTCAGTAAACTGAAAAGTGCACATGGACTAGGGTGCACAACATGCACTCGAGTGCATACTAGACTTTACCTTTTTTAATTTTTTTTTTATTTAATATTTTTCAGTTTTTATTTAAATTTAATTGATTTTTTTTAATTAAAAATTTTCATCCCAATTAATTTAAAATTTTAGTTGATTTTCTTAATGTTTTATATTTTGTAATTGATTTTTCCATTCAAATAGTATTTTTTTAATATTTAGTTGATTTTTTAAAAATATTTTTAATTTTTATTTAATTTTTTCGTGTTATTGATTTTTTTTTTTTGATTGATTTTTAAAATTTATATGTTTTTAAAGACTTAATTAATTTTTATTATATTTTTTTAGTTTTTATTTAATTTATATTTGTTTTGAGGGATTAAGGGTAAATAGGAAAAAATTGGGGTGTGTATAATAATAAAAATTGATTTTTAAATTTTAATGGTATTTGTTTTGAGGGATTAAGGGTAAATAGGAAAGAATTGGGGTGTGTATAATAATAAAAATTGATTTTTAAATTTTAATGGTGTGTGTTTAACATTTGGGGTATGTATAACATTTTATGGGGTGTTAATAACCCTACCCTTAAAAGTGGCCCTTTTTTTATGCAATGGTCCTGCAAGTTAAATTTTGAACGGAACCGTTAGTTTAAAAAATAATATTAATATAAATAAATAAATTATATAATTAAATATATTCTTAAATTATAATTTAATTTGAAAATATATATAGAATTTGGTATAATATGAGAATACAATAAAAAAAATATTCAAAATACAAGTAAATTTGGTATAATATAGAATCTAATTTTTTTTATTTTATATATAGATTTGGAATATAATTAAAAAAATACAAGTAAATTTTTCAAATCAAATAATAATTTAATGTAAATTATGAAATTACTCTAAATAGTTTTTGAATAAAAATCAATAAAACTAAAAAAAAATACAGTTATATAAAATATTTATTTAATTTAATACATATATTTGTCAGTCTCAATTTGTCGTACGTGGCTTCTTCTCATTCTTTTATTTTAAAATCTTTACATTGTATATTTGAGAGTTTTTATTAATTTAAAATGCACGTCCCGCGTAACACGCGGGATTATTAAAAAAAATATTATTTAAATTTTTTTTATTTAATAAGATTCAATATAAACTACAACGATTACAGTATTAAAAATATAAGAAACAAAAAAACAGCATTTTCCAAAAAAATTATGTCAATTTTAGAGTAAAGAATTAATGAAAATGTAAACAACTTTCTTCGAAATTTATAATAAATACACTCAATTAATTATTATTGACATGACCGTTCATAAAATTTTGAGACTCTTCTTAATGTTTATGTAAGATTGAGAAGCCCAAACAAAAAGAAACTACACTTAAAGAAGTAATGAAGATATCTTAAAGAAGCAATGAAGATAAACATTAAATCATAATTAATCATCAAAAACATTTATACATCATAAAAGAGTTAGAAAGCTGACACAAATATTATGAAATCTGACAAAGTGGGACTTAGATCCTGGGTTCGAGTCATGGGAAGGGGAAAAGGGATGGGTTTATAATGTAATTCAAAAATATATTATGAAATCTTGAACTCATGATAGAAATACATTGAATATAAAAGTTAAATATACAAACATGGCATGAAACTTATAGACTAATTACATTAAATAATTTAGCATGTATAAAATTCTGGAAAAGTCACATATGTCCAACATGAGAAATTAGTCTAAAAGATTTGTTTGAAGCCGTCGTACCAATCTACCAAGTTCAAATCCTTCATAGTTGCATAATTCATCGTTACCACCCATCAACACCTAAAAAATGAAAAACACAAATAAGTTTTTTGTTACAAACTTACTGTTCACAAAATTAATCATAAGTTCATCACAACACCTTTGTAAAAATGCCACCCATGATTTTTTAATACCAAATGATTCCAAAATCAAGAAAAAAACGTGAGAATGTGGAGAATAAGAGTGAAAAATGAAGCGGAGACATGAGGAAAGAACACAATGACAAATATATGAATTAAAGGCTAAAGAAATAAGCAAACCAAATGAGTTTAAATCACATCTGAAACAAAATATTAAAATAAAAGTTAATCGAATAATTTAATTTGTTTATCAGTGGAAAATGTGATTATGGAAAATGTAACTTGTGTAATTTTGACTCTTTTAAAACTTATGTTATCAATTAAATATTATGATAGTTAATCAAATTATAAACAAATAAGAATATAAAGCAAGTAAATTAACATACAAGATTTTTAGTGGTCCAGATCCCCTTCCTACATCTACTCTCACAGCTCAACTGTGATATTAATTCCTTAAACTTTAAGGTCCTTGCTACTTTATAATCCTAAGAGAAGACTTTGAGCTCGATACACTTCCAAAGTTCAATTGGCTCTACTTGTTATTGTAAGAACATGTACTTTTTACAATTTGGTTGATATAAACAACAAACTTAACTTCCAGGGTTTAGGAAGTATGGTTTATTTATATGAGTACCAACTAGTGTGATGAACAACAAGTTCAATCAACACTTTTTCTAAGCTTTGGATATGAATACTCAACAGACTTAGATTTAAGGAAACTTAGAGCTATATGATTCTCAGGATCGAATGCGGGCTCTTAAGAACTCTAATGGATTCAGTAAGCTGATAGATGAACTTTGCTCGTCTGATGTGGGAGTTCTTGCTTGTAAATTTTTTGTAGTTATCACTTAGATAACATCTTGTATTTATAGATGATTTGAGCACGAACTAGTTGTTGGATGAACTAGTCGTTGCAAATAAATCTTCTATGTATGGTCCGAGATCTTTGTCGATTGGATGTTTAATGCAATTATGGTACTATCATTCCTAATAAAGGAATGTGCATTTAATGCAGTTGTACTATCTCTGAAACCCTAGTCTTGGTCAACTCAATAGCTGTGTGTTGGCATCTTCTCATTGGTCCGCGTCAGCTGAGTTGGTTAGACTATCAGTTTTGTCTTCAGTCGAGTCTGTTAAATGAGATCTGACATTCTCTTTGTCTGTTTGAGGTTGTTGCCTTCTCTTTAATGCATACTATCATTTGATCAATCGGATGAGTAGCTCTTCTGAAACTTTAAGGCTTGACAAGATTGAGGCTTTAAGTCAATATCAGCTAGCATAAGCTATCGACTAATCTCATGAAGTTACTATCAGCTGAGTAAGGTATACAAGGACATTATCATCTTATTTCACAAATGGACTTCATCTTCAAGGTCTCTAGTCTTCAATTTTCTTCTCTTCATATCTTGAGCATACGCGTGTTGTTCAAAATGTGTCATCAGCTGATATACATACAACTGATTCCACATGACTAAAACTTAGACTAATAAGCTTTATACAAACAACTTATATACCTATTAGATTACAAAATTATCTAACACTAGATTACATGATATGTTTGGCCATCAAAACTAAATATACAATCTGATCAGCTTAGGGGTAGGATGAATATCCCAATAATTTCCCCATTTTTGATGATGTCAAAACTATATATACATATGTTCATCTAAGCATGAAGAAATCAGAACAAACAAGATAATTTGTAATCATGAAAAGTGTTAGTAGCAATAAAATAAATAATGCTTCTGATGAAGACAATGAGATGTTGTCTTAAGCTAAAAGGATAAGTACTTGTATTAATAAGATGGGAAGTATTACATTTTACAAGTAGATACCTATCAGCTAGGACTAGTCTTCATCACCTACCAAAAGGGGCTTGAAAAGCGGCATAGATTCTGATCCTTAACTCCTTGATGTCTTCACAATTATTCAATCCTTTAGTAAAGACAATGTTGGTTGTCCTCAAATCTATCTCTCGGTAATCATCTCTTCTAGACTTGAGCTTTGGTAGCTTCCAGCCATGTTCTTCAGGCATAAGGATGTTGATGTCCTTGTCAACTGTCGTTTGAATGATAATGTTCCAAAAATCACTATCATTGTCTTGCATGATTTCTCAAAATACTGAAAGACTACGTCTAATTCTTGGGAATGCGGATCAGAATGGGTTGGAAATCTTGGTCTCCGAATACGTGATGTCACGCTAGAAAGTAGTGAAGGTGACGTTGATTGGAATATGTTGAGGGGAGTGGAGAGAGACTTGGATAAGCTACTTACGCATGAAGAAGTATGGTGGCATCAAAGACCTAGAACAGATTAGCTGCATGAGGGGATCGAAATACCAAATTCATTCACGCTAGAGCATCAAAAAGGCGTAAGGTTAGTCTCATAAAGGGCATTTTTTATAAAGATGGAGCCTGGTGCACTATAGAGACGGATGTTAGAGCGGTAATCCAAGACTACTTTAAGACATCTTCCAGTCACAAAGGCCGATTAGAGATGAGATTGAACAGATCATGAGATGGATTCAACCTACATTCACTAATGCAATGAATGATTATCTACATGACTCTTTCACTCATGCAGAGATTAAGAGAGCGGTCTTTGAGATGGGAACCACTAAAGCCTCAAGGCCGACTGGTTTTAATGTAGAGTTCTTTCAGAAGATGTGGCCAACGCTCGACGAAGAGCTCTCCTGTGCGGTGTGCGCTTTAGCGAACACCGAGAGATCAATACGTGAGTGGAACAAAATATGGATATCTTTGATCCCTTAGGTTAGTAATTCGAAAACCCTTAAAGACTTTCGTCCTATTAGCTTATCAAGCGTTTGTTATAGAATTTGTTGGATTATTTAATTAGAAATCAGAATTACCAACCTGGTAATTCTCATTGCAGTGGAATCTATCTCGAACCCGGTTGAATTCCACATACGTACCGTGATGCTCCAAGTTAGAAAGTCAACCACGTGAATCCCACGAATTGCTTCCAATGTTCACAATCTAAGTGCCCTTCTAAATGTATTTATGTTATGCGTATTATACATAACACAGAATCTCCAGTTTTTGTATTCTGTCTTAGGAGGGGGAAGAGAACAAAATTCTCTCTACGTTAGTTGTTTGGAAAATCACGTTGGATTTTCTTATATATGAGGTTATCCCAATAACTGCTCCTACATGTATCCACATTCATGTGTGAATTAAATATAAATAATTAATAATAATTAATTATTATTCTATTTAACTTCCATCTCCCACTCACGCATGATGTTTGAGTCTTACACTCCTTTACTTCACTTATGTATACCATCACATAACACATTTCCATACAAGCAAATAAATCGTGTGACCCTCGAGAATATGAGCTTTCATGATATAAACTTGTTAAGGATATATAGCAACTCAGCCAGTTTTATATAAAGATTTCAAAACTCGTTATACTTTAGAACTCTTTCAATTTAACATCAGTTGACATATCTCTTTCAATCCCTTGAACATAAGAGCATATTCAACCTTTTATCAAATTTGTGTATTCATAATCAAGTTCCCAACTCGATTGATCGATCAATGAATACAATAGAACATGTTAATAAAGACGTCCTTTCTTTTACACTAATATCTCCAAACTCCCACTATAGCTGCTTTTCTAGACATGCACCGCATTGCCATATAACTTATAGATATTTGTAACATGTTAAAGTAGCAACACTACAGTGAAAACTTAAGAATACAGTAAAAAGTCTTTAGGGTATTTGTTAGAGGATTTCTTAACCCTCAAGGTCTCATACAATGAGAAAATAGGGATATCTTTCTCATTTCCTTATGGTCATCTTAGCACATGCATGTGGTATGAAACACATATCTCGATATCTTAACTTCCCAAGATGGAAGTGTATGTCATTTATGTCATTCTTTTATTTGACATAGACTTGCCCACGATTCACG
Source organism: Galeopsis tetrahit (assembly GCA_963675135.1). Taxonomy (NCBI): domain Eukaryota; kingdom Viridiplantae; phylum Streptophyta; class Magnoliopsida; order Lamiales; family Lamiaceae; genus Galeopsis; species Galeopsis tetrahit. The sequence continues at coordinate 34,857,185 of OY776122.1, forward strand.
AACAGGCGGTTACGGTTCAGAACCGTCGGTTCGGTGGTTTTGGAAAGATGGAACCGGACCGGCTAAATGGGGGAGGCGATTTCGGTTTCGGCGGTTCACGGTTCGTGACGGTTCCGGTTCAGAACCGCCGGTTTAGCGGTCTGAACCGGCCGATTTTTTTTTTTTCAATTTCTTTTTTTTAACTTTTTTATGTTACAATAACAATTTAAAATGTTCAATATTACAAATAGTAGTATACAATAATAATACAATAACAATTTATTCAAAATTAAGTTTCATTCAATGATTCAAGTATTCTTTAAAATAGGACAATACAAAATTACAAAGTGAAGTAGTGAAAGTAAACTACTTAAAAAATTACAACATTATTACTTAGAATTTAGGAAAGGAAAAAAGGAAAAAAAAATCAACATAAAGAATTAAAGAACATTCAGCATTATGTTAATGTTGTCCAATGACTCCAATGTCCAGTAGGACCACTACTCCAACTTAGAATTAAGTCTCCAGTGCCTACCGCCTACGTATTACAAAATTTACATTACAATTCCAAAAATTCCAAATTTCCAATGGAAAAGGAAAAAAAAATGGACTTGAGCATAATTTTAAAATTCAAACTTAGAAAATTCTAAGTTCGAAACTTAAAATTATGCTGCCTACGTATCCTTTCGGAATCAAAGTCCACATAGTTCTCTTACCTTGTAATATACCTCTTGTCCGTTTAGCACTTTAGCTTAGCAATCACTTTCGTCGGTTGTGTTGTCGTTCATCAAACTTTCTTCACTTGAATCGGTGCTTTGAACTATATCTTGTGATTGATCTTCGGCTTTCACCCAATCATCGATCAAACATTGATTTTCTAAGTGCTCAACGGTCAATCTTGAACGTCTTTCATTCAAAACGTGTCCACCCATACTAAAGGCTCGTTTAACGGCTACGGTTGACACCGGACATGCATATATCTCTTTTGCAATCAAACTCAATGTTGGAAAAACGACATATTTTCGAGCCCACCACTTTAAAATATCAAAATTATCTAATTCCCCAAGTTGATACTCCATTGTAGGGGCATTTAGAAAATTGTCAATCTCCATCATAAAATTTGATGTCGTTTCTTGTTGTTGATAATGCTCACGATCATAATCTACAAAAAACTTCATCTTTTCTTGCATATTATTGTTAGAACTTCGACTAGAATATAAATTACCGCTTCTACTACTACCACTAGGAGTAGGAGCAATAACAAAATCGTTAAAAGAACAATACGTACCTTTATACTCCACAAAAATATCTGTAAGAAGTTTTCTAGCATCATAGGTAATTTTAGTAGGACAAGGAGTGTTTTCACCTTTCAAAGGAAATAAATTATCATAATAAAAAGTTAACATTCTTTCCAAACCTTTAGCTCTAGTTCTAGGATCAAGTAGTTTAGCAATTAAAAACGCATCGGGTATATAAGTAAAATTTCAACCATTTAATTTTCATTGAACTAATAACATTATATAAAATCATATCATCGGTAGTAGCACAAGTAAAAACAACTGAAACTTTTGCACAATGATCTAAAGCAATTAACGAAGTAGGATAATAAACACTGGATAATGATACGGTAGCATTATTAAAAACTTCTAATATATCACATAATTGTGAACATGCATCCCATTGAGAAGGAAATAAAGTAAAACTATCACTTTCTTGTGCAAAAAAATGCATAATGCATTTCTATACTCATAAGATGAATTTAACATTTTAAGTATAGTTCCATCTAGTAGAAACATCAAGTGAAAAATTTTTAGGAGGAATTTTTTCAATAATACAAAACTTTTTCCATTTTTTCAAAACTTGTGAATGTCTAGTTTAATAAGAAAGTGCTTGTTTAATAGTGATTTTAAAGAAGATAAAACATCTTGAACACACAAATTTAAAATATGGCACATACATCGAACATAAAAAAATCTACCACCAATCGAGGGTTGACAAAAACCAATAAGATGTTCTAAACTAGTTGTATTGACACTTGCATTATCAAACGAAATAGAAAAAAATTTCTTTAAAATTTGTATTCTTCTAAAACCGTACGAATTTTTTGAGCAATATTAATGGCGGTATGCTCTTGATCAAATTCTCTATATGCAATTAAACGTTTTTTTAATTTTCCACGAATCATCAATCCAATGACATGTAATACCCATACAGTTATATTCTTGAAAATGATCACTTCAAATATCCGAACATATAGAAAGTTTTTGAGTTAATCTTGAAAACATTTTGGCCATTTCGATTTTAATCTTCTTAGCCATTAAATCAATTTCACGAGTAACGCTTGTCCTTGAAAATTTTTTAGCCGAAGGGTTATAAGCCGTACTAACCCATTTTTCAAAACGAAGATCATTTGCAAAACAAAAAGGAAGACGTTAAGAACAAATAACTTTAGCTAATTCTCTTCCAGCAATTTTTTCATCATATCTATATAAAGAGGCAGAATTAGAGTTACCTACACAAGACGCCGTGAATCCTCGTAGCTGGGTTTGAGATGTTTGATAACCCATTTCGGCAACATGAAAACTTTCCAAGTGCCTATTTAGTGTTCCATACCCATTACCCTTCGAAAATTTATAAGCTTTAGGACAATAATTACATTGAGCACTAAATACGTTTACCTCGTTCGTAGGAATTTTTTTGAAGTGGATGGTGAACATATCGGAAGTAGGAGCTCTTGATGGTGTAGCCATTTTTCCTCTTCCCCTCTCTCTTCGAGTGGCTTCTTCGGGTTGGGGAGGTTCTGCTTCGTCGCAGCCTTCGCCTTCACCATCGGTTGCATCTGGTTCGGTAACATAGTTAACTTTTTGCTCTTCATTTGGAGAAAAAGTGTAATCCGTCGTTGCCGCCTCTATTTCCTCAATACTCCACGAAATGTTGATATCGTTGTCAAAGTGTGGAACCGGAGGAGTAGAAGTCATGGGGGCCTTTCCTCTATATGAAGATGATGATCCTCTTCTTGACTTTTTTTTTTAGATAGTAAATATAAATATATAAATGGATTAGTGGAGAAATGAAAGTAACTTAGCTACGGTAGTGGAGAAATGGATTAGTGTTCTAAGACACTGGAAAGTAGTGAGCTGATTCTCCAGAACATGAAGGTTGGTTGTCAATGGGATCAATTGGGCTTGGATCAGAATTAGAAGGGGTAGGAGAGGAATTAACAAGTCTCCTCCTAGGTCTAGAAGCAGTTCTACCCTTGGTTCTTTTATGTAAAACAGCAATACTTGAAGTACTAACCTCTTGTTCTTCAGAGCTTTCTTGCACCACAGTCTCAATAAACCGGACTGTTTGCTCTGAGGCAGCTGTAGCAGACCTTCCTCTTCTTGGTCTAGTACTGCTCGGATCATGCCTCATTTTCGATCTTATCTCTGGTTGATTATCATTAGATCTGTACATTGAAGCACCAGACTCTTGAGCTTCAGGTTCTTGAGGTTGCTCCAAAGGATGTTCTTGTTCAAATCGAACAGACTCCTTCTTCATCAAGAATTTTCCATGATGGAATTTCTTGGGATTACTCCAGTACGCCTTCTTGACAACTAACTGAGGCAACAGAATACTCAGTTTATTTCCGAACCCTAACTTCGATTTAATCGAAAATTCCATTGTATCCTCATCGAACAAGACCTTTTCTTTCTCACTCAACAGTCTTTCTAAGAAAAATCCTTGCCAATCACCTTGCACTCTATCAATGATTGCTGCCATAATTCGGATTTACAGATTTGTTAGAGCATCCTGACTGTGATGTTGACCTAACAAGCATTTTCCAGCTATGTCCATCAGAAATTGAAGACCAGTAGGAAGAACATCCTTCTTAAGATGGCTTAGAGACTCTGGTTCCTCACTCGTACATCTGCCTACACACTCTTTCTCTTCTCCTTCTTTGTAGGTCAGAATATCTACAGGGCCTTGAGGTAAATCCAACATGACTTCAAGAATTTCTCTTGTAATTGCTACCTTGTGCCCTAAGAGCATTGAATGGACACCATTGTTATCACATTCAAGCTGCAAATAAAATTCCATCGCTTCTGGTTCAAACACATTCATCGGAGATGATTCAAGGAATTTTCTCAGCCCGCATTCTTCACACATTGTCAGAATGGCTTGGTTTTCAGCACTATGTCGGCCATTGAAGTATACAACATTTTCTACAAAAATGCCCTTTTCACGAACCCAAAAATCAGAATCAAAAGTGCGTGCGACTTCGTTAGATTCACTTATAATATTGATAATCGCCATTGTAGGGTTTTGTAGAAGATAGATTATTGAGATTTTGCAGTAATTTTGAGTTATGAGCTTTCCAGAAATGAACTCGTAAGGAAGATGAAGATGAAAAGTGATCGTGTTTATCAAATTCAAAACCAATCTAGGGCTAGGATCGAATTTGTTTATCACAATGAATGGTTGAGATTAAGTCTCGAAATTCGTGTTTAACAAGAACTGTTCATATTCTAGAACCATTCTTTAATTTTGGAGCCAATTTGTGTTTGATAAATACACCACAGTCATTAGGTTAAAAATAGAGGAGTGTACTAATCTTCTCTATTAGTAATCTACAATTTAGCAGTTTTTGACTTAGAGTATTCTAATCCAAAAGACTGTTCTGATGCATATCAGCACAGTAGTTTCCAAAAACATTTTCACTTCATTCTCTTACTTGTATATAAAGAAAATTCACTTATCTAGATCAGCTGAGTACTGTGATCAGCTGAGTAACCTTTTACAGACATCAGATCAGTAGATGAATCAGCACAGTAGTTTTTAGATCAGTAGATGGGTCAGCACAGTAGTTTTCAGATTAGTACCCAATTTTCTTGATTTTCCTGATTTCACCTTTTTTATATCAGCACAGTAATCCTCAGATCAGTACTGTGACAGATCAGTGCTATTCTGTAGACAGATTAGTAGTAATCAAATCTTTCTGTAGACATTTTAATCAGTAGTCAGATTGGTTCTGTAGAATAATTGAATTGTAATCAGGTCAGTACTGTAGACAAAGAAACTTTGTAATCAGAACAGTTCTGTAGACAAGTCAATTTATTAATCAGAATATATATGTAGACTGATATAGCCTGTAATCAGATCAGATTTGTAGACTTTTCAAATCAGTAATCAGACCAGTTCCCCCTTCAATGGAGAATTCCTCTTCTGTGCCTGTTTCACCTTGGTAGAAGTGTTAGTTCATGAGATATAAGTGTAAAACAATACAGAGTAGTAAAAATATAATTAAATTAATGATCATATCAAGATTTATGCTAAAGTGACTTAGTGTTCTGAGTCAACAAAAGGATCTTTAAGAAATCACAGATTCCCCCTTAATGTGTGTTCTCAGTGTCCCTCAGCTTTACCAGCTTCCTCATTGGGATTATGGTCACTTTAGTAACCTTGTTACCTGTTTTGAATTTAGTGGTCTGACATGAGGTTGTCTCTTCTGAATTTTATGCATTTGATGTACTGTTCTTAATTTCTGCTTTGTCTTCCTCTTGGTATAAGATCAGTACCTGAAATGTTAGTACATATCTCTATACACATATAGAATCCATATCTATTAACCCTAAGCTAATGCATAACTCTCTAAATCTCACTTCAGCCAATGGTTTAGTAAAAATGTCAGCTCTTTGAATATCAGTATGAATCTTTTCCATCCTAATATTTTTCTTTTCCACATGATCCCTAATAAAGTGATGCCTAATGTCAACATGCTTGCATCTAGTATGTAGAACGGGATTTTGTGTGATGGCAATTGCACTATTACTGTCACAATATATATGTACATTAGATTCTACAATATTGTAGTCTCTGAGTTGTTGTATTAGCCAAAGAAGCTGACTACAACAACTACCTGCAGCCATATATTCTGCTTCAGTAGTAGAAGTTGCCACACTTGTTTGTTTCTTTGAAAACCATGAAATGAGCTTAGTTCCTAAGAATTGACATGAACCTGAAGTAGATTTTCTATCTATTTTGCAACCTCCAAAGTCCGAGTCTGAATAACCACTTAAGGATATATCATCATCTGCAGGATACCACAATCCTCGATTAATGGTCCCCTTTAGATATTTCAATATCCTTTTGGCAGCTTCCAGATGACTTTCTTTGGGGTTTGCTTGAAATCTTGCACATACTCCAACAGAAAAAGCAATATCAGGTCTGCTGGCAGTTAGATAGAGTAGAGAGCCAATTAAAGCACGATAGTGAGGTTGGTCAGAAGACTTACCTCCTTCATCAGGATCCATTCTGTATGTAGGTTGCATGGGCACACCAACTGTCTTACAGGTTTTAATACCAAATTTGTCTAGCAAATTCTTAGTATATTTTGCTTGATTTATAAAGATACCTTCTGGAGTTTGTTTTACTTGAAGACCAAGAAAATATGTCATTTCACCCATCATAGACATTTCAAATTTACTTTGCATGAGTGTAGAAAAGCTTTCACTCAAGGTTTTGTTGGGTGATCCAAAAATAATATCATCCACATAAATTTGAACAAGTAATATATCATTACCTTCTTGTCTTCGAAACAAAGTTCTATCAACCTTGCCTTTAGTAAAACCATTTTCAAGTAAGAATAGAGAAAGTGTATCATACCAGGCTCTTGGGGCTTGTTTCAATCCATAGAGTGCTTTCTTTAACCTGTATACTTGGTGACTATTCACTTCAAAACCAGGTGGTTGTTCCACATAAACTTCTTCAGCAAGTATACCATTCAAAAATGCACTTTTCACATCCATTTGATACACAGTGAATTTCATATGTGCAGCATAAGCAAGGAATAATCTTATAGCTTCTAGTCTAGCTACAGGAGCAAAAGTTTCATCATAATCAATACCCTCAGCTTGAGAGTAGCCCTGAGCAACTAATCTAGCTTTATTTCTAACTACAAGATCATTTTCATCCTTTTTGTTCTTGAAAATCCACTTAGTGCCTACAACATTATGATCACTAGGTCTATCAACAAGTTCCCAAACTCCATTTCTAGTGAACTGATTAAGTTCTTCTTGCATGGCTATAATCCAGTTACTATCACTTAAAGCTTCATTCACAGTTTTAGGCTCAATAGATGATAGAAAACAACACCAGCAAAATAGAGACTTGCTAGGTTCTTCCTGGGAATCAAACAATTGTTTTCTAGTTTTAACACCTTTACTGGAATCTCCTAAAATCAGATCAGTAGAATGAGCAGACTTCCATGTCCTTCTATTCTTAACAGAAATACTATCATCATTTATATCATGCAGATCAGTATCATTGTTTTGCATTATATCAGCAGATTTGTTCATAGGAGAGCAGTCATTCAATTCTGGCATATCAGAAGTTTTAGATGACTTACCTTTGTCTTTTACCTTTTCTTTTTCAGAATCTTGATCTAGGACATTTAGGAATGGATTATATGCTTGAACAGATTCATATATTTCTGTATCATCATCCTCATTGTTGGTTTGTAGCTGTAGTTTGTCAATTTTCTTACTGAGCTGATGATCAGCAGAGTCCTGCACATTCTCATCAAAGACTACATGGGGTGTTTCTTCCACACATAGGGTAGAGTAATTAAACACTCTAAATGCTTTGCTTACTGAAGAGTATCCTAAGAATATCCCTTCATCAGCTTTTGCATCAAAGGCATTTAGCTTACTTTTGCCATTGTTATGAATGAAGCACTTACATTCAAAGATATGAAAATAAGAAACTCTAGGTTTTCTGCCTTTCCATACCTCATAAGGTGTTTTACCATGCACCTTATTAAGAGCACTTCGATTTTGGGAGTGGCAAGCTGTGTTAATAGCTTCAGCCCAAAATTTCTGAGGTGTGTTGAATTCTGCAATCATTGCTCTACATGCTTCTTTTAGTGTTCTGTTTCTCCTTTCTGCAACACCATTTTGTTGAGGTGTTCTGGCTGCACTTGTCAAATGTTGTATGCCAGACTTAGAACAGTAGTCAGAGATGTAACAGTTAATAAACTCAATCCCCTTGTCACTTCTTATCTTGACAATGGGTTGACCCTTTTCAACCTGCAACCTCTTTAATAGATCTGGAAGTAGTGTTTGTGTATCACTCTTTTTGTGTAGAAAGACTACCCAAGTAAACTTAGAGTAATCATATACTACAACCAGAGTATACCTTCTTCCATTCAATGTAGGAGGTTTGATAGGACCATGAAGATCCATATGCAAGAGTTCTAAAACTCTGCTTGTTGAAAGAGTTGGAATGGACTTAAATGAAACCTTTACTTGTTTACCTTTTTGACAGAAGTCACATACTTGTGATTTGGAATAGATTTCATTAGGAATGCCCTCAACAAGATGTTCTCTAGCAATCTTGTTGATTATCTTAAAGTTCAGGTGGCAGAGGCGTTTATGCCAGAGCCAACTGTTTTCTTTAGGACTCTTAGTAATAAGACAAGCATTCTTAGGACAACTATTCCAGTTCACAATGTATACACTTCCTTGTCTTGTGCCAACAAGTAGAACATTGTGAGTCCTTTTGTCTATTATTTCACATTTTCTGGTTTTGAACTGAACTTTGTATCCCCTGTCACAGAATTGAGATACAGATAACAAATTATATTTCAAACCTTCAACATAGGAGACATCTTGGATTTCAACATCTCCATTCTTGATGAATCCAAATCCTTTTGTGATTGCCATTGAGCTATCACCAAAGATGACTTTTGGTCCTTCCTTCTCATGATAGTCAGTAAGCAAGGCCTTGGTACCAGTCATGTGGTGTGAACACCCACTGTCTATGTACCAGGTCTCACCCACTGAACCACCTTTCTTGTATAGGTCCAGTCGATCCTGCAAGGTAGTGATCTTAATAATTTAGGTACCCTAGTTTATTGGGGTCCTTGGGGGTTAGTAGTGAGAGGTACCCAAATGAACATTGAGGATTTGAATAGATGGGACCTCTTCAGTTTCCTTCCATATTTATCACAAAACAGTACTTTATTAGCCATTTCAGAATTATCAGCAGACTTAGGATCTATTTTTCTGAGATAGCCTTTCCTTGGTTCTATCCCTTTTTCAGTAAGATCAGTATGTCTGTAATAGTTTGAATAGGGCTTAAAAGCATGTGGACCATACGGCTTATAAATGCGTTTTGGTCTTTCCTCTTCAATGATATCATAAGATAAAGGTGGAGGATAGAGAACAGGTTTGTTATGATAATGAGGCACAAATTTCCTAGGTTTAGTTGAATACAACTGAGACTGCCTTATAAAAGGAGGTCTAGGCTGTTCCCAACTTGCCTGTGCTTGTCTTGACCTACTGTTCTGAGTTTGTCTCTTCTGATACCAGGACTGATCTGTTCTGGTCAGAGGAGTATAACTCTTCTGGTATGATCTTGACTGTACTGGTCTTAATACATTCTTCATTTTACCATTCTTGGTAGTAGGAGGGATGTATTTAGACTGTACTTTAGGTTTTGGATCATTATCATAAATCATAGGTTCTTTTCCTTTATCTAGTTGCAAAGAACTTGAACTAGCTCCATTAGTGTTCTTAAAGCCTGAAGTAGAAGAACTGGGCAGATCAGTACCTATTCCACTTTTATCATTTGGAGCTCTATATCTGTCTGAGATTGTTTGATTAATCTTGGTAGAGTTAATCATCCCAGATAGCTTTCGATCTAGGCTCACTACTTCAGATTCTAAGAATCTATTGCGCTCTTCAAGTTTTTCACATTTAATCTTTAAATCATTGAATTCATTAGTCTCTTTGGCTTGAGTTTTAAGCATACCCTGATATAGTTTGTCAATGGATGCATACTTTTCTTGGAGTTGGGACAACTCTTCTGATAGTCTTGCATTTATGACAACTATATTAGGATCCACTTTCAACTGAGCTTCTTTCAGATTAATGATTTCTTGCTTTAAAGATATATTCTCATCACTAATTTCAATGAATGATTTGTTAGCTTGTAGAAGGTCTTCTTCAGTCACTCCTTGGGAATGATGTAGACTACTTCCTACACTGTTATCAGCAGCATCACTTTCATCAGTGTCAGAATTTTTACAAGATTGAAAAGAGTTAGCAGATGATACCTCATCATTTATTTTGGCCATCATTACCAGTCCATCATCTGCTATGAAGGCTTCATCTTCATTGCTAGAGGGGTATTCAGATGAAGACGATGGCAACTCTTCTGATTCCGAATCAGATTCATTGTATGCCATCATTGCCTTCTTACCCTTGGCATATTTTCGATCTCTTCTAGCTTTCCTTTCTTCTCGATCTTCAGAACTTAGATCAGGACATTCATAAGCATAATGACCTGGCTTATCACAATTATAGCAAACAGGATTGTTAGAAGATCTCTTAGGAGGTGAATGATTTCGATTCCTGTCATGCTTGTCAATTGAGTTCCTGTCTTTCTTATCAGAATACTTTCTATCCCTCTTATCAGATGAGTTCCTATCTCTCCTGTTCTCATTAGAGATCTCATCCCTTCTTTCAGAAGAGTTTTGATCCCTTCTGTTCACAGAAGAGTCCCTGTTACTAGAACCCTTGGTTTCCTTATAGAATCTCTTGTATCTACCATACCTCTTATTTAGTCTATCAAATCTTTTGATCATAAGGCTCATCTGATCTTTCAGACTAAGATCAGAACTATCTAGTTCATCTTTTATGCTTGAGGCCTTAGACTTAGATGATCTAGACCCCTTAGAGGTAGAGGCTTTAAAAGTTATGTCCTTAGAGACATCCTTATCCTTATGAATCACAGTAATAGGATCTTCTTCATCTAACTCAAACTCATGTGCCTTAAGGGTTTGAAACATAGTTTCTGTTGGCCAAGAATCAATGTCTTGTGTGGTTTTAATGATCATCTTGACCATTTTCCACCTTTCATCCAAAGCTTTCAAGATTCTCAGGTTAACTTCTCTTTCAGTATAGGTTTTTCCTAACACATCAAGATCATTCATAATCTTTGTAAATCGAGTATCCAATTCATCAATTGTTTCTCCTGGCTTCATCTTAAATGTTTCAAACCTTTGGACAGCTGTGGATAATTTGCTTTCTTTGATCAGAGTAGTACCTTCACAAAGAATAGCCAATTTGTCCCACATTTGCTTTGCAGTCTTACATTTTAACACTTTGCCAAGATACTCATTTGGCAAGGTGTGTAAAATATAATTCTTAGCAAGACTATCCAAATTGTTTTGTCTCATTTCTTCAGAAGTCAGTTCTGACCTTGGTTTAGGGACCAGTGTTCCAACTGGTTTAGAAGGATCCAGAACAGCAGTGTTCTCCACCATGGTGATAATTGGTCCTTCAGTCACCACAGACACCATCAGATCATGTGTTGAGCTAAAGATGGCCTCCATCCTAAGCTTCCAGTAGTCATAATCTGCAATCTTGAACTTAGGAAGTTTGTTCACATTAGTGTCATCCATGTTTGATTAGACAAATAGGATCAGTAGTATAGCAGATAATTTTCAAGTATTCAGATAGTGACAGATATCAAGAATTGGTATCAAGATCAGTAAGACTTCCCTCAAAGTCTACAAGGTTATCAAGAAACAGCAGTCCAAAGAACTACTGCTCTGATACCACTTGTTGGTCCCAAAGTTGAGTTAAGATTGAGTAAGCTAAGAAAGTCTAGAGGGGAGGGGTGAATAGACTTTCAAAAATCTTTCAAAATATCAGAGTTTATAATGCGGAATAGTGTTCTGAATAGTACTGTTCTTACTGAGTTAGATCAGTACTTCCAGTTTTAGTTTTATACTCAACTTTTAATCAGATCTTTACTTAGTAAATTCTACTGTTCTTGTTTAAACAAATATCAAACAGGAAATAAAGAACACAGAATTTTATAGTGGTTCGACCAATAAGTCTACATCCACTCTCACAATCCCAGTTGTGATGTTTTATTAACTCTTCCTTGAGTTTCTTGTGGCTTAAAGTCCCAAGATTAAGACTGTGATCTTATCGATTACACTCCCAAGTGTACCTTCGATCGACTAGTAATTCCCCAAGTAACTAGCACACTTGTTTACAAAAACACAAACTTAAAACTGAAAAGTAAAACTTCTCTTTGAGTAGCCTTTGATTTCTTCTCTTCAATTCAGTGGCTTCTCCTTAATTCGATTTCCTTAACTCTGTGAGTTCTTGCTTGTAGACTTGCTCTTGAATTCTTTAAGATCAGTAATTGTTCAGTAGTAGCAGTAGTCTCTTCAAGTAGGAGATCATACAGTATTTATAGAACTTAGTATGACAGTTAGCAGTTTGTGAACTAACTCTAAAACTGTTTTTGTTGTAACTTCCTTCTTGTAACCGACTTTGTAACTTCCTTCTTATTCCAAGTCAGCATACCTTCAAATATATCTTCAGTTACTCTTTACATAAGTTTTCCAAACTTATTCTTCAAATTCACCAAATCAGCACAGTAACTTACTGTTCTGATTTTTACTGTTCTGAGCCAGTCAGCACAGTCCTCAAAAACTGTTCTGTACTTCTCAAAAATTCTTCTAAGCTTCTCTTCAACTCTTTTTTGAAGTCTTCTTATTCTGAAGTAGTCTTCTGAGTCTTCATTAAACTTCTGATCTTCTTCTAATCTAGTGTTCTAAACTGTTACAATCCTGAATACAATATAATACAACTTTACATATATAAAACCTATCTATACATCAACTGAACTATATACAGATGAGTATATCTAAGTCCTATACTATAAGCTGTCTATACAATACAAAACATCAGCTTAGTTCCTAACAGTTCATATATCAGATCAGTAACTCAGTTTTCAATATCTCATTAAGATCAGTAAACTTATTTCATATGACTCAGTTAAGATGACTTAGAACCACATATATCACTAACTTTAAGTTGCTTTTGGCCATCAAAACATACTTTCATCAATTAGAACATTGTTTACAGGATTCATATCCCAACAATAATGAATTGCTACAACTCCCACTAGAGTGTTTAATTCAACAATGAATCGTTACAACTCCCACAAGAGTGTTTAATTCCATAATGAATCGCCACAACTCTTACTAGAATGTTTGATTTCACGATGAATCGTTACAACTCCTAATGGATTGTTTACTATTTTCAAAAGTTTCAATAAATTTCTTACCCAAACTATTTCTCGTACTTACAGATGCACTTGTCACAAGCTTTGCTTGCACAATATCTATATACCCTTTCAGATTCAAATTATATGTAGTACATTTCTGATATCTTACAATCCCTCACACTGTCACAAGTGTCTATTCTGAATTGAATTGATTCTTCAAAGATGTGCACTTATCATAGCATACATAAGACTTTCAATTACATTCGCATATAGTACTACTAGCATTTCATTTTTTAATCTTCGGACACTCATTACAGTTCAATAATTCGTCTTTTACAACAAGAGTATCAACAGGCTTTCATGTATCCATTCTGAATTTGTTCTAGAAGTCTCTTTACTATGTCTCTTAAGACAACCCAAGTAACTTCCTTAAACTATCTTGTTGGTCCTGAAAGGAGTATATAACAAGTGTATGGGGGGGGGGAATACACTTGTATGCAATTCTTTCTAACTTTGATCAAACCAGAGTTCAGCAAGGTTGTCTTGGACAACTCTGCTGAAGATGATTAACTCTTCTAAGATAATCAAATTACTAAGTACTATTGAGTACTTAGTTGAATAACTATCTAGGGGAGTTATATGTGCGAAATTGTGGTTGGCCCTTTAAGTTTAGACTCCTTAAGATTCTGAAATCACTTTGTCAATCCAAAACAGTCCAGTTAAGTTTCAGGGAACTTGTCCAAATCAGTTTTGCACAGTCTTTGAATATGTGTCTTTTGAAGATCAGTTTTGTGTGCAGTGTTGAATGAATGTAAGTACTTGTAAAGTAAATCAACACAGGAGTTTTATAGTGGTTCAGAGACTCAAGCTCCTACATCCACTTTCCCTGATTTAATAGGATAATTCCTTCTCTCTTGGAATTAACTTGTTTTATAGTGCCAATGTGCACTTGATCAAGAACACCACTCCTTGGTGAATTGATCCCTAGGATGTCTAGAGTCCTAGTACCCTCTTCTCAACTCAGAACTGAATTGTTCTTCTCTCAACAGTCAGCTCCTACCACTTCTACTACTACAACCTTCTCACTTTCTCACTTGAAAGGGTTAAGGATTGGAGTAAGGTTCCAACTAATGAGATATCCTTTACAATGAGATCAGTGTATAAGGATTAGGATATCTCTCTAAGCTTATGTATGGATATACAGTGAGTTCAGCTTAGAAGAAGTGTATGAAGACTAAGATAGTCTCTTTGAAAGCTTTGAAGTCACTTTGACTTGTAGGATAGTTGGATATTCTTGTCAAGGTTGAGGTCTATCCTTCAATGGTCTTCACACTCCTTGTATTTATAGACAAAATGGAGATTTGCCCGTTGGAGAGGCAGCCCCAAATTGCTATAAATGTCTTCCTTGAGTTCTTCAAACTGGAAGACAGATTCTTGATAGTGACATGTCCTTATTTGGGTAATAAACGGCTTGTAAGACTTTGTCTTCTTTCTGCAACACTTTTCCCAATGTTTGACTTCTTGTTAGGACTAGGACATGGCTTCTGAAGGTTGATCCAATGATAGGACAACATTCCTTATCAACTGGACAACTCTTCTTATCACTATCAGCAGTTTTGCTTAGCAAGGTTGGCTTGCTCTTCTTCAGATGACTTGGCTCTTTCCCTTTTCTTTCACTCCAAGTTGATCTTAGTATGTCTCAATGAAGTTCTTTAGGGTATGGTTGTCTCTAGCTTCTTCAGCATAGTTGACCTTCAACCTTTAAAGCATCTGTTCTGATTCAATCTTGCTGAGACAACTCTTCTGGACAACTCTTCTGATCAGCATACTTGGTCTTTTAGCATCAGAGCATGTTTTTCTCATAGAGTTGGCTTCTCTGGACAACTCTCCTGATCAGAAACCTTTGAGTAGCCTTGTTCTTTTGAGCTAGGTAAACTTGTTCTTGCATATGGCTAGCTTCTTTGGACAACTCTCCTGATCAGAGTCATTAAGCTTGTCCTTTTGATTTTACCAATCTTGCATATGGACAACTTCTTTGGTCAACTCTCCTGATCAGAACATCTTATTAGATTTGTCCTTTTGAGCTTTACAACCTTGTCCTTTCATAAGGACATCTTCTCTGGACAACACTCCTGATCAGAGCATTTGGTTTTCCATAGAGTGTTCTTGATTTTAAGTGATTGTTCCAGAATTTGAGCCTTGAGGAGATTTGATCTTGATCATTTTCAAAGCATAGGTTCCCCCTCAAATTGTGCATCTAATAGTTAAGAGCTGCCTAACATTTCAGCTTCTCATCTAGCCTTATGCTATGTGTTCTAACATTTTTAGAACACTATTAATTTGACTTAGGCATGTCTCAGGGGGTTTTGGTATTAAATCAAAACATCTCATTTTATCCCCAACAATTTCCCCCTTTTTGATGATGCCAAAACCTACACATTCTAAGCAAAAGTGACTTGTCTACACTTATTACATATATCTTCAGAAGGCATGACTAAGATTAATATTCCTGAAAAGATAATGTGTTAGTGTATTCACTGTTTTTGTTGCAAGTAGGTTTCACAGATAGGCATAGAGAGATTTCTGTAAAGAATGTATCTTGATTCAAAAGTGGTTCAACTATCATTCATATAAAAAGTCATTACAAGCATGTTGATAGTTGAAGATAACTTATCAGAGCATGAAATCATTACAAATCAAGATATACATACTAAACATAGGATCAGAGTAAAATAAACTATTTCAAGTATCAGAGCTATCAGGTATCAGAGCTAACTAATACAAGGTATTCCAGATATCAAAGTAGAATGCATCAATTCTTGTATCAGATCAATCTAAACCATATCAGAGCAAATAGCATGTCAATGCACATATCAGCAGACTTGTCCAAGTTTCAGCAGATTTGACCATATAGCAAAAATATCTTCAGATAAGATAATTTTTCATCCAGGAAGAGTCAGAGGACTTAGCCATTCTTAGAGATCATCCTCAGGAGGTGGGTTCATCCCATATTGTGCCCACACTCTCTTCTTGAGTTCCATGGCTTCCTGGTTAGTTCCTTTGGGTCCAAGGGTCATCTTGTTCAGCTTCAGAATTTCTGTGAACTCCCTTAGGATCCTTGCTTGGTCAATCCATCCATCAAGCTTTGGAGGCATGTAGATGATAGGCTTGGGAGCATTGAGTTCAATTCTTGCAATGTCAGCAGCTGCAAGTAATTGTTGATACAATTCTCTGTAGTATTCCAGCATGAACTCAGTGAAGGCAGAGTTTGCATCTCCTCCATTCCATCTGTCAATGACATAATAGTCATAGACAAACTCCCTTTTAGCCTCTTCCCATGTATCATTCAGTTGAATTGGCACCCATTTATCCAAGTGTGGATATTTGGTGTCCATTGGGATTAGAAGCTGAGGCTTCATCTTGCTGTAAGTTGCTCTTCTCCTTCTTGGTTTCTGAAAATTTGCTCTTCTCTTATCTCTTGCTCTGTTAGCTTCTTCCATTAGATCCATTTTCTCTTGGGCCCTCATCATGGCCAGCTTCTGTTGTGTTTCAGGGTCTTTGCCATACCCTTCATGAAACAACTTTGATGGATCATGAGCTAGGACAGTTGTCTTCTTCTTGGGTTCAGGTCCAAATCCTTCAACAAATAGCTCTTCAATGTCTTCAGTGGACTTGGGACCTTCAGCAGTTTTGGCATATTCAGAAGACTTGTCTTTTTCAGCAGCTTTGGGCTCTTCAGCAGTTTTGGCTTTCTTTGATGTAGGCTCATCCTCATCAATTCTGAATTCAGGTCGAAGATCAAGGCTGCTAGGAAAGTCAGTGAATGTCTCAACTTGTCTTTTCTTTCCTTTTGCCTTCTTGATCTTTCCTCTAGTTTGGACACCTTCATCACTTTTGTCCAAACCAGACACTTCACCACCTGGTCTTTGTTGTAACCTCATCCTTTCTTCTTGAGCTGAGGCCATAGAATTCTTTACTGCAAGTGCTAATTGGTCTTCTTCATTCAATTCTTCCAAGTTCAGCACTTCAGGCTCTTTTCCTTTACCTTCAGCAGCTTTGTCTTTCCCTTTGACTGGGCTCCCAATTACCAAGGCACCTTTTGCTCTAGCTCTTTCCCTTTCCCCCTTTTTGGCAGCATCAAAACACTGGGGCTTTAGGTCACTCATTGTTGAGGCCATCAGGGATTGGGCCTGGTTTAGGGACTTCATCTCTTCCAACAAATATACATTTTCATCATGTATATTCTGCATCCTATCACTGCTCAAGCTAAGAAAAGCTAGAACAGGCTTCATCTTTTGTTGGACAACCTCCTCCAAGGTTGCTTTTAGAGATGCATCCAGTTGGGTTTTAAGAAGCTCAGTGAGGTTGGCCACTGCACCTTCAGCAATGTTGGCCAATACCTCTTGGGAAAACTTTTCAGAGGCTGCTTTTACCATAGCTAGTCTTTGCTCTTCAGCCCTTTTCTTTTGCAGTGCTGTCTTCTTTCCAAGAGCTTGCTTGACAGTTAGCCTGAGAGCCTTGACACTGGCATTGTGATTGTCTCTCAGCAGCTTTTGCTCTTTCTTGACCTCCTCTGAGATGGCTTCCATGGTGGATTTGGCATTTTGTACTTCAGTGGAAATGGTTTGGAGGCCAGTTTCCACACCACTAATCCTTGCTTCAAGGGTTGGTAGCACAACATCTTCAGAGCCAGTGAGCCTCATCTCTACAGATGCTAGAGTCCTTCCTTGCTCAGTCAATGCTCCTGAGGTTTCAGCATGAGCAGATTGGACTTGATGAGCCAAGGAGTCCAACTTCTCTGATTGCATTCCTAGTAAGGCCTGAGCTGAGCCTGTATCTACTTGGATAGGTGCATCTGTTAAGAACTCATCTGCAAAAATTTGGTCAAGAGAGATACCTGCAATATTAGACAAATCAAACAGGTTAGGAAATAGACACTCAACACCCTCAATTTCTTTTATATAAGACTCTGATTCATCAGCAGCCTTCTTCTCATTTTCAACTTTTTCTTTTCTCCCTTCTTTAATAATTTCCTCACTTAAAGGAACAGGCCTCCTCTCATCAAGGGATTCCTGAAGTTCAGATTTGACTTCAAGAATAGCCTGCCCTTCCTCACTTATGTCACCCTCATTTGGTGGTACACTCACTATTCTAGTGATCACCACATCTCTCTCATCTACTGCTCCCTCTGATTTTTCCACTAATTTTTCCTTTTCAACTCCTTCTCCTAAACCTGCAACATCTCCACCTTCAACAAGGTTCAAAGATGGCAGTTGTGGGGAGATCACAGTGCTTATTTCATCAGCCACTGAGTCATCCTGAATGATTAAGGGCTGATCAGTGTCCAACTCTTCTGACACTGAATAGGCCTTAATCAAACCAGCCTCTAGTATAGGAACCTCAACATCTTTAGGCTGTGCCTTGGGTTCAGAAGAACCTTCATTGGCAGATGTGTCTTTGGTTGTGTTACCACCCTTGGTCAACACCTCTGGAGATACAGAGCCTTTCCTATGATAGGTTTTAGGAGGGTTTGAAAGTCTGTCTGCTATAGAAGACTTGAGTTGAGAAGGTTCAGGGAGGTTGGCTTGAGGGGTTTCAGGAGGATTGGGATTTGAAGGATTTGAAGGATCATCAGGGGAATCATCATCATTTGAGCTACTGTCAGGGTGTTTGATTCCCTTGGCTTTTCTTTCTTTCTCCTCCTCAATCTTATCAGCTACTAGCTTTGCAAAACTTTCCTCATCAATGAGAAATCTTGTCTTTGAAACTCCAGCAAAGTTTAGCAATCTGTTCTCCTCTATTTGCCACCAGTTTGCACCCTTATCTTGGATGACTTGTGATATCTCCATCATAGACTTGTCTTTTACATCAACAAGCATCCTTAGATCATAGAATATCTTCTGAATTCTTGGAAATTCAGCAAGTTGTGGATACAAACTGTCCACAGTAGCCTTTGCTCCTCCTCTGAGCATACTTTCATAAGTATACTCCTCCTCATCTCCACTTGAATGAGGACTTTGGGTTATAGGGGAGTTGGCTCTGGGTTCTCCTAGTGTGGCTTCAGGCAGGTTAAGTTCAGGGATGTTGGCTTCAGAAGGGTTAGGCTCAAATGAAGGTACTTCAGTTGCTTTAGAGAGCAATGAATCTGAAGGGGCTTTACTCAGGGGGGTTGGCTCATTAAGTGCATGTTCTAAGAGTTTTGAATAATTGAGCATGAATGAATCAAGGGGAGACAGGAGTCTTGTCTCATCTACTGCTAAATCTGCAAGCACATCAATGCCACTTCTTTGCACATTCCCTTCTGGAGAATATCTCTTAGTGAGATTTACAGGGGTAATGGGTTGGTTGGAAGGGGTAACATGGGTTTCAGGGGAGTTGGGCTCAAGGTTCTGAGTTTCAGGGAGGTTGGCCTCTATAGGTTGACCTTCAGGGACTTTGGATTCTGGAGTTCCAGAACCAGATGAATTAGTCCTTGACATGGATTTGGTCCTGCTTTCAGCTCTGCTCTCCCTTAGAGCCAATTGAAGAGACCTTTCTTCTTGAAGCTCCAACACTTTCTCAGTAGGCTTGGCCCTTCTCTTGCTGGCCCTACTGCTTCCACTTCCTTCCTTCTCAGGGACAACTTCCCTGATTCTCTTATCTCCCTTCTGCTTTTGCCTAGTCTCATTGTACTTCCTCCTCAACTCTTCTGAGTGGTCAGAAGGCACACTTACTCCCT
The DNA here is from genome assembly GCA_963675135.1 of Galeopsis tetrahit. Classification (NCBI taxonomy): domain Eukaryota; kingdom Viridiplantae; phylum Streptophyta; class Magnoliopsida; order Lamiales; family Lamiaceae; genus Galeopsis; species Galeopsis tetrahit. The sequence goes on from OY776122.1 coordinate 34,876,953, forward strand.
CTTCTGCCACTGCATCAACTTCTGCTGATGCTCCTGAGGCTTCTCTTGAAGACAATTGAGACATTTTCCTTGTTTTGATAGCCCTGGCCTTTGTTCTCTTCTTCATCTTAGGTTTCTCTTCTTCCTGTTCTTCAGCAGGTTTGTCCATAAGTTTCCTCCTTTGCTCAGTTTTCTTGCTGAGCTTTCTGAACAGGATCTTTTGGGCTGGGAGGGGCTTTGCAAAGGTCTGCATTTGAGAGTAGTGAGAAAACCTTTCAATCAATAAGCTTGCCCTGGTGCAATACTTGATTTTCCCTTCTAGCACCACCTTGTTGTGGGTTTTCACCTTGAATTTTGCCTTTTCCTTCATCATCTCAGACATGATGAAGGTCCTCCAATCAAATTTAATGCCCTTATCACTGGCATCAATAATGGCAGCCATGATTCTGATTCTTGGATGGCTGACCTGCTCCAAGCTTCCAGTGTTGCTTAAGAGGCTCTTAGCAACTACCTCAAAGAGATTGAGAAATTCTGGCTTTAGAGTCTTCTTGTTCTGTGTTGAAGAGATGGGGCCTGGAGCCAATAGCCATTCTTGAGCTATTTCATCTTCATGGCCAGTGCCATAAGCTTCTGGATTCCTTCCCTCATAAGGCAATCCAAAGACTCCTTCCAGATCTTCTGAAGAGAATTTCACTCTATGAAATCTCTCTTCTTCCTCTCCTTCTGCAGTATATGACAACCTAATGGAAACTTCACCATCTGCAGGTTGACCTCCCCACTTGAGAAATGCAAAGAATTCAGCCATGTAGCCTTCCAAGCATGAGCTTGGTCTTTCTTCCATGAACCTTTGCAAACCAGCTCTTCTCAGCCATCTTAGAGTTGGTTTGATCTCAGGATCCTCACTCTCAAAGGATACTATGGGCTCAAAATGAAGGTTGTTTTTTGTTGCTCAGGTAGCCAAAATCAAGGTCTAGAGCCTTGTTGGAGAAATCAATAAGCATCTCTAGTCTAACTGTATTTCAATGGGACAGATTTCGAAATAGGCATTGATCACCAAAAATAGGTGCTTATCATGCCAAGATTTGGTTTGATAGCTAGGACAACTTATCTGACCCTACATGGACAAGTGTCCTGAAAAGCTGTGGACAAGTGTCCTGAATTTCAAGGGACAAGTGTCCTGAAGAAGGTCATCTTTTCTGAAATTCAGTAGACTTGACCAAGTCTGCTGAAGTTTGAGTTTATTTCCCCCTTAATGAATGAACTTCTTTGGACTTATTTGTCCAACTTTCCTGGATCAAGAAGTCCCAACTCTGCTGATAATTCCAGGAACCTTGCCTCTGCAAGTGGCTTAGTTAGTATATCAGCTTTTTGATGGTCTGTGTGAATTTTCACCAACTTGATATCCTTCTTCTCCACATGATCTCTAATGAAGTGATGCTTGATGTCCACATGTTTGCATCTTGTGTGCAAGACAGGGTTTTGTGATATAGCAATGGCACTATTGTTATCACAGAATATTGGCACTTCAGTAGAGTTGACTTTGTAGTCTCTGAGTTGTTGTCTTAGCCAAAGAATTTGAGCACAACAACTTCCAGCAGCAACATATTCAGCTTCAGTGGTGGAAGTGGCCACTGTGTTTTGCTTCTTGGAGAACCAAGATATGAGTTTGTTGCCCAAGAATTGACAAGTCCCTGAGGTGGACTTTCTGTCAATCCTACATCCTCCATAATCAGCATCTGAGTAGCCAGTTAGCTCAATGTTGTCATCAGCAGGGTACCAAAGGCCTAGATTCTCAGTGCCTTTGAGATACCTCAAGATCCTCTTTGCAGCCTCAAGATGGCTTTTCTTAGGATTTGCTTGAAACCTTGCACAAACACCTACTGCAAAGGTGATGTCAGGTCTGCTGGCAGTGAGATAGAGGAGTGATCCAATGATTCCTCTATACTCAGTGGAGTTGGTTGGAATACCACTTTCATCAGGATCCATCTTCCAATTAGTGTTCATTGGGATCCTTACTGGCTTGCTTGATGTACACCCAAATTTCTTGATCATTTCTCTGGTGTACTTAGCTTGATTGATAAAGATTCCTTCTTTTGATTGCTTGACTTGTAGACCCAAAAAGAAGTTCATCAACCCCATCATGGACATTTCAAACTTGCTTTGCATGAGCTTGGAGAACTTTTCACACAGCTTCTCATTAGGGGATCCAAAAATTATGTCATCTACATAAATTTGGACAAGCAAGATGTCCTCTCCTTCAGAGATTCTGAAGAGAGTTCTGTCCACAGTTCCCTTGGTGAATCCATGATCCAATAGGAACTGTGACAGTGTATCATACCAAGCCCTAGGGGCCTGTTTGAGTCCATATAGAGCCTTCTTCAGCCTGTATACTTGGTTTCCAATCTCAAAGCCTGGTGGTTGCTCCACATAGACCTCTTCTTTCAAGACTCCATTCAGAAAGGCACTTTTGACATCCATTTGGTACACTTTGAACCTCTTGTGGGCTGCATAGGCTAGGAAAAGCCTTATTGCTTCTAGCCTTGCCACAGGTGCAAAGGTCTCATCATAGTCAATGCCTTCATGCTGGCAGTAACCTTTTGCCACTAGTCTTGCTTTGTTTCTGACAATCACATCATTTTCATTCTTTTTGTTCTTGAACACCCACTTGGTTCCAATAACATCTTGATGTGAAGGTCTATCAACCAGCTCCCATACTTCATTTCTGGTGAATTGGTTGAGTTCTTCCTGCATGGCTGTGATCCAATTTGCATCTTGAAGTGCTTCCTCAATGTCACTTGGTTCTTGTTCTGACAAGAAACAACAGAATAGAGCACTTTCACCATGAAACCTTCTAGTTTTGACTCCAATACTTGGATCACCAAGTATTAGATCAGTAGGATGGTCAGACAACCAAGTCCTTCTTTTTCTGATCTCTTCAGTAGAGTTGTCCTCTACTGAGGGTGAGTCATTTTGATCATAGAATTCAGGATAATTTAGTGCAGGATCTAATTCAGGATCATAATCAGGGGTGTTGTCCTCAATGTCAGGGACATTGGCATTTTCAATACTTTGAGTTCCCCCTTGATTATTTGACCCTTTAACTACCTCAGCAGGAACTGCTTCTTCATTGGTAGTTGTTACCTGGATGTGAACTGGGATTGGATCATTCAGTTCACCATTTCCTTCAGTGGGGTTTGTCTCAGGAAGGTTGCCTTCAGGATTGTTGTCCAATGTGAGCTTTTCAGGTAAATTGGTTTGAACAACATCTATGAACTCAGTGTCTTTGTCTTTTAGGCTTAATCTGGTTGTCCTCTGTGTGATTTCTTCAGGTTCCAAATGATCATTCCTGATCTCAAAGATAGATTCATCAAACACAACATGAGGTGTTTCTTCCACTATAAGGGTTTTCTTGTTGTAGACTCTGAAGGCTCTACTGATTTGAGAGTATCCAAGGAATACTCCCTCATCAGCTTTGCTGTCAAAGGCTTTCAACTGTTCTTTCCCATTATTGTGAATGAAACACTTGCAACCAAATATATGGAAGTATGACACTTTAGGCATTCTTCCTTTCCAGAGTTCATAGGGGGTTTTGCCTTGCCCCTTTGTAATCAAACATCTATTCTGAGTATGGCATGCAGTATTTATAGCTTCAGCCCAAAACCTCTTAGGTAAGTTTGAATCAGCAATTAAGGTTCTAGCAGCTTCTTTTAAGGTCCTATTCCTTCTTTCTGCAACTCCATTTTGTTGAGGAGTTCTAGCTGCTGAGGTTTCATGTGCTATCCCATTGGATGAGCAATACTCATTGATGTATGAATTTATGAACTCAGTGCCTTTATCAGATCTTATCTTGATAATGCTAAGGCTTTTCTCATTTGACAATCTCTTAAGAAGTTCAGGTAGTTTGACTTGTGTTTCCTTCTTATTAAGGAGAAATACTACCCATGTGAACCTAGAGAAGTCATCTACTACCACCAATGTGTATTTTCTACCATTTATGCTTGAAGGGGTAATTGGTCCAAACAGATCCATATGTAGAAGTTCAAGTACCCTTTCAGTGGAGATGACTGGTTTACCTTTGAATGAGGCTTTAATCTGTTTTCCTTCTTGACATGGCTTACACACATGTTCTTTAATGAAAACCTCATTAGGCAGTCCTTTAACTAATGCATTTCTAGCAAGTTTATTCATATATTTGAAGTTCAGGTGGTTTAGCCTCTTGTGCCATAACCAACTTTGTTCACTAGAACTTTTAGCAATGAAACATGCAGCATCAGTAGACTTGTCCCAGTCTGCAAAATACACATTTCCCTTCCTAGTTCCAGTCAGTAATGTTTGTTGAGTTTTATCCTTAATTAGACACTTTCCACTTGAGAACTCAACTTTAAAATCTTTGTCACAGAATTGACTGATACTTAGGAGATTATATTTGAGACCAGCTACATAAGATACATTGGTTACTTTGATGTTACCAATCATCAAAGTACCATAACCTTTTGTAGTTGCTTGTGAGCTGTCTCCAAAGGTGACATTTGGGCCTTCTTTTTCAATGAAGTCAGTGAGGAGTTCCTTGTTTCCAGTCATGTGCCTTGAGCATCCACTGTCAAGGTACCATGCTGTCTTTTTGTTCATGCTCCTCTTCTTGTGGCCCACTGGTACCTGCAATTAGATAGGTTTAGGTACCCTTTGAGTTTTGGGTCATGAGAGGTTAGCTGTACCTTTAGGAACCCAAACTTGCCTAATCACCCTGATTGATTCAAGGTGGCTAAGTTGTTTTCCTTGTGCATCAACATACACTGTCTTTCCCTTAAATGCCTTTGGGAAAGTATGTGTGAATGTGTTAACTCTGTAAGTTTCAGGGGAGTTGTCAACTCTCATGAACTTATGAGTTCTTTGTGCAGCTTGACGAAATCTTTGAGGAAAGGCCTTTTTATGACCATTACCCTTTGGCATGAAGGGTTTTGGTTGTCTCATTTTATTCTGCCTTTGAGGGTAGTTGTCCTTAGGTCTATTCAGCTGAGGCTTTCTCAGATGAGTTGGCCTAGGCTGATTATACCTTGGATAACTCCTCTGAACATTGTTCAGGAGGGTTGCCCTTCCATTGGGTCTACTCTGCTGACCAACATTCCTCTCATGTTCAGGAGCCTTGGCCTTTTCCAAAGGTTTGGGTCTAGTCTCCTGAAGCACTAGAGTAGGCATCTCAATCAATTTGCCCTTTCCTTTGTTCAGTGGCTGAATTATTTCATTTTCAGCTTGTTGTGCCACTGATTTAACAAAGATTTTCTTAGTGTTACTTGTAGATGCAACACTAAGACAAGGTGAAGATTCAAATGGATCAAAACCTAATCCACTTCTTTGAGCCATAGGTCTTTGATAACTCTGAATTTCCTCTATTGCTCTAGAGGACTTGTTCAAAGCAAACATCTTTAGTTTCAGGCTCTCTTCACTTAATTTAAGAATATCATATTCATGTGAGAGATTTTCAAACTTAGCATTTAGGATTTTTAGTTCAAAGTCCTTTCTTTTCTGAGAGAGTAGTTGATCATCTATCTCCTTTTGTTGGTCAATTATCCTGAGATTTGCTTCCTTAAGCTCTCTCAAGACTTGTTGATACAACTCAGTAGATTTGACATCAACAACTACCTCAGAGTTTTTGGCAAATTCAATAGCCAATCTTTCATTTTCTCTCACACAGTTATCATGAAGTTCTTGTAATCTAGTGAAATCTTCCATCAACTTCCCAAAGGAAAGTTTCAAGTTGACTTCACTAGTGTTCTGTGATAGAAATGTTGGTGAGCTAGAGGTGGAGGATACCTCATCATCCTCAAGAGCCATGTTGCACACATCATCATCATCATCACTGTTTGAGAACAGTCCATCTGAAGAGTTGAAGCTTTCAGCACTATCAGATTCTTCACCAGCCATCATGGCTTTTCTATTGGTGAACTTTCTATCTCTTTTAGCTTGTCTTTCTCTTCTTTCTTTAGAGCTTAATTCAGGACAATCATACTGGAAATGCCCTTTCTTTTTGCAATTGTAGCACAGGTCTTCATCATCATCCTTCTTGGATTCATCTCTTCCTTTTGATGATGAGGGGTCAGCTCTACTGGACCTTCTCCTATCAGAGTACTTGTCCTCTGATCTCTTTTCTTCAGGCTTTTTGTCTTTGGCCTGATCTTCAGGGGAGTTGTATCTTCTCCTGAATTTGTTGTCTTGGTAGAATTTCTTGTATCTACCAAACCTTGTGTTCAGCTTGTCAAACCTTCTAGCCATCAAGGCTAGTTCTTCCTTCATTTCAGTCTTTGAGACTGACTTTGATGATCTGGGAGTGGGTTGCATTTCAGGTTCAGCAACTTTGGCTTTGAATGCCACTCCCTTAGTAGGATTTGAAGGTTCCTCAACAGGTTTTCTTCTATTGAGGTCGAACTCATAGGCTTTGAGTTCTGAGAAGATTTGTTGCATGGGCATGGAGGAGAGATCCTTGGTGTTCTGCATCATCACAACATAGACATCCCACTTTTGAGTGAGGCTTCTCAAGATCTTTAGTCCAACTTCTCTCCTGGAGTACACTTTGCCCAATGAGTTGATTTCATTCATCACATCAGTGAATCTACCAGCAAACTTATCAATGGATTCATCAGCTTCCATTGTGAATTGCTCAAACTTTTGCACAGCAACTTGGAGCTTGTTCTCCTTGATCTTTTCTGTACCCTCACACATCTCAGCAAGAGTATCCCAGATTTCTTTGGCTGTGGTGCAATGGTAGACTCTTCCCATGACTGCATCTGGAATTGTTTGATAGAGGGTATTCATGGCAAGATAATTTAGATTATCTTTCCTCTTTTCATCAGCAGTGAAGTCATCCTCATTCTTGGGAATCAGTTCCCTTATATCTACTCTTTGCTCATCTGTTACCCTGGGGTTAGTTTGACTAAACACAAAAGGTCCTCTTGTGATTACTCTTAACATATCAGTATGAAGAGATGCAAGATGAGCTCTCATTCTAATTTTCCAGAAATCATAGTTGTCTATAGAGAACATGGGCAATTTATGATGTGAAATGTGATTGACTGGATTTGTGGCCATGTTGTCCAATCCTTGAACAGCAGGTGGAGGAACAGCATTGTTGTTGGCCATATCTCAAGAATAACAAGTAATAGATTTCAGATAGAGATCAGTTCAGTGACCACACAAATATGTGAATTTTGAAAATCAAGATGGATTTTCAGAGGCAGTGGTCTTTGAACCCCTGCTCTGATACCACTTGTTGGTCCTGAAAGGAGTATATAACAAGTGTATGGGGGGGGGGGGAATACACTTGTATGCAATTCTTTCTAACTTTGATCAAACCAGAGTTCAGCAAGGTTGTCTTGGACAACTCTGCTGAAGATGATTAACTCTTCTAAGATAATCAAATTACTAAGTACTATTGAGTACTTAGTTGAATAACTATCTAGGGGAGTTATATGTGCGGAATAGTGGTTGGCCCTTTAAGTTTAGACTCCTTAAGATTCTGAAATCACTTTGTCAATCCAAAACAGTCCAGTTAAGTTTCAGGGAACTTGTCCAAATCAGTTTTGCACAGTCTTTGAATATGTGTCTTTTGAAGATCAGTTTTGTGTGCAGTGTTGAATGAATGTAAGTACTTGTAAAGTAAATCAACACAGGAGTTTTATAGTGGTTCAGAGACTCAAGCTCCTACATCCACTTTCCCTGATTTAACAGGATAATTCCTTCTCTCTTGGAATTAACTTGTTTTATAGTGCCAAGGTGCACTTGATCAAGAACACCACTCCTTGGTGAATTGATCCCTAGGATGTCTAGAGTCCTAGTACCCTCTTCTCAACTCAGAACTGAACTGTTCTTCTCTCAACAATCAGCTCCTACCACTTCTACTACTACAACCTTCTCGCTTTCTCACTTGAAAGGGTTAAGGATTGGAGTAAGGTTCCAATTAATGAGATATCCTTTACAATGAAGATCAGTGTATAAGGATTACGATATCTCTCTAAGCTTATGTATGGATATACAGTGAGTTCAGCTTAGAAGAAGTGTATGAAGACTGAGATAGTCTCTTTGAAAGCTTTGAAGTCACTTTGACTTGTAGGATAGTTGGATATTCTTGTCAAGGTTGAGGTCTATCCTTCAATGGTCTTCACACTCCTTGTATTTATAGACAAAATGGAGATTTGCCCGTTGGAGAGGCAGCCCCAAATTGCTATAAATGTCTTCCTTGAGTTCTTCAAACTGGAAGACAGATTCTTGATAGTGACATGTCCTTATTTGGGTAATAAACGGCTTGTAAGACTTTGTCTTCTTTCTGCAGCACTTTTCCCAATGTTTGACTTCTTGTTAGGACTAGGACATGGCTTCTGAAGGTTGATCCAATGATAGGACAACATTCCTTATCAACTGGACAACTCTTCTTATCACTATCAGCAGTTTTGCTTTTCAGCAAGGTTGGCTTGCTCTTCTTCAGATGACTTGGCTCTTTCCCTTTTCTTTCACTCCAAGTTGATCTTAGTATGTCTCAATGAAGTTCTTTAGGGTATGGTTGTCTCTAGCTTCTTCAGCATAGTTGACCTTCAACCTTTAAAGCATCTGTTCTGATTCAATCTTGCTGAGACAACTCTTCTGGACAACTCTTCTGATCAGCATACTTGGTCTTTTAGCATCAGAGCATTTTTTTCTCATAGAGTTGGCTTCTCTGGACAACTCTCCTGATCAGAAACCTTTGAGTAGCCTTGTTCTTTTGAGCTAGGTAAACTTGTTCTTGCATATGGCTAGCTTCTTTGGACAACTCTCCTGATCAGAGTCATTAAGCTTGTCCTTTTGATTTTACCAATCTTGCATATGGACAACTTCTTTGGTCAACTCTCCTGATCAGAACATCTTATTAGATTTGTCCTTTTGAGCTTTACAACCTTGTCCTTTCATAAGGACATCTTCTCTGGACAACACTCCTGATCAGAGCATTTGGTTTTCCATAGAGTGTTCTTGCTTTTAAGTGATTGTTCCAGAATTTGAGCCTTGAGGAGATTTGATCTTGATCATTTTCAAAGCATAGGTTCCCCCTCAAATTGTGCATCTAATAGTTAAGAGCTGCCTAACATTTCAGCTTCTCATCTAGCCTTATGCTATGTGTTCTAACATTTTTAGAACACTATTAATTTGACTTAGGCATGTCTCAGGGGGTTTTGGTATTAAATCAAAACATCTCATTTTATCCCCAACATATCTCTATGAATATTTTCATCAAAACATACTCATTATCGTTTTCCAGCTAACAACGTATCAACATGCATAAGATAGAATTACAAAACTGCTTAGGACTGTTTAACGTAAGCACAATGGTCTTTATCTATCATCACAAAGTTACATGAGACAATCATCCAATGAAGTCTCAAGTACCATTATCTTGAGGATTGTTTAAGTTCGTAAATTAATCTCATCAATTCACATACATTATCCTCTTCTTTGAAGAATGAATTCCACTTCTTTTTTTTAACATGAGGATTTCTCCTTCCAATTCTACATTGAGATAATACAGTTTAAACGTCCATTCTAATGTAATTCTAAATCTAGCTAGAAGTAGATGAATCAAGGTAAATTTCACAACAGGCGGAAAAATGTTATATACCCACACATGAGTATAATTATTTTCTACCATGTGAACTTTTCTACCTTACTAGACCCATCGGTCTTTCTTTAATAATTTGAGAATCCATTATTCTCAATTTCTTTGTGTCTCGATGAAAGATCGACAATTTTTCAAACTTGGTTTGATCTTATCAACTATGTTGTTTCTTCCATTGTTTCCATTCATTAGTTTATTGTAGAATGAGTTGGAACCTCTGAAACGATTGCAACCTCTTCCACATTCACTAAAGACTTATCTCATTTTTTGAAGATACATAGAAGGCATGTCCTTCAATATCATGATGTCTCTTAGACATACGTTTCCTAGAATTTTTCAGATTGAAAATCTGTGACATCTTCTATAGATAATTACTCTCATGAAGATCCATCTGATCTTTAATGGGTAAACTTCTATCAAATATCACATTAAGTCATTAAGTAAATCACTCCCACTTGGATCTGATAGAGGGTGATTATTTCAATCACAAAAAATGGTTTAGCATACTAAATGCTTCCAATACTAGGAAATTTTCAGAAAAATGGTATTATGTGATTCTATCTCATGTCACACTCTCAACTCCTCGATTTTGATCAACATGTATCACTCAGATTTAGCACAGTGTCTTATGAGGATACATTTCTAAAATCTCGGACCCAACTTTTCATACTGACTCGTAGAATCAAGTATATAAGTTGCGGATTTTCAGATACAAAAATTACTAAAAAACAGGTATTTCACTCGTTCAGAGTTCTAATTGAGTTGAAGTAAATATCTATGAATAACTTTATTAAAAGAACGTTGACAATTATTAACAACTCATCTCCCAAAGATGATAGTTAAAGTTTTGCCATCATGGATTTTATCATATCCAACAACGTGTACTTCTTCTTACAGTCACATCTTTGTGCAACAATATAAGTTTTTGATAATTGTCGGAATATGTCATTTTCATTACACATTTCCTTGAATTGTTGGATAAACATTCTCACTCTATTTGTTATTAAAACCTTTAAAGTTGTGTCTTTTATTCTCAACTTCTATTAGGTAATGTCTAAGCAATCCAAATGCCTAGACTTTGAGAAATTGTATGGACAAGTCCAACACATGAAAAATTATCGACGTAAGAAGTGAAAACAACCAGGTCCATGTTATTTGACATTTAAAAAATCACATTTATCATAACGAAATATATGTAATGAAGAATTAGCTATAACAGTTTAATCAAATGGTTTTCCAGTCACTTATGAGCAAGACAATATCAATGTGTTAAAAACTCAACTTATAAAGACGAACACTGTAGTCCTTCTTTCAATAGTCAGTTCTGCTGGAACACGCCGGCGAAGGCGGTCCGTCACCAGGATCGTTGTCGGATGCCAAACGTATAAACAAATAAATAAAACCTAAACATGCTTCTAAAACATAGTTTAGATCTGTTACCCTTGAAGATCGAGGCGTTGATTCCAATCTGCGGATCTTCTAGTCTGTCTCTCAACTTCGCTCGAACACCGGGTGGACGGCGTGCTATCAAACGTGGAGAAGGTGCCTCAATTTCGTCTCCTTGAAACCCTAGCCGTTTTTCTCTATTTCGTGTGTGCTAGGGTTTCAAAACTATTTTGAGGCTCCTATTTATAATCTCCATAAGTTCATGGGCCAGACTAGGGATCCATTAGAAGGTATAGGGTTTGGGCTTCTTACAGGCCCAACTACTCTTATGTTCAGCCCAGAACATATAATTTGGCCCGAGAACATTAATTCATTCCACTAGAGAATTAATGTTGCACTCTCGTCCTATCCCGAACTGAATCAGGGCTTCTATTAGACATTATAATTCCCCGTGTTTAAGATATCGCACGTCCATTAATTATTAAAGCTTCTGACTTCTTTAAATAATTAATTTCTATAATTCCTTGAGTAGTACCACTCAACCTTGTTGTCGTACGGATTAAATCCACCTGCAGGGTTTAATACGACAATCCTTTATGAGTTTCCTCAAGGGGACATCATCAGCCTGGATGTACAGGACACGGTGCCCTAATGCCAATAAGTAGACATCATGCGAGCGATGCCACTACCCAAAATACGGAGCGTGAAGAATCTACCAAGATTCTCACCTATGATACATCAAAGTAGTGAACAAGCACCCCACACATCTAAATATCACACTTAGGGTTAAGAATCATAAAAGTCACCAAGACCTCTAGTTCTTCATAACAGTCAGAACAGAAGAACATGTCTTATCTGTGATCCATTCAATACGCCTCAGCGCACTAGTATAAACTAATGGCTAAGACAAACCACTAACAAGTTTATACTATAACTTAAACCAATAGTTTTGTCCATAACTATCTCAGTTGTGAATATTGTTTATATCTTACAAGGGACTGACAATGTGATCTTCTGTGTGACTACAAACCCACCACATCGTCTACAATGCAAGATAAGCAGACATACAAGTAATCACAAAGAATGCAAAAATGTGAAAAACCATTTATTTCAGATAAAAGGAAATCGAATATACGTCACAAAAGCCCACTAAAAGTTTGCTTTACAGTATACACCAACAAGTTCTCCTAATCTTGCACATCATGACTTAATCTAGCATACCGAATTTCATCAATAACTCAAGCATTACTAGAGGAACAAACCTTTAGTAACTATGAACTCGCTTCATAAAACTAATTGTTGTTCTCATACAAACCAAAATCATATAAAACTTAGAAAAATGTTTAGTACCATAATCCACATCGTTTATACTATTCACAATCATCTCTAAAGTAAATAATAAGTCACATCTCAATCATAGAAGAACATGATCTAGAGGTGAGCTCCTGGGTGATCTTTATAGCAAACTAGACATCATGCATTATGAAACATTGACCTTTGTCAATCTCAAGTTTTACGAGTCTATAGACTTTAACTCGAGCTCGGTTTCCTGCACAATTCAATCTCGTATTTCTTGGAATAGACAGAGATCTACAAATGTCCATATGTCTTTAGTCAATGACCTGTCATTCCTGTGTATATAATCCTCAATCGTAAGATTTAGACGAAAATACAGTACTAAAGACATTTATGCCTCAACCAAAAATCAGAATGAACTACCTTGTCCATCGTGGACTCAGGATATTCACGAGTATAATGACCACGCTTGTTACATCTGTAGCATGTCATCTCACTCTTATCCATTTTCAGTCTAACATATTTCTTATTCCTATTCTTCTTAGCATTAAGATTGATATCTAGATTTTCAGTAGTGCCCAATCTTAGGCTACTAGATATGTCCTTTCTTTCAAGTATCTCTTATGTTTAGAACTAGATTCAGAAATGAGAATATTCGATAAAGACTTAATCAACTTCAAGTCACTCATCATATAATTCAATGTTTTGAGTTGTCTAAGTGAAAGTCTCAATACTTTCATCAAATATTACGACCCTCAAGTGTTCCCATTTCTAACGAAGTAACCGAATTCGATCCCCAATTTGATGTTCCTCAGAAATGAAGTATCACCATACTTCTCCTTAAGATATTTTCAAATATCATATGTAGTACGATGTTGTTCACAATTATGGATCATGTCTTCAATGACTGAGTTTACCAGTATTTTACAAGCTATGCGAATACCTTTAATTTATGGTAAGTCTCTTGACCCTTATTAATCTAAGTCTTCATCCTAACTTCAGGATCATCCATAACATGGTTGATAGTGTCCAATGAATCATGTTCTTCCAGGAACATTAAAAAATTAATTATGACACCATGTGTCATTATTATCGCCTTTGAGTTTTTATCTAATTAACTCAACGATCATTGCTTTTGTCTAGTTTTTAATGAAGCGATTCAAAAAATTAATGTTCATTTATGCATCATTATGTTCAATGTTAAGCTAACTGACACCTGATACAAAATTTGATATCGAAAAATAACTTAGAGCTATTAATCATCAATCTCACTAAGTATCCTCATTTAACAGATTCAACTCCAAAACTTGAACAAAATTAGTTCTAGCATTTAATCCAAAAAATAGCTAAAACTCCCACTCAACAACATGAATCTGCATGTTTAAACATTTATCAACATAAACACAATAAAACACAATCATGTCATAAGTTAAAACAACTCAAAGTAGTTCAGGTAATCAAAAAACTATTGTAAGTCTAATAAACCAACTACAAGGGTTATTTCAGAAAGATCTCGTTTCAGCTACACTATCAGGCAGTTAACTTGAAGATTTCGTATAACCTTCAATGTATTTTACGCACTCTTATAGTACTACTTTAGTACCAACCTTATGAAAAATAATGGGAAAAATAAAGATCAGGATTCTCCATTCATATTTTGCTCTAACTTCTCAAGCTAAGAACATCGGGTTCCCGAAATCATTTTAGCTCGTAAACTCGTCATCTCAACAACTAGTTTACTTGTATCTTTAACCAATCTTCAATAATTTCATAAGATTATCACCATTTCTATAAAATTCCAATCTAAACATAATTCATCTCAGAAAACTACATCAAGTTCTCTTGAAATTGTTCTTAGCTCAAGTTTCAACTCAAATTAAATCCTGAGCTATTGGAATATTCTTATGTGACAATAAAAGAGCAATAAACTATAAATCTCCATCAATTAACATAAAACTCTAAAAAATTGTTCTAACTCTTAATCATGTAATTCTTAAAATTATGGAGTCTAACTCCATTATCTCTTATTTATAGAACAACGAATGTTCTTATTTTTTGAGTCATACCCATAAAATGAGCAACCATTAAAACATATCAATGTTTACAAACTTTAACACATGAACTTTAAGCTCATAAATACGTTTTGAGAAATTGATTCTAAGCGTAATTAGCTAATTCACAAGTGAAATTAATTCAATTAAAGTTCTCATTCCTATAGATACATAAGTACTCAAACTTTTATTTGTTAAAATACCTCAATACTATGCAAATTAAGAATCTGCACAAAAACGGAGCTCACATAAATTTCTGGAACTAAAAACGGAGTTATAACGAGCCTAAACGAGCCGAAACAAGATTTAAAGAGCGCACAACTATTTCGCTTCTTCGGAAATCAACTCCGGCAGATCGCAAACAGTCTAGAAACGCTGCCACCCGCTGGAAACAACCTTTATGCGCCGGGAACGACATTGTATGCACCGGAACGATACCCCCACTTGTCGAAACAGTATTGCACGTGCCCCCACTCGCGCGGAGCGATGTTGCACGCGCCTTCACGCACCGGAACGACGCAGCACGCACCCCCACTCGCCAAAACAATGTTGCACGCGCGCCCACATTCCTCCACATCATCACACACGCTATCCTTTGTTCTATTGCGATGAATGATTATTTGCAGGACCCTTTCACCCATGCAAAGATTAAGGGAGCGGTCTTTGAGATGGGACCCACTAAAGCCTCGAGGCTGAATGGTTTTAATGTAGAGTTCTTTTAGAAGATGTGGCCAACGCTCGACGAAGAGCTCTCCTGCACGGTGTGCGCTTTAGCCAATACCGAGAGATCAATACGTGAGTGGAACAAAATATGGATATCTTTGATCCCTAAGGTTAGTAATCCAAAAACCCTTAAAGACTTTCGGCCTATTAGCTTATCAAACGTTTGTTATAGAATTTATTGGATTATTTAATTAGAAATTAGAATTACCAACCTGGTAATTCTCATTGCAACGGAATATATCTCGAACCCGGTTGAATTCCACATACGTACCGTGATCCTCCAAGTCAGAAAGTCTAGCACGTGAATCCTACAAATTGCTTCCAATGTTCACAATCTAAGTGCCCTTCTAGATGTATTTATGTTATGTGTATTATACATAACACAGAATCTCCAATTTCTGTATTCTGTCTTAAGAGGGGGAAGAGAACAAAATTCTCTCTACGTTAGTTGTTTGGAAAATCCTGTTGGATTTTCTTATATAGGAGGTTATCCCAATAACTGCTCCTACCTTTATCCACATTCATGTGTGAATTAAATATAAATAATTAATATAAATTAATTATTACTCCATTTAACTTTCAGAATTTTAGCATAGGATATCGTAAATATATTAAAAGCGGTCTTGGACAAAGTGATTGATGGGCATCAAAGTTCTTTTATTCTAGGCTGATTGATTTCAGATAACGTTTTGATTGGCTTTGAATGAATGCATTATATTCGTCACAATTGCAGTCGAGAAGGATATGTTGCTCTTAAGTTAGATATGTCAAAAACATACGATATAAATGAATGGTCTTTCTTGGAGCATACTATGTTAAAAATGGGTTTGGGGTTGACATGGGTTAACCTAATAATGAAGTGTGTGACCTTCGTGTCGTATAAATTTAAGATGAACAAGAAGATTTTTGGGCAAGTTAACCCTGAGAAAGGTCTTCGGTAGGGAAACCCCTTGTCGCCTATCATATCCGTTCTTTGTGCTAAAGGGTTGTCATCCTTTTTTAAGCACCTGGTTACCGACAACCTTATTCAAGGAGTGAAGGTGGCGAGGGGGGCACCAGAAATCACACATCTCTTCTTCGTTGATGATAACCTCTCCCTTTTAAGGCTACATGGGACAATGCTATAAATGTTAAGAAGGATCTGGAGGTCTATCAAAGGGCTTCAGAGAAAATGGTTAATTTTGAAAATCGGCCCTTACTTTCAGCCCACACATGACGCAATAATCCCAAACTGCGATTCAGGATACCCTTGAAATTCGTAGACGTCAGGGCCACGAGATCTATCTTGGCCTCCCAACTCCCTCATGAGTCATGAATAAGATAGTTCAATTTAAGTATCTCTGTGACAGGATGGCAAGCAAAGTTAGCCTTTGGAGAACCAAGGATTTGTCTAAAGGAGGTAAGAAAGTCCTGATTAAAGCGGTGCTACAAACTATCTCGACATACGCAATGACATGTTTTAGATTACCAACCACGCTTTGTGTGGATATAGAGAGAATTTATGTGAAATTCTGGTGGGGATCGAGGTATCAACGTCACACTGTACATTGGTCAATATGGGAAGATCTGTGCAAAACTAAAATGAATAGGGGATTGGGCTTCCACAGGTTCTCGACATTTAATAAAGTGTTACTGGCAAAGCATGTATGGAGAATCATGACCGACCTAGACTCAATTATGGCCAGAGTTTTCAAAGTTATTTCAAGCATGAGGACATTCTTGATGCGGAGATCGGTTCAAACACTTCTTTTGTTTGGAGATCTTTGTGTTGGAGCACATATGTGGTCTCTAGCGTGATCCGCTGGAAAGTTGGGGATGGAAAATGAATCAGTATCTTCAAGGATAGCTGGGTGCAAGGACTCTCAAACGGCTGTATTATTTCCCGAATTGCGAGTGGGTCACAGGTTAGTAGGTTTATTACATCTGATTTTAGGTGGGATGGGGATCTAGTGAGGCAGCCATTCTTTCCCTTTGAGGCTGGGTGTATTATCAGAACCCATATTGGAGGATAGAGTACAAATGATTCGAGGTTTTGGGGTTTGGAAAAGAAGGATATGTATACAGTGAAATCAACTTTTAGGCAGATTCTGTGTCGGTCTGAAGATTAGGAACTCGGTCATCCGCCACCCTCTGAAGACGGGTGGTGGTGTTGGTGGGCCAAAGTGTGGAATATATGTGTGCCGCCAAAGATTAGAATTTTTCTTTGGAAGATGTGTAGGGATTGTGTGGCTACGGAAGATAACCTGGCTAGGCATCATGTGTCGATTTTACGATCTGGCCCATTTTGCCATTATGGTAGAGCTACTACGATCCACACCCTCTTCCTCTGTCAGAAGGTCAAGAAATTTTGGGAGGGCAGCAACATACGAGGGCTCCTTAAACAGGCGGTAAGAAATCAAGTCCCTAATGTATTAGTCCGCGTCTTGGATGAGTTTAACTAGGTACAATCGAGAGAAATTACTATGACAGCTTGGGCAGTTTGGAATGAGATTTGTGTTGTTAAGCATCAAAAGAGTTGGGTTGTGTTGCAGATGGGTTACTTGAGATTCTCCGATGGGGCGTGGGCATTGAATTACTTGGAAGACTTTAAGCGCTGCAAGAACATGCCACACCCAGCAAAACCAGTGAATGAGCCGCTTGATAATGAGAACACTACCTTGGACTCATTCTTCACGGACGAGGCATTTAATTTCGACCTTAATGTGTTCGAAGTTGGATTCCTAATCGTGAACGATCAGGGCATACTAATTTGGGGTTGGCTGCCTTAGAATTGACTCCCCAGGTACTGTGTTAGGCACAAAATTAGCGGCTATCTATGTAGGCTTGGAGGCGTGTAGACGGAGACAAATAATTAAGGTGAACGTCTGGACAGATTCGCATGTGACAGTGAGAGTCGTCCAACGAATTAGAAGGTACGACAGGTATGAGACTAGTTATGTGGACAAATTGGGAGGTTGATGGAAGAGTTCGTAGTGTGCGACATTTCCTACATTCGAGGATGACGGAATATCGCAGCACACAGGCTGACTACTTTTACATACCACTTGCCCTCTCCTCATGATTGAGTGTTGATGAAATCCTGAATTGGGTTAGGGCCTATATCTTTGGGCCACCACCCACTCCCTCAAAAAAAAATAATAAAAAAAATTAAAAGAACCATGATCAAAAGTATAAAACATTAATGTTCTTCATTATATTTTCTTCTCCCATAACAATATTGATTGTGCTTATTTCATCAAAAATTTAGACGGGTTTATGGATGTCGAGAACAAGACATGCAATATAGGTTTTTATGAATTTATGAAATTTGAATTCTAAATTTATAAATATTTATACAGTAAAACCTCTATAAATTAATAACATTGGGACTATGGATTTTTTTTTTTTAGAGTGAAACTCTTTTATTAACAACTGCAATTAACAACCGGTGCGCCCACCACACAATCCGGAGGGTCGAACCAAACTTGAGGACTAGAAAACGCCCTAGCAGCTCTAGCAAGTCTATGTGCCAGTTCATTGGCATCACGATAGACGAATTGAACAGAACATAATGGTATATAGGAAATAAGACCCTTACAAGAATTGATGGAATCACCTCGAACCGAAATGTCTGGTTGTGGTGACTTCACAGCGTCGACTATCACTTTAGCGTCCATTTCCACGATCACTCGTTGAAGCCCCCTTTGTTTTATTAATTTATAGAGATATTAATTTATCAATAAATTAATATTTTATTAATTAAAAGAGAGACTTTTTAAATTCAGCAAATTTAATACATATGTATTGAAAATAAATGAGTTCATATATGTTTCATTGATTATATTCGTGTATCAACCAATTCTTTGTAACTAATTAAATATATTCATGTATAATATCAATTCATTGTATACAATTAACTATTATATTCATAGACGCATGCATCAATTCATTTGAATTATTATAATATACATGTTTACAGTAATTCGTTGCACTTAAATAACTATTATAGCCAATTAAATATATTCATGCATGATGAATGAAACATATACTATATAAATCTCAATATTGAAATAAAATAATTCATAACACCCAACCATGTTTTCTCATCTAAAAGACATCGCAAAATCATCCATGAATAATTAAATGCGTAAAACATTATGTGAGTATAAGAGATTGAGACCATCCTACATGCACTAAAAAAGATTTACAAGAGTGGATTGATGAAAAAGATTTATAAGAGAGACCATGCCATAATATTTATAATTGTAATATTTATGAATTATTAATTTAGAGTTTTAATGAGACCTAATATTTATAATATTTATGAAGGGATTTTTCGATTTTTTTTTATTTTATTATCTTAGGCTCCGTTTGGATGAAGGGATTTGAGCTATGGATTTCAAATTCATCATTCAAATTCACTCCCCTTGTTGGGATTAAAAAGTAAATGAATGAATTTAAAATTCTAAGCATATTTTTTTAGTTAAAATTGAGAGAATTTTAAATCCTCCATAAAACCATGTAATTTGAAATCCATCTATTTTCAAAACCTTTCATTTGAAATACCTTCTCAAATCAAATCCCCTCATCCAAACACAACCTAAATAATAAAATCTTTGGATCCCAATTTGAACTTTTGTAAAAAATCATCAAATTCAATAAGGTTGTGTTTGGATGGAGGGATTTAGGTATGGATTTAAATCCATGATCTAAATCCACTTCACCTGTTTGGATTAAATGAATGGATTTCAAATATTTAACATCTTTTTTAGTTAAAATTGAGAGGATTTCAAATCCCCACTAAAACCATGTCATTTGAAATCCATCTAATTTTAAATCATTTCATTTGAAATCCCCCCATCCAAACACAACCTTATTGAATTTGATGATTTTTTACAAAAGTTCAAATTGGGATCCAAAGATTTTATTATTTAATGTTGTGTTTGGATGGAGGAATTTGATTTGAGGAGGCATTTCAAATGAGAGGAGTTAAAAATAGATGAATTTCAAATGACATGTTTTTAGTGAGGATTTGAAATCTCTCTCAATTTTAAGTAAAAGTGTGTGGACACAAATCTAAGTATTTGAAATCAATTCATAATCCAAACATTTAGAATGGATTTGGACTGTGAATTTGATTTATAAATTAAAGAGTTTATTAATTTATAGAGTATTAATTTATATAGGTTTTAAATGTAGAAGGGTAAATTATTAGTAATTTTTACATTATTTCTATTTTTTTTTTTCACATAAATTATGAAGCATGCTTAGGGTGTTAGCCGTCAATATTTTCATTTGTTCTTGGAGTAGAGCTCAAGATTTCATAGAGTATAATTACTACTCCTGCACAATTTCATTTGGCTCGATTTTACGCCTCAATTCCACCCCTCCAACTTTAAACTGCACAACATTAAACCAACTGCAAAAGAGACATGGCGGAGTCCTCCACCCCCGGCGGCGGCGCCTGGGTCTCAGCGCTCTCAGGAAAGTCTGATGAAGAGAAAGAGGAACTTCTCGACAGAATGCTGACGCGATTGGCACTATGCGACGACTCTAAGCTCCAAGACTTGCTCGCCAAAATTCTTCCTATCTCCATCGCGGCCCTCTCCGCTGCTTCCACCTCTCTCCGCAATAAAGTATTTACTCACAGATCTTTGTTTATGCTTAATTCTTCACATAGTTTCCAATGTTTCTCTTGCCGCTATGAATACGTACAATTTTCAGGACTTGCGAATCAGAGTTGCGATTGTTTATGAATTGTATTCTTCTATACTAAGTTCTAGTTCAAATTTCCTAATTTCGCTTGCATCCTTGAAGTGTATGGAATTATAAAATTAATCGAATTCCTTTTACATGCAATTTGGAATTGGAATTTGAGTTTGATTTTGAGTAGGACTTCGATAAACCTATCAACTGAATTTGGGATGAAGGCTGCTGCATTAATCTGATAGGATGAACACTGTCATTATCATTATTGAATATAAATTATGAACTTTAGTCGATTGTTTTCTGGAAGTATTACTGTGATCAAGAAAAAGCCAATTGCAGGTTACCTTAGGGCATGTTTGTTTTGGGATTTTGAGGATTTTGAAATCCGGATTTCAAAATCCAATGGATTTTAAAATCCTAATGCTTTTTATGTTCTGTGTTTGTTTTGGAATTTATGTAGGGTAGGATTTAACTTTATAGAATAGGATTATAGGTTTTATAGGTATTTATATAGGGTTTGTAGGTATTTATAGGGTTGACTTTTATAGGGTTTATAGGGTGGGATTTTGAAATCCTGAATCAAAATCCCAAACTGTAACGGGGGTGGAATTTCGAAATCCCAAATCCGGATTTCCCATCCCAAAACAAACATGCCCTTAGCTTATTCAGAACTTGTGCATGTTAATGATGACTAATATTTTATACTGATATGCAACTGCGTGCATCTGATATTTAGGATTGATAATTAGAAGTGCAGTGGAGACTCAATCTATTCATTTCATTGTGTTCTTGGTTTCCTATCATTTCTCTTTATTATGCTCTGCAATCCTATCATTCCTTTTAACTATATTTTTATTCTCAATAAAAGTTTCTGCTTCTTAGTAAAGTAAATTGTGCATTCCAGTTTCATGTTTTTTTTTTCTGGAATAACTTTCAGCTTCTGTATGCCTGACATGAATATTCCTCATATGTTTGTTAGGTTATCGAAATCCTCAGTCATGTGAACAAGAGAGTAAAGCACCAGCCTGTGATTGGTCTACCTCTACCTGATCTATGGAAATTGTATGTGGAATCTAGTTCTGCCCCTATGGTTAGAAACTTTTGCATTATGTACATTGAGATGGCAGTTGATCGTGTGCAGAAGGAGGTAGGTGGTCATTATTAAGAGTTTTACTTCTTTAATTAAAAATATAGAATTTTTACTTGGCCAAGACATGAAACTGCAGGAAAAACAATTGATAGCTCCTGTTTTTTTAACCAACATGTCGAAGTTGCCTCCCCAACATCAGGATATATTACTTAGAATCACAGCAAAGGTATCTTTCAGCTTGTCTTATTTTTTTATTTTCAGATATTCCTTTCATGCCCCACTGAGAAAGTATGCTTCGTTAAAATCCTATAGCCTCTTCAAAGATTTCAGCAGAGCTCCATGCTGCTTACTGAACATCAAAATTAGAGGCATCTGTGAGAATGATGCATCTTAAGCCCCAAATTCTTCTTTCAACAAGCACATCCTTGATTTTTCATTATTTTTTTTTGTTAATTTTAAATATGGAATATGCCAGTGTGACCTCGTAAACTCTGCAGCACTCATACTTTACGAGTTATAGAATAATTCGTGAATTCTAGAGATCTAATTATCAGAATATTTTCCCTAAGTTGTCTTTATGGAAGAGTACTGACTCCTCTAGTCATCTCTTAATACAAGTTATTATTATTATTTAATAATTAATAAAAAATTTGGGTATGTTTTCTAATTTCTTCCCTTTCCTTTTCTACTAAATAGATACCCAAATTTCTGATACTGCCAAGATCATTCTTTAAAGAAAAAAAACAGTGATTCTTGTAGTTTGTTTAATTCAAGAACAATTAAGAACTTTTATTTAGTAATTATGCTTCGATTGCTGAATTCAGAAACATGCACAAGTAAAGATGGAATCAATATAGTTATAGGGCTTCACTGTGAATTGAATAACTGAATAACATCTTTTGGGCTTCTTTGGATGCATGTTCTATCTCGAGATTTTCTCTCTTCTCACTTAGACTCTTATTCCTTATTTCAAGGAAGTTCTTTTAACCTGGTTGTAGTAGGACTGCACATAAATTGTAGAAGTATTACTTTGGAGACTGAAAAGTTTAATCATTTCATTAATTTTCTGAACCCAGTTTCTTTTGCAGTTTGCACCTGTTAGGTCATTAATTTTATTATTGTTATTATTCTTTCTGGATTATTTGTTTGATTCTCTTTTCCTTCTACATTCTTTGTCAGTTTGTTTACACCTCTTATTGCTTCTAAATAAAAGCAAATAGTGCACAAAAAAAGGTTCCCTTTATTTTGAGCTTTTAGTTTTGTGGGGGACTGGGGGAGGGGTGGAGAGGTAAGATAGAAGGAGCTGCTGCTAGGTGCCACACATTACACGTATACTTCATGCCTTCATCTTAACCTTTGTTTCCTTAGTATATTTCCTGTTTTGGGGTAGCTCTATACCACAAGGGTCCATGTGAGAGAAGTAAAAACTATCCCTCTTATTACATAATCACTAATATATCTAAAAGAGTTCTTAACAAAAAGTTTGCAATTTTTAAAATTTTCCAAGGCATGGGGATGCCCTTGGAAAACTGTGCAATGCTCTTCGGCAGCCACCAATGCTGAATTTTTGTTGGCATCCCTCAGTTATTGCATGGGCTGATTTCTTTGTCTTTCTGAATTCAGGTTATTGGCGAGTGCCATAGATCTAAAGTCAGTGATGAAGTTCTTGAAAAATATAGGGCATTAGTTGGTTCAAAGGACTGTGACATTTTTATTGAATTTTGTCTTCATACAATTTTGTATCAACCATCTACTCAGAGGTTAGATTTGTATTACCTTATTAGCGTTTTGATAATTTAATTGATCTATAAATTCTACCTTAAAAGTAAAGATGAAGTCTTCCTTTGTAGTGGAGGACGCCCAGCTGGTCTTTCAACTCTTCAATGTGAACGTGTAACTGGAAAAGATCCACTGACAAATGATATGCTGTGCAATAGAAAGGTATGAAATTTTAGAAGCACAAAGTATTAATTAGTGTTCCATGATTAATTTAAATTATTGTTTAACATTTACTTTGGCTGCATTCGGAATGATCAACATTGTCCTTTTTAAAAATAAATGGAAATAGCTTTTCATTATTTCTATTATGTAGGCAGGAATGATGAACATCATTGAAGCGTTGGAGCTTCCTCCTGAACTTGTTTATCCTATCTATATAGCTGCTTGTGCAAACAGGTACAAATTATTTCACTCTGTAGAATTTTTATGCAAATTAAATTTAAATATCTTTGGAATTTAACACGGTGCAAGTTTTTTTTTTTTTTTTACCACTAGCCACGAACCTGTTCTCAAAAAGGGGGAGGAGCTCTTGAAGAAGAATGCATCTGGTGTGAATTTAGATGACCAGAATCTGATCAGAAGACTGTTCCTATTATTTAATGGTATGTAACACGATTTTTTCAATTCTTCTAGATCCACATTAGGTGTGATTCTATTATTTATTTATTTAAGTAAGTAGTCTATTGTTTTGAATTGGATGCAAACAGTGATTGGAAAGAAAAGTTTGTTCACTTCTGGAAATATGTTGGAGTGGCTATTTTAATCAAATACTTTACTTTGTGAAGTGGACACTTGATTTTGTCGTTCCATTTGAAAATGTCAAACTGTTGTAATTTAAAACTGAGGCTTTGTTTCATTCCACGTAGGAACTACTGGCTCTGAAAATATATCTCCAGATTCCAAAATTAATCCGGGAAATGTAGCTCTGAGAATGAGGTTGATGTCTATTTTTTGCCGATCAATTACTGCTGCAAACAGTTTCCCATCAACTTTGCAGTGCATTTTTGGGTGCATATTTGGTAAGCTGGAAACTTTTTGTATATTGTTGTAATGCAGACCTTTGAGGGTTTATTTCTGCACTAGAGCTTATCAACAAATATTCAGTACTAAAACTGTTCTTATTACTTTATCCTATTCATGGGAATGCCCCAATCCTACAAGCCAGTACTTCATGGATTTTCTAAAACCAGGACTCTATGGCTTATTTGATCTTCTCACAATTGTATTTTATGGATATACACATTCACTTCTCTAGTAAATTGACATGAAATTTAAGTTCTGAATGGAATTAGAATGAATCTTTCTTATTTTTTCTTATTAACTTCTCGTGGTAATTTTTGAACTTAGATCTCTGAATTTAAAATGCTTCCTAGATGACTTAAAAGAACATATGAAATCGTAGGGTTCTTAGCACTTCAACCTGATTGAGGAAAATAAAGACTGTTCCTTGATTATACGAGGTAGTGGATCATTGATAGTATTGAATTTTGAATCTATTACTTACAGATGCATCCATCTGAAACTAGATGACCAAGTTTAGTGCCTGCTTAATGTTTTGACTTTGAGAATAAGTTGAGCTATTAGATTATATAAGTAATGAGATGCTTTCGCATGTTTCTTACCTGTAGGTGTTCCTTGTTGATCAACTGATCATCTAGAAGATAGAGAGATATCAGTCACTTTTTGTTTGAAAGAGATGTTATACTTAATAACTTATATACTCCCTCCGTCCCACAATTACTTTCACACTTTCCTTTTCGGGACGTCTCACAATAACTTTGAGACCCTTAAAATGGAAAACTCCTTATAAACTCCACCCTCACAATATCCTCAATTTTACACAAATGCCATTACTTTTTCTCCACACATACATAAAATTCAACTCATTTTTTTACTTTATACATAAAATCTTACAAAATTACCCCTCAAAACTCCCCTCATTATTACACTTTCTTAATATACGTGTCCATCTACCTATGAAAGTTATCTTGGGACGGAGGGAGTATTATTTATGATGAAATACTGAGACTTGGATTGGCTTCTTTACATGTTACTGTTATCTGTAATCTTTTGCTTGAATTTTCTTTTACTGAAATTCAAAAGCAGATGGCAACTTTTACGATTTCTACTGTTGTGACCATTGGATATGCATATAGCAAGATGTCTTTGTCTTTGCCAGTTAAATAGTTCTTATGGTGATAAATATTCATTCAAGTATAGGATGAAAAATTGAACATTTCCTATCACAGTTATATTGGTGTTATGTTGAGATATGAACTCTCAACAACAGTGACATGCTTACTTAATGCATGAAAGGGTTTAGATAATTTTTCCGCCAGACATGAATAGATAAATAAATATTACCTAGAAACGACCATACACATTGGCCATCGTATGTAGTGCACCTTTTTGCAACTATGGGTTGAATCCAGTAACTTTCTTTAATAAGAAAGAATAGCAAAATCTTAAAAGAAGTCCTATATATTATTTGTATGGGTTCCTTAAAATGTACTTCCTTGCTGTTTTGATTCTTATACTATTGCTTTATTCAGGGACTGATTCCACTTCCAGGTTGAAGCAGTTGGGTATGGAGTTTACAGTTTGGGTCTTCAAACATGTAAGTGGTTACTGTTTATCTTGTTGCTGCATCTCATATACAATACACATCTATTATGAATTTACGGTGAGTGTCATGGATCATCAAGAGGAAGCTTATTTATAGTTTAAAACAAAAAATAAAGTGGAATTGTAATGTTTCATTGCGGCAGTTCATATCTTGTGAACTCATGATATAAAAACTTATTTTTTCAAATTCTCTACAATGAATTTCTATTTCTGGTATGCATGGTTATAAGCTGTTATTTGTTGAATACTTGAATGTCATTCTACTACTACTACTGTTGAAGAAAAAACTCAGTGTTAAAATGATGCTCCTCTTGAGCAAGTGAGCAACTTAAGATTTTAGATGATGTGGTCGTTCAACCTAGTATAACATGTGGTTATTCAGCATGATATGATATAATTTTTAAAAATTTGAACTCATGTTCCCACAATTGACTATATATGCTGAATTTAATAGACAGCTTCATTCTTTATTGTATGCGTCTGTAGTACACATGCTTCAATAGTCCACTGGATGCAAATTGGTTTACTTTTCCAACCATGTTTGCATTCATTTTTGTGCAGGCCAGATTGGATCAATTAAAGCTTATGGGCCCTGTTATCCTTACTGGAATTCTAAAAACACTTGATAATTTCTCATCTCTGAATTCAGGTCGCTATCTCTACGCTTGTTGGCAAATGGTGGTGTCTTACAGTACTTGGAAACTTAGAATTACATACTAATTGTCATAAATTTCATCATTCCTGATTATTGTCATCTCATGCTTCCAGATGCTGTTCTTAGGGAGACTAGAAGTTTTTGTTATCAAGCAATCGGATTACTTGCACAGCGCATGCCTCAACTCTTTAGGTAACTCTTTTTTTTTTTTTTTTTTTTGTGTGTGTGGAATTGTCTATCCAATTACATTGCTGCGTAATTGCTGAAATTTATTGGTTTCAATGATGTTTTACCCGTTATCACCGATAGGGATAAAACTGATGTGGCTGTTCGACTCTTTGATGCTTTGAAGCATGAGGAGCAGTATCTCCGCATGATTGTTCAGGAAGCAACATCGTGTCTTTCGATTGCATATAAGGTTTTATAGCCACTTAATTTCTTAATTCATTGTTTACCTTGCATGCCATCTTTTGTTTTGATGGCGTTGCGCTTTGAATCTCAGGAGGCTCCCGCAAAGGTATTAAAAGATGTGGAGTTGCTGCTGTTGCAAAATTCTCAAGTGGTATGTGCATTAATAAACATGTCAAAATTCATTGAAATGATTATTATAAGCATAACATTGATTCACCTTTTTTCCCACAAGGAACAAAGTGAAGTCCGCTTTTGTGCTGTGAGATGGGCAACATCCTTATATGATTTGAAGCATTGTCCAAGCAGGTTTATTTGTATGCTTGGAGCAGCAGATTCTAAATTGGACATAAGGTAACTTGCCATCTTCTCAATTAGTGCTTGGGCAATCATTGTAAGTTCCTTTCTTTTTTTATTTGGTTTGAATCACAAATTTATTTCACAAGATTTTTCTTCCCAATTCCTTCTCCTAAAACACAACCTAATACATTCACATTTGTTAACACATTTTCGTTGTAATATATGGTATATTTTCCAGTGAACTCATTTTCAATTTCTTCTCCCAAATGTTTTCCTGTAACACTCGAAAGCCATTCTTATATTTCATAAGTTTGCAACAACATTAAAAGAATTGTTGAGACAGGAGTTTTATAAGTATGAATAACTTAATCATTGCCTTTCTGAATATGCTGAATATTTGAACATAATTCAGAGTGGTGGAATTTCTGCTCTGTATATTGGGAAAAATAAAATGTCTAAGTCCAAATGTTATTGACATTGTTGGATGTTATCGTGCGTCTATTTGGTCATTCTCTTGCGTTGTGAATGAACATGTCATGCTGACTTAGACGCCTAAATGCATCAGAAAGCAGTTGTTGTCGAAAAATCCTTACCTGCATGCCTATATGACAATTGACAAATTTACAGAGATAAAGACTGTCAATGATAGCTTAATATTGGCTTTATTACAAGACATCTTTTCCCCCATAAAAAATTAACAGAAAATTATAGTTGCTATAGTTTCCTCAAACATACCCCACGTGCTCGACCCTGGGCAAAGAAATATTTAAGAGCTAATTCTCTTAGAGGGCCTCAATTCCCTTCTGTGGTAGCATCTCTGCTGCCCAAAACAATTGGTTGGAAGAGGCACTTGAAATGAAAATCTTTTATTTACTCCATGTATCTGCAGAAACTAATTTGGTTGTTTCTGTCATAAAACAAATCCAACTTTATAATATGCACAGGGAGATGGCATTAGAAGGGTTGTTTCCCGGTGAAGATCAGAGAAACTCACAGTCGCAAAGCATCTCTGTAGAGTATCCCAAACTTTCGGAGATGCTGACTTACATTTTAGAGCAGCAGCCAGCTATCCTAGACTCCACTGGGGTTGGAGATATAAAACTTCTTTTTCCGTCTAAGACTTATGTGGCTATGGTCAAGTTTTTGTTGAAGTGCTTCGAGACAGAAGCTGCTCAAACTAACATATCTGAAGACTCTGGGTATATACACTCAGTGGAAAGATTGTGTATACTGTTGGAACATGCTATGACATATGAAGGTTCTGTCGAATTGCATGCATCAGCTTCCAAGGCACTAATTACTTTGGGATCTCATTTCCCCCAGGTAGATGTAATGGAGTTTTTGCAAAAGAAATATCTGGAAATCTGTTTTCTGATTGCTTTTTCTGGATATTAGATGATAGCCTCTCGCTATGCGCAAAAAGTTTTATGGCTTAAACAATATTTGGGTCATTTGGACTATGATACACGTGAATCTATGGCACGTCTACTTGGATTTGCATCCTCTGCCCTTCCCATTGCTGCTTCGACTGAACTTATTACTGAAGTAATATCTTCAATTGGTGGAACACAAAAATTGAGGTTTTTCTCATTGTCTTTCCACCTTTAAACGTTCAACAGTTTACTTGATGTCTACTATTATCTCATTGTTGATTGAATTCTTGTGTTCTATAGGTTTGAGGCACAACATGGTACGCTAAGTGCTTTAGGATATGTTACAGCAAATTGCTTGTTAAGAACTCCTCCTGTAAGTTGTTCATTTTTCTAATGCACAAGCATTTTATTCTTTGTCCAATCTAACTGTGAAGAGGTAAGTGCATTTATGGTGTGTGCTTATTATATTGCCTAGTAAATAAATGTGTTAGGTTTTCATGTCTCCACAGTGTTGTTACATGCATGCATATATATATGATTTGACTTTATATTTGGTGTTGTGCATTCACTAGTCTTGTTTTGCATTTACTAGTCCACGTCTTGTTCTGAAATGAAACATGTTCATTCTTTTCTTTCCTGTCCTGTTCTGTTCAGTCAATTTGTTTGTCCAACTTGCTTGATGTGATATGCAGAAGCAAGAGCGTAGTGACCAATAAATGTGAGCTATATACTGGATGGTATTGTTTTTTATAGTGGTGAAAATCAAAGATGGAAACAATTCTTATGGGAGGATGTGATTTGCATGTTGAACCTGTAGAACCTCCCCTTTTACATGTAGAACCAGAATAATAGATAAAATACGTAGTTCTGGATGCAGTTTTAGTGTCATCATGCTCCTTGTCTTCTTCCATCGACGTGCTTCACTTATTCTTATTTTTGTATATACCTTGTCTTCTCTCTGGTATCCTTTTCTTTCATACGCCTTAAGATATATTGCAGTTATGTTCTATGAGTGTGGAATTGTTCTCTTGAGTCATGCCCTTTGGATCAGTTCGGTGTGTTTATATAGAATATTGTTCATTACAGTATTTTGAATAGAAGCAGATTCAGATTGGTTTTTTTTGTGAAGGAATCTAATTGGTATTTTTGCTATATGGTATGGAAATAGACTGTAATGTAAAATTTATGATAATCTACTAGTTGCATGATATGTTTTGAGTACATTTTTGCTCAAATGCCACGTCAATGGAAGATGAAAATTTTGGTCGCAGAAGTGTTGTTTCACTATTAATCTGTTTTTTCCTTTATTGCTTAACTAGATGTCAGACTCAGTGCTTCAAAGTGTATTAAAATGTTTGGTTGATGTAATCAATAAAGAGACCTCTACATTAGCATCCTTGGCAATGCAAGCCCTGGGTCATATTGGAATCTGCATCCCACTGCCTCCACTGCTTGTTGACTCTACTGAAGGTGAAATGATATTTACTGGTTAAACATTTATGATCTATGCTTTAATTGTTTGGGAATGCAAATTTGTATTGATAATACCATTTTTCTTACACTAACCTGCAGTTTCCATTTGGACCATTTTGCTTGAAAAAGTAAGCAAGCTTCTCTCTGGTGATGATATCAAGGCAGTCCAAAAAATTGTTATTGCATTGGGGCACATGTGTGTAAAAGAATCATCTTCTGCACATCTAAATACTGCTCTTGATCTGATTTTCAGCCTTTCCCGATCTAAGGTGGGTGAAGTCTATTGATGATTGTTCACTTAAAAGTCTATTGATGCAATTAGGTTTATAAGTTGACTGAACAGCTGTTTGGCCACTTTACAAATGTTAACAGGTTGAAGACATCTTATTTGCTGCTGGAGAAGCCCTTGCATTTTTGTGGGGAAGTGTTCCTGTCACTACTGATGTGATCCTCAGAACGAATTATTCTTCACTATCTATGAGTTCTAATTTCTTGATGGGAGACACATCTTCATCTCTGAAAAGGATCACTTCAAAGGAATTCCAAAACAATGAAGATTACCATGTTTCAGTTAGAGATGCAATTACCAGAAAACTGTTTGATGCCCTTCTGTACAGTAACAGAAAAGAGGAACGTTGTGCTGGAACTGTCTGGTTACTATCACTTACCATTTATTGTGGGCATCATACAAGCATTCAGCAATTGCTTCCAGATATCCAGGTTTTTACTTGCACATTTACTGAGCATGTAAATGTTTTTGATTTCACTTATTGATTGGGTTTCTTATGTGAGTTGCTTTTGGAGTTTAAATTTTATTGGAAGTGTCTATTTTTTTTCCAAGGCTATAATACATGGGAATGCTGCTGGTAGAGCCGTATAGGGTGGGAATGGTACATTTTGGGATATCCAAAAAGTGGGACTGTGGTTTCTAGAAGATTTTACTGTTGATATTTCTAGGTATAATAATAAATGCTTCATATTTTCTGTCTCCTGCAAGAAGTTTCTCAAACGTACTATTACTTCTTCGGTTTGTAATTTGAGAATCTGAAGATGCATATTTTGCACAATGGTTTGAAAAACGTAGTTGCCCTCTTCTTGAGTTTTATTAGTCTCCTGGATAGGGATAGCATTATTGATGCCGCATGTCATATTTGAGTTGCTGGACTGCTTAAGTTTTACCATATCCAGAACCAGAATAGATACCCTATTGCATTATTAGTTTGTTGTATATATTTGATTCTTCATGGGCTTTTTATTTTTAACCATGATTGTTCTTAGGTTAGTTTTGCATTACATTGTACCTGAATTGGTGCAGAGTGTTGGGTTTCTTGATGTATTTATTATTTCAGAATTTTCCTATTTTACTTCTACCAACAAGTTGAAATAGGTGCATTTTAATAGGCGTGAGAAAAGGGTCTAGTATTCTTCACGAATTTAGAATAATTGGTAAAACATATATAGATATCGTAGTTTTGATTTCTGCTGATAAGCTTAATCAGAGCATTTTCTTGCAAATATCTATGTACTAGTTATGGATAATGTTTGTTCATACGTCTGTCTGGACCATAACAAGTCTGCGTAACATGAATTATTTTATAATAAGGATGTTTCATTCCTAGAAGTTTCTGAGAGGAAACTGTATTTATCAGCTCATGGAGTCACAAAAATTTCTCTGTATTGCAGGAAGCATTCTCTCACCTTATTGGTGAGCAAAACGAACTTACACAAGAGTTGGCATCTCAGGGCCTTAGTATAGTTTATGAACTCGGCGATGATTCTATGAGGAAAAATTTGGTTAGTGCACTTGTTGGAACTCTAACTGGCTCAGGGAAAAGGAAAAGAGCAGTTAAGGTCAGGAAATATGGCATTTTGACTCTTCTCTATCTTTTGCATTTCTTTTTCTTCCCTTGGGTGTGTTCTTGATGTATATAATCTTCAGCTGGTTGAGGACACTGAAGTATTCCAAGAGGGTGCCTTTGGTGAAAGTCCTACTGGAGGAAAACTGAGCACTTACAAGGAGCTCTGCAACCTTGCTAACGAGATGGGACAACCTGACTTGATCTATAAATTCATGGATTTAGCCAATCATCAGGCTTCTCTTAATTCAAAAAGAGGTGCTGCTTTTGGGTTCTCTAAAATAGCTAAGCTTGCTGGGGATGCTCTACAACCTTATCTCCGTGCGTTGATTCCAAGACTTGTTCGCTATCAGTATGACCCTGATAAAAATGTTCAGGTATTGATACTTAAAGTGCTGAATATTCTGAACTTTCGTAAGTTCATTCAATTGATTTATCTTACCCAAAGAAACTGCACCCTTTAATTTCTTTACATTCTGTTTCCCAGTGGATCTTCACTGCTAATGTTATCTCTTTCCTTTTCATTTTGGTGGATGGATGAAAACATGAGCTCCATTTTCCCTAATCATTTGGGACCCTTCTCTTCCATCTTCCATCTTAGATCTTTTTTATTTTGCAATCTTCTTCAGGATGCTATGTCACACATCTGGAAATCATTAGTAGCAGATTCCAAGAAAACCATTGATGAACATTTGGACCTTATTTTGGAGGATCTCTTGACACAATGTGGCTCTAGGCTTTGGCGGTCCAGGGAGGCTTCTTGTCTTGCTATTGCAGATATAATTCAAGGACGCAAATTTGACCAGGTTTCTATCTAGCTTGTTTAACCTTTGGTTCTGGGAATAGGTAGTTCATTGTTTTTTGGGCTATTTGTAGGTGAAACTCTTAAGTCTACGTATTTTACTTTGTCAAAGTCATTTGCTTTGGTTTAATTAGTTTTTTTCAGGGTTATCATGGGTCATATAAAGCATTTAGTACTCTTTAAATCTGCATGTGCGCACGTGAATATTAAACTCCCTCCGCCCCAAATTAAATTACTCATTTACTGTTTGCACAAATTTTAAGGAAAATAGTATTTAATGTGTAGTGGGGTATTGAGGTAGAGAGAGATAGGAAAGAGAAAAGGTTGAAAGAGGTAGGAAAAAGAAAAGGTAGAAAGAGGTATGAAATAGAAAAGGTACGTGAGAGGTACTGGGGTGTTGACAAAAATGGAAATGAGAAACTTAACAAGGGACGCCCAAAATGGAAAAATGGGTAACTTACGAGGGACGGAGGGAGTATATATATATATATATATTTTTTTTTTTTCTAGGTGTCTTTTTACAGTATGATTGGTGTAACTTGAGCCTTTCAATTTTTTATCAGACTGTTTAGCCATGAGTTTGAATCTATTTCCTAAGTTCTTTTATATAATTCTTTTAATTGAATAAGCTTCTCTTAAAAATCTTGCATTTTAGGTTGAGAAACATTTAAAAAGCATATGGATAGCTGCTTTTCGAGCCATGGATGACATAAAGGAAACTGTGAGAAATGCGGGTGACAGATTATGCCGTGCTGTTGCATCATTAACTGGGAGGTTATGTGATGTTTCTCTTACGCCAGATTCTGAGGCGGGACAAACAATGGCTATAGTGTTGCCTTTGTTTTTAACAGAAGGCATAATGAATAAAGTTGAAGGTATTCGCAAGGCATCCATTAGTATGGTCACAAAACTTGCAAAGGTAAAATTTATGTCTTTTAGAAACAGAATGAAATTAAATTTGTTGCCTCTCTATTCACTTAAATTTGTTGATAACATGTAAATGGTATACAAAAGGTAATGAAACTTACAGGAACGATAACATGTAAAATGGTTTGAGTCGTTTCTTTAGTTTACCCGTGTATTTGAGGCCCGTGCACTGTATATCATGCCTGTCTGAGCTAAGTTCAAGTTTTCAATCCTGTAAGGTTTTGTGCGTTACCTTTTGTTTACAATTATCACATGAAAGTGCTATATGGTTACCTTTTGTTTACAATTATCACATGAAAGTGCTATATGCTTAAAGTGCACCTTTCTGACCTTCCGTTGATCTTTTTTGTGGTCCATCACCTTTGTGTTTTTTCTTGTTTGTTGTCAGTGTCCTTCCATCTTATATCTTAGTTCTTTCACCTAGTGCTCAATTTGGGTTCTAGTGACAGCATGTATATCTGACTGTTTCCTCCAAAAAAAAATGTTAAACCTTTATGCTTAGCTGAGGTGCAAATCACACCTTTCGATAGGCCTGACACGGTCGGTCAATACTATTGTCTTATTATTATTGTTAGAGTCTTCTAAATTCAAATTCTTAAATAAACAGCCCTTGGGTTGCATTGCTTGTGGGCTAAGTTAGGGTTTAGGGTTAGAGTCTTATTTGTTTTATGCCGTTAGGGCATCCAGAGGGATCATAGAATTCGGGAAATGCCAATTGTTGCTTGGGCAGAATATAATCTTGCAAAATATTTTATATTATATTTTTATAGTTTTTTCTTGTTTCTGGACCCTTTTATTCCACCAAGATCCTTGTAAGCCTGTTCTCCCAAAGCCTCTTCTCCTTTGAATTATTGTATGAGCTTGAATATATTCTTACACTGTCTATGTTCTTCCGCTTTCGATGGTAAAGTGATTCCTGTACTTTCATTGTAAGGATCAGGAAATATGGATGAATGTCTTGATTGTCTTCTCCTCGCCTACTTTCTTGCATGCCTCATTTGTCTTGATATTTTTCAATCAACATTTTCAGGGTGCAGGAATTGCAATCCGTCCATACTTAAGTGATCTTGTGTGTTGCATGCTGGAAAGCCTGTCAAGCCTTGAGGACCAAGGAATGAATTATGTTGAGGTCTGATTAAGTTTTGAATACTTTCATTGTATCATAACCTAGCACTTATCTCCAGTTTTTTTAACATTCCTTGATGATTTTACTAATCCATAATCCAGATGCTAATCAGGACAATTTACTGATTTCTTTACTTATTCTTTGCATCGTGTTTTCTTTCCTTCAACTAGTTGCATGCAGAAAAAGTGGGCATACAAACTGAAAAACTAGAGAACTTGAGAATTTCAATCGCCAGAGGATCTCCAATGTGGGAAACTCTTGAGCTTTGCATAGATGTTGTTGATTCCCATTCCCTAGAACTACTGGTTCCTCGCCTTGCTCAGCTCGTCAAATCTGGAATTGGTTTGAACACCAGGTACTTTGGCAAATACTTAAGTATGGGTAATGTTTTAAATGACTATTACGCACTTATTATGGAATCTATTATGGATATAACCTTAAAGTCTCATAAACTTGTTATAAAGTTTTGGTTTTGCTTGCCAACCTAAGGCTAATAGCTATCACAGCTTAGATAAATCACCTCGCATTGTTTGGTGGAACCAGTTTTCTAGATTTTACATGGAATATGATTACATTTGAAAAATGAAAAATTGTGAACTACAAACTGAAGTAAATATTTCCATTCAATTTGTAGACTAGTAATGCATGTCTAGCTGTTTTATCTCGTACAAGTTAAAAGGATATGCATTTTTCGCTCATATTTTATTCTAACTTCATGAGTTCTCACTTTTTTTAGTATCTCTTATCTGTTCTTTTGTTAAACAAATTTATATGGAACTGTCCAATGTAGAAATAGTAGGTATTGAAATATGAGTGTCTTCTGTTGAGGGCACATATTTTTCTAGTCAAGTAGCAGAGTATAAGTTTTCAAAAAGATATGCTGAGGGACAAGAAGCAGAGTTTTTTAAACCTAGGTAATGGATTGACATCCCGGTAAAGAAATTCTACGGCTATGTTTACTTTGGGTTTTAAAACCTAGGTTTTGGATTTAAGATCCTACACCGGTTTTACTATAGGATTTAAAAATCGATTTTCAAAAATCACTCAAAACCACCCCTATTAAACCTATTGATTTAACATAAAATTAAATCCTTATAATCCCACTTAACAATAATATAATAACTCCAATCATTGCACAATCAACTAATCATTATAATCCTACTCATCAATTATATAATTATACAATTTCATTCAATCTTACACATTGATTAGACATAAAGTTAAATCCTCTCATAATCAAAAATCCAAAAGAAACACACATATTCCTATTCATCAGGATTTCAGAAACCTGGGATTTCAAAAACTGGTTTTCAAAATCCACCCAAAATACAAAGTAAACATAGCCTACTTGTTCCATGAAGGATAATTGGTCACAGGGGGAGGGATCAGACTAGTTGTTCCATGAATGAGGGATAATTACTTATCTATCTTGTCCATTAAAGGAAACAAGCGCTGGGAGGATTGTAGAACTCAAGAAATTTTAGACCCTTGTATGGATTTTAGATTTTGATTGAAGATTTCTATATGATATCTTGTTAATATTTGTATGATTTTCATACTGTCATTATACAGGGTTGGTGTAGCAAACTTTATCACCTTGCTAGTTCAAAAAGTCGGTGTTGATATCAAGCCATTCACAAGTAGGCTACTGAAGCTTTTACTTCCAGTTGTTAAGGATGAAAGAAGTGCGTCGTCCAAACGTGCCCTTGCCAATGCTTGTGCAATGGTCTTGAAGTATGCAGCTCCATCTCAGGCCCAGAAATTGATTGAAGATACTGCCTATTTGCATTCTGGTGATAGGAATGATCAGATTGCATGTGCAATCCTATTGAAAAGCTATGCATCCACAGCTGCTGATACATTAAATGGATATCATGCCATTATAGTGCCAGTTATTTTTGTCTCAAGGTAAAGTTAGCTTCTTATTATTTTACTTGGGAAAATAGTTTTTTTTAGTCCTATAAGTTATCCCTTTTTTGGTTTTAAGTCCTATTGACTTTCACATTTTGAAAATAGTCTTGTTACTTCCACTTTTCAACATTGTGGTCCAGTAACCAGCCGTAGGAGTTCAAACATTTGATTTGTCAACCGAATGCCTCACCTCTTACAGCCGGTTACCGAGACCAAAATGTCGAAAATTGAAAGTTACAGGACTATTATCAATTTATGAAAGTCTACAGGACTAAATTAAAAAAAGGGGGCAACTTGCAGAACTAAAAAACTATTTTCCTGATTTTACTATTAATGCGATCCTTTTTTTGATAATAAAGCCACATGACTTTAGTTCCATTTTCGCTTACCTACATTTTTAGGGGCTCCCATATTGCATGATCCATTTAACCTTTACACAATTATGCATCTGTATACTTAATCGTAGAAGTTCTTGGGAAAATTATGGTGTATGATAAAGGTGATGGGGTATTTAGGTACTTGCAAGTTCCCTTGTTGAATAAATCAGTTTGCCTTTTCCCTTGCATTTTTTAGAAGCCAACACTACGATCTTCCTGGATTCATGCTGTTATGAAAGAACTGAGCAGACACTTTTTTTGAAGTGGGGATTAATAATGGAAAGTATAGGACAAATAAGTTTTTACTTATCATGTGCAATCGACAAATGGAAAAATAGACATTTCAATACTTTCGTTTAGTCAGATATTATGAGAGGTTGAATTATGTTTTTTAATTTAATATGATTGTAATGTGAGGATTCATCTTTTGACCGACTACCATTTTATCAATAAAAGATGTTTTTTCTTTAAAAATTATAATAGTTTGTAAATCTTTTAAAAAATTTGAATGCTTGATAGTGATTTTGTAATTGCCACCTTATGTTGTATTCATGTCTTCTATGCTTTGTTTATAAGTTTATATTCTCTCCGTAAAGAATCATCATTTGAAGTTGAAGGAAAAGTTAATCTACAAACAATTATATGATTTATATAGGCTTTAGCGTCTGGGATTATGCCATCCTACATACACCCCGTAAGGAAATCAAGTCAATTATTGTAGTTTCTGAGAAACCAGACTATCATTTTCAGTCATTTAATAGTTATTCCTTTTTCAATTTGAAGTCTTCTTTTCTTTTCATCATCTTAGTTGTTAAAAGCACCCATGTTTTACATTAGACAACTTATTTGGTTGTTCTGCAGGTTTGAAGATGACAAGACTATTTCTAATCTATATGAGGAATTATGGGAGGAAAACATGAGCAGTGAAAGGATAACTCTTCAACTATACCTAGAAGAAATCGTAACTCTTATTAATGAAGGAATCAATTCATCCTCATGGTCAAGTAAAAAGAAGGCACGTTTAGTTTTTCCTGACCATTACTGAGGTTTCTTTTCTCTTAAACTGAGTGATAGAAAGTGGGAATGGTTTAACTGTAATTTTCTGAATGTGCAGGCATCACAAGCAATATGTAAGCTCAGTGAAGTCCTTGGTGAATCACTATCTTCACATCATAATGGTTTGCTCACCTCTCTTATGAAGGAAATTCAAGGGCGTTTATGGGAGGTAGGCATATTTTTTGTTATGGTACTAAATCAATCTCATACTAATTATGAAGCATGGTTATTCTTGCTTTGAAAATGCTAATTCAACACGACAAATGGATTATTAATAGTAAGAACATAATAATAGCATGCCTCTCTAATTGAATTGTTGAAAGACACCCTTCTTTAAGCAAGAAATAAATCTTTGAAAATAAACTCGCTGAAGGGGCGGAAAGCCTAAGAGGAAGATGTTGCAATTGGAATATTGGGGAAAGGATGAAGCAAAAAGTGGGATTACTGGTATTTAAAAATCCTGAAATACAATTTTTTTAGTGAGTAAGTGCAGGCCCCAAAGATCCGAATGAGGTGCTCAACTTTTCCCTTGATCTTACTGAAAGCCATGGGACAGATAGTGATAGAGGTCAAGGGTTGAGAAACAAGAAAATAATAAGAAATATAGCATAAAGGTTTCCAGGAATGACTCATGCCCAAGCAACAACTAGCCCACAAGGCAATTTATTTAAGAACTTAAAGTAAAATGGTCCTTCTACTATACTACATTTTTAAAATTGTCCTTATGTTGGCTAGAAACTATTGTAAAGCAAGCCAAATTGTCTGTTAATATAATAATATTACTCATTCATATAATACTCTCTTATTTGTTTCTCTACTTGATAGGGAAAGGAGGTGTTGTTAAATGCATTATCTTCCCTTTGTACGTCGTGCCACAAAGCAATTTCTGCTTCCAATCCTGATGCTCCTAATGCTATATTGAGCCTTGTATTGTCTGCATGCACGAAGAAAACACAAAAATATCGTGAAGCAGCTTTTTGCTGTCTTGAGAAGGTATGCTGAACTACTTTACATGCTCATTGCCTTTTGCTATCCTGTATACATTATATAGCCTCATGCTCATTGCCTTTTGCTATCCTGTATACATTATATAGCCTCATGGCTAAAGAGAAGAAATTGAAAAAAACAGCTGTGGCATGTCGATTGTGGTGATGTCCTTCATACATATAGAGATGTAATCCCTTCTTGAATTCGATAGAGTTAAGATGATCTCAATGTAAAATACGAATATAATAGATAAATCCTCAAACGTGGTCTCAATGATATTTCTCTGCCACAACCGAATTTGGTACAAATTCCAATGATCAGAGATAAATCCCAACTCTAATGAAACTAAATTAAATAGGTTCAGACCCTAACCCTAAGTCAAGCCCTAAGTAACAAAACCCCACGGGCTATTTATTCTAGCCTTATTAAAAAAATCAACATAAAAACCCACTACAAAAATAATACTTCCTCCGCCCCTCTTTAAACTTTACATTTTGCCATTTTGGGCGTCCCCTTTAAAACTTTACTTTTGCTTTTTTGGCAAGTTGTACCCCCACATTTATTAACAACTATCCCTACTTTTACACAAAATTACACCAATTGCCACTCACTTTTCCTTTCTTTCTCCACCTTTTTACTTTTATTACACTTTCTCTCTCCACCTTTTTAATTTTATTACATTTTCTACCAACGTCTTTGTACAAAATACTATATTCCTTAAAACTTGTGTCATCCACCAAATGTAAAGCTTAAAGGGGGACGGAGGGAGTAAAAGATAATATAAGATGCGTATTAAGGAATGGAGATGGTAGTACTTAAGAAAACATTTTTGCACAAGGCTAAGCATTCAATAACATCTAGATAGCAAGACTTTAGAGTTATGATTTCTTTCATATTATTTCCTCCATCCAAAAAAAAGGTAAAAAATATCTTATTTCTAGAACTTTCTTTGTCCAAAAAAAAATCTTGTTTCAAAAGTCAAAGTACTAATTCTATAATGTCCTTGTGGCAAATATGTGTAATAGTCTAACAAAACAAGGGTTGTACTTAAAGAAACATGACTTTTTTTTTTTGGGGGATGAAAGGAGTGCTTCTCGAATTTTATCTTAGTGTATCATATTCAATCATTTTGGCGTAAATCTTATATCTCTTGTTTATTCAATTTTTAGGTTATCAAAGCATTCAACAATCCAGATTTTTTTAACATGGTTATTCCATCTCTACTGGAGATGGGCAATTCGCTTGCACAAACCAAATCAGGTCAAATATCTTTGCCAAGTGATGTTAAAGCAGGTACGGAATAACTGTTTACCAGTCCAAGTCCCAGATACTCACTCTAAAAATGAAAACCTAGCATCAAATTTGAAATTTTGATGCCATGAGCTATATCAAACTTTGCCATCAATGCTGTGTTGCTGCTGTTCAATTTTCTTCTGAAACTCTGACTTAACTTTCCTTATAAATGGTGGATTAAAATTCATTGCTCTCAATGTGCATTGTAATGGTTTCTGTGGAAACTTTTTCTAGAGAATATTGATGCAGGATGAAAATGATGTAGGACCCACCCAGAAAGTTGAGCCACCATGAGATCATTTCTAATTTAGTGTTCTCTGTATATGCTTTAGGTCTTCATAAATTTTGTTCCTTTAAATTGATCTATTCGATGTCTGTGGTAGAAGTTACCTTATCCTACCAAATCTGCTGCACTTTACAGACCTCAAAAAAGAATGATATCTTTCTAGAGCTATTATTAATTTTGTTGTGACACATCAGGTAGGGTAACTAAGCACTTGTTTGTTTTACAGATGCTGACGAGCTAGATGCTTCACCAGCTGTACACGAAAAAATATTGAATTGCATAACTGCCTGCATCCATGTAGCTCGCATTGGTGATATTATTGGGCAGAAGAAAAACTTTATTGATTTGTATATATTCTCTCTCTCCCCTAGTTTCCCATGGACAGGTACCTTCACTTGGAATTTCTTTTACTATGTCTCCCCCTCTTACTCAAATTTTATCTCACAGTTATTCTTTGAATCTTTCATGTGTTGAACAGTTAAAATGTCATCTTTCTCTTCTATCAAAGAGCTTTGTTCAAAGTTGCATAGTAATTCAAACGACTTACAAGATGGTTCTGTAACTGCTTTTATTCATGAGGTAATATCTGATCCCATAGTTCTTAATAATTTCACCAGAGAACAATTTTTATGGAGTCTAACTTGACCATCTAAATGCTTTCAGTTATTTTATACTCTGTCTCCCGAATTGCTTAAATCCATGCGCACTGTCAAGATTGGGCAGGTATATTACTTTCCTGATTCTCCCTCTTAACATTTCTTAATCTGTTATATTACTCTCTTCAACTTGTTTATCCATGTATTTAGGCATCTGTGAAATCAGCTCCTGGATTTTCATTGTGGTACAGAATTTATTTGTAGATAGGGGAAAATTATTTCGTTTCCTGCAGAGACTAGGAAGTTCAGAAAAACAACACTTTCTTGTCTCAGTTTAGAACGATAAAATGCCAAAGTAAAGAACTATAAGGTCGTCTTCCTAGCTAACAAGATACTGTCATATTGTTGGATACGATAAGGCCTTGTTTGGAAATTTGGGCAATTAGGATAGCTTAACTTAAAAGATTGAGTGGGTGATAAGATGATTGCTTTATTGGATTTGGATGTGATGATTAAATCTTTTAACAGTTGGTGATATAAAACTCAATAATAGGCTTTCTTATGTAAACTTCAACGTAAATTACTAGTAGTACTACTTTGTATCATCGTACTAATCTAACCTTTTTTCGCTGCTTTTTCTCCAACCCTACGACTCATGCTCTCTTACCAATGAACCAGTCTTAAGAATTTCATCGAAAAAAGGAAGTATGTTAATAGTATTTTTTAAGAGGTGTATGATATCACCACCCTTCCTAGGGCTACAGTTATTCGTATAAAGTTTTTTCTTATCTGTCATTCTGAATTTGCATTGAGTTAAAATGTTTGGCCCTCTCTCAGGTTCACATGGCAGCTTCTGAATGTCTATTGGAGTTAACGAATGAGTACATTGTTGTTCCACCAGCGGAGCAGACAGAATTAGGGTTTATGAATGAGCTCGTTGATCTGTGTGAAACAGAAAAAAATGAGCAGGCCAAGTCTTCGTTGAAG
This sequence comes from Galeopsis tetrahit, assembly GCA_963675135.1. NCBI lineage: Eukaryota > Viridiplantae > Streptophyta > Magnoliopsida > Lamiales > Lamiaceae > Galeopsis > Galeopsis tetrahit. Next base: position 34,919,617 of record OY776122.1, read on the forward strand.
AAATGCATCCAAATCCTAGGAGGGCTCAAACAAGACATGGAAATCTGAGCTAAAATTAGTGAACAATTGGTTTGCCAGATGGAAGTGTTGATGGCACAAAGTGTGGCTCTTCGGGGATCGTGATATTATAGCCCATCTCGACTGCTTCGTCTAGAATCTTCGTCCATAGCTCTTTGTGGCGTGAGGCCATCGAGTCAGAAAACACAGCATAAATGTCTTAGCAACCCGAATGAATATTTTAACAAATTCACGGTATATGTAAGAAAGTTATAGTTAGATTTTTACAGGTATTCGCCATCTTTCGTTTGATATTATAATAAAATTCCAAATTTGTCACTGCTGACATTTCTCTTGTTACTCTCTTAGTAATTGTACAACCATATATTGTTTTGCATGTTGCCTCGTTTTATAGGGAAAAAATTAGAAAATGAAAAGGAAATTAAAAAAATTGTGTGATATTGGAAAAAGAAAACCCCCAATTACACAAATCACACTTGAAACTAAATGCGGGTTACACGTGTAATCAAAGTATATTATGATTTCCTAGTTCACTTTATGTTTTTCATCTTATATAGTGGTATCAATATATTATACTCATATGCAAGAATGTATTACAACTTATACACAAGTCAAAACACAATATATGTAGTTACAATCCGGAACAAATGATTAAAGGTACAAGGGGTTGGGGGTAGGTTCATCTGGAGGAGACGGAGGAGAAATGAGGTAGAAGAACTTGTATAGATGTAAAAAATTAGAGAAAAAGAGAGGGATAGAGGGAGAGTGAACAATAAATGAGAAAAAATAGAACAATTTGAAGAGTGTAACTCACTTGCAAGACTGGACTTTAATGTGGTCTCAACTCCTTTTTTTTTTTTTCAGACTTAATTGAATTTATTGTAGCATTCAATTCATGTTATGCCTTCAGCTTTTGATACACTCTTCAACGTATTAAATTTATCATAAATGGTCGAAAATATACCATTTGTTCAACGAGGTTGTGCAATATGAATTTTATCATAAATGGTCGAAAATATATGTAAGGAAGTTACCTAACAGATGGGATATCATCCAGAATGGACAACTTTTGTTAAGAGCTTTCAATGTACTTACGATTCTAAGAAAATTAAGTTTAATGAAATGCAGGAAGCTACGAGGAAGGATGTTGAATGGGCATTTGGAGTTCTTCAAAAACTCGTTGGGCAATGATAAGGGGTCCAGGTCGTTTCTGGTATAAAAATAATTTGAAAGAAATCATGATTGCTTGCATTATTTTGCATAACATGATAGTCGAGCATGAAGGGGATACGACAATAGATTGGTCGAATGATCCTAACACGAACAACATCAACAATCCATTTATAATCCAAGGATCAGTCGAAGCATTCAATTGCTACCTCCAAGCAAGATATGAGCTTTGTGATCAACGTAAGCATCAACAACTCAAATTGGACTTGATAGAGCACGTGCGGGCACTAGTATACGGAGAAAATTAGCAAAATTATTTGAATTTATGAAGCATTTAGTTGTTATTTTCAATTGTTATTTTAATTTATGTTTTCAATTGTTGTATTTTTTTATGTTGTACTCATTATTCTATTTCTAATAAATTTTTAATAATATTTTGTCAAAAAATATATTAACATTAATTGAGGTTGCAAACTTAAAACTAAAAAATCTTCACCCGTATTGTGGGTGCTCTAAGGATAGCAATTGGACGGGTATGAGACGGATAGTGGTTTTTTTTTAATCCCGTACCGTTAACTCGTATTCAGATCCACTATATATAAATATAGTTATATTTAATATATATATATATTAACTTATATGCATATTAATGTATACATTTTGTGTAAAAATATTTCATATGTAGTTTTTTTAGTATATGAATCATTAAATATGAATGCTATTTTAAAAAATTATATATATATATTAATTTGAAATATTTAATGATAAATAAAGATATTGTATATATTAAAATTAATTTAAAAATTATATGGGACGGGTCCTGGGTCTGGGAATTTTCTGACGAGGCCGTTCTAGGACATGGCAAATTCGTCCCAGACTCGTTCCGTTGTCATTTCTACAAATAATCAAATTTAAATACTCCCTTCATTCCTTAAAAGTTTGCGGTGATTTTTGGGCATAAAGTTTAAGAGAAAAGGGCAATGATTAGAGTGTTGAGTGGTAATTTTGTAAATTTTTGTAAATTTAAATACTCCCTATAAAAGTAATGATATGAAGGGTAAATATATTTATATTGTGAGGGTGGGAATTGTAATGATTATAAAAGAAAACTTTTGAGGAACAAACTAAATAGAAAAGTATAAAATTTTTAAATAAAATTGATGTGGCATAATGGTGTAGGTCCAAGAGAAAGAAGCCACTGGCTAGAGGGTAAGACGAAACCTAATCACTTCCCCCTAGGACCTGGTCATGTCGGGATCTGGTCTCATGAAACTGGACATGACTTGATCAGATCCCTTCGGGATCTGATCTGGTACTAAGAGCCTTACCCTAAAAAGCGATCAGATCTGGGGAGCACAAATATGAAGGAAAGACTTTCCCTCGACCTTCCTTGCTCAGGACCAGGAAAATGAATTATCTTGGCCTTCAAGAAGAGTAAGAAATCTTGAGGTGTCAGAATATCTCTGAATACCTCTGTAAATGTGTGCGCACTACCCGAATAATCAGTTATGTGTCAGAATCGTACTATGACGTGGCACCATTCATAACAAACCCTAGATCCGAATTTACATCTTTACCCTTCAATCACAAGGTATAAAAAGGTACCCCTTTTCATTCTTTCAAAGGTTAAGTCACATTTTTCTACTATTCACTTTCATATAAAAAAAATACACATCTTCTCCATCAAACATCATTGACTTGAGCGTCGGAGGTCCGTCGCCGGACACCTCTCCGGCCCGGTTTTCGTGCAGGTCCCAACTACCGCCATCACCTTCCATCTCTATCAATCATCCAAGGATTCTCAAGGAGCTCATTTAGGTATTCATCACTTTAAATATTTCTTTGAATGTGTTCTCTCTCATTCACTCATGTGAATTTGATGATATGTTGGTAAAAAGCTTAAAGGAGGGTGATCATGTAAGAGATCTGGAAGAAACTTTTGAGGTGATTAGAGCGAGTGGCATGAAGCTTAATCCTGCGAAGTGTGCCTTTGGAGTTCAATCGGGCAAGTTCTTGGGGTATATGGTCACACCAAGAGGGATAGAAGTGAACAAGGAGAAAGTAAAAGTTGTTCTAGAAATGCAAGAGCCTAGAAGCAGAAAATGGAGATCGGATCTGAGTCTCATCGAATCATGTCCTATGATGAGGACCAGAACTCCATTCTAATGAAAGAAAATCTGGACCTAGTTGAAGAGGAAAGAGAAATAGCACGTCTCAGGGCCGAAAGATACAAGAGTCAGATCCGTGCTGGATACAATAAGTGAGTAAAAGTGCGAAAATTTTGTCAAGGGGATATGGTCCTCAGAAGAGTCGATGCATTGAAACCAGTAAAGAAGTTGGAGCCAAATTGGGAAGGGCCATTCATTGTAAGCGAAGTGTTGAAAGGAGGAGCATACAAGCTGATGAGAGAAGACGGAAAGGAAGTAGCACGCCCATGGAATGTGAGCAAACTTAAGAAATACTATTGCTAAAAGACAGGCAAGATCTGAAACTCCTACTTTTGTTATCTTTCTTTGTTTATGAACTGGATGATGTATCCAGGTTATGAAAGATCTTTGTAATAGCTTTGCACTTTGAATATTTCAATGAAACAAGGAGCTGGTGAGAGAAGCCCCTTTTTTATCTTATCATTATGAAAAATATCTGGATCTGAATGAACTCCCCGAGGAGTATAAATAACTCATATAAGAGTATAAAATATAACTCTGAAAGAGCAAAGGCTGCTCCTGATATTCGGAGTATAAACAACTCATATAAGAGTATAAAATACAACCCTGAAAGAGCCAATGCTGCTCCTGATATCCGGAGTATAAACAACTCAAATAAGAGTATAAAATATAACTCTGAAAGAGCAAATGCTGCTCCTGATATTCGGAGTATAAACAACTCTAATAAGAGTATAAAATACGACTCCATAAGAACGAACAATTGTTCTCTACATGGAATAAAAAGATGAGGAGAGATCTCAGGACCCGAGTCCAAGATCAGGAAAATTATTTACTTGGAAAAATTTCAATTTTTTTCTAAGGATGAGGAGAGATCTCAGGACCTGAACTCGAGATCAGGAAAATTATTTACTTGGAAAAATTTCAATTTTTTTTTCTAAGGATGAGGAGAGATCTCAGGACCCGAGTCCGAGATCAGGAAAATTATTTACTTGGAAAAATTTCAATTTTTTTCTAAGGATGAGGAGAGATCTCAGGACCTGAACCCGAGATCAGGAAAATTATTTACTTGGAAAAATTTCAATTTTTTTTTTCTAAGGATGAGGAGAGATCTCAGGACCCGAGTCCGAGATCAGAAAAATTATTTACTTGGAAAAATTTCAATTTTTTTCTAAGGATGAGGAGAGATCTCAGGACCTAAGTCCGAGATCAGGAAAATTAATTACTTGGAAAAATTTTAATTTTTTTCTAAGGATGAGGAGAGATCTCAGGACCCGAGTCCGAGATCAGGAAAATTATTTACTTGGAAAAATTTCGATTTTTTCTAAGGATGAGGAGAGATCTCAGGACCTAAGTCCGAGATCAGGAAAATTATTTACTTGGAAAAATTTCGATTTTTTCTAAGGATGAGGAGAGATCTCAGGACCTAAGTTCGAGATCAGGAAAATTAATTACTTGAAAAAATTTCAATTTTTTTCTAAGGATGAGGAGAGATCTCAGGACCTAAGTCCGAGATCAGAAAAATTATTTACTTGGAAAAATTTCAATTTTTTTTCTAAGGATGAGGAGAGATCTCAGGACCCGAGTCCGAGATCAGAAAAATTATTTACTTGAAAATTTTTCATTTTTTTTCTAAGGATGAGGAGAGATCTCAGGACACGAGTCCGAGATCAGGAAAATTATTTACTTGGAAAAAATTCAATTTTTTTCTAAGGATGAGGAGAGATCTCAGGACCTGAACCCGAGATCAGGAAAATTAATTACTTAGAAAAAAATTCAATAACAATACAAGCATAAAAGAGCACAAGTAGTTCAAAAAGATAAAGAGATCTCATTAATAATGGGATGGTAACCATACACAAGAGGAATACAAAAACAAAAAGTACAGAGTGTGATAACAAAAGGAGCATACAAGCTCTTGAAATCAGAAAAATACTAAGTCTGAGCATCAGTTGCAGGAGCTTCCTCCTCTGCAAGGTTTGAGAGCCCAAAATCTGGAGTACTAGATCCTTCTATTGAAGGGAGATTTGGTAAAGGATCAAAAGAAGAGGCCAGAGTTTGACGAGGAGGAAAGATATCATAAATCAAGGAGGAGGTGGTAGGCACTTCAGGGTCCAGTTCCTTCTCAAAGGCCAACTTCAGAGCTGCTTTCTGGATCACGGGAAGCCACCACATATGGCCAGGTCCTGCATTTAGGGATGGCAATGGGGCAGAGCATGGCAGATAGTTAAATATCCAAATCTGCCCTGCGTTCATAAGTATCTGCCCTGCCCTGCCCTGCGACCTGCTGCGGGGCAACATTTCGTGCCCTGCCCTGCCCCATGCACTCCAAAAATTCAAGTAAAACATGCAGATTAAATTAAATTAAACAATAAAATAAATATTAAAAATCCACAACTAAATTAAACATTAAAATTAAACATTAGAAATTCACTAAATCATATCCAAAATACTTTTTTTTTTTTTTTTACGGAGAATCATATCCAAAATACTTAATAGCAAACAAATGTGTTTTGTGAAATTGTGATTTGAAGACAGTGAGAGAGTGAGCGGCGGAATGGGTAAGTTAAATTAGGGTTAGTGGAATAGTGGCCATAATTAAATAATATATATATTAATATAATATTTTTTTTTATATTCATGGAAGGGCAAGGCAGGGCAGGGCAGATTTTTATAATACATGGATCCATGCCTGCCCTGCCCTGCGTGCGGGGCAGGGCAGATTTGCCCTGTTTTAAGGATGGGGCAGGGCAGAGCGGATCTAAACCTCTCAGAGCAGGGCGGGTCGACCTCGGGGCAGATCATTTTTCCATCCCTACCTGCATTAAGATCCCCCTGAAAGAACGGAGAGGGTGCTAAGCTCTGGATAATGGGAGCTGGGTCGATAGAGGGCTTGAAGCCTTGTTTCTTCACTTGAGCTATAGTACACTTGATCCCATGAGTTATAAAATGACCAATATGAGGGTTCATATCCCTAAGGTAATGGGGGCTACGTTGATATGCTTCAACCAGCCCCAAATGGAGATCCTGGAGAAACTCTTGACTAATGGAGGTCGTCAATAGTCTTTGACGACAGTCATCAACACCCCGTTTCTGCCCTCGCTTAAAAGCCTCTTCCAGGTCTCTCTGTTGCTGAGCTCTCATAGCGGACGTCTCAGAGCGAGCTCTTTCAGCCAGCTCCCAACCTTCTTCGACCTTCTTCCTCAATTCCTCGTTCTGGGCGGTGAGCAAACTTAGATCTGCAGCTGCTTTTTGAACTTCTTCGTCCTTCTCGGATAACTCTAAACGGAGGCATCCCAGGTCCTTATCAGACAGCTCCTTCTCAGTCTTGTCCAACAAAACTCCTTGGACAGCCATAAGCTGAAAGGAAAGAGATTTATTAAAAGGAACAGAGTAACGAAGACATAAGAGTATAAGAAAAGAGGAGTTACCTGGGTGCATAATTCTGAAGAGATCTCCCAAAGCTGAGGAACCGAATGATCAAAGAACCGTTGCTTATCATCCGGAGTCGGAATCAACTTGAGGAAGGAAGTACTCTCTTCTCCTCTTAATTCAGAAATGGATTTGGGGATCTCCAAAGTAAAGAAGTCCTTAGAGGACCTACGAGGACCAGCTGCCTCCGAGCGAGTCCGATGAGATTTTGACTTTTTTGAAGGAACTTTTTCACTATCCGTAGGAGCAGGTCGCTTAGGGATAGGAGGAAGGGCACCAGAAGCGGCATCACCAGGGGCTTTGGCAACGACAGGAACTGATTCATCCTCATGAATAGGCTGGGCCGAATTTAAGGGAGCAGCTATCGTGACAACATCCTCCATTCCAGTGGACAAGGTAGGAACTTCTGAAGAGGTCCCTACCGCAGTAACCTCATCATCATCATCACCAAGGTCTATCTTAACGGAGCTGAAGACGAAGTCCATTTCTGAAGAAAAACAATGAAGAGAAAATATGAGCTAAATATATAAGAACAAAAGAGGGAACAGAAAGAAAAGAGAAGAGGGGTTTTACCGGCTCTGGGGGAAAGTTCCGCTCCAGAGCTATCAAGGCCAAACTGAATTAATACACCCCGATCCCGTACAAGTTGGATTATTTTGAAAAGACCATTCTCTTTATCGAGAACATAGTCTTCTAAGGAACTCATGATTTTCCGATCCCTTCGAGAAACTATGGAGTCTAAAATAGCAACGTAGGAAGGAGTGGTCTGTTGCCATTCGGAACAAGGAAAAGGCCATTTCCCATTCTTGGGAGTAACCCAAAAATATTTCTTCTTCCACCCCGGTTCAAGGCTAGGAGGTTTCTTTATGAAATTAGGGAGGCCATTAACCCGAGAGTTAAAATAAAAGAAGCCTTCTTTCAACTTGATTTCATGGCAAGCTACGAACATTTCAGGACTAGGGTTACCTCCATAGTATCTCAAGAGGATATAAAAAGATAAGCAGGTCCTTACTGATGAGGGATTGACCTGGGCTAGGGAGATGTTAAACAATTGACATATTTTGGCAAGATAAGGACAAATTGGGAAGCGAATTCCACAATCGATGTGTGCCTTGAAGAATGGCAAGGAGGGACGACAATAGAAGTTCGGCCTCTCCTCAGGAAGAGCTATGTCAAAAAGAAAGTCAGAGACATTGTGACACCTTCGCCGTATCGCCTTAAGTTCTTGGGAAGTAAGGGAAGAGTGAGTAGAGACCTTGTTCCATGATTCATCGGAAGAATCTTCAGGGGTTGTTAACCTCCTTGGACGTCGAGAAAGAGGAGGGTGAGAAGAAGAAGAAGAAGAAGGATGAGTAATTAGCGCCAAGGGAGGAGGCCCTAATTGGGATCTGGGGTACTGATCGGAAAGAACGTCCGTATGACCAGACGAGTTAAGCTGATCGGGAGTTAAACTCCGAGAACTACGATTATGAGAATCCGATCGTGTGCCCTCTCCCTCGGTTGAGAAGGAAGAGGAACCAGGTGCAGAAGGAGATGGGCTAGCCATCAAGGATCAGAAAAGAAGAATAGAATCGAAAAGAGGACAGTACCTGAATTAAGTGCTGGTTGTGCCGGAACAAAGGGATTCGCCGGAAGTAGAGATCTCTCACCGGAAACTTAGAAAGAAGATTTTTTCAAAAAAGCAAGACTCTTTTACTCAGATATCCAACAGTGAAAAATGGAGATAAAAGCCTCTTTTTATACTAAGGATTGATGGGATAGCCGCCTTGCTAGATAGGCAACACGTGTACGGCCCAGATGAGAGAAGGTGAGAGGTCGCGTCTGAATGGACAGCCCAGATCAAAAGTAAAAAGTTTTAGGGATGAGCGGGAAAACCTAAGGAATTCGAAAAGACTCTATTCTAAACTATTTCGACAAGAGCTGCAATAGTCTAGAATAGGGGGGAATGGATGATGTGGCATAATGGTGTAGGTCCAAGAGAAAGAAGCCACTGGCTAGAGGGTAAGACGAGACCTAATCACTTCCCCCTAGGACCTGGTCATGTCGGGATCTGGTCTCATGAAACTGGACATGACTTGATCAGCGGGATCTGATCTGGTACTAAGAGCCTTACCCTAAAAAGCGATCAGATCTGGGGAGCACAAATATGAAGGAAAGCCTTTCCCTCGACCTTCCTTGCTCAGGACCAGGAAAATGAATTATCTTGGCCTTCAAGAAGAGTAAGAAATCTTGAGGTGTCAGAATATCTCTGAATACCTCTGTAAATGTGTGCGCACTACCCGAATAATCAGTTATGTGTCAGAATCGTACTATGACGTGGCACCATTCATAACAAACCCTAGATCCGAATTTACATCTTTACCCTTCAATCACAAGGTATAAAAAGGTACCCCTTTTCATTCTTTCAAAGGTTAAGTCACATTTTTCTACTATTCACTTTCATATAAAAAATATACTCATCTTCTCCATCAAACATCACTGACTTGAGCGTCGGAGGTCCGTCGCCGGACACCTCTCCGGCCCGGTTTTCGTGCAGGTCCCAACTACCGCCATCACCTTCCATCTCTATCAATCATCCAAGGATTCTCAAGGAGCTCATTTAGGTATTCATCACTTTAAATATTTCTTTGAATGTGTTCTCTCTCATTTACTCCTGTGAATTTGATGAGGTCGCATCAAAAATGTAACACAAAGTATAGAGTATGAGGACAAGATCGGTATGAGAAATACCACCGAAAAAAGGTGTACAACATGACAATAAGAAAAGAGCACGAAGTCAAATTTTAGCATCCCAGAACCTGTTTTGGGCTTGATCTCCAAGTCTTGAAGCCAGTTTCTCTGATAATTTTCTCAACAACCTAATTTCTCGCTAGCTCCTCTTTCTTGAAGATTACTACATTTCTCCATTTTCACAAAGTCCACACCACACATGCCGTTATAACTATTTTTCCCTCCTTTCCTCTAAACAATTTATTAAAATGGAGCAGACTGCCCATTAGATTAGAGGATAGAGCAGTTCGACCGTTTTTTTTTAATCGTGTTTTTACTTTTTTTCGATATTTAGAAGGGTTTGTACCTGATCTTCAAGGGCATGGTATTTTTCGACGTTGAACTTTCTTTGCTCTTGCTCAACCAGCGTGAAGGCTGGATTGGTGTTCAGACGTGACAAACATGCTTGAGGTCAATGCCAACCACCATGTCTTCGTATGACCAGGTAAAAACATTCAAATTAGCTTTCAAGAATGAGATGAAGTTTGACTGGTGAGGCTTGGGGAGCTAGAATTTGATCTTGAGTTCTAAGTGGGTCGACCATAATACTTTTCATGTGTACGTCGAAATATCGTTTTGTTGACGGTCTTCCTTTGATTTTTTGTCTTCTTTGACTCATTTCATGGGATAAGTTTATGGTTGGTTCTAATCTTTATTCTATTTCATAAAAAAAATTAACTTTAGATTTTGATGACCTCTATGCTTTCTTTTTTTTCCTAGATGAAAAATTGTATTCGTGATTTTCTTGCTATCAATGTGCTCTCGTGATTCTACAATAATGGCTGGGAAATCATTATTTTCACAAATAAATATGGGCTCATTTCATGGATATAATTTTGGGTACTAAAACACATGTTTTGAATTTTAAGATCCTCCGTTCTACTTTGTAATTTAAAAATTGATTTTTTAAAACAATTAAAAATCACCAATTTCAAATTTATTGATATAATTAATCTCACTACAATCATTATAATACCACCATTTTATTCCATATCAAAACCATGTATATTTGGCAAAACTCCTTAGCAGAGGGGCGCAAACTGCTTGTTATCTGCAAATATTTCAAAGAAATAGCGTACACGAAATCCACTACTTATGTTGATAGAATTGACTGTTATGTACCAAACATGTCAACATAACTAAACAGACACTTGAAAAGTTACTCACGCCATCGCCTAATATCAACTACAAGTGTTAGAAGAAGTTGCTTATAACTACTTCCGTAAACGGACCTTGCTGGAAAGACGAGGACCATAAGAACGAATTTGAGGTGATTTCTTCAAACGGGCGGGCATTATGTACAGAGGTGCTATTTTCGTATTATAATCCCATCTTTATTGCAGTTTTCCGGAAGAGTGCAGGCGGCTAGCTTTTGTAGATGCTGAAAATTGGTTTGCCAACTCTACAAGTGTCGTTTTGTTCCGACCAATTGTGTTGATCGAATTGTACCTTATCATTTGCATCAGGATCCAGTTGTGGTGAAGGGCATTTCTCGAGATGAAGAATTAAGATCCTTTAAATAATATTCTGTCAGATGACTATATTTGATAGATAGTGAGTGAAAGAGGGTTCCCGAAATGATATTAACGAAAACGCTACACATGCCCACAGAACATTAGAAAGAAATAAAAGGGTAGAAAGATTAAAAATAGGGAAAAGTCTTGGGGGGGGGGGGGGACAACACAAAAATGGAAAAGGTAAAAGGGAACCAGCAAAAAGGGAATTCAAAAGATGAGACATACAAGAAATTTAAAACAATAACCTGATGAATCAAATTACAATCAGACAAGGGGACAACAAAGAATTTCCAAAACATGTCATGATAAAAGAAACAGCCATTTACCTTGTACTCCGGGACTTCAGATACATGGTTTTTCACTATATGAAAATGTTGATCATGGGGTGCGATAAGGTAAGATTGCTTAACCTGCTCGACAAGTGAAAGAGTCAATAAGCTCGTCGGGGGAAATACAAAAATAGCCTAGTCAAAGTTGGCTTTATCATAAATAGCCCAACTTACTCAAAACATACAAAAAGGGCCTATTTTAAATTAAATTAATTAAAAAAAAAAGAAAAAAATGAACAGTAACAAAGTTGGGAGGGGGTTACAAGCTGGACTGAGATTGGGCACGCAAGAACATCTTCTCTCATCTCTCATTCTCTCTCTCTCTTCTCTCTTTCTCCCATCTCTCATTCTTCCATTTTTTCTCTTTTTCTATACTCAAATTCTTTCATTTTGTCTCATGATGTAATTGAAAGTTGGATTGAAGGTAAGAAATATATTTATTTTGTTTAAATTTGTTGTTTGATGTTTTTATCATAGTAAATTTAAGTGATTTTTTTTTAGATTTACATCCAAAATTCCCTTTTGAGTTGTTTATTGTGAATGTTTAGGGTTGTTTAAGGTTGTGTAATGTGGTTATGTAGGGTTGTGTAATGTGGTTGTTTAGGGTTGTTTAGAGTTGTTTAGGGTTGTGTAATGTGGTTGTTTAGGGTTGTTTAGGGTTGTTTAGGGTTGTGTAATGTGGTTGTTTAGGGTTGTGTAATGTAGTTGTTTAGGGTTGTTTAGGGTTGTTTAGAGTTGTTTAGGGTTGTGTAATGTGGTTGTGTAGGGTTGTTTAGGGCTGTGTAATGTGGTTGCTTAGGGTTGTGTAATGTGGTTGTTTAGGGTTGTTTAAAGTTGTGTAATGTGGTTGTTTAAGGTTGTTTAGGGTTGTGTAATGTGGTTGTTTAGGGTTGTTTAATGTTGTTGTTTAGAGCTGTTTAATGTTGTTTATGGTGGTTGTTTAAGTTGTTTAGATTGTTTTTTATTAAATATTCTACTATTAACAATTATAATTTTCTTATTGAATTGTAGATATGGAGTTGCCTCAATTTTGGGTCAACATAATTTATTTTGGCGAGTTTATCAATGAAAATGGTCAATGGGAATGGAAAAGAAGTGAGGGTCATAATGGTAATAATGTAGAAGGACTTCCAATATCTTCGAACATAACATATAAAGAGCTTCATTCCGAAGTACTAAGTTTGTGCAATGTTGATTTTTCGATGCATGATGTGGAAATGCGATTTCTTCTCACTGAAAAAAAAAAAAGAATTTCAAGTTCCAATTCAAATCAAATCGAATAAGGAGGTTTACATTGTTGTGTGCATTGATGAAAATTGCAAGTGGAGGTTGCGAGCAACAAAGTTCAATGAGTGTAATTACTCAGTGTACTTGTTGTGTTCAGACTATTATACAGTTGAGTTTTGGAGAGCAGCTTATGTAGGTGTTATTTCACCTGCACCGAATGAATCTGAATGGGTACTTACTGATGAAATGAAGAAACTGAATGTCTTGCCACCAGAGGTACGACAACAACCTGGCCGTCGTAAAACAGAAAGAGCGTTGTCAACTGGTGAATTTTCAAAAAAAAAAAAAAGAACGTCGTCAATTGGAGGAGCCGACAACTGTGGAATTTTAAAAAAAAAGACATTGTAGCAGGTGTAGGCAGGTAGGACACAACAAATTAACATGTCGAGCTCCACTGCCTGGTTGAAAGAAAATCACTATGTTAGTGAATATGTAGTTTTTAATTTTTATCTTAGTTGAATGTGAACGATTAAATATTTGTACTAAGTGTCCCAATTTAATTATCGTATGTGAACGATTAAGTATCTGTTGGTATTTGATATTTTTTTTTTGTTATGAAATTCACATGGGAATTTTTTTTTTGCTACTGTAAACAACAGATTTATATTAATATGTTGGTTTGTGAACAGAATTTGTTGCTACTGTAAGCAACAGTTTTTTTTTGTCCCTATTTAACAACTCTGTACAACTCTAAACAACTATGTACAACCCTGAACAACTCTAAACAACTCTAAATAACCCTGAACAACTCTAAACAACACTGCACAACTCTAAATAACTCTAAACAACCCTGAACAACTCTAAACAACTCTAAACAAATTCATTATTTAAATAACCCTATATTAAACAACCTCATTATTTATCATTTAAAATGTGTTATTTGTACCATTTTGAATATTAAAGTGTCTCCATTGAAGTTTATTAATCTTATGTGTGATCAAATAGTGTTGTTTAGTTTTGAATGCTAAATACTATTAAATAATCTCATGTTAAACAATAAGATGTTATATGATCAAAATGTGTTATTCTCACTGTTTATCATTAATAAGATGTTATGTGTACCATTTTGAAGATTAAAGTGTCAAATTTAGAGTTTATTCACTTAAAAATAAGTAATTCACATTTTGTTTCGTCTTATGTGTTTGTTTAATATGAATTGCTTAATGTTGTTTAAAGTTGTGTAGCGTTGTTTAGAGTTGTGTAGTCTTGTTATATTTCTCGTTGTGTAAGGTTGTTTATAGTTGTATAGAGTTGTTTAGAGCTGTTTAGAGTTGTTTTATATGTAGTTGTGTAGAGTTGTTTAGAGTTGTTTAGGGTTGTGTAGTCTTATTTTATATCTAGTTGTGTAAGGTTGTTTAGAGTTGTTTTATATATAGTTGTATAGAGTTGTTTAGAGCTGTTTAGAGTTGTTTTATATGTAGTTGTGTAGAGTTGTTCAGTGTTGTTTAGAGTTGTTCAGGGTTGTTTAGAGTTGTTTAGTCTTATTTTATATTTAGTTGTGTAGAGCTGTTTAAAGTTGTTCATTGTTGTGTAGAGTTGTTCAGAGTTGTATAAAATTGTTTACAGTGGGACAAAAAAAATTTCACTTACCATAGCAAAAAATTTCAAACGTGCTGAAATATTTCAAACGTAAATTCTCTAAACAAAACGAACATGCTAGAAAAACATTAAAACTTGTAGAATTCTTCAAGTTTTCTTACGATCTAAAATATTCCAAACATAATTTTTCAAGTTTTCTAACAATCTAAAATATTCAAAACACAACTCTTGAATTTTTCTCACAAGCTAAAATATTCCAAACACAATTCTTCAAAATTTCTCACAATTTCCTTTGTTAATCCTGCACATCCAAAAAAAAAATATATATATATATTAATAATTATCCTTGTATGAATATTTATAAAGTGAAAAAGGAATAATAAATTACCTACTGGCTAATTTTTTTCTCCATTCCTTTATGTAATCAGGACGGGCCAACATCTTTTTTAGCAAACAAAAACTCAATAAACTTCACAGTAAACATGCCACAATCAAATCTGCATAAAAATGAGGGTTAGTATTAAGAAAAAATATAACTCATACAATATACTGAATTTCAACATACTATTTGGGGACACGCTATGCTGTCAATCGTCTCCATCTCATAATTCTCATCCACTTTTGCACGTATCAACATAGAAAGAACCTTCTTTAATATGGGTCCAAGAATTTCACGATTGATGTGTCGTCCCATACTATTATAAACTAGAACATTCCTCTCTGGCACTAAGTGTAATCCAATGTTCATTTATACAACAAGGAATATATAGGAATTTACAACCTAGGTAATACCCCATCAACATATCTAATCAATGAACCTAACATTAAAATATAATGGTTATAAGAAAAGAAATTAACGTCATATAGTGAACTTACAATTGGTCATAAACCACTCTTCACCCAGGAGTTCATCATAGAACTTTCTCCCCACATCGCAATATGCTTGACTCAATTGTTCACTAAGCACATAACAACAAACTTTTAAAAATATAAAATGTCATACACCTTTTATTTTAATTTATTTGCACATAATATTACCTGTTTGTAACTTTTTCTAGCCATTTATCAAACACCTCTTTCTTTTCCATGTCAACAGCTCTATATGGATCAAATTGTGTGATGTTTGTTAATTTTCTTCGTTTTGAAGGATCAGTGTAAGGCGTGCAGTTAGATGGTCCAGGTTTACGCTTTCTGAGGCCACGACGTTACAAACCTGCTAACATATGCACACCAAGAATATGCAATAAGATTACAAATTCCATCAACAATATATACAAACTCCAATCAACTTTGTTCATACAAATTAAAACACAAACCTGCATCATTATTTGTTGACGATCGATCATCATCACTCAGTCCAATTGGAGTTGTCTCCAAAGCATCACTCAGTCCAATTGGAGTTGTCTCCAAAGCATGATCCTTAGTAGAGGTAGTCTGATCCTTAGTAGAGGATGTCTCCAAAGTCTCCAAAGCATTTGTCTCCAAAGCATGATTAGTGGTTGTCTCCAAAACTAAAGACCGATGTCATTCTTTTCATTCTTCGACTCAATGTCATTCTTTTCATTCTTCGACTCAATGTCATTCTTTTCAACTCTTCTTAAAAATAGATTGTGCATTAACTTACCCGAAAAACTTATCTCTCTCATTTCAAATAATTTGCCAAAGCAAGATTTTTTCAACATCTCTCGATGTTCTACATCGAGTCTTTCATAAATTTCTTCTTTAATGGTTGTTAGTCTGCTGCGTGAGCCTATTTTTGAATCAAACCAATCTTTAACCGGAATAACATACTCCATCAAAAACTGTTACACAAAATTAACACTGATATATGTAAGCATAGCACATGATCCTCTGCATAGGAAAATATTTGGTACATAATATATTTTTTTATACAGTTACTCTAATCTAAAATGGTGCAAACAGAAAGTTGTGAAGTTAACCCCTATGAAATCATATATCAGGCAAAAAATTGGAGGAGTAGCATGAAGAAACAACCCTTTTGGATAAAAAAAATGTCAAATTTTGGAAAACCTACCTGCAATTTTTTATTTAATTTCTTCTCTGAGTTAGGGCAGAGCACCGTGTTGTAGAAGAGAAAATCCTTGTTTTTCCTAGTGAGGGAAGATGCGCGTTCTCCTCCTCTTTTGACCCCTGTCTCGACCTCTTTGTTGAAGAAACGCAACTTTGATGTTGAATATGAAGAACAATAGATTTTTTTTTTTTTTGCAGATTTCGCTTTTGATTTTGGAGAAGACTTTGGAAAGTAGATGAAGGATTAAAGAAGAAGATGTTTGAGATTTTCTCAAAACCTGTTGAAGAATGAAGAAGACGGAGTAAATGGTAGATGAGGGGTTGAGGCTTGAGGAAGAAGGTGATGTTTGGGGATTTTAAGATAAAACCCTTCTCTTTAAGTTTTTTTTTTTCCTCTTATTTAATAAATTTTATTGATATAAAATTTGGTCAAAGGCCAAAATTAAGTATTGGCCGGGTCATCCGGCCATACTTGATAATTCCCACTAAGCTCGTCTAATAGATAATGTGTCAAATCCGGAATCATCGATCAAGAAAGTATTTTTAAATTGCCAAAGTCTTGTATGTACTCAAGTACACCATGTACTTGAGTAGACTTTTACTAGTCAAATGTTGACCGTTGATCACCGTTGACCGGTCAACGGTCAAACTTTGACTTTTTTTTTTTTGTTTTTTTTTCGATTTTTTTTTTCGATTTTTTTTTTTTTTGAAAAAGTGTATGTTATTATGACTAAAAAGTGTATCTTTGTTTTTTTTAATGAAAAGTGTATGTTACTATATTGAAAAGTGCAACATTGTTTTTAATGAAAAGTGTATGTTATTATAACTGAAAAATGTATGATATTATAAATTAAAAATGTAAGTTATATATTAATGAAAAGTGTATGTTATTATAACTATAAAGTGTATGATATTATAATTGAAAAGTGTATGATATTATAACTGAAAAGTGTATGCTAATGATACACCTTTTATTATTTTTAAAAACTGGTGCTAATTTATTTTAAAAAAATTATTATTAATTTTACACGTTTTATTATTTTTTTACTTGCACTTTTATTACTATTAATTATATTATTAGTAAGTGCAATTAATGATATTACTAGTACTTGCACTTTTTTTATAATGTATAAAAAACCTGTTGCTAATTTTTTTTAAAAATTATTATTAATTTTACAAATTTTATTATTTATTAATTGTACTTTTAATGTATAAATTAAATTATTATTAATTTTACAAATTTTATTATTTATTTTAAAATTATTATTAATTTTACAAATTTTATTATTTATTAATTGTACTTTTAATGTATAAATTAAATTATTATTAATTTTACAAATTTTATTATTTATTAATTGTACTTTTAATGTATAAAAAAAAACTGTTGCTATTTTTTTTACAAATTTTATTATTTATTAATTTATAATGTATAAAAAAACTGTTCCTAATTTTTTTTTTAAATTATTATTAATTTTACAAATTTTATTATTTATTAATTGTACTTTTTAATGTATAAAAAAACTGTTTTTTTTTACAAATTTTATTATTTATTAATTTATATTAAAACTGTTAAAAATAAAATAACAAAATTTTTTGCTAGAAGGGGGAATCGAACCTGGGACAGAATCCCTTAACAACCATTAGACTACAATGAGTTTTTTTAAATATTTTATTATTTATCATATATATAATATATATTTCCTATATAGCTGGACTCAAGTACACCGTGTACTTGAGTACGCAGCAGTCCTACCCTTTTAAATTTTGCAATTTGACTATTTTTCGAAAACTTATGCTGATGTGGCAGCCAATCTTTATTTTAATTTTTTGAAGAAACTGAAAATAACTTATGCTTTGAATCGTGTCCCTCGATCCAACTAATGTTTGCACACCATGGTGCTTTACGAGTACATTAGCTTCTGCTGGCTGATATTTGACTAGCAAGTTCTCTCGTGGGGCATAGAATCAAAACGTAACTGTTTTTGTACTTGATGCCTTGAGAACTGTTAATTTCAATAGCAGGAAGCTGTTTAGCAAAAGTGATAAAATAAATGAAAATAATCTTTAAAAAAAGTTGATTTACATACAAATGAAAAATTCAAGGATATACCAAAAAAGCAATGCTCTTGCCCGTTCCAGCATCCTTACCTGTGAGCAAAAGTATCTGATTGTTGGACGCAAAGAACTTATTCTAAAGATGGCATGTGAAAAATATTTTGTATTTCCTCCAAGTGTGACGAAATCCTATTATCTTACTTAGATTCTAGGATGATCAATATTTTGAAATCGTAAATCCAAATTTCAAATCTACTAAATCCCAAATCAAGCGTCTCCTTATAAAAGAGCAGGAACAAAATAACTATATAATTGATTGATTCAATCAAATTAAACTGATAGCTAAAAGAAGTTAAAAATGTAAGTATAGACCTTCATGGAAGGCAGAAAGGGAAGTGTCAACGAAGATACATCAAACCTGAAAAGACAAAATAATCACCACTCAATTAAAGTAAATATAAATCTTTTTGTACTGAGAATCGATTCCTCATTAATTGTCCTTTTCCCTTCCTCATCCTTAATCGCCTCAACTTGCTGACATAAATCAATCTCATCTTCCACACAATTCAATGGCACTCGTTTCTTAATAATCTTGACATCCCCCCTTAATGCTGCACTACTTCTTACAATCTTCCTCTTATTTTCCAATTCCTCATCACTGTCAACATCAGATGAATCCATCTGCCCACCACCTTAATTTAGACCTCTCTTTGGTATTTAAGCTATCATTATTAGTTACAGAATCCTGCCTTTTTATGCACTAAACTACTAGCAGCCGCAGAAGGGACTACTTTTTACAACATTTATTTTATAGTGTGACAAAAAGGCTTTTTTTTCTTGTAGTGTCTTTTTATTAATTAATTACAATGTTTTTGCTCTTATTTTACACTTAATTTGAGAGACGTATAACTTCTTCATATTTTCATTTCAACTCCAACCATTAACTCCTTATATAATATAATGTTCAAATTAACATTTTTGCTAGAATATGAGTAACACCTTATAAGAATTATGAAACCTCATTGTTTTCCTTTGATGAACAATCAAACTATCGATTCTAAACTTGGAAAATAAATCAAAATGCAATATACAATCAAACGTAGAATTGATTTGAAAGTTTAGATTATTGATGCCAACAAAAAGAACAAATTCAAATACTTAATGCATAAGCTCGATCATGAAGTGCCTCGTTAATGATCCTCCCAGATACTCCCAAGTCATTGCATCTGAACTAGTCTCATTTTTGCAGGTAGCACACTTGGAAGTTGAACCTGCAGAATGTGAAGGAAACTTCACGTATCCTGACACCCAATTCAGAAATCTTACCACTCCTTTTATCCTCTGGTATCACGAGACATGTGGTTTCTAGCTCCAAGTAACAAGTTGTTTGTGTTTGAGAAGTAAAGTCCACGGTTTATTTAGTGATGGCTGGCATTTTGTGCAGCATCCAAACGTCGCTTGTGTACCCCTAGCACGGCGTCCAAAGCGGTACCATCGTTTACTGAACTTGTACACATAATCAGGTAGTATGGAGATATGTCTTTCAAGTACGGGCCCACTATCACTGAATTTTACCTTCATTTCGAATAGTGAGGAACTACAAAGGATTGATGATGATAGAATGAAACTATTTGTTTCTTCAATTGTTAAGTGTGAAATCTTAAAGAAAAGGTCATCCATTTCCGTAGATGACTCAGCAGAGGATGTTTCAGTTTTGATAGTCGAATAGAAATACTTTAGGTCATCAATCTTGCTTAATATAAACAAGAATAAGTCCTTTGAAGTGACTGACCTGGCCAGCTTCTGTCAAATCCATTCTCACTGAGGAAAAAAAAAACAAAAGGTTACACATACATGTTTGTATTCTTAATTGGATGATGCAAAACATGATTTAGTTGAGTATTTCCATTAAAGACAACAAGTCCTTGAATGCAAAACTTTTAGCTGAGTATTTCAATTGAAGACGAGCAAAATTAGATTACAAGCTGGAGATCGATCTTCACAAATATATATTTATGCATTATGATCATCATGCACTACCAACTATCCACATAAGGATGCACAAGGTGATAGACACTAATACGAGAGAAAGAGAGATAAGGCTAACTTTGAAGTGTATTGAATGATAAAACTCCCTCGAGAGCCACAAGTTTACAAATGATTTCTAGATACTCAACTAACTCGTCCTCCTCTTATTATAGAGGATACAATGTAGATACCAAGATTACCCTCTTACTCTCATTTTGTACACATTAGTAATAGGGGGTCGTCCATCACAAGGCCGCTAGGAGTTGCAGTCATATTACACTACTAATTATTAATACTCCGAAATCATAATTATTACATATATGGACTATTAATACTCCGAAATTAGCAGAAGGAACTTACAGTGACAATCACTGATACCATAAAAGGCACGTTTTCAACCATGTCTTAAAGGAGACTTCAAACTCAGGAGTCAGGTGAAACTGAATTCAGCATACCACCAAACACAATGTCATGATAAAATTTTAAAATTTCAAAGAGTAAAATGAAGAGTAGTATCTTAGATTGTGTTGGTGATATAATTGTAAAATGAAGGTTTTAGGAGGGGATTCGATTTATCTTATAATTATTTATTGTCATGGTTTCTCATTTGGTAGCCAAGTATAATATCTTGGACTCCCACACGTGTTGATAAATGAATGTCGTCTTCTTATTGTATCTAGAAGCACCAGCCACTAAAGAGACACTCAAAGGCTAACCAAAAACATTTAATCATTAGAGACTGGATATGCTCAGAGAAATTTAACTGAGCACTTACGCAGACAAATAGAAGACAAGTCTTCACTTCTACAATATGCTCTTCACCTAAGAATTACAATTAGGTTAACAAAGTCAACTGCTAGAAGATAGTAGGAAGAGCAAAACGGTCAACTAGTTTAATCCAAACAAAAGAAAGTAGGTGGAATCATCAAACCCCAAGGCATAATAAAGAGAGCTTCTTACTATATGATTTTATTTTTTTATTAGAAATAGAAACAGATAAAAGTTCATTTATTAAATACGGAGTACAAGATAAAATAGGACAAAGGATCCCTGACAAGCAAACAAACTACGACATGACACTCCAATCTCACAAAATGCAAACAAGAGAACATTGAACGCAAACCTAGTTACTATTTTGCAATAGAAGTTGGGCGGCAATGAGAAGGATCCTCTTCTTACCTTGGATCTTCGGCTTCATGCAGTTTCACCAGTCCTGTGGATAGTAGTTTTTTTCTCTCTCAACTATACGTTAAAAGTTTTTCTGATAGGAAAAGACCATGAAATACAAACTTCTTAAATTTGTCCAGCAAAAATATAAATACTCTCATGATTGGATTTGTATCCTTAGTAGTATCTCTTTTCTGTAATAGTAAACTCAACAAATTAAAGAAGATTACAAGCAAAGGTTATGGTGTGTTATGAATATAATCATGAAACCATTTTGATAAACTGTAGATCAATTAACATTATGATTAAAAAAAAAGAAGGAAAACATGGGTTGGAGCAAATCAAGTATCCCGAGTTTGCATTCTTCTATGACATAGTTATGCAACACCATGTTGAGTGTTTTATGAAGGTCATTATACATCACAAAGTAGCATCACCACCATTCACAAAAGATAATAAAGCCTAAACTTTCTATATTGCCTGATCAAGAAATTTGTCTCCATTGGCATAATTATTACTCCTAAATTAGCATAAGGAACATATTTATATCAATACATAACCTACAATATAAAACTCGGGGATCTAATAAAAGCATTACACAACATCATAGGAGCAAATTACAGATCTATGTCCACAAAAAAAAAAAAAAAAAAAATCAATTGCTGGGAAACACCCACAGAACAAACAAATCATTCCATTTTCATAAGAAATGAAAAGAATTATGGAGGGAGAGGAATACTAATAAATTGTGGTTCCATACTAGTAAACAGACAACGACCATACATTGCACCACCGATTCGGACCAAAACATGAAACATAAAATCTTGATGATGGAAATAACATAATAATAAGTTAACGAATTCATAAAATAATAGATATAGAAGAAAGCATATAATAAAAGGGAGAAGATAGTATAATTCATCAATTAATCAAGAACCAAATGGGTAAAGATCATAGTCTGTGTCTCATTTCTACACCATGCAAAACAAGAATTTTGTCTTAATCACATGGGTGAGGAGGAGAGATATTGAACAGTTGATGCTTGAATTTCCGCTCTCTCCCCTGCAAGTTTCATATTTAGGGTTCTGAAATTTATGATAAAATAAAATTTGAAAAAATACTTCATTCCTTTGTTATATTTTCAAATGTTCTTTTGTTATTAAGTAATGTACAACAAAAGTGGAAAAATATGTCATTTTTTTATTTGCGACTTTCACAACAACGATGTATATTTGATATACTATAATTATTTATATATATATATATATATATTGATTATAATTATATATAGTACGTAGTACTCCCTCCGTTTTTAATTAAGTGTCATTTTGCATTTTTTAATATTTTCAAAATAAGTGTCATTCTACATTTTTTTCTTTAATTTTGACAATTTTACCCTTATACATTATACTCCCTACCTTGATTTAAGTCTTTTCCCTTTTGAATATAATATTATAGCATAAATCATGGATAAATCTTAATTATTGTATATAAGAATATCACCTACAATATTGGCCACATTCATTACTAAACATAAATTTAATATTAAAACTAGTTATCATTAATGAAGGGTAAAATAGTCCATGAATATATATCCTAATTTGTTGAAAATTGTTAAAATGACACTTAATTAAAAGTGGAGGGAGTATATATTAATGTATAATAAACACTACAAAAACGCTCGTTTATGCCGATGGACGTATACCGACGGATTACCATTCCGACGGCTGTACCGACGGATTGCCGACGGAACTGAAAGTCAGAAGACTTTGCCGACGGAATTCAATTTCCGTCAGCTTTCCCGACGGAATGCCGACGGAAATGCCGACGGACACTCATAACTCTCTACACGGTGTCGTTTTTGGGTCACCGGCCGACGGATTTTTCAGTCGGTATTTTAAATAAGGATTACCGACGGATAATATCCGTCGGTAACCGCGCCATATTATTGGCCCCCGCGCGATATTCTTAAACGGGCGCGGATATATTTAAATTCGCGGTTACCGACGGAAATTTCCGTCGGTAACCGACCCGCATTAACAAACCGCCTCTTGAATGACTAAAAAAATTAAATGTGATCATTACCGACGGAAATTTCCGTCGGTAAAGGCAATTTTTTTAGTATATAAACTGAAGAACAGATTACATATTTCTCTTTAGAGAGAAAGATCGAAAACCTCCCCCCTCCTCCCTGTTTCGTTTTCGTTCGTCTTCATCGCGCGAAGAGGCTCTGCTGAGGTGATCTCTCGACTCGTTTAGAAAATCTATACGGTAAGCTTTCTTAATTTGTTAGTAATTAATTTTTAAGTTATATTGTATTGCCTATAATTATGAATTAAATTGCATGTGTTAATTTAATTTGTTATATAGATTAATATGAAATTGTTTGTAGTTGATGTATATAGTTAATTAGTTTGAATGTATGTAGTTGATATATCTAATTAATTAGTTGATATTGTAAATTGATGTGATTTGTTAAGATCGATATTGCATGTTTTGCATAATTGATGTTATATATATAGTGGATATTATTGTTTAATTTGCATATACGTTGGAGTGGAGTTAATTACGTAATTAAATTATGATATTGTACGTTATAATTAGCTAGATTAATATTGTTGATTTACTAATTATGAAATTATTGATTAAATTAGGGGCTTGGTTAATTATATTAGGAAATTGTTATTTTAAAGTTAGAAAAAATTGTTACTAAATTTATTAGGATATAGATTGTTAATTAAAATAGAAAATTGTTAATTAAAATTGGAAATTATTGAATAAATTAGTTATTGTTGAATAAAATAGGAAATTATTTATTAAAATAGGTTATTATTGATTAAATTAGGTATTGTTGATTGAATAAAAAAATTATTTATTAAAATAGGTTATTATTTAGGGATTAAATTTTAATTTATTAGATTATTGTTTTTTATTAAATTAAGAAATTTATTATTAATTAATTAGTATTATATATATAATTTATTAATTTAAATGTTTAAATTAAATAGATGACTGGAAATGGTGCTGGTGCCTCTGGTGGCTCGGGATCTCACGGGGCCTCCGGGTCACGTAGTCGATCAAGGAAGAGCCGAGCCAAACTTAGACCCGAGGCGCCGGCGCCTATATTGCCACGAACACCATTATCGTCGCCTCCGCCACCCATTCCACACCCGTCGCCTCAGCCGTCGTCTCATTCGTCTGTCCGGGACCATCCTGTTGTTCCTGCTCGGGATGGCCGGGAGCGCATTTGGGTTACAAGTGGAGGAGTGTAAGTAATTAATTACTTTTATTGTTTAATAATTAATTTCGCATTCGTTTTAATTTAAAATTTGTTTTGTTTGTTAATTAATGTCACAGATTGTTACCTGGTAACGAGGTCTCCAGGGCATGCACGATTGCTTTTGGCTCTTTACCGATCTCTGCGGGTGCAATTACTTGGTCGAAGGTCCCAAAACAAAAAAAGTTGGCGTACTTCGAGGAATTTCAGGTAGTAATTAATTACTTAATTATTTAATTAATGTTTGTTAATTTGTTCAATAATAAACAATTTATTATATGTGCAGAAACAATCCACTTGGGATCGGAATATGTACTCAGACCAGGCTATGTTCAGGTATTTCTGTAAATCGGCGCAAGAGCGGTATAAGGATTTAATGTACGTATGGAGAATGGCATGGCGGAGCGATGGGACGACGCAGAGCTTGGGTAAGGATGATAATGATGTTGTGTTGTGGGATTCATTGACGAGGGAGTGGCTGGATCATGAGTACATCAGGAAGTGTGAGATTGCTAAGGCCAACCGGAGATCCGACGTTGGGGGTGGGATGTCCAGGCATCGGACTGGAGCCCGGTCCATCCTTGAGCAGTCGATGGTCATTGTAAGTGTTTATTATTTTTTTAATTAATTTCAATAAATTTAATTATATATTTAATATATATAATACATAAATTTAATTATTAGGAACGGGATACGGGGCGTGTACCCACTCACTTGGATCGGATGAGCATTGCTCATCCGTTTAATGTTGATACACAGCAATCCACATACGGGCGCACAACTAACCTCCACGTAAGTAATAAAATTGTTTAATTAAATACATTTTTTATAATTTATTCTATTAATTTAAAATTATTAATTATGTAGTTGGAGATGAACCGGAGGATAGCCGAGATCGGAACTCAAGTCGACCCTACTCAAGTCGGAACCAGCAGTGCCCCTACAGTCGAGGAGGTGGACCGGGCTTATTTGGAAGTTGCCCCCACCACCCGCGGACGAGTTCTGGGCCTTGGTCGTATGAGCGCTGATGTCAGGTCCGGCGCTGGTCCTTTCCCAGACGGCATCGCAGGGTTCCGTATCTTCCACCCCAACTCCTGATATGATGGCACAATTCAACCATTACATGCATGTGATGCATGTGAATATGGGTCGAGAGTTGGGGTGGTCGGACGAGAGGATCGAGGAGGTTTATCAGAGAACCATGCAAGCTCCTCCACCGACGGCCAACGTGAACGTGTCAGTCCCCCCCAGCCCACTCAGCCTATGTCCCGACCATGCAACAGGATGATGACATCATGGGCCAGCAATTCGGTGGTGGCGCCGACGTTGATATTGATTTGTGGAACTTTGGTGAATGAGTGTCTCTGAACAATTTATTTTTTATTTCTGTTGAACAATTTTATTTTTATGTCTCGTAGAACTATTTATTTTTATCTGAACTATTGTTGAAAATTGCTATATGTGATAGATAAACAACATTTTCATTGAAAATTGTTTTGAAGAAAGGCTGTTGTTACATGTATACACTTAACATTACATAAACTTAGCAATACAAATTAGAGATATAAACTTAGGATTACATCCAACCTATAAACTTGAACACAGAATATTATGGCCAAAATAAGAAAGTTCCTCTGCTTCTTTAGCTCTTCAACCTTTCCAGTTTCAAATCCTAATTCTGAGGTTAGTTGGTCAGATGTATCCTTATACATATCCCCAACTAGTTGCGCATGATTCAACTTGTTGTTGAGCTCTTGATTTTCAAGCAAAAGTGAGTCAATTCTCCTCATCATGCCCGGAAACATTCCGTGTGAACCCGTTCCTTGTCCGTGGATTTCGTGTTCATCGGCCCAAACAAAAAAGGAGCATCCAGAACCATTTAGTGAATCTGGGCAAGTATAAAATAGTCTACCTCTGCTTTTTTCTTGCTTCGACATGCACACACGAGCTTCTTTTCCACATTGACATACCACAATTTTCATGGATGCCGAAGATGAAGACATGAATTTCTATATTTTTTTGTTTTTTGATGTTTGTGAAGAAGTAGGTTGTTTTGAGTGTGGTTGGAGTCTTAAGAATGCGTAGTTTAAATTTTTTATACGAGGCTTTACCGACGGAAAGTGATTCCGTCGGTATTGACAAAGGTTCAATGCCGACGGAAATGTCAGTCGGTAATGTAAATACCGACTGAAAATTGGTCAACGGAATCTGACTAATTTGACATACATTTGAAATCTTTGTTGCCGACTGATATTTTCCGTCGGTAGTGCCAATACCGACGGAATTTAGGCGCGTGATATACCGACGGACTGACATTTCCGTCGGCATGTAGTATTGAAAAAATTTCCAAACTCTAAAACACTCGAAAATTCTAGTTTTAAGTAGAGAGAAAATTTTGGAGTGGAGTGAAAATTTAAGGTATTTTTTTCTATTAAGTGTACATAGTTTTACTGCAATTAATTTTTATGAAATGTATATAGTTTTATAACTTTTAGTGTTTAATTTTTGTGAAAAGTATATAGTTTTATAACTTTTAGTGTTTAATTTTTGTGAAATGTATATAGTTTTTACTTTTAGTGTTTAATTTTTGTGAAATGTATATAGTTTTTACTTTTAGTGTTTAATTTTTAGTGTGTAATTTTAATTATTTGTTTAACAAATGGAATTGCCGGATCGTCGGTGGATGTATTGTACTCCTAGGCTCTTTTTAGGAAATGTGAATGCTGAATTTTATGATAAACTCGTGTCATTTGTTGAATTTGCAAAGCTACACCCACATTACATGTCTGGGGATTGTATTAGGTGTCCGTGTAATGCTAAGAAATGTCGGAATAGATCATTTAAAAGCATTGATGAAGTATTATGCCACATTGTCATGAATGGGTTCGTTGATAATTACTACAATTGGACAAGTCATGGCGAACAACGGTGGCCTTATAATTTTGATCAAGTCTTGTACTATTACACTACTGCAATTTATGAACAACCAGTACACGTCGAGCATGTCGGCACCAGTAACGATCAAGAGTTTGGAGTGGAAGAACCCGATATGTATCAAACAATGGTGATGGAAGCCGGTATGTCAAATATAGACGAGGAACCAACGGATGAAGCATTTCAGTTTTATGAGATGCTCAAATTAGTCGATCAAGATTTGTATCCAGGGTGTGATTCTCATTCTCAGTTGTCATTTAATACTCAACTTATGGCTATCAAGACGGAGAACAAGCTATCTAACAGAGCATATGAGCAAATGACACAATTATGCAGTGAGATTTGTCCTGTCGATAATAAAGTACCTACGACGTTTCATCAGAGCAAACAACTAATGAAGAATATGGGTTTGCCGGTTGAGAAGATTGATTGTTGTGTGAATGGTTGCATGTTATACTGGGGTGATGACGATAGCGATCTTCTTATGTGTAGAATGTGTGGCCATCCCCGGTACAAAGAGCCACGACGGAAGGGACCAGGTGGTCAATCGAGCAAGACAAAAAAGAAAGTGCCACATAAGAGGATGTATTATCTTCCTATCATTCCTCGTTTAATGAGATTGTTTCAATCTAGTGCTACAGCTCAACACATGACGTGGCATGCAAGAAATTTTGAAGATACTGAGGCTGGGGATATGAGACATCCGTCCGACTCTGAAGCATGGAAACACCTTGATAACGTGTTTCCAGGATTTGCTTGTGAATCGAGGAATGTGAGATTAGGCTTGAGTACTAATGGTTTTGCACTGTTTGGGAGTTATGGAAAGAAGTATTCTTTGTGGCCGGTGATACTGACTCCGTATAATCTACCTCCATGGATGTGCATGAAACCTCAAACAATGTTTCTGACTGTATTGGTGCCTGGTCCGTCGAATCCAAAGCATAAACTTGATGTTTATCTCCAGCCTCTTATTAAAGACTTGATCTTCCTATGGGATAACGGAGTCCAAACGTATGATGTTTCTAGGAAACAAAACTTCACGATGCGTGCTGCTTTATTGTGGACCATTAGCGACTTTCCTGCATATGCTATGTTGTCCGGGTGGAGTACAGCCGGAAAGCAAGCTTGTCCGTATTGTATGGAACATTCTGAAGCTTTCAGTCTCCCGAAGAGTAGAAAAGTTTCATGGTTCGATAATCACCGAAGGTTTTTACCTCGAGATCATCCATTTCGAAGGAATAAGGTGGACTTCACGAAGAATAGAACAGTCACAAACAATCGACCGCCCCTTCGAAATGGTATTTTATACATTTATTTTAACATTTTTTTAAGGGTTACATTTATTATAACATTTATTAATCGTACAGGACGAAGCCTGTTATATGAGATTGAGTGGACGGGTTTGAAAAAAACTACGGAGGAAAATGCAGAAGAACACAACAAAGGAATCCCAGGTAACTGGAAGAAAAAGAGTATTTTTTGGGACTTGCCATATTGGAGTTCACTATTGATCCGACACAATTTGGATGTCATGCACATTGAGAAGAATGTGTTTGACAATGTGTTTCACACAATCATGAACACAGAAGGCAAGACGAAAGATACTCCAAAGTCCAGGGAAGAGTTGAACACTATCTGTCGCCGTGATGAGTTGGAACAGGATACCCATACAGGTAAATATCCGAAGGCTTGCTACACACTAGATAAGGCACAAAAACAGGAATTGTGTAGGTGGATTAAAGAGTTAAGATTTCCAGACGGCTACATGTCAAACATGAGTCGATGCGTAGACACAACAAAAGGCAAAGTTGCAGGGATGAAGAGTCATGATTGTCATGTTTTTATGCAGCGCTTGATACCTATTGCGTTTCGAGAATTTCTTCCTCTGAATGTGTGGAGGGCTGTCACTGAATTAAGTCTCTTTTTTAGAGATTTAACGTCTACAACAATCAAGGTTGATGATATGAATCGTTTGGAACGAGACATTCCAGTTATTTTGTGTGAGTTGGAACGTTTTTTCCCACCTAGCTTCTTTGGCTCGATGGAACACTTACCTGTTCACTTAGCGTATGAAGCTAGGATTGGTGGTCCAGTGCAGTACAGGTGGATGTACCCATTTGAGAGGTGAACAATTCGATCTATTTCTCTCATTTAATTAGTTTTTAGTATAAGAAGCCTTATTTTAATTTGTTAACTATTATAATTTTAGGTATCTCCACAACTTGAAGCGCAATGCTAAACAAAAGGCAAACGTCGAAGCATCGATTGTTAATGCATATTTGAATGAAGAGGTTGACATGTTTTGTTCATATTATTTTGAAGACCATGTCAACACGAGGATCAGGAATGAACCACGTAACTTCGATGGTAGAGGTACGCAACAAGAAGTCGATGGCATGCTCTCTGTATTCAAGTCTAAGGGGCGACCTATAGGAAAAGCCACTGAACGATATTGGTCAACAAACACAGAGGCTGAAATAGCACAAACGTACGTGTTATTGAATTGTGATGAAGTTCAGCCTTACATTGAGTAAGTATTTCATATATTTATCATCTAATTAAATAGCACAAACGTACGTCATTTATCATCTAATTGTGTTGTGAATTATTAGGATGTATACACAAGAACTACGACATGCAGATCAAAACATCTCAGATAGAGACATAGATACTAGTCTTCAACGTCAATTTGCCCGATGGTTCCAACGTTATGTGAGTATCATTAATTGAATTTTACGTGAACAAATAATTGTTTTGATTAATGTTAATTTTAACTGTACGTATAGGGACAATCGCACGATTTTCAGAGCCGGTTCTTACAGGATCTTTGCCAAGGACCACTACGGCGTGTGCGGACTTACAACGGCTATATTGTGAAAGGCTACAGGTTTCATACATCAGAGTATGCATCAACAAGAACGACTAACAACAGTGGTGTTTGTCTTAGGGGTGCGAATTACAATGCAGATGCAAGTGATTACTTTGGGGTGTTGCACGAAGTCGTTGAAATTGAATATCCGGGATATCCAGTGAAAACCGTAATGTTGTTCAATTGCCATTGGTTTGACACATCCCCTTTAGGAACCAAAATTCATCCGGAGTACAAGCTTGTGGATGTTAATTCGAAAAGGAAGTATAGCGGGGATGATCCGTTTGTATTTGCCTCTCAGGTATCTCAAGTCTACTACTGCACGTATCCAGGAGCTGGAAAACGTAATAGAGAATGGCACGCTGTTTGCAAAGTGAAGGCAAGGTCAATGGTGGAGGTCCCCCAAAAGGAAAACAACGATGAAGATGAACCTCCGTTTCAAATGGAACAAATAGAGAATCAAACTGAAGTGTTTGCGGGAGATTTTAATCTTTCGGTAGACTTGACGGCTGCAAATCCACAATTGATTGTTATTGAAAACGATAGTGGACATGAGGAGGAGGATGAACATGACGAGAGGGAGGATGAAGAAGATGAGGATGAAGAAGATGAGGACGAAGAGGAAGATGTGGCAAATAATGAAAATGAAGACGAAGATGAATATTAAATTAATGTAACCTAGCTATTTTATTTTGTACAATTTATAAGATTTCATTATTTATCATTTGGTTTATGTTATTAACTTATAATTTAATTATTTATCATTTGGTTATGTTATTAACTTATAATTTAATTATTTATCATTTGGTAATAAAAACCCAATGGCGACGGAACATATCCGTCGCCATTTCCGTCGCTAACGACAACGAGCCAAAGCCAACCGAAATATCCGTCGCCATTTCCGTCGCTAAGGGCAACGAGTCAAAGCCGACCGAAATATCTGTCGCCATTTCCGTCGCTAACGGCAACGAGCCAAAGCCGACCGAAATATCCGTCGCCATTTCCGAATATAAATGTAACTTTCTCTCATTTCACGCGTATTTTCCCTCCCTCTCTCTATGTCTCTCCCTCTCCCCCACTCCACGTATTTTCCGACCTTCTCCTCCTTTAGGCTTCGCCACATGCTGCCCCTTGCCCACGTTCGCAGCGGTGCCACCCCCTTCTCCGACCGTTCGTGCTCCTTCTCGCTGCGACCGTTCGCACACCCTCCTCCATACCACCAGAGTCCGCCCATCCCCTCCTTGCCGTGGCCGCGGCCGCCGCCCATCCTCCCTACCTGCAGTCGTCGCCCATCCTCTCTCCAAGAAAGCCGTCGCCGTCTTCGTTTGAAAGGTACGTTTTTTCATATCTAAAAAAAATTAGGGTTTTGGATTTTCCTATGAGGATATTTGCACTAAATCTGTTTTTCTTTTTTTTTTAATTTATCAAATTGTGGGTTGGGGGCAAAGTTCGAAATTTCTGTAATCAACTCTTTTCGGTAAACTCTAGGTTTAGAATTTGTGGCGATTATGAGCTACCCTAATTTTACAGTTGGTCCTTGTTATCAGTTTTCATTTAATAACTAGATTTCTTTTGAAATGCTATGTTTGAGACTCATGGATATTTGTTACCTAAATCCTGTGTGAAATCTTCTATACAGATAATGTGTTTGTGATGGTTTGTTTTGTGCAGCTATGCAATTGTGTGTGTTGTGATAATGCTTTTTTATTTTTTGTTGGTGTTATTTATGCTTTTCTTTTTGGGTTGATGTACTTCTTTTTTTTTTTCACAAAATTAGGTTTGTGTAATTCTAGGTATGTTAATGTTTATTGTTTAGTTGTTTGATCTTAGTAGCTCTCTATGCCTTTGTAAACACTGGAAATTCAGTAAGTTGTTATCAAATTTTGATTTGTAAATAAGGGAAATCCTATTATGTATGTGGGCTTTGTTTAAATTTGTATGGCTTGTTCGTAAGTGTATAGTCTGGGACTTGAACGAAGGCTTTTCGAATTTCTGAAAATATTATGTAAGTGATGATTTTCGTTTAAGAAGATGTTGGAATACGTTTGTTTTATGTTGTACTTTAGGTTTTGTATTGTACTTTTTCTGATTTTCGTTTAAGAATATGTAGTTTTTAACTGTGTTTTATACTCTGAATCTCTTATCTTTGAACTACCAGCATATCGAATATTTGCTGAGACCGACCGAAACTATGCGAGCCTAATGAAGTTACTTGATCTCGTAGTATTGTTGAGGTATGTTCAATTTTTATGATAATTTAATTTATGTTTAAATATATAAAATGACAATTGAATCTTGATTCTTTGGAATTGATTTTGAAATGGCAGGGATGGAGTCGGCGGAGGACAGTTTAATCAAGTTCTTCTCTTTCCTGGTAATTAAACTGATCTAATTCTTACTTTGTGAATAAATGGAAAATAAGATTCTTACCTTTTGTAATTCTTTTTTAAACGATTTATCTTATAATCCTCTTGTAATTTTATATATTAATTAATTTCCTTATGTGAAAAATAGGTTGTGGAGCTGTCTTTAATTTCTCAAACTCCGCTGTCTGATCTCCTACTCAATACTACAACACACAAAGGTTGCTAGATTAATAAAATCCGAAGCAACGCCTAAAGCCAAAAGGATGATATTGAAAGTAATGTTTCAAAAATCAACCAACCAACAAGTTGCTGTTTGCTCAAGCAAAGGATGACGATTTTGTTTTTTCTGTTGGATCTAATGTAGATTTATGTCACCCAACTGAGTTCGATTTTGTTTATTCTGTTGGATCTAATGTAGATTTGGGTATTGAATTATTTAAGCAATTTTGATCGGGTCGGATCCCGATCACAAATAAATTTTTTTTAGTTTTTGGTACTTACCGACGGACTATTCCGTCGGTTTAGCGTCGGTAATGCCGACGGACAGGCCGACGGAATATAATTTTTTTTAAAAATGTTTGGTACTTACCGACGGAAATTCCGTCGGTTTAGCGTCGGTAATACAGACGGGCGAGCCGACGGAATATCATTTTTTTAAAAAAAATTTGATACTTATCGACGGAAAATTCCGTCGGTAAATTAAAATAATAAAATTTAAGTCCAAAATATACCGACGGATCTACCGACGGAAACTTGACCCGGTTTGAAAACGGGTTGGCTTGACTGCCGACGGAATTGAATCCGTCGGTACGGGCGACCCGGTTTGAAAACGGGTTGGTTTGAATCCGTCGGGAATCCGTCGGTATATACCGACGGACGCATATTTTCCGTCGGTAACCAATACCGACCAATTCATCGACGACGGATGAAATCCGTCGATAAATCCGTCGGCAAGAGCCAATACCGACTGAATATCCGTCGGCATATCCGTCGGTAAAACACCTCTTTTTTGTAGTGAAACTAAATAAAGATTAAAAACAATAGTATCATAACAACTTAAGCTAGCATTAGTTTCATGGGATTTTCTATGTTTAGGAAGGGGTTCGTCCATTCTGACAATAGAAAACCAATTAAAAGGTGACTTGTCGTCCACCTTTATCATAGTTCGATCTAACTTTGTCATGTCATAAAATAATTAATTTTTAAAATAAATATATAAAATTATAAAAATATTCTTATAATATTTCTTTTAGAAATTCCAATATTTATAAATGAATAATTTTATTTACGGCCCATAATTTAAACCTAATTCAATTTAAGTTCTTTAAATGTTTATTTTTTCATTTTACGTCTTTTTAATTATACATATTACCCTCTCCGCCCCTTACTTTTTTTTTTTTTTTTGAATTACATGAAATACCCATCCCGTTTTTCCCCTCCCCATGACTCGAACCCAGGATCTAAGACCTAGGTATTGGACACAAGTTTTAACGAATGAATTGTTTATTATATTATGAAAGATAAAGTAAGGGTAGTAAAGACTTTTTAATATTATAAATAACAATAAAATTACTTTTTAGTGTAATAAAGTAGTGGCATTCGTTATAATATTGTGATGTTTTAAGGGGATTATTTAAAAGTGTTTTTGTTATTTTAGGTAATGTGTCATCAAGTAAGGGACACCCGAAATGACAAAATGGGTCATCAAGTAGGGGACGAAGGGAGTAATATTTATTTATTTAATTTTTTTATTATAAAAAATGGTGCCATTTTGACTCGATGGCCCGACAACCCGTCCAAAGTCCAGTAGGTCCATGTTTGGGTCGGTCTGGCCCAAAAAAGGTGACATGACGGATCAGTCATGGCCCGACCCGGTCCGAAAATTGACCTAGCTCGGCCCAAAAAAAGGTACATGACAATCGGTCATGGCCCGGCCCGACATGTGTTGACAAGCATAAATGTATATGTTATTTTAATACTCCTTCCGTCCCACTATAAGTTTCCCACTTTCCTTTTATGGATGTCCCACTATAAGTTTCTCATTCCATTTTTGGCATATTATTTTCTCTCTGTCAATCACATCACTTCTACTTTATCTATTATTTTATCATACTTCATCTAATACACATCTATTATTTTCTCTCTCACCATCACATCACTTATACTTTATCTATTATTTTATCATATTTCTTAATCAAAACACTCAAAAGAAATGGGAAGTTTATAGCGGGACGGAGGGAGTATTAAATATTTTAAATTTAAAGGATATTGTTGTCATTTTATATTTATTAATTTAATTTATTAGTAGGGCGAAGTTGTGCGATTGCACATGACATAGAGCAATCGCACTATTGCGAAGTGCAATCATATACAAATAATTATCAATGGTATTTAATGTATTTCCTGTTATCAGGAAGTGTGATGCCTTCCTGACAATATAAAGACCCTAGTTTCATATCAAAGATTATTTGATTGTTGCACTGACATTAGTTATTGTAAATAGTCATATGATATAACTTGAGCAGGTGATCACGATCGATCCAACTTAGGAAAGCCCTTGTAAGGTGGGATCGAGAGATTTCGATCTAAACTTATTTATATGGTTAGATTATATAGTTGGACACTCGACATGTTTGGTTAGTTTGAAGTGTTCTGGAAATACATGAAATTCTCGAGGTTGTGTGTTTTAGTTGGGTATGTTCTTGAGTATTCACTTAGTATTTTGTAACCCTACTCAAAAGAAATGATCTTGTATTTATAGAGGTTTTAAAAAATTAATCGTTTTGAGAGCTAATTTGAAAACTTTTTATTTTTTATGCATATCTTTCTTGTGAACTATACTTCGAATTTAATCTAGCTTTTCCAAGTAATGTTTTTGACACTCTCTTGTACTTGTAAAATTGCTCTATTTATATCAACTTTATGGTTAATCAGGGTTATGTATCAAATTCGTATTGGTCTATATCAGAAGAGTTCCCACGAATGTAAAAATGACATTTGGAGTTTTGTTATTGTCTTATTGGCTTTATACTCTGGACTTTTTTTTACATCTGATAGAGTTGACATTTGTGTTTAAACATTCAATTTGTTTTATTAAATTGAGCACAAGTCTTTCGGACTGAACCATTTTGAGTTAGCATGTTTAACTTAGTTGTTGTTAAAGAAACAAATGAGTAGACTTGTTAAATGAGTGTCAGTTAATTGTCAATGGTTACTTAATGATTTTTTTTCTTTTTTGTCCTTGACTTTTGGTATTCAAAATTTTCAAGTCTTCTATCAACTAAGTTAGATATTCATCGATTCATATTCTGAGCATATGCGTGTTGATGAGGTCTTGAGCTCAATTGTCAGTTGAGTTCCCCTCAACTATTGGTCTAAAACTGAGTCATATTACAATGTGTTTTGAAATAATCATCAAAACTAATACTCCCCCGTTCTAACATTACTTGCATAGTTTAACCAGCACAGTTTTTAAGAAAATGAAATTTAGTGGTTAGTGATATAGTGAAATTGTTGAGGTGTAAAGTGAATTTGATGAGGTAAAGTAAAATGTATGTAAAAGGGAGTGACAATTTTGAAAATACAATGATGTTGAGAGGGTATTAATTTTGTAGGATATTTTCATATTAAGAGTATGCAAGTATTTTTGGGACGTCCCAATAAGAAAAGTGTGCAAGTAATCACATGACGGAGGGAGTACATAATTTTCAATAATTGCTATCAATATGAATTTTTAGTTCAAATATTATATTGTATTTCATATTACCCCTCGTCCCAATTTAGATTGTACATTTGTCAAAAATGGATGTCCCAATTTAGATTGATCATTTCCATATTTGACAATGGATAATTCTTTCACTTTAAACTACACCCTTCAAACATTTTAAAATTACATCACATGTCATTATTTTATCACTCTACTTTATTACCCATAATATTTTATTATTTACTTTATTACTAAAAATACTTCATACCCTCTATTTTATCCTTTTATTATTTATAAACAACTCTCACATTAAAATACGCGTAAACAGTAAATACCCAATCTAAATTGAACAGAGGGATTTTATATCTATGTATTTATTTTTTAAAAATTTATGAAATTGATTTCTATATATATATATATATATATAATATTTTATTTTTATATGTAACACAGGCTTAAATTGGTTACGAACTAGAAAAAAAATGTTACTTAGATTCGTCTACTTCCACTATGGGGCACGGTGCAAGATAATGTGTATTCTTGATCCAAATAATGTTTATTAGAATATTGTTGATGCGAAACTACCGTCCCCAAAAATTATTACGGAGTATGAGGTAATGTTTGAGATTATAGTGGACAGTGAAAATCGGGATGGGGAAATTTAAAATTTCAAAATTCTGATGATGAATAGTGGACTAGTGATAGTATGTTGATGTAATTTTATGTTAAATTAAGGGAGTAAAAATAGAAACATTTAATAATAATAACATTCCCTTCGTTCCATTTTAAATTCATTGTTTCTTGATTTAGGTATTAAAACATCTTTTTAACTTTAAACCTCATATGTTATTCTACTTTATTATTAAAAAAACCCATACACTACTTTATATCATTTATTACGAATAAATAACTTTCAAATTAAGTGTGTGCAAATTGAAAATGATCGAATTTAAAATGGGATAGAACTTCTAAAAAAGTAATTAAAATAACTAATTCGAATGCACTAAATATTGAATCTTAAATTTAGAACAGTAAAGTAAAGGGTGCAATGACTATTATTTTGAAATTTCATTAACTATAGCAGCAAGAAACTGTTATAAAAAAATTCATTTAACTAATTAACTAAGAATTCATTAAGAAAAAACCACATTTCAAGCTAGTAAACATACAAATAATCATTATGTACAGTGTTTTCATAACCGAACCGGTGACCAAACCGGACATGCCAATGGTTCACGGTCCAACCGGTTGGACCGGTTGGATCGGCGGTCCAACCGGTAAAATAGTTTTATATGTATTTTTTTAATATTCTTTGTTATATTTAAAAAAATAAATACATGCATTTATAAAAATTATATTAAAATAACAAATATCAAATTAAATATTAATATTAATATTCTTTGTTTTTAATTCTTTGAAATAATGAAATGCCATTATTAATATTCTTCATCAAAGAAGTTATAACATGTTAGAAAAAAGAACTACAAAAAAAGATGACATTTTGTCCCATATTGAATAAAGAGTAAAAAAGTATGAGAGGAACACAATATAAAAACAACAATGTTAGTAAAAAAACTAAATATATGAGATTTATGTCCCACATCTAATAAAAAGTAAAAGAAAAATTAGAGTAAGCAAACAAATATATGAAATTTTTATATAAACTTCATTATGTCCCACATTGAAAGAGTAGATGAAATATTAGAGAAAATCTTTATAAAACTAATAATGTTAGTAATAACCAAATATATGAACTTCATTATGTCCCACATCGAAATAGTAGAAGTAATATGAGATAAAAAAGTTTATAAAACTAATAGTGTTAGAAATAACCAAATATATGAACTTCATTATGTCCCACATCGAAAGAGTAAAAGAACTATGGGAATTTTTTCTTATAAAGGTAGTTTTGTTATTGTAACAAACAAACTTAATAGTTTTGTCCCACATCGAATATATAAGGTAGAAGAAATATGCAAATTTTTTCTTATAAAAGTAGTTTTGTTATAATAACAAACAAACTTAAAAGTTTATGTCCCACATCGAAAGGTGGAAGAAAAACATTATAAAATGGGCCAAATGTGCAAACTAATTTTATAGTATAAAAAGTTAAAAATTAAAAAAAAAAAAAACCCGAGTCCAACCGATTTTTGTCCGGTTTACCGGTTTTGGCCGGTCAAACCGATTTTTGACCGGTTTTGACCGGTTGGACCACTAAAACGGTTTTTGCCCATTATTCGGACCGGATCCGTGACCGGTTCACGGTTGAACCGGCCGGTCCGGTCCGGTTTTAAAATCATTGATTATGTATTTATTTATAACTACATGTCCCATCAGTCATCACCACTCATCGATTCATCGTCACTCTAACTTGAAATTGTAAATTGTTGGGGGTGAACATGCAAACATACACAGTGTAATTAAGTTATTCACTGCTTTTTGTATCATAAGGCTAAGGCACTCTCCCACAATAGTGAATAAAAAAGGAGACATTGGATCGCCTTGCCGGATTCCTTTCCCCATGCTGAACTCGTTCGTTGGACTGCCATTCACCAAAATTGAGAGAGAGGCCGACCGTAAGCATTCTTTGATCCACTTTATCCATGTCGAGTCAAATCTCATGAGCTTAAATATATTGAGTGGAGTGTCGAGGGGTAATTTTGTAAAGTTATATTGATAAAGTAAAAAGGTGATTGAAAAGAGAGTAAAAGTAATGACATTTTGTGTAAATATGTGAATATTGTGAGAATGGAGTTTATGAGAGAATTTCCCTTGGGTGTGCAAACAGTTGTGGGACAGAGGGAGTAGTCAAGTAATCGAAAATTTAGTAAATAACATTAACATTGTCACATATACTTTGCCAACTTTGTCATTGTTACTTTATCATAGAATTTTGTGGAACTTTTCAAAGCCAAATTAATGACGTATTTTTACACATAGACTTTGCCAATTAGTTTTGTGGATCTTCTCAAAGTTAAATTAATGACTAAAGTTGCTAGGATACACTAAATTTACCTTTGGGCTTTAACATGGTGAAGGTTTAAATGGTATAGGGAACACAATTTTGCATAAGTTATAAACGTTACAAATAATTATATTACTTTAATTAAAAAAACTCATGGGAGGAAATTTATGGCCTAGTAATTGAAATGAAACGTTTACAAGTTACAACTGTGTTAATGTATATACACATAATACAATTGTATTAATGCCATAATAAGTTATGCATTTATTAAAATAATTTCTATTATTATCATTATTAAATTTTTGCGCATTACAATCAAAATCTCCTACAATTACAAAGTGCACAATTCTCAATCAAACCAAACACGTATGGGGTAGTTGAATCCATTTAACATGGAGTATTTGGGTTTAACCCGTACTTATAATTGGGCCTGCACATAATTCACACGGCTACGGCTACGGCTAAATGTCCCCTTCTTTTATAACTTCACCCCTTAGATGTTTTCACCCCGAAATTGTGTTCAAATCCTCTTATTTTTCAAAACTACCCTCCTCTCATAAACCCTAACCCTAATTTTTTCTTTTTCTCTAATTTCTCCATTTTCTTCAGCCTCCCTCCTCAACTTCCTTTACCCATTGTCGGTCGCCGCCGGCTGGCATCGATCGCACGCTACGTAGCCCCTGCCTTGCCGTCGCATGCATTGCAACTGCCAACCCTAGTCTCACCGTCACACCTAGAGCCGGCAATTTGGACCCGACCTGATGGCCCGACCCGGTCAACCTGAAGCGTAGTGTGGGCTAGGCTCTAAAATTATAGGTCCATATAGAATCGGGCCTATTTGGCCCAACCTTATGGGCTAGGTTGAATTTGGTCCATTGACCTATTTTTTATTTAGACAAAAAAATAATTAAAATTTGGTCCGTTTAGCTCGATCAATTTTTTTCTTTAGGCAAAAAAATAATTAAAATAAGCAAAGTACCTTATATTTAAATATTATTTCATTTTTTATTTTATTTTGACTTTGAAATTTGAACTTATGAATTATTTAAACTTATTATATAGTGTAATGTTATACCGATATGACTGTTTATGAATTATGTATAATTAATAGATTAGTAATGTATATTTTTAATTATAATTATTTGTATACATAAAAATTATATGTGACCAATACATAACAAAGTTTATATATATCATTTTTGCTAGAAATATTAAAAAAAAAATTATCTCGGCTGACCCGCTAGGCTAGGATGGACTCCAATTTTATAGGCTCAACTAATTCATGGGCCAGACCGATCCAGCCCACAAACTTCGGTTGGCTGGGTTGTGCTGGGTCGGACGACCCGATTTGCCAGCTCTAGTCACACCTAGCCTCGCCACGACCAACTCGTCTAGACGTGCGCAAACCGAAATCGTAATCGAATGAACTAGATGGTTTGTAACCGCCGATTACGGTTAAAAAATCGAACTGTAACCTTAAAATGTCAGTTCAATTTCTGTTTGTGATTTTCAAAATCAGCGATTACGGTTTGCCGGAATCACTTATCGTAACCGAACCATAATCGACCCGGTTACGATTTGGTTTTTGAACTGACTATTATGGTTCGACTATGGTTAGTGATTCCGGTAAACCGTAACAGTCGATTTTTAACCGAAATCGACGATTACAACTGTTTGCACATGTCTACCTCCGCTTCCATAGTTGCAAACCACAACCTCGTTGTCGCCTACCTCACTCCTAACCTCGCAGCCGCCGCAAGAAATAGGTACAAAATCGAGTTTGATTTCTTTTTTCGATTTTTTTTGTAAATTTTCGGAATTTTTTTTTGATATTAAACTACTTTTTCTAATTTTATTTCTGATTTTTTTAATATATTTTTTCGAAATCATGTTTTTCAATTTTTTTTTTTCGAGATTGTTGTTTGATTTCAATATTATTTTTTCAAAAAATATGCTTTTTCAAATTGTTTTTTTTTTTCTGAAAATATAGACGACTCGGCAGTGTTCACTGTTCAGTAGTAGGTGCTGTGGAGTATAGAATTAGAATTTTAATGTAATTTATAAAAGGGTGATTCAGTCTTTTTACATGTAATTTATTTTGAAATGTTTTTTTGGGGTGAAGTCATAAATAAGAGGGGGGCATTTAGGCATGGCCAAATCAGAA
The DNA here is from genome assembly GCA_963675135.1 of Galeopsis tetrahit. Lineage (NCBI taxonomy): Eukaryota > Viridiplantae > Streptophyta > Magnoliopsida > Lamiales > Lamiaceae > Galeopsis > Galeopsis tetrahit. The sequence continues at coordinate 34,961,405 of OY776122.1, forward strand.
GGGCTTAATTCCAACATCAAAGATACCAATTTGGACTGCAAATTCAACGCAAAAAAAAAAAAAAAAACTCTCCACTCCAACTTCCAAAACCCTAGCAACTACTTTCCGGCAGCGGCGCGGCGGCGATAATCCATCCATGGACGACGTTTGCGAAGGCAAGGACTTCTCATTTCCAGCTCAAGAAGAAAAGATCCTCTCATGGTGGGACGAAACCGACGCCTTCAAAACCCAGCTTGAGCGTACCAAACAATTCCCCGAGTACATCTTCTACGATGGGCCGCCGTTCGCCACCGGCCTCCCTCACTACGGCCACATTTTGGCTGGAACAATCAAAGACATCGTGACTCGGTATCAGTCGATGACAGGTCATCACGTGACCCGCAGGTTCGGATGGGATTGCCATGGATTACCCGTGGAGCATGAGATAGATGTGAAATTAGGGATTAAGAGCAGAGAGGATGTGATCAAGATGGGAATCGATAACTATAATGAAGAGTGTAGGGGGATTGTGCAGAGGTATGTGGGTGAGTGGGAGAAGACTGTTATTAGAATGGGAAGGTGGATTGATTTCAGAAATGATTATAAGACTATGGATTTGAATTTCATGGAATCTGTCTGGTGGGTGTTCGCTCAGTTGTTTCAGAAAGGTCTTGTGTATAGAGGCTTCAAGGTATGAAATACTTTTATCATTATCAATAAGTTATAAAATTCAGTGTGATTTAGGCTCATTTTATGTTTTCAATTTGAATAATGCTTACTGAATACTTATATGTGAGTGATGATGATGATATGGAATTTGGTATTGGTTTTAGCTACTGTTCTTGAAATACTTTACACATGTTACTTTTGTAGGTTATGCCGTACAGTACTGGTTGTAAAACCCCGTTGTCGAATTTTGAAGCCAATTCTAACTACAGGGAGGTTCCTGACCCAGAAATAATGGTTGCTTTTCCTGTGATTGATGATTCTGATGGTGCATCTCTTGTTGCATGGACCACCACACCTTGGACTTTGCCTAGTAATCTTGCACTATGTGTCAATGCTAAGTTTGTATATGTTAAGGTTCGAAACAAGTTCAACGGGAAAGTCTATATTGTTGCTGAATCTCGTTTATCGGAGCTTCCTGTTGAGAAGGCAAAGAAACCTGATGGAGCTGTTGGAGGAACTGATAATTCAAAATCAAAACCCAAGTCATCTGGGGGCAAAACTAAGAATGTTGAAACATATGAGATTTTGGATAAGTTCAGTGGTGCATCACTCGTGGGAAAGAAGTATGTTCCCTTGTTTGATTACTTCAAGGACTTCTCTGATGTGGCATTTAAAGTTGTGGCAGATGACTATGTAACTGACGACAGTGGTACTGGAGTTGTTCACTGTGCTCCTGCATTTGGTGAAGATGATTACCGTGTTTGTATGGAGAATGGCATAATTAGCAAGGGGGAAAACCTGGTTGTAGCAGTGGATGATGATGGATGCTTCACTGACAGAGTTGTTGAATTCAAGGGGCGCTATGTTAAGGAAGCAGATAAAGATATTATCCTGGCAGTTAAAGAGAAAGGCAGGCTGGTCAAAACTGGGAGTTTTACGCATAATTATCCTTTTTGTTGGAGATCTGATACTCCCCTCATCTACAGAGCAGTACCCAGTTGGTTTGTGGCTGTTGAAAAGATCAAAGATCAATTGCTAGAGAACAACAAGAAGACACACTGGGTTCCCGACTTTGTGAAGGAAAAACGCTTTCATAATTGGCTTGAGAATGCTCGAGATTGGGCTGTCAGTCGAAGCAGGTTTTGGGGCACCCCACTTCCATTATGGATCAGTGAAGATGGTGAAGAGATTGTGGTTATGGATTCCATCGAGAAGCTAGAAAAACTTTCTGGTGAAAAGGTAACAGACTTGCACCGTCATAAAATTGATCATATTACAATCCCTTCAAGTCGTGGGCCGGAGTTTGGCATTCTTAAACGAGTTGAGGATGTATTTGATTGCTGGTTTGAGAGTGGATCAATGCCTTATGCTTATATCCACTATCCATTCGAGAATGTTGAGCTATTTGAGAACAATTTTCCTGGACATTTCGTTGCTGAGGGTCTCGATCAGACCCGTGGATGGTTCTATACTCTCATGGTTCTTTCAACTGCTCTGTTTGGAAAACCGGCTTTCAGGAATCTCATCTGTAATGGGCTTGTTCTTGCTGAAGATGGGAAGAAGATGAGTAAGAGATTGAAGAATTATCCTCCACCTTCTGAAGTGATAGATGATTATGGAGCTGATGCTTTACGATTGTACATCATCAACTCTCCAGTTGTTCGTGCTGAGCCCTTGCGTTTTAAGAAGGATGGTGTTTATGGGGTGGTAAAGGATGTTTTCTTGCCTTGGTATAATGCTTATAGATTCCTTGTGCAAAATGCTAAAAGACTTGAAGTTGAGGGGCTTGCTCCTTTTACACCAATCGATCAATCGATTCTTCAGAATTCCTCAAATGTTCTTGACGAATGGATTAACTCAGCAACTCAGAGTTTAGTCCATTTTGTGCGGCAGGAAATGGATGCTTATAGGCTGTACACTGTGGTTCCTTATCTGTTGAAGTTTTTGGACAACTTGACGAATATATACGTTCGTTTCAATCGCAAGAGACTAAAGGGTCGAACTGGAGAAGAAGATTGCAGAATTGCTCTTTCAACTCTCTATTACGTGCTTCTAACAGCGTGTAAATCCATGGCACCATTCACACCATTCTTTACAGAAATTCTTTATCAGAATTTGAGAAAAGCTAGTCATAATTCAGAAGAAAGCATTCACTATTGCTGTTTCCCTACAGTCGAAGGAAAGATGGGAGACCGTATTGAAGAAAGTGTGACCCGAATGACAACAATCATCGATCTTGCACGCAATATCCGTGAGCGCCACAACAAACCTCTTAAAACACCATTGAAGGAGATGGTCATTGTTCATCCTGATGCAGATTTCTTGGATGACATTGCTGGGAAGCTAAGGGAATATGTGCTCGAAGAACTCAACGTGAAATCTTTAATCCCGTGCAACGATACCTTGAAATATGCAACCTTGCGTGCAGAGCCCAATTTCATTGCGCTTGGGAAAAGGCTCGGGAAATCAATGGGAGCTGTTTCGAAAGAAGTTAAAGCAATGTCAACTGAAGCAATCATGGCTTTTGAGAAATCAGGAGAGATTACTATAGCGGGACATGTTCTGAAGCTAAGTGATATCAAGATTAACCGGGATTTCAAGCCCCCAGGTGATGCAAAGATCGAAGATATAGATGCTAAAGGAGACGGTGATGTTTTGGTGATATTGGATTTGCGTGGAGATGATTCTTTGCACGAAGCTGGAGTTGCTCGTGAGATTGTGAATCGAATTCAGAAACTAAGGAAGAAAGCTGCCCTTGAACCCACTGATTTGGTGGAAGTATACTTCAAATCACCGGATAAAGATGCAAAGGAAATTGTGGAATCACAAGGACAATACATTAGAGACGCACTCGGGTCTCCATTGCTTCCCCATGATTCCATTCCTCCCCATGCTGTTGTAGTTGCTGAGGAAAGCTTTTCTGTGATTTCAAAACTCTCGTTTACCATCACTTTAGCTCGACCAGCTTTAGTGTTCAACTCAGATGCTATTGCTTCTCTTTATGGTGGGAATATCAAGTTTGGTCGTGGATTACAGAGCTATTTGTTGATGAGAGATCACCATAATTTGAAGGCGGAATTCCAGCTTGGAAAGGGTAAGATCCAGGTTAGTTGCATTGAAAATCAACCGCCGGTGAGTGTGGTGTTGGGTGAACATGTGTTCTTGACTGTTGGTGATTATTTCTCAAGCAACAAGGGTAGTAGCCTCTGATTTTTTATTGGTATTTTTGTGACATTTTGTTTTCTTGCCCAGGAACTTTAAACTTTACCGATAGTGATATAACTAAATGTTAGTTTGCTTAAATTTGTTTGAAATTTAACATGTACTTTTATTTTTTCTGAAATATTGTCATCAAAATTGAGGTAATTGAATGCCCTAATTTTTGTTAGAGGAGATGTTGTAACTTGATCAATTTCTTGTGATAATACTATTTTGGTAATAATTGAGGCAGATGTGTGAAACAATGTTATCGTTTTCATTCCTCTGTGCCATTTTTCTATGTTCCATTATGTGTTTTACTACTTGAATCTTTAAACGCGTGTTGTCATGATTATTAGTGTTGTCATGATTATTAGTGGACGTTGATTTTCTTTTTTTATTTTATACGGGTCAATAATTTAAATAGTGGAAGCTGATTCCTAAATGAAACGGTGGTCAAGTATTTAAATTATATTCCACTTTATAATATACTCAGTTTGGTAGGAGTCTCATGGGTGAGAGTGTTTTGTTTTAATATTACAGAGGCAATTGCAAACTAAAAATATGGTCAAATTATCCATTCTTGAAAAGAAATATCTTCTAGCTTTGATTAAGATCCTTAATCGTAAACCAGCTCCAAAGTTGAGATTTAAACTCACCAACAACGTAGAATTTATATTGTTTCGGAAGATATAGTCATTTCTACATATTAACCACACAATGCCCTCCAAAAAAATGTCATCCCGTTTATCCAACACCTAGGCTACTGTGTATATGGCAATAGATTCAGCATCGAATTCGAATTTATCACTGTCTGCACTCCGAGCAATTTGAAGTTCTCCATCCACAGTTAATGAGATACATGTCGTTCAAAAGATAAATGCATCATCAATTCCTCTTGTATTCCACATAAATTGCATGTTATATCCTTGTTTGGAAGTGAAATACTTCCATCTTTGTAAATTGATTTTTGTGGTAGTCTTTCCTTCAACACTCCCCACCATGAGATGCAACTTTCCTGAGGGTAAACTTGTTTCAAATCTGTCTATATCCCTCCCTTCTATGTGGTAGTCTTTCCTTCAACACTCCCCACCAATAGCTTTGCTCAAAATTTGTTTATGCAACTATTCATAGCCCGTCGGGCTAAACGTGCCAGCCCGCCAGTTCGAGCTACTATACATTTTTAAATTTTTTTTATAATGTGTATATACATTTAATTTAAATTTTGGCTCAATGAATGACTCGTGAATTTTTTTTTAAATTAATTCACGAAGTTGAAACGTCAAATGTTACACCTTATAAGGTGTTACATTGTGATATTCAATTGTTCCAAATTGAAACTTTGAATGTTTAATGAGACTAATTACTCCTTTTAAATAGGAGGATGTTACAATAATTCAAATAATAATAGCTAAGGAGCAATTCAATAGTCTATATGGATGCACATGTGTGCTTGTCCGATTGAACTTAAGCCTAGCTTTGGGCTTGTTGCTCGTGGGCTTTTTAATTTGAGTTTTGAGGCTCATATATATAATTTTGGAACTTGAAAATTTGGGTGTGGCCAATTCGAAATTGGGTTGGCTCAAGTGGAAAAGTTAACATGACTGACCAATTAAATTTCCTTTTGAATTTGAATGGAATGAATCTGAACGTTGGAAGTGTCTAGATACGTTGACATTCATGTGGGAGTTACAAATTTGGAAGTTACAAAGTTTAGATTGAATGACATCCATAATTGTCATTATCTGCCATTAATACACTTATAAATAGGTGCTCATATTTTGGAAACAAACACGCACAACACTTGAGATTTTTTAGAAAAATCATAGCATCATACATTCTGCATCAAACATATAGAGTGTAGTCCAGTTTTCGTGTCGATTAAGTTCGTTGGAACCCTATACGTTGTGGTGCTACTCGTATAGAGGCGAAAGTCGTTTTACCTTTGAAAACGTTACGTCAAACCGTGAGCACTAGTCGGGACGTATTCAATTTGCGGGACAATGGTTTCCTTGACTCGACTTTAACTTTGTTCCTATTGTTCGTGAGATGGGGTCGTTGCTGCTGATTTTGAGAACCTGCTTGTTTTGACAAGCTGCTAAAGGAGACAAGCTGTTAAAAGAGGAAAAATTGAAGACTTTGTGTAAATATTAATTTAATTGTATTTACAATTTTATTATTTATTTCTGCCAATTTTGTAAAGCCATTGTTGGGTGTTAAAAAATTCCAACAAGTTAAATGTAAATGCTTTCTTCATGTATACTCCCGTGTTGCACGACAAGTTGCACAATTGTATACTTACACGATTTTTGATTTGTTTCAAGAAGAGTTTGACTTAAGCCTGGCAGCATGTGTGAAGAGTAAAAATAAAAATTTTCCATTACTTGAGTACATCATTTCATTTGTTGGTCGAGTAGGAGAATGGAGAGTTTCATTTAATCATTGCTACAAATCCATTTGTTGTAGTTGTAGAATGTTTGAACATTTGGAATACTATTTTGCCATGCTTTGAAGGTGTTCGATATCATGAATATTAAAGTAGTACCTGATGTGGTTGTGTCTATGATGCTAAAAGAAATGACGTTGAGGGAGATACCAAAATAGGTGCCACACAACGATATAGAGAAATTTGCCCTATCTGGAAGTCGAGAAGCGTTCACATTTCTACATGAAACTGTTGTTAAGTTGAGCAAACAAATAACAACGATTTGTACTGGGCAATTAAATGTGAATGCTGACACAAATAATATCATAGTGAAAACAAATTGCAACCGGTTGGATTCAAGAAGAAAGATGATAGAAAAGGTAAGAAACGCCTAAAAAGTTGGGTTGAAACACAAAAGAAGAGAAAAAGAAAGAAAACAACTACTAGTAATTCACAAAGTCAGCAAGAACGAATTGTAATAAAATTTTATACTTATATTTTGGTTTAGTTTATCTACTCCATTTATATCTTGTTTTGTTACTAATATTTTTAGCTTCATCACAGGGTAATGAAGCTTGTTTAAGCCAAATTTAATATGGATTTCAACCAGGATATGTTGGAGAAATAAATGGAGCATTCAAAGTCAATTTAGTTTTACTCGACTATTATTGGTAAGATCAATTTCTTGTTCTGGAATCAAATCACTGTTTTCTTATATATTTTGGGTTAGTTGACGATCAATCATCATATTCTAATGACTGTTTTGTCTAATATAGGACCCATTTGATCAATCACTTAACGGTGAATGAATTAAACAAAGAAGATGTGATTTTCAGAACTGAGACATAAAGCAACAAGATTGATGATCAACAAATTCTCAACGGACCATTTGTCTAATTTTGTTATACTAAACATTTGAAATTTCATCACAACTCTAAATCTGGAATTGACTCATCTTGTGCTTGTTCCTGTACCGAAGAACCTCCTTGCAGAATTTATTGTTGCGTTAACCCGAATTGCCTTTGAAAATTCTGGCCTCTTTATTTTGGGTATTGAATTCATTGTTTTGATCCTGCATAGTTTGGGACTTTGAATTCTTTCATATCTTGCCATAAAATTAATTCATCATCATGATCCTGCAGTTAATTTTGAAATCCACCTACAAATTAAAAAAAAAAAAAATGTCATTCAGGATTTTTGTCAAACACTTGGTAGGCATAAAAGTTTCAACTGCGTTACTAATTAATTAGTATATTTAAGAAACCAATCACTTTGACTCGAAAAAAAAAAAAAACCAATCACTAGTTATATATTTCATATCAGGAAAAAATTTGAACATGGATTAGAGAACTCAATTGGTAGAAGTGAGTTAGAGAAGTCAATTGCATTTGGAAATTATAGAGAAATAAGAGGTACAAGTGTATTGAAAACCGTCATATATTGCGATGAAATTGTCAAAATGACAGAGTCAACAAAATTTGCAACAGAATTTGGGCAGTTTTTACAAGTCGTCTCAAATTTGCTATTGATTTTGCGACCTTTTTTTCTGCTGCCACAGAAATTCAATTTATCTCAAATTTGCTACACATTTTAAAACTAAAATTTGATTGGTCTAAAAATTTTGCAACGGATTTCTTTTGCTAAGGATTTCTGACGGTTTTATTTTTGCGACGGAAATATTATTCGTATCAAATTTACGACAGATTTGTCAACGATTTTCTTTAATATGAATTAAAAGAAGTTATTTTCACAAAATATTCTCACATCATTGTCATCAAATCAAACCCTGTCTAGTGGATTACATAAATTTAAAGGAAATGAAAAAAATCATGTATTTTGTTATTTCTTTTGTTTATGGGTTTCCTTCTGTAACTTTTGATTAGCTTCATTTTTTACTTAATGGAAATTTGTGCTTTCTTCAAAAAAGAAAAAAAAAAAACTTCAAAACTCACATGACAAAAGGGGATTTTGACCAGATTGTATGCATAATAGGAGTTGTGCAACAGAATTTGTAGGCATAATAGGGGTAACATAGTCTAAAAAAATCTCCTTGTTATACTGGCAACCACTTATCCATGATACTGAAGCTGCGACACGAATTTATATATGCTGAAGGCTGAGGCTGCAACATGAATTGTGTTAATGCCAAAATTAGCAAATTAAAAGAATTATTAATGACAAAAATACCTATATGCATTCCGGATTTCTTCATTATCAGAATCCAAGTGGAAAGCCGTTTTAAATGCATCATACGCCATCCTATAGTTGTTGAGTAGGTTCCATGCACAGCCGAGTCTGTAGTGAGCCGTGGCCCAAGTTGGATCCATTATAGCACATAACTCAGCATCATGTAAAGCCAACGCACCTTCGCCCAAACGCTCCCAGCATAAGCTCCGATTCGCCAGAACTAGTTCATTACATGGATCTACATATATAACCTCGTTGTACCATTTCACTGCAGCAGGGTAATCCTTGTTATCTAAAGCATTGTCGGCTGCCTTATTAATACCCACACACCTCGAAAGCCGAAATTCCTTTCTCTGCAGCAATCATATTCAAAAACATAAATGAAAAATTAAACAATTACTAATGCTGCAGAGGAGATTGAGGTGTTCAAACAAACCCAATCTTTTTCCTCTTTAGAATGAATATCCTTGGTTATGTAATCAACGCTCCATTCACGATAAGTATTTGTATTCCTAGTCAATGGAAACAGTATTGCAACAGCTTCGTGATTTTTCGCCCAAATAGCATGCTCAACAGCTCTCCAACCAAACTGATGAGATCAAAATTGGTCAAGATAATATTATTCAATTGTATGTATAGGAGCATTAATCGAAACTAACCCTGTTGATTAAATTCACGTCTGCATTCTTATTAAGCAAAGACTCGATGCATTTTATTTTTCTTATTGCTGCGTGTGCCAAAGGACTCAACTCATGTACTCTGTGGTTTGGATCAGCCTCAGCCTAGATGCATTGAAATTAAGGACTATTAAAAAGACGAGTGATCGAGAAAGGACGACTAGCTACATACCTCCAGCAGCAGTTCCACACATTCAGCTGAGCCACAGGAGATAGCAAATGTAAGAGGGGAGGACTCGTTTCGTTTACAAATTGCATTTGCCTGCAAAACTGATCCAAATAAATACTACAACATATATTATTTTAAATAAATATTCGTCCAAAATTATTCTTATTTAACCTTTGCTTGATTCTTCAACAGGATCCTCAGACTCTCAACTTTTCCAAGTTTTGCAGCATAATGCAGCGGAGTTCCGCCGATAGAATCAGCTTCGATATCAGCCCCATTCATCAGCAACAACTCCATTAGCTCCAAGTCTCCTGAAATTAATTAATCAACAGTAAAGTTTGTTTAGAATGAAGAATAAGTATAGTATAGAGTGACAACCATGTATAACAGCCCAATGCAATGCAGTGTGTCCCTTTGAAGTAGTTTTCGCTACATCAGCACCATTTTCGATTAGATACTTTGCCAAAACGAGTTGTTCGGTTTTCATAGCAACTAGCAGAGGTGTATCCCCTGAAGAAAGATTCAACTATCAGTACAAGAAAATCCATCTTTAATGACAAAAATCCCGTCATAAGAGGGAGAGAGACCTTTGAAAGTTTGTACATCAACGTTGACTCCCACTTGGTTAACCAAGAAAGTGCACATGTCAATTAGGCCATGTGCAGTGACGTAATGCAAGACCGTAACCCCATCCACGTCAGTTTCTTCATCACACCTTCGGCGAAACTCTCCATCATCACCCATGTCCACCATTATATCTGCAAAAATTAATACCAAACCGAAAATTAAATTAATGTGAAGAAATAACAACATATATGATTATTGAGTAGTTTACTTTTCAGATTTTCAATGTTTCCAGAAACGGCAGCCCGAATTACTGAACTACCTGTCAAAACACACGATTCTTTTCATATTTGAACGGATAATAATCATGTAAAAAGAAAAAATTAAAATAACAAAGAAAATATATATATGAACATTTTTTGAATACCTTCAACAGAAGAAGAAGAAGAAGACGATGAAGACGAAGTGTAAGAATAACAAGAACGAGTAGGAGAAGAAACAGCATAAGACGAAGGAGGAGGAGAAGAAGACGGCGAAGGAGGAGAAGACGACGAAGGAGGATGAGAAGCAGCCATGGCGTTGAGTTGTTGAAAATACAAAGAAACTAATTAAGTAAACATATATTGAGCTAGCTGTTTATATTATGTATATTAGCGGTTATCATTCGGAAACAATAATTCATTAGTTAATTACTTTACTAACGAACAATATATATGTGAAGAATAACAACGAGTCAAAATGAAAGAGTATAAGTTAGAGTAGTTATTCTAGTTGTAACTTCTAGTTTAGTAGTTATAACCTCTCTTGTAACCCCCTCTATATAAAGATGAGGGATGATAATCATTTTGATCATGTAATTCCAATTCTAATTCTTCTATATTTCTAAATTCTCTCAATATGCACTCTATCCAATTTTTTCTTGTTATGAAATTTCACAATATGAATTCACTTTTACTTTACTTTTGGTTTCCAATTTTAGTCCTTTAAGAAAAAACATACATAATACAATACAGCCTAAATTACAGGACGGTCCTTGGTATTAAGTCAATGATAAATATAGAATATTTTTGGGACAAAAATTAACTAATTTACGAAATTAATTTTTTTTTTATCTTTTTTTGGATGTTTTTTTAAAAAAAGTGGAAGTTACAGGGTGTTTATAATTTATGATAAGCCGTGCATAAACAGAGTCCAGTCCATCTTGACAATACATCATTTGAAATTTAAACAATTTGTAAAAATGATTAAAGAGAAAAAATAGATTATTAAGCAACAAATGAATGAGTTAAAGACATCTGTTAACAAACATTTATAATACAAACAACTCAATTTTGTTTTCAAAATCACCTTTGCAGTTGGAAATTAAAGATCTATGCAACTTGCCTAATTAACAACTCAAAAAAATCAGAAATTCTCTCACATATCTTTTTCACAACTTGTACTGCTCTTGTTGCAGTGTAGTTGGTATTAGTTTTTATGACAATGTGCACCCTCGGGTCCGTTTCCCCATCATAAGCTACCATTTCTGGTAATTGGATCTTCTTTTGGATGGATGGGGGCCGTTAGAATCATGACATCTAACGAGTTATTTGCTAGATATTTCCTTCTTTAGAGGCAGCAAACTCAGCCCGTATATTCTCCATCTGGATCTGCATTTGTTTTTGCAGTTCCAGATAACGGTCCGTCCTCGGCAGCCTTTTGTGGTGGTGGAATATTATTTTCGTCATGATGGCTACGGTTTGACCTAGGTGGATAGTTGTGGTCGATCATGAAGTGTTCTTTCTGGCGAGCGGTGGAGCTCGGATCTCGCCTTCCTGTTGTGGGGGCTGGTCGCCCGGAGCGTCTCAGCTGCTCTTTATTCCCATCAAGGGATTGATGCACTTCGTGGTCGCCCCTTTCGGAACAATCATTAAAGTTTAGAGGCCGATTCGTTCGGCCCTTATCTCCCACCTGGATCCGTCGAAAGAGTGATGAGAATCTCCCACCTGGCTATTGTTGCCCACAGAGTGGCCGGGAAACTCTATCGCCCGGGTCACAGGTGGATTCTGCTCATGTTCTTTTCGATGAGAAAGTCGGTCAAATCATTTACATTTTGCTGGTCTTGGAGTAGAGCTACCAATTGTATTTGTTGTGGTATTCCCAAAGGTAGGATGCCGTGTATTGACATATTTTGTAGATGAAGTATTTCCAAATTACTGGGTTACAAACTTGATGATCAAGCCCAACAACAAAGTAAGCAAATTAAGCAAAAGGTTCTTACAGGAAATCAAGAACAAACAAATATCAACTTGTAAAATAGAGCTAACAAACAGGTTAATTATAGATCACTTTTACACTAATCTTTTCCCGTACTTACTTCACTACAATATACACCATATACTTGCGGTCGTGTATTTTGGTGTTGTGAAATACGCTAACACTACCTCAACACAAGACATACAAGAAGAAAAATTATTCTCGATTACTAGACTATTGAACGCTCTTACGCTTCTAGTTAGGAAAACTATTGTTTCTTCTTGTAGATCTTCACATTATTGTAAACCCGAATAATAGTGTGTTGATCATGCTCTTATTTACTAGGTTATATGCATAGATCTATGAGGGAGATAGTTTCATAGGATCTAGTAAATTGTATACACTCATCGAAGTGTTATTGTACACCTCTAAGAAGTTGTAATTGGTTTCACATATTTTTATACAGTGAACCGCGTATATTATTTTATAATCTACACAAATTTTGAATACTTCCATTTTACAGAGTGCATTTTAATTTCTGCTGCTTAATGTTGTCAGAACAGTGCCAACACAACTGACAACACCTCTGATTTCGCATACACACAAACTTTCAGTACCAGAACGCAGCAAGAACATCAACTCATGAAGATCTCGAACCAAAAATAGAAGATATGCTGCAACGTCTAGTTCTCACCGACGGCTAGTTTCGAGCACATTTCCCCTATAAATACAACACTTGTTCTTTGGAACACGTTACGAAAACTCCAAGCAAGAACTCTCAAGAAATTAGGAGTACTCAAGAACACCAAGTTTTCTGAAAATAAATTCTATCCTTAACTCTGAGTTTCCGATTCTAAGCCAAATTTAAGAATCTTATCTTTAGTGCTTAGAAAATCAGTTGTGAGTCTTTCACACTGGAGTTGGTTATACACATACTTTACATTTTCAGTTTAGAAATCATTTATAAAGGGTACTTTTTCTCTAACCAACAAGTAGATCCGTATATACAAAAGGTTGTGTATCCAAAATCTTCTCTTGGGACTATAAAGTTAACAAGGAATATAATTTCACGATTGAGATCGTGAGAGTGGACGTAGAACAAGTTGTTCTAACCACTATAAATATTGTGTTCATTTACAACTTTATCTACATTCTATATATTGTTTATACTTTATAGTATTCACATACTTTGATAAAATCATAAATTTATAAAAGGGTCAAAATCCACGCATAGTTTTATAAATCAACAAATATCGAATATCAGCTGATATCCTTCATTGTTTTAAAGTCATTCTTTAAAAAGGTTTTCATTCAACCCACGAGTCTAAACATTTAAGGCCTACACAATTCTGCACCTATAGTTGTTAAGATAGTTTTCCAACTTACCAACTGATTTAAGCAATCAGTAGGTTCGTTATCCTGATCTGCTATACTTACTAGCACTCTAAATCAGATCATATTATTTGCATCAGACGATAGGGCATATAGATCTTCTTATCGTCTTATTTGATCAGCACACAAAAAGTTTAAAATACAGAAAGTCTATTCCCCCTAAACTTTCTCACCATTGATACTCGTTTTGGGACCAACAGCGCCGCCGCTTACCTTCGCTGGCCGTGTCGCGCCGCCTACTTTTTTTTTCTAATTTTTCTACAACTCCGCCGCCGTCGTTGAGTCGTCCACCCGCCACACCCACCCTCGTTAGTCGCACCGCCGCCCCCACTCCCACTGGCCGCATCACCCATTTCCTTTCCCCTTCTTTTATTTTTATTTTTTGCAGCATGAAACTACCTCTTCCCCCACCCTCAAACACGCCAACGCCTCGTTGAGCCCAAGCCACCCACATGACGTGCCCAACCTTCCGTCACCAATTTTTTATTTTATTTTTTACCACAATGTCTCGATCAAAAAAAGTCTCGTTGTCAAATTGTTGTCGACGAGAGTGTTTTTTATTGACAAACCAGAGTCGATCGAAGTATTTTAGGTTAACAAACCAGTGTCGACGAGAGTGTTTTTGTCAACTCTGATTTGTCGAACATAAAGTTTTTTTTTTTTTTTTTGAGTTGTGGCTGTTGGAGGTGGGGCGACGGTGGTTGCCGAAAGAGGGGCTGCGACGGCGACTGGAATTGTGGACGGTGTCGACTGCCTCTCTCCAATTAGCTGCCTCTCTTCAATTAGGGTTAGGGTTTAGTTTGAATTTAGGGGGTGCATCTATCTTTCTGTGTTTTATTAAAAGGGCAAAACAAGTATTTTATATGAATATTTAATTAATAAAAAAGAAGGTGGGGTGTATCTAACAAAGCTTGAGGGGTATATACCCCACGCCCAAATAAAGTTTCTAATTGGGCCTGGCCCAAAATATGGAAAAAAAAAGGGTTGGGGTATATACCCCTCCAGCTTTGTTAGATACACTCCCCTCCCACTTTTATTAATTAAATATACATGTAAAATACCACATTTATCCTTTTAGTAAAATATTAAAGATACATACACCCCCTATTCAAAACCCTAACTTAATTGAATTAACCCTAATTTTAAGCCTAATTTTAAGACACGCAGTCACCGCAAACACTCCGTCCGCCGTCAACACCTCCACTCCGGCAGCCGGCCGCCGTCAACACCTCCACCACCTCCGTCAGACGCCGCCAGCGCCACCACAAGAACATTCCAAAAATTAAAAAAACGTAAAAATCTAAAAAAAAAAAATGAAGATTTCATTTTTTTTTTCGACAAACCAGTGTCGATCGACACTGGTTTGTCGATCATAAAGCATCTAATCGACTATAATTTGTCGACGAGAAACATTCTCGTCGACGACATTTTACCGATTGAATTTTTTTAAAAAAAAATAGAATTTTCAACGAGAAATTATGACCCTAAACATTATGGTCGACAAGAAATTATCGACCCTAAACCTTATGATCGACAACAATTTGTCGATCATAAGGTTTATGGTCGACAAATTCTCATTGGCTCGTTGAAAATAGAAAAAAAAAACAAAAAACAAAAAAAAAAACTACCTCTGTTTCGCGACCGTACGTCGGGGAGGAGGGAGGATCCGTCAAGGAAAAGGTTGGGGCATGGCGGCGGAGGAGAGGAGGCGGCGACGCTGTGCGAAGGGGCCGCCGCCGCCGCGTTACGCTTCTTGTTGCAAAAAAAAAAAAAAGCAGGCGGCGGCGAAAGGAAGCGGGAGGAGGGAGCCGTCCGGGGAGAAGGGAGGGAGGAGTCGTCGGAGGAGAAGATTGGGGCAAGGTGGAGGGGAAAGGAAGCGGCGGCGCCAGGCGAGGGGGCGGCGCCGCGCCGCTGCTTGGATAGAAATTAAAATGGAGAGAGGAAGGGGCGGCTTGAGCGGCGTGGGCGGCGGCCTGAGCGGCGGCCGACGGACGATGGTAGTGGGCGGCGGAGTTTGCCGTTGAGGGAGTGGCGTGAAGAAGATGAAGGGAGTGGCGTGAAGATGAAGCAGAGTGGATTTTGGGGAAAATAATGAGGAAAATAGGGTTTTATAGGGGAGGTGCATCTATCACACTTAATTTTAAGATAAAGGGTATAATAGATATTTTGGGGGGAGTGCATCTATCTTAGATGTATTTTGAGGGAAGTAGATGTATCGGGGGAGTGCATCTAACAAAGCTGGAGGGGTATATACCTCATCCCAAAAAAAAAATCCTGTGTAAACCCTTTTCTTGGAGATTTTACTAAAATGCGCCGGGTGGGACTATTTACACCTCCATTTCGGTTTAGAACACTCCCCCGATTGATGCACCCCCCCTGAAATTTGTCAGAATAGATGCACCCCCTGAAATTGTCTTGATTACCCTTTTTTCATTTTTATCTATATAATACAACTTTACTTATCACACTCTCCCTCAAACCCTAATTCTCTCCCAGGTGTCGACGAGAGTTTATATGGTCGACTTAGGAAGGTCGAACTTTTTAAGTTTTTTTTGTATTATTCTTTTCGATAAACCATTGTCGACCATATCACTATGGTCGACACTGGTTTATCGAAATTTAAAAAAAAAATTGAAATTTTTTAAGTTCTTGAATTTTTTTTGTTTGGGGAGAAATTTTGTTGTTTGTTGTTTGTTGGTGGTGGTGGCGGCGGCGGCGGCAGCGGGATAAAACTTAGGTTTAGTGTTTAAAGGTGAAGAAGGGTGCACCTAGTAATAAGAGTGCATTTAGTAGTGTAATATAAGTTAAAGGGTATTTTTAGTTTTTTACACCATTATTTTATTATTAAACTTAGAGGGGGAGTGTTCTAAACCAAAATGGAGGTTTAAATAGTCCCACCCATATGCGTCACCATGAAGTTGAGAACCCAAAACAGTAGCTATAAGTAGAAGCCTCGCCAATCCATTCCAATCACAATTCACACACACACACCCTTCAATTTCATTTTGATTTATTCATCACATTTGATTAAATCTTCGATCCTCGCCTGATACAACAACCCTAATTTCATTTTACTCAATTCAATTCAGGTAAATTTATTTCTACTATGAATTCTTTTGACAATTGATATGATGGCCAATGATATATTGTAAATTGACAAGCATATGTCTGAAATTCCGTATGTGGAAGTACATAATCTTCTCTATGAGGCCGGCTTGTTTGTTTATTAGATGTTTTGGAGCTTTTTTATTTCAAAATAATTTTTTAGGGTTCACGTGATGAGTATAAGCATAGTTCAAATGATTAATCTTGTGATTATAAAATCTGAGTTCCATGTAATTACTGTTTATAAACTTACAATGATGACGTTGCTTAAATATTCTGACACCTCTTGTACGAGAAGAGCCTTCACGCCTCTTCCTTGAGTCCATTTGATTGGTTTATTGTTAATTTTGCTTTAAAAAGGATGGATTTTGAGAAAGGCTTCTTTATCTGGTGACTTTATTTTTGGTATCTTGTCAACTCGTAACATTAATCGTGTTTCTCCATTTTTTAAAATCTTCATTGGAGATCATTGGATTAGCTATATTTAATTTAGTAAAATGTTTGTTGTTTTAAAGATGATGAGACCTACAGACCTGTAATGATTGCTGAAATGATCGCAATTATACTGAGTTTTCTTTTTCTTCCAATTCTGTTTTTTAACGGTTTTGTATACAATTGTTGTAGCTTTACTTGCTTTGATTTAGTCATGCTGATGTTAGTGGGTGTGGCTTGAGTTCAAGTTCTCCTCGCTATCCTGTGTAACTCTTTTAGTGCATTTGGACGTTGGAGTACTACATTATTTTTCTATTTTTTGCCTAATTTATTAGAAATTTAATATTTAAATTATTGAACTTTGGACATTACTCATTTTCTTTTGGTAGACACTTGGGAGGTGTGAAAGCATAATACAAATGGGTATCTGCAAACTGCAACACTTAGTAATTTTTTCTGAATGTAATCATTTTGTTCTAAATTCTATCTCTATTTTCAACTTTAAATGTTTGGCTTGTTTAATGTAGCTATCTATATATCAGCTACTCTGTTGTAGTCATAAAACATCTTGACAGATTGCTTTGGCTCATATATTCACTTCTTCAACTTACAAACCCACTCTCTTTTCAACCATTTTGATTTCTCAAGGCCGGAAGGGATCAAGAAAAGTGGTTGGGAAGTGCCCGGCCATCTTCTAAGAGCTACTAGGAGCTATCTTGGTAATGCTCTAAACCGTAGAATCACCCCTTCTGTGCTGCTTTCAAAGCAGTCGAGCGTTCTGGAGATGGATTCATTCCAACCTTTGTTTGTCATCAACTCTGTATGTAGAAAATTTATATTTACACTTGAGTTGTTCATGTTCCAAATTTTGATGTGCAACCTCGTTGTAATAGAATTATGTTTGACAAAATCTAATTGTTGTCCATTTTCATCTGCTCCCACGGGCCAGCTACCTAATTATTTGTACTTGCACTAGAGGCTTTATGTATATAGACTAACTGAATCTCAAAGTATGGAGTATTGTCTATGCATGTGTACAACGGTCTAAACCCCAGTTGTACTCCCCCCGTTTATTTTTTTTAACCACATGCTCTAATCCTTTGAGCTACAGGTCTCACCTCATTTCCATTGAATCTGTTCTTGAGAGTATGCTTAAAAATAATATTTTCTCTCCCTAATTATTCCGGGTTAAGAAGATATCAAAGTGCGTTTATCTCTGTACGGTATGAGGTGTGAAGTGGGAGAGAGGGATGTTATAATTGGAATTTTAAATAAGACGGCCTTTTTTTCTTTGAGTTAAATACGAATTTAAAAAAAAAAAAAATTATATAAAAGTAAAAGTCTAAGAATGAAGATAAAGTAATAATTTCTATTTTAAAAATAAGAATTCGTATAAAATTGAAAAAAAAATGTGAAAATTATAAAAAGAATTGAAAGAGTATCAATTTGACAAAAAAATAAAAAATACTGCAGTATGCAGCAGAGCGTTCTTGTTATATCAAAAAAAAAAAAAAAAAACTCAATTCGGTAAAAGTTGCCCATCAATTTTTATTTGAACTCATTTACAATATCTTTAACCTAACTCTTATTATTTTTCATATGTTTGAAAGTTACTTATTATTATTTTTTTTTTATCTTCAATCTCTCAATTACATCACCTCTAATACATCACTTATTTTATTATATTTCTTAACCTGTGCTCAAAAGTCGTCCAGAATAACTAAATGAGAAAGGATAAACTGAGTCATCCAATCATAAGGATAACCTGTTTGGAAAGACACTCCTTGCCAATTCACATACTCTCCCATTCTACGCTCTTGGAATGTGCACGAACTCGCACTGTGAGTTAGCTGCTTGTAAAATCTCTTGTGCACATAAATCTCTGTTTCTCACAAAAGATTCTAAGGCATGTAAAATCCAGTATCACTACAACCCATATAAAAAAAAACATAAGTTTATAAATAAAAATAAACCCAACCAAATAGTAACTGAGAAACCAAAGCCTAGTTAGCCTTTGACAAAAAACACATTATATCATATTCATTTACAACATGGTATTTAATTTAAACTCTCTCCCTCTCTCTCTCTCTCTCTCCATCAGTAACTAACTCCTGGAGTTCATAATTCTCCTAGCAGCATCCAATGTCAATTCTTCATAAACCTGAAACATTGTACCATAAAAGAGCACTCAATCAGAGATTATTTGGGACATTTCAAGGTAGTAATAGCAAACAACAATCAACTCAATACACTTACTAGTTTCTTATACACTTGTTGAAATGCCTTGCAAAATCTCTCCGCATCAGCTGCTCCCACCTAATATGTGTCGATAACCCAAAATAATTAGTTTAAATAAATTTGCAGAAGATCCTCAAAAATACCCAAGTCAAAACAACTTAAGATTTGGTCATATTTACAAGGCCTGGTTCCAAAATACAAACGTACCTTTCGTTCAGCAGCTGATTTTAGTTTTCCCCAAAATGCTTCTGTTGTTGCAAATTAACATAAGTATGATCAGCCACCATTTTACAACAAAGAAAACTCTGACTCAACAACATCTACATTATATGCTACTAACTCCACTTACTTATTTTTATATATAGTTGTTTTACAACGTGAAATTATAAATAGGAAAAATAGGAGGAAATTGAACTCGAACTAGTTTCTTATGAGTTTTAACGTCATCGAAAGAGAGAAGAAAATTTGTGAGGCATATACAGCGAAGTTCAGAGAAAACGGACAGCAATGAGATAAACAAAGTATTACAGATTATTAGAGCAGATTGAAAACTACCTCAGGTATCTTGTAGGGTATGTGAGTCAAAAACTGGTGAATAGTTTAAGCCACATACAAACTTGCAGATAAAGATCAACAACTAAAAAACAGAATTTCATAGGAAGTTCGTAGGGAGTAACCCAAATGTGGCTGTTTGTAGGTCTTCATGATGGTACAAAAGTGACAAGTTTTCTGAGCATCCTGCTGCGTGTTGGGTAAGAGAAAAACCAAAAAATGGGGAGAGGGGAAGGTTCATCTAAGACCTTTAACTATTACTTCAGGTACAGATAAGCCCTTATTAATGTTTTTCTGAGTTCAACTAAACCATTTATCTTTTATGATGAGATTGAGACCAAATAAACTATTCTGTTATGAAAAATTAAATAGACGTTTGAGCAAGAAACTTCAAGGTCAGAAACAGGTTTTTCTTCACCTTCAAATTAATTATAGCCAACATACAAAGTCCTAAATAGACCAGCCTGCAACAAAGGGTCCTCAAGTCTCACAATTCAAAGAGCTTACTTTGACATGGGTATGTCGAAAAACAATTCTGATGAAAGTGCCAATCTTCATTATAGTGTAGAAACAAACAATGTTTTCTCTGCAACTGCTACTGCTATGGTTCTATTTCTATGATATCATGCTATGGATGAAGAAGGGACTAAATTCAGACATGCTAATTGCTAAGGAGAACAAAGAATCTGATAAACAAGTAAACAACTACAAGGTATGCATGAGAGAGAATTTAGGGGAAACCAAGAGAAATTAAAGCACAAAAGAAACAGAAGGAAGAGGAAGAAAGGGAGCAGAAAAGACTTCAGAGGGAATGAGATAAAAGAAACATCCGTTTATTTTGCTCTCATCGTATAATTTAAAGGGTTTATTTGAACCGAAAACACATTAGGGTAATGTTTACTTTGGGTTTTTAAAAATCCAGTTTTGAAAAACCACCCCTACCAATAACCTATCAATCAATATCAATCCAACTAACTTTCACTCCACCCAAGTTTACGCTTAGCAATAATATAACACAACTTCAATCACTCTTACATTGATTAGACATAAAGTTAATCCTCCCCATACTCAAAAACCCAAAACAAGCACATACATTATTATTTATCAGGATTTCAAAATCCCCTAAATTTCAAAAACCAGTTTTTAAAAGTCACTTAAAACCCAAAGTAAACATTGCCTAGGGGATTATTTGTACCTTGAGAAATAGTTGAGAGTCCTAAATGTACATTGTTCCAAAAAAAAGAGTTGAATTGGCTTAAATGCATGCAGTTCAGATTGGAAATGATAACAAGTATCTCATATCAGTAAAAGCATTAAAAATGGTGAAGCTAAAAACAATATTCCATGACCATTATGACACACAATTTTGGTTGCAAAGATATCCATACCTTTTCTATCATCAGTACTCCATGCATCTTGCCACTTCGTTGCCTGACAGCAGCAGATATTAATGTTAGAGCAGATAAGCGGTAAGAAAACACGAGAGCATTGTGCAGAAAAAATATGCAGTACCTCCTCACTTGGTCCAGATCTAGATGATTGTCTTGAAAAGTCCAAGGGCGCCTGAAAATAAAACTCGATTAAGCATTTACATGTCCAAATAATAATAATATAAAAAGAACAGGGCAAAATAACTGTGCATATTGTCCTTAGCAACCAACACAATGAACACTGCACCTAAATCAATCATACAAGGCTGCCCCTTGCACACTATATCCTTGTTTCATCAAAAGAAGGATTGTAATCAATTCTCTCATACAGATCTCATCGAGAACAGAGAGACTTACAGGCAACATACAATGACAAAAACATTCAACTACTGGGAAATGAACATATCAGTGCAACAAACGACAAAGTACTGGACTCACACTGAAAGCCCTTAAAGAATTAATCACCAATGAAAGTTCAAATCAGAAGAAGTTGCAATTTCCATCATCAATCACAACAGCAGAGTTCACATCCATAATTTTTTTTTTGTTGTTTCCTTTACGCCACTTGTAAAATCGTATTTCTAGGTTTACTTTTTATTAGTTTACATTGCAGCATATTAGTTCCACATGGAAACCACTGATTGGTTCCCATTCTTCTCCGCTAGCTATCCCCTGCATAAATACTCATAAACATACAATTCTCCATTCTGATTTTTCTGAAAATAAAGATTGAGCAGTGCTCATTTTCCATTACAGTTTTTTTCCTCTTTGTTCTTTGCTATGTGGAAACTGCATAAGATTGGCAGATTTCTACCAAATCAGAGTTTCTTCTCCACTAGCTATCCCCTGCATAAATACTCATAAACATACAATTCTCCATTCTGATTTTTCTGAAAATAAAGATTGAGCAGTGCTCATTTTCCATTACAGTTTTTTTCCTCTTTGTTCTTTGCTATGTGGAAACTGCATAAGATTGGCAGATTTCTACCAAATCAGAGTTTCTTTGAAAAAAGATGTTTGGCGTTAAAGAGACTCCATCACCAAAAATAAAAAAAGAATTAAATCAAAATATTTAGACATTTACAATACCAAAAGATAAATACCCTAATTTACAGATAGTAAATGATAAGTCCCTATTGATCTCTTATTAAAGAAATCTTCAAATCCAACCTAATGAAATAAATATCAAATCCTCAACGCCCTATACCGCCAGAACAAGAAATAGCACGAGAAAACCCAGAATCATACTTTTTATTTTCTTGATTGCCAAAATCAATCAAGAAATTCAAGAAAGAAGCGAGTGTGTGGGAGGCTTACGCGATAATCGCGAGATCGGACGACGGGGAAAAGCTCCAGCACGCGTCGAAATTCATTTTCATCCATGTAAATTTCTTTTACTGCTCGGGAGATTTGGAAGCCAAATAAGCTCTTCTCAGTTTGCCTTGCTTTTTGCAGTCTTAAATTTAAATGATATGAAGATACGAAATGGTACAGTACAATATTGCACATTTTCGCTTCCTTATTAACTTTTTCATTTTGATTACTACCCCCTCCGTCCAATTTCAAATTTTCCATATTTTTTTTTCAATTTTATTATGTTAATGTACTGTTTATATTACTTTATCTTGGGATAACTCAAGTGGTTAGAGCACCACTACCCCTTAGATCCTGGGTTCGAGTAAAAAAGGGATGGTATTTAATTTCCATAAAAAAAATCTATAGTATTTATAATTAAAGACATTTTTTTATGAAGTTACAAATAAAGTCAAATTAGCACATAAATATACAACTATATACCCTTAGATATCTAAAATGAATTTCAAATTTTAAAAATTTAATTTCAGCAAAATCAGTATTATAAAGTGAACTATTAAAAAACAAAATTTGTAAAAAATCTCGAAAATCACGTCAATTTATTATCTTTTCAAAATTAAAAAAAATTATTAATCTCCCAATTCGATTCCCAAAAATCGCGGAATCAATTAGTTGCATATGTAAAAAATTGTTGCATATTTTCAATGATATATGCAAAAATATATTGCATATAACTTAAAAATATAATATATCAGTAATAAGATGTTCTAAAATATTAATTAAAAAAAAAAAAATAGTCGAAATATGCATTATATCAATATATATATATTTGGAATATATTCATTCTTGAAAAAATTGCAAAATAAGATTTTTGAATTTATGAATCAATGGACTTCAACAATCTTTGCATAATAGTAATTTCATAAATATACTTCTGCATTTATGTTATTGTTAATTTTACATATGCAACGAAAATTGCATGCAGGTGAAAAATCTTGGCATAATAGTAATTGCATAAATATACTTCTGCATTTATGTTATTGTTATTTTTACATATGCAACGCAAATTGCATGTTGTGATTTTTTCACAGCAAATTAAATGAAACCACCTCAAGGAAGATTCTTGAAACTAAAACAAGAAACCCAGTTCAGGGCCGATCATTACAGAGTATGCGTGAGACGGGGCGGCCGCAGTGGACGGCTCACCAGATCCAGCAACCTGCAGAGAAGGCAAGGTTGTGCTAGTTGCCGCGACTCCATGAGGCGCGAAACCTGTTGTAACGTGAGTTGTAGGTTTCTGTTCGCCAAGAACATAATTTAATTTATGATTCAAAAATAAAATTATAACCTACGTTTGATGAAAGAGGATAATTTATAAAATTGTACGATTTTTGAAAGAATGAAAAGGCCAGCTATAATAATGGGATGATGGTTGAGATTTGTGGGATAGGTTTAAAATATTAAAATTTGATTATATCAATGTTTTAATTATAAAGGGTATATTAGGTTATTTAATTAGTGATTTAACTTTAATTTAATGCTGAATTTTTTTGTCCCTAATTGTAATATGGTCTTAAATTTTGACTCTTATAGTAAATAAACTCTTGTAAAATTTATCGATCACAATTAATTGTAATATGGTCTTGGTGATTATATTTTCATAGAAATTTATATGAAATATTACATACATGAAATATAGGTAATTAAGGTAAAATGAAGTAAAATTTCACATGTAAAATAAAATAAAAATTAAAAGGAGTTTATTACTAAGATAGACAATTCTATAGACTCATTTTCAAACAAAAGAAAAAAATTATAACAATTCAATTAAGATCAAATTGATGTGTTAATACCCAATTATGCCCCTTGATCTTAAAAGGCAGTATTAATTCATTATTATAATAAATTTTGAAAATTAAATACCAATTTTAACGCATTGATATTGTTATTTAGATTGAAAATTAAATCATCTTCTCCCTTAGTAACCGATAATCACTCAATTATGAACAACACTTCATTTTTCAAATAACTTCCTTTCTTATCGCAATTTTCGTTTTTTTTTTTCATTACTTTCCATAATTAAGAAATTTTCTGCTGAATTCCTTCTTTTTGCTCAAGTTTTAAAAAATCCATCATTCTCAAGCCTCGTTTTCTTGCATATGATATGCTTTAATCCATATCCTTCTTCATCGAAGCCTGCATATTAGGGATTACTGATCGCTATTTGGGGGATCAATTAAATAGTTACAGATGGAATATGCGTTGATTCTGAAGTTCCAATTCGAAGGAAAAATGAAGTTGTTCCCCGTTCTAAAATCTACAAGCATTCAAGATATTCTTAATGAAATAATTGGTATGTGGCCCATATTATCTTCTCCTAATATACGAATGTGATATTCTATTGGTTGCATAAAAAATTGTTCTTTAGCATCATATACTGATTTAGTCGGCTTGGTTGAATATTACAAGATATCCTCTGAAAAGTTAGTCGATGTTTCTGTAGAATCTAATCAATCTCAAACCTTACTACCTGACATGCAAAATTCAAAAAAGTATCAATTCTAGATTTGTAATAAATCAACTTACTCTGAATACTTCCGCATCCCAATATGAATTATCAAATATACATGTTAAAGCTTTTGACATAGTTTCGAATTGCAAGAATCAAAATGCTTGTTCAACAAAGTTTTCTGGATTGGATAGTTTGCCGAATTTTGATATATGTCCTGTGGAGAAGACTAAATCCTATTTGTCGGATGATTGGGTAAACATAATGAAAGTGGGTGCAGTATTTGGTGGTGGTGCGCCCGAGTTTAGAATCGAGCTAATTAAGTATTCGACTAAATTGAACTTCAATTATAGATACGTTAAGAACTGTCCTAGGTGTATATATGTAGAGTGTTTTGAAAAGAAGTCGTCTGGCTGTGATTGGTTCATCAGAGGCAAACATTTACCTATAAATTCGGGGTTTATTGTTTCTAAAGCCAATTTAAATCATAAGTGTGTTGGCAACTTTCTAAATGAGAAGAAAAACATGTTTGGTACAAAAGTTCTCAAATATCTTCTTTTGCAAGATGTTAAGTCGGATCCAATGATTTATGGAAAGAATGTACTCATAGATTTTAATAAAGATTATGGTTTTGGTCTACCATATTGGAAGGCGTGGCGTGGTATTGAGGCTGCTAGGAACGACATATTTGGAAGCTATGACAAATCGTACGATCAATTAAGATGGTACGGAGACGTAGTGAAACACACAAATCCTGGAAGTATAGTGGATTTAGAGACCAACAACATATCAAACCGCTTTGAAAGAGTTTTTATTTCATTCAATGCATGCAAGGAAGGATTTAAAAGTTGTAGGCCAATGCTTTTCATAGATGACACATTTATGAAAGGGCGGTCAAAAGGTGTATTGCTAGCTGCTACCGCAAAGGACGACAACAACAGTATTAATTCTACAAATACATTATATATGTTCTGTTATGTTTTGTTCCAAAATTTTATGTTACTTGTTATGTTTTTAATATCAGTATATACCTTGAATATGTTCTAATCCAAATGTTATGTTCTTTGTTAAATTCTTAATATTAGTATATTTTATTAGGGTGTTGTCTTGTAAAAAAACTATAATTCATCTCATAGTTTATTAGTAATTACATGATTTTTAAGGAACAACTAATAAATCAGTTCCAGATAATTCATTTTTTAATCCTAAATTAGAGCTCAGGGAAAAAAATAGTTGGCATCTTGTTGTCATTCAATATTATAAATCTATCTTATACAGTGACGGAGCCAGAAAATCTCGGGTGGGGGTCCGATTAACATTACTTTAAAGATAAAATAATACTCGTACACTACAAAAAAAACTTGATTTTGATACTGAAATTTTGAGACTGACACCTAATCCGTCTCTAATAGATACGGATTAGATACGGATTTGTTAAAAAATCGAGATTTGAAACCGAAAATAAAACCGTCTCTCATTATAAACAAATTAAATACGGCTTTTAGTTTCAAGAGTTTTAGATACGAATTAGATTCGCGACTTTCAGTTTCGAGAGTTTTAGATACGGATTAGATACGTATACCACCGTCTCTAAACAATCAATTTTTTCTCCCCAATGTAAAACGAGACAATGTGTACACGAAATTTGTGATACGAAATCTAACCATCTCTTAAATAAAGAAACAAACCATTAAATTGTTCAAAAAATAAACTTAAAGACAAAGGAAAAGGAGACGACACAATAGGACGACGACATGACATGAGGAGGTATCCTGTGTACACGAGGATCCTCAATCGGAGGTCACGGGGATCCTCAATCGGAGGTCTGAGTGAACAACGACGCGCCCTTCCTCGTAAGTTACTAGTAATGCCACACGAGGAGTATTTGAAACCGAAACTGTAGGACACTGAGTGAGAGAGAGAGAGAGAGAGAGAGGGAGAGAGATGATTCTTTTCTTGAGAGAGTGGATTTTTTTAGAGGTAATTTGGGAGATATAAATCCTTATATATATATATATATAAATTTATTACTCTTTTATAATTAATAATTAGTAAAAATAAAAAAATCAATTAATATATCTTGTGTATGGATAAACATAAATGTTAGAATAATACTATGTATATATATTTTAGGATAGCCATAGATATTATAATAATAATAATATTATATTATATCTTCAATTCAATATGACAATATATATATTAATTGATTCTCTAATGAAAATATCCAAGAATTAATTCTCTAATCATATATCAATTTTGTATGATGTCCAGAGACGTTAGATTAAAAAACGGAGGTGTACGGTGTCATTTAATAATTTTTAAAAGTTTTTAAATATCTTGACTATTAAGACTTATAAAGAAATTTGTATAGTATTTTTTAAAAAGTTTTAGATTAAAAAAAAAATTATATCATCCATTTACAAAAAGTATAAATACCTGAAGCATTGCAAATTGTAAAAGTCATTGTTTGGAGGTGATACAAGTTAGTCTAAAAGTTGTTTCATTTAATTTTACTAAATTAGCCTAAAAGTTGTTTGGAAGAGATACAATAAATTATCTAATTTATAGAAATTGAATTCATTTAATTTTACAAAATTTTAAAAGGTAAAGTCTAGTATGCACTCGAGTGCATGCACCCTAGTCTATGTGCACTTTTCAGTTTATTGACTTACACTTTTTGGTAATGGTGGTGCACTTTTCAATTATTACTCATTTATCAAAAAGTGTAAATCAGTAAACTGAAAAGTGCACATGGACTAGGGTGCACAACATGCACTCGAGTCCATAACAGACCAACCCATTTTAAAAAATATATCATTTCGTGAATGATTCATATATTAAAACTTCATTAAATTAAAATAGAGTGTTATATGGGTGAGACGATTACTGAGATGATTCATATATTAAAACTTCATTAAATTAAAATAGAGTGTTATATGGGTGAGACGATTACTGGGTTGTGGAGTTGGATCAACGAGCCTACTCAAATGTGTGTGGAAATTAAGGATTTCAGATGTTTTAGGTCTAAAATGTCGGGAAATTAAGGATTCCAAGTGTTTTAGGTCTACTTGAAAAAGGTCAAATACACTCAGTGTGTGAAGTTGGTCAACAGAGGAAGAGTAAAAAATTGCACATACATACGTTGAATTGTGTAGAAGTCCAACCTTACATTGTTATTGAATTGTGCAGAAGTCCAACCCTACGTCTACGTAAGTAATTAGGTAGTTTTATCCATGTTTATTCAATCTATAATAATATATTTTTGTGAATTATGATGTATATTCAACCATTACTACAAGAAGAACAAAATATTTCAAATGCAAACATAGATGCGAGTCTTAGTGTATATATATACATAATTAATGCCAGGTGAGTTCACGTTGAGAATCGACATTTAAGGGATCTTAGCAAAGGGCCACTATTATTCAAATGTGATTGGTTTGCCTCATCAGAAACAAAAATCCATATGAATTACAAGTTTGTGGATGTTCATCACCTATCTGAGGACCACAAGTAACAATGGTAACAATGGATCATTGTTGGTAAAGTATTGTAAAGTAAAGGCAAGATCCTCGATGGAAGACAGTGCAAAGAAGTTTAAAAAAAAAAAATAGAGACTGAAACTAAAACTAAGGTGTTTGAAGGAGATTTCAATATTTTTTTAGATTTAACAATTACAAATCGTGATTTGATTGGGAATTGAAAACGATGATGATGAGAAGGATAACAAGAATGAAGATGAATATGATGAAGAAGAAGATGATGACGACAATGATGAAGGGAAATATGAAGATGAAGATTAAATGTAATTTAATTTATTTATTTTAATTTATAAACTTTTACAATTGAAATTATTCAGTAACAATATTTTTTTATATATTTTTTAAAGTTACAAATTAATCAATTAATTATATATGTTAAAATATTATGCACAGATGTTAAAATATTATGCACAGTTCTTAGTATTTTACAACTTATGCTTTTGACGGCTGTGTGTAATTACAATTTTTAGAAATTAATAAAAAAAATTACATTTACAAATTTAAAAGTTATAATTTAAATACATGTGAAAGAAATAAATTAATATACATATACAATTAATATTAAAAGATAAAATAAAATAGTTATCTGTCCTAGTGGCGGGTGCTCAATAATGGACACTTGCCCACCTGAGTTCAATTCCCACATAGACTAAAATAATGGTCAATTTAATAGTTGGAGAGGGGTTTGGGGGTCGGGTTTGGGGGCTGGGTCGGGATTGGGATGGGATGGGATGGGGTCGGGCTGGATTGGGATTGGGATTATTTAATAGTTGGAGAGGGGATTGGGATGGGATGGGATCGGGCTGGATTGGGATTTGGATTATTTAATAGTTGGGGATGGGATGGGATGGGATGGGATTGGGATTGGGATTGAGAATGGGAATTGAGATTTGGATTATTTAATAGTTGGAGAGGGGATGGGATGGGATGGGTTTGGGATTGGGATGGATTGGGGATTGAGATTCGGATGGGTGGGCTGGGATTGTTAGGATGGGATGGGATGGGATGGGTTGGATTGGGATTGTGTTATTTAATAGTTGGAGAGGGGATGGGATGGGATTGGGATTGGGATGGATTGGGGATTGAGATTCGGATGGGTGGGCTGGGATTGTTAGGATGGGATGGGATGGGTTGGATTGGGATTGTGTTGGGATGTAGTTGTTGTTAAATAGAAACGACATTTGAAACAGATTTTTGACCCGGATGTAAAACGGGTCGTTTATCGCTTAGATACGGATTTAGAGACGGTAAAATGTCGTTGTTAAATAAAAACGACATTTGAAACGGATTTTTGACCCGGATATAAAACGGGTCGTTCATCGTTTAGATACGGAAATATACGGTGTCAAATTCCGTCTCTCATTATAAACCGAAAAAAATAGGTCTCAAATCCGTCTCTTATTAGAAACGGAATTTAGAAAACCGTTCCTGACATTAGATACCATGTGATTAGGAACAAATAGAAAATGGTTCCAAAATCCGTTTCTAACCTGTTTAAAGACAGTGTTTATGGTATCTAATCCGTTTCTAAATCGTAGTTTTTTTGTAGTGGTATGTATTAATTATACTTATCAAAATTTCTAAACAAAAATACTTTCATTATGTTTTGTAAGAAGTTTTAATAGTTCCAACTTAAAATGAAGCAAAATAATTTAATAATTTATTAGTTGAACACTAAATTTCTTTAAAATAATACATTAATATGTTACAATATTCTATGATTCATACAATATAATACTTTTAAATATAAATGTACAAAAAATTTAAAACACTAAACATTTTTTTTTAAGCATCAATAATATTGTTCAATTTTAAGGACATTTTGTGAATCATAGAAAAAATTTAGACAACAATTTCGAATACACCATCAATCAATTGTCTCTATTAAAAAAATGTTAAAAAAATTGAAGTATTATAAAATAAATTTAAGAAGAAAATACATGAAAAAAGAAAAAAGAAAGTTATTCCTTTCAAACTTTGTATGTAAGCATTCATTTTTTATTCCGTCTAAACTTAATATGTATGTCTTAAAATGAAAATAATATTTTTATTTATATATATGTATAATAAAAATAATTATTAAAAAACAATACATATAATTATTAAAAATCTACCCTTAAATACTAATTCTGAATCTACTCTTTCTTACGTGGCATCTCAATTTTTCTCCATTTCTGTTTTCCTAATTTTGTAGAGTTTCTGATTTTTTTTCTATTTTTTTTTGTATTTTTTTTCTGCAGTTAACTCATTTAATTTTAAAACTCTTTTTTTTTTCTCTCTTCCTACGCGAGTTTTGCACTAGTAATATATATATATAATAAAATAAAAAATGGGTGGGGGCCACTAGGCTCCTCTGGACCTAGTGTGGCTCCGTCTATGATCTTATACCCTATTCCAGGTTTCATGCACATACCCATTGCAGAAAGTTAGTATTAAAAAATTGCAGAAGTTGCATAGTTTATTATACTTCCATTCAGTTAAATTGTATCTTATTATTTTTCACTACTTTTTTGCAGGATTATTTCCTATTGCATTTGCTATCTATCGTATCTTCCGAGAATCGTAATAATTGGGGTTGGTTTTTAACTAAGCTTCGGGATCTTATCATTCACCCGAAAAAGGTTATTTACATTTCTGACAGAAATACAGGTTTGATGTCTGCATTTTATGATGTATGGGATGATCCGACCCATTTTTATTGCCTTTATCACTTGTTGCTAAATCTTAAGGGTAGTTATGGTGGAGGTTGGAAGTGAAAATATGATTGATTTGTCCAAACAGTGTGCTTATGCACCTACTATCACTATATTCAGGGAAAATCTGCAAAAATTCAAGGAAGTTGGTGGTCGTATCGCTGAAAAATGGCTTCAAGATTTACCTTTTTCTAAATGGGCAGTATGGAGAGATGACATTCAATGCAGCAGAGTCATTTAATTCTTGGATACGTGAAACTAGAACCTTACATATAACACATATGATTGATTCTATAAGGAAGAATATTTCTAGGTGGTTCGTAGAGAGGCATGAATCATCGGATAAGTGGTCAGGTCTACTTGTTCCTAGTAAAGAGGCAATTTGGCATGAACTAACCAACAAAAGTGCTTCATGGTCTGTGTCGTTATATCCAAACGATCAATTTGAGGTATCTTCAAGAACATCTGTGACTGTCGATCTCGAATACAAAATATGTACATGTTTTTAGTGGCAAGTCAAATGGTTCCCATGTGCTCATGCAATTGCGGTGATTATGAAGCATTGTACAAGGAGGATTTGTACCCTGTTCCCCAAACAAAGCGATTTGAGTCACAACAAGCGGCAGAAGTTGAAAAAGTACTTCCTCTAATTCTACAAAAGCCACCTGGTTGACCTAAGCAGAAGAGGATGACGTCCTATGGAGAATTTCGTAAAGTAAAACATACCAGTTGTAAGAGGTGTGGTAAAAAGGGCAGACATGATTCCGGCCTTGACATGTTCTGGGGTTTTTGGAACTGATAAAATCAACATTGTCCAGTAGATTGTTTTTAGTATCTTTTATTTTTG
Organism: Galeopsis tetrahit; assembly: GCA_963675135.1. Classification (NCBI taxonomy): domain Eukaryota; kingdom Viridiplantae; phylum Streptophyta; class Magnoliopsida; order Lamiales; family Lamiaceae; genus Galeopsis; species Galeopsis tetrahit. Next base: position 34,993,565 of record OY776122.1, read on the forward strand.
CTTATTCAATTTGAAAAATTGTTGAATGAGATATGAATTTTTTGTTTTTGTCATTTTTCCACTATGGATATGGTATTCATATGTTATGCGAATTACATTCAATTGTTTGAATCACCATTCAACCCCCTATTAACCCCCTATTATACTAATAGGGAGTTGAGTTTGCTTACGTGTCGTCTTCTGGTTGATTTTGCTTACGTGTTGTCTTCTGGTTAATTTTGCCTACGTGTCGTCTTCTGGTTGATTTTGCCTAAATTATCAATATCAATTTCAATGTTACTGATTGATTTACATAAATAATTCAATATCAATTAAAATCATTCAAATTTGTAATGTTACTAATTTCCTAAATTATATAATACTAATTTCTTCACAATTAATAATCCTCTTTCCATTGCTACAATTTATTGAAATTCAATTAACCTATATACTAATATGCATTTTTAAGATTATTTTGTATATTAATTAAAGGTTATATCAAGAAAATGTTCGCCTGCATTCCATTTTGCTTCTCAATTTTTCTGATTTTTACCTTGCGCGTAATACGCGGTGCTCATCTAGTATTATTATATTTTGCAGTTCTATTGTTTTGGCATAACACTGATTAAGTTAATTTTTTTTTTATTAATTTGTATTCTTATTATATATTTGCAAAGTTATCATTCAGTATTGTTCCTATTATCTGTAATATTTTTTATCTTTTTTTTTGTTTGGTATTATATACATTTAACACCGCCAATAAAAATGAGCACATTTATTATATTATTTTACTAATATACATTTCCATAAATGTAATTTTATTTCCATAATTAATTAATTTTCTGCACATATGCAATAATTTAATATTATTTCCGCATTTATTATGACTCAATTTTCATATATGCAGAATATATTCTGCATGCAATGATATCCATAATATAATAATATTTCGACAAATATTAAAATTATATGTAAAATATTATCTGAGATATATATTTATAAGTTCAATAAACTTAGATATTATTACTTAAAATATAGGCCAAATAATCAATTATAGCCCATACTTTTCATTTTTTATCAATTCTAACACATGCTATTTTTTTTCTCCAAATGATACCCATACTTTCAATTAGTACTTAAAAACATCCCCGTCCTCATTTTCCGGCAAAGCCCGTCTGATGTGGACGCCGGATTCCACATGGATAGCTGACATGGCAATAAGTAATTAAAATAAATAAAATAAAATAAAATTTGAATTAATAAATCATTCAAATCCAACCAAATCTTCTTAACTGTAGCAAATACAATAAAGAACTCCAACAAAAATATTCAATCACGTACTTGCAGCAATAATAATCAAAATCCCCCAAAATCTTAAATCTTCAATCATAGAAATAATAATCAAAACCCCTCCAAAATCTTTGATTTTCTCTAGAGAATTATCTTCACGTCTTTCACTTCTAGAGATTACATTATTTGGTTTTGGCTGGACATTTCAGAGAGAAGAAGCTAAATTTCAATCTATTTCTCGTGCTCTAGCTTCACGGTAAATTTTAGTAGATTCTTGTTTGAAGGGTGTGTTTCAAATATTTCATCATTGTTTCTAATTCATGCTAGAAAGATTAATTTATGTTCAAATATTTCACCCTATATTGAAGGATTCTTCTTCTAAACAAGTATTCACTGTTCTTTTATAATAATTTATGCAATCCCATGTTTCACATTTATATATACAGTACTTGTTTCTGTTGGGAATAAAATGAGATATGTTTTGATCTAATACCAAAACCCCCTGAGACATGCCTAAGTCAAATTGATAGTGTTCTAAAAATGTTAGAACACATAGCATAAGGCTAGATGAGAAGCTGAAATGTTAGGCAGCTCTTAGACAATTAGATGCACAATTTGAGGGGGAACCTATGCTTTGAAGATGATCAAGATCAAGTCCCCTCAAGGCTCAAATTCTGGAACAACCACTTAAGAGCAAGGATACTCTATGAAAAACCAAATGCACTGATCAGGAGAGTTGTCCAGAGAAGATGTTCTTATGCAAGAACAAGATTGTAAAGCTCAAAAGGACAAGTCCAATAAGATGATCTGATCAGGAGAGTTGTCCAAAGAAGCCAACTCTATGTGTAAAGTGCTCTGATGCTAAAAGACCAAATATGCTGATCAGAAGAGTTGTCCAGAAGAGTTGTCACAGCATGATTGAATCAGAAGGTTGAAGGTCAACTATGCTGAAGAGAAAGAGACAACCACACCCTAAGATCACCAAAGAAACAAGCTAAGATCACCTTGGAGTGAAATAAAGGGAAAGAGCCAAGTCATCTGAAGAAAAGCAAGCCAACCTTGCTGAAAGGCAAAACTGCTGATAGTGATAAGGAGAGTTGTCCAGATGATAAGGAATGTTGTCCTATCATTGGATCAACCTTCAGAAGCCATGTCCAAGTCCTAACAAGAAGTCAAACATTGGGAAAAGTGCTGCAGAATGAAGACAAAACTGTTACAGCCGTTTATTACCCAAATGAGGACATGTCACTATCAAGAATCTGTCTTCCATTTTGAAGAACTCAAGGAAGACATTTATAGCAATTTGGGGCTGCCTCTCCAACGGGCAAATCCTCCATTTTGTCTATAAATACAGAAGTGTGAAGACCATTTGAAAGCACCTCAACACAATCCAACTAAGCTCAAAGTTCTTACAAGCTAGAGTGCTTTCAAAGCTTTCAAAGACTATCTTAGTCTTCAAACACTTCATCTAAGCTGAACCCAATTGTATATCCATACACAAGCTTAGAGAGATATCCTATCCTTATACACTGATCTTCATTGTAAAGGATATCTCATTAGTTGGAACCTTACTTCAACCCTTACATCTTTCAAGAGTGAAAGTGAGAAGGTTGTAGTAGTAGAAGTGGTAGGAGCTGACTGTTGAGAGAAGAACAGTTCAGTTCTGAGTTGAGAAGAGGGTACTAGGACTCTAGACATCCTAGGGATCAATTCACCAAGGAGTGGTGTTCTTGATCAAGTGCACCTTGGCACTATAAAACAAGTTAATTCCAAGAGTGAAGGAATTATCCTGTTAAATCAGGGAAAGTGGATGTAGGAGCTTGAGTCTCTGAACCACTATAAACTCTTGTGTTGATTTACTTTACAATTACTTACATTCACTCAACACTGCACACAAAACTGATCTTTCAAAGATACATATTCAAAGACTGTGCAAAACTGTTTTTGGACAACTTCCCTGAAGCTTAACTGGACTGTTTTGGATTGAGAAAGTGATTTCAGAAATTAAAGGAGTCTAAACTTAAAGGGCCAACCACTATTCCGCACATATAACTCCCCTAGATAGTTATTCAACTAAGTACTCAATAGTACTTAGTAGTTTGATTATCTTAGAAGAGTTAATCTTCTTCAGCAGAGTTGTCCAAGACAACCTTGCTGAAACTCTGGTTTGATCAAATTAGCAAAAGAATTGCATACAAGTGTATTCCCCCCCCCATACACTTGTCATATACTCCTTTCAGGACCAACAAGTGGTATCAGAGCAGGGGTTCACAGACCACTGCTTCTGAAAATCCATCTTGATTTTCAAAACTCACATATTTGGTGTGGTCACTGAACTGATCTCTATCTGAAATCCATCACTTGTTGACTAACTGATTATTTGTGAAATATGGCCAACAACAATGCTGTTCCTCCACCCGCTGTTCAAGGATTAGACAACATGGCCACAAATCCAGTCAACCACATTTCTCATCACAAACTGCCCATGTTTTCAATAGACAATTATGATTTCTGGAAAATTAGAATGAGGGCTCATCTTGCATCTCTTCATACTGATATGCTTAGAGTAATCACAAGAGGACCTTTTGTGTTTACTCAAACTAACCCCAGATTGACAGATGAGCAAAGAGCAGATATAAGGGAACTGATTCCCAAAGATGAGGATGACTTCACTGCTGATGAAAAGAGGAAAGATAATTTGAATTATCTTGCCATGAACACCCTCTATCAAACAATTCCAGATGCAGTTATGGGTAGAGTCTACCACTGCACCACAGCTAAAGAAATTTGGGATACCCTTGCTGAAATGTGTGAGGGCACTGAAAAAATCAAGGAGAACAAGCTCCAAGTTGCTGTGCAGAAGTTTGAACAATTCTCAATGGAGTCTGATGAGTCCATTGACAAATTTGCTGGTAGATTCACTGATGTGATGAATGAGATTAACTCATTGGGCAAGGTCTACACCAAGAGAGAGGTTGGACTGAAAATCCTAAGGAGTCTCACTCAAAAGTGGGATGTCTATGCTGTAATGATGCAGAACACCAAGGATCTTTCCACCATGCCCATGCAACAAATCTTCTCTGAACTCAAAGCTTATGAGTTTGACCTCAATAGAAGAAAACCTATTGAGGAACCTTCAAATCCTACTAAGGGAGTGGCATTCAAAGCCAAAGTTGCTGAACCAGAAATGCAACCCACTCCCAGATCATCAAAGACAGTCTCTAAGACTGAAATGAAGGAAGAACTAGCCTTGATGGCCAGAAGGTTTGACAAGCTCAACACAAGGTTTGGTAGATACAAGAAATTTTACCAAGACAACAAATTCAGGAGAAGATACAACTCCCCTGAAGATCAGGCTGAGGACAAAAAGCCTGAAGAGAAAAGATCAGAGGACAAGTCCTCTGATAGGAGAAGATCCAGTAGAGCTGATCCTTCTTCATCTAAGAGAAGAGAAGAATCCAAGAAGGATGATGATGAAGATCTGTGCTATAACTGTAAAAAGAAAGGGCACTTCCAATATGACTGCCCTGAATTGAGCTCTAAAGAAAGAAGAGAGAGACAAGCTAAAAGAGACAGAAAGTTCACAAATAGAAAAGCCATGATGGCTGGTGAAGAATCTGATAGTGCTGAAAGCTTCAACTCCTCTGATGGATTATTCTCCAACAGTGATGATGATGATGATGTTTGCAACATGGCTCTTGAGGATGATGAGGTATCCTCTACTTCTAGTTCACCATCATTCATCTCACAAAACACTAGTGAGGTTAACCTGAAACTTTCCTTAGGAAAGTTGATGGAAGATTTCACTAGATTACAAGAATTTCATGACAACTGTGTGAGAGAAAATGAAAGATTGGCTACTGAACTAACCAAGAACTCTGAGGTAGCTGTTGATGTCAAATCTACTGAGTTGTATCAACAAGTCTTGAGAAAGCTTGAGGAAGCAAATCTCAGGATAGTTGACCAACAAAAGGAGATTGATGATCAACTTCTCTCTCAAAAGAGAAAAGAATTTGAATTTAAAATTCAAAATGCCAAATTTGAAAACCTCTCACATGAGTATGATATTCTTAAATCAAGTGAAGAGAGCCTGAAATTAAAGATGTCTGCTTTGAACAAATCCTCTAGAGCAATAGAGGAAATTCAAAGTTATCAAAGACCTATGGCTCAAAGAAGTGGATTGGGTTTTGATCCATTTGAATCTTCACCTTGTCTTAGTGTTGCATCCACAAGTAACACTAAGAAAATCTTTGTTAAGTCAGTGGCACAAACTGAAAATGAAATAATTCAGCCACTGAACAAAGGAAAGGGCAAATTGAATGAAATGCCTACTCAAGTGATTCAGGAGAAAAGGCCAAAACCTAAGGAAATGGCCAAAGCTCCTGAGCACAAGAGGAATATTGGTCAGCAGAGTAGACCCAATGGAAGGGCAACTCTCCTGAACAATGTTCAGAGGAATTATTCAAGGTATAATCAGCCTAGGCCAACTCATCTGAGAAAGCCTCAGCTGAATAGACCTAAGGACAACTACCCTCACAGGCAGAATAAAATGAGACAACCAAAACCCTTCATGCCAAAGGGTAATGGTCATAAAAAGGCCTTTCCTCAAAGATTTCATCAAGCTGCACAAAGAACTCATAAGTTCAGGAGAGTGGACAACTCCTCTGAAACTTACAGAGTTAACACATTCACACATACTTTCCCAAAGGCATTGAAGGGAAAGACAGTATATGTTGATGCACTAGGAAATCAACTTAGCCACCTTGAATCAATCAGGGTTATTAGGCAAGTTTGGGTTCCCAAAGGTACAGCTAACCTCTCAGGACCCAAAACTCAAAGGGTACCTAAACCTATCTAATTGCAGGTACCAATGGGCCACAAGAAGAGGAGCATGAACAAAAAGACAGCATGGTACCTTGACAGTGGATGCTCAAGGCACATGACTGGAAACAAGGAACTCCTCACTGACTTCATTGAAAAAGAAGGCCCAAATGTTACTTTTGGAGACAGCTCACAAGCAACTACAAAAGGTTATGGTACTTTGATGATTGGTAACATCAAAGTATCCAATGTATCTTATGTGGCTGGTCTCAAATATAATCTCCTAAGTATCAGTCAATTCTGTGATAAAGATTTTAATGTTGAGTTCTCAAGTGGAAAGTGTCTAATTAAGGATAAAACTCAACAAACCCTATTGACTGGAACTAGGAAGGGAAATGTGTATTTTGCAGATTGGGACAAGTCTACTGATGCTGCATGTTTCATTGCTAAAAGTTCTAGTGAACAAAGTTGGTTATGGCATAAGAGGCTAAACCACCTGAACTTCAAATCTATGAATAAACTTGCTAGAAATGCATTAGTTAAAGGACTACCTAATGAGGTTTTCATTAAAGAACATGTGTGTAAGCCATGTCAAGAAGGAAAACAGATTAAAGCCTCATTCAAAGGAAAACCAGTCATATCCACTGAAAGGGTACTTGAACTTCTACATATGGATCTGTTTGGACCAATTACCCCTTCAAGCATAAATGGTAGAAAATACACATTAGTGGTAGTAGATGACTTCTCTAGGTTCACATGGGTAGTATTTCTCCTTAATAAGAAGGAAACACAAGTCAAACTACCTGAACTTCTCAAGAGATTGTCAAATGAGAAAAACCTTAACATTATCAAGATAAGATCTGATAAAGGCACTGAGTTCATTAATTCATACATCAATGAGTACTGCACATCAAATGGAATAGCTCATGAAACCTCAGCAGCTAGAACTCCCCAACAAAATGGAGTTGCAGAAAGAAGGAATAGAACTTTAAAAGAAGCTGCTAGAACTCTAATTGCTGACTCAAATTTACCTAAGAGGTTTTGGGCTGAAGCTATAAACACGGCATGCCATACTCAAAATAGATGTTTGATCACTAAGGGGCAAGGCAAAACCCCCTATGAACTCTGGAAAGGAAGAATGCCTAAAGTGTCATACTTTCATATATTTGGTTGTAAATGTTTCATTCACAATAATGGGAAAGAACAGTTGAAAGCCTTTGACAGCAAAGCTGATGAGGGAGTATTTCTTGGATACTCTCAAATCAGTAGAGCTTTCAGAGTCTACAACAAGAAAACCCTTATAGTGGAAGAAACACCTCATGTTGTGTTTGATGAGTCTATCTTTGAGATCAGGAATGATCATTTGGAACCTGAAGAAATCACACAGAGGACAACCAGATTAAGCCTAAAAGACAAAGACACTGAATTCATAGATGTTGTCCAAGCCAATCTGCCTGAAAAACCCACAGTGGACAACAATCCTGAAGGCAATCCTCCTGAGACAAATCCTACAGATGGAAATGGTGAACTGAATGAACCAATCCCAGTTCACATCCAGGTAACAACTATCAATGAAGAAGCAGTTCCTGATGAGGTAGTTAATGGGTCAAATAATCAAGGGGGAACTCAAAATGTTGAAAATACCAATGTCCCTGACATTGAGGACAACACCCCTGATTATGATCCTGAATTAGATCCTGCATTCAATTATCCTGAATTCTATGATCAAATTGACTCAACTTCAGTAGAGGACAACTCTACTGAAGAGATCAGAAAAAGAAGGACCTGGTTGTCAGACCATCCTACTGATCTAATACTTGGTGACCCAAGTATTGGAGTCAAAACAAGAAGATTCCATGGTGAAAGTGCTCTTTTCTGTTGTTTCCTGTCAGAGCAAGAACCAAGTGATATTGAGGAAGCACTTCAAGATGCCAATTGGATCACAGCCATGCAGGAAGAACTGAACCAATTCACCAGAAATGAAGTATGGGAGCTGGTGGATAGGCCTTCACATCAAGATGTTATTGGAACAAAGTGGGTGTTCAAGAACAAGAAAAATGAAAATGATGTGATTGTCAGAAACAAAGCAAGACTTGTGGCAAAAGGGTATTGCCAACATGAAGGCATTGACTATGATGAGACATTTGCACCTGTGGCAAGGCTAGAAGCAATAAGGCTCTTTCTAGCCTATGCAGCCCACAAGAGGTTCAAAGTATACCAAATGGATGTCAAGAGTGCCTTTCTGAATGGAGTCTTGAAAGAAGAAGTCTATGTGGAGCAACCACCAGGTTTTGAAGTTGGAAACCAAGTTTACAGACTCAAGAAAGCTCTATATGGACTCAAACAAGCCCCTAGGGCTTGGTATGATACACTGTCACAATTCCTCTTGGATCATGGATTCACCAAGGGAACTGTGGACAGAACTCTCTTCAGAATCTCTGAAGGAGAGGACATCTTGCTTGTCCAAATTTATGTGGATGACATAATTTTTGGATCCCCTAATGAGAAGCTATGTGAAAAATTCTCCAAGCTCATGCAAAGCAAGTTTGAGATGTCCATGATGGGGTTGATGAACTTCTTTTTGGGTCTACAAGTCAAGCAATCTAAAGAAGGAATCTTCATCAACCAAGCTAAGTACACCAGAGAAATGATCAAAAAGTTTGGGTGTACAACTAGCAAGCCAGTAAGGATCCCTATGAACACCAATTGGAAGATGGATCCTGATGAGAGTGGTGTGCCAACCAACTCTACTGAGTATAGAGGAATAATTGGTTCACTCCTCTATCTCACTGCCAGCAGACCTGATATCACCTTTGCAGTAGGTGTTTGTGCAAGGTTTCAAGCAAACCCTAAGAAAAGCCACCTTGAGGCTGCAAAGAGGATTTTGAGGTATCTCAAAGGCACTGAGAATCTAGGCCTTTGGTACCCTGCTGATGACAATATTGAGCTAACTGGCTACTGAGATGCTGATTATGGAGGATGTAGAATTGACAGAAAGTCCACTTCAGGGACTTGTCAATTCTTGGGCAATAAACTCATATCTTGGTTCTCCAAGAAACAAAATACAGTAGCCACCTCCACCACTGAAGCTGAATATGTTGCTGCTGGAAGTTGTTGTGCTCAAATCCTCTGGCTAAGACAACAACTCAGAGACTACAAAGTCAACTCTACTGAAGTGCCAATTTTCTGTGATAACAATAGTGCCATTGCTATATCACAAAATCCTGTCTTGCACACAAGATGCAAACATGTGGACATCAAGCACCACTTCATTAGAGATCATGTGGAGAAGAAGGATATCAAGCTAGTGAAAATTCACACAGACCATCAAAAAGCTGATATATTAACTAAGCCACTTGCAGAGGCAAGATTCCTGGAATTATCAGCAGAGTTGGGACTTCTTGATCCAGGGAAGTTGGACAAATAAGTCCAAAGAAGTTCATTGATTAAGGGGGAAACAAACTCAAACTTCAGCAGACTTGGTCAAGTCTACTGAAACTCAGAAACATGACCTTACTTCTTCAGGACACTTGTCCACAGTCTTTCAGGACACTTGTCCATGTAGGGTCAGATAAGTTGTCCTAGCTATCAAACCAAATCTTGGTATGATAAGCACCTATTTTTGGTGATCAATACCTATCTCGAAATCTGTCCCTTGAAATACAGTTTTCACCTTTCTGGGATTTAATTTGTCTCCCACCCAAAAGGTCACTTTCCATGCATTAAATGCCAAGATTTAACTCTTGTTTGCATTAAACTTTTTGGGACATGATCTATCTCGAAAAACCCCCAGCCTTAAACAAACATTAAAAACCACCCACGTTTTGAATAAAACAGTTATTTCACTGTTACATTGGTTCTTGACCATTGGATCAAAAATGGACAACTCCCCTGAAATCAATCCTAGCCGTCCATTTTGGATTTCCATTTTTGATCACCTTTGAATTATCTCAAGACCTTACCAACTCATTGACAAACATTCTTTTTAGAATATTCACAAGTCTTAAGATACCCACAAACACTTCTTCCCCAAGTATTCGAAACCCTAACTCTATTTTTCTTCAAACTCTCTCAAAACTCTCTCTGCAAATTTCAATGGCCCCCAAAGTTAGACCTGAGATGCTTGTTGATTTCTCCAACAAGGATCTAGACCTGGATTTTGCCTACCTTAGCAACAAAAACAATCTTCACTTTGAGCCAATAGTTTCTTTTGAAAGTGAAGATCCTGAGATTACTCCAACCCTGAGGTGGTTAAGAAGAGCTGGACTTCAAAAGTTCATGGAGGAAAGACCAAGCTCTTGCTTGGAGAGCTACATGGCAGAATTCTTTGCCTTCCTCAAGTGGAGAGGCAAGCCTGAAAATGGTGAAGTATCAACCAGACTATCCTACACAGCTGAAGGAGAGGAAGAGGAGAGATTCCACAGAGTAAAATTCTCCTCAGAAGATCTGGAAGGAGCTTTTGGATTGCCTTATGAGGGAAGGAATCCAGAGGTTTATGGTACTGGGCATGAAGAGGAAATAGCCCAAGAATGGTTATTAGTTCCAGGCCCTCTCTCTTCAACTCAAAACAAGAAAACTCTCAAGCCAGAGTTTCTCAATCTTTTTGAGGTAGTTGCTAAGAGCCTCCTAAGCAACACTGGAAGCTTAGAGCAGGTCAGCCATCCAAGGATCAGAATCATGGCTGCCATTATTGATGCCAGTGATAAGGGCATCAAGTTTGATTGGAGGACCTTCATCATATCTGAGATGATGAAGGAGAAGGCTAAATTTAAGGTGAAAACCCACAATAAGGTGGTGCTAGAAGGGAAAATCAAGTATTGCACCAGGGCAAGCTTGTTGATTGAGAGGTTTTCCCACTATTCCCAGATGCAAACCTTTGCAAAACCCCTCCCAGCCCAAAAGATCCTATTCAGAAAGCTCAGCAAGAAAACTGAGAAAAGAAGGATGTTACTGGCCAAGCCTGCTGAAGAACAGGAAGAAGAGAAGCCTAAGATGAAAAAGAGAACAAAGGCCAGGGCTGTCAAAACAAGAAGGATGTCTCAATTGTCTTCAAGAGAAGCCTCAGGAGCATCAGCTGAAGTTGATGCAGTGGCAGAAGAGGGAGTAAGTGTGCCTTCTGACCACTCAGAAGAGTTGAGGAGGAAGTACAATGAGACTAGGCAAAAGAAGAAGGGTGATAAGAGAATCAGGGAAGTTGTCCCTGAGAAGGAAGGAAGTGGAAGCAGTAGGGCCAGCAAGAGAAGGGCCAAACCTACTGAGAAGGTGTTGGAGTTTCAAGAAGAAAGGTCTCTTCAATTGGCTCTAAGGGAGAGCAGAGCTGAAAGCAGGACCAAATCCATGTCAAGGACTAATTCATCTGGTTCTGGAACTCCAGAATCCAAAGTCCCTGAAGGTCAACCTATAGAGGCCAACCTCCCTGAAACTCAGAACCTTGAGCCCAATTCCCCTGAAACCCATGTCACCCCTTCCAACCAACCCATTACCCCTGTAAATCTCACTAAGAGATATTCTCCAGAAGGGAATGTGCAAAGAAGTGGCATAGATGTGCTTGCAGATTTAGCTGTAGATGAGACAAGACTCCTGTCTCCCCTTGACTCATCCATGCTCAACTATTCAAAGCTCTTAGAGCATGCACTCCATGAGCCAACCCCCCTGAGTAAAGCCCCTTCAGATTCATTGCTCTCTAAAGCAACTGAAATACCTTCATTTGAGCCCAACCCTTCTGAAGCCAATATCCCTGAACTTAATCTGCCTGAAGCCACATTAGGAGAACCCAGAGCCAACTCCCCTATAACCCAAAGTCCCCATTCAAGTGGAGATGAGGAGGAGTATACTTTTGAAAGTATGCTCAGAGGAGGAGCCAAGGCTACTGTGGACAGTTTGTATCCACAACTTGCTGAATTTCCAAGAATTCAGAAGGCCTTTCATGATTTGAGGATGCTTGTTGATGTGAAAGACAAATCTATGATGGAGATATCACAAGTCATCCAAGATAAGGGTGCAAACTGGTGGCAAATAGAGGAAAACAGATTGCTACACTTTGCTGGAGTTACAAAGACAAGATTTCTCATTGATGAGAACATTTTTGCAAAGTCAGTAGCTGATAAAATTGAGGAGGAGAAAGAAAGAAAAGCCAAGGGAATCAAACACCCTGACAGTAGCTCAAATGATGATGATTCCCCTGATGATCCCTCAAACCCTTCAAATCCCAACCCTCCTGAAACCCCTCAAGCCAATCTCCCTGAATCCTTTCAACCCAAGTCTTCTATAGCAGATAGACTCTCTAACCCTCCTAAAACCTATCATAGGAAAGGCTCTGTGTTATCAGAGGTGTTGACCAAGGGTGGTAACACAACCAAGGACACATCTGCCAATGAAGGTTCTTCTGAACCCAAGGCACAGCTTAAAGATGTTGAGGTTCCTGTCCTAGAGGCTAGTTTGATCAAGGCCTATTCAGTGTCAGATGAGTTGGACACTGATCAGCCCTTAATCATTCAGGATGACTCAGTGGCTGCTGATATAAGCACTGTGATCTCCCCACAACTGCCATCTTTGAACCTTGTTGAAGGTGGAGATGCTGCAGGTTTAAGAGAAGGAGTTGAAAAGGAAAGTAGTTTTGAAAAATCAGAGGGAGTTGAGGATGAAAGAGAGGTAGTCATCACTAAGATAGTGAGTGTACCACCATATGAGGGTGGAATAAGTGAGGAAGGACAGGTTATTCTTGAAGTCAAATCTGAACTTCAAGAATCCCTTGATGAGAGGAGGCCTGATTCCTTGAGTGAGAACATTATCAAAGAAGGGAGAAAAGAACAAGTTGAAAATGAGAAGACTGCTGATGTATCAGAGTCTTATACAAAAGAAATTGAGGGTGATGAGTGCTTATTTCCTAACTTGTTTGACTTGTCTGATGTTGCAGGTATCTCTCTTGATCAAATTTTTGCAGATGAGTTCTTAACAGATGCACCTATTCAAGTAGACACAGGCTCAGCTCAGGCCTTACTTGGAATGCAATCAGAGAAGTTGGACTCCTTGGCTCATCAAGTCCAATCTGCTCATGCTGAAACTTCAGGAGCATTGAATGAGCAAGGAAGGACTCTAGCATCTGTAGAAATGAGGTTCACTGGCTCTGAAGATGTTGTACTACCAACCCTTGAGGCAAGAATCAGTGGTGTGGAATCTGGTCTCCAAACCATCTCCACTGAAGTTCAAAATGCCAAATCAACCATGGAAGCCATCTCAGAGGAGGTCAAGAAAGAACAAAAGCTGCTGAGAGACAATCACAATGCTAATGTCAAAGCTCTCAGGCTAACTGTCAAACAAGCTATTGGAAAGAAGACTGCACTGCAAAAGAGAAGAGCTGAAGAGCAAAGGCTAGCTATGGTCAAAGCTGCCTCAGAAAAATTTTCCCAAGATGTGCTGGCCAACATTGCTGAAGGTGCAGTGGCCAACCTCACTGAGCTTCTGAAAGCTAAATTGGATGCATCTCTCAAAGCAACCTTGGAGGAGGTTGTCCAACAAAAAATGAAGCCTGTTCTAGCTTTTCTTAGCTTGAGCAATGATAAAATGCAAGATATACATGATGAAAATGTGTATTTGTTGGAAGAGATGAAGTCCCTAAACCAGGCCCAATCCCTGATGGCCTCAACAATGAGTGACCTCAAGCCCCAGTGTTTTGATGCTGCCAAAAAGGGGGAAAGGGAAAGAGCAAGGGCAAAAGGTGCCTTAGTAATTGGGAGTCCAGTGAAAGGGAAGGACAAAGTCCCTGAAGGAAAGGGAAAAGAGCCAGAAATGCTGAACTTGGAAGATTTGGATGAAGAGGAGCAGTTAGCATTGGCATTGAAAAACTCAATGGCCTCAGCTCAAGAGGAAAGAGTAAGGCTACAACAAAGACCAGGTGGTGAAGTGTCAGGTTTGGACAAAGATGCTGAAGGTGTCCAAACCAGAGGAAAGATCAAGAAGGCCCAAGGAAAGAAGAGACAAATTGAGAAATTCACTGACTTTCCTAGCAGCCTTGATCTTCCACCTGAATTCAGAATTGATGAAGATGAGCCTACATCAAAGAAAGCCAAAACTGCTGAAGAGCTCAAAGCTGCTGAAAAGGACAAATCTTCTGAATCTGGCAAAACTGCTGAAAGTACCAAGTCCACTGAAGACATTGAAGAAATATATGCTGAAGGATTTGGACCTGAACCTAAGAAGAAGACAACTGTTCTAGCCCATGATCCATCAAAGCTGTTTCATGAAGGGTATGGCAAAGACCCTGAAACACAACAGAAACTGGCCATGATAAGGGCCCATGAGAAAATGGATCTGATGGAAGAAGCCAACAGAGCAAGAGATGAAAGGAGAGCAAACTTTCAGAAACCAAGAAGGAGAAGAGCAGCTTACAGCAAGATGAAGCCTCAGCTTCTAATCCCAATGGACACCAAATATCCACACTTGGATAAATGGGTGCCAATTCAACTGAATGACACATGGGAAGAAGCCAAAAGGGAGTTTGTCTATGACTATTATGTCATTGACAGATGGAATGGAGGAGATGCAGACTCTGCCTTCACTGAGTTCATGCTAGAATACTATAGAGAGTTGTATCAACAACTTCTTGCAGCTGCTGACATTGCAAGATTTGAACTCACAGCTCCCAAGCCAATCATATACATGCCTCCAAAGCTTGAAGGATGGATTGATCAAGCAAGAATTCTGAGAGAATTCACTGAGATCCTTAAGCTAAACAAGATGGTTCTTGGACCTAAGGGAACCAACCAAGAAGCCATGGCATTGAAAAGAAGAGTGTGGGCACAGTATGGAATGCTGCCACCCCCTGAGGATGATCTTTGAAATGGCTAAGTCTTCTGACCTCTCTTGATTGATCAACTATGCTAAAATATGGTCAAGATTGCTGATATGGTGTGCTAATCTGGTTGCTCTGATCTGTTAAAGATTGCTCTAATACAAGCTCTGTGATCTGATGCTGAATATCTTATTTTATGTCTTGAATTGTTAGAATGAAATGCTCTGATGTATTTAAGTGTTATTGATTCATGCTCTGATATGTTAATTTCAACTATCAACATGCCTGTAATGATTTTTGAATGAATGATAGTTGAACTTATTTTGAATCAAGAAACACTAATCTCTCTATGCCTATCTTGAACCTACTTGCAACAGAAACAGTGAATACACTAACACATTGCTTTTTCAGGAATATTGACCTTAGTCATGTCTTCTGAAGATACATGTAAAAAGTGTAGACAAGTCACTTTTGCTTAAATAATGTAGGTTTTGGCATCATCAAAAAGGGGGAAATTGTTGGGAATAAAATGAGATATGTTTTGATCTAATACCAAAACCCCCTGAGACATGCCTAAGTCAAATTGATAGTGTTCTAAAAATGTTAGAACACATAGCATAAGGCTAGATGAGAAGCTAAAATGTTAGGCAGCTCTTAGACAATTAGATGCACAATTTGAGGGGGAACCTATGCTTTGAAGATGATCAAGATCAAGTCCCCTCAAGGCTCAAATTCTGGAACAACCACTTAAGAGCAAGGATACTCTATGAAAAACCAAATGCACTGATCAGGAGAGTTGTCCAGAGAAGATGTTCTTATGCAAGAACAAGATTGTAAAGCTCAAAAGGACAAGTCCAATAAGATGATCTGATCAGGAGAGTTGTCCAAAGAAGCCAACTCTATGTGTAAAGTGCTCTGATGCTAAAAGACCAAATATGCTGATCAGAAGAGTTGTCCAGAAGAGTTGTCACAGCATGATTGAATCAGAAGGTTGAAGGTCAACTATGCTGAAGAGAAAGAGACAACCACACCCTAAGATCACCAAAGAAACAAGCTAAGATCACCTTGGAGTGAAATAAAGGGAAAGAGCCAAGTCATCTGAAGAAAAGCAAGCCAACCTTGCTGAAAGGCAAAACTGCTGATAGTGATAAGGAGAGTTGTCCAGATGATAAGGAATGTTGTCCTATCATTGGATCAACCTTCAGAAGCCATGTCCAAGTCCTAACAAGAAGTCAAACATTGGGAAAAGTGCTGCAGAATGAAGACAAAACTGTTACAGCCGTTTATTACCCAAATGAGGACATGTCACTATCAAGAATCTGTCTTCCAGTTTGAAGAACTCAAGGAAGACATTTATAGCAATTTGGGGCTGCCTCTCCAACGGGCAAATCCTCAATTTTGTCTATAAATACAGAAGTGTGAAGACCATTTGAAAGCACCTCAACACAATCCAACTAAGCTCAAAGTTCTTACAAGCTAGAGTGCTTTCAAAGCTTTCAAAGACTATCTTAGTCTTCAAACACTTCATCTAAGCTGAACCCAATTGTATATCCATACACAAGCTTAGAGAGATATCCTATCCTTATACACTGATCTTCATTGTAAAGGATATCTCATTAGTTGGAACCTTACTTCAACCCTTACATCTTTCAAGAGTGAAAGTGAGAAGGTTGTAGTAGTAGAAGTGGTAGGAGCTGACTGTTGAGAGAAGAACAGTTCAGTTCTGAGTTGAGAAGAGGGTACTAGGACTCTAGACATCCTAGGGATCAATTCACCAAGGAGTGGTGTTCTTGATCAAGTGCACCTTGGCACTATAAAACAAGTTAATTCCAAGAGTGAAGGAATTATCCTGTTAAATCAGGGAAAGTGGATGTAGGAGCTTGAGTCTCTGAACCACTATAAACTCTTGTGTTGATTTACTTTACAATTACTTACATTCACTCAACACTGCACACAAAACTGATCTTTCAAAGATACATATTCAAAGACTGTGCAAAACTGTTTTTGGACAACTTCCCTGAAGCTTAACTGGACTGTTTTGGATTGAGAAAGTGATTTCAGAAATTAAAGGAGTCTAAACTTAAAGGGCCAACCACTATTCCGCACATATAACTCCCCTAGATAGTTATTCAACTAAGTACTCAATAGTACTTAGTAGTTTGATTATCTTAGAAGAGTTAATCTTCTTCAGCAGAGTTGTCCAAGACAACCTTGCTGAAACTCTGGTTTGATCAAATTAGCAAAAGAATTGCATACAAGTGTATTCCCCCCCCCCATACACTTGTCATATACTCCTTTCAGGACCAACAATTTCACCTTTTAAAATTTAATTGTTGAATGAATATTGAAAAACTCTCTTTCCATTGTTGACAACACATTTTAGATGAATTAAAACACTATAATTTGTGGAGTAGATTATTGTGCATGTGTCTTGTCTTTTAAGAATGCAGAGTGTTCGGTGGAGGATGATCAAGTTCTTACTCTTTGAAATCCTATAATAGTTTTGAATTGTTTGCTACTATTTAATAGAATAATTTATTTGACATATTTATAAGGCCAAGACTCTACCACCATTAGTTGTGATTTGGTTTGTCCATCCATTCTTTACAAAAATACTACCGAAAGTGAGCACCTCATGCATTCATATATTCTACATTTCTATTACAATTAATCTTTTATAAATCTCCTCTATTTTTAAAGTTCTTTTATGATAAATCTCAACAGTTTTTGTGCAGTATTTTTTCTTAGTTTTGTGCACTATATTTTGCGAGGCTATGGAGAGTGGAGGGGTTGAAGAGGTTGGAGAGAAAGTTGGTGTGGGTGATATTGTAGATGACATGAACGACATGGGTGGGATGAATGATAGTAGCACCGATGATGGAATGGATGATGTTGACTTCTCTTCTGAGGATGATGAATATATTGATGCGAGACGTAATAAAAAATTTAATAGTGCAAATTATGTGGCTGAATTGGAAGTTATGGCGATGCACGACATGGAAGATGGAAGGGGTGGCGGTGTAGAAAGTGGTTACGAGACAGAATATGCAGATTTAGATGGCTCTATGGAGACAGTTGTGTCTAGTGATGAAGGATATTTCGATATACAAAATAATAAGAGAGTTAGAAGAAATGTGTATGTAAAAAACACAGACCCCAAGAAACTTGAGTTGGAGATAGGCTTGATATTTGAAGATGGTGATGAATGCAAGAATGTTGTTCAAACTTGGGCTGTTGTGAATGGCTCTAACATTAAATGGACTAGAGGTGGAAAGAAAAAGCTTGAGGCAAAGTGTGAAAGTGGTTGCCCATGGAGATTATACGCTAGTAATATTGCACACAAGCAATCTTTTATGATCAAGACATACGAATCTGCTCATACTTGTGTGCGAAGTGCTTACAATAGACAAGTTTCAAGTGAATGGCTTGCAAAACAGTTCTTAGAGAAAATACGTAGAACACATACCTTTTCTGCTAAAAGTATGCAAGAAGATGTCATGTTGGCATATGATATTAATGTGTCAATGGGCTTGTGTTATAAAGCAAGGTCGAAAGCTTTGAACATGATAAGAGGGTCATTAAAAGAACATTACAGCAAGCCTAGGCCATATGTAGCCGAGTTAATGAAAATGGATAGAGAAGGCAAATTTGAGTTGAAGACTGAAATTGACGAGAATAATCATCCGGTTTTCAAGAGATTATTTATTGGGTTCTCGGCTCTTCGTAAGGGTTTTCTAAAAGGATGTAGAAAGGTAATTGGATTTGATGCTTGTTTCTTGAAAACTGCTCTCGGGGGGGCTTTGTTAGGAGCAATTGCCAAGGATGCAAATAACAAAATGTATCCAGTAGCGTGGGCTGTTGTAGAAAAGGAGAACGGAGAAACTTGGACCTGGTTCTTCCAAATCTTATTTAAAAGGTATACATTGTTTAATTTTTTTTTTCAATTCAATATATTTAAAATAAGTTATTGTAACGTATTGTTTCTCAAATTTTAAAAAATATGCAGGGACTAATTAATGCAATCAAGAAATTATCCCCACAAGCTGAGCATAGAAACTGTGCTAGACATATTTATGCCAACTGGAAGAAAAAGTTTGCTGGGCCGAAATTCAAGAGGATGTTTTGGGAGATTGCCAAAAGCACTTCAGAGAGTCAATTCCACTCAAAGTTGAAGGAGTTGAAGGACGAATCAGTAAGTGCTTATGAAGCTTTATGCCAAAAGAACCCGAATTTTTTTTGTAGGGCATTGATATGTACTTGGACTAAGAGTAACTCCATTGATAACAATATATGTGAAACTTTCAATAGCTATATCTTGAAATCTAGGACCAAGCCCCTAATTGATATGTTAGAAGACATTAGATTGCATTTAATGGGTAGAATGCATGAAATTGTGAAAGGGATTGAGTCGTGGACTGATGTAATATGCACAAATGTTAGGAAAAAGTTGTTGAAGACTCAACAACTTGTTAAGTTTTGTGGTATAAAACCTGCTGTGGGGGGGAAGTATGAGATCAAGTTTTTTGAGGAAAGCTACATAGTAGATCTTGTGTCTCGTATTTGCACGTGTAGGTCATGGGAGTTGACTGGAATCCCATGCTGCCATGCATTTTTTACATGAGAGAAGACCCTATCAACTATGTCGATTCATTCTTCTTCAAGAGAAATTATAGTGCTGCATATGAGCATGCTTTGTCTCCAATCAATGGTAAAAGGGACTGGCCTGAGGTGGATGCATCTCCAATATTGCCTCCTATATTTGTTAAACCACCTGGAAGGCAAAAAAAAAAAATAGAAAAAAAGACCCTCATGAGGAGAGTAAGAAAAAAAAGAAACCAAAGATGGGAAAATATGTTATTTCAAGAGTTGGAACAAAGATAAAATGTTCTTCTTGTGGTCAATTAAACCACAATAAGAAAACATGTCCTAATCCTGGATCAAGTGAAGCTGCAAATCGACCAAATTCCAAGGTTTGTAACTTTCTTTAGTTTTTTTACATTCCAATCTACAATTTATTCAAGTCTCATATTAATCATGTATGCATGTGGTGGTTTAGGGCAAGTGTGACAAATTAAGAAAAGATGGAGAAAGTGGAAAACAGAAGAAAAAGAAAGTGGTAGATGATCACCAACCTAGATTGAGGCAGCCTACTAATCTAGTTGATGAAGATGCCACGAATGAATTAAGAGCAAATTATAGGGTGATTTTTTTTTTATGTCTATTTTAAAATTTCAAGTTTTCGTTGCTACTAAAGTAATTAACATTTAAATGTCTCTTTCATTCTATGTAGGTAAGTGAAGGTATGATTTTGGCTGATTCTGGAAGGGTGTACTATAGAGTAAGTGTTTGAAATAAAGTTATCTATATTTTAAAATTAATTTTGTTATGGTATTTGAGGTGTTATGTATGTGTTGTTTTTAGATGCCCAACCAAAGTCGACCAAGGACAGTGAGTGGTCCTATAGCAGCTGCAGCTGCTGCCTCTAGTGGAGTACGAATAAATGCTCGTGAAGCTGAAGATCGTAGCAGCCAAAGATCAGATGTTGTTGACTATTGCACTCCACCACCAACATTATAAAGTCACACAACATGTGATCGTTATTTTATCTATATTTTAGGTTGTACTGGATGTGCCTTGTTATGACATATTTTTGGATATGTCATGTTGACATCTTTCTTTTTGCACATGTCATGCAGTGACAAAACTTATGATCAAATGTCTTGTAACTACATCTTTATTTTGTAGGCAATAAATATGGTCATTGCATTCTAATGACATTTTTATTTTGCAATAGTAGTATGAATATTTATTTGGTGCATTCCTTCAAGTTATTATCAATTTATTTTTGGCATCCTGTAAGACGAACCTTGCAAAAATAAGACCGGAGAAGTTTTTAAGTATGAACTAGAATTTATAAAAAATATGGGCTAGAATTGAAAAAATGAGAAATATAGGCTAAAATTAATTAAAAATGAAAAATATGGGCTAAAATTAGTAAAAACTAAAAAGTATAGGATATAATAGATCATTTGGACAATTATTTATTGCCATGTCAGCTATCCATGTGGAATCCGACGTCCACATCAGACGGGCTTTGCCGGAAAATGAGGACGGGGATGTTTTTAAGTACTAATTGAAAGTATGGGTATCATTTGGAGAAAAAAAATAGTATGTGCTAGAATTGATAAAAAAGGAAAAGTATGGGCTATAATTGATTATTTGGCCTAAAATATATGTTTGTTACATGGTATTTTAAATAACTTTTTTTAGGGTTGGTCTACTATGGACTCGAGTGCATGTTGTGCACCCTAGTCCATGTTGCACTTTTCAGTTTTACTGACTCACACTTTTTGGTAAATGGTGTTGCACTTTTCAATTATTAAAGTGTATAATAATATTTTTAGTAATAATTGAAAAGTGCAACACCATTTACCAAAAAGTGTAAGTCAGTAAAACTGAAAAGTGCAACATGGACTAGAGTGCACAACATGCACTCGAGTGCATACTAGACTTTACCCTTTTTTTAATATTTAACATCAATATAAGACTCATGTATTATTAGTCATTTTAAACATTTAGAAGTTTAATATTATATATTTTTTTGTTTACTTAGTTTGAATTTTTATATTTCGATTTATGTGGTTGGTTATTCTAATTATCTTACAAAAAATAGTTGCGTTTGAGTAAGTTTTATTTAAAAACTCTTTTTATTTATTTTAATTATAAATAAAGATAAGTTGATCTCCCTATCCAAGGTGCTGAAAGAGCTGAACCAGAAGTCCCTGATGCTGCTTCCAATGCCCCAAACACTGCCAGCCACATTCCTATTTTCAGAGACTTTATACTTGCCCAATTAACTCATTTGCAGGATTCCATCAATAAATTACAGTTCATGAAAGATTATTGGATGAAGAAGCTTTCTGCTACACCAGGGGGAGTACCTGCTGCTGCTACACCAGTCCCTGATGTTGGAGTCAATGAGGGAGTCACTGAGTCTGGGGGAGTTCGAATTGAAGAAGTACCTGTTGATGCTGATCCCAATGTTGTTGCACACTTTGCTACAATGGTGATTGGACAACCTGATGAAGAAGAACGAGTTTTTGCTGATCTTCCAAACCTTGCTACTGGAAATGCTTGAAGACAGGGGGAGGCTGAACTTTAAAGGATGCAATGTGCAGATTTCTGTTGCTGCAGCTGTTGTTACAGCAAATGATGCATTCTGCCTCACTGTTTTATTTTACCTTATGATCTTATACTCTGATACACTGATTTAATTGCTTTTAGCTCTGTCTTGTAGCTCTGATTGACAGTTTGTTTTGTTATGTTTTACAAACTCAGTAGTTTATAGTTTATTTTGAACTTAGAGTTCTCTTTAAGCTCTGATGTTATATTAGTTGATAGGAGTTTATTTTCTCTTCACACTAACTCTGATTATGACTTGTTTCATTATTCCCTTTAGCTCTGATTATTTCACTTTGAAACAGGTTGTGTTAAATGAGTATATTACTTACTCATTTTATTTTTGGAAGATATTACTAGGACAAATGTTCTATTTAGAATTCAGAGTACTAATGCCACTTAGTCTTGTATATTTTCTTGTTTCTTTCACTATTTGATCATATGCTACAACAGGTGTTGACTAGTACATGGATATGATGGTAATACTCTAGCATGTACATAAAACTGGTTTATATATGTTTACATATGTACATCAGGTGTGCTGTAGCAGAAAGGTCAAATTGGGAGAGATTGTTGATGTTGAAGACTTGACGATGTTATCGAAGATGTTATCACACAAGGCTACACCATCTTAATTCGACCTTTCTTATTTTTCCTAAGTCTAAATTCTGTTTTCTAGCTAATGCTGCTTTGGATGTTGTAAAATCGCAGGTTGAAGATCTAGAATATTCTACACGGTTCCAGACTGGAAGGTTCTGGAAGGTTACAGAATTATGTAGATCATGCGGTTGCTTTGGAAAACGTCCAGAACTGGCTGGAATAACCTAGAAGGCGGTTGGGAGAAAAAGAAGGATTGAGATCCTACATTTTAGGAGATCATGGATGAAGGTTCTAGGCTCCATTTCCACGCCTATAAATACACCAGAACCGTGTTCATCATCCAACTAACGAAGTGTCATTCTTTAAGTCCTAAACTAACGTTCATCCTGTTAGGAATTAATTGTCATTGACATGATCTTGTCGTTGTACCGAAGAGTCCAAACTTCCTGTACAACATAGACTTTTCTATACTTCTTTGATAGATAGATCATAGAGTTAGATTAGTTTTTGGTAGTGTAATTTTTACACTTAAGTCATCTTTAGACTAGATAGATTATCGAGTCTTATTTCCGTTGTGAATATTTGTTCACACACTATTTGTATTCACATTATTTAGTGAAAGTTTAGCCATGAGGCTCACGCGTAGATTTTAAATTAAAATCTATGTAAAATTTATTTATGTGTCTTTGTGCTTTCATTCTTTAAAGTCTTCCGCTATTCGTATTCTGATATTCTGTAATCGAGTCAGTGTTACATTGAGTGTTATAACACTGAGTGTAACATCAGTCTTGTTTTACTTAACACGCACACTTTCAGCAAAAGATTGAAGACGTTGTGAGGCAGATTGGTGGACAAACTTCGGATGACGTAGGAGCAGAGGCACCATCATCGTCAACTGCTCGTCGTGGACGTGGAAGAGGTCGGGGCAAGGCTAGGCGTTCTTGAGGCCGTTTACTTGTTTTATATCATTTTTAACAAAAACTTAACAATGTTGTTTTTATTATGGTAGTTTTGGTAATTTAGAATGATATTTTTTATATAATGTTGTGTTGTATAGAATGGTTATATATGGTTTTTAAATTTCGGATGAGGACATCCACAATTTTTTATGTTATATGGTACATGAATATTATAAAATCTAAGTGTCGGATGAGGACACCCACTAATGTACGGGATGAATTTTCGAACATTTTTATGTTGTTGGAGAATAATTTTCGAAGAGCCACCATCGACACCACGCCTCATATATAATTATATACGTTTGACGAGAACCTATGTTGTGCAACATTCAAACTCTTTTCGAATGAGGCTTTAATTGCAATGTGGCATGCCTCGAATAGAGTGTGACACTTCTCCCAACACGTCTCGAAATTTCCTAAGGAATTCCCAAGCATTCTTTTCAAGGCGGCATGATGGCTTTCTACCCTGATAATCAAAAATTTAAAACGTTAAACAACTTGCAAATTAAAGTATTACTTTAAATAAATACAAAAATATGAACATACATGTTGGTTGTGGTGTTGCCAAAGTGCATAATTTCATTCGTCCAAGCCCTTACGAACCTCTCTTTATAAGGGGTAATCCAACTCTTCAACACGTAATTCACTGGCTTCTTCGAAAATTTGGACTTGAACTCTCCAAGAGCTTCTTCAAAGTCGGACTGGGTATCAGACCTCCACAAATAGTTGAAATGAGAGTTGAATACCTCCAATTTTTTGACATCTTTAAATTCGCCCTTGCAGTTGGCTAACACATTCTGGTCAATGTGGAATGTACAAAGAAAATTACGGGTTTCTAAAAATTTCTTGGCCACGACATTCATCAATGCAAGTTCACGGTCCATGATAATAACATCGAGAAGAGAAGATGAGTCTGACACGTCTCGAAGCACCTCCAATGCCCATTGATAATTTTCTTCTTTCTCATCCATTAGGTACACTAACGCAACACAAAACGTGATCCCAATCGATGTAACTCTCACAATCTCCAAATAAGGTAACCGGTACCTATTCGTCTTGTATGTGCAATCTATCATGAGAACCTTCGGAAAAGCATGCACTAATTGTAGTGAGACGGGATGTGCAAAAAACAACTCGTTAAGAGTGTTCGTCTTCTCACATCTTCGTGTGGCATGAAAGTACTTGTGTTCGACAAGTTGACTCATTAAATATTGCAACTGACTACGTCCACAATATTGATGGATTTTATGCTTCGACCTTGCATTATAGATCGTTCGAAGAGTCGAGTGATTATGCTCATTCTTCTTCTTCTTCAACCTAGTCAATACAGATTTAGGAGGAGCGTGTAATTTGGACATTTCAATTACGAACTCCTCTTCCTCGGTAGCTAAGCGGCTGACATACGAATGACCCTCAAGGTAAGAGGATATTGGATAG
Source organism: Galeopsis tetrahit (assembly GCA_963675135.1). Taxonomy (NCBI): domain Eukaryota; kingdom Viridiplantae; phylum Streptophyta; class Magnoliopsida; order Lamiales; family Lamiaceae; genus Galeopsis; species Galeopsis tetrahit. The sequence continues at coordinate 35,018,621 of OY776122.1, forward strand.
TTATGTGTACCGCATTTCACCTCCAATCTCCACTCCGATGGAGATTCTAGTGTACCCTTCAACATAAACGAACACCCACATTTCTTGGTGCCCGTAACCCTTCCACTCTTTACTTCTTCCACCTCATTCTTCTTAGTCTTCTTCTTCTTAGGAGTTGTAGGATTCTTATTTTCACGATAAGCACCGCCCCGCTCACACATAAAGAATATACGTGTCTTTTTATTCCCTTGTCTGTTATCCGACCGCTTCACAACAATAACTATGTTGTGCTCTTTCCCCTGATAAAACTGAGAATCTGTAACATCTTGATATAATGTAAAACTCTTTTGATATATTCTCAACGACGTTTACAGGAGACCATGAGTGTATATATATAAAACTCAACACGTAAGCCCTAACAATATTGGGCCTAAAACTATCTTGATAAACATGGTAACTAACCCACGTGAATTACAAATATCATGCATATCTTAACAACTAAATCGCATGCATATTTTAATAACCAGATAATTAAATAACAAACCACATGATATTCGGGATATGCGATATTATCCAATATTCCCCGTACGACGAACCCAAGACAAGAGTTCATCTCGCGACTCAAAGTAATCCATGTTCGTGAAGATGTCAGTGTAGTCCATAATCAATTCACGACCTGGGATGTCACGAGCCGGAGCATCAACATTCTCCATTTGAATAGTAGATGACTTGGTCGTATTTTTTTGCACTTTTTACAACAATACGATCCCCACAAGCGTATGGGTTCGATTGTAGTAAGATAAGTGTCCCAAGTAGAATTTCGTTCCAAGGATTTAATTGAGTGAGAATAAGTCCCTAAAGTTGCAAGTTATCATGCTATTGTAGTAACTAAATGATTATGTTTGGATTTTTGGGAATAAGCACAAAAAATATTAAACTAAATTAACTAAAGTGATGAGAACTAGTGATAAGAATAATAACAATCTATCTAACTTTCTTTTGGAAAGTGCAAGAGGAGTGTATTGCCTCGGGTGTTTCCGTTTCGTGAGCTATTAAGTGAACTAGTGAATCAATCACATGATTTTACTACGAATTTGGGTCAAGCTAAAGGCTATCACAAATGTGTGCAAACCCCCTCGAAAGGCATAGATAAACATCGTGCATTGATTAGCAATTATAGGATCTAACCAAATACCATAAGCTCCTAAAATAGTGTTGCATAAGCACTTTCAACACGGTTACTAATGCTTATGAAACGCCCTCTCACCAAACTCCTAGACGACCTCTATTTGTTTAGTGTCTAAAGTTGTCGGTCTAGCTATTAACCCCCCTCTCGGGTGAGCTAATTACTAATTAACTTCTATTCAATTGATCAAAGCTCACACTCACACTCCCAATCATGCTACCCAACTCTCGTTGCAATAAACATAATCGAACATGCTTGCTAATAGGGTTGATCAACCAAATGAATCAATCAAAGTACAACTCTAGAAACATAAAAACCCAAATTATAAGCTAATCATGCAATTAATCCACAATTACATTAAATTCTCATCAAAACATCCACACCCAAGGCAATTGAGGATTAGCCCATGGTTCTAGAAGAGAATCCCATGGCTACAACAACAAATAACATCAAACTCATAATAAAATAACAAGAGATTGAAGAAATTAAGAAAATACCAAATTGAATTGCAAAATAGAGTAATATCACCTTGATCATGCGAATTTAGCTACAAAACGATGTAATAGACGATGCCCGATGATAATCGTAGCTTGATTTGAAGTAAAAACCACTATTCTATCTAATATATTGAAGAAATTAAACTAAAAATGAAGAACACCTACAACTATGTGAATGTGTGTGTGGAAATGCTTGTAAAAGGAGTAAGACTCCTTTCTAAAACTCAAATTGGAGCTATTTATAGTTGGGGTAGAAGTCTTGGACGAAATTTGCACTTAGGTCCCTCGAAAATGGAGAAAATAGCCAAAAACCCCCGAAATGTATGTCACCCGGCCGGGTGGATCCCACCCGGCCTAAATACGAAGCTCTTGGAAAATTGGCCTTGCTCGGGTGGAATCCACCCGGCCGGGTGGGTGAACTAATCAAAAAACGTGGGTGTACACTGTGGCCGGGTGGAAGTAACCCGCCCGGGTAGAAATGTGGTCCGGCCTCGTCGTTTTTCGTCCCGTCGTATCTTGAGCTTCCGACCTCCGATTGACTCAATGTTTTTTTCATTCCACTCCGTTTTTCGAGACGAATCCAATGGTCAGCTTATCTTCTTGATCCAGTGAAGTATGGTTGGTGTTTTGCTTCCAAAATACATCATTTTTCCTACAAAATCGACAAAACACTACCTTTCTCTTATTTTGACCAAAACAATGATAATCAACCAATAATTCAATGAAATCAACATCAAATGAGCTTCAAATATGCATCTAAATCGTGTAAATTCCACCCGAATCAGTAGATTCTTCCAACTACTCATCAACATCATCATACTCTTCTTCAACTCCATATTCATCCACCTAAACGTCATCCTTATCATCATCCAAATCCTGAAATTCAAAACAAAAAAATTATACAAATGTTCGAATATAACTTCCATGCAAAATACCAATGTTCGAAACTAACTTCCGTTCACAACACCAATGTTCGAAAATAACATCAACACAAGAGACAAATGTTGGAAATTTTATTCCATGCAAATGACCAATGTTCGAAAATAACTTCAACACAAAGGACCAATGTTCGAAAATAACTTCAACACAAATGACCAATGTTCGAAATTTATACATGAACAACAAAAATATGTTCATGTTTTTTTTCGGACAAAACATCGTTGCCCGAAAAAAAAAAAACACGATCATGATCATCTTCTTCGCGAAACCAGATGCGAATAAGGGTTTTTTCCGATTCAAGCAAATGCCATTCATATTGTCAAAATGTATGTCCTAAATGCATACTATTTAAACTAGATATCATTATAAACTCATATTATGCAAAAAAAAAAAAAAAAAAAAAAAAAAGATTAAACTAATAAAACACATCAAAACACTACACATAAAAAAACTTCCATTTGCAAAACTAAAAAATCTTCAAAACATGTTAAACAACTTACAAATGAATATTTAGCACCCCCACGAGTCACTTTTGCATCACTATCTGCCATTTTCGAGTTCTTCCCCATCCAAAAGTGTTTTTGCAATTTTGGAAAGTTTTGGAATGGAGAATCTTGATCGACTCTCCCTCTTCCAGCGATAGATACAAGCGTGGGTGTACTCATCCACTGTATTTTTTTTTTTAATTTTTGCAAGGAGGAGTAAAATAGATACAAGCGTGGGTGTCCTCAATACATTGGTGTGTGTCTATAACCGCGCCCATTTATTTTTCATGCCATGGGCCAAAAATAAAGTGGGTTGTAAGATGACATCGACCTATTGAGGACACCCACTAGACGAGTACACACACTCTAAGATGAGGACACCCACTATGAAAACCCCAAAATACCCTTAATCTTTATAAAACTCTAATTCTCCTATTCATTCCACATATTCAGTACACCCACCTCCCTCTCCCACACTCTCCCGTCCCTTCTTCGTCTTCCTCCGTCACCGCCCACGTCGCAACGTCGACCGCTTCCCTCTCCAGCCGCGTCGGCCGCAGCTCACCTCCTCCTTCCTCCAGCGGCCGCCACCTCCTCCTTCCTCCAAGCAACTAGTCGTGGCCCTTCCCCTTCTCTTCCCAGGCGAGGCCTTCAATTATAAGATCTCTTCGTTTAATGTTTGACACGAATTAATATGGGATGGTGTAGTTAGAATATGGAATTCGAAAGAATTAACGATGTTCTAAGTTTTTTTTTTCTTTAACCAATGAAATTTGTGGTTGAAGCTATTTATGGCACAATAAACAAATGTTGATACTAAAAAACAGACGCGGCCGCCGCTCACCCCATTCCCCACAGGCCCTTCTTCCACGTTCTCAATGGTGTAGCATCGCTCCCTCCCCTTCGCCGCGGCCGTCATGCCCCTCCTCTCGCCGCCGCCGCCTCCTCTACACAGGTAAGTTTAGATTAGAAAAATTAGGGTTTTTTTTTAAGTTTGGGAATTATTTTTGAACATAGTGTGTTTGTTCGGGAATAAATTTCGAACAATTTATTTTTGTTTTGAAAAAATATTCGAACAACTTGAGTTTGTTCGTGAAAAAATTTCGAACACAATGTCCGATCTTTTTTTTTTCGGACAAATGAAATGTTTTCAAGAAATTTTTTCGAACACCTTTAGTTTGTTCAGTAAAAAATTTCGAACATATAATATGTGTTCCATATTTTTTTTCGAACATTTAATCTATTTTTTTTTTTCGAACAACTTGAATGTTTTGATGATGGTGGTGATGAATGGATTTAGGATTTATGGCGATGTGGGAATGAATGGATGATCCTAGTGTGAAATGACTGGGTGGGTGTACTCATCTCATTTTTTTTTAAATTTTCGCACGAGGGGTATATGTGATATTTCACATGCCCTTTAAAATGAAAAAAATATTCGATGGGTGTACTCAATAGGTTGGTGTGTGTGTATCAATGGCCCAACTTCTCTCTTCAGGAGCTCGCCCGTGCAAGTAGGGCTCGGTCGTGCACCTGTTTTGGTCCCAGCCTCTGTGATGAGGTGTCCCTCCTCGGACTGAGGGCTCGATCGAGCCCTTCCCTTGACTCAGTGTGACTCCTCCCGTGTTTTGCTCATGTATTTTGATACGGGTGTCCGATCGGCTCGATTCTTATCTCGTTTCGACCCTCACTTCACCTTCTTTCATTTGGTCAACTCATGGACTCGATCCAACAGCTGAATTTTTCGTGATTTGATTCAAAACACCTCGTTTTACCTACAAAAATAGCAAACTACACCATTTCTCCAAATCAAGTGCAATTAGTCAATTTAGTGTAAATAATGCATGAAATCCTATAAAATTATGCAAATTAAATACAAAAATTTCGAGCAATTTTCACACTAATCAAACGGAAGGAGTATAAAATAAGCTCAAAGACATTTAAATGAACTTAGAAGATAAATGTATTGAACTTTTCATCATCTTTTACCTATTCATTATTATAAAATTATTTTTATACATTAAAAAAAAAAAGGCTCGTCCTGATTCAGCGCTACTCGCCTCATTTACACCCCTATCTTCAACATATGCATCAAACCGCAATGGTTCCTCAGTTGAGAGCCAGCATTTTGTCCCATAACTACATCGAGGCCAGCAAGACCTATTCTGGTTAGTTGAGGAGATTGGTCAGCCATCGTGCCTATTGAAACATTTATTACTCATAATTCTTAGCACATGACTGGTCACTAAAAAGAGATATAATTAGTAGTGAATCCAAAAACCACACCCCCCTTCTTTTCTTCAAAATTAAAGCTAGTAAATACCTCCTCAATCATTCATACACAGAAAACATTCAAGCCGAGTTTCCATCAACAGAGTAGTAACAAAATCCTATAATAACAACAAAATAAACAAGCTTATTCTTGTTTCCCTGGCTAAAATACATACACTATGATATAGGAGTACATCAGAACACTGATTGATAAAAAAGCAGCATTCCACTTGTTGATATGATCAAGTAAAATATAGTGTACTAAAATTGGGATATAAAGCCAATTACAAGAGAAACATCAAAGCACTGCTTAGCAGCCTCTAACTCCACATATTTCCCAAAAATATCAACCTCAAGATTCCCCAACTTTCTTCAAAGGGATCACTATCTTCTGCCACCAACATTAAGTTGAAACACAATTTCTCCTCAGTTAAACTAGTCCCATCTATAGCTATATATTAGCTAGAAAATATAATAGGATAATAAGTATATTATAGGAATAGTTCTCCGTAACTGTTAAGCAAGTGCCGTTGACCGAGATGCTAGTGTACGTCTTGGAGGACAGTTTTTGCCTGGACGAAACTGTCATCCTGGTCGAAGTCGAGTTGCTTGATTGTTCCCAACTCTTTGACTATGCCCGCGAAAAGGGATGTGATTGTGGTGGTTGTGACTTTGGGATGATGGGGTTTGATGAAGATGGATGAAAGTGGCGGTTATTTAAGAGGGTTTTGAAGAAGAAGAAGGGGATTGTCAATCGTCAAAGGAAGACGAAGATGTTAAATTCGACCGTGAGCAACATACGAAGAATAATGTTTTGGAGAATTTTGGTTGCTGTCTTATTTTTCTTGTGGAAGAATATACAAGAAGTTACAATTTATGCAAGGATACAGAAGACTCTAGAAGTCAACTTTCGCTAATGATGCTAATCAATTAAAGTATACAAGGAAACAATAAAGAAGGAAATGATATGCACACATATGGAAAAAGAGATATTCTGGAATATTCATCACTCCCCCTCAAGTTGGATTGTGAAGGTCACGAACACCCAACTTGTTGACAAGTAGTCGAAATCTATCAGCTCCAAGAGCCTTTGTGAAAACATCTACGACTTGATCTTTCGTGGAGATCTTTCGTGGCTCTATTTCTCTTGATTCAACTCGTTCACAGACGAAATAACAATCCATCTCAACGTGCTTTGTGCGCTCGTGGAAGACTGGATTATTAGCAATGTGTCGAGCTGCTTGGTTATCACAATGCAACGGTGTGCCTGCAGTTTGCATTGCTTGAAGATCACAAAGTAACCATCGAAGCCATAATATCTCACTCACTGTAGTGGCCATCGCTCTATACTCTGCTTCAGCCGAGGACCTTGAAACAACTGATTGTTTCTTAGTTCGCCAAGAGATGGGAGACCCCCCAAGAGTGATGAAATAACCAGTGCTCTAACGTCTAGTCATTTGACATCCTCCCCAATCAGAATCACAGAAGGCTTCTAAACTCAAATCTCCATCAGCCGAAAGGAAAATCCCTTGGCGTGGTGATGAAAGTAACGTATCACTCGATAAACCGCATCCATGTGTGTTTGGCGTGGTGATGTGAGGAATTGGCTAAGCATATTTGTTGCAAACTGGAAGTCGGGTCTCGTCACAGACAAATACAGTAGACGTCCTATTAGGTGTCTATATCGAGATGGATCCACAAGTGGACTTTCTTCGTCAAGGCCAAAACGTGCATTTTGCTCCATTGAAAATGCACTAGGACGTGCCCCAAGTAAACCACCGTCTTTCAGGATATCCAAAGTATACTTCCTTTGGCTCAAAACGATTCCTTGCGATGAACGTGCCACTTCGATCCCAAGAAAGTATTTGAGAGGCCCCAAATATTTAATGCTGAACTTTTGATCAAGGTATGTCTTCACAAATTGTATGCGTTCATTGTCATTCCTAGCCAAGATGACATCATCTACGTATATAAGGGCACAAACGTAGGTTGTTTCCTTCTTATAAATGAATAGAGAGTGGTCTGCTCTCGATTGACGAAACCCAGCATCCAATATGGCTCGCGTGAATTTTTGATGCCAATTTCTGGATGCTTGTCGCAAACCGTATAGAGATTTTTGTAGCTTGCAAACCCTCTTATCTCCACTCTTAGCAAATCCTTGTGGAATCTTCATGTATACATTTTTATTCAAGTCACCATGAAGGAACGCATTGTTCACGTCAAGCTGTTCAATTATCCAATTCTTCTTTGCTGCCACATCGAGCATACTTCGAACGGTGACTAGCTTTGCAACGGGTGCGAATGTTTCATGAAAGTATATCCCCTCTATTTGTGTGAACCCCTTTGCAACGAGCCGCGCCTTATACCTTTCAACCTCTCCATTGGGCTTATACTTAATTTTATAAATCCATTTGGAGTCAATGGCTCGTTTTCCCGGTGGTAGATGCTCGAGTGTCCATGTCTCATTTGCTTCGAGTGCATCAATTTCTCTCTTCATGGCTTCTTTCCATTCAAGATCTTTGATTGCTTGTGAGAAACTCTTAGGCTCATCACGTGAAGTGATGGCCGCAAGATAACATTTATGTGCATGAGAGAATCTTTTATATGACACAAACTAAGATAAGGGATGTAGCGTTAAGGATCCTGATTCGAGCATGGGTCGCGAATGATCTAAAGATTGCGGCATATCCACCTCATATTCTTGCAAATGCTTTGGTTGTGCCTGTTGAGATTAATGCAATATTGGAGAACTGTTCTTACTATCAGAAGTGGTAGTGTGCTGATTTTCAGAACTGTGCTTAGTATAAGCACAGTAACTAGTGTTCTGATATTTGGTTATTTCAGTACAAGTAGAGTAATGAGTACTCTGCTGATAAGGTTTAGTGATCTTAGGTATCAACTCTGCTGGTCGGGTCAGAACAGTACTGCTCTTAGTCTGCTAAAGAGTACTGTGCTGATATAGTGTTCTTAGTCTGCTGAGACAACTGTGCTGAGTTTTACTGCGCTGAGTTCTACTGTGTTGTTATTCCAGTTTCAGAGTTAGTTTATTTCTATTAGTTAGTTAGTTTGTTAGAGGCAGTTACAACTTGCATTGTACATCTATAAATACACCATCTAGTGCATAGATTGTGGGTTACACACACACATAGAGAGTTTAAGAGAGAGATCAAGCTTACTGAATACTTGTAATCTGTAACTTTCATTTGTGATTAGTGAAGAGAGTCTTCTATCCTCCGTGGACGTAGATCATTTGATCGAACCACGTAAATCCCGTGTTCTTTCTTTGAGTTCTTTATTCGTTTCAATTCATTGCGTTTCTAGTTGTCTTGATTTATCATTTGTAAGGAGTTGCTTTGTGGATACAATTCCGTAACAATTGGCGCCGTCTGTGGGAACCGAAGATAAAGTCAAGAATCAAGAAATGGGCTCTGTGAAGTTGGAGATAGAGAAATTCAATGGTAAGACAGATTTTGGCTTATGGAAAGCCAAGATGAAGGCTCTGCTGTCACACCATGGGCTGAAAGAGGCCCTTACTCCCCTTGACCCTGCTGCATCCGATGCAGACCAGGCCAAGAAAGAAGAGCTTATGGAAAAAGCTTACAACATTGTTGTCCTGAGTTTGGGAGACAATGTGTTCAGGGAAGTTATGAAGGAGAAGGATGTTGCTGCTGTATTTAAGACCCTTGATGATCTGTATTTGACACAATCTTTGTCAAACCAGATGTTTATGGAGAGGAAGCTCAACAATTTCAAGATGACAGATGATAAGACCCTTGATGAGCAGTTAATAGAGTTCATGCAAGCTGTTGATGATCTTGAAAATGTTGGAGTTACTTTAGATGATCACAAGAAGTCTTTTCTACTTTTGGAGTCCTTACCACCTTCATATGATAGCTTCAAGGATGCTTTGCTGATTACCAAGGAGGGTAAGGCAAAATTCAAAGAAGTCTTGTCCATTCTGAAAACTAAGAGTTTACATGTAGCAAACTCAACCAAGAAGACCAAGAACCAAGCTGAGGGTCTTAACATCAAACTTAAGAATGACAAGAAGAAAGGGCAAGGCAAGAAGTTCCATGCCAAGCCAGCTCAGAAGAAGAATGGATTTGTAGCCAAGAACAGAGCTTGCTACAAATGTCATAAAGAAGGACATTTCTTCAAGGATTGTCCAGAGCAAAAGAAGTCTACTGATGCTGCTAAAGCTGATGTAGCAGAAGGAGAAGGATATGATAGTGCTGAGGTTATGAGCATAACAGATAGCAAGCTTGTTAATGAATGGGTGCTGGATTCTGGATGTTCATTTCACATGTGTCCTACCAAATCTTGGTTTCAAAACCTGGAGATGATGAATGGTGGATCAGTTCTGTTGGGTAATGATGAAAGCTGCAATGTGAGAGGGATTGGCACTGTGAGGGTGAAGATGTTTAATGATAAACATGTGATCCTGACCAATGTCAGATTTGTTCCAGATTTGAAGAGAAACCTTATATCTCTTGGCACACTAAATGCTTTGGGTTATGAATTCAAGACTGAAAAAGGATGTTTGTTTGTCACCAAAGCTGATAGAATAGTGATGCAAGGGAAGAAGTCTAATGGGTTATATTCTTTAATTGGTGAGACAATCACAGGTGCCGCTGATGTTACCATGAGTTCTGAAGATGCTATGCTTTGGCATAAGAGGCTGGCACATGTAGGAGAGAAATGTCTGATGGAGTTATCCAAGAAGGGGGTTTTCCACCAGAAGACATTCAAAAGCCTGGAGTTCTGTGAGCAGTGCATTCTTGGAAAGGCCAAGAAGAAGTCATTCCAGAAGGGTAAGCACACTACAAAGGAGCTGCTGGATTATGTTCATTCAGATGTCTGGGGGCCATCAAGAACAGAAACCATTGGTGGAGGTAAGTACTTCATGTCAATTATAGATGACTATTCTAGAAAAGTTTGGGTGTTCATTCTCAAACAGAAAAGTGAGGCCTTTACAAAATTCAAAGAATGGCTACTTGAGATAGAGAACAAGAAAGGAAAGTCCTTAAAACATTTAAGGACAGATAATGGCCTTGAGTATCTATCAGCTGAATTCAATGAATTTTGTAAAGAGAATGGCATTACTAGACATAGAACTGTCCCTCTTAATCCACAGCAAAATGGATTAGCAGAGAGAATGAATAGAACTATTCTAGAACGGGTCAGATGCATGTTAGCTGATGCTAAATTACCTAAAAGCTTTTGGGGAGAAGCTGTATGTACTGCATGTTATTTGATAAATAAAACCCCATCATTTGCTTTAGAAGGCAAAACCCCAGATGAGATCTGGTATGGCAAGCTGAGTGATTATTCAAAACTTAAAGTGTTTGGATGTCAAGCTTATGCCCATATTAGACAGGATAAGCTTGAGCCTAGGGCTCTGAAATGTATATTCATTGGCTATCCAATAGGTGTCAAGGGCTATAGATTGTGGTGCCTTGAACCAGGTCATAAGAAACTAATAATCAGCAGAGATGTTGATTTTAATGAAAAGGTAATGGGATATCCTCATAATGGAAATTCCCATGACCTAGATGGAAGAATTGTAAATGAGTCAGAAGAGAGTTTCTCAGCTGAGGTGGAGTTTCCCACATCAGATCAGTTGGCACCAGAGGAGGTAGTCAACCCTACTGATCTGGGAAATAACACACTAGATGAGGTTGTTCCAGAACAGGTACCAGAAGATAATTCAGAAGATGATATCATGGAGGACAACCCTGCTGATTTGAGAAATTATAGTCTTGCTAGAGATAGGCTCAGAAGGCAGATTCACCCCCCATCTAGGTTTGGCCAGACTGATCTTGTGTCATATGCTCTGATCACAGCAGAAGAGGTGGAGCATTATGAGCCAAGAAACTATAGGGAAGCAATCACCAGTCCTGAAAGAGAGCAGTGGGCAGCAGCCATGTTAGAAGAGTTGCAATCTTTGGAGAAAAACCAGACCTGGATCCTTGTTAAGAAGCCTAAAAACCAGAAGTTAGTGAGCTGCAGGTGGCTGTTCAAGAAAAAGCTTGAAGTTGGATTTGGTGGTGCTAGAGAGCAGATCAGATTCAAGGCTAGGTTGGTGGCAAGAGGATTCACACAAAGAGAAGGCATAGACTTCAATGAGGTATTCTCTCCTGTTGTTAAACACTGTTCAATAAGATTACTTTTGTCTAAGGTTGCTCAAGATGATCTTGAGTTACATCAGCTAGATGTTAAAACTGCATTTTTACATGGAGAACTAGCTGAAACAATATATATGCATCAACCAGAAGGGTTTATCATGCCTGAAACTGAAAGTAAGGTATGCTTGCTTAAGAAATCATTGTATGGGCTCAAGCAGAGTCCTAGACAATGGTATAGAAAGTTTGATACCTTCATGCTTTCTATTGGTTTCTTAAGAAGCAAATATGATGGATGTGTATATATTGGTAAACAAGATTATCTAGAGAGCACCTATCTACTGATCTATGTAGATGATATGTTAATAGCTAGCAAGAGTATGAGAAAGATTACCCAGCTGAAGCAGCAGCTGAGTAGCAAGTTCGAGATGAAGGATTTGGGTGAAGCCAAAAGAATATTAGGAATGGATATTCTCAGAAATAGGAAAGCAGGCAAGTTGTTCCTATCCCAGAAGAGTTATATTCAGAAGGTCTTGAGAAGGTTTCTTATGCACCAGTCCAGACCAGTTAGTACTTCATTTGGTCAGCAATTCAAGTTGTCAGTCAAGCAATCTCCTCAAACAGATGAAGAGAAGAAGCAGATGCTTACTGTTCCTTATGCAAATGGAGTAGGAAGTCTCATGTATGCTATGGTCTGTAGCAGACCAGATCTTGCCTATGCTGTTAGTATGGTGAGTAGGTTTATGGGAAATCCAGGAAAGTTTCATTGGGAAGCTTTGAAGTGGATTCTAAGATATTTGAATGGATCAGAAGACTTAGGATTATTGTTCGAGAAGTGTGCTGATACCAAGAGTCCTTTAATTGGATTTGTGGATTCTGATTTTGCTGGAAACATAGATACAAGGAAGTCTTTATCTGGTTATGTGTTTACATTGTATGGCACTGCTATAACATGGAGAGCAGCTTTACAATCTATGGTGACCTTATCCACAACAGAAGCTGAGTACATATCCTTGACAGAAGCTGTGAAGGAAGCAATGTGGTTGAAGGGCATTCTGAGAGATTTTGGCATATTCCAGAAGAGTGTTCCTGTGCTGTGTGATAATCAGAGCACTATCCATCTAGCAAAACATCAAGTGTTTCATGAGAGGTCAAAGCACATTGATGTGAAGCTGCATTTTGTTAGAGACATCTTGGAGAAGAGCATTGTTGAAGTTCAGAAGGTAGCTTCAGAAGAGAATGCAGCTGATATGTTAACTAAGGCATTACCAAGCAATAAGTTCAACCATTGCATGGAGTTGGTAAACCTTAGTACCTGGGATGTTCATTAAGAAGAGAATGAACAAACAGCCTTGGGGAGGGCTGGGAAGAAGGCAATCTTGCATTAAGGTGGAGAATTGTTGAGATTAATGCAATATTGGAGAACTGTTCTTACTATCAGAAGTGGTAGTGTGCTGATTTTCAGAACTGTGCTTAGTATAAGCACAGTAACTAGTGTTCTGATATTTGGTTATTTCAGTACAAGTAGAGTAATGAGTACTCTGCTGATAAGGTTTAGTGATCTTAGGTATCAACTCTGCTGGTCGGGTCAGAACAGTACTGCTCTTAGTCTGCTAAAGAGTACTGTGCTGATATAGTGTTCTTAGTCTGCTGAGACAACTGTGCTGAGTTTTACTGCGCTGAGTTCTACTGTGTTGTTATTCCAGTTTCAGAGTTAGTTTATTTCTGTTAGTTAGTTAGTTTGTTAGAGGCAGTTACAACTTGCATTGTACATCTATAAATACACCATCTAGTGCATAGATTGTGGGTTACACACACACATAGAGAGTTTAAGAGAGAGATCAAGCTTAGTGAATACTTGTAATCTGTAACTTTCATTTGTGATTAGTGAAGAGAGTCTTCTATCCTCCGTGGACGTAGATCATTTGATCGAACCACGTAAATCCCGTGTTCTTTCTTTGAGTTCTTTATTCGTTTCAATTCATTGCGTTTCTAGTTGTCTTGATTTATCATTTGTAAGGAGTTGCTTTGTGGATACAATTCCGTAACAGTGCCCTTATTCGACCACTTTGGCGTTTGACTTGATCTTCAACATGTGTTACATTTGGTCCATCATGTCCCAGATCAGTAGCATCACTAGCTCTTTCATCCCCATTGTTGATCCCATCATGCAAGGGCACATGATCTAGTTCACAATCTTGCAATCGTTCGGTTGCAATTTTCTTGAGCTTTACGTCCCTCTCAAAGGGAAAAATGTGCTCGAAAAACTTGACATCACGTAAAACATAAACACTTTTGTTCTCTAAATCAAGAACACGATATCCCTTTTGGCCACTGGGATATCCAATGAAGACACATGGTCTCCCCCTTTCACCAAACTTGTCTCCCCCCTTTTTATTATTTTTTGCATACACTAAACATCCAAAAACACGTAATCGATCATAGTTGGGTTTTTGTTTGAAAAGAACCTCGTAAGGTTTTTTGTGCTGAAGGAGCTTCGTGGGGATCCTATTTATTATGTATGTGGCAGTTAAAATACATTCACCCCAAAAATTAATTGGAAGTTCAGCCTGAAAACGCAAGGCTCTAGCAACTTCCAAAATGTGCCTATGCTTTCTTTCCACCACTCCATTTTGTTGTGGTGTATCTGTACAAGAGGTTTGAAAATCAATTCCATTTTCAGCATAAAATTCAACCATCACATTAGACGAAAATTCAGACCCATTATCGGTTCTAATCTTCTTAACAAATTTCCCAAACTGTGTCTTAACCATGTTGCAAAACAATATTAAGTACCTGCTCACCTCAGATTTATATCTCATTAAATAAACCCAAAACCCCTACTATAATCATCAACAATGCTCAAAAAATAATATGCTCCTGTGAAAGAAGGTGTTTTATAAGGCCCCCATATATCGCAATGTATCAACTCAAAACAATCACTTGTTCGGATGGAACTAAGAGGAAAAATCGTGCGTGTTTGTTTGGCTCTCATACAAGAGTCACAATGATCAACAAAAATATTATTAATAGAATCAATATGCTGGAGTTTTAATTTGGAGGCATGGCCTAATCTCTTGTGCCAAGTTTCCGGACTCACCACCGCAGACATGGCTCGATGCTCCTGCCTTGTCTCCAAGCAGTATAGACCATTGCGTTGCTTACCCATCCCAATCAGGTTCCTCGAGCTCAAGTCCTGTATCACACAATAATCCGAATAAAAAATAAGAGCACAATTATGGTCCTTTGTTAAACGACTTTCTTCGATCGGAGGGCATACCTCTGATATCCCATAAACCATCATGCTCCACTACAAATTCAGCTTCACGCTTAGGCTTGATACTTTGGCATTCTTCATTTAACAGGCCAAGAGGCTTTCCTTCAGAAGAGATCACGTTCCCTTTCTCTGTCAAACGAGGGTCCTTAACAACTAAGGTTACAACTCCAGGAGATGAAATATGATGTTCAGATCATCAGCTGAGCATGCATTCAAATGCCAAGAGTTATTTGAATTACTTACTGAGAAACCAAACAATACGAATAACTCATACTTAGAATTTATTTTCAGATTTATTAAGAATAATTACAACGTTGAGGCCCTCACAGGTTAGCAGGAATCAAAGTTTTCTGCAGCAACTGAAATACTTTCGATCCTATCAATTCCAATTTGGCAAGCTGGCCCTCTCGAGCCATATCTGTCTGAAATAAAAACAAGTCCTCAACATAAGCTTCAAAAATCACAAGGCAATCATTCATGTATCATTTAGAACCCCCCCAAAAAAAAAATTAAAATGCAAAGAATAGACAACCCAAGAAAGGAGGTTCTATCTTAAAAACAAATTACCTTTTTTTTTGTATAAAATATGTTCCATAATTATGTTCAAAGCAAAGATATGAGAGAAAACAAAGATGCAATACGATTCCTAAAGATTACTACTGTCAAAAAACTTTTGAGTGTATTACTACTAACATTATTTTTATCACAGGCAAAACTCAAAGCACCATATGCTTCTTCAAAAGCAGCAGCAGCATGTATCCACAATAGTAGTGGTGTCATTAATGTTTTGTTCTCCATCAAGAAAGTCTGTGTTTTAATTTTTTCAAGAGAGCCCTTGAACCTCTTCCCCTGCATCACATGAATTATACATAAATTATCAAATGTAACCAGTGGAACATTGTATTATTACTTTAAAACGAATCAACTTGATCATCCTCTGGTACACCCCTAGATGTCACATTACTTGGCTTAAAATAATTTTGAGGACATTTTCTTTTCTTTTGTAAGTAATATGCGAGTTAGCTCATTTTGCAACATAAGTTAAAGAAAGAAATTACCTTCAAGAGGAATATAGAATCTCCAAAGTTTTTCAATTTTAAATCGCTTCTATTGGTCCCATCCCCAGAAGTACCAAAGCCACTTGGAGGGTTCTTCTTAAGTTCAGTATTCCTTCTAACACGACGACAAACTTTCCTTTCGAACCTTTTTTGCAGCCCGATTGTCCTCCTCCTCTTGTTCCTTCGGGATTGGAAATTCTTATCCAAACGATCAGAGTAGAGGCTCTCAAGCTCGGGAGCTCTAGACTCCGCACATTAAGTTCATGCGGTGGAGTTGCACAGGCTCCAGATACCATCTTTAAACTCTTTGTCTGAGGAATAAGAGAGGGGCAAAAACAAGTTATAAAGTCAAAAGAATTATGTATAATTTTCTCAACTTTTCTAGAAATTCTAAATCTTGAAAGATGTAAAAAAAATTATAATATCAAGAACAAGATTTGCCAAACTGAAATCAATTAACACATTTAAACAAGAGGAAATTGTGATATATGTGATAGGGATGACAACGGGGCGAGTCTAGAACGAGTTTGGCTTATCCCATACCGCCAAAAAAATTTAAACCCGAACCCACCCTGCCCCAGCTCAAAACCCATCTCAACCCATCCCATATCTCCCCGTGAACCCCGTGGGTAAACTCGCCCTGCCAGCTGCCATACAGTTTTTTTTTAAGTAACAAATTTTCTACCCATACAATTTAATTTCTCCTGCTCTTTATTTTTTCTGCAACCATAAGTCCAACCAAAAATAAGACTAAATTTAATTTCTCACTGCAATTTTAAAATCAAATGGAGAGATAGAAGACGAATTTTTTTTTTTTTTTTGCATACCATAAGTCCAAGTATATAATTTAATTATTCTTGCTCTTTATTTCTTCAACAAACCATAAATCCAACCAAATAGATATAATTATTATATATATACTAGGTAAGGGTGCACCTCAATTTTTGAGGTGTTAACCCAGATTTTTATGGTTTAATATTTAAATTTTATTTTTACATTTAACATTAGAAATAAACAAAATAAATTATTATTAAAATAACGAAAAATTAATAGGAGTTTCCCATACATAAACAGATCTAAATATGGTAATAAGTATATACTCATTTTTTATAACTACATATTTACATAACTGACATTACTTCAATATTTGTTGCGTAATCCATCAACAAAGAAAACTTCTAGTTTATAAAAGCTCAAGCTTAGCCCCCTTAGTAAAATAATTGTCGAAAAGAACCAACTTATTAAACTTCAATTTCAACCCAAATGCTAAAGTATTTCAACTAATTGTTCCCCAGTGATTTCAACACCTGGAAAGACTACTTTTAAGTTGCTCAATGGTTCCAACAGTTGGAAAATTCTCTTTTGAAGTAGAAGATGCTCTACCCAATTCATACCCTGCACCATTCGTCAAACAATTGATTTGGCCATCCCACATGTTTCACCAAATCATTTCTTGAAAGACCTTCCTTCAAATTTGGACCAAATTATATATTGTAGTGACTACTTGTTTTTCGCAGAGCATTAAACACAAACAAGGAAGAAGGAGAATTCACAAAGATGGTTTGCAGTTTTTCATTGATAGTCTATTCAATATTTTTCGAAATTCCTGTAAAATGTTAGAAACCATTAAACTGATGTTTAAAGAAGTCCAACAATGACTACCAAGTGTACATGCATATGAATGGGTGTAAATAATTGACATGTATGGATATATTTTTTTTATCTTAACTAAGCAATCGAGAGATTAGTCTACTTTCACCGGAATTATAAATTATGAGGAAAAAAAAAAGGAGGCCTACTGGCTACTGTAGTATATTTTTTGGGTTGGTAAAACGGTCACTGTGTTCATTAATTCTTTAAAGCTATCATAAGAAATACCTCTGTTCATATTTATTTCTCCCTAATGCTAAAATAAGTTCTCCTTAAATAATCCCACACTACTGTCAAACTCATGATTTATTTTTAAATTTATATACAATATGTACTTCTCTAATAAAATAATAGGATTTTACAAACCTATTACATAGAAATTAGCATGAGGAACGAAAGCAATAATTAAGTTAATCCAGATGTCATTTTTTCTTAGCAAAGAAAATCTATTGCTAACTTATGCAATGAGTGAAAGCTGCAATACAACAAAAGTACAGTCTGGATTAACACTCTAACATTACCAACTCAATAGTCCTAGCGCATGTCTATTATTTTTTTCTTCATATTATCACTCTACAACATGATATTGCAAATTTATATCCAAATTTTAAACATTTTAATGCAGTCTACGCAAATTGTTATGTATTGTTTATCAAGAACAAATAAATTTATAACAATTGCTACACACGGTCAGATAAAATCTGAGACACACTTATGCAACTTCAACTAAAGCTGACCTGCTAACACCAAAAATGAGCTTGACTTTCACTTTGTTAAATTCTGCAACTCCAGTAATCAGAAGATATTATTTCACACAAGACCTACAAACTAAGAAAATCAAATACCAAAATCGTATTTCATCACCGTAATTACATTTAATATATTACCAAACATACTAATCATTTACAAGCATGTGGTCAACCTTCCTCACCACATTGAGAACAAGAGGTTTCCCATCTTTTTATTTACCAAATATAGAGTGACACGGGAGTGGTACGTAGAAGACAAACGTTCTTCTTACGAAAGATGAAAGTATTTTCTTAGAACTTGAAAATATGATTGAATGCTAATTCTGAATACAATATCACCTATATATAGGTGAGATTACAAGAAAGATGAATTTGTAGATTCTTTGTATTCAAACTAAGAATTAAATGTAATTAAAAGAATTTGAAGAAAAAGAGAAAAATGAGTGAACTTGACCATAGAAGTTGATTAGTCATGCATGTACCACATCAGTCTCCCCCACTTGAAAAGAACTCGACCCCGAGTGATCTGGGTAGGATGAAGGTTCTTCAGGAAAATAACGGTATAAATCACTTACGTTAAAAGTCTTCGAGATTCCCATCGAGTCTGGAAGACCCACCACATAAGCATTATCATTGATTTTATGAGTGATTTTGTAAGGTCCGTACTTCTTCGGCTGCAACTTGTGATATTTTCCCACTGGAAAACGCTCACGACGAAGAAAGATCATCACATCGTCCCCAACTTCAAAAATATTTGACCGCCTATGTTTGTCTGCAGCATTCTTAAATTTTTGATTAGTCTCCATCAACCTTTGACGAACTTCTGCTTGAATATCCAACCCATCTTTAGCCAGCTTTTTGGCAGCTACACTAGCAACACCCGGTAACTTTACAAGATCAACAGCGTGACTTGGAGCCTTCTGATAGACTATAGAAAAAGGTGATTTTCCTGTAGAACTATGGACTGCGTTGTTGAAGGTAAATTCTGCTTGTGGTAAGGCATAGTCCCATTGTTTCGGTCGATCTCCGCAAATACACCGAATCAAGTTCCCAAGGGTCCGGTTGACGACTTCAGTTTGACCGTCAGTTTGGGGATGAGCCGTGCTGCTGTAATTAAGTGAGGTGTCGAACATTTTCCACAAGGTAATCCAGAAGTGACTCAAGAACTTACTATCACGATCCGAGGTGATAGATTTCGGTACGCCATGCAGTCGCACTACTTCTCGAAAGAAGAGTCGAGCAATATGAGAGGCATCAGATGTTTTTTTGCAGGGGATGAAATGCACCATCTTGGAAAATCTGTCCACCACCACAAATACGGAATCAACACCCCGTTGTGTACGAGGTAATCCTAGGACAAAATCCATGGATAAGTCCTCCCAAATAGCTTCAGGGACAGGCAAGGGCATGTAGAGGCCGGTATTCTGGGCGTGCCCTTTTGATGTTTGACAAACGTAACACCGACTCACAAACTTTCTCACCTCCCTTTTCAGTTGTGGCCAATAATATCGTTCTTCTAAACTGGCCGTGGTTTTCTCCCTTCCAAGGTGCCCGCTCAATCCACCACCATGTAAATCACGAATTAGTTTATCCCTCAAAGATGTTCGGGGGATACACAATCGAGCTCCTTTAAAAAGATAACCATCATATGCATAGAAATCTTCAAAAGGAAGATTATCCCAAATTCCTGCAAAATCCTCATCAGTGGAGTATAATTCAGGAAGAATTTCGAAACCTGTTACCTCATGACTCATTGTTACAAGCAAGGACGCACGCCTACTCAATGCATCTGCAGGTTTATTTTGAACCCCAGCCTTATGTTTCAGTGTAAAGGGGAATTGTTGTAAGTACGCCACCCATCTCACATGCATCTTACTTATATTTTTCTGGCTATTAATGTATTTTAGTGCCTGATGATCAGTATACAACACGAACTGATCTTGGAGGAGATAATGTTCCCAATACTTCAAAGCTCTGAAAACAGCATAGAACTCTTGATCATAAGTGGACCATTTCCGACGCGCCTCGCTTAATTTTTCGCTAAAATAGGCGATAGGTCTGCCTTCCTGGGACAAGACAGCGCCTATTCCGACCCCACATGCATCACACTCCACCACGAACAACTTCTCAAAGCTGGGAAGTGCTAAAACAGGAGCCGAACATAATTTCTCCTTAATCGTCTCGAAACTCCCTTGTTGTTCCGGTCCCCAGCGGAAGCTTCCTTTCTTTAGACAATCGGTCATTGGTGCTACTATGGTGCTAAAATTTCGAATGAACCGCCGATAGAATGTGGCTAGTCCATGGAAACTTCGCACTTCCGCCACAGACTTCGGACTTGGCCAATCACGGATTGCTCGAACCTTTTCTTCGTCCACACTAATGCCATCCCCTCCAACCACGAACCCGAGGAAGATAAGACTCGTTTGCATGAAACTACACTTTTTCAGGTTAATATAGAGTTTATTAACCTGCAATACAACCAACACTTGGTGCAAATGATCTAGGTGCTCCTCCTCGTTAGTGCTGTAGACGAGAATATCATCGAAATATACTACAACAAATTTGTCCAGAAATGGTTTTAGTACCTCATTCATCAATCGCATAAAGGTGCTTGGGGCGTTAGACAACCCAAATGGTAGAACAAGCCATTCGTACAACCCTTCCTTTGTCTTAAAGGCTGTCTTCCACTCATCTCCCGGTCTGATACGGATTTTCAGATCTATTTTGCTGAAAATTTTGGCCCCGGACAGATTATCCAGCATGTCCTCTAATCTCGGAATCGGAAACCTATAACGCACCGTTATTTTGTTTATTGCTCGGCTATCCACGCACATACGCCAAGATCCATCCTTCTTCGGAGTTAGTAATGCGGGGACTGCGCATGGGCTCATACTTTCTTGGATCAGGCCTTTATGTAACAACTCTTCCACCATTTGTTGTAAAATCGCACTTTCTTTTGGGTTCATGCGATAGTGAGGAAGATTTGGTAATGTGGCCCCGGGTACCAAATCAATAGCATGTTGTATACCTCTCATCGGTGGTAATTCTGCAGGAAGGTCTTCGGGTATTAACTCCTGAAATTCTTTAAACAAATCAAGGACACGATCAGGGATCTCATCTCTCTTCTCGGAACCACCGACCACAAATGTCGTCTTCACTACTAAAGCGTGTATTTCTTTAGTGTCACGTGCGTCATCCATCCATTCCTTCACCGATCTGGTTAGGGTCAGGAATTTTTGGGTCTCGTTCTTTGGCTTGAACCCCAACGGCAGCAATGTTATCCTTTTTCCATCTTTGAAGAACTGGTAAGTGTTCTTTCTCCCATCATGAACGGCTGCAAGATCAAATTGCCAAGGCCTACCAAACAATAATTGGCAAGCATCCATATCCACAATATCACACATTACTTCATCTTTATAAAATTTTCCAATGGATAAGGGAACGCGACACCTCTCTTTTACTTTAATTCCTTCCCCTTTAGTAATCCACACAATACTATAAGGTTCGGGATGTTTCTCCACAGACAGTTCTAAAGTCCTAGCCAAGTTATGAGAAATAATATTTTCACAGCTCCCACTATCAATAATCAACTCGAAAATTTGATTAGAAATGGTACACCTGGTTCGAAACAATGCGTTTCGTTGGGAGTCATCCCTCTTTGGCGGCAACAGGACCTTACGAACAACCATTGTTTGTTGTTCGTCATACTCCTCACCATCCGGCTCGCAGACTCCATCCTCCCCTTCCCATTCGTCATCATTATTTCCAGTATGCTCGATCATATTGATCGGACGACTTTGGGGGCAATTGTTTGATCGGTGTCCAACCTCGTGACACCTATAACATTTGTCACCCGTTGGTCTTGCGTATGGGTTTTCCGCCTTCTTTGCGGCCTCTCTCTCTACCCCACGCTTCATAGAACTAGAAGCCTCTAGGTTGGGCTTGGGATTGGGTTTCGGTGAATCAACGAAATTCTTACGAGGTTCCTCTCTCCCATAAAAATTTCGAAACCCCATTGATTCAGCTCGTTGCGCCATATTGATTGCCTCGCTGAGGGTTAGGATGATTTGACACCCGATCTTCTCACGAATCATGGGTTTGAGTCCATGGACATACCTTGCTACCTGCTGTCCCTCAGTCTCCATCAGGTTGTTACGCGAGGAGAGGCGTAAGAAATCTGAGGTATAGTCTGCCACCGATTTTTGTCCCTGAACTAATGTCTGGTATTGTTGGAATAGAAATTGTTCATAATCTGGAGGGAGAAAACGTGCCATCATCATCCTCTTCATTTTGGTCCACAATCGGACCGGCTGCTTGCCCAATCGTCGTCGTTGGTTCTGGACTTGTTCCCACCACGATGATGCTCCTCCTTTTAAGCGATAGGCTACGAGCTTCACCTGCTTATTTTCTGATATTTCTGCAAAGTCGAAGAATCTCTCAACTTCAGCGACCCAATCAAGAAATCCCTCAATATTAAAATTTCCATTGAAGGAAGGGAGATCCGCCTTCAATCGAAATTCATCATGCCTGTGTTGTCGATTGTCCCTACGATCAGGAATATTATGATTTCCCTGGAATATATTCGCTGCTTCTTCATCTGACGATCCCTCTTCATAAGTCTGTCCCCTGGGATTCTGTTGAGGAATTACACGTTGAGGGCCACGAGCAAATCTCCTGGTTCCTTCATCGTTCTCTGGGTTGTCAAGATGTTCTTCATGACCGCCCTGAGTGTCCTCTATTTGTTCTACGCGAGTAGTTAACGTTTGGACTGCTGTAGTCAAACGCTGCATCTCTCTGATCACGTCAGCGAGGGTGGGTTCGCCGTTGTTAGCCATCACCAAGGAAAGCTTGGCTCTGAATACCAACTGACACGGGAGTGGTACGTAGAAGACAAACGTTCTTCTTACGAAAGATGAAAGTATTTTCTTAGAACTTGAAAATATGATTGAATGCTAATTCTGAATACAATATCACCTATATATAGGTGAGATTACAAGAAAGATGAATTTCTAGATTCTTTGTATTCAAACTAAGAATTAAATGTAATTAAAAGAATTTGAAGAAAAAGAGAAAAATGAGTGAACTTGACCATAGAAGTTGATTAGTCATGCATGTACCACATCATAGAGCCCAAATAAAATAAAATAAAAAACAGAATAAGGCATCTTGAAATCTACCGCATAATAAACTTTTTGCACTAAGTGTGTGATCACAATCAAATTGAATTAGATGGTATCACAAAAGGCAGCAAAAAACAGACTCAGGAGCAGGTAATACAATTAGCATTTTCTAAACAAACAATTTATCAAGCAGTTGGTGTGCATATAAATACCCAAACTACAGTAGTCTAACCCTTTCCCCTTTATCAATAGCTTCTGAGACATTAAAAGAAGAAGTTTTTTTGTCTTTTGAAAAACACAAAAGATGATTACTATATCAGAGGACAGCCTCACAAATGGCATGGACTAAAAATTTATTGTGTCAACAATGAATATGTGAGTTGTAGAAAATAAATTACTATATAAGAGGAAAGCTCCACAAATGGTATGAACTAAAAAAAGTTGTGCGAACAATGAATTTGTGAGTCATAGAAAATTCTAAACACATAGAAAACAAGGAGCAACCCAAAGCTAAACAAATTGACAAACCAAAATACAGAAGATTATGCGGGAGACGTGAGTGAGAGAGAGATGTTGAAAACTGTCCTAGCTAGCAAAGTCCTTCGCTAACGTTCGGTGGAAATAAGGATTTTGAAAGGGCGGTGAAGGTGAGATAAGGAAGATGCAGCGTATGAATGAAATTTGCCACCTGCAGCCACGTATAAACACAACAAGTTCAAATAAGTACCAAAATAGTCACAAAAAATCATGAATGGATGCACAAACCAAATATTAAACCCAATATTTACAAGTCTCAATTGAGGTTCTATTCCTATTTGATATTTTAAAAAATAAAACTATATCATTCATTTCTCATAATATTTAAAGCATTATCAAATGTCAACTACTTTACTGAGATAAATAAAAACTCGAACCATCCAATTAGATAGTAAAATAGGATGTATAATGGAATTGATAGAGTAGATGATAGATATGTCAGCAACAATAGTGCCGTAGCTGCTCAATACGTAATTGTAATATGCAAAACCCAATATTTGACTGCTTGTTCTAAATGAAATTTTCTTCCCTATATTTTTAAAGGAAATGAACAAAATGTTGATATATTGACAGAGAGAACTTAGCATGTGAAACTCAAAACTAATCTAAGTCATTCTTATCTTAATGCAAAACATAAGAGAAAAATATAGTGATTATCAATAAAATAGTCTAAACATAAGAGAAAAATATGCAAACAAATAGACATGTAATTCTCCCTATGCAAATTGTGTTATCGTGGAATAAGACACCTTCTTATCTTAATGCAAAACTACAAGAACTTTGGGTCTAAATTCTAATTAAGCAGAGTTCAAAATAGAGCAAAAATATATTCACACTCAATTTCTAAGAATAACAGTGTTGAGCAGGAAATAGATAGGGCAACTTATAATTGGACAACACTGTGTATAGCTTCTAAAAAGGAAAATTAACATTTTCTAAAAAAACAATTTATCAAGCAGTTGGTGTGCATATAAATACCCAAACTACATTAACCTAACCCCTTCCCTTCATCAGTAGCTTCACAGACCGAAAAAGAAGATGTTTTTTCATCTTTTCAAAAGCACAAAAGAGAGAGATTATTGTTTCAGAGGAAAGCTCCCCAAATGGTATGAAAAAAAAATCCATGTCAACAATGAATATGTTTGTAGAAAATTTTAGAAACATGAAATAAGGAGTAATCAAGAGCTAAACAAATTTATAAACCTAGATACACAAAATTACGAGAGAGAACACAAGAAATGCTGAAGAACTTACCTAAAATGGTGAAGAACATAACACAAGGTCCTTCACAAAGGTTCAATTGAAGAGAACGAATTCGAAATGAGATGAGGCAAAGAATTGTGTGTGAATTGAAATGAGTAAAGATCGAAAAAGAGCAGAGAATGACATCTGGCCAAATAAATGACATGAAGCGTCTAGAGAAATGCAGAGAGGGAGAGACGCGTGTCCATTTAATAACTTGAAACCTGAATAAAACCGGACGATACTAACTTATACACCCTTTATATATATAGGGTATGGTATATATATATGCAATCCTTCCTATTTAAAAACACAAATCATCAAAACCAAAATCTGAAATTTCTTATTCCAACTAAA
This sequence comes from Galeopsis tetrahit, assembly GCA_963675135.1. Taxonomy (NCBI): domain Eukaryota; kingdom Viridiplantae; phylum Streptophyta; class Magnoliopsida; order Lamiales; family Lamiaceae; genus Galeopsis; species Galeopsis tetrahit. The sequence goes on from OY776122.1 coordinate 35,044,090, forward strand.
ACAAGGAGATAAGTCTAAGTATCTAACCTTTAACTAAGCCAGAGGAGAGGAGCGGCGCTGCAACCGTAACCGGTGAGAGGAGGGGCAGCGGGAAAAGTGGAATTGTGAGAATGGAGTTAGGTGTCGTCCAGCGGTCGAGGTGAGGAGCTGCAGAAATTATATAGAAAATTAAAAACAAATAAACAAGACAATATTACTCTTATATTAATTTTAAAAAGAATACAATCAACCCTATTTTAAATATTAATAATATGCAACCTAGAGTCAATGTTGAGTTACCACTGAGTCCATAAACACAATTTCGAAAGAAAAAATCAGTAAATTTTCGAAAATTATTTTCAATTAGCTAATTTTTGCGAAGAAATTTCCTGCAAATTTTCAAAAATTCTGTAAAAAAAATTGAACAACACATATTACAAATCCAAGTCCAAGGGAAATTTAAGATAAATCTGAGAGGGAACAGGAACACCATATTCAAGAGAAATCTATGAGGGAAACACCATGTATGTAGATGTTGTTAATTCTTAAATGTCTTAACATTATCAACAACATCTTAATTTGACCTTCCGAGATTTTTTCTAAGTCTTTTCTGAAATGCTACATTAAATGTTGACCTAAATGTTGTCGCATTTCTGGCAGGATCTAGAAGCTTCTACAAGGATCTGGAACCTGGAAGATTCCAGAACATTGGAGAACATGCTAGGACAGCCTAGATGCATTTGGAACGACCTGGAGCATCCTAGAAGGATCTAGAAAGATCATGGAAGTAGTGGAAGTTGAGTTTCCTAAAAAATAGGACCTCAATGTGGAAGCCTCTAGAATTTCGTATCCCACACTATAAATACCCATTGAAGGCTTCATAATTCAGTGTGCTCTATTCGATCAATATCCTAGACCGAGCGTTCATCCCTGTTAGGAAATTGTGGCCAATAGTTCTACATTTTATTTCATACGTTGTATACCACCCGTATGACTGTGTGTCTTCTTATCTATTGAGAGTGTAATCATTAGATAGACTAGGCATTTCGACAGTGTATAATTTATACACTTAGTTCGTTTTCTAGACTTGGCACCTGCCTCGTTTATAGTTTCGTTGTGAAAGTTATTGTTGTAACATTTCACACAACATTTGTACTTGAAGATAAGTATTGATTTTACGCCATAAGGCAGACATAGATTTTTATTTATAAAATCTATGTTAAAAGTATTTCCATTGTGTCTCGTTTGTTTTTAGTGTTTCAAGTCTTCCGCTGTGTATCTTAATTTCGGATATTCTGTTAGAGTCAGTGTTGCACTATTTGTCTCAACATTCTGTGCAACATTTATCTACTTATACTTAAACACTTTTATATACACCCTACACCACACACTTTCAATGTAGATTGTTAAGTATATTAGCATGCAAACCCTTACTATACATGCAAGCCTTCATAAGATGTTAGATAGAAGAAAGGTAGTTACAAGTCAAGTTGTATTTAACAATAAGTTGTTACATAGAAGGCTCTAGAATGTCAAACCTCTATATATAGTGTACATATCTCTCTATGCAATACAAGCTGAAATTACACTTTTCAACATGGTTTCATGAGAGCAGGGATTTCTCATGGTTTGTGTTTGATTTTGCAATCACTTGGTTTTCTCCCTACCTTTCTTCAAATCTTCATAATTCCTATTCATATCTTCATATCTCCCTTTTCTTATCTTCAACCAGAAACTACCTTGTTCTTCTGGTAACCATTTTTTCCTCTTTCAGCTTCACGATCCATACACTTCCTCTATACTCTGTCATGGCTTCTTCTTCTTTGCTTACCCCTCTGTCATGTTTTGAAGATGTCCTTCTTTGTAAGGCAGTTCCACAGAATCCGACGATCTCTGATTCGGATTCAATCTCGTGGCAACGAAAAGACCAGTTTCTCCTCAACTGGCTTCTCAGTTCTGTTTCTGAATCGATGCTAGGGCGTGTTAGCAGATGTGAACATTCCTTTCAACTTTGGTTGGTATTTGAATCATTGTTTCTATCGCAATTAATCCAGTGCCAAAGCAATGATACTCCGACTTCAATTGCAGACGCTGAGAAAAGGCGATGTCAGCATTGATGCGTTCATACTGAAGATGCGATCAGTGGCAGATGGTCTTCATCATGCCGGACCACCTCTCAGTGATGATGAACTGGTTTTGTATATACTTGGAGGACTTGGTGCTGATTTTGATGCTATTGTGGTCTCACTAACGACCAGGGGATCGATACCTTCCATTCCTGAGGTGCAATCAATGTTGCAAGCATATGAGATGCGGTCACAAAGCCACAATGCTCACTCTCTCAATCTGGTGGGTGGTCACATTGCTTCTCCAGCTCCACCTTCTGCTCATGCAGTTACAAAAGGTCAGAATTCATATAAATCACATGGCAAGGGCAAGGTTTTCTCTAAACCTAGAATTGTTTGTCAATTATGTGGTAGAAATTATCATGTTGCTGCTAAGTGCTTTAAACGGTTTGATCAATCCTTTCATGGTCTTGAGAACTCTCGTAATACTTCATCTGCTCATCGTCCTCCGTTGACTACTCCATTCCAAGCTAACATTGCTCAGCAGCAAGCAAGCACTTCTCATCACCAGAACTACCCTGCCTCTTATCCAGCTTACTGTCCTTCACTCACTGGCATCATGGATTCAGGTGCCTCCTCTTCTAACTCGAACATCTCCAACTCCCCTTGGTTTGTTGACAGTGGCGCCACACACCATGTCACTTCTCAACTTTCCAACCTTCATGTAACCTCTCCATATCAAGGTATGGACTCTTTAGTTGTTGGCAATGGTGCATCAATACCTATATCACACACTGGTTCCTTTTCTGTGCCTACATGTGATCATTCTAGATCTGTTATTGTGGATAATGTGCTGCATGTGCCTGCTATAACTAAGAACCTTATGAGTATATCTCAATTTCTCAAGGATAATGATGCTGTCATTGAGTTTCTTGCTGATTGTTGTCTTGTTAAGGATCTGAAAACACACAAGATACTATTGAGAGGGGAACTTAGAGATGGATTGTATGTTCTGAACTTTGGTGGTGTTGAAAGCATGAGGAATAATGTGAATAAAGCTCAACACTCAGTTTCTGCTGTTCAAGTGAATAAAGCCAAGTCACTTTGGAAGTTGTGGCATTGCAGGCTAGGCCATCCTAACACCTCTACTCTTTCTACTATATTGAGGAGATTGAATATTGCTTGTACTAGTGTAGTTGATACATTTTGTGATGAATGTAAACTTGGCAAGATGCATCTTAAACATTTCCCTTCTATGTTGCATCATGTTACTACTGCATTTGAATTGTTACATATGGATGTGTGGGGGCCTGCCTCTTGTGTATCTGTTGATGGATATAGATACTATCTCTCTATTGTAGATGACTTCACACGTTTTGTTCGGGTGTTTCCTTTGATGGCTAAATCTGAAGTTGTTGGGGTATTTCATCGGTTTATGTTAACAGCTGAAAGTAGGGGTGGACATTCGGTCGGTTCGGTTCGGTTTTGACATTTTTTCAACCGAACCGAAATAACCGAAGTTTTAAAAAAATGAACCGAATCGAACCGAAATTATATAAAAACCGAACCGAATCGTATTACAATTCGATTGGTTTGGTTCGGTTCGGTTCAAACCGAATTTTTCCTGCCTAAAATTAAAAAAAATTATTTAAACACATAAACATTTTAAGAAATTCAATTCTACATAATAACAAAAGTTCAGCCACAGAATCTGCAATATTATAAAGAATTCTACATAACAAATTATAAACAAATCAAATATAAATATATTACTTTTTTCAATTTCTTCAATATCCTCAATACTTTCTTCAACCTCAACTGGAAAAGACTTTTTTTTACGAAACCAATCTTAAGCACAAATAAGACATTGCACTATTTTAGGACTTAATGAACTCCTAAATGCATCAAACACTCGTCCTCCCGTGCTAAAGGCAGATTGTGAAGCTACCGTTGAGATGGAATAACAAAAATATCCCAAACATTTTCTTTTCTGAGAGAACAGCTTCTTCATTAGGGGAATCGACATAAATGGGGAAGAAACGAAAGAAATGGAAATGAATGTTTAATTAATTTATTTATATTTATTTATTTATTAATTATATTTATTTTTATTTATAATTCGGTCGGTTCGGTTTATTCAATTTTTGGAAAATATAAACCGAACCGAAAAACCGAAATTAAAAAAAAATTCAACCGAACCGAACAACCGATAAACCGAACCAAATAAACCGAAAATCGTCGGTTCGGTTCGGTTCGGTTTTTCGGTTTTCTCGATTTTTTGCCCACCCCTAGCTGAAAGAATGTTTGGGGTGTGCATCAAAACTATACAGCATGATATGGGTACTGAGTTTCTACCTGTTGATAAATTGGTTAAGCCTCTTGGTATACAAGTTAGATTATCATGTGCTTACACTCATCCACAAAATGGGCTAGTTGAAAGAAAACACCAACATGTCACTGAACTTGGCATTGTTATGCTTGCTCGTTCTAATCTTTCCATGAACTTTTGGTGGCATGCTTTCTCCACAGCTGCTCATTTGATCAATTTGCTACCTACACCAACACTTGATCACACTTGCCCCTATGAAAAGTTCTATCTCAAGCCTTCTGACTATCATTCTCTTAGGGTCTTTGGATGTGCTTGTTTTCCATTTCTCAGACCATATAACACATCAAAACTTCAATTGCGGAGCTCAAAGTGTATCTTCTTGGGCTACAGTCCTAATCACAAAGGCTACCTATGCTTACACTCTTCTGGGAAAATTTATGTCTCTGCCTCTGTCCAATTTAATGAGGAAGAATTCCCTTCTTTCACACCTCACACTCCCTCTTCTCCTCCACTTACTCAAACTCATTCATTCTCAGCTCAATTACCTCTCACTCTATCTGCTCATGATTCCCCCTCCTCTACTGACTCATCTTCCAGATATATATTACCCCCATCTCCTACTGATAATAATCTCTCTTCTCCTACTTTAACACCTGTTGATCATAGTTCCTCCTCATCTTCATTCAGATATATGCTACCCCCTTCTCCTCTCCCATCTACCTCATCTCAGAACACATCTCAGCAACCCCCCTTTCATCTGTTCCTCTTATAATATCCACTTCAAAACACTCCATGCAAACCAGGTCAAAATCAGGCATATTCAAACCCAAAGCCCTTGTATCCACAGCTCCCATTATTGAACCAACTTCTGTTTCTGAGGCCATGCTCTGTTCTGATTGGAAGAAAGTAATGTAGGCAGAATATGATGCACTTATCCAGAATGAAACTTAGAAGCTGGTGCCCCCATCTTCTACCATTCATCCCATCACTACAAAGTGGCTCTTCAAAGTTAAGTACAAGAAAGATGGTTCGGTTGAGAGGTACAAAGCCAGACTAGTGGCTAGAGGTTTTCAACAACAAGCTGGGGTTGATTATTTTAACACCTTTAGCCCAGTTATAAAACCTGTTACACTTCATATTGTGTTCACTCTAGTTGTCTCAAAAGGGTGGCCTATACAACAGGTGGACATCAACAATGCCTTCTTCAAAGGTCTGCTACATGAAACTGTTTACATAGCTCAGCCTGAGGGTTTTGTAAATGAACAACATCCTTCTTATGTTTGTCAACTTAGAAAGGCATTATATGGGTTGAAGCAAGCGCCCAAGGCATGGTATGATACATTGAAGGCCTTCTTGATCAGTCAAGGGTTCACTCACTCTACATCTGATCACTATTTGTTCCACAGAGTCATGCATGGGAAAACCACCTTGTTGTTGGTATATGTGGATGATATTTTAATCACTGGAGATGACAATTCATTGGTTCAAGCTTTTATTGACACACTACACTCTCAATTCTCTCTTAAACACCTAGGAGAAATCAACTACTTCTTGGGCATTGAGGCTCATTCCACTCCTACCTCAATCAAACTCACACAGTCTAAATATGATACTGATCTTATTGCCAAAGCTCATCTCACCTCTTCTAAACCTTGTCCTACTCCTCTCTGCCATTCCACTCAACTCTCCTCTTCTGATAGACCTTCTTTTGATAACCCTTCATTATATCATAGCATCATTGGTGCCTTACAATATCTCACACTCACCCGTCCTGACATATCCTTCAGTGTCAACAAACTCTCCCAGTTTTTGCAAAATCCGACACAAAACCATTGGAAGGCCTGTAAACGGGTCCTTAGATATCTTAAGGGCTCTATTTCTCATGGTATTACTTTTTCTATGGTGTCTGATTTCAGGTTACAGGGCTTTGTTGATGCTGATTATGCTTCAAGCTTGGATGATAGAAGGAGCACGTCGGGCTTTTGTATCACTCTTGGCCAAAACTTGATCTCATGGAGCTCGAGGAAGCAGAATGTGGTCGCAAGAAGCAGCATAGAGGCCGAATACAGGGCCCTTGCCCTAGCTACCACTGATATTCTTTGGATCTCCAGTCTATGCAAGGAACTTGGTATCCCAATATCTACACCAGCTATCCTATGGTGTGACAATCAAGGTGCAATCACCCTTGCCTTCAGTCCAGCGTTCCATTCACGTACCAAACACATCGAGGTCGATGTCCATTTCTTACGCAAAAAGGTTCAAGATGATATACTTGATATTCAATACATTTCCTCGGAGGATCAGCCAGCTGATCTACTCACCAAGCCACTCGCTCTTGCCCGCTTTGCTAGGTTAGGTGCATGGCTCAATCTGGCTTAATCATTGTGGTCCGGTTTCTTCCGGGGCGTGTTAAGTATATTAACATGCAAACCCTTACTATACATGCAAGCCTTCATAAGATGTTAGATAGAAGAAAGGTAGTTACAAGTCAAGTTGTATTTAACAATAACTTGTTACACAGAAGGCTCTAGAATGTCAAGCCTCTATATATAATGTACATATCTCTCTCGGGCTTGAGACGGGCGGCGGCGGCTGGGGGTGACGAACGACATGGGCGAACTTGCCGCGACGGGAGAGGTGCCGAACGACATCAGTGCTACGTGCGGCGGTGACGAGGGGGGAGGGGGCTGCCGCGACGGGAGAGGTGCCGCCGCTGCGTCTTTGCGTGCGGCGACGACGACGAGATGGGTGCTTCTGTACGGCGGAGACTAGGGGGAGCAGTGGAGGCGTCGCACTTCGACGGGGGTTGGGCTGCGGCGTCACTGGGTTTGATGGCGGCGCTAGACGACGGCTCTGAAAGGAGGGAGAAGGTAGACCCGTAGAGGAACGAGGGAAAAAGAAATTAAAGGAGAATAGAGGTGAATTAAGGTTTATAGGAGGGTAATTTTGTAAAATGACGGGGTTAATTCAACTATGGGTGTGAACTCACCACGGGGTGAAATTATCAAAAAATGGGGGGCATTTAGCGGTGGCCCTGTTTGATAGGCCTGGCTAGTGTAGTGTTCGAATTTCAAGGCGTGGGGTATATACCCTCCAACTTTGTTTAATGAACTTCCCTCCCATTTATTAATTAAACTAGTGTAAAACATGCGGGTTAAAATAAATTTATAATATATTTTAATTTATTATTTAAAAAAATAATTTTTAAAATATATATAGATTTGTAAATTTGTTATAGTATTAAAAAATAAAAATAAAATGTTGCATACAAAATTACAAATTGTAATTATAAAATAATTATAATTTTATTTATAAAAGAAATTAATATATAAAATTACAAATTGAAAAAACTTCTTTGTAAACAACATATTTATTGTACGTTTACATATTTTTTCATTTGAATTTAGGCAAAAAAAATCAATCCACTTTTACTGTTAACTTTAGAGGCTTCAACGTACATTTGTTCATGTGTACAGGGGCGGACCCAGGATGAAACGTTAGGGGGAGGGGCCAACGTTAAAATTTTAAAATAGTTAAATTTAAATTATACACTAACAAATAATTCAATTTGTGGACATAATACAATTTTTTTTTTTATATATCATTGATTTCAACCATAATTTTTTTTTGCAATTTTCACTATTATTTTTAGATTGATTTGATTGGAATGCTCGAGTATTTCATTCTTTTTTTAATGAAAAAATCTATTGTCGGTTTTTTATTTATAAAAGAATCAAATGCAAATTAATTAATTTGACATTAAATGTCAAATTCTAACTCTTAGCCAATAATTAGTTATATAATTTTTATTTATTTTTAATTAACAAAACAAGATCTAAAAAATATATCAACTAATAATTGAATAATTAATTTTTTGGTTAATAATGAATTAAATACTTAGAAAATAATTAAAATAATAAAATAAAATAAATAATATATAAATATAAATTGAAATAGAAATAGCAACCCTGTGATTGAGTTTGAAGTAAATTGCGGCTGCCACATTAAATTTGTGGAATTGGAAAGAAAATAATTAATTAAGAGAATTGGACAAGTTATAAAGAGTTTGGTGACTCGACCGAAACTTAGATTTAATAAATTTGAGCCCAAAGCCTATGCAATATTTTATTTGAGGGGCAACTAAAAAAATAAATAAAAAAGTTCTAACATTACTGCATATATACTTACATGTTGCCTGATATTTGAGGGGGCCATGGCCCTTTGATGGAGAACCAGCTACAAATAGTCATTCCTAAATATAGAGTCGCAAGAGTAGAGTATTTCTTGATATTATGTAGTTTTTGTCCTTTTGTCATTTAGGCATAACCGTTTAGTATGCCTTTGTAAAACCTCTATATATATGTGGCTATAGTTAGATTGTAAAGGCAGTTGATGAATAATAAACTTGTTCTTGGAATTAACTTACGTGTTCTATCTACGCCGGCATTCTTGTGAGAATCAACGTCGAGATAGACAGATAGTTGTATCCTCTATTCGTATAAGCTTCTGCTACATTAGTTGGTATCCAGTTGCCAATCGACGCTCCTACCATGCCGCCTCGTCGTGACACCAACCGCGATAACGACATTGCCCACAGATTGGATATGCTCACAACCCAACTAACCACGGTGGTTCAACTTCTGACTGCCCAAGCCGCCGCCCCACCGGATAACAACCGCAACCGTATACCCCCTCCAGCACAAGTACTTGACCTGAATGATCTGTCGGACGACGAGATCACCGCCGACAATCCTTTTGCACCGTTGAACCAGCAGAATGGTCGTTACGTCGACGATAATCGTTCTTGGGAAACATCCTTTAAAGTCGAAATCCCAGAATTTACAGGCACTCTAGAGCCCGAGGCCTTTATCGATTGGTTGATAGTCGTGGACGACTTGCTCGATTTCAAGAACGTACCTGCCGACCGTCGTGCCCCGCTTATCGCAACCCGCTTTCGTGACCGTGCTGCTTCTTGGTGGCATCAAGTTCGCACCCTCCGTTCCCGTCGTGGCAAACCTAATGCCATCTTGTGGGACAAACTCAAGAAACTACTTCGAGCATGCGCATCACACTCTTACCTTCCATTCCACCTACCATTGATGCTCCGTCCCACTTACCAACCGTTCTTCTTCTGTCGCGCGCTGAGTTTATGCGTGAAATGGAGACAACCCCTCTTACTCTTTTACTTATTCCCCATGAAATTTCACTCACTACTGATATCCCTCCTATTGTCGCCTCTCTTTTACAGGAATTCAGCGATGTCTTCCCAAATGAACTACCAGCTGGCCTTCCCCCCCTCCGCGACATCCAACACCACATAGATTTGATTCCCGAAGCCCCTTTGCCGAATCGCCCTCACTATCGCATGAGCCCCGCCGAACATGAAGAACTGAGATGGCAAGTCGAAACACTTTTAGGAAAAGGCCATGTTCGCGAAAGCCTGAGTCCGTGCACCGTTCCCGCACTCCTTATCCACAAGAAAACCGGCGATTGGCGCATGTGTGTAGACAGTAGAGCCGTAAACAAGATCACAGTCCGTTACCGTTTCCCAATTCCCCGTCTAGACGACCTCCTCGACCAACTAAGTGGTGCAGTGATTTTCTCTAAATTGGACCTTAAAAGCGGATACCACCAAATTCGAATACGACCGGACGACAAATGGAAAACGACTTTTAAAACAAGAGAAGGTCTTTTTGAGTGGCTAGTAATGCCTTTCGGTTTGTCAAACGCCCCAAGTACTTTCATGAGGGTCGTGAATCAAGCCTTACGCCCCTTAATTGGCTCTTGTGTCGTCGTTTATTTCGACGACATCCTCGTCTATAGCAAATCAGACGCCGATCATCATGCCCATTTACGCTCGGTCCTAACAATTCTCCGCCACGAAAAATTCTACGCAGCATCCACCAAATGCACCTTCTTTACTCGCTCGATCCTCTTCTTGGGATATAATATCTCCGCCGACGGGATCCGCGTCGATGAACAGAAAATAATTGCCATTCGGGAATGGCCTACACCCACCACACTTACTGCCATTCGGAGTTTCCATGGTCTTGCATCCTTTTATCGGAGGTTTATCTCTCATTTCAGCACTATCATGGCCCCGCTGACAGACGCCATGCATTCTAAGACATTTCTCTGGACAGCAACTGCAGAATCAGCCTTTCAACACATAAAAAACCTACTCATACATACCCCTGTTCTCATCTTACCGGACTTCATGACGCTATTTGATCTACATTTCGACGCGTCAAAGGTCGGCATCGGCGCTGTCTTAAGCCAGGGAAAGTGCCCCGTCACTTATTTTAGTGAGAAACTCACAGGTGCTCGGACCCGCTATAGCACATATGATGTCGAGTTCTACGCCATTGTTCGCTCGGTGCAACATTGGCGCCACTACTTGTTTCACCGTGAATTCATCCTTTACACCGACCACGAAACCTTAAAACACCTTGCCACTCAAGATTCAGTCTCAGCCAGACATGCGAAGTGGGCTGCCTTCTTACAACAATTCACATTTATTGTTCGACATCAATCGGGCGTCACCAATAAGGTCGCTGATGCCCTTAGCCGACGCCACTGCCTTCTCACAGAAACAAAGATCACGATACCTGGGTTCGACATGTTCAGAGACCTTTATGCAACAGACCAGTTCTTCGGGCCTATCCTATAGAAGTTACATAATGGACATGATCGCACTTTCACGTTGGTTAATGGATTTATATTCAGAGGAACTCAATTGTGTATCCCAGATTGTAGTTTGCGACAACAGATTGTGTCGGAAACCCATTCGACCGGTCATGTGGGCCGTGACAGGTCTATTGACTTGGTCCTCCGACGATATTTTTGGCCAACAGCTCGCCGCGACGTTCAGCGTTTTGTTGCTCGGTGTCATACATGCCTACTTGCTAAGGGAACAACTTCAAATGCAGGCCTCTACCGCCCCCTACCAATCTTGACGCAACCTTAGACGGCAATAAGCATGGACTTCGTCCTCGGCTTACCTAGAACACAACGCGGTAACGATTCTATCTTTGTTATAGTGGACAGATTTTCTAAAAGGGTCCATTTTATTCCTTGTAGGCGCACTGCAGATGCTGTCAACGTGGCCCAACTTTTCTTCCGCGATGTATTTCGCTTGCATGGCCTCCCGACATCCATCATTTCGGATCGTGACACGCGCTTCATTAGCCACTTTTGGCGTTCCCTTTGGCGAATGGCTAACACGCAACTAAACTTTAGCAGCGCCTACCACCCACAAACTAACGGCCAAACAGAAGTCGTTAATCGCTCTTTAGGGAACCTTCTTCGCTGTTTAGTTGGCGACAACCCCAAGTCGTGGGATAGCGAACTCAGCCAGGCAGAATTTGCTCACAACCTCGCCTTGAACAGAAGCACTGGGTACTGTCCATTTCAAATAGTTTACGGTTTGCTCCCGCGAGCACCAATTGACCTCCTGACCTTGCCATCTTCATCCCCAACGGATAAGCGCGCAGAAGACATGATTGAGGATCTACAACAAGTACACGCTGCTACATATGCGCGCCTTGTCTCATCCACCGAGAAGTATAAATCAATTGCGGATATGCACCGCCGAGATGTTCAATTTGAAGTAGGAGATCTTGTATGGGCTGTCCTGACTAAGGATAGATTTCCTCCACGAGAATATCACAAGTTAGCCTCAAGAAAGATCGGCCCCGTCGAAATCATCGAGAAAATAAATCCAAACGCTTACCGCCTCCGCCTTCCGCCCCATATTCGCACAAGTGATGTTTTTAACGTCAAACACTTAGTGCCATTCCATAGTGATAATCAGATTGGAGAACCAGCTACAAACGATTTGAGGTCGAATCCTTTCAAGAGGGAGAGAATGATGGAGAACCAGCTACAAATAGTCATTCCTAAATATAGAGTCGCAAGAGTAGAGTATTTCTTGATATTATGCAGTTTATGTCCTTTTGTCATTTAGGCATAACCGTTTAGTATGCCTTTGTACAACCTCTATATATATGTGGCCATAGTTAGATTGTAAAGGCAGTTGATGAATAATAAACTTCTTCTTGGAATTAACTTCCGTGTTCTATCTACGCCGGCATTCTTGTGAGAATCAACGTCGAGATAGTTGTATCCTCTATTCGTATAAGCTTCCGCTACATCACCCTTCTTGGCAGTAACGTGCGTCCGCCCCTGCATGTGTAAACACATGTTTTGAAAGGTAAACACCTACTCGAATTTTATTTTTAATTATAAGATGGATATCAAACAATGTACTTAAATGAATTGAATAAAAGTGCACGCATCCAAAATTGCTCATAATTGAAACACGTGTGTGATGTTCTATCTTCTTCTCGAAATCAACATTGTTAGGTTTGTGTGTCAGTTTCATTTCAATTAAATTTTCCTATCAAAATGTAAAAGAGAAACGAAGAGATCTACTGTAAAAAGGAAACTCTCGAATGACGTTCAATGTCAGTATGCCACTAAGTCTCAAAAGTTATCTTCCAACAATTGAAAGTAAGAGAGAGGGTGAGATTTATATATGCGAAAACTTATTTTTTTTCTCAAGGTTCATACAAAAACCTCCAAATCTCTCAAAATTGAAACTCCCAAATCTCAGTTGGGCAATTCTTCATTTTACAAAGTGACTACACAGTCACTTTGTCGAATCGCGCCATGTGGCGTCGTAACGACCTGCTACCTGTTATATAGGTTTAAGTTATTTTTAGCATTATTTAAATTTTATTTTGTTATTTACTATATTACCCTTCTTTTATTTAAATTATTTATAAGAAAGTTTAATTTATAAAAAATAATAAAATTACTATCCTACCCTTTTAATACAAATATTAATAAAATTACTATCCTACCCTTTTAATACAAATATTATAATTATAAATTTAAAAAATCAAATAAACAAATTCCAGAATAATGCATTAGGGTTCCTTTCCGACTCCCTTTCTTCTCCACAGCGATGTTATGTTTCTAATACTTGAAATTGAAATTAGGGTTCCTTTCTCCCAACTCCATTGTTCATAAATTGCGAATGAATTTGAATCGTTTATTTCTCCCCCAATTCCAACGTTCCTAAGTTGAAATGTGAATTCGGTAATCCTAAGTTACAACGTTTATTTCTCGCTCAATTCCCGATTTTCGCCGACTGTCGCTGACTCCAAGAAGGCGGACGGAGATATTCGCCGACGGCCGCTCACGCCAAGAAGCAGGACGGAGATATTCGCCGACGGCCGCTCACGCCAAGAAGTAGGACGGAGATATTCACCGACGGCCGCTCACGCCAAGAAGCAGGACGGAGATATTCGTCGACGGCCGCTCATGCCAAGAAGCAGGACGGAGATATTCGCCGACGGTCTCTCACGCCAAGAAGCAGGACGGACGCTAACCTGGTTTTCAAAATCAGTGCGGCTGGTAGGCGGCGACGGCGGCGGAAAGGCGGCGGCGGTGGCGGGCAGGCGCGGAGGCAGGCAAGCGCGGAGGCGGATGATAGTAGCAGAAGACAGGAAAAGAACTATTGAAAACGCATGCTAGAACCTGATTTTAATTCCTTTAAGTTATAATTTGATTTGTTTTTTATTAATTAATTGATTTGATTTATTCTTTTATTATTAATAACATAAGGGTAAATATGTAATTTTAACATTACATATTTTAATTGCATTAACAAAAATATAATAAATTATTTTATTGTATAAGGATAAAAATGTAATTTTACAATAATATATTTTAATTAATTTAATTTAATAGAAAATACTAATTTATGACACATTACGACAATACATACCGTAAAATTTACATTTAAGGGGGAATCTATGATTTGAGAGTACTGTGTTGATGTCAAAAAGTGCTCAAAATGTCGAGAAAGTAATAATCAGCAAAGTTGGAGAACTGATATGATGTTACTATGATGACCCCAAGAACTGATCTGATCCTCAAGGAAATGATACTCAGCTGATCACAGTACTCAGCGGAATCCAGATAAGTAAATTTATTTATTATAAAAGCAAGAAAATGAAGTAAAATGTGTTTTGAAACAACTGTGCTGATATACATCAGAACAGTATTTTGCCTTAAAATATTTCTAAGTCATGATCTGCTCAAAATTAGATTACTAATAGAAAAGATTAGTACACTCCTCTATTTTTGACCTAATTTTAGGGTGTATTCATCAAAAGCAGTTTGGCTCCAAAATTGGAAAGGGTTTTGAATACGGAACGTCTTTTTAAAAATCCCACATCTCAAGACTCAATCCAAACCACACATCGTGCGAAATTAATTCAATCCAAGCCCTAGATTTGCATTGAATTCAATATCCACGATCGCAAGACTTCATCTTCTTCACTTTTACGTTTTTGAAAGCTTACGAACTTTGAAATTCTTCAAACACTCCTATTCTATCTTCTACATTTCTCTACTTTCATCAATGGCTGTTATCGATGTTTTAAACGATGCTAACGAATTTGTAGGTACCTTCAATCCTATGAAATGGATCAAAGAGAAGGGCGTATTCGTAGAAAATGTCGTCTATTTTATCGGGAGATAGAAAACTGAGAATCAGGCCATTCTAACAATATGCGAAGAACGCGGCTTAAGGAAATTCCTAGAATCCTTTCCCAAGAAGGTTTTTGAACCTGAGGTAATGGAATTCTACTTGTAACTCAATGGCGACACCAATGCTGTAAAGTCGTTTCTTTCGGGAAACAGAGTGTCCTTGACAAGAGAAATTCTAGCTATTGCTTTCGACCTCCCCGACGGTCCTGTTCATATTATGAGCTATATGGAAGGGCAAGAAAAGGCATGTGTTGGTAGATGGACAGGAGAAGAACCGAAGACATTGCAAAACCTAAAGAAAGTTATTCTTCCAGCGCCACTTCGATTATTAATGGATGTTGCTGGAAAGTGTTTGTTAGGGCAACATCACAGTCAAGATGCTCTTTCGAATCTAAAAATCAGAGTAATGGCTGCGATTATTGATCGAGTAGATGGAGATTGGCAAGGATTCTTCCTTGAAAGGTTGCTGAGTGAGAAGTACAAAATTTTGTTCGATGAGGAGTGTAAAGAATTTTAAATAAAGGCAATGCTTGGTTTTGGAAACAAATTAAGCATCCTACTGCCAACTCTTGCGAGCAGTAAGGCTGATTGGAGTAAACACAAGAGATTCCATCAGGGAAAGTTTCTTTTCAAGAAAGAGTCGATAGAATTTGAGCAAAAACAAGAATCTGGTGGATCGATGTTTAGATCTGATGATGATGAGCTGGAAGTTAGATCAAAGGCCAAACATGATCCAAACCGAATGAGATACAAGAAGGATAGGACTGGAAAACTGACCCCGGAGCAGTCAGAACAGTCAGTAGCCATTGTGGAGAAGGAGTCTGATTCGGAGAAAGAGGTAAGTTCTCCTAGCCTTGTTGTTATTCATAAAAGAACAAAGGGTAGAGGTCTTACTGGACCTAGGAGAAAGCCTAAGAAAACTTCTTCAACCCCTTCAAACTCTGACCCTATCCCGGCCCAACCAATTGATCAACAACCTACTCATTCTGATGAATCAGTACACTACTCACCCATTCATCAGAACAGTCATGTTTTTACTCCTCAGAACACTTCTCTTCAACCCACTCCTCAATCTAGTCCCCAACCAAATCAATCCACTCCCCATTTATCTCCTGACCCTATTCATGTTCACTCTACTAAACCTGAATTTGACCCTTTTTCTGAACCCATTCATATTCATTCATCCCCTGAACCAGAACATATTGAACCTAAACCTGCATGTTTGATGGAATATGTTATCTGTGACAAGGAAGAGCAGATTAGAATGAACCTTAGGAATGTCATTTTGAAGGAATTCCATGGTATAGATGAAAATTCTACTGTTTTTGAGCAACTTCTTAGGATTGGCACTTGGGTATATCTAAGAAGAGTAGATTTGGATGAACTTTTGGTGGTGATGGAAGGCATGGGTGGTTCTGAAGTTTTTAGAAACTGGGAACAAGAACAGAAGGAGGCTGCTGGTGTTAACTCTTTCACTGAGTTGTTAACTCCAGAATCTGTTGTTAGGATGGTGGAGAGAGTTTCTGGATTTTCTTACTTTGTTGAAAATATTGAAACTGCTGAAGAGAATGTGGATGCTGATGTTCACATGGATGAGCATGTTGAAGAAGAAATTGTTGTAGAAGTTAATGATGATACTACTGAGGTGTTTGAGAACACAGTAGTAATTGAGAACACTGAGGTGTTGGAGGAACAAGAAATATTGGTTGATGAGGTGTAGAGCACACCTATCATTACTGCTGAAAATATTATTGTTCCTGATGCTGTTCAAGGTGATATCAGAACAGATCCTACTGAGCAAGCTCATAATAACTCTAGCTTTGAATTGTTGAAAAAGCACAATGAGGAGTTACAAGCCAAGTTGGAAGCTACATTGAAACAATTTCAGGAAGCTACATTGAAACTTACCAAGCTGACTGCAGGGTCTGCTTATGAACAGATCTTGGAGCATACTATGTCAAAAATCTATGATCTTCATAGGATGCAAGAGAAAAATTTATATGATAAGCTGCATAGTAAGTTAGAAGAACATCTCATACCTTTGCAGAAATGGCAGGATGAAGCCAAAAAGGGGGAAGAGAGTAATGGAGCAGACTCAGACACAACAATCTCAGTTGGTTGTGAGTCAAGATGAGCTTAAGCAAGAAATTATCAATCTGAACCAGAAAATCAAGCTGAGGAAACAACAAGCTGCTGGTGCTCAAAGTGTTCTTGAAAGATCTGTTGCTGTTACCCGTGCTGAAAAGAACATTGCTAAGTCTTCAGGAAAAAGGAAAAGAAAAGTCATCTTAAGTGATGATGAAGCTGATTAAGAACCTGAAGGAACTGGTAGGATAACCAGGTCAAGAAGCAAGCTGAAGCATGTAGTTGCAAGTGCTCAACCAAGTGAAGAACAGATGGTTGAAGCTGCTGAGACATGTAAGGCTATGTTAGCTCAGAAGAAAACTGAGTTACAAGAAAAGAACAAAGCTGATGCAGATCTGAGAAAACAGAAACTGAAGGATGTTGAAGCTGCAAGAAAGAAATTTGAGAGAAGAGTCTCAATGCTTAAGAAGAAAAAGAAGGTAAATGAAATCTGCAATGATACATATCTTGATTTCATTGTGCATCCAGACAAGATTGCATATTGGGCTGATATCAAGAAAAGATGGCAGATTGCAAACTTCATTTTAAGGAAATTTGGTGTTCATTCAACCAAAGAAGAAGAATTTTCTGACTTTGAAGATTTTATGATGAACATTGCAAGAGAATTTTGGGAAGATATGCTATTAACAACTAGTGCAGTTGGAATTAGTATATTATGTCCTGAAGAACCTATTTGGGAACCTCCAAGACATGAGAATGGAGAGCCTGATTACAATGAGATTGATAACATCATTGAGAAGATCATTAAGGATGAAGGCATCACTGATCATCAACATATGATGGACATCAAAGCAAGAATGTATTTGGCATTCAGGATCGGGCCTAAAGAATGAAGATGAAGGACTAAGCTCACAAGATAAATTTTCTTACCTTATCTTTATATATTTCTGTATTTCATATTTTGTGATTATTTGTAATATGTGAATTATCTGATCCTATATGAATATGAATCTGGATTTTTGACTTGATGAACTGTTATGATTGACAACATACTTAACTACTGATTTATTAACATTTAAGTAGTTTTGGCTTCATCAAAAAGGGGGAAATTGTTGGGATATGAATCCTTGAAACAATGTTCTAGTTGATGAGATTGAGTTTTGATGGCCAAAAAGCAACTTAAAGTTAATGATATATGTGGTTGGAAGTCATCTTAACTAAGTCATCTTGATGAGACATATAATCTGAGTTTTACTGATCTTATATGAGGAATATATTGAACTGTTAGGAATATAGACAACTTATAGAATAAGACTTAGATGTACTCTTTTGTATGTAGTTCAGTTGATGTATAGATAGGTTTTATATTTGTAAGTTTGTATTCTGTTGTATTCAGCATTGTAAAAGTTCAGAACAGTAGAATAGAACAAGATCAGAAGACTAAAGAAGACTCAGAAGACTACTCCAAAGCAAAAAGACTATCAAGAGGAGTAAAGATGAAGCTCAGAGATATAAGAGAAGTATTCTGATGAAGCGTTGAACAAAAGTTGAGAACTGTGCTGACTGGCTCAGAACAGTAAAAGTCAGAACAGTAGTTTACTGTGCTGATTTGGTGTAATTGAAGAATAAGTTTGGAAAAATTATTTAAGGCGTAACTGAAGATATTTGAAGATATGCTGACTTGGAAAGATATGAAGGTAAGTCGGTTACAAAAGGATAAGTTATAAAAACGGTTAATAGTTAGTTGAGAGTTAGTTTCACAAACTGCTAACTGTCATACTAAAGTCTATAAATACCGTGTGATCTTCTACTTGAAAATACTACTGATACTACTGATCTACGAACATTCAAAAGCAATCAAGGAGCATTCAAGTATTCAAGAACTCACAGAGTTGAAGGAGATCAAATCAAGAGAAGAAGCCACTGTTTTGAATTGAAGAATCTAAGGCTACTACAGTAAAACCTCTATAAATTAATAACCTTGAGACCATGAAATTTTATTAATTTAAAGAGATATTAAATTATCGATAAATTAATATTTTATTAATTAAAAGAGAGACTTTTTAAATTCAACAAATTTAGTACATATATATTGAAAATAAATGAATTCATATATGTTTCATTGATTATATTCATGCATCAACCAATTCTTTGTAACTAATTAAATATACTCATGTATAATATCAATTCATTCTATACAATTAATTATTATATTCATAGACGCATCTTTGTAACTAATTAAATATACTCATATATAATATCAATTCATTCTATACAATTAATTATTGTATTCATTGACACATGTATCAATTCATTGGAACTACTTAATTTATTATTATAACCAATTAAATATATTCATGCATGATGAATGAAACATATACTATATAAATCTCAATATGAATTGTAATATTTATGAATTATTAATTTAGAATTTTAATGGGACCTAATATTTATAAAGGGATTTTCCGAAAAATTATTATCTTATTATCTTATCGAATTTGATGATTTTTTACATAGGCCCAACTCGGGACCGGAAGATTTTATTATTTTAAAGAGGTTATTAATTTATAGAGTATTAATTTATAGAGGTTTTACTTTACTTTTTAGTTTGTGATTTGTTGTAAACAAGTGTGCTAGTTACTCGTGAAATTACTAGTCGATCGAAGATATACCTGGTGGTATAATCGAAAAGATCAAAGTCTTAATCTTGGGACTTTAAGCCACAAGAAATTCAAGAAGGAAGAGTTAATAAAATATCAAGACTAGAGTTGTGAGAGTGGATGTAGACATTTTTCGAACCACTATAAATCTTGTGTGTTGATTTACTTACTGTTTGATATTTGTTTAAGTGATTACACATATTAAAGATCTAAATCAAAGTTGAGTATAAAACTTGAAACTGGAAGTATTGATCTGACTCATTAAGAACAGTACTATTCAGAACACTATTCCGCATTGTTTACTCTGATATTTTGAAAGATTTTAAAAAGTCTATTCACCCCTCCCTCTACGATTTTTGCAGGTTCTTTAGAGTTGTGGAGAGGATCTCTCGTGAGAAAGCTTGCTCGGAAGTGACGGTTTACGTACGAAAAGGTCCTAATCCAGACTAGGAGATTCGCTATCACACCTTGTTACTTTTCGACGCAACAAATGGCGTCGTCTGTAGGAAGTTTTCGAGCTAAGAAGTGAGAAAATTTCATATAAAAATGGGTGGAGAGCAAGATCTCATGAAACAGACCAAGGAAAAGGGAGATACAACCCCTCCCCCTTTCCCTCCACCCCTCCGGATTTTCCAGTGAATAGAAACCTTGGGAAACAACCATCAATCACTGTATTGGGTGATAATCCATCTTTACCCGAAGGAAATGCGACTAGCACCTCTGGGGCCTCTCGAAGCGGGGTCAATAAGGATATGCCTCCGATCAATACCCAACCTGAACTCCTTACGATTTTCCAGGATCAGCTAAATGTTATGATTGCCCAAGCCGTGGGGAGGATAATTGCCTCTCGTGGAGTCCCTACCTCTAGCGCTGCCCCTCCAGCGAACGAAAAGACGAAACAGAAGAATCCAGAACACATGATTGACTCCTCTTTAGCACCTTCCAGGAATGAGGAGGTCCCTCGCGATCAAGAAGAGAAAATACCTTCTTAGGTCGAAAGGAGACTTCCTAATCGAATCCCTATGAGAAATATCGAACCAACGCTAGAGGGGACTTTGGATCTTGGGACAGGAGAAAGTACGAACGTCACTTATCAAGGGGCTGTCAGTGATCAAATACAAGCCCTCCAAAGAGAAATGAGGGACATGAAAAGGCAGATGACCGATAATGTAAGTAAATCTCCTTATGTTACTGGTTGTCAATTTACTGCGAATAACTTGCAAGATGAGTTGCCTTTTAACTTCAAATCTTTGAACTTTGAATATGATGGTACTGCGGACCCATATGAACACCTGGTGAGATTTGAAAATGCCGCCCTGTCGCACCGCTATGGAGAGGGTGTCAAGTGCAGGGTCTTCTTAACGACTTTAGCCAAGGCTGCGCAACAATGGTTCACGCAATTAGGGTCTGACACAATTCACTCCTGGTACGAATTTAGCGAATTATTCTTACACCAATTGGCTAGCGCCAGGAGGCAGTCCAGAGCCACTCTCACCTTGTTCAACATGAGACAAGGAGATAATGAAAGTCTTCGAGCTTTCCTGAAAATATTTAATCAAGCTGCCCTGTGGGTACCCACTGCCTCTTCTGAAGTTAAAATCAACGCCCTTACCAACGGATTGAGAGACGGAGACCTCTTCTCTTCCTTGGCCAAGAAACCTGTACAATCATTCGATGAATTGTTAAGAAGGGCTGAAAAATACCTCACCTTGGAGGAGGTACGAAAAGCCAAAAGATCTTAAACTAAACCAACAAGAGGAAACAGAGAAAGAAGGAGAGAGACCATACCAAGGAAGTCCAGTCCGGAGAGATATAGAAGTTTGAAGAGGAGTGGAAACGCATGGGAAGAAGAAACACCACGTTCGGGTCCTCGGGGAAGGTTCGGAAAATATACCCCTCTGAAAATAGAGTCAGCAGAAGTCTTAGAGGTAGCAGGAGATCACCCTAACATGAAATTCCCTTACTCCAGAAAAAGAGGTCCCCAAAACCCCAAATCTGATAAGTTCTGCCGATTTCACAACGACTATGGCCACGATACACATCAGTGCTGGCACTTAAAAGATGAGATAGAGAGGATGATCCAAGCAGGTCACCTTAAAGAATTCACATTCAGGGACAGGCAGGGCCCTCGGGGGCAAAAAGAAAGGACCAGGAAGGGAAGCCAGACGAGAACAAGAGAGAACAAAGAAAGGATATGGAGGATCAACTCCCTCCCCCTAAAAAAAGGGGGACAATCCACATGATTATGGGAGGCCCTACAAATGGAGATTCCTTCAGGCAGAGGAAACAAAGCGTTAGATCATTGAAGATCGAAGGAAACGTGGAGTACCGAGAGATAAGGAAGCTGACAGTGGTCCCTGACATTCATTTTGGGCCGGAAGATGCTGGAGAACCCAGGGAAACTCATAATCACTCTCTAGTCATTACTACAGACATTGCAGGATATGATGTAGCACGGATCTTTGTGGATACAGGAAGTTCAGCAGACATTATGTTTCTAAAATGCTTCAAAAAGATGGATCTGAACATAAAGCTCAGGCCGGTAGAAACTGCTCTCTACGGATTCTCAGGAGGAGCAATCCAACCCCTCGGATCAGCATTACTGCAAGTAGGGCTAGGGACTACCCATAACAAACAAGTGCATCTGATAGAATTTTTAATAGTAGATGTCCCATCCTCATACAATGTGGTGATGGGAACGCCGAGCCTGAACATCTTCCAGGCAGTAATCTCCACCTTTCACATGAAGATGAAGTTTCCCCCCTCGGGGGGAGTATGAGAGATATGTGGAGATCAATATCAAGAAAGAAAGTGATATGTAGAATCAGTGAAAATAGCAGACAAGGCCGTGCTCCGAAGGTTGGCAAGGTTTAAAGACGAGGACCCCGAATTGAAAAAACAGAGAGTGGGCGAATTGACATGGGAACAACCCAAAATTAAAGCAGATGAGGAGCTGATGAATATTGAGCTTTACGAAGGGAAAGAAGGATTCACAACCAGAATTGGTACCCATATGGGCCCAGAGCTTAAAGAGAGGATGATAGCCACTTTCCGAGACAATGCAGACATATTTGCTTTCGCTCCAACAGATATGACGGGCATCCCCCCAGAGATAGTTGTGCACCACCTCAATGTAGATCCGAGGGCAAAACCAGTAAAGCAGAAACTGAGAAACTTTGATAAGGAAAAGAATCTTATTGTAAAAGAAGAGATTGACAAATTGTTAAGTGCAGGACACGTAAAAAGGGTGCAATTCCCTGAATGGCTCTCAAACGCTGTACTGGTGTCTAAAGGAGCCAGTAAATGGAGAATGTGCATTGATTTCAGGGATCTAAACAAAGCATGTCCTAAAGATCATTACCCCCTACCCAGAATCGATCAGTTGGTAGATGCGATGTCGGGATTTGAGCTGCTTAGTATGATGGACGCGTATCAGGGATATCATCAGATTCAGCTGAATCCCCCTGACATCCCAAAGGTATGTTTTATCGCTGCATGTGGCACTTTTGGTTATATAAGTATGCCCTTCAGACTAATAAATGCAGGAGCTACTTACCAAAGAATGGTAGATTCAGTATTTCGAGAACAAATTGGCAGGAACATGGAAATCTATGTGGACGACATGTTGGCCAAAAGCATTAAAGCAAAAGAACGCATAAAGGACCTCAAGGAGATATTCCAAGTAATCAGAAACAATGGCATTAAGCTGAATGCTCCTTTGGAGTGCGGCCAGGAAAGTTTTTAGGATATATGGTGACACAGGGGGGAATAGTAAACCCTGCGAAAGTGAAGGTCGTACTCGACATGCAACCCCCTCGAAGTTTGAAAGAGCTACAAACCTTGAATGGCAGAATATCAGCCCTGAGCAGGTTCATAGCAAGATCAGCGGAGAAAATCCACCATTTCTTCAGGACATTAAGGAAATGGTCGGAATTTGAATGGGATGAACATTGCCAAAAAGCCTTTGAGGAACTTAAACTCCATCTGGAACAGCTTCCAAAGTTGACAAAACCCTCTCAAGGGGATATCCTTCTCCTATATCTCTCAGTAGGAGAATATTCCCTGAGTAAAACTTTGATGAAAGAAGAAGGTTCCACCCAGCAGCCCATATACTATGTCAGTAAGGTTATCCAAGGAGTTGAGACTCGATACTCAGAGGTGGAAAAAGATGCCCTAGCGGTGGTGGTAACAGCTTTTTCCACCACTAAGTATCGGGTTTAAGCTCCTTGGATAATCTTACTGACGTAGTATATGGGCTGCTGGGTGGAACCTTCTTCTTTCATCAAAGCTGTACTCCGGGAATATTCTCCTAATGAGAGATATAGGAGAAGGATATCCCCTGAGAGGGTTTTGTCAACTTTGGGAGCTGTTCCAGATGGAGTTTAAGTTCTTCAAAGGCTTTTTGGCAGTGTTCATCCCATTCAAATTTCGACCCTTTTCTTAATGTCCTGAAGAAATGGTGGTTTTTCTCTGCTGATCTTACTATGAACCTGCTCAGGGCTGCTAATCTGCCCCTCAAGGTTTGTAGCTCTTTCAAATTTCGAGGGGGTTGCATGTCGAGTATGGTTTTCACTTTCGCAGGGTTTACTTCTATTCCCCTATGGGTCACCATATATCCTAAAAACTTTCCCGACCGCACTCCAAAGGAGCATTTAGCTGGGTTCAGCTTAATGTCGTTACTCCTGATTACCTGGAATATCTCTTTCAGGTCCTTTATGTGCTCTTCTGCTTTAGTGCTTTTGGCCAACATGTCGTCCACATAGATTTCCATGTTCCTGCCAATCTATTCTCGAAATACTGAATCCACCATTCTTTGGTAAGTAGCTCATGCGTTGATTAGTCCGATGGGCATACGTATATAACCAAAAGTGCCACAAGTAGCGATAAAACATACATTTGGGATATCAGGGGGATTCAACTGAATCTGATGATGTCCCTGATACGCGTCCATCATACTAAGCAGCTCAAATCCCGACGTCGCATCCACCAACTGATCGATATGTGGATGGTCCCCCTTTTTTTAGGGGGAGGGGGTTGATCCTCCATATCCTTCCTCTGTTCTATCTTGTTCTCGTCGGGCTTCCCTTCCTGGTCCTTTCTTTTTTACCCCCGAGGGCCCTGCCTGTCTCTGAATGTGAATTCTTTAAGGTGACCTTCTTGGATCATCCTCTCTATCTCATCTTTTAAGTGTCAGCACTGATTTGTATCGTGGCCATAGTCGTTGTGAAATTGGCAGAACTTATCAGATTTAGGGTTCTTGCGACCTCTGCTTCTGGAGTAGGGGAATTTCATGTTAGGGTGATCTCCTGCTACCTCTAAGACTTCTGTTGGCTCTATTTTTAGAGGGGTATATTTCCCGAACCTTCCCCGAGGACCTGAACGTGCTGTTTCTTCTTTCCCTGCGTTTCCAATCCTCCTCAAATTTCTATATCTCTCCGGACTGGACTTCCTTGGTATAGTTTCTCTCATTCTTTCTCTGTTTCCTCCTGCTGGTTTAGTTTCAGATCTTTTGGATTTTCGTACCTCCTCCAAGGTGAGGTATTTTTCAGCCCTTCTTAACAATTCATCAAATGATTGCACAGGTTTCTTGGCCAAGGAAGTGAAGAGGTCTCTGTCTCTCAATCTGTTGGTAAGGGCGTTAATTTTAACTTCAGAAGAGGCAGTAGGTACCTCCAGGGCCGCTTGATTAAATCTTTTCAAGAAAGCTCGAAGACTTTCATTATCTCCTTGTCTCATGTTGAAAAAGGTGAGAGTGGCTCTGGGCTGCCTCCTGGCACTAGCGAACTGGTGTAGGAATAATTCGCTAAATTCTGACCATGAGTGAATGGTGTTAGGCCCCAATTGCGTGAACCATTGTTTCGCAGCCTTGGCTAAAGTGGTTAAGAAGACTCTGCACTTGACACCTTCTCCATAGCGGTGCAACAGGGCGGCATTTTCGAATCTCACCAAAGTGTTCATATGGATCCGCAGTACCATCATATTCAAAGTTCAAAGATTTGAAGTTAAAAGGCAACTCATCTTGCAAGATATTTGAAGTAAATTGACAGCCAATAACATAAGGAGATTTACTTACATTATTAGTCATCTGCTTTTTCATGTTCCTCATTTCTCTTTGGAGGGCTTGTATCTGATCGTTGACGGCCCCTTGATAAGTGTCGTCTGTACTTTCTCCCGTCCCAAGATCCAAAGTCCCTTCTTGGGCTGTTTCGATGTTCCTCCTAGGGATTCGGTTAGGGACGCTCCTTTCTGCTTGAGAGGGTACTTTATCTTCTTGATCTCGAGGGACCCCCTCGTTTTTGGAAGGTGCTAGGGAGGAGTCAATCATATTTTCTGGATTCTTCTGCTTCGTATTTTCATTCGCTGGTGGAACAGCGCCAGAGGTATGGACTCCTTGAGAAGTGATTATCTTCTCCACGGCTTGGGCAATCATAGCATTTAGCTGATCCTGGGAAATCGTAAGGAGCTCAGGCTGGGCATTGGAAGGAGGTGTATCCCTATTGATCCCGCTTCCAGAGGCTCCAGAGGTGCCCATCGTATTTCCCTCAGGTACAAGTGGATTGTCATCCGGTACAGTGGTGGAGGGTTGTTTCCCTAAGTTTCTATTTGAGGGAAAACTCGGAGGAGGCTGAGGGAAAGGGAGAGGAGTGGTGTCTCCCTTTTCCTTGGTCTGCTTCATGAGATCTTGCTCTCCGCCCATTTTATATGAAATTTTCTCACTTCTTAGCTCGAAAACTTCCCACAGACGGCGCCAGTTGTTGCGTCGAAAAATAACAAGGTGTGATAACGAATCTCCCGGTTTGGATTATGATCTTTTCGTATGTAAGACGGCTCCAAAGAACCTGCAAAAACACGCTGGAAGGGATTCCGGCGGGGAATCTCCGACGCTCAAGTTAGTTATGTTCTCTAGACAATCAAAGAGGAATTTCCCAAGGAATCGAGGGATAGTTTTCGCAAGAATTGTAAGGTTTTTAAGTATTATACGTATATTTCGTGTAAAAGTATGTGTGTTTCTTGTGCATGTATATTGTAGTCAAAATAATAAGTAAAACTCCCTTTTATACCTCGATGTTTACCTGGGAGAAAAAGAGAATCAGTCTTCCCCTTATCTCTCAACCGTCTCCCTTAGACTCGGTCCCACGACTAGCCCCCTCTCTCCGAGATCTTTGGTGCCAGTTACCATTCTTCAACTCCCTCTACCCTCGTCCTCTTTGGGCCTTCTTGACCAAGGTTCGGTCCCGACAATCTCCTTCGTGGGCTAGGGATACTTGGGTCCAGAATATTTGTGCCAAGGATAGTTGGGCCAGGGATATAGGCCGAGGATTGGGTTTGGACCTATTTCCTTCCCTATGCTCAAGAGTGTATTAATCCCTTTTACAAAACCAATATTCATAG
Organism: Galeopsis tetrahit; assembly: GCA_963675135.1. NCBI lineage: Eukaryota > Viridiplantae > Streptophyta > Magnoliopsida > Lamiales > Lamiaceae > Galeopsis > Galeopsis tetrahit. The sequence goes on from OY776122.1 coordinate 35,071,161, forward strand.
CGAACGAGGTTAATTCGTCTCATACCCACGTGTCATTATTCTAGGAGACGGCATATTTTGGCCGCATCACTTAACTTGAATTAATGGGAGAATTCCTAAGTCACCTATTATAATAAGTATTATCTTAGAATAATTTTTAACAAGTTATTTACTAATAAAAGTAAAAGAAGATATATTAAGTTAGTATTTTGATAATTTAATCGATTAATACTAATAAATATATACATACATCAAGATAACTCGTTTTTTGTTTGTCCCCAAAAAGTTTGCATATTTCAAAATAGAAATAATCATCACAATTCTCATCTCCACCCTCACAGGGTACACATATTTACCCTTTATGTCATTACTTTTGAGATCCACCATACACTCAACCCCACAAACTTTTCGGAGACAGATGGAGTACATAATTATATAACGATGAATATATATGTGAATTAGCAAGAATTCAGCCTACAAGAAATAAATAAGAGAATAGAAGTTTGAAGATTAAAAGCATAAGCACTAGATTTTTAAATGAACTCAGTAGCTAAAGTAATCAATTAGGAAACATGGAATGGTTGAGTAATTAGAAATCCCTAAACCATTAATGAAGCCAATAACATAAGAATTTAAATCCATACCTTTTTTTTTTTTTTTTTAAGTCTGATATTCAATTCAAGAGGTTTTTTTCCATTGTCCGCGTAAGCCTTCCACACGCTCGGGCTCTTTCTTGTGCTTGCATAAGAATTTGTTGATTTCGCCAATCAAGAAAATTAAAAGTATGATGGTGGGTTTTCTCGGGGAGAAAGGTAGAATTTGTTGAGAATAATTTGGGATTAATTATCTGCAGCCCTTCTCAATGGTTTTTAAATGTTTAAACTCTTTAAAAAAATAAAAATAACCGAGAGACTTCAGGAATAAGTTAGGGTGAATTTATATTGCTCAAATATATAATATACATATATAAATGTAATAAATATTTTCCTTTACAAATCTGATTATACTTGCGTGTATTGTTATATTTTAATGAAACTTTCAATTTAAGTAAATAATCTTTCAAATCAAAAATAAAATATAGTAATATATATATATAAATTAGATCAGAATAATGAAGATCACCCAACCAAGATTTATTATGTACTAAGTTAGTTTAATTTTTTGTTAGCTGGATAGTTTGAACTTGAAACTTCATCTCACAAAATCTAATCCACAAAACCATCTCAAATAATAATATGTCAATATTTAATTACTTTATATATTTATATATTAGTTGATAATATTTTATTTATTTATTAATACATATTTTTTTTATTTGATTTGACTTTTTTTTAATATTTAGCACAAATATATGCTTATTATAAGCTTTTTAATTTATTTTTCAGATTTATTAAATATATGTATACATTTAACTTTTTATAAAATTTATTATTATAAGTTGCACATGCTTCCATTATTATGTGTGTTGAGAATTTTCATCTAATCTCATTTTTTTTTGACAACATAAAAAGGAACAATAAATACAATCTCTCAACTTGGAGAGTGACTAACTAGCATTTCCTTGTAATATTGAGGACATTCATCTTCAATCCAATCTTGAGGATACGAAGTGTTAAAAGACTTAACTGTCAATTCGTGCGCAATCTGATTTTGGTCTCTCGGAATCCATTGATAATCCCAGACCAGTAGCTTAAGTATTAGATCTTTAACTTCTTTCGCTGTGTTGAGTTCCAGGGCTCCTAACTGATCTCCATTCTCAATAGCATTCATAGCATCCATGGAATCCGTACGAATAGCATTGATTTTAATATTATGACGAATACATCTTTGTAATCCAGTTGCCATTGCCTTTAATTCTGCACCACACACCGAGCCCAGATGCTTCATTTTCTGTGATCCTGCAAGTATGATCTTCGAATTGGACTCAATGACTACATAGCCTACTGCAAAAAAACCCTTCTCCTCATTAAAAGATGCATCCGTATAGAGAGTAAGGTCTTCCGAAACCAGCCCAAACAGCTCCTTTCTCTTTGATATGTGATCACCCAAAGTGTTGGCAGTGTTCCTAAGGCTCTGAAAATCCGACAAATAAGAGATTGCCCACTTCACATTAAAAAGCATTCTCTTATCCACTGTTCCATTGCTTTGGCCTTCCCTATGTGTGTAAATACACCTTTCCTTCCATATAGCCCATGCTACCATAATTACCAAAGCCATCTTATCCATTTTCAAATATTGCACACACCAACTAATAAACTCCAAACCATTACCTTTTGTTGCTTGACTAATATCAATCCATAGCCCTGTATCTTTCCACGATCTTCTGGCAATAACACAATTAAAAATACAATGGATAGTGTCCGCGAAAAAAGCTCCACAGCAACGGCAAGTCGACTCCATAGGCACATGATGCACAGCAAGATTACCCTCGGATGGTAACATATTTTGTGCCATTTTCCAGCAGAAGATTCGTACTTTCGGCGGCACCTCAAGTTTCCAAATTGCTTTAAAAGTCTTCGTACTCATCTGATTATTGGATGATTCCGCCACATAACGTCTCTCATCTTTACTTTCATCATCCAAAGCCAATGAGTATCCTGATGAAACCGAATACATACCTGTAGATGTGTGTGGCCAGAAAAGATGATCCATATAATTCATGCCAAAAGTGGGAGTATTGAGAATCTGATCCGCTTCATATGTGTAGAAAGCTTGTCGAATGAGTTGTACATTCCACGAGCCATCCTCTAGCAAAAACCTATTCACTGTCGAAGCACTAGCCATTCTGGAAGAAATTCTCCCTCCCTCCAAACCATTCACCCATCTATCTTTGAATAGGCTAATCCCTTTTCCACAACCAACTCTCCATCTTGCTCCCTTATCCAGCAACTCCTTACTCCACCAAAGTGATCTCCAAACAAAAGACGGATTTGGGCCAATATTCATATCCGAAAGACATGCTCCTTTAATATATTTTGCATTGAAAACCTTTCCCAGCAGTGTATCAGGCTTAGTGATAATTCTCCACAATTGTTTTGCTAGAAGAGCTTTATTAAAAAGCACCATACTCCTAAAACCAATTCCTCCACCACTTTTTGGAATGCATAGCTTAGACCATTTCCTCCAATGTTTTTTCATCCCTGAGTCCCCATCTCCCCACCAAAACCCTGCCATCAATTTTTCAATGTCCGTGCACACTGCCACCGGAATTCGAAAACATGACATAGCGTAAGATACCGTTGCTTGAAGAACAGCCTTGATTAAGACCTCTTTACCTCCATCTGAAAAAGATTTGTGCTGCCATGATAGCACTTTCCCCCGCACCCTATCTGTGAGATATCCAAACTTGTACCTCTTCGCTTTTGGAACACTTGTGGGAAGCCCTAAATAAAAATCATGACCTTGAGAGGACCGAATACCAAGGATACCTTTTAGCTTGATCCACATTAGATTGGCAAGTTAAGGAGCTAAAAGTAATGGACGATTTCTCCCTATTGACCACCTGTCCAGAAGCCTTTTCGTACACATAAATACAATTCGCCACAGCTTGTGTTTCCTCTTTAGAAGCTTTGAAAAACAATATACTATCATCCGCAAAGAATAAATGAGAAAGAATCGGCGCATTACGAGCAACTCTAATGCCCGAAACCTGTTTAGATTCAACCACAGATGATAGTATTGAAGAGAAAGCTTATGCACACAGCACAAAAAGGTATGGTGACAAAGGATCCCCTTGTCTCAAGCCTCTAGAGGGGACAAATGTTTCAGAGAAAGAACCATTGATCTTGATTGAATAGGATACAGTTGAAATGCATTTCCAAATGATCTGTACCCATCTTTCAGGGAAGTCCATTGCAGTGAGGATTCTCATAAGAAAAGACCATTCAATTCGATCGTATGCTTTACTCATATCCAATTTTAAAGCCGCATATCCCACCTTGCCTTTTGAAGATTTTAAAAAATGCATTCCCTCATATGCCACCAAGATATTATCAGTAATATTTCTACCAGGGACAAATGCACTCTGATGAAGATCAATCAGATCATTAAGCACACCCTTCAGCCTATTAGTTACTGTTCTAGCAAGAATGCGATAAAAAACATTGCACAAACTAATAGGCCGGAAATCTTGTGGAGAAACAGGATCTTTCTTTTTTGGGATAAGAGATATCACTGTATGATTCCAGCTATTGAGTGTTCCTTCTCCATTCAGAATATTCAGAACCTCCTTCGATATATCCTCACCAATGATATTCCAATTCTGTTGATAAAAGGATGCTGGATAACCATCCGGACCGGGGCCTTCCAAGGAGAAAGATCCTTAATTGCCTTTAACACTTCCATTTTTGAGAATGGAATATTAAGAGCATTGAAATTCTGAGTAGTGATCTTATTGCTAATAAATTGTGTTGCCCTTCTAATTTCAGTATTTGATGGACTGCTTGAAGAGAACACTTTCTTGAAGTAATCCATAAGAACACCCCAAATGTCATGCCTTGAATTCATCCAATTCCCATTCTCATCTTGAATTCTACTAATTGTGTTCTTCATCTTTCTTTGATTAGCTCGACAATGAAAAAATTGTGTATTTCGATCCCCTTCTTGAAGCCAAGACACCCTAGCTCTCTGCTTCCAAAACCATTCCTCCTGCGACTGAAGTTTTGCCAATTCCTCTTCTAAATCTCCAAGTTTTGCAGTATTTGGAACCTCAGTATCATCATCCAAAATTTCATTTACTTGGTCTTGGGTCCGTTTAATCCTATAAGTAAGAGTGCCTCCTTTTGTTTTTGCCCAGTTTCTCAACATTGTGCCACAAGCATTAAGATTTTGTTTCAATGGCACAGTAGAATTCAACTTATTCCAAGAAACTGTCACCACCTTTTTAAAATCAGGTTCTTTCATCCAATAATTCTCAAATTTGAATGGTCTCTTTCCCCCTTCCTTCACCACATTCTGTTTTTTATTTTCAAAATTAATCATAATTGGCCTATGATCTGAGCTATAAAACTCCAAAGAAACCGCCTCATAAAATTTACCAACATCCATCCAGGCCTCATTAGCCAAAAACCTATCCAGCTTCTCCTTAATGTGGAATTCTCCTTTTCTCCTATTATGCCAAGTGAATTTTGACCCCAACATCTTAATGCTTTGAAGTTCATTGTGTATCAGTGCATCTTGGAATAAGGCAATATTACTGCTTTGTTTAGTCAGGCCTCCTTTTTTTTCATGATTAAAGAGAATCTCATTAAAATCTCCACCAATCAACCATGGATGTGGTAAGTTTGGTAGATAATTTTTGAGTCTTTTAAGGAGTTGCCAAGATGCTACTCTTTGATGGGGTGTTGGGTGACCATAAAATCCAGTGAACCTCCAAATACCAACAGAATTAGAAATACGACAATCAATATGGCCTGAAGAATACGACAACACAGAAACTTCACTTTCATTCCAAAATAAAGCAAGTCCACCAGAATTCCCACAAGCATTAACACAAAACACATTAGAAAACCCTAACCTAACTCTAAGAGTTTCTGCAAGTGAAGCATTACATTTAGTTTCAGACACAAAGAAATAGGAAGGATGATACAACTCAATCAACTTCCTAATCGAACTGAACGCACGTGTACTACAAACACCACGTGCGTTCCAACACATAAGCCTCATTCATCACGGCGGGGTTGAGTGACCTCAACACCCGCCATCATTGGAAATGAAATTTCCGATCCATATGTTTCAATCATGCTTCTTGCTTTCTTCATAAAAAATAAGCCCTCCACTTCATTGCGCACATTTTCTGCTCGTACGAAATCTGCAAGATCCCCTGAGTGATCCCTCCACAATCTTTTTTTTCCAGACCTCATATCCCCCAGAATTGAAAAAATATCCTCATTGGCTTCATTCGGTACCTCTTCCACATTATTCTGTCCCATTTCTTCACGAAAGGGAACATAAGGCTTTTCCCCTTCAGAAATGATTTCAACAAATGCCGTAAAATCAAAGTTCTTGAAATCCCTTCCCACATGATGAATAACCCGCATTTCTTTCCCCTTATATTTCTCTTTTTCCCCCAAATGTTCAATAAACATTCTATGATGGTATCCAACTGGTATAGTAAAAGTTAGGGGTTCAAGCACCATACCTGTTCTAGGATCAATCTTGTCAGTTCTACATCGGGCCACCTCATCCCCTTCATTTCTCGTTGTCATAAGCTCCCGAAAGGTATAGACCACTTCCGTCTGATTCTGTTTGGATTGAGCTTCTTCATTCAGATTCCAGTGAGGCCCCAATACCTCCTGCTCCGCCATTTTCCACATTTCTTTCACCCCCTCATCTATCAACACTGCCTTGCCTTTGGCTCTCCTCCTTTTTTCAGAATCAGAAGTAGCATTATCTTCCACAATTATAATATTACCTGAATTCATTCCTCTCTGATCCGTTGATTTTGGAGCCATCACCTCTTTTGGAATACCAAAGTTCCTTCCCAGTAGCCTTGAAAGGTCTTGCATGTCTCCCAAATTGGGTCTTTTTGTTTTATCCGCCTTCAACCAGTCAGGAAAGAACTTGTGGCTTTCACACCATTCCTCATCTTTATCCTTTGCCTGACTACAAACCCTGACCGAATGAGTCAGATGCCCACAATAAGAGCAAAAGTCAGAAAGCCTTTCATAGCGAAAAAAGATAAAAATAGTATCATTTTGAACAGTGAAATTAGAGAATCTGCATAAAGGTGCCTCCGTGTCAAGAAGCACACGAACTCTGAGAGATTCACCCCAAGCCACCTCTCCTTCTTTGGCATTAACTTGCAAAACCTCACCAAGAACAGTACCAACTCTTTCTCCCGTTATCTTGGTCATTGCATGTGCAGGGAGACCATGGATCTGTACCCAGAAAGGTACACGGTCCATCTTCATGCTCGCAAAACACTCCTCACCAGAAAGTTGCTTCAAAACCATGAGTGACCGCCTCAGATTCCATGGTTGCATGTCCAAAACCTCTTGCATTTCAGCTTTGCCCTGAAAATCAACAATGTACAGGCCATCTCCCACAGAAGTAACCTTGAGAGTAGAGTTAACTTTCCAGCTTGAAACAAGAAGTTTCTTTAACTCAATCACATTAAAGAACCTTCTTGAAGCAAACTTTAAAGCAACAGAGGAAGTAGGGATAATGAGCTCATTCGTCTGAAGAGCCGTGTTAGCTTCCCCCTTCTCCGATATGTAACACTCACTAAATTGTTGCTGAATCTCCATAGCCATTTTTTGGAGAGAAAAGTATGAATCGTACACAAGAAGGAAGAAAATGAAGAGTTGTGCCTGTTCATTTTCCTTGAGTTCCATATTTATAGGCAGAATTCCAAGAAGAAAATCACCAAAATTCTTGAAAACCATTGGCCAATCTGAGAGGAATAAATCATTGCGGATATCTTCTCCAAAGCAACACCCTTTCATTGTAGAAATCGATGCAACCCAGCGTGAGTTTATTGAGTTAATTCTCCCCGCCGTTGTTCACACCGCCAATGTAGACGCACGTGGTATTCACCTTCCTCCAGTTTGTTTGCCAAAAACCAAATAAGGGTAATGATGAGCCGAATTTTCGAAATCCAAGAAACCACCAAATAGAAGTTTATTTGTCTTGTAAAAAACCAACACTCATTTAATGTTAATTCCCCGTGATCAAACGAAAAAACCAATTAAAGGCTTTTTAAGAAGAACTAAATGCTGATATTAATTCGCACCTTAGGAAGATGAACCTCTTTTCTTTCATAAGAGAGAAAAGATGAAGGAGCAGAGAGTAGATTTCTCGAGAAGCTTATCTTGATGGTATGAAACAATAAATATTAAATTCCATCTAATCTCATTATTATAACTTAGTTCATAATCTCAATTTCTCCAAAAACATTGCACAAAAGAAATGAAGGTTATATCACCTTTATCTACTAAAAACCTTTCCCTCACCCATCAGGTTTTAAGAAATATTAATTATTTGTATAAATGTGTAAAATAAAAAGTGAAGGTAGTGTATTAAAAGAATACATACAGTAGATATTCTATAAATTAATAATCTTTGAACCACCCAAATTTATTAATTAAAAGAGTTATTAATTTATTTATAAATTAATAATTATTAATTTATACATTAATTAATAATTATTAATTTATACATTAATTAATATTTTATTAATTTATGGAGTAATAAAATACTCAATTTATAAACACTCTTTTAAACTTCTACATGTAATTAATTATTGTATATCAAGGGCCTAATTTGAAAGAATCTTTCAATCTTCCACATTATTATATTTTTTGTGTTCATTATATCACTTTATGAACATTTAAAAATATTTTTTATATAAATATACAAGATCAAAATATGCTAAGCTACTAAATCAACAATCACGTTGAATAATTTTTTGAGTTATAAGAAAACGACACCATAAGTTCTTACAATGCTAAAGAAAATTAGAGACAATATTCAAGGTGAAATTAATTTCAACAAAAAAACAAAAGACAATTGAGTCATTTTTCAAGAAACCTTCATAAATCATTCATTTAATATGTAGTATATAAGGAATTATTAATTTATATTTTATATGGGGTCTCTAGGAATTATAGAAAATGTATTATCTTATAATTTTAACGAGTTTATTAATTTAGCACCCTATCTCCGAGTCGGGACCAGCCAAAAATATTATCTAAAGGGTTGGTCTGCTATGGACTCGAGTCCATGTTGTGCACCGTAGTTCATATTGCACTTTTCAGTTTACTGACTTACACTTTTTGATAAATGGTGTTGCACTTTGCACTTTTCAGTTTACTGACTTACACTTTTTGATAAATGGTGTTGCACTTTTCAATTATTAAACTGTATAATAATATTTTTAGTAATAATTGAAAAGTGCAACACCATTTACCAAAAAGTGTAAGTCAGTATCGATGTGTGCATATTAAATTAGATGGATCAAAAGAGAAAATAAATTTATTAAGTTTGGAAAGAGAGAGTTTTTCAATTAAGTTGACTAGCGTTGATCTGGGTTTGGGTTTGACTAACGAATTTTACCCCAATATACATAAAATAATTTATAATATGTTTTTCCATATAAATTAACCTATAGCTTGAGTATTCAAATTATATTTGGACTTTATATACGTAAGTATTGTGCACATCAATCATTTTGATTCCTTGTTAATTGATGGAGGAATTACAGTCCAACATGAATACCACAGAAAAATTCAAACATCTGCACACCAAATAACAACAGATAGGAATGTAGTATGGTATGTATAAATCTCTTTTTGCAATAATCAGTTTTGCTACTTTGAGCAAGAATTCACATTTGTATCTAACCAAAATAATGATTATTAGTATATCTCAGTATTCATATACTTGGTAGTAGCCATTTATGGTCTTAAAAATACATATATGGGGTCGATTCTCCCAGTTCATTCTTCAGTGGGAAATGGATACGTACCAGACGTCTCAATTCTTGGAGGCATCTGCAGAGGCTCGGCCCAATGCAACGGCTGTCTTGGAGCCTGATGTACGACCTAAATACTGGCTGATATATGTTCCAGCACTCAAGAGCTTGTCCATATCAACGTTCGTTTTCGCACCAATACCGTGAAGCATGTATACGACATCCTCAGTGGCAACATTTCCTGAAGCTCCTTTGGCGTATGGACACCCTCCTAAACCCGAAACAGATGAATCCACCGTGCTAATTCCCATCTATTAGGAAGGTTTTTAGGGAGAAATTAGTTAAAACACTTAAAGAACCAAATATATATAACCAATGATGTAATGTAATGTAAGAGAAAGAAAAAGGAAATAGTTCTTTTAGTCGGGTAAGTTATCCTTATTTTGGTTCTAGTCATGTACGTCAGCTTTCAGGAATTGAAAAAATATACGATAACTTGCAATTTTTGACATTTTGGTCTGGTACGTGGCGGAGTATGAAAAAAAGGCACATTCCTCAGTCAATCAACACCCTCCTTCCCTATTCAAAATGAAGCTGCTACATGAAATATATTCCTGAAGTCCATAGTGATTAGAATTTATGTTTACTAATTGACAGAGAGATGGTGGTTGGCTATGACTAGATCTTCTGACAGACGACCAGATATTAAAGTCTACAAGAGAAGAGGAAAAGGGAAATAAGTTTGTGATGTGGTGGTTATTGTTTCAGTTAGGTTTTGGTAGTTGACAGCTGGTTATTGTTTCTGTTATGTGGGCTGCAGTTAGTTGAGGGAGTTAGTAAGCCTTGAGTATATAAAGGCTGAGTTGTTTGTTAAACAGGATTCATGAAATAATATTGACAGCTTATAGCTTGTGGCAAGAGTATTCTCTTGGGCCCTTAATTGGGATTTGTTCATTTCTTTCTTGGTTCTTGTGTGTTCTTGTTCCTTTCCGATAGCAAGGTCTATCATCTTCATTGCATTTGAGTTGGAAAGAGGTTACTCACTTGAAGAGATAAGAGAATATTTGGTAGAGACTGCCCATAAGTGTCGTGGAAATGAACTGCAAGTTTCTCGACAGGGACAACAGCCATCACAGCTTCAAGCATAGGAAGTACGGTACCTATGGCAAGATAAAGTTTAAGATTTCTTCAAGGATAAAGACATTTTGTACCATTAACCACAAGATATCAAACTAACAATAATGGACATTTGGAGAACCTGATAAGCGCGGTAAAAACACATGAAAATTAAATGGATGAAGTTTTTTCCACAATGATGCCTTTGTTGTAAAGGAACGCATAATGAGAATCGTCACTCCTTAAAAATTTAGACTTTGTTGAAGTAGATTGTGTCTTTAAGCTGCTTTTAAACCAAAATAGACTAGGCACGACTTCTGCTTCGAAATTTCTATAGTTAAGCAGAAATAAGTCGCAAGTTAAAAGCATTATCTACCCTGTTTTTTGCTGCTTAGGCATTTTTATGTCTATAGTCTATGATGAACTTTAATTGGACCCAATATTACTCAAGTTTCTAAAAGATATTCCATTACTTAACACTTAAATAAACTAAGGACCGAAGATCAACCACTCTAAACAACTAAATAAAGATTTATGCATTTAAAGTATATGCACACACAAATACTCTGCATATTTAACTGTTACGGAATTTTTTTAAAGAGTGCACAATTTGCATATTTAAAACTTGAAAATGTATATCTATCATAATTGTCATGCAATGATGATACATCACGCAGCGTTTCTCTCCCACAAATAACCTTAGATGGTAAAAAAAATCCCATGAACAAATCTTTCATGAGAAAGCTGAAAAAAGGTGAAAAGTGAGGGATCAATTGTAATATCACAAGCCGAATCAAAGGCAAGAAAGGCGATGCATCTAAGTTCTAATAAAAGAAGAAAGAATAAGAAGTTGCCTAGACAATTACCAGGTGTAGCAATTCCTGTTGTATCCCCAAGTGAGATCTCAAAACAGCCCATATCATGAAGTTCCTTTGCTACATATGCAACATTTGATGGGGAGATATATCCTTCAACGGGGCAGCCAACAACACAAGAGACATACCTGTTGAATGTTTACAGTAAATATTGTCAACTAAACTCAACCTATATGATGACGAACACGTGGATTTCTAGCAAAAGTGAGGGAGAGTGAGTAATCAAATACTTGCATAAAAGTCTTAATCTTAAACTATCAATTTCATCAAATGGACTAGTAGAGAAGTTTGACTGTTTAAGATATTATTATGTATAGACAAGCTTTCTCAAATGTTTGCTTCCCACAAATATAGGGGGTAACAACAAGGACAAACATGAGAAAGAGGTTTCTGTTTTACATTTTTCAGGTTTTTTTTTCATTTTGTCATTTTTTTTTATAAATTTGGATGTGATTTACCTCAAAGTTGAGTCAACAACAAGACAGAGATATCATAGACATATCTTAATGTGATAGACTACCCTCTCAAAGATTTTGAGTTGATAAAACCATCAATTGGTAACTCAAAAGAATAGGTCATGAAATGCCAATTTTTAGCATAAAAACATTTTTTGGCATGAAGGAGTAAGGACCAACATTGATCAAGTAGAACAATTGGAAGAAGAAAGGACTGGAAAGGAGTTGTCACCACTGTTCGTGTATTTAGTACAACATGAACTTGATTCAAGGTTTCAGGAAATATAATGAGGTAAAGATCAAGCTTCAAACTTAAAGAAAGTCTTAAAATTGCAACTTCAGTCAATATCTGTTAGAACTGAAGTTTGTTTTCTAGCTGTCTGCAAGTTTAATTAGCAATTCATTGGATAAAGAAACAACAAATCATACCCACGAACAGGAATTGAAAGCTTTTTGGCAGCAGAAGTTACATCCCGATAGCGATTTAAGCTCTCTTCGATACTGCAGTTAATATTGGATTTTGAGAATGACTCAGAAGCTGATGCAAACACAGCTATTTCTTTTGCACCAGCAGCAATGGCAGCTTCGAAGCCCTGTCAATTAATTCTTTAAAATATCAGAATCCCTTTCAATAATGAAATTATGAAAATATCACTGAATCAAATTGAACTATCATTAGTACTCACCTTAAGATTGGGAGTCAGCACAGGCAATTTAACACCTTTCAAATTCTTAACTGCACCCATCACATCCTTCGCATCTGCCAGCTATATAAGCCAAATAAAAGGAATTAAAAAGATGAAAGATTAAAGCAATTAGTCAATGAGACATCACAAAATGTGAAATCACAAGAACAAATGGATGACAATGACTTTAATAATTTAATACCTGAGGCACCCATTTAGGCGAAACAAAACTTGTAGCTTCAACAACAGTTAATCCAGAAGAAACTAATTTTTGGATCAATTTGATTTTCACAGATATTGGGACTATTGTCTTCTCATTTTGTAGCCCATCCCTAGGGCCAACTTCAACAATCTTCACAAATCTTGGCATGTCTTTGAAGAGCTACAATAGGCAAAAAGAGTTTTTGATCAAAAGCTGTTCTAGTTAATTCAATGGAAACATGGAGATATATGATGATACTATATATCCAAAAGGAGTTCATAAAAAATCGGCAAGGAATCAAGAAATTCTTCTATTGAATGAAGCAACAACTTGAAAATCCATTCTGTATTTAAGTTAGTATGAAATCACATATGTAATTAAGTTGTCTATTTCAGCTCTAAAATCCAGTAGTCAAAACTGATAGTACTATATTTTAGGGCTACTTGCATGAAAAATCACGACCTTTTACATTTTTTCAATTACAACATATGTTTTTAAAACATGCATTTCGATACACAGACTTTTTAAATTTTGCAATTATATCATTTGACTATTTTCCAAAAACTTAAGCTGATGTGGTAGCCACAATTTTTATTTTTAAATTGCAAATAAATTCATGACTTATTTTTTTTATTTAATCACAACCTTTAATTTTTTTTTTGCAATTTCATACACTGCCACGTTAGCAAGGCTTGCCGGAAAATAGTCATGTGATAGAATTGCAACAATTTGAAAGGCCTCGTATAGAATTCCATATTTAAAAACATATGTTGTATATGAAAAAACGTGAAAAGGTCATGATCTATTTTGCAATAAGCCCTATATTTTATGAGGACTTTGGCTAAGCTGTTTGATTGATAAAATGGATTACCTTGTATTTTGGTTCTCCTGTGTCATTTTCATCGCGGTAGGATCGACACTGGTAATTGGATAAGTAGTGCAAATCACTCATGGTTCCACAGGCCACTGAACTTCTACCGAGGCTTGAAGTCCTTGGCAACGAGTTTCTCATTTGCCTTTTCCATGTAACAGGCTCTTGTGCATACTCTTCAAAATCTTCACTGTAATAAAAGCATATACATGATTGGAACAGTAAGAACCCTGAACTGTTGGAAGTATTATCATAAAAATTTGGTCACTCTTTCTCATTTTCGAATTGCTTGGAGATCGTAAGGTTGAGCGAGATAGCTTTTGAAAATTTGTCACATTATAAATGAAGTTGGTCTATTGAGTTTGATACAGGTAAATATCAACCATAATAGGAATACGATTCTGATGACTGAACCCACTAAACCACTAATCTGATATGCTCTTGCCTAATCTAAGCAACGTCAAAAGATATCTGCTAATAGCAAGGTAGGCAACAACAGGATTGCAGTATTTAGATTTTAGAATAATCTAATTCATCTGTTTAATAATTAGGCCTATATATGCTTAGAAATCATATGAGGAAAAAGTGATACATGACAAGGGAAATGCCAACAGACAAATACACACGAAGAACAAAGAGAGTATAATTACTCGCAGAAATTGGAAGAACTGCAGTTTCTGCCTTCAATCCAGCAGTTTCCCATTCCCATATCTTCTATCATAGGCCTGCAAGCACTGGATGGGAACCTATAAAGATCAATATTGCTCAAACTCGGCAGCTTGTCAAGACCAAGGGGCTCCTCCAAACTCGACATTGTTAAGTGAATGAAACCGAAACTGTCAGAACCTATCAAGACCAAGAATGAAAATATTTATCAAAAAGAGTTAAGTGTAAAACAATCAAGAAGTAAAATAGTAAATGCATTGTTGAAGGTCATGAGACTAGAGACATATAAACTGAAAATGTTTGAAGCAAGACAAAATAATTAGAATTGTCGCAAATGAATCTTCTTATGGATGATGAACACAGAACATTGAGATATAAGGGTTGTAATAAGACTATTACAGTATTACATAACAACAAAGTTCCCTAACTTTTCACCCCATTATTCTAGGTGTAAGCTTCAACGAAATCAATTACAGACAGAATAAGAAGTCTATTAACCAATAATTCACCAATACATTGACAGTAACGAGCATAAATCATTATCGATTTAGGCAACAACAATTTGAGCATTTTATATCTCCAAAAAGGGCCACTAAAATTCCTTGATTATTCATGTATAAGGAAAAATAAGCACATAGAATCAAGCAACAAGAATATATCACCACCCAAAAAAGCAACAATACTCTAATAAACCACACAAATGCAACCACTTGGATCCTCATAAACCACGCATAATGAAGATTTAAGAGATAAAATCAAACATAAATTTTTTTTAATCAAGCTTAGGGAACTGCTCTCTTGTACTCTCAGGCACAATCACTTCTCCTCTCTAGTAGCTTAAGCTACACGACGTTATGAATTTAACAAACTAAACCTCAATGAAATTCCCATTAGATGACTATCATCAATTGTCTCAGATAAAAAACTGAAGGGAAACAATAATCAAGCAACCAAACAGAGACTCTCCTAAACACACGAAATTCAACTAAAATCTGAAAAGCAGATGATGATCAATACAGAAAAGGGCAAAACCATACCCAAAATCAAACTTCAAAATTCCGGAATTGGGAAGAAAGAAAATCTGGAAATCCTCCTTCCCAAAATTTCGGCAATTGGGGGTTGGGAAAAAAGACAAGTAGGGTAGGTAACTAGGTATGTGGAGAGACTAGTGAACACCGCACCATTGATACGTGACGGAGAATTCTGTATAAAATATTGTAGAAACGTCGAAATCAATTGCGTTTGTTTGTATTGTGTAATTGCGTAGGGTCGAATTTAGGGTTTGTCGTTCAGGTCAATTTCTTCCAATATTAATTCAATTCTTAGAGAGAGAGAAGAGGAGAGAAAGAGAGAAAGCGTGGGAAGAGGTGGTGGTAGGTACTTTTCGGTTGGAAGTTGGTCAAATTTCATTAATTCTTATGTTCTAAGAATTTCTTCTATTTACCTTTTATTTACTTTATCCACCTATAAATTTTTCATTTATGACATTTTATTATTTTAATTCATTTTTTTATACGGAGTAAACTTTTGTAGGGATGACAATGGGACATAACAAGGTCCGGCTTTTCAATATTCAAATCTTTCTCGCGCATATAGGCATTCGTCATGTCCTGTCCCATAATCTACTACAGTCTACAGGGCAACCCCGCCCTAACCCACGCTTGATATGGGACAGCATTTTGAGTCTAGCTCTGTCCCGCCCCACCCCCAATCTCATTTTATATGTATATAATTTATAATATAAAATATTTAAAATGACATAAACTAAATATTAAAATTCATCATTAAATTAAATTAAAATAAAACATTGATATAAATTAGGGTTAGTTTACTTAATTAAATTATATATATATATAAATATATTTAAATTCAGGACGGGTAGGACAGGACAGAGCAGTAAATATGTAAACATATGCTTGCGTGGGACTGGACTGACTTGCCCCATTCTGAAAATGGGGTAGGACAGGGTAAGTCCAAATCTCTCCGGACAGATCATTTTGTCAATCCCTAAACTTGTATAGTACATTTTTTTATAAATATCTTTTAATATTTTATTCTTACAATTTACTTTATATCTTAGTTTTTCTCTCTATCAGCTTCTCTCTCAATAATATTTATATAATTTAATCAATTTTCTTAATATATGTGTCCTAATATAATGAAAAATTTAATAGGCTAACGAAAAAAGTATAATTTTATAAAATAATTATCACTACACATGTAATATTATATTACTTTACTTGATCAATGTGGAAAAGTAAATTAATGAGAGGACCAGAGGATGGATGGAGAACTAAATACTAGTACTCCAGTTTTTGAACTAGTGCCGTATTGAAAAAAAGATTATACTCCCTCTGTCCCTTATAAGTTCCCGTAACTATTTGGCGTAGAGATTAAGAAAAGTGATTAAATAATAGATATAGTGGGTGTTTGCAAACAAAACTATGTGCTTAAAAGCACTTCTATTTTAAATAGAATCACTTTTGGAGTGTTTGTAAACACAAGTAAGTGATTAAATTAATTACTTAAAAGCAGTTTTGGTCAAGCACCCCTCCCCATGCTTTTAACATAACTTCTAAGTGCTTCTAATCATTACACTCACTACTTTTACAATTTTGCCCTCACAATTTAAATAATATTTTATTTTTACCCATTATTTATTCAAATGTAATAAGGGTGTTTTTTGTAAATTTATAAAAAAGTGATTTGTATGACATACACCACAACATTTAAAAAAATTGATTAGAAGTGCTTATTTTTAAAACACTATCTACTTTTAATTTTACTATAAAAATCAACTTTAAGCACTTTGAATCAACTACTATTGTTTGCAAACATACCCATAGTATAAGTGATGTGATTGGAAGAAGGAGGGAGATAGAGAAAAAGTAAGATATAAAGTGATATGTAAAAAAAAGTACTTACCAAAAATGATATGAGAAACTTATAGGCGAACGGACCAAAATGGTAAAATGGAAAATTTATAGACGGACGGAAGGAGTATTATTCTGTATTTTTTATAAAATATGTTACCCCCTCCGTTCCACATATGTTTGCACACTATAAAATTAGCACACTTTTTAAGAAAAAAGTGTGATGAGTGGAGTGTTGAGGGGTAATTTTGTAAAGTTATATGGATAAAGTAAAAATGTGATTGAAAAGAATTAAAAGTAATTACATTTTGTGTAAATATGTGAATATTGCGAGGGTGAATTTTATGAGAGAGTTTTCTTTTATGGATGTGCAAATAATTGTGGGACGGACAAATAAGGCAAGTGTGCAAACAGGTGTGGGACGGATGGAATAATAATTATTAATTTTATTCGATAAGTCATGTTAACTCTCTCATAAAATAACTCAATTTAATTCAATAATTATTGATTTCTCAATTAATTAAATATGTGATTCTAATTAAATTTTAAATTTATGATGATTATTACCCAAATTAAATTGTGATTAGAATTTAAAATTAGATTAATTTTTTTAATGACAAAAGTTAGATTAATTTTATAAAAAAAAAAATGAAAGTGTACAACTAAGACCCTTCTAGGGAAAATTTTAGTTTTAGTCCTATAAGTTTGACTTTATCTTTCAATTTAATCTTTTTTACATCAATTATCTTTCTAATGAAAGATTTCAGTGGAATGGGCTGACTTGGTACCACATTTATTTAAAAAATGTCATGTCATCTGCTACATAATTATCGCTCATTTATATATACTTAAAAATCCACGTAATTAATTGAATATCTAACAAATTTTCCTGTAAACTTCCAAGTTCAATTAAAAACAAAATTGAAATATGCACCATTGATAAAACAATTCTATAATTAAAAATAATTTTATTTTTTTTGACAGATAATTAAAAATAAAATTTACAACAACTAAATTAAAACATAACAATTTAAAATATATGAAGTTGTTCATATCAATTGATGCTTACAATATAATAAAGCTGTATTTCAATCTTTCCAAATACTAACATTCCACTTAAAAGATTGAGAATACAACTTCCATTGCAAAAAAAAACCAAAAAACCAAAGTTCACAATTTTTTCGTTTCTCTTCTTCGTGATATTACTCTCTCTGTTGACCTAAGTCCATGAAAATCAATATTCTCTTCGTAATGTTTTCCACTCTTGTTTGTGTCGTAAATTGTGGGCTCAAACCTCCATGTACAACACAGTGGTGGAGGGGCTCTAATGCTTGGTCCAAAGAGCATAGTTGGAACATAGGGAGCTGTATAATCTTTTTGTAGAAGTTGTTGATTTGGAGTAGGTCCGACCATACAAGGAACAAACCAAAAGTTGAAATTGACTTTCTGAACTTCCACAACTAGCTTGATTGAGTAAAGTTTGGGTGAGAGCAGCTTCAAAAGCTTCATTATCTTCCTTCATTAGACCCATGGAAGGTTCTGGAGACAAGATAGTACCCTGAACATCAACTTCCAAGAATCAAATTGTTCAGGGCTTAACAAATTTCACTTAAAAAATAGACACTTACATTATGAGAAATTTAAGTAATTGTTTTACTTTTGGGAGGTCTCCCTCTTTTTTTCCCTATGGTGGGTGGTTCACTCACCTAAAAAAACCATAAAAAAAAAATAATAATAATTAAACTCAAATATTGCTCAGAACTGTATTATTTATACACATTCTTAAAATAAAATTATATGTAAATTTTATTGAGTAACTTTTTAAAATATTGAAAACTAGAACTTTTTAAAATATTGAAAACTTTTTAGAACTTGTTAAAATAAACCTCTAGTCAATTGATTTAAATAGACATGTAAAAATATATATCACAACAAAACTAGACAGGGGCCATATTATTAACAAAAGAAAAAATTAAATAGATCGACATGAGAAAAAATTAAAGAAAAAATTAAAGATAGGATAATGGGGCAGATGACATGGCATTGTCGTACCAAGTCAGCACATTTCACCGAAATCCCAAATAATTTAACCGCATAAATTCAGGCAGCTTTAATTCATTAGAAAGATAAAGGAATAAAATTGACTTAAAAAAAGATTAAATTGAAAGGTAAATGACATATTTTGTAAAATTGAAACTTAAATGATTTATTTTGAAATGTATCAAACTTATAAGACTAAAACTAAAATTTTCCCAACCTTTTATTACCAAAGAATTAACGGTTGCAATTACTTGATCAACCATTAGTTATTCCTTTAATTAGATTAAAAAAAAATACAGAAGTATCTTAGCATTGATTACGCGTATCTTTTTTGATTGATTTGTTTCCTTTTTGTACACGTTCTTCAATTTGTTTGTAATCCACTTGTATATAGATTCAATACAATGTTGTGGCAAGGCAATTAAACCAAACCTTCTACAACTTGTAAATCAATTTAATTAAATCGAGTCATACCCATTTATCTTAATAATATTATTAATTTAATCTAACTCAAATGAAAAAAAAAAGTACTTATGTTTTTATATTCTCATGCATAGTAGAAATACAAAATGTTTATATAAACTGGATTCAGACATTAGTCCATTCTCCACTAGTGATTAACATTTTATATGTTAAAATAAAAAAATATAATATTCAAGTGTGCTCACATATATTTTTAATTCATGTTTTAAAATAAATAAAGCATAAATATGAATGAGAGATTGACATTACCAAATATTTATAAGCTTATCTTTCTTCCAACATTTGAAGTAATGCGTAAGCACTAAAATTGGTTTATTCTATTATTTTAAGTTGAGTGGTCTACTTCTCTTGTTGAAATGTTACATGGTCCAACACTCTCAAAATAAAGGAGGCTCCAAGGAATGTGGCTGAAATAGTAATGAAAGGCAAATAAAAAAGTAATCCTATATACCCCCTCAAAAAAAAGTAATCCTATATATAAAAGGGAAAAAATATAAATCATAAGTTCACAGTGTTGGGGTTCACTAAAATTTTATTCTAAAAAAATCTCCATTGAAATAAAATTTGAAGTAATGGAAAAAAGCACACCCCTCTAAACCATATTAAGACGGGAACAACTCGAAAGACAAATCAAACTTAAACTAACCGAAAGAGGGAAATATCTTGAAAAAGTAGCTTCTAGAATCCATTGATTTACAAAATCAAAATGAAATGAAATAGGCCGTAGATGTAGCAATCACATAAATTGTATCTACAAAAAAATAAAATATGATAAATGAGGCTGCAATTTTTTGAGGAAGCTACGCCCTACATAGTATTAGCCCACTTTGAATGTGACTTATGAGTGAAGTATTTACCTCCCAATTATAATTTGTCCACTTTCACAAGGCAATGCATCCACTACTTTCTAATTTGGTTGGTTTTGGTTCATTTATTATTGGTTGGTTCTAACTTTATTAATAATAAGGGTATACTCTCTCCATTTCATAGTGTGTGCAAACAGATGTGCAAATATTAATATATCTATCCCTCATTAATTTCTCCATTTTTCTTTCACTTTTCCTTTCCTTTTTCCCACCTTCCTTTTCCACCCTTCCTTTGACCTTTTCAAAAAAATGTCATTAATATATTTCTAAAAAAAAAATATGGGTAATTTAGGGATATCATTGATAAAATTAAAAAAAACGACCAACTTTTTAAAACAAAATTTAAGACCAAATGCGACAAACTTTATGAAACGGAGGGAGTAATTATTAAAACACGAGTTTTTACTCAATGCATTTATCTTATAATTGTATTGGATACTCTATTATTCCCTCCGTCCCCTACTTGATGACACAAAATTATTGAACACGGGTTTTAATGAATGAATTGTTTATTAGTATTATGAAAGATAAAATGAGGGTAGTAAAGATTTTTGAACTTTATAAATAGTAATAAAATTATTTCTTAGTGTAATAAAGTGGTGACATTGGTTAATATTGTGATGTTTTAAGGTGTGATGTTTTAAGGTGATTGTTTAAAAGTGTTTTTACTATTTTAGACAATGTGTGATCAAATAAGGAACATTCAAAATGACAAAATGGATCATCAAGTAGGGAACAGAGGAAAGTATTTTTTTTTTTTTAGAAGATTGGATATTCTATTATGGTATAACGTAATGTGCATGTGAGTGTATTGAACAAACGTTCGGTATTAACAGTTGTATCGTAAGTTAAAAAGATATTGAAAAAGTAATTCTTCCTTTGGTTACATATATAGTATTTATGATTATTAAGGTGTTAAATGTTTTTCCTATCAGTGCTAGGTGATTTTCAAAGCTTTCGAACTATCCAATCAACCTTAGTTGTTAGGTTAGCTGAGTCTCGCTTGTACTCCTTGTTCGGTAATAGTAGAGATTTGTTATCTCAACTTTTCGTGTTCAGTAATAGTAGAGATTTGTTATCTCTTACTTTTCGTTATTTTCTTATGTTTGCTCATTTTTTAAGTTTAATTTCATTAAAATTTTATGTATTTATTGCTCAATTTTAGTTAATTGCTCTTAATTATAAGAAATGTAATGGTTTGCTATTTATTTATTTATTTTAGATAAATTGAACATTTTAAAAGACAAAAACATATATAACTGAGTCTTATATAAAAGAGAAAGAACCTAAAAGCCATAAAACCACAACTCGGTTTAGAGGCCGGAGCCCCGCTAAAAACCTTGCTAAGGGAAAACCCTCCTTAGGGAAAAAACCCCTAGTCAAGGAAAAGGGTTACTCCTCTAAGAGAACTCGAAGATAAAACTCGAAAGTTACATCCCATTAAATCTGTAGAACTCAGTATGTAGATCATTGGCTAGATATCTTGTGAGGAAGTTGGGTGGAGATGACCACCAAACAAGACCGTCGATTACCACACTCGCTAGGTGATCTGCTGTGGCATTTCCCTCTCTGAAGACGTGGGTCACAAAGAAGTCCATTTGTGTCAAGTAATATTTCGCCCTTGTGCCTAGATCAAGGTATCGCCAAGGGCAGCGGGCTGTTAGTGAAGCAATCTGTTGCACCACATAAGACGAGTCGCACTCCAACCAAATATTTCTCCAGCCTCGGTTGTACGCCATAATGATCGCGTGGAAGGCGGTTGCTAGTTCAGCCTCATATGCATATCCCCATCCATGTGAGATGGCGAAACCCCCCAAGTAGGTTCCCGTATGGTCTCTATAAACCCCTCCACCCGAGATGATTCCTGGCGCCCCTGAAGCTGCTCCATCCGTATTTATCTTTATTGTCCCCTAAGAAAAAAACATCAACTAAGAAAAAAATTGAATTCGGAAAGGCGTGGGGTATATACCCCTCCAGCTTTGGTTAATGCACTCCCCCGATACACTGATTCGGGTGGAATTTACACGTTTTTAATGCACATGTGAAACTCATTTTTTGTGTGATTTCATTGATTTGTGGGTTGATTATGATTGTTTTGGTCGAAATAAGAGAAAGGTAGTGTTTTATCGATTTTGGAGGAAAAGCAAAGGATTTTGGGAGCAAAACACCTACCACAAGTCATTGGACCAAAAAGAGGAGTGCACCATTGGACCCGGCTCGAAAACTGAAGTGGAATTGCAAAAAAGAATCAAGTCGATCGGAGGCCGGAAACTCAAGATACAGAGGGACGAAGTTGGAGGACGGAATAGGCCAAGTACGAAAGATTGGCCCGGCCGGGCGGTCGAAGAAGCCAGCGCGCGCCCCATTTACAAAACTAGGGCCCGACCGGGCGGTCGAAGAAGCCAGCGCGCGCCCCATTTACGAAACTAGGGCCCGGCCGGGCGGCATCACTCGCTCGGTCGGGCGATTGAGGCCAAAATCCATACCTCCACTTACAAACTTTTCGCCCGGCCGGGCCGCCTATCCCCTGTCCAAGCCAATTCACCCAAGTCATCCGCCTGGCCGGGCCACTCAATTTTCGGGGGTTTTTATGATTTTTCTCCAATTTTGAGGGACTTAATTGCAATTCTCACCCCAAACTCTACCCCAACACTATAAATACCCCCATTCTTGAATTCAAAACACATTACCCCCTTCTCCAAGCATTCTTACACATACAAACACACATTTGGAGGTAATCACCATCTTCTTCACCAATTATTCACCAAATCAAGCAAGGAGGGCATCAATAGCTTGGGAGTTTCATTCTCGATCATCCATTAGATTAAGATTTCTCTTACTTTTTATTTACTTATTTCATTAGTTTGTGTTAATTAGAGCATGTTGATTGTTGGCTAGAACACTTTTGGTTCTAGGGCCTTGTAAATACTCTTGATGAAGTTTATGAATTAGTATTTTTCTTAATTGATGTTTGTGTGGCTTAATTATATTTGAATGCTTGATTTCCATTGCAAAACATGTCATTAGTGTACAATAGTGATGTGTTAATCTTAGTTAATTGAAATTGGATTGAGAAATCTATTTTGATTAATTGATTGCAAGTATTCGACCTAATTTTATTGTGAAATCGTGAGATGATCAATGATTAGGAAGGTGTGTGATGATCTTAGGGGCTTAATTGGGTTTTATGATGCAATTTAGGTAGTGATACTAGATTGGATTGGATTGCTCTTGGGTTATTTGGATTGAAAGAACTTTTAACTCATTATTTTGTGATCAATCTTATAGAAAAAGGACAACACCACTTAAGTAGATTGTTAATCATAGATGGATTCATTAGTGTTGCATGTGCCTTGGAACCTATTTTCTCTTATTTGAGTTTCACTCGTATTTTCTCTCGTTTCCGTAATTTGTATATGCACACTTGATCGATTTTCTTATTACTCTTTGATTGTTTACTTGTGACATTTTGGTAGATAATTAGGGGTAATTACAATCTTCAAACTTATCGATCACGTCTATTTAGAATTCAATCGACAAAATACGCTTTTACACTACACCTCCCTATGGGATCGACCTTGTACTTATCACGCTACGATATACACCGTATACTTGCGGTTGTGTATTTTGGTGTTGAAAAATATATGAATCATACACGCACTCCCCCCTTTATAGACGAAAGATAGATGCACTCCCCCAAATTACCTTTTATACCCTTTATTTTAAAATTTCCTATGATAAATACACTCCCGGCAAAAACCCTAATTTTCCTCCTTTCTTCCTCCCCATCTCATTCTTTCTCCACCCTTCTCCTTCCTCAAAGCCGCCGCCAGCAGTCGTCGTCCCTTGCCCTCTGCCTCAGCGTCGCCGCCATCTCCATTCGACGTTTTTTTTCTTCTTTTTCTGTTCTTTAACAGGCGGCGGCGGCGGCCATCTTCCCTCTGCCTAGCGCCGCCGCCGCCCTTCGCCCTCACCCCAAGCAGCGCTGCCCCTCATCCCCCTTCGCCAGCCTCCGAGACCACGCACGCAGGTAATTTTTTTTGTTTCTATTCTATAACAGGCGACGACGGTCGTCTTCCCTATGTCCAGCGCCGCCGCCCCTACCCCAAGAAGCGCCGCCCCTCTTCCCCTTTCGCCAGCCTCCGTCGCGCAAAGGTATTCTGTTTTTTTTTTTGGCAACAAAGACTAGGCAATAAACACTCCCGTCGACAAATTTTTGTCGACGAAAGTGTTTATTGTCGAGCCTTTGTTGTCGAAAATTTTAATTTTTTAATTTTGAAAAATTTCTTTCAACTATATCTTATTGACCTGAGTATTTTTTGTCGACAAACCAATGTCGACCAGTGTATTTTTGGTCGACAAACCATTGTCGACCGGAGTGTTTTTGGTCGACTCTGGTTTGTCGTCGAAAATAAAGTTTTTTTTTTTAATTTCCAAGTTTGATTTCTTAAATTTCTAAATTTATTTTGTACGACAGTGGCTGCCGGAGGTGCGGCGGCAGCTGGCCCTATTTGAGGGTTAGGGTTAGAATTAGGGTTAATTTAAATTTAAGGAAAGTGTATCTATCTTTTTGTATTTTAATAAAAGGGCAAAACAGGTATTTTACATGAATATTTAATTAATAAAAGTGGGAGGGGCGTGTATCTAACAAAGCTGGAGGAGTATATACCCCAGCCATTCGGAAATGAAACGATTTGCTATTGCAATTGATGCAGCCCATTTTCAAAGGCCCATCTGCAAGTAATTGGGAAGAATTAACGTGAGGTGCAAATTGGGAGCAGTGATCGAAAGAGAAAAGGAAATTTTAGTTTTGGAAAGATTTTATAATTAATTCCTCTATTATTGAACCCTAATTCTCATAGCATAAATAAGCCTCTCAGTCATATTTTAGGGTTTTTAATAAAATATTACTGTTGAAAAAATAATTTAGTTTAATAGTGTTGTTTTTGTGAAGTTTTAATTAAATAAAGGAAAGTGCCATTAATGAAAGAAGGACACTCTTTTCTTTATTTAATTAAAATTCCACACAACACCAATATTAATTTAAATTATTTCTCAATCCATAATATTTTATTAAAAAATCCAATATTTTAAAACTGACACACTTTTCCCTCATCAAAAGATTATCAAGAGACTAAACTTTATTTTTCCCTTTCTTTTATTTTATTTTTGTCATTTAATTTTGCAAGAATTTGATTATGTTTATTGTTGGTTAGAACACTTTTAGTTCTAGGACTTTGTATATATTTAGATTTAAGTTTATGAAATTAATTTCTTATTTTAAATGATATTTATCTCTTATTTGTGTGTTTAATTCTTACTGGGAAGCATGTTATTATTGACCATGATAATTTGTTTTATATATTGTTAATTGAGATGAAATTGAGAGATTTATCTCATTAATTGAACATAAGCATGCAACCAAATTCATTATGAGCTCGGGAGATGATTAATGTTTGGGAGAGAATTGAATGATCTTTTGGGCTAGGTAACACGATATTTGTGAGGTAGAGATACAAACTTATATAGTGTTTTCCTTTGGATTAATTCGATCAGGAGATTAATTAATACTTCTCTAGCGGTCAACCTATAAGAACAAACTTAATTGTCATTTAAATGAGTTATTAATTGTAGATGAATTCTTAATACAACAAATGCGCGCCCTGTAACCTACCTTTTCTTATTTAAGTTTCATCTTTATTCCTTAGGGCATCCACAATGGGAGGTAGAGATTCCACGTGGAGCACTACCTCTACCAAGAAAATAAAAAATCCTGCACTGTGAGGATGCTGAAGTGGCAGAGAAAGAGGTTTGGGGAAGGGCTGTGACTACCTAGGTAGAGATAAAAAATGAGAAAAAGGGAGAGTAAAAGGGAGAGTGGAGATGGATAGTGCGTGAGGAACAAATATACAAAAATGAATGTATTTTCTTCAGCGTAGACTCACGCGCAAGTGGGCTGTAATATTGTGGGTCCCACCGCTAACTTTTTTTTTTTTTAATATATTGAATTTCCGTTTCCTATATACTGTTACACATTTAATTTGGGGTTTGTATAACTTTTGAACTACCATATTAATTCTCTAGATTATTCACAGATATTTGAGTCAATATTTTTTGGTATAAAAATAATTTGAAAGAAATCATGATTGCTTGCATTATTTTACATAACATGATAGTCGAGCATGAAGGGGATTCAATGATAGATTGGTCGGATGAAGCCAACACGAGCAACATCAACAACGTTAATAATTCCTCTATAATTCAAGGATCTACCGAAGCATTCAATCGCTACTTCAAAGCAAGAGCCAAACTTCGTGATAAACGCAAACATCAACAACTCCAAATGGACTTGATTGAGCACGTATGGGCACAACACCAAGACAACTAGCAAAGTTATTTTAATTTATGAAGCATTTAATTATTATTTTAAATTGGTGTTGTAATTTATGTTTGCAATAATTTTTTTTTTATGTTGTACTCTTAATTTTAATTTTTAATCGCAATAATTTTTTTTTTGTACTCCTTAATTGTATGGTTTAAATGAAATTTTAAAAACCATTTTTTTAAATATTATGTTACACCAAGATTTTTTTTATTATTTTATTTGTATATTATAATTTTATAATTAATATTTAATTGAATAAATAAATAATTCATAACAAAAATAGTTAATAGTTAAAGATAATAAATATATATGATTTGATAGTGGGACCCATGAACAGTTACTTTTGAGGTAGGAATGATTGGAAGAGGAGGAGTGTTTTGAGGTAGGGGTATAAAACTTTTGAGGTGGCACACATGTGGCGCAAACATGACAAATTCATACCCAAAAATTTCTACCTAGCATAGGAGATGCTCTTATATTTGTGATTTGCATGAGTTGTTTGATCGATTTTAGTTATTATTCTTTAAATGTTTACGTGTGACAAATTTTGTAGGCAATTTATGAGCAATTCATCTTTTAAAATTTTGATCACGTCTATTTAAAACTTAATCAACAAATGTCATTTTTACACTCCACTTCTCTATGGGACCGACTCGTACTTACCTCACTATGATTTATATCATCTTGTGACAGTTGAAGCAGGTGTCAACATCATCTTTAACAACATCTCGCTTGAAGACAATATAATTTCTTCTTCTAGAATCTCGCGAATCAGAATTATCCAGTGTTATTTTAAATGGTGATTTGTGTTCGAATTTTTTGTCCTTTATTTCAAATGTTCTTTAAGTTCGACCAATTGATTTGGATGATTGACCTGGGTTTACCTTATGTATGTATTCCTTGTAATTTTTGTACTTTCCATGGCGTGAAGATAAATTTTCAAATTTCCTTATCGTCAGCGTCATCTATTATTTCATGAGATGGTCAGATGTATCTGGCCCGTCTTTTTCTCTAGTCTTGTGCGCTCGGCTAGACTCCTTGACAACTTTTTTTTTAATGCACTCATTTGGATGTTGAAGTTGAATGAGCTTCTTGTTCCTCTTAATTCAGGTCAAATGCATGAGCCTTTGAGGTGTTGAACAGAACTTGGATAGTTAACGCTGAGAGATCCTTAGTGTCCTTTATGATGACAATTTTCATCTTTTATCTCTTGGACAAGGACTTTAGAACTTTTAGGTTTATTTCTCTTTTGGTGTACTCTTTGCCTAGAGATTCAATCTCATATATTGGTGAAGCAGGCATCGAGTTGATTAATTGTTTCTCTAGGCTATATCTAAGGGTTTTGAATTTCTGAACGACAAATGTCAACATGTCCTCATTAATTTGATATGTACCTTCACACATGAGTGCAAGAGTATCCCACATGCATCTCTTTAACAATCATACACTTGATAAGTTTTTCGAGATGAGTGTTCCTAAAATGAGATATTTCGTGATGCGGCCTAGATTGTTCAGCTTGATCTCGTTGGCATCAACTCTAACATGGGCTTCAAAATGGGAGCACGAATAGGTAGATTCAAATTCCCGTTAATAGTTGTGTTCGGACACATGATGGTAATCAGATCTTCCTCAATGACACTCCACATCAAGTTGTGGACCGATCCTAGATGAGCTTCCATCTTGAATTTTAAAAAATTATAATCTTCCACAAAGAACTTAGGAAGATGATGATTGTTGGTTTATATGTTTTTATTAAAATAGATGAGATAGGTTATCAAAAAGATTTGTTCAAGCGACCACAAAGGTTTTTTCTCAAAAAACTGATGCTAATAAATGTCAGGGGTCTTATGAACCAGTGTTGTGATACAATTTGTAGGTCTTGAAACGAGTTTGTAAGGGTAAAAGCCAAGAAAGAGGGGTGTGAATAAACTTTTTAAAGAATACTACTCCCTCTGTCCCAATTTAGTTTCAATATTTCATGTACACACGTAGTTTAAAACAAGAGTTGTTTATTGTATTAAATGAGATAAAGTAGAGGGTATGCAAGTCTTTTGAGTAATAAAATATAA
Organism: Galeopsis tetrahit; assembly: GCA_963675135.1. Lineage (NCBI taxonomy): Eukaryota > Viridiplantae > Streptophyta > Magnoliopsida > Lamiales > Lamiaceae > Galeopsis > Galeopsis tetrahit. The sequence continues at coordinate 35,100,139 of OY776122.1, forward strand.
GCCCTCAGTCCCCCAAAAGTTTTCATACTTTCCATTTTAGTTTGTCCCCCAAAAGTTTGCATACCCCAAAATAGAAATAATCATTACCATCGTCACCCTCACAATATACACATATTTACAATTCATGTCATTACTTTTGGTGCCTGACTTGAACGAATTTTAGGTCAATGTGTATTTTGACTAACTACTTCCCCTCAAGCATAAGGGATCGTAGTAGTATACACGTAAGTATTTCGACCAAGTAGTATCGAACCACGGGAGGTGGGCTAGTGCAATGGATCCCTAGAGTTGTATGTTGGCATAAATGATGTAACTACGGGTTCAGTTTTGAATTTCTAAAGTAAAGCTAAGTTACTACCAAACTTCAAGAAATTAAATCAAACACCAACCTAGAAACTAACAAGTGATTTATACTACTAAAAATAAGCAAATGACCAATAAGAGAAATTACCACAACGAGAAGGAAAATTACTATCAAAGCAAGAAATTGACAAACAAAACAAAGAACAACTACGAATATAATTCGAAGAAGTGCAAGGGTGAGAGAATACTTCGGGTGTTCTCCACCTAGTGAAATTAAGAGGAATTGCTTTTACTTTGTTAATGCTTCAATTAAGTTTTGCTAAGAGCACCTAAATGCTAGGATGACAACCATTTACCTTCGTGTAATATAGTCTTAATTCTAAGGTGTTCCCACACCCGGTAATAAGGTTTTCTTCCTAATCCTCACCAACTACTCAATCAACCATTCAAGTAATTAATGTCCTTTAATGGGGTTCTAATACGATTAACTCTCTCTCGACGAATTAAAAGTATAACTAACGCATTTGAATACCAACAACTCACACCATAGATATAAACATGTCCATGTAACTCTCGTCTACGCTAAACATGCATCTAAATATGGATTAATAGAAGTCAACATACAAAGTACCAACAATACCCAGTAAAAGAAGCAATAAACCTAATATCAACCATAACAAAGCTCAAACAATTCCAAACTTAATATTCACATGGTTTTAGAAAACCCAAATCATAAATAAACTTAGCCCATGGTGTTTTGAGAAACACCCATTTCCAAAACAACACAAAAGAATGAAATAAACATGAAACTTGTGATTAAATAGCAAAAGAGAGTATGGTTTGAAGTCACCTTGATGTTTCTTCTAATACCCAAGCTATTACAAAAGAGCTTAACCTTAATCTTCAAAAACCTAAGCTAAATACTTAACTTGGAAGCTAATCTATGAATTAAATGAGCAATAAATGCTAAACTATGCTAAGAGATGAACTAGGGTTTGAGTTTTTGTAATAAATGAGGCCAAAGATCATTTACAAACTAAGTTTGAAGCTATTTAAAGCTTCTAAGAATGTGTGAGACGAAAATTAGCTTTTGGGTCCTTGAAGTTCTTCAAAATTCGCGAAATTCCACAAAAAACGTAAGTTCAAACGGTTAACCGAGTGACTCCAAACGACCGACTGAGTGAAATTGAAAATCAGAACCAAACTGGGTTCCAGATCCGAAACGGGTGCCAGTGTGGGCTCACTCGACCGCCAGTGTGAAATCAATTCACTCGACCGCCAGTGTGAGATTAGTTCACTCGGCCGCCAGTGTGAGATAAGTTTCCTTGAACGTTTCTGTAACTCGACCTCATTCGGCCACCAGTGTGGGCTCACTCGGCCGCCAGTGTGGTTTCTGCATGTTGGGCTTTTTCTTCTCTTTTTCTCGGCTTTCCTTGCTCATCCTCCAACCGAACTTCAATTCCATGTGCCAATGCTCGTTTTTCCTCTAAAATGGACTATTTCACCTTGTTTCCTACACTTTGAACACATTTCTTGACAACAAGGTTAGTGGCACAATTTCTATCAATTACGCCCAAAATCACATCAAAATGCTACAATAATATAGCGAAAATGAGCACAAATACGAGCAATCTCACACTCAATCAACCCCCCCAAACTTAGAGATTTGCTTGTCCCCAAGCAAAGAAAAAGAAAAATAAAGGAGGGTGATTGTGAAGGATTTGTGAATGGATACAATGCATAGTAGGCATGATCAAGCTATACCTCCCATGAATGGTTCATCAACACATGCACTTTTCTAACACTTCACAACAAAATGTGATCCAAGCCAAGACAAATTCAAACACTTGATTCACCGCTCTCTCAAGAAGTGTTTCTCTCAACACACAAGTGTATAATGGACATGTAAGCTCTCAAATGTCAATCCACGAAAAACACAAAGACCATAGGTTTGCTCTTCAACTCAATTCTCTACCAATTATTTAGGCATCAATTGTCAATCAAAGAGGTGTTTCAAGGGTTGTAATGTAGGCTCTTTGGAATGGGTAGGGTGAATTTGGAATTAGTGACTCATTCAACTTGTAGAGCAACAATTGTTGGTATTTCTCTCGTATTTCATTCAACTCTCACGCAACACTTGCTCTTTTTCTTTTCTTTTCACTCAAAATTTACTTCACCCTCACGACTTTGGAGCCATTTTTTCCTTCACTTTTGTGCTTTGAGCTTTTGGGACTTTTGTTTCCCTTTTATTTTTCACATTAAGCACAAGTTCGTTAACTCTTCTTTTTCTTTTCAACCCTTTTTTTTTCACCTCTCTTCTCTCTTGAATTCACTTTGATCAATACAAATCCACTCACTTCAATTCCCTCACCATTTCAACCAACATTGAAGCTCTACAAATGTCTAGGACAATTAGGCTCAAAAGACGTGGTTTCATGGTGACATTTTGTAGCTTGCCAAAGAAGATTGGTTTTACGACTCAACGGGGCTAACTACGAAAATGTATCGTTTGGTGGGATTCATTTGGCCAAGTGACTTAAATTCAAAGAAATGACTCTTATCATTTTTGACAATTTCTTCCTAAAACAGGTGTCAAACAAGTCAAAGAGCAAGTTCTAGCATGCATAATTCGTGGATGACTCACTCAAGAAAAATTGAACCAGAATGATATTTCGATTCAAGAAGGCTCAAGTCTCTCCGGCTCAATGTGGTAAACTCAAGTGTTTTCCTAAGCCTAACCCATCACACAAAATGCAATCAAATGATAGAGTCATACATGCATCGATTTCCCACTCATCAAGAAACATCACAAGATCACCTAAAGTAAACTCATGTATAAATCAACAAATTCTCCAAATAAAAAAATCTTGCCCCTAATTCATGTAAATTATGCAATGTAGCTCTCAAAACGACCCAAAAAAACTCAATATAATCAACAATTCTCATATCAATCAAACCAAATCATTCAAGAAATAGACGAATGTAGAACGGTGCAAATGAAATTGTAAAAAACGACCACCCCCCCTAAACTTAGACTTTGCTAAGCAAATCTAAGTTTGGAAATGAGTGTTTACCTTTGAGTTTGCACCATACATCATTCCATCTTTCTTCATTGTATCCTTTCTCCTCACATAGAAGTCCATGTCCAAGCTCCATTAAGCACCAACATCATACCCCATCCTACTAAACAAAACCAACCCAAAAAGATCAATAAGCATAAAACTAACTAAAATGAAAAGAAAGCAATAAACGAATGGATTGCCTCCCATTTAGCGCTAGGTTTAACGTCCTATGCCGGACGGAACTAAAAAAAGTTCAAAATTCTCTTTCGATCTCGGTATTTGACAATCTTTCTTTGAATGGAGGATGATAGTGTTTCACATTATGCTTATCGGTGATGAAAAGATCGTCTTCCTTACTTGGCAACTCAAGATTTCCTTCAAAGTTCTCTTTCTTCATAACTAACATGTTACGTCCCTTGAGCTTCAACTTTCTAAGAATTTTCATCACTCCAAAGTTGCACCATATTACCTCATCTCCAATTTCAAATCATTTTTCAATGTTTATCTGCTTTGAACTCTCTCTTCTTTCCTCTTCATCATCTCTTGATTCAAGCAACTTACCAAATTTCTTTTTGTTGGGATATGAATCCTAATATAAGTCCTAATTGATGTTGAAGTAGTTTTGATAAGTCAAAAGAAGACTTGAATATATTTCTAAGTATTGACTGATCTAGTTATGGAAGTCATCTTGTGACAAGATCAGTAGAGTGCAAGAGAAAGAAAAGACAAGTACGATTTATAAGTACTGAAAAAATAAACTAAGTATAGGTTTTATGATGAGCATATAATTGTTGTATAGAAGCTCATAGTTTATATTCATGTAATATTAATGTATAGTTTATAAGGTGACTAAGCTGAAATTATAAAGTTTAAAGTAATGTAATAGTCTTGTTAGGATTAGATTAATAGGATTAGTATAGTTCTAGATGAAGAAGTCTACTACTGGAAGAAGACTGCTACAAGACAAGTCAAGTGAAAAACGCGTGAAATAACTGAATGAAGATAAGATTGTGTATTGAAGAATTAGTTATGGAAATAACTAATTAACTGAAGAAACGCGTGAAAGGATAAGAAGAAACTGTTTTAAAGTTAGTTATCAAGAAAAGTTGTTGGATAACCAACTATTCTTGATTTCTGGAGTTTATAAATAGTCGAAGACATTCAACGTTTGAGACTACTGTTACTACTGAAATTCGAAATACTGAAGTGTTCATTAAGAAGTATTCAAAGCAAAAGAAACTCACAGAGTTGAAGTTCAGAAGTTCAAGCCAGAAGACAAGTCATATTTAAGGAGGCTACTACTGAATTAGAGAAGTTTTTCTTTACAATTTTGTTGTTAAATCAAGTTGCTAGTTGCTTGTAAAATAGCTAGTTGTTAGATCGAAGATATACTTGGTGGTATAATCGAAAAGATTAAAGTCTTATTTCTTGGGACTTAAAGCCACAAGAACACACTACTCGAAGAGAAGAGTTAATAAGAATTTCACGACTGGAGTTGTGAGAGTGGATGTAGACAAGTTGTAGAACCACTATAAATCTTGTGTTGATTTACATTACTGTTTTATTTGTTGTTTAGTTTATTACTTGTTTAATTGATTAATCTACATATAGAATAGACAAGATCAGTGTTCTTCGATATTAGTTGAGTATAAATTTTAAGGGCTCATTGTTAAATCTGATAATTCCGCATTGTGTACTTTGATATTTTGAAAGATTTTTAAAAGTCTATTCACCCCTCCCCTCTAGACTTTTACTAGCTTACTCAATCTTACTACTCAACTAGGGACCTACAAGTGGTATCAGAGCAGTAGTTCTTTGGACTGCTGTTTCTTGATCACCCATAAAGACTTTGAGGGAAGTCTTGGTTCTTTTGTATATTTTTTCATATCATCATACTGATTTTCCTGTATCTTTGATCTATCTGCTATATTCCTATTTGATCTTCTTGAAATCATGTCTATGGAAATAAGCGCTAACAAACTGCCTAAGTTTTTAGTCCAGGATTATGATTACTGGAAACTCAGGATGGAAGCTATCTTCAGCTCGACACACGACCTAATGGTGTCCGTCGTAAAAGAAGGACCAATTGTTACTATGATTCCAAACACTGCTGCATTGGAACCGTCAAAAGCTGTTGGCGTTCTCGTCCCCAAACCAAGGTCAGAACTCACTTCGGAAGAAATGAGACAGAACAATCTGGACAGTTTAGCTAAGAACTATATTTTACATACCCTTCCCAACGAGTATCTGGGAAAATTATTAAAATGTAAGACTGCTAAAGAAATGTGGGATCGACTTGCTATCATTTGTGAAGGGACTACCCTGATCAAGGAAAGCAAGTTATCCACTGCTGTTCAGAGGTTCGAATCATTTAAGATGAAGGCTGGTGAAAATATAGACCAGTTAGATACTCGTTTCACTCGTGTCATGAATGATTTGGAAGTATTAGGCAAGACTTATACTAATCGTGAAATTAACTTGAGAATTCTTAAGAGTCTAGATGCTAGATGGAAGATGGTCAAGATGATCATCAAGAACACTCAGGACATTGATGAATGGACTGCTGAGACAATGTTCAAAACTCTTAAAGCTCATGAGTTCGACTTAGATGAGGATGATCCTTTAACCAGTAGTGATAGAGAGAAAATTGTGTCGAAAAATGTTACATTTAAGACTTCTTCGTCTAGGAGCTCTAGAGTAGACAAGACTAAGTCTGCTAGTTAAGGAAGAGCTAGATAGGTCTGATCTAAATCTAAAAGATCAGATAAGTCTTATAGTTAGAAAATTCGACAAGCTTAATAAACGATACAGTCGATATAAGCGATTTTACAAAGACTTTAGAGGTTCTAACAACAAGGACTCGTCCAAGACCAGACAAGATTGAAACTCTTCCGAAAGGAGAGATGAGGTCTCGAAAGAAATCAGACGAGATAGAAACTCTGAGGATAGGAAGATTAGATGTTCTGATAGACGAGACAAGAGAAGGGATAAATCTCCTGTGAAAAAGTCTATTAACTATCCTTTATGCTATAATTGTGAGAAACCAGGTCATTACATTCATGAATGTCCGGACTTGAGCACTGGATGATCGAGAAGAAAGGAAAGCCAGACGGGAATGAAGATACAACAGGGGTAAGAAGGCTATGTTGGCTAACAATGACTCTGAGACGGACTCAGACGAGTTACCTTCGTCTTCATCTAGTTACCCTTCTAACAACGAAGATAAAGCATTCATAGCAGACGATGGCCTAATTCTAATGGCGAAAATCGAACAAGAGGTATCATCTACAACTTCTTTTCGTTCATGTGATGACTCAGATTCTGATGAAAGTGACACTGCCGATAATGGAGTAGGGAGTAGTCTTCAGCACTCGTCAAGAGTAACTGAAGAAGACCTCCTACTTGCTAACAAGGCATTCATCGGAGTCAGTGATGAGAACATCTCTTTAAAACAAGAAACCATTGATCTGAAGGAAGCTCAGTTGAAGGTAGATCCTAATATAACTGTCTTAAACAAACGCTTGACGGAAGAGTTGAGTCAACTCAAAGACAAGTGTGCGTCAACAGACAAGTTGTATCAAGACCTGCTAAAAACTCATGCTACCGAGACTAATGAATTCAATGTTTTAAAGAATAAGTGCAAAAAGCTTGAAGAACGCAATAAGTTCTTAGAGACTGAGGTCGTAAATCTAGACCTTAAACTTACTGACTTTGTTAATTCATCAATAATTAATCAACAACTATCAGATAGGTATAGGGCTCCAGATGATAAGACTGGGTTGGGTGCAGATTCACCTGACTCGCCTACTCATGTCATTAAGAACCCTACTGATGTTAATTCAAGTTCTTTAACACACGATAAAGGGAAAAGACCAATGCATTACGATATTGAAGCACCAATTCAAGGTAATGTACAAAGACAGACTATAGTTAACACTCCGACTATCAAAGGTGATAGAAAGAATGTTAACAACAGACCTGTCTTATCTAGACCAAATATGAAGAGATCTAAGAATCGTGGACGACCAAACCAGGTCAGATACGAAGATTGGTATCCTCCTCAGACTAAAACTAGACAAGTACAAACTCGTTGGAATGAGCCTAGACCTCCTTTCATAAGGCAGTCTCAGCTCTACTCAACTAGACCAAGAAATGTTGCTCCTAAATATCGTACTCAACCTGTCTTATATCCTCCACCTTTATCATATGACATTATTGGAGAGGAAAGACCCAAACGAGTCTATAAACCGTATGGCCCAAACGCTTATAAACCTTATTCAAACTATCAAAGGCCTATGCCCTCTAAAGTAGAGGTTAAGTCAAAAGGCTATCTCAAACGAGTAGACTCAAGGTCTGATGATAGATCAGATGAGGTTGATAAAGTATTGTTCTGCAACAAGTATGGTAGAAAACTGAAGAGGTCCAATCTGTTCAAAACCCCTATGTACATTTGGATTCCTCTTAACTCTACTAACCCCCAGGACCCCAATAGACAAGGTGGGTACCTAAGTTATTAAATATCATCATTGCAGGGTCGACTTGACTTGTATAAGAAGGGTGGCTCTGTAGGAGAAACTTGGAACATCGATAGTGGTTGTTCGCACCACATGACGGGTACTAAGGCTCTTCTATCGAGCTACTGCGAATAAGAAGGACCCAAAGTAATCTTTGGTGATAGCTCAATGGCCATTAAAAAAGGCTCTGGTTACATCAGAAATGGAGATGTAGAGATACAATACGTATCCTACGTAGAAGGTTTGAAGTACAATTTACTATCTGTTTCTCAATTATGTGATCGTGGTTATAAGGTACAATTCAAGAGTCGAAAATGTGAGATCATCGACAAGAGGACACACACTGTACTACTCGTTGGCATCAGACAAGGCAGCGTGTATATCGTGAATTGGAATATCTTTCCTAGGGATACTTGTCTTCTTAGTAAGAACCCTAAAGAGATCAGTTGGCTATGGCATAGACGTCTATGTCACATGAACTTTAAGGTGATTAATAAGATTGCAAGAGATTACCTTGTTGAAGGTATACCCAACGAAATCTATTTCAAGTCACAGGTATGCAATGCTTGTCAGAAAGGTATGCAGGTAAAAGGTTCCTTTAAATCCATTCCAACTCTCTCCACAAGTAGAGTTCTAGAACTACTACATATGGATCTTCATGGTCTAATTTCTCCTCCAACCTTGAACGGTAGAAGGTACACACTTGTTGTGGTAGACGACTATTCTAAATTCACTTGGGTAGTCTTCTTACACAAGAAGAGTGATACACAAACTCTCTTACCTGATCTGTTGAAGAGGATACAAGTTGAGAAGAATCAGTCCATTGTCAAGATTCGTAGTGACAAGGGTACTGAATTCATTAATTGCTATATCAAAGATTTTTGCTCTAAAAGAGGTATCCAGCATCTTACTAGTGCAGCCAGGACACCTCAACAAAATGGAGTAGCTGAGCGTCGGAATAGAACTCTTAAGGAAGCCTGCAGGACCATGCTGACCGAGTATAATACTCCTCAAAAGTTTTGGGCAGAGGCGATTAATACTGCATGCCACTCCCAGAACAGAAGTGCAATCAACAAGGCACTAGGTAAGACGCCCTACGAGGTATGGAAAGGCAGAAAGCCCAGAATTTCTTATTTTCATATATTTGGATGCAAGTGTTTCATCCATAACAATGGGAAAAGTAAGTTGAATGCCTTTGATGCTAAAGTAGACGAGGGAATATTCTTAGGATACTCCTCGACTAGCAAAGCATTCAGAGTATTTAACTACTCCACTCTTTGTGTGGAAGAAACACCACGTGTTGTTTTCGATGAATCTCGACAGGACTAATCTACCGACCAGATCAGTAAGAAAGTGAGCGATTTATCGATTCAATCTGAAAAAGAATCAGAAGTGTACGAATCTGTTCAAGCCTACAATCCATTCATGAAAGCCCTCGAGTCAGATGACGAGGTGAAGGTAAGTGACAAAGGTAAGTCTACTAGACCAGTTGACATGCCTGCTCTAGTTGACTCGTCTACTCCTGTTAAAACTGCAGATACAAATGATGTTGAAATGCATGAAGCCGTAGTTGATTTAGATAATGAGAACATGCCTGATAAGTCTAGAAAGACATGGAAATTTGCCCATAATACTGAGAATATCATTGGTGACTCTACTGTTGGTGTAAAGACTAGACGACAACTCTTTGAGTCACAAGAACAACCTAGTCCATCTATGTTTTGTTGGTGTTGTTTCCTTTCATCTATCGAGCCTAAAACCGTTAAAGAGGCATTGGCTGATAGTAATTGGATCATTGCTATGCAAGACGAGTTGAACCAGTTTGTTCGAAACGACGTCTGGAAACTTGTCGATAGGCCAGAACACCATAATGTAGTTGGCACACGATGGATTTTCAAAAATAAGAAAGATGAGAATGATGTAGTCGTTAGAAATAAGGCTAGACTAGTAGCCCAATGCTATTCACAAGCTGAAGGCATAGACTATGATGAAACTTATGCACCTGTTGCAAGACTAGAAGCCATCCGATTGTTTCTTGCATATGCTGCTTATATGAAGTTTACTGTATATCAAATGGATGTTAAAAGTGCATTTCTTAACGGTATTCTTGCGGAAGAAGTGTATGTAGAACAACCTCCAGGTTTCGAGGTGAAAGGCAATCATGTGTACAAATTGAAGAAAGCCTTATATGGACTGAAGCAAGCTCCAAGAGCATGGTACGATACTCTCTCTCTCTCTCTTTCTATTAGAAAATGGTTTTAGTAAGGGCAAAGTAGACCGTACTTTGTTCAGAAGACACGAAGGGAAAGACATTTTACTCGTCCAAATTTACGTGGATGATATCATTTTTGGATCACCCAACAAAAAGCTGAGTGAAAGTTTTTCAACACTCATGCAAAGTAAGTTTAAAATGTCAATGATGGGTGAAATGACCTACTTTCTTGGTCTTCAAGTAAAACAAACAACCGATGGGATTTTCATAAATCAAGTCAAGTATACTAGAAATCTTCTAGACAAGTATGGTATTAAAACTTGCAAATCTACTAGAGTACCCATGCTACCTACCTACAGGATGGATCCAAACGAGCATGGTAAGTGTGCTGATCAATCATATTATCGTGGTCTTATTGGTTCATTACTGTACCTAATTGCTAGTAGACCTGATATTGCATTCTCTATTGGTGTATGTGCACGATTCCACGCTAATCCAAAAGAGAGTCATATGGAAACCACTAAAAGGATATTGAAATATTTGAAAGGAACCATCAATCGTGGTATATGGTATCTTTCGAATGATGATTTATCCCTAAGTGGCTACTCTGATTCTGATTTTGGTGGCTGTAGAATAGATAGGAAATCTACTTCTGGTTCTTGTCAATTTCTAGGCACAAAGTTTATTTCATGGTTTTCGAAAAAGCAGACCAGTGTGGCTACATCCACAACTGAAGCCGAATACATGGCTGCTAGTAGCTGTTGTAGTCAATTACTTTGGCTAATTCAACAGCTTAGAGATTATAATATCATTGAATCTAATGTTCCCATATTTTGTGATAGTAACAGTGCTATTGCCATTACACAAAATCCTGTTTTGCACACACATTATAAGCATGTAGATGTGAAACATCATTTTATACGAGATCATGTTGAAAAGAAGAACATTCGCATGGAGAAGATTCACACTGATATTCGAAGAGCTGATATCTTTACAAAACCATTACTTGAAGCTCGTTTCAGAGAATTATGCATTAGTCTAGGATTGATTGATCTAGACCCTACTACTGCATAGTGTAGTACTAACAAGATATGTACTCAAAAGCAAGTCATTCGCAGAACAGACAAGTACAACATAAGCCAAGTCACGTTACATTCAGACTCAACTAGATTCAGGTATACAAGGCCAGACAAGATGACCAAACAACCCGATAAGGAAGCTGGTAAAGCTGAGGGTAATATTAAGGGAATATACATTTAAGGGGGAATCTATGATTTCTTAAATATCCTTATGTTGACTCTTAAGTTTGTTAAAAGTCATCTTGATCGATACCTTGATTACTGCATTTGATTGATATTCATTTTAATTATTCTACTCTACCACTCGTATCTACTCTCATTCGTCGTACAAGATGAGACAGGTACTTGATGAAGTTTGACAGTCAGACAGACAAGCACAGTCGAAGGGGGAACTCGTCTAGTGCAAATAAGTCTACTAATCTGTTCTGATGAACTCGAACAGACCAGATAAGCTCTCTATTGATTTAGATTCACTAAGTATTGGAATTGATATAAGGGTATAAATGTAATTTTGTATTGCGAAAGATTGGAAACCCTAAAACTGGATTTATACACTCCATTTAATGAGGTGTATACACCCAATTCCCGCCCAAACTCACTGCAAATAGGTTAGATGAGTACACCCTACTGTTCTAACCAATAGCAAAGGCGGATTCCAAAATTTACAATACTAAATCGCATAATATTCTCGATTCCACAACTGAATTCCAAAGATTTTCTTGTTACCGTTGGATCAATCTACTCGATCCTAGCCACACGTTTCAAAAACCCCAAATTCTTAAAACCCCTCATTCAGAAAATTCCTCCCCACGTTTTCATAACCGTTCTACTTAAAGTTTCCGATTTCTTTCTTGAGCCTACTACTCTATTGTTAATCTGATTGTATTGCATCCTATTTTCAAATCAACCATGTCTACTATATCCATATTTGATTCTGAAACTAACATGCAAGCTAAGTTCAATGTTGGGAAATTTGCGGCAGAAGGCAAAGTCCATGTGGAGAGGTGCCTGTTCTTCAAAGGAAGGCATTCGGATGATAATCGAGAGATTCTCACGAAGTGCTACAACTGCGGTCTGAAGCCGTTATTGGAGTTGTATCCAGAGGTGGTGCTAGAAGAGGAGGTTCTGGAATTTTATGCGTCTGCTACTCATAGAGGCGAGTATATTGAGTCCTTCATCAGCGGAAGGCGAGTCAAAGTGACCAGAGAAATGCTAGATGCAAAGCTTCATTTGAACCCAGGTTCAATTGATGTTGAGAATTATGCAGCTGGCCAAGAACTGAGATATTTGAGCATATTTTGTGGTCGAAAGCTCAAGTTATCTAGCGATGGAAGGATTTCGTCAGTAAAGAAGAAACAGCTCCTGCCAAAATACAAGACATTACTGGACATTGCAAGCAAGATGTTGCTTGGTGTCACTGGAAGTTTTGATTCAGTAACCCTTCAGAAGGCGAGAGTTATGGCCGCAATCTACGATGGCATAACAGAAGGAAATTGGCAAAAGTTGTTCATGGATAGGTTAATGTACTTTTCAAAGTATGTTAAGGTGGATGCTGATTCAGGTGAGTGGAATGTGTCTACTACCGTCAGTTTTGGAAACAAGTTGAGTGTTCTTCTACCTCACTTGTTACCATCAAAGAAGAATTGGAGTAAGGGCAAGCCATTTCACCCTCTTAAGTTCTATCTCAAGAAGGATGCTATTGAAAGGCAAACCCAAGGCAGACTAGAAGAGAAGAAGCAAGTTCAGATCAATCTGAAAGATGCCATGATTGAGGCTGAATCGTCTAGTGAGAAAGAAGAGGAGCAAGTTCAAAATGGAACGAGTGGTGCATTAGTTGACTATGTTTCAAACGAGGCGTTGATAGAGCCTGTTGATGATTCTGAAGAAACGGAATCAAACGAGTCTTCAGAAGTTGAGAGAGAAACTGAAGAAGAGTACCAGCACAAAATAAGTCAAACTCCCAGAGGCGACTTGTCTAGTCCTGTCCCTCCTACTCGTCTGGTGGCCGAATCATCCTCCTCTCCTGCCAAGAAGGCAAGAATGGTTAGTACTTCTACTTCCATTCCATCTTTATCTCCTCCATCTGGTCCTATTATGAAGAAGGCAAGAACATTTCGTTCTCGTGCCAGACCAGTTCAGTCAACCACACCCAAATTTGTTCAGCACTTGAGTTCTTTATTGACTCAAGATGCCCCAGTGTTTGTTCATGCTGAAGATGCACCTTCACATGAAATTCTTGTTCAATCCCCACCCAAACCCCAATAAAGCACCCCCAAATTACTCTACCCTCAACAGGAAATGTTGAACCGTTGAACCCGTCTATTATGGGAACTCCATTAGCTGACACTTCAGCAACTGATATAAGGACCCCACTTACTCAGACCCCTCCCATAAATAGATTTCCCAACTTAGTCGATTATCCGCGGTGCGCAAGGGAGAAGAGGCTCCGAGCACAGATGACTAAGAACCTGAAGAAAAAGTTACCTTCAATTGAGATTGATACCAGTTCAGAAGCGTATGAGAAGCTGATAAGAATCTGCACATGGGTTGCTCTGAGAGAAGGACCATGTGAAGATATGTTCGAGGTGATAACCGGTATAGGCCGAATCTCCATTTTTCAAGATTGGGAGATGGAACAGAAAGAGATCAGTGGAGTCAAGAAGCATTCTGAATTGAGAAGTGTTGAGGCCTTGACTGACCTTGTAAAAAGGATACTTGAAATTCCGGATGATGTGCTATGTTCAAGCAGGCCAAGTATTGGTGTTCAATACTCGGAAGACGACTTCAAGGAGCCAGAATCATCTGATCCAAGTCTTGATCTGGATAACATTTCTGACCAACTTTGAGGTATTATCTTTAATTTCCATGTACAACATGCTCATGGACCGAGATGCAATGTTGGCCAGATAACCAGACAAGTGGAGAAAGACTTTACTGAAGAGACTTGTGCACACACAGCAAAGTTGGTTGAAATTGTTAAGAAGGAATGTGAAGCTGCTGAGCGCAAGGCTAAGGAAGAAAGGTTAGCAATCATACCTTACTCTCCTATGTTGAATTTGAAAGCCATTGCTGGAAGTGTTATTCCAGAAGAAGTAGTAGAAGACGAGGTCTTAGCTACTGATCTGGATGACCAGTTGGTTGAAGTAATTGTGGCTGAAGAAGATGAGTTGATAGAAGAAGCGTATCCTGAAGAAGTTGTTCACACAACTCAATTCGTTCCATCTGCTTCATTAGATGAGTTGAAAAGCAGTTTGAAGCAAGTTTTCAAATCTTCGATTGATGAATTCTTAAAATCTGATGTGAAGAAGGTTTTGTTAGACCAAAACAGTTCACTAGTTACTAGTTCGAAGGAAATGATTTTGAATGAAGTAAATCAGTTGGATACTGATTTCAGGCAAGAAATGTTCAATCAGCTTGAGTTGTTTATCCAAAACTAGGTCGAATACTCAGAGAAGAGTTCCGTTGACTTTTCTAGAGTCTTAGCTAAAGAATCAAGGAAAATGGAAAGAATATATCGAGTGAAGATTGAGATTGCAGATGAGCAAAGAAGGGAAGCTCATGAACAGTTGGAGAATGCCCGAGCTCTTCTGAATGCAATGACGGAGGAAAATAGATTGCTCAAGCTAACTACAACTCACTTCAAGAATGAGTTCAATCTTATGTCCAAGAAATTGAAATGTACAGCTGATCGTCTTGAAGAGCTTAGTCAAGATGGAAGTCATCAGAGACAGATCGAGAAGGCTACTGATCTGATGAAGCAAACTATAACGCCCCGAATCCGAAATGCAGCCCTTGTGGCTCAAACACTCTAAATTCGAGTCGCCACTTAGTTACCGAAAATCCAAACATAAAATTTTCTTTTAAAAATCTAATAACACAAGCAATGATAAGAGTTTTGCAGCGGAAATAATTAAAGACAATTATAAATTTCAATAGAATCGGTGTGGGCCTATTTATTAAAACTTAGAACATGATAAGTAACAGCCGTTTTAAAGATAGCATACATATGGTTATCGAGTAACTTTAGGAAAGTTGTCACTTGGCATAAGAATAACATTGTCTATCATAAGACATTTCATTTATTATAATATGTCTTAAATATATATAATATTATAGCATCTTAATGTGGGGAAACTCTGTGTCATCCCTGCTGCAACACCGGCCCCTCTCAATCATAACCTGAAATATTAGTTTTGGGGTGTGAGATAAAAATCTCAGTGGATATCCTATACGCTGCTATACAGATTGGCAGTACGCCGAAAATATTTTATCTTAACATTTTGTCTTAAATTATTTCTTATTATTTTGCGTAGTGAATTTGTCGTTCACTGAGGATTCATAATATATTCTTATTCATAACCATAGATCATACTTGCCATAAATCATCATATATCATACTTATCATAAATCATCATTATCATCATATCATATATCATGTGGGACACTGGTAGCGACTCTACCACATGCTACCCCCTAAACGCTTCCGCTTCCTCCTGGGACACTGATAGCGACTCTATCACATGCTACCCCCATAAACACTTTCCCACCTCCTCCGTGAAACATATATTGGGACACTGGTAGCGACTCTACCACATGCTACCCCCATAAACACTTTTCCGCCACCTCCGTGAAATCGTAATTTATATATCACACATATCATAATATTATATCATAATTATTATTGTATTATTGTGTTCTTAGTTATATGTTGATGTTTGTTTAGTTCAGTTCAGAATACACCAACAGTCCATATAACATTTACATTGGCAATACAGTAGTGACACCCACCTCTTTAACTTTTAAGAAAAGCTACAAACTTTTTGAATAATTTTAGCAAGCGTAACGCAGGGACCGTCCGAGCTCCGATTAGGCCGCACTTCGCCTAGCACGTTTCCTTGAATATATGTTTATTATAAGAACTCTTGATTCTTTAAAATTACATAACAATTTTCCTTCATGAATAACTCATAATTACATGAAAAGTAATATCGAAATAATAAATTAACCAAGCACATTTGATGTGCTTTAACAAATAATAATAATTTCTGGAACATTTGATCAAATGTACTTTAAACACATACTTCACTTAATAATTTTAAAAGAAGCAACATATAAAATAATAAGATCATTAAACTTCAATCATTAAAAAAAAAAATCACTTTTTATCAATTCCAGTCCTAGATACTTATGGAAATATTGCAACTATTGAAAACACTTGAACATGCATTAGAATGTCAAAAGAATTATGTTTAAATTTATGGAAATTAAAAAGAAGGTGTATTTATGCATATTTCAAAATTGGTCCCTGCTAGCTAGTTATGGAACATAGAATAACTTAATTTTCTCCTATGTTCGTGATTTTATTCCCGTCAAACGGATAACCCAATTAACATTTTTATCAGAGGTAATCAAACTAAATAATGTTAAGTTTACTGACAATAAATTGGTTTGTCAAAAACGCGTCTTGATGTTGAGTGAAAATGACTTCGAAGTATTGAACATGAAACGAAATGCTCTGTTTTTCCCAGATTTTCCCAGCTCACTGCCCCATATTAAAAATTGAATAACTCTGAATATACTCGGTCAATATCTTTTAGATTCAAACTATCTACCACATGGACATCATAACTTCTTTGATTTTGAGTCAAAATCAATTTTCTATTGAAAGATATGGACTCCCAAAATCACTGCAGTCAACACAAAATTCCAGCTTGTATCGTAAACTTTGAAAAATCATTTTATACACTTAAATCACGTTTTAAACCAATAAAACACACCTAACATATAACATGTTTATTATAAAACATATATATCACAAGTTCCACAAGATTCGAGTACCGAAAATCATAAACGGAAATCGAAATTTACGCAAATAGCATATAAATGTTTGTGTGTTAAAACCTGTGTAGCATTCTCGATTTAGGCTGGATAGAGCTTGATCATTTTCGTGTTTAGGCCTGAGTAACGATAGAAGAACAACAGGGGCTTGGTTCTTGAAGGATTTAGCAAGAAAATTGAAGAACAAGTTAGCAATGTAATTTGTGTAAATGAACACAAAAAAAAAAAAAAAAAAAAAAAGAAGAAGAAGAAGAGTGGATTTCTTCACTTTGCTTAGAAGGAGATGACTGATTCTCCAACTCAAACACCAGCTGGGAGACGTTTCTGGATGGAAAAGCTTCAAAACGAGCTGGAATTGTAGACATGAATCTGTTCTTCCTACGGATTAGGAAGACCGATCGAAGGGGCAAAAAGGAAAGGAAGTGGTGTGTTCTCCTCCTTAATCTTGATCGATTCTTCAGATGGAATGGAGAATGATTTTGGCAGAGCTTGGGGGTGTTTGTGAAAGGGAATAATGAAGAAGAAGTTACTGTGATGGGGGGTATATATAGAAGAGAAGATGGTCGGTTATGAATAGTAATTGGTGAGGTAGACTAAAAGTGACCACATGAGTTATATGGTTAAAAGTTAAAGTTGTTTATATTTATTTATCACGGTATTTATTTACTACAAAGTCGTTACTTATTTTTGTGTTAGTTTTTCGTGGAAAATTACACGAGAGCTATAAATATTTATTTAGGATTTATGGCGATAAAATCGTCGCGCTTCGAGACAAAAATTATTTAATTATAACATTCGACTTAAGACTTTTTTTTATATTATTTCTATTTTAATTCTAGTATTAATTTAAGAGCAAATTATTAGAATGAGTCGTACCATAAAATAAAATTAGATAAGACAAACATTATATCACATAGACACGCAAAGCAGGACAATCAAAGAAATGTAATTTTCACATATGAGATGTTGTATCTATGATCAAGCAAGTAAATATGTTGTATTAAAACTAAGATAACAATGCATTATTATTTATTAAAACATATTATGCTTTGTTTAGTCATTTATCATGAGCTTTCATAAAATAATTTGTAAAGTTATTAATTAAACTTCTTCCATTTTAAATATTCACTAAACCATATATTTTATTTATTTCTTTATTATGTGCTAGGAGTGCTCCCGGATCAGAATGCTCGTCCGTCTTCCTGAAAATCAAATCTCCTGATAACAAATAACGATGTTAATATAGTTGAAAACTCTTAAATAATTTATTCATTTATTTCATATTAAATTTTGGGACGGGGTGTTACACAAGCCATTCAAGAAGAGATGACCAGATTTAGTTCTCTTTTCACTCTTAAGGCAAGTGATGAAGCCAAAAAGGGGGAAGAGATTGAAGAAGTTAAAGTTGCTGATGTTGATGTTCATACTGCTACTGCTACTGATATTCCTGTTCGATCGACTAGAAGAAGACTAGTGAAGAAAGCTGAGTTAGAGCATATCAGTGCAGAAGAACAGTTAAGGTTGTCAAAAGGCAAGTCTATTGTTTCTGATGAAGTTCAAGTCAAACCAAGGCAAGTTAAAAGGAAGCTTGAGACTAAGAAGGAAGCCTTAGGTGAGATTCTTTCTAGTTTTGATGATAAAGAGATTGAAGAAATTCATAAGAAGCAGAAACTAGAAGATGATCGATATGCCAACAAAAGACTAGTTGGAAAGCATATCAAAAGGTTGCAAGATCTGAAAGAAAATCCAGATGTGATTGAAGATGCCCAGATTGACAGATTCATTGATGCTGAACATAGAGAAGCATGGAAGATTGTCAAGTTAAAGTGGGAAGTAGATCACTGGATTATTCGCAAGTTTGGTGATGCATATAGCAAAGACGAGTTGTTTGCTATGTTTGATAAATTCATGGAAGCTGAAGACAACAACTTGTGGAATTTGATTATGCGCATTGCTACTGCAGTCGGATATAATATTCTTTGTCCAGATTTTCCTAAGTGGGAAACGCCTATGTTAGGATCTGGTAAACGTGTTGATTTCAACATAATCAAGAAGTTCGAAGAAGACCTGTTAGAAAAGGAGAAGATTGATAATGAAGATCATATTTCTGATATTCATCGACGTGTTTTGGAAGCATTCCAAGTTCCGAATCCTGATGCTGACACTCCAAGTGGTGGAAGCATGGAATGAAGAAACTGTAAGTAGTTACTTAATTTCTATTATTTTTAAGTATTCGTAATCTACTTGATCTACTGATTATGAATGAAAAGATAAACATTTTGAAGAAGGTAACTACTTAATTAGTCTACTGACTTAAAAATTATTAAAGTAGTTTTGGCTTCATCAAAAAGGGGAAATTGTTGGGATATGAATCCTAATATAAGTCCTAATTGATATTGAAGTAGTTTTGATAAGCCAAAAGAAGACTTGAATAAAATTCTAAGTATTGATTGATCTAGTTATGGAAGTCATCTTGTGACAAGATCAGTAGAGTGCAAGAGAAAGAAAAGACAAGTACGATTTATAAGTACTGAAAAATAAACTAAGTATAGGTTTTATGATGAGCATATAATTGTTGTATAGAAGCTCATAGTTTATATTCATGTAATATTAATGTATAGTTTATAAGGTGACTAAGCTGAAATTATAAAGTTTAAAGTAATGTAATAGTCTTGTTAGGATTAGATTAATAGGATTAGTATAGTTCTACATGAAGAAGTCTACTACTGGAAGAAGACTGCTACAAGACAAGTCAAGTGAAAAACGCGTGAAATAACTGAATGAAGATAAGATCGTGTATTGAAGAATTAGTTATGGAAATAACTAATTAACTGAAGAAACGCGTGAAAGGATAAGAAGAAACTGTTTTGAAGTTAGTCATCAAGCAGAGTTGTTGGATAACCAACTATTCTTGATTTCTGGAGTTTATGTTTGAGACTACTGTTACTACTGAAATTCGAAATACTGAAGTGTTCATTAAGAAGTATTCAAAGCAAGAGAAACTCACAGAGTTGAAGTTCAGAAGTTCAAGCCAGAAGACAAGTCATATTCAAGGAGGCTACTACTGAATTAGAGAAGTTTTTCTTTACAATTTTGTTGTTAAATCAAGTTGTTAGTTGCTTGTAAAATAACTAGTTGTTAGATCGAAGATATACCTGGTGGTATAATCGAAAAGATCGAAGTCTTATTTCTTGGGACTTAAAGCCCAAGAACACACTACTCGAAGAGAAGAGTTAATAAGAATTTCACGACTGGAATTGTGAGAGTGGATGTAGACAAGTTGTCGAACCACTATAAATCTTGTGTTAATTTACATTACTGTTTTATTTGTTGTTTATTTGACTACTTCTTTAATTGATTAATCTGCATATAGAATAGACAAGATCAGTGTTCTTCGATATTAGTTGAGTATAAATATTAAGGGCTCATTGTTAAATCTGATAATTCCGCATTGTGTACTTTGATATTTTGAAAGATTTTTAAAAGTCTATTCACCCCTCCCCTCTAGACTCTTACTAGCTTACTCAATCTTACTACTCAACTAGGGACCTACACTTTTTCTTATCAATCCCCCACAAACTTGAATTTTGCTCAAGTTTGGGTGTTTGCTTCCATTCTTTACCATCTCTCGGATCTTTCAATGGCACATTTGACAATTCCTCTAGCTCCGTTCCCTTACCTTTTTCAACACAAAGCTTGAGTGCTTTGATAGAGTGACATTCTTCATTACTTGGAGCATCTTTGATTGAGTCATACATGGAGAAAGTCACTTTCTCTTCATTTACCTCCAATGTCACCTCTCCCTTCTCCACATTAAGCTCAATTCCCGCTGTTGCTAAAAATGGTCTTCCAAGAATGATAGGCACTTGTTCATCTTCCTCCATTTCTAGCACCACAAAGTCGGCGGGAATTTTTTTTTTATCCACTTTCACTAGAATATCCTCCACAATGCCCTTAGCAATTGTGATCGACCAATCGGCAAGTTGAAGTGCAATTGAGGTAGGCTTCAACTCCCCCTTTTAAGCTTTTTAAATAAAGATAAGGGCATTAAGGTAATGCTAGCCATTAATCACAAAGAGCATTCCTCTGGATCCCATTTCCAATATCACACATGATGATAAAACTACCCGAATCCTTCATCTTTTGTGGCATGTTCTTTTGGAGCACAGCACTACACACCTTGTTGAATTTGACAAGCTCGGGTTCATCAATCCTTCTCTTCTTCGAGATCAAGTCCTTGAGGAATTTTGCATAATTTGGCATTTGCTCCGAAGCATCAGAAAATGGAATGTTGATGTGAAGTTGCTTGAAGACTTCAAGAAACTTAGCAAAATTTTCGTCTAACTTCTTCTTCATGAATTTTTGAGGAAATGGTACCATTGCCTTTGGTACCCCCCACTCATCACATGGTATGCTATTTTCTTTATTAAATTTATTTTCCTTCATCTTTTTCCACTTTGGGATTCTTTCCTCACTTTCAACTCCCTTTTTGTCTTTTGACTTCATTCCATCTTCTTCCTCATTTTCACTCTTTCCCAACTCCATCCCTTTCCATTCTTCTTCACTCTCTTCTTTTTCCTTCACCTTGTCTTCTCCTGATTGAGTGGGCATGGATGGACCATCATATTGGGTGCCGCTTCTAATCTTTATTGCCTTGCAATGCTCTTTGGGGTTTACCTCGGTTGAGAAGGGAAATTTTCCCTTGTTTAGCATTTGATTAACCGCCGTGCTCAACTCTCTAACGGACGTTGCAAGTTGCCCCACCGTATGCTCGAGATTTTTAATCCCTCTTGAGTGTTGTTCATTGATCTTTGCGTGTTCCAAATTTATTTTAACTTGTTGCTCTTGAGCTTTCTTGAACAACTCTTCCATCCGTAAAAGTGTATCTTTCGTAGTAGCTTTTCCTTCACCATTCGGAAGCTTTGCCCCAGAATCAAATCCGGGTGGATATTGCATTACACCTTTTGGGTTAGAATATGCCAAGTTGTCGTGCCTTCGGAAGTTTTGATTTTGATTCCCTTGAAATGAGGTGGATGGTCCCCCTTGCACCGGTTGACCTTGATTGGGTTGGAGTGTTGAGGATTGACCACCTTGAAAACGATTTTGTTGAGGAGCTTGATATGGACGACCACTTTGAAAAATTTGTTGGTAGCTTCCTTGATATTGGGGTCGACCCATGTAGTTCACATCTTCAACTTGATTTATAGGAAGCTCTCCTCGAATAATAGGTAATGAGCTCTCACGTGTTTGATTAGACGATAGAGCATTCACCTTCTCAATCAAAGTGGTGACCATTGTCTTCACCGACTCCATTTCATTTACTTGGGCCACTCGATGTCTTCCTCCTCTATCAATCCTCATTTTATAATAATTGTTCGATATCCCCTCCATTATTTGTTTGATCTCTTCCGCTGACTTGAGCCATATCGAACCTCCGGCACAAGCATCCAAATGTTGTTGATCTTCTCCCCTCAACCCACAAAAGAACCAACATGTAGTTTGCTCTAATGGAAAACCATGTTGAGGGCAAGTTATGAGTAGGTTGGTAAACCTTTCCCATGCTTCCTTGAGGGTCTCGTTAGCTCCTTGTATGAATTGAGAGATGTTTTGCCTTGCTTCCATTATTTTTGAAGGTCGATAATACTTCAACAAAAATCTCTTTTTCAATTCTTCCCAAGTTCTCACTTCTCCCGTCGGAATGCTTGTTTTCAACCATATTTTTGCCTTTCCGAAAAGTGTGAAAGGAAATAGTCTCAACTTCTTTGCATCTTCGGACACACCATTTTGTTTGAGTGTGTCGGATATCTCTAGAAATTGAGCCAAGTGCTCAATTGGATCTTCTTCAAAACCTTCCTCGGTCCTCCCTTCAAATTGCTTTTCTCTAAGCATTCTCAACAAAGAGGCATTTATTTCAAAATTATTTGTCTCCACATTTGGCCTTGCTATCCCATCATAATACTCCATTTATTGAGGCTCAAAGTACTCTCTCATGGGCCTCCCATGTTGTATTGGACGAGGTTCTTGTCTTTCCAGTGGAGGTGGAGCGAGTACTTGAGGGAATGCACCTTGAGGTGGATGGTAAGGATAAGGTGGGGGATAATACCCTTGAGGTGGTTGATAATATCCTTGAGGATATTGTGGATATGGATATGGTGGATAGCCTTGGGGATACCCTCCTTGTTGGACATTAGAGGAATACCCTTGAGGTTGTCCACCATAGTGGCCTTGATTGAACACACCACCCATTTGAACATTAGGTGGGTGTTGCATGCCATTTCCTCCTCCTCCTTGTATTTGAACATCTCCTTGATGTTCAAATTTGAGATTTTCTTGGGTATTGATCTCATCACTTTCATCATCTACCACGGCACCCGGTGGTTGATTTTGTCTATTCTCCGCCATTCTTCGATTTATTGCTCGATTCCTTCTTGCGGTGGCTTGAATCTCAAGATTGATAGGTTCAATTTGTCCACCACGTGCTCTTATTATCATGTACCTATGGAAAATTGCAAATATCAAATTCTTGAAACAAAAATAAAAACAAAATAAAGCAAGTAATTGTAGCTAGCACTAGTATTCAACTAACTCTAAGTCCCACTTATAGCACTACGTCACCTCCCCGGCAGCGGCGCCATTGACTTGAACGAATTTTAGATCAATGTATTTTGACTAACTACTTCCCCTCAAGCATAAGGGATCGTAGTAGTATACACGTAAGTATTTCGACCAAGTAGTATCGAACCACGGGAGGTGGGCTAGTGCAATGGATCCCTAGAGTTGTATGTTGGCATAACTAATGTAACTACGGGTTCGGTTTTGAATTTCTAAAGTAAAGCTAAGTTACTACCAAACTTCAAGAAATTAAATCAAACACCAACCTAGAAACTAACAAGTGATTTATACTACTAAAAATAAGCAAATGACCAATAAGAGAAATTACCACAACGAGAAGGAAAATTACTATCAAAGCAAGAAATTGACAAACAAAATAAAGAACAACTACGAATATAATTCGAAGAAGTGCAAGGGTGAGAGAATACTTCGGCTGTTCTCCACCTAGTGAAATTAAGAGAAATTGCTTTTACTTTGTTAATGCTTCAATTAAGTTTTGCTAAGAGCACCTAAATGCTAGGATGACAACCATTTCCTTTCGGGTAATATAGCCTTAATTCTAAGGTGTTCCCAAACCCGGTAATAAGGTTTTCTTTCTAATCCTCACCAACTACTCAAACAACCATTCAAGTAATTAATGTCCTTTAATGGGGTTCTAATACGATTAACTCTCTCTCGACGAATTAAAAGTATAACTAACACATTTGAATACCAACAACTCACACCATAAAGATAAACATGTCCATGTAACTCTCGTCTACGCTAAACATGCATCTAAATATGGATTAATAGAAATCAACATACAAAGTACCAACAATACCCAATAAAAGAAGCAATAAACCTAATATCAACCATAACAAAGCTCAAACAATTCCAAACTTAATATTCACATGGTTTTAGAACAACCACAACATAAATAAACTTAGCCCATGGTGTTTTGAGAAACACTCATGGCCAAAACAACACAAAAGAATGAAATAAACATGAAACTTGTGATTAAATAGCAAAAAAGAGTATGGTTTGAAGTCACCTTGATGTTTCTTCTAATACCCAAGCTATTACAAAAGAGCTTAACCTTAATCTTCAAAAACCTAAGCTAAATACTTAACTTGGAAGCTAATCTATGAATTAAATGAGCAATAAATGCTAAACTATGCTAAGAGATGAACTAGGGTTTGAGTTTTTGTAATAAATGAGGCCAAAGATCGTTTACAAACTGAGTTTGAAGCTATTTAAAGCTTCCAAGAATGTGTGAGACGAAAATTAGCATTTAGGTCCTTGAAGTTCTTCAAAATTCGCGAAATTCCACAAAAAACGTAAGTTCAAACGTGTTGGTCCTGAAAGGAGTATATAACAAGTGTATGGGGGGGGAGGGGGAATACACTTGTAGGCAATTTCTTTTCAAACTTTGATCAAACCAGCCTTCAGCAAGGTTGTCCTGGACAACTCTGCTGATATGATGAACTCTTTATAGATAATCAAACTACTAAGTACTATTGAGTACTTAGTTGAATAACTATCTAAGGGAGTTATATGTGCGGAATTAGTGGTTGGCCCTTTAGTTTAAACTCCTTTAAATTCTGAAATCACCTTAACAATCAATCCAGTTTAGGGAACTTGTCCACATCTTGTTTTGCACAGTTTGTGATATGTATCTTTGAAAGTTCAGTTTGTGCAGTGTTGAATGAATGCAAATGCTTGAAATTAAATCAACACAAGAGTTTATAGTGGTTCAGAGACTCAAGCTCCTACATCCACTTTCCCTGATTTAACAGGATAATTCCTTCACTCTTGGAATTAACTTGTTTTATAGTGCCAAGGTGCACTTGATCCCTAGGATGTCTAGAGTCCTAGTACCCTTTCTCAACTCAGAACTAACTGTTCTTCTCTGAACAGTTAATTCCTACCACTTCTTCTACAACAACCTTCTATCTCTCTCTTTTGGAAAGGTATAAGGGTTGAAGTAAGGTTCCAACTAATGAGATATCCTTTACAATGAAGTTCAGTGTATAAGGATAGGATATCTCTCTAAGCTTTGAATGGATATTCAATGAATCTCAGCTTAGGTGAAGTGTGTCAAAGACCATGAATGTCTTGAGAGCTTTGCTTAAGCTTGTAAGCTTCAGAATAGTTGATAGTAGTTGGATGCTCTCAGTGGGTCTTCACACTTCTGTATTTATGGACAAATTTGAGGATTTGCCCGTTGGAGAGGCAGCCTCAAATGTCTATAAATGTCTTCCTTGAAATCTTCAAACTGGAAGACAGATTCTGATAGTGACATGTCCTTGTTTTGGGAAATAAACGGCTGTAACCACTTTGTCTTCATTCTGCAGCACTTTTCCCAATGTCTGACTTCAAGATTCACTTGGTCAAACATGGACATCTCTTCTTATCAATGATCCTGAGATAAGGACAACATTTCTTATCTTTGGACAACTCTACTTATCAGTTTCAGCAGAGTTCACTTATCAACAGTGTTGGCTCTTTAGCTCTTCAGATGATTTGGCTCTTTCTCTTTCCATTTCTTCTTTGCATTTGCTATTTGAGCATCTATGTCTTGGATAAGTGGATTTGACCTCTTCAGCATAGTTGGCCTTGAACTTCAAAGCTTGTTCTATTTCAATTGTGCTAAGGCAATATTTCTGTACAACTCTTCTGAACTTGACATTTCTTGTGCTAGACTTGATCTTCAGGATCTATTCTACTTAGTTGATGTTCAGATAGGTTGTTCCACTTTGACTTAACTTTGATCAGCATACTTGTCCTTCAGCAGAGTTCGGGTCAATCCAAAACTGAGCCTTGAGGGGACTTGGACAAATTAAACTTATAAGCATGTGTTCCCCCTCAACTAGTGCATCTATTGATCTAAGAGCTGCCTAACACATCAGCTTCTCTACTTGTCTTAGTCTACATGTTCCAACAGTCCTGAAACATATTCATTCAAATTGACTTATCTACTTGGTATGTCTCAGGGGGGTTTTGGTATCATAATCAAAACTCATTTTATTCCCAACAATTTCCCCCTTTTTGATGATGCCAAAACCTATACAATCTATGCAAAGGTGACTTGATTACACTTATTACATTCTACTTCAGTGAAGGTGATTGGAGTCAAGTTCCCTGAAAGAAAATGTGTTAGTGTATTTTCTGTTTTTCAGTGCACAGAGGTTGATAAGTCAGACAAGTTAGGGTTCAGTAATGTTGATTCAAAATGTGTTCAACTATCATTCAAATAAGAGATCATTACAAGCATGTTGATAGTTGAATAAACATATCAGAGCATGAACATTACATCAGAGCATAAAATAACTAATGATCAGAGCAATACTTAACAAGATATTCTATTAGAGCATTAATCCTTAAGTATAATAGCAAAAAGGTCGTCAGAGCAATCTTCACATATCAGCAGTCTTGAGCAATTTCAGCATAGATGATCAATTTGAACATGTCAGCAACCAAAATATTCATTTCAGCACAGAAAGGGTCAAGAGGACTTAGCCAATTCAGAGGCTACTTCAGGAGGTGGCACCATCCCATATTGTGCCCATACTCTCTTCTTCAATTCCATGGCCTCTTAATTTGTGCCCTTTGGTCCTAACACCATTCTGTTCAATTTCAGGATCTCAAAGAACTCCTGAAAGATCTTGGATTGATCAATGAAACCTTCCTTCTTGGGTGGCATGAATATGATAGGTTTGGGAGTTGTGAGTTCAAGTCTTGCAATGTCAGCAGCTGCAAGCAGTTGTTGATACAATTCCCTATAATATTCAATCATGAACTCAGTGAAGGTGGAGTTAACATCCCTTCAATTCCACCTGCCAATGACATAGTAGTCATAGACAAACTCCCTTTTGGCCTCTTCCCAAGAGTCATTCAGCTGTTTTGGTACCCATTTATCCAAGTGTGGATATTTGGTGTCCATGGGAATCAGTAGCTGAGGCTTCAATTTGTTGTAGGTTGCTCTCCTTCTTCTAAGCTTTTGAAAGTCAGCCCTTCTCTTATCTCTTGCTCTGTTAGCCTCTTCCATCAGATCCATCTTTTCTTGGGCCCTAATCATGGCCAGCTTCTGCTGTGTTTCAGGATCCTTGCCATATCCTTCCTGAAACAACTTTGATGGATCATTTAGCAGCACATTTTTCTTCTTCTTTGGTTGAGGTCCAAAGCCTTCTTCATACAGTCCTTCAACATCTTCAGCAGCTTTGGCACCTTCAGTGGACTTAGTCTCAGCAGACTTGTCAGTTTCAGCAGACTTTGCTTTCTCAGCAGTCTTGGTCACTTCAGCAATTTTGACCTTTTCAACAGCCTTTGACTTTTCAGCAGTCTTGCTCTTCTTGGAGGTAGGCTCTTCTTCCTCAATCCTGAATTCAAGTGGCAATTGAAGACTGTTAGGAAAATCTGTAAAAGTTTCAACAGCTTTCCTTTTGTTTCCTTTTGCTTTCTTGATTTGGCCTCTTGTTTGGACTCCTTCAGTGGATTTGTGCATTCCAGAAGCTTCTCCTCCTGGCCTCTGTTGTAGCCTAGCTCTCTCTTCTTGTGCTGATGCCATTGAATTCTTCATTGCTATGACTAACTGCTCTTCTTCATCAAGATCTTCTAGATTCAGAACTGCTTGCTTCTTGCCCTTATCTTCAGCAGCCTTTTCCTTGCCCTTGTCTGAACCACCAATTATCAAGGCACCTTTGGCCCTTGCTCTTTCTCTTTCCCCGTTTTTGGCAGCATCAAAACATTGAGGTTTGAGCTCACTCATGGTAGTTGCCATCAAGGATTGGGCTTGGTTTAGGGACTTCATCTCTTCTAGCAAATATACATTCTCATCATGTATATTTTGCATCCTGTCGCTGCTCAAGCTAAGGAAAGCTAGAACAGGTTTCATCTTTTACTCAACAACCTCTTCCATGGTTGCTTTCAGAGATGCATCAAGGCTTGCTTTTAACAGATCAGTGAGATTGGCCACTGCACTCTCAGCAATGTTGGCCATCACTTCTTGGGAAAACTTCTCTAAGGCAGCCTTCACCATTGCCAGCCTCATCTCTTCAACTCTCTTCTTTTGTAGAGCAGTTTTCTTTCCAAGGGCTTGCTTGACAGTCAGTCTAAGAGCTTTGACATTGGAGTTGTGATTGTCTCTTAGCAGCTTCTGTTCTTTCTTAACCTCTTTTGAGATAGACTCCATGCTTGCTTTTGCTTTTTGAACTTCAGTGGAGATGGTTTGCAGACCAGATTCCACTCCACTTATCCTTGCTTCTAATGTGGGTAGCACCACGTCTTTAGAGCCAGTCAATCTCATTTCCACAGATGCCAATGTTCTACCTTGCTCATTCAAAGTTCCAGAAGTTTCAATATGAGCAGATTGGACTTGATGAGCCAAGGAGTCCAACTTAGCTGTTTGCATCCCAAGTAGAGCTTGTGCTGATCCAGAGTCCACTTGGATGGGAGCATCTGTTAAGAAATCATCTGCAAAGATTTGGTCAAGAGAAATACCTGCAAGTTCAGACAAATCAAATGGGTTAGAGAATAAACACTCATCACCCTCAGTATTTTTTGCACAAGACTCTGATACATCAGCAGTCTTCTTCTCATTTTCAACTTCTTTTTGTCTCTCTTCATAAATAATGTCCTCACACAAAGGAACAGGCCTCCTTTCACCAAGGGATTCTTGAAGTTCAGATTTGACTTCAAGAATAATCTGTCCTTCCTCACTTATTCCACCCTAATTTGGTGGTACACTCACTATCTTAGTAATCACAACCTCTCTATCATCCAAAACTCCCTCTGGTTTTTCAATTCTACTTTCCTTTTCAACTCCTTCTTCTAAACCTGCAGCACCTTCACCCTCAACAGGGTTCAAAGATGGCAGTTGTTGGGAGATCACAGTGCTTTTCTCAGCAGCCACTGAGTCATCCTGAATGATTAAGGGTTGATTAGTGTCCAAATCTCCTGACACTGAATAGGCCTTAACCAAACCAGCTTCTATGATAGGAGCCTCCACATCTGTAAGCTGTGCCTTAGGTTCAGAAGAACCTTCATTGGCAGATGTGTCCTTGGCTGTGTCACCAGCTCTGGTCAACACCTCTGAAGAGACAGAGCCTTTTCTAGGATAGGTTACAAGGGGGTTTGAAAACTTGCTGGATTCAGAAGGGTTGGGTTGGGGAGGTTCAGGGATGTTGATCTGGGATGGTTCAGGAGGGTTGTCTTCAGAAGGCTTGGAGGGGTTTGAAGGATCATCTTTGCCATCATCACTTGAGCTGCTATCAGGGTGCTTGATCCTTTTAGCCAGTCTCTCTTTCTCTTCAGTAATCTTATCAGCAACTAACTTGGCTAATACTCCCTCATCAGTGAGGAACCTTGTCTTGTTTACTCCAGCAAAGTGAAGTAATCTGCCCTCTTCAATCTGCCACCAATTTGCACCTTTGTCAAGAATGACTTGTGCAATCTCCATGATGGACTTATCTTTTACTTCCACTAACATCCTCAAATCATGGAACATTGACTGAAGCCTTGGGAAATCTCCAAGCTGTGGGTACAGGCTGTCCACAGTAGCCCTTGCTCCTCCGCTGAGCATACTCTCATAAGTATACTCCTCCTCATCTCCACTTGAATGGAGACTTTGGGTTATAGGGGAGATGGCTCTAGTTTCAGGAATAGCAACTTCAGGAAGGTTGAGTTCAGGAGGGTTGGCTTCAGAAGGGTTGGGTACAATATAAGGTACTTTAGTTGCTTTTGAGAGCAATGGATCTGAAGGGGCTTTGCTAAGGGGAGTTGACTCATGAAGTGCATTTTCTAACAGTTTTGAATAATTAAGCATAGATGAGTCAAGGGGAGACAAGAGTCTTGTCTTATCTACTGCAAGATCAGCTAGCACATCAATGCCACTTGTTTGTACACTCCCTTCTGGAGAATATCTCTTGGTTAGATCAACAGGGGTGATAGGTTGGTTTGAAGGGGTAACATGGGTTTCAGGGGAGTTG
This sequence comes from Galeopsis tetrahit, assembly GCA_963675135.1. Lineage (NCBI taxonomy): Eukaryota > Viridiplantae > Streptophyta > Magnoliopsida > Lamiales > Lamiaceae > Galeopsis > Galeopsis tetrahit. The sequence goes on from OY776122.1 coordinate 35,130,724, forward strand.
GGTTCAGGATTTTGAGTTTCAGGAAGGTTGGGCTCTATTGCTTGTTTTTCAGGGACTTTGGACTCAGGGGTTCCAGAACCAGAAGAGTTGGTCCTGGACTTGGATTTGGTCCTACTTTCTGCCCTGCTCTCCCTAAGAGCCACTTGAAGTGTCCTTTCCTCCTGAAGCTCCAAAATCTTATCAGTAGGCTTGACTCTCCTCTTACGTGCCCTACTGCTTCCACTTCCTTCTTAGGGACAACTTCCCTGGGCCTTTTATCACTCTTTTTCTTTTGCCTTGTCTCATTGTACTTCTGCCCCAACTCTTCTGAGTGATCAGAAGGCACTTGTACTCCCTCTTCTGCCACTTCATCAACTTTAGTTGATGCTCCTGAATTCTCTTCTGAGGGAAGTTGAGACAACTTCTTTGTTTTCACAGCCTTGGCCTTTGTTCTCTTTTTCAACTTTGGTTTCTCCTCTTGCTTAGCTCCAGCAGGTTTGGCCAGAAGCATCCTCCTTTGTTCAGTTTTCTTGCTTAGCTTTCTGAACAAGATTTTTTGGGCAGAGAGAGGTTTTGCAAATGTTTGCATTTGAGAGTAATGAGAGAGCCTCTCAATCAATAAGCTTGCCCCGGGGTCCAATACTTCAATTTCCCTTCTAACACAACCTTGTTGTGAGCTTTCACTTTAAACTTGGCCTTCTCTTTCATCATTTCATTCAAGATGAATGTCCTCCAATTGAATCTGATGCCCTTATCACTGGCATCATTTACTGCAGCCATAATTCTAATCCTTGGAAAGCTGACCTGCTCTAGACTCCTAGTGTTCCTTAACAGGCTCTTTGTAACTACCTCAAAGAGATTGAGGAATTCTGGCTTGAGAGTCCTTTTGTGTTGAGTAGAGGAAATGGGACCTGGTACAAGCAACCATTCTTGAGCAATCTCCTCTTCATGCCCATTTCCATAAAACTCTAGATTCCTCCCTTCAGAAGGCAATCCAAAAGCTCCTTCAAGATCTTCTTTAGAAAATTTCACCCTGTGAAATCTTTCTTCTTCATCTCCCTCTGCAACATAAGCCAATCTTGTTGCCACCTCTCCATCTTCAGGCTTTCCTCTCCACTTTAGGAAGGCAAAGAATTCAGCCATTTAGCTTTCAAGGCAAGAGCTTGGTCTTTCCTCCATGAACTTCTTGAGACCAGCTCTTCTCAGCCATCTAAGTGTTGGAGTGATTTCAGGATCTTCACTCTCAAAAGAGACAATAGGCTCAAATATGAGGTTGTTCTTGTTGCTAAGATAGCCAAAATCAAGGTCTAGATCCTTGTTTGTGAAGTCAGCAACCATTTCAGTTCTAACTTTGGGAGCCATTGAAGAACAATGAAGGATTTTGAGAGAGTTTAGAGAAGATGAAATCTAGGGTTTCAAGAGAGATTGAATGCGTGGGGAAGAATGAATTGTTGTATGGCTTCTTAAGACTTGTGAATATTCCAAAAGGAATGTATGTCAATGAGTAGGTGAGTCTTAAGGCAATTCAACGGTTTACAAATGAGGAAATCTAGATTGAACGGCCAAGATCAATTTCAGGGGAGTTGTCCAGTTTTGATCAAACGGTTGTTAACCAATGGAATAGTGAAAAACTGTTTTATTCAAACGTGGGAAGGAGTTTAATGTTTGTTTAAAGCTAGGGGGTTATCAAGGTAGATCACGACTCGAATTGTTTAATGAAAAAAAGAGTTAAATCTTGGCATTTAATGCATTGAAAGCGACTTTTTGGGTAAGGGACAAATTGAATCCTTGAAAAGGTGATATCTTTAAAAGGAATGGACAGTTATTGAAATAGGCAATGATTACCCAAAATAGGTGCTTATCAGACCAAAAATTGGTTTGATAGCCAAGACAACTTATCTGACCCTACATGGACAAGTGTCCTGAGATGATGTGGACAAGTGTCCTGAATTTCAATGGACAAGTGTCCTGAACAATTGAGGCCATCTCTTCTGAATTTCAGTAGACTTGACCAAGTCTGCTGAACTTTGCTTTCAATTCCCCCTTGATTAATTAACTCCTTTGGACTTCACTTGTCCAACTTCCCTGGATCAAGAAGTCCTAATTCTGCTGATAATTCCAAGAATCTTGCCTCTGCAAGTGGTTTTGTCAAGATATCAGCTTTTTGAGATCTATGTGGATTTTCACTTGCTTGATGTCTTTCTTCTCCACATGGTCTCTGATGAAGTGATGCTTGATATCCACATGTTTGCATCTAGTGTGCAAAACTGGATTCTGAGATATACCAATAGCACTATTGTTGTCACAGAATATTGGCACTTCAGTAGAGTTGACATTATAGTCTCTAAGTTGTTGTCTCAGCCATAGGATCTGAGCACAGCAACTTCCAGCTGCAACATATTCAGCTTCAGTGGTGGAGGTGGCCACTGTGTTCTGCTTCTTAGAGAACCAAGAAATGAGCTTGTTCCCTAAGAATTGACAAGTCCCTGAAGTGGACTTTCTGCCAATTCTACAGCCTCCATAATCAGCATCTGAGTAGCCAGTTAGCTCAATGTTGTCATCAGCAGGGTACCAAAGGCCTAGATTCTCAGTGCCTTTGAGATACCTCAAGATCCTCTTAGCAGCCTCTAGATGGCTCTTCTTTGGATTGACTTGAAACCTTGCACAAACACCTACTACAAAGGTGATGTCAAGTCTGCTGGCAGTGAACCAATGATTCCTCTATACTTAGTAGAGTTGGTTGGAACACCACTCTCATCAGGATCCATCTTTCAATTTGTGTTCATAGGGATCCTTACTGGTTTGCTGGTTGTACACCCAAATTTCTTGATGATTTCTCTTGTGTACTTGACTTGGTTGATGAAGATTCCTTCTTTTGATTTCTTGACTTGTAGGCCTAAGAAGAAGTTCATCATTCCCATCATTGACATCTCAAACTTGCTTTGCATAAGCTTTGAGAACTTCTCACAGAGCTTCTCATTTGGGGATCCAAATATGATGTCATCAACATATATTTGGACAAGCAAAATGTCCTCTCCTTCAGTGATTCTGAAGAGTGTTCTGTCCACAGTTCCTTTGATAAAACCATGATCCAAGAGGAACTGTGACAGTGTGTAATACCAAGCTCTTGGGGCTTAGTTGAGTCCATATAGAGCTTTCTTCAGTCTGTAGACTTGGTTTCCAACCTCAAAACCAGGTGGTTGCTCCACATAGACTTCTTCTTTCAAAACTCCATTCAAGAAGGCACTCTTGACATCCATTTGGTACACTTTGAACCTCTTGTGGGCTGCATAGGCTAAGAAAAGCCTTATTGCTTCTAGCCTTGCCACAGGTGCAAAGGTTTCATCATAATCAATGCCTTCTGATTGACAATAGCCCTTTGCCACTAGTCTGGCTTTGTTTCTGACAATCACATCATTCTCATTTGTCTTGTTCTTGAACACCCACTTGGTTCCAATAACATCTTGATGTGAAGGTCTATCCACCAGCTCCCATACATCATTTCTGGTGAATTGGTTCAGCTCTTCCTGCATTGCTGTGATCCAATTTGCATCTTGAAGTGCTTCTTCAATGTCACCTGGTTCCTGTTCTGATAGGAAACAGCAAAACAAAGCACTTTCACCATGAAACCTTCTGGTTTTGACTCCTATACTTGGATCACCAAGTATTAGATCAGTAGGATGGTCAGACAACCATGTCCTTCTTTTTCTGATCCCTTCAGTAGAGTTGTCCTCTACTAAGGTTGAGTCACCATTATCATAAAATTCAGGATAATTAAATGCAGGATCTAATTCAGGATCATATTCAGGGGTGTTGTCCTCAATGTCAAGGACATTGGCATTTTCAGCATTTATGGTTCCCCCTTGAATATTAGATCCATTAACTACCTCAGCAGAGCCTGCTTCTTCATTGGTAGTTGTTACCTGAGTGTGAACTGGGATTGGGTCATTCAGTTCACCATTTCCTTCAGTGGGGTTTGGCTCAGGGAGATTGCCTTCAGGATTGTTGTCCAGTGTAACATTTTCAGGAAGATTGGCTTGGACAACATCGATGAATACAGTGTCCTTGTCTTTTAGGCTCAATCTGGTTGTTCTTTGTGTGATCTCTTCAGTGTCAAGGTTTTTGTTCCTGATCTCAAAAATAGATTCATCAAACACAACATGAGGTGTTTCCTCCACAATTAGGGTTTTGCAGTTGTACACCCTGAAAGCTCTACTGATTTGAGAATATCCAAGGAATATCCCCTCATCAGCTTTGTTGTCAAAAGCTTTCAACTGCTCTTTCCCATTGTTGTGAATGAAACACTTACAACCAAATATATGGAAATATGACACTTTAGGCAGTCTTCCTTTCCAGAGTTCATAGGGGGTCTTGCCTTGACCCTTAGTGATCAAACATCTGTTCTGAGTATAACAGGCAGTGTTTATAGCTTCAGCCCAAAACCTCTTAAGTAGGTTAGAATCAGCAATTAAGGTTCTAGCAGCTTCTTTTAGGGTTCTATTCCTTCTTTCTGCAACTCCATTCTGCTGAGGAGTTCTAGCTGTTGAGGTTTCATGAGATATCCCATTTTGTGTGCAATACTCATTGATGTATGAATTTATGAACTCAGTGCCTTTATCAGATCTTATCTTGATTATATTAAGGCTCTTTTCATTTGACAGTCTCTGTTTGTCCCTGAGACGAGTGTAAGATCAGCTGACTTGATGTCTGCTGATTGTGTGGAAAATAAACTAACTCTTCAAAGTAACTAGTCCGTTGATTTCACTAGGGGCCTAGGACTAGTTAGTCGACTGATTAATTACTTATCGGAGTTAGGTGCGGAATTGTAGTGTGCCCATAAATATTATACTCGTCTATTGTTTTAAATACAGTGTGTAAAACATTTTATGCACAAATATGTATGTAAAGACTTGAAATGTAAAGTGCAGAATGTAAATAACACATTGATTTATAGTGGTTCGGATATACGTTCCTACGTCCACTCTCACGTCCTAACGTGATGTTTAATCCCTTTAATTTACCGCAAATTACAAGGGTCTTGTCCTTTATAGTCCCAAGGGTAGGACTTTGAGATCTGAGCCGTCCTAACAGCTACGGTCTCCACAAGTGATTGTAAGCACTTGCAATTGAACTCCACAAGTGATTATAGAGCACTTGGACTCTTTACAGTGATAAACACTCAACTTGACTTCTAAGGTTTTATGGTAGAAGGTGGGTTTTGTGTATATGAACTAGGTGAGAATTTCCCTTACAATCTGTTTTAGCCTCATGCTAGGATTGGGAAATTCTCTCTAAGCTATGGATATATATGAGTGGTTGCACTGGCTTAGATGGTATGAGTTCACTCACTGGGGATGAGGTGATGCTTGTTGAATCTTCATGAACGATCTTCTTGAGCTCTTCTTATTTCTTGACTTTAAGCACTTTGCTCGACCTCTGCATCTCACACCTCTTCACTCCAAATGATGTAAGAACTGAACTCATTTATATAGTGTTGAGTTTGAATGTTACCGTTGGATGATGGCATTCAAAACTCCACTAATTCGGGAATTGCCAATCTCTTGATTTGATATGATTGAATATTACCATTGTCATGTAATTTCAATCATATCTTTGACTTTCCTTTCTTGTGCGTATCTTGTCAATCCTTGACTTCAACTCTGATTGGCCTTCCTTTAATTGAGTAAGAAGACTTCTACTCTGCTGGTAAGAAGACTTCACTCTGCTGTCTTTACTCAGCTGACTTTACACAGCTGCTGTTTCTTCTCAGCTGCTGTCTTTACTCTGCTGTCTTTACTCAGCTGGCTTTACACAGCTGCTGTTTCTTCTCAGCTGCTGTCTTTACTCTGCTGTCTTTACTCAGCTGGCTTTACACAGCTGCTGTTTCTTCTCAGCTGCTGTCTTTACTCTGCTGTCTTTACTCAGCTGGTTGTAAGATGACTTCTACTCAGCTGATGTAAGACGACTTCTACTCAGCTGATGTAAGATGACTTCTGGTCTTGGTCTTCTCTTCTCTTCTTGAGCATTGACATGTCTTCTCTTCTAACCAGAGTCCTATCTATTACAAGATGTATAATAAAGTTGTCTATACAATACAACTTATCCTATTACATGATTGATTTGGTTTATCAAAACTAAACTAAGGATATTCATATCCCAACAGTCTCTTTAGCAGTTCAGGGAGTTTGACTTGAGTTTCCTTCTTATTAAGGAGAAAGACTACCCATGTGAACCTAGAGAAGTCATCTACTACAACCAATGTGTATTTTCTACCATTTATGCTTGTAGGGGTAATTGGTCCAAATAAGTCCATGTGTAACAGTTCAAGTACCCTTTCAGTAGATATGACTGGTTTCCCTTTGAATGAGGCTTTAATCTGTTTTCCTTCTTGGCATGGTTTGCAAACTTTCTCTTTAATGAAAATCTCATTAGGTAGTCCTTTCACTAATGCATTTCTAGCAAGTTTGTTCATTGATTTGAAGTTCAGGTGGTTTAGCCTTTTATGCCATAACCAACTTTGTTCACTAGTGCTCTTAGCAATGAAACATGCAACATCAGTAGACTTGTACCAGTCAGCAAAATACACATTTCCTTTTCTAGTTCCAGTCATTAGATTTTGTTGAGTTCTATCTTTGATTAAACATTTTCCACTTGAAAACTCAACATTAAAGCCTTTATCACAAAACTGACTTATGCTTAGCAAGTTGTATTTGAGACCAGCCACATAAGATACATTGGATACCTTGATATTACCAATTATCAAGGTACCATAACCTTTTGTTGTTGCTTGTGAGCTGTTTCCAAATGTGAAATTTGGGCCTTCTTTTTCAGTGAAATCAGTGAGGAGTTCTTTGTTTCCAGTCACGTGCCTTGAGCATCCACTGTCAAGGTACTATGCTGAATTTTTGCTCATGCTCCTCATCTTCTTGTGGCCCTTGGGTGCCTGCAATTAGCAAGCTTTAGGTACCCTTTGAATTTTGGGTCCTGAGAGGTTAGTTGTACCTTTAGGAACCCAAACTTGCCTAATTACCCTGATTGATTCAAGGTGGCTAAGTTGTTTTCCTTTGGCATCAACATACACAGTCTTTCCCTTAAATGCCTTTGGGAGAGTGTGTGAAAGTGTTGACTCTGTAAGTTTCAGGAGAGTTGTCAAATCTCCTGAACTTTTGAGTTCTTTGTGCTACTTGAGGAAATCTTTGAGGGAAGACATATTTATGACCATTACCCTTTGGCATGAAGGGTTTTGGTTGTCTCATTTTATTCTGCTTTTGAGGATAGTTGTCCTGAGGTCTGTTCAGCTGAGGCTTCCTCAGTAGAGTTGGCCTAGGCTGACCAAACCTTGGATAACTCCTCTGAACATTGTTCAGGAGAGTTGCCCTTCCATTGGGTCTACTCTGCTGAACAACATTCCTCTTGTGTTTAGGGACTTTGGCCTTTTCCAAAGGTTTGGGCCTAGTCTCCTGAAACACTTGAGTGGGCATCTCATTCATTTTGCCCTTCCCTTTGTTCAATGGCTGAATTATTTCATTTTCAGCTTGTTGTGCCACTGATTTAACAAAGATTTTCTTAGTGTTACTTGTAGAAGCAACACTAAGACAAGGTGAAGATTCAAATGGATCAAAGCCTAATCCACTTCTTTGAGCCATAGGTCTTTGGTAACTTTGAATTTCCTCTATTGCTCTAGAGGATTTCTTCAAAGCAGACATCTTTAATTTCAGGCTCTCTTCACTTGATTTAAGAATGTCATACTCATGTGAGAGGTTTTCAAATTTTGCTTGAAGAATTTTTAGTTCAAAATCTTTTCTCTTCTGAGAGAGCAGTTGACCATCAATCTTCTTCTGTTGGTTAACTATCCTGAGATTTGCTTCCTCAAGCTCTCTCAAGACTTGTTAGTACAGTTCAGTAGATTTAATATCAACTGCTGTCTTAGCAGGTTTTGAAAGCTCAATTGAAAGCCTTTCATTTTATCTCACACAATTGTCATGAAATTCTTGTAACCTAGTGAAATCTTCCATCAACTTCCCAAAGGAAAGTTTCAAGTTGACTTCACTAGTGTTCTGTGATAAAAATGATGGTGAGCTAGAAGTAGAGGATACCTCAACATCCTCAATGGCCATGTTGCACACATCATCATCATCTTCACTGTTTGAGAACAGTCCATCAGAAGAGTTGAAGCTTTCAGCACTATCAGATTCTTCACCAGCCATCATGGCTTTTCTGTTGGTGTACTTTCTATCTCTTTTAGCTTGCCTCTCTCTTCTCTCCTTGGAGCTGAGTTCAGGGCAGTCATACTGGAAGTGCCCTTTCTTCTTGCAGTTATAGCACAGATCCTCATCATCATCTTTCTTTGGATCATCTTTTCTTCTAGATGAGGAGGGTTCAACTCTGCTGGACTTTCTCCTATCAGAGTACTTCTCCTCTGATCTTTTCTCTTCAGGCTTCTTGTCCTCTGCCTGTGCTTCAGGAGAGTTGTACCTTCTTCTGAATTTGTTGTCTTGGTAGAATTTCTTGTATCTACCAAACCTTGAGTTGAGTTTATCAAACCTCCTAGCCATGAGGGTCATTTCTTCCTTCATTTCAGCCTTGGAGACTGACTTGGATGATCTTGGAGTGGGCTGCATCTCAGGTTCAGCAGTTTTGGCTTTGAATGCCACTCCTTTGGTTGGTAAGGAAGATTCCTCAGCTGGCTTCCTTCTGTTGAGGTCAAACTCACAAGCTTTGAGTTCAGAGAAGATTTGTTGCATGGGCATGGTGGAGAGATCCTTGTTATTTTGCATCATCACAGCATATACATCCCACTTTTGAGTGAGACTTCTCAAGATCTTCAGTCCAACTTCTCTCTTGGAGTACACCTTGCCCAAGGAGTTGATTTCATTCATCACATCTGTGAATCTACCAGCAAACTTGTCAATGGACTCATCTGAATCCATTGTGAATTGTTCAAACTTCTGCACAACAACTTGGAGTTTGTTCTCCTTTCTCTTTTCTGTACCCTCACACAGTTGTGCAAGAGTATCCCATATTTCTTTGGCAGTTGTGCAGTGGTAGACCCTTCCCATGATTGCATCTGGAATTGTTTGGTAGAGGGTATTCATGGCCAAATAATTCAAATTATCTTTCCTTTTCTCCTCAGAGGTGAAGTCATCTTCATCCTTGGGAATCACATCCCTTGTGTCTGCTCTTTGTTCATCAGTCAATCTGGGGTTAAGCTGAGTGAACACATAGGGTCCTCTTGTAATCACCACCAACATGTCAGTGTGGAGAGATGCAAGATGAGCTCTCATTCTGATTTTCCAGAAATCATAATTATCAATTGAGAACATGGGTAACTTGTGATGTGATATATGGTTAACTGGATTGGTAGCCATATTATCCAGCCCTTGAACAACAGGAGGTGGAACAGCAGCATTGTTGTTGGCCATATCTCAAAAACAAGATTGGTTAGATACAGATAGATTTCAGATAAAGATCAGTTCAGTGACCACACCAAATATGTGATTTTGAAAATCAAGTTGGATTTTCAGAAGCAGTGGTCTTTGAACCCCTGCTTTGAATCTCTCTATGTCTATCTTGAACCTACTTGCAACAGAAACAGTGAATACACTAACACATTATCTTTTCAGGAATATTGACCTTAGTCATGTCTTCTGAAGATACATGTAATAGGTGTAGACAAGTCACTTTTTCTTAGATAATGTAGGTTTTGGCATCATCAAAAAGGGGGAAATTGTTGGGAATAAAATGAGATATGTTTTGATCTAATACCAAAACCCCCTGAGACATGCCTAAGTCAAGATAAATATGTTCTAGAAATGTTAGAACATATAGATTATAGGCTAGATGAGAAGCTGAAATGTTAGGCAGCTCTTAGACAATTAGATGCACAATTTGAGGGGGAACCTACTTTTAAGATGATCAAGATCAAGTCCCCTCAAGGCTCAAATTATGAAACAATCACTTAAGAGCAAGGACACTCTATGGAAAACCAAATGCTCTGATCAGGAGATTTGTCCAGAGAAGGTGTTCTTATGCAAGAACAAGATTGTAAAGCTCAAAAGGACAAGTCCAATAAGATACTCTGATCAGGAGAGTTGTCCAGAGAAGTTGTCCACATGCAAGATTGATAAAATCAAAAGGACAAGGCAAATAAATCTGATCAGGAGAGTTGTCCAGAGAAGCTAGCCATATGCAAGAATAACTCTACCTAGCTCAAAAGGACAAGACTACTTAAAGGTTTTGATCAGGAGAGTTGTCCAGAGAAGCCAACTCTATGTGAAAAATGCTCTGATGCTAAAAGACCAAATATGCTGATCAGAAGAGTTGTCCAGAAGAGTTGTCTCAACATGACTGAATCAGAACAAATGCTCTAAAGGTTGAAGGTCAACTATGCTGAATAATTAGAGACAACCATGCCCTAAAGAAATACAATGCAACATGACAAGATCATCTTGGAATGAAATAAAGGGAAAGAGCCAAGTCATCTGAAGAAGAGCAAGCCAACCTTGCTGAAAAGCAAAACTGCTGATAGTGATAAGGAGAGTTGTCCAGTTGATAAGGAATGTTGTCCTATCATTGGATCAACCTTCAGAAGCCATGTCCAAGTCCTAACAAGAAGTCAAACATTGGGAAAAGTGCTGCAGAATGAAGACAAAGTCTTACAAGCCGTTTATTACCCAAATGAGGACATGTCACTGTCAAGAATCTGTCTTCCAGTTTGAAGAACTCAAGGAAGACATTTATAGCAATTTGGGGTTGCCTCTCCAACGGGCAAATCCTCCATTTTGTCTATAAATACAGAAGTGTGAAGACCATTTGAAAGCACCTCAACCTTGACAAGAATATCCAACTATCCTACAAGTTGACAAGTGCTCTTAAGCTTTCAAAGAGACTATCTTAGTCTTTATACACTTCTTCTAAGCTGAACCCAATTGTATATTCATACACAAGCTTAGAGAGATATCCTATCCTTATACCTTGATCTTCATTGTAAAGGATATCTCATTAGTTGGAACCTTACTTCAATCCTTATTCCTTTCCAGAGAGAAAGTGAGAAGGTTGTAGTAGTAGAAGTGGTAGGAGCTGACTGTTGAGAGAAGAACAGTTCAGTTCTGAGTTGAGAAGAGGGTACTAGGACTCTAGACATCCTAGGGATCAATTCACCAAGAGTGGTGTTATTGATCAAGTGCACCTTGGCACTATAAAATAAGTTAATTCCAAGAGTGAAGGAATTATCCTGTTAAATCAGGGAAAGTGGATGTAGGAGCTTGAGTCTCTGAACCACTATAACTTCTTGTGTTGATTTACATTCCAAGTACTTTCATACATTCAACACTGCACACAAAACTGATCTTTCAAGGATAAACATTCAAAGACTGTGCAAAAACCTATTTGGACAAGTTCCCTGAAAACTGGACTGTGTTGCATTGACTAAGTGATTTCAGAAATTAAAGGAGTCTAAACTTAAGGGCCAACCACTATTCCGCACATATAACTCCCCTAGATAGTTATTCAACTAAGTACTCAATAGTACTTAGTAGTTTGATTATCTTAGAAGAGTTAATCTTCTTCAGCAGAGTTGTCCAAGACAACCTTGCTGAACTCTGGTTTGATCAAAGTTGAAAAGAATTGCATACAAGTGTATTCCCCCCCCCATACACTTGTTATATACTCCTTTCAGGACCAACAAGTGGTATCAGAGCAGGGGTTCAAAGACCACTGCTTCTGAAAAGCCATCTTGGCTTTCAAAGTCACATATTTGCTGTGGTCACTGAACTGATCTATCTGAAATCCTTTGTATCTAGTGTGTAATCTCTTCTTGAAGAAATGGCAAGAGGAAATAACAACAATCAGAACCAGCAGCAGCAGAATCCTGATCAGAACATCAATGCTGCAGTTCCACCTCCTGCTAACCAAGGATTGGATAACATGGCAACAAATTCAGTCAATCACATATCTCATCACAAATTGCCCATGTTCTCAATTGATAACTATGATTTCTGGAAAATCAGAATGAGGGCTCATCTTGCATCTCTTCATACTGATATGTTGAGAGTGATCACAAGAGGACCTTTTGTGTTCACCTTTGTCAATCCCAGAGTCACAGAGGCTCAAAGGGCAGATACAAGAGATGTACTACCCAAAGATGAAGATGACTTCACTACTGATGAAAAGAGGAAGGATAATCTGAATTATCTAGCAATGAACACCCTCTATCAAACAATTCCAGATGCAGTCATGGGAAGAGTCTACCACTGCACAACAACCAAAGAAATTTGGGATACTCTTGCTGAAATGTGTGAGGGCACTGAAAAGATCAAGGAGAACAAGCTCCAAGTTGCTGTGCAGAAGTTTGAACAATTTTCAATGGAGTCTGATGAGTCCATTGACAAATTTGCTGGTAGATTCACTGATGTGATGAATTAGATTAACTCATTGGGCAAGATTTACACCAAGAGAGAGGTTGGATTGAAGATCTTGAGAAGTCTCACTCAAAAGTGGGATGTCTATGCTGTAATGATGCAAAACACCAAAGATCTTTCCACCATGCCCATGCAACAAATCTTCTCTGAACTCAAAGCTTATGAGTTCGACCTCAATAGAAGAAAGCCTATTGAGGAACCTTCAAATCCTACTAAGGGAGTGGCATTCAAAGCCAAAACAGCTGAACCAGAGATGCAGCCCACTCCAAGACCATCAAAGTCAGTCTCAAAGACTGAAATGAAGGAAGAACTAGCCTTGATGGCTAGAAGGTTTGAAAAGTTGAACTCAAGGTTTGGTAGATACAAGAAATTCTACCAGGACAACAAATTCAGGAGATACAACTCTCCTGAAGCACAGGCTGAAGTCAAAAAGCCTGAAGAGAAAAGATCAGAGGACAAGTACTCTGATAGGAGAAGGTCCAGTAGAGCTGAACCTTCATCATCAAAAAGAAGAGAAGAATCAAAGAAAGAAGATGATGAAGATCTGTGCTATAACTGTAAAAAGAAAGGGCACTTCCAGTATGACTGCCCTGAATTAAGCTCTAAGGAGAGAAGAGAGAGGCAGGCCAAAAGAGACAGGAAATTCACCAACAGAAAGGCCATGATGGCTGGTGAAGAATCTGATAGTACTGAAAGCCTCAACTCCTCTGATGGACTGTTCTCCAACAGTGATGATGATGATGATGTCTGCAACATGGCCCTTGAGGATGATGAGGTATCCTCTACTTCTAGCTCACCATCATTCATCTCACAGAACAATAGTGAGGTCAACTTGAAACTTTCCCTTGGAAAGTTGATGGAAGATTTCACTTTGTTACAAGAATTTCATGATAACTGTGTGAGAGAAAATGAAAGATTGGTCATTGAACTTGCCAAAAACTCTGAGGTAGCTGTTGATGTCAAGTCTACTGAGTTGTATCAACAAGTCTTGAGAGAGCTTGAGGAAGCAAATCTCAGGATAGTTGACCAACAAAAGGAGATTGATGATCAACTTCTCTCTCAGAAGAGAAAAGAATTTGAACTTAAAATTCTCAATGCCAAATTTGATAACCTCTCACATGAATATGATATTCTTAAATCAAGTGAAGAGAGTCTGAAATTAAAGATGTCTGCTCTGAAGAAATCCTCTAGAGCAATAGAGGAAATTCAGAGTTATCAAAGACCTATGGCTCAAAGAAGTGGATTAGGTTTTGATCCATTTGAATCTTCACCTTGTCTTAGTGTTGCTTCTGTAAGTAACACTAAGAGAATCTTTGTTAAGTCAGTGGCACAAACTGAAAATGAAGTGATTCAGCCACTGAACAAAGGAAAGGGCAAAATGGATGATCTGCCTACTCAAGTGATTCAGGAGAATAGGCCAAAACCTAAGGAAATGGCCAAAGCTCCTGAACACAAGAGGAATATTGGTCAGCAGAGTAGACCCAATGGAAGGGCAACTCTCCCGAACAATGTTCAGAGGAGTTATCCAAGGAATAATCAGCCTAGGTCAACTCATCTGAGAAAGCCTCAGCTGAATAGACCCAAGGAAAACTACCCTCTAAGGCAGAATAAAATAAGACAAACAAAACCCTTAATGCCAAAGGGTAATGGTCAAAAGAAAGCCTTTCCTCAAAGATTCCCTCAAGTAGCACAAAGAACTCAAAAGTTCAGGAGATTTGACAACTCTCCTGAAACTTATAGAGTTAACACTTTCACACACACTTTCCCAAAGGCATTTAAGGGGAAGACAGTGTATGTAGATGCTAGAGAAAGACAACTTAGCCACCTTGAATCAATCAAGGTTATTAGGCAAGTTTGGGTTCCTAAAGGTACAGCTAACCTCTCAGGACCCAAAACTCAAAGGGTACCTAAACCTATCTAATTGCAGGTACCAATGGGCCACAAGAAGAGGAGCATGAACAAAAAGACAGCATGGTACCTTGACAGTGGATGCTCAAGGCACATGACTGGAAACAAGGAACTCCTCACTGACTTCATTGAAAAAGAAGGCCCAAATGTTACTTTTGGAGACAGCTCACAAGCAACTACAAAAGGTTATGGTACTTTGATGATTGGTAACATCAAAGTAACCAATGTATCTTATGTGGCTGGTCTCAAATATAATCTCCTAAGTATCAGTCAATTCTGTGATAAAAATTTTAATGTTGAGTTCTCAAGTGGAAAGTGTCAAATTAAGGATAAAGCTCAACAAACTCTATTGACTGGAACTAGGAAGGGAAATGTGTATTTTGCAGACTGGGACAAGTCTACTGATGCTACATGTTTTATTGCTAAAAGTTCTAGTGAACAAAGTTGGTTATGGCACAAAAGGCTAAACCACCTGAACTTCAAATCTATGAATAAACTTGCTAGAAATGCATTAATTAAAGGACTGCCTAATGAGGTTTTCATTAAAGAACATGTGTGTAAGCCATGTCAAGAAGGAAAACAGATTAAAGCCTCATTCAAAGGTAAACCAGTCATCTCCACTGAAAGGGTACTTGAACTTCTACATATGGATCTGTTTGGACCAATTACCCCTTCAAGCATAAATGGTAGAAAATACACATTGGTGGTAGTAGATGACTTCTCTAGGTTCACATGGGTAGTATTTCTTCTTAATAAGAAGGAAACACAAGTCAAACTACCTGAACTTCTTAAGAGACTGTCAAATGAGAAAAGCCTTAGCATTATCAAGATAAGATCTGATAAAGGCACTGAGTTCATTAATTCATACATCAATGAGTATTGCACATCTAATGGAATAGCTCATGAAACCTCAGCAGCTAGAACACCTCAGCAAAATGGAGTTGCAGAAAGGAGGAATAGAACCTTGAAAGAAGCTGCTAGAACTTTAATTGCTGATTCAAATTTACCTAAGAGGTTTTGGGCTGAAGCTATAAATATTGCATGTCATACTCAAAATAGATGTTTGATCACTAAGGGGCAAGGCAAAACCCCCTATGAACTCTGGAAAGGAAGAATGCCTAAAGTGTCATACTTTCATATATTTGGTTGCAAATGTTTCATTCACAATAATGGGAAAGAACAGTTGAAAGCCTTTGACAGCAAAGCTGATGAGGGAGTATTCCTTGGATACTCTCAAATCAGTAGAGCTTTCAGAGTCTACAACAAGAAAACCCTTATAGTGGAAGAAACACCTCATGTTGTGTTTGATGAGTCTATCTTTGAGATCAGGAATGATCATTTGGAACCTGAGGAAATCACACAGAGGACAACCAGATTGAGCCTAAAAGACAAAGACACTGAATTCATAGATGTTGTTCAAGCCAATCTGCCTGAAAAACCCACATTGGACAACAATCCTGAAGGCAACCTTCCTGAGACAAATCCTACAGATGGAAATGGTGAACTGAATGAACCAATCCCAGTTCACATCCAGGTAACAACTACCAATGAAGAAGCAGTTCCTGCTGAGGTAGTTAATGGGTCAAATAATCAAGGGGGAACTCAAAATGTTGAAAATGCCAATGTTCCTGACATTGAGGACAACACCCCTGACTATGATCCTGAATTAGATCCTGTATTAAATTATCCTGAATTCTATGATCAAAATGACTCACCTTCAGTAGAGGACAACTCTACTGAAGAGATCAGGAAAAGAAGGACTTGGTTGTCTGACCATCCTACTGATCTGATACTTGGTGATCCAAGTATAGGAGTCAGAACCAGAAAGTTTCATGGTGAAAGTGCTATGTTCTGTTGTTTCTTGTCAGAGCAAGAACCAAGTAATATTGAGGAAGCACTTCAAGATGCCAATTGGATCACAGCCATGCAGGAAGAACTCAACTAATTCACCAGAAATGAAGTATGGGAGCTGGTGGATAGGCCTTCACATCAAGATGTTATTGGAACAAAGTGGGTGTTCAAGAACAAGAAAAATGAAAATGATGTGATTGTCAGAAACAAAGCAAGACTTGTGGCAAAAGGGTATTGCCAACATGAAGGCATTGACTATGATGAGACATTTGCACCTGTGGCAAGGCTAGAAGCAATAAGGCTCTTTCTAGCCTATGCAGCCCACAAGAGGTTCAAAGTATACCAAATGGATGTCAAGAGTGCCTTTCTGAATGGAGTCTTGAAAGAAGAAGTCTATGTGGAGCAACCACCAGGTTTTGAAGTTGGAAACCAAGTTTACAGACTCAAGAAAGCTCTATATGGACTCAAACAAGCCCCTAGGGCTTGGTATGACACACTGTCACAATTCCTCTTGGATCATGGATTCACCAAGGGAACTGTGGACAGAACTCTCTTCAGAATCTCTGAAGGAGAGGACATCTTGGTTGTCCAAATTTATGTGGATGACATAATTTTTGGATCCCCTAATGAGAAGCTGTGTGAGAAATTCTCCAAGCTCATGCAAAGCAAGTTTGAGATGTCCATGATGGGGTTGATGAACTTGTTTTTGGGTCTACAAGTCAAGCAATATAAAGAAGGAATCTTCATCAACCAAGCTAAGTACACCAGAGAAATGATCAAAAAGTTTGGGTGTACAACTAGCAAGCCAGTAAGGATCCCTATGAACACAAATTGGAAGATGGATCCTGATGAGAGTGGTATTCCAACCAACTCTACTGAGTATAGAGGAATAATTGGTTCACTCCTCTATCTCACTGCCAGCAGACCTGATATCACCTTTGCAGTAGGTGTTTGTGCAAGGTTTTAAGCAAATCCTAAGAAAAGCCACCTTGAGGCTGCAAAGAGGATTTTGAGGTACCTCAAAGGCACTGAGAATCTAGGCCTTTGGTACCCTGCTGATGATAATATTGAGCTAACTGGCTACTCAGATGCTGATTATGGAGGATGTAGGATTGACAGAAAGTCCACCTCAGGGACTTGTCAATTCTTGGGCAACAAACTCATATCTTGGTTCTCCAAGAAACAAAATACAGTGGCCACCTCCACCACTGAAGCTGAATATGTTGCAGCTGGAAGTTGTTGTGCTCAAATCCTTTGGCTAAGACAACAACTCAGAGACTACAAAGTCAACTCTACTGAAGTGCCAATTTTCTGTGATAACAATAGTGCCATTGCTATATCACAAAATCCTGTCTTGCACACAAGATGCAAACATGTGGACATCAAGCACCACTTCATTAGAGATCATGTGGAGAAGAAGGGTATCAAGTTGGTGAAAATTCACACAGACCATCAAAAAGCTGATATACTAACTAAGCCACTTGCAGAGGCAAGGTTCCTGGAATTATCAGCAGAGTTGGGACTTCTTGATCCAGGGAAGTTGGAAAAATGAGTCCAAAGAGGTTCATTGTTTGAGGGGGAAATAAACTCAAACTTCAGCAGACTTGGTCAAGTCTACTGAAAATCAGAAATATGACCTTACCTGTTCAGGACACTTGTCCATTGACATTCAGAACCTTTGTCCACATTTCTTCAGGACACTTGTCCAAGTGGGGTCAGATAAGTTGTCCCAGCTATCAAACCAAATCTTGGTATGATAAGCACCTATTTTTGGTGATCAATACCTATTTCGAAATCTGTCCCATTGAAATACAGTTTTCACCTTTCTGGGATTTAATTTGTCTCCCACCCAAAAGGTCACTTTCCATGCATTAAATGCCAAGATTTAACTCTTGTTTGCATTAAACTTTTTGGGACATGATCTATCTCGAAAAACCCCCAGCCTTAAACAAACATTAAAAACCACCCACGTTTTGAATAAAACAGTTATTTCACTGTTACATTGGTTTTTGACCATTGGATCAAAAATGGACAACTCCCCTGAAATCAATCCTAGCCGTCCATTTTGGATTTCCATTTTTGTTCACCTTTGAATTGTTTCAAGACCTTACCAACTCATTGACAAACATTCTTTTTATAATATTCACAAGTCTTAAGATCCCCACAAACACTTCTTCCCCAAGTATTCGAAACCCTAACTCAAATTTTCTTCAAACTCTCTCAAAGCTCTCTCTGAAAATTTCAATGGCCCCCAAAGTTAGACCTGAGATGCTTGTTGATTTCTCTAACAAGGATCTAGACCTGGATTTTGGCTACTTAAGCAATAAACACAATCTTCATTTTGAGCCAATAGTATCCTTTGAGAATGAGGATCCTGAAATCACACCAACCTTGAGATGGTTGAGGAGAGCTGGACTTCAAAAGTTCATGGAGGAAAGACCAAGCTCTTGCTTGGAGAGCTACATGGCAGAATTCTTTGCCTTCCTCAAGTGGAGAGGCAAATCTGAAGATGGTGAAGTATCAACCAGATTATCTTACACTGCAGAAGGAGAGGAAGAAGAAAGATTCCACAAAGTAAAATTCTCCTCAGAGGATCTGGAAGGAGCTTTTGGATTGCCTTATGAGGGAAGGAATCCAGAAGTTTATGGTACTGGCCATGAAGATGAGATAGCCCAAGAATGGCTATTAGTTCCAGGCCCTCTCTCCTTACCTCAAAACAAGAAGACTCTCAAGCCAGAGTTTCTCAACCTTTTTGAGGTAGTTGCTAAGAGCCTCTTAAGCAACACTGGAAGCTTAGAGCAGGTCAGCCATCCAAGGATCAGAATCATGGCTGCCATTATTGATGCCAGTGATAAGGGCATTAAGTTTGATTGGAGGACCTTCATCATGTCTGAGATGATGAAGGAGAAGGCTAAATTCAAGGTGAAAACCCACAATAAGGTGGTGCTAGAAGGGAAAATCAAGTATTGCACCAGGGCAAGCTTGTTGATTGAGAGGTTTTCCCACTATTCCCAGATGCAGACCTTTGCAAAGCCCCTCCCAGCCCAGAAGATCTTGTTCAGAAAGCTTAGCAAGAAAACTGAACAGAGAAGGATGCTCATGGCCAAACCTGCTGAAGAACAGGAGGAAGAGAAGCCTAAGATGAAAAAGAGAACAAAGGCCAGGGCTGTCAAAACAAGAAAAATGTCTCAATTGTCCTCAAGAGAAGCCTCAGGAGCATCAGCTGAAGTTGATGCAGTGGCAGAAGAGGGAGTGAGTGTGCCTTCTGACCACTCAGAAGAGTTGAGGAGGAAGTACAATGAGACTAGGCAAAAGAAGAAGGGTGATAAGAGAATCAGGGAAGTTGTCCCTGAGAAGGAAGGAAGTGGAAGCAGTAGGGCCAGCAAGAGAAGGGCCAAACCTACTAAGAAGGTGTTGGAGCTTCAAGAAGAAAGGTCTCTTCAATTGGCTCTAAGGGAGAGCAGAGCTGAAAGCAGGACCAAATCCATGTCAAAGACTAATTCATCTGGTTCTGAAACTCCAGAATCCAAAGTCCCTGAAGGTCAACCTATAGAGGCCAACCTCCCTGAAACTCAGAACCTTGAACCCAACTCCCCTGAAACCCATGTCACCCCTTCCAACCAACCCATTACCCCAGTAAACCTCACTAAGAGATATTCTCCAGAAGGGAATGTGCAAAGAAGTGGCATTGATGTGCTTGCAGATTTAGCAGTAGATGAGACAAGACTCCTGTCTCCCCTTGACTCATCCATGCTCAATTATTCAAAGCTCTTAGAACATGCACTCAATGAGCCAACCCCCCTGAGTAAAGCCCCTTCAGACCCATTGCTCTCAAAAGCAACTGAAGATCCTTCTACTGCACCCAACCCATCTGAAGCCAACATTCCTGAACTTAATCTGCCTGAAGCCCTATTAGGAGAACCCAGAGCCAACTCCCCTATAACCCAAAGTCCCCATTCAAGTGGAGATGAGGAGGAGTATACTTATGAAAGTATGCTCAGAGGAGGAGCCAAGGCTACTATGGACAGTTTGTATCCACAACTTGCTAAATTTCCAAGAATTCAGAAGGCCTTTCATGATTTAAGGATGCTTGTTGATGTGAAAGACAAATCTATGATGGAAATATCACAAGTCATCCAAGATAAGGGTGCAAACTGGTGGCAAATAGAGGAAAACAAGTTGCTACACTTTGCTGGAGTTTCAAAGACAAGATTTCTCATTGATGAGGAGATTTTTGCAAAGCTGGTAGCTGATAAGATTGAGGAGGAGAAAGAAAGAAAAGCCAAGGGAATCAAACACCCTGACAGTAGCTCCAATGATGATGATTCCCCTGATGATCCCTCAAACCCTTCAAATCCCAACCCTCCTGAAACCCCTCAAGCCAACCTCCCTGAATCCTCTCAACCCAAGTCTTCTATAGCAGACAGACTTTCAAACCCTCCTAAAACCTATCATAGGAAAGGCTCTGTATCTTCAGAGGTGTTGACCAAGGGTGGTAACACAACCAAAGACACATCTGCCAATGAAGGTTCTCCTGAACCCAAGGCACAGCCTAAAGATGTTGAGGTTCCTGTACTAGAGGCTAGTTTGATTAAGGCCTATTCAGTGTCAGAAGAGTTGGACACTGATCAGCCCTTAATCATTCAGGATGACTCAGTGGCTGCTGAGATAAGCACTGTGATCTCCTCACAACTGCCATCTTTGAACCTTGTTGAAGGTGGAGATGCTGCAGGTTTAGGAGAAGGAGTTGAAAAGGAAAGTAGTTTTGAAAAATCAGAGGGAGTTATGGATGATAGAGAGGTAGTTATCACTAAGATTGTGAGTGTACCAACATATGAGGGTGGTATAAGTGAGAAAGGACATGTTATTCTTGAAGTCAAATCTGAACTTCAAGAATCCCTTGATGAGAGGAGGCCTGATTCCTTGAGTGAGAACATTATTAAAGAAGGGAGAAAAGAACAAGTTGAAAATGAGAAGAAGACTGCTGATGTATCAGAGTCTTATACAAAAGAAATTGAGGGTGATGAGTGCTTATTTCCTAACTTGTTTGACTTGTCTGATGTTGCAGGTATTTCTCTTGATCAAATTTTTGCAGATGAATTCTTAACAGATGCACCTATCCAAGTAGATTCAGGCTCAGCTCAGGCCTTACTTGGGATGCAATCAGAGAAGTTGGACTCCTTGGCTCATCAAGTCAAATCTGCTCATGCTGAAACCTCAGGAGCATTAAATGAGCAAGGAAGGACTCTAGCATCTGTAGAAATGAGGCTCACTGGCTCTGAAGATGTTGTGCTACCAACCCTTGAAGCTAGGATCAGTGGTGTGGAAACAGGTCTCCAAACCATTTCCACTGAAGTTCAGAATGCCAAATCCACCATGGAAGCCATCTCAGAGGAGGTCAAGAAAGAGCAAAAGCTGCTGAGAGATAACCACAATGCTAATGTCAAAGCTCTCAGGCTCACTGTCAAACAAGCTATTGGAAAGAAGACTGCATTGCAAAAGAGAAGAGCTGAAGAGCAAAGGCTAGCTATGGTGAAAGCAGCCTCTGAAAAGTTTTCCCAAGATGTGTTGGCCAACATTGCTGAAGTTGCAGTGGCCAACCTCACTGAGCTTCTGAAAACCCAATTGGATGCATCTCTTAAGGCAACCATGGAGGAGGTTGTCCAACAGAAAATGAAGCCTGTTCTTGCCTTTCTCAGCTTGAGCAGTGACAAGATGCAAAATATACATGATGAGAATGTATATTGTTTGGAAGAAATGAAGTCTCTAACCCAGGCCCAGTCCTTATTGGCATCCACTATGAGTGACCTGAAGCCAGAATGTTTTGATGCTGCCAAAAAGGGGGAAAGGGAAAGAGCAAGGGCAAAAGGTGCCTTAGTGATTGGGAGTCCAGTGAAAGGGAAGGACAAGGCCCCTGAAGGAAAGGGAAAAGAGACAGCAGTGCTGAACTTGGAAGAATTAGATGAAGAGGAGCAGCTAGCATTGGCATTGAAGAACTCAATGGCCTCAGCTCAAGAGGAAAGAGTGAGGCTACAACAAAGACCAGGTGGTGAAGTTTCAGGTTTGGACAAGGATGCTGAAGGTGTCCAAACTAGAGGAAAGATCAAGAAGGCCCAAGGAAAGAAGAGACAAGTTGAGAAATTCACTGACTTCCCCAATAGCCTTGATCTTCCACCTGAATTCAGAGTTGTTGATGATGAGCCTACATCCAAGAAAGCCAAAACTGCTGAAGAGCCCAAAGCTACTGAACAGGACAAGTCTTCTGAATCTGGCCAAACTACTGAAAATCCCAAGACCACTGAAGACATTGAAGAATTATTTGCTGAAGGATTTGGACCTGAACCTAAGAAGAAGACAACTGTCCTAGCCCATGATCCATCAAAGTTGTTTCATGAAGGGTATGGCAAAGACCCTGAAACACAACATAAATTGGCCATGATGAGGGCCCAAGAGAAAATGGATCTGATGGAAGAAGCCAACAGAGCAAGAGATGAGAGAAGAGCAAACTTTCAGAAACCAAGAAGGAGGAGAGCAACTTATAGCAAGATGAAGCCTCAGCTTCTAATCCCAATGGACACCAAATATCCACACTTGGATAAATGGGTACCAATTCAACTGAATGATACATGGGAAGAGGCCAAAAGGGAGTTTGTCTATGACTATTATGTCATTGATAGATGGAATGGAGGAGATGCAAACTCTGCCTTCACTGAGTTCATGCTAGAATACTACAGAGAGTTGTATCAACAACTACTTGCAGCTGCTGACATTGCAAGAATTGAACTCAATGCTCCCAAACCTATCATCTATATGCCTCCAAAGCTTGAAGGATGGATTGACCAAGCAAGGATCCTAAGGGAGTTCACAGAAATTCTGAAGCTGAACAAGATGACCCTTGGACCTAAAGGAACCAACCAGGAAGCCATGGCACTCAAGAGGAGAGTGTGGGCACAATATGGGATGCTGCCACCTCCTGAGGATGATCTTTGAATGGCTAAGTCTTCTGACTTTTTCTGGGTGAAAAATTATCTTATCTGAAGATATTTTTGCTATGTGGTCAAATCTGCTGAAATTGGACAAGCCTGCTGATATGTGCATTGACATACTGATTGCTCTGATATGATTTAGAATGATCTGATACAAGAATTGATGAATTCTACCTTGCTATCTGGAATATCTTGTATTAGTTAGCTCTAGGTGTTAAAGCTCTGATACCTGAAATAGTCTATTTTGCTCTGATCTTATGTTTAGTGTGTCTTGATTTGTAATGATTCCATGCTCTGATAAGTTATCTTCAACTATCAACACGCTTGTAATGATTTTCTTTATGAATGATAGTTGAACTATTTTTGAATCAAGATACATGATTACATGTAATCTCTCTATGTCTATCTTGAACCTACTTGCAACAGAAACAGTGAATACACTAACACATTATCTTTTCAGGAATATTGACCTTAGTCATGTCTTCTGAAGATACATGTAATAGGTGTAGACAAGTCACTTTTGCTTAGATAATGTAGGTTTTGGCATCATCAAAAAGGGGGAAATTGTTGGGAATAAAATGAGATATGTTTTGATCTAATACCAAAACCCCCTGAGACATGCCTAAGTCAAGATAAATATGTTCTAGAAATGTTAGAACATATAGATTATAGGCTAGATGAGAAGCTGAAATGTTAGGCAGCTCTTAGACAATTAGATGCACAATTTGAGGGGGAACCTACTTTTAAGATGATCAAGATCAAGTCCCCTCAAGGCTCAAATTATGAAACAATCACTTAAGAGCAAGGACACTCTATGGAAAACCAAATGCTCTGATCAGGAGAGTTGTCCAGAGAAGGTGTTCTTATGAAAGAACAAGATTGTAAAGCTCAAAAGGACAAGTCCAATAAGATACTCTGATCAGGAGAGTTGTCCAGAGAAGTTGTCCACATGCAAGATTGATAAAATCAAAAGGACAAGGCAAATAAATCTAATCAGGAGAGTTGTCCAGAGAAGCTAGCCATATGCAAGAATAACTCTACCTAGCTCAAAAGGACAAGACTACTTAAAGGTTTTGATCAGGAGAGTTGTCCAGAGAAGCCAACTCTATGTGAAAAATGCTCTGATGCTAAAAGACCAAATATGCTGATCAGAAGAGTTGTCCAGAAGAGTTGTCTCAACATGACTGAATCAGAACAGATGCTCTAAAGGTTGAAGGTCAACTATGCTGAAGAATTAGAGACAACCATGCCCTAAAGAAATACAATGCAACATGACAAGATCATCTTGGAATGAAATAAAGGGAAAGAGCCAAGTCATCTGAAGAAGAGCAAGCCAACCTTGCTGAAAAGCAAAACTGCTGATAGTGATAAGGAGAGTTGTCCAGTTGATAAGGAATGTTGTCCTATCATTGGATCAACCTTCAGAAGCCATGTCCAAGTCCTAACAAGAAGTCAAACATTGGGAAAAGTGCTGCAGAATGAAGACAAAGTCTTACAAGCCGTTTATTACCCAAATGAGGACATGTCACTGTCAAGAATCTGTCTTCCAGTTTGAAGAACTCAAGGAAGACATTTATAGCAATTTGGGGTTGCCTCTCCAACGGGCAAATCCTCCATTTTGTCTATAAATACAGAAGTGTGAAGACCATTTGAAAGCACCTCAACCTTGACAAGAATATCCAACTATCCTACAAGTTGACAAGTGCTCTTAAGCTTTCAAAGAGACTATCTTAGTCTTTATACACTTCTTCTAAGCTGAACCCAATTGTATATTCATACACAAGCTTAGAGAGATATCCTATCCTTATACCTTGATCTTCATTATAAAGGATATCTCATTAGTTGGAACCTTACTTCAATCCTTATTCCTTTCCAGAGAGAAAGTGAGAAGGTTGTAGTAGTAGAAGTGGTAGGAGCTGACTGTTGAGAGAAGAACAGTTCAGTTCTGAGTTGAGAAGAGGGTACTAGGACTCTAGACATCCTAGGGATCAATTCACCAAGAGTGGTGTTATTGATCAAGTGCACCTTGGCACTATAAAACAAGTTAATTCCAAGAGTGAAGGAATTATCCTGTTAAATCAGGGAAAGTGGATGTAGGAGCTTGAGTCTCTGAACCACTATAACTTCTTGTGTTGATTTACATTCCAAGTACTTTCATACATTCAACACTGCACACAAAACTGATCTTTCAAGGATAAACATTCAAAGACTGTGCAAAAACCTATTTGGACAAGTTCCCTGAAAACTGGACTGTGTTGCATTGACTAAGTGATTTCAGAAATTAAAGGAGTCTAAACTTAAGGGCCAACCACTATTCCGCACATATAACTCCCCTAGATAGTTATTCAACTAAGTACTCAATAGTACTTAGTAGTTTGATTATCTTAGAAGAGTTAATCTTCTTCAGCAGAGTTGTCCAAGACAACCTTGCTGAACTCTGGTTTGATCAAAGTTGAAAAGAATTGCATACAAGTGTATTCCCCCCCCCCATACACTTGTTATATACTCCTTTCAGGACCAACAGCCCTTTAGTTTAAACTCCTTTAAATTCTGAAATCACCTTAACAATCAATCCAGTTCAGGGAACTTGTCCAAATCTTGTTTTGCACAGTTTGTGATATGTATCTTTGAAAGTTCAGTTTGTGCAGTGTTGAATGAATGCAAATGCTTGAAAGTAAATCAACACAAGAGTTTATAGTGGTTCAGAGACTCAAACTCCTACATCCACTTTCCCTGATTTAACAGGATAATTCCTTCACTCTTGGAATTAACTTGTTTTATAGTGCCAAGGTGCACTTGATCAACCACACCACTCCTTGGTGCCTTGATCTCTAGGATGTCTAGAGTCCTAGTACCCTTTCTCAACTCAGAACTAACTGTTTTTCTCTCAACAGTTAATTCCTACCACTTCTTCTACAACAACCTTCTATCTCTCTTCTGGAAAGGTATAAGGGTTGAAGTAAGGTTCCAACTAATGAGATATCCTTTACAATGAAGTTCAGTGTATAAGGATAGGATATCTCTCTAAGCTTTGAATGGATATTCAATGAATCTCAGCTTTGGTGAAGTGTGTCAAAGACTATGAATGTCTTGAGAGCTTTGCTTAAGCTTGTAAGCTTCAGAATAGTTGATAGTAGTTGGATGCTATCAATGGGTCTTCACACTTCTGTATTTATAGACAAATTTGAGGATTTGCCCGTTGGAGAGGCAGCCTCAAATATCTATAAATGTCTTCCTTGAAATCTTCAAACTAGAAGACAGATTCTGATAGTGACATGTCCTTGTTTTGGGAAATAAACGGTTGTAACCACTTTGTCTTCATTCTGCAGCACTTTTTCCAATGTCTGACTTCAAGATTCACTTGGTCAAACATGGACATCTCTTCTTATCAATGATCCTGAGATAAGGACAACATTTCTTATCTTTGGACAACTCTACTTATCAGTTTCAGCAGAGTTCACTTATCAGCAGTGTTGGCTCTTTAGCTCTTCAGATGATTTGGCTCTTTCTCTTTCCATTTCTTCTTTGCATTTGCTATTTGAGCATCTATGTCTTGGATAAGTGGATTTGACCTCTTCAACATAGTTGGCCTTGAACTTCAAAGCTTGTTCTATTTCAATTGTGCTGAGGCAATATTGCTAGACAACTCTTCTGAACTTTACATTTCTTGTGGTAGACTTGCTATTCTACTTAGTTGATCTTCGATAGGTTGTTCCACTTTGACTTAACTTTGATCAACATACTTGTCCTTCAGCAGACTTGGGGTCAATCCAAAATTGAGCCTTGAGGGGACTTGGATAAATTAAACTTATGAGCATGTGTTCCCCCTCAACTAGTGCATCTATTGATTTAAGAGATGCCTAACACATCAGCTTCTCTACTTGTCTTAGTCTACATGTTCCAAAAATCCTAAAACATGTTCATTCAAATTGACTTATCTACTTGGCATGTCTCAGGGGGGTTTTGGTATCATAATCAAAACTCATTTTATTCCCAACAAAACGGTTAACCGAGTGACTTCAAACGACCGGCCGAGTGAAATTGAAAATCAGAACCAAACTGGGTTCCAGATCCCAAACGGGTGCCAGTGTGGGCTCACTCGACCGCCAGTGTGAAATCAATTCACTCGACCGCCAGTGTGGCCTCACTCGACCACTAGTGTGAGATTAGTTCACTCGGCCGCCAGTGTGAGATAAGTTTCCTCGAATGTTTCTGTAACTCCGACCTCACTCGGCCGCCAGTCTGTTTTCTGCATGTTGGGCTTTTTCTTCTCTTTTTCTCGGCTTTCCTTGCTCATCCTCCAACCGAACTTAAATTCCATGTGCCAATGCTCGTTTTTTCCTCTAAAATGGACCATTTCACCTTGTTTCCTACACTTTGAACACATTTCTTGACAACAAGGTTAGTGGCACAATTTCTATCAATTACGCCCAAAATCACATCAAAATGCTACAATAATATAGCAAAAATGAGCACAAATACAAGCAATCTCACACCCAATCAGTGCCTACCATACACTCAATCCATCTACTTTATTTATTTTATATATAAAAGTTTACAAAATTACCCCTTAACACTCTCATCATTACAATTTTTTCTTAAACTATGTGCCCAAAATTCCCCGCAAACTTTTCGGGGACGGAGGGAGTAGTAATAAAATGTTGTGAGTAATAAAGGAATGACATGTAATGTAATTTTGAGATGTTTGAAGGGTGTGGTTTAAAGTGAAAAAGTGTTTTATTGTCAAGTTAAGAAATGATGAATCTAGTTTGGGACGTCCATTTTTGGCAAATGATAAATCTAAATTGGAACGGAGGGAGTATTTGTGAACAACTGGGTTGTTGATTTAGTGAAATTAAGTCAGTTGACAAGAAATATTTTTTGAGTGCGAAGTGTTTCAGCTAAGACTGATAACTAACATACTCACTACTAGGAAGTTGGTCAATTTAACAACTATTAAGAAGAACGGAGTGTAGAAATGTGTATGCCCTAAATTATACTCATCCAATTAGAAAACTACTCTTTTAAACTTAGAAAAACGCTTGGTTAAAATATATGAGGTGTGCTTGGTGTTATGCAGTTTGATAAAACCATATGAATGAATCGACAAATTATCAAAGCAATAAACAACACGAAGATTTATACTGATTCGACAAATTATCAAAGCAATAAAGCAATAAACTTCTACGTCCACTCTCACAAACTCAATTTTAATATTAATTCCTTCAATAAAATGCTTATTTTTTAAGTGCCAAGGGACATTGTATACATATCACCCTTTGTTGGTTTCGTCTCTTGAAGTTTAGACGAGTTCTAATCCTCTTACATCTTACAAGAGTTGTACTAGAAAAAATTAAAACCAACTTTTAATCTCTTAAGAGATAGATATGTTTGTGAAATATATTCGAACTATTTAAAAAAAAAAAACTCTTATAATGAAAGTTGAGTTTGAGAGATTTATTCTACACTTCAAGGTTTGGAATTGTAATTGTAATTGTAAACTTAGAATACATGGGTGAGCACTTACAATTTGGCTTGATAAGATTACAAGGAGTAGATTAACAACCCGAGATCAATAATGTTATGCTAATCTTGGAAACCTTTCTTTTCTTGCATGATTATTTTTTAATAAAGTCTTTTTCCTTTTTGAGATAGGTACTGGGTATTTCTTGTGCTCATGACTATTTCTGTTTTTTCATTAATTATATTAATATATGATCTTATTACCGACAGAAAAGAAAAGAAAAGAAAAAAGAAAGCTCAAAAATGTTTTTAAATATAATAACAAAATACTTTAAATGAATGTGTTGGTCCTGAAAGGAGTATATAACAAGTGTATGGGGGGGGGGGGGGAATACACTTGTATGCAATTCTTTTTCAACTTTGATCAAACCAGAGTTCAGCAAGGTTGTCTTGGACAACTCTGCTGAAGAAGATTAACTCTTCTAAGATAATCAGACTACTAAGTACTATTGAGTACTTAGTTGAATAACTATCTAGGGGAGTTGTATGTGCGGAATGGTGGTTGGCCCTTTAAGTTTAGACTCCTTTAATTTCTGAAATCACTTAGTCAATGCAACACAGTCCAGTTAAGCTTCAGGGAACTTGTCCAAATCAGTTTTGCACAGTCTTTGAATATGTATCTTTGAAAGATCAGTTTTGTGTGCAGTGTTGAATGAATGTAAGTACTTGTAAAGCAAAACAACACAAGAGTTTATAGTGGTTCAGAGACTCAAGCTCCTACATCCACTTTCCCTGATTTAACAGGATAATTCCTTCACTCTTGGAATTAACTTGTTTTATAGTGCCAAGGTGCACTTGATCAAGAACACCACTCCTTGGTGAATTGATCCCTAGGATGTCTAGAGTCCTAGTACCCTCTTCTCAACTCAGAACTGAACTGTTCTTCTCTCAACAGTCAGCTCCTACCACTTCTACTACTACAACCTTCTTACTTTCACTCTTGAAAGATATAAGGGTTGAAGTAAGGTTCCAACTAATGAGATATCCTTTACAATGAAGATCAGTGTATAAGGATAGGATATCTCTCTAAGCTTGTGTATGGATATACAATTTAGTTCAGCTTAGAAGAAGTGTTTGAAGACTAAGATAGTCTTTGAAAGCTTTGAAAGCACTCTAGCTTGTAAGAACTTTGAGCTAGGTTGGATTATGTTGAGGTCAGTTGGATAGTTGGATGCTTTCAAATGGTCTTCACACTTCTGTATTTATAGATAAAATGGAGGATTTGCCCGTTGGAGAGGCAGCCCCAAATTGCTATAAATGTCTTCCTTGAGTTCTTCAACCTGGAAGACAGATTCTTGATAGTGACATGTCCTCATTTGGGTAATAAACGGCTGTA
This sequence comes from Galeopsis tetrahit, assembly GCA_963675135.1. NCBI lineage: Eukaryota > Viridiplantae > Streptophyta > Magnoliopsida > Lamiales > Lamiaceae > Galeopsis > Galeopsis tetrahit. Next base: position 35,160,726 of record OY776122.1, read on the forward strand.
ACAGTTTTGTCTTCATTCTGCAGCACTTTTCCCAATGTTTGACTTCTTGTTAGGACTTGGACATGGCTTCTGAAGGTTGATCCAATGATAAGACAACATTCCTTATCATCTGGACAACTCTCCTTATCACTATCAGCAGTTTTGCTTTTCAGCATGGTTGGCTTGCTCTTCTTCAGATGACTTGGCTCTTTCCCTTTATTTCTCTTGAGTATGGTCTTAGCTCATTCCTTTGAGGACCTTTAGGGACATGTTGTCTCAAGTTCTTCAGCATAGTTGATTTCAGGCTTTCAGAGCATTTGATCTTGATTAATTTAGCTGAGACAACTCCTCTGGACAACTCTCCTGATCAGTGTATTTAATCTTTTTGCATCAGAGCACTTTATGCCTAGAGTAGACTTCTCTGGACAACTCTCCTGATGAACACCTTTGAGTAATTTTGTCCTTTTGAGCTAGGTAAGCTTGTACTTCCTTATGGCTAGCTTCTTTGGACAACTCTCCTGATCAGAGCTTTATGAATATTTTCTCTGGACAACTCTCCTGATAAGAGCATCTTCATTGGACTTGTCCTTTTGAGCTTTACAATCTTGTTCTTGCATAAGAGCATCTTCTCTGGACAACTCTCCTGATAAGAGCATCTTAGATTTCATAGAGTGTCCTTGCTCTTAAGTGATTGTTCCAGAATTTGAGCCTTGAGGGGACTTGATCTTGATCATCTTCAAAGCATAGGTTCCCCCTCAAATTGTGCATCTAATTTTCTAAGAGCTGCCTAACATTTCAGCTTCTCATCTATCCTATAATCTATATGTTCTATCATTCTTAGAGTATACTTACATTGACTTAGGCATGTCTAAGGGGGTTTTGGTATTAGATCAAAACATATCTCATTTTATTCCCAACAATTTCCCCCTTTTTGATGATGCCAAAACCTATACAATTTAAGCAAAAGTGACTTGTCTACACCTATTACATGTATCTTCAGAAGACATGACTGAGGTCAATATTCCTGAAAAATAATGTGTTAGTGTATTCACTGTTTTTGTTGCAAGTAGGTTTTAAGATAGGCATAGAGAGATTTGTGTTTCTTGATTCAAAATAAGTTCAACTATCATTCATTCAAAGATCATTACAGGCATGTTGATAGTTGAATTTAACATATCAGAGCATGAATCAAAAGCATTTAAATACATCAGAGCATTTCATTCTAATAATTCAAGACAAAAATAATATTTTCAGCATCAGAGCACAGAGCTTGTATCAGAGCAATCTTTAATAGATCAGAGCAACCAGATTAACATATCAGCAAACTTGACCATATTTCAGCATAGTTGATCATTCAAGTAAGGTCAGAAGACTTAGCCATTTCAAAGATCATCCTCAGGAGGTGGCAACATTCCATACTGTGCCCACACTCTTCTTTTCAGTGCCATGGCTTCTTGGTTGGTTCCCTTAGGTCCAAGAACCATCTTGTTCAGCTTAAGGATCTCAGTGAATTCCCTCAGAATTCTTTCTTGGTCAATCCATCCTTCAAGCTTTGGAGGCATGTATATGATTGGCTTGGGGGCTGTGAGTTCAAATCTTGCAATGTCAGCAGCTGCTAGTAGTTGTTGATACAACTCTCTGTAGTATTCTAGCATGAACTCAGTGAAGGCAGAGTTTGCATCTCCTCCATTCCATCTGTCAATGACATAATAGTCATAGACAAACTCCCTTTTGGCTTCTTCCCATGTGTCATTCAGTTGAATTGGCACCCATTTATCCAAGTGTGGATATTTGGTGTCCATTGGGATTAGAAGCTGAGGCTTCATCTTGTTGTAAGTTGCTCTTCTCCTTCTTGGTTTCTGAAAGTTTGCTCTCCTTTCATCTCTTGCTCTGTTGGCTTCTTCCATCAGATCCATTTTCTCATGGGCCCTCATCATGGCCAGTTTCTGTTGTGTTTCAGGGTCTTTGCCATACCCTTCATGAAACAGCTTTGATGGATCATGGGCTAGAACAGTTGTCTTTCTCTTGGGCTCAGGTCCAAATCCTTCAGCATATATTTCTTCAATGTCTTCGGTGGACTTGGTACCTTCAGCAGTTTTGGCTTTCTTTGATGTAGGCTCATCTTCATCAATTCTGAATTCAGGTGGAAGATCAAGGCTGCTAGGAAAGTCAGTGAATTTCTCAATTTGTCTCTTCTTTCCTTGGGCCTTCTTGATCTTTCCTCTGGTTTGGACACCTTCAGCATCTTTGTCCAAACCTGACACTTCACCACCTGGTCTTTGTTGTAGCCTTACTCTTTCCTCTTGAGCTGAGGCCATTGAGTTCTTCAATGCCAATGCTAACTGCTCCTCTTCATCCAAATCTTCCAAGTTCAGCATTTCTGGCTCTTTTCCTTTTCCTTCAGGGACTTTGTCCTTCCCTTTCACTGGACTCCCAATCACCAAGGCACCTTTTGCTCTAGCTCTTTCCCTTTCCCCCTTTTTGGCAGCATCAAAACACTGGGGCTTGAGGTCACTCATTGTTGAGGCCATCAGGGATTGGGCCTGGTTTAGGGACTTCATCTCGTCCAACAAATATACATTCTCATCATGTATATTCTGCATTCTATCACTGCTCAAGCTAAGGAAAGCTAGAACAGGCTTCATCTTTTGTTGGACAACCTCTTCCATGGCTGTTTTCAGAGATGCATCCAGTTGGGCTTTTAAGAGCTCAGTGAGGTTGGCCACTGCACCTTCAGCAATGTTGGCCAACACTTCTTGGGAAAATTTTTCTGAGGCAGCTTTGACCATAGCCAGCCTTTGCTCTTCAGCTCTTCTCTTCTGCAGTGCAGTCTTCTTTCCAATTGCTTGTTTGACAGTTAGCCTGAGAGCTTTGACATTTGCATTGTGATTGTCTCTCAGCAGCTTTTGTTCTTTCTTGACCTCCTCTGAGATGGCTTCCATGGTTGATTTTGCATTTTGAACATCAGTGGAGATGGTTTGGAGACCAGATTCCACACCACTGATCCTTGCCTCAAGAGTTGGTAGCACAACATCTTCAGAGCCAGTGAGCCTCATTTCTACAGATGCTAGAGTTCTTCCTTGCTCATTCAAAGCTCCTGAAGTTTCAGCATGAGCAGATTGGACTTGATGAGCCAAGGAGTCCAACTTCTCTGATTGCAGTCCAAGTAAGGCTTGAGCTGAGCCTGTGTCAACTTGGATAGGTGCATCTGTTAAGAACTCATCTGCAAAAATTTGATCAAGAGAGATACCTGCAACATCAGATAAATCAAACAAGTTAGGAAATAAGCACTCATCACCCTCAATTTCTTTTATATAAGACTCTGATACATCAGCAGTCTTCTTCTCATTTTCAACTTGTTCTTTTCTCCCTTCATGAATAATGTTCTCACTCAAGGAATCAGGCCTCCTTTCACCAAGGGATTCCTGAAGTTCAGATTTGACTTCAAGAATAACCTGTCCTTCCTCACTTATTCCACCCTCATATGGTGGTACACTCACTATCTTAGTGATGACTACCTCTCTTTCATCCTCAACTCCCTCTGATTTTTCAACTAATCTTTCCTTTTCAACTCCTTCTCCTAAACCTGCAACATCTCCACCTTCATCAAGGTTCAAAGATGGCAGTTGTGGGGAGATCACAGTGCTTATATCAGCAGCCACTGAGTCATCCTGAATGATTAAGGGCTGATCAATGTCCAACTCTTCTGACACTGAATAGGCCTTAATCAAACTAGCCTCTAGTACAGGAACCTCAACATCTGTAGGCTGTGCCTTGGGTTCAGAAGAACCTTCATTGGCAGATGTGTCTTTGGTTGTGTTACCACCCTTGGTCAACACCTCTGAAGTTACAGAGCCTTTCCTATGATAGGTTTTGGGAGGATTGGAAAGTCTATCTGCTACAGAAGACTTGGGTTGAAAGGGTTCAGGGAGGTTGGCTTGAGGGGTTTCAGGAGGGTTGGGATTTGAAGGGCTTGAGGGATCATCAGGGGAATCATCATCATTAGAGCCACTGTCAGGGTGTTTGATTCCCTTGGCTTTTCTTTCTTTCTCCTCCTTAATCTTATCAGCCACCAGCTTTGCAAAAATCTCCTCATCAATGAGGAATCTTGTCTTTGAAACTCCAGCAAAGTGTAGCAATCTGTTCTCCTCTATTTGCCACCAGTTTGCACCTTTATCTTGGATGACTTGTGATATCACCATCATAGATTTATCTTTTACATCAACAAGCATCCTCAAATCATGAAAGGCCTTCTGAATTCTTGGAAATTCAGCCAGTTGTGGATACAAACTGTCCACAGTAGCCTTGGCTCCTCCTCTGAGCATACTTTCAAAAGTATACTCCTCCTCATCTCCACTTGAATGGGGACTTTGGGTTATAGGGGAGTTGGCTCTGGGTTCTCCTAATGTGGCTTTAGGTAGATTAAGTTCAGGGATCTTGGCTTCAGATGGGTTGGGTACAGTAGAAGGATCTTCAGCTGCTTTAGAGAGCAATGATTCTGAAGGGGCTTTACTCAGGGGGGTTGGCTCATGAAGTGCATGCTCTAAGAGCTTTGAATAGTTGAGCATGGATGAGTCAAGGGGAGACAGGAGTCTTGTCTCATCTACTGCTAAATCAGCAAGCACATCTATGCCACTTCTTTGTTCATTCCCTTCAGGAGAATATCTCTTAGTGAGATTTACAGGGGTAATGGGTTGGTTGGAAGGGGTAACATGGGTTTCAGGGGAGTTGGGCTCAAGATACTGAATTTCAGGGAGGTTGGCCTCTATGGGTTGACCTTCAGGGACTTTGGATTCTGGAGTTCCAGAACCAGATGAATTGGTCCTTGACATAGATTTGGCCCTGCTTTCAGCTCTGCTCTCCCTTAGAGCCAATTGAAGAGACCTCTCTTCTTGCAGCTCCAACACCTTTTCAGTAGGTTTGGCCCTTCTCTTGCTGGCCCTGCTACTTCCACTTCCTTCCTTCTCAGGGACAACTTCCCTGACTCTCTTATCACCCTTAGACTTTTGTCTAGTCTCATTGTACTTTTGCCTGAGTTCTTCTGAATGATCAGATGGCACTTGTACACCTTCTCTAGCAACTTCTTCAATCTCAGCTGAAGCATCTGAGTTCTCTTCTGAGATTCTCTGAGACATTTTCCTTGTCTTTACAGCCCTGGCCTTTGTTCTCTTTTTCATCTTAGGCTTCTCTTCCTCCTGTTCTTCAACAGGCTTGGCCAGTAGCATCCTTCTTTTCTCAGTTTTCTTACTGAGCTTTCTGAACAGGATCTTTTGGGCTGGGTGGGGCTTTGCAAAGGTCTGCATCTGGGAATAGTGGGAAAACCTCTCAATCAACAAGCTTGGCCTGGTGCAATACTTGATTTTCACTTCTAGCACCACCTTGTTGTGGGCTTTCACCTTAAATTTAGCCTTCTCCTTCATCATCTCAGACATGATGAAGGTCCTCCAATCAAACTTGATGCCCTTATCACTGGCATCAATAATGGCAGCCATGATTCTGATCCTTGGCTGGCTGACTTGCTCTAGGCTTCCAGTGTTGCTTAAGAGGCTCTTAGCAACTACCTCAAAGAGATGAAGAAACTCTGGCTTGAGAGTTTTCTTGTTTTGAGTTGAGGAGAGAGGGCCTGGAACTAATAACCACTCTTGGGCTATTTCCTCTTCATGGCCAGTGCCATACACTTCTGGATTCCTTCCCTCATAAGGCAATCCAAAGGCTCCTTCCAGATCCTCTGAGGAGAATCTAACTCTATGGAATCTCTCCTCTTCCTCTCCTTCAGCTGTGTAGGATAGCCTGGTTGATACTTCACCATCTTCAGGCTTGCCTCTCCACTTGAGGAAGGCAAAGAATTCTGCCATGTAACTTTCCAAGCAAGAGCTTGGTCTTTCTTCCAAGAACTTTTGGAGACCAGCCCTTCTCAACCATCTCAGGGTTGGAGTAATCTCAGGATCTTCACTTTCAAAAGAAATAATTGGCTCAAAGTGAAGATTGTTCTTGTTGCTAAGATAGGCAAAATCTAGGTCTAGATCCTTGTTAGAGAAATCAACAAGCATCTCAGGTCTAACCTTGGGGGCCATTGAAATTTACAGAGAGAAGTTTGATGAAGAATGAGAAAGTTTGAAGAACTTTTGAGTTAGGGTTTCGAATACTTGGGGAAGAAGTGTTTGTGGGTATCTTAAGACTTGTGAATATTCTAAAAAGAATGTTTGTCAATGAGTTGGTAAGGTCTTGAGATAATTCAAAGGTGAACAAAAATGGAAATCCAAAATGGACGGCTAGGATTGATTTCAGGGGAGTTGTCCATTTTTGATCCAATGGTCAAAAACCAATGTAACAGTGAAATAACTGTTTTATTCAAAACGTGGGTGGTTTTAAATGTTTGTTTAAGGCTGGGGATTTTTCGAGATAGATCATGTCCCAAAAAGTTTAATGCAAACAAGAGTTAAATCTTGGCATTTAATGCATGGAAAGTGACCTTTTGGGTGGGAGACAAATTAAATCCCAAAAAGGTGAAAACTGTATTTCAATGGGACAGATTTCGAAATAGGTATTGATCACCAAAAATAGGTGCTTATCAAACCAAGGAATTTGTTTGATAGCCAGGACAACTTATCTGACCCTACATGGACAAGTATCCTGAAGAAAGGTGGACAAAGGTCCTGAAAGTTAATGGACAAGTGTCCTGAAGAGGTAAGGTCATGTTTCTGAATTTCAGTAGACTTGATCAAGTCTGCTGAAGTTTGATTTTGTTTCCCCCTTAATCAATGAGCTTCTTTGGACTTATTTGTCCAAACTTCCCTGGATCAAGTAATCCCAACTCTGCTGATAGCTCCAGAAATCTTGCCTCTGCAAGTGGCTTGGTTAATATATCAGCTTTTTGATGGTCAGTGTGAATCTTGACCAACTTGATGTCCTTCTTCTCCACATGGTCTCTAATGAAGTGGTGCTTGATGTCCACATGCTTGCATCTTGTGTGTAAGACAGGATTTTGTGATATAGCAATGGCACTATTGTTATCACAAAATATTGGCACTTCAGTAGAGTTGACTTTGTAGTCTCTTAGTTGTTGTCTTAACCATAGGATTTGAGCACAACAACTTCCAGCAGCAACATATTCAGCTTCAGTGGTGGAAGTGGCCACTGTGTTCTGCTTCTTGGAGAACCATGAAATAAGCTTGTTGCCTAAGAATTGACAAGTCCCTGAAGTGGACTTTCTGTCAATCCTACATCCTCCATAATCAGCATCTGAGTAGCCAGTTAGCTCAATATTGTCATCAGCAGGGTACCAAAGGCCTAGATTCTCAGTGCCTTTGAGGTACCTCAAAATCCTCTTTGCAGCCTCAAGGTGGCTTTTCTTAGGATTTGCTTGAAATCTTGCACAAACACCTACTGCAAAGGTGATATCAGGTCTGCTGGCAGTGAGATAGAGGAGTGAACCAATTATTCCTCTATACTCAGTAGAGTTGGTTGGAATACCACTCTCATCAGGATCCATCTTCCAATTTGTGTTTATTGGAATCCTTACTGGCTTGCTAGTTGTACACCCAAACTTTTTGATCATTTCTCTGGTGTACTTGGCTTGGTTGATGAAGATTCCTTCTTTAGTTTGCTTGACTTGTAGACCCAAAAAGAAGTTCATCAACCCCATCATGGACATCTCAAACTTGCTTTGCATGAGCTTGGAGAATTTCTCACACAGCTTCTCATTAGGAGATCCAAAGATTATGTCATCCACATAAATTTGGACAAGCAAGATGTCCTCTCCTTCAGAGATTCTGAAGAGAGTTCTGTCCACAGTTCCCTTGGTGAATCCATGATCCAAGAGAAATTGTGACAGTGTATCATACCAAGCCCTAGGGGCTTGTTTGAGTCCATATAGAGCTTTCTTGAGTCTGTAAACTTGGTTCCCAATTTCAAAACCTGGTGGTTGCTCCACATAGACTTCTTCTTTCAAGACTCCATTCAGAAAGGCACTCTTGACATCCATTTGGTATACTTTGAACCTCTTGTGAGCTGCATAGGCTAGAAAGAGCCTTATTGCTTCTAGCCTTGCCACAGGTGCAAATGTCTCATCATAGTCAATGCCTTCATGTTGGCAGTACCCTTTTGCCACTAGTCTTGCTTTGTTTCTGACAATCACATCATTTTCATTCTTCTTGTTCTTGAACACCCACTTTGTTCCAATAACATCTTGATGTGAAGGTCTGTCCACCAGCTCCCATACTTCATTTCTGGTGAATTGGTTTAGTTCTTCCTGCATGGCTGTGATCCAATTGGCATCTTGAAGTGCTTCCTCAACATCACTTGGTTCTTGCTCTGACAAGAAACAACAGAAAAGAGCACTTTCACCATGGAATCTTCTTGTTTTGACTCCAATACTTGGGTCACCAAGTATTAGATCAGTAGGATGGTCAGATAACCAAGTCCTTCTTTTTCTGATCTCTTCAGTAGAGTTGTCCTCTACTGAAGTTGAGTCATTTTGATCATAGAATTCAGGATAATTTAATGCAGGATCTAATTCAGGATCATAATCAGGGATGTTGTCCTCAATGTCAGGGACATTGGCATTTTCAACATTTTGAGTTCCCCCTTGATTATTTGACCCATTAACTACCTCAGCAGGAACTGCTTCTTCATTGGTAGTTGTTACCTGGATGTGAACTGGGATTGGATCATTCAGTTCACCATTTCCATCAGTGGGATTTGTCTCAGGAAGGTTGCCTTCAGGATTGTTGTCCAATGTGGATTTTTCAGGTAGATTGGCTTGAACAACATCTATGAATTCAGTGTCTTTGTCTTTTAGGCTTAATCTGGTTGTCCTCTGTGTGATTTCTTCAGGTTCCAAATGATCATTCCTGATCTCAAAGATAGACTCATCAAACACAACATGAGGTGTTTCTTCCACTATAAGGGTTTTCTTGTTGTAGACTCTGAAAGCTCTACTGATTTGAGAGTATCCAAGAAATACTCCCTCATCAGCTTTGCTGTCAAAGGCTTTCAACTGTTCTTTCCCATTATTGTGAATGAAACATTTACAACCAAATATATGAAAGTATGACACTTTAGGCATTCTTCCTTTCCAGAGTTCATAGGGGGTTTTGCCTTGCCCCTTAGTGATCAAACATCTATTTTGAGTATGGCATGCAGTGTTTATAGCTTCAGCCCAAAACCTCTTAGGTAAATTTGAGTCAGCAATTAGAGTTCTAGCAGCTTCTTTTAAAGTTCTATTCCTTCTTTCTGCAACTCCATTTTGTTGGGGAGTTCTAGCTGCTGAAGTTTCATGAGCTATTCCATTTGATGTGCAGTACTCATTGATGTATGAATTAATGAACTCAGTGCCTTTATCAGATCTTATCTTGATAATGCTAAGGCTTTTCTCATTTGACACTCTCTTGAGAAGTTCAGGTAGTTTAACTTGTGTTTCCTTCTTATTAAGGAGAAATACTACCCATGTGAACCTAGAGAAGTCATCTACTACCACTAATGTGTATTTTCTACCATTTATGCTTGAAGGGGTAATTGGTCCAAACAGATCCATATGTAGAAGTTCAAGTACCCTTTCAGTGGAGATGACTGGTTTTCCCTTAAATGAGGCTTTAATCTGTTTTCCTTCTTGTCATGGCTTACACACATGTTCTTTAATGAAAACCTCATTAGGTAGTCCTTTAACTAATGCATTTCTAGCAAGTTTGTTCATAGATTTGAAGTTCAGGTGATTTAGCCTCTTGTGCCATAGCCAACTTTGTTCACTAGAACTTTTAGCAATAAAACATGCAGCATCAGTAGACTTGTCCCAGTCTGCAAAATACACATTTCCCTTCCTAGTTCCAGTCAATAGGGTTTGTTGAGTTTTATCTTTAATTAGACACTTTCCACTTGAGAACTCAACATTAAAATCTTTATCACAGAATTGACTGATACTTAGGAGATTATATTTGAGACCAGCTACATAAGATACATTGGTTACTTTGATGTTACCAATCATCAAAGTACCATAACCTTTTGTTGTTGCTTGTGAGCTGTCTCCAAAGGTGACATTTGGGCCTTTTTTTTCAATAAAATCAGAGAGGAGTTCCTTGTTTCCAGTCATGTGCCTTGAGCATCCACTGTCAAGGTACCATGCTGTCTTCTTGTTCATGCTCCTCTTCTTGTGGCCCAGTGGTACCTGCAATTAGATAGGTTTAGGTACCCTTTGAGTTTTGGGTCCTGAGAGGTTAGCTGTACCTTTTGGAACCCAAACTTGCCTAATAACCCTGATTGATTCAAGGTGGCTAATTTGATTTCTTAGTGCATCAATATACACTATCTTTCCCTTAAATGCCTTTGGGAAAGTATGTGTGAATGTGTTAACTCTGTAAGTTTCAGGGAAGTTGACCACTTTCCTGAACTTATAAGTTCTTTGTGCAGCTTGATGAAGTCTTTGAGGAAAGGCATTTTTATGACCATTACCCTTTGGTATGAAGAGTTTTGGTTGTCTCATTTTATTCTGCCTTTGAGGATAGTTGTCCTTAGGTCTATTCAGCTGAGGCTTTCTCAGATGAGTTGGCCTAGGCTGATTATACCTTGGATAGTTCCTCTGAACATTGTTCAGGAGGGTTGCCCTGCCATTGGGTCTACTCTGCTGACCAATATTCCTCTTGTGTTCAGGAGCCTTGGCCATTTCCTTAGGTTTTGGCCTATTCTCCTGAATCACTTGAGTAGGCATTTCATTCAATTTGCCCTTTCCTTTGTTCAGTGGCTGAATTACTTCATTTTCAGCTTGTTGTGCCACTGACTTAACAAAGATTCTCCTAGTGTTACTTGTGGATGCAACACTAAGACAAGGTGAAGATTCAAATGGATCAAAACCTAATCCACTTCTTTGAGCCATAGGTCTTTGATAACTTTGAATTTCCTCTATTGCTCTAGAGGATTTGTTCAAAGCAGACATCTTTAATTTCAGGCTCTCTTCACTTGATTTAAGAATATCATACTCATGTGAGAGATTTTCAAATTTGGCATTTAGAATTTTAAGTTCAAATTCTTTTCTTTTCTGAGAGAGAAGTTGATCATCAATCTCATTTTGTTGGTCAACTATCCTGAGATTTGCTTCCTTAAGCTTTCTCAAGACTTGTTGATACAACTCAGTAGACTTGACATCAACAGCTACCTCAGAGTTCTTGGTGAGTTCAGTAGCTAGTCTTTCATTTTCTCTCACACAATTGTCATGAAATTCTTGTAATCTAGTGAAATCTTCCATCAACTTTCCCAAGGAAAGTTTCAGGTTAACCTCACTAGTGTTTTGTGAGATAAATGATGGTGAACTAGAAGTAGAGGATACCTCATCATCCTCAAGAGCCATGTTGCAAATATCATCATCATCATCACTGTTGGAGAATAGTCCATCAGAAGAGTTGAAGCTTTCAGCACTATCAGATTCTTCACCAGCCATCATGGCCTTTCTATTGGTGAATTTTCTGTCTCTTTTAGCTTGTCTCTCTCTTCTTTCTTTAGAGCTCAATTCAGGGCAGTCATATTGGAAGTGCCCTTTCTTTTTGCAGTTGTAACACAGATCTTCATCATCATCCTTCTTGGATTCATCTCTTCTCTTAGATGATGAGGGTTCAGCTCTACTGGATCTTCTCCTATCAGAGGACTTGTCCTCTGATCTTTTCTCTTCAGGCTCTTTGTCCTCAGCCTGAACTTCAGGGGAATTGTATCTTCTCCTGAATTTGTTGTCTTGGTAGAATTTCTTGTATCTACCAAACCTTGTGTTGAGCTTGTCAAACCTTCTAGCCATCAAGGCTAGTTCTTCCTTCATTTCAGTCTCAGAGACTGACTTTGATGATCTGGGAGTGGGTTGCATTTCTGGTTCAGCAACTTTGGCTTTGAATGCCACTCCCTTGGTAGGATTTGAAGATTCCTCAACAGGCTTTCTTCTATTGAGGTCAAACTCATAGGCTTTAAGTTCTGAGAATATTTGTTGCATGGGCATAGTGGAGAGATCTTTGGTATTCTGCATCATCACAGCATAGACATCCCACTTTTGAGTGAGACTCCTCAAAATCTTTAATCCAACCTCTCTCTTGGTGTAGACCTTGCCCAATGAGTTGATTTCATTCATCACATCAGTGAATCTACCAGCAAATTTGTCAATGGACTCTTCAGACTCCATTGAGAATTGTTCAAACTTCTGCACAGCAACTTGGAGCTTGTTCTCCTTGATTTTTTCAGTGCCCTCACACATTTCAGCAAGGGTATCCCAAATTTCTTTAGCTGTTGTGCAGTGGTAGACTCTTCCCATGATTGCATCTGGAATTGTTTGATAAAGAGTATTCATGGCAAGATACTTCAGATTATCTTTCCTCTTTTCATCAGCAGTGATGTCATCCTCATCTTTGGGAATCAGTTCCCTTACATCTGCTTTTTGTGCATCTGTTACCCTGGGGTTAGTTTGAGTAAACACAAAAGGTCCTCTTGTGATTACTCTTAACATGTCAGTATGAAGAGATGCAAGATGAGCCCTCATTCTAATTTTCCAGAATTCATAATTGTCTATTGAAAACATGAGCAGTTTGTGATGAGAAATGTGATTGACTGGATTTGTGGCCATGTTGTCTAATCCTTGAACAGCAGGTGGAGGAACAGCATTGTTGTTGGCCATATCTCACAAATAATCAGTTAGTTACCAAATGATGGATTTCAGAAAGAGATCAGTTCAGTGACCACACAAATATGAGAGTTTTGAAAATCAAGATGGATTTTCAGAAGCAGTGGTCTTTGAACCCCTGCTCTGATACCACTTGTTGGTCCTGAAAGGAGTATATAACAAGTGTATGGGGGGGGAATACACTTGTATGCAATTCTTTTTCAACTTTGATCAAACCAGAGTTCAGCAAGGTTGTCTTGGACAACTCTGCTGAAGAAGATTAACTCTTCTAAGATAATCAGACTACTAAGTACTATTGAGTACTTAGTTGAATAACTATCTAGGGGAGTTATATGTGCGGAATGGTGGTTGGCCCTTTAAGTTTAGACTCCTTTAATTTCTGAAATCACTTAGTCAATGCAACACAGTCCAGTTAAGCTTCAGGGAACTTGTCCAAATCAGTTTTGCACAGTCTTTGAATATGTATCTTTGAAAGATCAGTTTTGTGTGCAGTGTTGAATGAATGTAAGTACTTGTAAAGCAAAACAACACAAGAGTTTATAGTGGTTCAGAGACTCAAGCTCCTACATCCACTTTCCCTGATTTAACAGGATAATTCCTTCACTCTTGGAATTAACTTGTTTTATAGTGCCAAGGTGCACTTGATCAAGAACACCACTCCTTGGTGAATTGATCCCTAGGATGTCTAGAGTCCTAGTACCCTCTTCTCAACTCAGAACTGAACTGTTCTTCTCTCAACAGTCAGCTCCTACCACTTCTACTACTACAACCTTCTTACTTTCACTCTTGAAAGATATAAGGGTTGAAGTAAGGTTCCAACTAATGAGATATCCTTTACAATGAAGATCAGTGTATAAGGATAGGATATCTCTCTAAGCTTGTGTATGGATATACAATTTAGTTCAGCTTAGAAGAAGTGTTTGAAGACTAAGATAGTCTTTGAAAGCTTTGAAAGCACTCTAGCTTGTAAGAACTTTGAGCTAGGTTGGATTATGTTGAGGTCAGTTGGATAGTTGGATGCTTTCAAATGGTCTTCACACTTCTGTATTTATAGACAAAATGGAGGATTTGCCCGTTGGAGAGGCAGCCCCAAATTGCTATAAATGTCTTCCTTGAGTTCTTCAACCTGGAAGACAGATTCTTGATAGTGACATGTCCTCATTTGGGTAATAAACGGCTGTAACAGTTTTGTCTTCATTCTGCAGCACTTTTCCCAATGTTTGACTTCTTGTTAGGACTTGGACATGGCTTCTGAAGGTTGATCCAATGATAAGACAACATTCCTTATCATCTGGACAACTCTCCTTATCACTATCAGCAGTTTTGCTTTTCAGCATGGTTGGCTTGCTCTTCTTCAGATGACTTGGCTCTTTCCCTTTATTTCTCTTGAGTATGGTCTTAGCTCATTCCTTTGAGGACCTTTAGGGACATGTTGTCTCAAGTTCTTCAGCATAGTTGATTTCAGGCTTTCAGAGCATTTGATCTTGATTAATTTAGCTGAGACAACTCCTCTGGACAACTCTCCTGATCAGTGTATTTAATCTTTTTGCATCAGAGCACTTTATGCCTAGAGTAGACTTCTCTGGACAACTCCCCTGATGAACACCTTTGAGTAATTTTGTCCTTTTGAGCTAGGTAAGCTTGTACTTCCTTATGGCTAGCTTCTTTGGACAACTCTCCTGATCAGAGCTTTATGAATATTTTCTTTGGACAACTCTCCTGATAAGAGCATCTTCATTGGACTTGTCCTTTTGAGCTTTACAATCTTGTTCTTGCATAAGAGCATCTTCTCTGGACAACTCTCCTGATAAGAGCATCTTAGATTTCATAGAGTGTCCTTGCTCTTAAGTGATTGTTCCAGAATTTGAGCCTTGAGGGGACTTGATCTTGATCATCTTCAAAGCATAGGTTCCCCCTCAAATTGTGCATCTAATTTTCTAAGAGCTGCCTAACATTTCAGCTTCTCATCTATCCTATAATCTATATGTTCTATCATTCTTAGAGTATACTTACATTGACTTAGGCATGTCTAAGGGGGTTTTGGTATTAGATCAAAACATATCTCATTTTATTCCCAACAGAATGTATGATTATGTCGGTTTTCTTGTAGTATCTCTTTAGCCTTATTTTGAAGATTTGATCTTGTATTTAATTATAGTAGAATTTAAAAAATTAGACATTAGAAAGTTAATTAGAAATCTTATACTATGTAGAGTGGAGATCTTTCATGAGAGTTGTCACTGTTGTTCTGATCAGTTTAACTTTATGTCAGATTAGTTGTCATCTTTTTATTGACCCACATCAGCTGATTAGGTAAATGAGTCCAACAAATATACAAATGACTTGAAGTTCATTCTTATTTTTAATAATTTTATGTTCTAAAGTCCTTTTTGTCTTCAACTAACATTTATTCTTTGACTTTGATTCATTTGACAATTGAGTTGAATATTCAATTTGACTTTGGACGAGCTTTTGTCCATTTAGACTAAACCATCGTCTTATACTCAAATGTTATTATTAGAATAATTAAGAAGACACTTAACTTATCAAATGAGTCTCAATCAGCTTGAGCTTAGCTTTAAAGTAGTTTGATACTCTATGGTCTTATTCTCTTCTGTTTTGAACGTCTTCTAGTCTTCTGTCTTCATATCTTCTCTTCTCTCAACTGAACTTATCTTTATCTTGTGCATACGCGTGTAGAGCTAATCAAATCATGTTGCTCTGTTAAGTAGTTGAATTTCTACTCCTAAGTCATATACTTGAACATTTGATTTATACTAATTTAGTTTAATCTCCATTACAAACGTAATCATCAAAATCTTAATACAAATTCTTCCATATATAGTTACACACAAGGATAAATCAGTGGATGATAATCCACATAAGAAAATTGATTTAGTCACTTAGGTTACAATTCTCGAAAAAGTTGAATATATATGTTGCTTACAATTATGTTTTTTGCTCAAGACATCAGTTCCAAATACATTCTCATTCCAAAATTGCCCTTAGCAAATTTAGAGAGGCGTCTTAATTAAGATTTACTCACTGATGATTTGGGATAAAAGGCTAATTAGTATGAATAATTAAGCAATCACACATGAATGGGTGTAGTATGAATAATTAAGCAATCTAGCTACATGGGAAGACTGAAGGTTTCTTGTACCAAATTTCCCGAGTTTGATCCTTGGGACAAGTAGGGGTGTATGGGTCGAGTCAACTCACAAACTACTCATGCTCGACTTAAATTTAATTGAGTCGAGTCTCAAGCTATTCGAGCGTTGAACAATATTTACTAATTCTTAATAATAACATGTATTATTAATTTGTTAGATCATTTTAAATTTGACTAAATTTGACTAATCCTTATTACTAAAAAAAAAAAAAATTCTTTTACTTATATTGAAGAGTCACACTTGTACGTAGCCTAGTACATGGTGCAATTAATTTAAACACTGGTCTGTTTAGCGTATTCCAATGGGTTTATGGTGAAACGATTATGTTGGTCCCAAAGTTGAGTGTTAAGATTGAGTAAGCTAGAAAAGTCTAGAGGGGAGGGGTGAATAAACTTTTAAAATCTTTCAAAATATCAGAGATTGTATATGCGGAATATCAGTTTATGAGCCCTTATGATTATACTCAACTATACACAATGAACACTATACTTGTCTATTCTGCAGATATGTCAACTTAACAATTCAAGTAAACAATCAAATCAACAAACACAAAATAAATGCAGTAAGTAAACAACACAAGATTTATAGTAGTTCGACAATTTGTCTACATCCACTCTCACAACTCCAGTCGTGAAATTTTATTAACTTGTCTTGTGGCTTTAAGTCCCAAGAAATAAGACTTCGATCTTTTCGACTATATCTCCAGATATATCTTCGATCTAACAACTAGTGATTTAGTAAGCAACTAGTAAGCTTAATCAAACTAAAACAGTAAAGAAAAACTTCTCTATTTCGTAAGCCTTTTTCTTCTCTTTGAACTTGTATGTTCTGGGCTTCCTTCTTGAACTTCAAACTTTGCTTTGAACTCTGCGAGTTTCCTTGCTTTTGAATTCTTCAGTATGTGCTTTAGTAGTTGTAGTTTCAGTAGTCTTCACACGTTGAATGTCTCCAACTATATATAGACTTCACTTCTCAATGGGTCTTCACACTTCTGTATTTATAGACAAATTTGAGGATTTGCCCGTTGGAGAGGCAGCCTCAAATATCTATAAATGTCTTCCTTGAAATCTTCAAACTGGAAGACAGATTCTGATAGTGACATGTCCTTGTTTTGGGAAATAAACGGTTTTAACCACTTTGTCTTCATTCTGCAGCACTTTTCCCAATGTTTGACTTCAAGATTCACTTGGTCAAACATGGACATCTCTTCTTATCAATGATCCTGAGATAAGGACAACATTTCTTATCTTTGGACAACTCTACTTATCAGTTTCAGCAGAGTTCACTTATCAGCAGTGTTGGCTCTTTAGCTCTTCAGATGATTTGACTCTTTCTCTTTCCATTTCTTCTTTGCATTTGCTATTTGAGCATCTATGTCTTGGATAAGTGGATTTGACCTCTTCAACATAGTTGGCCTTGAACTTCAAAGCTTGTTCTATTTCAATTGTGCTGAGGCAATATTGCTAGACAACTCTTCTAAACTTGACATTTCTTGTGGTAGACTTGATCTTCAGGATCTATTCTACTTAGTTGATCTTCGATAGGTTGTTCCACTTTGACTTGACTTTGATCAGCATACTTGTCGTTCAGCAGACTTGGGGTCAATCCAAAACTGAGCCTTGAGGGGACTTGGACAAATTAAACTTATGAGCATGTGTTCCCCCTCAACTAGTGCATCTATTGATCTAAGAGATGCCTAACACATCAGCTTCTCTACTTGTCTTAATCTACATGTTCCAACAATTCTGAAACATGTTCATTCAAATTGACTTATCTACTTGGCGTGTCTCAGGGGAGTTTTGGTATCATAATCAAAACTCATTTTATTCCCAACAAAACAGTTAACCGAGTGACTTCAAACGACCGGCCGAGTGAAATTGAAAATCAGAACCAAACTGGGTTCCAGATCCCAAACGGGTGCCAGTGTGGGCTCAATCGACCGCCAGTGTGAAATCAATTCACTCGACCGCCAGTGTGGCCTCACTCGACCACTAGTGTGAGATTAGTTCACTCGGCCGCCAGTGTGAGATAAGTTTCCTCGAATGTTTCTGTAACTCGACCTCACTCGGCCGCCAGTGTGGTTTCTGCATGTTGGGCTTTTTCTTCTCTTTTTCTCGGCTTTCCTTGCTCATCCTCCAACCGAACTTCAATTCCATGTGCCAATGCTCGTTTTTCCTCTAAAATGGACCATTTCACCTTGTTTCCTACACTTTGAACACATTTCTTGACAACAAGGTTAGTGGCACAATTTCTATCAATTACGCCCAAAATCACATCAAAATGCTACAATAATATAGCGAAAATGAGCACAAATACAAGCAATCTCACACCCAATCAGTGCCTACCATACACTCAATCCATCTACTTTATTTATTTTATATATAAAAGTTTACAAAATTACCCCTTAACACTCTCATCATTACAATTTTTTCTTAAACTATGTGACCAAAATTCCCCGCAAACTTTTCGGGGACGGAGGGAGTAGTAATAAAATGTTGTGAGTAATAAAGGAATGACATGTAATGTAATTTTGAGATGTTTGAAGGGTGTGGTTTAAAGTGAAAAAGTGTTTTATTGTCAAGTTAAGAAATGATGAATCTAGTTTGGGACGTCCATTTTTGGCAAATGATAAATCTAAATTGGAACGGAGGGAGTATTTGTGAACAACTGGGATGTTGATTTAGTGAAATTAAGTCAGTTGACAAGAAATATTTTTTGAGTGCGAAGTGTTTCAGCTAAGACTGATAACTAACATACTCACTACTAGGAAGTTGGTCAATTTAACAACTATTAAGAAGAACGAGTGTAGAAATGTGTATGCCCTAAATTATACTCATCCAATTAGAAATCTACTCTTTTAAACTTAGAAAAACGCTTGGTTAAAATATATGAGGTGTGCTTGGTGTTATGCAGTTTGATAAAACCATATGAATGAATCGACAAATTATCAAATCAATAAACAACACGAAGATTTATACTGATTCGATAAATTATCAAAGCAATAAAGCAATAAACTTCTACGTCCACTCTCACAAACTCAATTTTAATATTAATTCCTTCAATAAAATGCTTATTTTTTAAGTGCCAAGGGACATTGTATACATATCACCCTTTGTTGGTTTCGTCTCTTGAAGTTTAGACGAGTTCTAATCCTCTTACATCTTACAATAGTTGTACTAGAAAAAATTAAAACCAACTTTTAATCTCTTAAGAGATAGATATGTTTGTGAAATATATTCGAACTATTTTAAAAAAAAAACTCTTATAATTGAAAGTTGAGTTTGAGAGATTTATTCTACACTTCAAGGTTTGGAATTGTAATTGTAATTGTAAACTTAGAATACATGGGTGAGCACTTACAATTTGGCTTGATAAGATTACAAGGAGTAGATTAACAACCCGAGATCAATAATGTTATGCTAATCTTGGAAACCTTTCTTTTATTGCATGATTATTTTTTAATAAAGTCTTTTTCCTTTTTGAGATAGGTACTGGGTATTTCTTGTGCTCATGACTATTTCTGTTTTTTCATTAATTATATTAATATATGATCTTATTACCGACAGAAAAGAAAAGAAAAAAGAAAGCTCAAAAGTGTTTTTAAATATAATAACAAAATACTTTAAATGAATGTATGATTATGCCGGTTCTCTTGTAGTATCTCTTTAGCCTTATTTTGAAGATTTGATCTTGTATTTTTAGTAGAATTTTAAAAATTAGACATTAGAAAGTTAATTAGAAATCTTATACTATGTAGAGTGGAGATCTTTCATGAGAGTTGTCACTGTTGTTCTGATCAGTTTAACTTTATGTCAGATTAGATGTTAGTTGTCATCTTTTTATTGACCCACATTAGCTGATTAGGTAGATGAGTCCAACAAATATACATATGACTTGAAGTTCATTCTTATTTTTAATAATTTTATGTTCTAAAGTCCTTTTTGTCTTTAACTAACATTTATTCTTTGACTTTGATTCATTTGACAATTGAGTTGAATATCCAATTTGACTTTGGACGAGCTTTTGTCCATTTAGACTAAACCATCGTCTTATACTCAAATGTTATTATTAGAATAATTAAGAAGACAATTAACTTATCAAATGAGTCTCAATCAGCTTGAGCTTAGCTTTAAAGTAGTTTGATACTCTATGGTCTTCTTCTCTTCTGTTTTGAATGTCTTCTAGTCTTCCGTCTTCATATCTTCTCTTCTCTCAACTGAACTTATCTTTATCTTGTGCATACGCGTCTAGAGCTAATCAAATCATGTTGCTCTGTTAAGTAGTTGAATTTCTACTCCTAAGTCATATACTTGAACATTTGATTTATACTAATTTAGTTTAATCTTCATTACAAACGTAATCATCAAAATCTTAATACAAATTCTTCCATATATAGTTACACACAAGGATAAATCAGTGGATGATAATCCACATAAGAAAATTGATTTAGTCACTTAGGTTACAATTCTCGAAAAAGTTGAATATATATGTTGCTTACAATTATGTTTCTTGCTCAAGACATCCCAAATACATTCTCATTCCAAAATTGCCCTTAGCAAATTTAGAGAGGCGTCTTAATTAAGATTTACTCACTGATGATTTGGGATAAAAGGCTAATTAGTATGAATAATTAAGCAATCACACATGAATTGGTGCGGTGGATTAATTAATTTAGTATGAATAATTAAGCAATCTAGCTACATGGGAAGACTGAAGGTTTCTTGTACCAAATTTCCCGAGTTTGATCCTTGGGACAAGTAGGGGTGTATGTGTCGAGTCAACTCACAAACTACTCATGCTCGACTTAAATTTAATTGAGTCGAGTCTCGAGCTATTCGAGCGTTGAACAATATTTACTAATTCTTAATAATAACATGTATTATTAATTTGTTAGATCATTTTAAATTTGACAAGTCCTTATTAAAATTTGACAAGTCCAATGGGTTTATGGTGAAACGATTATGTTGGTCCCGAAGTTGAGTGTTAAGATTGAGTAAGCTAGAAAAGTCTAGAGGGGAGGGGTGAATAGACTTTTAAAATCTTTCAAAATATTAGAGATTGTATATGCGGAATATCAGTTTATGAGCCCTTATGATTATACTCAACTATACACAATGAACACTATACTTGTCTATTCTGCAGATATGTCAACTTAACAATTCAAGTAAACAATCAAATCAACAAACACAAAATAAATGCAGTAAGTAAACAACACAAGATTTATAGTAGTTCGACAATTTGTCTACATCCACTCTCACAACTCCAGTCGTGAAATTTTATTAACTTGTCTTGTGGCTTTAAGTCCCAAGAAATAAGACTTCGATCTTTTCGACTATATCTCCAGATATATCTTCGATCTAACAACTAGTGATTTAGTAAGCAACTAGCAAGCTTAATCAAACTAAAACAGTAAAGAAAAACTTCTCTATTTCGTAAGCCTTTTTCTTCTCTTTGAACTTGTATGTTCTGGGCTTCCTTCTTGAACTTCAAACTTTGCTTTGAACTCTGCGAGTTTCCTTGCTTTTGAATTCTTCAGTATGCGCTTTAGTAGTTGTAGTTTCAGTAGTCTTCACACGTTGAATGTCTTCAACTATATATAGACTTCACTTCTCAAGATAAGTTTGTTATCCAACAACCTTTCTTGATAACTAACTTCATAACCGTTTCTTCTTGATATGTATCTTCAAAATCCGTCGATTATTCTGTTATGATACGTAACAAACTTAATATCTTCAATATACGATCATATCTTTATTTTCCTTTTGACTTGTCTTCTTCCGACACTTAGAATATTTCAGCTTCTCAGCACTTGTCTTGTCTTTCACAAGTCTTCTCTCTTCAAAGTAGAACTAATCTTGTCCTATCAACTAATCTATCTAGACTATCACATAACATTAAGCTTTATAAAATAACTTAGTCGTCCTATAAACTATTACATCAATAAACATAAACATAAGCTTTTATACAACAATTATAGCTTATCATTAAATCCTATAATAAAACTTGTTCTTTTCAACACTTAGTTTATTTTCAGTATTACTTAGTACTTATCTGATCTTGTCACATACAAGACGATTTTCATAACTAGATCAGTCAACACTTAGAAATATATTCAAATTCTCTTTTTGGCTTATTAAAATTCATCTCATCATCAAATAGAACTTGTCTTTAGGATTCATATCCCAACAATTTCCCCCTTTTTGATGAAGTCAAAACTACTTAAATTATTTTAAGTAAATAGATCAGTTAAGTAGTTATCTTATCAAAATAGTTCATCTTCATTCATATGAGTAGATTCTGGAGAAAGAATATAATATGAAAATAGGTAAAGTAATACAATTCTTACTTCAACAAATACTATCTCCACTTGGTGTCTCTATTTCTGCATCTGGTACTTGGAATGCCTCTAGGATTCTTTGATGAATTTCAGAGATGTGATCTGCATTGTCAATCTTCTCGTCTTCTAAGAGTTTCTCTTCAAACTTTTTAATCACATTGAAATCAATCCTCCTTCCAGATCCAAGCATCGGAGTTTCCCACTTAGGAAATTCTGGAGAAAGAATATTGTATCCAACAGCAGTAGCAAACCTCATGATCAAATTCCAGATCAATGTCTTCTGCTTCCATGAACTTCTCAAAAGTTACGAATAACTCATCTTTAACAAATATATCTCCATATCTCTTTACAATCCAATGAGCAATTTCCCATTTCTTCTTCACAACTTGCCAAATTTCATTATGCTCAGCATCAATGAACTTGTCTATGAGAGAATTTTCAATCTCATCTGGATTCGCTTTACTATCTTGCAGCTTCTTAATGTGTTTGCCTAACACCTTCTTGTTAGCATAACGATCATCTTCAATTTTCTGCCTTTTATGAATTTCTTCAGCATCAATGTCAGCTAGAATCTGACCAATCGATTCTTTCACCTTAGGTTCTCTAATTTCAAGTTTGCGCTTTACTCGCCTTGTCTGAACCTTTTCTTCACTGACCTTGCCTTTGCCTTTAGCAAGTCTCAACTGTTCTTCAGCACTGATCTGTTCTTGCTCATGAGCCTTTACTAGTCTTCCTCTCCTAGGTCGACTTTGCTCTTGCTGAATCTCAGTTTGCATTTCAACCTCTTGCTCTTTTACTTCTTCAATCTCTTCCCCCTTTTTGGCTTCATCACTCGCCTTCAAGGTAAATAAAGAAGTAAATATGGTTGTTGGGAATAAAATGAGTTTTGATTAAAATACCAAAACCCCCTGAGACATGCCAAGTAGATAAGTCATTGAGATCAACATGTTTCAGGACTGTTGGAACATGTAGACTAAGACAAGTAGAATAGAAGCTAAGTGTTAGGCTGCTCTTAGAATGATAGATGCATCAGTTGAGGGGGAACACATGCTTAAAACTTAAATCTGTACAAGTCCCCTCAAGGCTCAGTTTGTGGAACAACCTCAAGTCTGCTGAAGGACAAGTATGCTGATCAAATGGAATCAGTCCAAAGACAATTTAGTGTATGACAACATGAGTTAAGATGCATCCTCAAATCATCAATCAACTGCAAAGCTCAGAAGATTTGTCCACTCTGAATAGTTCAGAAGAGTTGTCTCAGAACACTTGAACTAGAATCTGTCTCCAAGACAACTCTACTGAAGAGGTCAAGTTCACTTTTCCAAGACACATACATCCAAAGAACTACTCTAAGAAGTCATGGAAGAAGAAAAAGCCAAGTCATCTGAAAGAGCTAAAGAGCCAACACTACTGAAGAATGAACTCTGCTGAAATCTGATAAGTAGAGTTTTCCTAGTGATAAGGAAGGTTGTCCTTATCTCAGGAACATTGATAAGAAGAGATGTCCATGTTTGACCAAGTGAATCTTGAAGTCAGACATTGGGAAAAGTGCTCAGAATGAAGACAAAGTTGTTACGACCGTTTATTTCCCAAATGAGGACATGTCACTATCAAGAATCTGTCTTCCAGTTTGAAGAGCTCAAGGAAGACATTTATAGCAATTTGGGACTGCCTCTCCAACGGGCAAATCCTCAAATTTGTAAATACAGAAGTGTGAAGACCATTTGAAGCACCTCAACCAACTACCAAGCCAACTATCCTACAAGATCAAGTGCTTTCAAAGTCTTGAAAAGACATTCTTACACTTCATTCTAAGCTGAATCTCATTGAATATCCATTCAAAGCTTAGAGAGATATCCTATCCTTATACACTGAACTTCATTGTAAAGAATATCTCATTAGTTGGAACCTTACTTCAACCCTTACCCCTTTCAAGTGAAGAAAGTGAGAAGGTTGTAGTAGTAGAAGTGGAAGGAACTAACTGTTGAGAGAAGAACAGTTGAGTTCTGAGTTGAGAAAGGGTACTAGGACTCTAGACATCCTAGGGATCAAAGCACCAAGAAGTGGTGTTCTTGATCAAGTGCACCTTGGCACTATAAAACAAGTTAATTCCAAGAGTGAAGGAATTATCCTGTTAAATTAGGGAAAGTGGATGTAGGAGCTTGAGTCTCTGAACCACTATAAACCACTGTGTTGATTTACTTTCAAGTACCTTACATATACTCAACACTGCACACAAAACTGATCTTTCAAAGGACATTTACTTAAGACTGTGCAAAACCTGATTTGGACAAGTTCCCTGAACTGTTAAACTGTTTAAGGTGATTTCAGAAATATAAAAGGTGTTTAAAACTAAAGGGCCAAGCACTAATTCCGCACATATAACTCACTTAGATAGTTATTCAACTAAGTATTCAATAGTACTTAGTAGTTTGATTATCTTAGAAGAGTTAATCTCGTCAGTAGAGTTGTCCAGGACAACCTTGCTAATCTTTGGTTTGATCAAGTTTGAAAAGAAATTGCATACAAGTGTATTCCCCCCCCCATACACTTGTTATATACTCCTTTCAGGACCAACAAGTGGTATCAGAGCAGGGGTTCAAAGACCACTGCTTCTGAAAATCCATCTTGATTTTCAAAATCACATATTTGGTGTAGTCACTGAACTGATATCTATCTGAAATCTATTTGTATCTAACCTATCTTGTGTTTGAGGTATGGCCAACAACAATGCTGTTCCACCTCGTGCTGTTCAAGGACTGGACAATATGGCCACCAATCCAGTCAACCATATATCACATCACAAACTGCCCATGTTCTCAATTGACAATTATGATTTCTGGAAAATCAAAATGAGAGCTCATCTTGCATCTCTCCACACTGATATGTTAAGGGTGATTACAACAGGACCCTATGTGTTTACTCACCTCAACCCCAGACTGACTGATGAGCAAAGAGCAGACACAAGGGATGTGATTCCTAAAGATGAAGATGACTTCACCTCAGAGGAGAAAAGAAAAGATAATCTGAATTATCTAGCCATGAACACCCTCTATCAAACAATTCCAGATGCAATCATGGGAAGAGTATATCACTGCACAACTGCCAAAGAAATATGGGATACTCTTGCTGAAATGTGTGAGGGTACTGAAAAGATCAAGGAGAACAAACTCCAAGTGGCTGTGCAGAAGTTTGAGCAATTCACAATGGAGTCTGATGAGTCCATTGACAAGTTTGCTGGTAGATTCACTGATGTGATGAATGAAATCAACTCCTTGGGCAAGGTGTACTCCAAAAGAGAAGTTGGACTGAAGATCTTGAGAACTCTCACTCAAAAGTGGGATGTATATGCTGTGATGATGCAAAATACCAAGGATCTCTCCACCATGCCCATGCAACAAATCTTCTCTGAACTCAAAGCATATGAGTTTGACCTCAACAGAAGGAAGCCAGCAGAAGAGTCTTCATTACCAGTAAAAGGAGTGGCATTCAAAGCCAAATCTGTTGAACCTGAAATGCAGCCTACTCCAAGATCATCAAAGTCAGTTATAAGGATGAAATGAAGGAAGAAATGGCTCTTATGGCAAGGAGGTTTGATAAACTCAACTCAAGGTTTGGTAGGTACAAGAAATTCTACCAAGATAACAAATTCAGGAGAAGATACAACTCTCCTGAAGCACAGGCTGAGGACAAGAAGCCTGAAGAGAAAAGATCAGAGGACAAGTCCTCTGATAGGAGAAAGTCCAGCAGAGCTGAACCCTCCTCATCTAGAAGGAGAGATGATCCTAAGAAAGATGATGATGAGGATCTGTGTTACAACTGTAAGAAGAAATGGCACTTCCAGTATGACTGCCCTGAACTCAGCTCTAAAGAAAGAAGAGAGAGGCAAGCCAAAAGAGATAGGAAGTTCACCAACAGAAAAGCCATGATGGCTGGTGATGAATCTGATAGTGCAGAAAGCTTCAACTCTTCTGATGGACTGTTCTCAAACAGTGATGATGATGATGATGTGTGCAACATGGCTATTGAGGATGATGAGGTATCCTCCACTTCTAGTTCACCATCATTTCTATCACAGAACACTAGTGAAGTCAACTTGAAACTTTCCTTTGGGAAGTTGATGGAAGATTTCACTAGGTTGCATGAATTTCATGACAATTGTGTGAGAGAAAATGAAAGGCTTTCAATTGAGCTTTCAAAACCTGCTGAGACAGTAGTTGATATGAAATCTACTGAGTTGTATCAACAAGTCTTGAGAGAGCTTGAGGAAGCAAATCTCAGGATAGTTGACCAACAAAGACAGATTGATGATCAACTGCTTTCTTAGATGAGAAAAGATTTTGAACTAAAAATTCTTCAAGCAAAGTTTGAAAACCTCTCACATGAGTATGACATTCTTAAATCAAGTGAAGAGAGCCTGAAACTAAAGATTTCTGCTTTGAACAAATCCTCTAGAGCAATAGAGGAAATTCAAAGTTATCAAAGACCTATGGCTCAAAGAAGTGGATTAGGTTTTGATCCATTTGAATCTTCACCTTGTCTTAGTGTTGCTTCCACAAGTAACACTAAGAAAATCTTTGTTAAATCAGTGGCACAACAAGCTGAAAATGAAATAATTCAGCCACTGAACAAAGGGAAGGGCAAAATGTATGAAATGCCCACTCAAGTGCTTCAGGAGACTAGGCCCAAACCTAAGGAAAAGGCCAAAGTCCCTGAATACAAGAGGAATGTTGGTCAGCAGAGTAGACCCAATGGTAGGGCAACTCTCCTGAACAATGTTCAGAGGAGTTATCCAAGGTATGATCAGCCTAGGCCAACTCTACTGAGGAAGCCTCAGCTGAACAGACCTAAGAATAACTATCAAAGGCAGAATAAAATGAGACAACCAAAACCCTCCATGCCAAAGGGTAATGGTCATAAGTATGCCTTCCCTCAAAGATTTCCTCAAGCTGCACAAAGAACTCATAAGTTCAGGAGATTTGACAACTCTCCTGAAACTTACAGAGTTAACACTTTCACACATACTTTCCCAAAGACATTTAAGGGAAAGACAGTGTATGTTGATGCACAAGGAAAACAACTTAGCCACCTTGAATCAATCAGGGTAATTAGGCAAGTTTGGGTTCCTAAAGGTACAACTAAGCTCTCAGGACCCAAAATTCAAAGGGTACCTAAAGCTTGCTAAATGCAGGTACCTAAGGGCCACAAGAAGATGAGGAGCATGAGCAAAAGGTCAGCATGGTACCTTGACAGTGGATGCTCAAGGCACATGACTGGAAATAAAGATCTCCTCACTGACTTCACTGTAAAAGAAGGCCCAAATTTCACATTTGGAAACAGCTCACAAGCAACAACAAAAGGTTATGGTACCTTGATAATTGGTAATATCAAGGTATCCAATGTATCTTATGTGGCTGGTCTCAAATACAACTTGCTAAGCATAAGTCAGTTTTGTGATAAAGGCTTTAATGTTGAGTTTTCAAGTGGAAAATGTTTAATCAAAGATAGAACTCAACAAACTCTACTGACTGGAACTAGAAAAGGAAATGTGTATTTTGCTGACTGGTACAAGTCTACTGATGCTGCATGTTTCATTGCTAAGAGCACTAGTGAACAAAGTTGGTTATGGCATAAAAGGCTAAACCACCTGAACTTCAAATCAATGAACAAACATGCTAGAAATGCATTAGTAAAAGGACTACCTAATGAGGTTTTCATCAAAGAGCATGTGTGTAAACCATGCCAAGAAGGAAAACAGATTAAAGCCTCATTCAAAGGAAAACCAGTCATCTCTACTGAAAGGATACTTGATCTGTTACACATGGACTTATTTGGACCAATTACCCCTTCAAGCATAAATGGAAGGAAATACACATTGGTTGTAGTAGATGAGTTCTCTAGGTTCACATGGGTAGTATTTCTCCTTAATAAGAAGGAAACTCAAGTCAAACTGCCTGAACTATTAAAGAGAGTATCTAATGAAAAGAGCCTTAATATAATCAAGATAAGATCTGATAAAGGCACTGAGTTCATAAACTAATACATCAATGAGTATTGCATACAAAATGGTATAGCTCATCAAACCTCAGCAGCTAGAACTCCTCAGCAGAATGGAGTTGCAGAAAGAAGAAATAGAACTCTAAAAGAAGCTGCTAGAACCCTAATTGCTGACTCTAATCTACCTAAGAGGTTTTGGGCTGAAGCTATAAACACTGCATGTTATACTCAGAACAGATGTTTGATCACTAAGGGTCAAGGCAAAACCCCTTATGAACTTTGGAAATGAAGATTGCCTAAAGTGTCATATTTCCACATATTTGGTTGTAAGTGTTTCATTCACAATAATGGGGAAGAGCAGTTGAAAGCTTTTGACAGCAAAGCTGATGAAGGGATATTTCTTGGATATTCTCAAATCAGTAGAGCTTTCAGGGTGTACAACTGTAAAACCCTAATTGTGGAGTAAACACCCCATGTTGTGTTTGATGAATCTATTTTTGAAGTCATGAACAAAAACTTGGACACTGAAGAGATCACACAAAGAACAATCAGATTAGGCCTAAAAGACAAGGACACTGTATTCATAGGTGTTGTCCAAGCCAATCTCCCTGAAAATATTACACTGGACAACACTCCTGAAGGCAATTTCCCTGAGCCAAACCCCATTGAAGGAAATGGTGAACTGAATGACCCAATCCCAGTTCACACTCAGGTAACAACTACCAATGAAGAAACAGGCTCTGCTGAGGTAGTTAATGGATCAAATATTCAAGGGGGAACCATAAATGTTGAAAATGCCAATGTCCCTGACATTGAGGACAACACCCCTGAATATGATCCTGCATTCAATTATCCTGAATTCTATAACACTAGTGACTCAACCTTAGTAGAGGACAACTCTACTGAAGGGATCAGAAAAAGAAGGACTTGGTTGTCTGACCATCCTACTGATCTGATACTTGGTGATCCAAGTATAGGAGTCAAAACCAGAAGGTTTCATGGTGAAAGTGCCTTGTTTTGCTATTTCTTATCAGAATAGGAACCAAGTGACATTGAAGAAGCACTTCAGGATGCAAACTGGATCACAGCAATGCAGGAAAAGCTAAACCAATTCACCAGAAATTATATTTGGGAGCTGGTGGATAGACCTTCACATCAAGATGTTATTGGAACCAAGTGGGTGTTCAAGAATGTGTGGTGTGGAATCTGGTCTTCAAACCATTTCCACTGAGGTTCAAAAGGCCAAAGCCACCATGGAATCTATCTTAGAAGAAGTCAAGGCAGAACAGAAGTTGCTCAGAGATAACCATAATGCCAATGTCAAAGAACTTAGGCTGACTGTCAAACAGGCCCTTGGAAAGAAGACAACTCTACAAAAGAAAAGGGCTGAACAGATGAGGATTGCAATGGTGAAAGCTGCCTCAGACAAATTTTCTGAAGAAATTATGGCCAACATTGGTGAAAGTGCTGTGACAAATCTCACTAATTTCCTTAAAGCCCAACTGGATGCATCTCTGAAAGCAACCTTGGAAGAGGTTGTTGAGCAAAAGATGAAGCATGTTCTAGCTTTCCTTAGCTTGAGCAGTGATAGGATGCAGAATATACATGATGAGAATGTATATCTGCTGGAAGAGATGAAATCCCTGAACAAGGCCCAATCCTTGATGGCAACAACAATGAGTGAACTCAGACCTGAGTGCTATGATGAAGCCAAAAAGGGGGAAAAGGAAAGAGCAAGGGCCAAAGGTGCCTTGATAATTGGAGGTTCAGACAAGGGCAAGGAAAAAGTTACTGAAGACAAGGGCAAGAAGCAAGCAGTGCTAAATATAGAAGACCTTGATGAAGATGAACAGCTAGCCATAGCAGTGAAGAACTCAATGGCTTCAGCTCAAGAAGAAAAGGCAAGGTTTCAGCAGAGACCAGGAGGAGAAGGTTCTGGTCTGGACAAAAGTGCTGAAGGTGTCCAAACCAGAGGCCAAATCAAGAAGGCCAAGGGAAACAAAAGAAAGGCTGAGATATTCACTGACTTTCCTAACAGCCTGGAACTCCCTCCTGAGTTCAGAATTGAGGAAGAAGAGCCTAATTCCAAGAAGAGCAAGACTGCTAAAAAGTCTGAAATGACCAAGACTGCTGAAAAGGCCAAGTCTTCTGAAACTGACAAGTCTGCTGAGACTAAGTCCACTGAAGGTACCAAAGCTGCTGAAGATGTGGAAGAGTTGTATGAAGAAGGCTTTGGACCTGGACCAAAGAAGAAGAAAGTTGTAATAGTAAATGATCCATCTAAGCTGTTTCATGAAGGGTATGGCAAAGACCCCGAAACACAACAAAAGCTGGCCATGATGAGGGCCCAAGAAAGAATGGACTTGATGGAAGAATCCAACAGAGCAAGGGATAAGAGAAGAGCTGACTTCCAGAAGCCAAGAAGAAGGAGAGAAACTTACAGCAAGCTAAAGCCTCAGCTACTGATCCCAATGGACACCAAATATCCACACTTGGATAAATGGGTACCTATTCAGCTGAATGACTCATGGGAAGAGGCCAAAAGGGAGTTTTTCTATGACTACTATGTCATTGACAGATGGAATGGAAGAAATGCCAACTCCACTTTTGTTGAGTTCATGATAAAGTATCACAGAGAGCTATATCAACAACTGCTTGCAGCTACTGACATTGCAAGATTTGAACTCACTGCCCCAAAGCCAATCATATACATGCCCCCAAAGCTGGATGGATGGATTGATCAGAACAGAATCTTCCAAGAGTTCTTTGAAATCCTAAAGTTGAACAGGATGGAACTTGGACTAAAGGGCAATAATCAAGAGGCTATGGAGCTAAAGAAAAGGGTGTGGGCACAATATGGGATGGTGCCACCTCCTGAAGACAAACTCTGAATTGGCTAAGTCCTCTTGAGCCCCCTCTGCTGATCTGAATGTTTTTTACTGCTAATTTGCTGAAATTGGTCATCTATGCTGAAATTATTCAAGACTGCTGATGTGTTTTGCTGATGACTATTATGCTCTGATACTTAAAGGATGCTCTGATACTTAAAGACTAAGGCCTTTGATAGAATATCTTGTTAAGTATTGCTCTGATTAAGTAATATAGTTATTTTATGCTCTGATGTAATTTTCATGCTCTGATATGTTTGTTCAACTATCAACATGCCTGTAATGATTCATTATTTGAATGATAGTTGAACACATTTTGAATCAACATTACTGAATCTTAACTTTCCTGACTTATCAATCTCCATGCTTTGAAAAACAGAAAATACACTAACACATTTTCTTTCATGGAACTTGACTCCAATCACCTTCACTGATATAAAATGTAATAAGTGTAATCAAGTCACCTTTGCATAGATTGTATAGGTTTTGGCATCATCAAAAAGGGGGAAATTGTTGGGAATAAAATGAGTTTTGATTAAAATACCAAAACCCCCTGAGACATGCCAAGTAGATAAGTCATTGAGATCAACATGTTTCAAGACTATTGGAATGTAGACTAAGACAAGTAGAATAGAAGCTAAGTGTTAGGCTGCTCTTAGAATGATAGATGCATCAGTTGAGGGGGAACACATGCTTAAAACTTAAATCTGTACAAGTCCCCTCAAGGCTCAGTTTGTGGAACAACCTCAAGTCTGCTGAAGGACAAGTATGTTGATCAAATGGAATCAGTCCAAAGACAATTTAGTGCATGAAAACATTAGTTAAAATGCATTCTCAAAGCATCAATCAACTGCAAAGCTCAGAAGATTTATCCACTCTGAATAGTTCAGAAGAGTTGTCTCAGAACACTTGAACTAGAATCTGTCTCCAAGAAAACTATGCTGAAGAGGTCAAGTTCACTTTTCCAAGACACATACATCCAAAGAACTACTCTAAGAAGTCATGGAAGAAGAAAGAGCCAAGTCATCTGAAAGAGCTAAAGAGCTAACACTGCTGAAGAATGAACTCTGCTGAAATCTGATAAGTAGAGTTGTCCTAGTGATAAGGAAGGTTGTCCTTATCTCAGGAACATTGATAAGAAGAGATGTCCATGTTTGACCAAGTGAATCTTGAAGTCAGACATTGGGAAAAGTGCTCAGAATGAAGACAAAGTTGTTACAGTCGTTTATTTCCCAAATGAGGACATGTCACTATCAAGAATCTGTCTTCCAGTTTGAAGAGCTCAAGGAAGACATTTATAGCAATTTGGGACTGCCTCTCCAACGGGCAAATCCTCAAATTTGTCTATAAATACAGAAGTGTGAAGACCATTTGAAGCACCTCAACCAACTACCAAGCCAACTATCCTACAAGATCAAGTGCTTTCAAAGTCTTGAAAAGACATTCTTACACTTCATTCTAAGCTGAATCCCATTGAATATCCATTCAAAGCTTAGAGAGATATCCTATCCTTATACACTGAACTTCATTGTAAAGGATATCTCATTAGTTGGAACCTTACTACAACCCTTACCCCTTTCAAGTGAAGAAAGGGAGAAGGTTGTAGTAGTAGAAGTGGAAGGAACTAACTGTTGAGAGATGAACAGTTGAGTTCTGAGTTGAGAAAGGGTACTAGGACTCTAGACATCCTAGGGATCAAAGCACCAAGGAGTGGTGTTCTTGATCAAGTGCACCTTGGCACTATAAAACAAGTTAATTCCAAGATTGAAGGAATTGTCCTGTTAAATCAGGGAAAGTGGATGTAGGAGCTTGAGTCTCTGAACCACTATAAACCACTGTGTTGATTTACTTTTAAGTACCTTACATA
Organism: Galeopsis tetrahit; assembly: GCA_963675135.1. Lineage (NCBI taxonomy): Eukaryota > Viridiplantae > Streptophyta > Magnoliopsida > Lamiales > Lamiaceae > Galeopsis > Galeopsis tetrahit. The sequence continues at coordinate 35,193,613 of OY776122.1, forward strand.
TACTCAACACTGCACACAAAACTGATCTTTCAAAGGACATTTACTTAAGACTGTGCAAAACCTGATTTGGACAAGTTCCCTGAACTGTTAAACTGTTTAAGGTGATTTCAGAAATATAAAAGGAGTTTAAAACTAAAGGGCCAACCACTAATTCTGCACATATAACTCACTTAGATAGTTATTCAACTAAGTACTCAATAGTACTTAGTAGTTTGATTATCTTAGAAGAGTTAATCTCATCAGTAGAGTTGTCCAGGACAACCTTGCTGATCTCTGGTTTGATCAAGTTTGAAAAGAAATTGCATACAAGTGTATTCCCCCCCCCCCCATACACTTGTTATATACTCATTTCAGGACCAACAATGGTCATTTCCTCTTGTATAGCCTGCTTCATTAGATTAGTAGCCTTCTCTATCTGCTTCTGATGGCTCTCGTCTTGACTAATCTTCTCAAGTCGATCAACAGTGTACTCCAGTTTCTTTGAGGTTAAAGTGAATTCATTTTTAAAATGAGTAGCAGTCAGTTTCAGTAGTCTGTTCTGCTCGACCATTTCAGTCAGTTGGGATCTGGCTTCTTGCAATTGAGTATACGCCTCTTGTCTTTGCTCATCTGCAATCTCGATCTTAGTTCTGTAAACTCTTTCCATCTTCTTTGATTCTCTTGCCAGAACTCTCGTGAAATCAACTGAACTCTTCTCAGAATATTCAACTTGATTATGTAGAAATGTTTCTAATTGATTAAACATCTCCTGTCGAAATGCAGCATCAAGTTGATTTACCTCATTCATAATCATCACTTTAGAATCAGTTACAAGAGAACTGTTTTGTTCTTGTAGCACTTTCTTCACATCCGCCTTTAAGAACCCATCTATTGCTAATTTCACCACTTGTCTTAGATCATCCTTCAACTGATCTATAGACGCTTCAGTAGCAATCGTTGTTTGAACATCTCCTGCAAGAACTTCTTCCATTTTTTCATCAGCAACAAGAACCTCAACCAACTTCAAATCTGACTCAGTAGTCAAGACCTCGTCTTCTTCTACTGGTAGAACACTTCCTGCTATTGCTCTTAAATTCAAAGGAGATGAGTAAGGAATGATAGCTAACCTTGCTTCCTTAGCTCTGCGTTTAGCTTCATCCGACTCCTTTTTGACCATAGCTAACAGCTTAGCAACATAAGCACACTTTTCTGCTGGAAATGTTGGTTGAATTTGTCTTGAGATCTGTCCAGTATCAGTTCTTAGACTGTGAGCATGATCCACTTGGAATTTGAATACCAGTCCTCTGAGATGATCAGACAGGTTATCTAAATCAGTCATAGGATCACAAGATTCGAACTCTTCTTGTTCAGGTTCGATCAACAGATCTTCTTCTGAAACTTAAATACCAACACTTGATTTGACAATGTTTGGCAACACTTCATCCGATATATTCAACAGTCTCTTAACTAGATTAGTTAAGGCTTCATCAGATCTCAACTCAGCATGCTTTCGAAATCCACTGGTCTCCTTCTATGCAAGTTCCCAGTCTTGAAAGTTCTAAATTCCGCCCATGCCTTTGATCACCCTAAACATATCTTCACACGGACCTTCTCTCAAGGCAACCCATGTGCAGACTCTAATCAACTTTTCATACGCCTCTGAAGAAGTATCAATCTTAATTGATGATAAAATTTTCTTCAAGTTCTTGGTCATTTGTGCACGGCGCCTCTTCTCCCTTGGGCACATTGGATAATCGACCAGGCTAGGAAATCTAATTTTGGGAGGGGTCTGAGTAAGTGGGGTCCTCAGCTCAGTAGCCGAAGTGTCAGCTAGTGGGGTTCCCAAAATAGATGGGTTAGGGTCAACATATTCTGTTGTGGGTAAGGATAAATTTTGGGTGGTGGTTTCTAGGGGTTGTGATGTGTCTTGGTTTAGTAATTCAGCTGTCGAAGTATCAGCTGAAGCATATATGGTAGTGTCTTGAGTTAATAAGGAGCTAAGATGCTGAACAAACTTCGGAGTGGTTTGGGGTAAAGGTCTGGCACGAGAACGTGGTGTTCTTGCCTTGGTTTTCACCAGAACAGAAGGATGAGAGAGAATGGGTGTAGAAATAGTAGAAGTATTAACCATTCTAACCTTCTTGGCTGGTGATGCACTTATCTCTTCCATCAGACGAGTAGGAGGAGGAGGAACAGACAAGTCGCCCCTTGGAATTTGAGTTATCCTTAAGTTCTACTCTTCTTCTGTCTCCATCTCTTCTTCTGAAGACTCGTCTGTCTCCGTCTCTTCAGAATCATCAACTGGTTCTATATGCGCTTCATCGGAAACATACTCAACTAGTGCTCCACTAGTTCCACCTTCTTGAACAGCCCTGTCTGATGCTTCAGACTCATCACTAGAAGACCCAACTTCTATCATAGCATCTTTAGGATTAATTCTGATTTGTTTCCTTTCTTCAATCCTGGCTTTAGTCTGTCTATCAACAACATCATTCTTCAAGTAATATTTCAATACGTGAAAAGGCTTGCCCTTACTCCAATCTTTCTTGTTCGGCAACAAGACGGGTAGGAGAATACTTAGCTTATTCCCCAAGCTAACAGTAGCAGATACCATCCATTCGCCTGATTCACTGTCCGCCTTAACATTCTTCACAAAATACATCAAGCGATCCATGAACAACTTTTGCCAATTTCCTTATGTGATTCCGTCATAGATTGTAGCCATCACTCTTGTCTTCTGTAGAGTGACTGAATCATAACTTCCACTGACACCAAGCAACATTTGCTTGCAATGTCGAGTAGTGTCTTGTACTTTGGCAACAATTTTTTCTTCTTCACAGCTGGAACTTTGCCATCATTATTCAGCTTTAATTTCTTGCCGCAGAAGATACTTAGGTATCTCAACTCTTGTCTAGAAGCGTAGAGTTCCACATTCTTTGAACCCTGCTTCAACTCAAACGTGTTGTCTAGCACCTCTCTAGACAACTTGATACGCTTTCCACCAACAAACGCTTCTATGTACTCGCCTCTATGAGTGGCAGTAGCATAGAACTCCAAGACTTCTTCTTCATAGACAACTTCTAGAACAGCTTCAAGATACGGCTTCAACCCACATCTAAAGCATTTGATAAGAATCTCCTTGTTGTCTTCAGAGTGCCTCCCTTTGAAGAACACTGAACTCTCCACATGTACCTTGCCTTCAGAGGCATACTTTCCGAGATCAAATCTAGCTTGCATGTTAGTTTCGGCATCAAAGATAGATACGATAGACATTATCGATTTGAATGAGTGTGAATGCAACTAACACAGAAGAGTAGTAGGATTTATAGGAATCAAGAGCTTGAAAATAGGAAAGTTGAGTAAACGTGGGGAGTAATTTCAGGAATGGGGGTTTTATGAATTGTGGGGTTTTTGAATGAGTGGTGTAGATCGATTTGAGCGATCCAACTGTAGGATTAAAACCTTTAGAATTCATTACTGTAATCGAGAATATTATGTGATTTGATATTGTAATTTTTGGAATCCGACTTCGCTATTGGTTAGGAAAGAAGAGTGTACTCATCTAACCTAAGGCAGTAGTTTTAGATGGGAAACTAGGTGTATACACCTCATTAAATGGAGTGTATAAATCCAGTTCTAGGCTTTCCAAAATTTTCGCAATTCAAATTACAATAATACCCTTAATTAGCTTTTAAAACACTTAATGAATTATGCAGTATAACAGATCTTATCTGGTCTGTTCGAGTTCATCAGAACAGGTTATTGTTCATCTGTTGCACCAGGCGAGTTCCCACTTCGACTGTGCTTGACTGTATGATGAGCGAACGTGTTCAAGTACCTATCTAACTCGATCGACGCATGAGTATGGATACGAGGAGTAGAATAAAATAAATATATGTATATCAATCATAAGCAGTAATCAAGGTTTTGATCAAGATGACTTTTAACAAACTTAGGAGGCAACATAAGGATATTTAAGAAATCATAGATTACCCCTTAAATGTATATTCTCCTAGTAATACCCTCAGCTTTACCAGCTTCCTCATCGGGTTGTTTGGTCATCTTATCTGACCTTGGTTACCTGAGTCGAGTCAAAGTAGTGTGATTTTGTCTATGTTGAACTCATCTGTTCTGCAAATTTTCTTGCTATGGTGTACCTGTCTTGTTAGTACAGTACTATGCAGAAGTAGGGTCAAGATCAATCAATCCTAAGATGATGCATAACTCTCTAAATCGTGCTTCAGGTAATGGTTTTGTAAGGATATCAGCTCGCTGTATGTCAGTATGAATCTTTTCCATGTGTATGTTCTTCTTCTCAACATGATCACGTATAAAATGATGTCTAACATCTACATGGTTACATCTAGTATGCAAAACAGGGTTTTGAGTGATAGCAATAGCACTATTACTGTCACAGAATATTGGTACATTAGATTCTACAATGTTGTAGTCTCTGAGTTGTTGCATTAGCCATAATAGCTGACTACAACAACTACCTGCAGCCATGTACTCTGCTTCAGTAGTAGAGGTTGCTACACTTGTCTGTTTCTTTGAAAACCATGAAATGAGTTTAGAACCTAAGAATTGACATGAACCGGATGTTGATTTCCTATCTATCCTGCAACCACCAAAGTCCGAGTCTGAATATCCACTTAAGAATAGATCATCATTTGTAGGGTACCATAAACCTCGATTAATGGTTCCTTTCAGATATTTCAATATTCTTTTAGCAGATTCCAGGTGACTTTCCTTGGGGTTGGCCTGAAACCGAGCACATACACCCACTGCGAATGCTATGTCCGGTCTACTGGCAGTCAAGTAGAGCAATGAACCAATTAAACCACAATAGTATGATTGATTGACACACTTACATCGTTCGTCTGGATCCATGTGGTAGACGGGTAGCATTGGTACTCCAACCGTTTTACAGGTTTTAATACCATATTTATCGAGTAGATTACGAGTGTACTTAGCTTGATTAATGAATATGCCTTCATCAGTCTGTTTTACTTGAAAACCAAGAAAGTAATTCATTTCTCCCATCACAGAAATTTCAAATTTACTTTGCATGAGTTTCGAAAAACTCTCGCTCATGCTTTTGTTGGGTGAACCAAAATGATATCATCCACGTAAATTTGAACAAGTAGGATATCCTTCCCTTCTTATCTTCTGAACAAGGTTCTGTCCACCTTGCCCTTAGTAAAACCATTTTCTAATAGAAAGAGATATAGAGTGTCGTACCATGCTCTTGGAGCTTTTTTCAGTCCATATAATGCTTTATTTAACCTGTACACTTGATTTCCCTTGCCTTCAAAGTCGGGAGGCCGTTCTACATAAAATTCTTCAGCAAGTATACCGTTAAGAAATGCACTTTTAACATCCATTTGAAACACAGTAAACTTCATATGAGCAGCATATGCAAGAAATAATCTAATGGCTTCTAGTCTAGCAACAGGAGCAAAGGTTTCATCATAATCTATGCCTTCAGCTTGCGAATAACCTTGAGCTACTAGTCTAGCCTTATTTCTTACAACTAAATCGTTCTCATCTTTATTATTTTTGAAAACCATATAGTGCCGACTACATTATGGTGTACTGGTCTATCGACAAGTTCCCAGACGTCGTTTCGAACAAACTGATTCAACTCGTCTTGCATGGCGATGATCCAATTACTATCAGCCAAAGCCTCTTTAACGGTTTTAGGCTCGATAGATGAAAGGAAACAACACCAGCAACTGTTCTTGCTATTCAAAGAGTTGTCGTCTAGTCTTGACACCTTTACTAGAATCATCTATTATATTGTCAGCAGTAGAGCAGATTTTCAGGTTTTTCTAAACTTAACAGGCACGCTTTCATCATCTAAGTCAACTACAACGCCATGCATATCTACATCTTCGTCTATGCTAGAAGATGTATCATGAGGAGATGAGTCAACTAGAGCAGGCATGTCTACTGGTCTAGTGGACTTACCTTTGTTACTTACCTTCTCATTGACATCTGATTCGAGGACTTTCAGAAATGGATTGTAGGCCTGAACTGATTCATACACTTCAGTTTCATCATCATCGGATTGAAGCTTTAAGTCATTCACTTTCTTACTGATCTGGTCGGTAGACGAGTCCTGTCTAGATTCATCGAAAACAACATGTGGTGTTTCTTCCACACAAAGAGTAGAGTAGTTAAACACTCTAAATGCTTTGCTTGTAGAGGAGTATCCTAAGAATATCTCCTCGTCTGCCTTAGCATCAAAGGCATTTAACTTACTTTTCCCATTGTTATGGATGAAACACTTGCATCTGAATATATGGAAGTATGATATTCTAGGCTTTCTACCTTTCCATACCGCGTAGGGTGTCTTACCTAGTGCTTTGTTGATAGAACTTCTATTCTGGGTGTGGCAAACAGTGTTGATCGCCTCTGCCTAAAATTTCTGAGGTGTGTTATACTCTGCTATCATGGTTCTGCAGGCTTCTTTGAGTGTTTTATTCCGTGTTTCAGCTACACCATTTTATTGTGGAGTCCTAGCTGCACTAGTCAAGTGCTGGATACCACTTTTAGAACAAAATTCTTTGATATAGGCATTAATGAATTCAGCCCCCTTATCACCACGAATCTTGATAATGGGCTGACTTTTCTCAACTTGAATCCTCTTCAACAGACCGGGCAGAAGTGTTTGTGTATCACTCTTCTTGTGTAAGAAGACTACCCATGTAAATTTGGAATAATCGTCTACCACAACAAGCGTGTACCTTCTACCATTCAAGGTTGGAAGAGTGATAGGACCATGAAGATCTATATGTAGAAGTTCTAAGACTCTACTGGTTGAGATAGTAGGAATAGATTTAAAAGAACCTTTTACATGCTTACCTTTCTGGCAAGCGTCACACACATGTGACTTGAAATAGATTTCGTTGGGTATACCTTCAACGAGGTAATCTCTTGCGATCTGTGCCATAGCCAACTGATCTCTTTAGAGTTCTTACTAAGAAGGCAAGTGTCCCTAGGACAACTATTCCAATTCACAATGTATACGCTGCCTTGTCTGATGCCGACTAGCAGAATAGTATGGGTCCACTTGTCGATGATCTTGCATTTGCGACTTTTGAACTGTACCTTATAACCACGATCACAAAATTGAGAAACAGAAAGTAAATTTTACTTCAAACCTTCAACGTAGGATACGTTTTGTATCTCTACATCTCCATTTCTGATGTATCCAAAACATTTTGTGACAGCCATTGAACTATCACCAAAGATCACCTTAGGTCCTTCTTGTTCACGGTAGCTCGGTAGAAGAGCCTTAATACCCGTCATGTGATGCGAGCATCCACTATCAATGTACTAAGTTTCTCCTACAGAACCACCTTTCTTGTACAAGTCGAGTCGACCCTCAGGTTCGATTTTGGCCATCATGGCTAGGCCATCGTCTTCTATGAATGCTTCTTTCTCTTTGCTAGAAGGGTAGTCAGATGAAGACGAAGGCAACTCGTCTGATTCCGTTTCAGAGTCATCGTGTGCCAGCATTGCCTTCTTACCCTTGGCATATCTCCGATCGCGTCTGACTTTTCTTTCCTCTCGATCTTCTGAACTCAGATCAGGACACTCGTAAATGTAGTGACCTGGCTTTTCCCAATTATAACATAGAGGATCATTAGTAGACTTTTTCAGAGGTGAAGTATCCCTTTTCTTGTCTCGTCTATCTGACGACCGTCTAACCTTCCTATCTCTAGAGTTTCTATCTCGTCTGGTATCTTTAGAGATTTCATCTCTTCTTTCAGAAGAGTTTCTATCTCGTCTAGTCTCAGAGGAGTCCTTGTTCGTAGAACCTCTATAATCCTTGTAAAAACGTTTATATCTACCATATCTTTTGTTCAACTTGTCAAACCTTTTGATCATTAAACTCATCTAATCCTTAAGACTAAGGTCAGACCTATCTAGTTCGTCTTTTATACTAGAAGACTTAGACTTGACTGTTCTAGAGTTTCTAGAGGAAGAGGCCCTAAAAGCAACATTCTTAGACATGGTTTTCACCTTATCGCTACTGACTACAGGATCTTCTTCATCCAAATCAAATTCATGAGCCTTAAGCGTTTGAAACATAATTTCTGCAGACCATGCATCAATATCTTGAGTGTTCTTGATGATCATCTTGACCATCTTCCACCTATCGTCTAACGACTTAAGAATCCTCAAGTTAATCTCCCTATTAGTATAAGTGTAGATGCTGTTAATCCTTAAATGCCTTAACATTATCAACAACATCTTAATTTGACCTTCCGAGATTTTTTCTAAGTCTTTTCTGAAATGCTACATTAAATGTTGATCTAAATGTTGTCGCATTTCTGGCAGGATCTAGAAGCTTCTACAAGGATCTGGAACCTGGAAGATTCCAGAACATTGGAGAACATGCTAGAACGGCCTGGAACCATTTGGAACGACCTGGAGCATTCAAGAAAGATCTAGAAAGATCATGGAAGTTGAGTTCCTAAAAAATAGGACCTCATTGTGGAAGCCTCTAGAATCAGCACCCCACTACTATAAATACCGATGGAAGGCTTCTCAAATCAGTGTACTCTATTCGATCAACTTCCTAGACCGAGCGTATATCCCTGTTAGGAATTGTGGCCAGTAGAACTACCTTTTAGATCATACGTTTGTATCCCACCTGTATGGCTGTGTGTCTTCTTATCTATTGAGAGTGTAATCTTTAGATAGACTAGGCATTTCGACAGTGTATACATTATACACTTAGTTCGTTTTTAGAACAAGGCACCTGCCTCGTTTGTAGTTTCTGTTGTGAATGTTAATGCTGTAACATTTCACACAACATTTATACTTGAAGATAAGTATTGGTTTTCGCCGTAAGGCTAGCATATATTTTTATTTATAAAATCTATGTGAAAAATTATTTCCATTGTGTCACGTTTTGTTTTTAGTGTTTCAAGTCTTCCGCTGTGTTAATCATAATTTCTGATATTCTGTTAGAGCCAGTGTTGTACCAATTGTCACAACATTTAGTACAACATTATTCTACTTAAACTTAAACACTTCATATTCATACACACCACACACTTTCAGTTGGTATCAGAGCTAATACCTGACGACACTAGGTTAGATCTTTGGTCAAGTGTGTTTTTAGTGTAGGTTAGCAATGGAAACACATCACATATCCACGGCACTTAGGCCACCCGTATTAGATGGATCGAATTACTCATATTGGAAGCCTAAGATGCGTATGTACATCAAGTCAGTTGATGAACGTGCTTGGAGGACTGTACTTACAGGTTGGGAAGCTCCAAAAAGACCAGCAGACGCAGATGGTGAAATACAACTCAAGAGAGAAGTTGACTGGACGACTGATGAAATAACAACAGCAAGCTACAATTCTAAAGCTTTAAATGCTATTTTTACTTCTGTTGATGTTTCAATGTTTAAAATTATATCTAATTGTTCTACTTCTAAAGATGCATGGGACAGGTTGCAAGAGCATTGTGAAGGTTAAGAAAGTGTTCGAAGGACTAAGCTTCGAATGTTGGGAACAAAATTTGAGAATCTCCGAATGAAGGAAGATGAAACAATTACAGCCTACAATGAAAGGTTAAGTGAGATTATCAATGAATCACATTCTCTTGGTGACCCTATTTCTAATGTTAGAGTAGTTCATAAGATATTAAGATTTGTTCCTAAAAGATTTGATGCTAAAATTTGTGCTATTGAAGAGGCAAAAGATACAGATAAGTTAAGTCAAAATGAGTTAGTGAGTATTCTTAGAACATATGAAATAAACACTAATCAAGATGATGAAGCTAATGCTGATAAGAAAGTTGTAGTTTTTAAAGGGGAAACATCAAACACTTCTGAAGCTCAACCCATCATTACTGAAGTTGACTCTGATGAAGAATTGCTTGATGTATGCCTCAAAAATCCGAACAACGTTGCCTTGCTCACTAAGCACTTTAATAAGTTTCTTAAGAAATCTGTGAACAAATCTAGAAACATTCAGCCTAAGATTCAAATCAATACATCAACACCTCAACCAGAAAGGAGGAAAGCTCAATTCACACCAAGACTATCAAAGAGTGAAGGTAAACCAAGGTATGATCCTGAATTTCGAAAATCAGTTCAATGCAATGCTTGTTCTGGTTATGGCCATTATGCAAATGAATGTGCCAACACTAGACTTAAGCAAAAGCTGAACTTTAGTGCTACCTTGAGTGATGAATCTGATGATGATGATCTTGATGAATTAAATCAGAATGAATATTCAAATTTTACCAGAATTGATTATAATGATTCCTCCGATAATGATCTGGATGAAACAGATTCTGATGCTGTACCTGATGTCTCAACATCTACAGCAACATCAGAACAGAGTCACCCAGATTTGAACTGTTTTAATGGTTTAGTTGATGATGCAGGAAAAAGGACTAATGACAAGGAACACCAAAAGTTGTTAGATGATTGGAACAATCAGAAACTCACTCTTAATTCCTTGAATAAAGAGAATGAGGATCTGAAAGACACAATCACCAAGCTAGAGATTATTCTTACCAAAAGAGATCTGGAAATCTGTAACTTAAAGGAGAAATTGATAAATTCCACCTTATGTTTCAAGAAATATTCCAAGAGTGCTTCTGAGGTAAATAATGCTATAGTTACTGGTAAGTCTAATAATCATGGTTTAGGTTATGATGGTACTACTGCTTCTATTTCTAAGAAATTTAGAAAACCTGTGAAATTTGTGAAGGCAAATGTTGTCACATCTGATGCAACATCTGCACAATCAAATCCTCACAAGGTTAAAAGGAAGTATATCTGTCATTACTGTTCTAAAGTTGGTCATATTCGCCCTTACTGTGTAAAATTGTTTGAAGAACAGAAAACTTTGAAAATGCTGCATAAAAAACTGTCACATTCTGGTAAACAGTTTATGAAATCTGCTTGGAAACCAAAAACTACCTGTAATGTTGCTCATACCTCCTTAAAAGCATGTCTATCTGACTCATGGTACTTTGATAGTGGTTGTTCTAGACATATGACATGTCGTACTGATTTCTTATCTGATTATGTGACCTTGAATAGTGGTAATGTTACATATGGTGGAGGTTCTAAAGGAAAGATTCTTGGTAAAGGAACTTTGAATGTTAAAGGTTTTCCTAAGCTTAAAAATGTCTTACATGTTGATGGCTTACTTGCAAATCTGATTAGCATTAGTCAACTTTGTGATGATAATTTGCATGTGAAATTTGATAAAGATTCATGTTATGTTCTTAATAAAGATGAAGTTTGTGTTATGACTGGTACTAGGTCAGCTGATAATTGCTATCTTATTGGAACAAATATGTGTAACTTGTCAAAATATGATGAAAATGTCTTATGGCATCAAAGATTGGGTCATGCAAATTACAGAGCAATGAATAGACTAATCAAAGCAGACGCAGTAAAAGGGATTCCAAAACTAAATCTTCACAACAACACTGTATGTGGACTATGCCAAAAAGGTAAGCAGGTAAGAATGTCGCACAAAATGCTGTCACATTGTACTACACATCGATGTTTTGAATTACTGCACATGGACTTGATGGGTCCTATGGAAACTGAAAGCATTGGAGGAAAGAGGTATTCCTTAGTTGTGGTAGATGATTTTTCTAGATATACCTGGGTAGAGTCTTTAAGAGACAAATCTGAAGCATTTGTTGCATTTAAAATTCTTTATAAAAGGTTCAAAAATGTGTTTAACTTGAAAGTTGGCCGTATTAGAACTGATCATGGTAGGGAATTTGAAAACAGCATGTTTAATGATTTCTGTGATAAGAAGGGTATCTTGCAAGAATATTCATCTCCTAAAACTCCACAACAAAATGGAATTGTTGAAAGAAAGAATAGAACCTTACAAGAAATGGCTAGAGTTATGCTAACATCCAAATGTCTTGCTAAGAAATTTTGGGGAGAAGCATTGAATACTGCATGTCATGTTATTAATAGGGTTTTTATTCGTTCTGGCACAAGTCAAACACCATATGAGATTTTGAACAACAGAAAACCAAGTGTGAAATATTTTCATGTATTTGGTTGTATGTGTTATATTTTGAATGATAGGGATCAACTTCATAAGTTCGATTCTAAAAGCGATAAAGGTTTCTTTTTAGGCTATTCTAGAAATAGTAAAGCTTATAGAGTATATAACCTTAGAACTAACACTGTTCAAGAATCTGTTAATGTTGTGTTTGATGATGATAAAGGTCTTACAGATGACAAAGATGAAGAAGATGTATCACAGGTTACTAACACTTCTGAGAATAGACTGAAGTCTGAAAATGTTGCACCAAATGTTAACACATCTGGGTCAACATCTACAGAACAGACAGTTGTAACTTCACAGAATGACCAGTACGTTCCCAAAACTAATCCTTCTTCAAGAATAGGTAAAAGTCATCCTTCTGACCAGATCATAGGCGATGCTACAGTTGGAGTGCAAACAAGAGGAAGAGTAAGATCAAACAAGGTAGATGTGGTAAGAACAATATGCATGTCTTCTATGTGTAATGTTGTAAATGCTGAATGCTATTTATCTGAAATTGAACCTAAGAGTGCTAAAGAAGCCTTAACTGATGAAAACTGGATTAATGTTATGCATGAAGAACTTGGTCAGTTTGAAAGAAATGAAGTGTGGACACTTGTTCCTAGACCTAGTCCTACTAATGTCATTGGAACAAAGTGGATATTCAAGAATAAAACTGATGAATCTGGTAATATTGTTAGGAACAAGGCTAGGTTAGTAGCACAAGGTTACACCCAAGTTGAAGGAGTTGATTTTGATGAAACTTTTGCACCTGTTGCTAGGATAGAATCTATTAGATTACTGCTAGCTATTGCATGTTTTATTGATATTAAACTTCATCAAATGGATGTAAAGGCTGCATTTCTAAATGGCATATTGAATGAAGAAGCATATGTTGAACAACCTATAGGATTTGAAGATCCACAGTATCCTGATCATGTATATAAACTTAAGAAAGCATTATATGGCCTTAAACAAGCTCCTAGAGCATGGTATGGTAGGCTTACTGACTTTCTTTTGGAATATGGATTTATTAGAGGAGAGGCAGATAGAACTTTGTTCATTAAGCACACTGAAAATGATATACTAATTGCTCAAATTATGTTGATGACATTGTGTTTGGTTCTACTTGTGATAAAATGTTGAGTAAATTTGTTGAGGCAATGACTGCAACATTTGAAATGAGTATGGTTGGAGACTTGAACTATTTTCTAGGTCTTCAAATCAAACAGTGCAGAGATGGTATTTTCTTTTCCCAGAGTAAGTATGCTAAGAACTTGGTTAAAAGATTTGGTCTTGAGAATTCAAAACCAATGAAAACTCCTATGGGATCTACTTTGAAACTTTGCAAAGACAGTGCTGGAACAGATGTTGATCCAACACTTTACAGATCCATGATAGGTAGTTTACTATATTTAACCTCTAGTACACCAGATATTATGTACAGTGTGTGTGTTTGTGCTAGGTACCAAGCAAATCTAAAGGAATCACACCTGAATGCTGTGAAGAGAATCATCAAGTATGTTTCAGGAACAAGTGACCTTGGAATCTGGTATACTAAGGACACCAACAACATTTTGATTGGTTATAGTGATGCTGATTGGGCTGGAGACATAGATGATAGAAAGAGTACGAGTGGAGGATGTTTCTACATGGGAAACAATCTTGTATCATGGCACAGCAAGAAACAGAATTGTGTTTCACAATCCACTGCAGAATCTGAGTATATTGCTGCTGGAAGCTGCTGCACACAACTCTTGTGGCTGAGCAAGATGTTCCATGACTATGGTATTGAGAATGGTATACTTACTATCTTTTGTGATAATACTAGTGCCATTAACATTTCTAAAAATCCTGTACAACACTCACTCACAAAACACATTAGCATTAGACACCATTTTATGAGAGATTTAGTAGAGAAGAATATTGTTAAGTTGGAGTATGTACCTACTGAAAAACAGAATGCTGATATTTTTACTAAAGCCTTAGACCATGAGAGATTCTCTATCTTGAGGAAATCTCTTGGCATGAGCACTATCTGAAAAGAATTCGGATGGATGGTGTCACAAATGCGTCAGCATTTGGGACAACATCATGGGTTGTATAAATTTTATAAGTTGAATTTATTTCTTACTTAGTTAAATAATTCCTTTGTAAAATATCTACGAATCTAAGAACCTTGGAGTGCAAAAATAAACGTCTTACACCTCTCAAATGCATAAAAATGAGAATGTTATTAGCATACTAAAAGATGTACCAAATCACTGAGTAACTATGGAGCACGGAGTTCACTACTACGATGCCTTCTTTTCAAAAGGTGATATTTGGTAAAAACATCAACATATTTGTAATCCATTAAGTAAGTATGGGGCACGGAGTTCGCTACTACGATGTACTCTACAGGAACAATGGATCAATACAAATTAGATGCTATAACACAAAAAAAAAAATATGGTGCAACACTAATGAAGCAAATTCATGTAAAAACCGTGTTGAGGTGTTTGTAACAGTTTTGAGCACAACATTGCCTGATTCGAATTTATTTTTATCTGTGTAATTATTTAATTATTTATTGAGATTCAGTTTATTTATTTAATTAATTACTGACCCGTATCTATTTTTTTTCAGATTATGCGAAATTAATTCTGGAATCTTCCTAATTATCTAATTAATTTAATTAATTGATTTTTTTCCCACTAATTAACCATAATCTAGGTTGTGGCTAATAATGTGGAGCACTTTCGAAAATTCTAGATTAATTCTTCTGTTTTATTTTCTTAACCTCCAACTACATTACTCTCTCTATAAATATCGAACATAAGATGCCATTTATTTGTTCATTGTGATTTCTGATTGTGTTGAGTACTAAGATTGCAGAATTGTTATTTGGTTGTGTATATCTCAAAGAAGTGTGTGCAAATTTCCATCCTTACCTTGAAATTCCAACCGCCTAACTTAAATGGCTGGAACAAACTCGAATTCCTCACAATCTCTCTCTGATTCGAAAACCTCATCTCACTCTCGCACAAATCCTCTCGAAATTCTTGCTTCCATGGCTTCACAAAACTCTACCGCTTCAAATGCTGACTCGAATGTCTCTGCAACTCCATCAACAACTGTTCCCACTCCTCAAACTGCTCCTCAAACAAACTTCCCTCAAGATGCAACTGTTGAACAGGTCACTAGGGCTATCGATGAGGTGTCTGATACTCTTCGAACTACAGGCCATTTGCCCGTGATGACTTTTGGAGGAATCACGGTGGACATATCAAGCTATTTGACTGAGCAAACCGCCCAAATGGCTTCTGCTTCAAAAAGCCCCAAATCACCCTCTGTTCACGAACTACAAACTGAGAATGTTGAAGCTTCTGTTGAAGAAGAAGCCACTGCCACGTCTGACCCTGAAGACGTTGAAATGGAGGATGCAAACATTTCTGAAGGTACAAACTCTTCACTCTCTGTTTCAGATGAGTCTGCCCCCATTCCTCTCAAGAAGAATGCACAAAAAAGGAAAAGACAGAGAAGCCCTATACAAAGAAGGAGGAGATCAAACCGCGTTTTTACTCGTGTGGATTATTCTGAATCCATGAGGAAGAAGAAGAAGGATGGAGCTGATGCTGGTGAACCTATTCAAGTGTTCACAGATTCTGAAGATGAAGCTCCTATTGTTGCTGAGAAACCAAAGAAAACTAAGACTGTTGTTGCTGAAAAATCCAAAAAGAAGGTTGTTGCTGAAGAGAAAGGGAAAGGGAAGTCTGTTGCTGAACCAAAAGGCAAAGAAAAGATGATCACTGAAGATGAACCAGCTGAGTCAGAGTCCAATTCTGATTCTGAAAGATGCTTGAGAGACATTCTGAAGTCTCTTAGGAAAAATCCTGAGCACTATGCTGCTGCAAAGGAAGCTGCACCAGAACCTGAAGATGGTGGCAGTGGAGATAGCTCTTCCGGTGCAGCAAGCATCCCTGAACAGAGCTCTGCTAAAAACTCTACACCAAGCTCAGATGACCTTGCTTCTGAAGAGGGAGGTATTTATGATTCTCTTGATACACTAGAGAATAGATTGGCCATTTATTCTAAGAGAAAACTGCTGATAGAGAAGAGGATCAATATACCTGATTTTGATAGTAAAGGCATGGTTAGTTTCTTAGAAGAAAGGAATTTGATGCATGCTGTAAATTTTGGTGAATCTTTCTTGACAAATTGGGCATATGAATTCTATGCATGTTTGAAAAAGAGCACTGGTAGGAGATCTTCTAAGTGGTATGGGACTGTTAATTTTAGAGGGGGGGATGTACCTTTTACTCCTGAATTGATAAATGAGTTTTTAGAAATTCCCAATGTTGAGGTTGATGAAGAACCTGACATGGATGTCCAAGAATTTGAAGAGGACGCTCTCGACTATAGAAGTAGACTATGAATCCGAGCAGTTTGAAAAGTTAGTCCGGATTTGCACATGGTTCGCATTGAAGAAGTCGTCTACAGATGATTTGTTTGAAGTCATTCAAGGCAAAGGCGGTATCTCCAATTTTATGGATTGGGAGATGGAACAGAAAGAAAATAGTGGGGTTAAGGATCACTCCGAACTATTCCCGCGCAAAGCCTTGGTTGATCTAGTCAAGAAGCTTTTGAACATTCCAGATGGTGTTATTGAGGATGTGTTTGCTTTTGACGTTGGAACTCAGACTGATCTAGTTGAAGAAGAGATCAAGCCAGAAGTAGCTGATATAGCAGTCCAGACTTCAGAACAGTTGGAAGAAATTGTTCATAGTGATGAAGATGAAGTCGACTCATTCATGATTGGAAAAGAAGATGATGAGTTTTTGGATGCTGAGATGTTTGATGAAGAAGAACTCAAGGCAGTTGATAATGTTGTTGGAACTTCCAGTTCGACTCAAGCTATGCCAGACAGATTTCTGGATGATTTAAAGACTGATCTGAGAAGTGTTGTTCACACTGCTATAGAGGAATTCTTGAACTTGAAAATGAAGGATGTGCTAATTGCACAGAATCAGTCACTTGTTGACCAATCCAGAGACTTGTTTATTGGTGAAATCAACAAGATGGACTCGACTTTCCGAGAAGAGTTGTTTGCTCAAGTTGAAGATTTTCTGAAGAAACAGATTGAGAGTTCAGAAAGGAGATCAATCTCGTTTGCTCGATCGTTAGCTGAAGAGTCAAGTAAAATGGAAAGACTCTACAGTGTTAAAGTTTCCATTGCTGATGAACAGAGAAGGGAAGCACAAGATCAGTTGGTGCGTTCTCGGGCTGTTCTACATGAGCTGACTGAACAAAATACTCTTCTTAGACAAACGGCTACTCAACTGAAGGATGAACTAGTTTCCTGTACACAGAAGTTGGAACTAGTTACTGAACGCTTAGACAAGATGAGCAATGCGGAATCGCATCAGAAGCACATTGAGTCAGCTGCTGAAGCTATGAAGGAAGCTTTGAAAGAAGAAATGACTCGCTTTACTTCTCTTTTTACTCTTAAGGCAAGTGATGAAGCCAAAAAGGGGGAAGAGACCAGTCTAGTTGAAGTTACTAAGTCTGCTAGTGCTGAACCGGAGATGAAAGATGCTGCTACTGCAATTGAAGAACTAAGAAAGCCTAAAAGAGGCAGATTAGTGAAGAAGGCAGATCTAGAGCAAGCTGAAACAGAAAAGCAGATGAGATTAGAGAAAGGTAAAGGTGTTGCATCGTCTCCTGAAGCAGAGATTCAGACTAGACGAGTTAAGAGGAAGTTGAGTATTGAAGAACCTACTGCTGCTGCTGTAGTTGAGAAGAAACAAAGAATTGCAGATGACGAGATGCATTATGCAAGCAAAAAGAAGATAGAAAAACATATTGAGAATCTGCAGAAGCTGAAGGAAGATGAAGAGAAAATGGAAGATCAGTTCATTGATTATTTTATTGACAGAGAGCATCGTCAAGATTGGCTCAAGGTGAAGAGACAATGGGAACTTGATCACTGGATAATCAGAAAGTATGGTGATTCTGAAAATTTGGATGAACTATACTCGATGTTTGATAAGTTTATGGAAGGTCAGAATCGGATGCTTTGGAATCTGATATTGAGGATATCTGCTGCTGCAAATTTCAACATTCTGATACCAATCTTTCCAAGATGGAAGACTCCTATGACAAGCTCAGGAAAGAGAGTAGATCGTAACCAGATCAAGAAGTTTGAAGAAGAACTGCTAGACAAGGAGAAGATTGAAGATGAAGATCAGATTAGCTTAATTCACAAGAGACTCCTTGATGCATTCTGCGTTCCAAACTCAGAAGAAGGTACTCTTTCAGATTAGTTGATTGTTTTAGTTGTTTTTGCTCTGATATTTTGTTATTGTGGAAGTATTTGTAATCTCTACTGATCTATTTCTGAATGAATGAAAAGATAAAGTACTATTTGATGTTAAAAGACAAGATAACTACTTAACTAGTCTACTTATTGAGAAAAGATTCAAGTAGTTTTGGCTTCATCAAAAAGGGGGAAATTGTTGGGATATGAATCCTAGAACAAGTCCTAAATGATGAATAAAAGATAAAGAAGATAAAGTTTTGATAAGCCAAAAGAAGACTTGAATATTTTCTAAGTGTTGACTAATCTAGTCTAGTTGAGTTGAAGTCATCTTGTACAGATCAGTAGAATTCAAAAGACAAGTACAGTTTAAAAGAAAAGTATTCATTAAAAGATAAGTACGATTTATAAGTACTTCATACATGTTAGATTATTACTGAGCTATTTAAATGTTGTATAGAGCTCATGATGTTTTTATATGTAATAGATTAGATTCATTGTATAACTTGTAAGTTGACTAAGCTTGTATTATAAAAGCTTAAAGTAATGTAATAGTCTTGTTAGGTTAGATGATAGGACTAGATTAGTTCTATTAGAAGTCTACTGCACAAGAAGAGAAAACCAGTCTACTACTCAAGACAGGTGGACTACAAGATAAGTACATCTACTATACTACACAAGACAAGTTAACTTGGAGTTAGTTACAGAAACGCGTATTAAAGATAAAGATATAGAAGTTAGTTATGGAATAACTAATTCATAACAGAAACGCGTTGATTGATAAGAAGATTCAGTTGAAGGTAGTTATCAAGAAAAGTTGGTTACAACTTACTAAGATCTTGAAGATTGAAGTCTATAAATACTTCATGATGGTGATCAGTTGAAAACCACTGATACACTGACGTTCATACTCAAGTGAAGCATTATCAAAGATATATATGAAGTTTACTCTCAGAGTTGATTAAAAGTTCAGAAAGATAGCCAGAAGACAAGTGAAGAATCAAGAAGGCTACTACTGAAGATCAGAGAAGTTTTTAGTTTTTGTTTTGTTATTTTCAAGGTGCTAGATACTTGTAAAATTTCTAGTAAGATCGTAGACATATCTGGAGGTATAGTCTGTTGAAGATCTAAGTCTTCTTCTTGGGACTTTAAAGACAGGAACACACACTTGTACTCGATTGGAAGAGTTTAGTGGAAACATCACAACTGGGTTTGTGAGAGTGGATGTAGACAAGTTGTCGAACCACTATAAATCTCGTGTTTAATTTACTTTACAGTCTTGATTGTTTAAATTGCTTAATTGGTTAACTACATAACTGATCTAGACTAGTTGAGTATAGAACAGAGTTCTCGAAAATAAGTTGAGTATAATCTTGAATTGGGCTCATTGATAATTTCGTATTCCGCACATTGTACTTTGATATTTCGAAAGAATTTTGAAAAGTCTATTCACCCCCCTCTAGACATTTTCACTAGCTTACTCGTTATTAACTCAACTTGGGACCTACAAGTGGTATCAGAGCAGTAGTTTACGAACTGCTGTTTCTTGATAACCGACTCAAGACTTAGGGTGAAGTCTTGGTCCTTGACTGTTCTTGTATACGTGTTCTTGATCATATTCTTGTATCATTTGTGTTTCGTGCTCCCTGTTCTTGACTTATCTGTTGTTCTTGATCATAACTCTACTTAGCACTTATTTCTTGAAATCATGTCTCTTGAGATCAGCGCCAACAAACTACCTAAGTTCCAGGTACAGGACTACGATTACTGGAAGCTAAGGATGGAGGCCATCTTCAGCTCCACACACGACTTAATGATCTCCGTCGTCACTGAAGGTCCAATTGTGACCATGATCCCCAATACTGCTGCCCTTGATCCAAATCAACCAGTGGGTACTCTCGTCAAGAAACCAAGGTCAGAACTAACCTCTGAAGAAATGAGACAGAACAATTTGGATAGCTTGGCCAAGAATTACATCTTACACACTCTTCCTAACGAGTATCTGGGAAAAGTGTTAAAATGTAAAACTGCCAAAGAAATGTGGGATCGCTTAGCTATCATTTGTGAAGGGACATCCCTAATCAAAGAAAGCAAGCTTTCCACTGCTGTCCAAAGATTCGAATCATTTCATATGAAAGCTGGTGAAACAATAGACCAGTTGGATACTCGTTTTACCAAAATCATGAATGACTTGGAAGTCCTTGGTAAATCTTATACTCCGCGTGAAATCAATCTTAGGATTCTAAAAAGCCTTGATAGTCGATGGAAGATGGTAAAAATGCTTGTTAAGAATACCCAAGATATAGACGTATGGACAGCAGAGACTATGTTTCAAACTCTAAAGGCTCATGAGTTTGATCTAGACGAAGATGAACCCATAGTAAGTAGTGACAGAGAACATGCTGTATCTAAGAACGTTGCTTTTAAGGCTAGTTCGTCTAAGATAGACAGGTCTAAGACTAAGACTAGGTCTGCTTCTGTTAAAGACGAGATAGATACTGATCTTAGTCTGAAGGATCAGGTAAGCCTCATGGTTAGAAAGTTTGACAGGCTGAATAAACGATTTGGAAGATATAAGAAGTTCTATAGAGAGCATAGAGGGTCTGCTTCTAAGAACTCGTCTGAAACCAGACGAGACCGAAACTCGTCCGAAAGGAGAGACGAAGTCTCGAAAGGTAACATACAAGATAGAGAGTCTGATGGTAGGAAGATTACTCGTTCTGATAGACGTGATAAACGAAGGAACAACTCTCCTATTAAAAAGGCTACTAATGATCTCGTGTGCTATAACTGTGAGAAACCAGGTCACTACATATATGAATGTCCAGACCTGAGTACTGATGATCGAGAAGAACGCAAAGCACGAAGGGAAAGAAGATACAACCGTGGTAAAAAGGCAATGATGGCCAATAATGACTCTGACTCTGACTCAGACGAGTTGCCATCATCCTCATCTAGCTACCCGTCTGAACCAGATCACGATGAAGCATTCATAGTTGATGATGGTCTATGCTTCATGGCTAAAATCGACCAAGAGGTATCATCTGTTACTTCCTTTCAATCATGTGATGAATCAGATTCTGATGAAAGTGATACTGCCAGTAGCCAAGTAGGGAGTAGTCTTCAGCACTCTACTAGTGCAGTTGAAGACGACCTCCTACTTGCCAACAAGGCATTCATTGAAGTCAGTGACGAAAACATCACCTTAAGACAAGAAATCATTGATCTTAAGGAAGCACAGTCTAAAGTAGATCCTAATATAACAGTCCTAAATGAACGCTTGCAAGAAGAGTTGAGACAACTCAAAGACAAGTGTGCATTGACAGACAAGTTGTATCAAGACCTACTTAAGACACATGCGACTGAGAAACATGAATTCAATGTCTTACAAAGTAAGCTCAAAAAGCTTGAAGAACGTAATAAGTTCTTAGAAACCGAGGTTGTCACATTAGACCTTAAACTTACTGACCTGGTTAACTCATCTAAGGTTAACCTTGAACTGTCAGATAGGTATAGGGCTCCTGCTGACAAGACAGGCATAGGTGCTGAGACACCCAGCTCGTCTACTCAAGTTCCTAAGAACCCTACTATTTTCATCTCAAGCTCTTTGACTAATGATAAAGGAAAAGAACCATTGATATACGATATTGACACTCCATCAAAAGGTACTGTACCAAAACAAGCTCGAGTTAACATTCCAATTACCAAAGGTGGTAAAAAGAAAGTTAACAACAAGCCTGTTCCGTTTAAGACAAGTCAACAAAGGACTAGGAATCGTGGACGACCAAATCAGGTCAGATACGAGGACTGGTATCCTGAGGAGACTAGTACTAGACAAGTACAGACTAGACGACAAGAGTCTAGACCTCCTTTCATAAGGCAGTCTCAACTCTACTCATCTAGACCTAGACAGGAAGGTCCAAAATATCGTACACAAGCTGTTCTATATCCTCCACCTTTGTCATATGATATCAAAGGAGAAGAAAGACCTAAACATGTCTATAAACCGTATGGACCTAATGCATATAAACCTTACTCTGACTATCATAGACAAGTGCCTGCTCAAGTAGAGATTAAGTCAAAAGGCTATCTCCAAAGAGTAGACCCGAACTCAACTGATAGGCCAGATAAGGACAACAAGGTCTTATTTTGCAACAAATATGGTCGAAAGCTTAGAAGGTCAAACTTGTTCAGGACTCCAATGTACATTTGGATTCCATTGAACTCGACTAACCCCCAAGGACCCCAATAAACAAGGAGGGTACCTAAATTATGTATTATCATCTATTGCAGGGTCGACTCGATCTATACAAGAAAGGTGGCTCAACAAGAGAAACTTGGTACATAGACAGTGGTTGTTCGCACCACATGACTGGTACTAAGACTCTCTTATCAAGCTATCGTGAGCAAGAAGGACCAAAAGTGATATTTGGTGATAGCTCCATTGCTGTTACTAAAGGATTTGGTTACATTCGGAATGGTGACATAGAAATTCAAGATGTTTCGTATGTTGAAGGCTTGAAATACAATTTACTATCTGTTTCACAATTTTGTGATCGTGGATACAAGGTGCAGTTCAAGAGTCAGAAATGTGAAATCATCGACAAGAAAACACACACAGTCCTACTAGTCGGCATTAGACAAGGAAGTGTGTACATAGTGAACTGGAATAGTTGTCCGAGGGACACCTGTCTACTTACTAAGAATCCTAAAGAACTTGGCTGGCTCTGGCATAGACGCCTTTGTCATCTAAACTTTAAGGTTCTTAATAAGATAGCCAGAGACTACCTTGTGGAAGGTATTCCCAATGAAGTCTACTATAAGTCACATGTATGCACGTCCTGTCAAAAAGGTAAACAGGTGAAGGGTTCTTTTAAATCTATTCCATCCCTCTCAACCAGTAGAGTTCTTGAACTTCTACATATGGACTTACATGGCCCTATAACTCCTCCAACTTTGAACGGTAGAAGGTACACACTTGTTGTGGTAGACGACTATTCTAAGTTCACTTGGGTAGTCTTCTTACACAAGAAGAGTGATACACAAACACTTTTGCCCGATCTATTGAAGAAGTTACAGGTTGAGAAGAATCAGTCAATTGTCAAGATCCGTAGTGACAAGGGCACTGAATTCATTAACTGCTATATTAAAGAATTTTGTTCTAAGCGTGGCATCCAGCACCTTACTAGTGCAGCAAGGACACCACAACAAAATGGAGTAGCAGAGCGAAGGAACAGAACTCTTAAGGAGGCCTGCAGGACCATGCTGACAGAGTATAATACGCCTCAGAAATTTTGGGCAGAAGCTATCAACACTGCATGCCACTCACAAAATAGAAGTGCTATCAATAAAGCACTAGGTAAGACGCCCTATGAGGTATGGAAAGGTAGAAAACCCAGAGTTTCATATTTTCATATATTTGGATGCAAGTGTTTCATCCACAACAATGGGAAAAGCAAGTTGAATGCATTCGATGCTAAAGCAGACGAGGGGATATTCTTAGGATACTCCTCGACTAGCAAAGCATTTAGAGTATTCAACTACTCAACTCTTTGTGTGGAAGAAACACCACATGTGGTTTTCGAAGAATCTCAACAGGACTCATCTACCAACAAGATCGGTGAGAAAGCTACTGAGCCAACTGTCGAATCTGACAAAGACTCAGAGGTATATGAATCCGTTCAAGCTTACAATCCATTTATAAAAGCTCTCGAGTCAGACGACCAGAAGAAGGTGAGTGCTCAAGGTAACTCTACTAGACCAGTTGACATACCTAAACTAGTCGACTCGTCTACTCCTATTAAATCTTCTGATGATAATGATGTTGACATGCATGATGCTGTACATGATATAGATGATAGTATCATTGTTAAGAATAGAAATACATGGAAATCAGCGCATAATACTGAAAATATTATTGGTGACTCCAATGTTGGTGTTAAGACTAGACGACAACTCTTTGAGTCGCAAGAACAATCTAGTCCATCTCTGTTTTGCTGGTGTTGTTTCCTCTCATCTATCGAGCCAAAAACCATTAATGAGGCATTGGCTGATAGTAATTGGATCATTGCTATGCAAGACGAGTTGAATCAGTTTGTTCGAAACGACGTCTGGGAACTTGTCGATAGACCGAAACATCATAATGTGGTTGGAACTCGATGGATTTTCAAGAATAAGAAAGATGAGAATGATGTAGTTGTTCGTAATAAGGCTAGACTAGTCGCCCAAGGCTACTCACAAGCTGAAGGCATAGATTATGATGAAACTTATGCTCCTGTTGCTAGACTAGAAGCCATTCGATTGTTTCTTGCATATGCTGCTTACATGAAATTTACTGTATATCAAATGGATGTTAAAAGTGCGTTTCTTAACGGTATTCTTGTGGAAGAAGTATATGTTGAACAACCCCCAGGTTTCGAAGTCAAAGGTAATCAGGTATACAAATTAAAGAAGGCCTTATATGGACTAAAGCAAGCTCCAAGAGCCTGGTACGATACCCTTTCTCAATTTCTATTAGAAAATGGTTTTACTAAAGGCAAGGTAGACAGAACCTTGTTTAGAAGACAAGAAGGGAAAGATATTTTACTCGTCCAAATTTACGTAGATGACATCATTTTTGGTTCACCTAACAAAGAGCTGAGTGAAAGTTTCTCAACACTCATGCAAAGTAAATTTGAGATGTCTATGATGGGTGAAATGAATTACTTTCTTGGACTTCAAGTAAAACAGACCCCTGAAGGGATTTTCATAAATCAAGCAAAGTATACTAGAAATCTTCTAGACAAGTATGGTATTAAGACATGCAAGTCTGCTGGCGTACCTATGCTACCTACATACAGAATGGACCCAGACGAACAAGTATGGAGACAAGAAATAGACTAGAGCACTCGTCTACTCACGCAACAGACAGGTATACAAGGTCAGACAAGTTGACCAAACAACCCGATGAGGAAGCTGGTAAAGCTGAGGGTAATACTAAGGGAATAAACATTTAAGGGGGAATCTTTGAATTCTTAAAAATCCTTGTGTTGACTCTTAAGTTTGGTTACAGTCATCTTGTTTGAACCTTGATCATTGATTTAAATTAATATTCGGCATATAAATTCTACTCAACTATCTGCCGTACTAAAGAAGACAGGTACATAAAGCTGTTCGACATTCAGACAGATACGCATAGTCGAAGGGGGAACTCATCTGGTGGACATAAGACTACTCGTCTTGTGCCATTGAACCTACTCGCCTTATGAAGCTTAGTCCTACTCATCTGTTCTGGATGGACTCGAACAGACAAGCTAAGTTTTCATTAATTTTCATTGAATATATGTTAAAATGTTTACTCAAAACAAATTAACAATGTTAAAGTAATAAGATTGTGTTCAAATTTGAAAATCCTAGAATTGGATTTATACACCACTAGTTAATGAGGTGTACATATTCAATTCATGCCAAAAACACGACCTAAATAGGTCAGATGAATACACTCTTTAAGTTTGCACATAAGAAAGGCGGATTTCAATTTGTATAAAATCAATTCACATTTTTTTCTCGGTTCCGTAACTGAATGCCAAAGGTCTTCACCGTTGGATCTAATCCTTCAATCTTGGCCGTTGGATCAAATTCTGTTTTAAACAAAAACCAACACTTGCACACGTCTTGCCTCACGTTTCATAACTTCTCTACTACTTGCTAACAGTAATTTACTGCATAATCCATTTGTTTGTGTTCATTACAAATCTCTTAACATGTCGACTCGATCGATTTTCGATGTTAATACCAACATTCAGGCACAGTTTGATCTAGGCAGATACATCAATGACAACAAGGTGCATGTTGAACCGTCCCTGTTCTTTGGTGGCCATCACACAGTTGGAAATGAAGAAATTCTGACCAAATGCACTAGATGCGGGCTAAAACCTTATTTGGAGGCGTTTCCGAAGGTTGTTCTGGAAGAGGAGGTTCTGGAATTCTATGCTAATGCTAGCAGAAGAGGAGATGTCATCGAATCTTTTATCGGTTCAAATCGTGTGGAAATCACACGTGAAGCTCTTTTTGAAAGACTGAGGTTACCCATCGGAACGATTGATGTGGAAAAGTATGCGGAAGGGCAAGAGATGAGATATTTAAGCATTTTCTGCGGAAGGAAGATGAAACTGAAACCTGATGGGAAAGCTATTACAGCTAAGAAGGGTGAGCTCCTAGAAAAATATCGCACTCTACTGGACATAGCTAGCAAGATGCTTCTATGTGCTACTGGATCTTTTGACTCAGTCACACAAGTAAAAACAAGAATTATGGCAGCTATCTACGATGGAATTACCGAGGGTAATTGGTTTAAGTTAATAGCTGACAGGATGATGCACTTTGAAAGAAGTGTTAGGGTGGATATTGATACCCGAAATTGGGTGGTCTCTCAAGCAGTTGGATATGGAAACAAGCTGAGTATATTACTCCCAATGTTGATGCCCAACAAGACTAATTGGAGCAAGGGAAAGCCATTTCATCCGTTGAAGTTCTATCTAAAGAAAGAGGCTCTGAAGAAGCAGGTTGCTGGAAGGCCGGCTGCTACTAGACAGGTGCAGTTTGATGAATCTGAAGTATTGCCGTATGCGGATTCGGATAGTTCTTCACAAGCTGGGTCTAAGGAAGCTGAGTCTAGTGCAGATGACTCAGAGAAGACTCAATCGAATGAAGAGACGACTCAAGAGGAGGAGTCGAGTGACCAAGTACCTGAGATGTATACTCTTGTGAGAGTTGGAACCCCACCTCCACCAGAAGAGTCGAGTCACCAGGTTGGTACCTCTTCACAAGCTTTGTCAATTCCTTCTCTCTCTCTCTCTCTACTGTTAGAACCAAGGCTAGATCACATCGATCTAGGCCTCGTCCTTTACCCTCAACCTCACATGTACTGGCGGCATTACCGCTTAGAGCCAGTCATCCCCAAATCACTTCTAAACAAGATACAACTGATACTCCTACAGTTGTCATACCTGACCAAGCCACATTAAAGCCCATTGAAACCAGTGCCTTCACTCCCTCTCCCTCACCAGAATATGGTGAACCCCCCAACCCATCTACTTCAGACAAAACGCCAGTTGCCACTGCAACAGCTGAGTTGGAGACCCCATCTACTCAGGACCCGTCTGTTGTTAGATTTGAATCCCTGGTGTATTATCCGATGTGTCTAAGAGAGAAGAGAATTCGTGCCCGAATGTCCAAGAATTTGAAGAGGACGCTCTCGACTATAGAAGTAGACTATGAATCCGAGCAGTTTGAAAAGTTAGTCCGGATTTGCACATGGTTCGCATTGAAGAAGTCGTCTACAGATGATTTGTTTGAAGTCATTCAAGGCAAAGGCGGTATCTCCAATTTTATGGATTGGGAGATGGAACAGAAAGAAAATAGTGGGGTTAAGGATCACTCCGAACTATTCCCGCGCAAAGCCTTGGTTGATCTAGTCAAGAAGCTTTTGAACATTCCAGATGGTGTTATTGAGGATGTGTTTGCTTTTGACGTTGGAACTCAGACTGATCTAGTTGAAGAAGAGATCAAGCCAGAAGTAGCTGATATAGCAGTCCAGACTTCAGAACAGTTGGAAGAAATTGTTCATAGTGATGAAGATGAAGTCGACTCATTCATGATTGGAAAAGAAGATGATGAGTTTTTGGATGCTGAGATGTTTGATGAAGAAGAACTCAAGGCAGTTGATAATGTTGTTGGAACTTCCAGTTCGACTCAAGCTATGCCAGACAGATTTCTGGATGATTTAAAGACTGATCTGAGAAGTGTTGTTCACACTGCTATAGAGGAATTCTTGAACTTGAAAATGAAGGATGTGCTAATTGCACAGAATCAGTCACTTGTTGACCAATCCAGAGACTTGTTTATTGGTGAAATCAACAAGATGGACTCGACTTTCCGAGAAGAGTTGTTTGCTCAAGTTGAAGATTTTCTGAAGAAACAGATTGAGAGTTCAGAAAGGAGATCAATCTCGTTTGCTCGATCGTTAGCTGAAGAGTCAAGTAAAATGGAAAGACTCTACAGTGTTAAAGTTTCCATTGCTGATGAACAGAGAAGGGAAGCACAAGATCAGTTGGTGCGTTCTCGGGCTGTTCTACATGAGCTGACTGAACAAAATACTCTTCTTAGACAAACGGCTACTCAACTGAAGGATGAACTAGTTTCCTGTACACAGAAGTTGGAACTAGTTACTGAACGCTTAGACAAGATGAGCAATGCGGAATCGCATCAGAAGCACATTGAGTCAGCTGCTGAAGCTATGAAGGAAGCTTTGAAAGAAGAAATGACTCGCTTTACTTCTCTTTTTACTCTTAAGGCAAGTGATGAAGCCAAAAAGGGGGAAGAGACCAGTCTAGTTGAAGTTACTAAGTCTGCTAGTGCTGAACCGGAGATGAAAGATGCTGCTACTGCAATTGAAGAACTAAGAAAGCCTAAAAGAGGCAGATTAGTGAAGAAGGCAGATCTAGAGCAAGCTGAAACAGAAAAGCAGATGAGATTAGAGAAAGGTAAAGGTGTTGCATCGTCTCCTGAAGCAGAGATTCAGACTAGACGAGTTAAGAGGAAGTTGAGTATTGAAGAACCTACTGCTGCTGCTGTAGTTGAGAAGAAACAAAGAATTGCAGATGACGAGATGCATTATGCAAGCAAAAAGAAGATAGAAAAACATATTGAGAATCTGCAGAAGCTGAAGGAAGATGAAGAGAAAATGGAAGATCAGTTCATTGATTATTTTATTAACAGAGAGCATCGTCAAGATTGGCTCAAGGTGAAGAGACAATGGGAACTTGATCACTGGATAATCAGAAAGTATGGTGATTCTGAAAATTTGGATGAACTATACTCGATGTTTGATAAGTTTATGGAAGGTCAGAATCGGATGCTTTGGAATCTGATATTGAGGATATCTGCTGCTGCAAATTTCAACATTCTGATACCAATCTTTCCAAGATGGAAGACTCCTATGACAAGCTCAGGAAAGAGAGTAGATCGTAACCAGATCAAGAAGTTTGAAGAAGAACTGCTAGACAAGGAGAAGATTGAAGATGAAGATCAGATTAGCTTAATTCACAAGAGACTCCTTGATGCATTCTGCGTTCCAAACTCAGAAGAAGGTACTCTTTCAGATTAGTTGATTGTTTTAGTTGTTTTTGCTCTGATATTTT
The DNA here is from genome assembly GCA_963675135.1 of Galeopsis tetrahit. Classification (NCBI taxonomy): domain Eukaryota; kingdom Viridiplantae; phylum Streptophyta; class Magnoliopsida; order Lamiales; family Lamiaceae; genus Galeopsis; species Galeopsis tetrahit. The sequence goes on from OY776122.1 coordinate 35,223,131, forward strand.
GTTATTGTGGAAGTATTTGTAATCTCTACTGATCTATTTCTGAATGAATGAAAAGATAAAGTACTATTTGATGTTAAAAGACAAGATAACTACTTAACTAGTCTACTTATTGAGAAAAGATTCAAGTAGTTTTGGCTTCATCAAAAAGGGGGAAATTGTTGGGATATGAATCCTAGAACAAGTCCTAAATGATGAATAAAAGATAAAGAAGATAAAGTTTTGATAAGCCAAAAGAAGACTTGAATATTTTCTAAGTGTTGACTAATCTAGTCTAGTTGAGTTGAAGTCATCTTGTACAGATCAGTAGAATTCAAAAGACAAGTACAGTTTAAAAGAAAAGTATTCATTAAAAGATAAGTACGATTTATAAGTACTTCATACATGTTAGATTATTACTGAGCTATTTAAATGTTGTATAGAGCTCATGATGTTTTTATATGTAATAGATTAGATTCATTGTATAACTTGTAAGTTGACTAAGCTTGTATTATAAAAGCTTAAAGTAATGTAATAGTCTTGTTAGGTTAGATGATAGGACTAGATTAGTTCTATTAGAAGTCTACTGCACAAGAAGAGAAAACCAGTCTACTACTCAAGACAGGTGGACTACAAGATAAGTACATCTACTATACTACACAAGACAAGTTAACTTGGAGTTAGTTACAGAAACGCGTATTAAAGATAAAGATATAGAAGTTAGTTATGGAATAACTAATTCATAACAGAAACGCGTTGATTGATAAGAAGATTCAGTTGAAGGTAGTTATCAAGAAAAGTTGGTTACAACTTACTAAGATCTTGAAGATTGAAGTCTATAAATACTTCATGATGGTGATCAGTTGAAAACCACTGATACACTGACGTTCATACTCAAGTGAAGCATTATCAAAGATATATTTGAAGTTTACTCTCAGAGTTGATTAAAAGTTCAGAAAGATAGCCAGAAGACAAGTGAAGAATCAAGAAGGCTACTACTGAAGATCAGAGAAGTTTTTAGTTTTTGTTTTGTTATTTTCAAGGTGCTAGATACTTGTAAAATTTCTAGTAAGATCGTAGACATATCTGGAGGTATAGTCTGTTGAAGATCTAAGTCTTCTTCTTGGGACTTTAAAGACAGGAACACACACTTGTACTCGATTGGAAGAGTTTAGTGGAAACATCACAACTGGGTTTGTGAGAGTGGATGTAGACAAGTTGTCGAACCACTATAAATCTCGTGTTTAATTTACTTTACAGTCTTGATTGTTTAAATTGCTTAATTGGTTAACTACATAACTGATCTAGACTAGTTGAGTATAGAACAGAGTTCTCGAAAATAAGTTGAGTATAATCTTGAATTGGGCTCATTGATAATTTCGTATTCCGCACATTGTACTTTGATATTTCGAAAGAATTTTGAAAAGTCTATTCACCCCCCTCTAGACATTTTCACTAGCTTACTCGTTATTAACTCAACTTGGGACCTACACCCTATCTTGTTTTGATTTCTAATTATTTGAGACATCATGGATTTGTTGCCAAGAACACTGATGTGTTGAGGGGGAGAGTTCCACTTTTGGCCATATCTCCTACCTTACTCACTGGGGATAGAGTAATTGATCTGCCCTTGCTTGCTCCTGGTACTGAACATCAGCAAAGACCCTCTACTTCTGCTCAACCAGAACCAACGAGACCCTCTACTACTAATCATCCTGAATCATCCAGATCAAGACAGAGAAATGCAACCCCAAATGTTGAGAACATCCGTATCAACATTTCTGGTAATGTGTATCTTTCACAGGAATTCGTCAAACTCCAACTCCAACACTTGCAGGACACAATAGATGAGCTTCAGTTCCTGAAGAACAGGTGGACCAACCTACTTTCACCTACAACAGGGAGAGTACCACCACCATCCAATTCCAATGTGGTCATTGAGGAGATTAATGATGATGGAGTTCCAGCTGCTGCTGATGTTGGTGATGGACCTGATGCTGCTGGAGATGCTGTTGTTACTGATGTAGTGGCACACCTTGCATCTACTTACTTTGTTGATGAAGGAGATGATGATGATACTGCTGAGATGGACACCTTGTATGGTGATCTACCTGGAGAAAGCTGTTAGACAGGGGGAGATCTGAATTCCACTATGGCTATGGTGCAGGAAGATGATGCTGCAGCTGTTTCCACAGCAATATAAGCCATTTATTCAGTTCTACCTTTGTAATTAATGTTTAAGTTTGAATTCTGAAATTCTGATACACTTATTGTTTTTTATTGTCTAGATTGTAGGATGTTTATTACTGCAACTTGCTTAATGGTTCCACTTGATATTTGTTTACTGCCTTGCTTAAGTTGTTTGCAGATTGTCATGTGTCTACTATTGCAGGTTGTGTATAGTGTAGTTTTTGTTTATGTTTATGTTTTTGTTTTCTATGTTTGTTGCTCTGATATTTTTATTTTTTTGTTTTGTTTTTGTTAGTGTCTTACTTAGATTTTAAGTTAATTTCTTCCAGTTTAACTTATGATCTTAGTAAAGTTACTTATGTTGTGAATAAGTGTAGTGTTTATACTTGTTCTATTTTGGATAAAATTTATCTTGATCTTATGGCACGGATCATTGTAAAATTATCCCTGATCTTCATTTGATTTGATCGAACGGTTACAACAGGTATTGTCTTGACTAGTGCTTAGCAATGATGTTAACCTCAACTAAGTACATAATACTGAGTATGTATAGAAATATATGTGCATCAGGTGTGTTGTAGTCGAAAGGTCAAATTGGGGGAGATTGTAGATGATGTTAATCCTTAAATGCCTTAACATTATCAACAACATCTTAATTTGACCTTCAGAGATTTTTTCTAAGTCTTTTCTGAAATGCTACATTAAATGTTGATATAAATGTTGTCGCATTTCTGGCAGGATCTAGAAGCTTCTACAAGGATCTGGAACCTGGAAGATTCCAGAACATTGGAGAACATGCTAGAACGGCCTGGAACCATTTGGAACGACCTGGAGCATTCAAGAAAGATCTAGAAAGATCATGGAAGTTGAGTTCCTAAAAAATAGGACCTCATTGTGGAAGCCTCTAGAATCAGCACCCCACTACTATAAATACCGATGGAAGGCTTCTCAAATCAGTGTACTCTATTCGATCAACTTCCTAGACCGAGCGTATATCCCTGTTAGGAGTTGTGGCCAGTAGAACTACCTTTTAGATCATACGTTCGTATCCCACCCGTATGGCTGTGTGTCTTCTTATCTATTGAGAGTGTAATCTTTAGATAGACTAGGCATTTCGACAGTGTATACATTATACACTTAGTTCGTTTTTAGAACAAGGCACCTGCCTCGTTTGTAGTTTCTGTTGTGAATGTTAATGTTGTAACATTTCACACAACATTTATACTTGAAGATAAGTATTGGTTTTCGCCGTAAGGCTAGCATAGATTTTTATTTATAAAATCTATGTGAAAAATTATTTCCATTATGTCACGTTTTGTTTTTAGTGTTTCAAGTCTTCCGCTGTGTTAATCATAATTTCTGATATTCTGTTAGAGCCAGTGTTGTACCAATTGTCACAACATTTAGTACAACATTATTCTACTTAAACTTAAACACTTCATATTCATACACACCACACACTTTCAATAAGTCTTACCCAAAACTTCAAGATCATTCATTATGCGGGTAAAACGAGTATCTAACTGGTCGATAGATTCGCCAGCTTTCATTTTGAATGATTCAAATCTCTGTACAGCAGTAGACAACTTGCTTTCCTTGATCAGGGTAGTTCCTTCACAAAGGAAAGAAAACATGTTGGTCCTAAAAGAAGTATATAACAAGTGTATGGGGGGGGGAATACACTTGTATGCAATTCTTTTCAAACTTTAACCAAAACAGACTTCAGCAAGGTTGTCCTGGACAACTCTTGTGAGATGAATAACTCTTTAGAGATAATCAAACTACTAAGTACTTAGTTAAATAACTATCTAAGAGAGTTATATGTGCGGAATTAGTGGTTAGCCCTTTAGTTTAAACTCATTTTAAGTTCTGAAATCTTCCTTAACACTTAGACAGTTTTCAGGGAACTTGTCCAAATCAATTTTGCACAATCTTAGGTATATGTCTTTGACAGGTTACTTTGTGTGTTGTGTATGTATGTGTTGTTTGAATGAAAATACTTTGTAAGTAAATCAACACAAGAGTTATAGTGGTTCAGAGACTCAAGCTCCTACATCCACTTTCCCTGATTGAACAGGATAATTCCTTCACTATTGGAATTACTTGTTTTATAGTGCCAAGGTGCACTTGATCAACCACACCACTCCTTGGTGCCTTGATCCCTAGGATATCAGAGTCCTAGTACTCTCTCTCAACTCAGAATTGAAATATTCTTCTCTCAATAGTCAATTCCTACCACTTCATGTATTTATAGAACAATTTGAGGATTTGCCCGTTGGAAAGACAGCCTCAATTGTCTATATTTGTCTTCCTTGAACTCTGCAACTGGAAGACAGTTTCTTTGAAAGTGACATGTCCTTAATTTGGGAAGTAAACGGATGTGAGCATTTTATCTTGACTTTGAAGCACTCTTCCCAATGTCTGACTTCAAGATTCACTTGATCAAACATGGACATCACTTCTGATGATTGATCCTATGATAAGGACAACATTCCTTATTACTTGGACAGTTCTGCTTATCAGGATCAGCAGAGTTTGCTTATCAGCAATGTTGGCTTTGCTCTTCAGATGACTTGGCTCTTTCTCTTTCCATGCATATCTCTTGATGGTCTTTGAGCATTCATGGCTTTGGATCAGTAGCCTTGACCTTGTCAGCACAGTTGGACTAGTTCTTGAAACTGTTCTGCTTCAATTGTGTTGAGACATTCTTGCTGAACAAACCTTCTAAACTTTGATATATGCTTCAGTAGACATGGTCTTGATGATGCATTTAATTCAGTTGATCTTCAGATAGGTTGTATCACAACTAAGCTGACTTGATCAGCACAGTTGTCCATCAGCAGAGTTAAGGTCAATTTGATTATAAGCCTTGAGGGGACTTGACTCTTGTAGACTTCTGAGTATGTGTTCCCCCTCAACTTGTGCATCTATCATTCTAAGAGCTGCCTAACATACCAGCTTCTCAACTAGCCTTAAGTTGTGCCTTGGGTTCAGAATTGGGTAGCCTCAGCATCATTAAGTTGTGCCTTGGGTTCAGAAGAACCTTCATTGGCAGATGCATCTTTTGTTGTGTTGCCATCTTTGGTCAACACCTCTGAAGATACAGAGCCCTTCCTATGGTAGGTAAGGTAATGGATTGTTGGCTGTTTGGGACCAGGAGGGTTGGGATTTGTGGGATCATGAGAGTCATCATCAGGGTGCTTAATCCCTTTGGCAATTCTATCCTTCTCTTCAGCAATTTTGACTGCCACCAAATTTGCAAAAACTTCCTCATCAGTAAGGAATCTTGTCTTTGTAACTCCAACAAAATGTAGCCGTCTTCCCTCTTCAATTTGCCACCAGTTTGCACCCTTTTCTTGAATCACTTGAGCAATCTCCATGATGGTTTTATCCTTCACATCCACTAGAGTTCTCAAATCATGGAATTGCTGCTGAAGTCTGGGAAATTCAGCAAGTTGAGGGTACAAACTATCCACAGTAGTACTTGCTCCACCTCTGAGCATACCCTCATAGGTATACTCCTCCTCATCTCCACTTGATTGGGGACTTTGGGCTATAGGGAAGTTAGCTCTGGGTTCAGTAGGGTTGGTTTGAAGGTTGGTTTCAGGGAGATTGGGTTCAGAAGGGTTGGGTTCAGCAATGGTTTCTTCAGTTGCTTTTGAGAGCAATGGTTCTAAAGTGGGTTTGCTCATGGGGGTTGGCTCAAATAGTGCAGCTTCTTAGGAACCTTGAGTAATTCAGCATGGATGAGTCAAGTGGTGACAGCAGTCTTGACTCATCTACTGCAATATCAGCCAATACATCTATGGGGCCTCTTTGAGCAGCTCCCTCAGGAGAATATCTCTTTGTGAGGTTCAGAGGGACAATGGGTTGATCTAGGGATGTAATGTGGGTTTCAGGGGAGTTGGGTTCCAGGGTTTGGGTTGGATTCAGGAGTTCTATCTTCAGGGGAGTTGGATTTAGACTTAGACTTGGATTTTGTCCAACTTTCAGCTCTACTCTCCCTTAGAGCTAACTGCAAAGTTTGCTCCTCCTGAAGCTCTAGCAACTTCTCAAAAGGCTTGGCCCTTCTCTTGCTAGCTCTGCTGCTTCCACTCCCTTCCTCTTCAAGGTCAACTTCCCTGATCCTTTTCTTACTCTTTTTCTCCTTCACAACCATGGGAAACTTTTCTCTTATCTCTCCAGAATCTGAAGGCACACTAACTCCTTCTTCAACAACTTTGTCCACTTCTGCTGAAGTTGTTGGATCCTCCTCTGCAATGATTTTGGAGACCTTCTTTGTTTTCACCACCCTTGCCTTTGTCCTTCTTTTCATCTTAGGCTTCTTTTCTTCTTCTTCTTCAGCAGGTTTGGCCATCTACTGTCTCCTTTGTTCAGACTTTTTGGACAGCTTCCTGAACCAGATTTTATGGGCTAGAAGTGGTTTTGCAAAAGTTTGCATCTCAGAATAATGTGAAAACTTCTCAATCAGCAAACTTGCCCTTGTGCAGTACTTGAGTTTGCCTTCCATCACCACCTTCTTGTGCAGTTTTACTTTTGAATTTGGCTTTCTCCTTCATCATCTCATTCATGAATTTGGCAGTTTTACCTTACTTATTCTAAGCTTCCAGTGTTGCTTAGAAGGCTCTTTGTCACCACTTCAAACAAAGTCAAGAACTTTGGTTTAAGTGTGCTCTTGTGTTGGGTTGAGGAGATTGGACCTGGAACAAGCAGCCATTCTTGTGCAATCTCTTGCTCATGTCCAATTCCATAGATTTATGGATTCCTTCCCTCTGAAGGCAATCCAAAAGCACTTTCCAAGTCTTCTGTAGAGAACTTCACTCTGTGAGACCTCTCCTCCTCTTCACCATCAGCCACATATGTCAACCTAGTTGACACATCTCCTTCATTGGCCTTGCCTTTCAATTTAAGGAAAGCAAAGAATTCTGTCATGTATTGCTCTAAGCAAGAGCTGGGCTTGTCTTGCATAAACTTTTGAAGGCCAGCCCTTCTCAGCCATCTTAAAGTGGGAATAACTTCTGGAGCTTCACTCTCAAATGAGACAATTGGTTCAAAGATGAGGTTGTTTTTGTGACTGAGATAGTTGAAATCAACATCCAGTTCCTTGTTTGAGAAATCAACCATCATCTCTGGTCTAGCTTTGGGTGCCATTGATAGAATAGTAAGAAACTTTGAGAGTGTTTGAGAAAAATTAGGGTTTCAAAAGAGATTGAATGCGTGGGGAAGAAATGAAACTTGGAGGCTTCTTAAGACTTGGAGTATATTCTAAAAGGAATGTTTGTAATTGAGTAGGTAAGACTTAAGACAATTCAAAGGTTGGAAAATGAGGAAATTAAGTGATGAACGGCCATGATTAATTTCAGGGGAGTTGGCCAAAAACTGATCCAACGGCTGAAATTAATGGAACAGTTTTGAAAACTGTTTTTATTCAAAACGTGGGTGGAAGTTAATATTAGTTAAAGGCAGGGGGGTTATCAAGGTAGATAGTGGCTTGAAATGTTTAATGCAAACAAGAGTTAAATCTTGGCATTTAATGCATTGAAAGTGACTTTTTGGGTAGGGGACAAATTAAATCTTTGAAAAGGTGATGGCTTAAAAGAGGAATATGACAACCATCAAAATAGGCAATGATTACCCAAAATAGGTGCTTATCAGACCAAGATTTAGTTTGATAGCCTAGACAACTTATCTGACCCCACATGGACAAGTGTCCTGAACTCTTGTGGACATGTGTCCTGAAGTGAGCTCTGCTCAACTTCTCTGAAGAGATTAGGGTCATTTCTTTTGTATTTCAGTAGACTTGACCAAGTCTGCTGAAGATCACTTTCAATTCCCCCTTGATTGTTGAACTCCATTGGGCTTACTTGTCCAACTTTCCTGGATCAAGAAGTCCCAATTCTGTTGAAAGTTCTAAGAACCTTGCTTCAGCAAGTGGCTTTGTCAGAATATCAGCCTTTTGGTGATCTGTGTGAATTTTCACTAACTTGATGTCCTTCTTCTCCACATGGTCTCTAATGAAGTGATGCTTTATATCCACATGCTTGCATCTTGTGTGTAACACATGATTTTGTGAGATTAGAATGGCACTGTTGTTATCACATAACATTGGCACTTCAGTAGAGTTGACATTGTAATCTCTAAGTTGTTATCTCAACCATAGGATTTGAGCACAGCAACTTCCAGCTGCAACATACTCAGCTTCAGTAGTGGAAGTGGCCACAGTGTTTTGCTTCTTTCAGAACCAAGAGATAGCTTGTTTCCCAAGAATTGACATGTTCCTGAAGTGGACTTCCTATCAATTTTGCAACCTCCATAATCAGCATCTGAGTATCCAATTAACTCAATATTGTCATCAGCAGGGTACCAAATCATTTCTCTGGTGTACTTAGCTTGATTGATGAAGATTCCTTCTTTTGATTGCTTGACTTGTAGACCCAAGAAGAAATTCATTATTCCCATCATTGCCATCTCAAACTTGCTTTGCATGAGCTTTGCGAACTTTTCACATAGCTTTTCATTGGGGGATCCAAATATGATGTCATCAACATATATTTGGACAAGCAAGATGTCATCTCCTTCACAGATTCTGAACAACGTTCTGTCTACTGTCCCTTTGACAAAACCATGATCCAATAAGAACTGTAACAGTGTATCATACCAAGCTCTGGGAGCTTGCTTGAGTCCATAGAGAGCTTTCTTCAATCTGTAAACTTGGTTTCCTATTTCAAAACCAGGTGGTTGCTCAACATAGACTTCTTCCTTCAGCACTCCATTCAACAAGGCACTCTTGGCATCCATTTGATAGACTTTGAATCTCTTGTGGGCAGCATAGGCTAAGAACAGCTTTATTGCTTCAAGTCTTGCCACTGGAGCAAATGTCTCATCATAGTCAATGCCTTCTGATTGACAATAGCCTTTGGCCACCAATCTGGCCTTGTTTCTGACTATCACATCATTCTCATTCTTCTTGTTCTTGAACACCCATTTGGTTCCAATGACATCTTGATGTGATGGTCTGTCAACCAGCTCCCAAACATCATTTCTTGTAAACTGGTTTAGCTCTTCTTGCATGGCTGTTATCCATTTTGCATCTTGAAGTGCTTCATCAATATCCCTTGGCTCCTGTTCTGATAGGAAACAACAAAACAAAGCACTTTCACCATGAAATCTCCTAGTTTTGACTCCTACACTTGGATCACCAAGTATCAGGTCAGTAGGATGGTCAAATAACCAAGTCCTTCTTTTCCTGATCCCTTCAGTAGAGTTGTCCTCTACTAAGGTTGAGTCACTAGGATTATAAAATTCAGGAAAGTTTAATGCAGGATCTAATTCAGGATCATATTCAGGGGTGTTGTCCTCAATGTCAGGGACATTGGCATTTTCAACATTGTTGTTTCCCCCTTGAATATTGGATCCATTAACTACCTTAGCAAGGCCTGCTTCTTCATTGGTAGTTGTTAACTAATTATGAACTGGGATTGGGTCATTCAGTTCATCATTTCCTTCAGTGGGGTTTGCCTCAGGAGTATTGCCTTCAGGAGTGTTGTCCAGTCTAGTGATTTCATGAGGATTGGTCTGGACAACATCTATGAACATTGTATCTTTGTCTTTTAAGCTTAGTCTGGTTGTCCTTTGTGTGATTTCATCAGTATCCAGGTTCTTATTCCTGATCTCAAAGATAGATTCATCCAACACAACATGGGGTGTTTCTTCCACAATAAGAGTTTTACAGTTATAGACTCTGAAAGCTCTACTGATTTGGGAATATCCAAGGAATATCCCTTCATCAGCTTTGCTATCAAAGTCCTTCAACTATTCTTTCCCATTGTTGTGAATGAAGCACTTACAACCAAAAATGTGAAAGTAAGATACTTTAGGCAATACTCATTGATGTATGAATTAATGAACTCAGTGCCTTTATTAGATCTTATTTTGATGATATTAAGGCTTTTCTCATTTAACAGTCTCTTCAACAGTTCAGGGAGTTTGACTTGAGTTTCATTCTTATTAAAGAGAAATACTACCCATGTGAACCTAGAGAAGTCATCTACTACAACCAGTGTGTATTTTCTACCATTTATGCTGGCAGGGGTAATTGGTCCAAATAAGTCCATATGTAACAGTTCAAGTACCCTTTCAGTAGAGATGACTGGTTTTCCTTTAAATGAAGCTTTAATCTATTTTCCTTCTTGACATGGCTTACAAACATGTTCTTTAATGAAAACTTCATTTGGTAGTCCTTTAACTAATGCATTTCTACACAGCTTGTTCATGGATTTAAAGTTCAGGTGGTTTAGCCTTTTATGGCATAACCAACTTTGTTCATTTGAGCTTTTGGCAATGAAGCATACAGCATCAGTAGACTTGTCCCAGTCTGCAAAATACACATTTCCCTTCCTAGTTCCAATCAGTAAGGTTTGTTGAGTGTTATCTTTGATTAAGCACTTATTACTAGTAAACTCAACATTATATCCTTTATCACAGAACTGACTTATACTTAGGAGATTATATTTGAGACCAGCCACATAAGATACATTGGTTACCTTGATATTACCAATTATCAAGGTACCATAACCTTTTGTAGTTGCTTGTGAGCTGTCTCCAAATGTGACATTTGGGCCTTCTTTTTCAATAAACTCAGTGAGGAGGTTCTTGTTTCCAGTCATGTGTCTTGAACATCCACTGTCCAAGTACCATGCTGAGGTTTTGTTCATGCTCCTCATCTTCTTGTGGCCCTTAGGTACCTGCAATTATCAAGTTTTAGGTACCCTTTGCATTTTGGGTCCTGAGAAGTTAGTTGTACCTTTAGGAACCCAAACTTGCCTAATCACCCTGTTTGATTCAAGGTGGCTAAGTTGTTTTCCTCTAGCATCTACATACACTGTCTATCCCTTAAGACCATGTTTGATAGCTTAGATTAAACCTAGATTAACTATATATCATTTTTATTGGTTGTTTGATAACTTAGATTAAGGGTAGATTATGCTTTAAAATTTATAAAGTTTAGTTATCATCCTAATCTTAGATAATCCGTCTATGCTATCAAACATGTCCTAAATGCCTTTGGGAAAGAGTGTGTGAAAGTGTTGACTCTGTAAGTTTCAGGAGAGTTGACATTTCTCCTGAACTTATGAGTTCTTTGTGCTACTTGAGGGAATCTTTGAAGATGGGCATATAGATGACCATTACCCTTTGGCATGAAGGGTTTTGGTTGTCTCATTTTATTGTACCCATAGGGAGAGTTGACCTTAGGTCTGTTCAGCTGAGGTTTCCTCAGGGGAGTTGACCTATGCTGAACATACCTTGGACAACTTCTCTGAATGTTGTTTAGATGAGTTACCCTTCCAATGGGCCCACTCTGATGAACATCATTCCTCTTGTATTCAGGGACTTTGGCCATTTCCTTAGGTATGGGCCTTTTTCCCTTAAATACTTGAGTGGGCACTTCTGGCATTTTGCCCTTTCCTTTGTTCAGTGGCTGAATAAATTTATTTTCAACTTGTTATGCCACTGACTTAACAAAGACTCTCTTAGTGTTACTTGTTGAAGCAATACTAAGACAAGGTGAAGATTCAAATGGGTCATATCCTAACCCACACTTTTGAGCCATGGGTCTTTGAAAGCTCTGAATTTCCTCTATTGCCTTAAAGGATTTGTTCATAGCACACATCTTAATTCTCAGGCTCTCTTCACTTGATTTAAGAATATCATACTCATATGAGAGGTTTTCAAACTTGGCTTGGAGAATTTTAAGTTCAAAATCTTTTCTCTTCTGAATAAGCAATTGATCATCAATCTGCTTTTGTTGGTCAACTATCCTGAGAGAGGCTTCCTCAAGTTCTCTCAAGACTTGTTGATACAAATCAGTAGACTTGACATCAACTACTGATTTAGAAGGTTTTGCAAGTTCAATTGATAGCCTTTCATTTTCTCTCACACAGTTATCATGAAATTCTTGTAATGTAGTGAAATCTTCCATCAACTTTCCAAAAGAAAGTTTCAAGTTGACCTCACTAGTGTTTTGTGATTGAAATGATGGTGAGCTTGAAGTAGAAGATACCTCATCATCTTCTATGGCCATATTGCACACATCATCATCATCACTGTTTGAGAACAGTCCATCATCAGAAGAGTTGAAGCTTTCAGCACTTTCAGACTCATCACCAGCCACCATGGCTTTTCTGTTGGTGAATTTCTTGTCTCTTTTAGCTTGTCTCTCCTTTCTCTCTTTTGAACTGAGTTCAGGGCAGTCATATTGAAAGTGCCCTTTCTTTTTGCAGTTATAGCATAGGTCTTCATCATCATCCTTCTTTGGTTCATCTCTCCTTCTAGATGATGAAGGTTCAGCTCTGCTGGACTTTCTCCTATCAGAGTACTTGTCCTCTGATCTTCTTTCTTCAGGCCTTTTGTCTTCAGCCTTGGCTTCAGGAGAATTGTACCTTCTCCTGACCTTATTATCTTGGTAGAATTTCTTGTATCTACCAAACCTTGAGTTCAGCTTGTCAAACCTCCTAGCCATGAGGGCCATTTCTTCCTTAATTTCAGCCTTGGAGACTGACTTTGATGATCTTGGAGTGGGCTGAATTTCTGGTTCGGCAGCTTTGGCTTTGAAGGCCACTCCTTTGGTTGGTAAGGAAGGTTCCTCAGCAGGCTTCCTTCTGTTGAGGATAAACTCATAAGCGTTGAGTTCTGAGAAGATTTGTTGCATGGGCATGGTGGAGAGATCTTTTGTATTCTGCATCATCACAGAATATACATCCCACTTTTGAGTGAGACTTCTTAGGATCTGTAGTGCAACTTCTCTCCTGGAGTACACCTTGCCCAATGAGTTGATTTCATTCATGATATCAGTGAATCTACCAGCAAACTTGTCAATGGACTCCTCTGACACCATTGTGAATTGCTCAAACTTCTGCACAGCAACTTGGAGCTTATTCTCCTTGATTTTGTCAGTGCCCTCACACATTTCAGCAAGGGTGTCCCAAATTTCTTTGGCAGTTGTGCAGTGGTAGACTCTCCCCATTACTACATCTGGAATTGTTTGATAGAGAGTGTTCATTTCTAGATAATTGATATTATCTCTTCTTTTCTCCTCAGTGGTGAGATCATCTTCTTCCTTGGAGATATCCTCCCTTATATCAGCTCTTTGAGCTTCAGTAATTCTGGGATTGATTTGAGTGAATACAAAGGGTCCTTTTGTAATCACTCTCAGCATATCAGTGCAAGATGAGCTCTCATTCTGATTTTCCAGAAGTCATAGTTCTCAATTGAGAACATGGGCAGCTTGTGATGAGATATGTGGTTGACTGGGTCAAGGGCCATGTTGTTGATGCCTTGAACAGCATCATGTGGAACAGCATTGTTGTTGGCCATATCTCAAACAAAAGGGTTTAGATACAAATATGATAAGATTTCAGAAAGATCAGTTTAGTGACCACACTAAGATGTGTCTTTTGAAAATCAAAATGGATTTTCAGAGGCAGTGGTCTTTGAACCCCTGCTCTGATACCACTTGTTGGTCCTGAAAGGAGTATATAACAAGTGTATGGGGGGGGGGAATACACTTGTATGCAATTCTTTTCAAACTTTAACCAAAACAGACTTCGGCAAGGTTGTCCTGGACAACTCTTGTGAGATGAATAACTCTTTAGAGATAATCAAACTACTAAGTACTATTGAGTACTTAGTTGAATAACTATCTAAGAGAGTTATATGTGCGGAATTAGTGGTTGGCCCTTTAGTTTAAACTCCTTTTAAGTTCTGAAATCTTCCTTAACACTTAGACAGTTTTCAGGGAACTTGTCCAAATCAATTTTGCACAATCTTAGGTATATGTCTTTGACAAGTTACTTTGTGTGTTGTGTATGTATGTGTTGTTTGAATGAAAATACTTTGAAAGTAAATGAACACAAGAGTTATAGTGGTTCAGAGACTCAAGCTCCTACATCCACTTTCCCTGATTGAACAGGATAATTCCTTCACTCTTGGAATTACTTGTTTTATAGTGCCAAGGTGCACTTGATCAATCACACCACTCCTTGGAGCCTTGATCCCTAGGATATCAGAGTCCTAGTACTCTCTCTCAACTCAGAATTGAATTGTTCTTCTCTCAACAGTCAATTTCTACCACTTCAACTACAACAACCTTCTATCTCTCTTTTGGAAAGGTATAAGGGTTGATGTTGGTTCCAACTAGGTTGAGATATCCTTTACAATGAGCTCAGTGTAAAAGGATAGGATATCTCTCTAAGCTTGTATGGATATACAATGAAGTTCAGCTTAGATGAAGTGTATAAAAGACTAAGAATATCTTTTGAGAACTATGAAAGGCATGTGATCTTGTAGCTTCAGAATTGTTGATCACTAGTTGGTTGCCTTCAAAGGTCTCCACACTTCATGTATTTATAGAACAATTTGAGGATTTTCCCGTTGGAAAGACAGCCTCAATTGTCTATATTTGTCTTCCTTGAACTCTGCAACTGGAAGACAGTTTCTTTGAAAGTGACATGTCCTTAATTTGGGAAGTAAACGACTGTGAGTATTTTGTCTTGACTTTGAAGCACTCTTCCCAAAGTCTGACTTCAAGATTCACTTGATCAAACATGGACATCACTTCTGATGATTGATCCTATGATAAGGACAACATTCCTTATTACTTGGACAGTTCTGCTTATCAGGATCAGCAGAGTTTGCTTATCAGCAATGTTGGCTTTGCTCTTTAGATGACTTGGCTCTTTCTCTTTCCATGCATATCTCTTGATGGTCTTTGAGCATTCATGGCTTTGGAACAGTAGCCTTGACCTTGTCAGCACAGTTGGACTAGTTCTTGAAACTGTTCTGCTTCAATTGTGCTGAGACATTCTTGCTGAACAAACCTTCTGAACTTTGATATATGCTTCAGTAGACTTGGTCTTGATGATGCATTTAATTCAGTTGATCTTCAGATAAGTTGTATCACAACTAAGCTGACTTGATCAACACAGTTGTCCATCAGCAGAGTTAAGGTAAATTTGATTCTATGCCTTGAGGGGACTTGACTCTTGTAGACTTCTGAGCATGTGTTCCCCCTCAACTTGTGCATCTATCATTCTAAGAGCTGCCTAACATACCAGCTTCTCAACTAGCCTTAAGCTACATGTTCTAACATTCCTAGAACATGTTCATACAATACTTGACTTGATCATTTGGCATGTCTTAAGGGGTTTTGGTATCTTAATCAAAACTTCTCATTTTATTCCCAACAAAGCCTATCCCACATTTCTTTAGCAGTCTTACATTTCAATACTTTGCCTAGACACTCATTAGGCAGAGTATGTAAAATGTAATTCTTTGCTAAGTTGTTCAAATTATTTTGCCTCATTTCTTCAGAGGTGAGATCAGACCTGGGTTTAGGCACGAGTACACCTACAATTTTGGATGGCTTGATCGTAGCAGTGTTGAGCGTCATTGTTGTGATTGGTCCCTCCTTGATGACGGACACCATCAAATCATGCGTGGAATTGAATATGGCTTCCATTCGAAGTTTTCAATAGTCGTAATCTTGCACAAAAAACTTGAGTAACTTATTAGCATTTATTTCCATAGCCATGAGGAAAGAATTCAGTAGATATATGACAAATTGATCAAAGATATCACAGAGACTGAAAGACAAGTAAGATATACAAATCTATTCAAACGGACACCAAGACTTTTCCCTCAAAAGTCTTTTCTAGTAATCAAGAAATAGTAGTCCTATTGAACCACTGCTCTGATACCACTTGTTGGTCCCAAAGTTGAGTGTCAAGATTGAGTAATCTAGAAAAGTCTAGAGGGGAGGGGTGAATAGACTTTTAAAATCTTTCAAAATATCAGAGATTGTATATGCGGAATATTAGTTTATGAGCCCTTATGCTTATACTCAACTATACACAATGAACACTATACTTGTCTATTTTGCAGATATGTCAACTTAACAATTCAAGTAAACAACCAAATCAACAAACAAAAAATAAATGCAGTAAGTAAACAACACAAGATTTATAGTGGTTCGACAACTTGTCTACATCCACTCTCACAACTCCAGTCGTGAAATTTTATTAACTTGTCTTGTGGCTTTAAGTCCCAAGAAATAAGACTTAAATCTTTTCGACTATATCTCCAGATATATCTTCGATCTAACAACTAGTGATTTAGTAAGCAACTAGCAAGCTTAATCAAACTAAAACAGTAAAGAAAAACTTCTCTATTTCGTAAGCCTTCATCTTCTCTTTGAACTTGTCTGTTCTGGGCGTCCTTCTTGAACTTCAAACTTTGCTTTGAACTCTGCGAGTTTCCTTGCTTTTGAATTTTTCAGTATGCGCTTTAGTAGTTGTAGTTTCAGTAGTCTTCACACGTTGAATGTCTTCAACTATATATAGACTTCACTTCTCAAGATAAGTTTGTTATCCAACAATCTTTCTTAATAACTAACTTCATAACCGTTTCTTCTTTTGTATTCTGCATCATCACAGAATATACATCCCACTTTTGAGTGAGACTTCTTAGGATCTATAGTGCAACTTCTCTCCTGGAGTACACCTTGCCCAATGAGTTGATTTCATTCATGATATCAGTGAATCTACCAGCAAACATGTCAATGGACTCCTCCGACACCATTGTGAATTGCTCAAACTTCTGCACAGCAACTTGGAGCTTATTCTCCTTGATTTTGTCAGTGCCCTCACACATTTCAGCAAGGGTGTCCCAAATTTCTTTGGCAGTTGTGCAGTGGTAGACTCTCCCCATTACTACATCTGGAATTGTTTGATAGAGAGTGTTCATTTCTAGATAATTGATATTATCTCTTCTTTTCTCCTCAGTGGTGAGATCATCTTCTTCCTTGGAGATCTCCTCCCTTATATCAGCTCTTTGAGCTTCAGTAATTCTGGGATTGATTTGAGTGATTACAAAGGGTCCTTTTGTAATCACTCGCAGCATATCAGTGCAAGATGAGCTCTCATTCTGATTTTCCAGAAGTCATAGTTCTCAATTGAGAACATGGGCAGCTTGTGATGAGATATGTGGTTGACTGGGTCAGGGGCCATGTTGTTGATGCCTTGAACAGCATCATGTGGAACAGCATTGTTGTTGGCCATATCTCAAACAAAAGGGTTTAGATACAAATATGATAAGATTTCAGAAAGATCAGTTCAGTGACCACACTAAGATGTGTCTTTTGAAAATTAAAATGGATTTTCAGAGGCAGTGGTCTTTAAACCCCTGCTCTGATACCACTTGTTAGTCCTGAAAGGAGTATATAACAAGTGTATGGGGGGGGAATACACTTGTATGCAATTCTTTTCAAACTTTAACCAAAACAGACTTCGGCAAGGTTGTCCTGGACAACTCTTGTGAGATGAATAACTCTTTAGAGATAATCAAACTACTAAGCACTATTGAGTACTTAGTTGAATAACTATCTAAGAGAGTTATATGTGCGGAATTAGTGGTTGGCCCTTTAGTTTAAACTCCTTTTAAGTTCTGAAATCTTCCTTAACACTTAGACAGTTTTCAAGGAACTTGTCCAAATCAATTTTGCACAATCTTAGGTATATGTCTTTGACAAGTTACTTTGTGTGTTGTGTATGTATGTGTTGTTTGAATGAAAATACTTTGAAAGTAAATCAACACAAGAGTTATAGTGGTTCAGAGACTCAAGCTCCTACATCCACTTTCCCTGATTGAACAGGATAATTCCTTCACTCTTGGAATTACTTGTTTTATAGTGCCAAGGTGCACTTGATCAACCACACCACTCCTTGGAGCCTTGATCCCTAGGATATCAGAGTCCTAGTACTCTCTCTCAACTCAGAATTGAATTGTTCTTCTCTCAACAATCAATTTCTACCACTTCAACTACAACAACCTTCTATCTCTCTTTTGGAAAGGTATAAGGGTTGATGTTGGTTCCAACTAGGTTGAGATATCCTTTGCAATGAGCTCAGTGTAAAAGGATAGGATATCTCTCTAAGCTTGTATGGATATACAATGAAGTTCAGCTTAGATGAAGTGTATAAAAGACTAAGAATGTCTTTTGAGAACTATGAAAGGCATGTGAGCTTGTAGCTTCAGAATTGTTGATCACTAGTTGGTTGCCTTCAAAGGTCTCCACACTTCATGTATTTATAGAATAATTTGAGAATTTTCCCGTTGGAAAGACAGCCTCAATTGTCTATATTTGTCTTCCTTGAACTCTGCAACTGGAAGACAGTTTCTTTGAAAGTGACATGTCCTTAATTTGGGAAGTAAACGACTGTGAGAATTTTGTCTTGACTTTGAAGCACTCTTCCCAAAGTCTGACTTCAAGATTCACTTTATCAAACATGGACATCACTTCTGATGATTGATCCTATGATAAGGACAACATTCCTTATTACTTGGACAGTTCTGCTTATCAGGATCAGCAGAGTTTGCTTATCAGCAATGTTGGCTTTGCTCTTCAGATGACTTGGCTCTTTCTCTTTCCATTCATATCTCTTGATGGTCTTTGAGCATTCATGGCTTTGGAACAGTAGCCTTGACCTTGTCAGCACAGTTGGACTAGTTCTTGAAACTGTTCTGCTTCAATTGTGCTGAGACATTCTTGCTGAACAAACCTTCTGAACTTTGATATATGCTTCAGTAGACTTGGTCTTGATGATGCATTTAATTCAGTTGATCTTCAGATAAGTTGTATCACAACTAAGCTGACTTGATCAACACAGTTGTCCATCAGCAGAGTTAAGGTAAATTTGATTCTAAGCCTTGAGGGGACTTGACTCTTGTAGACTTCGGAGCATGTGTTCCCCCTCAACTTGTGCATCTATCATTCTAAGAGCTGCCTAACATACCAGCTTCTCAACTAGCCTTAAGCTACATGTTCTAACATTCCTAGAACATGTTCATTCAATACTTCTCATTTTATTCCCAACAAAGCCTATCCCACATTTCTTTAGCAGTCTTACATTTCAATACTTTGCCTAGATACTCATTAGGCAGAGTATGTAAAATGTAATTCTTTGCTAAGTTGTTCAAATTATTTTGCCTCATTTCTTCAGAGGTGAGATCAGACCTGGGTTTAGGCACGAGTACACCTACAACTTTGGATGGCTTGATCGTAGCAGTGTTGAGCGTCATTGTTGTGATTGGTCCCTCCTTGATGACGGACACCATCAAATCATGCGTAGAATTGAATATGGCTTCCATTCGAAGTTTTCAATAGTCGTAATCTTGCACAAAAAACTTGAGTAACTTGTTAGCATTTATTTCCATAGCCATGAGGAAAGAATTCAGTAGATATATGACAAATTGATCAAAGATATCACAGAGACTGAAAGACAAGTAAGATATACAGATCTATTCAAACGGACACCAAGATTTTTCCCTCAAAAGTCTTTTCTGGTAATCAAGAAATAGTAGTCCTATTGAACCACTGCTCTGATACCACTTGTTGGTCCCAAAGTTGAGTGTTAAGATTGAGTAAGCTAGAAAAGTCTAGAGGGGGGGGGTGAATAGACTTTTAAAATCTTTCAAAATATCAGAGATTGTATATGCGGAATATTAGTTTATGAGCCCTTATGCTTATACTCAACTATACACAATGAACACTATACTTGTCTATTCTGCAGATATGTCAACTTAACAATTCAAGTAAACAACCAAATCAACAAACAAAAAATAAATACAGTAAGTAAACAACACAAGATTTATAGTGGTTCGACAACTTGTCTACATCCACTCTCACAACTCCAGTCGTGAAATTTTATTAACTTGTCTTGTGGCTTTAAGTCCCAAGAAATAAGACTTAAATCTTTTCGACTATATCTCCAGATATATCTTCGATCTAACAACTAGTGATTTAGTAAGCAACTAGCAAGCTTAATCAAACTAAAACAGTAAAGAAAAACTTCTCTATTTCGTAAGCCTTCTTCTTCTGTTTGAACTTGTCTGTTCTGGGCTTCCTTCTTGAACTTCAAACTTTGCTTTGAACTCTGCGAGTTTCCTTGCTTTTGAATTTTTCAGTATGCGCTTTAGTAGTTGTAGTTTCAGTAGTCTTCACACGTTGAATGTCTTCAACTATATATAGACTTCACTTCTCAAGATAAGTTTGTTATCCAACAATCTTTCTTAATAACTAACTTCATAACCGTTTCTTCTTGATATGTATCTTCAAAATCCGTCGGTTATTCTGTTATGATACGTAACAAACTTCATATCTTCAATATATGATCATATCTTTATTTTCCTTTTGACTTGTCTTCTTTCGACACTTAGAATATTTCAGCTTCTCAGCACTTGTCTTGTCTTGCACAAGTCTTCTCTCTTCATAGTCTTCTCTTCACAGTAGAACTAATCTTGTCCTATCAACTAATCTATCTAGACTATCACATTATATTAAGCTTTATAAAATAGCTTAGTCATCCTATAAACTATTACATCAATAAACATAAACATAAGCTTTTATACAACAATTATAGCTTATCATAAGATCCTATAATAAAACTTGTTTTTTTCAACACTTAGTTTATTTTCAGTATTACTTAGTACTCATCTAATCTTGTCACATACAAGACGACTTCCATAACTAGATCAGTCAATACTTAGAAATATATTCAAGTTCTCTTTTTGACTTATCAAAACTCATCTCATCATCAAATAGACTTGTCTTTAGGATTCATATCCCAACAAATTAGTTGTTATATTGCTAACTAGTATTAATAAACTAATATAAACAAATGATTTTTTATTTTTTTTGTATACATACAATAGTATAAGATTTTTTTTTAGAACCATAAATTTCAATATATTTTATAGATTTATCAAAAATAATTAATTAAGCATACTTAATAAATATTCATTTCATATAATACTTGAACAAATAAAGCAACAAAATTTGGATTTTTTTTAACTGCATTGATGTAGCTTAAAATTTTAAATAATTTATAATTGTTCATTAAGCTCAAGAAATTTTTATACTGTAAAAAAAATCATATATTTAATATATATATTTTTTTTTGACAATACAACAAGGCAGAAAATACAACTCTTATGAGAAAGAGTAGGATAAAGCCAGATCCTTGTAATATTGTGGACAATCATCTTCACACCAATCTTGAGGTGATGAAGTGTAATAAGTATTTTGAGCCAACTCGTGTGCAGTATGGTTATAACTCCTTGAAATGAGTGGACAATCCCACACCAGTAAACGTTGTAGCAAGCTCAGAATCTTGTTTGCTAAATTGTTCTCCAAAGTTGCAACCTGAGCGCAATCGTGAATAGCTCTAATAGAGTCCGAACGTAATCTAGATATACTTACGTTCTTCTCAATGCATTTTCCATCATTGATTTGGGGACAAACAAAGAAAATGGAGTACAATAAAAGAAAAACTACTCAAGTCTAAACTATTTAGTTTCGGTTACCCATGCATTTTTTTTTAACCCAATGATTTTATGAGATACAACTAAAATCAGTACAATTTAATTAAATGTATATATTCAACAAATATCACACTCCTATATTTGTTTCTTAATTTATGTTCCAAACTCGTGAATAAATTCTATAAAACGTCACTATGCCAAATAAGCTGATAGACAGCGGTCATTAACCGCTGTAAATTGGTATCAGCAACCGTTGTGGTACTAAACGCTATAAAAAGGGGGCGCTGATAGACAGCGGTTATTAACCGCTGTCGTATCTATATATAACAGCAGTTATTAACTGCTGTTATTCTTTGAAAACATACGTGCTCAGTTTAACTCCTTCAAATATCTACGACAGCGGTTTTATTAGCTATGACAACGGTTATGAACCGCTGTTGTTTAGATTTACTACAGCGGGTTTTAACCGTTGTTATTCCTTCAAAACCGATGTTGTATTAATACTTATGACAACTGTTTTATTAGCTACGACAACGTTTATTAACCGCTGTTGTAAATATCCAATATTATTAAAAAAAATCCTAAATTTTAATTTGCAAAATTAATAAAATAAATACAAATTTAAAAAATAAACAACCAAAATATATTAATTGAGAATGACATTAAAAGTCCCTACAATGTCAATCAATCGTCATAATTAATGTTTCAATGCAAGACACATCCATGTATATATATAAATTCAATTAAATTATTAAAATTTAAGTTTTGGTGGTAGCATTTCAAAAGTTGTGTTGAACTGTTCATGGAAAACCAATAAGTAGACTTTACTCAAAAAATTACATAGAGCGTTATGCAAGAAAATTTTATATAGAAAGATATAATATCTTGATTTCACATATTCAGCATCAAAATGTAAATTAAGGATAATAAAAAATGTCACAAGTACACCTCTGCTGCAGATGTTTTTTTGTAATGCATTCCAGCTTCATTTTTGCTGCAAAGGACAATGAATTACAAAGCATTTATTAAAATCGTATAATTCATTTAGCAAATGACGAACCTTCATCATACTAAGCATTTATTTCAAAGCAGCAATTTTAAGAAAATTGAAGTTTCTTTGAAAATTGATTTCCATCACTAATAAAAAGCATAAATTCCTCCCTACAATACCTGAAACTTGGGGATGTGTTTCGTCGATCAGCGAAAAAATTATCTTCAGGACGCCAATGAAATGACTCAGTAACCAAGGAACACTAGGCTGTGATTTAGATGTGATTACATCAAACATACAAGGTTACATAAAAAATAAGCAAGACAAAAATCTATACATATGCTTATATAAATACATATAAATTAAAATAGATTACATTCCCCACCTCGGTAAGTGCGACTTATGAGAGATTCCTTCGCAGGCGTATTGGCATTCTTTGACCACAAAAGAAATATTGGCATTCTTTGAGCACATCCAGTAGGCCTTTCCCATTCTGTAAGCATATTTACTGTGATGCACGTCAAATGATTTTCAGACATGAATCTCAAATTGACAAGGTGACACTACCTATATACGTTTAAAAGAAATCATTAGTGTTGGTGTCAAGTAATTGGTCAATAATATAAAAGATATAGAAGGCCACACTTTGTTTTGATGAGTTGCCAAATAATGAAACCCAAAAAATTGGTACTCACTCGAACTCCCTTGCACAAATTGCAAGATCAAAGAATTCTAGCTTTTTTACGGTTCCACGTAATGGAAATCCCTGAAGGATATGTTATCATCAGTTGAGAAGCTTAAAAGAAATGCTCTTTATGCAAATGATGCTCTTTATAATCAGTTATAAAAAAATGCAATACTTCATGGAAGTACCTTCACAGCACAACTAAGTGTTTTGTCTCTGAGATACAAAAAACATACTAGAAAAGAACAACATATTGAACATAACATGACTTGATTTATAGTTTAATGTTAATATAAATAAAAAAATTGAGATGCATATATATATACATTTTTTTTTTTTTGGGTCAGCAAAGGAAATTCTATTGAAAATAAAATTACTACAGCTGAAAGATAAGAAAGCAAGCAGCAACTATTCATGAAATAAATTAATGCTAAGCACGAGGGATGCCTCTCATTTCAAAAGAAAAGAGATTAACAGAGAAACAGGGGTTAGTATCCGAGAACCACTCAAGGAGTTTTATGGAGTATAATCCAATCACTAAAAGAGAATTTATAACAATCACCTCCTTTCACGTAGAACCAACTCCAGTGTCTCTTGCCTTAATTTCGAATATGAATGAGATGCATATATATATATATATATATATATATATATATATACATATATACCTTCCATATATCGGACTGCTCTAGACCAGGTACTTCTCCCAAGCACCATAAACATTTTTTCTCTGGATGAGATAATAAAAATATATATCAGTGTTAATTACTACTCCTCATAGAATATAATAATGGAATAACAAAATAATTAGAAATGGAGAATAATGAATGACAAATATGAGATATCCATTAATTTTACATCAGAATTTGAAAAATCAAAATTCATAAAACTTGCCCAACTTTCCCCAAATCATTCTTCAAGAATATGTAACTAAAATACAATAAATGAGTTCCAGAACACACGGGCAAAGTAAAATGAACACAACCACCATTGTACACTAAATGAAGCCCTACATCTCCACCATCATTCAACCCAAACCAAAGCATAACCCACAAAATAAAAAATAAAAAAGAATTGACACACTCGCATTCCCCATGTCAAAACGATGAATAATACCTGATTAAATGAAGAGCGAAGAGCTGGAAACGGAAATCAGAAAAGTTGAATCTCGAATATATGTAAGTATGTATACGTACGCCTGTATATATAATTAGGGCACGTTGAATAATTTCATAGCCGGGACTATGTGTACGTATGCTGAAACGACGAGTCGACGACTATATATATAATCATATATATGACCTTTAGAAATAGGAAGAATACAGATTTCTGATTAGCAGGTAGGAGGAATTGGAGAATTCGAAATTGACAGTGCGTGTTTTTGGGGGAGAGAAAGGGGTTGTAATTTGTAAGGGTGCATGTGTTTGTATTGTTGGAGAGTGTTTCATTAATTATTAATAATTAAGTAGGAGTATAATTTTTTTAAAGTTCAATAAAAATAATAAAATTTAAGTTAAAAAGAAAAGGAAAAATGGCAGAACTGATACACAGCGCTTGATTTACAGCGGTTACTAAGACCAGCTGTATATCAGCGCCCCTCTCAAGGTTTTAACAGCGGTTTTAGAAGTTTTTATTGCGGTTTTTTATAAATCCGATGTTATTCAAATGCTGTTAAAAGACAAATTTGACATAGTGCATTGTACTTCAAACTATTCACTGTTTACTTTTGGTTTTAAAAATCAGGTTTTGGATTTTAAGATCCAAAACCCGTTTTACTTCGAAATTTAAAAATCGATTTTGAAATCCACTCAAAACCACCCTTATCAAATATATTGATTTGACATAAATTTATATATATATATATATATATATAATATTACTCCAATCATTATATTTTTTCTCAACAATAATATAATAATACTATAATAATGTAATAATACAATAATATAATACGTTTAATCACTACACAATTAACTAATCATTATAATTTCATCAAACAATAATATAATAATACAAACTCATTCAATCTTACAACTTAATTTGACATAAAGTTGAATCCTTCACTATTCCAAAACCCAAAAAAAACACTAATATTACTATTTATCGGGATTTCAAAAATCAGGATCAAAAACCCGATTTTTAAAACCACCCAAAGCTCAAAGTAAACATCCCTTGAGTGAATGAAGATCTATATTTTATTAATTAAACGATTTTTTTTTTTTAAATTCAACAAATTTAATACATATATTTTATTGAAAATAAATGAATTCAAATATGCTTCATTGATTATATTCATGCATCAACCAATTTTTTGTAACAAATAAAATATATTCATATATAATATCAATTCATTGTATACAATTAACTATTATATTCATTGACGCATGAATCAATTCATTGGAATTACTTAAATATACATGTTCACATTAATTCGTTGCACTTAAAAAAGTTAGGATGAAATCCAATTAGATTTAAATTTTATGAAAAATCAAGTAACAATATATTCACGTTTTAGCAAATTACCATAATATTTATAATTGTAATATTTATGAATGATTAATTTAGAGTTTTAATGGGACCTAATATTTATAAAGAAATTTTCCAAAATTATTATATTATTATCTTATCGAATTTGATGATTTTTTACAAAGGTCTAAATTGGAATCAAAATATTTTATTATTTTAGAGAGTTTATTAATTTATAAAGGTTTTCCTTTATTTTACTAAAAAGAACAATATATAATCCCCATCACGGGCATACAATTGTACATGTATTAGTTCAAATACTCTATTTTCTAGCCTAACCCAATCTATAATATCTATATCTATATACAGCAAAACCTCTATAAATTAATAATGTTGGAACCATGAAATTTTATTAATTTAAAGAGATATTAAATTATCGATAAATTAATATTTATTAATTAAAAAAGAGACTTTTTAAATTCAACAAATTTAATACATATGTATTGAAAATAAATGAATTTATATATGTATCAATGATTATATTCATACATCAACCAATTCTTTGTAATTAATTAAATATATTCATATATAATATCAATTTATTGTATATAATTAACTATTATATTCGTGGACGCATGTATCAACTCATTGAAATTACTTAAATATATATATATATATATATATATATATATATTTACATTAATTCGTTGGACTTATATAACTATTATAGCCAATTAAATATATTCATGCATAATGAATGAAACATAAAGTATATTATATAAATCTCAATATGAAAATAAAATAATTCATGCTCAACCATGTCTTCTCATCTAAAAGACATCGTAAAATCATCCATGAATGATCAAATGCATAAAGCATTATGTGAGTACCACCCCACATGCACTCAAAAAGATTTACAAGAGTGGGCGGTTGATAAAAAAATATTTATAAGAAAGACCATACCATAATATTTATAATTGTAATATTTATGAATTATTAATTTAGAGTTTATTGGGACCTAATATTTATAAAGAAATTTTTCAAAAAATTATTATTTTATTATCTTATCGAATTTGATGCTTTTTTACAAAGGTTCAAGTTGGGACCGCAAGATTTTATTATTTTAAAGTGTTTATTAATTTATAGAGGTTCTATCGTAAATGGAACTTCCCTCATCTCCTCCTGATGACTTGCAAACTTTCATCGACTTAATTATTTTTTAAGATTTTTTTTTTTTAGTGAACCGAGGGAATAGGGAATAAATATAGGAGGCGTATTTTTTGTGATTTAGTAAAGTATAAAAAGGTTTAGTGAGGTGTATATAGAAAATTTAGTTAGGTGTAGAAAAAAAGTGTATATTCAAAATTAGAGAAAAATTGAAAAATTAAATAATATTGTTAGAGTATTAGTTTTATGAGTTAGTTCTATATTTTGAAAGTATGTGAACGTTTCAATAAAAAAAATTACAAGTAATCACGGCGGATTATTGAAGAAAATATGGACACCGCAATCCTACCTATTTCTAGTGGTCCATCTCGATCACCTAAGGTTCACTATGTCATACCATATTTATTAGCATGGACCACTTTTAATTCAGAATTTTGTTAGTGTAATTAAAATTTTTTTTTATAAATAATTATAATTAATATTTTATTTTATTAAATATGAGATTTGGCATAACAAAAATATTATCAAAATGTATAGAGACATCATATATATGTACAAGACAAACAGTATATATATATATGTATAATGGGCTTCATATATAGAAAAAAAAAATATAGAAGTATATTTGAAAGGGAGAATAATATATGTATAAGTATCCGTGCGTAAGTGTTGAAAATTCCATTATTATGCACGCTGTCAATGCTCAATAATTAATAATCATGAGGATTGACACCAGATAGTGAAAGATGAAAAATAGATGAAAAATAGCATGAAGGAATGAAAATCTTAGGTTTACTAGTTTAGGGATTATATAATATAGAGAATATAAATCTATTCTTTATATTATATATATTTTTTATATAATATATTTATATATATATATATATATATAAAAAAAATAAGTTTGGTTTGGTTCCGTTTTTTGCGATTTTTCATTAGTGAAAACCGTAAACCAAACCATACTAAAGAAAGATCAATTCTAAAAATCGTAAATTGAACCGTAAATAAAAAACCGAACCATATTTAATGATCTGGTTTTGTTCGATCGGTTTGATCGGTCTGAACCATACTTTGCACACCCCTGGTAATGTTAATCGGGCCCCCTTATCGAGATTTTCTGGCTCCGTCACTGAATGAAACCGTCCATTGTCTTGAGGGATTGTGGTGTTGCATTGTCTGGTTCATATGGAAAGTATGAAACAACAAAGTCTTCAAAAAGGAAGAAAGCAAATCGGAGAAATTGTTTGATGAAATTAGAGCTATGATGTGTAACCTGAAAGCAAATCGGAGAAATTGTTTGATGAAATTAGAGCTATGATGTGTAACCTGATACAGCTTCATAAACTTTGCAAAACCCTCCTCCTCTTTAATTTTAACAATTGGTGTGCAAATCCTAGATCAATATAGGAGTTGAGTCTCATAGAACATTTGTAACATTTCCTTCGTAACTCTGTAATTGTTCACAATTTTTGAGTACCCTTGGTACCAGTGACAGAGCCACACTGGGCCCAGTGGCCCCCACTGTTCATAATTTTATATATTGTTGTAGTAATTGTGATTCTTTTCGTTCAAACTTTATATGCATGATTCATTTTACGGGTTTTAAGGTATATCGATTGTTTATATATAAAATATACTATGAATTTGTACATTGATATTTAAAAAAAAAATTAGTTTGGTGTTTTCAAAGTTTTATACAATTATATTTAAAAGTATTAAATTGTACTCCCTCCATTCCACAAGTGTTTACACCACAAAATGGACACACTTTTTAAGAAAAAAGTGTAATGAGTGGAGTATTGGAGGGGTAATTTTGTAAAGTTATATGAATAAAGTAAAAAGGTTATTGGAAATAGAGTAAAAGTAATGGCATTTTGTGTAAATGTGTGAATATTGTGAGGGTGTGGTTTATGAGAGAGTTTCCTTTTATGTGTGTGCAAACAATTGTGGAACAGACAAATAAGGTAAGTGTGCAAACAGTTGTGGGACGAAGGGAGTATAAATTATAGAATGGAACACATTAATTAATTTTTTTTAAAAGAAATTTATCGTTGAACTAATAAACTACTACTCCCTCCGTCCCAGAGGAACTTGCACCTCTGGGATGGCACACATTTTAATAAATGTGTAAGAAAAAGTGTAATGAGTGATGTTTTGAGGGATAATTTTGTAAACTTTTATGAATAAAGTAAAGTAAAAGTAGATTGAGTGTGAAAAAGTAATGGCATAAGGGTAAATATGTATATATTTTGAGGGTGAGGGTTATGACAATATTTCTTTTATGGAGTGTGCAAATTGGTATGGGACATCCATATATAGAAAGTGTGCAAATTCCTATAGAACAGATGGAGTATTAATAATTGAATTTTGACGTATGTTGGAGGTTAAATTATAACTGAAGAAATAAAATATTTTAAAAAATAAATTAATTAATGACATTAATATTTTAGCAAATTTTTAATTGTTTCGCTTCAATTTGAGTTAGAACTATCAAAATTTCTTAAAAAAAATATAATGAAAGTCAACTTGTTCAATTTAATTTAATAAAATGGAATGTATTAAGAATATTATCATGATAAATTTCGATAAATATAATAAATACATATTATTTCATTTTTATATGAGATTATTTATTGTCTAGTACAAAATCCAACACTCTATTACATTCTAGTACAAGCCCTTTTTTCTATTACTTAGCACTACAAATCTAACTATAAAATGTCCTATTTACACTCACCTCTCCTAAAAAAGCCATTCATATTATTGTCCAAGCCAAATCAATATTTTTCTATAAATATACAATGTCATGTGTAATTGTGCAATGTTTGTTAAAAAATCTGAATATATATCATAAAAAATCTTTTATTATATATGTCAATGTTCAATATATATCGTTGTTCAATATTTTCACTATACCGTTGTTCAATATTTTCACTATACAAGTCGATGTTCAATATTTATATAATTCCATTCAAAAAATCTGAATTAAGAGTTTTGAATATAAAATCTTAATAAAGAAAATTGAATTTAAAATATTTAATAAAAAAAATCTGACTTAATTTTTTTTTAAAGCTAAATAAAAAATCTGGAGTTAAAAAAATTCTCAATAAAAAAAGAAAAAAAAAACTAATTTTTTTTGAATAAATATAATATAATATGCTATTAAAGTATAAATGATGTGATTGGGAGAGAGAAAATAATTTGCCGATGAAAAATTTATTGTGAAATATATAAAAAAAGAAAGTGAAATATTTATAGTGGAATGGAGAGAGTAATATATTTGATTAAATCACACCAACACACATTGAGTATTTGAAAAAATTGAATAAAGAAAAAAAAAACTGAATAATTATAAATTTAGTAAAAAAATTTGAGTAAAAACTGGAAAAAAAAATTATATATATAATTAATAAAATTTAATTAAAAAATAAAAAATCTAAATAAAAAAACTGAATGAAAAGTTTTGCATAAAAATTTTGAAAATAAATTAAATTTTTTAATAAAAAATCTGAATACAATATAAATAAAAATAATTTGAATTAAATTAATAGAAAAATATGATTTAACAAGTTAATGACTTTTGAAATATTTGAATAAAATATAAATAAAAAAGTTAAATTAATCTGAATAAATTTTTTTTGTTTTGTTAGGGAAATGAGGGAAGCTTCTATACGTAATGTTTGGGGGATGAATCTGAGAGGACGTCATGTAATAGTTGATTGATTAGACAGCTAATTTAGACTTTTTGTTTCGTTTGTCTTTAACCATTATTAAGGGCATAATTGTCATTTTTAAGGTTAAATGGTCCTCCCTCCGTCTCGAAATAAAATTTTCATTTCTTTTGGGTGTTTTAGATTAAGGAATATGATAAAATAATAGATATAGTACAAGTAATGTGATAGTGAGAGAGAAAATAAAAAATTAGTACGAGATAAAGTATGATGAAATAAGAGTTTATTAACAAACTAAGACAATCCACAAGTCATTTAAACAAAGTAAGACAACAATTTTGAGTAAAATAATTAAGACCAAAATACAATACAAAATTTCATTTATGCCTTGCAGTTATAAATAATAGAAATTAATTAAAATTTCAAAGTCTTTCAGCATTATTTTTTTTCTCCCCCAAATTTCGGTTACACCTTCCTTTTTCGAATTCAATCTAATTTGAATTCAATTCAATTCAAATTGAAGATTGTATTGTTACTTGCAGTTGATTAGTTTCAAAAAACTTGATGCATTTCCACAATGTACGATTCACACACTAGAGGTGTAAATCGCCGCCCAGCCAACATCTCTCCAAGCTCTGAGCCGCCCCCTCCTTCTCGACGACAGCGGAGGTGTAAATCGCTGCACCAGGCCGGCCACCCATTACGGCTATGGGATTCAGATTAATTTTTTTCGAATGATTTATTGATTTTTTTTTTATCTAGTTATTTGTATATTACTTGTAGGAATTTGGAGATCTAGGTGCTAGTTCATACAAGTATCCATTTTATTTGGTTTTATGGTTTATAAGATTTTTGCACTATTCAAATGGATTGAAAAGTGAAGCAAAAAAAATCTTCAATTTATCTTTGAAATCCTGTGTTTTCTAAGACAGTGTTATTCAATCTATGCAGTTGAGGAAAAAAAATGGAGGGTACAGTGTTTGCCCCTGCTTTGGATTTGGATGGAATGAAGCATGTCAAGTCAGAAAAATGGAGTAGTGAGAATCTGCAAAATTGAAGTTTGCTCCTTATATGAACATATCATATGCAGTAGTAGTTAATTAAGCAGAAATTGCAATAATCTTATATGTTGGGAATAAAATGAGATATGTTTTGATCTAATACCAAAACCCCCTGAGACATGCCTAAGTCAAATTGATAGTGTTCTAAAAATGTTAGAACACATAGCATAAGGCTAGATGAGAAGCTGAAATGTTAGGCAGCTCTTAGACAATTAGATGCACAATTTGAGGGGGAACCTATGCTTTGAAGATGATCAAGATCAAGTCCCCTCAAGGCTCAAATTCTGGAACAACCACTTAAGAGCAAGGACACTCTATGAAAAACCAAATGCACTGATCAGGAGAGTTGTCCAGAGAAGATGTTCTTATGCAAGAACAAGATTGTAAAGCTCAAAAGGACAAGTCCAATAAGATGATCTGATCAGGAGAGTTGTCCAAAGAAGCCAACTCTATGTGTAAAGTGCTCTGATGCTAAAAGACCAAATATGCTGATCAGAAGAGTTGTCCAGAAGAGTTGTCTCAGCATGATTGAATCAGAACAAATGTTCTAAAGGTTGAAGGTCAACTATGCTGAAGAGAAAGAGACAACCACACCCTAAAGATCACCAAAGAAACAAGCTAAGATCACCTTGAAGTGAAATAGAGGGAAAGAGCCAAGTCATCTGAAGAAGAGCAAGCCAACCTTGCTGAAAGGCAAAACTGCTGATAGTGATAAGGAGAGTTGTCCAGATGATAAGGAATGTTGTCCTATCATTGGATCAACCTTCAGAAGCCATGTCCAAGTCCTAACAAGAAGTCAAACATTGGGAAAAGTGCTGTAGAATGAAGACAAAACTGTTACAGCCGTTTATTACCCAAATGAGGACATGTCACTATCAAGAATCTGTCTTCCAGTTTGAAGAACTCAAGGAAGACATTTATAGCAATTTGGGGCTGCCTCTCCAACGGGCAAATCCTCCATTTTGTCTATAAATACAGAAGTGTGAAGACCATTTGAGGGAACCAACCTCAACAATCCAACTAAGCTCAAAGTTCTTACAAGCTAGAGTGCTTTCAAAGCTTTCAAAGACTATCTTAGTCTTCATACACTTCATCTAAGCTGAAATTCATTGTATAACCATACACAAGCTTAGAGAGATATCCTATCCTTATACCTTGATCCTCATTGTAAAGGATATCTCATTAGTTGGAACCTTACTTCAATCCTTACCCCTTTCAAGAGTGAAAGTGAGAAGGTTGTAGTAGTAGAAGTGGTAGGAGCTGACTGTTGAGAGAAGAACAGTTCAGTTCTGAGTTGAGAAGAGGGTACTAGGACTC
This sequence comes from Galeopsis tetrahit, assembly GCA_963675135.1. Classification (NCBI taxonomy): domain Eukaryota; kingdom Viridiplantae; phylum Streptophyta; class Magnoliopsida; order Lamiales; family Lamiaceae; genus Galeopsis; species Galeopsis tetrahit. The sequence continues at coordinate 35,256,029 of OY776122.1, forward strand.
TAGACATCCTAGGGATCAATTCACCAAGGAGTGGTGTTCTTGATCAAGTGCACCTTGGCACTATAAAACAAGTTAATTCCAAGAGTGAAGGAATTATCCTGTTAAATCAGGGAAAGTGGATGTAGGAGCTTGAGTCTCTGAACCACTATAACTTCTTGTGTTGATTTACATTCCAAGTACTTTCATACACTCAACACTGCACACAAAACTGATCTTTCAAAGATACATATTCAAAGACTGTGCAAAACTGTTTTGGACAACTTCCCTGAAGCTTAACTGGACTGTTTTGGATTGAGAAAGTGATTTCAGAAATTAAAGGAGTCTAAACTTAAAGGGCCAACCACTATTCCGCACATATAACTCCCCTAGATAGTTATTCAACTAAGTACTCAATAGTACTCAGTAGTTTGATTATCTTAGAAGAGTTAATCTTCTTCAGCAGAGTTGTCCAAGACAACCTTGCTGAAACTCTGGTTTGATCAAATTAGCAAAAGAATTGCATACAAGTGTATTCCCCCCCCCCCATACACTTGTCATATACTCCTTTCAGGACCAACAAGTGGTATCAGAGCAGGGGTTCACAGACCACTGCTTTTGAAAATCCATCTTGATTTTCAAAACTCACATATTTGGTGTGGTCACTGAACTGATCTCTATCTGAAATCCATCACCTGTTGACTAACTGATTATTTGTGAGATATGGCCAACAACAATGCTGTTCCTCCACCTGTTGTTCAAGGATTAGACAACATGGCCACAAATCCAGTCAACCACATTTCTCATCACAAACTGCCCATGTTTTCAATAGACAATTATGATTTCTGGAAAATTAGAATGAGGGCTCATCTTGCATCTCTTCATACTGATATGCTTAGAGTAATCACAAGAGGACCTTTTGTGTTTACTCAAACTAACCCCAGATTGACAGATGAGCAAAGAGCAGATATAAGGGAACTGATTCCCAAATATGAGGATGACTTCACTGCTGATGAAAAGAGGAAAGATAATTTGAATTATCTTGCCATGAACACCCTCTATCAAACAATTCCAGATGCAGTTATGGGTAGAGTCTACCACTGCACCACAGCTAAAGAAATTTGGGATACCCTTGCTGAAATGTGTGAGGGCACTGAAAAAATCAAGGAGAACAAGCTCCAAGTTGCTGTGCAGAAGTTTGAACAATTCTCAATGGAGTCTGATGAGTCCATTGACAAATTTGCTGGTAGATTCACTGATGTGATGAATGAGATTAACTCATTGGGCAAGGTGTACACCAAGAGAGAGGTTGGACTGAAAATCCTAAGGAGTCTCACTCAAAAGTGGGATGTCTATGCTGTAATGATGCAGAACACCAAGGATCTTTCCACCATGCCCATGCAACAAATCTTCTCTGAACTCAAAGCTTATGAGTTCGACCTCAATAGAAGAAAACCTATTGAGGAACCTTCAAATCCTACTAAGGGAGTGGCATTCAAAGCCAAAGTTGCTGAACCAGAAATGCAACCCACTCCCAGATCATCAAAGACAGTCTCTAAGACTGAAATGAAGGAAGAACTAGCCTTGATGGCCAGAAGGTTTGACAAGCTCAACACAAGGTTTGGTAGATACAAGAAATTTTACAAAGACAACAAATTCAGGAGAAGATACAACTCCCCTGAAGATCAGGCTGAGGACAAAAAGCCTGAAGAGAAAAGATCAGAGGACAAGTCCTCTGATAGGAGAAGATCCAGTAGAGCTGATCCTTCTTCATATAAGAGAAGAGAAGAATCCAAGAAGGATGATGATGAAGATCTGTGCTATAACTGTAAAAAGAAAGGGCACTTCCAATATGACTGCCCTGAATTGAGCTCTAAAGAAAGAAGAGAGAGACAAGCTAAAAGAGACAGAAAGTTCACCAATAGAAAAGCCATGATGGCTGGTGAAGAATCTGATAGTGCTGAAAGCTTCAACTCCTCTGATGGATTATTCTCCAACAGTGATGATGATGATGATGTCTGCAACATGGCTCTTGAGGATGATGAGGTATCCTCTACTTCTAGTTCACCATCATTCATCTCACAAAACACTAGTGAGGTTAACCTGAAACTTTCCTTAGGAAAGTTGATGGAAGATTTCACTAGATTACAAGAATTTCATGACAACTGTGTGAGAGAAAATGAAATATTGGCTACTGAACTAACCAAGAACTCTGAGGTAGCTGTTGATGTCAAGTCTACTGAGTTGTATCAACAAGTCTTGAGAAAGCTTGAGGAAGCAAATCTCAGGATAGTTGACCAACAAAAGGAGATTGATGATCAACTTCTCTCTCAGAAGAGAAAAGAATTTGAATTTAAAATTCTAAATGCCAAATTTGAAAACCTCTCACATGAGTATGATATTCTTAAATCAAGTGAAGAGAGCCTGAAATTAAAGATGTCTGCTTTGAACAAATCCTCTAGAGCAATAGAGGAAATTCAAAGTTATCAAAGACCTATGGCTCAAAGAAGTGGATTGGGTTTTGATCCATTTGAATCTTCACCTTGTCTTAGTGTTGCATCCACAAGTAACACTAAGAGAATCTTTGTTAAGTCAGTGGCACAAACTGAAAATGAAATAATTCAGCCACTGAACAAAGGAAATGGCAAATTGAATGAAATGCCTACTCAAGTGATTCAGGAGAAAAGGCCAAAACCTAAGGAAATGGCCAAAGCTCCTGAGCACAAGAGGAATATTGGTCAGCAGAGTAGACCCAATGGAAGGGCAACTCTCCTGAACAATGTTCAGAGGAATTATCCAAGGTATAATCAGCCTAGGCCAACTCATCTGAGAAAGCCTCAGCTGAATAGACCTAAGGACAACTACCCTCACAGGCAGAATAAAATGAGACAACTAAAACCCTTCATGCCAAAGGGTAATGGTCATAAAAAGGCCTTTCCTCAAAGATTTCATCAAGCTGCACAAAGAACTCATAAGTTCAGAAGAGTGGACAACTCCTCTGAAACTTACAGAGTTAACACATTCACACATACTTTCCCAAAGGCATTTAAGGGAAAGACGGTGTATGTTGATGCACTAGGAAATCAACTTAGCCACCTTGAATCAATCAGGGTTATTAGGCAAGTTTGGGTTCCCAAAGGTACAGCTAACCTCTCAGGACCCAAAACTCAAAGGGTACCTAAACCTATCTAAATGCAGGTACCATTGGGCCACAAGAAGAGGAGCATGAACAAAAAGACAGCATGGTACCTTGACAGTGGATGCTCAAGGCACATGACTGGAAACAAGGAACTCCTCACTGACTTCATTGAAAAATAAGGCCCAAATGTTACTTTTGGAGACAGCTCACAAGCAACTACAAAAGGTTATGGTACTTTGATGATTGGTAACATCAAAGTATCCAATGTATCTTATGTGGCTGGTCTCAAATATAATCTCCTAAGTATCAGTCAATTCTGTGATAAAGATTTTAATGTTGAGTTCTCAAGTGGAAAGTGTCTAATTAAGGATAAAACTCAACAAACCCTATTGACTGGAACTAGGAAGGGAAATGTGTATTTTGCAGATTGGGACAAGTCTACTGATGCTGCATGTTTCATTGCTAAAAGTTCTAGTGAACAAAGTTGGTTATGGCATAAGAGGCTAAACCACCTGAACTTCAAATCTATGAATAAACTTGCTAGAAATGCATTAGTTAAAGGACTACCTAATGAGGTTTTCATTAAAGAACATGTGTGTAAGCCATGTCAAGAAGGAAAACAGATTAAAGCCTCATTCAAAGGAAAACCAGTCATATCCACTGAAAGGGTACTTGAACTTCTACATATGGATCTGTTTGGACCAATTACCCCTTCAAGCATAAATGGTAGAAAATACACATTAGTGGTAGTAGATGACTTCTCTAGGTTCACATGGGTAGTATTTCTCCTTAATAAGAAGGAAACACAAGTCAAACTACCTGAACTTCTCAAGAGATTGTCAAATGAGAAAAGCCTTAGCATTATCAAGATAAGATCTGATAAAGGCACTGAGTTCATTAATTCATACATCAATGAGTACTGCACATCAAATGGAATAGCTCATGAAACCTCAGCAGCTAGAACTCCCCAACAAAATGGAGTTGCAGAAAGAAGGAATAGAACTTTAAAAGAAGCTGCTAGAACCTTAATTGCTGATTCAAATTTACCTAAGAGGTTTTGGGCTGAAGCTATAAGCACTGCATGCCATACTCAAAATAGATGTTTGATCACTAAGGGGCAAGGCAAAACCCCCTATGAACTCTGGAAAGGAAGAATGCCTAAAGTGTCATATTTTCATATATTTGGTTGTAAATGTTTCATTCACAATAATGGGAAAGAACAGTTGAAAGCTTTTGACAGCAAAGCTGATGAGGGAGTATTTCTTGGATACTCTCAAATCAGTAGAGCTTTCAGAGTCTACAACAAGAAAACCCTTATAGTGGAAGAAACACCTCATGTTGTGTTTGATGAATCTATCTTTGAGATCAGGAATGATAATTTAGAACCTGAAGAAATCACACAAAGGACAACCAGATTAAGCCTAAAAGACAAAGACACTGAATTCATAGATGTTGTTCAAGCCAATCTGCCTGAAAAACCCACATTGGACAACAATCCTGAAGGCAACCTTCCTGAGACAAATCCTGCAGATGGAAATGGTGAACTGAATGAACCAATCCCAGTTCACATCCAGGTAACAACTACCAATGAAGAAGCAGTTCCTGCTGAGGTAGTTAATGGGTCAAATAATCAAGGGGGAACTCAAAATGTTGAAAATGCCAATGTCCCTGACATTGAGGTCAACACCCCTGATTATGATCCTGAATTAGATCCTGCATTAAATTATCCTGAATTCTATGATCAAAATAACTCACCTTCAGTAGAGGACAACTCTACTGAAGAGATCAGGAAAAGAAGGACTTGGTTATCTGACCATCCTACTGATCTGATACTTGGTGATCCAAGTATAGGAGTCAGAACCAGAAAGTTTCATGATGAAAGTGCTATGTTCTGTTGTTTCTTGTCAGAGCAAGAACCAAGTGATATTGAGGAAGCACTTCAAGATGCCAATTGGATCACAGCCATGCAGGAAGAACTGAACCAATTCACCAGAAATGAAGTATGGGAGCTGGTGGATAGGCCTTCACATCAAGATGTTATTGGAACAAAGTGGGTGTTCAAGAACAAGAAAAATGAAAATGATGTGATTGTCAGAAACAAAGCAAGACTTGTGGCAAAAGGGTATTGCCAACATAAAGGCATTGACTATGATGAGACATTTGCACCTGTGGCAAGGCTAGAAGCAATAAGGCTCTTTCTAGCCTATGCAGCCCACAAGAGGTTCAAAGTATACCAAATGGATGTCAAGAGTGCCTTTCTGAATGGAGTCTTGAAAGAAGAAGTCTATGTGGAGCAACCACCAGGTTTTGAAGTTGGAAACCAAGTTTACAGACTCAAGAAAGCTCTATATGGACTCAAACAAGCCCCTAGGGCTTGGTATGATACACTGTCACAATTCCTCTTGGATCATGGATTCACCAAGGGAACTGTGGACAGAACTCTCTTCAGAATCTCTGAAGGAGAGGACATCTTGCTTGTCCAAATTTATGTGGATGACATAATTTTTGGATCCCCAAATGAGAAGCTATGTGAAAAATTCTCCAAGCTCATGCAAAGCAAGTTTGAGATGTCCATGATGGGGTTGATGAACTTCTTTTTGGGTCTACAAGTCAAGCAATCTAAAAAAGGAATCTTCATCAACCAAGCTAAGTACACCAGAGAAATGATCAAAAAGTTTGGGTGTACAACTAGCAAGCCAGTAAGGATCCCTATGAACACCAATTGGAAGATGGATCCTGATGAGAGTGGTGTGCCAACCAACTCTACTGAGTATAGAGGAATAATTGGTTCACTCCTCTATCTCACTGCCAGCAGACCCGATATCACCTTTGCAGTAGGTGTTTGTGCAAGGTTTCAAGCAAACCCTAAGAAAAGCCACCTTGAAGCTGCAAAGAGGATTTTGAGGTATCTCAAAGGCACTGAGAATCTAGGCCTTTGGTACCCTGCTGATGACAATATTGAGCTAACTGGCTACTCAGATGCTGATTATGGAGGATGTAGAATTGACAGAAAGTCCACTTCAGGGACTTGTCAATTCTTGGGCAATCAACTCATATCTTGGTTCTCCAAGAAACAAAATACAGTAGCCACCTCCACCACTAAAGCTGAATATGTTGCTGCTGGAAGTTGTTGTGCTCAAATACTTTGGCTAAGACAACAACTCAGAGATTACAAAGTCAACTCTACTGAAGTGCCAATTTTCTGTGATAACAATAGTGCCATTGCTATATCACAAAATCCTGTCTTGCACACAAGATGCAAACATGTGGACATCAAGCATCACTTCATTAGAGATCATGTGGAGAAGAAGGATATCAAGCTAGTGAAAATTCACACAGACCATCAAAAAGCTGATATATTAACTAAGCCACTTGCAGAGGCAAGGTTCCTGGAATTATCAGCAGAGTTGGGACTTCTTGATCCAGGGAAGTTGGACAAATGAATCCAAAGAAGGTCATTGATTAAGGGGAAAACAAACTCAAACTTCAGCAGACTTGGTCAAGTCTACTGAAACTCAGAAACATGATCTCACTTCTTCAGGACACTTGTCCACAGTCTTTCAGGACACTTGTCAATGTAGGGTCAGATAAGTTGTCCTAGCTATCAAACCAAATCTTGGTATGATAAGCACCTATTTTTGGTGATCAATACCTATCTCGAAATCTGTCCCTTGAAATACAGTTTTCACCTTTCTGGGATTTAATTTGTCTCCCACCCAAAAGGTCACTTTCCATGCATTAAATGCCAAGATTTAACTCTTGTTTGCATTAAACTTTTTGGGACATGATCTATCTCGAAAAACCCCCAGCCTTAAACAAACATTAAAAACCACCCACGTTTTGAATAAAACAGTTATTTCACTGTTACATTGGTTTTTGACCATTGGATCAAAAATGGACAACTCCCCTGAAATCAATCCTAGCCGTCCATTTTGGATTTCCATTTTTGTTCACCTTTGAATTATCTCAAGACCTTACCAACTCATTGACAAACATTCTTTTTAGAATATTCACAAGTCTTAAGATACCCACAAACACTTCTTCCCCAAGTATTCGAAACCCTAACTCTATTTTTCTTCAAACTCTCTCAAAACACTCTCTGCAAATTTCAATGGCCCCCAAAGTTAGACCTGAGATGCTTGTTGATTTCTCCAACAAGGATCTAGACCTGGATTTTGCCTACCTTAGCAACAAAAACAATCTTCACTTTGAGCCAATAGTTTCTTTTGAAAGTGAAGATCCTGAGATTACTCCAACCCTGAGGTGGTTGAGAAGAGCTGGACTTCAAAAGTTCATGGAGGAAAGACCAAGCTCTTGCTTGGAGAGCTACATGGCAGAATTCTTTGCCTTCCTCAAGTGGAGAGGCAAGCCTGAAAATGGTGAAGTATCAACCAGACTATCCTACACAGCTGAAGGAGAGGAAGAGGAGAGATTCCACAGAGTAAAATTCTCCTCAGAAGATCTGGAAGGAGCTTTTGGATTGCCTTATGAGTGAAGGAATCCAGAGGTTTATGGTACTGGGCATGAAGAGGAAATAGCCCAAGAATGGTTATTAGTTCCAGGCCCTCTCTCTTCAACTCAAAACAAGAAAACTCTCAAGCCAGAGTTTCTCAATCTTTTTGAGGTAGTTGCTAAGAGCCTCCTAAGCAACACTGGAAGCTTAGAGCAGGTCAGCCATCCAAGGATCAGAATCATGGCTGCCATTATTGATGCCAGTGATAAGGGCATCAAGTTTGATTGGAGGACCTTCATCATATCTAAGATGATGAAGGAGAAGGCTAAATTTAAGGTGAAAACCCACAATAAGGTGGTGCTAGAAGGGAAAATCAAGTATTGCACCAGGGCAAGCTTGTTGATTGAGAGGTTTTCCCACTATTCCCAGATGCAAACCTTTGCAAAACCCCTCCCAGCCCAAAAGATCCTATTCAGAAAGCTCAGCAAGAAAACTGAGAAAAGAAGGATGTTACTGGCCAAGCCTGCTGAAGAACAGGAAGAAGAGAAGCCTAAGATGAAAAAGAGAACAAAGGCCAGGGCTGTCAAAACAAGAAGGATGTCTCAATTGTCTTCAAGAGAAGCCTCAGGAGCATCAACTGAAGTTGATGCAGTGGCAGAAGAGGGAGTAAGTGTGCCTTCTGACCACTCAGAAGAGTTGAGGAGGAAGTACAATGAGACTAGGCAAAAGAAGAAGGGTGATAAGAGAATCAGGGAAGTTGTCCCTGAGAAGGAAGGAAGTGGAAGCAGTAGGGCCAGCAAGAGAAGGGCCAAACCTACTGAGAAGGTGTTGGAGTTTCAAGAAGAAAGGTCTCTTCAATTGGCTCTAAGGGAGAGCAGAGCTGAAAGCAGGACCAAATCCATGTCAAGGACTAATTCATCTGGTTCTGGAACTCCAGAATCCAAAGTCCCTGAAGGTCAACCTATAGAGGCCAACCTCCCTGAAACTCAGAACCTTGAGCCCAATTCCCCTGAAACCCATGTCACCCCTTCCAACCAACCCATTACCCCTGTAAATCTCACTAAGAGATATTCTCCAGAAGGGAATGTGCAAAGAAGTGGCATAGATGTGCTTGCAGATTTAGCTGTAGATGAGACAAGACTCCTGTCTCCCCTTGACTCATCCATGCTCAACTATTCAAAGCTCTTAGAGCATGCACTCCATGAGCCAACCCCCCTGAGTAAAGCCCCTTCAGACTCATTGCTCTCTAAAGCAACTGAAATACCTTCATTTGAGCCCAACCCTTCTGAAGCCAATATCCCTGAACTCAATCTGCCTGAAGCCACATTAGGAGAACCCAGAGCCAACTCCCCTATAACCCAAAGTCCCCATTCAAGTGGAGATGAGGAGGAGTATACTTTTGAAAGTATGCTCAGAGGAGGAGCCAAGGCTACTGTGGACAGTTTGTATCCACAACTTGCTGAATTTCCAAGAATTCAGAAGGCCTTTCATGATTTGAGGATGCTTGTTGATGTGAAAGACAAATCTATGATGGAGATATCACAAGTCATCCAAGATAAGGGTGCAAACTGGTGGCAAATAGAGGAAAACAGATTGCTACACTTTGCTGGAGTTACAAAGACAAGATTTCTCATTGATGAGAACATTTTTGCAAAGTTAGTAGCTGATAAAATTGAGGAGGAGAAAGAAAGAAAAGCCAAGGGAATCAAACACCCTGACAGTAGCTCACATGATGATGATTCCCCTGATGATCCCTCAAACCCTTCAAATCCCAACCCTCCTGAAACCCCTCAAGCCAATCTCCCTGAATCCTTTCAACCCAAGTCTTCTATAGCAGATAGACTCTCTAACCCTCCTAAAACCTATCATAGGAAAGGCTCTGTGTTATCAGAGGTGTTGACCAAGGGTGGTAACACAACCAAGGACACATCTGCCAATGAAGGTTCTTCTGAACCCAAGGCACATCCTGAAGATGTTGAGGTTCCTGTACTAGAGGCTAGTTTGATTAAGGCCTATTCAGTGTCAGATGAGTTGGACACTGATCAGCCCTTAATCATTCAGGATGACTCAGTGGCTGCTGATATAAGCACTGTGATCTCCCCACAACTGCCATCTTTGAACCTTGTTGAAGGTGGAGATGCTGCAGGTTTAAGAGAAGGAGTTGAAAAGGAAAGTAGTTTTGAAAAATCAGAGGGAGTTGAGGATGAAAGAGAGGTAGTCATCACTAAGATAGTGAGTGTACCACCATATGAGGGTGGAATAAGTGAGGAAGGACAAGTTATTCTTGAAGTCAAATCTGAACTTCAAGAATCCCTTGATGAGAGGAGGCCTGATTCCTTGAGTGAGAACATTATCAAAGAAGGGAGAAAAGAACAAGTTGAAAATGAGAAGAAGACTGCTGATGTATCAGAGTCTTATACAAAAGAAATTGAGGGTGATGAGTGCTTATTTCCTAACTTGTTTGACTTGTCTGATGTTGCAGGTATTTCTCTTGATCAAATTTTTGCAGATGAGTTCTTAACAGATGCACCTATCCAAGTAGACACAGGCTCAGCTCAGGCCTTACTTGGAATGCAATCAGAGAAGTTGGACTCCTTGGCTCATCAAGTCCAATCTGCTCATGATGAAACTTCAGGAGCATTGAATGAGCAAGGAAGGACTCTAGCATCTGTAGAAATGAGACTCACTGGCTCTGAAGATGTTGTGCTACCAACCCTTGAGGCAAGAATCAGTGGTGTGGAATCTGGTCTCCAAACCATCTCCACTGAAGTTCAAAGTGCTAAATCAACCATGGAAGCCATCTCAGAGGAGGTCAAGAAGGAACAAAAGCTGCTGAGAGACAATCACAATGCTAATGTCAAAGCTCTCAGGCTAACTGTCAAACAAGCTATTGGAAAGAAGACTGCACTGCAAAAGAGAAGAGCTGAAGAGCAAAGGCTAGCTATGGTCAAAGCTGCCTCAGAAAAATTTTCCCAAGATGTGCTGGCCAACATTGCTGAAGGTGCAGTGGCCAACCTCACTGAGCTTCTGAAAGCTAAATTGGATGCATCTCTCAAAGCAACCTTGGAGGAGGTTGTCCAACAAAAAATGAAGCCTGTTCTAGCTTTTCTTAGCTTGAGCAATGATAAAATGCAAGATATACATGATGAAAATGTGTATTTGTTGGAAGAGATGAAGTCCCTAAACCAGGCCCAATCCCTGATGGCCTCAACAATGAGTGACCTCAAGCCCCAGTGTTTTGATGCTGCCAAAAAGGGGGAAAGGGAAAGAGCAAGGGCAAAATGTGCCTTAGTAATTGGGAGTCCAGTGAAAGGGAAGGACAAAGTCCCTGAAGGAAAGGGAAAAGAGCCAGAAATGCTGAACTTGGAAGATTTGGATGAAGAGGAGCAGTTAGCATTGGCATTGAAAAACTCAATGGCCTCAGCTCAAGAGGAAAAAGTAAGGCTACAACAAAGACCAGGTGGTGAAGTGTCAGGTTTGGACAAAGATGCTGAAGGTGTCCAAACCAGAGGAAAGATCAAGAAGGCCCAAGGAAAGAAGAGACAAATTGAGAAATTCACTGACTTTCCTAGCAGCCTTGATCTTCCACCTGAATTCAGAATTGATGAAGATGAGCCTACATCAAAGAAAGCCAAAACTGCTGAAGAGCTCAAAACTGCTGAAAGTACCAAGTCCACTGAAGACATTGAAGAAATATATGCTGAAGGATTTGGACCTGAACCTAAGAAGAAGACAACTGTTCTAGCCCATGATCCATCAAAGCTGTTTCATGAAGGGTATGGCAAAGACCCTGAAACACAACAGAAACTGGCCATGATGAGGGCCCATGAGAAAATGGATCTGATGGAAGAAGCCAACAGAGCAAGAGATGAAAGGAGAGCAAACTTTCAGAAACCAAGAAGGAGAAGAGCAGCTTACAGCAAGATGAAGCCTCAGCTTCTAATCCCAATGGACACCAAATATCCACACTTGGATAAATGGGTGCCAATTCAACTGAATGACACATGGGAAGAAGCCAAAAGGGAGTTTGTCTATGACTATTATGTCATTGACAGATGGAATGGAGGAAATGCAGACTCTGCCTTCACTGAGTTCATGCTAGAATACTACAGAGAGTTGTATCAACAACTTCTTGCAGCTGCTGACATTGCAAGATTTGAACTCACAGCTCCCAAGCCAATCATATACATGCCTCCAAAGCTTGAAGGATGGATTGATCAAGCAAGAATTCTGAGAGAATTCACTGAGATCCTTAAGCTAAACAAGATGGTTCTTGGACCTAAGGGAACTAACCAAGAAGCCATGGCATTGAAAAGAAGAGTGTGGGCACAGTATGGAATGCTGCCACCCCCTGAGGATGATCTTTGAAATGGCTAAGTCTTCTGACCTCTCTTGATTGATCAACTATGCTAAAATATGGTCAAGATTGCTGATATGGTGTGCTAATCTGGTTGCTCTGATCTGTTAAAGATTGCTCTAATACAAGCTCTGTGATCTGATGCTGAATATCTTATTTTATGTCTTGAATTGTTAGAATGAAATGCTCTGATGTATTTAAGTGTTATTGATTCATGCTCTAATATGTTAATTTCAACTATCAACATGCCTGTAATGATTTTTGAATGAATGATAGTTGAACTTATTTTGAATCAAGAAACACTAATCTCTCTATGCCTATCTTGAACCTACTTGCAACAGAAACAGTGAATACACTAACACATTGCTTTTTCAGGAATATTGACCTTAGTCATGTCTTCTGAAGATACATGTAAAAAGTGTAGACAAGTCACTTTTGCTTAAATAATGTAGGTTTTGGCATCATCAAAAAGGGGGAAATTGTTGGGAATAAAATGAGATATGTTTTGATCTAATACCAAAACCCCCTGAGACATGCCTAAGTCAAATTGATAGTGTTCTAAAAATGTTAGAACACATAGCATAAGGCTAGATGAGAAGCTGAAATGTTAGGCAGCTCTTAGACAATTAGATGCACAATTTGAGGGGGAACCTATGCTTTGAAGATGATCAAGATCAAGTCCCCTCAAGGCTCAAATTCTGGAACAACCACTTAAGAGCAAGGACACTCTATGAAAAACCAAATGCACTGATCAGGAGAGTTGTCCAGAGAAGATGTTCTTATGCAAGAACAAGATTGTAAAGCTCAAAAGGACAAGTCCAATAAGATGATCTGATCAGGAGAGTTGTCCAAAGAAGCCAACTCTATGTGTAAAGTGCTCTGATGCTAAAAGACCAAATATGCTGATCAGAAGAGTTGTCCAGAAGAGTTGTCTCAGCATGATTGAATCAGAACAGATGTTCTAAAGGTTGAAGGTCAACTATGCTGAAGAGAAAGAGACAACCACACCCTAAAGATCACCAAAGAAACAAGCTAAGATCACCTTGAAGTGAAATAGAGGGAAAGAGCCAAGTCATCTGAAGAAGAGCAAGCCAACCTTGCTGAAAGGCAAAACTGCTGATAGTGATAAGGAGAGTTGTCCAGATGATAAGGAATGTTGTCCTATCATTGGATCAACCTTCAGAAGCCATGTCCAAGTCCTAACAAGAAGTCAAACATTGGGAAAAGTGCTGCAGAATGAAGACAAAACTGTTACAGCCGTTTATTACCCAAATGAGGACATGTCACTATCAAGAATCTGCCTTCCAGTTTGAAGAACTCAAGGAAGACATTTATAGCAATTTGGGGCTGCCTCTCCAACGGGCAAATCCTCCATTTTGTCTATAAATACAGAAGTGTGAAGACCATTTGAGGGAACCAACCTCAACAATCCAACTAAGCTCAAAGTTCTTACAAGCTAGAGTGCTTTCAAAGCTTTCAAAGACTATCTTAGTCTTCATACACTTCATCTAAGCTGAAATTCATTGTATAACCATACACAAGCTTAGAGAGATATCCTATCCTTATACCTTGATCCTCATTGTAAAGGATATCTCATTAGTTGGAACCTTACTTCAATCCTTACCCCTTTCAAGAGTGAAAGTGAGAAGGTTGTAGTAGTAGAAGTGGTAGGAGCTGACTGTTGAGAGAAGAACAGTTCAGTTCTGAGTTGAGAAGAGGGTACTAGGACTCTAGACATCCTAGGGATCAATTCACCAAGGAGTGGTGTTCTTGATCAAGTGCACCTTGGCACTATAAAACAAGTTAATTCCAAGAGTGAAGGAATTATCCTGTTAAATCAGGGAAAGTGGATGTAGGAGCTTGAGTCTCTGAACCACTATAACTTCTTGTGTTGATTTACATTCCAAGTACTTTCATACACTCAACACTGCACACAAAACTGATCTTTCAAAGATACATATTCAAAGACTGTGCAAAACTGTTTTGGACAACTTCCCTGAAGCTTAACTGGACTGTTTTGGATTGAGAAAGTGATTTCAGAAATTAAAGGAGTCTAAACTTAAAGGGCCAACCACTATTCCGCACATATAACTCCCCTAGATAGTTATTCAACTAAGTACTCAATAGTACTCAGTAGTTTGATTATCTTAGAAGAGTTAATCTTCTTCAGCAGAGTTGTCCAAGACAACCTTGCTGAAACTCTGGTTTGATCAAATTAGCAAAAGAATTGCATACAAGTGTATTCCCCCCCCCCCCCCCATACACTTGTCATATACTCCTTTCAGGACCAACATTATATTCATTTGATTAGTTACTTTGTAGAAATTGATTTTGTATATTGGAATGTTTGGAGTCATTATAATTGTAAAACGTCTTTTCGTCTGATTTATATGAGGTCTTCGAGCTTTAAATCTATTTCTTGAAATATCTTATACAAGGGAGTAAGACACCAAGAACATTAATTTTTTAAATTTTGGGAGCTTGGAAACAAGTGCACCTAATTTACTAGAGTAGGGTCAATTGTAGATACAAGTAATTTGGGAAGTATATGCAATTATCGGTTGCATATATAAAAAAAATGCATGTATATTTGAAATTATATGCACTTATCGTTTGCATATAATAAAATATGCATATAGAATTTATGATACAGTCTTATGTTATTATTATGCAATGCACATATTTGATATATGCATCCCCTGTAAATATGCAATGCACATATTATGTATATGCATCAAACTACCAAAAATATCATACAAATATGCAATGCACAAATGCACAACTTAAAAAACCAACAATTTCTTACATGCAAAAACTCCTTTGTACAATCAAACGAGTAGATGAAAAGACGAAACAAACATACCTTCAATCATTTTCCTTCAGCTATAATCTAGGGATAATCTCTTACATTTTTAAATTTTAATTCATTTGACTTTTCATATTCTACATTAATCAAATTAAATGATTCAAATCTGAAATTAAGTATAATGATTTCAATTTCGAGCTTTGGAACATCGAATAAAGAAAACTACTTTAAAAAATTAAGTGTAATTAATTGCACGTTTAAGTTTAAAAAGAATCTTAGCATTGCTTAAAAAACAAAAAATTTAGTGAAGTGATAGTTACAAAATTCATAGAGCTAATTCAAATTTACCGAGAACTAGGGGTGGGTAAATATACCGAAATTTCGGTATATCGAGCTTTTCATACCGAAAAATATCGAAATTATCGAAACATTCGGTATACCGAAATTTTCGGTACGGTATGATATCGTACCGAAATTTTTGGTACGGTAACGGTATGGAAAATGATCATACCGCGGTATTTCGGTATACCGAAAAAATTTCAGTATTAGGTATGAAACGGTATATCGATATACCGAAATATCGAAACCTTAATAAAATAATAATTTTATATTATTTTTAAATTAAAATAACTTTAATTATTAAAACTTAAATAAAATAAACCTTAAATATTTTATTTCGGTATAAAACAATGCTTCAATATTTTCGGTATGAATTGGTATGTATTTCCATATGAAATGATGGTTCAATATTTTCGATATGAATCAGTATACCGATATGGTACGGTATATCGATATACCGTACCGAAAATTTGGTATACTGAAATTACGGTACGGTATCGGTATGAATTTTTACATACCGAAAATTTCGGTATACTGATATTACGGTATACCGAATTTTCGGTACGGTAACGGTATGAATTTTTTCAATATCGAAATTTTCGGTATGATAACGGTATAGTTCAGTATTTTCGGTATACCGTACCGAACCACCCCTACCGAGAACGATTTTGATTGTGCAACGCTTGAAATATTCAAAAACTTATATGGAGATGAACACAGTAATCGAATATGCACAAAATAAAGTTTTGTGAAATATTTTAGGAATGTTCCTTTGAATTAAAACTAGCCCGAAATTTTAGGAAAAATATCTCCTAAAATTTAAAATTCAAATGTTTTGGCAAAGGCGAGGGAATTGCCCTCTTTAAGTGTTTTGGCGACAACATAGGCAAGGGGCAGTCACCGTCGCCGAAGTGCTCCTCGCTAATTTATTGGCGAGGGCACCCTCGCCTATTACAGAGGGCAGAACCGCACTCGCGTATTGGCGAGTGTTGGTCCTGAAAGGAGTATATGACAAGTGTATGGGTGGGGGGGGGGGGAATACACTTGTATGCAAATTCTTTTCAATTCTTTTCAAACCAGAGTTCAGCAAGGTTGTCCTGGACAACTCTGCTGATGAGATTAACTCTTCTAAGATAATCAAACTACTAAGTACTATTGAGTACTTAGTTGAATAATTATCTAGGGGAGTTATATGTGCGGAATTAGTGGTTGACCCTTTAGTTTAAACTCCTTTAAGTTCTAAAATCACTTTAAGCAATGAAGTCTAGTTTTCAGGGAACTTGTCCAATACAGTTTTTGCACAGTCTTTGAATATATGTCCTTTGAAAGATCAGTTTTGTGTGCAGTGTTGAATGTATGAAAGTACTTTGAAAGTAAATCAACACAAGAATTTATAGTGGTTCAGAGACTCAAGCTCCTACATCCACTTTCCCTAATTTAACAGGATAATTCCTTCACTCTTGGAATTAACTTGTTTTATAGTGCCAAGGTGCACTTGATCAAGAACACCACTCCTTGGTGAATTGATCCCTAGGATGTCTAGAGTCCTAGTACCCTCTATCAACTCAGAACTGAACTGTTCTTCTCTCAACAGTCAGCTTCTACCACTTCTACTACTACAACCTTCTCACTTTCTCACTTGAAAGGGGTAAGGGTTGAAGTAAGGTTCCAACTAATGAGATATACTTTACAATGAAGATCAGTGTATAAGGATAGGATATCTCTCTAAGCTTTGTATGGATAAACAATGAAGTTCAGCTTAGAAGAAGTGTTTCAAGACTAAGAATGTCTTTTGAGGACTTTGAAGCTTCAGAATAATTGTTCAGTTGGATGTAGAATGGATTAGATGCTTCAAATGGTCTTCACACTTCTTGTATTTATAGACAAATTTGAGGATTTGCCCGTTGGAGAGGCAGTCCCAAATTGCTATAAATGTCTTCCTTGAGTTCTTCAAACTGGAAGACAGATTCTTGATAGTGACATGTCCTCATTTGGGTAATAAACGGTGTTGGTCCTTGGTGGAGTATAACACAAGTGTATGGGGGGGGGGGAATGCACTTGTGTATGCAAATTCTTTTCTTTTAAACAAACTGGTCTTATCAGGCAAGTTGTCTCACAACAGGCCTGAGTGTGAACTTTGATAGATACTTGTCCTACTGATTACTATTAAGTGATCAGTTGGCTAAATATCTAAGAGAGTTGCTTAGTGCGGAATGTGGTTGGCCTTTTACTCAATAAAATACTTCAAGTTGATTTCTGAAAAACAAAGTTATCATGGACTTTGTCCAAAACTATTTTTCTTAACTTACTGAGTTTTGCTCTTTGAAATATGATTGAATATAAGTGCAATAAAGAGTGCAGTAAGTAAATGGCACACAAGTTTATAGTGGTTCAGAGACTCAAGCTCCTACATCCACTTTCCTTGATTGAACAGGATAATTCCTTCACAATGGAATTAGCTTGTTTTATAGTGCCAAGGTGCACTGATCAACAACACTCCCTTAGTGTTTTGATCCCTAGGATAATCTGAGTCCTAGTGCTCAATCTCTCTGAGTTAAGACTGTTTTCACAATGACAGTCCTTAACTCCTCACTTCTACAACAAACTCTCTCTTCACTTAATGAGATAAGGGTTTGAGGTTTGGTTCCAACTAATAGAGATATCCTTTACAATAAGAACAGTTGTACAGGCTTAGGATATCTCAAGACTAAGCTTTGGATGTT
Source organism: Galeopsis tetrahit (assembly GCA_963675135.1). Classification (NCBI taxonomy): domain Eukaryota; kingdom Viridiplantae; phylum Streptophyta; class Magnoliopsida; order Lamiales; family Lamiaceae; genus Galeopsis; species Galeopsis tetrahit. Next base: position 35,273,822 of record OY776122.1, read on the forward strand.
TACAAAGATTGGCTTAGCTAAATGAAGTGATTCAGGAAACTTGGGATTCTAAAGAACAACTTGGTTTCCTTTGAAAGCTTGATGATAGTTTGATAGCTTGTAGTTGGATATTTGAATCCCTTGATCACTTCTGTATTTATAGGCAAATTTGAACAACTAACCGTTGGAGGGATAGCAATTCAAATATGTCTATTTACAGCACCATTGAAACGGCTATGAAGCTTGGAAACCTTTTATCCACTGTGTAAAAGGCCTCTTCAATGGTTGCTTGAATGAATGTGTTGACTTCTGAAAAATGCGGCTGAGAAGACTTGTGTCAGATTCCAAATATGCACATTTCCCAAGGTTGATTTGTGGCAGAAGCTACACTCAACCAACGGTCAGATGGGACAATCTCCCTGAACATTCCTGCTGCAATTTAGAATGTTCCAACATTCATTTAATGCTTCATTCTTTAATGCTTCAAGTCTTCAATGCTTGGTTCAGGCATGATTGGCAATAAATGCTTCATTGAATGTGTCTTCTGTGAGCTTTGGCATTCAATGCTCTTGATCATTTGCACTTTAATTGTTCTGATCATTTGCATTTATGAGCATTGCCTTAACATTCTTGATCTCTTCAGCTCAGTTGTCCACTTGGTCAGCTTGTCTTGCAAGTTCAGCAACTTTGGCCTAGAAACTTAATACACATCAAGTTGCCTAACATTCAGCTTTGGACAACTATCCTGAACTCTAAAATCTCACAACATTTCTGAGATTTTTAACTTAAGCATTCTACTTACTCAAGTGTTCTGAGACAACTTGTCTGAACTAGACTTAAGCATATCTCAACTAATCTGAACATCATCAATCAGGGGTTTTGGTATCTAAATCAAAATCATTTTATTCCCAACAATTTCCCCCTTTTTGATGATGCCAAAACCTATTACAAAGGGAACTTGACTTATACTATACTTTACCTTCAGGATGAGTGAACTGGTCAACTTTCATGAAAGAAACTGTTAGCACAATAAATCAAGTATGATATGTCATGTTAGGTTAGTTGAGATAATGAGTTGTTATCTCTTGATAGAAACATAGTGATCCTTTTATATAAATCAAAGAGCATTACAAATCAGAAAATTAAAAAAGGACTCACTAGTCTAATACTGCAGAATAACAACAATTATAAAAATCATAAAAGCAGATAGGAAAGAAGTGAACTTATCCATCAGAGAGTTCCATCATCTTGAGGGGCAATCCCATACTGAGCCCATACCCTTTTCTTCAGTTCCCAGATATCCTTGTTGGTTCCTTTAGGGCCAGGCTTCATCTTCTCCATCCTCATGATGTTGATGAACTCTTCCAGTATCTTTCCCTCATCAATTAAGTTCCCATTGAACTTAGGAGGCATTTACAGAATAGGACCAGGGGCCTTGAATTCAACTCTTGCCATTTCAGCTGCTGCAAACAGCTTTTGGTAGAGGTCCCTATGGTTCTCAAACATAAACTGCACAAAGACTTCATCTACACTCTCTTCAAGCCATTTCCCAATGACATAAAAGTCATATACAAAACTTCTCTTGGCCTCCTCCCATGCATCATTCAGTGAGATTGGAACCCACTTATCATGGTGAGGGTACTGAGTGTCCCATCTTTGCAGCATTTGTGGTTTGAGTCTTCTGTAAGAAGCCCTCCTTCTTGGAGCTTTGAAGTTTGCCCTTCTTCCATCTCTTGCCTTGTTGGCCTCAACCAACTGACCCATTCTCTTTTTAGCTCTTTGAAGAGCTAGCTTCTCCTGTGTCTCTGGATCCTTTCCAAATCCTTCTTCAAATAGCTTAGAAGGATCATCAGCAAGCTTGGGCACTCTAACTTCAGGCTCTTTGTCCTGTTCTTCTTTTTCTTCTGCTTCTTCTTCTTCAATAATAGGCAACTTGGCTGCTTTCTTCAACCTCTTGGATTTCCTTACTGGAGTTGTTTCTTCAGACTGAAATTCTGATGCATCTTTGATTGTCCTTCTCAAGGCTCTCACATTATGCGTGTACAAATCTTTGAGGCCTTGCTGCTCTTTCTTGACAGATTTTGTGAATTTTCCCATTGCAATTTTGGCTTTTGTTACTTCTGTTGAAACTGTTTGCAGTCCAGTTTCAACACCACAAATCCTTGCATCCAGTGTTGGCAAGATTACTTCCTCTGAGCCAGTAAGCCTTATCTCCACAGAGGCAAGAGTTTTGCCTTGGTCATCAAGGGTGTGTACTGTTGCAGCATGAGCTTTCCCAACTTCCCTGACCAATGTATCCAACTTCTCTGACTGTTGCTCAATGGATGTTGCAGTTTTGGATGCAATTTGCAAGCTAGCCTCAGTTGCATTTGCTTGCTCAAAGTAGATCTTGTTCAAGGTGGACACATTTGCTGAGACTGCTTCTAGGTCAATATCAGCATCAACTGGAATATCTGTGAGGGAAGCATCTGCAAAAATTTGCTCAAGGGTAACAGCTACTGAATCTGCAAAACTAAGAGTGTTAGTAAAAACTCCATCAACACCCTCATTCTTTTCATCTCCCAATAGGCCTGATTCATCAGCACCTATACTCTCATTTTCAACTACTTTCTTTTCTTCAGTATCAACAGATAAACTCACATTCACTGGAGAATCAGGCCTTCTTTCACCAAGGGATTCATCAAGTTCAGATTTGACTTGAAGAATAGCCTGACTCTCATATTGGGCTGCACCCAATATTTCTACTTCTTCTCCCTCTATAATTGGTGCACTCAGGGAACCAGTAATCACACAATCATCCTCACCATCTCCCTCTGATTTTTCATCACTCTCAGCCTTTTCAACTCCTTTCATTCCTAAACCTGACACCTCCATATCCTCAACAGGATCCACAGAGGGCAGTTGTTGGGAGATCACAATGCTTGGGCATCCCAAAGCTACTGAGTCATCATGAATGACTAAAGGCTGGTCAATGTCTAACTGCCCTGACATTGATGAGGCTTTAGCCAAACTAGCTTCTCCCATGGAAGTCTCAACATTGTCAAGCTGTGCCTCAGGTTCAGAAGAACCATCCTTGGCCAATGCATCTTGGACTGAGTCACCATCTTTGGTCAACTCCTCTGAATGATCAGAGTCCTTAACAGAATGATAGGTCAAGTAATGTACCTGAGCAGAGTTGAGGCCAGGAGGATTGGGATTGGTGTTGTCATCATCATCATCATTATCATCATCAGATGGGCTATCAGGATGCTTGATTCCTTGTGCAATTCTTTCTCTTTCAGCAAGTACCTTCTCATGAACAATGGTGCAAAATAAGGCCTCAGTGGTTAACACACTAGTCTTCTTTACATTTGCAAAATGTAATAGCTTATTTTCTTCAACCTGCCACCAGCTAGCTCCCTTATCCTTGATAGCTTGAGTTATCTCCATAATTGTTATATCCTTGATCTCAACAAGTGCCCTGAGATCATAGAACTGTTGTTGCAGCCTAGGATATGCCTTTAATCCTGGATATAATTCATCCATATTGGCTCTTGCAATCTGCCTCAACATCCCTTCATAGGTGTATTCTTCCCCACTATCTTCTTCATCAAATGAGTTGGTTTGGGATTCAGGGGGGTTGGATTGGGATTCAGGTAGGTTGGATTTAGAAGGATTGGGTTCAGAAGAGCTTAAGACAAGTTGGGATTCAGGTGCTTTTGAGAGCAATGTTCCTGAAGAGATAATTGGAATGGCTGGAATGGGTGGGAGGACAACTTGGTCACCTTCTTGAAGAACAGTTTCAAGAAGTTTGGTGTAGGAGAGTAATCTGGGATCAAGTGGGGAGAATGGCCTATCCTCAAGATTGACTAAATCAGCTAGCACATCAATACCTGATCTGTCAGGGGCACCTTCAGGAGAGTAAACTTTCTTTGCAATAATTGGGGCATCTTCAGGAGTCTTGCACTCCTCTTCTTCATGCCTTGATGGAGATATTCTTCTAGACTGAATATCAGGAGAGTTGGTTTCAGGGCTGTTGGGTTTGGACTTGGAGTTAGACCTACTTGCTTGTCTAATCTCCTTGAAGAACTCTTTCTTCTTGTTCTCCTCTTCCATCAACTTCTGCTTCTCAGAAGTTTTGATAATTCTTCTCCTTCTTTCAGACCTTGTGGGCTTATCAATGTCCCTGTACTCTGTTACAATCTCTGGTTGTAAGGGGACAACCATTCTGACTTCTTCTCCTTCTTCAGGAGGGTTGACTCCTTCATCAGCAACTTTCTCAATTTCCTCAGAAGTGGCTCCTCCACTTCTTGACTGGCTTTCTGGGGAAGATTCACTCAGAATCTTCTTCATCCTCTTCATCTTTGGTTGTGCTTTTGGTGGTTGAGCTTTTCTTTTTCTTGGAGAGGCTCTGGTTGCTGGTACAACAGCAATTGCTTTCTTCGAAGCTGCATCCTGCTTCCTCTTTTCTGTTTTAGAAGATAGCTTCCTAAACATCACCTTTTGAGCTGGAAAAGGCTTTGTCTTGGCTTGGAGGTGGGTATAATGTGCAAATCTTTCTAAGAGCAAGCTAGCTCTTGTGCAAAACTGGAGTCTTCCATCAACTACCACCTTGTGGTGCTTCACCTCTTTGAATTTAAACTTTTCATTCATCATCTTGTCAAGAATGAAGTTTTTCCAGTTGAACTTGACTCTCTTCTCAGCAGAGTCAATCAGAGCAGCCATCACTCTCAATTTAGGCATGCTGATTTGTTCAACACTCCCAGAGTGGCTCAACAAACTCTTCACCACACAATCAAATACGTGCCTGTAAACTGGTTTCAAGGTGTTCTTGTTTTGAGCACTTACAAGTTTCTTGGGTTCTATCATCCATGGATAGTAGAACTCCTGATCATCTCCTTCTTTGTACATCTCTGGATTCTGGCCTTCTGATGGTAGCCCAAAGCTAGCATCCAGATCCTCAACAGTGAAGATGATGGTGTGTTGACTTTCTTCAGTTTCATCCTCTTCAGCATATGTTAGCTTGGTGCACACATCACCCTTTTTGCCCTTCCATCTGAGATGGGCAAAGAACTCTGCCATGAAAGGATTCAGGCAGGAATCAGGCTTGGTGCCAAGGAATTTCTCAAGCCCTGCCTCCCTTAGCCATTGGAGGACTTGATGAACTTCTGTGTCTGGGCTGTCAAAAGCAACCAATTTTTCAAACCAAAGGGAATTTGGGTTGCTAAGATAGGAGAAATCAATGTCCAAAGAGGAGTCATTGAAATCTACAAGTTCTTCTCTCTTAATTTTGGGAGCCATGAATAATTTTGAGAGATAGAAAGGATTTTTGATGAAAAGTTACAGGTTTTGAGAGGTTTTCAAAAGTTTGTGAATTTGGAAATATGAGTGCGTAAGGAAGAAGGTAAAAATCGAGGTGTTTATATATGAAGGGAATTTATTAACCGTTGGTTAATAGATAGTGACAGTGGGTAAAGGTTAAAACCAATTTGGATAATGTGGAGTAGTGGGGATTAGGCGGTTTGATGAAGTTTTAATGCAAATCAATGACCTTGATGATTGCTCAAGAATTCATGAAATCTTAATGGAGATTTTGCATTAAATGCTGATTTGCCATTTTGGGGGCAAAAATCTTAATAGCACACGCCATCCTAAAATGGCCTATCTTAGATCAAGAAACCTTTTAAATGTCTAATCAATGCTAAAAATAGCAATAATTATCCAATTTACTCGGACAAACATCCTGAGATGTGTTTTGACTTTTGTAAGGTCAATATGTCTGACCAACATTCCTGAGTGGGTCCCAAAGTTGCTGAGTGGGTCCCACTAAGCCAAACATCCTGACCAACTTTGCTGAATGCACTAGGGACAACTTTGCTGATTTTCCCTTTTTGACAGATTGCTTCAGTGAGGTTTGTCAACCTTGCAGAAGTTCAACTTAATGAACTTCCCCCTTCTTATGAGCTTCATTCCTTCATTCCTCCATCTTCCCTGGATCAAGTAAGCCTAATTCAGCTGATAGTTCCAAGAACCTTGCTTCAGCTAGTGGCTTAGTCAAGATATCAGTTTTTTGCTTATCAGTGTGGATCTTGACAAGCTTGATATCTTTCTTTTCCACATGATCCCTTATGAAGTGATGCTTGATATCCACATGCTTACATCTGGTGTGGAGCACTGGATTCTGTGAGATAGCAATTGCACTATTGTTGTCACAGAATATTGGCACTTCATTTGAGATGACTTTATAATCTCTCAGTTGCTGCCTGAGCCAAAGTATCTGAGCACAGCAACTTCCAGCTGCTACATATTCTGCTTCAGTTGTTGAAGTTGTAACTGTATTTTGTTTCTTGGAGAACCATGAAATAAGCTTGCTGCCCAAGAACTGACATGTTCCAGAGGTGGATTTTCTGTCAATTCTACATCCTCCATAGTCTGCATCTGAATATCCAGTGAGCTCAATGTTGTCATCAGCTGGGTACCACAAACCAAGATTCTCAGATCCCTTGAGATATCTTAGGATTCTCTTGGCAGCATCAAGATGGCTCTTCTTTGGATTAGCTTGAAATCTTGCACACACTCCAACTGCAAATGTAATATCAGGCCTGCTTGCAGTGAGATATAGCAAGGATCCTATGATTCCTCTGTAGTTAGTGGAATTTGTTGATTCTCCACTTTCATCAGGATCCATTTTCCAGTTAGTATTCATAGGAATTCTGACTGGCTTGCTTGTAGCACATCCAAATTTCTTGATCATGTCCCTTGTATACTTGGCCTGATTGATGAATATTCCTTTCTTAGATTGAGTGACCTGAAGTCCTAAGAAAAAAATCATCAATCCCATCATGGACATCTCAAATTTGCTTTGCATGAGTTTGGAGAACTTCTCACACAACTTCTCATTTGGAGATCCAAATATAATGTCATCCACATAGATTTGGACTAACAAAATATCATCTCCTTCACAGATTCTGAACAAAGTTCTGTCAACAGTGCCTTTGACAAAACCATGATCTAGAAGAAACTGAGATAAGGTGTCATACCAAGCTCTTGGAGCTTGCTTTAAGCCATAGAGGGCTTTCTTCAATCTGTATACCTTGTCTCCTTCTTCAAAGCCTGGGGGCTGTTCAACATATACTTCTTCTCTGAGCACCCCATTGAGAAATGCACTCTTCACATCCATTTGATACACCTTGAATCTCATGTGAGCTGCATAAGCTAAGAAGAGTCTGATTGCCTCAAGTCTGGCCACTAGAGCAAAGGTCTCATCATAATCAATCCCTTCAGATTGACAATATCCTTTGGCCACCAGTCTTGCTTTGTTCCTCACAATGATGTCATTTTCATTTTTCTTATTTTTGAACACCCATTTGGTACCAATGACATCTTGATGAGTTGGCCTATCCACCAGCTCCCATACTTCATTTCTGGTGAACTGGTTCAGCTCTTCTTGCATGGCTATGATCCAGTTGGTGTCTTGTAGTGCTTCCTCAATATCTTTTGGTTCCTGTTCTGAAAGGAAACAACAAAACAAAGCACTTTCTCCATGAAATCTTCTAGTTTTGATCCCTTCACTTGGATTTCCAAGTATCAGGCTAGTTGGATGGTCATGTAACCAAGTCCTTCTAGACCTGATCCCTTCAGGAGGATTGTCCTCATCTGAAGTTGGATCACTAGATTCATTAAATTCAGGAAAGTTAATTGAAGGATCAAGTTCAGGATCATATTCAGGGGTATTGTCCTCATTTTCAGATAAGTTGACATTTTCATTGGTTCCCCCTTGAATATTGGATCCATTAACTACCTCAGCATTGCCTGCTTCTTCATTGGTAGTTGTTACCTGGTTTTGAACTGGGATGGGATCAGTCAGTTCAATTTCTCCTTCAGGTTGGTTGTCCTCTGGTTGATTGCCATCAGGTAGGTTGTCCAGTTTTTTATTTTCATGAAGTTCAGGCTAGGCAACATCAACAAATACTGTTTCCTTGCTTTGAAGCCTTAATCTGGTTGTTCTTTGTGTTATCTCAGCAATATTCAGGTTTCTATCCCTGAACTCATTAACAGATTCATCAAACACAACATGAGGTGTTTCTTCCACAATAAGGGTTTTGCAATTGTAGACTCTGTAAGCCTTGCTGATTTGTGAATATCCAACAAATATTCCTTCATCAGCTTTGCTGTCAAAAGCTTTCAATTGTTCTTTCCCATTATTATGAATGAAACACTTACAACCAAATATATGGAAATAAGCAACAGTGGGCAATCTACCTTTCCATATTTGATATGGGGTTTTACCTTGTCCTTTGGTGATTAAGGACCTGTTTTGAGTGTGACATGTAGTGTTAATGGCTTCAGCCCAGAACCTTTTAGGTAGTTTGGATTCAGCAATCAATGTTCTTGCTGCTTCTTTCAAGGTTCTGTTTCTTCTTTTCAGCAACACCATTTTGTTGAGGTGTTCTTGCTGCTGAAGTCTCATGAGTGATGCCATTCTTGCTGCAGTACTCATTGATGTATGAGTTTATGAATTTTGTGCCTTTGTCTGATCTGATCTTGACAATACTTAGGCCCTTTTCATTGCTCAATCTCATCATCAATTCAGGTAGCTTGACTTGAGTCTCCTTTTTGTTCAGCAAGAATACTACCCAAGTGTACCTGGAAAAATCATCAACAACAACTAACGCATATTTTCTTCCATTCAAACTTACTGGGATAATTGGACCAAATAAATCCATATGCAGTAATTGAAGAACTCTCTCAGTTGAGATGGCAGGTTTTCCTTTGAATGAAGCTTTGATCTGCTTTCCTTCCTGACATGGCTGGCATATGTGTTCTTTGGTGAACACTTGATTAGGCATCCCTTTAACTAGAGAGTTTCTTGCAATCTTGTTGATGGTTTTGAAGTTTAGATGATTCAATCTCTTGTGCCACAGCCAGCTTTGCTCACTTGTGCTTTTGGCAACAAGACAAACTGCTTCAGGGGTTTTGCTCCAATCTGCAAAATAGACATTTCCCTTTCTCACCCCTGTTAGTAGCACCTGTTGTGTTGAATTATTTTTGATAATACATTCATTTGGTGCAAATTCAACACTATATCCTTTATCACAGATTTAACTTATGGACAGCAAGTTGTATTTTAGGCCTAGGACATATGAGACATCAGTACTTTTGACACTACCAATGTTTAATGTACCATAACCTCTTGTGATTCCTTGAGAGCTGTCTCCAAAGGTTACTGATGGACCATCTTTTTCAATGAATTCTGAGAGAAGCTTCTTGTTCCCAGTCATGTGTCTTGAACATCCACTGTCCAAGTACCATGCTGTTTTCTTGTTGATGCTTCTCTTATTTTTGTGGTCCTTGCAGGCCTGCAAAGTCAAAATTCAGGTACCCTTTGAGTGTTGGGTCCTAGAGGGTTAGCTGTACCTTTTGGAACCCAAATCTGCCTGATTACTCTGATTGACTCAAAGTGACTGACTTGGTTTCCATTTACATCTACATACACAGTTTGACCCTTAAATGCCTTGGGTGGCTTCTGTGTATAAGTGTTGACCTTGTAAGGTTCAGGAGAGTTGGTGAATTTCTTTGAGGACATTTCTCCTGAAGTTACTAGACTTAGGTGCAGCTTGGTAAGATCTATGAGGATAGGGTTTTGGATGGCCTTTTCCTTTTGGCATGAAAGGTCCAGGCTTCCTGAAGGTTGTATACCTGTCAGAGGGATTGGGCTTTAATCCATTCAGTTGAGGTTTCCTCATTAGAGTTGGCCTTTTCTGAACAGATTCTGGACAACTCCACTGATGAGAATTCAGATAGGTTGACCTTTCATTGGTTCTACCTTTCTGAAACTCATTCCTTCTGTAAGCAATGTTCTTAACCTTTTCCTTAGGTATGGGTTTAGAGACATTGTTTACTTGAGTAGGTATAAAAACTCTTTTACCCTTTTCCTTGATCAGTTGTTGATTTACTTCTATTTCATTTTCTTTTTGCTGAGCCACTGACCTTACAAAGATCATCTTAGTATTGCTTATTGAAGCAATGCTAAGACCAGGTGAGGGTCCAAATGGATTATAGCCTAATCCACTTCTTTGAGCCATTGGTCTTTGAAACCCTTGAATTTCCTCTATTGCCTTAGCAGATTTGTTCAAGGCAGACATTTTCATTTTTAAGCTCCCCTCACTTAATTTTAGAGTATCAAATTCACTTGAGAGATTGTCAAATTTAGCTTGAAGAGTTCTAAAGTCAAAATCCTTTTTCTTTAGAATCAGACTTTGTTCATCAATCAGCTTTTGTTGTTCAGAGACTTTGAGAGACATTTCTCCATGTTCTCTCACAATCTGCTGATACAACTCAGTTGATTTAATGTCGACCTCAGATTCAGAAAGATTGGAGATTTTAATTTTAGACCTCAACTGTTCATTTTCTCTCAATGCCATATTGCATACTTCTTGCATTCTAGTGAAATCTTCCAACAATTTTTCAAAGTCAAGATGGATTTCACTAGATTCATGTGTGTTAATGGAAAAGTTGGAAGATGAACATACCTCTTAATTTTCAAATGCCATTTGACAGTCATCATCACTGTCACTGTTGGAGAACAGTCCATCATCAGAAGAGTAAACACTCTCTTCACTTGCTGATTCTCCAGCTACCATGGCCTTCCTGTTGCTTAGCCTCTTGTCTCTCTTGTTCTGCCTATCTTTTCTTTCTTTGGCAGTTAGGTCAGGACAGTCATACTGAAAGTGACCCTTTTTCTGGCAGTTGTAACACACATCTTCATCATCATTTTTCTTGCCTGAGGATTCCTTCCTCCTTGATGATGATGGTTCAGTTTTGCTGTACTTCTTTCTGTCAGCATATCTGTCTTTTTTCTTCTCATTAGAGACTTTGTCCTCTGATTTGTTGTCAGGAAAGCTGAATCTCCTTCTGGTTCTGTTGTCTTGGTAGAACTTCTTGTACCTACCAAATCTGGAGTTGAGCTTCTCAAATCTCCTAGCCATGAGTGCCATTTCCTCCTTCATTTCCTCCTTCTGTTTCAGCAGCTTTGAAGGCGACACCTTTGCTTAAGGAGGATGGCTCATCATGCACCTTCTTTCTATTGAGATCAAACTCATATGCTTTGAGTTCAGAGAATACTTGCTGCATTGGAATGTTGTCAAGATTGCTGGTATTTTGCATCATGACAGAATATATGTCCCACTTTGATGTGAGACTTCTCAGAATCTTCAAAGCAACTTCTCTTTTGGCATAGAACTTGCCCAGAGAATTCATCTCATTCGTGATGTCAGTGAATCTGCCATCAAGATGATCAATAGTTTCATTGGGCTCCATAGTGAATTGCCCATACTTTTGGATGGCCACTTGAAGTTTATTTTCTTTGATCTTTTGGGTACCTTCACACATAAGTGCTAGGGTATCCCAGATCTCCTTTGCTGTGGTGCAGTGATACACTCTTCCCATCACTGCATCTGGAATAGTCTGGTACAAAGTGTTCATGGCAATGTAGTTCAGATTGTGCCTTTTTCTTTCTTCTGTTGTCAACTCATTTTCATCTTTTGGCAATAGCTCCCTTGGGTCTGCTTTCTGAGCATCGGTGACTTTGGGATTCAGCTTGGTGAAGGTGAATGGTCCTCTGGTGATGACTTTGAGCATTTCATCATGCTGGCAAGCAAGATGTGCTCTCATCCTGATTTTCCAGAAATCATAGTTCTCAATTGAGAACATTGGCAATTTGTGATGAGAAATATGATTGACTTGGTTTGGACCCATGTTGTTGATAGTGTTGACAGCATCTCCTGGAACTGCATTGTTAGCCATTTCTATAATAATAGAATCAGATTATCTCAAATAAGTTTTTCAGAAATTTGGATCAGTTCAGTGACCACAGGATTAATGTGATTTTTGAAAATCAGTTGAATGTTCAGAAGCAGTGGTCTATGAACCCCTGCTCTGATACCACTTGTTGGTCCTTGGTGGAGTATAACACAAGTGTATGGGGGGGAATGCACTTGTGTATGCAAATTCTTTTCTTTTAAACAAACTGGTCTTATCAGGCCAGTTGTCTCACAACAGGCCTGAGTGTGAACTTTGATAGATACTTGTCCTACTGATTACTATTAAGTGATTACTACTAACTCAAGTGTTCTGAGACAACTTGTCTGAACTAGACTTAAGCATATCTCAACTAATCTGAACATCATCAATCAGGGGTTTTGGTATCTGAATCAAAATCATTTTATTCCCAACACGGAATGTGGTTGGCCTTTTACTCAATAAAATACTCCAAGTTGATTTCTGAAAAACACAGTTATCAGGGACTTTGTCCAAAACTGTTTTTCTTAACTTACTGAGTTTTGCTGTTTGAAATATGATTGAATATAAGTGCAATAAAGAGTGCAGTAAGTAAATGGCACACAAGTTTATAGTGGTTTAGAGACTCAAGCTCCTACATCCACTTTCCCTGATTGAACAGGATAATTCCTTCACAATGGAATTAGCTTATTTTATAGTGTCAATGTGCACTGATCAACAACACTCTCTTAGTTTTTTGATCCCTAGGATAATCTGAGTCCTAGTGCTCAATCTCTCTGAGTTAAGACTGTTTTCACAATGACAGTCCTTAACTCCTCACTTCTACAACAAACTCTTTCTTCACTTAATGAGATAAGGGTTTGAGGTTTGGTTCCAACTAATAGAGATATCCTTTACAATAAGAACAGTTGTACATGCTTAGGATATCTCAAGACTAAGCTTTGGATGTTTACAAAGATTGGCTTAGCTAAATGAAGTGATTCAGGAAACTTGGGATTCTAAAGAACAGCTTGGTTTCCTTTGAAAGCTTGATGATAGTTTGATAGCTTGGAGTTGGATATTTGAATCCCTTGATCACTTCTGTATTTATAGGCAAATTTGAACAACTAACCGTTGGAGGGATAGCAATTCAAATATGTCTATTTGCAGCACCATTGAAACGGCTATGAAGCTTGGAAACCTTTTATCCACTGTGTAAAAGGCCTCTTCAATGGTTGCTTGAATGAATGTGTTGACTTCTGAAAAATGCTGCTGAGAAGACTTGTGTCAGATTCCAAATATGCACATTTCCCAAGGTTGATTTGTGGCAGAAGCTACACTCAACCAACGGTCAGATGGGACAAGCTCCCTGAACATTCCTGCTGCAATTTAGAATGTTCCAACATTCATTTAATGCTTCATGCTTTAATGCTTCAAGTCTTCAATGCTTGGTTCAGGCATGATTGGCAATAAATGCTTCATTGAATGTGTCTTCTGTGAGCTTTGGCATTCAATGCTCTTGATCATTTGCACTTTAATTGTTCTGATCATTTGCATTTATGAGCATTGCCTTAACTTCTTGATCTCTTCAGCTCAGTTGTCCACTTTGTCAGCTTGTCTTGCAAGTTCAGCAACTTTGGCCTAGAAACTTAATACATATCAAGCTGCCTAACATTCAGCTTTGGACAACTATCCTGAACTCTAAAATCTCACAACATTTCTGAGATTTTTAACTTAAGCATTCTACTTACTCAAGTGTTCTGAGACAACTTGTCTGAACTAGACTTAAGCATATCTCAACTAATCTGAACATCATCAATCAGGGGTTTTGGTATCTAAATCAAAATCATTTTATTCCAGCACTCTTCCCAATGTCTGTCTTTAAGATTCACTTGTTAGGACTTGGACATGGCTTCTGAAGGTTGGTCCAATGATAGGACAACATTCCTTATCAAATGGACAACTCTTCTTATCAGCATAGTTGGCTTGCACTTCTTCAGATGACTTGGCTCTTTCCCTTTGCTTCATGTAGATGTGATCTCAGTATGATACAATGAAGTCTTTTAGGGTGTAGTTGTCTTTATCTCTTCAGCATAGTTGACTTTCAAGCTTCAGAACATTTGTTCTGGTTTAATTGTGCTGAGACAACTTCTCTAGACAACTCTCCTGATCAGCATACTTGGTCTTTATGCTTCAGAACCTTTGTTCTTGATTTAATTGTGCAGAGACAACTTTTCTGGACAATTCTCCTGATCAGAGCATTTGAATATACTTGGCCTTTAAGCTTCCAGAATTTGAGCCTAGAGGGAACTTGATCTTGAAGGTCTTCAACTCATATGTTCCCCCTCACATTGTGCATCTAATCATCTAAGAGCTGTCTAACATATCAGCTTCTCATCTAGCCTTATTCTATATGTTCTAACAATCTTAGAACATAATCATCTTGACTTAGGCATGTCTCAGGGGGTTTTGGTATTTAATCAAAACATTTATCATTTTATTCCCAACAGCGAGGGCCAAACACACTCGCGTATTGGCGAGGGCATACTCACTCGCGTATTGGCGAGGGCGCGTGCCGTCGCCCATTAGCGAGAGTGTGTCCCGTCGCCTTTTCCCGAGAGCGAGGCCCCTCTCCAATACGTTGTATTTAAAAAAAATACAGACCTGGGTTTCGAACCCAGGTCTCTAAGGCCACTTTTCTTACACCTCACCAACCAGGCCACCATTACTTCTTTTTATTCCAGTTGGGCGCGCGCATGGGGGGTCGATCTCGCGACCTCCCGGATGTGAAGAGTTTATGCGCCCCCCGTGTGCCAATTAGGCTAGGAGCTTTAGTCGTAATATTTTAAATGCATTATATATTTATCCCTTTTAATTTCTATTTTTATTCTTTAACTCAATTAATTTAATAAATTACCAACTATATGTTATTAACTCAATTAATTATATTAGCTCAATACTTAATTAATTTAACAAAGCCCCTCATTACTAAATTTAATAACTTATATTTATATATGTATTAATTAACTCAATTTATTTAACAAATCCCTTCATTAATACTAAATTTAATAATTTAATTTATACTTATGTATGTAACTCAATTTTATTCTTTTATTATTAATTAAGTCAATTAATTGAATAAATTACTAACTCAATTAATTTATATATTAGCTCAATACTTATTTAATTTAACAAAAGCCCTTCATTACTAAATTTAATAACTTATTAACTCAATTACCAACTATAATTAACTCAATTTATTTAATAAATTACCAACTATATGCTATTAACTCAATTCATTTATATATTAGATCAATACTTAATTAATCACACACAAGCAATATGAATTAAAACCATTAAAATAAAACATTGTCTCGTACGTTCACTTCAATTCAAGTACACAACATAAAAAAAAATCCCAAACAACTTCATCAATTTTTTAAAATCCAACAAGACAACATAACTTAAAATGTATCAATCATCGACCACCAGCAGCGTCATCATCACCATCATCATCATCATTCCTAGCACCCTTCCCGTTACCCGACCCCCCCTCTGAACTGGCTCATCATTGATGCCATCTGTTATGGTCATTATATCTTAAAATTCCTTAAAATACCTGTGTGTAGTACGGATAGGGGGTCGATCCCTGCATCTGGGGCATCTGCATGATCCCAGTCATATCTGGCAAATACAAACCCGGATGATGTGGTATAGGTACAGGCGGCGTCTCACCTCTACCTCTACCTCTACCTCTACCTCTACCTCTACCACCCGAATCCTGCCCAGTACCAGAACCCTGACCACTAGAACCCTGACCACCAGAACCATGTCCACTAGAACTAGACATGGGCGGTTTTTAACCGCCGGTTTGGCAAACCGCCGGTTACGATTCAAAAACAGAACCGTAACCGGAAAATGGCGGTTCGGTTTCGGTTGCTAGTTTTGGCAAACTAAAACCGCCGGTTTTGGCGGTTAACCGCCGGTTTGCCGGTTAACCGCCGGTTTTCCGGCTTTTTTTTTTTTTTAATTTTATTTTTTTTAATACACAATTCTTCTATTTTTTATGTATAAATTTAAGTTATATAATTTTTATTAAATTCTAGTAATGTAGTTTCTAAAAAACGAGTTGAAACGAACAAAAAACGAGCGAAAACGGAGTGAAAACGAGCAAAAAACGGAGAGAGAAAGAAAAAAAAAACGTCTAACCGCCGGTTTTTAACCGAACCGGCGGTTAGAAAACCGTAACCGTAACCGGCGGTTTGCCGGTTCGGTTTCGGTTACGAATTTTGCAAAACCGAAACCGCCGGTTTTTAACCGTAACCGGCGGTTTCGGCCGGTTGGACATGTCTAACTAGAATGCTGTCCATGACCCCCATATCCACTCATCTGTAAAAATAAATATTAAAATATAACAATTAATAAATTAACATTCTTGATATAATAACATCTATGAACACTCAAACTGAATCATAAACATGCATTAAGAACACTGAAACCGAGTCATAATCAACATTCTTTATATAATATAACATATACATGAACACTCTAGTAATATTCTTCTTCATCATCTTCTTCATCTTCATCCTCATCTTCTTGTTCTTCTTCTGGTTCTTCGTCTCCGGCTACGTCCATCAATGTACCGGTGGTATCAGTTAATATAACAGGATCATCATCTACTTGCACAATCATTTGATGTTCTATGCTTTCCTCTTGGAACGCGGGAACATCTGCTTCATCGTCAGTAGTGGATGACTGTTGTGCGTCCAAGAAGGATATCGGCTTGATTTTGCATACAGTTATCCAATCAGTACGGGGTCCAGGGTACGAACAATAGTAGACTTGGGTGGCTTGACTTGCTAGTACTAATGGATCGTACCAACCGTATCGTCGCCTCTGATGAATATCCACAAGCTTGTAGTTAGGATCAATTTTTGTACCACTGGCTGAGTTATCAAACCACTGACACTTGAACAAAACCACTTTCTTCTCGTGGTACCCCTGGTAGTCCAATTCGACTACTTCCTCGAGATTCCCGTAGAAATCCTCTGCATCTGCATCATAGTTTTTTCCCTTGATACAAACCCCACTGTTTGATGTTGCTCTAGATGCACCATAAGCCATAGTGTGAAATTTGTACCCGTTCACGTAATACCCTGAGTACGTAAGAACGTGACCAGACGGACCTACAGAAAGATCGCAAATAAACTTGTTCTCCACGGGATTTATCTTCACCTATATAAGTCGACTCTATGTGAGATTTACGTTATTGCTATTAAATATATATATTTGTATAAATTATATGACTTACAATTTCTTCAAACCACGAAGCAAATTCATTTTGTAGCCTATTGTCCGATGCAGCAGCCGAGAGATTTGGTTCAACAACTTGAAGTTGATGCATGAATAGCCTACATACGTATTTTGATTAATAAGACATCTCAAAACTAACCAATATATATTTATACTCTGGCCAGATTCACTTACTGAACATACGGCTGCACCTCATCAAAATTCAACAACACGTACGTATGAGCAACTTTTTTCTCCTCATCCAAAATCCATCTCTTCTTTGGTTTCCCAAATCGCTTGCCAGGCACCTTAAATATGGAAAATGTACCATCCACATACTGTTGTACATCTCCACTACCATCGTAATTACGAGGTAAATTGTGTATCCTCGTCATAACATGATCCTCAAAGTAATGAGAACAAAACATTGACGCCTCTCTAGTTAAATATGCATTTGCAATCGAAGCTTCAACACGTGCTTTGTTACCCACACTCAGTTTCAAGGTGCGAAGATACCTATAATTAGAATTCAAGGATCGTGATTAAGATAATAAAAACCTTGAATATGATCATTCCTTAAAATACCTCTCGAATGGATACATCCATTTGTATTGAACTGGACCAGTAGCTTTTGCTTCATATGCAAGGTGCACAGGTAGATGTTCCATGGAGTTGAAGAAGCTGGGTGGAAAGATACGTTCCAACTTGCACAATATTACTGGGATATCCGTTTCCAACCGAGTCATGTTGTCAACTGTTATGGTCGTAGAAGTTAAGTCCTTAAAAAAAAGACTAAGCTCAGTGATTGCTTTCGACACATCAGTCTACAGAATATTACGAAAAGCAATCGGTAGTAGTCTCTGCATAAACACGTGACAATCACGACTCTTCATTCCATACAATTTCAACTTCGTCCAGTCAATACATCGAGACATGTTAGACACATAATCATCGGGAAACTTCAACCCACTTATCCACTTACAGATAACATCTTTTTCTTTCTTATCAAACGCATAACAAGCCTTGGGATACTTTCTTGAGAGAGGGACGACGACAATATTCATTCAACTCATCTCTTGATTTTGATGTGTCCTTTGTTTTCCCCTCCACATTCATCACTGTGTTGAACACGTTATCGAACACATTTTTCTCAATGTGCATCACGTTCAAATTGTGTCGAACTAACAAAGTACTCCAATAAGGCAAATCCCAAAAAATGCTTTTTTTCTTCCACCCTCCGTCAATTTTTTTGTTGTGTGCCTCAGCACCTTCCTCTGTAACCTTTCTAAGTCCCAAATGATCAATTTCGTATAGGAGACTCGCACCTGTTCGGATAGGCGGCGGATCATCTGTGACTGCTACTCCAGCCCTGAATGTCGTCTTGTTCTTTCGCCATGTATGATTAGGTGGTAAGAACTTTTGGTGGTTATCGAACCACGATTGCTTTCGACTGAGCCTCAAAGTGAATGCATCGGTGTACTCCCCACAATACGGACAAGCAAGCTTTCCAGCTGTACTCCAACCAGACAACATTGAGTACGCTGGAAAGTCGCTAATGGTCCAAATCAGTGCAGCTCTCATCAAAAAGTTTTGCTTCATAGAGACGTCGTACGTTTGCACCCCATTTTCCCATAAAAATTTCAAATCAGCTATCAGAGGTTGTAAAAACACATCAAGCTTGTCCTTCGGACTTTTTGGCCCGGGCACAAGAATCGAAAGAAACATGAATTGATCTTTCATGCATAACCACGGGGGTAGATTGTACGGAGTAAGAATAACTGGCCATGACGAATATTGCTTCCCCGTAATTTCAAACGGTGCAAAACCGTCTGTGCTCAAGCCCAACCTAACATTCCTAATTTCAGCTGCAAAATCAGGATACGAACGGTCCAAATGCTTCCAAGCCAACGAGTCTGCAGGGTGACGCATAACACCAGAGTCATCAGAACTGCACGAGGCATGCCATGTCATATCCTTCACAGTGGCCTTGGACATGTACAATCTTTGCAAACGAGGAATTATGGGAAAGTAGAACATCTCCTTAACCGGGCGTTTCTTTTTCAACCGACCATCTGCATCAACCCTACTCGGCTTATACCGTGATCCACCATAAATCTTACAGAACTCTAGTTCGCTGTCTGCACCCCAAAAATAACATGCAGTTCTGTGCACAACAATGAATCCTTTCTGCCGGAAGACCCATTCCACTCATCAAGTGTTTGGTGTCGTTAAATTTCTTGGGAACCTTATTTTCTGAAGGACAAATCTCATTGAATCAACTCAACAATCTGTTTTAGGTTTTAATATTCAACAATCTGGAATTGAACGACAACTGCGAATGAGATTCACAACCGGGATACAAGTCTGCGTCCGCTGCACGAAGCATGTCGTAGAACTGTGACGCATTCTCGTTAGGGGGTTCTTCATTATGTGCCTCCTCTTCCGCGTTGATTCCAAAATCAATGTTTGGGTCACCCATTAATTCTTCTACCATAGTGTGGTACGAGCTACGTCCCATAGGGTTAACTTCATTTGAAGTTGACGCAAATTCACTAGTGTTTTGAAATGGACGTGGACCCCAACTCTCTTCACCGTGATAAATCCAATTATAATAATTTCGTGTAAACCCATTTCGATATAAATGAGACTTCACTTCATTAGGATCTCTATAAGTCTCATTTCGTCATCTAGCTTTCGAGCAAGGACACCTAATTTTTCCTTCCCAAATCGAATTCGGATTACTAGTGGCAGCTTCAATAAATCCATTTACACCACTAATAAATTCGGGGCTCATAATCCCATTGACCAATCTTGGGCTATACATCCAACTACGACTTGAATAATTCATGTTAATCGATCTGTTTCAAATGTATTTTGGAAATTAAACATTGATTACTAGCTATACTGTTCTAATTAATATAAATATATATAATTTATATATATATTTTTAAAAATTTCGGCAGAGTTTCATCTAAATCTATCGTATCACCAAATATTTAGGTTCCTAGTGCATCCATTTCCGACTCGAGTAAAATTACTCAAGTCGGAACGCACAATCTACAACAAACAAACAACTCATCCCGGCCTCCAACATCGATTTAATTTCACTTATTTCCAACAATTAATTATAACATTAATTCTCCTAATTAACACATATATATACATGCATATATATATATAAAACATAACAATAATTATATTAACACATTCCTAACAATTAACAATTTTTATAACTTTCATCAATTAACAATCTTAATTAATCCCAATTAACAATATACATATTTTTCTAACATAATTACAATCCTAACATTACACAACAAAACTATATACATGCATATATATATATATATATACATATATAATATAATATAAACATATATATACAACTTTTAATTTAATCAATAAAACGCATAAATTTACCGTAGAAATGAACCCCTCGAAGTGTAGAACAGAAATATCCAAAAATTAGTCTCGATCGGTAGCTCCGGCAGCGGCGGTGGCGCGGTGGACGAAAGCAGCGGCGGTGTATATTTTTGGGGGTGAAGAAGGTTGTACGAATTTAGGGAAGAAGGAGAGGGTTTTAATTGGGAAATAGGCGAGGGCAATTACGAGGGCCCCACCCCCCTCGCCAATTAGCGAGTGGGGGACCGTCGCCAGTTTCCGAGGGCCACAATGCACTCACCAATGAGCGAGTGCAAAACACGTCGTCGCCAAATCCCTCGCCAATTGGCGAGTGCATCTTTTTCCACTCGCTAATTAGCGAGTGTGATTCCGCCCCTCGCCAATTCCCTCTTTATTTGTACCCCTCTTTAAATCCCTCGCCAAATAGTAAGGGTGAAATACCCCTCGCCAATTCCCCTCGTTATTTGAGCAATTTTTTGTAGTGTTTCCTAAATTTAGATTAACATAATTAATTGAATTTAAATTTCTTAATTAATTCGAAAACAGGGGCATAATCGACTATATAGGCTTAATTTTGTCTTTAATTGTTTTACTAAATAAATTTGGCTTGAATCTTAAAGTTTTAGAGTGAATTGTCCTATTCTGTTTTTTCTCCAGGGGGAGTTACACCTAGAGACACTCCACTAGGTGTTTAGGCTAATTAATCCAATTGACTTGTGGTAAAGTAATTAGATCCAAATTCGAAATTTGGTGGACACAAATACCCTTGCATTCATTATATTTGATAATTCTGATGGTATGGTCATGTAGAATTAGTCAACCATTTTTTAATTTAAAATTCGTAATCAATTTTAATTTCCACATTTTAAGACTTTCCATAAACACAAACCTTTCCAAAATATTATACCTAAAATACGTTAATTAACACACTTTAAAAAATTCAAATCATTCCTAAAAAACCGAATTGAAGCTGCATATTCATTCTGTTTTTTTAGTCACGGTAATTAATCAACTGCATATTCATACTTTATTTTAGTTTTTTAATCACTGCATTCATACTTCTTTTAAGCGCATATTCATATTGTTAATAATATATTTTTTCTTTTTAATAAAATATTTATTAGTAAATATTAATAAATTATTTTTTTTCATATCATTTACACATACATACTAGTTATTTACGATTTGTATATTTCTTTACACATTATGAAATTAAAATTTGGTGTACTGCATTTACTCGTAATTTTATAATTGCATAAAGCAACATGAATATTGCAAATTCTAATTGCATATAACAACATAAAAATTGCATAACACTTAAGTATAATTGCATAACAATTAAGTAATTGTTATATACATACAAATATATGCAATAAATTGGGTTTACATATGCAACGAAAATTGCATGCTGAATTCCTCAAAATCGAAGGTGAATCGACTTTGGATACGATGAAAAGAGGAAATTAATTATCGACAGCACAAAACTCAAACTGAATCCTCAAATCCACAAATCACCGTAATTAATGAACAACAACAACAATCCCCAACACCAATCGAGGATGAATCGTCGGCGAATTAAACACTAAACAAAATCGCCGACAAAGCTTTAAGTGCGTGAGAGAGAGCTCCAATTCACGAAACTTAATCCTCAAATTAAAACTTACAAATCAGCAATTTCAAAGCCGGAATGAAACTCAATATTGACGGAATCGACGACACGAACACCGAATTCACAAACAAAACAACAATAAAAGTCAATTTTTGTGGGAAGAAGACGACCAATAATGTTGCCCCTTTTTTTAGACCTAAATTGTAGGTATGAAGCCATGACTTGCAATGGAATAAACGACCACTCACCTCTAAATCGCGATTACGAAGTGCAAAAACAGATCGGTCGCCAACAGCAAAGATGGAGGCTGCGGAGGTCGGCACAGATGGAAGCCGCCCTCGAACAAGGCTCGTCGAAGATGTGGAAGCCGTTGTCTTCGTCGAAGAGATGGCAGGGGCCGCACGCGGTCGAATTTTTTTTGGAAATGCAATTTCTATTACGGATCGTGGGATTGATAGGAATGGGAAGATTGATGGAATCGCATTTAATTCAATTTTGAGTTTTTGGAAATTATAATTCATCTTGAGTTTTTGGAAGATTGACGGTTTTTTTTAATATCATATTTTTTATTTATACTAATTATAATTAATAATTGTAATTAGTATGAATTCGTAGTTATTATTAATTAATTCAATTTGAAAATTCTTATTACAGATATAAGTATCTAATTGAGTATATAGAATAAGTCCAAGGAATGTAGAACCCCCAAAATGCACTTATTCGTCTATCTACATGAAAGATACATATGATAATGAATAAAACATCTTGAGTTTTTGAAAATTATAATTCAATTTAATGTTCCGCTATTTATAAGGGATGGAGGTAAAATATATTAATATGTAATTACTACTTTAATTTCATTAGGGAGGGCATATTAGGTATATTAAACACAGTTTTGGCTTTAATTGTATTGTTGTATTTTTTTTAGTTTTAATTGAAGTAGGGGTGTGAATTTTAGCTCTTAATGTCAATAAACTCTTGTAAAAAAATGGAATGAGAAACTTATCGTGGCCAAAAAAGGAAAGTGGGAAACTTATAGTGGGACTAGGTGTGGAAATGAGTCAGGCCTAGGTAGGCTTTAGAAAAAAAAAGCTTGGCCTGTTAAATATCTTTTAGGCACGAGCCTGACCCATGACCTGTCATATCATAAACTTTTTTTTAAGACTTGGTCTGGCCTTTTTAATAAAAAGGCCTGTCCGAAAGCCTTTTAAATGTCTTTTTAGTCTCAATAAAAAAATCATACTATTTCATCAAATCATAAAAAAATCACGAATTATATTGTTTAATGTTAACTAGTTAGAAATTATATATATTAGATACTGCTATTTAAGATGTTTTCTATATTTAAGCATAATACCATATATATTATATTTTTATATTACATATATATATATGTATTTATATATTAAATTAAATAGGTCGGTCTGTTGGGCTTGAAAGGCAGACGAAAAAGCTCAAACCCGATCTATTTAACTAAATAGGCTTTTAAAAAAGCTTGAGCCCGATTTATTTATTAAACGAGTCGAGTCGAGTTTTAATAGGTCGAGCCGTAGACCCCTTTTGGATAGCCTGGTCCATTCCCAACTGTGGAGGGAGTATCTATTAGAAAAACTTTTAGGGTATGTTTAATTTTGGTTTTAAAAATCAGGTTTTGAATTTCAAGATCCAAAACCCGTTTTACTTCGAGATTTAAAAATCGGTTTTCAAAATCCACTCAAAACCACCCCTATCAAACATATTGATTTGACATAAAGTTATATCTATATAATATTACTTCAATCATTATATTCTTTCTCAACAATAATATAATAATACTATAATAATATAATAATACAATAATATAATACATTTAATCATTACACACTTAACTAATCATTATAATCCCATCAAACAATAATATAATAATACAAACTCATTCAATCTTACAACTTGATTTGACATAAAGTTAAATCCTTCACTATTCCAAAACCCAAAAGAAACACTCATATTACTATTCATCGGGATTTCAAAAACCAGGATTTCAAAAACCTGGTTTTTAAAATCACCCAAAACCCAAAGTAAACACCCCCTTAGGGTGTTGTATTAGAGTAAAAAAAAGTTGCAAATTGTACTAGAATGTAAGGATTCAATTTGGTACAAATAAGTATTTGTCTAAAAGAATTGGAGGTGAATTTATTAAAAAAAGGGATAAATAGCTAATAACTCATTTAGAAAATTGGATCTATGTAACTTGTACACAAGAGTCATACTCTAATTTTTTACAATTTCAAAATAACTATATATTTTTAAAAAAATATTATTGACCTTTTTTTTAAAGGTCAAAGGAAGAGTGGAAAATGATTGTGGAAAAAAAAAAGAGAGAGAAAAATTAATGAAGAGTAAATGTGTTAAAAAAAACATGGAATGTGCATATGGGTGTATTGAACAAACGTTTTGTGTTAACAGTTGTATCGTAAGTTAAAAACAGTATTGAAAAAGTAATTTTTACTTTGTTTATATACATATATATTTTTTTGAGGTTTCGAGTATTCGGTTCAAAAATCGACTAATCTCAGGAACCTGAAATCTAGAGAGTAGCACACTCCTAAGTCTCAAGCCTGTACCACTAGGCAAACTCTTTGGGTGTTACATATATATTTAATGCACTACAAAAAATGCATCGATTAGAGACCGTAAAGGCGGTCTCAACACACGTTAGAGACTGATTTGGGACCGATTTATGGAGGTCCTTATTTCATCGGTACCTAATATTGAGAGACCGAATTTATGGCACAGTCTCAAATTAGGGACCGATTGTCGATCGGTCTCTAAATGAGAGACCGATAATTCGGTCTTAAAACGGTCCCTAAACGTGAGTCGGCCCGACCTATTTTCGGGCCTAAAACAGTCTCACATCGGTCTCAGATCTTACCCAGCAACTGCCCCCGAAACCCGACCCGCTGACCCACACCCATGCATCGATTAGAGACCGTAAAGGCGGTCTCAACACACGTTAGAGACTGATTTGGGATCGATTTATGGAGGTCCTTATTTCATCGGTACCTAATATTGAGAGACCGAATTTATGGCACAGTCTCAAATTAGGGACCGATTGTCGATCGGTCTCTAAATGAGAGACCGATAATTCGGTCTTAAAACGGTCCCTAAACGTGAGTCGGCCCGACCTATTTTCGGGCCTAAAACAGTCTCACATCGGTCTCAGATCTTACCCAGCAACTGCCCCCGAAACCCGACCCGCTGACCCACACCCACCCTCTTTATTTACACCCACCTTCACACCCGCATCGCCAACCCGACCCGACCGCCAACCCGACCCACACCCGCCTTCGAGACCCGACCCGACCCGCACCGCCAACCCACACCCACACCCACTTTATTTAATTGGCCATTTTATTTTGGTCTTTGTGGGAATTGATCCCTGGTGGATGGGTGCCCATTTCTGGGCACCCACCACTTTGACAAGTAATTGTCTTGTGTAACTTTTAAAAATAATTATATACATATGTAATTAATTTCTTTATTATATATGTTTTAAATAATAAATTTTCAAAATCAACGTTACTTTAAAGAAGTCCAAAATAATTAAATCATTTTCACATATATTAACTGATAAAAATCATTGAATTAATTGTAAAAAATCAATGTTACTTTAAAAAATCAATGTTACTTTTAAATATTTTATTTTGACACTTCTTCAATGTACATGGACACTTGATTTTATCGTTAAACATATATTGTGGTCTCGTCTTCGCAAAATCAATAAATTTGCGAACTTGATTGTAAAATTCACTATTCGTACTTCCATTAACGAATCGAGGAGTATAATACATCCACCGACGATCCGGTAGTTCCATCTATACGTACTCAAAATCAAAATGATTACATAATTGACATATGTATATAAGATAAATATTGCTATATTATTATATTCAAAGAATAAGTATTGTTGCATTATTGTACTAAAATTAATAATGTTAATAATAATATTTAATTTGGTAGATATGTGAGAAGAATGTGGTGGAGCCCATCGTTAATCCAAAATTTAAAGCTAAAAAATTTGATAGCAAACAGGGTATGCTCTATGAGAAATTAATTCAAGATCTTTAATTTGTTTGACTTTCACGTAGATCAACTTTGAATCGTATACCATATAAAGTAAAATTTTGGGAGTTCAGTTATTTCATAAAAACTTAATTTGTCAGTATTAACTACTTAAGTCAAAAATATTAATTGTGGAATTCTAAATTGATTATTATGAATAAATTGTACTTATACTCGGTCTTATAATATGTGTATAGATAAAATTGTACAAAAAATTTTGAGTGAAATATTTTAACAGTTTTAATTTAATATTAGATAATTAATTCACTCTAAAACCTAATTTACACGTATTCATACTTTGAACAAGTTTAATTGGACATATAATAGTACACATACGATTATGATATCTTTCAAAATAATTAATTCTAATTAGTATTTGATTTGATATCATAACAACGTCAGTGGTCTATCTTATTTACTACTATTATACATATCTATTAATTATATGAAAATAAAATTATCAACGAACACTTAATTAATTAATATGAGAAAACATTAATTTAAATAAAGAGGGAATGAGAAATCTTACGGTTGAATTCGAAACGAGATCTTCAAACTGATATTGGAGAGTAAAATCAAGAAATTGTCTATTTAAAAGCTAGTTTATCGGTTTAAATTGAGAGAGTGACATTTGGGACCGACAATATCGGTCTATAACCACAACCGCGTGATTTGGGACCGAATTATGCGGTCTCTACTATGTTAAAAATTATCTATAAAACAAACAGCTTGATTAAATACCTATTCGTGACCGAAAATATTGGTCTATAAAAACAACCACCTGATTATGGGACCGATTTGGGACCGAAATATGCGGTCTCTACTGTTAAAAATTATCTAAGAATATTCTTCTGGAGTGTTCAGATACCACTAAAATCGGTCTCTATAAAATAAACAGTTTAATTTGATACCTATTCGAGACCGAAAATATCGGTCTATAAAAACAAACGCCTGATTTGGGACCGATTTGGGACCGAAATTTGCGGTCTCCACTGTTAAAAATTATCTATATATACAATATTAGGATGAATATCTAATATAATATAGATATAATCGCCAACTTATTTATCTCTCTCAATGATGGACGAAAATTCCTCTTCTCCTAATTCTGATTCCTCCCTCTCGAACAAACTCATAGAGCCAGATTCGATGAAAGTTGATACAGTTAATTAAAATTTTGGGATTCAGAATTATTTATACCAATTAAAGACTGAATTTTCGGTCTTCAATTAAAATTCAAAATCAGAGTTTTAATTTCAATTAAAATTCGAAATAAGAATTTTAATTTCAATTAAAATTCAAAATAAGAATTTTAATTTTGATTTAGAGACTAAAATTCGGTGGCTAAGTGGTCTGAAAAACATAATATTAAAGACCGAATTGAAAATAGTCTTTAAACGAGCGGTCAAAATTGGTAGTCAATTCAAATTATACTTTTCAAAATATTTGATACCAATTAAAGACTGAATTGTCGGTATTTAAACAAAATTCAAAATCTAAATTTTAATTTCGGTTTAGAGACTGAAATTCGGTCTCTAAGCGGTCTGGAAACATAATATTAAAGACCGAATTGAAAACAATCTCAAAACTCAAATTTTTTTAGGATCAGTCCCAAATCAGTCTCAAATTGAGACTGATTTATGCCGGTCTTAAAACTTTGGTCTCTAATTGAGGCATTTTTTGTAGTGATGATTATTAAGGTGTTAAAATGTTTTTCCTTATTATCAGTGCTAGGTGATTTTCAAAGCTTTCGAACTATCCAATCAACCTAATTGTTAGGTTAGTTGAGTCACGCTTGGACTCCTTGCTCAGTAACAGTAGAGATTTGTTATCTCAACTTTTCTTCGGTTTGCTCATAAGTTTTATTTGAAAGTGATTCAAATGAAATTTGTATGATTTTATTGTACATTTTAAGTTTAATTTTATTAAAATTTCATGTATGTATTACTTTTTCCTTTCAATTTTATTATGCCCACTTCTCTAGACACAGGTTTTAATGAATATTAATTATAGATAAGTTAAGGGAATTTTATTATGCCCACTTCTCTAGACACAGGTTTTAATGAATATTAATTATAGATAAGTTAAGGGTATGATGGGTATTGTGGGGTCCATTTATAAATAAATGATTGTTTATGAAAAGTGAATAACGAAGTGGGTAAATAAGTGATGATATGAGCATAATAAAATTGGACAACAAAAAAAGGAAAGTGAGAATAATAATCACTTGATTATAAGAAAGATAGTGATTTGCTATTTTTTTTTTATATATATATAAATTGAATAGTTCAAAGATAAAAACATCTAGGGGATGTTTACTTTGGGCTTTGGGTGGTTTTAAAAATCGGGTTTTTGAAATCCCGATTTTTGAAATTCTGATGAATAGTAATATGAGTGTTTCTTTTGGGTTTTGGAATAGTGGAAGATTTAACTTTATGTCAAATCAAGTTGTAAGATTGAATGAGTTTGTATTATTATATTATTATTTGGTAAGATTATAATTATTAGTTAATTGCATAATGATTAAATGTATTATATTATTGTATTATTATATTATTATAGTATTATTATATTATTGTTGAAAAAAAATATAATGGTTGGAGTAATATTATATAGATATAACTTTATGTCAAATCAATATGTTTGATAGGGGTGGTTTTGAGTGGATTTTGAAAACCGATTTTTAAATCCCGAAGTAAAACGAGTTTTAGATCTTAAAATTCAAAACCTGATTTTTAAAACCAAAAGTAAACAGCCCCGGCTGAAAATCGAGTTGGGTAATGAAACGACTTGCTATTGCAATTATTGCAGCCCATTTCGAAGGCCCATCTGCAAGTAATCGAAAGTAGGGGTGGGAATAGGCCAGGCCGGGCCAGGCCTTAAGAAAAAAAGCCTGGGCCTGGTATATAATATTTGGGCCCAAGCCTGGCCGGTGGCCTATTATAGGCTTTCTTTAAGAGGCTAGGCCTGGCCTTTTTAGTAAATAGGCCTGGCCCGAAAGCCTTTTAAAGGCCTTTTTAGTGTTATTCAAAATTATTTTTTTACTGTATTACCATTAAATTATTAAAACTAACTTTTTTAAATCTCGAAATGAAGAAATAAGAACAATAAAAAATTAATCAAAAGGTCCATAAAATTATACTCAAATGCAAATGTTTATATCAATTATTTTTAACTATTACAAAGAAAAATAAAACAAAAAATTATATAATTTCTTCAAGATAATCTTATCATATATTGAATATTATTTATTATGTGTCAAATATCATGTATTATATTATATATTTATTGTATTTTTATATATTATATATTTATACATATAGAAATAGAGTTAAATAGGCCGGCCTGTTGGGCTTAAAAGGCTTACGAAAAAGCTCAAGCCCGGCCTATTTAATTAAAAAGGCTTTTAAAAAAGCTTGAGCCTGGCTTGTTTATTAAACAAGCCGAGCCGAGCTTTAGAAGGCCGAGCCGTAGGCCCCTGTCGGGTAGCCTGGCCCATTCCCACCCCTAATCGAAAGAGAGAGAAATTTTAGTTTTGGAATGTTTTTATAATTGGCTAAAACTTATTTGAGACCGTCTCGCATAATGAGATCCGTGAGACGGGTCCCTTTTAACTCATATTTTAAAATTTTGTGTAGGATAATTCATATATTTTTCCAGATTTTATTTGTAAAAAAAGTGATAATATTTAAATGAAAAGTGATAATATTTTTAACAAAAGTTATTATCACTTTTTCCTCAAACATTATCACTTTTATATATGAGGGCCGTTTCACGGATCTAATTCTGTGAAACGATCTCACCCAAGACTAGCCCTTTTATAATTACTTCCTCTATTGTTGAACCCTAATTCTCATAGCATAAATAAGTCTCATATTCATATTTTAGGGGTTTTAATAAAATATTACGATTGAAAATAATAATTTAATTAATTTAATATTAGTGTTTTGTGAAGTTTTAATTAAATAAAGGAAAGCGTCATTAAAAGGGACACTATTTTCTTTATTTAATTAAAACTTCAAAAAACATCAATATTAAATTAGATTATTTTTTAAATCATAATATATTATTAAAAACCCCAATATTTTAAAACTAGCACAATTTTAGAGAATTTCCTGCCCGAGGGAATACCTCAAGAAGAGACTTAACTTTCTTTTTTTTCTTTCTTTTTTCTTTTTCTTTTCTTTTATTTTTGTTATTTAATTTTGCAAGAGTTCTACTCTGTATTATATTTATTGTTGGTTAGAACACTTTTAATTTTAAGATTTTGTATATATTTAAATTGAAGTTTATAAATTATTTTTTTAATAAAAAATCTGAATAAAATATAAATAAAAAAACTGAATAAAAATAATTTGAATTAAAAATTTAAATTAAGTTAATAGAAAAATATGATTTGACAAGTTAATGATTTTTGAACTAAGAGAAGGAAAAATGATTTAAAATAAAAATATTTGATTAAAAATATGAAATTAATCTGAATAGTGTTTTTTTGGTTTGTTAGGGAAATGGGGGAACTTGTATTAGTTGTATACGTAATGTTGGGGAGGGTTGGGGGAGATGGGAATCTGAGAGGACATGTAATAGTTGATTGATTAGACAGCTAATTAAGACTCTGTTTTGTTTGTCTTTAACCATTAAGGGCACGGGTAATTTTATCTGTGCATAACGATTGATTATTAATAAATTTAACTGATCATTTTATAGAATATTACTTTTTGCATGTGATTTAAAAATTTTAATAGTTAAATTTCATAGAATTTGAAAATCAATAATACCATGTGACACCATATCATTGATTTCATCATGTGAATAAAGTTTCAATTACATTTTTTAAAATCTATATTCACTTATAATTATTAACAAAATATTACTTAATGTGTCTAATTATCACAAATTTTGAAAAATATTAATATAAAATAAGTTGTAGTAAAATTGATATGATTGAAGAGAGTGAATAAAATGGATTGTAGAAGAAATTAAGAGTAAAAGAGGTCACAATGTATCTACAAAAATAAAATGAGAAATTTTGTATGAGACATGTAAATAAAAAATAAAAGCTTTTGACAAAACAAAGTAATTAATTAAAATTCAATTTTACGAAATAAGATCCATGAAACTATATCATATAAATTTTAACTTATAATTAAAATCTATATACAATCTTGGGAAACAAAAGTATGTACAAATATACAATCTTGGGAAACAAAAGTATGTACAAATATACGGAGTACATAAATTAATTACAAATATTTTTTTAATAATTAAAATTTATAGAAGTATGCTTAATTACAAATGCATTTTTAATAATTAAAATTCTAATACTTGTAATGATATGTGTTTGTTTTGAAGTTTAATAAGATTACTCCTATAATTTAAATTTATGTTATAAAATGTATATGTGTTTATATAAGATTTATAGGTATTTATAGTAAATTAAAATTTAAGAAATGTAATTAAATAAAATATTCTTAAATAAAATAGATTATAAATTGAGTAATTAATTAAACAATGTTAAACGTCCAAACAATAATACTCATAGTAGAATGCCACTAAAATATTTATTTCTTTTAAATTATAAAACACCACAAAATAAATTGTGTATTTTAAATATTTGAATGGTTGTTAATAAAGAAATGCTATACATAGCCCAAAATTTATGAAAGCTAGAATTGAACAGCTGGGCCTTTGACAAGTTTTTGAGGGAATGGATTTGGTTTAGGGTTTATCGTTATTGACAAGTATCTATAGATACTAGTACGAGACTCGCTTAAATAATTACGCAAAATTATAAAAAAAAAATTATTTATTAAAATTTAAGAATTGTTTTTAATGTAAACATATACTCCGTATAATTTATTTTATTAAAAAAGAAAATGAAAGAATAATTTAAAAATTAAAAAAAATATTAATTATATAAAAAAAAGTTAGGGAATTGAAGAAACTTAAAAGAAAATGAAAGAATAATTTAAATAGAAATTTAAAAAGTTATTTTTTTTAATTATATAAAAAAACCTGTGTAAAAAAGAGAAGTTAGAGAATTTAAGAGATTGTAAAATGGAGCCTTTTTTAGAAGTCATGTCTCAGCATAATGAGATTCAGAATGAGTATATAAGTGAGATATCCCCTATATTACTATTAGGGAGTTTTTTTTTACCTATGTGTCACCTTCACAATTATTTTGCTGAGATGTCGCTTAGTGATTAAGTGTGGTACACGTGTCTTCATTTTGTGAGAAATTTTATTTTTAGTCCTATAAGTTTGATACATTCCAAAATAAACCCTTTAAGTTTCAACTTTACAAAATACGTCATTTACCTTTCAATTTTTGTCCTTTTTTACATCAATTTTTATCCTTTATCGTTTTGTAGGAATTAAAATTGGTAAAGTTGGTGCCATATATATTTAAAAAAGCCAAATCATCATGCCACATCACATTATATTAAAAAAATAAAGCTAATAACACCCCAAAATATTCTATACACACCCCATAATTTTAAATACAAAAATAAATGTATATAAAATGACTAAATAGCCCTTTTATAAATAAAAAGAAAAATAATTAAAAAAATAACATGGAAAATCTGAAAAAATAATGTAATTAAAATTTAAAAGTATTTAAAAAAAACTAATAAAATCTTTAAAAATAATTAATTTACGAAAATTAATTAATTTTTTTGAAAAAAATCTTAGAAAATTAAATAGAATCTGAAATTAAAAATAAATCATAAAAAAAAATAAAAAAAATAAAATTAAAATTAAAATTATTGAAAAATTCAATAAAACATTAAAAAAAAGTAAATTAAAAAAAAATCAATAAAAAAAGTAAGATTTTTTTTCTTAATATTTATTTTTAATTGAGTTGATTTTTATTTCATTTTTTATTTATTTAGTTTTTTTAAAAATTAAATCATTAATTGTTATTTTTAATTTAATTATTTTATAAATTTTATTTGATTTATTTAATATTTTTAGATTTTATTTGGATTTAATTGATTTTTTCATTCAAATATTTTTTAATATGTAACTGATTTTTTAAAATATTTTTAAATTTTATTTAGTTTCTCGTATTATTGAATATTTTTTTAATTAATTTTTAAATTTTATATTTTTAATCATTTAATTTAATTTTAAATTATATTTTTATTTTTTATTCAATTTGTATTTATTTTGAGGGATAAAGGGTAAATTGAAAATAATTAGGGTGTGTTTATTAATAAAAATTG
Source organism: Galeopsis tetrahit (assembly GCA_963675135.1). Classification (NCBI taxonomy): domain Eukaryota; kingdom Viridiplantae; phylum Streptophyta; class Magnoliopsida; order Lamiales; family Lamiaceae; genus Galeopsis; species Galeopsis tetrahit. The sequence continues at coordinate 35,307,188 of OY776122.1, forward strand.
ATTTTTAAATTTTAGTGGGGTGTGTATAACATTTGAAGTTTGTATAACATTGTATTGAGTGTTAGTAGCCTCACCCAAAAAAATTGTTTGCATCTAGTTATACGTTTCAATTAATAGAGTAAAATAAGATTCACATAATTAACATATGTAACACCCTGTGATTTTGCTTCTAAAATTTATTTTGTTTCATATTTTTTTAAGGCCAAATTCTTGTATGTACTCAAGTACATGGTGTACTTGAGTAGACTTTTACTAGTCAAATGTTGACCGTTGACCACTTTTGACCAGTCAACGGTCAATCTTTGACTTTTTTTTTTTTTTAAAAATCGATTTTTTTTATTTTATTTTTTTTTTCGATTTTTTTTTTTTTGAAAAAGTGTATGTTGTTATGACTAAAAAGTGTATCTTTGTTTTTTTAATGAAAAGTGTATGTTACTATATTGAAAAGTGCAACATTATTTTTAATGAAAAGTGTATGTTACTATATTGAAAAGTGCAACATTGTTTTTAATGAAAAGTGTATGTTATTATAACTGAAAAGTGTATGATATTATAACTGAAAAATGTATGATATTATAACTGAAAAGTGTAAGTTATATATTAATGAAAAGTGTATGTTATTATAACTGCAAAGTGTATGATCTATTAATGAAAAGTGTATGTTTATTTAATGAAAAGTGTATGTTATTATAACTGCAAAGTGTATGATCTATTTAATGAAAAGTGTATGTTATTATAACTAAAAAGTGTATGTTCTATTAATGAAAAATGTAAGTTATATATTAATGAAAAGTGTATGTTATTATAATTGAAAAATGTATGATATTATAACGGGTTAATTGCAAAAAAAAATCACAACCTTTGATTCAGTTGCAATTTAATCTAAACCTTTAAAATATTGCAATTTAAATCACCAACTTTAACATTTTTTGGCAAATTAGACTTCGGGCAGCACTCTTATGCCCGAATCCTACATGGCTTTCTATAGGCAAAACGACGTCGTTTTGTGCAAATTAATAAAAAAATAATAATTAAAATCAATAATTAGCCCTGTTCGAATTTTAAAAAAGCTAAATAAACAAGAACATGGATTCATTCCACCGACTCATTCTCCCTCTTTATTCCAGCGATTTCTTCTTATTCTTCGACTCTTTTTACACACGATTTCTTCATTAATACTCAGAAGGTCGTATTAATGGTGATCTTCATCGCCTGTTACAGCCCCCAATTTCATTTCCCCCATTCAAAAAATGGCCCCATTTTCATTTTCCCCAAAATCGAACCCTAGGGAGGAAAGTTGTCAAAGAAGAAGAAGAATGCTCTGCCCGATATAGTGAAAGTCGGTGACCCGATTCTTCACGAGCCTGCGCAGGAAGTTAAACCCAAAGAAATCGGGTCGGGACGGATCCAGAAAATTATAGATGAGATATGGTGAATGTAATGAGGAAAGCACCTGGGGTTGGCTCTGTTGTTCCTCAGATTGGCATTCCTTCATAGTATGACTTGTGATACTTGATTCAATGAATATTGGTATTACATTATCAAAATACTGAAATCAATGTCGTGCTCCAGTTATTATTTTGATGTTGATTTGGTTGGGAAAATTGAGTTGTTTTTATTTCTCATGTTTAATTTTAGTCACTGTTAAAAGATAATTGTTCTAAGAAAAGAAAAAATACATGAGGTATGATACGAAGCAAGAAACTGTCGAAAGAATTAGGGTCAAAGAAGTGAAACTCTCAGATTGAAATACAGAAAAAAAGCTACGAACAAGGCTGATTTTTTTTTTTTTACTTTACACAAAACGACGTCGTTTTGCCTGTAGAAAAAGAAGTGAAACTCTCAGATTGAAATACAGAAAAAAAGCTACGAACAAGGCTGATTTTTATTTTTTTTTACTTTACACAAAACGACGTCGTTTTGCCTGTAGGAAGCCACATCAGATTGCCACGTCAGATTCGGGCACAAGAGTGCTGCCCGGAAGTTTAATTTGCCAAAAATGTTAAAGTTGATGATTTAAATTGCAATATTTCAAAGGTTTAGATTAAATTGCAACTGAATCAAAGGTTGTGATTTTTTTTGCAATTAGTGTATGCTAATGATACACCTTTTGGTTATTTGTACTCGTACTTTCATAATTTAAAAAAATTAAAAAATATTATTAATTTTACTAATTTTATTATTTTCTATAATATGTACAAAATAATTGGTGCTAATTTTTTTAATTATTATTAATTATTAATATAGAAAAACTGTTCGAAAATATTTATTATTTACGAAAATGATTAATTTAGAAAAACTGTTCGAAAATATTTATTATTTACGGAAAAAAACTGTTCGAAAATAACAATTTACAAAAAATTTTGAGAGTGAGTTTTGAACTCATGACCATGTGATAAGACAATCTAAGGACAACCACTAGACTAGAATAACTTCTGTTGAATATTTTGTTATTTATTATATATATATTTAATATTTATAGCTGGACTCAAGTACACCGTGTACTTGAGTACACAGCAGCCCTACCCTTTTTTAAGTTATTTTTTAAAATTATTTTACTATTTATTTATGTAAGAGTTACTTAATTATTTTATACGGAATATACATTTATTTTTGTATTTAAAATTATGGGGTGTGTATAGAATATTTTGGGGTGTTATTAACTCTATTTTTTTAATATAATGTGATGTGGCATGTTGATGTGGCTTTTTTAAATATATGTGGCACCAACTTTACCAATTTTAATTTCTACAAAACATAAAGGATAAAATTGATGTAAAAAAGGAAAAAAATTGAAAGGTAAAAGACGTATTTTGTAAAGTTGAAACTTAAATGATTTATTTTGGAATGTATCAAACTTATAGAACTAAAAATAAAATTTCCTCTCATTTTGTTACGTTCATTTAAAAAGTAAAAATGATGTGTAATGATATTATTGGGTAAAAAAGACATTAGCAATAAAATGATGTGGGAAAAATCTATGTGTCAAGACTATGTGTAATTTTTTAACTTAAAAATGGAAACTTTGATTTAAGACTAATTAATTTCACTTATCCTTTTATAATTTTTTTTCCTAAAGTTTTATTGAGTTACTAAAAGTTAAATGGAAAGGTTTGACCAGTGTAATATTAATTAAAAATAATTATTTTTGTAATTTATTAATAATTATCTAAAATATGAAATGTATTTATTAAGGCATATATTATTAATAATATATTTAGTAAATTCAATTAACTATGGAATAATATTTACTATTCATTATTCCTCAATTATAATATATTTATATTTTTTTTAGAAGTTTATTTGTTTAATTTTATAAATCAAAATTATACAAATAATTTAATATATATGATAGCGACCATTTATTAAAAAAATATATATAATAATTAAGTTAGAATTATCTATTTAAATAATTATACAAAAAACTTATTGAATTATGGTACATACTCATTACATTTTTTTACAAGATCATAGAAATTACATTAATTTTAAATTTTATAGGCAATACCTCATTATAAAAAATTATTAATTAAAGGGGGTGTATTGGTTGTAGATTATGTAGGATTTTTTTGGACTTTCAAAGTTTGGGGTATTCAATTTGCATTTTAAAAAGTCTTTTAAAATTTTGAGGTATTCAATACGGATTTTAAAAAGTCTTTACAAATCTTTAGGTATTTTAATACTCTATGGATTTTGTTGGATTCTCCCCAAAAATATAAATAAATTGCACTATCCAAAATCTCTTTTAAAAACAAGAGATTTCAACGGATTCTCTCAGAGAACTCTAAAGACGAAAGATTAGGAGTAGGAATAGCAATATTGACCCGACCCGCGGATACCCACCCCACCCCGCGAGCTTTGGATCAGGTCAGATTCGCCCCGTATTAAGTATGGATCGGGTTTGGGTCTTATGTCTGACCCGCGGGTATTCGATCCGCCGAATTAATATATAAACTTTATATATATTTTTTTATTAGTAAAATAATTTATTTATATATATATATATATATATATATATATATTATTGGTAAAATATTTTATATAATATTAATTTTTTAAAAAAACACTTCACATTAAAAAAAAAAAAAAAAAAACTCTTTGCATCAATATCGAGTTTTATGAAAAATTTATATAAATCAATAAAAAAATATATTCCACAATCCTGTCAAATTTATGAAAATTCATATAAATTAATAAAAAAAGTCAGTCAAACTCTGATGGACTCTATGGATTTTATAAATCCACGTACTTTTTAAAGTAAAAAAAAAATCCAATAAAATCTCAATTGAATACACCCTCCTAAATATTGACAAATAACTCGCATATAGTAGTAATATTTTTTAAATTTTAGTATTATATACATATGCTAATTGTTGAATAAAGCATAAGTTGTACTATTAAGAATATTTTAATATTTAGACGGTGTGTTTGAAATCACGCGTAACACGCGGGTCTTATACTAGTAGATATATAGATAAGGGTTATTTTTAAGGTTAAATTGTACTCCATCCGTTCAATTTTATTATGCCCATTTCTTCGGGCACGTGTTTTAATAAATATTGATTAGTTTATGTATAAAGTGGATAAGTTGGGGGTATGATGAGATGTTGTGAGGTCCATTTATAGGTAAAATAATTGTTTATAAATAAAGTTAGTGACAATTTGAGTAATTAAGTGATGATTGGAGGGTAAGATAAAGTAGTGTGAATAATATTATTTTCAAAAAGGGAATGGGCATAATACAATTGGACAACCAAAAAAGGAAAGTAAGATTAATGAAATTTGACAAGTATCTAATAATAATATTTGTAGGCTCCATTTAGATGGAGGGATTTGATCTATGAATTTCATATTCACCATCCAAATTCACTCCACTTGTTTTGATTAAAAAGACTCCACTTATTTGAATTAAAAAAGAAATTAATGAATTTCAAATACTTAGCCTAATTTTTTTTAGTTAAAATCATAGTGAGAATTTTAAATTCTCGCTAAAAAAAAGTTGTACTTATAGTAAAACAAACACGCTTAGGGTGTTGTATCTTAGAGTAAAAAAAAAGTTGCAAATTGTATTAGAATGTAATTCCCCTTTTTATATTAATATTAATCAGCCTCCGACTGAAAATTTATGGTTCCGTTACTACCTTAATACTCTAGTAATATAACTCTTTTTTCATAAAAAAAATAAAAAAAATGCGCGCCATGAATTCCAAAAAAAAGTCAGAATCCCAAAATTTTATACTCCCTCCGTCCGCCTATAAGCTTCCCGTTACTTTTTGGCACATAGATTAAGAAAAGTGATTAAATAATATATATAGTACAAGTGATGTGATTGGAGAAGGAGAGAGATAGAGAGAAAAAGTAAGATATAAAGTGATGTGTAAGAAAAAGTATTTACCAAAAAGGGTATGGGAAGCTTATAGGCGGACGGACCAAAATGGTAAAATGGGAAGCTTATAGGCGGAGGGAGTATAAGCCTAGTAACCGGGCGAGATAAAATGAACTCAAAGAAATGGCTTTCTTGTTATGTCCCCCACCGTCCAAGGCTAAAGCTTTCCAATTCGCACCCCTTCAAAATACAAATTTAACCCCAAAAACCACAAGAAACTCTAAATCACTGCATTTTTCATACAACCCAACAAAATGTTGCTACAAATTTGGTGTATTTTACAAAAGTAGTGTGGTGCCAATTGCCACAATCCCTGCAGTTTCTGGGGATGAGGAAGTTTCAAGAAAGACGACGAATGTATTTAGGAGTAGAGAGTGGATTTCTCCAGATTTAGCAGCACTGGGGATGTTTATTGGAATGCATTTGTTGTGTGTTTTAGCTCCTTTTACCTTCAATTGGAGTGCCTTTTGGGTTGCTGTTGGATTGCATTTCGTCACTTTGCTTCTTGGAATTACTCTCTCTTTTCATAGAAATTTGAGTCACAGGAGTTTCAAGCTTCCCAAATGGCTCGAGTATTTTTTTGCCTATTGTGGCGTACTGGCCTTTCAGGTTCAACCTTCTTCATTTTCTAATTTCTACAAATAATTCTTGTACCATCATTATCTCTTCTACTTATACAAATAAAATATCAGAAATTTCCACAAATTAAGTTTAAAAGTGACTTTTAATTTTCGTCTGTGTCAATAAAATCAATCAATTCTTTTTTTTTTGTAAACTAATTCCTCCTACATTTCATTATATTCTACTTTCTCTCAATCATATCAACTCTAATACATCTACTTATTACTCCCTCCGTCCATGAAATATAGTCTCATTAGAGTGGGACATATATTTTAAGAAAAATGTAGATAAAATAAGGGTATTGTGGAGTCATTGTGAATAAAGTGATTGTTTGTGAGAAAAGTTGATGACAATTTGAGTAATTAAGTGATGATTGAAGGGTGATAGTTTTCTTAAAATGTACTCCCTCTGTCCCATACTTGAAGGCTCAAATCAATTGGGCACAGATTTTAATGAATGAATTGTTTATTAATATTGTGTAAGATAAAGTGAGGGTAGTAAAGACTTTTCAACTTTATAAATAGTACTCCATCCGTCCCATATTTGAAGGCTCAAACCAATTGGGCACAGATTTTAATGAATGAATTGTTTATTAATATTGTGTAAGGTAAAGTGGGGGTAGTAAAAACTTTTCAACTTTATAAATAGTAAAATTACTTTTTTAGTGTAATAAAGTAGTGTCATTTGTTGTAATATTGTGATGTTTTAAGAGGAGTGTTTAAAAGTGTTTTTGCTATTTTAAGTAATGTGCCTTCAAGTATGGGACGTCCAAAATGGTAAAATGTGCCTTCAAGTATGGGACGGAGGGAGTAATAAAGTTACTTTTTAGTGTAATAAAGTAATGACATTTATTGTAATATTGTGATGTTTTAAGGGGAGTATTTAAAAGTGTTTTTACTTAGGTAATGTGTCTTCAAGTATGAGACGCCCAAAATGATAAAATGTGTCTTCAAGTATGGGACAGAGGGAGTATGAGACTACATTTTATAAACAAAGAATATAAGATAAATAAAACTAATTTTCGTAGACGAAGGAGTATATTATATTCCTCCGTGCCCTGAGTTCATGGGCCCTTTCCCGGGACGGAGGGAGTATCTTTCAAAAGAAATTAAAGATTTAAAAAAAAAAAAATGGTTTATGTATCTTATTAATCATTTACAGGGAGATCCAATGGACTGGGTGAGCACACATAGATACCACCATCAATTTTGTGACACGGGAAAAGATCCACATACCCCTGTTGAAGGATTTTGGTTTAGTCATATGACCTGGTTTCTTGATACCAATACTATTCTTGAAAAGGTAATTACAATTAATCTTCCATTCTTTCAAAATTTTATATGCTACTTTGTGTAACTGTCTTGAACTTTAATCTTTTCCATTCGTTCTGATGGTAGCTTCTTCAATTATATTTTTTAATAATTTGGGCCTTACATATTTTTTAATCTTTTCCATAAGTGAACACAGAGGAGTTATTTGGCCTGATTTGCTTAATATTCTGTTTGTTTTGCTTTTCAGTTATTTGAGTTATTTTCTTATTTTCTTTGGTAGAGTCTAGTATGCACTCGAGTGCATGTTGTGCATCCTAGTCAATGTGCACTTTTCAATTTACTGACTTACACTTTTTGATAAATGGGGTTGTAACTTTCAATTATTACTAAAAATATTATTATACAGTTTAATAATTGAAAAGTGCAACACCATTTATCAAAAAGTGTAAGTCAGTAAACTGAAAAGTGCATCATGGACTAGAGTGCACAACATGCACTCGAGTCCATAGCAGACCAACCCATTTTCTTTTGTGTTTATTGAATCAACTGGTCCATGGGCCATGCATTTATAATTACAGTGTGTTTATTCTAATTGAATTTGAGATTATCTATCAAATTATTGAATTGATCGGCAATTGACTTGAACGGAAATTGTTCCCGAAAAACTTAGTGTTCTTCTTCCTATATTCAATATGACGGAGTTAAAGGAAGAAAAACACTAAATTTTCCCACTTGTAAATCATTATACATAGTGAATTATTCATATATGGTGATTATAAACCTATTCTCACATGGTACCAATCAAACTCACATAAACCATAATTTCTCTCTAAAGTCTCACGCTTTAATTTCTTTCGATTTTCTTCTCTTACATGGAGGCGCTGGCTCCCCCCTCCCCTCCCCTACCCTCAATACCTTGGTTCATCTTTAGACCATTAAATTATCATATTCCAACTACATGTGTTGGGTAATTTGGTTTTTTCGGTTGTATCAAGCCATGATCTTCTCTCTCACGTTCATGGTACGATAGGCACTCCAGCTCAGTCGATCACCACATCTGGTGAATCGGCTCCTTAGATACATTAAAGGTACTCATAACTTGGGACTCTCAAATTACTCGCTCGTTGGTTACTTTGATGCGGATTGGGATCGTTGTATTGAGACTCATCGTTCAACCTACGACTACTCGATATTTTTAGGAGGTAACTCGGTTTCATGGAGTTCGAAAAAACAACCCACCGTTGCTCGCTCGAGCTATAAGTCCGTGTATCGAGCACTTGCAAACACTGCTCAGGAGATGATCTAGGTCACCCATTTAAGCCACAATCTTGTTGCTCACAAACGTGCGAAACACATTGACTGACACTTAGTTTGCGAATTGGTCTCGTCTTGTCACCTGACCACTCAATTCGTCCCATCTCATCTCCAGCTCAAGGATGTCTTCACCAAAAGCCTTCGTCGACCAAGCTTTGAATTATTACGTTTCAAGCTATATGTTCGATTACATCCCCAACATTGTTTGATGGGGGTAATAGGGAATAATATTTTTCAATATTAATCTTTATCTTTGTATATATATATTTTGAAAGATATAGTTTTTGTATTTACCTTAATTCTCTCACTTGTAAATCATTATGTATAGAAAGTTTTCCTATCATCTTATTAATGGTGATCATCATATGTATATTCTCACAATTTTATTCAATCTGCAGTGTGGGGAGCCTAACAATGTTGGAGATTTAGAGAAACAACCGTACTACAAGTTTCTTCAAACTACTTACCTAATTCATCCTATGGCACTTGGAGCCCTACTCTATGCAATCGGAGGGCTACCCTACGTTGTGTGGGGAATGGTACGTAACTATATTAACATGTCATAAACATATCAGGCAAACAAAAAAAGGTGCAAATTTGGATATTGAATCATGATGTAAATGCAGGGTGTGAGGACTGTGTGGGGTTACCATATCATTTGGCTGGTGAATTCAGTTTGCCATGGTTGGGGTAAACAACAGTGGAATACCGGCGATCTTTCACAAAACAACTGGTATGTTTGTTATGTGCACAACCGAAATATTAAATCAAATTTACGCCACCAAAATTGTACGTATTTCATTACGCAGTAACAAAACTTGTTACATTTTATAATTGACACATATATAACAAAATATTTTCATTGTTTAATTTTCTGAAGTCCTCATAATATTTCAAACTTGATTGATTATTGATTTGAGAATTAGACATTTCATGATAAAAAAAATAATGTGGTTGTGTGAAATACAGGTGGGTGGGGATGCTTGCATTTGGAGAAGGGTGGCATAATAACCACCATGCATTTGAATATTCAGCAAGACATGGACTAGAATGGTGGCAAGTTGATTTTACTTGGTACGTCATCAGGTTTCTTCAACTTATTGGATTGGCTACTGATGTCAAGTTGCCTAGTACAACCCACAAGGAAAAGATGGCATTTCCTAATGAATAAGGCTTCAATTAGGCTAAATAAATCAAGCTTTGTTGATCGATAGAAAATGAAGCAAAACATGGAATATGCATATATACTACAACATATGTGGCTTTATATATATATGTAACACCTAAAAAGTGTTACATAATAATGTGTTACTATTGATAATAGGTAACACTTTTATTGGCGTCGCAGTTGCCCGTGTAACCTAAAGTCAATGGTAACACTTTTATGCTTTAGATAACACTCAGTAACACTTTATTGTATCACTTCAAAAACGTTATATTTGACTTTGAATGTAACATTTTATTTGTTAAATGTAACACTGTTCCTTCTTCCTGCAACTTCATTTTGTTAGCTAAAGAGGTCTGATGAGTGATGTCATTTGCATCACAAATCCTTGGCTAAGCCTTGATTCATCATACTTGTTATCAGCCGTTGTGATGGTCCCAAAAGGAGTGTGACACGTGTATGGGGGGATACACGTGCGTGTGTTTTTCAAAACTTGGGTCAAACAATAAAAACACAATAAACAGAGTCAGGTAAGTTGTCCAAATGTCAAGTCCTATGAGAATGAATATCTTATGAATATTTTCACAAGTCCAGATCATAAACAAGCTATATGCGATGATAGACCCTTTTTATACTCCTTAAAAATAACTTAAATCTTACTCACACAAAGTAGTTCTTATGTTAAGTCTAATGAATACTTAACATGTTTAATAAATGCTGAAGGTAAGTGTCACAAGATGTATAGTGATTCAGAGGCTAAACTGCTCATACGTCCACTCTCCTAATTTAATAGGACAATTCTTTAATCTCTTGGAATTAGCTTGTTTTATAGTGCCAATGTGCACTTTTCTTCTTCTTCTTCTCTTCTCTTGATTTCTTACAACATTCTCTCGTTGCAATACTCTCAATCTACTATGAACTTCAACAATAATCTCAAGTATCTCTCAAAGTGAAAGTAGGGTTTTGTTTTTGGTTACCAACTTAATGTGATATCCTTTACAATTAAGAACAAGTGTAAAGGCTAAGATATCACTAACTAGGCTTTGGATAATAGTGTAAAACTGCCTAGTGATAACTAAGGATAACACTCAATAAATGCTTAAAAGCTTAATCTCTCGATGATATGAGTGTTTGAAACTTTTGAATGCTAAGAATATCTTGCAATAACTTCAGTTTGTATGTGTAGCTTGTATGTCCCGTAATCTTGAAATAATTCACGATGTTACCTATTTATAGAGTAAGTAAACTATCCGTTGGTGGAGATAACAAACTTATCCATAAATTTGAACTTTTAAATAGTTCAGGGACCTGCATGCAACTAGTACATACATTCACGTCCATTCTGAAAACTTCATTCCTATTCCAGAATTTGTTATGTGCAGGTGACACATGGCGCATGATTATTGCTATTGACCTTCATGGAATAATTTCTGGCATTGCATATAACGGCTTGATCTTGTACTAGGTTGATTCATTTATGCATTTGTAATTCATTCTCCTTGTCCATAAGTGAGCAGAATTCACTACAAGAAAAAAGGCTTATAGTCACACATCTTTTGTCACACTATAAAATAAATATGGTAAAATGTATTATATAGTCACATTAAGTCTTTTAGTGTTTTTTAATGTGTTAATATGATTGTTATAAATACACTAAATATTAGGTGTTTGGATATATACTTAATTACCACACATAATAATACAAATTATCTATAGTCACACACCTTTTAACACACTAAAAATAGATGTGTTTAAATTAAAAATAGATGTGTTTAAAATTACATTATATTTTAAGTGTGTTTATAAGTATGTAATTTACCACACTAAAAAAAATAAGGTGTATTAATATTAACTCTAATACCACACTTTGTATTAAGAATTATAAAATTCAAATTATATTAATTTTTTATTTTATATGACTGATAAAATATATATTAAAAAAATATAAGAATATATTTTATTAATAAAATTTATTTTTTACTTAGACAAAATTTATATTCATAAATTAATTGTTGGAGTACTATTTTTTTTTTCATGATTCACACAATATTTTTTTTTTTTTACGTAAAATTCCAATCAGTCATTTTTTTAATCTAACATTTTTCATTTTTTTCATGATTCGCAAAATATTTAGAAAAACCGTTTTTAATTTAATCTAACATTTTAATTTTTTACTAAATATAATTTAAAATAGTATATATATATTCTTGTGCTTTTTCTTATACTAAATAAGTTGTAGTAGAATGGTAAAGTCATTAACATGCATGAGATGAGAGGTGCAAGGTTCGAGTCTTGGTAATGACATTTTATTTTTAATATTTTATTTGCAGTATATAAATGTATTTTAGAGTGTGATAACATGTAATTTATCTTCACATTTTAAATAGTACTAATTTCTTGTTATTACACATTTTTCTTAAAAATGAGCACATGATATTATTAATAGAATACACATTTTTCTTAAAAATGAGCACATGATATCTTAATTTCTTGTTTCAGTTGATATCCGTAATTTTTTTTAAAAATGAGCACATGATATTATTAATAGAATACACATTTTTCTTAAAAATGAGCACATGATATTATTAATAGAAGAGATTATAATTAAATAGTACTAATTTCTTGTTATTACACATTTTTCTTAAAAATGAGCACATGATATAATAGAATACACATTTTTCTTAAAAATGAGCACATGATATTATTAATAGAAGAGATTATAATTAAATAGTACTAATTTCTTGTTATTACACATTTTTCTAAAAAATGAGCACATGATATTATTAATAGAATACACATTTTTCTTAAAAATGAGCACATGATATTATTAATAGAAGAGATTATAATTAAATAGTACTAATTTCTTGTTTCAGTTGATATCTTAATCTTAATACTCTATATTTGTGAGAATAAAAAGGAGCACATGATATTATTAATAGAAGAGATTATAATTAAATAGTACTAATTTCTTGTTTGAGTTGATATCTTAATTTTAATACTCTATATTTGTGAGAATATAATGGGACACGTGTCACAATTTCACCACACTATCACAATCTCTCTTTACCAAAATCGTCTATTTCAAAATTCTTGCATTCTCAGTCATTCTTATTAAAAAAATTCATTTTTTCTATTTTAATCTCAAAATAATAATTCAAATATTATCTACTAATAATTATTATTTTTAAATTTGAAATCATAATTATTCTTTTTTAATTTATTTATCAAACTTTAATCCCAACACAATTTATTTTAAATTTAAATTTTGAATAACCTCATCATTTTCTCAACTAACTCAAATATCTAATATTTTTATACCTGAAACTCTCATGTCGTTATCTTATCTTTATCACTCTCTGGTACAGAAAAGTTGAAAGCTTATTCTCTTTGGCTAAATAGTAATTTCATTTTTTATTAGATTTTTCCTCTGTTCACGTGTTAATATATATTTTTTTCGTTTAGAAAATGTCAACCTATTCTCCAATCTGTGTTATCGGGAAGGTTGAGGAAAGGAAATATTTTTTAATAAGTTCTGAATTTTTTTATGTAATGCATTGTTATTCTAGACATAACCCATGGATACATGAGGAATGGATGGAGAATAATTTTGTATATTTTGATTTTGTGGATACTATTTTAATCATTAATTTTTATTTTTTTAGCAGAAGAATTGTCCATTCGGATATGTATAATTATTATTTAAGTATAATTTATATATTTTCACTATCAATTTCATATAATTATTTTTTAATTATATTTTTTTAGTGCTTTATTAATGGATCATTTTAATATTTCATAGTTTTAATCCTTTTTAATAATTTGTTATCTTTATTTCTTTAATGTTTCGCTCATTCTCCAACATCAGAAGTATCAAATTTAAATTTTTTAGTTATATTTTTCAGTACTTTATTATTGAATCGTTTTAATATTTAATAGTTTAATAATTTGTTATATTTTTCTCTTAATTTTAGCATTTGATGAAGATGGATATGTGAATAAGGAAGGAGAAAGAAATATTCATTTTCTTTTTTGATTAGGACCATTTTTGTTAAGTTTGATTGAGGTGTAATTTTTTTATGTTGAACTTATAATTCTGTATTATAAGGGGAATATTCGTGTTTAATTTTACTTATAAAATTACTTATATATGTTAGTTCTTAAATTTTTTAAGTTTTTTTTTAATATATTGAGTGCAAGGAAATACAACCATTCGAATTTAAATAATTATCTTATAAACCATTTTACTACATGTTTAACTCTTTTATTTATTTTAATATTAAATTTTGAATAACCCATATTTTTTTCAATATAAGAAAACGGTTAACTCTTGAATATGTGGTTTTAAAAATTCTCCATGAAAATTCTGAAGAGTTAATTTATGATCACTTTTGAATATGTGGGGTTTATAATAGTACTAAATATATTACAATATATAATCGTCATAATTTTATTAATGCATAAGTTATTCATATATTAAAAATATTATAATATATAATAATTACAAATCAAGAATTTATATAAATATATACCTTATAAATATATTAAAAAAAAAACTTCCACAAACTATAATAATGAAAAATGTATAAAAATTAATATAATATTTAAAATTATTATTTTAATAAATCACACTTATCTTAATCTTATTTTAATACTCTATATTTGTTCTTATCTTAATAATATAACGGGAACAATTTCATCACTCTATCACAATCTCTCTCTTCACTAAAATCAAAATCGTCTATTTCAAAATCACTGCATTCTTATTAAAAAAAAAAAAAAATCATTTTTCCTATTTTTCAACTTTCTAATTTAAATATTATCTAATTTTAATTTTATATATTTTAAATATCTTATCTCTATTTCACAAACTTTATTTCAATCTCTCTCTTTATTCGGTATTCTGCATTCTTATTAAAAAAGAAAAAATCAATTCTCCTATTTTAAAATTTAAATTTAAATTTTGAATAACCATAATTATCTCAAAAGTTAAATCTCTAATCCTTTTTATATGGCCACTCTCAAGTCATTATTTTATCTTCGGTCTCTCACTATAATAAAACTTCAAAGTTGTTGTAGCCTTTTTTTTGCCTATATTTTCTATATAATTTGAGCTCCAACTTCTACATACTTATAGTTCACTTTTTTTCTATTATATATTGATGCAGTACAATAAGTATGTTACTTAAAAATAATTATTCTTCGATCACATATCAAGTTATCAATTTTACCTTTTATATTTTTCTTTACGTATTCACTTATTATCTACCTCAATATTACTACATAAACTAACATTACTATTTTTTTTTAATGTCTTTTATCAAATTATTCATTTTTACCATTTATATTTTCTATTTTTCTACGTATTCATTTATTATCTTCTTTCTCATTTATTAAATTTTCATTTATTTTTTATTTTTTTGTTAATATATTTTATATAGTTTCTTTCAGTAATTTTTTTTAAGTGCTTCTAATTCAATGAATGATATTTGATTTGAATTATTAATTATTTTATTTTATATTATTGTTTAATAACTTTAATTCTAAATTTTAGACTTGAATCTAGGTCCAACTAATTCAAGTTAGCAAAAGTCTTTATGAGATTTAATTATGGATTCACGGTATTTTTTAATTAATTATGTAATTTAAAATTTATAACACACAACAATATTTCTTTTACTTATTTTAAATTTAAATTTATCAATTTTTCATTATTTTATATTATTTACGTGTTAATTGTTTTTTACAATACAAAATCCCGATGAACTATGATTCTTTACTTGGATTAGGTTTGATTTTTATTTAGATTTTTTTAAATGATATATATATATATATTTATATAGTTTTGTGTTGTTTAATCTTAAATTACTATTTTAATTTTATATATTTAATATTTATAAAATTATCGTTCAAACTCAACACTCTCATATTGATGTCACTTATTTTTTTTTTAAATTTAAAGGATTGAATTTTTTTTACCATAGAAGAGAAGAATTGAAATAAAACGTAAAAAATTGTATAAATATGAAGAGTGCAATTGTTGAGTTAGTTGAGAAAATAATAATGTGATTATTTAAATTTTAGAATAAAAAAAATTGAAAAAATTGTTATAAAATGATTTATAAAATAATTATTTAAAATTTAAAATAAAAATTTATGTAAAAATAAAGAAAAGAATTTAAAAGGGGGAGATTGAAATAGAGCGTAAAAATCTCAAATTATACACATCAAATCAAATAGTATTTATTTTTTATTTTAAATTTATTTAGTGTACTTGGATTAGGTTTGATTTTTATTTACTTTTTAAAAAAAAAAAATGATATTATATAGTTTCGTGTTTTTTAATCTTAAATTACTATTTTAATTTTAATTTTATATATTTAATATTTATCAAATTATTGTTCACTCTCATATTGACTTATTTTTTAAGATTTAAAGAATTGAAAAATTCTTACCATAGAAGAAATTTGTATTTAAATTTTAAAATAACTAAAATATAAAAATTCTTATAAAATGGTTTATAAGATAATTATTTAAAATAAAATTTTATGAGAAAATAAAGAAAAAAATTTAAAGAAAGAGAAATTGAAATATAGGTAAAAATCTCAAATTCTATCTCCCATACTTCTATTTCTCTATTCTATATAGGAAAGGGATTAGATATAATTGTTTTTTAATAATTTATTTATATTTTATTATTATTTATATAATATAAATTTACGAAAATGATATAGAGCCCACCAATTATGCCCACTATTTGCATTACCACGTCAATAAATTCTTATTTATATTTAATTTAAACTTAATCTAATATCAATTTTTTTTATTCATATCAATATTTTAAAAAATCTTTTTTTATATTTAATTTAATATTATCTCTATCAAATTATGCTAACTAACCCATCATTCTTTTTTCAAATCTTTCCATCACCATTAATTTTTTCTCAAAATCTCATATCAATATTTTATTTTATCCGTAACTAACCCATTAATCTTTTCTCAAATCTTTCTATCGCCATTTGATTTTTTCTCAGAATCTCTTCTCCAAAATTGTAGAAACTCTCAGAATCTCTTCTCTCCGTTTTGCTTCTGATTATTTGAAACCTTATATCTATACAGGAATGGAAGAAGAACAAGATGATGCAATGTTTATCCCACAGGTTGCAACTAATTTTATTCCAAAAATTAGACAGGAATTCCAAAATGCCAACTTTTATTTTGCTTATGAAACAGATGATGCAGGGTTTTTTCTCAGATGTTTTTGGGCTGATGATGAATCAAGAAGATCATATGCGTATTTTGGTGATACAATAGTCTTTGATACAACTTATAATACAAATATGTATAGCATGGTGTTTGCCCCCTTCGTTGGAGTCAACCATCATCGTCAAACTACTATGTTTGGTTGTGGATTGTTAAGTGATGAGAAGATAAATTATTTTACGTGGTTATTTTCTATGTTCTTAGAGTGCATGCCAAGACACCTCCACGTGTGATTATTACTGATCAGGATGCAGCAATATCACGAGCCATTTCGGTGGGGTTTCCTGACACGATGCATCGATTTTGTTTATGGCATATACTTAACAAGTTTTCTGAGAAATTGAACGCTCGTGTATTCAAGGATTAATATCACAAACTATTAAATATTATTAAGGAGTCAGAATCAGCCGATGAGTTTGAAAATCGGTGGTTGGAGTTAATGAATTCTACTGAGCTAGAAAGGAATGAGTGGTTGAGTAATATGTATGAAATTCGACATCGATGGGTGCCTGCATATTTTAGACACGCCTTTGCTGCCGGTATGTCTAGTAGCCAGAGAGTTGAAAGTAACCATTCTTTTTTTAAGCGCTATGTTAAACATAAAAATTCTTTGGTAGATTTTATTACTCGTTTCAATAGAGCAATTGTTCACCAGAGGCACGAAGAGTTAATTGCAAATCACACTGATTGCAATGAAGTACCACCCATAGCTACAAGATTTTTTATGGAGCAACAAATGTCTTCAATCTATACAAAAATAATATTTTTATTGTTTCAAAAAGAGTTGCTGGACAATATGATGTATATTTGCAAATCGATTTCGAACACAGGTGAAACTCTTACATACACAGTGCAACATTTTGATCCCAACAAAATTTTTAACCGACAACGTAAGTTAACACATCATTTGTCATCTGATTTAGTTTCATGTAGTTGTCAGTTATTTAATTTTGAAGGATATCCATGTCGTCATATACTTTGTTGGATGGGGGTTACTCAAGTAATGCTGTTGCCAGATAAGTATATTGTGAATAGATGGACTAAGAAGGCAAAATTTTTTATAGTCGATGGGTTAACACCAGCCTCTGTAGAAGATCAATCTTTCATTTCAAGGCGTAGGTCATTGGCCCAAGTTGCAATGCATTTAGTTGATAAATGTTATTTAACAGATGAAAGTGTGCTATGGTATAGTGTTTAAGTAAAAACAGATTAATGTTGTACTAAATGTTGAGACAAATTGTACAACACTGACACTAACAGAATATCAGAAATAAAGATACACAACGGAAGACTTGAAACACTAAAAACAAACGAGACACAATGAAAATATTTTTCACATAGATTTTATAAATAAAAATCTATGTGAGCCTTACGACGAAATATCAATACTTATCTTCAAGTACAAATTTTGTGTGAAATGTTACAACAATAATCTTTACAACAGAAACTACAAACGAGGCAGGTGCCTTGTTCTAAAAACGATCTAAGTGTATGAATTATACACCGCCGAAATGCTAGTCCTATCTATGATTACACTCTCGATAGATAAAGAAAAGCGCACAGTCATACGAGTGGGAAACTTCGTATGAACTAAAAGGTATAGCTATTGGGGCCACAATTTCCTAACAGGATGAACACTAGTCTAGGATATTGATCGAATAGAATACACTAAATTATGAAGCCTTCCTTCGGTATTTATAGTGTGAGGAACGAATTCTAGAGGCTTCCATATTTGAGATCCTATTTTTTAGGAACTCAACTTCCATGATCTTTCTAGATCCTTCATGCATGTTCCAGGTCGATCTATAAGGTTCCAAGGCGGTCTAGCACGTTCTACAATGTTCTGGAATCTTCCAGGTTCCAGATCCTTGTAGAAGCTTCTAGATCCTGCCAGAAATGCGATAACATTTAGATCAATATTTAATGTAGCATTTCAGAAAAGACTTAGAAAAAATCTCGGAAGGTCAAATTAAGATGTTGTTGATAATGTTAAAGCATTCAAGAGTTAACAACATCTACAATCTCCCCCAATTTGAACTTTCGACTACAACACACCTGATGCACATATATTTCTATATATACCCAGTATTATGTATTTAGCTGAGGTGAACATCTACACTAAACACTAGTCAAGACAATACCTGTTGTAATCGTTGGATCAAATCGAACGAAGATCAAGAATAATCTTACAATGATCCGTGCCATAAGATCAAGATAATTTTACCCAAAACAGAATAAGTATAAACAGTACACTTATTCACAACATAACTAATTTACTAAAATCAAAAGTTGAACTGGAAGAATTAACATAGGATTTAAGTAAGACACTAAACAAATAAAATCAGAGCAAAACAGAAATAAAAAATAAATAAACTAATAACAATCTATACAAGACCTAAACATGAATAAACAACCTGCAGTAAACACATAATAACCTATAAACAATATTATCAAGTGCAACCATAATTAAGCAAGTTATATATCAAACATTGTTGGGAATAAAATGATTTTGATTTAGATACCAAAACCCCTGATTGATGATGTTCAGATTAGTTGAGATATGCTCAAGTATAGATCAGATAAGTTGTCTCAGGTTACTTGAGTATGTAGAAATGCTTTAGTCTCAAAATCTCAGAAATGTTGTGTGTTGGTCCTGAAAGGAGTATATAACAAGTGTATGGGGGGGGGGGGGGGGAATACACTTGTATGCAATTCTTTTGCTAATTGATCAAACCAGAGTTCAGTAAAGTTGTTTTGGACAACTCTGCTGAAGAAGATTAACTCTTCTAAGATAATCAGACTACTAAGTACTATTGAGTACTTAGTTGATTGACTATCTAGGGGAGTTATATGTGCGGAATAATGGTTGGCCCTTTAAGTTTAGACTCCTTTAATTTCTGAAATCACTTAGTCAATGCAACACAGTTCAGTTTAGCTTCAGGGAACTTGTCCAAATCAGTTTTGCACAGTCTTTGAATATGTATCTTTGAAAGATCAGTTTTGTGTGCAGTGTTGAATGAATGTAAGTACTTTGTAAAGCAAAACAACACAAGAAGTTATAGTGGTTCAGAGACTCAAGCTCCTACATCCACTTTCCCTGATTTAACAGGATAATTCCTTCACTCTTGGAATTAACTTGTTTTATAGTGCCAAGGTGCACTTGATCAAGAACACCACTCCTTGGTGAATTGATCCCTAGGATGTCTAGAGTCCTAGTACCCTCTTCTCAACTCAGAACTGAACTGTTCTTCTCTCAACAGTCAGCTCCTACCACTTCTACTACTACAACCTTCTCACTTTCACTCTTGAAAGGTGTAAGGGTTGAAGTAAGGTTCCAACTAATGAGATATCCTTTACAGTGAAGATCAGTGTATAAGGATAGGATATCTCTCTAAGCTTGTGTATGGATATACAATTGGGTTCAGCTTAGATGAAGTGTTTGAAGACTAAGATAGTCTTTGAAAGCTTTGAAAGCACTCTAGCTTGTAAGAACTTTGAGCTTAGTTGGATTGTGTTGAGGTGCTCTCAATTGGTCTTCACACTTCTGTATTTATAGACAAAATGGAGGATTTGCCCGTTGGAGAGGCAGCCCCAAATTGCTATAAATGTCTTCCTTGAGTTCTTCAAACTGGAAGACAGATTCTTGATAGTGACATGTCCTCATTTGGGTAATAAACGGATGTAACAGTTTTGTCTTCATTCTGCAGCACTTTTCCCAATGTTTGACTTCTTGTTAGGACTTGGACATGGCTTCTGAAGGTTGATCCAATGATAGGACAACATTCCTTATCATCTGGACAACTCTCCTTATCACTATCAGCAGTTTTGCTTTTCAGCATGGTTGGCTTGCTCTTCTTCAGATGACTTGGCTCTTTCCCTTTATTTCTCTTGAGTATGGTCTTAGCTTATTTCTTTGAGGACCTTTAGGGACTGGTTGTTTCAAACTCTTCAGCATAGTTGATCTCAGGCTTTCAGAGCACTTGATCTTGATCAATTTAGCTGAGACAACTCCTCTGGACAACTCTCCTGATCAGTATATTTAATCTTTTTGCATCAGAGCACTTTATGCCTAGAGTTGACTTCTCTGGACAACTCTTCTGATAAACATCTTTGAGTAGTCTTGTCCTTTTGAGCTAGGTAAGCTTGTTCTTGCATATGGCTAGCTTCTTTGGACAACTCTCCTGATCAGAGCATATGAATATTTTCTCTGGACAACTCTCCTGATCAGAGCATCTTCATTGGATTTGTCCTTTTGAACTTTACAATCTTGCTCTAGCATAAGAGCATCTTCTCTGGACAACTCTTCTGATAAGAGCATCTTAGATTTCATAGGGTGTCCTTGCTCTTAAGTGATTGTTCCAGAATTTGAGCCTTGAGGGGACTTGATCTTGATCATCTTCAAAGCATAGGTTCCCCCTCAAATTGTGCATCTAATTGTCTAAGAGCTACCTAACATTTCAGCTTCTCATCTAGCCTATAATCTAAATGTTCTAACATTCTTAGAACATATTTATATTGACTTAGGCATGTCTCAGGGGGTTTTGGTATTAGATCAAAACATATTTCATTTTATTCCCAACAATTTCCCCCTTTTTGATGATGCCAAAACCTACACAATTTAAGCAAAAGTGACTTGTCTACACTTATTACATGTATCTTCAGAAGACATGACTAAGGTCAACATTCCTGAAAAAATAATGTGTTAGTGTATTCACTGTTTCTGTTGCAAGTAGGTTTTAAGATAGGCATAGAGAGATTTTGTGTTTCTTGATTCAAAATAAGTTCAACTATCATTCATTAAAAAGTCATTACAGGCATGTTGATAGTTGAAATTAACATATCAGAGCATGAATCAATACATCAGAGCAATTCATAATCATAATTCAAAATAATCTTTTCAGCATCAGAGCACAGAACTTGTATCAGAGCAATTCATAGCAAGCCAGAGCAAACAGATTAATCACATCAGCAATCTTGACCATATTTCAGCATAGTTGATCATTCAAGTAAGGTCAGAAGACTTAGCCATTTCAAAGATCATCCTCAGGAGGTGGCAGCATTCCATACTGTGCCCACACTCTTCTTTTCAGTGCCATGGCTTCTTGGTTGGTTCCCTTAGGTCCAAGAACCATCTTGTTCAGCTTAAGGATCTCAGTGAATTCCCTTAGAATTCTTGCTTGGTCAATCCATCCTTCAAGCTTTGGAGGCATGTATATGATTGGCTTGGGAGCTGTGAGTTCAAATCTTGCAATGTCAGCAGCTGCAAGTAGTTGTTGATACAACCCTCTGTAGTATTCTAGCATGAACTCAGTGAAGGCAGAGTTTGCATCTCCTCCATTCCATCTGTCAATGACATAATAGTCATAGACAAACTCCCTTTTGGCTTCTTCCCATGTGTCATTCAGTTGAATTGGCACCCATTTATCCAAGTGTGGATATTTGGTGTCCATTGGGATTAGAAGCTGAGGCTTCATCTTGCTGTAAGTTGCTCTTCTCCTTCTTGGTTTCTGAAAGTTTGCTCTCCTTTCATCTCTTGCTCTGTTGGCTTCTTCCATCAGATCAATTTTCTCATGGGCCCTCATCATGGCCAGTTTCTGTTGTGTTTCAGGGTCTTTGCCATACCCTTCATGAAACAGCTTTGATGGATCATGGGCTAGAACAGTTGTCTTCTTCTTAGG
Organism: Galeopsis tetrahit; assembly: GCA_963675135.1. Taxonomy (NCBI): domain Eukaryota; kingdom Viridiplantae; phylum Streptophyta; class Magnoliopsida; order Lamiales; family Lamiaceae; genus Galeopsis; species Galeopsis tetrahit. The sequence continues at coordinate 35,329,883 of OY776122.1, forward strand.
TTCAGATCCAAATCCTTCAGCAAATAACTCTTCAGTGTCTTCAGAGGACTTGGTTCCTTCAGCAGTTTTGCCAGATTCAGAAGATTTGTCCTTTTCAGCAGCTTTGGCTTTCTTTGATGTAGGCTCATCTTCATCAATTCTGAATTCAGGTGGAAGATCAAGGCTGCTAGGAAAGTCAGTGAATTTCTCAATTTGTCTCTTCTTTCCTTGGGCCTTCTTGATCTTTCCTCTGGTTTGGACACCTTCAGCATCTTTGTCCAAACCTGACACTTCACCACCTGGTCTTTGTTGTAGCCTTACTCTTTCCTCTTGAGCTGAGGCCATTGAGTTCTTCAATGCCAATGCTAACTGCTCCTCTTCATCCAATTCTTCCAAATTCAGCATTTCTGGCTCTTTTCCCTTTCCTTCAGGGACTTTGTCCTTCCCTTTCACTGGACTCCCAATTACTAAGGCACCTTTTGCCCTTGCTCTTTCCCTTTCCCCCTTTTTGGCAGCATCAAAACACTGGGGCTTGAGGTCACTCATTGTTGAGGCCATCAGGGATTGGGCCTGGTTTAGGGACTTCATCTCTTCCAACAAATATACATTCTCATCATGTATATTCTGCATTCTATCACTGCTCAAGCTAAGGAAAGCTAGAACAGGCTTCATCTTTTGTTGGACAACCTCTTCCATGGCTGTTTTCAGAGATGCATCCAGTTGGGCTTTTAAGAGCTCAGTGAGGTTGGCCACTGCACCTTCAGCAATGTTGGCCAACACTTCTTGGGAAAATTTTTCTGAGGCAGCTTTGACCATAGCTAGCCTTTGCTCTTCAGCTCTTCTCTTCTGCAGTGCAGTCTTCTTTCCAATAGCTTGTTTGACAGTTAGCCTGAGAGCTTTGACATTAGCATTGTGATTGTCTCTCAGCAGCTTTTGTTCTTTCTTGACCTCCTCTGAGATGGCTTCCATGGTTGATTTTGCACTTTGAACTTCAGTGGAGATGGTTTGGAGACCAGATTCCACACCACTGATCCTTGCCTCAAGAGTTGGTAGCACAACATCTTCAGAGCCAGTGAGCCTCATCTCTACAGATGCTAGAGTTCTTCCTTGCTCATTCAATGCTCCTGAAGTTTCAGCATGAGCAGATTGGACTTGATGAGCCAAGGAGTCCAACTTCTCTGATTGCATTCCAAGTAGGGCCTGAGCTGAGCCTGTATCAACTTGAATAGGTGCATCTGTGAGGAACTCATCTGCAAAAATTTGGTAAAGAGAAATACCTGCAACATCAGATAACTCAAACAAGTTAGGAAATAAGCACTCATCACCCTCAATTTCTTTTGCATAAGACTCTGATACATCAGCAGTCTTCTTCTCATTTTCAACTTGTTCTTTTCTCCCTTCATAATTGATGTTCTCACTCAAGGAATCAGGCCTCCTCTCATCAAGGGATTCTTGAAGTTCAGATTTGACTTCAAGAATAACCTGTCCTTCCTCACTTATTCCACCCTCATTTGGTGGTACACTCACTATCTTAGTGATGACTACCTCTCTTTCATCCACAACTCCCTCAGATTTTTCAATTAATCTCTCCTTTTCAACTCCTTCTCCTAATCCTGCAGCATCTCCACCTTCAACAAGGTTCAAAGATGGCAGTTGTGGGGAGATCACAGTGCTTATATCAGCAGCCACTGAGTCATCCTGAATGATTAAGGGCTGATCAATGTCCAACACCTCTGACACTGAATAGGCCTTAATCAAACTAGCCTCTAGTACAGGAACCTCAACATCTTTAGGCCGTGCCTTGGGTTCAGAAGAACCTTCATTGGCAGATGTGTCTTTGGTTGTGTTACCACCCTTGGTCAACACCTCTGAAGTTACAGAGCCTTTCCTATGATAGGTTTGAGGAGGATTGGAAAGTCTATCTGCTACAGAAGACTTGGGTTGAAGGGGTTCAGGGAGGTTGGCTTGAGGGGTTTCAGGAGGGTTGGGATTGGAAGGGTTTGAGGGATCATCAGGGGAATCATCATCATTAGAGCCACTGTCAGGGTGTTTGATTCCCTTGGCTTTTCTCTCTTTCTCCTCCTTAATCTTATCAGCCACCAGCTTTGCAAAAATCTCCTCATCAATGAGGAATCTTGTCTTTGAAACTCCAGCAAAGTGTAGCAATCTGTTTTCCTCTATTTGCCACCAGTTTGCACCTTTATCTTGGATGACTTGTGATATCTCCATCATAGATTTATCTTTTACATCAACAAGCATCCTCAAATCATGAAAGGCCTTCTGAATTTTTGGAAATTTAGCAAGTTGTGGATACAAACTGTCCACAGTAGCCTTGGCTCCTCCTCTGAGCATACTTTCAAAAGTATACTCCTCATCATCTCCACTTGAATGGGGACTTTGGGTTATAGGGGAGTTAGCTCTGGGTTCTCCTAATGTGGCTTTTGGTAGATTAAGTTCAGGGATCTTGGCTTCAGATGGGTTGGGTACAGTAGAAGGATCTTCAGTTGCTTTAGAGAGCAATGAATCTGAAGGGGCTTTACTCAGGGGGGTTGGCTCATGAAGTGCATGCTCTAAGAGCTTTGAATAGTTGAGCATGGATGAGTCAAGGGGAGACAGGAGTCTTGTCTCATCTACTGCTAAATCAGCAAGCACATCTATGCCACTTCTTTGTTCATTCCCTTCAGGAGAGTATCTCTTAGTGAGATTTACAGGGGTAATGGGTTGGTTGGAAGGGGTAACATGGGTTTCAGGGGAGTTGGGCTCAAGATACTGAATTTCAGGGAGGTTGGCCTCTGTGAGTTGACCTTCAGGGACATTGGATTCTGGAGTTCCAGAACCAGATGAATTAGTCCTTGACATGGATTTGGCCCTGCTTTCAGCTCTGCTCTCCCTTAGAGCCAATTTAAGAGACCTTTCTTCTTGAAACTCCAACACCTTCTCAGTAGGTTTGGCCCTTCTCTTGCTGGCCCTGCTACTTCCACTTCCTTCCTTCTCAGGGACAACTTCCCTGATTCTCTTATCACCCTTCTTCTTTTGCCTAGTCTCATTGTACTTCCTCCTCAACTCGTCTGAGTGGTCAGAAGGCACACTCACTCCCTCTTCTGCCACTGCATCAACTTCAGCTGATGCTCCTGAGGCTTCTTTTGAAGACAATTGAGACATCTTTCTTGTTTTGACAGCCCTGGCCTTTGTTCTCTTTTTCATTTTAGGCTTCTCTTCCTCCTGTTCTTCAGCAGGCTTGGCCAGTAACATCCTTCTTTTCTCAGTTTTCTTGCTGAGCTTTCTGAATAGGATCTTTTGGGCTGGGAGGGGTTTTGCAAAGGTCTGCATCTGGGAGTAGTGGGAAAACCTCTCAATCAACAAGCTTGCCCTGGTGCAATACTTGATTTTCCCTTCTAGCACCACCTTATTGTGGGCTTTTACCTTAAATTTAGCCTTCTCCTTCATCATTTCAGACATGATGAAGGTCCTCCAATCAAACTTGATGCCCTTATCACTGGCATCAATAATGGCAGCCATGATTCTGATCCTTGGCTGGCTGACCTGCTCTAGGCTTCCAGTGTTGCTTAAGAGGCTCTTTGCAACTACCTCAAAAAGATTGAGAAACTCTGGCTTGAGAGTTTTCTTGTTTTGAGTTGAGGAGATAGGGCCTGGAACTAATAACCACTCTTGAGCTATTTCCTCTTCATGTCCAGTGCCATAGACTTCTGGATTCCTTCCCTCATAAGGCAATCCAAAAGCTCCTTCCAGATCTTCTGAGGAGAATTCCACTCTATGGAATCTCTCCTCCTCCTCTCCTTCTGCAGTGTAAGCTAACCTGGTTGATACTTCTTCATCTTCAGGTTTGCCTCTCCACTTTAGGAAGGCAAAGAATTCTGCCATGTAACTCTCCAAGCAAGAGCTTGGTCTTTCTTCCAAGAACTTTTGGAGACCAGCCCTTCTCAACCACCTTAGGGTTGGAATTATCTCAGGATCTTCACTTTCAAATGAAATTATGGGTTCAAAGTGAAGATTGTTTTTGTTGCTAAGATAGGCAAAATCTAGGTCTAGATCCTTGTTGGAGAAATCAACAAGCATCTCAGGTCTAACCTTGGGGGCCATTGAAAGTTGCAGAGAAAAGTTTGATGAAGAATGAGAGGGTTTGAAGAACTTTTGAGTTAGGGTTTCGAATACTTGGGGAAGAAGTGTTTGTGGGTATCTTAAGACTTGTGAATATTCTAAAAAGAATGTTTGTCAATGAGTTGGTAAGGTCTTGAGACAATTCAAAGGTGAACAAAAATGGAAATCCAAAATGGACGGCTAGGATTGATTTCAGGGGAGTTGTCCATTTTTGATCCAATGGTCAAAAACCAATGTAACAGTGAAATAACTGTTTTATTCAAAACGTGGGTGGTTTTTAATGTTTGTTTAAGGCTGGGGATTTTTCGAGATAGATCATGTCCCAAAAAGTTTAATGCAAACAAGAGTTAAATCTTGGCATTTAATGCATGGAAAGTGACCTTTTGGGTGGGAGACAAATTAAATCCCAGAAAGGTGAAAACTGTATTTCAAGGGACAGATTTCGAGATAGGTATTGATCACCAAAAATAGGTGCTTATCATACCAAGATTGGTTTGATAGCTAGGACAACTTATCTGACCCTACATGGACAAGTGTCCTGAAGATCTGTGGACAAGTGTCCTGAATTTCAAGAGACAAGTGTCCTGAAGAGGTAAGGTCATGTTTCTGAATTTCAGTAGACTTGACCAAGTCTGCTGAAGTTTGAGTTTGTTTCCCCCTTAATCAATGAGCTTCTTTGGATTTATTTGTCCAACTTCCCTGGATCAAGTAATCCCAACTCTGCTGATAGCTCCAGAAATCTTGCCTCTGCAAGTGGCTTGGTTAATATATCAGCTTTTTGATGGTCTGTGTGAATTTTCACTAGCTTGATATCCTTCTTCTCCACATGATCTCTAATGAAGTGGTGCTTGATGTCCACATGCTTGCATCTTGTGTGGAAGACAGGATTTTGTGATATAGCAATGGCACTATTGTTATCACAGAAAATTGGCACTTCAGCAGAGTTGACTTTGTAGTCTCTGAGTTGTTGTCTTAGCCAAAGAATTTGAGCACAACAACTTCCAGCAGCAACATATTCAGCTTCAGTGGTGGAGGTGGCCACTGTGTTCTGCTTCTTGGAGAACCATGAAATAAGCTTGTTGCCCAAGAATTGACAAGTCCCTGAAGTGGACTTTCTGTCAATCCTACATCCTCCATAATCAGCATCTGAGTAGCCAGTTAGCTCAATATTGTCATCAGCAGGGTACCAAAGGCCTAGATTCTCAGTGCCTTTGAGATACCTCAAAATCCTTTTTGCAGCCTCAAGGTGGCTTTTCTTAGGATTTGCTTGAAATCTTGCACAGACACCTACTGCAAAGGTGATATCAGGTCTGCTGGCAGTGAGGTAGAGGAGTGAGCCAATTATTCCTCTATACTCAGTAGAGTTGGTTGGAATACCACTCTCATCAGGATCCATCTTCCAATTTGTGTTCATTGGGATCCTTACTGGCTTGCTAGTTGTACACCCAAACTTTTTGATCATTTCTCTGGTGTACTTAGCTTGGTTGATGAAGATTCCTTCTTTAGATTGCTTGACTTGTAAACCCAAAAAGAAGTTCATCAACCCCATCATTGACATCTCAAACTTGCTTTGCATGAGCTTGGAGAATTTCTCACACAGCTTCTCATTAGGGGATCCAAAAATTATGTCATCCACATAAATTTGGACAAGCAAGATGTCCTCTCCTTCAGAGATTCTGAAGAGAGTTCTGTCCACAGTTCCCTTGGTGAATCCATGATCCAAGAGGAATTGTGACAGTGTATCATACCAAGCCCTAGGGGCTTGTTTGAGTCCATATAGAGCTTTCTTGAGTCTGTAAACTTGGTTTCCAATTTCAAAACCTGGTGGTTGCTCCACATAGACTTCTTCTTTCAAGACTCCATTCAGAAAGGCACTCTTGACATCCATTTGGTATACTTTGAACCTCTTGTGGGCTGCATAGGCTAGAAAGAGCCTTATTGCTTCTAGCCTTGCCACAGGTGCAAATGTCTCATCATAGTCAATGCCTTCATGTTGGCAATACCCTTTTGCCACAAGTCTTGCTTTGTTTCTGACAATCACATCATTTTCATTTTTCTTGTTCTTGAACACCCACTTTGTTCCAATAACATCTTGATGTGAAGGCCTGTCCACCAGCTCCCATACTTCATTTCTGGTGAATTGGTTCAGTTCTTCCTGCATGGCTGTGATCCAATTAGCATCTTGAAGTGCTTCCTCAATATCACTTGGTTCTTGCTCTGACAAGAAACAACAGAACATAGCACTTTCACCATGAAACTTTCTGGTTCTGACTCCTATACTTGGATCACCAAGTATCAGATCAGTAGGATGGTCAGATAACCAAGTCCTTCTTTTCCTGATCTCTTCAGTAGAGTTGTCCTCTACTGAAGGTGAGTCATTTTGATCATAGAATTCAGGATAATTTAATGCAGGATCTAATTCAGGATCATAATCAGGGATGTTGTCCTCAATGTCAGGGACATTGGCATTTTCAACATTTTGAGTTCCCCCTTGATTATTTGACCCATAATCTACCTCAGCAGGAACTGCTTCTTCATTGGTAGTTGTTACCTGGATGTGAACTGGGATTGGTTCATTCAGTTCACCATTTCCATCTGTAGGATTTGTCTCAGGAAGGTTGCCTTCAGGATTGTTGTCCAATGTGGGTTTTTCAGGCAGATTGGCTTGAACAACATCTATGAATTCAGTGTCTTTGTCTTTTAGGCTTAATCTGGTTGTCCTCTGTGTGATTTCTTCAGGTTCCAAATGATCATTCCTGATCTCAAAGATAGACTCATCAAACACAACATGAGGTGTTTCTTCCACTATAAGGGTTTTCTTGTTGTAGACTCTGAAAGCTCTACTGATTTGAGAGTATCCAAGAAATACTCCCTCATCAGCTTTGCTGTCAAAGGCTTTCAACTGTTCTTTCCCATTATTGTGAATGAAACATTTACAACCAAATATATGAAAGTATGACACTTTAGGCATTCTTCCTTTCCAGAGTTCATAAGGGGTTTTGCCTTGCCCCTTAGTGATCAAACATCTATTTTGAGTATGGCATGCAGTGTTTATAGCTTCAGCCCAAAACCTCTTAGGTAAATTTGAGTCAGCAATTAGAGTTCTAGCAGCTTCTTTTAAAGTTCTATTCCTTCTTTCTGCAACTCCATTTTGTTGGGGAGTTCTAGCTGCTGAGGTTTCATGAGCTATTCCATTTGATGTGCAGTACTCATTGATGTATGAATTAATGAACTCAGTGCCTTTATCAGATCTTATCTTGATAATGCTAAGGCTTTTCTCATTTGACAATCTCTTGAGAAGTTCAGGTAGTTTGACTTGTGTTTCCTTCTTATTAAGGAGAAATACTACCCATGTGAACCTAGAGAAGTCATCTACTACCACTAATGTGTATTTTCTACCATTTATGCTTGAAGGGGTAATTGGTCCAAACAAATCCATATGTAGAAGTTCAAGTACCCTTTCAGTGGAGATGACTGGTTTCCCCTTAAATGAGGCTTTAATCTGTTTTCCTTCTTGACATGGCTTACACACATGTTCTTTAATGAAAACCTCATTAGGTAGTCCTTTAACTAATGCATTTCTAGCAAGTTTATTCATAGATTTGAAGTTCAGGTGGTTTAGCCTCTTGTGCCATAGCCAACTTTGTTCACTAGAACTTTTAGCAATAAAACATGCAGCATCAGTAGACTTGTCCCAGTCTGCAAAATACACATTTCCCTTTCTAGTTCCAGTCAATAGGGTTTGTTGAGTTTTATCCTTAATTAGACACTTTCCACTTGAGAACTCAACATTAAAATCTTTATCACAGAATTGACTGATACTCAGGAGGTTATATTTGAGACCAGCTACATAAGATACATTGGTTACTTTGATGTTACCAATCATCAAAGTACCATAACCTTTTGTTGTTGCTTGTGAGCTGTCTCCAAAGGTGACATTTGGGCCTTCTTTTTCAATAAAATCAGAGAGGAGTTCCTTGTTTCCAGTCATGTGCCTTGAGCATCCACTGTCAAGGTACCATGCTGTCTTTTTGTTCATGCTCCTCTTCTTGTGGCCCATTGGTACCTGCAATTAGATAGGTTTAGGTACCCTTTGAGTTTTGGGTCTTGAGAGGTTAGCTGTACCTTTGGGAACCCAAACTTGCCTAATAACCCTGATTGATTCAAGGTGGCTAAGTTGATTTCCTAGTGCATCAACATACACTGTCTTTCCCTTAAATGCCTTTGGGAAAGTATGTGTGAATGTGTTAACTCTGTAAGTTTCAGAGGAGTTGTCCACTCTTCTGAACTTATGAGTTCTTTGTGCAGCTTGATGAAATCTTTGAGGAAAGGCCTTTTTATGACCATTACCCTTTGGCATGAAGGGTTTTGGTTGTCTTATTTTGTTCTGCCTGTGAGGGTGGTTGTCCTTAGATCTATTCAGCTGAGGCTTCCTCAGATGAGTTGGCCTAGGCTGATTATACCTTGGATAATTCCTCTGAACATTGTTCAGGAGAGTTGCCCTTCCATTGGGTCTACTCTGCTGACCAACATTCCTCTTGTGCTCAGGAGCTTTGGCCATTTCCTTAGGTTTTGGCCTTTTCTCCTGAATCACTTGAGTAGGCATTTCATTCATTTTGCCCTTTCCTTTGTTCAGTGGCTGAATTACTTCATTTTCAGCTTGTTGTGCCACTGACTTAACAAAGGTTCTCTTAGTGTTACTTGTGGATGCAACACTAAGGCAAGGTGAAGATTCAAATGGATCAAAACCCAATCCACTTCTTTGAGCCATAGGTCTTTGATAACTTTGAATTTCCTCTATTGCTCTAGAGGATTTGTTCAAAGCAGACATCTTTAGTTTCAGGCTCTCTTCACTTAATTTAAGAATATCATACTCATGTGAGAGATTTTCAAATTTGGCATTTAGAATTTTAAGTTCAAAATCTTTTCTCTTCTGAGAGAGAAGTTGATCATCAATCTCCTTTTGTTGGTCAACTATCCTGAGACTTGCTTCCTCAAGCTTTCTCAAGACTTGTTGATACAGCTCAGTAGACTTGACATCAACAGCTACCTCAGAGTTTTTGGAAAGTTCAATAGCCAATCTTTCATTTTCTTTCACACAATTATCATGAAATTCTTGTAATCTAGTGAAATCTTCCATCAACTTTCCCAAGGAAAGTTTCAGGTTAACCTCACTAGTGTTTTGTGAGGTGAATGATGGTGAACTAGAAGTAGAGGATACCTCATCATCCTCAAGAGCCATATTGCAGACATCATCATCATCATCACTGTTGGAGAATAATCCATCAGAAGAGTTGAAGCTTTCATCACTATCAGATTCTTCACCAGCCATCATGGCCTTTCTATTGGTGAACTTTCTGTCTCTTTTAGCTTGTCTCTCTCTTCTTTCTTTAGAGCTCAATTCAGGGCAGTCATATTGGAAGTGCCCTTTCTTTTTACAGTTATAGCACAGATCTTCATCATCATCTTTCTTGGATTCTTCTCTTCTCTTAGATGAAGAAGGATCAGCTCTACTGGATCTTCTCCTATCAGAGGACTTGTCCTCTGATCTTTTCTCTTCAGGCTTTTTGTCCTCAGCCTGATCTTCAGGGGAGTTGTATCTTCTCCTGAATTTGTTATCTTGGTAGAATTTCTTGTATCTACCAAACCTTGTGTTGAGCTTGTCAAACCTTCTAGCCATCAAGGCTAGTTCTTCCTTCATTTCAGTCTTAGAGACTGTCTTTGATGATCTGGGAGTGGGTTGCATTTCTGGTTCAGCAACTTTGGCTTTGAATGCCACTCCCTTAGTAGGATTTGAAGGTTCCTCAACAGGCTTTCTTCTATTGAGGTCAAACTCATATGCTTTAAGTTCTGAGAATATTTGTTGCATGGGCATGGTGGAGAGATCTTTGGTATTCTGCATCATTACAGCATAGACATCCCACTTTTGAGTGAGACTCCTTAGGATTTTCAGTCCAACCTCTCTCTTGGTGTAGACCTTGCCCAATGAGTTAATCTCATTCATCACATCAGTGAATCTACCAGCAAATTTGTCAATGGACTCATCAGACTCCATTGAGAATTGTTCAAACTTCTGCACAGCAACTTGGAGCTTGTTCTCCTTGATTTTTTCAGTGCCCTCACACATTTCAGCAAGAGTATCCCAAATTTCTTTAGCTGTTGTGCAGTGGTAGACTCTTCCCATAACTGCATCTGGAATTGTTTGATAGAGGGTGTTCATGGCAAGATAATTCAAATTATCTTTCCTCTTTTCATCAGCAGTGAAGTCATCCTCATCCTTGGGAATCAGTTCCCTTACATCTGCTTTTTGCTCAGCTGTCACTCTGGGGTTAGTTTGAGTAAACACAAAAGGTCCTCTTGTGATTACTCTTAGCATATCAGTATGGAGAGATGCAAGATGAGCCCTCATTCTAATTTTCCAGAAATCATAATTGTCTATTGAAAACATGGGCAGTTTGTGATGAGAAATGTGATTGACTGGATTTGTGGCCATGTTGTCTAATCCTTGAACAGCAGGTGGAGGAACAGCATTGTTGTTGGCCATATCTCACAAATAATCAGTTAGTCAACAAATGATGGATTTCAGATAGAGATCAGTTCAGTGACCACACAAATATGAGAGTTTTGAAAATCAAGATGGATTTTCAGAAGCAGTGGTCTTTGAACCCCTGCTCTGATACCACTTGTTGGTCCTGAAAGGAGTATATAACAAGTGTATGGGGGGGGGGGGGAATACACTTGTATGCAATTCTTTTGCTAATTGATCAAACCAGAGTTCAGTGAAGTTGTTTTGGACAACTCTGCTGAAGAAGATTAACTCTTCTAAGATAATCAGACTACTAAGTACTATTGAGTACTTAGTTGATTGACTATCTAGGGGAGTTATATGTGCGGAATAATGGTTGGCCCTTTAAGTTTAGACTCCTTTAATTTCTGAAATCACTTAGTCAATGCAACACAGTTCAGTTTAGCTTCAGGGAACTTGTCCAAATCAGTTTTGCACAGTCTTTGAATATGTATCTTTGAAAGATCAGTTTTGTGTGCAGTGTTGAATGAATGTAAGTACTTTGTAAAGCAAAACAACACAAGAAGTTATAGTGGTTCAGAGACTCAAGCTCCTACATCCACTTTCCCTGATTTAACAGGATAATTCCTTCACTCTTGGAATTAACTTGTTTTATAGTGCCAAGGTGCACTTGATCAAGAACACCACTCCTTGGTGAATTGATCCCTAGGATGTCTAGAGTCCTAGTACCCTCTTCTCAACTCAGAACTGAACTGTTCTTCTCTCAACAGTCAGCTCCTACCACTTCTACTACTACAACCTTCTCACTTTCACTCTTGAAAGGTGTAAGGATTGAAGTAAGGTTCCAACTAATGAGATATCCTTTACAGTGAAGATCAGTGTATAAGGATAGGATATCTCTCTAAGCTTGTGTATGGATATACAATTGGGTTCAGCTTAGATGAAGTGTTTGAAGACTAAGATAGTCTTTGAAAGCTTTGAAAGCACTCTAGCTTGTAAGAACTTTGAGCTTAGTTGGATTGTGTTGAGGTGCTCTCAATTGGTCTTCACACTTCTGTATTTATAGACAAAATGGAGGATTTGCCCGTTGGAGAGGCAGCCCCAAATTGCTATAAATGTCTTCCTTGAGTTCTTCAAACTGGAAGACAGATTCTTGATAGTGACATGTCCTCATTTGGGTAATAAACGGCTGTAACAGTTTTGTCTTCATTCTGCAGCACTTTTCCCAATGTTTGACTTCTTGTTAGGACTTGGACATGGCTTCTGAAGGTTGATCCAATGATAGGACAACATTCCTTATCATCTGGACAACTCTCCTTATCACTATCAGCAGTTTTGCTTTTCAGCATGGTTGGCTTGCTCTTCTTCAGATGACTTGGCTCTTTCCCTTTATTTCTCTTGAGTATGGTCTTAGCTTATTTCTTTGAGGACCTTTAGGGACTGGTTGTTTCAAACTCTTCAGCATAGTTGATCTCAGGCTTTCAGAGCACTTGATCTTGATCAATTTAGCTGAGACAACTCCTCTGGACAACTCTCCTGATCAGTATATTTAATCTTTTTGCATCAGAGCACTTTATGCCTAGAGTTGACTTCTCTGGACAACTCTTCTGATAAACATCTTTGAGTAGTCTTGTCCTTTTGAGCTAGGTAAGCTTGTTCTTGCATATGGCTAGCTTCTTTGGACAACTCTCCTGATCAGAGCATATGAATATTTTCTCTGGACAACTCTCCTGATCAGAGCATCTTCATTGGATTTGTCCTTTTGAGCTTTACAATCTTGCTCTAGCATAAGAGCATCTTCTCTGGACAACTCTCCTGATAAGAGCATCTTAGATTTCATAGGGTGTCCTTGCTCTTAAGTGATTGTTCCAGAATTTGAGCCTTGAGGGGACTTGATCTTGATCATCTTCAAAGCATAGGTTCCCCCTCAAATTGTGCATCTAATTGTCTAAGAGCTACCTAACATTTCAGCTTCTCATCTAGCCTATAATCTAAATGTTCTAACATTCTTAGAACATATTTATATTGACTTAGGCATGTCTCAGGGGGTTTTGGTATTAGATCAAAACATATTTCATTTTATTCCCAACATTGTGAGATTTAGAGTTCAGGATAGTTGTCCAAAGTTGAAATGTTAGGCTGCTTGATAAGTGTTAAGTACCTTAGGTCAAACTTGCTGAAGTTTCCAAGACAAGCTGACCGAGTGGACAACATGGCTGAAAAGATCAAGAGAGTTAAGACAATGCTCATAAATGCAAATGATCAGATCAATTGAAGTACAAATGATCAAGAGCATTGAATGCTAGGATCACAAAAGACACATTTATTGAAGCATTTATTACCATCAAGCCTGAACTAAGCATTGAAGACTTAGAAGCATTAAAGATTGAAGCATTGAATGAATGTTGGAACATTCTAAATTGCAGCAGGAATGTTCAGGGGAGTTGTCCCATCTGACCGTTGGTTGAGTGTAGAGTCTGCCACAAATCAACCTTGGGAAATGTGCATATTTGGAACCTGACACAAGTCATCTCAGCCGCATTTTTCAGAAGTCAACACATTCATTCAAGCAACCATTGAAGAAGCTTTTTACACAGTGGATAAAAGAATGCCAAGCTTCATAACCGTTTCAATGGTGCTGCAAATAGAAAAGTTTGAATTGCTATCCCTCCAACGGTTAGTTGCTCAAATTTGCCTATAAATACAGAAGTGATCAAAGGATTCAATCATCCAACTACTTGCTATCAAACTATCATCAAGCAATCAAAGGAAACCAAAGCTGTTCTTTAGAATCCCAAGTTTCCTGATCACTTCAATTAGCTAAGCCAATCCTTGTAAACATCCAAAGCTTAGCATTGAGATATCCTAAGCCTTTACACTGTTCTTATTGTAAAGGATGTCTCTATTAGTTGGAACCAAACCTCAAACCCTTACCTCATTAAGTGAAGTAGTGTTTGTTGTAAGAAGTGAGGAGTTAAGGACTGTTATTGTGAAACCCAGTCTTAACTCAGAGAGATTGAGCACTAGGACTCAGTTTATCCTAGGGATCAAGACACTAAGAGAGTGTTGTTGATCAGTGCACCTTGGCACTATAAAACAAGCTAATTCCATTGTTAAGGAATTATCCTGTTCAATTAGGGAAAGTGGATGTAGGAGCTTGAGTCTCTGAACCACTATAAATTGTGTGCCATTTACTTACTGCATTCATTATAGCACTTGTACTCAATCATATTTCAAAGAATCTATCTCAGTAAGTTGAGAAAATCTGTTTTGGACAAAGTCCTGATCACTGTATTTTTTTTAGAAATCAACTTGGAGTATTTCTTTGAGTAAAAGGCCAACCACATTCCGCACTTAGTAACTCTATTAGATATTTAGCCAACTGATTACTTAATAGTAATCAGTAGGACAAGTATCTATCAAAGTTCACACTCAGGCTTGTTGTGAGACAACCTTCCTGATTAGACCCAACTGTTTGAAAAGAAAAGAATTTGCATACACAAGTGCATCCCCCCCCATACACTTGTGTCATACTCCATCAAGGACCAACAAGTGGTATCAGAGCAGGGGTTCAAAGACCACTGCCTATGAAAATCCAACTGATTTTCAAATTACACCATTTATGTGGTCACTGAACTGATCCAAAATTTCTGAAAAACTTATTTGTGTTATCTAACCTATTTCTATAGAAATGGCTAACAATGCAGTTCCAGGAGATGTTGTCAACACCATCAACGACATGGGTCCAAATCAAGTGAACCATATTTCACATCATAAACTGCCAATGTTCTCAATTGAGAACTATGATTTCTGGAAAATCAGGATGAGAGCACATCTTGCCTGCCAGCATGATGAAATGCTCAAAGTCATCACCAGAGGACCATTCACCTTCACCAAGCTAAATCCCAAGGTCACTGATGCTCAGAAAGCAGACCCAAGGGAGCTATTACCAAAAGATGAGGATGAACTGACAGTAGAAGAGAGAAAAAGGCACAATCTGAACTACATTGCCATGAACACTTTGTACCAGACTATTCCAGATGCAGTGATGGGAAGAGTGTATCACTGCACCACAGCAAAGGAGATCTGGGATACCCTAGCACTTATGTGTGAAGGTACCCAAAAGATCAAAGAAAACAAACTTCAAGTGGCCATCCAAAAGTATGAGCAATTCACTATGGAGCCCAATGAAACTATTGATCATCTTGATGGCAGATTCACTGACATCATGAATGAGATGAATTCTCTGGGCAAATTCTATGCCAAAAGAGAAGTTGCATTGAAAATTCTAAGAAGTCTCACATCCAAATGGGACATATATTCAGTCATGATGCAGAACACCAGCAATCTTGACAACATGCCTATGCAGCAGGTGTTCTCTAAACTCAAAGCATATGAGTTTGATCTAAACAGAAAGAAAGTACATGAAGAGCCATCCTCCTCAAGCAAAGGTGTTGCATTCAAGGCTGCTGAGTCAGAAAAGAAGAATGCACAGAAAACATCTCAAACTGTCTCCAAGACTGAGATGAAGGAGGAGCTGGCACTCATGGCAAGAAGATTTGAAAAGCTCAACTCCAGATTTGGTAGATACAAAAAATTCTACCAAGACAACAGAACCATGAGAAGATACAGTTCTCCTGACAACAAATCAGAGGACAAACTCTCTGATGAAAAGAAGGCTGACAAGTATGCTGACAAAAAGAAGTACAGCAAAGGTGAACCATCATCATCCAGGAGGAAGGAGTCCTCAAGCAAGAAAAATGATGATGAAAATGTGTGTTACAACTGCCAGAAAAAGGGTCACTTTCAGTATGACTGTCCTGACCTCAGTTCAAAGGAAAGGAAAGAAAGGCAGAACAAAAGAGACAAAAGGCTGAACAACAGGAAGGCTATGATAGCAGGAGAATCAGCAAGTGAAGAAAGTGTGTACTCATCTGATGATGGGTTGTTCTCCAACAGTGACAGTGAAGAAGACTGTCAAATGGCCTTTGAAAATGAAGAGGTATGTTCATCCTTCAACTCTTCTAATGACACACATGAATCTAGTGAAATCCAATTTAATTTTGAAAAATTATTGGAAGATTTCACCAGAATGCAAGAAGTATGCAATATGGCATTGAGAGAAAATGAACAGTTGAGATCTAAAGTCAAAATCATCAACCTTCCTGAATCAGAGGTTGACATCAGATCAACTGAGTTGTATCAACAGATTGTGAGAGAACACAGTGAATTGTCTCTCAAAGTCTCTGAACAACAAAAGCTGATTGATGAACAAAATCTGGTTCTAAAGAAAAAGGACTTTGACCTTAGGACTCTTCAGGCTAAATTTGAAAATCTCTCTAATGAATTTGATACTCTTAAATTAAGTGAGGGGAGCCTGAAAATGAAAATGTCTGCCTTGAATAAATCTGCTAAAGCAATAGAAGAAATTCAAGGATTTCAAAGACCATTTGCTCAAAGAGGTGGATTAGGCTATAATCCATTTGAACCCTCACCTGGTCTTAGTATTGCCTCAACAAGCAATTCTAAGATGACTTTTGTAAGATTAGTGGCCCAACAAAATGAAATAGAAGTAAACCAACCACTGATCAAGGAAAAGGGTAAAAAAAATTTTATACCTACTCAAGTAAACAATGCTTCTAAACCCATACCTAAGGAAAAGGTTAAGAACATTGCTTACAAGAGGAAAGAGGTTCAGAAGGGTAGAACCAATGGAAGGTCAATCTATCTGAATTCTCATCAGTGGAGTTATCCAAAATCTACTCAGAAAAGGCCAACTCAAATGAGGCAACCTCAACTGAATGGATTAAGGCCCAACCCCTCTGATAGGTATAAAAACCTCAGGAAGCCTGAACCTTACTTGCAAAAAGGAAAAGGCCATCCAAGCCCCTATCCTCAAAAGTTTTACCAAGCTGCACCTAAGTCCAGTAACTTCAGGAGATATGCCCCAAAGAAATTCACCAAATCTCCTGAACTTTACAAGGCTAACAATTATACACAAAAATCACCCAAGGCATTTAAGGGTAAGACTGTGTATGTAGATGTAAAGGGAAACCAAGTTAGTCACTTTGAGTCAATCAGAGTAATTAGGCAGATTTGGGTTCCAAAAGGTACAGCTAACCCCCTAGGACCCAACATTCAAAGGGTACCTAAAGTCTGACTTT
Organism: Galeopsis tetrahit; assembly: GCA_963675135.1. Taxonomy (NCBI): domain Eukaryota; kingdom Viridiplantae; phylum Streptophyta; class Magnoliopsida; order Lamiales; family Lamiaceae; genus Galeopsis; species Galeopsis tetrahit. Next base: position 35,346,671 of record OY776122.1, read on the forward strand.
GCAGGACTGCAAGGACCACAAGAAGAAGAGAAGCATCAACAAGAAAACAACATGGTACTTGGATAGTGGATGTTCAAGACACATGACTGGAAACAAGGAGCTTCTCTCAGAATTCATTGAAAAAGATGGTCCTTCAGTAACCTTTGGAGATAGCTCTCAAGGAATTACAAGAGGTTATGGTACATTAAACATTGGTAGTGTCAAAATTACTGATGTCTCATATGTCCTAGGCCTAAAATATAACTTGATGTCTATAAGTCAAATTTGTGATAAAGGATATAGTGTTGAATTTGCACCAAATGAATGCATTATCAAAGATAATACAACACAACAGGTGTTACTAACAGGGGTGAGAAAGGAAAATGTCTATTTTGCAGATTGGAGCAAATCCCCTGAAGCAGTTTGTCTGGTTGCCAAAAGCACAAGTGAGCAAAGCTGGCTATGGCACAAAAGACTAAAACATCTGAATTTCAAAACCATCAACAAGATTACAAGAAACTCTCTAGTTAAAGGGCTGCCTAATCAAGTGTTCACTAAAGAACATATATGCCAGCCATGTCAGGAAGGAAAGCAGATCAAAGCTTCATTCAAAGGAAAGTCTGTCATCTCAACTGAGAGAGTTCTTCAACTACTGCATATGGATTTATTTGGTCCAATAATCCCAGTAAGTATAAGTGGAAGAAAATATGCTTTAGTTGTTGTTGATGATTTTTCTAGGTACACTTGGGTAGTATTCTTGCTGAACAAAAAGGAAACCCAAGTCAAGCTACCTGAATTGATGATGAGATTGAGCAATCAAAAGGGCCTAAGCATTGTCAAGATCAGATCAGACAAAGGCACATAATTCATAAACTCATACATCAATGAGTACTGCAGCAAGAATGGCATCACACATGAGACTTCAGCAGCAAGAACACCTCAACAAAATGGTGTTGCTGAAAGAAGGAACAGAACCTTGAAAGAAGCAGCAAGAACACTTATTGCTGAAACCAAATTGCCTAAAAGGTTCTGGGCTGAAGCCATCAACACTGCATGCCACACTCAAAACAGGTCCTTAATCACTAAAGGACAAGGTAAAACTCCATATGAAATATGGAAAGGTAGATTGCCCACTGTTGCCTATTTTCATATATTTGGTTGCAAGTGTTTCATTCACAATAATGGGAAAGAGCAATTGAAAGCATTTGACAGCAAAGCTGATGAAGGAATATTTGTTGGATATTCACAAATCAGCAAAGCTTATAGAGTCTACAATTGTAAAACCCTTGTTGTGGAAGAAACACCTCATGTTGTGTTTGATGAATCTATTAATGAGTTCAGGGATAGAAACCTGAATATTGATGAGATAACACAAAGAACAACCAGATTGAGGCTTCAAAGCAAGGAAACAGTGTTTGTAGATGTTGCCCAACCTGAACTTCATGAAAATCAGAAACTGGACAACCTACCTGATGGCAATCAACCAAAGGACAACCAACCTGAAGGTGAAATTGAACTGACTGACCCCATCCCAGTTCAAAACCAGGTAACAACTACCAATGAAGAAGCAGGCAATGCTGAGGAAGTTAATGGATCCAATATTCAAGGGGGAACCAATGAAAATGTCAACTTATCTGACAATGAGGACAATACCCCTGAATATGATCCTGAACTTGATCCTTCAATTAACTTTCCTGAATTTAATGAATCTAGTGATCCAACTTCAAATGAGGAAAATCCTCCTGAACGGATCAGGTCTAGAAGGACTTGGTTGCATGACCACCCAACTAGCCTGATACTTGGTAATCCAAGTGAAGGGATCAAAACTAGAAGATTTCATGGAGAAAGTGCTTTGTTTTGCTGTTTTCTTTCAGAACAGGAACCAAAAGATATTGAGGAAGCACTACAAGACACCAACTGGATCATAGCCATGCAAGAAGAGCTGAACCAGTTTACCAGAAATGAAGTATGGGAGCTGGTGAATAGGCCAACTCATCAAGATGTCATTGGAACCAAATGGGTGTTCAAAAATAAGAAAAATGAAAATGACATCATTGTGAGGAACAAAGCAAGAGTGGTGGCCAAGGGATACTGTCAATCTGAAGGGATTGATTATGATGAGACCTTTGCTCCAGTAGCCAGACTTGAGGCAATCAGACTCTTCTTAGCATATGCAGCACACATGAGATTCAAGGTGTATCAAATGGATGTGAAGAGTGCATTTCTCAATGGGGTACTCAAGTAAGAAGTATATGTTGAACAGCCCCCAGGCTTTGAAGAAGGAGACAGTGTACAGATTGAAGAAAGCCCTCTATGGCTTAAAGCAAGCTCCAAGAGCTTGGTATGACACCTTATCACAGTTTCTTCTAGATCATGGTTTTGTCAAAGGCACTGTTGACAGAACTTTGTTCAGAATCTGTGAAGGAAATGATATTTTGTTAGTCCAAATCTATGTGGATGACATTATATTTGGATCTCCAAATGAGAAGCTGTGTGAGAAATTTTCCAAACTCATGCAGAGCAAATTTGAGATGTCTATGATGGGTTTGATGAATTTCTTCTTAGGACTTCAAGTCACTCAATCTAAGAAAGGAATTTTCATCAATCAGGCTAAGTATACAAGGGACATGATCAAAAAATTTGGATGTGCTACAAGCAAGCCAGTCAGAATTCCTATGAATACTAATTGGAAAATGGATCCTGATGAAAGTGGAGAATCAACAAACTCCACTAACTACAGGGGAATCATAGGATCTTTGCTATATCTCACTGCAAGTAGGCCTGATATCACATTTGCAGTTGGAGTCTGTGCAAGATTTCAAGCAAATCCAAAGAAAAGCCACATTGATGCTGCCAAGAGAATTCTAAGATATCTCAAGGGATTTGAGAATCTTGGATTATGGTATCCAGCTGATGACAACATTGAGCTCACTGGATATTCAGATGCAGATTATGGAGGATGTAGAATTGACAGAAAATCCAACTCTGGAACATGTCAATTCTTGGGCAACAAGCTAATCTTATGGTTCTCAAAGAAGCAGAATACAGTTGCCACATCAACAACTGAAGCAGAATATGTAGCAGCTGGAAGTTGCTGTGCTCAGATACTTTGGCTCAGACAGCAACTTAGAGATTACAAAGTCATCTCCAATGAAGTTCCAATATTCTGTGACAACAATAGTGCAATTGCCATCTCACATAATCCAGTGCTACACACTAGATGCAAGCATGTTGATATCAAGCATCACTTCATAAGGGATCATGTGGAGAAGAAAGATATCAAGCTTGTTAAAATTCACACTGATAAGCAAAAAACTGATATCTTAACCAAGCCATTAGCTGAAGCAAGGTTCTTGGAACTTTCAGCTGAATTGGGCTTACTTGATCCAGGAAAGATGGAGAAATGAAGGAAGGAAGCTCATATGAAGGGGGAAGTTCATGAAGTTGAACTTCAGCAAGGTTGACCAACCTCACTGAAGCAGTCCGCCAAGAAGGAAAACTCAACAAAGTTATCCTCAGAATGTTCAGCAATATTGGTCAGGAGATTTGTCCTAGTGGGACCCAGTCAGCAACTTTGGGACCCACTCAGGAATGTTGGTCAGACATTTTGACCTTTAAAGAAGTCAAAACACATCTCAGGATGTTTGTCCGATTTAATAGGGTGATAATTGCTATTTTTAGCATTGATTGAACATTTAAAAGATTTTTTGGTCTAAGAGTAGGCCATTTTTGGATGGCGTGTGATATTAAGATTTTTGCCCCCAAAATGGCAAATCAGCATTTAATGCAAAAAATCTCTTTTAAGATTGCATTAATTACTGTGCCATCATCAAAGCCATTGATTAACAAGTAACCTTCATCAAACCGCCCCAAACCCACTACCCCACAATATCCAATTGTTTTTTAACTTTATCCACCTTCACAAATCATTAACCAGCGGTTAATAATTTTACCTCATATATAAACTCTTAGATTTTATCCCCTTCCCTACGCACTCATATTTTCCAAACACTTAAACCTTTTGAAAACCTCTCAACCTGCAAATTTCTCATCTTACTTACAATCCATCCATGGCTCCCAAAATTAAAAGAGAGGAGTTAGTAGACTTCAATGATTCATCTTTGGATATTGACTTCACATATCTCAGTAATCCAAACTCTCTTTGGTTTGAGAAGTTAGTAGCCTTTGATAGCCCAGATACAGAAGTTCATCCAGTTCTCCATTGGCTAAAGGAGGCAGGGCTTGAAAAGTTCTTAGGTACCAAGCCTGATTCTTGTTTGAATCCTTTCATGGCTGAATTCTTTGCCCATCTCAAATGGAAGGGCAAAAAGGGTGATGTGTGCACCAAGTTGACCTATGCTGAGGAAGATGAAGATGAAGAAAGCCAACACACCATCATCTTCACTGCTGAGGATCTTGATGCCAGTTTTGGGTTACCATTTAAAGGCCAAAATCCAGAAGTTTACAGAGAAGGCGAGGAGCAGGAGTTCTCCAATCCATGGATGCTAGTACCCAAAAAGCTGGTAAGTGCTCAGAACAAGAACACTTTGAAACCAGTTTATAGGCACTTGTTTGATTGTGTAGTGAAAAGTCTTTTGAGCCATTCTGGGAGTGTGGAACAAATCAGTATGCCTAAATTGAGAGTAATGGCTGCTGTAATTGACTCTGCTGAGAAGAGAGTCAAGTTTGATTGGAAAAACTTCATTCTGGACAAGATGATGAATGAGAAGTTTAAGTTCAAGGAGGTGAAGCACTACAAGGTGGTGGTGGATGGGAGACTTCAGTTCTTCACAAGAGCTAGCTTGCTCTTGGAAAGATTTGCTCACTACACTTACCTCCAAGCCAAGCCAAAGCCTTTTCCTGCCCAAAAGGTGATGTTTAGGAAGCTGTCCTCAAAGACAGAAAAGAGGAAGCAAGAGGCAGCCTCCAAGAAAGCAGTAGCGGTTGTACCAGCCACCAGATCCTCTCCAAGAAAGAGGAAAGCTCAACCAGTGAAAGCTCAGCCAAAGATGAAAAGGATGAAGAAGATCCTTAGTGAATCCTCACCAGAAAGCCAATCTAGAAGTGGAGGTGCCACTTCTGAGGAGATTGAGAAAGTAGCAGAAGAAGGAGTTAACCCTCCTGAAGAAAGTGAAGAAGTCAGGGAGTTTGTCCCCTTGCAACCTGAATCTGTAACAGAGTTTAGAGACCTTGAGAAGCCAACAAGGTCAGAGAGAAGGAGAAGGATTATCAAAACTTCTGAGAAGCAGAATTTGATGGAGGAAGAGAAGAAGAAGAAGGAATTCTTCAAGGAGATTAGACAAGCAAGTAGGTCTAACTCCAAGTCAAAATCAAAGCCCAACAGCCCTAAGGCCAACTCTCCTGATATTCAATCTCAAAGAATATCACCAAGGCATGAAGAAGAGGAGTGCAAGACTCCTGAAGATGCCCCAATTGTGGCCAAGAAAGTTTACTCTCCTGAAGGTGCACCTGATAGGACAGGTATTGATGTCCTGGCTGATTTGGTTGAAATTGAAGATAGGCCATTCTCCCCACTTGATCCCATACTTCTTTCCTATACCAAACTTCTTGAAACTGTTCTTCAAGAAGGAAATCAAGTTGTTAATCCACCCATTCCAATTACCTCCTCAGGAACATTGCTCTCTAAAGCACCTGAGTCTCAAATAGTTTTAAGCTCATCTGAACCCAATCTTTCTAAACCCAACCTATCTGAGCCCCAGCCCAACTTACCTGAATCCTAATCCAACCCCCCTGAATCCCAAGCCAACTCTTCTGATGGAGATGGAAGTGAAGAAGAGTACACTTATGAGGGGATGCTGAGGCTGATTGCCAAAGCTAATGTGGATGAACTGTACCCTGGATTGAAGGCTTATCCTAGGCTGCAACAACAGTTCTATGATCTCAGGGCACTTGTTGAGATCAATGATAGACCAATAGTGGAGATAGCTCAAGCTATTAAGGATAAAGGAGCTAGCTGGTGGCAGGTTGAAGAAAACAGGCTCTTACATTTTGCAAATGTAAAGAAGTCCAGTGTGTTGACCACTGAGGCCTTGTTTTGCACAATAGTCCATGAGAAGGTGCTTGCTGAAAGAGAAAGAATTGCACAAGGAATCAAGCACCCTGATAGCACTTCTGATGATAATGATGATGATGATGACAACACCAATCCCAACCCTCCTGGCCTCAATTCTGCTCAGGTACATTACTTGACCTATCATTCTGTTAAGGACTCTGATCATTCAGAGGAGTTGACCAAGGGTGGTGACTCAGTCCAAGATGCATTGGCCAAGGATGGTTCTTCTGAGCCTGAGGCACAACTTGACAATGCTGAGACTTCCATGGGAGAAGCTGGTTTGACTAAAGCCTCATCAATGTCAGGAAAGTTGGACATTGACCAGCCTTTAGTCATTCAGGATGACTCAGTGGACTTGGGAAGCCCAAGCACTGTGATCTCCCAACAACTGCCCTCTGTGGATCCTATTGAGGATATGGAGGTGTCAGGATTAGGAATGGAAGGAGTTGAAAAGGCTGATAGTTTAGAAAAATCAGAGGGAGATGGTGAGGATTGTGTGATTACTGGTACTTTGAGTGCACCAACATTAGAGGGAGATGAAGTAGAAATATTGGGTGCAGCCCAATGTGAGAGTCAGGCTATTCTTCAAGTCAAATATGAACTTGATGAATCCCTTGGTGAAAGAAGGCCTGATTCTCTAGTGAATGTGAGTCCATCATGTGTGAATGAAGAAAAGAATAAAGTTGAAAATGAGAGTGTAGGTGCTGATGTATCAGACCTAATGGGAGAAGAAAAGAATGAGGGTGTTGAGGGTGTTTTAACTAACCCTTTGAGTTTTGCAGATACAGTGGCTGTTACAATTGAACAAATTTTTGCAGATGCTTCACTCACTGACATTCCAATTGATGCTGATACTGATCTTGAGGCAATTTCAGCAAATGTGTCCACATTGAACAAGATATACTTTGAGCAAGCTAATGCAACTGAGGCTGGCTTGCAAATTGCAACAAAGACTGCAACTTCCATTGAGCAACAATCAGAGAAGTTGGACACTCTGGTCAGGGAAGTTGGGAAGGCACATGCTGAGACAATAGATACCCTTGATGGCCAAGGCAAAACTCTAGCCTCTGTGGAGATGAGGCTTACTGGCTCAGAAGAAGTGATCTTGCCAACTTTGGATGCAAGAATTTGTGGAGTTGAAACTGGGCTGCAAACAGTTTCAACAGAAGTTACAAGGGCCAAGGATGAGATGGTAAAGTTCACAAAATCTGTGAAAAAGGAGCAGCAAGGCCTTAAAGATCTTTACAAGCACAATGTGAGAGCTTTAAGAAGAACAATCAAAGATGCATTGAGGCAGAGGACAGCAGCTCAAAGAAGGAAGGCTGAGGAGCTCAAGGCTGCTATGGTGAAAGAGGCTGCTGAAAAGTTCACAGTGGAACTGATGGCCAAGGTGTCTGATCAAGTTGTGGCCAACCTCACTGATCAATTGCAAGCCAAACTTGATCAATCACTGAAAGCCACACTGGATGCTATTGTTGCTCAGAAAATGAAGCCTGTTCACACCTTTCTAAGTATGGCTGATGACAAAATGCAGAACATTCATGATGAGAATGTTTATCTGCTGCAGAAATTGAAGTCCCTCACTCATGCTCACTCACATCTCTCTGTTACTATGAGTGAATTGAAGCCCCAATGTTTTGATAATGCCAAAAAGGGGGAAAGAGAGAGAGCTAGAGCAAAGGGAACCTTGAGAATTGGTGAATCCAAAGGAAAGGAGAAGGTCCCTGAGGTTGAGGAGGAGGAAGAAGAAGACATTGGGAAAGGCAAAGGCCCAATGAATATTGAGAATTTGACTGAGGAAGAGCAAATCCAGATTGCTGTCAAGGAGTCTATGATGTCTGCAATGGAAAGTCAGGCAAGGAAGCAACAGAGACCTGGTGGTGAGTCCGCAGGCCTTGACCCCAAGGAGAAAATTGTTGAAGTAAGGGGGAAGGTGACCAGGGCCTCTGAGAGAAAGAGGAAGGAATAAACCTTCAATGAATTCCCAACAAGCCTGACCCTTCCATCTGAATTCCAAGCTGAAGAGTCAACTCCACTGAGGCAGTCAAAGAGATTGAAGAAAATAGCCAAGTTGCCTGAGATCCAAGAAGAAGAAGCTGAAGAAGAAGAACGGGACAAAGAGCCTGAAGTAAGAGTGCCCAAGCTTGCTGATGATCCTTCTAAGTTGTTTGAAGAAGGATTTGGAAAGGATCCTGAGACACAAGAGAAGCTAGCTCTTCAAAGAGCTAAGGAAAGAATGGATCAGTTGGTTGAGGCCAACAAAGCAAGGGATGAGAGAAGGGCAAACTTCAAAGCTCCAATAAGGAGGGCTTCTTACAGAAGACTCAAACCACAGATGCTGCAAAGATGGGACACTCAGTACCCTCACCATGATAAGTGGGTGCCAATCTCACTGAATGATGCATGGGAGGAGGCCAAGAGAAGCTTTGTGTATGACTTTTATGTCATAGGGAAATGGCTTGAAGAGAGTGTTGATGAAATCTTTGTGCAGTTCATGTTTGAGAACCATAGGGACCTATACCAGAAGCTGTTTGCAGCAGCTGAGATGGCTAGAGTTGAGTTCAAGGCCCCTGGTCCAATTCTGTACATGCCACCAAAGTTCAATGGGAACTTAATTGATGAAGGAGAGATTCTGGAAGAGTTCATCTCAATCATGAGGATGGAGAAGATGAAGCCTGGCCCTAAAGGATCTAACAAGGATATTTGGGAATTGAAGAAGAGGGTCTGGGCTCAGTATGGGATTGCCCCTCAGGATGATGGAACTCTCTGAAGCATAAGTTCACTCCTTCCCTATCTTTCTATGATTTCTGTTCCTGTTGTTATCTTGTTTTATTTGTATCAGCTTAGTGAGTCCTTTTGAATTTTCTGTACTGTAATGCTCTATGACATATATGAAAGGATCACTATGTTTCTATCAAGAGATAACAACTCATTATCTCAACTAACCTGACATGACATATTTACTTGATTTATTATTGTGCTAACAGTTTCTTTCAGGAAAGATGACCAGGTCACTAACCCTGAAGGTAAAGTCTAGTATAAGTCAAGTTCCCTTTGTAATAAGTTTTGACATCATCAAAAAGGGGGAAATTGTTGGGAATAAAATGATTTTGATTTAGATACCAAAACCCCTGATTGATGATGTTCAGATTAGTTGAGATATGCTCAAGCATAGATCAGATAAGCTGTCTCAGGTTACTTGAGTATGTAGAAATGATTTAGTCTCAAAATCTCAGAAATGTTGTGAGATTTAGAGTTCAAGATAGTTGTCCAAAGCTGAAATGTTAGGCAGCTTGATAAATGTTAAGTACCTTAGGTCAAACTTGCTGAAGTTTCCAAGACAAGCTGACTGAGTGGACAACATGGCTGAAAAGATCAAGAGAGTTAAGACAATGCTCATAAATGCAAATGATCAGATCAATTGAAGTACAAATGATCAAGAGCATTGAATGCTAGGATCACATAAGACACATTTATTGAAGCATTTATTACCATCAAGCCTGAACTAAGCATTGAAGACTTATAAGCATTAAAGATTGAAGCATTTGCAGTAGGAATGTTCAGGGCAGTTGTCCCATCTGACCGTTGGTTGAGTGTAGAGTCTGCCACAAATCAACCTTCGGAAATGTGCATATTTGGAACATGACACAAGTCATCTCAGCCGCATTTTTCAGAAGTCAACACATTCATTCAAGCAACCATTGAAGAAGCTTTTTACACAGTGGATAAAAGAATGCCAAACTTCATAACCGTTTCAATGGTGCTGCAAATAGACAAGTTTGAATTGCTATCCCTCCAACGGTTAGTTGCTCAAATTTGTCTATAAATACAGAAGTGATCAAAGGATTCAATCATCCAACTACTTGCTATCAAACTATCATCAATCAATCAAAGGAAACCAAAGCTGTTCTTTAGAATCCCAAGTTTCCTAATCACTTCAATTAGCTAAGCCAATCCTTGTAAACATCCAAAGCTTAGCATTGAGATATCCTAAGCCTTTACACTATTCTTATTGTAAAGGATATCTCTACTAGTTGGAACCAAACCTCAAACCCTTACCTCATTAAGTGAAGTAGTGTTTGTTGTAGATCACCATACAAGGATATCTGCACAATTGCCATTAAGAATTCAGATCTCCCCCTGTCTTGCAGCTTCTTCCTGTTCATCAATGGAGATCACCATACAAGGTCTCCATGTCAGCAGCATCATCATTATCAGCTTCGTCAACAAAGTAAGTAGATGCAAAGTGTGCAACTACATCAGTCACTGCAGCATCTTCTCCAGCATCAGGTCCTCCACCAGCAGCAGCAGTTGTAACTCCTTCATCAGTCATTTCTTCAATCACCACATTGGAGTTAGATGGTGGTGGTACTCCCCCTGTTGTAGGTGAAAGCATATTGGTCCACCTGTCCTTCAGGAACTGGAGCTCTTCAATGGATTCCTGCAAGTGCTGTAACTGAAGCTTGATAAAGTCCTGTGAAATACAAACATTCCCAGAAATGTTGATACGGATGTTCTCAACATTTGGGGGCGCATTCCTCTGTCTTGGTCTGGAAGGTCCTGGTTGATCAGAAGTTGAAGGTCTGTGCTGATGTTCAGTACTAGGAGCAGTCAAAGGCAAGTCCAGTACTCTATCCCCAGTGAGTAAGGCAGGAGCAATGGCCAGTAATGGAACTCTCCCCCTTAACACATCAGTGTTCTTGGCAACAAAATCAATTTGAAATCAAAAGAGGATAGGGTAGGTTACCTTTTTCAGAAACTTTTCCAGTAAATCTAATCATGTGGTGGAAGATTGTAAGGTCTAGATTGAATTTCTTAAGCATAGATATCCTATACATCAGAATAGCTTGGTCTTTTGTGATCTTGGTAGTATTTGTGGTGGGAATCCAATTGTAGATAATGCGTTTATATAACAGAGTGTAGGGAAGTGAGGTCTTTGGCTAGCATCTGTCTAGTCCACTTAACTACCCTACCACCAGTTATAGCAGAAATTACCACATCCATGTCAGGTTCTTCATCTACCTCAACATTGAGAATTTGCAGAAACTCATTTATCATTTCAGGAGTAAAAGGTACACCCCCCCTAAAATTAACAGTCCCATACCACTTAGATGATCTTCTACTAGTACTAGATCAGGTAGACATGCTCTTAAGGAGGTATGAACAACATTACAGGTAGCTTTAGGTTTCCATGCAGATTTCAGAAACTGTTTCCTAAGATGTGACATTTTTTAGGCAACATTTTCTCATTTTTCATCTCTTCAAACCTTTTTATACAGTAAGGACGAATATGACCAACTCTGCAACAGTAATGACAGATAAACTTCCTTTTAACCTTGTGAGGATCTGATTGCGCAGATGTTACATCAGATGTGTTAACCTTTGCCTTCACAAATTTCACAGGTTTTCTAAAATTATCAGAAATAGAAGCAGCAGTACCATCATAACCTAGACCATGATTATTAGACTTACCAGTAGCTATAAATTTTTTTACCTCAGAAGCACTCTTGGAGTATTTCTTGAAACATAAAGTGGAATTTATCAGTTTCTCCTTTAAGTTACAGATTTCCAGATCTCTTTTGGTAAGAATAACTTCTAGCTTAGTGATTGTGTCTTTCACATCCTTATTCTCTTTATTCAAAGAATTAAGAGTGAGTTTCTGATTATTCCAATCATCTAACAACTTTTGGTATACATTGTCATCAATCCTTTTCCCTGCATCATCAACTAAACCATTAAAATAGATCAAATCTGGGTGACTCTGTTCTGATGTTGCTGTAGATGTTGACGCATCCGGTACAACATCAGAATCTGTTTCATCCAGATCATCATCTAAGGAATCATTATAATCAATTTTGGTAAAATGAACATATTCATTTTCATTTATCTCATCAAGATCATCATTATCAGAATCATCACTCAAGGTAGCACTAAAATTCAGTTTTTGCTTAAATTTGGTATTGGCACACTCATTTGCATAGTGGCCATATTCAGAACAGGCATTGCATTGAACTGATTTTCGAAATTCAGGAACATACCTTGGTTTACCTCCGGGATTATATTTTTTTTAGTCCATTAAGTCACCACGATTTTGAATTTAGTCCATCAGATTACCACTTTTTGAATTTAGTCAATTAAGTTTCGATTTATTTTGATTTTGGTCTAGTTACCTGCTATAGTAGGTTTAACAGGTCATTTTTAAAACACACCCCATAAAATGTTATACACACCCCAAATGTTAAACACACCACACAAAAAAATTAATTTAAATTTATTTTGATTTATTTTAGATTTTTATATTAATTTGAATTTTTACTTTTTTTAATTTAATTATTTTTAGTAATTTGTGTAACTACAATGGGAACAGATTAAACAGATTTGTGTATAAAATTAATGATATGAAAGATTTATTTTAGATTTTTATATTCATTTAAATTTTTACTTATTTTAATTTAATTATTTTTAGTAATTTATTAAATAGGAAAGAATTGGGGTGTGTATAGTAATAAAAAATATGAAATATTTAAAAATCATTTAATTATTACTATAAAAAATTAAATTAAAAAAATAAGAATTCAAATTAATATAAAAATCTAAATAAAACCTGTAAAAATCACCAAAATCTTAAAAAATTAAACAAAGCTAAAAAGAATAAATTAATTAAATTAATTTTGAATATTTAGTTGATTTTTTTACTATTTTTGAAGATTTTTAATAAATTAAAAAAAATCAACTTGAAAAAATTATTAAATTAAACAAAAATAAAAATCTTTAAAAGTATTAAAAATATCAACTAAAATTTTAAAACTAATTAAATTAAATAATTTTTTAGCTTTATTAAAATTTTGAAGATTTAGGTATTTTTTATTGGTTTAATTTATATTTTGCATGTTAATTTGAATTCTTACTTTTTTTAATTAAATTATTTTTTACAATTTATTAAATATATTTATAATTTTATTTAACTATATTTGTGTTTAGCATTTGGAGTCTATATATTTATGGTGTTAGTAGGTTCATATAATATAAAATAAATATTTAAAATGAAAAAAAAAAAATTATATCTCCATTACTTTATTAATGTTTTATTTACGTTCTAACTTCTATAAAAAACGTCGAAAGTATGGCTAAATAAAATTTAAATGTAGTAGAAAATCAACTAAACCTTCAAAACTAATTAAATTAATTAATTTTTTTTTTTAACTTTGTTTAATTTTTGAAGATTTCTTATAGGTTTTATTTATATTTTTCATATTAATTTGAATTCTTATTTTTTTAAATTTTATTATTTTTGGCAATTTATTAAATAGGAAAGAATTGGGGTGTGTATAGTAATAATTTTTTTTTAAAATTTTAGTGTGGTGTGTTTAACATTTGGGGTGTGTATAACATTTTATGGGGTGTGTATAAAATTTTATGGGGTGAGTTTTAAAAAATGACATGTTAAACCTACTATAGCAGGTAACTGGACCAAAATCAAAATAAATCGAAACTTAATGGACTAAATTCAAAAAGTGGTAATCTGATGGACTAAATTCAAAATCGTGGTAACTTAATGGACTAAAAAAAATATAATCCCTTTACCTTCACTCTTTGATAGTCTTGGTGTGAATTGACCTTTCCTCATTTCTGGTTGTGGTGTTAATGTGTTGATTTGAATCTTAGGCTGAATGTTTCTAGATTTATTCACAGATTTCTTCAAAAATTTATTAAAGTGCTTAGTGAGGAGGGCAATGTTGTTAGGATTGTTGAGACATTCATCAAGTAATTCTTCATCCGAATCAACCTCAGTAATGATAGGTTGAGACTCAGATTTGTTTGATATCTCTCCTTTAAAAACAATTTTCTTATCATCATTAGTTTCATCAACTTGATTAGTGTTTATCTCATAAGTTCTAAGAATACTCACTAATTCATTTTGACAGTGTTTTTTGCCTCTTCAATAACACAAATTTTAGCATCAAATCTTTTAGAAACAAATCTTAATATCTTATGAACTACTCTAACATTAGAAATAGGGTCACCAAGAGAATGTGATTCATTGATTATCTCACTTAACCTTTCGTTATAAGATGAAATAGTTTCATCTTCCTTCATTCGGAGATTATCAAATTTTGTCCCCAACATTCGAAGCTTAGTCCTTCGAACACTGTCTGAACCCTCACAATGTTCTTGCAACCTGTCCCATGCATCTTTAGAAGTAGAACAGTTAGATATAATTTTAAACATTGAAACATCAACAGAGGTAAAAATAGCATTTAAAGCTTTAGAATTGTAGCCTGCTGTTGTTATTTCATCAGCCGTCCAGTCAACTTCTCTCTTGATTTGAACTTCACCATCTGCATCAGCTGGTCTCTTTGGAGCTTCCCAGCCTATAAGTACAGTCCTCCAAGCACGTTCATCAATCGACTTGATGTACATACGCATCTTAGGCTTCCAATAAGCATAATTCGAACCATCTAAAACGGGTGGCCTAAGTACCGTAGATATGTGATGTGTTTCCATTGCTAACATACACTAAAAAACACACTAAAACGAGGATCTAACCTAGTGTCGTCAGGTATCGGCTCTGATACCAACTGAAAGTGTGCTGTGGTATAGTGTTTAAGTAAAAACAGATTAATGTTGTACTAAATGTTGAGACAAATTGTACAACACTAACACTAACAGAATATCAGAAATAAAGATATACAGCGAAAGACTTGAAACTCTAAAAACAAACGAGACACAATGGAAATATTTTTCACATAAATTTTATAAATAAAAATCTATGTGAGTCTTACGGCGAAATCTATGACAAGAATTGAGTTTAATGCCCCTAAGCCAATCATCTACATGCCTCCAAAGTTAGATGGCTTCATTGACCAATCAAAGATTTTCCAAGAGTTCCTTGAGATCCTGAAGCTGAACATGATGGTGCTTGGGCCCAAGGGAACAAATCAAGAGGCTATGGAACTAAAGATACAAAACGGAAGACTTGAAACACTAAAAACAAACGAGACACAATATAAATATTTTTCACATAGATTTTATAAATAAAAATCTATGTGAGTCTTACGGCGAAATATCAATACTTATCTTCAAGTACAAATGTTGTGTGAAATGTTACAACAATAACCTTCACAACAGAAACTACAAACGAGGCAGGTGCCTTGTTCTAAAAACGATCTAAGTGTATGAATTATACACCGCCGAAATGCTAGTCCTATCTATGATTACACTCTCGATAGATAAAGAAAAGCGCACAATCATACGGGTGGGATACTTCGTATGAACTAAAAGGTATAGCTATTGGGGCCACAATTTCCTAACAGGATGAACACTAGTCTAGGATATTGATCGAATAGAATACACTAAATTATGAAGCCTTCCTTCAGTATTTATAGAGTGAGGGACGAATTCTAGAGGCTTCCTTCTTTGAGATCCTATTTTTTAGGAACTCAACTTTCACGATCTTTCTAAATCCTTCATGCATGTTCCAGGTCGATCTATAAGGTTCCAAGGCGGTCTAGCACGTTTTGCAATGTTCTGGAATCTTCCAGGTTCTAGATCCTTGTAGAAGCTTCTACATCCTGCCAGAAATGCGACAACATTTAGATCAACATTTAATGTAGCATTTCAGAAAAGACTTAGAAAAAATCTCGGAAGGTCAAATTAAGATGTTGTTGATAATGTTAAAGCATTCAAGAGTTAACAACATCTACAACAGAGACTCGCACCGATTTTTTAATTGAAGAACTACAAAATCTGAAGAAAAAGATAGCATAAATTGATGATGATGTGAGCAGTGAGTTTTCACATGGTGTTCAAGACCCACTTCCTGTTCGTACTAAAGGATGTGGGAAACGACTTAAATCATCAAAGGAGATATCAATTTCACAAAGCAGCAGGACATGCAGTGTTTGCAGTAGAAGTGACCATGATAAACGAACATGTCCCACTCTAGACCCTAAGAAGTACGCTTTTTTTTTAAAAAACTTTTTTTTTAACTTTTTTTTTAAGCTAACAAGACTATTTCATGATTGGTAATAGGTCACAAGTAGAAGAACTATGTACACAAGGGAACTAATGAACAAGTATCAACTTTTAACGGAGCATCTTACACATTACCATCAATTTTTTATGTTTCTTGAGTTTTTTTATTATTTGTGTTTCTTTTGAATGTTGCTGAATTTTTATAATTCTTTCATTGGTTGACATTAAGTTAATATTTGTTATGGCAATGAGATTATTTTTTATTTTCTTTAATATTTTTTTGGAGAAAAATTAATGGTGATGGAAAGATTTGAGAAAAGATTGATGGCGTTAGTTAGCGTAATTTGATAGAGATAATATTAAATTAAATATAAAACAAGATTTTAAAAAATATTGATATTAGATTAAGTTTAAATTAAATATAAATAAGAATTTATTGACGTGGTAATGCCACATAGGCGGTGGGCACAATTGATGGGCTCTATATCATTTCCGTAAAAAGTAAATGAATGAATTTAAAATACTTAACAGTTTTTTTTTTTTACTAAAATTTAAATTCTCACTAAAACCAAGTCATTTGAAATCCTTTCATTTGAAATACCTACTCAAATCAAATTCACTAATCCAAACACATATATAGTATTTAAAATCTATTCATTTACTTTTTAATTCAAACAAGTGGAGGTAAATTTGGATTGTGAATTTAAAATTCATAGACCTAAATTCCTCTATCCAAATAGAGCCTAATAATATAAGATTACTCATTAAAGTTAAATCCAATTAGGGTGATACTTGGGTTCACTAGCATGTACCGTACCCACAATTTTAATTTTTTATTTATATTTTATTTGCATTTGTTCATTTAATTAGTTCACCTTCAAATTATTTTTTTACTACGATTACCGCTCATTTTATGAGCTCACCCCAACTTTTTTTTAACACGATTATCTGCACCCGCTCATTTATAAGTTCACCCCAAAATAGTTTTTGAAAAATAATTACATTTTAAAGACTATATTATCATTTTATTAACTTACAAAAAATATAATAATATCAACTCTAATTTGTAGGATGATACTTGAATACATGCAAGATACCGCTACACACTAATTTTAATTATAATTTTTAATTTATATTTTATCCACACCCGCTCATTTAATGAGTTCACCCCCAAATCATTTATTTTTACCACAGTTAACTGCACCAGCTCATTTTATGAGTTCACCCTAAAATATTTTTTTTAAAAATAATTACATTTTAAAGACTATTTTATCCTTTTATTAATTTACAAAAATTTTAATAAAATCAACCTTAATTTGTATATTTACAATCTGCAGCCGAGTCATTACCGAGTTACAGTCGATTCACCACGAAGTCACCCATATTTTCAGAAAAAAAATCGTAAAACATAATTTAAAAAAAAAAAAAAACTATCGAAATTAACCACGAATCTTGATTTTTTAATTTTTCTTCCCTCTCATCTTTTTCTCCCATTTTCAGTTTTATTCCACACTTCTAATTTCTTCGTTTTTTTTTCCTTTTACTTTTTTATTTTTATTTTCTTGCCTTTATTTTACATTTTTTCATGTGTATTTTTTAAAATTTTAATATAAAATAATATTATAGGTATGATTTTATTATAGTCGGTAATACAATAAGTAATAACTAGTAATACAATAAATAGTAATCAATAATACTGTAACGACCCTAAAATTTTAAAGAAATAAACATAGATTTTAAAAAAAAAAATAGGGAGTAAGGGGGCATTACTACGCTTGAAAATAACCTAATAATTCAAATGAGTGCAGCCATCCAAACCAAGGTTGTTGGGAATAAAATGAGAAGTTTTGATTAAGATACCAAAACCCCTTAAGATATGCCAAGTAAGATAAGTCAAAATGAAATGAACATGTTTTAGGAATGTTGGAACATGTAGCTTAAGGCTAGTTGAGAAACTGAAATGTTAGGCAGCTCTTAGAATGATAGATGCACAAGTTGAAGGGGAACACATGCTTAGAAGTCTACGTGAATCTAGTCCCCTCAAGGCTCAAAGTCAAAACATGATCCTAAGTCTACTGAAATGAGCAAGTAGACAACTGTGCTGAACAAGCCAAACTCAATTGAATGACAACTTCACTGAGAATCTAGCCTATGGAATACATCAAGAAGACCAACTCTACTGATACACAAGTCACAAGCTCAGAAGAAGTGTCCAGAAGAGTTGTCTTAGCAAAATTGAACTAGAATAGTTTGAAGAACAAGCCCAACTGTGCTGATAAGGTCAAGGCTACTGATCCAAAGCCATGAATGCTCAAAGATCATCAAGAGATACTCATGTAAAGAGACAGAGCCAAGTCATCTGAAGAGCTAAAGCCAACACTGCTGATAAGCAAACTCTGCTGATCCTGATAAGCAGAATTGCCCAATTGATAAGGATTGTTGTCCTTATCATAGGATCAATCATCAGAAGTGATGTCCATGTTTGATCAAGTGAATCTTGAAGTCAGACATTGTGAAGAGTGCTTCAAAGTCAAGACAAAGTACTCACAGCCGTTTACTTCCCAAATTAAGGACATGTCATTATCAAGAAACTGTCTTCCAGTTGCAAAGTTCAAGGAAGACATTTATAGACAATTGAGGCTGTCTTTTCAACGGGCAAATCCTCAATTTTTTCTATAAATACAGAAGTGTGGAAACCATTGAAGGCATCCAACTACAAGCCAACTATCCCACATTGCTGAGGAAACTTAAAGCCTTCAAGCTTTCTTAGAACATTCATAGTTTCTAGAAACACTTCATCTAAGCTACTCTTCATTGTATGTCCATACAAGCTTAGAGAGATATCCTATCCTTTTACACAGAGCTCATTTTAAAGGATATCTCACCCCAGTTGGAACCAACATCAACCCTTATACCTTTCCTAAAGAGAGATAGAAGGTTGTTGTAGTAGAAGTGGTAGGAATTGACTGTTGAGAGAAGAACAATTCAATTCTGAGTTGAGAAGAGGGTACTAGGACTCTGATATCCTAGGGATCAAGGCACCAAGGAGTGGTGTGGTTGATAAAGTGCACCTTGGCACTATAAAGCAAGTAATTCCAAGAGTGAAGGAATTATCCTGTTAAATCAGGGAAAGTGGATGTAGGAGCTTGAGTCTTTGAACCACTATAACTCTTGTGTTGATTTACATTCAAGAACTTTAATTCAAACAACACATATACACATAGCACACAAAATAACCTTTCAAAGACATATACTTTAGATTGTGCAAAGACTGATTTGGACAAGTTCCCTGAAACTGTAAACTGTTAAGGAGATTTCAGAACTTAAAAGGAGTTTCATCTAAAGGGCCAACCACTAATTCCGCCTAGAGGCTGCTAAGAGGATTTTGAGGTATCTCAAAGGCACTGAAAACCTAGGCCTTTGGTACCCTGCTGATGACAACATTGAGTTAACTGGATACTTAGATTCTGATTATGGAGGCTGCAGAATTGATAAGAAGTCCACTTCAGGAACATGTCAATTTTTGGGAAACAAACTCATCTCTTGGTTCTCAAAGAAGCAAAATATTGTGGCTACTTCCACCACTGAAGCTGAGTATGTTGCTTGTTGGAAGTTGTTGTGCGCAGATCCTTTGGTTGAGACAACAACTAAGAGATTACAATGTCAACTCTACTGAAGTACCAATCTTCTGTGACAACAACAATGCAATTTCAATCTCTCAAAATCCAGTACTGCACACAAGATGCAAGCATGTGGACATCAAACATCACTTCATAAGACACCATGTGGAGAAAAAGGACATTAAGTTGGTGAAAATTCACACAGATCACCAAAAAGCTGACATTTTGACAAAGCCACTTGCTGAAGCAAGATTCATGGAATTATCAGCAGAATTGTGACTTCTTGATCCAGGGAAGTTGGACAAGTAAGCCCAATGAAGTTAATCAATCAAGGGGGAACTAGAAGTGAACTTCAGCAGACTTGGTCAAGTCTACTGAAATCCAGAAGAGATGACTCTAATCTCTTCAGAAAAGTTGAGCAGGACACTTGTCCATGGGAGTTCAGGACACTTGTCCATAGAAGTTCAGGACACTTGTCCATGTGGGGTCAGATAAGTTGTCTTGGCTATCAAACCAAATCTTGGTCTGATAAGCACCTATTTTGGGTAATCATTGCCTATTTTGATGGCTGTCTTATTCCTTCTTTAAGCCATCACCTTTTCAAAGATTTAATTTGTCCCCTACCCAAAAAGTCGCTTTCAATGCATTAAATGCCAAGATTTAACTCTTGTTTGCATTAAACATTTCAAGCCACTATCTATCTTGAAAACTCCCCAACCTTTAACTAATATTAACTTCCACCCACGTTTTGAATAAAAACAGTTTTCAAAACTGTTCCATTGGTTTTAACCGTTGGATCAATTTTTGGCCAAATCCCCTGTAAGTGATCTTGGCCGTTCAAAACTGGATTTCCCCATTTGCCAACCTTTGAATTGCCTTAAGACTTACCTACTCAATGACAAACATTCCTTTTGGAATATACTCTAAGTCTTAAGAAGCCCCCAAGTTTCCATTTCTTCCCCATGCATTCAAACTCTCTTAAAACCCTAATTTTTCCAAACACTCTCAAAGTTCCTTACTATCTCTTCAATGGCACCCAAAGTTAGACCAGAGATGATGGTGAACTTCTCTAACAAGGAACTGGATATTGATTTCAAGTATCTCAGTAACAAAGCCAACCTCATTTTTTAGCCCATAATCTCATTTGAGAATGAAGATCCTGAAATCACTCCTACTTTGAGATGGCTGAGGAGAGCAGGTCTTCAGAAATTCATGGAAAGCAAGCCCAGTTCTTGCTTGGAGCAATACATGGCATAATTCTTTGCCTTCCTCAAATGGAGAGGAAAGGCTAGTGAAGGAGATGTGTCAACTAGGTTGACATATGTGGCTGATGGTGAAGAGGAGGAAAGGTCCCATAGAGTCAAGTTCTCATCAGAAGACTTGGAAAGTGCTTTTGGATTACCTTCAGAGGGAAGAAATCCAGAATTCTATGGAAATGGCCATGAGAAGGAGATTGCTCAAGATTGGCTGCTGATTCCAGGCCCTATCTCCTCAACACAGCACAAGAAAACTCTCAAGCCTGAGTTTCTCAATCTCTTTGAGGTGGTAACAAAGAGTTTGCTGAGAAATACTGGGAGTTTAGAACAAGTGAGCTTTCCAAGAATCAGAATAATGACTGCAGTAATTGATATAAGTGACAAGGGCATCAAATTTAATTGGAGGGACTTCATCATGGAGGAGATGATGAAGGAGAAAGCAAAATTCAAAGTGAAAACTCACAACAAAGTGGTGATGGAAGACAAACTCAAGTATTGCACAAGGGCAAGTTTGCTAATATAGAGGTTTTCTCACTATTCTGAAATGCAAACCTTTACTAAGCCACTTCCAGCTCAGAAAATTATGTTCAGGAAGCTGTCAAAGAAATCTGAACAAAGAAGGCAACTATTGGCCAAACCTGCTGAAGAGGAGGTTGAGAAGAAGCCTAAGTTGAAGAAAAGGACAAAGGCAAGAGTGGTGAAAACCAAGAAAGTGTCCAAAATCATTGCAGAAGAGGATTCAGCAACTTCAGCAGAAGTGGACAAAGTTGCTGAAGAAGGAGTAAGTGTGCCTTCATATTCTGGAGAGATAAGGGAAAAATTTCCCTTGGTGGTAAAGGAGAAGCAGAGTAAGAAAAGGAGCAGGGAAGTTGACCTTGAAGAAGAAGGGAGTGGAAGCAGCAGAGCTAGCAAGAGAAGGACCAAGCCTTCTGAAAAGATGCTAGAACTTCAGGAAGAGCAAACCTTGCAGGTAGCTCTAAGGGAGAGTAGAGCTGAAAGCAGGACTAAGTCAAAATCTAAGTCCAAATCCAACTCCCCTGAAGACAGGACTCCTGAATCCAAGTTTCCTGAAACCCAAACCCTAGAACCCAATTCCCCTGAAACCCACATAATCCCCCAAGATCAACCCATTATTCCCTTGAACCTCACAAAGAGATACTCTCCTGAAGGAACTGCTCAAAGAAGTCCAATAGATGTATTGGCAGATATTGCAGTTGATGAATCAAGATTGTTGTCCCCTCTTGATTCATCCATGCTTAACTTCTCCAAACTTCTTGAAGATGTATTGATAGACCCAACTCCCCTGAGCAAACCCACTTCAGAACCATTGCTCTCAAAAGCAACTGAAGACACAATTGCTGAACCCAACCCTTCTGAAGCTAATCTCCCTGAAATCAACATTCAAGCCAACCCTTCTGAACCCAGAGCCAACTCCCCTATAACCCAAAGTCCCCAATCAAGTGGAGATGAGGAGGAGTATACCTATGAAGGTATGCTCAGAGGTGGAGCAAGTGCTACTGTGGATAGTTTGTACCCTGCTGAATTTCTAAGACTGTAGAAGCAATTCAATGATTTGAGAACTCTAGTGGATGTGAAGGATAAAACCATCATGGATATTGCTCAAGTAATTCAAGACAAGGGTGCAAACTGGTGGCAAATTGAAGAGGGGAGGCTGCTACATTTTACTGGAGTTACAATGTCTAGATTCCTCACTGATGATGAAGTATTTGCAAAGTTGGTGGCAGACAAAATTGCTGAAGAAAAGGATAGAATTGCTAAAGGGATAGCGCACCCTGATAGCAGTTCTAATGATGATGACTCCCATGATCCCACGAACCCCAACCCCCCTGGTCCCAAACAGCCTACAATCCATTACCTTACCTATCATAGGAAGGGTTCTGTTTAATCAGAAGTGTTGACCAAAGCTGGTGACATAGCCAAAGATGCATCTGCCAATGAAGGTTCTTCTGAACCCAAGGCACAACGTAATGATGTTGAGGCTCCCCACTTAGAAGCTGGTTTGGTTAAGACCTCATCAGTGTCAGGAGAGTTGGACACTGACCAGCTCTTAACCATTCAGGATGACTCTGTGGCTTTGGAACCAAGCACTGTGATCTCCCAACAACTGCCTTCTTTGAACCCCTTGAGGGTGTAGAAGTTGCAGGTTTAGGTGAAGGGGTTGAAAAGGATGTATTAGTGGAAAAACCAGAGGGAGAGTGGATGAGAGAGATGTTGTGATTACTAGGATAGTGAGTGTACCACAATATGAGGGTGGTATAAGTGAGGAGGGGCAGATTATTCTTGAAGTCAAATCTGAACTTCAAGAAACCCTTGAGGAGAAGAGGCCTGACCCTGAGTGTGAGGACATTATTACTGAAGGGAGAAAAGAAATAGTTGAAAATGAGCAGAAGACTGCTGATGTATCAGAGTCTTATGAAAAAGAATTTGAGGGTGATGAGTGCTTATTTTATAACAAGTTTGATTTGTCTGACATTGCAGGTGTTACCTTTGATCAAATTTTTACAGATGATCTCCTTACAGATGCTCATATTCAAGTTGATTCCAGCTCAGCTCAAGCCATCCTTGGAGAACAGTCAGCAAAGTTAGACTTGTTGGCTCACAAAGTTGAATCTGCACATGCTGAAACATCAGGAGCTTTGGATGAGCAAGGTAGAACCTTAGCATCTGTAGAGATGAGGCTAACTGGCTCTGAAGACATTGTGCTTCACACCATTGAGGCAAGAATCAGTGGAGTTGAATCTGGTTTGCAAACCATTTCCACTGAAGTCCAAAAAGCCAAGTCCAGCATGGAATCCATATCTAAGGAAGTCAAAAAGGATCAGAAACTGTCAGAGACAACCACAACAAGAATGTGAAAGCCCTGAAGTTGGTTGTCAAGCAAGCTATTGGCAAGAAGAGTGCCATTCAGAAAAAGAGAGCAGAGGAAATGAGGTTGGCTATGGTCAAAGCAGCTTCAGAAAAATTTACTCAGAAAGTGATGACCAAGATTGTTGAATCTGCTGTGGCTAGGGGTGTGCATGGTTCGGTTTGGTTAACCAAACCGCCCGTAAATCGTAAACCAAACTATAAACCGTTCTTTTTTTTCAAAACCGTAAACCAAACCGTATTTATAAAAACCGTTCGGTTTGAAACCATAATATTTCGGGTGGTTCGGTCGGTTTTAACCGAACCGTAGTTTTACTCATTTTTTTCCTACACACAATAATTAATGAAAATGTAAAACACAATCTCAATAGAATAGACAAAATGAAATCCCAATAATCCAAAACATAATTTGAATAGACGAAATACTATTACAACGTTCACAAACTAGTTGTAAAAAAATAACTAAATAACCACGTTAAAAGAAACAACAAACTTCTATCTTCTTCAAGATTTCAGATTGAGTGAGACTGTGAGAACGTCATGCACATAGAAGCGCTAAATACGGGTAATAAACGGAAGAGAATGGGTAGAATTTCTAACTACGAGCAATTGAGTTTGGCGGCTTGAAAAATGTCTTGGGTTTACTAGTTTAGGCATTATATAATATAGAGAATATAAATCTATAATATATAATATTTATTTAGATAATATTATATAATATATACTCTGTATATATATATATATATATATATATATATATATATATATATTAAATAAGTTCGGTTTGGTTCGGTTTTTTGCGGTTTTTCATTAGTGAAAACCGTAAACCAAACCATACTAAAAAAAATCAATTCTAAAAAATCGTAAACTGAACCGTAAACCAAAAACCGAACCATATTAAATGGTCTGGTTTGGTTCGGTCGGTTTGAACCATACTTTGCACACCCCTAGCTGTGGCCAATCTCACTGACTTCCTGAAGGGAAGCCTTGATGCATCCCTCAAGACAACCATGGAAGAGGTTGTGGAGCAGAAAATGAAGCCTGTTCTAGCTTTTCTAAGCTTGAGCAGTGACAGAATGCAAAACATTCATGATGAGAATGTTTACTTACTTGAGGAGATGAAGTCTTTGAACTTAGCTCAGTCTTTGATGGCCACCACCATGAGTGAACTCAAACCCCAATGCTTTGATGCTGCCAAAAAGGGGGAAAGGGAAAGAGAAAGGGCAAAAGGTGTCTTGACTATTGGTGAAGGAAGCAAGGGCATAGACAAGGAGCCTGAAGCCAAAGGGAAAGGCAAAGCAGTTCAGAATCTGGAAGATTTGGATGAAGATGAGCAGCTGGCAATTGCTCTGAAGAACTCAGTAGCATCTGCTCAGGAAGAAGGAGCAAGACTTCAGCAAAGACCTGGAGGAGAAGTGTCTGGCTTGGACAAAGCTACTGAAGGAGTCCAGACAAGAGGGCAAATTAAGAAGGCAAAGGGAAAGAAAAGGAAGGCTGAAACATTTACAGATTTTCCCAACAGCCTAGAACTCCCTGCTGAGTTCAGAATTGAGGAAGGAGTGCCCACTTCCAAGAAAGCCAAAGCTACTGAACAGGTCAAGACTGCTGAGACTGCCAAATATGCTAAAACTGAGAAGTCTGCTGAGACTGAAAATGCCGAAGGTCCCAAAGCTGCTGAAAACGTTGAAGTACTCTTTGAAGAAGGATTTGGACCTGAACCAAAGAAGAAGACAACTGTGCTAGCAAATGATCCTTCCAAGCTGTTTGTGGAAGGATATGGAAAAGATGCAAAAACTCAACAGAAACTGGCTATGATGAGAGCCCAAGAGAAGATGGACTTAATGATGGAAGCAAACAGAGCTAGAGATAAGAGAATGATTCACGTATTCTACAACACTAGAATAAACGACCGCAAGTATACGGTGTCTATCGTAGAGAAGTAAGTACGAGGTCGATCCCACGAGGAGGTATAGTATAAAAGTGTATTTTGTTAACGGAATTCTAAATAGACGCGATCGATTAAAGAGAATGGTGTGATTACCCTAAGATTGCCTACCAAATTGTCACAAATAAGCAATAAATAATAATGTAAAATCGATCAACTAGCATACAAATCAAGAAAACGAGAAGTAAAATGAATGAAAACTCAATTAAGAGAAGGTAGGTTCCAAGGCATTTGAAATATTTAGATATTCATCTATGGTTAATGACTCATTCAAATGGCAATTAAGTTTGTTCTTATAGGGTTGACCACTAAAGAAGAATTAATTAATCTCTCGATCTAATTAATTCAAAGGAAAACACAATATAAGTTCGTATCTCTACCTCACAAATATTGCATCACCTAAATTAGCCCAAAGGATCATTCAATTCCCTCTCCGATAACTAATTCTCTCTCGAGATCATAATAATATCGGGTTGCATGCTTATGTACGATTAATGAAATAAATCTCTCGATCTTATCCCAATTAACAATAGATAAAACACATTATCATGGCCACTAATAACATGCTTTCGAAATAATAATTAAGCACACAAATAAGAGACAAACACCATTTAAAATAAGAAATTAAGTCATAAACTTCAATCCAAATATTTACAAAGCCCTAGAACCAAAAGTGTTCTAGCCAATCAACAACATAATCAAATTAACAAAACCAAATGAAATAACTAAATAAAAAGAGAGAAAAATAGAAAGCTTAGTCTAATGGATGGTGTTCTCCTCGTGAGCGAATTCTCCAAACGTATGCCTCCCTCCTTCCTCTTCTTCTTTTTCTCCCTCCCTCTCAAAGTATGACTAGAGGGTTTATTTATAACTTGAAAATTAGGGCTAAAACTTCTAGAAAAAATTATTTCCAAAAATATAATTTCCTTTTCTCTCTTCAATTTCCAAATCTTCTCTCTTTCCTTTTTCTTCAAATTTCCAAATCTTCTCTCTTTCCTTTTCTTCTTTCGGTCACTGGCTTGGGGCTCAAGCTAAATATTGGCCCAAATTATTTCTTTGAATAAATTTGACTCGTTTTACCCACGAACTCGATTTCTTCCTTCGTTGACTTCACTGAAAATTAGATATGTATTTTTACCTTCCAAAATAGTCATTTTTCCTACAAAAACGACAAAACACCCCATTTCTCTTATTTTGACCAAAACATCCATAATCGACCAATAAATCAATGAAATCACAATCAAAATGAGCTTCATATGTGCATAAAAAACGTGTAAATTCCACCCGAATCAGAGAAGAGCAGACTTTCAGAAGCCTAGGAGGAAGAGAGCCACATACAACAAATTGAAGCCTCAGCTACTGATCCCAATGGACACCAAATATCCTCACATGGGTTCCAATCCAGCTGAATGACAACTGGGAAGAGGCAAAGAGGGAGTTTGTCTATGATTACTATGTCATAGGCAGATGGAATTAGGAAGATCCCAACTCCACTTTTACTCAGTTTATGATTGACTATCATAGGGAACTGTATCAATAACTTCTTGCAGCTGCAGACATGACAAGAATTGAGTTTAATGCCCCTAAGCCAATCATCTACATGCCTCCAAAGTTAGATGGCTTCATTGACCAATCAAAGATTTTCCAAGAGTTCCTTGAGATCCTGAAGCTGAACATGATGGTGCTTGGGCCCAAGGGAACAAATCAAGAGGCTATGGAACTAAAGATACAAAGCGGAAGACTTGAAACACTAAAAACAAACGAGACACAATAGAAATATTTTTCACATAGATTTTATAAATAAAAATCTATGTGAGTCTTACGGCGAAATATCAATACTTATCTTCAAGTACAAATGTTGTGTGAAATGTTACAACAATAACCTTCACAACAGAAACTACAAACGAGGCAGGTGCCTTGTTCTAAAAACGATCTAAGTGCATGAATTATACACCGCCGAAATGCTAGTCCTATCTATGATTACACTCTCGATAGATAAAGAAAAGCGCACAGTCATACGGTGAATTATACACCGCCGAAATGCTAGTCCTATCTATGGCAATGAGATTATTTTTTATTTTCTTTAATTTATTTTGTGGAGAAAAATTAATGGTGATGGAAAGATTTGAGAAAAGATTGATGGCGTTAGTTAGCGTAATTTGATAGAGATAATATTAAATTAAATATAATTTTTTTTAAAAAATATTGATATTAGATTAAGTTTAAATTAAATATAAATAAGAATTTATTGACGTGGTAATGCCACATAGGCGGTGGGCACAATTGATGGGCTCTATATCATTTCCGTAAAAAGTAAATGAATGAATTTCAAATACTTAGCAGTTTTTTTTTTTTACTAAAATTTAAATTCTCAATAAAACCAAGTCATTTGAAATCCTTTCATTTGAAATACCTACTCAAATCAAATTCACTAATCCAAACACATATATAGTATTTAAAATTCATAGACCTAAATTCCTCCATCCAAATAGAGCCTAATAATATAACATTACTCATTAAAGTTAAATCCAATTAGGGTGATACTTGGTTACACTAGCATGTACCGAGTACCCACAATTTTAATTTTTAATTTATATTTTATTTGCATTTGTTCATTTAATTAGTTCACCTTCAAATTATTTTTTTACTACGATTACCGCTCATTTTATGAGCTCACCCCCAAATTTTTTTTTACCACGATTATCTGCACCCGCTCATTTATAAGTTCACCCCAAAATATTTTTTGAAAAATAATTACATTTTAAAGACTATATTATCATTTTATTAACTTACAAAAATTATAATAAAATCAACTCTAATTTGTAGGATGATACTTGAATACATGCAAGATACCGGTACACACCAATTTTAATTTATATTTTATCCACACCCGCTCATTTAATGAGTTCACCCCCAAATCATTTATTTTTACCACAGATAACTGCACCAGCTCATTTTATAAGTTCACCCCAAAATATTTTTTTTAAAAATAATTACATTTTAAAGACTATTTTATCCTTTTATTAATTTACAAAAATATAATAAAATCAACCTTAATGTGTATATTTACAATCTGCAGCCGAGTCATTACCGAGTTACAGTCAATTCACCACGAAGTCACCCACATTTTTAGAAAAAAAAAATCGTAAAACATAATTTAAAAAAAGAAACTATCGAAATTAACCACGAATCTTGATTTTTTTATTTTTCTTCCCCTCATATTTTTCTCCTATTTTTAGTTTTTATTCCACACTTCTAATTTCTTCAGTTTTTTTTTTTCCTTTTACTTTTTTTTTTCTTGCCTTTATTTTACATTTTTTCATGTGTATTTTTTAAAATTCTAATACAAAATAATATTATAGGTATGATTTTATTATAGTCGGTAATACAATAAGTAATAACTAGTAATACAATAAATAGTAATCAATAATACTGTAACGACCCCAAAATTTTAAAGAAATAAACATAGAATTTTTTTTTTTAAAATAGGGAGTAAGGGGGCATTATTACGCTTGAAAATAACCTAATAATTCAAATGAATGCAGCCATCCAAACCAAGGTTGTTGGGAATAAAATGAGAAGTTTTGATTAAGATACCAAAACCCCTTAAGACATGCCAAGTAAGATAAGTCAAAATGAAATGAACATGTTTCAGAAATGTTGGAACATGAAGCTTAAGGCTAGTTGAGAAGTTGGAATGTTAGGCAGCTCTTAGAATGATAGATGCACAAGTTGAAAGGGAACACATGCTTAGAAGTCTACGTGAATCTAGTCCCCTCAAGGCTCAAAGTCAAAACATGATCCTAAGTTTGTTGAAATGAGCAAGTAGACAACTGTGCTGAACAAGCCAAACTCAATTGAATGACAACTTCACTGAGAATCAAACTTATGGAATACATCAAGAAGACCAAGTCTACTGATACACAAGTCACAAGCTCAGAAGAAGTGTCCAGAAGAGTTGTCTTAGCAAAATTGAACCAGAACAGTTTGAAGAACAAGCCCAACTGTGCTGATAAGGTCAAGGCTACTGATCCAAAGCCATGAATGCTCAAAGATCATCAAGAGATACTCATGTAAAGAGACAGAGCCAACTCATCTGAAGAGCTAAAGCCAACACTGCTGATAAGCAAACTCTGTTGATCCTGATAAGCAGAATTGCCCATATAATAAGGAATGTTGTCCCTATCATAGGATCAATCATCAGAAGTGATGTCCATGTTTGATCAAGTGAATCTTGAAATCAGACATTGGGAAGAGTGCTTCAAAGTCAAGACAAAGTACTCACAGCCGTTTACTTCCCAAATTAAGGACATGTCACTATCAAGAAACTGTCTTCTAGTTGCAAAGTTCAAGAAAGACATTTATAGACAATTGAGGTTGCCTTTCCAACGGGCAAATCCTCAATTTTGTCTATAAATACAGAAGTGTGGAAACCATTGAAGGCATCCAACTACAAGCCAACTATCCTACATTGCTGAGGAAACTTAAAGCCTTCAAGCTTTCTTAGAACATTCACAGTTGCCAGAAACACTTCATCTAAGCTACTCTTCATTGTATATCCATACAAGCTTAGAGAGATATCCTATCCTTTTACACAGAGCTCATTATAAAGGATATCTCACCCCAGTTGGAACCAACATCAACCCTTATACCTTTCCTAAAGAGAGATAGAAGGTTGTTGTAGTAGAATTGGTAGGAATTGACTGTTGAGAGAAGAACAGTTCAATTCTGAGTTGAGAAGAGGGTACTAGGACTCTGATATCCTAGGGATCAAGGCACCAAGGAGTGGTATGGTTGATCAAGTGCACCTTGACACTATAAAACAAGTAATTCCAAGAGTGAAGGAATTATCTTGTTAAATCAGGGAAAGTGGATGAAGGAGCTTGAGTCTCTGAACCACTATAACTCTTGTATTGATTTACATTCAAGCACTTTCATTCAAACAACACATATACACACAGCACACAAAATAACCTTTCAAAGACATATACTTTAGATTGTGCAAAGACTGATTTGGACAAGTTCCCTGAAACTGTAAAACTGTTAAGGAGATTTCAGAACTTAAAAGGAGTTTTGTTGGTCCCAAAGTTGAGTTAATAATATTGAGTAAGCTAGTGAAAATGTCTAGAGGGGAGGGGTGAATAGACTTTTCAAAAAATCTTTCAATATATCAGAATACACAATGCGGAATAATCAGATTACTAATGAGCCCAATCAAGTTTATACTCAACTTTTATCTAGATCTTTATCTTGGTTAATTCCTAATGTTCTTGATTAAACAATTCAAACAAATAACAAACAGTAAAGTAAAGAACACAGAATTTTATAGTGGTTCGACAAATGTCTACATCCACTCTCACAACTCCAGTTGTGAAGTTTTATTACTCTTCTTGAGCTTCTTGTGGCTTAGAGTCCCAAGATTAAGACTTTGATCTTATCGATTATACCACCAGGTATATCTTCGATCTACTAGTAATTCTACAAGTAACTAGCACACTTGTTTTACAAAATACAAACTTAAACTTGAAAAGTAAAACTTCTCTTTGAATAGCCTTTGATTCTTCTCTTCAATTCAGTGGCTCTTCTCTTCTTTAATCTCCTTCAACTTTGTGAGTTCTTCTTGTAGACTTGCTCTTGAATTCTCTAAGATCAGTAATTTCTCAGTAGTCTTCAGCAGTAGGAGATCACACAGTATTTATAGAACTTAGTATGACAGTTAGCAGT
Source organism: Galeopsis tetrahit (assembly GCA_963675135.1). Taxonomy (NCBI): domain Eukaryota; kingdom Viridiplantae; phylum Streptophyta; class Magnoliopsida; order Lamiales; family Lamiaceae; genus Galeopsis; species Galeopsis tetrahit. Next base: position 35,378,129 of record OY776122.1, read on the forward strand.
TTGTGAACTAACTTTCAACTAACTCTAAAACTGTTCTTGTAACTTCTTCTTGTAACCGACTTTGTAACTTCCTTTTAAGTCAGCATCTCTTCAATAAATCTCCAGTTACACCTTAAATAAGCTTTCCAAACTTATTCTTCAATTTCACCAAATCAGCATAGTAACTTATTGTTCTGATTTTTACTCTTCGGATTTTACTCTGCTGATTTTTACTCTTCTAAGTCAATCAGCACAGTAACTTAAAACTTTTCAAAACTTCTCCAGATTTCTTCTAATCTCTTCTTCAACTCTTCTTGAAGTCTTCTTAGTCTGAAGTAGTCCTCTGAGTCTTCATTAGACTTCTGATCTTCCTCTAATCTAGTGTTCTAATCTACTGTTCTGATTTTACTGTTCTGAGCTTTACAATGCTGAATACAATAAAATACAACTTTACATATATAAAACCTATCTATACATCAACTGAACTATATACAGATGAGTATAACTAAGTCCTATACTATAAGCTGTCTATACAATATAAAACATCAGCTTAGTTCCTAACAGTTCATATATCAGATCAGTAACCAATAAGATCAGTAACTCATAAGATCAGTAACTCATGTAAGTTCAATAACTTCCATATAAGATCAGTAAATATCTAAGATCAGTAAACACTTAAAATCAGTAACTTACAAATAAGATCAGTAAGCATATCAGATCAGTAAGTACATCAGATCAGTAACTCAGATTTTCAAATATCTCATATAAGATCACTAAAAATATTCTCAGTTTCCACACTAAGATCAGTAATCTTATTCTTAATATTACTCAATAAGATCAGTAAACTTACTTCAGTTAGCATTAAGATCAGTAAACTCAATCTTAAGTTTCTCATCAGATTAGTAAGCTTATATTCAGATGACTTAGAACCACATATATCACTAACTTTAAGTTGCTTTTGGCCATCAAAACATACTTTCATCAACTAGAACATTGTTTATAGGATTCATATCCCAACAATTTCCCCCTTTTTGATGAAGCCAAAACTACTTAAATGTTAATAAATCAGTAGTTAAGTATGTAGTCTATCATAACAGTTCATCAATTCAAAATTCCAGATTCATATTCAAATAAGATCAAATAATACAAATAATCACAGAATATGAAAAACACAAAAATATAGAAATAAAGATTAAGGATAGAAATGTTATCTTCTGAGCTCGTCCTTCACCTTCATTCTGCATCTTCAAATTCTGAATGCCACATACATTCTTGCCTTGATATCCATCATGTGTTGATGGTCAGTGATTCCTTCTTCCTTGATAATCTCAGCAATAATGTTGTTAATTTCCTTGTAATCAGGTTCTCCACTTTCCAGTCTTGGAGGTTCCCAATTAGGTTCTTCAGGGCACAAAATCTTTGTTCCAGCACGATTAGCAACCTGTGCTATGTCTTCCCAGAATTCTTGATCAATGTTCAGCATAAATTCTTCAAAGTCAACAAATTCTGCTTCTTTGCTAGAATGATCACCAAACTTCTTCACAATGAAGTTAGCAATCTGCCATTTCTTCTTCAAATTTTTCCAGTATTCCATATGTTCAGTTAACACAATGAAATCCACAAAGTTTTCATCTTGAAAATCTTTGTCAAACTGTTTTCCTTCAGCTTTCTTTTGAGCATTCATCTTTTTCTTCAAAGCTGTGACTCGATTATCAAATCTTGTCTTCAAGAACTTGACATCCTTTTCTTTCTTCTTTTTCAAACTTTCTTCTTCACTTGTCATAACAGCTTTCATTTTGCTCTTTGATCTAGTCATTCTTTCAGCTTCTTCCTCTTGTTGTTCTTCATCAGATAGGACTAACTTCCTTTTCTTCTGCCTTGAACTTCCAGCAATGTCAGGTCTCTTCTCAACAATCTCTTGACCTTGTTGCTTCTGTTGCTTTCTTTGCTTCAGTTTTTCATTCAACATATGAATTTCAGCTCTTAATTCATCTTGACTTACAACCAGCTGAGCTTGTTGTGACTGTGTTTGTTCCATCACTTGTCTTGTCCTGTCTTCCCCCTTTTTGGCTTCATCATGCCACTCCTTCAGGGAAGATATGTGTTGCTCCAACTTCTTATGCAACACCTGAGACAAATTCTTCTCTTGTACTCTATGAAGGTCAAAAATTTTGGACATTGTATACTCCATTACCTTCTCATAAGAGTGTTCAGACTGCATCTTGTTCATCCTTTCAGTAGCTTCCTGAAACATTTGAACAGCAGCTTCCATCTTTGCTTGAAGTTCAGCATTCTGTTTTTTCAGCATTTCAAACTCAGAAATATCAGAACCCTTCTCAACATGATCTGTTCTGATCTCTTCCTGCACATCCTCAATAGGATCAGTAGATTGAATAGGAATGCTTTCCAATTCTTCAGCATTTACATCCTGAGTGTCAACAGCATCAGTTTCCTCAATCACAACAGTTTCTTCAAGTACAACAGTGTTCTCAAACACTTCTGTTGCATTGACAATGTCTTCATCAATATCCATAAAATCTTCTTCAGCAGCTTCAGTTGCATCAACACCCTTCTCTTCACTAAACAAATCTTCATCAGAGACAGGAGTTGCAATCTTCTCAACAGTGTACTTGATCCCTGTTAATCTCTCAACAAGAAGTACAACAGATTCTGGAGTGACTAACTCAAGAAAAGAGTTAACACCAGCTGCTTGCATTTGTTCTGCTTCCCAATCATCAAAGATTGAAGCACCTCCCATACCTTCCATGATAGCTAAACATTCCTTCAAAGTACTCCTCTTAAGATACACCCAAGTGCCTATCCTAAGGAGCTTTTCAAACTCAACAGAGCTCTCATCCAAACCAGGAAATTGTTTTAGCAAAGCTATCCTCAAATCAATTCTGATTCTATCTTCCTTGTCACAAATAGTGTACTCCATCAAATCAGCAGGTTTGGGAGTAATAAATTCAGGTTCAGGAGAAGATGAAATATCAATGGGTTCAGAAGAAGGCTCAAATTCATGTTCAGTAGAGTGAGCATGAACCTGTAATGGGGATTGATGTGGTGAGGATTGATGTGAAGGTTGAGGTTGAGGGGTAGGAATTGAAGTAGGCTCAAAGTTAGTGAGCTGAGGTGATGAATGGGGAGTGTTCTGAGTCTCAGAAAAGTAGTGATCTGATCCTCCAGAACATGAAGGTTGAGGATTTTGGGGTTCAGGTTGGCTTGGTTCAGAATCAGAAGGGGTAGGGGAGACAACAACCAACTTCCTCCTAACACTCCTTGACTTAGTCCTCTTATGAGTAGCAACAGGACTAGGAACACTAACCTCTTGCTCATCTGAGCTCGATTGCACCACAGTTTCCACAAAACGAACTGTTGGTTCCGAGGCAGCAGTAGCAGACCTTCCTCTCCTTAGTGTAGTACTGCTCGGATCATACTTAGATTTTGATCGAACCTCAGTTTGATCATCCTCCGATTGGTACATTGAAGCTCCAGACTCCTCTGCTTCAATTTCTTGAGAGTGTTCCAAGGGGTTCTCTTGTTCAAATTGAACAGATTCCTTCTTCATCAAGAATTTCCCATGATGGAATTTCTTGGGATTACTCCAATAAGGTTTCTTCACCAGCTGAGGCAGCAAGAAACTCAGCTTGTTTCCAAACCCTAATTTTGATTTAAGTGAGAATTCCAAAGTGTCCTCATCAAACAAAACCTTTTCCTTTTCAGTCATTAGCCTTTCCAGGAAGAATCCTTGCCAATCACCTTCCACTCTGTCGATGATTGCAGCCATAATTCTAATTTTAAAACTCGATAAGGCATCCTGGCTATGATGTTGCCCTAACAAGCATTTTCCTGCAATATCCATTAAAAACTGTAACCCAGTAGGAAGTACATCCTTCTTCAAATTCGTCAAGGTCTCTGTTTCAACTCCTGACCATCTTCCCACGCACTCCTTTTCTTCTCCAGCTTTGTAGGTCATGATATCTACTGGACCTTGTGGTAAGTCCAACATTACTTCGAGAATGTCCCTTGTAATGGTGACTTTGTGTCCAGCTAGCATGGAGTGAACACCATTTTTGTCTCCTTGGAGTTGTAAATAGAATTCCACAGCTTCCGGCTCGTAGACATTCACAGGAAATGACTCCAGAAACTTCCGTAGTCCGCATTCTTCACACATAGTTAAGATAGCTTGATTTTCAGCGTTGTGTCTGCCATTGAAGTAGACAGCGTTTTCCACGAAAATTCCTTTCTTGAGCATCCATAAATTCGAATCAAAAGTTCCTGCTACTTGGTTAGCTTCATTGATAATATTGATAGTTGCCATTTGAGAATTTTGTAGAAATCAAATTTTCAGAAGTTAAGAAATTTTCAGAAAAGAACTCGTAAGAACGAAGAAGATGAAGTGTGATTGTTTTTGTTATAATTCAAAACTAATCTAGGGCTAGGATTGAATTAGATTATTATAAAGAATGGTTGGGATTAAATCTCGAAATTCGAGTTAAACAATAACTGTTCACATTCTAGTAACATTCTTAATTTTTGGAGCCAACTAGTGTTTGATAAATACACCACAATTTTTAGGTTAGAAATAGAAGAGTGTATTAATCTTCTCTATTAGTAATCTAAAAATATGAACAATTTTTTACTTAGAGTAATCTAGACCAAAAGACTGTTCTGATGCAGATCAGCACAGTAGTTTCCAAAACAATTTCACTTCATTTTCTTACAAGTATATACAGAAAATTTCACTTATCTGGATCAGCTGAGTACTGTGATCAGCTGAGTAACCTTTTTAGAAATCAGATCAGTAGATGAATCAGCACAGTAGATTTCAGATCAGTAGATGGGTCAGCACAGTAATCCTCAGATCAGTACCCAAATTCCCTGATTTCATCTTTTTGATATCAGCACAGTAATCCTCAGATCAGTACTGTGTCAGATCAGTAGATTTCTTGTAGACAGATTAGTAGTAAACAAATCTCTCTGTAGACAGATTAGTCAGTAATCAGATTAGTTCTGTAGAATAACTGAATTGTAATCAGATCAGTACTGTAGACAAAGAAACTTTGTAATCAGTACAGTTCTGTAGACAAGTCAATGTATTAATCAGAATATATCTGTAGACTGCTATAGTCTGTAATCAGATCAGATTAGTAGACTTCTTTAATTTTGTAATCAGATCAGTTCCCCCTTCAATGGAGAATTCTTCTTCTGTGCCTGTTTCACCTTGGTAGAAGTGTTAGTTCATGAGATATAAGTGTAAAACAGTACAGATTAGTAACAATATGATTAATTAAATGATCACATCAAGGTTTTTGCTAAAGTGACTTAGTGATCTGAGTCAACAAAAGGATCTTTAAGAAATCACAGATTCCCCCTTAATGTATGTTCTCAGTGTCCCTCAGCTTTACCAGCTTCCTCATTGGGATTAAGGTCACTTTAGTAACCTTGTTACCTGTTTTAGTGATCTGACATTGGATTGTCTCTTCTGACTGTTGAGTTTTGGTGTACTGCTCTTAGTTTCTGCTTCATGTCCTTCTTGGTATAAGATCAGTACCTGAAATGTTAGTACATATCTCTATACACATGTAATTTAGGTACCCACTATTTATTGGGGTCCTTGAGTGTTAGTAGCAGTAAGAGGCACCCAAATAAACATTGAAGTTTTGAATAAATGAGACCTCTTCAATTTTCTTCCATATTTATCACAAAACAGTACTTTATTAACTAGTTCAGAATTATCAGCAGACATAGGATCTATTTTTCTGAGATAGCCTTTCCTTGGTTCTATCCCTTTTTCAGTAAGATCAGTATGCCTGTAATAGTTTGAATAAGGTCTGAAAGCATGTGGACCTTAAGGCTTATAAGTTTGCTTTGGTCTTTTCTCTCCATAGAAATCATAAGATAAAGGAGGAGGATAAAGAACAGGTTTGTTATGATAATGAGGCACAAATCTCCTAGGTTTAGTTGAATACAGCTGAGACTGCCTTATGAAAGGAGGTCTAGGCTGTTCCCAACTTGCCTGTGCTTGTCTTGACCTACTGTTCTGAGTTTGTCTCTTCTGATTCCAGGACTGATCTGATCTGGTCAGAGGAGTATAACTCTTCTGGTATGGTCTTGACTGTACTGGTCTTAATACATTCTTCATTTTATCATTCTTGGTAGTAGGAGGGATGTATTTAGACTGTACTTTGAGTTTTGGTTCATCATCATAAGTCATAGGTTCTTTTCCTTTATCTAGTTGCAAAGAACTTGTACTAGCTCCATTAGTGTTCTTAAATTCTGAAGTAGATGGACTAGGCAGATCAGTACCTATTCCTCTTTTATCATTTGGAGCTCTATATCTGTCTGAGATTGTTTGATTAATCTTAGTAGAGTTAATCATCCCAGATAGCTTTCGATCTAGGCTCACTACTTCAGATTCTAAGAATCTATTGCGCTCTTCAAGTTTTTCACATTTAATCTTTAAGTCATTGAATTCATTAGTCTCTTTGGCTTGAGTTTTAAGCATACCCTGATATAGATTGTCAATGGATGCATACTTTTCTTGGAGTTGAGACAACTCTTCTGATAGTCTTGCATTTATGACAGCTATATTAGGATCCACTTTTGACTGAGCTTCTTTTAGCCTAATGATTTCTTGCTTTAAAGATATATTCTCATCACTAATTTCAATGAATGCTTTGTTAGCTTGTAGAAGGTCCTCTTCAGTCACTCCATGGGAATGATGAAGACTACTTCCTACACTGCTAACAGCAGCATCACTTTCATCAGTGTCAGAATTGTCACAAGATTGAAATGAGTTAACAGATGATACCTCATCATTTATTTTGGCCATCATTGCCAGTCCATCATCTGCTATGAAGGCTTCATCTTCATTGCTAGAGGGGTAGTCAGATGAAGTCGATGGTAACTCTTCTGATTCCGAATCAGAGTCATTGTAAGCCACCATTGCCTTCTTACCCTTTGCATATTTTCGATCTCTTCTGGCTTTCCTTTCTTCTCGATCTTCAGAACTCAGATCAGGACATTCAAAAGCATAATGACCTGGCTTATCACAATTATAGCAAACAGGATTGTTAGAAGTTCTTTTAGGAGGAGAATGCTTTATGTTCCTGTCATGCTTGTCAATTGAGTTCCTGTCTTTCTTATCAGAATACTTTCTGTCTCTCTTTTCAGATGAGTTCCTGTCTCTCCTGTTTTCATTAGAGATCTCATCCCTTCTTTCAGAAGAGTTTTGATCCCTTCTGTTCACAGAAGAGTCCCTGTTATTAGAACCCTTAGATTCCTTATAGAATCTTTTGTACCTGCCATATCTCTTGTTCAGTTTATCAAATCTTTTGATCATAAGGCTCATCTGATCTTTCAGACTTAGATCAGAACCATCTAGTTCATCTTTTATGCTTGAAGCCTTAGTCTTAGATGATCTAGACCCCTTTGAAGTAGAGGCTTTGAAAGCTATGTCCTTAGAGACATCCTTGTCCTTATGGATCACAGAAATAGGATCTTCTTCATCTAACTCAAACTCATGTGCCTTAAGTGTTTGGAACATAGTTTCTGCTGGCCAAGAATCAATGTCTTGTGTGGTTTTAATGATCATCTTGACCATTTTCCACCTTTTATCCAAGGCTTTCAAGATTCTCAAGTTAACTTCTCTGTCAGTATAAGTCTTTCCTAATACATCAAGATCATTCATAATTTTGGTAAATCGAGTATCTAACTCATCAATTGATTCTCCTGGCTTCATTTTAAATGATTCAAACTTTTGGACAGCAGTGGATAACTTGCTTTCCTTGATCAGTGTAGTACCTTCACAAAGAATAGCCAGTTTGTCCCACATCTGTTTTGCAGTCTTACATTTTAATACTTTACCAAGATACTCATTTGGTAAGGTATGTAAAATGTAGTTCTTGGCAAGACTATCCAAATTGTTTTGTTTCATTTCTTCTGAAGTCAGTTCTGACCTGGGTTTGGGGACCAGTGCTCCAACTGGTTTAGATGGATCCAGAACAGCAGTGTTTTCCACCATGATGACAATTGGTCCTTCAGTCACCACAGACACCATCAGATCATGGGTTGAGCTAAAGATGGCCTCCATCATAAGCTTCCAGTAGTCATAATCTGCAATCTTGAACTTAGGCAGCTTGTTCACATTAGTGTCATCCATGTTTGTTTATACAAATAGGATCAGTAGTATAGCAGATAGATTTCAAGTATTCAGATAGTAACAAGTATCAAGAATTAACAGTAAGATCAGTAAAGATAACCTTCAAGATTTACAAGGTTTATCAAGAAACAGCAGTCTAAAGAACTACTGCTCTGATACCACTTGTTGGTCCCAAAGTTGAGTTAATAATATTGAGTAAGCTAGTGAAAATGTCTAGAGGGGAGGGGTGAATAGACTTTTCAAAAAATCTTTCAATATATCAGAATACACAATGCGGAATAATCAGATTACTAATGAGCCCAATCAAGTTTATACTCAACTTTTATCTAGATCTTTATCTTGGTTAATTCCTAATGTTCTTGATTAAACAATTCAAACAAATAACAAACAGTAAAGTAAAGAACACAGAATTTTATAGTGGTTCGACAAATGTCTACATCCACTCTCACAACTCCAGTTGTGAAGTTTTATTACTCTTCTTGAGCTTCTTGTGGCTTAGAGTCCCAAGATTAAGACTTTGATCTTATCGATTATACCACCAGGTATATCTTCGATCTACTAGTAATTCTACAAGTAACTAGCACACTTGTTTTACAAAATACAAACTTAAACTTGAAAAGTAAAACTTCTCTTTGAATAGCCTTTGATTCTTCTCTTCAATTCAGTGGCTCTTCTCTTCTTTAATCTCCTTCAACTTTGTGAGTTCTTCTTGTAGACTTGCTCTTGAATTCTCTAAGATCAGTAATTTCTCAGTAGTCTTCAGCAGTAGGAGATCACACAGTATTTATAGAACTTAGTATGACAGTTAGCAGTTTGTGAACTAACTTTCAACTAACTCTAAAACTGTTCTTGTAACTTCTTCTTGTAACCGACTTTGTAACTTCCTTTTAAGTCAGCATCTCTTCAATAAATCTCCAGTTACACCTTAAATAAGCTTTCCAAACTTATTCTTCAATTTCACCAAATCAGCATAGTAACTTATTGTTCTGATTTTTACTCTTCGGATTTTACTCTGCTGATTTTTACTCTTCTAAGTCAATCAGCACAGTAACTTAAAACTTTTCAAAACTTCTCCAGATTTCTTCTAATCTCTTCTTCAACTCTTCTTGAAGTCTTCTTAGTCTGAAGTAGTCCTCTGAGTCTTCATTAGACTTCTGATCTTCCTCTAATCTAGTGTTCTAATCTACTGTTCTGATTTTACTGTTCTGAGCTTTACAATGCTGAATACAATAAAATACAACTTTACATATATAAAACCTATCTATACATCAACTGAACTATATACAGATGAGTATAACTAAGTCCTATACTATAAGCTGTCTATACAATATAAAACATCAGCTTAGTTCCTAACAGTTCATATATCAGATCAGTAACCAATAAGATCAGTAACTCATAAGATCAGTAACTCATGTAAGTTCAATAACTTCCATATAAGATCAGTAAATATCTAAGATCAGTAAACACTTAAAATCAGTAACTTACAAATAAGATCAGTAAGCATATCAGATCAGTAAGTACATCAGATCAGTAACTCAGATTTTCAAATATCTCATATAAGATCACTAAAAATATTCTCAGTTTCCACACTAAGATCAGTAATCTTATTCTTAATATTACTCAATAAGATCAGTAAACTTACTTCAGTTAGCATTAAGATCAGTAAACTCAATCTTAAGTTTCTCATCAGATTAGTAAGCTTATATTCAGATGACTTAGTTAAGATGACTTAGAACCACATATATCACTAACTTTAAGTTGTTTTTGGCCATCAAAACATACTTTCATCAACTAGAACATTGTTTATAGGATTCATATCCCAACAAGTTTAATCTAAAGGGTTAACCACTAATTCCGCACATATAACTCCATTAGATAGTTATTCAACTAAGTACTCAATAGTACTTAGTAGTTTTGATTATCTTTAAAGAGTTATTCATCTCAGAAGAGTTGTTCAGGACAACCTTGCTGAAGTCTGTTTTGGTTAATTAAATTGAAAAAGATTTGCATACAAGTGTATTCCCCCCCCCCCCCATACACTTGTTATATACTCCTTTCAGGACAACCAAAGGTGACCACCACCAAACCCTCAAAATAAGTTTGAAGGGACAACAGCGGAAGCGGAAGTAAACTAGTAAGTAAGGCCCTTAAGAGTTTGCCTTACAATAAAATACTACAATTTCAAATAGTTAGCCAAAATAGAAATTCAAGTTTCAAAGACATGGATTAAAAGGTTGCACTTTCGAGATCGAGTGCTCACATCCACCTTCAATCCTCCCGAACGTTCCTACCTGAAAGTGAAAGGGGTGAGCATTTGAAAAATACTCAGTGGGTTCACTCAAACACCCACTCGAATATCATACAATCAACCATGGGGATCAATGTATATAATAAACATAAATTTGAGATTCATTCCTCTCAATCATAGCATTAAGTTACATAGCGACAACTCAAATTACATCCTTCAAGTATCATCAATCATATGACAACCATGCAACACGTTCAATATCATGTTTTATATTAATGAATAGTGATAGTTATAATATAATACACGTAAGAGCACATCAATCTTGTTAGGGCACGCTTTACCCCGCTCGAGCATCTTGTTCGGGAGCTACCCGAATGTGATCTTTCGATCAATCTTGTACGGTGTTACCCGTGATCTTATCATAGCTAGTACGGTTATTATCCGTATATCATACATCTTGCACGGTCTTGACCGTATATCATATATCTTCACGTTTGAAACGTGCATGTATGAAAATATTCATGTAACATACTTCTTCACATATGGACATGCATAATCATAAGCATTTATGTATCCATAGAACATATTTAACACAAGTGAACATGCCTAATATCACATATCCATAAAGCATATATTCCACAAGTGAACATGAACATATTTATACACAAATTCACATAGGACATTTAATACAATAAATCACATGATATATAAAGTAGGAATTGTAAAAGTCAACGAGAATTACCCCACCTATTAGCTTGGAAAGTTAAACGGTATCCTCCCCTCTTAGTTTCAAGTCCTTTCCCACTTCTCGTTCCTTAAATCCTACAATAATAGTTCTACCACTTAGTCCTTAATTAAGATGAACAATAATTATAGTCTAAGTGTATGTGGTTTTGATAGTGCACTTAAAAGAAGTAGAAATGTTGGCCAAACATGGAAATTAAAGGATTTAGGGAAAAAAATGCATTCTCGTAAAAGTTTAAAGACTGAATGACAGATTTAAATAATCTGGAAGTTTAATATTTTAATGAAAAACAATAGGTTTCAAAATTTGGGAATAAATGCCACTGATTTCATTCAAAACAGATGAAAAACGAACATTTTACGTGCATTTGAAGTTCTATGGGCATTGTTGCAAATTTATGAAAAATTTGTGACTTTTCTTAAATAAAATAGTGCATTTTCGTAAATAATAAAAATGCATTGACAAGCTGGAAAAATATTTGACTTGGGCCAAAATGAAAAACCGAAAAATAACGTTTTGACCCCAAGATACAAATTTATCTACAAAACGCAACTCGTAGCTTTATACCTCAATATATTCAACCCCACAACTCATACCTCCACCAAGACAAATCATACCTCCACCAAGACAAATCATTCTTGACTTCGAGTCCTTCGTGGTGGATTACATGGCTTGGATCAAACACATACTTCCTCAGCATGGAAACATGAAAAACATTGTGCACTCTAGATATATCTAGTGGTAGTGCAAGACGGTAAACAACTTCTCCAATGTGGATAACACCTCTTACTGATGATACTTTGAGAAAAACCTTTTCACCGATTGTGAATTCTAAATCCTTTCGCCTTTGATCAGCGTAGGATTTTTGTCTATCTTGGGCCATCTTAATTCTTGCCCTAATCTTGTCTATGGCCTCAACTGTTCTTTCAACAATCTCCGGTCCTAAGAGCCTTCTTTCTCCAACCTCATCCCAGTACAATGACGATCTACACTTTCTCCCATAGAGTGCTTCATAGGGAGTCATCCCTATGGTTGCGTGGAATCTATTGTTGTATGCAAATTCCACTAAGGGCAAGTAATCTTCCCATTTCCCTCCAAAATCTAAAACACAAGCCCTTAACATATCTTCTAATGTTTGTACAGTCCTTTCTGACTGACCATCTGTTTGCGGGTGGAAACCGGTGCTAAAGTTTAGTTTAGTTCCCATAGCCTTCTGTAAGCTTTGCTAAAATTGAGATGTGAACTTCGGGTCCCGGTCGGAAACTATCGATACTGGCACTCCATGAAGTTTCAACACTTCTTCAAGATATATTTGAGCTAGTTTATCCATATTATATGTCATCTTGATTGGTAAAAAGTGCGCTGATTTGGTTAGACGATCAATGATAACCCAAATTGCGTGGTTTTCGCGTGCCGACCTTAGTAGACCAACAACGAAATCCATTGTGATGTGTTCCCACTTCCATTCTGGAATTTCAAGTGGTTGTAGAAGGCCACTTGGTCGTTGATGTTCCGCCTTAACCTGCTGACAAGTTAAACATTTTTGAACAAATAATGCTATGCTCCTCTTCATGTTCCTCCACCAGAACATCCTTTTTAAGTCCCGGTACATCTTTGTAGTTCCCGGATGGGCGGTGTATGGGGTGTTGTGTGCTTCTTCGAGGATCTCTCTTCGAATGACCTCATCATTCGGAACACATATTATTCTTCCATATGACAGTGCTCCGTTGATATCTAAGGTAAAAACATTTGTGGCACCACTCTCGACCTTATCCGGTAATTTCTCTAGAAATGCATCTCTTCTTTGGGCCTCGACGATCCTTTCTCGTAATGTCGGCTTCATTACTAAGGTCGCTATAATGTGGTTGGTGGTTGTAGGCGGCATCGTGATTTCTAACTTCATCTTGCTAAACTCTTCCACCAACTTCTCCTAAGTAGTCAACATGCAAGTTACGCTTCCATTGCCTTTACGACTCAGAGCATCAGCGACCACGTTAGCTTTTCCGGGATGGTACAAGATAGAACAATCATAATCCTTAACTAATTCCAACCATCTCCTCTGTCTCATTTTCAACTCTTTTTGCTCGAACAGGTATTTGAGGCTCTTGTGATCAGTGTAGATCTCACATCTCCCACCGTAAAGGTAACGAGTTAGGGGTACTGCGATCTTTGAAAAATTCTCAATGAAACTTCGGTAGTACCCAGTCAAACCGAGAAAGCTACGAACCTCACTTACGTTGGTTGGCGCCTTCCAATTACCAACTGCATCCACCTTGGTTGGATCTACTTCAATACCTTTTGCTGACACTATATGCCCGAGAAAAACCACCTTGTCCAACTAAAATTCACACTTCTTAAACTTGGCAAAAAGCCTCTCCTTCTGAAGTGTCTCTAATGTGATCCTTAGGTGTTCCTCGTGTTGCCTCTCATCCCGAGAATAAACCAGTATATCGTCGATGAGTACAATTACAAATCTATCAAGAAACGGATGGAAGACTCGATTTATGAGATCCATAAATACTGCGGGTGCATTGCTAAGCCCAAAAGTTATGACCAAAACTCGTAGTGCCCATAACGCGTTCTGAAAGCAGTTTTGGGTATATCTTCTTTCTTGATCTTCACTTGGTGGTAACCCGATCGCAAGTCGATCTTGGAAAACAAACTTGTCCCTCTAAGTTGGTCGAATAGATCCTTAATCCGTGGAAGCAGGTACTTATTCTTTATCGTAAGCTTGTTCAATTCACGGTAGTCTATGCACAATCAGAACGTCCCATCATTCTTCTTGACAAACAACACTGGGGCTCCCCAAGGGGATACACTAGGTCGCACAATTCCTTTATCAAGAAGCTCTTGTAGCTGGACTTTCAACTCTTGAAGTTCCTTGGGCGCCATTCTATAAGGTGCTTTTGATACGGGTGTAGCTCCTGGGAGAAGGTCAATCGTAAACTCGACTTGTCGATTCGGAGGTAGGCCTGGCAAGTCTTCAGGGAAAACATCATTATATTCTCTCACTATTGTCACATCGTCCAAGGATAACTCTTGTGGTTTGGTGCTCGTCACTTGCACCAAGAAAGCTTGGACGCCTTCCTTTCTCATTAACTTAGCTGTCTTCATTACGGATATAACTCGGGGCATAGACATGGATTTCACCCCAAAGAATGTAAAATCTTCCTCTCCAGGTATCAAGAATGATATTTTTTTCTCGTGACACTTTATTGTAGCATGGTTGGTTTGGAGCCAATCCATGCCTAAAATTACATCAAAATCCCCCATATCAAAATCCTACGACGTCTCCATCCGTTCCACGTGATCGTCTATCGTCGCCCATTCCACAGCAGTCGCCGCCGTCATCTCAGTCGTCGGCAGCTCGTCAACATCCCACGGCATCCTGCGAAACCAGACTGAACGTATGGATTATGGGAGGACAGTAAGTAATTAATTAAATAATTTTAAGGTTTAACAATATTTAATATAATTATTTTTTATAATTTTTTTAATTTATAATGTGTTTGTTTGTTAATATATAATGTCACAGATTATTGCTTGGTAACGAGGTGTCGAAGATTTACACTAATTCGATTGTTAAGTGCAAGATTGCTGCGAAGGCCTACTCTTGGCTGAACGTGCCGCTTACGAAAAAGGATGAACACTAGGAGGAATTTCAGGTATTTGAGCGCATTTAATTAAATATTAATAAACAATTTATTATATATATTATTTGATAAATATGTTGATCGAATGCAGAAACATGTTTATTAGCATAGGGAGTACTTCTCGGACGCCGATATTCACAGGCACTGGGCTGGTTCATTTCAATCTAGGTATAATGAGGTAATGTACAACTGGAGGACGGCTTGGCGCCGTCGTGGCAAGGTGCAGACGTTGGGTGTGGACGAAAATGGAGTCGACGTGTGGAACACGTTGACCACGTATGGGAGTAGCCCGGAGTACGTGCAAAAGTGTAATACTGCTCGAGCCAACCGTACAACCGATGTGGGAGGTGGGATGTCAAGGCATCGGGGGAGGGGGGTCCCGATCGGCGTATGAGGACTCAATTGCTCTAGTAAGTGTTCACTAAATTTATTTCAAACTAATTTTAATTCAATTATTTATATTATATTATATAAAATAATTTTTATATGCTCATTTGGTACGAAATAGGAGCGGGAGATTGGGCGTGAACCCACACACGTGGATCGGTTGAACCTTCTTCATCCGTTTGATCCAGATACGTAGACGTCAACATATGGGCGCACTACCGAGCTTCACGTAAGTTTAATTAAATTGTGATGTTTTTTTTAATATTTAATTAATTAAATGTATTAAACTATGTATTAATTTAATTTTTTTAATTATGTACTTGAATGTGCACCGGAGGATTGAAGAGGTCACGACACAGGCTTCTGCTCAAGCCCGGCCCAGCTCTCCCTCTCCGCCGGTTGACCTTAACCAAATTTACCTGGATGTTGCCCCGGCTGATCGAGGACGGATCCTTGGCCTTGGCCGGATGAACCGCACTGTGAGGTCGTCGTCTAGTTCGTCCCAGCGTGCATCGCAGGCCTCTGTATCCTCCACTGCTGTTCCGGACCCGAACGTAACACACTTGATGAACCACTACTTCCGACAGCTAACTAACACTATGGGTCGATCGTTGGGGATGTCTGCTGATCAAATAGATACATGCTTTGCACAGGCGATGAGCATTCCCCCTCCGCCTTTGAATACTCCCGGTCTAGCTCCAGATGCAGTCGCAGCCGAAGACGTCGACGACTTCGACTTGAATTTCGGCGGCGGTGATGATGAGTTTTTTAACTTTGCTGATGGTTGATGTTTGAACACTTTATTTTTCTGTCGAACTATTTAATTTTCTGTCGGAGACGATAGAATGTGTGGTCATCCTCGGTACAAAGAGCCACGTCGGAAGGGGCCCGCTAGTCAATCGAAGTCGTCGAAGAAGAAAGTGGCACACAAGAAGATGTATTATCTTCCAATCATTCCTCATTTAATGATATTGTATCAATCTACTGCCACAGCACAACACATGATGTGGCATGCAATAGATTCTTCCTCGACCGAGTCTAGGGAGATGCGACATCCGGCGGACTCGGAGACCTGGAAACACCTTGACAACGTGTATCCCGATTTTTCTTCTGAACCGAGGAATGTGAGGTTAGGTTTGTGTACAGATGGTTTTGCACCATTTGGGATCTTTGGAAAGCAGTATTCGTTATGGCCGGTGGCCCGGTGATACTGACTCTGTATAATCTTCCTCCATGGATGTGCTTGAAACCTCAAACAATGTTTCTGACTGTATTGGTGCCCGGTCCGTCGAATCCAAAGGAAAAACTTGATGTTTATCTCCAGCCTCTTATAAAAGACTTGATCTTTTTATGGGAAAGTGGTGTCCAAACGTATGATGTGTTCAGAAAACAGAATTTCACGATGCGTGCTGCTGTATTGTGGACCATTAGCGACTTTCCTGCATATTCTATGTTGTCTGGGTGGAAAACGGCTGGGTTGCAAGCATGTCCGTATTGTATGGAGCATTCTGAAGCTTTCAGTCTTCAGAAGAGTAGGAAAGTTACATGGTTCGATAATCACCGAAAGTTCTTACCTCGAGATCATCCATTTAGAAGGAATAAGAACAACTTCTTGAAGAACAGAACAGTTACAAACAATCGACCGCCCCTTCGAAACGGTATTTTAATTATAAAATTATTTGATATAATGTTATACGTATATTTTTTTATTAATTTCTTCTAATGTTATTCATTCTGTCGTGTTACCATACAGGACAAAGGTTGTTACATGAGATTCAGTGGACGGGTTTGAAAAAGTCTACAGAGGAAAATGCAGCTGAACACAACGGTCGAATCCCAGGTGGATGGAATAAAAAGAGTATTTTTCGGGATTTACCATACTGAAGTTCACTGTTGATTCGACACAATTTGGACGTGATGCACATTGAGAAGAATGTGTTTGATAATGTGTTCCACACAATGATGAACACAGAAGGTAAGACGAAAGACACTCCAAAGTCTCGGGAAGAGTTGAACATTTATTGTCGTCGTGAAGAGTTGCAAATGGATCACAGTACAAGTAAATATCCAAAGGCTTGCTACACACTAAATAAGCCACAGAAACAACAACTGTGTCGTTGGATTTACGAGTTGAACTTTCCGGACAACTACGTGTCAAACTTGATGTAACACCCCGTTTTTTTTAAAATTTAAAATTTTTGCATTTCATGATTTTAGATATTAAAATACCTCTTTTAAGTATTAAATGTCGAATTAATCAAAATTTTAAAGATATATGATTTTATGTAATTCATGAACTAATGTTTTCAATAAGTTGTACAGAGTTTTGCAGGATAGCTTACTGAGGAGATCGAACTCGATTATGACTCACCCGACACAATTTAATAAGATGATGAGATAAGTTATATATGAAATAAATTATAATATAATTTAATTATGAATAATAGGATGCACAATATATCAAATAAGTCAGGGATAAGAAAAATAGGGTGTGTTTTAGGGATTGAGTAAAAGTGTTATATTAAATAATAATAATAGCAGCGTTACGTTTTAATTCCGGTATTCTTTTAAATTAAATTAAAACTCTATTTAAACCGTGGGAATGCGAAGAGTCATCCCTCACTCTCATTTCTTTGAAAATTTCTCTCTCTCTCTTTCCGACCCCTTCCTTCTCCAATTCTCTTTCTTCTTAAATAATTTCCTCTCAAATCCACCCACTACAAAACATGAATCTCCTCAACCAACCAACGCTATTCTTGAAGAGTTGAGAACCTTCTGTTTTCACTATCGTTTAAAAGCTGAGTCAGGTATGAAGGTCTTCTTCTTTTAAAACAGTTTTAAAAGAAATAAATCAATTTCTTTTCTTTCTTTAAGCGATGGATTCTAGACATTGTTATTTTCTTATAATTTTTGCTGTGGTTACTGATTCGTTTTATTTGGAGTATAAGAATGTCCTGGTGGTTGAGTTTTGTGTTGATTTCTTGATAAACTTGTGGGATTTGAATACTGTGTGACTCATTGAAGATTATATTTATATTTCATGATGTATTTATCATTGCATGTGTGATCTAAGTTCATTTTATCCACTGTACGCCCTACGGGTTATTACCTGAGTAATTTATGTTGAATTTCTTGTTGAACTCATGGGATTTGAATACTGTGTAACTCATTGAAGCTTATATTTTGATTGCATGTGTAATTGCTATTGCATGTGTGATTTGAGTTTCTTTTTCTTGATGAACACCTTTTCTTATGGTACTGGGATATGCGGGTGAGGCCATGGATGTTTTTAAAATAGGTTGAGAAGCCTTTGTTATTGCATGTTAATTTTAAAAGAGAACAGTCTTTTCCCCAATGTTTTAGCTCAAACCCTTTTACCAAATTGAGGTACTTGAAACCTGGGATATGAGGTTAAAATACCAAGGTTGTTTGAGGCGTTTTCAATTTTATGGAATTTTTCTTTGAGGAACTGTACAGAGCTCAGAGCTGAAAAACTGCCCTATT
Organism: Galeopsis tetrahit; assembly: GCA_963675135.1. Lineage (NCBI taxonomy): Eukaryota > Viridiplantae > Streptophyta > Magnoliopsida > Lamiales > Lamiaceae > Galeopsis > Galeopsis tetrahit. Next base: position 35,396,809 of record OY776122.1, read on the forward strand.
TTTGGGTTGAAATTACAAAAATTCCCTCACACAGCTCGCTTCGTTTTTTGAGCTAATTTTCGACTATGTTAACTTAATGTGTCTTAGCATTTATAAGAATTTTACCTAGACACATTCGGATTTATATTATATTTTTAATGATTTTTCTAACAAACAGTGTTTGTTCTTTATAAAAAGTAAACTGTTTTGATGTTCAAAAGGAAATACAAGATTAAATAACAATGGATAATATTAAAATGAAATGTTTTTACAGATATTTCTACTGGCCTTTATAGTTGTGTAGGTTTTGGCCTTAAATTTTTATAAGAAACGAAAAAGTTTTAACAAATTCTAGAAGATCTTTTATCACGGTCCATTTCGGTCTAATTTTTCAATGGTCTTACAAAATTTATAAGTAATATTATATAAGTTATTTTTAAATGAAAATTTTATTATGTGCACCACTGAATATTTGGAGTCTACTGTACAAAATTCATGAATTTTAAGAATTTATATGATTTATGATAAATATTTTACTACAGGCTGTCTTTTTAGATAATTTAAACATACGAAATGGATTTAACAAAATGGGAGGAATCGTAAGGCGCGCAGGTTTGAGAGGGGACTACGCCCAGAAGTGGGAGGAATAGTATCTGGGTTAAGGCTCCCACACTTTAAAGACGTCTTCGAAAGAGCAAGAATTGTGTCAATGAGTTTAGGGTTGGAGAATGAACAACGACAAATCCCGATCCAACTTAAGCGGAAGGGTGCGCCACAACCTGGACCGAGAGGGAATACTATGATCAGGGACGTCCGACCCCCCTCAGCCCCATATCCCTTGAGAAACACCCCACTTTGCTCAACATGCAATAAGAATCACCAAGGAGAGTGTCTCTTAGGAACACGCAGCTGTTATCGGTGCCGGAAATCTGGTCACCTGGCCAATGCGTGTCCTGAAGCAATGGGTACCCAATCTGGAGTTGCAAGGGGTAACGAGCCACGACCACCAAGGGCGCTAAACCCTCGAGGAGTGAACCAGAGGGGTAAGGCTAAGCTGAACGCAATGCCTAACATTGAGTTCGCTGAAGAGGACGAGTACCTAGAAGAGGAGCAAATGGAGGAAGGCGATAGGGCCAACGAAACTGTGGCAGGTACGATATTTGTCTCAAATATGCCTGCGTATGTCTTATTTGATACTGGAGCATCGCACTCCTTCATATCTGATGCATTTAGGAAAGAACTTAGGTTAAACTGCACTAAGAATGTAAACTTAGAAGTTAGAGTTCCTTCAGGAAAAAAATATTATGATTAGAAGCTTAGCCAAGGATGTTAAGTTTGACATCATTTTAGGGATGGATTGGTTAAGTAAAAACAAAGCTGTGATTCGGTGCATGGATCGAGAAGTAGACCTGGAGGCATTGGACGGTCAACGTCTTACTTTCCACGGGAAAGATAAGCAAGGGCGCATACGTGTCATATCTGCCATGAAGACAGCTAAGTTGTTGAAGAAAGGAGGGTGTCAAGCGTACTTAGTGAATATTGTAAAAGTGGAAAAGGAGAAGTTGACACCGGCCGACGTATTAATAGTGAAGGACTACCCTGATGTATTTCCAGAAGACCTTTCTGGACTTCCACCAGATCGATCCATAGAATTCACTATCGACTTGGTCCCCGGAGCTGCACCAGTGTCAAAAGCCCCATATCGAATGGCACCAAAGGAATTGCAAGAATTGAAGGTACAGTTAGAGGAGCGGTTGGATAAGAAGTTTATCCAACCCAGTGCTTCGCCGTGGGGGGCACCAGTCCTTTTCGTAAAAAAGAAGGACGGGACTATGAGAATGTGCATTGATTACCGAGAACTTAATCGACTGACCATAAAGAATAAGTATCCGTTGCCTAGGATTGAGGATCTCTTCGATCAATTGAGAAATGCGAGCGTATTCTCCAAGATTGATCTCAGATCGGGGTATCACCAACTTAGAGTCAGGGAAAGTGATATCCCAAAGACTGCATTTAGGACTAGGTATGGTCATTATGAATTCACTGTAATGCCATTCGGAGTTACGAATGCGCCCGCAGTCTTCATGGATTTGATGAACCGTGTGTTCCACGAATACCTAGACAAATTTGTCATCGTATTCATTGACGACATTTTAATTTACTCAAAGGATACTAGACAACATGAGGAACATCTTAAGGCAGTCTTAGAAGTTCTATGACAGAAGAAGTTGTACACTAAGTTCAGCAAGTGTGAGTTTTGGCTCAATAAAGTGGCCTTTCTGGGACACGTAATCACGGCCCAAGGGATAGAAGTTGATCCCGCGAAAGTTGAGGCAGTTTTGAATTGGAAGGTACCAACCAATGCAAATGAAGTTCGCAGTTTTCTTGGTTTGGCTGGGTACTATCGAAGATTCATACAGAACTTTTCGCGTATTGCAAAACCACTCACGCATCTCACAAAGAAGAGTGAAAAGTTCAAGTGGACGCCAGAATGTGAAGTCAGCTTCCAAGATTTAAAACTGAAACTTACAACTGCACCAGTTTTAGTAGTTCCGGATGGGTCAGAAGGGTTTGTAATCTACACAGACGCCTCCAAGTTGGGACTAGGGTGCGTTCTAATGCAGCATGGAAAGGTTATAGCATACGTATCACGACAGTTGAAGGGTCATGAGTAGAACTATCCAACACATGACCTAGAGTTGTCCGCAGTTGTTCATGCACTAAAAATCTGGAGACATTACTTGTATGGTGGGAAGTGTGAAATCTATACAGATCACAAAAGTCTGAAATATTTCTTCACACAGAAAGAGTTGAACATGCGCCAACGAAGGTGGCTAGAATTGGTAAAATATTATGATTGTACCATCCTCTACCACCCAGGTAAGGCAAATGTAGTAGCTGATGCGCTTAGTAGGAAGGGAGATGGATGCTTATCATCATTACTCACCCAACAGGACCATCTGATCGAAGAATTTGATAGAATGAGTTTAACCATCGTCAAATCAAACCAAACAACTTCAATGTTAACCACCATGTCAGTCCAACCAATGTTGAGAGAACGAATAATAGAAGCACAAAATGGCGATCGGTTTCTCCAACTAATGAGCAAAAAGGTCAAGAAGAACTCGACCAAGGACTTTACGTTAGCCCCGATGGTACGTTAGTGTTCAGAGGAAGAATCTGCATACCAAAGAAGGAGGAATTGCGAGACGAGATTATGAGAGAAGCTCACAACACACCATATACCGCACATCCTGGTGAAACAAAGATGTATAGAGATCTTAGGAGCAACTTTTGGTGGAGGGGCATGAAACGGTCGATCTCACAGTTTGTCAAACGATGTCTCACCTGTCAGAGAATCAAACCAGATCATCAACGACCGGCTGGACTATTGCAACCATTAGAAATTCCAGAGTGGAAATGGGAACATGTGACAATGGATTTTGTGACATGCTTACCTAGAAGTCCTAAACAACACGAGGTTGTGTGGGTAGTTGTCGATAGGTTGACCAAAGTAGCTCGATTCATTCCAGTCAAAATGAATTATTCAATGGATCGGTTGGCTAAACTGTACGTTGATGGAGTGGTACGACTACATGGAGTGCCGACGTCGATTGTATCCGACCGTGATCCACGGTTTGCGTCAAAATTTTGGAGGAGTTTGCAATCAACTATAGGAACTAAGCTGAATTTCAGCACTGCTTTTCATCCACAAACAGACGGGCAAACAGAGAGAACGAACCGAATTCTAGGAGATCTTTTAAGGGCATGTACCTTGGACTTTGGAGGAAACTGGGAAGATTACTTGTCCTTAGTAGAGTTCGCGTATAATAATAGCTATCAATCCTCCATTGGGATGGCACCCTACGAAGCAGTCTATGGACGGAGGTGCAGAACACCCATCCATTGGGACGAAGTTGGAGTGAGATAAATTTTGGGCCCAGAAATAGTAGAAAGGTTTGTGGAGGCAATCAAAAGGATTCGGGAAAGAATCAAGGTTGCCCAAGATCGCCAAAAATCTTATGCAGACTCGCGAAGAAAGGACTTGCAGTTCGAAAAAGGTGAAAGGGTATTTTTGAGAGTTTCCCCCATTAAGGGGATAGTTCGGTTTGGAAAGAAGGGGAAGCTGAGACTAAGATACGTTGGACCGTTCGAAATATTGGAGCGAGTTGGGGACGTAGCTTATCGACTCGCCTTGACTCCAGAGTTATCCAAAATTCACGATGTCTTCCACGTGTCAATGCTTCGGAGATACGTCTCAGACCCAACTCACCACATTGAACTCGAAAGTTTAGAAGTCAACGAGGATCTTACATACGAAGAACGACCCATAAGTATCCTCGGCAGAAAGGTTAAAACCTTGAGGAATAGAGATATACCCTTAGTCTTAGTTCAGTGGAATAGGCACGGGGAAGAAGAGTCGACTTGGGAGCACGAGGGAGAAATTTTAAACAAGTACCCAGAACTTTTCGCACAGGCCTAATTTTCGGGGACGAAAATTTTTAAAAGGTGGGGAGAGCTGTAACACCCCGTTTTTTTTAAAATTTAAAATTTTTGCATTTCATGATTTTAGATATTAAAATACCTCTTTTAAGTATTAAATGTCGAATTAATCAAAATTTTAAAGATATATGATTTTATGTAATTCATGAACTAATGTTTTCAATAAGTTGTACAGAGTTTTGCAGGATAGCTTACTGAGGAGATCGAACTCGATTATGACTCACCCGACACAATTTAATAAGATGATGAGATAAGTTAAATATGAAATAAATTATAATTTAATTTAATTATGAATAATAGGATGCACAATATATCAAATAAGTCAGGGATAAGAAAAATAGGGTGTGTTTTAGGGATTGAGTAAAAGTGTTATATTAAATAATAATAATAGCAGCGTTACGTTTTAATTCCGGTATTCTTTTAAATTAAATTAAAACTCTATTTAAACCGTGGGAATGCGAAGAGTCATCCCTCACTCTCATTTCTTTGAAAATTTCTCTCTCTCTCTTTCCGACCCCTTCCTTCTCCAATTCTCTTTCTTCTTAAATAATTTCCTCTCAAATCCACCCACTACAAAACATGAATCTCCTCAACCAACCAACGCTATTCTTGAAGAGTTGAGAACCTTCTGTTTTCACTATCGTTTAAAAGCTGAGTAGGTATGAAGGTCTTCTTCTTTTAAAACAGTTTTAAAAGAAATAAATCAATTTCTTTTCTTTCTTTAAGCGATGGATTCTAGACATTGTTATTTTCTTATAATTTTTGCTGTGGTTACTGATTCGTTTTATTTGGAGTATAAGAATGTCCTGGTGGTTGAGTTTTGTGTTGATTTCTTGATAAACTTGTGGGATTTGAATACTGTGTGACTCATTGAAGATTATATTTATATTTCATGATGTATTTATCATTGCATGTGTGATCTAAGTTCATTTTATCCACTGTACGCCCTACGGATTATTACCTGAGTAATTTATGTTGAATTTCTTGTTGAACTCATGGGATTTGAATACTGTGTAACTCATTGAAGCTTATATTTTGATTGCATGTGGTAATTGCTATTGCATGTGTGATTTGAGTTCCTTTTTCTTGATGAACACCTTTTCTTATGGTACTGGGATATCCGTTGAGGCCATGGATGTTTTTAAAATAGGTTGAGAAGCCTTTTGTTATTACATGTTAATTTTAAAAGAGTACAGCCCTTTCCCCAATGTTTTAGCTCAAACCCTTTTACCAAATTGAGGTACTTGAAACCTTGGATATGAGGTTAAAATACCAAGGTTGTTTGAGGCGTTTTCAATTTTATGGGATTTTTCTTTGAGGCACTGTACTGTACAGAGCTCAGAGTTGAAAAACTGCCCTATTTTTTGGTTGAAATTACAAAAATTCCCTCACACAGATCGTTTCGTTTTTTGAGCTAATTTTCGACTATGTTAACTTAATGTGTCTTAGCATTCATAAAAATTTTACCTAGACACATTCGGATTTATATTATATTTTTAATGATTTTTCTAACAAACAGTGTTTGTTCTTTATAAAAAGTAAACTGTTTTGATGTTCAAAAGGAAATACAAGATTAAATAACAATGGATAATATTAAAATGAAATGTTTTTATAGATATTTCTACTGGCCTTTATAGTTGTGTAGGTTTTGGCCTTACATTTTTATAAGAAACGAAAAAGTTTTAACAAATTCTAGAAGATCTTTTATCACGGTCCATTTCGGTCTAATTTTTCAATGGTCTTACAAAATTTATAAGTAATATTATATAAGTTATTTTTAAATGAAAATTTTATTATGTGCACCACTGAATATTTGGAGTCTACTGTACAAAATTCATGAATTTTAAGAATTTCTATGATTTATGATAAATAATTTACTACAGACTGTCTTTTTAGATAATTTAAACATACGAAATGAATTTGACAAAATTTTGTGAATAAACTGTTTATTGAAAAGTTATTATTTTTCCAAGACAAAAAAATTGGAATTATATGTGTAATTGAAGCATTTTTATAATACATTTTAAAGGTGCTTAGGATTAATTTAATTATCTTCTCCAATGTGTATTTTCATGTGATTCCAAATAGCTTCATAACTAGGTTTGACCATTTGAAATGTGACAAAACTGAAATAGATATGTTCTAAACTTATTGATAAAGTTGATAGTGTCACCTATATAGATATATGTACAAGAAGATATACGAATATATATATATATACACTTTAAACCTAAAAAGTTGAGTAAATATGTCGAGTGTAGTGCAAATCAGTCGGATCCTCGGAAGGTTAGCCCGCTATCAACAAACGACAAAGTGGGTAACATTTATTTACATTTGCATTATTTAAATTAATTTATGTGTGAATACGAGCAGGCAGATCTTCGGATTATGCTCTGTGTGAACTCTGTGTGAGAAAAGAAAGTCTACGGACTATACTCTGTGTGAGAAAAGAAAGTCTACGGACTATACTCTGTGTGAGCAACAGATAAGTCTTCGGACCAAGTTCTGTGTGAAGTGAGTCGGGTTCATGGGACTCGGCGTGTACTCGATTGACATATTAATTAGCCTTCTTAATGTGCATGCATAGTAAATGTTATCACACTGGGCTTCTCCTCCGGGAGAAGACTCATGATACTACTTTAATTATTTCAGGTTCGTAGACGACGAGGAGGACGTGTGACTGACTAGGCAAGCTTTAATAAACGTTCTCCTAAAATTTTAAGTTTTACGTAAGAAACATATTTAGTATTATTACGACTGATGTTATCTTTGAGTTTAATTCCGTAATTAATTATGAACTACTAGGTCAACTGATCAAACCTATTTAAACTACTAGGATGTCTGTCTACTCTTTAAATGTTAATCTTCATACGTAACAACTTTATTGCAAATTATCGTGTCTTCTAATATTAAAGTAATTTAGACATCACATCACTCATATAACGATTTAGAATTTTATAATGTTTTAGTCAAGTAAATGTTTGACTTAGAAATGTGGGTGACACACGAGTTAGGCACAAGCATGGTTAGCCACTTTTAAAAAAAAAAAAAAAAACTCGTGTATCTTTTACTTGAAAAGTTTTCCGCTTGAATTTATTTAAGTCAAAAAGTGCTCTTTCAAACCGTAGCGCCCACCGGGATTTTGGGGGCGTTTCACTTGAGTCGATGCGCAGACATAAACAGGGGTAGGGTTTCAGGGATGAAGAGTCACGATTGTCATGTTTTTATGCAGCGCTTGATACCGATTGTGTTCCGAGACGTTGTTCCTCTCAATGTGTGGAGGGCTATCACTGAATTAAGTCTTTTTTTTAGAGATTTAACATCTTCAACGATCAAGATCAATGATATGATTCGTTTGGAGCATGACATTCCAGTGATTTTGTGTAAGTTGGAACAAATTTTTCCACCTAGCTTCTTCAACTCCATGAAACACTTACCCGTTCACTTAGCGTATGAAGCCAGAATTGGTGGTCCAGTGCAGTACAGGTGGATGTACCCATTTGAAAGGTAAACTCTTACTTCATTTTTTATTATACATGCATGTTCACTTAAGTAATATATATTTTTATATATATATATCAGATATCTCCACAACTTGAAACGCAATGCTAAACAAAAGGTAAATGTGGAAGCATCGATTGTTAATGCATATTTGAATGAAGAGGTTGGCATGTTTTGTTCTTATTATTTTGAAGACCATGTCAACACTCGGTTGAGAAGTGAACCACGTAACTACGGTGGTAGAGGTACAGACAATATCGGTGAAGAGATCGATGGAATGCTGTCTATATTCAAGTCTAAGGGACGACCTATAGGAAAATTCACTGAACGAGAGTGGGAGACGAACAGAGAGGCGGAAATAGCACAAACGTATGTGTTATTGAATTGTGATGAAGTTCAGCCTTACATTGAGTAAGTATTTCATATTTTTATCATCTAATAAAATTATTAATAACTACTTCATTTATGTAATTTAATATTAATTGTGGTTGGATGTTGTGAATTAGGATGTATATTCAAGAACTAAAACGAACAGAACAAAACATCTCAGATACAGATATAGATGCTCGTCTTCAACGTGATTTTACCCGATGGTTCCAACGTTATTTGAGTACCATTTCCTTAATTTTACGTAAATAAATATGATTCATAATGAATGTTAATTATTTGAACTGTATAGGGACGGTCAAACGATTTTGAGAATCGATTCTTAAGGGATCTCAGCAAAGGACCACTACGTCGTGTAAAGACTTACAACGGTTATATTGTGAAGGGCTACAGATTTCATACATCCGAGTATGCATCAAGAAAAGCGACTACCAACAGTGGTGTTTGCATTAACAGTGCGAACTACAATGCAGATGCAAGTGACTACTATGGGGTGTTGCACGAAGTCGTTGAAGTAGAATATCCGGGATATCCAGCAAAGACTGTAGTGTTGTTCAAGTGTCATTGGTTTGATTCAGGCCCTTCAGGAACAAGGATTCATCCGGAGTTGAAGCTCGTGGATGTTAATCCGAAAAGGAGCTATAGCAGGGATGATCCATTTGTATTTGCCCATCAATTATCTCAAGTATACTACTGCAAGTATTCAGTACGATCACGTAGTAAAATTGAATGGCACGTTGTTTGCAAAGTAAAGGCAAGATCAATGGTAGAAGTCCCTACAATGGAAAAGAGTGATGAAGATGATTCTCCGTTTCAAACGGAACAAATAGAGACTCGAACTGAAGTCTTTACGGGAGATTTGAATATTCACGTAGACTTGACGGCTGAAAATTCACAATTGATCGAAATTGAAAACGGTAGTGGAAATGAGGAAGGTGATGAAAATGAAGAGGATGATGAAGAGGAAGAGGACAAAGATGAGGAGGAAGATTAGACAAATAATGAAAATGTAGATGAAGAAGATGAAGATGAAGAGGAAGAAGATGAATATTAAATTATATAATGTAAGCCAATTATTTTATGAGATGTAAAATTTAAAAAGGTTTATTTATCATTAAGTTACAACTAAAAAGTGTGAAAACAAATTAATTTTTTGGAATTAAAAAAAAAATTAGTAAAAATATGAATATTTTAGTATTTTAAAATATATAAATTACAAAAATTTAATTTACAATAAAGATACATTAAGAATTTAATTATTAATGTATGTGAAAGAAATTAATTTTGTGAATTTTTTTTAAAAAAAATGGGCCGAAAATGAGTACATATACAATTAATATTGCAATTATGAACAAGTAACAGACTTGTCCGAGTGGTAGGTGCCCCTCAATAAGCGCCCACACAGCCGGGTTTGAGTCCCAGCAAGGCCGAAATTAAATGTTGGCCAACAATAAAATCTTGCGGACCAGGTCGGGTTCAAGCCCGGGTCGGGGTCGGGTTGTGTTCGATTCAGTTCGTTTATTTTTTTTTCTGTTTATGTTACCGACGGATAATTTCGTCGACAGGACCGACGGAATATAATTTCGCATTTAAAAAATATAAAATTATATTTCGTCGGTAGATCCGTCGGAATTCTCGACGGATACCGACGGACATTTAAAAAAAAAAAATCGTCGGTAACGCCGTCTGTACTACCGACGGAAATAATTTCTTTTTAAATTATTTTTATTCAATTTACTGACGGAATCGCTGACGGAATACAGACCCGGTTAGAAAACGGGTGATCCGTGTAGAGTCGACTGTTTTGTTCCGTCGGAAATCCAAAAATCCATCGGTAACGCCGTCTGGACTACCGACGGAAATAATTTCTTTTTTAATTATTTTTATTCAATTTACTGACGGAATCGCTGATGGAATACAGACCCGGTTAGAAAACGGCTGATCCGTGTTACCGACGGAAAGCATTCCGTCGGCAGAGTCGACTGTTTTGTTCCGTCGGTACTACTGACGAAATATAATTTTCTGTCGGTAACCCTTACCGACGAGGCTAGCATCGACTGAAAAATTCCATCGGTAACCACGGTTTCCGACCGAAATTCCGTCGGTAAAACGCATGTTTTTTGTAGTGATAGTTTGTGTTATTACTATATAAAATAATGTGTGTTACTAAATATTACAATTTGAATTACTACATTTAATATCCCGCGTTCAGCAATAAAATAAAAGATAAAAAAATCACAGAAACTGGTAAAATAAACGGGTCAAAATTAGAACAATAACGGGTCAGTTGACAAATAAATTAAGAATTAACCCAAATGAATTACTGGTGGCCCAATAATATATATTTTCAGTTCATTGACTTAATAAGTATTTTCAGCCCAATTGACTTAATTGGTCAATATTGCATATAAATTTTTGTGTTATACTGGTTAACGTGATTTATTGATGTTATTTATTATTAAGAATTTTTTGAACTATTTTATTTAAATTTCAAGAAATTCAAATGTAACTTTTTGTGAGATCGATAGTCTAAGTTTTATGTAAAATGCATATTGAGAGAATTGAAAAATATAGAATTAAGGAATTTTTTGTTATTGAAAAGTGTAATTCTTATTATTTAAAAGTGAGACCAAAGTGTGATTTTAATTATTGAAAAGTGAGGTCTCGAACTTGGACCCCTTACAAATGTAAGGGGTGCTCTAACCACCACACCAACAATAACTTTGTTGTAAATTTCTGCCTTTTCTAATTAATAACGATTGATCTGTGCATTAGTGTGCGCGGTGCACACTATGCACAGGAGACCAACTCTAGAATTAAAAAGAAAATTAGATCATGAAGATGATTCTCTCATCCCTATTGTTGGTCCCAAGTTGAGGGCATGTTTGTTTTGGGATTTTGAGAATTTTGAAATCCGAATTTCAAAATCTAGTGGATTTCAAAATCTAGTGGATTTCAAAATCCTAATGTTTTTTATGTTTTGTGTTTGTTTTGGGATTTATGTAGGGTAGGATTTAACTTTATAGTATAGGATTATTGGTTTTATAGGTATTTATATAGGGTTTGTAGGTACTTATAGAGTTGACTTTTATAGGGTTATAGGGTGGGATTTTGAAATCTTGAATCAAAATCTCAAACTGTAACGGGGGTGGAGTTTCGAAATCCCAAATCCGGATTTCCCATCCCAAAACAAACATGCCCTAACGACATGTTTGTTTTGGGATTTTGAGAATTTTGAAATCCGGATTTCAAAATCCTAATGCTTTTTATGGTTTGTGTTTGTTTTGGGATTTAAATAGGGTAGAATTTAACTTTATAGTATAGGATTATAGGTTTTTATAGGTATTTATATAGGGTTTGTAGGTATTTATAGAGTTGACTTTTATAGGGTTATAGGGTGGGATTTTGAAATCTTGAATCAAAATCCCAAACTGTAATGGGGGTGGAGTTTCAAAATTCCAAATCCGGACTTCCCATCCAAAACAAACATGCCCTGAGGGAATTAGATCATGAAGATGATTCTCATTCCTATTATGAATAAGAAGGAATGAATGGTGGTTTACAATAGAGAAGTTACCGTAATTAAAATAAAAGTTACAACTACAACAATTACTCTCATTTGTAAATCATTTGGCTCATTTTAATTTCGTATTTTTTTTCGCATTTTAGTTGTATTGGAAATTTGGCTCATGTGTCTCTTTTAGATAATTTTAAGTACACATGTTGTTTTATCAGTCAAGTCATTCTCTTAAAAATAACATGTGTTTATGAAAAATTCTCAAACACATCTTATACCGTACACATTACACACTATATTGTACATGGTTTTGTCCTTATACTCTCATTCTCACTTATCACCATTTTTTTCTCTACTTACGGTATTATCTCAAATTTCTTCTTATTTTATTAATTAATTAATGGGATAATATTGTGTGAAATATTGCATATATCAGCTCAATTTACATCCACATTCTTTATAAATACATCCACTGACAGTCCAATTCACACCCACATTCTTTATAAATAGACAGCCCAATTCACACCCACGTTTTTTTATAAATACACCAACGGATAGAAACTATACCTGATCGTAGTCTCCTCTGGGCAGTTTCCGGCCACCCCAGGCCGCGGCGCGGAAGATATAATTTACGATGGTCTTAATTTTTAAATATTTTCTATTTTTTTAAATATTTTTTAATAATTATTATGGGTCAATGTTATTTTGTATTACTACATGTAATAATATATCTTAATACATACAATGATATATGTTACTACATATTATAATGTGAGTTACTACACCAACAAAAATACTAGAAAAAAAATGTTTTACTACATAAAAGAATCTGTATTACTATATAAAATAGTTTATGTTATTACTACATGTAATAATGTGTTTAACTACATAAAAAACTGGAGTATATGTTACTACATACTACAGTTTGAATTACTACATTGAATAGGTGTTTGTTACTATATGTAACTACATAAAACAATCGGTATTACAACATGGTTATTGTGTTTACTACATGCGATAATATATATTACTACGTATTATAATGTGAGTTACTGCATCAACAAAAACACTAGAATAAAAATGCGTTACTAAATAAAAGAATTTGTATTATTATATAAAATAGTTTGTGCTATTACTACATAAAATAATGTGTGTTACTATATATTAGGCAATTTTTTTTATATATTGCAATTATGGTAAAATTTAGATTTATTTTCAATTTAAGCATAGTTCTGTCTACAACCAGCGACTATTTAAAAGTTCTGTTTCCAACCCGCGACAATGAAATTGTTTAATTTAAGAAATGAAAAAAAAATATAAATATTTTCAATTTTGTCTTTTAGTAAAGTTTCTTCTGCCAGGTGCGACTATGCCAAGTGACAAGACCACACAAGAAATCGAGAATGAGGGCCCGTGTGAGTTTTCAAGAAAATTTGACTCATAATTCGTCTGTTAGCATAGTTGCATTTGCAAGATGCGACTATGTTAGACTCATAACTCATAAAACCACTCCCCACCTATCCATATTAACTCTCCTTCTCTACTATATATTGTATACTACATCCGATAATTAACCCTCTTGTTGGTCCTGAAAGGAGTATATAACAAGTGTATGGGGGGGGGGGGGGAATACACTTGTATGCAAATCTTTTCAACTTTTGATCAAACCAGAGCTCAGCAAGGTTGTCTTGGACAACTCTGCTGAAGATGATTAACTCTTCTAAGATAATCAAACTACTAAGTACTATTGAGTACTTAGTTGAATAACTATCTAGGGGAGTTATATGTGCGGAATAGTGGTTGGCCCTTTAAGTTTAGACTCCTTTGGTTTCTGAAATCTCTTGACAGTTCAATGCAATCCAGTTTAGTTTCAGGGAACTTGTCCAATACAGTTTTTGCACAGTCTTTGAATATGTATCTTTTGAAAGATCAGTTTGTGTGCAGTGTTGAATGAATGTAAGTACTAGTAAAGCAAATCAACACAAGAGGTTATAGTGGTTCAGAGACTCAAGCTCCTACATCCACTTTCCCTGATTTAACAGGATAATTCCTTCACTCTTGGAATTAACTTGTTTTATAGTGCCAAGGTGCACTTGATCAAGAACACCACTCCTTGGTGAATTGATCCCTATGATGTCTAGAGTCCTAGTACCCTCTTCTCAACTCAGAACTGAACTGTTCTTCTCTCAACAGTCAGCTCCTACCACTTCTACTACTACAACCTTCTCACTTTCTCACTTGAAAGGAATAAGGATTGAAGTAAGGTTCCAACTAATGAGATATCCTTTACAATGAAGATCAGTGTATAAGGATTAGGATATCTCTCTAAGCTTGTGTATGAATATACAATAAGTTCAGCTTAGAAGAAGTGTATGAACACTAAGATAGTCTTTGAAAGCTTTGAAAGTTCTATGAGCTTCAGAATACTTGTGTAGTTGGATTCTGTTGAGGTTAGTTGGATGCTTTCAAATGGTCTTCACACTTCTGTATTTATAGACAAACTTGAGGATTTGCCCGTTGGAGAGGCAGCCTCAAATTGCTATAAATGTCTTCCTTGAGTTCTTCAAACTGGAAGACAGATTCTTGATAGTGACATGTCCTTATTTGGGTAATAAACGGCTGTTAAGACTTTGTCTTCATTCTGCAGCACTTTTCCCAACGTTTGACTTCTTGTTAAGACTTGGACATGGCTTCTGAAGGTTGATCCAAATGATAGGACAACATTCCTTATCAACTGGAGAACTCTGCTTATCACTATCAGCAGTTTTGCTTATCAGCAAAGTTGGCTTGCTCTTCTTCAGATGACTTGGCTCTTTCCCTTTGCTTCACTTAGAATTGATCTCAGTATGATATAGTGAAGTCATTTAGGGTGTAGTTGTCTTTTTCTCTTCAGCATAGTTGACCTTCAAGCTTTAGAACATTTGTTCTGATTCAATCTTGCTGAGACAACTCTTCTGGACAACTCTCCTGATCAGCATACTTGGTCTTTTAGCTTCAGAGCTTTTGTTTTCACACAGAGTTGACCTCTCTGGATAACTCTCCTGTTCAAGGCATTTGGGTAACCTTGTCCTTTTGAGCTTTACAACCTTGTTTTTGCATAGGGATAACCTCTCTGGACAACTCTCCTGATCAAGGTATTTGGATTTCAATAGAGTATGCTTGTCCTTAGTGTTTGTTCCAGATTTTGAACCTTGAGGGGACTTGATCTTGATAATCTTCAAAGCATAGGTTCCCCCTCACAATGTGCATCTAATCATCTAAGAGCTGCCTAACATATCAGCTTCTCATCTAGCCTTATACTATGTGTTCTAGCATTTTTTGAACTCAATCAACTTGACTTAGGCATGTCTCAGGGGGTTTTAGTATTTAATCAAAACATATCTCATTTTATTCCCAACAATTTCTCCCTTCTTGATGATGCCAAAACCTATACATTTTATGCAAAAGTGACTTGACTACACCTATTACATTTATCTTCAGAAGTCATGACTGAGGTCAATTTCCCTGAAAGAAAATGTGTTAGTGTACTCACCATTCATGTTGCAAATAGGTTTCAAGAATAGGCATAGAGAGATTTGTTTTTCAGATCCAAAATATGTTCAACTATCATTCAAATGAAAATCATTACAGCATGTTGATAGTTTGAACAAAAACATATCAGAGCATGAGATATTACAATTAAGCACACATTTACTACAAAAGTATGATATACTCTTAAATCATTCAGTATTTAGGCATTAGAGCACATCATATCAGCAGCTTGAGCATCTTCAGATTAGTTGACCAAAACACAAATTAGTAACCAACTTAAGTATTTATCCATTTCAGCATATAAAAGTCAGGAAGACTTAGCCATTTCAGAGATCATCTTCTTTGGGTGGCACCATCCCATATTGTGCCCACACTCTCTTCTTGAGTTCCATGGCTTCCTGGTTGGTTCCTTTGGGTCCAAGGGTCATCTTGTTCAGCTTAAGAATCTCTGTGAACTCCCTTAGGATCCTTGCTTGGTCAATCCATCCATCAAGCTTTGGAGGCATGTAGATGATAGGCTTGGGAGCATTGAGTTCAATTTTTGCAATGTCAGCAGCTGCAAGTAATTGTTGATATAACTCTCTGTAGTATTCTATCATGAACTCAACAAAGGAAGAGTTGGCATCTCCTCCATTCCATCTGTCAATGACATAGAAGTCATAAAAAAACTCCCTTTTAGCCTCTTCCCATGTATCATTCAGCTGAATTGGCACCCATTTATCCAAGTGTGGATATTTGGTGTCCATTGGGACTAGAAGCTGAGGCTTCATCTTGCTGTAAGTTGCTCTCCTTCTTCTTGGTTTCTGAAAATTTGCTCTTCTCTTATCTCTTGCTCTTTGTGCTTCATCCATCAAGTCCATTTTCTCTTGGGCCCTCATCATGGCCAGTTTCTGTTGTGTTTCAGGGTCTTTGCCATACCCTTCATGAAACAACTTTGATGGATCATTGAGTACCACAATATTTGTCTTCTTTGGTCCAGGTCCAAAGCCTTCTTCATATAAAGCTTCCACATCTTCAGTAGCTTTAGCACCTTCAGCAATATTGACTATTTCAGAAGACTTTTCCTTTTCAGCAGTTTTGGGCTTTTCAGCAGCTTTGGCTTTCTTTGATGTAGGCTCATCATCATCAATTCTGAATTCAGGTGGAAGATCAAGACTGTTAGGAAAGTCTGTAAATGTCTCAACTTGTCTTTTCTTTCCTTTTGCCTTCTTGATCTTTCCTCTAGTTTGGACACCTTCAGCATCTTTGTCCAAACCAGACACCTCACCACCTGGTCTCTACTGTAACCTCATCCTTTCTTCTTGAGCTGATGCCATTGAATTTTTCAATGCAAGTGCTAGTTGCTCTTCTTTATCCAGTTCTTCCACGTTCAGCACTGCAGGCTCTTTTCCTTTTCCTTCAGCAGCTTTGTCTTTTCCTTTGACTGGACTTCCAATCACCAAGGCACCTTTTGCTCTAGCTCTTTCCCTTTCCCCCTTTTTGGCAGCATCAAAGCACTGGGGCTTTAGCTCACTCATTGTTGTGGCCATTAGGGATTGGGCCTGGTTTAGAGACTTCATTTACTCCAACAAATATACATTTTCATCATGTATATTTTGCATCATATCACTGCTCAAGCTAAGAAAAGCTAGAACAGGCTTCATCTTTTGTTGAACAACCTCCTTCAAGGTTGCTTTCAGGGATGCATCAAGTTGGGCTTTAAGGAGCTCAGTGAGGTTGGCCACTGCACCTTCAGCAATGTTGGCCAATACCTCTTGGGAAAAATTTTCAGAGGCTGCTTTCACCATTGCTAGCCTTTGCTCTTCAGCTCTTTTCTTTTGCAGTGCAGTTTTCTTTCCAAGAGCTTGCTTGACAGTTAGCCTGAGAGCCTTGACATTGGCATTATGATTGTCTCTCAGCAACTTTTGTTCCTTCTTGACCTCTTCTGAGATAGATTCCATGGTGGATTTGGCTTTTTGTACTTCAGTGGAAATGGTTTGGAGGCCAGTTTCCACACCACTAATCCTTGCTTCCAGAGTGGGTAGCACAATATCCTCAGAGCCTGTAAGCCTCATTTCTACAGATGCTAGAGTTCTTCCTTGCTCATTCAATGCTCCTGAAGTTTCAGCATGAGCAGATTGGACTTGATGAGCCAAGGAGTCCAATTTCTCTGATTGCATTCCAAGCAAGGCTTGAGCTGAGCCTGTATCTACTTGGATAGGTGCATCTGTTAAGAACTCATCTGCAAAAATTTGGTCAAGAGATATACCTGCAATATTAGACAGATCAAACAAGTTAGGAAATAAACACTCATCACCCTCAATTTCTTTTGTATAAGACCCTGATACGTCAGCAGTCTTCTTCTCATTTTCAACTTGTTCTTTTCTCCCTTCATAGATAATGTTCTCACTCAAGGAATCAAGCCTCCTTTCATCAAGGGATTCTTGAAGTTCAGATTTGACTTCAAGAATAACATGTCCTTCCTCACTAATCCACCCTCATATGGTGGTACACTCACAATCTTAGTTATGACTACCTCTCTTTCATCCATAACTCCCTCTGATTTTTCAATTCTACTTTCCTTTTCAACCCCTTCTCCTAAACCTGCAGCATCTTCACCTTCAACAAGGTTCAAGGATGGCAGTTGTGAGGAGATCACAGTGCTTATTTCAGCAGCCACTGAGTCATCCTGAATGATTAAGGCCTGATCAGTGTCCAACTCATCTGACACTGAATAGGCCTTAATCAAACCAGCCTCTAACATAGGAACCTCAACATCTTTAGGCTGTGCCTTGGGTTCAGAAGAACCTTCATTGGCAAATGTGTCTTTGGTTGTGTTACCACCCTTGGTCAACACCTCTGATGATACAGATCCTTTCCTATGGTAGGTTCTAGGAGGGTTTGAGAGTCTATCTGCTACAGAAGACTTGGGTTGAGAGGGTTCAGAGAGGTTGGCTTGAGGGGTTTCAGGAGGGTTGGGATTTGAAGGGTTTGAAGGATCATCAGGGGAATCATCATCATTTGAGCTACTGTCAGGGTGTTTGATGCCCTTAGCTTTTCTCTCTTTCTCCTCAATGATCTTCTCAGCTACCAACTTTGCAAAAACTTCCTCATCAGTGAGGAATCTTGTTTTCATCACACCAGCAAAGTGTAGCAATCTGCTCTCCTCCACTTGCCACCAGTTTGCACCCTTATCTTGGATGACTTGTGATATTTCCATTAAGGTTTTGTCTTTTACATCCACAAGCATCCTCAAATCATGAAATATCTTCTGAATTCTTGGAAATTCAGCAAGTTGTGGATACAAACGGTCCACAGTGGCCTTAGCTCCACCTCTGAGCATACTTTCATAAGTATATTCCTCCTCATTCTCATTTGATGGAGAACTTTGGGCTATAGGGGAGTGGGCTTTGGTTTCAACAATTGCAGCTTCAGGCAAGTTAAGTTTAGGAGGGTTGGCTTCAGAAGGATTAGGCTCAAATGAAGGTACTTCAGTTGCTTTAGAGAGCAATGAATCTGAAGGGGTTTTGCTCAGGGGAGTTGGCTCATTGAGTGCATGTTCTAACAGTTTGGAGTAGTTGAGCATGGATGAGTCAAGGGGAGACAGGAGTCTTGTCTCATCTACTGCTAAATCTGCAAGCACATCAATGCCACTTCTTTGCACACTCCCTTCTGGAGAATATCTCTTAGTGAGATCTACAGGGGTGATGGGTTGGTTGGAAGGGGTAACATGGGTTTCAGGGGAGTTGGGCTCAGGATTCTGAATTTCAGGGATGTTGGCCTCTTTAGGTTGACCTTCAGGGACTTTGGATTCTGGAGTTCCAAAACCAGATGAGCTAGTCCTTGACTTGGATTTGGTCCTGCTTTCAGCTCTGCTCTCTCTTAGAGCCAATTGAAGAGACCTTTCTTCCTGAAGCTCCAACACTTTCTCAGTAGGCTTGGCCCTTCTCTTGCTAGCCCTACTGCTCCCACTTCCTTCTACTTCTTTCTCTTCCTCAGGGACAACTTCCCTGGGCCTCTTATCACCCTTGTGCTTTTGTCTTGTCTCATTATATTTCAGCCTCAACTCTTCTGAGTGGTCAGAAGGCACACTCACTCCCTCTTCTGCCACTTCATCAACTTCAGCTGATGCTCCTGAGGCTTCTCTTGAAGATATGTGAGACACTTTCTTTGATTTGACAGCCCTGGCCTTAGTCCTTTTCTTCAGCTTAGGCTTTTATTCAACCTTTTCTTCAGCAGGTTTGGCCATAAGCATCCTCATTTGCTCAGTTTTCTTGCTGAGCTTCCTAAACAGAATCTTTTGGGCTGGGAGGGGCTTTGCAAAGGTCTGCATTTGAGAATAATGGGAGAATCTTTCAATCAACAAGCTTGCTCTTGTGCAATACTTGAGTTTCCCTTCTAGCACAACCTTGTTGTGGGCCTTCACCTTAAATTTGGCCTTTTCCTTCATCATCTCAGACATGATGAAGGTCCTCCAATCAAACTTGATGCCTTTGTCACTAGCATCAATAATTGCAGCCATAATTCTGATTCTTGGATGGCTGACTTGCTCCAAGCTTCCAGTATTGCTCATAAGACTCTTGGTGATTACCTCAAATAGATTGAGAAACTTTGGCTTGAGAGTCTTCTTGTTCTGTGTTGAAGAGATGGGGCCTGGAACCAGAAGCCATTCTTGTGCTATCTCATCTTCATGATCAGCACCATAATATTCAGGATTCCTTCCCTCAGAAGGCAATCCAAAGGCTCCTTCAAGATCTTCTGAAGAGAATTTCACTCTATGAAATCTCTCTTCCTCTTCTCCCTCTGCAACATATGAAAGCTTTGTAGAGATTTCACCATCTTCAGGCTTACCTCTCCACTTGAGAAAGGCAAAGAACTCAGCCATGTAGCTTTCCAAACAGGAGCTTGGTCTTTCCTCCATAAACTTTTGCAAACCAGCTCTCCTTAAACATCTCAGGGTTGGTTTTATCTCAGGATCTTCACTCTCAAAGGACACTATAGGCTCAAAGTGATGATTGTTTTTGTTGCTTAAGTAACCAAAATCAAGGTCTAGAGCCTTGTTGGTGAAATCAATGATCATCTCTGGTCTAACTTTGGGGGCCATTGAAGGTTACAGAATGAGTGAGAAATTAATCTGGAATCTCAGATTAGTGGTCAAGAGCCACCTCCCACGTGTGCGTGAATTTAGGCGCAAGTATCTCCATAATTCTCTCCAACCTCCAGGCCTGATATTTGTCTATAAATACAGACTCTTCCCTCATTCCTTTTTTACGCTGATTTTCACCCCCTTCTACTCTCTTCTCTCCTCTCCTCTCTCTGCCGGATTTACTTCCGTGTGTTGCCGAAATATTTTTTCCGTGCGTGTGTTCAATTCGTACTCTTAGTACGTTCGTCGAGGCTTCGTATACAGTGGTGCTACTGTGTACGAAGTAGAAGTCGTTTTACCTTTGGGGACAGAGCGCTGCTACCAGTCGAGCACTATCTGGGCGTATTCTGTCCTGCGGAAAAAGGGATTCCCTTGACTCGACTTGTTATCTGATTCTTCTTCGATATTGTAGTATACCATATCTGGCGTTTAGTCTCCAACAATTTATACCTTGTTACGTTTAATAATTATACCTTATGCATATATTGGCAACATTAAGACATGTAATGAAAATATTAGCTTTATATAACTTGTACTCGATCCCTCCATTTCGGTAAAAGCTACATATGATTTTTGGATACGGATCTTAAGAAATATAATACAATAACTAGATGTATTAGAGGTGATGTCATCGAGAGAGAGAAAAATATAATAAAATGAGAAAAAATAGTTTGCAAAAAATGAAATGAGTAGCTTTCGAAGTTGACGAAAAAGGAAGTTGAGTAGTTTTCACCAGGACGGAGGAGTACAATTTTTTCTACCATAAAATGTGTATTCCCTCCGTCCCCTACTTAATGACTCATTTTGCCTTTTTTTTTTTTTTTTTGTATCTCTTACTTTAAAATAGCAAAAAAAAAATTTAACTATCCTTTTAAAACATTATAATATTAAATCAAATGTCATTTTTTATTTATACTAAATAAAAGAAACTTCACAACTTATAAGTAAGTTGAAAAGTCATTATTAATCTCATTTTTATCTCTTATAACACTAATAAACAATTTATATATTAACATTTGTGCTAAAACGGTGGGAGTATTTGCTATCTCCCTGACAATTGATTTATAGTTTCCAAGTGCATTTAGGGCATGTTTGTAAACAATTGTAGTTGATTCAAAGTGATTAAAGTTGATTTTTGTAGTAAAATTGAAAGTAGATAGTGTTTTAAAAATAAGCCCTTCTAATAAAAATTTTAAATGTTCTGGTGTATGTCATACAAATCACTTTTTTATAATTTTACAAAAAACACCCTTATTACATTTGAATAAATAATGGGTAAAAATAAAATATTATTTAAATTGTGAGAACAAAATTGTAAAATTAGTAAGTGTAATGATTAGAAGCACTTAGAAGTTGTTAGAAGCATGGGGAGGGGTGCTTGACTAAAACTGCTTTAAAGTAATAAACACCAACTCAGGGGGTGGGGTGGATTCGTGCTGAAGGAGAAGTTAAAGGGGGCTGAAATCGGAGTTGAAACTGTGGAATAAATCGGTCTTTGGGTCAATAGATGAAAAAATCGTTAAACTAAGATAGGAAATCCAGGAAGCAGACACGGTTGATGATGTTTTCGGGTTGGAGGAAGCGGAATCCATTAGGCGGAAAGCAGCCCAAGCAGAATTGATGAAAGCTATGAACTCGCGCAATAGCCTCTTGGCTCAAAAGGCAAAGATTCGATGGCTAAAGGAGGGAGACATCAACTCGAGTTTTTTCCATAGAGTCGTGAATAGCCAGCGGAAGAGAAGTGAGATGGTTGGTATTCAGATTGACGGTCAGTGGTATGAGGACGTTAGCAAGGTCAAAGAAGAAACCAGCAAATTCTTCGAGGCTCACTATTCGGCGGTGCCTGGGGTTAGACCGACTGTGGGGGAAGATTTTGTGGACAAGAAAGTTTCTAGTGAGGACAATGACAGACTTATAGCCCCGTTCAGCGAGTTGGAAATCAAGGAGGCAATCTGGGAGTGCGAAGGCTAAAAAAGCCCTGGGCCGGATGGTTTCAATTTCAAATTTGTTAGAGAATGTTGGGATATAGTGAAGGGAGATTTCATAAAGATGCTGCGAGAGTTTCATCAAAACGGGAAGCTAGTGAGGGGCCTTAATCCATCTTACATCGTGTTACTCCCAAAAAAGGAGAATGCAGTGTCAATTCCTGACTACATGCCAATCTCCTTGATCGGCTGCATATATAAGGTACTGGCTAAGATATTAGCAAAGAGATTGAGTAGAGTTATGGACAACCTGATTGCCGAGAACCAGAGCGCTTTTGTGGGGAATAGATATATTATGGATGGGGTAGTTATTTTGAACGAGGCAATAGGAGAGGCTAAACGAAGGAAAATAGAGAGGCTGTTTTTTAAGATCGATTTCGCTAAGGCCTATGATTCTGTCGATTGGGGATTCCTGGACCTGATGATGGAAAAATTTGAGTTCAGCAGAGTCTGGAGGAGTTGGATAGCGGAATGTGTACGTTCTGCTAGCGCCACAGTCCTCATTAATGGCAGCCCGGCCACAGAATTCAAGATGGGTCGCGGACTGCGTCAGGGCGATCCCCTTTCACCATTCCTCTATCTATTAGTCGCCGAGGGCCTGAGCAGAATGGTCACGAAGGCTGTCCTTAATGGATCTCTCGAGGCAACCGAGCTGGGAGTAGATAGAATGAAACTGTCTCATTTACAATACGCAGACGATTCAATTCTGATTGGGAACGCGATCCACAACAACGCTTGGGCGATGAAGAGTATTCTCCATAATTTCGAATTACTTTCGGGATTAAAGGTGAACTATGACAAAAGCAGTTTGTGTGGGGTAAATGTGGATAGCAGAAAATTGGAGGAGCTGGCTGAGATCTTGGGGTGCACGACTTGCACGACACCTTTCAAATATCTTGGTATTAAAGTGTGGGCCAAACATAAAACTGCACTGCCTTGGGAGGATCTGATTCTTCGCATGAAAGGAAAGCTAACTGGGTGGACGAATCACGCTTCTGAAGTCTGCCTTGATGTCAATTCCGATCTACCAATTATCCTTTAATATGTTACCCTTGAGAGTGATTAAATCCTTAACCTCTTTGTGTTGCAGGTTTCTTTGGGGGGGGGGGGGTCGGAGAGTTGTAAGAAAATCACATGGGTCAAGTGGGAAAATATATGTAAATCAAAGAGGGAAGGGGGGCTGGGTGTGAGAGATCTTGGGGCCTTTAACATCGCTTTGATGGGTAAATGGGTGTGGCGATATTTGACCAATGGAAACAACATGTGGGTGAGGGTACTCAACACACTTCATGGGCAATTTGAGGTCGGTGCGGAGGGCAGGCTGATGGGGCAAGGGGGTAGAATAGGATCGGGCTGGTGGAGAGACGTGGTGAGTAGTGTGTCAGGACAGAGGGGGAAGTGGTTCTGGAACAACTTAGAACACCATCTGGGTAATGGGAGGGGCACGAAATTCTGGAGTGGGCTGTGGGCAGGGAGTGAGCCTCTAAAATCGAGGTTCCCTAGATTATTTGGGTTGTGTGCGGATAAGGAGATGAGAATTAGTGAGCTGGGGTCTTGGGTGGGTGGGAGTTGGGCCTGGGGCTGGAGGTGGAGGAGGCCTCTGTTTTATAGGGAATCGGATATGCTTAACCAACTTATCCATCATGTTGACAGGTTCAAAATGCAGGAACACAAAGAGGATGGATGGCGTTGGAGTTCAGGCAAGGGGGAAAATTTAGCGTGAAGGAGGCCTACAAGGTGATCACCTCGGACACAGAAGCTGGACGTGGAAACGATGGTGAAAGACTGATCCAATCGGAGGCGTGGAGTAATACCGTTCCAACAAAGGCGGCTGTTATGGGGTGGAGGCTACTGCAAAACAGACTTGCAACGAGAGATAATCTGCTGAAAAGGAGGATTATCTCGGCCGATGCAGCGAGCTGTCCACTTTGCGGAGAGACGGAAGAATCGACAACACATTTATTTCTGAATTGCACAAAATCAAGCGAAGTCTGGCAGGAGAGTTACAAGTGGCTCAATGCTCATCTACCGTTGCATAACCAGGTACGTGAACATTTTCTGGGGCACTCGGGAATTTTTAAAGGTGCTCAAGGTAGACGACGGGCTATTGGAGTGTGGATATGCATTGTTTGGGTGATTTGGAAATGACGAAACAAGAAAATTTTTGAGGAACTTGAGTGGAATCTGCAGAAGTTCATGGACGAGATAAAAGGGAGGACGTGGAGTTGGTTTAATTGCTATGACAGATGCATGAAGAAGGCTACCTTCATTGAGTGGCTCACGGGCCCTAGATACTTCCTGGATGATGGGTAGCAAGGGGTTTAGGAGATAGGTAGCAAGGGGTTTAGGAGACAGGCCTTCTAATGCCTAATTTTGGTTCCATTTCTCTGGTTTATTTTAGCATTTTGAAAGGTACCTCTGGTACCATTTATAAATAAGAGTTGATCTTCGACTAGAAAAGACTACTGAAACTACTCATACTGAAGCATTTAAAGCAGAAACTCACAGAGTTTGAGAGAAGATCAAAGAAGGAAGATTCAGAGGCTTAAGATCGACACATAGAAGTTTTTATTTGTTTTTCAAGTTGGATTGTTGTAAAACAAGTGTGCTAGTAACTTGCAAAATACTAGTTGATCGAAGATATATCTGGTGTTATATTCGATAAGATCAAAGTTTTTAACTTGGGACTTAAAACAACAAGCAGTGAATTTCATAACTGGAATTGTGAGAGTGGACGTAGGCAGTTGCTGAACCACTATAAATCTTGTGTCTAGATTTAGTTTACAGTTTTATATTTCCTTATAAGTTCTAAAGATATTCGTATAAACAGCCGGATTAACTATCCAGTTGTGTAGACGAGTTGACTTAAGAACTAGATTACTCAAGAAGTACTTTTCATATTCAAAGAGCGAGTATAAACTAAAAAGGGCTCATAATAAAATCCGCAAAATATATTGTTAATTGATATAACTTGATTGTTGATTAGTTTATTGGTTGAAAGACTAGTTTGTTTATTGAGAAGCTGAGTTAAAATCAGCCGACTTACTAAGAACTTACATATATTTACTCTGATATTTTGGAAAAAGTTTAAAAGTCTATTCATCCATTTTCTCTAGACCTTTACCTTCGTCCAATCTTAAACACTCACTTCTGGGACCAACACTCAGTTATTCTTTTCTATAAAAATTAATCCTACTGTTAGTCAATCTGTCATGACTAATGGAAGTTCCACCGTTAATTTTCCCTTTTTCCAAAACTTTAATTTCTAGAATTTCTCATTCATTTCACTCCACACTGCTTTGAATCTCGTATATAATTATAATTTAATTCTCTTTATTTTTCTTTTTTTTTTTTTGCCGGCCAGTATAAAATTTGAGTAGGTACTAAATGACATTCCAGGATGTGATGTGTTTGGACTCATCATTAAGTTAATTAATTATACGACAAAACAATTCTTTCACAAGATGTTAACCTAAATATATTTAATTTGAGTGGGTACTATAATTTAATGTATTTTTTGAAAAATAGAAACATGAATATAAGTATGATCAATCTACTAATTAATTATAAAATCTGCACAACCTTTATTATTCAATCTATTAAATCCAATAAAATATTTAAGAAACATACATTAAAATATATTATTTGCATATTATATATATGTATGTGTATATAGATAGTTTTGATTTAAAAACATTCAGTTTTTGTAGGGGTATATTTTTTTTTCTTGATTCGAGTTTGGTCTCTAAAGAAATTTTTTTCAGACAAGTTTTTAATGGCGTATTAGCTTCTAGTTCGGCTTGTGAACTTATAACTCTAAATTTTTCTTTTTAATTCATAATATATGTCATTATTAATTGAATATTTTCTTATTTTGAAAACAACAATTTCTTACTTGACTCCTTTAAAAAACTTGCACACATTAGTCACATATTATTATTTTTTACACATTAATTAACTAAATATTCTCTCTTCAATAAAGTTGAACTACTTATTATGATGAAAATCAGATCTTATATTAATGAAAAACCTAAAGTCAAATAAGCACAACTCGTTCATGAGACCGGGGCCCCATTAAAAACCTTGCTATGGAAAACCCTCCTTAGGGATAAAGCCGTAGTCAAGGAAAAGGGAACCCCTCTAATTACATGATTATGAAAATCTATAGAATTCTGTGTTCAAATCCTTTATAAAAAAGGGCCGTAATTGTTCTGGCGGATTGTCCCACCATATAAGATCCTCCGTTGCCATCTCCACCAATTTATTCGCTGATGCATTTCCTTCCCGTAGGATGTGAGTAGCTCTGAAATTCATACTAAGTAGATTGTCTTGTACATGTTGCCATATTGCTATAAATCTCCATGGAACTTCAAGTTTCCTTTCTCTCAGAAATGCAACCACATATGCCGAGTCTGACTCCAGCCAAATATCCCTCCATTCATGGTCATAGGCCAATTTTATAGCATGTAAAACTGTGAGTAACTCAGCTTCAAATGCGAAACCCCGACCGTGTTGCATTGCAAATCCTCCTAAGAATCTGTCGTTGTTGTCTCAGAAGATACCAGCGCCTGCGATTTGTCCTGGAGCGCCTGTAGTTGTGCCGTCCGTGTTGATTTTTATCGTCCCAGGGAGTGGCAGGTCCAGCGTACTGACCGCACTATAGGTTCCTTCCTGGGGTTCCCCACTAGCCGAAATGCCTAGATAATTCGAAGGTCGAACTGAGAATTGAACATATGCCCCATCGCGGCTCCATTCGCCTCTTACATCAATGCCCATACTGTAGTGCGGATGCCCTCCGGTGTATAGGTTGCTCCGTCAAACATGGCAGCGTTCCGTGCATGCCAGGTCTGCCAAACCAAGGTGATCAATGCTAGCCTCCACAATGCCTCAACTTGGGGACTGAAATTGAGGTCCAGAGCTTGCAACACCCACCCTAAAAAACCAGCATCCAATCGAATGCTAACTTGGAACAGTTCTATGATTTTGTCTAATGTATGCCGGAAGTAGATGCATTCACTAAACAAATGATCCATTCACTCTTCTTGGCCGCGACACAGCACACATATTCTTGGCCCTGAGAATCCTAGTAAATGTAGATGATCCCATGTCGGCAACTTCCCGTGAATTCCTCTCCACATTACTGTAGAGCATCGAGGTGGAATGAAACTGCCCCATATCTAGTCTCCCCATTTAACCCCTGGATAGTGCGGACGAATCTAGTCATACGCAATGATAACTGTTATTTTCCCATTTGTCGAAGATGGCCAAATCCGCATGTCTGTCCCTGTTGCAAATACAAATCTTCTGATATCTGCCACTATGTTTGGGAAATTTTGGACAAAATTCTCCTCCAAGCACCATATACCATTTTCTAGATATGCTGACATTGTAAAATTGTAATGCTTGCGAATGTAGTGAGGCATATGAGTACGATCTGCAACTATATAACCCAACCAATTATCTAACCAGAATCGTATCGTAGTCTCCGAGCCTGGCACCAATTGAGCTTTTCTTTCAATTTGCAATGAGTGAGGTCGTAGTCCTCTCCATAGAGACGACGCCACAGCCGTTGAGCGTAGTCCCCCCGATGGCAGAAAATGCTGCTTTAAAAACTGCATAGGGGAGTTTGATTCTGTCATGATGCACCAGGCCAACTTACGCAGGTACGCTGCATTTGCACAGACTATGGAACGCATTCCTAGGCCACCCTCCCGTCTTGGTGAGATCATTTTTGCCCACGCTACTGTACAAGAGCCCATACGATCTGTCTCACTAGTCCATATGAAATTCCGCATAGCTTTCTCAACATGATTCAATAAAGCCCGTGGCCATTTGTATACCATCATTGTGTGAACCATAGAAGACGTAATAACATGATTAACTAGGCATACGCGTCCTGCCATTGAAAGGGATTTCCTCTTCCAACTTGAAAATCTGTTGAGTATCTTGTCAGCAATGGGCTTTAGGTGCGATGCCCGAGGCGCTCCTCTGAAGAGAGGCGTGCCCAAATACACAAATGGGAGGGAGCCCGAGCTCATGCCCAGAAGCGAATGCAAATATCTCTTGTTGTTATAGCTCACATATTTGTGAAAGTAAACACGCGATTTTCGGGGATTGAATTTCTGGCCCGAGATATTCCCATAGTCCTCCAAAATATCTCTAATCGCTCGAATGCTCCCACGGCTCCAAAAAAAAAATGAGGACGTCACGGCATATAAGAGTGATATTGGAGACGACAGTCCTCGGCAGATAAATGCCAGCTCTAGCCTGCCTTCACGAACTGCCATATCTAGCATACTTGAAAGTACCTCCCCGGCTAAACAAGATAATAGCGGGGACAACGGATCTCCTTGGCGTACCCCCTGAGAACAACTAAAATATTCGTGAGGTAGACTGTTAATCAAGATCGAAAGCCTCGCCGACCTCAGTATGAAATTGATGATTTTGCAAAATTCCTCACTAAATCCCAAACACTGCAGCACTTTCATCAAAAAATCCCATCGCACAGTGTCGAAAGCCTTACGTATATCAATTTTCATAGCTAGATTGCCATGCACTTTTGTACGATCTAGACAATTGACCCCTTCTGATGCTAAGGCTATACCATGGTGAATATTGCGACCTGGGATAAATCCAAACTAAAATGGCGATAGAATTTCACCAAGTATCGGACCTAATCTTGAAGCTATAATTTTCGATAGAGCTTTAAACAAAAAATTCCCTAGTACAATAAGCCTAAAATCTTCAATATTATCTGCGCCATTATGATTTGGAATCAAAGTTACCAAATTTGAATTTAGTCCATGGGGTAAAAAGGCAAAACGGAAAAAATATTGTGCCGCTCGGACGATATCCTCTGCAATTATATCCTAGGTTGCTTGAAAAAATAGACCCCAAAGCCATCCGGACCCTGAGCGCTATCTGGAGATAAATCAAAGAAGGCACTACAAATTTCTGCTGCTGTCGGCAATGCTGTGAGCGTCGTGTTCTGCTCCAGAGTAACTCTTGGCTGAATAACATCTAGCAGCGAGGTCAAAACATCTTCTTGATTGGTGACATTAGTATTTGAGAATAATTCCACATAAAATTCTAAAATGTGGCATCCAATCTCGTTCTGATTCGTGCAACGGATGCCATTTATAACTAAGGCCACTAAAGGTTTACGAACCTTTCGAACCTTTCTTAACTGATTCAACGTGTGGAAGAATTTTGAGTTTCGATCGCCATGTTTTAACGAAGTCACTCGATTCTGTTGGGCCAGCATCATGTGTTGTTGTTTCAATGTTGTGCTTAGTGAGTGTTTAGCGGCAATTTCCAGTGAAGATAGTGATGCTGTGTAGCCTGACACACTGATTTTACATTGGATTGCTAGTAGTTCCTCCTTTGCGTCTGAAATTTTTTAATAACATTTCTGAAATATCTCTTTGTTCCATATCCGAAGATCCCCTTTGAGCCGCTGCAATTTCATTTTAACTAGCGAGATTGGTTCCGGTGCCGGTATAAATGTCGACCAAGAGCAGCAGATTTCAACCATACAACGTTTATCAAGCAACCACATCTTCTGAAACGGAATGGTGACCCCCTCAGGTTTGCCCCCACTATACAATCTAGGAGGATGGGGTGGTGATCCGAGCAGGCACGCGGTAATGCCAATGTCACAACCGACGTCCAATAGGCCAGAAAGTCAGCCGAAACCAGCACCCAATCAATACGTGAAGCTGACCAACTTCCGTCCTTACGATGAAGAGACCATGTATAATTGGGTCCGGAGATGTCCAGGTCTAATAAATTAGCATTTGCCACAAAGTTGCGGAAGTCGCGACAAGCTGAAGGGGGAGGCACCGCCATGCCCACATGTTCATGAGCCCCCATTACTGAATTAAAATCCCCAATGAGACAAAGCGGTTGCAGCTGCAAATTCTCTACATGGTGCCACAGGAGGCGTCGGAGGGACGGGTCAGAGGCAGCATGAACGAAACCAAAATAGAATTCCAAGGTGTTTACCGCTGTGCGAATTATCACAATTTGGTCTGTGAATCCACATATCGTTGAGACGTCATACCAAATAGGCTTGCAAAAGACCCAAATATTAGGGCACATGTTTATGCGAGCTTTTTCAGTCAAAAATCTTAACCCTATAGAATCCCAAAAGCTATCTTTGATACTATGAAAACAGATTTTCGGTTCAATAATAACCAAAAAATTTGGATAGTGGGTGCAGCAATGATTTTTCAGTAGCATTTGAGAATCACCATTCCCGACACCCTGAATGTTCCAATGCAGCACAATCATTGGACGTCCCCAAAATCACCGTGCTTAGGCGGTTCTATGTCTGGTTCTGAATCAGTGAAATCCGAAGTATCCACATCCCCCCATCGACCAAGAGCTGCAGATGACATTCGCCTGTATCTTTGGGAGGTAGATCCTGTCACCAATTTCAACGCTCGTGATTCCCTCCGCTTACCTTCCCAAAGTGCCTGCTCTAGC
Source organism: Galeopsis tetrahit (assembly GCA_963675135.1). Classification (NCBI taxonomy): domain Eukaryota; kingdom Viridiplantae; phylum Streptophyta; class Magnoliopsida; order Lamiales; family Lamiaceae; genus Galeopsis; species Galeopsis tetrahit. The sequence goes on from OY776122.1 coordinate 35,427,824, forward strand.
TTGTCCTCCAAATTTCCATCCTGCGACTTATTTCCACAAATCACCGATTTGAGAAGGTTTGGACGTTCTAGGTCCGCTGTTGTTTCTGATGTGACCATACTCTCCCCCTTATCCTGGGATTGACTGCCGTCCGTCGGGAAGCTATTTAATGTCTCAAAACGGTTGGAAACCGGAGTGTCATTCCTGGATCCTTCCTCATGATCCGGTTTGTGAGCTTTTGGTTTGCGGTGGTGTTTGCGCGGGCGCATAAATTCTTGATCAGGTTTTGTGTCACTTGCAGCCTGATCAAATTCCGGAGTGGGCGGCTTTGTGGTTTTCTCCCGACTGGCTCGTTTGTTACAATTATCCCAGGAGTGCCCTACGACCGAGCATTGCTAACAAAACAATGGCGCTTGTTCGATCTTGAAATAAGCAAAAGTAGAACGACCCTTTCGTTTTACGAAGATGCGGTCAAGTGGTTCCTTCGATAAATTAATTTCCACCAGAATCCTAACGAAATGTCCCATTGATCCGTCTAGGGATCTTTCATCGATCTTAATTGGGTTTCCCAGCGCATGCGCCATACCTGATATCAATGAAGGTGTCCAATATTCAAAAGGCAATTCATAGATTCTTACCGAAAACTGCGCCAAAGAAGTGTTTATATTGTATGGGTTGAAATCTTGAACCCATTTGGTGAGCCGAAAGACTCCCGGGTTGAGAATCCAGTTGGTTTTCTTGTTGGCCAAATCCCTATCAACAATGTTGTCGAAGTGGATATTGAAATAGCCAAGTCCCAGAGGTATCAATTTCCACGTCCCTGTCAGGCCCCATACTCTGGAAAGTGCCTCCTTCAGATCAATCAGTGCCCAAGGCTTCTCCTTTCTGGCATTGATGATCCGACTGATGAACGAGTTTTTACACATCGCCACCCGTGCAGCGTATAAATCTTCGTCCACCGTGATGGAAACCAATTCGCCTTTCTTAACCGACATGTGTGATGTTGTGAAATTTACCGCATCCACCACCGATCTGATCTCGCCGTTTCCCGATAGGAGGGCCTCCTTAAATGTCGGCGCTGGATCCTTCAGGATTGGATATGTAGGGGATCGCACCGATAAAAAATCCTTTAACCATGGATGATTTGTATAGAGGGATGCAATCTTGTAAATATTATCAAGATCGATCGAGGAAATCCCATGAGGATCCATGAACGATAGGTGAAACCCTAGGGGGCTCCCAGTATTCGGAATCGCCAGAGTAAAATAGATATTTTCTTAAGTTCCTTAAAAATTAGATTCTTAAACTACTTATTATATTTCTCCTAAAATAATAAAAGATGAATCTTTATCACATTTAATATTATTAAACAATTTTTTAAAAATAAAATTTGGGAAAACGGTAAGTGTTCAATTAATAACGAGACGGGAACATATTATTGTTTGTATTAGACTATGTTTCTGTAAATACTAGCATTGTGGTTATCCCACATTGAATAGCTCAACATATGTATACACTTGTAGATTGTATTCAATTATTATAGTTATGATTTCTATTCATACCTATTCTACATGGTAACCATAGCACGTTAAGGAAACTTTCCTTCTTTTCTCGATCCTCAAAATCTGTTGCGCATATCTCTCTGGTCAACCATATCCTATATTGATCTCACTAGTTTTTGGAACCACCCAATCGTGCGATACCCTTCCACCTCACGAAACCAAACCCTAGCTGCCATGCCCAATACCTTGGATGTAACGCCCCGAATCTGGAATGCCGCCTTTGAGGCTCAAACACTCTAAATTCGAGTCGTCACTTAGTTACCAGAAAAATTGAACCTAAAAAATTCTTTAAAAATATACTAACACAAGTGAAATGATAGGAGTTTTGCAGCGAAAATAATTTAAAAAGACAATACGTTGTTATACAGATTGACATTACGCTAAAATAATTAATCTTAATATTTTATCGTAAATTATTATTATTCTTTGAATAGTTAATTTGTTATTTACTGAGGATTTATTAAGTCTTTTGGTAGTGAATTTCATTCACTGAGGATTTACAATATATTCTTATTCATAATTATCATAAATCATCATATATCATAATTATCATAAAATATAATTATCATATGGGACACTGTTAGCGACTCTACCACATGCTACCCCCTAAATGCTTCCACCTCCTTCATGTATGTTATTCATACGGGACACTGATAGCGACTCTATCACATGCAATCCCCTAAACGCTTCCACCTCTTTTATGTATGTTAATCATACAGGATACTGAGAGCGACTCGTCTTACGTGGACCAATAAGAAGATGGCAACAAACCTATTATGTTTACTTAGACTAGGGATTCAAAGATCTTCTTAGAGTCGTACAATTGCATTTAATGAGCATTACATGCATATTCCTTTTTAAGGTAATATCGTTACCAGAATATCAGGAGACATCCAATCAAATAAGATCTCGCCCTCAAAATTGAAGATCTGCTCCAACGGCTAGTTCGTACAAACAATCCTCTATAAATACAAGACTTTGTTCAAATAAAAAAGTACAGAAACTTTGACAAGAGAACTCTATCAACAGATCTAAAAACATTCAAGCATTCTGAAAGCCTTTCGAGTTCTAAAGAGCCAGCGTTTCATATCATATCCATTGGCTCTAAGTTTCCAGAACCTAAGCCTAAATTCATATTCATATCCATATAGCATAAAAAGTGTAATTCTTTCACACTAATTAGTTACTCACACACTTTACCTTTTAAGTTATGTGTAGTAGCAACCAATCTTTGTAAAAGTACTTATTTTTACAATAACAAGTAGATCTGTATACACTAAGGAAGTGTATCTCGATCAAAGTCTTCTCTTTGGACTATAAAGCAGCAAGGACCTTTGTTTAAAGGATTAACATCATAGTAGAGCTGTGAGAGTGGACGTAGAACAAGTTGTTCGAATCACTATAAATACTTGTGTTATTTATTGCTTTATTTATTTATTGTTTATAATATTCATATTATTCATATTTCATAATCATTCATCTTTCAAAAGAGTCAAAATTCACTAAGTATACATTTCCATAATCAGCAAACATCTTGTCAGATGATAGCCATTCATTGTTTATTAAAGTCATTGTTTGATAAAATGTTTTCATTCAACCCACAAGTCTAAACTTTTAGGGTCTACACAATTTCACACTAGTAGCTAAGTATATAGTTGTCCAACTGACCAAATCTTAAGCAATCAGTAGATTGGTTATCTATATCTGCTACTCTACACTCGCACTCTTTGATTAGATCATATTTATCTACATCCGACGACTAGAGCATATAGCTCATCTGATTGTCTCATCTGATCATCACACAAAAAGTTTGAAAATCACAAAGTCTATTCACTCCCCCCCTCTAGACTTTGCCCAACATTGAAGTCTATTAGACTATTCCTATCTTATGCATCGCATATGATATTTAAGGTGTATCAGATGGACGTCAAGAGCTCACTTTTAAACGGAGTACTTGTGGAGGAAGTTTGTGTTGAACAACCTCCAGATTTTGAAAAAAACAATCAAGTATATCGTTTAAAGAAAGCCCTCTATGGACTAAAACAAGCTCCTAGAGCTTGGTATGATACACTATCTCAGTTCCTGATTGATAATGGATTCACAAAAGGTGTCCTTGACATGACTTTGTTTAGGATTTAAGAAGGAGATAATATCTTATTGGTCCAGATCTATGTAGACGATATCATCTTTGGTTCACCCAATCAGCAGATGTGCGACAAGTTCTCAAAATTGATGCAAGGCAAATTTGAGATGTCCATGATGGGAGAGATGAACTACTTCTTAGGTCTATAATTGAAGCAAAGTCAAGATGGGATATTCATCACACAAACTAAGTATACAAGAAATATAATTACTAAGTTTGGCGCTCAGACAAGTAAAGTGTGTAAGGTGCACATGATAATTTCTTTTAAGATGGATCCAGATGAGGATGGTAAATCAGTAGACCAATCTAAGTATATAGCACTTATTGGTTCCCTTCTATACCTGACTGCTAGTAGACCATATATCACCTTTGATGATGGTGTGTGTGCAAGATTTCAAGCAAATTCTAAGGAAAGCCACCTAGCAACTAAGAAGATTCAGAAGTATCTTAAATGTACAGTGAATATGGGTTTATGGTATCCATCAGAAGATAGTTTGGATTTGAGTGGCTATTCGGATTCTGACTATGGAGGGTGCATAATAGATAGGAAATCTACTTCTCGCACTTGTCAGTTTTTGGGAAGTAAGTTGATTTCTTGGTTCTCCAAGATGCAGACCTCACTTGTTCAATTAATAACGAGACGGGAACATATTATTGTTTGTATTAGACTATGTTTCTGTAAATACTAGCATTGTGGTTATCCCACATTGAATAACTCAACATATATATACACTTGTAGATTGTATTCAATTATTACAGTTATGATTTCTATTCATACCTATTCTACATGGTAACCATAGCACGTTAAGGAAACTTTCCTTCTTTTCTCGATCCTCAAAATGTGTTGCGCATATCTCTCTGGTCAACCATATCCTATATTGATCTCACTAGTTTTTGGAACCACCCAATCGTGCGATACCCTTCCACCTCACGAAACCAAACCCTGGCTGCCATGCCCAATACCTTGGATGTAACGCCCCGAATCCAGAATGCCGCCCTTGAGGCTCAAACACTCTAAATTCGAGTCGTCACTTAGTTACCAGAAAAATCGAACCTAAAAATTTCTTTAAAAATATACTAACACAAGTGAAATGATAGGAGTTTTGCAGCGGAAATAATTTAAAAAGACAATTTAATTATAAGTTGCAAATAAGAGTAGTGTGGCCTATTTATGAAAACTTAGAATTAATATAATAAGTAGCAATTGTTTTAAAGATATCATACATTAAATTCATCGAGCGACTTTTAGGAAAGTTCGTCACTCGGTATACGAATGTAATTGTCTCCAATATATAGCAATATCACTTATTGTAATGAGCATTAATCATATAAAGTCTTATAGCATTTTAATTATTGGGAAACTGTGTGTCATCCATGCTGCTGCTCAGACCCCTCGAAATTGAAACCTGAAAAGATATTAATTTTGGGGCGAAATTGAAACCTAAAAAGATATTAGTTTTGGGGTGTGAGATAAAAATCTCAATGGATATCCTGTACGCTGTTATACAGATTGACATTACACTAAAATAATTAATCTTAATATTTTATCGTAAATTATTATTATTCTTTGAATAATGAATTTGTTATTTACTGAGGATTTATTAAGTCTTTTGGTAGTGAACTTTCATTCACTAAGGGTATGTTTGTTTTGGGATTATGTAGGATGTGGGAAATCCTGGATGGGGAAATCTTGGATGGAGAAATCCTGATGAATAGTAATTGTGTGTGTTTGTTTTGGGATTTTGAGTAGGGTGAGATGTAACTTTATGTCAAATCAAATTGTGTAAGAGTGGTTGGATGTGATGTAATGGTAGGATGTAATAGTAGGGTGTATAGGTATTTTTAGGGATAAGTGTAGTTGGATGGGGAAATCCAGATGTGAAATCCCGAAGTAGAACAAGGACGTGGGACGTTTACGTCCCACGTCCGGACGGGTGAGTCCTAAAACAAACATGCCCTAAGGATTTACAATATATTCTTATTCATAATTATCATATATCATCATATATCATAATTATCATAAAATATAATTATCATATGGGACACTGGTAGCGACTCTACCACATGCTACCCCCTAAATGCTTCCACCTCCTTCATGTATGTTATTCATACGGGACACTGATAGCGACTCTATCACATGCAATCCCCTAAACGCTTCCACCTCTTTTATGTATGTTAATCATACAGGACACTGATAACGACTCATCTTACGTGGACTAATAAGAAGATGGCAACAAACCTATTATGTTTACTTGGACTAGGGATTCAAAGATCTTCTTAGAGTCGTACAATTGCATTTAATGATCATTACATGCACATTCCTTTTTAAAGTAATATCGTTACCAAAATATCAGGAGACATCCAATCAAAGAAGATCTCGCCCTCAAAATTGAAGATCTGCTCCAACGGCTAGTTCGTACAAACAATCCTCTATAAATACAAGACTTTGTTCAAATAACAAAGTATAGAAACTTTGACGAGAGAACTCTATCAACAGATCTAAAAACATTCAAGCATTCTAAAAGCCTTTCGAGTTCTAAAGAGCCAGCGTTTCATATCATATCCACTGGCTCTAAGTTTCCAGAACCTAAGCCTAAATTCATATTCATATCCATATAGCATAAAAAGTGTAATTCTTTCACACTAGATGGTTACTCACACACTTTACCTTTTAAGTTATGTGTAGTAGCAACCAATCTTTGTAAAAGTACTTATTTTTACAATAAAAAGTAGATCTGTATACACTAAGGAAGTGTATCTCGATCAAAGTCTTCTCTTTGGACTATAAAGTAGCAAGAACCTTTGTTTAAAGGATTAACATCATAGTAGAGCTGTGAGAGTGGACGTAGAACAAGTTGTTCGAATCACTATAAATACTTGTGTTATTTATTGCTTTATTTATTTATTGTTTATAATATTCATATTATTCATATTTCATAATCATTCATCTTTCAAAAGAGTCAAAACTCACTAAGTATACATTTCCATAATCAGCAAACATCATGTCAGATGATAGCCATTCATTGTTTATTAAAGTCATTATTTGATAAAATGTTTTCATTCAACCCACAAGTCTAAACTTTTAGGGTCTACACAATTTCACACTAGTAGCTAAGTATATAGTTGTCCAACTGACCAAATCTTAAGCAATCAGTAGATTGGTTATCTATATCTGCTACTCTACACTCGCACTCTTTGATTAGATCATATTTATCTACATCCGACGACTAGAGCATATAGCTCATCTGATTGTCTCATCTGATCATCACACAAAAAGTTTGAAAATCACAAAGTCTATTCACTCCCCCCCTCTAGACTTTGCCCAACATTGAAGTTTATTAGACTATTCCTAGCTTATGCATCGCATATGAGATTTAAGGTGTATCAGATGGACGTCAAGTGCTCACTTTTAAACGGAGTACTTGTGGAGGAAGTTTGTGTTGAACAACCTCCAGACTTTGAAAAAAACAATCAAGTATATCGTTTAAAGAAAGCCCTCTATGGACTAAAACAAGCTCCTAGAGCTTGGTATGATACACTATCTCAGTTCCTGATTGATAATGGATTCACAAAAGGTGTCATTGACATGACGTTGTTTAGGATTCAAGAAGGAGATGATATCTTATTGGTCCAGATCTATGTAGACGATATCATCTTTGGTTCACCCAATCAGCAGATGTGCGACAAGTTCTCAAAATTGATGCAAGGAAAATTTGAGATGTCCATGATGGGAGAGATGAACTACTTCTTAGGTCTATAAGTGAAGCAAAGTCAAGATGGGATATTCATCACACAAACTAAGTATACAAGAAATCTAATTACTAAGTTTGGCGCTCAGACAAGTAAAGTGTGTAAGTTGCCCATGATAATTTCTTTTAAGATGGATCCAGATGAGGATGGTAAATCAGTAGACCAATCTAAGTATAGAGCACTTATTGGTTCCCTTTTATACCTGACTGCTAGTAGACCATATATCACCTTTGATGATGGTGTGTGTGCAAGATTTCAAGCAAATTCTAAGGAAAGCCACCTAAAAGCAACTAAGAAGATTCAGAAGTATCTTAAATGTACAGTGAATATGGGTTTATGGTATCCATCAGAAGATAGTTTGGATCTGAGTGGCTATTCGGATTCTGACTATGGAGGGTGCATAATAGATAGGAAATCTACTTCTCGCACTTGTCAGTTTCTAGGAGGTAAGCAGATTTCTTGGTTCTCCAAGATGCAGACCTCAGTTGCTACCTCTACTACTATAGTCGAATATATGGCTGCTGGTAGTTGTTGTAGTCAGCTGTTATGGTTAAGTCAGCAGTTATTGGATTATAACATTGTTGCTAAAGAAGTTCTTATCTATTGTGATAGCAACAGTGCAATAACCATTACTCAGAATACAGTTCTCCACACTAGGTGTAAGCATGTTCATATAAGACATCATTTTATAAGAGATCATGTGGAGAAGAAGGATATTAGGATGGAGAAGATATGCTCACTAGGCCTTTAACAGAAGTAAGGTTTAGAGAGTTATGTTATTCTCTAGGTTTGTTAGAATTAGAAATCTCTAAGCAATCAGATGGGAAGACATTAGCTGAGACATAGTAGATATTAAGTGAGTTCGTGACCAGATGAAGAAAAATAGATGAGTTGAATAGACACACTCGTCTATCAAGTAAGTCTAATCCCAATGAAGAAAATGGTTAAAGCAGAGGGATATTTATATAGAGATATCTATTTAGGGGGAATTTCCTTGAAATTCTTAAGAGCCCTAATTAGAATAACTCTACTGCTTTTGTGAATATGTACATAATGTATATATATTTTTATTTATAAGTTATTGTATATTCACCCCACCCTCATTTCTAATTCCAACAAGTGGTATTGATCTACCAAACGCCTGTTAACATGTCTATTAAGTATTTCAGGATTCACCAGCTGATATCTCATCAACTGAAGGAAGTACTACAACTGAGAGAAGTACATATCAGCTGAAGGGGGAATTCAACTTATATACACATAGAGTGTTCAAAGTAAGATAACAAGTGGTTATCAGCTAAAGGGGGAATTCGGCTGATATGTGAGAACAGATGATCAAAATAGAAGATAAATCATCTCCTAGATGATTAAAACATCAGTTATTAACAGTACACAAATGATATCTACCTAACTCATTTATTTTCAATCATTTACAATAAATCCATTATGTTTTCATTAAAACTCACTCAGATTTTGAATTAATTACATGAGGCTTGCATATAACGTTTTTCTAATTCTGGTAATGAGTACATTTCTCAATAACCGCGCACGACTGACACTATATTTTTTAAACCAACCAATCGTGTGCGAGTGCATTAAATGTGGACCCGAAATTTAATTATTTTAAGCATAAAGTGCAATTTTGATCTGATCTGAGATCCGCCAAAAGACCAAAGGGCATTACGTTTTTACAGCCCTTACATCAAAACGTACGTTTTCATCTCAGCCTCTCATCTTACTTTTTACATCAAATCTGAGCCACTCATTCAAATTCTTACTTCATATATTAGCAAGTCTTAGAATTTCTTAGAATTTTTTTTACGCATTCATATTTCTTACTCTCATTTTCTCAAAATACATTCTCTCTCGTTTCAAGCTTTTTCAAACTCATCAATGGCGATACGTTCATCAGTCACTGAAGAAACAGATGTATCTGCTGAAACCTTCAACCCTCTTAGATGGATCGCGAAGGATCATCTAGTTGCAGAGGGATGTGTGTGGTTTGAAGGGCCTCACACGGATGCTCAAACTTGGACTACAAAGGTTCTCAACGATGCAAGTCTAAGAAGGTATTTGGGTTTTAAGCCCAAGGTGATTCTGGAGGAAGATGTGGTAAATTTCTACATATTCCTCGCCACTATGAAGGATGGTGGCCTTGCCTCATATACATAGGAAATAACAGGATCAAAATCTATCCTGAGGTTTTTTAGACTCTGTTCGATTTGAAGGATACTGGGCTTGAAAACCCATAGGCATACAAGAACGGGAAAGAAAGTGTAGGTCTCCATGAATTTCTGGAAGAGAAATACCCTGACCTAGCAGTTGGCATGTTGAAGAAGCCGATGATAAAGGAGAAATATCGAGATCTTTTCGATATTGCAAGTAAAGTGCTGATGGGACATCATTCCAGACTTGATGGTGTCACCTTACCCAAGATCAAAGTGATGATGGCAATTGTGGACAGGGAAAAGAACAATTGGCTAAGGTATTTTATCACGAGATACGCTCAAGAGGTAGCCAAAATCCCAAGGGGAAGATGGTCAATATTGGCCAGAATCCAGGTTAGGATACTACACTAAGACCAGCATGCTATTGATGCATCTTCTCCCAGGCAAGAAAAAATGGGAGAAATGCAAAACATTCCGGTAGCAGAGGTTCAGCCTAAGAAGGCCAAGCTAAAATCGAAGATTGTTCGATCTCCACCAGCTGTTGCACCAGCTAAGTCTACATCTTCTGAAGTAACTACATCAGAAGAGGAACCAAAAGCAGCACCGGTCAAAGCTCCAAAACCGACATCAGCTCTAATCCCTCCTAAGCCAACCAAAACCAGAACTAAGGTAAATCGCAAACTTGCCTTAGATTCTACTTCTGTCCCTCTAGCCATTAACCCCATTTCTTTCCAACCCCCACCTTCATCTAAATCCCCTTCACCCAAAACTTCTCAAACCACCAGCTTACACCACATCAGCTGTTATCCCTTCTACCCAATCCCCTCCTTCTAACCTAAAAATCTTTCCTAAGCCAAGTCAAATAGAACCAAGCCAATCAGCTGATACTTCTACAGCTGATCAAACAACCCAACCCTCAACAACCATTATTGCTGTTGATCCAACCCCAGTTTTAACCCAAGTTTCAGAACCTATTCTAGTCTCTAAAACTCAGCCATCAGTAGACCTCACGTTTGCTGATACAAACATTGAACCCTTAGAAATTGCGTTTAAGATGCCGAAACCTATGCCAAAATTTCTAACTCCCCATCCCCTTCTAACATTGAACCTTCAGCAGATGTTGCTCGACCAGACCCAGTCGAGACAACAAACCCAACCATATCCATTCCCAAACCTTTTAATCCCAAACTCACCTCGTACCCCATCCAATCCTTCGAGCTATACATTCAGATGAGGACTCAAGTTGTGCTCGAAGCCGATTTCCCAGATTTGATGGAGCATGAAGTTCTCTTGGAACAAATCCTGTGGATCTGGTCATAGCGCGAAATCAGAGGAGGTAGTGTTCATCAATTCACAACTACCATCCGAGAGAAAGGAAGAGTAGACAAATTCTACGATTGGGAGTTAAAGCAGTTGGAGTCTACTGAAATTGAAAGTGTTTTTCCCCTTCACTCTAATGACTCACTCTCAAAGCTTGTCACTAGAAAGCTTCGACAGCTTTCGAAATTACAAATTCCAGAGACTGTTGAGGAATAGAAGGACAACAACGAAGATGGACCGGAGTCGGGAGCTGATAAAAATATGACTGACGGTGAAGATCTTTCAAAGGATCAAGTCGGAGGGAAAGTTGATGGAGGATCAGTGGACCTCGCAACTGATTTAGGTAGGAGTTCACCTAAACAGTCTGGCAATTATGCTGAGTAATCAGCAGAGCTAGAGACTGAAGTTGTGCAAACAATTAACGTCCCTGCCAATGATGAGTCCTTGGACTCGGAGGCATTAGTACAAAAAGCGATATGTGATCTGGTGGTGGAGACGATCACTACATCAGATAATGTACCGTCCAATGCTCAAATCGATCAATCACAAGAAATTGTGATAACTGAACCATCACAACCTCCGGTCTCAGGGGCTCAGGGATCTGAAAACATTGAGTAGACAACTCTTGGAGCTGAGGAGCAGGTTCATTGTGAACAAGGATCTGAGCTGATAGTCATTAATGGTGCCGACTACGAGTTGGGGCCCATTACTGAAGAAATATCAGATGTAGTTAGACTTCAAGAGATCATGGCAATAGAAGCAGATGAAGGTCAAAGTGAATATGAAGAATGGAATGATTCTCTGGATGTTGTTTGTCTAGCTACCTACACTCTTCCAATCAAGGATGCAAATCTAGATGACATCACTCATATGATGGTTGAGTTATCCAAGAAAGTGTTTGAAGATCTCACTCCCCAATTCAGTTCTCTCAACCTTCGTCTTCTGACCAGAGAACAAACATGGGATAAAGTCATCTTTGACTACATTCGGAAATGTATGAAGAAGTACTTTGAAAAGGATCTTCGTGACAACATAATGAAGGAAGTGTGTGCTGTTGTGAACACTCATACTGACAATCTAGTCAAAATGCTCAAGAACATGAATGATACATTCAAAGCAGAGATGACGAATGAGATGGACAATTATAGGTAGAAAGAGCTATAAAGAAGTCTAGTTTGTGAGCATGCATCCACTCAAGATCTTCTCACCAAATTTACTGAATTTGAGAAGATTGTTTCAGCTCAAAGAGAGGATCTACTTAAGCATCAACATCGGTCGAAGGACCTTAACCTCGCTCTAGAATCTTAGTAAGAGAAACTGAGACTGAAAGAATCAAGTCTGGATCAGCTGATCTTCAAATTGGAAGGAATATTGAACTACTGCCTACTGGTGTTCCAGATGTTCAGAAGATAGCTTTAGAAGCTGCTGCATCAGCTACTATGAAATTCGTAAGGACTGCAACTGCTGTTTTGAACAATTCTACCTCAGTAATGCAAGATAAAAAAGGGAGAAGAAGAGGTCAGCGCTAAGTTATCAAATAAAGAAAGCAGCTCTGACTCAATCTGATCTGGCTAGGAGATTAGCATAATCAGAAAGTCAACTGAAGAAGCAGGCTGAACATATGAAGACCCTCACAAGTCAAAGGGGGATTATGCCAAATCCCTCATCTACTCATCATCTATATTCAGAAAGCCTAGCAATGGTTGTAGATTCTGTGATTGCCAAGAATGCTGCTAAAGAGAAGCAACCAATGCTTGCATTGCCTCCTATTCAAGAAGAAGAAGATCCTGAAGATAATGTTCCAATCGCTTTAAGGAAAAGGCCCATATCAGAAGAGGAAAAACGATTCAGGGACTTGAAAAGGAAGCAAGCTGCCCCTCTGGATTCCAACTTCAAGAAAAGGAAAACTCTCAAACAGAAGAAGAAGAAGGATCCTGCACCAGAAGAAGGCATTGTCGAAGTAAAAGAAGAACTTCCAAAGCAGTCTGACCAGCAAATCGATGATTTCATCGACCCCATGCACAACCTAATGTGGTTGAACTTGTAGAGACAATGATAGATAATTTATTATCTTGCTTATCGTTGGGGTGATCTAGACAGAGATACTGCATTCAAGTGCTTCGAAGTATTCATGATAGAGAAGGATGAAGAATTTCTCAATATTATCATCCAATCAGCTACAGAGAAAAATATCAGCATAGTCCTACCTCAATATCATTGCTGGAAAGCACCTGAAACGACATCTGGTAAGCCTGATATGAGAGAAGCTGATCTACTGGCCATGAACATTGGCATGAAGGAAAGAATCTTCGACAAGGAGGGCTCTAAAGAACTCAAGAAAAGAGTATATCGAGCCTATGGAATCTGGTGAAGACACTTTCGTAGCTAATAAGTTATTTATTTGTATTTGTAATACTTTTCCCATTCTAATTTAATACAAGTACTTGCATGTTTCAGCTTCTAAGACACTACCTCACTATCTTCATCAGAAGCATTATCATTTATTTACTTGCTGCTACTAACACATATTTTATTACAAATTTCTTACCTGATATAATAATTTAGATAAATTGTTTTGGCTACATTAAAAAGGGGGAAATTGTTGGGATATTCATCCTACCCCTAATCAGATTAGAATTGTTAGATTTAGTTTTGATTGCCAAAACCAGATAAGAACTTAAGTGTGAGTATTTCAATTTGTAATCTAATAATAGGTTACCTAAGTTGTTTTATAAAGTTTGGAAGATAAGAACAAAGTCTAAGTCATAGTCAGTGAGATTATTTGTATGTATATCAGTTGATACTACATCTGATCAACTCGCGTATGCTCAAGATTTGAAGAGTAGAATACTAAAGACTAGAAGAACATTGAAGTTTATTAGTGAAATCAGACTGAAAGGTTCTTGTATACCTTATCAGCTGATAGTACCTATATGAGATCTACACAACAGAAGACACAAACAAATGTGAACTTCACCAGATCTTGCCAAGCAAGCCTTAAAGAACATTTAAGATGTCACTCATTTGAAGTAGAAACATTTATTGAAGATGAATTGAAGGCTAATGATAACAGAAGACAAAGAGACTGTTGAATATCACTTGGCAGACTCAAACAGAAGACAAGACTACAAGTTTAACAACTTGGGTGATGTTGACCAATTAGAAGATGACAGTAGAGCTATGAAGTTGACTTGGACTAAGGTTTCAGAGATCTTTTTAGAGTCGTACAAAGCGTTTAATGTCCATTAAATGAACATTCCCTTTTAAGGTAATGTCGTACTAGAAATCATGGCAGACATCAACTCATGAAGATCTCATCCCAAAAATAGAAGTTATGTTGCAATGGCTAGTTTTGGAGCAATTTTCCTTTATAAATACAAGATATCATTCACTTGAATGACTACGAAAACTATACGCGAAGAACTCACCAGCTGACCTCAAGAACATTCGAGCATTCTGAAATCTTTAAGAGTTCTCTAGAGCCTATTTAATATTTCTATCCTTAAGCTCTCAGTTTCCAGATACTAAGTCAGTTCTAAGATTCATATCTTTAGTGCTTAGATAGTATGTTTCTTTCCCACTTAGTTGGTTATACACATACATTTTATTTTTAACAGTTCGGAAACCAACCCTTTGTAAAGAGTATTTGTTCTCTCACCAACAAGTAGATCTGTATACACCAAGGAGAGTGTATCTCGATCAAAAGTCTTCTCTTGGGACTATAAAGTTAGCAAAGACCTTCTTATAAGGAAAAACATCGCAGTTAAGCTGTGAGAGTGGACATAGAACAAGCTGTGAGAGTGGACATAGAACAAGTTGTTTGAACCTACACAATTCCGCACTAGTAGCTTTTGAGATAGATTTCCAACTAACTAACTAATATAGCAATCAATAGGTTTGTTATCTTTATCTTCTACTCTACACTCTCACACTCTAAAAACCAGAACATCTTATTTGCATCTGACGATAGAGCACATAGCTCTTCTGATCGTCTCATCTGATCGAAGGACAAAAAGGTTAAAAATTTAAAAGTGTATTCACCCCCTCTAAACTTTTACCAACATCGATACTCGTCTCTTTTAGGGACCAACACACTTTTCTCAGCTTATCTATATGCATGAATAAAAGTGGAATTGTATTTGAGGCTGACCTTGGGCTTGGGCTTGGACTAGAATTTAAATTTAAAAAGGCTTTAAATATTATCTTAATACAAAAAGAATTAATTTTAATATAAATCTAAAATAAATTAAATAATTATATATATATATATTAAAATTTACATAAATTCCATATTTTTTTACTATTCAAGATG
This sequence comes from Galeopsis tetrahit, assembly GCA_963675135.1. Lineage (NCBI taxonomy): Eukaryota > Viridiplantae > Streptophyta > Magnoliopsida > Lamiales > Lamiaceae > Galeopsis > Galeopsis tetrahit. The sequence continues at coordinate 35,443,058 of OY776122.1, forward strand.
GAAACGATTATGCTCCGTAATTCTTTAATGAGTATGACTCTTGTGTACCAAGATCCATATTAAAATATGGATCTTAAATGAACTAATATTATTAAAAAGATATTACAAATGATTAAAAATAATTCATGCCTTCATCTAATGGCAAATTCTTGGACCAATTTTTTTGAGGAACGTACCATGATCGAAACCTGTTGCCAATATCTTTCTTTCTTTATTTGATTTTTTTTAATTTTTACATTAAATTTTATTTGCAGTTTTATTTTAATTTCAATATATTCCCATTATTTTTTGGGTTAATTCTAAATAAATACACTACATTTAGTTTCTATATCAATTTAATCACGACCTTTACGATTATTTTAAAAAACCACAACCTTTCATCGTGTTGCAATAAGATACACATTTTTTTTCTCCGGCCAACAATTGATGATGTGGCTTGCCGGAGCTTGCAACATCAGATTACACATATATATATTTTTTTTATTTTCCACATCAGTTACACTTTATAGAAATAAAAATAAAACTTTATAAAAATAAAAATAAAACTCCCGCTTCTTTTGCGTCTTCTCGGCTTCTAAAACTCAATAGAGTTCTTCTTCTGCGTCTTTCTCGCTTCTCAAACTCAATCAAGTTCTTCCCTTCTAATCCTAAAAATCAAAATCATAAGGGAAATAAAACCCTAACACTAAAAATCGCAAAAAAAGGAAAAAAAATTTTTTGTCAAGAATCCTAAAAAGTTGTGTCGTTTGAAACTAGAGTGAAGTTTGTAAACCCTAAACCCTACGAAAACTCCAAGTAAGTGAAATCTTCTGACTTTCTGTATTTTAGTGTTTTGTGTATGAGCACTTGAAATACATAAACATTCTTTTTGTCCTTATAGAATATGGATAAAGTTGAAAAAGATGTGTTACAAAGTATGTACAGTAAATAATTTGTTTGAATTGAGAGAGATAAAAGATGACAATGAAGTTATGGAGATGGTGCAACATGTATTGAAAAAAAAAAAACATAAAATGATTGAGGTGTTTGTAGAAGTAAGGGTGGAAGTTGAGATTGAGGTTAATCCACAAAGCATGGATGAGAGTGAAGAGGAAGAAGAGAATGAGTTATATGTAGTTACTGAGAATGACACCAATGAAGATTCTGACTTTAACCCAATTGAAGAGAGTGACACTGATGAAGATGTATGGAATATGATGATCTCTCTACTGATGAGGATTACCTGGAAGTAAGAAAAAAATTGTTAGACTTTAAAATGAAGTAAGGGGCATTAGCAAATCAGAATGTTGCAGTTGTACAATGTGTTATTTTATTAAATATTTGCATATTTCTCATAACTATATTATTATATTCATTCTTCCAGGCGCCTTGTTATAAGAAGAATGATGTACATGTGAGTGGTGCAGAGGGTGTGGCAAGTACTATGAGAGGTAGAAGAGGAGGTGGTGGAGCCCGCGACAGTTCAGTGAGAGTGAGGGGTAGAATAGAAGGTGGAAGGGTGGTAGTGGAAGTGATGGTGTTGTTAGTACTATAGAGAGCCGTGCTAATGAAACATGAAACAAGTTGATGATCTGTTGTTTTTGTAACATGAAACAAGTTGATGATCTGTTTATGATCTTTCGATTTATGTTTATGCTAGTGATCTTTCGATATATTTTTTCAGAATATTTTCTAGAATATTTTTGTTGCAGTAATCATTAGTGTTAAACACATTGTTGGGATGTGATTTGTTTTAATAAAGAAAATTTGATTTTGATTAGTTACCAAAACCCTATGTAAAACCCTAAGTACGATGATTTGCCAAGTCTAGATTTTCAAGTTAGAAGAGCTCATATATGTTAGGGAGCTTTATTTCTTAGTTAGATAGAATTTTTCAATCCGTGACAAAAGACCTAAAAGGACAAGGAATACAAAGACAAGTAGCATTGAAGATAAGAAGAATGAAGTGTTATGATCAAGTGGCAAGTACAAAGGATGATCAATTAAAGTTGATATGAAGCTCTAGTACACTGTCAAAGTCAAAGAAAGCACAATTCATATGAAAAAGGGTTCAAGCACAAAATTTATGAAGACAAGTATGCTGAATGACAATGTGTCTAGTATCATGAAATTGAATATTCATATACATAGGAATTGGCTTACTAATGGACAAAGATGATGGATGACAAGGCATTTACCTTGTACGAGACTGTTATTCTTGAAGGACATAATTATTCAAAAAAGGTTAATGATAAATTACCACATGTCACTACACATAACAAATTCTGAGAATGGAATGAAGAAATCAGAATTGGACGTGAATGCATGTACTTTGCATGCATGCCCTTGAACAATTTAAAAGTTCAAATTTATAGATAAGCTTGCTATCTCCACTAACGAATAGTTTGCTTCATCTATAAATAGGTCATATCCTGAAACATTTCAAGATTACGGGACACACAAGCCATACACATTCTAGCAATATTTTAGCACTCAAAAGTATTCAAAACACTCGAGAGATTAAAGCTTTTAAGCATTTTTGTTTATGAGTGTTATCTTTAGTCCCCACTAGGCAAGCTTATAGAATATTATCCTAAGCCTAGAAAGTGATATCCTAACCTTTACATTCGTTCTTAAATTGTAAAGGATATCACATTAAGTTGGTACAAGAACAAAACCCTACTTTCAGCTTGAGAGATAGTTTGAGAGTATTGTTGAGTTCGTAGAAGTTTGAGAGTATTGTTGAGTTCGTAGAAGTTTGAGAGTATTGCAACGAGAGAAGGTTGTAAGAAATCAAGAGAAGAGAAGAAGAAGAGGAGAGTGCACCTTGGCACTGTAAAAGCAAGTTAATTTCAAGTGATTAAGGAATTATCCTATTAAGTTAGGAGAGTGGACGTAGGAGCAGTTTAGCCTCCGAACCACTATACATGCTATGTTCTTATTTACTGCATTTACTTTATTTGTTAAGTAGTTTCTATTATACACTGCTAATTTGTTTGTTGAGTATATAAGTACATATTTCTCAAGGAGTATAATAGGGCCTATCATTAATTCCGCATATAAGTTGTATTCTTGTTAAGATCTGTTAGAATATTTCAAAAGTATTTCTATAAGACTTTTCATCTAGACAACTTACCTGACTCTGATTATTTGCGTTATTGATTGTAAATTTTTTGAAAATCACATATACGTGTATTCCCCCCCCCCCCCCCCCGAATACATGTGTCACACTCCTTTTGGGACCAACAAGTGGTATCAGAGCAGGGGTTTAAAGACCACTGTTTTGAGGACTAACTTTGGTTACCTAAACTGATCTACTTGTGCACATTTTTGTGATATTTCTTATTTTTGATTAAATACTCACTATGCCTAACACATCTTCTTTTGAGACTTCTGGTGTAGCTATTCCACCACCAACTACTATGGGAACCAACCCCATGAACAAAATATCTTACCAGAAACTGCCTATGTTCTCTATTGAGAATTATGACTTTTAGAAGATAAGGATGAGAGCTCATTTGGCCTGTCTCCATGATTAAATGCTAAGGGTGATCACTAAAGGTCCATTTGTGTTCATGAAGCCAAGTACAAATGTCACTGAAGCCCAAAGAGCAACAGGAGCACAAGAAATTCCAAAAGATGATGATGAGCTCACTCCTAAAGAAAGGAAGAAACAGAATCTCAACTTTGTTGCAATGAACACCCTATATCAAACCATTCCAGATGCAATACTGGGAAGAGTGTTTCACTACACAAATGCAAAAGATATTTGGGACGCATTAGCTCTAATGTGTGAAGGAACTGACAAGATCAAAGAAAACAAACTTCAAGGTGTTGTTCAAAAGTATGAGTAGTTTTCAATGAAGTCTGATGAAAACATTGATCAACTGGATGGAAGGTTCACAGGCATCATGAATGAGATCAACTCACTTGGTAAGGAATACTCCAAGAGAGAAGTGGCCTTGAAGATCCTTAGGAGTTTGACATCCAAATGGAATGTGTATACTGTCATGATGCAGAATACAAAGGATCTGTCAACTATGCCAATGCAACAGGTGTTCTCAGAACTCAATGCATATGAATATGACTTGAATAGAAAGAACAACACTGAGGAACCTTAAAGCAAAGGAATTGCACTGAAGGCCAAATCCAATGAACTTGACTCCAAGAAAGTTAGCAAATTTGGCAAAAGTGGAAAAGGAGTTTCCAAAGCTGACATTTCAGATGAGTTGGCAATGATGGCTAGAAGATTTGAAAAACTAAACTCTAGGTTTGGTAAATACAAGAATTATTACCAAGACAGGAGAAGAAGATACAACTCACCTGAGAAGAAGAATGATGATATGAGATCTAGAAGGGACAACTCCAAATTAAGAAGAATGATGATATGAGATCAATAAAGAATTACAAAAAGACATGAGACTTCCAATATGATTGTCTAGAGCCGACTTCCAAGGAGAGTGAATAAAGATAAGCTAAGAGGGACAAGAAATATGGAAAAAAGAAATCCTTGAAAGCTGAAGAAGAAACCTCTGAAGATAATCAACTTCCATCTTCATCATCTGAGATGTTCTCTGACAGCAGTGATGAAGAATGTCTAATGGCTATTGAAGACAATGATGAGGTACAATCTAATTCTAGTTCTGCCAATTCTAGCAACACAATGATGTCAAATGAAGACAACCTGAGACTTACCTTTGGTAAGTTAATGGAAGACTTCATAAGACTTCAAGAAATTCATGAACAAACCTTAAAAGAAAACAAAGCTTTGAATGCTCAGATTGAAAGAATTACTCAAACTAAAGCTGAGCATGATTTGAGAACCAATGATTCGTGCAATAACTTGACTAAGGAGCTGAATACTCTGAAAGACAAGTCATCTGAACAACTTAATAAGTTAAAAGAACAAGATAAGCTTTATAAGAGTAAGGACTCAGATTACCAAGCATTAATGGCTAAGTTTGACCATCTTTTCAAGGAACATGAATATCTTAAGAAAAGTGAAGAGAGTTTGAAACAAAAATTGGTTGTTTTGTATAAATAATCTAATATAATAGATGAAATACAAGGAATGCAAAGGCCTATGACTCAAAAATCTGGATTTGGTTACAATCCAGATGAAACATCTTCACCATGCCTTAGTGATACTTCAACAAGTATTACAAAGAAAATCTTTGTAAAATCTGTGGCTCAGACTGAAATTGTTGAACCAAAGCTGCCACAGACAGTGGATAAGGGTAAACCACCCATTGTACCAACTACACTAAATATCAAGTCAAAGGTTGCAAAATCTAAGACTAGAATTCAGAGGCTTGAGACAATTCAAGTGAGTAAGAGTCAATGGAGGACAACTCACCTGAAAAACTCTCAAACTCAGGCAAGAAGGCCTCAAGAAATTCAAAGAACACCAACTCAAATGAGAAGGCCTACAATGAATAATCAAAGGGATTTCCAGCCTAAGTACAATGTGTACAGAAGACTTGAATCCTATATGCCAAGGACTTCAAGTAATCTGAATGCCTATCCACAAAGATTCAAGCATGTAGCACAAGAATCAAAGGATAGATTTAGCAGATATATTCACAAGAATAAACTTAACTCTTCTAAATCATCCAAGATTCACACAAATACTCAATCTCAACCTAAGGCATTTAAAAGGATTTTTGTGTATTTAGATGTTTATGGAAAATAAATTAGCCCCTTTCAAATAATGAAATTAAGGCAAGTTTGGGTTCCAAAAGGTATGTCTAACCCTCTAGGACCTAACTTCCAAAGGTTACCTAAGTTTTGATTTGTAACAGGTTCCAGTGGATTCATCAACAAGGAAAAGAATCTCTAAAGAACTTACATGGTACTTGGACAGTGGATGTTCAAGGCATATGACTGGAAACAAGGAGTTTCTCATTGATTATGTTGAACAAGATGGACCACAAGTAACTTTTTGTTGGTCCCTGAACGAGTAGTGAATGGGTTTAAAGTCTAGAGGGGAGGGGTGAATAGACTTTAAAACTTTTTCGATTAAAGAGTTAAGACCTCTTCTGATTTTCTATGTCTGCTGATCTACAAGTCTGCTGGTCCAGAGGACTATAGTAATCTGATAGAGTGTTTTATATGCGGAAGTGTGTAGGCCTTTTTATTTAGACTCGTTTGAGTGTTCTTTTGAAAAACTCAATTAAGTGTTTTAATGAAATACTCAGCTGATGCTGGTTGGAAAGAAGTGTGGCCTTGTTTGCAAAGATATTTCAAAACACAATATGCATTATGATAAAATATATATGAATGAGCTGAAAAGTAAAGTGCAGAATGTAAATAACACCGTAGATTTATAGTGGTTCGGATATACGATCCTACGTCCACTCTCACGTTCCAAACGTGAAGTTAATCCCTTAATTTCCCAAAAATTACAGGGGCTTGTCCTTTATAGTCCTAAGAGAAGGACTTTAAGATCTGAGTAGTTCCAAACTGCTACGGTCTCCATAAGTGATTTGAGAGCACTTGTACTCCCACTGGGGTTCAAAAACTAAACCTTACGGTGGGGGTTTTGGGTTTTTGAATGGATCCAATTAATGGTTCAAGCTTATAAAATGCTTAACCACTATGCCTAAATCAAAGAATTTACAATGTGAATTTGGATTCAGGTTCTTTGGTTGGATGAGGAAATAACTTAAGAGCTAAAAGTATTCTAGTGTTTTTCTGGCTCTTGGGAATTCTTATGAGTGTGTTGCTTTTTGGCTTGCTTGCTTGAATAGCTTCAAAATTCTTGCTTGGTATTTCTGTGATTGTTCTTCCTCATATTCTTGTACTTATAAGGAGGATTGATGCAACTAGCCGTTGGAGTTGACTAGCCGTTAGCAATCTTTCCTTGTTTGTTGATTGATTCCTTGATTCCAACTGATTTGATCTTGATTGCTTCAGTTCTGGGATCTTTGTCAATCTTCTATGTATGGTAAGTCTTCGTTTTATACTCAACTTATATTCGAAATTCGAACTTCTTGATGAACACTGTACTTGTCTTGTTTAGATAGACAATTAATCAATTAAGCAATTAAACAAACAGAAAAGTAAATCAACACACAATGATTTTATAGTGGTTCGACAACTTGTCTACATCCACTCTCACAAACCCAGTTGTGATATTCTTATTAACTCGTCCAATGGAGTAATGTGTTCTTGTAGCTTTAAGTCCCAAGAAATAAGACTTAGATCTTCTCGAAAACACTACCAAGTGCCTCTTCGATCTTACTAGAGATTTACAAGTATCTAGCAACTTGATAAAAATAAAAAGTAAACTTCTCTATATTCAGTAGCAGTCTTCTTTGATCTTCACTTGTCTTGCAGACTTGCTTTCTGAACTTCAACTCTGAGAGTAATTTGCTTCTCTGAATCTTCAATAATGCTTCAGTATACAGTAGTATCAGTAGTCTTCAATCAACCAATACCTTGTGATACTTATAGACTTTGATTTCAAGAACTTTCAGTTGTGTAACAACCTTTTCTTGAAAACTAACTTGTAACTTCCAAACTGATTCTTCTTATCCATCCACGCGTTTCAGTTAATTAGTTATTTCTAACTAACTCTTTAATCTTATCTTTACACGCGCTTCACTTTTCTTTCAAGTAATCTTGTCTTGTCTTGTATGCGCACTTGTCTTGAGTAGTAAACTTCATCCTTCTTGTTCAGTCTGGTCTTCTTGTGCGATCTTCAACAGTAGACTATTCTAATCCTAACAAGACTATTACATTCCTTTAAGCTTATAGCTTAGTCAACTTATAAACTATACAACGAATATATTTATTACATACAAAAATCATGAGCTCTATACAATGATTATTTTAGCTCAATAATAATCTAACATGTATACAAACACATAGGAAGTACTTATAGATCGTACTTATCTTTTACTTAAGACTTAGTACTTGTCTTTTAAATGTGAACTCTACTGGTCTGCTTAAGATTACTTCTCTTAACTAGACTAGATCAGTCAACACTTAGAAAATATTCAAACTACTTTTGGCTTATCAAAACTTCATCATTTATCTTTTAATCATCAGTTAGGACTTGTTTAGAAATCATATCCCAACAATTTCCCCCTTTTTGATGAAGCCAAAACTATTTGAATCTTTTCACAATAGTAGACTAGTTAAGTAGTGATCTTGTCTTAACATCAAATAATACTTATCTTTCATTCATTCAAAATAGATCAGTAGATATTACACATACTTAATCAAAACAAAACTAAGTATCAGAGCAAACAAAAAAAACTAATCTGAAAGAGTACCTCCTTCTGGGTTTGGAACACAGAATGCATCTAGGAGTCTCTTGTGTATTACTCTGATATGATCTTCAGTGTCGATCTTCTCCTTGTCAAGTAGCTCTTCTTCATACTTCTTAATTAGGTTAAAATCAACTCTTTTTCCAGAGCTGGTCATAGGACATTTCCACTTTGGAAATACAGGAACAAGAATGTTGAAGTTTGCAGCAGCAGATATTCTCAATATCAGATTCCAAAGCATTTGGTTCCGAGCTATGGAGTGTATTTTCCAACTCATCAAGTGCAGTGAGTCCCTACGAATACCATGCGTCGTTTTTTAATTGGTGGAAGATGCAGACCACTGGTGGGTAAGCTATTGGAGAATTAGGCCTGTTGCGGAACGAGAGGCTCTGACTTGGGAGGGATTTAAGGAGATACTTATACATAGATATTATCCACAGTCCTACCGTGATCGCATGGAGTCTGATTTTCTTGATCTTAAACAAGGAGAAACGACGGTAGCCGAGTACGAAAAAAGCTTTAGTCGGATGTCACGTTTTGCCCCACATCTAGTGGACACAGAGTACAAAAAGGCGCATCGATTCAAGAAGGGACTGCGACCAGAGATCCATAGTATTCTAGCAGGTCATGGGGATCTTACTTTCGTGGATACTTTAGAGAGAGCGGAGAAGATAGCAGCGTGCATGAAGACGGAGAATACTCAGAATTCTGGTAAGAGGAAGTGGGTAGATTCAGATCAAGAGGAACAAAACAACCACAACAAACTAATAGGGAATGAAGGCGGTCCGCAAGAAGAGAAGCCTGTCTGCAAAACGTGTGGTCGAAAACATCATGGTTAATGGTTAATGGGCAAGAACATATGTTACAAGTGCAAGACACCAGGACACACTGCTTACGATTGCTCAAAAATTAAGAAGGGAGGAAATGATGGTCGTTATGGAAGTGGAGCTAGAGTGTTCGCAATAGGACAACATCATCAAGGTACGTAATTAATTTTCGAGGACGAAAATATTTTAAGGAGGGAAGGATGTAACACCCGTAAAATTTATAATTTAGATTTATAGGTATTAGTATTTATTTTGTTTATTTTAAAGTTATATTATATATCTTAGTTCATTAAAAATAAATATTCTAAGTTGATTAAATTAAGACTTTTAAGATTTTAAACTCTAATCTTATTTCAAGCCCAAGCCCAATTTGAATATACATATATATAATAGACTTACCCTAATTTTTACATAATCTCAAATCTTCAATCGCCTCATTTTCATGAAGACACAACATTTTCCTTCTCTTCGTGACAGTAACTTCTTATTCCTTTAATTTTATGTATAGAATCATGTATATATATCAATTGAAATTTTTCGATTAATCATTCACTACGAGTGATGCAATTACTGGTTTTAATTTAATAGATTGTTGTATGTTAGAGGGCAGTAGACGTCTTAGACTTTTCTTAAAGATGAGGATTTTTAATTGTTAATTATGTAAGTTGACTTAGTTCAAGGGTATATTATCTAAAATGCATTTGAGATAGTTATGCATTGAGATAATGACACTGTGAATTTTGATTAGGTTTCGTAGTATGCGTATTAAATAGTTACAGTAATTAGGAATCCTATTTATTATTTCAATGATTTAGTTATAATAGCCTCATTAGAAGTTGAAGTTGTTCATAATTTTAGATTTAAGTTAAGGATCTATAATTTATATCTTCAAGTCCAGTATATTAGTATGATATTTTAATAATAAAATTATGAATAATATTTATATAGACACATTAGTAACGTTAGTTAGGTTGTGTGAATGAATTTCTAAATAGATTTAATTTAATGCTAGGCAACGAGAATCGTGAGGAGTAGGCTATATAACACTTTTGCGGCCATTTCTTCCACGACATATAATTCAAGGTGTGGTTTACTTGCCTCTATTAAATGCTTTGTATGAATGATCTGAATAATTTAATTATGTGTTGCATGACATGAAAAGTGAATGATATTTTATGATAAGAAATGTACAAGAAAAGAACTCGGGACTGAAAAGAGGTCTTCGAGGGGGACCCAGTGGGATTTAAAAGAGATCCTTGGGAAAACCGTGAAATAAAGTTATTATCAATGCTATGATGAAAAGTGCATTCATGATATTATATGAAGTACGTGATTATGTGTGGTTATTCATTTTATTTGTACATTTGTATTTAATGTGGTCAAATGACTTCACTAAGCTAGTGGTTTGCTCATACCATACAATTAACACTTTCAGGTTGATGAGTTGATGGCGGGAAGAGGCGATGGATATCAATTAAGCTCGTTACATTTTAATTTAAGAATTTGATGAACTAGTTTATTTAAATTTCCATTATTTCAACAATTTATATTTGAAGTTATAATTTATTGTGAGTCATTATTTATTTTCTAAGCTTCTGCTAAATTTTATTTAAAATCTAATGTCAACTAATTTTGTTAGTCCACTTTCTTGTATTCAAATTTTATTTCATGCCCTTTATTTTAAGATTGTTAAGTATTTCTGCAAAATTTGTTTTTATGAAAATTGGGGCGTGACAAGTGGACTTGGAGGTGGAGGTGATTCCTAGAATCCTGTAGGTCCCAAGTTGAGTTTAATACCGAGTAAACTAGTGAAAATGCCTAGAGGGGGGTGAATAGACTTTTCAAAAATCTTTCGATATATCAGAATACGTAATGCAGAATTAATCTAAGTAACAATGAGCCCAATCAAATTTATACTCAACTTATATTCGAAATTCGAACTTCTTGATGAACACTCTACTTGTCTTGTTTAGATAGACAATTAATCAATTAAGCAATTAAACAAACAGAAAAGTAAATCAACACACAATGATTTTATAGTGGTTCGACAACTTGTCTACATCCACTCTCACAAACCCAGTTGTGATATTCTTATTAACTCGTCCAATGGAGTAATGTGTTCTTGTAGCTTTAAGTCCCAAGAAATAAGACTTAGATCTTCTCGAAAACACTACCAAGTGCCTCTTCGATCTTACTAGAGATTTACAAGTATCTAGCAACTTGATAAAAACAAAAAGTAAACTTCTCTATTCAGTAGCAGTCTTCTTTGATCTTCACTTGTCTTGCAGACTTGCTTTCTGAACTTCAACTCTGAGAGTAATTTGCTTCTCTGAATCTTCAATAATGCTTCAGTATACAGTAGTATCAGGAGTCTTCAATCAATCAATACCTTGTGATATTTATAGACTTTGATTTCAAGAACTTTCAGTTGTGTAACAACCTTTTCTTGAAAACTAACTTGTAACTTCCAAACTGATTCTTCTTATCCATCCACGCGTTTCAGTTAATTAGTTATTTCTAACTAACTCTTTAATCTTATCTTTACACGCGCTTCACTTTTCTTTCAAGTAATCTTGTCTTGTCTTGTATGCGCACTTGTCTTGAGTAGTAGACTTCATCCTTCTTGTTCAGTCTGGTCTTCTTGTGCGATCTTCAACAGTAGACTATTCTAATCCTAACAAGACTATTACATTCCTTTAACCTTATAGCTTAGTCAACTTATAAACTATACAACGAATATATTTATTACATACAAAAATCATGAGCTCTATACAATGATTATTTTAGCTCAATAATAATCTAACATGTATACAAACATATAGGAAGTAATTATAGATCGTACTTATCTTTTCCTTAAGACTTAATACTTGTCTTTTAAATGTGAACTCTACTGGTCTGCTTAAGATTACTTCTCTTAACTAGACTAGATCAGTCAACACTTAGAAAATATTCAAACTACTTTTGGCTTATCAAAACTTCATCATTTATCTTTTAATCATCAGTTAGGACTTGTTTAGAAATCATATCCCAACAATTTCCCCCTTTTTGATGAAGCCAAAACTATTTGAATCTTTTCACAATAGTAGACTAGTTAAGTAGTGATCTTGTCTTAACATCAAATAATACTTATCTTTCATTCATTCAAAATAGATCAGTAGATATTACACATACTTAATCAAAACAAAACTAAGTATCAGAGCAAACAAAAAAAACTAATCTGAAAGAGTACCTCCTTCTGGGTTTGGAACACAGAATGCATCTAGGAGTCTCTTGTGTATTACTCTGATATGATCTTCAGTGTCGATCTTCTCCTTGTCAAGTAGCTCTTCTTCATACTTCTTAATTAGGTTAAAATCAACTCTTTTTCCAGAGCTGGTCATAGGACATTTCCACTTTGGAAATACAGGAACAAGAATGTTGAAGTTTGCAGCAGCATATATTCTCAATATCAGATTCCAAAGCATTTGGTTCTGACCTTCCATGAATTTATCAAACATTGAATATAACTCATCTGCACTATCAGAGTCACCATACTTTCTGATTATCCAATGATCAAGTTCCCATTGCCTCTTCACTTTCATACAGTCACCTCGATGCTCTTTATCAATGAAGTAGTCAATGAACTGATCTTCCATCTGATCTTCATCTGGCTTCAACTTCTGCAAACTTTCAATATGCTTTTGAATTTTCTTCTTGCTTGCATAATGACTTTCATCATTAGGATCAATAACCTTTTGTTTCTTTTCAACTGCAACAGGTTCTTCAGCTTCTTCAATAGCTATCTTCCTTTTAGGTCGTCTGGTCTGAACCTCAGCTTCTGGAGATGCAACACTTTTGCCCTTCTCCATCTTTTTCAGCTCATCTGCCTTAGCTTGCTCAAGCTCTGCAGTCTTGACTAGCTTGCCTCTCTTAGGCCTCTTTAGCTCTGTTATCGCAGATGCAGCAGCCTTAACTTCTGGTTCAGCACTTGATTTATCTGCAGCAATAACAACTCTACTAGTCACTTCCCCCTTTTTGGCTTCATCATTCGCCTTGAGAGTGAAAAGACTTGTAAAGAGAGTCATCTCTTCTTTTTGCCTTTGATGTGTCTGGACACGACTCATCTTGTCTAGTCGATCAGCAGTAGATTCCAACTTCTTTGAGTTAATGGCCAACTCGTCTTTGAAATAAGTAGCTGTCTGGCGAAGGAGTCTGTTCTGCTCTGTTAGATCAGTTAAAACAGCTCGAGAATGTACCAACTGATCTTGTGCTTCTCGCCTTTGTTCATCTGCAATTTCAATCTTAACCCTGTAGAGTCTCTCCATCTTGCTTGATTCTTCAGCTAACGATCGAGCAAATGAGATAGATCTTTTCTCAGAAAAGTCAACTTGCTTCTTTAAGAAACTTTCAACTTCCGCATACATCTCTGCTCGGAAAGTTGAGTCCATCTTGTTGACCTCACCTACAATCAATTCTCTTGAGGAGTCAACAAGCGTTTGGTTCTGCTCAACTAGCATGTCCTTGACTTTCGAATTCAAGAACTCATCAATAGCAGAGTGGACAACATCTTTCAAGTCCGACTTTAGCTCTACAAGATAACCCTCAGGAAAAACTTGAGTAGACGATTGAGCTTCAAGGACAACTCCTTCTTGAACTTTCTCAACAAGTTCGTCTTCATTAAACATCACAGCATCCATAAACTCATCGTCATCTACACCAAACTCGAAAGAGTCAGCATCATCAGAGTTTTCAGACTCATCCTCTGACTGATCTGAAGTTTGAATACCAGCATCAACAAGTTCTGCTTTCAACTCTTCTTCCAGCAGGTCAGTTTGAGTTCCAATATTAAACATGTGTGACGCAGGCAACACATCATTAGACACATTCAGCATCCGCTTCACCAAGGCTGTAAGAGCATGTGATGGAAGGAGTTCAGAATAGTCTTTAACTCCACTATTCTCTCTTTGCTCCATTTCCCAATCCATAAAATTGGAGATTCCACCCATTCCTTGGATAACTTCAAAAAGATCATCTGTTGAAGACTTCTTCAATGCAACCCATGTGCATATCCTAAGGACTTTAGCACGAACCCTCTTCTCCCTTAAACACATCGGATAATAGACAAGGGATTCAAATCTAGTTTCGGAAGAGGTCTGAACAAGTGGGGTCCTTGTCTCAGTTGTTGCAGTGGCAACTAGTAGAGTTTCCGAAATAGATGGGTTGATGGGTTCAACATATTCTGTTGCGAGTAAGGATAAAATTTGGGTTGTGGTTTCTGGGGGCTGAGATGTAGCTAGGTTTGGTTTGACAACTGTAGGAGTATCAGTTGTATCAATTATAGTAGTGTCTTGAGTTATGTTGGCTCTTAGTGGTTGTACTGCCAACACTTGTGAGGTTTGGGGTATGGCTCTGGCACGAGATCGGTGTGATCTTGCCTTGGTTCGAACAGGAGGGAGAGAGAGAGGAATAGAAATAGATTGAGATGAAGTACCAACCTGTTGAGTAGTCGTCTTGTCTGGCGATGGACTTGACTCAACTCGTATCAGGCGATAAACTTGAAGAACATCAGCACCTGTCTCCTCAACTTTCTCAGACTTATCATCAGATTGAGTCTCCTCTGAGTCATCTGCACTAGACTCAACTTGAACTACTTCTTCACCTTCCTCATCATCAGACTCAACTTCTGAAGAACTAGATGAGGCACCATATGGCATCAAATCCATAGGATTCATCTGAACTTGCCTGGGTGCAGCTGGTCTAGCAGCAACTTGCTTCCTCAAAGCCTCTTTCTTCAGGTAAAATTTCAACGGATGAAATGTCTTTCCTTTACTCCAATCCGTCTTTGTTGGTAACAACATGGGTAGGAGAATTGAAAGCTTATTTCCAAAGCCAACCACGTTTGACACCACCCAATTAGCCGTGTCTGTGTCGACTCTAACACTTCTTTCAAAATACATTATTCGATCTACGAACAATTTGAACCAGTTTCCTTCAGTGATTCCATCATATATGGCAGCCATCACTCTTGCCTTCTGCAAGGTAACTGAGTCATAAGAACCGGTGACACACATCAATATCTTTGATGCGATATCAAGAAGAGTCCTGTACTTCTCTAGGAGCTCTTTCTTCTTAACTGCTGGAATTTTGCCATCTCCATTTAATCGAATCTTCTTGCCACAGAAGATACTTATGTATCGTAGTTCTTGACCAAGCGCGTACTCTTCTACATCAATTGATCCAATAGGCAGTTTTAACTTCTCGAACACAGCTTCGCGAGTAATTTCTACTAGACTGCCTCCAATAAAAGATCGAATGGAGTCGCCTCTTCTGGTGGCATTTGCAAAGAACTCCAAAACTTCTTCCTCCAAAACGACTTGAGGAAAGGCCTCAAGATATGGTTTAAACCATATCTCCAACATTTTGTTAAAATTTCTTGATTATCATCAGTGTGTTTTCCCTCGAAATACACAGATGGTTCCACATGTACCTTGTTTTCAGAGATGAACTTGCCAAGATCAAATCTGGCCTGCATGTTAGTACTTATATCGAAAAGAGATATGATTGACATAGTGATGATTGTTTGGGTAAGAACACAGGAGTAAGTTTCGCAAGAAATTTCAAAGCTGGAATAGGGAAGTTAAGAAAATCGTGAGGCGAAAAATGTGGAAGTGTTGGGTTTTATAGAAACTGAAATTTTTCGAATCAAAGAGCCAAGTTTGAAGCAAATAATCCAACGGTTGGGACTTTTGGTATTCGGTTACAGAATCGAGAAGATTATGTGTTTTGATATTGTGAAATTTGAAATCCGCCACTTCTATTAGTTAGGACAGGGGAGTGTACTCATCTGACCTAGCGTAGTAGAGTAGAGTGCGAACTGGGTGTATACACCTCATTAAGATGGGAGTGTATAAATCCGATTCTAGAAATTTCCAATGTTCACTTTATCAAAATACTATAATACCCTTAATTCGATTTGATTAACCACTTAGAGTATTTGAATCATAAGAACACTTATCTTGTCTATTCGAGTCTATCAAGAACAAACGAGTAACTTGACTAGCTCCAGACGAGTTCCCCCTTCGACTGAGCTTGTCTGTCTGAATGTTCGAACACCTTCCTGTACTTATCTTTTCTTGTGCGACATATTAAATTAGATACAGGTAGTCGAGTAGAATGATTAAGATGAATATCAATCTAAGTCAATGGTCAAGGTTCAAACAAGAAGACTGTTACCAAACTTAAGAGTCAACATAAGGATATTTAAGAAATCAAAGATTCCCCCTTAAATGTTTATTCCCTTAGTGTTACCCTCAACTTTACCAGCTTCCTCATCGGGTTGTTTGGTCATCTTGTCTGACCTTGTATACTTGTCTGTTGTGCGAGTAGATGAGTGTTCTGTTATAGTGATCTTGTCTCCTTATTTCTTAGATGTACCTGTCTAGTTAGTACATAGCTATAGGCAAGTAGGGTCTAAATCAATTAGCCCTAGACTAATGCATAACTCACGAAAACGAGCTTCAGCTAATGGTTTTGTAAAAATATCAGCTCTTTGAAAATCAGTATGAATCTTTTCCATGCGAATATCCTTCTTTTCTACATGATCACGTATGAAATGATGCTTCACATCAACATGCTTACAACGTGTGTGCAAAACAGGATTTTGTGTAATGGCAATTGCACTATTACTATCACAGAAAATAGGAACATTTGATTCATGTATGTTGTAATCTCTAAGCTGTTGAATAAGCCACAATAATTGACTATAACAACTACCAGCAGCCATGTACTCGGCTTCAGTAGTAGAGGTAGCAACACTTGTCTGCTTTTTCGAAAACCATGAAATGAGTTTTGTGCCTAAGAATTGACAAGAACCAGATGTAGATTTCATATCTATTCTACAGCCACCAAAATCAGAATCTGAGTAGCCACTTAGAGATAAATCATCATTTGAAGGATACCATATACCACGATTGATGGTTCCTTTCAAATATTTCAATATCCTTTTAGTGGTTTCCATATGACTCTCTTTTGGATTAGCTTGAAAACGAGCACATACGCCAACGGAGAATGCAATGTCAGGTCTACTAGCAGTCAAGTAAAGTAATGAACCAATAAGACCTCGATAATATGTTTGATCAGCACATTTACCTTGTTCGTCTGGATCCATTATGTAAGTAGGTAACATAGGTACGCCAGTAAACTTACATGTTTTAATCTCGTACTTGTCTAGAAGATTTCTAGTGTACTTTGCTTGATTTATGAAAATCCCTTCAGAGGTCTGTTTTACTTGAAGACCAAGAAAGTAATTCATTTCACCCATCATAGACATCTCAAATTTACTTTGCATGAGTGTTGAGAAACTTTCACTCAGCTTTTTGTTAGGTGAACCAAAAATGATGTCATCTACGTAAATTTGGACTAGTAAAATGTCTTTCCCTTCTTGTCTTCTGAACAAGGTTCTATCGACCTTGCCCTTAGTAAAACCATTTTCTAACAGGAAGAGAGAGAGTGTATCATACCATGCTCTTGGAGCTTGTTTTAGTCCATATAAGGCCTTCTTTAATCTGTACACCTGGTCGCCTTTGACTTCGAAACCTGGAGGTTGTTCAACATACAGTTCTTCCGCAAGAATACCGTTAAGAAATGCACTTTTGACATCCATTTGATATACGGTAAATTTCATGTAAGCAGCATATGCAAGGAACAATCGAATGGCTTCTAGTCTAGCAACAGGAGCATATGTTTCATCATAATCTATGCCTTCAGCTTGTGAATAGCCTTGGGCTACTAGTCTAACCTTATTTCGAACAACTACATCATTCTCATCTTTCTTGTTCTTGAAAATCCATCGTGTGCCTACTACATTATGATGTTTGGGTCTATCAACAAGTTCCCAGACGTCATTTCGAACAAACTGGTTCAACTCGTCTTGCATAGCAATGATCCAATTACTATCAACCAATGCCTCTTTGATGGTTTTAGACTCGATAGATGAGAGGAAACAACACCAGCAAAACAAAGATGGACTAGGTTGTTCTTGTGACTCAAAGAGTTGTCGTCTAGTCTTTACACCAATGATATTTTCAGTATCATGAGCAGATTTCCATGTTTTTCTAGTCTTAGTACGCATATTATCATCATCTAGATCAACTATAGCATCATGCATTTCAATATCATTTACATCAGAAGATTTAGTAGGAGTAGACGAGTCGACTAGTTCGGGCATGTCAACTGGTCTAGTAGATTTACCTTGAGCACTTACCTTCTCCTGATCATCAGACTCGAGAGCTTTCATGAACGGGTTATAGGCTTGAACAGATTCATAAACTTCTGATTCTTGGTCAGTTTGGATCAATAGATCAGTTATCTTCTTACTGATCTGGTCGGTAGACGAGTCCTGTAGTGATTCATCGAAAACTACATGTGGTTTTTCTTCCACACATAAGGTAGAGTAGTTGAATACTCTGAATGCTTTGCTAGTCGAGGAGTATCCTAAGAATATCCCCTCGTCTGCTTTAGCATCGAATGCATTCAACTTGCTTTTCCCATTGTTATGGATAAAACACTTACATCCAAATATATGGAAATATGAAACTCTGGGTTTTCGACCTTTCCATACCTCATAGGGCGTCTTACCTAGTGATTTATTGATAACACTTCTGTTTTGGGAATGGCATGCAGTATTGATCGCTTCTGCCCAAAACTTTTGAGGAGTATTATACTCTGTTAGCATGGTCCTACAGGCCTCCTTAAGAGTTCTGTTCCTTCGTTCTGCTACTCCATTTTGTTGTGGTGTCCTTGCTGCACTAGTAAGGTGCTGGATGCCACGCTTAGAACAAAATTATTTAATATAGTAGTTAATGAATTCAGTACCCTTGTCACTACGGATCTTGACAATGGACTGATTCTTCTCAACTTGTATCTTCTTCAACAGATCAGGTAGGAGTGTTTGTGTATCACTCTTCTTGTGTAAGAAGACTACCCAAGTGAACTTAGAATAGTCGTCTACCACAACAAGTGTGTACCTTCTACCGTTCAAGGTTGGAGGAGTTATTGGGCCATGTAAGTCCATACGTAGAAGTTCAAGAACTCTACTTGTTGAGAGAGTTGGAATAGATTTAAAGGAACCCTTTACCTGTTTACCTTTCTGACAAGCATTGCATACATATGATTTGTAATAAACTTCGTTGGGTAAACCTTCAACAAGGTAATCTCTTGCGATCTTATTAATCACCTTAAAGTTCATATGACAAAGGCGTCTATGCCAAAGCCAACTGATCTCTTTGGGTGTCTTAGTAAGAAGACAAGTGTCCCGCGGACAACTATTCCAATTCACAATGTACACACTGCCTTGTCTTATGCCGACAAGTAGTACGGTATGAGTGCTCTTGTCTATGATTTCGCACTTT
Source organism: Galeopsis tetrahit (assembly GCA_963675135.1). Taxonomy (NCBI): domain Eukaryota; kingdom Viridiplantae; phylum Streptophyta; class Magnoliopsida; order Lamiales; family Lamiaceae; genus Galeopsis; species Galeopsis tetrahit. The sequence continues at coordinate 35,462,525 of OY776122.1, forward strand.
TGACTTTTGAACTGCACTTTGTAACCTCGATCACAAAACTTTGAAACAGATAATAGATTATATTTCAAACCTTCTACGTATGATACATCATGTATCTCTACGTCGCCATTTCGGATATAGCCAAAGCCTTTTGTGATGGCTGTAGAGCTATCACCGAATATAACCTTTGGTCCTTCTTGCTCATAGTAGCTTGATAGAAGTGCCTTGGTACCAGTCATGTGATGCGAACAACCACTGTCTATGTACCAAGTTTCTCCTACTGAGCCACCCTTCTTGTATAGATCGAGTCGACCCTGCATTAGATGATATTCCATAATTTAGGTACCCTCCTTGTTTATTGGGGTCCTGGGGGGTTAGTCGAGTTCAATGGAATCCAGATATACATTGGAGTCCTGAACAAGTTTGATCTTCTAAGCTTTCGACCATATTTGTTGCAAAATAAGACCCTGTTGTCCTTGTCTGGCCTATCAACAGTTCTTGGGTCTACTCGTCTGAGGTAGCCTTTTGACTTAACCTCTACTTGAGTAGGCACAGGCCTGTGATAGTCAGAGTAGGGCTTGTATGCATTTGGGCCATACGGTTTATAGACTTGTTTAGGTCATTCTTCTCCTTCGATATCATATGATTCAGGCGGAGGATATAAGACGGGTTGAATACGATAGTTTGGAGCCACATTCCTAGGCCTAGACGAGTAGAGCTGAGACTACCTTATGAAAGGAGGTCTAGGCTCTTTCCATCTAGTTTGTACTTGTCTAATACTTGTCTCCTCAGGATACCAGTCCTCGTATCTGACCTGATTAGGTCATCAACGATTTATAGTCCTTTGTTGACTTGTTTTAAACGGAACAGCCTTGTTGTTAACCTTCTTTTTACCACCCTTGGTAATTGGAATGTTAACTTGAGTCTGTTTGGGTACAGTGCCTTCAGATGGAGTTCCAATATCGTATATCATTGGTCCTTTTCCTTTATCATTAGTCAAAGAGCTTGAGATGAAAATAGTAGGGTTCTTAGGAACTTGAGTAGACGAGCTGGGTGTCTCAGCACATATGCCTGTCTTGTCAGCAGGAGCCCTATACCTATCTGACAGTTCAAGGTTAACCTTAGAAGAGTTAACCAGGTCAGTAAGTTTAAGATCTAGAGTGACAACCTCAGTTTCTAAGAACTTATTTCGTTCTTCAAGCTTTTTGCACTTGCCTTTTAAAACATTGAATTCGTGTTTCTCAGTAGCATGTGTCTTAAGTAGGTCTTGATACAACTTGTCTGTCAATGCACATTTGTCTTTGAGTTGACTCAACTCTTCTTGCAAGCGTTCATTTAGGACTGTTATATTAGGATCTACTTTAGACTGAGCTTCCTTAAGATCAATGATTTCTTGTTTTAAAATGATGTTTTCGTCACTGACTTCCATGAACGCCTTATTAGCGAGTAGGAGGTCTTCTTCAGTCACACCAGTAGAGTGATGAAGACTACTCCCTACACCACTATCGGCTGTATCACTTTCATCAGAGTCTGATTCATCACATGATTGAAATGAAGTTGCAGATGATACCTCTTGCTCAATTTTAGCCATGCAGCAGAGTCCATCATCTACTATGAATGCTTCATCGTGATCTAAACCAGACGGGTAGCTAGATGAGGACAATGGCAACTCGTCTGAGTCAGAATCAGAGTCATCATTGGCCATCATTGCCTTCTTGCCACGGTTGTATCTTCTTTCCCTTCGTGCTTTGCGTTCTTCTCGATCATCAGTGCTCAGGTCTGGACATTCATATATGTAATGACCTGGCTTTTCACAGTTATAGCACAAGAGATCATTAGTAGCCTTTTTAATATGAGATTTATCCCTACGCTTATCACGTCTATCAGAACGCTGAATCTTCCTATCATTAGACTTTCTATCTCGCCTATTACCTTTCGAGACTTCGTCTCTCCTTTCGGACGAGTTTCGGTCTCGTCTGGTCTCAGACGAGTTCTTAGAAGTAGACCCTCTATGATCTCTATAGAACTTCTTATATCTTCTGAAACGTTTATTCAGCCTATCAAACTTTCTAACCATGAGGTTTACCTGATCCTTCAGACTAAGATCAGTATCTAACTCGTCTTTCACAGAGGCAGACCTAGTCTTAGACTTTGACCTGTCTATCTTAGACGAACTAGACTTAAAAGCAATGTTCTTAGATACAACATGTTCTCCGTCACTACTTGCTATGGGTTCATCTTCGTCTAAATCAAACTCATGGGCTTTTAGAGTTTGGAACATGGTCTCTGCAGTCCACACGTCTATATCTTGGGTATTCTTAACAAGCATCTTTACCATTTTCCATCGACTATCAAGGCTTTTAAGAATCCTAAGATTGATTTCACGCGGAGTATATGATTTACCAAGGACTTCCAAGTCATTCATGATTTTAGTGAAACGAGTATCCAGCTGGTCGATTGTTTCACCAGCTTTCATATGAAATGATTCAAATCTTTGGACTGCTGTGGAAAGCTTTCTTTCTTTGATTAACGATGTCCCTTCACAAATGATAGCTAAGCGATCCCACATTTCTTTGGCAGTTTTACATTTTAACACTTTTCCTAGATACTCGTTAGGAAGAGTGTATAAGATGTAATTCTTGACCAAGCTATCCAAATTATTCTGCCTCATTTCTTCTGAGGTTAGTTCTGACCTTGGTTTCTTGACGAGAGTACCCACGGGTTTGTCCTTGTCGAGGGCAGCAGTATTGGGGATCATGGTCACGATTGGACCTTCAATGATGACGGAGATCAATAAGTCGTGAGTGGAACTGAAGATGGCTTCCATCCTCAGCTTCCAATAGTCATAGTCCTGAACCTGGAACTTGGGTAACTTGTTAGCACTAATTTCGAGCGACATGATTCAAGAAGATACGTATAACACAGTATAGTATTAAGAAACAGATATTTCCAAGTACAGCGATAAAGAACACGTAAGAGCACGTACAGGCACGGACCAAGACTTTCACCCAAGTCTTGAGTTGGTTATCAAGAAACAGCAGTTCGTAAACTACTGCTTTGATACCACTTGTAGGTCCCAAGTTGAGTTTAATACCGAGTAAGCTAGTGAAAATGCCTAGAGGGGGGTGAATAGACTTTTCAAAAATCTTTCGATATATTAGAATACGTAATGCGGAATTAATCTAAGTAACAATGAGCCCAATCAAATTTATACTCAACTTATATTCGAAATTCGAACTTCTTGATGAACACTCTACTTGTCTTGTTTAGATAGACAATTAATCAATTAAGCAATTAAACAAACAGAAAAGTAAATCAACACACAATGATTTTATAGTGGTTCGACAACTTGTCTACATCCACTCTCACAAACCCAGTTGTGATATTCTTATTAACTCGTCCAATGGAGTAATGTGTTCTTGTAGCTTTAAGTCCCAAGAAATAAGACTTAGATCTTCTCGAAAACACTACCAAGTGCCTCTTCGATCTTACTAGAGATTTACAAGTATCTAGCAACTTGATAAAAACAAAAAGTAAACTTCTCTATTCAGTAGCAGTCTTCTTTGATCTTCACTTGTCTTGCAGACTTGCTTTCTGAACTTCAACTCTGAGAGTAATTTGCTTCTCTGAATCTTCAATAATGCTTCAGTATACAGTAGTATCAGTAGTCTTCAATCAACCAATACCTTGTGATATTTATAGACTTTGATTTCAAGAACTTTCAGTTGTGTAACAACCTTTTCTTGAAAACTAACTTGTAACTTCCAAACTGATTCTTCTTATCCATCCACGCGTTTCAATTAATTAGTTATTTCTAACTAACTCTTTAATCTTATCTTTACACGCGCTTCACTTTTCTTTCAAGTAATCTTGTCTTGTCTTGTATGCGCACTTGTCTTGAGTAGTAGACTTCATCCTTCTTGTTCAGTCTGGTCTTCTTGTGCGATCTTCAACAATAGACTATTCTAATCCTAACAAGACTATTACATTCCTTTAAGCTTATAGCTTAGTCAACTTATAAACTATACAACGAATATATTTATTACATACAAAAATCATGAGCTCTATACAATGATTATTTTAGCTCAATCATATCCCAACAAATCCTTTCACAAGTTCTAGCCAATGCTTCCGTAGGCAACAGCTCAGTGAATGACTTCACTTGAGCAACTTCTTTCTGCTCCATTTCCCAATCTAGGAAATGAGCCAAACCTCTCATTTCTTCCATGACCTCTGCAAGGTCATCCACATCATATCTTCTGAGTTCAATCCAAGTACATACTCGGAGTACTTGCTCAAACTGGATTGAACCTTCATCAACTACAGGTACAGTAGACCTCAGCAGATTGGCTATCCTCAATCTCATTATCTTTTCCCGTGTGCACATTGGATAGTTCACCATCTTGAACTTTAATTGAGGTTGAGGGGTGTCTTCTTGTGCCAATTTCTCGGTTACAGAAGAGGTATTGGGGTCAGGAGATTGCGTTGTTGGGATGGTTTCCTCTGCTGTGTGAGTATCAGCAGGGATTTGGGAAGTAGTGTTTGTGGAGTAGATGGAGTTATGAGGTTATAGGATTGAGGTTTCTGGGTTTGTTCCTCTATTGTGTGAGTATCAGCAGCGATTTGGGGAGCAGTGTTTGAGGGTTCAGAAGGGTTGACAGTATCAGTGGGGTCAAAAGCGGAGATTGGAGCTATGTCCATAGGAGTGGGGAGCCTGGATTTCTTCGACTTTTTGGTGAATGAAGAGTTACTTTTCTTTCTCTTCAGGCTCTTAGACAGTTTAGAAGGAGTAATTGAAGTAGTAAGAGTTGAGATACCTGCCTTTTTCAGAGGAGAGGCAGAAAGGGTAGCATCGGAATCAGAAGGGGAGATGAGCCCAAATCTGATCAGCAACCTTCTTTGAGCTAAGGTCTGATTGTCATCATCATCATCAACAACAACCTTCTGAGGAGTTTCCTTCTCTATTTGTTCCTCCTTTTCTTCAGCAGATTCAGCAGAATTGTGCACAATTTCCTCGTCTTCTGCTTCAAAAGTAGTTGCATCTGCTGAAGATGCCTCAGCTAACTTCTTCTTCTCTGTCTTTTGCTTTGCTGCCTCAGCAAAAGCTTCTTTCTTCAGGTACCATTTGGACGAATGGAACTTCTTGGCTGGCCCCATCTTATAGTTCTTGGGGAGAATATCTGGAACAATTATGCTCAGCTTGTTGACAAAGCTGACAGTGGATGTAACTATCCACTCCTTCTTCTGTACATCTAAGGAGACCTTCTTCGCTTCCAGAGTAAGTCTTTCCATGAAAAGTCCTTGCCAGTCTCCATCTATTTGATCCCAAATAGCAGCCATAACTCGTACCTTAAGTGTGGTGATTGCATCATGACTGAATGTGTTCCCCAGAAGCATCTTTCCTGCTATATCCAACAAGGTTTGAAACTTCACATCCAGCTGTGGTTTTCGAACTCCAGTGGCATCCTTTGCCTTGATTCGTCCATTAGTGAACATTTCAATATATTCCTTCTCTTTACCCATTATGTAGGTCGATATATTGACCTTTCCACTGGGTAGATCAAAGAGATCTCTGAGTACATCTCGAGTAATCTTTACTATGTGTCCACCCATATAACTTTCAACATACGAACCCCTTAACACAGCTTTCGAATAGAAAGCCAACACATCCTGCTCGTATACGTTTGCTGGTGCTGCCTTGAGAAATTCATGAAGGTTGAGGTTGAGGCAGTGAAGGAGTATTTCCTTGTTTTCTTCTGTGTGTTTCCCTTTGAAATATAGGGAATTCTCAGTAAAAATCTTGCCCTGTTTCGACCACTTTACAGTATCAAGTGTTCCGGTGATCTTGGTCTTCTCATCGTAGATCTCAATAACACCCATTCTGATATTGTGTGAATGAAAGAGAGTGATAAAAGAATAGAACGCTTGGATGAATGAATTTCAGAGCGAGAGAGTTATTGAGTAATCGGAATTTTGAGAGCGAAAGGGTTTTGAAGAATGGCTTAAGGGTTGGTTATATACTCCAGAATTTTCGAAGGGAGCTGTTTTGATTCAACGGTCAAGTATAGGTTGTAGGGGAGTAACAATCGAGACGAGCCCTTTCACCTTCAGCCCATCAAAATTGATTTTACCGGCTTAATTTGCCATGTGTTGATTTCTGATTCGTTGGCAAAATTGTAATTGAGAGTAAATGACATCATTACCAAAAATAGTCGTTGTGACTAAATTTGATAATTACGGTAATTTCAATCAATTAAGGTCATTTTTATATAAGTAACATACATTCCTTATATAGCCTTTTCCCATAATTACATTCAGAATTAAAATCTAGAATGAATTTGTTTAAACAATCTAATCTTCAAGCTTATTGGATAGGCGTGATCTGATAAGCAGAGTAAGTCTTCTGATTTGCCTGATAAGTCTGCTGGTCAACTGAGTTGGTCGCCTGATCGGCTGAGTGAAACTTATGAGTAGCTGAGTAAATCTTCTGAGTAGATTAAGCCTCCTGGTTTGATGGATCTTTCTTTAATTCCCCCTTAACCATGTGGAACCTTCTTCGCCATATGAGGTTGATCAGCCTAGATGACATTCCACTGGCTTAATCTATCTTTTGCATTAGATGGGATGTAGCATCTAATGTGCTCTTGTTGAATTTCTTCGCCTCAACTTCCTCTCTTGTAGGAGGGAGAAGATTGGAAGGTGCTTCAATAGAGCTTGTGAGAAAAGAGAAGAGCCGTGTCTTCCTGATTTGTTTTGACAAGATTCCCCCTGGGAAAGAGCTCTGCATGCTTAACAACTTCCTGGAGAAGAAGCTCTGCTTGCTTAGCACCTTGTCTTGTGCATCTCTTCTTTCTTTTCTCTTTAGCATAACCTTCTCTTCTTTCTTTTTCTTCAGAGCATACGTATGTTGGGTGACCCAAGTATGCTTGACTGTTACATCTCCATCAGCTGGACAGATCTTCATCGCCTTCACCCATGACCTTGGTTGAGGGATGATGTCCATGCCATCTTTCCTTGCAATTTTCTCCATACCTGAAAAGATAAGTGTTAGCAATTTGTGTTTCTTCAACTGATCTCATAAATACCTCCTTTTATAGAGGCAGAGATGAGATAGTGGGGAGAAAGACGACAAGAATCATGAGTTGATAGGTCTGAGTTTCTGAAAAGGTTACTTCTTAAGATCAACAATGAGATTCTTGATCTAAGGGTTCATATTTAAAGATGTTCAGACTTTATCTATGGAATGCAAAGATTACAAATTTGAACATGAGTTATTTGAAGTCCGTACTCAATTTGTCTACTGTTGAGTCGATTAGGTTGGTGTATTGATCCAACCTAGTGTTTCTCAATAGTATACTGTATTTATGTATAGGATAGAATATTTTATAAAGAATCTTCTACCATTATACATATGTATACATTATTTGAATACATTCTTCAACTAACTTTGTTCAAATTGCATGAATATATGAATACTATGAAAAGCATATAAATAGAGTGTTTTTATCAAGGATTATTAAGGTATCATGGATTCCCCCTTGAATAAATAACTCTATGTTTTTCCCTCAGCTTTATTTATCTTCATTGGGATTAACTTACCTGATGATGAGGGTGTCTATTCACCTAATCTGATTCTTTCCTTCCTAGTCTGCTCCAGTTGGATCAGCTGAGGTTTTCTCAACTGGTTTCTGTTCTTCATAGGGATGTGTCAAGTAGTCCTAAGCTATAGCATAGGCTCTTGAATCTCTCTTCAGCTAGGGGCTTAGTCAAGATATCTGCTCTTTGGATATCTGTATGAATTTTCTCCATCTTGATGTCCTTCTTTTCAAGATGTTCTCTTATGAAGTGGTGTCGAATATCGATATGCTTGCATCTTGTGTGGAGGACTAGATTTTGGGTGATTGCTATAGCACCGCTGCTATCACAGTAGATGGGGACATCTCTTGCTTCTATATTGTAGTCTTTTAGTTGTTGAACCAGCCAGAGTAGCTGACTACAACAACATCCAGCTGCCATATATTCTGCCTCAGTGGTGGAGGTTGCAACTGATGTTTGCTTCTTTGAGAACCATGATATTAACTTGTTGCCTAGAAATTGACAGATTCCTGATGTGGATTTCCTGTCTATTCTGCATCCACCATAGTCAGAGTCAGAATATCCACTCAATTCTAGATTGTCATCAACAGGGCACCACAGTCCTAAATTAACTGTTCCTTTTAGATATTTTAGGATTTTCCTTGCTGCTTCTAGATGACTCTGCTTTGGATTGGCTTGAAATCTGGCACATACACCTACAGCAAAGGTTATGTCTGGTCTGCTGGCTGTAAGGTATAGAAGAGATCCAATAAGTGCTCTATATTCAGATTGGTCGACTGCTTTTCCAGACTCATCTGGTTCCATCTTGAATGAAGTCATCATTGGAATTCTTGTAGTCTTACTTTTGTTGAGCTTTGAATCTTTCCAATAGGCTTTTAGTATATTTGGATTGATTTATGAAGATCCCTTCTAGACTCTGCTTTACTTGGAGTCCTAGAAAGTAATTCATTTCACCCATCATGCTTATTTCAAACTTTCCTTGCATTAGTTCAGAGAACTTCTTGCACATCTCTTGATTGGGCGATCCAAATATAATATTATCTATATATATTTGCACAATGAGAATATCATCTCCTTCTTGTATTTTGAATAATATTATATCCACTTTGCCTTTAGTATACCCATTGTCAAGAAGAAACTGTGACAAGGTGTCATACCAGGCTCTTGGTGCTTGCTTCAGACCGTAGAGAGCCTTCTTCAGACGATATACTTGATCTCCTTTTTCAAGGCCTGGGGGCTCCTCTACGTATACTTTTTCTACTAGTATTCCATTTAGGAATGCACTTTTGACGTCCATTTGGTATACTTTGAAACCCATATATGATGCATAGGCTAGAAATAGTCTGATAGCTTCTAGTCTGGCGACTAGAGCGAAGGTTTCATCATAGTCAATTCCTTCAGATTGTGAGTAGCCCTTTGCAACCAATCTTGCCTTATTTCTGATTATCACATCATTTTCATCCTTCTTGTTCTTGAATACCTACTTATTTCCTACTACATTGTGGTGTTTAGGACGATCTACTAGTTCCCATACTTCATTGTGTTCGAATTAATTCAGTTCTTCTTGCATGGCAGTGATCCAATTGCTATCCTTCATTACTTCTTCTATGTCAGCTGGCTCTGTATTGGACAGAAAGGCACACCAGCAGAACATAGAGGTCTGAGGATTCTGATTCAATTGTCTTCTGGTCTTGACACCTGAGTCTACTCCTCCTAAGATGAGGTTTGATGGATGATTGGATTTCCATGTATTCCTTACAGGTGTGTTTGCACTAGATGAGTTAGGATTCTCATCTACTCTAGTGTTGTTAGGAGAGTTGACTGGATTTTTTCGATCATCATCTGTGTCTTGAGTGTCGAAGAGATCATTCCCCCTTGCATTGGGAATTGGTGCATCTGGGCTTTGATATGTTTGCTCAACTTGAGTTTGTGATCTAGTGACAGGTCTATGAGGTTTCTCTTCTTCTGGATCTTCAGAGAATGGTTCATTTACTTCGATGAACTCTTCTGATTTATCTTTGGATTTGATCACTAATCTCCTCATCTTTTCTGCTGCTGAGTCTGTGTCAACTGACCTATTCTGGGTATGGCATGTTGTATTGATGGCTTCTGCCCACAGTTTCTTGGGGGTGGAGAACTCAGCTAGAAGAGTTCTTGCAGCTTCTTTAAGTGTTCTGACTCTTCTTTCAGCTACACCATTTTGTTGTGGTGTCCTTGATGCACTTGTTTCATGTTGAATACCATTAGAAGTACAATAGGCAATAATATGAGAGTTAATGAATTCAGTGCCTTTGTCACTTCTAATTTTGACAATAGGTTCTCCCTTTTCTATTTGGATCCTCTTTAACAATTCAGGAAGCTTCTGTTGGGTTTCACTCTTCTTGTATAGAAAGATAACCCAAGTGTACTTGGAGTAATCATCTACTACAATTAGAGTGTACTTTCTTCCTGTCAGAGTTGTTGGAGTGATTGGTCCGAAGAGATCCATATGTAGTAGTTCTAGAACTCTGCTGGTTGATGCAGTCTTCTTGGTCTTGAAGGAAACCTTTGTTTGCTTCCCTTGTTGACATGCATCACATACCTGATCTTTACATTAGAGTTCATTAGGCAGACCATCAACTAAGGATTCCCTTGCTAGCTTGTTTAGAGTCTTAAAGTTCAAGTGGCTAAGGCGTTTGTGCCATAACCAGCTGATATCTTTAGGGCTTTTTACAAGCAGACAGATATCCTTAGGACAGCTGTTCCAATTTGCAAGATACATACTACCTTTTCTAGAACCTGTTAGAAGAGTTTGTTTTGTTCGTTTATCACTTACGTGACAATTATCTTTAGAAAATTTTACTGAATATCCAGTGTCACAGAAATGAGATACTGGCAGTAAATTGAACTTCAAATCTTCTACATATGATACATCATGTACCTCAATGTCACCATTATTTAAGGTTCCATATCCTTTTGTGTTACCGTGCACGTTATCACCAAAGAAGACTTTTGGACCTTTCTTTTCTACGTAGTTGGTCAGCAGGGTTTTGGTTCCAGTCATGTGAGATGAACATCCGCTGTCTATGTACCAAGTTTCTCCTGCTTGACCACCTTTTCTATATAGGTCCCTTCTTTCCTGCAATAGAGATTAAACTTTAGGTACCCATTTTGTCTTAGGTCCTTGGGTGTTAGTAGTACCCTTGGGGACCCACATATACATTGGTCTTTTGAATAACCTTGAGCATTTGAGTTGTCTCCCTCGGGCATCACATAACCAAATCTTACCAACTGACACCTTAGCATGGTTTGATTTGTTATTTGTGTCAGCTAGGTAACTGTTAGATGATTTCTTCTGATAAGAGTGAGTGTGAATTATCTTCTGACTAGTTACATTCGGTTTGGGTGCATTAGCTGAACGATGTACACGATTATACGGACCATACTCTTCTGTTCTCACAATATCATAAGAGATAGGGGGTGAAAAGAGAACAGATTGGTATGAAGAAGACTTCTTCTTCTTAGCTGGAGCAGCATACAGCTGAGACTGTCTCAAACAAGATGGTCTAGGCGGTTTGTTGCTCCTCTTTACTTGCTTTGACGCACTCAGCTGAGTTGAACCTAGATGAGGCCGCCTTGGTAGTGCATGCTTAGGGTTAACTTATCTTTTACCATTTTTGGTGTTGAGATAGTTAACCTTAGCTGGTACAGATGCCTTTTGATCCATATTTGGTTCATTGTGTTTAGAACACTCACCAGTTTCATGTAATCGAGCAGTACACTGGTTAGGTGTACTGCCCTCAGTTGGAGAAGATGTTGATGAGTTAAATTCAAAACCAAATCCCATCTTGTTGCCATTTTATCTATAATATTCAGAGATGTTTTCAATAGTAGCAGAGGCTTTATTGAACTCTGATATCTTTTGATCTAAGCTGTCCTTCTCCTTTTCTAAGAGCTCTTTTGCTTGGAAGAGATCATCGAACTTAGATTGTAGTGAACGGAATTCCTTGGTTTCTTAGGCTTGAGTTTTTAACATCCTCTCATACAGTTGAGTTATTGTGGTTTTCTCTTCTTTAAGAAGTTTCACTTATTTATTTAGTCTTTCATTCATTGTTAATAACTCAGGGGTGTTTTCAAACTTGGCCTTTTTCAACCTAGTAATTTATTTCCTTAAATCTTTGTTCTCTTCTTCCACTTCTATAAAGGCTCTAGTTGCGATATCGAGATCACCTTTTACTTCCTCCAAAGATTGGTAATAGGTGTTTTCGAATTCGCCTACAGATGAGTTTGCTTCATCTGTGTGTGAAGAGGCAGGTAAATGATAAGTTGATGTATAGGAATTTACCTCAGTTTCAGCTATGGCCATCATAGCTACATCATTTGAGTCATCATTTGAGAAAAGTCCAGAGTTAGGTGATGATGGCAGATCATCACTTTGGTACTCAGATTCTTCAATCACCATAGCTTGTCTGTCTGAGTTCCTCTTGTCTCTTCTCGACTTTCTTTCTTCTTTGTCTTCTAAACTCAGATCTAGACACTCATAGACATAGTGTCCAGGTTTGTGACAGTTGAAGCATGTACCTAATTTTTTACTTGAGGTACTTCTTCTAGGAGGTGTAGCGTCTCTTCTCATATAGCTTCGACTATCAGATGACTCCTTATCCTTTCTAGGATACCTTTCTGGAGTCCTTTCCCTTGTTTCTCTAGAGGATGATCCAGCTCATTTATCTTTGTAGTTTCTGTAGAATTTTCTATACTTGCTATTTAGATTATTCATCCTTTCGAATCTCTTGATCATAAGAGTCATTTGTTCTTTTAGGCTCATATTTGATCCTTCTACTTCATCTGTGTTTAGAGTAGTTTTGCCAGATGAGTTGCTTGTGGCTCTTGTACTGGTAGATGCCTTGAAAGCTACGATTTTGGTGGTGGATGGAGTTGAAGTTTGCTCATCATTTTCTAAATTTTCTTCTCTCTCCAGGTCATACTCATGGGCTTTAAGGTTTTGGAACAGGGTCTGGGCTGTCCATTTCTTGATGTCTTGAGTATCCTTGATGATAGTCTTCTTGAGTTTCCACTTCTTGGTTAGAGAGTCTAGAACTTTTAGATTCTTCTCTCTGTTGGTGTACTTCTTGCCTAGAGATTCAATCTCATTGATAATCTTGGTAAATCGATTATCTAATTGATCAATAGTCTCTTCTGGTAGCATCTTCAAGTGTTCGAACTTCTTGACTGCTGTTGTTAGTTTGCTTTCTTTAATCAGCTCTGTTCCTTCACATAGGAGTGCTAGAGCATCCCACATCTCTTTGACTGTTTCACAGTTGAGTACTTTTCCTATATACTCATTGGGGAGAGTCTGCATAATGTAATCTTGAGCAATGTTGCCAAGATTATCTTGCTTCATCTCTTCTAGAGTGAGATCTTTCATAGGCTTGGGAGCAAGTTCTCCAATTGGGACTTCAGGATCACCATTTGCTGTGTTGACCATCATGATTGTAATTGGGCCTTCTGTGATCACGGACCACATCTTGTAGTGTACTGAGGTGAGATTCTTCTTCATCCTTATCTTCCAATAGTCATAGTCTTCTACTAAGAACTTAGGAAGTTTACGCATGTTAGCACTCATGCTGTATGAGTTTTCAAAAACAGGTTTTTCAAAAAATATAGATCTGTTCAAGAAGACTACAGAAAGACTCCCTCAAGTCTTCTGATAATCTAGAGACAGTAGTACGTTAGAACCACTGCTCTGATACCACTTGTTGGTCCCTGAACGAGTAGTGAATGGGTTTAAAGTCTAGAGGGGAAGAGTGAATAGACTTTAAAACATTTTCGATTAAAGAGTTAAGACCTCTTCTGATTTTCTATGTCTGCAGGACTACAAGTCTGCTGGTCCAGAGGACTATAGTAATCTGATACAGAGTTTTATATGCGGAAGTGTGTAGGCCTTTTTATTTAGACTCGTTCGAGTGTTATTTTGAAAAACTCAATTAAGTATTTTAATGAAATACTCAGCTGATGCTGGTTTGAAAGAAGTGTGGCCTTGTTTGCAAAGATATTTCAAAACACAATATGCACTATGATAAAATATATATGAATGAGTTGAAAAGTAAAGTGCAGAATGTAAATAACACCGTAGATTTATAGTGGTTCGGATATACGATCCTACGTCCACTCTCATGTTCCAAACGTGAAGTTAATCCCTTAATTTCCCGAAAATTACAGGGGCTTGTCCTTAATAGTCCCAAGAGAAGGACTTTGAGATCTGAGCAGTTCCAAACTGCTACGGTCTCCACAAGTGATTTGAGAGCACTTGCACTCCTATAGGGGTTTAAAAACTAAACCTTACGGTGGGGGTTTCGGGTTTTTGAATGGATCCAACTAATGGTTCAAGCTTATAAAATGCTTAACCACTGTGCCTAAATCAAAGAATTTACAATGTGAATTTGGATTCAGGTTCTTTGGTTAGATGAGGAAATAACTTAAGAGCTAAAAGTATTCTAGTGCTTTTCTGGCTCTTGGGAATTCTTATGAGTGTGTTGTTTTTTGGCTTGCTTGCTTGAATAGCTTCGGAATTCTTGCTTGGTATTTCCGTGATTGTTCTTCCTCATCTTCTTGTATTTATTAGGAGGATTGATGCAACTAGCCGTTGGAGTTGACTAGCCGTTAGCAATCTTTCCTTGTTTGTTAGCAATCTTTCCTTGTTTGTTGATTGATTCCTTGATTCCAGCTGATTTGATCTTGATTGCTTCAGTTCTGGGATCTTTGTCAATCTTCTATGTATGGTAAGTCTTCGTTTGAATTTCATAAGATGACTTTGGAATCAACCGAGTGTTTAACGAGCTACTAGTCTGGTGATCTTCTAGTCATCTGGTTAACTCGTCTGGCCTAGTATCTTCTGTCTTCTGATATCAGATGAGTATTACTCTTCTGATCTGGAAAAATACTTGTGTTGACTTTGGCCATCTTAGACTTGGACTTCATCAGTTAAGTAGGTATACAAGCACCTTACTTATCTAATCTTCAAGGATCTTCTAGTCTTCATGTCTTCATGTCTTCTACACTTCATTTCTTGAGATTACGCATGTAGACTTGGATTGTGCTAATCAGCTGAGATATGTACAACTGATTACACAAGGCTAGAATTAAAAAGCTGAGCTGATCTATACAGATATCAGCTGATCCTATTAGATGTATTTTATAAACTCTAAGTGTTTTGGCCATTAAAACTATCCTATCACATGGAGGGGCTTAGGGTGAATTTATATCGCAACACTTTTGGTGACAACTCACAAGGATCAACCAAAGGTTATGGAACTCTCAAAATTGGTATTGTAAGTAATTCAAATGTTTCATATGTCTATGGTCTGAAACACATTTTATTCTCAATAAGCCAATTTTGTGACAAAGGTTTTAATGTTGAGTTTTCTAGTAACTTATGCTATATTAAGAATAAATCAAATCAACACTTACTACTAACTGGGTCAAGGAAAGGTAATTTCTATCTTGCAGATTGGAACAAAACTCCTGAAGATATCGGCTTGATTGCAAAAAGTTCTATAGATCTCAGTTGGTTATGGCACAAAAGGCTAAACCACCTGAACTTCAAGATCTTGAACAAGCTTGCAAGATTATCTTTAGCAGATGGCTTACCAAATGAAGTATTTACAAAAGAACATGTCTGTTAAGCATGTCAAGATGGAAAACAAGTCAAAGCATCCTTCAAAACAAAGGTTGCCATCTCAACTGCAAGAGTACTTCAATTACTTCACATAGACTTATTTGGACCCATTACCCCTGTAAGCATCAGTGGAAAGACGTATACACTAGTAGTAGTGGATGACTTCTCAAGATATACTTGGGTAATATTCTTGCTAAAAAAGAAGGAGACTCAATAGAAACTGTCAGAGCTTATGAAGAAAATCACAAATGAGAAGGGATTAAGCATTGTGAAAATCATATCAGATAAGAGAACAGTTCATCAACTCATACATAGATGAGTACTTTCAAGCAAATGGAATCACTCATGAGACTTCCTCAGCAAGAACACCTCAACAAAATGGAGTTGCTGAAAGGAGAGTTAGGACACTCAAGGAAGCAGGAAGAACCATTATAGCAGAAGCAAAGATTCCAAAGAGATTTTAGGCTGAAGCAATTAATATTGCTTGTCACACCCAAAACAGATCTATGTTAACTAAGGAACAAGGGAAAACCCCTTATGAACTTTTCAAAGGGAGAAAACCAAGGATATCATATTTTCATATTTTTGGTTGTACATGTTTCATTCACAATAATGGGAAACAACAATTAAAAACTTTTGATAGCAAAGATGATGAAGGAATCTTTCTAGGATACTCTTCATCTATTAAGGCTTTTAGAGTTTATAATTGTAGAACCCTTATTATTGAAGAAACACCCATGTTATTTTTGATGAATTTTCTTTCAAGCACAGGACCTCCAAAAATGAAGACAAATCCCATGGTGAAATCAATAAAAGGGTGACAAGGCTAAGGGATGGTGAAATCAATAAAAGGGTGACAAGGCTAAGGGATGGTGAAAGGAAGGAATCAATCTTCATTGATGTAAACTATCGTGACTTGGACAACTTTGAGATATTCAACACATCTGAAGTCAATCAAGATGGAGCCTACCCACCTGAAGACAATCTACCTGGGGGAAACTGCAATGTTGAGTTGAATGAACCCACTCAACCTGATATAAGTGCTCCCAATGAAGAAGCTGGTAGAGCTGAGGGAGTACAAGGATCCAATAATTAAGAGGGAAATGAAACTGAGAATGTCAATGTCCATGACTTGGATGACACCCCTGATTATGAAACAGATCCAACTTTTAAATTTCCTGAATTCTATGTTGAACTAAATGTTTAACCAGATGAAAATAATTCATCTGAAAATGATCAGTCTAGAACGACATGGCTAGATGCTCATCCCTCAGACCAGATCATTGGTGATCCTTCTAGTGGAATTATCACAAGAAGACAACATGGAGAAAGTGCTTTATTCTGTTGTTAACACAAAACCATTGAAGAAGCACTAAAAGACTCCAATTAGATAACTGCTATGCAAGAGGAACTAAATCATTTCAAGAGGAATGATGTTTGGGAGCTGGTAGGCAGACCAACTCATCAGGATGTTGTAGGAGCAAAATGGGTCTACAAGAATAAGAAGAATGAAAATGATATTATAGTTAGAAACAAAGTTAGACTAGTTGCTAAAGGATATAGTCAACATGAAGGAATAGACTATGATGAGACTTTTACCCCAGTACGTAGCAAGGCTAGAAGCAATTAAGTTGTTCTTATATAGTCAACATGAAGGAATAGACTATGATGAGACTTTTACCCCAGTACGTAGCAAGACTAGAAGCAATTAAGTTGTTCTTAGCATATGCAGCTCATATGAAGTTCAAAGTATATCAAATGGATTTTAAGAGTGCATTCTTGAATGGAGTGCTCAAGGAAGAGGTATATGTGGAGCAGCCACCTGGTTTTAAAGAGTGAGATAAAGTGTTTAGATTGAAGAAAGCATTTTATGGGTCTCAAACAAGCACCAAGAGCTTGGTATGAGACTTTATCACAATTCCTATTGGATAATGAATTTGTGAAGGGCACAGTTGATAGAACCTTATTTAGAATAAGTAAAGGAAATGATATTCTTTTAGTACAGATATATGTTGATGATATCATTTTTAGTTCACCAAATGAGGATATGTGCAAGAAATTCTCAAACCTCATGAAAGGAAAGTTTGTGTCACATCTCAATTTAAGGGCCTAGATGAAAACACTATATTTCTATTTTGAATGTTAATGTAAATCGAATTTACGAATTTATAAGAAGAATTGCAGCGGAAGATTTAATAAAACTCAACGTTTCAAATAAAATAAAATAGTGCATTAGTGAAAAATCAGGTCTAACTCGAAATGCAACTGAATTCAAGAAAAATAATATAAATAAAAACTTTGCATGGCCAGGCATCCACATGCACCGTCCCTCCACTACAACTTCGTCAATTTGAAAATATTAAAATGGATTGGGGTGAGCAAAACAACTAGCTCAGTGGGGACCCGCTTATCAATGTTAAATACAAATCATGCAAAATATCATCGAATACTGCAAACACACTGTAAATTTAGCAAGGACCCACAAGTGATTCGAGCTACTATAGAAATTGTTGAACATATCATTTCATATAACTGTAGTTGTTGACTGTTGACTATGGAATGTTGCATTTAAACAATAATAATTCACACTCAAAGTATTTAATAGAGGCAAACGTAATGAATAGAAATCCCCACCTTAAATCTTACGTCGCTGTGAAATAGTGTAATTTTATATCCACGTCACCTAACATAATAAATACTGAGTCTCAAAATTATTACTATCAACAAATTAAATAGTAACTAATATACACTATTGTACTAAATTCACAAAATGATAGTAGAACTTGTCATTACACACTCACGAAAATTGAACTTATAAACTTAGAAATATATTAATATAATAACATAATTAATAAGAAAAGGGATTCTTCTTTAAAACTCAATCGGCTCCAGCATAAGATGATGAAAAAGGGTTTTGTTGTACTAAAATTGAAATATGTATAATAATTCGGGAGTTGGGTTTTGACATAACAATGTTACAATTACTTGGGGTATATATATTTTATGGCTTTATCAATAACAGGATATTATAAGGAAAATAAAGTAAAAGAGTTCGCAAACACATTGTTTGTAAAAAGATTTATCACAAACTCCAGATTATAAATTAAATTAATTTAACAAAACATAATAATCATATACATGTTACTATTCAAAATGAATCAATAAACGCCAAGATAGAAGAAAGAATTCAGTAAATAGAACTGTTGGCTATTTTCGAAAAATCAACATTAGAAGAAAGAGATTTAACGTAAAAATGTAATGTAAATTACTGAGGAAAAAGATGTACCGTGAGTTTGTGTCTTGGAGAGGCCGCCTGATTTGAGATTTTAGGTGTGTAAAAATTAGGGCAAGAATCATATATAGCGATTGGAATTGGGCTTGGATAAAGATTAAATTCTCAGAGACCTGAATTTAAATGGGCTTTAAATATTACACTACAAGAAAATTGATTTTTAGTCACAAAATCATCTCACTATTGATTCTCTAGCTAAAAGTCTATAGTGACAGGAAATTGAGAATTAATGACAGGATCTGTCACTAAAAGTCAATTCCTGTCATTAAAGGTTTTTAGTTAGAGAAGTTATAATGTAAAAGTAATTTTCCTTGTAGTGTTATTTTAATACACTAAAAATTATAATATAAATTTATAACAAATTAAATGAATAATTGAGTACGTATATTGATCTATCTATTTGATAAAATCTTACGGGTGTTACATCCTACCACCCTTAAATAAAATTTCGTCCTCGAAATTTAGTAATGTACCCTTAAGTCCCAAATACCTTAGAACTAATGAATGCCATCTAGTTTTAAGTCCATCTTGTCTATCAATCTTCATAGTTTCTAGAAAATGTAGATAATTGTCTATCTAAACCAATATATCATATTTTTATGTCAGTAATTATCAATAACCATCTCAATATCAATACTAACAATAATCGTGCATCATGTGATCATCTTTCCATGATCGATAAGTAACATAGCGTATAATAATGTCTCATACCTTGGAGTTGAAGCAGTGGACGGTGGTGGATGCCATAACTTATATTAGCTAATGCATGATCTTTTACAAACAAAAAAAAAATCTTTTTTTTTTTTTGTACAAGTCTACAAGAACGTAGACCTGCTCTGATACCACTTTGTCACATTCCGATTTTAGGGCCTAGATAATAACACTATATTTCTATTTTGAATGCTAATGTAAATCGAATTTACGAATTTATAAGAAGAATTACAGCGGAAGATTTAATAAAACTCAAATTACTTAAAGAAGCTCAACGTTTCAAATAAAATAGTGCATTAGTGAAAAATCATGTCTAACTCGAAATGCAACTGAATTCAAGAAAAATAATATAAATAAAAATTTAGCATGGCGAGACATCCACATGCACCGTCCCTCCACTACAACTTCGTCAATCTAAAAATATTAAAATGGATTGGGGTGAGCAAAACAACTAGCTCAGTGGGGACCCGCTTATCAATGTTAAATACAAATCATGCAAAATATCATCGAATACTACAAACACACGTAAATTTAGCAAGGACCCACAAGTGATCCGAGCTACTATAGAAACTGTTGAACATATCATTTCATATAACTGTAGCTATAGTTGTTGACTGTTAACTATGGAATGTTGCATTTAGACAATAATAATTCACACTCAAAGCATTTAATAGAGACAAACGTAATGAATAGAAATCCCCACCTTAAATCTTACGTCGCTGTGAAATAGTGTAATTTTATATCCACGTCACCTAACATAATAAATACTGAGTCTCAAAATTATTACTATCAACAAATTAAATAGTAACTAATATACACTATTGAACTAAATTCACAAAATGATACTAGAACTTATCATTACACACTCACGAAAATTGAACTTATAAAAGTAGAAATATATTAATATAATAAAATAATTAATAAGAAAAGGGATTCTTCTTTAAAACTCAATCGGCTCCAGCATAAGATGATGAAAAAGGGTTTTGTTGTACTAAAATTGAAATATGCATAATAATTCGGGAGTTGGGTTTTGACATGACAATGTTACAATTACTTAGGGTATATATATTTTATGGCTTTATCAATAACAGGATATTATCAAGAAAATAAAGTAAAAGAGTTCGCAAACACATTGTTTGTAAAAACATAATAATCATATACATGTTACTATTCAAAATGAATCAATAAACGCCAAGATAGAAGAAAGAATTCAGTAAATAGAACTGTTGGCTATTTTCGAAAAATCAACATTAGAAGAAAGAGATTTGACGTAAAAATGTAATGTAAATTACTGAGGAAAAAGATGTACCGTGAGTTTGTGTCTTGGGGAGGCCGCCTGATTTGAGATTTTAGGTGTGTAAAAATTAGGGCAAGAATCATATATATAGAGATTGGAATTGGGCTTGGATAAAGATTAAATTCTCAAAGGCCTGAATTTAAATGGACTTTAAATATTATTTTAATACACTAAAAATTATAATATAAATTTATAACAAATTAAATGAATAATTGAATATATATTTATCTATCTATTTGATAAAATCTTACGGGTGTTACAGTTTGAGATGTCTATGATGGGATTGATGAACTTTTTCTTTGGTTTACAAGTCAAATAGACTGAAAAAGGGATCTTCATCAATCAAACTAAGTATACTAGGAAAATGATCAAGAAGTTTGGCTGTGAAAATAGCAAATTGGGATATGGTTTGTTTTAATAAAGAAAATTTGATTTTTATTAGATACCAAAACCCTATGTAAAACCCTAAGTACGATGATTTCCCATGTCTAGATTTTCAGGTTAGAAGAGCTCATATATGTTAGGGAGCTTTATTTCCTAGTTAGATAGAATTTTTCAATCCGTGACAAAAGACGTGAAAGGACAAGGAATATGAAGACAAGAAGCATGAAATGTTATGATCAGGTGGCAAGTACCAATGATGATCAATTAAAGTTGATATGAAGCTCTAGTACACTGTCAAATTCAAAGGAAGCACAAGTCATATGAAAACGGGTTCAAGCACAAAATTCATGAAGACAAGTATGTTGAATGACAATGTGTCAAGTATCAAGAAATTGGATATTCATATACTTGGACTTGGCTTACTAATGGACAAAGATGATGGATGACAATGCATTTACCTAGTACGAGACTGTTATTCTTAAAGGACATAATTATTCCAAGAAGGCTAATGATAAATTGCCACCTGTCACTGCAAATAACAAATTCTGAAAATGGAAGGAAGAAATCAGAATTGGACGTGAATGCATGTACTATTTGCATGCAAACCCTTGAACAATTTAAAAGTTCAAATTTATGGATAAGCTTGCTATCTCCACCAACGGATAGTTTGCTTCATCTATAAATAAGCCATGTTGGTCCTGAAAGGAGTATGACACAAGTGTACGGGTGGGGTGGAGGGGGGGAATGCACTTGTGTATGCAAATTCTTTTTCTTATAGAAAATAAGCTATAAGGAGAGTTGTCTAGTCAACTTTTCTGAGTGTGTATAACTTTCAATAGATAATCAAGCTACTGAGAACTATGAAGTAATCAGTGGAATAACTATCTAAGTAAGTTATATATGCGGAATTATGGTTGGCCCTTTATATTTAAACTCCTTTAATTTCTGAAAAACTTCTTAACACTTAATAGTTTTCAAGGGACTTGTCCCAAATCACTTTTGCACTATTTGTGGAATATATCTTTTAAAGATCAGTTTTGTGTGCAGTGTATGAATGTGTTACTTAAATGAAATAGCAGTAAGTAAATAACACAGTGGTTTATAGTGGTTAAGAGACTCAAGCTCCTACATCTATTTCCCTGATTTAACACGATAATTCCTTCACTTGGAATTAACTTGTTTTATAGTGTCAAGGTGCACTGATCAACCACACTACTCCTTAGTGCATTGATCCCTAGGAATTCTGAGTCCTATTACTCACTCAACTCGAACTAAATTGTTCTTCACTTGATAGTTCTAGTTCTCACACTTCTACAACAACACTTCTAACTTTCCTTGAAATGTTTAAGGGTTGATGTTGGTTCCAACTAGGGTGAGATATCATTTACAATGATGTATTGTATAAGGATAAGATATCTCTCTAAGCTTTGATTGATGTACAATCGGTTCAGCTTAGATGGGAATTGGAAGTGTTTGGAAACTTAAGAATTATATATTTTTTGAAAGAGCTTGAAGGCCTGTGTGCTTAGAATGCTTGTAGTTTCCACGCCTTGAATGGTTTCCAAACTACGGTATTTATAGAGCAAAGTGCGGATGTGTCCGTTGGAGAGACATCCTCAAATTTTCTACTTCCATCTTCTTTGGACTGTGTATTTTGAGGACATAATCTGTGATAGTGACATGTCTTCAACTTGGGAGGTAAACGGCTAAAAGCTCTTTGTCTTGACTTGTTTGCACTTTTCCCAATGTCTGAGTTGAATCTTCAGTAGTCAACTTAGAAGACATTCTTCCTGAAGCTTGAATCATAATTAAGGACAACATTCCTTATCATCAGGACAGATCTGTGCTCACTCTTATCTCTTCAGCTGACTTGGCTTATCAGCAGTATTGGCTAGCTTCTTTAGTTGAGTTGGTCTCACATCTTCACTGAATCAAACTTGAGTTAAGCTTTAATGCATAGCCTTCATATCAGTGACGTTGACTCTATTATCATAGTTGCCTCTTAACTTAGACTGTGTTTGTAGTCTTCTGATCTTGTATGCTGATTTACTCTGTTGGTCTTCACTTCTGATCTTCATATCTTGATTGAGTTTATGTCAATAGAAGTGGTCTTCTAAACTTTGGACTATCAGAGGGATTGACTCTTCTCATCTACTCTTTTGATTTGTTCTATCAGCAGTGTTGAACTCATCTGATCTTGTCTTATCAGCAGGGTTGAAGTCTTCTGATTCTGAGCCTAAAGGAACTTGATCTAAGTGATCTTCTAAGCTTGTGTTCCCCCTCAACTTATGTATCTTAACATCTATAAGTTGCCTAACACATCAGTTGTTCAACTAACCTGATCTATATGTTCCAATAGTCCTGAAACATACTTAATAAATTTGACTTATATATCTTGGCATATCATCAGGGGTTTTGGTATCTTAATCAAAATCTCATTTTATTCCCAACAATTTCCCCCTTTTTGATGATGCCAAAACCTATACAATGGTGACTTGACTATACTATTACAGATCTTCAGTAGAGATGACTAAGTTAAATTTCCTGAAAGAAAATGTTAGCACAATAATAATTCAAACACATATAGGTTAAGTCAGGTCAGTTGATATAATGAGATATTATCTCTTGAAGAAAAATGGTTAACCTATCATTGATATGAGTAAACATTACAGAGCATGATGATAGTTAAGTTAACCAATCAGAGCATGTGATTCATGATCAGAGCATAAGGAAAACAGATGAGGACAAGGAAACTTATCAGTTTCCGAGATCATCTTCAGTTGGTGGCACCATCCCATATTGTGCCCACACTCTCATTTTCAGGTCCATGATCTCCTTTTAGTTCCTTTAGGTCCTGCCTTCAGCTTCTCAATCTTCATGATGTCAATGAATTCCTGCAAGATCTTATGCTGATCAATAAAAACTCCAATGAACTTTGGGGGCATGTAGATAATTGGTCCAGGAGCCTTGAATTCAACTCTTGACATTTCAGTTGCAGCAAAGAGTTTTTTATAAAGATCTTTGTGGTTATCATACATAAACTGAGTGAAAATACTCTCCACATCTTCATCAAGCCATCTTCCTATGACATAAAAGTCATGAACAAATTCTCTCTTGGCTTCCTCCCATTCATCATTCAGTGAGATTGAGACCCAAGTGTCAAGATGGGGATATTTGGTGTCCATTCTGACCAACAGTTTGGGCTTCAGCTGAGTGTATGAAGCTCTCTTTCTCCTTGGCTTCACAAACTTCTCTCTTCTTATGTCCCTTACTCTGTTTGCTTCCATGAGAGCCTCCATCTTCTCTCTTGCTCTATCCATTGACAGTTTCTGCTGAGTTTCAGGGTCCTTCCCAAAACATTCTTCAAACAGCTTTGAAGGGTCATCAACTAAGACTGGTGCTTTCTTCCTTTCATGGCTCTTGGCCACTTCTTCTTCAGTAGTCTTGCTTTTCTTGGGGTTAGGTTCATCTTCGGTTCTGAACTCAGCTGGCGGGCTCAAGCTGGTTGGGAAATCAGTGAAGGTTTCCTCTCTTCTCTTGCTCTTATTTACCTTCTTCACTTTCTCCCTCACTTGGATGTCTTCTTCTTCCTTATCCAAGCCTGTTGACTCTCCACCTGGCCTTTGCTGCCATCTAGCTTCTTCTTCTTGAGCTGATGCCATAGAGTTCTTTATAGCTAAGTCAAGTTGTTCTTCTTCTGTTAGGTCCTCTATGCTCATCACTTGCTTCCCTTTTCCTACAACTTCAGGCATTTTGGACTTAAGATCAGAACTGCTGCTTCCAATCTTCAAGTCACCTTTGGCTCTTGCTCTTTCTATTTCCCCCTTTTTGGCAACATCAAAACATTGTGGATAGCAGAGCCTGTGCCTAATTCAGGGATTTGATATCATCCACGAGATAGACATTCTCATCATGGATGTTCTACATTTGGTCATTGCTCATGCTGACAAAAGCAAGAACAGGCTTCATCTTCTGTTCCACTACAGCCTCCGTGGTAGCCCTTAAAGTTTCATCTAACTTGGCTTTGAGAAGATCAGTAAGGTTGACCACTGCAACTTCAGAGATCTTGGCAAACACTTCACTTGTGAACTTAGTTGAGGCCTCCTTCACCATAGCCAGTCTAAGTTCTTCAGCTCTCTTCCTCTGAAGTGCAATCTTTTGCCTTAAAGCTTGCTTAACCACATGTTTGATAGATGTAACATTCTTGTTGTGGTTCTTCATCAGCAGCTTGTGCTCCTTTTTAACAGACTTAGTGAAATCCTCCATTGTGGACTTGGCCTTTTGCACATCAGTAGAGATGGTCTGTAACCTTGTGTTGGGATATGAATATCCCTAGTTTAGTTTTGATAAACCAAATCAAACATGTAATAGGATAAGTTGTATTGTATAGACAACTTTATTATACATCTTGTAATAGATAGGACTCTGGTTAGAAGAGAAGACATGCCAATGCTCAAGAAGAGAAGAGAAGACCAAGACCAGAAGTCATCTTAAAGACAGCTGAGTAAAGACAGCAGAGTAAAGACAGCAGCTGAGAAGAAACAGCAGCTGAGTAAAGACAGCTGAGTAAAGACAGCAGAGTAAAGACAGCAGCTGAGAAGAGACAGCAGTTGAGTAAAGACAGCAGAGTAAAGACAGCTGAGTAAAGACAGTAGCTGAGAAGAGATAGCAGCTGAGTAAAGACAGCAGAGTAAAGACAGCAGCTGAGTAAAGACAGCAGCTGAGTAAAAGGCAGCTGAGTATAGACAGCAGCGGGGTAAAGACAGCAGCTGAGTAAAAGACAGCAGAAGCCTAAAAGAAAGATCAGATGAGTACCCAATTAAAGGAAGGCCAATCAGAGTTGAAGTCAAGGATTGACAAGATACGCACAAGAAAGGAAAGTCAAAGATATGATTGAAATTACATGACAATGGTAATATTCAATCATATCATATCAAGAGATTGCCAATTCCTCAATTAGTGGAGTTTTGAATGCCATCATCCAACGGTAACATTCAAACATCAACACTATATAAATGAGTCCATACATCATTGGGAACGTGAAGAGGTGTGAGATGCAAAGGTCGAGCAAAGGTCATAAACTCCAGAAATAAGAAGAGCTCAAGAAGATCGTACATGAAGATTCAACACGCATCACCTCATCCCCAGTGAGTGAACTCATACCATCTAAGCCAGTTTAATCACTCATATATATCCATAGCTTAGAGAGAATTTCCCAATCCTAGCATGAGGCTAAAACAGATTGTAAGGGAAATTCTCAACTAGTTCATATACACAAAACCCACCTTCTACCATAAACCCCTAGAAGTCAAGTTGAGTGTTCGTCACTGTAAAGAGTGCAAGTGCTCTATAATCACTTGTGGAGTGCAAGTGCTCGCAACTCACTTGTGGAGTCCAAGTGCTTCCAATCACTTGTGGAGACCGTAGCAGTTAAGGAACTGGCTCAGATCTCAAAGTCCTACCCTTGGTACTATAAAGGACAAGCCCTTGTAATTTTTGGTAAATTAAAGGGATTAAACATCACGTTAAGACGTGAGAGTGGACGTAGGAACGTATATCCGAACCACTATAAATGACTGTGTTATTTACATTCTGCACTTTATTTTTCAAGTCTTTTCATACATATTTGTGCATAAAATGTTTTACACACTATATTTAATAAATAGACGAGTATAATCTTTATGGGCACACTACAATTCCGCACTTAACTCCGATAGGTAATTAATCAGCCGACTAACTAGTCCTAGGCCCCTAGTGAAATCAGCGGACTAGTTACTTTGTAGAGTTAGTTATTTTCCACACCATCAGCAGACATCAAGTTAGCTGATCTTACACTCGTCTCAGGGACCAACAAGTGGTATCAGAGCCGTGTGTTCAAAAGACCATTGCTTTGAATTTTAAATTTTCGAAAATCTGCACTTTTTCTGTTGTTTTCTGAATTTAGCGTGTGAGTACACTTTTTAAAGTGGAATTGATGTTTTGAATCGAAATCACTCCTACACAGTGACGTGTAATGCTTTTATGCCAAATTCCATCGTTTGAGCCATCAAAAACACGTTTTACTGTTTTCAATGGTCACCTGAATAGATCCGTTTTTGAAAAACTGTTTTGCATGCATTTTATTTTCATAAAAAATCATACTTGCATGTATTTGGAAAATTGTGTGTTAAGAACAGGTCAACAACTAACGGGGAACTTCAGCTCAGCTGAGTTCTAGCCCTATCTGGATTTACACGCGTATGAGCAAGAAGAGGAGATCAAGATGATCAAGTTGTTAGAAGACCTGAAGGCAAGAAGAGCTTAATTGGAAGTCGTCTGATTTGCAACATATCAACTGAAGAGTAGATAAGAAGACCTTTGTAATAGCTAATTAGGTGAGTCCGTGCTTGTAAAGTACAATATTAATAAAACTCATCTTTTTAGCTTTTGGAGACAACACCTAGTTATCTCATCTGATGACAACTTCTCATTGTCCTCATACAAAAGCCTTCTGTTTTTACTCTTCTGCACTATTATATGGACTCTAGCACTGTCTGTTCTTTATTGCTTCAGTTAGTGTTAGATGATTTGGTTATATCAAAAAGGGGGAAATTGTTGGGATATGAATATCCCTAGTTTAGTTTTGATAAACCAAATCAAACATGTAATAGGATAAGTTATATTGTATAGACTACTTTATTATACATCTTGTAATAGATAGGACTCTGGTTAGAAGAGAAGACATGCCAATGCTCAAGAAGAGAAGAGAAGACCAAGACCAGAAGTCATCTTAAAGACAGCTGAGTAAAGACAACAGAGTAAAGACAACAGCTGAGAAGAAACAGCAGCTGAGTAAAGACAACTGAGTAAAGTCAGCAGCTGAGAAGAGACAGCAGCTGAGTAAAGACAGCTGAGTAAAGACAGCAGAGTAAAGACAGCAGGTGAGTAAAGACAGCAGTTAAGTATAGACAGCAGCGGGGTAAAGACAGCAGCTGAGTAAAAGACAGCAGAAGCCTAAAAGAAAGATCAGATGAGTACCCAATTAAAGGAAGGCCAATCAGAGTTGAAGTCAAGGATTGACAAGATACGCACAAGAAAGAAAAGTCAAAGATATGATTGAAATTACATGACAATGGTAATATTCAATCATATCATATCAAGAGATTGATAATTCCTCAATTAGTGGAGTTTTGAATGCCATCATCCAACGGTAACATTCAAACATCAACACTATATAAATGAGTCCATACATCATTGGGAACGTGAAGAGGTGTGAGATGCAAAGGTCGAGCAAAGGTCATAAACTCCAGAAATAAGAAGAGCTCAAGAAGATCGTACATGAAGATTCAACACGCATCACCTCATCCCCAGTGAGTGAACTCATACCATCTATTCCAGTTTAATCACTCATATATATCCATAGCTTAGAGAGAATTTCCCAATCCTAGCATGAGGCTAAAACAGATTGTAAGGGAAATTCTCAACTAGTTCATATACACAAAACCCACCTTCTACCATAAACCCCTAGAAGTCAAGTTGAGTGTTCGTCACTGTAAAGAGTGCAAGTGCTCTATAATCACTTGTGGAGTGCAAGTGCTCGCAACTCACTTGTGGAGTCCAAGTGCTTCCAATCACTTGTGGAGACCGTAGCAGTTAAGGAACTGGCTCAGATCTCAAAGTCCTACCCTTGGGACTATAAAGGACAAGCCCTTGTAATTTTTGGTAAATTAAAGGGATTAAACATCACGTTAAGACGTGAGAGTGGACGTAGGAACGTATATCCGAACCACTATAAATGACTGTGTTATTTACATTCTGCACTTTATTTTTCAAGTCTTTTCATACATATTTGTGCATAAAATGTTTTACACACTATATTTAATAAATAGACGAGTATAATCTTTATAGGCACACTACAATTCCGCACTTAACTCCGATAGGTAATTAATCAGCCGACTAACTAGTCCTAGGCCCCTAGTGAAATCAGCGGACTAGTTACTTTGTAGAGTTAGTTATTTTCCACACCATCAGCAGACATCAAGTTAGCTGATCTTACACTCGTCTCAGGGACCAACAAGTGGTATCAGAGCCGTGTGTTCAAAAGACCATTGCTTTGAATTTTAAATTTTCGAAAATCTGCACTTTTTCTGTTGTTTTCTGAATTTAGCGTGTGAGTACACTTTTTAAAGTGGAATTGATGTTTTGAATCGAAATCACTCCTACACAGTGACGTGTAATGCTTTTATGCCAAATTCCATCGTTTGAGCCATCAAAAACACGTTTTACTGTTTTCAATGGTCACCTGAATAGATCCGTTTTTGAAAAACTGTTTTGCATGCATTTTGTTTTCATAAAAAATCATACTTGCATGTATTTGGAAAATTGTGTGTTAAGAACAGGTCAACAACTAAGGGGGAACTTCAGCTCAGCTGAGTTCTAGCCCTATCTGGATTTACACGCGTATGAGCAAGAAGAGGAGATCAAGATGATCAAGTTGTTAGAAGACCTGAAGGCAAGCAGAGCTTAATTGGAAGTCGTCTGATTTGCAACATATCAACTGAAGAGTAGATAAGAAGACCTTTGTAATAGCTGATTAGGTGAGTCCGTGCTTGTAAAGTACAATATTAATAAAACTCATCTTTTTAGCTTTTGGAGACAACACCTAGTTATCTCATCTGATGACAACTTCTCATTGTCCTCATACAAAAGCCTTCTGTTTTTACTCTTCTGCACTATTATATGGACTCTAGCACTGTCTGTTCTTTATTGCTTCAGTTAGTGTTAGATGATTTGGTTATATCAAAAAGGGGGAAATTGTTGGGATATGAATATCCCTAGTTTAGTTTTGATAAACCAAATCAAACATGTAATAGGATAAGTTGTATTGTATAGACTACTTTATTATACATCTTGTAATAGATAGGACTCTGGTTAGAAGAGAAGACATGTCAATGCTCAAGAAGAGAAGAGAAGACCAAGACCAGAAGTCATCTTAAAGACAGCTGAGTAAAGACAACAGAGTAAAGACAACAGCTGAGAAGAAACAGCAGCTGAGTAAAGACAGCTGAGTAAAGACAGCAGCTGAGAAGAGACAGCAGCTGAGTAAAGACAGCTGAGTAAAGACAGCAGAGTAAAGACAGCAGCTGAGTAAAGACAGCAGCTGAGTAAAAGGCAGCTGAGTATAGACAGCAGCGGGGTAAAGACAGCAGCTGAGTAAAAGACAGCAGAAGCCTAAAAGAAAGATCAGATGAGTACCCAATTAAAGGAAGGCCAATCAGAGTTGAAGTCAAGGATTGACAAGATACGCACAAGAAAGAAAAGTCAAAGATATGATTGAAATTACATGACAATGGTAATATTCAATCATATTATATCAAGAGATTGTCAATTCCTCAATTAGTGGAGTTTTGAATGCCATCATCCAACGGTAACATTCTAACATCAACACTATATAAATGAGTCCATACATCATTGGGAACGTGAAGAGGTGTGAGATGCAAAGGTCGAGCAAAGGTCATAAACTCCAGAAATAAGAAAAGCTCAAGAAGATCGTACATGAAGATTCAACACGCATCACCTCATCCCCAGTGAGTGAACTCATACCATCTAAGCCAGTTTAACCACTCATATATATCCATAGCTTAGAGAGAATTTCCCAATCCTAGCATGAGGCTAAAACAGATTGTAAGGGAAATTCTCAACTAGTTCATATACACAAAACCCACCTTCTACCATAAACCCCTAGAAGTCAAGTTGAGTGTTCGTCACTGTAAAGAGTGCAAGTGCTCTATAATCACTTGTGGAATGCAAGTGCTCGCAACTCACTTGTGGAGTCCAAGTGCTTCCAATCACTTGTGGAGACCGTAGCAGTTAAGGAACTGACTCAGATCTCAAAGTCCTACCCTTGGGACTATAAAGGACAAGCCCTTGTAATTTTTGGTAAATTAAAGGGATTAAACATCATGTTAGGACGTGAGAGTGGACGTAGGAACGTATATCCGAACCACTATAAATTACTGTGTTATTTACATTCTGCACTTTATTTTTCAAGTCTTTTCATACATATTTGTGCATAAAATGTTTTACACACTGTATTTAATAAATAGACGAGTATAATCTTTATGGGCACACTACAATTCCGCACTTAACTCCGATAGGTAATTAATCAACCGACTAACTAGTCCTAGGCCCCTAGTGAAATCAACGGACTAGTTACTTTGAAGAGTTAGTTATTTTCCACACCATCAACAGACATCAAGTCAGCTGATCTTACACTCGTCTCAGGGACCAACACCTTGATTCAACTCCACCGATCCTTGCTTGAATTGTGGGTAGCACCCCATCTTCAGATCTTATCAACCTCATCTCCACTGAGGCCAATGTTCTCTCTTGCTCATCCAGAGCCTCTGAAGTTTGTGCATGAGCCTGTCCCACTTGTTTGGCCAAATTGTCCAACTTTGCTGAATGGACCTCAATTGCATCAGAAGCAAACTTGAGAGTGGATAGGTCATCATCAGCTAATACTGGATTATTTGTGAAAACATCTGCAGCAAATATTTGATCGAGAGTGACACCTTAATTATCTGCAAAGAAAAACTCGTTAGGTAAATCACCCTCAACACCCTCAAAATCTTTTTCCTAAAGCTCTGACTCATCA
The DNA here is from genome assembly GCA_963675135.1 of Galeopsis tetrahit. Classification (NCBI taxonomy): domain Eukaryota; kingdom Viridiplantae; phylum Streptophyta; class Magnoliopsida; order Lamiales; family Lamiaceae; genus Galeopsis; species Galeopsis tetrahit. Next base: position 35,494,074 of record OY776122.1, read on the forward strand.
ACATCTTTCTCCTCATTTTCAACTATTTTCTTTTCACCATTTTTATCAGTAATAATCTCACTTTCACAAAGATCGGGCCTCCTTTCACCATGGGATTCTCCAAGTTCACACTTGACTTGAAGAATAACCTGACCTTCCTCACTTATATCTCCATCTCCCTCTTTAGTTGGTGCACTCACTACTCTAGTGATTTCAACTTCAACCTCACCAACACCTCCCTCTTATTTTTATGTACTAATATCCTTTTCAACTCCTTCTCCTAACCCTGACACTTCTACATCCTCAGAAGGATTCATAGAAGGCATTTGTGAGGTGATCACAGTGTTTGGGCATCCCCAATCCATTGAGTCAGCCTGAATGGAAGGAAGTACCTCAGTGTCCAACTCTTCTGACACTTTGGTAGTCCCAGCCAAACTAGTTTCTCCTTTGGAAGTCACAACATCATTTAGTTATGCCTCAAGCTCTAAAGAACCTTCCTTGGTTGATGCATCTTTGATTGTCTTGGTGTCCTTCACTGATGCCAAAACCTCTGAATGATTAGAGTCCTTTTCACCTTCTTGAGTTGAAAATTATACCTCAACACCTTTGGAGCCAGGGGGCTTAGAGTTAGATTGATCATCATCATCATTAGAGTTGTTGTCAAGGTGTTTGATCCCTTTAGCGATTCTCTCAATCTCCTCAGCTATCTTTCTTACCACTAATTCAGCAAAGCCATCTTCATCAATGAGGGTTCTTGTTTTCTGAACACCTACAAAATGTAGAAGTCTGTTCTCTTTATCTTCCACCAACTTGCACCTTTGTCTTGAATGGAATGAGCAATCTCCATGATGGTTTTGTCCTTGATTTCCACTAAAGCTCTCAAATCATGGAATTTCTCCTGTAGTTTTGGATATAAAGACAGGTTTGGGTACAAGTTATCCACATTGGCCCTTGCTACTCCTCTGAGCATACCTTCATAGGTATACTCCTCCTCATCATTATTAGAATGGTGACTTTGGGTTATAGGAGAGTTGTCTTCAGTTTCAGGTGGGTTGGGGTTTTGGGTTGATTCATGATTATTGGGTTCAGAAGGGTTGGAATCGGGTACTTTTGAGAGCAATGATCCTGATGGGCTCTTTATCATAGGGGTTGGTTCCATGATGGCTAATTCAATGAACTTGGAATAAAAAAGTAACTCTTCATCAAGAGGATATTTCAACCTAGACTCATCCACTGCAATATCGGCCAGGATGTCTATTGAACCTCTTTGAGCAGTTCCCTCAGGAGAATATCTCTTCTCAAGATCAATTGGGATAATAGGTTGGTTTTCTGGGGTCCTATGGGTTTCAGGGGAGTTGGTTTCAGAGGGCTGGTGTTCAGGGTACTTAGATTCTGGAGTCTTGTTTTCAGGAGAGTTTGATTTAGACCTTGATCTACTTGTAGCTCGACTCTCCTTGATGATTTGTTTAAGAGTTTCCTCCTCCCTTAATCTCTTCATCTTTTAAGATTTTTTCACCATCCTCTTACTTGGCCTTGGAGTTACCTCCTCCTCTTGGAAAACCTCTCTGACCCTCTTTCTTGAAGAAGTCACCTCATTTTGCTTCTTCACAACCATTGGAAACTTTTCCCTCAACTCTTCTGAATTAGAGAGGATACTAACACCCTCTTCAAGAACCTTCCCAAACTCTGTTGAAGTATCAGATTCCTCTTCTAAAACAATTTCCTTCAGCTTTTTTATTTTCACAGCCCTAGCCTTCCTCTTAGGCTTCATTGGTGGTTTCTGCTCCTCTTCTTGAGCAGGTTTGGACACCACCATTTTCCTTTTTTCATTTTTCTTAGACAGCTTCCTGAACAAGATCTTTTGGGCTGTAAGGGGCTTTGCGAAGGTCTGCATTTGTGAATAATGAGAGAACCTCTCAATCTGTAGACTTGCCGTTGTGGAATATCTCAGCTTGCTTTCCACAACCACTTTGTTGTGGCTTTCACCCTGAACTTGTACTTCTCCTTCATCATCTCTCCCAAGATGAAATCCCTCCAATTAAACTTGACGCCTTTATCACTGGCATCAACCACAACAGCCATTATCCTCAATCTTGGATGGCCTATCTACTCCAAGCTTCCAGTGTTACTAAGAATGCTCTTAGTAACCACTTCAAATAAGGTCTGGAACACATGTTTCAGTGTGTTCTTGTGTTGGACAGAGGCAAGAGGTGTAAGAGTAATGAGCCATTCATCAGCAATGGCTTGCTCATTTCCAGCTCCATAGGTTTCTGGATTCCTTCCCTCTGAAGGCAATCCAAAGGCATCCTCAAGGTCCTCTTCAGTGAATGTGATAACATGAGCAAATTCTTCTTCTTGTCCTTCATCAACATATGTCAGCCTGGTTCTCACTTCACCACTACAACTTTTCCTCTCCATCTGAGAAAGGCAAAGAACTCAACCATGTATTGTTCCAAGCAAGATGTGGGTTTGCTTTCCATAAACTTCTGAAGGCCTGACCTTCTTAGCCATTTAAGAACTGGGGAGATTTCAGGCTTTTCACTCTCAAATTAGACAATGGGTTCAAAGGCTAGGTTGGTTTTGTTGCTAAGGTAGGAAAAATCAACATCTAAACTCTCATGAGTGAAGTTTACAAACTTATCTTGTCAAATTTTGGGTGCCATTGATGAGTAAGAAAGCTTGAGAGAGAAGAGTTGTTTGTGTGGGAAAGAATGAATTGGATTAGGGCTTTTTAAGACTTGTGTATATTCCAAAAGGAATGTTTGTCATTGAGTTGGTGAGTCTTAAGGCAATTCAAAGGTTGACACTTTGGGAAATCAATTCTAGACGACCAGGATTGATTCAGGGGAGTTGGTCATCAAATGATCTAACGGCTCCCAAACATCATTCCTCATAAACTGGTTCAGCTCCTCTTGCATGGTAGTGATCCAGTTTGCATCTTGAAGTGCTTCTTCAATGTCTTGGGGTTCCCCGTTCTAATAAGAAATAGCAAAACAAAGCAGTTTCACCATGAAACCTTCTAGTTTTGACTCCAACACTTTCCAAGTATCAAGCTAGTTGGATGGTCAGATAACTAACTCCTTCTTTGCCTGATCCCTTCAGTAGAGTTGTCCTCTACTAAGGTTGAGTCACTTGGATCATAAAATTCAGGAAAGTTTATTGAAGGATCAAGTTCAGGATCATATTTAGGGTAGTTTTCATCAATGTCAGGGACATTGGTATTTTCAACATTATCAGTTCCCCCTCGAATATTGGATCCATTAACTACCTCAGCAGAGCATGCTTCTTCATTGGTAGTTGTTACCTGATTATGAACTGGGATTGGGTCAGTCAGTTCATCATTTCCTTCAGCGGGGTTTGCTTCAGGTAGGTTGTCATCAAAGGAGTTGTCCACTGTGAGATTTTCAGCAAAGTATGGTTGTACAACTTCATTGAATAGAGTATCTTTGTCTTTTAAGCTCAGTCTGGTTGTTCTATGTGTGATGTCTTCTAATTCCAAGGATTTATCCCTGTTCTCAAAAATAGCTTCATCAAACACAACATGAGGTGTTTCTTCCACAAGAAGGGATTTACAATTGTAGACTCTGAAGGCTCTACTGATTTGGGAATATCCACGAAATATTCCTTTATTAGCTTTGCTATCAAAAGCTTTCAATTGTTCTTTCCCATTGTTGTGAATGAAACACTTACAACAAAAAATGTGAAAGTAAGCCACTTTAAGCAATCTTCATTTCCAAAGTTCATATGGGGTCTTTTCTTGACCTTTAGCATGCAGTATTTATAGCTTCAGCCCAAAATCTCTTAGGCAATTTAGATTCATCAATTAAGGTTCTAGCTGCCTCTTTAAGAGTTCCATTTCTTCTTTCAGCTACCCCATTCTGTTGAGGTGTTCTAGCAGCTGAAGTTTCATGGGCTATTCCATTTTCAATGCAATATTCATTAATGTAGGAATTTATGAACTCAGTGCCTTTATTAGGTCTGATCTTGACAATGTTAGGATTTTCTCATTTGACAGTCTCTTCATTAGCTTAGGGAGTTTGACTTGTGTTTCCTTCTTATTAAGGAGAAATACTACCCAAGTAAATCTAGAGAAGTCATCTACTACAACTAATGTATATTTTCTTCCATACTAGCAGGGGTAATTGGTCAAAATAAGTCCATATGTAAAAGTTGAAGTACCCTGTCAGTAGAGATGGCTGGTTTGCCCTTGAATGAAGTTTTTATTTGTTTTCCTTCCTGGCATAGTTTACACACATGTTATTTTATGAAACTTCATTTGGCAGTCATTTTACTAATGCATTTCTTGCTAACTTGTTCATGGATTTAAAGTTCAGGTGGTTTAGCCTCTTATGTCATAAACAACTCTGCTCATTTGAGCTCTTAGCAATGAAACAGGTAGCATCAGTAGATAGGTTCCAGTCAGCAAAATATACATTTCCTTTCCTTATGCCAGTAGTAGAGTTTGTTGAGTTATTTTGTCTTTTTTTAAGCATTTATCACTTGAGAACTCAATATTATATCCTTTATCACAGAACTGGCTTATGCTTGACAGTTAATACTTGAGACCAGCCACATATGATACATTGGTTACCTTAACATTACCAATGATTAAGGTACCATAACCTTTGGTTGTGGCTTGTGAGTTGTCTCCAAAAGTGACATTAGGACTTTCTTGTTCAATAAGATCATCGAGGAGTGATTTGGTAACATATGTTCTTGTGGTCCTTTAGTACCTGCAAAGTTTAAGCTTTAGGTACCCTTTGAATTTTTGGGTCCTGAGAGGTTAGTTGTACCTTTAGGAACCCAAACTTTCCTAATAAACCTAATTGATTCAAGGTGGCTAAGTTGTCCTCTTTCATCAACATACACAGTTTTTCCCTTAAATGCCTTTGGGAAAGAATGTGTGAAAGTGTTAACTCTATAAGTATTAGGAGAGTGGACATTTTTCCTGACCTTATTAGGTCTTTGTGCAGCTTGATGAAATCTTTGAGGATAGGCATTAAGATGACCTTTACCCTTTGGCATGAAGGGTTTTGGTTGTCTCATTTTATTGTGCCCTTCAGGAGAGTTGATTCTAGGCTTGTTCAGTTTAGGTTGCCTCATGAGAGTTGGCCTTGGCTGAACATACTTTGGACAACTTCTCTGTATGTTGTTCAGGGGTGTTGCCCTTCCATTGGGTCTACTCTGTTAAACACCATTTCTCTTGTAGTCAGAGACTTTGGCCATTTCCTTAGGTATGGTGGGCCTTGGTCTATTGACTACTTGAGTGAGCGCATCATTCATTTTGCCCTTACCTTTGTTCAGTGGCTGAATTAATTCATTTTCAGCTTGTTGTGCCACTGATTTAACAAAGATCTTCTTAGTGTTACTTGTTGAAGCAACACTAAGACAATGTGAAGATTCGAATGGATAAAAACCAAGTCCACTCTTTTGAGCCATAGGTCTTTGGAAGCTTTGAATTTCCTCTATTGCTTCAGAGGATTTGTTCATAACGGACATCTTATTTTTCAGGCTCTCTTCACTTAATTTAAGAACATCATATTCATAAGAGAGATTTTCAAATTTAGCTTGTAGAACCTTAAGCTCAAAATCTTTTCTCTTTGGAATAAGCAGTTGCTCATCAATCTGCTTTTGTTGGTCAACTATCCTGAGAGAAGCTTCATCAAGTTCTCTCACGATTTGTTGATACAACTCAATAGACTTGATGTCAACTACAGATTTAGTTTGAGAGAGTTTTGCAACTTCAGTGTATAGTACCTCATTCTCTCTCACAGAGTTATCATGAAGTTCTTGTAGTCTAGTGAAATCTTTCATTAACTTTCCAAAGGATCATTAGTTTCTAGTGATTGAATTGATGATGAACTAGATGAAGAACATACCTCATCATCTTCTATTTCCATGTTGCACACATCATCATCATCATCACTGTTAGAGAACAGTCCATCATCAGAGGAGTTGAAGCTTTCATCACTTTGAGACTCATCACCAAGCACCATGGTTTTCCTGTTGTTGAGTCTTCTATCTCTTTTAGCTTGCCTTTCTTTCCTCTCTTTTGAGCTGAGTTCAGGGTAGTCATACTGAAAGTGCCCTTTCTTTTAGCAGTTATAACATAGATTTTCATCATCATCTTTCTTGGTTTCTTCTTTCCTTCTAGATGATGAAGGTTCAGCTCTATTGGATTTTCTCCTATCAGAGTACTTATCCTCTGATCTCCTTTCTTCAGGCCTTTTGTCCTCGGCCTTAGCTTCAGGAGAGTTGTACCTTCTCCTGACCTTGTTGTCTTGGTAGAACTTTTTGTATCTACCAAATCTGGAGTTGATTTTTTCAAATATTCTAGCCACGAGGGCTAGTTCTTCCTTCATTTCAGTTTTAGAAACTGACTTTGATGATCTTCGAGTAGTCTGCACTTCAAGTTCAACAGATTTGGCTTTAAAGGCCACTCCTTTGGTTGGCATTGAAGGTTCCTCACATGGATCTTCTGTTGAGATCAAACTCATAAGCTTTGAGTTCTGAGAAGACTTGTTGCATGGTCATGGTAGAGAGATCCTTGGTGTTCTGCATCATCACAGAATATACATCCCACTTTGGAGTGAGACTTCTTAGAATTTTGAGTGCCACCTGTTGGGAATTATCCTAATACCCAATAATAGTCCCCCAACAATGTGGTCCCCAACTCCTTTGTGGAAAATTATTATGGGACCACATTCCCCATCTCCTTTGTGGGGAATTATTGGCACTTGTGGTTATGGACCATCACGCTAGGGATCCTTGACTCCCGAGAATCTTTTGAGATGCCCTAGGATCTTTTGAGACTCTCGGGAATCCTTTGAGACTCCTTTTTTTTTTAGACTCTCGGAAATCCTTTGAGACTCCTTTTTTTTTTTAGACTCTCGGGAATCCTTTGAGACTCCTTTAAAATTACCAGGATCTATTTGGGACGTAATTTAAATATGAATTATCATAAATCTAATTTCATAATTTAAACAAATTAAATCAACTAATTCATGTAATGAATGTACAGTAAATAATTAAATTCCTAAACATGCGGAATCAAAGGATTACGTGAATCGGAGAGATACCGTTGAGAAGAATAACAACTTCAACCCAATTGCCTACTCAAGTATTCCCTAAGTCCTAGCCCGTTGATCCGGTGGGAGATCTCACGAACTATTAACTCTCAAGGAAGAATTAATTTTCTCTTGTTGCACACACTATAATTTCGAAAATTACAGATCTCTCTTTTCTGTATTTTGGAGAATACCGATTTTTACAACCCTTAGTCAAGAGTGGCGGTTTTCCTCTATATATAAGAGAGAGAATAGTCAATTTATTTATTAGAAAATATTGGAGATCTAGAAATATTTTATTCTCCAAGAGATATTATATTATTTCCATATTTTTCTCCACAATATTCTCTCCCAAAATAAGCGCTACTTTCCTCTCTTTCTTGCAACAAGATTAATTCTTATCTTTTTAATTACCTTAGTTAATGGACTTTTATTGGGCTACTTGAGGGGCCTTTAGGAGAATTAGGATTGGACCTCCCAATGGGCCCAAAAATCAATATTGAGCCACAATATTTTTCCAGCCCATTAATATTAATTCATTCCACTATAGAATTAATATTGCACTATCCATCCTAACCCATATTACAAAATATGGCTCCCGGTTATTATTTCTCGTGTTTAAGATTCAATGTCCATCAATTAATTTAAGCTACTGAATGCTTTAATTAATTAATATCTTTTATTCCTCGAAGTAAGGACAGCTCAACATTATTATCATACCGGAAATAAATTCCACTGATCAGATTTGATATGATAAACCTTCTTAGCCCACCAAGGGGACATAATCAACTTGACACTCCAAGACACGATTCTCTGTATTAATTTTGGGAATCTGTCCTATAATTAATAATATTGCCCAAAATATAAAGTATTGAATCACATTGATTCTTTACCCATAATAAATCAAAGCAATACTTCTTAACTACAGATAATTCCATTTAAGTGACAGAGATTAAGAAATCAACAACCACTGAGGTCTAATTCTTCATTCCTTAAGCCAGTCTAGAAGAATTACCTCTCTGTAGGTCATATTCAGCACATCATAATGCACTAGTGTAATCTCTTGGTCAAGACAAACCAATTTGAGCCTTACACCTTAACTTCTACCAATGGATTGTTAAATTCCATCTAAGTTGTGAATCAATTGTACTTATATACAAGGAATTGGCAATGTGATCTTCTACACACCACATTGTCTACAATGTAAAGTACATTTGAACGTTTATGCAATAAATAGTTACCATTCATTATATTTAAAGCAACCAGTGACAAAAATTTATTCTCATTAATAAGTGCAAAAATCAGTTTGTATACATAAGTAGCACCAAAAGCATACTTGCCAGTATAACCCTAACACCACCTCTCTTTTGGAGTAAACCTTGCCCAATGAGTTTATCTCATTCATTATGTCTGTGAATCTACCAGCAAGTTTATCAATAGACTCATTTGATTCCATTGTGAATTGTTCATATTTTTGCACAATAACTTGAGCTTGTTCTCCTTGATTTTTTTTGTACCCTCACACATAATTGCAAAAGTATCCCAAATTTCTTTGGTTTTTGTGCAATGGTAGACTGTTCCCATTACATCATCTGGAATGGTCTGATAGAGAGTATTTATGGCCAAATAATTGAGGTTGTGCCTCTTTCTCTCTTCAGCAGTGAAGTTATCTTCATCCTTAGACAGTAGCTCTCTTGGATCAGCCTTTTGTGCAGCTGTGACCTTTGGATTTGGCTTAGTGAAGGTGAATGGTCCCTTGGTAATTACTTTCAGCATCTCATCATGAAGAAAAGAAAGATGAGCTCTCATCTTAATCTTCCAAAAGTCATTATTCTCAATTGAGAACATTGGTAGCTTGTGATGAGATATATGGTTGACTGGGTTGGGACCTATGTTGTTGATAGTCTCCACAACATTTTCAGCAACTGCATTGTTAGGCATACTTGCAAATTTGTATATTTAAGCACAAAGTATGAATGAGTTTTTCAGAAAGATCAGTTCAGTGACCATACTAAAATCTGATTTTGAAAATCAAAATGGATTTTCAGAAGCAGTGGTCTTTGAACCCCTGCTCTAATATCACTTGTTGGTCCTGAAAGGAATATGACACAAGTGTATGGGGGGATGGAATGCACTTGTGTATGCAAATTCTTTTTCTTATAAACAAACAAGCTATCAGGAGAGTTGTCTAGTCAACTTCTCTGAGTGTGTATAATTTTGATTAGATAATCAAGCTACTGAGAACTATGAAGTAATCAGTTGAATAACTATCTAAGTAAATTATATGTGCGGAATTATGGTTGGCCCTTTATATTTAAACTCCTTTAATTTCTGAAAAACTTCTTAACACTTAACAGTTTTCAGGGGACTTGTCCTAAATCACTTTTGCACTGTTTGTGGAATATATCTTTTAAGACCAGTTTTGTGTGCAGTGTATGAATGTGTTACTTGAATGAAATAGCAGTAAGTAAATAACACAGTGGTTTATAGTGGTTGAAAGACTCAAGCTCCTACATCCACTTCCCTGATTTAACAGGATAATTCCTTCGCATGGAATTAACTTGTTTTATAGTGCCAAGGTGCACTGATCAACCACGCTTCTCTTTACTGCCTTGATCCCTGAGAAATCTGAGTCCTAGTACTCACTCAACTCGAACTAAATTGTTCTTTACTTGACAGTTCTAGTTCTCACACTTCTACAACAACACTTCTAACTTTCCTTGAAAGGTTTAATGGTTGAGGCTGGTTCCAACTAGGGTGAGATATCCTTTACAATGAAGTATTGTATAAGGATAGGATATCTCTCTAAGCTTTGATTGATGTACAATAACTTCAGCTTAGATGGGAACTGGAAGAGTTTGAAAACTTAAGAATTATATATTCTTTGAAAGAGCTTGAAAGCTTATGTGCTTATAATGCTTGTAGTTTCCATGCCTTGAATGGTTTCCAAACTCCAGTATTTATAGAGCAAAGTGGGGATGTGTTCGTTGGAGAGACATCCTCAAATTGTCTATTTCCATCTTCTTTGGACTGTGTATTTTGAGGACAGAATCTGTGATAGTGACATGTCTTCAACTTGGGAGGTAAACGATTAAAAGCTCTTTGTCTTAACTTGTTTCCACTCTTCCCAGTGTCTGAGTTGAATCTTCAGTACTCAACTTAGAAGACATTCTTCCTGAAGCTTGAATCATGATTAAGGACAACATTCCTTATCATCAGGACATATTTGTGCTCAGTCTTATCTCTTCAACTGACTTGGCTTATCAACAGTATTGACTAGCTTTTTCAGTTGAGTTAGCTTCTCATCTTCATTGAATCAAACTTGAGTTAAGCTTTGATGCACAACCTTCATATTAGTGAAGTTGACTCTATCAGCATAGTTGTCTCTTAACTTAGAATGTGTTTGTAGTCTTCTGATCTTGTATGTTGATTTACTCTTCTGGTCTTCACTTCTGATCTTCATATCTTAATTGAGTTTATGTTAATAGAAGTGATCTTCTGAAATTTGGACTATCAGAGGGATTGGCTCTTCTGATCTACTCTTCTGATTTGTTCTATCAGCAGTGTTGAACTCATATGATCTTGTCTTATCAGCAGGGTTGAAGTCTTCTAATTCTGAGCCTAAGGGAACTTGATCTAAGTGGTCTTCTAAACTTGTGTTCCCCCTCAACTTATGTATCTTAACATTTATAAGCTGCCTAACACATTAGCTGTTCAACTAACCTGATCTATATGTTCCAACAGTCCTAAAACATACTTAATAAATTTGACTTATATATCTTGGCATATCATCAGGGGTTTTGGTATCTTAATCAAAATCTCATTTTATTACCAACAGGCCATATCTTGAAACATTTCAAGATTACGGGACACACATGCCATACACATTCTAGCAATATTTTAGCACTCAAAAGTATTCAAAACACTCGAGAGATTAAAGTTTTTAAGCATTTTTGTTTGTGAGTGTTATCTTTAGTCCCCACTAGGCAAGTTTATAAATTATTATCCTAAGCCTAGAAAGTGATATCCTAGCCTTTACATTCGTTCTTAAATTGTAAAGGATATCACATTAAGTTGGTACAAGAACAAAACTCTACTTTCACCTTGAGAGATAGTTTGAGAGTATTGTTGAGTTCGTGGAAGTTTGAGAGTATTGCAATGAGAGAAGGTTGAAAGAAATCAAGAGAAGAGAAGAAGAAGAGGAGAGTGCACCTTGGCACTATAAAAGCAAGTTAGTTTCAAGTGAGTAAGGAATTATCCTATTAAGTTAGGAGAGTGGACGTAGGAGCAGTTTAGCCTCCGAACCACTATGCATCTTGTGTTCTTATTTACTGCATTTACTTTATTTGTTAAATAGTTTCTATTATACACTTCTTATTTGTTTGTTGAGTATCTAAGTGCACATTGCTTAAGGAGTATAATAGGGCATATCATTAATTCCGTATATAAGTTGTATTCTTGTTAAGATCTGTTATAATATTTCAAAAGTATTTATATAAGACTTTGTATCTAGACAACTTACCTGACTCTAATTATTTGTGTTATTGATTGTAAAATTTTTGAAAAACACATACACGTGTCTTCCCCCCCTCCCCCGACACGTGTCACACTCCTTTTGGGACCAACACACATTAATTCCTATTTTTTAAGAATATTTTCCTCTCCCATAAAGCTTTTAAATTGTAGTCCTCGAACTAGTTGAACGAAATAACAAAATTATTCAATAATATTTGAAGAATTCCTGAAGAAATAAACCACCAGCAAGGTTCAATAATTGAAGAATTCCTGAAAAAAATAAATCACCAGAAAATTTATCATGGTCATGGATTAGATGCGTTTTTTTTTTTTTTTTTTTCATTTGGGTGATTTTTTTAGGAGATTTTCATTTTTAGGGTTAGAAGAGAAGAACTTGATTGTGACTGAGATTGAGAAGTGAGAAAGACGCATAAGAACTCTATTTTAATTTTTAGGGTTACAAGAGAAGAACTTGATTGAGTTTGAGAAGTGAGAAAGACGGAGAAGAAGAACTCTATTGAGTTTGAGAATGGAAGATGTAGAAGGACTTGATTGAGTTTGAGAATGGAAGATGAAGAAGAACTTGATTGAGTTTGAGAAGAATAAGAACTTGATTGAGTTTGAGAAGAAGAACTTGATTGAGTTTGAAAAGACGCAAAAGAAGCATGAATTTTTTATTTTTTTTTATAAAGTTTTATTTTTTTTTCTATAAAGTGTAATCTCATATGGAAAATAAAAAAGAATACGTGTAATCTAACGGGGCAAGCCACGTCATCAGTTGTTGGCCACAGAAAAAAAATATGTATCTAATTGCAACACGATGAAAGGTTGAAATTTTTTACAATAATCGTAAAGGTCGTAATTAAATTAATATCGAGACTAAAGGCGATGTATTTATTTTTTTCTATTAGTTCTTTGTGACCCAAATTATATTTTTTTAACTTTTTTTTATTTATTTTATGCCAAAAAACATATTTTTTTTATTTCTAACATATTTCGGATTTTATTTTAATTTTACATTAATTTTCATTTGCACTTTTATTTTATTTTCAATATGTTCCCTTTTTTTTTTCTTTCTATGGGTTCTTTGTGACCCAAATCATATATTTTTTACTTTTTATTTATTTATTTTATGTCAAAATAATAATTTTTATTTTTTATTTGTGCCCAAATAATAATTTCAATTTTTTAAGTCTAATAAAAACACTTCATTTTATTTGTTTCTTTTGGTTCTTTGTGCTCTAATTCATATATTTTATTTAATGTACTTTTTGTTTGATTTATGCCTAAATAAAATAAAAAAAATTGTTTCATGCCCAAATAATATTTTTTTATTTTTTTTATAGTCTAATAAAATTTCATCTTACAATGAACATATATTGTTATTTAATAGAGTACCCTCACTCTCCTTCGTTGTAGAAATTTTCTTACTTCATTGTAAAAAAAAAATTGTTTCTATATTTGCAATCTAATATCATTTTACAACATTTGAACTCAATTAATTAGTTTGTCATCTAGATCCCACGAAATTGCATTTCATTTTATCTTGATTAATTACTTCTTCATCCGGATCTCTCAAATATTATTTCATGCTGCCTTATTTAATTAATTTTTCATCTAAATATTCATTTTTTTTAAAAATTATTTAGACATATTTTAGTTTAATAGAAATATTATCATTTAGATTATACATGGTATGATATTAATTACTAAGTGTTATGGTATAGTTTTAAAAATTATTTAGACATATTTTAGTTTAATAGGAATATTATCATTTAGATTATACATGGTATGATATTAATTACTAAGTGTTATGGTATAGTATTAGTTAAAAAAAATGTATAGTATTAGTTCACATACAATATAATATTATACATGTATAAGTTATAATGTCGTCTTCCAATTTCGAAGTATATATGATATGCTAAAAGATCTAAGCTTGAAAAATGTATAGTATTGGTTCACAATAAATATAATACTTGTTTACATACAATATAATACTAGTTCATATACAATATAATATTAATTTATATTTTCCATTCCAATCACACCTACAACATGCAACTAAATCATTAAAATACGAATTTATTTTCCAAGCAAATGGACAAAATTATACACAAAGAATGCGAGAGACAATAATTTATTTATTTGTGAACTAATACTATAGTATATATGAACTAATATTATATTGTATATAAACTAAAACATTATTGTATGTGAACTAAAATTATATTGTATATGAACTAATATTATATTGTATATGAACTAAACTACTGAGCTTAATACCAAAAGAATAAATAATACTCTGTATTTGTTGATATACTTGAACAAACTAGACAAAGTAAAACTATACATTATATGAACTAATACTATACAATATACGAACTAATACTATACTATATTTAAACTAATACTATACTAGCAATTGAAGAGACATATGATAAACTTAAAGTTGCTCACTCCTGCAGTCATATGAAGAGTTTGATTTAATAAAACAAAGTCAACAATATTAAATAAAAAAATTATCATAAAATACTAGAAGTGACATCAATGTGTATTTTTTTTTCGACATCAACATCAATATCAATTTGTACTTAAACATAACACACATGTAGTAAAAAAAAATTACATAATAGAAAGTTCACCACCAAGTTGAGCACTTTTCTTCGCTATATCGATTGAGTTTTCAACAAATAAAAATTGAAACTCAATTGCAAAATGCTTAATTGCAACCGTTGTACTGGAGAGCTCCTCACAATCAGAACAATATATTATAGCAATTTGCCATACTTTTATCAACATTATGTAGAAAAAAAAAACTAATTTAATTGTGTTTTTTTTCCTTCGATTTTTTTGTATTTTTCAGAAAAAAATTCTGAAATTTTGGTTATTTAAAAAAAAATATATGAATTTTTTTTAAGATTCATATTTTTTCTTGTAATTTTGTTTCCGATATTCATAGGTTTTACCGATTTTTTTTAATTTAAAAAACGATATAATATGTGATTTAATGAGTTGTAATTTAATTTAATTGATAAAAGAGTAATATAAGTTTTTTACATGTAATTTTCTTTTTAAAAAATGGGGGATGTGAACTCATAAAAAATGAGGGGGAAAATACTTGTGAATTATTTGAAAACTCAGCCCAAGAGTATTATCCAGTAAATTTAAAAAATTAGATTCAGTTACATGTATGTAATTGGTACACACAAGTATTTGTCTTCTTTAATATATATATATAAACTCTTTTAGAGGGGAGGGAATGGGAGAGGTCGAAAGAAAAACTATTCTTCCGACCTGTTTTGATTACGGTCAAGGATCGTCATATAGAGAAGGGGGCTTCAACTCCAACGGTTGCGACGATTTTCAGAGTTAATGAGTATTCATTTATTTTTTCATAATTAAATTTTAAATTAATATATCCTTTTATTGTTGGGCATTTTCAGATCTCATATATAAATTGTTTGTTGTTGAGTTTATGGAGATCTGTGGTCCTGTTTCGATTGAGAATTATGTTTACTGGCATTTTTCAATGTTTTAACTTCAGTTCCAGTGTATGATTGTCTCTTTAAAGACGTTTTACAAATAATTTATAATTCTACTCGGTAACTCATCCTTTAAGCGAGTTATGAGTTCTTGATTTTTACAAATTCTTGCGTTTGTCCACATTGTTTGGTTTTAGCAAGTCTTTCAAGATTTGTCTTTATTATCTCATCAGAATCTTATTTTTGCCACGACGTAGTATTTTTTGTTTGCACCAGTAATTTTATTTTATTTTGCACGGGTTTCTCCCACGGGTTTGAACGCCTGTACCAGTTACGTTGCCGATATAATTTTTTCGATGATTTTGATTTTTTTAGCAATTTTAGAAACTTCAGTTGGCTGGAATCTTCTAGCCGATTTCACTGGGTTTAGTCTCTTCTTTATGCCTTATAGTACTGTTTCACTTGGACCAGGTTTGTGTTGAAAATAATTTAGGCCTTAATGTTTTATACAAGGGTGGATTTTTGTTTGGGGCTTTGCCTTTGTTTGTAGGTTATTTTGCTTTAGTTGACAGTCAATTTAGCTTTCTAACCCATGTATTTTTTTTTTTGGGTGAGTCTAGTTGACTTTTTATTATTATTATTTATTTTACTTTTTACGTAATTTTTTTTTTGTTACATTTTTTAACTGTAGTGACTTACAATTTTTAATATATATTTTCAATTATATTGACTTACATATTTTGCTAATGTTATATTGCATCTTTTAATTATATGATGTTGCACTTTTCAATTGTAGTGTTTTACACTTTATATATAATAATATTTTCATTTATAGTGACTTACACTTTTTAGTAATATTGTGTTGCATTTTTCAGTTATAATAACTTACATTTTTCTTTAAAAATTGTGATACTGACTTGCACTTTTTAATAATATTGTATTGTACTTTTCTTCATTAATATTTTGTTGCACTTTTCAGTTATACTGACTTACACTTTTTATTAAAAAATTGTGATACTGACTTACACTTTTTAATAATATTGTGTTGCATTTTTTAGTTATAATAACTTACATTTTTCATTAATATTGTGTTGCACTTTTTAGTTACAGTGACTTGTACTTTTTAATAAATATTGTATTGCACTTTTTGAGTTATAATGACTTACACTTTTCATTAAAAATTGTTTTGCACTTTTTTTTTTGTATTTTTTTTTTTTTAAATTCAATTTGCCTATCTACCGTGTTTTTTAACCCCACCCTTTATGTCTGTTTTTGCTTCTTTTTGCTATTTTTCTCCTTCTGCCTTTTTTTTAATCTTTACTTTTTGTTCTTTAATATTTTTTTCCCTTTCTGCCTTTTTAATCACCTTTTTTCCTTTTTAATTTTTTTTTACATTTATCGACCTTGTATTGCTTTTTTCCCCACATTATGCATTTTTTTTTTTGCTCATTTAATTCATTTTGCCTTTTTTTAATCACATTACGCATTTCCTGCATTTTTTAATTTATTTTTTCTTTCGACCTTCTATTAACCTCTTTATTGCTGCCCTTTTTTCTTGTTTTTATGTGCCATCTTTCCGTCTTCTTTTTATCACTTTAGGCTGAAAGTTAAAGATGGGATATAAAGGAAGAAAAGGGTAATATAATTAAGGGGTTAAAAAAAGGTAGAATGGAAAAATGAATTTAAAAAAAGCAGTAATAAGTGATGAAGAAAAATGAAGATTGGGAGAAAATTAACAAAAAAAAGGCATAATGAGAGGGAAAAGCATTGAAGGCTGACAAAATGGGAGAAGAAAAACAGTAAAACAGGAAAAAAAAAATGATAAAAAGCAAAACAGGCTATGGGAGAAATAGAAAGAGCAAAAAAGAGGTGGGAAATAAAAGCAAAAAAGAAAAATTAATATAAAAGGAGAAAAGGTAGAAAGAAAAAATAAATTAAATAAATAATAAAATACAAAAAAAGATGGAAAAGCTGAAAAAGGCACTGGGAGTGGATAAGAAAAAGTTAAAAGAAAAGTTTTATTAAAAAACTTAAATTCGTATGCCAGTGAAACGAGTAATGAGCCCATAGTTTTGTTTTCACCTATGTTGAAACTAACAGTATAAATATCCTTCTCATACCCTTAGTTTCAAGAGAAGTGAAAAGAAAAACATGACTTTCATTACTCTTTTCACTGAGGGAATTTCACTTTTTAATAAAACTTTCTATTAATTTTTTTTTCAATATTCCACCAAAAACTTGGTCTACTTTTCCACTTTAATTTCCAAGTCCAGAAACACGTTTCTTGTTGTTTGGATTTGGGTTGAAGGCAGTTTCGTGTGAGGTGTGGTTGCTGATTGATTAAATTGTGAATTTTTTTTTTCCAAGTGTTGAATCTTGATTTATTTTATTTATTGGTTAATTTAATTATGTTGTTTTGTTTGTAGTCCGGGTAAGGAATGCCCTCATCATGAAGAAGTGGCAGGTACAAAATTAAAACAACAATTGCAATTCTTTCTATACTGAAAAATGTTTATAGGCAGAGTGTATGTTGATTGATTAAATAACACCCATTTCATATGAAATTATTAATACACATAAAGGATTTAATATTAATTTTTCCATTTAAATTATTTATTTAATTTATTTTTATATAGGGAAGGAATTCGTTTGATAGATATTGCATTACATGTGTTTCACTGGAGATCAATTTCCTTACAAAAGCATTACAAATTGGGAAGCAGTGTAGGGAAAGATGGCACAATCATTTAAAGGTTTTTTTATTTAACGTCAATAATGTTCTATTTTCCCCCTACTTTCTCATCACGCTTATGGCTCGTTTAACAATATGTTTAATGTTTAATTTTCCAGGTGCTAGTAATGGCTCCACAAATCTTGGTTTATAAGCCTCGATCAAATAAAGGTTTTAATATTTGATGAATGCAAGAGGAAAACACCAATATGCTTGCATAATGACGGTACAAAAATCTCAGGCTTTCTTTGGACTTAATATGGAAAATGATTTATATATTGATGAAGTTATGAGTTTCAATAATATAAATTCACTTGCAGGAGTTGTATCGAACTAGCAAATAATAGTGCACAACTTCCTAGAATATTTGGGATGACAAAAGGTAAAAGCTGTGGAGAATGTTTCAAGGAAGACAAACCTACTATTGGTCTTATCATCATCTTAATCACATGGAGACAAGGGGAATTATAGATTTTCTTGATTTACAATCATTATTATTTCATGATATATTGATATGTATAAGGAACAATTTCAATTTCATAAGATTTAACTTTTTTTTTTTTTTTTAGAGAAGTGTACATTTTATTCTAAGGAGTGTTTTCTCTGATTGTAAATTGGACTAGTCTTGTGTGAAATATTGCATATATGCATTTCAGCCATTCACACTCACATTTTTTATAAATACACCCACTGACAGCTCAACCCACATTTTTTATAAATACATCCACTGTCAGTTCAATTCACACCCATATTTTTTATAAATACACCCACTAGCAGAAATTGTACTTAGTCGTCTTCTCCGAGCAGTTTTCGGCCACCCCAGACCGCGGCCGAACGCTGCAATTTACGACGGCCTTAATCTTTAAATATTTTCTATTTCTTTAAATATTCTTTGATAATTATTATGGATCAAGGTTATTTTATATTACTATATGCAATAATATATGTTACTATATGTTATAATGTGAGTTACTTAATCAATAAAATCTAGAAAAAAATACTACATAAAAGAATCGGTATTACTATATAAAAAATTATATGTCTAGAAAGTGCTCGAGGTTTACAATGTTAGAAGGGTTGATAAAGGAAATGGGTCTCGACATCGACGTCTTATATACGACAAACTAGTGGATATAATTTCATGCAGTTGTAAAATGTATGAGTTTGAAGGAATACCATGTAGGCATATGCTTCAATACTTCAGAGTCAAACAAATATTTGAGTTATCTGATAAATACATCATGCATAGGTGGATAAAAAATGCAAAAATTTGAGTGCTTATAGATAAAAATGATGCATGTATTACTGGAACCGAAGATGCAACCTTGATTGCTCGTCATGGGAAATTGTCTTATGTTGCAACATTATTGGTAGATGATGCATCCTTAACTAATGCTAGCACTGACCTTGTACTAAATGCTCTTGAAGATTTGCATATTAAAGTAAGAGAAATAAATAGTGGCCAAGAAGTGAACTCACAACATTTAGAGGAGCAATTTGACGAAGACCATTTAAGTATCATTGACCCTTCAAAAGTGAGGGCAAAGGGATGTGGAAAGAGAATACAATCATCGAAGGAAAAAAGTATTCTCAAGAAAAGAATGTGTCGTGGATGTGGACTTCGTGGACAATCACATGACAAACACAATTGTCCAAAATTGAATCCAAATTTGGATAGGTATTCATTAATTTAATTATTCTTACATATTTTATAAAATGATATGGGCTCCTTATGGAGTCAAATGATGATGGGCATTATCCACGTCATTCTTTTTTTAATTAATTAAAATTTATTTTAGAAAATAAAAAGATTTAAAAATATATCTTAAGCTCTCCCCTAAAATTTGGGAAAAGTCACGCATGTGACAAATTTATGTTAATAATAATTTATTTATAATTATTATTTATTAATATTGATAATAAACTCAATCATGCATATACTATTATTTAGGCATTATTATATTTAGATAAAAATATATTATTAAATCTTGATTGATATATTGATATTGTTAATATTCAATATTGATTGATTGCATAATTTATTTATTGTACTGTACTTTAAAAAAATTATAATTATAAAAAATAATGACTACATTAATTTACTAAACCCTAAAATAACTCACTATTTTTATTTTATAACTTTAATTTTAATTTTTAGAATTTAGGATTTAGTGGTTTAGGATTTTAGGGTTTAGTGGTTTAAGGTTTTAGGGTTCAGGTTTAGTAGTTTAGAGTTAAGTATATTAATATAGTCATTATTTTTTATAATTTTATTTTTTTTATTAAAAAATTACATGTATAAATGAATGGTTTTATTTTTTGTAGAGTACAATAAATAAATTAAATGTGTAATATTTAATAAATATGTATTAATAATAAAATCCATTAAAAATAATTTTTAAAAAATCTTAAAATATTTTATTTCCTAATTATATGGATAGAGGTAGAGATATACGTTCAATTATATATTTTTTCATTTTTTAAATTAATTAAATAAGTTAATATGATGATTGGATAATGTCAAATCATCATTTGGCTCCATAGATTAGATAGGCTATTAATGGGTTTCATATCATTTCTATTGTATATAATATATATATATATATAAACAGTATTTTACCAATTTTACCAATAAAAATATATATATATATATATATATATATAACATGAAAAATATTTATATTATTGTGAATTGTTTATGTATATATGCATGAAAAATATTGTTTTCAATTGTGATAAACAACTTAAATAAATTCAACATGATGTGGAAAAATGAGGCGGGTCCGATCCGACCCTCACGGGACGGGGCACGGGGAGACTATCCAGGACCTGTACGGGGTTCGGGATGGGTCCGGAGCATAATACATTAGAACGAATCCAGAGCATATACAAGTGTGTTTCATATACATTTACATCAATAGTTCCAGCGCCGGAGATAAAAAAAATCACACAAACTCTAGATGGACTCTATGAATTTTCTAAATTCACGTACTTTTTAAAGTTCAAAAAAATTAATAGAATCTCAATTGAATATACATACTCTTATTCGCTCTTAAAGGCAGACGGTGTGTAGTATTTTTTAATCACAAAAACTTGTATGCAATATTTCATCTATTGTCACGTTTAGTAAATGGGCTCAACATATAATTGGGCTGTTAAATTGGGTCAACATGTTTTATTAAATTTTAACCGCTTTATTAATTTTATCCATTATGTTCCAATTTTTAGATTTCGATCTGATTTATTAATTTCACTTCATTGATTTTCAAATTTAGTGACAAACTTTTTGATATGCAGTATTATACACTTTTCATGTAGTAATATTTTTTATTTAATGAAGTAACGTTTTTTTTCCATGTAGTAATATGTTTCTATTCATGTAGTAATATGTTTCTGTTCATGTATTTTTTTAAATCTGTTGTCATATTATTATTTTTTCTATTCGTGTAGTAGTAGTTAATAATGTTATACATGTAGTAGTTTAATTTTGCTATTTTAGTAAAACTTTTTTTTTAAACGTAGCAACAAGTTTTTTGATATGTAGTATCATACATTTTTCATGTAATAATATTTTTTATTTAATGAAGTAACATTTTTTGTACATGTAGTAATATATTTTTGTTCATGTATTTTTTTTAAATCTGCTGTCATATTATCATATTTTCAATTCATGTAGTAGTAGTATTGTTTATACATGTTTTAGTTTAATTATGTTCTTTTAGTAAAACATTTTTTTAGTGATAAATTTTTTGATATGTAGTATTATACAATTTTTCATGTAGTAATTTTATTTTTAATGAAATACGGAGTAACATTTTTTTTTTGTATATGTTTCTGTTCATGTTTTTTTTTTTAAATCCATTATCATATTAAGAAAAATATTTTTGTGATTTAATATATTATATTTTAATTAAATAAATTTATTTACGTTACTTAATTTACTATAAATATTTTATTATATTATTGTGTATATGCATATTTGTTGAGACCGTAAAATTAGTTTAACTATTAATTAAATGGGCCAAGATTTTGGGTTTGTATCTAAATTGGGGTAAGATACGTACATGAAATATTTCAAGATCAATTTTTTTTTTTTTTTGTGAATTGTTTTTTTATATTTTATTTTGTGGAGTGCAAATAGGGATTAATCAAATTAAGTTGTTCACGAGTTTATTGGTGTTGACTTGAAAAAAAAATATCGAATTCGTTTAATGTTATTAATTATTTGAGAAAAAAAAAATATTTACGTCCAATAACTTTTACTTTTTTTAAAAAACGTCCCAAAATAGTTAAAATTTTAATTTATGTCTCATAACTTTTTGAATTGCTTAATTTACGTCCAATTTCATCTGAGTTAAAAAAATTCGCCGAAAATCCTTAAATTTAATATAGAAACGACGTCGTTTTGATCACTCTGACGTAAATGAGACGTAAATTACGCAATTAAAAAAAGTTATGGGACGTAAATTAAATTTTTAACTAAATCAGGACGTTATGTGAAAAAGATAAAAATACTCAACAAATGTGTATATTTCACTATAAAATTGAACTAACATTTTAATCTTTATATTTATTAAACAAATAACACTATAGCATCTTTTTTTTTTTTTTTTTTTGTGTTAATTAATCGAAAAATTATATTAATAAATATAAGTTTAATAAATATAAATATAATTTTTCAGAATATAATTGAACAACAAACACCTGAATGTAATTTAGATTAAACTTATATTTATATTTATTAAACTTATATATATATTTAACAAACAGTTATTAAAATTTTATTTATATTTATTAATATAATTTTCCGATTAATTAATTAATACCAAAAAAAGAAAAGAATAGGTGCTATAGTTTTATTTGTTTAAATGCAAGTTGTTCTTTTCCAGTGGTAATTAATTTATATAAATTTGCATTAAGAAACTTCATTTAATGCTTAATTTAAGAAAAATTGATTTTTTTTTTAATTTCAGAAGTTTAATTTCGGCCCACCTATAAATTAGAATTTAATTTTTTCTTGTATCAAGGATTACATTTAATTAAATTTAGGACTTTCATAATTTATTCAATTAAATTTCATTATTTTAAACTATTAAATACTTTCTTTAAATATAATAAATAAAATAGTTCTTACATAAATTTCTCATTATATATAAGTTATTATGTCAACGTAACAAGTTGAAATATTAATTGATTGAATTGTTTATTCAAAATTTTGAGAGATTACATGGAGATTTTTTTTTTCCCTATATATCTTGTCTAAAATGTAATCTCTCAATGAAAAGAATAGATGCTATAGTTTTTCGATTAATTAATTAATACCAAAAAAAAAAAAAAAAGAATAGATGCGATAGTTTTATTTGTTTTATAAATATAAATATTAAAATGTTAGATTAATTTTATAGTGAAATGTACTCATTTTTTTGAGTATTTTTATCTTTTTCGCATAACGTCCCGTTTTAGTTAAAATTTAATTTACGTTCCATAATTTTTTTAATTGCTTAATTTACATCCCATTTACCTCGGAGTGACTAAAACGACTTGGGGATTTCCGACAAATTTTTCAATTCCGGCGAAATTGGACGTAAATTAAACAATTAAAAAAGTTATGGGATGTAAATTAAAATTTTAACTATTTTGGGACATTTTTCAAAAAAGGTAAAAGTTACGGGTCGTAAATAATTTTTTCTCTTAATTATTTCATTAAAAAAAATAACTTTATTCATCCATAAAATCTAGTTCAGATGAGCACTTGTTAAAAAAAAAAATAATAAATAATGATATTGATATTGTAGTGTATTGTGGATTCATTACAAATAAAGCGATTGACTTTTTAGTAAGTAATGATGAATGACAATTTGAGTAATTGAGTGATGGCTGAACAGTGACGATAAAGTGATAGTTTTCATCAAATGTATGAGATTAGATTTTGTGGACGGAGGGAGTACTAGGTATTGACATTGTCTCATTTGCATCCCCGCATTCTGAATTTCCCATTTATAAAAAAATTCCATTATATTATTAAGTACATTCTTCATCGAATTAGATCGACACTTCTAGTATTGATGAAATTTCTATTCTATTTACTTAATCACATGAAATTTTAGCCAACTTCATATCTGAAATGAAATCAAATGTATGAACCTCGTATGAACGAAAAAATAACAAAAATTTTCTACTTAAAATTGAAAGTTGCGACATATCAAAATGGAAAGGAGTTGATAGAACAATCTGCGTCTCTTACTTAATGACACATTTTGCTATTTCTAGCGTCTCTTACTTAAGGATTCATACTTAAAATAGCAAAAAAAAAAATATTGATTATCCCTTCAAAACATCACAATATTACATCATTACTTTATTCATACTAAATAGCAACTTCACTACTCATAAAGTTGATAACTTGCCCGCAGTTACCAGCTCGCGAACAAAATGACAGTCAATGTGTAGGAGTGGCAACGGGGCGGGACCGGTTTATGACTCCTCCGGCCCCGGCCCCGACGGGGAATTTTTGTCCCCGAACCCGACCCGAACCCCGACGGGGAAATTTTTAAAATCCCCATCCCCACCCCGATCGATATCGGATTTCCCCGACCCCGACCCGAAAACCGAATTATTTATTTAATTATTATTTTTATATTTTAATATTTATTATACCTCCCTAAAAAAAATTATATTATTAAATAATTGATTATATTATAAAACTATTTATTAAAAAACATTTAAAAGGAAAAAAACATAAATATATATAGATATATGTGCATACATAAATATAAAAAAATATGTATATAATGTATATTGGGGCGGTTTCGGGCGGGGCGCGGGGCGGTGTATATAAATACCGTCCCCGCCCCGTCCCCGATTTAATGTTTTTCGATTTTCCCCGAAAACCGAACCGAACCCGATAAAGAGACTAAAAAATCGCCCCGATCGGGTTGGGGACGGGGCGGATCACCACGGGTTCGGTATAAATTGCCATCCATATCAATGTGCTTTGCCTGTTTGTGAGCCACTTGATTCTGACTGAGAAAGAGAGCACTATTGTTATCCAAGAGAAGGATAGGGCGAGCAGGTGACGGAACACAAAGCTCGCGAAGAAGATTAGTGAGCCAAACGACCTCGGCAGCTGCGTTAGCCAAGACGCGATACTCCGATTCACAACTAGAGCGAGCAATTGTAGGTTGTTTCTTGACACTCCAAGACACAAGATTCCCACCCAAGAAAATAGAGTAACCATATGTGGAACGACAAGTCTCCACACAGCGAGCCTAGTCAGCGTCGGAATAGGCGACCACGGAGGAGTCTGGTCGGCGAGTGAAAGAGAGACCATAATTGATTGTGTGTTTGACATAGCGAAGGATTCACTTCACTGCCGAGAAGTGGTCGATGGTAGGCGCATGAAGGAACTGGCTGACATGATTCACCGAAAAGGAGAGATCATGTCGAGTAATAGTGAGATACTGAAGGGCGTCTACCAAAGAACGATAGAGAGTAGGATCCGAGAGCGGATCACCAGTGCTGACAAGAGTCTCGCCCGCGGCCAAGGGAGTGGCAATAGGCATGGAGTCTTGAAGGTCTGCTCGCTCGAGTATCTCACAAACATATTTGGACTGTCCAACAAATAGACCCGACGAGGTGTAAGAGATTTCCAAGCCTAAGAAGTAATTGAGGCGACCAAGATCCTTGAGCGCGAACTCCTTGTGCGCACGAGCAATGAACCGAGCAAGCAAGGATGGGTCATTCCCCGTTACGATGATGTCGTCCACATACAAGAGGAGAAAAACAACAGAAGATCCCCGAAAGAGGTAAACCAACGAGGACTCAGACTTACACTCCTGAAAACCAAGGCCGAGCAAGAAGGAGTTGAACCGTTGAAACCTAATTTTTTTTCTAGTAATTTTTTTTTTTCGATAATTTTTTTAAATTTAAAAAACGGTATAATATGTGATTTAATGAGTTGTAATTTAATTAATAAAAGAGTAATATAATTCTTTTACATGTAATTTTCTTTTTAATAAATGGGGTGAACTCATAAAAAATGAGGCGGCAAATACTTGTGAATTATTTGAAAACTCAGCCCATGGGTATTATCCAACACATTTAAAAAATTAGATCCAATTACATGTATGTAACTGGTACACACACGCATTTACCTTCTTTAATATATATATATATATATATATATATATATATATATATATAAACTCTCTTAGAGGGGAGGGAATGAGAGAGGATATGATGGAAGAAAAACAATTCTTCCGACCTTCTTTGATTGCGGTCAAGGATCGTCATATAGAGAAGGGGGCTTCAACTCCATCGGTTGCGACGATTTATCGAGTTAATGAGTATTCATTTGTTTTCTCATAATTAAATTTCAAATTAGTATTTCCTTTTATTGTTGGGCGTTTTCAGATCTCATACATCAATTGTTTGTTGTTGGGTTTATGGAGATCTATGGTCCTGTTTCGATTGAGAATTATATTTACCGACATCTTTCAATGTTTTAACTTCAGTTTCAGTGTACGGTTGTCTCTTTAAAGACGTTTTACAAATAATTCTACTTGATAACTCATCCTTTGAGCGAGTTATGAGTTCTTGATTTTTACAAATTGTTGTGTTAGTGTAGATCGTTTGGTTTTAGCTAGTCTTTCAAGGTTTATCTTTGTCGTTTGGGCTTGGGGTATCTCATTAGAATCTTATTTTGGCCACGATGTAGTAATTTTGTTTGCACCAATAATTTAATTTCATTTTGATCAAGTTTCTTCCATGGGTTTGAGCATATGTCCCAGTTACGTCGCCTACATAATTTTTACGATGATTTTGATTTTTTTTAGCAATTTTAGAAACTTCAATTTGCTGGAATCTTCGAGCCGATTTCACTATTCGGTTTAGTCTCTTCTTTATGTTGAAAATAATTTAGGCCTTAATGTTTTATACATGGGTGGATTTTTGTTTTATGTTTTTTTTTGGATGTGTCTTGTGTACACTCGAGTGTATCGTGTGCACTCGAGTTACTGTTGACTTTTTTTTTTTGCATTTTTTAATTGCAGTGACTTACACTTTTTAATAAATATTTTCATTTATATTGGCTTATACTTTTTGGTAATGTTAATATTAAACCTTTTAATTATATGATGTTGCACTTTTCAATTGTAGTGTCTTACACTTTAAAATAATATTTTCATTTATAGTAACTTACACGATTTAGTAATATTGTGTTGCACTTTTCAGTTATAATAACTAATTACACTTTTCATTAAAAATTGTGATACTAACTTGCATGTTTTAATAATATCGTGTTGCACTTTTCTTCATTAATATTGTGTTGCACTATTCATTAAAAATTGTGATACTAACTTGCATTTTTTTATAATATCGTGTTGCATTTTTCTTTATTAATATTGTGTTGCACTTTTCAGTTATACTTGATTACTGACTTACACTTATCATTAGAAAATTGTGATACTGACTTACAATTTTAAATAATAATGTGTTGCACTTTTTAAGTTATAATAACTTACCTTTTTTATTATTATTGTGTTGCACGTTTTAGTTATACTGATTTGTACTTTTTAATAATATTGTATTATCGTGTTGCATTTTTCTTTATTAATATTGTGTTGCACTTTTCAGTTATACTTGATTACTGACTTACACTTATTATTAGAAAATTGTGATACTGAATTACAATTTTAAATAATAATGTGTTGCACTTTTTAAGTTATAATAACTTACCTTTTTTATTATTATTGTGTTGCACGTTTTAGTTATACTGATTTGTACTTTTTAATAATATTGTATTGCACTTTTTTGTTAGAATGATTTACACTTTTCATTAAAAATTGTGTTGCACTTAATTTGTGTGTATTTTTTTTTTTTAATTCAATTTGCCTATCTACTTTTTTTTTTTAATTCAATTTGCCTATCTACTTTTTTTTTTTAATTCAATTTGCCTGTTTACCTTTTTTTAACCCTTCCCTTTATGTCTGTTTTTGCTTCGTTTTGCTATTTTTCTCCTTCTGCTTTTTTTTTTAATCTTTTACTTATTGTTCTTTAATCTTTTTGCCTTTTTAATTACCTTTTTCCCTTTTTAATTTTTTTTTTCATTTATCGACCTTTATTGCTTTTTTTTTTTTCCCACAGTATGCATTTTTTTGCTAATTTAATTCATTTTGCCTTTTCTTTTAAATTTTTAATCACATTACGCATTTCCTGCATTTTTTAATTTATTTTTTCTTTCGACCTTCTATAGCCCCTTTATTGCTGCCCTTTTTTCTTGTTTTTATGTGCCATCTTTCCGGTTTTTCTTATCACTTTAGGCTGAAAGGCAAAGATGGAACATAAATGGAAGGAAAAAGTAAAATAATTAAGGGGTTAAAAAAAGGTAGAATGGAAAAATGAATAAAAAAAAAGCAGTAATAAGTGATGAAAAAAAATGAAGATTGGGTTAAAATTAACAAAAAAAGGCATAATGAGAGGGAAAAGCATTGAAGGCTGAGAAAATGTGAGAGAAAAAAAAAGTAAAACAGGCAAAAAAATGATAAAAAGCAAAACAGGCCAAAATATGGGAGAAATAGAGTAGAAAGAGAGAAAAAAAAGCCAAAAAGGCAAAACGAAATGCAAATTAAAAAGAAAGAGCAAAAAAGAGGTGGGAAATTCTATTAAAAAAGTGAAATCCGTGTGCCAAGTGAAACGAGTAATGAGCCCATGGTTTTGTTT
This sequence comes from Galeopsis tetrahit, assembly GCA_963675135.1. Classification (NCBI taxonomy): domain Eukaryota; kingdom Viridiplantae; phylum Streptophyta; class Magnoliopsida; order Lamiales; family Lamiaceae; genus Galeopsis; species Galeopsis tetrahit. The sequence goes on from OY776122.1 coordinate 35,522,570, forward strand.
TCACCGGTTTTGAAACTAACAGTATAAATATCCTTCTGCATACCCTTAGTTCTAAGAGAGGTGAAAAGAAAAGAAAATTATGACTTTCATTACTCTTTTCACCGGATGGATTTCACTTTTTTAATAAAACTTTATGTTAGATTTTTTTTTTTCAATACTCCACCCAAAAACTTGATCTTCTTTTCCACTTTAATTTCCAAGTCCAGAAAACACGTTTCTTGCCGTTTGAATTTGGATTGAAGGTAGTTTCTGGTGACGTGGTGGTTACTAATTGATTTAAAGGAATGCCCTCATGAAGAAGCTACAGGTACAAAATTAAAACAACAATGGCAATTATTTATATATATAAAAAAATGTTTATATTAATTTTTGCATTTGAAATCATTTATGTAAGGGTTAATTCTAAATAAATACACCACCTTTCATCTCAATATCAATTTAATCACGACCTTTACCATTTCTTTTAAAACCCCAACCTTTAATTTCATCGTGTTGCAATTAATTAGATACACATTTTTTTTCTCTGGTCAACAATTGATGATGTGGCTTGTCGGAGCTCGCCACGTCATATTAAGACATATTTTTTTTATTTTCCTTATAAAGATTACACTTTATAAAAAATATAATTTTTTATAAAAAAAAAATAAAAAATTGTAGTGTCTCCTTTACTTCTCAAACTTCAAGTTTTCTTCTATAATTCTCAAACTAAATCAAGTTATTCTCCTAACCATAAAAATTAAATAAAAATAAAAATAAAACTCTTGGCATCTTCGACGTCTTCTTCACTTCTCAAACTCAACAGAGTTCTTGTTATGTGCGTCTCTCTCACTTCTCAAACTCAATCAATCAAGTTCTTCTCTTCAAATCCTAAAAATCAAAATCATAAGGGATAGATTGCAATAATCATTAGTGTTAAACACATTAATTCCTAGAATATTTTCCTCTCTCATAAAACATATAAATTGTAGTTCTCCAACTAGTTGAACAAAATAATAAAAAACCACAAGGTTATCTTCAACATACACCCAAATACAATAATTAATTGAGGTCCACCGAAAAAAAATTATAGTTCTCGAATTAGTTGAACAAAACAACAAAATTATTAAATAATTTAAGAATTCCTGAAGAAATAAACCACCAAATCACCAATGATCATGGATGCGTGAGTTTTTTTTTTTTGTATGATTTTTATGGTTAGAAGAGAATAACTTGATTTAGTTTGAGATAGAGAAAACTTGATTAGTTTGAGAAGCACGCATGAAATTTTATTTTTATAAAATTTTATGGTTAAGAGAGAATAACTTGATTTAGTTTGAGAATGGTAGAAGAAAACTAGTTTGAGAAGCGGAGGAGACGCGTGCAATTTTATTTTTATTTTATAAAATTTTATATTTTTATAAAGTGTAATTTTTATATGAAAAATAAAAAACAATGTGTAATTCCGGCAAGTCATATCATCAATTGTTCACCGGAGAAAAAAATGTGTATCTAATTGCAACACGATGAAAGATTGGGGTTCGTAAAGGTCGTGATTAAATTGATACTGAGACTAAATGTGGTGTATTTATTTAGAATTAACCCTTTATCTAATTTAATTTTATATAGGAAATTAGTTCCTTTCAAAGATATTGCATTACATGTGATTCACTCGAGACCAATTTTGGAGTCCGCAATAATAGAATGGCGGCGGTCGTCGACCTAGATGAGGTCGACGAAACCGATAGGGAAGATGCCGGCAATAGTGCCGAGGAGGATGGTGACGAGACTGACTCAGATCTGCGCGATCAAGGTTTGGATATAGGGGTGGGCGAACAGATCGACCCTGCTCGAATCGAGGAGACTTTGACGAGCAGCCTCCGCGAGGATTATGAGGAAGTTGTTCGCTATGCGACGAGCATAAAAGATGTTTTGAGTGGACGAGAGGATTTGGATGGCGATGAACTCTCGAGGGAGACATTTTACAAGTATACCTGTGATTACCTGCCTAGAGAGGTTCCTCGCCCGTACCGAGAAGCTTATGAATCGAGGTATGAGGCCAGTAAGTACGCGAGCAGTGTCTCCTCGGCCCAACTGGAAAATTCCAGGAAGAAATATCACCTACCGGCCGACGTCTGCTTCTTCGTTCCTCGCAAAGATGAGAGGACCGACCAGCCGCCAGAAGGGATGGTCGCCGTCAACATCGGCATGATGGAGGCAGGGCTGAGGTTCCCCCTGCACCCCGGAATTTCAAATTTCTTACGCTTTCTGGGGGTGGCCCCTTCTCAAATATTGCCGAACGGGTGGTCGAATCTGATCGGGCTCCTCACGTTGTTCGGCCTGGTCGCGGTCGAGAACGGTTGTCGGAACACTTGGCTCAGCCCGAAAGAGATCAACTATCTCCTTCAAGCGGTCGAGGCCGGAAAAAAGGTAGGCTACAGTTTTTACTATGTAAACAGCCGCGACTACATCAAGCTGGTCGAAGGGGTCCCCAACAAAATCCGAGATTGGAAGACCAATTGGTGGTGGGTAGCCGGGGACTGGAAAAGTACGGTGAGGCCGGATGGGTCCTCTGCTCGCATTCCCATCGCGACCGACTATCAGAGAATTCGTGGTAAGTCTTTTTATTTCTGCTCGTTCTTGTCTATACTGAATAACTCCTCGCTCTTGTAGGTGACACTGTTCGCGCGAAGACCGCCGAGCATCGCCTCTCGTCCCTCTCCCAATATCACATTTGTTGCGTGCTTAACCGTCGCTATTTGGAGAGGTCCTGCCGCTTTCTGAACAGGAAGTGTATGCGCGAGCGAGCAGGTCTTAGAGTACCTCCTCACCATATCACTCGAGAGTTTCCTCCAGGTATTTGAAATATTTCCAAGTCTTTTCGTAAAAAAATCTTCTCTTCGTAATACTGACTCTTTGTTTTTAGTAGTGGTTCCTGAAAAAGTTGTCACCTACCTTCCTCCAACCCTCGATTACGACCGAATTATGTCGAGCAGAATGATCCGAGCAGCGAAAGCGCTCCGTGAGCGTCAGATCGTCGATGGTTCGGGCAAAAGGAAAAGGCCGGAGACCTCGGCGGCTCCTCCGAAAAAGGCTGTGAAACCAACCCGAGGGGGTTCTTCTCGCCCAACTGCTGCCGAGCAGTGGCTCAGGCAGAGTGTCGAGGAGAGGGTCTCGCCGAGGAGATCTCCACCGAGGGGTAACTCGCCTCCCCCACAGATCGTATCCCCAACGAGGCCATCCCCTCCTCGCAGAAGCAAAAGGACGCGAGACGTCGCTGCGAGCTCGTCGGCTGGGCAAAGGGCCCCTGGTGATAAAACTTTTCTCGGCTGGGACGCCGACAGGGTTGCCAAGTAAGTTCTCTGAAAGAAATGCCTTTGAATATTTTCTAAGTACCCTTTCTAATTTTCTCCTCTTTATTAGGCTTTCCGAGCAACCGGTTGTTGAACCTTTCAATGAAGACCTCCTCGGCTTTTATCGTTCACGAGACCCGTAAGACGAGGAGGTGCTCCACCAGGCCGTGATCAGGGTCATGAGGAACGTGCCCCGATCGTTATCTACAACTTTTGTCGACGAGGTCGACAACCAAAATTCCTTGGAGAATGTGAGGCTGATCGCCATTGAGACTGTCGCGCAGCTTTTGCTGCCGAGAAACTTTGTATCCAGATCTATGAAAACCGCAAAGCCAGCGAGGAGAGGAGCGTGAAGCTCATCCACATGGCGAGGAGAGGAGCGTGAAACTTTGTATCCAGATCTATGAAAAACAGCTGGCCACTTCTGAGGAGAAAGTGGCCGACCTTGAGACAAAACTGGCCGATTCTGAGGCCCAGCTTGAGATAGTTCGGAAGAAAGATCAGGAGGATCTTCAAGTGATCGAAAATCTCCGTGCTCGCCTCACAACTGCCGAGAACGAGCTAAAAATGAAGTCCGCCGAGGTGAACACTCTTCAAAATAAATTTACAACTGCTGAGGATGACTTGGCCACTCTTCGGCGAGAGCTGGTCGCCGTGTCGGCAGAGCGAGATGAAAGTAATGACACCGCTGAAGGCGCATCCCTTTTATCAGTGGTGCTCACTGCCCACGAGCTTGTTCACAAGCTCAAAGAAGTTCAACCGGATGCGGATGTTACACTGCTCGGCGGCTTCATAGACGATCTTATCATGGGTGAAAACCCTAAGGCGGAATCAAGACTCCCCCTGCTCCCTTTGATGAAAATGGGACTCTAGTTCCCTCGTCTCTTGGGTGTTCCGCTGTATTTTGATGATCCGCCACAAGACTCCCCGACTCGTCAGGGCAAGCAGGATGCTCCTGGCGAGGTGGTGGCCGTGGGCGAGGAGGAGGAGGTTGCAGGCGAGCAGGATGCTCTTGCCGAGGGGGATGCTACGGAAGCTTAGTTCTTTTTACTTTATTTTGTTTTAGGACTGTTCGGCCACTAGGGCCTTTTTGTAATTTCAGCCTTTTAAGGCTTTCTAATGAATGGAACTTTTTTTCTTATGATGTGTTCGTTTTCTTTGAGTGATCGTCCTCGTCACTGCTTTTCAATTTATGTTGATTATTTTTTGCAAGCATCTTTTAATAAATACTTGTCTTTTTATTTTGTCTTTCATTGGTTTGTGTTCGTCGCTATCTTGCGAGCATCTTGAGTGCTCGTCTTTTAGAGTTAAACATTCGTCGATTGAACTCTTATTTCTTAGGTAGTGATCGTCGTCGCCACTACCCTGCGAGCATCTTTAAGGAAGAGTGCTCGTCTTTCCTTTGCGAGCATCTTTTAAAAAGAGTGCTCGTCTTTCAGAGTTAACCATTCGTCGGTTGAACTCTTTTGTTTCATAGCTGGCTACGCAGAGCCTTATCTAAAATTTCTAAAACTTATCTAACACTTGATGAAATTTGATCTTTGACATGTATTGAAAATGACGACTAGATACAAACTATACAAATATAAAGAAATTAAAAACTTACTGATAAAACTTCTTCAGCTTGACCGCATTCCATGGGTACTTGCTCGGCTTGCCCTCGAGATCTTCTAGCTCGTACAATCCGTTCAGGAGTGTGCGCGTTATTCGGTACGGACCCTCCCAAGTCGGGCCAAGTATGCCAATGGAGTACTCCGTCGCCCGTCGAAGTACGAGCTGGCCGATGGTGAATTGGCGAGCACGTACTTTGGTGTGGTAGTAGCGCTCTGACCTTTGTTTGTAGACCACATTCTTCTCGTCCGCTGTTAGTCTTCGCTCTTCTAGGAAGTCTAAGTCGGAGAGTTGTTCATCGTTATTCAACTTCTCGTCATAGTTTGCCACTCGGAAGGTGGCGACCTGCCCCTCTGCTGGTATGACAGCTTCGGTTCCGAACGCGAGCGCGAATGGGGTCTCACTTGTAGAATTTCTCGTGGTCGTCCGATATGCCCACAGAACCATGTGCAGCTCGTCCGCCCATTTGCGCTTCAATCCATCTAGCTTAGCTTTCAAGGTGTGCTTGATGATTTTGTTTATTGCTTCTACTTGACCATTCGATTGTGGATGATAGGGTGTTGAAATTTTTTTCTTGATGTTCCACTTTGAGCAGAATTCCAGCATGTCTTGACTCGTGAATTGACGTCCGTTGTCGGTCACTATCGCTCGTGGTAGGTCGAACCTGAAAATTATATTTTTCCAAATGAAGCTTGTCATCTGGCCCGTTGTGATGGTCTTCAATGCCTTTGCTTCTGTCCATTTGGTGAAGTAATCGACTGCTACGACTACGAAAGTTACCCCCCCCGACGCCAGGCGGGAAAGGTCCGATGATGTCGATGCCCCACTTCGCGAAGGGCCAAGAGCTATAAACGGAGATGAGCTCGTCTGGAGGTGAGTGAATAGCGGGAGCGAAAGCTTGACATCTCTTGCACGTCTGGGCGTAATGGACTGCATCCTTCTTCAGTGTTAGCCAAAAATAGCCTTGCCTTATGATCTTTAAAGCGAGCGCTTGCCCCCTATATGATTTCCATACACTCCGTCGTGGATTTCATGCATGACGATCTTCGCTTCGTCTTCTCCGAGGCATTTCAATAAAGGCATTGAAAAACCCCATTTGTACAGCTGGTCGCCGATAATAGTGTACCTTACGGACCTGAGCTGCAACCTGGTCGCCTTCACCTTGTCGTCCGGGAGCTCGCCGGTCTTGATGTACCTGGTGATCGGCGACCTCCAGTCCTCGTCGCTAGTCGCTTCAACCTACAAAATTTGACCTCTGTTCACCGATGGGGAAGAAATTTTAGTGATGGTCGCTTCTGAAAATATTGCCTCCCCCTCTGAAGTGGCCAGCCGAGCTAACGCATCTGCTTGCGTATTCTCCTCCCTAGGGATTTGCTCGATGTAGATTTGTTCAAATTGCTCGAGTAATCCTTTCACTAGGTCCTGATACTTTATCATTTGATCGCCGCGAGCCTCGTACTCGCCCGTAATTTGGCATACCACTAGTTGAGAGTCAGAAAAAAATTTCAGTTTTCTGGCGCCCACGGCCATAACCATCTTGATTCCCGCGACCAGAGCCTCGTACTCTGACTCGTTGTTGGTTGCTCGATACTCGAACTCGATCGCTAAAGCAAACATCTGTCCGGCTGGGCTGGTGAGGACGACTCCTGCCCCTACTTTGGTGCTCGTCGAAGAGCCATCGACGAACAGTGTCCAAGGAAGCTCGATTTCCTTGTCCAGTTTATCTGGGAAAGTGAGTTCCACAATGAATTCTGCCAGCACTTGTCCCTTGATTGCCGTTCTGGGCGCGTAGGTGAGCCCAAATTGCCCGATTTCCACCGACCATTTCAAAAGCCTTCTAGTGGTATCCGGACGATGCAATGCTCGCCGAAGAGGAAACGTCGTGAGGACGACCACTTTGTGGTCGAACAGGTACTGCCTTAGCTTTCTAACTCTCATGACCAAAGCGTACGCCAAATTTTCCATCGGAGTGTATCTCAACTCCGCATCTCTCAGTGTTTGACTTACGTAGTAGATTGGAAGATGTGTGCTCCCCTCTGCTCGGACGAGCACTGAACTGATCGCACAGTTAGTGGCTGCCAAGTAGAGATACAAAATTTCCCCGGGGACTGGCTTAGATAGGACCTTCGGATCCGATAAATATTCCTTCATCTTTTCGAAAGCTTTTTCACACTCGTCGGTCCATTCGAACCTCCCTTTTTTCAAAGCATTGAAAAAAGGTTTGCAACGATCGCCCGTGCACGCAATGAATCTGTTCAACGATGCAAGGCATCCTGTCAACCTCTGCACTTTTTTTACGTTCCTTGAGCTTTGCATATTGATGACTGCTTGAATTTTACTTGGATTCGCCTCGATGCCCCGCTGGCTAACCAAGTGCCCCAGATATTTCCCGGAGCTAACTCCAAAACTGCATTTTTTTGGGTTTAACTTCATGTTGTACTCCTTCAGAATATCGAATGTCATGGCAAGGTGGTGTAGGTGATCTTCTTTTCGTAAGCTTTTGACAACGATGTCGTCGATGTAGACCTCCACCATCTCGCCGATGTGTTTCTCAAACATCTTATTTACCAGTCTTTGGTATGTTGCCCCCGCGTTTTTCAAACCGAAAGGCATTATTTTCCAACTATACATGTCCGTTGCTGTCATGAAAGTAGTGTGTCGCTGGTCGTCGGGATGCATAGCAATCTGATGGTATCCCGCGAAAGCGTCCATGAAAGTTAACATCTCGTGCCCCGCTGTATTGTCTACCAAATGATCGATGTGGGGCATCGAAAAGTGATCTTTGGGACATGCATCGTTTAGATCTGTGAAGTCTATACACAATCTCCACGACCCGGTCGTCTTTTTGACGAGCACTGGATTTGCCAACCACTCAGGATCAGTTCCAGTTTTCTCTATTAATTTATTGTCGATCAATTTCTTGACTTCTACTGCCATAGCCGCATACTTATCTGGCCCAAACTTTCTTCGTTTTTGGGTGATGGGTCTTCTTGTTGGATCAATGTTCAACCTGTGGCAGGCATGGCTTGTTTTGATACCTACCATGTCCTCATTCGACCATGCGAAAGCTCCGATGTTTTCTTTCAAAAATGCGATCATATCGGACCGCAACAGTACTGGTAAATTCGAACCTATGAATACCTCGAGTTCTGGACGAGCCTCGTTTAGGTGAATAGTTTCAAGGTCCTCCGCTGAAGTTGCCTGCTCTTTCGGCTCCTTCCAACGAGGATCTTCGATTCCGAATTCTGGCTCAAAGCCTAACCTAGGCTCCAGATCTGGGATGTTTTCTGGAACCTGGTCGTCGGGGATCTGCTCGCCCGAATCTATCTGCTCGTCAATCTCCATTTGGGTGTGGTCGTCCACTTCCATGGAGGCATGCTTGTTGGCCTCTACAAGGTGGTCGTCGAAACGTCGACTGGACTCCCCAACTTCGATTTTTTAATATTTTCTGGGAAGACCTTCCAGGTAGTTCATTTGTTCTTTTTGTTTTTAACACTCGATATACAGGCCAATCATAGTACTTTCCTTAGAGTGACGTTTAGCAAAATGGACGAGACACTCCCTCGCCCGCGTCTGATTGCCCTTGACAGTTATAACTTCCGTCGGGGTTGGAAATTTTACACAATAGTAATAAGTAGAAACGGCCGCCTTGAACTCGTCAAAGAAAGGTCGGCCAAGGAAGACATTGTACGATGACGGCATGTCGATGATCATGAAGTCGAGCTACCGGGTACAGTGCATTGTTGGCTCTTTTGTAGACCCCAATTCCAAATATAGTCCGATTTTCCCAATTGGATGGGAGCGAGTGTCTCCAAACCCTACGATGATATCATCGCAAGGTTCGACATATGCAGCATATCCACCGAGGGCATCAAGAGTATGTTTAAAAAGGATGTTGGTGTATGCCCCGGTGTCGACCATCATGCGATGGACGTACGTTCCCATGATTTTTCCAGTGATGACCAGCGCATCGTTGTTGGGCTGCACCACGCCGTTCAGATCGTCGTTTGTGAAAACGAGTTGGTGGGATGGAGGCTGCTCGGCAGTAGGAGCGACGCACACCTGATGGACATTGTTGAGTGCTCGCATATCGCTCTATTGTCGGCGAATAGACAGAGCTTTCCCGGACTGAGTTCCCCCCAAGGGGCCTTCCAAAACCATACAACCTCCGCCCACGTTATCGATGTCGCCCGTCGGATTGCTCGACATGGGGGGGCCAGTTTCTGGCGATTAAGCTGTTGGCGAAGGTCGTCGATGTCGTCGCGACGCTTCTTGCCCCTGTTGTCGCCATTTCCACCTCCGGACTTGATGAACTGGGCGAGCTTGCCCTCATTGTACAGCTTAAAGAGATTTCTCACCAAGTCTCGGCACCCATTGGTGTGGTGGCCGACTGAGTTGTGGTAGTTGCAGAATTACTACCATCAAGATTAGCATCACTTGTATGCATTGGCTTAGCTTGGGGGAGCAGATTCTTTCCCCTGATTGCATCGTAGATACCCCTGGGGTCAACAGAGAGGGCCTCCCTGAATTGAAGAATCTCAGGAGACTCCTCAAAAGGTCTGAAGTTTGACGGGCGAGCACTGCCGCCCTGAGTGGTCGCCTTCTTAGGCTGGGAAGACTCCCAAGTGTTAGAATTTTTCTTAGGCCATACCCTTTTGGCCGCGCCAGGCTGCTCGTTAGCCTTGGCGGCATCCATTATTTCCTCCATCTGGATAAAATTTCCCGCCCGGCTGCGGAAATCCGCATAGGAAACGGGGAAAGAGGTGTGCATAGATTCCCAGAGCTTGGAACCTATTCTTAGACCGGAGATAGCCGAGATCAACTTCGTCTCATCGTTGACAGCTTCCCCATCGATCACCAACCTATCGAAACGTTCAATAAAGTCCTTGCCCGATTCGGTCGGTGTCTGGCGAACGTTGGCTAGACGTTGCTTTGAGGCTGGGCGAGGAGCAATAGACCCAAAGTGAGTCAAGAATTGTTGCCCCAGCTCTAAGAATGTGGTGATAGATCCGACACCCAAGGTGGTGTACCAGCGATGAGCTCGATCTCCTAGGGTCAAGGAAAAGTTTCTGCATTGGGTGGCGTCCGTTGCCCCGATTGAGGCCATATAGCTTGCGTATTTTGATAGATGCACCTTGGGGTCGGACGCCCCGTCGTATGCTGCCATAGAAGGCATTTGAATCTTCCTCTGAATGGGAGCGGTGAGAATCATAACACTTAGAGGTGGAGTGGGCAGAGTGACAGGTGGAGCAGTGCCTTGCTTTGTTGCGACCACCTCTGCTCGCAGGGTTTCCATCTCTAACGTCATCAGTTTTTGTGTTTCGAGGAACTGGGCAAACTGCCCCTCCTCGGCGGTTTGTGGTTGGGGGACGACGACCTCGTCGCGTCGGCTCCCGCGAGATGCGGCCAGGTGATCACCACGATGTGATCGCCTGGGAAAACGCCTCTCTGAATGATGGCTGTGATAACTCCTTAACGGAGCTCGCACGCCTGGCCCTACTCGATCTAGGGCGGAGACCCTGTCTCCTTTTCTTCCACCACGATCTCTGTGGTCATCCTTAGCTGGTCGTCGCCCGATATCAAAGTGCACCGGGCGAGGAGCGTTTGGGTCCTTGTCGCCCACTCGGTTAAACACGGAGTTCCGAGCATACGAATCTCCCGTATGGCTGTTGTGGGAGCGAACAGGAGCTTTATTTCTTTCCCCGTCCTGGGGGCGAACAGAATATGAATGATAGGATCGGTTGTCCTCATCATTGTCATTTATCCTTGCTTTGGCCTTGCGAGCTCTGTGGAAGGCCTGATCTTTGGCCTTCTCAACTTCTTCCACCTCGATTAACCTCCTCTTCTCCAGGAGGAAATCGGAGAATTCTTTCAGGTGCTGGGGATCTTTCATGATGTCCCCAAGTTCAAGTTTCCAAAAGGATTTGGCGACGGACCCGCCAGCGGCGGAAGGTGCTCGTTCTCTCCGAGCGGTGGGATGCTGTCTTGATTCGTATGCTGAGACATCGTTTAAAGAGTGTCTTTCTTAAAAGATTACAAAGGTATGACTGTTCTAAGCCTTCGACGCTTAAAACGAAAGATTAAAAGTTCTTACGCAGAAGAACGAGCTATTACAACTACTAAACTAGTAAAGTAATAACAGAAGCTTGAAAACATAATTACAAGGAGATCAAACTCCAAAATATGTCTCGAAAATCGAAAATGTTCAAGAACACGAAGAACACTAAAATATGTAAATAAAGCTTTAAACGGTGGATCTACCGATTAAAACCTGAAACAAAGAGTTTGCAAACCGATCGCTAGATGATCGGTCGAAACTGAGATGAAGAACACGTAAAAGGATCCCCTCCTTCTAGCGCCAAATGTTGTAGGTGCTTTCGTCGGGATGATTCTGACGTGGACTGTTCTTTAGCACGATACAAACATATATGATTAAACGGGGTTTATTACGTGTTAATACGGATTATTATGATAGTTTATGATGATCTTATGAAGAAGATATGAAGAACAATAAGAACACAAAGGTGTAGCTTGTTGGAGAAGCTAAAAGCTTGATTCTTTGGGAGTGTTTATTGCTTAGATTGGGTGTTTGTAGGAATTGATCACTTAATCTTACAAATGAGCCCATTTGGGCATTATATAGTGGTCTTTTGGGGCAGCCCGCCCTTTACACGTGGCGCCCTGGTAGTGGACCTTTCTTTCTGCCCGAAAAGGTGATGGGACGGCGCATTTAATGCTAAACCGCCTCTGGTGGTAGTCCTCGGCGAGATGCCGATGAGCTGATCTACGGTGGTCGCCCAATTCGTCGAGGAAGATGGTCGCCACGCTCCATGCTGTCTCCCAAGGCTTCAACACTTGTCTTCTCTTGGCTTACATAAACATGTGCTCGCCAACACACTTTGGCGAGCAGCTAACTAAAACATGTGCTCGCCGACATATTTGGGCGAGCACTTAAATATATTAAATACATTATTTCTATTACATTTTCTTCATCTTGTTGACTAGTCGGCGCACGACTTTGTTGACTGGTCCTCGCCACGTAAGCTGGTGACTAGGATTGAATTGTCAAAGATTGACTTCTTTGACTAGGTATAACATTGATGATGAGTTGGTTACTTATAATGCAAAAACTAAGGAGATTAAGAATGTCGGGGGGTTAGAAGAAATAGATATTTATGGAATGTGGATGATTTTAAAGAAAGTCTCCTCTTGCTCGGAGGATATAGTGGAGAGTCGGGGAAGGAGTCGAGTTTAGGTGCAACTTCTACCATTCCAAGTTGAAAACCTTGTAGTAGTGGAATGAAGAATACAAGTTTGAGAGTAGTTTCTCTATTGAATTTAACATTTGTATTACAGTATGTTGTTTGCATTCCTATTTGAATATTAATTTTATGAATTAATTCTTGACTTAATTCAGACCTCTTTGAACAACATCCAAATTCATCCTCCGGTTTCAATTTTTTTTTAATTACCACAAACGTGTATTAATGTTATGAAACTTATACAATTGTTCTTCATTTTTGCGTTTCTTTGTTTGGGAACGACAAAATACTATTAATGGGTATTAGGAATATTCAAAAGAAACAGTTACAAGTACATCAAGAAATATAAGTCAATGCAGCATATAAATGAAATCTAACTCAAACACAATAATGGTTCCCTGTTCCAATCCTCAAAAGATGACCATTGGTGAATAGTATGGTTAGCCTTTAACCATCTAAATGTGGTGATTTTGATGTTGTCCACAATCCTCTCATCGTTGGGTTGCTCTCCTTTGAATGCCGCTTCATTTCTACTGAGCCAAATGTTCCAAGCAGTTCCATGCCATATGCTTTCCAAGATACGTTCTTGTCCTTTGTTCGTAGTCTCCTTGTGCTTCTTGTAGTGATCTAATTTTGACAATCCAAAAGGGATAGATTTTCCAAGCCAGTCGTGAATCTTCCCCCACACCCGATAGGAGAGTGGGCATGAGAAAAAAAGGTGGTCAGTGTCCTCCGGATCAGTGGAGCACAATTTGCACGATAGGGAGAAGTTCTCGTTGTAAGCCCCTCTTTTCCTGAGATTTACAAGTGTTGGGATCTTGTCTTGCATCAATCTCCAAGAGAAAGCCGTCGCCTTGCTGGGGATTCCTTTTGTCCAAATGATTCTCAGCTCGTCCAACTCCGGCTTTTCCTTGTAGTGCCCCTCCTGAAAAATTGAATACGCAGATCGAACAGAATACTTTCCATCCTTCTCGTAGTTCCAGACCCAATAGTCCTCCTTCGATGAGTGTTTAATGTACATGTTGATGATATCACAAATATTGAACACAACAGAGTTTTCCCTATCCAGCAGCCTAAGACTCCAACTCCACTCTAACATCTTATTCCCTTCCAACCACCTAACTCTATCAGACACCAAGCACATTTTATCAGTCTCAAGTCTATACAACCTAGGAAATAGATTCTTCAACTTCTCACCCCCCACCCAGTTATCTTCCCAAAATTTTGTTTTTCTCCCATTGCAAATAACCAAGGAGATATTATTATTGAACCACTCACTACTCCCTACACATTTGACTATGCTAGCCCACCAATTCTTTTGACCCTTTCCCGACCTCCTGTAATACTCGACACACTCCCTAAAAGACCCATATTTAGACTCCACCACCTCACTCCAAAGATATTCCTCTCCCCTAAGACACCTCCACCCCCATTTCCCAAGTAATGCAAGATTAAACATACAAAGATTTTTAACTCCCAACCCTCCCTTATGTTTCTCTCTGCAAATAGTTTCCCAACTCACCCACGGTATCCTCTTCTCCTTTAGGTCGCAATTACTCTACAGGGATCTTCGTATGAGGTTTGTGATGGATTTGATGGTTTTGGCAGGGGCTCGGTTGAGGGACAGGGAATAGGTAGGTAGGTGGGATAGTACAGATTTGAGAAGAGTAAGTTTACCTCCGAACGAGAGAGCTTTGCCATTCCAACGATCCAATCGTTTTTCCACTTTGTATATGATGTCGCTCCAGCTTTTAGCCTTTCTCATTCTTTCACCGATCGATAAGCCTAGATATTTTAGTGGCAAGGTTGTTGTGGTGCAGTTAAGAATCCTTGCCCATCTGATCAAATCCGCCTCGCCAACATTTATACCAGATAGGGTACTCTTGTGGAAATTGATTTTCAGCCCTGACCAGGCCTCGAACATTCTGAGAATGCTCTTCAGTACCAACAAGTTCCTGCTGCTCGCCTCCCCAAAAAACAGGGCGTCGTCCGCAAATTGCAAATGTGAGACCTTCGTATCTTTCTTTCCCACGACCGCAGGCAAGAATATACCACTATCGACTGCTTTGCGCATCATCAGGCTAAGGCACTCCCCAACTACCGTAAATAAGATGGGTGAGAGCGGGTCGCCCTGTCTCAGTCCTTTCTCCATATTAAACTCTTTCGTAGGGCTTCTGTTGACTAAAATGGACACTGTAGCTGATTGGATACATTCTTTGATCCACTGGCACCAGGTGGATTTGAAGCCCATGATATTGAGCATATCTAAGAGAAAACCGTGACCCACAGAGTCATAGGCTTTCTCGAAATATAGCTTGAATAAGAACATCCTCTTTTTGACCCGAATAGCCTCATCGACCACCTCGTTGGCAATGACCACCCCATCCAGAATGTTTCTCTTTCCTATGAAGGCGGACTAATTAGGCGATATTACCTGCTCAAGAACTTTCGACATTCTGGAGGCAAGAATTTTTGTGATGATCTTGTATAGGCACCCAACGAGAGAGATAGGTCTGTATTCCCTCATGGAGATTGGGTTGCGCACTTTAGGAATCAGTGAGACGAAGGAGGCGTTGATCCCTTTCGCAAAATGACCGTTCATGTGGAATTCGGATATCGCACGATGGAAATCATCCTCTAATGTTGCCTAGAAAGCCTTCACGAAACCAAAGTTGAACCCATCAGGCCCAGGACTCTTCTTACTCCCACACCCCCAAACCGCTCTCTTTATCTCTTTCTCTACTAAAACTTCCACATAGCACTGAGTTAGTAACATCGTCTATTCTTCGACTAACAATTCATTCGACTCGTGGCCTCTCTTTGTCCGTTTTAGAGAAGTATTCTTTGAAAAACATGTATACCCCCTCTTTAACTTCAGTAGATCCTTCTACCCACTTCCCCCCAACGAAGAGTCCTTTCATTTCATTACACCTCTGATTTCTATTGATGATGGAGTGAAAGTAACTTGTGTTTGCATCCCCTTCGAGCGGCACCTAACTCTGGATTTGTGGAACGCCAATCTGCTTCTTTTAATTCTAAGTGTTTCCAACTCCGAAAGCGTTTTCCTTCTAAGGATAAGATCCGAGTTACTCCACCCATTTCCTTCCAGTTTAGCGTCTAGTTCTTGAATGCCAATCTCAGCTGCCTTGATGCCTTTATCCAGATCCGAATGCCCCTTCAAATTCCAATTCCTGATGTCCTTTTTTAGAGCCTTCAGCTTCTCTTTAACGACATAGGAACCCCATCCTTTAGTATTGTTCTGATTCCAAGATTCTTCCACGAGTCTTTTAAAGCTTGGCTCATCCATCCACCAGTCGACGACTCTGAATGGCTTGGGCCCCCAATCGACCTCTTCGTCCACGCTAAGTGAGATAGGAGCGTGATCAGAAAAGAGTCTGGCCAGTCCATCCTGTTTTGAGTTAGGCCATGTTTGGAGCCAACATTCAGAGACCAAGAACCTGTCTATTCTATTACAACCCGACCCATTATCTCTGTACCAGGTGAATTTTCGCCTGTGAAGCGGGAGGTACACCAAGCTTGATTTGTTCACGAACGTCTTAAAGCCCCTGTCTAATGTTTTGTTTTCTGCAATCGAGCTCTTTCTTTCTGATAGGTGCAAGATTGAGTTGAAATCTCTGCACAAGCACCATCTGGCATCTCGATTGTCCTCGATCCTGTTAAGGAGGTTGATCCACAAGGATTGCTTGAGTCTCTTGTCACATGGTGCATAGACGTTAAAAAATCTCACCTCAATTTTCTCTGGACCCCAATGGCCTTCTACCGCCAGTGCACCCTCTTCGTCCCACTCCTCCGTCTTGACGAAGGTTGATGTCTTCCAAATACTTAGGATTCCTCCCGAGTTACCAACTGCACCTTTGAAATACTAGTAACAATCTTTTTCGGGCCAAATCTCCTTGCAAATTCTCGCATCGACTCCTTCCAACTTGGTTTCCTGAATGCAAACCAAGTCCGCTTTTTCCTTTCTCAACATCTCCTTGATCTGGTTCCTTTTCGCATTGTTTCCAATCCCTCTTGCATTGATACTTAAAATCTTCATAACAACTTATAACCCCTCCGCGCTGCTACCCAAAGCTTCTAGGATGTCGAGGCGAGAACCTCGTTATCCCTTCTTTCAAACTCCAGGAATTGCTTTGACAGGACCTCCTTGTCTTTTTCTTTGCAGAAGCCTAAGAGCAAGCACACTTCACTAATCTCTTCACTTTCTTGACGAATCGAATTACCCTCGGCCTGATCATCCGTTATTTCTGGGCTAATGTTTACTAGACTCGGAGCCTTGTGATGTTTCTTCGAAAATTTGCCTTTCTTCCTTTTAGTTTTCGCTTGAGCCTCTGCGTCTTCCGTACCCCCTGACCCATCTCCTTTATAAAATCGAGCTAACTCGCATGTTTTTCGTTAGGTATAATACACTTGCCTGCTCGCTTATTTTTCTTAGAGGGTCTTGACGCGTGAAAACCGTATACTTTTTCGATTATTGGGCCTAAACCAAAGGGGTCAGAGCAATTGATGTCACCCTCTTGTGATTCTTAGTCCATTGGGCCTTTTGAAAGGTTATCCGCATCAAGCCTGGCGTTCCTAGGAGAAGAAAAGGCCTCCACTTGGGTCTATGTTTTCTTTTAGGCTTCACAAGCGATTGGGCTTGCATCAGTTGGACCAAAAAAGTTAGCAACCAGACCTACGTTGATATCCGTAAGAGAGGGGAGAGTAACCGCCTTCAGTCTCTGGGTCCCATTCTCGATCTCCTGCCCCTCCTTCATAACTACACTGCCAGAAAATCCATCGTACGAGGCACACTTTTCGTATATCGAGCCTGCTGCCTGGTCATGAAGATTTGCAATCATTGTTCTGCAAAAAGTGGGCCCCATCTCAACCGCCAAGGCCCGATCAGATATGCTTTCTTTCTCCGCTGGAAACGACGCGCCACCAACGATCTCGGGATCGAGATCGATCGTTTTATTCGCTGGATACGGCGATTCACCCCCTTCGTCAGACAGATCCTTCTCGAAAATTGATCCGGCGAACGTTGATTCTATTTCGGATTCAGAATCTGGGTAGCCTCCCCTCGTAGCGTTGCGCCCGTCCGCCAAGTCGCCGTCGGCGGCGGATTCCGTGACCCATAGTTCGAACATGGCCCCTCTAATATTCAGATTGATGGGATCGTTTATCGTGGTCCAGCGGTTGGTAGTGATACTTAGACGGCCCTTTGATAGTTTAGATTTTTTGAGGGTACTGATATCGATATCTTTCACCCTTCCAAAAGACTCTTCAATCGCCTTGAAGGTTTCTTCATTCCAGGCATGGAACGACACCCCGAAAACTGTAAGACGCATCCTCCTTTTTTTTACAATGTCGTTTGGGATCCACCTCCTGATATAAGAAAATCTGTTCCTGGCCCATTCTGACTCCCCTTTAATGTGTTTAACCGCTTGAGACGAAAAAGGTTGAAAAATCGCGATCTTAAGACCCCCAAGGGGGATGATGGTTAGGGGGCCGAATCTGTCATCTGAAAGCTCGTCAATAACTTCCAAAATTAAACCTTCGCTGGGAATCTCTCCCACCATACATGATTCTGCCCATGTCAAGTTCGCCTCCTTACAAACACCCTCAACTGATACCATGTCCTGTGAAACCAGCTTGTGTGAAACTTCTTTCGTTACCCTCGCAAAGCTTCGACCGTCTCTCGCGCTCCCCACAGGTAGTACATATCTCGTCGGGGTTAAAACTCCTCTACTTCTTTTGCTCTCATTTTCCGGCCAAGCTATGTCAGCTTGTATTTTCCGGAGCCCGATCCACATTCTGTTGATATTTGTTGCGATGCTTTGAAGGTTTGAGTATCCCACAAATTTCACGAATTCATATCTTCTCTCGATTCTCGTTCTTTTGGGTGGAATGTATATGTTAGAGATGCGACCAAATTGTACTAACCACTCAAAGAGGTCCTTTTCCATCCAATCATCTGGGAAGTTCGACACAAAGACTTTGGGAGCACTCTTGGCTCATTTTCCATGCATACGCTCTCTCGACTTAGAAGGGTTAATTGAGTCGGGGAAATTCGTTTTGCAAGTGATACCAATGGGTTTGAGCTGGTAAGGTTTGGGTAAGTTGTTTTTAGGTCTGTAGGCTCGGGTACAAGGGGGAAGAGGCTGGTGGTGTAAGTTGTGGTGGAATTGCAGGCTGGGAACAGGGTGAATAGGGTTGCTTGGGTTCCGGTGGGATTGGTAAGAGTCTGGTTGGTTGGGTTTGGGATTGGGTTGGCTTTTGAGATTCCGATGGGTATGGTTTCCAGCGGGGTAAGGAGGATACTGATCACTCTCTCTGACTCTCACTCTCTCCATTTTTTCTCTCTCTTTTCGTTATGCACAAGTTTTTAATAAGAGTTAGGAATATTTTAATGCTTTTATAAACTAATTGTATATATTTATAAACCTAATTGAAATATTAAATTGAGACATGTTGTTAAACTAAGGCTTAATTACGCATGTCACTTTAATTTTGAACCGATTACTTTTTTTTTTTAACAGAAAATAGACTTGTTATTAAGAGAGTACCAGTGGTACTCTAAGATCGAGAAGTTACATAGTTTGTTGAACCGATTACTATATTAGTCGGATCATATAGAAATCGAATTCACCATTTCAATAATTAATAATCTTCATTTAAAAAAAAAATCATTAATAATGATACATATCACGTTCGCCCACTCACTTGTAGTGTAGCATTTTTTATGTTTTTGTATTTTATTTCAGTGTCGTTTAGATCTTTGGACTTGAGCAGTTTTATGTGTCACTTATTAGACCTATATTGTTAAATATGCATTTATCCTTATCTATTGTATAAGCCCATCTTAGTTTCCTATGTGCCTTCTTATGAAGCCCATTAGGGTTAGGTTTAGACCTTATATCTCTTGTATAAATACCCAATGTAAATTACTTTTACAATTAATAAAAAATATATATTTTCCACACTTCTATAGGGTATCATCGAGTCCATTGGCTCACGCCTGATCCAAACCCTATCGCCGCCTTTCCTCCGAAAAGTGCCGCCGCCAAACCCTAGCTTCTACTACCGCCGTCGTCTCCTCCGACGTGCCACCGCCCTTCTCGTCTCTGACGCCACCACTCCGCTGCTACCTCTTGTTTTCCTCTGTGCCTCACCATGCCCACATCAACACCACCACAATCCTCCCTCATCTCCTTCAAAGGCCTCACTCAAACACCTCCGAAACTAACCTCCACCAACTATGGAGCCTGGTCATTTCAACTGAGACTCCTTCTCCAAGGCCACGATCTATTTGGGTATGTCTCTGGCACTCATTTATGCCCCCCTCCACTCATTCCGGCTGAAGGTGGCACTGACCCCATCTTACCAAACCCTTACTATCTCACATGGGTTCGGCAAGACACTCTTATCCTGTCTACCATTGTTGGGTCCATGGAACCCTCTCTTATTCCCCACGTCGCATCCACCAAAACCTCGTGTGAGGTCTGGTCAATCCTCGAAACCATGTATGGTAAACCCTCCCGTGGTCGCATCCTTGCCTTGAAATTCAAATACCTCGGCCTTTCCAAGGGTACTCGCTCTATCTCCGATTTTCTTCTGAATGTTCGCTCTGTGGTGGACGAACTTGCACTGCTCGGTGTCAAAACTGACACTGAGGATGTCACCCTCAAGGTCCTCACAGGACTTGATGACGACTACCGTGTTATCTCCAATGCTATCCAAGCTCGCGAGCAACCTATCCCCTTTGACGAGCTCTGCGACAAGCTCCTCAGCACTGAAGTCCAAATTTCTGCTCGCCCTCCATCGGTGGTCGCCCCTGTATCAGCTATGGTCGCCAGACGATCGCATTCTCGCCCGGCTAGATTGAACCCGAGGCCCAAACTCCCGGATGCTCGTTCTCGCCTAACTTCACAGAGACCCTATCTTGTCACATGCCAATATTGCCGAGCACCTGGCCATACTGCTCGCACATGTCCCGAAATTTCGTGCTCGCGCGCACCACCAAACCCATCCTCGAACTCACATCGTTCCTCTTCATCTGGTTGCTATGCTCCTACCTTCTATCGCACCCAATCGCCTGAAAATCGACCTGCCTACTCGACTCACTCTGCCTCCTCGCCTCATACATCGGGTTAATGATCCTTGACTCGGGGGCCTCCCATCACATTACCAATAATTTGGCTGACCTATCTCTCCACTCACCCTTCACCGGGGAAGACAACGTGGAAATTGGTGATGGTAAAGGCTTATGCATTTCTCATACTGGGTCTATGAGCTTCAATGCCTTAAAATCTCTGAAATTTTTGAATGTCCTAGTGGTGCCACTAATCTCGAGAAACCTCATTTCTATTTCTACTCTTTGCCGAGATAACAATGTTAATGTCTTCTTTGATGAAACTTCCTTTCAGGTGTAGGATGGTCGCTCGGGGAGCATTCTCCTAGTTGGGAGCTGTATCAATAATCTCTACGTATGGCCGGCACACATTGCCACCTCTTCGCCAACAGCTCTGGTCACCCAGCATCTCACCACCTCCAAATGGCATGCTCGTCTTGGCCATCCATCCATCAACATTCTTTCCCATACCCTGTCTACCTTTAACTTAGCATCTGCATCGTCTAAAATTTTTCATTGTAATGTTTGTAATTGCATTAAAAGTCACAAACTTTCTTTTAATGATTCAAGTATTACATCTACCAAACCCCTTGATATTATTTTCTCTGATGTCTGGTCGTCACCTGTTCTATGTGTTGAAGGTTTTAAGTACGATGTCTTATTCGTTGATCATTTCAGCAAATACATCTGGACTTGTCCACTAAAACGCAAATCTGATGTTCTTTCTACCTTCACATCCTTTAAAGGCCTCGTTGAGAACTACTATCAAACCAAAATTAAAACCTTTTACTCCGACAATGGGGGAGAATTCATCGCTCTTCGACCCTTCCTTCTAACACATGGTATCTCCCATCTTACCACTCCTCCTCATACACCCGAACACAATGGCTTGTTCGAACGCCGTCACCGCCATGTCATCGACACAACTCTTGCCCTCCTACATCATGCATCCATACCACTATCATACTGGCCCTATGCTGTTAGTACAACAACCTATCTCATCAATCGCCTCCCCAAACCAAACCTTAACATGCTCTCCTCGTATCAAAACATACTTCGTCGCATTCCCAACCTATCTCGACTTCGTGTCTTTGGTTGCTTGTGTTATCCTTGGCTTCGCCCTTAAACGACCCACAAACTCAATACTCGATCTACTCCATGTATATTCATAGGGTACTCATCCACTCAAAGTGCCTATCTGTGCCTTGACCTCTCCACTAATCGCCTTTACACATCCCGACATGTTCACTTTGTTGAACATGTCTTCCCGTTCTCCTCGCAGCCGCCCATTGCTCGCCATACGCACCATCCTACACCTTCCATTCCCCCTGGGTTCTTACCCATTACTCAGACGACCATTCCTCTACCAATTGACCATCTGCCGACTAACACTCCTCATCCAACAAACCCCCTGCCGATCACCACTCAGCCAACCATCATACCAACACCCAATCATGTGCCGATCACACCCTCACCGACCACCACACCAACAACCAACCCTGTGCCGACCACTTCTCAGCCGACCAACTCACCCACCAACCACTCTGTGCCGGCCAATGCTCCTCAGCGACCCCCTGCATCCCGCATAGTCACTCGCTCTCAGAATGTTGTGTTCAAAACGAATCCAAGGTATGGACTTACTTCTGTCGTCACCTCTAACATTGAACCGAGTTGTATGTCATAGGCGCTCAAGGAAAAAAACTGGCGAGCAGCCATGTCTGCTGAGTTTGATGCCCTTCTTCAAAATGGCACTTGGGACTTAGTTCCTCCCACTACGTCTCAGAATGTAGTCGGCTCCAAGTGGGTCTTTCGCATTAAACGAAAACCTGATGGCTCTCTCGACAAGTACAAAGCTCGCTTGGTTGCCAAAGGTTTTCATCAACGCCCAGGTGTTGACTTTACTGAAACCTTCAGTCCGGTCGTCAAACAGGCCACTGTGCGAGCAGTTCTCAGCATTGCTGTCACTCAGTAGTGGCCTCCTGGTTGTGTAGATAAGACTTTTCCCTATTATGTTTGCAAATTACATAAATCCATCTATGACTTAAAGCAGGCTCCTCGCACATGGTACTATGCTCTTCGCTCATTTCTCGAAGAAATTGGATTCACCCCCACTCACTTTGATGAATCTCTATTCGTTTACAACAACACTGGGGTGGTCGCCTACTTCCTCGTCTATGTCGACGACCTTATTTTGACGGGCGACAACTCCCCCATGCTCGCCCATGTGGCTGTCGACCTCAGTGCCAAATTCTTAGTCAAGGACCTTGGTCCTCTATCATATTTCTTGGGAGTGGAAGTTGTTCGATCTAAAAACCCATGCTTTCTCTCCCAACGCAAATACATCACTAACCTGCTCGCCCGGTACAACATGGTTGCTTCGAAACCTGTTCGCACCCCACTTCCGACCTTTGCTCGCCTGTCTATCTCGGATGGGTCCCTGCCTGCAGATGCCACCCAGTACCGCCAGGTCCTTGGCTCACTACAATACCTTCAACTCACCAGGCCGGACATTGCCTTTGCCGTGCACAAGTTGTCACAATTTATGCATGCACCCACTACTACTCACTGGGGCGCTGCCAAACGTCTACTACGATACCTAAATGGTACAAGGAATGTTGGGGTTACCCTCACCTCCAGTCCGTCCTCATAGCTTCACTGCTTCACTGATGCTGACTGTGCAGGTGACACAGACGACCGAACCTCCACCAGTGCCTACATTGTCTTTCTGGGGTCCAACCCTATCTCCTGGTCGTCCAAGAAATAGAAGTTCGTTGCTCGCTCCTCTACCGAGGCTGAATATCGGGCTATTGCTGCTGCTGCCTCTGAGGTTCAATGGCTCAAATCTCTATTCCAGGAACTTCAATTCCCCACCTCACCTACACCAGCCCTCTATTGCGACAACATTGGTGCCACCTACTTGTGCTCGAATCCGGTATTTCACTCGCGAATGAAGCACATTACCATTGACTTCCACTTCGTACGTGGTCTCATCAAGACAAAGCAACTACGTATGTCTCATGTCTCCTCTGTCGACCAACTTGCGGACGCTCTCACTAAACCTCTCTCCAGAACACGTCTACAACTTCTCATGTCCAAAATTGGCATCACCAATGGTGCTCCATCTTGAGGGGGTGTATTAGACCTATATTGTTTTTTTTTTTTGATGGAAGTTAAATACCCATCCCTTTTTTCCCCTCCCCATGACTCGAACCCAGGACCTAAGGCCTAGGTAGTGGTGCTCTAACCACTTGAGCTATCCCACTTTGTCTTAGACCTATATTGTTAAATATGCATTTATCCTTATCTATTGTATAGGCCCATCTTAGTTTCCTATGGGCCTTCTTATGAAGCTCATTAGGGTTAGGTTTAGACCTTATATCTCTTGTATAAATACCCAATGTAAATTACTTTTACAACTAATCAAGAAAATATATTTTCCACACTTCTATATCACTATGGGTAAACCATCACACAGTCATACCAAATTGTCACTATGCATTGTAATTCAATTTATACCCAATTTAATCTTTGACCAAATTTATTAGAGCTCAATTTCAGTTGTACAGGTGCAGCCAATTACACTCAAGTATGACTAAAACATAAATTCATTTAATATCAATGTTTTTTTTTTTACAACTTGTGTATTTCTCTTTTAAAAAAAACGATTTCATGTATTTCTTAAGAACGGCCATTTATCCTCTTTATATTAATTCACTCTCAATTTTATTTTTATGTCATCCATTGATTATAATTAATTTATTGAAAATTTTGGATTTTGAAAATTTGAAGATTGTCTACTCAATAGAAATCCAACAATTTGTTCGTCTACTCAATGATATGATAGAAATCCAACAATTTGTTTGTCTACTCAATGATATGATAGAAATCCAACAATTTATTCGTCTACTCAATGATATGGTAGAAATCCAACAATTCGTCTACTCAATTATATGATAGAAATTCAACAATTCGTCTACTCAATGATGTGAGATTGTGACTTTGAAGATTGTGAAGAAATTTTAAAGATTGAAGATTTTTTTAATTTATATATATTTCTTCTTACATTTGAAGATTTTTGTAATTTATGTATATTTCTTCTTACATGATTTGGATTTTGAAGATTAATTTTATTGAAGGTGAAAGTGTGCTGGTATGGATGTATAAAAGTGTTTAAGTAAGTAGATAAATGTTGCACAGAATGTTGAGACAAATAGTGCAACACTGACTCTAACAGAATATCAGAAATTATGATTAACACAACAGAAGACTTGAAACACTAAAAACAAACGAGACACAATGGAAATAATTTTTCACATAGATTTTATAAATAAAAATCTATGCTAGCCTTACGGCGAAAACCAATACTTATCTTCAAGTATAAATGTTGTGTGAAATGTTACAGCATTAACATTCACAACAGAAACTACAAACGAGGCAGGTGCCTTGTTCTAAAAACGAACTAAGTGTATAATGTATACACTGTCGAAATGTCTAGTCTATCTAAAGATTACACTCTCAATAGATAAGAAGACACACAGCCATACGGGTGGGATACTTCGTATGAACTAAAAGGTAGTTCTACTGGCCACAATTCCTAACAGGGATATACGCTCGGTCTAGGAAGTTGATCGAATAGAGTACACTGATTTGAGAAGCCTTCCATCGGTATTTATAGTAGTGGGGTGCTGATTCTAGAGGCTTCCACATTGAGGTCCTATTTTTTAGGAACTCAACTTCCACAACTTCCATGATCTTTCTAGATCCTTCTAGGCTGCTCCAGGTCGTTCCAAATGCATCTAGGCCGTTCTAGCATGTTCTCCAATGTTCTGGAATCTTCCAAGTTCCAGATCCTTGTAGAAGCTTCTAGATCCTGCCAGAAATGCGACAACATTTAGATCAACATTTAATGTAGCATTTCAGAAAAGACTTAGAAAAAATCTCGGAAGGTCAAATTAAGATGTTGTTGATAATGTTAAGGCATTTAAGGATTAACAACATCTACAATCTCCCCCAATTTGACCTTTCGACTACAACACACCTGATGCACATATATTTCTATACATACTCAATATTATGTACTTAGTTGAGGTTAACATCATTGCTAAGCACTAGTCAAGACAATACCTGTTGTAACCGTTCGATCAAATCAAATGAAGATCAAGGATAATTTTACAATGATCCGTGCCATAAGATCAAGATAATTTTATCTGAAATAGAACAAGTATAAACACTACACTTATTCACAACATAAGTAACTATACTAAGATAATAAGTTGAACTGGAAGAAATTCACTTAGAATCTAAGTATGACACTAACAAAAAAATAAAAAAATCAGAGCAAAAAACATAATGTAAAACAAAAAAAAAACAGAAACTACACTACAACCTGCAATAGTAGACACATGTCAATCTGCAAACAACTTAAGCAAAGCAGTAAACAAATATCAAGTGGAATCATTAAGCAAGTTGCAGAAAAAAAGTACCCTATCATCTAGGAATATAAGAACAATTGTATCAGAATTTCAGAATTCAGACTTAAACATTAATTACAAAGGTAGAACTGATTAAATGGCTTATATTGCTGTGGAAACAGCTGCAGCATCATCTTCCTGCACCATAGCCATTGTGGAATTCAGATCTCCCCCTGTCTAACAGCTTTCTCCAGGTAGATCACCATACAAGGTGTCCATCTCAGTAGTATCATCATCATCTCCTTCATCAACAAAGTAAGTAGATGCAAGGTGTGCCACTACATCAGTAACAGCAGCATCTCCTCTAGCATCAGGTCCATCACCAGCATCAGCAGCAACTGGAACTCCATCATCATTAATCTCCTCAATGACCACATTGGAGTTGGATGGTGGTGGTACTCCCCCTGTTGTAGGTGAAAGTAGGTTGGTCCACCTGTTCTTCAGGAACTGAAGCTCATCTATTGTGTCCTGCAAGTGTTGGAGTTGGAGTTTGATGAATTCCTGTGAAAGATACACATTACCAGAAATGTTGATACGGATGTTCTCAACATTTGGGGTTGCATTTCTCTGTCTTTGTCTGGATGATTCAGGATAATCAGTAGTAGAGGGTCTGGTTGGTTCTGGTTGAGCAGAAGTAGAGGGTCTTTGCTGATGTTCAGTACTAGGAGCAAGCAAGGGCAGATCAATTACTCTATCCCCAGTGAGTAAGGCAGGAGCTATGGCCAACAGTGGAACTCTCCCCCTCAACACATCAGTGTTCTTGGCAACAAAACCATGATGTCTCAAGTAGTTAGAAATCAGAACAGGATAGGGTAAATTGCCTTTCTCAGAAACTCTCCCAGTAAATCTCATCATATGTTGGAATATTGTGAGACCCAAATTAAACTTCTTAAGCACAGAAATCCTATAAATCAAAACAGCTTGATCCTTAGTGATCTTGGTAGTATTTGTGGTGGGAATCCAATTGTAAATGATGAGTTTGTATAGCACAGAGTGTAGGGAAGTGAGGTCTTTGGCTAGCATGTGTCTAGTCCATTTAACTACCCTACTAGCAGTTATAGCAGAAATGACCACATCCATGTCAGGTTCTTCATCAACCTCAACATTGAGAATTTCTAAAAACTCATTTATCAACTCAGGAGTAAAAGGTACATCCTTCCCCCTAAAATTAACAGTCCCATACCACTTAGAAGATCTCCTACCAGTGCTCTTTTTCAAACATGCATAGAATTCATATGCCCAATTTGTCAAGAAAGATTCACCAAAATTTACAGCATGCATCAAATTCCTTTCTTCTAAGAAACTAACCATGCCTTTACTATCAAAATCAGGTATATTGATCCTCTTCTCTATCAGCAGTTTTCTTTTAGAATAAATGGCCAATCTGTTCTCTAGTGTATCAAGAGAATCAGAAATACCTCCGTCTTCAGAAGCAAGGTCATCTGAGCTTGGTGTTGAGCTTTTAGCAGAGCTCTGTTCAGGGCTGCTTGCTGCACTGGAAGAGCTATCTCCACTGCCACCATCTTCAGGTCCTGGTGCAGCTTCCTTTGCAGCAGCATTGTGCTCAGCATTTTTCCTAAGAGACTTCAGAATGTCTCTCAAGCACTTATCAGAATTGGACTCTGACTCAGCTGGTTCATCTTCAGTGATCATCTTTTCTTTGCCTTTTGGTTCAACAACAAACTTTCCTTTCCCTTTCTTTTCAGCAACAACCTTCGTTTTGGATTTTTCAGCAACAACAGTCTTAATTTTCTTTGGTTTCTCTGCAACAATAGGAGCTTCATCTTCAGAATCTGTGAACACTTGAATAGGTTCACCAGCATCAGCTCCAGCTTTCTTCTTCTTCCTCATGGATTCAGAATAATCCACACGGGTGAACACACGGTATGATCTTCTTCTTTGAACTGGACTCCTCTGTCTTTTTCCTTTCTGCGCATTCTTCTTGAAAGGAATGGGAGCAGATTCATCAGAAACAGAGAGTGAAGAGTTTGTACCGTCTTCAGAGATGTTTGCATCTTCCATTTCAACATCTTCAGGGTCGGAAGTAGCAGTGGCTTCTTCTTCAACAGAAGCTTCAACATTTTCAGTTTGCAATTCGTGAACAGAGGGTGATTTAGGGCTTTTTGAAGCGGCAGCCATTTGGGCGGTTTGATCAGCCAAATAGCTTGAGATATCCACTGTGATATCTCCAAATGTCATCACGTGCAGATGACCAGTTGTTCGAAGAGAGTCAGACACTTCTTCAATGGCCTTGTTGAACTGTTCAACAGTTGCATCTTGAGGAATGTTGGTTGTTGGTGGAATGGTTTGAGGAGCAGTTTGAGGAGTGGGAGTGGTTGTTGATGGAGTTGCAGAGACATTCGAGTCAGCATTTGAAGCGGTAGAGTTTTGTGAAGCCATGGAAGCAAGAATTTCGAGAGGATTTGTGCGAGAGTGAGATGAGGTTTTCGAATCAGAGAGAGATTGTGAGGAATTCGAGTTTGTTCCAGCCATTTAAGTTAGGCGGTTGGAATTTCAAGGTAAGGATGGAAATTTGCACACACTTCTTTGAGATATACACAACCAAATAACAATTTTGCAATCTTAGTACTTAACACAATCAGAAATCACAATTTAGCAAATAAATGGCATCTTATGTTCGATATTTATAGAGAGAGTAATGTAGTTGGAGGTTAAGAAAAATAAAACAGAAGAATTAATCTAGAATTTTTCGAAAGTGCTCCACATTATTAGCCACAACCTAGATCATGGTTAATTAGTGGGAAAAGATCAATTAATTAAATTAATTAAATTAATTAGATAATTAAGAAGCTTCCAGAATTAATTTCGCATAATAAAAAAATAGATAAGGGTCAGTAATTAATTAAATAAATAAACTTAATTTCAATAAATAATTAAATAATTACACAGATAAAAATAAATTCGAATCAGGCAATGTTGTGCTCAAAACTGTTACAAACACCTCAACACGGTTTTTACATGAATTTGCTTCATTTGTGTTGCACCATAATTTTTTTTTTTTTGTGTTATAGCTTCTAATTTGTATTGATCCATTGTTCCTGTAGAGTACATCGTAGTAGCGAACTCCGTGCCCCATACTTACTTAATGGATTACAAATATGTTGATGTTTTTACCAAATATCACCTTTTGAAAAGAAGGCATCGTAGTAGTGAACTCCGTGCTCCATAGTTACTCACTGATTTGGTACATCTTTTAGTATGCTAATAACATTCTCATTTTTATGCATTTGAGAGGTGTAAGACATGTTTATTTTTGCACTCCAATGTTCTTAGATTCGTAGATATTTTACAAAGGAATTATTTAACTAAGTAAGAAATAAATTCAACTTATAAAATTTATACAACCCATGATGTTGTCCCAAATGCTGCCGCATTTGTGACAACATCCATCCGAATTTTTTCAGATAGTGCTCATGCCAAGAGATTTCCTCAAGATAGAGAATCTCTCATGGTCTAAGGCTTTAGTAAAGATATCAGCATTCTGTTTTTCAGTAGGTACATACTCCAACTTAACAATATTCTTCTCTACTAAATCTCTCATAAAATGGTGTCTAATGCTAATGTGTTTTGTGAGTGAGTGTTGTACAGGATTTTTAGAAATGTTAATGGCACTAGTATTATCACAAAAGATAGTAAGTATACCATTCTCCATACCATAGTCATGGAACATCTTACTCAGCCACAAGAGTTGTGTACAGCAGCTTCCAGCAGCTATATACTCAGATTCTGCAGTGGATTGTGAAACACAATTCTGGTTCTTGCTGTGCCATGATACAAGATTGTTTCCCATGTAGAAACATCCTCCACTCGTACTCTTTCTATCATCTATGTCTCCAGCCCAATCAGCATCACTATAACCAATTAAAATGTTGTTGGTGTCCTTAGTATACCAGATTCCAAGGTCACTTGTACCTGCAACATACTTGATAATCCTTTTCACAGCATTCAGGTGAGATTCCTTTGGATTAGCTTGGTACCTAGCACAAACACACACACTGTACATAATATCTGGTCTACTAGAGGTTAAATACAGTAAACTACCTATCATGGATCTGTAAAGTGTTGGATCAACATCTGTTCCAGCACTGTCTTTGCAAAGTTTCAAAGAAGATCCCATAGGAGTTTTCATTGTTTTTGAATTCTCAAGACCAAATCTTTTAACCAAGTTCTTAGCATACTTGCTTTGGGAAAAGAAAATACCATCTCTGCACTGTTTGATTTGAAGACCTAGAAAATAGTTCAAGTCTCCAACCATACTCATTTCAAATGTTGCAGTCATTGCCTCAACAAATTTACTCAACATTTTATCACAAGTAGAACCAAACACAATGTCATCAACATATATTTGAGCAATTAGTATATCATTTTCAGTGTGCTTAATGAACAAAGTTCTATCAGCTTCTCCTCTAATAAATCCATATTCCAAAAGAAAGTCAGTAAGCCTACCATACCATGCTCTAGGAGCTTGTTTAAGGCCATATAAAGCTTTCTTAAGTTTATATACATGATCAGGATACTGTGGATCTTCAAATCCTATAGGTTGTTCAACATATGCTTCTTCATTCAATATGTCATTTAGAAATGCAGCCTTTACATCCATTTGATGAAGTTTAATATCAATAAAACATGCAATAGCTAGCAGTAATCTAATAGATTCTATCCTAGCAACAGGTGCAAAAGTTTCATCAAAATCAACTCCTTCAACTTGGGTGTAACCTTGTGCTACTAACCTAGCCTTGTTCCTAACAATATTACCAGATTCATCAGTTTTATTCTTGAATATCCACTTTGTTCCAATGACATTAGTATGACTAGGTCTAGGAACAAGTGTCCACACTTCATTTCTTTCAAACTGACCAAGTTCTTCATGAATAGCATTAATCCAGTTTTCATCAGTTAAGGCTTCTTTAGCACTCTTAGGTTCAATTTCAGATAAATAGCATTCAGCATTTACCACATTACACATAGAAGACATGCATATTGTTCTTACCACATCTACCTTGTTTGATCTTACTTTTCCTCTTGTTTGCACTCCAACTGTAGCATCGCCTATGATCTGGTCAGAAGGATGACTTTTGCCTATTCTTGAAGAAGGATTTGTTTTGGGGATGTACTGATCATTTTGTGAATTTACAGCTGACTGTTCTGTAGATGTTGACCCAGATATGTTAACATTTGGTGCAACATTTTCAGACTTCAGTGTATTCTCAGAAGTGTCAGTAACCTGTGATACATCTTCTTCATCCTTGTCATCTTTAAGACCTTTATCATCATCAAACACAACGTTAACAGATTCTTGAACAGTGTTAGTTCTAAGGTTATAAACTCTATAAGCTTTACTATTTCTAGAATAGCCTAAAAAGAAACCTTTATCACTTTTAGAATCAAACTTATGAAGTTGATCCCTATCATTCAAAATATAACACACACAACCAAATACATGAAAATATTTCACACTTGGTTTTCTGTTGTTCAAAATCTCATATGGTGTTTGACTTGTGCCAGAACGAATAAAAACCCTATTAATAACATGACATGCAGTATTCAATGCTTCTCCCCAAAATTTCTTAGCAAGACCTTTGGATGTTAGCATAACTCTAGCCATTTCTTGTAAAGTTCTATTCTTTCTTTCAACAATTCCATTTTGTTGTGGAGTTTTAGGAGATGAATACTCTTGCAAGATACCCTTTTTATCACAAAAAGCATTAAACATGCTGTTTTCAAATTCCCTACCATGATCAGTTCTAATACGGCCAACTTTCAAGTTAAACACATTTTTGAACCTTTTATAAAGAATTTTAAATGCAGCAAATGCTTCAGATTTGTCTCTTAAAGACTCTACCCAGGTATATCTAGAAAAATCATCTACCACAACTAAGGAATACCTCTTTCCTCCAATGCTTTCAGTTTCCATAGGACCCATCAAGTCCATGTGCAGTAATTCAAAACATCGATGTGTAGTACAATGTGACAGCATTTTGTGCGACATTCTTACCTGCTTACCTTTTTGGCATGGTCCACATACAGTGTTGTTGTGAAGATTTAGTTTTGGAATTCCTTTTACTGCGTCTGCTTTGATTAGTCTATTCATTGCTCTGTAATTTGCATGACCCAATCTTTGATGCCATAAGACATTTTCATCATATTTTGACAAGTTACACATATTTGTTCCAATAAGATAGCAATTATCAGCTGACCTAGTACCAGTCATAACACAAACTTCATCTTTATTAAGAACATAACATGAATCTTTATCAAATTTCACATGCAAATTATCATCACAAAGTTGACTAATGCTAATCAGATTTGCAAGTAAGCCATCAACATGTAAGACATTTTTAAGCTTAGGAAAACCTTTAACATTCAAAGTTCCTTTACCAAGAATCTTTCCTTTAGAACCTCCACCATATGTAACATTACCACTATTCAAGGTCACATAATCAGATAAGAAATCAGTACGACCTGTCATATGTCTAGAACAACCACTATCAAAGTACCATGAGTCAGGTAGACATGCTTTTAAAGAGGTATGAGCAACATTACAGGTAGCTTTTGGTTTCCATGCAGATTTCAAAAACTGTTTACCAGGATGTGACAGTTTCTTATGCAGCATTTTCAAAGTTTTCTGTTCTTCAAACAATTTTACACAGTAAGGGCGAATATGACCAACTTTAGAACAGTAATGACAGATATACTTTCTTTTAACCTTATGAGGATTTGATTGTGCAGATGTTGCATCAGATGTGACAACATTTGCCTTCACAAATTTCACAGGTTTTCTAAATTTATCAGAAATAGAAGCAGTAGTACCATCATAACCTAAACCATGATTATTAGACTGACCAATAGCTATGGCATTATTTACCTCAGAAGCACTCTTGGAATATTTCTTGAAACATAGGGTGGAATTTATCAATTTCTCCTTTAAGTTACAGATTTCCAGATCTCTTTTGGTGAGAATAACCTCTAGCTTGGTGATTGTGTCTTTCAGATCCTCATTCTCTTTATTCAAGGAATTAAGAGTGAGTTTCTGATTGTTCCAATCATCTAACAACTTTTGGTGTTCCTTGTCATCAGTCCTTTTTCCTGCATCATCAACTAAACCATTAAAACAGTTCAAATCTGGGTGACTCTGTTCTGATGTTGCTGTAGATGTTGAGACATCAGGTACAGCATCAGAATCTGTTTCATCCAGATCATCATCTGAGGAATCATTATAATCAATTCTGGTAAAATTAGAATATTCAGTCTGATTTAATTCATCAAGATCATCATCATCAGATTCATCACTCAAGGTAGCACTAAAGTTCAGTTTTTGCTTAAGTCTAGTGTTGGCACATTCATTTGCATAATGGCCATAACCAGAACAAGCATTGCATTGAACTGATTTTCGAAATTCAGGATCATACCTTGGTTTACCTTCACTCTTTGATAGTCTTGGTGTGAATTGAGCTTTCCTCCTTTCTGGTTGAGGTGTTGATGTATTGATTTGAATCTTAGGCTGAATGTTTCTAGATTTGTTCACAGATTTCTTAAGAAACTTATTAAAGTGCTTAGTGAGCAAGACAATGTTGTTAGGATTGTTGAGACATTCATCAAGCAATTCTTCATCAGAATCAACTTCAGTAATGATGGGTTGAGCTTCAGAAGTGTTTGATGTTTCCCCTTTAAAAACTACAACTTTCTTATCAGCATTAGCTTCATCATCTTGATTAGTGTTTATTTCATATGTTCTAAGAATACTCACTAACTCATTTTGACTTAACTTATCTATATCTTTTGCCTCTTCAATAGCACAGATTTTAGCATCAAATCTTTTAGGAACAGATCTTAATATCTTATGAACTACTCTAACATTAGAAATAGGGTCACCAAGAGAATGTGATTCATTGATAATCTCACTTAACCTTTCATTGTAGGCTGTAATTGTTTCATCTTCCTTCATTCGGAGATTCTCAAACTTTGTCCCCAACATTCGAAGCTTTGTCCTTCGAACACTGTCTGAACCCTCACAATGCTCTTGCAACCTGTCCCATGCATCTTTAGAAGTAGAACAGTTAGATATAATTTTAAACATTGAAACATCAACAGAAGTAAAAATTGCATTTAAAGCTTTAGAATTGTAGCTTGCTGTTGTTATTTCATCAGTTGTCCAGTCAACTTCTCTCTTGAGTTGTATTTCACCATCTGCGTCTGCTGGTCTTTTTGGAGCTTCCCAACCTGTAAGTACAGTCCTCCAAGCACGTTCATCAACTGACTTGATGTACATACGCATCTTAGGCTTCCAATAAGCGTAATTCGATCCATCTAATACGGGTGGCCTAAGTGCCGTGGATATGTGATGTGTTTCCATTGCTAAAAAACACACTTGACCAAAGATCTAACCTAGTGTCGTCAGGTATCAGCTCTGATACCAACTGAAAGTGTGCTGGTATGGATGTATAAAAGTGTTTAAGTAAGTAGATAAATGTTGCACAGAATGTTGAGACAAATAGTGCAACACTGACTCTAACAGAATATCAGAAATTATGATTAACACAGCGGAAGACTTGAAACACTAAAAACAAACGAGACACAATGGAAATAATTTTTCACATAGATTTTATAAATAAAAATCTATGCTAGCCTTACGGCGAAAACCAATACTTATCTTCAAGTATAAATGTTGTGTGAAATGTTACAGCATTAACATTCACAACAGAAACTACAAACGAGGCAGGTGCCTTGTTCTAAAAACGAACTAAGTGTATAATGTATACACTGTCGAAATGTCTAGTCTATCTAAAGATTACACTCTCAATAGATAAGAAGACACACAGCCATACGGGTGGGATACTTCGTATGAACTAAAAGGTAGTTCTACTGGCCACAATTCCTAACAGGGATATACGCTCGGTCTAGGAAGTTGATCGAATAGAGTACACTGATTTGAGAAGCCTTCCATCGGTATTTATAGTAGTGGGGTGCTGATTCTAGAGGCTTCCACATTGAGGTCCTATTTTTTAGGAACTCAACTTCCACAACTTCCATGATCTTTCTAGATCCTTCTAGGCTGCTCCAGGTCGTTCCAAATGCATCTAGGCCGTTCTAGCATGTTCTCCAATGTTCTGGAATCTTCCAGGTTCCAGATCCTTGTAGAAGCTTCTAGATCCTGCCAGAAATGCGACAACATTTAGATCAACATTTAATGTAGCATTTCAGAAAAGACTTAGAAAAAATCTCGGAAGGTCAAATTAAGATGTTGTTGATAATGTTAAGGCATTTAAGGATTAACAACATCTACAGAAGGTTTTTGTAAGATTGTCTCTCATCTTCTCAATAGAAATCCAACAAATCCATCTTCCCGATTGTGACTTTGAAGATCGTGAAGAAATTTTGAAGATTGAAGATTTTTTTTTAATTTATGTATATTTCTTCTTACATTTGAAGATTTTTGTAATTTTTGTATTTTCTTTGAAAATAGAAATTTTATTTTTCCTTATACTTAGGTATTGCACAATACTATAGAAATAAATTAAGCTAAAGAACTTTATTTGTGTATTTATTAAAACTTTAAATGGTTTGAATTTTGAACATTAATTTTATTGAAGGTTTTTGTAAGATTGTGTCTCATCTTCTCAATAGAAATTCAACAAATCCATCTTCCCGAAATTTTATTTTTCCTCATGCTTGGGTATTGCACAATACTATAGAAATAAATTAAGCTAAAGAACTTTATTTGTGTATGGGTTTCACTTACCAACAACTTAACTATTGGTTGTTTTTTAAACATTAAAATAAAATAAATAAAAACATTAATAATATTTAAATAAATTTAATTTTAATTTTATTCCTAAAATTACTCCAACAATAAAATTTGATTTTTTTTCTATTTAATCTATCTTAATAATATTTAAATAAATTTAATTCCTAAAATTACTCAAACAATAAGATTTGATTTTTTTTCCTAAAATTTAAAAATCCTACAAACAATAATATTTTATAATTTCAACCAAATATATCTTAATAATATTTAAATAAATCTATCTTAATAATATCTAAATAAAATTAATTTTAATCTTATTCCTAAAATTACTCCAACAATAAAATTTGATTTTTTATAAATTCAAAAATTTAATATGCACGATGTATTTTGACTTTAATTTTTATAAATCTAACATAAATTAATTTAATCTATCTTAATAATATCTAAATAAATTTAATTTTAATTTTATTCCTAAAATTACTCCAACAATAAGATTTGATTTTTTTCCCTATTTAATCTATCTTAATAATATTTAAATAAATTTAATTTTAATCTTATTCCTAAAATTACTCCTAACAATAAAATTTGATTTTTTTCTATTTAATCTATATTAATAATATTTAAACAAATTTAATTCCTAAAATTACTCAAACAAATTTGATTTTTTTCCCTAAAATTACTCAAACAATAATATTTTATAATTCCAATCAAATCTATCTTAATAATATTTAAATAAATCTATCTTACTAATATCTAAATAAATTTAATTTTAATTCCTAAAATTACTCAAATAAGATTTGATTTTTTTTTCCTAAAATTACTCCAACAAACAATAATATTTTATAATTCCAACCAAATCTATCTTAATAATATTTAAATAAATCTATCTTAATAATATTTAAATAAATTTAATTTTAATCTTATTCCTAAAATTACTCCAACAATAAAATTTGATTTTTTATAAATCCAAAAATTTAATATGGACGATGTATTTTGACTTTAATTTTTATAAATCTAACTTAAATAAATTTAATCTATCTTAATAATATCTAAATAAATTTAATTTTAATTTTATTCCGAAAATTACTCCAACAATAAATTTTTTTTCCTATTTAATCTATCTTAATAATATTTAAATAAATTTAATTTTAATCTTATTCCTAAAATTACTCCTAACAATAAGATTTTTTTTCTATTTAATCTATCTTAATAATATTTAAACAAATTTAAATCCTAAAATTACTCGAACAATTTGATTTTTTTTTCTATTTAATCTATCTTAATAATATTTAAACAAATTTAATTCCTAAAATTACTCAAACAATAAGATTTGATTTTCTTTCTCTAAAATTACTCCAACAAACAATAATATTTTATAATTCCAACCAAATCTATCTTAATAATATTTAAATAAATTTATCTTAATAACAGCTAAATAAATTTAATTTTAATCTTATTCCTAAAATTTAATATACACGATGTATTTTGACTTTAATTTTTATAAATCTAACTTAAATAAATTTAATATATCTTAATAATATCTAAATAAATCTATCTTAATAATATCTAAATAATTTTAATTTTATTCCTAAAATTACTCCAACAATAAGATTTGTTTTTTTTTTCCTATTTAATCTATCTTTATAATATTTAAATAAATTTAATTTTAATTTTATTCCTAAAATTACTGTTAACAATAAGATTTGATTTTTTTTCTATTTAATCTATCTTAATAATATTTAAACAAATTTAAATCCTAAAATTACTCAAACAATTTGATTTTTTTTCTATTTAATCTATCTTAATAATATTTAAATAAATTTAATTCCAAAAATTACTCAAACAATAAGATTTGATTTTTTTCCCTAAAATTACTCCAACAAACAATAATATTTTATAATTCCAACCAAATCTATCTTAATAATATTTAAATAAATCTATCTTAATAATATCTAAATAAATTTAATTTTAATCTTATTCCTAAAAT
Source organism: Galeopsis tetrahit (assembly GCA_963675135.1). Taxonomy (NCBI): domain Eukaryota; kingdom Viridiplantae; phylum Streptophyta; class Magnoliopsida; order Lamiales; family Lamiaceae; genus Galeopsis; species Galeopsis tetrahit. The sequence goes on from OY776122.1 coordinate 35,560,127, forward strand.
TACTCCAACAATAAAATTTGATTTTTTATAAATCCAAAAATTTAATATGTACGATGTTAATCTTATTCCTAAAATTTAATGTTAATCTTATTCCTAAAATTATTCCAACAATAAGATTTGATTTTTTTTAATATTTTATAATTCCAACCATCCGTCTATAAATTTAATAAATTTAATCTTATCTATCTATCTTAATAATATTTAAATACAGCAACAATAAATATAAAATTTGATATTTCAATCTTTTTACTTTTTTAAATCCAACAAATCCATCTTAATTGTCATAATCATTTTCCTAAAATTAAATTACTCCAACAAATTTAATTGACTTTAATTTTTATAAATCTAACTTAAATAAATTTAATCTTATCTTAATAATATCTAAATAAATTTAATTTTAATTTTATATTAATAATATCTAAACAAATTTAATGTTAATATTAATAATATTCAAATAATAATTTTATACGATTGCAAATATTATTGAGGATTAAAATATATCATCTTACATAAATTTCACATTATAAATAAGATGATTTCACATACATAAATTCAGAATTTCGAAAGCATTGAAATCTACACAATTTCAGAATTTCGAGAGCATTGTTTATTCAAAATTTCGAGAGATTACTATATTCAGGGGTGAATCAACATCTAAAAAGGTTTGTTTTATAGTAAGATAATTCAAATTTGCTTCCCATACAATTTATAAAAAATATTCCATATTAATATTTTTTTGTTTCACTTTATTCTTTCAAATCTTATGAAGAGATAAAATTGTTCGGTCGTCCTAATAAGCAAAATATTTGATAGGTGAAATCTATAAACTTTTTTTATATTATGTGTTGGTCCCAAAGTTGAGTTAATAATATTGAGTAAGCTAGTGAAAATGTCTAGAGGGGAGGGGTGAATAGACTTTTCAAAAATCTTTCAATATATCAGAATACACAATGCGGAATTAATCAGATTACTAATGAGCCCAATCAAATTTATACTCAACTTTTTATCTAGATCTTTATCTTTGTTGATTCTTAATGTTCTTGATTAAACAATTCAAACAAATATCAAACAGAAAATGTAAAGAACACAGAATTTTATAGTGGTTCGACAAATGTCTACATCCACTCTCACAATCCCAGTTGTGAAGTTTTATTACTCTTCTTGAGCTTCTTGTGGCTTAAAGTCCCAAGATTAAGACTTTGATCTTATCGATTATACCTCCAGGTATATCTTCGATCTACTAGTAATTCTACAAGTAACTAGCACACTTGTTTTACAAAATACAAACTTAAACTTTGAAAAGTAAAACTTCTCTTTGAGTAGCCTTTGATTCTTCTCTTCAATTCAGTGGCTCTTCTTGCTTTGATTTCCTTCAACTCTGTGAGTTCTTGCTTGTAGACTTGCTCTTTGAATTCTCTAAGATCAGTAATTGCTTCAGTAGTAGCAGTAGTCTCTTCAAGTAGGAGATCATACAGTATTTATAGAACTTAGTATGACAGTTAGCAGTTTGTGAACTAACTTTCAACTAACTCTAAAACTGTTTTTGTAACTTCTTCTTGTAACCGACTTTGTAACTTCTTTTTAAGTCAGCATCTTCAATAAATCTTCAGTTACACTTTAAATAAGCTTTCCAAACTTATTCTTCAATTTTGATAAATCAGCACAGTAACTTACTGTTCTGATTTTTACTCTTCGGATTTTTACTCTGCTGATTTTTACTCTTCTGATTCAATCAGCACAGTAACCAAAAATTGTTCAAAACTTCTCCAGATTTCTTCTAAGCTCTTCTTCAACTCTTCTTGAAGTCTTCTTATTCTGAAGTAGTCCTCTGTGTCTTCTTAGTCTTCTGATCTTCATCTAATCTAGTTCTAATCTTGTGTTCTGATTTTACTGTTCTGAACTTTACAATGCTGAACACAACAAAATACAACTTTACATATACAAAACCTATCTATACATCAACTGAACTATATACAGATGAGTATATCTAAGTCCTACATTATAAGCTGTTTATACAATACAAAACATCAGCTTAGTTCCTAACAGTTCATATATCAGATCAGTAACCAATAAGATCAGTAACTCTTGTAAGTTCAATAACTTTTATATAAGATCAGTAAATATCTAAGATCAGTAAACATTTAAGATCAGTAACTTACATATAAGATCAGTAAGCATATCAGATCAGTAAGTACATCAGATCAGTAACTCAGATTTCAAATATATCATATAAGATCACTAAACTCATTCTCAGTTTCCATACTCAGATCAGTAATCTTATTCCATATGACTTAGTTAAGATCAGTAATTTTATTCTTAATATTACTCAACAAGATCAGTAAACTTACTTCAGTTAGCATTAAGATCAGTAATCTCAATTTAAGTTTCTCATCAGATTAGTAAGCTTATATTCAGATGACTTAGTTAAGATGACTTAGAACCACATATATCACTAACTTTAAGTTGCTTTTGGTCATCAAAACATACTTTCATCAACTAGAACATTGTTTATAGGATTCATATCCCAACAATTTCCCCCTTTTTGATGAAGCCAAAACTACTTAAATGTTAATAAATCAGTAGTTAAGTATGTAGTCTATCATAACAGTTCATCAATTCAGAAATTCATATCATATTCACAATCAAATCAAATATTTCACATATTACACATACTAACAAAATATGAAATGATCACAAAATATAAAAAATAAAGATTAAGGATAGAAATGTTATCTTCTGAGCTTGTCCTTCATCTTCATTCTGCATCTTCAGATTCTGAATGCCACATACATTCTTGCTTTAATATCCATCATATGTTGATGATCAGTGATTCCTTCTTCCTTGATAATCTCAGCAATAATGTTGTTGATCTCTTTGTAATCAGGTTCTCCATTTTCCAGTCTTGGAGGTTCCCAATTAGGTTCTTCAGGGCACAAAATCTTGGTTCCAACACGATTAACAACTTGTGCTATGTCTTCCCAGAACTCTTGATCAATATTCAGCATAAATTCTTCAAAATCAATAAATTCTGCTTCCTTGCTCGAATGATCACCAAACTTCTTCACAATGAAGTTAGCAATTTGCCACTTCTTCTTTAAATTCTTCCAATATTCCATATGTTCTGTTAAAACAATGAAATCCACAAAGTTTTCATCTTGAAAATCTTTGTCAAACAGTTTTCCTTCAGCTTTCTTTTGAGCATTCATCTTTTTCTTCAAAGCTGCGACTCGATTATCAAATCTTGTCTTCAAGAACTTGACATCCTTTTCTTTCTTCTTTTTCAAGCTTTCTTCTTCACTTGTCAAAACAGCTTTCATTTTGCTTTTTGATCTAGTCATTCTTCCAGCTTCTTCCTCTTGTTGTTCTTCATCAGATAGAACTAACTTCCTTTTCCTCTGACTTGAACTTCCTGCAACCTCAGGTCTCTTTTCAACAATCTCTTGACCATGTTGCTTCTGTTGCTTTCTTTGCTTCAGTTTTTCATTTAACATATGAATTTCAGCTCTTAATTCATCCTGACTCACAACCAATTGAGCTTGTTGTGACTGTGTTTGTTCCATCACTTGTCTTGTCCTATCTTCCCCCTTTTTGGGTTCATCATGCCACTCCTTCAAGGAAGATATGTGTTGCTCCAGCTTCTTATGCAACACTTGAGACAAATTCTTCTCTTGTACTCTATGAAGGTCAAATATTTTGGACATTGTATACTTCATTACCTTCTCATAAGAGTGTTCAGAATGCATCTTGTTCATTCTGTCAGTAGCTTCTTGAAACATCTGGACAACAGCTTCCAATTTGCCTTGAAGCTCTGCATTCTGCCTTTTCAGCATTTCAAATTCAGAAATATCAGATTCTTTCTCAACAGAACCTGTTCTGATCTGTTCTTGCACATCCTCAATAGGATCAGTAGAGTGAATTGGAATGCTTTCCATTTCTTCAGCATTTACATCCTGATTTTCAACAACTTCAGTTTCCTCAATCACAACAGTGTTCTCAAACACCTCTGTTGCATTGACAATATCTTCATCAATTTCCATAAAATCTGTCTCAGCAGCTTCAGTTTCATCAACACCTTTCTCTTCACTGAACAAATCCTCATCAGAGTTAGGAGTTGTAACCTTCTCAACAGTGTACTTGATTCCAGTTAATCTCTCAACAAGAAGTACAACAGATTCTGGAGTGACTAACTCAAGAAAAGAGTTAACACCAGCTGCTTGCATCTGTTCTGCTTCCCAATCATCAAAGATTGAAGCACCTCCCATTCCTTCCATGATAGCTAAACTTTCCTTCAAAGTACTCCTCTTAAGATACACCCAAGTGCCTATCCTAAGGAGTTTCTCAAACTCAACAGAGCTCTCATCTAATCCAGGAAATTGTTTCAACAATGCTATCCTCAGATCTATCCTGATTCTATCCTCTTTATCACAGATAGTGTACTCCATCAAATCAGCAGGTTTAGGAGCAATAAATTCAGGTTCAGGAGATGATGAAATATCAATTGGTTCAGAAGAAGGTTCAAATTCATGTTCAGTAGAGTGAGCATGAACCTGTATTGGTGATTGATGTGGTGAAGGTTGATGTGAAGTTTGATGTTGAGGGGTAGGAATTGAAGTAGGCTCAAAGTTAGTGAGCTGAGGTGATGAATGGGGAGTGTTCTGAGTCTCAGAAAAGTAGTGATCTGATCCTCCAGAACATGAAGGTTGAGGGTTTTGGGGTTCAGGTTGGCTTGGTTCAGAGTCAGAAGGGGTAGGGGAGACAACAACTAACTTCCTCCTAACACTCCTTGACTTAGTCCTCTTATGAACAGCAATTGGACTAGGAACACTAACCTCTTGCTCATCTGAGCTTGATTGCACCACAGTTTCCACAAAACGAACTGTTGGTTCCGAGGCGGCTGTAGCAGACCTTCCTCTCCTTAGTGTAGTACTGCTCGGATCATGCCTTGATTTTGATCTAACCTCAGTTTGATCGTCCTCCGATTGGTACATTGAAGCTCCAGACTCCTCTGCTTCAATTTCTTGAGAGTGTTCCAAGGGGTTCTCTTGTTCAAATTGAACAGACTCCTTCTTCATCAAGAACTTCCCATGATGGAATTTCTTGGGATTACTCCAATATGGCTTTTTCACCAGCTGAGGCAGCAAGAAACTCAGCTTGTTTCCAAACCCTAATTTTGATTTCAGTGAGAATTCCATTGTATCCTCATCAAACAACACTTTTTCCTTTTCAGTCATTAGCCTTTCCAGGAAGAATCCTTGCCAATCACCTTCCACTCTGTCGATGATTGCAGCCATAATTCTAATTTTAAAACTCGATAAGGCATCCTGGCTATGATGTTGCCCTAACAAGCATTTTCCAGCTATATCCATCAAAAACTGCAAACCAGTAGGAAGTACATCCTTCTTCAGATTGGTCAAGGTCTCTGTCTCAACACCTGACCATCTTCCCACACACTCCTTTTCTTCTCCAGCTTTGTAAGTCAGAATATCCACCGGGCCTTGCGGTAAATCCAACATTACTTCGAGGATGTCCCTCGTAATGGTGACCTTGTGTCCAGCAAGCATGGAGTGAACACCATTTTTATCTCCTTGAAGTTGTAAATAGAATTCCACAGCTTCCGGTTCGTAGACATTCACGGGAAATGACTCCAGAAACTTTCGTAGTCCGCATTCTTCACACATAGTTAAAATTGCTTGATTTTCTGCACTGTGTCTGCCATTGAAAAAGACAGCGTTCTCCACGAAAATTCCCTTCTTGCGCATCCATAAATTCGAATCAAAAGTTCCTGCTACTTGGTTAGCTTCATTGATAATATTGATAGTTGCCATTTGAGATTTTGTAGAAATCAAATTTTTTTTCAGAAGTTATGAAGTTAAGATATTTCCAGAAATGAGCTCGTAAGAACGAAGAAGATGAAGTGTGATTGTTTTTGTTATAATTCAAAACCAATCTAGGGCTAGGATTGAATTAGATTATTATAAAGAATGGTTGGGATTAAATCTCGAAATTCGAGTTAAACAATAACTGTTCACATTCTAGTAACATTCTTAATTTTTGGAGCCAACTAGTGTTTGATAAATACACCACAATTTTTAGGTTAGAAATAGAAGAGTGTATTAATCTTCTCTATTAGTAATCTAAAAATTTGAACAATATTTGACTTAGAGTAATCTAAACCAAAAGATTGTTCTGATGCAAATCAGCACAGTAGTTTCCAAAACTATTTCACTTCATTTTCTTACAAGTATGTAAAGAAAATTTTACTTATCTGGATCAGCTGAGTACTGTGATCAGCTGAGTAACCTTTTTAGAAATCAGATCAGTAGATAAATCAGCACAGTAGATTTCAGATCAGTAGATGGGTCAGCACAGTAATCCTCAGATCAGTACCCAAATTCCCTGATTTCATCTTTTTGATATCAGCACAATAATCCTCAGATCAGTACTGTGTCAGATCAGTAGATTTCTTGTAGACAGATTAGTAGTAAACAAGTCTTTCTGTAGACAGATTAGTCAGTAATCAGATTAGTTCTGTAGAATAACTGAATTGTAATCAGATCAGTACTGTAGACAAAGAAACTTTGTAATCAGCACAGTTCTGTAGACAAGTCAATGTATTAATCAGAATATATCTGTAGACTGCTATAGTCTGTAATCAGATCAGATTAGTAGACTTTTCAAATCTGTAATCAGATCAGTTCCCCCTTCAATGTAGAATTCCTTTTCTGTGCCTGTTTCACCTTGGTAAAAGTGTTAGTACAATATGTATAAGTGTAAAACAGTACAGATTAGTAACAATATGTTTAACTTAATGATCACATCAAGATTTATGCTAAAGTGACTTAGTGATCTGAGTCAACAAAGGATCTTTAAGAAATCACAGATTCCCCCTTAATGTATGTTCTCAGTGTCCCTCAGCTTTACCAGCTTCCTCATTGGGATTAAGGTCACTTTAGTAACCTTGTTACCTGTTTTAGTGATCTGACATTGGATTGTCTCTTCTGACTGTTGAATTTTGATGTACTGCTCTTACTTTCTGCTTTATCTTCCTTTTGGTATAAGACCAGTACCTGAAAAGTTAGCACAGTTCTATATACAAACAGAATCCATATCTATCAATCCTAAACTAATGCACAATTCTCTGAATCTCACTTCAGCCAATGGTTTTGTAAAAATGTCAGCTCTTTGAATATCAGTATGAATATTTTCCATTCTAATATTCTTCTTTTCAACATGATCCCTAATAAAATGATGCCTAATATCAACATGTTTGCATCTAGTATGAAGAACATGATTTTGTGTGATGGCAATGGCACTATTACTGTCACAATATATAGGTACATTAGATTCTACAACATTGTAGTCTCTGAGTTGTTGTATTAGCCAAAGAAGCTGACTACAACAACTACCTGCAGCCATATATTCTGCTTCAGTAGTAGAAGTTGCCACACTTGTTTGTTTCTTTGAAAACCATGAAATGAGCTTAGTTCCTAAGAATTGACATGAACCTGAAGTAGATTTTCTATCTATTTTGCAACCTCCAAAGTCCGAGTCTGAATAACCACTTAAAGATATATCATCATCTGCAGGATACCATAATCCTCGATTAATGGTCCCCTTTAGATATTTCAATATCCTTTTAGCAGCTTCCAGATGACTTTCCTTGGGGTTTGCTTGAAATCTTGCACATACTCCAACAGAAAAAGCAATATCAGGTCTGCTGGCAGTTAGATAGAGTAAAGAGTCAATTAAAGCACGATAGTGAGGTTGGTCAGAAGACTTACCTCCTTCATCAGGATCCATTCTGTATGTAGGTTGCATGGGCACACCAACTGTCTTACAGGTTTTAATACCAAATTTATCTAGTAAATTCTTAGTGTACTTTGCTTGATTTATAAAGATACCTTCTGAAGTTTGTTTTACTTGAAGGCCAAGGAAATATGTCATTTCTCCCATCATAGACATTTCAAATTTACTTTGCATGAGTGTAGAAAAGCTTTCACTCAAGTTTTTGTTGGGTGATCCAAAGATAATATCATCCACATAAATTTGAACAAGTAATATATCATTACCTTCTTGTCTTCTAAACAAAGTTCTATCAACTTTGCCTTTTGTAAAACCATTTTCAAGTAAGAATAGAGAAAGAGTATCATACCATGCTCTTGGAGCTTGTTTCAATCCATAGAGTGCTTTCTTTAACCTGTATACTTGGTGGCTATTCACTTCAAAACCAGGTGGTTGTTCTACATAAACTTCTTCAGCAAGTATACCATTCAAAAATGCACTTTTCACATCCATTTGATACACAGTAAATTTCATATGTGCAGCATAAGCAAGGAACAATCTTATAGCTTCTAGTCTAGCTACAGGGGCAAAAGTTTCATCATAATCAATACCCTCAGCTTGAGAGTAGCCCTGAGCAACTAATCTAGCTTTGTTTCTAACTACAAGATCATTTCCATCCCTTTTGTTCTTGAAAATCCACTTAGTGCCTACAACATTATGATTACTAGGTCTATCAACAAGTTCCCAGACTTCATTTCTAGTGAACTGATTAAGTTCTTCCTGCATGGCTACAATCCAGTTACTATCACTTAAAGCTTCAATCACAGTTTTAGGCTCAATAGATGATAGAAAACAACACCAGCAAAATAAAGACTTACTAGGTTCTTCCTTTGAATCAAACAATTGTTTTCTAGTTTTAACACCTATACTAGAATCACCTAGAATCAGATCAGTAGAATGAGCAGACTTCCATGTCCTTCTATTCTTAACAGTATCATCATTTACATCATGCAAATTATCATGCAGATCAATATTATTTATATCAGCAGTTTTGTTCACAGGAGAGCAGTCATTCAATTCTTTTATTTCAGAAGTTTTAGATGACTCACCTTTGTCTTTTACCTTTTCTTTATCAGAATCTTGATCTAGAACATTCAGGAAAGGATTATATGCTTGTACAGATTCATATATTCTTGTATCATCATCTTCATTGTTTATTTGAAGCTGTAGTTTGTCAACTTTCTTACTGAGCTGATGATCAGCAGAGTCCTGCACATTCTCATCAAAGACAACATGGGGTGTTTCTTCCACACATAGGGTAGAGTAATTAAACACTCTAAATGCTTTGCTTACAGAAGAGTATCCTAAGAATATCCCTTCATCAGCTTTTGCATCAAAAGCATTCAATTTACTTTTGCCATTGTTATGTATGAAACACTTACAACCAAAAATATGAAAATAAGAAACTCTTGGTTTTCTACCTTTCCATACCTCATAAGGTGTTTTACCATGCACCTTATTAAGAGCACTTCGATTTTGAGAGTGGCAAGCTGTGTTAATAGCTTCTGCCCAAAATTTCTGAGGTGTGTTGAATTCTGCAATCATGGCTCTGCAAGCTTCTTTTAGTGTTCTGTTTCTCCTTTCTGCAACACCATTTTGTTGAGGGGTTCTGGCTGCACTTGTCAAATGCTGTATGCCAGACTTAGAACAGTAGTCAGAAATGTAACAATTAATAAATTCAGTCCCCTTGTCACTCCTAATCTTGACAATGGGATGACCTTTTTCAACCTGCAATTTCTTCAATAGATCTGGAAGTAGTGTTTGTGTATCACTCTTTTTGTGTAGAAAGACTACCCAAGTAAACTTAGAATAATCATCTACAACAACTAGAGTATACCTTCTTCCATTCAATGTAGGAGGATTGATAGGACCATGAAGATCCATATGTAAGAGTTCTAAAACTCTGCTTGTTGAAAGAGTTGGAATGGACTTAAATGAAACCTTTACCTGTTTACCTTTTTGACAAGAATCACATACTTGTGACTTGGAATAGATTTCATTAGGAATGCCCTCAACAAGATGTTCTCTAGCAATCTTGTTGATTATCTTAAAGTTAAGATGGCAGAGGCGTTTATGCCAGAGCCAACTGTTTTCTTTAGGACTCTTAGTAATAAGACAAGCATTCTTAGGACAACTATTCCAGTTCACAATGTATACACTTCCTTGTCTTGTGCCAACAAGTAGAACATTGTGAGTCCTTTTATCAATTATTTCACATCTTCTGGTCTTGAACTGAACCTTGTATCCCCTGTCACAAAATTGAGATACAGATAACAAATTATACTTCAAACCTTCAACATAGGATACATCTTGGATTTCAACATCTCCATTCTTGATGAATCCAAATCCTTTTGTGATTGATATTGAGCTATCACCAAAGATGACTTTTGGTCCTTCCTTCTCATGATAGTCAGTAAGTAAGGCCTTGGTACCACTCATGTGGTGTGAACACCCACTGTCTATGTACCAGGTCTCACCAACTGAACCACCTTTCTTGTATAAGTCCAGTCGATCCTGCAAAGTAGTGATCTTAATAACTTAGGTACCCTTGTTTATTGGGGTCCTTGGGGGTTAGTAGTGAGAGGTACCCAAATGAACATTGAGGATTTGAATAAGTGGGACCTCTTCAGTTTCCTTCCAAATTTATCACAGAACAGTACTTTATTAACCAGTTCAGAATTATCAGCAGACTTAGGATCTATTTTTCTGAGATAGCCTTTCCTTGGTTCTATCCCTTTTTCAGTAAGATCAGTATGTCTGTAATAGTTTGAATAAGGTCTAAAAGCATGTGGACCATACGACTTATAGATGCGTTTTGGTCTTTCCTCACCAATGATATTGTAGGATAAAGGAGGAGGATAAAGAACAGGTTTGTTATGATAATGAGGCACAAATCTCCTAGGTTTAGTTGAATACAGCTGAGACTGCCTTATGAAAGGAGGTCTAGGCTGTTCCCAACTTGTCTGTGCTTGTCTTGACCTACTGTTCTGAGTTTGTCTCTTCTGATTCCAGGACTGATCTGATCTGGTCAGAGGAGTATAACTCTTCTGGTATGGTCTTGACTGTACTGGCCTTAATACATTCTTCATTTTACCATTCTTGGTAGTAGGAGGGATGTATTTAGACTGTACTTTGAGTTTTGGTTCATCATCATACGTCATAGGTTCTTTTCCTTTATCTAGTTGCAAAGAACTTGTACTAGCTCCATTAGTGTTCTTAAATTCTGAAGTAGATGGACTAGGCAGATCAGTACCTATTCCTCTTTTATCATTTGGAGCTCTATATCTGTCTGAGATTGTTTGATTAATCTTAGTAGAGTTAATCATCCCAGATAGCTTTCGATCTAGGCTCACTACTTCAGATTCTAAGAATCCATTGCGCTCTTCAAGTTTTTCACATTTGATCTTTAAATCATTGAATTCATTAGTCTCTTTAGCTTGAGTTTTAAGCATACCCTGATATAGTTTGTCAATGGATGCATACTTTTCTTGGAGTTGAGACAACTCTTCTGATAGTCTTGCATTTATGACAGCTATATTAGGATCCACTTTTGACTGAGCTTCTTTTAGCTTAATGATTTCTTGTTTTAAAGATATATTTTCATCACTAATTTCAATGAATGCTTTGTTAGCTTGTAGAAGGTCCTCTTCAGTCACTCCTTGGGAATGATGAAGACTACTTCCTACACTGCTAACAGCAGCATCACTTTCATCAGTGTCAGAATTGTCACAAGATTGAAATGAGTTAGCAGATGATACCTCATCATTTATTTTGGCCATCATTACCAGTCCATCATCTGCTATGAAAGCTTCATCTTCATTGCTAGAGGGGTAGTCAGATGAAGACGATGGTAACTCTTCTGATTCCGAATCAGAGTCATTGTAAGCCATCATTGCCTTCTTACCCTTTGCATATTTTCGATCTCTTCTGGCTTTCCTTTCTTCTCGATCTTCAGAACTCAGATCAGGACATTCATAAGCATAATGACCTGGCTTATCACAATTATAGCAAACAGGATTGTTAGAAGTTCTTTTAGGAGGAGAATGCTTTCTGTTCCAGTCTTGCTTGTCAATTGAGTTCCTGTCTTTCTTATCAGAATACTTTCTATCTCTCTTTTCAGATGAGTTCCTATCTCTCCTGTTCTCATTAGAGATCTCATCCCTTCTTTCGGAAGAGTTTTGATCCCTTCTGTTCACAGAAGAGTCCCTGTTATTAGAACCCTTATTTTCCTTATAGAATCTCTTGTACCTGCCATACCTCTTGTTCAGTTTATCAAATCTTTTGATCATAAGGCTCATCTGATCTTTCAGACTTAGATCAGAACCATCTAGTTCATCTTTTATGCTTGAAGCCTTAGTCTTAGATGATCTAGACCCCTTTGAAGTAGAGGCTTTGAAAGCTATGTCCTTAGAGGCATCCTTATCCTTATGAATCACAGTAATAGGATCTTCTTCATCTAACTCAAACTCATGTGCCTTAAGTGTTTGGAACATAGTTTCTGCTGGCCAAGAATCAATGTCTTGTGTGGTTTTAATGATCATCTTGACCATTTTTCCACCTTTCATCCAAGGCTTTCAAGATTCTCAAGTTAACTTCTCTGTCAGTATATGTCTTTCCTAATACATCCAGATCATTCATAATTTTGGTAAATCGAGTATCCAACTCATCAATTGATTCTCCTGGCTTCATCTTAAATGATTCAAACCTTTGGACAGCAGTGGATAACTTGCTTTCTTTGATCAGTGTAGTACCTTCACAAAGAATAGCCAGTTTGTCCCACATCTGTTTTGCAGTCTTACATTTTAGTACTTTACCAAGATACTCATTTGGTAAGGTATGTAAAATGTAGTTCTTGGCAAGACTGTCCAAATTGTTTTGTTTCATTTCTTCCGAAGTCAGTTCTGACCTTGGTTTGGGGACCAGTGCTCCAACTGGTTTAGATGGATCCAGAACAGCAGTGTTTTCCACCATGATGACAATTGGTCCTTCAGTCACCACAGACACCATTAGATCATGGGTTGAGCTAAAGATGGCCTCCATCCTAAGCTTCCAGTAGTCATAATCTGCAATCTTGAACTTAGGCAACTTGTTCACATTAGTGTCATCCATGTTTGATTAGACAAATAGGATCAGTAGTATAGCAGATAGATTTCAGGTATTCAGATAGTGACAAATATCAAGAACTAACAGCAAGATCAGTAAAATATCCCTCAAGATCTGTAAGGTTATCAAGAAACAGCAGTCCAAAGAACTACTGCTCTGATACCACTTGTTGGTCCCAAAGTTGAGTTAATAATATTGAGTAAGCTAGTGAAAATGTCTAGAGGGGAGGGGTGAATAGACTTTTCAAAAATCTTTCAATATATCAGAATACACAATGCGGAATTAATCAGATTACTAATGAGCCCAATCAAATTTATACTCAACTTTTTATCTAGATCTTTATCTTTGTTGATTCTTAATGTTCTTGATTAAACAATTCAAACAAATATCAAACAGAAAATGTAAAGAACACAGAATTTTATAGTGGTTCGACAAATGTCTACATCCACTCTCACAATCCCAGTTGTGAAGTTTTATTACTCTTCTTGAGCTTCTTGTGGCTTAAAGTCCCAAGATTAAGACTTTGATCTTATCGATTATACCTCCAGGTATATCTTCGATCTACTAGTAATTCTACAAGTAACTAGCACACTTGTTTTACAAAATACAAACTTAAACTTTGAAAAGTAAAACTTCTCTTTGAGTAGCCTTTGATTCTTCTCTTCAATTCAGTGGCTCTTCTTGCTTTGATTTCCTTCAACTCTGTGAGTTCTTGCTTGTAGACTTGCTCTTTGAATTCTCTAAGATCAGTAATTGCTTCAGTAGTAGCAGTAGTCTCTTCAAGTAGGAGATCATACAGTATTTATAGAACTTAGTATGACAGTTAGCAGTTTGTGAACTAACTTTCAACTAACTCTAAAACTGTTTTTGTAACTTCTTCTTGTAACCGACTTTGTAACTTCTTTTTAAGTCAGCATCTTCAATAAATCTTCAGTTACACTTTAAATAAGCTTTCCAAACTTATTCTTCAATTTTGATAAATCAGCACAGTAACTTACTGTTCTGATTTTTACTCTTCGGATTTTTACTCTGCTGATTTTTACTCTTCTGATTCAATCAGCACAGTAACCAAAAACTGTTCAAAACTTCTCCAGATTTCTTCTAAGCTCTTCTTCAACTCTTCGTGAAGTCTTCTTATTCTGGAGTAGTCCTCTGTGTCTTCTTAGTCTTCTGATCTTCATCTAATCTAGTTCTAATCTAGTGTTCTGATTTTACTGTTCTGAACTTTACAATGCTGAACACAACAAAATACAACTTTACATATACAAAACCTATCTATACATCAACTGAACTATATACAGATGAGTATATCTAAGTCCTACACTATAAGCTGTCTATACAATACAAAACATCAGCTTAGTTCCTAACAGTTCATATATCAGATCAGTAACCAATAAGATCAGTAACTCTTGTAAGTTCAATAACTTTTATATAAGATCAGTAAATATCTAAGATCAGTAAACATTTAAGATCAGTAACTTACATATAAGATCAGTAAGCATATCAGATCAGTAAGTACATCAGATCAGTAACTCAGATTTCAAATATATCATATAAGATCACTAAACTCATTCTCAGTTTCCATACTCAGATCAGTAATCTTATTCCATATGACTTAGTTAAGATCAGTAATTTTATTCTTAATATTACTCAACAAGATCAGTAAACTTACTTCAGTTAGCATTAAGATCAGTAATCTCAATTTAAGTTTCTCATCAGATTAGTAAGCTTATATTCAGATGACTTAGTTAAGATGACTTAGAACCACATATATCACTAACTTTAAGTTGCTTTTGGCCATCAAAACATACTTTCATCAACTAGAACATTGTTTATAGGATTCATATCCCAACATTATGTATGTTGTCAATTTATTTTTTTATAATAATTTGTAAATACTACAATATATATAATATAATGCTCTTATAAATTTTGGAATTTTTTGAAGATATAATCGCATTTGTTGTTCAAATAAATGGGGTTGAATCTATAGTTAATTGAAGAGATGTTACTAAGGTCATCATAGATATTGAAGATGAAGGATAATAAAGGCTTTTATCAATTTTATTAATAAAATAAACATTAGACTTTAAGGGCATGATTGGTATGACTGAATGAAAATGTGACTGAATGGAATGAACTCATGAATGGAATGAAGGTCTGAATGGAATGAAAGTTTGAATGGTCATTCTCATGATTGGTATTGACAAAGAATGGAAAAACCATTCCTTAATTAATTTCATTCTCATGATTGGTATAATAAAATGAATGCAAAATAATGTAAAAAATTTATCTTAAATGACTAAAATACCCTTATACATATTTTATAGAAACATATTAAATTGATTAATATGCTATTATTTTAATAATAAAACTAAATATAAATAATCGTTCATTTAAAAAAAATATTGTACATTTTTACCCATTATTATAAGATGTAATTAAGAAAGAAAAAAAAATATATATATATAAGCAAAACGAAAAATAGTATATATACATATTATAGCAAAAATGAAACATAGTAATATATATATATATATATATATATATATATATATATATATATATATATATACGACATAAAAATTAAATAGAAAAAAATTAAACAAAGCAAATACTGAACAATTTTGCATATAAATACAGAAATTTTGTATATAACTTATCGTAGATAATAAATTAAAAATGCAAGAAATAGCATATATATATATATATATATATATATATATATAACAATACACTACTATTCTTTGACTAGTTCTTCTGTTTTCCGTTTATTCTCTGCGTTCTTCTCTTCTGCGTTTTTTCTCAGTGTTCTTCTCTTCGGCGTTTTTTTTCTCAGCGTTCTTCCATTTTTGATGAATTAGGTTAAAGAAGGTTAATGAATATAGCGTGGATTAAGGTTGGATAAGAGAGTTAATGAAAATCTTTTTAATTGTTGATAAGGATAATTTTGTAAAAATAGTATTTTTTAATGATTTTTTTTTTTAGAAAATAAAAATAATTTGATTTTACGTAGAATGGAATCGGCAAAGATAAGGGGATGGAGAGGAATCATAATTCTTTATTTTTGGGAATCACCATTCCACGAGGAATCACCATTCCGTGTAAAAAAACATACCAAGGGGATGGAGAGGAATCGTAATTCTTTATTTTTGGGAATCACCATTCCACGAGGAATCACCATTCCGTGTAAAAAAACATACAAATCGTGAAATTAGGAATAGGTCCATGAATGCTCATTTCATTCAAGGCCCATTACCTCATACCAATCATGCCCTAAATATTATTGATATAACATATATTTTTCTCTATTACAGTCGTACTAGAATATCTCTAACTCTTTGAAAAGGATTCTAAAAAAATGTGTTGGAGTACAACAAAAACAACCCAATGAGCCCATGATTTTCATTTTAGATTATGCTAAAGTCCAAACCCGATATAGAGGTAATTTTTCTTTTATATAATTTATTTTAAGTTTTGTGTAAATTAGACATTTTATGCTAATTTTATATAAAATATTAATATTATATTTCAAATCTTTTTTTAGAGAAATTTATCTTAAATTCAATTTATGTCAGTCGACTATCAATCAATGTTGATAGTCCTGAGATGAATGAATTTAGAAAGATGTAATATTTATTAATATTCCTAATGAAATCTACACTATTTCTTACATTGATTTTTTGTTTTCCCTAAAATTACTCTTATCTATCTTCCTAAATTACTTCAACAATAAGATTTGATTTTTTTCCTCCTAAAATTACATATTTAATCTTATACAAATTTAATATTTCCGTCTATAAAATTAATAAATTTTTCTATAAAATTAATAAATTTAATAATATAAAAGATTATAAATCTTGATTTTTTTTCTATCTTTATATTTCCTAAAATTACTCTAATAATAAGATTTAATTTTCCCCCCTAAAATTACTCCAATAATAAGATTTTATTTTTCCCCCCTAAAATTACTCTTATCTATCTTCCTATCTTCATATTTCCTAAAATTACTCCAATAATAAGATTTAATTTGTTTTCCCTAAAATTACTCTTATCTATCTTCCTAAATTACTTCAACAATAAGATTTGATTTTTTTCTCCTAAAATTACATATTTAATCTTATACAAATTTTTATCAATCTAACAAATTTAATATTTTCGTCTATAAAATTAATAAATTTGTCTATTAAATTAATAAATTTTATAATATAAAAGATTATAAATCTAATTTATTTCCTAAAATTACTCCAATAATAAGATTTGATTTTTTCTCCTAAAATTACTAACATTTAAATTTTCATAAAATAATTTTTTTTTACAAATATAGAGTCTTTTCTATTTTATATATATATATATATAAATATGATGTATTTATATTGACATAACATTTAAATTTTTATATTTTTCATAAAATAAAGAATTTTTTTTATATTTTTCATAAAATAAAGAAAATTATAAATATATACATAATTTTTTTTTAATTAATAAATTTAAATTAAACATATAAAATATACTTATTTCAACCCTACGCATTATAATATAAAATTAAATTAGGTTAAAAATTATTATAATTATAATTATTAAAAATTAATAAAATATACCACTACAAAAAATTGCTCAAATAACGAGGGGAATTGGCGAGGGGTATTTCACCCTTGCTATTTGGCGAGGGATTTAAAGAGGGGCACAAATAAAGAGGGAATTGGCGAGGGGCGGAATCACACTCGCTAATTAGCGAGTGGAAAAAGATGCACTCGCTAATTGGCGAGGGATTTGGCGACGGCGTGTTTTGCACTCGCTCATTGACGAGTGCATTGTGGCCCTCGAAACTGGCGACGGTCCCCCACTCGCTAATTGGCGAGGGGGGTGGGGCCCTCGTAAATGCCCTCGCCTAAGGCCCAATTAAAACCCCACTTCCTTCCCCAAATTCGTACAGCCGTAGCTCCTCCACCCCCAAAAACATATATGCGCCGCTGCCTCCTCCACCCCGCCACCGCCGCTGCTGGAGCTACTGATCGAGACTAATTTTTGGATATTTGTGTTCTACACTTCGAGGGGTTCATTTCTACGGTAAATTTATGCGTTTTTATTGATTAAATTAAAAGTTGTATATATATGTTTATATTATATTATATATGTATATATACATATATTTTGTATATATATATATATGCATGTATATAGTTTTGTTGTGTAATGTTAGGATTGTAATTATGTTAGAAAAATATGTATATTGTTAATTAGGATTAATTAAGATTGTTAATTGTTATGAATGTGTTAATATAATTATTGTTATGTTTTATATATGCATGTATATATATGTGTTAATTATTAATTGGTGTCTTAATTGTTATGCATGAATGTGTTAATTGGGAGAATTAATGTTATAATTAATTGTTGGAAATAAGTCATGAAATTAAATCGATGTTGGAGGCCGGGATGAGTTGTTTGTTTGTTGTAGATTGTGCGTTCCGACTTGAGTAATTTTACTCGAGTCGGAAATGGATGCACTAGGAACCTAAATATTTGGTGATACGATAGATTTAGATGAAACACTGCCGAAATTTTTAAAAATATATATATAAATTATATATATTTATATTAATTAGAATAGTATAGCTAGTAATCAATGTTTAATTTCCAAAATACATTTGAAACAGATCGATTAACATGAATTATTCAAGTCGTAGTTGGATGTATAGCCCAAGATTGGTCAATGGGATTATGAGCCCCGAATTTATTAGTGGGGTAAATGGATTTATTGAAGCTGTCACTAGTAATCCGAATTCGATTTGGGAAGGAAAAATTGGGTGTCCTTGCTCGAAAGCTAGATGTCGAAATGAGACTTATAGAGATCCTAATGAAGTGAAGTCTCATTTATATCGAAATGGGTTTACACGAAATTATTATAATTGGATTTATCACGATGAAGAGAGTTGGGGTCCACGTCCATTTCAAAACACTAGTGAATTTGCGTCAACTTCAAATGAAGTTGACCCTATGGGACCTAGCTCGTACCACACTATGGTAGAAGAATTAATGGGTGACCCAAACATTGATTTTGGAATCAACGCGGAAGAGGAGGCACATAATGAAGAACCCCCTAACGAGAATGCGTCACAGTTCTACGATATGCTTCGTGCAGCGGACGCAGACTTGTATCCCGGTTGTGAATCTCATTCGCAGTTGTCGTTCAATTCCAGATTGTTGAATATTAAAACCGAAAACAGATTGTCTGAAAGGGGATACAATCAAGTCGTTGAGTTGATTCGTGAGATTTGTCCTTCAGAAAATAAGGTTCCCAAGAAATTTAACGACACCAAACACTTGATGAGTGGAATGGGTCTTCCGGTAGAAAGGATTCATTGTTGTGCACAGAACTGCATGTTATTTTGGGGTGCAGACAGCGAACTAGAGTTCTGTAAGATTTGTGGTGGATCACGGTATAAGCCGAGTAGGGTTGATGAAGATAGTCGGTTGAAAAAGAAACGCTCGGTTAAGGTGATGTTTTACTTTCCCATAATTCCTCGTTTGCAAAGATTGTACATGTCCAAGGCCACTACGAAGGATATGACATGGCATGCCTCGTGTAGTTCTGATGACTATGGTGTTATGCGTCACCCTGCAGACTCGTTGGCTTGGAAGCATTTGAACCGTTCGTATCCTGATTTTGTAGCTGAAATTAGGAATGTTAGGTTGGGCTTGAGCACAGACGGTTTTGCACCGTTTGGAATGACGGGGAAGCAATATTCGTCATGGCCAGTTATTCTTACTCCGTACAATCTACCCCCGTGGTTATGCATGAAAGATCAATTCATGTTTCTTTCGATTCTTGTACCCGGGCCAAAAAGTCCGAAGGACAAGCTTGATGTGTTTTTACAACCTCTGATAGCTGATTTGAATTTTTTATGGGAAAATGGGGTGTAAACGTACGATGTCTCTAGGAAGAAAAACTTTTTGATGAGAGCTGCACTGATTTGGACCATTAGCGACTTTCCAACGTACTCAATGTTGTCTGGTTGGAGTACAGCTGGAAAGCTTGCTTGTCCGTATTGTGGGGAGTACACCGATGCATTTACTTTGAGGCTCAGTCGAAAGCAATCGTGGTTCGATAACCACCGAAAGTTCTTACCACCTAATCATACATGGCGAAATAACAAGACGGCATTCAGGGCTGGAGTAATTTATTAAATAAATTGAGTTAATTATAGTTGGTAATTGAGTTAATAAGTTATTAAATTTAGTAATGAAGGGCTTTTGTTAAATTAATTAAGTATTGAGCTAATATATAAATTAATTGAGTTAGTAATTTATTCAATTAATTGACTTAATTAATAATAAAAGAATAAAATTGAGTTACATACATAAGTATAAATTAAATTATTAAATTTAGTATTAATGAAGGGATTTGTTAAATAAATTGAGTTAATTAATACATATATAAATATAAGTTATTAAATTTAGTAATGAGGGGCTTTGTTAAATTAATTAAGTATTGAGCTAATATAATTAATTGAGTTAATAACATATAGTTGGTAATTTATTAAATTAATTGAGTTAAAGAATAAAAACATAAATTAAAAGGGATAAATATATAATGCATTTAAAATATTACGACTAAACCTTCTAGCCTAATTGGCACACTGGGGGCGCATAAACTCTTCACATCCGGGAGGTCGCGAGATCGACCCCCCATGCGCGCGCCCAACTGGAATAAAAAGAATTAATGGTGGCCTGGTGGTGAGGGGTAAGAAAAGTGGCCTTACAGACCTGGGTTCGAAACCCAGGTCTGTATTTTTTTTAAATACAACGTATTGGCGACGGTCTTTGCCCTCGGGAATTGGCGAGGGGCCTCGCTCTCGGGAAAAGGCGACGGTACACACTCTCGCTAATGGGCGACGGCACGTGCCCTCGCCAATACGCGAGTGGGTATGCCCTCGCCAATACGCGAGTGTGTTTGGCAATCCAAACCATGGCAAAGCATGGCAATCCAAACCATGGCATATTATATTGCTGAAGATATTTTGATCGAAATCCTATTAAAACTCTGCGCCAAATCGTTAGTCCGCGCGACGAGTGTGTGCAAAGCATGGCAATCTCTCATCATAAGCCCCTCGTTTATATCCCTTCATCTCGCAAACGCTGAAAACCAGCTTCTTCTTCGGGATTGTACTAGGGAACAATACACAGTAGTTTCAAAAGGAGAACCCTTGAGCATGCCGTTGATTGATATCCCCTTCAAATGTCAAATTGGATATTACAGAATAGTCGGATCTTGCGATGGCCTCGTCTGTTTCTCTCATGAATGCTTACGTCCTTCGCCACCTTTAATAGTATGGAATCCTTCTATTAGAAAACATGTGGTTTTACCCCTACCCCTCATCAATGGGAAAAACGAAGCCATCCGTGTTGTGCTAGGGTTTGGAGTTGCAAGCAATGTTTACAAGGTTGTGAGGCTTGTTTACTACAAGAAACTAAAACCTCTAGCTGAGATTTTCACCCTTGGCACAGGGAGGTGGCGAAAGCTAAGTGGTGGTGGAATTGATGCTTGCACGTTTAGTCTTAGTCATGGGCATCCCTATAATTCCTCCTTGTTTAAGGGGTTTTTGCATTGGATTGTCTCTAAGGATGGAATTAATGACTATTGTAATTTGATTTTGACATTCCAGGTTGGTGATGAGGTTTTCGGTGAAATAATGTTGCCAGAGGAGTTGAAGAGGAAAACTTGGACGACGTCTCTTACCATAATAGGGGAATCATTTGGAGCTATCAACTACTTTTCGGAGATGGATAATATTCTAAGGTGCAATGTTTGGATGATGAAAGATTACGGTGTGAAAGAATCATGGTCTAAGTTATATAGGATTGATTGTGATGGATTTCAGAGAGTAATTGGATTTTTGGAGAATAATGAACTTCTACTTAGCGTTAATAAATGCTTTGTTACTTATAATGCAAAAACTAAGACGATTAAGCAAGCCGGGATTTTTGAAAATAGATATTCATGGGATGTGGATGATTTTAAAGAAAGTCTCCTCTTGCTCGGAGGATATATATAGTGAAGACTCGAGTTTAGGTGCAACTTCTATTATTTCAAGTTGAAAAACTTATAGTGGAATGAAGATGGTGTCTTTATACAAGTTTGAGAGTTATTTTTCTATTTCTTGTTGTTTCTAATTAATTTCCAAGTCGAATTGTTCCACCTGACATGTTGTTAAACTAAGGCTTACTCATCTCACTTTAATAAACTCACTTCATCCCACCTTATTTTTCCATCTTTTAAGCTCTGTTCATATTAACATATTAAAGGATTTTAAGTGAGAGAAAAAAACCTATTTCGATGCCTATCATTTCTCCCTCATTTTATTTAATTTGTTACTCTACTTAATAAACAAATAAATATCCACACATATTAATATAATACACACGATATATATACTTTAATTTTGAACCGATTACTATATTAGTTTTGATCATATAGCAATCGAATTCACCATTTCAATAATCATTCATGGCTTTCTCCGGCCATTAGACCTCAGGTTCTCGACAGAATTACCACAGTTGCTTCCCTCTGTGCGGAGCATCCATGGCTTAGAGATTTATTTCGAAACTCCAGCCTTCCATCAGTTCCGGAAGTGCAATTGCCCCCCCCCCCCCTCATTCAAGGAGGCACTACTTTCTGGGTTATCTGGACCTGCGCCGGCCCGATCGGAGGAACCCAAACATATGCCAATTAAGAAAGAGGATTTCGTCTCAATCTTAGTTGACGAGGAGGAATATGCGGAACGGGTGGACAAACCTTGGGCCGTCGATGAATTAAAGATGACCCTTTCTGGGATATGGGACATTCAGGGATCATGGGGACTCATTCCTCTAGGATTGGGGTACTACAATATCCACTTTGAGAAGGGTGAGGACATGGATCAATTGATTAAAAAAACCACTTGGTTTTTGAATCCTGGTGTTTTTTGAATTTCGAAGTGGGTCAGGGACTTCAATCCCTACAAAATCAACACCTCAATGGCGCAAGTTTGGGTGCGAATTTATGAATTGCCCGTCAAATACTGGACCCGTTCCTTAATAGTGGGAATAGCACATGCCCTGGGCACTCTAATCAAAATTGATGACCGCTCTTTGGATGGATCAATGGGACATTTCATTCGTGTATTGGTGGAGGTCGATTTTTCAAAAGAGAGGCTGGAAAATATCCTCATTGAAAGAAAAGGGCATCGATCGTTTGCCTACTTCAAGTATGAGAGACCGCTGCCTTTCTGTCGACACTGCTCTATTGTTGGACACGCTTGGGAGAATTGTCATAACAGAGAGAAAGGGGCGTCCGATGAATAATCAGGGTGGGGTATGATAGAGCAGACGGAGCCGGTGCCACAACAAAAAGCGCGTTGTCCCCGTAGGCATTCTAAAAAAGCCCGTAATACGGAGAACAGAGATAGCACAGGGGAACCCTCGCCTACACGAAACAGATTCAGCCCGTTAGCAACAAATCATGAATATTATGGATCTAACGCCAAGTCACACGCCCAAGATATGATGGACAGTATGGACACTTCGGCTACTACTATTGGAGACAAGGATCAAGCAAAAAAAATCCGCTCGGAGGTGTATGTTCCGGATATAGACCGTGACGATAGTGCCATTGACCCCTTGGAAACGGCTGCAGAAGAAATATCCCCTTTTGTTGTTGTAGAGAACTCCTCTTCCCCTAGGTACACGAGAATGGCCAAAGTAGCCCTTGGCCGATGGGGAAACCTTGAGGACCCTAATTTGGATGATTACAAGACTGACGATGAACCGCCTGAGCACGGTTATAATCAGGAGTTTAGATGATTGTTTTATTTTGGAACATACAGGGCATTGTCAACGGTGACTCTCAACTTCTCTTGAAGAGTCATTGTCAATGTCGACGAACGGATTTTTTGGTAGTTGTTGAGCCAAAAGTCTGCCTTAATTCTATTGAAGATCGATTTTGGAACTCTTTGGATTTGTTTTTTTATCGAAAAACTAGTGTGTGGGTATGCGTCCGAATATTTGGGTTTTCTGCAAGCTACATTTCCGGGATATCTCCATTGTTACTGGTTTCACCGAACAAATTATTGTTATTCACACAACTATTAATGTTTTCCAATGTTATATGGGATTCGTCCATGCAGCGTCAGATCATGTACAACGGCGGACATTGTGGCGATTCGTTGATGGTTTTAAAGGGCATCCCTTATGTTTATTGGGGGATTTCAATGCGGTGGTAGGTGCACATGAACGAATCGGAATGGTAGTGCCAAACTCGACTTCCTGTCGGGAGTTTCGGGCCCTATTGACAACATGTGCCTCTTGGATATTGATGTCTCTGGACCTAATTATACATGGGCAATACGGCGCAGAGATGGAAGCTTGGCTGCATCGAGACTGGACAGAATTCTTGTAACGACGGATTTCTTGGAGCATTGGAGTTCCGTGGTTGCTTCGGCTCTTCCGAGGATACAGTCGGATCATCACCCAATTTTGCTAACTTGCAGTGCAGGCACAAATTCTCCTGGGACACCTTTCGGCTTCCAAAAAATGTGGTTATCGGATGAAACTTGCATGGTGGCAATAAGACGTTCATGGCAGATTTTCCTGTTAGCTCCCGACCCTATAACCCTGGTTAAGCTAAAGTTACGGCGATTGAGAGTGGAGTTGAAACACTGGAATTCGGAGGTGTTTCAAAATATACATGTCCGCGTTTCAGAGGCAAAGAATAGACTGTTTGATATCCAGAAACGAATTGGAGAATAGGGTTACACATCGTTTCTCACAGGATTGGAGGCCGACGCTAAACTAGTGCTCTACAAAACAGGGTGACTTGGCTAGCGGACGGGGACTGCAACACTAAGTTTTTCCACAAACTCAATCAATTACGGAAAGTAAGAAAGCCTTTAGAGGCGCTGAAAATAAATGGAGAAATGTGTACAGATCAGGCGGTAATTGCTAACTACATCACAGAGTTCTATTCCACATTATTTACGGCCGCTGCACGAGAACAATAGTCTTTCTCTCTGAGTAGTTTAGAGAACATGTTGCCAGAATGTATTAATGGGGAGATGAACGATAGATTGATGGCAATATCGACGGGGGCAGAAGTGAAGGCAACAGTTTTTGGTATGGCAGCAGACAGTGTTCCGGGACCAGATGGTTTTGGAGGAACATTTTATCAAGGGGCATGGGACATAGTGGAGACGGATGTGGTTAGAGCCGCGATATACTTTTTCAGATTTCAGTTCTTGCCACATGGTCTTAACTCGAATCTGGTCACAATTATTCCAAAACATTTGGGTGCCGATAAAATAGAGGATTTTCGCCATATTGTGTTGGGGAACTTTCTATTCAAAACTATGGCAAAGATCATCGCATCCCGAATTGGACCAGTTTTGAGGGAGGTATTATCCCCCTTCCAATATGGATTTATCCCAGGGCGTAATATTCATAATTGTATTGCGATAGCTTCAGAGGGGTTCAATTGTCTGGATATAACTCGAGTGAATAGCAGTCTTGCAATGAAGATTAACATTCGAAAGGCTTTTGATACGATCCGTTGGGACTTTCTATTGGGGCTTGATTTGTCGTGAGATTGCTCGAATTTGTGATGAATTATGCTTCAAATATCAAAGAGGTGAATATGAAAAAAATGGGAGCCTCTAGAAAAGAAAGTGAAAAGATTGAAAAAAAAAAAAAATCAAAGCGGTGATCTCTCAAAAACAAAAGAATTGATTGATACATAAATATAATCAATGAAACATATATATATAAACTCATTTATTTTTAATACATATATACTAAATTTGCTGAATTTAAAAAGCCTCTCTTTTAATTAATAAATATTAATTTATCGATAAATTAATATCTCTCTAAATTAATAAAATTCCATGGTCCCAAGGTTATTAAATTATAGAGGTTTTACTGTACATACATGTAATCTTATATAATAAAAGGAGGATGTGACTCTCCTGTGTGCGACACGTGTCACCTAGAATTCTGCCACATGTCACCTAGAATTAAAATACTCCATAACGTACGCACGTTACAATTATTATCATTCATTCAACCGCCTCTTCATCTATTCAGTAATTGATATTTCCCATTCGCAGCCTAAATTCTCTAATTGGGTCTGTCTGATTGAAGAAGAAAGAGCGTATGATTCACGACTGAGAACGATGACTGGAGAAGAAGTCCCGCCTAATTTACAATCGTTGAACTACATTTTATTTTCATGGAATAACTCTTCGTACGTTGTTTTCCATTATTCATGATTCGGGCTAATGGTAAGTGTTCTAATCTTTATATTGCTTTCGCATTTTTGTACGTTAGATTTCGATTCACTTGACGAGTAATTATCTAGGTGAGAGAGTGTTCAATTTTTATCATTTTATTCTTACCCCCCTTCCTTGATGTCTTCTAGTTATTTTTTTGTTTCCAAGGATGCGAAATAACAATAGA
This sequence comes from Galeopsis tetrahit, assembly GCA_963675135.1. NCBI lineage: Eukaryota > Viridiplantae > Streptophyta > Magnoliopsida > Lamiales > Lamiaceae > Galeopsis > Galeopsis tetrahit. The sequence goes on from OY776122.1 coordinate 35,586,560, forward strand.
TTCTGTCATTGGATAGCTTTGATTAGTGCTTATTTTAATACTTGACTTGTATTTGTTATGATATCCAAGAACTTGCAATTATTCTAAAATAAAGATTGATCAGTTTGTAATTTGAGATTGGTTGATGGACTTAGTGGAGAACAGGGAAGGACTAATTGGGAATGATGAAGAGAATACATTGCAAGATCTTGTGTAGTTTCTTGAGGCAATTGAGAGAAGGCGGTTTGTATAATCACGCTGAATCATTTAAATTTTATATTTTGCCTGATGAAAAATTTCCCATGCTTCAGCAATTTCTACTGCTTAATTGTCTGTGTTTTGCTATGTGTGTTTACAGAGGGGTGAGGTTGGGGAGAGGTATTTGGCTTTAGAGACGAAGATGTTACAAGTGACTGTAGTTCGTGGAATTTAGAATTTCTCTATTTTGGTTTAGAATTTCTATCAAATAAATGTGAGATGAAAATACAATTTTTATATATTTACAGTTGGTGTTAGCAGGAAGACTATCACCATTGTTGATTTCTTTGATTTTTGTTTGATTGCAGATGGATCTTCGGGATAAGCCTGCACTTGAGAAGCTTTTTGCATCTGAAAAGTGAAAAGTAAGTTCTTCTTTGTTGTGTTATATGTTATAAACCTATTTTTTCTATTGGGAAAAAAATCTTTGGTTGATGAGTGTGGAATGATGCTCTGTTTCAGATCCTATAATCTTTTTGAGGAAAATGAAAGAAGTATAATTGTTCATTTATTATTTATTTTCCTTATAAATTTATTGCCACAAAGATCTTATCCCATTCTTCTCCTAGAATAGAAAGATGGATGTTTTAGATAACTAATGACAATGTCATGTTCAATATTTATCTATTTTTTCAAACTGTAATGCATGACAAGAAAACAAACTCTTTTTTCTTTAATAAACGCCTCTTCGTCTATCCGTTATATTGACAATTATATCTACTTACCTTTTAAAAGATGATAAGTCATCTACAACAACTGTCATTGGAGTATTTGTTGGCATGCTATAAGGAGGTAACAAAAAGGCCTCTACTTCTATTGTAATTAAGCACACATGCAGTGTGTCTAATTAAAGAAAAATGAGTGTCTGATTCAAGGCAGAGGATAAAGGACGGGAAGGAAAAATCCGTTCTCATCTTTACTTTATTTCATTTATGTACCGTTTCAGTTCACCATTGAAGGAGCCCTGAAATTCAAAGGCAGTGAATGACATGAAATTAATAAGTGCCGATAAAATATTGGAAAATAACAAAACCATTGTTTGTACATTGCTAGATTTCATTTGGAGATCTACCGACAGGAGTTATCACCATGCATGATATTATACAACCATTTTTAGGTAAAGCAAAGGCAGGCAACTATTATCTGGTAGTTTAGCTTCTGGAATTGTCAACTAGGTATGATTCTTTCGTATTAATAATGATACTTATGTAATTTTTCTTGCTTTTTTAATGTTATGCAACTTCTAATTAATGTATTGGGTAATTATCTCTCTATGCAGAAAACTGATGGTTTGCTTGCTGTACTGAATATCATTGGAGGGAAAATTTCTCCTCACCCATAAAAACTTTAACTAGCATAGATGGGGATATATGTACTACTCATCCATAAACCTTTCTGGATATTTATCTTCAACCAAATGTGAAGGGTCAAGGTTGAAGAGAAGCCTGAGCTCTAATGGCTCCTCTGAAGATAAAGCTCGGTTGAGAATACCTATGAAGGGCAGACTGCAATTGGTATTCTCTTTATGTCTGCCTCTTTGTTATTTTCTTTTATACTTATGTTATGACCCTTAAATGAAACCATTCTGGCAAAGTGATGAAAGAGACTTGGGCATACCCGTAATTTTTATAATTTACTGCATCATTATGTTGGCTGGAGTTGAGATACTAATATTGTCCACAATTCTCTGCAATTGTATATAAGTGATCTGAATTAATGAAAACTACACAAGCCATCATATTGTGGCAATTGAATGCTTCTTTCTTTGTAGGAAACTTGATGTAGATAAATTATTTACATATGAATACAAGAATGAGAAGCTGAGTAGCCCTTGGTTTGTCAAGCAATCCAAACATTCAACTTGAAATAAATGTAATGTGGCTCATTTAGACGAACTATAAAAAAAAAACCTATGAGCCAAGCAAATTCAATTAATTTCTAATGTAAAGTGGCCCTTGGTTTGTCAAGCAAATTCCATGTATTTAAATGTTGGATTGTTCTGTATTTGTGTTATTAATGTTGTTGGTGCTTTTTCATTTCTTTTATTTTTTCGTGTGGTTATAAAAATTATTTTTTTAGGTATGTGAATATTTAGTGCTTTAAAAAATTGTGGTTTTATTGATGGCAGGTACAAATTTGAATATTTGGGGAAAGATGCGTAGATTTGAGGTTCATTATACTTTTAGTATTGTAAAGATAGTAATACGTCTCTTTATTTTTTATTGTAGAATGTAAACATTTTCTTTTCATGTTGAGTGGCCAAAACATAGAACTATTACCATTAGGCTTGAGTAAGGGAAAATATCTTCCAATAAAAAATGTATATATATCCTTCTCTATGATGTACTATTATAAAAAATGGGTATTAATATTTTATTCAGTGTGCATAAAATACAAACACAACTTAATTCATGATGTTTTTATAAATTGCAATCTATAAATGGAAAAGGAGAAAGAAAGACATTTTATTCAAAGCAAGTAATACTAAAGATTTTTTTTAAAACAAGCAAACTATGAAGGCACAAGTACCGAGACATGCGCATTGCACAACTGTTTTTATAGATGACATAAATGAAAGAGAAGAAAGATAAATCTTTTGTTTAAAGCACTAAATATTTAATAAAAAAAAACTAACAAGCAAACTATATATGAAGACACTTGTAGCAAGGCAGACTATAAAAAAAATTAAAACAAGCCCGTGCATTGCACAACTGTTTTTATAGATGACATAAATGAAAGAGGAGAAAGATAAATCTTTTGTTTAAAGCACTAAATATTTTAAAAAAAAAAACTAACAAGCAAACTATATATGAAGACACTTGTAGCAAGGTAGACTATAAAAAAAATTAAAACAAGTTCGTGCATCGCACGGGTGAAAATCTAGTTGGTTCACAAAAGTGCAACTCTTCATTTAATACATTGAAATCATATAGGTGCAACCAATTACACTCAAATATCACTAAAAAAAAAATCATTTAATATCAATGAATTTTCTATTTATATTAACTCTTGTGGATAACTTTTAAATCATGTGTTTGGGCTAGCTCGTGAGCCCACTAGCCAAGACAAGATTAGGTCGGGCTCCAATTTTATAGGTCCAATCTAGCACATGAACATCGCTCAGTCTAATTAACTGGGCTGGACAACCCGAATTGCTAGCTGATGGAGGTCAAACCTCAAGTACGGAAACATAAAATGTAAATCAATTCTGGTCCTTTTTTATAAAATTGGATTAAATGTAATTCGGTTAGGCGGTTGTACTGTTAGTTGTTAGTTGCGCGTAGGCAGCTAGTAGTTAGCCTCTTAGGAGTTATTATATATACTCCTACTGTTAGCATTAGAAGGGGTTGATGAATTGAATGTAAAACAAATTGTGGGTTAAAGATTGAGGGTTATAAAATAAGAGTTCTTAGGTTTCTACTGAGTGTTCTTGAGATATTCGTGAGTGTATCCATTGCAATTATAGTTCCCGCTGCGTCAGTTGGTATCAAGAATTGGGCCTTTCCTGGAAACATGCCTCCCAAACGACAAGAAAACGCTCAGGTCGAACTAGACGTCACACAACTAAAGCAACAACTGGATCAACTCGCGACGGATTTCGCTGCAATGTGTACTTGTCAGGATCTCCTAGCGACGCAACAAGCAGATTTTCTGGCGGCATTACGGGATCAGATGTCGTCCTCTAGAAAAACCCCTGCCCCTACGCGGGTCGATCCATCATCTACGGAAGAAACGGAAACGGATAATCCATTTGCACAACTTGAAAGAGAAAGGCAGAACAAGGCGGTTCCACAGCGTGACGAGGACACCCGTTGGGAATCTAGTTTCAAGATGGAAATCCTCGAATTCCATGAAAACTCGGATTCGTCGGATCTCACGTATTGGTTGATCACGGTGGAAGAAATATTGGATTTCAAGAAAGTGTCGGACAATCGTCGTGTTGCTCTAGTGGCGACACGTCTACGTGGTCGAGCTTCGCACTGGTGGAAACATTTAAAGACAGCCTGCACCCGTGCTGGGAAGACGTCGTTAGTTTCGTGGGTCAAATTTAGAAAAAAGCTTCGCGAGGCATTCTTGCCTTACAACCACGCCCGACTCCTTTTTCAGCGTCTGCAAAATTTGAGGCAAGGTGCCCGCTCCGTGGCCGAATATTCCGAGGATTTCTACCTTCTAATGACGTGTAATGATTTATCCGAGTCAACAGACCAGTTGGTGTCACGTTATATTGGAGGTCTTTGTTTGAGCATCCAAGATCCATTAAATTTGTGCTCGCCGATTTCAGTTTCCGACGCCCACCAACGGGCAATTCTGATCGAAAAACAACAGTCGCACCGTTCGTCATACCCGACAGCCCGTCCAGATAGTTCATCTGTTACCTTGCCCCAACGTGCTCACACACCAAGCGCGAGTTTCCCGCGCACAATTACCCCGTCGGTAGCACCACCACCTGTACAAACATCGGGTGCCTATTTTTCTTGCGGCGCCCCGGGCCATAGATCTAATAATTGCCCCAAACGTGCCATGTTCGCAGAAGAGGCCCTATATGAGGGTCCCCCTATCTTTGACGATGAACCCAAAGACCCGTTCAATGAAGTCCAGTTGTGCGGCGACTCGGGCCCCTCACTTTTGCTCCGACGGACGTATTTGGCTCCTAAAGACGAGGACGTTTCGGTCAAACAGACCTCGCTGTTTCATTCGACATGCACGATGGCTGGTAAGATTTGTCGTTTCATTATAGACTCCGGTTCTTGTGAGAACGTGGTGGCCGACACGATGGTCCAGAAACTCGCTTTGCTGATCGAGCCGCACCCAGCGCCCTACATGCTGTCTTGGCTTCAACAAGGCACATCCATCAAGGTAAAATCAAGGGTTTTGGTGGCCTTTTCAATTGGTACAGCCTACAATGACTCCATATGGTGCGACGTTGCCCCCATGGACGCGTGTTATATCCTGCTTGGACACCCATGGCAATTTGATCGTGCGGTGGTGCACGATGGTCGTAAAAACACTTATAGTTTCTCTTCGACGGGGTGCGCATAGTGCTTCTTCTGACACCGGGCAACCCTTCACGCCCCATCTCCGTTTACACGCAAAACCAGGTTGTATTACTTTCATATAAGCTCTTTCTTCAAGAATCACGTACTGCCCCCCTGATGTTTTGTTTAATTGGGCATGATTTATCCCCTCCGTCCACTGTAATTCCCCCTCTTTTTGCGTCGTTATTGCAGGACTTCGCAGATGTATTCCCGGATGAGCTGCCTGTTGGGAATAAAATGATACATGTTTTGATTAAATACCAAAACCCCCTGAGACATGCCCAAGTCAAAATGATTGTGTTCAAAATGTGATAGAACACATAGCATAAGGCTAGATGAGAAGTTGATATGTTAGGCAGCTCTTAGATGATTAGATGCACAAGTTGAGGGGGAACCTATGACTTCAAAGTGATCAAGATCAAGTCCCCTCAAGGCTCAAAGTCTGGAACAAACTCTAAGGACAAGAAAACTCTATGTGAAACCAAAGGCCTTGATCAGGAGGATTGTCCAGAAGAGTTATCACTATGCAAGAAGAAGATTGCAAAGCTCAAAAGGACAAGATTAATCAAATATTATGATCAGGAGAGTTGTCCAGAGAAGTCAACTCTATGTGAAATGCCCTGATGCTAAAAGACCAAGTATGCTGATCAGAAGAGTTGTCCAGAAGAGTTGTCTCAACAAGATTGAATCAGAACAGATGCTTTAAAGGTTGAAGGTCAACTATGCTGAAGAAGCTAGAGACAACCATACCCTAAAGAACTCCATTAAAACATGCAAAGATCAACTTGGAGTGTAAGAAAGGGAAAGAGCCAAGTCATCTGAAGAAGAGCAAGCCAACCTTGCTGATAAGCAAATCTGCTGATAGTGATAAGGAGAGTTGTCCACTTGATAAGGAATGTTGTCCTATCATTGGATCAACCTTCAGAAGCCATGTCCAAGTCCTAACAAGAAGTTAAACATTGGGAAAAGTGTTGCAGAAAGAAGACAAAGTCTTACAAGCCGTTTATTACCCAAATGAGGACATGTCACTATCAAGAAACTGTCTTCCAGTTTGAAGAACTCAAGGAAGACATTTATAGCAATTTGGGGTTGCCTCTCCAACGGGCAAATCTCCATTTTGTCTATAAATACAAGGAGTGTGAAGACCATTGAAGCACCTCAACCTTGACAAGAATATCCAACTATCCTACAAGTCAAAGTGCTTTAAAAGCTATAAAAGACTATCTTAGTCTTCAAACACTTCTTCTAAGCTGAACCCAATTGTATATCCATACACAAGCTTAGAGAGATATCATATCCTTACACCTTGATCTTCATTGTAAAGGATATCTCATTAGTTGGAACCTTACTTCAATCCTTACCCCTTTCAAGTGAGAAGGTTGTAGTAGTAGAAGTGGTAGGAGCTGACTGTTGAGAGAAGAACAGTTCAGTTCTGAGTTGAGAAGAGGGTACTAGGACTCTAGACATCCTAGGGATCATCTCACCAAGGAGTGGTGTTATTGATCAAGTGCACCTTGGCACTATAAAACAAGCTAATTCCAAGAGTGAAGGAATTATCCTGTTAAATCAGGGAAAGTGGATGTAGGAGCTTGAGTCTCTGAACCACTATAAACTCTTGTGTTGATTTACCTTACAAAGTACTTACATTCATTCAACACTACACACAAAACTGATATTTCAAAAGATACATATTCAAAGACTGTGCAAAACTGATTTGGACAAGTTCCCTGAAACTTAACTGGACTGTTTTGGATTGAGAAAGTGATTTCAGAAACTTAAGGAGTCTAAACTTAAAGGACCAACCACTATTCCGCACATATAACTCCCCTAGATAGTTATTCAACTGAGTACTCAATAGTACTTAGTAGTTTGACTATCTTAGAAGAGTTAATCATCTTCAGCAGAGTTGTCCAAGACAACCTTGCTGAGCTCTGGTTTGATCTAAGTTGAAAAGAATTGCATACAAGTGTATTCCCCCCCCCCCATACACTTGTTATATACTCCTTTCAGGACCAACAAGTGGTATCAGAGCAGGGGTTCAAAGACCACTGCCTCTGAAAATCCATTTTGATTTTCAAAATTTCACATATTTGTGTGGTCACTGAACTGATCTCTATCTGAAATCTATTACTTGTTGACTAACTGATTATTCTTGAGATATGGCCAACAACAATGCTGTTCCTCCACCTGCTGTTCAAGGATTGGACAACATGGCCACAAATCCAGTCAATCACATTTCACATCATAAATTGCCCATGTTCTCAATAGACAACTATGATTTATGGAAAATTAGAATGAGGGCTCATCTTGCATCACTTCATACTGATATGTTAAGAGTAATCACAAGAGGACCTTTTGTGTTTACCCAAACTAACCCCAGGGTAACAGATGAGCAAAGAGCAGATGTAAGGGAACTGATTCCCAAGGATGAGGATGATTTCACTGCTGATGAAAAGAGGAAAGATAATCTAAATTATCTTGCCATGAATACCCTCTATCAAACAATTACAGATGCAGTCATGGGAAGAGTCTACCATTGCACCACAGCCAAAGAAATCTGGGATACTCTAGCTGAGATGTGTGAGGGTACAGAAAAGATCAAGGAGAATAAGCTCCAAGTTGCTGTGCAAAAGTTTGAGCAGTTCTCAATGGAAGCTGATGAGTCCATTGACAAATTTGCTGGTATATTCACTGATGTGATGAATGAAATCAACTCATTAGGCAAAGTTTACTCCAGGAGAGAAGTTGGATTAAAAATCTTGAGAAGTCTCACTCAAAAGTGGGATGTCTATGCTGTAATGATGCAGAATACCAAGGATCTCTCCTCCATGCCCATGCAACAAATCTTCTCAGAACTCAAAGCCTATGAGTTCGACCTCAATAGAAGAAAACCTGCTGAGGAACCTTCAAATCCTACTAAGGGAGTGGCATTCAAGGCCAAAGTTGCTGAACCTGAAATGCAACCCACTCCCAGATCATCAAAGTCAGTCTCTAAGACTGAAATGAAGGAAGAACTAGCCTTGATGGCTAGAAGGTTTGACAAGCTAAATACAAGGTTTGGTAGATACAAGAAATTCTACCAAGACAACAAATTCAGGAGAAGATACAACTCCCCTGAAGATCAGGCCAAGGACAAAAAGCCTAAAGAGAAGAGATTAGAGGACAAGTACTCTGATAGAAGAAGGTCCAGTAGAGCTGACCCTTCATCATCAAAAGGAAGAGATGAATCCAAGAAGGATGATGATGAAGACCTGTGCTACAACTGCAAAAAGAAAGGGCACTTCCAGTATGATTGCCCTGAATTAAGCTCTAAAGAAAGAAGAGAGAGGCAAGCTAAAAGAGACAGGAAGTTCACAAATAGAAAGGCTATGATGGCTGGTGAAGAATCTGATAGTGCTGAAAGCTTCAACTCTTCTGATGGACTGTTCTCAAACAGTGATGATGATGATGATGATGTGTGCAACATGGCTCTTGAGGATGATGAGGTATCCTCCACCTCTAGCTCACCATCATTTTTATCACAGAACACTAGTGAAGTCAACTTGAAACTTTCCTTTGGGAAGTTAATGGAAGATTTCACTAGATTACAAGAATTTCATGATAACTGTGTGAGAGAAAATGAAAGATTGGCTATTGAACTTACCAAAAACTCTGAGATAGCTATTGATGTCAAATCCACTGAGTTATATCAACAAGTCTTGAGAGAGCTTGAGGAAGCAAATCTCAGGATAGTTGACCAACAAAAGGAGATTGACAATCAACTACTTTCTCAGAAAAGAAAAGACTTTGAACTAAAAATTCTAAATGCCAAGTTTGAAAATCTCTCACATGAATATGATATTCTTAAATCAAGTGAAGAGAGCCTGAAACTAAAGATGTCTGCTTTGAATAAGTCCTCTAGAGCAATAGAGGAAATTCAGAGTTATCAAAGACCTATGGCTCAAAGAAGTGGATTAGGTTTTGATCCATTTGAATCTTCACCTTGTCTTAGTGTTTCCTCTATAAGTAACACTAAGAAAATCTTTGTTAAATCAGTGGCACAACAAGCTGAAAATGAAATAATTCAGCCACTGAACAAAGGAAAGGGCAAAATGAATGAAATGCCTACTCTAGTGCTTCAGGAGACTAGGCCCAAACCTTTGGAAAAGGTCAAGGCTCCTGAACACAAGAGGAATGTTGGTCAGCAGAGTAGACCCAATGAAAGGGCAACTCTCCTGAACAATGTTCAGAGAAGTTATCCAAGGTATAATCAGCCTAGGCCAACTCATCTGAGAAAGCCTCAGCTGAATAGACCTAAGGACAACTATCCTCAAAGGCAAAATAAAATGAGACAACCAAAACCCTTCATGCCAAAGGGTAATGGTCATAAAAATGCCTTTCCTCAAAGATTTCATCAAGCTGCACAAAGGACCCATAAGTTCAGGAGAGTTGACAACTCCCCTGAAACTTACAGAGTTAACACATTCACACATACTTTCCCAAAGGCATTTAAGGGAAAGACAGTGTGTGTTGATGCACAAGGAAAATAACTTAGCCACCTTGAATCAATCAGGGTGATTAGGCAAGTTTGGGTTCCTAAAGGTACAGCTAACCTCTCAGGACCCAGAACTCAAAGGGTACCTAAACCTATCTAATTGCAGGTACCAGTGGGCCACAAGAAGAGGAGCATGAACAAAAAGACAGCATGGTATCTTGACAGTGGATGCTCAAGGCACATGACTGGAAACAAGGAACTCCTCACTGATTTTATTGAAAAAGAAGGCCCAAATGTCACTTTTGGAGACAGCTCACAAGCAACAACAAAAGGTTATGGTACTTTGATGATTGGTAACATCAAAGTAACCAATGTATCTTATGTAGCTGGTCTCAAATATAATCTCCTAAGTATCAGTCAATTCTGTGACAAAAATTTTAAAGTTGAGTTCTCAAGTGGAAAATGTCTGATTAAGGATAAAACTCAACAAACCTTACTGACTGGAACTAGGAAGGGAAATGTGTATTTTGCAGACTGGGACAAGTCTACTGATGCTGCATGCTTCATTGCTAAAAGTACTAGTGAACAAAGTTGGTTATGGCACAAGAGGCTAAACCACCTGAACTTCAAATCTATGAATAAACTTGCTAGAAATGCATTAGTTAAAGGACTGCCTAATGAGGTTTTCATAAAAGAACATGTGTGTAAACTATGTCAAGAAGGAAAACAGATTAAAGCCTCATTCAAAGGTAAACCAGTCATTTCTACTGAAAGGGTACTTGAACTGCTACATATGGATCTTTTTGGACCAATCACCCCTTCAAGCATAAATGGTAGAAGATACACATTGGTTGTAGTAGATGACTTCTCTAGGTTCACATGGGTAGTATTTCTCCTTAGTAAAAAGGAAACACAAGTCAAACTACCTGAACTTCTTAAGAGACTGTCAAATGAGAAAAGCCTTAATATTATCAAGATAAGATCTGATAAAGGCACTGAGTTCATAAATTCATACATCAATGAGTATTGCACATCTAATGGTATAGCTCATGAAACCTCAGCAGCTAGAACTCCTCAGCAAAATGGAGTTGCAGAAAGGAGGAATAGGACCTTAAAAGAAGCTGCTAGAACTTTAATTGCTGATTCAAATTTACCTAAGAGGTTTTGGGCTGAAGCCATAAACACAGCATGCCATACTCAAAATAGATGTTTGATTACAAAGGGGCAAGGCAAAACCCCCTATGAGCTTTGGAAAGGAAGAATACCTAAAGTGTCATATTTTCATATATTTGGTTGTAAATGTTTCATACACAACAATGGGAAAGAACAATTGAAAGCCTTTGATAGTAAAGCTGATGAGGGAGTATTCCTTGGATATTCTCAAATCAGTAGAGCTTTCAGAGTCTACAACAAAAGAACCCTTATTGTGGAAGAAACACCTCATGTGGTGTTTGATGAGTCTATCTTTGAGATCAGGAATGACAGTTTGGAACCTGAAGAAATCACACAGAGGACAACCAGATTGAGTCTAAAAGACAAGGACACTGAATTCACAGATGTTGTCCAAGCCAATCTACCTGAACATATCACATTGGACAACTATCCTGAAGGCAATCTTCCTGAGACAAACCCTACTGATGGAAATGGTGAACTGAATGAGCCAATCCCAGTTCACATCCAGGTAACAACTACCAATGAAGAAGCAGTTCCTGCTGAGGTAGTTAATGGGTCAAATAATCAAGGGGGAACTCAAAATGTTGAAAATACCAATGTCCCTGATATTGAGGACAACACCCCTGATTATGATCCTGAATTAGATCCTGCACTAAATTATCCTGAATTTTATGATCAAAATGACTCAACCTCAGTAGAGGACAACTCTACTGAAGGAATCAGAAAAAGAAGGACTTGGTTATATGACCATCCTACTGATCTGATACTTGGTGACCCAAGTATAGGAGTCAGAACCAGAAAGTTTCATGGTGAAAGTGCTATGTTCTGTTGTTTCTTGTCAGAACAGGAACCAAAAGACATTGATGAAGCACTTCAGGATGCCAATTGGATCACAGCAATGCAGGAAGAGCTCAACCAATTCACCAGAAATGAAGTATGGGAGCTGGTTGATAGACCTTCACATCAAGATGTTATTGGAACCAAATGGGTATTCAAGAACAAAAAGAATGAAAATGATGTGATTGTCAGAAACAAAGCAAGACTAGTGGCAAAAGGTTACTGCCAGCATGAAGGCATTGACTATGATGAGACATTTGCACCTGTGGCAAGGCTAGAAGCAATAAGGCTCTTCCTAGCCTATGCAGCCCACAAGAGGTTCAAAGTGTACCAAATGGATGTCAAGAGTGTCTTCCTGAATGGAGTCTTGAAAGAAGAAGTCTATGTGGAGCAACCACCAGGTTTTGAGATTGGAAACCAAGTATACAGGCTGAAGAAGGCTCTATATGGACTCAAACAGACCCCTAGGGCTTGGTATGATACATTGTCACAGTTCCTATTGGATCATGGATTCACCAAGGGAACTGTGGACAGAACTCTCTTCAGAATCTCTGAAGGAGAGGACATCTTGCTTGTCCAAATTTATGTAGATGACATAATCTTTGGATCCCCTAATGAGAAGCTGTGTGAGAAATTCTCCAAGCTCATGCAAAGCAAGTTTGAGATGTCCATGATGGGGTTGATGAACTTCTTTTTGGGTCTACAAGTCAAGCAATCTAAAGAAGGAATCTTCATCAACCAAGCCAAGTACACAAGAGAGATGATCATGAAATTTGGGTGTACATCAAGCAAGCCAGTGAGGATCCCAATGAATACTAATTGGAAGATGGATCCTGATGAAAGTGGTGTTCCAACCAACTCCACTGAGTATAGAGGAATCATTGGATCACTCCTCTATCTCACTGCCAGCAGGCCTGACATCACCTTTGCAGTAGGTGTATGTGCAAGGTTTCAAGCAAATCCTAAGAAAAGCCATCTTGAGGCTGCAAAGAGGATCTTGAGGTATCTCAAAGGCACTGAAAATCTAGGCCTTTGGTACCCTGCTGATGACAATATTGAGTTAACTGGCTACTCAGATGCTGATTATGGAGGATGCAGAATTGACAGAAAATCCACTTCAGGAACTTGTCAATTCTTAGGCAACAAACTCATATCTTGGTTCTCCAAGAAACAAAACACAGTGGCTACCTCCACCACTGAAGCTGAATATGTTGCTGCTGGAAGTTGTTGTGCTCAAATCCTTTGGCTGAGACAACAACTCAGAGACTACAAAGTCAACTCTACTAAAGTGCAAATATTCTGTGATAACAATAGTGCCATTGCTATATCACAAAATCCTGTCTTGCACACAAGATGCAAACATGTGGACATCAAGCATCACTTCATTAGAGATCATGTGGAGAAGAAGGACATTAAGTTAGTGAAGATCCACACAGATCATCAAAAAGCTGATATACTAACTAAGCCACTTGCAGAGGCAAGGTTCCTGGAATTATCAGCAGAGTTGGGACTTCTTGATCCAGAGAAGTTGGACAAATAAGTTCAAAGAAGTTCATTTACTAAGGGGGAAAATAAATTCAATCTTCAGCAGACTTGGTCAAGTCTACTGAAACTCAGAAAAGATGACCTTACTTCTTCAGGACACTTATCTCTTGAAATTCAGGACACTTGTCCACAGCTCTTCAGGACACTTGTCCATGTAGGGTCAGATAAGTTGTCTTGGCTATCAAACCAAATCTTGGTATGATAAGCATCTATTTTTGGTGATCAATACCTATTTCGAAATCTGTCCCATTGAAATACAGTTTTCACCTTTCTGGGATTTAATTTGTCTCCCACCCAAAAGGTCACTTTCCATGCATTAAATGCTAAGATTTAACTCTTGTTTGCATTAAACTTTTTGGGACATGATCTATCTCGAAAAACCCCCAGCCTTAAACAAACATTAAAAACCACCCACGTTTTGAATAAAACAGTTCTTTCACTGTTACATTGGTTTTTGACCATTGGATCAAAATGGACAACTCCCCTGAAATTAATCCTAGCCGTCCATTTTGGATTTCCATTTTTGTTCACCTTTGAATTGCAACAAGACTTCACCAACTCATTGACAAACATTCCTTTTAGAATATTCACAAGTCTTAAGATCCTCCACAAACACTTCTTCCCCAAGTATTCGAAACCCTAGCTCTAAATTTCTTCAAACTCTCTCAATCTCTATCAAACTTTTCTATGCAACTCTCAAATGGCCCCCAAAGTTAGACTAGAGATGCTCATTGATTTCTCCAACAAGGCTCTAGACCTTGATTTTGGCTACCTGAGCAACAAAAACAACCTTCATTTTGAGCCCATAGTATCCTTTGAGAGTGAGGATCCTGAAATTACACCAACTCTAAGATGGCTGAGAAGAGCTGGTCTACAAAATTTCATGGAGGAAAGACCAAGTTCATGCTTGGAAGGTTACATGGCTGAATTCTTTGCCTTTCTCAAGTGGAGAGGTCAACCTGCAGATGGTGAGGTTTCCACAAGGTTGTCATATACTGCAGAAGGAGAGGAAGAAGAGAGATTTCATATAGTGAAATTCTCTTCAGAAGATATTGAAGGAGCCTTTGGATTGCCTTATGAGGGAAGGAATCCAGAAGTTTATGGCACTGGCCATGAAGATGAAATAGCCCAAGAATGGCTATTGGTTCCAGGCCCCATTTCTTCAACTCAAAACAAGAAGACTCTCAAGCCAAAATTTCTCAACCTCTTTGAGGTAGTTTCTAAGAGTCTCTTGAGCAACACTGGAAGCTTGGAGCAGGTCAGCCATCCAAGAATCAGAATCATGGCTGCTGTGATTGATGCTAGTGACAAGGGCATCAAATTTGATTGGAGAACCTTTATCATGTCTGAAATGATGAAGGAAAAGGCAAAATTCAAAGTGAAAGCTCACAACAAAGTTGTGCTAGAAGGGAAACTCAAGTATTGCACTAGGGCGAGCTTGTTAATTGAGAGATTCTCCCATTACTCTCAGATGCAAACATTTGCAAAGCCCCTTCCAGCCCAAAAGATCCTGTTCAGGAAGCTCAGCAAGAAAACTGAGCAAAGAAGGATGCTTATGGCCAAACCTGCTGAAGAACAGGTTGAAGAAAAACCTAAGATGAAGAAGAGAACAAAGGCCAGGGCTGTCAAGACAAGGAAAATGTCTCAATTATCTTCAGGAGAAGCCTCAGGAGCATCAACTGAAGTTGATGAAGTAGCAGAAGAGGGAGTAAGTGTGCCTTCTGACCACTCAGAAGAATTGAGGTTGAAGTATAATGAGACAAGGCAGAAGAAGAAAGGAGATAAGAGGATCAGGGAAGTTGTCCCTGAGAAGGAAGGTGAAGGAAGTGGGAGCAGTAGGGCCAGCAAAAGAAGGGCCAAGCCTACTGAGAAAGTGTTGGAGCTGCAGGAAGAAAGGTCACTACAATTGGCTCTAAGAGAGAGCAGAGCTGAAAGCAGGACCAAATCTAGGTCAAGGACCAACTCATCTGGTTCTGGAACTCCAGAATCCAAGATCCCTGAAGGTCAACCCTTAGAGGCCAACATCCCTGAGTTTCAGAATCCTGAGCCCAACTCCCCTGAAACCCATGTTACCCCTTCCAACCAACCCATTACCCCTGTAGATCTCTCTAAGAGATACTCTCCAGAAGGGAGTGTGCAAAGAAGTGGCATTGATGTGCTTGCAGATTTAGCAGTAGATGAGACAAGACTCCTGTCTCCCCTTGACTCATCCATGCTCAATTATTCAAAGCTCTTAGAACATGCACTCAATGAACCAACCCCCCTGAGTAAAGCCCCTTCAGACCCATTGCTCTCAAAAGCAACTGAAGCACCTTCTACTGCACCAAACCCTTCTGAAGCCAACATTCCTGAATTAAACCTCCCTGAAGCCACTCTAGGAGAACCCAGAGCCAACTTCCCTATAACCCAAAGTCCCCATTCAAGTGGATATGAGGAGGAGTATACTTTTGAAAGTATGCTCAGAGGAGGAGCAAAAGCTACTGTGGACAGTTTGTATCCACAACTTGCTGAATTTCCAAGAATTCAGAAGACATTTCATGATCTAAGGATGCTTGTTGATGTAAAAGACAAGTCTATAATGGAGATATCACAAGTCATCCAAGATAAGGGTGCAAACTGGTGGCAAATAGAGGAGAACAGATTGCTACACTTTGCTGGAGTTTCAAAGACAAGATTTCTCATTGATGAGGAAAGTTTTGCAAAGCTAGTAGCTGATAAAATTGAGGAGGAGATAGAAAGGAAAGCTAAGGGAATCAAACACCCTGACAGTAGCTCAAATGATGATGATTCCCCTGATGATCCCTCAAATCCTTCAAACCCCAACCCTCCTGAAACCCCTCAAGCCAACCTCCCTGAATCTTCTCAACCCAAGTCTTCTGTAGCAGATAGACTATCAAACCCTCCTAGAACCTATCATAGGAAAGGCTCTGTATCTTCAGAGGTGTTGACCAAGGGTGGTAACACAACCAAAGACACATCTGCCAATGAAGGTTCTTCTGAACCCAAGGCACAGCCTAAAGATGTTGAGGTTCCTATGCTAGAGGCTAGTTTGATTAAGGCCTATTCAGTGTTAGAAGAGTTGGACACTGATCAGCCCTTGATCATTCAGGATGACTCAGTAGCTGTTGATATAAGCACTGTGATCTCCCCACAACTGCCATCTTTGAACCTTGTTGAAGGTGGAGATGTTGCAGGTTTAGGAGAAGGAGTTGAAAAGGAGAAATTAGTGGAAAAATCAGAGGGAGTAGTAGATGAGAGAGATGTGGTGATCACTAGAATAGTGAGTGTACCACCAAATGAGGGTGATATAAGTGAGGAAGGGCAGGCTATTCTTGAAGTCAAATCTGAACTTCAGGAATCCCTTGATGAGAGGAGGCCTGTTCCTTTAAGTGAGGAAATTATCAAAGAAGGGAGAAAAGAAAGAGTTGAAAATGAGAAGAAGGCTGCTGATGTATCAGAGTCTTATATAAAAGAAATTGAGGGTGATGAGTGTCTATTTCCTAACTTGTTTGATTTGTCTAATGTTGCAGGTATTTCTCTTGACCAAATTTTTGCAGATGAGTTCTTAACAGATGCACCTATTCAAGTAGATTCAGGCTCAGCTCAAGCCCTACTTGGAATGCAATCAGAAAAGCTGGATTTCTTGAAACATCAAGTTCAATCTGCTCATGCTGAAACTTCAGGAGCATTGAATGAGCAAGGAAGGACCCTTGCATCTGTAGAAATGAGGCTCACTGGCTTTGAAGATGTTGTGCTACCAACTCTGGAAGCAAGGATCAGTGGTGTGGAAACTGGCCTCCAAACCATTTCCACTGAAGTGCAAAATGCCAAATCCACTATGGAAGCCATCTCAGAGGAGGTCAAGAAAGAGCAAAAGTTGCTGAGAGACAATCATAATGCCAATGTCAAGGCTCTCAGGCTAACTGTCAAGCAAGCTCTTGGAAAGAATACTGCATTACAAAAGAAAAGAGCTGAAGAGAAAAGGCTAGCTATGGTGAAAGCAGCCTCTGAAAAATTTTCCCAAGAAGTATTGGCCAACATTGCTGAAGGTGCAGTGGCCAACCTCACTGAGCTTCTCACAGCCCAACTAGATGCATCTCTGAAAGCAACCTTAGAAGAGGTTGTCCAACAAAAGATGAAGTCTGTTCTAGCTTTCCTTAGCTTGAGTAGTGATAGGATGCAGAATATACATGATGAAAATGTATATTTGTTGGAGGAGATGAAGTCCCTGAACCAGGCCCAATCCCTAATGGCCACAACTATGAGTGAGCTAAAACCCCAGTGTTTTGATGCTGCCAAAAAGGGGGAAAGGGAAAGAGCTAGAGCAAAAGGTGCCTTGGTGATTGGGAGCCCAGTCAAAGGGAAAGACAAAGTTGTTGAAGGAAAAGGAAAAGAGCCTGCAGTGCTAAACTTGGAAGAATTGGATGAAGAAGAGCAATTAGCACTTGCATTAAAAAATTCTATGGCCTCAGCACAAGAAGAAAGGATGAGGTTACAACAAAGACCAGGTGGTGAAGTGTCTGGTTTGGACAAAGGTGATGAAGGTGTCCAAACTAGAGGAAAGATCAAGAGGGCAAAAGGAAAGAAAAGGCAAGTTGAGACATTCACTGACTTTCCTAACAGCCTTGATCTTCCACCTGAATTTAGAATTGATGAGGATGAGCCTACATCAAAGAAAGCCAAAACTGCTGAAGAGCCCAAACCTGCTGAAAAAGACAAATCTTCTGAAATGGTCAACATTGCTGAAGGTACCAAAGCTACTGAAGATGTGGAAGTCCTATATGAAGAAGGTTTTGGACCTGGACCCAAGAAGACAAAGATTGTAGTATTGAATGATCCATCAAAGCTGTTTCATGAAGGGTATGGCAAAGACCCTGAAACACAACAGAAGCTGGCCATGATGAAGGCCCAAGAGAAAATGGATCTGTTAGAGGAAGCACAAAGAGCAAGAGACAAGAGAAGAGCTAACTTTCAGAAACCATGAAGAAGGAGAGCAACTTACAGCAAGATGAAGCCCCAGCTTTTGGTCCCAATGGACACTAAATAACCACACTTGGATAAATGGGTGTCAATTCAGCTGAATGATACATGGGAAGAGGCTAAAAGAGAGTTTGTTTATGACTACTATGTCATTGACAGATGGAATGGTGGAGATGCCAACTCTGCCTTTGCTGAGTTCATGATAGAATACTATAGAGAGTTGTATCAACAACTGCTTGCAGCTGCTGACATTGCAAGAATTGAACTCAATGCTCCCAAGCCTATCATCTACATGCCTCCAAAGCTTGATGGATGGATTGACCAAGCAAGGATTCTGAGGGAGTTCACAGAAATTCTGAAGCTAAACAAGATGACCCTTGGACCAAAAGGAACTAACCAGGAAGCCATGGAACTCAAGAGGAGAGTGTGGGCACAATATGGGATGGTGCCACCTCCTGATAATGATCTCTAAGAATGGCTAAGTCTTCTGACTCTTTCTGGATGAAAAATTATCTTACCTGAAGATATCTTTTGCTATGTGGTCAAATCTGCTGAAGTATTGGACAAACCTGCTGACATGTTTCTTGCTCTGATATGGTTTAGATTGCTCTGATACAAGAATAGATGTGCTCTACTTTGATATCTGGAATATTCTGTATTAGCTCTGTTACTTGAAGAAGTTGCTTTGCTCTGATCTTATGTTTAGAATGTATTTGTAGTAAAATGTTATCTTGAATTCATGCTCTGATAAGTTATCTTCAACTATCAACATGCCTGTAATGACCTTTTATGAATGATAGTTGAACCATCTTTGAATCAAGATACATTATTGCAAAAATCTCTCTATGCCTATCCTTGAAACCTACTTGCAACAAAAACAGTGAATACACTAACACATTGTCTTTTCAGGAATACTGACCTTAGTCATGTCTTCTGAAGATATATGTAATAGGTGTAGACAAGTCACTTTTGCACAGAATGTGTAGGTTTTGGCATCATCAAAAAGGGGGAAATTGTTGGGAATAAAATGATACATGTTTTGATTAAATACCAAAACCCCCTAGACATGCCCAAGTCAAAATGATTGTGTTCAAAATGTGATAGAACACATAGCATAAGGCTAGATGAGAAGCTGATATGTTAGGCAGCTCTTAGATGATTAGATGCACAAGTTGAGGGGGAACCTATGACTTCAAAGTGATCAAGATCAAGTCCCCTCAAGGCTCAAAGTCTGGAACAAACTCTAAGGACAAGAAAACTCTATGTGAAACCAAAGGCCTTGATCAGGAGGATTGTCCAGAAGAGTTATCACTATGCAAGAAGAAGATTGCAAAGCTCAAAAGGACAAGATTAATCAAATATTATGATCAGGAGAGTTGTCCAGAGAAGTCAACTCTATGTGAAATGCCCTGATGCTAAAAGACCAAGTATGCTGATCAGAAGAGTTGTCCAGAAGAGTTGTCTCAGCAAGATTGAATCAGAACAGATGCTTTAAAGGTTGAAGGTCAACTATGCTGAAGAAGCTAGAGACAACCATACCCTAAAGAACTCCATTAAAACATGCAAAGATCAACTTGGAGTGTAAGAAAGGGAAAGAGCCAAGTCATCTGAAGAAGAGCAAGCCAACCTTGCTGATAAGCAAATCTGCTGATAGTGATAAGGAGAGTTGTCCACTTGATAAGGAATGTTGTCCTATCATTGGATCAACCTGCAGAAGCCATGTCCAAGTCCTAACAAGAAGTCAAACATTGGGAAAAGTGCTGCAGAAAGAAGACAAAGTCTTACAAGCCGTTTATTACCCAAATGAGGACATGTCACTATCAAGAAACTGTCTTCCAGTTTGAAGAACTCAAGGAAGACATTTATAGCAATTTGGGGTTGCCTCTCCAACGGGCAAATCTCCATTTTGTCTATAAATACAAGGAGTGTGAAGACCATTGAAGCACCTCAACCTTGACAATAATATCCAAATATCCTACAAGTCAAAGTGCTTTAAAAGCTATAAAAGACTATCTTAGTCTTCAAACACTTCTTCTAAGCTGAACCCAATTGTATATCCATACACAAGCTTAGAGAGATATCCTATCCTTACACCTTGATCTTCATTGTAAAGGATATCTCATTAGTTGGAACCTTACTTCAATCCTTACCCCTTTCAAGTGAGAAGGTTGTAGTAGTAGAAGTGGTAGGAGCTGACTGTTGAGAGAAGAACAGTTCAGTTCTGAGTTGAGAAGAGGGTACTAGGACTCTAGACATCCTAGGGATCATCTCACCAAGGAGTGGTGTTATTGATCAAGTGCACCTTGGCACTATAAAACAAGCTAATTCCAAGAGTGAAGGAATTATCCTGTTAAATCAGGGAAAGTGGATGTAGGAGCTTGAGTCTCTGAACCACTATAAACTCTTGTGTTGATTTACCTTACAAAGTACTTACATTCATTCAACACTACACACAAAACTGATATTTCAAAAGATACATATTCAATTACTGTGCAAAACTGATTTGGACAAGTTCCCTGAAACTTAACTGGACTGTTTTGGATTGAGAAAGTGATTTCAGAAACTTAAGGAGTCTAAACTTAAAGGGCCAACCACTATTCCGCACATATAACTCCCCTAGATAGTTATTCAACTGAGTACTCAATAGTACTTAGTAGTTTGACTATCTTAGAAGAGTTAATCATCTTCAGCAGAGTTGTCCAAGACAACCTTGCTGAGCTCTGGTTTGATCTAAGTTGAAAAGAATTGCATTCAAGTGTATTCCCCCCCCCCCCCCCATACACTTGTTATATACTCCTTCCAGGACCAACACTGCCGCACGGCCTTCCCCCTATGAGAGACATCCAACACCAAATAGATCTCGTACCTGGCGCGGCGCTTCCCAATCGCTCTCACAATCGTATGAGCCCGATAGAGCACGACGAACTCAAGCGCCAAGTTACAGAATTATTGAAAAAAGGTCTTGTTCGTGAGAGCCTAAGCCCGTGTGTCGTTCCTGCACTTCTCATTCCCAAGAAAGATAAATATTGGTGCATGTGCGTCGATAGCCGCGCAATTAATAAAATTACAGTACGCTACAGATTTCCGATCCCACGCCTCGATGATTTGTCGGATCAACTTTCGGGCGCAACGGTGTTTAGTAAATTGGACCTCAAGGCCGGTTATCACCAGATTTGTATCCATCCTGGGGATGAATGGAAGACGGCGTTTAAAATTCGTGAAGGCTTATTCGAGTGGCTTGTCATGCCATTCAGACTATCCAACGCGCCAAGCACATTTATGAGAGTTATGACACAAGCCCTTCGCCCTTTAATTGGATCGTGTGTCGTCGTATACTTTGACGACATACTTGTGTACAACAAGAATCCGACGGACCATTTGCAGCACTTGGAATCGGTTCTTTCAATCTTGCGCAAAGAGAAATTGTTCGCTACTGCCCCAAAATGCGCATTCTTACAAGAGTCAGTCCTTTTCTTGGGATATGTTATTTCGGCCAAGGGCATTGGTATGGACACGTCCAAGATCGCGGTAATCCGAGATCCCCCCCCCCCCATGCACGCCGACGGAGGCTCGGAGCTTCCATGTGTTGGCCTCCTTTTATCGCTGCTTCATCCCGCATTTTAGCACAATAATGGCGCCCATTACAGACATCATGAACAGTTTAGCTTTAATTTGGACGGCCACGACAGCGGACGCATTCAATATCATCAAACAGAAGTTAACATTGGCCCCGTTGCTCGTCCTTCTAGATTTCTCCCTTTCGTTCGAACTCCACTGCGATGCATCGAAGCTGGGCATTGGCGCTATCCTCAGTCAGTTGGGCCGCCCCATTGCTTATTTCTTCGACAAGTTTTCGGGGCCCCGCTCCCGTTATAGCACTTATGACATCGAATTTTATGTGGTGGTTCGTGTGGTTCGGCATTGGAGGCACTACTTGTTTCAGAAAGAGTTTATATTATTTACAAATCATGAAGCTCTCAAGCACCTCCAAAATCAAGATGTGGTCTTGTCACGCCATGCCGGTTGGTTGGCTTACCTCCAGCAATTTACTTTCGTCATAAAGCACCAATCGGGTGCCTTGAACCGCGTCGCAGATACCTTAAGCAGAAGATCCACCCCCTAGGCACAATGCGTACACAGGCCGTGGGTTTCGATTCGTTAAGAGATGATTATGCAGTTGATTCTTTTTGGTCCCATCTTGGAGAATTTGAAAACGGGCAG
The DNA here is from genome assembly GCA_963675135.1 of Galeopsis tetrahit. Taxonomy (NCBI): domain Eukaryota; kingdom Viridiplantae; phylum Streptophyta; class Magnoliopsida; order Lamiales; family Lamiaceae; genus Galeopsis; species Galeopsis tetrahit. The sequence goes on from OY776122.1 coordinate 35,609,063, forward strand.
GGTGGAGCATTACTCATTGACGGATGATTTTTTGTTCAGGGACAATTCACTTTGCATTCCAGATGGTAGTTTACGTATGTGGCTCTTACATGAGGTCCACAATATGGGCCACTCCGGCCATAATAGGACAATCGACCTCATCACTCGTTCGTACTTCTAGCCAACAATACGAAGGGACGTTGCCCGTCTTGTAGAGCGCTGCAACGTTTGTCAGGTCTCAAAAGGGACAACGTCAAATGCTGGATTGTACAGACCTCTCCCAATTCCATCCCAGCCACGAGTCGATATTAGCATGGACTTCGTCCTCAGTCTTCCGCGCACTCAAAGGTGTAACAACTCCATTTATATAATTGTTGATCATTTCTCTAAAATGGTTCATTTTGTGCCTTGTAGGAAAACAGCGGATGCCGTTAAAGTGGCAAGTTTATTTTTTAGGGAGGTGTATCGCTTGCACGGCCTGCCCCAGTCCATTGTTTCGGATCGAGACACGCGATTTCTCAGCCACATTTGGAGGAGTCTGTGGCGTATGGTGAACACGACATTGCGCTTACCATCCACAGACGGACGACCAAACAGAGGTGGTAAATAGGTCCCTTGGGAATTTACTCTGATGCTTGGTCGGTGACAATTTGCGAACATGGGACCTCAAGTTAGCGCAGGCTGAATTCGCCCACAACGCTGCGAAGAATAGAAGCACGGGCTATGCCCCATTTCAGATCGTATATACTATTGTGCCGCAAGGTCCGCTGGACTTGCTCGTCCTCCCATTCCTACGAGACCTCACAGCACGGCTCGTGAGTTTGTTGAGTCTTTACAGCAGGTCCACGCGAGCACGCAAGCTAATTTGGAGGCTGCTGCTGTGAGTTATAAGGCCGCGGCTTATGTGCATCGCCGCCATGTACTTTTTGAAGTCGGCGACTTGGTTTGGGCCGTTTTAACAAAGGATCGGATTCCAACCAACGAGTACAACAAATTATCAGCACGTAAGGTCGGTCCCTTGGAAATTATTGAACGCATTAATCCTAACGCGTATCGTGTGGTTCTCCCGTCCAATTTACGTTGCTCGGACGTTTTTAATGTGAAGCATCTTTTCCCTTATTTTGCGGAGGATTCTTATGGAGGTCAAACCGATGTCGATTCGAGGGCGAATCGTTCCTCACCCGGAGTGAATGATGGAGGTCAAACCTCAAGTATGGAAACATAAAATGTAAATCAATTCTGGTCCTTTTTGGCAAAATTGGATTAAATGTAATTTCGGTTAGGCGGTTGTGCTGTTAGTTGTTAGTTGCGCGTAGGCAGCTAGTAGTTAGCCTCTTAGGAGTTATTATATATACTCCTATTGTTAGCATTAGAAGGGGTTGATGAATTGAATGTAAAACAAATTGTGGGTTAAAGATTGAGGGTTATAAAATAAGAGTTCTTGGGTTTGTTTGAGTGTTCTTGAGATATTGGTGAGTGTATCCATTGCAATTATAGTTCCCGCTGCGTCACTAGCCCTAGTTATAATAATATGTATATATATATATCATCTTAATTCTTCGAAGAGATGTGGTTAATTAGGTTAGGGTTTCTATCATGGAGAGAGGGTTTTGAGAATTTGATTTCTTAGGGTTTTGAGAATTTGGTTTCTTGGGTAATCATCAATGTCGGATTATATTGTTGAAGAGATTTTGATTGAAATCCAGTCAAAACTCCCAAGCTTGCAGGGTCTGTCCTAATCATGGATATTTCTGGTTCTTTAAGGACTTTTTGCATTGTATTGCCTGTGTTTGGTGACGGCATCTAGAGGAGTTAGAAACAAATAGGGAACAAAGAGATTTTTTTTTTAAAGTCTCATTATCCAGTCCTTGAAACAATTAATTCGAGGGGATCAATCTCACCGTTCACTGTGAAGGTTTCGAACACCTAAAAAAGAGTACACTCCTAGGTCTCAAGCGTACACCAAGTGAACTACTACGAGTATAATTTTCTACATTGAATGAGAGGGGATGATACATTTTTAAAAAATTAATTAAATTCATTTAATATCAATATCATGGGACTGAGTTCATAATCATAAGGTAAAGTCTAGTATGCACTCGAGTGCATGCTGTGCACCCTAGTCCATGTGCACTTTTCAGTTTTATTGATTTACACTTTTTGGTAAATGGTGTTACACTTTTCAATTATTACTAAAAATATTATTATACAGTTTAATAATTGAAAAGTGCAACACCATTTACCAAAAAGTGTAAGTCAGTAAACTGAAAAGTATAACATGAACTAGGGTGCACAACATGCACTCGAGACCATAGCAGACCAACCCTAATTATAATGGATGGTGGGGAATTTTTAAATCTAATGATTATAAATTTCTAAAATCTCCAATAATTCTCTGTTGTATTCTAAAATTATTTTAGAATACTCTACGTTTTTTTTATGTATTAACTCACCCTCATAATGGATGGTGGAGAATTTTTAAATCTAATGATTAAAAAAAATCTCTAAAACTCCAATAATTATCCCTCAACCTTAAAATAAAGTTGGTCTGCTATGGACTCGAGTGCATGTTATGCACCCTAGTTTATATTGCACTTTTCAATTTACTGACTTACATTTTTTGGTAAATGGTGGTGCACTTTTCAATTATTAAACTGTATAATAATATTTTTAGTAATAATTGAAAAGTGCAACACCATTTACCAAAAAGTGTAAATCAGTAAACTGAAAAGTGCAACATGGACTAGGGTGCACAACATGCACTCGTGTCCATAGTAGACTTTACCTAAAATAAATAGTTGATAACTAATCCACATTTTCCATTTAGAGTATTGTGAATGTAATAAATGGTTTTTTTAATTATATATTATAAAATAATAAATAATTTACAAAAAAAATATTAAGCTACATTATTCAATTTTTTAAATAATTTTTTTTTTTACACTTTTTAAGAGTATTACATATTATAAAATAAGTTATATTATTCAATGTTTTAAGTTTACAAAAAATATTAAATTTTACCGACGGATTAAACACTGTTAAAAATTACACTTTTCAGTAACAAAATTACTATTTTTCTATAATGTGAATTACCCTTTCAGTACCACTTTTCAATAATAAGAATTACACCTTTCAATAACGAAATCTACCACTTTTCAATAATGAAAATTACACTTTTCAGTACACTTTTCAGTTAAAATATCTACCACTTTTCAATAATAAGACACTACAAAAAAACTGCGAAATACCGACGGAATTTTACCGACGGATTACAAAAGTCAACCGATTTATCGACGGAATTTGTTTTCCGTCGGTAAATTTATTTTTCGTCGGTAATTACCAACGGATATTCCGTCGGCAATCACAAAAAAAAAAAAAAAAAAAAGATTACCGACGGAAATTTCCGTCTCTAACCACAAAGTTAAAAAAAATTATAAAAATTGTGATTACCGACGGAAATTTCCGTCGCTAATCACAAAATTAAAAATAAAATAAAAATTTGTGTAAAAATTAAATTATTAATTAAAGAAGAAAATTTGTTAGTTAAAAAATTATGATTGATTAAAATATAAAATTTGTTGATTAAATTTGAAACATGTCGGTTAAATTATAAATTTTTTGATTAAGTTAATTAGGAAATTATTGATTAAATTATAAAATTTTATATTAAATTAAGAAATTATTGATTAAATTAGGAAATTTTATATTAAATTAGGAAATTGTTGATTAAATTAAAACTATTTGTGTTATATTGTTTGGACATAATTTCTTTAGTGTTTATATCCATTTAGTTTATATGATAATTAAGTTTTTGTGTGAATTAATAAATAAAAAAATTATAAATAAAACTACATTTACAATTTATAAATTTAAAAAAATTACAATAATTACAAGCCACAAATTTAGTAATTAATATAAGTGGAATCATATTTAATCAAAACAAAAACAAAAAAAATTATACATGTGAATTTTAGAATTTTAATTAAAACAAAAAAAATTACATTTACAATTTATAACTTAAAAAGTTAATTTTACAATAATTATAAGTCACAAATATAATGATTAATATAAGTGAAATAATGTTAATTATTAAATGAATTTTTTGTTTAACTTGTTTTGAATAAAAATATGATGCATGCATACATTAAATTATTAATATACTATTTAAAAATAAGATTCACACATATACCATAGTTATAAGTCACAAATATAGTAATATAAAAAAAAGAATGTTCAATTATTAAATGAATTTGTTTAAAAAAAGAGTAAAACATGTATACATGATATGAACTTTTTAGAATTTTAATCAAAACACAAAAAATAAATAAATTAGATTTACAATATATAAATTAAAAAAATTAAATTTACAATAGTTATAAATCACAAATTTAGTGATTAATACAAGTAAAAGAATGTTCAATTATTAAATAGATTTGTTTAAAAAAAAGTAAAACATGTATAAATGATATGAACTTTTTAAAATTTTAATCAACAAAAAATAAATTAATTAAATTTACAATATATAAATTAAAAATATTAAAATTAAATTAGTTATAAATCACAAATTTAGTTATAGTAATATAGAAAGAAATTAATTTTGTGAATTTTTAAAAAAAAATTGGGTCGAAAATGAGTACATATACAATTAATATTACAATTAAATATATATTTTTTTAAAATATTACGGAATATATTTCGTCGGTAATTAAAAAATAAAAAATAATTTAAAAAAATTTCGTCGGTAAATTAAAAAAAAATATTTAAAAAAAAAAAAATCAGTATTACCGACGGAATGAAAATTCCGTCGATAAGACTTACCGACGTGGTTAGCACCGATAGAATTTTTCCGTCGGTATTTCCGTCGAAAAACACTGTTACCGACCGAATTTCCGTCTCTATTTCTGTCGGTAAAACACCTCTTTTTTGTAGTGAGAATTACACTTTTCAGTTAAAATATGTACCACTTTTCAATAACAAGAATTACACTTTTCAGTTAAAATATCTACGACTTTCAATAATAAAAATTACATTTTTCACTTAAAATATCTACCACTTTTTAATAATAATAATTACATTCTTCAGTAACAAAATCTACCACTTTTCAATAATAAGAATAATATATTTTTTAATTTTAATAATAATTTTAACGGTACAATTTATAATTAAATATACCAATTTTAATTAATTAAATTAACAATGATAGCATAAGAAAAATAAAAATGAAAATTATAGATTAATTAATACTTGTAAATTAATTAATTAAGTGATGGATTGATCTATAAAAACGAGAATTGTAAATTAATTAATAATTATAAATATTGATCTGTAAAAATGAGAATTGTAAATTAATTAATTAATAAAGTAATAGATTATAAATTAATTAATTAATAAGTAGTGAAAAAATTATAATTATAACTATAAGTAGAGAAAATGAGATAATAAGTGAGAGTGAAAGAATAAGGACAAAAGCATATGCACCAAACCTATTTTTTTTGGTGCACATGGTCCATTTGAGAATTTCCCAAAATTTTATTATTTAATCTTTCTTTTACTCAAGTCTTTAACAATGAGAAAGGATTTGATTTTTTTAGATTTCATCTATGACGTAAGAATTTTCTATGTGTAATTGAATTTCTTAGATTGCACTAATAAATACCCACTCATCAAACCACACAAATATAACTCATAAATCAGAAAACGAGCTAGAGAAAGTAATGTGTACATCAGTTGATTTTTTTTATGTTGTTTTAGACTCTGAGTATTATTTATGTTTATTAAATTTACATCAAAATATATTAGGGTAGCACTTATGTTCAATATTTCACGTGAAATATTAGTATTATATTTAAGGAAGGGTCAAAATTTACGGATTTGTAGTCGTTGGTCAAAATAATATTTCCTGTAAAAGTCGCGCGTAGAGGCTAACAAGATTAACGGGTTCCAGGTCTGTGTTACTATGTTACTGTACAAATAACACATAAATTGACTTTTCACAAAAAATATTAATACAAATTAATTTAAGGAAAGATAAAATAGAAAAAATTTCTCTTAATCCGTGTTACTATAAATGCAATTATATGTTACTGTACGGACAAACACATGTTACTGTAAGACAAGTAACATACAATTGGCTTTTGAATAACACATATTTGACCTTAAAGTAACACAGAAAAATGTGTTACTATATAAACACAAGTGTATTACTGTATTAAGAAAGATGTGTTAATGTATAAATAAAACGTCATTATTGAGAGTGAATGAGATACCACATTAAAAAAGACAAGAACAATAATTGAAAATACGAAAAACCAAGGGCGGAGCCAGAAATAAAATTTAGGGTGGGTTGAATTATTTCGGTACAAAAAAAATGGTAAAAATTGTTTACAAAAGTTTCGTCGATTATTTATCCGATATAATTCATCCATAATAGAATTAAGATCAACGTTTTCAAACAATTATATTTTAATATAAAAAATCATGGAATCAGATAGATTATCATTCTCCATTTTGTTTCGAAGAACACCTATTGACATATTTATAGCTGAAAATGTTTGTTCGATTGTTGCAAGGGTAACATTAAGTGTCAAAATAAGGTGAATCAATTTCGTACATTAAGTACCAAAATAAGGTGAATCAATTTCGTAATCAGATTATACACTTGCCCCTTGTTTGTCTCAAATACATTTCAGAAATAATTAGTAAATTTTGTAAACTTTATTAAAAATGCATATCAAATTTGTAATAGGTTTTAGTTCAATTTTTAAACAAATCATTTATTGATTAGTAAAATCACATAAATAAAAATATAATGTTTTCTATTATTTAAAAAAATATATATATACTCCCTCGTCTTAGAAAGATATATAATGCACTATTTATTTTTGGTTCATCTCAAATTATAATTCACTTTTCTTTTATTTTAATTTTTTTCCTAAAATACTTTTATTTTATGACTGTTGAAATTAATTAATATTATTGTTCATTAATATTAAAGGGTATAATAAAAATGTAAGAACAAATTTTATATACCTAAAATGTTGGCATTGATTTGTGTTAAAAAATGAACTATCTTTTCAATACGAGGGAGTATATATTAATAAATTAAAATAATATGTGAATTATTAAAACTTAACATTATTTAAAGTTTTTTATTTTTATTTACCAATTAATACTTGACATTAAATATTTATAAATATATATAATATAAAAAAAAAAAGGTTGGGTGGGCTACACCGACCCCAACCCGATCCTATAGCATTTTGTATTAAATTGGCCAACATTTCGGTCTTGCTGAGACTCGAACCCGGGTGTGTGGGCGCCTAGTGAGGGGCGCCTACCACTCGAACAAGTCTATTTTTTATTTATAGTTGTAATATTAATTGTATTTGAACTCATTTTTGACCCATTTTTTAAAAAAAAATTCACAAATTATATCTATTTCACATATATTAATGAATATATTGTTTAACTTATATTTATATTAAATTAATTTTTATAATTTATATATTTAAATTTTAATTTTAACATTTTTATTAAAATTCTGAAATATGCATATTTAAACCTTTTTTACTCTTTTTTTTTTTTTAAATCACGAAATTCATTTCTTCCACATATATTAATAAATATATTGGTTGTGGCTTATATTTATATAAAATTTAATTTTTTTAATTTATATATTTAAATTTTAATTTTAATATTTTTATTGAAATTCTGAAATATGCATATTTAAACCTTTTTTACTCTTTTTTTTTTTTAAATCACAAAATTCATTTCTTCCACATATATCAATAAATATATTGGTTGTGGCTTATATTTATAGTAAATTTAATTTTTATAATTTGTACCTAAATGATAAATAATTAATTAACTTTTATAAAATAAAAATAAATACATTACATTACATTAATTTTCATCTTCATCGTCTTCATCCTCCTCTTCATCCTTATCCTCCTCCTCATCATCTTCCTCATCCTCCTCCTCATCCTCATCCTCATCTTCATTCTCCTCTTCATCTTCATCTTCATTTTCATTCTCCTCTTCATCCTCTTCTTCATCCCCCTCCTCTTCACCTCCACTATCGTTTTCAATTTAGATTAATTGGGGATTTGCAGCCGTCAAGGGGACAGAAAGATTGAAATCTCCCGTAAAGACTTCAGTTGGAGTCTCTATTTGTTCTGTTTGAAATGGAGATTCATCTTCAGTATTTTTGTCCTTTTTTTAGGGACTTCTACCATTGACCTTGCCTTTACTTTGCAAACAGCATGCCATTCATAACCACGTGGAGCTCCCGGATATGTGCAGTAGTATACTTGAGATACTTGATGGGCAAATACAAATGGATCATCCCCAACATACGTCCTTTTCGAACTAACATCAACGAGTTTGTACTCCGGATGAATTCTTGTTCCTAAATGGCCTGAATCAAACCAATTACACTTGAACAACACTACAGTCTTTGCTGGATATCCTGGATATTCTACTTCGACGACTTCCCGTAACACCCCAAAGTAATCACTTGCATCTACATTGTAATTCGCACTGCTAACGCAGACGCCACTGTTGGTAGTCGCCTTTCTCGATGCACGTATGAAATCTGTAGCCCTTCACAATATAACTATTGTAAGTCTTTACACGACGTAGTGGTCCCTTGCTGAGATCTCGTAAGAATCGACTGTCAAGAGCGTTATCCCGTCCCTATACATATCAATTTAAAATTAATTAAAATAAATATTAATTTATTTACGTAAAACATAATTAAATGGTACTCACATAACGTTGGAACCATCGGGAAAATTCACGTTGAAGACGAGCATCTATATATGTATCTGAGATGTTTGGTTCTGCTCGTCGTAGTTCTTGAGTGTACATCCTAATTCACAACATTCAAAAACTTGGTTAATATTAAATGAAATAAATGAAGTGGTAGTTAAATAAACGATTTATATATGAAATACTTACTCAATGTATGGCTGAACTTCATCACAATTCAATAACACATACGTATGTGCTATTTCCGCCTCCGAGTCCGTCTCCCAATATCGTTCAGCGGGTTTTCCTATTGGCCGTCCCTTAGACTTGAATATGGAGAGCATTCCATCGACCTCTTCACTGATATCGTCAGCGGATGTACCACCGAAGTTACGTGGAGCACTTCTTAACTTTGTGTTGACGTGGTCTTCAAAGTAATAAGAACAAAACATGCCAACCTCTTCATTCAAATATGCTTCACAATCGATGCTTCAATGTTTGCCTTTTGTTTAGCGTTGCGTTTCAAGTTGTGGAGATACCTGATATATATATATATATATATATATATATATATATATATATAATTATAAGAATGCATGTGTAATTGTAAAGAAATAAAATAAGTAAGATTTTACCTTTCAAATGGGTACAACCACATGTATTGCACCGGACCACCAATTCTCGCTTCATACGCTAAGTGAACGGGTAAGTGTTCCATCGAGTCAAAGAAGCTAGGCGGAAAAATTTGTTCCAACTTACACAAAATCACTGGAATGTCTTCCTCTAAACGAATCATATCATCGATCTTGATCGTTGTAGAGGTTAAATCTCTAAAAAAAAGACTTAATTCAGTGATAGCCCTCCACACATTGTGAGGAAGAAGTTCTCGGAACGCAATCGGTATCAAGCGTTGCATAAATACATGACAATCATGACTCTTCATCCTTGCAACCTTACCCGTTGTTGTGTCTACGCATCGACTCAAGTTCGACGCGTAGCCATCCGGAAAGTTCAACTATTTTATCCACCTACACAATCTTTGTTTCTGTGGATTATCCAGTGTGTAGCTAGCCTTTGGAAATTTACATGTACGTACATCCTTTTTCAACTCTTCACGGCGACAAAGAGTGTTCAACTCCTCCCGAGACTTTGGAGTGTCTTTCGTCTTGCCTTCCGTGTTCATGATTGTGTGGAACACATTGTCAAACACATTATTTTCAATGTGCATGACATCCAAATTGTGTCGTATCAATAGTGAACTCCAGTATGGTAAGTCCCAAAAAAATACTCATTTTCTTCCAACCACCCTCAATTCGTCTGTTGTGTTCCGCTGCATTTTCCTCGGTACTTTTTTTCAACCCCGTCCACTGAACCTCATATAACAACCTACGTCTTGTACGGAGAGTAAATTATAAATGACACTAAAAGCAATAAATAAATATACGTTTAGTACTCGATCATTAAATAAATGTATAAAATACCATGTCGAAGTGGAGGTCGATTGTTTGTGACTGCTCTGTTCTTTAAGAAGTTCTGCTTATTTCTTCGAAACGGGTGACCTCTAGGTAAGAACCTACGGTGATTATCGAACCATGAAACTTTTCTACTCACCGGGAGACTGAAAGCTTCAGAATTCTCCATACAATACGGACATGCTTTCTTTCCGGACGTACTCCACCCGGACAACATACTATATGCAGGAAAGTCGCTAATGGTCCACAAAATAGCAGCACGCATCGTGAAGTTCTGCTTTCTAAACACATCGTACGTTTGGACTCCATTCTCCCATAAGAAGATCAAGTCTTTTATAAGAGGTTGGAGATAAACATCCAGTTTGTCCTTTGGATTCGATGGACCAGGCACCAATACAGTCAGAAACATTGTTTGAGGTTTCATGCACATCCACGGAGGAAGATTATACAGAGTCAGTATCACCGGCCACAAAGAATACTGCTTCCCATGCATCCCAAACGGTGCAAAACCATCAGTACACAAACCTAATCTCACATTCCTCGGTTCACAAGCAAAATCCGGAAACACGTTGTCAAGGTGTTTCCAGGCCTCCGAGTCTGCCGGATGTCACATCTCCCTCGACTCAGCCGAAGAGGAATCTGTAGCATACCACGTCATGTGTTGTGCTGTTTGAGATTTCCGACGGAATGCTAATTCTGTCGGCATTTTGCCCGCGTAATATTCCTTCGGCATGACATCCAACCGACGGATTTGCCGTCGGTATTTCTCAAATTGCAATTTCCGACGGAATATATATTCCGTCGGTAATGTTATTTTTCGATTTTTTTTTCATATTAAATAAACATTGTTTGGTATAAAAATAAAAGTTGTTTAACAATTGTTACGTTGTATAAAAATTAAAAACACTAACATGTATAATTGTTACGTTGTATAAAAACAAAAAACACTAACATATATAATTGTTACGTTGTATGAAAACTAAAAACCTACATAAAGATAATAGTTCAACAGAAAGATAAATAAGTTCAACACAAAAAATTAAATAAGTTCAACACAAAAGTAAATAAGTTCAACACATAATTAAATTGTTCAACGAAAGTTAAAAAACTCATCCATATCACCGTCCAAATTGACATTGACGTTGATGTCGTCGTCGTCGGCCTGCGCTGCACTTGGACCTGGAGCTTGATTTGGAGCCGGAGCTGCAGCTGGCGGGGCTTGCGTCATCGTCTGTTGAGAGACAGCCTCGATCTGCTCAGCAGACATCCCCAACGTCCGACCCGCGTTGACACTCCAGAGGCGGAAGTAGTTCTCGAACGTTGCCATGACGTTCGGATCCGGGACGGCAGTGGAGGATACGGACGCCTGCGATGCACTCCGGGACCGACCACTTGATGACCTCACGACGTTGCTCATCCGACCAAGGCCAAGGATCTTTCCCTTGGAGGTCGGAGCAACGTCAAGGTAAGCCTGGTCCACGTCAACAGCCGAAGGGGGACCGCTGCTTCCGGATTCAGCAGTAGTCGCGGCTTGCGTCTCGACCTCTTCAATCCTCTGCCGGACGTTCAGCTACATAATTAAAAAATTAAAATTAATTTAATTATCTATATATATAGTTTAATACATAAATTTAATTAAACTTACGTGGAGGTCAGTAGTGCGCCCGTAGGTGGACGTCTGTGTCTCGGCATCAAACGGATGAATAAGGCTCATCCGATCCAAGTGGGTGGGTGCACGTCCCGTCTCCCGCTCCTATTACGTATCAAATAAACATATACAAATTAATTTAGATAACTAATATAAATAAATTAAATATAATTATTTAATTTTTAAAATTAATGAAAACTTACGAGAGCCATTGATTGCTCGAGGACGGACCAGACTCCCCCTCGATGCCTTGTCATCCCGCCTCCAACGTCGGTTCTGCGGTTGGCCCGAGCTTTCTCACACTTCTCTTGGTAAGCCGGGTCCATCCACTTCTCAACCAACGACTCCCATAGGTCAACACCATCCTCGTCTTTCCCCAGACCACGCTCCTTGTTACTTTCGCGCCAAGCGAATCTCCAGTCGTACATCATGTTCGTGTACCGAGTAGAACAAACACCGTACCATTTCTCGTAAATAGTGTCGTCCGAGTAGATCGTCGTATCCCAACGAGCCTTTTTCTATACAAATATTCAACTTATTTATCAAATAATATGTATAATAAATTATCTATTAATTAATTATTTAATAAACTTTAATTATTGTAATTATATACTTGGAACTCCTCGAAGTATTCATCCTTTGTAGATTGCGGCACCAACGACCAAGTGATAGCACCCTTAGCAATCTTGCACTTCAGAAAGGATGTTGTACAGATCCTGGACAACTCATTACCGGGCAACAACCTGTAAAATTATTAACAAATTTATAAACTAACACATTATAAATAAAGTTAATCGTTATTGAATATTGTTAAACATTAGAATTATTGACTTACGTTCCTAAATGGATATAAACCTCTTGCCTAGTGTCTACGGATCGAACGGGATGCTGACGAGAAGAGGATCCTGCGGCTGTCGACGAACTAGATGGCATCGTAGTCGGCGGCGGCGACACTACCACAAGAGGAGGAGCCATCACAGGTACTGATTGACCCCGAGGCCTCCTTGCACGTGACCCAGATGGCCTACGTGAACCAGAACCCTTATTCGGTACTTCACTCATCTGTTTCAATCAATAAAAAATACACAATTTAATTTACAATATCCTAATTTAATCAATAATTTACTAGTTTAATTATAGCATATTCCTAATTTAATCAACAATTTACCAATTTAATCAACATTTTCCTAATTTAATCAACAATAATTTAATTTCATTACTAATTTTCTAGTCTAATCAATAATATAAAATGTAATCAACATATTCCTAATTTAATCAATAATAATCTAATTTGATCCTTAAATTTTCTAATCTAATCAATAATTAACAATTTAATCAACATATTCCTAATTTAATCAACAATAACCTAATTTAATTATTATTTTTCTAATTTAATCAATAATAAAAAATTTAACATATTCCTAAATTAACAAACCTAAACCTAATTAAAATAATAGTTTTCTAATTGGGTCAATAATTATCAATTTAATGAACATATTCCTAATTTAAAATTTTTACTAATATAGCATATTCCTAATTTAAATTTTTTACTAATATAGCATATTCCTAATTTAATCAACACATTCCTAATTTAAATTAAAACAATATATAACCTAATTACAACGTGATACCACGGTCGAACCATCTAATTAACTAATAATTTAAACAATTGATTGATCAAACATGCACCACCTATACATTAAAAATATTCTATATCAAAATTACACCATTAAATTAAACTAGTAATTAACTATACATATAACAATTAATTAATTAACCTTAAAAAACTACTCTATCAAAATTATTCTTAATCAACAAATTAAATAACATACTAACATAATCATAATATTTTAACAACTAACTAAATCAATAACATGCAAATCAACATTAAATTATTCATATTTACATATATGCATGCATAAACATATATAATTATTAAAATTAAGTAATAAAATTAATTAAGAAAACGTATCGTATCAATGTAATCGGAGAAATTTGATTGAATAGCCTCGTCCTCGTCCTCGTCTGCCCCCTCGAATCCTTCGATCACTCGTTTTTTTTTTCAAACAAAACCTTCTGTAATCGCTTCCTTATATAAAAAAAAAAAATTTACCGACGGATATTCCGTCGGTAACCGCCCACTTTAATGCCAACGGTTATCTTTTTGGAAATCGAGGCGGTGCGAAATTAACGGGTCAAATGTCGACGGATATTCCGTCAGCATTTCCGTCGGCATGCATATTTTAATAGATCCGTCGGCATATTCCATCGGTATAGGCCGACGGAACGGATTTCCGTCGGCAAGTACGTTGACTTTTCAAACAACACGAATCCGTCGGCTTTCCGTCGGAAATGCCGACGGAATATAATCCGTCGGCAAAGGTTCGTCTCCATAACACGCGTTTTTTGTAGTGTTAGCAGATCAGATCTAAAGGGTTTTTTTTTTAATGAAAATTGCGCTGGATATTTTGCGAAAAAGAGAAGAAAGGAGGAAGAAAGCGCAGAAGAGAAAGGAGGAAGAGGGAGCAATCGGGAAAGAAGGAAGAAAGAGCGACTAGATACCGGATAAAAATATAAGAATTAGTCAAATTGCACCATAAGACTATGGTAAAATATTGTATATAAGTTTTTGTCAATATATTAATATTAATTAGTAAGCTTCTCATTTATGTCAATATATTTTTAATATGACGTTGAGTTGAAAGAAAAAAAATATATTATTGTTAGCATTGTGTTTTCTGTTATTAATAATTGAAAAAATGAACACTCAAATTATTGAACTATAAATATTTTATTTATTTTGTTTTATGGGATGTAAAATAAAAAATTAAACTATCAATTCATTTTTTAAGGAAATTGCAAACACATTTAAAAATACTAAAGTAATACTAAAATGTTCCTCTTTTTATTAATAATAGTTTCAAACATATATAAATTATATTTTAATAGCCAAGGAATCGAGTTGACCAAGTCAACTCTTTTTTCTTTTCTTTTTTGATAATCTTTTTTTTGGTATTTTTTTTTTTCCAAAAAGTGTATGTTGAAAAGTGTAAGTTATTATAACTAAAAAGTGCAACACAATATTACTGAAAAGTGTAACACAATTTTTAATTAAAAAGTGCAGGTCACTATAATTGAAAAGTGCAACACAGTTTTTAATGAAAAGTGTAAGTCATTATAACAAAAAAGTGCAACAAATTTTTTATTAAAAAGTGTATGTCACTATAATTGAAAAATGCAACACAGTTTTTAATAAAAAGTGTAAGTTATTATAAGTAAAATGTGCAACACAATATTACTGAAAAGTGCACGTCTATGTAATTAAAAGATGCAATATAACATTACTAAAAAGTGTACGTCAATATAACTGAAAAAATTATTTTGAAAAATGTAACGCCAAAAAAAATTACCAAAAAAGAGAGAGAGAAAAGTCAATGGTTGACCATTGATTGACTTAGTTGACTTAGTTACATAGATACCTACCCGTAATTAAAATACATATAAAATAATCAATTTTATATATAATTTTAAAAATAAAATAAAATTATATATATATATATAATGGTGGGTGGGGTAGGGGGGCCTTACGAATATTGGTCATAAATTTGTCGCAAATCACGACGATTTGCAACGGAAAATGTCGTCAATGTCGTAAACTAAAAATTAAAATTTGCGACGGCAATTTCCGTTCCAAATTAGACGGATCAATTTAATAGTGAAGCAGACGAGGCTTCTTGAAAACGGCCCTATTTGCAACAGTTTGATATCATTGCAAAGACAGTTTGATATAATTGCAAATTTATTTATTTTTTTATTTGCAACAAATTTCGTCACAAATTTGCAAAAAAACTATGTCGTTTTGGGTTAGACTGGAATTTAATTCATTGTAAATTCTGTCGCAATTTGCGACGATTTTGTTCCCGTTTTGCCAAATTTTGTTGCCTTTGCCAGCTTGACCATTTTCGTACAGTTTTGTGTGCGTCACAAATCTCCATATTTTTTTGTAGTGCTTAATTAATCAATTATTTTGGGTGCACGTTATATTATATTTAAAAAAAAAAAAAATTGTTTATTTTCCAAACTAACCGATCCTTTAATTATTAATTACATAAATTAACATAACAAAAGGGGGAGGAACACCTAGAATGTTACTCTATATATATATATAATTCAGAAATTAACTCATGATCAATTAATCTTGTTTAATTAATCATGTGATTCATGAGATCATCGGTTTGTAAATCCCACAATGAATCAATTAACACGTTGGATCCATTTTCCTTCCTAGATTCTTGCTGGGACGTCCAGGTAGATTCGGCGGCAAGACTTGCCACTTCACAATCCGATGATCCGTGCAGATAGTGCAACCCGCTGCTGATGTTTTCATCCTTGGTGTTGTGTTTGATTGTCGTAAATTGATGAATGTTGATCCGTGTCTTGGTGAGGATGTGAAGCATTTCATCTTTGAAGCAGCCGAGCGTGGCTTCGGCTAAATTGGGGGCTTGTGGTGGCGGCAGATTTGCTATCTCCGATATCAGGTGAGAAAAGGGCTTGTGCGTCACTGGATCGATTCCCACTCCCGATAGCTTCTTCTTCAGTTTCGTGTTCCAATGGTTTTTCACGTCGTTATCCGTGCGCCCTGGAAGCTGTGCAGCGATTACAGACCATCTGTTACCATGTTTAATTATTAGTTGTCGATCGATGAAGAATAATTCATTTCCCGGCATCAATTGAAGGCCATTAAATTTCAATTTGGCACATTATAAGATAGTAAAATTTGCAATATTTGGCCAACTTGGGATTAATGAAATAATTCAATTATATTATTTCTCTAATACTCCTCCCCGGTGGAATGGATTACCGTACGTACTCCATCATGGATTTGCTTTTACCTGAGCTTGAACCCCGAGACGTGGGTGAGTCTAAGACTCTAATACCATAAATAAGTCCATCTAAAAATCATATACTTGAAATCAAGTCATGATTTATATTAATTTCCTAATAGGAATGTTTCGAGTTGACAAGTTCATGCCATTATTTTTTAATTTCCGCACGTAATTAAGGCCAAAACGCGAATTGATGTGTCTCTTGCAAATTTGACATAAAAGTAAATTAAAGTTACCGATTTCCAAGAACGGAATGTAGAGTTACGATAGTGTGCTCTTCCTCGTCGGAGAAGTGGCCGTGCTTGAGGTCGGGGCGGAGGTAATTAGTCCAACGCAATCTACAGCTCTTGCCACATCTCTGGAGACCTGCAAGATAAAAATGAATTAGTAATTAAAAAAAAAAAGGTGAAGAAAATTAAAGAAAGTATTAATCATTACCAGCATATTTGGGAATGAGACGCCAATTCTTAGTGCCATTTTGAGCAATGTAAGAAGATAACTTTTGGTCTTCCTCAGGTGTCCATTGCCCTCTTTTCACATTCCCCTTCTCGCAGCAAGGAACTCTCCCCATTGATTTTATTGATGTAATTAGCTAGAAATTGGACAAATTAATTCATAAGGATATAGGGTGTTGGAATTCTTGAATTGGAGGCAGCACAAAAAATGAGTGATTTGATTAAAGAATTCAACGGCAGTTGAGTCACCCCCAAGACGCCCAGTCAACTCCCTAGTTGACTTCAACAAGAATGGGCATCTCATGGGTGGGTGGTTAATTTACAGATGTGTTCATTCAAATGTCGTGTTCATTGCAAAGGTTGATTTCATGGGTGGCAATTTCAAACACACGACACGATAGTACGACATTGAAATATACGAGAAGTTCAGGTTTATCGTGTTCGTGTCAACTCAATAGCTAGGAACGATAAAATTTAACAGATAACACATTAACTAGCTAGATAATTAACAATATGTTACTTGTCATGACCTAATATAATTTAACACAATAATGACAGTACACATCCATTAGTAACACAATAATGATACAATAATAACATGTTATTTGTCGTGTTCGTGTCTAATTCATGTTGCAGACATGAAAAATATTGTGTCATTATCATGTTGTGTTGACACAAAAAATACCGTGTTCATGTTGTGTTTTACACATGTCGTTATTGTGTTGTGTACGTGTTCATATTTGCTTTTATTTTATTTTTTGTATTAATTGACACCACATATAATTTGTAAGATGTTTAGTGCTAGACTATTGGTTCTTAAGGAAGGGGGCCGCGGTGGTGGTAGGAGGTGTTACGGGGTTGGAAAAAAAATCGATATGTAACTATGTAAGCAATTTGTATATATCATCATTAATAATTAAAGATTTATATTATGATTGATTCCATATATTTTCTCCGTACAATTTTATTATTCTCACTTTTCTTTTTTGGTTGTCCAATTTTATTATGTTCATACTCCTTTTTGGAAACAATATTATTCATACTACTTTATCTTCACTCTTCTACACTCATTTATTTACCCACTTTGTCAAAGGGAGTATATAACTCAGATAAGACCTGGATTGGGTCAGGCTGATATTCGCTAAAAGCCCAATGCTTGAAAGTCCAATTTAGGGATTAGGGTTTAAATGTTATGGGGTGTATCTACTAAAAAGTCAATTTGAATATTTATGTTTGATAGCTTAAATTAATTTTATAATTTATTTGATAGTTTAGATTAAGAATAGATTATGCTTTAAAATCTAAAATATTTAGATATCATCATAATCTAATTTTATCAATCATTTGCCATTAAACATGTTATTAAATTAATAAATAGAGGGGTGCATTTAACATACTTGGAGGGGCAAATAACCTAATCCATCAACCAAATGATGGCCCAAATTCAAGTTGCATATCCAAACCTCGCCATGGCTGAAATTCAGAGCACGTCTCACCGTTACGAAATGAGCATAACTTAAAATTGAAATCAAGTTTGACAAATATAAACGTGAACTATGAATCACATCAACGAATGTTTATCAGGGTTCAACAGAACACTCAACTTTAAGCACGCTCTCATCAAGAATATCCTAAAATATTTATCTTTAGAGAACATCTTCTGACTTGAGTGTTGGAGGTTTGTCGCTTGAATCTCCCCATCAAGTTCTTTGCAGATTTGGGCGCACTTTCGAGGAGGAGATCCGACCTGATTCAAAGCATCTTTGAAGAATATGCAAGTATGAATTTTCAGTCATTTCTACATGCTATCATGATGTTGAGTGCTGAGTTCACCTCATACCGTGCATGTAAACTATGTCTCCTATCATGTATGGTAGTATAATTAGTGTCAAGTATTACAAACAGAAAATTGATAAAAATAAAAATTAAACTTATTGGTGTAAATTTTAGTGAAAACTATTGGAAAGAATATTACATTGCAACAAGATCATGCAATAGTTGCACTATTTTAATGTTAACCATATATTGGTGTGCCTCTTAAGGCAACTATGAGCAGATGAGAATTGTAAAATGATAATTATTTTATTTCGAAGTAACCACTTGTGAAATCATCTCATGTGAAAAGAAAAAATAAAAATCACCAATAAATCAGAAAATAAAAAATATAGACAGTTTTAATAACTTAAATAGAGTGAGTAACTAAGATGTAGCTGTTTTATGGTAGGTAGAAACAACTCTAACAGTAATACTACCAAATATACATAAATATTACTGCAATTTCAAATTTACATAACAGAGGGAAAAGCTTATTTTGTTCATGTGATGACACTTTTTTCTTACAAAATAATCAAATCTTTGAAGCAGAAGTTGAGGCAGTATGTGTTGTAGGTCGGATCACCGGAGCTCGTAGGGACGACAAATACTCAGCATCTGTCTTTTCAATTCCATCATAAAGATAACTAAAAGGAGGCATTTTGATGTAGTTTCCAGAACCTGGAACGACCTTCAGTTCATCGTTTTCCCACACTATCTTTCCTCCTGCTATTGTTACTTCAACTTTTCCCTGTACGTACACACAGTGTGTAACTTTTCAGAACAAAATCATTTGAAGATAAATTACACAGATGAGCATTATCGTGTATTAATATGGGGTGGATGTTTGCAAAATAGAATGATGAACCGGAAGATAAAGCTTTACCTGCCCTTTTCTTCCCTCGTAGACATTCGTATCTGTACGATAGTGGTGGGTTTTTGAACTGATCTCAAAACCTGAATTTGGGTTTAATATTATAACATCTGCATCTGATCCCACTAGTATTGCACCTTTTCTTGGATATATGTTGAAAATTCTTGCACTGGAAAAGGCCAGGAGATAAAGATTACAAATGAAAGCCGGCCAATATAAGAAACTGTAGAAATTAGAGCATACCACTCAGTGCTTGTCACCCTAACAAAATCAGCCACAGATATCTGTCCAGATGCCTGCAGAAAAATAGGATCACCAAAGTGGAAAATGCAGTAATCTAGATGGAAATAATGACCAACATACCACCATTGTATCCCAAACCAAATGCATTCTCTCCTCAAGACCTGTACAAGGGCTGTGTCAATTTTTCTTTTTTTAAAGTCATCTTTAGAATACACAAGAACATTGAAGTCATGCTGATACCATTGACACCATTTGGAATTTTACGAAAATCATCAATTCCAAAAGCCTTTTGCGTGCTATTGAAGGTGCAGTGATCTGTTCCCACCAGCTGCAACACGTTACAGATATACTAATTAGCTATAATACTGTAGATTAATTGAGAGTCATCTTTATTAAGATGAGAGGAAAACCTGTAGAACCCCGGTTGAGAGAGCTGCTTGAAGAGCCTTTCCATGTCCAGCTGCTCTAATAGGTGGGCTCATGACATACCTAAGAGATCAAAATGGCTTCTACGATAATAAGACACTGTATAAATCTGATATCGTTGGAAGATATTTAAACAATAAAAATAGTAATAACTTGCTTTGCTGCTGTCTGAAAATTGGAATCCCAAAGGACAGAATCATTCAGGACCAGTCCTGAAACTACAGGCTCCCCAATAACCTTCTGACCTGAAGCATTAACAATGAAGCATAATTACTTAAGTAGCGTCCAAATGAGAAATGGAGAAGAATCAAAATATAATGATTCGGAAGTAGTACGTAAGGATGTCGTCAGAAGAAAATAAATTTATCATCTTGTTTCTTTTACGTATTCTTTTTTTCTCTTTTAACAGCTGGAGCAGTGGAGACATTAAGAGATTAGCAGAAAAACGCTCCAGCATCAGAACTATATGTAAGATGAGCAAAGTGGCAACACGAATTAGACTATTGAATGGTGCAAATAATAGATTCTATTGATGTCAATTGCTAGACGAGCAGAGTCTTAAGGGGAATGACACAAAAGAAAGAAAAGGAAGCATGGGAATAAACATACCATTCGGGACTTGGCTCGAAAAATACTCATTTGAGCTCATTTAATGAAGATCATCAACATAAACAAACAAACTCAAACTCAATGATATTCGATTTGTCAGCTCATGAACAAACTCATTAGCCGTTCGTGAGCTAGTTCGCATAAATTATTATGAATAGCTTGACTTTAATTTATATTTTTTACACTTAATATTTATAAGAAATATAAAAATATGTAATTAAAATTATTTAAATAAATGAAATTATAGAATTTAGTAGATATATAATTTTGGAATTAATGATAAATAATCTAATTTAAGATTGATATTATTAGGCTTGTATAGACTCGATTAAGCTCAAAAAAACTCGTGAACCAACATATATCCGATAATTAAGCTCGATAATAAACAAAAACTAAGCTTAAATACTCTACAGTTCGACTCGGTTCGATTACATCCCTAGTTGGACTGGATGACAACTCCATAGAACAAAATCCTTCTTTAGACTTTTTGAAAATGAAATTATGAATCAATAGCAGTGGAAATTTCAATTCTAAATTCGACAAACCTGATTTTCGAGCTTTAGCAATTTCTTCAAGTGCATCAATGCTCATGACATGAACAACATAGAGAGGAGCGTTCACAAAACCAGCCAAACGAATAGCTCGACTAGTTGCCTCACCCTCTAGCTGCATGTTTTCAAAATATAATTAATAGATCAAGGACACAATGTACAGTTCAGTGATGCCCATGTAATTACCATTAGTCTAACTCTGTAATAAGTGCCTCGACAGCATAATATTCAATCCTAACTGTTGGAAAGTGAGCAATAATATTAATAGGAAACAATTGCTGTAAATTAACTAAATAGGTGTCGATCTTTTTATTTTAGGAAAATATGTAATAGGCTGATTCTTGCATGTGACTTAGTTATTTAATTTCCTAATCTGTCTGATTTATACTCCATGTTTATCAAAGGAGAAAACAACCAAAAAATCTTCTTGTTTCGATGCTAAGATCTTAATTGTTAACTTCTATAAATTAGCTGATCTTCTCACAGCTGCTTGCATGAAAAAGGAGTGTAGATTATGAAATAGACATGCTCAGAATGATTTAGAACAACTGTCAGACTTAAGTTTACTCTCTAGAAAAAGCATGTTCAGGATAGGAGAGAGTACAATGACCTTAAAGAAAGCAATAATGTTTCTACACAGCTGAAAACCAATCTGTAAAAATATTTAACAATCCGTACACCATGCATAGGGAAAATGAGAACAAGAACGTAAAATTATATCGAACGAAATTTGGGGGTGATTTTTTTTTTTATGCAACAACTAATGTCACAAAAGCATATTTTCACAAGTGAAATAAAAAAGGGTAGGGTAAAAACATTGACTTTTCACTTTAACTTTCACCAATTTTGATTTTAGTCCGACAACTTTATTTACGTTGAAAATAGTACCTTAAGTTTACCAAGTTAGCCTTTTTGTCCTTTTACCGGCTAAAACAGGTTAACAAAATTCAACTTTTTCGTCCTTTTAACCTGCTAAAAGGTTGAATTTTGTAAACGTAAGGGATAAAAAATACTACATTTACCCAATAAAAATTATAAGACTATCAGGTTGCAAATATTATTACAATACTTGAACATAAATGATCTTACCGCAGGTGGCCTTGAAAGTGCATGACCCTCAGGACCCGTAATTCCGAGTTCAATCATTCTTTTTTGCCCTTCAAACACTGCATCTCCATTCTCTGCATGAACCATGGCTAAGGCACCAAGAGATTTGCATTTCTTGAACCCTTCGAGCAGAAGGTCGTCTCTGATCATTAGAGAACCCTTATAGGCCATGAAGAATTTGAAAGAATTAATTCCTATAGAGTGACGGAAACAAGTTAGAAATAATCTGGAAATAGAATTGAAGTGAACAAGTTTAATGTGTCTAGAAAAGGAAACAGACCTTTTTCGTTAACCATGACTTCCATTTCCTTAGAAACAGTTTCATCCCATTTTGTGATTGCCATGTGAAAGCCATAATCCATGGCTGAAATTGCTGCCTTTTTAACATAAGATTCTAAGCCTGCTGATAAGCTCCCATTCACAGGAATAACAAAATCGATGTGCATTGTGGTTCCACCTGCTAATGCAGCAGCCTGCCCACTGAAAAAGTTGTCTATAGTTTCCGTGCCCATGAACTCCATCGCCAAGTGTGTGTGTGGATCAATTCCTCCTGTAATCATCACAAGGATATATATACTCATAAACTCGAAAAATATGTGGGAATTTAAAAATTCACTCATAAAAGTTATGTTTAACTTGGCAAGTACGGTGCTGAAAGTATTTCATATCCTTCTACAAATCGAAGATTTCTAATCAAAAACAATAAAAATGCATAATTGGCTGAGCTATGTCATCGTTTACAAATTGCAATAGAAAAAAAATTCATGTGGTTTGATATCATGGTGTAAGGGAAAGCTTGTGCCTATAACCATAGTCCAGCAGGCAGGAAGACTATTCAGCAGTCCCTAATATTTTCCACACGCCAAAAAGAATTACTCCCACTGTCCCAATTTAGATTCATCATTTCCTTATTTGGCAATAAAACACTTTATCACTTTAAACTACACCCTTCAAACATCTCAAAATTACATTACATGTCATTACTTTATTACTCAAAAGACATTCATACCCTCTACTTTATCTCCTTTAATACTACTTTATCTCATTTAATACTACTAAACAACTCTCACATCAAACTACGCGTAAAGAGTAAATGTTGAATCAAAATAGGGACGGAGGGAGTACTAAATTTATGTTTGATGTCAGAGACCTTAACTTATCCGTTTACCATTACTGAAATATGGAAAATTAGAAATTTTCTTTGAGATATTGTCACATTTTTAGGAAGAAAATATATATACCTGGCATGACGTACTTTCCACTGGCATCTATAATTTTAACGTTGTCCCCAACCTGCATATCCACACATCAACTGTTGTATATATAAATGTTATGCTACGCATTGACAAAACGTATGAAGTTTGATTGCACGCCTCTAATTAGTATCACTCATGAATATCCCATATACAATATGACTAGCATTATTGCCATCAATGAAAATGAAAATAAATAATTTGACTAAATAAAAAGAGCTCTAAAAATGTGTGTGACTAAAGAACTTCCCAATACGCATACAATATGAGTACTGTTACTGCCATCAACGAAGAATGACAATAAATAACAGAAAGGAAAAGAAGTATATATATGTATCATGTATGTGACAAAAGACTTGTACTCAAATCTCAAGGCAACTCTTTAGTGGTACCAAATTCAGAAATTAAAAGCAAATTAAGGAGCATAATTCATTCATCAATCATCATGTTTCAGTTACATCACCAACTAGAAGAGGACTTATAAGTTATGACCTTTGAACTCATTTTAAACGAACCAATCATCGAAATTTATGCAAATATTACCATAATATTTTTTTGTACAGCAACAATGAGGCCATCCTCTATGTAAACATCAGCAAGCTGTTGATGATGAGCATTTACAACCGTACCTCCCTTTATCAAAATCTTTGAAGTTCCACATGTCGAATCACCATATGCTATCCCAGAATCACAAAACTACCACATGAAATTCGAAACCAAAATTACAAAATATTTGAAGAAAATTGGAAAATAACAACAGGATAATCTGCAGAGGATTAAAAAAGAAGTAGCCGCAAGTCCTAAGAACTAATTGACAAATTTAACTGAAAAAACACACTTCCAAAGGAGTAAAACAATTATCGAAAAGTGAAATATACCAGCTGATTGGATTGAGAGAGTGGCAACAACACAAGGAGGGGAAAAATGAGGGCATAAACGCAAGAATTCATCTCTGCTTCTTCAAACAGCTCTAATTTCCCGTTAATGGATTCAGGAATAAACAAGTTTGACTTGTTAAGAATCTGAAATGAATTGCCTGCTGGGAGTTTATTTCATTTTCATTTTTTTTTTACTAGACTACAACCTTGACTTGTAGTTCATTTTCGGTAATAGAAATATAAAAATTGATTTCATAAGACTAATTTACTCCCTCCGGACAATTTTTTTGGTAAGGTTTTAAAAAATAAGGTTAAGAAATAAATAAAAAAAGGTAAGCACAAGTGAACAAATGGATGGTGATTTATTTCATTTTCAATTCTTTTCCCTTTCAATTTCCCTTTCTAATACTCTTTTCACTCAAACTTTGTATATATAATTCCATTTTTCATGAATTTTAAGAAATATTTATTTTTAATGTATAAAGTATATGTAGGGTACTGTGAGGTATTAGGGATAGGGGTGGGAACCCGTCAAAAAAAAAAAAAAAGGATAGGGGTGGGAATGGATCAGTCTACTCGACAGGGGTTTACGGTTCGATCTATTAAAGTTCGATTCGACTCATTTTATAAATAAATCGAACTCAAGTTTTTTGTAAAATCTATTTAGTTAAATAGGTTGGGCTCGAGCTTTTTTTTTAGATCTTTTAAGTCTAACCGATCGATCTATTTAATTTATTTATATACAAATATATAATATGTACAAATATAATATATGTAATAATTAAAGTAAGGAAGTTTAGTAATAGTAACTACTCTATTATTATATTCTTCTTTGTAATAGTTGAAAAAATATTTGAATATTTATTTTGAAACATTTGATAAATTGTTATTATTTTTATTTCTTCATTTTGAGATTTAAAGGGTCAGTTTTATAATTTGACGATAAAAAAATGTTGTAGGATTTTTTTAAAAAATGAACTAATAGAACTAAAAAGGTCTTTAAAAGGCTTTAGGGCAAAACCTATTTATTAAAAATTTCATACTAAGACTTTAATTAGGGGGTCCACTTATAAATAAAATGATTGTGTATGAAAAAAGTGAATGACAATTTGAATAAATAAGTGATGGTTTGAAGGGTAATGATAAAAATATTGTTTCATGATAAGACATACATATAAAATTTGAACGGATTAAAAATAAATACTTACATACAAATTTGGACGAAGTGAGTACTTTTTTTTCTTTCTAAAAGATCATATCCAATGGAAATTGTAAAGAAATTTAATGGGGTGATCTTATGTGAAATATTGCATGTATGCATTTAAGCTATATACTTTAATATGTTGGAGTGTAGAGTCTGAATTAACCTAATGGGTTTGGAGTGGAGAGCAAGTTTGTTCCTAATAGGTTTAGGGTTAATTATGGCAAGTTTGTTCCTAATGGGCTTGGAGTAGGGAGCAAGTTTGTTCCTAATGTGGTTAGGGTAAATTTTCTATTATAAATAGATGTTCTCTCATTGTAATCACTATCCGAAAAACATAGTGAAATACCTGGCTTGGCATCGCCCCAGACGTAGTCGTAAAATGAACTAGGTAAACAAATCTAGTGTTATTTTCTTTTCATCATCGTGTGCGTGTGTTTATTTTCTAACAACTGGTATCAAAGCCTCGGGTTTAGAGGGAGCAGTCACGATGAGCGATGAGAAGATTTCAATCAAGCAGTTTGACGGATCGAATTTTGGGTTCTAGAAGATGCAGATCGAAGATTACCTTTACGGTAAAGATCTGTATGTGCCCCTAGAGAAGAAGGAGAAACCCGAAAAGATGGAACGGAAGGAGTGGAATCTGTTGAACAGAAAGGCGGTGAGTGCGATACGTTTATCGTTGTCCATGAACGTAGCCTACCACACGACTAAAGTCAAGTCCGCAAGGGAGATGTTGCAGATCTTGGAGAAGATGTATCAGAAGCCCACAACGGCGAACAAGGTTCACCTGATCAGACGGTTATTCAATCTCAGGATGTCGGAGAGCACACCCGTGCAACAACACCTGAACGAGTTCAACACGATCATTGGGCAGTTGTGTTCTTTCGAGATCGAATTCAGTGACGAGGTACTTGCTTTAGTTTTGTTATCTTCTTTGCTAAATAGTTGGGCTGCCACAATAACTGCAGTTAGCGCTTCATCCGCGAAAGATAAACTGAAACTTGACGAAGTGAGGGATCTGATGATTAGCGAGGAGGTTCGCAGGAAAGAGTCTGGATCCACTTCAGGGTCAGCGCTGAACACGGAAGAAAGGGGCAGATCGAAGGGTAGGCAGAATCGTGGCAAATCAAAGTTCAGAGGAAAGAGTCAATCCAAAAAAGATAAAGACTCGATCCAGTGCTGGAATTGTGATGAGTTTGGTCACTACATGAACCATTGTTCAGCACCCAAGAAAAACAAGAAGGGACAGAACGAGAATAAGACAACAAACGCAACCACAGATGATATTGGAGACGCGTTGGTCTTGAGTGTCAGTAGTCCGCTAGAATCGTGGGTGTTGGATTCTGGAGCATCATTCCACTCTTGCAGTGATGCTGAAATAATGGAAAACTATGTGTCTGGCGAATTCGGACAAGTCTACCTTGCTGATGATGAGCCCTTGAAAATCGTGGGAAAAGGACATGTCCGGATAACCACACCAAATGGATCGATGTTGAAGTTGAATGGTGTGAGGCACATTCCAGGATTGAAAAGAAACTTACTTTCAATCGGGCAGCTTGATGTAGAAGGATACTCAGTGACTTTCGGCAGCAACAGTTGAAAGATCAGTAGAGGAGCCATGATAGTAGCTCGGGGGAAGAAGGAAGGTACGTTGTATACGACATCTAACCCCAAGGATTGTATTGACCTTGTGGGAGCTACGACCAACGTTAATTTGTGGCACTGTCGGCTGGGTCACATGAGCGAGAAAGGGATGAAGGTAATGTGTTCGAAAGAGAGACTTCCACGGCTGAAATCTGTTGAAGTTGGCCTATGCGAGGACTGTGTTTTCGGGAAACAAAGAAGGGTGAGTTTCTCGAGAGGTGGAAGAGCATTGAAGGCAGAAAAGCTGGAGCTGGTGCATAGCGATCTATGGGGACCAGCGCCGTGAAGTCCCTTGGTGGTTTGAAGTATTAGATGACCTTCATCGATTACTCCACTCGAAAGGTATGTGTTTATTTTCTGAAAAATAAAATGGATGCTTTTGATACCTTCAGAAAGTGGAAAGCTCTTGTAGAGAATGAAACAGGGCTGAAAGTAAAGTGTCTTCGTTCTAACAATGAAGGTGAATATGAACTCCGTGAGTTCAAAGAATATTGTGCTGAGAATGGGATTTGCATGGAGAAGACTGTGAGAGGAACTCCCCAGCAAAATGGAGTGGCAGAACGAATGAACAGAACGTTGAATGAGCGAGCCAAATGCATGAGGTTGAAGAGTGGGCTACCTAAGACGTTTTGGGCAGATGCAGTAAACACGGCAGCATACCTAATTAATAGAGGTCCATCAGTTCCGTTGGAGAACAGAGTACCCGAGGAAGCATGGACGGGAAAAGAGGTAAATCTGTCTTACTTGCGTGTCTTTGGCTGTGTTGCTTATGCTCATGTTAGCTCTGTTGATAGAAGTAAATTAGATGTTAAATATGTTAAGTGTATGTTCATTGGTTATGGTGGTGATGAGTTCGGTTATAGACTCTGGAATGAGAATAACCGAAAGATTATTCGTAGTAGAGATGTAGTTTTCAATGAACATGTTATGTACAAGAACAGATTGGAGGCATCAGATTCTGACAAGACCAATACCCAAGAGGTCGAGTTAGACATCTCAAACTCGAGTGGAAGTAAGGAGAGTCAGAATGAAGAAGAGGTTCTTATTGAAGAACCAAGGACCCCACCACCACTGGAGAATCCGCTGCAAAGACCCGTTAGAGAGCGACGTGCACCTAATAGGTATTCTCCCTCTAACTACTACTTGTTACTTACTGATAGTCGTGAACCTGAATGCTATGCAGAGGTAGAGCAGGGTGCAGATAGACGGAAGTGGAGAGTTGCTATGGATGATGAGTTAGCATCTCTTCTATTGAACGACACTTAGGAACTTGTTGAGCTCCCAAAGGGCAAGAAGGTCTTGCACTGCAAGTGGGTCTACCGAATCAAGAATGAAGTTGATGGTAGCAAACGTTACAAAGCCCGTCTGGTTGTCAAGGGGTTTGAGCAGCGACATGGTATTGATTATACTGATGTCTTTACTCATGTTGTGAAACTGACCACTACTAGAATAGCATTGAGTATGGTAGCTGCAGAAAACTTGTTGTTGCATCAGATGGATGTGAAGACAGCATTCCTCTACGGTGACTTGGTGGAGGAGTTGTACATGACACAGCCTAAGGGGTTCGTAGAGAAAGGAAATGAGGAACTTGTATGCAAGTTAAAGAAGAGCTTGTATGGCCCGAAACAAGCTCCAAAGCAGTGGTACATGAAGTTTGACAGCTTCATGATGGAGATTGACTACCAGAAATGCCACGCAGATCATTGTTGCTACTACAAGAGGTTTGATAAAAGCTTTCTTATTCTCTTGCTATATGTTGATGACATGTTGATCGTAGGAGCTGATGCAAGAGAAGTGAATAAGTTAAAGAGGCAATTGTCCGAACGGTTCTCTATGAAGGATCTCAGAGAGGCCAAACAAATTTTGGGTATGAGGATTGAACGTGATAAGGCGACAGGAATTGTGTATCTTTCGCAGGCGAGTTACATTCAGAAGGTCCTAGAAATATTCAACATGTCAGAGTCGAAACCCGTGAGTGTTCCGTTGGGCAGTCAGTTCAAGCTTTCAAGAAGGGAGTCCCCTAGGAGCAAGGAGGAATGTGCCCATATGTTGAATGTTTTATATGCCTCAGCGATTGGTATCATCATGTATGTCATGGTGTGTACGAGGCCAGACATTGCTCATGCAGTGGGAGTAGTAAGCCAATTTATGAGTGATCCGGGTAAGCAACATTGGGAAGCAATCAAGTGGGTCCTGCGATACTTGAGAGGTACCACAGACAGGGCCTTGTGTTTTAAAGGCAAGAGTATGGAGTTGGTGTCTGGTGGGTTATGTGGATGCAGACTTTGCATCAAACGACCTTGATGGGAGAAGAAGTACAACCGGGTATGTCTTTACTTATGGTGGTACTGCTGTATCTTGGACTTCTAAGTTGCAGAAGGTTGTTGCACTGTCCGCTACTGAGGTAGAATATGTAGCTGTGACAGAGGCAAGTAAGGAGATGGTGTGGTTGCAGAATTTCTTAGGAGAAATTGGGAAAGAGCATGAGAATAACACTCTTTTCAGTGATAGTCAAAGTGCTATATTTCTTGCAAAGAATCCGGCGTTCTACTCAAGGACAAAGCATGTTGGGTTGAAGTATCACTACATTCGTCACCTTTTAGGGGAGAAGATCTTGCAGCTTGTGAAGATCCTTGGAAGTGAGAATCCAGCAGACATGTTTACTAAGGTAGTGACCTTAGAGAAGTTGAAGTTATGCATAGCTTCAATTGGCTTTGTAACTTGAAGATAAGGCTTGGCGATGCCAGGCGGATACGGGAGGAGAATCAAGAAGATATGATTACATGGAGGATTCAGTCTCCAAGTGGGAGATTTTTGGAGTGTGGAGCCTGAATTAACCTAATGGGCTTGGAGTGGGGAGCAAGTTTGTTCCTAATAGGCTTAGGGTTAATTATGGCAAGTTTGTTCCTAATGGGCTTGGAATAGGGAGCAAGTTTGTTCCCAATGAGCTTAGGGTTAGGGCAAATTTTCTATTATAAATAGATGTTCTCTCATTGTAATCAATATGCGAAAAACATAGTGAAATACCTGGCTTGGCATCGCCCCAGACGTAGTCGTAAGACAAATTGGGTAAACAAATCTCGTGTTATTTTCTTTTCGTCATCGTGTGCGTGCGTTTATTTCCTAACATAATATACTTTAATTTTTTAACAGAATAATTTTAAAAAATCAGTGTTTTTTGTTTCTTTCAATAAAAGCTTGATGCTAAAAAAATTAATCAAATAATTAAAATATTTAAAATTACTTAAATTTCTACATGCATATTTAATACTACACACTCCGTATTATAATGTAAGTTACTACATGGAAAAAAAAACACTAGAAAAAAAATAATGTTTTACTATACAAAATAGTTTGTGATATTACTACATGTAATAACGTGTATAATTACATAAAAAAAATTATATGTTACTACATATTACAATTTGAATTATTACATTGAACAATGTTTGTTACTATATGTAACTTTATCAAATGATATAATATTTTTTGCATCATCCTGCAATAAAACAATTTGTATTACAACATAGTTATTATGTATTAATACATGCAATAATATATGTTACTACATATTATAATGTAAGTTACTACATCAACAAAAACACTAGAAAAAAAAATGTTTTACTATATAAAACAATCTTTATTATTATATAAAATACTACAT
The DNA here is from genome assembly GCA_963675135.1 of Galeopsis tetrahit. Classification (NCBI taxonomy): domain Eukaryota; kingdom Viridiplantae; phylum Streptophyta; class Magnoliopsida; order Lamiales; family Lamiaceae; genus Galeopsis; species Galeopsis tetrahit. Next base: position 35,640,516 of record OY776122.1, read on the forward strand.
AAAAAACTATATCCCACCATATACTAATAGGGAGTTGTTTTTGCTGGCGTGTAATCTTCTCCTTAATTTTACGGATGTGTCGTCCTCTCTTTATTTTTGTATAATGTGTCATATTTTTATAAAGTGCATGTCTATTTAAATGTCATTATCTAGATGTCGTCATAATTAATGTTGAATTGATTTTAAATAATTATGATGATATGTCAAATATATGGTAAGTGTTTACTATTTTTAACATTAATAGTTTTGAAGGAAAAAAGACTTATTTGGGGATTATCCAATTAGTAAATATGTTATTAAATTTAATTCATTGGTTTTAAAAGATTATGAGTATAAAGTGTGCATATACTATAAATTATTAATATAAAGTATAACAATATATTTTTTTAATCTAAATCACAATTAATCTACTGCTCTATTTTTGTCTTTTAAGTTGAAAATTTATGAGTTTATGCATCACTTTTCTATAGACCCCTATATACTAATAGAGAGTTTTGTGTGTTGACTTGTTGTTTTCTCATAAGTTTAGACAATATGTCAATTATAAAATTAATGAAATATGATATGTCATGATTTTAAAGAGTGGTAGTAATATTTAAAATTAAAGTGACATGTAATAATTTTATTGGTTCAAGAATATATATGACATAAATATTATTGGTTGGTTGAAAGGTGGTTTAAAAGTAATAATTTAGTAAAATTTATTAAGAGTTGTGTTAATATCACTTAAATTGTTTATTTTCTAAATTTTATCATTATTTTTTCTTAAAATTATTTTCATATTTACTTGTATTGAAAAAATTATCTGTCTCATTTTCTGTTTCTCGATTTTTTTTATTTAGATTTTATTTTTTAAAATTATTTAATTTATTATAAATATTTATTTTTATTAACATTCCGCGTAATACGCGGTTGTTCATCTAGTGTTACTATATACTACAATTTGAATTACTAAATTGAACAATGTCTGTTACTATATGTAACTTTATCAAATGATATGGAGTAATATCTTTGCATCATCTTGTAATAAAATAGTTTGTATACAACATGGTTTTTGTGTATTACTACATGCAATAATATATGTTACTACATATATATTATAATGTGGGTTACTATTTTTAATTTTTCTTTTCTTAAACGCCTCTTCGATAATGTGGGTTACTATATCAACAAAAATACTATAAAAAAACATGTTACTACATAAAAAAAAAATTGTATTATTATATAAAATAGTTTGTGTTATTACCACATAAAATAATGTGTGTTACTACATATTACAATTTGAATTATTACATTTAATAGTGTTCGGTTACTACATTAAAAAAATCGTCACAACTGCTGGAGGAAATCATCGGAGGAAGAAATCGACAACCGCTTGAGAAATAGGAAAGAGAAGACGAACTGAAAGAAAAGAATTCGAAAAGACAAAAATAAAATTCGCGTTCGACAATAAAGTAAAAAATACAAAAAATCACAGAATATGATCAAATAAACGAGTCAAGTATTACGGTAAAAATTAAAACACAAGTGGGTGAATTAACAAATAGATTAAGAATTGGCCCAAATGAATTGATGGTAACCCAATAACATATATTTTCAGCACATTGGCTTAATAAGTCAATATTTTCAGTCCATTGACTTAATCAGTGATGGAGTTAGAAATTTTGTGTTGGGGGGCCCAATTAACATTACTATAAAAACATAGATCAAAGTTTCAGAGGAACATTTGATTGTTTCACTTCAAAAGAGACGAAACTGTGTCAAAATTACTAAAATATCACTATCATAACAAATGAAAATAAATAAATTAATAATTATTTTTTTTCTTTGCAAGAATAACATTCAAGTTTTGATTAAAAATAGTGTTTATAATCATGTACTCCTAATATATTCTACTATCTATGAAATAAAAATATGTATAGAAAATTGGATACAAATTCGTCTAACATTAATAAAATTGTTAAACAATATTTATCTATAAAAAAGGGTAAAAAAAAGAGCCATTGCAGTAGTGGAAGGGAATTGAACCCTGGTTTAGCAAAATAAAATCACATTTTATTGTATTCAACCACTAGGCCACCAATTCATAGACTACATAATACAGTATATATATATTACATAACTTATAAATTTCGTGGGGGCCCAGTGACCCCCCAAGCCCCATAGTGCCTTCGTCCCTGAAGTCAATATTTCTAGCTCAATTGACTTAATTTGTCAATATTACATGCATACAATATTGTATATAAGTTTTTGTGTAATATTAATATTAAAATTGGACAAACATTAAAACCTAATTAAAAGGGTAACACTTGTGTGCATCCGTATGCACCGTACCTAGAGCTGTCAAGACGGGCCAACGGGGCGGGGCGGGCCAAAACCGCAAAAACCCGCCATTTGGCGGGGCGGGCCAACCCGTTTGTCAAGCGGGTTGTCGAAACCCCAACCCAACCCACAAACAGGCGGGCCGCGAATTTCGGCGTGCCAACCTTTTTTTTTTTAAAAACAAAAATATTTATAAATATTAAAAGATTAAAAAATACTGTTAATAGCATCATTACCAAAAATCTTCACCTATTGTTTATACAATGTATTTGTATTCAAGATTTAATTACCCACATACACACCAGAAACTACATCTTCAAATAACATGAAATATTAAAAAAATAAAAAAAACTCAGGCAGAAATATGTCACTTTAGTAATTTACTTCATTTTTTTGTATATGCGGCAGTGAATGTGTAATGGGCGTGCAGCGGGCCAGCGGCTAAACTATTAACCAGGGTTTAGATTTTTTTAATTAATTAATAATATAATTTTTTATTAAAAAAAAAATAAAAAAAAGAGGCGGGCCAACCAGCCAAAAACCGCCCCAACCCGCCAAAGCCCGCGGCCCAAACGGGCTGGCCCATCTAGGCCCGCTTCCAAATGGGCTGAAAAATTTCTAGCCCAACCCGCCCTTTTTAATGGCGGGGTGGGCTGGCCCAACGAGCTCAACCCATTTTGACGGCTCTAACCGTACCCCCTAATTTTAATTTTTTATTTATATTTTACCTATATCCACTAATTTAATGAGTTCACCCTTAAATCATATTTTTATTACAGTTATCTGCACCCACTCATTTTATGAATTCACCCCCAAATCATTTTTTTTACAACTACATCCGCTCATTTTATGAGTTCACCCCCAAATTTTTTTACTACAATTATCTGCACCCGCTCATTTTATGAGTTCACCCCCCCAAATTATTTGTATACTACAGTTATCTGCACCCACTAACTTTATGAGTTCACCCCCAAATTATCTACACCCACTCATTTTATGAGTTCACCCCCAAAATTTATTTTAAAAAATAATTACATTTAAAAAACTATATTATTTTTTTTATTAATTTACACAAAATATAATAAAATCAACCCTAATTTATACATTTACAATTTGCAGCCGAGTTACTGTCGATTCACCACTAAATCACCCATATTTTTAAAAATAAAATCATAAAAACATAATTAAAAAAAAACTATCGAAATTAGTCACAAATCTCAATTTTTTTCCATTTTTAGTTTTTATTTCAAACTTTTTATTTCTTCTTTTTTTTCTTGCTTTTTTTTTCTTTAGTATTTTTTAAAATTTTAATATAAAATAATATTATATGTATAATTTTATTACAGTCGCTAATACAATAAGTAATAACTAGTAATATCATAAACAATAATCAGTAATATCATTAACAATAAACAATAATATCTATAATAACAAATAATTGCACACATCTAATTATATTCAATAATACCAAAAACAATTATTTGTAATACCACGAACACTAATCGGTAATACCATTAATATTAATTAGTAAAATTTTATACAATAACAAATAATTTCACACATTTAATTATATAAAGTAATACCAAAAAATTATTATCAGTAATACCATGAAGGCATAAACAGTGATTAGTAATACCATGAACATTGATCATTAATATCTTATACAATAACAAATAATTTCACAAATCAAATTATATTTAGTAATACCAAAAACAATAATATATAATAGCATAAACAATAATAATAATCAATAATGTCTTAAGCAATAATAAATAATTCCACACAATCAGTAATACCTGATTTGTCGTGAGATTGCTCGAATTTGTGGGTGAATTATGCTCTAGAAATCAAGAAATTCTTACAACTTTCGTGTAATCATGAGCTAATTGTTAGATATGTTGATACATGAATGTTTTGTTTGATTTTTAGGTAAAGCAAGGAGTTTCGAAGCAAATCACGAGAAATCCAGCCGTTGGATCAATCCAATGAGTCATCCACAAGAAAGGCATCAAGAAGAGGGTCAAAATGAGACGAGAATCGAGCCGATCGGGCATCGGGATGGAGAGTTATGCAAGAAACGAGAAGGGGAGGACCCCAACTCGGCCGAGTGAGTCAACTCGGCCGAATCTGCGAGTTGGGGGATTACTGCGCACTCGGCCGAGTGACCTTACTCGGCCGAATCTGCGAGTTGGGGGATTACTGCGCACTCGGCCGAGTAAGCCAACTCGGCCGAGTAAAGTTGGATTGCCATAGCCACTGTAAATGAAGACCACTCGGCCGAGTAAGCCAACTCGGCCGAGTCGCGGCTGGAAAAGCGCAAACACGTTTTTTTTAATTGATCCACTCGGCCGAGTGACCCCAACTCGGCCGAGTTACAGAGAAAAATTGCCCCACTTCGTTTTTGACCTAGAAACACGTGCCAAGCTCAAGGGGGAGGGTATAAAAGGCCACAAAATTCGTTTTTCTGAGGAGGCAGCCATTAGAAGAGTACTCAAGCTCCCCAAATCCAAATTTCACCATCATTTGCTTGTTTTTCTTAGTTTTAGCTATAGAACACAGTGAATTTCCATAGATAGGGTATCTTTGAAGTTGTAATTTCATTTCCAAGGTAGAGATTGAAGATTGTGTTGAAGTTTTGAAGGTTTATTTCATATTTGCAAGACAAGAGGTGATATCTTATTTTAATTTGAGTAATTTGTTATTATTAAGCATGGGTATGATTGTTTTCTCACTTATCTTCCTCAATTTCCCTAAATTAGCCATGAGCTAAGCATATTGGTGTTTGGGTGTTGTAGAATTGTGATGGAATTAATGTTTTAGTTTGATTTCAATTGTGGAATTCATTGGTAGGATTATTGGTTAGGTTTATGGGTTTTGTTAGATTATTTGCAAGAACTCAATTATTAGGTTGTATTGGAAACTCAATTAATGCAACGAGAGTTGGTTAATCGGGGTAGATAGTATAATCGAGGGTTGGGAGTCGAGTGAATGAGTTAATATTGGTTTATCGCAACGAGAGTTGGGTAAATTTCATTAGAACCCCATTTATCTACATTAATTGCTTTAATTAACATTTAAGTGATTAATGAGAAGGCCATAGGAGCTTGGTTGTTAGTATTCAAGTGGAAAAGCATATCTAGGGATTAGTTTAGTATAATTTAGGTAGAGTCGAACCCCCTAGTCGTGTGATTACCCGAGTAAGAAACCTTCTATTCATCCTCTCGATCCTAGGTGCTTGCTCGATATATGCTTTAGTGATTGCTTCTACCAAATTCCATCCCATGAATTACACATAAACTTTGACTTTTAACATCGATTCCACACAAGGACGAACACCCGAACACTACCCCTCTCACTTGATTTTTATAATCATATCTTAGTTATAGCTTATCATTGATTGTTATTTGATAGTTTAATTTACATTTTCTTGCACAAAACATGATTTCTCATTATATTCAAAGAACAACATACACACTAAGGGTACTTTCACAATCTAGTCCCACGGATCGATAATTTAACCGGGCCTTGCTTTTATTACACGCGAACCTCTTATACTTGAGGGGAACGTGTTGGTAAAAACACGTGTCAAGTTTTTGGCGCCGCTGCCGGGGACTAGTTTTATTTTTAAGTAACTTAGTGTTTGTTGGTCTTGAGTACTAGTGATTTTATTTTTCTTGTTAGTAAATTCTTTGTTGACTTGTCTTTGGAATTTGATACTTTGTTGATTCTATAGGTGCATGAACACAAGAGGAAGTGGGATCGACCCAATTCCTATTGATTTGGAAATTGAAGCTACCGCACGAAGAAGAAACCGAGATCGAAACCAAAGGCTTGAACACGAGAGATTGATGGCGGACAACAACAATCAAAACATCATTCACCCTCCTATCGACAACCGAGTCATTGGAGCGGGGAATGAGGGTGGAGTCGGTCATGAGGAAGAGAGAACCATTCGGGATTATTTTGAACCCCCGGTTCAAAGATACTACGATGGGATAGAGCGTCCTCCGATTGCGCCCAACAATTTCGAAATTAGCCCGAGTCTAATTCGAATGCTAGAAAAGAGGCAATTTGGGGGTGAGCCACTTGAAGATCCCAATCAACACTTGTCCCGATTTTTGGAGTATGCGGATACGGTTAAGATCAATGGGGTACATGAGGACACTTTGAAGATGAGGCTCTTTTCTTTCACCTTGAAAGATAAAGCCAAGGAGTGGCTTACCTCAATGATCAACAACCGTGTGACCACGTGGGACGAGCTTAGCAAGAGATTTCTATTGAAGTTCTTTCCTCCCTCAAAGACTCTTCAATGCAAGACCGAGATCACCCAATTTCTTCAAAGGGAGAATGAAAGCATCTATAGTGCATGGGAGAGATTCCAAAGTCTTTTGAGGAGGTGTCCTCAACATGGGTTTGCGGAGGAACAAACGATTAGCTTCTTCTACAATGGATTGGGGCTCTCTTCAAGGCAATACATTGATGCATCCGCGGGTGGGCAATTGTTTGCAAAGAGTGCAAGAGTAGCAAAGGAAATCATTGAAGCAATTGCTACAAACACCTACGATTGGCCTATTGATGGAAATAGACCCAATAGAGTTGCTCAAATTGGGAATAACTCTACATCATTGGGTGATACAATCAAGATGCTCTTGGACAAGGTAGAGTTGATGGAGAACAATCAAAGGAGAGAAAATTTTGGTGGGGGAATGGAGATGCCAAACATGTTGAACCAAGTTGAGGATGCTAACTACATGGGAAGGCCCCAATATCCTCAAGGGAATTTTCAAGGAAATTTTCATCAACCACCTTTCCCAAACCAAGCTCCTAACCAAAACCGTTTCCAACAACATGCTCAAGCCCAATTCCAAGGAAATCCTCCTTACAACCCAAATGCTCGGAAGCATGAAAACTTCTCTTATGGAAATCCTAAAGCCGCTCTCACACTCCCTCCGGGATTTGATCCGGGTGCTCGTGCATCAAACAATGAGGGGAGACCACATTTGGAAGACTTGTTGACCACTTTCATAGCTCAAAATAATCAAACGACGGCTCAACAAAACCAAAAGATAGAAAGGTTGGATGAACAAATGCTCTCCATGGCCAAGCAAATGAAGAACATAGAGTTTCACATGAGTCAAATTGCTTCTTCAAGCGGTGGAAACCAAAATGGCAAGTTTCCTTCCACAACGGAAACCAATCCTAAAGAGCATTGTAAGAAAGTTGAGCTAAGGAGTGGGAAGAGTTATGAGGGCCCAAGCATGCCAATTGAGGAAGGAGAGAAGGTTGATGAAGAGGAGGGAAATGGAGAAGACTTTGTGATTGTGGAAGAGGAAGTTGGGATTGAAGAAACTAAGGAAAATGAAGAGTTGAAGAAAGAAGAGAGGATTCCTAAGTGGAAGAAAGCAAAAGAAGCAAGGTTGCAAGAAGAGAAGATAGAGTGTGATGCTTGGGGAATCCCAAAGACACTTGATCCACCACCTTTCCCTCAACGTTTCATGAAGAAGAAACTTGATGAGAAGTTCTCAAAGTTTTTAGAGGTATTCAAGAAGGTGACTATCAATGTACCTTTGATGGAAGCTCTTGAAGAGATGCCTACTTATGCCAAGTTTCTAAAAGACTTGATCACAAAAAGAAGGAAGGCGGGGGATAATGAAGTTGTGAATCTCACTTTGGGATGTAGTGCAATACTACCAAAGAATCTCCCTCCAAAGATCAAGGACCCGGGAAGCATAACTCTTTTGTGTGAGTTGGGCAACAATGAAAAAAGTAGAGCATTGTGTGATGTGGGGGCAAGTATCAATCTCATGCCTCTATCCATCTTCAACCGATTGAAGGATGGAGAGATGAAACCCACTTCCATGACCCTCCAACTTGCGGATCAATCTATCACGTATCCGGAGGGGATTGTTGAGGATGTGTTGATTAAGATTGGGGACTTCGTTTTTCCCGCGGATTTCGTGGTAATGGATATAGAAGAGGATGAGAGTGTGCCCTTGATCCTAGGGAGGCCTTTTCTAGCCACGGCTAGAGCGGTGGTAAACACCTACACGGGAGAAGTGACTTTAGAGCTTGGGAAGGAAAAGCTTGTTGTGAAATCGTATGAAGCCATGAAGCATCCATCCGAGGAGTTTGAATGTAAATCAATCGATGTGGTGGAACTTTGTGTCCAAGAGACACTTGAAAAATCTCTTGACCCTTTCTCTCCTAATGCTTTTGATACTCCTACTCTTGATATTATTAATGATGAATTTTCACTTGATTGTGATGATGATAGGAAATTTTGCATGAAGAAGGAGGTCAATGAAGTGTGGGGAAGAAAGAAGTTCCCAACACCGCCTCTAAGGGAGCCCGTGGAAGGAGTGGAAAAATCGGAAGGAAAGAAGGAAGGCTTGAAACCTCTACCGGATCATCTTAAATATGCCTATCTTGAAGATGATGGAAAATGTCCGGTAATCGTTTCTTCCCTCTTAAATGATAGTGAATTGCATGCTCTTCTATGTGTAATTAAGAAGCATAAGTCGGCTTTAGGGTGGTCTATAGAAGATTTAAAAGGCATAAACCCCTCGATTTGCATGCATAAAATTCGGTTAGAAAAAGATAGGAAACCAATTGTGCAAAACCAAAGGAGAGTGAATCGCATCATACAAGAGGTCATTAGGAAGGAGGTAATTAAGTTTCTTGATTCGGGAATGATTTTCCCCATTTCGGATAGTCCATGGGTCTCACCATTACATGTAGTGTCCAAGAAGGGTGGAATGACGGTCATACATGGGGATAATAATGAATTGATTGCTACTAGGGTTGCCACGGGGTGGAGAGTGTGTGTTGATTACCGTGAACTTAACAAGGCCACATGCAAAGACCATTTTCCATTGCCTTTTCTTGATCAAATGCTAGATAGATTGAGTGGATTTGCATTTTATTGTTTCTTGGACGGATACTCCGGGTATAATCAAATCATGATTGCCCCGGAGGATCAAGAAAAGACAACATTTACTTGTTCATATGGTACTTTTGCATGGAGAAGGATGCCATTTGGGCTTTGTAATGCCCCGGCTACCTTCCAAAGATGTATGATGGCAATCTTTCATGGACTTATTGAGAACATTATGGAAGTATTTATGGACGATTTTTCCGTTTTCGAAGAGTCGTTCACTTCTTGCTTACATAATCTTGAGCTTGTGTTACAGAGATGTGAAGATACTAATCTTGTCTTGAATTGGGAGAAGTGCCACTTTATGGTAAAAGATGGAATTGTCCTTGGACACCATGTGTCATCAAAGGGGTTGCAAGTGGATCGTGCTAAGGTGGTAGCCATTGAGAAATTACCACCACCATCGAGTGAGAAAGGGATAAGATCATTCCTTGGTCATGCCGGATTTTATCGTCGGTTTATCAAGGATTTCTCAAAACTTTCTAAACCCTTGTCTCATTTACTTGAGAAAAATGTTCCTTTTGAGTTTACTAATGATTGTTTGATTTCTTTCAAGGCTCTTAAGGAAGCATTAATCACCGCACCAATCCTTGTGAGTCCGGATTGGAGTGAACCCTTCGTGCTAATGTGTGATGCAAGTGATTTTGCAATGGGGGTAGTGCTTGGACAAGTCCGAGAAAAGAAGTTCCGAGCAATCTATTACGCTTCCAAGACCTTTAATCCGGCCCAAGCAAATTACACCACCACGGAGAAAGAGCTATTAGCGGTCGTGTATGCTTTTGATAAATTTCGCCCCTATTTGGTGGGGGGGGAAAACAATTGTGTATACGGACCATTCGGCCATTAGATATCTTATGAGCAAGAAAGATGCTAAGCCTCGATTGATCCGTTGGGTGTTGCTTCTCCAAGAGTTTGACATAGAGATCCGTGACAAGAAAGGAAGTGAGAATGTGATAGCGGATCACTTGTCACGTCTTGAGAGAGAGGAAGATTGTGATGAGAAAGATGGTGAGGTTAAGGAGGAGTTTCCGGATGAAAAGCTCTTTGGTATAGAGGAAATTGACCATGTGGAGATGAATCCGATGATGGAAGTTGATGTGAGAACACCTTGGTATGCGGACTTTGCCAACTTCTTGGCTTGTGGGAAGCTACCCGAGGACATCCCAAGGTATGCTAAGAGAAAGTTTCTTAGAGATGTAAAATGCTACATTTGGGATGATCCCATTTTATTGAAAAGAGGAGTGGATTCTATTCTTAGAAGGTGTGTTCCACAAGAGGAGGTTGAAAACATTTTGACACATTGCCATTCAATGCCTTGTGGTGGACACTTTGGGGTTTCAAAGACGGTGATGAAGGTCCTACAATCTGGTTTTTATTGGCCTACTATCTTCAAGGATAGTAGAGAATTTGTACAAAGGTGTGACCGATGTCAAAGGATGGGAACGATCACTAAGAGAGATGAGATGCCACTCACAATCTTCATTGAAGTGGAAGTATTTGATGTATGGGGAATCGATTTCATGGGTCCATTTCCCCCATCATTTGGGTGTAGTTACATACTTGTGGGTGTGGACTATGTCTCAAAGTGGGTGGAAGCTATTGCCACAAAGACTAGTGACTCAAAAGTCGTGATCCAATTTCTCAAGAATAACGTGTTCTCACGTTTTGGAGTCCCAAGATGCTTGATAAGTGATGGAGGCTCCCATTTCGTGAACAAATTGTTGGGAAAGTTGCTTGAAAGATATGGGGTGAAACACAAAGTTGCAACGGCATATCACCCCCAAACGAATGGATTGGCGGAAGTTTCTAATCGTCAAATCAAGCAAATCTTGGAAAAGACGGTGAAGGTCAATAGGAAAGATTGGGCCATCCAACTTGATGATGCATTATGGGCCTATCGTACGGCTTACAAGACTCCGTTGAACATGTCACCATACCAACTTGTTTTTGGAAAGTCGTGTCACTTGCCCGTGGAGTTAGAGCACAAAGCATATTGGGCAATTCGTAAGATGAACTTGGATAGTAAATTGGTGGGAGAGAAGAGGCTTCTTCAACTCCATGAACTAGAAGAGTTTAGGGAGAATGCCTATGAGAACTCTCGTATCTTTAAGGAGAAGACGAAGAAGTGGCACGACCAAAGAATCAAAAAGAAACATTTTCAAGTGGGTGACAAGGTGCTTCTCTTCAACTCACGATTGAAGCTCTTTCCCGGAAAACTCAAGTCTAGATGGAGTGGACCCTTTGAGATTGTGAAAATTTTCCACAATGGAGTGGTTGAGTTGAAAAACACTAAGGATGAGCACTTCACGGTGAATGGGCATCAGATCAAGAAATACCTTTCCCCTACACAAATCGGGGATGTGAATGTGGACTACATTGAAGATAGTTGAGTGGCTTAAGCTCCGTCCGGCTTGAAGACGTTAAACTTAGCGCTAAATGGGAGGCAACCCATTTTTACTTGCTTTCATAGTGTAGTTTCTTTTATGTTTTTAGATATTGCTTTTGATGGTTGGATTAGCTTGTTGGTTGTAGGTACATTCTTATGGACGTGTGGTCTAAAGAGGTGAAGAAAGATATAAAAATGGAACAAAGTCGAAGTGATAGATAGAGAAGTGAAAGGGGGTGATAGCCATCATGGAAGGTACAACCTTTCCCAAACCTAGATTGCTTAGCAATTCTCAAGTTTGGGGGGGTAGGGAAATTTTTCTTTTATTTTTGTACTTGGAGTTTATTGCATATGAGCACATGCATGTGGTGATTGAGATTGATTTAGAATATTGGATTGTTGTGTGCTCTTAATTGATTTTCATGATGGTGAAATTGTGTGTGATATAGTGTTGGTTGTGAGTAATTGTTGGTACATGGTGCAATTTAATTTTAACACTTATTTTCCAAACTTTTAATTGCATAGCAATGAAAAAGTTTGGGGGGATGTGTTCATTTTTAAAAGTAAATTTGCACCAAGCACATGAGAGTCATTGTTGTTGGGTATTTGGTGAATTGTTGAGGCCTAACAAAAATTTTCAAGGAAAAAGGAGGGGATTAATTCGAAAAGAAATGCATGGAGAATGGGATTTGAGAAAGAAATCAAGTGGAATCGCGTGTGGAAATGCTCGGAGCTGGAAGAGACCATATTCGGCTCGGTCGAACGAGTGCCCTGACTCGAATCGAGCCGAAAATCAGGTTAGCATTTGAAAATGTAAAAAATTGGGAAAAGCAGGTACTCGGCCGAGTGACCTTACTCGGCCGAATCTGCAAGTTGTGAAAAAACTGCGCACTCGGCCGAGTGACCTTACTCGGCCGAGTTGAGTCTCTTTTAAAAAAAAAATGTTTCTGGAAATCAAAGCCAACTCGGCCGAGTGCCTTAACTCGGCCGAGTAACTGTTCGCGCACACCTCCATATATAAAGCCATTTCCTCATTTTTTCACTCATTTCCCCAAACCCTAGCACCAAAATTCGCCTCCCTCCTCATTCCTACCCAAAAATCGACCAACACTCACCATTCTACACTCAAAAATCGGCCAAAACTCTTCCCAAAACACCAAAATAAACCCCTCCTCTCTCCATTCTCCATCATACACCAAGGAATTCGAATTTTTTGCAAAAAGGATAAGGGAGTTCTTGCTTTCTCACAACTTCAAGCTTAAATTTGTTGTGTTTCATCACTCAAGGTATGTTTCCTATGTAAATTTTTGCAAGGTGAAGCATTTACATTTGAGTTTTGGTGAAATTAAATTGTGATGTGAAGAAAGTATGAATCTTTTTGAATTTTTGCTTGAATGTGAAGTGGGTTTGAGTATTTAAGATGGATTGTGGTGATGTTGCATGTTTAGAGTAGCTAGAAATTCGAATTTGGTGTCAATTTTGTATGGGTATGTTGAAATTACCTTCAATTTTGTGAATGGTGAACTACTTTCATGGAGGTATTTTGACAAAACAATAATTGTGCACCAAAGTTTGAATTTTTGCTTGAATTGGTTGTGGGGATGGTTGATTATGATGGGTTCCAGTGATTTTACATGATTAGAGGGGATAGGAACTCAAATTTGGTGTCAACTTTGCATGGGTAGGTGGAATTTGTCTTCAATCTTGTGAATTGAATTGATACTTTCATTGAAGCATTTTCACAAACACTTTGTATGCACCAAAGTTTGAGTTCAAATTGATGGTTTGTCTTGAAAATTTCACCATTAATTGTTAGAGCTTCATTTGAATTGATGGATTGTTGAGGATATTGTCTTGAAAATTTGTAAATAACATTGTTTGGTGGAAAATTTTGTTGAAAATGGGAAGAGTGCATATTTGTGAGTTTAATTGAGAAAATTTGCTTGGTGTAGGAGCCTAGGAAAGATGTCCGGTGACGAAGATGAGCAGTGGATAGCAAACAAAGTGAACACAAGAAAAAGAAAGGTCACCCCATTCTCTTTGGGGATTAACTTTTCACAGGAAGAGCTAAATCGTCTTGAACCACTGTTCTTGAGGATCGTAGATGAAGTGGCAAAAACAAGATTCCCAGACAATAGATGTATGAACGAGATGGGTATAGCTGGGGATGTTTATGGTATGTTCGAGAAGGTAGGAATGGGAGACTTCATCATTAAAGAGCCGAAAACATATGCAAAACTGACGGCCGAGGTTCTATGCACGATAAAAGTGGAGAAAGAAGCTAGAACCCATATCCCAACCCACATCACCTTCCGAATGTGGAATGAGCCTAGGACCCTCTCCCTCGACGTCATTAATGAGATATTGGGCGCACCAAGGGATAGGGAGAGAAGGTTAATAGCTCAAAAGAAGGCATTCAAGGAGCAAGAATTTTGGAGATTGATCACATCCTCCAACGAAGCCTATCACTCCACCCAAGCCAAGGCCACCAATATCCGAAACCCTGCTCTTAGATACATAGAGAAGATCCTTTGCAACACTCTTTTGGCTAGGGCAGAAAGTGGATCGATAAACAAGGATGAACTCTATATCATGTGGTGCTTAGTGTACGGGCAAAAGTTCAATGCCGCGTACTACTTTGTACACCAACTCGAGAGGATTCGGAACAGCTGGGCTATAAAGTCGAAGGTCATGATTGGGGGAATGATCACTCTTTTTGCCGACCACTTTGGCATCGACACCTCGGGTTTAAGGGAAGTTAGTGGAGACGACTTGGGAATACATGTGATGAAGAAGATGCTCATCTTGAAAGAAGAAGGTGGAAGATTGTTCTACAAATGTGCAAATGGCCAAGAATTCCCTCTCCCGAACACAAGCCTAACCACTCTCGTTAAGGGAAAAAAGAAGATTCTTGAGAACCTTGGCCTCAACACCAATGCACACATTCAAGTGATTCGAGAAAGATCGATTAATAATCAAGAAGAAGAGGAGGTGCTTGGAATTGAAGGTGGAGGTGCTCAAGAGCATGGAGAGAATGAGGGTAACGAGGACGATGGAGCCGGTCCCTCCCGTGCACAATGGGAAAACTATATGAAGGCTCAAGAGGACTTTGCACGGGAGCAAGAGCAAAGATGGTTAGGACAAGAGGCCTTTATTAATGACCAAAGAGCTAGGTGGATTGTGGAGGACGGCTATAGGAGAGATGATGAAGCACGATGGGCAGCGGAGGCATCCTTTCGAACGACCCAAGATGATCGTTGGACACAAGTGAACGATGCAATCCAACGCATGGAGTCGTGGCACATCGGGCAAGGCCACTACCAATACCCACCGCCATCCGATCAATGAAAGGGAGTCCTTTTCTTCACCCTTCTATCTCTTACATTGAAGTTGAACACTTAAGACTTTCATTTCGATTTGGTTGTACCACTTGTATTGAAACTATTTTCTTTCTTTTTGTTGTTTGATGATACTCTTGGGATCTTGGTTTGTACTTGATGAATTTGTGTTTTTAATTTTCCCTATGGTGTGATGATGTTTATCTTATCATGATTGATGAATGGTTTGATTGTGAATGAATTTTGGATTGTTGGTGAATGTTGATTGAATGATTGGGCTTGTGAAATTCTATGTGATGAGAGTTGACTCATGGATGAGCTTACCTTGTGAATGTGTGTTGTGAGAAGAACTAGGTTTATGATAATGCTTGTATTCACATCTTTGAAAACCCGGTGAGAATTGATCCTTGAACCAATCATGATCCGGTTGTTTATTTGAGAGTGGATTGATCATTGTCCATAATTCTAGAATTTGCCATACGTCTTACTTGAAACCACAAGTGTGTGAAATAATGGGATATGATTTAGGCCATCTTTTGTTATTAATAGTCACTTAGCCAAATATTCCCATACCAAAAAAAAAAAAAAGTTTCCGTAGTTAGCCAATTTGAGCCTTAAAACTTGATCTTTTGGCAACCTACAATGTTTAACCTCTTGAACTTTATAAGCCTTTACCCTTTACTAGTGGAGGACAAGTGAAAAGTGGAAAAACATGAGTTTTGATTGATATGTGTGTGGGGTGTTTGAGCAAAGAGAAAAAAATAGAAAAAAGAGAAAGAAAAGATGAGAAACAAAAGAAAGGGAAATAAAAAATGGGAGCCCCTAGAAAAGAGTGAGAAAAATAAAAAAAGAGAAGAGGGGATCTCCCAAAAACATGGGCTTAAGAGCAAAAGTGGACTCTTGAGAGAAACAAAGGAAGAAAATTCTGGAGAATGAAAAGAAAAGTGAGGATGATGGATGGTTTGTTTTGAATGAAATGAGAAAGATGAAAAGAAGAAAAAATGGTTCGTTGTCCTCCACTAGTCGAGTCACATTTTCCAAATTCTTCCCACCGTTTCCAAAGAGCCAACGTTACGTCCGAATCGAAGTCCTTTTGATCCCATTGTGAAGCATAACAAAGTGGTAGATAGATGAGATTTGTAGCAAGCTTATGGTGATTATGTGATGTGATTCAATTGATGAGTGAAAGCATGGCCTCAATTTACATGTGTGAATGAGAGAAACACTTCTTGTGAGGATTGTGAATCAAGTGCTTGATTTTGCTTCGTTTTTATCACAACATGCATGAAGTTGGTTGGGGAATTCATGGTTGATAAGGTTCATTGGAAGTGCACTTGATCATATCATTGTTTTAATTGGATCCATAGTTCAAATTCTTCACAATCACTCTCCTTTGTATTTTCTTTCTTTGCTTGGGGACAAGCAAGTCTTTAAGTTTGGGGGGGTGATTTGTCGTGAGATTGCTCGAATTTGTGGGTGAATTATGCTCTAGAAATCAAGAAATTCTTACAACTTTCGTGTAATCATGAGCTAATTGTTAGATATGTTGATACATGAATGTTTTGTTTGATTTTTAGGTAAAGCAAGGAGTTTCGAAGCAAATCACGAGAAATCCAGCCGTTGGATCAATCCAATGAGTCATCCACAAGAAAGGCATCAAGAAGAGGGTCAAAATGAGACGAGAATCGAGCCGATCGGGCATCGGGATGGAGAGTTATGCAAGAAACGAGAAGGGGAGGACCCCAACTCGGCCGAGTGAGTCAACTCGGCCGAATCTGCGAGTTGGGGGATTACTGCGCACTCGGCCGAGTGACCTTACTCGGCCGAATCTGCGAGTTGGGGGATTACTGCGCACTCGGCCGAGTAAGCCAACTCGGCCGAGTAAAGTTGGATTGCCATAGCCACTGTAAATGAAGACCACTCGGCCGAGTAAGCCAACTCGGCCGAGTCGCGGCTGGAAAAGCGCAAACACGTTTTTTTTAATTGATCCACTCGGCCGAGTGACCCCAACTCGGCCGAGTTACAGAGAAAAATTGCCCCACTTCGTTTTTGACCTAGAAACACGTGCCAAGCTCAAGGGGGAGGGTATAAAAGGCCACAAAATTCGTTTTTCTGAGGAGGCAGCCATTAGAAGAGTACTCAAGCTCCCCAAATCCAAATTTCACCATCATTTGCTTGTTTTTCTTAGTTTTAGCTATAGAACATAGTGAATTTCCATAGATAGGGTATCTTTGAAGTTGTAATTTCATTTCCAAGGTAGAGATTGAAGATTGTGTTGAAGTTTTGAAGGTTTATTTCATATTTGCAAGACAAGAGGTGATATCTTATTTTAATTTGAGTAATTTGTTATTATTAAGCATGGGTATGATTGTTTTCTCACTTATCTTCCTCAATTTCCCTAAATTAGCCATGAGCTAAGCATATTGGTGTTTGGGTGTTGTAGAATTGTGATGGAATTAATGTTTTAGTTTGATTTCAATTGTGGAATTCATTGGTAGGATTATTGGTTAGGTTTATGGGTTTTGTTAGATTATTTGCAAGAACTCAATTATTAGGTTGTATTGGAAACTCAATTAATGCAACGAGAGTTGGTTAATCGGGGTAGATAGTATAATCGAGGGTTGGGAGTCGAGTGAATGAGTTAATATTGGTTTATCGCAACGAGAGTTGGGTAAATTTCATTAGAACCCCATTTATCTACATTAATTGCTTTAATTAACATTTAAGTGATTAATGAGAAGGCCATAGGAGCTTGGTTGTTAGTATTCAAGTGGAAAAGCATATCTAGGGATTAGTTTAGTATAATTTAGGTAGAGTCGAACCCCCTAGTCGTGTGATTACCCGAGTAAGAAACCTTCTATTCATCCTCTCGATCCTAGGTGCTTGCTCGATATATGCTTTAGTGATTGCTTCTACCAAATTCCATCCCATGAATTACACATAAACTTTGACTTTTAACATCGATTCCACACAAGGACGAACACCCGAACACTACCCCTCTCACTTGATTTTTATAATCATATCTTAGTTATAGCTTATCATTGATTGTTATTTGATAGTTTAATTTACATTTTCTTGCACAAAACATGATTTCTCATTATATTCAAAGAACAACATACACACTAAGGGTACTTTCACAATCTAGTCCCACGGATCGATAATTTAACCGGGCCTTGCTTTTATTACACGCGAACCTCTTATACTTGAGGGGAACGTGTTGGTAAAAACACGTGTCAATACCACAAACAATAACCAGTAATACCACAATTAATAATCAATAATACCGTAATCAATAATCATTAATATTAATTCAATAGTGTATTAATAGTAATACCAATACCATTAACAATAATACCATAAAAAAAAGTGAGGGGAGTGCAGATCGGGGTGTACTGAAGAAAATAGGGGGTGCACATTACCAAGCCCAATTGAAGAGAACCCTAGCCAAATAGAAGGGCACCCTAGGTCAGCAGTCGCCATCTGAGATTTCATCGACAAGGTCACCGGCTCCGAGTGCCGACTGATAAGAGATCCATCGACAACATACTCACAGTCCTCCGTCGGATCGTCGTCAACCGGAGGAAGAGGCTGCGTAGGAGCATGGTAAAGAAGACAAAGTAATGTAGCTTCGATTTGGACAAAAATGAACAACGAGAGCGAAGCGACGTCGACTTGAGTGTTGTAGGCGAGCGCCATTGATGCCGGAGAAGCTCCTGAATCGCGAACACAAAGGAGATTGATCGAAGCAGTCGCGTTGGTGGTCAAAATGAGTAGAGGTTTTCGGCTGCCATGGATCGTGGCCGAGATGGAAGATGATGTCGATTGTCATGAAATTGAAGAATCTCGATTGCGATTTGAGGAGGGGTCTCGGGCTTCAGTGGCCGAGACGGAAGCGCCACCGTCGCCGTCGAAGGGGTGGTCGGATATGGTGGTGGCTGGGTCACCCACCGATCAACATGGATTTTCGGCAGGTCCTTTACTCATCAAATTAAAATTGAAATTCAGGTGCACCGCCGACCGACTATAATAAAATCATACCTATAATATTATTTTGTATTAAAATTAAAAAAATACACATGAAAAAAATGAAAAAGAAAGGCACCAAAAAAAAAGTAAAAGAAAAAAAATTTGGAAAAAAAAATTGAAAATTGGAAGAAAAAAGGAAAAGAGGAGGGGAAAAAAACGAGATTTGTGGCTAATTTCGATAGTTTTTTAAAACCTCTCTATAGTCATATCCTTGGGACCACAAAAAAATATTCCTAAATGGGGGTTATTCCTAAATAGAGTTATAAGGTTTTTTTTTTAAATGCATGTATATTATATAATGGTATAATTAGTAGATACATGTACATGATGTAATGTGTTGAACTTAATTGAACTAATTTACTCACGTAATATGAAAAGACAATACTCAAGAGTCACCCACCATAAATGCATGTACTTGCTTTTGATTGCTTTAATTTTTTCATCTATAAATACTATGTATAATACATTTTTTTTTTATCAATTACATCAAATCAACATTTTCTTCACGCATATAATGGCACCAAAAATAGAAAAGAGAACTCAAATGAGCGAAAAAATTCGTGTGGAGATGTGCAAAATGAAAGAACTACATCCAGGTTGGAAGCAAAAAGATTTTGCCAAGTGGTTGGAGGATACTCATAATCTTATTGTAAAATCAACTTAAATCTATTGTAAAATTATATATATTATTATGATTTATTCCTAAATGGAGGTGTATTTCTTTATGTTGGGACTTGAAAAAATATGAATTATGACAATATGGAGTTTATTCCAAATTATAATTGTTCCCAAGTTGGGACCATGAATTTTTATTCCTAAAGAGAGTTTATTCCTTAATAGAGTATTTTTTTGAGAGGTTTTACTGTAATTATATTTTTACAATTTTAAAAAAAAATATTGGTGACTTGGTGGTGAATCGACGGTAACTCGACAATAACTCGTCTGCATATTGTAAATATATAAATTAGAGTTTATTTTATTATATTTTGTGTAAATTAATAAAAAGATAATATAATTTTTTAAAATGTGATTATTTTTTTAAAAATATTTTGGGGTGAACTCATAAAATAAGCGGGTGCAGATAATTGTGATAAAACGATAATTTGGGAGTGAACTCCTAAAATGAAAACAATAATTTGGAAGTGAACTCCTAAAATGAGCGGGTGCAGATAACCATGGTAAAAAAATGATTTGGGGGTGAACTCATAAAATGAGCGAGTACATATAATCATTGTAAAAAAAGATTTGGGGATGACCTAATTAAATATGCAAGTGCAAATAATCATTGTAAAAAAATGATTTGGGAGGTGAACTAATTAAACGAATGGGTGCAGATAATTTAAATTCAAAAAAAAAAAAAATTAAAATTGATGTAGGTACCATGCACTCGCGTGGAAGTATTTGGCTATTTGAATATCTAGTAATTAATGTAAATGAGCAATAACAAAATCAATTATAAATGAGTGAGAATCATAAGAGAAAAAAAAAAGTATGGGAAAATTTTCATCTAATTCATGCATTTCACTGTTTATTAGTGGAGTCTCCGTTTAAAGCCAGTGCTATACTCCGTATGAACTAAGCACATAGAAATTATTTGCACCTAAAAGATCGTTCCAACTTTTTTACTTTCTCGTTTTTTAACTTTAGACACTAAAAGATAGATTGTCTTTCAAGTTCTAAATTATTAAAAAAAAAACTTTTATACCCTAAATTAAGAGTTTTACTAACATTTAGATATTTATTGATAAAACTCAAAAAGATTTTAATTAAGGAGCAAACACTCACCAAATATTTATTATTATTAGGGTTAAAAAGTAAGCAATCAACCTGCCTGGTAAATATCATAATGAAAAACATAGAGAAAACAAGCAAGCAAAATTACAACTTGAAGCCTCATTTTCAAGTGAACACATAAACTACACAACCTAAAAATTTTAAGAGTACAAGAGTTTTACAAATTGTAAAGAGTTTGGCATAATTTATCAGCAAATAGCTGAATCAAACTCAATTCATGAGTTTTTTGCAGTAAAATTTCAATCAATATTTACGGGAGCACAACAACCTTGGGTAGCTTTTCCAGTTTCCGTTTCTTTGTTGCCTTAGATGAAGAATCTGTTTCAGCGCTATCTTTATTATTTTGTTCATCATCATCGTCATCATCTGATCCACTACTGCTTTCCGACAAAGGTAATGGCTGATGCCGACCAGCTATTGCTGACTCAGCAGCAGCAACGGCCTCTGGAGTATGCAGATCAGCAATGCCCAGCATTAGATCCTGTCAACATCAACATCTTCAAATAAACTGTGAAAAAACGATACTCTCAGTATTAGATAAAACATGGTAATTACCAATTCAATGTATTTAGATTCGTTCCCACTCAGCACTTCAATATCGTAACTATCAGGGTTCTCCTGCATTTAGTAAAGACACAATCAGGCCTAAACTTAACTTGAAGAAACTAATCAAATCAGAAAGAAAACACAAGTTATTACATGCCTTTGCGTCTTGCAGCAGCTTCTTGTTCGATTCTGATATCACTCCTAAAAAGTCATGCACCTTTCCCAGAACTGCAACCAACAAAACGATCCGTTTGATACGACACAAGCACAAAGCATATGTATAGACTACAGAGTAAAATAAAAAATATTACTCCTAGTTACGTAATTGTTAAACTAATGGGTCAAACTACTCATACCCCATAATACTATAATTAAACACACCTTACTAAGTTAGTCTTATAAAGGCACAAAAATGCTTACGTTTATATAGGCCAAACAGAATGATTTCTAACCGAAGATAATATTCGGGCCTCAACTAATAAAACAATGTTAAATCATCGTAATCAAAGCTAATATAGCTGTGGCATTCCCCTCTATGACTATGACTAATTGCACAAATATTGAAGTATAGATATAACAAAAAGTCCTTCTTTAATGGATTATTATTCTACAGTTTTATGAGCTTCTTCGAACGTATAAATACAAGAGCTGAAACTCACAATAACGAGTTGCTTCCAACTGTGTGAGAAATTTACCAACAATTTAAGAGTTTTAGAGAACCTTGACTCTTTGGAAGAGGAGGCATCTGAGGAAGAGCATCAGAAGCAGAAAATTGCCGATTTTTCTTGACGACAAAGAGTTTTGATTCTGCAGAATTAGCAGTTCCTTGACGAATGAATCATTCATCACAAAAAACGCAAAACAATTAAGCAGTTGAACTACCTGAGGAGACGGCGGAATTGGACTCCAGCTTCAAGAGCTCTTTGCTGTTCTCCGCCATGTCTGCAATGTGTGGGTGAGAGAGGAAAATTAGGGTTTTGTGATGTGACGATAATTTTGGAAAAGAAGAGGGGGGTGAAGTCATAAAAAGCGGGGGCCCATTTAACCTTGGCCTAAATTTATACTCAGTGACCATTATGGGCTTTAAATACCAATATAAATGGTTTGCTAGGGTTTTCCAAATCTGCTGCGCTTCTTCACAAATTTCGACGGTTAGTTATCTTTAGAGTTTTGTGTTTTAACCAATCAATTCAATTATTGAATTATATATGTATGATTGTTTAGGTTTCAATTCTGAGAGTCCGACGAGATTTTATGTTAGAGATAGTTTTTGTTTGAGAACAATTTGTTTTGTTTTGTATAAATTCGTCTCAATCTTTGCTTGATAATCAATTAATTAACCAACTATAATGAATTTGGACAATTGCAACCAGATTAGTAAAATGTTTTAATACTTAAAAAAAATAAATTTGATTTTGGTTTGTGCAACTGCAGCAACTGTTAGTTAAAAATTTGTTTGGTGTGTGTTTAATAATATCTTAAGAGTATATTTATGTATTATTGTTGCATATCCAATAAATGAACCATAATCAAGCTTTTTTTTCGCTTTGGATATATTGTGATGTACTACAAATTGTGTTGAATCATTGGTAATGACAGTGTTGTAGGAAAATGGTAGTGATTTACTGATTGGTTTTGTACAGAATGGATTCTACAATCAAGCATGCTATTGTGGTTAAGGTGATGGGGCGGACAGGGTCAAGGGGACAAGTGACTCAGGTGAGAGTGAAGTTTATGGACGATCAAAATCGATTCATCATGAGGAATGTTAAGGGACCTATTCGGGAGGGTGACATCCTCACCCTTCTCGAGTCCGAGAGGGAGGCAAGGAGACTGCGATGATTCATTTTCGCCTATGCTTATTCCTCCATCACCAATATTTCTGTTTATTTAAGCCAGATGCTGAATATTAAGCCTAATGCGTGCTATTTTTTTCATAATGCTACTTGAATGGTGACAATTTTTTTGTCCACATATTGGACATATTATTTTTTCAGTTATCAAATCTCTGGTCCTAATAATTTAAATTAATGATCACACAAGTATTTATGCCCGAATATTGATTTGAGAAAGAAAGAAAGAAACTTATGCCAAAAGGCTACACTATTTGCAACAACGTTCGGGGAAATTGTAAAGGACTTGTTGGAGGGGTTTTCGAAAATTCAGCTATTTTTCAGGTAAGTCGTTGTTGCTATATTCTTATCTTAATGTCAGAATTTTGTTCACTATTGATGAATTTTTATCTTAATGAATTCAGGTTTTTCTTAGGTTCATGAGAGGAAGGCGGACAGAGGTTGTCGTTACTAATATGGGATCAGGTCTCAGAGATGCCCTTGCCGTTGAAATGCCCACTAAACAAATTATCTGTATATTGGTGTGCAATATTAAACCTGAATTTATGTTGTATCATTTGGAAACTGTGGAATGGCATATTATGCAGACATTCCCTCCGCCTGCTTCTTGTAAGTATCTTCTGCTTAGATGGCGACTGGAGAGTTATTTTATTCCATTGGATGGTCCAAGTGCTCTCAAAGTAAAGCGCCTACTTCATGGTCGTCGAAACACTCTTACTTTTTATACTTAAAAGTTTAATCATCTTTTTTTATTAAATTCTTTTCAAATTAATTAAACCACTCCTCAGATTACTGGGTTTTATTTATTTATGAAAAATTGGGCATGAGATAATCATAACAAATCTAAGGTTTCATGATTATATTCAGAACATTCATCAACCGTTTTTGGTAGTATTTTTTTTTTACATGTATGTAACTGTACACACAAGTATTTGCCTTCATTATTATAGAAAAGTAGGCCATCAAATGTTATTTTTTGTTGCAAAGAAAAAACAATGATACAAATTCAATCAAGAATATAACCAATTCTTGAGACGTCAGTCCATACAGAACACTAAACTTTAACTTTAAATGGGGGGTTCCCGTAAGTGGACATTGGTTTTGATATATTTCAAACACCCATGTTTTGATCAAAATGTTGATGGACTAAATGTTAATTTTTGGAAACTCACTTTGATTTTAATTTCTTAACCAATGATCACTTTGATTTTAATTTCTTAAGCAATGGAAGGAAACAGAACCGCAACTCCGCCGATCACGCCTCCACTCACAGAAATATTGCGTCCTCTGTGCGCCTGTTTTCGATAGATCAGTTGAAAAGTTGATATACTAAATAAATGAAGCAAATAATGTATCACAAATCTTATCTTAATTCTGCAAACTTCTTAATATCACAACCACATCCCCTATCTAATTTAAATATTTAATTTTACACAAAAACATGCAATATTGCATATATGCATTTCAGTCATTCACACACATGTTTTTTATAAATACACCCGCAAGCTTAATTCATACACATTTTTTATAAATACATCCACAAGCTTAATTCACACACACATTTTTTTATAAATACACCCACAAGCTTAATTCACACACACATTTTTTCTAAATACACCCACTGACAGAAATTGAACATGGTTGTCTTCTTCGAGTAGTTTTCGGTCACCTCAGGCCGCGATCGGACGCTACAATTTACGATAACCTTAATCCTTAAATATTTTATATTTCTTTAAGTATTCTTTAATACTAATTATTATGGGTCAACGTAATTTTGTATTACGTGTAATAATATATCTTACTACATGCAATAATATATGTTACTATATATTATAATGTGGGCTACTTAATCAATAAAAAAAATATAAAAATATAAAAGTATCAATATTATTATATAAAATTGTGTTATTACTACATGTAATAATTTGTTTTACTACATAAAAAATTATATGTTACTACATACTACACTATGAATTACTAAATTGAATAGACGTTTGTTATTATATGTAACTTTGTCAAATAATCTAATATTTTTTTGCATCATCCTACAATAAAATATTTTGTATTACAACATGATTATTATGTTTACTACATTCGATAATATATGTTACTACGTATTATAATGTGAGTTACTACATCAATAAAAACACTAGAAAAAACGTGTTACTAAATAAAAGAATTTGTATTATTATATAAATAGTTTGTGTTATTACTACATAAAATAATGTGTATTACTACATATTATAATTTGAATTACTACATTTAATATCCCGCGTTTGACAATAAAATAAAAGATAAAAAAATCACAGAAACGAGTAAAATAAACGGATTAAAATTTTCGAATTAAGCTGTCAGTGGGTGTATTTATAAAAAATGTGTGTGAATTAAGTTTGTTGGTGTATTTATAAAAAATGTGTGGGTGTATTTATAAAGAACATGTGTGTGAATAACTGAAATGCATATATGCAATATTTCATACAAGACTAGCCCTTAATTTTAACCGTTAGATTTTAATTTCATTTTATATATTTCACTCATTCTCCTCAAACATTCATTAAACCTATTTTCTTTTTAAACCCGTTTACATCAAGTCTGATCTTCTCAGTGGAGTCTGAGAGATCGAGATTGATGATATATGAAAGCAACAACATTATACAACCATTATCAACCAAATTTCTCCACTCTCCTTTTTTTTTTTAGAAGTATGTATGTAGTGAATGACACAAACTTTGTTAAAAGTGTTAAGAACAATATCAATTGGAAGTTAACCTCATCCTAAACATATTTTTTTTCCTTAGGGTGTTTTGTTGGAAAATATTGGTTTTGACCACATTTTATAAAATATTAAGTGACAATTTTATAATCCGGCGTAAATGAATTTAGTAGATTTGATTTCTCAAAACTAAATTTTGGGTGAATGAGGAATTAATATTAAAGTTGGTCATTTAATGTGCGTATATATACAAAGGTTGTGTCTTTTAAAATAATTATATTATTCTAATCAACTTTTGAAAAAATAAGCTTATTGTGAAAAGTTACACCTATTACCTAAAGAGTAAAGACTATTGGAAGTCTATTAATAAATCCTCCTATGTTGGTCATTCATTCATTCGATTGGTTCATGGTCAAGAGTTGAAAACTTGAGTTCGATTGGTTCATGGTCAAGAGTTGAAAACTTGAGTTAAAACTACAATATGCATACTTAGCATTTTAGAGTTGTAGTTGATGCATTAGAGTCGAGTCGAAAGTTCAGGATATCCATTTTGCGATTCGCCGATAGCTTCTGATTTATAGTGCAACTGTCGTGAAGTTTGAAGTCGTTGTATCTTGGGGACGGTTGCCATTGATCCGTATTGCACCTGTGTACGGGACAATAACGTCTTACGGAGATTGAGTCAAACTCTAGCCTCGATTTTCGCGTTTAAATCTGTGTCAGCATTTAATCTTCGTCTAAACATACACATCATTGCTAACAATCATAAGATGTTATTTTTGTGTATTCGAAGTGAACTGCAAGCGACATAAGATCTCACTCGATTTTTCAGAAAAGTTTAATTCAAAATTCTTTGTGAAATTTAATTAAATTTTCTTAATATTAATGATACTTGCAGTCACCAAGCTACTGGGAAACATCCAATTCTCTCAAAGGCTTTTATCAAACACGTGATATGCAAGATTCTGAAACCTTGTTTGCAGAAATTGAGGGAAAAGAGGCTCTGTGTAACTATAAAGAACCATGTGTCGCTCTACCCCGACAAATCTGACTCGCATGTGGAATTTGGCGGCAAAGCCATACCGTTCATAGTTGCGATTCGAAAGAGGACACTAGTTTAGAGAAAATTGTAACGATGCATCTATTCGCGGAAAAGACGGATTTGAATGCTTGAAAGGAGATGTGCGCAATGACGGCGACGACACTGTTGGGATTCCGCAGGAGGGATTGCAACGCTTGACGAGGGGATAGCCCGGCGATCATCGTCGATTGCGTAAGGTTTGTTGGCATCGTGTAGAAAGAAACTTGTGAATTGATAGCCAAATTTTTGGTTGGGCCAAATTAATTGAAAATGTTTGCGTGTGTTTCATTTTCTTTTGGCCTGAAGGCCATGTCTATTTGTTGGGACTTGACTAGGAATTGAGATTTAATAATCTCTTCCTATATTGACTGGGTCAATTTTAAGTCGGTAGACTTGGGCCATTAAGTTTTGGAGTTAAATTCAAAAGATTTTGACTTTTACAGTTCGATCGAAAATTATGCTCGAGTTATGAGTGGCATTAAATGCTACATTTGAAATTGAATTTAATTTTGGTATGTTGATCAAAGATTAAATTAATTTTTGAGTTGGAAATTGGAATGAAGTCCAATAAAAGAAAAATTAAACGTTTGATTTTCCAATGTTTCGAGATTGTGTCTAAATTTGGTGAATAAGAGAAATTCACAAATAAAGGGACAAACAACTCGAATGTGGGGGAATGCGTCTCCACACATGGATACATTCGAATGTGGGGGAAAGAGGCCTCCGTCGACATATTCGAATGTAAGGGGGTTAGCAAAGGTGTGACCCTAAAGCTAAATATGGAAAAACCTAAAACGGTTGAATTACGTGGAATGTTTTCCACAAGTTATATGGATTTATTCATTTTGAAAAATCACATTCGAGTAAAGTCATCACACAAGGAGATAAAATCATGTGAACTATGAAAAGGGATAAAGTGATTCCGTGATTATCTCGAAGTGTGGGAGTGACTAGTAAAGATTGAAGCATGTGGTAATGCTCATTGATTTGAAATGAACAAATCGAAAATTCCTGAGGTGGAATTTTATCTAGTTGTGAAAACTGGATATTTGGACACAAACTCTAAGCCCATCATTGGAAATGTGGGGGAGCAGTGTCATGGAAATCCTCTAAGCAAACTTACATAGCTCGTTCCACAATGGAATCAGAGTTCATTGGATTGGACAAGGCTGGTGAAGAAGCAGAATGGCTTCAAAACTTCTTAGAGGATATTCCCGGTTGGAACAAACCAGTGCCTCCAGTGATGATACACTGTGATAGCATGTCGGCTATTCGGAGGGCACAAAGTAATATGTATAACGGTAAATTTCGACACATTCGTCGGAGACACAACACCGTTAGACATTTGATCTCAAGTGGATTAATCTCCATTGACTATGTGAAGCCAAAAGAAAATATTGCGGATCCGCTTACAAAGCAATTAACCGAGATCAAATGTATAGTGCGGTAAGGGGAGTGGGGTTAAAACCCACACATTAAAGGGTGTTCATAGCGGTAACTCGTCCATGCTGACTGGAGGATCCCAAGAACTTGGTTCAACGAGACAACTAAGTTATGAAGCACTCAAATGTGCACTTGAGAAAACTAAAAAAACCCATTCTCGATTCCCTTTAAGTGCAACCTTATATCTTCCGGTGCAAAAAACCTGCTGCCGTGTGGTGAGGTTAAGCTTAACAACTTTTAATGATTCCTATATCCCAAGGATGGAGTATTGCAGGGTACTCTTGATAGGAGATCACCTATATAAGTGTGAAGTGGGGCCGCTTCAAATGAAAACACACTTATGAATCCAAGATATGGTCCAGGGCCGACATGGATACAACGTGAGAACCAAAGGGTATCACAGTCGTTGCTGTGTATATGTCATTGTCTTGGTTTACACAAAACGCCAACAGTTCAAGACATCGTGTTCACTAAGTGGCAAGTAAATCCGTTTTGCGTAAATGGATTTAGTTGATTTGATTTCTCAAAACCAAATTTTGGGTGAATGGGAAATTAATATTAGAGTTGGTCATTTAATGTGCGGATAAATACATTGTTGAATGTATTTATAATGGTAATAGTGATGGATTGTGACTTGACATGAAATATCATGTCTTTTGGTGGAATGATTTTATTACAAAGGTTGTGTCTTTTAAAATAATTATATTAATCTAAGAGCCATACCTTTTGGTGAATAATTGATTATTCTAATGGTTGTGTCTTTTAGAATTATTATGTTAATTTAAAAGACATACCTTTTGTGAATAGCTGCTTATTTCTAAAGGTTGCAACTTTTGGAAAAATAAGCTTATTGTGAAAAGTCACACCTATTACCTAAAGAGTAAAGACTATTGCAAGTCTACAAATAGATCCCCCTACGTTGGTCATTCATTCATTCGATTGGTTCATGGTCAAGAGTTGAAAACTTGAGTTAAAACTACAATATGCATACTTAGCATTTTAGAGTTGTAGTTGCTGCATTAGAGTCGAGTCGAAAGTTTCGGTTATCCATTTTGCGATTCGCTGATAGCTTCCGATTTGTAGTGCAACTGTCGTGAAGTTTGAAGTCTTTGTATCTTGGGGACGGTTGCCAGTGATCCGTATTGCACCTGTGTACGGGGATATAGTCAAACTCTAGCCTCGACTTTCGTGTTTAAGTTTGTGTCAACATTTAATCTTCGTCTACACATACACCTAATTTCTAACATGTTTCTCTGAGAAGGCTCCATCAGTTTCAATGCTGGAGGACGTTGAGATAAGGATTGTGATCGAAGGCTTTACGGAAGTGGAATTTTTCTAGCTGGGCATAGTTTTTCTCTAAGTTTCTCTTTATTTTCTGATGTTTTTACCTTCAAGCCGTGCAAATGATTTATCATCTGTTTTACCTTTAAGATGTGTAGTAATTATTTTTTCCTGTCAAAAAAGAAAAAAATTAAGCTATAATATTTTTTTTTCACATATATAAATTTTTTCATTACGCTTATGGAAAAATGTGTATACATGATTTTTATGAAAATATTAATTTTAAAAAAGATATTGACTGAATAAACAATCACTCTCTTAAATGATGCCACAACTATACAATAATAATCAATCCCTTTAATTTAATTTGCATTTTTATTGTTGAATTGTAACGTTTGGTGTTATTTATTTGTTTGAAGAAGGATCTTATACACACTTTGATCGGCACGGAGATTAAGAAAATTGAATAAAGTGATGTGTAAGGTAAAATAAATGAGGGGTATTATTGGTAATTCATTGATTAAAGTGGAAGAGATTTGACTAAAGGGAAGAGAAGATAAAATAAAGGAGGGGAATTATTGGTAAAAATTATGTGAGTTGTTTGCTTTTTTGGAGTGTGCAAAAATGTTGGGACGCCCGTTAAGGAAAGTGTGCATAAAATCCTGGGACGGAGAGAGTAGAATCCTACATGAAAATCTCTAGAACTCGGTTTTTTATCTATAAATACCGAAGGAGGCCTTCATTATTCAGCATGTACTATTCGATTAACATCCTAATCTGAGTGTTCATCCTTGTTAGGAGTTATGACCAGTAGCTACATCTTTTAGATTGTGCCAAAGTATACCGTTTTTGATGTATTGAGAGTATAATCATAGATATGATTAGTATTTGGACAGAGTTTTACACTTAATTCTTTTTCCAGATTTAGGCACCTACCTCAATTGTAGTTTCGGTTTGAAAAGTTATTGCTGTAACATTTCACATGACATTTTGTACTTACAAGTTAAGTGTTTCGGCGTAAGGCTAGCATAAATTTTTTATTAATAAAATCTATGTTAAAAAGTATTTCTATTGTGTTATTCTTGTTTTAGTGTTTTATTCTTCCGCTGTGTGTCTTTACATTTTTTATATTCTGTTAGAGCCAGTGTTGCACTATTTGTCACAACATTCAGTGTAACATTATTATGTCTTTACTTAAACACTAGATACCACACATTTTCAGTTACCACTATTTTATTTTTCCACTTTAGTTGCAAGATTATATGTCATATTGGAAATTACATTTTATTTTCAGTGTAATTGAGCTGAAATATTAGTTGTGTTGTGTGTAAAAAAAGAGTAACAATACGTATTTATTTGAATGAATCTGAATTCACTTCCAATATTGAAATTTTGGATTATGTATGTCAATTATGAGTTGGATAGTAATTCCATTAAATTCAAATATACCTTCTTAAATAATGAGCATAAATTCCGAACCAAAATTTGTTTTCGTACAAATTCGGTCAAATTTGTTTTCGTACAAATCCGGTCAAATTTATTTTTTTACAAAAATTGCATAATTGCGCCGGTCAAATTTATTTTCTTACAAAAATTGCATAATTGAAAATAGAAAAATTTATCTAAAGTTTGCATTACCTATTTAAGAAAGAACATAAAACTCGCGAGTTTAAATCGAGTAAAATAGATTTTTTTATTAAAATTGTACAAATACAACTAACAAAATTCGCTCTCAGAGATTTGTATTACTATTATGACCAGCATAACATCTACCGAATTTTATGTCTTTCTTATAATTTGTGCGCTAATATCGGATGAAGAACATTAATATTATATTAGAGTATACAGTGTAATTAAATTCAATCATTATTTTTTCTATTTTTGAAAAGATTATAATCTAAAATAAAAAATATTTATTGCGTGGAATTAAATTGAAGTCAAATTTACTTAAACTAATTAAAACAAAAGATTATTTAAAAAAAGATATTGATTGAATAAACAATCCTCCTTAATTCATGTCACAATTATACAACAATAATCATTCCATTTAATTTAATTTGCATTTAAGATTATAATTTATATTGTTTAATATATAAGAACCATTTAATAAAAACAACGATTGATGCATAAAGTAACGGTTGAAGCTAGAGCCGGCAATTTGGGTCCGACCTGATGGACCGGCCCAGCCAACCCGAAACCTAGTATGGACTGGGCTCTAAAATTATAGGCCCATAAAAAACTGGGCCTATTTGGCCCGACCCAATAGGCCCGATGGGCCTAATGGGCTAGGCTGATTTTGGCCCGACGGCCTATGGGCAGCCCATTTGGCCCGATCAATTTTTTAAGGTAAATAAACAATTAAAATTATTACAATACTATATATACTTAAATATTAGTATTATGTTTTTAGTTTTATTTTGATTTTAAAATTTGAACTTATGAATTATTTATAATTCTATTTGAACTTGATAGATAGTGTAATGTTATACTCCGTACTAGTTATGTCCGTTTATAAATTATGTATAATTAATATATTAGTAATGTATATTTTTAATTATAATTATTTGTATAAATAAAAAAATATATATGAGAATGTGACCATTACCTAATAAGTTTATACTCCCTCCGTCCCAGCTTAACTTTCACACTTACTGTTCACCCCATTTTTAAAAAATATTATAATAAATAGAATTTTGAGATATAATTTTATAAAAAAATAAATAATTGAGTTGACTTGTGTGTATGTATGTACCATAAAAATAATAACATTAAATATAATATTTTTGATATTGTATGGGTAGAGTTTCTAAAGGACCGAAAAAGTAGGTATAAAAGTTAAGCTGGGACGGAGGGAGTATATATACAAATTATACTTTTTGCTAGAAATATTTTTTTTATCTCATGGGGTGGAACTTGCAATGTACATTAATGCAATAATGGTTATGGTCGTTTATAAATTATATGTAGTTACTAGTTAATATATAATTTTTGCAAGAAATATTTTTTTTAAAAAAAAAATATGTAATGGGCTGGCCTGGCCCGCTAGCCCAGTAGCCTAGATGGGCTAGGCTGGACTCCAATTTTATAGGCCCGACCAGTTCATGGGCCGGGCCGGCCTAGCCCACGAACATCACTTGGCCCGATGGGCTGGATTGGGCTGGGCCGGGCGGCCCGATTTGCCAGCTCTAGTTGAAGCCCATTCTAAAGTCTAACCATTTATATGCATATCAAGTTTAATCACATGTAAAATTGACTTATCATACCAAAGTAACGTTAAAGCATTTTCAAGGATTTCATAATCTATTCAATTAGATTAGACATAATTATAAACTATTAAATACTGGATTTAACTTTAATCCATTTTTTTTTCAATATATATATACAGTATATATAAGATATTGTATAAATCATTCAACAAAATAAAAATTTACACTCATTTATCTTTTGATTCATAAAATTCTCGAAATCATGTCTGAATCAACCTCTAAAAGGGTTTGTTTAATACTTAGTAAAATAATTCACATTTCACATTTTTTAGTGAATTTATCAAGCAAGTTATCTAAATTAATAGTAATATTTTTTTTTGCTGAAAATGTTGTCTATATACTTCCAAATTTCACATCCGTCCAGTTAAGGAACAATGGACAATTAAAGTTAAGGTTGTAAGGGCGTGGTACGTTATGAGTAGGAATTCAAGGCCACAAAATACTTTTTATGAGCTTATTCTTCTGGATGAAGAGGTATTTTTTTTTTATAATATTGTTTTATTTATTTATTAGAATCTCTTCATTTTTTATCTTATTCTAATACTATTTGTATAAATTAATTATTAATATTTGATTTTGAATAGGGCTGCAAAATTTAGGCTGCTATTCGAAAAATTCTAATTTGAAAATTTGAGAAAAAAGTTCAAGAATGCTCAAGTTATATTATACAGAACTTATGTGAAAATACCTTATGTGTAATTATGTGCAAATCAAGTAAATAAGGAAACATTCTAAAACATATTTTAATTTATTAAATTCGCGGGTCAACCTGGTTTGGACGGGTCCTTAGGAACATGAATATATAGTACAAATATCAATTACTCTTCAATTCTATCTATTTGGTCCAATGAAAATGCTTATGAGTTTTACTCAAAATACATGGGTTCAATCCCCAACCATTGCATTTCATATTTTTTTTTATTTTTTTAATTTCATAATTTTTTTTTTAATTTAACGAGCATTTCTAAAATTCACATAATTTAATTTAAATTATTTAATTTTTCACTGAGCATTTCATCATTTTTTTTAAACCACGTTCTACTTTGTTATCATCTTATTCCTCTTTCACATTTTTTTCCATCACCATTCATTGAACCTTCTTTTATTAGTATCACACCTGAAAAGCATACAGTATAACAACATTACTTAACAGTATTACACAATTACAATTAACAATATCATGCAATTACACATAACAATTTGAACAAATAACAAACAAAATATCAAAGACATTAACAAATATTAAAACATAACAATATATTTTTTTATTTTTTTAATTTCATAATTTTTTTTAATTTAACGAGCATTTCTAAAATTCACATAATTTAATTTTTCACTGAGCATTTCATCATTTTTTTAAACCACGTTCTACTTTGTTATCATCTTATTCCTCTTTCACATTTTTTTCCATCACCATTCATTGAACCTTCTTTTATTAGTATCACACCTGAAAAGCATACAGTATAACAACATTACTTAACAGTATTACACAATTACAATTAACAATATCATGCAATTACACATAACAATTTGAACAAATAACAAACAAAATATCAAAGACATTAACAAATATTAAAACATAACAATATATTAATGGCAGTATCATACAAAAAAACAAGACAATATCATACAAAAAACAAGACAGTATCACATATTAATGTATGTCAAAAGTCATAGTTGTAATTCATCTGCAAATTAGAAGTTCAAAAAAAAAAAATAGAAGCTCTTAAATTTTTCTCTCTACCTCTCTTAAATATATATATTAGTATAACAATTCATATGAGATAGTACTACACTATCACACTTAAAAGTATTATGTTATTACACTTGATAGTGTTACATTCAACATGTAATACTGTTTATCTTGTAACATGATACTGTTTAGAAGAAATTCAGAAATCATCTGAGAATCTTAACAACAAACCATCCAAAATTCAAAAATTCATATAAGACTTGATGTGATTTTAAATATCTCTATTACTTAAACAATTTTTTTAGTAGGTAAAGGAGGTGTATGGTACCTCTTAGTTGAACTCTAAATCACCATTCCATTATCAATTTATCCATACTCGATTGGAGTTCATTTGAACTCGATCTAACAAAAAAACCAAATAAACTTGAGTAATTGATATATCCTATAGTTCCACACAAGATCAAACATGACAAGTAAAAATAAGATGAAACTACTCCTAGCTCAATTCATGTTCAACTCGACTCCATTTAAAGCTCCGTAATATTTCAAGCAAGCACAAACACATTGTACTATTGGCTAAACTCGATTATGATCAACTCTATAAAAAAAAATATGAAAGAGATGAATTATCAAGAAAAGCTTCACATAAAAGATTAAAAGAACTTTCCACCAATGTGAATAAATTAAGAAAGCAATCTGGACAAGTCTTATTTTCACCTATTTACTGGTTGAGGCAAAGAGCTAACGAATGTCTAAGAGGTTAATATTGCAGCTCCTAAATCCTACCCTTATTCACAACCACTTCTATTTACACATAGCAAGAAACATGGAATTTAAATAGATATAAACAGGAGGAATGCTGCAATATATATTTGTATGATAGATAAAGCATTAACTGAGATGGATATTAACTCGTTCGGGATTAGCTCGCTCGCTTTGATTAGCAGAGAGCTCAACCCCGAGTTGCCCTTTGTCACCTGACCCAAATATTATGCCAAACGGACCCTACTCACCAAGATTTGTGCCCAATATAATGTAAATGAACGTAAACGAGAATTCCCATATGAATGTGATGAACTGCTGGTGCAACCTTTAATCTTAGTTATGTACTCCTCTGGATAATTCAGTGTCCTCTGGATAATGCTATGGTTTGTCTTCTTGTTCAATAACCATAATCATCCTTCAATTGATTAAAGCATTGACATAACAATCATACACATCAACTACTATAATGTGATCAATAATCACTAACCTAATTTTTCGCCCATCTGATTTCGTCAATTTTAGGGCTTTTTCAAATTCATACACAATTTCAGAACTAGATCTGATAGGAAAAGGGAGACGAACCTCAATTACGTGGCCACCGGCGCGGGAAATGTAGGCCTCGACGAATTTCTTCACGGCATCGTAGGCGTAATGGAGCTTGATCACGGCGTCGCCGGGGTCGAAGGCGGCGGAGAAGAACAACCAGGTCGTGTGCTGGAAGACAACGACGACGGTGGTGGTGACGTTGTTGACAATCGAGGGTTTAAGGGTGTTGAAAAAGAAATCGTCGCGCTGAGGTAGAGGAGCTGGTGGCGGCGCTGGGCGGCGATGATGGGGGCGGGGCAGCAGCCGAAGCTGTCGTAGTTTATGCGAGCGATTGTGGAGTCGAGGTGGGAGAATTCGGTGACGGAGCAGAAGGTGAGAGAGGTTAATTGATTCAGGTGAATTGAGAGATATCCAAATATAAAATGGAGCGGTAAAATAACCCTAAATCACAAAATGAGCAATTTACACATAATTACACATAAACTATTTGCATAAAAGTTTTTGCAAACTTTTTAGTCGGCCTTAATAATTATGGAAAATTATTGGCAATAAAAAACCTTTACAAACTTCTATTCTAGAATAATACAGATGTCCAACGTTGTTCGGATATAGAGTTATTAAAATCTACTCACTTTTTCAAGAGTTTTGAGGAAATCAAATTGTTCCGTCCAGATGAAGCAAAACATCTTATAGATAAAACAAATAAAAATGTTTGTATTTTTACATTATTTATTTTTGTAATTTTTTTATATACTTATATTATACATAATTCTTTTTTTAATTTCTACTCTATCTTTTTAAGATATCATTACTTTTGTGGTACGTATACATGATATTGAAACTGTTGTTGTCGATGAAAGAGACGTTGAGAAGGTTAAAGTTGAAGTTGAGGACGAATTGTAACTTTATCTATTATTTTGGTATTAAATTCAACATTGTACTTTAACATTACTAAATAAATATTAAAAAAATTATAAAGTCGTACAAGGATGAAGTTAACTCTATGGGAGGGAATATTTGAAACGTTGTTGGAATACAACAAAAATAATCCAAACGATCACATCATTTTCATTTTGGATTATGCTAAAATCCAACTCCAATATAGAGGTAATTTTTATTTTTAATAATTTATATTAATTTTAATGCAAATGCGATTTTTTAATTTAATGCTATACTTCTATTTTTTTTTTAGAGAAAATATTTCGAATTCAATGTTTGTAAGTCGACTATCAATCGATGCTGATATTCGTGAAGTGAATGATTTTAGAAACAAGTAATACTAATTTAAATTAGATTTACATTGTTTATCTTAATATATTAATAATAATTGATTTTATTTTATTATAGTTTAAAATTAAGGAACATTGAGATTCCAGCTCCTATTTATGTCTCTAGTAAAACAGAGTCCAGCCATTCTTCGGTGTATGATGAGATAACTGAAATGTAGAATTAATGTATCTCGCAGACATTTATGATGTTACAAATGTATCTATGCAAAGAATGGTTAATTATCTTTATATTATAATTTTATCATTATCAAAGTTTTCAAAAAATTGTTGTAATTTTTTAATTTT
Organism: Galeopsis tetrahit; assembly: GCA_963675135.1. Lineage (NCBI taxonomy): Eukaryota > Viridiplantae > Streptophyta > Magnoliopsida > Lamiales > Lamiaceae > Galeopsis > Galeopsis tetrahit. The sequence goes on from OY776122.1 coordinate 35,678,077, forward strand.
TTTTTTTAAGGTCGGTTATTTTGTTGCACTTGCTACTTGCCATTTTATGGAGTCAGGCCAGAACTGGTACTACCATGTATGCAAGCAATGCTTTAAAATGGTTCACATCTACAAAGATAAATGGAAATGTGAAGACTGCAATTTGTACACGGAAACTGTTGACGCTAGGTATGGATTTTATTTGAAATCTCTATTATATGTTTATTAAATTTATAAAAAAAATAATTTAATTAAATAAGTACCTATTTTGACAACTAAAATTATTATTCCGGTTTAAGGTTCGGATCCGTGTTGTTGATCATACTAGATCAACCTCATTAGTTATGTTTGATCAGATTGTGAGTAAGTTGGTTAGCAAACTAGCTCTGGATATTCTTATTAAAATGGAAGAAATAATGTAAAATTATAATAAACTATATTAATTTACAATTTTACTTTTTTAAAATTTTGATTTATTTTATATTAATTTTGTTAACATATTTTTTAATTTTTTTTAGAGAGAAGTCTGTAACAAATTTCAGTCTGAACTTTAAGATTTAGTGGGCAAAAAATTCACATCCACATTTCAATTCCATATTTCTGATTTTAACTTGACGAATAACTACATGGTTTACACTGTTGTAAAGCTTTGTTCCGATGAAGAAGTGATAAAAAAAATTGAATAAAAAAATTCTTCTTCAAAGGTACTTTATACTTATTATTATATATAAAATAATATAATTTTAAATGAAGTTTTGCATTAACATGTTTTTATTTTAATTGTAGGAATCTTCTGTTGATATTTCCACTATTATTAAAAGTGAAGATAAGCTACTTCAGAATCAAAGATAATAATATTTTTGTGAGAATAGGTATGTGATCACCATTAATGAGGTGATAGGAATAATTTACTATATATAAGTATTTACAATGAGATAATTAAGGTAAATACAACAACAATATCAAAAAGATATATACAAAAGATATGGACTGAATTAAAATATATTATTCCTATATTATTATTCCCTATTACCCCCCGTCAAGTGATGTTGTGGATGCAATCGAACACATAGCTTGGAACGTAACAACTCAAAACTGGGGCGAGGAAGGCTCTTGGTGAAGACGTGGGCGAGCTGAAGAGTGGAAGAGACGAACTTGGTGATAAGGCGACCAGATGAGACCAATTCGCGAACAAAATGACTGTCAATGTCGATATGTTTTGCTCTCTTATGAGCAACTGGGTTTTGACTCCAAAACAAGGCACTCTTGTTGTCGCAAAGCATTGTTGGGGCCGAGGAAGGAAGGTGACCAAGTTTCTGAAGAAGTTGAGTGACCCAAATCATTTCTTGAGTTGTGTTCGCGAGTGCGCGATCTATACTCGGATTCACAGCTCGAGCGAGCAACATTGGATTGTTTCTTTGCACTCCAAGAGATTAAGTTTCCACCCAAAAAGATCGAATAACCATAAGTGGAACGACGAATTTCAGTGCAACGTGCCCAATCCGCATCCAAATAACCAACGAGCGAGTAGTCACTGGACCGGTCAAAGGAGAGGCCATAGTTGATAGTGCCCTTAACATATCTGAGGATCCGTTTGACCGCGAGGAAGTGGTCGACGGTCAGCGAGTGTAGAAATTGACTAACATGATTCACAACATATAAGAGATCAGGACAAGTGATCGTCAGATATTGGAGAGCGCCCACGAGCGAGCGATATAGAGCGTGGTCGGCAAAAGGGGTACCTGTACTGACTAAGGACTCCCCGGCCATGAGGGGAGTGGAGGCTGGCTTTGAGTCGAGCAACTCAGCTCGAGATAAGACATCGCGAGCATACTTCACCTGGTTGAGAAAGAGACCTTGAGACCGAGGAAGTAGCTGAGGCGACCAAGATCTTTGATCGCAAATTCCTTGTTGACACAGCGAATAAAACGCCGAATAACATCCTGGTCGCTCCCTGTAACAATAATGTCATCCACATAAAGCAAGAGGTATAGTGTGACTTTACCACGTCTGAAGTAGAAGAGGGAAGGATCTGCTCGGCTGCACATAAAACCCAAATTCTTAAGGAAGCCACTGAAACGAACAAACCAGGCAAGGGGAGCTTGTCGAAGACCATAAAGTGCTTTCTTGAGGTGACAAACATGGTCAAGAAAATGAGAATCAACAAAACCAGGAGGTTGAGCCATGTAAACAATATTCATCAATTTTCAATGGAGAAAGATGTTGTTTACATCGAGGTGGTGTATGTGCCACTAATTCCGAACAACGAGACACAAGATGATGCGAATAGTAGCGGCCTTGACGACGGGACTGAATGTGTGCGAGAAGTCAAGGCTAGGAACCTGCGAGAAGCCCTGGGCGACCAGGCGAGCTTTTTAACGATCAATTGAGCCATCCGCAAGAAATTTGGTGCGAAAGATCTATTTCGAACCAACAATGTTTATAAAGGGAGGGCGAGGAATGAGCTCCCAAGTTTGATTAGCATGCAGGGCATTGAGCTCAAATTGCATTGTAGCTAACAAATGCGGATGCTTAAGGGCCGATTTGAAACCCTTAGGCTCGTCAGAGACCGAGAGGGCGAACATGAGTCTAGTGGTCGCAATGTTGGCAATGTGCCGAGGCTTGAATATCTTAGATCTGGCAAGAGTAACTAATAGGTGAGTCGGGATAGGAAGTGGGCGAGCAACTGGTGGATCAACAGCCGGACGAGCAGGAGGCTGTTGAGCAACTGGGCGAACAGGAGGCTGCTGAACTGCTGGGCGAGTAGGGGGCATGATCGGGTCTAGTGGGTCAAAGCAGAGAATGCATGGAGTCTAGGAAGCAGCAGTTGGTGATTCCACAAATGAGCTGATCTCAAGGGAGTCAATAGGCGAGGACAGAACATGAGCTGCCGAGAACAGGAACACAAATTCATCCAACTAGTAACACCGAAACCCTTTATGGGAGGAACTGTAACCCTTTATGCATGGAGCACTGCGAGGAGCAAGCTTGTGGAGAGCATAATCACGAAGATACGAAAATACTCGACAACCAAATGTTCTGAAGTTGGCAAAGTTCGGAGCAGAGCCGAACAGAACCTGAAAGGGCGACCTATCCCCAAGAACAGGCGTGGGAAGACGGTTGATAATGTAGACAGTCGTGGAGAAGGCATCAACCCAGAAGTGAGCGGGCATGCTCGCCTGAAACAAAAGTGAGAGCCCAGTTTCAGTGACATGACGATGTTTGCGTTCAATGCGACCATTCTTTTGAGGAGTGTAAGGATAGGAGACGCGATGATGAATATCATGGTCGGCAAGGAAGCCACGAACACGACCATTAATAAACTCAGTTCCATCATCACTCTAGAACGCTTTGAGGGAAGTGGAAAACTGATTGCAAACAAAGGTGTGAAACCGAACAAATATGTCATGGAAGTCAGAATTGGCATGCAGAGGATAAAGTTAAGTAAATCTGGAGAAATCATCCACCAAAATTACATAATACCGAAAACCGTCATTAGAAGCAACAGGGGCAGGTCCCCAAAGATCACAGTGAACTAAATCCAAACCATGAGAAAGTCGCTTTTCATTTAATGCAAAAGATAAGTGTTTACTCTTAGCCAACTGACACGGAGTACAAAGGCCCGGTTTGGGCAAAATAGACGTAAGGGACAACAAACCCAATTTATTCAATAATTTAACGACAGAAATAGGAACATGGCCTAATCTACGATGCCAACACTCAAAGGAAGCCTTCAGCGATGAACTTCGTAAAGCAGTGACCAAGGCTGGAGTGCCCTGCTCCAGAGCATAGAGTCCTCGACTATGCCGACCCCTCGCCAAAGGTTGCTAGGTCAACCGATTCTGGATGACAAACGAGTCATTAGTGAATAACACATCAACAAGAAAGTCAGAAGTAAGCTTACTGATGGATAAAAGTTTCTTAGTAAGATGCGGAACAACAAGCACATCTAATAAGCGAACACCCTTATTAAACGAACACGACCCAACATTAGTGATCGGTATTGAGGAACCATTTGCAAAAAAAAAACATTATCGTTACCAGAATATGGATGAAGATTATCCAAACCAGTGGAGCGAGGAGTCATGTGAGAAGAGGCACCACTGTTGAGAAACCAATCAGAGGTCGGAGGCTGCGACACACGACATTGAGTGTCAAGAGCACGAGCAAGATTTACCGCAGAAGGAGTAGGTCGAGCATACCGTTTGGGGCACTGGTTCGCATAGTGACCCTATTGGCGGCATATCTGACATGTGGGGGGACGGCGAGCAGGGCCCGAGGAGCCAGTGGTCGCCTGGCCACCAGAATATCAAGAAGAGGGATGTTGAGATTTAGGACCAGGGCGAGAAGCCGGGACGGGCGAGGACGAGAAGTCCATTGAGCGAGTAAACTGCTTAAAGTTTAACGCCTGATGGATCAGATCTTGAAAAGCAGGTATGGGCGACATAGATATGCGAGTATCTGAGAAACCAGTGATCTGAGGGCCAAGACCAGTGAGGAACCAATGACACTTGTCGTCGTTATCGATGAGCTTTCCTATGGAAGCAAACTGATCGTAGTTAGCACACAAATTCTTGTTGTAGTCGTCAACAGAGGTAGACCCACGACGAAGAGAAAGTAACTGATTTCGCAATTGACTTATGAGAGGGGCGGAGGGGCCTAGGTGTGACTGTAGGCGGCCTCGAGAGCAACCCAAATAACACGCGAGGTGTCACAACCGATGACCTTAGCCATGGCTTCTTCAGAAAGTGAGGAGAGGAGGAGACTAAGGATCTTCTGATCCTTTTCAAACTAAGCAATATACGCAGGGTTATGAGTCGATTCACCAGATGTAGTGATCGATTTGGCCGGAGCGGGGGTCGTACCAAGAACATGGGAGACGAGATCATGGCTTGACAACACCGGGACTACCTGATTTTGCCAAAGGAGGTAGTTGGAGAATGATAATTTAATGGTCAAAAGATGGACCAACACATTGAGAGGAATATCGGTGGGAGGGGTGGTCGCCGCCATGGGGGAAGGGAGAAATTTAGCGTGAGGCTTTAGAGAGAAAATTAGGGTTTCGATGAGTCAGACTGATACCATTTGAGAATATGTATGTGATCACCGTTAATGAGGTGATATGAATAATCCACTATATATAAGTATTTACAATGAGATAATTAAGGTAAATACAACAACTATATCAAAGAGATATATACAAAAGATATGAACTGAATTAAAATATATTATTCCCTATTAATTTTTAACCCCTCCTTATTCTTTTTCATATATTTATTTTATTAAATTTTTTAATATTTTGTATTAATTTTATTTAATTACATCTTATTTCAGTGGATTACTTCTTCGTCAATATGTGACACAGAAGATGATTGTGTAGAAACAACGATGTGGAATAAGAGAAAGTTAGAAAGAACTCTACATTAGAGTAAGTGTTAAATAGAACGCGTGTAAGTTTTCAACTTTAAAAATAAGTCGGTTTAAAAATGTGGCAAAGACAAGAGTATTGGGTGGACCTATTGTATGGTTGGCCGCCCACTCTTTGCCTATCTTTAAAACAAGAGTATTGGGCTGTAGTGTCTAAGATATGGCCACGGTTAAAAAAAAAAGATGTTCTGATCTGTAGAGTGCGGAAGTGTAATAACAACCTTACTAGCTGCTGAATTTTGCTGGTCAGTTTGAGAGCTATCTCAAAAGCTATAGGTGCGGAAATGTGTAGGCCCTACGTGTTTAGACTCGTGGGTATTTTATGAAAACCTCTTTTAAAGAATGTTTTTGAAAACAATGTTGACTTATCAGCTGATTTGATATCTGCTGATTATGAAAACAAAAACTTGGAGGATATTAACTCTTTGATAAATCTATGCCTTTAAAAGATATGAACAATATGAATATGAATACAAAATAGTAAAGTAAGCAATAAAAACACAAGTATTTATAGTGGTTCGGATCTCAATATCCTACGTCCACTCTCTCTAATCAAATAGAGAAATTCACTATCTTGTTTCTTTATAGTCCCAAGAGAAGACTTTCGATCAAGAACCTCAACTACAATCTGAGGTTACAAATCTACTTGTTGGTGAGGTAACAAGTAACCTTTACATGGGCTTATACAAAATATAAAGATATGTGTATAACCAACTGGTTCTAAGCACTAAAGATTGGATTCTTTATGCAGGCTTAGGATTGGAAACTTAGAGCACTAAGGTTAGAAAACTTTGTTGGCTCTAAAGAACTCGAACACTTAAGATATTTCTGAAACTGGCTGTTCTTGATATCAGCTAAATGCGTAAAGAGAGTTCTTGCTTGTATGGTTTCCGGTAGCTTATTCCAAAGAACAAGTGTTGTATTTATAGAGATATTTGAGCTCCAGAAACTAGCCGTTGGTGAGAACTAGTTGTTGCACCAAATCTTCTAAGTATGGTCGATATGTTCATGGGAGAGTTTCTTGCAGATATTCTGGTACGACATTACCTAAAGAGGTAAGGTGCATTTAATGCTTTGTACTGCATCTGGCAAATCTCTGTACGACCTATTGCTTGGTCAACTTCATAGCTTCGTGTTGATTTCTCATTGGTGCATTTAACAACTTTCTGTTATCTGATCAATCAGATGAATAGTCTTCTTAGTCTTTAAGGCTTGACAAGATCTGGTCGAATCCATATCAGCTGGTATCTTCTAGTCAGCTGATCTCATGTAGCTAGTCAGCTGATAAAGGTATACAAGAACCTTTTAGTCTGATTTCACTAATGAACTCGATGTGGTCTTCTAGTCTTTAGTCTTCTACTCTTTAAATCTTGAGCATACGTTTGTTCAACCAGATGTGGTATCAGCTGATATACATACAACTGATCCCATAAACTAAGACTTAGACTCTATACTAACTAGTAAGTTTTATACAAACGGCTTAGGTAACCTATCAAGCTAGATTACAAATTATATTCTAACACTAGATTACATGATCTTGTTTTGGCCATCAAAACTAAACATGGTATCTAATCTGATCAGGGGTAGGATGAATATCCCAACATTTATCTTTATCAGCACTAAGTTGATACAACTTAGGGAAAAGATTCTTAATTAATAACTACCCCTCAGCCCATTTTCCTCCCAAAAAAGTGTATCCATTCTCCTTCCCATAACCTTCTCCATCTGGCCCCACCACTATTTTTCTATTTTGCCTGTCCCATTACTAAACACGTATTTCCACCACCCCGATCAATGTGTACGTCTACTCCTCACCTGACAACCACTCTCACCAAACACTTAACCCCCATGTAAAGATGTCACTATTCTAGCCCACGGACTATTACGTTATGTAAACTAAAACCACAACCACTTCCATAGGGCCTTATTAAACAACCCCATATCTCTCACCCCCAACCCCCATTAATCTTAGGAGAGCACTCATTACCGCACTTAACCTATGTTATCTTACTAATATTCTCAAACCCCCTCCCCCTCCTAAAAAATTACGTAGTAAAGAAATTAAACAACACAACGGGTTTTTTGGTGACAAATAGAAGGATATATGGTAGATCTAGATAGATGTCAGAACAACCTTCAAAAGAGTAATTATCCCACCAAATTGAATTTTTTTGTTGCTCCAAGTGTGTAGTTTCCTCTTCATTTTCTGAACTACATGCGACCATTCTAATACCGACTTGTGGTTAAGACCCACATTAATTCCAAGATATGAGAATGGGATGCCACCAATATCACAACCCAATAAAGTTGCCATAGAGTTCAGCCTCTCATTTTTCACATTGACTCCCATGATGTTGCTCTTATTGAAATTAATTGTCAATCATGAAAGGATTTCAAAGTTTTTTAGTATGTTCCTCATAGCCCGTGCGTTGTCCAAAGTTGGTGAACCCGTGAGAATCGTGTTGTCGACGTATTGTAAGTGAGAAATTTAATTTTATCTTGACCCACCTCTGCTGCCTGAAACAGACCCCTCTCCAATGATGATTCTATTAAGATTCTGAGTCCCTCGGCTGCGATCAAATATAGGACTGGTGAGAGCGGATCTCTCTGTCGCGGCCCTCGTTCCAACTTAACCTCGTCTGAAGGGCTTCTGTTAATAAAACTAATGTCCTAGCTGTAGAGATGCATTCACACATCTATTTCCTTCAAGTTTCGCTGAAGTTGAAGTTTCTCCATTATGAAATCTAGGAAATTTCAGTCCGAAGAATCGTAGGCTTTTGCAAAGTCTATCTTGAAAAAAAAAAAAAAAAAACTCTCTTCAGTTTCTTCTTTTTGGCCTCCACAATTGTCTCATTTAGTACCACCACCTCATCATGAATCTACCTCAAGTACACAAAGGCGCTTTGATTTTCTACAATGATGCAATCAAGTACCTTACTTAATCTCCTAGCTAACAGTTTCGACAACATCTTATATATGCACCCAATTAGTGAAATTGGACAGTAGTCGTTCAGGGAGCCAATTTCCTCTTTTTTTTTAGGGTAGTAATATAATAAAGGATGGATTTATGCCATTAACCAACTTTCCGTATCTGTGAAATTCTGACACCATCCTGATCATGAAATCGGCTTTAATTGTACTCTAGAACTCCTTGAAGAACTTGACGTCGAAACGTCGACCCGACTTCATTAATTAATTTCCTGTTTTTTTTTTTTTTTTTTTGACGGGATTAATTTCCTGTTCAGAGAAAGGCGCAATAAGCATTATGTTGTCAGTTGGTGACACCTTCCTTTTCGCCATGCTTGGGCACAACCTCGGCCTATGAATCATTGGATTGCTGAAATTGTTTTTGAAATAGTTGGTGACACCTTCCTTCTTCCTTCTTCAATTAACTATGTTGTGGAAGAATTTTGATCGAGTTCATGTCGTCGTCTTTTAACCATCTAACTCGGGCTTTTTGTGCCTCAAATTCAGGTTCTTGAAAAGTTCTATTGTTGCCTCTTTCCCCTTCATGCATGATTTCATTCTCTTCTAGCCCGAAGGTATTGCCTACTATGTCGATTTCATTTTTAAGGATCTCGACCTTCCTATCAATTGACCCGAACACTCTTGTTTTCCATTCTCTCAAATCAGCCTTAAGTCTCTTTAGCCTAGCTGGTTCCAAAATTTACATCCTCTCTCCAATTAGCTAGCGGGCCGGGCCGGGGGAAATTCCTTCAAGTGGCCAGCTTGATTTATTAATAAGGCCAGGGCACACTTGAATTTTTTACACCATTTTCAAAGGTTCCAACCCACTACATTTTTACTTCTTCTTGTCCACTTTTATAGATAGTTTAGTAGCATTTTCAACTCACTTTTATATATAGTTTAGTAGCATTAATATAGGAGCTTGGTTTCCAAGTATATGATATACATTGTTGAAGATACGATATCTCTTACAAGTTTGGATATGTATATATTAAAACATGAATACATATTTAACACACTCAAAAAAATTCCAAGGGAATTCTATTGCTTGAGGTTTCTTTCAACTTGAAGGTTGGTATTATTGCTGGGAAATCTCTTAATTGCTTGAATATTTGAATATTCGATAGAATTTCTATCACCTTACTCCGATACAAGGGTGTAGAAGTCAGAAATGCTAGTCGGACGGTTTTGAACCGTCTAGTACCTAGAGTGTAGAAGTCAGAAACTAGACACAGTTTATATAAAAAAAAAATCATCAATTTGCAATATAAATAATAATAATAACTATAGTAATATCTTTGAATAAAGAACTGTGTGGAAATTTGAAATAATCCCTAATTAACAAGATATGGGTGATGTGGTTTATATTATTCAGACTTTAAGTTTTTTATTTTTATATTAATAAAATCTAAAAAAAAACCGCCTAGAATCTACTCGGTTGCTTAGGTAGCATCTGACCCACTGACTTGAACGAATTTTAGGCAATATTTTTTTGACTAAGCATAAGGGATCGTAGTAGTGTACACGTATGTATTTCGACCAAGTAATATCGAACCACGGGAGTTGGGCTAGTGCAATGGATCCCTAGAGTTGTACGTCGTCATAAATAATATAACTACTATTTTGAGAACAATCGAACTAAAGTTAAGGGGCAATCAAAGGAGACATAAATTAAACTAAACACAATGGTAGTAAGTAAATTAACGACTAATCAAGAAAACAAGAAAATGATAATTAAAAACAAATAATAACTACGAACTAGATTCGAAGATGTGCAAGGGTGAAAAATGTTTCGGGTGTTCTCTGCCTAGTGAAATCGAGTGAGATTGTTAATACCGTGTTTATGATTCAATTTGGATTTACTAAGGGCATCAAGATGCTATGATGGTAAACGTTTCCCTTTGGGTACTATAGCCTTACGTCTAAGGTGTTCCCAAACCCGGTAATAAGACTCCTTCCTAATCTTCACAAACTACTCAAATAACTATTCAAGTAATTAATGTCTCCTAATGGGGTTCTAATACAATTAACCCTCTCTCGGCGAATTAAAAGTATAATAAGCGCATTTGTATGCTAACAACTCACACCATAAATTTAAACATGTTCATGTAACTCTCGTCTACGCTAAATATGCCTTAAAATACAGATTAATAGAATCTAATACACAAAGCACAAATAAAACCCAATAGGAGAAGCAATAATCCAAATATCAACTGAAAGTGTGCGTAGGGTGTATGAAGTGTTTAAGTATAAGTAGATAAATGTTGCACAGAATGTTAAGACAAATAGTGCAACACTGACTCTAACAGAATATCAGAAATTTAGATACACAGCGGAAGACTAGAAACACTAAAAACAAAAACAAGACACAATGGAAATATTTTTCACATAGATTTTATAAATAAAAATCTATGCGAGCCTTACGGCGAAAATCAATACTTATCTTCAAGTATATATGTTGTGTGAAATGTTACAACAATAACCTTCACAACTGAACTATAAACGAGGCAGGTGCCAAGTTTAGAAAATGATCTAAGTGTATATGATTACACACTGTCGAAATGCCTAGTCTATCTATGATTACACTCTCAATAGATAACAAGACACACTGCCATACGGGTGGGATACTTCGTATGAACTAAATGGTAAAACTATTGGCCACAAATCCTAACAGGGATGAACGCTCGGTCTAGGATATTGCTCGAATAGAATACACTGAATTATGAAGCCTTCCTTCGGTATTTATAGAAGTGGGATACGAATTCTAGAGGCTTCCACATTGAGGTCCTATTTTTTAGGAGCTCAACTTCCATGATCTTTCTAGATCCTTCTTGTATGCTCCAGCTCGTTCTAAATGGTTCCAGGCTGCTCTAGCATGTTCTGCAATGTTCTGGAATCTTCCAGGTTCCAGATCCTTGTAGAAGCTTCTAGATCCTGCCAGAAATGCGACAACATTTAATGTAGCATTTCAGAAAAGACTTAGAAAAAATCTCGGAAGGTCAAATTAAGATGTTGTTGATAATGTTAAGGCATTTAAGAATTAACAACATCTACAATCTCCCCCAATTTGACCTTTCGACTACAACACACCCGATGCACATATATTTCTATACATACTCAGTTTTATGTACTTAGTTGAGGTTGACATCATTGCTAAGCACTAGTCAAGACAATACCTGTTGTAATCGTTGGATCAAATCGAATGAAGATCAAGGATAATCTTATAATGATCTGTGCCATAAGATCAAGATAAATTTTATCCAAAATGGAACAAGTATAAACAATACACTTATTCACAACATAAGTAACTTTACTAAGATCATAAGTTGAACTGGAAGAATTAACTTAGAATCTAAGTAAGACACTAACAAAAACAAAAATAACAAACATCAGAGCAAAAACAAAAAGAAATACAAAACAAATACTAACAATCTAAACAGACCTAAAAACAAGATTTATATTATAAATAGGCAGTAAGCATATGAGAATTTTGAAAGATGTATACTTCAAATCTATTAAGGCAAATCATTAAATTAAGTACTTAGACAGTAAGCTAAAAAGAAATGTACTCCTTGTTTATTCTCAAAACAAACAATTTAAGCAAATTGAATAATAAGGCAAGTTAGAAAGACAAAACAAGCAACAACTAACAAAGACCTAAAATCAGCAAGCAGTAAGCCAATAAGAATAACTCTAAAGACAAACAGTTTAAGCAAACTGAAAATAGAGCAAAGTTAGGGAAAAAAAATACAATAAACAACTAACATATACAACATGCAGTAAGCAAATAATGATAAGTAAGAAAACAATTTAAGCATAGAAGCAGTAATCTGTTATCATAAATGCAAACAAATTAAGCAAGTTGAATAAAAGACAACTTATCAACTAGAAAGTAAAAAAAAACAAAGTTTGTAAATCAACTTAAACACAGAAACAACAATGCATAAGATCAAGGGAAGTATAAAAGGCACAAATACTTAAGAAACTAAACATGTGACATATATTGCTGTAACAACAGCTGCAGCATCATGTTCCTGCACATAATCACTTATAATGTTCAGCCCTCCCCCTGTCTTGTATCAACCTGTTCAGTTGTTACCATAACCTGTTTAGATGTCATAAGGAACATCCTTATGTTCATCAGCATCAGCATATTGATCCTCATCTTCTTCAACAACAGTGCACGTTGTAGCAAAATGAACTACAACATCTGGTTCAACAGTCTCTTCATGAATAGCATCAGGTACACAATCAGCTTCTGGTACATCTCCATGGAGTTCTTTACTTCGAATCTCAGAAGTTGATGGTGTTTCTCCCCCTGTGGTAGTAGAAAGCGTCTCTAAACACTGGACTTTAAGGAACTGAAGGCCATCAATAGAGTCCTGTAAATGTTTCAATTGAAGTAAAATAAAAGATCTGGAAACAGAAATATTTTGACCAATGTGACCGCCAATGTGTTCACATTCGGTGTAGCATTTTTCTGTTCAGGTCTTGTTGGAGCTGGTCGAACTGGAATAAGAGCATCTCTGTGATCAGAACCAGCTGAATTTTGTAACAAAGCAAATCAACAGTCCTTTCACCAAGTAACAAAGCAGGTGAGATAGTCATCAAGGGTACCTTGCCTCTAATAACCTCAGTTTCCTTAGGTTTAAAAATTCATGCATCTTGAGGTATGAACATATCAGCAAATGATAAGGTAAAATCCCTTTATAATAAATATCACAATAAACTGCATGTGGTGAAAATAATTAAATCCAGATTGAAATTCTTCAACACAAAAATCTTATACAACAGTATGTCTTAATCCGTAGTCACCTTAGTGGAATTTGTATAGGATATCCAACTATAAACAATCAATATATGGAGTAGAGAGTATAGAGATGTGAGATTTTTAACAAGCATATCATTTTGTCACCTAGTTAATCTACCCTAGTTATATAAGTAGCAACCAAGTTCAAATCAAGTTCATCTTCATCAATCACATGCTCTATCTCTAAGAGATCATTAATCAATTCTATGGTAAATGGAACTGATCTCCCCCTAAATTGTACATTCCCATATCATATAGAGCTACATCTACCCGTACTCTTCCTAAGTCAAGCATAAAATACATATACCCAATCAAACACAAAAGTATCACTCAAAGTTACAGTTTTCAACAATAAAAAATTGTATCAACCATTTACTCTCAAAATCAACAATGTTAATTCTTCTTTCCATTAACAATTTTTATCTTAGACAGTTTAGATATTTTAGCAACTAACCTATCTATCAAAAAAATTATTATTAGGATCAAAATTACCTCCTTCAGAATTTGTTTCCTCAGCTGATTCAGAGTCCTTACTACTGCTCTTCTCAGAATCATCACTTCTACTGTCATCAGGGTCTGGTGTTGTAGCACTTGCTTCAGCATTTGATGCAGCATTCTTCCTCAGAGTCTTCTTAATCTCATACACAATGGGATTGTCTTCTGGATCAGAGTTTTCAATTCCTTTGGGCAAGTCTCGTTCAGCAGCAACCATCTTTCCCTTTGGATCATACTTCATTTTGACCCGTTTCTCAGTAACCACATTTTCTTCCTCCGATTAAGAAAAGAACTTAAATCGGTTCATCAACAACACTACTTCCTTTCTTCTTTCCCCTCAGTGAGTTATAGTAATCAACTCGTAGTAAACACACAGCCGGATCTCCTTCGTTGAACAAGGCTCGTCTTTCTCTTTTCTTTCTCAACATTCTTCCCAGATGCAATCTATTCAAATTCATCATTATAGAAAGATAAGAGTTAGTTTAACCTGAGTTAGCATTCACGTCGATCTCCTTAATTTGAGCGTCCTCGGAATCGGATGTCTCAGCATTTGCATACTCATTCTGCTTAGCAACAGGAAAATCATAAATTTCCTTCTTAATCTCCCCCATAGAGGAAGCAGTCGAGACAATTGCCTCTGTTACAGTGCTAGGACTTGGAAATTGGGGCTTTTATGAGGTGAACGAACCAAGTGTAGTGGTGAGTTTTGGGTTTTCAGTAGTGAGAAATGTCAATGGACATATTTTCAATCAGTAGAAATAGATTCTAAGAATACACATTCGATTGAGACATATTCTCAACAGCTTGATTCAGCTCATTAAGGATCGAATCGAGTTGAATGTGAACAATTGTAGGAATGGGTGTAACTGGAGTTGTTTGGGTAAGTGTTTCAGCTTTTCTTGTAGCAGTTGGTGAGTTTTGGTGTGAAACAACCATGCAAGTGAAACTATTAAGGTTGAGAGAGATGGAGATGACGGTTTCGTGGGAGTTTGAGTGTGGTGAGGTAGTTTCTTTGTTTCCTGTCATTTAAGCACCAAGAAATCGAAAAGATAATCATAATAACCGAGACAAACAAGGCTTTAGCAAATCTTAAAAAGCAATACTCAAATCACTCGAAAAAATGCAATGCTAAGTATATTATCTTATGAGAAGTATATAGGAGAAAATGAATAGTTGGAAGTAATACATATAAAAATAAGAACTAACTAAGGAGGATTCTAGAAGAAATTCGATAATACTCCATAAACTTAGCCACAAAAATAGATCACGGTTAAGTAGTGGGTAAAATCATAATTAAATAATAAATTAAATTAAGAACATTCTAGAATATTTAACATTTAAATGTGTATAATCTGAAATAAAACATGGACGTGGGTTAGTATAATCAGAATAAATGAAATAAATTTCCACAGATAATCAAATAATTACAACTTATAAAAATATAATCGAATCATCTAATGCTATGCTCAAAACTGTTACATACACCTCAACACGGTTTTTACATGAATTTACTTCATTTGTGTTGCACCATATTTTTCCTTTTTGTGTTATAGCATCTAATTTGTATTGATCCATTGTTCCTGTAGAGTACATCGTAGTAGTGAACTCCGTGCCCCATACTTATTTAATGGATTACAAATATGTTGATGTTTTTACCAAATATCACCTTTTGAAAAGAAGGCATCGTAGTAGCGAACTCCGTGCTCCATAGTTACCTAGTGATTTGGTACATCTTTTAGTATATTAATAACATTCTCATTTTTATGCATTTGAGAGGTGTAAGACATGTTTATTTTTGCAAAACAAATTTTAGATTCAAGAATATTTTACAAATGAATTATTCAACGAACATAGGAAATAAATTAAATCTATAACAACTATACAACCTTACGGTGTTGTCCCAAATGCTACGACATTTGTGACACCATCCATCTAGGATTATTCAGATACTACACATACCAAGAGATTTTCTCAAAGATAAGAATGTCTCAAGGTCAAAAGCCTTAGTAAATATATCAACATTATGATTTTCAGTAGGTACGTATTCCAACTTCACTATGTTCTTCTCCACTAAATCTCTCATAAAATAATTTCTAATGCAAATGTGTTTAGTGAGTGAGTGTTGTACTGAATTTTTTAGAAATGTTTATGCACTCGTATTATCACAGAAAATTGTAAGGATATCAATTCAATTTCATAGGCATGAAACATCTTGCTTAACCACAAGATTGTTTCCCATGTAGAAACATCCTCTACTCTTACTCTTTATGTCATCTATATCTCATGCTCAATCCGCATCACTGTATCCAATCAATGTGTTGTTGGTGTCCCTAGTGTACCATATCCCAAGTTCACTTGTACCTGCATCAAACTTGATAATTCTTTTCAAAACATTCAGGTGAGATTCCTTTGGATTAGCTTGGTACCTAGAACAAACAAAAACATTGTACATAATATCTGGTCTACTAGAGGTTAGATAAAGTAATCTTCCTATCATGGATCTATACAATGTTGGATCAACATCCTTTCCAACATTATCTTTGCAAAGTTTCAAAGTAGATCTCATAGAAGTTTTACTTAAAAAACCAAACCTTTTAACCAAGTTCTTAGCATACATACCTTGAGAGAAGAATATATCATCCTTACATTGTTTGGTTTGAAGACCTAAAAAATAATTCAAGTCTCCAACCATACTCATCTCAAATGTTGCAGTCATTGCCTCAACAGATTTGTTAACATTTTAACACAAGTTGAACCAAACACAATGTCATCAACATATATTTGAGCAATAAGTAAATCTTCTCCAGTGTGCTTAATGAACAAAGTTATATCAGTTTCTCCTCTAACAAAACCATCAGGGTTTTGTGGATCTTCAAATCCTTTAAGTTGTTCAACATATGTTTCTTCATTCAAAATGCAATATAGAAATGCAGCATATACATCCATTTGATGAAGTTTAATGTCAATAAAACATGCAATTGCTAGCAATAATCTAATAGATTCTATCCTAGCAACATGTGCAAAAGTTTCATCAAAATCAATAACTTCAACTTGGGTGTAATCTTGTGCAACTAATCTAGTCTCAATCCTAAAAAAATGTTATCAAACTCATCAGTTTTATTCTTAAAAATCCATTTTGTTCCAATGACATTAGTATGACTAGGTCTTGAAACAAGTGTCCATACTTCAAATCTTTCAAACTGATTAAGTTCATCATCCATAACATTTATCCAATTTTCATCAGTTAATGCTTCATTCACATTTTTAGGTTCAATTTCAGAATAGTAACACTCTACATTCACAACATTGCAAATAGAAGACATGCATATTGTTCTTACCACATCTACCTTATTTGATCTTACTCTTCCTCTTGTTTGCACTCCAACTATAGCATTACTATGATCTGGTCAGAAGGATGACTTTTGACTATTCTTGAAGAAGGATTTCTTTTGGGAACATACTGATCATTCTGTGGAATTAGAACTGTCTGTTCTGTAAATGTTGACCCAGATGTGTTAACATTCGGTGCAACATTTTCAGACTTCAGTGTATTCTCAGAATTGTCAGTCACTTGTGATATATCTTCTTCATCTTTCTCATCTGTAAGACCTTACTCATCATCAAACACAACATTAACAGATTCTTGAACAGTGTTAGTCCTAAGGTTGTAAACTCTATAAACTTTACTATTTCTAGAATAGCCTAAAAAGAAACCTTACACTTTTAGAATCAAACTTATGAAGTTGATCCATATCATTTAGAATATAACACATACAACCAAATACATGAAAACACTTCACATTTGGTTTTCTAATGTTCAAAATCTCATAAGGTGTTTGAATAAAACCAGATCGAATATAAACTATATCAATAATATGACATGATGTATTCAATGCTACATCCCAAAATCTCTTAGCAAGACTTTTAGAAGTGAGCATGACTCTTATCATTTCTTGTAGAGTTATATTTTTTCTTTAAGCAAAGACATTCTGTTGTGGAGCTTTAGGAGATGAGCATTCTTGCAAAATACCATTTTTATCACAAAAATTATTAAACATGCTATTTTCAAATTCCCTACCATGCATGATCAGTTCTAATACGACCAACTTTCAAGTTAAACACATTTTTGAACCTTTTGTAAAGAATTTTAAATGCAACAATTTAATGTTTCAGATATATCTCGTAAAATCTCAATCCAGGTAAATCCAGAAAAATCATCTACCATAACAAGTGAATATATTTTGCCTCCAATGCTTTCAGTTTTCATAGGACTAATTAAATCCATGTGCAAAACAATTAGAAACATTGATGTGTAGAACAATGTGACAGCACCTTATGCAACACTCTTACCTGCTTACCTTTCTGGTATGGTCCACATACAGTAGTACTCTGAAACTTCTGTTTTGGTAATCCTTTTCACTACATCGACTTTGATTAGTCTCTTCACTGATGTATAATATGCATGTCCCAATTTTTGATGCAATAAGACATTTTCACCATTCTTTGACAAATTACACACATTTGTTCCAATAAGATAACAATTATCTACTGCCCTAGACAATCTTCATCTTTATTAAGAACATACACATGATTATTTGTCAAATTTTACATGCAAATTATCATCACAAAGTTGACTAATACTAATCAAATTAGCAAGCAAACCATCAACATGCAAAACATTTTTAAGCTCAGGAAAACCTTCAACATTCAAAGTTCCTTTACATATAACCTGTCCTTTCGAACAACCACTATATGTAATATTACCATCATTCAAGTTCACATAATCAGCTAAGTAGTCACTTTATCCTGTCATATGTCTAGAACAAAAACTATCAAAATACCATTGACCAAGTAAACATGCTTTCAAGGAAGTGTGAACAACATTACAAGTAACATCAGATTTCCATGCAGATTTCAGAAAATATTTCATCGGATTTACCAATAGCTATAACATATATCAGAAGCACTCATAGAAAATTTTATGAAACTTAAAGTAGAGGTGATCAATTTCTCCTTCAGTTTACAAACTTCAAAAAATCTCTTCTGGAATGTATGACTTCTAGCTTGGTAATTGTCTCTTTCAGATTCTCATTCTCTTTGTTCAAAGAATTAAGAGTGAGTTTCTGAGCGTTACAATCATCCAACAACTTTTGGTACTTATGATCATCAATCCTTATGCCTGCATCATCAACAAACCCATTAAAACAGTTCAAATTTGGGTGACTCTGTTTTGATGTTACCATAAATGTTATGACATTAGGCGCAACATCAGAATATGTATCATCCAGATCATCATCTAAAGAATCATCATAATCAATCTTGGTATGAAAAGCGAATTCAACATCTTTTGATTCATCAAACTCATTATCTGATTAATCATTTAAGGTAATACTAAAATTCAGTTTTTGCTTTGGTTCTGTATTGGCTCATTAATTTTCATAATAATCTTATCCAGAACATGCATTAAACTGATTTTTTATATTAATGATCATACCTTGGTTTACCTTCACCTTTTGATAACCTTGGGTGAAATTGATTTTTCCTTCTTTCTGGTGGGGTGTTGATGTGTTGATTTGGATCTTTGGTACATCATAACCTGTAAGTACAGTACTCCAAGCACATTCATCTATCGACTTGATATACATGCACAACTTAGGCTTTAAAATATGGATAATATGTTCGGGTGCCTAAGTGCAGTGGATATGTGATGTGTTTCCATTGCTAACATAAACTAAAAACACACTTATAGCAAGGATCTAACCTAGTGTCGTCAGGTATCGGCTCTGATACCAACTGAAAGTGTGCGTAGGGTGTATGAAGTGTTTAAGTATAAGTAGATAAATGTTGCACAGAATGTTAAGACAAATAGTGCAACACTGACTCTAACAGAATATCAGAAATTTAGATACACAGCGGAAGACTAGAAACACTAAAAATAAACAAGACACAATGGAAATATTTTTCACATAGATTTTATAAATAAAAATCTATGCGAGCCTTACGGCGAAAATCAATACTTATCTTCAAGTATATATGTTGTGTGAAATGTTACAACAATAACCTTCACAACTGAACTATAAACGAGGCAGGTGACAAGTTTAGAAAATGATCTAAGTGTATATGATTACACACTGTCGAAATGCCTAGTCTATCTATGATTACACTCTCAATATATAACAAGACACACAACCATACGAGTGGGATACTTCGTATGAACTAAATGGTAAAACTATTGGCCACAAATCCTAACAGGGATGAACGCTCGGTCTAGGATATTGCTCGAATAGAATACACTGAATTATGAAGCCTTCCTTCGGTATTTATAGAAGTGGGATACGAATTCTAGAGGCTTCCACATTGAGGTCCTATTTTTTAGGAGCTCAACTTCCATGATCTTTCTAGATCCTTCTTGTATGCTCCAGGTCGTTCTAAATGGTTCCAGGCTGCTCTAGCATGTTCTGCAATGTTCTGGAATCTTCCAGGTTCCAGATCCTTGTAGAAGCTTCTAGATCCTGCCAGAAATGCGACAACATTTAGATCAACATTTAATGTAGCATTTCAGAAAAGACTTAGAAAAAATCTCGGAAGGTCAAATTAAGATGTTGTTGATAATGTTAAAGCATTTAAGAATTAACAACATCTACATCAACAATAATCAAAGCATAAATAATTCACACACTCAATATTCACATGGTTTCAAACACCCAAAGTATAAAAATTTAGCCCATGGTGTTTGAGAAAACACCCATGGCTAAAACAACAAAAGAAATAAACATAAAAATAAAAATAACAATATTATAGCAAAATAGAGTTTGGGTGGAAGTCACCTTGATAATTCTTCAATAACCCAAGCTATTACAAGTGAATATAGCTATAATCTTCAAAAACTCAAACTAAATACCAAACTTGAAGCAAATTTATGGAATTAAACTTGCAAAATATGTTAGAAATCTACCTAAGAGTGAAACTAGTTTGAGTGTGTGAAAAATGAGGCCAAGCCTCCAAACAATCTGATTGGGGAGCTATTTATAGCTAGGAGGAATGTTTGAGACGAAATTTGCACTTAAACCCTTGAAATCCTATAAAATTCTCAAATTTTCGCACAACAACAGGTTGACTCGATCAACCGAGTGAGATGGAAGTCTAGAAAATGTTCTGGAAGCAGGGTTGACTCGGCTGCCCGAGTGGATTCTGCTGCAATTTTGCATTATCTCTTTTCGATCATATCTTGATCTCCCGGCCTCCAATTGACTTAATTATTTTTTCATCTCACTCCTTTTTTTCAAGACGCATCCAATGGTGCTGTGGTCTTCTTGACTTCATGAATTCTCAAACACGTATTTTACTTCCAAATAAGTTCAATTTACCTACAAAATTAGCAAAACACCACTTTTCTCCAAATCAAGTGCAATTAGTCAATTTAGTGTGAATAATGAAATAAAAAAATCAAAATTATGCAAAATAAACACGTGAATTTCAAGCAATTTTCACACTAATCAACCCCCCTAAACCAAAAGAAAAATAAAACAAGTGGGAGGATTGTGAAGAAATTCAATCAAAATTGAATGGATGATTGTCAACTTTTCTCAATATAGTCAAGCCAAGAGGTACAAAATCCACAAACAAGTTCACAAGTTTAGCTCAAATCAATACAAGATTAAGTGCTCAATTTACAACTTCCTCACAAGTGTATATCTCTTCACTCAAAGTGTATATCAAGGAAGTATATGCTTTCAACATCAAATCACACAAGTGCACTACCATATGTTTGTCAAATGTCTAAGTTCTCCACCACATGAAAGTGTTCAATCAATGAATCAATAATGACTTCATATTTGGTTATAATGTAGTCTCTTTGATTAAAGTGGAGATGATTTGGATAAAATGACTCGTAAACTAGTGGAGCGGGGAGTAAAGACACATGTAAAGACGCATATAGAAACGGCTCTAAGTTTCAAGAGGAAAATTGCAATTGATCGATTGCAACTAAATTCTAAACTCTCATAATTCATTTACTCACTGTTTTAAGCACATTTTTCATATATCACCAATATCTTTTATCACTTTTAAACTTTAAGTTCTACCAAATATTTGTACACGTCATTGTTATTAGGTTTAGTCTAGTATACACTTGAGTCCATGTTGTACACTCTAGTCCAATTTTTTATTATTATTATTATTATAAAAATAATTACATGACCTATAACTCTTTTTATTTCTTCATTTTATTTCATTTTTTGCTTTTTTTTTTTTTTTGTTTCTTTTTATTTAATTTATTTTTATTTTTTACCCTTTTTTTTTTTACTTAAAACTATACACATCCTCCATTTTAAATTAAATTTTTAAGAACAATTTTTATTCAATAAAAAGTGCAACACAAAATTACTAAAAAAATGTAAGTCGATATAATAAAAAAGTGCAACGCCATATTTACTAAAAATATAAGTTAGTATAACTAAAAGTGAAATACGATATTTCTGAAATTTGCAAGTCGGTATTACTGAAAAGAGCATCACAATACTCCCTCCGTCCCACAAATATAACTCCATTTGACTTTACACACAAATTAAGAAAAATCAATAAATGTAGTCAAGTTTAGCTAATGTACCAATTTTGCCCTTAAAATCTCATACTCCAAAATCTGTTAAGCATTAATTACTCTTATTAATTAGGGGTAAAATTGACAATAATGCATTTAATACTAAAGTAAAAGAGGAAATGTAGCTATAATTTGGGACATCCAAAAAATGAATATGTAGCTATCTTTGTGGGACGGAGGGAGTATTAATGAAAAGTACCAGTCAATATAACTGAAAAGTGTAAGAGTCTATAACTGAAAAGTGCAACAAATTTTTTTACTGAAAAGTGCAACACAATATTATTAAAAAGTGCAAGTCATTATCACAATTTTTAATGAAAAGTGTAAGTTATTAAACTGAAAAGTGCAACACAATATTACTAAAAATTATAAGTCACTATAAATAAAAATATTATTATACAGTTTAATAATTGAAAAGTGTAACATTATTTTACCAAAAAGTATAACATGAAAAAGTGCAAATCAGTATAACTGAAAAGTGCAACATGGACTAGAGTGCATAATATGCACTCGAGTCCATAGCAGACGAACCTTGTTAACATATGTATTAAGTTGACTATAATCAATAGCTACATTAATGTTTTGCGACTGATTATTCATTTGTGTCTTGTGACGTGTGCCTTAAGCTTAATAAATCTACCCAACTCGATAAGACACAATCAACAAACCATGCTTAGTGTCCTTGTCAAACGAAGGCAATCAATATAGACACCTCATATTGCAGTGTAATGCTCAGTTGTCCACTCCTTTTCTGTATAATTATTTTATTAATATCTTCATTTAATTAATGATTCCTAGTATACACTCTCCTAATTGTAGGTATAAATATCCACAGTAAATTAAGTCGTCCTATTTATGTTTTGATTTTTTTTTTATACCACGATATTCAGTTCAAGAAATGATTAATTCGGAAGACTAATTTCATCGTTCATTTACGAAAGGCCAATTTAATGTTAGAAATTTGTGCTCTTTATGGACATGAGTCATGACCCCCTAAAAATTGTTTGCACCTCAAAAATTTCGAACCTGGAACTAGAGAAAAGCACACTCCTAAGTCCCAAGTCTACACTCTCAATTAATGCTTGGAGTTTCTCATTAAAAGAACATATTTATGTAAATATTAATTTATCTTAAGAGTAAATTTGGAAGAAATACAATTCATTGAAAATGCAAAACGTAGTACTCCCTCCGTCCACGAAAAGTAGTCTCATTTGTCTTATATTTTTTGTCCACAAAATGTAGTCTCATACTCTTTATGGAAACTATCACCCTTCAACCATCATTTAATTACTCAAATTGACATCAACTTTATTCACAAACAATCACTTTATTCAAAATGAACCCCACAATATCCTACAATACCATTACTTTATCTATTTTATCTACCTTTTTTCTTAAAACATGTGCCCCACTCCAAATGGACTACATATCATGGACGGATGGAGTATAATTTGCAATGAACACAAAAGGACAAAACGATATATATTATGAATGGGATGGAGTATGATGTTTTGCACTTTTCAATGCAAATTAATTGAATTTCTTCCAAATTAACCCTTAAGATCAATACTCCCTCTTATTCATAATATATGGCGTTTCGACCTTTCGTTTTTTTTTTATTATTATTATTATTATTTATGAAAATTATACGTCGTTTTGCACTTTTTAATGCAAATTAATTACACATTTTCATAAATTACCCTCAAACTAATTAATAGTAATATTTTTTTTTTTTTTGAAGTAATAGTAATAACTTAGATAGTACTAATTTTTAATGTACAGTGTAGAACTGAAGTAATTAATTAGGAGTATAGTAACAAATCATGAATTTTCATAATATGTGTGCATAACTCTAAAATGACATACATTTTAAATAGAAATGAGTAAACACTTAGATAAATGTGTTTTTTTCTTTTAATGACAAATATTAATTAAAGATAAAATGAAAAATTAATTATTTTCTTACTAATATATATACATTGGTTCAAATGAGTATACATTTGGGAATTTTTCTTACATCTCCCCTCCATGAGCCCAAGTATCATATATGCCCCCAAAATAAAGAGCTTTGAAGACTAGAAGAAAATCATCTAGACTCGATAAGATTAATTAAGTGAATACCTAAAATTGTGGTCATTTTATTTCTATCTTTCCACACAACACCGAAGAATGAAAAAGATAGAAAATTTCACCTCGAATAATCTCATAATATAATTACCATATTTTGTTGTTTGTGACTTTTTGTTAGAAAATAATAACAAATGAAATAATTTAACCTATACAAGTTCGAATTTATAGAGAAATGTGTGAAATTAATTCATTTATATGGATAGAATTCTAAAACTCTAGCTCTTCCATTATGACCACCAAAGTTTTAGGTTTTTCTTCGCGTAAGTTCGAATTCCGATGTAAACAACTTCATTCATATATACTTCATGCGTCTCAAAAAGTCAATTCAATATTTATTTCTTTATTTGTTTTAAATTATAATTCACTTTTCTTTTACATTAATATTTTTATCTAAAATTTATTTCATGATTGTTGGGATTAAGCATGAATATTGGTCATGAACATTAAATAAATTAAGGCATAAGAAGAATGTAATAGTATATTTTTATTTTATATGTTTTAAATTATAATTTACTTTTCTTTTACATTAATATTTTTATCTAAAATAACCTTATTTCATGATTGTTGGGATTAAGCATGAATATTGGTCATGAACATTAAATAAAGGCATAAGAAGAATGTAATAGTATATTTTTATTTTATATGCTCAAAATGTTTTATTGGTTTGGGTTAAAAATAGAAGTGAACTATATTTTTACGACGGTGGGAGTGTTTATTTATTTACTTGATAATACTCCTTCATAAATGGTAGAGACTGAGTTGAGAATTCAGTCCACAAATGAGAGAGAATGTTACGAATTTAATAATAAATAAATTAATTTCACACTTTTCTATAAATTTATACTTTTAGGTCCAGTTTAGTAGGATATATTAGTCCAAAAAATAGATGAGTAATCAAATTCAAGATAGATGATTAATCATGCATAAAATAAAATTTATACACAACACATAAAAACACATTTGATTGTGTGCATACCAAATAACCAAAAAACATGTTATTTGCAATTCAATTTGGGTCTGTTGAGATATTCAGATTTGATCATAAATACCTCAACATAATGCTTTCTTGATTGGGAACTCCTAGTGACAAGTAAGCATCATTATAAAGTGGTGTTTGTTGTTGGGCAAACGTTGTCGCAACTAAACTATCATGAATTTCTATCTCAAACAAAATATCCTTAGTCCCCAATTGGGTGCGAACTTAATCTTGGTAGATGCTTTCTCATACAAACTATGATGATCCCTAGTTGAGATCGGAGGGTCCTACGATTGGGTTGAACTAGAAATATCCACATGTTTCGTGTCCAAAAGAGGATCATTCAATTACTTCTCGGTGTATTATCTGAAGTCTAATCTATTCCATCAAACAATGTAGTAAAAAAGGTTCATCATGGGAACCATATCTAGTTACTCAGGATTCCCAAGAACTAATGTAACATAGTCGACATGTGGGTGATCAATTGACTTGGTTGGCTGTTTAAACTTGTTACTGCGCCCTAATTCTTGTTCCCCGAAGAGCTACAACCCCTAGCTTTCCAGACGATAATTGAATGTCCCACAATACCACATTTTTCTACAAAACTCGGACAACCTATCATATTGTACATGAGCCACATAACAG
The DNA here is from genome assembly GCA_963675135.1 of Galeopsis tetrahit. Classification (NCBI taxonomy): domain Eukaryota; kingdom Viridiplantae; phylum Streptophyta; class Magnoliopsida; order Lamiales; family Lamiaceae; genus Galeopsis; species Galeopsis tetrahit. Next base: position 35,704,105 of record OY776122.1, read on the forward strand.
ATCCCCTGCCCCTTGATACATAAGTTTCTCCACAATGCATGTCCTATTTTATATTTTTATCAATAAGAAGTCGAGTATAATGACCTAGAGTTTTGTTCATTGTATGTTAATCTTTTTTTTTTATGGAGGGTTTACAAGATTATAAAATAAAGTTACAAATTACGAGCCTAAGATCTTGATCTTCAAACCAAACGAATATTACCGTCTACTCCAATCGCGTGAAGAGAAAAGACGAGTTTCCCTTTGCCTTAACAAGTGTCCAAGTCTCCAATCTTTAAATGAGATAGCGGAGGCCGGTGGAGAAAGGGAGGAGCAACTCTCTAGAGAGAGAAGCTCTCTATTCTCTCTAAAATCGGTTCATATTATAAGTTATAAAACAGTTAAGTTGAGAGTATAAATTTGGGGAATTTCATAAATGGCCTAGTCAAACTAATACTTATCAAAAATGGCCTTACTTATATAAAATATACAAAAATAGCCTTCTTTTATTTAATTGATTAAAGAAAAGAAAAAGAACAAGCACACTAAACAACCATAAACAAGCACATTAAACAACTCAAAACAACCACATTAAAAATCTTAAACAATCATAAACAACCATAAACAATTATTAAACAATCACATTAAACAACACTAAACAACTCTATTAAACAACCATAAACAACCTTAAACAACTTTGTTGGTCCTGAAAGGAGTATATAACAAGAGTATGGGGGGGGGGGGATACACTTGTATGCAAATCTTTTTTACTTTAACCAAATATGACTCCAGCAAGGTTGTCCTGGACAACTCTGCTGATGTGATTAACTCTTGAAAGATAATCAAACTACTAAGCACTATGGAGTACTTAGTTGAATAACTATCTAATGGAGTTATATGTGCGGAATTAGTGGTTGGCCCTTTAGTTTCAAACTCCTTTAAGTTCTGAAATCCTTTCACAGTTTCACAGTTTCAGGGAACTTGTCCAAATCTTGTTTTGCACAGTTTAGGATATGTATCTTTGAAAGTCCAGTTTGTGCAGTGTTGTATGTATGTAAATGCTTGAAAGTAAATCAACACAAGAGTTTATAGTGGTTCAGAGACTCAAGCTCCTACATCCACTTTCTCTGATTTAACAGGATAATTCATTCACTCTTGAAATTAACTTGTTTTATAGTGCCAAGGTGCACTTAATCAACCACACCACTCCTTGGTGCCTTGATCCCTAGGATGTCAAGAGTCCTAGTACCCTTTCTCAACTCAGAACTGAACTGTTCTTCTCTCAACAGTCAGCTCCTTCCACTTCTACTACTACAACCTTCTAACTTTCTCACTGAAAGGTATAAGGGTTGAAGTTTGGTTCCAACTAATGAGATATCCTTTACAATGAGGAGCGGTGTATAAGGATAGGATATCTCTCTAAGCTTTGTATGGATATACAATGAGGTTCAGCTTAGATGAAGTGTTTGAAGACTAAGATAGTCTCTTTGAAAGCTTGAAAGCACTTGTAAACTTGTAGGATAGTTGGATGTGTTGAGGTGCTTAGTGGATGCTTTCAAATGGTCTTCACACTTCTGTATTTATAGACAAATTTGAGGATTTTCCCGTTGGAGAGGCAGTCTCAAATGTCCATAAATGTCTTCCTTGAACTCTTCAAACTGGAAGACAGATTCTTGATAGTGACATGTCCTTAATTTGGGAAATAAACGGTTGTAACAACTTTGTCTTGACTCTGTAGCACTTTTCCCAATGTCTGACTTTAAGTTTCTCTTGGTCAAACATGGGCATCTCTTCTTATCAAATGATCCTGAGATAATGACAACATTCCTTATCACTAGGACAATTCTGCTTATTAACTTCAGCACTTTCTGCTTATCAGCAGTGTTGGCATGCTCTTCAGATGACTTGGCTCTTTCCCTTTCCATGACTTCTTGGAGTAGTTCTTTGAGCATTCATGGCATTAGATAAGTGGACTTGACCTCATCAGCATAGTTGACCTTGAATTTCAAAGCTTTTAATCTGGTTCAATTGTGCTGAGACAATCTTGCTGGACAACTCTTCTGAACTTGATATTCATTTCAGTAGACCTGATCTTTGATGATCTATTCCACTTAGTTGATCTTCAGAAAAGTTATTTCATACTGAGTTGACTTTGATCAGCATACTTGTCCTTCAGCAGACTTGGGGTCACACCAAAACTGAGCCTTGAGGGGACTTATTCTATATAAGCTTCTAACCATGAGTTCCCCCTCACTTAATGCATATATTGATCTAAGAGCTGCCTAACATATCAGCTTCTCTACTTGTCTTAGGCTACATGTTCCAACAATCCTGAAACATGTTCATGTATTCTGACTAATCTACTTGACATGTCTTAAGGGGGTTTTGGTATCATAATCAAAACTCATTTTATTCCCTACAATTTCCCCCTTTTTGATGATGCCAAAACCTATACAATCTAGGCAAAGGTGTCTTGACTACACTTATTACATTTTTCTTTAGTGTAGGTGACTAAGGTCAAGTTCCCTGAAAGAAAATGTGTTAGTGTATTTTCTGTTTTTCATTGCATTTAGGTTGATAAGTCAGACAAGTAAGAGTTATGTAATGCTGTTTCTTGATTCAAAATGTGTTCAACTATCATTCAATTAAAGATCATTACAAGCATGTTGATAGTTGAACAAACATATCAGAGCATGATGCATTACATTAGAGCATAAATTAACAAGGTACATGATCAGAGTATATATCATAGTTATCAGAGCAAACTTCATATATCAACAGACTTGAGCAACTTTCAGCATAGATGAACATATTATCAAGTCAGCAACCAGGACAGGCATTTATCTATTCCAGCATATAAGGGTCAAGAGGACTTAGCCAATTCAGAGGCTATCTTCAAGAGGTGGCACCATCCCATATTGTGCCCATACTCACTTCTTCAATTCCATGGCCTCTTGATTTGTGCCCTTTGGTCCTAGCACCATTCTCTTCAATTTCAGGATCTCAAAGAACTCCTGAAAGATTTTGGATTGATTAATGAAGCCTTCCTTCTTGGGAGGCATGTAGATGATTAGTTTAGGGGCAGTGAGTTCAATTCTTGCAATATCAGCAGCTGCAAGCAATTGTTGATACAATTCCCTGTAAAACTCAATCATGAACTCAGTGAAGGTGAAGTTGACATCCCTTCCATTCCACCTGTCAATGACATAGTAGTCATAGACAAATTCCCTCTTTGCATCTTCCCAAGCATCATTCAGTTGTTTAGGTGCCCATTTATCCAAGTGAGGATATTTGGTGTCCATTGGAATCAGCAACTGTGGCTTCATCTTGTTGTAGGTTGCTCTCCTTCTTCTAGGCTTCTGAAAGTCAGCCCTTTTCTTGTCTCTTGCTCTGTTTGCTTCTTCCATTAAGTCCATCCTTTCTTGGGCTCTCATCATAGCCAGTTTCTGCTGTGTTTCAGGGTCCTTGCCATAACCTTCTTGAAACAACTTTGATGGATCATTGATCAGCACAATTGTCTTTTTCTTTGGTTGTGGTCCAAAGCCTTCTTCATACAACCCTTCAATATTCTCAGCAGCTTTGGGACCTTCAGTGGATTTAATCTCAATACACTTGTCAGTCTCAGAAGACTTGGCTTTCTCAGCAATTTTGGTTACTTCAGCAGTTTTGACCTTTTCAGCAGTCTTGCTCTTTTTGGTGATTGGCTCTTCTTCTTCAATTCTGAATTCAGGAGGAAGTTCAAGACTGTTGGGAAAGTCAGTGAATGTCTAAGGCTTTCTTTTATTTCCCTTGGCCTTCTTGACCTGTCCTCTAGTTTGGACACCTTCAGCATTTTTGTCCAAACTAGAAACCTCTCCTCCTGGCCTTTGCTGCAATCTGACTTTTTCTTCCTGTGCTGAAGCAACAGAGTTCTTTAGAGCAATTGCAAGTTTCTCATCTTCATCAAGATCCTCCAGATTCAACACTGCTGGTTCCTTTCCCTTGCCTTCAGGCGTCTTGTCCTTGCCTTTATCAGAATCTCCAATTTTCAAGGCACCCTTTGCCCTTGCTCTTTCCCTTTCCCCCTTTTTAGCAGCATCAAAACACTGGGGCTTCAACTCACTCATTGTGGTTGCCATGAGGGATTGCGCTTGATTCAAGGACTTCATCTCCTCCAGTAGATATACATTCTCATCATGTATATTTTGCATTCGATCACTGCTCAAGCTAAGGAAAGCTAAGATTCATCTTCTGCTGAACAACTTCTTCCATAGTTGTTCTGAGGGATGCATCAAGGCTTGCCTGTAAGAGATCAGTGAGGTTGGCCACTGCACTTTCAGCAATTTTGGCCATCACTTCTTGGGAAAACTTTTCTGATGCAGCCTTCACCATTGCTAGCCTCATTTCTTCAGCTCTTTTCTTCTTAATGGTTGTTTTCTTGCCAAGTGCCTGTTTGACAGTCAACCTAAGAGCTTTGACATTGGATGTGTGGTTGTCTCTTAGCAGCTTCTGTTCTTTCTTGACCTCTTTTGAGATAGACTCCATGCTGGCTTTTGCTTTTTGAACCTCGGTGGAGATGGTTTGCAGACCAGATTCCACTCCACTTATCCTTGCTTCCAATGTGGGTAGCACCACATCTTCAGAGCCAGTCAATCTCATCTCCACAGATGCCAATGTTCTACCTTGCTCATCCAAGGTTCCAGAAGTTTCAGCATGAGCAGATTGGACTTGATGAGCCAAGGAGTCCAACTTAGCTGATTGCATCCCAAGCAATGCTTGTGCTGATCCAGAGTCAACTTGGATGGGAGCATCTGTTAGGATATCATCTGCAAAGATTTGGTCAAGATAAATACATGTTATATCAGAAAAATCAAAAGGGTTAGAGAATAAACACTCATCACCCTCATTATTCTTTGCATAAGACTCTGATACATCAGCAGCCTTCTTCTCATTTTCAACTTCTTTTTTACTCCCTTCAATATTAGTGTCCTCACACAAAGGAACAGGCCTCCTTTCACCAAGGTATTCTTGAAGTTCAGATTTGACTTCAAGAATAACCTGTCCTTCCTCACTTATTCCACCCTCATATGTTGGTACACTCACAATCTTAGTGATAACTACCTCTCTTTCATCTAAAACTCCCTCTGATTTTTTCACTAGATTCTCCTTTTCAACCCCTTCTCCTAAACCTGCAGCACCTTCACCTTCAACAAGGTTCAAAGATGGCAGTTGTTGGGAGATCACAGTGCTCATATTAGCAGCCACTGAGTCATCCTGAATGATTAAAGGCTGATCAGTGTCCAACTCTCCTGACACTGAAGAGGCTTTAATCAGACCAGCTTCTAAGGTAGGAGCCTCAACATCTGTAAGTTGTGCCTTAGGTTCAGATGAAACTTCATTGGAAGATGCATCTTTGGCTGTATCACCATCCTTGGTCAACACCTCTGAAGAGATAGAGCCTTTTCTATGATAGGTTACAAGGGGGTTTGAAAACTTGCTGGTTTCAAGAGGATTGGGATGAGAGGGTTTGAAGGGTCATCTTTGCCATCATCATCATTTGAGCTGCTATCAGGGTGTTTGATCCCTTTAGCCAGTCTCTCTTTCTCTTCATCAATCTTGTCAGCAACCAACTTGGCAAATACTTTCTCACCAGTGAGGAACCTTGTCTTGTTTACTCCAGCAAAGTGGAATAATCTGCCCTCTTCTATCTGCCACCAGTTTGCACCTTTGTCAAGAATGACTTGTGCAATCTCCATAATTGATTTATCTTTCACATCCACCAACATCCTCAAATCATGGAACATTGTCTGAAGCCTTGGAAATTCTGCAAGCTGTGGGTACAAACTGTGCACAGTAGCCCTTGCTCCACCTTTGAGCATACTCTCATAAGTATACTCCTCCTCATCTCCACTTGAGTGGGGACTTTGGGTTATAGGGGAGATGGCTCTGGTTTCAGGGATATTGGCTTGGAGAGCAGCTTCAGAAAGATTGAATTCAGGAGGGTTGGCTTTAGAAGGGTTGGGTGCAGTAGAAGGTACTTCAGTTGCTTTTGAGAGCAATGAATCTGAAGGGGCTTTGCTCAGGGGGGTTGGCTCATGAAGTGCAGCTTCTAAGAACTTTGAGTAACTGAGCATGGATGAGTCAAGGGGAGATTGGAGTTTTGTCTCATCCACAGCAAGATCAGCTGGCACATCAATTGCACCTCTTTGTGCACTCCCTTCTAGAAAATATCTCTTTGTAAGATTGAGAGGGGTGATGGGTTGGTTTGTGGGGGTTATGTGAGTTTCAGGAGATTTGGGATCTTTAGGGAGTTTGGACTCAGGGGTTCCAGAACCAGAAGAGTTAGTCCTGGACTTTGATTTAGTCCTGCTTTCTGCCCTACTCTCCCTAAGAGCCACTTGAAGTGTCCTTTCCACCTGAAGCTTTAGAATCTTGTCAGTAGGCTTGGCTCTCCTCTTGCTAGCCCTACTGCTCCCACTTCCTTCTTTGTCTTTCTCAGGGACAACTTCTATGGGCCTCTTGTCACCCTTCTTCTTCTGCCTTGTCTCATTGTACTTTTGCCTCAACTCTTTTGAGTGATCAGAAGGCACTTGCACTCCCTCTTCAGCAACTTCTTCAATCTCAGTTGAAGCTCCCGATGTCTCTCCTCTGAGGGTAGTTGAGACAATTTCTTTGTTTTGACAGCCCTGGCCTTTATCCTCTTCTTCAACTTAGGCTTCTCCTCCTGTTTTTCTTCAGCAGGTTTGGCCAACTGCATTCTCCTTTGTTCAGTTTTCTTACTTAGCTTCCTGAACAATATCTTCTGGGAGGGAGGGGTTGGCAAATGTTTGCATCTCAGAATAGTGAGCTAATTTCTCAATCAGTATGCTTGCCCTTGTGCAATACTTGAGTTTGCTTTCCAACACAACCTTATGGTGGGCTTTCACTTTAAACTTTGTCTTTTCCTTCATCATCTCAGACAAGATGAAGGTCCTCCAATCAAATTTGATGCCCTTATCACTGACATCAATTACTACAGCCATAATCCTTATTCTTGGACCACTCACTTGCTCCAGACTGCCAGTATTGCTCAATAGACTCTTTGTAATTACCTAAAATAGGTTGAGGAACTTGAGCTTGAGAGTTCTTTTATGCTATGTAGATGAGATTGGTCCTGGAACAAGGAGCCAATCTTGAGCAATTTCTTGCTCATGGCCATTGCCATAGAATTCTGGATTTCTCCCTTCAGAGGGCATTCCAAAAGCAGCATCTACCTCTTTCTCAGAAAATTTCACCCTGTGAAATCTTTCTTCCTCTTCTCCTTCAGCTATGTAGGATAGCCTTGTTGTAACTTCTCCATCCTCTGGCTTCCCTCTCCATTTTAGGAATGCAAAGAACTCAGCCATGTATGTTTCAAGGCAAGAATCTGGCTTTTCTTGCATGAACTTTTGAAGTCCTGCTCTTCTCAACCATCTCAGAGTTGGAGTGATTTCTGGATCATCACTTTCAAAGGAGATGATTGGCTCGAATATAAGGTTGTTTTTATGGCTAAGATAACCAAAGTCAAGGTCTAGATCCTTATTGGTGAAATCTACAACCATTTCAGGTTTAGCTTTGGGAGCCATTGAAGAACAGTAAGGTTTTTGAAAGAGAGTTTGAGAAAAATGGAAGCTAGGGTTTCAATAAAGTTGAATGCGTGGGGGAGACTGGACTTGGTGGGCTTCTTAAGACTTATGAATATTCCAAAAGGAATGTATATCAATGAGTAGGTGAGTCTTAAGGCAATTCAACGGTTTACAAATGAGGAAATTCAATTTGAACGGCCAAGATTGATTTCAGGGGAGTTGGCCAGTTTTGATCCAATGGTCAAAAACCAATGTAACAGTAGAAAACGGTTTTTATCCAAACGTGGGAAGGAGTTAATATTAATTAATGGCTGGGGAGTTATCAAGGTAGATCATGTCTCGAATTGTTTAATGCAAACAAGAGTTAAATCTTGGCATTTAATGCATTGAAAGTGACTTTTTGGGTAGGGGACAAATTGAATCCTTGAAAAGGTGATGGCTTGAAGAGGAATTGGATAGCCATCGAAATAGACAATGATTACCCAAAATAGGTGCTTATCAGACCAAGATTTGGTTTGATAGCCAAGACAACTTATCTGACCCTACATGAACAAGTGTCCTGAAATGTTATGGACAAGTGTCCTGAATTTTCATAGACAAGTGTCTTGATCAATTTTATGAGTTTCAGTAGACTTGACCAAGTCTGCTGAATATCACTTCCAGTTCCCCCTTGATTAATCAACTCCTTTGGACTTACTTGCCCAACTTCCCTGGATCAAGAAGTCTCAATTCTGGTGATAATTCCATGAATCTTACTTCTGCAAGTGGTTTTGTCAATATATCAGCTTTTTGATGATCAGTATGGATTTTCACCAACTTGATGTCCTTCTTCTCCACATGGTCTCTAATGAAGTGATGCTTGATGTCCACATGTTTACACCTTGTGTGTAACATTGGATTCTGTGATATTGCAATAGCACTGTTGTTATCACATAATATGGGCACTTCAGTAGAGTTTATATTGTAGTCTCTTAGTTGTTGTCTCAACTAAAGGATCTAAGCACAACAACTTCCAGCTGCAACATATTCAGCTTCAGTGGTGGAGGTGGCCACTGTGTTCTGCTTCTTAGAGAACCAAGATATGGGCTTGTTCCCTAAGAATTGACAAGTCCCTAAGGTGGACTTCCTGTCAATTCTACAGCCTCCATAATCAGCATCTGAGTAGCCAGTGAGCTCAATGTTGTCATGAGCAGGGTACCAAAGGCCTAGATTTTCAGTGCCTTTAAGATACCTCAAGATCCTTTTAGTAGCCTCTAGATGGCTCTTCTTAGGATTGGCTTGAAACCTTGCACAAACACCTACTGCAAAGGTGATGTCAGGTCTGCTGGCAGTGAGGTAGAGGAGTGAACCAATGATTCCTCTATACTCAGTAGAGTTGGTTGGAAAACCACTCTCATCTGGATCCATCTTCCAGTTTGTGTTCATAGGGATCCTTACTGGCTTGTTGGTTGTACACCCAAATTTCTTGATCATTTCCCTGGTGTACTTTGCTTAGTTGATGAAGACTCCTTCTTTTGATTGCTTGACTTGTAAGCCCAAGAAGAAGTTCATCATCCCCATCATTGACATTTCAAACTTGCTTTGCATGAGCTTTGAGAATTTCTCACAAAGCTTCTCATTGGGGGATCCAAATATGATGTCATCAACATATATTTGGACAAGCAAGATGTCCTCTCCTTCAGTGATTCTGAAGAGAGTTATGTCCACAGTTCCTTTGGTAAAACCATGATCCAAGAGGAATTGTGACAGTGTGTCATACCAAGCTCTTGGGGCTTGCTTGAGTCCATATAGAGCTTTCTTTAGTCTGTAGACTTGGTTTCCAACTTCAAAACCAGGTGGTTGCTCCACATAGACTTCTTCTTTCAAAACTCCATTCAGAAAGGCACTTTTGACATCCATCTGATACACTTTGAACCTTTTGTGGGCTGCATAGGCTAGGAAAAGTCTTATTGCTTCTAGCCTTGCCACAGGTGCAAATGTTTCATCATAATCAATGCATTCTGATTGACAATAGCCCTTGGCCACCAATCTGGCCTTGTTTCTGACTATCACATCATTCTCATTCTTTTTGTTCTTGAACACCCACTTGGTTCCAATAACATCTTGATGTGTAGGTCTATCCACCAGCTCTCATACATCATTTCTGGTGAATTGATTTAACTCTTCCTGCATTGCTGTGATCCAATTAGCATCTTGAAGTGCTTCCTCAATATCACTTGGTTCCTGTTCTGATAGGAAACAACAGAATAGAGCACTTTCACCATGAAATCTTCTAGTTTTGACTCCTACACTTGGATCACCAAGTATCAAATTAGTAGGATGGTCAGATAACCATGTCCTTCTTTTTCTGATCCCTTCAGTAGAGTTGTCCTCTACTAAGGTTGAGTTACTAGTATCATAAAATTCAGGATAATTGAATGCAGGATCTAATTCAGGATCATACTCAGGGGTGTTGTCCTCAATGTCAGGGACATTGGCATTTTCAACATTGTTGATTCCCCCTTGAATATTGGATCCATTAACTACCTCAGCAGGGTCTGCTTCTTCATTGGTAGTTGTTGCCTGAATGTGAACTGGGATTGGGTCATTCAGTTCACCATTTCCTTCAGTGGGGTTTGCTTCAGGAATGTTGCCTTCAGGATTGTTGTCCAGTGATATATCTTCAGGAGGATTGGCTTGGACAACATCTATGAATACATTGTCCTTGTCTTTTAGGCTCAATCTGGTTGTTCTCGGTGTGATTTCTTCAGTATCCAGGTTCTTATTCCTGATCTCAGAAGTAGATTCATCAAACACAACATGAGGTGTTTCTTCCACAATAAGGGTTTTACAGTTGTAAACCCTGAAAGCTCTACTGATTTGGGAATATCCAAGGAATATCCCCTCATCAGCTTTGCTGTCAAAAGCTTTCAACTGCTCTTTCCCAGTGTTGTGAATGAAGCACTTACAACCAAATATGTGGAAATATGACACTTTAGGCAATCTTCCTTTCCAGAGTTCATAAGGGGTTTTGCCCTGTCCCTTAGTGTTCAAACATCTATTCTGAGTATAGCATGCAATCTTTATGGCTTCAGCCCAAAACTTCTTAGGTAGGTTTGAATCAACAATTAAGGTTCTAGCAGCTTCTTTTAACGTTCTATTTCTTCTCTCTGCAACTCTATTCTGCTGAGGAGTTCTAGCTGCTGAGGTTTCATGAGCTATCCCATTTTGTGTGCAATACTCATTGATGTATGAATTTATGAACTCAGTGCCTTTGTCAGATCTTATCTTGATTATATTAAGGTTTTTTTCATTTGACAGTCTCTTTAACAGTTCAGGGAGTTTGACTTGTGTTTCCTTCTTATTAAGGAGAAATACTACCCATGTGAACCTAGAGAAGTCATCTACTACAAACAATGTGTATTTTCTGCCATTTATGCTTGCAGGGGTAATTGGTCCAAATAAGTTCATATGCAAAAGTTCAAGTACCCTTTCAGTAGAGATGACTTGTTTTCCCTTAAATGAGGCTTTAATCTGTTTTCCTTCTTGGCATGGTTTCCAAACATGCTCCTTAATGAAACCTCATTAGGCAGTCCTTTAACTAATGCATTTCTGGCAAGTTTGTTCATTGATTTAAAGTTCATGTGGTTTAGCCTCTTATGCCATAACCAGCTTTGTTCATTAGAGCTTTTAGCAATGAAACATGCAGCATCAGTAGACTTGTCCCAGTCTGCAAAATACACATTTCCTTTTCTAGTTACAGTCAGTAGAGTTTGTTGAGTTCTATCTTTGATTAAGCATTTTCCACTTGAGAACTCAACATTGAAACCTTTATCACAGAATTGACTTATGCTTAGGAGATTATATTTGAGACCAGCCACATAAGATACATTGGATACCTTGATATTACCAATTATCAAGGTACCATAACCTTTTGTTGTTGCTTGTGAGCTGTCTCCAAATGTGACATTTGGGCCTTCTCTTTCAGTGAAATTAGTGAGGAGATTCTTGTTTCTAGTCATGTGCCTTGAACATCCACTGTCAAGGTACCATGCTGACTTTTTGCTCATACTCCTCATCTTCTTGTGGCCCTTAGGTACCTGCAATTAGCAAGCTTTAGGTACCCTTTGAACTTTGGGTCCTGAGAGGTTAGTTGTACCTTTAGGAACCCAAACTTGCCTAATTACCCTGATTGATTCAAGGTGGTTAAGTTGTTTTCCTCTAGCATCAACATATTCTATCTTTCCCTTAAATGCCTTTGGGAAAGTGTGTGTGAAAGTGTTGACTTTGTAAGTTTCAGGAGAGTTGTCAAATCTCCTGAACTTATGAGTTCTTTGTGCTACTTGAGGAAATCTTTGAGGAAAGACATATTTGTGACCATTACCCTTGGGCATGAAGGGTTTTGGTTGTCTCATTTTATTCTGCCCTTGAGGATAGTTGTTCTTAGGTCTGTTCAGCTGAGGCTTCCTCAGTAGAGTTGACCTAGGCTGATCAAACCTTGGATATCTCCTCTGAACATTGTTCAGGAGAGTTGCCCTACCATTGGGTCTACTCTGCTGACCAATATTCCTCTTGTGTTCAGGGACCTTGGCCTTTTCCTTAGGTTTGGGCCTAGTCTCCTGAATCACTTGAGTGAGCATCTCATGCATTTTGCCCCCTTTGTTCAGTGGCTAAATTATTTAATTTTCAGTTTGTTGTACCATTGATTTAACAAAGATTTTCTTAGTGTTACTAGTGGAAGCAACACTAAGACAAGGTGAAGATTCAAATGGATCAAAGCCTAATCCACTTCTTTTAGCTATAGGTCTTTGGTAACTTTGAATTTCCTCTATTGCTCTAGAGGATTTCTTCAAAGCATACATCTTTAATTTCAGGCTCTCTTCACTTGATTTGAGAATATCATACTCATGTGAGAGGTTTTCAAATTTAGCTTGAAGAATTTTGAGTTCAAAATCTTTTCTCTTCTGAGAGAGCAGTTGGTCATCAATCTGCTTCTGTTGGTCAACCATCCTGAGATTTGCTTCCTCAAGCTCTCTCAAGACTTGTTGATAAACTTCAGTAGATTTGACATCAACTACTGTCTCAGTAGGTTTTGTAAGTTCAATTGAAAGCCTTTCATTTTCTCTCACACAGCTGTCATGAAATTCTTGTAACCTAGTGAAATCTTCCATCAACTTTCCAAAATAAAGTTTCAAGTTGACTTCACTAGTGTTTTGTGAAAGAAATGATGGTGAACTAGAAATAGAGGATACCTCATCATCCTCTATGGCCATGTTGCACACATCATCATCATCTTCACTGTTTGAGAACAGTCCATCAGAAGAGTTGAAGCTTTCAGCACTGTCAGACTCATCACCAGCCATCATGGCTTTCCTATTGGTGAATTTTTTGTCTCTTTTTGCTTGCCTCTCTTTTCTCTCCTTAGAGTTGAGTTCAGGGCAATCATACTGGAAGTGCCCTTTCTTCTTGCAGTTATAGCACAAATCCTCATCATCATCTTTCTTTGGGTCATCTCTTCTTCTAGATGAGGAAGGTTTAGCTCTGCTGGACTTTCTCCTATCAGAGTACTTGTCCTCTGACTTTCTCTCATCAGGCTTCTTGTCCTCAGCCTGGACTTCAGAAGAGTTGTACCTTCTCCTGAATTTGTTATCTTGGTAGAATTTCTTGTATTTACCAAACCTTGAGTTGAGTTTGTCAAACCTCCTAGCCATGAGGGCCATTACTTCCTTCATTTCAGCCTTAGAGACTGACTTGGATGATCTTGGAGTGGACTGCAACTCTGGTTCAGCAGCCTTGGCTTTGAATGCCACTCCTTTGGTTGGTAAGGAAGATTCCTCAGCTGACTTTCTTCTATTGAGGTCAAACTCATAAGCTTTGAGCTCTGAGAAGATTTGTTGCATGGGCATGCACTACAAAAAAAATTGCTTTTAAGGACACGTAGAAATGTTATAATAAAATATCTATAATCACACTTTATCTAGCTATTATCACATTTATTTTATGTGTGGTCTAAAGTCGTGTGAGGATAGACTAATGAGATATAATCACACTTTAGAATGAGGAAATAAAGTAGATATTATCACACTCTAAAATCTACATTTAAATATTAATTAAAAAAAAACTAAAAAAGTAACCCAACTGCGTTCCCCTGGACTCTTTTATTTTATGTGTGGTCTAAAGTCGTGTGAGGATAGACTAATGAGATATAATCACACTTTAGAATGAGGAAATAAAGTAGATATTATCACACTCTAAAATCTACATTTAAATATTAATTAAAAAAAAAACTAAAAAAGTAACCCAACTGCGTTCCCCTGGACTCGACCCCTGTATCCCTGTACCCCTTGAACCTATTGTAATGATTTTGCCAATATACTACAACTTATTTAGTTTTATAATTACACGAATATAAATATATAAATATATATATATATATATATATATATATATATAAACATTTTGAAAAATTGTATATTAATTGTGCTTATTAAATTAACTTAACATTATTTTAGAAATAGCGTATTTGTATATATATATATATACCAGATTTTTTTAAGAAAAAAATTGTATATTTTCTGTTTGCTTAAAAACTCAAAATAATTTTATATACGTAAAAAATAAACTTCAATAAATAAAATTGTTATTTATATTTATGAAAATATTATTTATCAGCAAATATAAAATTAAATAAAAAATTAATATAATTTGAAATTTTTTTATAATTCTAACATAATAATGTGGCATTAGAGTTAATATTAACACAACTTATTTTTTTTAGTGTGGTAATAACATACTTGTTAACACATTTAAAATATGATGTATTTAAAAGGTACTTATAAACACATCTATTTTTAGTGTGTTAATAGGGGTGTGACAATAGACAATGTTTATTTTTGTATGTGGTAATTGAGTATATATCCACACACTCATTATTGAATGTCTTTAAAAATACACCTATTAACACACTAATTTTTTTAATGTGGCTACAAAATACTTTTTACCATATTTATTTTATAGTGTGATAAAAGTTATGTGGCAAAAAGCCTTTTTTCTCGTAGTGATGGTTGAGAGGTCCTTTGTATTTTGCATCATTACAGAGTATACATCCTACTTTTGAGTGAGACTTCTCAGGATTTTCAGTGCAACCTCTCTCTTAGAGTAGACCTTGCCCAATGAGTTGATTTCATTCATCACATCTGTGAATCTACCAACAAACTTATCAATGGACTCATCTAACTCCATTGTGAATTGTTCAAACTTCTGCACAGCCACTTGGAGCTTATTCTCCTTTATCTTTTCTGTACCGTCACACATTTCTGCAAGAGTATCCCAAATTTCTTTGGCTGTTGTGCAGTGGTAGACTCTTCCCATTACTGCATCTGGCTGGAATGGTCTGGTAAAGAGTGTTCATTGCAAGATAATTCAAATTATCTTTTCTTTTCTCCTCAGTGGTGAGATCATCTTCATCCTTGGGGATTTCTTCCCTTATATCAGCTCTTTGTTCTTCAGTCATCCTGGGGTTGATTTGAGTGAACACAAAAGGTCCTCTTATGATCACTCTCAGCATATCATTGTGCAGGCATGCAAGATGAGCTCTCATTCTGATTTTCCAGAAGTCATAGTTCACAATTGAGAACATAGGCAGTTTGTGATGAGATATATGGTTGATTGGATCAGTGGCCATGTTGTTGAGTCCTTGAACACCATCATTTGGAACAACATTGTGGTTGGCCATATCTCAAAACAAAATAGGTTAGTTATAGATATGATAGATTTCAGATAGAGATCAGTTCAGTGACCACACAAAAATGTGTCTTTGAAAATCAAAATGGATTTTCAGAAGCAGTGGTCTTTGAACCCCTGCTCTGATACCACTTGTTGGTCCTGAAAGGAGTATATAACAAGTATATGGGGGGGGGGGAATACACTTGTATGCAAATCTTTTTGACTTTAACCAAATATGACTCCAGCAAGGTTGTCCTGGACAACTCTACTGATGTGATTACCTCTTGAAAGATAATCAAACTACTAAGCACTATGGAGCACTTAGTTGAATAACTATCTAATGGGGTTATATGTGCGGAATTAGTGGTTGGCCCTTTAGTTTCAAACTCCTTTAAGTTCTGAAATCCTTTCACAGTTTCACAGTTTCAGGGAACTTGTCCAAATCTTGTTTTGCACAGTTTAGGATATGTATCTTTGAAAGTCCAGTTTGTGCAGTGTTGTATGTATGTAAATTCTTGAAAGTAAATCAACACAAGAGTTTATAGTGGTTTAGAGACTCAAGCTCCTACATCCACTTTCCCTGATTTAACAGGATAATTCCTTCACTCTTGGAATTAACTTGTTTTATAGTGCCAAGGTGCACTTGATTAACCACACCACTCTTTGGTGCCTTGATCCCTAGGATGTCAAGAGTCCTATTACCTTTTCTCAACTCAGAACTGAATTGTTCTTCTCTCAACAGTCAGCTCCTTCCACTTCTACTACTACAACCTTCTAACTTTCTCACTGAAAGGTATAAGGGTTGAAATTTGGTTCCAACTAATGAGATATCTTTTACAATGAGGAGCAGTGTATAAGGATAGGATATATCTCTAAGCTTTGTATGGATATACAATGAGGTTCAGCTTAGATGAAGTGTTTGAAGACTAAGATAGTCTCTTTGAAAGCTTAAAAGCACTTGTAAACTTGTAGGATAGTTGGATGTGTTGAGGTGCTTAGTGGATGCTTTCAAATGGTCTTCACACTTATGTATTTATAGACAAATTTGAGGATTTGCCCGTTGGAGAGGCGGTCTCAAATGTCCATAAATGTCTTCCTTGAACTCTTCAAACTGGAAGACAGATTCTTGATAGTGACATGTCCTTAATTTGGGAAATAAACGGCTGTAACAACTTTGTCTTGACTCTGTAGCACTTTTCCCAATGTCTGACTTTAAGTTTCTCTTGGTCAAACATGGACATCTCTTCTTATCAAATGATCCTGAGATAAGGACAACATTCCTTATCACTAGGACAATTCTGCTTATTAACTTCAGCACTTTCTGCTTATCAGCAGTGTTGGCATGCTCTTCAGATGACTTGGCTCTTTCCCTTTCCATGACTTCTTGGAGTAGTTCTTTTAGCATTCATGGCATTAGATAAGTGGACTTGACCTCATCAGCATAGTTGACCTTGAATTTCAAAGCTTTTAATCTGGTTCAATTGTGCTGAGACAATCTTGCTGGAAAACTCTTCTGAACTTGATATTCATTTCAGTAGACCTGATCTTTGATGATCTATTCCGCTTAGTTGATCTTCAGAAAAGTTATTTCATACTGAGTTGACTTTGATCAGCATACTTATCCTTCAGCAGACTTGGGGTCACACCAAAACTGAGCCTTGAGGGGACTTATTATATATAAGTTTCTAACCATGAGTTCCCCCTCACTTAGTGCATATATTGATCTAAGAGCTGCCTAACATATCAGCTTCTCTACTTGTCTTAGGCTACATGTTCCAACAATCCTGAAACATGTTCATGTATTCTGACTAATCTACTTGGCATGTCTTAAGGGGGTTTTGGTATCATAATCAAAACTCATTTTATTCCCAACAAACTCTAAAAAACCTCAAACAAGCCCAGTAAACAACCTTAAACAACCTTAAACAACCCTAAACAACCACAAACAAGCTCAGTAAACAATCCTAAACAACCTTAAACAACCCTAAACAACTTCAAATAAACCCAGTAAACAACCCTACACAACCTTAAACAACCTGAACGTGAATTTTGGGTGTAAACCTAAAAAAAAAATCACTTGAATTCACTATGATAAAACATCAAATACCAATAAAATCAAACAAAAGAATATAATAGAAATATGTTTTTTACCTTCAATATAACTTTCAATTACATTATGAGAAAAAAATGAGAGAATTTAAGTGTAGAGATTGAAAAGAAGAATGAGAGAATATGAGATTTGAAGAAGTGATTTTTTTTTTTATAACATTTAAAAGTGGTCAAAGAGAATAAAGATTAAAAATAAATATGGGTAGGATTAAAATGCCATACATGATATATTCCACGTATAAATTAGTTCATTGCATGTTCATCAGTCTTAATCAAAGTGTAAATTACAGAGGTCATTGCTTCTAGAATAACATGTTGCCAAATCAAGAATTCAAACTCACACTTGTATCCCCAAGTTAGAACTTCAATAAATATGAATATACAAACACTTTTATAAATTAAATTTAAATACTTTCATCTGTCCACTTTTATAATTTTTACTTCCTTCTTTCGTCAATTCATTTTTATAATTCCCATTTCTTAAATTTAAATACTAGTCGCAGTATTACATATTTTTCATTTTGAAACATGTCAAAAGCAAGACATGTGTTAGAAGCATTGCATTTTCCCCTTTTATAATATACTAGTAATTATTTAATAAATATACATATACAATCATTTTTATAAATTAAACTCAAAACAACCGGTATGTTACTCCATCATTTACATCAAACTCGAAATCTACGCAAAGATCTGATTCCAATTTCCAATACTAACCACCAATACCACATCATTTACATCAAACTAAAATCATATACTAATAAATAAAATTAAATATTAAATATATTTACATATTTCAGCTTTTATTCTTTTTCCTCAATTTGCACCTGCCATTTTCTCGTTTTCTGCATTTTTTAACAGAGAGAGGAACAAGGGTTTCTGTGGGTGGAGGAAGAAGAAACTCTCTCTTCTTGTCACCCATTTTTACATGCCCTGTTTCTCTCTAATTTTGCTTTTCCTTACACATCAAGATTATAATTTTCGTATTTCATTTTTGTTTTACTGAAAAAAACCATCTTGATTCTATTCCCCAACTCGTTTATTTTTTGCATTTCCATTAGATCTGCCTTTATCAAACTCCCTGATTAGCACTTGATTCCATTTCTCATTATACTTTACAGTTGTCATTAAATAAGCATTTATTATAGTTACCTGATTTTCCTTTTCTATTTACCACATACTTGTGTCATTAACCAATATATTCTTTTGCTATTTTGATGAAAATTATTGGTTGTGTTTACAGATAATCCTCCTTTGAAATCTTTAGACGAGGCCCACTGTTTGGGTAGGTGGGCTTCGTCTGTTTTTGTGATTTGAAGATCCCTTTTCCTCTTTTTTAATAGGGAGAGGGAGAGGGAGAGGGAGAGGGGTGAAGAGAGAATAAGAATTCTTTTTATATTTACTCATACCTGCTACAGTATAATTGCTTCTCCATTATTAGTGGCCTAAATTTTCTTACAATTATCCAAATATATATTGTATGAGTGGAGTTGAGAACCCCCTTGTGAAATGTATTTCTTCTTGGTCACCTGTTTCTTCTCTTTCATCTTCTTCTACAACTCTTTTTCCATCCAGCCACTCCCATCATGGTCTTGTGAGATGAGATTGCTTCCTCTCTGGTTTTGGAAAGATTCATCATTCTTTTACCACATAGCACAGTCCCTTAGAAGCATAATTCTAGGTGTGATTCTCTCACGTTTTACTTCAAAAATGTCATGTAAGAAGAAGAACACTTCCAAAGTGGAGAGTTTTGACAACATATCAGAGATGTCTTTCCTGGATTTGCCTGATCTTGTATCAGAATCCATTCTTGAGAAGCTTCCACCAGAGGAGCTTTGTAGAATGGCAAGTGTGTGTACTTCTTTGAGAGAGAGATGTATGAGTGATCATTTATGGGAAAAGCTCATGAAAAACAAATGGGGTAGGATTGTTGGCCCTTCTGCACATAGGGAATGGCAATGGTTTATTGCTTCAAGAAAAGGTTCAGTGTTTTTCAATCAAAGCAATCCAAAAGGCCTAATGGCATATCTCAATCAACTATGGCCAGTTGCAATAATTAGATCCAGTTTTAGCAGTATTGGCAATAAGGACAACTTCCCTACATTGAATTCAATCATGGCATGGTATTTCGCCCTTGAATCGGGCAAGTTTTGGTTCCCTGCTCAGGTTTATAACCGAGAGGTATGAATACTAATTCCCCTTCATAAATTGGAGAATGAATTTTGGTTGTATTGAAGTTTTATGTTGGGCATTGTGTGCAGAATGGTCATATTGGATTCATGTTATCATGCTATGATGCTGAGCTTAGATATGATAATGAAACCGACACTTTTGATGCCAGGTACTTGGGAATACTAGTTTTCACATGTTTGATTATTAGTTTTTCTTGGACTATTTAGGCCTGGTTGGTAGATATCTATGGTCATATTTCAACTGACTCAGCTTAAATCACAAATGATGTGTCTTTTTCAGTAATTTGGTATGCACACAATTGATAGTGTTTTTGCGTACTAGGTAGAAATTTTATTTTAGGTCTGATTCGGCATCTATTTTGGACCTGATTACCCACCTATCTTGGGTAATCTACCCTACCAAATTGGGTCTTATGTGAAAAATGATGTTGTTGTTGATGAGCAGATATCCACCACATGGAAGGAGAGCAAGTCCAATCGAGAGTGGTGTAACATGGGATAGGCTTAGAGCTCCCCCTATTGATACTTCTCCACATGATCTTCATATATCTGATTGTCTAAATGAGCTCAAACCTGGTGATCATATTGAAATCCAATGGAGAAAAAACAAAGATTTTCCATACGGTATTTTCTAACTAGACCTCAGACGTTTTGTTTGTTTCATTTATTTTTAGTTGTGTCATATATTTGCAATACGCATGGCTTTTAGATTGATGAGATGAGAAAATATGTTTTGGCTTTTAGATTGATGATTGATCTTGAATGGAAAAGCCTTGCCTAGAAACTCCATTAAAGAAAGACCGACCACAAAATCAAGAACTGAAAAAGTATACGAATTCTTTAAATGTAAAAGTGCTCACCCCTAAAAACTTTTTCATCGAGCCTTAGAAATCATCATCAACTCTGTTTTGGGAGTGCAATGAGTGTTTCCATTATGCATACTATTTCTCGAAATAGAAGGTTGTCGTTCGTTTTATTTAAGTGGAAACTTTCGTCAACTATTATAGGCTTATTGAAACTCAATTCTATTCAACTAAAGATGACCAAATACAATGAATGTTATACACCAATCTTTAATTATTAATATCTCACGTTGTGCACAGGTTGGTGGTATGGTGTTGTAGGCCACTTGGAAACATGTGATGGGAATGCAAACTACTGCAGATGTCACAATAGTGGTGAGTTGTTATCAAGTTTTCAACAAATTCATTTAAATTAATTGCCTTTTCATACTTTGCATTATCATGCAATGAATTGAGATCCAATCAAAACTAGACAACTTGAGTGGGTGGTGGCTGTTAATCTCAGTTTGTGATTTCATTAATAAAGAAAGTGGTCAAACATTTATCATCAAAATATATTATCTACTCTTGGTAGGCCCTTTTTGGCTCCCATTTTTTCTGCATGTGGGTCTTCCTATTAGTCCTTCAGAAAAGCCCTACTTAATTTTGCCGCTCTCTTTTGTTACCAGCAACACAGAAAAATACATACTTTTACGCAGTGTCCAGCTTTGGAGATAAATAATTATGCTTTTACTATCAGTATTCCGTCCCATGTTATCTTACGTATGAGTCTTTTTGGCTATTTACTTGTTGTAGCATGTTTTTTTCAACTGCTTGAATTGCCTATTAGGTATGTCGATCTCTGAGAATCCTTCTTTACACTTGTGCACGTGCAGTCGTGCACACACACGTGAGCCTTTCATATGTGACAGTTGACAGGATTTAACAAGTTGTCTTTTCTTTTTCTCTTTCTGATTGAAAAATGTAAATTTAATTGATCAAGATTTGTACAAGTAATCGGGCACAAAAGTCATCTTCTCTTTATACAGCATGTTAAAATCTTATATCATGTAGATCATAGTACGGAAAATATGTAATTAGAGATGGACTTGTTAACGTAGTTACTATCTTGCTGCAGGCATATGTTTTGCACTCTTTTATATAAGTAGTATAGTAATTCTTTCAATGCTTTCCTTGAAATGTATGCCTTTTGTGTTGATGACATTTGGCGTTGGAGATTTGAATACTTTCTGATGAACAAGAGAAAGCCGGAGATTAATTATTCAGATTTTTCTACTCTTTGAATATAAGTCTTCTTGTTCATTTCAATCAAACAATATATATATATATATATATATGTATATATATTGTTAATAATGAATATGCACTGCAGACACTGCGGTGCTGGTGTTCAACCAGTACAGTCCTGGTTCACGTTGGAGAATAACGACCATTGATAGGAAAAACCATAGGGAAGAGGGAAATGCAGCTGATGGATTTTATGGTGGAATTCGGAAACTGTGTAGCAATGAAGAGATTTCCACATGGAAAAAGATGTGGCCGTCTCAAGAATTGGAATAATACACACCTAAAATTTCAGTTATATCTAAAGCAAGAAGCAGGGCATGGTGTTTTAGACATGGGAGACGGGGCGTTTTTTTGCCACAAAATGGACTCTTTTTGCCCCGTTCTTCTTCACACGGCCAGAAAAGTTGATAGAGTTGTAACGAATATGTAAATTTCATCCATTGTATTATAGATAGATGCCCCATAAAAAGCCATAGACAATAAGCTTTGTAGACAGTTAGCATTCTTACAAACTTGCCCCCCAAGCTCAGGCAGATTACATTCTTTAAGTGATATGTATGTTGTACTCATCCGTCATTTTGGAAATGTGAAAATTAGTTGCAATGTGGAAATTACATAATGGATTTTGTTGAAATGACATGCTTCTATATATGGTGGTAGTTGCAAACTCTGTGAAATGGGGCAGAATCACTTTTTTTCTAAAAGCTGCTCCTCACGGGTTTTGAAAAACGTGATTTTGGAAGTTAATAGAGTTTGCGAACACACCCTATCAGGGGCTTCCGACCCCTTAACCTAAGCAATAGGTTACAGGTACTATATTTGTATCAGCAGCCATGTTCCTCTTCCCGTTTCTTCGGAGACTTCCCTTGAATTTAAAGCTCGACTGACCAAAATAACCCTGTTTTCGTACTTCTGAGCTTTTCTTTGTTTTATTGCTTCCAAATGATGCATACTTTAGCAGAAACCCTTTTAGTTTCTGAACTGCACTTTCCTCGCCTTTTCCACTCTTCTTTCCGACGTACTTCCCTTGAGGCGAACAGGGCTTCTCTGAACCATCATGCTCGATTTTCAAAGGCCTCACTCTTTGTCGGAAAAGGAACCCAATCGGGCTCTTGGGGCCCAGCCCGTGTCTATTTTGGTCTCGAACCCATCTTGCATACACCGAGCCTTTGAAATCCAGCGGTCCACTATAGCTCTGTGTTGCTAATTGCATCGGATTATTTCCTTTAGGATCACCATCTTGATTGCAGCATTCATCATCAGAGGCTTTGGAAGTACCCCGGAATGGTGAAAATGATCTTGATCGTCGATGGAGGCTGTTTCTTCCTCTCTTCTCTTCCCTCACTTTCTCCAAAGCCACCATGAACGGATCGAAACCATCATTCCACGAATTCTTACGTGCAAATGGGAGTCTGCAGGCCGTTCTTGGGGATGCAAGGGGAGACTTTTGGCTAAAACTGTTGAAATCAGTCTCACTCTGAAGCCTTGGAGGGAGTTTCAAAGGCATGACTAAGCCATTGAAGAAGAGTTCATCCGCAAAGGCCATAGCCGGGAGGGAATCCCTACGCTCTCGATGCTTTAGTCTGTCCAACGGAGACTCAGAGTCGAACCTCTTGCTAGTTCCAAACTCGAAGTCATCACCTCGATTATCGCCGTTCGTCTTAAAGGGGCCGCCTTTCCATTGTGGGCTAGCAGGAGCACTGTAGTAATACTCCATGCTGCTGTATTCTTTTGGGCTAGTAGGAGCAGTCATATAGACATAAGGGGAAGCTCCATTTGAGTTTGAAGTTTGATTGTCATGTTCCATCTCTCTCTCTCCCTCTCCCTCTCTCTCTCTCTTTTATACTCTCTCTCTCCAAAATTTTGAGTGCAGCAGACAACTTGAAGAGTGGCAGAAAACAAGAAAGTGCTTGTACAAATTTATGATTGTGGTGTGTTTAGGGACCTGAATTTAAGGATTGCTTGTTCCAGCTCACATGCATGATTCTTTTTACTTGTAAAATAATCTTCAAAGTAGGAAGAATCAAACAACAAAAGGCAGAAAAATATACTTGAAAATGTCCTTAACAAAAAGTTTCAATTTTCACTAGTGGGGTATGTTAATGTATGGCCAATAGAATTTTCAAATCTTCGAAATTGGTCAATGTGGACTAATTAGGAGCTACAATTGATTGGAATTAAAGCCTATCCACTCTAATCAATCCACTATCGTATTGATATGCATGCATCGACTATAATACTTCACTTGTCCGTTATTAATTGAACATTTACAGTTTACACGAATTTTAATGTAAAAATTGTTTTTTTTTTGTTTGACAGAATAATAGTATTAAATGTGATAAAATGATCATTTAAGAGGAATATAATGAATAATTAACTTTATTAGGGAGAAAATCTTTAGTTAGTGGGTAAAAAGTAATGACAATAGTATGAATAAGAGATATTTGATAGAATTTTTTTAATGAGTAAAATTATTTTTCTAAATAAAAAAATGTTCAATTAATAATAATTTATTTTTTTATAAATATTCAAATAATAATAAAACGAAAAGAGTATCTATTAGTGACGAATTCAGAATTTAAAATTTGAATATACAATAAATGATTTAGAGTAAATAAACTCATAAAATATTAGTACCATTTAATATTTAGAGTTATACATCTTGTTCCATGAAAATATGCGTTCATAACATCTATACAAAAGAACATAAATATTCAAGTAAATAATTAGTACTCCGTATTTTGTAATTATAAATAAAAAAAGTGGTACTGGTACTCCCTCCGTTTCTGGGAAAGTTCCCTGAACTCCGGACACGGAGGTTAAGAAATACTAATATAATAAGTAGATGTATTAGAGGTGATGTGATTGAGAGGAGGAAGAATATAATTAAATGTGAGAGAGAATAGTTACCAAAAAAAAGGAATGAGTAGTTTTTATTGAAAAGACGAAAAAAGAAAATTAGGTAGCTTTTACTGAGACGAAAGGAGTATAATATTTCTATTTTTTAAAATATTTTTATTTATAATTAGTGAGAAATTTTCATTTGGGGTACACTTGTACCCTCAAATTTGTTAATAGATCCGCACTATGATTTTCGACTACCATAATGTTTACGGTGCGACAAATTCTTGCATGAGCGGTGAAAAGAATGAAAAATTATTAATATTACTCATTTATTGATCAATAACCCAGTTTTATTTTTTCTTTCTACCTATTAACTAATTTTGAATATTTCACGTGAGTAGGTTTCACAAAAAGTATCTCATCTAATCCGAATAGGATTCTACCTTATGTTTTCTCTTTGTCAACAAAAGATGACCTTATTTTTGTCTATGATATATGGTTTCTAGTGTATGGAGAATAATTAGCAAACCTAGACTAGCATATATCTTTGTTGCAAAAACCGGCCTAAGCGTACGTGGCTATCGGCTGATTCAATTTCTTGTAAATCCTTTGTTTTGGAAAAAATGAGTCTAGACAGACCTATGGGCCATTCAAAAAATTGAATGTTTTTCGGCTCAAACCACATATATTAGATTTTTCTTGTTGTTTATTCATTGTAATCGTTTTCTCCTAGACCTCATGTCATCGTGCTCTTCGTTTCTATCGCAACACGTGTACTTGCTGCTTTGTAAAAAATTATTTATTTATATATTCTTATAGTATTCCCTCCATCTAGAGATGTCTATCGGGCTGGTCCTAGCCCTATAGGACCAGCCCTACAGGGCTACGGGCTAGGGCCTTAACCGGTTCATACTTAACGGTCCTACAATTGTTAGAACCTAACCCTAATCCTAGCGGGCCACGGGTTAAACGGACCACTAACGGGCTACGATAAAAAAAATTAATTTTTTTTCTTTTTAAAATTAAAGTTCATAATTGTCACGCCCAACAAGGAAATAAAATAGAAAAATATATAATTAGTTAATAATCGGTATATGAGAAAAAATAAAAGTATGATTTAAACATATTTATATAACTCATTGGTCCTTAATATGATCCAATAAAGTTAAACAAATATCATAATCTAATAAAAAAATTAATTTTTGAGTCTCTATGATCCTTTCTTGGACGTAGACGAAGTATCATCTTCAAACACATCATCATCTTTTGAAACATGAAAAAAAAAGTAAAATTAGTTATTTATTAAAATTTATATAATTAAAATAAACCATTTATATATGAAACAAATATAATGTTACCAACGACCTAAGCAAATAGGGGTTATTGTATGATGATAACAAATTTGTGAAATCTAATTTTGTAATATTAATAAATGATAGCCGCTGCTTAATCTAAATATATTATAAATAGTTAGAATTTTAAATTAAAAAAAAAAATAGTCCGGGTTGGCGGGCTAGCCCATTTAACCCGCGGGTTAACCGGTCCGGGTCAAAAAAGTCCGGATTTAAACGGACCTACAATTTATGAACCCTAACTCTACAATTTTCAGGGTTAAACGGGTCGGCCCGGATAACCCGGCCCGGATAAACATCTCTACCTCCATCCCATTATTAATTGAACATTTGCTAAAACATTCGTACCATTATTAATTGAACATTTCCTTATTTGGAAAAAGTAACTTTTTACACTTTTAAAAAATTCCCTCAAACATCTCTTATTTACACCACTTGCCATTACTTTTACGCACTAACTAAAGATTTTTTCTCCAATAAAGTTAAATTACCTATAATATCTCTCATAAAAGTCAACTTTATCACCTATAATACTAATAAACAATTCTTAAATTAAAATCCGTGCAAACAGTAAATGTTCAGTTAATAAAGAGACGGAGAGAGTATGTGATATCGATATTTAGTTATAATATGAATATGGGATTGTGATGGGAAGTTAAAATTAGAGGGAACAATATTTAATTATTTATGTGAACGGATTGTTTATTTAATTTAAGAAGTTGGCTTGATTTAGAAATAAGAACAAAAGACTTGATTTAAGAATTTATTTGCTTGATTGTTTTCTAATATACTTTTATTAAAATAAAATAAAATAAAAAAAAGATTGTGAAAAAGGCCAAAAGCTAAAATCTGCATTTGCATAGATTTCAGCCTTAACTTTTGTGTCATTATTAAGAGACGTGTGTTGATAATTAGTTGGCCCGTGAGAAGAAGTGCATTAGCAGCCTTAAACTCGTGACAATTATTGTGATATTGTCTTGATATGTGTTAGGTATGTAGACAAGTATTTGGTAAGAACATGTTTAGCTATTCTGCAATAAAATGATGAAATTTTGATTCATTTTTTATTGTTTATAAAACACAATGAAGAGTATTCGTTCTATATAGAAAAAATTAGTAGTTTATATAAATAAATATATTAGTTTTTGTAATAATATTGAACAATATTAGGATTGAGATTTAGGTGTGCCGGAGAGATTATATGGCTTTGAAATTTTATGCTCAACTTAGACAATAAATTAAGTACAAAAACGTCATGTTCCTAATGCTTTAGTGAATATAACTGCTAGCTACTTATGTGTAGATACTTTGGTGGACAAATTTCTTCAGATTGAACCCTCTTCCTAACAAAGTGGCAATCCATCTCCAGATGTTTAGTACGTTCATGAAAAACTGGATTTGTCGATGTACGTAAATAAACATGGTTCCGCCATCTTGCAAGGTTTATAAGTCTTTGAGGAGCCACCTTAACCACAACACTTCATAGTGACCTCCATTAATGCACGATACTCGATCGAAGAACGAGAAACCACAGTTTGCTTCTTTGTTTTCCAAGATATATGGAAGCCTCCAAGAGTGATAAAATAACAGGTACATAAGCGTCGTGTGAAATTGTAACCTGCCCAGTCTGCATCACAAAAAAGCTTCAATCCGAAGGTGACCATCACGAGGAAAAAAAATGCCTTGTCCTTTCGTGGTCTTTAGGTAGCGCAGAACACGCATTGCAGCCTCCATATGTTCTTCTCTTGAATCACTAAATAAATGGCTAAGCATATTCGCAACATAAGTTATGTCGGGTCGTGTTACAATCAAGTACAATAGACGCCCAACAAGTCTTCGATAGGTCCCAGACTCAATAGGTGGACTATTACTTGGTTTTATGAATTACGTGTTTTGCTTTATGGGAAAAAACACTCGGACGATAGCCCTATACCCTTGCTTCTTCCAGTATGTCGAGCGTGTACTTCCTTTGACTAAGAACGAGGCCATAAGAAGTTTTAGAATTTCAATTCCCATGAAGTATTTCAATTGCCCCAAATCTTTAATGCCAAAAGTGTTGTGCAAGAAAGAATTAATGGCATGAACGTGGTCAATATCAGTTCCTACCAGGATTACATCATCCACATAAATTAGGACAACAATATATATGTGTTTCTTTTTTGATATATGAACAAAGAGTGATCCGCTTGAGACTGTCTAAATCCTTTCTCAAGAAGCGTTAGTCATCAATTTTGTAATACCAATTTTGAGAAGTTTGTTATAGACCATATAAGGATTTCTGCAACTTGCACACCCTAGTCTCCCTCTCTTTTGCAAAGTCTTGTGGAATTTGCATGTAAACATTCTCGTTCGAATTGCCATGCAGGAACACACCATTCACGTCCAGTTGATGAATGCTCCATCCTTGCTTGACCACAACAATAATAAGACACCTAATTGTCACCGTCTTGGCTATTTGGGAAAAAGTCTCGTGGAAATATATTCTCTCAACTTGTGTAACCCTTTTGCAACGAGATGTGCCCTGTAGCGTTCTACTTCGCCATTGAGTTTAAATTTTATCTTATACTCATTTGGAGTCCACCACTTTCTTACCTGGGGCACAAGCTCAAGCGTTTATATTCCATTATTTTCAAAACACTAACCTCATTTTGCATGACTTCCTTCCATTTAGGATCTTTCACAGCCTTAATTAGCAAGGCTCGTCATACGATGTGATGGCCGCTAAGAAAGATTTATGAACATTAGTGAATTTATTATATCCAACATAGTTGGACAATGGATATACCTGCAAGGTCACCGAATTGGCAGTGGACTATGAATGTTGTAGTGAGGGTGGAAAATCAATGTTGAAGCCAGAAAAATGTTTAGGTTGTCGATGTGTTCTAGTTCCTTGCCTTAAATCTCCATGACTCACAGTCGACCTGTTGGGTTTGGGCTTGTGTTAAAAAATAAAAAAAAAGGGTTTTTTTGTCCCATATCGGTTGTGAACAAAGAGGGGGGGGGGGATAATACTGTATAAGAAGTCTAAGAGTCTTTGTTACAAGTGTGCACCAATCAATACACTTTAGTCTTGTATTTGATTCTAGTTAAAACTCCTTTTACATATTCTCTTTTAATAGAGTCTCGTGAGAAAGGTGAGAGTCATTGTAGACTTGAAATAGTGTAGGACGGATGAATGTCAAGGAGAGGAATTCTGTGTGATTGTAGAAATTTATCATATACTGATCTCTTTGGTGCGTTGTGGTTTTTTCTTCGGTTTTGGAGTTTCCACGTTAAATTCTTTTGTTGGTGATTGTTTTATTTATTTTTTTATTTAATTTCTTGTTTATCTTTCGTTTGCCCTTGGGGAATTCATTTCCCAACAAGTGGTATCAGAGTCAGGTCTAGTCTCTTGTTATTCTTAGTATGCTCTGTGGTTGCAGCGTATTGTGATCTTCCACATCAATTTTTTTTTATAGAAAGGTTCGGGGATCTCTTTTAAGACAGTTGTTTAAATAAGGGTGGATAAACGATATGTTAAAGACTTCGAGTGCAATGAAGTTTAACGTGGAGAAATTTGATGCAGAATCAATTTTAGTTTGTGGCAAGTGCAAGTTACGGATGTGTTGATACAATTTGGTGTACACAAGGCTTTGAGAAGAAGGCCAGGTTTTGCTGAAGGTAACACCAACAGAGATTCTTGTATGAGTGATGAAGATTGAGAGAATCTGAGGGCTGCAAGCACAGTACATTTGTGTTTGGCCAAGAGTGTTCTTGCAAATATATATGGGATTTTGAGTGCCAAGGAGTTGTGGAAAAAGCTGGAGTCTCTGTACCAGGCAAAGGGCATTTCGAATCGGTTGTACGTGAAGGAACAATTTCACACCTTGCGGATGGACGAAGGTATGAAAATTTAAGATCATTTGAGTACTATTAATGGTATTATTTCTGAACTAGAGGCAACTGAAGTGAAAATTGTAGATGAGGATAAGACGTTAAGACTCATTGTGTCTCTTCCACATTCCTACGAGCATATGAAACCAATTTTGATGTATGGGAAGGAAACTTTAAATGTTGCTGAAGTCACAGAAAAATTTCTTTCTGAAGAAAGAAGGCTGATAAGTGAAGGACGGACTTCAACAAAAAAAAAAATTAGCAAAGGGAAGAAGGACTTCAAGGGAACTGTTTGTTGAAAATGCGGAAAATCTGGGCATTTAAAACACCCATGCAGAAAGGCAGAAACCCCAGAAACCCCAGGAGAGCTCTTGCAAGTAAAAACAAACTCAAAAAGGGGTGGAGTGTCCGACATGCTGAAGCAAATCTAAAGAAAATAAACTAGAAAAAAAAGGAAAGAGAAATAATGGAAAGAAAACTATAGCAAACTAAAAATTAAAAGATTAGAAATAACAAAAAAATATAAACATAAATGGGATCAACGAATTTCTCACCTGATCGATCACCATGGCATCGTCGAGGAGGTTGGCCCGTTGATCCCAGCTAATAAACTGCGGCGACAAGCAGAAGGGTGGGGCAGCGACAACGACAACGACAAAAATGAAAATAAGAAGAGTGGGAAAGAGATTTTTTTTATTAGATAGTTAACTTCATTGATTTTTACTACCTCATTTATCCAAATTGGGTAGGGAATATAAAATTTTGTCTAATACTAAATTACTTAACCTTTTATTTTTATCTTTAATTTAATTAACATCATATTGCATATTAAATAAATATAAAATTTATGGGGTGTGAAATTTTGGAAATAGAGTAGTCATAAAAAAAGTACTCCTATTCCGGATCCTCAAGAATTTAACTACACCATCCAATTCAAAATAAGTGTTACTTTGAATCAATACACACGTATTAAGAAAATTATTAACTTACGTTCTATTATACTATGAATTAATTGTTTTAAAATTCTACGAAAACTATTACTACTGTATAATCTAAAATATTTAATGAACATTAAAAAATGTAAAACATTATTTAAATTGTAAATGAAATGAAGAGTCAAAACGTCACTTATATTAGATTGAAGTGAGTACGTACTTTGGTCAAATTATTTACTCTCATAACAATTTATATAGCAAAAGAGTCTACATGCCTCATTTATTAATTGAGATTATTTTTATTGTTGAAAATGGATCCAAATTATTAAGGAGTACAAAAGTACCCAAAAGAGAAAGAAAAACTTACAGCAAGACTATATATGTAGAAATACTACAAAACTAACGGCTAGCGGCCATCTATGTGCATATTATTACAACGGTGTAGTATGAATAAGAGGAACATCTTAAAGTTGAGTTGGGATGCAAACAAACGGAAGAGACCCCAATCTAACAAAGAATGACAAAAGGATCGTTGAAAGAACAATTTCCACGAGCAAAATTGATTGCTTTCAAAACACTTGCCAACATAAGGTTGAAATCTTGTTGAAATATCCTGTCATTCCTCGTCTTTCAAATTGTGTACTTCCAAATCAAAGCGAAAATCTTACAAGCTGCTCGTCCTTTGTCTGAAGAAACAAACTCTTCGAAATGATTGGTTGCAGTACTCGAGTATAATAATGGGCACTCCGACCAAAAACAAATTGATGACCACTAATCTGGGATCATTCTCATTGTCCACTAGACATGCATGTGCAACGGTTCCGAACAGCCGGTTTTAGTTTTTTGGAATCGAAACTGAATCTGAACCAGTTACAATTTCGATTTTGAATCGCTGGTTATGTTGATTTTTTTTCCTCAGTTTTGAAGTTTTTTTTTTTTTTTTTCTCTTTGTGTGTTTTCACTCATTTTATTTTTAAAATAAACTACTATATAAAATTTGAATTAATACAAATTATACAACTTAAATTTATACTTATGACTTATAAAAAAAAAAAAAAAAGGTAAAAACCGTCGAACGATAACCGACAATATTGCTTTTGCCGGAACCGGACCTTATTTTAACGGTTTCGGTCCGATTTTCGAATCGAAACCTGTGGTTTAAAACCGGCCGGTTTCGATTTTGATTTTGCACATGCCTATTGTCCACTAATTGGACTCCTCAAAAATTGTTTGCACTTTTTGAATAGAATCTAGGGAGGTTCATACACTATCAAAATGTTGGGGGTTTAGGGTTGAGTGGTGCAACCCGAACAAATCAGAATCACTTATTTAGTTATTTTCAAAGTTTTCTCTTATAACTTTTGAAAAAAGTAATTTTTGCATACATTCCCTTTATTTATATTTTAAACAAAAAATGTTCAAAAACTCCATTTAAGCAGAGACACTATTCAAAATTCAAGTTGTAACTTATCACAAAAATAAATAAATAAATTTGTGAAGTCTGAACAGTCCCACCCTTGTTTTAATTTTTGAGAAAGCTTCCTCAGCCCTCATAATTTTAATGGAAGGAGCAATTTTCTTCCCTCCAAAAACCCAATTTGTAATGGCCCCATCAATCGCCTTCAAACCACCTCCGCCGCTCCTTCTCCGCCTCACTCCCGCCGTTTTCAGGCTCTTCGCCTCCACTTCCTCCGCCGCAGCTCCCACTAAGTCTACCCCTTCGCCAGAAAAATTACCAGTTGAACCACCATCGACTTCGAAACCTAGGTCCAATGGTGGTACAACGAGCAGAGCAAGGGGTAAAAAGGTGACTTTAGACGCTCACCAATTTCGATTGAATTGGCTGGAGTCTCTCTCTTGCCCTTCCTCCGACACTGATGAAGAAAATCGGGCTTCTGAAGACTCCGGATCCTGCAATTCGGGCTCGGGTTGGGTTGTTGGAGTCGACCCGGACCTTTCCGGAGCCTTGGCCGTTTTGAAGCCCGACAATTCGTCTCAGGTGTTGTATAGGTTATGTTGTGTGCACTTAGCTTGTACTTCATGCTTCCAGCGTTGTACATTGCTGTCATAGTATGATTTGCATTACTTCTTTCTATATTACGAATGTAAAGTTCATTTATATCTCTCATGTGCTGCTAAAAAGGTTGAAAGTATGATAAGTGCCTGGTTGAAATTGATGAGTTTTTGCACTTTCTTTGAAGGGGTCTTTGTTTATGGAATTTGGTTGGATTTGATAAGTAGTAGTAAAAGGTAAATTTGGATTTTGTATACGTTCGAAAGTGTAGATTTCGTAGGATCTCTTAGGGTAGGATTTTGAAAATATAGGCGATAGATGGTTGATTGTGTATGTTAAATTGTGTTTTAAAGTAGGGGAGTAAGTGTGTAAAGTAAGAAGGAGAGAAAGTGTTGAGTTGGGTAGATAATGGAGTAGTTAAAAAGTAGGAGATAGATGCTTGATAGTGTAATGGAAATTGTGTTTGTAATTTTTTTTAAGATAGGTGTAATATAGGGTTTATAAGGTAGAATTTCATAGGACTAGAAATCCTTACCAAAATCTGGTTTGAAAAACGAGGATTTGGATTCAAAATAAAAATGTGGGGTGAGGGGCCATAAACAAACATGTTGAATATTGCAAAGTTAAATGTTGATGACTTTAATGCTCTCATGCATTATATAGGTCATTGGAGATGATCAGCATATACTTTTTTCTGGCATTTGAAAAATTATTTTATTGATCCTTATGCCTACATCATCATGTTTTAATACTAGGAGATGAAAACCGTCACTTTCCTGGGCACTTCATCAAGTTTTTCTTGTAGGTGTATGATTCTCCCCACTTGGAAGTACTGGTTGGCAAAAGAGTCCGGAAGCGTTTAGATGTAAAGTCTATTATTCAATTGCTGCAAAGAGTCGATGCTCCTTTTGGTACTTATACTATTCTTTATCAGCTTCTCCAATAAATTAGTCTGGTTACACATATGAGTATACAGTGCATGCATTTGGCCAGAGGATCACTAAGGCTATGTTTACTTTGGGTTTTAAGTGGCTTTTGAAAATCGATTTTTTAAATCTTGATGAGTAGTAATTAATATGTGTGTTTCTTTTGGGTTTTAGAGTAGGTGAAGATTTTAACTTTATGTCAAATCAATGTGTAAGAGTGAATTATATTGTATTATTATATAATTATATTATTGTTGAGTATGATTGAAATGGTCGAATTATGTGAATTATGATTTAAATACCTTAAAGTCTAAGGAGAGAGAGAGTTGATTGTATTGAAAATTGTGATAGTAGGTTTATAAGTGTTGTAGGGGTAGTTTTACAAAACCAGTTTTTAAATAGGATCTTAAATCCAAAACCAAGTTTTTAAAACCTAAAGTAAACATAGCCTAATTTATACACTTATGGTGTCATACAAGTACCTGTTAAAAAAACAGGAAAAAAAAAAAAAACTCTTTGCTTAACCTGACCAAGTGTCCAATCCTTTATTTTCTTCAGTCTTTCTTTCTTTGGGTTTTTGCAATGGTGAAAATAAATTGTAGTAGCATGCGGGAAACACTGACCCAGTACTATTATAATCAGTTTAAAATAGTCACTCTGACTCTGGGTGTAATGAACTTCTGATATTTTCTCATCGGTAACATATACAGTTCATGATGTCTATTTAAACATGATTAAAGTATCAATGAGCTGCCTAACTTTTCATTATATCAAATTAGTAAGACCTACAATCCTACATTGACCACAATTGTTGTCTTTTCTTCTTTTCAGGAACCACCGTGTATATAGAGCAATCAATTCCTTATCCCCAAGATGGTAAGCAGGTTAGAAACCCTCTATCTACATGTTGAAGATGTTAAAGTTAATGTTAAAATGATATTCCTCCTTACCAACTCAAGCTTTTAAAAGAGGTGGTCATTCAACTGGATTTCAAAATTTCCACCAACAAACCTTTGTTATCCAATGTTTAGCACTAATAAGTTATAAGTAACAAATTCATTTTCTTCATTTGATTTGTGCAAATACTTGATATTTCTGCTCTCAAAAAATGGATCTGCTGTTATCTCTAATTACTTGTGTGGTTTTAATTATGTTTTCTGAAGTGTATATTGTGTTTTCATTGAAGGGATGGTGGAGTGGAGGATTTGGATATGGGATATGGATAGGAATCCTGGTTACTTCAGGATATTCAGTTGTTCCAGTTCCATCATTGCTGTGGAAGAATGAGTTTAAACTCACAGGGGATCGCAATAATAAGGTTCATCTGATCTTTGCTGAATTTATGAGCAATGCTGTCTTTATTATCTCTGTTGATCACGAGTTTGAGTTTTTCACATGTCGCATTGAAAATGTGCTCATCATTTATCTTTTACTCAAAATTCTGGAAAGTTATGATGAGCTCTCTATGATACTTGGAAAACAAATTTATTAGTATTTGGTTTTTGGCAGGATTATAGCAGAGAGCTTGCCACCACTCTATTTCCCTCTATGAGCTCCCTATTGAAAAGGAAAAAAGATCATGGTTAGTATACTAATATCAAACTATTTTCTTATCTGGAAAGTTTTTCTCTCTTTTAAGTCTCTATTAAGCCTCAGCGGAGTCGGGGATTGTGATTTTTGGAGGAATATATGAAGAGTGGAATGTAAATTGAATATGAAGGATGCTATAGAAAGAACACAAAAACGTAGGTGACACAGTATAATGATTTTAGTAAATTGATTTGTTAGGACGTAAAGGAGTGTAATGATTTGTGATGAATTTAAATTAGGACTCTATTTCAACTTTCATGAACTTAAACAAAGACGGGTTTCATAGGGAACTTTACCCAAAAATGCAGAAATTAAAATCATTTTTTGGTGGTTAGTTTACGGGTTAGCTGATCGTCTCTAATTTTATGAAAAATAGAGTGGATAATTTTTTATAAGAAAGACGTCATATATAGGCCTTGAGACAGTCGCAGATGTCTCAAACATTCAAAGCTAAGTATCACAACCACTCAGCCAGCCATAATCACTTTCCATCAGCCAAAACTTTCATTTAAATTGCTACAATTTCTATAGAAACTTTTAATATTTACTGATCAGGTCTGTGATCAAATGAAAGTATGTAGTTTGTATGGACTTTTAGGTCTGCTATTGTGCTTCTGAATTCTGCGTGTAAAATAATACTCCCTCCGTCCCTTAGAAAGTTGTCCATTTACTTTTTGCACACTGATTAAGAAATATAGTATTATATGTGTAGTGGATTATTGATGTAGAGAGAGAGAGAGAGATATGAAAGAGAAAAAGGTAGAGAGATGTAGGAAAGAGAAATTGATGAGATTGGAAAGGAAAAATGTAGAGAGAGATAGTGAGTTTTGCCAAAAAAAAGAAACTGGTAACTTTCGGTGGGACACCCAAAATGACAAAATGGGTAACTTTCGAAGGGATGGATGGAGTATTCTTTATTAAGTTTTTCTCAGTTTTAGCAAATTAATACATTGCAATTCATTCCACCTTCTCCTCAACTCTTCATTTTTGGTGTGTGTGCCATTTTAATGCCATATATTTCTGGGCAAATTGCATCTTAATGTAAGGCCTCTAAGTTATTTACGAATGCCGAATATTCAGAAAGGTTTCTAAACTATGAAAATATTTGAAAAAAGGTTCATTAACTATGAAACAGTTTGAAGAAATATGTAGTTAAATATGCTTGACATTATCATCATCATCATCGTCATCATAATTTTCCTAGTAACTATGGAAAATCCCTTTAAACTGAACAGGAGATACAACACAAATTGGCATCTAGTTGAAAAAAGAAATTTTGAAAATTGATCTTACCACTATAAAGTTAACACCAGAATTTCTGGATCTTTGATGGGTTCACTATTTGAGAGTGATCCCAAAGGATGATATGATATGTGAGTAGACAAAAACTAGGGGTAAAATGATATAAATAAGATTATAATAAAACCACAGTAAATTAGAGTTGTTGAGGTAAGTGGAATGACACGCGTTTGAGTTTGCATCTTTTCATCGGCCAAAATTGAGAAGTGGTATTAAAATTGCTAAAAAAAGCTTAAACGTGATTAGTTTTAGCCAACTAGAAACTGCATAATCTGGATACTAGCACGAAACTGCTCAATGCAAGGAAACATGATCTTGATGATGATGATGAAAACACGACTTGACTTTACTGCACTGTCTCACAAGAATTTGCCAGTATGGTCTCACAAGATTCCCCCGATTATCCCTTTTTAAGCTAATTTGTCCCCAAATATTTTCGATGATTTTTATTTCTTTTCCAAGGCTCTTTAATTTGTGAATAATGCAGGCCGTGCAGAAGCTCTGCTAATAGCTGCATATGGTAAAGGGCTGAAGATGAAGGCTGATCCTTCATTCATATTGGAAGATCTCGTTCCCTAGAAACAAGAATCTCCAGGTAGATCTTCTATTGTTATACCCTCTACGAGGGAAATTTAAAGGGTTCGTGCAATCGAGGTTTAATCAAATCAAACTAAACCAACATTTCGGTTATCATAAAAAAATTAACCAAAACTAAACCAACCAAATTACTTGTTTTGGGTTTGGATATATATAGAGGTTACGTCAAAACCTTGTATGAACCGGGTGCATTAGTGCACCATGTAATTCAAATGTATTTTTAAATGATAGTATGATACTCCCTTCGTTCCAGGCTAAGTGCCCCATTTACTGTTTGCATACTTAAAGAATAATATTATATTAAATGGATAGTTGGGTATTGAGGTAGAAAGGAGAAAAAGGTAGAGAGAGATAAGAAAGAGAAAAAGCAGGGAGAAATTAGAAGTAAAAAAGGTTGCG
This sequence comes from Galeopsis tetrahit, assembly GCA_963675135.1. NCBI lineage: Eukaryota > Viridiplantae > Streptophyta > Magnoliopsida > Lamiales > Lamiaceae > Galeopsis > Galeopsis tetrahit. Next base: position 35,741,591 of record OY776122.1, read on the forward strand.
AGAGATATTTGAGTGTTGACAAAAATGGAAATGAGTAACTTAGTCTGAGACGTTCTAAATGCCGAAATGGGGCACTTAGCTTGGGACAGTGGGAGTATTACTTGTTTTACTAATAAAATATGCTGCATCAATCTTTGAGTTTGAATAGGTTTTGACACCTGAAGTTTGCTTAGGAGCATTGAGACGTCCGCTATTCGGTCAAAGTCTGATAGGCTCTAGGCCTTACCTACCTTACCTTACTCTTTCGAGGTTCCCTCCCTGGAGTCTCCATCCTGGTCCGAATCCTTGCTGGTTCATAGGGTCTCCCCAAGTTATTGCTTTTGGTTATCGGTGTTTGTCTCTGAGAAGTTCCAATTTATGACCGTTCGATTACAAGAAGCTATGGATTTCTACTAAAATTCTTATGTATTCGACCTACTCTTCTGGAGAAAGATATCATGTCCATATATAGCCGTTTTTGGCGTGGGTTACGGGATTACATTTTAGTGAGGGACTAAAGTGATTTCAAAGTCATAAGTTGACCAAAATGTGCCAACTAACTTTTTCTAAAGGAAATTTTTTTTGGAAGTGCAACTCAGAAGTACATTGTTCACCAACCAATCGGGCTAAGCTTTGGGCTGGCCATCGGATTGAACCCCAAATTGTTTGCTCTATTTATAAGTCAAGGCCCAAGGGAGGCAAAATGATAAAATTTTATAAATTTAAGACAGATAATATATATATATATGGACGAGTCTTGGATGAGACCGTCTCACAGAATGAGATATGTGAGACGGATCTCCCTTAACCCTTCATATAAAAAGTGATAATATTTGAATAAAAAGTGATAATGTTTAAGTAAAAAGTGACAGTCATTTTTATTAAAAATATTATCATTTTTTATCTAAACATTATCATCTTTTTTACAAACTAAAAATCTGAAAAAAAAAAATTGGTTATTCTACTCAAAATTTTGAAAAAAAATATGGGTTAAAAGGATTCGTCTCACAAAAAAGATTGGTCTCACCCAAGTTCTTGCATATATTTTTTTTAACGATTTTGATATGGAATCGGATGATGAATTTTTTTATGGAATCAACCATATACATAAAATATTTATACGTACTAAAATGTACAAGTGATTTATACATGTGATTGGTTTCATAATAAGCTCACTATCGATTTTATATCATTACTCTATTTTTAAATCGGTCCTCTGCATACTACTATTACACAATTGGACTTAAAATGTGTTGTAATTTTAATGTACGGTACAAGTACAACACATTTTAAACCCTACTGTTTGATGCATAACAAGGTTGCAAGCAAAAATTTCTAATACATTTTAAACCTTGATGTGTAATGCATAACATGGTAGCGAGCCACCTACGCTTTTCATTTTGTCATTTTTGTCCATTTGTCGATAAGTTTTTTTATATCTTTTTTGATAAATATATTTTTATTTTAAATTCTTATATTTCACTTTTTATCTTACTTTTTTTTCCATCTCTCCTCAATCACATTATTTATACTATATCTGTTATTTAATCATATTTCTTAATTTTTGTGTAAAAAAGTAATGAAAAATTGATAGGTAAACACAGTGTAAATAGGATCATATAACAATAGAGTACATAAGTTACAAGAATGCCTCACTCTTATTCGCCTCTCTTATAAACACGATACATACAACATACATATGTAACATAAATCATTAACGATATAATAATCACTACATCTTAATAAAATCCCTCAAATATGAAGAAATGAGATAGAATAAATGTGTCTCCAACGTAGTAATTAGATGCATAAGAATCTCAAAATCAGTTGTGGATGAGAGCCATGAGAGATATCACCATGGAAGAAGCAACGACAGCGACGGAGAGCGGCCGAGAGTATCCGGCTCCTGCGTCTGGAGACGGGGTGGGTGACAGCTCGAAGTCCCCTTGAGCAAATGCACCAGAAAGAGCAGCCATGATAGCTACAAACATCAACATAACCAAAGCCTTGGTGGAACTTGCCATTTTTAATCTTAATTAATTAAGCTTCAAAACTTAATTAAATATATAATGGTAGAATCACATTAACTCTGAAGGGGTATATATATGTGTAAAATGTGTGTGGGAAGTGGGAACATAGAAAGCGTGTTGATTAATTTGAATAAGGAAATAGTCTGTCTAGGCTGAATGCTTGCCTACCTAACTTCTGTGAATGTATATTTAGAACCAACGCAATTGAATTTTAAATGATTTAAATATATTTTCGATTGTTCAATTGAATGTTTAATTTTATCCATCAAATTAAAATTGTGTATCAATCGCATACATAAAAGTATGATAGCTAGTATATTCAAATTATATATAGATCTAACATTATTTTTGTTTTCTTTTTCTAAACATTTGTGTTTGGACCTTGGACTTTGCCCAACTAGCTACGTTATGGGATGACTTTTTCACCATTCGTCACGATACATTTATTCCTCAATTGGCTTGTCTTTCTCTTAATTAAGACTTTGAGATATTATGGGTCTATGACTATTGGAAATTCGACTTTACATGGAAATTACGTATACTAATAATTTGTTTCAATTACTTTATTGTTAAATATGATACTGTAATGATCGTTCCGGTGGGAGCACCCCTCTTAGCCGAGCTTGTGAGCTTAGCGAAGTAGTTAGCCTTGTAATTTTCAAATCAATGGATTTGTTCAATATGTAATTCCATGAACCTCCCCTTTAGCTCTTTCACTCGTTGAGCATACTTCCACATTTTTTCATTTTTCACTAATTCGTATGCTCGTAAGACTTGGATATTTATAAAATTAATACAAGTATTTCATCCAGAATATTGATGACCATAGAGAAATATACCGACCAACTGTGTTACGAGTTGAGAGTCTAAGTAGAATTTTGCCTTCCAGGCACCAAGCCCTGACAACATCTGCAATCCCCTTATAAATGCCTCATATTCGGCTTCATTATTAGAAGCTTTGAATGTTGGAGAAATTGGTTAGAAATTGATTAATTTTAATTAATTAATTGATTTTAAAATGAGAGTGGAGAACACTCGTCTTTGATCAATTTATTGAGGGCTATAATTGTAATTTTAAGAAAATTAAATGCCATAAAATCGTTCTACTCTCGGAGTAGATGATCGTAGTGTATTTAAAATCTCAAAACTGAATTTCGGTGAGTGAGAAATTAATTTACGAAGTTGAAACGTCAAATAATACACTTTATGTGATAAAGTGTTACATCGTGATAATTGTCCCACATTGAAACTTTGGAAGTTTAATGAGGCTAATTACTCCTTATAAATAGGAGGATGTTACAATGGTTCAAATAATAATGACTAAAGAGCAATCCAATAGTCTATATGGATGCACGTGTGTGCTCGTCCGATTGAGCTTGGGCCAAGTCTTGGGCTCGTGACTCGTGGGTTTTAAATTTGGGCTTTCAGACCCATCTATAATTTTGGAGCTTGAATATTTGAGTTTGGCTCATACAAATCAAGTTTTCGGAAAGTTGAAGCCCAATTCGTAATTGGGTTGACCCAAATGGATTTAAGTTGAATTTGAACTATGATGAATTTGGACGCCCGGGATGTCTAAGTACATTGATATTACGAACTGTGATGAACTTGGACGTTTGAGTGTCCAGGTTCATAGACGTTTCAGTAATGAATTTGTAACCGCAAGGAGTTACAAATCCATGAATGCCATAATTTTCTTGTAACCGCAAGGCGTTACAAATAGCATAAATGTCGTAATAAATGTGGAGACCCCTCACATATTGGAACATGCCTATAAATAGGGTGCATGTTTCATGTTGCAAAATACACTTACACACAACACTTGAGATTTGCTAAAAAGTCATAGCATTTTACATATTTGCATTGAGCATATAGAGTGCAATCCAGTTTTCATGTCTATTCAGTTCGTTGGAACTCTATACGTTGTGGTGCTACTCGTATAGAGGCGAAAGTCGTTTTACCTTTTAAAACGTTACGTCAAACCGTGAGCATTAGTCGGGACGTATTCGTTTTGCGGGAAAAGGTTTTTTCTTAACTCGACTTTAACTTTGTTCCTATTGTTCGTGAGATGGGGTCGTTGCTGCTGATTTCGAGAACCTGCTTGTTTTGAAAAGCTACTAAAGGAGAAAAAATGCTAAAAGAGAAAAATCGAAGATTTTTTGTAAATATTAATTTAATTGTATTTACAATTTTTTTATTTATTTATGTCAATTTTGTAAAGCCATTGTTGGGTGCTCAAAAATTCCAACATTGAATTTAAAAGTGATAGCGAAATGGAGTTCCTCACTAGTGGGTGTTATAATCACAACACCTGCCATACTACCGTTCCCAGAAGATGACCCATCCACTAAGGCTGCCCAACTTTTTAGTTATGTCGTCTTGTGGTCTCCTGAATGAAATCTACTAATGTTTGGGCTTTAGTCGCCACTCTCGGTTCAAAGTTTACATCATATTCACCTAACTCCACAACCCATTTCACCATCTGTCTAGATATATCTGCACGACTAAGCGTTCGCTTCAACGGAACGTAAGTACGCACGATCACCTTATGAGATAAGAAATAAGGTTTTAACCTTCTCATTGTGACCATTACTGCCAATGCTGTGACTTCTCCATCTCCGAGTACCTCATCTTTAGTTTTTGAATCATCTTACTTACATAATAAATTGACTTCTGAACAAAACCCTCCCCTTTGATCAGAACTGAGCTGAGAGCTTGATCTCACACTGAAAAGTATAAGTAAAGAGTTTTCCCTAGGTTTAGTGAGCAAGGGAAAATCTGTCAAGTTTGTTTTCAGCTCCTCGAATGCTCTTTGACAATCATTACTCCATTCCTTAAGATTTTGAAAAAGGGAACACTTCTTTCGGTCGACCTAGAGATGAATCTACTCAACGCAGCTATTCAACCATTTAACCTATGTATCTCATTTATATTTTGAGGTGGTTGCATTTCCAACACTACCTTAATTACCTTTGCCTTATTTTCTTCAATTCCCTTTAGAGTTACTATAAATCCCAAGAACCTTCCACACTAAACTCCAACAGTACACTTTTCTAGATTAAGTCTGATATTATAAGCTCTAGTCACCGATAATGCCTCGTTCAGATCTGACACATGATCTTATCCCTTACAACTTTTCACCCAATATGCCGTCTACATAGAACTCCATGTTTTTTCCGATTTAATTCTTGAAAACCAAACCCACCATTCTCGGGTAGGTTGCTCCCGCATTCTTGAGCCCAAAAGGCATCTTTTCATACCCAACGACCCCACATGCAACCAAAAAACAAGCTCTCTTGACATCGATCTTCAGGGCTAAGAATCTGATGATAACCTTGATAAGCATCCATCATGGAAAGGAGATCACACCCTGATGTTGAATCTACGAGATCAATCATGGGTAATGGATAATAATCCTTTGGACAAACTGTTAGTCCTTTATGGAGTATGACACAAGTGTATGGGGGGGGGGAGGGAATGCACTTGTGTATGTAAATTTTTACTTTTTCAAACAGATTCACCTATCAGGAGAGTTGTTTGACAACTTTTCTGAGTGAGATAACTTTGATAGATAATCAACCTACTGATAACTATGAAGTAATCAGTTGGACAACTATCTAACAAAGTTATTATGTGCGGAATGTGGTTGGCCTTTTCTTTGAAAATACTCCTTGATTAATATTTGAAAAACACCAGATATGAGGGACTTTGTCCAAAATCTGTTTTACTTAATTTTGCTGAAACTAACTCTTTCAAGAAAAGCTTTATTTACAATGTGTGTTAATGAAAGAATGCAGTAAATAAATAACACAACAAGTTATAGTGGTTTAGAGGCTCAAGCTCCTACATCCATTTTTCCTGATTGAACAGGATAATTGCTTAACACCTGGATAGGATAGGATATCTCTTTTCTAAGCTTGGATTTTTACAAATTGGCTTAGCTAGAAGTGATCAGGAAACTTGGGATTCTAAGTTGTAAGCTTTTGTTTCCTTGAATGCTTGGTAGTAGTTTGATAGCAGATAGTTGGATGCTTGAATCCTTGGATCAGTTCTGTATTTATAGATCAATTTGATCATCTATCCGTTGGAGAGATAGACTTTCAAATTGTCTATTTGCAGATCCATTGAAACGACTACAAGAGCACCCTTCTATTATCCACTGTGTAAGAGGGTTCTTCAATGGTTGCTTGAATGAATGTGCTGACTTCTGAAAAATGCGCTGAGCAGACTTGTGTCAGTTTCTAAACTTGCACATTTTCCAAGATTGATTGTGTCAGAACTTGTACTTCCCCAACAGTCAGATGGGACAAGTTCTCTGAACATTCTTGCTGCAGGTGGAATGTTCTTTAATTCATTCAAGTCTTCCGTCTTTAATGCTTCTAAGTCTTCAATGCTTGTTCAGGCTTGATGGCTTTAATGCTTCATTAATGTTGTCTTCTGAGACAAATGCATTCAATGCTCTTGATCTTCAAAATATCAACTTGATCTGATATAACCTTATCACAGCTGCTTTATTATCAGTTCAGGCTACTTGCTTGAGCTTTGTGCATTCAGCCATGTTGTCCTCTTCAGTAACTTTGTCTTCATGTGTTCAGCAGATTTGAGCTTAAAAACAAAAACTAATAAACTGCCTAACATACCAGGTTGGACAACTATCGTGAACATTAAGATGTCAACATTCCTGAGATTCTAGACTTAGACAGAATTTGAACTGTCTCAACTATCTTGAGACAGATAGTCTGACTTTCTTTCTCAACTAAACTGACCTTAATCAAAATCAATTCATTTCCCAACACAAACCTTATTCAGATCTCTGAAGTCCATGCACATGCGCCACGAACCATTTCCCTTCTTAACCATGGCAACATTTGACAGTAAGATGACCGAATATTGGCGTAACTACGAACCAGCGTCATTCCCACTTTTCATCTACACTGAGCGATTTTACTATGAAATGCGATATGCTCTTGGGGACGGAAGAAACGTAGATAAAACCAATGCTTGATTTTTATAATGTGAAGTGAGGAAGGGATGAATTGATTGATGGGGTATCTCAAATATACTAGAAATGTTCGATGTAATGGGTACCTAAGACCTGCATCTAACTGTTGAGCCCAAAATGTTATTGAACGATATACTAAGTGATTTATCCTTTCATCAGGTCTGGACAAATCTATTAAGAAATCTGGATATGGGGAAAAGAACTCCCTCATTTCAATTAAGCTATACTTCTTCATTTTAGTGGGATGAGCGACTGATTTCCATTTCGCTCTATCCGAACTAAAATGGAAGGTCTACGAGGTCATCCTAGCGGCGGTGAAAGGATCATTAGTGGATAGAGAATGTGTATTCATAGTTTAGATCTTCTAACGTCAAGGAGGCAGAACTCCCAGAGTGCTGGCATGGTGAGACTATAGAGAAACAATGAATAGGGAAATTATTATTTCATTGAATGATTGTAAATAATACATGAGAGGAGTATTTATAGATACAAAATATATCTACTATATATCTCTAATTTAAGGAAATAACTCTATCTAAGGAAATAAAGATTTACAAGATATATAAAATATATTATACAAGATATATATAATATCTCTTAATATATTTATATTTGACTAATACGCCCCCTCAAGATGGAGCACCGTAGGAGAGTCCAATCTTGATTATAAGTGGTTGTAGGCGAGAATGAGAAAATGACTTGGTAAGAGCATCAACAAGTTGATCCACAGACGAAACATGTGAAACTCGAAGTTGAGGGTCGGGTACGAAAAATGGGGCAGTATGGGGGTGTATTTAGTAAGTTTGGAGTGGGTTGATCGGGACAGTGGGTGGATTTGAGGGACGGGGTGTATTTAGTGGATTAAGGGGTGTATGCAACAGTGGGGTAGGGGATCTGGTGGTGGTGTATTTAGTGAGCTGGGGGTGCAGCAGCGCGTGATGATGGGCCGGGGGGTGGATTAGGCGAGACAGGGGGTGTGGGTAACATGTTTGGTAAAGGGGTTGGGTTCTCATCGGGAGTTGGCATAATTTGGGGAGGGGTGTATTTGTAAAAGTTGGGGGTGGGGTAGGGACAGTAGGTAAGGGAGGGGTTTGATTAATTAGAGTGGGCAACAAAAATAATATGACAGTAGGGTTTTGTTGTAGGCAGGGGGTGTTTTTACTAGAACTGCGGGTGTGGTTATTTGGGGAGTTTGCATGGACTTCCATGGATGGAGATTTTGGAGAAGAAAGCTTCTCGTGAGTGCATGGTTGTTTTAACCAAAATTGGTTACAGTGAGAGGGTTGCAACCGTGAGTTTTGATCGGTGTTGGGTGTCGAGCAACGGTTAAGGGTGGTAGTCGGGAGTTTGGACGGCGCTGGACGTCAAGTAACGACTACAGGAGAGGGTTTCAGATCGAGGCGTTAGTCGTACGACTCGTTGATGTTGGGGTAATTGTGGGTTTTGTACGACAAGAACATCGAACAACAATTACGGGGAAGAAGAAACGTGTCTTCTTGAGGTTGGGGTAATCGTGAGTTTTGTACGACAAGAACGTCGAACAACGATTACGGGAAAGAAGAAACTTGTCTTCTTGAGGTTGGGGTAATCGTGAGTTTTGTACGACAAGAATGTCGAACAATGATTACGGGGAAGAATAAATTTGTCTTCTTGAGGTTGGGGTAATTGTGGATTTTGTACGACAAGAACATCGAACAACAATTACGGGGAAGAAGAAACGTGTTTTCTTGAGGTTGGGGTAATCGTGAGTTTTGTACGACAAGAATGTTGAACAACAATTACGGGGAGGAAGAAACTTGTTTTCTTGAGGTTGGGGTAATCGTGAGGTTTGTACGACAAGAACGTCGAACAACGATTACAGGGAGGAAGAAACTTGTCTTCTTGAGGTTGGGGTAATCGTGAGTTTTGTACAACAAGAACGTCGAACAACGATTATGGGGAAGAAGAAACTTGTCTTCTTGAGGTTGGGGTAATCGTGAGTTTTGTACGACAAGAACGTCGAACAACGATTACGGGGAAGAAGAAACTTGTCTTCATGGGGTTGGGGTAATCGTGGGTTTTGTACGACAAAAAACGTCGAACAACGATTACGAGGGTTTGGGTGGGATCGAGGCGTGAGCCGAGAGGCTCTTGATACCATATAGAGAAACAATGAATAGATAAATTATTATTTCATTGAATGATTGTAAAGAATACATGAGAGGAGTATTTATAGATACAAAACATATCTAATATATATCTCTAATTTAAGGAAAAACACATGGAAGAAACAAGAAAACAAGATTGGAAAGAGATACAAACATTTTCCGGCAATTGCTACGCTAAATTTGCATTCATTTTTTATCTCCTTCCTTTGGCACTCGGGTGATATATTTCGGGCAACTACTCAGTTCGCCGTAAGCAAAATACTTGTGCTAGTATTGTTGCTATCTAATCGTTGTATCCTGGGAAACAAACGTTCTAATAGTCACTAGCACCGAGAGTGAAGGACGAATATTGTTTTAAGGAAATTGTGTTTACACAAGCCTCGATTCTTCGTTTTCTAATAATATATTTTAGCCATCTACGGTGCAACATTTCTAACAATCTTAAAACAATATTATTCTTCGAGATGGCTAATACAAAGAGGTGATGATTTAGAGGTTCGTGATTACATTTGTTCCTCATTTGTGCTAATAATTATTTTTGACATATAACTGATCAATGGTGTGAAACCATTTCTATTCAAAAAGAGTGTGTCTATGATGCCACTTTTAATCAAATGGTCTGTATATAATATGTGGCCCAACTATCATCATTTTGATTAAGCGGTTACTGGATTAAAGGTGAGAATGTGAATTGATTTTATATTGATTCATAATATGCCAAATTTTATAAAATGTGGATATCGCTTGGAATGCTTCGCCTAGTGTATAATTTTCAGATTTGAGGTCTGAAATTGATTAATTGATTGGATTTAAATGGATCCTTAAATCAACTAATTAGACCATCAAGTTGGTCTAGTGGACTGAAATGGTCAAATCATCAAGGATTAAAGCCATTTGAAAAGAATTTATTTGGGTCTATGATAGAGTTCATGGACGCCTTGTGAATTAAAATTCTTTTAATTATATGAAAGATGTGAGACTTTTGGATCATATCACTTGATAGTTAGCATCAAATGATGATTTTGATGTTTAATTTAAAAAAAAAAAATGTATATTTGTTCTTGAAGAGGCAAATTTAATTTTGGATTTAATCTGAAAGATTTCTTGACTTTGATACGTATTCTTCCGTTAAAAGGATTAAGTTAAGAAGATTAATAGTTGCAATCGATGCTACAAGAAATTTTGAAATTATTCGAAAAATAATCATATTGATGCATCATACGATGTGTATATCGAAGTGTCGTCCATAAGAGAAATGTGGAGCATTTTAGAAAAGAAGTATAAAATAAAGGATGCCGAAATAAATAAATTTATTGTCGGACGGTTCCTCAAACTTCTTAGTGGTTGACTCGAAAAGGGTTTTTGAACCAAAATTCGAGAGATGGTTGTTTGGGACATGTCAATTTTTAATTCATTAAAAAAAAAAAATGATGAATTTAATTAACACACCAAAACTCCATATTGATACAAATCACAAATGTGAGATTTGTGTGGAAGCGAAAATGACTTGGTCATCTTTCCAAACTATTGAAAGAAATAGTGAACCACTTGATTTAATTCATACAAATGTGTGTGAATTAAAAATCATGCAAACTCGTGGTGGAAATAAATATTTTACCACATTTATAGATGATAGCACAAAAAATTGTATTTTGTGTATCTTCTAAAGAATAAAGATGAAGCTTTTGATAAGTTCATACTTTTCAAAACCCGAACATTGAGAAAAAAAAAAAAAAAGAATACAATGTTGCTAAATTTGGGGTTACCTCAGAATATGTGTGGAGAAGCAGTGTTGACTGCAAATTACCTTTTAAATAAGGTGCCACAAAAGAAAATAGACAAAAGTCCATATGAATTATGACATAGTCGAGCACTATCCTACAAACACTTGAAAGTGTGGGGGTGTCTAGCAAAGGTGTCTATTCCACTACTTAAGAAAGTGAAAATACGTCCTAAACTGTTAATGATGTATTTATTGGTAATGCACATAACAGTAGCTAGCACTTATTGTTTTCTTGTGTATGAACCTCAAATTTAATTTGGAGGGCACACAACAATTTGTACAATGGTAAAGTCTAGACATATTTGTCGTAGACGTAATACCATTAGACAACTACTCTCAATTGGAGTTATCTCAATAGACTACGTGAGGTCTAAGGATAATATTGCAAATTAATTAACCAAAGGGTTAAATCGAGAGTGAGTTATGACATCATTGAAAGGAATGAGACTAAAAGCCTTAGAAAAGATGAGTTGAGATGAAGGAAAACCTTACCTAAATGACTGGAGATCCCAAGAACTAGGTTCAAAAGGACAACCTAATTGTCTAACTCGTGAATCACTGTCATGTGGGGGATAATTAAAACCCTAAAAGTCCATTGCCTAAAGATGCTACAGTGATATAGTATAAGGATTAGCAAAATGGCTATTAATGATTTTAAAAGAATTTGAAAGAAATTCTTACAAGAATCACCTATGTAAGAGAGAAGTGGGGCCGCTTCGAAGGGAATACTGTAAGGCATATTCCTAAACACTCTTGCAGAACCAGGCGGATGTTCATGGCCAAAATGAACATAACCATGAGAACTGAGAGTTGTTAGAAAGAACTTGAGTGGAGTGCATTATCATTTACACAAAACAGTTGACAGTTCAAAGACATCGCGTCTACTGCCTAATTAGTAAAGTAAGTGTGCTTTCACAAGGGAAGGTTCAAAGGGTGACACCTACCTATCCTATGCAAGTTTCTAACGTCGATTTATATCGCCAAAAATCTTTTGGTGTTTGTATTAATTTCCATTCATGTGGGGGTTGTTGGAAAATGTGCTTCGAAGTGAGCTTCGACTCGATATCTCATTCGCCCATTTTGGTGTTGGAATGAATGTGAAATGATTTTTCAAACAATTGTTGTAACCAAAATTTGAGTAGGAAAAAACAAAGTGGTTTTTGTCCTATATTGGAAAATATCAAATGAGGAAGTGGGTATAAAAGTATAAACTCATTAGTAGTTTGTAAAATTACACGAATGTCGCATCGATTTGGTAGCGGACGGACAAACTACTTCTTGCCTCAGATTTTTCCGTAACTGCTGAAATAATAAGAGCAGTTTCAAAATTGAAGTGTTGGAGGTTATTTTCGGAGAATTAAACCTTGAATTTAAATTGGATGAATGTTACAAATGTATCATTATTGAGGCTGTGACAGTTTCAGTCCATTTTGAAATTCAAGAGTTAGAAATTTATTCGGAAAATTAAAAACCTGCACTAAATGGCTTGAGGTTACATTTGATGGCTGCAGCAGTTACAGCAGCAAGGTTGAATTATCAATTAAAATTCGCATTAAGAATGGCAGTTTCAGTTTTGGTCCAATTTCGGTTTTGGTCCAAATATTTAATTGCTACTTTATTGCGGCCAACAGTTACAAATTTGGGTTGGCTATATAAGTAGCTGCAACCCATAGCCCCAAAGAGAACGAAAAACACATGGAAGAAACAAGAAAACAAGATTGGAAAGAGATACAAACATTTTCCGGCAATTGCTACGCTAAATTTGCATTCATTTTTTATCTCCTTCCTTTGGCACTCGGGTGATATATTTCGGGCAACTACTCAGTTCGCCGTAAGCAAAATATTTGTGCTAGTATTGTTGCTATCTAATCGTTGTATCCTGGGAAACAAACGTTCTAATAGTCACTAGCACCGAGAGTGAAGGACGAATATTGTTTTAAGGAAATTGTGTTTACACAAGCCTCGATTCTTCGTTTTCTAATAATATATTTTAGCCATCTACGGTGCAACATTTCTAACACTTAAGAGGTAGAATTAATTATTTATTCGAGGGATATCCTCTTAAGAGGAGGAATCTTGCATAAAACACTCAGGAATTCTCGGCATGTCTTGTTAGGACTTAAGAAGACCTTCGTACTATTAGGAAATTCAGGTATAAATTTGTAGAGGTTATAATCTCTAAGGTAAGTTACCTTCTTATATGCAATTTACTTTAGTTTTACATTCAGTTCTCTTGAGTGTTGAATATAACATAGATATTTTCGAGTTCAACATCTAACTTGAGCGTCGGAGGCCCATCATCGAGAACATTCCGGATAGGTTTATTATAGGTTCGTTGCTAGCGGAGAGATCGGATTTCGTGTTATGCTAGGACATTTCAAAGAACTTTTACGAGTAGTTTTATTGAAACAATCGTATTTCGATTATTGTAAAATCATGAATATTGTTATTATCTTCATCAACTAGCGCCGTCTATGGGAAATCAGGGTTGAGGCGTGAGAAACTCTTTTTAATATTGTTAGTATATCTTAAAGTACTCCCTCCGTCCCATAGGAACTTGCACACCCGGGATGACACACAATTTAAGAAAATGTGTAATGAGTGATGTTTTGAGGGATAGTTTTGTAAAGTTTTATGAATAAAGTAAAGTAAAAAGTAGATTGAGGGTGAAAAAGTAATGACATAGGGGTAAATAAGAGTATATTTTGAGGGTGGGGGTTATGAAAGATATTTACTTTTACATGGTGTGCAAATTGGTATGAAACATCAATTTATAGAAAGTGTGCAAATTCCTGTGACACAGAGGGAGTACTTATAATCTTATTTAATTTATTTTTATGCACAAGCACTTAGCAACTGGCCGGGATAGTGTTCATAGTAGATTTTTTCTTTTGAGATTAGTGTTATTTTTCAAATTGAGATGTGCTGGTTAGTTTATGAGAAACGGAAGTTTGTTGGGCTTTGTACGCTTTAAATTAAAATTTTGAGTGATTAATACCGGTGAAATTATATTTTACTGAAATTATTAAGAAACTGTTAATTGATAGTCAATGTAGAATATTTTACTGAAATTATTAAGTAACTATTAAAATGACTTACACAGCAAACCCTCGTGAACCTCCTTTAGAACATAATTCCCCTCAGCGCTCGACAAACACTTGAAGCTAAGGATGAGTGAAAGACCTCTTATACAAATAGCCTCCCATAAGACAATACTTGGCACATGTTAATTTCTTGTAAGTTTTTGGTCCCTTTAAGCGCTGACTTGTCCTGAGAAAATGGATAATATGAGCTCTCCAATCTTAAGTTTATATTGCTCCGACTTCTATCGTTGCCTCACTGTTTTGCGCTGTAAAAAATGTGATCGTTCCCGCGGTAGCTCCCCTCTCAGCAGAACTAGCAAGCTTAGCCAGAATCTGCCTTACCATTTTCAGACCTTAGAATCTGTTCAACCCGCAATTCCACGAACCATTTTTTTTTAACTCCTCAACCTGCTGAACATACTTTCTCATTTTTTCATCCTTCACATCGTACACTCCCAAGACCTAAATACACACATACATATATACAATTCAAATTAAAAATAAAATTCTAGCCATAATATTAATGACCATAAATAAAGGCCCTGACTATATACCCCTCCAGCTCTGTTAAGTATACTCCCCCTTCACATTTATTAATTTAATATTCATGTAAATTACCCAATTTACCGTTTTAATAAAATACCACATGTTAAATACACTCCCCCACTTAAACCCTAAACCTAATGTCACAGCCATCACCACCGTGCCAACAAAAAAACTAAACCACCCAAACATTGTCTATACTTTGAAATTAGAAAAAAAAACTAAAAAATTCATAAAAAATCTCAGAAACATCATATTTTATTTTTGGGTTAATTCTAAATAAAAATACACCACCTTTAATCTCAGTATCAATTTAATCACGACCTTTACGTAAAAAAAACCTAATTTCATTGTGTTGTGTTGCAATTAGATACACATTTTTTTTTCTCCGGCCAACAATTGATGATGTGGCTTGCCGACACGTCAGATTTTCCATAATTCTTTTTTTTAAAATAAAAATAAAACTAAAAATAAAACTCCCGCTTGTTCTGCGTCTTCTCAAACTCAATTAATCAAGTTCTTTCTCTTCTAACTCTAAAAATCAAAATCATAAGGATAGAACCTAACACTAAAAATCACAAAAAAAGAAAAAAAATAATCAAACAGAGTTCTTATGCGTCTTTTTTCCTTCTCAAACTCAATGAATCAAGTTTTTCTCTTATAACCCTAAAAATCAAAATCAATAAAACTAACCCTAAAAATCCCAAAAAAAAAGAAAAAAAAATTGTCAAGAGCTTTGTCATTCCTTATATATTTTTTTATTTTTATAGATGGAAGACTTGTTTGGAAAGTTAGCAAATGGAGTAGAAGTTAGTGGAGTGGGTTTATGATGATGACCAACACCTCTACTCAAAAGAAAGAGATTGCAAACGCAAGAAAAATGACAAAATAAGGCATGAGGGTATTGAGAGGGGTGATAGTGGAAGTGATACTCAAGAGAGCCGTGCTAATGAAACATGAAATGATCTGTTATTTTTGTAACATGAAACTTGAATACTTATAGCCTACAATTGGAAATGTTTGTACATTAAACAGTCTATTTTTTTAGAATATTTTCTAGAATACTTCAAAAAAAAAGAAAGAATATTTTCTTGAATATTTTTGTTGTAGTAATCATTAGTATTAAACACATTAATTCCTAGAATATTTTACTCTCTTCATAAAGCATATAAATTGATAAAATTATTTAATAATTGAAGAATTCCTGAAGAAATAAACCATAGTGGATTTTGAATTTTAGGGTTAGAAGAGAATAACTTGATTGATTGAGTTTGAAAAATGAACAAGACGCAGAGAAGAACTTTATTGAGTTTGAGAAGGGAAGAAGAAAATTTGATTGAGTTTGAGAAGAAGAACTTGATTGAGTTTCAGAGAAGAAGCAGAAGAAGCGAGAGTTTTATTTTTATAAAATTTTATTTTTATTTCTATAAAGTGTAATCTGATGTGGAAAATAAAAAAAATAAAAAAGAATCTGTGTAATATACGTGACAAGCTCCGACAAGCCACATAATCAATGGTTGATCGGAGAAAAAAAATGCGTATCTAATTGCAACACGATGAAAGGTTGTGATTTTTTACAATAATCATAAAGTTCGTGGTTAAATTGATACTGAGACTAAAGTTCGTGTATTTATTTAGAATTAACCCTTTATTTTTTTATTTTCGAACCACTAGGGTCGAATATACATACTCTCGTCGACAAGTTGTGTTCGACGAGAGTATATATGGCCGACCCTTTGGTGTCGAATTTTTTTATTTTTTTTTTAATTTTCGACACACCAAGGTCGATCATATACACTCTCGTCGACAACAATTTGTCGACGGGAAGGTTTATAATCGACTCTGGTGTGTAGAGAATTTTTTTTTGAAATACCTGTGTTGATGGAGGGGCTGAAACGATTGAGCCAATCGTTTGAGAAATCGCACCGAAATCGTAGAAATAGAAGAAAATTGAGAGAAGTTTTTGGGGAGGAGACGGTTAAGAAAGCGCCAATTCATTCAAAACGTAAGAAATCAAATATGGACTAATCACGGTTAAGAAAGCTTCAATTCATTCAAAACGTAAGAAATCAAATATGGGCTAATCACGGGTATAAATACCAGACCCATTCTCCACAACACACAAAGTATACCCGGCCCATTCTCCACAACACACAAAGTCGCGCTCGCGACTTTATTTAGAAACACGTTTTACAATTTATGAAAAGATTAGTACACTCCTTCTACACCCTTCTAAACGATGTCTTCTTCTTCCTATCGATTCGTAACATTACCCCCCTCTCATCCTTTTGCTT
Organism: Galeopsis tetrahit; assembly: GCA_963675135.1. Classification (NCBI taxonomy): domain Eukaryota; kingdom Viridiplantae; phylum Streptophyta; class Magnoliopsida; order Lamiales; family Lamiaceae; genus Galeopsis; species Galeopsis tetrahit. The sequence goes on from OY776122.1 coordinate 35,758,452, forward strand.
GTCCTCAAGCAAAACAAATGACAGTGGAGTTAGATCATCCACGACTGGTATGGCTGCACGGCTCACAAATACACCAACAATGGCCAGAGATATGAGGACGACATTACCACTTGCAAATCTCTTTCTTAGAGTTGTTTTGGTTTTTCTTGCAGCATCAAGAATACCAATTACCTTTCCAATTCTATGGATCATGCCAATCATCTCAACAATATCCCCAACTATGTCACTGATTGGTACATATGCATGAATATCCAATCCAATGGCTATTGTGCTCAACATTCCAATAGTAGCTACTGCAACACCATACATAGTAGCAACAAACAAGAAACTCACAGAATTGCTAATGACAAAAATGGGAATTATAACTAATTTGTATCCCAAGACAGGATCAAATGTGACATAAGAATGGCAAATGGCAACGGTCATAAGGAAAGTGGATATAGTCAGGTGACTCTTTAGAGCTGGTTCGATTTCCTTGTTAGTTTCGATCTTAAAAAATGCAGCAGTAAAAGGAGATGTGATTAAGCAAACCAGGATTCCCATGGAACTAATGAGCAATGGATAAGTCATAGCGGTGAAATCATGAGTCATGCCAAAAGAAGACATGGAGTCCACAACTAGAGCAACATAGGAAGCTTACGCATATGAACCAAAAAGATCAGACCCCATTCCAACAATCTCCCTCACATTATCAACAATATTGTCAGCAATCACAACATGATTTCTGGGGTCATCTTCTGGAATGTTTCTTTCGACATTCCCAACAAGATCAGCACCGACATAAACGGTTTTTGTGTAAATACCACCTCCAACTCTCCTAAACAAAGCCATTGACGATCCACCAAAACCATATCCAGTAATTGACTCCAATAGACCTTCCCAATCATCCATATAACAGAGTTTAAACACATTGATAGTAGTATAAAGAACCAATAGGCCATTTGCAGCGAGGAGAAAATCCATGATTGCACCAGATCTAAATGCGACATTAAAAACTTTCACAACACCCTTTCTAGCTTCCAAAGTCGTCCTTGCATTTTCATATATTGCAATCTTCATGCCAAGGAAACCAGAAATGACTGAAGTGATAGCACCAAGAAAAAAGGCCACAGTGCTGAAAATAGCAGTTGCAAGGGCAGACTTGCACAACTTCTCCTTGTCATCAACAGAACTGAGGAAAGGAAAACGAGGATTGCAAAAGCAACCATTGAAAATGCCCACATACTGATATTCAGTAAACATGAAAAATGTTGCACCTTTGGAGATTGCGCTCTAGATCTCAATGCACTTAATGATGACGTTATGGTCATTGACGTCGTCCATCTCCTCGTTTTGATTGAGGAATTTCTCCAAGCTCGACAAGTGATAACATAGGCTGCCTATGCACTTCTTCCTAATATCGTAATAATTCACATCGCCAGCATGTGAAATGATAGAATTGAAGATTGTGTTGCAAACAAAATAAGCCATCATGTGAGACACTGTTCCATCAGTGCAGCAAAGCTTTAATGCAGTTTCACAGAGATGCAACACCTTGTAGATACGATCATTGTCAGTTTGGGTAATTATTCCCATATCAAGAGCAAAATCAGCATGTGTAGTGGCACCAATTTTAGTCGTGAAAGGTGAAACAGGAAGATAATAAGACCATGTTTCACTCTTTGTCAACAATTGATGTGTCTCTTTTGCGCTTCTAATATTGTTTAAAAACAATACCATAATTGTTGACAATTCCCTGTCAACTCCCTCTAACACGTGAAGTCTTAGAAAGACACTATTAGACATGTGAATGACTAACTCTTCCTTCAATGATTGAAATGCATTTTCAACATATGATCCACCCACCCAAGTGGCAAAATCACTTAGTTCTTTATCTGAACAGTCAGCATCGCTCGACACTCCATTAAGTGTGGTCATATAAACTTCTTCATCTAGCAGTTAATTGCTCACCCTTTGATTATCTTCAACCTTGATCCTCAGAACACTATTAGATGGAGTTTTATCTAAGTCTACCATTAGTTGAGATCCTTCAGCTCCTGTAACTTCAATAATCTGCAAGCCCCTAGGCTTATCAAAAGAATTAGGTATAAGCACCTCTTTTAGCTTTGGTGAGCTAGCAGAAGTGAGTGTAGACGAGGGTGTAAAGCCAGGCAACACTGATACAGTGATTTCATTTCCATTCATATCCAACACTTCTACAAATTGAGCATATGTTTTTAGGGTATTCCCAATAGCAACAGGCCCTTCATCCTCCAAATTAAATTGGTATTTCAAAATAGCATCAATAGCTCTAATACTCTTTTCACCCAGAGCATTGTTGGACAAAATAAGATAGCACAAATCAGAACCTTCTAGTGCTAATGGAAAATTATTCAAAACTGCACCAAATCTAAATCCGTCAATAAAAGCTTTCCTAACGCCCTTTCTAATTGCAGCATGATATTCAATAGATCTAGCAACTTGCATCATATCAACCATAGTTTGAATACTAAAATTTCCATGTGGATTATTATCAATTCCCGGTTCAAACCTACCATTAGAGTTATACCTGGAACTCCTTGAAATTTGACTACCTCCATGGTTTTCCACAAATGATTGAGCGTGTGGTTTTGAGAATGCACCCACTCCATATCTCCCAGCAGAATTCTCAACCGAATGCCCAGCCACTCCAATTCCTTCGTACATTAGGGCATGTTTGTTTTGGGATGGGAAATCCGGATTTGGGATTTCGAAACTCCACCCCCGTTACACTTTGGGATTTTGATTTAGGATTTCAAAATCTCACCCTATAAATACCTATAAACCCTATAAAAGTCAACCCTATAAATACCTATAAACCACCTATAAAACCTATAATCCTATTCTATAAAGTTAAATCCTACCCTACATAAATCCCAAAATAAACACAAAACATAAAAAGTATTAGGATTTTGAAATCCACTAGATTTTGAAATTCGGATTTCAAAATCCTCAAAATTCCAAAACAAACATGCCCTTAGTGTTTTTCCTGACAATGGTGGTGTAGGCAGCGTTTGCCCCTCTCCTCTACCATATGTGTGGATAGTTGAGTATCTTGGTATATTACTACTTCCATCATCTACTGCATTGGTGTTTTTTTACTCTTTCTCTTGCAAATTGAACCTCCATAACATTTCTCCAGCTTTAGATCGCCCAATTTAGTGAACATCCGAGCCTCTAGGAGTACCAAAACCTCCTGGATCGGGTAAACAAGTCTGTGGTGGTGGCGTAGGTATCACTCCAGTACAAATTCTGCTAAATGAATTGACATTTGATACTTCCGGTTCATCTTCACCATTTTCCTTGCCTTCCTCTCCGATTTCAACTTCCTCATTCACTACAGGTGGTTCACCCTTACCTGAACTCAATTGCTTCAATGTTTCAGCCAATTGTTGCCTCAACAATTTCCATTCCTTAGCCTGCTCATCAAATCGTTTAAGCAATTCGTTCATTCCATCTTGCTGCTTACTCCTTAATTTATTGAAATTTTCATCCATTTTCGCGACATGAGTCTCCACCGTACCCATAGAGAATTCCAGCGAATTAACCCTATCAGTATTAGTTACCCTTATTGATTGCGCAAACTTCAATGTGACGAAATTGGCTCTGAGGCCACTGAAACGATTGAGGAAAATTGTAGAAATGGAGGAAAATTGAGAGAAGTTTTTGGGGAAGAGACGGTTAAGAAAGCTTCAATTCATTCAAAACGTAAGAAATCAAATATGGGCTAATCACGGGTATAAATACCCGACCCATTCTTCACAACACACAAAGTATACCTGACCCATTCTCCACAACACACAAAGTCGCGCTCGCGACTTTATTTAGAAACACGTTTTACAATTTATGAAAGGATTAGTACACTCCTTGCTACACCCTTCTAAACAATGCCATCTTCTTCCTATCGATTCGTAACAGGGCCCTGGAACGGTGCAGAGGGATTGGGGGCTGAATGGCTTAGGTGGGTGGGTCGGCAGTGACGGTGGCCGTGGGAGAGAGAAGGCGGCGGTACTGGGAGAGAGAGGGCGACGCCGTCGCCTGTTAACAAATTTTTTTTTTAAAAAAAGTAAAAAACGAAGGGGCGGCGAATGATGTGGGACATGCATGACTAATCACCTTCCATAGTCAAATTCACCCATTTTTCTCTTTTTCCTCAAGTTCTTTTAATTACATTTAATTCTTATTTTGAATACAATGAATCTAGAAATTCACCCCTCTTGTAATCTCACCTATATATATGTGATATTGTATTCAGAAAAGCATTGAATCATATTTTCAAGTTCTAAGAAAACACTTTCACTCTTTCGTAAGAAGAACGTTTGTCTTCTACGTATCACTCCCGTGTCAGTTGGTATTCAGAGCCAAGCTTTCCTTGGTGATGGCTAACAACGGCCAACCCACCCTCGCTGACGTGATCAGAGAGATGCAGCGTTTGACTACGACAGTCCAAACGTTAACCACTCGCGTAGAACAAATAGAGGACACTCAGGGCGGTCATGAAGAACATCTTGACAACCCAGAAAATGATGAAGGAACCAAGAGATTTGCTCGTGGCCCTCAACGTGAAATTCCTCAACAGAATCCCAGGGGACAGACCTATGAAGAGGATTCGTCAGATGAAGAAGCAGCGAATATATTCAAGGGAAATCGTAATATTCCTGATCGTAGGGACAATCGACAACACAGGCATGATGAATTTCGATTGAAGGCGGATCTCCCTTCCTTCAATGGAAATTTTAATATTGATGGATTTCTTGATTGGGTCGCTGAAGTTGAGAGATTCTTCGACTTTGCAGAAATATCAGAAAATAAGCATGTGAAGCTCGTAGCCTATCGCTTGAAAGGAGGAGCATCATCGTGGTGGGAACAAGTCCAGAACCAACGACGACGATTGGGCAAGCAGCCGGTCCGATTGTGGACCAAAATGAAGAGGATGATGATGGCACGTTTTCTCCCTCCAGATTATGAACAATTTCTATTCCAGTAGTACCAGACATTAGTTCAGGGACAAAAATCGGTGGCAAACTATACCTCAGATTTCTTACGCCTCTCCTCGCGTAACAACCTGATGGAGACTGAGGGGCAGCAGGTAGCAAGGTATGTCCATGGACTCAAACCCATGATTCATGAGAAGATCGGGTGTCAAATCGTCCTAACCCTCAGCGAGGCAATCAATATGGCGCAACAAGCTAAATCTATGGGGTTTTGAAATTTTTATGGGAGAGAGGAACCTCGTAAGAATTTCGTTGATTCACCGAAACCCAATCCCGAGCCCAACCTGGAGGCTTCTAGTTCTATGAAGCGTGGGGTAGAGAGAGAGTCCGCAAAGAAGGCGGAAAACCCATACGCAAGACCAACAGGTGACAAATGTTATAGGTGTCACGAGGTTGGACACCGATCAAACAATTGCCCCCAGCATCGTCCGGTCAACATGATCGAGCATACTGGAAATGATGATGACGAATGGGAAGGGGAGGATGGAGTCTGCGAGCCGGATGGTGAGGAGTATGACGAACAACAAACAATGGTTGTTCGTAAGGTCCTATTGGCGCCAAAGAGAGATGATTCCCAACGAAACGCATTGTTTCGAACCAGGTGTACCATTTCTAATCAAATTTTCGAATTGATTATTGATAGTGGGAAGCTATGAAAATATTATTTCTCATAACTTGGCTAGGACTTTAGAACTGTTTGTGGAGAAACATCCCAAACCTTATAGTATTGTGTGGATTACTAAAGGGGAAGGAGTTAAAGTAAAAGAGAGGTGTTGCGTTCCCTTATCCATTGGAAAATTTTATAAAGATGAAGTAATGTGTGATATTGTGGATATGGATAAGCAAGTCAATGGTTCAGTTAGATTACAAGGAGAGAGTTTTGAGAGGAAGAGAGAGAAAGCTGAATATGCTGAACGGCCCCATCCGAGAGTGGGCCCGATTCCAAGAGCTATTGAAGGGGAGCAGATTGCAGCTGGATGGCCGCCTTGGTTGGCTGCAGTAGCTGGCGAAACTATCAAAGGATGGGAGCCGAAGAGGTACGGACCTTACAAAATCACTCATAAAATCAATGATAATGCTTATGTGGTGGGTCTTCCAGACTCGATGGGAATCTCGAAGACTTTTAACGTAAGTGATTTATACCGTTACTTTCCTGAAGAACCTTCATCCTACCCAGATCACTCGGGGTCGAGTTTTTTTCAAGTGGGGGAGACTGATGTGGGACATGCATGACTAATCACCTTCCATAGTCAAATTCACCCATTTTTCTCTTTTTCCTCAAGTTCTTTTAATTACATTTAATTCTTAGTTTGAATACAATGAATCTAGAAATTCACCCCTCTTGTAATCTCACCTATATATAGGTGATATTGTATTTAGAAAAGCATTGAATCATATTTTCAAGTTCTAAGAAAACACTTTCACTCTTTCGTAAGAAGAACGTTTGTCTTCTACGTATCACTCCCGTGTCAGCGAATCCGAGTGAGGGGGAGGAGGGGGCGACGGATCTGAATGGCTTAGGTGGGTGGGTTGGCAACGACGGTGGTCGTGGGAGGGAGGAGGCGGCAGCGACGTCGATGGGAAAGAGAGGGCGGCGCCGCCGCCTTTAACAGAAATTTGAAAAAAAAAGAAGTAAAAAACGAAGGGGGCGGTGAATCTCAGTGGGGGGGGGGGAGGGGTCGACGAATCTGGGTGGGGGAAGGCAGGGCGGCGGTGTCGCAAGGAGGAGAGCGCCGCCGCCGCGATGTTACAGGAAAAAAAAACAGCGGGCGGAGGCGGGAGGAGGAGGGACGAGAGGCGGAAGAAGGAGGGTGCAGCGTTAGCGGCTGTGGGCGGCGTGCAGTGGAGGACGACGCCGAAGTTGGGCTGGAGAAGATGAAGAAGAATGAAGATGGGAGAAAAAATGAGGGATTTTAGGGGGTATATTTAACACAAACCATTTGAGATAAAAGGGCATATTAGTCATTTTAGGTAGAGTACATCTAACATAATCGATTTTGAAGGGGAATGTATGAATCGGGGGAGTATATTTAACAACCATGGAGGGGTATATAGCCAAGGCCTAAATAAATTCTACAACATGTTGTTCACCAACTAATCAGGTCCGTTGGGCTACTGAGTCGAGCCAATTGGACCTATATATTTTTAGCTTAGTCGATGGGCGCGGCTAAATGCACCCGGATTTTCTATGAGTACACCCACAGGAATTTTTTTTTGTTCCAAGGGTGTTGCGAAATGATGTATTTACCCCTCATGTACTTTAAAAAAAACGCAGGATGAGTACACCCATCTATTCCATTTCACACACGAATCAGTCGGATCCCACCATCACCACCAAGACATAAAAAATCCAAAAAATTCAAAATTTCAACAACAAAAATAAAATCGTAATATGTTCGAAAATTTTACCAAAACAAAGTTGAAATGTCTGAAAATTTTACCAAAACAAACTCAATTTGTTCGAAAAAAATTTCAAAACAACTTAAATTTGTCCGAAAAATAAAATCGAAGATCTTGTTCGAATTTTTTTCCAAAACAAACTCAAGTTGTTCGAAATTTTTTCCAAAACAAACACAATATGTTCGAAAAAAATTCAAAACAAACTCAATATGTTCGAAAATAATTCCCAACTACTAAAAACCCTAATTTTTCTAAAATGTTCGAAAATTTTAGGTGGACATAGTTAAAATGTCCGAAAGCATTTCACAAACAAATTCAATTTGTGCGAAAAAAAATCCCGAACATAATTTGTCAAAAAAAACAACGATTTTATTTTGAATGGGCAAATCGAAGAGCAAGAAAAAAAATTGGTAACCTACCAGATCTGTGTAATGTTTCAAAAATGTTGGGAACCAGATCTGTAAAACAATTTTGTCCAAATGTTTCAAAAAAATATCGCTTGAAAAAATAATAAAAATTCCCAAAAAACAATAGAAACCTACCAGATCTTCTTCAAACAGCGTGCCAACGAGTTTCTTCTTCTTCAAACCGCGGCGGCAGTGGCGAGGCTTGGGTGATGAGGGGTGCGAACGGACGGCGCCTCCTTCTTCAAACACCGGACGGCGGTGGCGACTTCTTGAAACAGAGGCGCCGGCGTGGCGAGGGAGGAGGAGTGACGTAGTCGACGCCTTCTTCTTGAAACACAAGCGGCGGCGCGAGGGAGGAGGTGGGTGGGCGGCGGCCGCGCCTGGGAGGAAGGAGGTGGGTGGCTGGCGGCCATTGAAGTGGTGGGTGGGTGTACTGAAATGGAAATGGAGAGAAGAGAAATAATGGAAATGGAGAGAAGAGAAAGAATGGTTTTAATTGTGGGGAGGGTAATTTTGTATTTTTCATGTGGGTGTACTCATCCGTTTCGTGTGTGTACTCATCGCGTGGGTGTACTCATAGGAAATCCGAGTGCATTGGATTGGGTCCATATTATGGGCTCTATTTATAAGTAAAGGGAGGCAAAAAATTATACTTATCTGCCCCCGCCCCCCTAAATCGATCCTTGACATATTACTTTATTGTGCATTACCCAATCAGACGTTAAATGTGTGTAATTCTAATTTGCGGTACAACACATTTTAAAACCTGCTGATGCATAACAGGTTAGCAAGCCAAAACTCCTAAATCGGTCTCTAGTACAAACGTTTAATTTAGGAGCAAAGAAATAAATAAATATGTAAAACATCCATCAAAATTTATAAATATAAGAATAACACTCTAACATAACAATTTACCATATTTAAGAAATAATGTTAATTTAAGTAAAATAATTTTCTTCAAAAATTCTATCCCAAAAAATCTTATAAATATCTATAATAATCTTATAATTGGAGCCACAAAATGTTAATTGAAATAGTATATACTCCGTATTAATTAGCTATAACATCTATTATATAATTATTATTATTATTGAGATCTAAAAAAAAAATATAAACTTAACAATTTAAAAATATTATAATATTTTACAAGCTCTTAAAATACACGTAAAAATTGATAGTTTATAATTAATATAAGATTTCTACGTGTTTAATATAAAATTTTACGTAATTAATATAATTCTTTAGGTAACTAATAATTATAAAAAATAAAATTAAAATGGTAAGAAAAAAAAAATCGTGCATAATAATAAATATTGTAAAGAATATACTCCGTATATGTTTTACAAACAAACTCTCTATACAAACGTAATTATAATAAATTAAAATTACATGAAAATAATAACATAAAATGACATGGGTATAATAATAGTAATTATTAATAATTAATATTGTTGCTTTAATCTAAATAAATATATATCATTATTATTACTATGTAGATTAAAAAATAAATATGAAAACTTAATTAACTATTTATAAAAATATTATTTCCTTCATCCACCAAATGTAGTTTCATTAGAATGGGGCACATGTTTTAAGAAAAAAATAGATATGATAAAATAAGAGTATTGTATGTAGGGTATTGTGAGATCAATTGTGAATAAAGTGATTGTCTGTGAACAACGATAATGCCAATTTAAGTAATTAAGTGATTATTGATTTCCATAAAGTGTATGAAACTATATTTTATAGATGAGGAATATAAGGGAAATGAGACTGCATTTCATTGACGGGAGTATAAAATTTCATAAGCTTTTGCAAAAATACACATCATTAAAATTTGCACGTAATTAGTATAAGATGTGTATGCAACTAATATCAATTTTTTTTTTTTTTTTAAATTTAACGTTAATTTTGGGAAGAGATTTTGAATGGAATTTGTCTTTTTTAAATTAATTATATATTTTTAAAATAAGTTACGTTACAATGTTATTCTTATACTTGTAAATTTTAATGTATTTACACGTGTAACGTAAATATAATGTGTAATAGACTAATAGGAGATGTTACGTCATTGTATAACAGAAAATTGCGTACTGAAAAACGTAAATACTAAATAGGAGCATATAGCAACAATAAAGTGGCGACATATAAGTACAACAAATTCTCACTCTTATAAATACGATACATAAATATATTGTATGTAATAATAAAAATAAATCAAAACCTAGAGTAACATAATTCATAAATGTAATACTCACAATACATAATAAAATCCCTCAAAATCAGGTGTGGATGAGAGCCATGAGAGATATCACCATGGAAGAAGCAATGACGGCGGCGGAGAGCGGCAGAGGGTATCCGGCTCCGGCGTCGGGCGACGGGGCGGGTGACACCTCGAAGTCCCCTTGAGCAAATGTACCAGAAAGAGCAGCCATGAAAGCTACAAACATCAACATAACCAAAGCCTTGGAACTTGCCATTTTTAATCTTAATTAATTAATTAAGCTTCAAAACTTAATTAAATAATGGTAACTCTGAAAGGGTATATATATGTGTAGGACCAGAGAATGCGTGGCATACCGTGTTGATTTGATTAAGGAAATGGTCTAGACTGCATGCTTTAGCTTACCTAACTTATTTAGAACAAATTCTTGTTGAATTTAAGTGATTTGAATTTTGAGCAATTTAAGATATATTCTCAATTGTTCAATTGAATGTTTTATCCACTAAATTAGAATCACGTTATGGTTCAATTGCACCATGCAATTGGATGCACGAGAATGTGACTCTAAATTCGAAATATATATAGATCTAACATTATTTTTGTTTTTTTTTCTTCTAACATTTGTGTTTGGACTTTGGACTTTGCCCAACTAGCTACGAAATGGGATGACATTTTCACCATTCGTCACGATACATTTATTCGTCAATTATGTATATGGCTTGTTTTTCTCTTAATTAATTAAGACAGCAAATTCTTTGAGATATTATGAGTCTATGCTATGACCATTGGAAATTCGACTTTACATGGAAATTGCCTATATCATATTTTATTTTAACTTTTTTAAATATACTAATAATTTATTTCAATTAATTAATTGTTGAATATTCTCCTAATTTTTTTTTAATTGTTGAATATGTTGGTTTATATTTACCAACAATGGCTTACAAGGAGACGGAAAGAAAATAAATAATTGTAAAGAAAATTACAATATCTTCAAGCTTTCCAAAAGAGAGAACTTTCTTCCTTGAGCAGCTTCTTGGAATGGCAGGTCCGATTTTTGAGACAGCAGCACTGAAGAAACAGAAAAGTTAGGGAAAAATAGTCGAGTCAAGGTGATACTTTTTCCCGTAAAACAAACACGTCAAGGATAGTGTTCACGGAATGACGAGATGCTTCGAAAGGTAAAACGACTTCGTCTTTGCACGAGCAACACCGCAACGTACAAAGCTCCGACGAACTGTAGACACGTCTGAACTGGACTGCACTCTAAAATGTAATGCAAAATGCAGGAAAACAAAATGCAGTTTTGCTGGAAAATTTCAAGTGCTTTTTTATGCTTGCAAAAGGTAAATTTTCCAAAACAATGCACTCCTATTTATAGGCATGATTCACGTATTATGCAACACCAAAATACACAACCGCAAGTATACAGCGTATATTGTAGCGTGATAAGTACGAGGTCGATCACACAGAGAGGTGTAGTGTAAAAGCGTAGTTTGTTGACGTAAGTTCTAAATAGACGATGATCGAAAAGTTTGAGTGATGAAATTACCCCTAATTATCTATCCAAGCGTCGCGAATAGACAATAAAAAGAGTAATAAAGAAATCGATCAACAAGTGCTCATGCAAATCACAAAACGAGAAAGATGCGGTTAAAACTCAATTAAGAGAAGGTAGGTTCTAAAGCACATGCAATACTAATGAATCCATCTATGATTAACTATCTACTTAAGTGGTGTTTATACTTTGTCTATAAGATTGATCACACAATAATGAATTAAAAGTCCTTTCAATCCAAATAATCCAAGAGAAATATCACACAACTTAGTATCTCTACCTAAATTGCATCATAAAACTCAATCAAGCTCCTAAGATCATCACACATCTTCCTAATCATTGATCATCTTTCAATCTCACAATAAAATTAGGTTAAATGCTTGCAATCAATTAATCAAACGAGATTTCTCAATCCAATTTCAATTAACTAAGATTAACATATCACTATTGTACACTAATGACATGTTTTGCAAGATAAACCAAGCATTCAAATAGAATTAAGCCACACAACCACCAAATAAGCAAAACATTAATTCATAGACTTCAACAAAAGTATTTACAAGACTCTAGAACCAAAAGTGTTTTAGCTAAATACCAACATTATCTAAACTATTACAAAATAAATATCAAAAGTTAATAAATGAAAGGAAAAGAAAAATCTTAGTCTAAATGGATGGTGGAGGAAGAAATCTCAAAGCTAATGCTCAAACTCTTGCTCCAAAGTGTGAAGAAATGAAGAAGATTGAGGAAGAACACCTTCAAGTGTGTGTTTGTATGTGAGGGTTTTTTGGTGGCTTGGGGTGGAATCCTCTAAAATATGATAAGAATACTACTTAAAGTGTAGGGAGAAAGCTTGGTTCGAATTTGCAAATTAGTCCCTCGAAAATAAAAGATTTGTGACTTTTTTCGCGCAGAAAATAGGTTTGACTCGGTCAACCGAGTGAGATGGACTTACATAAAGTTTGCTGGAATTGGTGGTGACTCGGTCACCCGATTGAAATCAATCGACTGCCCGATTTGAGATAAAAAGATCTAATTTGACACGGGAGTGATACGTATAAGACAAACGTTCTTCTTACGAAAGAGTGAAAGTGTTTTCTTAGAACTTGAAAATATGATTCAATCCCCTTTCTAAATACAATATCACCTATATATAGGTGAGATTACAAGAAGGGTGAATTTCTAGATTCATTGTATTCAAACTAAGAATTAAATGTAATTAAGAGAACTTGAGGAAAAAGAGAAAAATGGGTGAATTTGACTATGGAAGGTGATTAGTCATGCATGTACCACATCAGTCTCCCCCACTTGAAAGGAACTCGACCTCGAGTGATCTGGGTAGGATGGAGGTTCCTCGGAAAAGTAACAGTATAAATCACTTACATTAAAAGTCTTCGAGATTCCCATTGATTCTGGAAGACCCACTACATAAGCATTATCATTGATTTTGTAAGGTCCGTACTTCTTCGGCTGCAACTTGTGATATTTATCCACTGGAAAACGCTCACGACGGAGGAAGATCATCACATCGTCCCCAACTTCAAAAACATTTGACCTCCTATGTTTGTCTGCAACATCCTTAAATTTCTGATTAGTCTCCAACAACCTTTGATGAACTTCTGCCTGAATATCCAACCCATCTTTAGCCAGCCTTTTGGCAGCCACACTAGCAACACCTGGTAACTTTGCAAGATCAACAGCGTGACTTGGAGCCTTTTGATAAATTATAGAAAAAGGTGATTTTCCTGTAGAACTATGAACTGCGCTGTTGAAGGCAAATTCTGCTTGTGGTAAAGCATAGTCCCATTATTTCGGTCGATCCCCGCAAATACACCGAATCAGGTTCCCGAGGGTTCGGTTGACGACTTCAGTTTGACCGTCAGTTTGGGGGTGAGCCGTGCTGCTGTAATTAAGTGAGGTGTCGAACATCTTCCACAGGGTAATCCAAAAGTGGCTTAAGAACCTACCAAACATTAATTGACAAGCATCCATATCCACAATATCACACATTACTTCATATTTATAAAATTTTCCAATGGATAAGGGAACGCGACACCTCTCTTTTACTTTAATTCCTTCCCATTTAGTAATCCACACAATACTATAAGGTTCAATATGTTTCTCCACAGACAGTTCTAAAGTCCTAGCCAAGTTATGAGAAATAATATTTTCACAGCTCCCACTATCAATAATCAATTCGAAAATTTGATTAGAAATGGTACACCTGGTTCGAAACAATGCGTTTCGTTGGGAATCATCTCTCTTTGGCGCCAATAAGACCTTACGAACAACCATTGTTTGTTGTTCGTCATACTCCTCACCATCCGGCTCGCAGACTCCATCCTCCCCTTCCCATTCGTCATCATTATTTCCAGTATGCTCGATCATGTTGACCGGACGACGTTGGGGGCAATTGTTTGATCAGTGTCCAACCTTGTGACACATATAGCATTTGTCACCCGTTGGTCTTGCGTATGGGTTTTCCGCCTTCTTTGCGGCCTCTCTCTCTACCCCATGCTTCATAGAACTAGAAGCCTCCAGGTTGGGCTTGGGATTGGGTTTCGGTGAATCAACGAAATTCTTACGAGGTTCCTCTCTCCCATAAAAATTTCGAAACCCCATTGATTCAGCTCGTTGCGCCATATTGATTGCCTCGCTGAGGGTTATGATGATTTGACACTCGATCTTCTCATGAATCATGGGTTTGAGTTCATGGACATACCTTTCTACCTGCTGCCCCTCAGTCTCCATCAGTTTGTTACGCGAGGAGAGGCGTAAGAAATCCGAGGTATAGTTTGGCACCGATTTTTGTCCCTGAACTAATGTCTGGTACTGCTGGAATAGAAAACGTGCCATCATCATCCTCTTCATTTTGGTCCACAATTGGACCGGCTGCTTGCCCAATGGTCATCGTTGGTTCTGGACTTGTTCCCACCACGATGATGCTCCTCCTTTCAAGCGATAGGCTACGAGCTTCACCTGCTTATTTTCTGATATTTCTGCAAATTCGAAGAATCTCTCAACTTCAGCGTCCCAATCAAGAAATCCCTCAATATTAAAATTTCCATTGAAGGAAGGGAGATCCGCCTTCAATCGAAATTCATCATGCCTGTGTTGTAGATTGTCCCTACGATCAGGAATATTACAATTTCCCTAGAATATATTCGCTGCTTCTTCATCTGACGATTCCTCTTCATAGGCCTGTCACCTGGGATTCTGTTGAGGAATTTCACGTTGAGGGCCACGAGCAAATCTCCTGGTTCCTTCATCGTTTTCTGGGTTGTCAAGATGTTCTTCATGACCGCCTTGAGTGTCCTCTATTTGTTCTACGCGAGTGGTTAACGTTTGGACTGCCGTAGTCAAACGCTGCATCTCTTTGATCACGTCAGCGAGGGTGGGTTCGCCGTTGTTAGCCATTGTTGGGAAATAAATTGATTTTGATTAAGATACCAAAACCCCTGATTGATGATGATCAGATTAGTTGAGATACAAATGAGAAAGCATCAGTCTAGTTGTCTCAGGGTAGTTGAGACAGTAGAAATGCCTAAGTCTAAATCTCAGAAATGTTGTGAGATTTTTAGTTCAGGATAGTTGTCCAAAGCTGAAAATGTTAGGCAGCTTTATGTGCTTAAGTCTCTTAGGACAAGACTGCTGATTTCAAAGAGACAAGTATGCTGAAGAGGACAACATGGCTGAATGATCAAAGATGGAAAACCAAACTGCAAGTACTGATAAGAGCTATATCAGATCAGTTTGAAGGCTTGAAGATCAAGAGCATTGAATGATGCATGCACACAAGACAAATTTAATAAAGCATTTAATATCATCAAGCCTGAACAAGCATTGAAGACTTAGAAGCATTAAAGACTGAAGAATTGAATGAATGGAGGAACATTCCACCTGCAGCAGGAATGTTCAGGGCACTTGTCCCATCTGACCGTTGGTGGAGTACAAAGTCTGCCACAATCAACCTTGGGAAATGTGCAATTTTAGAAACTGACAGAAGTCATCTCAGCCGCATTTTTCAGAAGTCAACACATTCATTCAAGCAACCATTGAAGGACCTTCTTACACATTGGATAATAGAAGGTTGGGCTTCATAGCCGTTTCAATGAAGCTGCAAATAGATAATTTGAAATGCTATCTCTCCAACGGATAGTTGATCAAATTGCTCTATAAATTAAGAAGTGATCCAAGGATTCAAATATCCAACTATCTGCTATCAAACTACTATCAAGCAATCAAAGGAAACCAAAAGCTGTTCTATTACAATCCCAAGTTTCCTGATCACTTCAAAGCTAAGCCTTTCTTGTAATGTCCCAAGCTTAGCACTGAGATATCCTATAACCTTTACACTGTACTTATTGTAAAGGGTATCTCTATTAGTTGGAACCAAAACCTCAAACCCTTACCTTATTGAGTGAAGTAGAGTTTGTTTTAGAAGTGAGGAGTTAAGGACTGTTAAGTGTAAATACAGTCTTAACTCAGTGAGATTGAGCACTAGGACTCAAATTATCCTAGGGATCAAAACACTAAGATACTGTTGTTGATCAGGGCACCTTGGCACTATAAAACAAGCTAATTCCAGGTGTTGAGGAATTATTCTGTTCAATCAGGGAAAGTGGATGTAGGAGCTTGAGTCTCTGAACCACTATAACTTGCTGTGTCATTTACTTACTACATTACCTTCTTACTCACATTATTGCAAAAGATCATACTAAAAGAGTTTATTTCAGCAAAGTTGAGCAAAACAGTTTTTGGACAAAGTCCCTGATTAACTGGTTTTTCAGAAACTAATTTGGAGTATTCTTTCAAAGAAAAGGCCAACCACATTCCGCACTTAACAACTCTTTTAGATAGTTATCCAACTGACCACTTCATAGTTTTCAGTAGGTTAAGTGTCTATTAAAGTTATCACTCAGAATAGTTGACAGACAACTTTCCTGATAAAGTAAAACAGTTTGAAAAAGAAAAGAATTTGCATACACAAGTGCATTCCCCCCCCATACACTTGTGTCATACTCCATTCAGGACCAACAAGTGGTATCAGAGCAGGGGTTCAAAGACCACTGCCTCTGAAAATCCATCTGGTTTTTCAAATCATATTATCTCTGTGGTCACTGAACTGAACCAATTTCTGAAAAACATACTTGTTTTTATCTAACCAAATTCTTTTAAGATGGCAAATAATGCAGTTGCAGGAAATGCTGTTGAGACCACTAACAACATGGGTCCCAACCAAGTGAATTCTTTGATTTTGGTAATTGTTGTGATGGGACTTTTTTTATTTATGGGTCAAGAGACTTTGGATTTAGTCAGTATATATATTGATGTCACTCTTAATGGATCCGTGCCTGATTTTACAACTATTGCTTAAGAATTCAAGCTGAAATTAAAATATTGGTTCTCAACTATCGAAATTCTGCCAAACATGATAGGAAGCAACAATTAGTCGTTTATGACTTATGAGGGAAGGCTCAAGAAGGCCAAGTAACAGAATAGTATGTTATTTCTAAAGTCACAATTAGTGTTAATTTTATGAAAGTGCAACATGTGGGTTTGTGGCTGAGAATTGTTCTCTGGGTCCTTCGGGAATTAGTGTTACGTTATTATATGAGTACACTTTTAATCTTATGGTGCACAATTGTGTTGATTCATTCATGAGTTAACTATATGGAATTTCCTGAATATACTACTCTAACATGGTATGCTTTTCTATTTGCTGGGAAGAAACTTGTTATGTATTCACCTATCAAATTTTACATGTTTTCCAATAACATTCTCATATTAAAAAGGACTGGAGGGCATCTGTTTATGATTTTAACCATATTCAATCTTTTACATTATTATAATGTCTGATATGAGTCTGTTGTAATTTATGGTGAAATTTATGTTTAGCATTAAAACTCGGTTTGTAAAATATAGATCAATCTGGTGAGGCTTTTGGAGATTTTCATGTAATGAATGTAAACATAAAAGATTTGTGATAGGGTTCTATGTTCATCATATGCAACACTGCACCATTTATCCAAAATTAGGATAATTTATTGAATGTTCAATAAGAATACGTATTCACTTATGTTAAACTTCTCAGAATGAATTTATTGAATGTTCAATAAGAATACGTATTACAGGACCAGGTTTTAAAGATATTATTTTCTAGTAAAATGTAATGTAAGCTTGGTAAATTAGGTATTGTCCAAAGTATTACCATTAAAGTATCTTATGGATCACTAAACTTGCTATCTAGACTTTGTTTGACCATGTTTGGCACGTGTATTACATTCAAAGTATAGTATGATATTTCAACTACCACTACTTCTCAAGAATAACACACAAAATATGGATAGACGAGAGATATTGATAAGTGTGATATATATTCTTCAAGAATAACACACAAAATATGGATAGATAAGAGATATTGATAATTGTACATAGAATTTTATTAACCGGTCTTTGCCTATTAACCAATCTTTAATCTGCCTCACGAACCAATGCATTTGTTCAAAAGGATAAACTATTACAAGTGATCATCAATCTCGTGTAATATAAAATTGCAATTTTTAGAGAGGTTGGGAATTAATTCTTATATATTAATTCCTAATACTCCCCTTCACTCGTGGGCCGAATTATCACCTCTTACCCTTTGGGGAGGAGGCCAATCGAGTGGACAATTTAAATGGGTGTCCTTTGGGGAAGAGGCCCATCGAGTGGACAATTTAAATGGATGGAGTTGCTTCCAACAGGAATCGAACCCAGGTTGTTTACCTGGAGGCTTTGATACCATTTATGGTATGAAGTATCACACTTGTTTCTTTATAATTGATATATTATAATTTATTATCTATTACTTTATAAAAAAAAAATTTGTTGTCTATTAGTAATTTGAATATTTATATGATAAGTGCACTTTGAAATGGACAAGACTTGGATGCGTGGTACCAAGTTTTCTAAGAGTTATGTAGATGGTACCAAGTTTTCTAAGAGTTATGTAGATGGAGTGAATAGTTTTATGGGATTTGTTAGAATTCAAATAGGTCGAGAGTGTGATGTTCGATGTCCGTGTAAAAACCGTTTAAACTTAAAGTTTAAGAGATCAAAAACCAGTTAATGTTCACATAATGGTGAATGGGATAGATTCAGGGTATATTACATGGTTTTATCATGTTGAGCCTAAATTGAATGATGAGGGTATTAGAATTGATAGTGATTCGATAGAAGAAAACAATTATGAGGAAGATAATGGTGTTAATGAAATGTTGTTTGACCTCGGTGAACAATACTCTCAAGAAAATGGTGATAATATGTCAATCGATGATGACAATACTCATGGTTGTAAGAAACTCTCAAATACATCATTTATTATATATATATATATATATATTTATATAAACTTATATGTATATTAATGTATATATATGTTTGTAAAAATATTTTTTATTTAGTTTTTAGTATAGAATGAATAAGATATGTTATTTTAAACAATTATATATTTAATTTGAATTAAGTAATATCAAAATAAATATATTGTATACATTAAAATTAATTTTAAAAATTATACGGGTAAAACTCTACGGGTCCGGGTATGAGAATTTTCTAGCGGGGTTAGACCGGGTTTGAAAATTTTAAGGCGGGGCAGGTCTTGGGACAGAGCATACTCGTCTCATTGCCATCCCTATTTAAGAACTTGTATTCGAAATTAGAGAACATGAATATGTTTTTTATGACGTCAAAAAACATTGTCATGAAAATATATATTTTATAATGTCGAATAGTCGTCAACTATCGTCACCAATAATTATTAAAACTGTCATCAATTATTATAGCGAAAATAACATCGTCATGAAAATATATATTTTTATGACGTTGAATATCGTCATCAATTATTATTAAAATTGTCACTAATTATTTTTGTGACGAAATAATTTTATCACTAAATATTTTCAATAATTAATGATGAAAAATAATATTGTCATGAACATATATTTTTCATGACGTCGAATGTCGTTATCAATTATTATGAAAATCGTTACCAATTATTAATGTGACGAAAATATTTTATCACTAAATATCTCGAATAATTAATGACGAAAAATAATATTATCATGAAAATATATTTATCATGACGTCGAATATCGTCATCAATTATTATTAAAATCATCACCAATAATTTTTGTGACGAAAACATTTTGCCACTAAATATTTTGAATAATTAATGATGAAAAATAATATCGTCATGAAAATATATTTTTCATGACGTGGAATATTGTCATCTATTACAATTAAAATCGTCACTAATTATTATTGTGACAAAAATATTCTGTCGCTAAATATTTCGAATAATTAATGATGAAAAATAGTATCGTCATGAAAATATACATTTTATGACGTCGAATATCATCATCAATTATTATTAAAATCATCACCAATTATTATTGTGACGATAGTTTAACATTGCGAAGAAAAACTATTTTCCATGACATCGAATTTCGTCACCATTTATTATTAAAATCGTCATATAGTATTACTGTGACATACTTATTAACATCGTCAGGAAATATACAAATTTGTGACAAAAAGAATTGTAATTCGGGACGAATTTAAATTTTGTCACAGTTTCTAGTACTTTAATCACGAAAAATAAAATTCGTCACGTTTAAGTAACAAATTGTGACGATTTTTGTGTCGTCGCAAAAAAATTCGTCACGAAATGTGTGATTTCCTGTAGTGGAAATTCACAAATCATCAAACAAGGGAAGTGATTAATGAAGTTGTAAGCATCTATATCTAACCATTAACTAAGCGAGATGAGACGCGCAGGCACTACGACAGTAATAGGCGAGTGGCGACGCCCGGTGGTCAGATGGCGGGGCATCGACTTGGAGTCGTTGAAAGTGTGTGAATGAGGATCTGAGTCACGACTCTCGTGAGGATGCGGGCTTTTTATATATAAAAATATATATGTAAAAATAACAGAGGCCAGAGATAACATTGGAGTATGGAAATTGGTGGGAGAATAGGGGAGGTTGGCGCGTTTTAATTTCTTTAAAGGATAATAAAGTACTCCCATTAAAAGATTTTATTTCCATGTTAATCCAAACTAATTTATAAAAGTTGATTTGGTCAAATATTATATTCATATACAAAACATTGACGTAAAAAAAAGTTGAAAATTGGCGGTAATATGTAAAAAATAGGGGAGGTTGCCGCCTTTTAATTTCTTATTTATTAGTTAAGGAAAAAAAATATTTTAAAATACCTTTCAATTAGTAAAGCTTCAAATTTCCATGTCAATCCAAACTAATTTAAATTTTAAAGCGAATTTGGTCAAATATTGTATACAAACAATATTTCATTACTATTTAAATAATATGAATAAGTGTAAATAATTGCAATTTTTAAATCTAAAATAATTGTAATTTGTAAATAATATGAATAAGTGTAAATAATTCAAACACTTGAAAAACATAATAAGAAAATCCAAAAAAAAAAAAAAAAACAAATTTAATTGTGTTACTTTATAAACAAAATCAGTAAAAATGCAAGAATATCATAAGATTTATTAAATCGTGATCCACCATATTAAAACGTAAATTTAACAAGTTAAACAATCATTGAGCAAGAAGAATCTACCATGAAAAAATGTGAAGAAAATAAAATGAACAAGAAAGTGGAAGCAACGAAAAGAAATCGAAGTGGCCGCAAAAGAAATGATTGTATCGCACTAATCTTCTCAATATGTGTAATATTTTATAAATTAGTGGTTGTGCTTGTAGTGTAGAATGATATTTTTACCCCTTCATTATTTCTTTTCGCCACTTATGTTGCAACGTGTTGTTGTCGCTTATATTAAAGTTATCTACCATGAAAATTTTGAAGAAGAAAAAATTGAGCAAGAAAGTTAGACATAAGATATAGCTTTCAATCATGCATGCAGGTAGGGTTGTAAACGAATCGAAGTGAATACTGCAGTATTCTATTCGATTTGTGAAAGTATTTGACTATTTGTATTCATATTCATATTCATTTATTTTTCGAATAATATTTTTGATTTGGTATTCGATTCTAATTTTTAAAACATATTCAAAACAATATTTTTCGAGTATTCAATTCGAAATTGATTCGTATTCGACAATATTTGATTCAAAATTTTATAGAAAAAATGTGTAAAATAAAATTTTAAATAATATAGAACATGAGACTATACGAGTCTACTTGAGGAAGGAAATATGGGCTAGAGTTAATTTAAAAAAACTATATATATTATAAATATAATCGAATACTTATTAATATCGAATCGAATAATATAATTTTGTATTTGTTTACTAGCAAACCAAAAAGAAAATTTGTATACGAATTCAAATATTAAAATCTCGAATATGAATATCAAAATTCGAATACAAATATCGAATCGACCAAAATTATTTGATTCGTTTACAACCCTACATGCAAACTACAACTACATTATAGACATGCAGCTAGACATGCAACTAATTACCGACTATAATAAAATCATACTTATAATATTATTTTGTATTAAAATTTAAAAAAAATACACATGAAAAAATGGAAAAGAAAGGTAGGAAAATTTAAAAAAAAAAGAAAAAAAAAACGAAGAAATAAAATGTTTGGAATAAAAAATGGGAAGAGAAATGGAAAAGAGGAGGGGGAAGAAAAATTAAAAAGAAAAAAAATCGAGATTTGTGGCTAATTTCGATAGTTTTTTTTTAGATTATGTTTTTATGATTTTTTTTCTAAAAATGTGGGTGACTTGGTGGTGAGTCGACGGTAACTCGACAATGACTCGGCTGCAAATTGTAAATATACAAATTAAGGTTGATTTTATTATATTTTGTGTAAATTAATAAAAGGATAATACAGTCTTTTAAATGTAATTATATTTTAAAAAGTATTTTTGGGTGAACTCATAAAATGAGCGAGTGCAGATAATTGTGGTAAAAAAATTTGGGGGTGAACTCATAAAATGAACGGGTGCAGATAATCGTGGTAAAAAAAATGATTTGACGGTAAACTTATAAAATGAACAGGTGCAGATAACCGTAGTAGAAAAATGATTTTTGGGTGAACTCATTAAATGAACGAGTGCAGATAAAATATAAATTAAAAATTAAAATTAAATTGATGTGTATCACCCTATAATAATTTATATTTTAATTAGATTTATTTAAACAATTAATAAATCCTAAAACTACTAAAAATCTAGATTGAGCGCTAATGATTCAATCTGGCGGGGATTCTCAAAAAATTTATTAGAAATATTTTAAAATTTGATTTAATTCAATCTTCCACAAAAATATATTCTTACCCTATCTTTTTTTCATATATTCAAATCGTGCCTCCATGAGTTTATTTCGACTCTTTTACTTTTTTTTCATATATTCAAATCACTCTCAAAACCCTCCTACTCCAATGGTGCATCCGTGTGTTTATTTCGGTTCGTGTGTTGATATTTGATTTCTTATCTTGCGCGAGGTGAGTTTTTTTCTTCTTTTTCAATTTTTTTCACTGTGGGTATAATTATTAATTGTTGCTATCATTATTCTTATTTTTGGAGAAACTGCAATGATTTAAATCTGTGCGTGAGTATATATGCGTGTGTTGTGTGTGAGTAATATATTAACACACACTTATATTCCGTCAAAATTAAAAATATTTTATATACTATGTTGGTCCCAAAGTTGAGTTAAGATTGATTAAGCTAGTAAAAGTCTAGAGGGGAGGGGTGAATAGACTTTTAAAATTCTTTCAAAATATCAGAATATGCAATGCGGAATTTAGTCTTCTTCTTATATACTGTACTGTGCTTACTCAGCTCAGATCAGTACTTTCAGAATAATATGGGCCTTACTAGTTTATACTCAACTTTTCTTTAGATCTTTATCTTTTTAAATCTTAATGTTCTTAGTTAAACAATTCAAACAAATATCAAACAGAAAAGTAAAGAACACAGAATTTTATAGTGGTTCGACCAATAAGTCTACATCCACTCTCACAATCCCAGTTGTGATGTTTTATTAACTCTTCTTTGAGTTTCTTGTGGCTTAAAGTCCCAAGATTAAGACTGTGATCTTATCGATTATACCTCCAGGTATATCTTCGATCTACTAGTAATTCTACAAGTAACTAGCACACTTGTTTACAACAATACAAACTTAAACTTGAAAAGTAAAACTTCTCTGTGTTAGCCTTTGATTCTTCTCTTCAAGTCTGTGGCTTCTTCTTCTTTAATCTCCTTCAACTCTGTGAGTTCTTCTTGTGCTCTGTAGACTTAGATTGCTTGTGAATGCTTTAAGATCAGTAGTCTTAGTAGTAGGAGATCACACAGTATTTATAGAACTTAGTATGACAGTTAGCAGTTTGTGAACTAACTCTCAACTAACTCTAAAAACTGTTTTTGTAACTTCTTCTTGTAACCGACTTTGTAACTTCCTTCCAAGTCAGCATATCTTCAATAAATCTTCAGTTACGCCTTAAATAAGTTTTCCAAACTTATTCTTTAATCATACTAACTCAGCACAGTAAAGTACTCTTCTTAGTTTTACTGTTCTTAGTCAGTAAGCACAGTTCTCCAAAACTGTTCTGTACTTCTTCAGAATTCTTCTAAGCTTCTCTTCAACTCTTCTTGAAGTCTTCTTAATCTGAAGTAGTCCTCTGAGTCTTCATTAGTCTTCTGATCTTCTTCTAATCTAGTCCTAATCTACTGTTCTGAACTTTACAATGCTGATTACAATAGAATACAACTTTACAATTACAAAACCTATCCATACATCAACTGAACTATATACAGATGAGTATATCTAAGTCCTATACTATAAGCTGTCTATACAATACAAAACATCAGCTTAGTTCCTAACAGTTCATACATCAGATCAGTAAACAATAAGATCAGTAAACACCTAAGATCAGTAACTTACATATAAAATCAGTAAGCATATAAGATCAGTAAGTATACAAGATCAGTAACTCAGAATACATAAGATCACTAAAATTATTCTCAGTTTCCATACTCAGATCAGTAATCTTATTTCAATATTTCTTACTAAGATCAGTAAACTTGTCTTATATAGAACTTTTATATCAACATATAAACACATATACCATTATCCTTAAGTTGCTTTTGGTCATCAAAACATACACATCAATTAGAACATTGTTTCACAGATTCATATCCCAACATACTATTCTATTTTATTTGCTGTGTGACTAGGCGACTAGCAGTGGTTATCAGAACTAGGAGTGTGCAAAATAAAACCGGACCGGAAAAAAGACCGGAACCGGACCGACCGGTTAGATTCCGGTCCTCGGTCCGAAATTTTTTAAGATTCCGGGTTCCGGTCCGGTCTAAAACCGGAATTTACCGGTCCAGGACCGGAAACCCGGATTTACAATTTTTTTTTTTTTATTATTTGAATTTTAGAAATTACAAATACCCCTTTTTTACCATTCTCAAAATTCTTCAACCTTTACGTGACATAGAAGATTCGGATTTACAATTTTTTTTTTTTTTATTATTTGCATTTTAGAAATTACAAATCCCATTCCTCTCCCACTTTCTTAAACCTAATTCTCATTTTTTACCATTCTCAAAATTCTTCAACCTTTACGTGACATGATAATTTGCGCGATTTGCGTGAGTTAGAAGAAATTGAGAATGGTAATGGTTTATACTTATCAAATATTTTTCAGCATGATTATTTATTAGTTGTATCCATTTAAAAAATTTAACATCTTTATATGTTATTACAGATTTGATGAAGACTACATTGGACGATGAAGACAATGTTATATACATTGTAGACCCTTAAATGTGCTTTTTCATTTTGGACTAATTAAGTTTTCAAGTATATATATATTCTTGCACAATTGTGATCAACTTGATCTAAGGGCATAACTTATTCTTTAGGATATTGAAAAAGAATTTATTATAAAGGTAAATATGAAGAAATTTCTAGATCTTCAAAAAAATGTGATCCATTTAACACTTCTTCTAATAGACTAAGGAATTATAAAAAAAAAAATAATAAAAAAAAAAACCGGTCTGAAACGGTCCAAACCCGGACCGGACCAGAATTTACCGGTCCGGTCCGGTCCTCGGTCCGTAAAATTTTAAGATTCCGGTCCAAACTGGTCCCGGTCCGGTTCTGGATCGGTGCACACCCCTAATCAGAACTGGCAGAATAACTTAATACTAATTGTTATGAATAATTGAATACGGAGTACTATATTAGCACCTTGTCAAAATGTATATTTCTATTGAACTTAGAAAGCACTAAACATTTGTTTTGAAAATTTCTGGATTAGCTGTTTTCAGACTGGACTCTTGCATTTTTTTAAAATTCAAATAGCAGTAGAATATATTTCCTAGAGATCTACACATTTCATAAAAAATTGTATGGCATATATATGTGTGAGTAATATGTGTGTGTATATATCTATATGTGTTTTCTACGTGAGTGTTTATATATATATGTATTTCTCAAGTAATGCATTAAGAAAACATATTTTTTGTACTTTGAATATGAAACTTTGAGTAAATTAATTTTTGAGAATTATAGCTCTAAATTTTGTGAGTCATTATCGTATTGAACACATGATTGTATTAGATTCAACATTATTGAATCGATTAAAAGCTCATCCTCTCTTAGGGGACCACAATAGGGTTTTGCTTCTTACATACCATGTCTCTGTGGCAACCTTTGAACATGCATATAATTTTAATGTGACTATTTTCATCGATGTCTAGGTAATGGCTCCTAGAGGAATGAAAAGAAAACACAACTTTATTCCAAGGGAAGGTATTAGAGAACTAGAACTATTTAACAGGAAAACTGGGTCATTCGATGTGGAGAAGAATACTCGGGAAACAAATAGAATGGCAACAACAGAAACATATCATTCTTCAAGTGAAGAAAATCAACATCATAATTTGGAGGGGGGTGTTTTTGCGCCAAATTCAGCGACCGGATCGAAAGTGTTGAATTACCGAGGCATGACACCTCTGAAATTCCATCAACCGAAGATGAAGCTGCCACAATAGGTAAATTTATCATTTTAATTATTGTTACATTTACTTGACTATCTAAATATTATAACAAATGTTTAATGTCCACATGTAGTTGTTGGGTCTTAGAAAAAATGTTGAGGTCAACCATTTGGTAAGGGAATACTGGAAATAAAATGAGGATTAGTGTAGATCCTACGGGTGGAAGACCTCTAAACGGAGACGAGCCTGCAAAGCTTGCATCCCAAATTGGGATAGTGACTTAGGACGTTCTTCCAGTTCCAAAAAAGTGGAAAGAAGTGGATACAAAAAATGGGTTGGAGCCGGGATTCGATCATTTGAAGGTATGTGTACAGAATTAATCTCATTTATTTTTACATTTTGTAATTAATATGAAGTGTCTACATTAAATATAGATCCACATGAATGTCAATATTGATAAGTCTGATGTGAGACAAGCCTTTGTTGATAGGTTGAAAATTAGCAGTGAAACCAACGTTACAAGTTGCATAAGCACTTTGTTAAATATACAACTTTGGAAGAAATAAAAAATAACAAACCCGATTTATGTTGTATCAAAGAACAATGGAAAGAGGTAAAGAAAATAGGAGCAAGTTGAAATGCAAGCATATTTCGTGAAGAATGACTTTTGTAGTCAGGTTCCATGAAATTGTGAGTAATTTCTTTCTCATGCTTAGTAATGTCAAATTGTTGGTTAATGGTTGTATTTTGTTTAATTAATTGACTTTAAACTATATTTGATTTTTTTAGGATAGTTGTGGTTTTATTGATTTTACAATCAATTCATTTGAGCTAGATAAATATGTTGATTTTTTGTAGTTTAAACATGAGTTAAATGGTGAAGAGTGTGATATGATTGAATTGGATGTCCGTACACATTTTTCAGAGAAAGATGGTTGAAAATTCGACGAGGCTAAAGAAAATTAGGTAAGTCATGTAGGCATGTACAAATGAGATTTCATTTTATTACTAATATTGATACTAATTTTTTTTTTGTCATAATTAATGACCACATAGGAGAAAATGGTAAAGAAACAAGAAGAATATTTCGAGCAAGGTAAAATTTCAGTTGAAACTATGCCACGTATTTTTCAATACTCACCTCTCAAGTATAAGAGGATCCTCGTAGTAAAAGTAAGTGCCCGGTTAAATTATCGAACCACGGGACTAGTTAGCTTGTGTAGCCTTAGTGTTGTACGTCGTCACGTAAATATAGTGATAAAACATGGGGGTGAGCGACTAAAACTAAATGCAAAAATCAACAAGATAAATACTAACTAAGAAAAGCAAGTAAAATGATGATCAAGATCAAATGGAGAGGTAGTGTTCGGGTGTTCTTCATTATGTGGAAATCGATTAAAGCTTAACTTGGACGTTTAATTCATTGGTCGGTATATGATAAGAACAATCACTAAGGATGTATCTAATAAAGCACCTAAGATCGGGAGGAAGAATAGAGTCGTTCTTACCCGGGTAATCACACAATTAGGGGTTTCTACTCTATCTAAATTAATCTAATCTAATCCCTAATCATGTTTTTCCACTTGAATACTAGAAACCAAACTCCTATAGTCTCTTCACTAATCACTCAAACTCTCATTCAAATAATTAGTGTAAATTAATGGGGTTCTAATGAAAATTACCCAACTCTCGTTGCGATAACCCAATATAAACTCAATTCACTCGACTCCCAACCCTCGATTATACTATCATCAAGACTAACCAACTCTCGTTGCACTAATCATGCGTCAAAATATAATCTACTAATTGAATTCAAGCAAATGATCAACCAAAACCCATTAACCTAATCAATACACCTTCCAATTAAATTAAACAATCAAAATTAAGCTAAAAATCTAATTCCATCATAAATCCAAACACCCAAACACCAATAAACCTAGCCAATAACTAAATTAACAATTGAAAGCAAGCTTATGAAAGATAAATAGCAAAACATTAAATTTAAGAAAGGTATCACCTCAATTGGTCTTTAAATCCTCCAATGCTTGCAATAAAATAAAATTCTACATTAAAAACTAGCTAAGAGAGTGAAATTAAACTAAAATATTAGGTGTAGTGTTAAATGTGGAGGAGAGGGTTTCTCTCCAATGGTGTTGTGCCCTCTGCTCTGTTTTCGTGTCCCTCCCCCCTCCGCCTGTGTATTGCCCCCCAGCTTCTTCCTTTTAATTAAAAATATACTTGGGCCTAATTAATTGATTGGAGATCTTTGATCTGTTAGGTAAATGGGCCCAGAAAATTAAAGAAAATGGCAGCCCAAATTTGCTTAATTTAATTCAGGCCCATAATATGCACTTCTATTCAGAAGCTCGCCCGTGCATGTGGGGCTTGGCCGTGCCTCCCAACTTCTCTATTCTCTCTGTCACGGGCACGTCCATCTCGAGCCTCGGGCTCGGCCGTGCCCCTCCTCTCTTGTTTTGCTCATATCTTTTGATTCGGGTGTCCGATCGGTTCGATTCTTGTCTCGTTTCGACCCTCACTTCACCTTCTTTCACATGGCCAACTCATGGAATCTATCCAACAGCTGGATTTTTTCGTAATTTGATTCAAAACACCTCGTTTTACCTAAAAAATAGCAAACTACACCATTTTCTCCAAATCAAGTGCAATTAGTCAATTTAGTGTAAAAATGCAAAGAAACTCTATAAAATTATGTGAATTAAACACGTGAATTTCGAGCAATTTTCACACTAATCAAACTATTCTTGATGTCTTCCGAGTAGACACAGTGTTTAAGATGATGGTTCTAACCAATTGGAAAGGGAGTTACTTGAGACAAAAGAAAAGTTGGAAGCATTTGAAACTCGCGAAGGTGCACTCCAGGAAGAAGTGAGTGATATAAAATGCACCATGAACAAACTAGCTTATGAATTTCTTGGCTGAGAGAGGGATAAGTCTTTAAGATTTAGGAGAACCTTCTTATATTTATATTTATTCTTATGTTTGTTGCTTTTGAACAATTAAGTTCATAGTATTTTTTATCTTATAATACAATTTAAATTTATTTACCATCTTTAATTTAATGGTCAATGAAAATATTTATTTATTATAATTTATTATAATTAAATTAATTCATTATGACAATGACAAAAAAATTGTCACCATATACTAATTAGTAATGAAGATAGATGTTGTCACTATATATATATTTTATGACGATTGTTATTTTATCACTAAAATATTAGCACTATTAAATGACAAATTGTGTTGTCATTATATATATGCACATATGATGACAACAAAAAATTCGTAATAATAGTGTAATTCTTTTGTGATGAAATATTTAAATGAAGAAGAAATATATGTTGTCATTATATTAATAAATTTAATGACAATTATCATATTCGTCACTAAATAATATTTCTTATGACAAAAATGTTTCGTCACCATTTCTACGCTATTTAGTGATCAAAAATATTTTTTCACTGAATATTACCCGTTCGTGACGCAGTGTGTCGTCATTATACATACATATATATAACAACGATTAAAAATTTATCACTAAAATGTTATTTTTTGGTGACGAACTATATAAAAGGTGACAAAATTATTCCTTTAATTGTGACGATAATGTTGTCACAAAATTTAACAAATGCAGTAGAAAATGAAAAAATTCGTCACTTAAAATTAATATTTTAGTGACAATAAATAAAATCGTCATGTAAGGCTGAACTATTTGGTGACGAACTACATAAATTACGACGAAATAATTAATCTATTTGTGACGGAAATTTCGTCGTTACAACTTTAAAAGGTTGATATGAAATGGATAATCGTCGCTATAAATTAATATTTTAGTGACAATAAATGAAAACGTCATTTAAAGTTGAACTTTTAGTGACAAAATATCATATTTAGCGATAAAATTATGTGGCAAATGTGACGTTTTATTCGTCACCATAGATGGAATAATATAGCGACTATGAACTTTAGCGTCGCCAAAAGATCACATTTGATGACGAATTCAAATAAAGTCACATTTACCTAATGCGACGCACCTACGGCGATCTTCGTTGCGACGGAGAAAAATCGTTGTCAAACACATTTTGTGACGAAAAATGATGCTTTTATGACGAATTGTTGTCGTCGCGATTTTTCAAATTTCTTGTAGTGTTTAATGTTCGATTCTTTCTCTCCGCAACACCATTAGACTGAGGTGAGTAAGGGGCTGTAGTTTGATGTATGATGCCAGACTCGACATATAACTGCTCAAAAGGTGCTACATATTCCCCTCCTCTAACACTTCGAATTACTTTAATTCGAGTGCTGAGTTGATTTTCTACTTCATTCTTGTAAAGTTTAAAAGCTTCGATAGCTTCATCTTTACTTCGCAAGAGATAAATGTAGCAAAATCTTGTGCAATCATCAATAAAAGTAATGAAATACTTTTTGCCACATCTAGTTTGCACAAACTTCAAATCACACACATCTGTATGAATTAAATCTAGAGGAGCAGTGTCCCTTTCCAAAGAATTAAATGGCAATTTTGTCATTTTAAATTCAACACATATCTCACACCTTTTAGGTGTTTCAATATTAGTAATTTTAAGTAAATCAAGATTTACTAATCGCTTTATAGGTTTTAGATTTACATGTCCTAATCTTAAATGCCATAAAGAGGAAAACTCAACGATGTAAGAGGAAGTAGAAACGTTTTCATTGATAACTTTCTTACCTTTACGGCTTACAACCATTACATTCATTTTGAACAGACCATTCTCGAGATAACCTCGACCAAGGAACTATCCAAACTTGCTAAGTAAAACTTTGTCAAACTCAAAAACTATTTTAAACTGATGACTAACTAGAAGAGAGCTGGAGATCAGATTCTTGCGGATGTCCGGGACATGCAGCACATCCTTTAACTTAAGCTCTTTGTCCGATGTAAGCTTAACCACAACAGTTCCAACACCAGCCACATCAGACGAGGCATGATTTCCCATACGGAGATTTCTCCCATCAGCAGGAGCATAAGTCGAGAAGGCACCCTTCTCGGAGCAAACATGGCAGGTGGCACCGGTATCCATGAACCACTCCTTTGGAATGTCAACCATGTTTGTCTCGAACACGACAGCGGACATATCCATGTCAGTGAGATTTTTTTGTGCCACATTAGCACTTGTGTTACACTAGGTCAAAGAAGTCAATCTTTGACAAGTCAATCCTAGTCATCAGCTTGCGTGACGACAGCTAGTCAACTAAGTCGTGCGACGACTAGTCAACATTGTAATGAGAAAATGTAAATATGTTCTCGCTCTAGGGTTATCGGCGAGCACGTGAAGAGTAGTCTAGAAAAGATAATTAATTATAGCTATTCGAGAATGGGCGAGCACGACCACCTTTAATGGCGAAGCCCGGACGAGCAATTCTCCGGCGACCACCGTGGCCCAGCTCCTCGATGAAGGCGAGGACGACCACCACAGAGGCGGTTTAGCATCGAAACAACCTCCAAGAAGCATTAAATGCAGCATCCCATCACCTGTTTTTTATGGGATCTCACGGCCAATGTTAGCCCGCCACGTGTAAAGGCTGGGCAGCCAAAAATCCCACTATATAAGCCCACCAAGGCACAAATGTAGCACAAGTTTTATTCATGGCACAAAGACCGAGGCAATAATACAAAGAGCTCTCAAAAGCTCCCAAGCTACTTCAGGAAGCCACAAGCAATCTTCATCTTGTTCATTGTTTTATCACCAGATCATCCGTTTTAATCCTTTAATACACGTAATAACCCCGATAATATTATATGATTGTTTAGTGCTTGCGAAGTCCACATCCAGATCATCCACTCAAAAGCATGTACAACATTTGGCGTTAGAAGAAGGGGTCCTTTTACGTGTTCTTCATCGAGTTTCGACCGATCATCGAACGATCGACGTTTAAAATCGGTTATTTCAGGTTTTAATCGGTAGAAATACCTTTTAAAGCATCATTTACGTATATTTGCGATTTTACGTACTTTGTAAGGCTAGGAATTCCTTTCCCAATCATCGTTTGTTCTTGAATATTTGTTGTATTCTAGGCATATTTTGGAGTTTGATCTCCAAAGAAATCTGTTAAACTCTCTTTTTGTTGTTATTTTGCAAGTTTCGTAGTTGTTTTAGCACGTTCTTCTGCGAAAGAATTCGAATCTTGTGTTTTTTAGCACCAAAGTTTAGGTCTGTTTATATCTTTGTAACCGGTTACCAAAAAATCACTTTAAAGAATGTCTCATCATTCAAATCAAGACGGAGTTCCACCTCTCAGAGTGAACGATCCTCCACCACCGGTAGCTCCGGCCAACCCGGTGGCAAATATCAACTTGGCGGCCATTTTAAATGATCCCTAAGGATTGAGAGATTTCACGGACAACCTCAACGAAAAGAGGAGAAAAAATGAGACTTTGGAACTGGAGAAGGCCAAAGAACAGGCCCTAGAGAAAGCTCGAAAGGCGAAAGCCCATGCCCACCACAATGACGAGGACGAGCAGATGTCGTTCTCAGTGACCGGTTTAGACTGACGTGGCCGTGATAAGGGTAAAGCAAAAGCTTATGATCGCCCCCACCATAGTCGTACCGGGGATTCGAGAGATAGCCGAGACTCCGTGTTTAACCGCATTGGAGAAAGGGAAAAGGAGCGAGCAGCTCCTCGGCCGATACCATTTAAATTTGGTGCTCGACCAGAGAAGGCCGACCACAAAAATTGTGGCGGCAAGAGAGATCACGGAAGAACTCTCCATCACTCACC
The DNA here is from genome assembly GCA_963675135.1 of Galeopsis tetrahit. Classification (NCBI taxonomy): domain Eukaryota; kingdom Viridiplantae; phylum Streptophyta; class Magnoliopsida; order Lamiales; family Lamiaceae; genus Galeopsis; species Galeopsis tetrahit. Next base: position 35,791,840 of record OY776122.1, read on the forward strand.
TGAGCGATCACATCGTAATCGACACGATCGACTAGTCGAATCCCACCGGAGCCAGCGCGGCGAACATCATGTCCCTCGGCCTCAAACTGCCGAGGAGGGCTAAATTTCCCAATTTGTGGAGACCTAGAAAGAAATGAAGCTCGAGATGGAGAATCTCCGAGCAGAAGTGGCCGCCTCCAAAAAAAAGAGAATATCCCACCAGTCACTCTTCCCGTCTCACCACTGAGCATCATGATCCTTACTGCTCCCATCCAGAAAAAGATTCAAATGCCCGCCATGGCAGTGTACGACGACGCGTCTGATCCTCGTGTACACTTTTCAAAATATTCGAACTATATGGCCTCAGTAGGGGCAACGAATTCAAAGCAGTGCCGAAACTTTCCCCTGACCTTGGGGGATCGTGCCCATCGGTGGTTCACAACCTTAGGAGCAAGATCCGTCAACTCGTTCATCGAGCTGGGGAACAATTTCCTAACCTATTATGGTTCGATTGCTGCTCGCCCAGCCTCCAAGCAACGTTTGACAAACGTCCGCCAGACCCTGACCGAGTCAGGGAAAGACTTCATCGAACGTTTTGACAGATTAGTCATCGATGGAGAGGCGGTGAACGATGAGACCAAACTGATCTCTGTAGTTTCTGGTCTGAGAATAGGCTCTCGCCTATGGGAAGCAATGCATACACTTTTCCCGGAGTCTTATACCGATTTCCGTAATCGGGCCGGGAACATCATCCAGATGGAGGAGATCATGGATGCCGCAAAGGCTAACGAGCAGCATGAGACGGTCAAGAAGGTGTGGCCACCGAAGAAAAACTTTACAACTGGGGAGCCGTCCCAGCCAAAAAAGGCAGTAAATAAAGGGAATAACGCTAGGCCGGTAAATTTCAAGCCATTCGAGGAGGCACCAGAAATGACGCAGTTGAGAGAGACACTCACCATCGACCCTAGATCCATTTTCAATGCGGTCAAAGGAAAGAATATGCTCCCCCCAGCAAGGGCGATGCATACGAACGAGAATAATTTGAATCCAGAGAAATTATGCGATTATCACAACTCTATTGGCCACCGGACGAATGGGTGTCGTGATTTGATGAAAAATTTGTACAAACTGTACGTGGAGGGCAAGATTGCCCAGTACATCAAGCCCAGAGAAGGCAACAGCGACCAGCGGGGCAAGAAACGTCGCGACGACGACGAGGACTTGCGTCAGCAGATCAACCGCCAGAAAATGATTCCCCAAATGCTGAATGGTCCCCCTGGCGACATCGACTTTGTGGGCGGCTACTGCAATGTCATAGAAGGCCCCCTAGGGGGAACTCAATCTGGAACGACTTTGTCTGTTCACCGACAGCAGAGCGAGATGCGAGCACTGAACAACGTGCACCAGGTGTGCGTCGCCGCGGCTGCAGACAAGCCAATCTCTCACCAAGTCCTTTTCACGGACGATGACCTCAATGGAGTGGTACAGTCAAACAACGATGCTTTGGTTGTCACTATGAAGATCATGGGAACCGTCGTCCACCGCATGATGGTCGATACCGGGGCATACACCAACGTCCTGTTCAAGCACACTCCGAATGCTCTCGGTAGATACGAAATGTACATCGAGCCGTGCAACGACATCATCGTGGATTTAGGAGATACCCACTCCATCCCCATCGGAAAGATAAGGCTATCAGTCGAACTGACATCAACCAACGAGTCGGAAATGTGCCTCACTCGACAACTCGACTTCATGGTCGTCGACATGCCATCATCTTACAATGCTTTCCTCGGCCGACCTTTCTTTGTTGAATTTAAGGTGGCCGCCTCTACCTTTTATTACTGTGTAAAGGTTCCAACTCCGAAGGGAGTTATAACCCTGAAGGGCGACCAGACGCGGGCGAGGGAGTGCCTCGTCCGTTTTGCTAAGCGTCATTCTAAGAATTCTCCCGCTGAGGGAAAGTATATCAAGTGTCATAAAGAAAAAACGCACATAAACTACTTGGAGGGTTTTCCCAACAAGTACCAAAGAATATAGATAGGGGAGTCAAGTCAGAAAATTGACGACCAACAAATAGAGGTGGAAGAGCACACCCCAATGGATCTAGACGAGCACGTTCAAGCTGAATTGGATGACCAACTCCCTGAGGCGATCATTGACCAGGTTCCAGATTTAGACATGCCAGATTTGGAACCTAGGCTAGGCTTCGAGCCAGAAATTGGGATTGAGGACCCTCGCTAGAAAGAACCCAAAGAACGGGAAACTCTAGTGGAGGACCTTGAAACCATCCATCTAGATGAAGCTCGTCCAGACCTGGAAGTTTTCATATGTTCAAATTTTCCAGAACCACTGCGCTCAGAAATGATCACCTTTTTGAAGGAGAATATCGGAGCGTTCGCATGGTCGCACGAAGACATGGTGGGTATCAACATGAGTCATGCTTGCCATAAATTGAATATTGATCCTACGAGGAAACCTATCAAGCAAAAACGAAGAAATTTTGGGCCTGATAAGTATGCGGCTATGGCGGTCAAAGTCACAAAGTTAATCGATAATAGATTGATCGAAAAAAATGGAACTGATCCCCAGTGGGTGGCAAATCCCGTGCTCGTCCGAAAAACGAATGGATCATGGCGACTGTGTATAGACTTCACAAATTTAAACGACGTCTGTCCCAAAGACCATTTTTCGATGCCCCACATCGATTATCTAGTGGATAGTACAGCGGGGCATGAGATGCTAACTTTTATGGATGCTTTCGCCGGATATCATCAGATCGCGATGCATCCCGACGATCAGAGACATACGGATTTCATGAGGGCGACATACATGTACAGCTGGAAACGAATGCCCTTCGGTTTAAAAAACGCAGGGGCAACATACCAAAGACTGGTAAACAAAATGTTTGATCAACACATTGGCGAGATGGTGGAAGTCTATGTAGACGACATTGTCGTCAAAAGCTTGCGGAAAGAAGATCACCTCCATCACCTCACCATAACATTCGATATCTTGAAAGAGTATAACATGAAGTTGAATCCCAAGAAATGCAGTTACGGAGTCAGTTTCGGGAAATTTGTGGGGCATATGGTTAGCCAGAGGGGCATCGAGGTGAATCCTACGAAAATTCAAGCAATCATTGATATGCAAAGCCCGAGAAATGTAAAAGAAGTACAGAGATTGACAGGATGCCTGGCATCGCTGAACAGATTTGTTGTAAGAACGGGCGATCGTTGCAAACCTTTTTTTGATGCATTGAAAAAGGGAAGGTTTGATTGGACTGATGAATACGAGAAGGCTTTCGAGAAGCTAAAATAATATCTATCAGATCTGAAGGTCTTATCTAACCCAGTCCCGGGTGAAATTTTGTACCTCTACTTGGCGGCCACTGAGTGTGAAATTAGCTCAGTGCTCGTCCGAGCAGAAGGGAGCACACATTTGCCAATTTACTATGTGAGTCAGTCATTGAGGGACGCCGAGTTGAGATACACCCAATGGAAAAATTGGCTTACGCTTTGGTCATGAGCGTGAGAAAGCTCAGGCAGTACCTGTTCGACCACGAGGTGGTTGTTCTTACAACGTTTCCTCTACGACAAGCACTACATCAGTCGGATACCACGGGAAGACTTTTGAAATGGTCAGTGGAGATCGGGCAATTCGGGCTCACCTACGCACCAAGAACGGTAATCAAAGGGCAAGTCCTGGCAGAATTCATCGTGGAGCTCACTTTCCTAGAGAAAATTGACAAGGAAATTGAACTTCCTTGGACATTGTTCGTCGACGACTCATCGACGAGCACCAAAGCAGGGGCAGGGATAGTCCTTACCAGCCCTTCCGGACAAACTTTTGCTTCGGCGATCGAGTTCGAGTACCGGGCGACCAACAACGAGGCCGAGTATGAGGCGCTGGTCGCTGGAATCAAGATGGCACTGGCCGTGGGCACCAGAAAACTGAATTTTTTTTCAGACTCTCAGCTAGTGGTGTGCCAGATAACAGGCGAGTACGAGGCTCGCGGCGACCAGATGTTAAAATACCAAGAATTGGTGAAAGGATTACTCGAGCAATTCGATCAAACCCACATCGAGCATGAAAGTGTGTGTTGGTATCTACTAGTGTTTAAGTGAAAAACAGAACGATGTTACACTGAATGTTGAGATAAATAGTGTAACACAGACTCTAACAGAATATCAGAAAAGACAGACACAGCGGAAGACTAAAACACTAAAAATAAACTGAACACAAGTAAAACAAGACTGATGCTACACTCAATGTTAGAACAATCAATGTAACACTGACTCGATTACAGAATATCAGAATACGAATAGCGGAAGACTTGAAAGTATGAAAACACAAAGACACATAATTAACTTTTTAACATAGATTTTAATTTAAAATCTATGCGAGCCTCATGGAGAAACTTTCACTAATAATTATGTGAATACAAATGGTGTGTGAACAAATATTCACAACGGAAATAAGACTTGATAAAGTATCTAGTCTAAAGACGGCTTAAGTGTAAAAATTACACTACCAAAAACTAATCTAACTCTATGATCTATCTATCAAAGAAGTATAGAAAAGTCTATGTTGTACAGGAAGTTTGGACTCTTCGGCACATTGACATGAACATGCTAATGACAATTAATTCCTAACAGGATGAACACTAGTTTAGGACTTAAAGAATAGCACTTCGTGAAATATGTGACTCTCGGATCTGATGTGTATTTCTTCATGTTGTACGAGAATCTGATGAAGAAGAAGTAATAACCGATATAATGTCTAAGTAGGGTTAACGCTTCACATAGACATTATATGATTACTCCTAATTCTCCATGCTGAATAATGAAGTCTTCATTGAGTATTTATAGAGGTAAAACTGAATTCTAGAAGCTTCATAATCCAGATCCTATTTTTTAGGATCTCATCCCTTCTTTTTAGCCCACTCTTCATTCCAATGAATTCTAGCACCTTCCAGCCTATTCTGGACGTTTTCAAAGGCAACCGCATGATCTACATACTTCTGCAAGCTTCCAGATCCTTCCAATCTGGAACTGTGTAGAATGTTCTAGATCTTCAACCTGCGATGTTACAACATCCAAAGCAGCATTAGCTAGAAAACAGAATTTGGACTTAGGAAAAATAAGAAAGGTCGAATTAAGATGTTGCTGTGAATGTTAAGACATTTAAGAGTAACAACATCTACAATCTCCCCCAATTTGACCTTTCGACTACAACACACCTGATGCACATATATTTCTATATATACTCAGTATTATGTACATGCTAGAGCATTACCATCATATCCATGTACTAATCAAGTCAACACCTGTTGTAGCTTCCGGATCAAAGTAAGAAAGACCAAGAATGATTTCACATAGTCTGTGCCATAAGAGCAATGTGATCTCACTCAAAACAACAATAAGTATAAACAATATACTTATCTGAACAACATATAAACTTTACAAAAATCATAAGTTAAATCAGAGCATATATGAATATGTACTAGATCAACCTAAGACTTATGTATGACTTAATAAAATAAAATTAGAGCAATAATGAAGAAAAGAAAAACAAACAGAGCAAAGACTAAAAATAAAAAACAGAGCAAAACATGTGAAAAACAACAATATCTAACAAAGACTTAAACAATAAGCAGTAAGCAACTGAGAATTAAAAAGAAGTGTACTTCTAAATTATATTATTATCAAAGCAAAAAATTTAAGCAGTAAGCAGTAAGCACATGATAATTAAAGAGAGGTGTACTTCTATATTATCCTCAAAGCAAACAATTTAAGCAAATTGAATAATAAGACAAGTTAGAAAAACAAAACAGACAACAACTAACATAAATATAAACATAAACATATACAACATGCAGTAAGCAAATGATAATAAGTATGAAAACAATTTAAGCATAAAGCAGTAAACTATTATCATCAATGCAAATAATTTAAGCACGTTGAATAAAGAACAACCTATCAACTAGGAAGGAAAAAACAGAATTTGTAAATCAACTTAAACACAATAACAACAATGAATAAGATCAAGGGAAGTATAAAAGGCACAAATGCTTAAGAAACTAAACAAGTGACATATATTGTTGTATCAACAGCTGCAGCATCATGTTCCTGCACATTATCACTTATAATGTTCAGCCCTCCCCCTGTCTTGTATCAACCTGTTCAGATGTTATCATAACCTGTTCAGATGTCATAAAGAACATCCATACGTTCATTAGCATCAGCAAATTATTCCTCCTCTTCTTCAACAACAGTGCACGTTGTAGCAAAGTGAACTACAACATCTGGTTCAACAGTCTCTTCATGAATTGCATCAGGTACACACTCAGCTTCTGGTACATCTTCATGGAGCTCTTCACTTCGAACCCCAGAAGTTGATGGTGTTTCTCCCCCTGTGGTAGTAGAAAGCGTCTATAGCCACTGGACTTTAAGGAACTGAAGGCCATCAATAGAGTCCTGTAAACGTTTCAGTTGAAGTAAAATGAAAGATCTAGAAACAGAAAATTTTAACCAATGTGACCACCAATGCGTTTCACATTCTGTGTAACATTTCTCTGTTCAGGTCTTGCTGGAGCCGGTCGAACTGGAATAATCATCTGAATTTTGTAACAAAGCAAATCAACAGTTCTTTCACCAAGTAACAGAGTAGGTGAGATAGTCATCAAGGGTACCTTGCCTCTAAAAACCTCAGTTTCCTTAGGTTTAAAAATTCATGCCTCTTGAGGTATGAACATATCAGCAAATGGTAAGGTAAATTCCCTTTATAAGAAATATCACTATAAACTGCATATGGTGAAAATAGTTAAATCCAGATTGAAATTCTTCAATACAATCATCTTATACAACAAAATAGCTTGATCTTAATTCACCTTAGTGAAATTTGCATAGGGTATTCAATTGTAGACAATCAATTTATGGAGTACAAAGTATAGAGATGTGAGATCTTTAGCAAGCATAACATTTTGTCACCTAGATAATCTACCCCTAGTTATAGAAGTAGCAACCAAGTTTCAAATCAAGTGCATATTAATCAATCACAGGCTCTATCTCTAAGAAGTCATCAATCAATTTCGGAGTAAATGAAACTGATCTCCCCCTAAATTGAACATTCCCATATCATTTAGATCTACGTCTACCCGTACTCTTCCTAAGACAAGCATAAAGTACATATACCCAGTCAGATACAAAAGTATCACTCAAAGTTACAGTTTTCAACAATTTCCTTTTAATTAGAAATTATATCAAACCTTTACTCTCAAAATCAGCAATGTTAATTCTCTTTTCTATTAACAACTTTCATCTAGACAGTTTAGTTATTTTAGCAACTAACCTATCAGTCTAAAATTATTATCAGGATCAGAATTACCTCCTTTAGAATTTGTTTCCTCAGCTGATTCAGAGTGTTTACTACTGCTCTTCTCAGAATCATCACTTCTACTGTCATCAGGGTCTGGTGTTGCGGCACTTGCTTCAGCATTTGATGCAGCATTCTTCCTCAGAGTCTTCTTAATCTCATACACAATGGGATTATCTTCTGGATCAGAATTTTCAATTCCTTTGGGCAAGTCTCGTTCTGCAGCAACCTTCTTTCCCTTTGGATCATACTTCATTTTGACTTATTTCTCAGTAACAATTTGTTCCTCCTCCGATTAAGAAATGTCTTAAATCGGTTCATCAACAACACTACTTCCTTTCTTCTTTCTCCTTAGTGAGTTAGAGTAATCAACTCTAGTGAACACAAAGCTGGATCTCCTTCGTTGATCAAAGCTCATCTTTTCTCTTTTCTTTCTTAACATTTCTCCTAAATGCAATATATTCAGATTCATCAGTATAGAAAGATAAGAGTTAGTTTAACCAGAGTTAGCATTTGCGTCGATCTTCTTCATTTGAGCGTCCTCAGAATTGGATGTCTCAGCATTTGCAGACTCATTCTACTCAGCAACAGGAAAATCATCAATTTCCTTTTCAATCTCCCCCAAAGATGAAGCTATCGAGGCATTTGCCTCTGTTTCAGTGTTAGGACTTGGAAATTGGGGCTTTTGTGAGGTGAACGAACCAAGTGTAGTGGTGAGTTTTTGGGATTTCAGAAGTGAGAAATGTCAATGGACATATTTCCAACAGTAAGAATAAATAGATTCTCAGAATTCTTCATCGATTGAGACATATCCTCAACAGCTTGGTTCAGCTCATTAAGGGTCGTATCGAGTGGAATGTGAACATTTGTTTTAGGAATGGGTGTAACTAGAGTTGTTTTGGGTAAGTGTTTCAGCTTTTCTTGTAGCAGTTGGTGAGTTTTGGTGTGAAACGGTCATGAAAGCGAAACTATTAAGGTTTGAGAGAGATGAAGATGACGGTTTCGTGGGAGTTTGAGGTAGTTTTCTTTGTTTCCTGTTATTAAAGCACCAAGAAATCGAAAAGATAATCACAAAATTCGAGACAAACAAGGCTTTAGCAAATCTTAAAATGCAATACTCAAATCACTCAAAAAAAATGCAATGCTTAGTATATCATGTTATGAGAAGAATATAAGAGAAAATACATAGTTGGAAGTAATACGTAAAAAAAAAGAACTAACTAAGGAGGATTCTAGAAGGAATTCGATAATACTCCATAAACTTAGCCACAAAAATAAGTCATGGGTAAGTAGTGGGTAAAATCATAATTAAATAATTAATTAAATTAAGAACAATCTAGAATAGTTAACATTTAAATGTGTATAATCTGAAATAAAACAAGGATGTATGTTAGTATAATCAGGAATAAATAAAATAAATTTCCACAAATAATCAAATAATTACTACTTATAAAAATATAATCGAATCATCTAATGCTATGCTCAAAACTGTTACATACACCTCAACACGGTTTTTACATGAATTTACTTCATTTGTGTTGCACCATATTTTTTTCTTTTTGTGTTATAGCATCTAATTTGTATTGATCAATTGTTCCTGTAGAGTACATCGTAGTAGCGAACTCCGTGCCCCATACTTACTTAATGGATTACAAACCTCTTGATGTTTTTACCAAATATCACCTTTTGAAAAGAAGGCATCGTAGTAGCGAACTCCGTGCTCCATAGTTACTCAGTGATTTGGTACATCTTTTAGTATGCTAATAACATTCTATTTTTATATGCATTTGAGAGGTGTAAGACATGTTTATTTTTGCACAACAAATTTTAGATTCAAGAATATTTTACAAAGGAATTATTCAACGAAAATAGGAAATAAATTAAATCTATAACAACTATACAACCTTACAATGTTGTCCCAAATGCTACAACATTTGTAACACCATCCATCTAGGATTATTCAGATACTACACATACCAAGAGATTTTCTCAAAGATAAGAATGTCTCAAGGTCAAAACCTTAGTAAATATATCATCATTATGATTTTTAGTAGGTACGTATTCCAACTTCAATATGTTCTTCTCCACTAAATATCTCATAAAATAATGCCTAATGCAAATGTGTTTAGTGAGTGAGTGTTGTACTGAATTTTTAGAAATGTTTATGCACTCATATTATCACAGAAAATTGTAAGGATATCAATTTCAATTTCATAGGCATGAAACATCTTGCTAAACCACAAGATTGTTTCCCATGTAGAAACATCCTCTACTCTTACTCTTTTTGTCGTCCATATTTCATGCTCAATCCGCATCACTGTATCCAATCAAAGTGTTGTTGGTGTCCTTAGTATACCAAATCCCAAGTTCACTTGTACCTGCATCATACTTGATAATTCTTTTCAAAACATTCAGGTGAGATTCCTTTGGATAATATTGGTAACTAACACATACAAAAAACACTATACATTATATCTGGTCTAATAGAGGTTAGATAAAGTAAAACTTCTTATCATAGATCTATACAATGTTGGATCAACATCCTTTCCAGCATTGTCTTTGCAAAGTTTCAAAGTAGATCTCATAGAAGTTTTCATTACTTTTTAAATTTCAAAATCAAACCTTTTAACCAAGTTCTCAGCAAACTTACCTTGAGAGAAGAATATATCATCCTTACATTGCTTGATTTGAAGACCTAAAAAATAATTCAAGTCTCCAACCATACTCATCTCAAATGTTGCAGTCATTGTTTTAACAAATTGGTTAACATTTTATCACAAGTTAAACCAAACACAATGTCATCAACATATATTTGAGCAATAAGTAAATCTTCTCCAGTGTGTTTAATGAACAAAGTTATATCGGCTTCTCCTCTAATAAAAATGATCAAGGTATTGTGGATCTTCAAATCCTTTAAGTTGTTCAACATATGCTTCTTCATTCAAAATGCAATTTAGAAATGCAGCTTATACATCCATTTGATGAAGTTTAAATGGCAATAAAACATGCAATTGCTAGCAATAATCTAATAGATTCTATCCTAGCAACACGTGCAAGAGTTTCATCAAAATCAATAACCTCAACTTGAGTGTTTGTTTGTGCAACTAACCTAGCTTTGTTCCTATCAATGTTACCAAACTCATAAGAAAATGTTTCATTAACATTTTTAGGTTCAATTTCAGAATAGTAACACTTTGCATTAACAATATTGCAAATAAAAGCCATGCATATTGTTCGTACCACATCTACCTTATTCGATCTTATTCTTCCTCTTGTTTGCACTCCAACTGTAGCATCACTTATGATCTGGTCAGATGGGTGACTTTTATCAATTCTTGAAGAAGGATTCATTTTGGGAACATACTGACTGTTCTGTGAAATTCCAACTGACTGTTCGGTAAATGTTGCTCCAGATGTTGTAACATTAGTTGCAACATTTTCAGACTTCAGTGAATTCTCAAAATTGTCAGTCACTTCTGATACATCTTCTTCATCTTTGTCATCTGTAAGATCTTTATCATTATCAAACACAACATTAACAGATTCTTGAACAGTGTTAATCCTAAGGTTATAAACTCTATAAGCTTTACTATTTCTAGAATAGCCTAAAAAGAAACCTTACACTTTTAGAATCAAACTTATGAAGTTGATCCATATCATTCAAAATATAACACACACAACCAAATACATGAAAATACTTCACATTCGGTTTTCTAATGTTCAAAATCTCATAAGGTGTTTGAATAGAACTAGATCGAATATAAACTCTATTAATGATATGACATGCTGAATTCAATGCTTTAGCCCAAAATCTTTTAGAAAGACTTTTAGATAAAATCATGACTCTTGCCATTTCTTGTAGAGTTATATTCTTTCTTACAACAAAGACATAAGACCAGTTAAATCCATGTGCAACAATTCGAAACATTGATGTGTAGAACAATGTGACAACATTTTATGCGACATTCTTACCTGCTTACCTTTTTGGCATGGTCCACATACAGTGGTACTCTGAAACTTCTGTTTTGGTAATCTTTTTCACTGCATTAACTTTGATTAGTCTCTTCACTGATGTATACTATATGCATGTCCCAATTTTTGATGCAATAAAATATTTTCATCATTCTTTGACAAATTACACACATTTGTTTCAATAAGATAACAATTATCTACTGCCCTAGATAATCTTCATCTTTATTAAGAACATACACATGATTATTTGTCAAATTTTACATGCAAATTATTATCACAAGGTTAACTAATACTAATCAAATCAGCAAGCAAGCCATCAAAATATAAAACATTTTTAAGCTCAGGAAAACCATCAACATTCAAAGTTCATTTTCCTATAATCTGTCCTTTCGAACAATCACCATATGTAACATTACCATCATTCAAGGTCACATAATCAGATAAGTAGTCAATTTGTCCTGTCATATGTCTAGAACAACCACTATCAAAATATCATAGACCAAGTAAACATGCTTTCAAGGAAGTGTGAACAACATTACAGGTAACTTTTGGTTTCCATGCAGATTTCAGAAAATGTTTCATAGGATGTGACATCTTTTTAGGTAACATTTTCTCATATCTTAGATCATCAACCAATTTCATGCAGTAAGGACAAATATGATCAATTTTCGAAAAATAATGACATACAAACTTCTTTTCAGTATTTTTGACTTTATGAGAATCTATTTGTGCAGATGTTTTAACATTTGCCTTCACAAATTTCACAGTATTTTCAAAATTCTTAGAAATAGAAGCAGTTTAACCATCATAACGTATACCACAATTATCAAATTTACCAATAGCTATAACATATATCAGAAGCACTCATAGAAAATTTTATGAAACTTAAAGTAGAGGTGATCAATTTCTCCTTCAGTTTACAAACTTCAAAATCTCTTCTGGAATGTATGACTTCTAGCATGGTAATTGTTCTTTTTCAGATCCACATTCTCTTTATTCAAAGAATTAAGAGTGAGTTTCTGAAAGTTACAATCATCTAACAACTTTTGGTATTTAGAATCATCAATCCTTATGCCTGCATCATCAACAAACTCATTAAAATAGTTCAAATCTGGGTGACTCTGTTTTGATGTTACCATAAATGTTATGACATTAGGTGAAACATCAGAATCTGTATCATCCAGATCATCATAATCAATCTTGGTATGAAAAGCGAATTCAACATCTTTTGATTCATCAAATTCATCATCTGATTCATCATTTAAGGTAGTACTAAAATTCAGTTTTTGCTTAAGTCTAATATTGACACATTAATTTTCGTAAAGACCATATTCAGAACATGCATTGAACTGATTTTCTATATTAAAGATCATACCTTAGTTTACCTTCACTTTTTGATAACCTTGGTTGAAATTGACTTTTCCTTCTTTCTGGTGGATGTATTGATGTGTTGATTTGGATCTTTAGTACATCATAACCTGTAAGTACACAGTCCTCCAAGCACATTCATCTTTCGACTTGATATACATGCACAACTTAGGCTTAAAATATGGATAATATGTTCGGGTGCCTAAGTGCAGTGAATATGTGATGTGTTTCCATTGCTAACATAAACTAAAACACACTTAAAACAAGGATCTAGACCTAGTGTCGTCAGGTATTGACTCTGATACCAACTGAAAGTGTGTGTTGGTATCTACTAGTGTTTAAGTGAAAAACAGAATGATGTTACACTGAATGTTGAGACAAATAGTGTAACACAAATTCTAACAGAATATCAGAAAAGACAGACACAACGGAAGACTAAAACACTAAAAATAAACTGAACACAAGTAAAACAAGACTGATGCTATTCTCAATGTTAGAACACTCAATGTAACACTGACTCGATTACAGAATATCAGAATACGAATAGCGGAAGACTTGAAAGTATGAAAACACAAAGACACATAATTAACTTTTTAACATAGATTTTAATTTAAAATCTATGCGAGCCTCATGGCGAAACTTTCACTAATAATTATGTGAATACAAATGGTGTGTGAACAAATATTCACAACGGAAATAAGACTTGATAAAGTATCTAGTTTAAAGACGGCTTAAGTGTAAAAATTACACTACCAAAAACTAATCTAACTCTATGATCTATCTATCAAAGAAGTATAGAAAAGTCTATGTTGTACAGGAAGTTTGGACTCTTCGGCACAACGACATGAACATGCTAATGACAATTAATTCTTAACAGGATGAACACTAGTTTAGGACTTAAAGAATAGCACTTCGTGAAATATGTGACTCTCGGATCTGATGTGTATTTCTTCATGTTGTACGAGAATCTGATGAAGAAGAAGTAATAACCGATATAATGTCTAAGTAGGGTTAACGCTTCACATAGACATTATATGATTACTCCTAATTCTCCATGCTGAATAATGAAGTCTTCCTTGAGTATTTATAGAGGTAAAACTGAATTCTAGAAGCTTCATAATCCAGATCCTATTTTTTAGGATCTCATCCCTTCTTTTTAGCCCACTCTTCATTCCAATGAATTCTAGCACCTTCCAGCCTATTCTGGACGTTTTCAAAGGCAACCGCATGATCTACATACTTCTGCAAGCTTCCAGATTCTTTCAGTCTGGAACTGTGTAGAATGTTCTAGATCTTCAACCTGCGATGTTACAACATCCAAAACAGCATTAGCTAGAAAACAGAATTTGGACTTAGGAAAAATAAGAAAGGTCGAATTAAGATGTTGCTGTGAATGTTAAGACATTTAAGAGTAACAACATCTACAGAGCAAATCCCTAGGGAGCAGAATACGCAAGCAGACGCTTTAGCTCGACTGGCCACTTCAAAGGGAGAGGCAATATTTTAAGAAGCAATAATCACAAAACTCTCTTCCCCATCCGTGAATAGAAACCAAATTTTGCAAACTGAAGCGACCAGCGACGAGGAATGGATGGCGCCGATCATCAAGTAAATCAAGACCGGCGAGCTCCCGGTAGACAAGATCAAGGCGACTAGACTACAATTCCGGTCGGCCAGATATACCGTCATAGGCGATCAACTTTACAAACGAGGTTTTTCAATGCCTCTATTGAAATGCCTTGGAAAGGAAGAAGCAGAAGTCGTCATGCATGAAATTCACGATGGAATATGTGGAAATCACACAGGGGGGCAAACACTCGCTTTAAAAATCATGAGACAATGCTACTTTTGGCCTACTTTGAAGAAGGACACAATTCATTACGCCCAGACGTGCAAGAGATGCTAAGCTTTTGCTCCCGCTATACACTCACCACCAGACGAGCTCATCTCCGTTTACAGCTCTTGGCTCTTCGCGAAGTGGGGCATCGACATCATAGGAGCTTTCCCGCTGAGCGTGGGGGGAGTAACTTTCGTAGTCGTAGCAGTCGACTATTTCACTAAATGGACGGAGGCGAAGGCTTTGAAGACCATCACAACGGCTCAAATGATAAACTTCATTTGGAAAAATATCATCTGCAGATTCGGCCTACCACGAGCAATCGTGACGGACAACGGATGCCAATTCACAAGTCAAGACATGTTGGAGTTCTGCTCAAAGTGGAACATCAAGAAATCTTTTTCAACACCCTATCATTCACAATCAAATGGTCAGGTAGAAGCTATCAACAAAATCATAAAGCACACCTTGAAGGCAAAGCTGGAAGGATTGAAGGGAAAATGGGCGGACGAGCTGCACATGGTAATGTGGGCATATCAGACGACCACGAGAAATTCTACGGGCGAAACCCCGTTCGTGCTCGCGTTCGGGACAGAGGCTGTCATACCAGCAGAGGCACAAGTTACCACTTTCCGAGTAGCAAACTTTGACGAGCAGCTAAACAACGATGCATAGCTCTCCAATTTGGATTTCCTAGAAGAACGAAGACTAACAGCAGACGAGAGAAACATAGTCTACAAGCAAAGATCAGAGCGTTATTACAACACCAAAGTGCGAGCTCGGAAATTTACCATTGGCCAACTCGTACTTCACCGGGCCACGGAACAATCAATAGGCATACTTGGCCCGACTTGGGAGGGCCCGTACCACATAACGCGCACGTACTCAAACGGATCGTACGAGATAGAAGATATTGATGGCAGCCGAGCCAGTACCCTTAGAACGCGGTCAAATTGAAGAAATATTATCAGTAAGTTTTATTTTCGTACATTTGTATAGTTCGTATTTAGAATCGTTTCAATACATGCCAGTTTTAAGTTTCGTCAAGTGTTAGCATAAATTTTAGTTTTTTAGATCAGGGCTCTGCGAAGCCAATTCCAATCGAGGAAACTCGAAAAACATACGAACATAAACCGAAAGGTAGAGGTCTTGGAAACGAGCACAAACCGAAAGGTTGAAACTCGAAAAATATACGGACATAAACTGAAAGGTAGTGGTCTTGGAAACGAGCACAAACCGAAAGGTTGAAACTCGAAAAACATACGGACGTAAACCGAAAGGTAGAGGTCCGGAAACGAGCATAAACCGAACGGTTGAAACTCGAAAAACATACAGACGTAAACCGAAAGGTAGAGGTCCGGAAACGAGCACAAACCAAAAGGTTGAACTCGAAAGACATACGGATATAAACCGAAAGGTAGAAATTCTGAGACAAGTATTCATTGAAGGATAGAGTTGCAAAAATAATCAGTCACAAAATTAAAATAAAATGCCGAAGACGAGCATTAGCAAATAAACAAACACATTTCATAAGCAAAAAGTTCACATTTATATAAAGGCCTTGTAGGCCGAGCAATTACAAAAAAGGTTTTATAGGCCGAATAGTACAAAAAAAGAAATGGGGCCCAAATGGCCAAATATGAGCTCAAGGGGGATTCCCTTCAACAAGAGCGTCCGCATTTCCGACAAGAGCACTCTCCTCGCCCCCAGCAACGGCAACCTCCTCGCTAGAACCAACAACCTCCCCCTCGCCAGTTTGAGCAATTTCCCCTCCGGCCGCCTGGTCGTCAAGTTGGGGCGGGCTCTCAAACAAAACTTTCTTCGCCAAAAGGCGAGGAAACATGAGACCCATACTCACCAGGTCAAGCAGGGGAAGTACAGTGCCCTCTTTTGGACCCTCTTCAAGGAGATGATCCTCGATGAACTCGGCAAAGATGGACACATCTATTTCTGGATGAGTCTCTCTCAAATGGCGGATGAGCTCGTGCGCAGTGAAGGTAGCCGAGTAATAGGCTCCAGATTCAACAAGGAAAGTCTTGTCATCTCGATCTTTTTGCACAGTTGAAAGCTCATGCTTGATGTGAGCTAGTTCGTCCTTGGCCGATTTCAGACGTTCTTGTAAAGCAGCTTTAAGGGCATTGGAGGCCTCAACCTTCTCGTTCTCATCAGTTTTTTGCTGAGTACGAAGATCTTCGATCAGCTTGTCATCGACCTTCTTTTGTTTCAAGGCAACTCCAAGTTTCGCCTCCAATCCAGCCGCCTTCTTCTCGGTGTCGCTGGAAGCCTTCATCAGTTGGGCGATCACTATTTCCTTCTCCTCGTTGCCTTTCCTCGGCTCATGAATTTGGAGGATAAGTTGTTATGTCATATAGCTCGAGCGGCTAAGGTTTATAGCAATTTGACGAGCGTTCTCGGCAGCATTTTGACAATCAACCTCCTCGATGAAAGGTTTGGTCACCGATCGGGGCAAGTTCTTCATAGCACGAATCGCAAGTGCGTCCAAAGAGTCGCCATCAGCCGGATCTCGCGACCGGAAAAAATTGAGGAGGTCATCACTGCAAGGAGCAGTCTCCGGGTGTTCGGCAAGCCTAAGAAGAAAAACGACCACTTAGTAAATATTTAGAAGAAATCTGAAGGCATTTTCAAAGAAACTCACTTGGCAACTCGTTCGGGGCTCCAGCCGAGCAAGGTGACATCCCCGCGAACTCTCTGACCGGCTGATGAGGTCGCAACAACCTCCTGCGTTTGTTTTGTTTTGCGAGTAGGAGATGGTCTCTTTGGAGGCGGCGAGGATCTCCTCAGCGGAGATCTTCTCGGAGAAGAAGGTCTCCGATCAGCGGCCGCGGTACTCTTTTTAGTGGTCGCCACACTTTTCTTGGGCGGATGCACCGTCGTCTCGGCCCTCTCTTTCCTTTTACGATTAACACCTTCAATGGCATCGCGCTCGCGATTGAGGGCCGCCATGCATAGTGATCGGTTGGCCATCACCTCTTTTAACTCGATAGTAGGGGGAAGATAGGTGGAAACTGTCACCAGAATCACTGCTAAAAATAAAGAGTCAGCATCCTATGAGAACCTATGCATATGAAGCAAAATACTGAGGATTATATTGAATACCTGGAGGAAACGATCTAGTGATATGATGAGGAGTCACTCGAAGACCAGTTTCCTCCCTTATGCTCTCGCGTTTAGGGAAACGACAAGATCTTTCCAGATAACGACGACGAGCAACACAACAGATGTGGTATTGAAATAAATGTGATAGAAGGTGGTTGCCCACCCTCGCGCGAGCAATAGTACCTACAAAAAGCGATCGAGAACAAGTACGGATTCAAAGACTTACTACGAATTCTTCTGTATTCGGTCGCGATCGAAACGCGATCAGCCGACCCATCGAGCTTCACGACACTCCTCCAGTCGCTGGCAACCCACCACCAATTGGTTTTCCAGTCGCGAATCTTGTTGGGAACACCCTAGACAAGCTTGAAGCGATCACGACCTTTCACATAGTACCACCCCTTTCCCACCTTCTTATCGGCCTCGGACACTTGAAGGAGATAATTTATCTCACGAGGCGTGAGATACATTCTTTGACAGCCGTTCTCGACAGCTTCCAGGCCGAAAACTGTGAGTAGACCAATGAGATTCGACCACCCATTCGGCGTTACTTGAGAGGGGGCCACCCCAAGGAAGTTCAAATAAAAGCTAACTCCCAGATGCAATGGAAATCTCAGACCGGCCTCCATCATGCCGTTCTTGACGGCGACAATTCCCTCAGGAGGTAGGTTGGCCCTTTCGTCTTCTCGCGGGACGAAGAAGTACACATCCTAAGGAAGATGATACTTTTTCCGAGAGTTGGTCAGTTGGGTCGTTGAGACTGTGCTCGCGTACTCGCAGGCAGAAAATTCTGTTTGATATGCTTCCCGGAAAGTTCGAGGAAACGTTCTAGGAGGGTATTCGGCGGCATATTGGCAGTACGTCTCCCTTACGAGCTCGTCCACACCTAACTCTTCTCGGCCGCTCAAAATGTCTTTAATGCTCGCAGCATAGCGAGTCGAGAAGGTTAGATCTCAAAATTCCCTCGACTCTCGCCGGATCGATCTGCTCGCCCACCCCGACATTCAAATCCGGATCTCCCAGATTCGAGTCGGCGTCCTCGGCATCATCCTCGGTATCGTCTCGCTCTGTGTCATCGGTTTCATTATCGACCACGACACCCATCACGTTCAAAACTTCATCCAAACTGTCGGTCGGAAGATTTGGGAGCCCTACTCTAAGTGGACTGGTCGAGATGGTTTCGGAGTCGGACAGTACTACCCTTTTTCCCAGATCCCGGCGAGGACCATCGTCGGAAAGTTCAACCTTTTCATCAAACGGCGACAAAGCACCGCCGGAAGGACCGCCAACCTCCATTTTTCGAATGAAATGGGGGGGGGATAAGAGTTTTAAGAAGAAAATAGAAGATTATTTACCTTTCACACCGATCGGAGATGCACAAAATCGTCGGAATACTCGAAGATTTGTTTGGGAAGACTCGAGAAGAAATTCGGGAATGCAAAGTTTTGAAAGTGGTTTGTGAAGAAGAGAGGCCTTATTTATAGGCATGAGTATACAGGGGCTAAAATACAAAAAACGGGGTCATTTCTACAATTTCCCCAAAATTTGGGGCCGTCCCCAAAATCGAGGTGCCGTCGGGGCTCCACGCGCGACCTCTAAGTGCTCGCACGCGCCACACACGCGAAATTAAAATTTTGTGCGTCGTTCACGCGCCTGACACCAATCACATCCGACGTCATCAAAACGCTTGGGAAAGCGTGCCCACTGTGGGAAACGAGGCGACCGCCGACATATCTCATCATCAAGATTTCCAAGTGATTTAAGTTTCGAAGACAAGTCCGCCTTCCAAGAAGACGATCACACTGCCCGCCTTTCTAACACGAACACGAAGAAAGGCGACCAGGGGGCAAATGTTACACCAGGTCAAAGAAGTCAATATTTGATAAGTCAATCCTAGTCATCAGCTTGCGTGGCGACGGCTAGTCAACTAAGTCGTGCGACGACTAGTCAACATTGTAATGAGAAAATGTAAATATGTGCTCGCTCTAGGGTTATCGACGAGCACGTGAAGAGTAGTCTAGGAAAGACAAGTAATTATAGCTATTCGAGAATGGGCGAGCACGGCCACCTTTCATGGCGAAGCCCGAACGAGCAGTTCTTCGGCGAACACCGTGGCCCAGCTCCTCGATGAAGGCGAGGACGACCACCACAGAGGCGGTTTAGCATTGAAACAACCTCCAAGAAGCATTAAATGCAGCATCCCATCACCTGTTTTTTATGGGATCTCACGGCCAACGTAAGCCCGCCACGTGTAAAGGCTGGGCAGCAAAAAATCCCACTATATAAGCCCACCAAGGCACAAATGTAACATAAGTTTTATTCATGGCACAAAGACCGAGGCAATAATACAAAGAGCTCTCAAAAGCTCCCAAACTTCTCTAAGAAGCCACAAGCAATCTTCATCTTGTTCTTCATTGTTTTATCACTAGATCATCCGTTTTAATCCTTTAATACACGTAATAACCCCAATAATATTATATGATTGTTTAGTGCTTGCGAATTCCACATCCAGATCATCCACTCAAAAGCAGGTACAACAACTTGATTGTCCTCCCTTGCCTTTGTTTTTATCTTTCTTGGGAGCTCTACAATCACTTGCTTTGTGGTTCAGTTTGCCATATTTGAAGCAATCACCTATAACTTTGGTTTTGCAGGAACATGGGTTTTACCCTTATCATTAGGCCTTTTACGTTTTTTAGACGATTCACCACGTTCCATTAAGTTTTCCTTTGCCTCATTCGAGACTTGAATTGATTTACCATTCATCTTTTTATTATATTTTTCAATTTGAAGTTTGACGATCAATTCTTTTAGGTTCATTTCCTTTCGCTTGTGTTTGAAATAACTTTTAAAATCCCTCCAACAAGGTGGTAGTTTCTCAATCACTGCAGCTACTTGGAAAGCGTCCGGAAGGACCATACCCTCCGCGAGGATATCATGTAGGACCAACTGAAATTTTTGAACTTGTTCAATGACAGATTTTCCATTTTAAAGTCCAAGAACTTCGCCGCCACGAACTTTTTAGTTCCGGCATCCTCGGTTTTGTACTTTCGTTCCAAAGACTCTCATAGTTCTTTGGCAGTACGAACCGACTGGTACACGTTATACAACGCGTCAACTAGTCCTCCAAGGACGTAGTTCCGACACAGAAAGTCACCATGAGACCATTGGTCAAATGCAACCCTCTTTGCATTGTCCGTTTCGCTCTCAGCGACAACTGGTGGATCCTCCCGGAGGAACCTTGGTAGGTGAAGTGTCGTGAGGTAAATAAAAAAATTGTTGCCACTTCTTAAAATCAGTTCATGAGAAAAAATCAGTCCATGAGAACTTCTCAGGTTTTTCACCATGCACCATGAAACTATGAGTTTCAGAGGGTGTGTAGATGTTGTTAATTCTTAAATGCCTTAACATTATCAACAACATCTTAATTTGACCTTCCTTGATTTTTTCTAAGTCTTTTCTGAAATGTTACATTAAATGTTGATCTAAATGTTGTCGCATTTCTGGCAGGATCTAGAAGGTTCTACAAGAGTCTGGAACCTAGAAGATTCCAGAACCTAGGAGAACGTGCTAGAAGAGCTAGAAGAGGTTGGAAGCAGCTTAGAACGACCAGGAACATTGTGGAAGGATCTAGAAAGATCATGGAAGTTGAAGTCCTAAAAAATAGGATCTTACATCCTAAAAAATAGGATCTTATATGGAAGCCTCTAGAATCAGCACCCCACTTCTATAAATACCGATTGAAGGCTCCATAATTCAGTGTATTCTGCTCGATCAATCTCCTAGACCGAGCGTTCATCCCTGTTAGGAGTTGTGGCCAGTAGTCTTACCTATTAGTTCATACGAAGTATCCCACCCGTATGACTGTGTGTCTTCTTATCTATTGAGAGTGTAATCATTAGATAGACTAGGCATTTCGACAGTGTATAATTTATACACTTAGTTCGTTTTCTAGACTTGGCACCTGCCTCGTTTATAGTTTCGTTGTGAAAGTTATTGTTGTAACATTTCACACAACATTTGTACTTGAAGATAAGTATTGATTTTACGCCATAAGGCAGACATAGATTTTTATTTATAAAATCTATGTTAAAAGTATTTACATTGTGTCTCGTTTGTTTTTAGTGTTTCAAGTCTTCCGCTGTGTATCTTAATTTCTGATATTCTGTTAGAGTCAGTGTTGCACTATTTGTCTCAACATTCTGTGCAACATTTATCTACTTATACTTAAACACTTCTATACACCCCACACCACACTTTCAGTTGGTATCAGAGCCGATACCTGACGACACTAGGTTAGATCCTTGTTTAAGTGTGTTTTTAGTTTATGTTAGCAATGGAAACACATCACATATCCACTACACTTAGGCACCCGAACATATTATCCATATTTTAAGCCTAAGTTGTGCATGTATATCAAGTCGATTGATGAACGTGCTTGGAGGACTGTACTTACAGGTTATGATGTACCAAAGATCCAAATCAACACATCAACTCTCTCACCAGAAAGAAGGAAAAGTCAAATTAAACCAAGGTATGATCTTTAAAATCAGTTCAATGCATGTTCTGAATTTGGTCTTTATGAAAATTAATGTGCCAATATTAGACTTAATCAAAAACTGAATTTTAGTACTACCTTAAATGATGAATCAGATGATAAATTTGATGAATCAAAAGATGTTGAATTTACTTTCCATACCAAGATTGATTATGATAATTCTTTATATGATGATCTGGATGATACAGATTCTGATGTTGCACCTAATGTCATAACATTTATGGTAACATCAAAACAGAGTCACCCAGATTTGAATTGTTTTAATGGGTTTGTTGATGATGCAGGCATTAGGATTGATGATCATAAATGCCAAAAGTTGTTGGATGATTGTAACTCTCAGAAACTCACTCTTAATTCTTTGAACAAAGAGAATGAGAATCTGAAAGAGACAATTACCAAGCTAGAAGTCATACATTCCAGAAGAGATTTTTTTGAAGATTGTAAACTGAAGGAGAAATTGATCACCTCTACTTTAAGTTTCATAAAATTTTCTATGAGTGCTTTTGATATATGTTATAGCTATTTGGTAAATTTGATAATTGTGGTATACATTATGATAGTGAAACTGCTTCTATTTTCTAAGAATTTTGAATATACTGTGAAGTTTGTGAAGGCAAATGTTAAAACATATGTTGCAACATCTGCACAAACAGATTCTCACAAAGTCAAAAAACATTGAAAAGAAGTTTGTATGTCACTATTTTTCGAGAATTGATCATATTTGTCCTTACTGCATGTAAATGTTTGATGATCTGAGATATGAGAAAATGTTGCCTAAAAAGATGACACATCATATGAAACATTTTCTGAAATCTGCATGGAAATCTGATGTTACTTGTAATGTTGTTCACACCTCTTTGAAAGCATGTTTACTTGGTCAATGGTATTTGATAGTTGTTGTTCTAGACATATGACAGGACAAATTGACTATTTATCTGATTATGTGACCTTGAATGATGGTAATGTTACATATGGTGGTTGTTCGAAAGGACATGTTATAGGAAAAGGAACTTTGAATGTTGAAAGTTTTCCTGAGCTTAAAAAATGCTTTACATTTTGATGGCTTGCTTGCTGATTTGATTAGTATTAGTCAACTTTGTGATGATAATATGCATGTAAAATTTGACAAAGAATCATGTGTATGTTCTTAATGAATATGAAAATTGTCTAGGGCAGTAGATAATTATTATCTCATTGGAACAAATGTGTGTAATTTGTCAAAGAATGATGAAAATGTCTTATTGCATCAAAAATTGGGACATGCACATTATATATCAGTGAAGAGACTAATCAAAGTCGATGTAGTGAAAAAGATTACCAAAACTGAAGTTTCAGAGTACTACTGTATGTGGACTATGCCAGAAAGGTAAGCAGGTAAGAGTGTTGCATAAAATGCTGTCACATTGTTCTACACATCAATGTTTCGAAATTGCTTTGCACATGGATTTTATTGGTCCTATGAAAAACTGAAAGCATTGTAGGCAAAATGTATTCACTTGTTGTGGTATATGATTTTTCTAGATTTACCTGGATTGAGTTTTTAAGAGATATATCTGAAACATTAATTTGCTGCATTTAAAATTCTTTACAATAGGTTCAAAAATGTGTTTAACTTGAAAGTTGGCCATATTAGAACTGATCATGCATGGTAGGGAATTTGAAAATAGCATGTTTAATGATTTTTGTGATAAGAATGGTATTTTGCAAGAATATTCATCCCCTAAAACTCCACAACGGAATGTCTTTGCTAAAAGAAAGAATAAAACTCTACAAGAAATGATATGAGTCATGTTTACTTCTAAAAGTCTTGCTAAGAGATTTTGGGTTGTAGCATTGAATACATCATGTCATATTATTGATATAGTTTTTATTCGTTCTAATACTAATCAA
This sequence comes from Galeopsis tetrahit, assembly GCA_963675135.1. Taxonomy (NCBI): domain Eukaryota; kingdom Viridiplantae; phylum Streptophyta; class Magnoliopsida; order Lamiales; family Lamiaceae; genus Galeopsis; species Galeopsis tetrahit. The sequence goes on from OY776122.1 coordinate 35,815,938, forward strand.
ACACCATATGAGATTTTGAACAACAGAAAACCTAATGTGAAATATTTTCATGTATTTGGTTGTGTGTGTTATATTCTGAATGATAGGGATCAACTTCATAAGTTTGATTCTAAAAGTGATAAAGGTTTCTTTTTAGGCTATTCTAGAAATAGTAAAGCTTATAAAGTTTATAACCTTAGAACTAACACTGTTCAAGAATCTGTTAATGTTGTGTTTGATGATGATAAAGGTCTTATAGATGACAAAGATGAAGAAGGTGTATCACAGGTTACTGACACTTTTGAGAATACACTGAAGTATGAAAATGTTGCACCAAATGTTAACACATCTGGGTCAACATCTACAGAACAGTCAGCTGTAAATTCACAGAATGATCAGTACATTCCCAAAACGAATCCTTCTTCAAGAATAGGCAAAAGTCATCCTTCTGACCAGATCATAGGCGATGCTACAGTTGGAGTGCAAACAAGAGGAAGAGTAAGATCAAACAAGGTAGATGTGGTAAGAACAATATGCATGTCTTCTATGTGTAATGTTGTAAATGCTGGATGCTATTTATCTGAAATTGAACCTAAGAGTGCTAAAGAAGCCTTAACTAATGAAAACTGGATTAATGATATGCATGAAGAACTTGGTCAGTTTAAAAGATTTGAAGTATGGACACTTGTTTCAAGACCTAGTCATACTAATGTCATTGGAGTAAAGTGGATTTTAAAGAATAAAACTGATGAGTTTGGTAACACTTTTTAGGATTGAGACTATATTAGTTGCATAAGGTTACACCCAAGTTGAGGTTATTGATTTTGATGAAACTTTTGCACATGTTGCTAGGATAGAATCTATTAGATTATTGCTAGTAATTGCATGTTTTATTGACATTAAACTTCATCAAATGGATGTATATGCTGCATTTCTAAATTGCATTTTGAATGAAGAAGCATATGTTGAACAACTTAAAGAATTTGAAGATCCATAATACCCTGATCATTTTGTTAGAGGAGAAACTGTTATAACTTTGTTCATTAAGCACACTGGAGAAGATTTACTTATTGCTCAAATATTTGTTGATGACATTGTGTTTGGTTCAACTTGTGTTAAAATGTTAACAAATTTGTTGAGACAATGACTGCAACATTTGAGATGAGTATGGTTGGAGACTTGAATTATTATTTTTCTTGGTCTTCAAATCAAGCAATGTAAGAATGGTATATTCTTCTCTCAAGGTAAGTATGCTAAGAACTTGGTTAAAAGGTTTGATTTTGAAAGTTAAAAAGTAATGAAAACTTCTATGAGATCTACTTTGAAACTTTGCAAAGACAATGTTGGTAAGAATGTTGATCCAACATTGTATAGGTCCATGATAAGAAGTTTACTTTATTTAACCTCTAATAGACCAGATATTATGCATAGTGTTGTTTTTTGTTTGTGCTAGGTACCAAGCTAATCCAAAGGAATCTCACATGAATATTTTGAAAAGAATTATCAAGTTTGATGCAGGTACAAGTGAACTTGGGATATGGTACACTAAAGACACCAACAACACTTTTATTGGATACAGTGATGCGTATTGAGCATGAGATATAGATGACAAAAAGAGTAAGAGTAGAGGATGTTTCTACATGGGAAACAATCTTGTGGTTAAGCAAGATGTTTCATGCCTATGAAATTGAAATTGATATCCTTACAATTTTCTGTGATAATACTTGTGCATAAACATTTCTAAAAGTTCAGTACAACACTCACTCACTAAACACATTTGCATTAGAAATTATTTTATGAGAGATTTAGTGGAGAAGAACATAGTGAAGTGGGAATACGTACCTACTGAAAATCATAATGTTGATATATTTACTAAGGTCTTGACCTTGAGACATTCTTATCTTTGAGAAAATCTCTTGGTATGTGTAGTATCTGAATAATCCTAGATGGATGGTGTCACAAATGTCGTAGCATTTGGGACAACATCGTAAGGTTGTATAGTTATTATAGATTTAATTTATTTCCTATTTTCGTTGAATAATTCCTTTGTAAAATATTCTTGAATCTAAAATTTGTTGTGCAAAAATAAACATGTCTTACACCTCTCAAATGCATAAAAATGAGAATGTTATTAGCATACTAAAAGATGTACCAAATCACTAAGTAACTATGGAGCACGGAGTTCACTACTACGATGCCTTCTTTTCAAAAAGTGATATTTTGGTAAAAACATCAACATATTTGTAATCCATTAAGTAAGTATGGGGCACGGAGTTCGCTACTACGATGTACTCTACAGGAACAATGGATCAATACAAATTAGATGCTATAACACAAAAAGAAAAAATATGGTGCAACACAAATGAAGTAAATTCATGTAAAAACCGTGTTGAGGTGTATGTAACAGTTTTGAGCACAACATTAGATGATTCGATTATATCTTTATAAGTAGTAATTGTTTGATTATTTGTGGAAATTTATTTTATTTATTCTGATTATGCTAACCCACGTCTTTGTTTTATTTCAGATTATACACATTTAAATACTAATTATTCTAGAATGTTCTTAATTTAATTAATTAATTAATTATGATTTTACCCACTACTTACCCATGATCTATTTTTGTGGCTATGTTTATGGAGTATTATTGAATTTCTTCTAGAATCTTCCTTAGTTAGTTCTTAATTTTTAAACGTATTACTTCCAACTATGCATTCTCTCATATATTCTTCTCATAACATGATATACTAAGCATTGCAGTTTTTCGAGTGATTTGAGTATTGCATTTTAAGATTTGCTAAAGCCTTGTTTGTCTCGATTATTGTGATTATCTTTTCGATTTCTTGGTGCTCTAATGACAGGAAACTACCTCACCACACTCAAACTCCCACGAAACCGTCATCTCCATCTCTCTCAACCTTAATAGTTTCGCTTGCATGGCCGTTTCACACCAAAACGCACCAACTGCTACCAGAAAAGCTGAAACACTTACCCAAACAACTCCAGTTACACCCATTCCTACAACTGCTCACATTCAACTCGCGCGATTCGACCCTTAACGAGCTGAACCAAGCTGTTGAGAATATGTCTCAATCGAATGTGAATTCTGAGAATCTATTTCTTACTGTTGGAAATACGTCCATTGACATTTCTCACTACTGAAAACCGAAAAACTCACCACTACACTTGATTCATTCACCTCATAAAAGCCCCAATTTCCAAGTCTTAATACTGAATAGAGGCAATTGTCTCGAATGCTACCTCTTTGGGGGAGATTGAAAAGGAAATTGATGATTTTCCTGTTGCTGAGCAGAATGAGTATGCAAATGCTGAGACATCCGATTCTGAGGACGCTCAAATGAAGGAGATCGACGTGAATGCTAACTCAGGTTAAACTAACTCTTATCTTTCTATACTGATAAATCTGAATAAATTGCATTTAGGAAGAATGTTGAGAAAGAAAAGAGAAGAAGAAGCCTTGTTCAACGAAGGAGATCCGGCTATGTGTTCACTAGAGTTGATTACTCTAACTCACTGAGGAGAAGAAAGGAAGTTCTTTTCAGTTGATGATGAACCGGCTATGTGTTGATGATGAACCGATTCAAGTTCTTTTCTTAATCGGAAGAAGAAAATGTGGTTACTGAGAAATGAGTCAAACGGAAGTATGATCCAAAGGGAAAGATGGTTGCTGCTGAACGAGACTTGCCCAAAGGAATTGAAAATTCTGATCCAGATGATAATCACACTGTGCGTGAGATTAAGAAGATTCTGAGGAAGAATGCTGCATCAAATGCTGAAGCAAGTGCCGCAACCAGACCCTGATGACAGTAGAAGTGATGATTTTGAGAAGAGCAGTAGTAAGGACTCTGAATCAGCTGAGTAAATAAATTCTAAAGGAGGTAATTCTGATCCTGATAACAATTCTTAGATTGACAGGTTAGTTGCTAAAATCACTAAGCTATCTTGATGAAAGTTGTTAATAGAAAAGAGAATTAACATTGCTGATTTTCCTGATAATGATTCTGAAACTGATAGGTTAGTTGCTAAAATCACTAAGCTATCTAGATGAAAATTGTTAAAGGAAAAGAGAATTAACACCGCTGATTTTGAGAGTAAAAGATTGATACAATTTTTTATTGAAAGAGAATTGTTGAAAGCTGTAACTTTGAGTGATACTTTTGTGTTTGATTGGGTATATGTATTTTTATGCTTGCCTTAGGAAGAGTACGGGTAGACGTAGCTATAAATGATATGGGAATGTACAATTTAGGGGGAGATTAGTTTCACTTACTTCGAAATTGATTAATGATCTCTTAGAGATAGAGCTTGTGATTGATGAAGATGAACATGATTTGAACTTGGTTGCTACTTCTATAACTGGGGGTAGATTAACTAAGTGACATATTTTTATGCTTGCTAAAGATCACACATCTCTATACTCTGTACTCTATAAACTGATTGACTACAATTGGATACCCTATACATATTCCACTAAGGTGACTAAGGATCAAGCTATATTGTTGTATAAGATTTTTGTGTTGAAGAATTTCAATCTGGATTTAACTATTTTCACCACATGCAGTTTATTGTGATATTTATTATAAAAGGATTTTACCTTATCATTTGCTGATATGTTCATACCTCAAGAGGCATGAATTTTTTTTTTTTTTTTGACGGAAAGAGGCATGAATTTTTAAACCTAAGGAAACTGAGGTTATTAGAGGCAAGGTACCCTTGATGACTATCTCACCTGCTCTGTTACTTGGTGAACAGAAAAATGCTGCACCGAATGTGAAAAATGCTCTTATTCCAGTTCGACCAGCTCCAGCAAGACCTGAACAGAAAAATGTTGCACCGAATGTGAAGCACATTGGTGGTCACATTGGTCAAATTTTTTTTTCTGTTTCTAGATCTTTTATTTTACTTCAACTGAAACATTTACAGGACTCTATTGATGGCCTTCAGTTCCTTAAAGTCCAGTGGCTATAGACACTTTCTACTACCACAGGGGGAGAAACACCATCACCCTTCTGGTGTTTGAAGTGAAGAGCTCCATGAAGATGTACCAGAAGCTGATTGTGTACCTGATGCTATTCATGAAGAGATTGTTGAACCAGATGTTGTAGTTCACTTAGTTCACTTTGCTAAGGATTAATTTGCTAATGCTGATGAACATATGGATGTTCCTTATGACATCTAAACAGGTTATAGTAACAACTGAACAGGTTGATACAAGACAGGGGGAGGGCTGAACATTATAAGTGATTATGTGCAGGAACATGATGCTGCAGCTGTTGTTATAGCAATATATGTCACATGTTTAGTTTCTTAAGTATTTGTGCCTTTTATACTTCCCTTGATCTTATGCATTGTTGTTACTGTGTTTAAGTTGATTTACAGACTTTGTTTTTACTTTCTAGTTGATAGGTTGTCTTTTATTCAACTTGCTTAATTGGTTTACATTTATGATAACATACTACTGCTTCTATGCTTAAATTGTTTTCTTACTTATCATTATTTGCTTACTGCATGTTGTATATGTTAGTTGTTTATTGTATTTGTTTTTTCCCTAACTTTGCTCTATTTTCAGTTTGCTTAAACTGTTTGCCTTAAAGATTTATTCTTAATTGCTTACTGCTTGCTGATTTTAGGTCTTTGTTAGTTGTTGTTTGATTTGTCTTTCTAACTTGCCTTATTATTCAATTGGCTTAAATTTGTTTGCTTTTGAAAATATAATTTAGAAGTACACTTCTCTTTAATTCTCATATGCTTACTGCCTATTGATAATATAAGTCTAGTTTTGTTTGTCTTTAGGTCTGTGTAGTTCTTTTGTATTTCATTTTAGTTTTTGCTCTGTTTTTTGTTTGTTTGAGTCTTACTTAAATCTTAAGTTATTTCTTCCAAACCTAACTTATGATTTCAGTAAAGTTACTTATGTTGTGAATAAGTGTACTGTTTATACTTGTTCTATTTTGGATAAAATTTATCTTGATCTTATGGCACGGATCATTGTAAAGTTATCTTTGATCTTCATTCGATTTGATCCAACGGTTACAACAGGTGTTGACTTGACTAGTATTTAGCAATGATGTTAACCTCAACTAAATACATAAAACTGAGTAAATATAGAAATATATGTGCATCAGGTGTGTTGTAGTCGAAAGGTCAAATTGGGGGAGATTGTAGATGTTGTTAATTCTTAAATGCCTTAACATTATCAACAACATCTTAATTTGACCTTCCTTGATTTTTTCTAAGTCTTTTCTGAAATGTTACATTAAATGTTGATCTAAATGTTGTCGCATTTCTGGCAGGATCTAGAAGGTTCTACAAGAGTCTGGAACCTGGAAGATTCCAGAACCTAGGAGAACGTGCTAGAAGAGCTAGAAGAGGTTGGAAGCAGCTTAGAACGACCTGGAACACTGTGGAAGGATCTAGAAAGATCATGGAAGTTAAAGTCCTAAAAAATAGGATCTTACATCCTAAAAAATAGGATCTTATATGGAAGCCTCTAGAATCAGCACCCCACTTCTATAAATACCGATTGAAGGCTCCATAATTCAGTGTATTCTACTCGATCAATCTCCTAGACCGAGCGTTCATCCCTGTTAGGAGTTGTGGCCAGTAGTCTTACCTTTTAGTTCATACGAAGTATCCCACCCGTATGACTGTGTGTCTTCTTATCTATTGAGAGTGTAATCATTAGATAGACTAGGCATTTCGACAGTGTATAATTTATACACTTAGTTCGTTTTCTAGACTTGGCACCTGCCTCGTTTATAGTTTCGTTGTGAAAGTTATTGTTGTAACATTTCACACAACATTTGTACTTGAAGATAAGTATTGATTTTACGCCATACGGTAGACATAGATTTTTATTTATAAAATCTATGTTAAAAGTATTTACATTGTGTCTCGTTTGTTTTTAGTGTTTCAAGTCTTCCGCTGTGTATCTTAATTTCTGATATTCTGTTAGAGTCAGTGTTGCACTATTTGTCTCAACATTCTGTGCAATATTTATCTACTTATACTTAAACACTTCTATACACCCCACACGACCCTTTCAGGGTGGAAAAAATGTAGGGGGTACAAACGAGGGGACCGAAGACGTGCCATCAATGATCACGTTCGGTGTTGGGTTGGGGTTGGAGTGTTTTTTGTGTGTTTGTTTTACGATTGTTAGTTTATATTTACCAATAATGGCTTACAAGGAGACGGAAAGAAAATAAATAACTGTAAAGAAAATTACAATATCTTCAACCTTTCCAAAAGAGGCAACTTTCTTCTTTGAGCAGCTTCTTGGAATGGCAGGTCTGGTTTTTTAGACTGCAGCAATGAAGAAACAGAAAAGTTAGGGAAAAATAGTCGAGTCAAGGTGATACCTTTTCCCGTAAAACAAACACGTCCCGTCTAGTGTTCACGAAATGACGAGATGCTTCGAAAGGTAAAACTGCTTCGTCTTTGCACGAGAAACACCGCAGCGTACAAAGCTCAGACGAATTGTAGACACGTCTGAACTGGACTTCACTCTAAAATGTAATGCAGAATGCAGTTTTGCTGGAAATTTTCAAGTGCTTTTTTATGCTTGCAAAAGGTAAAACAATGCACTCCTATTTATAAGCAGTGCCACTCAGGTAGGGAGCAGGCGGTTATTTATGGCAGTAACTACCACCACAGTTCCAGGAATGGTAACTGTCATTTTTGTAACTTCCAAGCATTAGGGCTTCAGTTTCTGTAACCTCCAAGCATTAGGGCTTCAAAACTTTAGAGCTCTAAAAATATAGATGGTCCCCTAAACCCAAGCCCAAAGTCCAATTGCCAAGATCCAAGGCCAAGGCCAAGGCCCACGTACTCGACACGGCCGGACATGCGGGTGGCGCGCGCGCACGTGTGGCTCATTGAATTTTTTCAATAGTCACTATAATTTGTACTCTCTTAACTAACTCCTATTAATAAGGAGAAGATTAATCCTCACATTAATCAATGTGGGATAGTTATTAACACTAATCCCAATACATCACTTTTAAGTTTTAATCTTCGTACATTAATTTCTCACTCACCGAAATTTGGTTTTAAGATTTTAAATATACTACGATCATCTACTCCGAGAGTAGAACAATCCTATGATATTTAATTTCTCAAAAATTAAATATACATACCCTCAAATAATTGATTAAATAATAATCAATTAAATATTAAGAAATTGAATAAATCTCAATTTCTCCAACATAATATGATAAAAGACGTATTAAAAGTTAAATGGAAATATAAATATATGTATGAATAGCCAGGGGCAGACCCAACAATTACTTTCACACATTTAAAATAAAAAACCCTTTATATACTTCACCCTTACAATATCCTCAAATTTACACAAATGTCATTATTTTTTCTCCATACATACACATAAGTCAACTCATTTATTTACTTTATACATAAAGGTTTAAAAAATTACCCCTCAAAGTTCTCACTAAATTCACTTTTCTTATTCGCGTACCATTTCACATGTGAAAATAATCATGGGACGGGGAGAGTAATAATTATCATAAAATTTTCAAAATATAATATTAAACTTACAACCTATTAAAATTTAGGAACACCTTTCTTTCATGTCGCATAAATTATCTATAAGTGAATTTATGTTGAACTTTTTCGCAATCTCCTTTTTAACGAAGCATAGTCTTGGGTATATATGTTCATAACTGGAAAAAAAATCGCTTTGTAATTACAGTGAAAGACTACATTAACTTTTAAATTCTAATTCTTAGCCAACAAAAAGTTATATGATTCTTTTTTATCTTTGATCTAAAAAATAAATTATAAGAATACATTAAAGATTAATTTTAAATTAAAGGTGAAAGTGTGCTGGTATTAAGTGTTTAAGTAAAGTAGAATAATGCTGTACTAAATGTTGTGACAAATTGTACAACACTGACTCTAACAGAATATCAGAAATTAAGATTCACAGCGGAAGACTTGAAACACTAAAAATAAATGAGACACAATGGAAATATTTTTCACATAGATTTTATAAATAAAAATCTATGCGAGCCTTACGGCGAAATATCAATACTTATCTTCAAGTACAAATGTTGTGTGAAATGTTACAGCAATAACCTTCACAACTGAAACTACAAACGAGGCAGGTGCCTTGTTCTAAAAACGAACTAAGTGTATAAGGGATTACACACTGTCGAAATGCCTAGTCTATCTATGATTACACTCTCAATAGATAAGAAGACACACAACCATACAGGTGGGATACTTCGTATGATCTAAAATGTAAAACTACTGGCCACAATTCCTAACAGGGATCAACGCTCGGTCTAGGAAATTGATCGAATAGAATACACTGAATTATGAAGCCTTCAATCGGTATTTATAGAAGTGGGGTGCGAATTCTAGAGGCTTCCACATTGAGATCCTATTTTTTAGGAGCTCAACTTCCATGATCTTTTTAGATCCTTCTTGCACGTTCCAGGTCATTCTAGATTGCTTCCAGCCTCTTCTAGCTCTTCTAGGACGTTCTTCAATATTCCGGAATCTTCTAGGTTCCAGATCCTTGTAGAAGCTTCTAGACTCTGCCAGAAATGCTGTAACAATTAGCTCAACATTTAATGCAACATTTCAGAAAGGACTTAGAAAAAATCTCGGAAGGTCAAATTAAGATGTTGTTGAGAATGTTGATACATTTAAGAGTTCACAACATCTACAATCTCTCCCAATTTGACCTTTTGACTACAACACACCTGATGCACATATATTGCTATACATACTCAGTATTATGTACTTAGTTGAGGTCGACATCATTGCTAAGAACTAATCAAGACAATACCTGTTGTAATCGTTGGATCAAATCGAATGAAGATCAAGGATAATTTTACAATGATCCGTGCCATAGGATCAAGATAAATTTTATCCAAAATAGAACAAGTATAAACAATACACTTATTCACAACATAAGTAAATTTACTGAAATCCTAAGTTAAGTTTTGGAAGAACTACTTAAGATTTAAGTAAGACACAAAAACAAAATCAAAGTAAACAAACAGAATAGTTTAAGCATCAGAGCAAAAGTATAACAACTCTGGACAAAAACAAAGACTAAGCAACCTGCAGTAGTCACATGATAACCTGTAAACAATTTAAGCAAAAGTAAACAAATATCATCAAGTGGAACCATAATTAAGCAAGTTGTAAAACAATAGACATCCTATCATCTAGAAAATAAATAACAAGTGTATCAGAATTTCAGAATTCAAACTTAAACATCAATTACAGAGATTGAACTGAATAAATGGCATATATTGTTGTGGTAACAGTTGCAGCATCAACTTCCTCCACAGTAGCCATTATGAAATTCAGATCTCCCCTGTCTAACAGCTTGTCCCTGTTCATCAGTGGAGATCAGCATACAAGGTCTCCATCTCAGCAGCATCATTATCATCTCCTTCATCAACAAAGTAGGTAGATGCAAGGTGTGCAACTACATCAGTCACTGCAGCATCTCCAGCATCAGGTCCATCACCAGCATCAGCAGCAGCTGAAACTCCATCATCATTCATTTCTTCAATCACCACATTGGAGTTCGATGGTGGTGGTACTCCCCCTGTTGTAGGTGAAAGCAGATTGGTCCACCTATCCTTCAGGAACTGGAGCTCATCAATTGTTTCCTGCAAGTGTTGGAGCTGTAGTTTGATGAATTCCTGTGAAAGATACACATTACCAGAAATGTTGATACGGATGTTTTCAACATTTGGGGTTGCATTTCTCTGTCTTGATCTGGATGATTCAAGTTGAGCAAAAGTTAAAGGTCAGTGTTGATGTTCAGTACTAGGAGCAGTCAAAGGCAGGTCAATTACTCTATCCCCAGTGAGTAAGGCAGGAGCTATGGCCAGTAATGGAACTCTCCCCCTCAACACATCAGTGTTCTTGGCAACAAATCCATGATGCCTCAAGTAATTGGAAATCAGAACAGGATAGGGTAGGTTGCCTTTTTCAGAAACTTTCCCAGTAAACCTCATCATATGGTGGAAGATTGTAAGGCCTAAATTGAATCTCTTAAGAAAAGATATCTTATACATAAGAACAACTTGGTCTTTTGTGATCTTGGTAGTATTTGTGGTGGGAATCCAGTTGTAGATAATGAGTTTGTATAACACAGAATGTAGAGAAGTGAGGTCTTTGGCTAGCATCTGTCTAGTCCACTTAACTACCCTACCACCAGTTATTGCAGAAATGACCACATCCATGTCAGGTTCTTCATCTACCTCAACATTGGGAATTTGCAGAAACTCATTTATCAATTCATGAGTAAAAGGTACATCACACCCCCTAAAATTAACAGTCACATACCACCTAGATGATCTCCTACCAGTGCTCTTTTTAATACATGCATAAAATTCATAGGCCCAATTTGTCAAGAATGATTCACCAAAATTCACAGCATGCATCAAATTCCTTTCTTCTAAGAAACTAATCATGCCTTTACTTTCAAAGTCAGGTATATTAATCCTCTTCTCTATCAACAGTTTTCTCTTAGAATAAATAGCCAACCTATTCTCTAGAGTCTCAAGAGAATCAGAAATACCTTCCTCTTCAGAAGCAAGGTCATCCGAGCTTGGTGTAGAGCTTTTAGCAGAGCTTTGATCAGGGCTGCTTTCTGCACTGGAAGAGCTATCACCACTGCCACCATCTTCAGGTTCTGGTGCAGCTTCCTTTGCAGCAGCATAATGCTCAGCATTTTTCTTTAGAGACTGCAGTATGTCTCTCAAGCATCTCTCAGAATCAGAATTGGAATCTGATTTTGCAGGTTCATCTTCAATGATCATCTTCTCTTTGCCTTTTGGTTCAGCAACAATCTTTCCTTTTCCTTTCTCTTCAGCAACATCTTTCTTTTTTGACTTCTCAGCAGCAACTTGCTTAGGTTTCTCAGCAACAACAGGAGCTTCTTCTTCAGAATCTGTGAACACTTGGATGGGTTCACCAGCATCAGCTCCAGCTTTCTTCTTCTTCCTCATGGATTCAGAATAATCCACACGAGTGAATACGCGGTTTGATCTCCTTCTTCTTTGTACAGGGCTTCTCTGTCTTTTGCCTTTCTGTGCATTCTTCTTGAGAGGAATGGGAGCAGATTCATCAGAAACAGAGAGTGAAGATTTTGTACCATTTTCAGAGATGTTTGCGTCCTCCATTTCAGTGTCTTCAGGGTCGGAAGTAGCAGTAGCTTCTTCTTCAACAGCAGCCTCAACATTTTCAGTTTGCGGGTCGTGAACAATAGGTGATTTGGGGCTTTTCGAAGCAGAAGCCATTTGAGCGGTTTGATCAGCCAAATAGCTTGAGATATCCACAGTGATATCCCCAAAAGTCATCACGGGCAGATGACCAGTAGTTCGAAGAGTATCAGACACCTCTTCGATAGCCCTAGTGACATGTTCGACAGTTGCATCTTGAGGAAAGTTGGTTGTTTGAGGAGCGGTTTGAGGAGTGGTTTGAGGAGTGGGAGCGGTTGTTGATGGTGTTGCATAAACATTTGAGTCAGCATTCGATGAGGTTGAGTGTTGTGAAGCCATGGAAGCAAGAATTTCGAGAGGGTTTGTGCGAGAGTGGGATGAGTTTTTCGAATCAGAGTGAGATTGTGAGGAATTCGAGTTTCTTTCAGCCATTTAAGTGAGGCGGTTGGAATTTCAAGGTAAAGGATGGGAATTTGCACACACTACTTTGAGATATACAGCCAACAAATCAATTCTGCAATCTTAGTACTCAACAAATTTAGAAATCACAATTAGCAAATGAATGGCATCTTATGTTCGATATTTATAGAGAGAATAATGTAGTTGGAGGTTAAACAAAAGAAATAATCCAGAATTTTCGATAATGCTCCACATAATTAGCCACAATCTAGATCATGGGTAATTAGTGGGGGAAAATTCATTTAATTAAATTAATTAAATAATTAAGAAGCTCCCAGAATTTACCTAATTAAAATCGCATAATCTGAAAAAATAATGATGTGGATCAGTAATTAATTAAATAAATAAAATGAATCTCAATAAATAATTAAATAATTACAACTAATAAAAATAAATTCGAATCAAGCAATGTTGTGCTCAAAACTGTTACAAACACCTCAACACGGTTTTTACATGAATTTGTTTCATTTGTGTTGCACCATTTTTTTTTTTTGTGTTATAACATCTAATTTGTATTGATCCATTGTTCTTGTAGAGTACATCGTAGTAGCGAACTCCGTGCCCCATACTTACTTAATGGATTACAAATATGTTGATGTTTTTACCAAATATCACCTTTTGAAAAGAAGGCATCGTAGTAGTGAACTCCGTGCTCCATAGTTACTCAGTGATTTGGTACATCTTTTAGTATGGTAATAACATTCTCGTTTTATGCATTTGAGAGGTGTGAGACATGTTTATTTTTGCACTCCAAGGTTCTTATATTCGAAGATATTTTACAAAGGAATTATTTAACTAAGTAAGAAATAAATTCAACTTATAAAATTTATACAACCCATGATGTTGTCCCAAATGCTAACGCATTTGTGACAACATCCATCCGAATTCTTTTCAGATAGTGCTCATGCCAAGAGATTTTCTCAAAGTAGAGAATCTCTCATGGTCTAAGGCTTTTGTAAAAATATCAGCATTCTGTTTTTCAGTAGGTACATACTCCAACTTAACAATATTCTTATCTACTAAATCTCTCATAAAATGGTGTCTTATGCTAATGTGCTTTGTGAGTGAGTGTTGTACAGGATTTTTAGAAATGTTAATGGCACTAGTATTATCACGAAAGATAGTAAGTATATCATTCTCAATACCATAGTCATGGAACATCTTGCTCAGCCACAAGAGTTGTGTGCAACAGCTTCCAGCAGCAATATACTCAGATTCTGCAGTGGATTGTGAAACACAATTCTGTTTCTTGCTGTGCCATGATACAAGATTGTTTCCCATGTAGAAACATCCTCTACTCGTACTCTTTCTATCATCTATATCTCCAGCCCAATCAGCATCACTATAACCAATCAAAATGTTGTTGGTGTCCTTAGTGTACCAGATTCCAAGGTCACTTGTACCTGAAACATACTTGATAATCCTCTTCACAACATTCAGGTGTGATTCCCTTGGATTAGCTTGGTACCTAGCACAAACACACACACTGTACATAATATCAAGTCTACTAGAGGTTAGATATATTAAACTACCTATCATGGATCTGTAAAGTGTTGGATCAACATGTGTTCCAGCACTATCTTTGCATAGTTTCAAAGAAGATCCCATAGGAGTTTTCATTGGTTTTGATTTTTCAAGACCAAATCTTTTAACCAAGTTCTTAGCATACTTACTCTGGGAGAAGAAAATACCATCACTACATTGTTTGATTTGAAGACCTAGAAAATAGTGCAAGTCTCCAACCATACTCATTTCAAATGTTGCAGTCATTGCCTCAACAAAGTTACTCAACATTTTATCACAAGTAGAACCAAACACAATGTCATCAACATATATTTAAGCAATAAGTAAATCTCCTTCAGTGTGCTTAATGAACAAAGTTCTATCAGCCTCTCCTCTAATAAATCCATATTCCAAAAGAAAGTCAGTAAGCCTACCCATACCATGCTCTAGGAGCTTGTTTAAGACCATACCAAGCTTTCTTAAGTTTATATACATGATCAGGATATTGTGGATCTTCAAATCCTTTAGGTTTTTCAACATATGCTTTTTCATTCAATATGCCATTTAGAAATGCAGCCTTTACATCCATTTGATGAAGTTTAATATCAATAAAACATGCAATAGCTAGCAGTAATCTAATAGATTCTATCCTAGCAACAGGAGCAAAAGTCTCATCAAAATCAACTACTTCAACTTGGGTGTAACCTTGTGCTACTAACCTAGCCTTGTTCCTAACAATATTACCAGATTCATCAGTTTTATTCTTGAATATCCACTTTGTTCCAATGACATTAGTATGACTAGGTCTTGGAACAAGTGTCCACACTTCATTTCTTTCAAACTGACCAAGTTCTTCATGCATAGCATTAATCCAGTTTTCATCAGTTAAGGCTTCTTTAGCACTCTTAGGTTCAATTTCAGATAAATAGCATTCAGCATTTACAACATTACACATAGAAGACATGCATATTGTTCTTACCACATCTACCTTATTTGATCTTACTCTTCCTCTTGTTTGCACTCCAACTGTAGCATCGCCTATGATCTGGTCAAAAGGATGACTTTTACCTATTCTTGAAGAAGGATTCGTTTTGGGAACATACTGGTCATTCTGTGGAGTTACAACTGACTGTTCTGTAGATGTTGACCCAGATGTGTTAACATTCGGTGCAACATTTTCAGACTTCAGTGTATTCTCAGAAGTGTCAGTAACCTGTGATACATCTTCTTCATCTTTGTCATCTGTAAGACCTTTATCATCATCAAACACAACATTAACAGATTCTTGAACAGTGTTAGTTCTAAGGTTATATACTCTATAAGTTTTACTATTTTTAAAATAGCCTAAAAAGAAACCTTTATCAATTTTAGAATCAAACTTATGAAGTTGATCCCTATCATTCAAAATATAACACACACAACCAAATACATGAAAATATTTCACACTTGGTTTTCTGTTGTTCAAAATCTCATAAGGTGTTTGACTTGTGCCAGAACGAATAAAAACCCAATTAATAATATGACATGCAGTATTCAATGCTTCTCCCCAAAATTTCTTAGCAAGACATTTGGATGTAAGCATGACTCTAGCCATTTCTTGTAGAGTTCTATTCTTTCTTTCAACAATTCCATTTTGTTGTGGAGTTTTAGGAGATGAATATTCTTGTAAGATACTTTTTTTATCACAAAAATCATTAAACATGTTGTTTTCAAATTCCCTACCATGATCAGTTCTAATACGGCCAACTTTCAAGTTAAACACATTTTTGAACCTCTTATAAAGAATTTTAAATGCAGCAAATGCTTTAGATTTGTCTCTCAAAGACTCTACCTAGGTATATCTAGAAAAATCATCTACCACAACTAAGGAATACCTCTTTCCTCCAATGCTTTCAGTTTCCATAGGACCCATCAAGTCCATATGCAGTAATTCAAAGCATCGATGTGTAGTACAATGTGATAGCATTTTGTGCGACATTCTTACCTGCTTACCTTTTTGGCATGGTCCACATACAGTGATATTGTGAAACCTCGGTTTTGGAATTCCTTTTTCTGCATCTGCTTTGATTAGCTTTTGCATTGCTCTGTAATTTGCATGACCCAATCTTTGATGCCATAAAACATTTTCATCATGTTTTGACAAGTTACACATATTTGTTCCAATAAGATAGCAATTATCAGCTGACCTAGTACCAGTCATGACACAAACTTCATCTTTATTAAGAACATAACATGAATCTTTATCAAATTTGACAAGCAAATTATCATCACAAAGTTGACTAATACTAATCAGATTTGCAAGTAAGCCATCAACATGCAAGACATTCTTAAGCTTAGGAAAACCTTCAACATTCAGAGTTCCTTTACCAACAATCTTTCCTTTAGAACTACCACCATATGTAACACTACCACTATTCAAGGTCACATAATCAGATAAGAAATCAGTACGACCTGTCATATATCTAGAACAGCCACTATCAAAATACCATAAGTCAGGCAGACATGCTTTTAAGGAGGTATGAACAACATTACAGGTAGCTTTTGGTTTCCATGCAGATTTCAGAAACTGTTTACCAGGATGTGACAGTTTTTTATGCACCATTTTCAAGTTTTTCTATTCTTCAAACAATTTTATACAGTAAGGACGAATATGACCAACTTTGAAACAGTAATGACAGATATACTTCCCTTTAACCTTGTGAGGATCTGATTGTGCAGATGTTACACCAGATGTGTCAACATTTGCCTTCACAAATTTCACAAGTTTTCTAAAATTTTAAAAAATAGAAGCAGTTACACTATCATAACCTAAACCATGATTATTAAACTTACCAGTAGCTATAACATTATTTACCTCAGAAGCACTCTTGGAATATTTCTTGAAACATAAGGTGGAATTTATCAATTTCTCCTTTAAGTTACAGATTTCCAGATCTCTTTTAGTAAGTATAACCTCTAGCTTGGTGATTGTGTCTTTCAGATCCTCATTCTCTTTATTCAAGGAATTAAGAGTGAGTTTCTGATTGTTCCAATCATCTAATAGCTTTTGGTGTTCATTGTCATCAGTCTTTTTTCCTGCATCATCAACCAAACCATTAAAACAGTTCAAATCTGGGTGACACTGTTCTGATGTTGATGTAGATGTTGAAGCATTAGGTACAGCATCAGAATCTGTTTCATCCAGATCATCATCTGAGGAATCATTATAATCAATTCTGGTAAGATTAGAATATTCATTCTGATTTAACTCATCAAGATCATCATCATCGGATTCATCACTCAAGGTAGTACTAAAATTCAGTTTTTGCTTAAGTCTAGTATTGGCACATTCATTTGCATAATGGCCATAACCAGAACAAGCATTGCATTGAACTAATTTTTGAAATTCAGGATCATACATTGGTTTACCTTCACTCTTTGATGGTCTTGGTGTGAATTGACCTTTCCTCCTTTCTGGTTGAGGTGTTGATGTGTTGATTTGAATCTTAGGCTGAATGTTTCTAGATTTGTTCACAGATTTCTTAAGAAACTTATTAAAGTGCTTAGTGAGCAAGGCAATGTTGTTAGGATTGTTGAGGCATTCATCAAGCAACTCATCATCCGAATCAACTTTAGTAATGATAGGTTGAATCTCAGATTTGTTTGATGTTTTCCCTCTAAAAACTACAACTTTATTATCATCATTGTTTTCATCAACTTGATTAGTGTTTATCTCATAAGTTCTAAGAATACTCACTAGTTCATTTTGACTTAATTTATCCGTATTTTTTACCTCTTCAATAGCACAAATTTTAGCATCAAATCTTTTAGGAACATATCTTAATATCTTATGAACTACTCTAACATTAGAAATAGGGTCACCAAGAGAGTGTGACTCATTGATAATCTCACTTAACCTTTCATTGTAGGCTGAAATTGTTTCATCTTCCCTCATTCGGAGATTCTCAAATTTTGTCCCCAACATTCGAAGCTTAGTCCTTCGAACACTGTCTGAACCCTCACAATGCTCTTGCAACCTGTCCCATGCATCTTTAGAAGTAGAAAAGTTAAATATAATTTTAAACATTGAAACATCAACAGAAGTAAAAATAGCATTTAAGGCTTTAAAATTGTAGCTTGCTATTGTTATTTCATCAGCCGTCCAGTCAACTTCTCTCTTGAGTTGAATTTCACCATCTGCATCTGCTGGTCTCTTTGGAGCTTCCCAACCTGTAAGTACAGTCCTCCAAGCACGTTCATCAATTGACTTGATGTACATACGCATCTTAGGCTTCCAATAAGCATAATTTGAACCATCTAAAACGGGTGGCCTAAGTGTCGTGGATATGTAATGTGTTTCCATTGCTAACCTACACTAAAAACACACTTGACCAAAGATCTAACCTAGTGTCGTCAGGTATCAACTCTGATACCAACTGAAAGTATGTTGGTATTAAGTGTTTAAGTAAAGCAGAATAATGGTTTAAAAAATTACTTTATACATAAAGGTTTAAAAAATTACCCCTCAAAGTTCTCACTAAATTCACTTTTCTTATTCGCGTACCATTTCACATGTGAAAATAATCATGGGACGGGGAGAGTAATAATTATCATAAAATTTTCAAAATATAATATTAAACTTACAACCTATTAAAATTTAGGAACACCTTTCTTTCATGTCGCATAAATTATCTATAAGTGAATTTATGTTGAACTTTTTCGCAATCTCCTTTTTAACGAAGCATAGTCTTGGGTATATATGTTCATAACTGGAAAAAAAATCGCTTTGTAATTACAGTGAAAGACTACATTAACTTTTAAATTCTAATTCTTAGCCAACAAAAAGTTATATGATTCTTTTTTATCTTTGATCTAAAAAATAAATTATAAGAATACATTAAAGATTAATTTTAAATTAAAGGTGAAAGTGTGCTGGTATTAAGTGTTTAAATAAAGTAGAATAATGTTGTACTAAATGTTGTGACAAATTGTACAACACTGACTCTAACAGAATATCAGAAATTAAGATTCACAGCGGAAGACTTGAAACACTAAAAATAAACGAGACACAATGGAAATATTTTTCACATAGATTTTATAAATAAAAATCTATGCGAGCCTTACGGCGAAATATCAATACTTATCTTCAAGTACAAATGTTGTGTGAAATGTTACAACAATAACCTTCACAACTGAAACTACAAACGAGGCAGGTGCCTTGTTCTAAAAACGAACTAAGTGTATAAGGGATTACACACTGTCGAAATGCCTAGTCTATCTATGATTACACTCTCAATAGATAAGAAGACACACAACCATACGGGTGGGATACTTCGTATGATCTAAAATGTAAAACTACTGGCCACAATTCCTAACAGGGATCAACGCTCGGTCTAGGAAATTGATCGAATAGAATACACTGAATTATGAAGCCTTCAATCGGTATTTATAGAAGTGGGATGCGAATTCTAGAGGCTTCCACATTGAGATCCTATTTTTTAGGAGCTCAACTTCCATGATCTTTCTAGATCCTTCTTGCACGTTCCAGGTCATTCTAGATTGCTTCCAGCCTCTTCTAGCTCTTCTAGGACGTTCTTCAATATTCTGGAATCTTCCAGGTTCCAGATCCTTGTAGAAGCTTCTAGACTCTGCCAGAAATGCTGTAACAATTAGCTCAACATTTAATGCAGCATTTCAGAAAGGACTTAGAAAAAATCTTGGAATGTCAAATTAAGATGTTGTTGAGAATGTTGATACATTTAAGAGTTCACAACATCTACAAAAGGTATAATCAAAATAATAAATAAAATAGTAATAAAATAAAATAAATAATATATAAATTAAAATAACAAACCTATAGTATTGCACTATTAATGGCAATTGTGGGTGAGATTTAAGATTTGAAAGAAAATGAATTAGTCAATTAAAAGGTAATTTACAAATGGGCTGGACCTAAATTGATTTTAAAATAAAATAAAAACATCTACCACTAATATATATATAATTTTCATGAATAAAATTTGAGGGCCCTATAATTTCGAATAAAGAATTTTATGGCTATTGTTTTCAATAGATAAATATATTTTCTAACTGAAAATTTTAAAAAAAGAGCATGTATTCGTACATAAGATTTGATTTTATATTAATTTAAGAGTGTCCGTTTTAACTGGAAATTTACGTAAGACCAATTGTCAGGCTGAAAGCATACGTAGACACCAAAAAAAATCTTTTTTTATTTATTTAATCCACATCATCACACTCTTATTGACTAAAAAGAGAATATTAAATGCATTTCACAATATAAAAAGAAAAGAAAACCAAGATCAAATTTGAGAATAAAACGAAGAGTGGAAAAAAACTATTCTTCAAACTAAAAAAATAAAAAACTAAATCGACGCAATGTGGGGGGATTCGAGAAGGAGATGGTCACCGTCTGCGATAAAAAACGACTAAAGTACCCACCACTTGTATACAATAAATTACAAATTAAAATTTTTTGTGTGGGTTTGAGTTTTCGAATATTTGGGTTAGGGTGTTCGAATTTTTGGTGTGTTAGTTCATTCGGAGGTTCAATATTGTTTATTAGAGGGAATTGTGGTCCCAATTTTGTGAGAATATGTTGTGTTTACTTTATTTCTTTGTGGAGTTTAGGATTAAAGATTTCTAGGATTTATGGGTTGTCTCTTTTGTAGGGTTTGTGGACCCAAGAAATCATAATTTATTGTTTACTAGATATTGTTTATTATTTTTTGTTGTTTACCTTTATTGCTTATACAATTATGTATGTTAAGTCCATTGTATTTATATATATTGATGATGTTGAAGTTTTGATGGTGATTTTAGGGCTATAATGAAGAGGTTGGTGATAATGTGGATAGTGATAGAGCTGAAAATAATGATGTTGAAGTTGATGATGATTTTGGAGTGGATAATGAAGAGATTGGTGAAAATGTGGATAGAGATAAGACTGAAAAATGATGATGTTGAGGTTATGGAGAAGGGGAGGTTATGGATGATATTGAACTTGAAGATTTTTCTGATTCTTATTACAATTAATATATATGACAGAAGGTTGTGAGACTGATGTTAATGTTTTATTTTAAATAAATGTATGTGAGGATGAAAAGACCGGGGTTGTGAATGATAGTAGTGTTGAGTCTAAAGACTTTGATTCTGAAAAAACAAGACCTAACTACTCCCTTTTCAATCCTGGTGTTATGTGTGAGTCACCTTAGTTTATACTATGCATGATCTTTAGTAATAATCATGACTTCAAGCAAGTAGGCAGTGCGAGTAGCGGCCATTGAATCAAAGAGGTCAATTATATTTACTAAGAATGCACGTGAAAGAGTGTATGCAAGGTGTATGGATAGATGAAAATGTCCATGAAAATTAACTAGCATTAATGAATAGTTTACATGAGAAGACTTATCAAATTAGGGATTACTGACACGCTTGTGCTCCTTCATTTAAAGTGAAAAATGTTAAATTCTCCTTGATTTGTGAGAAGTTTGTTAAGAAAATTGTCAATAATCCTACTAGAAATATGAGTGGCAAGGCAAAATTTGGCTGATGACATAGGTTGTGATTTTTTCAAGGATTAAACTTTTAGAGATAAAATGTTGGCAATGAAAAAACTAAAGGGCAGTCCTGAATCATGTGTCGTGAGATTCTCGAATTTGTGGTTAATAATGATTTGAATATCATTTTATGCTCGCAAGAATCGTGTGAAAGTGGTTTATTGTCTAATTTTCGACACACGTCATTTTTGCCTTAATTATAGGAAAATTAAATAGTTTTGAAGAAAATCACAAAGTATCAAGTTGATGAATTAAGAAAAAGAGTAGATTAAATGGAAGTCATCGAAGAAAGGGTCGAAATGAAACGAGAATCAAGTCAATCATAGTTCGGGAACAAAAGTTATGCACAAAACAAGGAGGAAAATGGTGACTCGGCTAAGCCCCTAACTTGATCGAGTCAGGGTAGAAAAGGAAATTGAGGACTCGACCGAGCCCTAGGCTCGACTTGTGCAAGGCCGCGGCAGGTAGTGAGGGGAAGCGAAGTGACGACTCGGCCGAGCCACTGGACGGAAGAAGTCGCAAATACATTTTTTTAAAGGCAACTCGCCCGAGTTAACTCAAAATTTCTCTTATTTTGCCCTTTTGACCTAGGGACACGTGCCACACTGGTGGGGAAGGGTATATAAACCTATTTGTTAGTATTTTTTTCCACAGAAAGCAGCCATAGAAGGGTCTCCTAGCTCACCCAAAAACATTTTTCTACATATTTCATCTTAAATAACTATTATAATCCATAGAATAGAGTAGTTTATCATAAATAACTTGCAAAATAGTTGTAATTTCATTTTCAAGAAAGAGATTATAGAAGTTGTAGAGGTTTTCAAGGTTTATTTCATACTTTTGCAATCAAGAGGTGGTATCTTTATTTTACTCAAGCATTTTGTTATTATTGATTATGAGTATGTTATTTCTCGTTGTAAAAAAAAAAGTATGTTATTTCTCTCCAATATCTCTAGTTATTTTGTTGATTTAGCTATGAGCTAAGTTTATTTGTGTTCGAATGATTTGATTTGTGATGGGAATTATGATTTAGCTTAATTTTGATGGTATAGTTCAATTGGAAGGTGTTTATGTTAGGTTAATGAGTAATTAATTGATCATTTTCTTAATTCCAAGTATTAGGTTGTATGTTGAGCATGGTTAATGCAACGAGAGTTGATTAATCGTGTAGATCATATAATTTAGAGTTGGAATGGTGTGAATTGAACTTATATTGGGTTATCTCAATGAGAGTTGAATAATTTCATTATAAACTTCATTTAATCTACACTAATTATTTGAATAAGAGTTTGGATGATTAGTGAGGAGAATTTAGGAGTTTGATTTTTAGTATTCAAGTGGAAAAATATAATTAGGGAGTAGATTAGGTAGATTCCCCTAATTATGTGATTACCCAAGTAAGAACAATACTATCCGTCCTCCCGACTTAGATGATTATTTAGGTATATGTCTTGGTGATCGCTCTTACCGAACACCGATCTACGAATTATATGTCAAAGTTGAGCTTTAAATCAATTTCCACATAATGACGAACACTCGAACACTATCTCTCACAATTCGATCTATATCAACATCATACTTGTTCTCGTTAATTATTAGTTTACTCGTCTTAGTTTACATTTAATTAAATAGCACAAACCATGTCCTATATATCACTATATTCACGTGACCATACGTAACATTAAGGATATACGATCAATCTAGTCTCGTGGATTGTTACTAAATAGGGCATTTACTAATATTACAAGGATCTTCTGACACTTGAGACACGGGTATTTATAAAATACTCATTTTACAATTTTGGACGTCTCATCGAAAGTTACTCAATTTCTTTCTTGACAACACTTACTAGTATTAAAAAAGCCACAACTATACATGAAAAAAAAAAACCCAGAAATAATGGCATTATGGACTCCACTATGCAGACACCCAAAAAAACTAAATTCATATCAGTAAACCTTAAAAGATTTTTTTACCTAAAAACTCTAAAGCAAGCCAATGGTTTCACTATATTATGCCCATTACAACATCACCCAGATAAGAAGACAGTGACTGACCCAAAATTTTGAGATTGGGGTATGGCTATTAATATATAATTTAAATATGTGTATATAAACATTGTCTTATATTTAAAGTGCATATCCAAGCATCAACTCCTAATTTAATTAGTAGTACATGGTAAAATTAGACACAAAAATTTATAAGAACTTGATTCAATAAAGTTTTTTTAGTAAAATCGGTATCATTATTTAGTATAAGAAATAATATTGTAATATTTAGAATACAAAGTGTAATTGTTTAGGACATGTTTGTTTTGAGATTATGTAGGATGGGGAGATGGGGAGATGGGGATGGGGATGGAAAAATCCTGGATGTTGATATTCTTATAAATAGTGATTGTGTATGTTTATTTTGAGATGTTGAGTAGGATACGATGTAATTTTATGTCAAATCAATTATGTAAAAATGAGTGATGTTATATTATATTAATTATTTGAGAAGTATAGTAATGATTGAATTATTTTGGTAATTATTAGATAATGAAATTATTATAAAATGATTTGAAATTATATGAGGATGCAAATAAAAAATATAAATAAATTTACGTTAAACATATAATTAATTTTGGACTTCTATGCACATGTAAATTTAGAATTTTTTGTCTACACGTTCATACTAAAAAAGTATATATATAAAAGTGTGTAATTGGGTCATAAAAGTGTGAATTATACAACTCAATAATCTTATTCATCCAACCATAAGTAGGGGTGTAAGTGACTCAAGTCGCGAGCTCGCGCTCGACTCGAAAAAAGATCAAAATCGACTCGAAGTTAATCGAGGCGAGTTTCGAGCTACTCGAGTAGCTATTGAGTTCGAGCTCATAAATACTCGGCTCGAAAGGCTCGCGAGCCTAATCGAGCTTGAACAATATTTACTATTTTTTTCATTAATATATAATTTATATTTATATATAGATAATCGAGCTCGAGTTTATTTTTTAAAAAAAATTTATTATTAATTTTTAATATTATATAGGCACCGAGTCGAGCTAGATCATGAAATTTTCGGCTCGATCGAATCGAGTTTAAATTTCTTTCGGTTGAGTGCGAGTTTAAAATTTATTATGAGGTAAGAGAAAAATAGAAAATGGTGTTAGGTGTAATTTTCAAGAAAATAATATATTGATAAGATGTATTAGTAGGATATATAAATATTTTTAAAGGTGATTGTGATTGGATGGTGAAATTTAAATGTTAAATTTCGAACTAGAACAAAATGAGGGACCCCAAAACAAACATGTCTTTAGTGATTTAAAAAGAAAAAAAATACACACAAAATCAAACATTTTTAAATGATGATAATTTAGGGTAATACATCGAATGCTAATAGATAATGCTCAGAAGAAAATAGTTCATGTTATTCTATTTTCATAGTAGAATTTGAATTCACGTGTTCCGGATAAACACATAAGCATAAGAAGTTCTCTATTTCATTTTTCGTGTTTCCTTGATTTTTCACTTTGTTGGATCTTTAACATGTGTCGTCCCCAATATTATATAACGTACGTTGATTATATTTTAATATGACACGTGTCATTCATCCATATAATGGAATAATATATGAAACATAAAAACTGGAATAGGTGTTTTCAATCCACAACCGTACCCCATGTTCTTAGTTGAAATAATATATGAAACATAAAACTGGAACAGGTGTTTTCAATCCACAACCGTACACCATGTTCTTAGTTGGAATAATATATGAAACATAAAAACTGGAACAGGTGTTTTCAATCCACAACCGTACACCATGTTCCTTAACTAAGTCTGCCCCCTGCCAGAAGGGACCACACACATACATATCATGTCATCCCTCCGTCCCAAGATTTTATGCACACTTTCCTTAACGGGTGTCCCAACATTTTTTGCACAATCAAAAAAAAGAAATAATAATACCAATAATACCCCTCCTTTATTTTACCTTTAATCAAATCTCTTTCACTTTAATCGATGAATTATCAATAATACCCCTCTTTTATTTACCTTACACGACTAAAAAATATAAAAATTCCTAAATTAATTTAATTATGTAGTTCGTAAAGTATAGTTCATAAATTACTCTATTTAAAGAAGGGATAAAAAATTTGCAAGGTGAATTTGAGTCAAATGATTTTTTCTACAAAAAAAATTATATAAAAATAGAGTGTTTGTTTATAAATAAAATGGATAAATGGTAATAAAATAATGTAAAATTATTATTTTAAAAAGATGCAAATAATGAACTTTAAAAAAAAAAATATGAATAACGAAATTAGATTGTATTTTATGTTAGCCAAATACTTGTATGCACTCGCATGTACGGACGTACGGTGCATACTTCAATTTAAATTTAAATTTATCAATTAATTTTAATTTTATCTGCACCCGTTCATTTAATGAGTTCCACTACAAAAACGCTCGTTTTTGCCGACGGACGTATACCGACGGATTACCTTTCCGACGGCTGTACCGACGGATTACCGACGGAATTCAAAGTCAGAAGACTCTCCCGACGGAATTCAATTTCCGTCGGCTTTCCTGACGGAATGCCGACGGACACTCAGAACTCTCTACATGGTGTCGTTTTTGGGTCACCGGCCGACGGATTTTTCAGTCGGTATTGTAAATTTCCGTCGGTAACCGACCCGCATTTATAACTAACCGCCTCTTGATCGACTCCCAAAATTAAATCTGGTCATTACCGACGGAAATTTTCGTCGGTAACCGACCCGCATTAACTAACCGCCTCTTTATCGACTCCCAAAATTAAATCTGGTCATTACCGACGGAAATTTCCGTCGATAAAGGCAATTTTTTTTGTATATAAACTGAAGAACAGATTACTTTCTTTCTCTTTCGAGAGAAAGAAAGCCCCCCTGCCTCCTCCCTCCTCCCTCCTCGATCCCTCCTCCCTGTTTCTATCTCCTCTATTGTGCGAAGAAGAGGCTCTGTCGAGGTGTTCTCTCAACTCGATTAGAAAATCTATACGGTACGCTTTCTTAATTTGTTAGTAATTAATTTTTAAGTTATATTGTATTGCCTATAATATTTATGAATTAAATTGCATGTGTTAATTTAAATTGTTATATAGATTCATATGAAATTGTTTGTAGTTGATGTATATAGTTAATTATTTTGAATGTATGTAGTTGATATATCTAATTAATTAGTTGATATTGTAAGTGGATAATTGCCTATATATAGCTAGTTGATGTATATAGTTATTTATAATAAATTAATGTGATTTGTTAAGATCGATATTGCATGTTTTGCATAATTGATGTTATATATATAGTTGATATTATTGTTTAATTTGCATATACGTTGGAGTGGAGTTAATTACATAATTAAATTACGATATTGTAAGTTATAATTAGCTCGATTAATATTGTTGATTTACTAATTATGAAATTATTGATTAAATTAGGGGCTTTGTTAATTATATTAGGAAATTGTTATTTTAAAGTTAGAAAAAATTGTTACTAAATTTATTAGGTTATAGATTGTTAATTAAAATTGGAAATTATTGAATAAATTAGTTATTGTTGAATAAAATAGGAAATTAGTTATTGTTGAATAAAATAGGAAATTATTTATTAAAATAAGTTATTATTGATTAAATTAGGTATTGTTGATTGAATAAAAAATTATTTATTAAAATAGGTTATTATTGATTAAAATAGGTTATTATTTAGGGATTAAATTTTAATTTATTAGATTATTGTTTTTTATTAAATTAAGAAATTTATTATTAATTAATTAGTATTATATATATAATTTATTAATTTAAATGTTTAAATTAAATAGATGACTGGAAATGGTGCTGCTGCCTCTGGTGGCTCAGGATCTCACGGGGCCTCTGGGTCACGTAGCCGATCGAGGAAGAGTCGATCGAAACTTAGACCCGAGGCGCCGACGCCTACACTGCCACAAACACCATTATCGTCGCCTCCGCCACCCATTCCACACTCGTCGCCTGATCAGCCGTCGTCTCATTCGTCTGTCCGGGACCATCCTGTTGTTCCTGCTCGGGATGGCCGGGAGCGCATTTGGGCTACAGATGGAGGAGTGTAAGTAATTAAATACTTTTATTGTTTAATAATTAATAATTAATTAATTTCGCATTCGTTTTAATTTATAATGTGTTTTGTTTGTTAATTAATGTCACAGATTATTACCTGGTAACGAGGTCTCCAGGGCATGCACGATTGTTTTTGGCTCTTTACCGATCTCTACGGGTGCAATTACCTGGTCGAAGGTCCCAAAACAAAAAAAGTTGGCGTACTTCGAGGAATTTCAGGTAGTAATTAATTATTTAATTAATGTTTGTTAATTTGTTCAATAATAAACAATTTATTATATGTGCAGAAACAAACCACTTCGGATCGGAATATGTACTCAGACCAGGCTATGTTCAAGTATTTCTGTAAATCGGCGCAAGAGCGGTATAAGGATTTAATGTACGAATGGAGAATGGCATGGCGGAGCGATGGGACGACGCAGAGCTTGGGTAAGGATGATAATGATGTTGTGTTGTGGGATTCATTGACGAGGGAGTGGCTGGATCCTGCGTACATCAAGAAGTGTGAGATTGCTAAGGCCAACCGGAGATCCGACGTTGGGGGTGGGATGTCCAGGCATCGGACTGGAGCCCGGTCCATCCTTGAGCAGTCGATGGTCATTGTAAGTGTTTATTAATTTTTTAATTAATTTCAATAAATTTAATTATATATTTAATATATATAATACATAAATATAATTTAATTATTAGGAACGGGATACGGGGCGTGTACCCACTCACTTGGACCGGATGAGCATTGCTCATCCGTTTAATGCTGATACACAGCAATCCACATACGGGCGCACAACTAACCTCCACGTAAGTAATAAAATTGTTTAATTAAATACATTTTTTATAATTTATTCTATTAATTTAAAATTATTAATTATGTAGTTGGAGATGAACCGGAGGATGGCCGAGATCGGAACTCAAGTCGACCCTACTCAAGCCGGAACCAGCAGTGCCCCTACAGTCGAGGAGGTGGACCGGGCTTATTTGGAAGTTGCCCCCACCACCCGCGGACGAGTTCTGGGCCTTGGTCGTATGAGCGCTGATGTCAGGTCCGACGCTGGTCCGTCCCAGACGGCATCGCAGGGTTCCGTATCTTCCACCCCAACTCCTGATGTGACGATGGCACAATTCAGCCATTTCATGCATGTGATGCATGTGAATATGGGTCGAGAGATGGGGTGGTCGGACGAGAGGATCGAGAAGGTTTATCAGAGAACCATGCAAGCTCCTCTACCGACGGCGTATGTTACCCCAGGCGCCCCCCCAGCCTCCTCAGACTATGTCCCGACCATGCAGCAGGATGATGACATCGTCGATCTGGGTCAGCAGTTCGTTGGCGACCCTAATATTGATTTGTGGACCTTTGGTCCATGAGTGTCTTTGAACAATTTTATTTTTTATTTCTGTTGAACAATTTTATTTTTATGTCTCGTAGAACTATTTACTTTTATGTCTTGTAGAACTATTTATTTTTATCTGCATTATTGTTGAACTATTTACTTTTATGTTTAAGTATTAGTTGTTTAATTTTAGTTATGTGTGTTTTATGTGTTAAGAATGTGTATATTAATTTTAGTTATGTTTTATGTGTGATTTTGGATGTGATCTGTATTGGATCTTCATTTATGTTTGAATGTACTCTGTTTTTTCATGTTTGTGTTTATGTGAATGTGAATGTGATGGGAGACTCTATGTGATAGATAAACAACATTTTCATTGAAAATTGCCTTGAAGAAAGGCTGTTGTTGTGGTTACATTACATGCATACACTTAGCATTACATAAACTTAGCAATACATATTATAGGCATAAATTTAGCAATACATATTAGAGACATAAACTTATGATTACATCCAGCCTATAAATTTGAACATATAGGGTAGAACACATAATATTATGGCCATGATAAGAAAGTTCCTCTGCTTCTTTAGCTCTTGAACTTGTCCAGCTTGAAATTCTACTTCTGATGTTAGGTGATCAGATGAATCCTTATAGATTTCACCAACTACTTTTGCATTATTCAGCTTGTTGTTGAGCTCTTGATTTTCAAGCAAAAGTGAGTCAATTCTCCTCACCATGCCCGGAAACATTCCGTGTGAACACGTTCCTTGTCCGTGGATTTCGTGTTCATCGGCCCAAACAAAAAAGGAGCATCCAAGACCACTTAGTGAATCTGGGCAAGTATAAAATAGTCTACCTCTGCTTTTTTCTTGCTTCGAAATGCACACACAAGCTTCTTTTCCACAATGGCATACCACAATTTTCATGAATGTGGAAGATGAAGACATGAGTTTCTGTATTTTTTTTGTTTTTTGATGTTTGTTAAGAAGTAGGTTGTTTTGAGTGTGTATATATTTTTCTTCTGTAATTTTTTTTTTTATACACATGTTCAATGCCGACGGATAATTTCCGACGGTATAGACACATGTTCAATGTCGACGGATAATTTCCGTCGGTATAGACACATGTTCAATGCCGACGGATAATTTCCGTCGGCAATGTAAATACCGACTGAAATTTGTTCAACGGAATCTGACTGATTTGACATGCATTTGAAATCGTTGGTACCGACTGAAATGATCCGTCGGTATTGAAAATACCGACGGAATTTAGGCGCGCGATATACAGACGGACTGACATTTCCGTCGGCATGTAGTATTGAAAAACAGTCCAGAACCTCAAAACACGCGAAAATTTTGGAGTGGAGCAAAAAGTTAAGGGAAAAATTTGGATTGGAGCGAAAATTTAAGGTATGTTTTTCTATTAATTAAGTGTACATAGTTTAATTTTCAGTGTGTAATTTTAATTTTTTAGTGTTTAATTTTACTACATAGTTTTTACTTTTAGTGTTTAATTTTTAGTGTGTAATTTTAATTTGGTCAAATTGTTTAACAGATGGAATTGCCGGATCGTCGGTGGATGTATTGTACTCCTAGGCTCGTTTTAGGAAATGTGAATGTTGAATTTTATGATAAACTCGTGTCATTTGTTGAATTTGCAAAGCTACACCCACATTACATGTCTGAGGATTGTATTAGGTGTCCGTGTAATGCTAAGAAATGTAAGAATAGATCATTTAAAAGCATTGATGAAGTCTTATGCCACGTTGTTATGAATGGGTTCGTTGATAATTACTATAATTGGACAAGTCATGGCGAACAACGGTGGCCTTATAATTTTGATCAAGTCTTGTACTATTACACTACTGCAATTTATGAACAACCAGCAGTACACGTTGAGCATGTCGGCACCAGTAACGATCAAGAGTTTGGGGTGGAAGAACCCGATATGTATCAAACAATGGTGATGGAAGCCGGTATGTCAAATATAGAGGAGGAACCAACGGATGAAGAATTTCAGTTTTATGAGATGCTCAAATTAGTCGATCAAGATTTGTACCCAGGGTGTGATTCTCATTCTCAGTTGTCATTTAATGCTCGACTTATGGCTATCGAGACGGAGAACAAGCTATCTAACAGAGCATATGAGCAAATGACACAATTATGCAGTGAGATTTGTCCTGTCGATAATAAAGTACCTACGACGTTTCATCAGAGCAAACAACTGATGAAGAATATGGGTTTGCCGGTTGAGAAGATTGATTGTTGTGTGAATGGTTGCATGTTATACTGGGGTGATGACGATAGCGATCTTCTTATGTGTAGAATGTGTGGCCATCCTCGGTACAAAGAGCCACGACGGAAGGGACCAGGTGGTCAATCGAGCAAGACAAAAAAGAAAGTGCCACATAAGAGGATGTATTATCTTCCTATCATTCCTCGTTTAATGAGATTGTTTCAATCTAGTGCTACAGCTCAACACATGACGTGGCATGCAAGAAATTCTGAAGATACTGAGGCTGGGGATATGAGACATCCGTCCGACTCTGAAGCCTGGAAACACCTTGATAACGTGTTTCCAGGATTTGCTTGTGAACCGAGGAATGTGAGATTAGGCTTGAGTACTGATGGTTTTGCACCGTTTGGGAGTAATGGAAAGAAGTATTCTTTGTGGCCGGTGATACTGACTCCGTATAATCTACCTCCATGGATGTGCATGAAACCTCAAACAATGTTTCTGACTGTATTGGTGCCTGGTCCGTCGAATCCAAAGCATAAACTTGATGTTTATCTCCAGCCTCTTATTAAAGACTTGATCTTCCTATGGGTAGGGCTGAAAATCAAACCAAGCTATTCGATACTCGATTCGAGATCGTTCGGTAAAAGCTCGTTTGAACTCGGTTCGACATAGATATCAAACAAGCTTGAACATATATTTACGTTCGGTATGGTCCAAAGCTCGGCTCGAGCTCGAGCTCGATAAGTAAAAAAAGATAAATTTAGTGTAAAAATGTCAAACTACTCGAGCTCGGCTCGTGTTCGGCTCGAATAAAGCTCGTTCAAGCTCGGCTCGTTTAGTTATCAAACAAGCTCAAACACTAATTTCAAAGCTCGATAATATTTCAAACAAGCTTGAACAGCATCGCGTTCGGCTCGGCTCGACTCATTTACAGCCCTACCTATGGGATAACGGAGTCCAAACGTATGATGTTTCTAGGAAACAGAACTTCACGATGCGTGCTGCTTTATTGTGGACCATTAGCGACTTTCCTGCATATGCTATGTTGTCTGGGTAGAGTACAGCCGGAAAGCAAGCTTGTCCGTATTGTATGGAATATTCTGAAGCTTTCAGTCTCCCGAAGAGTAGAAAAGTTTCATGGTTCGATAATCACCGAAGGTTTTTACCTCGAGATCATCCATTTCGAAGGAATAAGGTGGACTTCACGAAGAATACAACAGTCACAAACAAACGACCGCCCCTTCGAAATGGTATTTTATACATTTATTTTAACATGTTTTTTTGGGTTACATTTATTCTAACATTTATTAATCGTACAGGACAAAGTCTGTTACATGAGATTGAGTGGACGGGTTTGAAAAAAACTACGGAGGAAAATGCAGAAGAACACAACAAAGGAATCCCAGGTAACTGGAAGAAAAATGGTATTTTTTGGGACTTGCCATATTGGAGTTCACTATTGCTCCGACACAATTTGGATGTCATGCACATTGAGAAGAATGTGTTTGACAATGTGTTTCACACAATCATGAACACAGAAGGCAAGACGAAAGATACTCCAAAGTCCATGGAAGAGTTGAACACTATCTGTCGCCGTGATGAGTTGGAACAGGATACCCGTACAGGTAAATATCCAAAGGCTTGCTACACACTAGATAAGGCACAAAAACAGGAATTGTGTAGGTGGATTAAAGAGTTAAGATTTCCAGACGGCTACGTGTCAAACATGAGTCGATGCGTAGACACAACAAAAGGCAAAGTTGTAGGGATGAAGAGTCATGATTGTCATGTTTTTATGCAGCGCTTGATACCTATTGCGTTTCGAGAATTTCTTCCTCTGAATGTGTGGAGGGCTGTCACTGAATTAAGTCTCTTTTTTAGAGATTTAACGTCTACAACAATCAAGGTTGATGATATGAATCGTTTGGAACGAGACATTCCAGTTATTTTGTGTAAGTTGGAACGTTTTTTCCCACCTAGCTTCTTTGACTCGATGGAACACTTACCTGTTCACTTAGCGTATGAAGCTAGGATTTGTGGTCCAGTGCAGTACAGGTGGATGTACCCATTTGAGTAGGGATGGCAATGGGCCGGGTCGAGCCGGGTACCTAGATACCCGGACCCGACCCGTTTCAATTCGGGTCCGGGTCGGGCCGACCCGTTCGGGTCACGGGGCGGGGCGGGGCAAATCGGGGCGACCCATTATAATTTTTTTTATAAAAAAAATTGAAAAATAATTATTATTTTTAAAAACATATAACATAAAATTTAGATTTGTATTGAAAAATAAATAAAATAGTGTTAGAAGCATGTTTATAAATTTATTTTCACATTTATGAAGGTGAATTATTGTTATATATATTAATAAACATCAAAATATTGAAGATATATTATATTTATATGTATAATATATATAAAAAATTAATATAAAAACGGGTCACGGGTCCTACCCACGGGTCGAGGGTGATACCCGGACCCGCCCCATTTCAATACGGGTCCGGGGCGGGGCAACCCAAATAGCACGGGTCGGGGCGGGTCGGGGCGGGCCGGGTTGAAATTGCCATCCCTACATTTGAGAGGTGAACAATTCTATTTCTCTCATTTAATTAGTTTTTAGTATAAGGAGCCTTATTTTAATTTGTTAACTATTATAATTTTAGGTATCTCCACAACTTGAAGTGGAATGCTAAACAGAAGGCAAACGTCGAAGCATCGATTGTTAATGCATATTTGAATGAAGAGGTTGGCATGTTTTGTTCATATTATTTTGAAGACCATGTCAACACGAGGATCAGGAATGAACCACGTAACTTCGATGGTAGAGGTACGCAACAAGAAGTCGATGGCATGCTCTCTGTATTCAAGTCTAAGGGGCGACCTATAGGAAAAGCCACTGAACGATATTGGTCAACACACACAGAGGCTGAAATAGCACAAACGTACGTGTTATTGAATTGTGATGAAGTTCAGCCTTACATTGAGTAAGTATATATTTCATATATTTATCATCTAATTAAATAGCACTAAACGTGCGTCATTTATCATCTAATTGTGTTGTGAATTATTAGGATGTATACACAAGAACTACGACATGCAGATCAAAACATCTCAGATAGAGACATAGATACTAGTCTTCAACGTCAATTTGCCCGATGGTTCCAACGTTATGTGAGTATCATTAATTGAATTTTACGTGAACAAATAATTGTTTCGATTAATGTTAATTTTAACTGTACGTATAGGGACAATCGCACGATTTTCAGAGCCGGTTCTTACAGGATCTCAGCCAAGGACCACTATGGTGTGTGAGGACTTACAACGGCTATATTGTGAAAGGCTACAGGTTTCATACATCGGAGTATGCATCAACAAGAACGACTAACAACAGTGGTGTTTGTCTTAGGGGTGCGAATTACAATGCAGATGCAAGTGATTACTTTGGGGTGTTGCACGAAGTCGTTGAAATTGAATATCCGGGATATCCAGTGAAAACCGTAATGTTGTTCAAGTGCCATTGGTTTGACACATCCCCTTTAGGAACCAAAATTCATCCGGGGTACAAGCTTGTGGATGTTAATTCGAAAAGGAAGTATAGCGGGGATGATTCGTTTGTATTTGCCTCTCAGGTATCTCAAGTCTACTACTGCACGTATCCAGGAGCTGGAAAACGTAATAGATCAGAATGGCACGCTGTTTTCAAAGTGAAGGCAAGGTCAATGGTGGAGGTCCCCCAAAAGGAAAACAACGATGAAGATGAACCTCCGTTTCAAATGGAACAAATAGAGAATCAAACTGAAGTGTTTGCGGGAGATTTTAATCTTTCGGTAGACTTGACGGCTGCAAATCCACAATTGATTGTTATTGAAAACGATAGTGGACATGAGGAGGAGGATGAACATGACGAGAGGGAGGATGAAGAAGATGAGGATGAAGAAGATGAGGAGGAAGAGGAAGATGTGGCAAATAATGAAAATGAAGACGAAGATGAAGATGAAGATGAATATTAAATTAATGTAACCTAGCTATTTTATTTTGTACAATTTATAAGATTTCATTATTTATCATTTGGTTATAACTTATAATTTAATTATTTATCATTTGGTTATGTTATAACTTATAATTTAATTATTTATCATTTGGTTTTAAAAATTCAATGGCGACGGAACATATCCGTCGCCATTTCCGTCGCTAACGGCAACGAGCCAAAGCCGACCGAAATATCCGTCGCCATTTCCGTCGCTAACGGCAACGAGCCAAAGCCGACCGAAATATCCGTCGCCATTTCCGATTATAAATGTAGCTTTTTCTCATTTCACGCGTATTTTCCCTCAATCTCTCTATGTCTCTCCCTCTCCCT
The DNA here is from genome assembly GCA_963675135.1 of Galeopsis tetrahit. Taxonomy (NCBI): domain Eukaryota; kingdom Viridiplantae; phylum Streptophyta; class Magnoliopsida; order Lamiales; family Lamiaceae; genus Galeopsis; species Galeopsis tetrahit. The sequence goes on from OY776122.1 coordinate 35,851,717, forward strand.
CTCCCTCTCCCCCACTCCACCACCTTTCCGAATATAAAGCCTCCTTGTCGTGGTCGCGGCCGCCGCCCATCCTCCCTACCTGCAGTCGTCGCCCATCCTCTCTCCAAGAAAGCCGTCGCCCACCGCCTCCTCTGCCGTCGCCCACCGCCTCCTCTGCCGTCGCCGTCTTCATTTGAAAGGTACGTTTTTTTTATTCATCATCGAAACATTTAATTTAATTCAATTACTTGTATATTCATGTTTATATAAGGAGTGCTTTTATTTCTTGCAATGGTAATTGTATAGTGGTGAAAAAACTATGTTTCCATAATGTAACAATTTCTTTACGCTTCTCTGTCTCGATTTTTCTGCTTTATATGTCTTGGTTGCATCTTGGCTCGAAAAAGCTCTGTTTAGATGCAGATAAGATAACCTCTTGATATAAGAATATAATCAATCTGTGTAGATTTACCGACAGTTCGCGTTGAAATGAATCGTGTAATGAGGAGCCATTTTATTGAAAAGTTCTTTATGGTTGACATAAGTGATTAGTAGAAAGAAATAAAAACAGTATCAAGATTTTCTTTATTCTTGTTTTTCTTAGTTCCTAAGTGTAAATGGCTCTAAACAAATGAAAAAATATCCCCTATCTCCTATTACAACAACAATGCTACATATACAACACAACATGTGAATGTCATCATAAATTGTTGAAAAAACTGTGTTATCTATATGATGCTTTCAATTTGGAATTTAATCTTGAAATCCCTATTTTATTTGTTTGGATTTTCTGGTTCTATTTGGCTTCTCACGAATATAAGAACATCACAAAGATGAGATTGTCTCCGTATCACTGCATCCCTTCACTGATATTAAATATAAAAAAAAAAAAAAATCAATTCATCAGTTTTTATTGGATTCATAGTGAATCAATACCTAGATTTTGAAGGCCTAATCACTTGATAAAGAAATCAGTTCATCAGATTTTATTAATAATTATTCCTTGAATTATTGATTTATTTATTGTACTCTAAATCTCTTATCTTTGAACTACCAGCATGACCGAAACTATGCGAGCCTAATGAAGTTACTTGATCTCTGTTGAGGTATGTTCAATTTTTATGATAATTTAATTTATGTTTATGTTTAAATATATAAAATGACAATTGAATCTTGATTCTTTGGAATTGATTTTGAAATGGCAGGGATGGAGTCGAGTCAGCGAAGGACAATTTAATATACTCCACGGTACGTATTAATATACTCACATTCTTGTTAAATTATTTCTCATATAAGTTTTTGTTAATGTTTACTATGTTGTTTTAATATTTCACAAAGCTTTTTCAAGCATTCTAGTGAGGGGTATAGTTGTCATATTCAGCAGCAAAATTCTATTTGCTTCTTACTTGATCGATCCTCTACCAATTCCGGAACACCATTCGATGCCTTAGCACTCTAGTCTACATCATCAAGTTTTTGTTGTTTGCTCAAGCAAAGGACGACGATTTTGTTTATTCTGTTGGATGTAATGTAGATTTGTGTATTGAATTATTTAAGCAATTTTGATCGGGTCGGATCCCGATCGCAAATAAAAAATTTTTTAAAATTTTTGGTACTTACCGACGGACTATTCCGTCGGTTTAGCGTCGGTAATACCGACGGGCGAGCCGACGGAATATCATTTTTTTAAAAAAAAATTTGATATTTACCGACGGAAAATTCCGTCGGTAAATTAAAATAATAAAATTTAAGTCCAAAATATACCGACGGATCTACCGACGAAAAATTGATTTGGGATCCGTCGGTACAGGCGACCCGGAAACTTGGTTTGAAAACGGGTTGGCTTGACTGCCAACGGAATTGAATCCGTCGGTACAGGCGACCCGGTTTGAAAACGGGTTGGTTTGAATCCGTCGGGAATCCGTCGGCATATACCGACGGATGCATATTTTCCGTCGGTAACCACTACCGACCAATTCATTGACGACGGATGAAATCCGTCTGTAAGAGCCAATACCGACTGAATATCCGTCGGCATAACCGTCGGTAAAACACCTCTTTTTTGTAGTGTTCACCCCCCAAATTATTTTTTACTATTATTATTTGCACTCGCTCATTTAATGAGTTCACCCCAAATCATTTTTTATTACGGTTATCTGCACTCGCTCATTTTATGAGTTCACCCAAAAATCATTTTTTACCACGGTTATCTACACCCGCTTATTTTATGAGTTCACCCCCAAATTATTGTTTTACCACGATTATCTACACCCGCTCATTTTATGAGTTCACCCCAAAATATTTTTTTAAAAATAATCACATTTAAAAAACTATATTATCATTTTATTAATTTACACAAAATATAATAAAATAAACTCTAATTTATATATCTACAATATGCAGCCGAGTTACCGGCGATTCACCACCAACTCACCCATATTTTAAAAAAAAATCGTAAAAATATAATTAATAAAAAATATCGAAATTAGTCACAAATCTCGATTTTTTTCTTTTTAATTTTTCTTCCCCCTTCTCTTTTCCTTTATTTCTTCCCATTTTCAGTTTATTTTTCAATTTTTTTATTTATTCATTTTTTTCCTTTTACTTTTTTTATTTTATTTTGATATTTTGATGTCTTTCTTTTCCATTTTTTTCATGTGTATTTTTTAAATTTTAATACAAAATAATATTATAGGTATGATTTTATTATAGTCGATCGGCGGTGCACTTGAATTTCAATTTTAATTTGATGAGTAATGGACCTGTCGGAAATCCATGTTGTTCGGCGGGTGACCCTGCCACCACCATGCCCGACCACCCCTTCGACGACGGCGGCGGCGCTTCCGTCCCGGCCATTGAAGCCCGAGAACCCTCCTCGAATTGCAATGGCGATTCTTCACTTTCATGACAATTGATATCATCTTCCATCTCGGCCGAAAACTTCTACTCATTTCGACCACCGACGCGACTGCTTCCATTAATCTCCCTTGTGTTCGCGATCCAGGATCTTCTCTGGCATCAATGGCGCTCGCCTACAACACTCGGATCGACGCCGCCTCGCTGTCGTCGTTCATCTTTGTCCAAATCGAAGCTACATTGCTTCGTCTTCTTCATCCTGCTCCTGCACAGCCTCTTCCTCCGGCTGACGGTGGCCCGACGGAGGACTGTGAGTATGTTGTTGATGGATCTCTGATCGGTCGGCACTCGGAGCCGGTGACCTTGCCGATGAAATCTCAGGCGGTGAATGCTGACCTAGGGTGCCTTTCCATTGGGCTAAGGTTCCGTTCAATTGGGTTTGGTAATGTGCACCCCCTATTTTCTTCAGTACACCTCGATCTGTACTCCCCCCACTTTTTTATGGTATTATTGTTAGTAGTACTGGTATTACTAGTTATTGATTGTGGTGTTACTATTAATACACTATTGAATTAATATTATTGATTACAGTATTATTGATTATTAATTGTGGTATTATTGATTATTGTTTGTCGTATTATTGATTATGTGGAATTATTTATTATTGCTTAAGGCATTACTGATTATTATTATTGTTTATGATATTACATATTATTGTTTATGGTATTACTATTAATTATGTTTTGTATTATTGAATATAATTAGATTTGTGGAATTATTTGTTATTGTGTAAGATATTACTGATCAATGTTCATGGTACTACTAATCATTGTTCATGGTATTACTGATAACTTTTTTTTTGTATTATTGAATATAATTAGATGTGTGGAATTATTTATTATTGTATAAAATTTTACTGTAATTAGATGCGTGTAATTATTTGTTATTGTAAAGATATTACTAATTATTGTTAATGATATTACTGATTACTGTTTATGGTATTACTGGTTATTACTTATTGTATTACTGACTATAATAAAATAATACATATAATATTATTTTGTATTAAAATTTAAAAAAAAAAACTAATGAAAAAAAAATAGGAAAAAAATGAAGAAATAAAAAGTATGGAATAAAAACTGAAAAACGAGAAGAAAAAAAATAGAGACCTGTGCCTAATTTCGATAGTTTTTTTTAATTATGTTTTTACGATTTTTTTCTAAAAATATGGGTGATTTAGTGGTGAATCGACGGTAACTCGGCAATGACTCGACTGCAAGAATGTAAATGTATCAATTAGGGTTGATTTTATTATTCTATTTTGTGTAAATTAATAAAAAGATAATATAATATTTTAAATGTAATTATTTTTAAAAAAATATTTGGGGTGAACTCATAAAATGAGCGGGTGCAGATAATTGTGGTAAAAAATAATTTGGGAGTGAACTCATAAAATAAGCGGGTGTAGATAACCGTTGTAACAATGAAATGATTTGGAGGTGAACTCATAAAATGAGTAGGTGTAGATAACTATAGTATAATTTGATTTGGGGTGAACTCATAAAATGAGCGGGTGTAGATAATCGTTGTAAAAAAATGATTTGGGGGTGAACTCATAAAATGAGCGGGTGCAGACAACTGTAGTAAAAAATGATTTGGGGTGAACTCATAAAATGAGCGAGTGCAGAGTAACTGTAGTAAAAATATAATTTGGAGGTGAAATCATTAAATTAGCAGGTGCTGGTAAAATATAAATAAAAAATTAAAATTAAAATTAGGGGGTATGGTGCATACGAGTGTACGCAAGTGTTACCCTTTATGTTATATCAATGGGTAACACTTGTGTGTATCCGTATGCACCGTACCCCATAATTTTAATTTTAATTTTTTATTTATATTTTACCTATACCCACAAATTTAATAAGTTCAGCCTTAAATCATATTTTTATTACCCACTCATTTTATGAATTCAGCCTTCAAATCATTTTTTTACCACTACACCCGCTCATTTTATGAGTTCACCCCCAAATTATTTTTTTATCACAATTATCTGCACCCGTTCATTTTATGAGTTCACCCCCAAATTATATTTATACTACAGTTATCTGCATCCACTCACTTTATGAGTTCACCCCCACATTATCTGCACCCGCTCATTTTATGAGTTCATCCCCAAATATCTTTTTTTTAAAATAATTACATTTAAAAAACTATATTATCTTTTTATTAATTTACACAAAATATAATAAAATCAACCCTAATTTATACATTTACAATTTCACCACTAAATCACCCATATCTTTAAAAATAAAATCGTAAAAATATAATTAAAAAAAGACTATCAAAATTAGTCTCAAATCTCAATTTTTTTTCCATTTTCAGTTTTTATTCTACACTTTTTATTCCTTCATTTTTTTTTTCTGCTTTTTTTTTCTTTAGTATTTTTTAAAATATTAATATAAAATAATATTATATGTATGATTTTATTATAGTCGCTAATACAATAAGTAATAACCAGTAATATCATAAACAATAATCAGTAATACCATTAACAATAATTAGTAATATCTTATACAATAATAAATAATTACACACATCTAATTATATTCAATAATACCAAAAACAATTATTAGTAATACCACTAACAGTAATCGATAATATCATTAATATTAATTATTAAAATTTTATACAATAACAAATAATTTCACACATCTAATTATATAAAGTAATACCAAAAAATAATTATTAGTAATACCATGAAGGCATGAACAGTAATTAGTAATACCATGAACATTGATCATTAATATCTTATACAATAACAAATAATTTCACAAATCAAATTATATTCAGTAATACCAAAAACAATTATCAGTAATACCATAAAAAATAATAATCAGTAATGCCTTAAGCAATAATAAGTAATTCCACACAATTAGTAATACAACAAACAATAACCAGTAATACCACAATTAATAATCAATAATACCGTAATCAATAATCATTAATATTAATTCAAGAGTGTATTAATAGTAATACCACAATCAATAACTAGTAATATCAATACGACTAACAATGATACCATAAAAATATGGAGGGAGTGCAGATCGGGGTGTACTGAAGAAAATAGAGGGTGCACATTACCAAGCCCAATTGAAGAGAACCCTAGCCAAAAAAAGGGCACCCTAGGTCAGCAGTCGATGCCTGAGCTTTCATCGACAAGGTCACCGACTCTGAGTGTCGGCCGATCAGAGATCCATCGACAACATACTCACAGTCTTCCGTCGAACCGTCGTTAACCGGAGGAAGAGCCTGCGCAGGAGCATGGTGAAGAAGACGAAGCTATGTAGCTTCGATTTGAATAAAGATGAACAACGAGAGCGAAGCGGCGTCGACCTGAGTGTTGCAGGCGAGCGCCATTGATGCCGTAGAAGTTCTTGGATCGCGAACACAAAGGAGATTGATTGAAGCAATCGCGTCGGTGGTCGAAATGAGCAGAGGTTTTCAACCGCCATGGATCGTGGCCGAGATGGAAGATGATGTCGATTGTCATGGAATTGAAGAATCGCGATTGCAATTTGAGGAGGGGTCTCGGGCTTCAGCGGCCGGGACGGAAGCGCCGCCGTCGAAGGGGTGGTCGGATATGGTGATGGCTGGGTCACCCACCGACGGACATGGATTTTCGGCAGGTCATTTACTCATCAAATTAAAATTGAAATTCAGGTGCACCACCGATCAATTATAATAAAATCATACCTATAATATTATTTTGTATTAAGATTAAAAAAATACACATGAAAAAAATGAAAAAGAAAGGCAGGAAAAAAAAGTATAAGAAAAAAAAAACGAAGAAATAAAAATTTTGGAATAAAAATTGAAAAAAAAAATCGAGATTTGTGGCTAATTTCAATATTTTTTTATTAATTATATTTTTACAATTAAAAAAAAAATATGGGTGACTTGGTGGTGAATCGACGGTAACTCAACAATAACTCGTCTGCATATTGTAAATATATATATAAATTAGAGTTTATTTTATTATATTTTGTGTAAATTAATAAAAATATAATATAATTTTTTTAAATGTGATTATTTTTTAAAAATTATTTTGGGGTGAACTTAGAAAATGAGAGGGTGCAAATAATCGTGATAAAACAATAATTTGGAAGTGAACTCATAAAATGAGCGAGTACAAATAATGTGGTAAAAAAATGATTTGGGGGTGAACTCATAAAATGAGCGAGTACATATAACTGTGGTAAAAAATATTTGGGGGTGAACTCATTAAATGTGCAAGTGCAATAATCATAGTAAAAAGTAATTTGGGAGGTGAACTAATTAAATGAATGGTACAGATAATTTGAATTAAAAAAAAATTAAAATTGAGCATTGAAGTATTAAAAGTGAACTAATTAGGCGTAATTATTTAGAATAGTAGACCCTTTTTTTAATGAAAAATTTTGTTTTTAAAGATATGAAATTACAGCGATTAATTATGGGAGTGGAATGCAAAAAAATATAAAGAATTGTCTATATATATAACTAGTGCAATAACTAGTGCACGACCCGCGTAATACGCGGGAATTGAAAATAATTACTCCTTCCATTTAAGAAATATTTATTATTTATATACTCCATATAATACTATTTATTTTTTACTTTTAAATAAATTATGAATCTATTTCACATCCAACTCCACCATCAACGAAGCATTCGTGAAGAAAAAAAAAAAAAAAAGCTAGTCAACAGAAAAATTATTAATGAACACAATAATATATAAAAGAAATTATAAAACCTAATGAAAAATATGACGAGAAGATAAGTGCTTAAATAGGTACAATGATGTACAAGATTTTACCTTTCAAAAAAAAAATGATGTAGAAGATTTTAAGAAGGTGTAAAATCTGAAACATAAAATATTTTGCAAATTTTATTAATGAAAAATAACAACAGAAGATATGAGTATTGAGTGTTGGATTGACATAAAATATGAGGTTTAGAAGTTACTATAAAAAAAAACATTGTAAAACTTTAGGGGAAATTTTAATTTTAGTCCTTTAAGTTTGAAATATTTCAAAATAAATTATTTAACTTTCAACTTTACAAAATATGTCCTTTACCTTTCAATTTTAGGCTCCGTTTGGATTTCAAATACTTAGATTTATGTCCACACACTTTTTAGTTTAAATTGTGAGAGATTTCAAATCCTCACTAAAACCATGTCATTTGAAATCCATCTATTTTCAAAACCTTTCATTTGAAATACCTCCTCAAATCAAATCCCTCCATCCAAACGCAACCTTAATGTTTTTTTACTTCAATTTTAGTCTTCTATCTTTTTAAAGAATTAAAATTGTCAAAATGCCAATTAAAAGCTACAATTTCATAACCTTTTACCTTTGATCCTAGATCATCATCTTACCCAATTAACAACTAAAATTCTGATTATTGATTTTAATTTAAAGTTAATTTTGGTTATGATTTTTAATTTAAGTGAAATTTTAATGAGTTTAAAGGATTAAATATTTTATTTTCACACATAATTATATGAAAATTGATTTTGCTTGTGGTGTAGTGCAATTTTTGGGTGGGATAATGCGTAATTATTATTATTTTTAAATACATATAACAAAAAAAATTGAATGCAAACCATCTCATACAATTTTTTATTATTTAATGTACATTTTTTTTAAATCATTAAAATATTTTTTAAAATTAAACAAAAACATCTTAATTATATTATGCTTGAATTCTATCCCGTCATTTTTCCCCTAATTAATTAAAAATATAAAAATCTGAAAATAAAAACAAAAATATATACTAAAATCTAAAAATAAAAAATTAGATTAATAATTCAATAAAAAATATATGCCCCACCCCCCTCCTATTTTCAAAATGAAAATTAAATTGATAGATTTTTCTAGATTTTACTTTGGAAAGTGTATTAACAAAGCCTAAATTATATTAATAAATCAAAAAAATTATAAAAATATAATAAAAAGACAAAAAAAAAAGCAAATTTTACTTATGATTTATATAATATTTGATACTATTATTTTGCTAAAATGCAGATTATTTATGATTAATATAATAATTTTTATATTTTATTTTGTTGGTTTTTAATTATTTTATTTTACTAAATATATTTTGTTAAATAAATTTTGTATTTTTCAATTTGAGCAAATAAAATTTTGTTAAATATTTTATTTGAATATAAGTTGAGACCCCTATCCAAATTTCAGTTTTCTATTCTTTTCAAATTAATTTATTTAGTGTTTACTTTTTTTTAAACTTAAAGGACTAAATTTAATTTTAAAAAGTACAAAAATTAATAACTTATAAGATATAGGATGTATTTTTATAAAGTTAAAACTTAAAGGATTTATTTTGGAATCATTCAAATTTATAGGACTAAAAAAAATATTTTCCCCAAAAATCATGAGTACCACATTCTTGCCTTTGTCTTGAGGAGGGATTGCCTCCTCACTCTTTTTCTCCTCTTCCTTCTCTTCTTCCCTCACTATCTCTTCTTGTCTTTCTTTCTCAAGCCCTTCTTCCTTGTCAACATCCTTGGGTACACTCACCATTTCCTCCTCTTGTGGCATACTTGGCCCCTCATAGCTTGTCCCAATCCTTAGTTTGATAGCCTTATAATGCTCATTGGGGTTAAGCTCCGTGTTTGAAGGAAATTTCCCCGGTGTATGTTGACTTCCAATGGCATTAGAGAGTTGGCTCATTTGTTTCTCCATGGCCTTCATGTGGGTGGTCACATCTTTGATCATCTCTCCTTGTTCATCAAGCCTTTGCCAAGTCTTGGTTATGTAGCTCTTTGTTTCACCCATGAAAGCACCAAACATGTCTTCCAATGACGGTTTTGATGAAGACTCCACAATTGCTAGCTCCATCTCTCACATTGAAATTCGGAGGTGGTATGATGGCATTCCTTGTATTTGCATAAGAGAAGTTCTTATGTTTCCTCAACCCGGGGTGGTAATGATTCGGATTAGGAGGGTTTTGCCTCTCATTCCAACCTCTTTCTCGAAAATGTCGGTCCCTTTGATTATTCATATAGTGGGCCTCTTCATATTGATCATCACTCGGTCCCACTAATGACTTGGCCGCCATCATCGAAGTCAATTTATCCATCTTGTTGGATAGAGTAGCAAAATCCTCCGACTCTCTAGTGGAAGAAACTTTCCGGATTTGCCTTCTCTCAGATGGCCATTGGTTCCCGTTCTTTGCCATCTCCTCTAATAGCACATAACCCTCTTCCGTTGTCTTGCCCAACAAAGATTCTCCACCGGCCGAGGCATCCACCATCCCTCTCGTACGGTGATCCATCCCGTTGTAAAAGTAACAAATGATTTGATCCCTTGAAAACCCGTGTTGAGGACAACTTCTTATGAGATCCTTAAAGCGCTCCCAAGCCTCGGCCAATTACTCATCGTTGTCTTGCATAAATGAAGATATATCTCCTCGGATTTGGATCATTTTGCTCAGAGGGAAGTACTTCATGAGGAATGCATCAACAAGATCGGCCCAATTCTCAATGGTCCTCAAGTCGAGAGAGAGGTACCATTGCTTTGCTCGGTCCCGGAGTGAGAATGGAAAGAGTTGCAACCGGATATAGTCTTGAGGAACACGGTTGATCTTAACTGTTTCACTTATCTCGAGGAATTGAGACAAGTGGAGGTTAGGATCCTCCTTAGAAATCCCACCAAATTGGTTGTTTTGGACCATGATTATCAAAGCCGGCTTGAGTTCGAAGTTGTGTGCATCAACGGGTTCCCGACCCGCTCCTCCATAGGGCCTTGGAATAGGACGGAAGTGGTCTCTCAAGACTCTTTGTGGTTCCTCATCCTCCCTTCGCCTATCATCTCTTTCCACACCAACATTTTCTCTAACTCTCCGGCGAAAGTTATCCCTTAACACTCCTTGAGGTCGGTTACCTCCATTCCCGTTTGGCTCCTCAACTCCTTCCACCCCTTGATTCTCAAATTCCTCCTTAACTTCTTCTACAACCGAATTTTCCCTTCGATTCATTCTTTCCAACTCGACTTTTCTCCTTTCGGCGTTCCTTCTTCGACAATTGGCTTCGATCTCCGGATCTAAGGGTAACACTTCTTGTTGGTTCCTCCTAGATCGTGTGATCATAAACCATATCTATCAAAAGATCAAACGAAAGTGAGAAATACAAGTAAGCTCAAAGTAACAAACACAAATATTTTTGGATTTTTGCAAATATAGAAAGCAAGTAAAATGTCTAAACTAAAACTCTATTAACCTACACTCTAGAGCTATAAAACCTCCCCGGTAGTGGTGCCATAAACTTGATTCACGTGTTATACAACACTAGAATAAACGACCGCAAGTATACGGTGTCTATCGTATCGTGATAAGCACGAGGTCGATCCCACAAGGAGGTATTGCGTAAAAATGTAGTTTGTTAACGGAATTCTATTTAGACGCGATCGATAAATTGAAAGTGGTGAATTACCCTAAATGTGCCTACCAAGTTATCACAAATAAGCAATAAATAGTAATGTAAAGAAATCGATCGAATACCATGCAAATCAAGAAACGAAAGTAAAACGAATGAAAACTCAAAGAGAGAAGATGGATTCCAAGGCAATTGTAACACTTAGATATCCATTTATGAATTTTAACCCATTCAAATGGCCATTAAGGTTGTCTTCATATAGGGTGATCACAAAAGAAGGATTAATCAATCTCTCGATACAACTAATCCAAAGGAGCATGCAACATAGATTCGTATTTCTACATCACAAACGTCACACCGCCTAAAATAGCCCCTAAGATCATTCAATTCCCTCTCCGATAACTAATCATCTCTCGAGATCATAATAATATCGGGTTGCATGCTTGCATACGATTAATGGAATAAATCTTTCAATATTATCCCAATTAATAATGAATTAAGCAAATCATCATGGCCAATAACAACATGCTTTGCAATGGAGAATTAAGCATACAAATAAGAGACAAACACCAATTAAAGCAAGAAATTAGTTCATAAACTTCAATCCAAATATTTACAATGCCTTAGAACCACAAATGTTTAGCCAACAACTAACATGATCCAATTACAAATTCCAAATGAAATAACTAAATAAAAAGAAAGAGAACAAGGAAGATTAGTCTAGAATGTGGTAGGAAATGGAATTTCCAAGCTATTGCATCCTCTCTTGCTTGAATTGATGGAGAATTGAGAGAGATATGGCAAAAACACCTCGAAGTATGTGTAACTATGTGTGGGAATTGAGGAATTGGGGGAGAATGGATTGGATTTCAAGAAAGAGGGTTTATATAGTGTTTGGGTAGGGTTTGGATGGTCAATTTGCAAGTCGGTCCCTAAAAAATGCCCAAATTGTGGAGATGGCACCGAAAATGAGGGTAGCACGGCCGTGCAAAATGGCATTGGGGCGAGCAGGTGCTCGGCCGAGCTGGGAGCTCGGCCGTGCTGCGTGGACAGAGGATCGGGGAATGCTCGGCCTCGACCGTGGCGTGCGGAGCAGGGGAATGTGGGAGCTCGGCCGAGCAGGCAGCTCGGTCGTGCTTGCTCGAGGTATGCCTTGGCCAAAAATCTTCGGTTTCGATGTGCACTTCTTCGAGAGGGGTGCTCGGCCGTGCCCCTTGATTTTCGTCTAGGCTCGAGCTCGGCCGAGAAGGGTGCTCGGTCGTGCCCTCTCTTGGCACAAAAATGTCTCTGTTTTGATGTGCAATTACTCGAGCAAGGTGCTCGATCGAGTCTTGACATGACCTGGCTCGAGCTCGGCCGAGAAGGGTGCTCGGCCGTGCCCTCTCTTGGCCCAAAACCCCTCAGTCTCTTGCTGCGTTTGCTCGAGCACGGTGCTCGATCGAGTCTTGACATGGCCTGGCTCGAGCTCGGCCGAGAAGGGTGCTCGGTCGTGCCCTCTCTCGGCCCAAAACCCCTCAGTCTCTTGCTGCGTTTGCTCGAGCACGGTGCTCGGCCGTGCCTTGTTCGGTCGATTTCAGCCCTTTCTCGTTTCGTGCATATCTTTCGCCTCGGGTGTCGGATTGACTCGATTCTTTTGGCTAATCCACTCCATTTTTCGAGACGAATCCAACGGTGCAATCCTATTCCTGATCAAGTAAAGTATGGTTGGTGTTTTGCTCCAAATTCCATCGTATTTCCTATAAAATCGACAAAACACAACCTTTCTCTCATTTTGGCTCAAACAATCATAATCAATGCATAAATCAATGAAATTCACATCAAAACACGCTTCACATGTGCCCCTAAAACGTGTAAATTCTACCCGAATCAGCACCTTATTTAAAATATAATTTACAGTTAAAACTGCTTCTTCCCACATATTATGAGGTAAACCAGAATCTAATAGCATTGCATACATCATTTCTTTCAATGATCGATTTTTCCGTTCTGCAACACCATTTTGTTGTGGTGACTAAAGTATAGTACTCCCTCCGTCCCACAAGTGTTTGCACCACAAATTGGGCACACTTTTTTAAGAAAAAAGTGTAATGAGTGGAGTGTTGAAGGGTAATTTTGTAAAGTTATATGGATAAAGTAAAAAGGCGATTGGAAAGAGAGTAAAAATAATGGCATTTTATGTAAATATGTGAATATTGTGAGGGTGAGGTTTATGAAAGTGTTTCCTTTTATGGGTGTGCAAACAATTGTGGGACGGACAAATAAGGCAAGTGTGCAAACAGTTGTGGGACGGAGGGAGTAGTTTTTATGCTTAATTTCATGTTGTGCAGAAAGTCAACAAAGGGAAATTCATACTCACCTCCTCTATCACTTCTCAACATTTTAATCTTTCGATTTAGTTGATTTTCTACTTCATACTTATCAAAAGCTTAATTTTTACCTTTTAAAATCTATTGTACACACAACAAATATTTGTGCTATCATCCACAAACATGAATAATAAAAGATGTCTTCGAAATTTTCTTACAACCAGGATATAATTTTGTTTAAGTATCTGCAATGAGTGCCTTAAGATATGCACGGAGACCATGAGTATTGTCATAATAAGTTAATGGATTTTTATTGAGCTACTTGAGGGGCCTTTAGGAGAATTAGGATTGGACCTCACAATGGGCTCAGAAATCAATATTGAGCCACAATATTTTTCCATACCATTAATATTATTTCATTTCACTATAAAATTAATATTGCACTATCTATCCCAACCCATATTGCAAAATATGGATCCCGATTATTATTTTCTGTGTTTAAAATTTAATGCCCATTAATTAATTTAAGCTAGTTAATGCTTTAATTAATACTATCTTTCATTTCACTCAGATTTGATATAATAAACATTTTGAGCCCACCAAGGGGATATAATCAACTTGGCACTCCAAGACACGATTCTCTGTATTCATTTTGCAATATGTCCTATAATTAATAATATTGCCTAAAATACAAAGTATCGAACCACATTGATTCTTTACCCATAATAGATCAAAGCAACACTTCTTAATAACAAACAGTCTCATTTAAGTGACAAAGATTAAGAAATCAACAACCACTGAGGTCTAATTCTTCATTCCTTAAGTCAGTCCAAATTTTTTTTCTTTATATAGGTCATATTCAGTATATCATAATGCACTAGTGTAATCTCTTGTCAAGACAAACCAATCCGAGCCTTACACCTCAACTTCTACCAATGGATTGTTCAATTCCACCTAAATTGTGAATCAATTGTACTTATATACAAGAAAATGACAATCAGACCTTCTGTGATCTTCTACCCACCACATTATCTACAATGTAAAGTACATCTGAATGTTTATGTAATAAATAATTAACATCCATTATATATAAAACAGTCAGTGATAAAAAAAATTATTCTCATTAATAAGTGCAAAAATCAGTTTGTATACATCAGTAACACTAAAAACATACTTGCCAGTATAACCCTAACACACATGTGACAATGCAAGACTTGATCCTGCATGAAAATATTGTAAAGTCGTACCTAATAACAAAAAATGGAATTATCTGCAATTTTTGTGGTCTTGTACTTCAAAGTGGAGGTATTACTTGTTTCAAATATCATTTGAGCCACACAGATCCTATAATGAATTCACGAACATGTTCAAATGTGCCTTACGAAGTTAAGCAAAAAATTTGTAACATATTAAAAATGAAAGATGTTGCAGAGCAAAAGAAAGCTGCAAAAAATGAAGGACATTAGAGCTGAATTAAGTATCATGGGGAATAAAAGAGAAGATACATTAGAAGCTTGCATGGCAACACCATATGATTTTCGTTCGGATGGATTAAGGCCAGGAGGATACATGAACACATCTTTCTCATCTTCATCCTCTTTATGATACTCAATTCAGCTATAATGTCCTTCATTTTTTTCAGCTTTCTTTTGCTCTGCGACATATTTCATTTTTAACATATTATGAATTTTCTGCTTAACTTCGAAAGGCGCAGTTGAGCATGTTCGTGAATTCTATCTAGGAACTATGTGGCTCAAATGATATTTGAAACAAGTAATACCATCACTTTGAAGTACAAGACCACAAAAATTGTAGATAATTCCATTTTTTTTTATCAGGGACGACTTTACAATATTTTCATACAGAAGCAGCAGGACCAAGTCTTGCATTGTCACCTGTGCCACCACCACTACCACTTCCGATTGCCATTCTATTTTACATACCTTGAAAAAAAAAATTAAAGTTAGCTATTTCGATAATATTCATCAAAATCATTAAAATAATATTTTTGTTATTCTGCCAATATGTTGTTATAAACACTCGTAAGTTTAAATCAAAGAATACGATTAAAAAAAACTAAATTGTATATGTGAATTAAATAGCTAATTAAATTAAATTAGGCGATTCACCACTCCACCAACACGAAATCAAAGAATAGGGCTAGTCTTCGGTGAGACCGTCTCACAGAATGAGATCTGTGAGACGGCCCTCATATATAAAAAGCGATAATGTTTGAGCAAAAAGTGATAGTGTTTAAGTAAAAAGTGACAGTCACTTTTGTTAAAAATATTATCATTTTTTACTTAAACATTATCACTTTTTTTACAAACCAAAATATGAAGAAAAAAAATATGGGTTATCCTACCCAAAATTTTGAAATATGGGTTAAATGGGATCCGTCTCACAGAAAAAGATCCGTGAGACGGTCTCACACAAGTTTTTGCCCAAAGAATATATATTGGTACACTTTATAAATTGTCTTGAACAATTAAATTTTCTCTTAAAATTTGTACTTTACTTTTTAGGAAAATAATTTATATTTATGTACTATTATAACTAAAAAATAAAATGTACAATTATATAATAAAATTATGAATGATCTTTTGTGCAATATTGCATGTATGCATCTCAATCCAATTAGACCAAAGTTAAAATTATAAGTTCATTTAGCTCAAAAGTCAAAACTCTAAGCTAAATCTCACGGGTCTCAATTTGGGTCTCAATCAGTTCTGTTAATAAACTTTATAAAAATTCACGGGTCATAAGCCTATTCGAATTGTCCAGAAAATTCGCGGATCACAAACATGTGGTATACTACATGACTAAAATATTTGACTACTACATGACTAAAACTATGTTACTAGAAGACCAAAATTTTATAACTACAAGGTCAAAAGTATTCTGAACTTAATAATACACTTTTGACCTTATTGTGATAAAATTTTAGTTTATAGTAATATAGTTTTGATCATGTAGTAAAATAATATAGTTTTTTGACCCACGAATATTGACCTAAATTTATTTTAATTGATCATGTAAATTTTTGTGTAAAATTAAAGTATGAATAAATTGAAATATTTATACATGATTCATATCATAGATTCTACACTCTGTCATATGATTATCAAATAGACAATAAGAATCTTATCAAAAGAATTTCTATATAATTTGATTTGGATAAAATTTATGCTCAGTTTATGATATTCTCGACTCAATTCCGGTAAAATTTAAATATTATTTTCTACTTTTATTATGATTATATCATCATGCTCTATACAGAATCTAGAACTAGATAAATATAAGAGTTGGTCTCTCGTGCATAGTGTGCACGGCCAACTCTTATTTTATTTATAAAAGCAGAAAAATTAAGGGGAATTTCACATAAAAGGTCTTTTTCACCTAGTGTTTTTTTAAATAAGGACCTGGTTTAAAATAGTTTCAAATTAAGGACAAAATGTAACATAAATGTACATCATGCCCTTACTATTTAATTTTCAGAATTTATATAGAGAATGTCAATAAATGTTTGATATTTAAATCAATGTCTATCAACTTCGTGAATTACGCTAATGAATTAACATTTTCCAAAATTACTCTCAACAGCTCCGGTCAATGATTTGCAGAATTTTGGGGAAGAAATATTTGTATGATTATTCTACATCCCCAATTTTAGGACTTTCCCAAAGATATGATATTCAATTCTTCCCTAATTCTCTGATATTGAAGTCTTTTACAAATATCGCATTTTCCCAAAGCTCTGATATTGAATTTCATAGTCAGACTTGAAGATCTGCACAAAAATCGTCAAATCAAATTAGATATTTTCTCCAGAAAAATCTCTGACTTGATTATGCAGAAATATCTGCAGGAAAATCGTACAATGCAGAAAAAAAAAAAAAAAACCAAAATTGCATGAGCATATAAATAATGCAAAATTAAAGTTGCATCAACATATCAATAATGCAGAAGTGTGCAGTACATTATGTGCATATACAAATATCATTATGCAGAAAAATGAATTTAATGCTAATTAGATCTTTTCTTGAATCATCCGCTTCACCAAGGAAAGCCCACAAGCAAAATTCCGTGTGGTGAAGACATAGTCTTGAATAAGTCCATCTCTGAATTGCATTGAACAAATGATGAGTGTACGAGTAAAGAAGAGAAAAAGCACGAGAAAAAAAAAATACTAAAGTTGCATAAGAATATTAATAATGCAGAAGTGTTCAGTAAATTATGTGCATATGCAAATATCATTATGCAGAAAACCCTATAATAATAACAAAATTTGAACCAGTCACTTGCACCGTGTCTGTATTGTCACGTCGCCGCGAATGAGATTGGGTGGGGGGTTCGATCGTGAACGACGCCGGCAAGGAAGATCTGTCATGTAGAAACGATTAAAAATCAGTCTCCATCCGTGAGATTCGCAAATATATGCCGATATAATTAGAGAATTTTTAGGGCAAAACTCTTCATCTCACCGGATTAAGACGCCTTTTCGGCAGAGAAGAGCGCGAGAACCTCCGCAATTGGAAACGACGATCTGATGAGGTGAAACCACCGCCGCGACGGCGGTGGATCCGACGAATTTGCACTCTGGAGATACCATCTCGCATCGGCATTTGGCGGCGGCGCTACTTGACCACTCTGTGTTATCCTGATCCATTTTTAAGAAACTTTTACGCATTATATGCTCCCACGAAGAATCGACGCCGTTTTCCACTTCGTTTTTCACGATTTCGTGCATTCGATCTTTGCATCTGGATGCAACCTGCAATAGATCGCCAAAATCAATAAGAAAAAAACATCAAAATACTACTACTAATTTAATGGTGAGGTGCTTACATGAGAGCAGCCATGGCCGTCGAAAACTCCGAAGTAGTCAGAAAAATTAGAAAAAGAAGGGTGAATCGCAATCTCGTCTTCCATATTTTTCTCAGTCCGCAAACAGTCGTTATCTCGAACTTCGGGCCTTGCTGAGAAGTTTCCGGCGCCGTCGAAGGCTTTGTTTCGGGCGATTTTTCAGAATTATGGAATTGACTGAATCTGAGAATAATTGTGATTGGTTTAATTGCATACAAATAAGGAAGGTCAGATTATTATTTACATAAGTGCCATATTAAACAGAAGGATTCTTTATTGAGTGGAATGTGGTTGAATATATGGCGACAAATAAGGAAGATGACGACTTGTTATTTAATTAATAAATTAATTTCCATATTTAAATATAAGGGCATAATGGGTTATTAACATGCGTTTTTATCCTTCTTTAAAAAGATTATATTAATTGTCATTTATTAAGAAGGTAGGTGTATGAATGGCTTTTTTTTTATAAATATTCTCAAAAGGGTAAACAAAGTAATCACTGTTTGAAGCGGTTACAAAGTTTGAGAGGTTGAGAAAGACGTAGAGTTTTATTTTTATAAAATTTTGTTTTTATTTATATAAAACTAGTGTAAGATCCACGTATTACACAGGTTGAAATAAATTTATAATAAAATTTATTAAATTTTTTGAATAGATATGTACCATATATTTTCGTCCATACTTATAGTTATCAATATAAGATCATGTTACCGATTTCAAGACTTCCATTTATTTTTTTAATAGATATGTACCATTTAATTCAAATTACATATTCAATTTTCTTCAAGCAAAAAAATATATAAGACTAAATAATCAAAATAAATACTTTAAAATCTTAATTAACATAATATTATTTCAATCAATCCACTATAATTATTTCCTTAATTTTTTATTTGGTAAGAGAACTAAATATTTGCAAATAAATTACAATAATCTAGATTTAAATTAATTGATAATATAGATTTGAATTAATTGACAATAGATACAATTTTTTCTAAAATTAAAATATTGGCTCTAATATAAATTGACGTCTAGCGTAAAAAAGAGATGTTTTATCATAAATTCTTATAAAGTAAAAAATTGATATGAATTGATAAATTCAAAATTTTAAACTCTTCCTTAAATTTTGAATATGCACTATTATGCCTATTATCTTGAAAATAATTAAGAACTAATCACATTTATTTTAAAAATAATACAATCAAATATATTAATTAAAAAAACATAAATCTAAATCAAAAAATTAAAAATAATCGTGAGTATGTATACATATTAATAGTCACAATTAATATATGTATACATATTTACCTAAATTAAGATATTAATTAATAGTCACAATTATTATTGTGATAAATATATGTATACATATTTACCTAAATTAAGATATTAATTAAATACATTTTATCCTTTAACTTATATATACAGTAGTATAAGTATGTAAACATATCTTGACAGTTTAAATATATTATTTCTTTTCTTAATTTTTATAAGTATATGTAACAATTATTTATACAATATTTTTGAAATTAGTTAAAAATATTAATTAAATATACCTTATCAAGTGCTATCAGAATTAAAAATTAAAATAAGTATTAATTAAATATATTAATTATTTTTATAATATTAAATTTAACGTTGATTTGATCAAAATCTTTAAGTTAATTAAATTTAATGTCTATTGATAATAATATAATTACGATCAATTTGCACGATAATTTGATTATGACATAATTTATGCAACAAAATGGATGCATATATGTACTTGTATGATTATTTTATATCTTAATACTCTATATTTGTGAGAATATAATGGGACACGTGTTACAATTCTATCCCTCTACACAATCTCTCTCTTCACCAAAATCGTCTATTTCAAAATCCTTCCATTCTCAGCCTGATTAAAAAAATCCATTTTTTCTATTTTAATCTCAAAATTTTAAATTATAATTAGTATTATTTTTAATCTCTCTCCCCTTCAAATTCTTCCATTTCAAAATCCAATATTGTCAAGCATTCTTATTAAAATTTTCTATTTCTCTTATTTTAAAATTTATTCTAATTTAAATATTATCTAATTTTGATTTTAGTGATATCAGACCCCTCTTCTCAATTAATTTTATTTCAAAAACTCTTCTTCTTATTTTATTTTATTAATCTTAATCTATGCAAAGGATTAAAAAAAATCATTTTAATCCTATCTTCTAAATTCACTTTTAAATATTAATTTTAAATATTAAAATTTATAAATTAGTTATACATATATTAAATATTAAACTAAATATATATGCAACAAAATTTTTAGGAACAAAGATTCTCCTAACATTGTATAGGCCTAATATTGAAAATAGTTGCCCTTATGTTGAAGACAACCCATGTTATTTGTATTGGAGAAAATTTTATTTTTAGTCCTATAAGTTTGAGATTTTCCAAAATAAATCCTTTAAGTTTGAACTTTACAAAATACGTCCTTTAACTTTCAATTTTAATCCTTTTTTAAATCAATTTTAATCCTTTATGTTTTGAAAAATTATAATATGCCATATATATTTAAAAAATGCCACATCATCATGCCACATCACTCTCTCCTTTATGTTTTTGAAGAATTATAATTTGCCACATATATTCAAAACATAAAGGATTAAATTTGATATAAAAAAGGATTAAAATTGAAAGGTAAATGACGTATTTTGTAAAGTTGAAACTTAAAGGATTTATTTTGGAAAATCTCAAACTTATAGGACTAAAAATAAAATTTCCTCGATACTAAACTATAAGAACCCAAAAATCTCATGAATTGAGCCCTTATATTTGTTTATGTGAAATTACATAATATTAAATGTTATTCACCTATTAAATTATTTATTTTCTAATAGTAGTAAAATTAATGTGGGTGGTGGTATAAGATTAATTATTTTATTCATTAAGGATTGATTTTATATAAGAAATGATTTTAAAATAATATAAGAAAGGGCCCACACAAAAAATTATGACAAGGCCCATTCTAATGGCCACTAAGGAAACCTTAGACATTTTTCACCTTATAAATAGTCACCTTCAGAATTTTTGCACATTTTTTGCACTTCACATTAGGGTAAGAATCTTACTTCACACACACTCAAGACACACACTTTACCCACACACACTCCAGCTTCCTTCTAATTTTCGGCAAACTTTCCGATGTCCGATCATTGATCGGCCAGTACTTTTGGAAAGATCTCGTCGAGAGCTTTCTGGAACACTTTTTCGATTCTCGATCTGGGTTCTAGATCTCCAGTTATGGTTGGTCAAAGATGGGTTAAAACCCTTATAGTCGGAACATGTTCCTCAGGCCATAACTTTTCATAAAAAAGTCCGATTTTTGTGTTTTTGGTATTATTTGAAAGCTGTTTTCATAAGCTTTCCAGAACATATTTTAGTTTTTAAATCGAATTTATAAAACTCCAGTTATGTTCAGTCAAAGTGTTTGAAAACTTTTAGATCTATTTTATTTTCCCTCTCCCTTTCATACTCTCTGTCTCTCTCTCCCGTTTTCCGGCGACTCTCCGTCGGTGCGCCACCTATTTTGTTGGTGGACCACCTTGCCGAAGCTTTTTCTAGTAGGTGGTGGAGGTATGAGTTGTGGGGTTGAATATATTCAGGTATAAAGCTACGAGTTGTGTTTTGTAGATAAATTTGTATCTTGGGGTCAAAACGTTATTTTTCGAATTTTCATTTTGGCCCAAGTCAAATATTTTTCCAACTTGTCAATGCATTTTTATTATTTACGAAAATACACTATTTTATTTAATAAAAGTCACAAATTTTTCATAAATTTGCAACAATGCCCATAGAATTTCAAATGCACGCAAAATGTTCGTTTTTCATCCGTTTTGAATGAAATCAGTGGCATTTAATCCCAAATTTTGAAACTTACTGTTTTTCATTAAAATATTAAACTTCTAGATTATTTAAAATCTTTCATTCAGTCCTTAAACTATTACAAAAATGCACATTTTCCTAAATCCTTTAATTTGTATGTTTGACCAATATTTCTACTTCTTTTAAGTACATTATCACAACCACATACACTAAGTTAGACTATAATTATTTTTCATCCTATGAACTAAGTGGTAGAAAAATTATTGTAGAATTTAAAGTACGAGAAGTGGAAAAGGACTTGGAACTAAGAGGGGAGGATACCGTTTAACTTTCAAAACTAATAGGTGGGGTAACTCTTGTTGACTTTTACAATTTCTACCTTAAATATCATGTGATTTACTGTATTAAATATCCTATGTGAATTTGTGTATAAATATGTTCATGTTCACTTGTCGAATATATGCTTTATGGATCTGTGATACTAGGCATGTTCACTTGTGTGTGAAGTATGTTATATGAATACATAAATGCTTATGATTATGCATGCCCATACGTGAAGAAGTATGCAACATGAATGTTTTTCCTACATGCACGTTTCAAACGTAAAAAATATATGATATACGATCAAAATCGTGCAAGATATATGATATACGGTCAAGACCGTGCAAGATGTATGGTATATAGATAATAACCGTACTAGCTATGATAAGATCACGGGTAACACCGTACAAGATTTGATCGAAAGATCACATTCGGGTAGCTCCTGAACAAGATGCTCGAGCGGGGTAAAGCGTGCCCCAACAAGATTGATGTGCTCTTACGTGTATTATATTATAAATATCACTATTTATTAATATAAAACATGATGTTGAACGTGTTGCATGGTTGTCATATGATTGAGGATACTTGAAAGATGTAATTTGAGTTGTCGGTATGTGACTTAATGCTATGATTGAGAGTAATGAATGTCAAATTTATGTTTATTATAGACATTGATTCCCATGATTGACCTTTATTACGGTAGATTGTAAGATATTCGAGTGGGTGTTTGAGTGAACTCACTGAGTATTTTTCAAATGCTCTCCCCTTCCACTTTCAGGTGGGAATGTTCGGGAGGATTGAAGGTGTTTGTGAGCGCTCGATCTCGAAAGTGCAACCCTTTAATCCATGTCTTTTGAAACTTGGATTTCTATTTTGACTAACAATTTGAAATTGTAGTATTTTATTGTAAGGCAAACTCTTAAGGACTTTACTTACTAGTTTACTTTCGCTGATGTCCCTTCAAAATTATTTTGAGGGTTTGGTGGTGATCACCTTTGTTGGATGGTTGCATTCATTTAAATTATTAGGTTATTTTCAAGCGTAGTATTACCCCCTTACTCCCTATTTAAAAAAAAATAAAAAAAATCTATGTTTATTTCTTTAAAATTTTGGGGTCGTCTAAACTACAAACGAAAAAATATAAAAATACATAATAGATTATAATGAAAACCTAGACAAATACATTCTAGAATAATAAATAAGAAAATTAAAATAACAATCCTATAAAAAAAAAGTGTGAAAAAATTATAACTATATCAATAGAAATTGAATTGAATAAAATTAAAAATGTGAAAAAATTAAAAATCAACAATCCTACAAAAAAAGAAAAGTGTGAAAAAATTATAAAATACAAATAATGGGCCGTTAAGATGTTTGCGTATGAAGAAATTTTGTTTCATTTAAATTTTAATATTCAAAAGTGAAGATGAGATTAAAAAAAATGTACTGTTAAGATTAATGATTAAAATTAATAATAAAAAAATAAAGGTGAAATTAATTAAAAAAAAAGATTTTGAAATAGAGTGATTTGAGATGAAAGAGATTATGATAAATCAATTATTTTGCGGATTGAAATTATATTTAAATTTTAATATTCAAAATTAATATTCAAAAGTGAAGATGAGATTAAAAAAATGTACGATTAAGATTAATGATTGAAATTAATAAAAAAAATAAATAAAGGTGAAATGAATAAGAAAAAAGAGATTTTGAAATGGAGTGATTTGAGAAGAAAGAGATTGCGATAAACCAATAATTTTGCCACGTGTGGCTGTTGAAATGTTTGCAAATATATGATATTAAGATTTAATCTCATGTGGAAAATAAAAAAAAATAAAAAAAAATATGTGTAATCTGACGTGGCAAGCTCCGATAAACCACATCATCAATGGTTGGCCGGAGAAAAAAAATGTGTATCTAATTGCAACACGATGAAAGGTTGGGGTTTTTTTACAATAATCGTAAAAGTCGTGATTAAATTGATACTGAGACTAAAGGTGGTGTATTTATTTAGAATTAACTCATTTTATTTTTAAAAAAGTATATTACTTTTCAATAATAATACTTATCACTTTTAAGTAACAATATTTATCACTTTGAGTTTAATCACTAAAAAGGACATTCCTATAGACCAATATTCAAATAAAGGAAACAAATTAAAACAATACAATTAAGGTCAAATTAACTTGTTAATACCCAATTATGTCCCTTGATCTTATAAAACATTATTAATTCATTAATATAATTAAATTTGAAATTGAAATACCATTTTCAAGAATTTGATATTATTCAAATTCAAACTAAATTCCATTCCCCAGCTTCCGTAAATTACTCAATATTTACCAAAATTCCAAAACTACCAAAATTTCCTAAATAGAAAATTTTCCTTTCGTATGCCCATTGACAACTAATTTACATTCTTATTTTCACCGATTCCAAAATCATAACCCTATCTTGCTCCCACCATGGCCGCTCCGCCTTGCCACCGTAACTCTCACCGGAGTTGTTCACCGGATCGTTGTCCGTCGTCCGCCGTCTTTGTGGGCTGAAATCGTCGTCGATCTGTGGGCGATATTACGGGTTTATTCGGAGCCCTAATCGAAGGCCCAAGAACCGGCCGCTTCGACCATTCGATGTGGGTCGTCGCTCTTTGCAGGCACAGCACGGTGGCGGCAGTACGGGCCGATCTATTCAAAAATGTGTCGATCTCGGCGGATTTGTGGTTGCAGAGGTGAGGAGGACGAGTTATCTAAAAATTTGACTAATTTCATTGGCCTTGATTTTGTTTCTGTATAATTTTCTCGAGATTCATTTCCTGTTAGATTTATTCACTGTATAATTTGACATAAGGAATGTGATTGTTCTTGTCTGTAGTTGGTGTTCTCTCCATCTGTTACGGTTTATGGTCAACCAGATGAAATTCCTTGTCTAGAAGATTCTGAATTGAAGGCTATGAATTATGATTGGGAGAGAATGAATTCATTAGACCGGAATTCATACGATTTGATTGGAAGAGAAGCTAGAACTGACAACAATCTACCTAATTATGATTCAGAAGAAGGGCTTTGGGATGCAGATTTAACATTGGAGTAGATTTTTCTAGAAGGAGAAGATGAAATATTCCTAAGCTTACCATGTGATCTTGATTTAGAAAATGCGGAGGTATGATGAGTTTATAGCTACTATTCTTCTAATGTTCACATCACTTTTTGAACCTTGTATAGACATTGCTTTCTAAATTTCTTAATTTTTTTTAGTAGTATTGATGATAAATACAACTATTCTGAGCCTCCTCTTTCTGTTTTTGCCTTGAAAAAAAATGTCAATGAAATCTACATGGGTATTTCTTCAAAAAATTAATTTGTTTTTTTTTTTTATGGAGATGATAAAATATTTGTCTTGGTACGAGATTGAAATATGGTAGATAATACTAGAATCTAGCATGCTATTTGTTTCCTCTATTACCAATCTATCTTGAATATTAAGTAGAGTTCAATAGAAGAGTAGCTACTGACTTTGTGATCGGTTCAGATTCTTTGTTCTGAGATTGAAGCAACAACCTTGCAAATTGCAATGTTTTATCAGTAAAAATCAGTTTAATGGGGTGAAAATATGTTGTTCTGGTGGTTTCTTCAGCATCTGAATTCCTGCCATTTAGTTTATGCAATGTTGTTATTATGTTATATATTCAAATCATTTCTTAAATGCTAAATGTAATTTGTACTCCTTTCTATGCAGGAGAACTTTTAGAATGAGTGCACTAGAGGTAAGATGTGTACATTTATCTATCTTCATAAGTATATTCATTATTTGCTACTCTTATATTGATAGACAGCAAGGGGGTCGATATCCGTGTCCGTCAAGGTGCCCATGTCTTGGGCTATCATTATGTGTGTAATAATATGTGTTGGGCTATTTTATTCATTTAAAATTGTGATTTTCAGTTCAATGTTCAGATAATTTCATTCAATGAAGGGCTTGTGGATACACTAGAGGATGCAAAGAAAGTGCTTGGGTGACTTTTAGATAGAGGTCGATTACACAATTTATAAAAGTGAGACAATAATTTAACTGTGGCATATGATTTGTATGAAATATTTAGAAATGCGTTTTTTTTTAATGTTGCATATTATTATTTGTATGAAGGCATATGCAACATAATATTTGCATATGTTATTGACCATATGCATCCGTTTTTTACATATATGTTTATATATTTGCATATTATATATAGATGACATATATTGTCAAATATATAAATTATTTATGTTTCAAGTCAAAGAGTATCTTTTATATTTTTCATATGTTAATAGAATTGTTCTTAATCAAACCCTTGTTTTATTGCACATTATCAAGAATTTTAAATTATATGCAACATATTTTAGCATATGTCAACAAGAATATGTAACAATGTTTTGCATATATACATATATATATATATATATATTTATATTTTCAATGGAATCAGATTAGTGAGTTGTCACCAAATCATTATCTACACAATCAATTATAATTTAAAATAAATAATGAAAATTTATTAATCTATTTTAAAAATAAATACTTATTAAATTGACCCGTTCAACAAATAAAATTATCACATTCTATATTAATTTTTTAAAATAAAATTAATATTTTATAGTAACATTTATTACAAATATATTGTTCTATTGAATATTATCACGTATTTTAAGTTATATGCAACATATTTTTTTTGTATATGTCAACAAGAATATTTAACAATTTTTATCGAATTATATATTCTATATTAATTTTTTAAAATAAAATTAATATTTTATAACATTTATTACAAATATATTGTTCTATTGCATATTATCACGTATTTTAAGTTATATGCAACATTTTTTTTTTTTGCATATGTGAACAAGAATATGTAACAATTTTTTTTACAAATCATTATCCACATAATCAATTACTATAATTTAAAATAAATAATTGAAATTTATTAATATATTTTAAAAATAAATATAAATATTTCACATTCAAATAGATTTTTATAATATCTTATCGATCCCTAATTTTCATTAAGATTTCAAATTTGGGAAGAATATCAATCGGCTCAATTAAAGCTTCCGTGTATATACTTAGTTTTATTAATGTTTGACTAACTAATTAAAATATCTAATTAATTAATTAAGAGGGTAGTTTTGTACATGTACAGTTGATTTTGTCCTACAAAAAATTGTCTTTCTATATAAATTCTATAGGTGAAATGTTCTTATGAACAATTCCCCTTATCACTTTTCAATATTATAAAACAACACTTTTCAATATTAAAAATTAACACTTTTCACTAATAATAGTTACCACTTTTCAATAATAATATTTACCACTTTTCATTATTATAAAACAACATGTTTCAGTAATAATACTTACCACTTTTCATTATTATAAAACGACACGTTTCAGTAATAATACTTACAACTTTATTAAAAAAACAACACTTTTCACTAATAATAGTTACCATTTTTCAGTATTAAAGATTACCACTTTTCAATAATAACACTTACCACTTTTCAATAATAATACTTACCACTTTTCATTATTATAAAAGAACATTTTTCAGTAACCAGAAATACCACTTTTCAATATTACTTCCCCGTCCCATTATTAATGGAACATTTACTGTTTGCACAAGTTTTAATGTAGAATTGTTTATTAGTATTAAAGGTGATAAAGTTGACTTTTAGGAGAGATATTATGGGTATTTCAACTTTATTGGAGAGAGAATCTTTTATTTGTGTGTAAAAAGTAATGGCATAGAGTGTAAATAAGTAAATGTTAAGGGAGATTGGAGTAGGTGGCAAATGTTCCAATAATAATGGGACAAGGGTTTTTGTCTTTTTGATAAATGTTCCATTAATAATGGAACAGAGGGAGTATAAAATAACACTTTTCACTAATAATAGTTACCACTTTTTCACTAACAAAATTATCATTTTTTAATAAGAACAATATTTTTCACCAAAATAATAGTTAGCACTTTTCAATAATAATACTTACCATTTTTCATCGTTAACAAAATTAGGAAATAAGCACAGCTGCACAGGCAATCAAGTTACCACTATTGAAATCCAAATCCAAACTAATTTCTATTTCAAATCTATCAAAATCATATCCAATAATCTACTCACTCCCCTCCATTTTAAAAATCGAGCACAGATCCGTGCAATGGTCATCGGAAATTGTAACATCCACCCCATCTTACCTTCACTCCCCATCGGAACTTCGGCTTGCGAGACATCATCACGGCCAACGCCGGCAACGTGCAACACATTCTCAAATTCAACTTTAGAAACTACGACAAGGGCAATTTCTTCAAAACCAATTTAAGAGACTTTCTCGACGATAGTATATTCAACACCGACGGAGAGAAATGGAAATTTCAGCGCTATGTCTCCAGCCACGAATTCAACACTAAGTCGCTTCGGAAATTCATCAAAATCGCCATTAATACTGAGTTCTCCAATCGCCTGATTCCAATATTACAGAACGCCGCAGAAAAAACTACGATCATACGGCGAAAAAAGAAACAGAGAAGAAAGAAAGAATGAAAAAATCTACAGAAAAAAATAGAAAATAAGTTGTTTAAAAAAGTGAGTGCACAACAACATCACTTTGATGTGTATGGTAAGACTTTCCCTCATAAAATGTTTTCCTTTTGTGAGATTGACACCCCTAATTTTTTCTAATTGTTGGAGCCAAAATTATTACTTCACTAACTAAAGTAAAATTTTGTATTATACTACATAAAAGCTATTGTTGTAAAATTAACTTGAAATAAAAGTTAGATACCAATGTGTGGCTTTCAAATGCTATTTTATAAAACAAAATTAAATTATATCAAATGTACATACCAATTAATGTGTGGCTTTCCAAATTATTATTTCAGTGATTGGTATACTCCAATGTTGCCACCAGTATATAAAAAAAATAATAAATATAATTGAGTTAGTCTTAATTTAATTTAGAAACTAAATAATTAAAATTAATATAATTTCATACCTTGAGATTGTAAAGACGGAATGTTCATTGTGATTAACTTATGCTATTTTATAGACAAATATATTACATTAAAAAGAAAGGTAAATAAAATATAATAATAATGGTACCCACGTGAATGTAAATGGTATATCATGCAAAAGTTAAATTATTTTGATTGTTTTGAAGAATGAGAATCTTGCAGCTTTGCATATAAAAAAAAAATTATCTTACAAATTACAATATGATTATTTAGAAGACCTGGAGTTGAGAATATATATACAGTATTAGATATTTCCCATAATTGCAACAAAAAAAATAAGCATTAAAAAAATGCCAAATTTCTCTCGCATGTACTAATACACCCTTAATTTTAATTTTTTATTTTATGATTAATCACTATTATTTACACCCTAATTTTTTTTACTTCACCCCCAAATTATATAAATAATTGACAACAATTATTTACTATCTCACTTTTTTTAACTTCACCGTCTAAATTATTATTTTTAAAAAATTACACCTAAAATTACTATAGTGCACTTTTATTAATTTAAAGAAAATATAATACAATCAATGCTAATTTATATACGAAGTATAAACAATTGGCCACAATTATTTACACCCTCTCTTTTGTTGATTTCACCGCCTAAATTATTATTTTTTAAAAAATTACACCTAAAATTGCTATAGTGCCCTTCTATTAATTTAGAGAAAATATAATACAATCAATCTTAATTTATATATAAACAATTGACCACGGTTATTTACACCCCCACTTTTGTTGACTTCACCCTCCAAATTATTATTTTTAAAAAATTACATCTAAAATTATTATAAAGCCCTTCAATTAATTTAGCCAAAATATAATACAATCATGAGTTGCACTCTTGTGTTCAGGGATCCAATTAGATAATTTAACCCAGGCCCATGACCCATTTACTCTAAAACCCCATGGCCCATTTAATTTAAAACTTGCGCTGCTCATAGTTTTAGAAAAAACTAACGGCTCCACAAATCATAGCTTTAATTGCTAAATTGTTAGGCTGAGTTGGATTAGAATTTAGTTTATTTTTTCCCTGAGTTTAATTCAATTATTTTGTCTTTGTATCAATCTTTAAAAAAAAAAACTTCTTATCAATTAATTAATTCCACTAATTCTTTGTGTTGTTTAGGATATTATATTTGTATTGTTTAGCAACGCCCTTTACAAAAATGAAATGAAAAGAATATGTATCGTTTACAGCCTACTTAATTTATTTATTATTGAATTAGTTCTACACAGTTCAGCAACTAAGGAGCATAAATGACCTTAAAAGTTATTTTAGTTTTTGAAAGCTAAACGTAGTAAACATTGTAGGTATCTGCAGAGTTTCTAATAAATTTAAAAAATAAAGTAAATTAATTGTAATCAAAATAAATGCAGATTATAATGTGAAAAAAATTGTGAATGTGATGTAAGAATATATAAAATATAAAATATAGTGGATGGATAGACAGAGTTAAACAACAACAATAATTTTGATGAAACTATTTCATCACACAAATGAAATGGAATGACTGAAAGCAAATCTACCAATACTAAATACTGTAAAAACGAGGATTAGCATGCATAATGTAAAACTTTGTTCAAAACTCAAGAGAAAAGCCAAAAAAAAAAAAAAGAAAACTTTGTTAAAAAATATTCTGAAAATGCACTAAACATCAACATTTGTTCATCTCGCAACTCTTGTTCACAATCAATTTCATTCCAAAATGACAAAACATCAGCATCGTTCATAATTCTAAAAAAATAAACTGACAACCAACACAATTAAAAGCACAAAAACCAGAGTACTGTTCATAATCAAAAAAATAAACTAACAACCAACACAATCAAAAGCACAAAAGCCCAGAGTACTGTTCATAATCTTGAGATTCTATTTGTAAAATTAATCCATCCGCCTTGTCCCACTTCTATACACACTCATGTTCTTCAACTTTTCTTGAACTTCATTTTTTCTTTGTTCAGCAAGTTGTGCAACTCTTTTATTTATTTATTTTTTTATCAGCAACAACTTTTATATGTGACGGCTTCTCCTTATAAAATTCATAAGCTTTTTGAATCACCGAAGTTCTTACTCGACTCGTCTCTGACAGAATTATTGTTGCTGCAATTTAAGACCTTAATACATTTCGTATTCCAGCCTACAAAAGAAAAAGAAAAATAAAATCAGTTAAAAAAATCAATTCCTAAAATAAAATCAGCCTACAAAAAATTAAACTAATATTATACAATATTCTAACCAATACTATACAACAATTAAATTAATACTATACAGAAAATAAACTAAAATATACAAAAATTAAACTAATACTATACAATATTCTAACCAATACTATACAACAATTAAACTAATACTATACAAAAAATAAACTAAAATATTACAAAAAATTAAACTAATACTATATAATATTCTAACCAATACTATACAACGATTAAACTAATACTATATAAAAAATAAACTAAAATATTACAAAAAAATTAAACTAATATTATACAATATTCTAGCCAATATTATACAACAATTAAACTAACAATATACAGAAAAAAACTAAAATATTTACAAAAAATAAACTAATACTATACAATATTATATTGAGTACTATACAACAATTAAATTAATACTATACAGAAAACAAACTAAAAAAATATTGTAACAACTCTTACCATGTTAGCCGACCTTAATGTGTTCTTCGAAATCATAAAGGTCATTATTAGCAATTTTTCTGCTTCCTCTGTGCACGACGATAACAGGGGCTTGTTGAAAGATGTGCATTTTTTTTTCTGTTCTAGACCTCGTCCGAGAAGAAAAGCTTAACTTCCACTTCATTTTCTTAATACTAGCGTAAGGACCCATGTCCTTAGTTGCATATTGTTTACTTTTCATAATCTAAAAAAAAAAAAAGGTGAGAAAGAGCACACAGAATACACAATTAATGAACACGATCACACTCAATAAGCATACGAATGCATCAACATGCAACGTGTGGAGAAGGGGCAGTTGCCAAGGAAATATATTATGACTCAATAAGTAAATTCACATCGAAAAAAAATAAAAATTGTTAAACTCTGTGAATATGCTTATAAAAATCCTCTCAGGATACATAAGGTGACCTAATTTGCTTTCTAGAGGTATTTTCAAGCAATCACTCAGTAATGAATGCTATGCTACCACTAAAGCAACTACTTCTTGACACGTAATTACCTCAAATCTCATTTATTCTTGACACGTTTGTTAGTCATTCCTTGATTTCTGTTTTCTCAAGTTTTTGTCATGTTGGCTTATGAAAAATAAAATAAAGACCAGCCTAAGATAAACTACTCAATATAATGAAAAGACAAGCAAAACAATTCAGGTCTCTAAACAACCATTAATAAGAACTGGACTGGAGGGTTCCCAGAAAATGATATCAACATCAATGACAAGTGATAAATTTCAAAATCTCATTGTAATTTTAAACAATAATTTTGCAACTTCCAAGAATTAGCTCATTTCGCTTACAATCAACAATTGCATACCTATATTATAATATAAGTAATAGATTACAGTCCAACCAAAATTATAATAACAAATGGACTAGAGAGTTTAAAAGAAGGCAACAATTTGATTTCACAAAAATAGGAGTGATCTCTATTATTAATTAGCATTTGACACCGTTAATATAGCATCTCAAAAATGTGTTCTTCGCAAGTGCTTTCAAAAAGCCCAAAATCATAAAATCATAAATTAGGGTTTAAAACTAATAAACTCGTATACAATGAGTAACAATTACCTCACGGTGAAGAAAACAATCTTTGCAGATAATAAAATTCCCTCGAATGAAGAAGCCGTACTCAACCTAACACCTCCACAAATTAAATCACTTCAACACAAGGCTAGAATGGACTGGCGAACAAATCAAATTCGAAAGTTCAAATCTGAAGAAATTTTCAAATCAAATTTGAGAGAAGAAAAGACACAAGACCAAGAAATTAAAGATCATGCAAACAAAAAAAAAAAAGTATGATTCGAGAAATTGAAGGGAATCACGATGATTCGAGAAAGTGATTGGAAGCAGGAGTTTCGAGAGCCGGAAAATTTACCTGAGACTCTTAGACCCAATGCAAATTCTAAAAAAATCAGCCCACGGGTTATTGATCCGGCCCATTTAGAAAAATGGTACCAGTTACAGGTACACATAAGTAAATGCCTACAATCAATCCTAATTTATGTATAAACAATTGGCCACGTTTATTTACACCCCCCACTTTTGTTGATTTCACTCTCAAATTATTTTTAAAAAACAATTATACCTAAAATTATACCTAACTGATCAAAATTTGTCTCCACTCTTGTGGCTTACTGTCTTGATAAGTTAGCATAACTGGAAAAAGTAAGCATTATATCAATAGTGATGTATTGTAATTTCAAATATGGCAGTCAGATATGTTAAATTGAATAATGAAATTAATCATCGAAGCGCGCAACTGATATCTTTCATTTTGGGAATTTGATCTATGCAGCTTTTCAGAGGTTAATCAGATTTATTGCATCACCTTTCATTTTAGTTGAGGCATTGCCATTGGGAATCCAATCAGCTGAGAAGTGAAACAATGTGTTCACACAATGTTAGTCATCCTCTCTTTGACTACAATGAGAAGAGTGCTTATTAAAAAAACGTTCTCAGTTTGTGTCTTAATTGAGTTCTTTCTAGCCTTGGATTGTTCAACAATAAACCACGTGTCAATCATAAATCTCTCTCAACCACCAAATTACCAAAATAATCTGATTCAAAAGACCATTATTTGCTTAGAATTTTTGTGCAAACCGTGATTGAGTACTCCAAATCAAATTTGGATATCATTATTGTGCCTAAGAACACAAAGGACACAGAATTGTGTTTTATACTTTTTTAATCAGTGTCATAAGGCGAGTGTTGGGATATTCATCCACCCCTAATCTGATTGAAATGTATAAGTTTTGTTTTGATGGCCAAAATCAGATCAGTACACCAAGTGTTAAATGTAATAATTTGTAATCTAGTAATAGGTTATCTAACCTTGTTGATGTTGTACATGTGATGCTTATTTTGATCCAACACTCCTAGCAACTCTGTTTGTCGAGTGTTGTACAAAATGTTCCATCACTTTGGTCAACATCATAATTTGCCCTTTCTCCTAACACTAACTCCGATTTTAGATGTTGTTCTTAATGTCCTTGTATGCAGGATTGAAGACGTGGAAGTTACCAGGTCAAGCGGTTGCATAAATACAAGGAGTGAGAAGTTAAGAGCATGCATGGTGGTTCCTACTTTTAAGGAGTTTGTGGAGGAGGTTATAGATCAAGTAAAAACTGATCTATGAAGGTTGCATGCAGTTGAAAACGTGGTCAATTAATAGAGGACCGATACAACAGTATGATAGATTGTTGTAGACCCAATCAACATATGTATCATACTTATTTCGTCTATGAGATTATATGTATAGACCTAAAAGGGAGGTAGTTTCATATAGTCAATTGGATTTAACAAACCTTTATAAAAGGTTGTTGCTGATGTTGTACCGGTGATGTGCATAATGTTCCATCACTTTGGTCGACATCATAATCCGCCTAACTCCGAATTTTCTATGTTGTTTGTAATGTTCCTTTGATGCAGTTAGAAGATGTGGACGTGTCCAGGTCATGCAGATTGCATAAGGAGTGAGAGAATTGCAAGCACAAATGGAAGTTAAGCCTAAATTGGAAGTTACCTTATTTTAAGGAGTTAAGGGGAAGTTACATAGATCATGTGATCTATGGGAGTTGAAGGCTGACGAAATTTATCTATAAATAGAGGTTGTCTTCAACGTTTCAAGGCAGAGAAGAAAGAAGACACATTCATTACTAAAGCTATCGAGTGCTTAGTGCATTTAGCTTTAGGAAAATCTGTGATTCTTCTCCATGGTAGATCATGTAAAAATTGATCTACATGATGTTGGGGCAGTAGGATTTGAAGCCTATAAAAAAGATCCTGCCTCAATACAAGATACACAAGAGAGAAAGCTAAACAAGATTACTAGTCTATTGAATGCGCAACGCTTCTAGTTAGGAATATACTTTGTTCTTTCTTGTAGATTTGCACACACTTATAAACCCGAATATTTGTGTGTTTAATCATTGTCTTTTTACTATGATTTTATGTTAGATCTATAAGGGAGATAGTTTCATATTTTCTAGTAATCTTTTCAAACTCAATCGAGTTGTAGTTGTTCAAAACCTTACGAGGTTGTTGATTTGTTTCACCGATATTATAATTAATATAAGTGATTCGTGTAGATTATTTTTAATCTACACAAATTTTGAATACTTCCATTTTCACTACGTGCAATTTAATTTCCGCTGCATAGTGTTGTCTGGATTGTGCCAACACAACAGACAACACCTCTGATTTCGCACGCACACACACTTTCAAACCTGTTTTATAAAGCTTAGAAGTCTAAGTTTTAGTCTGTGG
Source organism: Galeopsis tetrahit (assembly GCA_963675135.1). NCBI lineage: Eukaryota > Viridiplantae > Streptophyta > Magnoliopsida > Lamiales > Lamiaceae > Galeopsis > Galeopsis tetrahit. The sequence continues at coordinate 35,887,858 of OY776122.1, forward strand.
GATCATTTGTATGTATATAAGCTGATACCACATCTGGTCAACACGCGTATTCTCAAGATTTGAAGAGTAGAAGACTAAAGACTAGAAGACCTCGAAGCTCATTAGTGAAATCAGACTGAAAGGTTTTTGTATACCTTATCAGCTGATAGAAGCTATATCATAATCTGCAACAAAACAGAAGATGACAAACAGATGTGAGCTTCACCAGATCTTGTCTAAGGAAGCCTTAAAGAGAATTAAAGAGAACTGTTAATTAGTTGGAACAGATAACAAAAAAGCATTTTATGAAAATGCATTAAAGACAAATGATAATAGAAGACAAAGAGAATGTCGGATTACATCTGATTGACTCAAACAGAAGACAATACTACAAGTCTAACAACTCGGCTGATGTGAACCAATGAGAAGATGACAACACGGCTATTTGAGTTGACTTGAACTATGAATTCAGAGATCTTTGCAGAGAAGTACAATGCATTAAGGGAAGGTCGTACCAGAATTCAAGGAATACGTCTAATCATGAATATCTCTACCTAAATATAGAAGATATGTTGCAACGACTAGTTCCAGCCCATTTCCTCTATAAATACAAGACTTTGTTGATTGAAACAATTACGGAAACCCTAAGCGAAGAACTCACCAGCTTTACTCAAGAACGCTTAGTATTTTGAAAGCCTACAATCGAGTTCTATAGAGCCAGAAAATATTTTATATCCTTAGCTCTAAGTTTCCGATCCTAAGCCCGTTTTAAGAATCCTATCTTTAGAGCTTAGAAATCAGTGTGTTTCTTTCACACTAAAGTTGGTTATTCACACATATTTTATTTTACAAGTTAGAAACCAACCCTTTGTAAAGAGTACTTGTTCTCTACCCAACAAGTAGATCCGTATACACCAAGGCGTGTGTATCTTGATCAAAATTCTTCTCTTGGGATTATAAAGTTAGCAAGGAATATAATATCACGAATTGAGTCGTGAGAGTGGACGTAGAACAAGTTGTTCGAACCACTATAAATACTTGTGTTCTTTACTGTTTTATTGCATTGTTTATTGCTATATTATTCATTCATACTTTGATAAAAACATAAGTTTTCAAAAGAGTCAAAATCACAAAGTATAGATTTTACTATCATCAGATATCAATATCAGCTGATAACATTCATTATTTGATAAAGTCATTCTTTATTAAAAGGTTTCCATTCAATTCACGAGTCTAAATAGTTAGGGCCTACACAATTCCGTACTAGTAGCTCTTGAGATAGTTTTCCAACTGACCAAGTGATATAGCAATCAGTAGGTTTGTTATCTTGATCTGCTACTCACACTCTAAGATCAAATCATCTTATTTGCATCAAACGATAGAGCATATAGCTCTTCTGATCGTCTCATCTGATCAGCACATTAAAAAGTTTGAAAATTAAGAAAAGTCTATTCACCCTCCCTCTAGACTTTTCCTACCATCGATACTCGTTTAGAGACCAACAAGTGGTATCACAGTAGTGGTTCTAACGAGCTATTGCATCTGTAATCCTTAACTTCTAAGGAGAAGTGCTTGTATCTCACTTGAACAAGTCTATTTTTTGAAAACCCTCATTTTTCATAAAATCATACATTATAGGTTCTGACTCTTATACTAGGAATTTACCGAAGTTCTCCATTGAGGAGTATGACTTCTGGAAGGCATGCATGGAGGCTCAGTTCATCCAAATCCATGCTCTGATGGTGGGACGTGATCACAACAGGGCCAATCACCGTAATGGCTCCTAATACAGCCATAGGGAATCCCGAGATTCCTGTTGGTCAGCTAGTCCCAAAGCCTCGAGCAGATCTCACACCAGACGAGGTGAAACAGAACAACCTCGACAGAATAGCTAAGAATATGATTCTAACTTCTGTTTCTAATGAATATGCTGATAAAATTATTCGTCTTAAATCTGCTAAAGAAATGTGGGAGATGCTCTAGCTATCATGTGAGAAGGCACTGGGCAGATTAAGGAAAATACGCTCATTACGGTAGTACAAAAGTTTGACAACTTTAAGATGTTGTCTGGTGAGAATATTGACCAGCTAGACAATCGTTTTACCAAAATAATTAATGAAATTGAAAATCTTGGCAAAACATACACAAAGAATGAGATAAACATTGAAGTGTTATATGCATTGCCAAGGAAATGGCAAACTAAAGTTTGGATTATAAAAGAGAACAAAGATCTGAAAAACTGGTTTGTTCAAACCTTGTTTCAAACGTTTAAAGCTCATGAATATGATATCGATATACTAGATGACACAGGGGATGAACATGCGACACCCTCTTCTTCTAAAGATGTTGATTTCAAAGCTTTAGTGATCGCCAAGGGATCTAGCCGTTCTGATAAAGCTCCCAAAGTGAGAGAAGAGGAAGTTCCATCAAATCTTAGCCTTCAAGAGCAAATGACATTGATGATGAAAATATTTACCAAACTTCAAACTCAGCATGGTAAGTACAAAAAATTCTATAAAGATTATAAGGATAAAATATCTAACCATGCAAGAGAATCATCATCCTATAAGTTCAGGGACCGATCAGAACGCACTCCTGAGCGTAGAAGACAAGAACATAGTTCTTCCAAAAAGAGAAGGGTTTTCTGATCGAAGAGGAACTAGTAGAAGAGATGCTACTCCTACCAAAAGCTAAATGGAAGGTAAGGATTTATGTTATACATGTAATAAACCTGGTCATTTCAGTGTTGAATGTCCAGACCTTACACCCAAAGAGCGAGAAGAGATTAGAGCTCTAAGAGAGAGAAGATTCTCCAGAAGAAAGGCCTGGTAGCTGGTGAGGAAAGTAGTAACTCAGATGATGATCTACCCTCATCATGCGAATCAGGGTTCCTATCTGATGGAGATGAAGTTCTCTCTGATGAGTTCGCATGGATGGCAAGAGAAGAAGAGGTAAACTCCTAAACTATTTCAATACATTCTTCTTCTGACGCCGATTCGATTAATCACCTTCAGTTCACTTGTGAACAATTGAAAATTGATTTGAGATTGGCAACATCAGCTTATGTGGAAGTTGAGGATGAAACGATGCGTCTGAGAGCTGAAATTGCTCATCTAAAGCAACTGAAGTCAGAAGCAGATCCAAAGCTAGTGACTATGAATGAGAGATTAACCGAAGAGCTAGCTCAGCTCACGGATAAGCACTCAATTCTATGTCATGTGCATAAAAATCAACTTCTGACCCATGTTACTGAGACTGAAGAATTTTTGTGCTCGTAAGACCTCATATGATGAACTCCTCAGTAATCACAACGAGCTTATAAAAGAAAAGAATCTTTTAGATTTGAAAGTAGCCGAGATTAATAGAGCAAAGGAAGATCTCAATCAGATTAATGGCTTTTCTAGAAGTTTAAAAGAAAATTCTTGAGTAGGATTCGAAGGAGAGTCTTCTGCTAATCAGCCAGGTAAGGACCAAGCTGATGAAACAGAGGATGAACCTGACTGCTGTACCCTGGATAATTCTTCTCCAGCTGAGAGTACAGTTTTTTTTGTGATCTAATACTCAAGTAACTGAAGCAACTCAAAGTTTGCAAGAGCCCAAGGTTGTTATCTTAAATCCATAGCCAGAACCTGTTGTTGGTGATCCTAAGATGAATTTTCTTATCACTAGAAATGTTGGTAGGCCAAATGATTCAAAGGAAAAGTTGTGTAATCTAAGACAGAAGACCTATGGTCAACTATTGAAGATTGTGCTCGAACAACAGAAGAGTTGTGATCGGCCTAGACCATCTTCTCAAAAGAAGTCTTAGCCGAATGCAACTAAGGCCAAGAAGCTGTCACCAGCTCATAAGAGGTTTGTTAAATATGCACCTACAATTTCTTATGAAATTATTAACACACCTGGATCTAAGAACCAGTTGCAATCAATTGTTGCACCCAAGCTGAAGGAAAATCAGAAGACAGACCTAAATCTGTCACATGAGCAAAAGTCTTCTGATATTTACTCAACTGACACTACTAAAGCTTCTTCAGCTAAGGAAAAAGCTGAAACGTTTGGTATTGTGATGCATGTGGGAACAAATTAAAATGCTCAAGATTGTTCAAAAGAGCAATGTACATCTAGATTCCTAAGGGTAGTACTAACACCCAAGGACCCAAAATAAAATGGGTACCTAAGCATTGATTTGCTTGCAGGGTCTAGTGGATCTATGAAAGAGAGGAGGATCAAAAGTTGAACTATGGTACATAGATTCAGGCGCTTCACGTCATATGACAGGATCAAAGCACCTCCCGACGAACCATAAAGAGAAGAAAGGTCCACGAGTTTTCTTTGGTGACAATTACGTTGTTAAAACAAAAGGAATTGGAACCTTAGTCAATGACGACATATCGGTAATAGTTGTATCTTATGTAGATGGTTTAAAACACAATTTACTTTCTGTTTCTCAGTTCTGTGACCGAGGGTACAGTGTTGAATTCTCATCTAAAGACTGCAAAGTTGTGGATAGGATTAGTAAGCACGTACAACTCTCTGGTGACAAACAAATAACTAATTATGTTGCTAACTGGAATAGCTGCCCTAGTGACACTTGTCTAGTGGCTAAGAGTTCTAAAGAAGTAAGTTGGTTATGGCACAAAAGGCTTGGTCATCTGAACTTTAAGACTCTAAACACTATTGCAAGAAGTTCACTAGTGGTTGGCTTGCCTAATGAAGTGTTTAGTAAAGATTTACAGGTATGTGATGCATGTCAAAAGGGTAAGCAAACCAAAGTTACCATGAAAAGCAAACCCATAGCATCCACCACCAGAGTTCTTGAACTCCTTCATATGGATCTGTTTGGACCTATCTCACTTGCTACTATTAGTGGCAAAAGGTATACTCTTGTGGTAGTGGATGATTATTCCAAATACACTTGGGTAACCTTTCTATTCGAAAAGAGTGAGACAAGGACCAAACTTCCAGAGCTAATGAAAAATATCCAGAATCATAAGGGTTCTTCTATCGTTAAAATCAGAAGTGATAAAGGTGGTGAGTTTCTTAACTCTTCTATTACCACTTATTGTGCTAACAAAGATATTCAGCATTAGACAAGCTCAGCTCATACACCTCAACAAAACAGAGTAGTTCAGAGGAGAAATAGGACCCTCAAAGAAGCTGCTCGTACCATGATAGCTGAGTTTGGCACATCGAAGAAAATCTGGGCAGAAGCAGTGAACACAACTTGTCACACTAAGAACAGAACTATGATCTACAAAAGACATGGTAAAACTCCTTATGAAATTTGGAATTGTAGGAAACCTAGAATATCTTATTTCCATATTTTTGGTTGTAAGTGTTTCATCCAAATCTCAATTAAAAGCTTTCGATGCCAAATCTGATGAAGGAATTTGCTTAGGATATTCTCAAGTTAGTAAGACATTTAAAGTCTTTAATAAGAGGACCCTTATAGTGGAAGAAACACCACATGTCGTATTTGATGAATCTACTTGTGAGAAAACAGCTGATAAAGTAGATCTCCTAAATGAGAAATTCAAAGACTTAAAGCTCAAGAGAAAGGAATCAAATGATGACAACTATGTCGAAGTCACTATTCCATTCTCAAATGATGATGATGATGATGTTGATCAGTGACCTACTACAAGATCCCAGACAAATACAGTTGATGTTGGTAATACATATGAAAAATGGTAATACAACTTAGGTTGATCCGACAGATGATACTCAAGCTGATGATCCTGATGAGACACATCAATGTCAAGATCCTAGTGACCCAACACCAGATGAGGTTGCCAACCCATCTGATGCTACTTACCCAAAGCATGTGTGGGTAAGAGATCATTAAACTGATCTGATTAGATTAGTGTTGGTCTTTCTTAATAACTTCAAGTTGTAGCTTCATTTCAACAATCAAGGTGATATTTACTTTAATTGCAAGTTCAATTTAGTAATTTCTCATTTCTTATAATTTCCTCGTTATTAGTTATGAGTTTGAGGTTATCTTGTGTTGTAGCCATGAGATTCTCTTCTAGAACCATGGGCTAAGCTTTAATTGTCCTAGGTGTGGATGTTTTGATGGTATTTGGTGAAATTATGGATTAATTGCTTAATTAACCTAAGTTTTGGATGTTAATGTTTCTAGTGTTGTGTTTTGCATGATTCAGTTGGTTAATCCACCCTATTAGCTAGCATTGTTGATTGTGTTTATTGCAACGAGAGTTGGGTATAGCATAATTGGGGGTGTGAGTGTGAGTTTGGGTCAATTGATTTGAATTAAAATAATGATTAGCTTAACCGAGAGAGGGTTAATTGCTTAGATAGACAACACTAGACACTAATCGAATAGAAGTCATCTATTAGATTGGTGGAGGGCGAATCGTAAGCATTAGTAACTGTGTTGAACGTGTTTACGGGTCACTATCCTAGGAGTTTATGGTATTGATTAGATCCTATAATTTCTAATTAATACACGTGTTCACCTAAGCCTCATGGGGGATATGTCTACACATATACGTGACAACCTTTAGCTTAATTTGAAACCTTAGGTTCAATTTATGTAATCGGTTCATTAAATCATCAAATCACCTAAAAAATGGAAGCACCCGAGGCAATACTCTCCCCTTACACTTTCACACGAAAGTTTATTTTACGTTATTTTACTTGTCATTGCTATCATTACTCTTCTTGTTATAGTTTCATTTAGTTTCATCTTTGCTCTTATCTTTAATTAGTATTGATCAATTAGTTCATTTGCATGTTATTTGTGTTTCTTTAGTAGTATAGCCTTTATTTCCCAAAAATTCAAAAACAACCACGTTTAGTTACTACAATAGAATGACAACGCATAGCTTTAGGGATTCACATACATTCAACTAGGTCCTTGGAACGAAAAACACTAGGTCGTATACTTATCATACTTCAATCGAACCCATACGCTTGTGGGGATCATTTTATTGTTTGAAAAGTGCAAGAATACACATCAAGTCAAAAATCACGAAGTATCAAGTTGATGAATCAAGACAAGGAGTAAATTAAATGGAAGTCATCGAAGAGAGGGTCGAAATAAAATTAGAATCAAGTCAATCGTAGTTCGGGAACAAAAATTATGCACAAAACAAAGAGGAAAATGGTGACTCGGCCAAGCCCCTAACTTGGTCGAGTTAGGGCAGAACAAGAAATTGAGAACTCAACCGAGCCCTGGGCACGACTTGTGCAAGGCCGCGACAGGTAGTGAGGGGAAGTGAAGTGACTCGGCCGAACCCTTTGACTCGACGGAGCCACTGGACGGAAGAAGTCGTAAACACATTTTTTTTAAAGGCAACATGTCCGAGCCACCCGACGCGGCCGAGTCAACTCAAAATTTCTCTTATTTTGCCCTTTTGACCTAGGGACACGTGTCACACTAGTTGAGAATGGTATATAACTCATTTGTTAGTTTTTTTTTCCACCGAAAGCAGCCATAGAAGGGTCTCCTAGCTCACCAAAAAATAATTTTCTTCATATTTCATCTTAAATAACTATTCTAATCCATAGAATAGAGTAGTTTATCATAAAATAACTTACAAAATAGTTGTAATTTCATTTACAAGAAAGAGATTCTAGAAGTTGTAGAGGATTTCTAGGTTTATTTCATACTTTTGCAATCAAGAGGTGGTATCTTTATTTTACTCAAGCATTTTATTATTATTGATTATGAGTATGTTATTTCTCTCTAATATCTCTAGTTATTTTGTTGATTTAGCTATGAGCTAAGTTTATTTGTGTTCGAGTGTTTTGATTTGTGATGAAAATTGTGATTTAGCTTAATTTTGATTGTATAATTCAACTTGAAGGTGTTTATGTTAGGTTAATGAGTAATTAATTGATCATTTTCTTAATTCCAAGTATTATGTTGTATGTTGAACATAGTTAGTGCAACGAAAGTTGATTAATCGTGTAGATTATATAATTTAAAGTTGGGATGGTGCGAATTGAACTTATATTGAGTTATCTCAACGAGAGATGAATAATTTCATTAGAAACTTCATTTAATCTACACAAATGATTTGAATAAGTGTTTGGATGATTAGTGAGGAGAATTTAGGGCATGATTGGTATGATAGAATGAATTTAAGGCTGAATGGAATAAATATTTGAATGGAATGATGTCTGAATGACCATTCTCATGATTGGTATTGATTAAGAATGGAAAAACAATTCATTGATTGATTCCATTCTCATGATTGGTATACTAAAATGAAATGTAAAATAATGTATATATTTTTATCTTAAATGACTAAAATACCCTTCAATATATATTTTATAAAACATATTAAATTAATGAATTTACTATTATTTTAATAACAAAATTTACATAAATAATTATTTATTTAGACTCGTATGCTCATCTCTACTAATAATATAAATTAATAAATATAAAATAATTAAAATATAGAGAAAATATCATTTTTATCTCATGTATATCCATTTTCTGATTTGAATTAGTCAATCAATTATCTAAAAGTGAAAATAATTAAAAATTAAGTAAATTAAATATAAAAAAAACACGGTTCTTCTTCTCTTTCAACGGTAAATGCTCCGTCGTCTCCCACCTTTCTGCCGTCAGACCTTCATGTCGTTCCCCTCTCCCATATTTAATTCAGATTTGAGGATTTATTTATTTTTAATGAAAATCAGTTTATATCTATAGAGAACATCAATTGTTCAATTAATTTAACAAACATGAACCAGAGTGACGACGTCGTCTCCCACCTTTCTGCCGCCGACCTTCATGTCGTTCCCCTCTCCCATATTTAATTCAGATTTGAGGATTTATTTATTTTTAATGAAAATCAGTTTATATCTATAGAGAACATCAATTGTTCAATTAATTTAACAAACATGAACCAGAGTGACGACGTCTTCTCTTTGCACATATATATATAGAGAGAGAGAGAGAAAACAAGATTTTATTTTAGGGTGGAAGAATGTTGAATAATAAATGGCGTATTTAATTGTGAATTAGGGTTGGAGAAGTGGGTTAATTGTTGAAAAGGATAATTATGTAAAAATAAAATTTGAGTGATTATTTTAAAAAATAAAATAAAATATAATTCGATTCCACACAGAATGGAATGGGAAAAGGCAGGGGGATGGAGAGGAATCAAAATTCTTTATTTTGGGGAATCACCATTCCTTAAGGAATCGGGATTTCACGTAAAAAAAATATACCAATAGTGAAATTAGGAATGGGCTCATGAATGCTCATTCCATTCCAAGCCTATTACCGCATACCAATCATACCCTTAGGGGTTTGGTTTTTAGTATTAAAGTGAAAAATGTAATTAGGGAGTAGATTATGTAGATTTCCCTAATTGGGTGATTATTTGAGTAAGAACAATCATATCCGTCCTCCCGACTTAAATGATTATTTAGGTATATATCTGGGTGATTGCTCTTACCGAACACAGACCTACGAATTATATGTCAAAGTTGAGCCATAAATCAATTTCCACATAATGACGAACACCCGAACATTATCTCTTACAATTTCTTCTATATCAATATCATACTTGTTCTCGTTAATTATTAGTTTACTCATCTTAGTTTACATTTAATTCAATAGCATAAACCATGTCCTATCACTATATTCACGTGACGACACGTAACATTAAGTATACACGAGCAATCTGTTAGAAATGTTGCACCGTAGATGGCTAAAAATATATTATTAAAAAACGAAGAATCGAGGCTTGTGTAAACACAATTTCCTTAAAACAATATTCGTCCTTCACTCTCGGTGCTAGTGACTATTAGAACGTTTGTTTCCCAGGATACAACGATTAGATAGCAACAATACTAGCACAAGTATTTTGCTTACGGCGAACTGAGTAGTTGCCCGAAATATATCACCCGAGTGTCAAAGGAAGGAGATAAAAAATGAATGCAAATTTAGCGTAGCAATTGCCGGAAAATGTTTGTATCTCTTTCCAATCTTGTTTTCTTGTTTCTTCCATGTGTTTTCGTTTTTCTTGGGGCTATGGGTTGCAGCTACTTATATAGCCAACCCAAATTTGTAACTGATGGCCGCAATAAAGTAGCAATTAAATATTTGGACCAAAACCGAAATTGGACCAAAACTGAAACTGCCATTCTTAATGCGAATTTTAATTGATAATTCAACCTTGCTGTTGTAACTGCCGCAGCCATCAAATGTAACCTCAAGCCATTTAGTGCAGGTTTTTAATTTTCCGAATAAATTTCTAACTCTTGAATTTCAAAATGGACTGAAACTGTCACAGCCTCAATAATGATACATTTGTAACATTCATCCAATTTAAATTCAAGGTTTAATTCTCCGAAAATAACCTCCAACACTTCAATTTTGAAACTGCTCTAATTATTTCAGCAGTTACGGAAAAATCTGAGGCAAGAAGTAGTTTGTCCGTCCGCTACCAAATCGGTGCGACATTCGTGTAATTTTACAAACTACTAATGAGTTTATACTTTTATACCCACTTCCTCATTTGATATTTTCCAATATAGGACAAAAACCACTTTGTTTTTTCCTACTCAAATTTTGGTTACAACAATTGTTTGAAAAATCATTTCGCATTCATTCCAACACCAAAATGGGCGAATGAGATGTCGAGTCGAAGCTCACTTCGAAGCACATTTTCCAACAACCCCCACATGAATGGAAATTAATACAAACACCAAAAGATTTTTGGCGATATAAATCGACGTTAGAAACTTGCATAGGATAGGTAGGTGTCACCCTTTGAACCTTCCCTTGTGAAAGCACACTTACCTTTACTAGTTAGGCAGTAGACGCGATGTCTTTGAACTGACAACTGTTTTGTGTAAATGATAATGCACTCCACTCAAGTTCTTTCTAACAACTCTCAGTTCTCATGGTTATGTTCGTTTTGGCCATGAACATCCACCTGGTTCTGCAAGAGTGTTTAGGAATATGCCTTACAGTATTCCCTTCGAAGCGGCCCCACTTCTCTCTTACATAGGTGATTCTTGTAAGAATTTCTTTCAAATTCTTTTAAAATCTTTAATAGCCATTTTGCTAATCCTCATACTATATCACTGTAGCATCTTTAGGCAATGGACTTTTAGGGTTTTAATTATACCCCACATGACAGTGATTCACGAGTTAGACAATTAGGTTGTCCTTTTGAACCTAGTTCTTGGGATCTCCAGTCATTTAGGTAAGGTTTTCCTTCATCTCAACTCATCTTTTCTAAGGCTTTTAGTCCCATTCCTTTCAATGATGTCATAACTCACTCTCGATTTAACCCTTTGGTTAATTAATTTGCAATATTATCCTTAGACCTCACGTAGTCTATTGAGATAACTCCAATTGAGAGTAGTTGTCTAATGGTATTACGTCTACGACAAATATGTCTAGACTTTACCATTGTACAAATTGTTGTGTGCCGTCCAAATTAAATTTGAGGTTCATACACAAGAAAACAATAAGTGCTAGCTACTGTTATGTGCATTACCAATAAATACATCATTAACAGTTTAGGACGTATTTTCACTTTCTTAAGTAGTGGAATAGACACCTTTGCTAGACACCCCCACACTTTCAAGTGTTTGTAGGATAGTGCTCGACTATGTCATAATTCATATGGACTTTTGTCTATTTTCTTTTGTGGCACCTTATTTAAAAGGTAATTTGCAGTCAACACTGCTTCTCCACACATATTCTGAGGTAACCCCAAATTTAGCAACATTGTATTCTTTTTTTTTTTTTCCTCAATGTTCGGGTTTTGAAAAGTATGAACTTATCAAAAGCTTCATCTTTATTCTTTAGAAGATACACAAAATACAATTTTTTGTGCTATCATCTATAAATGTGGTAAAATATTTATTTCCACCACGAGTTTGCACGATTTTTAATTCACACACATTTGTATGAATTAAATCAAGTGGTTCACTATTTCTTTCAATAGTTTGGAAAGATGACCAAGTCATTTTCGCTTCCACACAAATCTCACATTTGTGATTTGTATCAATATGGAGTTTTGGTGTGTTAATTTAATTCATCATTTTTTTTTAATGAATTAAAAATTGACATGTCCCAAACAACCATCTCTCGAATTTTGGTTCAAAACCCTTTTCGAGTCAACCACTAAGAAGTTTGAGGAACCGTCCGACAATAAATTTATTTATTTCGGCATCCTTTATTTTATACTTCTTTTCTAAAATGCTCCACATTTCTCTTATGGACGACACTTCGATATGATTATTTTTCGAATAATTTCAAAATTTCTTGTAGCATCGATTGCAACTATTAATCTTCTTGACTTAATCCTTTTAACGGAAGAATACGTATCAAAGTCAAGAAATCTTTCGGATTAAATCCAAAATTAAATTTGCCTCTTCAAGAACAAATATACATTTTTTTTTTTTAAATTAAACATCAAAATCATCATTTGATGCTAACTATCAAGTGATATGATCCAAAAGTCTCACATCTTTCATATAATTAAAAGAATTTTAATTCACAAGGCGTCCATGAACTCTATCATAGACCCAAATAAATTCTTTTCAAATGGCTTAAATCCTTGATGATTTGACCATTTCCGTCCACTAGACCAACTCGATGGTCTAATTATTTGATTTAAGGATCCATCTAAATCCAATCAATTAATCAATTTCAGACCACAAATCTGAAAATTATACACTAGGCGAAGCATTCCAAGCGATATCCACATTTTATAAAATTTGGCATATTATGAATCAATATCAAATCAATTCACATTCTCACCTTTAATCCAGTAACCGCTTAATCAAGATGATGATAGTTGGGCCACATATTATATACAGATCATTTGATTAAAAGTGGCATCATAGACACACTCTTTTTGAATAAAAATGGTTTCACACCATTGATCATTTATACGTCAAAAATAATTATTAACACAAATGAGGAACAAATGTAATCACGAACCTCTAAATCATCACCTCTTTGTATTAGCCATCTCGAAGAAAATATTGTTTTAAGATTGTTAGAAATGTTGCACCGTAGATGGCTAAAAATATATTATTAGAAAACGAAGAATCGAGGCTTGTGTAAACACAATTTCCTTAAAACAATATTCGTCCTTCACTCTCGGTGCTAGTGACTATTAGAACGTTTGTTTCCCAGGATACAACGATTAGATAGCAACAATACTAGCACAAGTATTTTGCTTACGGCGAACTGAGTAGTTGCCCGAAATATATCACCCGAGTGCCAAAGGAAGGAGATAAAAAATGAATGCAAATTTAGCGTAGCAATTGCCGGAAAATGTTTGTATCTCTTTCCAATCTTGTTTTCCTGTTTCTTCCATGTGTTTTCGTTTTTCTTGGGGCTATGGGTTGCAGCTACTTATATAGCCAACCCAAATTTGTAACTGATGGCCGCAATAAAGTAGCAATTAAATATTTGGACCAAAACCGAAATTGGACCAAAACTGAAACTGTCATTCTTAATGCGAATTTTAATTGATAATTCAACCTTGCTGTTGTAACTGCCGCAGCCATCAAATGTAACCTCAAGCCATTTAGTGCAGGTTTTTAATTTTCCGAATAAATTTCTAACTCTTGAATTTCAAAATGGACTGAAACTGTCACAGCCTCAATAATGATACATTTGTAACATTCATCCAATTTAAATTCAAGGTTTAATTCTCCGAAAATAACCTCCAACACTTCAATTTTGAAACTGCTCTAATTATTTCAGCAGTTACGGAAAAATCTGAGGCAAGAAGTAGTTTGTCCGTCCGCTACCAAATCGGTGCGACATTCGTGTAATTTTACAAACTACTAATGAGTTTATACTTTTATACCCACTTCCTCATTTGATATTTTCCAATATAGGACAAAAACCACTTTGTTTTTTCCTACTCAAATTTTGGTTACAACAATTGTTTGAAAAATCATTTCACATTCATTCCAACACCAAAATGGGCGAATGAGATGTCGAGTCGAAGCTCACTTCGAAGCACATTTTCCAACACAATCTGGTCCCGTGGATTGATACTAAATCGGGAAAAGCCACGACTATACAGGAAAAAGCCACGACTATACAGGATAAACCATGTCCTATCACTATATTCAAGCCACGACACTTACTAGTATTAAAAAAGCCACGACTATACAGGAAAAAAATCCAAAAATAATGGCATTATGAACTCCATTTTGTAAAAACCCAAAAAACTAAATTCATATTAGTAAACTTTAAAAGATTTATTTTCCTAAAAACTCTAAAGCAAGCCAATGGTTTCACTATATTATGTTTATTACAACATCACTAGGACAATAAGACAGTGACGGACCACATTTTTTGAGATTGGGAGTACGACCATTAATATATAATTTAAATATTTATACATAAACATTGTTTTATATTTAAAGTGCATATAATCAAATTAAATATGAAAATAAATAAGATGTTATATAGAGCTCAAAATAATATTACATTTACAAGTTGCAAGCCTCAACTCCTAATTTAATTAGTACTCCCTCCGTTTTGAAATTATTTGCATTGTTTGACCAGCACTATTTTTAAGAAAATAAGAATTAGTGGTTGGTGATGTAAGATAAATGAGGGGTATTTTAGTCGATTTGATGAGGTATAAAGTGGATTTGATGAGGTGTAAAGTAAAATGTATATAAAAAAGGAGTGGCAATTTTGAAAATGAAATGATGTTGGGAGGGTATTAATTTTGTGGAGTATTTCCATATTAAAAGTGCAAATAATTTTGGAACGTCACAATAAGAAAAGTGTGCAAATAATCATGGGACGGGGGAGTAGTACATAGAAAAATTAGACAAATATTTATAAGAATTTGATTCAATAAAGTTTTTTAGCAAACTCGGTATCACTATTTAGTAATATTTAGAATAGAAAGTGTAATTGTTTAGTGATTCGTGTTGGAATTAATGGGATTGATTGGGATTTGACACCCTGGTCTAATTTAATTAATTAGACGGACTGAACGTTAATTAAGAAATAATTGAACGTGACATAGTCGATCTACTCGCGGAGTAGATGAACGTGGTATATTTAATATCTCAAAACCGAGTTAAGGTGAGTGAGAAATTTATTGTTGAAGTTGAAGAGTTTCAACTTGAAAGTTTGAGGAATGTGGGAAATTGTCTCACATAGGAAACCTACAAAACATTTATGATGTTTAAAGGTATTGAAGTAGCTTGGAAGTTCAACTATGTAAAAGAGGTACACCCCTCTAAGAGCCACACGCGCGCGCGTGCCCGCCCGTCCGGCTCGGCTTCGTATTTGGATTTGGCAATTGGTCTTTGGTGGTCTTTGGGGCCCGCCTATCTTTTTGCAGACCCAAAAACTCCGAAAGCCCAACTCAGGAATGGGCTCGGCCCATTCGAACTACTTCAAGAATGTTCCAGAATTATCTAGAAGTCTCAAACTTGGTCTTCAAGATTCGGTCTTCAAGACTTATCCACGTGCGAGATATTTTCTCAACCGCTCTTCCCTCATAAATCCTTACGCTGAAATTCGCCCCTCTACCCTTCTACTCTCCTCTCGTCCCTACGCAGTGTGTTGAGCTCCCGAAAGCCTTACACTGTTCTTTCTTGTGCCGGATTTATATCCGAGAGTGTTTAGTTCGTACTAAGTACGTTCGCCGAGGCTTCTTATACAGTGGTGCTACTGTGTAAGAAGTAAAAGTCGTTTTACCTTTGGGAACGGAACGCCGTAACAGTCGAGCACTATCCTGGGCGTATTCTGTTCTGCGGGAAAAGGGTTTCCCTTGACTCGACTTATTTGTGTTATCATATTTGTTATCTGAATCTTCGATATTGCAGGTTGCAGTTTACACGGCGTAAGCAGGTTCCAACAATCGCAGAACAGAATAGATTAATTATTTAATTTAATTTATTGGATAATTAATTAATTAAACTTTTGGATAACTACTGCAATATTGAAATTTAATCATTAATTAATTATTTGACTTAATTAATTACTGCAATATCAGAAGAGAGAGAAAATATATTTAATTGGTGGATTAATTTCTGTTGAGATTGATATCATGGAGAAGAAGCATGGCTTCATTGGAGCTTGTCTTCGATTGGAGCATGTCTTCGTTGGAGCAGGGCTTCGTTGATATGGAGCATGGCTTCGTTGTTGGGCAGAATTGATAATTCTGAGAGCACGCCTGGAAATCTAATTAAATTGGAATTATCCATTGAGCTGCAGGCGCTTACTCGCGAGATGAGATTCGTGAGGATTATGAGATCCAATTAAATTGGAATTATCCATTTGAGCTGCAGACGCTTACTCAAGCGAGATGAGATTCGTGAGGATTATGAGATCCAATTCGTAATTCTATGAATTAAGGATTTGAGAGTTTTGGTGATTCTGAGAACTCTCGCCCCAGGATTATGAGATCCAATTAAATTGGAACTATCCATTGAGCTACAAGCACTTACTCGCGGGGCATACCTGAAAATCCAATTAAATTAAATTGGAATTGCACATCAATTAATCTATAGGATTAAATTAGAGGATGTGCTGATAAATTGATTAATTACCATAATTAATCAAAGAGGATTAAATTGGATTTAATTAAATCAATTAATCGAGAGGATTAAATTGATTAATTACATCAATTAATCAGGAGTATCAAAGTATATTTGATATGGAGCATGGCTTCGTTGGAGCATGGCATGGCCTCGTTGGAGCATGGCTTCATTGGAACAGAGCATGGCTTCGTGGGGAGCATCTCCGGCTTGGGCAGAATTGATGTATTCTGAGAACAAATTGACTTTGTCAATTAATTACAGAATAAAATAAATTAATAATTAATTAAATTTTGGATAATTACTGAGGAATATTCAAATTTAATTATTAATTATTTCTGGGAATTAAATATTTGTGCTCGAGAGCATAAATTTGTTTTGAATTTAGTTCAAAAGATTTTGACTAGTATAATTTGATCGAAAATTATGCTCGAGTCACGGGTGACAATAAAAGTCACATTTGAAATTGAATTTAATTTGGTATGTTGACCAAAGATTAAATTAATTTATAATTCCAATAAAAGAAAAATCAAAGATCGATTTTTTAATGTATCGAGGTTGTGTCCAAATTTGGTGAATTTGAGAAATTCACAAATAAAGTGGCAAGCAACTCGAATGTGGGGATATGCATCTCCTCACATGGATACATTCAAATGTGAGGGAGAGAGGTCTCCGTCGACTGTTTGAATGAAAGGGGTAGCTAAGGTGTGACCTTAAAGCTAAATATGGAAAAACCTAAGATGGTTGAACTCAGTGGAATGTTTTCCACAAGTAATGTGGATTTGTTCATTTTGAAAAATCGCATTCGAGTAAAAGCTCCACACGAGGAGTGAAAAAGTACTTTATTAATTTTATTAATGATTGTACACGATTCTGCTACGTTTATCTTTTAAAAAGTAAAGACGAAACTATAGAAGCTTTCAAACGTTACAAAAATGAAGTAGAGAATCAATTGGACACTCGAATTAAATCAATTCGTAATGATAGAGGTGGAGAGTACGTAGCTCCGTTTGAACAATTATGTATTGAATCAGGGATTATACATCAAACAACAGCCCCTTACTCACCTCAGTCTAATGGTGTTGCGGAAAGGAAAAACCGAACACTAAAAGAGATGATGAACGCAATGTTAATCAGCTCTGGTCTACCTCAGAACTTGTGGGGGGAAACCATTCTGTCGACTAACCACATTCTGAATAAGATTCCTCATAAAACTAAGGATCAAACTCCTTATGAAATATGGAGGAAACGAAAACCTTCATACCAATACCTCAAAGTGTGGGGGTGTTTGGCTAAGGTTGAAGTACCGCTTCCTAAACAAGTTAAAATCGGCCCTAAAACAGTCGATTGTATCTTTATAGGATATGCTTCAAACAGTAGTGCCTATCGATTTCTGATTCACAAATCTGAAGTGCCGGATATGACAGAAGGCACTACAATAGAGTGAAGGAACGCAGTGTTCTTTGAAAGTATCTTTCCTCTTAAGGAGAAAGAGGAAGTGAGTTCGAGTAAGAGAACTTTCGAAGCAACAGACGACACTGTTAGTCCTTCCACTCAAGAGAGTGAAGAACCGAGACGCAGTAAGAGAGCTAGAATTGATAAAGATTTTGGTTCAGACTTCATTACTTATGTTTTGGAGGAAGAAGAACCAAAACTATCAAAGAAGCTATGGCAAGACCAGATGCACACCTCTAGAAAGAAGCCATACAAAGTGAATATGAGTCTATTCTCTTAAACCACACATGGGAGTTGGTCGACCTCCCGAAAGGTTGTAAGCCCTTAGGATGCAATTGGATCCTTAGAAGAAAGTACAAAGCAGATGGATCTGTTGATAAGTACAAAGCTCGTCTAGTTGCAAAGGGTTTCAAACAAAAGGAAGGGTATGATTTCTTCGATACATACTCACCGGTGACAAGGATCACCTCCATTCGGGTGTTAGTCGCTATTGCTGCTTTGCACAATCTCGAAATACACCAAATGGACGTTAAGATGGCGTTTCTTAATGGTGAGATGGATGCTGAAATATACATGGATCAACCCGAAGGATATGTTGCTCCTGGAAACGAGAAAAAGGTGTGCAAACTCGTTCGATCACTGTATGGACTTAAGCAAGCTCCAAAACAGTGGCACTTGAAATTTGACAATACAATGTTGTCAAATGGGTTTCGAATTAACGAATGTGATAAGTGTGTATATGTGAAGAATACACCTAATGGATTTGTTATTGTGTGCTTATATGTCGATGACATGTTAATCATGAGTAACAATCACGATATCATAGTTAATAAGAAGAACATGTTAAGTAGAAACTTTGACATGAAAGACATGGGATTAGCAGACGTGATTCTTGGAATCAAGATAGAGAAAACGTCCAATGGAATTTCCTTGACACAATCTCACTATGTGGAGAAGGTACTAAACCAATTTAATGCCTTTGACGATCCACCTGCTAAGACGCATTTGGAACTCAATGTTCAATTGAAAAGGAATAGAGGAGAACCAGTGGCTCAACTGGAATATGCAAGGATCATTGGAAGTGTGATGTACATCACGAACTGTACACGCCCTGATCTTGCATGTTCAGTAAACAAGTTGAGTCAATACACGAACAATCCAAGTCATGAGCACTGGAAAGCATTGAAAAGGGTATTAAGATACTTGAAGTACACCCTTGATTATGGACTTCACTACACAAGACATCCAGCTGTAGTCGAAGGATACAGTGATGCAAGTTGGATATCAGACACGAAAGACTCGCTATCCACTAGTGGATATGTATTCACTATTGGAGGAGCAGCAGTGTCGTGGAGGTCCAAGAAACAAACGTGTATTGCCCGTTCCACAATGGAATCAGAATTTATAGCTTTAGACCTAGCCGCTGCAGAGGCTGAATGGTTGCGTAATTTTCTGGAAGACATTCCATGTTGGAATAAACCGGTACCTTCGGTGACGGTACACTGTGACAGTCAAGCTGCCATTGGGAGAGCTACGAATTTTCTGGAAGACATTCCACATACGTCGTCGACACAACTCCGTTAAAGAATTGATCTCCACTGGAGTAATGTCCATTGATTATGTCAATACAAAGGACAATATAGCGGATCCGCTCAAGAAGAGCAAAAATCGAGATCAATTGAACAAGCTGGTAGAAGGAATGGGTCTAATCCCCACAAGAAAAACCAAAGCAGTGGTAACCCAACCATGATGACTGGAGATCCCAAGAACTTGGTTCAATGGGAAAACGAAGCTGTGGAAGTTAGTGACAAAACACTTGAAAAATATGACTATTCCGGACAGCACTAACTCAAGTGTTAACGACCCGTAAGATGTGGTAAAGGCTGAGTCTTCGACTCTTAATGATTCCTAGAGTATAACGGGATACTCGAAAGGAAGTTACCTATATAAATGAGAAGTGAGGGCCGCTTCGACCAAACATTTATGAATACAAAGGACGTCCATGGCCAAAACGGACAAAAACGTGAGAACGTTACGAAGACGAGATTGAAGTGTGCTGACACTGTTGTCTAGGTATACACTATGGAGGAGTAGTTCAAGGCATCGCGTCCACTAAGCCGCCGGTGTACCCGATAGTGTTTGGCTACGGAAAGTTCAAGGCCAAAAACCACTTATCCGGACGCACGGAGATCTCACTCGAACTGAACACTGAGTCTGATGTTGTATAGATACGATTTTCACTCATGTGGGGGATTGTTGGAATTAATGGGATTAATTGGGTTTTGACACCCTGATCTAATTTAATTAATTAGACGGACTGAACGTTAATTAAGAAATAATTGAACGTGACATAGTCGATCTACTCGCGGAGTAGATGAACGTGGTATATTTAATATCTCAAAACCGAGTTAAGGTGAGTGAGAAATTTATTGTTGAAGTTGAAGAGTTTCAACTTGGAAGTTTGAGGAATGTGGGAAATTGTCCCACATAGGAAACCTACAAAACATTTATGATGTTTAAAGGTATTGAAGTAGCTTGGAAGTTCAACTATGTAAAAGAGGTACACCCCTCTAAGAGCCACAAGCGCGCGCGCCCGTCCGGCTCGGCTTTGTATTTGGATTTGACAATTGGTCTTTGGTGGTCTTTGGGGCCCGCCTATCTTTTTGCAGACCCAAAAACTCCGAAAGCCCAACTCAGGAATGGGCTCGGCCCATTCGAACTACTTCAAGAATGTTCCAGAATTATCTGGAAGTCTCAACCGCTGTGATATTTTCGCGATATATTCCCAAGAATCGGGCCTGGCCCACGCGTTTTCCAACAGCCTTCCTAGGGTTTCTTCTGCCTATAAATATCAGACTCTTCCCTCATAAATCCTTACGCTGAAATTCGCCCCTCTACCCTTCTACTCTCCTCTCGTCCCTACGGCGTAAGCAGTTTCTAACAATTCGAAAAGAAAAAAAACTACACACAAAATCAAACATTTTTATTTTTATTTTAAAAAATTTATCTTTTTTCTATTTTTATCACAGATTTTTCTAAACTATCCTTATGTAATTATTACAATATCACTTTTATTGAAAATATATTAATGATTCATTTTCTCTCACTTTCTTTAAAATGGTAAGAATGTCATATATATAAAAGAAAAGGTTAAAAGGGAGAGAGAAAAATTAATAAAGGATAAATGTGTCAAAAAAATATGTTTGTTAATTCTGTACAAAATGACAAATGCGACAAACTTTATTAAACAAACTTTATTAAACAAAGGGAGTATATCATCAAAATATCAAATTACTTAATACTCATTATCACCATAATTATCAATCATAATTATCTTAGACTAAAAAAATAAAAAATCCTAAATTAATTTAATTATGTAGTAGTTTGTAAAATATAGTTCATAAATTATTCTATTTAAAGAAGGGGTAAAAAATTGGCAAGTCATGAATTTGAGTCAAATGTTTTTTTTTTACAAAAAATATATAAAAATAAAGTGTTTGTTTATAATAAAAAAAAGAAAAAGAATGAGTGGTAATAAATTAATTTGTGAAAATATTATTTTAAAAAGATGCAAATAATGAAATTGTAAAAAAAAAATATATATGAATAACGATTGTATTTTATGTTAATTGTTTGTTTGAAGAGTCGTAGAGTGAGAAGGATATTAGGCGTAATTATTTAGAATAGCAGACCCTTTTTAAATGAAGATTTTTGTTATCAAAGATATGAAACCACGTTAATTATGGCTGTGGAATGCAAAATAATATTTATAAACAGATAATGAAATTTTAGGCTCGATCGAATCAAGTTTAAAATTTATTCGATTGAATGCGAGTTTGAAATTTATTATGAGGTAAGAGAAAAATAGAAGATGGTGTCATGTGTGATTTTCAAGAAAATAATATATTGATAAGATGTATTAGTAGGATATATAAATATTTTTATGGGTGAATGTAATTGGATGGTGAAATCCGAATATTAAATTCCGAACTAGAACAAGACGGGGGACATTACGTCCCACGTTTGGACGGGTGAGTACCAAAAGAAACATGTTCTTAGTGATTTGAAAAGAAAAAAAACTACACTCAAAATCAAACATTTTTAAATGGTGATAATTTAGGGTAATACATCGAATGCTAATAGATAATGATAATGCTCAGAAGAAAATAGTTCATGTTATTCTATTTTTATAGTAGAATTTGAATTCACGTGTTTTGGAAGAAACACATAAGCATAAGAAGTAAACATCTTTAACACTGTCATCCTCAGAATTATATGACGTTGATTATATTTTAATATGACACATGTCAATCATTCATATAATGAAATAATATACTCCTATAAAATATAAAAACTGAAACATGTAATTTCAATCGACATCCGTACCCCATGTCTCTCAACAAAATCCGGCCCCTACCAGAAGGGACCACACACATACATAAATATCATGTCATCAAATTACTGAATAGTTCATCACCATAATTATCGATCATATTTATCTTAGACTAAAATATATAAAAAATCCTAAACTAATTTAATTATGTAGTTAGTAAAGTATAGTTCATAAATTACTCTATTTAAAGAAGGGATAAAAAATTGGCAAGTTGGAATTTGAGTCAAAATGAATTTTTTTACAAAAATTATATAAAAATAAATAAAAATAAAGTGTTTGTTTATAATAATAATAAAAAAAAAGAATGAGTGGTAATAAATTAATGTGTGAAAATATTATTTTAAAAAGATGCAAATAATGAAATTGTAAAAAAAAAAAGAATAACGACCTTTTGCCGCGCGTGGTGGAATTCAAAAAATATAATAAAGAATTGTCTATATGCGCGTGAAATCGACTCTCCATTGAAGAAACCCTAATTCTTTGCATCAATTCATTCAATTGAAACCCTAATTCTCAGTCCCGCCACCACGCCGTTCGCCTCCACCACCAGCCCCACTCGCAGCGCCGCGCCGCCTCCCACTCCCTTTCCCAGTGTCGCGCCGCCTCCCTCTGCCCATATTCTCAGTCCTGCCGCCACGCCGTTCGCCTCCACCAGCCCCGTTCGCGGTGTCGCGCCGCCTCCCCACTCCCTTTCCGGCGCCGCGCAGTCTACCCCACTCCCTTTCCTAGCGTCGCGCCGCCTCTGTCTGGCCCGCCACCCCTCCGTCTCCTGTGGATTTTGAAATTTGAAAAAAAGGGACAACCCAAATCTGACACGAAAGGTACGATTTTTTTTCCTTCGATTTTTTGTTGCCGAATCTTGGTATTTTTCGAAATTCAGCACTGTTTTCGACTATTTTGTTTCGTAAATTGTTGCTTGTTTAAACATTAGGTGACCGAATTTGTTTTATGTTACAGTAATGATTACGAAGGTTAATCTTTGTAGATTGATGGAATAAATCTTTATTTCTGGATATTAATTATACTTATACTAGAGCCAATTAATTAATCTTTATTTTTGTATGATGAAGGTTTGCAAATAGTGAGAGATATGGGGAGGGCAAAGCTAAAAATGGAGCTCATACAAAACGGGAAATCAAGAAACTTGGTTTTCAAGAGAAGGAAGCAGTGCCTGATTCGAAAAATCCAGGAACTCACCACCCTATGTGATGTGAGTGCATGCATGATCATCTACGGCCCAAAACAAGAGAACGGGCCCATTAATCCTGACGTCTGGCCCCAAAGCCCCGGCCCAATTATCGACATTTACAAGGCCCAGAATCTGGATTCCAAAAAAAAAGCATTCGGGTTGAATGATTTTTTCAATGGGAGGAAGAAGATCGAGGACAAGCTTGCCCAGGATCAAAAAAGTAACATGGAATCTAGGTACCCTACTCATCTTGATTCCACCATGAAAGAATGGACCGGACAACAGTTAAGACAATTTGCAGCAAATTTGGGCAATAAAGCTGAGAATGTAAAAGCCAGGATTGAGAGTTTAAAGCAGAGTTCACCAAGCATACCAGGAGTTATGGAAGAGATGCATTTTGGCAATCCTGCAACGTTGAATGGACAATTCTCCCCTCCTCCTCCTCCGCCACCCATTATCCCTATCCACTACCCTAGTACCATTGACGACCATCATCAGCAAAACTCCTTTACGACGATGCTTCAAATGAACGGTGGTGATCACTTTGGAGGTTTTGATCAATTTGGAGGTTTTGATCAATTTGGAGGTGGTGATCAATTTGGAGGTTGTGATCAATTTGGAGGTTGTGATCAATTTGGAGGTTTTGATCAATTTGGAGGTTGTGATCAATTTGGAGGTGGGGCCAATTTCCAGAGTGCATCATATATGAACCAAATTTTCTACGAAACTGCGTCGTCCTCAGGGGTGGTGGAGCCCATGATTTGCTCGTTAGACCATTATAATGGACAGTCGCTGCTGCTGCCTCTGCCGCAAGAACTACAGTTTCCCTCCGGTTGGGAAAATTATTATGGGAGCTATGAGGATATTCTTCAGCATTAGATGTAAAACAGAGTGTAGACCTGTAGAGTATCAGATTTAAAATGTGACATCAGAAATTCATTCAACTGAAAACAGTACTTGTATTTCATTTCTTATATCAATGAAGCATGACAGATATTAACTTCTTCTCTTATTGATGGGGTGTTAGGATGCCTATTTTGTATCTAATTACAAAAGGAACAACCATAGAGGGTAAATAAATCAAGGAATATTTATAACCAAAAAAAAAATCTCTTTTTCTTTCTTGCATCTTGTGAAAGGCTGTACACCTCATCATCTTATGATTTTCATTGCAGGATCTAAAACTCCAATAACTATCAAATGCCAGACAATTTATTGAAAATGACCCACACATTATTAGAGTTATAAGATATAAAGAAAGACTAAATAAACAATATTCATAAACACCATACCATTAAGTGAATTCTTGTTAGAATCCTTTACGTTTACGGACCGTCCTTGTCGCCATTCCATCTTCAACAAAACTTTCACACCTAATCATAAGAAGCACAAAAACTTAAAAGAGATAAAATAACAAAAGAATATGCTTATCAGTAAATTAGACACCAACCTATAGACTCTGTAACTGGAGCTATATAAGTTCATCAGGGACAGGTCCAGGAATAGCCCAAGGCCTAAAACAAGTTTAAGATTAAAACCAATTATAAAATAGAAATGGAGATAAGAGGAACTTGTGGAATCGCAGAGACTACAAATAAAATAGCACTACATGTAAACTTTTATTTAGTAAAATGGCAGCAACCAAGGAGATAAATGCAAAGAATCAGCAGTAATGTGTGTATAAGTCAACAGAACAAAGACCCAAACTAGATAAAAGTGCCAGTTAGGATCCAAATTGGTAGTTTACAAATACAAGTTCAAGAATGTTTTTTATAGTTTAGCAGCTAACTATAGAAAAGCCAAACTGTAGGATAAAAGTGCCAGTTATGATCCAAATCGGTAGTTCACAAATACAAGTTGAAGAATGTTTTCTAGAGTTTAGCAGCTAAGTATAGAAAAGCCAAAGTACTGTAGGATAAATTATATGCCCAAAATTGAGCTCAGACAAGTATTTGAATGAGAAAAAAAGCAAGCAGAACAAACAGTGTTAATAAGTTAACATGAACCTAGAGAAGAGCTAGAAACCATTGTTGTTGCTCCTTTTCAGCTTGTTTACGAGGAGCTAGAAACCATTGAGGAGTCCATCCTGCAAGTTATAACAGCAGTCTGTCAATATTTCTTTACATATGAACGAAATCAACAAACAATAGGACCGCAACCAGTAAATGCTCCATGAAACCTCCTCCTTCCTGGAGACTTTCCCATTACAAACAATTTGGAGTTAATCCGCCGTAACATAACAAACCAACTCAGAAAACACAACAAAGTGATTTTGTTCATTGGAAGACTATAATCGACTTCAAAACTCACCCCCACTCCCATACACACAAAGAGAAAGAGGAACTAAAATCCTATTAAACATTCAATATAAACAACAATACTTTTTGTTCCATACTTGAATTCAACTTTTTCCACAGTAACTGAACAACTCTACAAATTGATGGTGAATTTTTACCTCTTGTTTCCATGGAGGAAGAGCGCTTCTGAGCTGACCGGAGGCCTCCGCCACCGCCTTTTTCTTGCGACTGGTAATTTCTTTTTCTCGCTCAATCGGCGTCCCATAGAAGTCGAAATCTTCTTCAGTTCTTCGTCGCTTGGCATTTCGGATTTTCCCTTTTTTTTGGAGCTAAATTATTTGGTAAAATATAAATATTTTTCATTTAAATATATTTTTCATTTCTTATTTTCCTATTATACTTGAAAGATTATATATATATATATATATATAAACTATTGTTGAAAATTAACTTGAACTAAAAGTTAGATATCAAAGCATCTCATGCACATAATTAACATTGGCATTCGTACCAATTTACATACTAATAAAATGTTATTTTATAAATAAAAATAAAATCAAATGACTGTATTAAAAAAACTAAATCTAGAAAACTAAAAATAAAAATAAATATAATTGAGTTAGTTGCCTTAATCTAGAAATTAAATAATTAAAATTAATATAATTAAAGTTCTTGAGAGAGATCTCATTTTATACATTGAGATTTGGAAATTTGTAAAGACTAAATGTTCATTGTGGTGAACTTATGCAATGGACTTTTTTAGGAATTTTTTATTATCCCCGCATGACAGCAATTTATGAGTTAGACAGTTTGATTGTCTTTTTTAACATAGTTCTTGAAATTTACAATCATTTAGGTAAGATTTCCCTTCGCCTCAACTCATCCTCTTTAAGGTTGTTTGTTAGTCCCATTTCTTTCGATGATGTCATAACTAACTCTCAATTTAACCCTTTGATTAATTGATCTGCAATATTATCCTTAGACTTCACGTAGTCTATTGAGATAACTTCAGTTGAGAGTAGTTGTCTAATGATATTATGTTTACGACGAATATGTCTAGACTTGCCATTGTACAAATTACTTTGTGCTCTTCCAATTGCAGATTGACTATCACAATGAATGCATATTGGTGGCACAATCTTTTTCCACTTTGGAATATCTTCCAAAAAAATTCTAAGTCATTCGACTTCTTCACCACATTTGTCAAGAGCTATGAACTCTAACTTCATTGTGGATCTTGCAACTTAAACACTTCCACGAAATAGATGCACCTCTAAGAGTAAAAATGTATCCACTCGTGGACTTTGAATCTTTTATATCTGATATTCAATTTGCATCAGTGTAACCTTCAATTACAACGGGATATTTCATATAATGCAGCCCATAATCTCGAGTATATCTTAAGTATCTAAGTAATTTTACAATAGTTTTCCAGTGACTTTCACCCGAATTACTAGTGTATCTAGTTAGCTTGTATACTGCATAGGTTGTGTCTGGTCTTGTACAACTTGTTAAGTACATTAGACTGCCTATCACTCTTGAGTAATCTACTGGACTCATACTTTCACCTTTATTTTTGACTAGGTGTTGAGTTGGATATATTGGAGTTCTAACAAAACCCGGATAGTTCTTGCTAAACTTCTCTAAGACCTTGTCAATATAATGAGCTTGACTCAAGGCAATTCATTCCAATATTTTATCGATTTTAATTCCAAGTATAACATCAGCAATTTCCATATCCTTCATGTCAAACCTTGAATTTAACATAAATTTAGTGGATTTCACCATTTTATCATTACTACCAATGATAAGTATGTCATCTACATAAAGACACATGGTCACATAACCATCTTCCTTGTCTTTTATGTAAACACATTTATCACATTCATTATACAGAATCTATATTCTAGCATGGCATTGTCAAATTTTATGTGCCACTGTTTTGGTGCTTATTTCAAGCCATATAAAGACTTTACCAATTTACAAATCTTATTTTCTTGTCTGGGAGCAGAAAAATCTTCTGGTTGTTCAATATAAATCTCCTCAACTAAATCACCATTTAGAAAGATTTTTTTTACATCCATTTGATGTATTTCAAGATTTCTCAAAGAAACTATTGCCACTAGTAATCTTACCGACATACTTCTCGTCACGGGAGAATACGTGTCAAAATAGTCAAGACCTTTTTTTTTGTCTATAACCTTTAATTACAAGTCTCGCCTAGTATTTGTCAATGGTCCCATCAGTTTTCATTTCCTTTTGAAGAATCACTTGTATCCTAGTGTTTTACTCCCCGGAGGAAGATTCACTAATTCCCAAGTGTGATTTTGCACAATGGAATCAATCTCACTCTAAATTGCCTCTTTCCATAGAGGACCTTCAGACGAGTTTACGACTTCCTTGAAGCTTTAAGGTTCACTTTCGAGCATATAGGTAAGAAAATATGGACCAAACATTTTTCCACCCTGGCTCTTTTGCTTCTTCTTGGTTCAACCTCTACATTCTCAATAGTTTCTTCCACTGTTGTATTTTCATGCATTTTTGAAGTACTAGTTTCATTATTAATTTCATTGCATGTCTTTCATGGAAATATGTGTTCAAAAAATGAAGCATTTCTTGATTCATAATAGTATTTTTATGTATGTCCTTAATTTTGGATTCATACACAAGAAATCTTCGATAGGTACTACTGTTATGTAAATAACCAATGACATCTCATTTGTTCACAATAACTATATATCTTAATCTTTTATATTTGCAAACCTATGAAGTGACATGTGTCGCAATGTGATTCACTCTCTTAACCTCACTCTTCTCCATTTTACTCCATTTCAAAATCTCTCTTCTCTCATGCATTTCGACTTTTTTATTTTAATCTCATCCATTCATTTGAACTTTTAATCTTAACCCTACAATCTTAATCACATCTCCTATATAAGTCTCATCTTCTTTTCTTCAATTTCTTCAATTTCATTTCCTTTCATTATTTCGTTTATTTGCAGAAATTATGTAGAATTCTATGTTTGTATATTGTACGTATTGAATCTCAATCTCATCAACTGTTTTTCTTCTTCAACCCACGAATCTCACTGTTTTTTTTTTCTCTATTGATTGATTATGTAATTTGATTTTGAAGGAAGGGGCTGTGATGAGACTTATTGAATGTTATGCACCACTCTTACGTTTGCGAGTAATGAGAAATTCTCTTATGGATGTAATTCTTTAGTCATTCTCCTTGTCAATGTCGTATATTGTATGTATTTATATGTTCTTATTTTCGATTTTATGTTTTTGCATAAATTCTCAATTAGTGAATTTGATTCTCATTTTCGTTTGTTTATTCGAGGCATCCTAAACAGTTCAAATAACGCGTCTCAAACCTAACAATATCGATCAGACGACGATTTGCTCATCATTTCTCATTCATGATCAATTTACAGATCTGTAAAGATGTAAATTCTAGAGTCATATGCCTCTAAAAAAAATAAAAAATTATATATTCATATGTAATGCACAGATTAATCAATCAAATTTATCTTGTATTACTTCTTATTGAAAATATGCAGAAGTAAATGTGTAAAATTATTCCAATAAAGAAACACATTGAAATATACGCATTGAAATCACTCTAATTATAAAAGTATATTAGGATGAAAATAATTAATGTATTACTTCATTTAAATATTTAGAAATATGTTTATTAGAATACATATTCTAGGTCCACAAAATAATTAAAATATATTATAAACATGAAGACAATAACCAAAAAATTCTCTAAAGTATTAATTTAGTAAAAGATATTACCAAAATATTTTATCTAATTTATTAATTTAAAAATAAAATCTCTTTGTCAAAAATTGTATCTACTGGATATTAAAATTAATTTAGTCAAATATAAAATTTATAGTAATGACCTTAAATTAAGGAAACCGAATAATTGATTCTGATTGTACAAAAATTATGAAAAATATTAGTAATTATTAAAATTGTTTCCATTGTGACATAATCTTGGCAAGTCTCAATTAGATACATTTTTTAAGCACGTGTTCTTAAATTAATTGGCTCATAAATTAGAGTTTATTAACAATACAGACCAAGATCCAAACCCATTTTTTAATTCAAGACAAAAATTCTGGATATTATAGTTTAAGACAAATCTATATTTTACATTCCTAATATGCCCTCAACTCAATTCTGCAGGTTACAATTGGAATAAATTTCCCTTATTTGTAGTTGACCTTTCTATTTACTATTGAAACCGAATTTACTCATTCAATTCATTGTTTTCATTACGCCCTCAATTAATGCAACATCTCTTTAAATTATTCAACATTAATTATATAATTAAATAAAATTTATCATATTTAAAAGATTTTTAACTGCAATGTTGTTCGAATAAATTAATTATAAATTCTCTTTTAATAGTTATAAATGTGTTTTTAATATTTTATTTATTCTTATTCAATTAATTAATTTTTCAAAGCTTCTAACAACAATTACACGTAATTTAATAAAATAACCTCAGTATCTATAAAATATTAAACAAATAATTTTTAATATGTATTATTTTTAATAACTTTGACATATATCTCTAATAATTTTTGTATCATTTTATAAATAAACTCTAATACTTTTTTGTCATATAACTTAATATATCAATTTTCAAAATAATCAAATATCCTTTATTATAGCATCTATATTATTGTTGTTTATATTTCCAAATATAATAACAATAACGAAAATATTAAATTAAAGGATATATATTCGATCTTGTTATGTATTATAGTTATGCATATTATATGTTATATGTATTTTTAATGCATATATGCTATTATATGTATTAAATTTTCGCATATTAACTTATATATGAACTACTTTGTGCATATATTATACTACATTTAGTTTGCTATGCATATTTGTTGTATAGTAATTATATTAAAGAAATAATAGTGTTTATACCTTAATTAAAATAAATATATATTCAAATAAACGGAAACTTTTGAACTAAAAGAGAACTATATATGAATTTCAATTTGGATAATAATTTCTGTATTTATCCTTATAACTGTGTATACTGAATATTAATATGAATTATTTATGTATTATATAATTTATATGTATTAATGTATGCATATACTATATTATATGTGTAGATGTTGTTAACTCTTAAATGCTTTAACATTATCAACAACATCTTAATTTGACCTTCCTTGATTTATTCTAAGTCTTTTCTGAAATGTTACATTAAATGTTGTACTAAATGCTCTCACATTCAGGAACGATTCTAGAAGCTTCTACAAGAGTCTGGAACCTGGAAGATTCCAGAATGTTGGAGAACGTGCTAGAAGAGTTTAGAGCATTGTAGAACGACCTGGAAGATGGAAGAAGGATCTAGAAAGATCATGGAAGTTGAGGTCCTAAAAAATAGGATCTCATAATGGAAGAATCTAGAACTTGGCTATTTCTCTATAAATACCGCTGTAGTCTTTCATTTCAAAGTATGCACTACTCGAGTAACACCTTCTTGAGTGTTCAACCCTAGTTCGGAGTTATGGTCAGTAGTTGTATCATTTAACGTACGCCGAGGGATACCACACCTTCCAGTGTACTTAGTTCTAGTCTTGTATCGAGTGAGAGTGAATCATAGATCAGATTAGTTCTTTAGACAGTGTTCTTACACTTAAGTCTATTTGCGGATTCAGGCACCTGCCTCGATCGTAGTTTCTGTTTGTGGAATGTTGAAGTAATTGCTGAGACATTTCACACGACATTTTTTGTATATAACTTAGGAACTAAGTTATTTTTCGCCGTAAGGCTTAGCATAGGTTTTGTTATTAATAAAATCTATGTTAAAAATTATTCCATTGTGTTCGTATTGTGTTTTAGTGTTTTAGACTTCCGCTGTGTACTGTGTTTACTTATTCTCATTCTGTTAGAGTTAATGCTACACTAATTGTCACAACATTCAGTGTAACATTGTTCTGTTTTTTACTTAAACACTAGATACTACCCTCCACACACTTTCAGTTGGTATCAGAGCCAATACCTGACGACACTAGGTTAGATCCTTGCTTAAAGTGTGTTTTAGTTTATGTTAGCAATGGAAACACATCACATATCCACAACACTTAGGCACCCGAACATATTATCCATATTTTAAGCCTAAGATGTGCATGTATATCAAACCGATTGATGAACGTTCTTGGAGGACTGTACTTACAGGTTATGATGTACCAAAGATCCAAATCAACACATCAACACCCCACCAGAAAGAAGGAAAAGTCAATTTCAACCAAGGTTATCAAAAAGTGAAGGTAAACCAAGGTATGATCTTTAATATAAAAAATCAGTTCAATGCATGTTCTGAATATGGTCTTTATGAAAATTAATGTGCCAATACTAGACTTATGCAAAAACTAAATTTTAGTACTACCTTAAATGATGAATCAGATGATGAATTTGATGAATCAAAAGATGTTGAATTTCCTTTTCATACCAAGATTGATTATGATGATTCTTTATATGATAATCTGGATGATACAGATTCTGATGTTGCACCTAATGTCATAACATTTATGGTAACATCGAAACAGAGTCACCCAGATTTGAATTGTTTTAATGGGTTTGTTGATGATGCAGGCATAAGGATTAATGATCATAAGTACCAAAAGTTGTTAGATGATTGTAACTCTCAGAAACTCACTCTTAATTCTTTGAACAAAGAGAATGAGAATCTGAAAGGAACAATTACTAAGCTAGAAATCATACATACCAGAAGAGATTTTGAAGTTTACAAACTGAAGGAGAAATTGATCACCTCTACTTTAAGTTTCATATAATTTTCTATGAGTGCTTCTGATCGATGTTATAGCTATTGGTAAATCTGATAACTGTGGTATACGTTATGATAGTGAAACTGCTTCTATTTTTCTAAGAATTTTGAAAATGCTGTGAAGTTTGTGAAGGCAAATGTTAAAACATATGTTGTAACATCTGCACAAACAGATTCTCACAAAGTCAAAAACATTGAAAAGAAGTTTGTATGTCATTATTTTTCGATATTTGATCATATTTGTCCTTACTGCATGTCAATGTTTGATGATCTGAGATATGAGAAAATGTTACCTAAAATGATGTCACATCCAATGAAGCATTTTCTGAAATCTGCATGAAAATCTGATGTTACTTGTAATGTTGTTCACACTTCCTTGAAAGCATGTTTACTTGGTCAATGGTATTTTGATAGTGGTTGTTCTAGACATATGACAGTACAAATTGACTACTTATCTGATTATGTGACCTTGAATGATGGTAATGTTACATATGGTGGTTGTTCTAAAGGACATATTATAGGAAAAGGAACTTTGAATGTTGAAAGTTTTCCTAAGCTTAAATATGTTTTGCATGTTGATGACTTGCTTGCTCATTTGATTAGTATTAGTCAACTTTGTGATGATAATTTGCATGTAAATTTTGACAAAGAATCATGTGTATGTTCTTAATAAAGATGAAAAATGTCTAGGGCAGTAGATAATTGTTATCTTATTGGAACAAATGTGTGTAATTTGTCAAAGAATGATGAAAATATCTTATTGCATCAAAAATTGGGACATGCACATTATAGATCAGTGAAGAGACTAATCAAAGTCGATGCAGTGAAAAGGATTACCAAAACAGAAGTTTCAGAGTACTACTGTATGTGGACCATGCCAGAAAGGTAAGCAGGTAAGAGTGTTGCATAAAATGCTGTCACATTGTTCTACACATCAATGTTTCGAATTGTTTTGCACATGGATTTTATTGGTCCTATGAAAACTGAAAGCATTGGAGGCAAAAGATATTCACTTGTTGTGGTAGATGATTTTTCTAGATTTACCTGGATTGAGTTTTTAAGAGATATATCTGAAATATTAATTTGCTGCATTTAAAGTTCTCTATAAAAGGTTCAAAAATGTGTTTAACTTGAAAGTTGACCATATTAGAACTGATCATGCATGGTAGGGAATTTGAAAATAGCATGTTTAATGTTTTTATGATTAAAAATGGTATTTTACAAGAATATTCATCTCCTAAAACTCCACAACGGAATGTCTTTGCTGAAAGAAAGAATATACCTCTACAAGAAATGATAAGAGTCATGCTTACTTCTAAAAGTCTTGCTAAGAGATTTTGGGATGTAGCATTGAATACATCATGTCATATTATTGATATAGTTTATATTCGATCTGGTTCTATTCAAACACCTTATGAGATTTTGAACATTAGAAAACCAAATGTGAAGTATTTTCATATATCTGGTTGTGTGTGTTATATTCTGAATGATATGGATCAACTTCACAAGTTTGATTCTAAAAGTGATAAAGGTTTCTTTTTAGGCTATTCTAGAAATAGTAAAGCTTATAGAATTTATAACCTTAGGACTAACACTGTTCAAGAATCTGTTAATGTTGTGTTTGATGATGATAAAGGTCTTACAGATGATAAAGATGAAGAAGATGTACCACAAGTGACTGACAATTCTGAGAATACACTGAAGTCTGATAATGCTGCACCAAATGCTAACACATCTACAGATCAGTCAGTTGTAATTCCACAGAATGATCAGTATGTTCCCAAAACGAATCCTTCTTCAAGAATGGGAAAAAGTCATCCTACTGACCACATCATAGGCGATGCTACAGTTGGAGTGCAAACAAGAGGAAGAATAAGATCGAATAAGGTAGATGTGGTAAGAACAATATGCATGTCTTCTATTTGCAATGTTGTGAATGCAGAGTGTTACTATTCTGAAATTGAACCTAAAAGTGTGAATGAAGCATTAACTGATGAAAATTGGATAAATGCTATGCATGAGGAACTTAATCAGTTTGAAAGAAATGATGTATGAACATTTGTTCTAAGACCTAGTCATATTGATGTCATTAGAACAAAGTTGATTTTTAAGAATAAAACTGATGAGTTTGATAACACTTTTTTTAGGATTGAGACTAGATTAGTTGCACAAGGTTACACCCAAGTTGAGGTTATTGATTTTGATGAAACTTTTGCACATGTTGCTAGGATAGAATCTATTAGATTATTGCTAGCAATTGCATGTTTTATTGGCATTAAACTTCTTCAAATGAATGTATAAACTGCATTTCTAAATTGCATTTTGAATGAAGAAACATATGTTGAACAACTTAAAGGATTTGAAGATCCACAATACCCTGATTGTTTTGTTAGAGTAGAAATTGATATAACTTTGTTCATTAAGCACACTGGAGAAGATTTACTTATTGCTCAAATATATGTTGATGACATTGTGTTTGGTTTAACTTGTGATAAAATGTTAACCAATTTTTTAAAGCAATGACTGCAACATTTGAGATGAGTATGGTTAGAGACTTGAATTATTGTTTAGGTCTTCAAATCAAGCAATGTAAGGATGGTATATTCTTCTCTCAATGTAAGTATGCTAAGAACTTGGTTAAAATGTTTGATTTTGAAAGTTAAAAAGTAATGAAAACTTCTATGAGATCTACTTTGAAACTTTGCAAAGACAATGTTGGTAAGGATGTTGATCCAACATTGTATAGATCCATGATAAGAAGTTTACTTTATCTAACCTCTAATAGACCAGATATTTTGTACAGTGTTTTTGTTTGTGCTAGGTACCAAGCTAATCCAAAGGAATCTCACCTGAATGTTTTGAAAAGAATTATCAAGTCTGATGCATGTACAAGTGAACTTGGGATATGGTACACTATGAAAACCAATAACACATTGATTGGATACAGTGATGCGGATTGAGCATGAGATATAGACGACAGAAAGAGTAAGAGTATAGGATGTTTCTACATGGGAAACAATCTTGTGGTTAAGCAAGATGTTTCATGCCTATGAAATTGAAATTAATATCCTTACAATTTTCTGTGATAATATGAGTGCATAAACATTTCTAAAAATTCAGTACAACACTCACTCACTAAACACATTTGCATTAGGCATTATTTTATGAGATATTTAGTTGAGAAGAACATAGTAAAGTTGGAATACGTACCTTTTGAAAATCACAATGCTGATTTATTTACTAAGGTTTTGACCTTGAGACATTCTTATCTTTGAGAAAATCTCTTGGTATGTGTAGTATCTGAATAATCATAGATGGATGGTGTCACAAATGTCGTAACATTTTGGACAACATCATAAGGTTGTATAATTGTTATAGATTTAATTTATTTCCTATTTTCGTTGAATAATTCCTTTGTAAAATATTCTTGAATCAAAAATTTGTTGTGCAAAAATAAACATGTCTTACACCTCTCAAATGCATAAAAAATAGAATGTTATTAGCATACTAAAAGATGTACCAAATCACTGAGTAACTATGGAGCACGGAGTTCACTACTACGATGCCTTCTTTTCAAAAGGTGATATTTGGTAAAAACATCAAGAGGTTTGTAATCCATTAAGTAAGTATGGGGCACGGAGTTCGCTACTACGATGTACTCTACAGGAACAATGGATCAATACAAATTAGATGATATAACACAAAAAAAAAAAAAAAATATGTGCAACACAAATGAAGTAAATTCATGTAAAAACCGTGTTGAGGTGTATGTAACAGTTTTGAGCATAACATTAGATGATTCGATTATATTTTTATAAGTAGTAATTATTTGATTATTTGTGGAAATTTATTTTATTTATTTCTGATTATACTAACCCACATCCTTGTTTTATTTCAGATTATACACATTTAAATACTAGATATTCTAGAATGTTCTTAATTTAATTAATTATTTAATTATGATTTTACCCACTACTTAACCATGATCTATTTTTGTGGCTAAGTTTATGGAGTACTATCGAATTTCTTCTAGAAACTTCCTTAGTTAGTTTTTAATTTTTTATACGTATTACTTCCACCTATGCATTCTCTCTTATATACTTCTCATAACATGATATACTAAGCATTGCGTTTTTTCGAGTGATTCGAGTATTGCGTTTTATGATTTGCTAAAGCCTTGTTTGTCTCGGTTATTGTGATTATCTTTTTGATTTCTTGGTGCTTAAAGGACAGGAAACTACCTCACCACACTCAAACTCCCACGAAACTGTCATCTCCATCTCTCTCCAATCTTAATAGTTTCGCTTTCATGGCCGCTTACACCAAAAACTCACCAGTTGCTACAAGAAAAGCTGAAACACTTACCCAAACAACTTCAGTTACACCCATTCCTACAACTGTTCACATTCCACTCGATTCGACCCTTAACGAGCTGAACCAAGCTGTTGAGAATATGTCTCAATCGAATGTGAATTCTGAGAATCTATCTATTCTTACTGTTGGAAATATGTCCATTGACATTTCTCACTACTGAAAACTGAAAAACTCACCACTACACTTGGTTCGTTCACCTCATAAAAGCCCCAATTTCCAAGTCCTAATACTGAAACAGAGGCAAACGCCTCGATAGCTTCCTCTCTGGGGGAGAGTGAAAAGGAAATTGATGATTTTCGTGTTGCTGAACAGAACGAGTCTGCAAATGCTGAGACATCCGATTCTGAGGACGCTCAAATGAAGGAGGCCGACGCGAATGCTAACTCAGGTGAAACTAACTTTTCTCCTTTTAATACTGATGAATCTGAATATATTGCATTTAGGAAGATCGTTAAGAAAGAAAAGAGAAAAGATTAGCACATGTTCAACGAAGGAGATTCGGCTTTGTGTTCACAAGAGTTTATTACTCTAACTCACTGAGGAGACAGAAGAAAGAAAGTAGTGTTGATGATGAACCGATTCAAGTTCTTTTCTTAATCGGAGGAAGAAAATGTGGTTACTGAGAAATGAGTCAAAAGGAAGCATGATCCAACGGGAAAGATGGTTGCTGCTGAACGAGACTTGCCCAAAAGAATTGAAAATTCTGATCCAGAAGATAATCCCATTGTGTATGTGATTAAGACTCTGAGGAAGAATGCTGGATCAAATGCTGAAGCAAGTGCCGCAACACCAGACCCTGATAACATCAATGATGATAATTCTGAGAAGAACAGTAGTACAGACTCTAAATCAGCTGAGGAAACAAATTCTGAAGGAGGTAATTCTGATCCTGATAATAATTTTTAGACTGATAGGTTAGTTGCTAAAATCACTAAGCTATCTTGACGAAAGTTGTTAAAGGAAAATAGAATTAACATTGCTGATTTTGAGAGTAAAGGATTGATACAATTTTTTAATTGAAAAGAAATTGTTGAAAACTGTAACTTTGAGTGATACTTTTGTGTTTGATTGGGTATATGTATTTTATGCTTGACTTAGGAAGAGTACGGGTAGATGTAGCTCAAAATGATATGGGAATGTACAGTTTATGGGGAGATCAGTTCCATTTACTAAAGAATTGATTAATGATCTCTTAGAGATAGAGCTTGTGATTGATGAAGATGAACTTGATTTGAACTCGGTTGCTACCTCTATAACTGGTGGTAGATTAACTAGGTGAAATTTTTTATGTTTGCTAAAGATATCATATCTCTATACTCTTTACTCCATAAATTAATTGTCTACAATTGGATACCCTCTACAAATTCCACTAAGGTGACTAAGGATCAAGCTACATTGTTGTATAAGCTGGTTTTTGTGTTGAAGAATTTCAATTTGGATTTAACTATTTTCACCACATGCAGCTTATAGTGATATTTCTTATAAAGGGAATTTACCTTACCATTGTTGATATGTTCATACCTCAAGAGGCATGAATTTTTAAACCTAAGGAAACTGAGGTTATTTGAGGCAAGGTACCCTTAATGACTATCTCACCTGATCTGTTACTTGGTGAAAGGACTGTTGATTTGCTTTGTTATAAAATTCAGATGGTTCTGATCACAGAGATGCTCTTATTCCAGCTCGACCAGCTCCAGCAAGACCTGAACAGAGGAATGCTACACCAAATGTGAAACACATTGATGGTCACATTGGTCAAACTTTTTCTGTTTCCAGATCTTTTATTATACTTCAACTAAAACATTTACAGTACTCTATTGATGGCCTTCAGTTCCTTAAAGTTCGTGGTTAGAGACGCTTTCAACTACCACAGGGGGAGAAACACCATCAACTTCTGGGTTCGAAGTGAAGAGCTCCATGAAGATGTACCAGAAGTTGATTGTGTACCTGATGCTGTTAATAAAGAGACTGTTGAACCGAATGATGTAGTTCATTTATTGCTACACCAATCACTGTTGTTGAAGAGGAGGAGGATTAATTTGCTGATGCTGATAATTGTATGGATGTTCTTTATGACATCTAAACAGGTTATGATAACAACTGAACAGGTTGATACAAGACAGGGGAGGGCTGAACATTATAAGTGATTATGTGCAGGAACATGATGCTGCAGCTGTTGATACATCAATATATATCACTTGTTTGGTTTCTTAAGTATTTGTGCCTTCTATACTTCCCTTGACCTTATGCATTGTTGTTAATGTGTTTAAGTTGATTTACAAATTCTGTTTTTTCCTTCCTAGTTGATAGGTTGTCTTTTATTCAACTTGCTTAATTTGTTTGCATTTATGATAATAGATTACTACTTTTATGCTTAAATTGTTTTCTTACTTATCATTATTTGCTTACTGCATGTTGCATATGTTAGTTGTTTATTGTATTTGATTTTTCCCTAACTTTGCTCTATTTTCAGTTTGCTTAAACTGTTTGCCTTAAGAATTATTCTTATTTGCTTACTGCTTCGAGTATGCTTAAATTGTTTGCCTTAAAGAATTATTCTTATTTGCTTACTGTTTGCTGAATTTAGGTCTTTGTTAGTTGTTGTTTGTGTTGGTCCTGAAAGGAGTAGATAACAAGTGTATGGGGGGGGAATACACTTGTATGCAAATTCTTTTCAACTAGATCAAACCAGAACTCAGCAAGGTTGTCTTGGACAACTCTGCTGAAGATGATTAACTCTTCTAAGATAATCAATCTACTAAGTACTATTGAGTACTTAGTTGAATAACTATCTAGGGGAGTTATATGTGCGGAATAGTGGTTGGCCCTTTAAGTTTAGACTCCTTTAATTTCTGAAATCACTTAGTCAATGTAATACAGTCCAGTTAAGCTTCAGGGAACTTGTCCAAAACAGTTTTGCACAGTCTTTGAATATGTATCTTTGAAAGATCAGTTTTGTGTGCAGTGTTGAATGAATGTAAGTACTTGTAAAGTAAATCAACACAAGAGTTTATAGTGGTTCAGAGACTCAAGCTCCTACATCCACTTTCCCTGATTTAACAGGATAATTCCTTCACTCTTGGAATTAACTTGTTTTATAGTGCCAAGGTGCACTTGATCAAGAACACCACTCCTCGGTGAATTGATCCCTAGGATGTCTAGAGTCCTAGTACCCTCTTCTCAACTCAGAACTGAACTGTTCTTCTCTCAACAGTCAGCTCCTACCACTTCTACT
Source organism: Galeopsis tetrahit (assembly GCA_963675135.1). NCBI lineage: Eukaryota > Viridiplantae > Streptophyta > Magnoliopsida > Lamiales > Lamiaceae > Galeopsis > Galeopsis tetrahit. The sequence goes on from OY776122.1 coordinate 35,928,145, forward strand.
ACTACAACCTTCTCACTTTCACTCTTGAAAGGTGTAAGGGTTGAAGTAAGGTTCCAACTAATGAGATATCCTTTACAATGAAGATCAGTGTATAAGGATAGGATATCTCTCTAAGCTTGTGTATGGATATACAATTTGGTTCAGCTTAGAAGAAGTGTTTGAAGACTAAGATAGTCTTTGAAAGCTTTGAAAGCACTCTAGCTTGTAAGAACTTTGAGCTAGGTTGAGGTCAGTTGGATAGTTGGATGCTTTCAAATGGTCTTCACACTTCTGTATTTATAGACAAAATGGAGGATTTGCCCGTTGGAGAGGCAGCCCCAAATTGCTATAAATGTCTTCCTTGAGTTCTTCAAACTGGAAGACAGATTCTTGATAGTGACATGTCCTCATTTGGGTAATAAACGGCTGTAACAGTTTTGTCTTCATTCTGCAGCACTTTTCCCAATGTTTGACTTCTTGTTAGGACTTGGACATGGCTTCTGAAGGTTGATCCAATGATAGGACAACATTCCTTATCATCTGGACAACTCTCCTTATCACTATCAGCAGATTTGCTTTTCAGCATGGTTGGCTTGCTCTTCTTCAGATGACTTGGCTCTTTCCCTTTATTTCTCTTGTGTATGGTCTTAGCTCATTCCTTTGAGGACCTTTAGGGACTGGTTGTCTCAATTTCTTCAGCATAGTTGATCTTAGGCTTTCAGAGCACTTGATCTTGGTCAATTTTAGCTGAGACAACTCCTCTGGACAACTCTTCTGATCAGCATGGTTGGTCTTTTTGTATCAGAGTACTTTATACTTTAGAGTTGGCTTATCTGGACAACTCTCCTGACCAAAACCTTTGAGTAGTCTTGTCCTTTTGAGCTAGGTAGGTTTGTTCTTGCATAGGGCTAGCTTCTTTGGACAACTCTCCTGATCAGAGCTTTATGAATATTTTCTCTGGACAACTCTCCTGATAAGAGGATCTTAGATTTCATAGAGTGTCCTTACTCTGAAGTGATTGTTCCAGAAGTTGAGCCTTGAGGGGACTTGATCTTGATCATCTTCAAAGCATAGGTTCCCCCTCAAATTGTGCATCTAATTGTCTAAGAGCTGCCTAACATTTCAGCTTCTCATCTAGCCTATAATCTATATGTTCTAACATTCTTAGAACATATTTATATTGACTTAGGCATGTCTCAGGGGGTTTTTTGGTATTCAATCAAAACATATCTCATTTTATTCCCAACAATTTCCCCCTTTTTGATGATGCCAAAACCTATACAACTTAAGCAAAAGTGACTTGTCTACACCTATTACATGTATCTTCAGAAGACATGACTGAGGTCAATATTCCTGAAAAGTAATGTGTTAGTGTTTTCACTGTTTTTGTTGCAAGTAGGTTTTAAGATAGGCATAGAGAGATTTGTGTTTCTTGATTCAAAATAAGTTCAACTATCATTCATTCAAGAATCATTACAGGCATGTTGATAGTTGAAATTAACATATCAGAGCATGAATCAATAACACTTAAATATATCAGAGCATTTCATTATAATAATTCAAAATAACATTTTCAGCATCAGAGCACAGAACTTGTATCAGAGCAATCTTTAACAGATCAGAGTAACCAGATTAGCACATCAGCAAATTTGACCATATTTCAGCATAGTTGATCATTCAAGTAAGGTCAGAGGACTTAGCCATTTCAAAGATCATCCTCAGGAGGTGGCAGCATTCCATACTGTGCCCACACTCTTCTTTTCAGTGCCATGGCTTCTTGGTTGGTTCCCTTAGGTCCAAGAACCATCTTGTTCAGCTTAAGGATCTCAGTGAATTCCCTTAGAATTCTTGCTTGGTCAATCCATCCTTCAAGCTTTGGAGGCATGTATATGATTGGCTTGGGAGCTGTGAGTTCAAATCTTGCAATGTCAGCAGCTGCAAGTAGTTGTTGATACAACTCTCTGTAGTATTCTAGCATGAACTCAGTGAAGGCAGAGTTTGCATCTCCTCCATTCCATCTGTCAATGACATAATAGTCATAGACAAACTCCCTTTTGGCTTCTTCCCATGTGTCATTCAGTTGAATTGGCACCCATTTATCCAAGTGTGGATATTTGGTGTCCATTGGGATTAGAAGCTGAGGCTTCATCTTGCTGTAAGTTGCTCTTCTCCTTCTTGGTTTCTGAAAATTTGCTCTTCTTTCATCTCTTGCTCTGTTGGCTTCTTCCATTAAGTCCATTTTCTCTTGGGCCCTCATCATGGCCAGTTTTTGTTGTGTTTCAGGGTTTTTGCCATACCCTTCATGAAACAGTTTTGATGGATCAAGAGCTAGGACTGTTGTCTTCTTCTTAGGTTCAGGTCCAAATCCTTCAGCATATAACTCTTCAATGTCTTCAGAGGACTTGGTACCTTCAGCAGTTTTTCCAGATTCAGAAGATTTGTCCTCTTCAGTGGATTTGGGCTCTTCAGCAGTTTTGGCTTTCTTTGATGTAGGCTCATCCTCATCAATTCTGAATTCAGGTGGAAGATCAAGACTGCTAGGAAAGTCGGTGAATTTCTCAATTTGTCTCTTCTTTCCTTGTGCCTTCTTGATCTTTCCTCTGGTTTGGACACCTTCAGCATCTTTGTCCAAACCTGACACTTCACCACCTGGTCTTTGCTGTTTCCTTGCTCTTTCCTCTTGAGCTGAGGCCATTGAGTTTCTCAATGCCAATGCTAACTGCTCCTCTTCATCCAAATCTTCCAAATTCAGCATTTCTGGCTCTTTTCCCTTTCCTTCAGGGACTTTGTCTTTCCCTTTCACTGGACTTCCAATCACCAAGGCACCTTTTGCTCTTGCTCTTTCCCTTTCCCCCTTTTTGGCAGCATCAAAGCACTGGGGCTTTAGGTCACTCATTGTTGTGGCCATCAGGGACTGGGCTTGGTTCAGGGACTTCATCTCTTCCAACAAATATACATTCTCATCATGTATATTCTGCATCCTATCACTGCTCAAGCTAAGGAAAGCTAGAACAGGCTTCATCTTTTGTTGGACAACCTCTTCCATGGCTGTTTTCAGAGATGCATCCAGTTGGGCTTTTAAGAGCTCAGTGAGGTTGGCCACTGCACCTTCAGCAATGTTGGCCAATACATCTTGGGAAAACTTTTCAGAGGCTGCTTTGACCATAGCTAGCCTTTGCTCTTCAGCTCTTCTCTTTTGTAGTGCTGTCTTCTTTCCAAGAGTTTTTAATGCTTGTTTAAGGCTGGGGGTTTTTCGAGATAGATCATGTCCCAAAAAGTTTAATGCAAACAAGAGTTAAATCTTGGCATTTAATGCATGGAAAGTGACCTTTTGGGTGGGAGACAAATTAAATCCCAGAAAGGTGAAAACTGTATTTCAAGGGACAGATTTCGAGATAGGTTTTGATCACCAAAAATAGGTGCTTATCATACCAAGATTTGGTTTGATAGCTAGGACAACTTATCTGACCCTACATGGACAAGTGTCCTGAAGAAGGTGGACAAAGGTCCTGAAGAGGTAAGGTCATGTTTCTGAATTTCAGTAGACTTGACCAAGTCTGCTGAAGTTTGATTTTGTTTCCCCCTTAATCAATGAGCTTCTTTGGACTTATTTGTCCAACTTCCCTGGATCAAGTAATCCCAACTCTGCTGATAGCTCCAGAAATCTTGCCTCTGCAAGTGGCTTGGTTAATATATCAGCTTTTTGATGGTCTGTGTGAATTTTCACTAGCTTGATATCCTTCTTCTCCACATGATCTCTAATGAAGTGGTGCTTGATGTCCACATGCTTGCATCTTGTGTGCAAGACAGGATTTTGTGATATAGCAATGGCACTATTGTTATCACAGAAAATTGGCACTTCAGTAGAGTTGACCTTGTAGTCTCTTAGTTGTTGTCTCAACCATAGGATTTGAGCACAACAACTTCCAGCAGCAACATATTCAGCTTCAGTGGTGGAAGTGGCCACTGTGTTCTGCTTCTTGGAGAACCATGAAATAAGCTTGTTGCCCAAGAATTGACAAGTCCCTGAAGTGGACTTTCTGTCAATCCTACATCCTCCATAATCAGCATCTGAGTAGCCAGTTAGCTCAATATTGTCATCAGCAGGGTACCAAAGGCCTAGATTTTCAGTGCCTTTGAGGTACCTCAAGATCCTCTTTGCAGCCTCAAGGTGGCTTTTCTTAGGATTTGCTTGAAATCTTGCACAAACACCTACTGCAAAGGTGATATCTGGTCTGCTGGCAGTGAGATAGAGGAGTGAACCAATTATTCCTCTATACTCAGTAGAGTTGGTTGGAATACCACTCTCATCAGGATCCATCTTCCAATTTGTGTTCATTGGGATCCTTACTGGCTTGCTAGTTGTACACCCAAACTTCTTGATCATTTCTCTGGTGTACTTAGCTTGGTTGATGAAGATACCTTCTTTAGATTGCTTGACTTGTAGACCCAAAAAGAAGTTCATCAACCCCATCATGGACATCTCAAACTTGCTTTGCATGAGCTTGGAGAATTTCTCACACAGCTTCTCATTAGGGGATCCAAAAATTATGTCATCCACATAAATTTGGACAAGCAAGATGTCCTCTCCTTCAGAGATTCTGAAGAGAGTTCTGTCCACAGTTCCCTTGGTGAATCCATGATCCAAGAGGAATTGTGACAGTGTATCATACCAAGCCCTAGGGGCTTGTTTGAGTCCATATAGAGCTTTCTTGAGTTTGTAGACTTGGTTCCCAATTTCAAAACCTGGTGGTTGCTCCACATAGACTTCTTCTTTCAAGACTCCATTCAGAAAGGCACTCTTGACATCCATTTGGTATACTTTGAACCTCTTGTGAGCTGCATAGGCTAGAAAGAGCCTTATTGCTTCTAGCCTTGCCACAGGTGCAAATGTCTCATCATAGTCAATGCCTTCATGTTGGCAGTATCCTTTTGCCACTAGTCTTGCTTTGTTTCTGACAATCACATCATTTTCATTCTTCTTGTTCTTGAACACCCACTTTGTTCCTATAACATCTTGATGTGAAGGTCTATCCACCAGCTCCCATACTTCATTTCTGGTGAATTGGTTCAGTTCTTCCTGCATGGCTGTGATCCAATTGGCATCTTGAAGTGCTTCCTCAACATCACTTGGTTCTTGCTCTGACAAGAAACAACAGAAAAGAGCACTTTCACCATGGAATCTTCTTGTTTTGACTCCAATACTTGGGTCACCAAGTATTAGATAAGTAGGATGGTCAGATAACCAAGTCCTTCTTTTTCTGATCTCTTCAGTAGAGTTGTCCTCTACTGAAGGTGAGTCATTTTGATCATAGAATTCAGGATAATTTAATGCAGGATCTAATTCAGGATCATAATCAGGGATGTTGTCCTCAATGTCAGGGACATTGGCATTTTCAACATTTAGAGTTCCCCCTTGATTATTTGACCCATTAACTACCTCAGCAGGAACTGCTTCTTCATTGGTAGTTGTTACCTGGATGTGAACTGGGATTGGTTCATTCAGTTCACCATTTCCATCTGTAGGATTTGTCTCAGGAAGGTTGCCTTCAGGATTGTTGTCCAATGTGGGTTTTTCAGACAGATTGGCTTGAACAACATCTATGAATTCAGTGTCTTTGTCTTTTAGGCTTAATCTGGTTGTCCTCTGTGTGATTTCTTCAGGTTCCAAATGATCATTCCTGATCTCAAAGATAGATTCATCAAACACAACATGAGGTGTTTCTTCCACTATAAGGGATTTCTTGTTGTAGACTCTGAAAGCTCTACTGATTTGAGAGTATCCAAGAAATACTCCCTCATCAGCTTTGCTATCAAAAGCTTTCAACTTTTCTTTCCCATTATTGTGAATGAAACATTTACAGCCAAATATATAAAAATATGACACTTTAGGCATTCTTCCTTTCCAGAGTTCATAGGGGGTTTTGCCTTGCCCCTTAGTGATCAAACATCTATTTTGAGTATAGCATGCAGTGTTTATAGCTTCAGCCCAAAACCTCTTAGGTAAATTTGAGTCAGCAATTAGAGTTCTAGCAGCTTCTTTTAAAGTTCTATTCCTTCTTTCTGCAACTCCATTTTGTTGGGGAGTTCTAGCTGCTGAGGTTTCATGAGCTATTCCATTTGATGTGCAGTACTCATTGATGTATGAATTAATGAACTCAGTGCCTTTATCAGATCTTATCTTGATAATGCTAAGGCTTTTCTCATTTGATAATCTCTTGAGAAGTTCAGGTAGTTTGACTTGTGTTTCCTTCTTATTAAGGAGAAATACTACCCATGTGAACCTAGAGAAGTCATCTACTACCACTAATGTGTATTTTCTACCATTTATGCTTGAAGGGGTAATTGGTCCAAACAGATCCATATGTAGAAGTTCAAGTACCCTTTCAGTGGAAATGACTGGTTTCCCCTTAAATGAGGCTTTAATCTGTTTTCCTTCTTGACATGGCTTACACACATGTTCTTTAATGAAAACCTCATTAGGTAGTCCTTTAACTAATGCATTTCTAGCAAGTTTGTTCATAGATTTGAAGTTCAGGTGGTTTAGCCTCTTATGCCATAACCAACTTTGTTCACTAGAACTTTTAGCAATAAAGCATGCAGCATCAGTAGACTTGTCCCAGTCTGCAAAATACACATTTCCCTTCCTAGTTCCAGTCAATAGGGTTTGTTGAGTTTTATCCTTAATTAGACACTTTCCACTTGAGAACTCAACATTAAAATCTTTACACAGAATTGACTGATACTCAGGAGGTTATATTTGAGACCAGCTACATAAGATACATTGGTTACTTTGATGTTACCAATCATCAAAGTACCATAACCTTTTGTTGTTGCTTGTGAGCTGTCTCCAAAGGTGACATTTGGGCCTTCTTTTTCAATAAAATCAGAGAGGAGTTCCTTGTTTCCAGTCATGTGCCTTGAGCATCCACTGTCAAGGTACCATGCTGTCTTTTTGTTCATGCTCCTCTTCTTGTGGCCCATTGGTACCTGCAATTAGATAGGTTTAGGTACCCTTTGAGTTTTGGGTCCTGAGAGGTTAGCTGTACCTTTGGGAACCCAAACTTGCCTAATAACCCTGATTGATTCAAGGTGGCTAAGTTGATTTCCTAGTGCATCAACATACACTGTCTTTCCCTTAAATGCCTTTGGGAAAGTGTGTGTGAATGTGTTAACTCTGTAAGTTTCAGGGGAGTTGACCGCTTTCCTGAACTTATGAGTTCTTTGTGCAGCTTGAGGAAATTTTTGAGGAAAGGCATTTTTATGACCATTACCCTTTGGCATGAAAGGTTTTGGTTGTCTCATTTTATTCTGCCTTTGAGAATGGTTGTCCTTAGGTCTATTCAGCTGAGGCTTTCTCAGATGAGTTGGCCTAGGCTGATTATACCTTGGATAATTCCTCTGAACATTGTTCAGGAGAGTTGCCCTTCCATTGGGTCTACTCTGCTGAGCAACATTCCTCTTGTGCTCAGGAGTCTTGGCCATTTCCTTAGGTTTTGGCCTTTTCTCCTGAATCACTTGAGTAGGCATTTCATTCAATTTGCCCTTTCCTTTGTTCAGTGGCTGAATTACTTCATTTTCAGCTTGTTGTGCCACTGACTTAACAAAGATTCTCTTAGTGTTACTTGTGGATGCAACACTAAGACAAGGTGAAGATTCAAATGGATCAAAACCTAATCCACTTCTTTGAGCCATGGGTCTTTGATAACTTTGAATTTCCTCTATTGCTCTAGAGGATTTGTTCAAAGCAGACATCTTTAATTTCAGGCTCTCTTCACTTGATTTAAGAATATCATACTCATGTGAGAGATTTTCAAATTTGGCATTTAGAATTTTAAGTTCAAATTCTTTTCTTTTCTGAGAGAGAAGTTGATCATCAATTTCCTTTTGTTGGTCAACTATCCTGAGATTTGCTTCCTCAAGCTTTCTCAAGACTTGTTGATACAACTCAGTAGACTTGACATCAACAGCTACCTCAGAGTTCTTGGTGAGTTCAGTAGCTAGTCTTTCATTTTCTCTCACACAATTGTCATGAAATTCTTGTAATCTAGCGAAATCTTCCATCAACTTTCCCAAGGAAAGTTTCAGGTTAACCTCACTAGTGTTTTGTGATATAAATGATGGTGAACTAGAAGTAGAGGATACCTCATCATCCTCAAGAGCCATGTTGCAGACATCATCATCATCATCACTGTTGGAGAACAATCCATCAGAAGAGTTGAAACTTTCAGCACTATCAGATTCTTCACCAGCCATCATGGCTTTTCTATTGGTGAATTTTCTGTCTCTTTTTGCTTGTCTTTCTCTTCTTTCTTTAGAGCTTAGTTCAGGGCAGTCATATTGGAAGTGCCCTTTCTTTTTGCAGTTGTAACACAGATCATCATCATCATCCTTCTTGGATTCATCTCTTCTCTTAGATGATGAGGGTTCAGCTCTACTGGATCTTCTCCTATCAGAGGATTTGTCCTCTGATCTTCTCTCTTCAGGCTTTTTGTCCTCAGCCTGATCTTCAGGGGAATTGTATCTTCTCCTGAATTTGTTGTCTTGGTAGAATTTCTTGTATCTACCAAACCTTGTGTTGAGCTTGTCAAACCTTCTAGCCATCAAGGCTAGTTCTTCCTTCATTTCAGTCTTAGAGACTGACTTTGATGATCTGGGAGTGGGTTGCATTTCTGGTTCAGCAACTTTGGCTTTGAATGCCACTCCCTTAGTAGGATTTGAGGGTTCCTCAACAGGCTTTCTTCTATTGAGGTCAAACTCATAGGCTTTAAGTTCTGAGAATATTTGTTGCATGGGCATGGTGGAGAGATCTTTGGTATTCTGCATCATTACAGCATAGACATCCCACTTTTGAGTGAGACTCCTCAAAATTTTTAATCCAACCTCTCTCTTGGTGTAGACCTTGCCCAATGAGTTGATTTCATTCATCACATCAGTGAATCTACCAGCAAATTTATCAATGGACTCTTCAGACTCCATTGTAAACTGTTCAAATTTCTGCACAGCAACTTGGAGCTTGTTCTCCTTGATCTTTTCAGTGCCCTCACACATTTCAGCAAGGGTGTCCCAAATTTCTTTGGCTGTTGTGCAGTGGTAGACTCTTCCCATAACTGCATCTGGAATTGTTTGATAGAGGGTGTTCATGGCAAGATAATTCAAATTATCTTTCCTCTTTTCATCAGCAGTGAAGTCATCCTCATCTTTGGGAATCAGTTCCCTTATATCTGCTCTTTGCTCATCTGTCAATCTGGGGTTAGTTTGAGTAAACACAAAAGGTCCTCTTGTGATTACTCTAAGCATATCAGTATGAAGAGATGCAAGATGAGCCCTCATTCTAATTTTCCAGAAATCATAATTGTCTATTGAAAACATGGGCAGTTTGTGATGAGAAATGTGATTGACTGGATTTGTGGCCATGTTGTCTAATCCTTGAACAGCAGGTGGAGGAACAGCATTGTTGTTGGCCATATCTCACAAATAATCAGTTAGTCAAAAAGTGATGGATTTCAGAAAGAGATCAGTTCAGTGACCACACAAATATGAGAGTTTTGAAAATCAAGATGGATTTTCAGAAGCAGTGGTCTTTGAACCCCTGCTCTGATACCACTTGTTGGTCCTGAAAGGAGTAGATAACAAGTGTATGGGGGGGGGAATACACTTGTATGCAAATTCTTTTCAACTAGATCAAACCAGAACTCAGCAAGGTTGTCTTGGACAACTCTGCTGAAGATGATTAACTCTTCTAAGATAATCAATCTACTAAGTACTATTGAGTACTTAGTTGAATAACTATCTAGGGGAGTTATATGTGCGGAATAGTGGTTGGCCCTTTAAGTTTAGACTCCTTTAATGAAAGGAGTAGATAACAAGTGTATGGGGGGGGGAATACACTTGTATGCAAATTCTTTTCAACTAGATCAAACCAGAACTCAGCAAGGTTGTCTTGGACAACTCTGCTGAAGATGATTAACTCTTCTAAGATAATCAATCTACTAAGTACTATTGAGTACTTAGTTGAATAACTATCTAGGGGAGTTATATGTGCGGAATAGTGGTTGGCCCTTTAAGTTTAGACTCCTTTAATTTCTGAAATCACTTAGTCAATGTAATACAGTCCAGTTAAGCTTCAGGGAACTTGTCCAAAACAGTTTTGCACAGTCTTTGAATATGTATCTTTGAAAGATCAGTTTTGTGTGCAGTGTTGAATGAATGTAAGTACTTGTAAAGTAAATCAACACAAGAGTTTATAGTGGTTCAGAGACTCAAGCTCCTACATCCACTTTCCCTGATTTAACAGGATAATTCCTTCACTCTTGGAATTAACTTGTTTTATAGTGCCAAGGTGCACTTGATCAAGAACACCACTCCTCGGTGAATTGATCCCTAGGATGTCTAGAGTCCTAGTACCCTCTTCTCAACTCAGAACTGAACTGTTCTTCTCTCAACAGTCAGCTCCTACCACTTCTACTACTACAACCTTCTCACTTTCACTCTTGAAAGGTGTAAGGGTTGAAGTAAGGTTCCAACTAATGAGATATCCTTTACAATGAAGATCAGTGTATAAGGATAGGATATCTCTCTAAGCTTGTGTATGGATATACAATTTGGTTCAGCTTAGAAGAAGTGTTTGAAGACTAAGATAGTCTTTGAAAGCTTTGAAAGCACTCTAGCTTGTAAGAACTTTGAGCTAGGTTGAGGTCAGTTGGATAGTTGGATGCTTTCAAATGGTCTTCACACTTCTGTATTTATAGACAAAATGGAGGATTTGCCCGTTGGAGAGGCAGCCCCAAATTGCTATAAATGTCTTCCTTGAGTTCTTCAAACTGGAAGACAGATTCTTGATAGTGACATGTCCTCATTTGGGTAATAAACGGCTGTAACAGTTTTGTCTTCATTCTGCAGCACTTTTCCCAATGTTTGACTTCTTGTTAGGACTTGGACATGGCTTCTGAAGGTTGATCCAATGATAGGACAACATTCCTTATCATCTGGACAACTCTCCTTATCACTATCAGCAGATTTGCTTTTCAGCATGGTTGGCTTGCTCTTCTTCAGATGACTTGGCTCTTTCCCTTTATTTCTCTTGTGTATGGTCTTAGCTCATTCCTTTGAGGACCTTTAGGGACTGGTTGTCTCAATTTCTTCAGCATAGTTGATCTTAGGCTTTCAGAGCACTTGATCTTGGTCAATTTTAGCTGAGACAACTCCTCTGGACAACTCTTCTGATCAGCATGGTTGGTCTTTTTGTATCAGAGTACTTTATACTTTAGAGTTGGCTTATCTGGACAACTCTCCTGACCAAAACCTTTGAGTAGTCTTGTCCTTTTGAGCTAGGTAGGTTTGTTCTTGCATAGGGCTAGCTTCTTTGGACAACTCTCCTGATCAGAGCTTTATGAATATTTTCTCTGGACAACTCTCCTGATAAGAGGATCTTAGATTTCATAGAGTGTCCTTACTCTGAAGTGATTGTTCCAGAAGTTGAGCCTTGAGGGGACTTGATCTTGATCATCTTCAAAGCATAGGTTCCCCCTCAAATTGTGCATCTAATTGTCTAAGAGCTGCCTAACATTTCAGCTTCTCATCTAGCCTATAATCTATATGTTCTAACATTCTTAGAACATATTTATATTGACTTAGGCATGTCTCAGGGGGTTTTTTGGTATTCAATCAAAACATATCTCATTTTATTCCCAACAGTTTGTTTTGTCTTTCTAACTTGCCTTATTATTCAATTTGCTTAAATTGTTTGCTTTGAGGATAATATAGAAGTACACCTCTCTTTAATTATCATGTGCTTACTGCTTAGTGCTTAAATTGTTTGCTTTGATGATAATATAATTTAGAAGTACACTTCTCTTTAATTCTCATTTGCTTGCTGCTTATTGTTTAAGTCTTTTTTAGATATTGTTTTTTTTCACATTTTTTGCTCTGTTTTATTTTTAGTCTTTGCTCTGTTTGTTTTTCTTTTCTTCGTTATTGCTCTGATTTATTTTGAGTCTTACTTAAGTCTTAGGTTGATCTAGTACATATTCATACATGATGCTCTGATTTAACTTTTGATTTTTGTAAAAGTTATATGTTTTGTAAACAAGTGTACTGTTTATACTTGTTTTGGTTTTGAATAAGATTACTTTGATCTTATGGCACGGATCTCAGTGAAATTATTCTTGATCTTCTTTTGATTTGATCCAACGTTTACAACAGGTATTGTCTTGACTAGTATTTAGACTTGATGTTAACCTCACCTAAATACATAATACTGAGTATGTATATAAATATATGTGCATCAGGTGTGTTGTAGTCTAAAGGTCAAATTGGGGGAGATTGTAGATGTTGTTAACTCTTAAATGCTTTAACATTATCAACAACATCTTAATTTGACCTTCCTTGATTTATTCTAAGTCTTTTCTGAAATGTTACATTAAATGTTGTACTAAATGCTCTCACATTCAGGAACGATTCTAGAAGCTTCTACAAGAGTCTGGAACCTGGAAGATTCCAGAATGTTGGAGAACGTGCTAGAAGAGTTTAGAGCATTGTAGAACGACCTGGAAGATGGAAGAAGGATCTAGAAAGATCATGGAAGTTGAGGTCCTAAAAAATAGGATCTCATAATGGAAGAATCTAGAACTTGGCTATTTCTCTATAAATACCGCTGGAGTCTTTCATTTCAAAGTATGCACTACTCGAGTAACACCTTCTTGAGCGTTCAACCCTAGTTCGGAGTTATGGTCAGTAGTTGTATCATTTAACGTACGCCGAGGGATACCATACCTTCCAGTGTACTTAGTTCTTTAGACAGTGTTCTTACACTTAAGTCTATTTGCGGATTCAGGCACCTGCCTCGAACTAAGTTATTTTTCGCCGTAAGGCTTAGCATAGGTTTTGTTATTAATAAAATCTATGTTAAAAATTATTCCATTGTGTTCGTATTGTGTTTTAGTGTTTTAGACTTCCGCTGTGTACTGTGTTTACTTATTCTCATTCTGTTAGAGTTAATGCTACACTAATTGTCACAACATTCAGTGTAACATTGTTCTGTTTTTTACTTAAACACTAGATACTACCCTCCACACACTTTCAGTTGGTATCAGAGCCAATACCTGACGACACTAGGTTAGATCCTTGCTTAAAGTGTGTTTTAGTTTATGTTAGCAATGGAAACACATCACATATCCACAACACTTAGGCACCCGAACATATTATCCATATTTTAAGCCTAAGATGTGCATGTATATCAAACCGATTGATGAACGTTCTTGGAGGACTGTACTTACAGGTTATGATGTACCAAAGATCCAAATCAACACATCAACACCCCACCAGAAAGAAGGAAAAGTCAATTTCAACCAAGGTTATCAAAAAGTGAAGGTAAACCAAGGTATGATCTTTAATATAAAAAATCAGTTCAATGCATGTTCTGAATATGGTCTTTATGAAAATTAATGTGCCAATACTAGACTTATGCAAAAACTAAATTTTAGTACTACCTTAAATGATGAATCAGATGATGAATTTGATGAATCAAAAGATGTTGAATTTCCTTTTCATACCAAGATTGATTATGATGATTCTTTATATGATAATCTGGATGATACAGATTCTGATGTTGCACCTAATGTCATAACATTTATGGTAACATCGAAACAGAGTCACCCAGATTTGAATTGTTTTAATGGGTTTGTTGATGATGCAGGCATAAGGATTAATGATCATAAGTACCAAAAGTTGTTAGATGATTGTAACTCTCAGAAACTCACTCTTAATTCTTTGAACAAAGAGAATGAGAATCTGAAAGGAACAATTACTAAGCTAGAAATCATACATACCAGAAGAGATTTTGAAGTTTACAAACTGAAGGAGAAATTGATCACCTCTACTTTAAGTTTCATATAATTTTCTATGAGTGCTTCTGATCGATGTTATAGCTATTGGTAAATCTGATAACTGTGGTATACGTTATGATAGTGAAACTGCTTCTATTTTTCTAAGAATTTTGAAAATGCTGTGAAGTTTGTGAAGGCAAATGTTAAAACATATGTTGTAACATCTGCACAAACAGATTCTCACAAAGTCAAAAACATTGAAAAGAAGTTTGTATGTCATTATTTTTCGATATTTGATCATATTTGTCCTTACTGCATGTCAATGTTTGATGATCTGAGATATGAGAAAATGTTACCTAAAATGATGTCACATCCAATGAAGCATTTTCTGAAATCTGCATGAAAATCTGATGTTACTTGTAATGTTGTTCACACTTCCTTGAAAGCATGTTTACTTGGTCAATGGTATTTTGATAGTGGTTGTTCTAGACATATGACAGTACAAATTGACTACTTATCTGATTATGTGACCTTGAATGATGGTAATGTTACATATGGTGGTTGTTCTAAAGGACATATTATAGGAAAAGGAACTTTGAATGTTGAAAGTTTTCCTAAGCTTAAATATGTTTTGCATGTTGATGACTTGCTTGCTCATTTGATTAGTATTAGTCAACTTTGTGATGATAATTTGCATGTAAATTTTGACAAAGAATCATGTGTATGTTCTTAATAAAGATGAAAAATGTCTAGGGCAGTAGATAATTGTTATCTTATTGGAACAAATGTGTGTAATTTGTCAAAGAATGATGAAAATATCTTATTGCATCAAAAATTGGGACATGCACATTATAGATCAGTGAAGAGACTAATCAAAGTCGATGCAGTGAAAAGGATTACCAAAACAGAAGTTTCAGAGTACTACTGTATGTGGACCATGCCAGAAAGGTAAGCAGGTAAGAGTGTTGCATAAAATGCTGTCACATTGTTCTACACATCAATGTTTCGAATTGTTTTGCACATGGATTTTATTGGTCCTATGAAAACTGAAAGCATTGGAGGCAAAAGATATTCACTTGTTGTGGTAGATGATTTTTCTAGATTTACCTGGATTGAGTTTTTAAGAGATATATCTGAAATATTAATTTGCTGCATTTAAAGTTCTCTATAAAAGGTTCAAAAATGTGTTTAACTTGAAAGTTGACCATATTAGAACTGATCATGCATGGTAGGGAATTTGAAAATAGCATGTTTAATGTTTTTATGATTAAAAATGGTATTTTACAAGAATATTCATCTCCTAAAACTCCACAACGGAATGTCTTTGCTGAAAGAAAGAATATACCTCTACAAGAAATGATAAGAGTCATGCTTACTTCTAAAAGTCTTGCTAAGAGATTTTGGGATGTAGCATTGAATACATCATGTCATATTATTGATATAGTTTATATTCGATCTGGTTCTATTCAAACACCTTATGAGATTTTGAACATTAGAAAACCAAATGTGAAGTATTTTCATATATCTGGTTGTGTGTGTTATATTCTGAATGATATGGATCAACTTCACAAGTTTGATTCTAAAAGTGATAAAGGTTTCTTTTTAGGCTATTCTAGAAATAGTAAAGCTTATAGAATTTATAACCTTAGGACTAACACTGTTCAAGAATCTGTTAATGTTGTGTTTGATGATGATAAAGGTCTTACAGATGATAAAGATGAAGAAGATGTACCACAAGTGACTGACAATTCTGAGAATACACTGAAGTCTGATAATGCTGCACCAAATGCTAACACATCTACAGATCAGTCAGTTGTAATTCCACAGAATGATCAGTATGTTCCCAAAACGAATCCTTCTTCAAGAATGGGAAAAAGTCATCCTACTGACCACATCATAGGCGATGCTACAGTTGGAGTGCAAACAAGAGGAAGAATAAGATCGAATAAGGTAGATGTGGTAAGAACAATATGCATGTCTTCTATTTGCAATGTTGTGAATGCAGAGTGTTACTATTTTGAAATTGAACCTAAAAGTGTGAATGAAGCATTAACTGATGAAAATTGGATGAGGAACTTAATCAGTTTGAAAGAAATGATGTATGAACATTTGTTCTAAGACCTAGTCATATTGATGTCATTAGAACACAGTTGATTTTTAAGAATAAAACTGATGAGTTTGATAACACTTTTTTTTAGGATTGAGACTAGATTAGTTGCACAAGGTTACACCCAAGTTGAGGTTATTGATTTTGATGAAACTTTTGCACATGTTGCTAGGATAGAATCTATTAGATTATTGCTAGCAATTGCATGTTTTATTGGCATTAAACTTCTTCAAATGAATGTATAAACTGCATTTCTAAATTGCATTTTGAATGAAGAAACATATGTTGAACAACTTAAAGGATTTGAAGATCCACAATACCCTGATTGTTTTATTAGAGGAGAAATTGATATAACTTTGTTCATTAAGCACACTGGAGAAGATTTACTTATTGCTCAAATATATGTTGATGACATTGTGTTTGGTTTAACTTGTGATAAAATGTTAACCAATTTTTTAAAGCAATGACTGCAACATTTGAGATGAGTATGGTTAGAGACTTGAATTATTGTTTAGGTCTTCAAATCAAGCAATGTAAGGATGGTATATTCTTCTCTCAATGTAAGTATGCTAAGAACTTGGTTAAAAGGTTTGATTTGAAAGTTAAAAAGTAATGAAAACTTCTATGAGATCTACTTTGAAACTTTGCAAAGACAATGTTGGTAAGGATGTTGATCCAACATTGTATAGATCCATGATAAGAAGTTTACTTTATCTAACCTCTAATAGACCAGATATTTTGTACAGTGTTTTTGTTTGTGCTAGGTACCAAGCTAATCCAAAGGAATCTCACCTGAATGTTTTGAAAAGAATTATCAAGTTTGATGCAGGTACAAGTGAACTTGGGATATGGTACACTATGGAAACCAATAACACATTGATTGGATAGAGTGATGCGGATTGAGCATGAGATATAGACGACGGAAATAGTAAGAGTATAGGATGTTTCTACATGGGAAACAATCTTGTGGTTAAGCAAGATGTTTCATGCCTATGAAATTGAAATTAATATCCTTACAATTTTCTGTGATAATATGAGTGCATAAACATTTCTAAAAATTCAGTACAACACTCACTCACTAAACACATTTGCATTAGGCATTATTTTATGAGATATTTAGTTGAGAAGAACATAGTAAAGTTGGAATACGTACCTTTTGAAAATCACAATGCTGATTTATTTACTAAGGTTTTGACCTTGAGACATTCTTATCTTTGAGAAAATCTCTTGGTATGTGTAGTATCTGAATAATCATAGATGGATGGTGTCACAAATGTCGTAACATTTTGGACAACATCATAAGGTTGTATAATTGTTATAGATTTAATTTATTTCCTATTTTCGTTTAATAATTCCTTTGTAAAATATTATTGAATCTAAAATTTGTTGTGCAAAAATAAACATGTCTTACACCTCTCAAATGCATAAAAAATAGAATGTTATTAGCATACTAAAAGATGTACCAAATCACTGAGTAACTATGGAGCACGGAGTTCACTACTACGATGCCTTCTTTTCAAAAGGTGATATTTGGTAAAAACATCAAGAGGTTTGTAATCCATTAAGTAAGTATGGGGCACGGAGTTCGCTACTACGATGTACTCTACAGGAACAATGGATCAATACAAATTAGATGCTATAACACAAAAAAAAAAAAAAATATGGTGCAACACAAATGAAGTAAATTCATGTAAAAACCGTGTTGAGGTGTATGTAACAGTTTTGAGCATAACATTAGATGATTCGATTATATTTTTATAAGTAGTAATTATTTGATTATTTGTGGAAATTTATTTTATTTATTTCTGATTATACTAACCCACATCCTTGTTTTATTTCAGATTATACACATTTAAATACTAGATATTCTAGAATGTTCTTAATTTAATTAATTATTTAATTATGATTTTACCCACTACTTAACCATGATCTATTTTTGTGGCTAAGTTTATGGAGTATTATCGAATTTCTTCTAGAAACTTCCTTAGTTAGTTTTTAATTTTTTATACGTATTACTTCCAACTATGCATTCTCTCCTATATACTTCTCATAACATGATATACTAAGCATTGCATTTTTTCGAGTGATTCGAGTATTGCGTTTTATGATTTTCTAAAGCCTTGTTTGTCTCGGTTATTGTGATTATCTTTTTGATTTCTTGGTGCTTAAAGGACAGGAAACTACCTCACCACACTCAAACTCCCACGAAACTGTCATCTCCATCTCTCTCCAATCTTAATAGTTTCGCTTTCATGGCCGCTTACACCAAAAACTCACCAGCTGCTACAAGAAAAGCTGAAACACTTACCCAAACAACTTCAGTTACACCCATTCCTACAACTGTTCACATTCCACTCGATTCGACCCTTAACGAGCTGAACCAAGCTGTTGAGAATATGTCTCAATCGAATGTGAATTCTGAGAATCTATCTATTCTTACTGTTGGAAATATGTCCATTGACATTTCTCACTACTGAAAACCGAAAAACTCACCACTACACTTGGTTCGTTCACCTCATAAAAGCCCCAATTTCCAAGTCTCCTAATACTGAAACAGAGGCAAACGCCTCGATAGCTTCCTCTCTGGGGGAGAGTGAAAAGGAAATTGATGATTTTCCTGTTGCTGAACAGAACGAGTCTGCAAATGCTGAGACATCCGATTCTGAGGACGCTCAAATGAAGGAGGCCGACGCGAATGCTAACTCAGGTGAAACTAACTTTTCTCCTTTTAATACTGATGAATCTGAATATATTGCATTTAGGAAGATCGTTAAGAAAGAAAAGAGAAAAGATTAGCACATGTTCAACGAAGGAGATTCGGCTTTGTGTTCACAAGAGTTTATTACTCTAACTCACTGAGGAGACAGAAGAAAGAAAGTAGTGTTGATGATGAACCGATTCAAGTTCTTTTCTTAATCGGAGGAAGAAAATGTGGTTACTGAGAAATGAGTCAAAAGGAAGCATGATCCAACGGGAAAGATGGTTGCTGCTGAACGAGACTTGCCCAAAGGAATTGAAAATTCTGATCCAGAAGATAATCCCATTGTGTATGTGATTAAGACTCTGAGGAAGAATGCTGGATCAAATGCTGAAGCAAGTGCCGCAACACCAGACCCTGATAACATCAATGATGATAATTCTGAGAAGAACAGTAGTACAGACTCTAAATCAGCTGAGGAAACAAATTCTGAAGGAGGTAATTCTGATCCTGATAATAATTTTTAGACTGATAGGTTAGTTGCTAAAATCACTAAGCTATCTTGACGAAAGTTGTTAAAGGAAAATAGAATTAACATTGCTGATTTTGAGAGTAAAGGATTGATACAATTTTTTAATTGAAAAGAAATTGTTGAAAATGTAACTTTGAGTGATACTTTTGTGTTTGATTGGGTATATGTATTTTATGCTTGACTTAGGAAGAGTACGGGTAGATGTAGCTCAAAATGATATGGGAATGTACAGTTTATGGGGAGATCTGTTCCATTTACTAAAGAATTGATTAATGATCTCTTAGAGATAGAGCCTGTGATTGATGAAGATGAACTTGATTTGAACTCGGTTGCTACCTCTATAACTGGTGGTAGATTAACTAGGTGAAATTTTTTATGCTTGCTAAAGATATCACATCTCTATACTCTTTACTCCATAAATTAATTGTCTACAATTGGATACCCTCTACAAATTCCACTAAGGTGACTAAGGATCAAGCTACATTGTTGTATAAGCTGGTTTTTGTGTTGAAGAATTTCAATTTGGATTTAACTATTTTCACCACATGCAGCTTATAGTGATATTTCTTATAAAGGGAATTTACCTTACCATTGTTGATATGTTCATACCTCAAGAGGCATGAATTTTTAAACCTAAGGAAACTGAGGTTATTTGAGGCAAGGTACCCTTAATGACTATCTCACCTGATCTGTTACTTGGTGAAAGGACTGTTGATTTGCTTTGTTATAAAATTCAGATGGTTCTGATCACAGAGATGCTCTTATTCCAGCTCGACCAGCTCCAGCAAGACCTGAACAGAGGAATGCTACACCAAATGTGAAACACATTGATGGTCACATTGGTCAAACTTTTTCTGTTTCCAGATCTTTTATTATACTTCAACTAAAACATTTACAGTACTCTATTGATGGCCTTCAGTTCCTTAAAGTTCGTGGTTAGAGACGCTTTCTACTACCACAGGGGGAGAAACACCATCAACTTCTGGGTTCGAAGTGAAGAGCTCCATGAAGATGTACCAGAAGTTGATTGTGTATCTGATGCTGTTAATAAAGAGACTGTTGAACCGAATGATGTAGTTCATTTATTGCTACACCAATCACTGTTGTTGAAGAGGAGGAGGATTAATTTGCTGATGCTGATAATTGTATGGATGTTCTTTATGACATCTAAACAGGTTATGATAACAACTGAACAGGTTGATACAAGACAGGGGAGGGCTGAACATTATAAGTGATTATGTGCAGGAACATGATGCTGCAGCTGTTGATACATCAATATATATCACTTGTTTGGTTTCTTAAGTATTTGTGCCTTCTATACTTCCCTTGACCTTATGCATTGTTGTTACTGTGTTTAAGTTGATTTACAGATTCTGTTTTTTCCTTCCTAGTTGATAGGTTGTCTTTTATTCAACTTGCTTAATTTGTTTGCATTTATGATAATAGATTACTACTTTTATGCTTAAATTGTTTTCTTACTTATCATTATTTGCTTACTGCATGTTGCATATGTTAGTTGTTTATTGTATTTGATTTTTCCCTAACTTTGCTCTATTTTCAGTTTGCTTAAACTGTTTGCCTTAAGAATTATTCTTATTTGCTTACTGCTTCGAGTATGCTTAAATTGTTTGCCTTAAAGAATTATTCTTATTTGCTTACTGTTTGCTGAATTTAGGTCTTTGTTAGTTGTTTTTTGTTTTGTCTTTCTAACTTGCCTTATTATTCAATTTGCTTAAATTGTTTGCTTTGAGGATAATATAGAAGTACACCTCTCTTTAATTATCATGTGCTTACTGCTTAGTGCTTAAACTGTTTGCTTTGATGATAATATAATTTAGAAGTACACTTATCTTTAATTCTCATTTGCTTACTGCTTATTGTTTAAGTCTTTGTTAGATATTGTTTTTTTTCACATTTTTTGCTCTGTTTTATTTTTAGTCTTTGCTCTGTTTGTTTTTCTTTTCTTCGTTATTGCTCTGATTTATTTTGAGTCTTACTTAAGTCTTAGGTTGATCTAGTACATATTCATACATGATGCTCTGATTTAACTTTTGATTTTTGTAAAAGTTTTATGTTTTGTAAACAAGTGTACTGTTTATACTTGTTTTGGTTTTGAATAAGATTACTTTGATCTTATGGCACGGATCTCAGTGAAATTATTCTTGATCTTCTTTTGATTTGATCCAACGTTTACAACAGGTATTGTCTTGACTAGTATTTAGACTTGATGTTAACCTCACCTAAATACATAATACTGAGTATGTATAGAAATATATGTGCATCAGGTGTGTTGTAGTCGAAAGGTCAAATTGGGGGAGATTGTAGATGTTGTTAACTCTTAAATGCTTTAACATTATCAACAACATCTTAATTTGACCTTCCTTGATTTATTCTAAGTCTTTTCTGAAATGTTACATTAAATGTTGTACTAAATGCTCTCACATTCAGGAACGATTCTAGAAGCTTCTACAAGAGTCTGGAACCTGGAAGATTCCAGAATGTTGGAGAACGTGCTAGAAGAGTTTAGAGCATTGTAGAACGACCTGGAAGATGGAAGAAGGATCTAGAAAGATCATGGAAGTTGAGGTCCTAAAAAATAGGATCTCATAATGGAAGAATCTAGAACTTGGCTATTTCTCTATAAATACCGCTGGAGTCTTTCATTTCAAAGTATGCACTACTCGAGTAACACCTTCTTGAGCGTTCAACCCTAGTTCGGAGTTATGGTCAGTAGTTGTATCATTTAACGTACGCCGAGGGATACCACACCTTCAAGTGTACTTAGTTCTAGTCTTGTATCGAGTGAGAGTGAATCATAGATCAGATTAGTTCTTTAGACAGTGTTCTTACACTTAAGTCTATTTGCGGATTCAGGCACCTGCCTCGATCGTAGTTTCTGTTTGTGGAATGTTGAAGTAATTGCTGAGACATTTCACACGACATTTTTTGTATATAACTTAGGAACTAAGTTATTTTTCGTCGTAAGGCTTAGCATAGGTTTTGTTATTAATAAAATCTATGTTAAAAATTATTCCATTGTGTTCGTATTGTGTTTTAGTGTTTTAGACTTCCGCTGTGTACTGTGTTTACTTATTCTCATTCTGTTAGAGTTAATGCTACACTAATTGTCACAACATTCAGTGTAACATTGTTCTGTTTTTACTTAAACACTAGATACTACCCTCCACACACTTTCAATATGTATTATATTTGTACATGTTCTTTAATATATGATTTATTTTATGCATATAATTATTAACAAATACCTCTAATTCAACCACAAGCAAAAATCAATGATAAAACAAACCAAACAAACCAATAAAATATAATTTATATGTATTGTATCATATGATGAAACCGAATGTAATCAAATGCAGATCATGCTTTCTCAGTGTCATATGATAAATTAAAAACTTTACCCAAACAACATGTCAATATGTACTACTTGAACAGAATAACACTATATGTATGCATCTTTCTTTACTCACTAAGTCTGCTATCTATTTTCTTTAGGAGCTTTTTCATAATTTTTCTTCCTTCTTCATTAATCTGAATGTCGGATCTCTTCCGTCTAGTCATCTGCAAAAAATATATTATCAAATTGTATGGAAATTAAAATCTTTAGCCACATGCAAACACATCTTAAACGAATATGTCATGTTGGTCCTGAAAGGAGTATATAACAAGTGTATGGGGGGGGGGAATACACTTGTATGAGAATTCTTTTCAATACTTTGATCAAACCAGAGGTCAGCAAGATTGTCTTGGACAACTCTGCTGAAGATGTATAACCTTTACAAAGATAACCAAGCTACTAAGTACTATTGAGTACTTAGTTGAATGAGTATCTAAGTTAGTTATAAGTGCGGAATTAGTGGTTGGCCCTTTAGTTTAGACTCCTTTTAATTTCTGAAATCACTTATTCAATCAATACAGTCCAGTTTCAGGGAACTTGTCCAAATTGGTTTTGCACAGTCTTTGAATGTTTATTTCTTGAAAGATCAGTTTAGTGTGCAGTGTTGAATGTATGAAAGTGCTTGAAAGTAAATCAACACAAGAGCTTATAGTGGTTCAGAGACTCAAACTCCTACATCCACTTTCCCTGATTTAACAGGATAATTCCTTCACTCTTGGAATTAACTTGTTTTATAGTGCCAAGGTGCACTTGATCAAGAACACCACTCCTTGGTGAATTGATCCCTAGGATGTCTAGAGTCCTAGTACCCTCTTCTCAACTCAGAACTGAACTGTTCTTCTCTCAACAGTCAGCTCCTACCACTTCTACTACTACAACTTTCTCACTTTCACTCTTGAAATGGGTAAGGGTTGAAGTAAGGTTCCAACTAATGAGATATCCTTTACAATAAAGATCAGTGTATAAGGATAGGATATCTCTCTAAGCTTTGTATGGATATACAATTGGGTTCAGCTTAGAAGAAGTGTATGAAGACTAAGATAGTCTTTTGAAAAACTTGTAAGCACTCTTTCTTGAGGATAGTTGTCAAGTTGGATTGTGTTGAGGTGCTTTCAAATGGTCTTCACACTTCTGTATTTATAGACACATGAAGGATTTGCCCGTTGGAGAGGCAGCCTCAAATGTCCATAAATGTCTTCTTTTGGTTCTTCAACTTAGAAGACAGATTCTTGATAGTGACATGTCCTCATTTGGGAAATAAACGGCAGAATAGACTTTGTCTTCATTCTGCAGCACTCTTCCCAATGTCTGACTTTCAGATTCTCTTGTTAAGACTTGGGCATGGCTTCTGAAGGTTGTTCCAATGATAGGACAACATTCCTTATCAAATGGACAACTCTGCTTATCACTATCAGCAGACTTGCTTATCAGCATGGTTGGCTTGCTCTTTTCAGATGACTTGACTCTTTCCCTCTTCTTCACTTGGAAGTGATCTTAGCATGTTTCTTTGAAGATCTTTAGGGTATTGCTGTCTTGATCTCTTCAGCACAGTTGACCTTTAAGCTTTAGAACACTTGTTCTTGTTTAATTGTGCTGAGACAACTCTTCTGGACAACTCTCCTGATCAGCATACTTGTCCTTCAAAGGACTTGGTGATTGTTCCAGAATTTGAGCCTTGAGGGGACTTGATCTTGATAATCTTCAAAGCATATGTTCCCCCTCAAATTGTGCATCTATTTAACTAAGAGTTGCCTAACATTTCAGCTTCTCATCTAGACTTATGCTATGTGTTCTAACATTCTTAGAACACAATCATTTTAGACTTAGGCATGTCTCAGGGGGTTTTGGTATTAAATCAAAACATATCTCATTTTATTCCCAACAATTTCCCCCTTTTTGATGATACCAAAACCTATACAGTTTATGCAAAAGTGACTTGACTACACCTATTACATTTATCTTCAGAAGACATGACTAGGGTCAATTATCCTGAAAAAGAATGTGTTAGTGTACTCACCATTCATGTTGCAAATAGGTTTCAAAGATAGGCATAGAGAGATTTCTGCAATAATGTTTCTTGATTCAAAATAAGTTCAACTATCATTCAATTGAAGTTCATTACAAGCATGTTGATAGTTGAAGTTAACATATCAGAGCATGAATCACTATTACATCAGAGCATTTCTTTACAAAACCTAAGAACATATACTAAACACTTAATGTCATTTCGATCTTCAAGTATCAGAGCAAAAACTTATGTCAAAGCAATCAAAGCATATCAGAGCATAAGCATGTATCAGAGCAACCAGATCATCAGAGCACACCACATCAGCATTCTTGACCAAACTTCAGCATAGATGACCAATTTTAGAAAATCAATATTCAAGATAGTCAGATCAGCAGAAAGGGATCAAGAGGACTTAGCCAATTTTAGAGATCATCTTCAGGAGGTGGCACCATCCCATATAGTGCCCACACCCTTTTCTTAATCTCCATGGCCTCTTGATTAGTGCCCTTTGGTCCAAGATGCATCCTATTCAGCTTCAGGATTTCAATAAACTCTTGGAGGATCTTGTTCTGATCAATCCACCCATCCATCTTTGGGGGCATATATATGATTGGCTTGGGGGCAGTGAGTTCAAGTCTTGCAATATCAGCAGCTGCAAGTAATTGTTGATAAAGTTCTCTGTGATACTCTATCATGAACTCAGCAAAAGTGGAGTTGACATCTCTTCCATTCCATCTGTCAATGACATAGAAGTCATAGACAAACTTCCTTTTGGCTTCCTCCCATGAGTCATTCAGCTGAATTGGCACCCATTTATCCAAGTGAGGATATTTGGTGTCCATGGGGATCAAGAGCTGTGGCTTCAACTTGTTGTATGTTGCTCTCTTCCTTCTGGGCTTTTGAAAATCTGCTCTTCTTTTTCTCTCTTGCTCTATTTGCCTCATCCATCAAGTCCATCTTTTCTTGGGCCCTCATCATGGCCAGCTTCTGTTGAGTTTCAGGGTCTTTGCCATACCCTTCATGAAACAGTTTTGATGGATCAAGAGCTAGAACAGTTGTCTTCTTTTTGGGCTCAGGTCCAAATCCTTCAGCAAACAATTCTTCAACATCTTCAGTGGACTTGGCACCTTCAGCACTTTTGGCAAATTCAGAAGACTTGTCACTTCTTTCAGCAGTCTTGGAAACTTCAGCAGTTTTGTCTTGTTCAACATTCTTGGCCTTCTTGGATATAGGCTCATCATCAACAATTCTGAATTCAAGAGGTAGATCAAGGCTGTTGGGAAAATCAGTGAATGTTTCAGTCTTTCTTTTGTTACCCTTGGCCTTCTTGATCTTTCCTCTAGTTTGGACACCTTCAGCATCTTTGTCCAAACCAGACACCTCTCCTCCTGGTCTTTGTTGTAGCCTAACTTTTTCTTCTTGAGCTGAGGCCATTGAATTCTTCAAGGCAATTGCTAACTGCTCCTCTTCATCAAGATCATCCAAGTTTAGCACTGCTAGCTCTTTCCCTTTCTCTTCAGTGACCTTGTCTTTTCCTTTAACTGGGCTTCCAATCACCAAGGCACCGTTTGCTCTTGCTCTTTCCCTTTCCCCCTTTTTGGCAGCATCAAAACACTCAGGCTTGAGTTCACTCATAGTTGATGCCATCAAGGACTGGGCTTGGGTTAGAGACTTCATCTCCTCCAACAAATATACATTCTCATCATGTATATTTTGCATTCTGTCACTGCTCATGCTAAGGAAAGCTAGAACAGGCTTCATCTTTTGTTGGACAACCTCCTCCAAGGTTGCTTTCAGTGATGCATCCAGTTGGGCTTTGAGAAGCTCAGTGAGGTTGGCCACAACACCTTCAGCAATGTTGGCCATCACCTCTTGGGAAAACTTCTATGAGGCTGCTTTCACCATTGCTAGCCTTTGTTCTTCAGCTCTTCTTCTCTGCAGGGCTGTTTTTCTTCCAAGAGCTTGCTTAACCACTGATCTCAAGGTTTTCACATTCCTGTTGTGGTTAACCCTTAGCAAGGTTTGCTCTTTCTTGACATCCTTTGAGACTGACCTCATAGTGTTCTTGGCTTTAATGACTTTAGTGGAGATGGTTTGCAGACCAGTCTCAACTCCACTGATTCTTGCTTCCAAAGTGGGTAACACTACATCTTCTGAGCCAGTTAGTCTCATTTCTACATATGCTAAAGTTCTTCCATGCTCATCCAGTGCTCCAGTGGTTTCTGCATGAGCTGATTGGACTTGGTGAGTCAAGGAGTCCAACTTTGCTGATTGCATCCCAAGCAAAGCTTGTGCTGATCCAGTATCAACTTGGATGGGTGCATCTGTTAAGTAGTCATCTGCAAAAATTTGGTCAAAGGATATACCTGCAATATCAGACAAGTCAAAAGGGTTAGTGAAAACACACTCATCACCCTCAGTTTCTTTTTCATAAGACTCTGATACATCAGCAGTCTTCTTCTCATTTTCAACTACTTCTTTTCTTCCTTCAGTAATAATGTCCTTACTTAAAGAAACAGGCCTCCTTTCATCAAGGGATTCTTGAAGTTCAGATTTGACTTCAAGAATAGCCTGTCCTTCCTCACTTATATCACCCTCATTTGCTGGTACACTCACTATCTTAGTGATGATAACCTCTCTTTCATCCTCTACTCCCTCTGATTTTTCAACTAAATTCTCCTTTTCAACACCATCACCTAGACCTGCAACATCTCTACCTTCAACAAGGTTCAAAGATGGCAGTTGTGGGGAGATCACAGTGCTTATTTCAGCAGCCACTGAGTCATCCTGAATGATTAAGGGCTGATCAGTGTCCAACACTTCTGACACTGAATAGGCCTTAATCAAACCAGCCTCTAGAGTAGGAACCTCAACATCTTTAGGCTGTGCCTTAGGTTCAGAAGAACCTTCATTGGCAGATGTGTCTTTGGTTGTGTCACCAGCCTTGGTCAACACCTCTGAGGATACAAAGCCTTTCCTATGATAGGTTTTAGGAGGGTTGGGATTTGAAGGGTTTGAGGGATCATCAGGGGAATCATCATCATTTGAGCTACTATCAGGGTGTCTGATGCCCTTAGCTATTCTTTCCTTCTCCTCAATGATCTTCTCATCTACTAACTTTGCAAATACATCCTCATCAATGAGGAATCTTGTCTTTAACACACCAGCAAAGTGTAGCAGTCTGCTCTCCTCCACTTGCCACCAGTTAGCACCCTTATCTTGGATGACTTGTGATATCTCCATTATGGTTTTGTCTTTCACATCCACAAGCATCCTCAAATCATGGAACATCTTCTGAATTCTTGGAAATTCAGCAAGTTGTGGATACAAACTGTCCACAGTAGCCTTGGCTCCACCTCTGAGCATACTCTCAAAAGTATACTCTTCCTCATCTCCACTTGAATGGGGACTTTGGGTTATAGGGGAGTTGGCTCTGGTTTCTCCTATTGTGGCTTCTGGAAGGGTAAGTTCAGGGATGTTGGCTTCAGAAGGGTTGGGTGCAGTTGAAGGTACTCCAGTTGCTTTTGAGAGCAATGGGTCTGAAGGGGCTTTGCTCAGGGGGGTTGGCTCAAGAAGTGCAGCTTCTAAGAACTTAGAATAGTTGAGCATGGATGAGTCAAGGGGAGATTGCAATCTTGTCTCATCTACAGCTAAGTCTGCAAGCACATCTATCCCACTTCTTTGCACACTCCCTTCTGGAGAATATCTCTTTGTAAGATTAAGAGGGGTGATGGGTTGGTTGGTTGGGGTTATATGGGTTTCAGGGGAGTTGGGCTCAGGATCCTGAGTTTCAGGGATATTGGCGTCCAAAGGTTGATCTTCAGGGACCTTGGACTCTGGAGTTCCAGAACCAGAAGAATTGGTTCTAGACTACTTAGACTTTGTCCTGCTTTCAGCTCTGCTCTCCCTTAGAGCAAGTTGGAGAGACTTTTCTTCCTGAAGCTCCAACACCTTTTCAGTAGGCTTAGTCCTTCTCTTGCTAGCCCTACTGCTTCCACTGCCTTCTCCATCCTTCTCAGGGACAACTTCCCTGATCCTCTTTTCACCTTTAGACTTTTGTCTAGTTTCATTGTATCTTTGCCTCAACTCTTTTGAGTGATCAGAAGGTACTTGCACACCTTCTTCAGCAACATCTTCAATCTCAGTTGAGGCTCCAGTAGTGTCTTCTGAGGGGATTTGAGACACCTTTCTTGTCTTCACCACTCTGGCCTTAGTCCTTTTCTTCAACTTTGGCTTTTCTTCAGTCTTTTCTTCAGCAGGATTGGCCAGTTGCATCCTCCTTTGCTCAGTTTTCTTATTGAGCTTTCTAAACATGATTTTCTGGGCAGGAAGGGGCTTTGCAAAGGTTTGTATTTTAGAATAGTGGGAAAATCTCTCAATCAACAAGCTTGCCCTGGTGCAATACTTGATTTTCCCTTCTAACACAACCTTATTGTGGACTTTCACTTTGAATTTGGCGTTTTCCTTCATCATCTCAAACAAGATGAAGGTCCTCCAATCAAACTTGATGCCCTTGTCACTAGCATCAATAACTGCAGCCATAATCCTTATTCTTGGATGGCTGACTTGCTCCAAGCTTCCAGTGTTGCTCAAAAGACTCTTGGCAACTACCTCAAAGAGGTTAAGAAGTTGTGGCTTGAGGGTTCTTTTGTGTTGGGTTGAGGAGATAGGACCTGGAACTAATAGCCACTCTTGAGCTATTTCATCTTCATGGCCTGCACCATAGAATTCTGGATTCCTTCCCTTAGAAGGCAATCCAAAAGCTCCTTCAAGGTCTTCTTCAGAGAATTTCATCCTGTGAAACCTCTCTTCCTCTTCTCCTTCTGCCACATATGAGAGTCTTGTTGCAACTTCACCATCTTCAGGCTTACCTCTCCACTTGAGGAAAGCAAAGAACTCAGCCATATAGCTCTCCAGACAAGAGCTTGGTCTTTCCTCCATGAACTTCTTGAGTCCAGCTCTTCTCAGCCATCTAAGAGTTGGAGTGATTTCAGGATCTTCACTTTCAAAAGAGACTATAGGCTCAAAGTGAAGGTTGTTCTTGTTGCTTAGATAGCCAAAATCAAGGTCTAGAGCCTTGTTGGAGAAGTCAATGATCATTTCTGGTCTGACTTTGGGAGCCATTGAAGGTTACAGAAATGAATTTGAGTGAGTTTGAGAGTGTTTGAAGAAGATGAAAGTTAGGGTTTCGAATACTTGGGGAAGAAGTGTTTGTGGGGGGTTCTTAAGACTTGTGAATATTCTAAAAAGAATGTTTGTCAATGAGTTGGTGAGTCTCAAGAGTTTTCAACGATGGATGAAAATGGAAATTTCAATTTGGACGACCAGGATTGATTTCAGGGGAGTTGGCCAGTTTTGATCCAATGGTCATTAACCAATGAAACAGTGAAAAACTGTTTTCTATTCAAATGTGGAAGCTATTAAATATTGGTTAATGCTTGGGGAGTTTTCGAGATAGATCATGGCTTGAAAAGTGTAATGCAAACAAGAGTTAAATCTTGGCATTTAATGCATGGAAAGCGACCTTTTGGGTGGGAGACAAATTAAAATCTCAAAAAGGTGATATCTGTAAAAGGAATGGAACAGATATCAAAATAGGTAATGATTGCCCAAAATAGGTGTTTATCAAACCAAGAAAATAGTTTGATAGCCAAGACAACTTATCTGACCCCACATGGACAAGTGTCCTGAAAAGATGTGGACAAGTATCCTGAGATTCAATGGACAAGAGTCCTGAACATTTGAGGTCATCTCTTCTGAGTTTCAGTGGACTTGGCCAAGTCCCCTGAACTCTTTTCTCAAAAACTCCAATTGATTTACTTGTCCAACTTCCCTGGATCAAGTAATCTCAATTTTGCTGATAGCTCTAGAAATCTTGCCTCTGCAAGTGGCTTTGTCAATATATCAGCTTTTTGGTGATCTGTGTGGATCTTGACCAACTTTATGTCCTTCTTCTCCACATGGTCTCTGATGAAGTGATGCTTGATGTCCATATGTTTGCATCTAGTGTGCAAAACTAGATTTTGTGATATTGCAATAGCACTGTTGTTGTCACGAAATATTGGCACTTCAGTAGAGTTGACATTGTAATCTCTTAGTTGTTGTCTCAACCATAAGATTTGAGCACAACAACTCCCAGCTGCAACATATTCAGCTTCAGTGGTGGAAGTAGCCACTGTATTCTGCTTCTTGGAGAACCAAGATATGAGTTTGTTTCCCAAGAATTGACAAGTCCCTGAAGTGGACTTTCTGTCAATTCTACATCCTCCATAATCAGCATCTGAGTAGCCAGTTAACTCAATGTTGTCATCAGCAGGGTACCAAAGGCCTAGATTCTCAGTGCCTTTGAGATACCTCAAGATCCTCTTTGCAGCCTCAAGATGGCTTTTCTTAGGATTTGCTTGAAACCTTGCACAAACACCTACTGCAAAGGTGATGTCAAGTCTGCTGGCAGTGAGATAGAGAAGTGAACCAATGATTCCTCTATACTCAGTGGAGTTGGTTAGAACACCACTCTCATCAGGATCCATTTTCCAATTTGTGTTCATTGGGATCCTTACTGGCTTGCTAGTTGTACACCCAAATTTCTTGATCATCTCTCTGGTGTACTTAGCTTGGTTGATGAAAATCCCTTCTTTGTATTGTTTGACTTGGAGACCCAAAAAGAAGTTCATCAACCCCATCATGGACATCTCAAACTTGCTTTGCATGAGCTTTGAGAACTTCTCACACAGCTTCTCATTGGGGGATCCAAAAATTATGTCATCCACATAAATTTGGACAAGTAAGATGTCTTCTCCTTCAGAGATTCTGAAGAGAGTTCTGTCCACAGTTCCCATGATCCAAGAGGAATTGTGACAGAGTATCATACCAAGACCTAGGGGCTTGCTTGAGTCCATATAGAGCTTTCTTTAGTCTGTAAACTTGATTTCCAACCTCAAAACCAGGTGGTTGCTCCACATACACTTCCTCTTTCAAGACTCCATTCAGAAAGACACTCTTCACATCCATTTGATACACTTTGAACCTCTTGTGGGCTGCATAGGCTAGGAAGAGCCTTATTGCTTCTAGCCTTGCCACAGGTGCAAATGTCTCATCATAGTCAATGCCTTCATGTTGGCAATAGCCCTTTGCCACTAGTCTTGCTTTGTTTCTGACTATCACATCATTCTCATTCTTCTTGTTCTTGAACACCCATTTGGTTCCAATAACATCTTGATGTGAAGGTCTATCCACCAGCTCCCATACTCCATTTCTGGTGAATTGGTTCAGTTCTTCCTGCATTGCAGTGATCCAGTTGGCATCTTGAAATGCTTCTTCAATGTCACTTGGTTCTTGTTCTGACAAGAAACAACAAAAGAGAGCACTTTCACCATGAAATCTTCTTGTTTTGACTCCTATACTTGGGTCACCAAGTATTAGATCAGTAGGATGGTCAGACAACCAAGTCCTTCTTTTTCTGATCTCTTCAGTGGAGTTGTCCTCTACTGAAGTTGAGTCATTTTGATCATAAAATTCAGGAAAGTTTAATGCAGGATCTAATTCAGGATCATAATCAGGGGTGTTGTCCTCAATATCAGGGATATTGGCATTGTCAACATTATTGGTTCCCCCTTGATTATTTGACCCATTAACTACCTCAGCAGGGACTGCTTCTTCATTGGTAGTTGTTACCTGGATGTGAACTGGGATTGGATCATTCAGTTCACCATTTCCTTTAGTGGGATTTTCCTCAGGAAGGTTGCCTTCAAGATTGTTGTCCAATGGAAGTTTTTCAGGTAGGTTGGCTTGGACAACATCTATGAATTCAGTGTCTTTGTCCTTTAGGCTCAGTCTAGTTGTCCTCTGTGTGATTTCTTCTGATTCCAAGTTTTCATTCCTGAACTCATGAATAGATTCATCAAACACAACATGAGGTGTTTCCTCCACAACAAGGGTTTTCTTATTGTAGACTCTGAAAGCTTTACTAATTTGAGAATATCCAAGGAATATTCCCTCATCAGCTTTGCTATCAAAGGCTTTCAACTGTTCTTTCCCATTGTTGTGAATAAAACACTTACAACCAAATATGTGAAAATATGACACTTTATGCATTCTTCCTTTCCAGAGTTCATAGGGGGTTTTGCCTTGCCCCTTAGTAATCAAACATCTATTTTGAGTATGGCATGCAGTGTTTATAGCTTCAGCCCAAAACCTCTTAGGTAGATTTGAATCAGCAATTAAGGTTCTAGCAGCTTCCTTTAAACTTTTATTCCTTCTTTCTGCAACTCCATATTGTTGAGGAGTTCTAGCTGCTGAGGTTTCATGAGCTATTCCATTAGATGTGCAATACTCATTGATGTAAGAGTTTATGAACTCAGTACCTTTATCAGATCTTATCTTGATAATGCTAAGGCTTTTCTCATTAGACAGTCTCTTTAAAAGTTCATGCAGTTTGACTTGTGTTTCCTTCTTATTAAGGAGAAATACTACCCATGTGAACCTAGAGAAGTCATCTACTACCACCAATGTGTATTTTCTACCATTTATGCTTGCAGGGGTAATTGGTCCAAGGAGGTCCATATGTAAAAGTTCAAGTACCCTTTCAGTAGAAATGACTGGTTTTCCTTTGAATGAGGCTTTAATCTGTTTTCCTTCTTGGCATGGTTTACAAACATGCTCTTTGATGAAGGTCTCATTAGGTAGTCCTTTAACTAATGCATTTCTAGCAATTTTGTTCATTGTCTTGAAGTTCAAGTGGTTTAATCTCTTATGCCATAACCAACTTTGTTCACTAGAACTCTTAGCAATGAAACATGCAGCATCAGTAGACTTGTCCCAGTTTGCAAAATACACATTCCCTTTCCTAGTTCCAGTCAATAGAATTTGTTGAGTGTTATCTTTGATTAAGCATTTTCCACTTGAGAACTCAACATTAAAATCTTTATCACAGAATTGACTGATACTTAGGAGATTATATTTGAGACCAGCCACATAAGACACATTGGATACTTTGATGTTACCAATCATCAAAGTACCATAACCTTTTGTTGTTGCTTGTGAGCTGTCTCCAAATGTGACATTTGGGCCTTCTTTTTCAATAAAATCAGTGAGGAGTTCCTTGTTTCCAGTCATGTGCCTTGAACATCCACTGTCAAGGTACCATGCTGACTTTTTGCTCATGCTCCTCTTCTTGTGGCCCATTGGTACCTGCAATTAGATAGGTTTAGGTACCCTTTGAGTCTTGGGTCCTGAGAGGTTAGTTGTACCTTTAGGAACCCAAACTTGCCTAATGACCCTGATTGATTCAAGGTGGCTAAGTTGTTTTCCTCTAGCATCAACATACACTGTCTTTCCCTTAAATGCCTTTGGGAAAGTATGTGTGAAAGTGTTAACTCTGTAAGTTTTAGGAGAGTTGTCAAATCTCCTGAACTTATGAGTTCTTTGTGCTTCTTGAGGGAATCTTTGAGGAAAGGCATTACCATTACCCTTTGGCATGAAGGGTTTTGGTTGTCTCATTTTATTTTGCCTTTGAGGATAGTTGTCCTTAGGTCTATTCAGCTAAGGCTTTCTCAGTAGAGTTGGCCTAGGCTGATTATACATTGGATAGCTTCTCTGAACATTGTTCAGGAGAGTTACCCTACCATTGGGTCTACTCTGCTGACCAACATTCCTCTTGTGTTCAGGGACTTTGGCCATTTCCTTAGGTTTGGGCCTAGTCTCCTGAAGCACTTGAGATGGCAAATCATCCATTTTGCCCTTTCCTTTGTTCAGTGGCTGAATCATTTCATTTTCAGCTTGTTGTGCCACTGATTTGACAAAGATTCTCTTAGTGTTACTTGTGGAAGCAACACTAAGACAAGGTGAAGATTCAAATGGATCAAAACCTAATCCACTTCTTTGAGCCATAGGTATTTGGTAACTCTGAATTTCCTCTATTGCTTTAGTGGATCTTCTCAGAGCAGACATCTTTAATTTCAGGCTCTCTTCACTTGTTTTAAGAATGTCATATTCATGTGAGAGGTTTTCAAATTTAGCTTGAAGAATTTTCAACTCAAAATCTTTTCTCTTCTGAGATAAGAGTTGATCATCAATCTCCTTTTGTTGGTCAACTATCCTGAGATTTGCTTCCTCAAGCTCTCTCAAGACTTGTTGATACAACTCAGTAGACTTGACATCAACAGTTAGCTCAGAGTTTTTAGCAAGCTCAATTGACAATCTTTCATTTTCTCTCACACAATTGTCATGAAATTCTTGTAGTCTAGTGAAGTCTTCCATCAACTTCCCAAAAGAAAGTTTCAAGTTGACTTCACTAGTATTCTGTGATAGAAATGATGGTGAACTAGAGGTAGAGGATACCTCATCATCCTCAAGAGTCATGTTGCATATGTCATCATCATCATCACTGTTGGAGAACAATCCATCAGAAGAGTTGAAGCTTTCAGCACTATCAGATTCTTCACCAGACATCATGGCCTTCCTATTGGTGAACTTTCTGTCTCTTTTAGCTTGCCTTTCTCTTCTTTCTTTAGAGCTCAATTCATGGCAGTCATACTGGAAATGCCCTTTCTTCTTGCAGTTGTAGCACAAGTCTTCATCATCATCCTTCTTGGATTCCTCTCTTCTTTTAGATGATGAAGGGTCAGCTCTACTGGACCTTCTCCTTTCAGAGTACTTGTCCTCTGATCTTTTCTCTTCAGGCTTCTTGACCTCAGCCTGAGCTTCAGGAGAGTTGTACCTTCTCCTGAATTTGTTGTCTTGGTAGAATTTCTTGTATCTACCAAACCTTGAGTTTAGCTTTTCAAACCTTCTAGCTATCAAGGCTAGTTCCTCCTTCATTTCAGTCTTAGAGACTGACTTTGATGATTTAGGAGTGGACTGCATTTCTGGTTCAGTAGTTTTGGCTTTGAATGCCACTCCCTTTGTAGGATTTGAAGGTTCCTCAACAGGCTTTCTTCTGTTGAGATCGAACTCATAAGCTTTGAGTTCAGAGAAGATTTGTTGCATGGGCATTGTGGAGAGATCCTTGGTGTTCTGCATCATAACAGCATAGACATCCCACTTTTGAGTGAGACTTCTCAAGATCTTCAAACCAACTTCTCTCTTGGAGTACACCTTGCCCAATGAGTTGATTTCATTCATCACATCAGTGAATCTACCAGCAAATTTGTCAATGGACTCCTCAGACTCCATTGTGAACTGTTCAAACTTCTGCACTGCCACTTGGAGCTTATTCTCCTTGATCTTTTCAGTACCCTCACACATTTCAGCAAGAGTATCCCAAATTTCTTTGGCAGTTGTGCAGTGGTAGACTCTACCCATAATTGCATCTGGAATTGTTTGGTAGAGGGTGTTCATGGCAAGATAATTCAGATTATCTTTCCTCTTTTCATCAGCAGTGAAGTCATCTTCATCTTTGGGAATCAATTCCCTTGCATCTGCTCTTTGAGCTTCAGTGAGTCTGGGATTGACTTGAGTGAACACAAAAGGACCTCTTGTGATCACTCTCAACATATCAGTGTGAAGAGATGCAAGATGAGCCTTCATTCTGATCTTCCAGAAGTCATAATTGTCTATTGAGAACATGGGCAATTTATGATGTGAGATGTGATTGACTGGATTTGTGGCCATGTTGTCCAATCCTTGAACAACAGGGGGTGGAACAGCAGCATTGTTGTTGGCCATATCTCAAGAACAAACAGTTAGTCAACAATCAAATAGGATTTCAAGTAGATCAGTTCCGTGACCACACCAAATATGTGATTTTGAAAACCAAGATGGCTTTTCAGAAGCAGTGGTCTTTGAACCCCTGCTCTGATACCACTTATTGGTCCTAAAAGGAGTATATAACAAGTGTATGGGGGGGGGGAATACACTTGTATGGGAATTCTTTTCAATACTTTGATCAAACCAGAGTTCAGCAAGATTGTCTTGGACAACTCTACTGAAGATGTATAACCTTTACAAAGATAACCAAGCTACTAAGTACTATTGAGTACTTAGTTGAATGAGTATCTAAGTTAGTTATAAGTGCGGAATTAGTGGTTGGCCCTTTAGTTTAGACTCCTTTTAATTTCTGAAATCACTTATTCAATCAATACAGTCCAGTTTCAGGGAACTTGTCCAAATTGGTTTTGCACAGTCTTTGAATGTTTATTTCTTGAAAGATCAGTTTAGTGTGCAGTATTGAATGTATGAAAGTGCTTGAAAGTAAATCAACACAAGAGCTTATAGTGGTTCAGAGACTCAAGATCCTACATCCACTTTCCCTGATTTAACAGGATAATTCCTTCACTCTTGGAATTAACTTGTTTTATAGTGCCAAGGTGCACTTGATCAAGAACACCACTCCTTGGTGAATTGATCCCTAGGATGTATAGAGTCCTAGTACCCTCTTCTCAACTCAGAACTGAACTGTTCTTCTCTCAACAGTCAGCTCCTACCACTTCTACTACTACAACCTTCTCACTTTCACTCTTGAAATGGGTAAGGGTTGAAGTAAGGTTCCAACTAATGAGATATCCTTTACAATGAAGATCAGTGTATAAGGATAGGATATCTCTCTAAGCTTTGTATGTATATACAATTGGGTTCAGCTTAGAAGAAGTGTATGAAGACTAAGATAGTCTTTTGAAAAACTTGTAAGCACTCTTTCTTGAGGATAGTTGTCAAGTTGGATTGTGTTGAGGTGCTTTCAAATGGTCTTCACACTTCTGTATTTATAGACACATGAAGGATTTGCCCGTTGGAGAGGCAGCCTCAAATGTCCATAAATGTCTTCTTTTGGTTCTTCAAATTAGAAGACAGATTCTTGATAGTGACATGTCCTCATTTGGGAAATAAACGGCTGAATAGACTTTGTCTTCATTCTGCAGCACTCTTCCCAATGTCTGACTTTCAGATTCTCTTGTTAAGACTTGGACATGGCTTCTGAAGGTTGTTCCAATGATAGGACAACATTCCTTATCAAATGGACAACTCTGCTTATCACTATCAGCAGACTTGCTTATCAGCATGGTTGGCTTGCTCTTTTCAGATGACTTGACTATTTCCCTCTTTTTCACTTGGAAGTGATCTTAGCATGTTTCTTTGAAGATCTTTAGGGTATTGTTGTCTTGATCTCTTCAGCACAGTTGACCTTTAAGCTTTAGAACACTTGTTCTTGTTTAATTGTGCTGAGACAACTCTTCTGGACAACTCTCCTGATCAACATACTTGTCCTTCAAAGGACTTGGTGATTGTTCCAGAATTTGAGCCTTGAGGGGACTTGATCTTGATAGTCTTCAAAGCATATGTTCCCCCTCAAATT
The DNA here is from genome assembly GCA_963675135.1 of Galeopsis tetrahit. NCBI lineage: Eukaryota > Viridiplantae > Streptophyta > Magnoliopsida > Lamiales > Lamiaceae > Galeopsis > Galeopsis tetrahit. Next base: position 35,965,998 of record OY776122.1, read on the forward strand.
GTGCATCTATTTAACTAAGAGCTGCCTAACATTTCAGCTTCTCATCTAGCCTTATGCTATGTGTTCTAACATTCTTAGAACACAATCATTTTAGACTTAGGCATGTCTCAGGGGGTTTTGGTATTAAATCAAAACATATCTCATTTTATTCCCAACATGCCCCATCCATACTAAATACATAGATTTTCTTATAAATACAGAAAAATTATAGTAAAATACGTTTCTATGATTTTATAAAATGATCTAATCATCGAATCGAATATACCTCATATGCTATTTATTATGTTTCTCTAAAATGCAAAAAACAGATATCGTTAGAACTAAGAAAACAGAGAAGAAAACATCTTATGCAAAGCAAGTATAATCAACGAAGGAAACATCTTATAAAATGCATGTAGTCGAATTTTTTTTAATCATCTCCCTAAAATCAACGAAAAACCCAGTATATGCAAAGCCTTAAAAATCGGATTTTTTTCATAAACCCAATATCATTTATTCAGAGAATCGAACAACAATAATATGCAGGAGATGATTTTTCCACTCAATACCTTGAACGATCCTCTGCACAAGCGTTGTTCTTGCTTTTCGTTTTCTTCTTCCAGCTTCAATTGAGAGAGAATAAAAAATGTTTTAGAAATTAATGTTGGATGAGTTGTTAGGAAAGTTATTTGAATTAAGAATTGGGCGTGATTATCGAGCAAATAAATATTTCAAATTTTTATTAAAGGTTTTGGATTTAGTTGACTTTCCTTTGCTTAAATTAATTAAATCTTCTTATTTCAAAATTGAAATTCTTATCAAAACAGTAGGGGTAGAATTGTACTTTAATTTGTTAATTTGACTTGATTTGTAATTGTAATAAAATTTTCCTTGAATTACAAAGACTTAAGGTGAAATGTCCTATAGTGTAATTTACCCCATAAATTACTCAATTAAATCCCATAATTCTTGCCTATTGAATAGTTTCTTTAATTCATAGAATCCATCTTATAGTCCACTGTGTTATACGGTTATACAACTTATACCTCATATGTCAATATGCTTTTAGTCAATTTTGTTTTTATCAAGTTAATATATATATATATATATATATATATATTTAATTATCTCTAAATTACAAAAAAATCTCAGTTTTAATTTAAATTAGCTATAACCAAATCACGGTTATTCGATCAATTATTAAATATTGTTTCATCCTATATCATGTCAATTAGTTATAGTAATTTCTTTTAAAAAGAAAATCCTAACTATTGAAATAGTATTTCATTTAAAATTTAAGTTATTTATAATTTTATGTAATATTAAGTAATATTTAATAAATAACACTGAAAGTTATCTCATTATAAAAATATATTACTAAAGGGCCGCACTCATGTGCAGTAGCGGGTTTGACCGGTCAAACGAATATTTTCTTAAAAATCGCAAAAAAGTCGCGCGCAGGAGGCTAACAGGATAACGGGTTTCAGGTCTGTGTTACTGTAAAGGTAATTATATGTTACTACAAGACCAAATATGTGTTACTGTAAGTACAAATAACACATAAATTGACTTTTCACAGGAAATATTAATACAAATTAATTTAAGGAAAGATAAAATAGAAAAATTTGCTCTTAATCCGTGTTACTATAAATATAATTATATGCTACTGTACGGACAAATACGTGTTACTGTAAGGACAAATAACACACAATTGGTTTTTGAGTACCACATATTTGACCTTAAAGTAACACAGAAAAATGTGTTACTATATAAACACAAGTGTATTACTGTATTAAGAAAGATGTGTTACTCTATAACTAAAACGTCATTATTGAGAGTGAATGAGATACCCACATTAAAAAAAGACGAAGAACAATAATTGAAAACACGAAAAACACAACTATGTTGAATAGTTTATCGATCGCTACAATTACAAAAACAACAATTAATTAGAATAGATTTATTGTTGATTTTTTTCTCATTAATTCATTCAAAAAATAAAAATAATAATTTCTCCGCTTGTTTCGTGATTAGCAGATCAGAAATCTGAACAGTTTCTGAATATCTGAACAGTTTCTGAATTTTTTTTTTTTTTTATTGAATCTGCAGATTTCTTGCAGCGGGCAAAAATAAGCATCGCAAAGAAGGAGAAATTTGTCCCGCCCAGAAGATAAGGCATCGCGAAGAATGAGATCGGTGCAGAAAAGAAGGCAGCGCAGAGAAAGAAGAGGAGTGACCGGGCGGCGGCGCAGAAAACAGAGGAGAGAAGAAGATGGATACCGGATAAAAATATAAGATTAGGTCATATTGCACCATAAGACTATGGTGAAATATTGTATATAAGTTTTTGCCATTACTAAAACATGTAATATAAACCAATTTTTATATTTGTTAATTTTTGAACATACTCCATGCACATCTTTATTATATATATTTGTAAACTTTTGTAGTGTTACGTGTCAATCAGATTCTTCTAACACAACCTCTCCTCTTCTCACCATATTTTCATACTTTTTAATATTGATCTAATTACGGTCAATTATACACTTTCATATATATCATGCATGCATTAATTTACGGTAATGACCTAAATAATATGCAAGAATCTTGGCATATATATGATGCATGGGTACATATTTTGTTGCACAATTATAATATTCTAATAATTATCTTCAAGATTGTTTGTACATGTGAAACCAAATTGTATTTTTAATCCAATTACCTATAATAATAATAGAATTCCAATCTACTGATACAAATTATATAAATCAAGTGGTATTTTTAATCCAATTTTAGAATGAAGTTTATACACGGCAATTCCAATTTTTACATATAAATTCAATTTTTTTTATGGAATATAAATTCAATTTTTGATAGTACATAAAATTCATCACTAGAAATTATAGAGAATGTTCTAAATTTTTTACATATAAATTCAATTTGATTAAAATATTGAATTTGACATTACACGAAATTCCTTAATATTATTCAATTATGTAAATTTGAAAATTGAGAATTGCTCATTTTTGTAGGCAATCTAAAATTAAAACGGTGATCATTTAATCATTTAATTAGATATTAGTATGTCAACTATAACATTTTAAAATTAAAACTTTTATTTTATATTTATTATGTGCCAAATTTTACTCATAGCAATCCCCTAATTTAGCCAAAATAATTAATAATTATCATATAATTAATTTTACTAACTCATACTTTAATATACATTGATTATCATTTGTATTAGTCAACTACACTTAATTTTAGACGATTAAATGATTTAATAAAATTAAGACCAATTAATATTTACTAATTACTACACTTATTCTTTTATATGACAACTTTCATAGAATCATGGTCATGGTTATCGTGTATTATCAATCTTTTAATTAATATGTATTGCATTATAATTATCGAATGAAACTTAGTATTTGTATAAAGTTTCAACAATGGTATATATATATATATATCATGTGAGGATTTTAGTTTTTTTTTTTTTTTTGGTAAATTCAATACATTTAATACTTTTTACTAATATTTATAAATTTACATATTAATATGTGTTAGGCTAACGAATTAAAGGGATATGATTCCAATTGAGGGATATCAAAATTTATTAAAATTATAAAACATGTGCTTAAAATGATCATTTGAACGGAGTATATAATTGGTGAATCGGTCTAATATCAATATGACATAAATATGGTAATAATTCTGGTCTTATGAGCAAAATTCGTCATTTTTATTAATATTAAAAAAAATTAACTACTTTTAATGATATTTTTCTGATTTTTTTAAAGAGATTTTTAGAATTTCTCAATTTTTTAATTTTAGGATTTTGAAATTTATAGAATCTTTATTTTACACTTTCTATAATTTTTAATTTTTAAGAGTTCTCATATTTTTAATGAGAATTTTAGATTTTTAGAATTTATTAATTTTTTATTTTCAAACTTAAATGACGTAAATTGAACTATTTGGCGGGACTCTCAATTCATTCAACACATGCGATCCGAATGCTCACACATTTCCGGTGAGTTTGAAAATTTATGGTCAAATGTATGTAAATTGGATAAAAAATAATGAAAATTTAAAATATATAAACTGAATTAGACATAAGTTACGTGGTGTAAAATAATTTTTTTATTTTTTTTAGAAAACCATGTGTCGCATGGCATGTACCAAATGCCCAATTCATTAAAGTGATCAATGGGGGTGGGTGTTATTATCCACAACTACGAGAGTAATTTCTTACGATGAGGTCATCTGTTATTTCGGGACTTTACCAAGTGAATGAGGTGAAGCCATGGGACTGGTCAAAGTCTTTTCTTGATAAAACATTGTGGATTGGAGCGTGTAGAGGTTGAGATGGATGTTAAAGTAGTTGTGGATGCATGGAACTCAGAAGAGACATAATTTTCAATTTTTGGAAATTTTATTTCGAATTGTAAGGTTGTATTTGGATGAGTGAATTTGATTTGAGAAGACATTTCAAATGAAATGATTTAAAAACGCATGGATTTCAAATTATATGTTTTTAGTAAGAATTTAAAATTCTCACAATTTTAACTAAAAAAAGATGTTAAATATTTGAAATTTATTCATTTACTTTTTAATTCAAACAAGTGGAGTGAATTTAAATTTGTGGATTTAAAATTCATACTTAAATCCCTCTATCCAAATGGAGTTTAAGGGGATTTTACTTTCTATTTCATTTTGTAACATTCACCGTGTGGCCAATACTAAGACACACAATCTGGCTAGAGTTGTTAGGAACTTTACAAGTCATCATGAATGGAATGACCCTCCGACTCTTGTGGTGGACATCCTTACTGGCATTTGCCGCTGTTAAATAATTTTCTTTAAAAAAAATTGGATTGATTATATAAAATCAATTATTGTGTGAAAATATTAAAGACAATATTTTATTTTATAGTAATAATTATAAATTTTATAGAAAAAAATATATTTGTATTACATTTTGTACTCCATTTGTTCCATAATAATTTTTACATTTTCTTTTCGGGACATCCCATAATAACTTTTACATTTAATCCTTTACATTTTTATATTGCTACAACATTTTTTTATCTTTTTTTAATAGCATAACATAAAATTTACAAATCTATACATGTTTAAAAGATTATTTTTAATTAATTAATTAGAATTAAAATATATTATAAAATTTATTTCAATTCCGCGTAAAACGCGTTTAAAAGATTATTTTTAATTAATAAATTAAAATTAAAATATATTATAAAATTTATTTCAACCCCGCGTAAAACGCGGGTCTTATACTAGTGTATATATATATACTAGTGTAGAACCCGTGTTATTACACGGGATTTTATATAAATACTTTAATATTAATATTATATATTTATTTATTTACTTAATTTAAATTTTAATATTTTCATTTTGTATTATACGTTATCATTTTATTTTTAAATGGTTGTGTACAATTTTAAATTTATTTGAGAAAGTTTTATTTAACATTTTTTTCCAATTAGATTAATGTTAACGTAAATGGTATATTATAATGTAAAATATTAACTAATGTGAATATAACTATTTTAAAAAATAATATTTTATGCAAGAATTTCGATTTAAACAAACAGATAAAATATTAAATTTGATTCGGCTCCAGTTTCAGTTTTATTTTTTAAAATTTCTATTGTTTCGATTCAATTGTAAAAAGCTAAAAATCGAACAGAACAAACTGAATGTCCACCCCTACCCATAAGCACCAGCTTCAAGGATACCAAAACTTACCTAGAAAATGCAGAAAAAATCATCAAAAATGCAAAGGCAGAACTTCATTTCGATAAAAATTGCAATAGAATGTACTAGATATCTCATCTCAAGAAGTCTAGCTATAACTAAGTGAAAGGTCTTCATTTGTTGAATGATACAAAGTTGTGTACATTCTCGAATGTAAAACTTTGGACGACAGTACTTTGCTCTGGGTGCTCCATCTCACATTGTACTTTGATGCAAGTGATATTGTTAAACCATTTCATAGCAGAAAGCACCTAAGAAAATAAAAAATTATAACTACTTAGCAATGGAGCTTAAAGATTATCCATGGATAAAATCAACTTGACCCGGTAACGAAAGTTTATCAAGCTCTGCCTGCTCCATTGATGCAACCAATTCAGAAGCTTGTGAAATATAGAAGATACAAATTCAGAAAATAAATCAATTGCAGGCCGAAATAGTCAAGTCCCAAAAGATTGTATGCATCAATCCCACCAATTACTATCAAAACTCGTTTTCATGTATCTCTAATCACAAAAATTATTTTTTCCATTACCCAAGAAGGAACAAAAGAATACCAAAAGGAGAGTACAAAACACACTCGATATTTTTCCAATACCAAAATATCGAATGCATCCCACCAATTACTATAAAAAATCATATTATGCATTTGCATAACTTAAAAGGCCTAGTGTTATACAGGCTCTTGACATCCAAGCTGCATCTTAACTCAGAATGCCCCCACAAGATATCCGACATATTTATTAAATGCCCCCACAAGATATGGTAACATTATATAGGTTTTAGAAGCAAAACAAACCTTCGTGAGATATTTGAGCAACTTTCTTTTTAATGTGTTCTGCTTTATCCCTTTTTCCTTTTATTTTACATGTAAGAAGAGCATCTATAATATGCATTCCATATGATACACAACTAATAAAGTAAAATGTGAACTTGAATTTTTATGTGTACTAATTAATGAAAGATAAATCTGCTCTAGAAATTTCCCAACATCCTTTAAAGCTTTTTAGTAATTTGGGCGGTGATAAATGCAGTGTTGCACCAAGACCAGGGATATAAAGCTTGACAACTTTGGTTTGAATTAAGAGCTTGTTCTGCACAAAATAAACACAATAACTGAGTAAAGCACTTTGATTAAGTAACAATACAAAAACATTTTTACAGGTTGATATGAACAGAATTGAAAAGCGACACATAAGGTATTTACTTAAATAAAAACCTACGACCTGCCACTTTGATTAAGTAACAATACAAAAACATTTTTACAGGTTGATATGAACAGAATTGAAAAGCGACACATAAGGTATTTACTTAAATAAAAACCTACGACCTGCAACCTATAACAATAATTGAAACCAATATTAAAGTGATAATTTTATTTTTAAATGAATGGACACAAACACATAAATCTCAGTGGGAAAATCATACCATACCTGCAAATTCAAAAGATTGGGTTTGCTTCCGTCTTCTTTTAAACAACATCTGCTCTGACCTGCACAACAACAAATCTGTTTGCACTCTATTACTATGGTGCACCACAAATAGCTTAAGCACAAGTAAAAAGACAAACATGATCCTAATGACTCTCAGGATCGATTCAGTACTACACTCAGATACAGTAAAAAACCTACATGGCTTCAGTAGATTTGTTATAGGAAAAAAAGGGAAGAAAAATGATATTTGTATTTGACTGGGAGTCGTATGGTTATTATGGAAATGGAGAAACGCTATATTATTCAGAAATGAGACTCTATCTATACCAAAGTTCATGGAGGATCTCAAAGCAAGATTATGGAGTTGGTTCATGGTGAAGTATCCATTACGAAGCTCCTATGCCTTTAAGGACTTGATAGCAGATCCAGGTAAATGCTTAGGAGGTGAAGCTGCTGTCTTCACAGATAACCAAAGGCCCGGGGGATCATCTTGAAAATTCATAAGTAATTTTGGAATATAGTGCTAGGTGTATTAAGTCCAAAGCTTCCTAATGCTGATCTGATTTGGATGGAGGGATTTGATCAATGGATTTCAAATCCTCCATTCAAATCCACTCCACTTGTTTGGATTAAAAAACAAATGAATGGATTTAAAATTCTTAGCATATTTTTTTAGTTAAAATTGAGAGGATTTTATTTTTTATTTTTTTTTTTGATGGAAGTTAAATACCCATCCCTTTTTTCCCCTCCCCATGACTCGAACCCAGGACCTAAGGCCTAGGTAGTGGTGCTCTAACCACTTGAGCTATCCCACTTTGTCAATTGAGAGGATTTTAAATCCTCCCTAAAACCATGTCATTTGAAATCCATCTATTTTCAAAACCTTCCATTTGAAATACCTCCTCAACTCAAATCCCTCCATCCAAACACAACCCAAGGGTATTTCTTGTACCCCATTAATAAAATTATTCTCTTGACTGATCAAAAAAAGAATCTTGCCTAATTTCAACTAATAAACACAATCCTCTCTTCATCATTAAAGACGAAACTTAACAATAAAAACCATCATTTTTTTTATCAACTACTCCCTCCGTCCCAAATCAGGTTTTTGGTCGGTCCCACATTCACATTCGCTTTCACGCTCCTAAAAAAGCTCACTTATTGACCAACAAAAATTCACATGGAGAAATGCAATCTTGAGAACGTTTGTATTTAAATACAAAATAAATCAAATATAAATAAATAATTCATATTATATTTTCCTTTGAAGATGATGGAATTGAATCTATAGTTGAAATCCTCATCTTCAGCAGAGGGTATGGAACGTGGAGTCCAAGTGTTTCCTGCATCTTTAGTCTCCAAAATAGTTTGTCTAGTTCCTAATAAGAAACCTGCCAAACCAACCAAACACCAGCTTAATTAGCTATTTACCAAATGAATCTGATTATTGCAATGACATGAAGTTGATCTATTCAACCTTTAAACTAACTAACTAATAATACAAAATCACCATAATGCATATGATATCCACTCCTATCCATAAAACATGTTCACAACCGCATTCAGAAAACATTGACAAAATGACACTTATGAACATTGAAGGTCTATAGAGTAAAAAGTAACATGAGAGGGGTCATCAGGCACAAAAGCGATGTCGAGAAGGACGACGCCAGGGTCAATCGGAAGAAAAACTATTTAAAATTTATCAACAGATTCTTATTCAGAAAAAAGAAATTCAAATGCGGAGTAGTACTAGTCACAGACTCACAGTTCAAACCTTCGTCGCGTGAGATTATGTCGTTGGAGGACAGAAGAAGTTAGGCGATAAAATGGTGAAGAAGTTAACGGAGGAAAAAATCCCTTCCACGGAAGCGAAGGCGATTAATCATTCAGCGAACGATTCATACCCGTCGATCTAACGGAGCGCCCATTTCACTTTCTTATCCATCCGTACTTTGAACACTCTAATAAACGACGCTGTCAGAGTGGGGAAGAAGAGGGCGACATGGAGGAGGCGATAGGAGAAGTGGAGAAGTAATACAGATTACACAGGACGCGCTAGAAGAGGCGCAAAAGTGTAAAACCCTAGATACGATGAATGTTGTAGAAACGTAGCTGACAGATCAGACTTTGAGGTGGAACGAAGAGGAATAATAAAATGACACGTGTAATTGAATTTTTCTTAAGACGACACATATACGAAATGTCTAATAGAGCGACACCTCAGCAGGAGGAAACTCCCTATTAGTAATATAGGGGATATATATATATATATATATATATATTGTGGTAGAAAAGAGTAGCAATATTCTTACATAAAAAAAACGTCAAGACATCATTTAAATTCTTAATGATGGGTGAGAATTAGGTCTTCCACTTATAGAAATTAATTAGGTCCTCCATGATACATGATTCAACTTTTCTCATCACTTTCCAAATTGAGAAAGTATTTACATGACATGATTCCTCTATGTACGTATATTACTCATGTACTCTACTCAATATACATCTAATGCAAAATCCTAATTAATTAAATGTGTCCTCGTTAATAATCCAACGACTATTTCGATGTTTTTATATTTTTTTTATACCACGGTATTCGATTCAAAAATCGACTACTATCTTTACCTTAACTAAATCGAATTTTAAATTTGAGTAGCAATTAACCTCACAAGTCACATCCTTTTCCTTTTATTATATTGGACAATTGAGTTTGAAGTTGGAGGTAGCTGAAACTTTCCTTTTCCTCTCATGGAGTAATTATTAATGGCTTTTAATTCCTGCTAGCTGCAACACCATTTTACCATGCATTTTTTATTTGTAATTTTACACTAAATGGGGTGTCTGCATTTAAGAAAGGTGATGATATATACTCCGTATATGGCCCTTTTTCTAGGTCAACTATGTTGTCTACATTTCCATAATTAGTCAAATGTTCAAATTTAATGATGATAATTAATCAAATGTGCCCAACATTATATATGCTTGGATTAAATTTAATGGTGATAGTGATGAAAATGCACATCATTATTGTTATAGAAAGTGACGAAATTGGATAGCTCAAGTGGTTAGAGCACCACTACCTAGGCTTTAGATCTTGGGTTCGAATTATGGGGAGGAGAAAAGGGATGGGTATTTAATATAATTCAAAAAATATATATATATATTGTTATAGAAAGTAAAATGGTTAATAAAATAAGGAAAACATTGATCACAAATAATTTTTTTTTTTTTTTTTTTGGATTGAAGATTATAGAAAGTAAAATGGTTAATAAAATCAATATTGAGTAAGTAATTAAGTCTCGTTTTTTTCTTCAACAACAAAAATGGTAGTATACACTACAAAAAAACTGCGATTTAGAGACGGATTAAATACCATAAACACTGTCTCTAAACAAGTTAGAAACGGATTTTGGAACCATTTTCTATCTGTTTCTAATCACATGGTATCTAATGTCACGTTTTACATTCGGGTCAAAAATCCGTTTCAAATGTCGTTTCTATTTAACAAATACATTTTATCGTCTCTAAATCCGTATCTAAACGAGGAACAACAACCTATCTATCTGTTCCTAATCACATGGTATCTAATGGTATCTAATGTCACGTTTTACATTCGGGTCAAAAATCCGTTTCAAATGTCGTTTCTATTTAACAAATACATTTTATCGTCTCTAAATCCGTATCTAAACGAGGAACAACAACCTAATACATCCTAGCACACCCATCCGAATCACAATCCATCCCATCAATCCCATCCCACCAATCTCCAATCCCACCCAATCCATCCCATCCCATCGCATAAGTTGTAAAATACTAAGAACTGCATAATATTTTAACATATATAATTAATTGATTAATTTGTAACTTTAAAATATATATATAAAAAAAATTGTTATTGAATAATTTCAATGGTAAAAGTTTATAAATTCAAATAAATTAATTAAATTATATTTAATCTTCATCTCCATATTTCCCTTCATCATTGTCGCCATCATCTTCTTCTTCATCATATTCATCCCGATTCTTTCCGATCAAATCACGATTTGTAACCGTTAAATCTAAAAAAATATTGAAATCTCCCTCAAACACCTTAGTTTCAGTCTCTATTTTTTTTAAACTTCTTTTGGGTGGAATGTGTGCCTTCCACCGAGGATCCTGTTTTACTTTGCAAACAAATTGTTACTTGTTACGTGGTCCTTCTGGATAGGTGATGAACATCCACAAACTTGTAATTCGAATGGTCCTTTTTACTAAGATCCCTTAAATATCGATTCTCAACGTCTTGTGAACTCATCTCCGCCTGTAATTTAATAATTCCAATAACACACATATTGAATCGGTACTCTGCATCATTTGAGATATTTTGTTCTTCTTATCGTAACAAAAATATATTATTATCAATAATAATTATAAATTGAATAAACATGGATAAAACTACTTATGGTTGACAAAACACTCTTAATTTCCCCCACATGGTCTAAAACACCTAAAATCCTTAATTTCCACACACATTAAGTAGGCTCGTTGATCCAACTCCACAACTCAGTAATTGTCTCACCCATATAACACTCTATTTTAATTTAATGTAGTTTTAATATATGAATCATTCACTTAATTTGTATCTCTACCTCCCTTCATTTTGACACTTTTTAATTTAAGTTTATTTTGACATCGAAATGATATATTTTTTAAAATTTTGTAAAATTAAATGAATTCAATTTCTAAATTAGATAACTTGTTGTATCTCTTCCAAACAACTTTTAGACTAATTTGTATTACTCCCAAACAACTTTTAGACTAATTTAGTAAAATTAAATGAAACAACTTTTAGACTAACTTGTATCACTTCCAAACAATGACTTTTACAATTTGCAATGCTTCACGTATTTATACTTTTTCTAAATGGATGATATAATTTTTTTTTAATCTAAAACTTTTTAAAAAATACTTTACAAATTTCTTTATAAGTCTTAATGGTCAAGATATTTAAAAACTTTTAAAAATTATTAAATGACATCGTACACCTCCTTTTTTTTAATCTAACGTCTCTGGACATCATACAAAATTGATATATGATTAGAGAATCAATTCTTGGAATATTTTCATTAGAGAATCAATTAATATATATATTGTTATATGGAATTGAAGATATAATATAATATTATTATTATAATATCTATGGCTATCCTAAAATATATCTACATAGTATTATTGTAACATTTATGTTTATCCATACATAGAAGATATATTAATTGATTTTTTTATTTTTACTATTTATTAATTATAAAAGAGTAATAAATTAATTAATATAACTCAATTCACCGGTCCATATTCTCAATTCTCCATATTCTCAATTCTCTATATATATAAGATTTATATATCACAAATTACCTCTAAAAAAAGAATTCACTCTCTCAAGAAAAAAATCATATCTCTCTCTCACTCAGTGTCCTACGGTTTCGGTTTCAAATACTCCTCGTGTGGCATCACTAGTAACTTACGAGGAAGGGCGCGTCGTTGTTCACTCAGACCTCCGATTGAGGATCCCCGTGACCTCCGATTGAGGATCCTCGTGTACACAGGATACCTCCTCATGTCGTGTCGTCATCCTATTGTGTCGTCGCCTTTTCCTTCGTCTTTAAGTTTATTTTTTGAACAATTTAATGGTTTGTTTTTTTATTTTAGAGATGGTTAGATTTCATATCACAAATTTTGTGTACCACATTGTCTCGTTTTATATGGGGAGAAAAAATTGATTGTTTAGAGACGGTGGTATACGTATCTAATCCGTATCTAAAACTCTCGAAACTGAAAGTCGCGTATCTAATTCGTATCTAAAACTCTTGAAACTAAAAGCCGTATCTAATTTGTTTATAATGAGAGACGGTTTTATTTTCGGTTTTAAATTTCGATTTTTTAACAAATCCGTATCTAATCCGTATCTATTAGAGACGGATTAGGTGTCCGTCTCAAAATTTCAGTATCAAAATCAAGCTTTTTTTGTAGTGGTAATATATTAACGAGTATCATGGGTACTCAACATGATCAATCAGAATTACAATTATAAAATGCGCGCGAAGACTAAGTAATTAGGTCTCGTAATTGATCAGCAACAAAAAATTATAAAGAAGAACAACCTATATCTCCTTAATATCATATTTTTTGTGATTGAAGATGTTTTTGTTATAAATAATGTATTCAAATGAATTATAAACGCACAAATTTTCAACTTTAATATTAATTACATACATACCTAGTTCATACATGCATATATTTTAGATTTCGCGCAGGAGACTTTGATGAAGCTCTTGAGGAAATCCTAATGAATAGTGACCGTGTATATTTATTTTGGAATGTTGAATAAGATATGATATAATTTTATGTCAAATTAATTATGTAAAAATAAGTGATGTTAGTAATGATTGAATTATTTTGGTAATTATTAGATGATGAAATTATTATAAAATGATTTGAAATTATACGAGGATGCAAATAAAAAGTATAAATAAATTTACGTTAAACATATAATTAATTTTGGACTTATATGCAAATGTAAATTGAGAAATTTTTGTTTACAGGTTCATGCTAAAAAAGTATATATACAAAAGTGTGTAATTGGATTATAAAAGTGTGAATTATACAACTCAATAATCTTATTCATCCAATCATAAGTAGGGGTCTAAGTGACTCAAGTCGCGAACTCGCGCTCGACTCGGAAAAGGATTGAAATCGACTCGAAGTTAATCGAGTCGAGTTTCGAGCTACTCGAGTAGCTACCGAGTTCGAGCTCATAATACTCGCCTCGAAAGGCTCGCGAGCCTAATCGAGCTTGAACAATATTTACTATTTTTTCATTAATATATAATTTATATTTATAAACAGATAATCGAGCTCGAGTTTATTTAAAAAAAAATATATTTTTTATTATTAATTTTGAATATTATATAGGCACCGAGTCGAGCCGAGCTCGAGTTTATTAAGTTTCTTATCGAGTTGAACTAGATCATGAAATTTTAGACTCGGTCAAATCGAGTTAAAATTTATTTGGTTGAGTGTGAGTTTAAAATTTATTATGAGGTAAGAGAAAAATAGAAAATTGTGTCATGTGTGATTTTCAAGAAAATAATATATTTATAAGATGTATTAGTAGGATATATAAATAGTTTTTAGGGGTGAATGTGATTGGATGGTGAAATCCGGATGTTAAATCCAGAACTAGAATAAGACGGGGGACGTTACGTTCCACGTCTGAACAGGTGAGTTCCAAAACAAACACGCCCTTAGTGATTTGAAAAGAAAAAAAACTACACACAAAATCAAACATTTTTAAATGGTGATAAATCAAACATTTTTAAATGGTGATAATTTAGGTAATACATCGAATGCTAATAGATAATGCTCAGAAGAAAATAGTTAATGTTATTCTATTTTCATGCTAATAGATAACCTAAATTAATGCTAATAGATAATCTAAACTAATTTAATTATGTAGTTCGTAAAGTATAGTTCATAAATTACTCTATTTAAGGGATAAAAAATTGGCAAGTTGAATTTGAGTCAAATGAATTTTTTTATAAAAATAAAGTGTTTGTTTATAATTAAAAAAAAAAAGAATGAGTGGTAATAAATTAATGTGTGAAAATATTATTTTAAAAAGATGCAAATAATGAAATTGTAAAAAAAAAAAGAAAAAAAAGAATAACGACCTTTTGCCGCGCGTGGTGGAATTCAAAAAATATAATAAAGAATTGTCTATATGCGCGTGAAATCGACTCTCCATTGAAGAAACCCTAATTCTTTGCATCAATTCATTCAATTGAAACCCTAATTCTCAGTCCCGCCACCACGCCGTTCGCCTCCACCACCAGCCCCACTCGCAGCGCCGCGCCGCCTCCCACTCCCTTTCCCAGTGTCGCGCCGCCTCCCTCTGCCCATATTCTCAGTCCTGCCGCCACGCCGTTCGCCTCCACCAGCCCCGTTCGCGGTGTCGCGCCGCCTCCCCACTCCCTTTCCGGCGCCGCGCAGTCTACCCCACTCCCTTTCCTAGCGTCGCGCCGCCTCTGTCTGGCCCGCCACCCCTCCGTCTCCTGTGGATTTTGAAATTTGAAAAAAAGGGACAACCCAAATCTGACACGAAAGGTACGATTTTTTTTCCTTCGATTTTTTGTTGCCGAATCTTGGTATTTTTCGAAATTCAGCACTGTTTTCGACTATTTTGTTTCGTAAATTGTTGCTTGTTTAAACATTAGGTGACCGAATTTGTTTTATGTTACAGTAATGATTACGAAGGTTAATCTTTGTAGATTGATGGAATAAATCTTTATTTCTGGATATTAATTATACTTATACTAGAGCCAATTAATTAATCTTTATTTTTGTATGATGAAGGTTTGCAAATAGTGAGAGATATGGGGAGGGCAAAGCTAAAAATGGAGCTCATACAAAACGGGAAATCAAGAAACTTGGTTTTCAAGAGAAGGAAGCAGTGCCTGATTCGAAAAATCCAGGAACTCACCACCCTATGTGATGTGAGTGCATGCATGATCATCTACGGCCCAAAACAAGAGAACGGGCCCATTAAGCCTGACGTCTGGCCCCAAAGCCCCGGCCCAATTATCGACATTTACAAGGCCCAGAATCTGGATTCCAAAAAAAAAAGCATTCGGGTTGAATGATTTTTTCAATGGGAGGAAGAAGATCGAGGACAAGCTTGCCCAGGATCAAAAAAGTAACATGGAATCTAGGTACCCTACTCATCTTGATTCCACCATGAAAGAATGGACCGGACAACAGTTAAGACAATTTGCAGCAAATTTGGGCAATAAAGCTGAGAATGTAAAAGCCAGGATTGAGAGTTTAAAGCAGAGTTCACCAAGCATACCAGGAGTTATGGAAGAGATGCATTTTGGCAATCCTGCAACGTTGAATGGACAATTCTCCCCTCCTCCTCCTCCGCCACCCATTATCCCTATCCACTACCCTAGTACCATTGACGACCATCATCAGCAAAACTCCTTTACGACGATGCTTCAAATGAACGGTGGTGATCACTTTGGAGGTTTTGATCAATTTGGAGGTTTTGATCAATTTGGAGGTGGTGATCAATTTGGAGGTTGTGATCAATTTGGAGGTTGTGATCAATTTGGAGGTTTTGATCAATTTGGAGGTTGTGATCAATTTGGAGGTGGGGCCAATTTCCAGAGTGCATCATATATGAACCAAATTTTCTACGAAACTGCGTCGTCCTCAGGGGTGGTGGAGCCCATGATTTGCTCGTTAGACCATTATAATGGACAGTCGCTGCTGCTGCCTCTGCCGCAAGAACTACAGTTTCCCTCCGGTTGGGAAAATTATTATGGGAGCTATGAGGATATTCTTCAGCATTAGATGTAAAACAGAGTGTAGACCTGTAGAGTATCAGATTTAAAATGTGACATCAGAAATTCATTCAACTGAAAACAGTACTTGTATTTCATTTCTTATATCAATGAAGCATGACAGATATTAACTTCTTCTCTTATTGATGGGGTGTTAGGATGCCTATTTTGTATCTAATTACAAAAGGAACAACCATAGAGGGTAAATAAATCAAGGAATATTTATAACCAAAAAAAAAATCTCTTTTTCTTTCTTGCATCTTGTGAAAGGCTGTACACCTCATCATCTTATGATTTTCATTGCAGGATCTAAAACTCCAATAACTATCAAATGCCAGACAATTTATTGAAAATGACCCACACATTATTAGAGTTATAAGATATAAAGAAAGATTAAATAAACAATATTCATAAACACCATACCATTAAGTGAATTCTTGTTAGAATCCTTTACGTTTACGGACCGTCCTTGTTGCCATCCCATCTTCAACAAAAGTTTCACACCTAATCATAAGAAGCACAAAAACTTAAAAGAGATAAAATAACAACATGCAGCAGAAAATTAGACACCAACCTATGGACTCTGTAACTGGAGTTATAAGCCCAAGGCCTAAAACAAGTTTAAGATTAAAATACATCACGGAAAGAAAATTTGGTGGGGTGGGGGGAGTATGAACAAGCGTCTTAAATTTGAGAGTTAGCCAATTACAAAATAGAAATGGAGATAAGAGGAACTTGTGGAACTTCAGAGAATACAAATAACTACTATTAAATAGCACTACACGTAAACTTTTATTTAGTAAAATGGCAGCAACCAAGGAGATAAATGCAAAGAACCAGTAATGAGTGTATAAGTCAACAGAACAAAGACCCAAACTAGATAAAAGTGTCAGTTAAGATCCAAATTGGTAGTTCACAAATACAAGTTGAAGAATGTTTTCTAGAGTTTAGCAGCTAACTATAGAAAAGCCAAAAAATTATATGCCCAAATTTGAGGTCAGACAAGTATTTGAAAGAGAAAAAAAGCAGCAATGTTAATAAGTTCAGATGAACCTAGAGATACATAATTGAAGAGAAGAGCTAGAAACCATTGTTGTTGCTCTTGTTTACGAGTAACCTCAGCAGCTGTAAATCCAAACGTGCATGGACGTGCGACCTTCCAATTCCTAGAACATCAAATCACAAATTAGAAAGAAAAAAAATAGATAAAACTTAAAAAGAACAATTCTGCAAAAGGGAAGAACCCATGTCACTAAATATTAAATTCAGCATATCCTCCTAATCCAGGAAGCTAAAAATGATTAAATTCAGCAAAAGGGAAGAACCCATGTCAATATTTCTTTAAATATGAACGAAATCAAGAAACAATAGGACCGTAAAACACCTCTTTGGAGCCCACAGTAGCTTAATTCCTTCTTCGTCAGGAGAGTTTCCCATTACAAACAATTTGGAGTTAATCAACTTCAAAACTAGCACTCACCCCCACCCCCACACACACGAAGCGAAAGAGGAACTAAAATCCTATTAAACATTCAATATAACATCCGCAAAACAACAATACTTTTTGTTCGATACTTGAATTCAACTTTTTCCACAGTAACTGAACAACTCTACAAATTGATGGTGAATTTTTACCTCTTGATTCCATGGAGGAAGAGCGCTTCTGAGCTGACCGGAGGCCTCCGCCACCGCCTTTTTCTTGCGACTGGTAATTTGTTTCTTCTTCTCGCTCAATCGGCGTCCCATAGAAGATAGAAGACGAAATCTTCTTCGTCGCTCGTCATTTCCTATTTTCCCCATTTTGGGGATAAATTATTTGGTAAAATACAAATATTTTTCATTTAAATATATTTTTTCATTTTTTATTTTCTTAATATATTTTACAGATAAATGAAAAATATTTGTATCTATCTTTAAAATGACTTAGCGTCCCAACTCATTAATTTGGATCAATAAAATTTTATATGCTTCGTTGAAATATTACTCATATATATATATATATATATATATATGTGGTAAACACTCGAGTATACCGTGTGCACTAGTTGATTTTTAATTATTTATTTAAATTTTTAATTATACCGTATGCATAATTTACTCAATTAAGTGTTATAGTAGTTACTCCGTATAATATTAATTTGACAATGATTTGTGCACATTTAATTACTTCTTAATTATTCTATTAAGTGATAAGGACGCTACTGTTTACGTAACTATTTCAGGAATCCTAATTAATTATTGGTGTAAACACGTTTTTTTTTTCATAGTATGAAATATTTGTGCTTAATCATATATTTGTTAATTGACTTTTTCTTAAATTAATTATGTATATATAATGCAAATATGCTAAAAGCTCAAATTAATTTGTGCATAATTTACTCAATTAAGTGTTACAGTTACTCCGTATAATATTAATTTGAGAATTGATTTGGGCTCAATTAATTATTTCTTAATTATTATATTAAGTGATAAGGACGCTACGGTTTACGTAACAATGTTACCTTCTAAACAATCTCTTAATTGGGTTTGATTTTATATTTGTACCTATTTTCCAGTGGTACCTAAAAAAAAAAACATTAGCAACATAATTGATAAATTTAGAGTGGAGATTCATTTATATGAATTATTAGCCAAAATGAATGCGGTTATTTTAAAATATTGTCAGCGGATATATGGGTATATTTTGATGTGTGTGAAAATTCAATTTATATAATTGACGAAATCAATGTATTTGATCATAAATATACCTTACGGAATATTAATGATAAGGATCCTTGACCATAAATATACCTTAGTTAAATTACTTGAATCCTATTATTCTTGATAATTTCTATCTTATCAATTGACACTAACTATTTTTATTCATTTTTTTCAGGATTCTTGATCATTTCTATCTTATCAATTGACACTAACTATTTTTATTCATTTTTTTCACTATTGTGTTTTGTTTGTTCAAATAATAAGTATTTTTCAATTGAATCAACATTACACATAAATTAGTTCTAAAAAATTGCATATCTTTGAAGACAATTTCGTTTTACATCATATAATTTAAGTCTAATTATTCAATCTAGATCATTTAAGTTTTCACTTTTACAATTTATGTTCTAGGGTGTCCAATTTACATTTTGTTCGTAAAAAAATTATGATTTCGTCCAAATAACTCAATTTACGTCCTTTAAATTTAAATTTTTAAAAAATATAATAAATAAAAAATTCTAAAAATTCCATATTTTTTTTAAACATCATTAAAATTAAAAATTGTGTAAATTTAAATTTTAAAATCCTAAAAAATAAAAAATTAAATATTTTACAATTCTAAAAATATGAAATTGTGTAAATTAAAATTTATAAGAATATCATTAAATTTTCCAAAATTCTAAATATCTCATTAAAAATCTGAAAATCTCATAAAATAAAAAATGTGTAAAATAAAATCACATTAGAATGAATTTGGGACGATTTAGTGGTTGATCAAAGCAGAATCAATGTGATATTTTTGATGAAATATTTATAATTTTTATTATTCTTATAAGATTCTTAGAATTAAATGTTTCTAATCTACACATTTACAAAATTTTAATGATATTTTTCTTATTTTTTAAAGAGAATTTTAGATTTTTTAATGAGATTTTTAGAATTTATTAATGTTTAATTTACACATTTTTCAATTTTTAGATTTTTTTTTAAAAATTTTAATGAATTTCTTAGATTTTTTAATGGGAAAACCGTGTGTCGCGTGGTATTTACCAAAAGCCCAATTCATTAAAGTGATTGGGAGTGGGTGTTATTATCCACGACGACGAGGATAATTTCTTACGGTGGAGTCATTTTTTTTTTTCAGGACTTTACCAAGTGAATGAGGACGAAGCCTTTTCTTGGATATCATTGTGGTTTGGAGTGTGTAGAGGCTGATGTGGATGCTAAAGTGGTTGCGGATGCATTAAACTTAGAAGAGACATGATTTTCAGTTTTTGGAAATTTTATTTCGAAATGTAAGAGAATTTTACTTTCTATTTCATTTTGTACCGTGAAATTTGTCAACCGTGTGGTCAATACTAAAGCACATAACCTGGCTAGAGTTGCTAGATACTTTACAAGTCATCATGAATGGGAGTTTTGTGGTGGGCATCCATACTGACATTTGCAATTATTGAATAAATTTCTTTAAAAAAAAATCGTCCCTAAATTGATTATATAAAACAAATCATTGTGTAAAAATATTAAAAATAAAATTTTATTTTATAGTAATAAAATTTATAGAAAAAAATATTTGTGTTATTATTTTCTACTCCATCTGTCCCATAATAATTTTCACATTTTACTTTTCGGGGATGTCCCATAATAATTTTCACATTTTACTTTTCGGAGATGTCCCATAATAATTTTTACAAATTTTTTTTTGGGACGTCTAATAATAACTTTTACACCACCCTTTATAAATTTTACTTTCATAATATCTTCAATTTTACACAAAAATGTCATTACTTTTGGTTTTAGTAACTGATCATGAATATCCTAAAATAAACTTTACTTTCACAATATTCTATTTTATGACATAATTTATTTAAAATATATTATAAATTTATTTCAATCCCGCGTAAAACGCGGGTCTTACACTAGTTACTCATATATATATATGTGGTAAACACTCGAGTATACCGTGTGCACTCGCGTTGATAGTTGATTTTTAATTATTTATTTAAATTTTGTTAAAAAAAATAAAAAAGTGTAAGTTACTATAATTAAAAAGTGTGACATAATTTTTAATGGGGAAAATATCACTTTTGTCACTGAACTTTACCACTTTTCACATTTAATCACCCACATTTCATCACTATCAAAATTGATCACTCACTTATTCGTCACTATCAAAATTGGTCACTCACTTATTCTTTCTCTATCAATTTTGATGCTTCTGATAGAGAATCCGTCATTTACTAACGGAGAAGAGGTTTTGTGCGCACAAATTTTATTTTTCCTCTTTTAATTCCTTACCCCTAAACTCTCAAACCTTTTTTTAAATTTTACTGAATTTATCTTCAATTAATATTACTGGTGTGTGGTTAAGAATTGTAGACAAATAATGTCATATGTAATAATAGCATACTTTGAATGAAGAATATCAACCCTTTTTGTTTAATTTATGTTGTAATTTTTTAAATTTGTTTGCAACATTTACATATTTTTTATATTAAATATGTTTTGAGACAGTGATAATTTAAATATTTCGATATGTAATATATATTTGCCTACATAATCATTTTTGGGATAGTGTAATAAATCATTTATGGAATATGTTTTAAATCTTATGATATGTAACATATATTTTGGCAACATTCAAATTTTTTTTCTACATTCAACCGAAAATTGCGTTAATTAATAAATATTTGCCACAATTTAAATTCTCTATGTGAAAGAAATGAATCTTTGTCACAATTTATTTCATTTGTCATTAAAAAATATGTTAATGTCACCCAATTTAGTAATAAATGAATTTAGTTTTAATTTACTTTAATTTACGTTAAATAATAAATTTCATGTTGTTATGTTAATTAATTCATATGACTTTCAATTTATAAATAGATTTTAAAATATTAAAAAACATATTCTGAAGTATAAAATAATAAAAATAAATATAATCATATAAAATAGAAGTATTCTCATGATTAACGGAATTAGTAAAAGATGAAAGTTAATTGTTAATTAATATAGAATTTGAAACTGAATTATACGACACAACATCAACAAAGATTTTGTGGCACTAATTAATTATTTTTGTGGGATAAATTATAAAATTAGTACTATTAATTGTCATTAATTAGTGGAGAAAAATTCGGTGCACTAATTTATATAGTCCAATTATATATCAATTAAATAATGTTAAGGTTCCTATAAATTAATTGTGGAATTAAATTAATCATGAAATTTTAGTTGATAGAAATAATTAATGTAGCCAATATTATGCCACCGAATTTTATACGGAGTATTAATTAAATAAGTAATAAATATTTGTCACAATTAATGGATAAGAATGCTTGCCACAATTTATGTTAATTAATAAATTGTGGTTGAGAATAGAAGTTCTTTTGTTATTGAGAAATATGTCATGATTCATGACACTTTACTTTTTTGCATCAATGCTATTTATTAATTTACATTAAATAATAATGAGTGATATTTGAGTTCAATTGGTTATACAATTGAAATTTTACTCCAATAAATTTGATCAAATGTTGATCCAAAGATAAAATTGAATATTAAAATTCAAATGTATATCTACACACTCAATTTTATGAGAGAATTTGTCAATAATAAATTATGTAAATATTGTATTGGTGAGAGGTAAATGCTTGATTTTTTTATATTCACTCTCTAGAAATGATGTAAATATTGTTCATATTCTAACATTGTTATGTTTTCTCATTTTATTATGTGGTTTTTCTTTTGTTAATCTTAATGAAAAAAGGTAAAAAAAAAAAAAACAAGTTCCGCCAAAGTTTTTTTGTTGGGCGTACACCTCTTTCAGATAATGTTATGTAGTAATACTAGCAAATGAAATTTAATTCTAAATTTAATTTAGTGAGTTTGCTCAGCCTTTGTTGGGGATGACATTTTATTTACGGTAATTTAATAAATTTGGCCACACTCTAATCCAGTTTTGAATTTTGTGAAATATTTATTTCAATTTTCAGTGTGGTTCGACTCTTAATAATGTTGAATACTGGAAGTGAAAATTGACTATGCTTATGTGCCACAAAGATGAATGGTGTTGAGTATAAAGTTGATGTGAACACTAAAATTGAAAGAAATTAGATGATAAATGGCATAATGGCATTGAGCATAAAGTAGCTTTTTTTTTTCTCTAAATTGTCTTCTTCAATTTTTTATTTTTTTTAGTTCAAATCTTATGTTTGACTATCTACTACATTGATGTGTAATTAGTAACCCATCTTACTATCAATAAACTTGCAGGTGCAATTTGTTGTGGGGAGGTATCTTAATTAGACATGGACAGTGGGTAGCATGATACAACAGTACTATCAAATTGATGAATATTTCTTGCATTGTCCAAGGGCTTTGAGTTTTGATTTTTTTTTATTTGCCTATAAAGTATTTGATACCCCGTATTTTATCTTTTACTATTCAGATTTTTTAAATATATAAATCGACCAGGTATAAAAATACATAAATAACTACTTAAATTTAATACTCATTTTTTTATATTTCTCTACGACATAATGCACTCATTCATGAAAAAAATGAAATATTATCGTATAAAGATGTTAGAGGAGTGTGATAGGTTATCTTCAATTCTAACTGGTGAACATTGTAGTGTACTACAAGAAATACTTGCAGTTATATATTTGTTTTCATGTTGGTGGATTAATTTTTTTTATATGAATATGTGGTATAAACAAGTCATTCATATAGAGAACTTTTTCGACAACCATAAGATCACATGGAGACATAATTCTTAATGTGACATCCAGTTGTATAGCTTTTCTCCTATTGTCTAAAGGACATATTGCACATTCGAAATTTTATATTCCAACACCGAGTCATCGACCTGCAATATAATCCATCCGTCCCAATGGAATTTTCACCATTGGAATTGCACGCATTTTAAGAAATGTGTAAAAAAAAAATTAATGAGTTACGTTTTAGATTTATAAACTTTTATGATCAATAAAGAAAAAATGTAGATTGAGTGTAAAAAAGTAATGATATATGAGTAAATGTGTGTATATTTTGAGGGTGGAGGTTATGACGATGCTTCCTTTTTTTTAGTGTACAAATTGGTATGAGACATCAAAATATTGCAAGTATGCAAATTTTTGTGGGACGGAGGAAGCCTAATAGTACTCATTTATCAACTCTTATACTAAAGACAAAACTAATAATATGGGACGAGGCGCTAATGTATAACATATTTTAATCAAAGTCTAAAAGACATAGTTAGAAGTCTTGGGATGTTTACTTTTGGTTTTAAAAACCAGATTTTAGATTTCAAGATCCAAAACCCGTTTTACTTCGGGATTTAAAAATCGATTTTCAAAATCCACTCAAAATCATTCCTATCAAACATATTGATTTGACATAAAGTTATATGTATATAATATTACTCTCATCATTATATTCTTTCTCAACAATAATATAATAATACTATAATAATACAATAATATAATACATTTAATCATTACCCAATTAACTAATCATTATAATCTTACCAAATAATAATATAATAATACAATAATATAATAAATTTAATCATTACCCAATTAACTAATCATTATAATCTCACCAAATAATAATATAATAATACAAATTCATTCAATTTTACAACTTGATTTCACATAAAATTAAATCATTCACTATTCCAAAATCGAAAAGAAACACTCATATTACTATTCATTGGGATTTCAAAAACCAGGATTTCAAAAACTCGGTTTTTAAAACCACCACCCAATGCCCAAAGTAAAAATTCCCTTGATGTTTGGACGCCTGATTTATCTTTTGGAGGAAAGACAGTCGATCTTGGTGGAGATATTCGACACATTCTACCTATTATATCGAAGGATTCTAGATAAGTTATAGTTCATCCTACCATTACATCTTTCTATTTATGGAAACATTGCAAGGTACTAAAACTAACGAGGAACATTATGTTGTAGCTAGACTAGAAATTCTGACGATAACAACACTTCCGACGAGATAGTTGAATTTTTAAAAGTTGGAGATGGTGGTCTTAGAGATAGCCCTGAGAATTTTGCTGAGAATTGATATATTCTTAAGAATATTTTAAGTTTTGAATGCACGTAATCCAGTAATTGATATATTGTAGTTGACAATATTTACCCTTATGTATTTGATTATTCTGGTACAAATAAAAATTTTAAGGATAAGGTTAATGTTCTCTATTCAAGTATTTTTTTTTTTTAAATACATGTAATCTATATTGGTACAACATTTCATTTTTTATTTTTGAATACAATAATAAATTTACAAACTATACATGTTTTAAAAATTATTTTTTAATTAATAAATTAAAATTAAAATATATTATAAATTTATTTCAATCCCGCGTAAAACGCGGGTCTTACCCTAGTATATATATATATGGTAAACACTCGAGTATACCGTGTGCACTCGCGTTGATAGTTGATTTTTAATTATTTATTTAAATTTTGTTAAAAAAAATAAAAAAATGTAAGTTACTATAATTGAAAAGTGTGACATAATTTTTAATGAGGAAAATATCACTTTTGGTCACTGAACTTTACCACTTTTCACATTTAATCACCGACATTTCATCACTATCAAAATTGGTCACTCACTTATTCGTCACTATCAAAATTGGTCACTCACTTATTCTTTCTCTATCAATTTTGATGCTGCTGTTAGAGAATCCGTCATTTACTAACGGAGAAAAGGTTTTGAGCGCACAAATTTTATTTTCCCTCTTTTAATTCCTTACCCCTAAACTCTCAAACCCTTTTTTTTTTTTTTTTTTTTTTAATTTTACTGAATTTATCTTCAATTAATATTACTGGTGTGTGGTTAAGAAGGCATTGTGGACCGCTGCTAGAGCAACTAGAATTCAAAGCTTCAAGCAATGACTTAGATGAAAAAGCATATGACTGGTTTCTGTAAAGAGAAATCCTTCCCAGTGTCCAGAGCATACTTCAATGCTTTTTCAAAGTGTGATATCTTGACCAATAACATGTGTGAGAGCTCCAACTCACTCATTCTTCCTGCAAGAGACAAACCAATCATCACCATTATTGAAACAATCAGAAACATTATCATGGTGAGACTGCAAGTGAATAGAGATGTTGCAGAAAAATGGGATGATGCCCTAGAATCAAGTTGACACTAAAAAAAATATGAAGGAAGCAGCTGAATGCATTCCTATGAAATCAAATGATTGGCATTTTCAAATCATGGGACCATTCGACCAACACACTGTAGACATATCACAAAAATCATGCAGTTGTAGAAGATGGGATTTAGGATTTAACAGGGATTCCTGTAAACATGTTATTTCAGCTGTAGAAGATGGGTGGGTCGAATGGTCCCATGATTTGAAAATGCCAATCATCTGATTTCATAGGAATGCATTCAGCTGCTTCCTTCATATTTTTTTTAGTGTCAACTTGATTCTAGGGCATATTGCATCATCCCATTTTTCTGCAGCATCTCTATTCACTTGTAGTCTCACCATGATAATGTTTCTGATTGTTTCAAACATGATGATGATTGGTTTGTCTCTTGCAGGAAGAATGAGTGAGTTGAAGCTCTCACACATGTTATTGGTCAAGATATCACACTTTGGAAAAGCATTGAAGTATGCTCTGGACCACTGGGAAGGATTTCTCTTTACACGCCAGTCATGCTTTTTCATCTAAGTCATTGCTTTCATTCTAGTATTGAAGCTTTGAATTCTAGTTGCTCTAGCAGCGGTCCACAATGCCTTCTTAACCACACACCAGTAAAGAGGGAAAATAAAAGTTGGCACTCAAAACCTTTTCTCCGTTAATAAATGACGGATTCTCTAACAGCAGCATCAAAATTGATAGAGAAAGAATGAGTGAGTGACCAATTTTAATAGTGACAAATAAGTGAGTGACCAATTTTGATAGTGATGAAATGTAGGTGACCAAATGTGAAAAGTGGTAAAGTTCAGTGACCAAAAGTGATATTTTCCCTTTTTAATGAAAAGTGTAAGTTATTATAACTAAAAGTTGAACACAATATTTATTAAAAAATATAAATCAATATAACTAAAAAGTAGAACACAATATTAATGAAAAGGGTAAGTTACTCCTTATAACTGAATAGTGCAACACAATATTATAAAATAATCCAAGTCATATCACAATTTTTTAATAAAAAATGTAAGTTATTATAATTGAAAAGTACAACATAATATTTACTGAAAAATGCAACATAATATTATTAAAATGTGCAAGTCAGTATCACAATTTTTAATTAAAAGTGTAAGTTATTATAAATGAAAAGTGAAACACAATATTACTAAAAAGTGTAAGTTACTATAAATTAAAATATTATTGTAAAATGTAAGACACTACAATTGAAAAGTGCAACATCTTATAACTAAAATGTACAGTACAGTATAACATTACTAAAAAGTGTAAATAAATATAATTGAAAATATTTATTGAAAAGTATAAGTCACTACAATTGAAAAATTGCAAAAAAAAAAAATTACTAAAATTAATAAAAGTCAACAGCTTGCATTGACCAATCAACGATCAACTCAAGTGATCAACTCAAGTGCACAAAGTAGACTCGAGTGTACATATATAAACTATTGTTGTAAAATTAACTTGAACTAATAGTTAGATACCAAAACATCTCATGCACATAATTAACATAAGCATTGGTACCAATTTACATACCAATAAAATGTTATTTTATAAACAAAAATCAAATCAAATGCAATGAAAGTATTCGAATATTTGTATTTGTATTCGTTTATTTTTTGAATAATAAATTGGATTCAATATTCTATTCGAATGATTATTCTATACTATTCGAGTATTCAATTCGAAAATTTTAAAACATATTCTAAACATTATTTTTTGAGTATCCAATTCGAAAATGATTTGTATTCGATATTATTCGATTCGAGTTGAAACTATTCGATGAGTTGAAACTATTCGATTCGAATTTTATGAAAAAATATGTAAAATAATATTTTAAATAAAATAAGGCATGAGACAAAATGGACCTAATTGAGGAAGGGGGTCACTACAAGAAACAGGGGGAATAGCGACGAAAATTTTGCGACAAATCTAAATTTCATCGCTAAAATCGATTATTAGCAACGAAATAGAAATTTTCATCACTAAATTCTTAGATTTAATATTTGCAACAAAATTTATATATTTCATCGCTATATTAGCAACAAATTGCTTCCTTTCGTTGTTAATAATCAAAATAGCAATGAAAATTATATTTCGTCGCTAATATTTTGCAACGACATAGAAATTTTCGTCGCTAAATTCTTAGATTTAATATTTGCAACAAAATTTGTATATTTCATCACTATATTATCAACAAATTGCTACATTTTGTTGTTAATAATCAAAACAACAATGAAAATTATATTTCGTCGCTAATTAATATTTTGCAATTAAATAGAAATTTTAGTGGCTAATTTCTTGAAATTAATTTTTGCAATAAAATTTATATATTTCATCTCTATATTAGCAACAATTTTCTTCATTTGGTTGTTAATAATCAGAAAATCAATGAAAATTATATTTCGTCGCCAATATTTTGCGATGAAATAGAAATTTTCGTGGCTAATTTCTTGAAATTAATTTTTACAACAAAATTTATATATTTTATCGCTATATTAGCAACAAATTGCTTCATTTTGTTGTTAATAATCAAAACATCAATGAAAATTATATTTTGTCGCTAATATTTTGCGATAAAATAAAAAAATTTGTGGCTAATTTCTTGAAATTAATTTTTGCAACAAAATTTATATATTTAATCGCTATATTAGCAAAAAATTGCTTCATTTTGTTGTTAATAACCAGAACAACAATGAAAATTACATTTTGTCACGAATATTTTGCGATGAAATGGAAATTTTCGTGGCTAATTTATTGAAATTATTTTTTGCGATGAAATTATAATATTTCATCGCTATACTAGCAACGAATTGCTTCATTATGTTGTTAATAATCATAACAACAATGAAAATTATATTTCGTCGCTAATATTTTAGCGACAAAATTAAAATTTGTATGACTAATTTTATGGATTTAATATTTGCGAGAAAATTAAAACATTTCATCACCTTATTAGCAAAACAATATTTTATTTTATTGTTAATAATAAGGACAATAATAAAAATTATATTTCGTCTCTAATATTTTAGTGATTAAATAGAAATTTTCATATTTAATTCTCATGAATTAAAAATGGTTGTCGTTTAAACATAATAAAGGAAAAAAGTTTGAGTGCATGCATAGTGTGAAACAATAGAGACGATTCCAACACTATGATGTTTGAAATAATATGATCAATATAATTTCATTTACACTCATTAATTTGACATATTAAGTTTTTTGTTTGATTTATTTTGGGGTATAATTTCTTGATTTCATTATGTATAATTTATTTTATATTTTTCTGTTATCTTGATTTCATTAATTATTTGTTGTTATTTCTACTAAGCATGAGGGAAGAGTACTACTTCAAGTATGCATATTAAATCTAGAAAATCGGTTTAAATGTTTAATAATTCTCCTAAATTTTGTATCTTATATAAATCAGTTTGAATGTTTATAAAAATATTTATAAATATGAAGATGCAAATGAAGATGGACATAAAGATGAGAGGATGAAGATTGGATCTAATATTTATTATTTTTTTGGAATTGTTAAAGTAAAATTGATTTTTTATAATTGAAATTGTTTTAAATATTACCATATATATATATATAATTGTTACAAGTTAAAAATTAATAAATTAATATATGTGAAATAAATTAATTAAATAAGTAAAATTAACTAAATTAGTAACAATTGAATACATATATAATTAATATTAAAAACTGAACCAAAGAGTTGTCTGCCCGAGTGGTGGGTGCCCAGCTATGGGCGCCTATCCACCTGAGATCAATTCCCACAAAGACCAAATAAATAGTCATTTAAATAAAATGGGGAATGGGTATGCGGGTCGGGTCGGTTGGGTTGGGTACGAGTGCGGGTGTGGGTCGGTTATATAAATAAAATGGAGAGGGGTATGCGGGTCGGTTGGGTTAGGTGCGGGTCGGTTATATAAATAAAATGGGGAGGGGTATGCGGGTCGGTTGGGTCGGGTGTGGGTTGGTTGGGTTGGGTGCGGGTCAGTTGGGTCAGGTTGGGGGCGGGTGTGGGTCGGATTGGCCAAGTGCGCGGAAGTGGATTTAGAGAACAATTTGTAAATCGGATACCCATAGCCAAATATTAGCGACAAAAATATGGGTTTCATCGTCGCAAAAAATTAATCACGAAGTAAGGAGCTACTATTTTAGACAAAAAAAAATTGTAGTTAATTCTAATATTTTCATCGCTAATGTGAGTTAGCGATGAAATAATTTCGTCGCATGATTTGTTGCTGTACACCCGTCGCTAACGTGTTTGCGACAAATGTTTGATTTTCTTCGCAAACATTTTGCGATGAAACTCATATTTTCGTAGCTAATATTTTATGATGAAACTGAAATTTTCATCGCTAATATTTGCGACAAAATTATTTTTTTTGTCACAAACACGTTAGCGACGGGTGTATAGCAACAAATCCTGCGACAAAATTATTTCATCGCTAACTCACGTTAGCAACAAAAATATTAGAATTAGCGACAATTTTTTTCGTGGCTAAATTGCAGTTTTCTTGTAGTGGGTATATTTTTAAAAAATTATAAATATAATCGAATACTTACAAATATCGAATCGAATATTATAATTTTTTATTTGTATTTGTTTACTACTCGAATCAGAAATAAATTTGTATACGAAATTTAATAATAAAATTTTAAATATGAATACCGAATCGGCCAAAATTATTTGATTCGTACAACCTCACTCTTCCACTATCAAATTTAAAAAAAAAATATATATATATATATATATATATATATATAAAAGTGATACAGAACCAACCATCTATTTTTTATGTAATCAGATTAATGAGTTGTCACCCTAAGTCATTATGTGGATAAGTAATTATAATTTAAAATAAATTATTATTAATATATTTTAAAATTAAATACAAATATTTTCCATTTCTTATTTTCCTATTATATGTTAAAGATAAATGAAAAATATTTGCATTTATCTTTAAAATATATTAAAAACAATTTATTTTAAATTATAATTCTTGTGTGGATAATGACTTTAGAAAACAGATGATTGATTCTATATTACTAGTCATATATATATAAACTATTGTTGTAAAATTAACTTGAACTAAAAGTTAGATATCGAAACATCTCATGTACATAATTAACACAAGCATTCGTAACAATTTACATACCAATAAAATATTATTTTATAAACAAAAATAAAATCAAATGATTGTATTAAAAAAAACAATAAATATAATTAAGTTAGTCGTCTTAATCTAGAAACTAAATAATTAAAATTAATATAATTAATGTTCTTGAGAGAGATCTCCATTTCATACATTGAGATTGTAAAGACTGAATGTTCATTGTGATGAACTTATGCAATGGACTTTTTAGGATTTTTTTATTATTCCCACATGACAGCGATTTATGAGTTATACAATTAGGTTGTCCTTTTGAATATAGTTTTTAGGATTTACAGTCATTTAGGTAAAGTTTCCCTTCACCTCAACTCATCTTCTCTAAGGGTAAAAATGTATCCACTCGTGGACTTGGAATCTTGTGGGATATAAATCCTAAAAACAAAGTCCTAGTTGATGATATTAAGTTTTGATGGCCAAAATCAACTTAAAGTTAATAATATATGTGGAAGAAGTCATCTTAACTAAATCATCTTGAGAAGTCATGAAAACTGAGTTACTGATTTTATATATGTTATATGTGATAATATTCTAAGTGTTAAGAACTAAGCTGATGAATGAATTGTATAGACAACTTATAGAATAGGACTTAGAAATACTCGACTGTATATAGTTCAGTTGAAGTATTGATAGGTTTATATTTGTAAGTCTGTATTGTATTATATTCAGCATAGTTAGATATCAAAGGACTAGTCCAGATCAGAAGACTAGAGTAAAGATCAGAAGTCTACAAGTCAAAAAAGTATTCGGAGTAAGAAGATATCAAGCTTTGAAGAAGTATTCGGATGAAGCTCAGAACAAAAGTTAAGAAGTACTTGAGAAGAGTACATAAGAACAGTAAAATCTGAGAAGAATATTTTACTGTGGTGATGTTGAAGAATAAGTTTGGAAAATTTATTAGTTGAAGGACGTAACCGAATATCTATTTGAAGATATGAAGGCTAACTTTAAAGCGGTTAAGAGTTAGTTGGAGAAAGAAGTTACAAAGAGCAGTTAAGAATTAGTTGGAGTTAGTTTCACAAACTGCTAAATGCGTAACTAAGTTCTATAAATATCGAGGGATCTTCTACTTGAAAAGACTACTACTACTGAAAGTACGTGCATTGAGAAAACTATTCAAGTTTTAGAAGCATTCAAGAGCTATTCAAGAAACTCACAGAGTTTGAAGAAGATCGAAACCGAGAGCCCAGATTTGAAGAAACATATTCAAAGGCCATACAATCAGAAAAGTTTTACTATTTTAGTTTGTGTTTTCTTTTTTAAACAAGTGTGCTAGTAAGCTTTTGAGAATTACTAGTGGATCGAAGATACACTTGGAAGTGTAATCGATAAGATCAAAGTCTTAGTCTTGAGTCTTTAAGCCACAAGAAACTCAAGGAGTTAATAAAACATCACAACTGGGTTTGTGAGAGTGGATGTAGACAGTTGTCGAACCACTATAAAATTTTGTGTTCATTTACTTACTGTTTTATATTCTTATTAGTTCTTAAAGAATTCGTATAAACAACTAGATTGAGAAATCTTGTTGAGTAGACGAATTACTTCATACTAAAGAATAGTAGTACATTGTTTACTAAGTAAAAGTTCAAAATCAAGAGTTGAATATAAACTTTAAAGACTCACATTAATATTGAGAGTACGGAGCTGAGCTGAGTAAGCACAGTACTATACCAGAACACTATTTCCGCATAATAACTCTGATATTTTAGAAAAAGTTTTTAAAAGTATATTCACCCCTCCCCTCTAGACTTTTTGACTAGTTCTAATCTTAACTCAACTTTGGGACCAACCAAATCTTTTATATCAAATATTCAATTTGCATCAGTGTAATCTTCAATTACAACTGGATATCTTATATAATGCAGTTCATAATCTCGAGTATGTCTTAAGTATCTAAGTAATTTTACAATATAGTTTTCTAGTGACTTTCACCCAAATTACTAGTGTATCTACTTAGCTTGTTTACTACATAGGTTGTGTCTGGTTTTGTACAACTTGTTAAGTACATTAGACTGCCTATCACTCTTGAGTAATCTACTGGACTCATACCTTCACCTTTATTTTTGACTAGGTGTTGAGTTGGATATATTGGAGTTCTAGCAAAATTTGGATCGTTCTTACTAAACTTCTCTAAGACCTTGTCAATATAATGAGCTTGGCTCAAGACATTTCCTTCTGATATTTTATGGATTTTAATTCCAACTATAACATCAACAATTTTCAAGTATAACATATTTTTAGTGGATTCACCATTTTATCATTACTACCAATGATAAGTATGTAATCTACATAAAGACACATGATAACATAACCATCTTCCTTGTCTTTTATGTAAACATATTTATCACATTCATCAATTCGGAATCCATATTCTAGCATGGCATTGTCGAATTATATGTGCCATTGTTTTTGTGCTTATTTCAAGTCATATAAAGACTTTACCAATTTACACACCTTATTTTCTTACCCGGGAGCAGAAAAACCTTCTAGTTGTTCAATATAAATCTCCTTAACTAAATCACCCTTTAGAAATACAGTTTTTACATCCATTTGATGTATTTCAAGATTTCTCAAAGCAACTATTGCCACTAGTAATCTTATCGACGCAATTCTCGTCACGGGAGAATACGTGTCAAAATAGTCAAGACCTTCTTTTTGTCTATAACCTTTAATTACAAGCCTCGCCTTGTATTTGTCAATGGTCCCATCAGTTTTCATTTTTCTTTTGAAAATTCACTTGTATCCCAGTGTTTTACTCCCCGAAGGAAGATTCACTAATTCCCAAGTGTGATTTTGCAAAATGGAATCAATCTCACTCTGAATTGCCTCTTTCCATAGAGGACCTTCAGACGAGTTTACGACTTCCTTGAAGCTTTAAGGTTCACTTTCGAGCATATAGGTAAGAAAATATGGACCAAAGATTTTTCCACCCTGGCTCTTTTGCTTCTTCTTGGTTCAACCTCTACATTCTCAACAGTTTCTTCCATTGTTGTATTTTCATGCCTTTTTGAAGTACTAGTTTCCTTATTAATTTCATTGCATGTCTTCCATGGAAATATGTGTTAAAAAAATGAAGCACTTTGGGAGTGTTATCTCATAATCTCATAGTCAACACACAAAGAAAGTAGTGTGCTGATAGGATCAGATAAGATGACTTAGGCCGAAATCAGATGAGTTGAAGGTTTCAATCAGATGAGGAGGTGATGCTTAGAGTTCAGCACAGTTGGTCAGATCGGCACAATAGTGGATTAGCACAGTACTGAGTCAGTGATTCGGGTGGAATTTACACGATTTATAAGCACATGTGAAGCATATTTTGATGTGGATTTCATTGATTTTTGCATTAGATATGATTGTTTGAGCCAAAATGAGAGAAAGGTTGTGTTTTGTTGGTTTTGTAGGTAAAACGATGGAATTTAGGGCAAAACACATACCACAAGTGATCGGACCGAAAAGAGGAGCGCACCATTGGATCCGGCTCGAAAAATGGAGTGGAATAGGCAAAAGAATCGAGTCGATCGGAGGTCGGAAGCTCAAGAAACGGAGGGACGAAGTTGGAGGACGAAAACGAGGACGGAGCCAAAAGTGGAAGTTTTGGCCCGGCCGGGTGGCATCACTCGCCCGGCCGGGCGGCCGAGCACCTCAATGTGGCCCAAATACGAAGTTTTGGCCCGGCCGGGCGGCATCACTCGCCCGGCCGGGCGGCATCACTCGCCTGGCCGGGCGGTCGCGTGCAATTTTTGCTGCTAATTACGAAGATAAGGCCCGACCGAGCGGCATCACTCGCCCGGTCGGGCGGCCGAGAAACCCAAACTTGCCCCCCAATTACGAAACTTCCGCCCGGCCGGGCGGCACCACTCACTCGGCCGGGCCATCTGTCCCCTGTTTTCATATTACTCGGCCAACACCTCCGCTCGATCGGGCCACTTCCCCACCCGGCCGGGCCATCTCATTCTCGGTGCCAAACGCGTATTTTCTCTATTTTTGAGAGATCTACTTGCAAATATCACACCCAAACCCTACCCCAACACTATAAATACCTCACTTCTTAAATTCTAAACCATCTTACCCCTCTCTCAAGAATTCCTTCACACACTAACACACACTTGAAGGTGTTTGGCCATAACTTCTTCATCTCTTCACCAATCCATGCAAGAGAGGAGGCATTAGCTTGGGAATTTCATCTCCTACCACAATCTAGACTAAGTTTTCTCTTTCTTTTCCTTTTTATTTAGTTATTTCAATTGGAATTTGTAACTTGAGCATGTATTTGAGTAGCTAAACACATTGTGGTTCTAAGGCATTGTAGATACTTGGATTGAAGTTTATGAATGATTTCTTGCTTTGATTGGTGTTTATCTCTTATTTGTATGTTTAATTATCCATTGTAAAGCATGTTGTTAGTGGCCATGATGATTTGCTTAATTCATTGTTAAATGGGGTAAGATCGAGAGATTTATTCCATTTAATCGTATGCAAGCATGCAACCCGGTATTATTATGAGCTCGAGAGAGGATTAATTATCGGAGAGGGACATGAATGATCTTAGGAGCTATTTTAGGCG
The DNA here is from genome assembly GCA_963675135.1 of Galeopsis tetrahit. Classification (NCBI taxonomy): domain Eukaryota; kingdom Viridiplantae; phylum Streptophyta; class Magnoliopsida; order Lamiales; family Lamiaceae; genus Galeopsis; species Galeopsis tetrahit. Next base: position 36,002,205 of record OY776122.1, read on the forward strand.
GTGTAACATTTGTGAGGTAGAGATACGAGCCTATGTTGCATTGCGCCTTTGGATTAATTTGTATCGAGAGATCGATTAGTTCTTCTTGTGTGATCACCCTATATGAGATAACCTTAATAGCCATTTAAACGAGATAACATTCATAAACGGACATCTAGGTGTTACAATTGCCTTGGAACCCACCTTCTTTCTTTGCATCTTCACCTACTTTACTTTCGTTTTATTGATTTGCATGGTATTTGATCGACTTTGTATTTACTCTTTTCATTGTTTACTAGTGACAATTTTGGTAGATAATTTAGGGTAAATCAACACTTTCAAGTTATCGATCACGTCTAAATAGAACTCAATTAATAAACTACCCTTTTACGCTTAACCTCCTTGTGGGATCGACCTCGTGCTTATCACGCTACGATAGACGCCGTACACTTGCGGTTGTTTATTTTAGTGTTGTATAACACGTGAATCAAGTTTATGGCGCCGCTGCCGGGGAGGTTTTTATAAGCTCTAGAGTGTAGGCTAGGAGAGTTTTAGTTTAGACAATTTATTTGCTTTCTTTATTTGCAAAAATCCAAAAATATTTGTGTTTGTTTTACTTTGATTCCACTTGTGATTCTTACTTTCTTTTGAATTCTTGTCTAGACATGGCATATGATCACCCGATCTAGGAGGAACCAACAAGAAGTGCTACCTCTAGACCCGGAAATCGAAGCCAATTGTCGAAGAAGGAACGCCGAAAGGAGAAGAATAGAGTTGGAAAGAATGAATCGAAGAGAAAATCCAGTTGAAGAAGAGGAGGAACTTGAGAATCACGGGGTCGAAGGAGTTGAGGAACCTAACGGGAATGGTGGTAACCGACCTCAAGGAGTGCTAAGGGACAATTTTCGTCGGAGAGTTGAAGAGAATATTGGTATGGAAAGAAATGGAGAGCAAAGGGAGGAAAACGGGAATCAACGAGTCTTGAGAGACCACTTTCGTCCCATCCCAAGGCCCTATGGAGGAGCGGGTCGGGAACCCGTTGATGCTCATAACTTTGAGCTCAAACCGGCCCTAATCATGATGGTGCAAAACAACCAATTCGGAGGGTTGTCGAAGGAGGATCCTAACCTCCATTTATCTCAATTCCTAGAGATAAGTGGAACGGTTAAGATCAACCGTGTTCCCCAAGACTACATCCGCTTGCAACTCTTCCCCTTCTCACTCCGTGATCGTGCAAAACAGTGGTACATGTCTCTTGATTTAAGGACGATCGAAAATTGGGCCGACCTTGTAGATGCCTTCCTTATGAAGTACTTTCCTCCAAGAAAGACCATCAAGATACGAGGAGAGATCTCTTCTTTCATGCAAGATGATGATGAGTCATTAGCCGAGGCTTGGGAGCGTTTCAAGGATCTCATAAGGAGTTGTCCTCAACACGAGTTTTCAAGAGATCAATTAATTTGTTATTTCTACAATGGGATGGACCACCGTACGAGAGGGATGGTAGATGCCTCGGCCGGTGGAGGTTCTTTGTTGGGCAAGACAACGGAAGAAGGTTATGTGCTATTGGAAGAGATGGCTAAGAATGGCAATCAATGGCCATCCGAACGAAGGCAAAATCGAAGAGTAGCTTCCACTCAAAATTCGGAAGAAAGTGTCAACTTATCCAACAAAATGGATAAGCTAATCGATTTGATGACGACCAAAGCACTAGTGGAGCCCAATAATGATCAATATGAAGAGGCCCATTTCATGAACAACCAACGGGATCATCATTTTCGAGAGAGAGGTTGGGGAGAAAGACAAACTCATGGGAACTATCACCCCTCTAATCCAAACCAATACCATCCCGGCTTGAGAAACCATGAAAATTTCTCCTATGCTAACACAAGGAACACCATCATACCACCTCCGAATTTCAACGTAAGAGATGGTGAAATTGTGGAATCTTCATCAAAGTTATCCTTGGAAGAGATGTTTGGTGCATTCATGGGAGAAACCAAGAATTTCATGAAAGAGACTAAGCATAATGTGGCAAAGATATGGCAAAAACTTGATGAGCATGGTGAGATGATCAAAGATGTGACCACTCACATGAAAGCTATGGAAAAGCAAATAGGCCAACTTGCCACTATCATTGGAAAGCAACACGTTCCGGGGCAATTCCCCTCTAACACGGAGCTAAATCCTAAGGAGCAATGCAATGCCATAAGGCTAAGAAGTGGGACAAGCTACGAAGGGCCCAAGATGCCGTTAGAGGATGAAGTGGTAATGGCACCCGAGGGTGTTGACAAAGATGATGGCTTAGTGAAAGAGAAAGAAGGGGAGAAGAAGAGTGGGGAAGCAATCCCTCCTTTGTTTAGTAAAAATGTAATGCCCCTCCCATATCCTCAAAGGATGAAGAAGAAGAACTTGGATAGCAAGTTTGTCAAGTTTGCGGAGATGTTCAAGAAACTCCAAATCAACATCCCTTTCGCCGAAGCTCTTGAACAAATACCACATTACTTCAAATTCTTGAAGGAGATAATGTCAAGCAAGAGGGAAATGGAGGCATATGAGACGGTGCACTTAGCCGAACATTGTAGCTCCATAATTCAAGCTAAGCTACCTCCAAAGCTTAGGGATCCCAAATCCTTCACTTTATCATGCACTATTGGAGATGGAGGTACATTAAGAGCTCTATGTGATTCGGGAGCAAGCATCAACCTCATGCCATTGTCACTCTTCAAGTCACTTGGTTTAGGAGAGCTCACACCAACCACAATGAGCCTCCAATTGGCGGATAGGTCTATGACATACCCTTTGGGTATAGCGGAGGATGTATTGGTCAAAATCGACAAATTTCTTTTTCCGGTAGACTTTGTGGTTTTGGATATGGAGGAAGAAAAAAACAATCCATTGATATTGGGAAGGCCATTTTTGGCAACCGGGGGGGTTATTCTTGATATGAGGAATGGAGAGTTGGAGCTTCGAATGAACCAAGAGATAGTTACGATTGACATGTTTAGAGCTATCAAACTCCGAAACGATGAGACTGGAGAGTATGGGTTTCCCAAGGGAGAGTACCCCCCAATAACCATGAGAAAGGAGGTGGAAGAAGAGCCCAAGATAAATATTGTGGAGGAGAACCCCAAGGTGGAAGACAAGGAGTTAGAGATGGGCAAGAAGGCCAAGTTTGGGGGAGTTTTCTTCAAAAACTCCCCCAAATAAAAAAAAGCTACTTGTACAAACATAGGGATGAATGAGTCATCAACTTCTTATGACATGGTTGAAGAGCCGGATGGGCTAGCTAGTGGGTGCTTTGATGGACTTAAGAAAGTTGTATGGGCAAGGAAGGTCAAGAACAAGGGTGACAAGGGAGTGACTTGATATTCCCCTCAAGGAAGAACCATCCGGCATAGGACGTTAAAAATAGCGCTTCTTGGGAGGCAACCCAAGGTTTTATTGCTTTCGTGTTTTTATTGCTTTAGTAGTGTTGATAGCTTGGTTTATTTTGTAGGTATGGATGAAGAGCATTATGGATATCACATCTTGAAGAATGGAGAAGGAAGCAAAACCAACTTTGGAGAGGGGAAGCAAGTGTTGCAATGGTGATCTTTGAAGAAGCATTGGATGTGCAAGGAGGGAGGTAACAACTTGTAGCCCCAAACTTAGAATTTATACATAGTAAAATTCTAAGTTTGGGGGAGTTTTTTTTTTTTTTTTCTTTTATGTTTCTACTAGTTGTTACCATTGCACCGGTTCGTCATTCTACTTGTGTCACATTTTGCACCGGCGCACACTTGGCTTTCACATGATTATATTGATTAAGTTGGTTTTGATCACATGATTAGGTAGTGGATTTTTGGTGAAATGTGAGCATGAATAGTCATTGGGATCCATTGTTGGGTAGTTGTGATGATGTCTATTTGCTTTGAATGTTTGCATGATTGATGTTGAAATATGGTATCATGTTGTGGTTCATATTTGTGAGCTTTGATAGCATGGATGCATGATGTGTTGTTGTTTGGGAACATTTGATGAATGTGAGAGTCCTATTGAATAAACCGGTGAGAATTGAGCCTTAAATCGAGCATGTGATCCGGTTTAGTTCATTTGAGAGTGGACTAAGTTATTGCTAGTAATCCTAGAACTTGCCTAAGTTCTTGATTGAAAGCATGATTGTGTGAAACTTTTTGATGTGATATAGGCCATCTTGTTCTAAAAGAGTCACTTAGCCAAAATTTCCCAAAACCAAAGTAATTTTCCGTAGTTAGCCCTTTGAGCTTAATTCCTCATTTTCTTGGCAAACTACAATGTTAACCACTTAGCTTTTTTGAGCCTTTTGATACCTACATCTAGTGGGGGATAAAAGACAAAGTGGAAAACATGTGCTTGAATGAATATCTTTGGTGAAAAGAAAAGTTGGAAAAGTTGAAAGAAGAAAAAGAGAAAGATGAAAAGAAAATCAAGGAAAAGAAAAGAGGGACAAAGAGCCCCAAAAGCTTGAAAAGAAAAATGGTTCAAAAGATGAGGTGATGAATGCTTGAAAAAGAATGGAAAAAGAAAAGTAAGGATGGAGTTTGTAAGCTTTGAAAGTGAAAGCACATATTGTAAAACAACAAGCTTTGTCCTCCACTAGAAGAGTCACAATTCCCAAATTCATCCCACCTTGTCCAAAGAGCCAATGTTACATCCTTGATTAAGTCCTATTGATCACATTGTTGAGCATTTGAGTGTGTGTAGAAAGTAGAAGTTGGGCAAGCATATGGTGATTGCATAGCATGACTTGGTTGATGAGTGCATTAATATCCTTAATTTGTTTGTGTGTCTGAGAGAAACACTCCATCATGTGAGTAGAGGACTTGAGCATTTGGATTATGTTTCCCATCACAATGTGTTGTGTACTTGTGCATTCTTTGATCTATGAATGTGGATTGCAATAATGAGCCTATAACTTTCATTGAGAAATGCACTTTGAGAAAGAGATATCTTTACATCTTACTTTGCATGTGTGATTTGCATTGAGTATTCCATTGTGACCATTCCACCCTCATTGCTTTAAGTGCTTAGTTGTTTGAGGACAAACAACATTTTAAGTTTGGGGGGGTTTGATTCGGGTGGATTTTACACGATTTATAAGCACATGTGAAGCATATTTTGATGTGTATTTCATTGATTTTTGCATTAAATATGATTGTTTGAGCCAAAATGAGAGAAATGTTGTGTTTTGCTGGTTTTGTAGGTAAAACGATGGAATTTAGGGCAAAACACATACCACAAGTGATCGCACCAAAAAGAGGAGCGCACCATTGGATCCGGCTCAAAAAATGGAGTGGAATAGGCAAAAGAATCGAGTTGATCGGAGGTCGGAAGCTCAAGAAACGGAGGGACGAAGTTGGAGGACGAAAACGAGGACGGAGCCAAAAGTCGAAGTTTTGGCCCGGTCGGGTGGCATCACTCGCCCGGCCGGGCGGCCGAGCACCTCAATGTGGCCCAAATACGAAGTTTTGGCCCGGCCGGGCGGTCGCGTGCAATTTTTGCTGCTAATTACGAAGATAAGGCCCGGCCGAGCGGCATCACTCGCCCGGCCGAGCGGCATCACTCGCCCGGCCGGGCGGCCGAGAAACCCAAACTTGCCCCCCAATTACGAAACTTCCGCCCGGCCGGGCGGCACCACTCGCCCGGCCGGGCCATCTGTCCCCCGTTTTCATATTACTCGGCCAACACCTCCGCCCGGCCGGGCCACTTCCCCACCCGGCCGGGCCATCTCATTCTCGGTGCCAAACGCGTATTTTCTCTATTTTTGAGGGATCTACTTGCAAATATCACACCCAAACCCTACCCCAACACTATAAATACCTCACTTCTTAAATTCTAAACCATCTTACCCCTCTCTCAAGAATTCCTTCACACACTAACACACACTTGGAGGTGTTTGACCATAACTTCTTCATCTCTTCACCAATCCATGCAAGAGAGGAGGCATTAGCTTGGGAATTTCATCTCCTACCACAATCTAGACTAAGTTTTCTCTTTCTTTTCCTTTTTATTTAGTTATTTCAATTGGAATTTGTAATTTGAGCATGTATTTGAGTAGCTAAACACATTGTGGTTCTAAGGCATTGTAGATACTTGGATTGAAGTTTATGAATGATTTCTTGCTTTGATTGGTGTTTATCTCTTATTTGCATGTTTAATTATCCATTGTAAAGCATGTTGTTAGTGGCCATGATGATTTGCTTAATTCATTGTTAAATAGGGTAAGATCGAGAGATTTATTCCATTTAATCGTATGCAAGCATGCAACCCGGTATTATTATGAGCTCGAGAGAGGATTAATTATCGGAGAGGGACTTGAATGATCTTAGAAGCTATTTTAGGCGGTGTAACATTTGTGAGGTAGAGATACGAGCCTATGTTGCATTGCGCCTTTGGATTAATTTGTATCGAGAGATCGATTAGTTCTTCTTGTGTGATCACCCTATATGAGATAACCTTAATGGCCATTTAAACGAGATAACATTCATAAACGGACATCTAGGTGTTACAATTGCCTTGGAACCCACCTTCTTTCTTTGCATCTTCACCCACTTTACTTTCGTTTTATTGATTTGCATGGTATTTGATCGACTTTGTATTTACTCTTTTCATTGTTTACTAGTGACAATTTTGGTAGATAATTTAGGGTAAATCAACACTTTCAAGTTATCGATCACGTCTAAATAGAACTCAATTAACAAACTACCCTTTTACGCTTAACCTCATTGTGGGATCGACCTCGTGCTTATCACGTTACGATAGACGCCGTACACTTGCGGTTGTTTATTTTAGTGTTGTATAACACGTGAATCAGTCAGCTCAGTACTGGGTCAGCACAGTACTTCAGCAGAGTGGATCAACACAGTACTTCAGCAGAGTGGATCAGCACAGTACTTCAGCAGGGTATATCAGCACAGTACTTGGTCAGCACAGTAGAAGTCTATCAGCAGAGTCAGCTTTTGATCACAGGAATAGAAGAGTTGAGCATCAGCACACTAAGTAGTGTTCTGATCTTTATGGACAAGTCTTCTGATATGAAAGTTAGTTAGTTTAACTAGTTGTATTACAGTTACAACTACTTGAGGGCATAACTACCATTTCTGTTGGGCAATAACAGAGCACATGGGTTGTTACAAGCAGTTGCAAACGGTTGCTAACTACTCAAACAGTTCCTAACAGCAGCAACTACCTTTGGTCTTTATATACTCTTGTATGTGTACATTGTAAAGGTTGACGATTTTGGATTGTAGATTGTAGTACGTTTTTGTAATCTTTGAGTTGTGTGAGTTGACGAGTGAAGTGAGGAAATATCCTATTCCGAGTGAATGAGTGTGTAAACATTCTTTATCAATCAAAGAAGTACTCGTCTGGTCCAGTGGATGTAGATCACATTGATCGAACCACTTAAATTCTTGTGTGCTGTTTGACTCGTTGCTTACTTTTTGAATTACTATCCTAGAGCAGTTATTTCTTCTATCTTCAAGTATTCTACTTGGTTGGAGACGTCTAATCGACTTGAATTACTTGACACACTTATTGATTCCATAATAGTATTTTTATGTATGTCCTCAATTTTGGATTCATACATATGAAATCGATAGGCACTACTGTTATGTACATAACCAATGAATACACAATCAACAATTTTATGTCTTATTTTTACTTTCTTAGGTGGTGGAACAGTCACCTTGCAAGACACCCCCACATTTTCAAATATTTGTAGAAAGGTGCTCGACCATGCCATAATTCATAAGGGCTTTTGTCAATTTTCTTTCGTGACACTTTATTTAAAAGGTAATTTGCAGTCAAAACTGCTTATTCCCACATATTATGAGGTAAACCATAATCTAATAACATTGCATACATCATTTCTTTCAATGATCGATTTTTCCGTTCACTACAAGAAAAAAGGCCTTTTGTCACATGTTTTTTATCACACTATAAAATAAATGTTATAAAAAGTATTATGTAGTCACATTAAATTTTTTAGTGTGGTAATATGTGTTTTTATAACGACATTGAATAATAAGTGTGTGAATATATACCAATTACCACACACGATAATAAACATTTTCTATTGTCATACCCATTTTAACACACTAAAAATAGATGTGTTTATAAGTACCTTTTAAATACATTATATTTTAAGTGTGTTAATAAGTATGTTATTTCCACACTAATAAAAAAAAGTTGTGTTAATATTAACTCTAATGCCACACTATTGTGTTAGAATTAAAAAAAAAAATCAAATTTAATATTAATTATTTTTTCAATTTATATTTTGGCTTATAAAAAAATGTAGTATTTATTTTTACTTAGATGGTTTTTTTTTTTCATAAATTATAATTTTAAGAATAAATAACATTAATTTAAATCAATATTAATAAGTGTCATTCCTGAACAAGTGAAAATCAATATTTTTTTCGTTTTCCCCTATTAAAAAATCTATGATCACACATTGAAATATATAAAAGTTCTCCTTTTTTTTAATGTATTTTAAAAAAAATTATTTGTACTGAATTTGATTATATATATTCGTGTATTTTAATAATACTAAATAAGTGGTAGTATAGTGGTAAAGTCAAGTTATAACTCGTAAAGGTGCAAGGATTGAGTCCCAGCTAAGGCCTTATTATTAGGTGTGTAATTTTTTTATATTTTATTTTTAATTATTATACAAATGTATTTTAGGGTGTGATAATATCTAATTTATCTTCTCATTTTAAAGTGTGATAATATCTTATAGTCTATCCTCACGACTTTAGACCACAAATAAAATTAATGTGATAATAGAGAAAATGTGATTATAGATATTTTATTATAACATTTTTACATGTCTTTAAAAGTAATTTTTTTTATAGTGGTTCCACAACACTATTTTTTTTTTTTGATGGAGGGTTTACAAGATCATAAAATAAAGATACAAATCACGAGCCAAAAATCTTGATCTTCAAACCAAACGGGTATCGCCGTCCACTCCAATCGCGTGAAGAGGAAAGACGAGTTTCCCTTTGTCTTACCAGAGTCCAGGTCTTCAATCTTTAAATGAGACAACCCCACAGTAAGGTGTTCTCAAATCAAGAATAGAAAACAAAATAAAAGACAAAGTTTCACCGAGTATCCGATCTAAAGGGTACCAAAGCACCAGGGCTCTCCTATCTCAAAGAGTCCAACCACCAAAAAAAAACTCACAACACTATTTTGGTTTGAAGATCAAGATTTTAGGCTCGTGATTTGTATCTTTATTTTATGATCTTGTAAACCCTCCATCAATGTGGTGAGTAATGTGTAGTAGTTTTCATGCTTAATTCCATGTTGTGCACAAAAGTCAGCAAAGGGAAATTCATACTCACCTCCCCTATCACTTCTTAACATTTTAATCTTTCGATTTAGTTGATTTTCTACATTTTTGTAAGTACAAACTTATCAAAAGCTTCATACCTTTTAAAATATATTTTACACACAACAAATATTTGTGCTATCATCCACAAACGTGAATAATAAAAGATATCTTCGAAATTTTCTTACAACTAGGATATAATTTTGTTTAAGAATCTGCAATGAGTGCCTCAAGATATGCAGGGAGACCATGAGTATTATTATCATTAGTTAATGGACTTTTATTGAGCTACTTGAGGGGCCTTTAGGAGACTTAGGATTGGACCTCTCAATGGGCTCAGAAATCAATATTGAGTCACAATATTTTTCTAGACCATTAATATTAATTCATTCCACTTTAGAATTAACATTGCACTATCCATCCCAATCCATATTGCAAAATATGGCTCCCGGTTATTATTTTTCGTGTTTAAGATTCAATGCCCATTAATTAATTTAAGCTAGTGAATGCTTTAATTAATACTATCTTTTATTACTCGGAGTAAGAACAACTCAACATTATTATCATACCGAAAATAAATTCCACTGATCAGATTTGATACATTTTGAGTCAACCAAGGGGACATAATCAACTTGACACTCCAAGACACGATTATCTGTATTAATTTTGCAATTTGTCCTATAATTAATAATATTGCCCAAAATACAAAGTATCAAATCACATTGATTCTTTACCCATAATAGATCAAAGCAACACTTCTTAATAACAAACAATCTCATTTAAGTGACAAAGGTTAAGAAATCAACAACCACCGAGGTATAATTTAGCACATCATAATGCACTAGTGTAATCTCTTGGTCAAGACAAACCAATACGAGCCTTAGACCTCAAGTTCTACCAATAGATTGTTCAATTCCACCAAAGTTGTGAATCAAATGTACTTATATACAAGGAACTGACAATGCAATCTTCTGTGATCTTCTACCCACCACACTGTCTACAAGACTACAATGTAAAGTACATTTGAACATTTATGCAATAAATAATTAACATCCATTATATTTAAAGCAGTCAATGATAAAAAATTATTCTCATTAATAAGTGCAAAAACCAGTTTGTATACATCAGTAACACTAAAAACATACTTGCCAGTATAACCCTAACACACAGGTGACAATGCAATGCAAGACTTGATCCTGCATGAAAATATTGTAAAGTCGTACCTAATAACAAAAAATGGAATTATCTGCAATTTTTGTGGTCTTGTACTTCAAAGTGGAGGTATTACTTGTTTCAAATATCATTTGAGCCACACAGATCCTAAAAAGAATTCACGAACATGTTCAAATGCGCCTTTCGAAGTTAAGCAGGAAATTCGTAACATGTTAAAAATGAAAGATGTTGCAGAGCAAAAGAAAGCTGAAAAAATGAAGGACCACTACAGGAAATCACACATTTCGTGACGAATTTTTTTTCGACGACACAAAATTTGTCACAATTTCTTACTTAAACGCGACGAATTTTATTTTTCGTCATTAAAGTACTAGAAATTGTGACAAAATTTTAATTTGTCACAAATTACAAAAAAATTCGTCACAAATTTATATATTTCGTGACGTTGTTAATAAATATGTCACAATAATACTATGTGACGATTTTGATAATAAATGGTGACGAAGTTTGACATCATGAAAAATATGTTTTCTTGACGATGCTAAACTTTCGTCATTATAATAATTGGTGACGATTTTAATAATAATTGATGACGATATTCGACGTTATAAAAAATATATTTTCATGACGATAATATTTTTCGTCATTAATTATCAGAAATATTTATTGACAAAATGTATTCATCACAATAATATTTGGTGATGATTTTAGTAATAATTGATGACGATATTCGACGTCATAAAAATATATATTTTCATGACGATATATTTTTCGTCACTAATTATTTGAGACATTTAGTGACAAAATATTTTTGTCACACTAATAAATGGTGACGATTTTCATAATAATTGATGATGACATTCGACGTCATAAAAAATGTATTTTCATGACGATATTGTTTTTCGTCATTAATTATTCGAAATTTTTAGTGGCAAAATGGTTTTGTCACAAAATTAATTGGTGACAATGTTAATAATAATTGATGACGATATTTGGCGTCATAAAAATATATAATTTCATGACAATACTATGTTTTCTCATTAATTATTCGACATATTTAGTGACAAACTATTTTCGTCATACTAACAATTCATGATGATTTTCATAATAATTGATGACGACATTCAACGTCATAAAAAATATATTTTCATGACGATACTATTTTCCGTCATTAATTATTCAAAATGTTTATTAACAATATATTTTCATCACAATAATAATTGTTGACAATTTTAATAATAATTGATGACAATATTCAATATCATAAAACCATATATTTTCATGACGATACTATTTTTTGTCATTAATTATTTAAAATATTTAGTGACAATTTTTTTTGTCACTATAATAATTATTCAAAATTCCATTAGCACTCGCTCGTTGGAATGACTCTCTAAATCAAATAATATTTTTATATATAATTCTAACAAAATTTCTAACATACTGAGATCGTTGGATTTCATTATTAATTATTCCAAAGGAATTTCCAACAATGTTATATCGTTTAAATGATTTACAAAATTTCATGATAAACATTTGTAAAATTTGTATAAATGATATAATTAAATTATAGGCATTCTCTCATTACAACTAAGAGTTCATTATTGATGATTAACACTTTTTCTGTCCATCAAAAGCATCCTCAAGTTTTTTTATACATGTTTTAAAAAAAAAATCATATTTTACTTATAAAAAATATATGTAGAATAATGAGTAAAAAATATTTTTGGTAGATACTCAATCTTGTTAATAAACTAGAAAAGATACTCAAAAATTGACTATTTAAATAGAATAATTATATTCTTTATGGATCTAAAAATAAATCTGAGCACAACTTTAATGAATGAAAGAGGGAGTACTATTTTTTAACATTTTTTTTTACTCTATATAGAATAGTACGTTGTTGTGCCGCCTTAATTCTTAAAATGTTTACCAATATTAATAAACTTTTATTAGTTGTGCTAAAGCAAACAATAAACAAATATGGAACATCTCATTTAGGTTCTCCATCTACACAAAACAAGATTTGAACAAATCGTCTCCCAAATTTTTTTTCCAGATATCATCCTGATACAAAATCATATCAATCACAAACTACATGTTAAAAACAGAGGGAGCGTAGAGAGCAGCAACAGAAGTATAGAACACGGTAGGAAACTACAAATGACCCCACCAAAAAGTTCAGAATTGGTAAAAAAATAGAGGAAAAAATATTTGGGAATATTTGTATGGTTCATAAACAATAATATTCAAGCAAATGCCACTTTACGACTAACCCCAACGTTTTGCTGCATTATCGAATGGCAGGAAGTTACAAATATGCCTATATGAACAGGCAAGCATAGAGAAATTTAACCTTAAAGAGAAGATGGGATGAAATTTAAACTCCAGAAAGTTTACCTTAATTCTTGTTGCTTCTACTTAATCTCTTCTGGACTTTTTAGAGAGAATTAGACAAACATAGTTTGAACATATAACAAAAAATTAGAAACACAAAAACATTAGAGCAGGTATAATAAATTAATATAATATATGATCTGACTATTTTCACATGTGAACCCACTCCCTCAGGCCTCATTATCGGGTTTATCCGATGACAATCCACGATGACAGAATAGATGAATTTTGCAAAACAGAACCAAGCTAGTCAAATCCTCACATGAGTCATCTTCACACCTGATATCAAAGTTTAGTCACAATTTTCATTATCATCTGCAGGTGCAACAAAAAAAATTAGTATCTCGGAAACATGGTTAGAAAGGAAACTTCTCCTCCTCATCCTCAATTGGTGAAGGAAAAACGATTCGGTGTTTACCGTATTAAGTATACATAAGCTGCAGTAATTTTGGATTTGTCTCTTCAGTATTTAAATAGGAGAGCTGAAGTCTCTTCAAGCTGGAAAATAGAGTTTATCAGTTGTATTAGAGTAACTAAACTTTCTAAAAGAAATCAGATTCAGTGGTTACAGATGGGACAGTACCAGAAGTTTAAAAACATAAACAAATAGAAATCATTATATCAATGCTATTGACCTAAATGGGTTTAACTCTATTTTCCAAGAAGATCAACAAGATCCACCTAATTTTTCAGCTTGGATGGATTTATTCAATTCATGTACACAAATTAATCAGCAGAGAGGGAGACAACATCAAATTTGTAAAGCAAAATCATTAATTCTTCAACTTTATACAACAAAGTGAAGTTAATTAGTACATCATCGATTCCTCCAGTCAAAATCCTTAATAGTTGATATATATAGCCTGAAGTAACCCAAAATGAAAAAAAAATAAAAATCTCAGTGTCATTGAGACAAAAAAATCTAAATTTGCACACAAGTCAAATAATAGTTAGAATTTGATTTTAGAAGGAGTTTACTTGGTCAAATTTAATTCTGATCTGAAGAGTATTTGAACAATTAATGCTGCAACCAACATTGATGCATACGGGAAAAATATTCACAAGCACCTATAATTCAATCACAAATTATCCTACGGTAGAAAGGGTAAATCTGAGAAACAAAAATAAAAGCATAGGAAAAGAATAGAGTTGTGGCACACAGGGAAGAAAGAGTTTTATTAGAATATTTGATTCTCACTTCCAACAATTATTAGAATAGGCAGAAACGTTAATTTCTAATTACAAACCTATAGTTCACGAAATTATAAGAATTAGATACGCGCCTCTTTAAAATCTTTTTTTTGGGACAGACATAGCAACAACAAGAGGCACCGACAGAGTCTGTTAAAACAGGTAACTACTGAGCGTGGAATTAGGTTTGTGCTCAGCGTTGCATCAATAAAACCAGAAAAAAAAAAGTATCATAACATAGTAATCATTGCACCAACTATATAAATCAAATAGTCATTAACTTCTAACGGAAACAAGATATGATATAAGGGAAATAACAATAGAAACCGAGCACGATTAGAACCCGAGCTTGGTGCGGCGCCAATGGCGGCGTTTTGCGTTGTAGCAGATGGTGTTATCGGTGAGCATACGGATCTAGTAGGGAATGGGCCTATTCTGCCTCTGCTTTTTCGCTAGCTTCTTCTTTATCATGAAAGTCTTGTGCGAGGTTGATCTCCGGCAGCGGCTAAGAGCCCTCTCCTTCCTCTAGGGTTCAGCGTGGAATTAGGAACTAGGAATTATAAGGAATAAATGTATTAGGATTTAGGATCAATATCCTCCATATTTTCCCGCTGAAACAGGGATTGGGTTCCCTCCATATTTTTCGGTTTAGCGCGGGTTTCTAAAGTTCTTTTTGGTACAACCTCTTTTTTTTTTAATTTACATATGCAACTCCATATATATTATAAGCTTCAAATAATTAAATAAAACAAATTCATAGCACAAGCCTCAAATATCGAAAGAAAAATATACTCCGTAAATAATAAGCATCAAATTATTGAAGAAAAGTATATATTTTAAGTCTAAAATAATATAGTAACACATTATTACACAACATAATTTTAATAAAAGTGTTCACTAATTTTATTTTAGGGCATGTTTGTTTTGGGATTTTGAGGATTTTGAAATTCGGATTTCAAAATCTAATGGATTTCAAAATCCTAATACTTTTTATGTTTTGTGTTTGTTTTAAGATTTATGTAGGGTAGAATTTAACTTTATAGTATAGGATTATAGGTTTTATAGGTATTTATATAAGATTTGTAGGTATTTATAGAGTTGACTTTTATAGAGTTATAGGGTGGGATTTTGAAATCCTAAATCAAAATCTCAAACTGTAACGGGGGTGGAGTTTCAAAATCCCAAATCCGGATTTCCCATCCCAAAACAAACATGCCCTTAATAAATGTGTTCTATCAAGTTCATCTCATTAGGTAGGGGTGAGCATGGTCAATTAATTTATTTTACTCATTCATTAGGTAGGGGTGAACATTCGGTCCATTCATTTGTTTTACTTACGATAAATATTTAATTGTCCATTTAAAAAAGATATATACACATATAAGTAAATTATGCATCAATTTCCATTCTTCTTCTTGTACTTTTAAATGCCTTTGAAATTGACACCTGATCCTCCTTGAGTCTTACACTCTTTGGGTTAGTGAACACCTACAGTCTTATATTGAATTCATACGTGCTGCGAGATGAGAGCAACCAACAAGTAAATAACTAAACACAAGCATAATCATGCCCCTACTCGCGTAAAGTAGGAGTTATCATCAAACTAAAGCAAGCGAAGTGTGAGACTATCTCATGATACACTCATTTTGAGCTAACTATGATCATCAACGATTGGAGCGACCACCCGGTCTGCCACAAGGGAGGAAGCAACTCAAACTGGTGGTTTGGTTCACTCACAAAGCAATTATGCTTTTGAGCCCTAATCAAGCGTTCAACACGACCCAACTTAAATTACAATAAAGCATAAACATATCTTTATTAATTCGCGAATGAACTTCTACAAACCTCATAAATATGCTCGACTAATTTTAATAAAAGAAACCAGCTGGATGCTGAAGATTAGCCATCCATCCATTAAAAAAAAAGTAGACTATGAACATTTGTTTTACAACTTCTTTAAAAAAATATTATTTAACTTTAAAGATTATTAATGTAAATCCTTAAATTTTTAATAAACGTGTAGACTTATAACAAGAGGTGATTCTCTATTTTTCTTATGTGAGCTTTTTCATGTTAGATTAACTCGTAATTCTTATTTTGGGGGTGGGGAAACATATCGAATTGTCGATATACCAAGCTTGTTGTATCCAAAAATATCGAATTTACAAAAAAATTATATTATATCGAGAAATTTAACGGTATAGAAAAATAAAGTTATTGTTTATTAATAAAATTAATGACAATTTAAATAAAAAAGTGTTCTTGAAGAGTTAAAATAAAATAGTTTGAAAAATACTAGTATTTCTAAAAAAAATAAAATAAAAATATTAGTAATAATATTAGATGGAGGGATTAAAAATTTAACTCCCGCGCCTAATCTTAATCTTTTTTTCAAATTAACATACCTACAAATTCCCTCCATTTCTCCCCCACACTAAGACGAAGCCCTAAAATATTTAATTTCACACCTTGATGCCTCTGTTTTCTAAATAATCTTTTCACAAATTCCTTCCTATTTTTCCCTACTCTAATTTTGTCAATCGTGCCCTAGAACTATTCCACACCCTTGTTACCGTCGGGACCGCGTCCGGGATAGAGATCGAGACCGCGATCGTGACTGGAAGAGATGCCGAGACGACCGTGAACTTGACTATGATCGTGACCGTGAGCAAAGCAAACGCTCCCGTTCTCGTACACCCGACCGCACTCGATCCCGTACGCGGTCACCCTATGACAGAGGCCGTCATCGACACCGGCGCCACCTCTCGCATTCACGTTCCTTCTCCCCTCTTTGGTTTACAACTACAGAAAAATGTAAGACTGCCTTAATTTTTTAGTGGAAAATGTGTGCGCCATTTTCTCATATTTATTGGTAGATTTTCAATTTCTGAATGCTCTTTTAATGCAGTGATGACTCTTCTCTCTTATAACTAGTGTGAACTATAACAACAAATTCTCTGATGTTTGGCTGCTTTCAAATCTCATTATTGGCAGAGAACGAGGATTATTATTTACGTGGTCAATTATTGTAAGTTTATCTGGTTTACTACGGCTGCTCCACGGTTTGGTCTTTATTGTTCTTAGTATTTTTTTTTTTTTTGTTACTATTTCAAGTTTAATTTTATGAGATTTAAAAAAAATTAGGTTTGGTTCTGATTATTTTCGATTAAGCTATTGGTTTGCGTCTTTTTCGAATTATTTTTGTACTGTTTTGATTCGTTTTTGAATTCTGGACCTTTTCTTGGTTTTGATTTCAAACTGTCCAGCCGGCTGTGGAGTTGTGCTTCAGGGCAGTGCTCTGCTAGATGATATAAACAAATCAGACTGTTTGAATACGTGGGATAGGACCAAAAGTTTAGATAATAATATTGATGAAATGAGAGATTAAAGTTTCTTTCTGTGTATATTGTACAACAATACCACCATGAGATTGATACCAAGCTTTGTTTTCATCTTCCTAAAACTCTGCAAAGAAGTAATCCACTAATCTCTTTTCTTTTCATCTTCCTAAAACTCTACAAAGAAGTAATCCACTAATCTCTTTTCTTTTCAAATCGCCTTCTAATTTTTTTGTAACTGTTTCAAATTACTTTCTGAAACTGTCATCTGATATTGTTTGTTTGATGATTTTCTTGTAACTGCCTTTTATTTCTTCCTTTTGAAGCGTAACTAGTTCTCTTTTTATTTGTTTCAGAAACCAAAACACTGAGTTAAGGATATTAGAAATCAGAAGCAAAGGTATGTCTCCACGAGTTCATAAAACTAATGTTGCCTATAATTGAATCTATAATTCGCAAGCCACCAATATGCAAACTTGTGTTGAAAAATTGAAGGTAGAATGACAGAGTTATATATGATAGAACCATAATTTTATGTCAATACTCAATAGTGAGATCTATGTCAAGGCATCTGCTAACTTTTTTTTATTAAATAAAGTAATTATGGATGATAACTTTTCATTTGCTCCCCCCCCAAAAAAAAAAAAAAAACTTTTCATTTGCTCCATATAACCATGATTATTGTTGCTAGATGTTGCTTGTGGAAGTACATGTGCCTGAGTTCTTATTGGTTGAGGCATATAACCATGCTAAATTATTTTTGCATAGTTTAGTTACCAAAAGAATCAATAAACACATAAAATTATCCATAAAAATATTCAACAGCAGGGACCAAAAAATCTAATAGTTTATCTATGGAAGACATTTAATGAAATTCAGAAGCTACTCAACAAAACTATGCATGTGAGAATAAACAAATAGTGGGCAGTGTTCTTTTAAAGAAGTATTTTGAATTTAATTTTATTCCTATTGGATTCATCTTCTGTTTCCACTCATTGTGTTAGGATATTGCATTCTTTATTTTTGCTCAAATGCCTATTAAGCTTGTTAAGTGGATAGTCTTGCTGCTTTCCACGAAAACATGTAAGTGAAGGCCATTCTTTGCCTTAAGGAAAAATAACAACATAAAGAAACAAATTTAATGCAATAGAAAGAAGTAAACTGATCATGCAAAAACTGATTTGCTATATTTGAAAGAAAATTTTACATGAGATTTACTTTGTTTTTGTGATATCAAGATCATGATCACTCTGATATAGATATGCAGGTCTGGCTCTCAAACTTTATTTGTGAATGAACTAGATTGATGCTAATGAAGGGAATAATAAAGGAGGTTTGGCTCTTTTTAATGATAACATTCATTCAGATCGGGTAGTAACTTTTTTTTTAATTTTTTTTTAGTTTAAACTTGAGTTAGCTGGAGAACCATGTGGCTGAATTGACTTGTGTGAGAGTCACACAATTAACAAAAAGATGGTTGAAAATCCACGAGGCAAAAGAAAATTGAGTAAGCCACGCAAACACATTTATGAGATTTATTTTTATTACTAAAATTGATGTTAATTTACTTATATTTTATGTTTAATTTTCAAAAGATGGTGAAAAAAAAAAACGAGAAGAATATATGGAGCTCGTAATTGAGATGAGGTAAGTCTGTTCAGATGTGATAGTCTTAAGGTGTTGGGCCATAGACAAAAAATGTAAAATGTCTTTGTTATGGTCCAAAGCATCCAAGTAGATGCAACACATTATACGATTCTTCTAATCAATTACAAGAGCAACTAAGAAATGCTAAAAAAAAGTTGCAAGAGATTGAAGCTCAGGTGCCCGAACTCAAAACAAAAGTGGTTTTTTTTATAGATGAATTGGTTGTGCAAGGTGCAAATGCTTCTATTTTGAAAGGTGAACTGGGTGCAGAAGGGGCAAATTATAGCTTTTTTGACCATGAGAATGCCAAAATTATAAGAGATATATACCGAAGAGAAGATTTCACCTTGGTCATTTGAAGTGAGAAAAATGAAAATTATTGTCATTTGAGGTTTTAGAAATATAAACTTTATATTTTTTAGTTTCTCATTTTATGTAATTATAACAAATATTGTGTTTAATGCTTTCTAATTCCTTGGAAGGAGTTTTTGGTTAATGCAAATTAATTTATTTTCTTTAATTTAGTTTTTGTTGTAATTTTTTCTTATATTTAGTACTGACAATATTTAGAATCACGTATTAGATATCTAATAATACTAATTTAATAAATGACAAATCAAATAAATTGACAATTAAAGTAATATGACAAATTATGTGTCACAATACATATTCTTTTTATGATAAAATAATATTGTCACTATATGTTAAATATGACAAAAATATTTTGTCACCATTTTTACATCTTTTAATGACATTAAACATTTTGTCACTAAAGTTTTATTATTGATGACAAAAGGCTTCGTCATTATATCTCTATATATAATGACGATCAAATTTTGATCACTTTTGTGTAATTCTTTCGTGGTGAATAATTTAAAATATGACAAAAATATGTCGTCACTATACCAAAACTTTTAGTGATGATTATCATCTTCGTTAGTAAATAGTATATTATAGTGACAAAATTAATTTGTCACAATTTCCATCATTTAGTGACAACAATAAAATTGTCGCTAAAAATCTTACTCTTTAGTGACAAATATTGCCGTCATTATAAGTATACGTGTATAACAACGAACAACATTTCGTCATGAAATAATAACTCTTTTGTGACGAATTATACAAAACGTGACGAAATAGTTTATCAAATTGTGACAAAATTGACGTCACTAAAATTTGATAATGTTTGAAATACATGGACAATCGTCACAAAAAAGTACTTTTTTAGTGACGAAAAATAAAATCGTCGTGTAAAATGGAACATGTAGTGACGAAATACCATATTAAGTGACAAAATTCGATGTCAAATGTGACGCTTTATTCGTCACCATAGATGAAATGATATAGCGACAGTGAGCTTTA
Source organism: Galeopsis tetrahit (assembly GCA_963675135.1). Taxonomy (NCBI): domain Eukaryota; kingdom Viridiplantae; phylum Streptophyta; class Magnoliopsida; order Lamiales; family Lamiaceae; genus Galeopsis; species Galeopsis tetrahit. The sequence continues at coordinate 36,022,653 of OY776122.1, forward strand.
GCGTCACCAAAGGATGATTTTTTATGACGAATTCAAATAAAGTCACATTTACCTAATGCGACGCACCTACAACGACCTTCTTTGCGACGGAGAAAAATCGTCGTCAAACACATTTTGTGACGAAAAATGATGCTTTTATGACAAATTGTTGTCGTCGCGATTTCTCAAATTTCCTGTAGTCGACATTATAACTGAATTGAGTATCATGGGGAATAAAAGAGAAGATGCATTAGAAGCTTGCATGGCAACACCATATGATTTTCGTTCGGATGGATTAAGGCGAGGAGGATACATGAACTCATCTTTCTCATCTTCATCCTCATCATGATACTCAATTCAGCTTTAATTTCCTTCATTTTTTCAGCTTTCTTTTGCTCTGCAACATCTTTTATTTTTAACATGTTACGAATTTCCTGCTTAACTTCAAAAGGCACAGTTGAGCATGTTCGTTAATTCTTTTTAGGATTTATGTGGCTCAAATGATATTTGAAATAAGTAATACCTCCACTTTAAAGTACAAGACCACAAAAATTGCAGATAATTCCATTTTTTGTTATTAGAGACGACTTTACAATATTTTCATGCAGGAGCTGTAAGACCAAGTCTTGCATTGTCACGTGTGCCACTACCACTACCACTTCCGGTTGCCATTCTCTTTTATGTACCTTGAAAAAAATAAATTAAATTAGCTATTTTGATAATATTCATCAAAATCATTAAAATAATATTTTTATTATTCTGCCAATATTTTGTTATAAACACTTGTAAATTTAAATCAAAGAATACGATCAACAACAAAAAAAAAAAAACTAAATTGTATATGTGAATTAAATAGCTAATCAAATTAAATTAGGTGATTCACCACTCCACCAAAACGAAATCAAAGAATATATACTAGTACACTTTATAAATTCTCTCTTAAAAAGTGTACTTTACTTTTTAGGAAAATAATTTATATTTGTGTACTATTATAACTAAAAAATAAAATGTACAATTATATAATAAAATTATGGAACGGTGTTCTTTTGTGCAATATTGCATAAATGCATCTCAGTCCAATTAGATCAAAGTCAAAACCATAAGCTCATTTAGTTCAAAAGTCAAAACTGTAAACTAAATCTCGCGGGTCTCAATTTGAGTCTCAATCAGTTATGTTAATAAACTTCACAAAAATTCATGGGTCATAAGCCCGGATCTAGGTTGCCCAAAAAATTCACAGGTCACAAACATATGATTTACTACATGACCAAAATATTGTTACTACATGATCAAAAGTTTACTACTATATTGTCTAAAAATATTCTGACAAATTCACTCAAAAAAATTAAGTGTCCAGAATATTTTTGGATATGTAATAATACACTTTTGACCTTATAGTGATAAAATTTTGATCTAGTAGTAACATAGTTTTAGTCATATAGTAACAACTGACAACAATATTTTAATCAAAGTTGATTCGCTTTTGACCCCTAAATTTTGACATAAATTAACCTTAATTGGTCAATATTTGTTTATGTAAAATTAAAGTATAGATAAATTGAAATTTTTATACATGATTCATATCAAAGCTAGATTCTACACTCGGTCATATGATTATCAAATAGACAATAAGAATCTTATCAAAATAATTTCTATACAATTCAATTTGGATCAAATTTATGCTCAATTATGATATTCTCGAATGATATTTGAATATTCTTTTCTAATTTTATTATGATTAGATCAACATGCTCTATACAGAATCTAGAACTAGCTAGATAAATATAATGTTTTTCTTTTGTGAGATTGACACTCATAAATTCTAATTGTTAGGACCAAAATTATTACTACTTCACTAACTAAAGTAAAATTGTGTATTATATATAAAAGTAAATACTTGTGTGTACCAGTTATATTCATTTAATTCAATTTTCTAAATAGGTGAATGTTATTCATGACTACATATAAAAGCTATTGTTGTAAAATTAATTTGAAATAAAAGTTAGATACCAATGTATGGCTTTCAAATGCTATTTCATAAACAAAAATTAAATTAAATCAAAATGTACATACCAATTAATAGGTGGATTTCCGAATTCTCAATTCAATGGTTGGTATACTTGGTAATACAAGTGGTTCCTCTCCAATGTTGCAACCTGTATAAAAAAAAAAACCAATGAATATAATTGAGTTAGTCTTAATTTAGAAATTAAATAATTAAAATTAATATAATTAAAGTTCTTGGGAGATGTCTCCATTTCATATCTTGAGATTGTAAAGACTGAATATTCATTGTGATGAACTTATGCTGTTTTATACACAAATATATTACATTAAAAAAATTAAAAAGAAAGTTAAATGAAGTAATAATGGTACCCACGTGAATGTAAATGGTATATCATGCAAGGTTAAAAATTAAAATAGTTTGATTGTTTTGAAGAATGAGAATCTTGCAGTTTTGCATATAAAATTATTTTTATCTTATAAATTACAATGATTATTTAGAAGACATGAAGTTGGGAATATATTCCCCATAACTGCAGCAAAGAAAATAAGTATTAATATATATATATATATATATATATATAAAAGTATTATAAAAAAACGCGATTCTTTTATCTTTTGCGATATTGTTTGTTATCTCCGCGATATATATTCGATTTCCATTAAATTTTACATTACAGGTGAATAATATTGATATCGATATTTTGCGGAAAAAATACAATAGACTCTAATATTCATATTTCAATATCCAAATTTGTAATATATTCGCGATATTTCACAATATTTTCATCATTGATTGGTATCAATATTGTTTGGAGAAAGATGACATCTCAACTACTATATTTGAACCTCATATATTATCATTTTGATATTAATTGTATTTTATCATTTATATTTAGCCATTCTATAATGTATTATGTACTACAAATATATTACATTAAATTTTTTTAGGGAAAATAACTATTAGAGTCATCTCACCTTATCTAATAGATTCAAAATAGATTTATTGAGACAATTCCGCCCTTTCTCCTTATTTTGAAAATTTCCGAATTAATTTATTCAAAATGCATATTCATCTAATAAATGCAGATTCTCAAAATTTGTTTAATTTTACCACCTTCCAAATTTCATAATTAATATTATTTTATAATTTAATTTTTTTTATTTAATTAGGTTATTTATCTGCATTTAATTAAACAAATTTCATAATTAATATTCCTTAGATTATTTATCTGCATTTTATTAAATATTCCATAACACGTTATGCATAAGGCATTCGATTATGACTATTTTGCATATCACATGCATAATTCAAATCATTTCCTAAAATTAAATTGAAATATGATAATTATTTTGCATATCACATTAGGCATAATTCAAATCATTTTCTAAAATTAAATTGAAATATGATGACTATTTTGCATATCAAGACACTACAAAAATGCGCGGTTATGCCGACGGAAGTATACCGACGGATTACATTTCCGTCGGCTATACCGACGGATTACCGACGGAATTGAAAGTCATAAGACTCTGTCGACGGAGTTCAATTTCCGTCGGCTTTCCCGACGGAATGCCGACGTAAATGCCGACGGACACTCAGAACTCTCTACACGGTGTCGTTTTTGGGTCACCGGCCGACGGATTTTTCAGTCGGCATTGTAAATTAGGGTTACCGACGGATATTTTCCGTCGGTAACCGCGCCATATTATTGGCCCCTCGCGTGATAATTTTAAACGGGCGCGAATTAATTTAAATTCGCCCGTACCGACGGAAATTTCCGTCGGTAACCGACCCGCATTAACTAACCGCCTCTTGACCGACTCCCAAAATTAAATGTGGTCATTACCGACGGAAATTTCCGTCGGTAAAGGCAATTTTTTTTTGTATATAAACTGAAGACAGATTACTCTTTCTCTTTCGAGAGAAAGAAAAAAGCTCCCTCCCACCCTGTTTCTAAAAAAGCTCCCTCCCTGTTTCTATCGTTCGTCTTCATCGCGCGAAGAGGCTCTGCCGAGGTGATCTCTCGATTAGAAAATCTATACGGTACGCTTTCTTAATTTGTTAGTAATTAATTTTTAAGTTATATTGTATTGCCTATAATTATGAATTAAATTGCATGTGTTAATTTAATTTGTTATATAGATTAATATGAAATTGTTTGTAGTTGATGTATATAGTTAATTAGTTTGAATGTATGTAGTTGATATATCTAATTAATTAGTTGATATTGTACGTGGATAATTGTCTATATATAGTTGATGTATATAGTTATTTATAATAAATTGATGTGATTTGTTAAGATCGATATTGCATGTTTTGCATAATTGATGTTATATATATAGTGGATATTATTGTTTAATTTGCATATACGTTGGAGTGGAGTTAATTACATAATTAAATTATGATATTGTACGTTATAATTAGCTAGACTAATATTGTTGATTTACTAATTATGAAATTATTTATTAAATTAGGGGCTTTGTTAATTATATTAGGAAATTGTTATTTTAAAGTTAGAAAAAATTGTTACTAAATTTATTAGGTTATAGATTGTTAATTAAAATAGAAAATTGTTAATTAAAATTGGAAATTATTGAATAAATTAGTTATTTTTGAATAAAATAGGAAATTATTTATTAAAATAGGTTATTATTGATTAAATTAGGTATTGTTGATTGAACAAAAAATTATTTATTAAAATAGGTTATTATTGATTAAAATAGGTTATTATTGATTAAAATCGGTTATTATTTAGGGATTAAATTTTAATTTATTAGATTATTGTTTTTTATTAAATTAAGAAATTTATTATTAATTAATTAGTATTATATATATAATTTATTAATTTAAATGTTTAAATTAAATAGATGACTGGAGATGGTGCTGGTGGCTCTAGTGGCTCGGGATCTCACGGGGCCTCCGGGTCACGTAGCCGATCAAGGAAGAGCCGATCCAAACTTAGACCCGAGGCGCCGCCTATACTGCCACGAACACCATTGTCGTCGCCTCCGCCACCCATTCCACACCCGTCGCCTCAGCCGTCGTCTCAGTCGTCTGTCCGGGACCATCCTGTTGTTCCTGCTCGGGATGGCCGGGAGCGCGTTTGGGTTGAGAGAGGAGTGTAAGTAATTAAATACTTTTATTGTTTAATAATTAATAATTAATTTCGCATTCGTTTTAATTTATAATGTGTTTTGTTTGTTAATTAATGTCACAAATTGTTACCTGGTAACGAGGTCTCCAAGGCATGCACGATTGCTTTTGGCTCTTTACCGATCTCTGCGGGTGCAATTACCTGGTCGAAGGTCCTAAAACAAAAAAAGTTGGCGTACTTCGAGAAATTTCAGGTAGTAATTAATTACTTAATTATTTAATTAATGTTTGTTAATTTGTTCAATAATAAACAATTTATTATATGTGCAGAAACAAGCCACTTGGGATCGGGATATGTACTCAGACCAGGTTATGTTCAGGTATTTCAGTAAATCGACGCAAGAGCGGTATAAGGATTTAATGTACGAATGGAGAATGGCATGGCGGAGCGATGGGACGACGCAGAGCTTGGGTAAGGATGATAATGATGTTGTGTTGTGGGATTCATTGACGAGGGAGTGGCTGGATCCTGAGTACATCAGGAAGTGTGAGATTGCTAAGGCCAACCGGAGATCCGACGTTGGGGGTGGGATGTCCAGGCATCGGACTGGAGCCCGGTCCATCCTTGAGCAGTCGATGGTCATTGTAAGTGTTTATTAATTTTTTAATTAATTTCAATAAATTTAATTATATATTTAATATATATAATACATAAATTTAATTATTAGGAACGGGAGACGGGGCGTGTACCCACTCACTTGGAGCGGATGAGCATTGCTCATCCGTTTAATGTTGATACACAGCAATCCACATACGGGCGCACAACTAACCTCCACGTAAGTAATAAAATTGTTTAATTAAATACATTTTTTATAATTTATTCTATTAATTTAAAATTATTAATTATGTAGTTGGAGATGAACCGGAGGATGGCCGAGATCGGAACTCAAGTCGACCCTACTCAAGCCGGAACCAGCAGTGCCCCTACAGTCGAGGAGGTGGACCGGGCTTATTTGGAAGTTGCCCCCACCACCCGCGGATGAGTTCTGGGCCTTGGTCGTATGAGCGCTGATGTCAGGTCCGGCGCTGGTCCGTCCCAAACGGCATCGCAGGGTTCCGTATCTTCCACCCCAACTCCTAATATGATGGAACAATTCAACCATTACGAGAGGATCGAGGAGGTTTATCAGAGAACCATGCAAGCTCCTCCACCGACGGCCAACGTGAACGTGCCTGTTCTCCCAGCCCCCTCAGCCCCCTCAGCCTATGTCCCGACCATGCAGCAGGATGATGACATCATGGGTCAGCAGTTCGTTGGCAACGATGACCTTGATATATTCCTCTATGGTGAATGAGTGACTTTGAACAATTTTTTTTTTATGTGTTTAACAATTTTATTTTTATGTCTCGTAGAACTATTTACTTTTATGTCTCGTAGAACTATTTATTTTTTATCTGCATTTTTGTTGAACTATTTACTTTTATGTTTAAGTATCAGTTGTTTAATTTTAGTTATGTGTGTTTTATGTGTTAAGAATGTGTATATTAATTTTAGTTATGTTTATGTGTGATTTTGGATGTTATCTGTATTGGATCTTCATTTATGTTTGAATGTACTCTGTTTTTTCATGTTTGTGTTTATGTGAATGTGAATGTGATGGGAGACTCTATGTGATAGATAAACAATATTTTCATTGAAAATTGCCTTGAAGAAAGGCTGTTGTTGTGGTTACATTACATGCATACACTTAGCATTACATAAACTTAGCAATACATATTAGAGGCATAAATTTAGCAATACATATTAGATACATAAACTTAGGATTACATCCAGCCTATAAACTTGAACATATAGGGTAGAACACAGAATATTATGGCCATGATAAGAAAGTTCCTCTGCTTCTTTAGCTCTTGAACTTGTCCAGCTTGAAATTCTACTTCTGATGTTAGGTGGTCAGATGAATCCTTATAGATTTCACCAACTACTTTTGCATTATTCAGCTTGTTGTTGAGCTCTTGATTTTCAAGCAAAAGTGAGTCAATTCTCCTCACCATGCCCGGAAACATTCCGTGTGAACACGTTCCTTGTCCGTGGATTTCGTGTTCATCGGCCCAAACAAAAAAGGAGAATCCAAGACCACTTAGTGAATCTGGGAAAGTATAAAATAGTCTACCTCTGCTTTTTTCTTGCTTCGAAATGCACACACGAGCTTCTTTTCCACAATGGCATACCACAATTTTCATGGATGTGGAAGATGAAGACATGAGTTTCTGTATTTTTTTTGTTTTTTGGTGTTTGTTAAGAAGTAGGTTGTTTTGAGTGTGTATATATTTTTCTGTAATTTTTATTTTTTTTATACGCGTCTTTTACCGACGAAAAGTGATTCCGTCGGTATAGACACATGTTCAATGCCGACGGATAATTTCCGTCGGCAATGTAAATACCGACTGAAATTTGGTCAACGGAATCTGACTGATTTGACATACATTTGAAATCGGTGTTACCGACTGAAATTATCCGTCGGTATTGTCAATACCGACGGAATTTAAGCGCGTGATATACCGACGAAATGACATTTCCGTCGGCATGTAGTATTGAAAATTGTTCCAGAACCTCAAAACACGCGAAAATTTTGGAGTGGAGCAAAAAATTAAGGTAAAAATTTGGAGTGGAGCGAAAATTTAAGGTATGTTTTTCTATTAAGTGTACATAGTTTTACTGCGATTAATTTTTATGAAATGTATATAGTTTTATAACTTTTAGTGTTTAATTTTTATGAAATGTATATAGTTTTATAACTTTTAGTGTTTAATTTTTATGAAATGTATATAGTTTTATAACTTTTAGTGTTTAATTTTTATGAAATGTATATAGTTTTATAACTTTTAGTGTTTAATTTTTAGTGTGTAATTTTAATTTGGTCAAATTGTTTAACAGATGGAATTGCCGGATCGTCGGTGGATGTATTGTACTCCTAGGCTCGTTTTAGGAAATGTGAATGTTGAATTTTATGATAAACTCGTGTCATTTGTTGAATTTGCAAAGCTACACCCACATTACATGTCTGAGGATTGTATTAGGTGTCCGTGTAATGCTAAGAAATGTAAGAATAGATCATTTAAAAGCATTGATGAAGTCTTATGCCACGTTGTTATGAATGGGTTCGTTGATAATTACTATAATTGGACAAGTCATGGCGAACAACGGTGGCCTTATAATTTTGATCAAGTCTTGTACTATTACACTACTGCAATTTATGAACAACCAGTACACGTTGAGCATGTCGGCACCAGTAACGATCAAGAGTTTGGAGTGGAAGAACCCGATATGTATCAAACAATGGTGATGGAAGCCGGTATGTCAAATATAGAGGAGGAACCAACAGATGAAGCATTTCAGTTTTATGAGATGCTCAAATTAGTCGATCAAGATTTGTATCCAGGGTTTGATTCTCATTCTCAGTTGTCATTTAATGCTCGACTTATGGCTATCAAGACGGAGAACAAGTTATCTAACAGAGCATATGAGCAAATGACACAATTATGAAGTGAGATTTGTCCTGTCGATTATAAAGTACCTACGAAGTTTCATCAGAGCAAACAACTGATGAAGAATATGGGTTTGCCGGTTGAGAAGATTGATTGTTGTGTGAATGGTTGCATGTTATACTGGGGTGATGACGATAGCGATCTTCTTATGTGTAGAATGTGTGGCCATCCCCGGTACAAAGAGCCACGACGGAAGGGACCAGGTGGTCAATCGAGCAAGACAAAAAAGAAAGTGCCACGTAAGAGGATGTATTATCTTCCTATCATTCCCCGTTTAATGAGATTGTTTCAATCTAGTGCTACAGCTCAACACATGACGTGGCATGCAAGAAATTCTGAAGATACTGAGGCTGGGGATATGAGACATCCGTCCGACTCTGAAGCCTGGAAACACCTTGATAACGTGTTTCCAGGATTTGCTTGTGAACCGAGGAATGTGAGATTAGGCTTGAGTACTGATGGTTTTGCACCGTTTGGGAGTTATGGAAAGAAGTATTCTTTGTGGCCGGTGATACTGACTCCGTATAATCTACCTCCATGGATGTGCATGAAACCTCAAACAATGTTTCTGACTGTATTGGTGCCTGGTCCGTCGAATCCAAAGCATAAACTTGATGTTTATCTCCAGCCTCTTATTAAAGACTTGATCTTCCTATGGGATAACGGAGTCCAAACGTATGATGTTTCTAGGAAACAGAACTTCACGATGCGTGCTTTTTTTTTTTTTTTTTATGGAAGTTAAATACCCATCCCTTTTTTCCCCTCCCCATGACTCAAACCCAGGACCTAAGGTCTAGGTAGTGGTGCTCTAACCACTTGAGCTATCCCACTTTGTCAAAATTTATATTTAGAAATTTAAATGAATATAGAATTTGAGGAAGAAACCCCATGACTCGAACCCAGGATCTAAAGCCTAGGTAGTGGTGCTCTAACCACTTGAGCTATCCAACTTTGTCAAAATTAAGTTCAAATTTTTGTGGTAATATACAATTCTAACGTCCAATCACCTTAACGTCAAAATTAAGTTCAAATTTTTGTGGTAATATAGAATTTGATGCGTGCTGCTTTATTGTGGACCATTAGCGACTTTCCTGCATATGCTATGTTGTCCGGGTGGAGTACAGCCGGAAAGCAAGCTTGTCCGTATTGTATGGAACATTCTGAAGCTTTCAGTCTCCCGATGAGTAGAAAAGTTTCATGGTTCGATAATCACCGAAGGTTTTTACCTCGAGATCATCCATTTCGAAGGAATAAGGTGGACTTCACGAAGAATAGAACAGTCACAAACAATCGACCGCCCCTTCGAAATGGTATTTTATACATTTATTTTAACATATTTTTTTGGGTTACATTTATTCTAACATTTATTAATCGTACAAGACAAAGTCTGTTATATGAGATTGAGTGGACGGGTTTGAAAAAAACTACAGAGGAAAATGCAGAAGAACACAACAAAGGAATCCCAGGTAACTGGAAGAAAAAGAGTATTTTTTGGGACTTGCCATATTGGAGTTCACTATTGATCCGACACAATTTGGATGTCATGCACATTGAGAAGAATGTGTTTGACAATGTGTTTCACACAATCATGAACACAGAAGGCAAGACGAAAGATACTCCAAAGTCCAGGGAAGAGTTGAACACTATCTGTCGCCGTGATGAGTTGGAACAGGATACCCGTACAGGTAAATATCCAAAGGCTTGCTACACACTAGATAAGGCACAAAAACAGGAATTGTGTAGGTGGATTAAAAAGTTAAGATTTCCAGACGGCTACGTGTCAAACATGAGTCGATGCGTAGACACAACAAAAGGCAAAGTTGCAGGGATGAAGAGTCATGATTGTCATGTTTTTATGCAGCGCTTGATACCTATTGCGTTTCGAGAATTTCTTCCTCTGAATGTGTGGAGGGTTGTCACTGAATTAAGTCTCTTTTTTAGAGATTTAACGTCTACAACAATCAAGGTTGATGATATGAATCGTTTGAAACGAGACATTCCAGTTATTTTGTGTAAGTTGGAACGTTTTTTCCCACCTAGCTTCTTTGACTCGATGGAACACTTACCTGTTCACTTAGCGTATGAAGCTAGGATTGGTGGTCCAGTGCAGTACAGGTGGATGTACCCATTTGAGAGGTGAACAATTCTATTTCTCTCATTTAATTAGTTTTTAGTATAAGAAGCCTTATTTTAATTTGTTAACTATTATAATTTTAGGTATCTCCACAACTTGAAGCGCAATGCTAAACAAAAGGCAAACGTCGAAGCATTGATTGTTATTGCATATTTGAATGAAGAGGTTGGCATGTTTTGTTCATATTATTTTGAAGACCATGTCAACACGAGGATCAGGAATGAACCACGTAACTTCGATGGTAGAGGTACGCAACAAGAAGTCGATGGCATGCTCTCTGTATTCAAGTCTAAGGGGCGACCTATAGGAAAAGCCACTGAACGATATTGGTCAACATACACAGAGGCTGAAATAGCACAAACGTACGTGTTATTGAATTGTGATGAAGTTCAGCCTTACATTGAGTAAGTATTTCATATATTTATCATCTAATTAAATAGCACTAAACGTACGTCATTTTTCATCTAATTGTGTTGTGAATTATTAGGATGTATACACAAGAACTACGACATGCAGATCAAAACATCTCAGATAGAGACATAGATACTAGTCTTCAACGTCAATTTGCCCGATGGTTCCAACGTTATGTGAGTATCATTAATTGAATTTTACGTGAACAAATAATTGTTTTGATTAATGTTAATTTTAAATGTACGTATAGGGATAATCGCACGATTTTCAGAGCCGGTTCTTACAGGATCTCAGCAAAGGACCAGTACGGCGTGTGAGGACTTACAACGGCTATATTGTGAAAGGCTACAGGTTTCATACATCAGAGTATGCATCAACAAGAACGACTAACAACAGTGGTGTTTGTGTTAGGGGTGCGAATTACAATGCAGATGCAAGTGATTACTTTGGGGTGTTGCACGAAGTCGTTGAAATTGAATATCCGGGATATCCAGTGAAAACCGTAATGTTGTTCAAGTGCCATTGGTTTGACACATCCCCTTTAGGAACCAAAATTCATCCGGAGTACAAGCTTGTGGATGTTAATTCGAAAAGGAAGTATAGCGGGGATGATCCGTTTGTATTTGCCTCTCAGGTATCTCAAGTCTACTACTGCACGTATCCAGGAGCTGGAAAACGTAATAGAGAATGGCACGCTGTTTGCAAAGTGAAGGCAAGGTCAATGGTGGAGGTCCCCCAAAAGGAAAACAACGATGAAGATGAACCTCCGTTTCAAATGGAACAAATAGAGAATCAAACTGAAGTGTTTGCGGGAGATTTTAATCTTTCGATAGACTTGACGGCTGCAAATCCACAATTGATTGTTATTGAAAACGATAGTGGACATGAGGAGGAGGATGAACATGACGAGAGGGAGGATGAAGAAGATGAGGAGGAAGAGGAAGATGTGGCAAATAATGAAAATGAAGACGAAGATGAAGATGAATATTAAATTAATGTAACCTAGCTATTTTATTTTGTACAATTTATAAGATTTCATTATTTATCATTTGGTTATAACTTATAATTTAATTATTTATCATTTGGTTATGTTATAACTTATAATTTAATTATTTATCATTTGGTTATAAAAATCCAATGGCGACGGAACATATCCGTCGCCATTTTCGTCGCTAACGGCAACGAGCCAAAGCCGATCGAAATATTCGTCGCCATTTCCGTCGCTAACGGCAACGAGCCAAAGCCGACCGAAATATCCGTCGGCATTTCCGAATATAAATGTAACTTTCTCTCATTTCACGCGTATTTTCCCTCCCTCTCTCTATGTCTCTCCCTCTCCCTCTCCCTCTCCCCCACTCCACGCATCCCCTTCCGACCGTCTCACGCTGCCCCTTGCCCACGTTCGCAGCGGCGCCACCTCCTTCTCCGGCCGTTCGTGCTCCTTCTCGCTGCGACCGTTCGCACACCCTCCTCCATACCAGTAGTCTCCGCCCATCCCCTCCTTGCCGTGGCCGCGGCCGCCGCCCATCCTCCCTACCTGCAGTCGTCGCCCATCCTCTCTCCAAGAAAGCCGTCGCCCACCGCCTCCTCTACCGTCGCCGTCTTCGTTTGAAAGGTACATTTTTACATATCTAAAAAAAATTAGGGTTTTGAATTTTTTTTGTATTTGTTCGAAAATTTTCTTGTGTCCGATTTCTTTTCTAACATTTAATCTGTTTTTCATGTTTTTTTTTGAACGTTTAATCTATGTTCAATGTTTTTTTTTTCGAACATATAATCTGTTTTCATTTTTTTTTCGAACAATAGTTTTTTTTTTTTTGTGTGTTACTTAAGAGTTTTGAAGATGATGGTTGTTTTGATGTTATTGGAGTTGTTTTGAATCTTTTGATGGTGGAAGTGAGATAATTCGGGCATAAAATAGTATCGGTGGGTGTCCTCGTCTGCGTTTAAAAAAAAAAATTAAATTTGCGTTTTAAAAAAAATGAAAAAAATGTCGGGTGGATTAATTAACTAGTCTCTGTGTGTGTTGTGTAGTTTGTATATACTGATACGATTGCATATGAGTGGTACCTTTAATTTTGTGATACTTTTGGATTTTTTTATTGAAAATATAATTTCGGTTATGTTTTGAGTTTTTTACTGTAAGTGATGATTTTCGTTTAAGAAGATGTAGGAATACATTTGTTTTATGTTGTACTTTAGGTTTTGTATTGTAGTTTTTCTGATTTTCGTTTAAGAATATGTAGTTTTTAACTGTGTTTTATACTCTGAAATTTTGTGGGTGATTTTGGCGCGCTAATTATTTGTAGGAGTAGTAACATTTATTTATTGTACTCTAAATCTCGTATCTTTGAACAACCAGCATATCGAATATTTGCTGAGACCGACCGAAACTATGCGAGCCTAATGAAGTTACTTGATCTCGTAGTATTGTTGAGGTATGTTCAATTTTTATGATAATTTAATTTATGTTTAAATATATAAAATGACAATTGAATCTTGATTCTTTGGAATTGATTTTGAAATGGCAGGGATGGAGTCGGCGAAGGACAGTTTAATCAAGTTCTTCTCTTTCCTGGTAATTAAACTGATCTAATTCTTACTCTATGAATAAATGGAAAATAAGATTCTTACCCTCTTGTAATTCTTTTTTAAACGATTTATCTTATAATCCTCTTGTAATTTTATATATTAATTAATTTCCTTATGTGAAAAATAGGTTGTGGAGCTGTCTTTAATTTCTCAAACTCCATTGTCTGATCTCCTACTCAATACTACAACACACACAAAGATTGCTAGATTAATAAAATCTGAAGCAACGCCTAAAGCCAAAAGGATGATATTGAAAGTAATGTTTCAAAAATCAACCAACAAGTTGCTGTTTGCTCAAGCAAAGGATGACGATTTTGTTTATTCTGTTGGATCTAATGTAGATTTATGTCACCCAACTGAGTTCGATTTTGTTTATTCTGTTGGATCTAATGTAGATTTGTGTATTGAATTATTTAAGCAATTTTGATCGGGTCGGATCCACAAGATTTTGTTTATTCTGTTGGATCTAATCAACCAACTGCTTCCGGGGCTTTGCATTTGAATCGTTATACAACGGTGTTGGAGATCTATCATGGTGAGCATAGACAACATCATCATCCACAAGATTTTGGTGAGGCCAGTTGGATATCCTCGTCGAAGTCCATCAATGGCTCGCCGTCTTCATCTCGGTAACTGAATTCACCAACCAAAATACCCAGTTTTATTATTTTAAAACCCTAATTAAATATATGAAAGGAGCCCTAATTAACTATGTAGATCTCAAATCCACCCGAATTAGAGCAACTTTCAAATTCACATCAATTCAAACAATCGCAGATCTTCTTAACGCAAATTGATTGAGATGCTAAATTACCATGTACAAGAACAAATCTGTAATAGATAGGCGCCGGAGGACCTCGATTTCGTCGTCTTCGTCTTTGCCTCTGTCAAACAGATCGGCCACGACTTCGGCCCAGCCGCGCCGAGACGTCGAACAGAACAGAAGGGCACCGCGCTAAAATGCGTCGATGTGCGTCCATGGCGAAGCTTCAATCTGGGGGTTAACTCCACTGGGAAAACGAAAGGCCAGATCGGCCACCACGAACCACCAGAAGCATCTCCGCCGGAAACATCTCAGCCATGGTGGAGGAAGACCTCCGGCGAAGGTTTACAGAGACGCCGCGTGGGAGATGGAGTCGACGGCGAACAAATCATCCATGGCGAAGGGGGCGACGACCATGGCCATGGAGGGGGCGACGGGGAGGTCGTGTGTAGCGTCGTCGCGTGGGAGATGGAATTGCAGACGACGACGGTGGCAGCAGTGGGAATTGATGGAGACATTGTGCCCGATTCAGTTGATGGAGTCACCGTACCGTAGTGCCCGATTCAGTTGACGGAGACACCGTAGTTCCCGATTCGATCAGTTGACGGAGACACCGTAGTGCCTGATTCACTTTCGGATGTGGATTATTTTTCTGAATTCAAAGAAGTCTTACTCGATTTCGAGGGTAAGTGAATGATTCATATATTATATTATCAATTAAATATATTATATGAATTTAAATTTTCACATTGTAGTTTAAATTGTTAATTTTTCTCATGTAAATTAAGAACATATAATTAGGTAAGGTGGATGAAATTAAAAAAGAGTGTTATGTGGGTGAGCATGACGATTACCTAATTATATGATCTACTTAAAAGGTACCTAGTCTTGTGTAATAGTTCAATATTTGTATTGCTTGTAATGTCACAATTAATTAATATATCATTTTGTTGCAGCCCATATGATGGAGATCTATTGATATCTTATTTTTACTATCGAAATAATTATATGAGATATCTTATTATTACTATCGAAATAATTATGTGGAAGTTAGTATTGTTTCATTATTATCTTTATTTTTACACCACGTACTCTATTCCTTTAAAATATATTTTTCACACATTTAGTAAAATTAATTTCTATAAATTAGATTTAACTTTCTCAATTGACAATGCTTACACATTTATACTTTTTCTAAATGGATGATATAATTATTTTTTAATCTAAAACTTTATAAATCTTAATAGTAGTTTTATAAAGATTTAGAAACTTTTAAAAATTATTGAATGACTTTTTTTTTTTTAAATCTTAACGTTCATACAAAATTGATATACATACGTTGATTAGAGAATCAATTTTTGAAATATTTTCATTAGTTATACTTTTTCTAAATTGATGCTAGAATTATTTTTTAATCTAAAAATTTTTAAAAAATACTATACAAAATTTAAAAATTATTAAATGACACCGTACATCTCCTTTTTTTTTTAATCTACTCCTTTTTTTTAATCTACAAAAAATTGATATACGTATTTTAATTAGAGAATCAATTCTTGGAATATTTTCATTAGAGAATCAATTGATATATATATATATATATATTGTCATATGGAATTGAAGATATAATATTATTATTATAATATCTATGTCTATCCTAAAATATATCTACATAACATTTATATTTATTCATACTATTTATTAATTAAAAATAAAAGAGTAAATAAATTAATATAACTCAATTCACCCGTCCATATTCATCTCTCAAATTACCTCTCAAAAAAGAGGATTCACTCTTTCTGTGTCGGTTTCAAGGTAATCTGATAATTCTTGATTTCTAAATATTTTAATGTACGTTTAATATAGATGAGCGAAGAAGAAAATACTCCTCGTGTGGCGTCCGCTAGTAACTTACGAGGAAGTTGTTCACTCAGACCTCCGATTGAGGATCCTCGTGTACCTCCTCGTGTCGTGTCGTCTCCTCATGTCGTGTCGTCTCCTCCTGTCGTGCTGTCGACCTTTCCTTTTATCATTTGACTAATTAGATACAAATTAAATACTCCCTCCGTCCCGTGATTTCTTTCACGTGTGAAGAGGCACACAAAATAAGAAAAGTGAATTTAGTGGGAGATTTTGAGGGGTAATTTTGTAAACTTTTATGTATAAAGTAAATAAATGAGTTGACTTTTGGGTATGTGTGGAGAAAAAGTAATGGCATTTGTGTAAAATTGAGAATATTGTGAGGGTAGAGTTTATAAAGGGTTTTCCATTTTAAGGGTGTGAAAGTTATTGTGGGACGTCCCGAAAAGGAAAGTGTGAAAGTAATTGTGGGACGGAGGAAGTAGTAAATAATAATTATATTATTAAATAGTAAATAATAATTAAATTAAAAAAGGTTTTGATTTTTTTTTTATTTAATTTTATCATTTGACTAATTCGATACAGATTAGAGATGGTTAGATTCCATATCGCAAATTTCGTGTACCACCTTGTCTCGTTTTATATCGGGGAGAAAAAATTGACTGATTAGAGACGGTGGTATATGTATCTAATCCGTATCTAAAACTCTCGAAACTGAAAGTCACGTATCTTATCCGTATCTAAAATTTCTGAAACTAAAAGTCGTATCTAATCTGTTTATAATGAGAGACAGTTTTATTTTCGGTTTCAAATCTCGATTTTTTTTTCAAATCCATATCTAATCCATATCTATTAGAGACGGATTAGGTGTCCATCTCAAAATTTCGGTATCAAAATCAGACTTTTTTTGTAGTGGAAAAGGGGGCGGCGACAGCCGTGGGGGGATGGTGGGGAGGGGGCTAGGGTTTTGGTTTTGGGTGAATGTGTAGAATGAATTAAATGAGTAGAGAGATTTCTATTTATATATGGGTATTCTTGATTTTTTAACTCTATTTTGATCCTATTAGAAATTTTTTAAAGTGGTAGTTTCTATTTGTTTTAAGGTATCATAGGAATGACTCTAATAGAGAATAATCTAAAATTTTTAAAAAGAAAGATAAATGAAATAATAATGGTACCCACGTGAAAGTAAATGGTATATCATGCAAAGTTAAATAGTTTGATTGTTTTTGAAGAGTGAAGAACGAGAATCTTGCAGCTTTACAGTTAAAATTATTTTTATCTTCCAAACTACAATGATTATTTAGAGGACATGGAGTTTGGACGGAGAAAATATTTTCTATTTAATGACGCATTTTGTCCTTTTTTATATCTTTTACTTAATAATTCATATTTAAAATAGTAAAATGCTATTTTAACTATCCCTTCAAAACATTTCGGGTTATTTTCTATTAGGTTCATTTCACTCATACTTTTTTCAAATAGAGTCTAGCTTATTATTTTGTTTATAATAAGTTCAAATTGGACTTAATAAGACAAATCTGCTCTTTTTTTAATTTGGAAAATTTCGAATTCATTTATTCATATATTTAAGTCAACTTTAACCTCTAATCATCTTTTAAATATAGATTCACAAAATTTGCTTAATTTTCTCACCTTCCCAAAATTCAAATCCTTTCTAAAAAGAAGTCTTCACATTTAATTAGGTACATTTGTTAATAATTTAAAATAATAATCAATAATAAAACAATAATCAATAATTGGCTGCAAAATTTCAAACTCACATGTCTATTCGACCTAATTAATTTGATAATTTAAAATAATAATTAATAATAAAAAAATTTAAAAAATAATAAAGTATATGGAAGGTTAACACAACATAAATGAAAAAAGGATGGTGCTAATAACACCCCATAAAATGTTATACCCACTCCAAATGTTAAACACACCCCATTAAAATTTAAAATTCAATTTTTATTACTATACACACCCCAATTATTTCATATTTACCCTTCAACCTTCATAACTAATAAAAATTAACTAAATCTTTAAAAACATATAAAATTTAAAATTTAATTAACTGAAAAAAAATCAATAATACAATAAAATTACGTGTAAGCGTTGAAAATATTTTAAAAAATCAGCTAAATTTTAAAAATTATTTAAAAATTGAACAATCAATTAAAAAATTAAGAAAATAAAAAAAATGAAAATAGTAGTAATCAAATCTAAATAAAATCTGAAAAATAAATCAATTAAAGAAAATTAAGGATTAACGATTTTTTTTTTAAATTAAATAAAATAATAAAGAAAAATCGACTATTAAATTAAAAAATAAAATCTTTAAAAATAAAATAAAGCTAAATAAAATCTAAAAATTTCAACTAAATTTAAAAAAAAAATTAAATCAATTATATTTTAATATTTATAATTAATTTAATTATTTCTTAAGATTTAGGTGATTTTTAATTTTTTAGATTTTATTTATCATTATTCGAATTCTTAATTTTAATTGATTTTTTATTTAATTATTTCTTACGATTTATTAAAAAATTTACGAATTTATTTATTTTTAATTGATTTTTTAAATTTTTATTTGAATAATTTATTTATTTTCTTTTTAAAATATTTAATTTTTTCAGATTATTTTTTAAAAATATTTGATTTATTTAAATTAATTATTTTTTAAGATTTTATTAATCTTTTAATTACATTTTTTAATATTTTTTCAATTTTTTTAAAAAAATTATCTTTAATTTGTATAAGGGTTACTTAGTAATTTTACAATTATCTATTTTTATTTTTAATTGGATGGGGTGTGTATAACATGTTTTGGGGTGTTAGTAGTGGTAACCATGAAAAAAAACATACGGTTATACTTATTATAGAATCTATGCGTATTATATTACATATAGATTTATGTATATTAAAGTGCATATGAATAAGATTCTATACAAAAGTTATTAAGACTACCAACTTAGCTTTGTCCACCTCCATGTCATCCTCTCCATTCGTATTCTCATCCCGAAGAACATCATATTTGTCCACAATTTCAACCCCATCTTTCTTCGTCTCTTTCTGCATCCAAACAAATTATTTACCTCCCATCTTGTGCACAACAAGCGCAACCACCAGAAATCATCCACAACAATCTAACATTGCAAACACCGAATTCCTCTACACAATTTGTAGCTCAATGAATTCAATTAATTCCAGAAATTCTCAGAATTAACGTAAGAAAGAATTTTTAGAATTAATTAATGTCGTATGAAATTAGGGCAAACGAGGCCAGACTAACCGTGTTGCGAAGAGAGGCGTGGTGGGCGGCCAGAGGGATAGTTTCTGTTTGTTTAAAGTGATGTGAATGACTCTCTAATAGAAAAAATTCTCAAACATTTTAATATTATATTAAAAAATTAATATATTTACTACTCGGTATAGTTAAATGTCATATAAAAGTTATGGTCCTTACATGTGCAAATGACGGAGGGTATATTGTTGGGGTGGAGTAATGCTCTTACTTTTTCGAAAGCAGGAAACCAAAGTTTTTAACACTCAACGATATACTCCCTCCATCCAATTTCATTATTCCCACTTTTCTTTTTTGAGTTATTCAATTTTATTATATTCATACCCTTTTTTTGAAATAATACTATTCATACAGAATGAAACAATAATTTATTTATAAATGGACCTCACAATACTGCCCTCAATTTATCTACTTTATTAATAAATTAATCAATATTCATTAAAATCTCGTATTAAAATCGGTGCGTACCTCACAATACTGCCCTCAACTTATTTACTTTATTAATAAATTAATCAATATTCATTAAAATCTCGTATTAAAATCGGTGCATAGAGGAGTGCACATAATAATAAAATTGGGTGCGGTATAATATAAGCAAAAAAATGATGTTATGCTTATTGAGTTAATTAGTCCAAGTACTTATGTTGTATTACTGCTGCTCGCTTTCCTTGGCCCGTTTGGGCAATTTTCGTCCGATTAATTCCGAATTGGGGTGTATTGATTGGATGATCATATCTGCAAGCGAAACGCTGGATTTTGCCTCCACAATGAAATCCTTTCCGGTGTCAATTGTAAGGTTTCTTAATTCCCTCAGAATTTGACATTCTTCATAGTTTCAATTGAATCAGATTCCATTCAGGCTCGCAAATTGTAAATCGGTTTTGTTCTCATTACATTATCATGCTGCTAATGTGCTTCTCTACGCATGGAATATCGGTCTAAAATTGGAGTCCCAGTGTCAACAGTAAGGTTAATAATTCCGTTCATAGTTTCAATTGAATCCGACTTCATTTAGGCTTGGTTGGAATTAATTGTCAATTGGTTGTGTGTAATTCTCATTACATTATCCTAGTATTGTTAATGTGCATGGAATATCGATCTAAAATTGTTCAAGTGTTGATTATGTAAGGTTCATTTTTTAAATCCTCAATGCTGTAGCTGAAGCCTGACTTTCCCGTGTTTTAGTGAAGAATCTCTCTCAACCACCAAATTACCAAAATAATCTGATTCAAAAGACCCTTATTTGCTTAGACTTTTTGTGCAAACTGTGATTGAGTACTCTGCATCAAATTTGGATATCATTATTGTGCCTAACAACACAAAGGACACAGAATTGTGTTTCATACTTTTTTAATCAGTGCCATAACCGGGAATAGCCTTAGGTCAGAAGCTGATGGTAGTAGGAAAAGATTGCAGCATTGCTTTGTGCACTAATGTGAAACAGAGGTTAGTTAGTTTCTTCTTGTTCTTTTGTTAATCTTCTGTTGTGAGCATAAAAAGTTATTTTAGTCTATATTAAGAGGAATAAGAGCCCATTTTGATAAACTTATTTTAAACATCTTATAAGCTGCTTCAAGAGCTTGTAAGATGTAATTTTTAAGTAGCTTGTAAGTTGTTAAAGTGTTTGGCTAATAGAACTTTTCAGTCCCTTGATAATTTGAGAGAAATGTTTTTATTTTATTTTGATATATATATTTTATGTTGAGGTGGGTTGTGTGGGTGGGTGGGGAAATTTTTGTTTTTCAAATGTGGTTCAAAACCGCACCACCCAAGTGCCTGGGTGAGGCTCGAACCACTGAGCCAATATGGTTAGAATCACGCACCACATATAATTGAACTTATTTAAGAAAAAATCGCTGAATTTCTTGGCAAAGGCCAAAGGGAAATCGACCCCGTGACCTCAAGGCGCCCAAGTGTGGCACTTTGCCACTTGGGTTGTTTAAAAGGGGTGCAACACGAGGACTTCCCACGGGGTAAGTTTATAAGAAAAATTAGTTTTAAAAAATTCTATTATTTAAGTATAACATTAAAAAAAAATTAGAAAAATAAGCTGGGAGTATTGATACTTATCTCTTTAAAGCTTATAAGTTGTAAAGATCATATTTTAAAATCTTATAAGTTGTTAAACATCTTTTTTTGCCAAACACTTTTGGAGAGTTTATAAGCTCCTAAATATCTAATAAGCTGTTTTAAAGAGCTTATAATAATGCCCTAAGATCTATAGGCATTTATGTCTTGGATTTGGGAGTTTTTTTGCTATGTATTAGTCTTTGTATTGCTCAATTTTTTTTCTCTGCTATAAAATTGATTTCTTCCTGGTAAAGAATATTTACCTCAGTTTGTAATGAATTTTGGGAAAATCTTATTTCTTATGCATTGATGTGGCTCTTGCACAGTAATTCATTACTGAATCTGTTTTCACACTGATTTGGGCACTTCAACTAAGAAAAAGTGGACAAAGTAAAGATAATGAGGACCTTTCAACTTTATTAAAGCCATAAAACTGGAGTATTGTGTAAAAGAAAAGTAATGACATAGAGGGTAAATAAGTGAGAATTTTGAGAATAAGTGTTTGTGAGAAAATTTCCTTTTTTGGATGTGAAAACTAATGTGGGACAGATAAAAAATGAGAGAATGAAAATTGATCTAGGACGGACGGAGTATTATTTTCTGGTGAGTGGATAGTAGATTAAAAGATGTTTCACTTTTCTATTCTCAAATTGTCTTTGGACCATGTAATATAGATTGAAATTAAATCGGTGACCCATAAATCTAAATTTCATTTATTTGATGTACTCTCCCGTCCAAATTCATTATGTCAATTTATTTGGGCACGGGTTTTAATGAATATTGTGAGGTTCATTTGTAAATAAAGTGATTGCTTATGAATAAAGTCAATGACAATTTGGGTAAATAAGTGATGTTGAAGGGTGGAGATAAAATAGTGTGAATAGTATTATTTTAAAAGAGGGAATGAGTATAATGAAATTGGATAACCAAAAAATAAAAGTGAGAATAATGAAATTGGACGGAGAGAGTATTTGCTAAAAAAGGAAGAAAAAGAGCAGTTTCCGAAACTTTTAAAGGCCATTAAGGCCATGCATGTATGCCACGCGTGCGCCTATAGATGAATGGTTATGAATTGGGTGTTGTTGTTTTTAACGCCCATCGCCTCCCTTTATAAAGAGACTGAGCTTGTGCCTAAACAATTACTTGTGTTTTTCTGTGGCAATAGTAGTCAGAAACTTTCTCATCAAGACTTGCCTCTGCAATGTTATGATATTTAAGTAAGTCATACAATTTTTTTCCATAATTTCTGTTTTTTCTTTTGATTCTTGCTCATTCAGAATTGATTAATTAGAGCACGGTGCAAAAGTTAGCTTCAAATTTTTTTCTTCTTTTAAGGAAATACAGTAGATCTGTAGCAACAGTCAGATAATACAATAGATCTGCGAAATTTTTGGTAATTGAGTAAGTCATCCAATTTTTTTCCATAATTTCTATTACTCTTCTGATTCTCGCTCATTGAAAATTGGTTTTCTTACCTCGAGATTGCTTGCTTGTTTGCATTTATTACTAGATACTAGTAATTCTCCCGTGCGATGCACGATTTAAATATTGATAAATTTTATATTATGAGATGGTATAGTGTAAGATGAATTTTGATAAAAATTAAAATTAAACTTATTTGTACTCCTAAGTCATATCTTGATCTTTATATATACACAAAATTCATATTTTAACAAAAATATATCTATTAAAATAAATTAATAAATATATATGTGTATATATGCGTTTGATGTCATTTTTATTTATTTTTTTGGAAAAAACACTTTTTTTTATTGAATTATATATATAATAAATTTCACATGAAAATTAAATTTATAAAATGATACTAAATTCAATAAAACGTATATAAACAAATGAACAAACCAATATTTGGGATAGGCTATAGGATATGAGCTTCTTTCGATAAAATTAATATAATTAAAAAAAATCAACTCATATAATTAATATAGGTAATATATATATATATATATATATATATATTTATATATGACTTTTTAAAATTAAAAAAATAATATTTTAGATATGATATTTATATTATATAGTATAGGTGTCAATTTAAAGATAGTAAAACATGCTTATTTTGATACACAACACATTAAAATAGTTTTTTAAATTGAAAAAACTATGGAGTAAAATTTAAAGTTGTGGAAGAGTAATAAAAAAATATGTTGAAATGCTTTGAATCCTGACTCTGAGTTTGTTTGGGTCGTAGTTGACACATTGTTAGTGAATTACATAAATAGTTGTTATTATTTGTCAATTTAGTTATTTCCTTGCACATATTATACTATCAATTATCAAAATTTAAAAAAAATGACAACTATGTTTAAATTTAATTATGTATATAAATTTTTTAGAATAACATTTACACGACTTACCTACATAGCACATAATTTCTATGTATATAAATATTTTTTCAAATTATGATAGTATTTCATAATTATCAAACGTCTTTTCAATAAAAACAATAGACATTCATTTAGGTAAGTTACATTTTCTAATATAGAGGTAATTTGTTGATTGAGTATGGAAAAATGAGGTTATATCATATGAATAAATATGTGTATATTTTTTTAAGGATGGAGTAATAAAATATTTTATTTTATAAAGTATGCAAATTAATATGTGATATTCATATATAATAAATGTGCAAATTTGTGTGAAATGAAAGGAGTAATATTTAGGGGGTGGTTCTAAACAAAATAGTTTCTAATTTTTAATATAAAAAATCTTAAATGAAATGGTTAAATTGAGAATTGGGAATTGGGATGCATATATTTACTGCATATTAAATTTGTTAAAAAATATATATATCTATATTCGCTGGAGCTATTGCTAATGCAATGCCAACCGAGAAATAATTTAATATTAAAAAAAATTAAATTCTAATTCTAACCCTAAAAAAAATAATAAAAAATCCATAAATTAACTTTTTTAATAAGAATAGTGCAGGCAATAGGCATTGCAGGCTTTGCTTGGAGAGTTAGGACATTTGGAGTTGGGCAATTGGACGGCTGATTTTTTACTGCACAGGCCTATTATTATATATATATAGATTCAAAAAATCTGAGCACGATATATTAGTTTGTTTTAAGTTTTAATTTTTTTCAACTTTAATGATTAATAATGCCTTAATGTAAGTTTTAATTTTGTTTTTTCTCACCCCAAATAAAGACAAAAAAATATGTTTAATATAACTTCGATCTTTCTTGTATGCAAAATTGAAAATGCTTTTCTTTTCTTTTTAATTGATGTCTACGCATTGCACTATTTTTGTCCTTTTGGTATAAATATGAACAATTTTGTTGGGATGAGATGGCACTGTCTTTCAGACAAATTAGAGCACAACTTTATTCATTTGTAGCATTGTTGGAACATCACTCTTTTCATAGGAACTTGTTGAATGCTCATTCTTTGATGGATGGCTTTATGAGATTGTCGATCTGTTTTACATGAGTGAAAATGATTTTTAAATTTAGCAGCTTTGATTTTGGTGTTGAATTATACCTGTTCCACAATTATGCCATTTCCCTTTCAGCTAGCTAACTTTGAGAATTGAGGAATCCCTAATTCAAATTTTCATTAGCGGTCATGTATATTGTCACATGTGCACAACAGAGAGGTGGCTCCAATTCAAGTAGTAGTATTTGTGTAAAATAAATGAATAGTTCACACTTTTATTTCTACATAATTTGTTTTTGCTGTATATAGTTTCGTCTGAGATGACTATATGCATATAAATGCATAATGGGAGTGGTTACGGTATTTACTGTGATTTATTTTCAGTCGATCGATCTGTATGAAATGGTTGGTTCCAAAGGAGGCAATCAGTTGACGGGAAAAAGAAAATACATTAAGTCTGACGCAACCAACAAGGACCCTAAGTAAAAAAGACTCGAAGCTTGTGTCCAGTTATACCGAACATGAACTAGAGGATTTGCTTTATCTAAGGAAAGAGGAGTTGTTGAAGTTACAATCTTGTATGACCACAACTGAAACAACAATCATCCATCGTGGTTCGATGATGGCGATCCCAAGTTGTGGGAGCTGAGGAGTAACATGAAGATGAACGGAGGAGAGGGCAGCGGTGAGAAAAATAGAGTTGTTGAAATCCCGGAAAAGAGTAAAGTTGGGACAACGGTGAAGAAGACAAGTTGTTAGAAATGTTGCACCGTAGATGGCTAAAATATATTATTAGAAAACGAAGAATCGAGGCTTGTGTAAACACAATTTCCTTAAAACAATATTCGTCCTTCACTCTCGGTGCTAGTGACTGTTAGGACGTTTGTTTCCCAGGATACAACGATTAAATAGCAAAAAATACTAGCACACGTATTTTGCTTACGGCGAACCGAGAAGTCGCCCGAAATATATCACCCGAGTGCCAAAGGAATGTTAGCAAATATAAGAAGTACGAACAAGGCAAATGCCGGAATGTGTTTGATCTTCCAAAAAATTTCCGTGTTATTTGGGATTGTGGAATGCAACTATTTATAGCCAACCAAAATGTTGTCGCAATAAATTTTGCAATAAAAATTGGACCAAAACTGCAAATTGGACCGAAACTGCCTTGACTACTTTTATGAATTCTTTCAAACACATGCGTAACCTCCATGCTTGTAACCTCCAGCCATAATTCAAGTTTTAAAATTCAAATTTGAAACTGCCCGAAATTTATTTCGGCGGTTTCGATTTAATTTATTTCAGGCGGTTACAAATGGAAAAATCGAGGCAAAAGTAGTTTTCCGTCCACTACCAAATTGGTGCGACATTCGTGTAAAATTATAAGCTACTAATCCTCATTTGATATTTTCCACTATAGGACAAAACAACTCTGTTTTTCCTACTCAAATTTTTGGTTACCACATTTATTTGAAAATTCATTTCGCATTCATTCCAACTCCAAAAATGGGTGAATGAGATATCGAGTCGAAACTCACTTCTAGGCACATTTTCCAACCGACTATGGCGATTAGGATCGAAGATGGTTACCTTCTAAAGCTAGGGAAAGCCTCCGGTAGCAGCTGACCCTGGTCTTATCCCTGAGAAACCTCGTAAAGCTCAACGTCACTATATATATATAAAAACGCCGGTTTTGGAACCTCCACTGCAAGGAGGAATGAATCTTCTCCAACGCCAACGGCTGTAGTGCCAATTGAAGAGAGGCAAATGCGCGAAGACCTTGAATACCCACCTGCCGCAGGTGCCTGCCCCCACTTCGGGTGTTGAACTGGATGAAAGCTAAGTTTTAATTATAATGACTCAAGGGAGCTCACCTTAGCAGCTTGAAGTTTCATTTTAGGTTCTGATATTCTCTGTATTTTTTTACTATAGATTGTAATTGAGTGAGTTATCACACGTTGTGAGTTGTGGCCACCGTACTATTATGTATAGTTTTACATTGTGTTGCTAAAGAAATTTAAACTATTAATAAAAAGAAGAAAAAGAAAAACGATTAATACAACATTGGATTTACAACTCTAAAAATATGGTTATTCCTATTTTTCCATAGTCACCAAACGACTAAAAATATGATTTACAACTCTAACAATATGGTTATTCCTGTTTATAACTTGAATTGAGTCGAGAATATCATGAATTGAGCATAAATTTTATCCAACTCGACCTGTACAAAAATTCTCTTGACAAGATTCTTATTGCCTATTTGATATTATGAGCCGTGACGGAGCTAGAAATATTGAAAGGGGGTCCAATTAATTAATGTTATACTTTCACCGTTCCACGATTATTTGCATACTTTCCTTTTCGGTCCGTTTTAGAATTATTTGCACATTTTTTAATTGTCAATGATTTTTTGATCCCACGTTTTACCTCACATCTTACTAAAAAAAAAAATTACACTTCATTAAATAACTCAAATTATTTTTATTTAACTCCACACCCAACTAAATTCATTTTTCTTAATTTGTGTGTCATTCATTATATACATGCAAATAATCTTAAAAAAGGGAGCAGAAAATAGTATCAAAAGTTATCATTCTTTATTATAGTATAGTTCAAACACCTCAATCCATTAATATTAATAATTTATACTCCACAATATAGTAGATGCATTTCTATTTATAAATTTGTAAAATCTTGAGAGCTCCAAAATTAAATTGTGAAAATGTTTTACTATTAAATATTCAAATTTCATGAAAAATTAAAATAAAAAGCATCGAAATGTGCATTCACCATGTCCGTAACATAATTGAGAAAAACAACATTTTTATATGTTATTATTAATTAAAATAAAAACTTAATATTGAAAAACCTAAAATATAAATAAATATATTTAAAAAAAATAGTGGGGGCCACTGCCCCCACTGGGCGGCTCCGCCTTTGATCATGAGTGTAGAATCTATGAATCATATATATATATATATATATATCAATTTATCTATACTTTAATTTTATTAATTGTACATTTTATTTTTTAATAATAATACATAAATACAAATTTTTTAAAGTAAATTACAATTTTCAAGAGAGAATTTGATAGTTCAAGACACTTTATAAATTGTAATATATATTTTTTGATTTCGTTTTGGTGGATCGGTGAAACACCTAATTTAATTTGATTAGGAAAAATATTAATTTTGGTCACCCAATTTTACCTCTTTTTATATTTGATCACTCACATTTAGTCACTATCAAAATTGAATGAAACATGTGCAAAAATTATCAATATTTACATTATATTTATTTACATTATATTTATAATAGGTTCGAAGGAATTTTGATGCATCTTCTAGAACTTGATTCAATCAACCATGTTGCTGATTTACTTTTTATTTTATAGATAATTAGGAAAATGAGAAACTCAAGAGATAGATATTTATTTCAATTAATTTCAAATGCCCAATTGTTTTACTAACATTTCAAGAAATCTAATGATCTTAATAGAAAAATATTTAGAATGACATTTTTGAAGAAATCTGCAATAATGATCTTAATAGAAAAATATTTATAATGATCTTAATAGAAAAATATTTAGAATGAAAAATAAGTTTATGAAATTTTCTTGAATGGATAATTTTAGAAAATTATTTGCAATTAATCTTCACCACAAATTATGCTCTAATAATTATAAATAGGGAAATGAATTGAAATAAGTTTATATGTACAATTATTATACAAATTCAATATGAAATCAAGAATTGGAAAACAAAGTACAATTGTTAAAAAAAATAAAAATTCTGAGTACAGATTTTCATTCTATCTCTTGAGTTTCTCATTTCCTGTAAAATAAAAACAAAAATGAATTCGAGTTAAATAATTATTAAAACTTACTGCAATTTTTTTATTGAATCACGCTTGAGAAGAGAAGATGTCTGAGAAAGAATTCTCATTATCTATAAAATAAAAAGTAAACCAACAACATGGTTGATTGAATCACGTTCTAGAGGATGCATCAGAATTCCTTCTGACCTATTATAAATATAATGTAAATATTAGTTCATTCTGCGTTTGTTTCATTAGTTCTGGAAGATGCATGAGAATTTTTTTAGATTTTGAGAAATTTCACGGCTCAAAACTCTTTCTCCGTTAGTCCATTCACGGCTCAAAACTCTTAGTGATCTTGATAGAATATAATAACTGGGTGACCAATTTTGATGAGTGATCAAATATGAAAAGAGGTAAAACTGGGTGACAAAATTGATATTTTCCCATTTGATTAGCTATTTTATTTATAGCATTTAGTTTTATGCCAAATACTTGTATACATCAGTGTGTACGGTGCCCCTTCCTTTTGAAGTGATTTTTAAATTTTAATTCTAACCCCGTTATTTGACTCGTTTTCGTTTGGGTCATTTGCAAAAAAGGTTTCTCTCACAAAATAAAACGCTCTCACTCCTGCGATTTCAGAGTTTTCTTCTACGGCGCTGAAGCGGACGACGGACGGCGTTGAGGCTGACGGCGGGCGGCGCTGAGGCGGCCGACGGACGATGCGATTTAGGCATTTTTCGAAATAAAAGTCAAATTTTAGGGCTGTGATTTTAGGGCTACGGCGGGCGGCGGCGATTGACCATTCATTTTTTATGCTTACAAATATAAAGAACGTCGATTATTAGGTAAAAATCAACATCTGAATGGTTTCTTGATGATAGGTTTGATTTGGTTTGTTAATCTGTTTTCTTTCTTCCTCGTGTATGGACAAGGAAGTGCAAGTTGTAGTAATGGACTTTTCATGACTTTCTGTAACTGTTGATTGTAGTTTTATTAGTACTATATTACGATCTCTACACTAACATAATTTCATATGGTTTTATGCATAATCCAGGTGCTAGATGATATTGCTTTTCAAGGGCTTCTATCTATATGACAAAATGAAGGAAGGAATGGTTCTCTCTATTCTCGAATTCTCAAGTGTTAGTTTTGTAGAAAAATAGCAAAAGCAAATAACTTAATTTTGGGAGTTATTTATATTTTGAAGAATGTGTAACTTTTTGTTAAATTGCTGAAGGAAGAAGCAGACGATGAAGAAGAACTGATAAAGCTTTTGTTACCCAATGTGGAGAGACTCTTGAAACTCCTCGTTCTGTTGTAGAAACCAATTTCACAATTTATTTTGCTCCAGGTACAAAAATTATAATGCATTGTTTCTTACTGAAAAGAATAAATTAATTTGAAGAATGTGTTTATGGATTTTATTTTCTCTTTTCTTAAATTTCCTGAATTAATGAAGCCTGGACATGATCAGTATGTTCATCGTCATGTTAATGGGTATTTTAATGATTCTTTTATGTAATTAATCCCCTTATTGATATCTTTGCAATATGTGTAAGTATTCGTGAGGAATTGATGATAGGGTGTGTGTTGTTGGTTTGGCTCCTCATCATCTGGCGTTTAAGGACAAATGGGGAATAGTTCCAGTCGATTTTAATGTAGGGAAATCTGATCGGAGTGAAATTAAAGTGTCTGGGAAGCGTAAAAAGGTGAATTTCTGTTTCTTTTTCCAATTTTGCAAATATTTTTGCTCTGATATGTATCATGTGATTGAGTGTTAAGCTTTTTCTTATGTAAGTACTATAAAGCAGAAGTTTTCTTAGGACTCTTTTGATCTTTTAAAAGATACGCCTACAGCTGAGGGGTCATATCATCCAAGAGATTTACAATTTTTATATAAGGAAGTCGGTCATAGTTCAAAGAATTGTTGAAGAGAAGAAACAAAATGCTTTGAAAGCTCAAGAGAAGAAGAAGAAAGATGCAGCTGAGAATTTGAAGAAGATGGGTGGTGATTTGGAAAGAATCAATATCAAGTACCTAATGCAGTTTTTAATGTCAAATTTTGGTGTTAATTATAGTATTTAATACTTGTGTTAATAAAGAAACAAGTAATACAAATGTCAATATCCACTAATAACACAAAGTTTATTCACTAATACCACATGTAATAATGTTTTCGCTACCAAAATCAATATTCAGTAACATCATATGCCTAATGCAGTTTTTAATGTCAAATTATTGTTTTAATTACAATATTTAATATTTGTGTTAATAAAGAAACAAGTAATACAAATATCAATATTCAGTAATACCACACAGTGTATTCACTAATACCACATATAATAATCAGTAATACCATGTGTCTAATATGATGTTTAAAACTTTAAATTGTGGTATTTAATGTTTACGCTACCAAATCAATATCGAGTAAAATCAAAATTACGTTGTGAATAAATAAATAAGTAATATAAATATCGATGTCCAATAATACCACAAAGTGTATTCACTAATACCACGTGTAATAACCAGTAATACCAGATATCTGATATGATGTTTTCATATTTTTGCTACAAAAAAAACAATGTCCAATAATACCATATGCAATACACAAAACAATCATCAACTAAATTAACTATGGATTCAGTGTTTTAGAACCAAACTCGTTCATTTATGATGATTTTGATGTATTTGCCTTCTTCTTTTTGTTTTTGTGGAGACTACTCTTGACCCTTTTACTTCTTCCTTTGGTAACTGAGCGCATTAGATTTAAAACCGTGTTGAATGATTTTGGATGAGGCACTTCATGTTCCATTGTATCCACTACAGTAATAGTTTTCAAGTCTTTTTTCATTTCCTTCTTCAATAATCTTCCTCTTAGTCTCATTTCCTTCACTCATCAATACAATGTTATGACGTATTTTGTTAATGGTAGCGATACAAATCATACATTTCCTCCACTGTTTCTTTCTCCACACCAAGTAGAGAACCACTAATATCATTAACATCATCATTGTTTTCTGATTTATATGTAAAAAAAAATATCAATAGAATAATAATACATTATTCTATTGTAAGTATGATTTACATTTTAGAGTTTTTGTATCTGTGTTTGATATCACAACATTCTCTTCCACGTTCTGTTCTTGTATCTCACTGCATTGTTCATTACAATCATATACTTCTTCATCTTGAAGAGAAACATCTTGAATTTCATTTAGCTTCCCACCTATAAATGAAAGTAAATTCAGTAATACCACAAAAAATATCCAGTAATACCAGAGCTTATATCTAGTAATACTACATGTCTAATAATACAAAAAACATAACAATTCTAATAACTCCAATTAAACACTGTCAAATTGTGAAAAAAATCATCTTCTTCTTCGTTGTGAGTATTTTTCCTATTGAAATTATCACAATCTTTATTATTATGCATATTTGAATGATTTTTTCCTAACACCAATAGAATAAATTAGAGTCCAACACATTAACACACCTTTCAATATAAGTGGATGGAGAAGCAAGTAACTCTTGATAGAGGATATAACCACCAACTTCAAATTGCAGACAAGAGGATTATGAAACACAGACTGGTTAATGGAGAGGGTGATTTCTAACTTGAAAAGGAGAATGGTTTTCTTTATGCGGTTTGCTTGTGTGAAGTACAATATGGAAAAGAGAAGGGCCTCTTATTTGATTTCAAGAACTGTTTCATGCCTCCCCACTAAGTGTGTTTAAATGTGGATAAATAGTAGTTATTGGATGGTTTTAAAATTAATTATGAATACTTATAAATTAATGACTAATTAACTAATATTTGTAACGGATATTACACAACGAGTTCTCGAACAAAATAACAGTCAATTTCTACATGTTTGGTGTGCTCAGAAAAAACTGGGTTAATGACGATTTGTCATGCAGTTTGATTGTCACAAAATAATGGAGTGGGCCAATAAGAGATAACTGTTAAATCATGTAATAACCATCGTAACCACAAGACTTCGCTGAGGATGGTGGCCATGGCACGATATTCTGCCTCGCTTGATGAATGAGTGACTACCGTCTGTTTCTTCGTGTGTCAAGATACCGGAGACCCCCCCTAAGGAGATGAAATATTCGGTGCTAGATCGGTGAGTGAAGGTGCAGCCTGCCCAGTCGGCATCACAGTAGGCATCAAGGACGAAATCTCTGACAGCTGGAAAGAAAAGGCCTTAGCCTGGGCTGCCTTTTAAATACCGAAAGATGCGAGTGGCTGTTGCCATGTGAGACTCGCGAGGATCGCTTAAAAATTGACTGAATTGATTGACAAAAAACACGACGACCGGTCGAGTGACAGTGAGGTACAAAAGACGTCCAATAAGTCGTCTGTATTGACCGACGTTCCAAACTCATCTTTCTTGAACTGTAAATTCTGCTCCATCAGGAAAAGACAAGGACGAGCAGCTTGAAGCCCGCTTTCTTCAAGGATGTCAAGTGTGTATTTTCGTTGGCTCAATACAAACCCCTCGGAAGATCGTGCGACCTTAATAGAGTTATGCGAAAAAGATAAACGGGTTTGATTTGCACGAAGGTAATCATCACAAAATGTGTCTTTAACCCCCAATTTATTTAAAATAGAAATCTTCTACAACCTTTCAAAAGAAGTGTCCCCAAGACGACGATGCCAAAGATCAGGTGTACGTGTCATTGACATAGCCACGCCTCCATTACTCAAAGGTTCCATGCAATAGAGACCATCACAAAGGTGACCCACGCCAATCAGGCTCCTCGAACGTAAGTCTTGTTAAACATAAAAATTCGAGAACAATATTAATGTATAGTTGAGATCTTTGGTCAATCTACTAACGAAAAGTAAATTGCATATAAAATCCAGGATATTTAGGACGTGTTGGAGCTTAATTCCATTCAACAATTGTGCATTTCCCATGTTTTTAACTGGAATGGTGTCGCAATTTGGGATTCGTACGGGGACTCCAGCGCATCTGCCAAAAATCTCGCTCAATAGAGCTTCGTTGCATACAATGTGTTCCGTAGCACTGAAATCTATCACCCAGGGCTGATTAAATTCAAACTTACCAGCCATGTTTGCAGTACATCAAGGTTCGGCTTCATGAAATCTATCAACCGAGACAATTGATCTATAGTAAGGTTTGGGACTTGGATTGATTTGATCCAACCTGTGTAGTAGAACGATTATGCGGGTTTCCCTTGCGAATTTCATCTCATTTTCCATCGCGGCCATTCTTCTTGAACTCGGGAGGGTATCCGATGAGTTCAAAACAACTCTCGATGGTGTAGTTTGGCTTTCCACAATAGTTTCATCGTCGATCTCTACGATTATCACGCATATCCATCCCTCATCTTCTTTCTTTGTGTACTGAAGTTGAAAAGCGGATGCCTCCGAGGTCTGTGGTCGCCGACCCACACTGACCAGTCGTTGTTGTTCGTCTTGAGACACCAATTGGTACGCGATTGTCAAACTTGGAGTTGGCTTGGTGCTCAGAATTTGGGTTTTAACCATCCCATATTCTTCGTTCAACCCCATGAGGAAGTCATACAACCGATCTCGTTCACAGGCAGTGGTTTGATTATGCGATGCTTCACACTTGCAGCCAGCACAAGTGCAATAGGCTAGAGGGTTGATAAACTCAATATCGTCCCATAGGCTGCGTAACTTTATGTAGTACACATAAACGGACATATCTTCTTGTCTAGTCATTGTTACCGCTCTTTGCAACTCGAAAGCTCGGGGAGCGCTTGCTTTGCCAAAACACTCTACGAGATCTAGCCAAATTTCTTTTGCAGTCTTCGCAAATTTTACGTTGTTCCAGACCTCCTTTTCCATTCCTGCAATCACCCATCCCTTAACCATGGCATTGCAACATTGCCAATATGGAAATTTCGGTTTGTCAGGTTTGGGCATCGGGATAGTTCCATCCACAAATCCAATCTTGTTCTTTGCGAACAACAAATTATTCATATTGTTTGCCCAATCTCCATAATTTCCATCTTTCAGCAAATCTCCAATGAACACATGATTAAGACTCTTTGGGGCATGGATATAATATGGCGACATCATATTTGGTATGAATGTGCCATTTCCAGAACCTCCGCCCTCGGTCTTTTTGTTATCGGACATATTTGGACTGAAGAGAAAGTGTGTGGCGGGTAGGCTTAAAATTTCTGGGCTCGGTTACCAGGAATTTAACTCTGGTACCATGTAAAGAATGAATAATTATCACAATGAAATGATTATATTATCAAAGACATTATATGTTGTTTACAAGTTGACTAAGGATACAATCGTGCCTAGAATCTAGAAATCAATCTACAATTATGTGCATTATTAATGTGAATAATCGATCACCACTGAATTGGTGATGAGGGTATATTATGTATTATATAGCAGGATTACAACAGATGGTTCCACAAATTATGGGAGCCATATCAACGCTAGAAATACGAAAAGATATGCTAGAAAACCTGACCTAATTATGCTAATTACAAAACAATGGAACAGGGTCAACTCTTTCCTCTAATACCCCCCGTCAAGCGTTGCGTGGGATGCAAACAAACGCAGAGCTTGGACCGAAGGAACTCAAATGTCGGTCTAGAAAGACTCTTCGTGAAGATGTCAGCTAGCTGCAAATGAGATGGAACAAACTGAGTGTGGAGCCGTCCAGAAGATACAAGTTCTCGAACAAAATGACAATCAATATCAATGTGCTTCGCCCGTTTATGCGCCACAGGATTCTGACTGAGAAAAATAGCACTTTTGTTATCGCATAACAAAAGTGGACGGGGAGAAGGAAGAACTCGAAGCTCACGTAATAAACTTGTGAGCCAAACAACCTCCGCAGCAGTATTTGCCATTGCTCGGTACTCAGACTCACAACTGGACCTGGAGACAGTGGGTTGTTTCTTTGCACTCCAAGAAACGAGATTTCCCCCCAGAAAAATTGAATATCCATAAGTTGAGCGACGTGTCTCCTCACAACGTGCCCAATCAACATCAGAGTAACTAACAATACCAGACTCAGGGCGGCGAGTAAAAGACAAACCAAAATGAATGGTGCCTTTTACATAGCGCAAAATCCGTTTAACAGCAGCAAAATGATCAACTGTAGGGGAATGAAGAAATTGGCTTACTTGATTGACTGCATACGACAAACCAGGACGAGTGATAGTCAAGTATTGTAAGGCCCCAACAAGAGATCGATAAAGGGTTGGATCCTCAAACGGCGCACCACTACTCACAAGAGAGTCTCCAGGAACCAAATGAGTAGCGATAGGCTTCGAATCTGCAAGCTTTGCTCGATCAAGGACATCAAGAGCATACTTAGTCTGGCCCACAAATAGACCATCTGTGTTGTATGAGACCTCCAAACCAAGGAAGTAATTAAGCTGACCTAAATCCTTGATAGCAAACTCGGTGTGCATTCGAGCAATAAACCGACGTAATAGGGAAACATCGTTTCCAGTGACGATGATGTCGTCCACATAGAGCAACAGAAAAACAACTGACGTCCCAGTATGCAAGTAAAATAGAGACGAGTCTGAACGACTGATACTGAAGCCAAGACTTAGCAAGAACGTGCTAAAACGCTGAAACCAGGCCAAAGGAGCCTGACGAAGACCATACAATGCTTTCTTCAGACGACAAACACGATCTGGAAATCTAGGATCCACGAAACCTGGTGGTTGGGACATGAAGACCGGCTTTTCGAGGACCCCATTCAAGAAGGCATTCTTCACATCTAGCTGGTGAAGTGACCATTGAAACTGTACTGCAAGAGCTAAGATAACACGGACGGTTGCAGCTTTAACTACCGGGCTGAAAGTGTGATGAAAATCCATCCCTGGAATTTGAGTGAAACCCTGAGCCACAAGACGAGCCTTGTGTCGCTCAATGGAGCCATCTGAAAGGAACTTCGTGCGAAAGACCCATTTCGACCCAACAATATTCGTATTGGGTGGACAAGGTACTAAATCCCAAGTGTCATTAGCTCGGAGAGCGTCAATCTCCTCTTGCATAGCAGACACCCAGACTGGAGATTTAGAAGCAGATTTAAAACCTCGAGGCTCTGTACTTGCAAGTAAGGCAGAGAGCAAGGCAGTCGACGCCAAATTAACAGGATAGCGAGGTTTTAAAATTCCGGCTTTGGCTCGTGTGATCATATGATGTGAAGGAGCAGGCTGGTCAACAAGCTCGGGTGCGGGCGAACCAGGCACGTCGTGAGCAAGGGGCTGCTCGACGAGAACTTGCTGGACAGGAGTGGGCTCGGGAGCGGGCTCGAGAGGAATTGACGATGGTAGCTCATCATCATCAGTAAGGATGGGCCTTGCCAAAGCAGGGCGAGACACGATCGGCGGCGTAGAAATATATTCAAATTCCAAGTCTAAGAAGCTTGAAATATCATCCCGAGGCTGCTGAGTAGAGATAGTAGTACCTGAGAAAGGAAAATTATACTCGTCAAATTGAGCATGACGTGTAATAAATATCCTGGCGGAAGTAGGATCGTAACACCTAAACCCCTTGTGTGCACTACTATATCCCAAGAAAATGCAAGGATGACTGCGAGGAGCAAGTTTATGTGCAGAGTAATCCCGGAGATAAGGAAAAACCCGACAACCAAATGGCTTAATATTGGCATAATTTGGTGTTTGGCCAAAAACCAACTAAAAGGGCGATTTTTGATCCAAAACAACAGATGGGAGGCGATTTATTACATAGACTGCAGAGGAGAATGCATGAAACCAGAGAGAGGCAGGAGAGTGAGCATGAAACATCATCGAGAGTCCAGTTTCTGAAATATGGCGATGTTTCCGCTCCGCACGTCCGTTTTGCTGTGGAGTGTAAGGACAAGACATACGATGAAAGATCCCATGCAAATTCAGAAAGTTACGAATACGTAAATTTGTGAACTCAGTACCCCCATCACTTTGAAACACTTTTAGTTTTCTAGAGAATTGCGTGCAGACGAACGTATGGAAACGAACAAACGTGTCATAAAATTCAGATTTTGCTTTTAACGGAAATATCCATGTGAAGCGAGAAAAATCATCCACAAATGCGACATAATAACGAAATCCCTCAGCAGTTGTAATGGGAGCAGGTCCCCACAAATCACAATGCACCAAATCAAGTAAAGCAGAAGCACGTTTATCATTTAAACCAAACGACAATCGTTTACTCTTGGCCAACTGACAAGAGGAACACAGAGTAGGACTAGGTAATAAAGAGGTTACCGACAAGTGTCCTAATTTATTCAACATAGAAATAACAGAAAACGGGACATGCCCCAAACGCAAGTGCCATAAGTCATAACTCGCTTTTAAAACTTTATTCCGCAATGCAGCAACTAAAGCTGAACTCCCTCTCTCAAGTACGTACAGGCCATTTTCACTCCTTCCTGTGGCTAGAATTTCCTTGGTTTCCCTTGTCTGAACAGTAAATGACTTATCAGAAAAAACCACATCAACTGGATAATCGGACGTAAGCTTGCTTATCGATAATAAATTCTTAGTAATGTGAGGGACCACTAGAACATCCAATAAGTTAACATGCGATGATAGTTTACGAGTACCAATATGAGATATGGAAAGGGAGTTACCATTACCAACGATAACATGGCCATTACCAGTGTAAGGTTCGACCACATCAAGAGTATTGGGCTGAGAAGTCATGTGTGCTGAGGCGCCAGAGTCCATAAACCAATCCGGAGTGCTAGAGACATTGCAAGAAGACTGAAATGCTTGAGCAAGTTGAGTAGATTGGTTTGACGTGATACTGTTAATGTATTTCGGACATTTGTCGGCGTAGTGCTCACCACGACAAATCTGACATCGAGGCGGACGGCGACCACCAGAATTTTGACCGCCACGACTTGAAAAACCACTACCACGATTGTAGCCATTTCCCCCAGAATTGTTGGAGTAGTTCCTAGAGTTTTGGCCATTGCGAGAGTTGTTGGTGTTGCTGCGAGAGTTACTGGGAGTATAACCACCATGACCAGAATTTCCGAATCCATTATTACGACCAGAAAAACTATCAGTTTTGTTGGAGTAGAATGCGGCCTGAGGAGGAGCAGAGACCTCGACGGATTTCAGCATGAGTTCGTACTGTGTGGCCTGATGTACCAGATCACGAAAACTGGGCATAGGCGACATGGACATGCGGGTATCACTGAAACCAATGTATTGAGATCCGAGACCGCGTAAAAACTAGTAGCACTTGTCCTTTTCAATCACCGGATGTCCAATAGAGGAGAGCTGGTCGCAAAGGCTCTTGAATTTACGTCCAAATTCAACAACAGATGTGTCATCACGGCGGAGACTCAAGAGTTCCGCACGTAATTGGTTAGCACGTGATTCGGACGAGTGAGCAAACGCTGCCTCAAGGGCGAGCCAAGCCGAACGAGAATCACGGCAACCAACTACCTCGGCCATTGCTTCTTCGGAGAGGGTTGCAAATATTACTCCAAGCAGTTTCTGATCGCGAATCTTCCAAGCCGTGAAGGCTGGGTTCAGAGATTTATTCCCCGCATCGGAAGAAGGAGATTTATTCCCCGCATCGGAAGAAGGAGATGTATCCCCCGCATCGGAAGAAATAGTGGGTGACGGACTAGGGGAGGTACCGTCAATGAGACCCCTGAGATCGTAGCAGTCAAGTAATGGTTGGAATTGGCTGTACCACAGAAGGTACGTGGAGGCAGATAGCCGGATCGGAACAAGGCTGATCATTGCGGCGATCGGCATCGGATCAGTGGCGGTTAGCACGGCCATGGCTGATCGGTAGAAGAAGATTAAGAAATCGAGAAGAAAAAGAGCCGGCTGTAAAGGAGATAGCCAAGAAAATATCGGATGTAGCAGTAGAGAGATTAGGGTTTATTTGGGTGAATTAGGCTGATACCATATTAATGTGAATAATCGATCACCACTGAATTGGTGATGAGGGTATATTATGTATTATATAGCAGGACTACAACAGATGGTTCCACAAATTATGGGAGCCATATCAACGCTAGAAATACGAAAAGATATGCTAGAAAACCTGACCTAATTATGCTAATTACAAAACAATGGAACAGGGTCAACTCTTTCCTCTAATATGCATAATTACAGCAACTAAGAATAAGGAAAAGAATCAAAAGGAAGACTTTCCCAAATATGTCTGAGCCCATATAAGGAATATATTCAAATCTCCATAATTATGGTTCCAAAATTCTGATTATCGAAGTTCACTGTCTATTTTGATACAAAAAAATAAATAATAGAGGATACCATCATAATCGACTAAACAACGAGTACGTTGACAACTCCAACTTCGGTTAT
This sequence comes from Galeopsis tetrahit, assembly GCA_963675135.1. Taxonomy (NCBI): domain Eukaryota; kingdom Viridiplantae; phylum Streptophyta; class Magnoliopsida; order Lamiales; family Lamiaceae; genus Galeopsis; species Galeopsis tetrahit. Next base: position 36,062,983 of record OY776122.1, read on the forward strand.
TGCAAAACTAAGAATCGAGAAGAAAATACACATCATCCAAATTGCTGAAACTCAAGAACAAGTAAAATCCTCCTTCAAACCCATGCCCTTTTGTGCAGAACCCTGACCATTTATAAAACAAAATATATATTGCATAAGAAATCAAAGAAAGTAACTCAATTTAAGATTGAAATCAAACTCATTTTTATCCATTGTTGTACATATGCATGTAACCAAATTAAATTTACCCAATTAAATGAAGACACATGGACAAATATATATTAAAATAAATTAATTTACTATTTAAATTTTAGGAATTTATTTAAATTAAACCTCGAATTAAATAGTTAAATTATTTATATTTAATACTCCGTATACACGGTACAAGCAGGTCAAATTATACGAGTGTCGTAATACTCGTAATTGGTAAAAATATGTTTGGCTTACAATATATGGAGGAAATAAAATCACATTTCTTCAAAATGGAAGAGAAATAAATTAAAACCAATCAAGTCAATCAAATCGGCATCAACCAATAAGAAGGTGACACGTGTCATGGTAAAGTCTTCACTCCATCACTCTATAAATAGGGTCCTCCCTCATTCATTTGAGAGACACTAAAAGCTTTCAAAGCTCTAAAAATTCTCTGCAGATATTTTAAAGTGTTCTTCCGCATTCGAAGGAGTTTCAAAGGCGTTCTGCGTACAAATCGACCAAAAGTAACATTCGATATGTAATTAAGGTGCTAAACCCTTCATTTCAACGTTCTTCAAGTCAAATTCAAAGGCGTTCTTCGCGATTTCTCTACAAAAGTGACATTTAATCCAAAACAAGGCATTCAACCCTTGAATTAAACGTTATTAAACCTCAAGTCCAAGATCAATCAAGATCAAAGCAAGAATTTGGTCAAAAAACCATTCAAGTCAAAGTCAAAGACCCGAAGAGAAGAATCAGAGGAATTCAATTAGAGATTGTAACCCCCAAAATTTCTCGATTTAATCCAAAAGAAATAAAATTATATTTCAAATTCGTGTTTTTATATTAACTTTACGAAATTTGTTGTTACAATACTGATGCGGCCAAAATGTGTCGTCCTATAAGATAATGACACGTGGAATATACGGGTAATATTATTATATGTTATTCGTCCATTTATTCCTTTGATTATGTGTAAATTATGTGATTAAGGCCCATACTATGACAAGTAGGGTCCATGTTAGCTGATACCCCGATTGTGGGCCATATTCTATGGGCTGGGACCTCCCTTGGGCCTCGAGGCCCAGGACCTAACAAGGCTCAGACCCATGTCTTATACATGTTTATCGAGAACCATGCCTAAGCCCAGCCGAACAGGGCCGATCAAGTCAGGGCCTAAGAGGATTTCTTGGCTTGCCCCTGAATTATCGGAGTTGAATATCAGTAGAGAAAATCGTGGGATTGTTTCCCACTAAGAAGATAAATGTTTGACTAGACCAAGTGGGCCAGAATCAAGGCCTTGCTGGCTAGGTCAAGGGAGACTTCGTCAAGCTCCCTAGATATTCGGGATCAATGGTTGAATAGAGAAATAGGGGGAGATGGTTATCCCTTCCTCCAAGGTACCTCTATAAATACTCCATGCATCCCTTTCTTATCTTTTTTAAGTGACATTCACACTTGAGCACACTTCACACGCGTGCATACATACTTGAGCATATTGTTGCATTATGGAGGACGGTTTTAACTCCGGTTAGCTATCTTCCGAACACCTTTTCTTTGGTGATCACCGGTTTTCTGATTTGAGCGTCGGAGTCCCCGCGCCGAAAATCCCTCCGGCGTGTTTTGTAGATCATACGAAGCTACGTGGCAGCATTGTGACGAATTGTTTACCATCGATGATCCAAGAGCAATTTGGTAATTTGTTGAACATTCAAACCCAACGCATCAAATACACTAAAATTTTAAATTTGGGATTGGGGTATAGTAGTCTCCTCGTGTCCTTTCATTGAATCAACAACAAGGCTCACACATAATGTGTGATCAAATATGCATATTACTCTTCAATATTTGGCATTTTGTCCTTATTAAGTTATGTGCGAGTGTCATCACGATTTGAGTCACTTAAGGGACATGATGAAGGTTAAACAATTTATCTTTATCGATATACCTTTTTCTTTAATGACAACTTTTAAAATGAACTAACACACAAAATATTTCTTAAGCAATGACACTTGCATGCTAAACAATGAAACTTCCTATACTCCGGTCCCCGGTCCCTTCAATTATTTACACATTTATCTTATTTATTTGTTCCACAATTGTTTGCACGCCTTAAAAAAGAAACTCATCACCCTTACAAAATTTACATATTTACACAAAATGTCATTACTTTTTACACTCATTCCAACCACCCTTTTTATTTTATTCATATAAGTTTATAAAATTACCTCTCAACACTCAACTCATTACATTTTTTTTCTTAAAATGTGTACTTATTTTGTGATGTGAATACTTAAAATGTAATACTTAAAAAAAATCACGTGATTCGTGTGCGTAGGAGATAAACTTATTTTTCGATTTTTTACTTTCCTAAATTAACAACAAAAGTAGGGACGACAACGGGGATGAATATGCTTGTCCCAAAAAATTCACGGACTACCATCCCTACACTGCTAGGGTTGGCAATGGGACGGGTAAAAACTCAGATCCGCATGAAACCGACCCGCACAGGGCGGGTAAATACCCGGTCAAACGGGTTTTGGGGCGGGTAAATACCCGGTCAACGAATACCCGTCGGATATGGGACGGGTAATGGGATTGTATAGAGAAAATTTCATTTTACGTCCTGTAATTTAGGCCTAATCTAAAATATATCCGTTAAATTTTCACATTTTCAATTTATGTCCTAGGGTGTCCAATTTACATCCTTTTTGGTCCAATTTACGTCATTTCCACCGGAAAATTGGAAATCCGATCAAATAGTCCAATTTACATCCTTTATGTTTGAAAATTATAAATTAATAATTAAAAAATTCTGAAAATATCATTAAAAATTAAAAAATCTCATTAAAAACTTATAAATGGTGAAAAATAAATTTAAAAAATTTTAAAAAAATTAAAAATTCTACAATTCAAAAAATCTGAAAATGTGTAAAAAAAAAATTCTTCTAAAAACTCATAAAAATAAAAAAATCTATAATTTCTACAATTCAAAAAATCTGAAAAATGTGTAAATTTAATTTTTTTCTAAAAGCTCATAAAAAAATATATATATATATATAAATTAAAATTTTAAAAATGTTTAAAATAAAAAATTCCACAATTTTAAAAATATCGTGAAAATGAATTTGGGACGGTTCCAAAATTGATTAAGGTGTGGAACTTCCACTCAACCTCGACGGTGAGTTGGAAAATCTCGTGGGACCCAAAATTTTTAGGAGTTCGAGCAAAACTTTAATGACATACGAGTATGAATCAAGTTTGATTTTTAATGAAATGTTAATAATTTTTATTATTCTTATTAGATTTTTAGAATTAGTAATTTTTCATCTACACATTTTTTATAAATTAATGAGATTTTTTTAGTTTTTAGAAATTTTAATGAGATTTTGAATTTATTAATTTTTAAATTACACATTTTTCATTCTTTGAATTGTAGAATTTTTTTTTTTTTTTTATTTTCAAAATTTTAGAATTTTTTATTTTTGTTTTACACATTTTATAATTTGTAATGATATTTTTTGAAATTTTATTGATATATTTTGAATTTTATTTACACATTTTAAATTTTTTAATTTTAAGTAGATTTTTGGATTTTTAATGATATTTTTTAATTATTAAATTTTAATTTTCAAACTTAAAGGACGTAAATTGGACTATTTGGCCGGAATCCCAATTTATTCCTCACATTCCGGTGAGTTTTAAAATTTACCGGCGGAAAGGATGTAAATTGGACAAAAAATGACGAAAATCGAAAAAGTAAAAACATAAAGGATATAAATTGGATTAGGCCTAAGTTACAGGACGTAAAATGAAATTTTCTCGATTGTATATACCCGACCCGCATATATATAATAATTAAAAAATATATATAATAATATATATATATATATATTAGTATAATAAATATATATTAAAAAAACTTTCTAAATTCTAATTGTAAGGTTTACACAATAACATAACATACACACGCTGTTGGTCCCAAAGTTGAGTTAAGATTGAGTAAGCTAAGAAAGTCTAGAGGGGAGGGGTGAATAGACTTTCAAAAATCTTTCAAAATATCAGAGTTTATAATGCGGAATAGTGTTCTGAATAGTACTGTTCTTACTGAGTCAGATCAGTACTTTCAGTTTTAGATTTAGATTTATACTCAACTTTTATCTAGATCTTTATCTTTGTTAATTCTTAATGTTCTTAGTTCAACAATTCAAACAAAATATCAAACATAAAATGTAAAGAACACAGAATTTTATAGTGGTTCGACCAATAAGTCTACATCCACTCTCACAACTCCAGTTGTGAAGTTTTATTACTCTTCTTCTTGAGTTTCTTGTGGCTTAAAGTCCCAAGATTAAGACTGTGATCTTATCGATTATACCTCCAGGTATATCTTCGATCTACTAGTAATTCTACAAGTAACTAGCACACTTATTTTACAAAATACAAACTTAAACTTGAAAAGTAAAACTTCTCTGTGAATAGCCTTTGATTCTTCTCTTCAATTCAGTGGCTCTTCTCTTCTTTAATCTCCTTCAACTCTGTGAGTTCTTCTTGTGCTCTGTAGACTTAGATTGCTTGTAAACGCTTTAAGATCAGTAGTCTTTAGCAGTAGGAGATCACACAGTATTTATAGAACTTAGTATGACAGTTAGCAGTTTGTGAACTAACTCTCAACTAACTCTAAAACTGTTTTTGTAACTTCTTCTTGTAACCGACTTTGTAACTTCCTTCTTATTCCAAGTCAGCATATCTTCAAATATCTTCAGTTACTCTTTAAATAAGCTTTCCAAACTTATTCTTCAAATTCACCAAATCAGCACAGTAACTTACTGTTCTGATTTTTACTCTTCGGATTTTTACTCTGCTGAGCCAGTCAGCACAGTAACTTAAAAACTGTTCAAAACTTCTCCAGATTTCTTCTAAGCTCTTCTTCAACTCTTCTTGAAGTCTTCTTATTCTGAAGTAGTCTTCTGAGTCTTCATTAGTCTTCTGATCTTCTTCTAATCTATTCATAATCTACTGTTCTGAACTTTTACATTGCTGAATACAAATAGAATACAACTTTACATATATAAAACCTATCTATACATCAATTGAACTATATACAGATGAGTATATCTAAGTCCTATACTATAAGCTGTCTATACAATACAAAACATCAGCTTAATTCCTAATAGTTCATATATCAGATCAGTAACCAATAAGATCAGTAACTCATGTAAGATCAATAACTTTCATATAAGATCAGTGAGTATTTAAGTGAGTATTTAAGAACAGTAAATACATAAGATCAGTAATTTACACATAGAATCAGTAAGCATATAAGATCAGTAAGTATATAAGACCAGTAACTCAGATTCAAATACATAAGATCACTAAAATTATTCTCAGTTTCCATACTCAGATCAGTAACCTTATTTCAGTATTCTTTAGTTAAGATCAGTAATCTTACTCTTAATATTACTCAATAAGATCAGTAAACTTATTTCAGATATCATTAAGATCAGTAATCTTCAATTTAAGTTTCTCATCAAATGACTTAGTTAAGATGACTTAGAACCACATATATCACTAACTTTAAGTTGCTTTTGGCCATCAAAACATACTTTCATCAACTAGAACATTGTTTCAAGGATTCTTATCCCAACACACGCACTGCTTTCTGCCTTTCTAATTCGAGGAAGAAGACGTACGTGAAAAATTATCTATCAACGAGTGTTGAGAATTGAGATATTAATATTGTTATGCATTTGATTTTGTTAGGTTAATTTTGCATTGAACAATATGTATGTTTTTTAAGATTTTATGTTCTATTTAATGTTGGAATTGATGTTTTATTGTGATTTTAATAGCAGATTTTAAATGTGCTATTTTATTTAAATAACAGTTCTTTTTTATTAAAAAAAAATTTATGGCGGGGCGGGTTTACCCGCCGGATTCGCGGGGTGGGGCGGGGCGGGTAACATGTATAATTTTTTTTGGCGGGGCGGGTCCTGGGACAGGCCATACCCGCCCCGTTGCCAACCCTATGCACTGCATGAAGATCCGTCAAGTCTACTCAATTTTTAAGTAATTTTAATACACACAATATCTTTATCTTGACATTAAATAATTAATATTAAATTTTATAATTGTTTAAAATGACATTTTATATTCATCTTACATTAAAAAAAACTACATATAAAATATTTCTACACAAAAATATATTCATTAATATGTGTATAAATTTATATAAATATACTTAACTAGATGAACATATGCGTATTACGCAAAATGTTAGTAAATATATATTGTATAGCATATTTAAATAATTTACAGAGTAAAAATTCTTATATGCACTTTTTATTTTGAAGAAATCATTATTTTTATTTTGTTTTTGTAATTCATAAATATATCATTCAATTGATTATGGTAAATTAATAAGTGTTAATAAAATAAGGTATAATATATATGATTTTATCGAAATCTCAATACTGGCTAGTATTTAATTTTTTTATTAGAATAAAAGAAAAATAATTATCTTTTAAATAAAATATATGTATCTCATTTTTAAGTAATGAGTAGCATTAATATAATTAATATTTTAGTTGTCAAACTTTCTATTTTTTTAATAATTTATTAAACTTGTATGTATCTCATTTTTAAGTAATTAGTGACATCAATATAGTTAATATGTTACTTGTTAAACTTTCTAATTTTTTAAATAATTTATTAAATTAATAATTGTAAATAAAATGGGACACAATATATATATATATGACTTTATTGAAATTTCAATACTTGCAAGTACATATATAATTTTTATTTTAAAAAATAATATTTTTTAAAAATAAAATATATTATCTATTTTATTTTTTAAAGTAATTAGTAGCATTAATATCACTAATATCGTGGTTGTCAAACTTTCTATTTTTTTTTTTTTAAATAAAAATGTATGAAAAAAAGAATCACATAATAATGAGACACTAGTAATAATCAATCAATAAAATTATATTTAGTAAACATGATCTCTTGAGATATTGATGTATCGATATAATTAATATAAAAACTACACGTAATAATAATTAATATAAAGTCGACATATAATTATTCTAAACTTCCTATTAGTATATAAGAAGATATAAAATATTACTATATGGATGTATACCGAATCTATACAAGAGTTGTCAGAATGAGTTTGACAAAATTCATGATTCATCACATGTCCACTTGACCGGGTTCAGACTTGACTCATGTAGAGCAGGTTCGATGCGGTTCCAAATTTAAACTCATCATATTGCGATCCCTACATGTGATGGATTGAAAACATTAGTAAAAAAGAATGTTGTAATTGATATTTCACTACAAAATATTGCCCAAAAGGCATCGGCAATTGGCAACGGCAGGCGGGCCGATGCGAAATGGCATCGGCATTTAATGGCCGATGCAAAATGGCATCGGCAGTGGGCCCCGATGCCATTTGGTAACGGCCCCCCCGATGCAAAATGGCATCGGCAGTGGGCCCCGATGCCATTTGGTAACGGCCCCCCCGATGCAAAATGGCATCGGCAGTGGGCCCGATGCCTTCCCCGTCGCCCTAAACCCTAAACCTCTAAAACCCTAAACCCTAAACCTCTTAACCCTAAACCCTAAAATTGAAAATTATGATTTTTTTTAGGGTTTAAAGTTTAGAGTTTATGATTTAGTTTAATTAATGTAGTCATTATTTTTCAATTAATTATTTTTATAACTTTAATTTTAATTTTTTTGTTATTAAAAAAATTATATATATAAATGTATGGTTTTTTTTTAATTTAATAATTATATACTGATAATAAACACGTTAATAAATAATTTTAAAAAATCTTAAAATAATTAACCTTGATTAATTAAAAAATCAAAATAATTAATCTTGATTAATTAAAAAATCAAAATAATTAGCATTGGTAATATTGATTATGGTATCTTTGTCCTACGTTTCCTAATTTTATAGGAATATCCTTTAATTTTTTAAATTTTCATAAAATAGTGTTAATTATGTAAGTAAATATAATGATGTAGATAATGACACATCATCATTTGACTCCATAAGACCATCTCCAACCGTAGGCTATAAATAGTTTTGCTCCCTCCAACCGTACTCGATCTATTTTGAAGTTTTGAAATAGAGTTTTGAATAGTAAACTCTATATATGAAGTTCACTATTCAAAACTCTATATTTTATATCTATTATTTTATTAATATTTACTATTCTGTATTACAATTCTATATTAATAATTTGTTAAATATAATTACAATTCTATTGTTATACTAATTTATAATATAATTTTAATTGTGTAACTTTTTTTTTTGTGTATTATTATTACCAACAAAAAAAATAACTTAAAATACAATAAAACATACATTATACTCACATGTTTCGTTTTACGTCATTATGTGTTTTGTAATTTTATATTTAAATAAAAGTAATATTTAAAAACTACAAGTTTATTTACACTTTATGATTTTGATAAAATCAACAATATTTAATTTACTAATTGAATATTTAATTGTATAAATTAATTTAAATATGAAGATAAATATATTATTTAATGATTGTAATATATTGAAAATGATTAAAATAATAAATAGAGTAAGATATAGAGTTTCATGGAAGGTTTTTAAAATAGAGTATGAAAAAGTGTATTTTAGAGTTTAGAGATCTTCATTTGAGAGTTTGTGGTTGGAGATGGCCTAAGGAGCCCATTATATGGGCTCAATATCATTTCTATATATATATGAGTATGACTTATGAATTTAGCATTACTCCTGATCAGAGTGAAACGAACATTATATATAATTAATCAAGCTTATTCTCTGCAATTAAAAAAAAAAAAAGTATTCACTAGTACTCCGTATTAGATAAGTGTATTTTAATTGAAAATGAACTAGAGAATAATTTTATAATAGATGAAAATATTTTTAATTAAATGGATAAGTGAATTCATATTTTCAAATGGATAAGTGAAAATAATTATATATATTTAATGTTGTGAATTGAAAATTAGAATGAATTTAAATGATGTGATTATAATAAATTTAAATGTATAAGTGAAAATAATTATATTCAATGTTGTATGTAATTATAATGTTGTGAAATAAAAAATTAGAATGAATTTAAATGTTGTAAATTGAGGATTAGAATAAATTTAAATAGTGTGAATTGATACCGTAAATAAATTATTTAATTTGAAAAACATAATTTAGAAATAATTATAATATGCTTTGATAAATAATTTAAGTTAGAATGGATTGAATTAATTAAAGAATTAAAAACTCAAATTAAATTGAATATATATTAATTGCATTCACAACATGTCGACTAAAAGCTCCTAGCCTAAACGGCACACATGGGGCGCTCAAAGGCCTTCGAGACCGCGAGGTCCCGAGTTCGAACCCCACAAATTGCGAAAATGGCCAGATTTCCGAAAAATGGGGTGGTCCAGCGGTGGGGGTGGGTGTTGGTGGCCTATCGACCTGGGTTCGAAACCCAGTTTCGACTTTTTTAAATTTTAATAGAAAGGCATCGGCAGTGGGCCCCGATGCGAAATGGCATCGGCTGTCCCCGATGCCATTTGGTAACGGCGACCTGCCGATGCCATTTCACATCGGTTTTCCCCAAATCCGATGCCATTTAAATGGCATCGAGCATATTGGCATCGGCACACTGCCGATGCCTTTGCCGTTGCCTTCATCTTTGGGGACGACAGATCCGATGCCTTCCCCGATGCCATTTCTCCATTATTTTGTAGTGTTTGTCTCGTAAAAAAGAAAAAGAAAAAAATTTGTATGACACCGTTTAACTAACTTTTTTCCGTGAGACGAATCTCTTTGACGCATATTTTGGATTTTTGGATTAGACAGACCATTTTTTGTTTTTTAGATTTTATGTTTATCAAAATATGATTAAGTGTATTTTTGAAATGCAATTAAAAAATAATAATATTTTTAATAAAAGTGATAATCATTTTTTATTTAAACATTATAACTTTTATATTAGGTTGTTAAAAATGACCGTTTCACGGAATGACATTCTGAGACCAGGGTTAAGTTGAAAAGGGTTGTGAATGAGCTGGCAAATCGGGCCGCCCAGCCCAGCCCAGCTAGCCCATCGGGCCAAGCAAAGTTCGTGGGCTGGGTCAGGCCGACCCATGAATTAATCGGGCCTATAAAATGTGAGTCCAGTCTAACCCATCCTAACCCATTGGACTAGCAGGGCAGTCCAGCCCATGAAATAATTTATTGGTCACATATTCACATATAATTTTTATTTATACAAATAATTATAATTAAAAATATGTAATGCTAATGTATTAACTATACATAATTTATAAATAAAATTATAAATAATTCATAAGTTCAAATTTAAAATTTAAAATAAAATAAAAATACAATTATAATTAAATATAAGTTACTTACTTATTTTAATTATCTATTTGCATAAAGAAAAAATATTGATCGGGCCAAACGGACTGTCCATGGGCCGACGGATCAAATTCAGCCTAGCCCATTAGACCCGTCGAGCCCATCGAATTAGGCCCAATTTTATACTAATTTTAGAGCCCAACCCACACTAGATTTCGTGTTGGTCGAATTATGGGCTCTAGTTGTGATTGCTCATATTATGAAATCGGAACCAACCGAAGTCGTCATCCAGCCACAAGCGTTTTTTGATTCTCGGGATTTCAAACAACAAAGTAGTCTTTTGGTTGGCATAATATAATTTTCAAATATTACCTGTAAAAATGTGGTGTTTGAAGTTTTCTGCACTCGCTTGTGTCTTTGACTCCCTCTCCAAACCCCTGCCCCAGATATATAGCCCCTCAACCTTCATTTTAAACACACAGAGTAGTAGCTGATTGCAAGATTCGCTCTTTCTGAATCACACGCACAAAAATTAGGGTCAGTTATGTTCGAACCATCTACTTTAGCTTAACTGACTTTGTGTTTGCGTGTGTGTGTTGGTGCTATGAGATGGGCATCTTAGATTTTGTATGATATTTGATTTCTTGATTTTCTTTCATTAATTGATGTGGAGGAACTTATGTTACCTGGTTTGAATGAGGAATCCTTGTTTAGATTTGGTGGGGATTGGTTCTTTAGTTGAAGCATCAAGTTGTCTGTTGCATCTAAATGTTCAGTTGATGAGTTTTTCTTTGTGTTACTATTTCCATTTTTTCATATGGCAGTGAAATTAAGGGGTATAGTACTTAGAGCAAGTCTTGCGGGTATAGTTTGGGCATGACGATTTAACACTTTGGAAGAGATGAGTGTTTATTTGTGCTAATTTGGTCTCACACAAGTCTTTTTCTAGTACTTATGCTAGGTGACATGAAAATGTAATTATTGAAGGCCTCATTTCTTTTTGCAAATTATAGTAAGAGCTCCTAGTTGTTGCCTGAGTTTTGTATAATTTTCTCTATGTTTTGTGCTTGAAGGCAAGGTGAATATATTGTTCTCTGAAAGTAAATTCATTGCTGACATTCTAAAATGTTTATATTCTTGTGAATGAAAACGAAAGGTGATTCTTTGGGGTGACCTGATATCTAGATTCTGATGATATGTTTTGGGCAACAATCAACAACTTGATATAGTGCCAAATGAATTTGGCGGTTGGTCTTAAAATAGTCATGACATAAGATTTTGCTCTAACTTTAACTTCTTCTTGGTCTCATATTTATTTGGACCTTGGTTAAGTCTCATTTGCTTGTCAATCATTTTGGTCTTCCTGTTTTAATTTGAATACTGGAGAGAATTATTTATTTGGTTGACAATGTTTCTTGTGAATAGCAGTTATATAATTATTAATTTAGTTGACAAATATTTGCAAGTATCTCTGCTAATGATACATCAAATTTCCTTTATGGCAGAAGACATTATCTAAACCTGCTCTCTGGATTTGCCCTCTTTGGAGAGAAATCTAACTTTGGATATTGGTATATATTCTCCAAGCAGTGAAAGAAGCCTAAAAGGCTTAAGCGTGGGCTAAATTAGGACTCTAGTCCAGTTACAGGAGAATAAGCCAGCAGGTATGCTTTTTTGCTCCTTATATGACAAAGTCTTTGAATTTGGGGCCATATTTTCTTAACAATTATTTATATCCAATCTCTTGATGTACACCAAACATGTTGCTCGGATTTACTCTCTCAGTAGTGCACTTCATTTTCTCATTATGAAATTCGAATGGTGACTGCGTATGAAGCTCTGTATTTGGAATGGTTATTCTCTGCATGTATTCTACGAGGTCTGTGAGGGTATGTTCATTTTGAGATTATGGTGGGTGGGCGGGGGAAATCCAGACTTTAAAATCCTAAGGCTATGTTTGTTTTGGGTTTTAAGTGATTTTTTAAATCCAAATAAATGGTAAGGTGTGTGTTTGTTTTGGGATTTTTGAGTAGGGTGAGATCTAGCTTCGTAGGAGTGAATGTTGTTGTATTATAATATTATTATTTGTTGGGGGTGTAGTATTTTGGACTATTGGGTTTTTTTTTTTTTGAAGCAATGGACTATTGGGTTTTTGAAAACCAAATTTTAAAATCCCGAAGTAGAATCGGTTTTAGATTTCAAAACCAAATCCTGGTTTTTAAAACTCTAAACAAACTTCACCTAATGTATTTGAAATCCTGATGCATGGTGATAGTATGCTTGCTTAGAGATTTTGGTAGGGGGAACATCAAGTGTGGAAGATTGATGATATTATATTGAGTTTTGTTATGGTTGCAACGATTGAATAACTATTTGAGTGATTATAATTTTGTATGTGTATGTATATATATTTGTTGGGAAGCCGAAAAGGTAGACTATGTGAGTATATTTGGAAAATAAAAAGGAGATTAGGTGGAAGGTGATAAAATAGATTTTTAGGGTGTAGAAGAGTTGGATTTAATATAATTTCAAAATCCATCAATTTAAATCTCATTGCAAATGAGGTTTGGGTTTTCAGTTTTGAATGTCCAAAGTCCAGCCAAGCTAGTTGCGAAACAATTAAACAAACATACCCTGAAGACCTGAAATATTGTTCTGATATATCATGAAAAATATTGTTTTGGTGCTGAAATTGTTACATGCCCATAGCTTCTGCACATCTAGTTAAATGTTCAAATAGAGTGTTGATATTTTCATCTCGTGGCAAAGTCATACAAACATCTTATCTGACTGAATACTCCAGAAATTCTTGTTATCAATACTACCAAATGCACTATAGATTCTGTCCAACTATCACCTGTTTAAGAGGATTAGATCTTCTTTTACTGACTGCTAACTCTTGAGGCAAACAATTATCAGTTAGTCTTCTGTAACCTTATAATAGGGCAGGCGACAGCGTAATTTAATTTTCAAAACTCTCTACTATTCGATACCGGGGCATTACTTTTTAACATCTCCCTGTTTCTTGGTATGGTTGCATAACCAAAGGAAAGTGTCCCAAATTCTGGCGAGCTTAAAATCTTGAAACTGATTGAGTTGATATACTGAGATTCTGTTGTTAATCCAGTATCTTGGTCATAAACATAATTTGGCTTAGAGCCCGTTCGGCTAAGCTTATTTTAAACATCTTATAAGTTGTTTCCAGAGCATATAAATTGTTAAAGTGTTTGACTATGTTCTTTGATAATCTGAGATAAATATTTTTTATTTTTATAATTTTAATAAAAAATAATTATATTTTTATTTTAAGTGGAATAGTTGCCTGGTTTTAAATAATTTGAATGATTTCTAGGGTGCAAACTCAATTTGACTGATATGTAGATTAAATTGCAGACATATTATTTAGTCTGATCTACTATAAGTTACCCCTTTATTACTAGCTTAAAATACGTAGTTCTTTTACATTAACAAACAATATCAACAATATTGGAGGTCCAGAAAAAAAAATTGACTAGGCCAAATTTGCTCTTCTATATGCCGAAATGATATTTATGAGCAATATCTGAACGGAGGAGGTTATTGTTGTATCAATGGAGCCATATATAATATATTGCTGTTTGCTAACTTGTTAAGACCATCCAACCATATTTAGTTATCAGAAAGGGAGTATATGTGTGGATGAGTGGAAATTGATGTCTGTAATGAAATGAAATCTTTGTCTCGTTTCGTACCTCGGAGCTTTATATTTGTATTTTGAAATATTAAGCCTTTTCATTCGTGATGATTAAATAACTGGAAACATTCAGGGGCCCTTGTTTCATAATTCTTCAATGGGAATAGTAATATAAATGAATATAGGGTAATTGTGGTGGTTAATGAGAATAAAAGATGATCAATTCACCTTCATCATACTTCATACGAGGCAATGAGACTCAAAATAAGTTAATCGTTAACCCATTTTGATTAACTACCTCCTAATCTATAACCATTTCTCCTCAATCATTCCACTATTTCTCAACTGACAATCATTTTTGTCCCAATTTATTCGAAATTAGAGCAATATACTAACAATGTAACCATATTTCTCATTGAAATTCATTATTTGACGATTCTCATTACCAATTCTCATTGAAGAATTTGAACCAAAATGGCTATGATTGTTGTCTTTGCTTATAAGATAGTAGTTGTTGATTCTTATGCTGCTCGTTTTCAGATCTTTAAGGATGAAAAACCCTAACAATAATAATGACGAAAATGACGTTGAGAGCCAAAGATTAGAAAAGGGTAAAGCAACAGCAATCCAAAGTAAAGGAGTACGTCCATTGCCCAATCAGGCGTTGTTATCTGGCCTCGCATATTGTCTTTCGTCGTGCAGCATGATACTGGTTAACAAGTATGTCCTCTCCAGTTATGACTTTAATGCTGGAATATCTTTGATGCTCTACCAGGTTACCTTCTATATGAGATCCTTAATTTATTACCCAAAATAAATTTGAGCTACGACTGTCTTACGCTTAATTTAGTTGATGCATAAATATTCTATTTCTTGCACTAACAGAATATTATTCTCGTTTGCAGAATTTTGTGTCGGTAGTCATTGTTTCTATCTTGAGTTTTCTTGGCATAATTACTACAGAACCACTCACTTGGAGATTAATCAAAGTCTGGTTGCCCGTCAATTTTATATTTGTTGGGATGCTAGTCACAAGTATGTTTAGGTAATATTTTTTCCCCTATTTCGTTTGGTTTTGTATAAACTGTTTTAGCTCAAGTATTTTCTGCTCTTCTCATAGTAGTAGTACTCAAGCTATAAATTTGTTACTATTGGCTAATATTCGCCTTCATTCTGGTGCCTCATTTTTTGTTTAGTTTACATTTCACGTATTGCACTTGGTTCGAGTTACACTTTTCTGATATATTATTATTATTGTTATTATTATTTTCCGTTTAGCGAAGTTGTTAATTTTTTTTTTTGTATTTTCTCACATGTTTGAATCATTGCTGAGTCCTTTACGCAAAGTTTTCCTATAATATCGTTTGCAGTCTAAGATACATAAATGTTGCCATGGTCACGGTTCTGAAGAATGTAACGAATGTTATGACTGCTGTTGGTGAAATGTACCTTTTTAACAAACAACATGTTTGAATCATTGCTGAGTCCTTTACGCAAAGTTTTCCTATAATATCGTTTGCAGTCTAAGATACATAAATGTTGCCATGGTCACGGTTCTGAAGAATGTAACGAATGTTATGACTGCTGTTGGTGAAATGTACCTTTTTAACAAACAACATGACAACAGGGTTTGGGCTGCTCTCTTTCTAATGGTTAGTCTCGTTCAAATATATTATTACATTAAGTAACTTAGATTACTTGCACCACCTTTTCAAGGGCCTAGATTGCAAAAAAAAAAACTGGTTAGTTGACAACAGTTAAATTTGCGAAAGCCTTTATTTTCCAATCATCTGCCAATATCAATGTTTGCTTGTATTATGAAAGATCAGAAGTTAGTTATTAGCACCAACTAGTGTCAAATATTTTTAGTGTTATTTTCCCGATAAATCCACGGTCAAGTGATAATCAAGAGATAATGATCAATTAGGGAAAACGTTTATTTTAGTCCTATAAGCTTGCCCATTATTGCTTTCATGACTCTCCACCTTCCCGAATTGAATTTCGTCATGATAACTTTCAAAATTTTGCTTTTTAGTCCTTTTTAATCATTTGACTGGCTATAATGAGTGAGCAACCATCTTTTAGCTGACATGACATTTTTTTCAATTTTTTAAATAATTTTTTAATTTTGAATTTCGTCTTGTTAACTTTCAAAATCGGTTATTAGCCCTCTGTGGCCGGTCAAAGGACTAAAAAAATGGATTTTGAAAGTTAACTTGGAAAAATGGAGTGTCCTGAAGAAAAAAAAAAGAAGAGGAAATCTACAGGACTCAAAAACCTTTTTCCTGATCATGCTGCCATGCACATAGTTTAAAGTTTGAGATGGATTGAATCGTTTTCATGGTATGCAGATAATTTCAGCAATATCAGGAGGAATTACAGATCTGTCATTTAATGCCACTGGATACACATGGCAGTTTATCAATTGTTGTTTGACCGCATCATATTCTGTAAGTCTGTATGATTTCTCATGCACTTGGGGCAACCTGTAATTTCTTTGATACACACACACATATAGCTAATGTACTGTCTTGTTGTGGTGCAGTTGACGTTGCGCAGGGTGATGGATACAGCAAAGCAAGTCACTAAATCTGGGGATTTGAACGAGTTCTCAATGGTCAAGCTAAACAATACCCTGTCATTGCCCCTAGGAATTTTGCTAGTCATCGTTTTCAATGAGGCCGATTATCTTTCACAGACGTGAGTAATAAATTATTGGGGAAAAGGTGTTTTTAGTTCCGTAAGTTTGCCATTTTTTGTTTCAAGACACTCCTCCACTTTCTCAAATTGAATTTCGTCATGTTAACTTCAAATTTAAACCTTTTAGTCTATTGACCAGCTACAGCGGGTAAGTAACCAGTTTTGAAATTTAACCCGACGAAATAAATAAAAAAAAAAACTACCACGTCTGCTCAAAACTAGTTGTTCACCCACTGTAGCTGGTCAAAAGATTAGAAAGGACAAAAAAAATTAATTTTGAAAGTTGATAAGATGAAAATCAATTCGGGAAAATGGAGTGACCTGAAACAAAAAATGAACAAACTTACATGACTAATAACTTTTCCCCTACATTATCGTGTATACTCTGAATACAAGCTCTTTTTTAATGAATTTAAAGGCCAATATTTGGACTATGCATGTTTACATTGTTAAAATACAGACCGCTTTTGAGATTGCCGAGTTTCTGGGTTGTGGTGACATTTAGCGGATTCCTGGGTTTGGCGATCAGTTTCACGTCAATGTGGTTTCTCCATCAAACCGGGGCTACTACATACAGGTATCTACTATTCCCACTTTCTGCTTTCGAAATGCCATCAAGAGGTTGTCGTGCGTTTGGTATGAGTAAAACTCTTGTACAACTAAAATTGTTCAGTGAAAACAACTAATATAATTTAAAAATGCACTTGAGTTGTCTGGTACATTTAAGACTTTGTCGTCTGGTATAGCTTTGTTGCTTGTTAATTGCTTGCGTGTTTATGCTGCACAGCCTTGTTGGTTCACTCAACAAGATACCTCTTTCCATAGCCGGTATCTTCCTTTTCAATGTCCCGACGACTTTGGAAAACTCAGCTACCATTTTCTTCGGTAACTTTTTCTCTCTATTTGTTCATTTTAAATCTTTATGTTTCAAATCTCTTCATCCAAACACGACATTCAATTAAAATAAAAAACGTGCTAAGCGGGCGCTCTCTCTGTTGTAGGGTTGTTGGCAGGAGTACTTTTCGCAAGAGCCAAAATGCGTCAATAGAGAATGACTTGTTATATAGTATAGCATAATAGCATAGCATTTTTCCAATCTTGCTACATTGCATTGTTGTTGTAATCTTGTTGTAAATTTTTTATACACAAAATGTCTTGTTTGTATTCAAAGACTGGTTTGTCTTTACTTTTGAGATATCAAGGGTGGAAAAGAAATTTCAGAAAAAGAAATTTAACATCATAAATGTGAAATGACATCAGCATCCTCTCTTCGTAACTATTTCCACCCATTTATACTTATTAATTGAATATTTATTATTTTTACGAGTTTTAATGTAAAAATTGTTTATTAGTACTAAAGTGATAAAGTAACATCTTAGGAGGAATATAATGAGTAATTTAACTTTATTGGAGAGAATCTTTTATGAAAAAAGTAATATTCCCTCCGTCCCTAAAAAGTTTTCATATTTTTCTTTTTGTTTGTCCCCCAAAAAGTTTGTATACTCCAAAATAAGAAATAATCATCACAATCCCTATTCTCACAATATACACATATTTACCCTTCATGTCATTACGTTTGGGATCCATTATACACTCAATCGACCTACTTTATTTACTTTATATATAAAAGTTTACAAAATTACCTCTTAACACTCTCATCGTTACACTTTTTTTTAAATCATGTGCCCAAGATTCTCCTCAAACTTTTTAGAAACGGAGGGAGTAACATGTTTTGTAAATAAGATATGTTTTAAAGGTGTAAGAAGTTGTTTTTTTTCAAATCAGGCAATATTCAATTAAAAATGAGAACTATGTTTTTAGCAAATGCTTCAATATCATAATAAGACAAAGGAGAATTTGATTACACATTGAATTGAATTTTTTCAATCATATTTATTAATTGCCCTGTCAAAACTTAATAAGTAATTTTTTTTGGTCACTCAAAATTTAATATGTATTATGTATTTCTTCTATACCGCGAGTATTTGCACTTTTTTTTTTATTGAGGCGTTTTAAAATTATTTACACACTTTTAATATGAGAATATTTCACAAAATTAATACTCTGACAATTTCATTTTATTTTTAAAATTTTCATTCATTTTAGTTTTACATTTTTTTCCTACCCCTCACTAAATTTCCTGTACACCTCACTAAATCATTCAAAATACCTCTAATACACCAACCTTGTTTCCATAACCAAGATTATAAATCTATGAAGAGTGTGTCTTCTGTGTACACTCGAGTGCCAGGTCATTCCTCTCTCTTTTTTTTCGCACTTTTTTTTAAATATTTTTTTCAATTATAAAGTGCAAATAATTATTACTAAAAAAATGTAACATTAATAATAAATAAAAGTGTAAGAAGTAATTAGTAAAAAGTGCATTAATAATAAATAGTTTTCTTACACTTTTCTATTATAGTGACTTACACTTTTTAGTAATATTGTGTTGCACTTTTCAATTATACTGAATTACACTTTTCACTAAATATTGTGTTGCATTTTTCAGTTATACTCACTTGCACTTTTTAATAAAAATTGTGTTGCTTTGTTCAGTTATAGTGACTTACACTTCTTAAGGCGTGTTTTGAAACTCTACAAACTGCTTCCAGAATCACTTTTTTTCAAAAGCTTGTGAGAGGGAGCTTTAAAAATAAGTGATTCTAGAAGCAGTTTGTAGAGTTTCAAAACACGCCCTTAGTAATATTGTGTTGCACTTTTCAGTTATAAAATGACTTACACTTTTCATTAATATTGTGTTGCATTTTTCAGTTATACTGACTTGCACTCTTTTACTACTTGTGTTGCACTTTTCACTAATATTGTGTTTCACTTTTCAGTTTTAATAATAATTTTAACAATACAATTTGTACACTTTTAAGTAAATAAAATATCTAACATTTTTCAATAATAAGGGCATGATTGGTTGGTATGATGGAATGAATTTAGTGTTGAATTGAATGAACTCAAGAATGAAATGAAGGTGTGAATGGAATGACATAAGAATAATCATTTTTATGATTGGTATAAATGTAATACTTCATAAATTTATTTTAAATTATTATTATTGTGTTGTTAAAAATATATTATTATTTTTAAAAGGTTGATTTCTTAGCTAAACCCATGGGGTGGGAAGGAATTACAATTTCATACTTTTGGAATCACCATTCCCTATGAAATGATGATTTCATTCCAAAAATCATATCAATCATAAAATTTAGAATAGACTCATGAATGGTGATTTCATTCCTAAACTATTCTATCATACCAATCATATCCTAAGAATTACACTTTTCAATAATTCAATAACGAAATCTACCACTTTTCCATAATAAGAATTACACTTTTAAAATATCTACCACTTTTCAATAATAAAAATTACATTTTTCAGTTTTAATACTCCCTCCGTCCCGGTATAAGTTTCCCCTTTCTTCCGGTATAAGTTTCCCCTTTCTTTTGAGTGTTTTGATTAAGGAATATAATAAAATAATAGATGTAGTACAAGTGATGTGATTGTGAGAGAGAAAATAATAGATTAGTAAGAGATGAAGTATGACAAAATAATAGATAAAGTAGAAGTGATGTTATTGAGAGAGATAAAATAATTTGTAAAAAATGGAATGAAAAACTTATTGTGGGACATCCAAAAAAAAAAAAAAAAGAGAAACTTATAGTGTGAGGGAGAGAGTAATAATTTTAACAGTACAATTTGTAACTAAATATACCAATTTTAATTAATATCATAAGCAAAATAAAAGTGAGAATTGTAAATTAATTAACACAGAACTTATATGCAATATTGCATACATGCATTGACCAATTAAGTCAATTGGGCTGAAAATATTGACTTATTAAGTCAATGGGTTAAAAATATATGTTATTGGGCCACCGTTAATTCATTTGAGTTAATTATTCTATTTGTCAATTGACCCACTTGTGTTTTAATTTTAACCGACGTTTTTTTATTTTATTGCCGAACGCGGGCTATTAAATGTAGTAATTCAAATTGTAATATGTAGGGCAATTTTTTTTATATATTGCAATTTTGAAATGGAATATTGCAATTATGGTAAAACCTAGATTTATTTTCAATTTAAGCATAGTTCTACTTAAGAGTTCTGTTTTCAACCCGCGACTATGAAATTATTTAATTTAAAAAATGAAAAAAATATATATAAATATTTTCAATTTTGTCTTTTATAATAAAGTTCTCTCGGCCTAGTTCGACTATGTCAGACAACACGAATGCTTGACAAGACAACTTCAAACAAAGTTCTTCTTAGTAGGTGCGACTATGTGGCCTCTTCCAAGGTTTGACCCCGTCGTTCATTCTTCTCATTAATTATATCTTCCCTCTTCCCTCCTCCATTCCTTCATTCATCATCTCTAAGTAAGTTTCCTAACTACTTCTTCTCCTCCTTCATTCACCTCTCTTCTTATTTCTTTCTTTTATCCTCCAAAATTTTCATAAAATCCTACTTAATAAATATAAAATTCGAAAATTCTGAAAAAAAAAAAATGTTTTTCTTCTAAAATTTTAAATTTTAAAATACTCATCACTCTCAAAAATTTAAAATTCCGAAAGTAAATCAAGATTTCAAACTTTTTTTTATTTTTTTTTTAAATTTGAAAATTTTGGAAAATTCAAGATTTCAATCTTTATTTTTAAAATCGAAAATTTTGGAAGATTTCAAACTTTGTCAAACTGAAAATTCGAAAATTTTGGAAAAATAAAAAACTACTCCCCGTCAAGTTTGTTAAATTTTTTTTTTGTAATTATGTACTAGTTTATTATATTTGATTTAATTTTTTTTTATTCTTCTTAGATAAATTAACTTGCTTGAAAAGATTTTAAACGTGGAGTCAACCGAAGAAAGACTTCGTAAAGAATTGAACATAAATCAACACAAGTTATTTTTCTTGTTTTTCATTTATTTTTGTAATATTTACTTCGATTATTTTCAATCTTATGATATCTTAAAATTTATGTATATTGCTATTGTTATATTATGGTGTATAATAATGTCTCTAAAATATGAAATGTGTTTATAAAATAATTTAGTTATTTTAATTTTGAAATGAGTTGATTGAAGTTGTGTTATCTTATGTTAGTGTAGTGACTCCGTTTTGCTACATTTATTTTATATAAAAATTAAACAATAGTTATTTGACAAATACGTGCATGTTTTGCTACATTTATTTTATATAAAAATTAAACAATAGTTATTTGACAAATACGTGCATATTTTGTAACAGTATTGAAAACGAACCCAAAATGGCCATTTTCAACTACTAAAATCTTCAATTAAACAATGTCTTGCAGTTGCAGCAGTTAAATTATAAATTATGTTCAGATCTATCAGTATTCAGTTCTATACTTCAATATATTGCAAAAACGCATGAGCAGAATTGTAAATAAAAAGGTCAATTATTTATTAGAAATATTAATTATAATTATGCATTATATATACAATGACAAATTTTAAGATTGAAAATGAACCCAAAACCGCCATTTTCAACTACTAAAACTCATGAAACAAATTTTATATATATTAATAACTTCAAGTAAAACCTACTGATAAAAATTTAGAATTTTCTAAATATTTTTAATATGGGTTGGTCTGCTATGAACTCGAGTGCATGCTGTGCACCCTAGTCTATGTGCACTTTTCAGTTTACTGACTTACACTTTTTGGTAAATGAGTAATAATTGAAAAGTGCAACACCATTACCAAAAAGTGTAAGTCAGTAAACTGAAAAGTGCACATGGACTAGGGTGCACAGCATGCACTCGAGTGCATACTAGACTTTACCTTTTAATATTTATAATAATTTATAGAGGTTGCATATAAGTAGATGATTGAAGTTGTGTTATCTTGTGTTAGTGCAGTAAATTTATGGCAACTTGTAACATTTATTTTTTGTAAAAATTAAATCATACTCCCTCCATCTTTTAATAAGTGTCATTTTGACTTTTTTCAACAAATTAAGATTATAAATTGTGGTCGATATTACCCTTCATTAATTATAACTAATTTTAATATAGAAATTTTGTTTGACAAAGAATGTAGTTAAGAATGTAGCTAGTATTCATAGACTAAATTAATTTTGGTATAAACAATTTTTGTGGAATTTATTAATGAAAAATATTTATGGTAAATGAATAAGGATAAAATAGTCAAAATTAAAGAAAAAACTCTAGAATGACACCTATTTTAAAATTAATTAAAAAGCTAAAGTGACACTTATTAAAAAACGGAGGGAGTATTTTTTAATCTACACTGAGTTACGAACACACTCTCACAAGAATTGTGTAGCGTTAGAAATTTAGAATTTTCTAAATAGTTATAATATTTATAATAATTTCTAGAAGTTGGATATAAGTAGTTGATTGAAGTTGTGTTAGTGTAGTAAATTTATAGAAATGTTGTTTTTGCTACATTTATTTTATGTAAAAATTAAACCATACCTCAGCACTCCCACAAGAATCGTGTCAATTCGAGTTATATCTTAAGAGATATGAAATTTTAAAGTTTATGTGACAAATACGTTTGTATTTTGTAGCAGTATTGAAAACGAATCCAAAACCACCATTTTCAACTAATAAAACTCAGAGAACAAATTTTATATGTATTATTAAAAATTTAGAATTTTCTAGATAGTTTTAATATTTATAATAATTTCTAGAAGTTGGATGTAAACTGTTTTTATTAAACTGCATAACAAAATTTTCATAAATACTTATTTTTGTACATTTTATATGTTTTTACCTAATTTTATATTTTTGCGTTATATACAAATTTTCAGGATGAAAAACGAAAATAATCGTATGGGGCCAGAGGATGATTCAGTATTGAATGAACAAGCCACACATCGTTCTGGCACAATTTTCGTCAACAACAATCAAACTGAGAACTTGTTGACAACCTATCAAGGAGGTGGAATTATTTTCTGGACAAATAGGGAAAATCCTGATCCAAAGGACATACAACTCCACCTCGAGTTGTAAACGTATTAGAGCGAATGGGCTTTTACGGTCCATTTAGGTGTGAACCAATGAAATTGGATCGTCATCTTATCACTGCGCTAGTGGAGAGATGGTGCCCAGAGACACACACCTTCCACTTTCCGACCGGGGAGGCCACCATAACGTTGCAAGATGTGGCTATCTATGGGGGTTATCGATCGAAGGAGAGCATGTTATATGTACGGAACATAGATGCTCTACAACAGAATGGCAAGAATATATTCAAACTTGGCTAGGGTTCTCGCCAGTACCCGGAGAGATGAGGACTAACAATGCAATCAACATTAGTTCAATTACAGAGCATCTCAAACGTCAGCATATTGATTGGGATACACCACAAGTGCGTGTTGATCAGTATGCACGAGGATGTGCACTTACATTATTGGGTAGTTTTATGGTGCCCGACTCCACTCGGTCTTCCGTTCGATTGTTATATTTAACCTTTTTAGAGGACGTGACGAGAGCCCGAACCTATAGCTGGGGAAGTGCAGTTTTAGCCTTCCTATATAGAGAGTTCTGTAAGGCATCACACACTACTGGGAATTCTATTTTTGGAGCATTGTCCTTATTACAGGTAATTGTTAATATATAACAACTTTTTAAACATTCATTGTTATAGTATATATTTGTGAAACATTTAATTTTTATTGCAGATTTGGGCATGGACGAGAATAAACGTTATTCAACCATTGAATATACGTAACATGGTTGTAAGAGTGCTAATGTTCGGTGTGAACGAACGCTACTTGGGGCTTGCTCCACATGGGTCTAGGTATGTTTTTTATACATAGAATACATTCTTTTATTTATTTATATTTATTATGTTATATATATTGAATATATACAAATTATAGGTGGAGTAGCTATTATGACCACACTAGAAGTGTGAGAAACTATATTCGTGTATACAGACACATACTTGATCATTTGTTGGACTCACAAGTAAGGAATTATCTTTTATCATATAACATATTTGATGAATTGTTAAACTTACAAATAAATAATTGGATGGCAGTTTGAGTGGATGCCTTACGACATGGATTCGCCGGAGATATCGAGTCTTTCACCCCGTTGTCTCACACGGAATTGGATGGCAGAATGTCCGCTAATAAATATTAGTATAGTGGAGATTCATCATCCGAATAGAGTGTTGAGGCAATTCGGTATGATCCAGAACGTTCCATGTGCGATAGACACTCGTCATGTATCGTTGCACTCTGTCGATCAGAGAGGGCGGGAGGGTTGCGACTGGGGTCATGTACATAACATTTGGGTTGAAATGTGGAATAATAGAACTCCGTTTGCACCAACTCATGCCATTACTAGTGGAGTTTCTGTTACCAATGATTATATGCAGTGGTACCGTCGGATAACACGACGTATAATTTCACCTGATGAGTACACTATAGAGGTTCGGGGCTTCCAACCACCAAGAACTTCTTTACGAGATCAAATGGTACAATTTCAGTCATTATTTATGTCATAATAATTTGAACGAAAATATGTATACATAAAAACCCACTTATTTATTTCCTTGTAGATCAATATGTTATCTCGTTTCAACCTCTATCAACGTCAAACTAGACCCGACAGTACAACATCACCGTTGGAGAACTATAATACGACGACCCAAATTCTCGAGGAGACCTATGCCGTCCTGATCACCCACAACGTGTGTAGCTACCATATGAAGAAACCAAGACCATGACCGATAACTTTACTTGTCAACAATGGCCAACGCAACTGAAATGATCTTTTGATCGACATCCATGGTGTTGGCAATGAGCAGTTTGAGTTTATACTTTGTGTATAGGTGTGTACCGTCAAGGGTAAGTATTTTGCGGCAATGTATGAATGCCTCGATGCAAGGTCTGAATGCCCAGAATACATATCCCAAAGTGTGCACGCCACCATCACTAGTATAACTGTGAAGCCACTCCACAATGGTCCCGGGATTATACTTTTGTAAAACCCCTATGTACTTGGGTAAATATTGACATGAACTTTCCCAAGTTCCGAACACATTCTCCCTTGCACGTTTCAACGCTTGCCACGCCTTTTGATACGAAATAGTGTATTTATACTTTCGATGAGCATGTTTTACAACCAAGTTAGCACCATATGTTGGATTACCTTGGACAAAGCTCTTCATGTCAACTGCAAGCAAGATTTTGCAAAGATTTCTATGCACTCCTGAGCTTATCTCCATAAGACAAGAATGTGGTGGGCCCAACTGGCTGATTTCCCAACAATTATGTTTTTTACTCAACTTTGCATGCAACCACCACTAACAATGTTGCGATGATGGGCGGTGATCAATACCACTGGCAGTGTTTTTCTTACACACAATCTTCCAAATGGTCGGTGTGCTCTCCACAACTCTATACTCCTGTCTTGCATGACGCACTAAGTAATCCTTCACGACAGATTGCAGGTGTTTTTTATCTGTGAAAAACATCCCTTTCCTAAAAAATCCATCATCTGCATCGTATACATTAGTTCTACTTGGAATACCTATTGAATCAGTAGGTATTTCATCGTAAACTGATGTAAAAAATGGCACGTTTGATAAATTTGGATGCGGTGGCACTCTTGGCATTTTCTCGTCATTTGGATAGTACTGCATACCTGTCGGACCCTCATCATCAGAAGACCTCTCTTCATGACCCGAATTAGAAATATCTTCAGAAAGTATCTCTTTATCATTACTCTCATCCACATCAAGTGCCCGTAAATCAACCACTGCATTGTGCTCGAGGGCCTCACTTGTATTAGAAGAAGGTATGACATTATCATCATAACCACCGATGTGATCAAGCCATACAACTTGATGGGGTTCATCTGCCCATGAATCCCTAGCTCGTGGGTCCACAGTTTGGTGGTGTTGGTCTTTCCGTGCATCCCAAGCTCGTGGGGCCACACTTTGGTGGTGTTGGTCTTCCCATGCATCCCAAGCTCCTCGTGGGGCCAAAGTATGGTGGTGTTGGTCTTCTCATGCATTATTGAGTGCTTGTGGAGGCACCTTGATTTCAGGTTCAACTAATAATTCAACAAGTTTGAGACCGGAATTCGGACTGAAAAAGAAGCGAAGGTCACGATTGCTCTTAATAGGGCAGCTTGGCGGCACATCTCCATTATATATTATGGAAGACACATTCAATGAATAAATATTCAGATCCAATCCCGTGATCTCAGATAACACAACTAATAGATCGTCGAAATCAATCATACGATCAACTCGTGTTGAGCCAACAATAATTCCGCAAGAGCGCACATAAATTCCTATATCTTCTCGGGTGGCCATATCTTCAAAAGGTCGAGACACATAAATTAATAATTTTAGAAACAAAAATATTTTATGTGTATTATTGTGATAAGAAAAATATAACAACTAATAGTTTTTTTAGTCAAGCTCTCACATATATACACTTATATACATGTATTAATAAATTTACTAAGAAAATAAATATATTACTACAAAAATTAATAAAAATCAAATTTCGTAAATTTCATAATATACTAGATATACACAATACAACTAACAAATATGCATTATATATTTCTACAAGAACAAATGTTTAGTGTTAACACACTTTTTATCACACTATTAAATAAATATTATAATTTTTTTTTTTTGAAGGATTTAATTTACATAATAAATTGTTGAATTTATTAAACCTAAGATAGGGACTTACAACAATCAATCTCATTGTCTTGGAAAAGTTATACAGGACATCGAATTATTCCAAAAACAAATTCAATGAATGTCCTAAATTTCAAGTTGGAGTTCCCATACCTTTTTCCAAATATTAATTAATTCGACAAAAAATGATATTAGTTGAAGTGGTAAAATGATTATGTTTTAAATAAATTAATGGATTATATAACCAGATAGTTGAGTAATAATTAATGGATTATATTTTAAATAAATTATCTAAATTAAATAATGCAAATGATTATGGTCGTTGAAAGTACAGAAAATATTTAAACTAAAGAAATTAAATAATAATAATAATTAAAATATTATATTCCATATTTCATATTAAAGTCGAAATAATACAATTATCGAATTATGATGTAAATCATTCTATACATATTATTACATTAAAATTCAATCTACTACTTTTCCTATCCTATCTTATTTTGCATACCATCAATAGGATTTTAAGTATGACACATTTCATATTAAAATTCAATATACTATTTCTATAATGCCTCAATAATAATAATAATAATATAACCACACAACATATTAAATATTATAGAAATAAAATTACTAACCTTTATGTGGTTTCTCCGAATCTTCCAAAATCAAAATCGTCCCGCCCAATAATTGAAATCGTCCTACTCAACAATTGAAATCGTCACATCCACATTCAATAACTGAATTTTTTTTTTAGCATATTAGTATATTAAATAAAAACCAAGTAACTAATAATTCCATTTTATGAATATGAAAATTTAATTAGAATTACAAAAATTTATCTGTGTGGAAGACAAGAGGATAAGGCTAAAATTTTCGATTGTTAAACAAGTAGCAAAAAGGAGAGGATAAGACTGAAATTTTTGAGTGTTAAACAAGTAGCAAAATGTATCTGTGTGAAAGAGGAGAGGAAACAACAAAATGTATTTGAGAGGTGTTGGGAATAACATGAGATATGTTTTGATTAAATACCAAAACCCCCTGAGACATGCCTAAGTCAAGTTGATTGTGTTCAAAAAATGCTAGAACACATAGTATAAGGCTAGATGAGAAGCTGATATGTTAGGCAGCTCTTAGATGATTAGATGCACATTGTGAGGGGGAACCTATGCTTTGAAGATTATCAAGATCAAGTCCCCTCAAGGTTCAAAATCTGGAACAAACACTAAGGACAAGCATACTCTATTGAAATCCAAATACCTTGATCAGGAGAGTTGTCCAGAGAGGTTATCCCTATGCAAAAACAAGGTTGTAAAGCTCAAAAGGACAAGGTTACCCAAATGCCTTGAACAGGAGAGTTATCCAGAGAGGTCAACTCTGTGTGAAAACAAAAGCTCTGAAGCTAAAAGACCAAGTATGCTGATCAGGAGAGTTGTCCAGAAGAGTTGTCTCAGCAAGATTGAATCAGAACAAATGTTCTAAAGCTTGAAGGTCAACTATGCTGAAGAGAAAAAGACAACTACACCCTAAATGACTTCACTATATCATACTGAGATCAATTCTAAGTGAAGCAAAGGGAAAGAGCCAAGTCATCTGAAGAAGAGCAAGCCAACTTTGCTGATAAGCAAAACTGCTGATAGTGATAAGCAGAGTTCTCCAGTTGATAAGGAATGTTGTCCTATCATTTGGATCAACCTTCAGAAGCCATGTCCAAGTCTTAACAAGAAGTCAAACGTTGGGAAAAGTGCTGCAGAATGAAGACAAAGTCTTAACAGCCGTTTATTACCCAAATAAGGACATGTCACTATCAAGAATCTGTCTTCCAGTTTGAAGAACTCAAGGAAGACATTTATAGCAATTTGAGGCTGCCTCTCCAACGGGCAAATCCTCAAGTTTGTCTATAAATACAGAAGTGTGAAGACCATTTGAAAGCATCCAACTAACCTCAACAGAATCCAACTACACAAGTATTCTGAAGCTCATAGAACTTTCAAAGCTTTCAAAGACTATCTTAGTCTTCATACACTTCTTCATTAGACTGAGGCGAGTAAGGGGTTGTCGTTTGATTAATTATTCCTGTTTCAACACATAATTGTTCAAACGGAGCTACATACTCCCCACCCCTATCACTACAAATTGATTTAATTCGAGTGTCTAATTGATTCTCTACTTCACTTTTATAGCGTTTGAAAGCTTCTATAGCTTTGTCTTTACTTCTTAAAAGGTGCACGTAGCAGAATCTTGTACAGTCGTCTATAAAGTAATAAAATATTTTTTCCCTCCTCTAGTTTGTACAAACTTCAAATCACATACATCCGTGTGAATTAGTTCTAGAGGGGCAGTGTTCCTTTCAATAGGTTTAAATGGAAGTTTGGTCATTTTTGCTTCCGTGCATGTTTCACATCGTTTGGATGTATCAACGTTGTCAATTTTAAGTAAATCGAGATTTACTAAACGCTTTATGGATTTTAAATTCACATGTCCTAATCTAAAATGCCATAAAGAGGAACAATCAACGATATAAGCAGAAGTAGAAGCAATTTCATTGATAACTTGTTTGCCTTTGGGGCTTACAACCATTGTGCTTAATTTAAACAAACCATTCTCAAGATAACCCTTCCCGAGAAAATGACCGAACTTACTTAGAACTATCTTATCAGACTCAAAGACTAGTCTAAATTAACTGCTAACTAGAAGAGACCCCGAAATCAGATTCTTCCGGATGTCTGGGACATGCAGCACGTTCTTCAAGGTTAGCTCTTTTCCAGATGTCAGCTTCAGCACCACTGACCCAGTTCCAGCCACTTCAGATGAGGCTCAGTTGCCCATAAACAGCTTTCTCCCATCAGTAGAAGAGTAGTTGGAGAATGTAGACCTCTCCGAGCAAACATGGCAGGTGGCACCAGTGTCCACAAACCATTCTTTCTTATTGTCCACCATATTGACCTCCGTCACCACTACAGACAAGTCCAAATCAGTAAGGTTCACAGAATCTTGTACTTTCTGCTTGCCTTTTCCCTTGTCGTCACGACGGGGTTGACGACATTCACTGGACTTATGGTTTGGTTTCCCACACCTATAGCAGTTTCCAGTGAATTTCTGCCTTGGGGCAGGAACCTTCCCCTTCACAAACTTCGTTGTGTTGGCAGCAGACTCGTTGGGACGTTTCCTTTTCTTTGATGGACCCTCTTGTTCCATCAAGTTAGCCTTGGCTTCAATCTGGAGGGCAGGTCCCTTACCTTCTCTTCTCTTGTTATCCTCCTCAATTCTGAGACGGATAATGAGGTCCTCCAGGCTCATAAGCTTCTGTTTGTGCTTGAGATATGACTTGAAATCCTTCCAAGATGAAGGCAATTTCTCAACTACAGTAGCTACCTGAAAGGCATCAGGCAGAACCATATCTTCAGCAGCTATCTTGTGGAAAATAATCTGCAGTTTCTGGACTTGATCCACTACAGATTTGTTATCCTCCATCTTAAAGTCGTACAGCTGTGCAACGACGAATTTCTTCAGTCGAGCACCTTCAGTTCTGTACTTCTTCTCCAAAGACTCCCACAGTTCCTTGGCAGATTTTATGTCACAGTAGACACTATAGAGGGCATCAGAAAGTCCTCCAATTATGTGATTTCTGCACAGATAATCACCACTTGACCACTGATCATAGAAGATCCTTTCCTGCTGACTGGCATTTGCCTCAGGCTGTATATGTTTATCTTCTTTCAAAAACCTATCCATTCCAAGCATGGTCAGATAGAACACCATCTTACTCTGCCACCTTTTAAAATCAGTCCCTGAAAATGTTTCAGGTTTTTCTCCTTGTACGACCATCGGCCTCGGCCCAAGTGCAGAGAAAGTAAACATGTGATCCCTAAAGGGATTCTCGAAAGGGGGAATTGGAGCAAAAGGATTGCTTCTGTTCTTGACCCTTTCAGCATGGTCGTTCTGTCTTCCTTGAGATTTCACACCAGAACTGTGTGAAACTGATCGATTAGGAGACGTTTTCTTATTGGCATCGTTGCCAATATTCTCAGCACCATGAACGACCTCTGTATCAGTGGGGTCAACATCCATGTTA
The DNA here is from genome assembly GCA_963675135.1 of Galeopsis tetrahit. NCBI lineage: Eukaryota > Viridiplantae > Streptophyta > Magnoliopsida > Lamiales > Lamiaceae > Galeopsis > Galeopsis tetrahit. The sequence goes on from OY776122.1 coordinate 36,094,659, forward strand.
TCATTCGTTTTCGACATTGCAGCGTATTAAATAGGTCCGAAATTAATTTAGTTTAATTAAGTCCGAAAGTTTATTAATTATATTCTGTCCTGCGATTGTTGGAGACTAAACGCCAGATAGGGTATACTGCAATATCGAAGAAGAATCAGATAACAAGTTGAGTCAAGGGAATCCCTTTTCCCGCAGGACAGAATACGCCCAGGTAGTGCTCGACTGGTAGCGGCGCTCTGTCCCCAAAGGTAAAATGACTTCTACTTCGTACACAGTAGCACCACTGTATACAAAGCCTCGGCGAACGTACTAAGAGTACGAATTGAACACACGCACGAAAGAAATATTCCGGCAACACACGGAAGTAAATCCGGCAGAGAGAGGAGAGGAGAGAAGAGAGTAGAAGGGGGCGAAAATCAGCGTAAAAAAGGAATGAGGGAAGAGTCTGTATTTATATACAGATATCAGGCCTGGAGGTTGGAGAGAATTGTGGAGATACTTGCGCCTAAATTCACGCACACGTGGGAGGTGGCTCTTGACCACTAATCTGAGATTCCAGATTAATTTCTCACTCATTAATTCCAACATAAATAATGTAAAGCCATTAACACCGTCAATGAAACAAATAACCGTTAGAGCTGAGAAGATGATAAATAACATATACTGCAAAATAAAAAAAAATTGAAATTCAAGAAAAGGTAAAAGTCCCTCCATTTATTATTACGTATATGACATCGAAACTGATAATGTTAACAACAAGAAGCACAGTAACCCACAATACTTTAAACAAACATAACTATATAAGAAGCGCGCACCATGCAGCATGAGAGGATATATAAGGCCAAAGGTGAATTCCTAATTTCAATTCGATCCTAATATCCTTCCACATCATTCTAACAATGAAATTAACCTCCACTTTGACAGGTGCAATGTCCATCTTATCCTTTCGGATGATAAACTTAGTTACGGCTCCGTCTGCGTAATTAAATAAATAAATAATTAATATACAAGAATTAATTCCTAACATAAATAAAAATCTACAAAATGATTATAAAAAATAAAAAAACAAAGCTCAAAGAAATTTAATCGCTATATATAACAACTTTAATGTCATTCTGGAAAGAAAAAATATATAGTTATATACAGTTATTATATATAGAATTAATTAGCACAAATTAAAATCAACTGAATTTAAATGAGAAAACCGAGTGAAAGATTATATAATGGAGTAATTACGTACTTCATTGGGAACGGAAACCCAGGGACAGCAAAGGCGAAAGCAAACATGATGGCTACAGAAATTAAAACAAGTTGAAATAAATATGTGAATGGTGGAAAGATATGCATGGCGGAAGACTGCTTATATAGAAGAAATCAAGCCTTGTACGATCTAATTATAATATGTTCATTTCGTTTATTAATTGAACATTTACTGTTTGTACAAATTTTATTTTAAAAATTTGTTTAATGATATTAAAAGTGATAAAGTAATTTTTTAGGAGGAATATAATGAGTAGCTCAAATTTATTGAAGAAAGAATATTTAGTTAGTGTGTAAAAATATAATGATATGTGACTAATGTGAGCAATTTTTTTAAAGGAGTCTAGTAAGAAATTGTTTTTTTAAAATAAGAAAATATTCAATTAATAATGCATGACAAATATTGAGAATAAAAAAAAATTAGAGTCATAAGTTCACAAGGCGAATTTGAGGCCAGAACGCCATAAAAAACTTGCCTACAAAACTCGAATCAAGAAAAAAAAAAAAGGTATACCCCTCTTAAAAAAAATGACAACAATAGAAGAATGTTCAATAAAAAACTCATCATCTGACTCCATATCAAATCAAAACTATATATACACATACAAAATGCAAATAATATATTTTACCAGATTTAATAGATAGAATAGTAAAGGTTGTGCAGATTTTATAATTAATTAGTAGATTGATCATACTTATATTCATGTTTCTATTTTTTGAAAAATACTTATTAAATTATAGTACCCACTCAAATTAAATATATTTAGGTTAATATCTTGTGATAAGAATAATTTTGTCGTATAATTAATTAATTTAATGATGAGTCCAAACACATATCACATCCTGGATTAATGTGATTTAGTACCTACTCAAATTTTATACTGGCCGGCAAAAAAGAAGAAAAATAAATAGAATTAAATTATAATCATATATATACAGTACGAGATTCTAAAAATTAACTCTTTAAAACAAAAATGTACGTAGGAAATTGCACCAAGTATGAACAAAATACTTTAGTTAATTGCTTAATTATTTATTGTTCGACACCTCATGTTAACCATCTTTTAAAGATAGGCAACAATATAGCTAATAATAGGGATATTGTAAATTTGTTAGGGAGGTTTGAATGAATAGAAGAATTCTCATTAGATGAAAGTGATCATAAGGTCATGTTTATATATACCAGTGATAACCAACTAATTAAGAGAGGTTATCAAGATTGGTAGAATAACTAATTAACTAGTTAAACTAGCTAATAGTGTTAGATACCCCCCTCAAGCTAGGATGGGAACATATGCGAAGCTTGTTTCAAAAAAATTAAAGAGCGGGTGAGAAAGGCTTTTTGTAAAGATGTCAGCTATTTGTAGGTTGGAAGGCACAAACTGAGTAGATAGGCGACCAGCGATGACTAACTCACGAACAAAATGATAGTCGATATCAATATGTTTGACTCTTTTGTGTCCGATAGGATTTTGACTTAGAAAGAGAGCACTTTTGTTGTCGCATAAGAGGCGAGGACGTTCAACGAGTAAGGCCTGGAGCTCGCGAAGAAGAGAAGTAACCCAGATGAGCTCGGAGGCAGCATATGTCATAGCTCGGTATTCGGATTCGCAACTCGAACGAGACACAATTGGTTGCTTTTTGGCACTCCAAGAGACGAGATTTGGGCCGAGGAAGATAGAGTATGTTGGGATATTCATCCAATCCCTAGTCTGATTGTAATTCATTTATGTTTAGTTTCGATGGCCAAAACCATATCAGTAGAGTAAATGTTTAGAATAATAATTTGTAATCTAGTATAAGGTTATCTAAATTGTTCTTATAAAGCTTAGAAGTGAAAGAATAGTCTAAGTCTTAGTCAAGTGAATCAGTTGTATGTATATCAGCTGATATCACAACTTGGTTAAACACACGCACGCTAAAGACTCTAAAGAGACGTGTAAGCATCAATTCCACCACCACTCAGCTTTCGCCACCTCCCTGTACCGAGGGTGAAAATCTCAGCTCGAGGTTTTAATTTCTTGTAGTAAACAAGCATCAAAACCTTGTAAACATTGCTTGCAACTCCAAATCCTAGCACAACACGGATGGCTTCGTTCCCATTGATGAGGGATTGGGGTAAAACCACGTGTTTTCTAATAGAAGGATTCCATACTATTACAGGTGGTGGCGAAGGATCCACGCGTTCATGAGAGAAACACACGAGGCCATCATGAGATCCCACTATTCTGTAATAACCAATTGGGCGATCATGCACCTTAAGTTCCCGACTAGGTTCGTGAATTGCTCATGCACCTTAAGTTCCCGACTAGGTTCGTGAATTGGATAATGGAATGTGTGACGACGCCGGCTTACTCTATATTGGTGAACGGGATGCCTTGCGGATTCTTTAAAGGGAGACGAGGAATTCGGCAAGGTGACCCCCTTCCCCTTTTCTCTTTGTTATTTGTATGGAATATTTGAGTAGGAACATAAATGTTAGAACTAGTATGGGTGGTTTTAATTATCCCCCTAAGTGTGATATATTAAAACTCACCCATCTCATGTTCGTGGATGATTTACTTCTATTTTCCTGGGTGCTTCGTGAGACGTTGAGTGAGTTTGAGGGGGTATCAGGGCTTGGGATTAGCCCGACTAAATCCTCTATCATCATGACGGGGATGGGGGAGGAGGAGAGAAGGAAAAGAGGGAAATTTTGGAGTTAGTCGGGTTTGTTGAGAGCCAATTGCCTATAAAATACTTAGGTATCCCTCGCTCGGTTAATACGATGAAAGTTATGAACTATGAGCCTCTTATCAAGAAAATCCATGATTTGATTATTAAATGGGGTCCATTTCCCTATCGTATGCGGGTAGATTAGAGCTTCTTCGGTCTGTTATCCAAGGGATATGTTGTTTCTGGTTTGGTATGCTTCCGGTGCCTAAGTGATGCAGCAGCGAGAGCGTATAAAAGAAGAATATACGAAGAACACAAAAATACACAAATCCGTTGATTCTACGAATATCCGGAAAGGTGATAAAACTCATATACGTTGATTCACGAAGAATACCGTAAAAGAAATACCGAGATAAACTCTCATATTTTATTAATCAATTCAACTCCCTAATAAAAATCTAAAACTTATCTATTTATAATATGAAATACTTGGAGAACAAGAAACATATAAATACTAAATATAATGAAATCAAAACAAATCTCCTAAATATAAACATAAATATATAATCAAATATTAATATTGATTCTCATCAATATCTCCATCATTCTTCTCTTCTTCAAGATGATTCGCCCTCGAATCATGTTGGTTCTCATCGAAAAGGTACGAAGACGAGCTGGAACATCTTTGTATTCTTTTGGCCATAAGACGATAAGAACCTCCATCGTTAGGTCAGAAATATTGAGATGAACACGAACATTCTTAACTACAAAAATATTTCCCTTCTCTTTTTCGTCATAAAAAATTGGGGGGCCACAATAACCATCATCAACACCATCAACCAACATATCAACAAACTCATCGAAAACTGGTGGTACATCATAACCACAATTTTCATCAAAATATTTATCGAAAATTGGTGGTCCATCATAACCACAATCTTCATCAAAATATTTATCAAAAATTGGTGGTCCATCATAACCACAATCTTCATCAAAATATTGATCGAAGATTGGTGGTCCATTATATTCACCATGACAGATCTGCATATTATCATCTTCATACGTTGATTGTTGTTGGGAATAAAATGATATATGTTTTGATTAAATACCAAAACCCCCTGAGACATGCCTAAGTCAAGATGATTGTGTTCTAAGATTGTTAGAACACATAGCATAAGGCTAGATGAGAAGCTGATATGTTAGGCAGCTCTTAGATGACTAGATGCACAATGTGAGGGGGAACCTATGCTTTAAAAATGATCAAGATGAAGTCCCCTCAAGGCTCAAAATTTGGAACAAACACTAAGGACAAGCATACTCCATTTAAAACCACATGCTCTGATCAGGAGAGTTGTCCAGAAGAGTTAGTTCTATGCAAGAACAAGATTGCAAAGCTCAAAGGGACAAGATTAGTCAAATGCTCTGATCAGGAGAGTTGTCCAGAGAAGTTAACTCTGTGAAAAAACATCAACTCTGAAGCTAAAAGACCAAATATGCTGATCAGGAGAGTTGTCCCAGAAGAGTTGTCTCAGCAAGTTTGAACCAGAACAAAGATTCTAATGTTTGAAGGTCAACCATGCTGAAGAGCTAGAGACAACCATACCCTAAAGAAACCTCATTGAAACATGCTAAGATCAACTTGAAGTGAAAGAAAGGGAAAGAGCCAAGTCATCTGAAGATGAGCAAGCCAACCTTGCTGATAAGCAAATCTTCTGATAGTGATAAGGAGAGTTGTCCATTTGATAAGGAATGTTGTCCTATCATTGGATCAATCTTCAGAAGCCATGTCCAAGTCCTAACAAGAAGTCAAACATTGGGAAAAGTGCTGCAGAAAGAAGACAAAGTCTTACAAGCCGTTTATTACCCAAATGAGGACATGTCACTATCAAGAATCTGTCTTCCAGTTTGAAGAACTCAAGGAAGACATTTATAGCAATTTGGGGCTGCCTCTCCAACGGGCAAATCCCCCATTTTGTCTATAAATACAGAAGTGTGAAGAACATTTGAAAGCATCCAACTACCAATCCAACTGAGCAAGTATTCTGAAGTTCATAGAACTTACAAGCTTTCAAGAGACTATCTTAGTCTTCAAACACTTCTTCTAAGCTGAACTCACTGTATATTCATACAAAGCTTAGAGAGATATCCTAATCCTTATACACTGATCTCCATTGTAAAGGATATCTCATTAGTTGGAACCATACTTCAATCCTTACCCCTTTCAAGTGAGAAAGAGAGAAGGTTGTAGTAGTAGAAGTGGTAGGAACTGACTGTTGAGAGAAGAACAGTTCAGTTCTGAGTTGAGAAGAGGGTACTAGGACTCTAGACATCCTAGGGATCAATTCACCAAGGAGTGGTGTTATTGATCAAGTGCACCTTGGCACTATAAAACAAGTTAATTCCAAGAGTGAAGGAATTATCCTGTTAAATCAGGGAAAGTGGATGTAGGAGCTTGAGTCTATGAACCACTATAAACTCTTGTGTTGATTTGCCTTACAAAGTACTTACAATCATTCAACACTGCACACAAAACTGATCTTTCAAAAGATACATATTCAAAGACTGTGCAAAACTGATTTGGACAAGTTCCCTGAAACTAAACTGGACTGTATTGGATTGACAAAGTGATTTCAGAAACTTAAGGAGTCTAAACTTAAAGGGCCAACCACTATTCCGCACCTATAACTCCCCTAGATAGTTATTCAACTAAGTATTCAATAGTACTTAGTAGTTTGATTATCCTAGAAGAGTTTATCATCTTCAGCAGAGTTGTCCAAGACAACCTTGCTGAGTTCTGGTTTGATCATAAGTTGAAAAGATTTGAATACAAGTGTATTCCCCCCCCCCCCCATACACTTGTTATATACTCCTTTCAGGACCAACAAGTGGTATCAGAGCAGGGGTTCAAAGACCACTGCCTCTGAAAATCCATCTTGATTTTCAAAAATCACATATTTGTGTGGTCACTGAACTGATCTCTATCTGAAATCTATTACTTGTTGACTGACTGTATATTCTTGAAATATGGCCAACAACAATGTTGTTCCTCCACCTGCTGTTCAAGGATTGGATAACATGGCCACAAATCCAGTCAATCACATTTCACATCATAAATTGCCCATGTTCTCAATAGACAATTATGATTTCTGGAAAATTAGAATGAGGGCTCATCTTGCATCTCTTCACACTGACATGTTAAGAGTAATCACAAGAGGACCTTTTGTGTTTACCCAAACTAACCCCAGGGTGACAGAAGAGCAAAGAGCAGATGTAAGGGAACTGATTCCCAAGGATGAGGATGACTTCACTGCTGATGAAAAGAGGAAAGATAATCTAAATTATCTTGCCATGAACACTCTCTATCAAACAATTCCAGATGCAGTCATGGGAAGAGTCTACCACTGCACCACAGCCAAAGAAATTTGGGATACCCTTGCTGTGATGTGTGAGGGTACAGAAAAGATCAAGGAGAACAAGCTCCAAGTTGCTGTGCAAAAGTTTGAGCAGTTCTCAATGGAAGCTGATGAGTCCATTGACAAGTTTGCTGGTAGATTCACTGATGTGATGAATGAAATCAACTCATTGGGAAAGGTGTACTCCAGGAGAGAAGTTGGATTAAAGATCTTGAGAAGTCTCACTCAAAAGTGGGATGTCTATGTTGTGATGATGCAGAATACCAAAGATCTCTCTTCCATGCCCATGCAACAAATCTTCTCAGAACTCAAAGCCTATGAGTTTGACCTCAATAGAAGAAAGCCTGTTGAGGAACCTTCAAACCCTACTAAGGGAGTGGCATTCAAAGCCAAAGTTGCTGAACCTGAAATGCAACCCACTCCCAGATCATCAAAGTCAGTCTCAAAGACTGAAATGAAGGAAGAACTAGCCTTGATGGCTATAAGGTTTGACAAGCTAAACACAAGATTTGGTAGATACAAGAAATTCTACCAGGATAACAAATTCAGGAGAAGATACAACTCCCCTGAAGATCAGGCTAAGGACAAGAAGCCTGAAGAGAAAAGATCAGAGGACAAGTACTCTGATAGGAGAAGGTCCAGTAGAGCTGACCCCTCATCATCAAAAGGAAAAGATGAATCCAAGAAGGATGATGATGAAGACCTATGCTACAATTGCAAGAAGAAAGGGCACGTCCAGTATGACTTCCCTGAATTGAGCTCTAAAGAAAGAAGAGAAAGACAAGCTAAAAGAGACAGAAAGTTCACCAACAGAAAGGCCATGATGGCTGGTGAAGAATATGATAGTGCTGAAAGCTTCAACTCTTCAGATGGACTGTTCTCAAACAGTGATGATGATGATGATGTGTGCAATATGGCTCTTAAGGATGATGAGGTATCCTCCACTTCTAGCTCACCATCATTTTTATCACAAAACGCTAGTGAAGTTAACCTGAAACTTTCCTTTGGGAAGTTGATGGAAGATTTCACTAGGTTACAAGAATTTCATGATAATTGTGTGAGAGAAAATGAAAGATTGGCTATTGAACATAACAAAAACTGTGAGGCAGCTGTTGATGACAAATCTACTGAGTTGTATCAACAAGTCTTGAGAGAGCTTGAGGAAGCAAATCTCAGGATAGTTGACCAACAAAAGGAGATAGATGATCAACTACTCTCTCAGAAGAGAAAAGACTTTGAACTAAAAATTCTAAATGCCAAGTTTGAAAACCTCTCACATGAATATGATATTCTTAAATCAAGTGAAGAGAGCCTGAAATTAAAGATGTCTGCTTTGAACAAATCCTCTAGAGCAATAGAGGAAATTCAGAGTTATCAAAGACCTATGGCTCAAAGAAGTGGATTGGGTTTTGATCCATTTGAATCTTCACCTTGTCTTAGTGTTGCCTCTACAAGTAACATTAAGAAAATCTTTGTTAAATCAGTGGCACAACAAGCTGAGAATGAAATAATTCAGCCACTAAATAAAGGAAAGAGCAAATTAACTGAAATGCCTACTCAAGTGTTTCAGAAGACTAGGCCTAAACCTTTGGAAAAGGTCAAGACTCCTGAACATAAGAGGAATATTGGTCAGCAGAGTAGACCCAATGGGAGGACAACTCTACTGAACAATGTTCAGAGGAGTTATACAAGGTATAATCAGCCTAGGCCAACTCATCTGAGAAAGCCTCAGCTGAATAGACCTAAGGACAACTATCCTCAAAGGCAGAATAAAATGAGACAACCAAAACCCCTCATGCCAAAGGGTAATGGTCATAAAAATGCCTTTCCTCAAAGATTTCATCAAGCTGCACAAAGAACTCATAAGTTCAGGAGAGTTGACAACTCCCCTGAAACTTACAGAGTTAACACATTCACACATACTTTCCCCAAGGCATTTAAGGGAAAGACAGTATATGTTGATGCACAAGGAAAACAACTTAGCCACCTTGAATCAATCAGGGTAATTAGGCAAGTTTGGGTTCCTAAAGGTACAGCTAACCTCTCAGGACCCAAAACTCAAAGGGTACCTAAACCTATCTAATTGCAGGTACCAATGGACCACAAGAAGAGGAGCATGAACAAAAAGACAGCATGGTACCTTGACAGTGGATGCTCAAGACACATGACTGGAAACAAGGAACTCCTCACTGATTTTATTGAAAAAGAAGGCCTAAATGTCACCTTTGGAGATAGCTCACAAGCAACCACAAAAGGTTATGGTACTTTGATGATTGGTAACATCAAAGTAACCAATGTATCTTATGTAGCTGGTCTCAAATATAATCTCCTAAGTATCAGTCAATTCTGTGACAAAGACTTTAAAGTTGAGTTCTCAAGTGGAAAATGTTTAAAAGAAGCTGCTAGAACCTTAATTGCTGACTCAAACCTACCTAAGAGGTTTTGGGCTGAAGCTATAAACACTGCATGCCATACTCAAAATAGATGTTTGATTACTAAGGGGCAAGGCAAAACCCCCTATGAACTCTGGAAAGGAAGAATGCCTAAAGTGTCATACTTTCATATATTTGGTTGTAAGTGTTTCATTCACAATAATGGGAAAGAACAGTTGAAAGCCTTTGATAGCAAAGCTGATGAGGGAGTATTCCTTGGATACTCTCAAATCAGTAAAGCTTTCAGAGTCTACAACAAGAAAACCCTTATAGTGGAAGAAACACCTCATGTTGTGTTTGATGAATCTATCTTTGAGATCAGGAATGATAGTTTGGAACCTGAAGAAATCACACAAAGGACAACCAGATTAAGCCTAAAAGACAAAGACACTGAATTCATAGATGTTGTCCAAGCCAATCTACCTGAACATACTATATTGGACAACAATCCTGAAGGCAACCTTCCTGAGACAAACCCCACTGATGGAAATGGTGAACTGAATGAGCCAATCCCAGTTCACATCCAGGTAACAACTACCAATGAAGAAGCAGCTCCTGCTGAGGTAGTTAATGGGTCAAATAATCAAGGGGGAACTCAAAATGTTGAAAATCCCAATGTCCCTGACATTGAGGACAACACCCCTGATTATGATCCTGATTTAGATCCTGCACTGAATTATCCTGAATTTTATGATCAAAATGACTCAACCTCAGTAGAGTGCAACTCTACTGAAGGGATCAGAAAAAGAAGGACCTGGTTGTATGACCATCCTACTGATCTGATACTTGGTGACCCAAGTATAGGAGTCAAAACCAGAAGGTTTCATGGTGAAAGTGCTATGTTCTGTTGTTTCTTGTCAGAACAGGAACCAAAAGACATTGAGGAAGCAGTTCAGGATGCCAATTGGATCACAGCAATGCAGGAAGAGCTCAACCAATTCACCAGAAATGAAGTATGAGAGCTGGTTGATAGACCTTCACATCAAGATGTTATTGGAACCAAGTGGGTGTTCAAGAACAAGAAGAATGAAAATGATGTGATTGTCAGAAACAAAGCAAGACTAGTGGCTAAAGGTTACTGCCAGCATGAAGGCATTGACTATGATGAGACATTTGCACCTGTGGCAAGGCTAGAAGCAATAAGGCTTTTTCTAGCCTATGCAGCCCACAAGAGGTTCAAAGTGTATCAAATGGATGTCAAGAGTGCCTTTCTGAATGGAGTCTTGAAAGAAGAAGTCTATGTAGAGCAACCACCAGGTTTTGAGGTTGGAAACCAAGTATACAGACTGAAGAAAGCTTTATATGGACTCAAGCAAGCCCCTAGAGTTTGGTATGACACGTTGTCACAATTCCTATTGGATCATGGATTCACCAAGGGAACTGTGGACAGAACTCTCTTCAGAATCTCTGAAGGAGAAGACATCTTGCTTGTCCAAATCTATGTAGATGACATAATTTTTGGATCCCCTAATGAGAAGCTTTGTGAGAAGTTCTCCAAGCTTATGCAAAGCAAGTTTGAGATGTCCATGATGGGGTTGATGAACTTCTTCTTGGGTCTACAAGTCAAGCAATCAAAAGAAGGAATCTTCATCAATCAAGCTAAGTACACCAGAGAGATGATCAAGAAGTTTGGGTGTACAACAAGCAAGCCAGTAAGGATCCCAATGAACACAAACTGGAAGATGGATCCTGATGAGAGTGGTGTACCAACCAACTCCACTGAATATAGAGGAATCATTGGATCTCTCCTCTATCTCACTGCCAGCAGGCCTGACATCACCTTTGCAGTAGGTGTTTGTGCAAGGTTTCAAGCAAATCCTAAGAAAAGCCATCTTGAGGCTGCAAAGAGGATCTTGAGGTATCTCAAAGGCACTGAAAATCTAGGCCTTTGGTACCCTGCTGATGACAACATTGAGTTAACTGGCTACTCAGATGCTGATTATGGAGGATGCAGAATTGACAGAAAATCCACTTCAGGAACTTGTCAATTCTTGGGCAACAAACTTATATCTTGGTTTTCCAAGAAGCAAAACACAGTGGCTACCTCCACCACTGAAGCTGAATATGTTGCTACTGGAAGTTGTTGTGCTCAAATTCTTTGGCTAAGACAACAACTCAAGGACTACAAAGTCAACTCTAGTGAAGTGCCAATATTCTGTGACAATAACAGTGCCATTGGCATATCACAGAATCCTGTATTGCACACAAGATGCAAGCATGTGGACATCAAGCATCACTTCATTATAGATCATGTGGAGAAGAAGGATATTAAGTTGGTGAAGATCCACACAGATCATCAAAAAGCTGATATACTAACTAAGCCACTTGCAGAGGCAAGGTTCCTAGAATTATCAGCAGAGTTGGGTCTTCTTGATCCAGGGAAGTTGGACAAATGAGTCCAAAGGAGTTCATTCATTAAGGGGGAACTAAGTTCAAACTTCAGCAGACTTGGTCAAGTCTACTGAAATTCAGAGAAGTTGACCTTACTTCTTCAGGACACTTGTCCTCAACTCTTCAGGACACTTGTCCATGTAGGGTCAGATAAGTTGTCTTGGCTATCAAACCAAATCTTGGTTTGATAAGCACCTATTTTAGGTGATCATTGTCTATTTCGAAATCTGTCCCATTGAAAATACAGTTTTCACCTTTCTGGGATTTAATTTGTCTCCCACCCAATAGGTCACTTTCCATGCATTAAATGCCAAGATTTAACTCTTGTTTGCATTAAACTTTTTGGGACATGATCTACCTCGAAAACTCCCCCAGCCTTAAACAAACATTAAAAACCACCCACGTTTTTGAACAAAACAGTTTTTCACTGTTGCATTGGTTTTTGACCATTGGATCAAAAATGGACAACTCCTCTGAAATCAATCCTAACCGTTCATTTTGGATTTCCATTTTTGTTCACCTTTGAATTGCATCAAGACCTCACCAACTCATTGACAAACATTCTTTTTAGAATATTCACAAGTCTTAAGATCCCCCACAAACACTTCTTCCCCAAGTATTCGACACCCTAGCTCTAAATTTCTTCAAACACTCTCAATCTCTATCAAACCTTTCTCTGTAACTTTCAATGGCTCCCAAGGTTAGACCAGAGATGATTATTGATTTCTCCAACAAGGCTCTAGACCTTGATTTTGGATACTTGAGCAACAAAAATAATCTTCATTTTGAGCCCACAGTATCCTTTGAGAGTGAAGACCCTGAGATTACACCAACTCTAAGATGGCTGAGAAGAGCTGGTTTACAAAAGTTCATGGAGGAAAGACCAAGTTCATGCTTGGAAGGTTACATGGCTGAATTCTTTGCCTTTCTCAAATGGAGAGGTGAATCTGCAGATGGTGAAGTTTCCACCAAATTGTCATATGTTGCAGAAGGAGAGGAAGAAGAGAAATTTCATAGAGTGAAATTCTCTCCAGAAGATCTTGAAGGAGCCTTTGGATTGCCTTATGAGGGAAGGAATCCAGAAGTTTATGGTACTGGACATGAAGATGAAATAGCTCAAGAATGGCTATTGGTTCCAGGCCCCATCTCTTCAACACAAAACAAGAAGACTCTCAAGCCAAAATTTCTCAACCTCTTTGAGGTAGTTGCTAAGAGTCTCTTGAGCAACACTGGAAGCTTGGAGCAGGTCAGCCATCCAAGAATCAGAATTATGGCTGTTATTATTGATGCCAGCGACAAGGGCATCAAGTTTGATTGGAGGACCTTCATCATGTCTGAGATGATGAAGGAAAAGGCAAAATTCAAAGTGAAATCTCACAACAAGGTTGTGCTAGAAGGGAAACTCAAGTATTGCACCAGGGCAAGCTTGTTGATTAAAAGATTTTCCCACTACTCTCAGATGCAAACCTTTGCAAAGCCCCTCCCAGCCCAAAAGATCTTGTTTAGGAAGCTCAGCAAGAAAACTGAGCAAAGGAGATTGCTTCTGGCCAAACCTGCTGAAGAACAGGTTGAAGAAAAACCTAAGCTGAAGAAAAGAACCAAGGCCAGGGCTGTCAAAACAAAGAAAATGTCTCAATTGTCTTCAAGAGAAGCCTCAGGAGCATCAGCAGAAGTTGATGAAGTGGCAGAAGAGGGAGTAAGTGTACCTTCTGACCACTCAGAGGAGTTGAGGCTGAAGTATAATGAGACAAGGCAAAAGAAGAAAGGAGATAAGAGGATCAGGGAAGTTGTCCCTGAGAAGGATGGTGAAGGAAGTGGGAGCAGTAGGGCCAGCAAGAGAAGGGTCAAACCTACTGAAAAGGTGTTGGAGCTGCAGGAAGAAAGGTCACTTCAATTGGCTCTAAGAGAGAGCAGAGCTGAAAGCAGGACCAAATCCAGGTCAAGGACCAATTCATCTGGTTCTGGAACTCCAGAATCCAAGGTCCCTGAAGGTCAATCTATAGAGGCCAACATCCCTGAGTTTCAGAATCCTGAGCCCAACTCCCCTGAAACCCATGTTACCCCTTCCAACCAACCCATTACCCCTGTAGATCTCACTAAGAGATACTCTCCAGAAGGGAGTGTGCAAAGAAGTGGCATTGATGTGCTTGCAGATTTAGCAGTAGATGAGACAAGACTCCTGTCTCCCTTTGACTCATCCATGCTCAATTATTCAAAGCTCTTAGAACATGCACTCAATGAGCCAACCCCCCTGAGTAAAGCCCCTTCAGATTCATTGCTCTCAAAAGCAACTGAAGCACCTTCTACTGCACCAAACCCTTCTGAAGCCATCATCCCTGAATTAAACCTCCCTGAAGCCACTTTAGGAGAACCCAAAGCCAACTCCCCTATAACCCAAAGTCCCCATTCAAGTGGAGATGAGGAGGAGTATACTTATGAAAGTATGCTCAGAGGAGGAGCAAAGGCTACTGTGGACAGTCTGTACCCACAGCTTACTGAATTTCCAAGAATTCAGAAGACATTTCATGATCTAAGGATGCTTGTTGATGTAAAAGACAAGTCTATGATGGAGATATCACAAGTCATCTAAGATAAGGGTGCAAACTGGTGGCAAATAGAGGAAAACAGATTGCTGAACTTTGCTGGAGTTTCAAAGACAAGATTTCTCATTGATGAGGAAATTTTTGCAAAGCTGGTAGCTGATAAGGTTAAGGAGGAGAAAGAAATGAAGGCTAAGGGAATCAAACACCCTGACAGTAGCTCCAATGATGATGATTCCCCTGATGATCCCTCAAATCCTTCAAACCCCAGCCCTCCTGAAACCCCTCAAGCCAACCTCCCTGAACCTTCTCAACCCAAGTCTTCTATAGCAGATAGACTTTCAAACCCTCCTAAAACCTACCATAGGAAAGGCTCTGTATCTTCAGAGGTGTTGACCAAGGGTGGTAACACAACCAAAGACACATCTGCCAATGAAGGTTCTTCTGAACCCAAGGCACAGCCTAAAGATGTTGAGGTTCCTATGCTAGAGGCTGGTTTGATTAAGGCCTATTCAGTGTCAGAAGAGTTGGACACTGATCAGCCCTTAATCATTCAGGATGACTCAGTGGCTGTTGAAATAAGCACTGTGACCTCCCCACAACTGCCATCTTTGAACCTTGATGAAGGTGGAGATGTTGCAGGTTTAGGAGAAGGAGTTGAAAAGGAGAAGTTAGTGGAAAAATTAGAGGGAGTAGTAGATGAGAGAGATGTGGTGATCACTAGAATAGTGAGTGTACCACCAAATGAGGGTGATATAAGTGAGGAAGGGCAGGCTATTCTTGAAGTCAAATCTGAACTTCAGGAATCCCTTGATGAGAGGAGGCCTGTTTCTTTAAGTGAGGAAATTATTGAAGAAGGGAGAAAAGAAAGAGTTGAAAATGAGAAGAAGGCTGCTGATGTATCAGAGTCTTATATAAAAGAAATTGAGGGTGATGAGTGTCTATTTCCTAACCTGTTTGATCTGTCTAATGTTGCAGGTATTTCCCTTGACCAAATTTTTGCAGATGAGTTCTTAACAGATGCACCTATCCAAGTAGATACAGGCTCAGCTCAAGCCCTGCTTGGAATGCAATCAGAGAAGTTGGACTTCTTGGCTCATCAAGTCCAATCTGCTCATGCTGAAACTTCAGGAGCATTGAATGAGCAAGGAAGGACTCTAGCATCTGTAGAAATGAGGCTCACTGGCTCTGAGGATGTTGTGCTACCAACTCTGGAGGCAAGGATCAGTGGTGTGGAAACTGGTCTCCAAACCATTTCCACTGAAGTACAAAAAGCCAAATCCACCATGGAAGCCATCTCAGAGGAGGTCAAGAAGGAGCAAAAGCTGCTGAGAGACAATCATAATGTCAATGTCAAGGCTCTCAGGATAACTGTCAAGCAAGCTCTTGGAAAGAAGACTGCATTGCAAAAGAGAAGAGCTGAAGAACAAAGGCTAGCAATGGTGAAAGCAGCCTCTGAAAAATTTTCCCAAGAGGTACTGGCCAACATTGCTGAAGGTGCAGTAGCCAACCTCACTGAGCTTCTTAAAACCCAACTGGATGCATCCCTGAAAGCAACCTTGGAGGAGGTTGTTCAACAAAAGATGAAGCCTGTTCTAGCTTTTCTTAGCTTGAGCAGTGATAGGATGCAGAATATACATGATGAAAATGTATATTTGTTGGAGGAGATGAAGTCCCTAAACCAGACCCAATCCCTAATGGCCACAACAATGAGTGAGCTAAAACCCCAGTGTTTTGATGCTGCCAAAAAGGGGGAAAGGGAAAGAGCTAGAGCAAAAGGTGCCTTGGTAATTGGAAGCCCAGTTCAAGGAAAAGACAAAGCTGCTGAAGGAAAAGGAAAAGAGCGTGCAGTGCTAAACTTGGAAGAATTGGATGAAGAAGAGCAATTAGCACTTGCATTGAAGAATTCTATGGCCTCAGCTCAAGAGGAAAGAGTGAGGTTACAACAAAGACCAGGTGGTGAGATGTCTGGTTTGGACAAAGGTGATGAAGGTGTCCAAACTAGAGGAAAGATCAAGAGGGCAAAAGGAAAGAAAAGGCAAGTTGAGACATTCACTGACTTTCCTAACAGCCTTGATCTTCCACCTGAGTTCAGAGTTAATGATGATGTGCCTACTTCAAAGAAGGCCAAAACTGCTGAGAAAGCCAAGACTGCTGAAAAAGAAAAGTCTTCTGAATCTGCCAAAGTTACTGAAGATTCCAAGTCCACTGAAGATATTGAAGAACTATTTGTTGAAGGATTTGGACATGAACCTAAGAAGAAGACAATTGTCCTAGCTCATGATCCATCAAAACTGTTTCATGAAGGGTATGGCAAAGACCCTGAAACACAACAGAAACTGGCCATGATGAGGGCCCAAGAGAAAATGGACTTGTTAGATGAAGCACAAAGAGCAAGAGACAAGAGGAGAGCTAATTTCCAGAAACCAAGAAGAAGGAGAGCAACATACAACAAGATGAAGCCTCAGCTTCTAGTCCCAATGGACACCAAATATCCACACTTGGATAAATGGGTGCCAGTTCAACTGAATGATACATGGGAGGAAGCAAAAAGGGAGTTTGTCTATGACTATTATGTCATTGATAGATGGAATGGAGGAGATGCCAACTCTGCCTTTGCTGAGTTCATGATAGAATACTACAGAGAACTCTATCAACAATTGCTTGCTGCTGTTGACATTGCAAGAATTGAACTCACAACCCCCAAGCCAATCATATACATGCCTCCAAAGCTTGAAGGATGGATTGACCAAGCAAGAATTCTGAGAGAATTCACTGAGATCCTTAAGCTAAACAAGATGGTTCTTGGACCTAAGGGAACCAACCAAGAAGCCATGGCATTGAAAAGAAGAGTGTAGGCACAGTATGGAATGCTGCCACCCCCTGAGGATGATCTTTGAAATGGCTAAGTCTTCTGACCTTTCTTGATTAATCAACTATGCTGAAATATGGTCAAGATTGCTGATGTGGTGTGCTAATTTGTTTGCTCTGATTTGTTATGGGTTGCTCTGATACAAGCTCTGTGCTCTGATGCTGAAAATCTTATTTATGTCTTGAATTGTTAGAATGAAATGCTCTGATGTATTTAAGTGTTATTGATTCATGCTCTGATATGTTAATTTCAACTATCAACATGCTTGTAATGATCTTTGAATGAATGAGAGTTGAACTTATTTTGAATCAAGAAACACTCATCTCTCTATGCCTATCTATGAAACCTACTTGCAACAAAAATAGTGAATACATTAACACATTGTCTTTTCAGGAATATTGACCTTAGTCATGTCTTCTGAAGATATATGTAATAGGTGTAGACAAGTCACTTTTGCTTAGAATGTTTAGGTTTTGGCATCATCGAAAAGGGGGAAATTGTTGGGAATAAAATGATATATGTTTTGATTAAATACCAAAACCCCCTGAGACATGCCTAAGTCAAGATGATTGTGTTCTAAGATTGTTAGAACACATAGCATAAGGCTAGATGAAAAGCTGATATGTTAGGCAGCTCTTAGATGACTAGATGCACAATGTGAGCGGGAACCTATGCTTTAAAAATGATCAAGATGAAGTCCCCTCAAGGCTCAAAATCTGGAACAAACACTAAGGACAAGCATACTCCATTTAAAACCACATGCTCTGATCAGGAGAGTTGTCCAGAAGAGTTAGTTCTATGCAAGAACAAGATTGCAAAGCTCAAAGGGACAAGATTAGTCAAATGCTCTGATCAGGAGAGTTGTCCAGAGAAGTTAACTCTGTGAAAAAACATCAACTCTGAAGCTAAAAGATCAAATATGCTGATCAGGAGAGTTGTCCCAGAAGAGTTGTCTCAACAAGTTTGAACCAGAACAAAGATTCTAATGTTTGAAGGTCAACCATGCTGAAGAGCTAGAGACAACCATACCCTAAATAAACCTCAATGAAACATGCTAAGATCAACTTGAAGTGAAAGAAAGGGAAAGAGCCAAGTCATCTGAAGATGAGCAAGCCAACCTTGCTGATAAGCAAATCTGCTGATAGTGATAAGGAGAGTTGTCCATTTGATAAGGAATGTTGTCCTATCATTGGATCAATCTTCAGAAGTCATGTCCAAGTCCTAACAAGAAGTCAAACATTGGGAAAAGTGCTGCAGAAAGAAGACAAAGTCTTACAAGCCGTTTATTACCCAAATGAGGACATGTCACTATCAAGAATCTGTCTTCCAGTTTGAAGAACTCAAGGAAGACATTTATAGCAATTTGGGGCTGCCTCTCCAACGGGCAAATCCCCCATTTTGTCTATAAATACAGAAGTGTGAAGAACATTTGAAAGCATCCAACTACCAATCCAACTGAGCAAGTATTCTGAAGTTCATAGAACTTACAAGCTTTCAAGAGACTATCTTAGTCTTCAAACACTTCTTCTAAGCTGAACTCACTGTATATCCATACAAAGCTTAGAGAGATATCCTAATCCTTATACACTGATCTCCATTGTAAAGGATATCTCATTAGTTGGAACCATACTTCAATCCTTACCCCTTTCAAGTGAGAAAGAGAGAAGGTTGTAGTAGTAGAAGTGGTAGGAACTGACTGTTGAGAGAAGAACAGTTCAGTTCTGAGTTGAGAAGAGGGTACTAGGACTCTAGACATCCTAGGGATCAATTCACCAAGGAGTGGTGTTATTGATCAAGTGCACCTTGGCACTATAAAACAAGTTAATTCCAAGAGTGAAGGAATTATCCTGTTAAATCAGGGAAAGTGGATGTAGGAGCTTGAGTCTCTGAACCACTATAAACTCTTGTGTTGATTTGCCTTACAAAGTACTTACAATCATTCAACACTGCACACAAAACTGATCTTTCAAAAGATACATATTCAAAGACTGTGCAAAACTGATTTGGACAAGTTCCCTGAAACTAAACTGGAATGTATTGGATTGACAAAGTGATTTCAGAAACTTAAGGAGTCTAAACTTAAAGGGCCAACCACTATTCCGCACCTATAACTCCCCTAGATAGTTATTCAACTAAGTATTCAATAGTACTTACTAGTTTGATTATCTTAGAAGAGTTTATCATCTTCAGCAGAGTTGTCCAAGACAACCTTGCTGAGTTCTGGTTTGATCATAAGTTGAAAAGATTTGAATACAAGTGTATTCCCCCCCTCCCCCATACACTTGTTATATACTCCTTTCAGGACCAACAAGCTCAGCACGAATAGTATCGTAAACCGATTGAAATCTCGGAACCATCATCGACAATCGTACCTAGTCTCTGATTACCAACTGATGCAGCAGCGAGAGCGTATAAAAGAAGAATATACGAAGAACACAAAAATACACAAATCCGTTGATTCTACGAATATCCGGAAAGGTGATAAAAGTCATTGTTGGGATATGGTTTATATTAATAAAAGAAATTTTGATTTTGATTTGATACCAAAACCCTAAGTAAAACCCCAAGTATGATGATTTGCCAAGTCTAGATTTTAAGGTTAGAAAAAACTCATATATGTTAGGGAGCTTTAATTTTTATTAGATAGATCATTCCTTGAATCTATGACAAATGACCTGAAAAGCACAAAGCACATGAAGACAAGTATCATTGAAGATAAGGAGCTGAAGTGTTATGAAGAAAGTGACAAAGACTCTAGAAGACAAACATGCTGAACGACAAAAGTCAAGTATGATGAATATGGATATTCATATACTTTGGACTTGGCATACTTATGGTCAAAGACGATGAATGACTAGGCACCTTACCCAGTACGAGGCCGTTAGCGGGAAGGACAGAATTATTCTAAAATTAGCCAAAGAATGAGAGCCACCTGTCACTGCGCATAACAAACTCTGATAATGGAATGCAAAATGCAGAATGGACGTGAATACATGTACTATTTCCATGCAGGCCCCTGAACAATTTGAAAGTTCAAATTTATGGATAAGTTTGCTATCTCCACCAACGGATAGTTTGCTTCATCTATAAATAGGCCACATCTTGAATCATTTCAAGAAGACGAACGGGACATACATCAAGACACAAGCTATACACATTCTAGAAATATCTTTTTAGCATATTCAAAACACTCGAGAGATTAAAGCTTTTAAGCATATTCATTTGTGAGTGTTACCTTTAGTCCCCACTAGGCAAGCTTATTGTTTGATTATCCAAAGCCTAGACAGTGATATCCTATCCTTTATATTCGTTCTTAAATTGTAAAGGATATCACACAATTAGTTGGTACCAGAACAAAACCCTACTTTCACCTTGAGAGATAGATTGAGAGTAATGTTGAGTTCTTAGTAGAGATTGAGAGTATTGCAACGAGAGAAGGTTGTAAGAAATCAAGAGAAGAGAAGGAGAAGAAGTAGAGTGCACCTTGGCACTATAAAAACAAGCTAATTCCGAAGTGATTAAGGAATTATCCTATTAAATTAGGAGAGTGGACGTAGGAGCAGTTTAGTCTCCGAACCACTATACGTCTTGTGTTCTTACTTACTGCATTTATCTTATTGCTTTAGCTTTTGTGTTGTTATAACTGTTATTTGCTATTTGATAACCTATTATTTAAGTGCATATTTATTTAAGGAGTATAATAGGGCCTATTTTTTATTCCGCATACAAGTTGAATACTGTTAAGAATTCTTAGAATCTACTGTTAGTATTTTCATAGGACTTGACACACTGTGTAACTTACTTTACTCTGATTATTTGTGTTGATTACTTGCAAAAGTTTTAAAGAAACACACACACACGTGTATTCCCCCCCCCCATACACGTGTCACACTCCTTTTGGGACCAACAAGTGGTATTAGAGCAGGGGTTTAAAGACCACTGCTTTGAGGATCAACTTTGGTTACCTGAACTGATCTACTTGTTCAATTTTTGTGATATTTATTATTTCTGATTATTCACCATGCCTAACACATCTTCTTATGAGAATTCTGGTATAGCTGTTCCACCACCTACTACTATGGGAACCAACCCCATCAACAAGATATCTTACCAGAAACTGCCTATGTTTTCTATTGAGAATTATGACTTCTGGAAGATAAGGATGAGAGCTCACCTGTCCTGTCTCCATGATGAAATGCTAAGAGTGATCACTAAAGGTCCATTTGTGTTCATGAAACCTAACACAAATGTTACAGAAGCCCAAAGAGCAACTGGAGCACAAGAAATTCCAAAAGATGATGATGAGCTCACTCCTGAAGAAAGAAAGAAGTAGAATCTCAACTATGTTGCAATGAACACCCTATATCAGACCATTCCAGATGCTATAATGGGTAGAGTGTTTCACATCATAACTGCAAAGGAGATTTGGGACACATTAGCTCTAATGTGTTAAGGAACTAACAAGATCAAGGAAAACAAACTTCAAGTTGTTGTTCAAAAATATGAGCAATTTAGGATGAAATTTGATGAAAACATTGATCAACTGGATGGAAGGTTCACAGACATCATGAATGAGATCAATTCACTTGGAAAAGTATACTCCAAGAGAGAAGTGGCTCTGAAGATTCTTAGGAGCTTGACAACCAAATGGAATGTGTATGCTGTCATGATGCATAATACAAAGGATTTGTCAACAATGCCAATGCAACAAGTGTTCTCAGAACTCAAGGCATATGAATATGACTTGAACAGAAAGAACAACACTGAGGAACCTGAGAGCAAAGGGATTGCACTGAAGGCCAAATCCAATGAACCTGATTCCAAGAAAACCAGCAAATCAAGAAAGAGTGGAAAAGGGACTTCCAAAGCTGACTTTTCAGATGAGTTGGCCATGATGCCAAGAAGATTTGAAAGATTAAATTCTAGATTTGGTAAATACAAAAGGTTTTACCAAGATAGAAGAAGAAGGCTCAACTCACCTGAGAAGAAGAATGATGAAAGGAGATCCAGAAGGGACAACTCCAAAGAAGATCCATCTTCATCAACCAAGAAGAGAGATGCTGAAAAGAAGAAAGATGAAGATCAGGATACATGCTACAACTGCAAGAAGACAGGACATTTCCAATATGATTGTCCAGAGCTAACTTCCAAGGAAAGGAAGGAAAGACAAGCTAAGAGGGACAAGAAATATGGAAAGAGGAAAGCATTGAAAGCTGAAGAAGAAACCTCTGAAGATGATCAACTTCCATCTTCATCATCTGAGATGTTTACAGACAGCAGTGATGAAGAGTGTCTAATGGCTATTGAAGACAATGAAGAGGTACAATCTATTTCTAGTTCTGTCAATTCTAGTAGCACAATGATGTCAAATGAAGACAACCTGAAACTTACTTTTGGAAAGTTGATGGAAGACTTCATGAGACTACAAGAGATTCATGATCAAACCTTAGAAGAAAACAAAGTCTTGAATGCTAAGATTGAAAGAATTACTCAGGTTGAAGCTGAACATGATCTGAGAACTAATGAGTTGTGCAATGACTTAACTAAGGAGTTGAATACTCTAAAGGACAAGTCATCTGAACAGCTTCATGAGAGTAAGGATTCAGACTACCAAGCATTGATGGCAAAGTTTGAACATCTTTTCAAGGAACATGAATGTCTTAAATCTAGTGAAGAGAGTTTGAAATTCAAACTGGCTGCCCTGTATAAATCATCTAATTCAATAGATGAACTACAAGGGATGCAAAGGCCTATGACTCAAAGATCGGGACTTGGTTACAACCCAGATAAAACATCTTCACCATGCCTCAGTAATACTTCAACAAGTATTGCTAAGAGAGTCTTTGTAAAATCTGTGGCTCAGACTGAAATTGTTGAACCAAAGCTGCTACAGATAAAGGACAAAGGTAAACAACCCATTGTACCAACTATCCTGAATCACAAGTCAAAAGTTGCAAGACCTAAGACAAGATTTCAGAGGCCTGAGACAATTCAGATGAGTAAAGGTCAATGGAAGACAACTCAGCTGAAAAACTCTCAGACTCAGGCAAGAAAACCACAAGATATTCAAAGAAGACCAACTCAAATGAGAAGGCCTACAATGAATTATCAAAGGAATTTTCAGCCTAAGTACAATGAGTACAGAAGACTTGAATCCTACATGCCAAGGACATCAAGTAATCTGAATGCCTATCCACAAAGATTCAAGCATGCTGCACATGAATCAAAAGATAGATTTAGTAGATATATTCACAAGAATAGATACAACTCTTCTAAATCATCCAAGATTCACACTAATACTCAATCTCAACCTAAGGCATTTAAAAGGAAGATTGTGTATTTAGATGTTTATGGAAAACAAATTAGCCCTTTTCAAGTAATGAAAATAAGGCAAGTTTGGGTTCCAAAATGTATGTCTAACCCTCCAGGACCCAATTTTCAAAGGGTACCTAAGTTTTGATTTGTAACAGGTTCCTGAGGTGCCATCAACAAAGAAAAAAAGTCCTAAAGAACTTACATGGTACTTGGACAGTGGATGCTCAAGACATATGACTGGAAATAGGGAACTTCTATCAGATTTTGTTGAACAAGATGGACCACAAGTAACCTTTGGTGACAACTCACAAGGAACAACCAAAGGTTATGGAACTCTCAAAATGGGTACTGTAAGTATTTCAAATGTTTCATATGTCAATGGTCTGAAACACAATCTATTTTCAATAAGCCAATTTTGTGATAAAGGTTTTGATGTTGAGTTTTCTAGTAACTTATGTTATATTAAGAACAAATCAAATCAATAGTTACTACTAACTGGGTCAAGGAAAGGTAATGTTTATCTTGCAGATTGGAACAAATCCCCTGAAGATATCTGCCTAGTTGCAAAGAGCTCTAAAGATCTCAGTTGGCTATGGCACAAAAGGCTAAACCATCTGAACTTTAAGACCTTGAACAAACTTGCAAGATTATCTTTAGCAGATGGCCTACCGAATGAAGTATTCACAAAAGAACACATTTGTCAAGCATGTCAAGAAGGAAAGCAAGTCAAAGCATCTTTCAAGACAAAGGCTGCCATCTCAACTGCAAGAGTACTACAATTACTTCACATGGATTTATTTGGACCCATTACCTCTGTGAGCATCAGTGGAAAGAAGTATACACTAGTAGTAGTGGATGACTTCTCAAGATACACTTGGGTAATATTCTTGCTAAAGAAGAAGGAGACTCAACAGAAGCTGCCAGAACTTATGAAGAAAATTACAAATGAGAAAGGCTTGAGCATTGTAAAGATCAGATCAGACAAAGGAACAAAATTCATCAACTCTTACATAAATGATTATTGTCAAGAAAATGGAATCACTCATGAGACTTCATCGGCTAGAACACCTCAACAAAATGGTGTAGTAGAAAGGAGAGTTAGAACACTCAAGGAAGCTGGAAGAACCATGATAGCAGAAGCAAAGATTCCAAAGAGGTTTTGGGCAGAAGCAATCAATACTGCTTGTCACACCCAAAACAGATCCATGCTAACAAAGGAACAAGGAAAAACTCCTTATGAACTCTTCAAAGGGAGAAAACCAAGAATCTCTTACTTTCACATTTTTGGATGTACATGTTTCATTCACAATAATGGGAAGCAACAGTTAAAAACATTTGATAGCAAAGCAGATGAAGGAATCTTTTTAGGATATTCTTCATCTAGCAAAGCTTTTAGAGTTTATAATTGTAGAACTCTTATTGTTGAAGAAACACCTCATGTTATCTTTGATGAGTTTTCTTTCAAGCACAGGACCTCAAACAAAGAAGACAAAGCCCATGGTGAAATCAACACAAGGGTGACAAAGCTGAGAGATGGTGAAAGAAAAGAATCTGTATTTACTGATGTACATTATCCTGACTTGGACAATCTCAAGATATCCAACATATCTGAAGCCAATCAAGATAGAGACAACTTACCTGAAGCCAACATCCATGAGGAAAACTGCAATGTTGAGTTGAATAAACCCACTCAACCTGAGGTAAGTTCTCCCAATGAAGAAGCTGGTAATGCTGAGGGAGTACAAGGATCAAATGATTTAGGGGGAACTCAACCTGAGAATACCAATGTCAATGACATGGACAACACCCCTGAATATGAAACTGATCCTGCTTTTAATTTTCCTGAATTTTATGTTGAATTAAATGTTGAACCAAATGAGAATAACTTATCTGAAAATGATCATTCTAGAAGGACATGGCTAGATGCTCATCCTTCAGACCAGATCATTGGTGATCCTACTAGTGGTGTAATCACTAGGAGACAACATGGAGAGAATGCTTTATTTTGTTGTTTTCTTTCTGAAACAGAACCCACAACCATTGAAGAAGCAATGACAGACTCCAACTGGATTACAGCAATGCAAGAGGAACTAAATCAGTTCAAAAGGAATGATGTTTGGGAGCTGGTAGACAGACCAACACATCAGGATGTTGTAGGAGCTAAATGGGTTTACAAGAACAAGAAGAATGAAAATTATGTTATAGTTAGAAACAAAGCCAGACTAGTTGCCAAAGGTTATAGTCAACATGAAGGAATAGACTATGATGAGACCTTTGCTCATGTAGCTAGGTTAGAAGCAATTAGGCTGTTCTTAGCATATGCAGCTCATATGAAGTTCAAAGTATACCAAATGGATATGAAGAGTGCATTTCTGAATGGTGTACTTAAAGAAGAGGTATATGTAGAGCAGTCACCTGGTTTTGAAGAAGGAGATAAAGTGTATAGATTGAAGAAAGCACTTTATGGTCTCAAGCAAGCACCAAGAGCTTGGTATGAGACACTATCACAATTCCTATTGGACAATGGTTTTGTGAAAGGCACAGTTGATAGGACCTTATTTAGGATAAGTGAAGGAAATGATATTCTGTTAGTACAGATATATGTTGATGATATCATTTTTGGTTCACCTAATGAGGATATGTGCAAGAAATTTTCAACCCTCATGCAAGGGAAGTTTGAAATGTCAATGATGGGATTGATGAACTTTTTCTTAGGTCTACAAGTCAAACAATCTGAGAAAGGAATCTTCATCAATCAAGCTAAGTATACTAGAGAAATGATCAAGAAGTTTGGTTGTGAAAATAGCAAACCCGTTAGGATTCCTATGAATACAAATTGGAAAATGGATCCTGACAATGATGGAATAGATACCAACCCCACTGAATATAGAGCAATAATAGGTTCTTTATTATATCTAACTGCAAGCAGACCTGATATTACTTTTGCAGTTGGTGTATGTGCTAGATTTCAGTCCAATCCAAAGAAAAGTCACTTAGAGGCTGCCAAAAGAATACTTAGGTATTTAAAAGGTACAGTGAACTTAGGATTGTGGTATCCATCTGAAGACAACATTGAGTTGACTGGGTATTCTGATGCTGACTATGGAGGATGTAGGATAGACAGGAAATCAACTATTGGCACTTGTCAATTCTTAGGAAACAAATTGTTTTCATGGTTTTCCAAGAAGCAAACTTCTGTAGCTACTTCAACCACAGAGGCTGAATACATGGCTGCTGGAAGCTGTTGTGCTCAAATCTTATGGCTCAAACAACATCTAAGAGACTATAAAGTTGTCACAAAAGATGTACCTATCTATTGTGATAATAATAGTGCCATAGCTATTACCCAAAATCCAGTGTTACACACAAGGTGTAAACATGTGGATATTAGACATCACTTCATAAGAGATCATGTCGAGAAAAAGGACATCAGAATGGAAAAGATTCATACTGATAAGCAAAAGGCTGATATTCTTACAAAACCCCTAGCTGAAACAAGGTTCAAGGAACTGTCAATGGAACTTGGTTTATTAGATCCTGGAGAGAATGTTTAGAGTATAAGGAATTACTTTAATCATGCCAGAGATACTAGTATTAATCCAAGGGGGAACTTAGAGTGAAATTATAGGACAATCCAGATGAAGGATAAGGTCAAAGTTCATTTATTCTTCACATATTGATATTATTTTCAAGAATTTTCATGCAGGAAACTTGGACAAAGTACATGGCATTCTTGAGTAAAATCAAGGAAAGTTACTCGACAAGTACGAGGAAAACTACGAAGGACAACGTATAGGATGACAAAGTTCATGAGAAACTTCAATAAAAGTTGTCAAGGGTTATTCAGTCAAGTTGTCACTTGACTGTAGATAAGTTTTCTTTTTCATATAAGTTAAAC
Organism: Galeopsis tetrahit; assembly: GCA_963675135.1. Taxonomy (NCBI): domain Eukaryota; kingdom Viridiplantae; phylum Streptophyta; class Magnoliopsida; order Lamiales; family Lamiaceae; genus Galeopsis; species Galeopsis tetrahit. Next base: position 36,122,426 of record OY776122.1, read on the forward strand.
TTTGTTCATCTTTATAGTACGCATTTAATGCTCATAATCGACAAACAAGGGATTTTTGCTAAAAGACGATCAACTGCACGATTTTCTGAGAAAAAGCAACGTACTGTGTACTGGACACGACATTTGCGTCCTTTGGTGTAACAGAATTGATCTAAACCATTAAATTTTGATCAATTTAATCTCAGCCCTACACCTAATATTTTTCAAAACGTACAGTTAAGGAGATATAAAAGCAAGACTTAGAATTTTTGACAATTTACGTTTTCAAAATTTCTGAAAAAGCCCTAAGCTAAAATTCTCAAGAATCCTTAAGCTCATCTTCAAGTCTTTGCTCAAAGCTCTACTTGCTTAATAAAAATGTCTTTGGAAATGGGTTAGTATTTCTCATAATCTTCTGTTAAAAGACATGCATATTTGTGAAGCTTTCAAGAGATACAACATGCTCTGTTTTAGCTTTAATGACCCTGCTTTAAATTCTCTAGATGCTATATTTACGGATTAGTCATTTATTGAATGATATGCTGTTAGATACATGTTGTGATACTTGAAATTGTGTTAATATCTTAGAATCATACAGATCTTGTGTCTAGAGATTATTACAAGCTTAAAACATTGTTGGATACGGTATTATGATGCTATGAACATGTTCTGTAAATCTATCCACAATAAATCTTAGACATAAATGCAAGATATTGCTTAAAGATAGCCTAATCATATGATTCAGTAGTTATATGGAAAGATTTTGCTATTAGACCATACTAATACTGTATATTTGCTATATTTTTAGTTGACTTCAATCACCCTGATTTGGACATCAACTGGAACTATTTGAGTGAAGCAACCATGCTCCATTTTGAGCAGACTGTGTGCTTTGACAATCTGTCAAATAAACACACAAGAAGAATAGTTACTTGGATGGAGCAAGCTGGATTGAGGAAATGGCTCGAGGTCATCCCCAAGACATGCCTGAAACTTTCAACTACTCAGTTCTTAGGCACATTTACTCAGAAAAGCTCAGGATCTGGTTACATTATGACTCATGAACCAAACACAACCAAAAGGACTGTTGAAAATTTTGAGTTTTCTGAAGAAGACTTTGATGACTTCTTTGGATTGAATGCTTCTAGAGAGGACCCTGAAGAGTATATGAGGCACAATGAACAAGAAGTTGCCAACCAATGGATGGAGAAGCCAGTATCTCTCAAGTCTGGTATACACAAGAGAGTTCTGAAAGAGGACTATCAACTTCTTCTAGATGTGGTTGCAAAGGCTGTTATGTGCACCACAGGGAACTATGATCAGATTAGCAGATCCAAGGTGAGATTGATGAAAGCTGTCATTGATGGAGGAAAGAAGCCAATGAACTGGAAAGGATATTTTCTGAAGAAACTTGCAGAGGAGAAAGCAAAGTTCAAAATTGTGGATGTAAGGAAGGTAGTCATTGAGAAGAAACTAGCCTTCTGTACAAAAGTTGCTGCATTCTTATACAAGTATGGACATGAGGACATTGTTGAAGATGGAGTAAAGTTCAACACCACGAAGATATTGTTTAGACAATTATCTGTGAGAACTCAGAAAAGATTGGGGCTGGAGATCAAGTCACCAAAAGCCTCAACAAGGAAGCAAGTTAAGTCTGCCAAGCAAAAGAGTGAAGAAGCAACACAAATGGTGATCAATATTCTTGAACAAGCCAAGAAGAAAGGGAAAGGAAAGGAGGTTGAGACAGCCTCAAAGACCAAGAAAAAGAGGACCATGTCAAGCCCTAGATCGAGTGGAGAAGAAACTGAAGAGGAGTATGTTGATACTTCCGAGGAAGAGATGGATGTTGATGAGCAAGCTGAACTGGAAGGATCAGATGATGATGATGAAGGTGATGAAGAAGGAAGAATATCACTTGGAAACTTGGATTTAAATGATCCAGAACCCTCAAGTCATAGCCCAAAAGCTGTTGAAACCACCCCTCATTTGAATGATCCAACCATTCTTAAAACTGTCTACAAGTCTGACACCCCCATAACCTTTTTTTTTTATGAATCTCAACCCTCATCTAAGTCAGATACAGCCCCTGAATACACCTATGAAATGTCATTGAGAGATGAATCCAAATTTTTCCTAGACCAACTTTATCCCCAACTTGCCAAATATCCTGATTTAAGATCAATCTTCTATGATCTTAGATTGATTGCTGATATAAGGAAGAAATCCATGTATGATATTGGGAAAGTGATTGAGTCCAAGGGACTGGACTGGTGGGAGAATGAGGAAGCCAGATTGACAGAATTTGCTGAAGTGGAATCCACTTTTGAATTAACTAATGAAAGGCTGTTTGCCAACTTGGTGAACATCAAGATTCAGAAGGAAGTTGTTTAATCCATTATTGCTGGGATTGATTTGAACATTGAAGACATGATTGAGGAGGATGTTGAAATGTCCAAGAGCACTGAGGACAAGACTAAAGAAGTGTCCAAGATTGTTGAGGACAAAAATGATGAACAGAATGCTGTCATGGAGGTAGACATCACTAAAGGAGAAAATAAAAGCCAGAAGCCTGCCGAGAAAGAATTCTTTGATGGAATTGAGACTGCCATTGAGGAAATAAAGAATGGAGAAACAAGTGAAGGAGGAAAGATTGATGGAATTGACCAAGGTCAATTGATTAAAAATGTTGAAGAAGAAATACAGCCAGCTGTTGAAGCCACTGCATCCATGGAAATTGTCATTTTTGAACCTCCAACTGAGAAAACTGCTGAAAATCCTAACATTCATGATGCTAAGTTGAATGAGTCAACTCCTGCTGAAGTCACTAAAGCTGAGGCCAGGAAAGACGAAGTGGAGGCCAATATTGCTAAAAAAGAAGCTGTGAAGACTGAGGAATGAGCTGCTATGAAGAAGCCCTTGGAAAATGAGGCAATAGTTGCAGCACCATCAACATCGATGGAGTTCCCAATTCACCTAGATGCTTCTCCTTTGACTGAAGTCTGCATCATTGATAAGGAGGATGGAAGAATGAAGGCAGTGCTGGAGGAGTTCAATTCTGAGATTGAACAAATCAATGAAGTTGAGAGGAAGAGGCTGGAGAATGTTGTAGGCTTATGCCTAAACATGGGAAGGTACGTGAGAGATAGTTTGGATGAAACTATCATTCCAACAAATGAAGCCCAGCACAAGTCTTTACTCAACTTGAACACAAAGGCAAGGAGGATGACAAGAAGGATGGAAGATTTGGAAGAAACTGTTGATAATAATGCTATGGACTTATGCATTAAGGTGGAGAGTTTGGAAGAAAATATGAACTCCACAACCATAAAGCTAGAAGCTGTTGAAAAAGGTTTTGAGACCTTTGATAAAAAGATGGACAGTGTTCGAAAAGAAGTGAAGGACTCGACCCTCAAGATTGGAGAGTCATCAAAGATCATGTCAGATGCTGTTATCACATACTTCCACACTGAGAAAGAGTTGATCAAGAAGGACAGGGAGGAAATTCTGAGGATAAAGGATGATGTTGCCAAGGAGAAGGAAGAGATTTCCCAGATGCTGTCGAAAGATATTAAAAAGCTGACTCAGTCTATGGGGAGTCAAAGAGATCAACTGATTAGAGAGACCATCAAGAGTTCACTAAGTGCTGCTTCTGATCTATTTAAAGACAACTTGGAAGGCATAATCAAGATGATGAAGAACCAAGTTGATCATGCTGTGAAGAAGCAAGTGGAAAAGTCTGTAAGTTCCACTATTTCTGCATTTCTATTGAATCATGTTGACCCCATTTCTGCCCAGATAAAAAGGATGGACACCTACCAACAAGAACTCTCACTTATTATGGCTAAGATTGATGCCAACCCTGCTGACCCCATCAACCTTGAGGCATTTGATGATGCCAAAAAGGGGGAAAATAAGAAGAAGGGGGAAGATCTGTTGAAGGAGGGTGAGAAGAGTAAGGGGGAAGGTAGCAAGGGAAAGGGGAAAGCAAAGGTTTTGGAAATTACTGATGTGACAGAAAAAGTGGACTGTCCCAAAACTAGAAGTGGAAAAATAAGGAAACCAACTTTGAAGAGAAAGAAGCTTGCTGATATTTCTGATCAAGAGAAAAGCAAGAAGTACAAGTCAAGTGAACCAGATGATGATGAAGAGATGGAAATTTCAACCTTGATTAGAAGGGAAGATAAACTGCCTGTTAGAAGAGCTTCTCCTGAAGTTACTGTTGCTGATCTTGTGAAAGACAAAGCTCATGTATTTGAAGAGGTTGCAAACATCTTTGTAGAAGGAGCTGGACAAGATGTAGAAACTAGAAAAGGAGTGAGGAAGCTTATTATTGAAGAAAGAACCAAGATGTTCAATGATGCTGAAGAGTGCAGGTTGAAGAGGCACAAAGACTTTAATCCAGGAAATTCTAAATCTTACAAAAGTTCCTATGCCTTGATGATGGAAAATAGAGCTAAAAGGAAGTCTGAAACCTTGAAAAGGATCCCTCATACTGACAGCTGGGTTCCTACTGAATTCAATGGTGCTTGGGATGAAGCCAATCGAGTATGGGATCACCTCTTCTTTGTTGTGAAGAGATGGGGAGACTTTGAAGACATTGATGGTCTTTATGAAGGTTTTATGATGGAGAATTATCCAGATTTGTACACAAAGATTCTTGGAGCTGCTCAAAAGGAGAAAGTGATGGTCAAAGCTCCTGAACAGATTTTCTGGACTCCACCAATGAAGGTTGATGGTAAAGGCATTGATAGGAAGGCTATTACTGATGAGTTTGTGCAACTTGTCAAGGATGAAGATTTGATTGGGAAGAACGAGGAGGTCATGGCCTTGAAGAATAGGCACTTTGCATCATATGGGCTAACTCCACTGTTCAAGGAACTCCCATCTTTCCTGAAGAAGAAGACAAATGCAGCCGAGTGATGAAGCTGTTGAAGGTCAAGTCAAGATTCAATTCAAACTATCATGAATTTTTAATCTATGTTTATTTTAATTACCATACAATTGTTGCTCCTTAAGAGCTAGAACTTACAACTTTCTGCTCTTACATTGTGCTGTCTTATTTTGGATGTTGATTATCTATCTCATGCACTGGACAACAATTTTTGAGTCTTTATACTTGTGTTATTTTTGTCAAAAAATAGGCTCTAGCAAAATGATTTTAATTTGATTCTTGCTTAGATCAAGTTTTATAGAACTCAGAGAACTTAGCCCTTTTTAGGTTAATTATCTGAATTTATTCTGTGAAATTTTTCTAAGTATAGAAGATACATGCTAGTTGTCCTGTTTTTGTCAAATCTACTGAAAAAGAAATCCCTATGGATCTTTTGAAGTAAGTAGGTTTTGGCATCATCAAAAAGGGGGAAATTGTTGGGATATGGTTTATATTAATAAAAGAAATTTTGATTTTGATTTAATACCAAAACCCTAAGTAAAATCCCAAGTATGATGATTTGCCAAGTCTAGATTTTCAGGTTAGAAAAAGCTCATATATGTTAGGGAGCTTTAATTTTTATTAGATAGATCATTCCTTGAATCTATGACAAATGACCTGAAAAGCACAAAGCACATGAAGACAAGTATCATTGAAGACAAGGAGCTGAAGTGTTATGAAGAAAGTGACAAAGACTCTAGAAGACAAACATGCTGAACGACAAAAGTCAAGTATGATGAATATGGATATTCATATACTTTGGACTTGGCATACTTATGGTCAAAGACGATGAATGACTAGGCACCTTACCCAGTACGAGGCCGTTAGCGGGAAGGACATAATTATTCCAAAATTAGCCAAAGAATGAGAGCCACCTCTCACTGCGCATAACAAACTCTGATAATGGAATGCAAAATGCAGAATGGACGTGAATACATGTACTATTTGCATGCAGGCCCCTGAACAATTTGAAAATTCAAATTTATGGATAAGTTTGTTATCTCCACCAACGGATAGTTTGCTTCATCTATAAATAGGCCACATCTTGAATCATTTCAAGAAGACGAACGGGACATACATCAAGACACAAGCTATACACATTCTAGAAATATCTTTTTAGCATATTCAAAACACTCAAGAGATTAAAGCTTTTAAGCATATTCATTTGTGAGTGTTACCTTTAGTCCCCACTAGGCAAGCTTATTGTTTGATTATCCAAAGCCTAGACAGTGATATCATATCCTTTATATTCGTTCTTAAATTGTAAAGGATATCACACAATTAGTTGGTACCAGAACAAAACCCTACTTTCACCTTGAGAGATAGATTGAGAGTAATGTTGAGTTCGTAGTAGAGATTGAGAGTATTGCAACGAGAGAAGGTTGTAAGAAATCAAGAGAAGAGAATGAGAAGAAGTAGAGTGCACCTTGGAACTATAAAAACAAGCTAATTCCGAAGTGATTAAGGAATTATCCTATTAAATTAGGAGAGTGGACGTAGGAGCAGTTTCGTCTCCGAACCACTATACGTCTTGGGTTCTTACTTACTGCATTTATCTTATTGCTTTAGCTTTTGTGTTGTTATAACTGCTATTTGCTATTTGATAACCTAGTATTTAAGTGCATATTTATTTAAGGAGTATAATAGGGCCTATCTTTTATTCCGCATACAAGTTGCATACTGTTAAGAATTCGTAGAATCTACTGTTAGTATTTTCATAGGACTTGACACACTGTGTAACTTACTTTACTCTGATTATTTGTGTTGATTACTTGCAAAAGTTTTAAAGAAAAACACACACACGTGTATTCCCCCCCCCCCCAATGCACGTGTCACACTCCTTTTGGGACCAACACTCATATACGTTGATTCACGAAGAATACCATAAAAGAGATACCGAGATAAACTCTCATATTTTATTAATCAATTCAACTCCCTAATAACAATCTAAAACTTATCTATTTATAATATGAAATACTTGGAGAACAAGAAACATATAAATACTAAATATAATGAAATCAAAACAAATATCCTAAATATGAGCATAAATATATAATCAAATATTAATATTGATTCTCATCAATATCTCCATCACTAAGCTTGTTGAACAAAATTACGACTCTTTGTAGAAAATACATGGGGGGACGGGGCGGATGCCATTAGTGGCGTGGGATATGATCGGCATGGACAAAGAGGTAGGTGGGCTTGGGTTGAGGAACCCTGAGAAGTGGAATAGAGTGTTGATTTGCCGTACGATGTGGGATGTGCACAAGAAGGACTGCCTTTGGGTCAAATGGGTGACCTTGTATTGGCTAAAAGGCGCCACGGTGTGGGAGATGAGGGGCGGGAGGAATTGCTCGAAACTTCGGAGGAGTATTGTGGAGATTAGGGATGATATCATTGCTAAATTCGATGGTTTGGATAATAATTTGAGGAGGATGTAAGATATGGATACGATGAAGGGTATTAATGTTGCCAAACTTTATGGTGCGCTTAATCCGCAAGTTTGTAGCCTCGATTTCAGGTTCAAAGACATATGGAAGGACTATATTCCCCCCAAGTACTCGTTTATGGGTTGGTTGGTTCAACGGCGGAGCCAGAATTTAAAATTCGGGGGTACGAGAAAAATATTAAGTTAAATACTATTTCCTCTGTCTCCTATTTAATGACACATTTTACCATTTTTAATGTTCCTTACTTAACTACTTATATTTAAAATAGTAAAAAAATATTTTAACTATCTTCTCAAAATATTTCAATATTACATCAAATGTTATTGTTTTATAAATTTATTCACACTAAAAGATCTTTATTACTTTAAAGTTGAAAAGTTTTTACTGTCCCAACTTTTATCTCTCATAATACTAATAAATCATTCATATATTAAAATTTGTGCCCAAAAGTTATGGTTCCTTAGGTAAAGGACGGAGGAAGTATTTAATAATAAAGTCCAAAAATTCGAGACATATTTTTTTATGTAACATACTTATATTCCTTTTGTTTTATTGAATTTGTGATGAAATAAATGATGGGGTTGAATTTGAGACGACTCATCTCTTGGATAAGTGCAAGGATCTTCTTGAGATTTTATTCGTTTGAATATAAATTCTTATAGATCCTATTATTTTTCATTGTCTTGAGTTTTTTTGACATAAATTTATCTTTCGTTTTTTTCTAATTGAAATATTAGATAAAAAAAAATAATGATTATAATGTAGTAAATTAGCAAATATAATTCATTAATTCTACAATCAAACAATTTAAATTTCAAAGTTTTAAACCATTATCTATTTTAATTAAATTAATTTAACATAATGTAGTAAATGAGCAATTATAATATAATCTCTAATTCATTACTTATTATAACCAAATAAATAATAAATATGTACAAACATATTAAATCTATATATATAAAAGGAAAACAGTGTCTCTCCAGAGTTCGCCAAGTGTCCAATTTTGATATCTTCTCCTTTTGCCACGTGGCAATTAGAGAGTTTTAATTTTTACAATTTTTCAATCTGAATCTGCAAGTCCATTGATGAGACTTTACTTCAAACGTTAAATTTGATCCTTCCTCTCCCATTCTCCTTCCTTCAGTATATATAAAAAATCCTTGGACACGGCTCTTCCATCATCGTCGTAGACTGCATCACGTCTTTCGATCTTCTCTCGAGCTGTCCCTTCGCTGTGCCACCGCCTTATGTCTCCCTCGCTCGCGCCGACACCACCGCGTGCCTCAAACATTGCTCAGCCACTGCTGCCGCCCGGTGTCTCGCGCCTGCCCCACCGGCGTTGTCGTCTTCCTCGCGCGTTCCTCTTTTAGCCTGCCTGAATTTTGTGTGTGTGAAAAGACAAAGGAAGGAAATTTTAAGTCTAATTTGTAATTAATTTGAGGTGGTGTTGTTATTGTAGGCAGTTTTTGATCCGCATTCACATATTGAAATGAAAATTTCGAGTACCTTTTTTTCCAGCCTTTCAATTCATTTTTCTTATGATTAGGCCAAGTAAGTGAAATTTATTGTTTACATATTATTGGAAGATAATGTTTAGCACAAATTCTAATCTGCACAGTTTTCCACTTTCAGAAGTTAGAGGGAAGATATTTGATGGTTGGGGACCGCCTCTCATATTTCCTAAGTTTTATGTGAAGAAAGCATGAGATGTTTGGCTGTTTGAGAGAATTGAAATTAGTAGAACTGCTTAATAGTTGATTTAAACTTTTTTTTTAATGGATTTTGATTTATTTGTGAACGATAGCGTGTTGAAAGAGTAGAACTGTTGTAGATTTTTTTTTTTTTTTATAATATAAAATTACTGTAAAAGATTAGAAATTTGAGAAGTGTGTGTGTTTGAGAAGTGTGACATTTAATTTAGTTACATATCTATCTACATAAGACATACATGTAATTCAGAAAATGGGTTTCTTATAGTGTATTAGTCATTTTGTTGTTCCCATCTTTTTTAATTTGCTTATAAGATGAGTAACTTTAAATGAATCAATTGTTTATGCTGTCTGAAGGTACCTTTGTTTATCAAAACTTGATAAGCTTCAATTAAAATTTAGATCACACCTGAATTTTTATTATTTGTTGCTAACATGTTTTTTTGTGCAATTAATTTAATTTGGTCTACCTTTCTGATGCGGCCTAAAAATGTCACTTAATAAGGAGTCGACACGTGTATAAGGGATAGGATAAAAGTGAAAGGATCAGATTATGAAATATGCTCTGAGGAGAAATCCTCTCGGGAGATCCCTTTGGAGGGAGCTACCGCCAAAGAGAAGCTTCCAGAAGAATTACTTTGGAGGAAGTTCGTGAGCCTTGAACGTAGGGAGGTTCCGCTATTTTCGGCTTGGACTCGATAGAAGATGGACCTTATCCTCTATTATCCGGGGGAACCGAGTCAAATAAAGAGGAGATGTGGCCGAGTCTTCGGGAAGTGGAGGAAAGAAGGCTTCGTCCACTCCGCAGGACCGAGTCTGGCGGGTAGTTCCGGGAAAGAAGGAAGGCTTGACTTCCTCTCCAACTAATATCTCTATAAATAGGTAAAATCGAGGAGATTTCCAGGTTAGACTCTCGTACATTACGCATTTACTAAATTGAATACAATCTACCTTTAGGAGATCTTTCAAGAACTGTTTTTTATATATCAAGGATCCCGAGATCCTTGGGAGAGATTAATAAGCCCTATACTGACTTAGGCATCAGAGTGTCCGCGCCGGACTCCCCTCCGGCGTGTTCTTTGCAGGTTCTTGAAGGTTTTGAACGAAGGCAACACAATTGGAGTGATTGTGCGTGTTCGAAGAGTGGGACATCCAATCCAGAGGACACGCAATCCTCTCGTGCAAATTTTAACACATCAACTGGCGCCGTCTGTGGGAAAGAATTGAAAGATTTTCTCACGAATTTCTACCTGTTTGAGCAAATGGGTGGCGGAGACAAAACATCCATTTCTGGAAAGAAAAATCTTCCGGGTGAGAATCCCCCTTTGCCGATCGATCCCCTACCAATAGGAGGCCGGGGGAAAAACCCAATTCACGCGCCTTCTGGATCACATCATCCGTTGGCGCCCACTCCAGATTTAGGTGATGAGAATCATCCCTTATCGGTCCGGGAGGGAATAACCGGGGATCTTGAAACCCCCGAGCCCCAGACCGCAGATCCTCAGCGAGAGGATATTCCAGACTCAGGGACACTCTTGATCTCTCCCGATCAATTGAACGCCCTCATCAGACAAGCCGTAGATAAAGCCTTTGCGGATCAAAGGGACCAGATTCCCAAGGTTGCACCAGGGAATCCAGAGGTACCGCCCCATAGACCCCAGGATGAGGCACCTGGAACCTCCCAAGTGTTGTCCAAAGAGATGGGGATACGAGTGGAAGAGGATGATAAAGTGCCCTCGCGCGCGGAAAGAAGCATTCCCCTTCGAAGCACTAGAAGGAACGTAGAACCGGCACCCCGAGGGACAGAACCCCTTGAGACAGAAGAAAGCACTGATGATACCTACGGAGGGCCAGTTAGCGACCAGCTACAGGCTCTGCAGAAAGAGATGAAGGATATGAGGAGACAGTTGGACAACCGAACCAGTATATCCGCTCACACATCCGGGTGCCAGTTCTCTCCTAACATATTACAGGATGAGTTACCATTCAACTTCAAGCCCCTTAACTTTGAATATGATGGTACGGCAGATCCTTACGAACACTTAGTAAGGTTTGAAAACGCTGCGCTATTACATCGCTACGGAGAAGGAATTAAGTGTAGGGTGTTCCTGACCACCCTGGCTAAAGCAGCGCAGCAATGGTTCACTCAGTTAGAACCTAATACCATCCAATCCTGGGAAGAATTCAGTGAGTTATTTCTCCATCAATTTGCAAGTGCCCGGAGACAGCCAAGGGCCACCTTGACCCTCTTCAATCTGAGGTAGGGGGAGAGCGAAAGCTTAAGAGCTTTTCTCCGGAGGTTTAATCAGGCAGCTCTGGAGGTCCCTACAGCCTCTCCGGAGGTGAAGATCAACGCCCTCACTAACGGATTACGAGATGGGGATTTCTTTTCCTCCTTAGCTAAGAAGCCAGTTAAGAATTTCGATGAGCTGCTGCACAGGGCTGAGAAGTACCTCACTTTAGAGGAGGTCCGTAAGGCCAAAAGGCTGGAGGTTAGGCCACCAGATCGAGAGAGAAGAAGGGAAGGTCCTTCCAGACGATCCAGCCCAGAGGTCCCTCGGACCTCTGGATCAACAAGAGATAGTAATCCCTCCGGAGGTCCCCGGTCTGGCCCTCGTGGGAGATTCGAGAAATACACGCCCTTGAGGATTGAGCCTGCTAAAGTACTGGAGGTAGCTGGAGACCATCCAGACTTGAAATTCCCATATTCCAGAAATCGAGGACCTCAGAAACCCAAGTCTGACCGATTCTGTCGATTCCACAATGAGTATGGGCATGATACGAACCAATGTTACCACTTGAAGGACGAAATTGAGAGGATGATCCAAGCGGGTCATCTAAAAGAATTTATATTCAGAGATAGGCAGGGCCCTCGAGGGCAGAAGCGGAAGGATCATGAAAGAAAACCAGAAGAGAAGGAAACCAGAGAAGTAGCTGAAGATATGCCCCCTTCTCCACCGAAGAGAGGAATAATCCACATGATAGTGGGAGGGCCAGCTGATGGAGATTCTTTTCGGAAGAGGAAGCAAAATGTCCGGGCTCTAAGAGCAGAGCAAGGGAGCCAGTTAAAAGAAGTGGGGCGCATGACGGAGACGCCCAATATCCGATTCGGCCCAGAAGATGTGAAGGGAGTTAAGGAAGATCACAACGACGCTCTGGTGATCACTACCGACATAGCTGGATTCGATGTTGCTCGAATCTTCGTAGATACGGGAAGTTCGGCTGACATCATGTTCTTTGAATGTTTTAAGAGAATGGAGCTGCATGTGAAGTTGCGCCCTGTAGATACCTCTCTGTATGGTTTCTCTGGAGGAGCAATCCAACCTTTGGGGTCAGTGATGTTACAAGTAGGATTGGGAAATGCTCCAGCTCGGAAGGTCCACGTGGTGGAGTTCCTTATTGTTGATATTCCCTCGTCATACAATGTTGTGATGGGACGGCCCAGCCTGAATCTTTTTCAGGCAATCATCTCCACATTTCATATGAAAATGAAATTCCCTACAGCCACAGGGGTGGGAGAAGTGAGAGGAGACCAGTATCAAGCACGGAAGTGCTATGCAGAGTCCGTGAAAATGGCAGATAGAGCCCTAACTAGGGGCCTGGAGCGGGTGAGAGGAGATGACCCTGAGGTTAAGAGGAAGAAAGTAGAAGGAGTGGCACCTGAACAAGTAAATGTTAAAACAGACGAGGAACTGATGAGCGTGGAGCTCTTCCCAGGGAAACTCGGCTTTGTTACCAAGATAGGTACCCAACTGGGGCCTGAACTCACAGAGAAGGTAATATTTACATTACGTCGAAATTCCGATATATTTGCATTTTCTCCAGCTGACATGACAGGAGTCCCTCCGGAGATAGCAATACATTGCCTTAATGTTGATCCAAAGGCAAGACCCGTAAAACAAAAACTACGAAATTTCGGGATTGAGAAGAATAACATTGTGAAGAAAGAAATCGAGAAGCTATTGAAAGCAGGGCATGTAGTGGAAGTCCAATTCCCAGAATGGCTCTCCAATGCTGTGCTGGTGCCTAAAGGGGGAGGAAAATGGAGAATGTGCATCGATTTCAGGGACCTCAACAAGGCATGCCCTAAGGACCACTACCCGCTACCAAGAATAGATCAGCTAGTGGATGCAACTTCAGGCTTTGAGTTGCTGAGCATGATGGACGCATACCAAGGGTACCACCAAATCCAACTGAATCCTGCAGATGTCCCCAAAGTGTGCTTCATAGCAGCCTGTGGAACGTTCGGATATGTTCGGATGCCATTTGGATTAATCAATGCCGGAGCAACCTATCAGAGGATGGTCGATGCTGTCTTTCGAAAGCAGCTAGGGAGAAACATGGAGATATATGTAGATGATATGTTGGCTAAAAGTGTGAAAGCAGATCAACATATAGAGGATTTGGAAGAAATTTTCCAAGTAATTCGAGAAAGCGGCATCAAATTGAACCCAGCCAAATGCTCTTTTGGAGTAAAATCAGGGAAGTTCCTGGGATATATGGTCACTCAACGAGGTATAGAGGTGAATCCAGCCAAGGTGAAGGCTGTACTGGACATGCGGCCGCCAAGAAACATAAAGGAGCTCCAGACACTCAATGGAAGGATTACAGCGTTGAGTAGATTCATAGCTAGGTCTGCTGAAAAGAGCCATCCCTTCTTTAAAATTCTTAAGAAAGGAACCAAGTTTGAATGGAGCGAAACATGCCAAAAGGCCTTTGAAGACCTGAAGCACCATTTGTCTCAGTTGCCGAAACTGACGAAGCCTTCTCCAGGAGATACCCTTATTTTGTATCTCTCCGTAGGGGAATTCTCACTAAGTACTGCTTTAGTCAAAGAAGAGGGATCTCTGCAGCACCCTATTTATTATGTCAGTAAAATCATTCAGGGGGCCGAAAATCGTTACTCAGAAATTGAGAAGGCTGCTCTAGCTGTGGTCGTTACAGCCCGGAGGCTGCGCCCATATTTCCTTTCTTACAAAATATTGGTCCGCACTAATTACTTGTTGAAACAGGTTATAGGACGAGCAGACCTCTCTGGAAGGATGGTGAAGTGGGCGATCGAGCTCCAAGAATATGACATAGATTTCGAGCCACGGAAGTCTATAAAGGCTCAAGCCCTGTCAGATTTCATCCAAGAGTCGACTAAACCAGAGGAGGTCGAGGGATGGAAGGTGTACGTAGATGGCTCAGTGACCCTGAGCGGATGCGGAGCAGGGATTGTGTTGATAGGCCCCCGAGGAGAGGACCTACAATTCGCAGTGAGGTTTCAATTCATGACCTCAAATAATGGAGCAGAGTATGAAGCTTTGATCAGAGGGATGGAGATGGCATTGGAATTGGGAGCTCCAAAGGTAACCCTATACTCAGACTCCCAACTAGTTGTTCAGCAGGTGAATGGTGAATATGTAGCCAAAGATAGCAGGATGGCTGCTTATTTGGAGCGCGCCAAAGCGGTGATGGGCAAATTCCAAGAATGCGAGGTAGTCCAAATACCCCGAGAGAAGAACATGCAGGCGGATAGTCTCTCCAAACTCGCTAGCTCCATAGAGTTTGATGGACAGGGAACAATAACTCTAGTAGTTGCGGAAAGAGAGACTCTGGAGAACCCCATTGGCTCCATTGAAGAGGAAGATGATTGGAGAAGGGCTATATGGATAGAACTCACCAAGGAAGCAAATGCCCCTACCACCAGAGAGACCCGAGCCCTTCGGATCAAATATTGTATTATCGGAGGGCACTTATACAAGAAGTCGTTCACGCACCCATATTTGAGGTGCATATCGACTAGAGAAGCTATATACACACTTAGAGAGATCCACGAAGGTGATGCAGCCAGTCATGAAGGATACAAAGCGGTAGTGAAGAAAGTTTTAAGGGCAGGGTTATACTGGCCCTCCATGACAAAAGATGCTAGAGAATCTGTGAGGAAATGCGTCAAGTGTCAGAAAAATGCTCCATTGATAAGGACCCCTGCGGAAGAGATGGGAGCGATGCACTCTCCTTGTCCCTTCGCTAAGTGGGGAATCGACTTGGTAGGACCCTTCCCTCCAGCCTCCGGAGGGAGAAAATTTCTAATAGTAGCAGTGGACTATTTTAGCAAATGGGTGGAAGCTGCCCCCCTGGCTACGATAGATGAAGAAAATGTGATTAAATTCCTGAAGAAACAAATCTGCTGTAGATTCGGAGTACCCAGAATATTGGTCTCCGATAATGGAACACAGTTTAATGGCGAAAACGTCCGAGGATGGTGTGCAAGATTGAACATAGTACAGAGATTCACTTCTGTAGCCCATCCTCAGGCTAACGGACAGGTGGAGGTTACTAATCGAACAATAGTAGATGGGATCCGAACTAGGTTGACAAAGATAGGAGGAGGATGGGTAAACGAGTTAGATAATGTATTATGGTCATATAGGACTAGCCCGAAGACAGCAACTGGAGAGTCTCCATTTCAGCTGGTCTACGGAGCTACGGCGGTGATACCTCCAGAGGCCGTTTTACGATCGCATCGAGTTGCCCAATTTGAAGAACATCAGAATGAAAGATTGATGAGAGAGGCTCTAGATTTGATGGAAGAAGAAAGAGAGATGGTCAGGGTACGTGTTGAAAGATATAAAAGCAGAATTAAAGCTGCATATGATCGAAGAGTGATCCCGAGGTCCTTTAGAGCAGGGGACCTGGTGCTGAGAAGAGCGGACGCCCTGAAAAACACAGGAAAGCTGGAGCCCAACTGGGAGGGACCCTACAAAATCACACAGGTGTTGAAAGGAGGAGCATACAGACTGCAGAGTATGGAGGGGGTTGACATAGCTAGACCCTGGAACGTTTGCCATTTGAAGAGATTCTTTATTTGAAGACAGTGTAAGGTCTTGAGACCACCTATTACTTTTGTTTTGTGACTTTTTGCATTGATTCGTACTTTACTTGGTGTATTTTGTGGCTTCACCGGAGCTCTTTTTCCCTCTCTGCGGGTTTCCCCTTTGGGGTTTTTCCGTAAAGAGGTTTTTAATGAGACCGGCGTAGGTTATCTATGGCCTATGTTGAAAATTGACAATAAATCAATGAAGCCTTATCCCTTTTTGAAAAATGAATTACTCAGATTTATTATGTCTTGTTTATCTTTCTCATATGTGAATGTGCGACGTATGAATATAACTATAGCGAGAGCGAGAGACACTCACAGGCCTAGGGGCCGAGGTGCTCCAGAGAGCCCTCACTTTACTTGAGACCCAAGTGGGTTACTGAAATGAGAGGATTTTATGAATTAAAATCTTTTAAGAATACGAGTGAGAGACACTCAACGGCCTAGAGGCCGAGGTGCTCCAGCGAGCCCTCACTTTACTTGAGACCCAAGTAGGTTACTGAAATGAGAGGATTTTATGAATTAAAATCTTTTAAGAATAAGAGTGAGAGACACTCAACGGCCTAGAGGCCGAGGTGCTCTAGAGAGCCCTCACTTTACTTGAGACCCAAGTGGGTTACTGAAATGAGAGGATTTTATGAATTAAAATCTTTTAAGAATAAGAGTGAGAGACACTCAACGGCCTAGAGGCCGAGGTGCTCCAGAGAGCCCTCACTCTACTTGAGACCCAAGTGGGTTACTGAAATGAGAGGATTTTATGAATTAAATCTTTTAAAAATAAGAGTGAGAGACACTCAGAGACCGAGGTGCTCCAGAGAGCCCTCAGCTTACTTGAGACCCAAGTGGGTTACCGAAATGAGAAGATTTTATTAAATAAGATCTTTTAAAAATAAGAGTGGGAGACACTCAGAGGCCTAAAGGCTAAGGTGCCGAGAAATAATTCCAAATTAGCCCACAAGACCAACAAGGAGGGGGGAAAGAGAATACACCTCCAACACATTCCTTGCTGATCTTGTACGCTGCTCATGCAAGAAAGAAAGAGACCACAAAGCATGCAACATTAAGCTAACATAATTACTACAAAAAGCCCCCACCTATCCAGGAGTGTGGGGTCCCCTACAAAGTATAAGGAGCAAATGTTATGAGCAGAAAATAAAGAGTGTAGCAAAACAACAGAAAAATAGATTGTCTATGATGATCAGGAATATGATATTTAAACTGCTTTTTCAGCAGCAGCCTCCTGGGTAGCAACCCCCTCAACCTCAACTCCTTCAGTTACTCCAGCAGCGCCCTCTTCCCCAGCAACATGATTGCTAGATCCTCCACCTTCCTCCGGATCCTTCATACTCCCCATAGCATCAGCAGTGCCGGTCCCTCCATCCATCCCTGTTGCCACTTTTGGAACAGAAACATAAGGATAAATAAGTGGCTCCAGAGGCTTTAGCTCAGCCATACCTATCTTGGCAGCCTGCAACTTGGCAATAGCTTGGCCCATCCCGGGTAGCCACCAAGGACTGTCCGGACTCTCTTGAGGATCCCCCAGGAACTTTGGAGGGGTAGCGAGTCGATCCAGATGAAACTCACGAGAATAAGTCCCATCGAATCCTGGGGCTGAATGCTCGGCGATGGCGTTGCTGAAGCCGTGATCGATAAAATGAGGAATGTGCGGCCCCATGGCACAGAGAAAGCTCGAGCTCTTCAGGAAACTGGACAACCACTGAGTATGAAGAGTTTCTAAGAACTCTTGGCCCAAGGGAGAAGTGAATAGAGACTCAATACAAGCCCGCACCCCAACATCCGGCAGCTCCTGTTTCATCCGCCCTACCTCCTGCACCAGACGCTTGATCCTGACAGCATCCTGCTGGCTTTGGGTCTGTAAGAAAGACAACTCCTCGGATAGAGCCTGTGCTCGCTTATGAGCCTCCTCCTTTTCCCTAGTAATATCCTTGAAGGACAATTGAAAGGAGGACACCTCAGCTCGGAGAAGCTCAAGTTCAGCCACCATCTCGACACCTCGGTCGAGTATCTTGGCATAGGTAACGCCAAACTGCAAAGGAAAGGAAAATGATGTTGGAGATGTAAAGAAAACAACGAACGTGAATAAGAAAAATCAAAATAGAAGATACCTCTGCGAAAAGATGAGCGCCATGGAGTAGTTGGTCCTCAGGAGGGGAGGAATCAGATGAAGCAGTAGCATGGGAAGGAACGAGACATCGGTCAATAAGACGATGGAGAAGTTCATATGGAGAGGAGCTTTTCTCGACAGGAGTACGAGGCGTTTTTCCCTTCTTTTTCTTAGAAGTGCCACAGTCAGCAAAAACGGCGTTGGCAGCCGAGCGGGTTCTTTTAGCAACTGAACCTGGGACCTGAGTGGAAGAGCTAGGGAGAGGGGGGATCTTTGAAGAACCCTCTGGAGCCGGAGTCTTAGCAGAGCTCTCGAGAGCGGGAGATGGAGGAGCCTTTGGAATGTCTTCTGGAGCGGATAATACAGGGGCCTTCACTATGCTGAGAGCAGGGGCATCTCGGGAGATATGAGTCAACCAACTCATTGCTACAAATAATCAAGAAAATTTTCAGAGTTCAGAAAAACAACCACATGCAAGAAATAAAATATAGCAATAGAAGATTTTTTACCATCTCGGGAACCTAAGGGAAAATCTTGAGGACAAAAGCCGAAGTGGGAGAGGATGCGAGGATTGTTGCAAATGGCAATAACATCGAAATAGTCGCGTAAATGGGTATGAGTGTTGAGATTATCCATAATGGTGAGATTGGAAACTGAGTAAGCTTTCAGGGGAGGAGGAATCACTCCGGGATTTTGGAATAACCAATCCCCGTGAGGAAATGGCCAATCGGTAGGACTGGTAGCAAAGAAGTAGTAATCTCGCCAAGATGAGTCTTCCTCATGGAGTTTTTTCAGAAATTTACAAACACGGGACCTTCGACCACTAACATAGAAGAAGCCATCATTCACCTTGCATGAGTGTTGGCTCAGAAATAGTTCAGCAGATGGGTCACCCCCATTCCCCTTCACCAAGATGTAGAAACCTATCATAGTACGGATGGCATTCGGAGTAAACTGGTTAAGGGGGATCTGCATACGGGTGGATATGGCAGCCAGATAAGGATGAATCGGAAACCGTAGTCCGGCCCTAAGATGGGCTTCGAAAAAAGCAAGGGTCCGAGGCTGGGAAATATCTGGGCGTTCATCGGAGCGAGGAGCACGAAAGGCGTACTCCGATGGAAAGCCATAGGCGTGAGCAAGGTCAACTAAGTGAGTATGGTCAATTTGGGAAGCGGGGGAAATTCTATTCTCTGGACTCCCCATTAGAGAGGGAGTCGCTTCAGAGGAATTTTGGTTGGTAGCTTCCGGAAGAGAGGGAGGATTTGACATCGATTTACACTATTAATAAAAGCAGAACAAGAGAATAGCTGGGTTACCTTGAAGTAGAAGGGCTATGGAATCAGACGAGGCGGTTGACGACAGCAGAGACTCGAGGTGAAGAACACCGGAGAAGAAGGATGAAGACGACGAGAAATCTTTGGGAGGAGTGAAATTTGAAAAGTAAAGAGAGAAAAGGGAGATGGTTGCGTGAAGTAAGTGAGGAAAGATAGGGGGAAAAATCGAGGGTTTTCCTCGGGAGAATAACAGAAGAGAGAGAAAGGTGATCGCGTGAAGTTCACGCGCGGAAGCTGAAAAGTCTCCCAGAATTTGAGGCGGGAAAGCCCTCGGAGAAGGACATTTTTGAAACTTCCTCTCCAAAGCGGGGAAGATACACGTTTCTCCAGGAGGACCTTTGTAACAAGTTCTAGGAAAATTTCTCTACTCTCACAAAAGATGTCCCCCTTTTACGAGAGTAGGGGGGAGTGATGATGCGGCCTAAAAATGTCACTTAATAAGGAGTCGACACGTGTATAAGGGATAGGATAAAAGTGAAAGGATCAGATTATGAAATATGCTCTGAGGAGAAATCCTCTCGGGAGATCCCTTTGGAGGGAGCTACCGCCAAAGAGAAGCTTCCAGAAGAATTACTTTGGAGGAAGTTCGTGAGCCTTGAACGTAGGGAGGTTCCGCTATTTTCGGCTTGGACTCGATAGAAGATGGACCTTATCCTCTATTATCCGGGGGAACCGAGTCAAATAAAGAGGAGATGTGGCCGAGTCTTCGGGAAGTGGAGGAAAGAAGGCTTCGTCCACTCCGCAGGACCGAGTCTGGCGGGTAGTTCCGGGAAAGAAGGAAGGCTTGACTTCCTCTCCAACTAATATCTCTATAAATAGGTAAAATCGAGGAGATTTCCAGGTTAGACTCTCGTACATTACGCATTTACTAAATTGAATACAATCTACCTTTGGGAGATCTTTCAAGAACTGTTTTTTATATATCAAGGATCCCGAGATCCTTGGGAGAGATTAATAAGCCCTATACTGACTTAGGCATCGGAGTGTCCGCGCCGGACTCCCCTCCGGCGTGTTCTTTGCAGGTTCTTGAAGGTTTTGAACGAAGGCAACACAATTGGAGTGATTGTGCGTGTTCGAAGAGTGGGACATCCAATCCAGAGGACACGCAATCCTCTCGTGCAAATTTTAACACATCACTTTCATTGGCACAATTAGATTGACATATTGTTTAGTATGATCACACCTTTTCATCTACTACAAACTAACGCATCAGGTGTGGTCTGATTCCTACCTGAGGGAATCCCAGAGCACTTCTGTCAGTTCACCAGCTTGTTTGATACAAAAAAGGGCTACAGATTTATGGCAGGGTGTGGATTTGTGTGGTGTGGAACTGGAGGAACAAGTTTGTTTTTTAGAACAGAGAGTGAAATCCAAAAAAAGTCACAAACGAGATAAAATGACGATCTTGGAGCTGGTGCTCGACGGGTAATTTGATTAGTCACGGATCCTCCTTTAAAGGATGGCTTACAGATCCGGCGCAGTCAATGGGAGGCATATAAGCAGCAGTGATATCAGTATGTTTTTTCAAATAAGTGAGAGTAGCCTTGGTGTTTGATTTGTTTGGATTAGTTTTCCCTTTTTGGTATTTAATTCTGTAACTATCTCACCTTCTGGGTACTACTTATACCTGCAAATTCTCTTTTAGTATAAAGGAAGTTGTACACATGCAACATGCTCTATCTTCATGTATTTTCGTCAATTGAAATCAACGTGAGTTATACTCGATCTATGGGTCAAACTCTTACGGAGTATATAATGATAACACCACATTGTTCATAAGTATGTCAAAAATTGATTTTGAAGGAAAGTCCATGTGCAAAAAGTGTGTTGTTTTGGCGGTTTTTACTAATAATTTTGATATGGCAAATTATATTTACATTGCAATGCAATTTGCTGATCCGTTATTGAACTTAAGCCTACAAGGAGCTCAAATCTCTATAAACTGAATCGTTTAAAATGAAACACATATTATTTTTTGCGAGGAATGTAATTGCCAACAACTTTTTACAAATTAATGTTCGTGCATTTTATACCTCACGTTGTGTTTCAATTCTGGAATAAAATTAAGAACATGTTGAGTTATGAAAGTAAAAGTGTATTTCATGATGATTTTTTTTAATTACTTATTTTAAAGCAATGGGAAGATAAAAATAATAAAATTAACGACGCTTCTATAAATTACGAGAGATAAAGTTATAGTAGGCCCATGCAATGCACGGGCAAAAAACTAGTAAATAAAACACGGAGTATAAATTAAATAATAATAAGCATTTTGATTGATTGGAACTTTATTTATTTGGGCCTTTATTTTTGTAGGTTGTTACATGGACTTTAAATTAATCTAAGTTGGTTAACGATCTTTGGGAAAAGAATCGGTGCAACACTTGATGTGAAAAATTGAGTTGGCTGGAACGGTGATATGCACTCCGGCGATTGATGGCATTCATTTGAGTAGCCATCCCAACTAATAAAAAGAAGGTGCTTAGGCTTAGTGTCTGTACCGTGTCTACGATGGTTAGGAACAAGCACATTTTTTAAGGGTAAAAGGACTCTTATCGAGGTGATTGTCGTAACATTAAAACTAACATTTGTGTAAGTAAGATTAAGGAATTCGAGAAATATGTTAGGAATTAAAGTGATTCGTTGTTTATTTTTTTGAGTGCATTTTTTTGTGGATTGTGTGTTGTTGCTTTTCGGTTTTGTTGGCAGGATATAAGGAGGATCACGCTTGCGGCCTAGTGGGAGGATGGATAACATGAGGCTGGTTGGGAGGCGGCCTTGCTGTGAAGGTAATTGGCATCGTTTGGAAAAGGACCAGTTTTGATAATAGCATTTTTTTTTCGTGTTCAAGATATGTTATAGATTAGGCTGTTTGTATTTGGCAAACAGCTCCAGGCGGTTTTATCCACTGAGTTTTTCGTAGGAGGTTTTTAACCGAGAACCGGATGGATGGGGAAGAGTGATGAGTGTTTTGTAACGATGGCGTAAGTTGTTCGTTTTTTAGCAATAACATCTTTAAATTCTTTGCTTAAAAAAAAGTTAAATGGTTCAAATTTCATTCTCAATATATTTTTTATTTTGATAGTAGTTTAGATGGTTAGTTATCAACCCTTTTAAGGTTGAGGGAATTATTGGAGATTTTAGAGAAATTCTCTAATCATTAGATTTAAAAATTCTCCACCATCCTAGGAAGGTGAGTTAATAAATAGAAAGAATGTAGAGTATTTTAAAATAAGGGTAGGGCTACTGTGTACTAAGTACACGGTGTACTTGAGTCCACTTGCAAATCGCCATATGTGGATAAATAATATATTGCACGCTCATATACCAACTATTCGTTACAGCCTAGTGGTTGACCCCTCAATTTTTTACCACAAGGTCACGCGTTCGATTCCCACCTTCATCAAATTTTGAATTTTATTTTATCACCTGTTTTTTTTATTTTCGCACCTAATAAATATTTTAGCACTCGTTTATATAGATTATAAAAGTGCAAGACTAATAACCAAAAGTGTATCATTGATAGTCATAAAAGTGCAAGATTAAATAATGAAATGTGTGAAATTAATAACAATTTTTAAAAAAAATTAGGAACAGTTTATCTATATTATAAAAGTGTAAGACTAATAACCAAAATGTGTATCATTGAGGCAAATTTATTTAAATATAATATTTTTTAGAAGTGTTTTCTAAAATGTAACAAAAATGGGGAAAATTTTCAATTTAGGCAAAGGCCTGGGTGCCACCCTAGCTTTTTGAAAAGGCATGGGTGCCACCCTAGCCTCTTAATTTAAAAATCGAACAAAAAAAAAAATAACAAAAGGCCCATATGCCAAAAGAGCTTTTTACACGGTTTCTCTGGTAAAGCCAAAAGGCCTATGTGGCAGATGGGTCTTTTCATTCCCGAGAATTTTGTCTCTTGTGAATAGGGTTAACAAATCGTGCTATCGTGTCGAGTTTCGTGTCGACACGGTGACACGACACGATAAGGCCAAACACGACACGATAATGATATGTGTCGACACGACACGAACACAATAATTTTCGTGTCGATACGACACAACACTATAATTTTCGTGTCGAAATGACACGATACGATAATGACACGCAACACGATAACAACACGATAACGACACGATAAGAAAATAAATAAATTTAAAATCGCATTTAAATATATAAAAATTAATATATTTATATAAATATAAAAATTATTGTGTTATTATCGGATACGTGTCATTATCGTGTTGTGTCGTGTCGTATCAGGTAAATAACAGGTTAACGGGTTGTTAACAAGTTAATGGGTTACATGTTTATTTTATCGTGTTTAACGGGTTGACACGAACCCGACACGAACACGACACAAAATTTTCGTGTCATTATCGGGTCGACCTGATAACGACATGAACCCGATAAGGCCAAACACAAACCCATACTTTTCGTGTTAGATTCATGTCGTG
Organism: Galeopsis tetrahit; assembly: GCA_963675135.1. Classification (NCBI taxonomy): domain Eukaryota; kingdom Viridiplantae; phylum Streptophyta; class Magnoliopsida; order Lamiales; family Lamiaceae; genus Galeopsis; species Galeopsis tetrahit. Next base: position 36,146,275 of record OY776122.1, read on the forward strand.
CTATCGTGTCGTGTCGAAAATTGAACCCTGTTTGTGTGTTGTCTCATCCTCGCAAACCGTGTAAGAGGCTCTTCTGGCATATGTGCCTTTTGTTATTTTTTTTATTTTTTCATTTTTTTCGATTTTTAAATTAAGAGGCTAGGGTGGCACCCAGGCCTTTTCAAAAAGCTAGGGTGGCACCCAGGCCTTTGCCTAAATTGAAAATATCTCCCATTTTTGTTACATTTTAGAAAACACTCCTACAAAATGTTATATTTAAATAAATTTGCCTATCATTGATAGCCATAAAAGTGCAAGTTTAAATAATAAAATGTGTCAAATTAATAACAATGTTTTTCAAAAAATTAGGAACAGTTTATGTAGATTATAAAAGTGTAAGTACTAATAACCAAAAGATGTATTTTAATTGTCATAAAAGTGCAAGAATAAATAAAAAAATGTGTGAAATTAATAACATTTTAAAAAAAAATTAGGAACAGTTTATTTAGATTATAAAGGTGCAAGTACTTATAACCAAAACGTGTACCTTTAATAGTCATAAAAGTGTAAGCTTAAATAATTAAATGTGTGAAATTAATATATAATTTACACTTTTCATTAAGAGATTATTAACGCCAGAGTACAAAATCTACCCCCTAAGTGTGTGCTCATACATTCCCTTTTTTTTAAAAAAAAATGTCTACTTGGTAATACAAAATTTCATATGAATAGTCGATTATACCCCTCATTTGTTAATAGGTTTTTTATTTTCGTTTCATCCGCATTATCTTCTCCCTCTTTCTTTCTCTGTCTCATTATCAAATACTCCTTATTTGTTTCTCTCCTTTCTCTCACATTTCCCGATGGGAAAAACACACACACACACAAAAGATCTGAAATTGGAAAAATACACACACACAAGATCCGCAAATATGAGGAAGAGGAGGGTGTGGCTTCGGTGTTTTTAGACGGCGGAGGTGGCGCGGGGAGCAGCAAAAGATCTGAAATTGGAAAAATACACACACACAAGATCCGCAAATATGAGGAAGAGGAGGGTGTGGCTTCGGTGTTTTTAGACGGCGGAGGTGGCGCGGGCGCTGCTCCCCGGAGTTTCTCTCCTTGGCTTCGGTGTTTTTAGACGGCGGAGGTGGCGCGGGCGCTGTTCCCCAGAGTTTCTCTCCTTCATTGAACGTTTTCGCAACTCGTCGAAAAAAATGGCGGCCGTTTTGAGTGGTGCCTCTCGCCGTCGTTGCTTCATCTCCGTCGGTTCCGCTCTAGATCTGATAACTAATATTTGAAAACTCGAAAGGTCTGCCTCTCTATCATCTAGGCTTCCTTTTTTTAATTTTCGAGGGGGGGCCTTGCAGAGCCTGAATGCCCGGTGCTCGTCTTCTCCGATCTACGCCGCTCGCGTGATGGTGGCGTAGATTTAGGGTTTTTTGAAAATAAGTTTTTCACTATTTCTTCCATGGAGTTTTTTGTGTTGACTAATTTGCATCTTCTTGGAGTTGTGTTTTTCCGCTATGATTATGTGAAGATTAGTGGAAAAAGATTGTGATTGATTATAATTGAAGATTCTTTACTTTTTCATCTGTAGTGGTTGACTAAATGTAATTTGAACTGATTTTAATCAATTGATGGCTCCCCCTGAAAAAAGATGTTTCATTCTCTCGAGTTTTGATGTTTAATCAACTTGCGTTCAATCTGTTTGATGAATGTTCTCAATGAAACTTTTTTTAAATGTGTGTGCGGAGATTTTCTTATTACAACGTGATCTTTTCTCATGTTTGTGTTATTGGTGTTGGGATTAATCTTGATTGTTATCCCACATCACAAATTGTCATGGGCTAATGTACTGTTACTTTTGGTTTAGCACCTTCTCCCCTTTTCTCTAGATCTTGGGGATGAGCTCTACCCAAAGCCCATTTAACAAACGTCTAAAATCTCAGGTGAAAGATAGGCACAATGGAAACTTGTTGTTGGATGAAGAAGGCCATATCATACACATAGATTTTGGTTTCATGCTTTCTAATTCACCTGGAGGTGTAAATTTCGAGAGTGCACCTTTTAAGCTAACACGTGAACTTCTTGAGGTAAAACATTTAGTCATTTGCCTACTCATATTAGTTTTGCTTCTGTGATCTCAAATGATTATGAACAAATGTGATTGCTGGTTTTACTAGGTAATGGACTCTGATGCTGAGGGAGTTCCAAGCGAATTTTTTGATTATTTCAAGGTAAGTGGTGGAATTTGTCCATCTATACCTTATATGCAGGAGTCAGGTTCCGTTTGTATATTTGTAGTGTTTATAATTTATTCCGTTTATTCTATTTTTCAGGTTTTATGCATCCAAGGTTTTCTCACATGTCGCAAACATGCAGAGCGCATTATTCTTCTTGTTGAGATGTTGCAGGTGAGATCAACTTCTCCTTTTTTTTATCCTGACATTCTTTTTCCTTTTTCCCAGCTGCTAAATCATTTAATCATTATTTAAAGTTGTGGATTGGTGGGAAGTAGGATGAGTCAGACTTATTAAATCTCATCTGGTAGACCTTTTGCATTCCTTCCGCCATTCAGGATGGTCTTTTCTCTTCTTAACCTTCATTACATTTTTTTTATCGTTTCATGCTTGCAACTACTAGTTAATGAATACAATCGAACTTTTATCCAACCTTGACATCTTTTTTCTGTTTTGGTATAATTGAAATCCAGGTCTGGTTCAGTGTGTTTAGATGTTATCAGTCAGACTTGGAGTCCCATGTTTGGTAATGCATTAGCATAGTTCTTGATGATAATTGATTCTCTCTGGAAGCACTGGAAACCATTTTATTGACTTCAGTTTGTTTTGTTTTCTTCTTATTTGCTTTTCATTCTTGGAAATTGTTTTTCATTCTTTTCTTTTGTTAAGAGGCAGCATCTTTCTTCTTTGACATTATAAACGGGTGCCCCTTATTTTTTTTTATTTTTTTTGAGGGTCGGGTGCCCCTTATTTATTGAGCTTGTAACTTTTTTCTTGTACTTTATATCATCAATAAATGTTTTTGTCTAACAAAAAAAAAAAAAAAACTTAAGTGGAGTAACATTTTTTTACTTGAAAATCTTGTCGATATTCAATATTTAATATATATATGTCTATATTCAATATAGATGTTGATATTCAATATAGATGTTGATGTTCAATATTTAATTATATTCAATATATATAGATATTCAGTGTTCAATATTTAATATGTATGTCGATATTCAGTTAAAAGAAAATTGAATTAATAAAATTTAATAAAAAAATTTAAAGAAAAGTTGATAGAAAAGTATATTATACTACTAATTAATTAATATATAATTAAAAATTTTGAATTTAAAATTTGACGTAATTTTTGAAAAATAATTCTGAATAATCAAGTAAATTCTGATTTTAAAAAATTGTGTGAATTAAAAATTTTAAAAAATCTGAATAATAATTTTAAAATAAAAATTTGGAGTCAAAATATAAATAAAAAAATTGAATAAATCTAATTTGAACACAAAATGTTCAATATACTTATCGATGTACAACAATTATGTAAATATTCAATATACTTATCGATGTACAATAATTGTGTAAATGTTCAATATACTTATTGATGTAAGTGTTCAATATACTTATCGTTGTACAATATATATATATATAATTACTATTAATTAAAATCTGAATATAAAATCTTAATAAAGAAGATTAAATTAATAAAATTTAATAAAAAAGTTTGACTTAAGTTGATAGAAAAATTCAATATATATAATTTCAGTTAATTAAAATCTTAATAAAGAAATTGAATTAATAAAATTTAATAAAATATGATTTGACAAGTCAAAGTCAAAGTTAAAATTTAATAAAAAAAAATTTGGAAAAAAATGAATAAAAAAAATTCAAGTAAAATTTGAATTAATGCAGATAAAAAATACATGTATATCCAAATGGTAATTGAGGGGGTGTATTGATGAAAGTTGTGGGGTAGTGATTGAAAAATTGGGAAACACTAGTCCATGCCCATTACCAGGCCCAATGACTAGCCTAATATTCTGGGCGGCGGCCGCCGCCTGGGAAATTGTCGGCAACAGGGCGAGATGTGGATCTCCGGCGTCGTTGTGAAGGGCCGCTTTCAGGCCATAAAAAACCCTCTTAACACCATAAAAAATTCAAAGATCTCAAACTTCCACACCAAAAAGACATGTCTTTCGCTTCAAATTTTTTTACAAATTTCACATTATAAACTCATCAAGAAATATAATAAGGAAAAACATAAAAAATCAAGGATCTGACCTCTCAACATAAAAAAATTTGAAAATTTAAAGGACCCAGCAAATCGGAGGAATAAGAACCAGAAAATTAAAAGAATACAAAAAATTCAAAAACTAACTTAAAATGAAAAAAATCAGAGGAAAAAATCAGAGGAGGAGGAGGCTTGAACATCTTTCTTCTTCAAACAAAGGGGCGGCGGCGGCCTTCAAACGGAGGCGGTGGTGAGAGAGTAGCAGCAGCGGCGTGGAGGGAGGAGGGTTTCGAACAAACCTTAGTAGTCGAAGCCGGGAGCGGGCCGAGGAAGATGGAGGCCGGGAACCCACCACCCGTGTCGCCGGCATCGTTGGAGGCCGCCGGAAAATGGAGAGGGGTGTCCGCCTTCTTCTTTCGCGAATCGCAACTTCGAAGAGTGATGAACTTGGGTTTTAGAATTTTGGAATGAGATAGGAAGAGAAGGTTAAAAGTCCCAAACAAATGGCAGCGAGAGTTGAAAGGTTGGAGTGAGATGGTATCATTTCATTTGATTTGACATATGCTTTACTTCTGAAATGGTTTTGGTCATTCCAACAAACATTATGCGGAAGGAAATTTAAGGGCAAAATAGTCATTGACTACTTAAGAATTGTATCTCCTCACAATTTATTAATCAATTGTATTTGCACACACTTAGAGTCTCCCAAATGTACTAGAGCAAACTTTGCCCTTTCATTAATAGAACATACACTCTTCAGTTATAATTATTAATAGATCATACACTTTTCAGTTATAATAACATACACTTTTTATTAATATATAACTAACACTTTTCATTAATAGATCATACACTTTTCAGTTATAATAACATATACTTTTCAGTTATAATAACATACATTTTTCATTAATATATCATACACTTTTAAGTTATAATAACATACATTTTTCAGTTATAAGAACATACACTTTTCATTAAAAACAATGTTGCACTTTTTAATATAGTAACGTACACTTTTCATTTAAAAAATAAAGATGCACTTTTCAATATACTAACATACACTTTTTCAAAATAAAAATTGAAAAAAAAAATATCGAAAAAAAATTAAAAAAAAAAATTTATAAAAAAAAAATCAACGGTCAACAGTTGACTACTCAAAGTCCACTCAAGTACACCATGTACTTGAGTGTATACAAGACTTTGGCTTAAAATAATTTCAGAAAATTTTAGAACACAAAAAAAATTATTTGAGATTTTAGAGAATTTCTAATCATTTGATTTAAAAATTCTCCACCATCCATTATGATTATTACGATGAGTTAATAAATAGGAAAAGGGTTGTTTGTACGAAATACAGAAAGTTGTACGAAATAGGAAGGGTTGTTTGAACGAAATACATAAAGTTGTGAGCTAATTAAATAATTAAACAAAAGTTGCACCTACACTTGACTAGACCCCTGGCCTCCTCCGACTGTCCACTATATTCTTCAAGCAAAACAAGACTTTATTTAAAATCATCCCTATACCATGAACATCTATTGTTTTAATTTCAACAATCATTTTTGCATTATAAGTAATCAACTCACCATAATCATCATTGGCAAGTAGAACTTTGTCACTCTCCAAAAATCCAATTACCATATGGAACATGAATGCTTCACAATCAATACTATATAATTTAGTACACAATTCTTTCACACTATAGTCTTGCATCAAACCAAACATTGCACCTAATAAAATTATCTATGTCCCAATTGAATTTGAAAGCTCTAATTTATATTCCCCACATGATCAACCTCTTCCAACTCCTCTGGCATGGAATGTGAAAATCGAATTACGATAGACATTTCCATCAGTAAATTCACTGACAATCCAATACAGAAACTCTTTAAATAAACAGGAATGTCCATGAATAGGACGAACACTACAAGCCTGTGAGTTTTGACATGATTTCGATCATAATCTCTTCAACAATATAATCCGATTGATTACCTAAGAAACCAAATTTCTCAAAACCCTCTCTGATAGAAACCCTAACCTAATTAACCAAATCTATTTGAAGAATTAATATGATCAGGGCTAGCAATTCGGGCTGCTCAGCCCATTCCATTGGAACGAGTGATGTTCATGCATGTGCTAGGTCGGGCCTACAAAATTGGAGCCAGAACTAATCTTTTCTAGGCTAGTGGGCTCACGAGCCAACCTAAACACATTATACACCATCCTCCACGAAAGTGAGTTAATATAAAGAGGATAATGGTCGTTCTTAAGAAATATACGAAGTTGTTTTTTTTAAAGGAGAAATATACAAGTTGTAAAAAAAATTATTGATATTAAATGAATTTATTTTTTAGTTATGCTTGAGTGTAATTGGTTGCACCTATACAACTTGTTATGGTTCTTCGGGACTGGACCCTTCCGTATATAGAGAAACAATGAATAGGGAAATTATAATTTCATTGAATAAAATAAAAGTGTTTACAAGAGAAGTATTTATAGATACAGAGTGTATCTATATTTACAAGATACAAACGAATATTTACAAGATATTCTAGAGATCATATAATATGAAAAGATATATTCATATCCTAAATATTATATTCCTAATACGCCCCCTCAAGATGGAGCACCGTAGGAGAGTCCAATCTTGGTCATAAGTAGTTGCAGTCGAGCACGAGGTAATGGCTTGGTGAGAGCATCAACAAGTTGGTCTGCGGACGAAACATGTGAGACTCTAAGCTGAGATGTCTTGATCAAATCTCGAACAAAATGAAAATCAATTGCAATATGCTTCATTCGAGAGTGAAAGACAGGATTTGAACAGAGATAAGTGGCCCCAATATTATCACAATAGATAACAGGAAGAGTCGGAACTGAGAAACACAATTCATGAAATAAGGACTTTAACCATTGAACTTCAGAGGCAGCGGAGGCAATGGCACGATACTCGGCTTCCGTGGAAGAACGAGCAACTGATTTTTGTTTCTTTGAAGACCATGAAATAGGATTAGCCCCAAGAAATACAATGTAAGCACTTGTAGAAGTACGATCATCACTGTTGCCGGCCCAATCAGCATCAGTAAAACAATGTAGAGATGAGGAAGGTTCAGGTTTCAAGGTTATTCCTACATCTCGAGTCCCATTTAAATAACAAAGAAGACGTTTAACTGCACCCCAATGAGTAGTGGTTGGAGCATGCATAAACTGAGATAACTTATGAACAGCAAATGCAATATCAGGTCTGGTGAGTTGTAGATATTGAAGACTACCAAGTACTTGACGAAATTGAGTGGCATCAGCAGGAGGTGTCCCATCCGAAAGAGTGAGACGAGCTGAGGTGGATAGTGGAGTCTGAACTGGTTTGGAGGTGATCATGTTATACCGAGTAAGGAGATCAGCCACATACTTTCGTTGGGAAAGAAAGCATGATTTCTTGGTACGAAGAACTTCCACACCTAGGAAGTAGGAAAGGGGGCCCAAATCTTTCACTGAAAAATTTTGTACCAAGGTCCGTAGCCACTCGAGTGAGGAAGGGAATGTTATTTCCTGTGAGAATCAGATCATCAACATACACAAGGAAATATGCAATAACACCAGATTTATTGTACACAAAAAGAGACTCATCAGACTTTGTGTGAATAAATCCAATCCCTTCCAAGAACGTCCTAAGAGCATAATACCAAGTACGAGGTGCCTGTTTTAAACCATAAATGGACTTATGCAATTTACAAACATAGGACGGAAAAATTTTATCAATAAAACCAGGGGGTTGTGCCATGTAGACTGTGTCAGACAGGGTACCATGAAGAAAAGCATTATTCACATCAAACTGTTGAAGGGGCCAATTTCGAGTAACTGCAATACTGAGAACAGCTCGAACAGTTGAAGGTTTGACAACAGGACTGAAGGTTTCAAAGAAATCAACACCCGGACGCTGATGAAAACCTTTGGCCACAAGGCGTGCTTTAAATTTGTCTAGGGACCCATCAGGCTTGCGTTTGATGCGAAAGACCCACTTGGAGCCAACTATATTTTGAGACTCATCAGGGGGAACCAAATCCCAAGTTCCATTCCTGAGAAGAGCATCAAACTCGGAGGACATGGCTTCCCTCCACCGTTCATCTTTCAAGGCCTGAGAAACACAACTTGGTTCAGTATCAGAAGGTAAAGCCGATGTAAGACAATACCTTGGATTGGGCTTGAAGATCTTATTTTGAGACCGAGTGACCATACTGGATCTGTGCAAGGCCGGAGGTGGTGAAGGTGGTGCGGGGGGCCGCGGAGGAGCGTTTGGCAGCACAAGAGCAGCTGGAGGTTGGATAGGGTGGGCGAGAGGTGGGTTTTCGGTATTTGGGGTGATGGGGGGTGTATTTATCATTTCAGGAGGTGTGTTCAGCGGAACAGTGGGTGTAACAGGGGGAGGGGTGCATTTATCAATTCGGTGGGTGTAGCAGGAGTGGGGGTGTATATATCAGTTCTGGGGGTGTAACTGTCAGATCAGTGGGTGCAGGAGGTGTATCTACCAGAACAGTGGGTGTGTCAGAAACTGAATTGATTTTGGCAAAGGGAAAGGTGTGTTCAACAAATTAAACATGGCGAGAGGTATATATTTTGTGGGTGGTAAGATCTAGGCATAGATAGGCACTTTGAGTGATGGAATATCCAATGAAAACACATGGCATGGAACGAGGATCTAATTTGTGAGCAGTGTAGGGGCGGAGCCAAGGGTAGCATAAGCACCCAAAAACTCGAAGTTTGGATAGGTTAGGTGGTTATTTTAAAAGGCATTGGAAGGAAGAAAGCATGTTTAGGTTAACTTTAGGAAGGCGATTTATGATGTAGGTAGCTGCACAAACCGCATAAGGCCAGTATGTGAGGGGCATGGAGGCGTGGTGTAGTAGGGCTAAGGCTGTATCAACAACATGTCTGTGACGACGTTCAGACATGCCGTTGTGCTCGGGAGTATGGGGTGGGGTGGTGAGGTGGGATATGCCATGGGTTTGGAGAAACGAGCGAAGAGCAATAAACTCCCCCCCATTATCTGTGTAAAGAGTTTTAATTTTGGTGCTGTAGTAGTTTTCAACAATGGGTTTAAAGGTTGAGAAGGTGGATAGAACATCCGATTTGCGTTTTAGGGGGTAGATCCACATGTATTTACTGAAATGGTCAACAAATATGACATAATACTTAAAACCATCATGAGATATGACCGGAGATGACCATACATCGGAAAAGATAATTTCGAGGGGTGTATGTGAAACAATACTAGATTCATTAAATGGTAGTTTGTGACTCTTAATACAATGACAAGAATCACAATTAAACAGTTTTGTAGGATTACTAGGTAAACAAAATTTAGACAAAGTATGGGATAGAATTTTGAGAGATGGGTGACCTAAACGGGAATGCCAAATCGGAAGGGGAAGGCGGTCGGAAATGAATGTGGTAGGGGAGGGTTTGGATGCTTGTGCCGGCCATACGTAAAGATTATCAATGCGACTCCCCACGAGGAGAACGCTCCCCGTACGACCATCTCGCACCTGAAAGGAAGTTGGGCCAAAGATAACATTAACATCATTGTCTCGACATAACGATGAAACGGAGATAAGATTTTTGGCCATTTGCGGAACAACTAGTACGTTTGAGAATTTTAGCATAGTAACATGAGGAAACGATAAGGAACCAATATGTGAGATATGCAAACCGTTACCATCACCGATGACTATGTCATCTGAGCCAGAATATGGAGAGTGGAAGGACGGGTTTTGGAGGTCGGCGGTGATGTGATGTGACGCACCAGAGTCCAGAATCCAAGGAACAGAGTGGGTATGAGAAATAGTCGAATGTGCGAAGGTGGTGTATGTACTAGGAGGATGGGTGTATATACTGGGTGGGGTGTATGTAGTATTGATGTGGGTGCGTAGATGTGGAGGGGTGTATTTACCAGAGTTGGGTGTGGTTACTGGATAAGTGGGTGTAAGGATTCTGGGTTGGGGGGTATGTTTATTGGATAGGTGGGTGTAAGGATTCTGGGCATGAGGGGTGTACGTACTAGATGTATGGGTGTATGGACTTTGTGAGTGGGTACTGAGTTGACTCGGTGAATTGGGATCGAGTCGACTTATTGAGTTGTGGATTTGAGCAACTTCTGATTTGAGGGGTTTCGGGCCTGTTGTGGCCGTGTGACCGAGGAATGGTGTACGACCAGACGGTCGTCTGGAGGTCTTGCCGGCAGCAACGGCCGACGCCAAGCGCGACGCAACGGAAGGACGCAGAGCAGCCATGAATGGAGGTCTTGGAGCAGTCATTAATGAAGGTTGGAATTTTTATTTTTTATTTTTTTTGGCTACTGGTAGCGGGAGGAGCAAGATATATATATAGTTGAAATAATAGAGGATTTTGAAGAAATAGACCAGGTAGGTATGATCTAATCTTGAGTGGTTTGATTAATTAAAAAAAAAAAAAAAGAACACCTCCTGTTCTGTTAATGGCGGCTTATTGAGGAAAAAGAAGACAAAGCTTCTTAGGAACTGTTAATGGCGGCTTATTGAGGAAGAAGAAGAGAAAGCTTCTTAGGAACCGTGTAGGTTGGGATGGATCGAGGCGTGAGCCGAAGGACTCGTTGATACCATATAGAGAAACAATGAATAGGGAAATTATAATTTCTATAAAAGTGTTTACAAGAGAAGTATTTATAGATACAGAGTGTATCTATATTTACAAGATACAAACGAATATTTACAAGATATTCTAGAGATCATATAATATGAAAAGATATATTCATATCCTAAATATTATATTCCTAATACCGTATCCCCCACACTTGGTATGATATTGTCCGCTTTGGGTTTGTCAAACCCTCACGGCTTTACTTTTGAGTTTCCCCAAAAGGCCTCATACCAATGGGGATACTAATCCATCCTTTTTATAACCACAATCCTTCAATGCTTTTTCGATGTGGGACATTTGTTTGACCTTCAAACAATTAATGGACCATGTGCCTCCCCTCAAACGACCCCGCTTGCTCTAACTAGATCACTTAGCTAGCTAGACTACTGCCGCAAAGAGACGGGTTTGCTCTGTCTAGACCATCTTGCCTATCTCATCGAGATAGTCGACGACGCCAATTGTTATGGTTCTTTCGGGTGATATTGTTCGCTTTGGGTTTGCCAAACCCTCACGGCTTTACTAGCCACAATCCTTCAATGCCTTTCCGATGTGGGACATTTGTTTGACCTTTACTCAATACAACTGAAATTGAGCTCAAATAAAGTTGGTCAAAAATTAAATTGGGTATAAACTGAATTACAATGCATATATAGTGACAATTTGGTATGACTGTGTGACGGTTTACCCATAGTGACACATAAAACTGTTCAAGTCCTAAGATCTAGACGACACCTAAATAAAATACAAAAACATAAAAAATGCTCCACTACAAGTGAGTGGGCAATTAAGCTCTTCAATATCACGTGATATGTATCAGTATTAATGAATTCTTTATTTAAATGAAGATTATTAATTATTGAAATGGTGAATTCGATTTCTATATGATCCGACTAATACAGTAATTGGTTCAACAAACTATGTCGATTTTAGAGTATCACTGGTAGGCCATGTTTGCTTAATGGGTTAGGATAAGATGGGTTTAGATATGGTGGGTTGACTAGATAAACCCAAGGAGAAGACTAGATAAATTCAATGGGAGGCTAGGTTGTCTAAACCCATGGAATCTAATTTATAAAAACGGGTCAAATTATAAACCCGGGTCAAGGTGTTTAAAGTTATGATAAAGCAAACATGAAAGAAGATGAATTTACATATCAAACCCATCACTAAACCCCCCTAAACCCATTAAGCAAATATGCACGTATACTCTCTTAATAACAAGTCTATTTTCTCTTAAAAAAAAAAAAGTAATCCGTTCAAAATTAAAGTGAGCGTAATTAAGCCTTAGTTTAACAACATGTCTCAGGTTAATATTTCAATTAACTTTACAAATACAATTAGTTTATAAGAGCATTTAAAGAAACGCAAAAATGAAGAACAATTGTATAAGTTTCATAACATTAATACAACAAAAAATGATATATTTTCATGAAGTGATTTGATCTGTACATTTGTGGTGATAAAAAAAAAATTGAAACCGAAGGATGAATTTGGATGTTGTTCAAAGAGGTCTGAATTAAGTCAAGAATTAATTCATAAAATTAATATTCAATTCGGAATGCAAACAACATACTATGTAATACAAAATCTTAAATTCAAAATAGAGAAACTACTCTCACTAACATTTGCAACGAAATTAAAATACTTATTGCAAAAAAATTAGCCACAAAGTAAGGAGCTACTATTTTAGACACGAAAAAAATTTATCGCTAATTCTAATATTTTCGTCGCTAATGTGAGTTAGCGATGAAATAATTTCGTCGCGGGATTTTTTGCTATACACCCGTCGCTAACGTGTTTGTGACAAATATTTGATTTTCCTCGCAAACATTTTGTGATGAAATTCATATTTTCGTCGCGAATATTTTGCGATGAAACTCAAATTTTCGTTGCTAATATTTTGCGATGAAACTCAAATTTTCATCGCAAACATTTGCGATAAAATTAATTTTTTTGTCGCAAACACGTTAGCGACGGGCGTATAGCAACAAAGCATGCGACAAAATTATTTCATCGCTAACTCATGTTAGCGACGAAAATATTATAGTTAGCGACAAATATTTTCACGGCTAAATCGCAGTTTTCTTGTAGTGCCAGAAGTAGTTGGTAGCTCCAAATGATTCCCCTATTATGGCAAGAGATGGAATCCAAGTGTTCCTCTTCAACTCCTCCGGCAACACCATTTCACTGAAAACTTCATCACCAACATGGAATGTCAAAATCAAATTACGATCATTTCGGACAATCCAATGCAAAAACCCCTTAAACAGGGAGGAATTATAGGTATGTCCAGGATTAGGACGAACCGTGCAAGCATCAATTCCACCTCTCATCTTTCGCCACCTCCCTGTGCCGAGGGTGAAAATCTCAGCTCGAGGTTTTAATTTCTTGTTGTAAACAAGCCTCACAACTTTGTAAACATTACTTGCTACTCCAAATCCTAACACAACATGATAGGCTTTTTTCCTATTGATGAGGGATTGGGACCACATGTTTTCTAATAGAAGGATTCCATACTATTACAGGTGGCGAAGGATGTAAGCATTCATGAGAGAAACACACGAGGCCATCGCAAGATCCCATTGTTTTGTAATATCCAGTTGCACATTTGAAGGGGATATCAATCACCGGTATGCTCAAGGGTTCTCCTTTTGAAACTACTGTGTATTGTTCCCCAGTACAATCCAGAAGAAGAAGCCGGTTTTCAGGGTTTGCGAGATGAAGGGATATAAATGAGGGGCTTATGATGAGAGATTGTCATGCTTTGCAAACACTCATCGTGCGGATTAACGATTTGGCGCAGAGTTTTAACAGATTTTCGATCAAAATATCTTCAACAATATAATCTGTTACTCCCTCCATCCACCAAAAGTAGTCCCATGGTGGATGGGCACAAGTTTTAAGAAAAATGTAGATAAAGTAAGGGTATTATAGAGTATTGTGGGGTCCATTGTGAATAAAGTGATTGTTTGTGAATAAAGTTGATGGCAAATTGAGTAATTAAATGATGTTTGAGGGGTGATGGTTTCCATAAAGTGTATGGGACTACATTTGGTGGACAAAGAAAATGAGGCAAATGGGACTACATTTCATGGACGGATGGAGTATTATTTACCTCAAAACCCTACCAGAGAGAAGAGAATTTGTAATTCACGGTTAAATAAGGATGTAAGCATACAAAAAAAAAATATCATCTAAATGGACTAAAATAACTTTAATCCTGAAATTTTTGTACTGTCATTAAATTAAAAACCTTGTAATATTAATTAATGAAGCCATATATAAATGCTAAAATATTAAAATTTAGGGGATGACTTATGTGCAAATAAGTTATGTGTAATTATGTGCAAATCAGTTAAATAAGGAAACACATAAGCAAAATTTCGGTAACTTTAAATTTCGCGGGTAACCCGAAAAAAAATGGGCCCAAAATCCAAAGCCCGCAAAATTAATGCAACATTATTAAGCATATAAGGCAAAATTAGCAACAACCTATAGTTATGTCCTAGTGGTAAAAGCTAGCGTACCTTCTTTTCAAAGATGTTGCATGTTCGAATTTCATTTAGAACATTTTTTTTCTTTTCTTTTTTATTTTTCAATATTAAGGCAGTACAGTAACACTAACCTTCCCCCTTAGTTTTTTTTACTTTTCTCAAACACTTTTCTTCCCTTTTAAATTATTTTTTACTCTAACTACAAGTAACAAACCAAATACCAACACTTCTCAAACATTTTTCTTCCCTTTTAAATTAATTTTTTTCCCTTTTTTTTTTACTCTAACTCATTATTTTGCATACAAGTAACAAACAAAATACCAACACATTAATATACAATACACAAAAAAATAAAGATAGTATACACAAAATACTATAAAAGTATCACACATTTATGCACACTTCTCAAACATTTTTCTTCCCTTTTAAATTAATTTTTTTCCCTTTTTTTTTTACTCTAACTCATTATTTTGCATACAAGTAACAAACAAAATACCAACACATTAATATACAATACACAAAAAAATAAAGATAGTATACACAAAATACTATAAAAGTATCACACATTTATGCATGTCAGTATTAGACAAAATACCAAAATAATAACACAATTTTAATGTGTGTTGCTGTTTTATACATTAATGTAGCATTATCACAAATTTTATGTAAATAGTATTACATTATTGCAATTGACAGTATTACAAAATGAAAACTAAAATATTTATTACTCGATCATTATTCTCTTCTTCTCTAACCAAATTATCCACTATTTTACCTTACCCTCATTCTTCTCATTCTTCTTACACGTTTCTTGTCTCTTTTTTTCATCACCTGTGCATATTCTCTTAAGAGCATCACACATGAAAGGCATACAGTATTACAGAATAAGAAACATGGTATTATAAAAGAAAAATATCTGAGCATTTTAGAATTCTACACTTTCAGCAATTTAGGCATTTTAGAATTCTACACTTTCAGCAATTTAGGAAAGCCAGACTCATGTTGTTTGCAAAACAATTCATCAACTTAGCACAAATAAATGCAAACAATACTGGATGGAGTACTAAATTACTCTACATCTCAACATGCCTAGAGAGTAACACACGAAATACCTAGACAGTATCATACAAAAAAACCAACTATTTTTATCAAATTGAATGTTTAAAAAATGAACTAATTAACTTCTCATGTTTTGAAGGACATTAACTCAAAACATAAACAGTATTACAATTAAAACGTAACAGTATTACATGCAATTATACCTTTTTTTTATTACCTGATCAACATCATTCTCTTCTTCTCTAACAACATTGTCCACCAATTCATCATCCTCACTTCTTGACCTTATTTTTGTCTCTATTTGCGTCACATTTTTCACAATATCACATCTAAAGGCACACCGTATTACATTATACACACAATAGTATTATATTTTACACGTAACAGTATTACTTGTTATCCACCAATGTACTCGATTTTAGGGTCAATTTAATTACAAGTGTAAAATATTTACCAGAGCATAAAAATGAATACAGAACAATTGAGGAATGCAATTCCAGGTCATGATAGGTAATGCCTAAGAACATTAACTCTTTATCAGGATACACCTCAACAAGACCATAGATACTCCACAAACTCTCCAGTGTGAATTGAACAATTAGGCCACAGCTAATAAGCCTAAATGATCATACAAATTCCACGATTTGCATCACAGTTTTTGTTTTATTGGCAGGACATTACTGAAATCCTTTTTATAAGGAGCAAAAGACGCAAGAGGAGGTAAAAAAAGATTTGCTAGACACATATTATGCACTCACCTTACATTAAAAGCAACACTGATTTGCTTCACCATCTACTTTTAAATTACAAATTGGTAATTTCCTCAAAAACATGATGATGATGACAACAGAATGGACAGTTAGAACTCACTCACACAAAGAGAGTTGAATCTCATACTTTCACATGCTATCTCACTTCACAAACAATAGACACTCTGCAGCAACTTATACGTGCCAAAACCGAGTAAACAAGAGCCATCATGTATTCCCTACAGCTGAACATGAAAGAAAAACAGCCTTGTACTAAAAGAAAGAGCAACTTATAATCAAACCCATGTAAACGATCAAATATTGGAACACATTTACTTCAAATGTGTACCAACATGATTAAAACCAAACTTTATGTAGAAATATATAAATGATATTTCAAAGCTCAAAACTAATAATCATTCAAACAAAAGCAATTTGCTCTTGTCAATTTCTAGTTGCATACAATACAAAAACTCCATCAGGATACCTAATACAAATTGAGCACGATCACCTTCATTCCACTATATTACCAAACCTCTGTAATATTCAGACCTTTGATCGCCACATTCACTTCTATTTCACACCCCCAACATATAAGTATCTCTAAAACTAGGGAAAAAAATCCACAGCCGTTCACAGTGAGCTTATCTAATTCCATACATTAAATAGATCGAAATTATGCAGGCAATTTTCGAATCCCATTCCAAGCAATGATCCCAGAAGTTGAGAGCCTTAGAAACACATCCAAAACTCATTTAAATTGTATCTCTATACCAACAACAAAATCACACTAGAAGACACAACAACGTCAAATTAAAAACAAACAACAAGGAAAGAAGAGGTTTGTCAAGGGGGCTTACATTAGTTAAAGACTCCAGAGAATGCACATACTCCTTATTCCTCTGAACCCATGTTTTGTAAACTTCCATTGAATTCAGCGATTGAATCTTTGTTGAATAACCCTAAACCTCTAAATGGGTATTTGCACATAATTACAAATAAATTATTTGGATAAAAGTTTTTGCGTAAAATTTATATGTCTTGTCCTTATTAATTTTTATAAATTGAATTTCATAATTAGTGTTTATTAAAGTGCTCGAGGTGCATCTGTCATCAGTAAAAATTTAAATCTTCACCCAAAATATTCTTATAATTTATTTAAGCATTATTGAATTGTGTTTTATATTTAATTTAAGATTTTAGATTATTACAGTGTATATATATGCTCATAAGCATTAAAGGAGAAAAACAGAAGAAATGACAGAACATGCTTTTATTTTATTTTAAGGCAAAAATTACAGGTATTTTCACAGTTTGAATACATTTTATTTTAGTGAGGGTATTCAATTGAGATTATGTTGGATTTTTTTGAAAAGTCAGTTTATTTAGAAAATCCATAGCAGAGTTTGACTAACTTTTTTATTGATTTATATGAATTTTCACAGGATTCTGAAATACAAATTTTTATTGATTTACATGAATTTCATAAACAATGTCCCTAAAACTATTGATGCAAACTTGTATATAAAAAAAATTATCTAAATTAATTAGAAAAAATACCAAAAATATATTAGTTCAAAAACATAATATTATTTATCATTATTATTCTCATCTTCATTATACCTTGGCCTCATTTCCCACCTAGCATTACCAATACTAGTTCTCCATGCATTAGCTTCAGGTTGTTGTTGTAGTTGGCTTTTGAGAAAGCAATTCCAAATTTTCTCTTTTGACGTGAATCTTGATCTTCTTCATATTCAACTGAAAAAATTCATCAGAGCAACATTCTTTCCGAAGAAAGTTATGTAATCAAGCCAATCTTGTGTTTGAAATGGAAACACGGAGGTGGGTTTTGAAAATTTTCGAAGAAAGTTATGTAATCAAGCCAATACTAACTCTACTTGTGTTTGAAATGGAAACACGCAGGTGGGTTTTGAAAATTAAGAATTGCGATTTGAAAATACCAAAAATTCTCTCAATCACACCTCTTAATGATGCATGGCTAAGATTGAATAACTCACTTGCATCGGTTGACGACCTTAACCACCAAAATCTTTTAGATGATATCGAACATGCTAATATATTATTGCTAACCTAACGGTGTTAACTGTGCCGATATACTATAATTTTTAAAGAGAGAACATAATTTTAAAATACAGAGATATAATCTTTTTCACGATAATAATGGTGGTGAAGAATCTGTAATACTTATCGAAGAACATAGTTAAGTTTCTTGATATTTTTTTTCGTTTGAAGAAGAGCAGGAAGATGGACAGTTTTTAGATTTTGTAATACAGTATCTTTTTGTTTCAAATAAAAAGAGCTTTTGAAGGAGACTAATGCAGTAGATTAGTAGTTGAAATTTTGTTAGAAGAACAACAAAGTTTTTTTTTTTTTTTTTTCTCTTTCAGAGTCTTCTGAGAGAATCCGTTTGAAATCTCTGTTTTTAGAAAAGATTTTGAATAGTGAAATTTATTTATATTTTTTAAGGAGAATCCAACTAAATCCATAGAATATTTTTGTTGAATACTTAAAGATTTCTAAAGACTTTTTAAAATCCGTATTTAATATCTCAAAATTTTGAAAGACTTTTAAAAATCCGGATTGAATACCCACATTTTAAAAGTCCAAAAAAAGAGTTGCACTCTTGTGTACCAGTTACATGTATGTAACTCTACTATATCCAATCCAATATATGTAACTATTATATCCAATCCAATAACTCATTACAAATAACACATGACTCATTTATTATATCCAATCCAATAACACATGACTCATTTACTATATCAATTTAACACATACATTTTTTTTTCATGAGCCTTTATTTTACTTCAATTAATTTTTTTTTATTTTATCATTAAAAACTAATACTCCATTAATTTTTTAAAATTTTATTTTTTTATTTTAATCAATTGATATTTATATTTATCTTTTTTAAATTTATTTTTCTTTCTATTTATCATTTGTGTTTCAAATGATAATTTTTTTAACGCAATTTCTTTTTATGTGATAAATAATTATTCTAAAATTTTAAAATCTAATAAGAAAATTTTAAAAATAATATTAATTGTTTTTTTTAAGTATTAAATAGTAAAATAATAATTTGTTTTAAAAAATAAAACTCTCAACTCTCTTAGGCAAGTGTTCTGGTACTATTTTATTTTAATTAATTGGTGTATAATTTTCATCTTATTCTTTCAAGATTTTACTTCATTCCTTACAAATTTAACTTCGTTTTACATTGTTTAATTATTTTTTTTATTTGAACTTTCATTTTTTAATCACTTCATTTTATTTTTTTATGAATATAATTTTTAGTTTATAAGTGTTATAATAACCGTTGATAAGTATTATGATATATTATTAGTTAATATGCAATACTGTACATATTAGTTCATATACAATATAATATTAGTTTATATTGGTATATGTTTTAATTTTTTCGAGTTTCAAGTTCACATACTTTATGGTAATAGTTCAAATATAGTATAGTATTAGTTCACATATTGTATAATATTAGTTCACATACTCTATGATACTAGTTCAAATATAGTATAGTATAAATTCAAATATTGTATAGTATTAGTTCATATATTAAATACTCCGTAATATTTTTATACCCACATTAATCTCTAGTACTATACAATATATTAACTAGTACTATACCATAGGCGTACTAATACTATATCGTATTTAAACTAATATTTATATTTAACAAAAAATACATAACTTAACACATTTATAATTCCAGGCATACCATGCAAATTAATACATCTATATTAAAAAAATGATATTAACTAACTAGTAAGAAGAACAAAAGTGAGAATGAATCACACTGAACACACAATTCAATTAATAGATACGATCACACTCAATAAACATATGAATGCATTGACAATGACCCCAAAGAAAATAATAAAGTTGATGTGGTTTCTTCCCCAATTCTCAACTCATTTAAGTTTCTAAATATAAATTTTATTTTTCAATTATATTATATTATTAATTAGTTTTAAAAAATAATCTACAGCCTTAAAAAAAACTTGTAACAAACCAGATATCATTTTAGAAATAATGAAGACATAACAAAATAATTTTAGTTATTATAAATCAGATTAAAGCTAGAAAGTGAGCATGTCATATTCATACATTTATACCCAAATTAGAAAAAAATTGATTTTTTTTTATTTTTTTTGTATATTTTTTCCTAAATTTTAGTCATTTTTTGAAAAAAAAAAACTGAAAATTTTATTTCATAATTTTATTTTTGAGTTTCATATTTTTTTTTAATATTCGTTATGTTTTTATATTTATTTTTTAAAAGTAAAAAAAATAGAATAATATTTGACTTCGTGGTTATTTATTGGTGAATCGATAGTCGATGTATAATTATAATTTTAATGAGTTGTATTTTAATTTAATTGATAAAATGGTAATATAGTATTTTACATGTATTTTTCTTTTAAAAAATTTGGGAGTGAAATTAATAAAAAAGAAGGTAAAAAACTAATAACCCATGTAAAAAAATGGATTTAGTTACATGTATGTAACTTGTACACATAAGTGTCTAAAAGAAGGGAGTGCCTAAAAAAAAGGGAGTGAATTTATTAAAAAAAGAGGATAAATAGTCATTTACATACATGTAATTGATACACATAAATAATTGCCCCAAAAAAATCCAACATAATCTCAATTGAATACACTCCCATTAATTTCACTGTCATCAAACTTGGCCTTAACTAAACCCACATTACTCATCTTTATTATATCTACATATGGATATTTATCTTCATTAAAAAAGAAAATGAAAGCGGTTTTGAATAATAATAAAAATATATATAAAAGTAAAAAGAAAAAAAATTTAAAGTTATAAATTCACAATATGGGAAAAGACTCCTTAAAATAAAACCCTAATTGAAATTGAAAGGAAAAAAATATACACTCCTCAAAAAAAAAAAAAAAAGTTAAATATTATGAAATCGAGATTGTACGTTACTTATACATATCATTAAATAATAAAGATTGTAAATCAAGAAAACCTATAATTCCCCTCGTCTCCATGTGATTAAGATGATGATAAGACCAATGTTAGGTTTGTCTTCCTTGAAACATTCTCCACAGCTTTTACCTTTTGTCATCCCAAATATTCTAGGAAGTTGTACACTATTATTTGCTACTTCACGATTATACAACTCCTGCAAGTTTGTTTATTGAAACTCATAACTTCATGAATATATAAATCATTTTCCATATTAAGTCCAAAGAAAGCATGAGATTAGAATTGTATATATATAAAGAATTGGTTTTAATTTTGTACCTGCCGCTTCTTCATCATAAGTAGGGGTGGGAATGGGTCAGGCTACCCGATAGGGGCCTACGGCTCGGCCTATTAAAGCTCGGCTCGACTCGTTTAATAAACAAGTCGGGCTCAAGCTTTTTTATAAGCCTATTTAGTTAAATAGGCCGGGCTCAAGCTTTTTCGTAAGCCTTTTAAGCCCAACAGGCCGGCCTATATAACTTCACATATATATATATATTATAAGTATATACTTATATAATATGTGATTTTCAAATAAATAAGTAAGAAAATTTAGTAACACTAGTTATATTTTCCATTTCTTCATTTTGATGATAATACTGTTGTAGATTTTTAAAAAAAAAAAACGCTAATAAGATTAAGAGGCCTTTAAAAGGCTTTCGGGTCAGTCCTATTTATTAAAAAGGTCAGGCTTGAGCCTTTAAGAAAAGCCTATGACAGGCCATGCACTAGGCTCGGGCCTAAGAACTCGGGCCTAAGAAATATATAACAGGCCAGACTTTTTTTCTTAAAGCCTACCAAGGCCGGGCCCATTCCCACCCCTAATCATAAATCATAAGGGCATAAGACATTCCTTTAAATCAATTAGTAACCACCACCTCACCAGAAACTGCCTTCAATCCAAATTCAAACGGCAAGAATCGTGTTTTCTGAACTTGAAATTAAAGTGAAAAAGAAGATCAAATTTTTGGTGGAGTATTGAAAAAAAAAAATCTAACAGAAAGTTTTATTAAAAAAGTGAAATCCTATTGATGAAAAGAGTAATGAAAGTCATGATTTTCTTTTCACCCCACTTGGAACTAAGAGTATACATAAGGATATTTAAACATGTGAAAATAAAACCATGGACTCGTTACTTGTTTCACTGGGTACACGTATTTTTTTAATTTTTTAATCCACTTTCTATGCCTTTTTCAGCTTTTCCATCCTTTTTGTATTTTATTAGTATTTTTTAATTCATTTTTCCTTTTTACCTTTTCTCCTTATATATTAATTTTTTTTTGCTTTTATTTCCCACCTCTTTTTTTAGCTTTTTCTTTTTAATTTGCATTTCGTTTTGGCTTTTTTTCTCTCTCTTTCTACTCTATTTCTCCCACATTTTTGCCTGTTTTGCTTTTTATCATTTTTTTCCCTGTTTTACTTTTTTTTTCTCCCATTTTCTCAGCCTTCAATGCTTTTCAATCCCATTATGCCCCTTTTGTTAATTATCTCCCAATCTTCATTTTTTTTCATCACTAATTACTGCTTTTTTTAAATTTATTTTTCCATTCTACCTTTTTTTAACTCCTTAATTATTTTACCTTTTTCTTCCATTTAAGTCCCATCTTTCCCTTTCAGCCTAAGGTGATAAAAAAAACCGGAAAGATAGGAACATAAAAACAAGAAAAGAGGGCAGCAATAAAGGGGTTATAGAAGGTCGAAAGAAAAAATAAATTAAAAAATGCAGGAAAGGAAAGGCGTAATGTGATTAAAAGAAAAGGCAAAATGAATTAAATTAGCAAAAAAATGCATACTGTGGGGGAAAAAAGCAATAAAAGGTCGATAAATGTAAAAAAAAAAAATTAAAAAGGGAAAAGGGGATTAAAAAGGCAAAAAGATTAAAGAACAAAAAGTAAGAGATTAAAAAAAAAAAACAGAAGGAGAAAAATTGCAAAAAGAAGCAAAAACAGACATAAAGGGAGGGGTTAAAAAATGGTAGAAAGGCAAATTGAATTAAAAAAAAAAAGGTAGATAGGCAAATTGAATTTAAAAAAAAACACACAAAGTGCAACACAATTTTTTAATGAAAAATGTAAGTCATTATAACTAAAAAGTGCAATACAATATTTATTAAAAAGTGCTAGTCAGTATAACTAAAAAGTGTAACACAATATTAATAAAAAATGTAAGTTATTATAACTAAAAAGTGCAACACATTATTATTAAAAAGTGTACGTCAGTATCACAATTTTCTAATGATAAGTGTAAGTCAATAATCAGTATAACTGAAAAGAAAAGTGCAACACAATATTAATGAAGAAAAGTGCAATACAATATTATTAAAAATTGCAAGTTAGTATCACAATTTTTAATGAAAAGTGTAATTAGTTATTATAACTGAAAAGTGCAATACAATATTACTAAATAGTGTAAGTAATTATAAATGAAAATATTATTTTAAAGTGTAAGACACTACAATTGAAAAGTACAACATCATATAATTAAAATGTTTAATATTAATATTACCAAAAAGTATAAGTCAATATAACTGAAAATATTTATTAAAAAGTGTAAGTCACTACAATTAAAAGGTGTAACACAAAAAAAAAAAATAATAAAAATCAACAGTAACTCGAGTGCACACGATACACTCAAGTGTACACAAAACTCATCCAAAAAAAATATACATGGGCCAGAAAGTTGAATTGACTGTCAACTAAAGCAAATAACCTACAAACAAAGGCAAAGCCCAAAACAAAAGTCACCCATGTATAAAACTTTAAGGCCTAAATTATTTTCAACACAAACCTGGTCCAAGTGAAACAACTATAAGGCATAAAGAAGAGACTAAACCCAATAGTGAAATCGGCTCGAAGATTCCAGCCAACTGAAGTTTTAAAATTGCTAAAAAAAATCAAAACCATTGTAAAAATTACTTCGTCGAAGTAACTGGTACATATGCTCAAACCCGTGGAAGAAACCCGATCAAAATTAAATTAAATTAATTTAAATTAAATTACTGGTGCAAACAAAAATTACTACGTCGTGGCCAAAATAAGATTCTAATGAGATACCCCAACCCCCAACGACAAAGACAAACCTTGAAAGACTAGCTAAAACCAAACGATCTGGACAAACGCAAGAATTTGTAAAAATCAAGAACTCATAACTCGCTCAAAGGATGAGTTATCGAGTAGAATTATTTGTAAAACGTCTTTAAAGAGACAATCGTACACTGGAACTGAGGTTAAAACATTGAAAAATGTTGGTAAACATAATTCTCAATCGAAACAGGACCACATATCTCCATAAACTCAACAACAAACAATTGATGTATGAGATTTGAAAACGCCCAACAATAAAAGGAAATACTAATTTGAAATTTAATTATGAGAAAATAAATGAATACTCATTAACTCGGAAAACCGTCACAACCGATGGAGTTGAAGCCCCCTTCTCTATATGACGATCCTTGACCGCAATCAAAACAGCTCGGACGAATAGTTTTTCTTCCGCCTCCCCCCCCCCCAACAAGAGAGTTTATATATATATTGAAGAAAGTAAATACTTGTGTGTACCAGTTACATACTAGATTTAATTTTTTAAATGGGTTGAATAATACCCATGGGTTGAGTTTTCAAATAATTCACAAGTATTTGCCCCCTCATTTTTTATGAGTTCACCCCATTTTTAAAAAGAAAATTACATTGTAAAAGAATTACATTACTCTATTATTAATTAAATTACAATTCATTAAATCATATATTATACCGTTTTTTAAATTTTAAAAAAAAATTATCGGAAAAAAATTACTAGAAAAAACATGAATCTTAAAAATAAGAAAAAAATAATAAAAAATTTAAATAACCAAAATTTCAGAATTTTTTCCAAAAAATACAAAAAATAAAAAATAAAAACAATTAAAATTATGGCAAATTGCTATAATATATTGTTCTGATTGTGAGGAGCTCCTTAGTACAATGGTTGCAATTAAGCATTTTGCAATTGTGTTTCAATTTTTGTTTGTTGAAAACTCAATCAATATAGTGAAGAATATGCTTAACTTGGTGGTGAACTTTCTATTATGTAATTTTTTTTACTACATGTTTGTTATAATTAAATACACATTGATGTTGATGTCGAAAAAAAATACACATTGATGTCAATTCTAGTATTTTATGATAATTTATTTAATATTGTTGACTTTGTTTTATTAAATCAAACTCTTCATATGATTGCAAGAGTGAGCAACTTTGAGTTTATTATACGCCTCTTCAATTGCTAGTATAATATTAGTTTAAATATAATATAATATTAGTTTGTATATTGTATTATATTAGTTCATATACTGTATAGTTTTACTTTGTTTAGTTTGTTCAAGTATATCAACAAATACGGAGTATTTTTTATTCTTTTGGTATTAGGCTCAGTAGTATTAGTTCATATACAATATAATATTAGTTCATATACAATATAATTTTAGTTCACATACAACAATGTTTTAGTTTATATACAATATAATATTAGTTCATATATAGTATAATATTAGTTCACAAACATATAAATTATTGTCTCTTACATTCCTTGTGTATAATTTTGTCCATTTGCTTAGAAAATAAATTTGTATTTTAATAATTTGGTAGTTGGAAGTGTGATTGGAAAGGAAAATATAAATTAATATTATATTGTATATGACAATAAAAAGGTTTTGAATTAAAAGGAAGAAAGAAAATATAAAAGCCATAAGTTCACAAGCCGAACCAGAAGCCATGGTGCCATTGAAAAATGGTACACCCCTAAATACGATCTAGCAATAAAAGCGATTAAAAATTCTGAAAAAAGAAACTGATCAATCTACGAATCTAAAATCGGGTGAAGGACTATGGAGGGTCAAATGCATCGCCCCAACTGCTCTTGAACTTGGAGACATGGGTGAAATCATTATCAAGCCCAGTCGACTGGCTGAAAGTGTAGCTTATGTAGGCTCTAGCCTCGAATTCATTGATAGCTCTGCCCGGGGTTTGGTGATGGGATAGGCTCTCCCCAGGCATCCTGGGGCTACTATGTTTTTTCGTGGAACGAGTTGAGGCTTCTCGAGTAGGGGTAGGAACGTCGTTGGCAGTAGCCTCCGAATTCAGACTGTTGTTGGCCGCTGCAGCCACAGGATCCTCTAAGGGCTCATCCGTGCTAAGACTGGAGAAAGAGTTACTCACTAGGACCGGATCGACTTCGATATCCGAGGAGGGATTCCACAGGGGCGCTCGGGGCTGGAGGTCTGAGGGAGAAGGCCTCGACCATCTTCTATGTCGTGTCCTACCTCGGGAGTCGTCACGAGGAGGAGGCGGGGCCTGTCCCATAGCGCAATGAGCAGACAC
Source organism: Galeopsis tetrahit (assembly GCA_963675135.1). NCBI lineage: Eukaryota > Viridiplantae > Streptophyta > Magnoliopsida > Lamiales > Lamiaceae > Galeopsis > Galeopsis tetrahit. The sequence continues at coordinate 36,172,865 of OY776122.1, forward strand.
GTGTCCAACTACCTTATAGTGGCTGTAGAACTCCGAAAGCTGCTCATATAACACCTCCACCATCACAGATCGGTCCTCATATTCAAGGACCAGCCGCTCCAAAAAAGGTTGTTTCATATCTGTTGGGATATGAATCCGTGAAACAATATTCTAGTTGATGATTATATGTTTTGATGGCCAAAAGCAGCTTAAAGTTAATGATATATGTGGTTGGAAGTCATCTTAACTAAGTCATCTAGATAAGTTATATGAACTGTTAGGAACTAAGCCGATAATGTATTGTATAGACGACTTATAGAATAAGACTTAGATATACTCTTCTGTATGTAGTTCAGTTGAAGTATAGATAAGTTTTATATATGTAAGTGTGTATTGAGTTGTAATCAGCATTCTAAAGTTCAGAACAGTAGAATAGAACAAGATCAGAAGACTAAAGAAGACTCAGAAGACTACTCCAAAGTAAGAAGACTATCAAGAGGAGTAAAAATGAAGTCCAGATGTATAAGAGAAGTATTCTGATAAAGCGCAGAACAGAAATTGAGAACTGTGCTGAGTTGGACAAAGAACAGTAAAATAGAAGAAGAGTAATTTTAATGTGCTGAAGAAGAATAAGTTTGGAAAACTTATTTAAAGGTGTAACTGAATATATTTGAAGATATGCTGACTTGGAAAGATAAGAAGTTAAGTCGGTTACAAAAGGATAAGTTACAAGAAACGGTTTAGGGTTAGTTGAGAGTTAGTTTCACAAACTACTAACTGTCATACTAAGTTCTATAAATACCGAAGGATCTTCTACTTGAAAAGACTACTGATCTAAGAGCATTCTAAAGCAATCTAAGAAGGATTCAAGTATTCAAGAACTCACAGAGTTAGAAGAAGATCAAATCAAGAAGAGAATAAGCCACTGTTTTGAATTGAAGAATCAAAGGCTACAACTAAAGAGAATTTTTACTTTACTTTTTAGTTTGTGATTTGTTGTAAACAAGTGTGCTAGTTACTTGTGAAATTACTAGTCGATCGAAGATATACCTGATGGTATAATCGACTGGAGTTGTGAGAGTGGATGTACAAATTTTTCGAACCACTATAAATCTTGTGTGTTGATTTACTTACTGTTGATATTTGTTTAAGTGTTAATACAAATTAAAAATCTAAATAAAAGTTGAGTATAAAATTTGAAACTGGAAGTACTATGCTGACTGAGTAAGAACAGTACTATTCAGAACACTATTCTGCATTGTTTACTCTGATATTTTGAAAGATTTTAAAAATTCTATTCACCCCTCCCCTCTAGTCTTTTTCCAGCTTAATCAATCTTAACTCAACTTTGGGACCAACAAGTGGTATCAGAGCAGTAGTTCTTTGGACTGCTATTTCTTGATAACCCAATAGACTTTGAGGGAAGTCTTACTGTTCTAGTCACTGATACTTGATCTTTATCAAATACTTGACTATATTGATCTACTTACTATATTACTGATCTTATCTGTCTTATCAACTATGGATGAAACTAATGCAAACAAACTACCTAAGTTCAAGATTGCAGATTATGACTATCGGAAGCTCAGAATGGAGGCCATATTCAGTTCTACACATGATCTGATCGTGTCTGTTGTCAAGGAGGGACTAATTGTCACCATGACTCCAAATACTGCTACACTCGAACCTGCTAAAGCTGTTGGCATGCTCGTGCCAAAACCAAGGTCATAACTCACTTCAGAATAAATTAGGCAAAATAATCTGGACAACTTAGCAAAGAATTACATTTTACATACATTTCCCAACGAGTATCTAGGCAAAGTATTGAAATGTAAGACTGTTAAAGATATGTTGGATAGGTTTGCTGTCCTTTGTGAAGGAACTTCCCTGATCAAGGAAAGCAAGTTGTCCACTGCTGTACAGAGATTTGAATCATTCAAGATGAAACCTGGAACATCTATTGACCAGCTAAATACTCGATTTACACGTATTATGAGTGATCTTGAAGTGTTAGGTAAGACCTATACTAATAGAGAGATTAACTTGCGTATTCTTAAGTCGTTAGATGATAGATGGAAGATGGTCAAGATGATCATCAAACACTTGGTCAGCTGAAACCATGTTTCAAACACTTAAGACGCATGAATTCGAGTTGGATGAAGAAGATCCTGTAGCTAGCAGTGATAAGGAGAAGGAAATCTCTGAGAGTATTGCTTTTAAAGCCTCTTCCTCTAAGATGTCTAGATCATCTAAGTCTAAGTTTTCAAACATAAAAGATGAACTAGATAGCACTGACCTTACTTTTAAGGATCAGTTGAGCTTAATGATAAAGAGGTTTGACAAGCTGAACAAACGATATAGTAGATATAAGAGATTTGATAAGGAGACGAAGGGTTCTAGTAACAGGGACTCTTCTAGGACCAGAAGGGATCACAAATCTTCTGAAAGGAGAGATGAGGTCTCTAATGAGAATAGAAGAGATAGGAACTCGTCTAATAAGAATGATAAGAACACTTCTGATAGGAAGGACAGGAACCGTAACCGTTCTCCTATTAAACGATCTACTAATGAACCTCTGTGCTATAATTGTGAAAAGCCAGGTCATTACATCCATGAATATCCTGATCTGAGTTCCGAAGACAGAGAAGAAAGGCAAGCAAGGAGAGACCGAAGATTTACCAAGGGTAAGAAGGCTATGATGGCATACAATGATTCTGATACGGATTCAAATAATTTGCCCTCGTCTTCATCTGAGTACCCCTCTAGCAATGAGAAAGAAGCCTTCATTGCAGAGGATGGACTGGTCATGATGGCTAAAATCGAATAAGAGGTATCATCTGTCACTTATTTCCAATCATGTGATAATTCTGATTCTGATTTATGTGACACTGCTGATAGTAGTATAGGGAGTAGTCTTCACCATTCCAATGGAGTGACTGAAGAAGACCTCCTACAAGCTAATAAAGCATTCATGGAAATCAGTGATGAGAACATTTCTTTAAAACAAGAAATCATTAGTCTACGTGAAGCTCAGTTAAAAGTAGATCCTAATATAGGAGAATATTCACTAATAAGGTCATTTCTATAGCCTATTAAACAACTAAAACATACAACTTTTAAAATTTCCTAATAAGGTATTTTTTTTGTAAAAAAACCGTATTTGCCCTTTATATTAATATAACCTCTTAATTAATATATTTTACACATTAATTCGAAATTTAAATTCAAATCTCTCCACTAATTTAATTCATTTCCCAAAAAAACAAAACCCTAGATCCCTCCCCCCACCCAATCGGTCGAGCTCCCTCCCCCACCTTGAACGCCGCACCCACCTTGCCGCCGTCGTCGCACTGGACGAAGAAGTTGGTCGAAGACGAAGCTTCGTTGCCGCCGAGCCTCTTCGCTGTTGACCTGTCTCTACCGCCGCCGTGCGTGAAGTCGAAGACGCCTTGCCGACCACGATCTGTTTTGTTCTTAGTGGTGGCCGTCGACCGACTCCATTAATGGCAGGAGAGGACGATCTCATCAAACTCTTCACAAACACCTCAACTAGAGGTCAGTTTTCTTCTCTTCTCTTCAAGCTTCATAAAATTGGCTTCTAAATTTCTGACTTGTTTTTGTGGTTTTGAATGCGCGAGAAAAGACGAACACGAAGTGGATTTGGAGAAAATTGCTGCACAAGAGCAGAAACACTTTCCATTTCAGGCCCTTGTTGCGGCAACCAAGAATTTTCACCCCTCTCTCAAGCTTGGAGAAGGCGGATTTGGTCCTGTTTTCCAGGTAATCAAAGTTTGATTTTAATTAATACCAAGGCACATGTTCATTTGACCTAAAATAAAATGGGCTTGATTAGGGTTTTGATGTTTTGGGTATATTGGATTTTGATTAGGGAAAATTGGGTGATGGGAGAGATATAGCTGTGAAGAAATTGTCACAGAGATCAAGACAGGGGAAAAAAGAATTTCTGAATGAGGCCAAATTATTGTCGCGTGTGTAGCATAAAAATGTGGTGAATTTGGTAGGATACTGTGTCCATGATACTGAAAACCTCCTTGTTTACGAATATGTGGTTAATCAGAGCCTCGATAAGGTTCTATTCAGTAAGTTTTTCTTGTTTGCTATTTTTCCTTTGTGTTTGTCACTTCATTTGAAGGGTTAGCAGATCTCTGTTTTCTCTTGTTTCTGAAGCTTTATTTGATCTTTGTCGTCTTCCTCGTAGATGATTTTACTGCTAAATTAGGTAAATTCTCTCGTTTTTTTGGAATTTGGTAGCTTTTTTTCTAGATTACTGCTGTTTGAGTATTGTTTCGCGCTTATATTCGAGTGATTTGGGAAATTTTGGAGAATATGAGCGGGGAATTTTTTTTCAGAGAGGATTGGTTGGATTTGGATTTTCCAGTATTGGATTGGAATTCTGAATTTTTTTTGCTGGATTTGTGATGCACATTTCTTTTTCCTAGGGAGAGTTTTGCATTTTAGTTAGTGAGTTACTGGATTTTTCATATTTTTCAAGTGGAAAACACAAGACTTATTTATATTTTTCAGTTTTGTTTACAATTATTGACCCTTTTTTTTTAGGATTCTTGATTTCCAACATGTTTTAACTGTTTCGATTGGCATCTCTAGATTAATTTCATCGTGATGCATTATATTTGATACATGGCATGAATTTGTACTCATAATGTACTCCGTAATAAATAATTTGGATTTCTGTATCCTAAGGGGACTTGTATGCTTTTGGTTTGTGAATGTTGCTGCTGATATTTGTACTTGTTGAAGACTTTATTTGTGAATCATGGATTTGTGAGAAAGTTTAGTGGGAGACAGAGTGTTAATTTCAGTTATAAAATTGTGCAAAGATCAGGTACATTGCTTGCTCAAATTTTCTTCATTCTTTTTTATCTGAACTTTCATTGCTTCCATGTTAAGATTTGAGCTCCCTTAGAACCATGCTTTTGAAATTAAATTGACAGAATATTTTTCATTTTGCAGAGAAATTGAAACATTTATTTGTTCTCGAGAATCTATTAGCTGCATTGGATAATCAGAGCGTGGAGTCCATGGACAAAGAAGATGAATATAGTTGAACAAATTTTTTGAAATCTGTAATTGAAAGTTAGTAGTAAGAAACTATAGATACATAGAATTTTCTAGAATTGGATGCCTGTTACATTTTCAGGTTACATACTAAAATGTATTTCTTTTTGTAGTATGTACTTGCTGGAAATTCATCAAAATTGAAACGACCTTTATTTTTATTCACATGTTAGTTTGGTTTACAATCAGCTTTTCCAGCTTGAATTTCGATAGACTTATTATTCAATTGCTATTCGCAGTGCATCTGAAAGGTGCATATACTACTCCTACAACTTCATATCAAAATGAACTTTCCATATGAAACATGGATACCGATGTAGGCATTATCATTTTATGTCTTCGTCTTATTATTCTGAACAATTCTTTTTAGTGATATTAACGGAATTAAGTATGAAATCCCTACATCACAACAAAACGCTTTTTGAATATGTCATTTACAAATGTGCACATCTATTTTGCATATTGATATGCATGTCACTCTGTGCACATTGGTTCATGTTATTTTATGCATACCAAAAAATTCAGTCCTGTATGCCGTTTTAAAGTTCATATTGAAATGAACATATATCTTCATAACCCATTTCTACATACCAAAATTCATTTCACTGTTCATATTAAAATTCATAATCTTTTTCATATATATATATATGCATATTCAACATATGGGGAATTGTATACTCTATGACACGCTTATTTTTGGATCATAAAATGCAGATTTTTTAACTTTATTTGTTTGGATAATTAACAATTAATTTGAATTGCTTAATTTTAGGAATATTTGAATACTTTAATTGTTTGAATAATTAACAATTAATTCGAATTGTTTAATTTTAGGAATATGCGTAAAACTAGGAACTGCATTAATTCAAAAGATTTGATGTAAATCCAATTAATTTTTATTAATTTCAAATTATTTAAATTGGTAAAGGGCAACTATGTCTTATTAGGTGCCATTTTGACTCTAATAGATTTAAAAAAAAAACTTATTCCATATTAGATAAATCTCTTAGTGAAATTACCTTAACAATAATTTCCCCCCTAATATAGTTGTCTTAAATGGACGCTTATCAGAAGAGTTGTGTTGGTCCCAAGTTGAGTTTATAGTATTGAGTAAGCTAGTAAAAGTCTAGAGGGGAGGGGTGAATAGACTTTTAAAAATCTTTCAATATATCAGAATACACAGTGCAGAATAACAGAATTAATCAATGAGCCCAATCAAGTTTATACTCAACTTATTTTTTCGACGAACACTGATCTTGTCTATTCTAGATGTAGTTTTAATCAATCAATTAAACAGTTAACCAATCAAACACAAATAGAACAATAAACTAAACAACACAAGATTTATAGTGGTTCGACAACTTGTCTACATCCACTCTCACAAACCCAGTTGTGAAATTCTTATTACTCTTCCAATCGAGTAATGTGTTCTTGTGGCTTTAAGTCCCAAGAAATAAGACTTTGATCTTCTCGATTATATCACCAGATATATCTTCGATCTAACTAGCTATTTTACAAGTAACTAGCAACTTGAACAAAACAGTAAAAGTAAAACGTCTCTTTAGCTCAGTAGTAACCTTCTTCAAATTCTTCACTTGTCTTTTGGCTTGAACTTCCTGAACTTCAACTCTGTGAGTTTATTTGCTTCGATTTCTCTTTGATATGCTTCAAATCTCTTGGTAACAGTAGTCTTCAAATGTAGAATCCACCAAGATATTTATAGACTTCCAACTATCAAGATAAGTTAGTTATCCAACAAACTTTCTTGATAACCGATTTCTAACCGCTTCTTCTTATCCATCCACACGTTTCTTCAGTTAATTAGTTATTCCATAACTAACTCTTCAATAAAACGACCTTATCTTCTTACGCGATTATGACTTAAGCAGTTTCTTCTTTCTAACTTGCGACACTTGTCTAGTCTCCATACTTAGAAAAATTCTCAGTCTTCTTCAGCACTTGTCTTGTCTTGCGCATCCAGTCTTCTTCTTCAGTAGATTTCTATAGTAGACTTCGATAACGAACCAATCTATACTAGTCCTATCATCTAATCTTAACAAGACTATTACATTACTTTAAGCTTTATAATTTCAGCTTAGTCAACTTATCATCTATACATCAATATACAATTACAAATTAATACGAATAATGAACTTCTATACAATGATTCAAATAGCTCAATACAAAAACCTATACAGTACTTATAATTCGTACTTGTCTTTCAATCATACTTAAACTTTTCATGCTTAACCTTTATACTCTTCTTTTTGTACTCTACTGATCTGCTCAAGACGACTTCATAACTAGACTAGATCAGTCAACACTTAGAAATTATTCAAGTCTTCTTTTGGCTTATCAAAACTCAACTCATCATCAATTAGGACTTTATATTAGGATTCATATCCCAACAATTTCCCCCTTTTTGATGAAGCCAAAACTACTTGAATTATTTCTCAATAGTAGACTAGTTAAGCAGTTATCTTTTAATCACCAAAATATGTTATCTTTTCATTCATTCAAATAAGATCAGTAGATTACACTTACTTAGACAAAATGAAATATAAATTAAGTAAACAAAAACTTACAATCTTCAGTCACTCATCTGTCCAGCATTTGGAGTAGGAATTTGAAATGCTTCCAAAATCCTTCGATGAATGTCTGAGATGTGATCTTCATTCTCGATCTTTTCTTTCTCCAATAGTTCTTCTTCAAATTTCTTCACAAGATTCATGTTGATTATTTTTCCAGATCCTAACATTGGTGTTTCCCATTTTGGAAAATCAGGCACCAAAATGTTATAATCAACAGTAGTTGCAATTCACATTATCAAGTTCCAAAGATTCTCATCTTCAACTTCCATGAACTTGTCAAATATTGCGAACAACTCTTCTTTGCTTTCTGCATCTCCAAACTTACGAATTATCTAGTGATCTAGTTCCCATTTCTTCTTAACAATCAACCAAGCATCTCTATGCTCGTTGTCTATGAATCTATTAATGTGGGAATCTTCAATCACGTCTGGATCAGCTTTCATCTTTTGCAGCCTGTGGATGTGTTTACCTAACAATTTCTTGTTAGCATAATGATCATCCTCTAGCTTTTGCTTCTTATGAAGAGCTTCAACCTCTTCTTCACCAATATCAGCAAGGATTTCACCTAATCCTTCTTTCTTTTTCTCAAGTACAAGTTTTCTCTTGACTTGTCTTGTTCTGGGTTGAACATCTTCAATAAGAATCGATTTTCCTTTAGCTTGCCTTATCTGTTCTACCTCTGCTTCTAAGTCAGCTTTCTTGACTAACCTTCTTCTCTTTGGTCTACCAGTCTCTTCTGGTACAGTAGCAGCAGCAATTTCTGCTTCAACAAACTTTACTTCTTTGACCTCTTCCCCCTTTTTGGCTTCATCACTAGCCTTAAGAGTGAATAGAGAGGTAAAACGAGTCATCTCTTCCTTGATTGCTTCCTTCATCAACTCACCAGCTCTATCAATCTGCTTTTGATGTGACCTGTCTTGACTCAGCTTCTCAAGACGATCTGCAGTATGCTCTAACTTCCTTGAATTAGAAATTAACTCATCTTTGAAGTGAGTAGCAGTCTGTCTGAGCAATCTATTCTCTTCAGTCATTGCAGTGAGAAGAGCTCTAGCTTGCACCAACTGATCTTGTGCTTCTCTTCGTTGCTCATCTGCTATCTCGATTTTCATGCGATACAATCTTTCCATCTGTTGGTCCTGAAAAAAGTATATAACAAGTGTATGGGGGGGGGGGAATACACTTGTATGCAATTCTTTTTATACTTTGATCAAACCAGAGCTCAGCAAGGTTGTCTTGGACAACTCTGCTGAAGATGATTAACTCTCCTAAGATAATCAAACTACTAAGTACTATTGAGTACTCAGTTGAATAACTATCTAGGGGAGTTATATGTGCGGAATAGTGGTTGGCCCTTTAAGTTTAGACTCCTTAAGTTTCTGAAATCACTTTGTCAATTCAATGTAGTCCAGTTTAGTTTCAGGGAACTTGTCCAAATCAGTTTTGCACAGTCTTTGAATATGTATCTTTTGAAAGATCAGTTTTGTGTGCAGTGTTGAATGAATGTAAGTACTTTGTAAGGTAAATCAACACAAGAGTTTATAGTGGTTCAGAGACTCAAGCTCCTACATCCACTTTCCCTGATTTAACAGGATAATTCCTTCACTCTTGGAATTAACTTGTTTTATACTGCCAAAGTGCACTTGATCAATAACACCACTCCTTGGTGAATTGATCCCTAGGATGTCTAGAGTCCTAGTACCCTCTTCTCAACTCAGAACTGAACTGTTCTTCTCTCAACAGTCAGCTCCTACCACTTCTACTACTACAACCTTCTCACTTTCTCACTTGAAAGGGGTAAGGATTGAAGTAAGGTTCCAACTAATGAGATATCCTTTACAATGAAGATCAGGGTATAAGGATAGGATATCTCTCTAAGCTTATGTATGGATATACAATTGGGTTCAGCTTGGAAGAAGTGTTTGAAGACTAAGATAGTCTTTGACAGCTTTGAAAGCACTTTGACTTGTGGGATAGTTGGATATTCTTGTCAAGGTTGAGGTTCTTCAATGGTCTTCACACTTCTTGTATTTATAGACAAAATGGAGATTTGCCCGTTGGAGAGGCAGCCCGAAATTGCTATAAATGTCTTCCTTGAGTTCTTCAAACTGGAAGACAGATTCTTGATAGTGACATGTCCTTATTTGGGTAATAAACGGCTTGTAAGACTTTGTCTTCTTTCTGCAGCACTTTTCCCAATGTTTGACTTCTTGTTAGGACTTGGACATGGCTTCTGAAGGTTGATCCAATGATAGGACAACATTCCTTATCAACTGGACAACTCTCCTTATCACTATCAGCACTTTTGCTTTTCAGCAAGGTTGGCTTGCTCATTTTCAGATGACTTGGCTCTTTCCCTTTCTTTCACTTTAAGTTGATCTTAGCATGTTTCAATGAGGTTCTTTAGGGTATGGTTGTCTCTAGCTTCTTCAGCATGGTTGACCTTTTGTTCTGGTTCAAGTTTGCAGAGACAACTCTCCTGGGACAACTCTCCTGATCAACATGTTTGGCCTTTTAGCTTCAGAGCTGTTGCTTGTACAGAGTTTACTTCTCTGGACAACTCTCCTGATCAGAGTTTTTGGCTAATTTTGTCCTTTTGAGCTTTGCAATCTTCTTCTTGCATAGAGATAACTCTTCTGGACAACTCTCCTGATCAAGGCCTTAGGTTTCATATGGAGTTTTCTTGTCCTTAGAGTTTGTTCCAGACTTTGAGCCTTGAGGGGACTTGATCTTGATCATTTTGAAGTTATAGGTTCCCCCTCACAGTGTGCATCTAATCATCTAAGAGCTGCCTAACATATCAGCTTCTCATCTAGCCTTATGCTATGTGTTCTATCACATTTTGAACACAATCATCTTGACTTAGGCATGTCTCAGGGGGTTTTGGTATTTAATCAAAACATGTATCATTTTATTCCCAATACCATCTTCTTTGTCTCTTCGGCCAAAGTTCTTGCGAAGTCGACAGAACACTTCTCTGAATAGTTAATCTGTCTTTGCAAGAAGTCTTCCAATTGAACATACATTTCTTGTCTGAAGGTTGAATCCATCTGATTCACCTTACCAACAATCAGAGCCTTTGACTTATCCACCAGAGATTGGTTTTGTTCTTCCGTAACTCGCTTAACATCAGACTTCACGAATTCATCGATAGACGACTGAACTACTTGCCTTAAGTCCATTTTCAACTCGTCTAAGAATTCATTTGAAATGATCTGAGTGGATTGAGAAGCAACAGTTGGAATCTTAGCTTCAGGAATAACATCAATTGTGAGCTCATCCTTATCAAACACTTGAGCATCAACCAACCGATCTTCCAGGTTAGTAGACAAGACCTCGTCTTCTACTGCTTCTTCCTCTGGAAGTACACTTCCTGCTATGGCTTTCAAATTTAATGGAGGAGAATATGGAACGATAGCTAACCTCGCTCTTTGTTCAGCTTCCTGTTGATCTTTCAGCACCATCTGAACAAACTTCGCAGTGAATGCACATGTCTCCGAAGGAAAATACTTTTCCACCTGTCTTGTGATCTGGCCAACATTACATCTTGGACCATGAGCATGTTCTACTTGAAATTCGAACACAAGACCGCGCATCTGATCTGACACATTCTCAAGATCAATAACAGGATCAGTAGACACCAACTCTACTGGTTCAGCTTCTTGCATTAACTCATCTCCTGCAAGATCGGTTTCAGAGACTTGTATTCCAACATCTGACTTGAATTCTGAAGGCAGAATATCATCAGAAATATCCAACATCCTTTTGACAAGAGCAGTCAAAGCATAAGGTGGGAGGAGTTCTGAGTGATCCTTCACACCACTATTCTCTTGCTGTTCCATCTCCCAATCTTGAAAATTTGCGATTCCACCCATTCCATTGATGACTTCAAACAAATCTCCAGTCGGACCTTTCTTTAATGCAACCCACGTGCATATTATGAACAACTTCTCATACATCTCAGAAGACGTATCGATCTCGACTGATGGCAGCATCTTCTTCAGATTTCTAGTCATTTGTGCACGCAGCCTCTTCTCGCGTAAACACATTGGGTAATCGACTAGGGCTTTGAATCTATTAACGGGAGGGGTCTGAGTAAGTGGGGTCCTTAGCTCAGTTGTTGCAGTGGTAACTAGTGGAGTTCCTGAAATAGATGGGTTAGAGGGGTCAACATATTCTGTTGAGGTAGGGATATTTTGGGTTGTGGTTTCTGGGGGCTGTGATGTGACTTGGTTTGGTTTGACAACTGTCTGAGTATCAGTTGTATCGTATATGGTAGTGTCTTTGGTAACGTTGGCTCTCAGTGGTTGAACTGCCAACGAAGAGGTTTTGGGTACAGGTCTGGCACGAGATCGAAGTGATCTTGCCTTGGTTTTAACAGGGAGATTAAGAGGAATTGAAATAGGTCGAGCAGAAGTACTAACCCTTTCAATCGACTTGTCTGGCGACAGACTCGACTCGACTCTCACCAGTCGATAGACTTCTGCATCCTGAACCTCTTTTTCAGAACCATCATCAGATTCCGTTTCTTCCGAATCACTGACCGCATCAATCAAAGCCTCATCCGAAACATATTGAACCAATGTTCCACTGGTTCCAACTTTCGCCTTGTCTTCTTCTCCACTAGAAGAGACAGCTTCCAACATAGCATCTCGTGGGTTAATCTGAACTTGCCCACGCTCAATAGACCTGCCTTCCGCTTTTCTATTGAGAGCACCTTTTTTTCAAGTAATGCTTTAAGACATGAAATGGCTTGCCTTTGCTCCAACTCGTCTTCTTCGGGAGTAAGACGGGTAGCAATATACTTAGCTTGTTTCCAAAGCTAACAGCCGCAGACACGATCCATTCTGCCGAATCAGTGTCAACTCGTACATTCCTCTCGAAATACATCAGCCTATCCAAGAAGAGTCCATACCAATTTCCTTCTTTGATGCCGTCATAGATTGCGGCTATCACTCTTGTCTTTTGAAGTGTTACAGAATCAAAACTTCCAGTGACTCCTAACAACATCTTGGATGCAATATCGTGAAGAGTCTTGTATTTGTCTAGAAGCTCCTTCTTTTTGACAGACGAGATCTTTCCATCTCGATTCAGCTTCAATTTCTTGCCATAGAAAATACTAAGATACCTCAACTCTTGACCGGTAGCATACATTTCAACATTAATCGATCCTGTCGGCAACTTAAAAGTTTTGAACATCACTTCTCGAGTGATTTCCACTCGACTTACACCAACGAATGCCTCAATGAAGTCGTCTATTCGAGTAGCATTTGCATAGAACTCCAAAACCTCTTCTTCATACACCACCTCTGGAAATGCCTCCAAGTATGGTCTCAAACCATACCTAAGACACTTGATTAAGATCTCATTGTTGTCTTCTGTGTGTCTTCCATTGAAGAACAACGATCCTTCCACATGCACTTTTCCTTCTGTAGTATACTTGCCCAAATCGAATCTAGCCTGCATGTTAGTGCGAACATCGAACATAGAGACAATCGACATATTGATAGAGATATGTAGGATTCGATAAGCAGTTTATGAGAATCACAAGAATTTGCTTGCTTGAGAGTAGGAGAGTAAAGTGAACGTGAGGAGTGATATGCGGAGAGTGGAGTGGTTCTGTTACAAGAAAAGTTTGAATCGACGGCCATGATTAAGAGGTTTGATCCAACGGTGGGAACCTTTGGAATTTAGTTGCGTAATCGAGACGATTATGTGATTTGATATTGTAAATTTTTAAATCCACCTTTTCTATTGGTTAGGACAGGGGAGTGTACTCATCTGACCTAGCGTAGTAGAGTTTAGGCGGGAACTGGATGTATACACCTCATTAAATGGAGTGTATATATCCAATTCTAGTTTTTTCAAATTTTGCATTATCAAATTACATTAATATCCTTGATATATGCTTTCAAACACTTGTAGAAATGTTAAGATCACGAGAGAGCTTATCTTGTCTGTTCGAGTTCATCAGAACAGATCAGTAGACTTGTTAGCACCAGACGAGTTCCCCCTTCGACTGTGCTTGTCTGTCTGAATGTCGAACAGCTTCATGTACCTGTCTCGTCTTATGCCACACGTGAGTATATGTACGAGTAGTAGAGTAGAATAATTAATTCAAAATATCATTCTAATACAGTAGTCAAGGTTTCGATCAAGATGACTTTTAACAAACTTAAGAGTCAACATAAGGATATTTAAGAAATCATAGATTTCCCCTTAAATGTTTATTCCCTTAGTATTACTCTCAGCTTTACCAGCTTCCTCATCGGGTTGTTTGGCCATCTTGTCTGACCTTGTATACATGACTTGTTGACGAGTAGACGAGTGCTCTGTTTTTATGGTAACTTATCTTATCTCCTTTCTCCATTTGTGATGTACATGTCTGGCTAGTACACAACTACATACTAGTAGGGTCTAGATCAATTAGTCCTAGACTAATGCATAATTCACGAAAACGAGCCTCAGGTAATGGTTTTGTAAAAATGTCAGCTCTTTGGAAATCAGTGTGAATTTTTTCCATTCGAATATCCTTCTTTTCTACATGATCACGTATGAAATGATGCTTCACATCAACATGCTTACAATGTGTGTGCAAAACAGGATTTTGTGTAATGGCAATAACAATGTTACTATCACAGAATATGGGAACATTTGATTCACAAATATTGTAGTCTCTAAGCTGTTGAATAAGCCACAATAATTGACTACAACAACTACCAGCAGCCATGTACTCGGCTTCAGTAGTAGAGGTAGCAACACTTGTTTGCTTTTTCAAAAACCATGAAATGAGTTTTGTGCCTAAGAATTGACAAGAACCAGATGTAGATTTCCTATCTATTCTACAGCCACCAAAATCAGAATCAGAGTAGCCACTTAGGGATAAATCTTCATTTGAAGGATACCATATACCACGATTGATGGTTCCTTTCAAATATTTCAGTATCCGTTTAGTGGTTTCCATATGACTCTCTTTTGGATTAGCTTGAAATCGAGCACATACGCCAACATAAAATGCAATATCAGGTCTACTAACAGTTAAGTACAGTAATGAACCAATAAGACCACGATAATGTGTTTGATCCGCGCATTTACTGTTCTCGTCTGGATCCATCCTGTAAGTAGGTAGCATAGGTACTCCAGAAGATTTACAAGTCTTAATACCATACTTGTCTAGTAGATTACGAGTATACTTAGCTTGATTTATGAAAATCCCATCGGGAGTTTGTTTTACTTGAAGTCCAAGAAAATAAGTCATTTCTCCCATCATTAACCTTTCAAACTTACTTTGCATGAGTGTTGAAAAACTTTCATTCAGCTTTTTGTTGGGTGATCCGAAAATGATATCATCCACGTAAATTTGAACAAGTAGGATATCCTTACCTTCTTGTCTTCTGAACAAGGTTCTATCTACCTTGCCCTTAGTAAAACCATTTTCTAATAGAAATTGAGAAAGAGTATCGTACCATGCTCTGGGAGCTTGCTTTAATCCGTATAAGGCTTTCTTCAACTTGTACACTTGATTGCCTTTCACCTCGAAACCTGGAGGTTGTTCAACATACACTTATTCCGCAAGAATACCGTTAAGTAATGCACTTTTAACATCCATTTGATATACAGTAAACTTCATATAGGCAGCATATGCAAGGAACAATCTAATGGCTTCTAGTCTAGCAACAGGTGCATAAGTTTCATCATAATCTATGCCTTCAGCTTGAGAATAGCCTTGGGCTACTAGTCTAGCCTTGTTTCTAACGACTACATCATTCTCATCTTTCTTATTTTTGAAAATCCATCGTGTGCCAACTACATTATGATGTGTAGGCCTATCGACAAGTTCCCAGACGTCGTTTCGAACAAACTGGTTCAACTCGTCTTGCATAGCAATGATCCAATTACTATCAGCCAATGCCTCATTAATGGTTTTAGGCTCGATAGATGAGAGGAAACAACACCAACAAAACATAGATGGACTAGGTTGTTTTTGCGACTCAAAGAGTTGTCGTCTAGTCTTTACACCAACAGTAGAGTAACCAATGATGTTTTCAGCATCATGAGCAGATTTCCATGTTTTTCTAGTCTTAGCATGCATACTATCATCATGCATTTCAACATCGTTTGTATCAGAAGATTTAATAGGAGTAGACGAGTCGACTAGTTCAGGCATGTTAACTGGTCTAGTAGGTTTACTTTGAGCACTTAGTTTCTCCTTGTCATCTGACTCGAGAGCTTTCATGAATGTGTTATAGGCTTGAACAGATTCATATACTTCTGAATCTTTATCAATTTCTATTGATAGATCGATTACTTTCTTACTGATCTGGTCGGTAGAGGAGTCCTATCGAGATTCATCGAAAACTACATGTGGTGTCTCTTCCACACAGAGGGTAGAGTAGTTGAATACTCTAAATGCTTTGCTAGTCGAGGAGTATCCTAAGAATATCCCCTCGTCTACTTTAGCATCGAATGCATTCAACTTACTTTTCCCATTGTTATGGATAAAACACTTACAACCAAATATATGGAAATATGAAACTCTGGGTTTTCGACCTTTCCATACCTGGTAGGGCGTCTTACCTAATGCTTTATTGATAGCACTTCTGTTCTGGGAGTAGCATGCAGTATTGATCGCCTCTGCCCAAAACTTCTGAGCAGTATTATACTCGGTCAGCATGGTCCTGCAGGCCTCCTTAAGAGTTTTGTTCCTTCGTTCTGCTACTCCGTTTTGTTGCGGTGTCCTTGCTGCACTAGTAAGGTGTTGGATACCACGTTTAGAACAAAATTCTTTGATATAGCAGTTAATGAATTCAGTACCCTTGTCACTACGTAACTTGACAATGGAATGATTCTTCTCAACTTGAATCTTCTTCAACAGATCAGGTAGGAGTGTTTGTGTATCACTCTTCTTGTATAAGAAGACTACCCAAGTTAACTTAGAATAGTCGTCCACCACAACAAGTGTGTACCTTCTACCATTCAAGGTTGGAGGAGTAATTGGGCCATGTAAGTCTATATGTAGAAGTTCAAGAACTCTACTTGTTGAGAGAGTTCGAATAGATTTAAAGGAACCTTTTACCTGTTTACCTTTTTGACAGGCATCGCATACATGTGAGTTGAAATATATTTCGTTGGGTATACCTTCAACAAGGTAATCTCTTGCAATCTTATTAATAACCTTAAAGTTCATGTGACAAAGGCATTTATGCCAAAGCCAACTGATCTCTTTAGGTGTTTTGCTAAGAAGCCAAGTGTCCCGCGGACAACTATTCCAATTCACGATATATACACTACCTTGTCTTATGCCGACGAGCAGTACAGTATGAGTCCTCTTGTCTATGATTTCGCACTTCTGGCTTTTAAACTGCACTTTATAACCTCGATCACAAAACTGTGAAACAGATAATAGATTATATTTCAAACCTTCTACGTAGGATACGTCTTGTATCTCTACATCTCCATTTCGGATATATCCAAAGCCTTTTGTGATGGCTGTAGAGCTATCACCGAATATAACCCTGGGTCCTTCTTGCTCATAGTAGCTTGATAGAAGAGCCTTAGTACCAGTCATGTGGTGCGAACAACCACTGTCTATGTACCAAGTTTCTCCTACTGAGCCACCCTTCTTGTATAAGTCGAGTCGACCCTGCAAATGATGATATTTGATAATTTAGGTACCCTCCTTGTCTATTGGGGTCCTAGGGGGTTAGTCGAGTTCAATGGAATCCAAATATACATTGGAGTCCTGAACAAGTTTGATCTCTTAAGCTTTCTTCCATGCTTGTTACAGAATAAGACCCTATTGTCCTTGTCTGGCCTATCATCAGTCCTTGGGTCTACTCGTCTGAGGTAGCCTTTCGACTTAACCTCTTCTTGAGTAGGCATGGGCCTTTGATAGTTAGAGTAGGGCTTGTATGCATTGGGCCATACGGTTTATAGACATGTTTAGGTCTTTCCTCTCCTTTGATATCATAGGATTCAGGTGGAGGATACAAGACTGGTTAAGTACGATACTTAGGAGCAACATTCCTAGGCCTAGACGATTAGAGCTGAGACTGCCTTATGAAAGGAGGTCTAGGCTCTTTCCATTTAGTCTGTACTTGTCTAGAACTTTCCTCTTCAGGATACCAATCCTCGTATCTGACCTAGTTTGGTCATCCACGACTAGTGGTCCTTTTTCGAGTTGTCCTAAACGGAACAGGTCTGTTGTGAACCTTCCTTTTACCACATTTGGCAATTAGAGTGTTAACTCTAGTCTATTTTTGTACAGTGCCTTTGGGTGTCGTTCTAGTATCGTATTCCATTGGTCTTTTACCTTTATCAAGTGTCAAAGAGCTTGAACTAACATCAATAGGGTTCTTAATGACTTGAGTAGGCGAGTCAGGTGAATCTGCACCCAACCCTGTCTTGTCATCTGGAGCCCTAAACCTATCTGACAGTTTTTGATTAATCACTAAGGATTTAACCAAGTCAGAAAGTTTAAGGTCCAGATTTACGACCTCAGTCTCCAAGAACTTGTTGCGTTCTTCAAGCTTTTTGCACTTACTCTTTAAAACATTGAATTCATTTGTCTCAGTAACATGTGTCTTAAGTAGGTCTTGATATAACTTGTCTGTCAACGCACACTTGTCTTTCAGTTGCCTCAACTCTTCTGTCAAGCGTTCATTTAGGACTGTTATATTAGGATCTACTTTAGACTGAGCTTCCTTAAGATCAATGATTTCTTGTTTTAATGCGATGTTCTCGTCGCTGACTTCAATGAATGCCTTATTAGCGAGTAGGAGGTCTTCTTCAGTCACACCAGTAGAGTGATGAAGTCTACTCCCTACTCCACTATCGGCAGTATCACTTTCATAAGAATCTGATTCATCACATGATTGAAATGAAGTTGAAGATGATACCTGTTGGGAAATAAAATGATTTTGATTAAGATACCAAAACCCCTGATTGATGATGATCAGATTAGTTGAGATACAGTCATGAAAAACATCAGTCTAGTTGTCTCAGAATAGTTGAGACAATAAAAATGGTTAAGTCTAAATCTCAGTTATGTTTTGAGATGTATAGTTCAGGATAGTTGTCCAAAGCTGGAATGTTAGGCAACTTGTTAAGTGTAAGTATTTTAGGACAAGTCTGCTGAAGGATACAACATTGTCAAGTAAGCTGAAGAGGACAACCTGGCTGAGTGATCAAAGGCAAGAAGTAAAAGCTGCATTGTATTGATAAGAGCTACATCATATCAGCTTTTAAATGATTGAAGATCACAACATTGAATGCTGCTTACTCAGAAGACATATTAATTGAAGCATCTATTATCAACAAGCCTGAACAAGCATTAAAGACTGGAGGAGTGAATGAATGTTGGAAAATTCCAAATTGCAGCAGGAATGTTCAGGGAACTTGTCCCATCTAACCGTTGGTGGAGTACAAGTCTGCCACAATCAACCTTGGAAAATGTGCAAATATGGAAGCTGACACAAGTCTTTATAGCCGCATTTTTCAGAAGTCAACACATTCATTCAAGCAACCAACAAAGAGCTATTTACTCACTGGATAATAGAAGGTTGCCCTCCATAGCCGTTTCAAGGAAGCTGTAAATAAACAAGTTTGAATTTCTATCTCTCCAACGGATAGTTGATCAAATTGGTCTATAAATTCAGAAGTGATCCAAGGATTCAGGCATCCAACTATGTGCTATCAAACTATCATCAAGCAATCAAAGGAAACCAAGTTATTCTTAATAATCCCAAGTTTCCTGATCACTTCAAAAAGCCAAGCCATTTCTTGTAAAATCCCAAGCTTAGCATTGAGATATCTTAAGCCTTTACACTGTTCTTACTGTAAAGGACATCTCTATTAGTTGGAACCAAACCTCAAACCCTTACCTCATTTAGTGAAGGAGTGTTTGTTGTAGAAGTGAGAAGTTAAGGACTGTTATTGAGAAACACGGTCTTAACTTAGAGAGATTGAGCACTAGGACTCAGATTATCCTAGGGATCAAAGCACTAAGAGAGTTTTGTTGATCAGTGCACCTTGGCACTATAAAACAAGCTAATTCCATTGTTAAGGAATTATCCTGTTCAATCAGGGAAAGTGGATGTAGGAGTATTGAGACTCTGAACCACTATAAATTGTGTGTCATTTACTCTCTGCATTCATTATTGTATTTCTTACAATCAATCATTTCTTAAGAGTTTATTTCAGTAAGTAAGAAAAACTGTTTTGGACAAAGTCCCTGATAAACTGTGCTTTCAGAAATTAACTTGGAGTATTCTGTCAAAGAAAAGGCCAACCACATTCCGCACTTTGTAACTCATTTAGATATTTATCCAACTGATCACTTCCTAGTGTTCAGTAGGACAGGTATCTTTGAAAATCACACTCAGGCAAGTTGTGAGACAACTTCCCTGATAGACTCAAACTGTTAGAAAAAGAAAAGAATTTGCATACACAAGTGCATTCCCCCCCCCCATACACTTGTGTCATACTCCACTAAGGACCAACAAGTGGTATCAGAGCGGGGGTTCAAAGACTACTGCTTCTGAAAATCCAACTGATTTTCAAATCACTTTATCTTTGTGGTCACTGAACTGATCCAAATTTCTGAAAAACCTATTTGTGTTTATATAATCTATTTCTATAGAAATGGCTAACAATGTAGTTCCAGGAGATGCTATCAATACCATCAACAACATGGGTCCAAATCAAGTGAATCATATTTCACATCATAAATTACCAATGTTCTCAATTGAGAACTATGATTTCTGGAAGATCAGGATGAGAGCACATCTTGCCTGCCAGCGTGATGAAATACTCAAAGTCATCACCAGAGGGCCCTTCACATTCACCAAGCTAAATCCCAAGGTCACTGATGCTCAGAAAGCAGACCCAAGGGAACTACTGCCAAAGGATGAGGATGAACTGACATCTGAAGAAAGAAAAAGGCACAATCTG
This sequence comes from Galeopsis tetrahit, assembly GCA_963675135.1. Classification (NCBI taxonomy): domain Eukaryota; kingdom Viridiplantae; phylum Streptophyta; class Magnoliopsida; order Lamiales; family Lamiaceae; genus Galeopsis; species Galeopsis tetrahit. The sequence continues at coordinate 36,193,480 of OY776122.1, forward strand.
AACTACATTGCCATGAACACCTTGTACCAGACTATTCCAGATGCAGTGATGGGAAGAGTGTATCACTGCACCACAAAAAAAGAGATATGGGACACCCTAGCACTTATGTGTGAAGGTACCCAAAAGATCAAAGAAAAAAAGCTTCAAGTGGCCATCCAAAAGTATGAACAATTCACTATGGAGCCAAATGAAACTATTGATCATCTTGATGGCAGATTTACTGACATCATGAATGAGATAAACTCTCTTGGCAAGTTCTATGCCAAAAGAGAAGTTGGACTGAAAATTCTAAGAAGTCTCACATCCAAATGGGACATATACTCAGTTATGATGCAGAACACCAACAATCTTGACAACATGCCCATGCAGCAAGTGTTCTCTGAACTCAAAGCATATGAGTTTGATCTAAACAGGAAGAAAGTACATGAAGAACCATCTTCCTCAAGCAAGGGTGTTGCATTCAAGGTTGCTGAGTCAGAAAAGAAGAATGCACATAAATCATCTCAAATTGTCTCCAAAACTGAGTTGAAGGAGGAGTTGGCACTCATGGCCAGAAGATTTGAAAAGCTCAACTCCAGATTTGGTAGATACAAAAAGTTCTACCAAGACAACAGGACAAGGAGGAGATTCAGTTCTCTTGACAACAAATCAGAGGACAAACTCTCTGATGAAAAGAAGGTAGACAAATATGCTGACAAAAAGAGGTACAGCAAAGGTGAACCATCATCATCCAGAAGGAAGAAGTCCTCAAGCAAGAAAAATGATGATGAAGATGTGTGTTACAACTGCTAGAAAAAGGGTCACTTTCAGTATGATTGTCCTGACCTAAGTTCAAAAGAAAGGAAAGAAAGGCAGAACAAAAGAGACAAGAGGCTCAACAACAGAAAGGCTATGGTAGCTGGAGAATCAGCAAGTGAAGAAAGTGTGTACTCATCTGATGATGGGTTGTTCTCCAACAGTGACAGTGAAGAAGACTGTCAAATGGCCTTTGAAAATGAAGAGGTATGTTCATCTTCCAACTCTTCTAATAACACACATGAATCTAGTGAAATCCACTTTAACTTTGGAAAGCTATTGGAAGATTTCACCAGAATGCAAGAAGTATGCAATATGGCATTGAGAGAAAATGAACAGTTGAGATCTAAAGTCAAAATCACCAACCTTCCTGAATCTGAGGTTGACATTAGATCAACTGAGTTGTATCAGCAGATTGTGAGAGAACACAGTGAAATGTCTCTCAAAGTCTCTGAACAACAAAAGTTGATTGATGAACAAAATCTGGTTCTGAAGAAAAAGGATTTTGACCTTAGAAATCTGCAGGCTATATTTGAGAATCTCACAAATGAATTTGATACTCTTAAATTAAGTGAGGGGAGTCTAAAACTGAAAATGTCTGTCTTGAACAAATCCTCTAAGGCAATAGAGGAAATTCAAGGGTTTCAAAGACCAATGGCTCAAAGAAGTGGATTAGGCTACAATCCATTTGAACCCTCACCTGGTCTTAGCATTGCTTCAACAAGCAACACTAAGATGACCTTTGTAAGGTCAGTGGCTCAGCAAAAAGAAAATGAAATGGAAGTGAACCAGCCACTGATCAAGGGTAAGGGTAAAGAAACTCTTATACATACTCAAGTAAACAATGCTCCGAAACCCAAACCTAAGGAAAATGTTAAGAACATTGAATACAAGAGGAATGAGGCTCAGAAGGGGAGAACCAATGGAAGGCCAACCCAACTGAACACTCATCAGTGGAATTGTCCAAGAACTGTTCAGAAGAGGCCAACTCAAATGAGGCAACCTCAACTGGACAGATTAAGGCCCAATCCCACTGACAGGTATAACAGCTTCAGGAAGCCTAGACCCTTCATGCCCAAGGGAAAAGGCCATCCTAGCTCCTATCCTCAAAGGTCTTACCAAGCTGCACCTAAGTCTAGTAATTTCAGGAGACATGCCCCAAAGAAATTCACCAACACTCTGGAACCTTACAAGACTAACACTGGTGCACAGAGACTACCCAAGGCATTTAAGGGTAGAACTGTGTATGTAGATGCAAATGGAAACCAAGTCAGTCACTTTGAGTCAATCAGAGTAATTAGACATATTTGGGTTCCTAAAGGTACAACTAACCCCCTAGGACCCAACATTCAAAGGGTACCTAAAGTTTGACTTTGCAGGGTTACAAGGACCACAGGAAGAAGAGAAGCATAAACAAGAGAATAGCATGGTACTTGGACAGTGGATGTTCAAGGCATATGACTGGAAACAAAGAGCTTCTCTCAGAATTCATTGAAAAAGATGGTCCTTCAGTAACCTTTGGAGATAGCTCTCAAGGAATCACAAGAGGTTATGGTACATTAAATATTGGTAGTGTAAAAATTACTGATGTTTCATATGTCCTAGGCCTAAAAATTTGTGATAGAGGATACAGTGTTGAATTTGTACCTAATGAATGCATTATCAAAGACAAATCAATACAACAGGTGCTACTAACAGGGGTGAGAAAGGGAAATGTCTATTTTGCAGATTGGAGCAAAACCCCTGAAGTAGTCTGTCTTGTTGCCAAAAGCACTAATGAGCAGAGCTGGCTGTGGCACAAAAGATTGAATCACCTAAACTTCAAAACCATCAACAAACTGGCAAGGAACTCCCTAGTAAAAGGGCTGCCAAATCAAGTGTTCACTAAGGAACATGTATGTCAGCCTTGTCAGGAAGGAAATCAAATCAAAGCTTTATTCAAAGGAAAGCCTGTCATTTCTACTGAAAGAGTTCTCCAACTACTGCATATGGACTTGTTTGGTCCAATCATCCCAGTAAATTTAAATGGAAGGAAATATGCTTTGGTTGTTGTTGATGATTTTTCCAGGTACACTTGGGTGGTATTTCTTCTGAACAAAAAGGAGACCCAAGTCAAGTTACCTGAGTTGATGATGAGATTGAGCAATGAAAAGGGCCTAAGCATTGTCAAGATCAGATCAGAAAAAGGCACAGAATTCATAAACTCATACATCAATGAGTACTGCAGCAAGAATGGCATCACTCATGAAACTTCAGCAGCAAGAACACCTCAACAAAATGGTGTTGCTGAGAGAAGGAACAGAACCTTGAAAGAAGCCGCAAGAACACTAATTGCTGAAACCAAATTGCCTAAAAGGTTCTGGGCTGAAGCCATCAACACTGCATGCCACACTCAAAACAGATCCTTAATCACTAAAGGACAAGGTAAAACTCCATATGAACTATGGAAAGGTAGATTGCCCACTGTTGCCTATTTTCATATATTTGGTTGCAAGTGTTTCATTCACAATAATGGGAGAGTGCAATTGAAAGCTTTTGACAGCAAAGCTAATGAGGGAATATTTGATGGATATTCACAAATCAGCAAAGCTTACAGAGTCTACAATTGTAAAACCCTTGTTGTGGAAGAAACACCTCATGTTGTGTTTGATGAATCTATTAATGAGTTCAGGGATAGAAACCTGAATATTGATGAGATAACTCAAAGAACAACCAGATTAAGGCTTCAAAGTAAGGAAACAGTATTTGTAGATGTTGCCCAACCTGAACTCCATGAAAATCAGAAACTAGACAACCTACCTGATGGCAATCAACCAGAGGACAACCAACCTGAAGGAGAAGTTGAACTGACTGACCCAATCCCAGTTCAAAACCAGGTAACAACTACCAATGAAGAAGCAGGCACTGCTGAGGTAGTCAATGGATCCAATATTCAAGGGGGAACCAATGATAATGTCATTCTTTCTGACAATGAGGACAATACCCCTGAATATGATCCTGAACTTGATCCTTCAATAAAATTTCCTGAATTTAATGAATCTAGTGATCCAACCTCAGAAGAGGACAATCCTTCTGAAGGGATCAGGTCTAGAAGGACTTGGTTGCATGACCACCCAACTAGCCTGATACTTGGTAATCCAAGTGAAGAGATCAAAACTAGAAGATTTCATGGAGAAAGTGCTCTATTTTGCTGTTTTCTTTCAGAATAGGAACCAAAGGACATTGAGGAAGCACTTCAAGACACCAACTGGATTATTGCCATGCAAAAAGACCTGAATCAGTTCACCAGAAATGAAGTGTGGGAACTGGTGGATAGGCCAACTCATCAAGATGTCATTGGAACCAAATGGGTATTCAAAAATAAGAAGAATGAAAATGACATCATTGTGAGAAACAAAGCAAGACTGGTGGCCAAAGGATACTGTCAATCTGAAGAGATTGATTATAATGAAACATTTGCACCAGTGGCCAGACTTGAGGCAATCAGACTCTTCATAGCATATGCAGCTCACATGAGATTCAAGGTGTATCAAATGGATGTGAAGAATGCATTTCTCAATGGGGTACTGAAAGAAGAGGTGTATGTTGAACAACCCCAGGTTTTGAAGAAGGAGATAAGGTGTACAGATTGAAGAAAACACTCTATGGCCTAAAGCAAGCTCCAAGAGCTTGGTATGACACCTTATCACAGTTCCTTCTAGATCATGGTTTTGTCAAAGGCACTGTTGACAGAACCTTGTTCAGAATCTGTGAAGGAAATGATATTTTGTTAGTCCAAATCTATGTGGATGAAATTATATTTGGATCTCCAAATGAGAAACTGTGTGAGAAATTTTCTAAACTCATGCAAAGCAAATTTGAGATGTCTATGATGGGATTGATGAATTTCTTTCTAGGACTTCAAGTCACTCAATCAAAGAAAGGAATTTTCATCAATCAGGCCAAGTATACAAGGGACATGATCAAGAAATTTGGATGTGCTACAAGCAAGCCAGTCATAATTCCCATGAATACAAACTGGAAGATGGATCCTGATGAAAGTGGAGTATCCACCAATTCCACTGAATATAGAGGCATCATTGGATCCCTACTTTATCTCACTGCAAGCAGGCCTGACATCACATTTGCAGTTGGAGTTTGTGCTAGATTTCAAGCAAATCCAAAGAAGAGTCACCTTAAAGCTGCCAAGAGGATTCTAAGATATCTCAAGGGAACTAAGAATCTTGGACTATGGTATCCAGCTGATGACAACATTGAGCTCACCGGATACTCAGATGCAGATTATGGACGATGTAGAATTGACAGAAAATCCACCTCAGGAACATGTCAATTTTTGGGCAGCAAGCTGATCTCATGGTTTTCAAAGAAGCAAAATACTGTTGCAACATCAACAACTGAAGCAGAATATGTAGCAGCTGGAAGTTGCTGTGCTCAGATACTTTGGCTCAGACAGCAACTCAGAGATTACAAAGTAATCACAAATGAAGTTCCCATATTCTGTGACAACAATAGTGCAATTGCTATTTCACAGAATCCAGTGCTCCACACCAGATGCAAACATGTTGATATCAAACATCATTTCATAAGGGATCATGTGGAGAAGAAAGATATCAAGCTTGTCAAAATTCACACAGATAAGCAAAAAGCTGATATCTTGACAAAGCCTTTAGCTGAAGCAAGATTTCTGGAACTTTCACCTGAATTGGGCTTACTTGATCCAGGGAAGGAGGAGAAATGAAGAAGGATGCTCAGATGAAGGGGAAAGTTCATTAAAATGAACTTCAGCAAAGTTGACCAATCTCACTGAAGTTTTCTGGCTAGAAGAGAAAACTCAGTAGAATTGTCCATATAGCCTTCAGCAATGTTAGTTAGGAAGATTGACCTTGTGGGACCCATTCAGCAACATTGGGACCCACTCAGGAATGTTGGTCAGTCATTTTGACCAAAACAGAGGTCAAAACACCTTTCAGGATGTTTGTCCAAGTTAATAGGGTGATAATTGCTATTTTTAGCATTGATTGGAAATTTAAAAGATTTCTTGGGCTAAGAGTAGGCTATTTTTAGGATGGCGTGTGATATTAAGATTTTAGCCCCGAAATGGCAAATCTGCATTTAATGCAAAATCTCCTTTAAGATTGCATTAATTACTGGGCCATCATATAAGCCATTGATTAACCTTAAAACTTCATCTAACCGTTTCACAGCCCACAACCCCACTTTATCCACATGGTCTTATGATTTGTCCACCCTCAATAGCTTTTTTCCAACAGTTAACAAAAAGTCAAGCATATAAAAATGTTCAGGTTTTGCCCTCATTTCTCACGCACACATAGTTTCAAACCCTTAAGCAATCTTCTGAAAAACCTTCCAACTCTCCATTCCTTTTCTCAGAAATCATCCATGGCTCCTAAACTCAAAAGAGAAGAATTGGTTAACTTCAATGATCCATCTCTGGACATTGATTTTAATTATCTAAGCAACATACACTCTCTTTGGTTTGAAAAACTTGTTGCTTTTGACAGTCAAGATGAGGAAGTTCATCCAGTCCTTCAATGGCTTAGGGATGCTGGGCTCGAAAAATTCTTAGGCACCAAGCCTGACTCGTGTCTCAACCCATTCATGGCTGAATTCTTTGCTTACCTAAGGTGGAAGGGTAAGAAAGGAGATGTGTGCACCAAGCTCACATATGCAGAAGAAGATGAAGAGGAGGAGACTCAACACACCATCATCTTCACTTCTGAAGATCTAGATGCCAGCTTTGGTCTACTTTCTGAAGGACTGAATCCAGAACTCTATAGAGAAGGAGAAGAACAAGAGTTCTCTGATCCATGGATGAAAGTCCCCAAAAAGCTAGTAGGTGCTCAAAACAAGAAAACATTGAAGCCAGTATATGAGCACTTGTTTGATATTGTTGTAAAATGCTTATTAAGTCATTCTAGAAGTGTTGAGCAAATTAGTTTGCCAAAGTTAAGAGTGATGGCTGCTGTAATTGACTATGCTGAGAAGAGAGTCAAGTTTGATTGGAAGAACTTTATTCTAGGAAAAATGATGAATGAGAAGTTCAAGTTCAAAGAGGTGAAGCACCACAAGGTGGTTGTAGATGGGAAACTTTTGTTTTGCACAAGAGCAAGCTTTCTCTTGGAAAGATTTGCCCATTATACACATCTTCAAGCCAAGCCAAAGCCCTTCCCAGCCCAGAAGGTGATGTTCAGAAAGATGTCCACCAAAACAGAAAAGAGAAAGCAAGGAGCAGCAACCAAGCAAGACCTAACTGTTGAACGTGTGACCAGATCTTCTCCAAGAAAAAGAAAGGTTTAGACAGTGAAATCTCAGCCCAAAGTGAAGAAAATAAAGCAGATTCTCAGTGAATCCTCACCAGAAAACCAGTCTAGAAGTGGAGGTGCCACTTCTGAAGAGATTGATAGAGTTGAGGAAGAAGGAGTCAACCCTCCTGAAGAGGGAGAAGAGATCAGGGAAGTTGTCCCTCTTCAACCTGAAAGTGTAACTGAGTATAGGGATCTTGAGAAACCAACAAGGTCTAAAAGGAGAAGAAGGATAATCAAGACCTCTGAGAAGCATAAGTTAATAGAGGAGGAGAAACAGAGAAAAGAGTTCTTCAAGGAGATTAGACAAGCCAGTAGGTCTAACTCCAAGACTAGGTCCAAGTCCAAGAGTCCTAAGGCCAACTCTCCTGATATTCAATCCCAAAGAATATCACCACCACATGAGGAGAAAAAGCCTGAAGAGGAGGAGTGCAAGACTCCTGAAGATGCTCCCATTATAGCCAAAAAGACTTATTCTCCTGAAGGTGCTCCTGGCAGAACAAGTATTGATGTTTTGGCTGATATTGAAGATAGGCCATTCTCCCCCCTTGATCCTAGACTTCTTTCCTATACCAAACTTCTTGAATCTGCTCTTCAAGAAGGTGATCAACTTACTCTCCCACCAATTCAAGCCATTCCAATAACCTCCTCAGGAACATTGCTCTCTATAGCACCTGAGTCCCAAATAATTCTCAGTTCTTCTGAACCCAACCCTTCTGAGCCCCAGCCCAACCTTCCTGAATCTCAATCCAACCCTCCTGACTCACAAGCCAACTCTTCTGATGAAGATGAAAGTGAATAAGATTACACTTATGAGGGGATGCTAAGGAAAATTGCCAAAGCCAATGTAGATCAGCTCTACCCAGGATTGAAGGATTATCCTAGGCTGCAACAACAGTTCTATGATCTCAGGGCTCTTGTTGAGATCAAAGATAGAACAATGGTGGAGATAGCTCAGGCTATCAAGGATAAGGGTGCAAGCTGGTGACAGGTTGAAGAGAACAGGCTATTGCACTTTGCAAATGTGAAGAAGTCCAGTGTGTTGACCACTGAAGCCCTGTTATGTACAATTGTTCATGAGAAGGTGCTTGCTGAGAGAGAAAGAATTGCACAAGGAGTCAAGCATCCTGACAACACCTCTGATGATGCAGATGATGATGATGATGATAACACCAATCCCAACCCTCCTGGACTAAAATCTGTTCAGGTACATTACTTGACTTATCCTTCAATTAAGGACTTTGATAAATCAGAGGAGTTGACCAAGAGTGGTGACTCAGTCCAAGATGCATTGGCCAAGAATGGTTCTTCTGAGCCTGAGGCAAAGCTTAACAATGTTGAGACTTCCATAGGAGTAACTGGTTTGAGTAAAGCCTCATCAATGTCAGAGAAGTTGGACATTGACCAGCCTTTAGTCATTCAGGATGACTCAGTGGACTTGGGATGCCCAAGCACTGTGATCTCCCATCAACTGCCCTCTGTGGATCCTGTTGAGGATATGGAGGTATCAGGTTTAGGAAATGAAGGAGTTGAAAAGGAAAGTAGTGATGAAGAATCAGAGGGTGATGAGAGAGATTATGTGATAACTGGTAGTCTAAGTGCACCACAAAAAGAGGGTGAGGAAGTTGAAATGTTGGGTGAAGCCCAACATGAGAGTCAGGTTATTCTTCAAGTCAAATCTGAACTTAATGAATCCCTTGGTGAAAGGAGGCCTGATTCTCCAGTGTTTGTGAGTCCATCAATTATGAATGAAGAGAAAAATGAAGTTGAAAATGAGAGTAAAGATGTTGATGTATCAGATCTTGTGGGAGATAAAAAGAAAGAGGGTGCTGAGGGAGATTTTTCTAACTCTTTGAGTCTTGCAGATTCTGTAGTTGTTACCATTGAACAAATCTTTGCATCTGCTTCTCTAACTGACATCCCAGTTGATGCTGATATTGATCTTGAAGCAATCTCAGCAAATGTGTCCACCTTGAACAAAATCTATTTTGAGCAAGCAAATGCTACTGAAGCTGGATTACAGATTGCTACACAGACTGCAACCTCCATTGAAGAGCAATCAGAGAAGTTGGACATACTGGTCAGAGAAGTTGGTAAAGCCCATGCTGAAATTGCTGACACCCTTGATGGCCAAGGAAAGACTCTAGCCTCTGTGGAAATGAGGCTCATAGGCACTGAAGAAGTGGTCTTGCCAACATTGGATGCAAGAATTAGTGGTGTTGAAACTGGTCTGCAAACAGTTTCAACTGAAGTTACAAAAGCCAAAGATGCCATGACCAAGTTCACACAAACTGTGAAGAAGGAGCAGAAAGGCCTCAGAGATAGCTACAAGTTCAATGTCTTAGCTCTAAAAAGAATAATCAAAGATGCCCTGAGGCAAAGAACAACAGCTCAGAGAAGGAAAGCTGAGGAGTTAAAAGCTGCAATGGTGAAGGAGGCTGCTGAAAAGTTCACAGTGTAACTTATGGCCAAGGTCTCTAATCAAGTTGTGACCAACCTCACTGAGCAACTGCAAGCCAAACTTGATCAATCCCTGAAGACCACACTTGATGAAATTGTTGCACAAAAGATGAAGCCAGTCCATGCCTTTCTTAGTATGGCAGATGATAGGATGCAAAACATCCATGATGAAAATTTCTATCTACTGCAGGAATTGAAGTCCCTCACTCATGCTCATTCCCATCTCTCTGTCACAATGAGTGAGTTAAAGCCCCAGTGTTTTGATAATGCCAAAAAGGGGGAAAGAGAGAGAGAGAGCTAGGACAAAGGGAACCTTGAAGATAGGAGAGTCCAAGGGAAAGGACAAGGTCCCTGAGGTTGAAGAGGAGGAAGAGGTAGACATTGGGAAAGGCAAAGGCCCAATGAATATTGAAGATCTTACTGAAGAGGAACAAATTCAGATTGCAGTGAAGGAGTCCATGGCCTCTGTGATGGAAGATCAGGCCAGATGGCAACAAAGACCTGGAGGTGAATCTGCAGGCCTAGACCCCAAAGAGAAGATTGTTGAAGTAAGGGGGAAGATGGTAGAAAGATCTAGAGAGATAGAAGAGTTTAGAGCATTGTAGAATGACCTGGAAGATGGTAGAAAGATCTAGAGAGATCATGGAGGTTGAGGTCCTAAAAAATAGGATCTCATAATGGAAGGATCTAGAAGCTGAGTATTTCTCTATAAATACCGCCAGAATCTTTCATTTCAAAGTATGCACTATTCGAGTAACACCTTCTTGAGAGTTCAACCCTAGTTCGGAGTTATGGCCAGTAGTTGTATCATTTAACGTACGCCGAGGGATACCACACCTTCCAGTGTACTTAGTTCTAGTCTTGTATCGAGTGAGAGTGAATCATAGATCAGATTAGTTCTTTAGAAAGTGTCTTACACTTAAGTCTATTTACAGATTCAGGCACCTGCCTCGATTGTAGTTTCTGTTTGTGGAATGTTGAAGTAATTGCTGAGACATTTCACACGACATTTTTGTGTATAACTTAGGAACTAAGTTATTGTTTTCGCCGTAAGGCTTAGCATAGGTTTTGTTATTAATAAAATCTATGTTAAAAATTATTCCATTGTGTCTTTATTGTGTTTAGTGTTTTAGACTTCCGCTGTGTATTGTGTTTACTTTTCACATTCTGTTAGAGTTAATGCTACACTAATTGTCACAACATTCAGTGTAACATTGTTCTGTTTTTTACTTAAACACTAGATACCACCCCCACACACTTTCAGTTGGTATCAGAGCCGATACCTGACGACACTAGGTTTAGATCCTTTCTTAAAGTGTGTTTTAGTTTATGTTAGCAATGGAAACACATCACATATCCACTGCACTTAGGCCACCCGTTTTAGATGGTTCAAATTATGCTTATTGGAAGCCTAAGATGCGTATGTACATCAAGTCAATTGATGAACGTGCTTGGAGAACTGTTCTTACAGGTTGGGACGTACCAAAGAATCCAGCAGATGCCGATGGTGAAATTCAACTCAAGAAAGAGGTTGATTGGACAGCCGATGAGATAACAACAGCAGGATACAATTCTAAAGCTTTAAATGCTATTTTTACTTCTGTTGATACCTCTATGTTTAAAATTATATCTAACTGTTCTACTTCTAAGGATGCATGGGACAGGTTACAAGAGCATTGTGAAGGTTCCGATAGTGTTCGAAGGACAAAGCTTCGGATGTTGGGGACAAAGTTTGAGAATCTCCGAATGAAGGAAGATGAAACAATTTCATCCTACAACGAAAGGTTAAGTGAGATTATTAACGAATCACATTCTCTTGGTGACCCTATTTCTAATGTTAGAGTAGTACATAAGATATTAAGGTCTGTTCCTAAAAGATTTGATGCTAAAATTTGTGCTATTGAAGAGGCAAAAGATACTGATAAAATGAGTCAAAATGAATTAGTAAGTATTCTTAGAACTTATGAAATAAACACTAATCAAATTGATGAAACTAAAGATGATAAGAAAGTTGTTGTTTGTAAAGGAGAGACATCAATCAAATCTGAGATTCAGCCTATCATTACTGAGGTTGATTCGGATGAAGAATTGATTGATGAATGCCTTAACAATCCTGACAACATTGCCCTTCTTACAAAGCATTTTAACAAATTTCTTAAGAAGTCTATGCATAAATCTAAAGGAAATATACAGCCTAAGATCCAAATCAACACATCAACACCACAACCAGAAAGGAGGAAGATTCAATTCACACCAAGACCATCAAAGAGTGAAGGTAAACCAAGGTATGATCCTGAATTTAGAAAATCAGTTCAATGCAATGCATGTTCTGGATATGGTCACTATGCAAATGAGTGTGCCAATACCAGACTGAAGCAAAAACTGAATTTATTGCTACCTTGAGTGATGAATCTAATAATGATGATCTTGATGAGTTTAATGAAAGAGAAAGTGCTCATTTTACCAGAATTGATTATAATGATTCCTCAGATGATGATCTGGATGATACAGATTCTGATGTTGCATCAGATGTCTTCACATCTACAGTAACATCAAAACAGAGTCACCCAGATTTGAACTGTTTTAATGGTTTTGTTGATGATGCAGGAAAAAGGATTGATGATGAGACATATCAGAAATTGTTAGATGATTGGAACTCTCAGAAACTCACTCTGAATTCTTTGAATAAAGAGAATGAGGATCTGAAAGACACAATCACTAAGCTAAAAGTCTTACTTACCAGAAGAGATCTTGAAGTTTGTAAACTGAAGGAGAAATTGATCAACTCTACTTTAAGTTTCAAAAAGTTTTCCAAGAGTGCTTCTGATGTGAATGATGCTATAGCTATAGGTAAATCTAATAATTATGGTTTAGGTTATGATGGTGAAACTGCTTCTATATCTGAAAATTTTAGAAAACCTGTGAAATTTGTGAAGGCAAATGCTAGCACATCTGGTGTAACATCTGCACAAACAGATTCTCACAAGGTTGAAAGGAAGTATATTTGTCATTATTGCTTTAAATATGGTCATATTCGTCCCTTCTGCTTGAAAATGTTTAAAGAGTTAAGAACTGAGTTTATGCCATCCAGAATGTCTTCACATCCTAGGAAACATTATGTGAAATCTGCATGGAAACCAAAAGTTACCTGTAATGTTGTTCACACATCCTTGAGAGCATGTTTACCTGGTCTATGGTATTTTGATAGTGGTTGTTCTAGACATATGATAGGACAAATAGACTACTTATCTGATTATGTGACCTTGAATGGTGGTAATGTTACATATGGTGGTGGATCAAAAGGAAAGATAATAGGAAAAGGAACTTTGAATGTTAAAGGTTTTCCTAAGCTTAAAAATGTTTTGCATGTTGATGGCTTACTTGCTAATCTGATTAGTATTAGTCAACTTTGTGATGATAATTTGCATGTAAAATTTGACAAAGAGTCTTGCTATGTTCTTAATGAAGATGATGATTGTGTAATGACTGGTACTAGGTCTGCAGATAACTGTTATCTTATTGGAACTAATGTATGCAATTTGTCAAAACATGATGAGAATGTCTTATGGCACCAAAGATTAGGACATGTAAATTACAGTGCAATGAAGAAACTAATCATATCAGATGCAATCAAAGGAATACCTAAACTGAGCTTCCTGAATACCACTGTATGTGGATCATGCCAGAAAGGTAAGCAGGTAAGAATGTCGCATAGAATGCTGTCACATTGTTCTACACATCGATGTTTTGAATTGTTGCACATGGATTTGATGGGTCCTATGGAAACTGAAAGCATTGGAGGTAAGAGATATTCCTTAGTTGTGGTAGATGATTTTTCTAGATATACTTGGATTGAGTTTTTAAGAGATAAATCTGAAACATTTGCTGCTTTTAAAGTTCTCTATAAAAGGTTAAAAAATGTGTTTAACTTGAAAGTTCGCCGTATTAGAACTGATCATGGTAGGGAATTTGAGAATAGCATGTTTAATGATTTCTGTGATAAGAAAGGTATCTTGCAAGAATATTCATCTCCTAAAACTCCACAACAAAATGAAATTGTTGAAAGAAAGAATAGAACTTTACAAGAAATGGCAAGAGTCATGATTTTATCTAAAAGTCTTTCTAAAATATTTTGGGCTGAAGCATTGAATACAGCATGTCATATTATTAATAGAGTTTATATTCGATTTGGTACTAATCAAACACCTTATGAGATTCTGAATGTTAGAAAACCAAGTGTGAAATATTTTCATGTATTTGGTTGTGTGTGTTATATTTTGAATGATAGGGATCAACTTCACAAGTATGATTCTAAAAGTGATAAAGGTTTCTTTTTAGGCTATTCTAGAAATAGTAAAGCTTATAGAGTTTATAACCTTAGGACTAACACTGTTCAAGAATCTGTTAATGTTTTGTTTGATGATGATAAAGGTCTTACAGCTGATAAAGATGAAGAAGATATATCACAAGTCACTGACAATTCTGAGAATACACTGAAGTCTGATAATGCTGCACCAAATGCTAACACATCTAGAGCAACATCTACAGAACAGTCAGTTGTAATTCCACAGAATGATCAGTATGTTCCCAAAACGAATCCTTCTTCAAGAATGGGGAAAAGTCATCCTACTGACCAGATAATAGGCGATGCTATAGTTGGAGTGCAAACAAGAGGAAGAATAAGATCGAATAAGGTAGATGTGGTAAGAACAATATGCATGTCTTCTATTTGCAATGTTGTGAATGCTGAGTGTTACTATTCTGAAATTGAACCTAAAAGTGTGAATGAAGCATTAACTGATGAATATTGGATAAATGCTATGCATGAGGTACTTAATCAGTTTGAAAGAAATGAAGTTTGGACACTTGTTCCAAGACCTAGTCATACTAATGTCATTGGAACAAAGTGGATTTATAAGAATAAAACTGATGAGTCTGGAAACATTGTTAGGAACAAAGCTAGGTTAGTTGCACAAGGTTACACCCAAGTTGAAGGAGTTGATTTTGATGAAACTTTTGCACCCGTTGCTAGGATAGAATCTATTAGATTATTGCTAGCAATTGCATGTTTTATTGATATTAAACTACATCAAATGGATGTAAAAGCTGCATTCTTAAATGGCATATTAAATGAAGAAGCATATGTAGAACAACCTAAAGGTTTTGAAGATCCACAATACCCGGATCATGTGTACAAACTAAAGAAAGCATTGTATGGTCTAAAACAAGCTCCTAGAGCATGGTATGGTAGGCTTACGGACTTTCTTTTAGAGTATGGATTTATTAGAGGAGAAGCCGATAGAACTTTGTTTATTAAGCACACTGGAGAAGGTTTACTAGTTGCTCAAATATATGTTGATGACATTGTGTTTGGTTCAACCTGTGATAAAATGCTGAACATATTTGTTGAAGCAATGACAGCCACATTTGAGATGAGTATGGTTGGAGACTTGAATTATTTTTTAAGTCTTCAAATCAAGCAATGTAAGGATGGTATTTTCTTCTCTCAAGGTAAGTATGCTAAAAACTTAGTCAAACGGTTTGGTCTTGAAAACTCAAAAGTAATGAAAACACCTATGGGTTCTACTTTGAAACTTTGCAAAGACAATGGTGGAAAGGATGTTGATCCAACATTGTATAGATCCATGATAGGTAGTTTACTTTATCTAACCTCTAGTAGACCTGACATTATGTATAGTGTGTGTGTTTGTGCTAGGTACCAAGCTAATCCAAAGGAATCTCACCTGAATGCAGTGAAAAGGATTATCAGATATGTTTCAGGTACAAGTGAACTAGGGATACGGTACACTAAGGACACCAACAACACATTGATAGGATACAGTGATGCGGATTGGGCTGGAGATATTGATGGCAGAAAGAGTACTAGTGGAGGATGTTTCTACATGGGAAACAATCTTGTGTCTTGGCATAGCAAGAAACAAAATTGTGTTTCTCAATCCACTGCCGAGTCTGAATACATAGCTGCAGGAAGTTGTTGCACACAGCTATTGTGGTTAAGTAAGATGTTTCATGACTATGGAATTGAAAACAATATCCTCACAATTTTCTGTGATAACACAAGTGCTATTAACATATCTAAGAATCCGGTACAACACTCACTCACTAAGCACATTAGCATTAGACATCATTTTATGAGAGATTTAGTGGAGAAGAACATAGTTAAGTTGGAATATGTGCCTACTGAAAATCAAAATGCTGATATTTTTACTAAGGCTCTTGACCATGAGAGATTCTCATTTTTTAGGAAATCTCTTGGTATGTGTAATATCTAAATAATTCTTGAGAGGATGTTGTCACAAATGCGGTAGCATTTGAGACAACAGCCTAAGGTGGTATAGTTATTATAAATGTGATTTATTTCTTATTTTCGTTGAATAATTCCTTTGTAAAATATTCTTGAATCTGAAATTTGTTTGTGCAAAAATAGACATTTACTACACCTCTCAAAAGCTTGAAAAATTGAGAATGTTACAGCATACTAAAAGATGTACCAATTCACTGAGTAACTATGGAGCACGGAGTTCGCTACTACGATACCTTCTTTTCAAAAGGTGAATTTGGTAAAAACATCAAGAGGTTCGTAATCCATTAAGTAAGTATGGGGCACGGAGTTCGCTGCTACGATGTACTCTACAGGAACAATGGATCAATACGAATTAGATGCTGTAGCACAAAAAGAAGAAATGCAATGAAAAGAAAAATGCTGAAAAATTGGCTACATTGGATAGGTAAAACCTGTGAAAAACCAATGTTGAGGTGTATGTCAAATCCTTGAGCACAACATTACATGATTCAATTATATTTTTATAAGTTGTAATTATTTAATTAATTGTGGGAATTTATTTTATTTATTTATAATTATACTAACCACTTTGTTTTATTTCAGATTTTACGCATTTTTATTTTTGATTAATTCTGGAACTTTCTTAATTTAATTAATTAATTAACTTAATTTATTAATTAGGATTTTACCCCACTAACTCACCCATGATATTACTTGTGGCTGAATTTGTGGAGCATTATCGACTATTATCTAGAATTTTCTTAAGTCAAGCCTTGATCACACGTACAACATTCCAACTACTAAGTCTTCTCTATATAAACTCCATTTCATGATTTTCTAATCTTTGTAATTAATTGAGTAAGTTGAGTATTAGTTTTGCAGATTTTGTTATAAATCATTTTGTGCTTATCTCGATTCTTGTGTAGTGCTTTTCGAATTCTTGGTTTAAATGGCAGGAAACAAGAAATTAAACTCACAGAAACCAACCTCTCCCAACTCACAACCGTCATCTTCATCTCTCTCAAATCTTCATACACTAGCTTCCATGGCTGCTTCACACGAAAATTCACCCCCAACTGCCGCAACCGTCACACCCATTCCAGCTACTCCGACAACCATCCACATCCCAAACCAAGCTACACTCTCCGAGCTGAGCCAGGCGGTTGAGAATTTCTCTCAATCGATGAGATCTCCTAATCCACCCATTCTCACGATTGGTGATTTGTCTATTGACATCTCTCACTACTTGCGCACCCAAGAAGTGATCACTACTGCACCTTCTTCATCCACAGCCGAAAAGCCCTAAATTCCGAGCCCTAACGCTGAAACAGAGGCCCCGACTGCTGCCTCTATGGGGGAGACTGAAAAGGAGATTGAAGAATCCCCTGTTGCTGAGTCAAAGGAGCCGTCGAATGCGGAGACATCCGACAATGAGGACGCTCAAATGGAGGATGCTGAAGAATCCGACAAAACCGACTCTGACATCTCGAAATCCGACTCTGAACCGATTCCTTTCAAGAGGAATGCTGAAGAGAAGAAGAGAAAGAGGAGCCCAGTTCCAAGAAGACGATTAGGTCAAGTTTTTACTCGAGTTGATTACTCAGACTCTTTGAGGAAGAAGAAGAAGCTAGGTGGTGATGTTGCTGAACCAATTCAGGTATTCTCTGAATCTGAAGAAGAAGTGGTGATTGAGAAGTCAACTAAGAAGAAAGCTGATCCTAAGGGGAAGGGAAAGGCAAAGGTTGATGTTGTTCGAACAATGCCTGAAGAACCAGAACATGATTCTGATTCTGAAATGGAGGTTTGTCTCAGGGATATGCAGCAAGCCCTGAAGAAGAATGCTGCCTCACATGCTGAATCAAGTGCTCCAACACCAGAACCTGATGATGGAGGTGATTCAAGCAGTGCAGCTTCAGCCAAAAGCTCTGAAAAGGAAGGGGAATCAAGCTCTGAAGAGGTGAAAGAACCAAGCTCAAAGGACACTACTTCTGAGGAAGGTAATTCTGAAACTGAAGTAGAATCTGATATTGATGGATTGGTTGATAAGATAACTAGGTTGTCTAGGAGGAAATTGTTGATGGAAAGGAGAATTCATACTTCTGATTTTGAGAGTAAGAATTTAATTCAATTCTTAGAGGATAGAAAGTTGATGAAAGCTCTGAACCTGTGTGATACATTTGTTTCTGATTGGGTGTATGAATTTTATGCATGTCTGAGGAAGAGTAATGGTATGAGGAGTTCCCGTTGGTATGGAAATATACAGTTTAGGGGGAGTATAGTTCCATTTACACCAGAGTTGATTAATGACTTCTTAGGCATAGAACCAGTACTTGATGATGATGAACCAGATTTGGATGTTGTTACTGCTTCTATGACTGGTGGTTTGTTAACTAGATGGAGAAAAGGAATGTTGGCCAAGGACCTTACATCTCTTTATTCTGTGTTGCATAAATTGATAGTTTATAATTGGATACCTTCCACCAACTCAACCAAAGTGACAAAGGATCAAGCAATCTTGCTCTATAGGATAGTGGTTTTGAAGAAGTTTAATTTGGGATTGACTATTTTCCACCACATGATGAAGTTTAGTGGTGACATTTCTGATAAAGGAAACCTTCCATACCCTGTGCTTATTTGTTCATACTTGAAGATGCATGGTTTTAGCCCTAAGAAGACTGAAGTTCTTAGAGGTAAGGTTCCTTTATACACCATTTCACCTGCTTTACTCATTGGTGAAAGAGTGAAAGATCTGCCCTTGAACAATCCTGGACCAGTCTACTTCCCACTACAACAGGGGGAGTACCACCTTCCACTTCAGTTAGAACTTCTGGAGTTGTTATTGAAGAGCTGAATCCTGAAACTGGAGGTGTACCTGATGCTGCTACAGAGAATGGAGGAACTGCTGCTAACAATGTTACTCTTTGCATCAACTTGTTTTATTGAGGAACCAAAGGAGGCTGATGAAGACAAGTTTGCAGATGCTGCTGAAGATGATGAGGATATGGAAATCCTCTATGCTGATATCTAGAACAGATGATGCAAGACAGGGGGAGTACTGAAGTACAGATGGCACATGTGCAGGACCTTGATGCTGCTGCTATTGTTATAGCAATTCATGCCATTTTCAGTCCTACTTTTGTTTTTGTTATTCTGTTATGTTTAAGTTAAAAATTCTGTTTATTCTGATACAATATTTACTATTTCTAGTTGATAGGTTGTTTATATTTGTCTTGCTTAAATTAGTTTGCACTAATGATATTTGATTACTGCTTATTGCTTAATTTGTTTTCCTATCATTAATTGCTTACTGCATGATGAATATGCCTTGTTTAGTTTATTTATTTTTTTTCATAGTTTTGTTTGTTCTGATTATATTGTTTAGTCCTTGTTTGTTTTTGTTTGTCTGTTTTTTTGAGTCTTACATAAGTCTTAGAACTAATCTGGTATATACCCTTATATGCTCTGATTTAATCTTTGATTTTTTTGTAAAAGTTAATTGTTTTGTAAACAAGTGTACTGTTTATACTTGTTTTGTTTTTGAGTAAGATTACTTTGATCTTATGGCACGCATCTTAGTAAAATTATTCTTGATCTCTTTTTGATTTGATCCAACGGTTACAACAGGTATTGTCTTGACTAGTATTTAGCTTTGGAGTTCAACTCACCTAAATACATAATACTGAGTATGTATAGAAATATATGTGAATCAGGTGTGTTGTAGTCGAAAGGTCAAATTGGGGGAGATTGTAGATGTTGTTAACTCTTAAATGCTTTAACATTATCAACAACATCTTAATTTGACCTTCCTTGATTTATTCTAAGTCTTTTCTGAAATGTTACATTAAATGTTGTACTAAATGCTCTCACATTCAGGAACGATTCCAGAAGGTTCTACAAGAGTCTGGAACATAGAAGAGTCCAGAAGGTTGCAGAACGTGATAGAAGAGTTTAGAGCATTGTAGAATGACCTGGAAGATGGCAGAAAGATCTAGAGAGATCATGGAGGTTGAGGTCCTAAAAAATAGGATCTCATAATGGAAGGATCTAGAAGCTGAGTATTTCTCTATAAATACCGCCAGAATCTTTCATTTCAAAGTATGCACTATTCGAGTAACACCTTCTTGAGAGTTCAACCCTAGTTCGGAGTTATGGCCAG
The DNA here is from genome assembly GCA_963675135.1 of Galeopsis tetrahit. Taxonomy (NCBI): domain Eukaryota; kingdom Viridiplantae; phylum Streptophyta; class Magnoliopsida; order Lamiales; family Lamiaceae; genus Galeopsis; species Galeopsis tetrahit. Next base: position 36,213,518 of record OY776122.1, read on the forward strand.
TAGTTGTATCATTTAACGTACGCCGAGGGATACCACACCTTCCAGTGTACTTAGTTCTAGTCTTGTATCGAGTGAGAGTGAATCATAGATCAGATTAGTTCTTTAGAAAGTGTCTTACACTTAAGTCTATTTACAGATTCAGGCACCTGCCTCAATTGTAGTTTCTGTTTGTGGAATGTTGAAGTAATTGCTGAGACATTTCACACGACATTTTTGTGTATAACTTAGGAACAAAGTTATTGTTTTCGCCGTAAGGCTTAGCATAGGTTTTGTTATTAATAAAATCTATGTTAAAAATTATTCCATTGTGTCTTTATTGTGTTTAGTGTTTTAGACTTCCGCTATGTACTGTGTTTACTTTTCACATTCTGTTAGAGTTAATGCTACACTAATTGTCACAACATTCAGTGTAACATTGTTCTTTTTTTTACTTAAACACTAGATACCACCCCCCACATACTTTCAAAGGTCACCAGAGCCTCTGAGAGGAAAAGAAAGGAGCAGACCTTTACAGCTTTTCCAACCAGTCTGACTTTACTATCTGAGTTTCAAGCTGTTGAGACAACCCCACTAAGAAAGTCAAAGAGGCTGAGGAAAACAATCAACTTGCCTGAAATCCAGGAAGAAGATGAAGAAGCTGAACAGGTCAAGGAACCTGAAATTAGAATGCCCAAACATGCTGATGATCCCTCAAAGATGTTTGAGGAGGGATTTGGAAAGGATCCTGAAACTCAGGAAAGGCCGGCTCTTGAGAGAGCTAAGGAGAAGATGGATCAGTTGGTTGAGGCTAACAAAGCAAGGGATGAAAGGAGGGCTAACTTCAAAGCTCCAAGAAGAAGAAGAACTTCTTACACAAGGCTGAAGCCTCAAATGCTTCAAAGATGGGACACCCTATACCCTCACCATGACAAGTGGGTACCAATTCAACTGAATGATGCATGGGAGGAGGCCAAGAGGAGTTTTGTATATGACTTTTATGTCATAGGCAAGTGGCTGGGTGAAGATGTTGAAGAAGTTTTTGTGCAGTTCGTGTTTGAAAATCACAGGGACTTGTATCAGAAGCTGTTTGCAGCAGCTGACATGGCAAGGATAGAGTTCAAAGCCCCTGGTCCCATTCTGTATATGCCTCCCAAGTTCAATGGGAACTTGATTGATGAAGGGAAGATTCTGGAGGAGTTTATCTCCATTATGAAGATGGAGAAGATGAAGCCTGGCCCCAAAGGAACCAATCAGGACATTTGGGAGCTGAAGATGAGGGTCTGGGCTCAGTATGGAATTGCTCCTCAAGATGATGGCACACTCTGAAGCATAAGTCCACTCTTTCCCTTTCTATCTATGATTTCCTTGTTTGTTGTTATTTGAATTTATCTTGTATCTGCTTAGTGAGTCCTTTCTGATTTTCTGCATTGTAATGCCCTTTATATATATGAAAGGATCACTATTTTCTATCAGAGATAACAACTCATTACCTCAACTAACCTGACATAACCTATACTTGATTTATTATTGTGCTAACAGTTTGTTTCAGGAAAATTGACCAGATCATACATCCTGAAGACAAAGTTTAGTATAAGTCAAGTTCCCTTTGTAATAGGTTTTGGCATCATCAAAAAGGGGGAAGTTGTTGGAAAATAAAATGATTTTGATTAAGATACCAAAACCCCTGATTGATGATGATCAGATTAGTTGAGATACAGTCATGAAAAGCATCAGTCTAGTTGTCTCAGAATAGTTGAGACAATAAAAATGCTTAAGTCTAAATCTCAGTTATGTTTTGAGATGTATAGTTCAGGATTGTTGTCCAAAGCTGGAATGTTAGGCACTTGTTAAGTGTAAGTATTTTAGGACAAGTCTGCTGAAGGATACAACATTGTCAAGTATGCTGAAGAGGACAACCTGGCTGAGTGATCAAAGGCAAGAAGTAGAAGCTGTACTGTACTGATAAGAGCTACATCAGATCAGCTTTTAAATGATTGAAGATCACAACATTGAATGTTGTTTACTTAGAAGACATATTAATTGAATCATCTATTATCAACAAGCCTGAACAAACATTAAAGACATAGAAGCATTAAAGACTGGAGGAGTGAATGAATGTTGGAACATTCCAAATTGCAGCAGGAATGTTCAGGGAACTTGTCCCATCTAAACGTTGGTGGAGTACAAGTCTGCCACAATCAACCTTGGGAAATGTGCAAATATGGAAGTTGACACAAGTCTTTATAGCCGTATTTTTCTGAAGTCAACACATTCATTCAAGCAACCAACAAAGAACTATTTACTCACTGGATAATAGACAAGTTTCAAGGAAGCTGCAAATAGACAAGTTTGAATTTCGATCTCTCCAACGGATAGTTGATCAAATTGGTCTATAAATTCAGAAGTGATCCAAGGATTCAAGCATCCAACTATCTGCTATCAAACTATCATCAAGCAATCAAAGGAAACCAAGCTATTCTTAAGAATCCCAAGTTTCCTGATCACTTCAAAAGCTAAGCCATTTCTTGTAAAATCTCAAGCTTAGCATTGAGATATCCTAAGCCTTTACCTCATTTAGTGAAGGAGTGTTTATTGTAGAAGTGAGAAGTTAAGGACTGTTATTGAGAAACACAGTCTTAACTCAGAGAGATTGAGCACTATGACTCATATTATCCTAGGGATCAAAGCACTAAGAGAGTGTTGTTGATCAATGCACCTTGGCACTATAAAACAAGCTAATTCCATTGTTAAGGAATTATCCTGTTCAATCAGGGAAAGTGGACGTAGGAGTATTGAGACTCTGAACCACTATAAATTGTGTGTCATTTACTCTCTACATTCATTATTGTATTTCTTACAATCAATCATTTCTTAAGAGTTTATTTCAGTAAGTAAGAAAAATTGTTTTGGACAAAGTCCCTGATCAACTTTGCTTTCAGAAATTAACTTGGACTATTCTGTCAAAGAAAAGGTCAACCACATTTCGCACTTTGTAACTCATTTAGATATTTATCCAACTGATCACTTCCTAGTGTTCAGTAGGACAGGTATCTTTGAAAATCACACTCAGGCAAGTTGTGAGACAACTTCCCTGATAGACTCAAACTGTTTGAAAAACAAAAGAATTAGCATACACAAGTGTATTCCCCCCCCCCCCATACACTTGTGTCATACTCCACTAAGGACCAACAATACCTCTTGCTCGATTTTAGCCATGCAGTATAGGCCATCATCTACTATGAATGCTTCTTCATCTTCACGACCAGACGGTTAACTAGACGAAGACGAAGGCAACTCGTCTGAATCCGTTTCAGAGTCATTATTAACCATCATTGCCTTCTTACCCCGGTTGTATCTTCGTTCCCTTCTTGCTTTGCGTTCTTTACGATCCTCAGTGCTCAGGTCCGGACATTCGTAGATGTAGTGACCTGGTTTCTTACAGTTATAGCATAGAGGATCGTTAGTAGACTTTTTATCAGGAGATTTATCCCTTCTCTTATCTCTTCTATCAACACGCTAAATATTCCTATCGTTAGACTCTCTATCTCGTTTGTTACTTTTTTGAGACTTCGTCTCTCCTTTCGATCTCGTCTAGTCTCAAACGAGTCCTTGTTACCAGAACCTCTATAGTCTTTGTAGAACTTCTTATATCTACCATAGCGTTTGTTCAGTGTGTCGAACTTCCTAACCATCAGGTTCATCTGATCTTTCAGACTGAGATCAGACTTATCTAACTCGTCTCTTATGCTATCAGACTTAGTCTTAGATTTAGACTTGTCTATACATGTTGTTAATCCTTAAATGTTTTAACATTATCAATAACATCTTAATTTGACCTTCCAAGATTTTTTCTAAGTCTTTTCTGAAATGCTACATTAAATGTTGATCTAAATGTTGTCGCATTTCTGGCAGGATCTAGAAGCTTCTACAAGGATCTGGAACCTAGAAGATTCCAGAACATTGGAGAACATGCTAGAGCAGTCGGGAACCATTTAGAACGACCTGGAGCATGCAAGAAGGATCTAGAAAGATCATGGGAGTTGAGATCCTAAAAAATAGGATCTTACATGGAAGCCTCTAGAATTCGTTTTTCTCTCTATAAATACAGAAGGAAGGTTCCATAAATCAGTGTGTACTACTCGAACAATCTCCTAGACCGAGCGTTCATCCCTGTTAGGAGTTGTGGCCAGTAGTTATACCTTTTAGATCATACGAAGTATCCCACCCGTATGACTGTGTGTCTTGTTATCTATTGAGAGTGTAATCATAGATAGAGTAGGCATTTCGACAGTGTGTAATCTTATACACTTAGATCATTTTCAAAACTTGGCACCTGCCTCGTTTGTTGTTTCATTTGTGAAGGTTATTGTTGTAACATTTCACACAACATTTATACTTGAAGATAAGTATTGATTTCGCCGTAAGGCTTGCATAGATTTTTATTTATAAAATCTATGTGAAAAATATTTCCATTGTGTCTTATTTGTTTTTAGTGTTTCAAGTCTTCCGTTGTGTATCTTTATTTCTGATATTCTGTTAGAGTCAGTGTTGTACAATTTGTCCCAACATTTAGTACAACATTAATCTGTTCTTCACTTAAACACTAGACACCATACCATCCACACACTTTCAGTTGGTATCAGAGCCGATACCTGACGACACTAGGTTTGATCCTCGTTTAAAGTGTGTTTTAGTTTATGTTAGCAATGGAAACACATCACATATCCACTACACTTAGGCACCCGAACATATTATCCATATTTTAAAGCCTAAGTTGTGCATGTATATCAAGTCGATTGATGAACGTGCTTGGAGGACTGTACTTACAGGTTATGATGTATCAAAGATCCAAATCAACACATCAACACTCCACTAGAAAGAAGAAAAAGTCAATTTCAACCAAGGTTATCAAAAAGTGAAGGTAAACCAAGGTATGATCTTTAATGTAGAAAATCAGTTTAATGCATGTTCTGAATTTGGTCATTATGAAAATTAATGTGCCAATATTAGACTTAAGCAAAAACTGAATTTTAGTACTACGTTAAATGATGAATCAGATGATGAATCTGATGAATCAGATGATAAATTTGATGAATCAGATGATGTTGAATTCGCTTTTAATATCAAAATTGATTATGATGATTCTTTTAAATGATAATCTGGATGAAACAGATTCTGATGTTGCACCTAATGTCATAACATTTATGGTAACATCAAAACAGAGTCACCCAGATTTGAATTATTTTAATGGGTTTGTTGATGATGCAGGTATAAGGATTGATGATTGTAAATACCAAAAGTTGTTAGATGATTGCAACTCTCAGAAACTCACTCTTAATTCTTTGAAAAAAGAGAATGAGAATCTGAAAGGAACAATTACCAAGCTAGAAGTCATACATTCCAGAAGAGATTTTTTGAAGTTTGTAAACTGAAGGAGAAATTGATCACCTCTACTTTAAGTTTCATAAAATTTTCTATGAGGGCTTCTGATATATGTTATAGCTATTGGTAAATCTGATAATTGTGGTATACGTTATGATGGTTAAACTGCTTCTATTTCTAAGAATTTTGAAAATACTGTGAAATTTGTGAAGGCAAATGTTAAAACATATGTTGTAACATCTACACAAACAAATTCTCATAAAGTCAAAAATATTGAAAAGAAGTTTGTATGTCATTATTGTTCGATAATTGATCATATTTTTCCTTACTGCATGAAAATGTTTGATGATCTGAGATTGAGAAAATGTTACCTAAAATGTTATCACACCCTATGAAACATTTTCTGAAATCTGCATGGAAATCTGATGTTACTTGTAATGTTGTTCACACTTCCTTGAAAGCATGTTTATTGGTCTATGGTATTTTTAATAGTTGTTGTTCTAGACATATGACAGGACAAATTGACTACTTATCTGATTATGTGACCTTGAATGATGGTAATGTTGCATATGGTGGTTGTTCGAAAGGACATATTATAGGAAAAGGAACTTTGAATGTTGAAGGTTTTCCTAAGCTTAAAAATGTTTTACATTTTGATAGATTGCTTGCTCATTTGATTAGTATTAGTCAACTTTGTGATAATAATTTGCATGTAAAATTTGACAAAGAATCATGTGTATGTTCTTAATAAAGATGAAGATTGTCTATGGCAGTAGATAATTGTTTATCTTATTGGAACAAATGTGTGTAATTTGTCAAAGAATGATGAAAATGTCTTATTGCATCAAAAATTGGGACATGCATATTATACATTAGTGAAGAGACTAATCAAAGTCGATGCAGTGAAAAGGATTACCAAAACAGAAGTTTCAGAGTACTACTGTATGTGGACCATACCAGAAAGGTAAGCAGGTAAGAGTGTTGCATAAAATGCTATCACATTGTTCTACACATAAATGTTTCGAATTGTTTTGCACATGGATTTAATTAGTCCTATGAAAACTGAAAGCATTGGACGCAAAATATATTCACTTGTTGTGGTAGATGATTTTTCTGGATTTACCTGGATTTTGTTTTTAAGAGATATATCTAAAACATTAATTTGCTGCATTTAAAATTCTTTACAAAAGATTCTAAAATGTGTTTAACTTGAAAGTTTGGCGTATTAGAATTGATCATGGTAGGAAATTTGAAAACAACATGTTTAATGATTTTTGTGATAAAAATGGTATTTTGCAAGAATATTCATCTCCTAAAACTCCACAACGGAATGTCTTTGCTGAAAGAAAGAATATAACTCTACAATAAATGATATGAGTCATACTTACTTCTAAAAGTCTTGCTAAGAGATTTTGGGTTGTAGTATTGAATACATCATGTCATATTATTAATAGAGTTTATATTCGATCTGGTTCTATTCAAACACCTTATGAGATTTTGAACATTAGATAACCAAGTGTGAAGTATTTTCATGTATTTGGTTGTATGGGTTATATTCTGAATGATATGGATCAACTTCATAAGTTTGATTCTAAAAGTGATAAAGGTTTCTGTTTAGGCTATTCTAGAAATAGTAAAGCTTATAGAGTTTATAAACTTAGGACTAACACTGTTCAAGAATCTGTTAATGTTGTGTTTGATGATGAGTAAGATCTTACAGATGAGAAAGATGAAGAAGATGTATCACAAGTCACTGACAATTCTGAGAATACACTGAAGTCTGAAAATGTTGCACCGAATGTTAACACATCTGGGTCAACATCTACAGAACAATCAGTTGTACCTTTCCAGAATGATCAGTAAGTTCCCACAACGAATCCTTCTTCAAGAATAGGTAAAAGTCACCCTTCTGACCAGATCATAGGTGATGCTACAGTTGGAGTGCAAACAAGAGGAAAAGTAAGAGCTAATAAGGTAGATGTGGTAAGAACAATATGCATGTCTTCTATTTGCAATGTTGTGAATGTAGAGTGTTACTATTCTGAAATTGAACCTAAAAATGTGAATGAAGCATTAAATGATGAAAATTGGATAAATGCTATGCATGATGAACTTAATCGGTTTGAAAGATTTGAAGTATGGACACTTGTTTCAAGACCTAGTCGTACTAATGTCATTGGAACAAAGTTGATTTTTAAGAATAAAACTGATGAGTTTGATAACATTTTTTAGGATTGAGACTAGATTAGTTGCACAAGATTACACCCAAGTTGAAGTTATTTAATTTTGATGAAACTTTTGCACTTGTTGCTAGGATAGAATCTATTAGATTATTGCTAGCAATTGCATGTTTTATTGACATTAAACTTCATCAAATGGATGTATATGCTGCATTTCTAAATTGCATTTTGAATGAAGAAGCATATGTTGAACAACTGAAAGGATTTGAAGATCCTCAATACCCTGATGGTTTTGTTAGGGGAGAAACTGATATAACTTTGTTCATTAAGCACACTGAAGAAGATTTACTTATTGCTCAATAATCCTTAAATGCCTTAACATTATCAACAACATCTTAATTTGACCTTCCAAGATTTTTTCTAAGTCTTTTCTGAAATGCTACATTAAATGTTGATCTAAATGTTGTCGTATTTCTGGCAGGATCTAGAAGCTTCTACAAGGATCTGGAACCTGGAAGATTCTAGAACATTGGAGAACATGCTAGAGCAGCCTGGAACCATTTAGAACGACTTAGAGCATGCAAGAAGGATCTAGAAATATCATGAGAGTTGAGATCCTAAAAAATAGGATCTTACATTGAAGCCTCTAGAATTCGTTTTGCTCTCTATAAATACAGAAGGAAGGCTCCATAATTCAGTGTGTACTACTCGAACAATCTCTTAGACCGAGCGTTCATCCCTGTTAGGAGTTGTGGCCAGTAGTTATACCTTTTAGATCATACAAAGTATCCCACCCGTATGGCTGTGTGTCTTGTTATCTATTGAGAGTGTAATCATAAATAGACTAGGCATTTCGATAGTGTGTAATCTTATACACTTAGATCATTTTCAAAACTTGGCACCTGCCTCGTTTGTAGTTTAAGTTGTGAAGGTTATTATTGTAACATTTCACACAACATTTATACTTGAAGATAAGTATTGATTTCGCCGTAAGGCTCACATAGATTTTTATTTATAAAATCTATGTGAAAAATATTTCCATTGTGTCTTGTTTGTTTTTAGTGTTTCAAGTCTTCCGTTGTGTATCTTTATTTCTGATATTCTGTTAGAGTCAGTGTTGTACAATGTGTCCCAACATTTAGTACAACATTAATCTGTTCTTCACTTAAACACTAGACACCATACCATCCACACACTTTCACTGTCTACTCTAGAGCTCTTAGACGAAGTAGACTTAAAGGCAACATTTTTCGACACTGCATTCTCCCTATCACTACTGGCTATAGGATCATCCTCATCTAGATCGAACTCATGCGCTTTAAGGGTTTGGAACATTGTCTCAGCAGTCCATTCATCAATGTCCTGAGTATTCTTTATGATCATCTTGACCATTTTCCATCTAGCATCAAGGCTCTTAAGAATTCTCAAGTTTATTTCGCAATTAGTATATGACTTACCAAGAACTTCCAAATCATTCATAACACGTGTGAAACGAGTATCTAACTAGTCTATATTTTCACCAGCCTTCATCTTAAATGATTCGAACCTTTGAACAACTGTGGAAAGCTTACTCTCTTTGATCAGGGTGGTTCCTTCAGAAATGATAGCAAGTCGATCCCACATTTCTTTGGTTGTCTTACATTTTAACACATTCCCAAGATACTCATTGGGAAGGGTGTGTAAAATATAGTTTTTGGCCAAACTGTCCAAATTGTTCTGCCTCATTTCTTCAGAAGTGAGTTCAGACCTTGGTTTAGGGACAAGCACGCCAACGGCTTTAGATGGGTCCAGGGCAGCAGTGTATTGAACCATCGTGACGACTGGTCCTTCTTTAATCACAGACACCATTAAGTCATGCGTTGAGCTGAAAATGACTTCCATTCTCAACTTCCAGTAGTCGTAGTCCTGAACAGAGAACTTGGGAAGTTTGTTAGCACTTATCTCCATAGACATGGTGTAGCAGTTTATCAACTAGGAATATAGCAAGAAAATCAAGATACAGATATTTCAAGAAACGTGATAAGAATTAGAACGATCAAGAACCAAGACTTCACCCAAAGTCTTTAAATGTTATCAAGAAACAACAGTTCGAAAACTACTGCTCTGATACCACTTGTTGGTCCCAAGTTGAGTCTATAATATTGAGTAAGCTAGTAAAAGTCTAGAGGGGAGGGGTGAATAAACTTTTAAAAATCTTTCAATATATCAGAATACACAGTGCAGAATAATAGAATTAATCAATGAGCCCAATCAAGTTTATACTCAACTTATTTTTCTGACGAACACTGGTCTTATCTATTCTAGATGTAGTTTTAATCAATCAATTAAACAGTTAACCAATCAAACACAAATAGAACAGTAAACTAAACAACACAAGATTTATAGTGGTTCGACAACTTGTGTACATCCACTCTCACAAACCCAGTTGTGAAATTCTTATTACTCTTCCAATCGAGTAGTGTGTTCTTGTGGCTTTAAGTCCCAAGAAATAAGACTTTGATCTTCTCGATTATATCACCAGATATATCTTCGATCTAACTAGCTATTTTACAAGTAACTAGTAACTTGAACAAAACAGTAAAAGTAAAACTTCTCTTTAGCTCAGTAGTAGCCTTCTTCGAATTCTTCACTTATCTTCTAGCTTGAATTTTCTGAACTTCAACTCTATGAGTTTATTTGCTTCGATTTCTCTTTGATATGCTTCAAATCTCTTGGTAATAGTAGTCTTCAAATGTAGAATCCACCAAGATATTTATAGACTTCCAACTATCAAGATAAGTTAGTTATCCAACAAACTTTCTTGATAACCGACTTCTAACCGCTTCTTCTTATCCATCCACGCGTTTCTTTAGTTAATTAGTTATTCCATAACTAACTCTTCAATAAAACGACCTTATCTTCATACGCGTTTATGACTTAAGCAGTTTCTTCTTTCTAACTTGCGACACTTGTCTAGTCTCCATACTTAGACAAATTCTCAATCTTCTTCAGCACTTGTCTTATCTTGCACATCCAGTCTTCTTCTTCAGTAGACTTCTATAGTAGACTTCGATAACGAATCAATCTATACTAGTCCTGTCATCTAATCTTACATTACTTTAAGCTTTATAATTTCAGCTTAGTCAACTTATCATCTATACATCAATATACAATTACAAATTAATACGAATAATGAGCTTCTATATAATGATTCAAATAGCTCAATACAAAAACCTATACAGTACTTATAATTCATACTTGTCTTTCAATCATACTTAAACTTTTCATGCTTAACCTTTATACTCTTCTTTTTGTACTCTACTGATCTGCTCAAGACGACTTCATAACTAGACTAGATTAGTCAACACTTAGAAATTATTCAAGTCTTCTTTTGGCTTATCAAAACTCAACTCATCATCAAGTAGGACTTTATATTAGGATTCATATCCCAACAAATTGTCTCAACTCAAAGATAAGTACACAACCATTGACAAACTGTATCAAGATATGCTTAAAACTCAAGCCATAGAGACCAATGAGTTCAATGATTTAAAGATAAAATGTAAAAAACTTGAAGAGCGCAATAGATTCTTAGAATCTGAAGTACTGAGCTTAGATCTAAAGCTATCTGATATGATTAATTCTTCTAAGATTAATCAAACATTATCAGACAGATATAGAGCTCCAAATGATAAAAGTGGGATAGGTGTTAATGTGCCTAGTTCTTCTAATTCAGGCACTAAGAACACTAATGGAGCTAGTTCAAGTTCTTTACAATTAGAGAAAGGAAAAGAACCTATGACTTATGATAATGATCCAAAATCTAAAGTACAGTCAAAATACATTCCTCCTACTACCAAGAATTGTAAAAAGAAAAATGTATCAAGACCAGTACAGTCAAGACCTTACCAGCAGAGTTATACTCCTCTGACTAGAGCAGAACAGTCCTAGCATCAGAAGAGGTATACTCAGCACAGTAGGTCAAGAAAAGAACATTTAAGTTGGAAACAGCCTAGACCTTCTTTTATAAGGCAGTCTCAGCTGTACTCAACTAAACCTAGGAAATTTGTTCCTCATTATCATAATAAACATGTTCCTTATCCTCCACCTTTATCTTATGATATCATTGAAGAGGAAAGACCTAAACGCATCTATAAGCCGTATGGTCCACAAGCTTTTAGGCCCTATTCTAACTATTACAGATATACTGATCTTACTGAAAAAGGGGTAGATCCAAGGAAAGGCTATCTCAGAAAAATAGATCCTAAGTCTGTTGATAGTTCAAATAAGGTCAACAAAGTACTGTTCTGTGATAAGCATGGTAGAAAACTGAAGAGGTCTCCATTATTCAAAACATTAATGTTTATTTGGGTGCCTCTTACTACTAACCCCCAAGGACCCCAATAAAGAAAGGGTACCTAAGTTATTAAGATCACTACTTGTAGGGTCGACTGGACTTTTACAAGAAAGGTGGTTCAGTTAGAGAAACTTGGTACATAGACAGTGGGTGTTCACACCACATGACTGGTACGAGGGCTCTTCTATCTGACTATCGTGAGCAAGAAGGACCCAAGGTGATCTTTGGTGACAGTTCCATTGCAATCAAAAAAGGTTTTGGATGTATAAAGAATGGAGATGTAGAAATTCAAAATGTCTCATATGTAGAAGGTTTGAAATACAATTTGTTATCTGTCTCTCAATTTTGTGACAAGGGCTATAAAGTCAATTTTAAAAGCACAAAATGCGAAATCTGGTATAAAAGAACACACTATATTCTACTTGTTGGAGTAAGGCAAGGCAGTGTCTACATTGTGAACTGGAATAGCTGTCCTAGGGATGCTTGCCTTCTTAGTAAGAGTCCTAAAGAAATCAGCTGGCTATGGCACAGACGCTTATGCCATATGAACTTTAAGATTATTAATAAGATAGCAAGAGACTACCTCGTAGAGGGTATCCCTAATGAGATCTATTTCAAGTCACAAGTGTGTGATGCATGCCAAAAAGGTAAACATGTAAAAGTTTATTTTAAGTCAATTCCCGCTCTTACTACTTGTTGAGTCTTAGAACTATTACACATAGATCTTCATGGTCCTATAAAACCCCATACACTGAATGGTAGAAGGTACACTTTAGTTGTGGTAGATGATTATTCAAAGTTCACTTGGGTAATCTTCTTAAACAAAAAGAGTGATACACAAACCCAACTACCAGATCTGTTAAAGAGGTTGCAAGTGGAAAAAGGTCAGCCCATTGTCAAGATAAGAAGTGACAAAGGGACTGAATTTATAAACTCTTACATTAAAGAATATTGTTCTAAATCTGGAATTCAGCATTTGACAAGTGTAGCTAGAACACCCCAACAAAATGGTGTAGCTGAGAGAAGAAACAGAACACTAAAAGAAGCATGCAGAACAATGCTGACAGAGTACAACACACCACAGAAGTTCTGGGCTGAGGCAATTAACACTGCTTGCCATACTCAGAACAGAAGTGCTCTAAACAAGGTACATGGTAAAACGCCTTATGAGGTATGGAAAGGTAGAAAGCCTAGAGTTTCATATTTTCATATCTTTGGCTGTAAGTGTTTTATTCATAACAATGGAAATAGCAAATTAAATGCTTTTGATGCTAAAGCAGATGAGGGGATATTCTTAGGGTACTCCTCAACTAGCAAAGCATTTAGAGTATTTAATTACTCTACTTTATGTGTGGAAGAAACACCCCATGTTGTCTTTGATGAAGTTGTACAGGACTGTGCTGACCATCAACTCAGTAAGAAAGTTGATAATCTGAAAAATTCAAACCAATGATGGTGATGATGAGACTGAAGTATATGAATCTGTACAAGCTTATAATCTGTTGGGATATAAATTCACCCTAAGTCCCTCCTGATGTTAGAATAGTTTTGATGGCCAAAAACCTTAGAGTTTATAAATTACATGTAATAGGATCAACTGATACCTGTATAAATCAGCTTAGCTTTTTAATACTAGTCTTGTATAATCAGTTGTATGTATCTCCGCTGATTAGCATAGTCATAGTCTACATGCGCAATCTCAAGAGATGAAGAATAGAAGATATGAAGACTAGAAGATCCTTGAAGATTAGATAAGCAAGGTGCTTGTATACCTACTTAACTGATGAAGTTCAAGTCGAAGATGGCCAAAGTCAGCACAAGTATTTTTCTCAGATCAGAAGTGTAATACTCATCTGATATCAGAAGACAGACGATACCAGGCCAGACGAGTTAACCAGACGACTAGAAAAGAAGATCAGCAGACTAGTAGCTCGTCAAAGACTCGGCTGATTCCAAAGTCATCTTATAAAATTCATACGAAGACCTACCATATATAGAAGATTGACAAAGATCCCTGAATTGAAGCAATCAAGATCAAATCAGCTGGAATCAAGGAACCAACAAACAACAAGCAAAGATTGCTAACGGCTAGTTGAATCAATCCTCCTTATAAATACGAGAAGATGAGGAAGAACAACTACGGATATACAAAGAAAGAATTCTGAAGCTAATCAAGCAAGCAAGCCAAAAACAACATTTACGATTGTCACGATAATTCCGCTTTGACTAGACGTCTCCAATCACAAGCAAAACAATCGACCAATAATTCAATCCAACGAAGAATAGCAATACACAAATATAAACGAAAACATAAAATAGAGCACAAGAAGATTTAAGTGGTTCGATCAACGTGATCTACTTCCACAGAGTATAAGAGATGTTTACACATTCATCACTCGTAAAGGGAATTTATCCTCACTTCACTCGTGAACTCTCAACTCTCAAAGATTACAAATGCAAGTAATGGGGTATTTATAGATGTCAATGGTGATTGCAGCATGTTCTGAACGCGTGATTATTGCCACGTGGATTCTGTTACAACCATGTAACAACCTCACACTTTCAGCGTGACCCAATGTGAAATGATCTCCTTGCCCTTCACTTGTTTTCGCAATCAGACGACTTCATCAGAAAATTGACCAGAAGACCTCCCTCTTCTTGTTCTACTCTTCTGATGACCAACGCTTAGCTAAAAATTAACTCTGCTAACAGAACTCGACCGATCTGTTCCGACCTCTTCTTGTCTTCCCATCTCGTCTGATTCTATGCAACCCCATCTCATTTGATTGGACTTCTCCACCTCATCTGATCTAAGTTAACTTGTCTGACTCCACCAGCTGATACACACAACAACTGAGTCTATCAGAAGACTTCTATCAGCTAAGTACCTCATCTGATCCGCCCAACAGACGAGTACAGTAGCAGACTAGAATCTACCTGATCCTGCCAGACGAGTTGAACTCATCTGGTCTTAGAGATTTGAGATAAACCTCACAATTCTCCACCTTTAGCTCAAAATCTCCACCTTGAACTAAACAGCTCCGATCTATCCTTCTCAAAGGACAGACTCCACTACTGATCTGCAGCCACTAGATCAGTAGCCTTCTCCGCAGAGGTCACTAATGCAAACCAACTGACCTATGACATAAACCAAACTTCTCTTTTGGTAATGCTTTAGTAAATGCATCAGTAGGGTTCTCCTCAATAGCTATCTTAACCACCTGGACGGTCCCCTTCTCCACAATATCTCTCACAAAGTACAGCTTCACATCAATGTGTTTGGTTCGTTCATGATACCCCGGATGATTTGCGAGATGAATTGGGCTTTGATTATCACAGAAAACAGTCACACTGTTCTGAGATAAACCAAATTCCTTAAGAATCCCTTTCAGCCACATGATTTCCTTAACTGCCTTATTCAAGGCCACGTACTCCGATTCAGTAGTAGATAATGCAACTACAGATTGATGAATAGACCTCCAAGACACAGCCGTACCAAATAGAGTGAACACATATCTTGTTAAGGACTTTCGAGTGTCAACATTGGCTGCGTAATCTGCATCCACGTATCCCACAAGTGCATCCCTCTTACTTGGCATCTTTTGAAATTTCAGACCCTTCTGTGCTGATCCCAGAACATATCTCATAACCCACTTAAACGTTTCCCAATGGCTTAAGCCTGGATCACTCATATATCTGCTGATCACACTCATAGCATGAGTCAAGTCTGGTCTACAACACACCATAGCATACATTAAACTCCCTACAGCATTGGCATAAGGTATCTTGCTCATCTGAATTCTGTCTTGGCTGTTCCTGGGAATTATCTGATTGGACAAACGATGATGTTGGCCAATAGGAGTAGAGACAGTCTTAGCCTTATGCATTCTGAACCTCTTTAACACCTTCTGAAGATAAGTAGGTTGACTCAGTAGAATATACTCGTCTAGTCTACTGATCTCCATCCCAAGAATCACTTTGGCGTCACCAAGATCTTTCATCTCAAACTCCTGTTTGAGGATCTCCTTAACTTGATTAACATTGTCAATAGACTCGGCTGCTATTAACATGTCATCAACATACAACAGAAGATTGGTAGTAGCAGTCCCAACCCGTCTGAAATAGACACAGTTGTCGTACAAGCTCCTTGTAAAACCAGTTGAGCAAATGTACTCATCAAATCTCAAGTACCATTGTCTAGGGCTTTGTTTGAGGCCATAAAGGGACTTTTTCAGTAGACACACCTTGTCTTCCCCTTCATCTATGTCCAACCCTTTTGGTAGCTTCATGTAGATCCTCTCGTCTAGAGATCCATGTAAGAAAGTTGTGGTCACATCAATCTGATGTAGCTCCAATTCATATTGAGCAACCATAGCTAACAAGATTCTGATGCTACAATGCTTCACAACAGGTGAGATGATTTCATTGAAATCAATACCTTCTTTCTGCGTAAATCCCTTAGCTACAAGCCTCGCCTTGTATCTAAGCTTGCCACCCCTCTGAGCCTCCACCTTCTTTTTATAGATCTACTTACACCCAACCAACTTCTTGTTCTTGGGCCTCTGAACAATTTCCCAGGTCTGGTTCTTGTTTAGAGAAAACAGCTCCTCCTCCATAGCAACTATTCACTTCTCCTTGTCGTGGCAGCTGATGGCTTCTGAATAAGACTTTGGCTTCAGAGACTCCACCTCAAGAGCTGCACATAATGCAAATGAGACAATGTCAGCTTGTCCATACCTCTTAGGTGGGTGGACTTCTCGTTTGGTTCTGTCGCGTGCCAGTTGATAATGTTGAAGATCATTCTCACTCTGAGGATCACCCTCCTCATCTGGATCAATATGTTTTTCAACTGGTCTTGTGGTGTAAACTTGCTCCACCTCGACTTGTGTCTCGTTTGGTTGGTTATCAGCTGCACTAGTACTCGTACTAGTCTGTTCTGATAGAGGCATCCGACTCTCATCAAAAGTAACATCTCTACTGATTATACATTTCTGCATCCCAGCTTCGAGGCACCATAACCTGTATCCTTTCACGCCTGAAGCATACCCAACAAACACACATCGCAATGATCGAGGCTCAAACTTATCTTGCTTGACATGGGCATAAGCTGCACATCCAAATACCTTCAAATAATTGTAATCAGCTGCACGTCCAGACCATAACTCCTCTGGGGTTTTGTATTGCACAGCTGAGGAAGGGCTTCTGTTTATCAAGTAGGCTACAGTAGACACAGCCTCTCCCCAAAACGCCTTCGGTAGACAAGAGTTGTTCAACATACACCTGACTCTCTCAAGTAGTGTCTAGTTCATCCTCTCAGCTACTCCATTTTGCTGAGGGGTCCCTGGCACAGTCTTATGCCTTACTATTCCTTTCGATTTGCAGAACGCATTGAACTCTTATGATAGGTACTCCAGACCGTTATCAGTTCTCAAATGTTTGAGAGTCTTACCTGTGACATTTTCACATTCAATGAGCCATTCCTTGAATTTCTCAAATGCTTCTGCCTTCGATTTCAGAATAGACACCCACACTTTCCTTGAGTAGTCGTCTATGATAGACAAGAAGTATTTACCACCATACCTCATTTGATTCCTCGCTGGACCCCATAGATCAGAATGGACATAGTCCATGATCCCATTGGTAGAGTGAACACCCTTACCAAACTTTAATCTCTTAGATTTACCAAGAATGCAAGACTCACACAAATCAAGTTTTGTGATCTTGTCCTTGCCCAGCAAACCTTGCTTCGACAACTCTACTAGGCCTTTTTCGCCTATATGAGCTAGTCGTCTGTGCCACAACATCAAGTTGTCTTGCACCTCTGCTACATCTGATCTACCAGCTACTGTTTCTCCCTTAAGAAAGTAGAGATCACTTCTTCTCTCACCTTTCAGGACAGTCAACTCCCCTTTTGACACACTGAGCTCTCCATCAGCAGACTGTAATTTATAGCCCATAGAATCCAGCATCCCAAGTGATATTAAATTCCTCTTGAGTTCAGGTACGTACCTAACACTCTTGAGTATTCTTACTACCCCATCAAACATCTTCAGGTGAACACTACCTTCTCCAACAACTTTGAAAATGTGATCATTCCCAAGCAGAACAGAACCGCCCTTCTGGTGCTTGAAGTCATGAAACCAATCTCGTCTTGGAGTCATATGGAAAGAACACCCTGAATCAAGGATCCATGCTTGCTGTTTTGTAGAGGATGTGACGGTTAGCGCTTGAGCAGACTCGTAGCCTTCTTGCTCCTTCTCAACTTGAATCTGATTAACTTGATTCTTGTCATTAGAGGTCTTGGCACCAGATTTCCTCAAGAACTGCTTGTATTTGTGACAAGCATTCTTATAGTGCCCAGGTTTGTTGCAATGGTAGCACACTGCATCACCTTGAGTGGACACAACTTATTTTCCCTTATCAGCTCCTTTGGGTTGACTAGACCCCTTGTTGGCACCAGATTGCTTCTGGCTACCTCTGATTGCCAATCCTTCTCCGCTACCTCTGATTGCCAATCCTTCTTGGCACCAGATTGCTTCTGGCTACCTCTGACCTTGTCCACTTGAGACGTCTTGTTGTGTAGTAGCTTGGACTTGACAGCCAACATTACATCCTCCAATGTAATACTTTCTTTCCTACCATACAAGATGGTGTCCTTTAAGATTTCAAAGGACTTAGGGAGAGCACTCAATATAATCAGAGCTTTATCCTCTTCCTCTAACTTGACATCTAAATTCTCCAGATCATCAAGAATTCTATTGAACTCAACAAGCTGATCCGAAATGGGTTTGTCATCCACCATTACGAAGGCATACATCTTCTGTTCCGAATAGAGACGATAATTCCGCTTTGACTAGACGTCTCCAATCCCAAGCAAAACAATCGACCAATAATTCAATCCAACGAAGAACAAAAATACATAAATATAAACGAAAATAGAAAATAGAGCACAAGAAGATTTAAGTAGTTCGATCAACGTGATCTACTTCCACTGGACACACGACTTTAATTTGATTAGTATAAGAGATGTTTACACACTCATCACTCGGAAAGGGAATTTATCCTCACTTCACTCGTGAACTCTCAACTCTCAAAACGAATGCTCGCAGGTGTCAAAGATTACAAATGCAAGTAATGGGGTATTTATATATGTCAATGGTGATTGCAGCATGTTCTGAACGCGTGATTATTGCCACGTGGATTCTGTTACAACCATGTAACAACCTCACACTTTCGGCGTGACCCAATCTGAAATGACCTCCTTGCCCTTCACTTGTTTTCACAATGAGACGACTTCATCAGAAAATTGACCAGAAGACCTCCCTCTGCTTGTTCTACTCTTCTGATGACCAACACTTAGCCAAAAATTAACTTTGCTAACAGAACTCGACTGATCTGGTCCAACCTCTTCTTGTCTTCCCATCTCGCCTGATTCTACGCAACCCCATCTCATCTGATTGGACTCCTCCACCTCATCTGATCTGGTCTAAGTTAACTTGTCTGACTCCACCAGCTGATACGCCCAACAGTTGAGTCTATTAGAAGACTTCTATCAGCTAAGTACCTCATCTGATCCGCCCAACAGACGAGTACAGTAGCAGACTAGAATCTACTTGATCCTACCAGACGAGTTGAACTCATCTGGTCTTAGAGATTTGAGATAAACCTCACACAACACACTCATAAGAATTCTCAAGAGCCCAGAAAAGCATTAGAATACTTTTAGCTCTTAAGTTCTTTCCTCATCCAACCAAAGAACCTGAATCCAAATACATATTGTATATCCTTTGATTTAGGCATAGTGGTTAAGCATTTTATAAGCTTGAACCATTAGTTGGATCCATTCAAAATTCCAAAACCCCCACCATAAGGTTTAGTTTTTTAACCCTTGTGGGAGTGCAAGTGCTCTCAAATCACTTGTGGAGACCGCAGTAGTTTGGAACTATTCAGATCTCAAAGTCCTTCTCTTGGGACTATAAAGGACAAGCCCCTGTAATTTTTGGGAAATTAAGGGATTAACTTCACGTTTGGAACGTGAGAGTGGACGTATGATCGTATATCTGAACCACTACAAATCTACGGTGTCATATACATTCTGCACTTTACATTTCAGTTTATTTATCTTTATCATAGTGCATATTGTGATTTGAAATACCTTTGCAAACCAGGCCATATTTGTTTCAAACCAGCATCAGCTGAGTATTTCATTTAAACACTAAACTGAGTTTTTTCAAAAGAATATTAGAACGAGTCTAAATAACAGGCCTACTCACATCCGCATATAAAACACTCTATCAGATAACTATTGTCTTCTGGACCAGCAGGCTTGTAGTCCAACAGATATAGAAATCAGAAGAGGTCATTACTCTTTAATTGAAAAAGTTTTAAAGTCTATTCACCCCTCCCCTCTAGACTTTAAACCCATCCACTACTCATTCATGGACCAACAAGTGGTATCAGAGCAGTGGTTCTAACGGACTACTGTCTCTAGATTATCATAAGACTTGAGGGAGTCTTTGTGGTCTGTGATCACAAAAGGTCCAATCACTATCATGGCTATAAACACTGCCAGCGGTGATCCAGAAGTCCCAGTTGGTGAGCTTGCCCCCAAACCTATGAAAGACCTCACTCCAGAAGAGATGAAGCAGTCCAGCCTGGATATCATTGCACAAGACTACATCTTGCAAACTCTTCCAAATGAGTACTTACGAAAAGTACTTAATTGTGAATCAGCTAAGGAAATGTGGGATGCCCTGGCACTCATGTGCGAAGGAACCGAGCTGATCAAAGAAAGAAAATTCTCAACTGCGGTCAAGAAATTTGAACACTTCAAGATGCAGCCAGAAGAAAGTATAGATCAGCTGGATAATCGATTCACCAAGATCATTAATGAGATAAAGTCTCTATGAAAAAAGTATACAAATAGAGAGAAGAACCTATAGGTGTTGGACTCTCTATCGAAGAAATGGAAATTAAAGAAGAAAATCATCAAAGATACTCAAGATATCAAGAACTGGACCGTCCAAACATTGTTCCAGAACTTGAAGGCTCATGAGTATGACTTACATAGAGAAGAAAATTCAGAAAGTGATGAGCAAATTTCAACTCCTCCCACCTCCAAAACCGTAGCCTTCAAGGCATCTACCAGTACAAGAGCCACAAGCAACTCATCAAGCAAAACACCTCTGAACACAGAAGAAGTAGATGGAGCAGACACTAATGATCAAGAGATTTTAAAGGATGAATAATCTAAACAACAAGTATAGAAAATTCTACAGAAACTACAAAGATAAACGTGCTGGATCTTCCTCTAGAGAAACAAGAGAAAGGACCCCAGAAAGGTACCCTAGAAAGGATAAGGAGTCACCTGACAGTCGAAGATATAGGAGAAGAGATGCTACTCCTCCGAGAAGAAGTACCCCACGTCAGAAATTAGGTACATGCTTCAACTGTCACAAACCTGGACACTATGTCTATGAATGTCCAGATCTGAGTTCAAGAGACAAAGAAGAAAGAAAGTCAAGAAGAGACAAGAGGAACTCAGACAGGCAACCTATGGTGATTGAAGAGTCTGAGTACCAAAGTGATGATCTGCCCTCATCCCCTGACTCTGGACTCTTCTCAAACGATGATTCAGATGATGTAGATATGATGGCTATAGCTGAAACCGAGGTAAACTCATATACTTCAACCCTTCATTTACCTGCCTCTTCACACACAGATGAGGTTAACTCATCTATAGGCGAATTCGGGAACACCTATTACGAATCCTTGGAGGAAGTAAAACGTGATCTCGATATCGCAACTAGAGCTTTCATAGAAGTGGAGGAAGAGAACAAGGACTTAAGAAAAGAAATTACTAGGTTGAAAAAGGCCAAGTTCGAAAGCACCCCTGAGCTATTAAAAATGAACGAACGATTAACACAAGAGCTTAAACTTCTTAAAGAAGAACACACTATCCTTAATCAAACTTATGAGGGGATGCTTAGAACTCAAGCCAAGGATGCCTATGTTTTACGAACTTTGCAATCCAAGTTTGATGACCTTCTCCATAAAAATGAACTCTTAGAGAAGGAGAAGAATGGCCTAGATCTAAAGATATAAGAGTTCAATAGAGCTTCGACAACTATAAAACATATTTCTGAATATTATAGATCAAATGCCAACAAGATGGGTATTGGTTTTGAATCAAATCCATCAAAATTCTCTCCAGCTGAGTGTAGTGAACCTAATAAATCCACTGCACAAGTTATTGAGACAGGTGAGTGCTCAAAGCACAGTGATCCTAAAGTGAATCGAAAGGCATATGTGCAAAGACAACCTAAAGTTAACTATCTCATAGCCAGAAATGGTAAAAGACCAGCTAACTCTGGGCTAGTTCATTTAAGGCAACCTTAGTTAAATACTAAAAGGTTAAATGTCCCAAAACATGCACAGAGGAATAACAAACAGCCTGGACCATCTCGTCTGAGACAGTCCCAACTGTATGCTAATCCAGCCAAGAAGAAAAACAGATCTTCTTACAACACATCTTTTCTTTTTGCACCCCTATCTCCTACGATATTGTAAGAACAGATGAGGATGATTCACTTACTCGAAAACGATCAGCTCATGCACCCAAGCTGAATGTGGCTAGTCAGAAGATTATTCTTGTACACTCCTACAAGAAGAAGTCATCTAACAGTCACCTAGCTGACACAACCATCAAATCAAACCATCCCTAGGTGTCAGCTGGTAAGATTTGGTTCTGTGATGCTCGAGGGAGACAACTCAAATGCTCAAGACTGTTCAAAAGAGCAATGTATGCATGGGTTCCCAAGAGTACTACAACTAACACCCAAGGACCCAAGATAAAATGGGTACCTAAAGTTTAATCTACATTGCAGGAAAGAAGGGACCTATACAGGAAAGGTGGACAATCAGGGGGAACTTGGTATATAGATAGCGGATGCTCATCTCACATGACTGGAACCAAAGCCCTGTTGACCAACTACTTAGAAAAGAATGGTCCAAAAGTTTTCTTTGGTGATAACGCGCACGGTAACACAAAAGGATATGGCACCTTAAAAAATGGTGACATTGAGGTACATGATGTATCATATGTAGAAGGTTTGAAGTTCAATTTACTGTCCGTATCTCATTTCTGTGACACTGGATATTCAGTAAAAAAATTTAAATATAATTGTCACATAAGTGATAAACGAACAAAACAAACTCTTCTAACAGGTTCTAGAAAAGGTAGTATGTACCTTGTAAATTGGAACAACTGTCCTAAGGATACATGTCTGCTTATTAAAAGCCCTAAAGACATCAGCTGTTATCGCACAAACGCCTTAGCCACTTGAACTTTAAGACTTTAAATAAGCTAGTAAGGGAATCCTTAGTCGATGATCTGCCTAATGAACTCTACTGTAAAGATCAGGTATGTAATGCATGTCAACAAGGGAGGCAAACAAAAGTTTCTTTCAAAACCAAGAAGATTGCTTCAACTAGCAGAGTTCTAGAGCTGCTCCACATGGATCTCTTTAGGCCAATTACTCCAACAACTCTAACAGGAAGAAAGTACACTCTCATTGTTGTAGATGACTACTCCAAGAAGAGTGAAACCCAACAAAAGCTGCCTGAATTATTAAAGAGGATCCAAATAGAAAAGAGAGAACCTATTGTCAAAATTAGAAGTGACAAAGGCACTGAATTCATTAACTCTTATATTATTGCCTATTGTGCTTCTAATGGTATTCATCATGAAACAAGTGCAACAAGAACACCTCAACAAAATGGTGTAGCTGAAAGGAGAGTCAGAACACTTAAAGAAGCTGCAAGAACTCCTCTAGCCGAATTCTCCACCCCCAAGAAACTATGGGCAGAAGCTATCAATACAGCATGTCATACCCAAAATAGGTCAGGTATTCACAAAATTCATGAGAAAACCCCATATGAACTATGGAAATGTAGGAAACCTAGGGTATCTTACTTTCATATATTTGGATGTAAATGTTTCATCCACAACAATGGAAAAAGTAAGTTAAATGCTTTCGATGCCAAAGTAGATGACGGGATATTCTTAGGATACCTCTCAACTAGTAAAGCATTTAGAGAATTTAACAAACATACCCTTCTTGTGGAAGAAACACATCATGTTATATTTGATGAATCTTGTGAAAAGAGTGCAGCTGACACAGATTCAGCAGCAGAAAAGATGAGGAAACTAGTGATCAAATCTAAGACTGATGAGTTTATCGAAGTTGATGAACCATTCCCTGAAGAACCAGAGGAAGACAAGACTCATCGACCTGTTACCAGATCTCAAACTCAAAGAAAGCAGACACTTCCCAGACAAGATGATCCAATTCCAAATGCCAGGGGGAATGATATGTTCGACACTCAAGATACAGGCGATGATCGAGCAAATCCAGAAAACCCTCTTGACAACACAAGAACAGATGGGGAGACTAACACAGATGATGTCAGTACACCTACAAGGAACACTTGGAAGTCAAACCACCCTACTACCCTCATCTTAAGAGGAGCTGAATCAGGTGTTAAGACCAGAAGACAACTGAATCAGAACCCTCAAACCTCTATGTTCTACTGGTGTGCCTTCATGTCCAACACAAAGCCAACTGACATAGAAGAAGCAATGAAGGATAGCAATTGGATCACTGCCATGCAAGAAGAACTGAATCAATTCACACGCAATGAAGTATGGGAACTAGTAGATCGCCCTAAACACCACAATGTAGTTGGAACTAAGTGGGTGTTCAAAAACAAAAAGGATGAGAATGATGTGATAAATAAAGCAAGATTGGTTGCAAAAGGCTACTCACAATCTAAAGGAATTGACTACGATGAAACTTTTGCTCCAGTGGCCAGATTAGAAGCTATCAGACTATTTCTAGCTTATGCATCATACATGGTTGCAAAACCCATGTATGATATACCGGCTGAAGAAGGCTCTTTATGGTCTAAAGCAAGCACCAAGAGCTTGGTATGACACATTGTCACAATTTCTTCTTGACAATGGGTATACTAAAGGTAAAGTGGATAGAACACTATTCAGGATTCAAGAAGGAGATGACATTTTAATGGTGCAAATATATGTTGACGACATTATCTTTGGATCACCCAATCAAGAAATGTGCAAGAAGTTCTCTGAACTAATGCAAGGAAAGTTTGAAATGAGCATGATGGGTGAAATGAATTATTTCCTAGGACATCAAGTAAAGCAAAGTCCAGAAGGGATCTTCATAAACCAATCCAAATATACTAAAAGTCTACTGGAGAGATTCAAAGCTCAACAAAGCAAGACTGCAAGAATTCCAATGATGACATACTTCAAAATGGAACCAGATGAGTTTGGAAAGGCAGTCGACCAATCTGAATATATAGCACTTATTGGATCTCTTCTATACCTTACAGCCAGCAGACCAGACATAACCTTTGCTGTAAGAGTATGTCCCAGATTTCAAGCCAACCCAAAACAAAGTCATCTAGAAGCAACAAGGAAAATTCTCAAATATCTAAAGGGAACATCTAGGCAACAAACTGATATCATGGTTCTCAAAGAAGCAAACATCAGTTGCAACCACTACCACTGAGGCAGAATATATGGCAGCTGGAAGTTGTTGTAGTCAGCTACTCTGGCTGGTCCAACAACTAGGGCTGTAAATGAGTCGAGCCGAGCCGAACGCGATGTTGTTCAAGCTTGTTTGAAATATTATCGAGCTTTGAAATTAGTGTTTGAGCTTGTTTGATAATTAAACGAGCCGAGCTTGAACGAGCTTTATTCGAGCCGAACACGAGTCGAGCTCGAGTAGTTTGACATTTTTACACTAAATTTATCTTTTTTTACTTATCGAGCTCGAGCTCGAGCCGAGCTTTGGACCATACCGAACGTAAATATATGTTCAAGCTTGTTTGATATCTATGTCGAACCGAGTTCAAACGAGCTTTTACCGAACGATCTCGAATCGAGTATCGAATAGCTTGGTTTGATTTTCAGCCCTACCAACAACTAAAGGATTACAATGTAGAAGCAAGGGAAGTTCCCATCTACTGTGATAGCAGCAGTGCCATAGCCATCACTCAAAATCCAGTCCTCCACACAAAATGCAAACATATCGATATTCGACACCACTTCATAAGAGATCATCTTGAAAAGAAGGACATCAAGATGGAGAAAATTCACATAGATATCCAAAGAGCATATATCTTAACTAAGCCCCTAGCTGAAGAGAGATTCAAGACCCTATGCTATAGTCTTGGACTACTTGATACATCCCTATGAAAAATAGAAGACAGCTGAGAAAACCTCAGCTGATTCAACCACAGCAGACCAGGAAGGAAAGAATCAGATGAGGTGAATAGACACCCTCATCAACAGGTGAGTAAGTCCCAATGAAGACAAATAAAGTTGAGGGAAAAACATAGAGTTATTTAATCAAGGGGGAATCCATGATACCTTAAAAGTCCTTGACAAATACACTCTATTTATATGCTTTACACAATATTCATATATCTATATAATTTGAACAAAGTTAATTGAAGAATGTAACCAACTAATGTATGCATAAGTATAATGATAGAATATTCTTTATAAAATAGCTTATCCTTATACATAGATACAATATACTATTGAGAAACACTAGGTTGGATTAATACACCAACTTAACCGACTCAATAGTAGACAAATTGAGTACGGACTTCAAATAACTCATGCTCAAATTTATAAATTCTGCATTCCATAGATAAAGTCTGAACATCTTTAAATGTAAATCCTTAGATCAAGAATCTCATTGTTGATCTTAAGAAGTAACCTTTTCAGAAATTCACACCTATCAAATCATAATTCTTGTCGTCTTTCTCCCCACTATCTCATATCTGCCCCTATAAAAAGAGGCATTCATGAGATCCCTTGAAGAAACATAAACTACTAACACTTATTTTGTTGTTTCAGGCATGGACAAAATTGCAAGAAGAGATGGCATGGACATCATAGCTCAACCAAGATCATGGGTAAAGGCAATGAAGATTTGTCCAAAAGAAGGAAGCGGCAAACTAAAGCATGCTTAGTTTAATCAACATAAATATGCACTGAAGAGAAAAGAAAGAAGAGAAGGTTACGCTAAAGAGAAAAGAATGAAGAGATGCACAAGACAAGGTGCTAAGCAAGCAGAGCTTCTTCTCCAGGAAGCTACTAAGCATACAGAGCTCTTCCCCAGGGGGAACCTTGTCAAAACAAATCAGGAAGACACGTCTCTTCTCTCTTCTCATATGCTCCATTGAAGTACCTTCCAATCTTCTCCCTCCTACAAGAGAGGAAGTTGAGGCGAAGAAATTCAACAAGAGCACATTAGATGCTACATCCCATCTAATGCAATAGACGGATTAAGCCAGTGGAATGTCATCAAGGGTGACCAGCTTCATATGGCGAAGAAGGGTCCACATGGTTAAGGGGGAATCAAAGAAAGATCAATCAAACCAGGAGGCTTAATCCACCCAGAAGATTTACTCAACTGCTCAGGCGACCAACTCAGCTGACCAGCAGACTTACCAAGTAAATCAAAAGACTTACTCTGCTGATCAGACCACGTTTATCCAACAAAGCTTGAAGTCTAAATTGATTAAATAATTCATTCTAGATTTAATTCAGAATGTAATTAAGGAAAGAAGGTTATATAAGGAATGTATGTTACTTATATAAAACGGCTTTAATTGATTGAAATTACTGTAATTTAGTCACAACGGCTATTTTTGGTAATGATGTCATTTACAATCAATTACAATTCTGTCGACGAATCAAAAATCGACACATGGCAATTTAAGACGGCAAAATTAATTTTGATGGGCTAAAGGTGAAAGTGCTCTTCTCGAATATTGCCCTCTACAACCTATTCTTGACCGTTGGATCAAAATAACCCACTTCGAAAATTCTGGAGTATATAACCAACCCTTGAGTCATTCTTCAAAACCCTTTCGCTCTCAAAATTCTTGATCACTCTAACACACTCTCGCTCTGAAAATCACTCTATCAAGCGAACTATACTTTCATCTACTCTACCAAAAATCAGAATGGGTGTTATTAAGATCTATGATGAGAAGACCAAGATCACCGGAACCCTTGATACT
Source organism: Galeopsis tetrahit (assembly GCA_963675135.1). NCBI lineage: Eukaryota > Viridiplantae > Streptophyta > Magnoliopsida > Lamiales > Lamiaceae > Galeopsis > Galeopsis tetrahit. The sequence continues at coordinate 36,241,523 of OY776122.1, forward strand.
GCAAAGTGGTCAAAACAGGGCAAGATTTTTACTGAAAATGCCCTATATTTTAAAGGGAAACACATAGAAGAAAACAAGGAGATACTCCTACGCTGCCTCAATCTCAATCTTCATGAATTTCTCCAAGCAGCACCAACAAATGTATACGAGGAGGATGTGTTGGCTTTCTATTCGAAAGCTGTGTTACGAGGCTCGTACGTTGAAAGTTATATGGGTGGACACAAAGTACAGATTACTCGAGATGTACTCAGAGATCTCTTCGATCTACCCAGTGGAAAGATCAATATATCTACCTATATAATGGGTAAGGAGAAGGAATACATTGAAATGTTTACTAATGGAAGAATCAAGGCAGAAAACGCAACTGGAATTCGTAAACCACAACTGGATCTGAAGTTCCAGACGTTAATGGATATAGCAGGAAAGATGCTACTGGGAAATAATTTCAGTCATGATGCAGTCACCACTCTTAAAGTTCGTGTTATAGCTGTTATTTGGGATCAAATAGATGGAGACTGGCAAGGCCTCTTCATGGACAGAATTGCTCTGGAAACAAAGAAGGTCTCATTAGATGTAAAGAAGAAGGAGTGGATAGTTACATCCACTGTCAGCTTTGTCAACAAACTGAGCATAATTCTTCCAGATATTCTACCCAAGAACTATAAGATGGGGCCAGCCAAGAAGTTCCATTCATCCAAATGGTACTTGAAGAAGGAAGCTCTTGCTGAGGTAGCAAGGCTGAAGGAAGAGAAGAAGAAATTAGCTGCAGCATCTTCAGCAGATGCAGCTAATGTTGAAGCAGAAGATGTGGAAATTGTGCACGATTCTGCTGAATCTGCTGAAGAATAGGAGGAACATACAAAGAAGGAAGTCCATCGGAAGGCTGCTGTTATTGATGATGATGATGATGACAATTAGACCTTAGCCCAAAGAAGGTTGATGATTAGATCAGGGCTCATCTCCCCTTCGGATTCAGATGCTACCCCTTCTGCCTCTCCTCTGAAAAAGGCAGGTATCTCTACCCCTTCTATTACAATTGTTGGTCCCTGAACGAGTAGTGAATGGGATTAAAGTCTAGAGGGGAGGGGTGAATAGACTTTAAAACTTTTTCAAGAGAGTCGGGGAACCTCTTCTGATTGCTATGTCAACTGGACTGCAAGTCTGCTGGTCCAGATGACTATAGTGATCTGAAAGAAGAGATTCTATGCGGAATTATGGTAGGCCTTGTTTAGACTCGTTCTTTTTGTTTCTTATGAAAGTGTTAACTTGTTTTTACTTAATGAAAATACTCAGCTGATGCTGGTTTGCAAGTTGTGGCCTTAGTTTAAGAATGTTGAAAACACAGTATGCACTATAAAATATATGAAAAGACTTGAAATGTAAAGTGCAGAAAGGTAAATAACACCAGGTTTATAGTGGTTCGGATATACGATCCTACGTCCACTCTCACGTCCTAACGTGATGTTTAATCCCTTTAATTTACCACAAATTACAAGGGTCTTGACCTTTATAGTCCCAAGGATAGGACTTTGAGATCTGAGCCGTCCTAACAGCTACGGTCTCCACAAGTGATTGTAAGCACTTGCACTTTGAGGGGTTCAAAAACTTTCACCTTTCGGAGAGGGTTTGGGGTTTTTGAAGTGTATCCAACTGATGGTTCAAGCTTATAAATTGCTTAACCACTATGCCTAAAACAATGAATATACAGTATGAACAGGTTTCAGGTTCTTATGGGTTGGATAGAAATCACTTAAGAGCTAAAAGTATTCTAATGATTTCTAGGCTCTTGGAGAATTCTTAGAACAGTATGGCTTTTTGCTTGATTGCTTGCTTAGCTTGTTGAATTCTCTCGATGTGATTTCTCATCCTCTTGTATTTATAATGGTGATTGCTTGCAACTAGCCGTTGGAGTTGACTAGCCGTTGGAGCAATCTTTCCATATTGGCTTGATTCCTTGATTCCAGCTGCTTGATTGCTCCAATCCTGGGATCATGTCAATCTTCTAAATAAGGTAGGTCTTCATTTGAATTGCAAGATGACTTTGGGAATCAGCCGAGTCCTGGAAGAGTACATAGTCTTCTGATCTTTACTACTAGTCTTCTGACTACTCTTCTGGCCTTAGGACTTCTGTCTTCTGATATCAGTCGAGTAATACTCGTCTGATCTGTGAATTATTTGTGCTGCTTTAGGCCATCTTCAATCTTGGACTCCATCAGATAAGTAGGTATACAAGCACCTTACTTAACTGGCCTTCAAGGATCTTCTAGTCTTCATGTCTTCTACTCTTCTCATCTTGAGGGAGCGCATGTAAGCCGGGACTGTGCTAATCAACTGATATCTATACAGTTGATCACACAAGACTAGTCTAAGTTGTTCTATACAAAGTCAGCTGATCCTATTACATTTATAAACTCTAAGTGTTTTGGCCATCAAAACTATTCTAACATCAAGTGGGGGCTTAGGGTGAATTTACATCCCAACAACAATGACCCCTTCCGAACTGACTAAGAGCTTGAAGAGAAAGAAAAATACCTCTTCTTTCACCAAGAAGTCAAAGAAATCCAGGCTCCCCACTCCGATGAATATAACACCAATATCCGCCTTTGATCCCACTGATCCTACTGTGCCTGGAGTTGATGTAGATTCAATCCAGTTTGAGCAAGTACTCAGGGTATGTACTTGGATTGAACTCAGAAGAGATGAGGTAGATGACCTTGCTGAGGTTATGGAAGGAATGGGTGATGTGGCTCACTTCATTGACTGGGAATTGGAGCAGAAGGAAGTTGCCCAAGTGAAATCATTTACTGAACTGTTACCCACGGAAGCTCTTGCCAGAACTAGTGATAGGATTCTAGGGCTCTCCTCCAAATCCACTGATGAGGACCTAACAGTTTCAGCACCATAGATCACTATAGCTCCCGATCAAACCTAAGATCAGGTGAAGACAGTTGACAAAGAACTGGCAGATGACTCAGCTGAGGCAGCTGAGATAGAAGAAAAGGACAAGGAAGTCCTGACGATTCCAGCTCATTTCATGCCTAAAAATGAGCTCGAACACTTCATTTGTCAACCTACTAGAAGAGAAAGAAGAATCTTTACTCATCTGGTTGATGCCACAGCAAACTTTCTGGAGAAAGGCTATCTGACTGCAGAAGAAAGAGGCCTAGCACTGGTTGTGTTCAATCCAAACATCATTCGGATGCCACAACAGGAACCTCAAGGTACTGCCTCCCCCTCTACTTCGTCTATAGATATTAGAGCAGATGTATGTGCTCAAGTCAGGGAAGCAATAGACATGCACTTCGAGAAGGGGCTAGGCATGCAGCTGGCTAGATATGTTGAAAGAGCAGCACAGGAGCAGAGAACTCGCCTTACAACTCAAATCTATGATATCGATGACAAATTTGGTGAGACACTCCATAATCAGATAGAAGAATATCTACAAGACTTTTTGCTGACCTCTACTCCAATGAGACAACACGCATGGAGACCATCTACAAGACTAAGCTCGAAGATGCTGAAGCTAGAGTTGCACAAGGACAAGCTCTACTCTCAACGACAGCTGAAGAGAATGAGAAGTTAAGAGCTCAACTGAAGGAAACAGCTGACAAATTGGAAGCAATAACGGCTCAGCTAGAAAAGGATTCTGCCCCTACCTCTCATGCTCAAGTTCTAGAGCATAGCATCAATCATCTCACACATGTCAGCAGAGTCAATGCTATCGATCTTAAGCAGACTCTTCAGGTTGAAATCCTGAATGCCATGAAACCTTTTGCGGCTGCCCTTGCTGAAGCCAAAAAGGGGGAAGATGTGTTGATAAAAGCTCTGGAAAAGTCTACTGCCCAGCAGGCTGAACTAGTTGTAGCTCAAGATGATCTAAATGAAACATTGGGAGGTTTGAAAAGCAAAATCAAGAACAGAAAAAGAAAGGAAGCAGTCCAAGATGAAGCTCAAGGTGCTACTACTCAGTTGCAGATCACTGCAACAAAAGAGTCAACTCATGATAGGAGAATGACAAGAAAGAGAAAGGCAGTTAAAACATCAACAATCCTAGCAGAGCCTACTGCAGAAGAGAAAGAGGCTCAAGAGCTGAAGAAAAGAAAGATGCAAGAAGCTCAAGAGCTCAAACAGAAGAAGCTTAATGATGCGAAGGCTGTTAAAGAAAAATTTGAGAGAAAGTTGGCCAAACTCAGGAAAGCACTGAAGGACAAATAAAAAGAAGAAAATGCTCGAGTAACTGACAACACATATGTGGATATGCTGGTACTTCAAGACGAGCTACCAAGATGGTACCCTCTAAAGAAGAAATGGCAGCTAGCCCACCACATAGTCAGAAAATTTGGCCCTCTCCCCACCTATGAAGAAGAGTTTCTTCAATTCTCTCAGTTCATGCAAATTGAAGATCAAGTGCTTTGGACAGAAACAATCAAATCAACCAAAGAACTAGGCTACAAAATCCTAACTCCTGAAGACCCTGTCTGGGAGCCACCCACTCTGGAATCTAGAAGAATAGACATGATCGAAGTCAAAAGAATTCTGGAAAAGATCTACATTGAAGAAAATGTTACAGATCTGCAGCATATGGAAGACATTCGCACTCGTTTGTACCTTGCCTATCGTATCTGAAGAACTAAAAGATGTTATGAAAACAACTCAAGAAGTTCAAAGACACTAAAACTTATAACCTGTAAACTCCAAATATTTTATACAAGTAATAGTTCTTTTTACTTACAAGACAAATTCTCATTGTCTTCATCAGAAACATGCTTTATAAACTCTTATCCTATTAGAACGAGTCTAAATAACAGGCCTACTCACTTCCGCATATAAAAGACTCTATCAGATAACTATTATCTTCTGGACCAGCAGGCTTGTAGTCCAGCAGACATAGAAATCAGAAGAGGTCATTACTCTTTAATTGAAAAAGTTTTAAAGTCTATTCACCCCTCCCCTCTAGGCTTTAAACCCATTCACTACTTGTTCAGGGACCAACATAATCCATTCCTAAAAATTCTGAAGAAAGATGATGTTGTAGAAAAGGGAAAAGGTAAAGGTAAGTCTTCTAGACCCATTGAAAAGGTAAATCTGCCGATATAAATGAAGTTCATATGCATGATGCTATTTATGAGTTAGATGATGAGAGTGTTCCTGTTAAGACTAGAAAGACATGCAAATCTGCTCACTCTACTGATCTTATTATTGGTGAGTCTAGTAAAGGTGTTAAGACCATGAGATAATTGTTTGATTCTAAGCCAGAACCTAGTAACTCTTTATTTTGTTAGTGCTGTTTTCTTTCTTCTATTGTGCCCAAGACTGTAAAAGAGGCTTTGGCTGATAGTAATTGGGTTATTGCTATGCAAGATGAATTAAATCAGTTTACTAGAAATGATGTTTGGGAACTTATAGATAGACCTGTTGATCACAATGTTGTAGGCACTAAGTGTATTTTTAAAAATAAGAAAGATGAAAATGATCTTGTAGTTAGAAATAAGGCTAGATTAGTGGCACAGGGCTACTCTCAAGCTGGGGGTATTGATTATGATGAAACTTTTAACTCCTGTAGCTAGACTAGAAGCTATAAGGTTGTTTCTTGCTTATGCTGCGTATATGAAATTCACTGTGTATCCAATGGATGTTAAAAGTGCATTTCTTAATGGTATACTTGCTGAAGAAGTTTGTGTAGAACAACCTCGTGGATTTGAGGTGAAGGGAAATCAAGTATACAGGTTGAAGAAAGCACTATATGGACTGAAGCAAACCCCTAGAGCCTGGCATGACACTCTTTCACTGTTCTTATTTGAAAATGGTTTTACAAAGGGCAAAGTAGATCGTACTTTGTTCAGAAGGCAAGAAGGGAAAAACATTTTACTTGTCCAAATTTATGTGGATGATATCATTTTTGGTTCACCCAACAAAAGCATGAGTGAAAGCTTTTCAAAACTCGTGCAAAGTAAGTTTGCGATGTCAATGATGGATGAGATGACTTACTTTCCTTGTCTTCAAGTAAAGCAATCATCTGAAGGTATCTTTATCAATCAAGCAAAATATACAAGAAATCTTCTAGATAAATTTGGTATCAAGACCTGTAAAACAGTAGGAGTACCAATGCTACCTACATACAGAATGAATCCAGATGATCAAGGTAAGTGTGCTGATCAATCCTATTATCGTGCTGTAATTGGTTCATTACTCTATTTAACTGCTAGTAGGCCGGATATTACATTTGCAGTAGGTGTATGTGCTAGATTTCAGGTCAACCCCAAAGAAAGTCATGTGGAAACTGCTAAAAGGATACTGAAATATCTAAAGGGCGCCATTAATTGAGGATTATGGTATCCTGCAGATGATGATTTATCCCTAAGTGGTTATTCAGATTCTGACTTTGGTGGTTGCAGGATAGATAGAAAATCAACTTCTGGTTCATGCCAATTCTTAGGTACTAAGCTCATATCATGGTTTTCAAAGAAACAAACAAGTGTGGCAACATCTACCACTGAAGCAGAATATATGGTCGCAGGAAGTTGTTGTAGTCAGCTTCTTTGGCTAATGCAACAACTTAGAGACTACAATATTGTGGAATCTAATGTACCTATATTCTGTGACAGCAATAGTGTCATTGCCATCACTTAAAATCCCGTTTTACATACTAGATGCAAGCATGTAGATGTTAGACATCATTTTATTAGGGATCATGTTCAAAAGAAAAACATTAGGATGGAAAAGATCCATACTGATATTCAGAGAGCTGACATTTTCACAAAACCTTTGGATGAAACTAGATTTAGAGTGTTTTGCATAAGTTTATGATTTATAGACATGGATCCTGCATGTATATCGAACTGTACTAACATTTCAGGTACTATGCTGATATCAAAGAGTAGATCAGCAAACCAAGAACAGTATACCAAAAGGGTAACTCAGAGGAATAAGACCATACCAAAACCACTACATTCATCACAATCAGGTAAAAGGTTACTAAGGTGCCTAATCCCGATGAGGAAGCTGGTAAAGCTGAGGGAATTGAGAATATACATTTAAGGGGGAATCTATGATTCTTTAAATATCCTTTTTGTTGACTCAGAACACTAGTCACCTTAGAACAAACCTTACAAATACCTTATTTTAATTATTATTTTCTATTATGTACTGCATTTCACCCATATTACATGAACTAACACTTCTACCAAGGTGAAACAGGCACAGAAGAGGAGTTCTCTACTGAAGGGGGAACTGATCTAAGTCACAGTACTGATCTGAGAGTACTGTGTTGATGTCAAAAAGTGTTCAAAATGTCGAGAAAGTAATAATCAGAAAAGTTGGAGAACTGTTCTGATGTTACTGTACTGACCCCAAGAACTGATCTGATCATCAAGAAAATAGTACTCAGCTAATCACAGTACTCAACTGAACCCAGATAAGTAAATTTCATTATTATAAAAGCAAGAAAATGAAGCAAAGTGTGTTTGGAAACAACTATGCTAATATACATCAGAACAGTATTTTGCATTAGAAAATTTCTAAGTCAAAGGTTGTTCAGAATTAGATTATTAATATAGAAGATTAATACACTCCTCTATTTTTTTTTTTTTTTGACCTAATTTTAGGGTGTATTCATCAAAAGCAGTTTGGCTCCAAAATTGGAAAGGGTTTTGAATACGGAACGTTTTTTTATTAAATCCCACATCTCAAGACTCAATCCAAACCACACATCGTGCGAAATTAATTCAATCCAAGCCCTAGATTTGCATTGAATTCGATATCCACGATCTCAAGACTTCATCTTCTTCACTTTTACGTTTCTGAAAGCTTACGAACTCTAATATTCTTCAAACACTCCTATTCTATCTTCTACATTTCTCTACTTCCATCAATGGCTGTTATCGATGTTTTAAACGATGTTAATGAAGTTGTAGGTACCTTTAATCCTACAAGATGAATCAAAGAAAAGGGCGTATTTGTTGAGAATGCCGTCTATTTCATCGGAAGGTAAAAAGAGGAAAATCAAGCCATTCTTACAATGTGCGAGCAGTGAGTCAGGCAGGATCAAATCACAAAGTTGATCTTCCATGGCTAAAATTAACTCTCAAACGAGGAGAGGGAAGCGATCTCTCAAGCTAGGAGAGGAACAACGGTCGTCGGCCGAACTCACGAAACTCGAGAAAAAACTGCAAAGAACCACGACGAGAACAGAAATTGATTCACCGAAATAGAGCTGGAAGACTAAAAATACTGCTGGGGAAATTCTGTGAATAAATCACGAACAGATACCACACGGAAACCAAAACGAAATCCAAAATCGGCTGGAAACTGCCAATATCGAAACGTAACCGCCGACAACGAAGAACGAGCAATCAGCGAGGACGAACAACAACCACATAAAACTCGAACCGCCGGCGGAACAGATCGGAAACCAATCGTGAATGAAAATCTCCAACAAAGAAAATAAGTCGGCAGAATGAAGACTACCCATCTCAAAAGAAATCAATTGAATGAAATCATAGAAATCCAAGCCGAATTTGATTCATAGGAAAACAACAGTTCTTGAAAACCAAGAAGAATGAGAAAGATACGCAGAGCATAGCCTCCGTAAGTTCCTCCGCACACATATCCCCTATTCTTGATGTTTAAATTTACTACTGGTCTTGAAATTCAGAATCGGACTACATGTCTTGTCCTAGCACGAGGAAAATTTGAACATGGCCTTTATATCTTAGATAGTTGTCACTCGGCTTTAGCTGCTTCACTTACTCCTCGAAATTCTTGTAGTTCCTTTGAACAATGGCATAATCGATTAGGACATATGACATGTTAGTATAGAGATTATCTCGCTCTTAAAAAATCTTGATCGCCTATATGTGACTTCTATACTCCCGAAACCATCAATGTGTATATCATGGCAAAAGGCTAAGAACAAGCGTCTCCCCTTCTCAATAAATGAAAAACGTAACTCACATGTACTTGATCTTGTTAATTGTGATCTTTGGGGCCCTTCCTTGGTTAAGAATAGTGATGGTTTCTTGTACTACGTTGTCTTTTTTTATGATCATTCTAGATTTTCTTGGTTCTACCCGTTGAAACTAAAATCAGACTTCTACTCCACATTTGTGCATTTAAAAACATTAGTTGAAAATTAATTATCTAGAAAAATTAAACGATTTCAAACTGATGGTGGTACTGAATTTACTAATCATCGCCTTCGAAATCTATTAAACTCGTCTGGAATAATTCATCAATTATCATGTCCTTACACTCTTGCTCAAAATGGTCGAGCAGAACGCAAACATCGTCATATAACTGAAATGAGTCTTTCTTTATTATTTAACTCTTCGGTTCCAACCTCTTATTGGGTTGAAGCTTTTGCTACGACTACTTACCTCATTAATAGACTTCCCACTCTCATTCTCCTTAATAAATCACCTTATGAACTTCTGTTCTCGACATCTCCAACCTATTCGCATTTACGTGTGTTCGATTGTCGTGTTTTCCCTTATCTACGTGACTATGTTGCTAACAAACTCTCTCCTCGAAGTATACCTTGTGTATTTTTAGGGTACAACTCTCGCCACAAAGGTTACAGTTGTTTGGACGAACAACATGCTCGTCTCTACATTACTCGTCATGTTGTGTTCGACGAGTCCGTGTTTCCATTTTCCAACCCATCCTCGTCGTCGCCATTCAAAATTTACCCATTACTACCTTTGATGATACATCCACTATCTGCTCCTCACCACCAACTCCTTCCTCCTCACTGCCATCTCCATCCTCCTCGCCATCCCCTTCTCCATGTTTGTTGTGCATACCTTCTCCTCACAACACGACCACACCTCCCCTTCCTATACTCAACCCTCCAATACCACCTATTTCTCGCCCAACTGCTCGCCCTCCTCCTACTCCTCGTCAGCTCCTCTCTCCATCTACTCGCTCAACAGTTTGGTCGTCCGCTATTTCTAGCTCGCCCACTATAGTTGCTCACCCAAACCAAATTCCTCTTATCCTATGCGCACTCGTTCAAAGGATGACATCTTCAAACCAAAACACCCCCCATCCACTTCGTTTCTAGTTCATCACAATCAGCTCGCCGCCATCCATGCCTCTCCTGATCCCAAATGTTTCAAATCCACCGCAAAATCTCCTCATTGGCTCGCTGCCATGGATGCCGAGTTACAGGCTCTCTACAAAAATAAAACTTGGGACTTAGTTCCTACTTCTCCAAATACAAACACAGTCGGCTCCAAATGGATTTTTTGCACAAAGTTCCTCGCCGATGGCTCTATTGATCGTAACAAAGCTCGCTTAGTCGCTCAAGGTTTTACTCAGATTCCTGGTTTTGATTACGAGCATACCTTTAGTCCGGTCGTCAAATTTGTTACTGTTCGATCATGTCATCCCGTCGCTCGTCATCAGGAATAACCGGTCCTTACATCAGTTAGATGTAAACAATGTCTTCTTTCATGGCTTCCTCGACAAACCAATCTATATGAGTCAACCACCAGGATTTCTTGATCCTCTTCGGCCAAACCATGTTTGTCGCCTAAATAACACTCTTTACGGTATAAACCAGACTCCTCGAGCTTGGTTCAAACGTTCCGGTGATTTTATGATCGTCCTCGGCTTTAAAGAGAGTCAATCTGACACTTTCTTGTTCGTCCTCACCTCAGGCCGTACTCTTCTTTATCTTCTTATTTATTTCGATGATATTATAATTATGGGTAACGATCACACATTTGTTACTTGTCTTGTCTCCAGGATCAATAAGGAGTTCACCGTCAAAGATCTTGGTCGTCTTAATTACTTCCTCGGCCTAGAAGTAACCTACAACGATTAAGAAATATTTCTCGATCAATCTAAACATGCAAAGGACATCCTTGCTTGCGCAGATATGGCTGAGTCTAAACTGGTTTCCACTCCTCTCTCCTCGACTGATCTCTTTAGAGCTGATGGTCAAGCCTTCTCTGACCCAACTCTCTTTCGTTCCCTCGTTGGTGCTCTCCAATATCTTACGATTACTCATCCACATTTATCCTTCGCGGTCAACACTGCTAGTCAGTTTCAAGCTCACCCAACCATTGATCATTTTCAAGCTGTCAAAAGGATTCTTCGCTATGTTAAAGGCACAATCCACCTTGGTCTCCAGTTCTCGCCCGGTCCCTCTTCGCTGCTCGGCTACTCGGATGCGGACTAGGCCCATTTTCTCGACGCTCGTCGTTCGACATATGGTTATTCCATCTTCCTTGGGCCAAACTTGGTCTCTTGAGGTGCAAAAAAACAATCAAGTCTCTCGATCCAGTTGCGAATTTGAATATCGCGTCATGGCGCACACCGCCTCTGAAATCGTTTGGTTAGGCTCGCTACTCCGCGGACTCCATGCACTCCCATCAGTTGTTCCTACATTACTCTGTGACAATAAAAGTGCAATCTTTCTTTCTCAAAACCCGGTCGCCCAAAAATGAACAAAACGCATTGACATTGCTACCACTTTGTTCGTGAACTGGTATCCTCTGGTTGTCTTCATACGCAGTTTGTTCACTCTTCGTTCCAGCTTGTTGACATATTCACAAAGAGTTTGCCCCGACCGTTATTTGAGTTCTTTCGTCGCAAGCTCCACGTATGCTCGCCCTTCCACTCCTCGCATAGCTTCGCTTGAGGAGGGATGTTAGACTAAACAAGTTAGTTAGTTAGATATTTTGTTATGTTTGTTAATAGAAGTTATTATTGTTACACTTTGTAAATCCATCTCTCTATATATAAATCAATATACTTCATACTCTCTTGATTGAGAGAGTATTTTCCTATCACAGTAAATGTCTATAACGACAATCGAGCGAATTAAATCTAATAATTAACCTACTTTTAACAGTAAAAAAGAAGACAGCAACAAGAGGGCACGTAAAAAGAAGAAAAAAATAACTTTAATAAAAGGTAGAAAGTAAAAATAAATTTAATAAAAAGTAAATGCATAATGTACTGACAATTAAAAAAATGCAAAATGAATAAGAGCAATAAAAGGAAGAAAAAAAAAAGGCAATAAGTGATTATAAGAAAAACAAAAAAATTGAAAGGGAAAAAAAAGAGCAAAAAAGCAGAATGGTAAAAAAGAAAAAAGGCACAAGAGAAGAAAAAAAAAAAAAAGGAAATGGAAATGGAAAAAAAGAGCAAAAAGAAGAAGAGTGGCATAAAGAGAGTGGTTTAAAAAAGGGTAAAAAAGTAGAAGGACAAATTGAATTTATAAAAAAAAAAGCAAAAAATGCTAAAAGGATCTAAAAAAAGAAATGGAAAGGCAAAAATTAGGCAAATAGAGGGGAATTAAAAATATATAGAAGTTCTATTAAAAAGTGAAATGAAAAATGAGGAGCCACAAAAAACGGGCTTGACTATATGCACCTCCATTTCGGAGAGATACACGCCCTGATAGTTACACCCCCTAAAATTTATCAAGATAAATGCACCCTCCCTTTAAATTGTCCAAAATACTACTCCCTTCGCCCCTCTATAAGTTTCCCACTTTCCTTTTATGGATGTCTCACAATAAGTTTTTCATTTCATTTTTTTTCCATTTTTGGCATATGATTTTCTCTCTCCCAATCACATCATTTACATTTTATCTATTATTTTATGGGTTGGTCTGCTATGGACTCGAGTGCATGTTGTGCACCCTAATCCATGTTGCACTTTTCAGTTTACTAACTTACACTTTTCAATTATTAAACTGTATAATAATATTTTTAGTAATAATTGAAAAGTGCAACACCATTTACCAAAAAGTGTAAGTCAGTAAACTGAAAAATGCACATGGACTAGGGTGCACAACATGCACTCGAGTGCATACTAGACTTTACCTTATTTTATCATACTTCATCTCACACCCATCTATTATTTTCTATCTCACCATCACATCATTTGTACTACATCTATTATTTTATCATATTTCTTAATCAAAACAACCAAAAGAAAGGGGAAACTTATGGCGGGACAGAGGGAGTATTTTTTTTCCTTTTATCTATAAAATACACATTTACTACGCATACCCTCCCCAAACCCTAATTCATCTCCCTCACCCTTCTTCTTCCTCCCCATTCCACTTGCCGCCACCACCACTCGCCGACAGCCGCCCGCCCCTTGTCGCCGGCAGCCACCCGCCCCTCCCTCTCCCTCTCTTCCCTCCATTTTCCCCCCACCCCGATTCTATAAAAAAAATATATTGTCGCGGGCGCCCTCTCCCTCTCTTCTCTCCCCCTCCATTTTTCCCCACCCTCTGCCATGGCGCCGCAGCCCCACCACCCATATTCTGTTAAAAAAAAAAAAATTTGCAGCAGCGGCGCCCTCTCACTCTCCCCTAGAGATGTCTATCGGGCTAGCCTAGGCCATGTAGGGTCAGCCCTACAAGGCTACGGGTTAAACGAGTTAGGGCCTTAACGGGTTCATATTTAACGGGCATACAATTGTTGGGACCTAACCCTAACCCTAGCGGGCCACGGGCTAAACGGGCCACTAACGGACTACAATAATTTTTTTTCTTTTAAAATTAAAGGTCTCAATTGGCACGTCCAACAAACAAATAAAATAGAAAAATACATAATTCGTTAATGATCAATAAATGAGAAAACAAAATTATGATTTAAACACAATTATAAAACTCATTGGTCCTTAATATGACCAAATAAAAGCTAAACAAATATCATAATCTAATAAAAAACAGTAATAATGATTAATGGATGGTAATGGGCTTCTTAATGCTTATATTTATGGTTATTGGTCAAATGATCCAAAATTTATTATCAAGTTATTTATTAAAAAAAAAGGTAATAACTCGGGCTAGCGGGCCGGCCCTGTAGACCTGCGGGCTGGCCCGGTTTAGCCCGCGGACTAATCGGTCCGGGTCAAAAAAGCCCGGATTTAAACGGGCCTATGATTCATGAACCCTAACCCTATATTATTCAGGGTTAAACGGGTCAGCCCGGTTAGTCCAACCCGGATAAACATCTCTACTCTCCCCCTCCCCCTCCCCCTCCCCCACCACCCCGTTTCTGTTAAACAAAAAAAAAAACATATAATCAAATCAAATCTACATCGAAAAATAACCCCTTGCTTTTTCTTTTTTGCTCTTTCATCCCTTTCTATAAATTTTTTTATGCTTTCTACTTTTTTAACAACCTCCTTTTATGCTTTATTTTTTTGCTTCTATTTTCCCAACTCGTTTTGCATTTTTTGTTCTGGCTTTTTTTTTATCTTTGTCTGCCCTTTTTTTCCTCCCATCTTTCGGCCTTTTTGGCTTTTTTTTTTTATCACCTTCTGCCTGTTTTACTTCATTTCTTTCTCCCATATTTTCAACCTACATTGCTTTTTCCTCTTATTATGCCATTTTTGGCTAATTTTATCACCTTCTAATAAACAAAGGCAAAGCACAAAACAAAAGTTAGAAAACGAATCAAAAGACCCTTGTAAAGAACTTCGCAAATTATATATTTTCAACACAAATCTGGCCTAAGTGACACAACAACAATAAAGCCTAAAGAAGGGACTAAACCCAATAGTTGAATCGGCCCGGGTCAATTGAAGTTCCAAAACTATTGAAAATCAAAATCATCGTAAAAATTAGGTGATGACGAAACTAGTACAAATGCTCAAACCCATGGGAGAAATCAATGCAAAATATAATCCAATTACTGGTGCAAACTAGGATTCAAACGAGATATTCCAAGCCCCTTCGACAAAGACTAAAATCAAACAATCTGGACAAAAGCCAGAATTTATGAAAACCAAGAACACATAACTCGCTCAAAGGACGAGTTAATGTCTACAACGTGGTGACCATTGTCAGAACACCGTGCTATTTGAAAACAAAAACAATTACAACGGAACTGATGTTAAAACTCTGAAAAACGCCAAACATAATTCTCAAATAAACGTGATTTAAAACAGGACCAGAGATCTCCATTGAAGAAGCACAGACTTTGGTAAGCCAAATTCTACTTGAAGAAGCATAGGCTTTGGAAAGCAAGGAAGAAGGATCTGAATTTCATTATAATGTGAAAGAGCACTCAGTACGTACCATCAAAGCAATTTCATTATACTTTTGTGAAACTACTGTTACATGTTTTAAAAACAGATACACGTACCTCTCACCGTCTCATGTTTACAAATACAAGAGCAGTTGGAGATGCCCGGGGAAGTTGCCTGACCTGATCCATTAACCTCGCATCATTAGAAAGTGAAAAAGGATAAGGTGTAATCACCATTTTCTCAAGCCCTGCAGCAGAAGCCAGCACATATCTCAACAGCTCAATTTCAGGCCTAGAACCGAAGAAAAGTTCAATCTCCACCCTTCTAAGTTGATGCATATAAGGGTCTGGTGTTTTTTGGGCTCGTATGAATTCTATAACAGCTTCCACAGTTTTGTTGACATAGAACTTCATAAAATAGGATGGATGTAATCAGATTAGTACCCTCCAAAGGAGGTAGGTAAATTCAAACAAGATAGTTACTCACAGTAACCCTTAACATCTGTAAGTTTGGAGAACTTCGTGCTAAGCACAAAGCAGAAGCAACCTCATTGATGTTATCCAGATACATTGAAAGATGAAGAACTTTGAGACTGTTTAAACAGTCTGCAGCAACAGCAAACCGACTTGGTACACCACCTGCACCAGTAAACTGTTGCACTAAAAAATAAGTGCCAAAAAACCACATGTTTAAAATGTACTTTATTAGAAGAATATGTCACCTCCAGTACGCATGGATTAAGATGTAGTTTCTCCAGCATTGGTGGAATTTGAAAATACTTGAGGCCAGTGGAGGACCATGTGGGAATTGATAATGAAACTTGAGCAAGAAGAGGAGATTTTTTGAAGCAAATAGTCTTTAAAACACCAATGAATGTGAAAAACCTGAGACTTAACCCTTCAACTTCAAATACATCATCAAATTCGGTGCAGCTATCAAGCCTAACCGTTTCCAGCAGACGATTCTGAGAGATAAACTGTTCAAAGATTGCAGGGACAAATTCTACGTACTGAAAATCTAGTGTAACAAGCTTGCTAAATCCTTTGAATTCTGGCGGCGGCTTGAATATACATCTAAACAGATATAGGCTCTTTAAGTTTTGGAATGCAAAGAAAGGAGAGGTTATTTTATATTTATCTCCCCAGATACTAAGGGTGAATTCATGGACTTGGGAACTCGATAGAAGTAGAATCCATTGTTCGATATCAGGGCTATTTCTCCAGCTAAGGGAAAACTTATTTATAGGTCGACCTTGGTGATTACGCAGAACTTGATAAACTGCATTTTTATATTTAGGGTCACGCCAGAAGATTTCTACGACTAGGAAATCAAACACAAGATTCGGAATGGATGTCCATTTATACCTCCATTCTCTTGATAATATGCTGGTCTTCACTGCTTCCTGCAATGGCAAGCGACCAAGAATAGTATCTATGATACAATCAGGCAGACTACTTATGGCATCCATCTGCACTCGATTCCACAAACAATCCTGGACATCCAAAAATCTATTGTTAATTTTCAGTATTCATGGAAATTGGAAAGAGAAAACAAATTTCCCTTTCTCATGAGCTTAATTACAATTCAATAGACAACATAGAATATAAATCAAACTTAAAAAATGATCATGAGAAAAGGAAAGCAAAACATTAATCCATGACAGAGGAGTTACCGGAACTGTAAGCCCTCGCCGGCCGTTGATATTCAGTGAATCGCCTCGACCAGAGAGAGAGAGAGAATGTGAAATTTGTTACTAAGGCCGTTTTGTCCCTTTTAATTTCTTGATTCACGAGTAATACCGGTTTCTTGAATAGCACCCACCTCCCGCCAAAGAGCAAAAATAAGTAAACTAATGTAATCAATTGTATGAAATTAATGTTGAATAACAATTTCAAAGGATAAAGATAAAATAATAATTTTTTGGAGGGACGTGGTAGACTGGTGGTAGATGATATTGTGAGAATTATATAAATAATTAAGTAATGGTTGAAGAGTGAAAATAAAATAATAATTTCTTAAAAAAAGTATGAAAACAAATTTGATGAATTGACTAATAAAATATGTGAGTACAAATTTGATGGACTAGGAAAAGGAAGTATAAAATTGCTTTAGTAGGCCATGTTTTAGATATTGTACTTGAATACGATGACCATTCCAAATGGAGCAGGGCAGCTCGATCCACTCATGGGTCAGCTTTTTTACATAATTTTTAAAATAATACTCTCTCAGTTATAAAAAAATGGAATTTGCACCCTTGGGATGACACACGTTTTAAAAAATGCGTAAGAAAAAGTGAAATGAGTGATGTTTTGAGGGATAGTTTTGTAAACTTTTATGAATACAGTAAAGAAAAAGGTAGATTGAGTGTGAAAAAGTAATGACATATGAATAAATATGTGTATATTTTGAGGGTGGAGTTTATGAACATATTTCATTTTATGAAGTGTGCAAATTGGTATGACTGAAGAAAGGTTCTAAGTATATATTCATTCTGTTATATGATTCTTTCACATACAATGCATTCTAGTACTTTATATATACAATTATGCTACACTAAATAAGGAAGGTCAACAATCAATTTCCTGAACTATAGGACAAATCATTAATCCCTAATTTCTTGCACTATCCCTAAAATTATTCTGAGATTATTCTCATGAGATTTCCTACACTTCCCCTCAAGCTAGTGAATATAGATCTTCCATTCTCAACCTGCTAACATTCTCATGGAACACGTTACACAGTCCATTTGTCATCAAATCTGCATGTTGAAGTCCTGTTGGGACATATGGTGTACAAATTGTTGAGAATAAAATAAGATTTTGATTAAGATACCAAAATCTCGGATGATATGTCACAATAGCTAAGTAATTTTGATTAAGTATGTTTCAGTGATGTTGGAATATATAGATCAAGTTAGTTGAACAACAAACATGTTAGACAGCTTATAGATGTTAAGATGCATAAGTTGAGGGAGAACTTAGATTCAATAGAATATGCAAGTGAAGTTCCTAAGGCACAAGATCAGTGAAGATGGACAAGACAACCCTGTTGAGTGATCAAGTCAGAATCAAAATTAAGGCAAGGGACAACTATGTTGATCAAGTCAAAGTCACTAATCTGAGAAAACAATCATCTTGATTGAGTCAAGTAGAAGTCACTGAAGATGGAAAGTCAACTCAACTGAAGAAACATGCCAATACTGCTTACAGCCAAGTCAGTTGATATGATAAGGATGAGCACAGATCAGTGTAGATCAACAAAAGGAATGTTGTTCTAAGACAAGAATCGACTTTCAGGAAAGATGTTTTCAAGTTAACCGTTATAGATTTCTTCCTCAATCTGAAGATATGTCACTTTCATGGATCCTGAAGACAAGATGCTCATTCCTAAGAAGCTGAAAATAGAACTATTGGGAATAAAACGAGAATTTTGATTAAGATACCAAAACCCCTTAAGACATGCCAAATAGATAAGTCAATTGATATGAACATGTTTCAGGAATGTTGGAACATGTAGATCAGGCTAGTTGAGAAGCTGGTATGTTAGCCAGCTCTTAGTAAATTTTAGATGCACAAGTTAAGGGGGAACACATGCTTATAGAATACAAGAATCAAGTCCCCTCAAGGCTCAGAATCTAATTTGATCCCAAGACTACTGAAAGTGTTCAATGGCCAATTGTGCTGATCAAAGTCAGCTCAGTAGATAGACAACCTCCCTCATGATCAAATAAGAAGAACACGTCAATAAGACCAACTCTGCTGATGTGTATGATAAAGCTCAGTGGAGATGTCCAGCAGAATTGACCAAGCACACTTGAACCTGAATAATTCTAAGGCAAAGGCCAACTGTGCTGATGGGGTCAAAACCACTGATATGAAAGCATAAAAGCCCAAGAACCATCAAGTGATGATCAGTGAAGTTGAAGAGCCAAGTCATCTGAAAGAGCTATGCTAACACTGCTGAAAGGACAATTCAGCTGAAAGTGATAAGTCACATTTGCTGAAATTGATAAGCAGATTTATCCAGATGATAAGGAATGTTGTCCTTATCATAGGATCAATGATCAGAAGTGATGTCCATGTTTGATCAAGTGAATCTTCAAGACAGACATTGGGAAAAGTGCATAAAGCCGTTTACTTCCCAAATTAAGGACATGTCACTTTCAAGAATTTGTCTTCCAGTTGCAAAGTTCAAGGAAGACTTAAATAGACATTTTGAGGTTGTCTCTCCAACGGACATAACCTCAATTTTCTCTATAAATACAGAAGTGTGGAAACCATTTGAAGGCATCCAACTACAATCCGATAGAACCAACGATCCTGCACATTCAAAGGAAACTACAAGCCTTCAAGCATTCTAAGAACATACTTAGTTTCCAAACACTTCATCTAAGCTGAACTTCATTGTACATCAAACAAAGCTTAGAGAGATATCCCATCCTATACACAGTGCTCAATTGTAAAGGATATCTCACCTAGTTGGAACCAACATCAACCCTTAAACCTTTCAAGGAAAGACTAGAGGATTGTTGTAGAAGAAGTGTAAGGAACTAACTGTTGAGAGAAGAACAGTTTAGTTCTGAGTTGAGAAGAGAGTAATAGGACTCTGAATTCCTAGGGATCAAGGCACCAAGGAGTGGTGTGGTTGATCAAGTGCACCTTGGCACTATAAAACAAGTTAATTCCAAGAGTGAAGGAATTATCCTATTAAATTAGGAAAAGTGGATGTAGGAGCTTGAGTCTCTGAACCACTATAAACTCTCGTGTTGTTTACTTACAAGCTATTTCATTCGAACACACATTCATACACTGCACACAAACTAATCTTCAAAAGATATACATCCAAGTTGTGCAAAACTGTTTTGGGACAAGTTCCCTGAAAAGCAGATTAAGTGTTAAGACAAGATTTCAGAATTAAAAGGAGTTTAATCATAAGGGTCAACCATAATTCCGCACTTATAACTTATTCAGATAGTTATTCAACTAAGTACTCAATAATGCTTAGTAGTTTTATTATCTTCTGAAGGTTATACATATCAAAAGAGTTGTCCAGGACAACCTTGCTGAAAACCTGATACACGTGTTATGCAACACTAAATAAACAACCGCAAGTGTACGGCGTCTATTGTAGCGTGATAAGCACGAGGTCGATCCCACGAGGAGGTTAAGCGTAAAAGTGGTAGTTTGCTAGTCGAGTTCTAAGTAGACGTGATCGATAATTTGAGTGGTGTGAATTACTCTAAGATTACCTAACAATGTGTCACCAATAAGTAATGAAGAGTAAATACGAAATCGATCAAATACCATGCAAATCAATAAAACGAAGGTAAAATGGATAAAAACGCAAAGAAGGAAAGGTGGGTTCCAAGGAAATTGTAGTATTTAGACGTCCGTTTATGAGAGTTATCTCGTTTAAATGGCTATTAAGGTTATCTCATATAAGGTGATCGCAAAAGAAGAACTAATCGATCTCTCGATACAAATTAATCCAAAGACGCAATGTAATATAAGCTCGTATGTCTACATCACAAATATTACACCATCTAAAATAGCTCCTAAGATCATTTGATTCCCTCTCCGATAATTAATCCTCTCTCGAGATCATAATAATACCGGGTTGCACATTCGCATACGATTAAATGGAATAAATCTCTCGATACTACCCCAATTAACAATGAATCAAGCAAATCATTATGGCCACTAACAACATGCTTTGCAATGGATAGTTGAATATGCAAATAAGAAATAAACACCAATTAAAGCAAGAATTTACTCATAAACATCAATCTAAATCTCTACTTAGAACCACAAGTTGTTTAGCTAACTACTAACATAATGAAATTACAAAATCCAAGTGAAATAAATAAATAAAAAGGAAAAGAAAGAGAAAGCTTAGTCTAGAATGTGGTAGGGAATGGAATTTGGGAGCTATTGCATCCTTTCTTCCTTGATTTGATGAAGAATTGAGAGAGATATGACCAAAACACCTCCAAGTATGTGTAACTATGTGTGGATTGGGGGAGAATGGCTTGTAATTCAAGAAATGGGGCTTATATAGTGTTAGGGTAGGGTTTGAATGCCAAAATTGCAAGTTGGTCCTTAAAAAATGGCCAAAATAGGGAAAAAGCACCGAAAATGGGGGTAGCACGGTCGTGCACGGAGCACGGCCGTGAAATGAGCGTTGGGGGCGAACAGGTGCTCGGCCGAGCAGGCGGCTCGGCCGTGCTGGGCGATGATGGTGGATCGGGGGTGCTCGGCCGTGGCTCGGCCTCGGCCGTGGCGTGCAAAACAGGGGTGGCCAGGTGCTCGGCCGAGACATGTGCTCGGCCGAGGCGCTCGATGTGGGGGTGATGGCCGAAATGTCTCGGTTTCGAGGAGCAATTGGTCGAGCAAGGCGCTCGGTCGTGGCCTTGGCATGGTGCTCGGCCGAGAAGGGTGCTCGGCCGTGCCCTCTCTTGGCCCAAAATCACTGTTTCGAGCACGGCCAGCTCGAGCATGGTGCTCGGCCGTGCTCGCTCGGTTGACTCCGGCTCCTTTCTCGTTTCGTGCATAACTTTTGCCTCGGGTGTCGGATTGACTCGATTCCTTCGGCTAATCCACTCCGTTTTTCGAGACGAATCTAACCGTGCACTCCTCTTCCTGATCCAGCAAAGTATGGTTGATGTTTTGCTCCAAATTCTATCGTATTTCCTACAAAATCGACAAAACACAACCTTTCTCTCATTTCGGCTCAAACAATCATATTCCATGCATAATTCAATGAAATCCACATCAAAACATGCTCAACATGTGCCTCTAAAACGTGTAAATTCCACCCGAATCAAACCCCCCCAAACTTAAAATGTTGTTTGTCCACAAACAACTAAGCACTTAAAGCAATGAGGGTGGAATGATCACAATGGAATATTCAATGTAATTCACACATGCAAAGTAGGATGTAATGATATCTCTTTCTCAAAGTGCATTTCTCAATGAAGGTCATAGGCTCACTATTGCAATTCACACTCATGGATCAAAGAATGCTTAAACACACAACATATTGTGAATGGGAAACATAATCCAAATGCTCAAGTCCTCTACTCACATGACAAAGTGTTTCTCTCAAACACACAAACAAATTAAGGACATTAATGCACTCATCAACCAAGTTATGCTATGCAATCACCATATGCTTGCCCAACTTCTACTTTCTACATGCACTCAAATGCTCAACAATGTGATCAATAGGACTTAATCAAGGATGTAACATTGGCTCTTTGGTTAAGGTGGGGTAAATTTGGATGAAGTGACTCATAAACTAGTGGAGAGCGAGAGATAAAGACGTACATCTCAAAAACTTCTCAAGATAAAGTTACAATTCCGCGGATTGCAACTCAAAAACTCTAACTTCCACAATTTATTTGTTCTCTTTTAAGCACATTCTACACCACAAAACCATTGAACACTTTTTTTCTTTTCAAGCTTTTGGGGCTCTTTGTCCCTCTTTTCTTTTCCTTGATTTTCTTTTCATCCTTCTCTTTTTCTTCTTTCAACTTTTCCAACTTTTCTTTTCACCAAAGATATTCATTCAAGCACATGTTTTCCACTTTGTCTTTTATCCTCCACTAGATGTAGGTATCAAAGGCTCAAAAAGGCTAAGTGGTTAACATTGTAGTTTGCCAAGAAAATGAGGAATTAAGCTCAAAGGGCTAACTACGGAAAATTACTTCGGTTTTGGGAAATTTTGGCTAAGTGACTCTTTTAGAACAAGATGGCCTATATCACATCACAAAGTTTCACACAATCATGCTTTCAAACAAGAACTTGGGCAAGTTCTAGGATCACTAGCAATAACTTAGTCCACTCTCAAATGAACTAAACCGGATTACATGCTCGATTTATGGCTCAATTCTCACCGGTTTATTCAATAGGACTCTCACAATCATCAAATGTTCCCAAACAACAATACATCATGCATCCATGCTATCAAAGATCACAAATATGAACACAACATGATACTATTCTCTAACACCAATCATGCATACATTCAAAGCAAATAGACATCACCACAACTACTCAACAATGGATTCCAATGACTATTCATGCTCACATTTCACCAAATGTCTACTACCCAACATATGATCAAAACCAACTTGACCAATATAAACATGTGAAAAACCAAGTGTGCGCCGGTGCAAAATGTGACACAAGTAGAATGACGAACCGGTGCAAGGGTAACCACTAGTAGAAAAAATAAAAGAAGAAAAACTCCCCCAAACTTAGAATTTTACTATGTAAAAATTCTAAGTTTGGGGCTACAAGTTGTTACCTCCCTCCTTGCACATCCAATGCTTCTTCAAAGATCACCATTGCAACACTTGCTTCCTCCACTCCAAAGTTGGCTTTGCTTCTTCTTCATTCTCCAAGACTTGCTATCCATAGTACTCTTCATCCATACCTACAAAATAAACCAAGCTATCAAAATTACTAAAACAATAAAAAAAACATGAAAGCAATAAAACCTTGGGTTGCCTCCCAAGAAGCGCTATTTTTAACGTCCTATGCCGGACGGTCCTTCCTAAAGGGGAATATCAAGTCACCCCCTTGTCATCCTTGTTCTTGACCTTCTTGGCCCAAGCAACCTTCTTGAAACCATTAAAGCATCCACTAGCCACTCCATCCGGCTCTTCAATCATGTCATATGAGGTTGATGCTTCATTCATCCCCAAGTTCGTATAAGTAACTTTTCTTGATTTGGGGGAGTTTTTAAAAAAAACTCCCCCAAACATGGCCTTCTTGCCCATCTCTAACTCATTTTCTTCTACTTGGGGGTCTTCTTTCACAAAGTTAACCTTGGAATCTTCTTCCACCTTCTCTTTCATTGGCTTTGGAGAGTGACCTCCTCTAGAGCACCCATACTCTCCATCTTCATCATCTCGGACTTTGATGGCTCTATAAATGTTGAACGTGACTTTCTCATCGTTCACTTGAAGTTTTAGCACTCCTTTCTTTACATCAATTTTTGCCCCACCGGTTGCCAAGAACGGCCTTCCCAAAATCAATGGCACATACTTATCTTCCTCCATATCCAACACTACAAAATCCACCGGGAATATAAACTTATCAACCTTAACCAACACATCTTCCACTATACCCAAAGGGTATGTCACGGATCTATCCGCCAATATAAGGCTCATTGTGGTTTGTGTAAGCTTTCCCAAACCAAGTGACTTGAATATGGACAAGGGCATGAGATTAATGCTTGCTCCCAAATCACACAAAGCTCGAAATGTACCTCCATCTCCAATAACACATGGCAAGGTGAAGGATCCGGGATCTCTAAGCTTTTGAGGTAGCTTTGCTTGAATGATTGAGCTACACTCCTCGGTCAAGTGAACCGTTTCATACTCCACCATCTTCCTCTTGTTGGACATAATTTCTTTCAAGAACTTGGAGTAATGGGGCATTTGTTCTAGAGCTTCGGCGAAGGGAATGTTGATGTGGATCTTTTTAAACATCTCTACAAACTTGGCAAATTTGTTGTCCAAGCCCTTCTTCTTCAACCTTTGCGGGTATGGAAGGGGTACCGCATTTTTGCTTTTGTCTTGAGGAGGGATTGCCTCCTCACTCTTCTTCTCCTCTACTTTCTCTGCTTCCCTCACTATCTCCTCTTGCTTCTCTTTCTCTTGTCCATCTTCTTTGTCGACATCCTCGGGTGCCATTACCATTTCCTCCTCTTGTGGCATCTTTGGCCCATCGTAACTCGTCCTACTTCTTAGCTTAATAGCCTTGCAATGTTCCTTGGGGTTGAGCTCCGTGTTTGAAGGAAATTGCCCCGGAGTGTGTTGACTACCGATGACATTAGAAAGTTGACTCATTTGCTTCTCCATGGCTCTCATGTTGTTTGCCATATTCTTGATCATTTCTCCTTGTTCCTCAAATCTTTGACGAGTTATGTTATCATTCTCTCTAGTCTCTCTCATGAATTTCGTGGTTTCCCCCATAAAAGTACAAAACATATCCTCCATTGATGGCTTTGATGAAGACTCCACAATAGCTCCATCCCTAACATTGAAATTTGGAGGTGGGACAATGGCATTCCTTGTATTGGCATAGGAAAAGTTCTCATGTTGCCTCAATCCGGGATGATATTGATTAGGATTAGGATGTTGCCTCTCATTCCAACCTCTTTCTCGAAATTGTCGGTCCCTTTGATTGTTCATATAATGGGCCTCTTCATTTTGTTCATCACTAGGTCCCATTAATGACTTGGCCACCATCATCGAAGTCAACTTATCCATCTTGTTGGATAGAGTAGCCAAATCATCCAACTCCTTAGAGGAAGCAACTTTCCGGCCTTGCCTTCTTTCGGATGGCCATTGGTGTCCATTCTTTGCCATCTCCTCTAGAAGCACATAGCCTTCATCCGTCGTCTTTCCAAGCAAAGAACCTCCACCGGCCGAGGCATCCACCATCCCTCTCGTTCGATGATCCATCCCGTTGTAGAAATAGCAAATCAATTGATCTCTTGAGAACCCATGTTGAGGACAACTCCGTATGAGATCCTTGAAACGTTCCCAAGCCTCGGCTAAACACTCATAATCGTCTTGCATGAAAGAAGAAATTTCTCCTCTTATCTTGATGGTCTTGCTTGGAGGGAAGTATTTCATGAGGAAGGCATCCACAAGATCGGCCCAATTTTCGATCGTCCTTAGATCAAGGGACATGTACCATTGCTTTGCACGATCACGGAGGGAGAATGGGAACAATTGGAGACAGATGTAATCTTGAGGGACACGATTGATCTTAACCGTTCCACTTATCTCGAGGAATTGAGATAAATGGAGGTTAGGATCCTCCTTTGACAACCCTCCAAATTGGTTGTTTTGAACCATCATGATTAGGGCCGGCTTGAGCTCAAAGTTATGAGCATCAACGGGTTCCCTACCCGCTCCTCCATAGGGCCTCGGAATTGGGCGGAAATGATCTCTTAGTACTCTTTGTGGTCGATTTCCCCCATTCCCATTCGGTTCCTCAAATCCATCAACCCCTTGATTCTCAACCTCCTCCTCAACTTCTTCTACAACCGGATTCTCTCTTCGATTCATTCTTTCCAACTCTATTCTTCTCCTTTCGGCGTTCCTTCTTCGACAATTGGCTTCGATTTTCGGGTCTAGAGGTAGCACTTCTTGTTGGTTCCTCCTAGATCGTGTGATCATAAACCATGTCTATCAAAAGAGCAAACGAGAGTGAGATATACAAATAAGCTCAAAGTAACAAACACGAATATTTTTGGATTTTTGCAAATAAAGAAAACAAATAGATTGTCTAAACTAAAACTCTCCTAGCCTACACTCTAGAGCTTATAAAACCTCCCCGGCAGCGGCGCCATAAACTTGATACACGTGTTATGCAACACTAAATAAACAACCGCAAGTGTACGGCGTCTATTGTAGCGTGATAAGCACGAGGTTGATCCCACGAGGAGGTTAAGCGTAAAAGTGGTAGTTTGCTAGTCGAGTTCTAAGTAGACGTGATCGATAATTTGAGTGGTGTGAATTACTCTAAGATTACCTAACAATGTGTCACCAATAAGTAATGAAGAGTAAATACGAAATCGATCAAATACCATGCAAATCAATAAAACGAAGGTAAAATGGATAAAAACGCAAAGAAGGAAAGGTGGGTTCCAAGGCAATTATAGTATTTAGACGTCCGTTTATGAGAGTTATCTCGTTTAAATGGCTATTAAGGTTATCTCATATAAGGTGATCGCAAAAGAAGAACTAATCGATCTCTCGATACAAATTAATCGAAAGACGCAATGTAATATAAGCTCGTATGTTTACATCACAAATATTACACCATCTAAAATAGCTCCTAAGATCATTTGATTCCCTCTCCGATAATTAATCCTCTCTCGAGATCATAATAATACCGGGTTGCACATTCGCATACGATTAAATGGAATAAATCTCTCGATACTACCCCAATTAACAATGAATCAAGCAAATCATTATGGCCACTAACAACATGCTTTGCAATGGATAGTTGAATATGCAAATAAGAAATAAACACCAATTAAAGCAAGAATTTACTCATAAACATCAATCCAAATCTCTACAATGCCTTAGAACCACAAGTTGTTTAGCTAACTACTAACATAATGAAATTACAAAATCCAAGTGAAATAAATAAATAAAAAGGAAAAGAAAGAGAAAGCTTAGTCTAGAATGTGGTAGGGAATGGAATTTGGGAGCTATTGCATCCTTTCTTCCTTGATTTGATGAAGAATTGAGAGAGATATGGCCAAAACACCTCCAAGTATGTGTAACTATGTGTGGATTGGGGGAGAATGGCTTGTAATTCAAGAAATGGGGCTTATATAGTGTTAGGGTAGGGTTTGAATGCCAAAATTGCAAGTTGGTCCTTCAAAAATGGCCAAAATAGGGAAAAAGCACCGAAAATGGGGGTAGCACGGTCGTGCACGGAGCACGGCCGTGAAATGAGCGTTGGGGGCGAACAGGTGCTCGGCCGAGCAGGCGGCTCGGCCTCGGCCGTGGCGTGCAAAACAGGGGTGGCCAGGTGCTCGGCCGAGACATGTGCTTGGTCGAGGCGCTCGATGTGGGGGTGATGGCCGAAATGTCTCGGTTTCGAGGAGCAATTGGTCGAGCAAGGCGCTCGGTCGTGGCCTTGGCATGGTGCTCGGCCGAGAAGGGTGCTCGGCCGTGCCCTCTCTTGGCCCAAAATCACTGTTTCGAGCACGGCCAGCTCGAGCATGGTGCTCGGCCGTGCTCGCTCGGTCGACTCCGGCTCCTTTCTCGTTTCGTGCATAACTTTTGCCTCGGGTGTCGGATTGACTCGATTCCTTCGGCTAATCCACTCCGTTTTTCGAGAAGAATCTAACCGTGCACTCCTCTTCCTGATCCAGGAAAGTATGGTTGATGTTTTGCTCCAAATTCCATCGTATTTCCTACAAAATCGACAAAACACAACCTTTCTCTCATTTCGGCTCAAACAATCATATTCCATGCATAATTCAATGAAATCCACATCAAAAGATGCTCAACATGTGCCTCTAAAACGTGTAAATTCCACCCGAATCAAAACCTGATTTGCTTGAAGTTTGAAAAAGATTTGCAGACAAGTGTATTTCCCCCCCCCCCCCTCCCCCCATACACTTGTTATATATACTCCTTTCAGGACCAACAAGAACATTTTGAGCTTGTCTCTCCAACAGACAAATTCTCAATTTTCTCTATAAATACTGGAGTTTGAAAACTACACAAGGCACGAAAACTACAAGCATTCTAAGCATACAAGCCGTCAATCTCTCAAGCACAAATCATTCTTAGTTTCCTAAAACTTCAGTTCCCATCTAAGTTGAACCAATTGTAAACATCCAAAGTTTAGAGAGATATCACATCCTTATACAGTACTTCAGCAACAACAATCTCTCTATTGCTAGGACAGGGGGTATGGGTTATGAATTTTTTGGATATATGGGTCATATGGTCTGTAACACCGGAATCAATGATCCAAACATTGTTAAGATCATTTCCAAAAACATTTAATCCAAGAGAGACTAGAGCATTACTTGAAAGTGTCAATGAACTCATACCATGATTCATTGGTTGTGAATTGCTACTTGTAGATTTTTCAACCGTCCCCGGCATACTCTTTGAATCCTCCAAACGATTAGATTAGGTCCTGAATTGACACATTAGCCTTACTTTGACGACCACCATTTTGTCCCCATTCACAATTGCTTATGGATGGTTTCCCATGTAGTTTCCAACATCGTTCTATGGCGTGTCGGGGTTTTTTGTAGTACGAGCACCACAACTCTTCACAATCCTTCTGCCTACTTGAACGATTGGTTTTTTCTACAACAACTTTGTCTAGTACTAGCCCCTGAGACATAGAGCTTAGTAGGGCATAATTTCTGGTTGAGGGTGACTCCAACATAATTTCCCTACAACTTTGTTCTGCATGAGCTAGAGATATTGCTTCTGATAGAGACGGAATGTACATCTGCCCAGAATTTGAATTCGTACAAGATCAAATTCAGAATTTAGGCCAACCAAAAAATCATAAACTCTATCCCTTTCTATAAATGTTTTGATTACCACTGCGTAATTGGAACATTTCAAATCAAGTGTCCTGTAATAATCGAGTTCTTGCCACTGGTTTTGCAAGAAATTGGCATACGCTCTGATACCGTTTACGTCCCCTGTTTTGCTCAAGTTGTCTTCATCATGATATCATATATGAGAGCTACATCATTGACTTTGAAATATTTCTGATAAAGGGCATCCCAAATGGCCTTTGTTGTAGGAAGAAGCATACATGTATCACTGATTTCAGGGGTCATGGAATTCCATAACCTTGACATGATCATTGAATCCTCTTCTTCCCACTCATGAGATCCTGTCTTCCTGCTCTCTAGTGTTGTTTCCAGTAGATGACTCAACCTCTTTTTACCCTTCAGGAATGTGCGAACCAGTTGAGACCACTTAAGATATGTGCTGGATGTTCTAAAGCTTTGTGCTTCGGTTATTCTGTTCTTCCTCCACAGTTGAAGGCACTTGTGGAGATGACGTTTTAGAAGTATTATTCTTCATGACTAAATGATTCACGTATTATGCAACACCAAAATACACGACTGCAAGTATACGGTGTATATTGTAGCGTGATAAGTACGAGGTTGATCCCACAGAGAGGTGTAGTGTAAAAGTGGAGTTTGTTGATGTAAGTTCTAAATAGACGTGATCGATAAGTTTGAATAGTGAAATTACCCATAATTATCTACCTAAGTGTCACAAGTAAACAATAGAGAGTAATAATGAAATCGATCAAGTTTGCTCATGCAATTCACAAAAACGAGAGAAAAAACGCGTAAAACTCAAACATGAGAAGGTAGGTTCTAAAGCACATGCAATACTAATGAATTCATCTATGATTAACAATATACTCAAGTGGCGTTGTGCATTTTTCTATAAGATTGATCATGAAATAATGAGTTAAAAGTTCTCTCGATCCAAATAACCCAAGAGAAATACAATCCAACTTAGTGTCTCTACCTAAATTGCATCATAAAACTCAATTAGCACCTAAGATCATCACACATCCTCCTAATCATTGATCATCTCTCGATCTCTCAATAAAATTAGGTCGAATAGTTGCAATCAATTAATCAAAAGAGATTTCTCAATCCAATTTCAATTAATTAAGATTAACATATCACTATTGTACACTAATGACATGTTTTGCAATGGAAATCAAGCATTCAAATAGAATTAAGCCACACAAACACCAAATAAGCAAAACATTAATTCATAAACTTCATCAAAAGTATTTACAAGACCCTAGAACCAAAAATGTTCTAGCCAATCAACAATATAATTCAATTAACAAAACAAAATGAAATAACTAAATAAAAAGAGAGAGAAATAGAAAGCTTAGTCTAATAGATGGTGTGGAATGAAATTCCAAAGCTATTGGTGCCTTCATTGCTTGATTTGGTGGAGAAATGAAGAATTGATGCCAAAATACCTCCAAATGTGTGTTTGTATGTGAGAAATTCTTAAGAATTGGGGAAGGTACAATTGATTTCAAGAATGTGAGTTTATATAGTATTGGGGTAGGGTTTGGGTGCAAGAATTGCAAGTAGATCCCTAAAAAATTGCGAAAATACATGAATGGTACCGAGAATGGGGTGGCACGGCCGTGCAAAAATCGGATTTGGCTGACCAGGAGCTCGGTCGAGTAGGCGACTCGGTCGTGGCGTGCGAGAAATAGGCTTGGAGGGGGCTCGGCCGTGCTCGCGGGGTTGAGGCATGTGGGCAGCTCGGCCGTGCTCTCAGCTCGGTCGTTCCTTGCTCGGCGCTCAAACATGCGGTATCGAGTTGTGCTTGCTCGGGCTCCCTTCTCGGCCGTGCTTGCTGATTTGGCTTGGAGGATAGCTCGGCCGAGGCATGAGCTCTGCCGTGCTCCTGTTCGACTTCAATTTTTTCGGTATCGAGCACGCCTTGCTCGATTTGCGTGCTCGGTCGTTCCTATCTTCGATCCTTTCTTGTTTTGTGCATATCCTTTGCTTCGGGTGTCCGATCGACTCGATTCTTTTTGCTATTCCACTCTAGTAAAGTATGGTAGGTGTTTTACTTCAAATTCCATCATTTTTCCTACAAAATCGATAAAACACAACCATCATTTTTCCTACAAAGTCGACCAAAACCATCATATTCAATCCATAAATCCATGAAATCAACATCAAAATGAGCTTCACATGTGCATCTAAAGTGTGTAAATTCCACCCGAATCACTAAATATGATCAAATTATGACTGGGAATAAAAATAGGGAGACAAATGACAACGATAAAGGCTGAAGAGAACAAGAAAAGGTTAACAAACAAATCAGCAATTAAGGATGGGACAACTAACAAGAAACGAAGGTGGTATTTTCCCAGAGACCCTAGTAGGGTTTTGATACCATGAAAAAAGGTTCTAAGAATATATTCATTTTGTTATATGATTCTTTCACATACAACGCATTATAGTTTATATATACAATTATGCTAAACTAAATAAGGAAAGTCAACAATCAATTTCCTGAACTATAAGACAAATCATTAATTCTTGATTTCCTACACTATCCCTGAAATTATTCTGAGAATATTTCTATGAGATTTCCTACAATGACAAATGTATAAATTTTTGTTGGATGGAGGGAGTACTACCTTTGACCATTTTTTATAATTCTCATTTGAATTATGCACGAGTTTTAAGAAAAAATAATTGTGTGTGGAAAAAGTTAAATTTTGAGAGTGGAGATAAATAAAAATAAAGTAATGTGTATAAGTAGTATTTCCATTTTAAAAAATGAGAATTAAAAAAATGGATAGACAAAAAAAGAAAGTAAGAATAAAAAAAAAAATGATCGGTATCCCTTAATAATTAAGCATTTAACTATCTTAATGTCATGCAGGATGGGTGGATCAACTATCTTAGTAAGGTAACTCAGAAGTGGTGTTTTCACAGTTGTTGTACCGATTTTTATCAGAGTGTATTGATCAACCGATAACAAATAATATCATTTATATGTGAGTGATTTTTTACGGATTCAAAGATGATCAAAGAAGTTCTTGATGAACTCTTTAAAATTAGGGTTTGTGTTCTTGAGTAAGAGTTTGAAGGAAAGCTTAAGGAATAAGCTATGCAAAAGTGTTGTGCTTTTTTAGGAAAGTTTCGAATCAATCTTATTATGCCTTCAAAGGGATTTATATAGGGGATTACATTTGCATGCATTCATTGCTGGCAGCTCAGTATTAATACACCTATTAATATGAATATAATTGCTATTAATGTAAATACAGCTGCTATAAAGATGATCATTTCATGTATTTAATGCAGCTACTTTGCATTAAATGCCTCTGAAACCATCCATCATATGTCCCATCGTACACTGTGCTCGTCACTGAGCACCTTTATTACACCGCCTTTGACTTGTCTCAACGTTTCGAAGATGAATTCTTATGGCTTCTTGTTCGTCACTACTCGATTCGATTGGTTTCTGGTTGTCCTCGCCCTATCTTGGCCTTCTGGCGAACAAATGGGCTTGAATCTTCTTAAAATAACTATACTCTTGAGTTTTCAAGACTTCTTCGTCATAATCATGACGTTGTTCGTCATTTTCACCCGCGCCGACCATCTTGACTTGGATAATGCACATTATTTCATTGATATCTCTAATTCTTTTTAATTAAGCGATCCATGATTACCTAGTCGCCAATATAATAGTATATTTCTTTCTCGCTCCCATATGGATTTCCTTTTGTTGACCCTCTTATAAGGATTTTTTCCTTATTTCTTATTGGATGTTCGTCCTCGCCATTACTGACTAGCACTGAAGACTTTGACTATTTTTTGTTGAATATTTGACTGGTCAACCATCGAATTGTTGACTCTTTGACTGAACATAATATATATAACAACAACATATTTACAAGAATGTCCAACATGTAAAGAGAAGTCATTTTTAAACCATCGAATTGTTGACTCTTTGACTCTTTGCGGATTTGTTATTGTGATAGAAATATTTGTGGTGGGAACATCAGAAGCATATGTTTGGTGAAAGAGCACTGAGAAGCCTGATGTATTTAGTTTGCTTCATCACTTCATCAAAGCGACTTCATATTACTTTTTTGAAACTTATACAAGTTTTAAAATCAGATACACACACCTCGATCACCTATTTACAAATACATGGGCAGTTGGAGATGCTCGGGGAAATTGGCGGAGTCGGTCCATCACAGCACCAGAAAGTAAACGACCTTGAGTCGAAATCGTCATTTTCTCGAGCCCCGCAGCAGAAGCCAGCAGATATTTTTAAAGCTCCATTTCAGGCTCATAACCAGAGAAAAGTACAAGCTCCACCTGTCTAAGTTGAAACAAATAAGGGTCTGGTGATTCTTGGGCTCGTATGAATTCTGTAACAGCTGCCACAAGTCTGTTGGTGTAATATAATAGCATTAGGTATCTCACCTCCAAGACACATGGATGAAGATCCAGTTTCTCCAGCGGTAGGTGGAATATGAAAATACTTGAAGCCAACATAGGAACGATTTCTCATGATTACTTGTGTAGGAATGGATAACGAAACTCCAGCAAGAAGCGGTGTTTTTTTGAAGCTAATTAATACTCTTGAAAACGCCATGAAACATGAAAAACCTGAGACTTGGCCCCTGAAATTCAAATGCATCCAAATTCAACGATTCCAGCAAAGGGCTCTGAGAGATCAACTGTTCAAAGATTGCAGGGTCAAAGTCTACTTCATAAAAATTTAGCGTAGCAAGCTTGCTAAATATTCCTTTGAATTCTGGTGGCGGCTTGAATATACATCTCTGCAGATATAGTTGCTTTATGATTTGGAATGCAAAGAAAGGAGAGGGTACGTATTTTATGTTTATCTCCCCGGCCAGTATATATGAAGTTTGAATTCATGGACATGGGAACTCGTTTTACAACTTAGTGTTTGGAATTAATGGGATTAATTGGGTTTTGACACCCTTACATAATAAATTAATTAGATAGACTAAAACGTTAATTATAAAATAATTGAACATGACATAGTCGATCTACTCACGGAGTAGATGAACGTGGTATATTTAATATCTCAAAATCGAGTTAAGGTGAGTGAGAAATTAATTGTTGAAGTTGAGTGTTTCAACTTGAAGTTTGAGGTGTGGGAATGTGAAGGGTCACATGTCCCACATAGAAAGCCTACAAAACATTTAAAGGGTTTAAAGGCATTGAAGTAGCATTGGAGTTCAACTATGTTTAAGGGGTACACTTCCCAAAGAGCCACATGCGCGCGCGCGCCCGCCCTTCCGGCCGGCTCGACTTCGGATTCGGATTTGGCAATTGGTCTTTGGTGGTCTTTGGGGCCCTGCCTATCTTTTTGCAGACCCAAAAACTCCGAAAGCCCAACTTAGGAATTGGTTCGGCCCATTCGAAATACTTCAAGAATGTTCCAGAATTATCTGGAAGTCTCAAACTTGGTCTTCAAGATTTAGTCTTCAAGACTTATCCCCGTACGAGATATTTTCGCGATATCTTCCCACGATTATCTCAACAACTTCCTTGGGTTTTCTTCTGCCTATAAATATCAGTCTCTTCCCTCATAACACCTTACGCTGAAATTCGCCCCTCTCTTCTTCTACTCTCCTCGCATCCCTACGCAGTGTGTTGAGCTCCCGTAAGACTTACACTGTTCTTTCTTGTGCCGGATTTATATCCGAGAGTGTTTAGTTCGTACTAAGTACGTTCGCCGAAGCTTCTTATACAATAGTGCTACTGTGTAAGAAGTAAAAGTCGTTTTACCTTTGGGAACGGAACGCCATACCAGTTGAGCACTATCTGGGCGTATTTTGTTCTGCGGGAAAAGGGTTTCCCTTGACTCGACTTGTTTGTTATCTGACTCTTCGATATTGCAGTATACCCTATTAGGCGTATAGTTTCCAACAATTGCAGAACATAATATATTAATTCAATTTCTGACTTAATTAATACGCTGCAATGTCGAATGTCAATGATAACATGGATGTTGACCCCACTAATACGGAGGTCGTGCATGGTACTGAGAATATTGGCAACGATGCCAGTAAGGAAACGTCTCCTGATCGATCTGTTTCACACAGTTCTGATATAGGAAAACAGAATGACCATGCTGAAAGGGTCAGGAACAGAAGCGATCTGTTTGCACCTATTCCTCATTTCCACAATCCCATGAGGGATCAGATGTTTACTTTCTCTGCACCTGGGCCGAGGCCAATGGTCGTACAAGGAGAAAAACCTGAGAAATTTTTAGGGACTGAATTCAAAATATGGAAAAGTAAGATGCGATTTTACCTAACCATGCTTGGAATGGATAGGTTTCTGACCGAAACTAAACCTACACAGCCTGAGGCAAGTGCTACCCAACAAGAAAGGATCTATTATGATCAGTGGACTAGTGGTGATTATCTGTGCAGAAATCACATAATTGGAGGACTTTCTGATGCCCTCTACAGTGTCTACTGTGACATACAATCTGCAAAGGAATTGTGGGAGTCCTTGGAGAAAAAGTACAGAACTGGAGGTGCTGGACTAAATAAATTCGTCGTTGCACAACTGTATGATTTTAAGATGGAGGATAACAAATCTATAGTGGATCAAGTCCAGAAACTGCAGATTATTTTCCATAAGATAGCTGCTGAAGATATGGTGTTACCTGATGCATTTCAAGTAGCAACTGTGGTTGAGAAACTGTCTTCATCATGGAAGGATTTCAAGTCATATCTAAAGCACAAACAAAAGCTTATGAGCTTAGAGGATCTGATTATCCGTCTCAGGATTGAGGAGGACAATCGAAAAAGAGAAGGCAAGGGACCTGCCCTCCGGATTGAAGCCAAGGTTAACTTGATGGAACAAGAGGGTCCATCAAAGAAAAGAAAACGTCCCAATGAGTCTGCTGCCAACACAACGAAGGGTGTGAAAGGCAAGTGTCCTGCCACAAAGCAGAAGTTCACTGGAAATTGCTATAACTGTGGGAAACCAAACCACAGATCCAGTGAGTGTCGTCAACCCCGTCGTGACGACAAAGGAAAAGGCAAGCAGAAAGCACAAGATTATGTGAACCTTACTGATTTGGACATATCCGCAGTGGTGACGGAGGTCAACATGGTGGACAATAAGAAAGAGTGGTTTGTGGACACTAGTGCCACCTGCCACGTCTGCTCAGAGAGATCTGCATTCTCAAACTATTCTCCTTCTGATGGGAGAAAGCTATTCATGGGAAATCAAACCTCATCTGAAGTGGCTGGAATTGGGTCAGTGGTGCTAAAGTTGACATCTGGAAAAGAGCTAACCTTGAAGAACGTGCTGCATGTCCCAGACATCCGGAAGAATCTGATTTCAGGGTCTCTTCTAGTTAGCAATCAATTTAGACTAGTCTTTGAGTCTGATAAGATAGTTCTAAGTAGGTTTGGTCACTTTCTCGGGAAGGGTTATCTCGAGAATGGTTTATTTAAATTAAGCACAATGGTTGTAAGCCCAAAGTCAAACAAGTTATGAATGAAATTGCTTCCACTTCTGCTTATATCGTTGAGTGTTCCTCTTTATGGCATTTTATATTAGGACATGTGAATTTAAAATCCATAAAACGATTAGTTAATCTCGATTTACTTAAGATTTACAATGTTGATACATCCAAACGATGTGAAATATGCACGGAAGCAAAGATGACCAAACTACCGTTTAAAACTGTTGAAAGGAACACTGCCCCTCTAGACTTAATTCAAAGTGATGTATGTGATTTAAAGTTTGTACAAACTAGAGGAGGGAAAAAGTATTTTATTACTTTTATAGATGATTATACACGATTCTGCTACGTTTATCTTTTGAGAAGTAAAGACGAAGCTATAGAAGCTTTTAAACGTTACAAAAATGAAGTAGAAAATCAATTGGACACTTAAATTAAATCAATTCGTAGTGATAGAGGTGGAGAGTACGTAGCTCCGTTTGAACAATTATGTATAGAATCGGGGATTGTACATCAAACTACATCCCCTTACTCACCTCAGTCCAATGGTGTTGCGGAAAGGAAAAACCGAACACTAAAGGAGATGATGAATGCAATGTTAATCAGCTCAGGTCTACCTCAAAACTTTTGGGGGGAAGCCATTCCGTCGGCTAACCACATTCTGAATAAGATCCCTCATAAAACTAAGGATCAAACTCCTTATGAAATATGGAGGAAACGAAAACCTTCATACAAATACCTCAAAGTGTGGGGGTGTTTGGCTAAGGTTGAAGTACCACTTCCTAAACAAGTTAAAATCGGCCCTAAAACAGTTGATTGTATCTTTATAGGATATGCTTCAAACAGCAGTGCCTATCGATTTCTGATTCACAAATCTGAAATACCGGATATGACAGAAGGCACCACAATTTAGTCAAGGAACGCAGTATTCTTTGAAAACATTTTTCCTCTTAAGGAAAAAGAGGAAGAGAGTCCGAATAAGAGAACTCTTTAACCAACAAACGACACTGTTAGTCCTTCCACTCAAGAGAGTGAAGAACCGAGACGCAGTAAGAGAGCTAGAATTGATAAAGATTTTGGTTCAGACTTCATTACTTATGTTCTGGAGGAAGATGAACCTAAAACTATCAAAGAAGCTATGACAAGACCAGATGCACAACTCTGGAAGGAAGCCATAAAAAGTGAATACGAGTCTATTATGTTAAATCACACATGGGAGTTGGTCGACCTCCCTAAAGGTTGTAAGCCCTTAGGATGCAAGTGGATCCTTAGAAGAAAGTACAAAGCAGATGGATCTGTTGACAAGTACAATGCTCGTCTAGTTGCAAAAGGTTTTAAACAAAAAGAAGGGTATGATTTCTTCGATACATACTCACCAGTGACAAGAATCACCTCCATTCGGGTGTTAGTCGCTATTGCTGCTTTGCACAATCTCGAAATACACCAAATGGACGTTAAGACGGCGTTTCTTAATGGTGAGATGGATGCTGAAATATACATGGATCAACCTAAAGGATATGTTGCTCTTGGGAACGAGAAAAAGGTGTGCAAACTCGTTCGATCACTGTATGGACTTAAGCAAGCTCCTAAATAGTGGCACTTGAAATTTGACAATACGATGTTGTCAAATGGGTTTCGAATTAACGAATGTGATAAGTGTGTATACGTGAAAGATACACCAAATGGATTTGTTATCGTATGCTTATATGTCGATGACATGTTAATCATGAGTAACAATCACAATATCATAGTTAATACGAAGAACATGTTAAGTAGAAACTTTGACATGAAAGACATGGGATTAGCAGATGTGATTCTTGGAATCAAGATAGAGAGAACGTCTGATGGAATTTCCTTGACACAATCTCACTATATGGAGAAGGTACTAAAACAATTTAATGCCTTTAACGATCCACCTGCTAAGACACCTTTGGAACTCAATGTTCACTTGAGAAAGAATAGAGGAGAACCAGTGGCTCAACTGGAGTACGCAAGAATCATTGGAAGTGTGATGTACATCACGAACTGTACACGCCCTGATCTTGCATGTTCAGTAAACAAGTTGAGTCAATACACGAACAATCCAAGTCATGAGCACTGGAAAGCACTGAAAAGGGTATTAAGATACTTGAAGTACACCCTAGATTATGGGCTTCACTACACAAGACATCCAGCTGTAGTCGAAGGATACAGTGATGCAAATTGGATATCAGACACTAAAGATTCATTATCCACTAGTGGATATGTATTCACTATTGGAGGAGGAGCAGTGTCGTGGAGGTCCAAGAAACAAACGTGTATTGCCCGCTCCACAATGGAATCAGAATTTATCGCTTTAGACCTAGCCGCTGCAGAGGCTGAATGGTTGCGTAATTTTCCGGAAGACATTCCATGTTGGAATAAACCAGTACCTTCGGTGACGGTACACTGCGACAGTCAAGCTGCCATTGGGAGAGCTACGAATGTCATGTACAACGGAATCTCGAGACACATACGTCGTCGACACAACTCCGTTAGAGAATTGATCTCCACTGGAGTAATGTCCCTTGATTATGTCAACACAAAGGACAATATAGCGGATCCGCTCACGAAGAGTATAAACCGAGATCAATTGAACAAGCTGGTAGAAGGAATGGGTCTAAAACCCACAAGAAAAACTAAAGAAGTGGAAACCCAACCATGATGACTGGAGATCCCAATAACTTAGTTCAATGGGAAAACGAAACTGTGGAAGTTAGTGATAAAACACTTGAAAAATCACGACTATTCCTGACTCTTAATAATTCCTAGAGTATAACGGGATACTCGAAAGGAAGTTACCTATATAAATGAGAAATGAGGGCCGCTTCGACCAAACATTTATGAACACAAAGGACGTCCATGGCCAAACCGGACAAAAACGTGAGAACGTTACGAAGACGAGATTGAAGTGTGCTGACACTGTTGATTAGGTATACACTATGGAGGAATAGTTCAAGGCACTGCGTCCACTAAGCCGCCGGTGTACACGATAGTGTTTGGCTACGGAAAGGTCAAAGCCAAAAACTACTTTTCCGGACGCACGAAGATCTCAATCGAACTGAACACTAAGTCTGATGTTGTATAGACACGATTTTCACTCATGTGGGGGATTGTTGGAATTAATGGGATTAATTGGGTTTTGACACCCTTACCTAATTAATTAATTAGATGGACTAAAACGTTAATTATAAAATAATTGAACATGATATAGTCGATCTACTCGCGGAGTAGATGAGCGTGGTATATTTAATATCTCAAAACCGAGTTAAGGTGAGTGAGAAATTAATTGTTGAAGTTGAGTGTTTCAACTTGAAGTTTGAGGTGTGGGAATGTGAAGGGTCACATGCCCCACATAGAAAGCCTACAAAACATTTAAAGGGTTTAAAGGCATTGAAGTAGCATTGGAGTTCAACTATGTTTAAGGGGTACACTCCCCAAAGAGCCACACGCGCGCGCACGCGCCCGCCCGTCCGGCCGGCTCGGCTTCGGCTTCGGCTTCGGATTTGGCAATTGGTCTTTGGTGGTCTTTGGGGCCCGCCTATCTTTTTGCAGACCAAAAAACTCTGAAAGCCCAACTTAGGAATTGGTTCGGCCCATTCGAAATACTTCAAGAATGTTCCAGAATTATCTGGAAGTCTCAAACTTGGTCTTCAAGATTTAGTCTTCAAGACTTATCCACGTACGAGATATTTTCGCGATATCTTCCCACGATTATCTCAACAACTTCCTAGGGTTTTCTTCTGCCTATAAATATCAGTCTCTTCCCTCATAACACCTTACGCTGAAATTCGCCCCTCTCTTCTTCTACTCTCCTCTCGTCCCTACGTAGTGTGTTGAGCTCCCGTAAGCCTTACACTGTTCTTTCTTGTGTCGGATTTATATCCGAGAGTGTTCAGTTCGTACTAAGTACGTTCGCCGAAGCTTTTTATACAGTGGTGCTACTGTGTAAGAAGTAAAAGTCGTTTTACCTTTGGGAACGGAACGCCATACCAGTCGAGCACTACTTGGGCGTATTCTGTTCTACGGGAAAAGGGTTTCCCTTGACTCGACTTGTTTGTTATCTGACTCTTCGATATTGCAGTATACCCTATCAGGCGTATAGTTTCCAACACTTAGAAAAAACTTATTTTTAGGTCCTCGATGATGAGTCAGAACTTGATAAACTGCATCTCTACGATTTGGGATGTCGGCGTCCAGAAAGATATCCAACGAAACCTTTGGAATAGATGTCCATTTATACCTCCATTCTTTAGATAATATGTTGGTCCTCACTGCTGCATGGAATGACAAGCGACCAAGAATGCTATCCATGATATCATCAGGCAGACTGCTTATCACATAAATTATCCATTCACAACCAATCCTGCAGGACATCAAAAACTACTACGTTACCAATCAAGATTTACTATTAATCTCTAAAAACATGCATGGAATCATAATCAAATTGCTACTTGTAAACAGCTAAATTTTAAATTAATTTGAACCTCTAAAGTCCAGTAAATCAAGACGGGCCTCTAAAGTTCGGTAAATCAAAACGGGCCTCTAAAGTCCGGTAAATTAAGACGGGCCTTTAAAGTCCAGTAAATTAAGACGGGTTTCTAAAGTCCGATAAATGAAAACGGGTCTCTTAAGTCCAACAAACCTAATTGAGCCCAAATAGGGTATTCTTTCTTCACCGAGGCCTCATTTAATTCATTTTATCATCAAGAAATCAAAAGCATTCAAGGCTCTAAAATTATCTACAGAGATTTTAGAGTGTTCTTCAGCAAGCGGAGGAGCTTCAAAGGCGTTCTTCGTGCAAAGCGGCGAGAAGCAGCGTTCGAGTGGAGATCAAGGTGCTAAGCCCCTTCGATTCGGCGTTTCTTCAAGGCGTTCTTCGTGCAAAGCGGCGAGAAGCTGCGTTCGAGTGGAGATCAAGGTGCTAAGCCTCTTCGATTCGGCGTTTCTTCAAGGAGGAGGTGTTTCGTGGATCTTCAACGGCGTTCGTCCCGAAAAAGTCCCAATAAGTCCCGAAAAGTCCTGGATAAGTCCCGAAAAAGTCCCGATAAGTCCCGAAAGGTCCCGTAAATCGACGTTTAAATCCAAAATACGGCGTCAAGCCCTTGGATTAACGTTACAAAGTCCCAAATTCAAGAACGATCTTCAACGACGTTCATCACAAAAGTCCCTAAATTTAACGTTTAATTCAAAAATACGGTGCTAAACCTTTGGATAAACGTTATAAAGCCCCAAATACAAGATCGAATAGGATTCGGCTGCGGATCCAACTCCAGAAGTTGCTAAAGTGCTCAAGAAATTCAAGAAGAGAGAATCAGAGGAGAAAATTAGAGATTGTAACCCACAAATACTCGGGTTTTATCCGAAATTAAATACATCGTTTACCATTTTCGCGTTTTTATATTTAATTCACGAATTTGTGTGTACACTACTACTCAAGGAAAATCACAGAGCTAGAAAACAAATTTCCAGTTTACAAAAGAGCTAGGCATGTGAAAAAAATTGATTACAAAGAGCGCATGAGAGGTAACCGGAGAGTGTAACCGCTGGCCGTCGAGGAGAGGAGAGCGGAGAGATTATGAGTTAACTGTTTTTCTTCGAGATTATTTATGCCAACTGTCTTCCAATTCTTTTTTCTTTGATATATATACTTAATTATATAATAGTGCAAATCCAACTTAATACGTAAAAAAATAAAAGATTATGCTTGATTTATTTTATAAGTTTAATTTACAAATGAAATAAAATTTATTATTCATCAGTTACACTTAAAATGAAATTGTTTGTAAGTTAGAGAAAAAAAGGAATTTTATAATTTATATAAAAAAATATTATTTAATTCAATTTTATAAAAATGGCGTGAAGAGAAAGAAAATGGATATATTGTTTATTGTAAAATAGTTAAGTAAGATGGTGTATGGAGGGGAAATATAAAATAATAAAGAAAAGAAAATTGTTAGCAAATTAGAAAAGTGGAATAGAAGAGAATTGTAAAGCCACATGTGAGACAGAAGTTTCAAAAATAAATGTAAGGAGGATTAGGCGAAACTGGACATGTGCAAAATTGAAATCAAATCGAAACCGGACAAACCGGCCGGTTTTGAACTGCCAGATCGTCGAACCATCTATTTCGCTTTGAAAATCGAAATGTAATCTTAAAATTAAGGTTCGATTTTGATTTTGGAAATTCAAAACTGAAACGAGCTGTTCGGCGGTTAAATCGGTGGTTTTGCCCCCTCCATTTATTTTAAATATTCGTATATGGGATTATATTTTTTTTAATCCATTAAGTTACCACATTTTTTAATTTAGTCCACCAGGATACCACTTTTTGAATTTAGTCCATTAAGTTTCGATTTATTTTGATTTTGATCCAGTTACCTACTATAGCAGGTTTAACAAGTCATTTTTTAAAATACACCACACACCCCACAAAATGTTATACACACCCAAAATGTTAAACACACCACACTAAAATTTAAAAACCATTTTTTATTACTATACATAACACACCCAAATTCTTTCCTATTTATTAAATTGCTAAAAATAATTAAATTAAAAAAAGTAAGAACTCAAATTAATATAATAAATATAAATAAAATCACCAAAATCTTCAAAAATTAAACAAAGCTAAAAAAAAATTAATTAATTTAATTAGTTTTGAAGATTTGGTTGATTTTTTACTATTTTTAAAATTTTTTAATAAATTAAAAAAAAATCAACTTGAAAAAATTAAATAAAAATAAAATCTTTAAAAG
The DNA here is from genome assembly GCA_963675135.1 of Galeopsis tetrahit. NCBI lineage: Eukaryota > Viridiplantae > Streptophyta > Magnoliopsida > Lamiales > Lamiaceae > Galeopsis > Galeopsis tetrahit. The sequence continues at coordinate 36,284,858 of OY776122.1, forward strand.
TATTAAAAATTCAACTAAAATTTTAAGACTAATTAAATTAATTTTTGAACTTTATTAAAATTTGAAGATTTGGGTATTTTTTATAGGTTTAATTTATATTTTTCATATTAATTTGAATTCTTATTTTTTAATTAAATTATTTTTGACAATTTATTAAATATTTTTAATTAATTTTTGAACTTTATTAAAATTTGAAGATTTGGGTATTTTTTATAGGTTTAATTTATATTTTTCATATTAATTTGAATTCTTATTTTTTAATTAAATTATTTTTGACAATTTATTAAATATTTTTATGATTTATTTAACTATATTATATTTTTTAATTTTTGTGTTTAAAATTTGGAGTGTGCAGAATATTTATGGGGTGTTAGTAGGTTCATGTAATATAAAAGAAAATTTTAAAAGAAAAATAAAATAAAAAAATTTAAAACTCCATTGCTTTATTAATGTTTTATTTGCGTTCTAACTTCTATAAAAAAAGTCGAAAATAAGGCAAAATAAAATTTAAAAATAGTAGAAAATCAACTAAATCTTCAAAACTAATTAAATTAATTAATTTTTTTAGCTTTGTTTAATTTTTGAAGATTTTGGTGATTTTTTATAGTTTTTATTTATATTTTTTATATTAATTTGAATTCTTATTTTTTTAATTTAATTATTTTTGGCAATTTATTAAATTGGAAAGAATTCGGGTGTGTATAGTAATAAAAATGAATTTTAAATTTTAGTGTGGTGTATTTAACATTTGGAGTGTGTATAACATTTTATAGGGTGTGTTTTAAAAAATGACATGTTAAACCTGCCATTGTGGGTAAGTGGACAAAAATCAAAATAAATCAAAATTTAATGGACTAAATTCAAAAAGTGGTATTCTGATGGACTAAATTCTGTATCGTGGTAACTTAATGGACTAAAAAAAAATATAATCCCTTCTTATATAAATAACTCAATTTCAACTCATTTTTTACACATCAATCTTTCTCATCTCTAATGTAGTAGTTTATTTTCTAAAAAAAAGAGGAAAACGAACAAAAAATGAGCGAAGAAAAAAATTCAAACCGATCGAATCAACTGTTTAAAACCGTAAATGTAACCGGTCTGATTTGTAAAATGGTTAAACCATAACCAACAGTTTTAACTATATGAACATGTCTAGGAGAAACTCGTGTATTACGCCGATTTAAAGAAATGGCATAATATTATTATTTTTAGATTAAATATTACAAATATATACTCCCACCCTCCAATTTTATTATGCTCATTCTCTAGGCACATGTTTTAATGAATATTGATTAATTTAAATATAAAGTAGATAAGTTGGGGGTACGTTGAGATGTTGTGGGGTCCATTTATAAATAAAATGATTATTTATGAATAAAGTCAATGATAATTTGAGTAAATAAGTGATGGTTGAATAGTGGAAATAAAGAAGTGTGAATAGTAAATTTTCCAAATAAGGAATAAAAATAATAAATTGGACAGTCCGAAAAAAAAAGTGAGAATTGTAAATTTGGACTGAGGAAGTATTAGTTCTATTAATTTAATTTAATGGTAGTCATTTTTTTTTTAATATTGTATATATGAACTATAATTTCTTTCAAAACTACATTTTCAAATTATAAATAATATGCAATTTTATATATGTTGTATTTTTAATTGTATAGCATGTTGATTTAATGTTTATTATATCTTCCTAACAAAATTATAATTTCATTACACATGTGTTCCAATTATAGAGGTTACAATTATATTCTTAAATACGTATTTATATATTTGTTAAAATGTAAACAAAAAAATAATACTCTGAAAGTGTGTGTGTGGTGTTTAAGTAAAAACAGATTAATGTTGTACTATATGTTGAGACAAATTATGCAACACTGACTCTAACAGAATATCAGAAATAAAGATACACAGCGGAAGACTTGAAACACTAAAAACAAACGAGACACAATGAAAATATTTTTAACATAGATTTTATAAATAAAAATCTATGTTAGCATTATGGAGAAATATCAGTACTTATCTTCAAGTACAAATGTTGTGTGAAATGTTACAACAATAACCTTCACAACTAAAACAATAAACGAGGCAGATGCCCTGTTTTGAAAACAAACTAAGTGTACAAAATATACAATGTCGAAATGCTAGTCTATCTATGTTTACACTCTCAAAAGATAAGAAAAGCACACAGCCATACGGGTGGGATACTTCGTATGAACTAAAACGTATAACTACTGGCCACAATTCCTAACAGGGATGAACGCTCAGTCTAAGAGATTGATCGAATAGAATACACTGAATTGTGGAGCCTTTCTTCGATATTTATAGAGTGGGGTGCGAACTCTAGAGGCTTCCATCTTGAGATTCTATTTTTTAGAAACTCAACTTCCATGATCTTTCTAGATCCTTCTTGCATATTCCAGGTCGTTTTAAAAGGTTCCAAGCTGGTCTAGCACGTTCTGTAATGTTCTGGAATCTTCCATGTTCCAGATCCTTGTAGAAGCTTCTACATCCTGCTAAAAATGCAACAACATTTAGATCAACATTTAATGTAGCATTTCAGAAAAGACTTAGAAAAAATCTCGGAAGGTCAAATTAAGATGTTGTTGAGAATGTTGATACATTTAAGAATTCACAACATCTACAATCTCCCCCAATTTGACCTTTCGACTACAACACCTGATGCACATATATTTCTATACATACTCAGTTTAATATACTTAGTTGAGGTTGACATCATTTCTAAGCACTAGTCAAGACAATACCTGTTGTAATCATTGGATCAAATCGAATGAAGATCAAGGATAATCTTACAATGATCCGTGCCATAAGATCAAGATGATCTTACCCAAGACAGAATAAGTATAAACAGTATACTTATTCAAAACATAAGTAATTTACTAAAATCAAAAGTTAAGCTTGACATAAAATAAACTTAAGATTTAAGTAAGACACTAAAACAATTATAAATCAGAGTAAAAAAAAAAAAGAATATCAGAGCAAAAATAGTAAAAAAATAAGACTAAACAACCTGTAGTAAACACATGATAACCTGTAAACAGATTAAGCAACAAGCAGTAAACAATATCATCAAGTGCAACCATAATTAAGCAAGTTGTATAACAAGCATAAGTAAAAAAAAAACATCCTATCACCTAGAAATAAATAACAATTGTATCAGAATTACATAATTTTTAACTTAAACACAAAGTACATAGATTGAAACTGAAAAATGGCATAGATTGCTGTGGTAACAGCTGCAGCATCAAATTCCTGCACAGTTGCCATTTTGAATTCAGATCTTCCCCTATCTTGTAGCTTCTTCCTGTTCATCAGTGGAGATCACCATATAAGGTTTCCATGTGAGCAGCATCATCATCATCTTCAGCTTCTTCAACAAAGAAAGTAGATGCAAAGTGTGCAACTACATCAGTCACTACAACATCTTCTCCAGCATTAGGTCTACCACCAGCTACATCAGCAACAGTTGTAACTCCCTCATTAGTCATCTCTTCAATTACCACATTGGAGTTAGATGGTGGTGGTACTCCCCCTGTTGTAGTGGAAAGCATATTGGTCCACCTGTCCTTCAGGAACTAGAGCTCTTCAATAGATTCCTGCAAGTGTTGTAGTTGAAGTTTGATGAATTCCTGTGAAACACAAACATTACCAGAAATGTTGATACGAATGTTCTCAACATTTGGGTGTGCATTGCTCTGTCTTGGTCTGGAATGGCCTGGTTGTGCAGAAGTAGAGGGCCTGGAAGATCTTTGTGGACTGTCAGTACCAGGAGCACTTAGGGGCAAGTCTATCACTCTGTCCCCAATCAATAAGGCACGAGCAATAACCAGCAGTGACACTCTCCCCCTCAAAACATCAGTCTTCTTAGCAGTGAAACCATGGTGCTTCAGATAATTCGAAATCAAGACTGGATAGGGCAGATTTCCTTTCCCAGTAGTTTTCCCATTAAACTTTCTCATGTGGTGAAAAATTGTGTGACCTAGATTGAACTTCTTAAGTATAGAAATCATATACATATAAATGATAAGCTTATAAAGAACGGAATGTACGGAGGTTAAGTGTCTAGCAAGCATTTTCCTAGTCCACCTAGTTTTTCTACCCCCTGTGATTGCAGTAATCACAACATCCATACCTGGATCATCATCTTCATCAACATTAGGGGTGTGCAAGAACTCATTAATCAGTTCTGGAGTGAATGGCACATCCCTCCCCCTAAAATTCACAGTACCATAACATCTAGAACTTCTCCTACCAATACTTTTCTTCATACATGCATATAACTCATATGACCAGTTTGTAAGAAAAGCTTCACCAAATGTAACAGCATCTAACAAGTTTCTATCCTCTAAAAACTTGACCATCCCCTTACTATCAAAATCAGGCACATTAATTCTTTTCTCAATCAACAATTTCCTCTTAGAGTAAATTTCTAGCCTTTTCTCAACATAAGCAGAGAGATCAGATATAGCTTCACTTTCTTCCTCAGAACCTCCATCATTTTCAGAGCTTTTGGATGAGCTCTTTGCCTCAGAAGATGAGCTGTCTCCACTCCCATCATCATTAGGTTCGGGTGTGGACTTCTTTGTAGCGGCAAAAGTCTCAGCATTCTTCTTAAGAGACTGTTAAATGTCTCTTAGGCAAACATCAAAACCAGAATCAAAGTCTGATTCAGCAGGTTCTTCCTCAGGGATCATCTTGGCCTTCCCTTTTCCTTTAGGTTCAGCAACAACCTTCTTTTTCTTTACTTTCTCAACAAAAGCAGCAACATCAGGTATTGTTTCTTCCTCGGATTCAGTGAACACTTGGATGGGTTCAGTAACATCGTTTTCAGCCTTCTTCTTCTTCCTCATGGATTCAGAGTAATCCACTTGGGTAAACACACGGTTTGATCTCCTTCGTTGGACGGGGCTTCTTCTTCTTTTGCCTTTCTGCACCAGTTTCTTAAGAGGAACAGGGGCAGACTCATCAGAAGGTGAGAGAGATGAGTTTGTACCACTTTCAGAAACTTGTGCATGCTCCATTTCGACATCCTCAAAATTGGATGCAGCAGCAACAACTTCTTCTTCTTCAACAATGGTTTCAACATTCCCTTTCGTTGCAACAGGATCAATAGGGTTCGGTGATTTGGGGCTTTCTGATGCAGCATCCATTTGAGCAGTTTGTTCGGCTAAATAGCTTGAGATATCCACAGTGATATCTCTGAATGTCATCACGGGCAGATGACCAGTAGCTCGAAGAGTATCAGACACCTCTTCAATAGTCCTAGTAAACTGTTCGACGGTTGAGTCTTGTGGAATGTGGGTAGTTGATGGAGTAGTTTGTGGAATAGGAGCAAATGTTGATGGGGTTGCACAGACATTAGAGTCGACATTTGAGGAGTTTTATTATTGCGAAGCCATTGAAGCAAGGAGTTCGAGAGAGTTTTGGGCAGTTTGTGCGAAGGATTAAGAAGCAGAGTGAGAGTGAGAGTGAGATTGAGGGTGGTTTCCAACCATTTAAGAAACAGTTTGGATTTCGAGGTAAGGTGGGAGAGTGTATACAACAAATTGAGAAATACACGGCCAATACAATTATGTACTTAAACAAAACTCGACAAAACGCTTAGCAAAAATGAATCACGATTAATTGAGTTTAATAGAGAGAAATGTATGTAGTTGGAGGTTAAAAGAAATTTCCAGAAATAATTCGATAGTGCACCACATTTTTAGCCACAAGCTTGATCATGGGTAATTAGTGGGTAAAATCAATTTAATTAATTAATTAAGTAATTAAGTAGTTTCTAGAAGTTTTACTTAGTCCAAGTATAATCTGAAAAATAGAAAAACGTGAGTCAATATTTAATTAAATAAATAAAATAAATCTCAATAAATAATTAAATAATTACAACTTATAAAAATAAATTTGAATCACGCAATGTTGTGCTCAAAACCGTTACAAATACCTCAACACAGTTTTTACATGAATTTTCTTCATTTGTGTTGCACCATATTTTTTTCTTTTTGTGTTATCGCATCTAATTTGTATTGATCAATTTTTCATGTAGAGTACATCGTAATAGCGAACTCCGTGCCCCATACATACTTAATGGATTACAAATATCTTGATGTTTTTACCAAAAATCACCTTTTGAAAAGAAGGCATCGTAGTAGTGAACTCCGTGCTCCATAGTTACTTAGTGATTTGGTACATCTTTTAGTATGCTAATAACATTCTATTTTTTATGCATTTGAGAGGTGTGAGACATGTTTATTTTTGCACTCCAAGGTTCTTAGATTCAAAGATATTTTACAAAGGAATTATTTAACTAAGTAAGAAATAAATTGAACTTATAAAATTTATACAACTCATGATGTTGTCCCAAATGCTACATCCGAATTTTTCAGATAGTGCTCATGCCAAGAGATTTCCTCAAAGTTGAGAATCTCTCATGGTCTAACGCCTTAGTGAAAATGTCAGCATTCTGTTTTTCAGTAGGTATATACTCCAACTTTACAATATTCTTCTCTACTAAATCTCTAATAAAGTGATGTCTTATACTAATGTGCTTAGTGAGTGAGTGTTGTACAGGATTCTTAGAAATGTTTATAACACTAGTATTGTCACAAAAGATTGTATGTATACCATTCTCAATGCCATAATCATGGAACATCTTACTCAGCCACAAGAGTTGTGTACAGCAGCTTCCAGTAGCTATGTACTCAGACTCTGCAGTGGATTGTGAAACACAGTTCTGTTTCTTGTTGTGCCATGATACAAGATTGTTTCCCATGTAGAAACATCCTCCACTCGTACTCTTTATATCATCTATATCCACAGCCCAATCAACATCACTGTAGCCTATCAAATTTTGTTGGTGTCCTTAGTGTACCAGATTCCAAGTTCACTTGTTCCTGAAACATACTTGATAATCCGTTTCACAGCATTCAGGTGAGATTCCTTTGGATTAGCTTAGTACCTAGCACAAACACACACGCTGTGCATAATATCTGGTCTACTAGAGGTTAAATACAGTAAACTACTTATCATGGATCTTTAAAGTGTTGAATCAACATCTGTTCCAGCACTGTCTTTGCAAAGTTTCAAAGTAGATCCCATATGAGTTTTCATTGGTTTTGAATTCTCAAGACCAAATCTTTTAACCAAATTCTTAGCATACTTACTATGGGAGAAGAAAATACCATCATTGCATTGTTTGATTTGAAGACCTAGAAAATAGTTCAAGTCTCCAACCATACTCATATAAAATGTTGCAGTTATTGCCTCAATAAATTTGCTTAACATTTTATCTCAAGTAGAACCAAACACAATGTCATCAACATATATTTGAGCAATTAGTAAATCTCCTTCAGTGTGCTTAATGAACAAAGTTCTATCAGCTTCTCCTCTAATAAATCCATATTCCAAAAGAAAGTCAGTAAGCCCACCATACCATGCTCTAGGAGATTTTTTAAGACCATACAAAACTTTCTTAAGTTTATATACATGATCAGGATAATGTGGATCTTCAAATCCCTTAGGTTGTTCAACATACGCTTCTTCATTCAATATGCCATTTAGAAATGCAGCCTTTACATCCATTTGATGAAGTTTAATATCAATAAAACATGCAATTATTAGCAATAATCTAATAGATTTTATCCTAGAAACAGGTGCAAAAGTTTCATCAAAATCAACCCCTTCAACTTGGGTGTAACCTTGTGCTACTAACCTAGCCTTGTTCCTAACAATGTTACCAGATTCATCAGTTTTATTCTTCAATATCCACTTTGTTCCAATAACATTAGTATGATTAGGTCTTGGAACAAGTGTCCACACTTCATTTCTTTCAAACTGACCAAGTTCTTCATGCATAACATTAATCCAGTTTTCATCAGTTAAGACTTCTTTTGCACTCTTAGGTTCAATTTCAGATAAATAGCATTCAACATTTACAACATTACACATAGAGGACATGCATATTGTTCTTACCACATCTATCTTATTTGATCTTACTCTTCCTTTTGTTTGCACTCCAACTGTAGCATCACCTATGATCTAGTCAAAATGATGACTTTTACCTATTCTTGAAGAAGGATTCGTTTTGGGAACATACTGATCATTCTGTGAGATTACAACTGACTATTTTGTAGATGATGACCCAGATGTGTTAGCATTCGGTACAACATTTTCAGACTTCAGTGTATTCTCAGAATTGTCAGTGACTTGTGAAACATCTTCTTCATCTTTTTCATCTACAAGACCTTTATCATCATCAAACACAACATTAACAGATTCTTGAACAATGTTAGTTCTAAGGTTATACACTCTATAAGCTTTACTATTTCTAGAATAGCCTAAAAAGAAACATTTATCACTTTTAGAATCAAACTTATATATGAAGTTGATCCCTATCATTCAGAATATAACACACACAACCAAATACATGAAAATACTTCACATTTGGTTTTCTGTTGTTCAAAATCTCATAAGATGTTTGATTTGTGCCAGAACAAATATAAACTCTGTTAATAATATGGCATGCAGTATTCCTTGCTTCTCCCCAAAATTTCTTAGCAAGACATTTGGATATAAGCATGACTCTTGCCATTTCTTATAAAGTTCTATTATTTCTTTCAACAATTCCATTTTGTTGTGGAGTTTTAGGAGATGAATATTCTTGTAAGATACCATTTTTATCACAAAAATCATTAAACATGTTGTTTTCAAATTCCCTACCATGATCAGTTCTAATACGGCCAACTTTCAAGTTAAACACATTTTTGAACCTCTTATAGAGAATTTTAAATGCAGCAAATGCTTCAGTTTTGTCCCTCAAGGACTCAACTCAGGTAAATCTAGAAAAATCATCTACCACAACTAAGGAATACCTCTTTCCTCCAATGCTTTCAGTTTCCATAGGACCCATCAAATCTATGTGCAGTAATTCAAAGTATCGATGTGTAGAACAATGTGACAACATTTTATGCGGCATTCTTACTTGCTTACCTTTTTGGCATGGTCCACATACAGTGGTATTATGAAACTTCAGTTTTGGAATTCCTTTTACAGCATCTGCTTTGATTAGTCTTTTCATTGCTCTGTAATTTGCATGTCCCAATCTTTGATGCCATAGAATATTTTCATCATGTTTTGACAAGTTACACATATTTGTTCCAATAAGATAGCAATTATCAGTTGACCTAGTGCCAGTCATGACACAAACTTCATCTTTATTAAGAACATAACATGAATCTTTGTCAAATTTCGCATGCAAATTATCATCATAAAGTTGACTAATGATAATCAGATTTGCAAGTAAGCCATCAACATGCAAGACATTTTTAAGCTTAGGAAAACCTTCAACATTCAAAGTTCCTTTACCAATAATCTGTCCTTTTGAACCACCACCATATGTAAGACTACCACCTTTCAAGGTCACATAATCAGATAAGAAGTCTATTCGACATGTCATATGTCTAGAACAACCACTATCAAAATATCATAGATCAGGTAGACATGCTTTTAAGGAGGTATGAACAACATTACAGGTAGCTTTTGGTTTCCATGCAGATTTCAGAAATTGTTTACGAGGAGGTGACAGTTTTCTATGCAGCATTTTCACATTTTTCACTTCTTCAAACCATTTTATACAGTAAGGACGAATATGACCAACCTTGAAACAGTAATGACAGATATACTTCCTTTTAATCTTGTGAGGATCTGATTGTGCAGATGTGTTAACATTTACCTTCACAAATTTCACAGGTTTTCTAAAATTTTCAGAAATAGAAGCAGTTACACCATCATAACCTAAACCATGATTATTAGACTTACCAGTATCTATAACATTATTTACCTCAGAAGCACTCTTGGAATATTTCTTGAAACATAAAGTGGAATTTATCAGTTTCTCCTTTAAGTTACAGATTTCCAGATCTATTTTGGTAAGAATAACTTCTAACTTGGTGATTGTGTCTTTCAGATCGCCATTCTCTTTATTCAAGGAATTAAGAGTGAGTTTCTGATTGTTCCAATCATCTAATAGTTTTTGGTATGCATTGTCACCAGTCCTTTTTCCTGCATCATCAACCAAACCATTAAAACATTTCAAATCTGGGTGACTTTGTTCTGATGTTGCTGTAGATGTTGAAGCATCAGGTACATCATCAGAATCTGTTTCATCCAGATCATAATCTGAGGAATCGTTATAATCAATTCTGGTAAAATGAGAATATTCATTATCATTTAACTCATCAAGATCATTATCATCAGATTCATCACTCAAGTTAGCACTAAAATTCAGTTTTTGCTTAAGTCTAGTATTGGCACATTCATTTGAATATTGGCCATATTCAGAACATGCATTGCATTGAACTGGTTTTCTAAATTTAGGATCATACCTTGGTTTACCTTCACTCTTCGATGGTCTTGGTGCGAATTAACCCTTCCTACTTTCTGGTTGAGGTGTTGATGTGTTGATTTGAATCCTAGGCTGAATGTTTCTAGACTTGTTCACAGATTTCTTAAAAAATTTATTAAAGTGCTTAGTGAACAAGGCAATGCTGTTAGGATTGTTGAGACATTCATCAAGCAATTCTTCATCTGAATCAACTTCAATTATTATAGGTTGATACTCAAATTTGTTTGATGTTTCCCCTTTAAAAACAACAACTTTCTTATCATCATTATTAGTTTCATCAACTTGATTAGTGTTTATTTCATAGGTTCTAAAAATACTCACTAATTCATTTTGACTTAACTTATCCGCATCTTTTGCCTTTTCAATAGCACAAATTTTAGCATCAAATCTTTTAGGAACAAATCTCAATATCTTATGAACTACTCTAACATTAGAAATAGGGTCACCAAGAGAATGTGATTCATTGATTATCTCACTTAACCTTTCGTTATAAGATGAGATTGTTTCATCTTCCTTCATTCGAAGATTTTCAAATTTTGTCCCCAACATTCGAAGTTTAGTCCTTCGAACACCGTCTGAACCTTCACAATGCTCTTGCAACCTGTCCCATGCTTCTTTAAAAGTAGAACAGTTAGATATAATTTTAAACATTGAAACATCAACAGAGGTAAAAATAGCATTTAAAACTTTAGAATTGTATCCTGCTGTTGTTATTTCATTAGCCGTCCAATCAACTTCTCTCTTGAGTTGAATTTGAGCATCTGCATCTACTGGTCTCTTTGGACTTCCCAGCCTGTAAGTACAGTCCTCCAAGCACGTTCATCAATCGACTTGATGTACATACGCATCTTAGGCTTCCAATAAGCATAATTCGAACTATCTAAAACGGGTGGCCTAAGTGTCGTGGATATGTGATGTGTTTCCATTGCTAACAAAAACTAAAAAAACACACTTATAGTAAGGATCTAACCTAGTGTCGTCAAGTATCGGCTCTGATACCAACTGAAAGTGTGTGTGTATGGTGTTTAAGTAAAAACAGATTAAAGTTGCACTATGTGTTGAGACAAATTATGCAACACTGACTCTAATAGAATATCAGAAATAAAGATACACAGCAGAAGACTTGAAACACTAAAAACAAACGAGACACAATGGAAATATTTTTAACATTTATAAATAAAAATCTATGTTAGCCTTACGGCGAAATATCAATACTTATCTTCAAGTACAAATGTTGTGTGAAATGTTACAACAATAACCTTCACAACTAAAACTATAAACGAGGCAGGTGCCCTGTTTTGAAAACGAACTAAGTGTACAAAATATACACTGTCGAAATGCTAGTCTATCTATGATTACACTCTCAATAGATAAGAAAAGCACACAACCATACGGGTGGGATACTTCGTATGAACTAAAACGTATAACTACTGGCCACAATTCCTAATAGGGATGAACGCTCAGTCTAGGAGATTGATCAAATAGAATACACTAAATTGTGGAGCCTTCCTTCAGTATTTATAGAGTGGGGTGCGAATTTTAGAGGCTTCCATCTTGAGATCCTATTTTTTAGGAACTCAACTTCCATGATCTTTTTAGATCCTTCTTGCATGTTCCAGGTCGTTCTAAAAGGTTCCAAGCTGGTCTAGCACGTTCTGCAATGTTCTGGAATCTTCTAGGTTCTAGATCCTTGTAGAAGCTTTTAGATCCTGCCAGAAATGCAACAACATTTAGATCAACATTTAATATAACTTTTCAGAAAAGACTTAGAAAAAATCTCGGAAGGTCAAATTAAGATGTTGTTGAGAATGTTGATACATTTAAGAATTCACAACATCTACATACTTTTTTCATCCAAATTTATTATTCCTATTTTTTTTTTCTTGTTGTCAAATTTCATTACAATACCCAACATACCGTCAACTTAGTTCCGTTAACAGGAGTGTCGGATGTTTGGTATATACTTAGTGGGCCTGCGTTAAATAGAAAGTCCATCCATACTCATTGTTCATCTTTAGTGGATTAAAAAAAAAAGTTCGGTGAGATTCTGAATGCAAGTTGACGTTACATATGATTGACATATTAAGGGAATAAAAAGACGTGGGATGAAGACCTCGAGCTCGAGGGTTCTCGTAGGGGGAGTCACAAAGAAATATTGACTCATCCATTCTTGGTTTCCTTCCGAAGGCCCTTCCATGAAATTACAAACCCGTTTGACACGACCGCTAGTATAGAAGAAGCCATCTAAGAGTTTGCAGCCGTATTGAGATGGAAAAAGTCCTGCAGTAGGTTCACCCCCATTACCTTTGATGAGGGCATAAAAGTCAATCATCGTTCAAAGAGAGTTGGGGGTAAACTGATTCAAAGGGATATAGAAGAGAGTGCACTATGCCAAATTATGCTTTTTACAGCAGTTGAATAACAGCTGTTATTTTAGAACTGTTGTTAAATCTTTAAAAACCGCTGTCATATGTATCTTTTTCAGAACCGCTGTCATAGGTTCCATTTGTGCGCTGATAGACAGTGGTTTTTAGTAACCGCTGTTATATGTTTTAGTTTATGCGCTGTAATAGCTTCTCTTATGGAATATAATCAAATTAATCTTTAAAAATAATAAAATAAAATAAAAAAAATATGATAATTTCCTTTTTAAATTACTGAATTTTTTTTTATGAAATACGATTAAATTCTCAAAAATAAATATATTAAAAAATCAATTAAAAAAATAAATCTGGTAATTAATCTTCAAAATTGTATTTGATTATTTCATATTTTTAAGATTTCATTTAAATTTAATTGATTTATAAAGAATTTTATTTTTAATTTAATTCGATTTATATGAAAAATCTTTTCTTGAAATACGATTAAAATCTATAAAATATCCTATATATTATATTATTATTAAACAAATTTAAAAAATCTAATATTTTTCTTGTCTTATGATCTCCCCCAAGTGCCCCTCTTTCTGTGAGAGCAGCCCAGAAACATAAATTAATTATTCGTTGTTTTTTTTTTTCATAAACAAATAAAAGATGATGTATAAAAACTCTCCTAATTATTCTCTTTTATCTAACGCCATAATATATATATATATATACTGATCTATATATAGTGGTTGATTTATTCTCAAGATAATTTTTTTTTCTTTGATCTATGAAAAAATTTGTTGTGTATTTTGTTCCATTTGATGGTTATATCTTAGAAAAAAAAAGAACATGGCAGATGAAAATGAACCTACCCACTTATAATTTAGGTTGGTGGATCATCCTTACATGCAAATATTTTAGATTCATAGAGAGGATAATGAGTATCACTTTTTCTTAAGAGGGTGTATTAGTTGTGGATTCTGTAGGATTTTTTCTGGATTTTCAAAGTTTGGGGTATTCAATTCGTATTTTCAAAAGTCTTTAAAAATCTTGACGTATTTTAAAAAGTCTTAAAAATTCTTTGGGTATTCAACAGTCTATAGAATTTAATACTCTATGGATTTTGTTGGATTCTCTCCAAAAAATATAAATAAATTACACTATCAAAAATCTCTTCTAAAAACAAGAGATTTCAACGGATTCTCTCAGTAAGAATGACAATAACTTGACCGCGGGTACCCGCCCCACCCTCTCAGAGAACTCTGAAGACGAAAAATCAGAAGTAAGAATGACAATATTGACTTGAACCGCGGGTACCCGCCCCACCCCACGAGTTTTGGGTCAGGTCCCCGTATTGAGAATGGATCGAGTCAGACCCGCTAATATCTCTGAATTAATATATAAACTTAAAATTTATATATATATTAATAATATATATATTATTGGTAAAATAATATCCCGTGAATATATATATATATCCCGTGAATAATATTAATTTAAAAAAAACCCTTCACATCCGTAATTTAAAAAATTATGTAAATCAATAAAAAAAATATATTTCATAATCTAGTAAAATCTATCAAAATCCATATAAATCAATAAAAAAAGTCAGTGAAACTCTGCATGAACTCAATGGATTTTAATCCACGTACTTTTTAAAGTCCAAAAAAATCCCAATTGAATACACCCCTTAGTCATATGGCTAGGCATTTTACAATAAAAGAATCTATTTATATAATATTATTGTAAGTGTGAAATATTTCTTATAAATTTTTGGATTGGAATTATTGTTTTATTAGGTTGGATCTGAAGAATTTTTAATATTCATAAATCATTGATACAGCAAAATCCCATAAAAAGAAAAAGTGGTATAAAGCGAATAATATTTGTTGGTCCTGAAAAGGAGTATATAACAAGTGTATGGGGGGGGGGGGAATACACTTGTATGCAAATCTTTTTCAAACTTAACCAAATATGACTTCAGCAAGACTGTCCTGGATAATCAATCTACTAAGTACTCAATAGTACTTAGTTGAATAACTCTTTTTCAATTCTGAAATCACCTTAACAGTTTCTCAGTTTCAGGGAACTTGTCCAAATCTGTTTTGCACAATCTATGGTATATGTCTTTGAAAGATCAACTTGTGTGCTGTGTTGTATGAATGTTAATGCTTGAAAGTAAATCAACACAAGGTTTACAGTGGTTTAGAGACTCAAGCTCCTACATCCACTTTCCCTGATTTAACAGGATAATTCCTTCACTCTAGGAATTAACTTGTTTTATAGTGCCAAGGTGCACTTGATCAACCACACCACTCCTTGGTGCCTTGATCCATAGGATGTCAAGAGTCCTAGTACCCTCTTCTCAACTCAGAATTAACTGTTCTTCTCTCAACAATTAACTCCTTACACTTCTACTACTACAACCTTCTAACTTTCTGTCTTGAAAGGTATAAGGGTTGAAGTTTGGTTCCAACTAATGAGATATCCTTTGCAATGAGGTTCAGTGTATAAGGATAGGATATCTCTCTAAGCTTTGTATGGATATACAATGAAGAGTAGCTTAGATTGAAGTGTTTCTGGAAATTGTGAATGTTCTAAGAAAGCTTGAAGGCTTTGAGCTTGTAGTTTCCTCTAGAATGTAGGATTGTTGGATGCCTTCAAATGGTTTCCACACTTCTGTATTTATAGACAAAATTGAGGATTTGCCCGTTGGAAAGGCAGCCTCAATTGTCTATAAATGTCTTGATTGGGAAATAAACGGCTATAACAACTTTGTCTTGACTTTGCAACACACTTCCCAATGTCTGACTTCAAGATTCACTTGAACAACCATGGACATCACTTCTGATGATTGATCCTAGGACAAGGACAATACTCCTTGTCACTTGGACAAGTCTGCTTATCAGTATCACCAGATTCTGCTTATCAGCAGTGTTGGCTTTAGCTCATCAAATGACATTGCTCTTTCCCTGTCCATTTATTCTTGGAGTAGGTCTTTGTGCATTCATGACAGTGGATAGATGACCTTGGTCTCATCAGCATAATTAGGATGGTCTTGTCACAAATCTGGTACAAGTATGCTAAGACAAACTTGCTGGACAACCCTTCTAATTTTGTATACTTCAGTGGACTATGTCTTGATGATGCATTCAACTCTCTTGACCTTCAGATAGGTTGGTCTAACTTTGATTAGCATAATTGTCCTTCAGATAGGTTGGTCTAACTTTGATCAGCATAATTGTCCTTCAGCAGACATGAGACAAATTTTATTCTGAGCCTTGAGGGGACATGTACTTGAATACTTCTAATCATGAGTTCCCCCTCAACTTGTGCATCTAATGTTTCTAAGAGCTGCCTAACATACCAGCTTCTCAACTACTATAAACTTCATGTTCCAACATTCCTGAAACATGTTCATGTAATCTGACTTATCTAGTTGGCATGTCTAAAGGGGGTTTTGGTATCATAAGCAAAACTCACTTTATTCCCAACAATATTCTTCATTGATTTATGAATATTTACCTCAAATAAAATTATTTATTTTCAAATTAATAAAAAAATAATTTATTTGAAATAAATATTTATATAAAAAAAAAGAGAAAAACGTATGTACAGTTATTTAAGATAAATATTTATAAACCAAACTTTTTTTCCCATTTTTTTATGGGAATTTGCTTAAACGACGGAAACATGGAAGTAGAATCCGAGTGAGGTTGAATTAAAAAAGAGAAGATTAAATCCCAAAATTTATTTAATCTTCTACTGGATAAGTTTAAAAATAATTCAAATTTAATTATTATATGTTTATAAAATAAATTTTATATTTTAATTATTATATGCTTATAAAATAAATTTGATATTTATTTAAAATAATTTCTAGATTTTATTATTCTCTCGTAAATATAAAATTTTATTGATCTTTTAAAGATTTATAATACAATAGTGATAACATCAAATAAAATCTAATATGTACAGTACAACATAGTTATATATAGGAGTATATTATATATATCATAAGTTTAATTAATTATTTAATCAATGTTATCAAATAAATATAATTATATTATATATAACCATCTCACCCTGTATATGTTAAGTGAGAGTGTGTGGTTAAACCATTAAAGAAGAATGTTTGCCTCACCGTTGCGTGTGCACAATCCATATACTCCGGCCAGCATAGTTGTTCCCTTCTTCACCTCGTCGAAATACGTTGTCCACCGTCGCCCTCATCATCTTCTCCTCCACCCACAAGTTCTTTCACTACCCAAGCTCCAGATCTCTCTCACTCACTTTTTTGTATGTTTTTTTGCTTATAGATTCATGTTAGGATTAATGCAATATTGGATGTCATCTAATATTCTATCTATCAGGAGAGTTGCTAGTGATCTGATCTTGGAGTTCAGCAAAGTTGGGTTAAGGTGTAATTCAACTGATAAGGTTTAGTGGTCTTTTTAGGAGTCAACTAATCTGAAATTAAGAGTTTGGACAACTCTGCTGAAGTAAGTCGTCTGAAGTCATTTCAGGAGAGTGGGCCAAGTCTGCTGAAGCCAACTCAGCTTATCCCAAGTCTGCTGGGTCAAGTCTACTGAAATCTAGTTTTCAGAGTTAGTTAATTTTGTTATTTCTGTTAGTTAGTTAGTTGGTTAGTGGCGGTTATCCAATGCATTGTACATCTATAAATACACCATCTAGTGCATAGGTTGTAGGTTACACACTTAGAGAGTTCAAGACAGAGATCAAGCTTTGTGTATACTTGTAATCTGTAACTTTCATATTGTGATTAGTGAAGAGAGTCTTCTATCCTCCGTGGACGTAGATCATTTGATCGAACCACGTAAATCCCGTGTTCTTTCTTTGAGTTCTTTATTAGTTTCAATTCATTACGTTTCTAGTTGTCTTGATTTATCATTTGTAAGGAGTTGCTTTGTGAATACAATTCCGTAATAATTGGCACCGTCTGTGGGAAGTCGAAGATAAAGTCAAGAATCAGAAATGGGCTCTGTGAAGTTGGAGATAGAGAAATTCAATGGTAAGACAGATTTTGGCTTATGGAAAGCCAAGATGAAGGCTATGCTGTCACACCATGGGCTGAAAGAGGCCCTTACTCTTCTTGACCCTGCTGCATCCGATGCAGACCAGGCTAAGAAAGAAGAGCTTATGGAAAAAGCTTACAACATTGTTGTTCTGAGTTTGGGAGACAATGTGTTCAGGGAGGTTATGAAGGAGAAGGATGTTGCTGCTGTATTTGAGACCCTTGATGATCTGTATTTGACACAATCTTTGTCAAACCAGGTGTTTATGGAAAGGAAGCTCAACAATTTCAAGATGACAGATGATAAGACCCTTGATGAGCAGTTAATAGAGTTCATGCAAGCTGTTGATGATCTTGAAAATGTTGGAGTTACCTTAGATGATCACAAGAAGTCTTTTCTACTTTTCGAGTCATTACCACCTTCATATGATAGCTTCAAGGATGCTTTGCTGATTACCAAGGAGGGTAAGGAAAAATTCAAAGAAGTCTTGTCTATTCTAAAAACTAAGAGTTTGCATGTAGCAAACTCAACCAAGAAGACCAAGAACCAAGCTGAGGGTCTTAATATTAAACTCAAGAATGACAAAAGAGGAGGGCAAGGCAAGAAGTTCCATGCCAAGCCAAATCAGAAGAAGAATGGATTTGTAGCCAAGAACAGAGCTTGCTACAAATGCCATAAAGAAGGACATTTCTTTAAAGATTGTCCTGAGCAAAAGAAGTCTACTGATCCTGCCAAAGCTAATGTAGCAGAGGCAAAAGGATATGATAGTGCAGAAGTCATGAGCATAACAGATAGCAAACTTGTTAATGAATGGGTGTTGGATTCTGGATGTTCATTTCACATGTGTCCCACCAAATCTTGGTTCCAAAACCTGGAAATGATGGATGGTGGATCAGTTCTGTTGGGTAATGATGAAAGCTGCAATGTGAGGGGTATTGGCACTGTGAGGGTGAAGATGTTTAATGATAAACATGTGATCCTGACCAATGTCAGATTTGTTCCATATTTGAAGAGAAACCTTATATCTCTTGACACACTTAATGCTTTGGGTTATGAATTCAAGACAGAAAAAGGATGTCTGTTTGTCACCAAAGCTGATAGAATAGTGATGCAAGGGAAGAAGTCTAATGGGTTATATTCTTTAATTGGTGAGACAATCACAGGTGCTGCTGATGTTACCATGAGTGCTGATGATGCTATGCTTTGGCATAAGAGGCTAGCACATGTGGGAGAGAAAGGTCTGATGGAGTTATCCAAGAAGGGGGCATTCCACCAGAAGACATTCAAAAACCTGGAGTTTTGTGAGCAGTGCATTCTTAGCAACGCCAAGAAGAAGTCTTTCCAAAAGAGCCAACACACCACCAAGGAGATGCTAGACTATGTTCACTCAGATGTATGGGGGCCATCAAGAACTGAAACCATTGGTGGAGGTAAGTACTTCATATCAATAATAGATGACTATTCTAGAAAAGTTTGTGTGTTCATTCTCAAATAGAAAAGTTAAGCCTTTACAAAATTCAAAGAATGGCTACTTGAGATAGAGAACAAGAAAGGAAAGTCCTTAAAACATTTGAGGACAGATAATGGCCTTGAGTATCTATCAGCTGAATTCAATGAAATTTGTAAAGAGAAGGGCATTACTAGACATAGAACTGTCCCTCTTAATCCACAGCAAAATGGATTAGCAAAGAGAATGAATAGAACTATTCTAGAACGGGTCAGATACATGTTAGCTGATGTTAAATTACCTAAAAGCTTTTGGGGAGAAGCTGTATGTACTGCATGTTACTTGATAAACAAAACTCCCTCATATGCTTTAGAAGGTAAAACCCCAGATGAGATCTGGTATGGCAAGTTGTCTGATTATTCAAAACTTAAAGTGTTTGGATGTCAGGCATATGCACATATTAGACAGGATAAGCTTGAGCCAAGGGCTCTAAAATGTATATTCATTGGCTATCCAATAGGTGTCAAGGGCTATAGATTGTGGTTCCTTGAACCAGGTCATAAGAAACTGATAATCAGCAGAGATGTTGATTTTAATGAAAAGGTAATGGGATATCCTCATAATGGAAACTCCCATGACCTAGATGGAAGAATTGTAAATGAGTCAGAAGAGAGTGTCTCAGCTGAGGTGGAGTTTCCCACATCAGGAGAGTTGACCCCAGAGGAGGTGGACAACTCTGCTGATACAGGAGACAACACCCCTGATGAGGTTGTTCCAGAACAGGTTCCAGAAGATGATCCAGAAGATCATTTAGAAGATGAGGCCATGGAGGACAACCCTGCTGATATGAGAAATTACAGTCTTGCAAGAGATAAGCTCAGAAGGCAGATTCACCCCCCATCTAGGTTTGGTCAGGCTGATCTTGTGTCATATGCTCTGATCATAGCAGAAGAGGTGGAGCATTATGAGTCAAGAAACTACAGAGAAGCAATCACCAGTCCTGAAAGAGAGCAGTGGATAACAGCCATGTCAGAAGAGTTGCAATCCTTAGAAAAGAATGAGACCTGGATCCTTGTGGAGAAGCCAGACAACCAGAAGTTGGTCAATTGTAGATGGCTGTTCAAGAAGAAGCTTGAAGTTGGATTTGGTGGTGCTAGAGAGCAAATCAGATTCAAGGCTAGGTTGGTGGCAAGAGGATTCACACAAAGAGAAGGCATAGACTTCAATGAGGTATTCTCTCCTGTTGTTTAACACTGTTCAATAAGATTACTTTTGTCTAAGGTTGCTCAAGATGATCTTGAGTTACATCAGCTAGATGTTAAAACTGCATTCCTACATGGAGAACTAGTTGAAACAATATATATGCATCAACCAAAAGGGTTCATCATGCCTGAAACTGAAAGTAAGGTATGTTTGCTTAAGAAATCATTGTATGGGCTCAAGCTGAGTCCTAGACAATGGTATAGAAAGTTTGATACATTCATGCTTTCTATTGGTTTCTTAAGAAGCAAATATGATGGATGTGTGTATATTAGTAAACAAGATTATATAGAGAGCACCTATCTACTGATCTATGTAGATGATATGTTAATAGCTAGCAAGAGTATGAGAAAGATTACCCAGCTGAAGCAGTAGCTGAGTAGCAAGTTCGAGATGAAGGACCTTGGTGAAGCCAAGAGAATATTAGGCATGGATATTCTCAGAAACAGGAAAGCAGGGAAGCTGTTCTTGTACCAGAAAGGTTACATCCAGAAGGTGTTGAGAAGATTCCTTATGCACCAGTCCAGGCCTGTTAGTACTTCATTTGGCCAGCAATTCAAGTTGTCAGCCAAGCAATCTCCTCAAACAGCTGAAGAGAAGAAGCAGATGCTTACTGTTCCATATGCAAATGGAGTAGGAAGTCTCATGTATGCTATGGTTTGTAGTAGACCAGATCTTGCCTATGCTGTTAGTATGGTGAGTAAGTTCATGGGAAATCCAGGAAAGCTACATTGGGAAGCTTTAAAATGGATTCTAAGATATCTGAATGGTTCATAAGACTTAGGATTATTGTTTGAGAAATCAGCTGATACCAAGAGACCTTTAATTGGATTTGTTGATTCTGATTTTGCTGGAAACATAGATACAAGGAAATCTTTATCTGGTTATGTGTTTACATTGTATGGCACTGCTATAACATGGAGAGAAGCTTTACAATCTATGGTGACCTTATACACAACTGAAGCTGAATACATAGCCTTAACAGAAGTTATGAAGGAAGCAATGTGGTTGAAGGGCATTCTGAGAGATTTTGGCATATATCAGAAAAGTGTTCCTGGGCTGTGTGATAATCAGAGTACAATTCATCTAGCAAAACATCATGTGTTTCATGAGAGGCCAAAGCACATTGATGTGAAGTTGCATTTTGTTACAGACATCTTGGAGAAGAGCATTGTTGAAGTTCAGAAGGTAGCTTCAGAAGAGAATGCAACTAATATGTTAACTAAGGCATTACCAAGCAATAAGTTCAACCATTGCATGGAGTTGGTAAACCTTAGCACCTAGGATGTTCATTAAGAAGAGAATGAACAAACAGCCTTGAGGAGGGCTGGAAAGAAGGCAATCTTGCATTAAGGTGGAGAATTGTTAGGATTAATGCAATATTGGATGTCATCTAATATTCTATCTATCAAAAGAGTTGCTAGTGATCTGATCTTGGAGTTCAACAAAGTTGGGTTAAGGTGTAATTCAACTGATAAACTTTAGTGGTCTTATTAGGAGTCAACTAATCTGAAATTAAGAGTTTGGACAACTCTGCTGAAGCAAGTCGTCTGAAGTCATTTCAAGAGAGTTGGGCCAAGTCTGCTGAAGCCAACTCAGCTTATCCCAAGTCTGTTGAGACAAGTCTGCTGGGTCAAGTCTACTGAAATCTAGTTTTCAGAGTTAGTTAATTTTGTTATTTCTGTTAGTTAGTTAGTTAGTTGGTTAGTGGCGGTTATACAATGCATTGTACATCTATAAATACACCATCTAGTGCATAGGTTGTAGGTTACACACTTAGAGAGTTCAAGAGAGAGATCAAGCTTTGTGTATACTTGTAATCTGTAACTTTCATATTGTGATTAGTGAAGACAGTCTTCTATCCTCCGTGGACGTAGATCATTTGATCGAACCACGTAAATCCCGTGTTCTTTCTTTGAGTTCTTTATTAGTTTCAATGCATTGCGTTTCTAGTTGTCTTGATTTATCATTTGTAAGGAGTTGCTTTGTGAATACAATTCCGTAACAATTCATTCCACCCGTTCGATCCTTCTTCACCTTGTCGCAATACATTGTCCACCAACATTCCCCATTGCCCTCATCATCTTCTCCTCCACCCGTTCTTTCACTACCCAATCTCCAAGGTCTCTCTCAATAACTTTTTTTTTCTCATACCCAGCTTATGCAATATACTTTTTTCTGATAAAAAAAAATATTAGGATCACGTTGATAGATTTATAAAATATTCAAATCCAATGCATAAAGAGAGTCAACAAGAATGCCCATGATAGATAAATATTTAAATTTGCAAACATGTTACATATGACATTGGTTATAAATGCTTTAGTATATATGTTGTTGGATGATGTGGATTGTTCCCATTTTGAATGAAATGGAGTGACATTTTTTTATATGAAATTTGCTATATGTGTCATTCATATAGAATCATATAATTCACATTAAACATCCTTGTATTATGCTGAAATCACAATTCAAGATTCATGTAAAAATTGAATAAGTTGGAATTAATTGGGGTTGAAAAGGCCATAGTGGACAATAAATCCAATTAAAGAAAATGTATGCTCTAAATTGGAATTAAAATTATTTTGTTCTAATTTGTTAATTCTAATTATGCGTTGGATATTTATATGAATTTTCATTGATGGACATAACTTTAAAGAAATTAATAATTCTATATGCTATCTAAAAGTTCTATTTTTTAATTCTTCAATCAATGTCAAGATAAAAGTCACCTTGTTGGGTTTGTGCTAATCCACGTACTATATTTTTTGTGATGAATATGTTTTGGCATATGGAACCTCGTAAAAAGATTAAGGTAGATCATGATGACTATAAGTCACATTTGCCAAAAAAGTACAAGTGATAATTGTTGGAGAGGACCTACACACATGCATTGTCTTTATAAGGGTCGGATTGGTGGAGTGAAGACAAGAGTAGTTTTCAACGAATATTGGCAGCTTGTAGGGAATAATGGTGCTAAGTTGGAAAGCTACATTGGTGTTATTGTAAGAGAAAAGGTGAAGATTACATATCTAACTTGGCACCTTGTTCCAAAGGAAGACAAGAATCATATATGGAACGCTATGCTTGTAAGTACATTAACATCCTCTTATGAACTTTATTTACTTTTTTTGTTAGTATCTTATATGCTTATTGACATATACTCGTTGCAATTAATGGTAATTGTTGTACTTTACAATAACATTATATTTATTAATTAATTGACTTTTTGTACCTTATAATATTGTATGTGTTTGCAATTAATAGTTTGTAGAAAAAACTTACACGAAAGCTCAAATTGACGAAGTACGGTCGGAGTGGGCTACATGCGTGCAACCATACATGATTGAGTAGAGAGGAAAGCACGTGTGTTGGGAGGGATTGCTAATTAATAAATTTATTTTAATTGTAGCTAGTTGAATATATATATATATATATATACATATATGTGTCGTACATTGAACATTAAGTATGAGGCAAATACTTATGTGTATCAGTTACATACATGCACTACAAAATATTGTCCAAAAGGCATCGGCAATTGGCAACGGCAGGCGGGCCGATGCGAAATGGCATCGGCATTTAATGGCCGATGCAAAATGGCATCGGCAGTGGGCTCCGATGCGAAATGGCATCGGCATTTAATGGCCGATGCAAAATGGCATCGGCAGTGGGCCCCGATGCCATTTGGTAACGGCCCCCCCGATGCAAAATGGCATCGGCAATGGGCCCGATGCCTTCCCCGTCGCCCTAAACCCTAAACCTCTAAAACCCTAAACCCTAAACCTCTTAACCCTAAACCCTGAAACCCTAAAATTGAAAATTATGATTTTTTTTAGGGTTTAAAGTTTAGAGTTTATGATTTAGTTTAATTAATGTAGTCATTATTTTTCAATTAATTATTTTTATAACTTTAATTTTAATTTTTTTGTTATTAAAAAAATTATATATATAAATGTATGGTTTTTTTTTAAATTTAATAATTATATACTGATAATAAACACGTTAATAAATAATTTTAAAAAATCTTAAAATAATTAACCTTGATTAATTAAAAAATCAAAATAATTAATCTTGATTAATTAAAAAATCAAAATAATTAGCATTGGTAATCTTAATTATGGTATCTTTGTCCTACGTTTCCTAATTTTATAGGAATATCCTTTAATTTTTTAAATTTCCATAAAATAGTGTTAATTATGTAAGTAAATATAATGATGTAGATAATGACACATCATCATTTGACTCCATAGGACCATCTCCAACCGTAGACTATAAATGAAGTTTTACTTCATTTATAGAGTTTTGCTCCCTCCAACCGTACTCTATTTTGAAGTTTTGAAATAGAGTTTTGAATAGTAAACTCTATATATGAAGTTCACTATTCAAAACTCTATATTTTATATCTATTATTTTATTAATATTTACTATTCTGTATTACAATTCTATATTAATAATTTGTTAAATATAATTACAATTCTATTGTTATTATAATTTATAATATAATTTTAATTGTGTAACTTTTTTTTTGTGTATTATTATTACCAACAAAAAAAATAACTTAAAATACAATAAAACATACATTATACTCACATGTTTCGTTTTACGTCACTATGTGTTTTGTAATTTTATATTTAAATAAAAGTAATATTTAAAAACTACAAGTTTATTTACATTTTATGATTTTGATAAAA
The DNA here is from genome assembly GCA_963675135.1 of Galeopsis tetrahit. Taxonomy (NCBI): domain Eukaryota; kingdom Viridiplantae; phylum Streptophyta; class Magnoliopsida; order Lamiales; family Lamiaceae; genus Galeopsis; species Galeopsis tetrahit. The sequence goes on from OY776122.1 coordinate 36,310,084, forward strand.
TCAACAATATTTAATTTATAATTTAATTTACTAATTGAATATTTAATTGTATAAATTAATTTAAATATGAAGATAAATATATTATTTAATGATTGTAATATATTGAAAATGATTAAAATAATAAATAGAGTAAGATATAGAGTTTCATGGTTGGAGAAGGTTTTTAAAATAGAGTATGAAAAAGTGTATTTTAGAGTTTAGAGATCTTCATTTGAGAGTTTGTGGTTGGAGATGGCCTAAGGAGCCCATTATATGGGCTCAATATCATTTATATATATATATATATGTCATGTATATTTGCGTGGATTTTGATAGTTACGTGAGTATGACTTATGAATTTAGCATTACTCCTGATCAGAGTGAAACGAACATTATATATAATATACTACAACAATTAGGAAATTAATCAAGCTTATTCTCTGCAATTAAAAGAAAAAAGTATTCACTAGTACTCCGTATTAGATAAGTGTATTTTAATTGAAAATGAACTAGAGAATAATTTTATAATAGATGAAAATATTTTTAATTAAATGGATAAGTGAATTCATATTTTTAAATGGATAAGTGAAAATAATTATATATATTTAATGTTGTGAATTGAAAATTAGAATGAATTTAAATGATGTGATTATAATAAATTTAAATGTATAAGTGAAAATAATTATATTCAATGTTGTATATAATTATAATGTTGTGAAATTAAAAATTAGAATGAATTTAAATGTTGTAAATTGAGGATTAGAATAAATTTAAATAGTGTGAATTGATACCGTAATTAAATTATTTAATTTGAAAAACATAATTTAGAAATAATTATGATATGCTTTGATAAATAATTTAATAAGCAACCATTAAAGTTAGAATGGATTGAATTAATTAAAGAATTAAAAACTCAAATTAAATTGAATATATATTAATTGCATTCACAACATGTCGACTAAAAGCTCCTAGCCTAAACGGCACACAGGGGGCGCTCAAAAGCCTTCGAGACCGCGAGGTCCCGAGTTCGAACCCCAGAAATCGCGAAAATGGCCAGAAATCGCGAAAATGGGGTGGCCCAGCGGTGGGGGTGGGTGTTGGTGGCCTATCGACCTGGGTTCGAAACCCAGATTCGGCTTTTTTAAATGTTAATAAAATGGCATCAGCAGTGGGCCCCGATGCAAAATGGCATCGGCTGTCCCCGATGCGAAAAGGCATCGGCTGTCCCCCCGATGCCAAAAGGCAACGGTTTTCCCCAAATCCGATGCCATTTAAATAGCATCGAGCATATTGGCATCGGCACACTGCCGATGCCTTTGCCGTTGCCTTCATCATTGGGGACGTCAGATCCGATGCCTTCCCCGATGCCATTTTCAAATTATTTTGTAGTGATGTAACTGGATCCAATTTTCTATTTACCCTCATTTTTTTAATAAGTCCACACTTTCTTCTTTTAGGCACTTATGTGTACAAGTTACATATTTTTTACATGGGTTATTAGTTATTTACCCTCTTTTTTATTAACTTCACCCCAATTTTTATAAAAGAAAAATACATGTAAAAAACTATATTAAAATTTTATCAATTAAATTAAAATACAACTCATTAAAATTATAATTATTCACCACTATTGAGTCACCAATAAATCACCAAGAAGTCAAATATTATTCTATTTTTTTAAATTTCAAAAAAAAAATATTAAAAAAAAAACTAATATAAAAAAAATATATGAAACTCGAAAATAAAATTATAAAATAAAATTTTCAGTTTTTATTTTTTCAAAAAATGACCAAAATTTAGGAAAAAAATATGAAAAAAAAAAAACTAAACTAAAAAAATTCAATTTTTTTTTAATTTGGGTATAAATGTATGAATATAGCATGCTCACTTTCTAGCTTTAATCTGATTTATAATAACTAAGATTATTTTGTTATGTCTTCATTATTTATACAATGATATTTGATTTGTTACAAGTTTTTTGAAATTGTAGATTATTTTTTAAGACTAATTAATAACATAATCTAATTGAAAAATAAAATTTATATTTAGAAACTTAAATGAGTGGAGAATTGGGGAAGAAACCAGCATAATATTGCATCAACTTTATTATTTTCTTTGTGGTCATCGCCGTGTTGATGCATTCATATGTTTATTGTGTTTATTGAGTGTGATGGTATATATTAATTGAATTGTGTGTTTAGTGTGTTCATTCTCACGTTTGTTCTTCTTACTAGTTAGTTAATATCAATCTTTTAATATTGATGCATTAATTTGCATGGTATGCCTATGAATGTGTTAAGTTATGTATTTTTTGTTAAGTATAATATTAGTTTAAATACGATATAGTATTAGTACACCTATGGTATAGTACTAGAGATTAATGTGGGTATAAAAATATTATTTAATATATGAACTAATACTATACAATATGTGAATTAATACTATACTATATTTGAACTAGTGCCATAGAGTATGTGAACTTATACTATACAATATGTGAACTAATATTATACTATATTTGAACTAGTACCATAAAGTATGTGAACTCGAAAACATTAGAATTTGTTCCAATATAAACTAATATTATATTGTATATGAACTAATAATATACCATAATACTAAAAATTATATTCATAAAAATTTAAAATAAAGTGATTAAAAAATGAAAGTTCGAATGAAAAAAATAATTAAAAAATGTAAAACGAAGTAAAATTTGTAAGGAATGAAGTAAAATTTTGAAAGGATAAGGTGAAAATTATACACCAATTAATTAAACTAAAATAGTACCAATAGAATTGAACAAGCTAAGAGAGATGAGAGTTTTATTTTTTAAAACAAATTATTATTACGCTATTCAATACTTAAAAAATTAATTAATATTATTTTTAAAATTTTCTTATTAGACTTTAAAATTTTAGAATAATTATTTATGGCATAAAAAGAAAGTACGTGAAAAAAAATTATCATTTGAAACTCAAATAATAAATAGGAAGAAAAATAAATTTAAAAAATAATATTAAAAAGATAAATATAAATATCAATTGGAGTAAAATAAAAAAATAAAATTTTAAAAAATTAATGGAGTATTATTTTTTAATGAGAAAATTAAGTGAAGTAAAATGAGTCATGTGTTATTTGTAATGGGTTATTAGATTGGATATAGTAAATGGGTCATGTGTTATTTGTAATGGATTATTGGAGTGAATATAGTAAATGAGTCATATGTTATTTGTAATGGGTTATTGGATCCAGTTACATACATGTAACTGGTACACAAGAGTACAACCCTAATTATGATGATTAGTGGATTTTTTAAGGACTTTTAATTTCATTCACAATTAATCAATTTATGGTTTTTTTAGCTTTTGTATTTTATTTTTAGTAATTTAGCAAATGAAAATTTCATAATTTTTTTTTAAATATTGGATATATACAACAGCGCCTAATAACCGTTGTTATAGCTAATACAACTGATGTTATAGAGCAAGTACAACAACGGTTGTTAACAAATAACAGCGGTTAAAAACCGTTGTAGTAATTCCAAACAACAGCGGTTAAAAACCGTTGTAGTAAATTCAAACAACAGCGGTTCATAACCGCTGTCATAACTAAAGTAGGGAGACAAGTAAAATTAGGTCTTTCCTCTTCGTGAGGGATCCTAATGATCTATGAAGGAGGGAAGACGTGAAGGCGAGGATGTGAGGAGAGAATCTTTTGAGTAATGGAAGAATGACCAGTCGCATGGTCCTCGAGATTGGAGTTAGTTACCGAAAAGAGCCTTGTAAGAGGAGAAGGTGAGGTGTTTGGAGAGCGAGTCTCCATAGAGAATCCTCCGATGGAGCGGACATGGAAACTAGAGGAATCTAACACTAAAGATTGAATAGTTATGAAGGAAATGAAGAAAATACCTAGAGAAAGATGATTTTAAGGAGAAGCGAAGGTGGAGGTGTTTTGTAGCGCCCCCAAAACCCGGAGGGCGCCACGGAGGTTGTAAAAGGAATTTGTAGTTTAAAATAGCATTTTAAATTTTAAATAAATTCAAGCGGAAGACTTTACAATTATATAAACACAAATTTTTTTTTTTAAAGTGGTTAACCATGCTTGTGCCTAACTCGTGTGTCACCTACATTTCTAAGCCAAACATGTACTTGACTAAAACATTTTCAAAATTAAATCATTATATACGTGATGTGATGTCTAAAACACTTTAACATTAGAAGATACGATAATTTGTAATAAAGTTGTCACACATGCAAATTAACCTTAAGATAGTAGACAAATCATCCAAGTAGTTTCAAATGAGTGCGATCAGTTGACTCAGTAGTTCATACTTAATTATAAAACTAATACTTGAAAGATACCATAAGTTCTAATAATACTTGTTGGTCCTGAAAGGAGTATGACACAAGTGTATGGGGGGGGGGGGGGAATGCACTTGTGTATGCAAATTCTTTTCTTTTAAAAAATCAGGCTATTGGGAGAGTTGTCTAGTCAACTTTTCTGAGTATGTATAACTTTGATCAGATAATCAAACTACTGAGAACTATGAAATAATTAGTTGAATAGCTATCTAAGTAAGTTACAAGTGCGGAATTATGGTTGTCCCTTTATATTTAAACTCCTTTAAATTCTGAAAACCTTTCTTAACACTTAACAATTATCAGGGAACTTGTCCCAAATCTGTTTTTGCACAGTTTGTGATGTGTTTCTTTTGAACATCAGTTTGTGTGCAGTGTATGAATGTGTTATTTGTATGAAATGACTTGTAAGTAAATAACACAAAGCTTTATAGTGGTTCAGAGACTCAAGCTCCTACATCCACTTCCCTGATTTAAAAGGATAATTTCTTCACTTGGAATTAAGTTGTTTTATAGTGCCAAGGTGCACTGATCAACCACACTACTCCTTAGTGCCTTGATCCCTAGAAATTCTGAGTCCTAGTACTCACTCAACTTGAACTAAAATGTTCTTCACTTGACAGTTATAGTTCTTACACTTCTACAACAACACTTCTAACTTTCCTTGAAAGGTTTAAGGGTTGAGGTTGGTTCCAACTAGGTTGAGATATCCATTACAATAAAGTATTGTATAAGGATATGATATATCTTCTAAGCTTTGATTGATGTACAATGAGTTCAGCTTAGTTGGTAACTAGAAGTGTATGGAAACTTAAGAATGATATATTCTTGTTAGAGCTTAAAGGCTTGTAAGCTTTGAATGCTTATAGTTTCCACGCCTTGAATGGTTTCCATACTCCAGTATTTATAGAGCAAAGTGAGGTTATGTTCGTTGGAGAGACAGCCTCAAATTGTCTATTTTTATCTTCCTTGAACTTTGAACCTTGAAAGTGACATGTCTTCAACTTGGGAAGTAAATGGCTAGAGCTTCTTGTCTTAACTTATTTGCACTCTTCCCAATGTCTGATTTGTAGATTCAGCAGTCAATCTTGAAGACATTCTTCGTTATCATTGATCTATGATAAAAGGACAACATTCCTTATTTTCAAGACAGATCTATGTTCAAGCTTATCTCATTAGCTGACCATCTTTACCATCATGGCTAGACCATCATCAATAACTACTTCTTTTTCGTTGCCAGAGAGGTATTCAGACGAAGACGATGGCAACTCGTCTAAATCCGAATCAGACTCATCGTTGGCCATCAATGCCTTCTTACCTCTTGCATACCTTCGATCACGTCTTGCCTTTCTTTCTTCTCTGTCCTTAGAGCTTAGGTCATGGCACTCATAAATGTAGTGACCTGGCTTATCACAATTGTAGCATAAAGAATCATTAGAAGACTTTTTAATAGGAGAGTGATCTCGCTTCCTTTCTCGTATATCCGAAGGTGTTATATCCTTCCTATCTGATGAGCTCATTGGAGACCTCATCCCTTCTTTCATAAGAGATGCGATCTCTTTTGGTCCTAGAAGAGTCATTGTTATCGGAACCCTTGTAATCCTTATAAAAACGCTTATACCTACCATATCTCTTGTTAAGCTTATCAAAACTCTTAATCATCAGACTCATATGTTCCTTAAGGCTAGGGTCAGATTTTTCCAACTCGTCTCTAATAATAGAAGATTTCGACTTGGAGGTTCTAGAGTTTTTAGAGGAGGAGGCCTTAAAGGCAACATTCTTGGAGGTTGTCTTGTCATGATCACTACCAGCTAATGGATCTTCTTCATTGAGTTCAAATTCATGGGCTTTAAGGGTTTGAAAGAGGGGGTTTCAGCTGACCAGGTATCTATATCCAGTGTGGTCTTGATTATCATCTTGACCATCTTCCACATCTCATCTAACGACTTAAGAATCTTGAGGTTGATCTCTCTAGGGTTGTACTTCTTCCCAAGAACTTTTAAATAATTCATTATACACGTAAAACGAGTATCTAACTGGTCGATAGATTCGCTAGATTTCATTTTAAATGATTCGAATTATTAGACGGCAGTAGATAGTTTACTTTCCTTTATCAGGCTAGTGCATTCACAAAGAACAACTAATATATCCCACATTTCCTTAGTTGACTTACATTTTAACACTTTGCCTAGATACTCATTATGCAAGGTGTGTAAAATTAAGTTTTTAGCTATGCTATCCAAATTATTCTGCTTCATTTCATCAGTAGAAAGTTCTGACCTGGATTTGGGTACCATTACCCCAACTGCTTTAGAAGGATATAGGGTAGCCGTTTTTGGAGTCATGGTGACGATCGGACCATCTTTGACGACAGACACCATAAGATCATAAGTAGAGCTAAAAATTACCTCCATACGTAATTTTCAATAGTCGTAGTCTGAAACAGAGAACTTCGGTAGTTTGTGTCACACCCTAATTTTTTTACACTAGTAAAACCATTTGAAAAGGGAAAAGAGAATATAGGAATAAATAACTCAAGCTCAAATTTTAACAAAGAACGATAACCTTTTCCCAAAAATCAGTGAAATATATAGGAATTTGCAATATCTAAAATCAATGGACTTAATAAAAATAAAACTAACTATCTCATAAAGTCTCACCACACCAATAACATTAAATAATTAAGCTTGTTCATAACTAAATAAAGTCGTCATCCATCGCCTCTTCCCACATTCAGATCCTCAATCTAAAAATATTAAATGAAGGGGTGAGTATACAAGTACACTCAATGAGGCTTAATTATTCTAAATTAATTACTAAAAATAAACAACCAAGACGTCGATGTTAACTGAATAACATTCACATATTCTCATTGTGACATAAGCTTGTCATAGATACTTTGCCTCACTTTGCCATTGGTACATTGTCAAACTTTCTCATTGATACTTTGCATTCGGAGCACGGCGGGATAATCCCCGAAGACCCGTCGGTCCCGAACCCCAATAGGGCCCCTGGCTATTAGACTTTGCCGAGCACGGCGGGATACACCCGAAGACCCGTCGGCCCCGGACCTTATTTGGCCCCTGGCTATTAGAAACTTTGCCATTCGAATTTCATAGGAACTCACATAGTAGACAACTCGCAATTTATTTAAGGCAATTAATAAAGAATAAAAATGCATTAAATCACTACCAAACCACTATAGGAAGTAAAGCAATTAAACCCCACCTCCAATTATATGTCGTGGACGAAATGGATGCAAAAGTGTAAGCCTACGCCTCACGATTACCGTCGCCTAACAATAAATTAAATTTATTTAGAAATCCATTCGCATAACTTAATTAATACTTTTGAAATACTAAATATTCGCCATCATTTAAAAAGTATGCAACATGTAATGGACTTGAAAATATAAATATTAGTCCTCTACTGATTTATTTCAAAATCACGAATTCCCCTTTTTAACTCCTAAATGTAAATTTTCAAATAAACCATTTAATTAATAAATTAAGAATTCCTAATTATCAACATGAAACCAATTACTTAATTAATTTATGCATTGATCATAACATTTACCATATACTTAATCTGCCATACTTTTGAATCAATTCAATACAATTAATCTATCACTACCATTTCAGCGTATATATGTATCTGTGTGTGCAGTAATCCTAATCCACTAAAGAATTAATATAATGGAATAATTTGCCTACCATATATATATATATATATATATATATATATATGCATCAGGCTTCTAGCATAATAGATATATTATTTCTGATTAACTGATTAAGCCCAACGTATCATACGCACACATAATTATGGTTGACGTGAGTAAGAAACACGAAGGCTTGCCAAAACTAACTCTAACCGATCGCCGTGAGATAAAATTCAGACTCATTTCGTCAAAACGAGGAATCAAGAAGTTTACTTAAACGAATTAAATTCGAGTTAGATAATAATCGATCAAAACACATCCGATAAAAGAGGGATTAGAATACCTTGCAACAATATGTGTACGTGCAATAGAACGGTGGAAGCAGCAGAGAGAAAGGTGTGTTAGGTTTTCTTTCTACAAGTGGGAAAACTGAGATTAATGCGAGATTATGTAACCTGGGTTCTGGGGAGTGCCGCATATAAGAAGAGGAGTTGGGGATAAAAGATTCGGTTGAGAAAGTCTTGGAAAAAAATTTGAATATGTGAGATCGTGTCAACTAACGTGAGAGTTTATTGGGGAAAAGATTTATAAATATTCAAACATGTCTCTTACTATCTTATATATATTATATTTATTAAGAATTAAAGTATATCTCAGATAATGTGTATCTTAAAAATATATATATATATATATATATATATATATATATATCTTCTAAGAATAATACCTTATGCACATATAATCTATGTTATAAATTATCGGATGTTACGTCCTACCACCCTTAAAATAAATTTCGTCCTCGAAATTTAGTTACGTACCATTATATGGAATGTTTGGATGTTGCGCTTTAATCTCATCCTCGCGTTCCCATGTAGCTTCATCTTTTCCATGTCGACTCCATCGAAGTTTGATAAGCACGACATCTCTATTTCTTAATTTGTGAACTTTCCGCTCCAACACTTCAACTGGAACTTCCTCGTAAGTCATGTCTTTATTGATTTCTAATGAAGAGTAGTTAACAATGTGTTTTGGATCATGTATATAATTCCTCAACATCGACACGTGAAACACATTGTGTACTGCAGCAAGGTTTGGCGGCATAGCAAGTCTGTAGGCTAGATCACCAACTCGTTCAAGTATCTCAAAAGGACCAATGTATCTCGGTTGAAGCTTTCCCTTTCTACCAAACCTTATAACTCCTTTAGTTGGCGACACTCGCAAAAACACTTTTTCACCTTGCTCAAACTGTAAGTGCTTCCTTCTTTTATCAGCATAGGACTTTTTGTCTAACTTGAGCCACTCCAATTCTTTCCCGGATCTTTCTTATCACGTCCACTGTCTGTTCAATGATCTCTGGTCCCAAACTCTTCTTCTCACCGACCTCATCCCAATAAATCGGTGACCTACACTTCCTACCGTACAAAGCTTCATAGGGAGCCATTCCAATGGTTGTCTGGTAGCTATTGTTGTAAGCAAACTCTATTAGCGGTAATTAGGTTTCCCAGCTTCCACTAAAGTCTAAAACACAAGCCCTCAACATATCTTCCAAAATTTGAATTGTCCTCTCAGACTGGTCTGTGGGTGGTATGCTGTACTAAAATTAAATTTAGTTCCCATGGCTGCGTGTAAACTCCTCCAAAATTGTGAAGTGAATCTGGTATCTCTATCAGGAACGATCGAGACTGGTACTCCATGAAGCCTCACAATTTCCCGAATATATAATTGTGCATACTGATTCATCTCGTATGTCATCTTGACTGGCAAAAAATGTGCAGACTTCGTCAATCTATCGACAATGACCCAAATTGCATGATTTCCTCTTGCTGATCGTGGCAAACCTACTACGAAATCTATCGTGATATGCTCCCACTTCCACTGTTGAATCTCAAGTGGTTTCAGTAGTCCCGACGGTCGTTGATGTTCCGCTTTTACCTGTTGACATGTCAAACATCTTTCCACAAAAGTACCGATGTTACCCTTCATGTTTCTCCACCAAAACATTGTTTTTAGATCTCGGTACATTTTTGTTCCTCCAGGGTGAACTGTGTATGGGGTACAATAAGCTTCCTCTAAAATCACCTTTTTCAAATCCTCATCCTTCGGCACACACAATCTTCCCTCATAAACAAGTGCTCCATCAGCCGCAACTACAAAACCCTTTACATTCCCAGCTTCTGCTCGTTCCACCATCTTACTCAAGAATTTATCTTTTTTCTGAGCTTCTTTTATTCTATCTCTCAACGAAGGTTGAATCATCATTGCTGACACCACTGCTAAAGCATTCTCTGGCGGTTTCAAAACTTCTATCTTCAATTTAGCAAAGTCATCTATTAAGTGCTTTTCATTTGTTAACAAAAAAGTTAGTTCTCCCATACTCTTTCGACTTAATGCATCGGCCACTACGTTGGCCTTACCTGGGTGGTAATTTATTGTGCAATCATAATCTTTGACCAACTCCAACCATCGTCTTTGTCTCATATTCAACTCTTTTTGGGTAAAAAGGTACTTCAGACTCTTATGGTCTGTGTAAATCTCACACTTTGCACCATACAAGTAATGCCTCCAAATCTTCAAAGCATGAACGACGACAGCAAGCTCCAAGTCATGAGTGGGGTAGTTCATCTCATGAGTCTTTAATTGTCTTGAGGCATACGCAATCACTTTTCCATGTTGCATCAAAACACATCCCAAACCTTGTTTCGACGCATCAGTTTAGATAACAAATCCCTCAGATACATCTTGAATTGTTAGTACGGGTGCCGAGACTAATCTCCGTTTCAATTCCTGAAAGCTCTCCTCACACTTCTCGGTCCATTCAAACTTTTCTCCCTTTCTCGTCAATTGAGTCATAGGCGACGAAATCTTTGAGAAACCTTCGATGAATCTTCGATAGTACCCAGCCAATCCTAAGAAACTACGAACCTCACTCATATTCTTAGGTGTTTTCCACTCGCTAACTGCTTCCACCTTTGTTGGATCAACTTCTATTCCTTGTGCAGTGATCACATGCCCAAGAAACACAACTCGATCTAACCAGAACTCACATTTCTTGAACTTAGCGTACAACTTCTCCTTGCGAAGCACCTCTAAAATAATTCTCAAGTGCTCCTCATGTTGTTCTTCATCCTTCGAGTAGATCAATATATCGTCGATGAAGACGATAACAAATCGATCTAAAAATGAGTGAGAAACTCGATTCATTAGCTCCATAAATACTGCAGGAGCATTGCTCAATCCGAAAGGCATTACTACGAACTCATAATGACCATATCGAGTTCTAAATGCCGTCTTCGATATATCACTTTCCTTGACCTTCAATTGGTGATAACCTGACCTAAGATCGATCTTAGAAAAAACACTAGCCCCTTTCAGCTGATCAAACAAATCTTATATCCTTGGCAAAGGATATTTGTTCTTGATGGTAAGCCGATTCAATTCCCTATAGTCGATACACATCCTCATTGTTCCGTCCTTCTTCTTCACGAATAATACAGGTGCTCCCCATGGCGAAACACTCGGTCGAATAAACTTCTTGTCCAAAAGCTCTTGTAGTTGTACTTTGAGCTCATCTAGTTCCTTCGGTGCCATTCGGTATGGTGCTTTGGACATAGGTGCTGATCCCGGCAACAAATATATTGTAAACTCCACTTGTCGTTCTGATGGTATCCCTGGTAAATCTTCTAGAAAAATGTCCTCATAATCACAAACCACTGGCACATCTTCAATCTTTACATCACGAATCGATGTTCCCATTACGTGGACTAAATACCCCTAGCAATCACGTTTCTTCAGCATCTTTATGGCCTTCATTGCAGATATAACTCGAGTCGTAATACCCGTCTTCGTACCAAAGAATACCAATTCATCTTCATTCGGCAATTTTAACATCACTTCTCTACTGTGATAATTGAGGCGTGCTTTATGTTTAGTCAACCAATCCATGCCTAAGATTACATCGAAATTGCGCATTACTATGATATACAATTTGGCATATAGACTTTTACCACACATGATCAAGTCTACCCCTTTAACTATATTATCCGTAATAAACGTCTTTCCCGATGGAATACTAACATCTAAAGCTCCAACTTTAATAGTTTCTTTACAACCAATTTTATCACAACACTTTGAAGAAATAAAAGAATGTGATGCACCAGTATCGAACAAAGCTAAAACGGGAACTTCATTTAGCATTATCATACCTGTCATGGTATCTGGTTCATCGTGTCCTTCATTCTCCAAGCCAGTAATCATAGAAAACACTCGAGCATTTCCCTTAGGTGCAGAAGTCTGATTCTCGAAGTTGCGGCACAAGGAGGCTGTGTGTCCCGGCTGTTTGCATCGAAAACACTTTCCCTGTCCAGCGAGGCACTCTCCTCTATGATTCCTCCCACAATTTGCACAACGTGGTATAATAGGTTGAGCGTTTGCACCCGTGGCACTGTGGAATCTTCCTGGTGCTTGGTTACTCTGTGTTCATGTTAATGCACGATTATCTTGGGATCTTACTTGTTTGTTCTGATTTTCATTCTTGCTAGTACCTTCCTATTTTCTTTTACCAAAATTCTCAACAGGCCTCCAACTAGTGTTCTCTGTCCTCATACATGCGGCTATCTTTTCAGATCTCTCTAAAGTATCCACGAAAGTGAGATCCCCATGTCCAGCTAGAATGCTGTGAATCTCTGGTCGCAACCCTCTCTTGAATCTGTGCGCCTTTTTGTGTTCCGTGTCCACTAGATGTGGAGCAAATCGTGTCATTCGACTAAACTTCCTCTCGTACTCGGCTACTGACATCCCTCCTTGCTTAAGTTCAAGAAATTCTGACTCCATACGATCACGGTAGGACTGAGGGTAGTACCTCCGCATCAGTATCTCTTTAAATCCTTCCCATGTCAAGGCCTCACGCTCCTCGGCAAGCCTGATCCTCCAATAACTTTCCCACCAGTGGTCTGCATCCTCCACTAGTTATAAAGCAACACAGGAAATCCTCTGAGAGTCGAAACACCTAATGAGCTGAAAGACACGTTCCATGGAGCGAAACCATTGTTCAACCGCGTTGGGCCCATCTCGTCCGTTAAATGTTGTTGACTTGTAGCGGCGAAACTGCTCCACCACCTTAGCAGTGTTATCGATAACTTGTGCGTCATGCTCCGCGCCAACTTGATTGGGAGCAAGAGGTTGATTTCCGCCAACGGCTTGATTCACATTGGCACGACGAGCCATCTAATACATCGTTATACGTAAGGTGATTTAGTATGTTAAATTTGTTATTCCTAAATATAATAACTAAAGTCATCAACTATATATAAAATTCAATATCTTATGCATGTCAATTATATGTTCATAGAATATCATGCTTATATAGTAAAAGTGTACATATTCAAAAGTGCACATATTCACGTGATTGCGTACATAGAACATAGTCACAACATAATCTTATGACATACATTGAAATGTAAAATGCACGTACCTTGTAGAGCTGAAGCGGGAGGTGGTGATGGACGAACTTATTATTACTATAATTTATTTATTACTCAAAATGTATTATTATTAGTACTTATTTATTTTAACCAGTCTACAAGAACGTAAACCTGCTCTGATACCACACTGTCACACCCAAATTTTTTTACACTAGTAAAACCATTTGAAAAGGGAAAAGAGAATATAGGAATAAATAACTCAAGCTCAAATTTTAACAAAGAACGATAACCTTTTCCCAAAAATCAGTGAAAGATATAGAATTTGCAATATCTAAAATCAATGGAATTAATAAAAATAAAACTAACTATCTCATAAAGTCTCACCACACCAATAACAGTAAATAATTGAGCTTGTTCATAACTAAATAAAGTCGTCATTCATCGCCTCTTCCCACATTCAGCTCCTCAATCTGAAAATATTAAATGAAGGGGTGAGTATACAAGTACACTAAATGAGGCTTAATTATTCTAAATTAATTACTAAAAATAAACAACCAAGACGTCGATGTTAACTGAATGACATTCACATATTCTCATTATGACATAAGCTTGTCATAGATACTTTGCCTCACTTTGCCATTGGTACATTGTCAAACTTTCTCATTGATACTTTGCATTCGGAGCATGGCGGGATAATCCCCGAAGACCCGTCGGTCCCGAACCCCAATAGGGTCCCTGGCTATTAGACTTTGCCGAGCACGGCGGGATACACCCGAAGACCCGTCGACCCCGGACCTTATTTGGCCCCTGGCTATTAGAAACTTTGCCATTCGAATTTCATAGGAACAACTCACATAGTAAACAACTCACAATTTATTTAAGGCAATTAATAAAGAATAAAAATGCATTAAATCACTACCAAACCACTGTAGGAAGTAAAGCAATTAAACCCCACGTCCAATTATATGTCGTGGACGAAATGGATGCAAAAGTGTAAGCCTACGCCTCACGATTACCGTCGCCTAACAATAAATTAAATTTATATAGAAATCCATTCGCATAACTTAATTAATACTCTTGAAATACTAAATATTCGCCATCATTTAAAAAGTATGCAACATGTAATGGACTTGAAAATATAAATATTAGTCCTCTACTGATTTATTTCAAAATCATGAATTCCCCTTTTTAACTCCTAAATGTAAATTTTCAAATAAACCATTTAATTAATAAATTAAGAATTCATAATGATCAACATGAAACCAATTACTTAATTAATTTATGCATTGATCATAACATTTACTATATACCTAATCTGCCATACTTTTGAATCAATTCAATACAATTAATCTATCACTACCATTTCAGCGTATATATGTATTTGTGTGTGCAGTAATCCTAATCCACTAAACAATTAATATAATGGAATAATTTGCCTACCATTATATATATATATATATATATATATATATGCATCAGGCTTATGGCATAATAGATATATTATTTCTGATTAACTGATTAAGCCCAACATATCAACATATCATACGCACACATAATTATGGTTGACGTGAGTAAGAACACGAAGGCTTGCCAAAACTAACTCTAACCGATCGCCGTGAGATAAAATTCATACTCATTTCGTCAAAACGAGGAATCAAGAAGTTTACTTAAACGAATTAAATACGAGCTAGATAATAATCAATCAAAACACATCCGATAAAAGAGGGATTAGAATACCTTGCAACAATATGTGTACGTGCAATAGAACGGTGGAAGCAGCGGAGAGAAAGGTGTGTTAGGTTTTCTTTCTACGAGTGGGAAAACTGAGATTAATGCGAGATTATGTAACCTGAGTTCTGGGGAGTGCCGCATATAAGAAGAGGAGTTGGGGATAAAAGATTTGGTTGAGAAAGTCTTGGAAACAAATTTGAATATGTGAGATCGTGTCAACTAACGTGAGAGTTTATTGTGGAAAAGATTTATAAATATTCAAACATGTCTCTTACTATCTTATATATATTATATTTATTAAGAATTAAAGTATATCTCAAATAATGTGTATCTTAAATATATATATATATATATATATATATATATATATATCTTCTAAGAATAATATCTTATGCACATATAATCTATGTTATTAATTATCGGATGTTACAGTTTGGTAGCATTAATATCCATTTTTTAAGACAAATAAGATCAAATATAGCAAATAGATCAAAGATAGCACTGAAACTGAATATCAAGTAAAAGTTGATGGATCTATTCTCAGTGGACAACAAGACTTTTCACTGAAGTCTTTTTGGTGATCTAGAAACAGCAGTCCGTTAGAACCAAAGTTGAGTTTTAAGATTAGAACGAGTCTACAATTCTAGAGGGGGTGAATAGACTTTTCAAACTTTTCTAAAATATCAAAGATTAGTATGCGAAATATAAGATTTTGAGCCCTAACAAGAGTATACTCAACTATACGATTATGAACTTTACTAGTCTATTCTGCAAGTAACTCGTCTATTCAACAAGATTTCTCAATCTAGTTGATTATACGAATTCTTCTAAGAACTTAACAAATATAAAACGGTAAATCAAACACAGGATTTATAGTTGTTCGACAACTTGTCTACATCCACTCTCACAAACACCAATTCGTGATATTTTATTAACTCTGCTCTTGTGGCTTTAAATCCCAAGATATAAGATTAGAGCGAGTCTACAATTCTAGAGGGGGTGAATAGACTTTTCAAACTTTTCTAAAATATCAGAGATTAGTATGCGAAATATAAGATTTTGAGCCCTAACAAGATTATACTCAACTACACGATTATGAACTTTACTAGTCTATTCTGCAAGTAACTCGTCTATTCAACAAGATTTCTCAATCTAGTTGATTATACGAATTCTTCTAAGAACTTAACAAATATAAAACGGTAAATCAAACACAGGATTTATAGTGCTTCGACAACTTGTCTACATCCACTCTCACAAACACCAATTCGTGATATTTTATTAACTCTGCTCTTGTTGCTTTAAATCCCAAGATATAAGACTTTGATCTTCTCGATTATACCTCCAGGTATATCTTCGATCTAAACTAGTAAATTTACCAAGCAACTAGCACATTTGTTTACAAACTAAAACAATACAGAAATATAAAACCTTCTCTGTTTCGAATAAGCATTCTTGAATTGATATCTTCTATTCTGGGCTTCTTCTTTGAATATGATCTTCTAAACTCTGTGAGTGTTTTGATCATATAAGACTTCTCTTGCTTTGAACGCTTTAGTAATTCAGTGTTTCAGTAGTCTTCAAATGTAGAATGTCTTCATCTATTTATAGACTTTACTTATTAAGAATAGTTTGTTATCCAACCAACTTTTCTTGATAACTTCTCTTAACAAACTTTGTAACTGTTTCTTGATATCTTTCTTTAATATACGACGATATTTAGTTATTTTATTATAACTAATCTTCAAGCTTCCTTTCTTTATTTCACACGACTTGACTTGTCTTTCAACATATTCTATACTTAGAATAATTCAGACTTCATCTTTACTTGTCTAGTCTTGTTCAAGTCTTCTGGTCTTCATAGTCTTCTTGTCTTTCCGAACTCTTCTGTCCTATCAACTAAGCTAACTCATCTATTACATTACTTTAAGCTTTATAGATCAACTTTGTCAACCTAAAGACTATTTCAACAATATATAATCTTCTATACAACAATTAAATTTTATCTTATAAAACCTAATACATCAAGTAATCTTTCTTTTTATACTTTAATCATATTTCAATGTTTACTTTCGATGTTTATCTGATCTAGTCTTATACAAGACGACTTCCATAACAGACCAGTCAACAGTTAGAATATATTCAAGTCTTCTTTTGGCTTATCAAAACTCATCTTATCATCAAATAGAACTTGTCTTAGGATTCATATCCCAACAAGAAGAATCATCTAAGAACACAAATCCAGAAAATCTGTATAATCTCCAGAAAACATCTTCCATGAGAGTTTGAAGTATCACCCACAAGATCAAATCATTGGTGAACAATCCACTAGTGTTCAAACTAGAAGAAGGATGGGTATGAACTTAAACGATGTGGTAAGGTCTATTTGTATGTCATCTATGTGCACCAAGGTAAATCATGAATGTTATCATTTTATGGTTGAACCTAAAACTATTAAAGACGCCTTAAATGATGAAAATTGGGTTGAAGCTATGCATGAGGATTTAAACCAATTTCTTAGGAATGATGTATGAACTTTAGTTCCAACACCTGAACATATAAATGTTATAGGAACTAAATGGATCTTTAAAAACAAAACTGGTGAAATAGGGAACATTATCAGGAACAAAGCTAGGTTACTAGCTCAATGTTATACTCAAGTAGAAGCTGTAGACTTTGATGAAATATTTGCTCTTGTTGCTAGAATAGAATCAATTACACTTTTACTTGTCATTGCATGCTATATTGATATAAAGTTGTATCAAATGGATGTTAAAACTGCCTTTTTAAATGGTATTCTCATGGAAGAAGCATATGTAGAACAATCAAAAGGATTTGAAAACCCTGAGTTTTCAGATCATGTTTTTAAGCTGAAAAGAGCTCTATATGGCTTGAAACAAGCACCTAGATCATGGTATGAAAGACTCACTGTCTTCTTAATTGAATTTGGATTTGTTAGAAGTGAGGCTGATATAACACTTTTCATTAAACATGAGAATAATGTTATTATTATTGCTCAAATCTATGTTGATGATATAGTATTTGGATCTACATGTGATAATATGCTCAAACTGTTTGTGAATGAAATGACATCTACTTTTGAAAAGTCCATGGTTGGTGATTTAAACTATTTATTAGGACTACAGATTAAACAACAAAAAGATGGTATTTTCATTTCACAAAGCAAGTATGCTAGAAACTTAGTGAAAATGTTTGGGACACATATGGGATCAACTCAGAAACTGAGTAAAGATAATTTTGGCCAGAATGTTGACCCAACATTATAAAGATCAATGATAGGCACTCTCCTTTATTTAAGTTCTAGTAGGCCTGATATTATGTTTAGTGTATGTTTATGTGCTAGATATCAATCTAATCCTAAAGAATCACATATGAATGTTGCCAAGAGAATTATAAAATATGTTGCAAAGATATGTGATTTAGGTATTTGGTATAGCAAAGATACAAATTGTACCTTGATTGGGTATAGTGATGCAGACTAGGCAGGTGACAGTGATGATAGAAAAAGCACAAGTGGAGGTTGCTTTTATATGAGGAACAACTTGATCTCATGGCAAAGTAGAAAGCAGAACTGTGTTTCTCAATCCACAGCTGAATCAGAATACATTGCGTCATGGAGTTGTTGTACTCAATTATTATGGTTGCAAAAAATGTTTCATGATTATGGCTTAACTAGTGATGTTTTGACGGTTTAATGTGATAATACAAGTGTTATATTTAATATCTCAAAATCCAGTGCAACATTCCTTAACTAAGCACATAAGTATTAAACATCACTTCATTAGAGATCTTGTTGAAAAGGAAGTAGTAAAATTGGAGTATATTTCTACAGAAAAGCAATTGGCTGACATCTTTACTAAAGTTCTTGATGATAAGAGATTTTCATCCCTTCGAAAATCTCTTGGTTTATGTAATATCTGAATGTATGATCAAAAGTGTTGTATCAAATGCGGTATCATTTGAGACAACACCAGGATATATCTCTTATTTGTTTCCTTGTTATAATTATCGTAATTGTTGAATTTAATTTAATTACTTATGATTGTATTTGAATTTTGAGTAACTTGTGAAAAACACTAAAGTGTTTATACATCTCTCAAATGCTTAAAAGAAATATCACAAACTAGATGCTTTATAAATCACTGAGTAACTATGGGACAATGATCTTTTTTCAAAAGGTGATATAAATTGCATCATTATATTCACAAATCCATTGAGTAACTATGGGAAATAAATTCGCTACTACGATGTACTCTTTCGAAAAGATGGATCAATGTGAACTATGATAAAAAGAAAAAAAAATAGTGCAACACATATGAAGTAAATTCATGAAAAAAACTGTGTTGAGGTGTATAGAATTCCAACAATTGTCACAACACTTGTCCACTCATATTTAAATTTCGATTATTTGGTGAATTAGTTAGCCTTTTATAATTATTAATTTTATTCTCTGAAATAATTACGTGATTTATTATTTTTATTCTGATTCAGTTATTATTTATATTAATTATTAGTAAATTATTTTTATTCAGCTTATTCTCCATAGGTCACGATCATTTAGTGGGAGAAGTTATTTTCCACTCTTCCTTTCCTCATACATAATCGTGTTCTTCAAACTTCCATTAGCCTTTTTTATAAATTTATCTCTCTTGATTGATATTTAATAACATCACAAGCTCTGTTAATCCTTAAAGCACGATAATTAAAGTCTTAATTAAAAGCACTCACTATTATTTGCAGCAGATGTCGCATCACTTTAAGAATCAATTCGAATTAATTTAAATTTTGAATTAGAAATTAAAAGGTTTCTTGTGTGCTAATTCTAACCTTGATTTGTGTGTACATGTGCATTGTGTCTAGCAACATTCAAACTACTCCTACCTCACCATCGACCTCAAGCCCCTCACAGTCTCAAAATCCTCTCACTCTCCTTGCTGAAATGGCGTCATCCCCAAACACTTTCGGCAAAACCCAATCACCAAACTCTCCATCATTCACCATTGGAACAATTCAAGTTCCTTATGCAGATGGCAATACATCCATTCCCATGAACTCGCTTCAAGTAGTACCATACAACCCACTCGACATTCGCACAACCCACTCGACATTCGCACTGAAATCGCGAATGCAAATGCTGCCTCTTCTTCAAAATCCACCATTAATCCTCAAAATACTAAGTCATTCGACACTCATGCTCTTGAAACCGAACCTATTACCCTCAATTTTCATCTAGGTACTCCTTTTGAAACCTTGAAAGATGCCTATGAAACCCTAGGTCGCAAAACCCTGTTATCGTGCACGAAGGAGAAATCCTTGACAACGCTATGTTCAAATATGATGCACCACCATAGGTGACACAGGACGTTGAAATGCAGGATCGTGTAGACACCTCTGATGAAGAAGTACTTTCTGCTAAATTTGAAAGATTGCACAGGAAATGGTCGGGTGGACGAAGAGAGTCACAAATAAATTTGGAAAAGTTAGTTGCCTACTCCGGCAAAGGAAAGAAGATCAGGACAGATGGAAATGCCTCAAAGTCAATCAATGTCACTGATTCTGAGGAAGAACAAGAATCATAAAAGGAGCAATTTGAAGAAGAGATCAATAAAGTTGTTGATGAAGTTGCTGATGATATTGCTGATCAAGGAGATGCAAGTGATTACACTCCCCTATCGCCAAAAGAATGAAGTTCAACTCGAAGGTCCAAAAGGCTCTGAAAGTCTGCTAGTATTGCCTCTCCGATGGAAACACCTGAACCATCAAAACTAGAGTCATCTTCCAGTTCATCTTAGAATGAGGATGAGGTACTTTTCTCCTCTGATCTCTAATGATAGAAATAGTGATACAAATGAGGATTATCATGACAATACTAGTGAGCAGTTTAGAACAATACAGACTGGACAGATTTTAAGTGAACGTTTGATTAAAGTCACTGACTTTGAAGACATGAATATGCTTGATTGGTTTAGGGAAAGATCCTTGATGCTTGCCCTTAAATTTTCTTGCCCTTATATTGTTGACTGGATTTATGAATTTTATGCAAATGTTACTGAACATACTAGGGATCCAAATTCCACTCGTTATGGACAGATTTGGTTTAGAGGAAATAGGATTATGATAACTCCTAAACTGATCAATATTATGCTCAAAACCAAGATCATGGAGGATCCGGTTGTAACTGATCATGATGTGATGATAAACATCTTGACTCGTGGAATGATTACTAAGTGGAGATAAAGATTGCTTGCTACCAAACTAACTAGCTTATACTCCGTCCTACATAAATTGGTGTGTTTCAATTGGTTGTCAACTACAAACAACACCACTTTTACTCTTGAGCATGCTATTTTGATGTATAAGATAGGGCATTAGAAAAGGTTTAACCTAGGTCAGGTCATATTCAACAATATGATGACTTTCAAGTGTACTTTGTCTGGAAGGGGTATTCCTCCATACCCTTATTTGATGTACAAATTCTTGGTTGATAAAGCCTTTCCAAGGCCAGATAATGAAGTGATCAACAACTATATACCAGGGTTTAGTATTTCAGTCAGTTCAGGGTTGGAGGAGACAAAGTGGTTGATCTTCCTCTTCGAAGGAATGATGCAGAAGGTGGTCCCAGCTCTGTTCCCAGAAATGAGGCCCAGAATGATCCAATCCACTCTACTCCACCACACTGCCACCAGAAGGAGTTGTTGCCTTTGTGTACTTATCTTCTCATTACATTTTAAGGCAAATTGATATCTTGCAGGGCTCCATCACAAACTTACAGAGTTTAGAGGAGGATCTCCTCATCCAAAAGCAATTTTGGATGGAACTCCTTTCTATACATCAACAGGGGGAGTAGTTGATGTTGCTCAAGCTCCAGATACTAATATTGCCCCTACTATTATAGATGGAAACCTTGTTGAAGTTGACAACATTGATTGTGATCATATTGTTGATACTACACATGACACTGAAATGAGGGAGATCAATGAAGAAGCAAGGGATGATGTAGAACAAGAAAGAGAGGCACAAGATATTGAGGATCTCTATGGGGATCTTAATGTAGAGAGAGCTTGAAGACTGGGGGATCTTACATTATGGGGGAGTTTGTGCAGATTATGAAGATGCAACTGATATGTTTCAGCCCAATCCTTTCCCAAAATGTTATTGATCAATTTCTTCAGTTGTAAAAGCTCTGTACTTTTTTTTTTTTAATATTCCTAAAACTTTCTTTTAACTTTATGTAATTATTTAGGATTTTTCTATTATTTATGTTATTTAAATTTAAGCATGTTTTTGGTTTAGATATAGTTTTTATAAATTTGATCTTATACAATTGTTACTTATATTATTGAAATAGCATTTGCGTTTTTCTTAGTCAATAAATATGTATGTGCAAACATTAGTGGTGTTGATGTAGAAAGGTCAAATTGGGAGAGATTGTTAATGTTGGAATAAGTGTTATGTAAAATGATCCAACACTTACAGTCAAGTGTTGTAACCAACGTTCCCAACATTTATGACAACATCAGAATTTACCCTTTCTTTTCTCACTAACTCTGATCTTACACTTGTTGCTTAATGATGTCCTTAATGATATAATAAGTTCCTACATTCAAGCAGATGTGAAGAGAAGTTTTACCCGCTTGATCTAATGGCTGAAATGATCAAGGGAGTTGAGGGCAGCTCATCCAATGAAGTTTATAAATAGTGAAGACTGCCTCAACACAAGATACACAAGAAAAAAAGTTAAAATCGACTATTAGTCTATCGAATACTCTAGCTTATGTACGCTTCTAGTTAGGAATACTTTTGTTTCATCTTGTAGATTAACATACCATTGTAAGCCCGAACAATTGTATATTCATCGTGATCTTATTTACTAGAGTTTTATGTATAGATCTTTGAGGGTGATAAATTCATAGGTTCTAGTAAATTTTCCAAACTCTTACGAGTTGTACTGCATTTTCCAAACTCTTACTAGTAAATTCTATTTTGTAAAGTGCATTTTAATTTCCGCTGCTTATTGTTGTCTGGACAGTGCCAATACGACTGACAACACCTTTGATTTCGCACGCACACACACTTTCAATCATGTTTAAAGTTTAAAATTCAAAATAAAAAGGTATACTATTAATTTTAGATATCACTCTGCATCTATTAACAACTTTTTAAAAGTAGTACTGAAATATAAAAAGATATCACTCATACTCATTCATTATTTTTTTTTCTCATCATCACATCACTTATACTACATCTATTATTTTATTATATTCTTTAATCAAAACACTCAAAATAAAGGAAAAACTTATAATGGGACAGAGGGAGTACTAAAATATAAAATAAAGTTGTTCCTTCTTTTTTTATCTTTAACTTAAAAAATAAAATAAAAAGCACTAAAATAGAAAAGCACCTTAAAGTTATTCTTCGTGAATATCGATCGATCTACAATAAGTTGATGCCTCTGGAGAGCTACACAGCATTTTCAGATTAATTAGAAGTAAAATGGAATTAGTAGCTTTTGTGAGCAGCTCAATAGCAATAGCAATAGCAATAGCAGTAGTATGTTATTGCAGCTTGAAGTGGGTGTGGTTGAGACCAAGAAGCCTGGAAAGAGGGTTTCAATGGAAATTCTTACAAGCTTTTCTATGGAGATATGAAAGAAAGGAGCGCCATGATCAAACTAGCCAACTCCAAGCCCATTAGTTTCTCTAATAATATTGTGCCTCGAGTACTTCCCATCTTCGACAAACTTGTCAGAAACTACGGTATATATTTATCACAATCAAACATTAATTATGTAAGATTGAGTAGTTTTGTGTATTAAATTTAAATATTATTGTGTTTTAATTTTATTTTAACTTCAAAGTTAAAACTTAGGAGTAGTGTTTGTTAAAGGAACCTATGAGCTCGGTTCGTCTAGGCTCGAACTCGACTCCTATTTTGTAGGTCCAAGACTGACCTGACTCAATCTATGAACATCTTTTGACCCTTGGGTCGGACGATTCCAATTGTGGATATTTATGCACTCTATTTACTTTTACAATTTTGAATTCAATTTGTCTTTTGTTAATTCATTTTTTTGTATGTTTAACAAATGCAATTCCTTCTTTTACGGGCTAAAGTTGTTCAATAAAATTCAATATTTTTGTCTTTTTAACCCGTTAAGAGGACAGAAAATTGTATTTGATAAATTTAATGGATAAATTTTAAAATGAAACCAAGTTAAACAAAAACACAATTTATAAGAAAATAAAAGGAGTAGGATTTGTACAGCACAATAATTCTGTTGCAAAATAAAGTTGCAACACAAATATTACTCGTAATCAATACTGTTAATTATGTGTTTATATATACTAGAGAAAATTAATACTGAAATTAAAGTGCAGGTGATAATTGCTTTTTATGGTTTGGACCAACGGCTGCTGTAATAATATTGGATCCGGAAATTATACGAGAGGTGATGTCAAACAATTATATTTTTCAAAAGCCACTTGGTAATGCATTTATTAAAATGCTAGTACAAGGAGTAGCAGCCTACGAGACTCACAAATGGGCCAAGCACAGAAGACTAATCAATCCAGCATTCCACCTCGACAAATTAAAGGTATGTACGTACTCGTTTGATTGTCAATTTGATTTTGATACAAGATTTAATGTGAAAATTACTTATTACTATGATAAGAGATAAAATAATTTTTTGTTGAGGGTTTATTAGTCAATTGAGGAGAATAAGGCAAAAAAAAAAAAATTTGTGTGATGAAAGTAATGACATTATGTTAAATTTTAAGATATTTGAAAAGAATAAATTTATTTTTTATCATTTTAGAAAGGGACAATCTAATAGGGGATAGACGTTAATAAAAAGGGGCTATCTAATTAGGGATGGAGAGAGTAACTTTTGACATACTTTTAGCTAATGTATGTCATACTCCCATTACACTTTTCTACAACTCAAACTCTCATATTGATTGCAGTAATATGTACTCCCCCGTCCCTTGGAAAAGTTAACATTTTCTTTTTTGGTCCGTCTCAACACAAATTTACATTTGGCAAAATCCGCTACCTTTTCCTCTTTTTTTCATTCGTATCTCCTACATTTTATTTGCAAATTTATTTGTATAATCTATCAATTTAACTTGATATAAATATATATATGATCGGTGGAACAGGATATGGTTCCATCATTTAAGTTGAGCTGTGGTGATATGTTAAGCAAATGGGAAAAGATTGTAGCAAGAAAAGGATCATGTGAAGTGGATGTGTGGCCTTTTCTTCAAGAAATGACAAGTGACGCCATTTCTCGTACTGCGTTTGGGAGTTGCTACGAAGAAGGGCGAAGGATATTCTATCTCCAAAGAGAACAAGCCCGGTACATCAAGGAGGCAAATCAATCCGTTTACATCCCAGGATGGAGGTGCAATCACTCGTTTTTAATTTGCGCATACGAAGTATCACTGATACTTCGTACGCTAAAACATGACACTTTGTAAAGGGTAATATAAAGTAGTGTGCTTATACTAAACACAATAAACATGTATTGTTTCATTTTGTAACTTTCTTTTGTTAGTTAGTGGTTAGTTAGTAACTACTAGTTGTTACTTAGTCTATAAATATAGATTAGGCTCTTTTGTATTCCTTATGCATTTTTAGCACTGTAAACATTGTAAAACTCCATATATGAAATACCTTTTGTTTTGTATTTCCTTCTTTACAATTATAAGATGAGTGTGTGTTTACATCTCTACACATTTCATATGCTAAAAATTACTCCCTCCGTCCGCCTATAAGTTTCCCATTTTACCATTTTGATCCGTCCGCCTATAAGTTTCCCATACCTTTTTTGGTAAGTATTTTTTCTTACACTTCACTTTATATCTTACTTTTACTCTCTATCTCTCTCCTCTCTCAATCACATCACTTGTACTATATCTATTATTTAATCACTTTTCTTAATTTTTGTGCCAAAAAGTAACGTGAAGCTTATAGGCGGACGGAGGGAGTATTACTTTTACATTAATTTTGTTCTCAAGAGACCTACTTTTTTTTTTTTTTTTTTTTTTTTTGGTGCAGATATTTGCCGACGAAATTTAACATGAGGATGAAAGAAATTGTGAAGGAAGTGGAATCGTCGTTACTTGGCATTATCAAGAAAAGAGTGAAAGCAATGGAGGCTGGAGAATTAGGTAGTAATGATGACTTGTTGGGATTATTATTGGAATCTAATAATAAAGAAATAAATGAGAATAGGAGTAAATTTGGAATGAGCTTGGAAGAGGTGATTGAAGAGTGCAAACTCTTCTACTTTGCTGGTCAGGAAACGACGGCGTCTCTGCTCGTTTGGACGATGATTTTGTTGAGCAAGCACAAGGAGTGGCAGGATCGTGCTAGAGATGAGGTTTTGCATGTTTTTGGAACAGGGAAACCTCATTATCAACACCTCAACCACCTCAAAATTGTAAGTATGATTTTTTTTCAATTAAAATCACTTATACAACGTACTGTGATGTTTCATTTTACATTTCACTATCTTCAACACATAACACTGTCATAAATTATCTTTTTATGCATCAATAACACCAAAATTAGTACTCCTCCGTCCCAGAGGAACTTGCACCCTTTGACCGGCACACATTTTAAGAAATGTGTAAGAAAAAATGTAATGATTGATGTTTTGAGGGGTAGTTTTGTAAACTTTTATAAATAAAGTAAAGTAAAAAGTAGACTGAGTGTGGAAAAGTAATGGCATATGGGTAAATATGAGTATATTTCAAGGGTGGGAGTTGTGAAGATATTTCCTTTTATGGAGTGTGCAAATTGGTATGGGACATCCATATATGGAAAGTGTGCAAATTCCTGTGGGACGGAGGGAGTATTAGTTGTTGACTTGGATCGTATTTTGCACACTTTTTAGTACAACAATAACAATCCCCACAAGCGTATGGGTTCGTTATAGTTGAGTAAGTATACGACCTAGTAGTTATCGTCCAAGGACCTAGTTGAATGAATGTGGAGCCCCGAAACTATAAGTTAAAATGGTGTTATAGAAGCTAAATAGGAGGATAAAACAAATACCAACTAAGAAAATAAACAACTAATGCAAACAACTATAACTAACTCTCAAAAAGATGAAAGTGCAAGGGAAGTGTATTGCCTCGGGTGTTTCCGTTTTGTGAGCAATTAAGTGAACTAGTGAACCAATTACATGATTTTACTACAAATTTTGGTTAAGCTAAAGGCTATCACATAAGTGTGCAAACCCCCTCGAAAGGCATAGGTAAACATCGTGCATTGATTAGCAATTATAGGATCTAACCAAATACCATAAGCTCCTAAGATAGTGTTGTATAAGCACTTTCAACACGGTTACTAATGCCTATGAAACGCCCTCTCACCAAACTCCTAGACGACCTCTATTTGTTTAGTGTCTAAGGTTGTCGGTCTAGCCATTAACACCCCTCTCGGGTGAGCTAATTACTAATTAACTTCTATTCAATTGATCAAAGCTCACACTCACACTCCCAATCATGCTACCCAACTCTCGTTGCAATAAACATAATCGAACATGCTTGCTAATAGGGTTGATCAACCAAATGAATCAATAGATACACAACTCTAGAAACATATACACCCAAATCCTAAGTTAATCATGCAATTACTTCACAATTACACTAAATTCACATCAAAACATCCACACCCAAGACAATTGGAGATTAGCCCATATCTAAAATAACAACTAGAATAAAACTCATGTAAATTAAACTACAAGACATAAATGAAAATGAAATTACCAAATTAAAATTTGCAATAAGAAAAATATCACCTCTAGTCTTCAAATACTTCAATCTCACAAACAATAGAATGGAATACTAAATTGAAATCTATCTATGAAATGGAAGAACAAATTAAACTAATCTATTGAGTGGAGTGGTTGGAGGAGAGGAGGGTTTCTCCCCCAATGGAGAGCTCTCTGTTCTATGTTTTCGCCAATGTCCAGCTTCTGGCCTCCGTATTGCGAACCCCCCCTCGATTTTTCTGCCCATTAGCCGATTAAATATCATGGCCTTCCATTATGAATTTCGTGAGCCTGCCTTCACATGATGGGCTTCTAATTAAAAATGGTGCGGACCTTCAAATTATTGAAGATGGGCCTATTTAAATGGTGATATGGGCTGCTGAATTTTTGCTCATGTACAGTAGCAAATTGATTGCTGAATAATCAACATGGCTGTTGCAGGGCCAGCCAAAATGGGCCTCAATTAATTCTTCATGTGGGCCCTTTAAATGAACATTTAAATTGGGTCTAACCCAATCACCATCTTCTTGCTTTTAGTTCTCAAGCCCAATTATTATCAATTTCTTCTCGATTTATTCCTTCGATTGACTTCACAAAATTATCGAGGCGTGTTTTGCTCCAAAAATCATCATTTTTCCTACAAAATAGCAAACTTACACCATTTCTCCAAATCAAGTGCAATTAGTCAATTTAGTATAAATAATGCACGAAATCCAATAAAATTATGCGAATTAAACACATGAATTTCAAGCAATTTTCACACTAATCAACCCCCCCAAACTTAAAGTGTTGCTCGTCCCCGAGCAACGAAAGAAAAATAGAACAAGTGGGAGAATTGTGAAGGAATTCATTCAAGCCAAAATAGATCAAGTAATTGTCAAGTTATCTCAATCTAGTCAAGGCAAGAGGTAGAAAAATCAACAAGCAAGTTCACAAATTATGCTCAAATCCATGCAAGATCAAGTGCTCAATTCACTCCTCACAAGTAAGTGTATCACTCATCACTCAAAGTGTATATCAAGGACGTGTATGCTCTCAACATCAAATCACACAAGTGCACTACCATATGCTTGCCAAATATCTAAGTTCTCCACCACATGAAAGTGTTCAATCAATGAATCAATAAGGACTTCACATTTGGTTGTAATGTAGGCTTTTTGGTTAAGGTAGGGAAGATTTGGATAAAGTGACTCATAAACTAGTGGAGCAAAAATGAAAGTTGCAATTGATCAAGTTGCAACTCAAAGTTCTACATCCCACACAATTTACTTGCTCCTTTTCTTTTTGAACTCATTCTCCACCATCAACCAATCAACACTTTTGAACTTCAAGTTCTACCAAATTCTTGTGCACAAGAGAGTTTTCTTTTTCGATTTTTCTTTTCTTTTCACATCAACTCAATCTCTTTTTTTTTTTTTTATGCACAACTCACAATTCATCTTTTCTCATTTTTTTTTCTTTTCAATCTTTTCACTATCCAACCAAACAATCCACCAAATTCACATTTACTCAATTCAACCTCATTGTCAACATTCAAGCTCCACTAGTTCATAGGGAAAATTAGGCTCATAAAAGATGGACAATGGGCTAAATATGTAGGTTTCCAAAGAATATAAGTCAATAGGCTCAAAGTGGCTAACTACGGAAAATATTCATTTGGTATGGAAAATTTGGCCAAGTGACTATTCAAAAGAAAGATGGCCTTATATCACTTCCAAAGATTTCACACAAATAGTAGCCCTAAACAAGACAATTGGCAAGTTCTAGAGCACACAAGCATGAATGATACTCACAAGAAGGAAATTAGACCATAATATATGACAGTCTAAGGCTCTAAAGCTCACAAGCTTGTCTAATCATGAATTGAGAACACCAAACCAAACACAAATCTTCACATAATCAAGTGAAAAGGCAAGCATCAATCAATACCAACAAGCTCAACCAAACCTCAATAACCAACAATCACCATCAATTATGCCTCAAATACCAACAATCCACAAGATATCTCAATCACCAAAACTAGGAACAACGGTGCAATATAAATGAAGGTAAACACACAAAATCTCCCCCAAACTTAAATGAAACTATCTAGTTGAATGCAAAGTTTGAGAATGAGTGTGTTACCTTAGAATTTTACCACCAACCATGCTCACCAAAGAAGCAAGCTATCGTCACCAATTGTCCATTGGACCTTTAGAACCGAAGCACCACTACCCTTGAGCTCCACCATGCGTATCTCTCATCCTTGACCACCAACACAACACTCAACCTACAAAACAAAAACTACACAAAAGATCAAACAAGCTACAAATATAAAAAAATAAAAGAAAGCAATAAAGAATGGGTTGCCTCCCATTTAGCGCTAAGTTTAACGTCTTCAAGCCGGACGGAAATAAAAGAATTCATCGGAAAGGCCATGGATATCGGTCTTCCTTCCCATTGTATTTCAACCTTTGAGCTTCAAACTCAAGGAGATTCTTATGAATGGAAGACCTATCATCCATATGTTTCTTCCATGGTTTCAACAATGAATGTTCTTCTAGCTCCTTCACCATCTCTTGCCATTTTTTTCCTTTTTCCTCAAGGATACCTAATCTCTTCTCAACTTCCTTCTTTGAATCAAAGTGATTAAGAGGCAAAATAAAATCAATAGAAGCATCAATATCAAGTAAAGTGCAAATTGAAGAGTTTAAAGGTTTAGAAATACTCATTTCGCACTCCAACTCATCTTGTGATGCTTCTTGATTTTCTTGTTCCTTGTAGCTCATGTCCATTAAGGGACATTCCTCTTCATCTCCTTTGACAATGAGCTTGTCATCTTCACCCTCCTCATTTGAGCTCTCCTCTTCTTGCATTTTTTTCACGGCGATCACCAATTGTCCAAGTTGGAATTCCATCGATTTTTGACTACTCAAAAGTTGAGCAAGGATGGAGTTGGTTGCTTCGCATTTCTTCTCACTTGTCTCCATTCTCTTATCATGTGCATCCATTCTCTCCATCATTTGTGCAATGAGCTCTTCGGTAGCAGTCCTACCCTCATTGCTTCCCCACTCTTGATATTGATAATGAGAAGGAGCTTGTTGCATTTGATAATCGTACTCAAAGCTGCTCCCACTATCATACCAATTTCCTTCTGAAACTCCATGGAATTCAAAGCAAGGTTCCTCCATAGGTGGAGGAAGAGGTGGATGATACTGCTCTTCAGGTGGTGGGGGAGGATATGGGTATGGTGGATAAGGGTGTTGAGGAGGATGGTATTGATGTGGAGGTGGAGGGTAACATCCTTGAGGAGGAGGTGATGCTTCTTCATTCCTCCAATCTTGATAATAGGAGGGAAATTGTTGCATTTGATAATGGTGATCAAAGTTCCTCCAATCATCGTACCTCATATCTCCATGTTGTGGAGGATAAATCATGCCACATTGATCATAGCAATGATTCAACGGGTATTGATTATATCCATCCATCTAGTCAATGAAGTGCACACCTACAAAATAACAAAGTATCAAATTCAAAGAAAACAACTAAACATAAGATAACAAAAATAAAATGCTACTAGTAACACCACTCAACAAGTTTCAAGTCCCACGTAAGACTCTCAACTAGATCCCCGGCAGCGGCGCCATTGACTTAGATCGTATTTTGCACACTTTTTAGTACAACAATAACAATCCCCACAAGCGTATGGGTTCGTTATAGTTGAGTAAGTATACGACCTAGTAGTTATCGTCCAAGGACCTAGTTGAATGAATGTGGAGCCCCGAAACTATAAGTTAAAATGGTGTTATAGAAGCTAAATAGGAGGATAAAACAAATACCAACTAAGAAAATAAACAACTAATGCAAACAACTATAACTAACTCTCAAAAAGATGAAAGTGCAAGAGAAGTGTATTGCCTCGGGTGTTTCCGTTTTGTGAGCAATTAAGTGAACTAGTGAACCAATTACATGATTTTACTACAAATTTTGGTTAAGCTAAAGGCTATCACATAAGTGTGCAAACCCCCTCGAAAGGCATAGGTAAACATCGTGCATTGATTAGCAATTATAGGATCTAACCAAATACCATAAGCTCCTAAGATAGTGTTGCATAAGCACTTTCAACACGGTTACTAATGCCTATGAAACGCCCTCTCACCAAACTCCTAGACGACCTCTATTTGTTTAGTGTCTAAGGTTGTCGGTCTAGCCATTAACACCCCTCTCGGGTGAGCTAATTACTAATTAACTTCTATTCAATTGATCAAAGCTCACACTCACACTCCCAATCATGCTACCCAACTCTCGTTGCAATAAACATAATCGAACATGCTTGCTAATAGGGTTGATCAACCAAATGAATCAATAGATACACAACTCTAGAAACATATACACCCAAATCCTAAGTTAATCATGCAATTACTTCACAATTACACTAAATTCACATCAAAACATCCACACCCAAGACAATTGGAGATTAACCCATATCTAAAATAACAACTAGAATAAAACTCATGTAAATTAAACTACAAGACATAAATGAAAATGAAATTACCAAATTAAAATTTGCAATAAGAAAAATATCACCTCTAGTCTTCAAATACTTCAATCTCACAAACAATAGAATGGAATACTAAATTGAAATCTATCTATGAAATGGAAGAACTGTTGGTCCCAAGTTGAGTTAATAACGAGTAAGCTAGTGAAAATGTCTAGAGGGGGGTGAATAGACTTTTCAAAAATATTTCGAAATATCAAAGTACAATATGCGGAATACGAAATTAACAATGAGCCCAATTCAAGATTATACTCAACTTAGATTCGAGAACTCTGTTCTATACTCAACTAATCTTATTCAGTTAAGTAGTTAAACCAATTAATCAATTTAAACAATCAAAACAGTAAAGTAAATTGAACACGAGATTTATAGTGGTTCGACAACTTGTCTACATCCACTCTCACAAACCCACTCTCACAAACCCAGTTGTGAAATTCTTATTAACTCGTCCAATGGAGTAATATGTTCCTGTCTTTAAAGTCCCAAGAAGAAGACTTAGATCTTCAACAGACTATACCTCCAGATATGTCTACGATCTTACTAGAAATTTACAAGTATCTAGCACCTTGAAAAGTAACAAACAAAAACTTAAAAAAAAACTTCTCTGATCTTCAGTAGTAGCCTTCTTGATTCTTCACTTGTCTTCTGGCTTTACTTTCTGAACTTCAATCAACTCTGAGAGTAAACTTCAATAACGTTTGCAGTATCAATATTTCAGTAGTCTTTAACCAATGAATACCTTGGGGTATTTATAGACTTCAAATTCCAAGAACTTTCAGTTGTGTAACAACCTTTCTTGAAAACTAACTTGTAACTGATTCTTTATATCCTTCTACGCGTTTCTTCAGTTAATTAGTTATTCCATAACTAATACTTCAATTTCATCTTCAATACGCGTTTCTGTAACTAACTTCAAGTTGACCTGTCTTTGTGTAGTTGCGCACCTGTCTTGTCTAGTAGTAGTAGACTGCGTCTTCTACTTGACATAGAACTAATCTAGTCCTATCAACTAATCCTAACAAGACTATTACATTACATTAAGCTTTTATAACACAAGCTTAGTCAACTTATAACTATACAATGATTCTATACATTACATAAAAAACATGAGCTTCTATACATCTTGAATAGCTCAATATAAAACCTATCACGTATATAAAGTACTTATAAACTGTACTTGTCTTTTTCTTTCATACTTATCTTTTGAAACTATTACTTGTCTTGTGAATTCTACTGATCTGTACAAGACGACTTCAACTTAACTAGACTAGATCAGTCAACACTTAGAAAATATTCAAGTCTTCTTTTGGCTTATCAAAACTTTATATTTTATCTTTTATTCATCATTTAGGACTTGTTCTAGGATTCATATCCCAACAATTTCCCCCTTTTTGATGAAGCCAAAACTACTTGAATCTTTTCTCATTAGTAGACCAGTTAAGTAGTTACCTTGTCTTAAACATCAAATAGTACTTATCTTTCATTCATTCAAAATAGATCAGTAGATTACACATACTTGAATAAAAAAAACTAATCAAACAGAAACTAATCTGAAAGAGTACCTCCTTCTGGGTTTGGAACACAGAATGCATCTATGAGTCTCTTGTGAATTAGACAGACCTGATCTTCATCTTCAATCTTCTCTTTATCTAGCAGCTCTTCTTCAAATTTGTTGATTTGATTAACATCAACCCTTTTTCCTGAGCTTGTCATAGGAGTCTTCCATTTTGGAAAGGTCGGTATCAGAATGTTGAAATTTGCAGCGGCTGATATCCTCATGACCAAATTCCAAAGCAATCTATTCTGTCCTTCCATGAATTTGTCAAACATGGCATACAACTCATCTGGACTTTCAGACTCACCATATTTTCGAACAATCCAATGATCAAGTTCCCATTGCCTCTTCACTTTGAGCCATTCTTGTCGATGCTCTTTGTCAATGAAGTAGTCAATGAACTGATCTTCCATCTCTTCTTCATTCGCCTTTAGCCTTTGCAGTCTCTCAATATGTTTTTCTATTTTCTTCTTGCTTGCATAACGACTTTCATCATTAGGATCAACAATCTTCTGCTTCTTTTCAACTGTAGCAACTCCTTCTGTTCCTTCAAACACTATCTTTCTTTTGGATCGTCTAGTCTGAATTTCAGTTTCTGGAGATGCAACATTCTTTCCTTTCTCCAATCTTTTGAGTTCATCAGCTTCAGCTTGCTCCAGCTCTGCAGTTTTTACTAGCCTCCTTTTAGGCCTCCTTAGCTCTTGCATAGCAGTAGCAACATCCTTTTCTTCTGGTTCAGCACTTAGCTTAGATAAGCTGACCTGCCCTACTATACTTGCTTCTTCCCCCTTTTTGGCTTCATCATGAGCCTTAAGAGTGAAAAAACTGGTAAAGCGAGTCATTTCTTCCTTTACGACCTCCTTCATTGCTTCAGCAGCTAGCTCTATCTGCCTTCGATGTGTTTGATCCCGACTCATCTTGTCCAGGCGATCAGCAGTAGATTCTAACTTCTGTGAGTTAATGACCAACTCATCTTTGAAATGAGTAGCTGTCTGACTCAGTAGAGTATTTTGCTTTGTCAGCTCAGTGAGAATAGCTTGAGAACGCACTAACTGATCTTGTGCTTCTCTCCTCTGCTCATCAGCTATCTCAATCTTCACACGATATAAACGTTCCATCTTGCTGGATTCTTCAGCCAATGATCTAGCAAATGAAATAGATCGTTTCTCAGATTCATCAACTTGTTTTTGCAAAAATCTTTCAACTTCTGCAGACAACTCCGCTCTGAAAGTTGAGTCCAACTTGTTGACTTCTCCAATAAACAAATCTTTTGAACTGTCAACGAGTGATTTATTCTGTTCTATCAACACATCCTTCATTTTTGAGTTTAAGAACTCTTCTAATGTAGAATGAACAACATCCTTCAAGTCTGACTTCAACTCAGTAAGATAGCCTATGGGAAATCCTTGAGTAGATGACTGGGCTTCAACCACCACATCTTCCTGAACTTTCTCTACCAGTTCCTCTTCATTAAACATAACAGCATCCAGGAATTCATCATCTTCTTTCCCAAAGTCAAAAGAATCAACCTCTTCTGAACTGTCAGCCTCATCTTCAGAAGGTTCAGAGGTTTGAACAGCCACATCAACAAGTTCTGTCTTCTCCTCTTCCACCAGCTCAGTCTGAGTCCCAATATCAGACGAGAACTCTTCAACCAGGATTCCATCAGGAATTTTTAATAGCCTTTTTACAAGATCAACCAAGGCTCTTGGTGGAAATAATTCGGAATGATCCTTTACACCACTATTTTCCTTTTGTTCCATCTCCCAATCCAAAAAATTGGAGATTCCTCCCATGCCTTGAATAACTTCGAAAAGGTCATCAGTTGAAGACTTCTTAAGAGCAAACCAGGTGCATATCCTTAAAAGAATTTCAAACTGCTCTGACTCATAGTCTACTTCGATAGTTGAGAGCGTCTTCTTCAGATTCTTGGTCATTCGGGCACGAATTCTCTTTTCCCTCAGACACATTGGATAATATACCAGGGAGTTAAATCTAACAGCAGACGGGTCCTGAGTAGATGGGGTCTCTAACTCAGCTGTTGCAGTGGCAACTGGCGTCTTGTCTGAAGTAGATGGGTTGGGGGGTTCACCATATTCTGGTGAGGGAGAGGGAGTGAAGGCAATGGTTTCAAAGGGCTTTGATGTGTCTTGGTTTGGTATGACAACTGTAGGAGTATCAGTTGTATCTAATTTGGGAGTGTTTTCGGGTAGGCTGGCCCTCAGTGGATATACTGGCAGCACTTGTGAGGTTGGGGGTACAA
Source organism: Galeopsis tetrahit (assembly GCA_963675135.1). Classification (NCBI taxonomy): domain Eukaryota; kingdom Viridiplantae; phylum Streptophyta; class Magnoliopsida; order Lamiales; family Lamiaceae; genus Galeopsis; species Galeopsis tetrahit. Next base: position 36,346,390 of record OY776122.1, read on the forward strand.
GTCGAGGCCTAGATCGACGTGACCTAGCCTTGGTTCGAATGGAAGTAGAAGGGAGAGAGAGAGGAATTGAAACAGATTGAGTAGAAGTACCAACCTGTCAACTCAACTCGACTGGACGAGTAGGTGATCCAACCCTTACAAGAGTGTACATTTCCGGAATTTGTTCACTCGACTCTTTCTCTTGTTGCGACTCTTCATCAGACTGAGTCTTTTCTGAGTCATCTGCACTGGACTCTCCTTTTTCAACCTCTTCCGATTCTTCATCATTAGACTTGTCTTCTGAAGAACTAGATGACCCAGCATACGGCATCACATCCATCGGATTCAACTCAGCTAGCCTAGGAGCAGATGGCCTAGCAGCAGCTTGCTTAGCCAGAGCTTCCTTCTTCAAGTAATGCTTTAGAGGATGAAATGGCTTGCCTTTACTCCAACTCGTCTTGTTTGGCAATAGAATGGGTAGGATGATACTTAACTTGTTTCCAAAGCTAACATTTGCAGAAACAACCCAGTTGGCTGAACTGGTGTCAACTTGCACAAACTTCTTGTAGTACATCAATCTATCCAAGAAGAGTTTAGTCCAGTTTCCTTCAGTGATTCCATCATAAATCACAGCCATAATTCTTGCTTTCTGGGGCGTCACAGAGTCAAAACTCCCAGTGACTCCTAGCAACATTTTAGATGCGATATCAAGAAGAGTCTTGTATTTTTCAAGAAGCTCCTTCTTCTTCACCACAGGAACCTTTCCATCGCTTTTCAACTTCAGCCTTCTTCCACAGAAAATACTTAAGTACCTCAACTCTCGGCCTTCAGCGTATCTCTCGATATCTATCGATCCGGATGGTAGTTTCAGCGATTCGGTCAGAAATTCTCGAGTGATCTCCACTCGCCTCCTTCCAATAAAGGCTTCAATCGAGTCGCCTTGTCGAGTTGCAGTAGCATAAAACTCCAACACTTCTTCTTCAAGAACAACCTCAGGAAATGCCTCCAAATAGGGTCTCAAACCGCATCTGAAGCATTTTATCAAGATTTCCTTGTTGTCTTCAGTGTGATTCCCTTTGAAAAATACCGATCCTTCTGTATGCACTCTTCCTTCGGTAATGTACTTACCGAGATCAAACCTAGCTTGCATGTTAGTACGAGCATCGAACATTGAAACGATAGGCATAGTAAAATGGTTTATGAAAATCGAGGAATTTCGAAGATGTTTGAGTGCTTGAGAAGTTATGAGATCAAGAGAAAAAATGAAATCGTGAGCAGTTAAGAATGAGTAGAATGGGTTTTAAACCTTTGAGTTCAATGGTTGAGATTGAAAGTATTAATCCAATGGACAGATATGAAAGGCTTTAGAAATTCAGTTTTACGGAATCGAGAAAATTATGTGATTTGGTATCGTAAAATTTGAAATCCGCCTCTTCTATTGGTAGGATAGAGGGGTGTATTCCTCCGACCTAGCTTAGTAGAGTTATGGCGCGAACTGGTTATATACACCTCATTAACTGGAGTGTATAAATCCAATTCTAAGTTTTTCAAAATTTCAATACTTCAAACTACATATATATATCCTTAATTCAAATTGGTTAAACACTTAGAATATGTAAATCATGAGAATACTTGTCTTATCTGTTCGAGTCTATCCAGAACAGACGAGTAGACTGGCGCACGAGACGAGTTCCCCCTTCGACTATGCTTGTCTACTTTAAACATCAAGTGATTATATGTACCTGTCTTGTTCTTGCACTACAGATTAGATGTATTACAGGTAGTCGAGTAGGATAAATAAAAATGAATATCAATCTAAGTCAATGATCAAGGTTCAAACAAGATGACTTTTACCAAACTAAAGAGTCAACATAAGGATCTTTAAGAAATCAAAAATTCCCCCTTAAATGTATATTCCCTTAGTATTACCCTCAGCTTTACCAGCTTCCTCATCGGGTTGGATGGTCAAATTGTCTGACCTTGTATACCTGTCTGTTGAGTGAGTAGACGAGTGCTCTGTTCTTTTGTGGTAACTTGTCTATATCTCCTTTCTTCTTAGGATTGTACCTGTCTTGTTAGTGCATTGCTATATACTAGTAGGATCAAGATCAATAAGTCCTAGACTAATGCATAATTCATGAAATCGAGCCTCAGCTAATGGTTTTGTGAAAATATCAGCTCTTTGAAAATCAGTATGAATCTTTTCCATGCGAATATCCTTCTTTTCTACATGATCACGTATGAAATGGTGTTTCACATCAACATGCTTACAACGTGTGTGCAGAACAGGATTTTGTGTAATGGCAATCGCACTATTACTATCACAGAATATAGGAACATTTGATTCACAAATATTATAATCTCTAAGCTGTTGTATAAGCCATAATAATTGACTACAACAACTGCCTGCAGCCATGTACTCGGCTTCAGTAGTAGAGGTAGCAACACTTGTCTGCTTTTTCGAAAACCATGAAATGAGTTTTGTGCCTAAGAATTGACAAGAACCGGATGTAGATTTCCTATCTATTCTACAGCCACCAAAATCAGAATCAGAGTAGCCACTTAGAGATAAATCATCATTTGAAGGATACCATATACCACGATTGATGGTTCCTTTCAAATATTTCAGAATCCTTTTAGTGGTTTCCATGTGACTCTCTTTTGGATTAGCTTGAAAGCGAGCACATACACCAACAGAAAATGCAATATCAGGTCTACTAGCAGTCAAGTACAGTAATGAACCAATTAGACCACGGTAATGAGTTTGATCAGTACACTTACCTTGTTCGTCTGGGTCCATTCTGTATGTAGGTAGCATAGGTACGCCAGCAGACTTGCATGTCTTAATACCATACTTGTCTAGAAGATTTCTAGTATACTTTGCTTGATTTATGAAAATCCCTTCAGGGGTCTGTTTTACTTGAAGTCCAAGAAAGTAATTCATTTCACCCATCATAGACATCTCAAATTTACTTTGCATGAGTGTTGAGAAACTTTCACTCAGCTCTTTGTTAGGTGACCCAAAAATGATGTCATCTACGTAAATTTGGACGAGTAAAATGTCTTTCCCTTCTTGTCTTCTAAACAAGGTTCTGTCTACCTTGCCTTTAGTAAAACCATTTTCTAATAGAAATTGAGAAAGAGTATTGTACCAGGCTCTTGGAGCTTGCTTTAGTCCATATAAGGCCTTCTTTAATTTGTATACCTGGTTACCTTTGACTTCGAAACCTGGGGGTTGTTCAACATATACTTCTTCCGCAAGAATACCGTTAAGAAATGCACTTTTAACATCCATTTGATATACAGTAAATTTCATGTAAGCAGCATATGCAAGGAACAATCGAATGGCTTCTAGTCTAGCAACAGGAGCATATGTTTCATCATAGTCTATGCCTTCAGCTTGTGAATAGCCTTGGGCGACTAGTCTAGCCTTATTACGAACAACTACATCATTCTCATCTTTCTTATTCTTGAAAATCCATCGAGTGCCAACTACATTATGATGTTTCGGTCTATCGACAAGTTCCCAGACGTCGTTTCGAACAAACTGGTTCAACTCGTCTTGCATAGCAATGATCCAATTACTATCAGCCAATGCCTCATTAATGGTTTTAGGCTCGATAGATGAGAGGAAACAACACCAGCAAAATAGAGATGGACTAGATTGTTCTTGCGACTCAAAGAGTTGTCGTCTAGTCTTCACACCAACAGTAGAGTCACCAATAATATTTTCAGTATTATGCGCTGATTTCCATGTATTTCTATTCTTAACAATAGTACTATCATCTATATCATGTACAGCATCATGCATGTCAACATCATTATCATCAGAAGATTTAATGGGAGTAGACGAGTCGACTAGTTTAGGTATGTCAACTGGTCTAGTAGAGTTACCTTGAGCACTCACCTTCTTCTGGTCATCTGACTCGAGAGCTTTTATAAATGGATTGTAAGCTTGAACGGATTCATATACCTCTGAGTCTTTGTCAGATTCGACAGTTAGCTCAGTAGCTTTCTCACTGATCTTGTTGGCAGACGCGTCCTGTTGAGATTCTTCGAAAACCACATGTGGTGTTTCTTCCACACAAAGGGTTGAGTAGTTGAATACTCTAAATGCTTTGCTAGTCGAGGAGTATCCTAAGAATATCCCCTCGTCTGCTTTAGCATCGAATGCATTCAACTTGCTTTTCCCATTGTTATGGATGAAACACTTGCATCCAAATATATGAAAATATGAAACTCTGGGTTTTCTACCTTTCCATACCTCATAGGGTGTCTTACCTAGTGCTTTATTGATAGCACTTCTGTTTTGTGAGTGGCATGCAGTGTTGATAGCTTCTGCCCAAAATTTCTGAGGCGTATTATACTCTGTCAGCATGGTCCTGCAGGCCTCCTTAAGAGTTCTGTTCCTTCGTTCTGCTACTCCATTTTGCTGTGGTGTCCTAGCTGCACTAGTAAGGTGCTGGATGCCACGCTTAGAACAAAATTCTTTAATATAGCAGTTAATGAATTCAGTACCCTTGTCACTACGGATCTTGACAATTGACTGATTCTTCTCAACCTGTAACTTCTTTAACAGATCAGGCAAAAGTGTTTGTGTATCACTCTTCTTGTGTAAGAAGACTACCCAAGTGAACTTAGAATAGTCGTCTACCACAACAAGTGTGTACCTTCTACCGTTCAAAGTTGGAGGAGTTATTGGGCCATGTAAGTCCATATGTAGAAGTTCAAGAACTCTACTGGTTGAGAGGGATGGAATTGATTTAAAAGAACCCTTTACTTGTTTACCTTTTTGACAGGACGTGCATACATGTGACTTATAGTAGACTTCATTGGGAATACCTTCCACAAGGTAGTCTCTGGCTATCTTATTAAGAACCTTAAAGTTTAGATGACAAAGGCGTCTATGCCAGAGCCAGCCAAGTTCTTTAGGATTCTTAGTAAGTAGACAGGTGTCCCTCGGACAACTGTTCCAGTTTACTATGTACACACTTCCTTGTCTAATGCCGACCAGTAATACTGTGTGTGTCCTTTTGTCGATGATTTCACATTTCTGACTCTTGAACTGCACCTTGTATCCACGATCACAAAATTGTGAAACAGAGAGTAAATTGTATTTCAAGCCTTCAACATAAGAAACATCTTGAATCTCTATGTCTCCATTCCGAATGTAACCAAATCCTTTAGTAACAGCAATAGAGCTATCACCAAATATCACTTTTGGTCCTTCTTGCTCATGATAGCTTGATAAGAGAGTCTTGGTACCAGTCATGTGGTGCGAGCAGCCACTGTCTATGTACCAAGTTTCTCCGGTTGAGCCACCTTTCTTGTATAGATCGAGTCGACCCTGCAATAGATGATAATACATAATTTAGGTACCCTCCTTGTTTATTGGGGTCCTTGGGGGTTAGTCGAGTTCAATGGAATCCAAATGTACATTGGAGTCCTGAACAAGTTTGACCTTCTAAGCTTTCGACCATATTTGTTGCAAAATAAGACCTTGTTATCCTTATCTGGCCTATCAATCGAGTTCGGGTCTACTCTTTGGAGATAGCCTTTTGACTTAATCTCTACTTGAGCAGGCACTTGTCTATGATAGTCAGAGTAAGGTTTATATGCATTAGGTCCATACGGTTTATAGACATGTTTAGGTCTTTCTTCTCCTTTGATATCATATGACAAAGGTGGAGGATATAAAACAGGTTGTGTACGATATTTTGGACCTCCCTGTCTAGGTATAGACGAGTAGAGTTGAGACTGCCTTATGAAAGGAGGTCTAGACTTTTGTCGTCTAGTCTGTACTTGTCTAGTACTAGCCTCTTCGGGATACCAATCCTCGTATCTGACCTGATTTGGTCGTCCACGATTCCTAGTCCTTTGAAGATTAGTTCTAGGTTGAACAGGCTTGTTGTTACCATTATTTTTACCTCCCTTGGTAATTGGAATGTTAACTCGAGCTTGTTTTGGTACAGTGCCTTTAGATGGAGTGTCAATATCGTATATCAATGGTTCTTTTCCTTTATCATTAGTCAAAGAGCTTGAGATGAAAATAGTAGGGTTCTTAGGAACTTGAGTAGACGAGCTGGGTGTCTCAGCACCTATGCCTGTCTTGTCAGCAGGAGCCCTATACCTATCTGACAATTCAAGGTTAACCTTAGATGAGTTAACCAGGTCAGTAAGTTTAAGGTCTAAAGTGACCACCTCGGTTTCTAAGAACTTATTACGTTCTTCAAGCTTTTTGAGCTTACTTTGTAAAACATTGAATTCATGTTTCTCAGTAGCGTGTGTCTTAAGTAGGTCTTGATACAACTTGTCTGTCAATGCACACTTCTCTCTGAGTTGTCTCAACTCTTCTTGCAAGCGTTCATTTAGGACTGTTATATTAGGATCTACTTTAGACTGAGCTTCCTTAAGATCAATGATTTCTTGTCTTAAGGTGATGTTTTCGTCACTGACTTCAATGAATGCCTTGTTGGCAAGTAGGAGGTCGTCTTCAACTGCACTAGTAGAGTGCTGAAGACTACTCCCTACTTGGCTACTGGCAGATTCACTTTCATCAGAATCTGATTCATCACATGATTGAAAGGACGTAGCAGAAGATACCTCTTGGTCGATTTTAGCCATGAAGCATAGACCATCATCAACTATGAATGCTTCATCGTGATCTGGTTCAGACGGGTAGCTAGATGAGGATGATGGCAACTCGTCTGAGTCAGAGTCAGAGTCAGAGTCATCATTGGCCATCATTGCCTTCTTACCACGGTTGTATCTTCTTTCCCTTCGTGCTTTGCGTTCTTCTCGATCATCAGTACTCAGGTCTGGACATTCATATATGTAGTGACCTGGTTTCTCACAGTTATAGCACACGAGATCATTAGTAGCCTTTTTAATAGGAGAGTTGTTCCTTCGTTTATCACGTCTATCAGAACGAGTAATATTCCTACCATCAGACTCTCTATCTTGTCTGTTACCTTTCGAGACTTCGTCTCTCCTTTCGGACGAGTTTCGGTCTCGTCTGGTTTCAGACGAGTTCTTAGAAGCAGACCCTCTATGCTCTCTATAGAACTTCTTATATCTTCCGAAACGTTTATTCAGCCTATCAAACTTTCTAACCATGAGGCTTACCTGATCCTTCAGACTAAGATCAGTATCTAACTCGTCTTTCACAGAAGCAGACCTAGTCTTAGTTTTAGACCTGTCTATCTTAGATGAACTAGCCTTAAAAGCAACGTTCTTAGATACATCATGTTCTCTGTCACTACTCACTATGGGTTCATCTTCGTCTAAATCAAACTCATGAGCCTTTAGAGTTTGAAACATAGTCTCTGCTGTCCATACGTCTATATCTTGGGTATTCTTAACAAGCATTTTTACCATTTTCCAACGACTATCAAGGCTTTTGAGAATCCTAAGATTGATTTCTCGTGGAGTATAAGATTTACCAAGGACTTCCAAGTCATTCATGATTTTAGTAAACCGAGTATCCAACTGGTCTATTGTTTCACCAGCTTTCATATGAAATGATTCGAATCTTTGGACTGCAGTGGAGAGCTTGCTTTCTTTGATTAGGGATGTCCCTTCACAAATGATAGCTAAGCGATCCCACATTTCTTTGGCAGTTTTACATTTTAACACTTTTCCCAGATACTCGTTAGGAAGAGTGTGTAAGATGTAATTCTTGGCCAAGCTATCCAAATTATTCTGTCTCATTTCTTCAGAGGTTAGTTCTGACCTTGGTTTCTTGACGAGAGTACCCACTGGTTGATTTGGATCAAGGGCAGCAGTATTGGGGATCATGGTCACAATTGGACCTTCAGTGACTACGGAGATCATTAAGTCGTGAGTGGAGCTGAAGATGGCTTCCATCCGTAGCTTCCAGTAGTCGTAGTCTTGTACCTGGAACTTTGGTAGTTTGTTAGCGCTGATCTCAAGAGACATGGTTTCAAGAAATAAGTGCTAAGTAGAGTTATGATCAAGAATAACAGATAAGACACGAACAGGGAGCACGAAAACAGATGTTACAAGAATATGATCAAGAACACGTATACAAGAACAATCAAGGATCAAGACTTCACCCTAAGTCTTGAGTCGGTTATCAAGAAACAGCAGTTCGTAAACTACTGCTCTGATACCACTTGTTGGTCCCAAGTTGAGTTAATAACGAGTAAGCTAGTGAAAATGTCTAGAGGGGGGTGAATAGACTTTTCAAAAATCTTTCGAAATATCAAAGTACAATATGCGGAATACGAAATTAACAATGAGCCCAATTCAAGATTATACTCAACTTAGATTCGAGAACTCTGTTCTATACTCAACTAATCTTATTCAGTTAAGTAGTTAAACCAATTAATCAATTTAAACAATCAAAACAGTAAAGTAAATTGAACACGAGATTTATAGTGGTTCGACAACTTGTCTACATCCACTCTCACAAACCCAGTTGTGAAATTCTTATTAACTCGTCCAATGGAGTAATATGTTCCTGTCTTTAAAGTCCCAAGAAGAAGACTTAGATCTTCAACAGACTATACCTCCAGATATGTCTACGATCTTACTAGAAATTTACAAGTATCTAGCACCTTGAAAAGTAACAAACAAAAACTTAAAAAAAAACTTCTCTGATCTTCAGTAGTAGCCTTCTTGATTCTTCACTTGTCTTCTGGCTTTACTTTCTGAACTTCAATCAACTCTGAGAGTAAACTTCAATAACGTTTGCAGTATCAATATTTCAGTAGTCTTTAACCAATGAATACCTTGGGGTATTTATAGACTTCAAATTCCAAGAACTTTCAGTTGTGTAACAACCTTTCTTGAAAACTAACTTGTAACTGATTCTTTATATCCTTCTACGCGTTTCTTCAGTTAATTAGTTATTCCATAACTAATACTTCAATTTCATCTTCAATCTGTAACTAACTTCAAGTTGACCTGTCTTTGTGTAGTTGCGCACCTGTCTTGTCCAGTAGTAGTAGACTGCGTCTTCTACTTGACATAGAACTAATCTAGTCCTATCAACTAATCCTAACAAGACTATTACATTACATTAAGCTTTTATAACACAAGCTTAGTCAACTTATAACTATACAATGATTCTATACATTACATAAAAAACATGAGCTTCTATACATCTTGAATAGCTCAATATAAAACCTATCACGTATATAAAGTACTTATAAACTGTACTTGTCTTTTTCTTTCATACTTATCTTTTGAAACTATTACTTGTCTTGTGAATTCTACTGATCTGTACAAGACGACTTCAACTTAACTAGACTAGATCAGTCAACACTTAGAAAATATTCAAGTCTTCTTTTGGCTTATCAAAACTTTATCTTTTATCTTTTATTCATCATTTAGGACTTGTTCTAGGATTCATATCCCAACAATTTCCCCCTTTTTGATGAAGCCAAAACTACTTGAATCTTTTCTCATTAGTAGACCAGTTAAGTAGTTACCTTGTCTTAAACATCAAATAGTACTTATCTTTCATTCATTCAAAATAGATCAGTAGATTACACATACTTGAATAAAAAAAACTAATCAAACAGAAACTAATCTGAAAGAGTACCTCCTTCTGGGTTTGGAACACAGAATGCATCTATGAGTCTCTTGTGAATTAGACAGACCTGATCTTCATCTTCAATCTTCTCTTTATCTAGCAGCTCTTCTTCAAATTTGTTGATTTGATTAACATCAACCCTTTTTCCTGAGCTTGTCATAGGAGTCTTCCATTTTGGAAAGGTCGGTATCAGAATGTTGAAATTTGCAGCGGCTGATATCCTCATGACCAAATTCCAAAGCAATCTATTCTGTCCTTCCATGAATTTGTCAAACATGGCATACAACTCATCTGGACTTTCAGACTCACCATATTTTCGAACAATCCAATGATCAAGTTCCCATTGCCTCTTCACTTTGAGCCATTCTTGTCGATGCTCTTTGTCAATGAAGTAGTCAATGAACTGATGGGCTTCTAATTAAAAATGGTGGGCTTCTAATTAAAAATGGTGCGGACCTTCAAATTATTGAAGATGGGCCTATTTAAATGGTGATATGGGCTGCTGAATTTTTGCTCATGTACAGTAGCAAATTGATTGCTGAATAATCAACATGGCTGTTGCAGGGCCAGCCAAAATGGGCCTCAATTAATTCTTCATGTGGGCCCTTTAAATGAACATTTAAATTGGGTCTAACCCAATCACCATCTTCTTGCTTTTAGTTCTCAAGCCCTATTATTATCAATTTCTTCTCGATTTATTCCTTCGATTGACTTCACAAAATTATCGAGGCGTGTTTTGCTCCAAAAATCATCATTTTTCCTACAAAATAGCAAACTTACACCATTTCTCCAAATCAAGTGCAATTAGTCAATTTAGTATAAATAATGCACGAAATCCAATAAAATTATGCGAATTAAACACATGAATTTCAAGCAATTTTCACACTAATCAGTTGTGCACCAGTTGACCAATAAAAAGGTATGAAATATAAAAGAAAAAAAAAAACCTAAAACCATAAGCTCACAAGTCGAGCCAGAGGCCGGAGTGTCGTTAAAACCTTGCCTAGGAAAACCCTCCTTAGTGACAAAACCCAGGCGAAGGAAAAAGGTAAACTCCTCTAACAATCAATGTCTGTAAAAGACGGTATACAAATCTTTATGCAAGAAAGTAAGTAAGAAATCTGGAGGATAGCCCCTCCAAATGCCGTTGATCTTCGTCTTGGCCACTGCGTCAGCCGCCTGGTTGGCCTCTCTAAAAGTGTGAGAATACCGAATGTGCATGTCTGTGGTAAGAGGATGAACCTGACTCCAGAGACCCTGCAGGCGCCAAGGAATAGAAGGAGTAGAGCTCATCAAAGTGCTAGCTGTCAGACTGGAGTCCGACTCGATCCATAGGAACCGCCACCCTTGGGCATGGGCATACTGAATAGCTATGAGTGCCGCTGCTAACTCCGCCTCAAAAGGAATACCCCAACCAACCTCTTGGGCAATAGCCGCAACAAAGAAACCCCTGAAGTTCCTAAACACCGCCCCTGCATGCAGGCTACCTGGAGAGGATGTTGCACTGCCGTCTGTGTTGATCTTGTACCAATTCGGATCTGGGGGGATCCATCTAACAGACGAACCTTGTCGAGTCGGCTTGTGCCTGCCCAAAACACCAAGAGATCTGGCAATCAAGAGATCCCGAACTGAACCGTCGGCATAACCCCGAGAGATGCTATTGGCTTCCCTAATACCAGCAACGATCTGCGCCATACAACGTCTGACCGAGGGGGAGACCCCATCAAAGACCAACCTGTTCCGCAGAGCCCAAATAGCCCAAACTGTAGTGACAAATGCTGCTCTCCATAACTCTAAAGACTGCGGACTCAATCGAACTCTAGTAGCTTGGAGGAAGATATCAAGAAAGCTGATCCCCGTGTGGATCGTGACTCCAAAAAGCTGAGTCAGATGCTGAAGAACCTCCAGAGTGAATGGACAGTGAGCTAATATATGGTCTAAAGACTCAGAGTCTCTACGACAGAGCATACACATCGAAGGACCGTGAATCCCAAATGAGACCAGCCAATCAGAAGTGGGGAGCTTGCCCCATATCGCCCTCTAAATAACCGTAGAACGACACATCGGAATGAAGGAACTCCAAATCCACGACGACCAGCCAAGACGAGGGAGAGGAGATCTGAGCATGTCATAGGCCACTCGAGAGGTTAGCTCCCCTGAGGTGGTACCTTCCCAAATACGTTTGTCAGGGCCATGAAGAACCCTAATCTGAAGGATGTCTCTGACGATATCTGTGAAGTCCATAACGAAGCACTCCTCAAAGTGCCAACAATCGTCATAGAAGAAGTCCCCAACCGTGCTCTTCAGGGTAGTAGCAAACCAATCCGGGAGGCCAATCTTATCAGAAATAGTGTAACCCAACCAGTTATCATGTCAGAAGTTGACTGTCGAACCCCTACCAATCAACCATCTCGACCCATCAGAAAGCCTCGAAACATGAGGACGAATACCCGGCCCAATAGATGAGCTCCTCCCATGGGGACGCAATCTGCCATCCGAGGTAAAGTGTCTCCTGTGAAGCAGAGCTGTATCTGGAGATCTGTGCTGAAGAATGTCCCAACTCAACTTACAGAGAAAGGAGGCATTCGCCAATCTAATGGAGCGAACCCCCATCCCTCCTTCTCCAAAGGGAGCACAAACCCTCTTCCACGAGACCGAACAAGAACCACTCTTACGATTGACGTCACCCTTCCAAAGAAAGTTGTGCATAGCAGATTCCACCTGGCGAAGTAGGAAAATAGGCCACTTGTAGACCATCATAGAGTGGACCATAGATCCCGTGATAACCGAGTTAATCAAACATCGTCTCCCTGCCAAGGAAAGGGAGCTACCCTTCCAACGACTGAACTTGGCAATAACATCGTCTGCCACAGGCTGTAGATGAGCCTTCCTGGGGCAACCACGAAAGATCGGAACTCCTAGGTAAGTAAAAGGAAGGGAACCTTCTACGATGCCTGTGACTCTGAGCATCCGACAACAAAGCCTTTGGGGAACAGCACGCCCAAAGAAAGCCCTAGACTTCGGAGGACTATAGATCTGACCTAAAAGACGACCATACCCCTGTAAAACAGCATGCAGGTTCCTGATATTAGACTCAGTGGCCCTCAAAAATATCATGATGTCGTCCGCATAGAAGAGATAACGAGGGACATATCGGATGGGATAAAGTCGGCCTCTATCGATCTCCCAATCAATCCATCTCCCAAGCGCCTCCTCCGCAATACAAAAAAGCAATGGTGATAGATGATCTCCCTGACGCACACCCCGGGAGCAAGAAAAGTACCCCTTCGGCTCCCCATTGATGAGAACTGAAATCCTAGCCGAGTCCAGGACTCCTCTCACCATAGATATGAAAGTAGTACAGAAGTCCATCGTTGCCATGACGGCCTCCAGAAACCGCCAAGAGATGGTGTCAAACGCTTTGATCATGTCAATCTTCAAGGCCATATGCCCGTGAACTCTCGGGTAGTCCAGGGTATTAATGGCGTCAGATGCAAGAGCGATGCAGGTGTGAATCTGCTTCCCTGAGACGAAACCAAACTGATATGCAGAGAGACAACTACTAACGAACGTGCCCAATCTCAAAGATAGAACTCTGGTCATAACCTTAAAGATGAAGTTACCCATCACAATCGGGCGAAACTCCTCCACTTTACAGGCCCCTTCCGTCTTGGGAACAAGCGTCATGAAGCAGGAGTTCAGCCCAGGAGGTAAAAGTCTGAAAATGAAGTAGTGTCTAATAGCATCGATCACCTCCTGGCCCACAATGTCCCAGCAACCCTGATAAAAGCAGCCCCCAAAGCCATACGGACCCGGAGCGCTCGAAGCATCCATATCAAAGACAGCCCTTCGAACCTCTTCCGCTGAGGGAACACTCACAAGGAGACCATTATAGGCATCAGTCACAACGGTATCCATAAAGCTGTCCAGAATACTAGCATCGAAAGGAGATGACCGACCATTAGTTGTGCACCAGTTGATTTTACTAAACAATAGTTGTTGTTTTCATTAAATAATATTAGTTGTGCACCAATTGCACTGTGCAATTGGTGCGCCAAATTGCCACTTATTTCTCAATGATATTCCACAATACAAACGATTGTTGAATTGTGTGATACCATGACACGGAATATCCTATTCCAGACTATATTTTAAATTATCTTTGGACGACGAACACCATTTAGAATAGAGAATCACGTGTGCACCAAACTTTTGAAAATAACTTTCTTGTCTCGTTTGAAGGTAAACATGATCTTTCACGAGGTTTTAAGATTATATCCACCGGTAGTGATCCTTAATCGAGTTACTCAAAGAGAGAGTAGATTAGGTAAAGTAACGGTACCAGCCGGAGTCCAGCTTATGATGCCTGTGCTTTTGGTGCACCACAACCGCAAAATATGGGGCGAAGATGCAAGTGAATTCAATCCGGAGAGATTTAGTGAAGGGGTTTCGAAGGCTACACAGCAGGGTCAACTCGCCTACTTCCCTTTCGGATGGGGGCCTCGAATATGCCAAGGCCAAAACTTTGCCATGTTGGAAGCAAAAATGGCAATGGCAATGATTTTGCAGCACTATTCGTTTGACCTTTCTCCATCGTATTCACATGCTCCTCATACGGTCATCACTCTTCAACCTCAACATGGTGCACATTTGATTCTTACCAAAAATATTCCATAGTATGGTTTATATTTTAATGTATCTGAGTTCTAGTAAGGCCTGGAGAATGCCACCTTTATATTTTGAAAAATGTTAACGTTGTGGATCAGTTTTACTATGCAATTTTAACTTAATTTTAATTTTTTATTTATAATTTTGGCAAATCATGAAATAAAAACTATTAATAAGTATTTATTCATCTAATAAAAAGTATGTATCACCTCGTATGATGTATAATATTAATTGAATATTGATTTTTTTTAATAGTGTTCAGTTTACAAACTAACTAATAATTCTATTTTGCATGAATTAATAATTTTCTTCATATAAACCAATATTTTTTATTTTATAAATAAGTTAAAATTGTGTCAGTACACCAGGCAAGTGATGCGTAGAAGTTTTGTTTATCGTTGCCCCTTGATCATGCGAGCATGAGTATTTATATATATATATATATATATACTCCCTCTCCCCCTATCCACCAAATTGTGCTCAATTTTTTATACATATTTTTTTTAAAAATCATATTTTAATTATAAAAAATATATGTGAAAAAATAAGTAAAGAATATTGTTGGTAGATACTCAATCTTGTAAATAAAGTAGAAAAAACACTCAAAAGTTAATTATTTAAATAGAATAAGCATGTTTTTTGTGCACCGAAAAAAAAAGAAATGAGCATACTTTTGGTAGACGGAGGGAGTATATATATATATAAAGATTCTCAAATTTTCATGAATATTTATTTGAGCAAGAAAATCTATTTTTAATTTGGCATAATTATTGCATATTTAAAAATAAAATTCAAGTCTGAAATATGAATTTCAATGTTTTTAAAATGTTTTTTTAATTGATTTGATTATATATATACACACTTTCACCGTTTGGAGCCGTTAACATGATAATTAAACGTCGATTGAACAATTTATCAATTTGTAGCACCTCACTTGGGCATGTTGTTTCAAAATATTTGCAGTTTTTTAAAATATCTTTTTTTACATGATCAAAATAAATATAGAGTTTATGATAAAAGGTGTCATACTCTCGGGGGAGCTATTTAGCCCCTGGGCCAAGTGATATTGCAAGTGGGACTCGGAAACGCTCCGAAGAAAAGAGTCATGATGATTGACTTTCTGATTGTAGATATTCCTTTTTCATACAACGTGGTAATTTTGTGGGATTCAACTCCCACCTCTATTGGACGACTGAGGTACCATACACCATCTAAAAAGGTGATAGTCCAGTGGTTGTTCTGGGGCTTGTTCTATAAGTCCACAAGACTGAATCGAGCTCATCGATCCAGGTTCCTCCCACCTTCTCTAGACGAGTACGTATTCCATCCACAATATTTTGATTGGTCACTTCAACCTGACTGTTAGCTTGTGGACGTGCTACCGAATTAAACCTCTTGATTATCTTATGCTCTTGACACTAGGTTTGAATCAGTCTCCCATTAAATGGAGTGTTATTATCCGACACTAAGATTTGTGGGATTCCAAACCTGCAACATATATATTTCCCCAAGAAGCGTATCACATTTGCTTCCTTAATATTGGCTAATGGGGCCGCTTCTACTCATTTGCTAAAGTAGTCCACATCCACTATAAGAAACTTATTCTGCCCCGATGAAGATGGGAAGTGTCCCACAAGGTCTACCCCCATTTTGTAAAAGGGAAGGTGAATACATGGCATTTTCTCAGTGGGAAAATGTATAAGTGGAACATTCTTTTAGCAACTCTCACATCTCTTCACAAATATTCTTTAGCATCTCGCGCTATGGTGGGCCAATAATATCCAGCCCTCAATGCTTTTTTCAAAGTTGCTTTGAAGTCTTCATAGCTAGCTCCACAACTTTCATGTATCTCTCGAATCACATGATCCCCTCATTCTTTGAGAGGCATCTCAAATGTGGATGGGTGAATGACTTCTTGTACAATCGTCCACCTACAAGACAATGTTCTCAATCTCATCAGTTTTACCTTTCTAGAATCTCTTGGAGCTGGTTCGGCTCTCAATGCTTCTAGAATTTCTCTTCTCCAATTCTCTCATTCTTCCCAATCTTACTCACTCGTAATAATTTATATTCCAAACGTGAAGTTACAAAACTTATGTAATAAGTTTTGATGGCCAAAACACTTAATAGTTTATTTAGTAGGTTATGTTATCTGATAGGATAAGCTGAGTTGTATAGAACAGCTTATAGTTTCTTAGTCTAGTCATATGAGATCAGTTGTATGTATATCAGCTGAGATCACAACTTAGATTTACACGCGCTCACTCAAGACTTGAAGAGTAGAAGACTAGAAGACTAAGAAAACCTTGAAGATATAAAGAAGACCATGTTTAAAGATCAGAAAAACAAGACCCTTGTATGCCTTATCAGCTGATATGGGCTTTTGAAGATGTCTATTGTCTAAACTCTAAAGCCTCAAGACTTAGAAGATATCAAGATAAGAAGAGGAAATTTAACAAGACTAAGATGAGTTGGACTCATCTGTATCAAGACTAGAGCTGTCAAAACGGGCTAACGGGGCGGGGCGGTCCACAACCCACTTCAACCCGTCATTTTACGGGTTTTGGCGGGCCGGTCCACGGCGGGTACGGGTTAAAAAATACTCAACCCAACCCAACCCACGGCGGGTTGCGGGCTAGCCCACGGGCTTTATCTTTATATATTAATTTTTTACTTTTTTACATTTATTAAAAAAAATGTGCAAATAATTTAGAATAATCTTTGATTAAACCCACACAGTTATGTCAATAATTTTAATCTCTTATAATCAGAAAGTATACCTCAAATATATATTATTTTGTTTTATTAACAAATCAATTAATTGGACTAAAATTTAAACCTTCAAATTGTTTAAATCCTTATTGCCAAAAGAGTGGAATATATATAATATTCAATGAAAGATTAATTGACAAATCAACCATACTATCAGTAGCAAATATCAATTTACGAATACACGTCTCACCACACTCTCTTTCAATCTACTAATGATAATTATGCTCTTATAAAGAAAAAGTTAAAAAAGAGATTTAAATCTACATTAATTATTATATCTCTCCCGAAGTCATGTAAATACATGGATGACAATGGTGTATTCTTATTCTCAAATCTCAATTTTGTTTAATAGTATAATATTTTTGTGATCTTGAATCTTGATTTAAAGTTGAATTGAATTCGTAAATTTTTAGTTATCACATTTTTAATTACAATTCAATTTAAAAAATTAAAAAAATAGTTTTTTAAAAGCCCGCGGTCCAACCCGCCCCGTCCACGGTCCAACCCGCCAAAACCCACGACCCATACGGTCTGGTCCATACGGGCCCGCTTTTTAAACGGACCTAAATTACTCAACCCAACCCACTTTTTTTATACGCGGGGGCGGGTCGACCCAACGGGCCTAGCCCATTTTGACAGCTCTAATCAAGACATATGGCATCCATTCAAGCTAGGAGGTTGTTGTATCGATCAGAACAGAAGACTAGAAGACAATCGACTAGAAACAAGCATGAAAACCTAAGTGTGGAATCTCGGTCACTGATTTACAAACACATTTTCACGTCACGATTACCAGTGAGTTTACCTGTTACACAGCTGGTAAAATGACCAGATAACTAAATGTGATAAAGTTAAGGGCTGAATTTCAAAATCCAAAAAGTTGGGGACTTAAAAGAAATGGATGTGAGTTAAAGGACTAAAAAAACATCTACCCTAGAAGTGTACTTCATTACGAGAATAGCAATAGGTAAATTCACCTCAAGTGCGCATGGATGAAGATGCAGTTTCTCCAGCATAGGTGGAATTTCAAAATGATTGAAGCCAGTCACGGATCGAATTCCTAAGCTCTAAACTGTAGGAATGGATAATGAAACTTCAACAAGAACCTGAGATTTTTTGAAGCAAACAGTCTTGAAATTACCATAGAACCTGAAAAACCTAAGACTTGGCCCTTGAAACTTCCAAACGAATTGAAAGATTAAGAACTTTGAGGCTGTTTAAACAGTCAGCAACATCCAAACGAATTGGTAAACCACCTGCATCCGTAAAAAATAAGTGTCAAGAAACCACTGTTTCAAATGTACTTTATTAGAAGAATATCTCACCTCCGGATTAAGATTCAGTTTCTCCAGCATTGGTGGAATTTGAAAATACTTGAAACCACTGGAGGACGATATGGGAATGGATTTTTTGAATTTAAAACACCACTGAACATGAAAAACCTGCTGAGACATAACCCTTGAACTTCAAATACATCAAATTCAGTGCAGTTTTCAAGCCTAAGCAGACGATTCTGAGAGAGAAACTGTTCAAAGATTCCAGGGACAAATTCTACACACTGAAAATCTAGCGTAGCAAACAGATATAGGCGCTTTAAGTTTTGGAATAGATGTCCATTTATACCTCCATATGCTGGTCTTCACTGCTTCCTGCAATGGCAAGCGACCAAGAATAGTATCTATGATACAACCAGGCAGATTACTTATGGCATCCATCTACACTCAATTCCACAAACAATCCTGGACATCCAAAAATCTATTGTTAATTAAACTGAAAATTATAGTAGAACAAAAAGATAGTGCTAATTAAAGTCCATTGTCCTATTTAATTTCCTATTCATTGAAAGAGTAAACAGCTGCCGTGACTAAAGGAAAGGCATTAATTCATGACAGAGAAAAGCATTAATTCTTGAATAACGGTTTCTTCAGCAAGCTCCCCGCCAAAGAGCAAAAATAATACCATATCTCCTAGTGTAGATTAACTCAAGATAGGTGGTTAATTAGACTCAAAATAGATGTCTAATCAAGGTCTAAAATAATTTTTTTATCTAATATGCAAAAAAATACTCGATTGTATATATGTCAAATGACCAAAAAATAAATTATTTATGATTTAATGTGGACCAATTGAGAGATCTAAACTGATCATAGATAACTCAACATATCTACCACCAAATGGAGCCTAAAGGTATTGTAGGGTTCTTTATAAATAAAGTGATTGATTGTAAGAAAATTTTGAATGACAATTAGAGTAATTAAGTGATAGTAAGGTGGAGATAAAGTGATGATTTCTAAAAAAATGTATGAGAACAAATTTGATGAACAAGACAAATAAGATAGGTGAACATAATTTTGGTGTACGAAAAAAAAAAAAAAATTCTCGGTCCACCAAAAGTGTGTTCAGTTCTATTTTTTGGACCAAAAAATATGTTTATTCTATTTAAATAATTAACTTTTAAGTATTCTTTATACTTTATTAACAAAATTATCTCACATATATTTTTTATAATTAAAATATAATTTTTTAAAAAAATATGTATAGACAACGAAAGTATATACTGAGTATTACTGCCATGCTTTAGATATTGTACTTGAATATGAGGACCCGTCCAAATGGGGCGGGGCAGCCTGGTCTGCCGCAGGTCAACTTATTTACATAATTTTTTTATCATATAAATAATACACAAAATAAATAAATGAAAGTACTGTATAAGTATGTTGATGAATTAATTTTATATTTTTAAGATATTGATATCAATATAAAAATATTTAGCTGAAATACTATATTTCTTTTCATGTTTTGTTCTATTAACATCACAATTGGCCTAATTAAATAAATAGTGGTGAAGTTCAATTATTTTTATTTATAGATTATACTTCATTCGAAAGTTACTCATTTTGTCATTTTAGACGTCCCATCGAAAGTTACCAATTTCTTTTTGCAGCAACAATCACTATCTCTTCTACAAATATTGTGTCCTGTCTTCCCCAAAAGAGAGCATATCTCTTCTAAAAATATTCCTAACTTTTCCTAGGAAATTTAAGCATTTATTTCTTTTTCCTCCATAAAGTTGATCATTGAACAATCTTTGGTAACTTTTACTGCGATGATGAAGAAAGCCTTCATAGTGTTTTTACAAGAATGTCCAACATGAAAGGAGAAGTAATTTTTAAACCGGAGGGAAGACGGCCAACTGGTTTGCGGATTTATATAGAAATATTTGTGTGGCAACCTTGTAAGCCAACATCTACTTGGAGAAGCATATGTTTGGTGAAACAGCACTCAGTAGCCTGTTGATATTAGTTTGCTTCACTTCATCAAAGCGATTTCATATTACTTTTGTGAAACTGATACAAGTTTTAAAATCAGATACGCATAATACCTCACCTATTTACAAATACACGGGCAGTTGGAGATGCTCGGGGAAATTGCTGGAGCCGGTCCATCACAGCACCAGAAAGTAAATGACCTTGAGTTGAAATCACCATTTTCTCGAGCCCCGCAGCAGAAGCCAGCAGATATCTTGAAAGCTCCATTTCAGGCTCATAAGTTGACACAAATAAGGGTCTGGTGTTTCTTGGGCTCGTATGAATTCTATAACAGCTAACACAACTCTGTTGGTGTATAACTTCACAAAGAAGGATGAATGAAATCATATTAGTACCTCTCCAATGGAGGTAAATTCGAAGAAGAAAATAAACTTGAAGCGATTACTCACATGAACCTTTAGCCTATGTAAGTTTGGAGAACTTCATGCTAAGCAGAGAGCACAAGCAACCTCCTCGATGCTATCCAGATACATTGACAGATTAACAACTTTGAGACTGTTTAAACAGTCAGCAACAGCAAAACGACTTGGTACACCACCTTTACCCAAAATCTGTGCCACCAAACCGCATGTTAAAAGTGCACTCCATTACGAGAATAGCATTAGGTATCTCTCTCACCTCCAATACACATGGATGAAGATCCAGTTTCTCCAGCGTAGGTGGAATATGAAAATACTTGAAGCCAACATAGGAACGAATTCTCATGATTACTTGTGTAGGAATGGATAACGAAACTCCAGCAAGAACCGGAGATTTTTTGAAGCAAATAGTCTTGAAAACGCCATGGAACATGAAAAACCTGAGACTTGGCCCCTGAAATTCAAATGCATCCAAATCGGTGCAGCTTACAAGCCTCACCAATTCCAGCAAAGGGCTCTGAGAGATCAATTGTTCAAAGATTGCAGGGTCAAAGTCTACTTCATGAAAATTTAGCGTAGCAAGCTTGCTAAATCCTTTGAATTCTGGTGGTGGCTTGAATATACATCTATACAGATATAGGTGCTTTAGGTTTTGGAATGCAAAGAAAGGAGAGGTTATTTTATGTTTATCTCCCAGTATATATGAAGTTTGAAGTTATGGACATGGGAACTCCAAAGAAGTGAAATCCATTGATCAATATCCGGACTAGTTCTACAGCTTAGACAAAACTTATTTATAGGTCCTCGATGATGAGGCAGAACTTGATAAACTACATCTCTAAGGTTTGGGATGCGGGCGTCGAAAAAGAAATCAAATGCAACCTTTGGAATAAATGTCCACTTATACCCCTCACTGCTTCTCGCAATGACAAGCGAGCAAGAATATTATCCATGATATCACCAGGCAGACTACTGCTTATGACATCTGCACTCAATTCCTCACAACTTCCCATTTACAAATTCACAAGCAATCCTGGACATCAAAAACTACTATGTTACCAATCAAGGCATTTAAATTTGTTTCCCCCATTAACTCATTGTTAAAGTCCATTGTCCTGTTTAATTTCCGTATTCAGGGAAAAGAGTAAATTTCAAAAACATGAAATCATAATCCAATTGCAAAAACAGAAATAGAGCCCCGCGTTATGGATTACCACGCAAACTGCCGCTACTACTGAAGGAAAATCATAGAGAAAACAAATTTCCAGTTCTGGTCGCTAAAAATAGAAATACCTAACTTACAAATTTAATCGGCAACGCAGAATTAAGAACGGAATATAAATCAAACTTCGTAAAAAAAGCTAAGCATGTGAGAAAAATTGATTACAAAAGAATAGGATGTGCAAAAAATGATAACAAAGGAAAAGCATTAGCGCATGAGATTACCGGAGAGTGTAACCGCCGCTTTGAGCATCGCCGGCCGTCGAGTGGAGGAGAGCAGAGAGATTATGTATGTTAACTGCCTTCCAAGACTTTTTTTCTTCGAGGAGGGCAGAGGGATTATGTATGTCAACTGTCTTTCAAGTCTTTTTTCTTCTTAAATTTGTAATTCTCGGGTGCATATTTATGGCGGGTTATGATAAAAATTGAGGGATAATTAAGATACGATTTCATCAATTCAATTTTATAGTCAAGTAATTCCAGTCGATTAGACGTCTCCAACAAAGTAGAATACTTGAAGATAGAAGAAATAACTACTCTAGAATAGTAATTCAAAAAAGTAATCAACGAGACAAACAGCACACAAAAAATTTAAGTGGTTCGATCAATGTGATCTACATCCACTGGACCAGACGAGTACTTCTTTGATTGATAAAGAATGTTTACACACTCATTCACTCAAAATAGGATATTTCCTCACTTCACTCGTGAACTTACACAACTAAAAGATTACAAAAACGTACTACAATTTCATCCAACCTTTACAATGTACACAAACAAGAGTTTATAAAGACCAAAGATAGTTGTTAGGAACTGTTTGAGTAGTTAGCAACCGTTTGCAACCGCTTGTAACAACCCATGTGCTATGTTATTGCCCAACTGAAATGGTAGTTATGCCCTCAAGTAGTTGTAACTGTAATTGTGAGTGTTATCTCATAATCTCAAAGTCAGCACACTAAGTGAGTAGTGTGCTGATAGGATCAGATAAGATGACTTAGGCCGAAATCAGATGAGTTGAAGGTTTTCAATCAGTTGAGGAGATGATGCTTAGACTTCAGCATAGTTGTTCAGCAGAGTTGGTCAGCACAGTACTGGACCAAGCACAATATTGGATCAGCACAATAAGGAGTCTATCAGCCGAGTTAGCTTTTGATCATCAGAGCAGAAGAGTTGAGTATCAGATCACTAAGTAGTGTTCTGATCTTTATGGACAAGTCTTTTGATATGAAAGTTAGTTAGTTTTAACTAACTGTATTACAGTTACAACAACTTGAGGGCATAACTACCATTTCAGTTGGGCAATAACAGAGCACATGGGTTGTTACAAGCGGTTGCAAACGGTTGATAACTACTCAAACAGTTCCTAACAGCAGCAACTACCTTTGGTCTTTATAAACTCTTGTTTGTGTACATTGTAAAGGTTGAAAGGAGAGATTTAGTACGTTATTGTATTCTTTGAGTTGTGTGAGTTCACGAGTGAAGTAAGGAAATATCCTATTCCGAGTGAATGAGTGTGTAAACATTCTTTATCAATCAAAGAAGTACTAGTCTGGTCAAGTGGATGTAGATCACATTGATCGAACCACTTAAATTCTTGTGTGCTATTTGTTTTATTGCTTACTTTTCTGAATTACTATCCTAGAGCAGTTATTTCTTCTATATTCAAGTGTTCTACTTGGTTGGAGACGTCTAATCGACCCGAATTACTTGACAATTGGCGCCGTATGTGGGAAACTGAAGTAGCTGCAGATCTAAGATGGGGAATTCTACCAAGTACAACATAGAGAAGTTTACAGGCACAGGAGATTTTGGGTTGTGGAAGGTCAAGATGCAGGCCCTCCTTGAACAGTAAGAATTATTCGAGGCTCTCGAAGAATTCGAAGAGATTGCAGAAGAAACTGCAACAGCTGCGGCTGAAAGGAGCAAGTTGCTCAGGAAAGCTCGAAGCACAATCCTACTCTGCCTTGGAGATAATGTCTTGAGGGAGGTTGCTAAAGAGAAGTCAGCGAAGGAGGTTTGGGATAAGCTTGAGAAGTTATATATGGTGAAAACTCTTGCTAATCGACTCTATTTGAAACAGAAGTTGTATGCCTTTAGAATGGGAGATGACAAACCCATTACGGAGTAACTAGATGAGTTCAACAAGATACTTGATGATCTGGAGAATTTGGATGTCAAGCTTGAAGAAGAGGATAAGGCTCTGATCTTGTTGAGTGCTCTTCCTAAGTCCTTTGAAATCCTAAAGAACATCATCTTGTATGGTAGAAAGGAGGCAATTACATTGGAGGATGTGATCTTGGCTGTCAAGTCCAAGTTGTTACATAATAAGACATCTCAAGGAGATAAAAGTAGCAGTGGAGAAGGATTGGCAATCAAGGGAGGTCAGAAGAAGTCTGTCTCCAAGAAGGGGTCTAGTCAACCCAAGGGAGCTGATAAGGGAAAATCTGCAGTGTCAAATCAAGGGGAGGTAGTGTGTCACCACTGCAACAAACCTGGGCACTATAAGAGTACTTGTTTCAAGTACAAACAGCTTATGAAGAAATCTGGTCCCAAGAACCCTGTTGATAAGAATCAAGCAAATCAAACCCAAGAAGATAAGGAGCAGAAAGGTTATGAGTCAGCTCAGTCCCTATCCATCACTTCCACTAAAGAACAACAAGATTGGATTTTAGATTCAGGGTGCTCTTTCCACATGCCTCCAAGAAGAGATTGGTTTCATGATTTTAAGCATCAGAATGGAGGTTCTGTGTTGTTTGGGAATGATCACACTTGCAAAGTCAAAGGTGAAGGTACAATACACTTGAAGATGTATGATGGAGTAGTGAGGATTCTCAAGAGGGCCAGATTTGTTCCTGAACTCAAGAGAAATTTGATATCTCTTGGTATGCTGGATTCATTGGGCTACAAATTCCAGTCAGAAGATGGAGAGCTCAGAGTTTCAAAGGGGGAGCTTACTGTTCTTAAAGGTGAGAGAAGGAATGATCTCTACTTTCTTAAGGGAGGAACAGTTATAGGCAGATCAGATGTGGCAAGACAACTCAATTTTGTGGCACAGAAGACTAGGTCATGTAGGAGAGAAGGGCCTACTTGAGCTAAGTAAGCAAGGATTGCTAGGCGGTGACAAGATCACAAAGCTTGATTTGTGTGAGTACTGCATTCTTGGGAAATCCAAGAGATTGAAGTTTGGAAAGAGTTCACACTCTACCAAAGGAATTTTGGACTATTTCCATTCAGATTTATGGGGGCCAGCTAGGAATCAGACCAGAAGTGGTGGGAGATATTTCATGTCTATCATAGATGACTACTCAAGAAATGTATGGATCACTATCCTGAAATCCAAGTCAGAAGCATTTGAAAAATTTAAGGAATGGCTCACTGAGGTTGAGAATGTCTCTGGAAAGAAGCTCAAGCATTTTAGAAATGATAATGGACTGGATTTCATATCAGAAGAGTTCAATGTTTTCTGCAAGAATAAGGGTATAGTGAGGCATAGAACAGTACCAAGTACACCTCAGCAAAATGGAGTAGCTGAGAGAATGAACCAGACTTTGCTTGAGAGGGTCAGGTGCAGGTTGAGCAGCTCTGGATTGCCTAAAGTATTTGGGGGAGAAGCAGTGTCAACAGCAGCCTATTTGATAAACAGAAGCCCTTCCTCAACTGTGCAATTTAAAACCCCAGAAGAGTTATGGTCTGGCCATGCAGCTGAGTACAGTAATTTGAAAGTTTATGGTTGTTCAGCATATGCCCATGTCAAGCAAGATAAGCTTGAGCCTCGAGCCTTGAAATGTGTGTTGGTAGGGTATCCTTCAGGTGTGAAAGGGTATAGGTTGTGGTGCCTTGAAGCTGGAATGCAGAAGTGTATTATCAGCAGAGATGTAACTTTTGATGAAAGTAGAATGCCATTGAAAGAAGAGGCAAGTTCAAGTGCAGCACACAACAGACCAGATGAGACACAGGTTGAGGTGGAGCATGTTGAAACCAGAACAGTAACTGAAGATCAGATTGATCCAGATGAGGAGGAGACTACTCATAGTGATACTGAGCTTCATGACTATCAGCTCACTAGGGACAGAACCAGAATATAAGTCCACCCACCTCAGAGGTATGGTCAAGCTGACATAGTATCATTTGCATTATGTGCAACACTTGAGGTGGAGTCTTTGGAGCCTAAAACTTACACAGAAGCCATAAACTTCCATGACAAAGAGAAATGGTTAGTTGCTATGGAGGAAGAACTGTTATCTCTGAACAAGAACCAGACTTGGGAGATTGTTGAGAGGTCTAAGAACAAGAAACTTGTTGGGTGTAAGTGGATCTACAAGAAGAAGGTGGAGGCTCAGAGAGGTGGCAAGATTAGGTACAAGGCAAGACTTGTAGCTAAAGGATTTACACGGAAAGAAGGTATTGACTTTAATGAAATCTTCTTACCTGTTGTAAAGCATTGTAGCATCAGAATCTTGTTGGCTATGGTTGCTCAATATGAATTGGAGTTGCATCAGATGGATTTGACCACAACATTTCTTCATAGGACTTTAGATGAGAAGATCTACATGAAAATACCAGAAGGGTTGGACATAGGGGATGGAGAAGACAAAGTGTGCTTACTCAGAAAATCACTCTATGGCCTCAAACAAAGCCCTAGACAATGGTACTTAAGGTTTGATGAGTACATTTGCCCAGCTGGTTTTGCAAGAAGCTTGTATGACAGCTGTGTTTACTTCAGGAGAGTTGGGAGTTCAATTACCTATCTTCTGTTGTATGTAGATGATATGTTAATAGCAGGAGAGTCTATTAACATTATCAATCAGGTGAAAGAGATTTTCAAAAGGGAGTTTGAGATGAAAGATCTTGGTGAAGCTAAAGTGATTTTTGGGATGGAGATCAGTAGAGTTGAGGGAGCAATTCAGCTTAGTCAGCCTACCTATCTGAGGAAGGTGTTAGAGAGATTCAGGATGAATCAAGCTAAGTCAGTTTCTACACCAATTGGCCAGCATCAGAAGCTATCCAATCAGATGTTTCCCAAGAACAGCCAAGAAAGAGCTTAGATGAGTAAGGTTCCTTATTCCAGTGCAGTAGGGAGTTTAATGTATGCTATGGTGTGTTGTAGACCAGATTTAACTCATGCAATGAGTATAATCAGCAGATACATGAGTGATCCAGGCTTAAGTCATTGGGAGACAGTTAAGTGGGTCATGAGATATGTTCTAGGATCAGGTGAGAAAGGTCTGAAATTTCAGAAGATATCAGATGAGGCAGAAGCACTTGTGGGATATGTTGATGCTGACTATGCAGCCAATGTAGACACAAGAAAGTCCTTAACAGGGTATGTATTCACCTTATTTGGTACAGCTATATCATGGAGGTCAATACATCAGTCCGTAGTTGCATTATCTACTACAGAATCAGAATATGTAGCCTTGACTGAGGCAGTTAAGGAGAGCATGTGGCTTAGGGGGATCTTGAAGGAGTTTGGTATATCACAAAGAAGTGTGACTGTCTTCTGTGATAACCAAAGTGCAATACATCTTGCAAAGCATCAGGGGTATCATGAGAGAACTAAACATATAGATGTGAAACTGTACTTTGTAAGAGATATTGTAGAGAAGGGGGTGGTCCAGGTAGTGAAGATTGCTACAGAGGAGAACCCTGCTGATGCGTTCACTAAGGCATTGCCAAAAGAGAAGTTTGGCTAGTGTCTTAGACTTATTGGACTGCATTAATTCCTCCGAGGAGAAGGCTACTGTTCTTGTGGCAGAAGATCAGTAGTGGAGGCTATTCTTTGAGGAGAATAGTGTTGGTATTATGGTTTTTTGGTGGAGATTAGTTCGATTATGAGCTAAAGGTGGAGAATTGTGAGTGTTATCTCATAATCTCAAAGTCAGCACACTAAGTGAGTAGTGTGCTGATAGGATCAGATAAGATGACTTAGGCCGAAATCAGATGAGTTGAAGGTTTTCAATCAGCTGAGGAGGTGATGCTTAGACTTCAGCAGAGTTGTTCAGCAGAGTTGGTCAGCACAGTATTGAACCAAGCACAGTACTGGATCAGCACAATAAGGAGTCTATCAGCCGAGTTAGCTTTTGATCATCAGAGCAGAAGAGTTGAGTATCAGATCACTAAGTAGTGTTCTGATCTTTATGGACAAGTCTTCTGATATGAAAGTTAGTTAGTTTTAACTAACTGTATTACAGTTACAACAACTTGAGGGCATAACTACCATTTCAGTTGGGCAATAACAGAGCACATGGGTTGTTACAAGCGGTTGCAAACGGTTGATAACTACTCAAACAGTTCCTAACAGCAGCAACTACCTTTGGTCTTTATAAACTCTTGTTTGTGTACATTGTAAAGGTTGAAAGGAGAGATTTAGTACGTTATTGTATTCTTTGAGTTGTGTGA
The DNA here is from genome assembly GCA_963675135.1 of Galeopsis tetrahit. Taxonomy (NCBI): domain Eukaryota; kingdom Viridiplantae; phylum Streptophyta; class Magnoliopsida; order Lamiales; family Lamiaceae; genus Galeopsis; species Galeopsis tetrahit. The sequence continues at coordinate 36,374,676 of OY776122.1, forward strand.
GTTCACGAGTGAAGTAAGGAAATATCCTATTCCGAGTGAATGAGTGTGTAAACATTCTTTATCAATCAAAGAAGTACTAGTCTGGTCAAGTGGATGTAGATCACATTGATCGAACCACTTAAATTCTTGTGTGCTATTTGTTTTATTGCTTACTTTTCTGAATTACTATCCTAGAGCAGTTATTTCTTCTATATTCAAGTGTTCTACTTGGTTGGAGACGTCTAATCGACCCGAATTACTTGACAGTAGTACAGTTAGTTAAACTAACTAACTTTCATATTAGAAGACTTGTCCATAAAGATCAGAACACTACTTAGTGTTCTGATACTCAACTCTTATGTTCTGTGATCAAAAGCTAACTCTGCTGATAAACTTCATATTGTGCTGATATTTTACTGTGTTGATAGTACTGTGCGGATACACCCTGCTGTAGTACTGTGCTGATATACTCTGCTGAAGTATTGTGCTTGGTATACTCTACTGAAGTACTGTGCTGATCCAGTACTGTGCTGACCCAGTACTATGTTGATCTGACCAACTGTGTTGAAATCTAAGCATCACCTCCTCAGCTGATTGAAAACCTTCAACTTATCTGATTTCAGCCTAAGTCATCCTATCTGATCCTATCAGCTCACTACTTACTTAGTGTGCTGACTATGAGATTATGAGATAACACTCACAATTCTCCACCTTTAGCTCATAATCGAACTAATCTCCACCAAAAATAAAATAACAACACTATTCTCCTCAAAGAATAGCCTCCACTACTGATCTTCTGCCACAAGAACAGAAGCCTTCTCCTCAGAGGAATTAATGCAGTCCAATAAGTCTAAGTCACAAGCCAAACTTCTCTTTTGGCAATGTCTTAGTGAACGCATCAGCAGGGTTCTCCTCTGTAGCAATCTTCACTACCTGGACCACCCCCTTCTCTACAATATCTCTTACAAAGTACAGCTTTACATCTATATGCTTAGTTCTCTCATGATACCACTGATGTTTTGCAAGATGTATTGCACTTTGGTTATCACAGAAGACAGTCACACTTCTTTGTGATATACGAAACTCCTTCAAGATCCCCCTAAGCCACATGCTCTCCTTAACTGCCTCAGTCAAGGCTACATATTCTGATTATGTAGTAGATAATGCAACTACGGACTGATGTATATACCTGCATGATATAGTTGTACCAAATAAGGTGAATACATATCCTGTTAAGGACTTTCTTGTGTCTACATTGGCTGCATAGTCGGCATCAACATATCCCACAAGTGCTTCTGCCTCATCTGATATCTTCTGAAATTTTAGACTCTTCTCACCTGATCCTAGAACATATCTCATGACCCACTTAACTGTCTCCCAATGACTTAAGCCTGGATCACTCATGTATCTGCTGATTACACTCATTGCATGAGTTAAATCTGGTCTACAACACACCATAGCTTACATTAAACTCCCTACTGCACTGGCATAAGGAACCTTACTCATCTGAGCTCTTTCTTGACTGTTCTTGGGACACATCTGATTGGATAGCTTCAGATGCTGACCAATTGGTGTAGAATTTGACTTAGCTTGATTCATCCTAAATCTCTCTAACACCTTCTTTAGATAGGTAGGCTGACTAAGCTGAATTGCTCCCTAAACTCTACTGATCTCCATCCCAAGGATCACTTTAGCTTCACCAAGATCTTTCATCTTAAACTCCCTTTTGAGAATCTCTTTCACCTGATTGATACTATTAATAGACTCTCCTACTATTAACATATCATCTACATACAGCAGAAGATAGGTAATTGAACTCCCAACTCTTCGAAAGTAAACACAGTTGTCATACAAGCTTCTTGCAAAACCAGCTGAGCAAATGTACTCATCAAACCTTAAGTACCATTGTCTAGGGCTTTGTTTGAGGCCATAGAGTGATTTTCTAAGTAAGCACACTTTGTCTTCTCCATCTTCTATGTCCAACCCTTCTGGTATTTTCATGTAGATCTTCTCATCTAAAGTCCCATGAAGAAATGTTGTGGTCACATCCATCTGATGCAGCTCCAGTTCATACTGAGCAACCATAGCCAACAAGATTCTGATTCTACAATGCTTTACAACATGTGAGAAGATTTCATTAAAGCCAATACCTTCTTTTTGTGTAAATCCTTTAGCTACAAGTCTTGCCTTGTACCTAATCTTACCACCTCTCTGAGCCTCCACCTTCTTCTTGTAGATCCACTTACACCCAACAAGTTTCTTGTTCTTAGGCCTCTCAACAAACTCCCAAGTCTGGTTCTTGTTAAGAGATAACAATTCTTCCTCCATAGCAACTAACCACTTCTCTTTGTCATGGCAGTTGATGACTTCTGTGTAAGTTTTAGGCTCCAAAGACTCCACCTCAAGAGTTGCACATAATGCAAATGATACAATGTCAACTTGACCATACATCTGAGGTGGGTGGACTTCTCTTCTGGTTCTGTCCTTAGTCAGTTGATAGTCATGAAACTCAGTATCACTATGAGTAGTCTCTTCCTCATCTGGATCAATCTGATCTTCAGTTAGTCTTCTGGTGTCATCATGCTCCACCTCAACCTGTGTCTCATCTAGTCTGTTGTGTGCTGCGCTTGAACTTGTCTCTTCTTTCAATGGCATTCTACTTTCATCAAAAGTTACATCTCTGCTGATAATACACTTCTGCATTCCAGCTTCAAGGTACCACAACCTATACCCTTTCACACCTGAAGGATACCCTACGAACACACATTTCAAGGCTCGAGGCTCAAGCTTATCTTGCTTGACATGGGCATATGCTGAACAACCATAAACTTTCAAATTACTGTACTCAGCTGCATGGCCAGACCATAACTCTTCTGGGGTTTTAAATTGCACAGCTGAGGAAGGGCTTATGTTTATCAAATAGGCTGTTGTTGACACTGCTTCTCCCCAAAATACTTTAGGCAATCCAGAGTTGCTCAACCTGAACCTGACCCTCTCAAGCAAAGTCTAGTTCATTCTCTCAGTTACTCCATTCTGCTGAGGTGTACCTGGTACTGTTCTATGCCTCACTATACCCTTCTTCTTGCAGAAAACATTGAACTCTTCTGATATGAACTCCAGCCCATTATCAGTTCACAAATGTTTGAGCTTCTTTCCAGAGACATTCTCAACCTTAGTGAGCCATTCCTTGAACTTTTCAAATGCTTCTGACTTGGATTTTAGGATAGTGATCCATACCTTTCTTGAGTAGTCATCTATGATAGACATGAAGTATCTCCCACCACTTCTGGTCTGATTCCTAGCTGGCCCACATAAATCTTAATGGACATAGTCTAAAATTTCTTTGGTAGAGTGTGAACTCTTTCCAAACTTCAATCTCTTGGATTTCCCAAGAATGCAGTGCTCACACAAATCCAGCTTTGTGATCTTGTCACCGCCTAGCAATCCTTGCTTACTTAGCTCAAGTAGGCCCTTCTCTCCTACATGACTTAGTCTTCTGTGCCACAAAATTGAGTTGTCTTGCACTCTTGCCACATCTGATCTGCCTATAACTGTTCCTCCCTTAAGAAAGTAGAGATCATTCCTTCTCTCACCTTTAAGAACGGTAAGCTCCCCCTTTGAAACTCTGAACTCTCCATCTTCTGACTGGAATTTGTAGCCCAATGAATCCAGCATACCAAGAGATATCAAATTTCTCTTGAGTTCAGGAACAAATCTGACCCTCTTGAGAATCCTCACTACTCCATCATACATCTTCAAGTGTATTGTACCTTCACCTTTGACTTTGCAAGTGTGATCATTCCCTAACAACACAAACCTCCATTCTGATGCTTAAAATCATGAAACCAATCTATTCTTGGAGTCTTGTGGAAAGAACACCCTGAATCTAAAATCCAATCCTGATGTTCTTTAGAGGAAGTGATGGAAAGTGATTGAGTTGACTCATAGCCCTTCTGGTCCTTATCTTCTTGGGTTTGATTTGCTTGATTCTTATCAACAGGGTTCTTAGGACCAGATTTTCTCATAAGCTGTCTGTACTTGAAACAAGTACTCTTTTAGTGCCCAGGTTTGTTGCAGTGGTGGCACACTACTTCCCCTCGATTTGACACTGTTGATTTTCCCTTATCATCTCCCTTGGGTTGACTAGACCCCTTCTTGGAGACAGACTTCTTCTGACCTCCCTTGATTGTCAATCCTTCTCCACTGCTACTTTTATCTCCTTGAGATGTCTTATTATGTAACAGCTTGGACTTGACAGCCAAGATTACATCCTCCAATGGGATTGCCTCATTTCTACCATACAAGATGGCGTCCTTTAGGATTTCAAAGGACTTAGGAAGAGCATTCAACAAGATCAGAGCCTCATCCTCTTCCTCTAACTTGATATCCAAATTCTCCAGATCATCAAGAATCTTGTTGAACTCATCTAGCTGCTCCGTAATGGGTTTGTCATCTCCCATTCTAAAGGGATACAGCTTCTGTTTTGAATAAAGTCGGTTAGCAAGAGTTTTCACCGTATATAACTTCTCAAACTTATCCCAAACCTCCTTCGCTGACTTCTCTTTAGAAACCTCCCTCAAGACCTTATCTCCAAGGCAGAGTAGGATCGTGCTTCGAGCTTTCCTGAGCAATTTGCCCCTTTCACCCGCAGCTGCTGCAGTTTCTTCTGCAGTTTTTTCGGATTCTTCGAGAGCCTCGAATAATCCTTGTTGTTCAAGGAGGGCCTGCATCTTGACCTTCCAAAGACCAACATCTCCCGTGCCTGTAAACTTCTCTATGTTGTACTTGGTAGAATTCTCCATCTTAGATCTGCTGCTACTTCAGTTTCCCACAAACGGCGCCAATTGTCAAGTAATTCCAGTCGATTAGACGTCTCCAACCAAGTAGAATACTTGAAGATAGAAGAAATAACTGCTCTAGGATAGTAATTCAAAAAAGTAATCAACGAGACAAACAACACACAAAGAATTTAAGTGGTTCGATCAATGTGATCTACATCCACTAGACCAGACGAGTACTTCTTTGATTGATAAAGAATGTTTACACACTCATTCACTCGGAATAGGATATTTACTCACTTCACTCGTGAACTCACACAACTCAAAGATTACAAAAACGTACTACAATTCTATCCAACCTTTACAATGTACACAAACAAGAGTTTATAATGACCAAAGGTAGTTGTTGCTGTTAGGAACTGTTTGAGTAGTTAGCAACCGTTTGCAACCGCTTGTAACAACCATTTGCAACCGTTTGTAACAACCGATGTGCTATGTTATTGCCCAACTGAAATGGTAGTTATGCCCTCAAGTAGTTGTAACTGTAATACAGTTAGTTAAACTAACTAACTTTCATATTAGAAGACTTGTCCATAAAGATCAGAACACTACTTAGTGTTCTGATACTCAACTCTTTTGTTCTGTGATCAAAAGCTAACTCTGCTGATAGACTCCATACTGTGCTGATCTTTTACCGTGCTGATAGTATTGTGGTTATACACCCTGCTGCAGTACTGTGCTGATATACTCTGCTGAAGTACTATGCTTGGTATGCTCTGTTGAAGTATTGTGCTGATCCAATACTGTGCTGACCCATTACTGTGCTGATCTGACCAACTGTGCTGAAATCTAAGCATCACCTCCTCAGCTGATTGAAAACCTTCAACTCATCTGATTTCGGCCTAAGTCATCCTATATGATCCTATCAGCTCACTACTTACTTAGTGTGGTAACTATGAGATTATGAGATAACACTCACAAATTTTAATGTTCCATTTTTTATTTTATTTTCACTTGATGTTTATAGTTAAGATTTGTGACTTTTATTATTATGATGTGTTGAATACTCCTCCGTTCCACAACATTTATCTTATTTGTTCGTCACAATTGTTTGCACATCCATAAAAGAAAATCCTTTCATAAACTCCACCCTCACAATATTCACATATTAATACAAAATAGGGCTAGTTTTGTGTGCAATATTGCATACATGCATTTCATCTCAATTAGGCAAGTCAAAACCCTATGCTCAAAAGTCAAATTAAGTCAATTTTAAAAAATTCGCCAGGTGGTTTACTACATGACCAAAATATTGTTACTACAAGGCCAAAATATTACCACTACAAGGCAAAAAATTTAATACTACATGTCAAAACATTCTGACAAATTCACCAAAAAAATAAGTCTTCAGAATATTTTTGAACATGTAGTAATACACTTTTGACCTTGTAGTGATAAAATTTTGGTCTTATAGTAACATTATTTTAGTCATGTAGTAGCCGAATAAGTTAAAATTATTTTAGTAATTTTGCCAAAAAAAAAATAAAGTGTACAAAATATTTTTGAACTTGCAGTAATACACTTTTGGCCTTATCGTAACATAGTTTTGGTCATATAGTAAGATAATATTTTTAAGTGAAAATAAATATTCGGTTGACCCGCGTTGACCCGCATTGACTCACGAATTTTGACTTAATTTGCCTTAATTAGTCAATATTGCATGTATGCAATATTGCAAATATCATTATTTTTACTCTCTTTTCAATCACTTTTTTACTTTATCTATATAATTGTCACATCCCAATTTTAGGGGCCTAGTTGAAAACACCAACTAAGTAATATATCTTAAAAAGGCTTTGAAATACTAATGTAGATCAAGTTTATTACTACTTTATAAAAATATTTGCAGCGGAAGTAAGTACTAAAATAATGAGAATTTTGAAAAGTTTAACACCAATCACTCGAAAATAAATTAATTTACTTTAAAGGTAAATATAATTTCTAATACAATCAAAAGATGTGACTTTTTATTAAACGAAATACTTTAAATAACATATGATCGAACTAATTAAATCACAGTTTTAAAATAATTATTACTTTCTTGACACGCAGCCACCGTTCCTCCACTGCCACTCCGATCCTTTAATCTTTTTAATCTGTAAAAATGTTAATATGATTGGGGTGAGCAAAACAACTAGCTCAGTGGAATTAACTTTGTCACAGTTAAATATAACGTATGAATAAAATCATAACTCACCAACATGCATACAATTTCATAAGTTTGTTGGCAGAGCCAACCATAATAACATAGGCTTGTTGGATAAACCAACCATAATAACATAGGCTTGTTGGATAAACCAACCATAAGTTTGTTGGATAAACCAACCATAAGATGTAAGATGCAGCAAGACATAAAATCACTCATATAAAATACTTAAAAATGACAAAATAGTCAATCAAGAAAATCCCACCTTCTGACTAATCTCGTAACGTGTAACTTGAATTAAGGCACTTTTCACTGGACACCTAAAATAATAAATAGCATATCTTTAACAGTATAATATCTAAACTAATAAGCATCACAATATTATTATTTTACTATATTAATTATTTTTGCATAAGCATTATGGATTACAGTAACCCCCACACACATAGCTCTAAAAGCGTAAACCTATTAATGTTATAGAAGTTTCAGCCATCAAAATAAAATAATTATATATATATATATATATATATTAAACTGATTTAAATCAAAGTAGTACAACTTTGGTTTTAAATTCGATCAGCTAATAAAAACATTTGTCAACGGGTCTAATTTAACTTCAAAAAGGTAATTGGAATTAAAGAGTTTGGCTTAACCGGAGAAAACATTTATCCTCAGTGTTTCGTCAAAAAATAACGCCTACGGATATCAAACGTTCCCGTGTGGATAGGATAAATCACGGGTTTAAATCGTCCTTTGTCCTTAGTGATCCTCACGAACGATTCTTCTTAAAGATCCTTAGGTGACCTGCAAAAACACGTCGGAGGGGATTTCGGCGCGGAATCTCCGACGCTCAAGTCAGAATTGCTCTCGAGAGAATCAAAGAGAAATTTCTCTGTGATTCTAGGGAAATTCTGGCGAAATAAGGGAATGTTCTTGTGAATTCAGTGTATTCCTTTATCTGTGATGTAAAGTGTGTGTGGTCACAAAAAACGTAATTAAATGGTAAAACTAACCTGCCTTTATACCTGACTGATTCTATGGGAGAGAGGGAGACTCCCTCTCCCTATTTTTCCTCCAATATCCCTTAAGACTCGGCCCTCTAGCATACTTACCCTATATTCTCGGTTTGACCTTTTGAATGAGTTTGATATGCCCAGAACGGATCTGAAGCTTCTTCATCATGGGCTAAATTCCCCAGCCCAAAAATGGCCAAGCCCTAGGTGTTCAGCCAACGGCCCAATCCGCACATATTCCCCTCTTTGGGCTTAGACATAGGCCCAAAGTCCAAATACATCTATTTCCCTTATTGGGTTTAGAATATATTAATCCTATTCTTAAAACACCCACTTATAATCAAGACAAATTTAATTCATCTTGTATCCACGTGTCGTCATTTCCGAAGACGACATATTTTGTCCGCATCAACTACTCCCCCCTACTCTCGTAAAAAGAGTGTTCATAATTTTTAAGAGATTAGAAAAAAGAAATAAGATGAATTTCAAGAGGAATATTTCCTTCCCTTAATCGTTTCCAACTCACCGCTCATTTAAAACGCTATGTATTTAGCTTTTAGTACCTTTTCCAGAATAACAATGACCTTTCCACTTCCCCACGATAACCCAGTTTCGAACCTCGCACCTGCGCATCTACCCGAGACTAGACAACCAGCCGCCCCTTTTCTCCCACGCGCTTTCTCATTGGGAGGCATTTATAGTACTTCTCGATCTTTCCCCCCCACTTTTTCTTCCTCATCATAACTTCTCAATTCAAAATCCCTTTCGCTTCGTAAAACCCTTCCCTTCTTCAAACCTATCCATTTTTCTTTAACCTCCATTCTCACATCCTCCTTTCTGCGATTAACTACTTCTTCCACACGTTCATCGGCCACGCCGTCGCCCTCGAAAACCGCTTTCGTCGCAGGTACCTCCTTCCTCTCCTCACTTTTCTCTTTTATTTTATCCTCATGTCGTCCTCTGCTCCAACTTCGTCTGATTCAATTTTCATGGAAAGCTCGACCTCTGGTTCGATTTCTTTGTTCCCCATAACTAACTCCGCCCTAAGAGATAGGATTTCTAGCTCTTCAATCCTTCCCCAAGAGCGTGTGGCCGCTTTCATTCGTTCTGGGATTTTTCCGTCAGATTACACAATTAGGGCTGCCCATAGTAAAGAGCGCCCCAACTTCCCTGGTCCCAACACTCTAGCCTTTTGGGAAGCCCAACTGAAGGCAGGCCTCCGCTTTCCGATTAACCCTTACCTTTCCGAAATTTCTTCTTATCTCCGCATACCCCTCAATTAATTTACCCCAAACGCCATTCGCGCAATGTTGGGTTTCTACATTCTGGTCAAGGGGAATGGTGGCGAGCCCTCAGCCCAACTCTTTTTTAACCTAATATATGTGCAAGTTTGCGGATGGGTTTTTCTATGCCTGCGGTCGCCCTTCCAGGACTGGGAAGTTCATGGAGAAGCTCTATGAAGGAGTCCAGGACTGGAAGGATTACTATTTCTTTGTTACCAGTCCCTCTCCTTGGGAATTTCCTCATGAAAAGTGGATCTATGAGAACCCTGGGGTGCTTAGTCCTCCTCTCTCTGTTTGTTCTTCTCTTAACTTGGATATAATGAAAAACTTGAATAATCACGTGCTTGCTCATGGGTATTTTGATGTGATGAGCATATGTAAGAATCCTAGGGCCTTATCCCATTTCGGTTTCGGCCGCACATATTACCCTCTAGGTCCGGATGATGGTAATATCATTTCTTTTCCCCTGTTGTTATCCTTGAGATTTAAGCTGCCATAGTTGTTAATGTCTTCTATGTTTTTCTTAGCAGCTATGAGTTGGTTGTCCCAGATTTCCCGAGATGCTGCCCCTCTCTCCATGGTGATCAAACCTCCTACTCCAGAAAGCTCTACGAAAGTTCCTCCTTCTCCTTCCCCAGTGAAGCCCTTCGTAGGGTCATTGCCAAGCGTACTCGGTCTTCCACTGAGAGAGCCATGCTTTCTTCAATACTTCCCACTTCCGATGCCTCTAAGAGGAAGAAAACCAAGACTAAGTCCTCCCTGCCTTCTTCAGCAAACATTAATCTGGATACTCCCGGTAACATCAGTGTTGATCAATTCACAGCCTTTGTGGATCGCTATACCCTCACCCCGGCTACGAAGTCTCTCAATGCCTTGTCCTTAGAGGAGCGGATAGTGCATGCGGCTCATAGTTTTTCCCAGGTAAACTCATAATATAGGTGTTATTCCACATGAGTGATGAGAGATAACGTAAATGTCTTACTTCTTTTTATTATTCCTTGTGTAGTTTGGCCTCCTTTACTCCGACGTATCTGAACAAGCACTCCAATTCCTCCAACTTCAGGACGATCTTCATAGTCAAGTGGAGTTGGAGAAAGTAAAGAATGAAATACTCGAGGCAGAGCTACAAGAAGCCAATCTGGGGCGGAAGGCAGCTCAGGCTGAAGGGGTTAAACTTTCTGCGCAGAATCACGCCCTGTCCGAGGAGGTCTCTTCACTTCGGACTCAGATCCAACGCTTGGAGGCTGAGCTTCCTCTGGCTGGGGTGAGGCTCTGTATTGATTCCCTCTTTACATCTGCAGCGGGGCAGACATTTCTGGGCACTTTGCATCGGAAGTGGCTGGAAGCTTTCCTTAAGAGCACTAGCTTTCTAGGGGCGATTGGGGCATACATCCCTCATTTCATTGATCATGGCTTTTCCAATGCCGTGGCTGAGCATTCTGATCCGGGATTTGATGGTCATTATACTCGCGCTCTTCGCCTGGACGAACTAGCCACACCCCCTAAGTTCCCCGGAGATCCTAAAGAGGACATCAGTACTCCTTGGTGGCTGCCCGGTATGAGGAAGGCCATTTCAGAGTTGAAGGGTGTTACTTTAAAGATGGGGGATTTGGTGCCAGTGAAGGATCTAACATTCCCCATTCATGTGGCTAATCCTAATCCCCTAGCTACTGTGGCGGCTAATGCTCCGGAGGAAAAGGAAGAGGGTGGCGGCTCTAGCAGACAGGTTGTTGAGGCAGTGGAAGGTGCCGAGGGGGAGGGTGAAATTCCCCTTTCTTCATAACTCTATTTACTTTATTTAACAACATTCTAGTACTTTAAAAACTTTTGCTTTTGTTAGGGCCTTCAAGGTCTTTTGGTATTTTCAGGAGACTCCACACTCCTGTGTTTTTCTGTGGAGGGCCAGGGCATGGTGCCTTTGGGCTTGGATATTTTTTCTTTTGATGCTTTATCTTACTCCTGCTTATCGTACCTGCATATTGTCTCATTGTATGCATACATATGTGTTGTTTTTTCTTCATAAGCATGCCATGTATTATATCCCAGATATTGAACATATCATGTGTTGTCTGTTCAGCTTTTCTTAGTTGTGTTTCGTTGAATGTTTTTAGTATCTTCTTGACACGTATAGGCTCTAAGGCTTAGAGAGAATTTCTAGACAGAATAGAGAGTTTATGCTTCTGTACTTACTTGATGATCTGATGATGCTCACAGGACCTCCTCTTAGTCCCTCATATGGGATTTCTTCCTAGCTTTTGCTCCGTATCTTCTACTCCATATCTCCTACTCCCCCTAGCTTTAGAGGTTATCGTGGACGAAGATCTTTAATCTCATGGCTTTAGGTTTTTCCTTTTCGGCTGGGGTTTATTTCAAATCTACGTTTGTTTGTATAAACCTTGTTATTTCTCCGGGTGAGGTTTGTATAAACCTCACAATTTCTCAGGGTGAGGTTTGTATAAACCTCGCAATTTCTCCAGGTGAGGTTTGTATAAACCTCGCAATTTCTCAGGGTGAGGTTTGTATAAACCTCGCAATTTCTCAGGATGAGGTTTGTATAAACCTCGCAATTTCTCGGGATGAGGTTTGTATAAACCTCGCAATTTCTCGGGGTGAGGTTTGTATAAACCTCGCAATTTCTCAGGATGAGGTTTGTATAAACCTCGCAATTTCTCAGGGTGAGGTTTGTATAAACCTCGCAATTTCTCAGGGTGAGGTTTGTATAAACCTCGCAATTTCTCGGGGTGAGGTTTGTATAAACCTCACCTTTTCCTTTTATCTTATGCCTTAATCATCAGGATATATCCATTATCTCAATACGGTATTAACATATAGCAAACATCTCATTATAATATTAACATATAGCAGTCATCTCATCATAACGCCAATATATAACAATCATCTCATCATAATGCTAACATATATCAATCATCTCATTATAATATTAACATATATCGAGAGGGATCACTGTAATTCTTTCAAAAATGACGCTCCATTGATCAAAAGTGTTCATCAACATAGGCAAACAAGGGGAACCTATGCCGGCCTCATTAAAAACCTCTCCGTGGTAAAACCCAAAGGGAAACCCACGTAGAGGGAAAAAGAGTGTCGGTGAAGCAATGCGTACAATTATTCGAATGATAAAAAACATTAAAATTGTTTATAAAGAGAAAGATGATGAGGGACTAACACCTTTTTCAAACATAAAACCTCTTCAAGTGGCACACGTTCCATGGTCGGAGTATTTCCTTTCCCGTCATATCCTGGAGTTTATAAGCTCCACCCTTCAACACCTGTATCACCTTGTAGGGACCTTCCCAATTAGCCTCCATATTTCTTGTGTTTTTCAAGGCGTCTGCCCTCCGAAGGACTAAGTCTCCAGTTTTGAAGGAGCGGGGGACTACTCTGCGATCATATGCCGTCTTGATCCTGCTCTTGTATCTCTCCGCTTTCAACTTTGTCATCTCTCTTTCTTCCTCTACCAGGTCTAAGGGTTCTCTTATCAGCTCCTCATTCCTCTTCTCATCAAAATAGGTGATTCGGTGCGATCCTAGCTGGGCCTCAGGGGGTATCACTGCTGCTGCCCCATACACCAACTAAAATGGGGATTCCCCGGTAGCTGTCTTAGGGCTAGTTTTGTAGGACCAGAGGACATTATCCAGTTCTTTCACCCATCCTCCTCCTAACTTTTGTAATCGTGTTCGGATACTGTCTACTAGAATCCTGTTTGTGACTTCCACCTGTCCATTGGCTTATGGGTGGGCCACTGAGGTGAATCTCTGTAGAATGTTCCATCTTTCGCACAATTTCCTCATTTTCTCTCCATTGAACTGTGTTCCATTATCTGAAACCAGAACTCTCGGCACTCCAAACCTGCAGCAAATGTGTCTTGCTAGGAAAATAATCACATTATTCTCCTCTATCCTGGCCAAGGGCACGGCTTCTACCCACTTGCTGAAGTAATCTACTACTACGATCATGAATTTCCTTCCTCCAGGTGCCAGGGGGAAGGGCCCCACTAAATCTATCCCCCATTTTGCGAAGGGGCAAGGCGAGTACATAGCACCCATCTCCTCGGCAGGAACTCGTATCAAAGGTCCATTCTTCTGGCATTTCTCGCATTTCCTCACAAATTCCCTAACATCTCTGATTATACTGGGCCAATAGAAACCTGCCCTAAACACCTTCTTCACCATAGTTTTATAACCTTCATGGCTGGCCGCACAACCTTCGTGGACATCTTTGATCACCAATTCTGCCTCCCGTCTCGAGAGACATTTCAGGTAGGGCTGGGTAAAGGATCTCTTGTATAACTGGTCGCCAAGGATATAATATTTTATCCTCCAAGCTTTGGCCTCCCTGGACATCGGGGCTACCGGCTCTCTATTCAACTCTTTCCGTATCTCTTTTCTCCAGTCGTCCCTTGCTGTTATCTCTCCGACCAGGGTTTCGGTGGCTAATCGATCTGCTACTAACAGGGTTATCTTTCCTTGTCCCTCAAACTCAGTGGAACTGGCCAATTTAGATAACACATCTGCCTTTGTGTTCTTTTCTCTTCGTACCTGTATCACTTTAAAAGTATGGAATTTGTTTCTTAAATTCCTCACCTGTTCTAGATAAGCAATCATCTTTTCGTCTTTAGCGAGGTATTCTCCCATGACCTATTTCACCACCAGCTGTGAATCGGAATATAGGGTGACCTTTTGTGCTCCCAGTTCCGCTGCCATGTTGGCCCCTCTAATCAGGGCCTCATATTCTGCTCCGTTATTAGAGGTTGAGAATCGTAATTTAACCGCAACTTGTACTTCTTGACCTTCAGGATCAACCAACACTATCCCTGCCCCACATCCTAGTGCGGACGCCGAGCCACCAACATACACCTTCCAGCCTTGCACCTCCTCTGCTCTGGTGGATTCTTGGATAAAGTCTGCTAAGGCTTGGGCCTTAATAGCCCTCCTAGGTTCGTAATCAATATCATATTCCTGTCATTCAACGACCCATTTAACCATTCTTCCTAACAAGTCTGCCCTTCCTAGTACCACCGCCAGGGCTGCTTTCTCCACCTCTGAATATCTGATCTCCGCTCCCTAAATGACCTTGCTCACATAGTATATGGGTTGTTGTGTGGGGCCCTCCTCTTTCATCAGGGTTGTGCTCGGGGAATGCTCCCCTACCGAGAGATACAAGAGTAAGACATCTCCCTGAGAGGGCTTCGTCAGCTTCGGGAGCTGTTCAAGGTAAAGCTTAAGTTCTTTAAAAGCCTTTTGGCAACGCTCATCCTATTCAAATTTCGACCCCTTCCTTAATGTTCTAAAGAAGTGGTGGCTCTTCTCTGCTGATCTTGCTATGAATCTACTGAGGGCTGCAATTCTACCATTCAGGGTCTGTAGTTCTTTCAGGTTTCGAGGAGGTTGCATGTCAAGGACAGCCTTCACCTTCGCAGGGTTGACTTCAATTCCCCTCTGGGTCACCATGTATCCCAAGAATTTCCCTGACCCTACTCCAAAAGAACATTTAGCTGGATTCAATTTAATACCATTTTTTCTGATTACCTGAAATATCTCATTTAGATCTTTGATATGTTCCTCTGCTTTAATACTCCTGGCTAGCATGTCATCCACATAGATTTCCATGTTCCTACCAATCTGTTGTCAAAATACTGAGTCTACCATTCTCTGGTAGGTAGCTCCTGCATTTATTAGTCCAAAAGGCATACGTACATAACCGAAAGTACCACATGTCGCAATAAAACATACCTTTGGGATATCAAGAGGGTTTAATTGGATCTGATGGTACCCCTGATATGCGTCCATCATGCTAAGCAATTCGAATACGGATGTTGCATCTACCAATTGATCGATTCTAGGCAGGGGGTAATGATCTTTGGGGCATGCTTTATTCAGGTCCCTGAAGTCAATACACATTCTCCACTTACCAGCTCCTTTAGACACCAACACTGCATTTGAGAGCCACTCAGGGAACTGCACCCTCTTTACATATCCTGCACTTAACAGCTTATCAATCTCTTCTTTCACAATAAGGTTTTTCTCCTTACCAAAGTTTCTCAATTTTTGCTTCACTGGTTTAGCCATGGGATCTACATTAAGGTGATGCATCGCTATATCTAGAGGGATACCCGTCATATCTGTTGAGGTGAAAGCGAATATATCCGCATTCTCTCGAAGAGTGAGTATCATTCTTTCTTTAAGTTCTGGATTCATGTGGGTACCGATCCTGGTTATAAATCCTTCCTTTCCCGGATAGAGCTCAATGTTCATCAATTCCTCATCTGCTTTGATTTTGGGTTGTTCTCCCGCCAATTAACCCACTTTTTGTTTTTTCAATTCAGGGTCTTCGCCCTTAAATCTTTCCATCCCTCGAAACATAGCCATGTCCGCTATCTTAACTGATTCTACATAACATTTTCTCGCTTGATACTGGTCTCCACATATCTCTCCTACTCCCCCCGAGGCGGGAAATTTCATCTTCATGTGGAAGGTGGAAATTACCGCCTGGAAGATGTTCAAACTTGGTCTTCCCATCACCACATTGTATGAGGATGGAACGTCTACTATCAGAAACTCTATCACATGCACGCGTCGGTTAGGGGCGGTTCCTAGCCTTACTTGCAATAGTGCTGAACCGAGGGGTTGAATTACACCCCCTGAAAATCCATAAAGGGCGGTCTCCACCGGTCTGAGTTTAATGTTTAGTTCCATCTTCTTGAAACACTCCAGGAACATGATGTCAGCGGAGCTCCCCGTGTCTACAAAGATTCTGGCCACATCATACCCTACAATATCTGTGGTAATGACTAAAGCGTCATTATGGGTTTCCCTGGGCTCCCCAGCGTCTTCTGGCCCAAAGTGAATATCAGGAACCACTGTCATCTTTCCTATCTCGTGGTGTTCCACATTCCTCTCAATTTTTAACGATATAACACTTTGCTTCCTCTGTCTGAAGGAATCTCCATCAGCACGGCCTCCCATGATCATGTGAATGGTTCCCCTCTTTTGAGGAGGAGGGGGCTGATCTTCTGTGTTCTTCCTCTGTTCCCTTCTGTTATCCTCTGGCTTCCCCTCGGGTCCTTCCTCTTTTGCCCTCTAGGGCCTTGTCTATCCCTGAATGTGAACTCCTTGAGGTGGCCTGCTTGGATCATTCTTTCTATCTCGTCCTTTAGGTGCCAACATTGATTCATGTCATGGCCGTAGTCATTGTGGAACCTGTAGAATTTATCAAATTTGGGATTTTGAGGGCCCCTATTTCTTGAGTAGGGGAACTTCATGTGAGGGTGGTCCCCTGCTACCTCCAAAACTTCCGTTGGCTCTATCCGTAGAGGGGTATATTTCTCAAATCTTCCCTTAGGACCCCAGCGCACAACTTCCTCCTCTTTTACATTTCCCAGTCTCCTGGAACCCCTGTGTTTCTCTAGGCTAGGCCTCCTTGGTATTATTTCCCTTCTCCGGTCTCCATTCCCCACTACTGGCCTGGTTTCTGAGCGCTTAGTCTTCCTTACCTCTTCTAGGGTGAGGTATTTTTCCGCTCTTCTTAATAACTCATCGAAGGTTTGTACTGTTTTCTTGGCTAGGGACGTGAAGAGGTCTCCGTCTCTGAGCCCATTAGTAAGAGCATTAATTTTGACTTCCGAAGAGGCTGTTGGTACCTCTAAGGCTGCTTGATTGAATCTCTTCAGGAAACCCGAAGGCTCTCATTCTCCCCTTGTCGCATGTTGAACAGGGTAAGGGTAGCTCTAGGTTGCCTCCTAGCGCTGGCGAATTGATACAAGAACAATTCACTAAACTTTGACCATGACTGAATGGTATCTGGCCCCAGCTGTGTGAACCACTGTTGTGCAGCCTTGGATAGGGTAGTTAGGAATACCCTGCACTTGACGCCCTCTCCATATCGGTGTAATAGGGCGGCATTCTCGAACCTCGTCAAATGTTCGTACGGATCCGTGGTGCCATCATATTCAAAATTTAAGGATTTAAAGTTAGAAGGCAGTTCATCTTGTGAGATATTAGATGAAAATTGATAACCAGTAACGTAAGAAGGTTTGCTTACATTGTCGATCATCTGTTTTTGCATGTCCTTCATTTCCTTCTGTAGGGCCTGTATCTGATCACTAACCCCTCTCTGGTAAGTGTCATCCGTGCTTTCTCTTGTTTCTGTATCCAGAGTGATACCACCAGGGGTCCTCTCCGTGTTCCTCTTGGGGGGTCGATCAAGAATGCTTCTCTCAGCTTGGGAGGGCACCTTTTCTTCCTGATCTCGAGGGGGACCCTCATTCCTGGAAGGGACCGGAGGAGAATCAATGACATGGTCCAAGGGGTTTTTCTTTGTACCCTCCTTGGCTAATGGGATGGGCCCAGAAGGGTGAAGTCCACGAGAGGTGATTATCCTTTCAACCGCTTGCGCGATCATCACGTCTAATTGATCCTGAGAAACGGTCAAGAGCTCCGGCTGAACATTGGGATGAGGGGTATCCCTATTAGTCCCACTTCCAGAGGCTCCTGAGGTACCCGTCATATTCCCCTCTGGTGCGAGAGGGTTATCTTTCGGTGTAGGGTTCACAAGTTGTTTTCCTAGATTCCTGTTTAAGGGAAAACCTGAGGGAGGCGGAGGGAAAAGAAGGGGAGTGGAATCTCCTTTTTCCTTAGTCTGCTTCGTCAGATCTTGTTCTCCGCCCATTTAGTATGGAAACTTTTCTCACTTCTTAGCTCGAAATGTTCCCACAGACGGCGCCAGTTGTTGCGTCAAAAAATAACGCCTACGGATATCAAACGTTCCCGTGTGGATAGGATAAATCATGGGTTTAAATCGTCCTTTGTCCTTAGTGATCCTCACGAACGATTCTTCTTAAAGATGCTTAGGTGACCTGCAAAAACACCCGGAGGGGATTCCGGCGCGGAATCTCTGACGCTCAAGTCAGAATTGCTCTCGAGAGAATCAAAGAGGAATTTCCCTGTGATTCTAGGAAAATTCTGGCGAAATAAGGGAATGTTCTTGTGAATTCAGTGTATTCCTTTATCTGTGATGTAAAGTGTGTGTGGTCACAAAAAACGTAATCAAATGGTAAAAATAACCTGCCTTTATACCTGGCTGATTCTGTGGGAGAAAGGGAGGCTCCCTCTCCCTATTTTTCCTCCAATATCCCTCAAGACTCGGCACTCTAGCATACTGGCCCTATATTCTAGGTTTGACCTTTTGAATGAGTTTGATATGCCCAGAACGGATTTGAAGCTTCTTCATCATAGGCTAAATTCCCCAGCCCAAAAATGGCCAAGCCCTAGGTGTTCAGCCAACGGCCCAATCCGCACATATTCCCCTCTTTGGGCTTAGACATGGGCCCAAAGTCCAAATACATCTATTTCCCTTATTGGGTTTAGAATATATTAATCCTATCCTTAAAACACCCACTTATAATCAAGACAAATTAATTCATCTTGTATCCACGTGTCGTCATTTCCGAAGACGGCATATTTTGTCCGCATCACTTAGTTAGTCAAAAATCAAGACAGAAGAAGAAGAAGGGCAAAACTGATACTCCTTCACAGTTCCTTTATTTTCAAAAGAATTTCGAATAGCAAAAACATTTTAGGTTTAACAAATAATTGGTTTTTGTAAGTAAAATTGTTGGTCCAATTGCATCATCGAAGATAAGGATTTGACAATTAGAGTTTCTTTAAAAATCCTAAACCCTAATTATTGAAAACTCAGTTCGTAACAATACTATAGAATAGAAAAAAAATTGAAATAGAAATATGAGAAGTGAAGAGAATGTTACTAGTTCGTCAAGGAGATAGTATCGTATGGACAGGTCGTTTCTCGTGCCCCAAAGAAGATCATAGATTTAAGGTGAGAACATATTTTTTTGTATTTTGATAAAAGAAAAGGGCGGAGTATAATAGGGTTAAGGAAAGTAGATTTAGTTGCAAAAATTTTGGGATGAGCAGATTTCTCGCTCCCAATATCATTCTTCAAAATTATATTTCAAACAAACCAAAGAAATGGTCAGTAGCGGTGAAATGCCATATATTTACTTGCTCTATATATATACATATCACTATTAAACTTTCAAATAATATATGTTTATGTAGTTTCAAAGTAATACATATACTCACCACAATATATTTTAAATAGATATCTTATGTATATCTTGAATGAAAATTTGGGGTGTTACAATAACTTTACAAAATTATTTCTCAACACTACACCCATTACATTTTTTTTTAAAAGTGTGTCCATCTTTTGGTGCAAACACTTGTAGAACGGAGGAAGTAATATTTTAAACGATATATGTTAATCATCCACAATATGAAATATGATGTGCAAAGTTAAAATTGAAACTATGCCAGTATCTTGGCATTATTAACATTTTGTTGTGTCAAAAAATGACGGGATGTGACAACTAATCCAACAGATTGAATTAGAACTTTCGGAGCTTGGATCACCACTCTTAATGAGGCTTTGTGTGAATGAATCCCTCTAAAGCTCCTGAAAACCTGCAAAAATACGTCGGAGGGGATTACGGCGTGGAATCTCCGACGCTCAAGTCAGATATCACTCTCGGAAGAATCAGGGTGAGGCTACCCGAATCAGGGAAAGCTCTCGCAAGAATAATGTATTTTCAAGAGTGTTTCGTGTTCTAAGCAGTGTAAATGAGTAAACTCAAGTATATAAGTGTTGGTGTGTTGAATGAATAATTTGATTGTGTGTTTTGTATCTTGGATATCCTAAGACTCTAAAAAATCGTACCTTGGGGAAAAGGTAGTATTTTTCCCCTTTTCTTCAATCCCATCTTCTCCATCAACGCCTCCATCCCTACATCCTCCGCCTCTCTAGCTCTAACTTCCCTCCGAAAACGGGGCTCTCTCTTTGACCAAGACTTAGTCCAAGTAGTTATGTGTTTGGGCCAGGGATATGGGCCGAGGGTTAGGCCTGTCTCTTCCATTCATTTCTCAAGGGCTCGGGCCCACTTCTTATGTTGATTATCAAATTGGGCCACTTTATAGACCTATTCTCAATACAATTGGGCTCCTACGAGGCCCATTAGGCTATTTACAAAATACATAATCAAGGGTGTATTAATCATTTCATAAAATGAATATAAATATTTAATAAGGATAACTCATCGTTTATCCATGTGTCGTCACCCTATAGAGCGACATATTTTGGGCGCATCAATTTTCAAATTATAAATAATATGCAATTTTATATATGTTGTATTTTAAGTTGATCTAATGTTTATTGTATCCTCATAGTAAAATTATAATTTCATTACATGTGTTCCAATTACAGGGGTTACAATTATATTTTTAAATGCGTATAAAATGTAATACATCACCCAGACAAACTGGGGCACATAGACTTCTCCATTGAGCGGAGCATATCATTAAGAATTTGGAGCTTGGCTTTTAAATATAGAGTTTATTAACAATAGGAGCTAAAATTCATACCCCTACAACAATTAAAACCAAAAAAATCTAGTAAAGCAATTAAAGCCAAATTTCTACTTAATATACCTAATGTGCCCTTAAGAATTCATTTAAAACCATAAATACATATTAATATTTTCAAATCCTTCATAAATTGCGGAACCACTAAATAGGGTAGAATTCTCAATTAATTAGTCAAACGTTTCTACCTAATTAAATGCAACATTCCAAATTAAATTACACTCATAATTAAAATTTAATATCTCTAACCTCTAATATAAATATAGGAACTCTGAGTTGACTCCTAATTTTTCAAAATTGAAAACGTTTCTACCTAATTAAATGCAGTATTCCAACAAACTTATCATTTCGAAATCTGTCCAATTCAAAATTGAGGACAATTTTTTTGGGATGTACAACTATACCTTTTATCTAAATAAATTTCGAATTTTAAATATCGAATTCCATTAAAATTATTAATATATAAGTTTTTTTAAATACAAATAAAGTCAAAATCAGTAAAAAAAAATATATATATATATATCAAACGTCCATTTATTATTTTTTCAAAATTCAAATATACTTCTGCATTTATGTTATTTTTACATATGCAACAAAAATTGCATGTTGTAATTGCATAAATATACTTCTGTATTTATGTTATTTATTATTTTTACATATGCAACGAAAATTGCATGTTGTAATTACATAAATATACTTTTGTATTTATATTATTTATCATTTTTACAACTATTTCTACACATTACATTTCGGGATCAACATCAACATGCACTCGAAATTCCATCTAAGGTAATTGAATTTTATACATCCTGAATGCATTTTCGATTTCTACAAACTACATTTTTTATCACACTTCTGCATTAGTGTTGCCTGATGCAATTTCCAGGGCATTTTTTAGTATTGTTATTCAATCTTAACTGCATCTATTATCTCATCTTTCAATTTTACAAACTGCCATCATACGACATATAATTGCATCATATGAATTCTTATGTATGCAACTCATTACACCAATACATTTCATTAACCTACTAATATCACTTCAAAATTATCAACTGTAGATTCGCCAAATAGATATAACAAACTTTTTATATAAAAAACAATGAAATTGCATAACCTCAGTCAACATTTTTTTCAAAATCAGAATTCAAAACAAATATCTTTCAAAGCAACCACAATTAATCCAAAAAAACACAAACGATAACAACATGGAGTTCATTCATAGGTAATGAAAGAACCATATTAAATCCAATAAATACATAATCAAGAAAAAGCATACGTCAACAATTTTAATATTAGGTACTAAGCGACACGATACACAATCTCTACATATTCAATCCCACGTGGTTCAAATCGGATCAACGAATGTCTTTGCCATTTTGATACACATCTTGCTTGCATCATCTCGACCAAACGATGCATTCGTTAGCTTTGTCCCTCTCAAAAAAATCTCAATTAATCTGCAAACAACCACACCACAATCCAGCGTACCGTGTGTTTGCTGCATAAATTATTCCATCTGCATTAGTTCATAGCAAATGCAGATTTATACTTTTACACAAATTACTGTAATTAAGAGCAATTTTACCGGAGTCTGAAGACATTATGACTTTCTTAATATCATTATCCACTGCATTTGACACAAATTTTTAATTTTAATTACAATGAATTATTTATGAAAAGTATTTTAATTGCACAGTTACAGTAATGTAAAATTAATATGCTTATACAGTTTGTCGAACCTTTTCACTTTCCTTTTTTCTTTTCAACGGTAATATGACAGAAATTGTAAACAAAAAAATGTGTTATATGCAACAGCCCCCAATAAAAACATAATCAACTATGATGAACACATGTCGTAGCCATCTAGAATATACATTTCAGTTAAAGCAACAACACGAACATCATTATATAAAAAGTGTATTCATTCAATTCACCATACTCTAGATGTTAAGTGTAGACATGTACATATACTATGCACCCATTGTCTATGACACATCATATAAACTCTAAATGAAATGATTCAGTTCTCAAACTATTTTGCATATTGTTGCACAATGTTTTAAATGTAGTGATGTACATGTAATGTGTATTAATGTTTTGCTACTATGCACTTAAACACCACCCGAATGAAACCAGCATACATATGTGCAGCTTCATCCGCAACTTGCAATACTTATTACATTAAATTCATTTTTTCCAATTACATCGTACCTCTGGTTTTGTAGTTCCTTGCATGTTCACTATCATCCTTGGTTCTCTTCCTCTTTCGACCCCCTTCTTCTCCATCAATACTAATCGGAGTATACCTAATTCTGGCCATCTACATAATAAGATGCAAAATACAAGATCATCTTGTCAACTGGTAAATTCAAATGTCACGATAACAGGCTCAAAAACCAATTACCTAAAGTGTCTTAACTATTAAACATAGGAATCTGTAAATAACCCTAATCTATTACTGATTTCAACCAAAATGCAAATTATATCCAACACATCTAAACATTAAGACAATCAGTAGGCATTATATACAAAATGAAATTAGTTAACCACTGCAATACTCAAACCCATACCGATCGCTCACACATCGACACCGATTACACACCAAACAAATCAACATACTTATGCAGTTCATATGCGCGCTATATACAATACTAAGAGGCGAAATGCTAACCTTCACCGTTTTCTGCAGCCGTCGACTACTACTGTCTCCGCGAAAACTTTAATCGCCGTCGAATATTATGCACAGAAAACTCGTCTTCCTTTTTCGTAGGTTGAGTGCAATTTTGCTACAAGATTCTGTGAGATTGATTACAGTAAATGCACAAAACCCTTTATGAAGGTATGTAATTAATTAAGGTAGATATCTTGGAATGCGGGAAAAGTTTTCAGCGTTTGAAATTTAAATTTTAATTTCATTTGACTAATTCTACATTATCAACTATAAGGCAATTCAAGGGTATATGTGTCACAAATTTTCGAAATTGATTCTAATAGCTTTATTAAAAGTCAATTAGTTTAATTAGCTAAAACACTTAGTGGGGTGTCTTTATGTGCAACTTCCCCTTAAATATAAGCTGAATTTTTTATTCGTGTGTGGTAGTAATCAGCTAAAAAATACCCCATAAAAATACATTATTGGTAAACTATATGATTATATCGTTACAAAATAACTAATACAGATAATTATATAATTTTGCATAATTACATTACATAATTTTTAATAAACAATGTTTCACTTCAAGCAAATAATAGTAATCAGAGTACTTGTTGTGACTCGAACTTGCTACCTACTTCCTTGATAAAAGACCAATCCACCGGTTACAATATATAAATAGTAAGAATTACATTTTCTAATTAGTAAATATAAAAAGAATTTAATTGCAAATTAAATCACCACACTACACTTAATTCCACTTAATTGCAATTTAATCTAAAGTTTTGCATAATTGCATAATTTAATGAAACAAGTCATGCTGGATTCAGGGGATTGGGGGGATGAATGGAGCATGCTTAAATTGATGGATCCACTTTCACAGCGGAAAATTCCTCGCGAGACATTGAATATTCTCCTAAAACCCTGACAAAATTCAAGCCCAAAGTCATCAGAAGGATAATTACAAAACAAAATAAGCTCCCCGCAAAGTGTATGCATAGAATATTTAGAAAAAATAGATGCAAGTATATATTAATATTACTGTTGCATTGCTAAGGATGATAATGATTCAGTTTCTTCAGCTGTAACAACCAATTTATCCTAAACGTTATGCTTTGTGAATAAACTCAAACAATTCAGAAAAAATGCTCTCCAGGTATGTCATTTGTCGATTATGTCCATGCGATGCGAGTAATATTTGTCGATTATTTGTTGCAATTACAAATAACAAGTAAAAAAAATAGAATAATATTTGACTTCGTGGTGATTCATTGGTGACTCCATAGTCGGTGTATAATTATAATTTTAATGAGTTGTATTTTAATTTAATTGATAAAATGGTAATATAGTATTTTATATGTATTTTTCTTTTAAAAAAATTGGAGGGTGAAATTAATAAAAAATAAGGTAAATAACTAATAATAAAAAATTGGATTTAGTTACATGTATGTAACTTATAGCCTAAAAGAAGGGAGTGTGGACTTATTAAAAAAAGAGTGTAAATAGCCAATTACATGTATGTAACTGGTACACATAAGTATTTGTCTAAAATGTATAATGGGTTATTTATTAATAAGGTCATTTCACTACTAGTTTTATCTAATAAAACCTACAATATAATTTCTTGTCTAATAGCATCAAATTGAAAACTTTGAGACATTTATACCCTTTAATTAATTTCAAATAAATCGGATATTTTATAGGAATTCAAAAGTCAATTATATACCATAATTATCCGATTAAGGGAAAATTTCAAAAACAGAGAAATTTTAGCACCTTCCAAAGATTTAAAATTTTCCTAAAAAGTAGGTATATCTAAAATATAAAAAAATTTCTAAAAAATAATCTTGTTAAACTGAGGGTTTTGAGAAATCTGCAATTCAATCTACAGGTTTAGAAAAAAGCTTCTACAAAAACGGCGAAGTGTAGAAGAACAGAAAAATAGAAGCGTATGTATTATCTAAACATATGCATATTGAAGTTCATGTGAATTACGTTCACTATTATGCAAACTAAAGTGCATTTCGACAATTTTGCATAAAAACATGCAAACTAAAGTGCAGTCTAAACATATGTATATTGAAGTTCATGTGAATTACGTTCAGGAGTATGCAAATTAAAGTGCATTTTAATAATATGCATATTGAAGTACATGCAAACTAAAGTAACGTCATTTCAATGCATATTCCATCACTTCAGAATCAGTACAACCAAAGCTTAAACAAAACTAAAAAAAGTAGAGATCATAGCCTAAACATAAAATTCAATTACCTTAAACTTCAAATCAAAATCCAACAAAACCTCAATCCTAATCTCCTGCCAAGTTCTTCGCAATGGATCTGGAGCTCATCACCTTCGCGATCTCGATGACGTCATCGAATGAGATTCTAAAACGATCTCGATCCACTTCAACCACGACATGGAATTGGGGTGAGATTAACACATGGAATTGATAATATCAGAAAATGCAGAATTAATACTCATGGAATTGAAAATGAATATATGTACGCGCGCGATGCAGATGATCGGAATTGAAGATGAATATCGAATCTGAATTGGTAGAATCCGGAGATGATCGAAATGAAAATTTGGGAATTCAAAATTTGGAAAGTCGTAGTCTTTCCAATTATATAACCTAATTAATTGAACCCGATAATTAAGGCAGAATAAAAATTGGAAATAGGGAGAGTTTTGAAAATTTAAATCTGAATTTGAATAATTTAATGGTAATTATGATTTAAGGGTAATTAGGGGTTTTTATCTCGAAAATGAAGCAAATAGACAAACTATTAATTAGGCGTTGCAATTAGATTAATGTAGGGTGATAATGACCCTTTTAGTAAAAAATCTCATGTATAATATTTTACACACAATTTAAACTAGTTGTAATGGAGTAGTTGTAAAATAAATTCATTATTGTTTATTAGTAGTTGAAAAAGACCATTTATTTTAATGGAGTAGTTGTAAAAAAAAAAAATCATTATTGTTTATTATTATTGAAAAATACGAGATATGTATTTTATACCAAAAAATTGTGACTTTAGTATTTAGTGAAGTTATTAAATATTGTAAACCAAAATATTATGGGCTAGTCTTTTGTAAAATATTTTATACATGCATTTTATCTCAATTAGACTAAGTTAAAGTTCTAAATCATTGGGGAGTTATTATAAGAGTCATTTCACCTATAGAAACTACAAATAGAAACAAACATTTTGAAAGTTAGAAAAAAAGGACAAATTGGTGGATAGATGTACAATTCTACCCTTTCTTTATAATTACATCCGAAAATTCCATATTCAATTAATATAATTTATATTATTCAAATTAAGATTTCACAAAATCACAAATCATCGGAAATCGCGGTAATAACTACACTCTCAAAATTTAAAACTTTCCTAAAATTGAGCTGGAGTATTGGAGAAGCTAAATTACAGAAATTTCGGAAGGTAGAAACTTGGGATTTTCTGCACATTTTCGTCTCGGGTTCTTGAAGAAGCTTTTGATTTCGTCGGCTGAAGAAAGGTATGCATCTTCTCAAGAGAAACTTGGGGTTTTCTGTACATTTACATTTATTTTTGCAGTTCGTCGATGATCGTTTTTCTTGTTTTTGGATATAAAGTTTTAAAGCGCAACTATTTCTGAAGTAGGTTTCATATATCAAAATATGAAATGATATAAAGGTATTATATTTCAAAAAAATACAAATTTCGCTTAAACTTGCACTCTATTTTAAATCTGGAAAATTTGAAGTTTATTTGCATGTGTGATTGATGATTATTTATAAGCCCTAACAAGTTTCTACTTATTACTAAGATCAACACAGTAGATTTCGATTTATTGTTAATGTATTTATATTCTACACTAATAGTATATATTATGCTTTAGGAAGCTTGATTGGAATTTGTAATTGGACTGTATTGATTGACAATCAAATGCATGTCGTGTTCTTGAGCAAAAAAAATGGAATTAGAGATTAATTGAGTTTTAATGTATTGCAGATGCCAAGGGTGAAGAGAAGTGGAATTCACATTGATGACGATGATGAGAGTGGAGGTAGCAGAAAAATGATGAAGAAAGGTGGAAGAAAGGTAGACATATTTTATGTTGTAGTTATGCATATAAATAAAGTTAAAGTAATCTAAATGCACTATATTCAACACATTATACTATTCACATTCACAATTTGTTATATTACGCAAAGCATTGCCCAACATTAGTCTATCAGCATTACACAATTGTTATATTATAATTATGTCACTCATGTATTATTTAAACTAACAAATGTTCTTTTTTTTTTTTTTTTTTGTGTGAAGCATTCACCGATGCAAATATAGCTAAAGATGCAAAGCATAAAGGTTGGGTTGTTATTTTTGTGAAGTTTATAACAAAATATTAATTGGGTAACATTACTTAGCATATATGGAATGTCTCTTATAATATACTTTTGAATGCAGGAAAAAATGTTATTGGTTACGTTATAATTCCCTCTAACTCAGGTGATTTTGCAATTAGATTAATTGTATGCAACAGATTATAGAACCACCTAGTTATATAATTTTGTTTACTTCTATTGGCAGATTTCGAAAGTGATGAGGAGGTTGTTGCTGATAGTGATGATGAATCGAACTCTGAATCGGAAGGTATAGGACAAATATGTTGTGGCTTACATTGTGTTGATGTCTTTGTATAATGATTAAATGTTTTTGCAGAATTTTATTGATTTAATGAATTTAAATTGTTTCTGAAAATTACGACAGTGATGAGGAAATGTGAATCGAGAAACAGACAAAAAAAAAAAAAAAAATCAAAACGTTCGGGAAGTAAAAAATCTAGTATGGTATTTTATAGTTTTACTTTGTTTATGATATTAAAGTTTTAGTTGAAACAAGAGTTTGATGTCATTCTAAATATATTTTTTATTTTCTTTCTTAATAGATGATGGTGGTGTTAAAAAGAGTCTAAACTACTGTAGATCGAATATGCATACTTGTTTCAAGGATTTAAGTCTCCTGCAGTTTAATGATAGTCATTATAATGAAATGAAGAAGATGCCCTTTTGGTTTATCCTAAATTCGATCTTGGTGAATGGGAGTGATGAGATGATTGCAAATTGTAAGAAGGTTTTGTTCAAAAAAAAAATTGTAAGAAGGTTGAGACGGATATACAGAAGATTGTAATGAGGTTCGATGACAAGTCTGACAGCTTCTTACTTGGTTCTAAGGAGTTGAATCTAAGAAAGCAAGATGTGGAACTAATATTTGGTACTCCCTCCGTCCCACATGAATTTGCACACTTTCCATATATGGATGTTCCATACCAATTTGCACACTCCATAAAAGGAAATATCTTCACAACCCTCACCCTTGAAATATACTCATATTTACCTGTATGCCATTACTTTTCCACACTCAATCTACTTTTTACTTTACTTTATTCATAAAAGTTTACAAAACTACCCCTCAAAACATCAATCATTACACCTTTTCTTACACATTTCTTAAAATGTGTGCCGGTCAAAGGGTGCAAGTTCCTCCGGGACGGAGGGAGTATTACATACATCTGGTCGTGAGAAAGTTCCGTTACGGAATGAAAATTATGCTCATCCAGATTGGATTCGTAGGTGCTTCAGAGAGGAACTTGTTAACAAGCCACCCAACCTTTCACTGAATAAACCATTGTTAATGTCTAAGATAAAAGAGATAGTTGAGTTGAATGATATCGAATCTGTTCAAGATGTGGCTAGGCTTCTTTGCTGCTATGTGATGTGTGGCATATTTTGTCCAGTTCGAAGTGGTGCATTACCATGGTACTTGACTGCGTATTTAGAGAATTTTTCTAAAGTCTGCAAGTACGATTGGAGTGGATATATAGTGGATAATTTGAAAAATCATATCAAGAGGAGTAAAGGCATGAAGGCAGGTGGTTGTATTATGATTTTACCGGTACGTATTGTTACGTTTAATGAAAATTAACAGCTTTAATTTTTACAAGATCATTGATATTATATGTATTTGTATATTATCCATTTATGCAGTTCTTAATTTGCGAGCATACATCGTTAGTTGAACCCATCAATAGGAATGCGTTTCCAAGGTTTCTAAAATGGAATTTGCGAAAGCTAACGAGTGCTCTAAAGAGGAAGAAGTGGTACAGATGTACCAAGGTAACAGAGTTTAAAAACAATCTGAACTACACTATTTTGTATAACTAATTTTACTATTTATATATAATGATATTGATTGTAGGTACATACTGGATGTTTAATAACTAAGCATTGGGAGGAAGAACAATTGCAGGCTATATATAACTTTAGAGAATCGGTCTAAATGGAGAGATCAACTAGAGCAACTGTTGTTTACAGTAATGGAGCTAATGTGACAAATGGACCTGGTGAATCTGGTGCAACTGCTTTAAATTATCTTGTTGTTGATTCTGCTGATAAGGATCAATGTCTTTTTCAGCAATCATCATCTCGCCAATTTGAGGTCGGTTCTACATCAAGGGTGAAAGAAGTAAGCTTGGATAAGGGGCCTTCGTTTGATCTTGGAGAGGATTGCAACATGGGAAATACTCCAAGGGAAATGGATATTGACAAAACTTTGATGATAGTATGCAGTGATTTGAACCGTAATTTTGTTTGGACAGGATGCAAATACTGCGGATGTGAACTGTGGAGCGGATAATATGAGATCTCGAAATGATGATGTTGAAGGCAGTGGAAGAAAAGTCGAATAATTACTTATTAAAATTAGACGTCTTAAAGAGGATGATGAAACGAAGCGGGTTAATGATGAGATTGAAATGAATAGACTTAAAGAGGATGCAGAATCGAAACAGGTTAATTTTGAGAATGAAATTAAACGACTTAAAGAGGAGTTTGATAGAGAAAGGGTTTTTTTTACAATGGAAAGGGGAGTCAAGAATCAAATGATCGGTGATCTCGAGCTTGAAAATGAGATATTGAAAAGAGAGTTAAGCATGAAACATCTGCCATCCCCAACCCGTTTATTCGAAGAAGAGAAACTTGTAGCAGAAGTCAAACAAATATAGAAGGATTTGAATCTTGAATCGTCAGGTGGCAAAGGTCATGCATCATGTACTCCGCAGGAGGTTGAAGTACAAAATACAACTGAGAATAAGTCATGTCCAGTTGTTGAAGGGAAAGAGAAGGGTAAGTAATACGTAGATCCTAGTTCAATGATAATACGTCTGAAAAACAGAACTGAGGCACACAATAGAAAGGCAGTGCAGCTATCACCTCAGGTCCTGACCCAAGAACTTAATTTGGTTCACGAGATTAGTGACGAGGAACCTGAGCAGGATTTGGTTGGCAAAAGACATGTCAAAGAGAAAAAAGTAGCGAAGATTCCATTTAACAACACTCTGGAGACAGTTAAGAATGCCCCAGTTGAGTTGAAAGATCAGATCTATAAAGAACTCGTAGAATATGGTGCAAGGTAAGTAACACCTAAAATCATATTTAACACAACTTTTACACATAGTGAACAGAGAAATTCCATCTTCCACATTATATTTGTTATACATTGTTTGTATAAAGATGCAGGATATTTGTTCTTTGAATAATATTTGATTGTTGTTTGTTTAATGATGCAGTCATTCTGTATACGTTGGTAATAGGCCCCTAACTGATGTCACAATTCGAATGCTTATTAACTTATTGAACAACAAAACTGTGGATAATCATGTACTTATTAGTTGGATTATTTATAAGTTTGTATATTAATTAATAATGTAAATTTTTTTCATCTAGTTGTACAGAATACAACATTCTTTAAGTAATTGATGCATGGTCGGACGTGGTACAATCGGCACTAAGTCAGCAGTGTCCTACAGCTAGACGTGTTACAATATTCACTTCTTCTTGTTGGGTAATGTACAATTTATACTGTTATATAATTTTATATAGATTTGTTGTATCATTGAATTTAATTTTTTTCTTAACAAAGTGATAAAGAAACGTGATATATCAAAGCAAAAAATCTTTGCATCTCTCATTGAGAAAGTGATAGAAGAAAGTATTGATCAAGATATGTTGTTATTCCCAATTATTATTACTGAGGCTGGGTACAGAACAAGATCAAACATTAAAGGACATTGGACACTGTTGAAGCTTGATCTTAAGAAGAAGGAGTGAATGTTTTTCAACTCAATGCAGCCGAGAACAAGTGGGAATGTTGATCATCATCTGAAAGAATGCATATATGTGGTATACTCTTTCACTAAAACCAATAGTTGGTTAAATTTATATTTGTTTCTTTTGACTATAACACATATGAATTAAGTACTGACTATAGCTCATTGTTGTATTTATTATTTATTATTTGAATGCGTATATGTGGTATACTCTTTCACTAAACTTATTAGTTGGTTAAATGTATATTTATTTCTTTTGACTATAACACATATGAATTAACTACTGGCATTGCTGTATTTATTAATTATAATTTCTATATAATAAATTATAGGTTAATTATGTGGAGGCAAAGTTGAGGAATGTGTTTAAGATGTCATCGCCGAATCACCTATTTTTTAGGGGACCTTGCAAAAAACCTATTGCATCAAGCATTATGCAGCAAGGGCATGGCACGCTGGACTGTGGGATAGTTGTGTGTAGGTTAATTAAGTGTTTCTTAAGAGGAGAAAACCCCAGACTGTTAATTTTGATGGCGAAGGAGCAAGTAAGATGCGTGTGAGGATCGTTGGCACATTCGTCAACCCTTTTCTTTATGGAACTATTTAGATATGGAGTTTGATGCTTTTGGATGTTGTTTTTTGTTGCAGACTTAGTAACCTTTTTGTGAAGATATTATTCAGTATTACTGGTGCTGGTTTAAGTTATTTAGCTTAACCATTCATATCTTGTGAATGTAGGGCTTATGAACATGTTTGATTATTTTGGGTTAAATTCTATTTTGGATGATTACTTCTTTGTTTGTTTAATGACTTCATTTACTCACTTACAATATTTTTTCCAAGTGTTTATTTATATTATTATATTTAATATTAAGTATAATATTATTGTAATAGAATATTTATTATTTTACCTGTTGGGATATGAATCCTAGAACAAGTCCTAAATGATGATAAAAGATAATAATGAAGTTTTGATAAGCCAAAAGTAGTTTGAATATTTTCTAAGTATTGACTGATCTAGTCTAGTTAAGAGAAGTCATCTTGTACAGATCAGTAGAGTTCACACAAGAATTGTTAAGTATAAAACAAAAGACAAGTACGAAGTATAAGTACTGTTCATATTAATTGATTAGATTGTTATTAAGTTATATTAATCATTGTATAGAAACTTATTGTTTTCATATGTAATTGTATATTGATGTATAGATTTTAAGTTGACTAAGCTGTGTTATAAAGCTTAAAGTAATGTAATAGTCTTGTTAGGATTAGATTAGTTATTGCTAAGTTTACTACTGAAGAAGGAAGCACAAGAAGAAGGATGAAATCTACTGTTGAAGACAGGTGCGACCACAAAACTCAACAAGATAAGACAACATGAAGTTAGTTATCCAAAATGCGTATGTAGATAAGGATTGAAGAGTTAGTTAGAAATAACTAATTAACAATAAACGCGTTGATGGATAAGCTGAAGAAGTTAGAAGTTAGTTTTCAAGAAAAGTTGGTTACAACTGACAAGTTCTTGAATTCAGAAGTCTATAAATACCACAAGGTATTGATCGATTGAAGACTACTGATACTACTGCATACTGAAGCATTGTTGAAGATTCAAAGAAGAAATCACTCACAGAGTTTTGAAGTTCAGAAAGCAAGTCTGCAAGACAAGTGAAGATCAAAAGGCTACTACTGAACAAAGAGAAGTTTTATTTTGTTTACTATCTCAAGTTGCTAGATACTTGTAAATCTCTAGTAAGATCGAAGAAACACTTGGTAGTGTTATCGAGAAGATCTAAGTCTTATTTCTTGGGACTTAAAGCTACAAGAACACATTACTCCATTGGACGAGTTAATAAGAACATCACAACTGGGTTTGTGAGAGTGGATGTAGACAAGTTGTCGAACCACTATAAATCTCGTGTTTGATTTACTTTACTGTTTTGTTTGTTGTTTAATTGATTAACTGCTTGATTAATTGAATTACATATCTGAACAAGACTAGTTGAGTATACATAGAACAGAGTTCTTGAAATAAGTTGAGTATAAACTAAAATTGGGCTCATTGTTATATTCTGATTTCCGCATTGTACTTTGATATATCGAAAGATTTTTGAAAAGTCTATTCACCCCCCTCTAGACATTTTCACTAGCTTACTCGTTATTAAACTCAACTTGGGACCTACAAGTGGTATCAGAGCAGTAGTTTACGAACGGCTGTTTCTTGATAACCGACTTAAGACTTGGGAGAAGTCTTGATCCGTGACTGTACGTGATCTTACGTGTTCTTTATCGCTGTTCTTGAAAATACCTATCTTTTAATACTATACTGTGCTATACGTATCATCTTGAATCATGTCACTCAAAATTAGTGCTAACAAGTTACCGAAGTTCCAGGTTCAAGACTATGACTATTGGAAGCTGAGGATGGAAGCCATCTTCAGTTCCACTCACGACTTAATGATCTCTGTCGTCACTGAAGGCCCAATTGTGACCATGATCCCTAATACTGCTGCCCTCGACAAGGACAAACCCGTGGGTACTCTCGTCAAGAAACCCAGGTCAGAACTAACCTCAGAAGAAATGAGGCAAAATAATTTGGATAGCTTGGACAAGAATTACATCTTACACACTCTTCCTAACGAGTATCTAGGAAAAGTGTTAAAATGTAAAACTACCAAAGAAATGTGGGATCGCTTAGCTATCATTTGTGAAGGGACATCCTTAATCAAAGAAAGCAAGCTTTCCACAGCGGTCCAAAGATTTGAATCATTTCATATGAAAGCTGGCGAAACTATCGACCAACTGGATACTCGTTTTACTAAGATCATGAATGACTTGGAAGTCCTTGGTAAATCATATACTCCGCGTGAAATCAATCTTAGGATTCTTAAAATCCTTGATAGTCGATGAAAAATGGTAAAAATGCTTGTTAAGAATACCCAAGATATAGACGTGTGGACTACTGAGACCATGTTTCAAACTCTAAAGGCTCATGAGTTTGATTTAGACGAAGATGAACCCATAACAAGTAGTGACAGAGAACATGTTGTATCAAAGAACGTTGCCTTTAAGTCTAGTTCGTATAAGTCCTCTAAGGTAGACAGGTCGTAGTCTAAGACTAGGTCTGCTTCTGTGAAAGACGAGTTAGATGTTGATTTCAGTCTGAAGGATCAGGTAAGCCTCATGGTTAGAAAGTTTGATAGGCTGAATAAACGTTTCGGAAGATATAAGAAGTTCTATAGGGATCATAGAGCGTCCACTTCTAAGAACTCGTCTGACACTAGACGAGACTGAAACTCGTCCGAAAGGAGAGACGAAGTCTCGAAAGGTAACAGACAAGATAGAGAGTCTGATGGTAGGAAGATTACTCGTTCTGATAGACGTGATAAACGAAGGAATAACTCTCCTATTAAAAAGGCTACTAACGATCTCTTGTGCTATAACTGTGAGAAACCAGGTCACTACATATATGAATGTCCAGACCTGAGCACTGATGATCGAGAAGAACGCAAAGCACGAAGGGAAAGAAGATACAACCGTGGCAAGAAGGCAATGATGGCCAATGATGATTCTGATTCAGATGAGTTACCATCGTCCTCATCTAGCTACCCGTCTGATCCAGATCACGATGAAGCTTTCATAGTAGATGACGGTCTATGCTACATGGCTAAAATCGACCAAGAGGTATCATCTACTACTTCTTTTCAATCTTGTAATGAATCGGATTCTGATGTAAGTGATACTGCCAGTAGCAAAGTAGGGAGTAGCCTTCAGCACTCTACTAGTGCAGTTGAAGACGATCTCCTACTTGCTAACCAGGCATTCATTGAAGTCAGCGACGAGAACATTGCATTAAAATAGGAAATCATTGATCTTAAGGAAGCTCAGTCTAAAGTAGATCCTAATGTAACAGTCCTAAATGAACGCTTGACTGAAGAGTTAAGTCAGCTCAAAGAAAAGTGTGCATTGACAGACAGGTTATATCAAGACCTACTTAAGACACATGTAACTGAGAAAAATGAATTCAATGTTTTAAAAAGTAAGTGCAAAAAGCTTGAGGAACGTAATAAGTTCTTAGAAACCGAGGTTGTCACTCTAGACCTTAAACTTACTGACCTGGTTAACTCCTCTAAGGCTAACCTTGAATTGTCAGATAGGTATAGGGCTCCTGCTGACAAGACAGGCATATGTGCTGAATCACCTAGCTCGTCTACTCGAGTCCCTAAGAACCCTACTATTTTCATCTCAAGCTCTTTGACTAATGATAAAGGAAAATGACCAATGATATACGATATTGGATCTCTATCTGAAGGCACTGTACCTAAACAGACTCAAGTTAACACTCCAATTACCAAGGGAGGTAAAAAGAATGTTAACAACAAGGCTGTTCCGTTTAAGACAAGTCAACAAAGGACTAGAAATAATGGACGACCCAATCAGGTTAGATACGACGACTGGTATCCTGAGGAGACGAGTATTAGACAAATACAAACTACATGGAAAGAGTCTAGACCTCCTTTCATAAGGCAGTCTCAGCTCTACTCGTCTAGGCCTAGGAATGTGGCTCCAAAATATCGTATTCAACCCGTCTTATATCCTCCGCCTGAATCGTATGATATCGAAGGAGAAGAAAGACCTAAACATGTCTATAAACCGTATGGCCCCAATGCATACAAGCCCTACTCTGACTATCACAGGCCTATGCCTACTCAAGTAGAGGTTAAGTCAAAAGGCTACCTTAGACGAGTAGACCTAAGAACTGCTGATAGGCCAGACAAGGACAACAGGGTCTTATTTTGCAACAAATATGGTCGAAAACTTAGAAGATCAAACTTGTTCAGGACTCCAATGTATATTTGGATTCCATTGAACTCGAGTAACCCCCCAGGACCCCAATAGACAAGGAGGGTACCTAAATTATGGAATATAATCTAATGCAGGGTCGACTCGATCTGTACAAGAAGGGTGGCTCAGTAGGAGAAACTTGGTACATAGACAGTGGTTGTTCGCACCACATGACTGGTACCAAGGCACTTCTATCAAGCTACCATGAGCAAGAAGGACCAAAGGTTATATTCGGTGATAGCTCTATAGCCATCACAAAAGGCTTTGGTTATATCCGAAATGGTGACGTAGAGATACAAGACGTATCTTACGTAGAAGGTTTGAAATATAATCTACTATCTGTTTCACAGTTTTGTGATCGAGGCTACAAAGTACAGTTCAAAAGCAAAAAATGCGAAGTCATAGACAAGAGGACCCATACTGTACTACTTGTCGGCATAAGATAAGGCAACGTATATATCGTGAATTGGAATAGTTGTCCACGGGATACTTGTCTTCTTACTAAGACACCTAAAGAGATCAGTTGGCTTTGGCATAGATGCCTTTGCCATATGAACTTTAAGGCGATTAATAAGATTGCAAGAGATTACCTTGTTGAAGGTATACCCAACGAAATCTATTTCAAATCACATGTATGCGATGCCTGTCAAAAAGGTAAACATGTAAAAGGTTCCTTTAAATCTATTCCAACCCTCTCAACAAGTAGAGTTCTTGAATTTCTACATATGGACTTACATGGCCCAATTACTCCTCCAACATTGAACGGTAGAAGGTACACACTTGTTGTGGTAGACGACTATTCTAAGTTCACTTGGGTAGTCTTCTTACACAAGAAGAGTGATACTCAAACACTCCTACCTGATCTGTTGAAGAAGATACAAGTTGAGAAGAATCACTCAATTGTCAAGATCCGTACTGACAAGGGTACTGAATTCATTAACTGCTATATTAAAGAATTTTGTTCTAAGCGTGGCATCCAGCACCTTACTAGTGCAGCAAGCACACCACAACAAAATGGAGTAGCAGAACGTAGGAACAGAACCCTTAAGGAGGCCTGCAGGACCATGCTGACAGAGTATAACACTCCTCAGAAGTTTTGGGCAGAAGCAATCAATACTGCATGCCACTCCCAAAACCGAAGTGCTATCAATAAAGCACTAGTTAAGACGTCCTATGAGGTATGGAAAGGTCGAAAACCCAGAGTCTCATATTTCCATATATTTGGTTGTAAGTGTTTTATCCATAACAATGGGAAAAGAAAGTTGAATGCATTCGATGCTAAAGCAGACGAGGGGATATTCTTAGGGTACTCCTCGACTAGCAAAGCATTCAGAGTGTTCAACTACTCTACCCTATGTGTGGAAGAAACACCACATGTAGTTTTCGATGAATCCCTACAGGACTCGTCTGCCGACCAGATCAGTAAGAAGGTGACCGATCTATCAATCGAATCTGACAAAGAATCAGAAGTTTATGAATCTGTTCAAGCCTACAATCCATTTCTGAAAGCTCTCGAGTCTGATGACGAAGAGAAGGTAAGTGCTCAAGGTAAATCTGCTAGACCAGTTGACATCCCTGAGCTAGTCGACTCGTCTACTCCTATTAAATTTCCTGATGTAAATGATATTGAAATGCATGATGCTATAGTTTATCTAGATGATGATAGTATGCATGCTAAGACTAGAAAAACATGGAAATCTGCGCATAATACTGAAAACATCATTGGTGACTCTACTATTGGTGTGAAAACTAGACGACAACTCTTTGAGTCACAAGAACAACCTAGTCCATCCTTGTTTTGCTGGTGTTGCTTTCTCTCATCTATCGAGCCTAAAACCATTAAAGAGGCATTGGCTGATAGTAATTGGATCATCGCTATGCAAGACGAGTTGAACCAGTTTATTCGAAATGACGTCTGGGAACTTGTCGATAGGCCTAAACATCATAATGTAGTTGACACTCGATGGATTTTCAAAAATAAGAAAGATGAGAATGATGTAGTCGTTAGGAATAAGGCTAGACTAGTAGCTCAAGGTTATTCACAAGCTGAAGGCATAGACTATGATGAAACATATGCTCCTGTTGCTAGACTAGAAGCCATTCGATTGTTCCTTGCATATGCTGCTTATATGAAATTTACCGTATATCAAATGGATGTTAAAAGTTCATTTCTTAATGGTATTCTTGCTGAAGAAGTGTATGTTGAACAACCCCCAGGTTTCGAAGTCAAAGGTGACCAGGTGTACAGATTAAAGAAAGCCTTATACGGACTAAAGCAAGCTCCCAGAGCATGGTATGATACTCTCTCTCTCTTTCTATTGGAAAATGGTTTTACTAAGGGCAAGGTCGATAGAACCTTGTTCAGAAGACAAGAAGGGAAAGACATTTTACTCGTCCAAATTTACGTAGATGACATCATCTTTGGTTCACCTAACAAAAAGCTGAGTGAAAGTTTCTCAACACTCGTGAAAAGTAAATTTGAGATGTCTATGATGGGTGAAATGAATTACTTTCTTGGTCTTCAAGTAAAACAGACCCCTGAAGGGATTTTCATAAATCAAGCAAAGTATACTAGAAATCTTCTAGACAAGTATGGTATTAAGATATGCAAGTCTACTGGCGTACCTATGCTACCTACATACAGGATGGATCCAGACGAACAAGGTAAATGTGCTGATCAAACATATTATCGTGGTCTCATTGGCTCATTACTGTACTTAACTGCTAGTAGACCTGATATTGCATTCTCTGTTGGCGTATGTGCTCGTTTTCAAGCTAATCCAAAAGAAAGTCATATGGAAACCACTAAAAGGATATTGAAATATTTGAAAGGAACCATCAATCGTGGTATATGGTATCCTTCAAATGATGATCTATCTCTAAGTAGCTACTCAGATTTTGATTTTGGTGGCTGTAGAATATATAGGAAATCTACATCTGGTTCTTGTCAATTCTTAGGCACAAAACTCATTTCATGGTTTTCGAAAAAGAAAACTAGTGTGGCTACCTCTACTACCGAAGCCGAATACATGTCTGCTGGTAGCTGCTGTAGTCAACTACTTTGGCTCATGAACCAGCTTAGAGATTACAACATATATGAATTGAATGTTCCTATTTTCTGTGATAGTAATAGTGCAATTGCCATTACACAAAATCCTGTTTTGCACACACGTTGTAAGCATGTTAATGTGAAGCATCATTTCATACGAGATCATGTAGAAAAGAAGGATATTCGCATGGAAAAGATTCATACTGATTTTCAGAGAGCTGATATTTTCACTAAACCATTGGCCGAGGCTCGTTTTCGTGAGTTATGCATTAGTCTAGGACTAATTGATCTAGACCCTACGTGCCTATAACTATGTACTAACCAGACAGGTACATCCAAGAAATAAGGAAACAAGATCATTGGAACAGTGCACTCGTCCACTTGCCCAACAGACAGGTATACAAGGTCAGACAAGATGACCAAACAACCCGATGAGGAAGCTGGTAAAGCTGAAGGTAATACTAAGGGAATAAACATTTAAGGGGGAATCTTTGATTTCTTAAATATCCTTATGCTGACTTTTATGTTTGTTAATAGTCATCTTGATCGAAAACCTTGACCATTGCTTTATATTGATATTCATCTTAATTATTCAACTCTACTTGTACCTACACTCATGCGTCGCATAAGATAAGATAGGTACATGAAGGTGTTCGATATTCAGAATAGACAAGCACAGTCGAAGGGGAAACTCGTCTTGTCCACTTGAGCCAACTCGTCTTGTGTGCTTAAGTCTACTCGTCTATTCTGGATAGACTCAAACAGACAAGATAAGTGTTCTTATGATTCAAATACTCTAAGTGTTTAATCAATTTCAATTAAAGGTATTATAGTAATTCGATATTTTTAAAATTGGAAAACCCTAGAATTGGATTTATACACTCCCATTTTAATGAGGTGTATACACCCAGTTCGCGCCAAATCCTACTATCCTAGGTGAGATGAGTACACTCCTCTGCCTTAACCAATAGGAAAGGCGGATTCCAAATTTTACAATGTCAAAACGCATAATATTCTCGATTCCGTAACCGAATACCAAAAGTCCCAACCGTTGGATCATTTGTTTCAATCTTGACCATCGATTCAAACATCTTGTGTTAACAAAAATCAACACTTACACACTACTCGCCCCACGTTTTCTTAACTCCCCTATTCTAGCTTTCAAATTTCTTGTGAATCTCACTCCTTGATTCTTACTCAAACTATCACTATGACGATCATCTCTCTCTTTGATGTAAGGACCAACATGCAGGCCAGATTTGACCTTGGCAAATTCATATCTGAAAACAAGGTGCATGTGGAACCATCTGTGTATTTCAAGGGAAAACACACTGAAGGCAACCAAGAGAATCTGACAAAATGTTGGAGATGTGGCTTAAGACCTTATTTGGAGGCATTTCCTCAAGTCATCTTGGAGGAAGAGGTGTTAGAATTCTTTGCCAACGCTACCAGAATAGGCGATTCCATAAGATCTTTTGTTGGAGGCAGTCTAGTGGAAATCACTCGTGAAGCTGTGTTTGAAAATTTGAAGCTGCCAGTAGGATCGATTGATGTGGAAAATTATGCCCTTGGTCATGAAGCCAGATATCTAAGTATCTTATGTGGCAAGAAGATTAGGTTGAATCCGGATGGAAAACTCCCAGCTGTGAAGAAGAAGGAACTTCTTGAGAAATACAGAACTCTACTCGACATAGCTAGCAAAATGCTACTATGTGTTACTGGTTCCTATGAACCAGTCACCTTGCAGAAGGCAAGAGTGATGGCTGCAATATATGATGGAATTAGTGAAGGGAACTGGTTCAAGCTGTTCGCAGATCGGCTCATGTATTTTGAGAGAAGTGTTCGCGTTGACATCGACACGGCTAATTGGGTGGTGTCAAATGTTGTTGGCTTTGGAAATAAGCTGTCTATTCTTCTACCCTTACTGACGCCTACAAAGAAGAAATGGAGCAAAGGGAAGCCACTTCACCCTTTGAAATTTTATTTGAAGAAAGAGGCGTTGAAGAAGCAAGTGGCTGCTAGGCCGTCTGCACCTAGGCAAGTTCAGATTAATCCAATGGATGCGATGCCATGTGCTGCCTCATCTAGTTCTTCAGAAGACGAGTCGGACGCTGAAGAATCCGAAGAGGTTGCACAAAGTGGATCTAGTGGAGGTGACTCGGAGGAGACTCAGTCCGTTGAAGAGTCTGCAAAAGATGAAGAGATAGGCCCTGATGTTCCTCAAGTCTATCGTCTTGTAAGAGTGTCTAGTCCTACACAAGACGAGTCGACTCCTCAGGTTGGTATCTCTTCTCAATCTATTTCTATTCCTCTCTCTCTCCCTCCAGTTCGAACCAAGGCAAGATCGCATCGATCTCGTGCCAAACCTACACCTTCAACCTCACAAGTGTTGGCAGCACAACCGCTGAGAGCCAACATAACCAAAGATACTACTATAATTGATACAACTGATACTCCTACAGTTGTCACACCAAACCAAGCTGCATTACAGCCCCTAGAAACCACAGCCCAAACTCTCTCCGTACCCTCAACAGAATATGTTGAACCTCTTAACCTATCTACTTCAGAGAAAACTCCAGTTGCCACTGCAACAACTGAGACAGGGACCCCACCTGCTCAGACCCCTTCTGAAGTTAGATTTGAATCTTTAGTTTATTATCCAATGAGTTTAAGGGAGAAGAGGATTCGTTCGAAGATGATTAAAAATTTCAAGAAAAAGTTCTCATCTATTGAAGTAGACTACTCGTCAGAGCAGTTTGAGAAGCTTCTTAGGATATGCACATGGGTTGCATTGAAGAAGTCCTCAACAGATGATCTTTTCGAAGTCATTTTAGGCATGGGAGGGATCTCCAATTTCATGGATTGGGAGATGGAGCAGAAAGAAAACAGTGGTGTTCGAGACCATTCTGAGCTATTCCCTCGTCGAGCCTTAACTGATCTCGTGAAAAGAATGTTAAGCATTCTAGATGGTATTTTGTGTGAAGAGTTCTCGATTGATGTTGGAACTCAGACTGATCTTCTGGTTGAAGAGTCGAAAGCAGAACTTGTTGATGCTGCTATTCAGACGTCAGAACCTCAATTAGATCTTGAAGAAGAGGCTGAAAGTGCTGAAGAAGAAGTCAATTTTATCGAACTCGGTGAAGAAGATGATGAGTTTGTTGAAGCCATTATGTTTGATGAAGATGTGTTGATTAAGGAAGTTCAAAAAGATGTTGTTGCTGAAGCTCAGTCGTCTACTCAAGCATTTCCTGAAGGCTATCTAGAAGAGCTGAAGATTGACTTGAAGGATGTTGTCAAGTCTACTGTAGATGAGTTCTTAAACTCAAAGCTGAAGGATGTGTTAGTTGAACAGAATCAGTTACTTGTTGACAATTCAAGAGAATTAATTGTTGGTGAGGTCAACAAGATGGACTCATCTTTCCGAGAAGAAATGTATGCTGAAATTGAAAATTTCTAGAAGAAGCAAGTTGATTTCTCAGAAAAGAGATCTATTTCGTTTGCAAGATCTTTAGCTGAAGAGTCAAACAAGATGGAAAGACTCTACAGAGTAAAGATTGAGATTGCGGATGAACAAAGAAGAGAAGCACAGGTCCAGTTGGTGCGTTCTCGAGCTGTTTTAACTGAGTTAACAGAGCAAAACAGACTCCTTCGTCAGACATCTACTCATTTTAAAGATGAATTGGTCATTAATTCAAGGAAGTTGGAATCCACTGCTGATCGTCTTGACAAGATGAGTCATGACAAGACGCATCAGAAGCAGATAGAGCTAGTTGCGGAAGCTATGAAGGAAGCTGTTAAGGAAGAAATGACTCGTTTTACTAGTCTTTTCACTCTCAAGGCGACTGATGAAGCCAAAAAGGGGGAAGAGACAAGTATAGTTGTAAAAATTACTGATGTTGAAAAAGACAAATCCAGTGCTGAACCTGAAATGAAGGATGCTGCCACTGCGATAGAATAGCTAAGAAGATCTAAGAGAGGCAAG
This sequence comes from Galeopsis tetrahit, assembly GCA_963675135.1. NCBI lineage: Eukaryota > Viridiplantae > Streptophyta > Magnoliopsida > Lamiales > Lamiaceae > Galeopsis > Galeopsis tetrahit. The sequence continues at coordinate 36,418,074 of OY776122.1, forward strand.
TTAGTTAAGACTGCTGATCTTGAGTAAGCAAGAGCAGATGAGCAGAAGAGATTGGAGAAGGGCAAAGGTGTTGCATCTCCAGAAGCTGAGGTTTAGACGAAGAGAAAATCTAAAAGGAAGTTAGCTATGGAAGAAGCTGAAGAACCTACTGCGATTGTGAAGAAGCGGAAGGTGATTGATCCTAATGATGAAAGTCATTATGCAAGCCAGAAGAAGATTGGTAAGCATATTGAAAGGCTGCAAAAGTTGAAGGCAGATGAAGAGGAAATGGAAGATCAGTTCATTGATTATTTCATTGACAAAGAGCATCGAGCTGACTGGATGAAAGTGAAGAGACAATGGGAACTTGATCATTGGATTATTAGGAAGTTTGGTGATCCTGATAGTTCTGATGAACTTTATTCAATGTTTGATAAATTCATGGAAGGCCAGAACAAGTTGCTTTAGAACTTGATCATGAGGATATCGGCTGCTGCACACTTTAACATTCTAGTGCCGATCTTTCCGAAGTGGAAGACTCCTATGACCAGCTCAGGAAAAAGAGTTGATCTTAATCAGATCAAGAAGTATGAAGAAAAGCTGCTTGACAAGGAGAAGATTGATGATGAACACCATATCAGAGTAATACACAAGAGACTCCTAGATGCGTTCTGTGTTCCAAATCCAGAAGGAGGTACTCTCTCAGATTAAGTTTTTTTTCTGATACTTAGTTTTTTATTTTGATTTAGTATGTGTAATCTACTGGTCTTATTTTGAATGAATGAAAGATAAGTACTATTTTGATGATTAAGACAAGATAACTACTTAACTAGTCTTCTTATGAGAAAAGATTCAAGTAGTTTTGGCTTCATCAAAAAGGGGGAAATTGTTGGGATATGAATCCTAGAACAAGTCCTAAATGATGATAAAAGATAATAATGAAGTTTTGATAAGCCAAAAGTAGTTTGAATATTTTCTAAGTATTGACTGATCTAGTCTAGTTAAGAGAAGTCATCTTGTACAGATCAGTAGAGTTCACACAAGAATTGTTAAGTATAAAACAAAAGACAAGTACGAAGTATAAGTATTGTTCATATTAATTGATTAGATTGTTATTAAGCTATATTAATCATTGTATAGAAGCTTATTGTTTTCATATATAATTGTATATTGATGTATAGATTTTAAGTTGACTAAGCTGTGTTATAAAGCTTAAAGTAATGTAATAGTCTTGTTAGGATTAGATTAGTTGTTGCTAAGTTTACTACTGAAGAAGGAAGCACAAGAAGAAGGATGAAATCTACTGTTTAAGACAGGTGCGACCACAAAACTCAACAAGACAAGACAACATGAAGTTAGTTATTCAAAATGCGTATGTAGATAAGGATTGAAGAGTTAGTTAGAAATAACTAATTAACAATAAACGCGTTGATGGATAAGCTGAAGAAGTTAGAAGTTAGTTTTCAAGAAAAGTTGGTTACAATTGACAAGTTTTTGAATTCAGAAGTCTATAAATACCACAAGGTATTGATCGATTGAAGACTACTGATACTACTGCATACTGAAGCATTGTTGAAGATTCAAAGAAGAAATCACTCACAGAGTTTTGAAGTTCAGAAAGCAAGTCTGCAAGACAAGTGAAGATCAAAAGGCTACTACTGAACAAAGAGAAGTTTTATTTTGTTTACTATCTCAAGTTGCTAGATACTTGTAAATCTCTAGTAAGATCGAAGAAACACTTGGTAGTGTTATCGAGAAGATCTAAGTCTTATTTCTTGAGACTTAAAGCTACAAGAACACATTACTCCATTGGACGAGTTAATAAGAACATCACAACTGGGTTTGTGAGAGTGGATGTAGACAAGTTGTCGAACCACTATAAATCTCGTGTTTGATTTACTTTACTGTTTTGTTTGTTGTTTAATTTATTAACTGTTTGATTAATTGAATTACATATCTGAATAAGACTAGTTGAGTATACATAGAACAGAGTTCTTGAAATAAGTTGAGTATAAACTAAAATTAGGCTCATTGTCATATTCTGATTTCCGCATTGTACTTTGATATATCGAAAGATTTTTGAAAAGTCTATTCACCCCCTCTAGACATTTTCACTAGCTTACTCGTTATTAAACTCAACTTGGGACCTACATTACCTTATATAGTGTAAAATAGATCATGATAATTTATTGAATATTAGTTATTTATATTTCAGTATAATGTGATATAGATTCTGCTAAATTCCATAATTATTTGTAGTTTTGTAGATGATTTTTAATTTGAATTTTGGTCGTACTTGCACTAAATATACCAATTGAATGATAGTTGGTATATGTAATATTTTTGGTATAAAAATGCAATAAATTATAGTAAAAAAATATAAATATCAAATATGATTTAATAAATTAAAAAAAATCTATGTTATGATGTAATATAAATATATGCAATTATTGCATCTCAAGATATTTATGGGGATTATATAAATGAAATATAGTATCGTTATAGATATAACAAGTTAGTAAGCAAATAAATAATATACTCCCTACATCCACCAAATGTAGTCCCATGGGTTGGGCACAAGTTTTAAGAAAAATGTAGATAAAGTAAGGGTATTATAGGGTATTGTGGGGTCCATTGTGAATAAAGTTGATGGCAAATTGAGTAATTAAGTGATGGTTGAGGGGTGATAGTTTCCATAAAGTGTATGGGACTACATTTGGTGGAGAAAGAATATGAGGCAATGAGACTACATTTCATGGACGGAGGGAGTACTAAATTAGATGTTGTACCTTATATATAGCACTAGAACTAGGGTTTACAGTCCAATTTTATATAAATATAAAGACGGCGGCCCTTCATCACAAATATTCGAAAATTTGACATCACAAAAACAAACCGATTTAATTTTATAAAAACATGTCTCGATACAACGAGAGCGAGAGGGAACTAGTTATATGCTATTGCAATCGGCGAGCAAACGTGATTACATCTTGGAAGAATCGAAATGTTGGTAGAAGATTATATGGTTGTGTCTCGTACCCGGTAAGAATTTGATTGTAGTATATATTTTTTTAAGAAGAACTGATTATATTCATATAATTTCTGATATCGTGAAATACCTAACGAGATATGATTATAATTTCTCATATTTTTTTGTGTTTGATTATGTAGAAAACTGGTTTCTGTCAATTTTTTGAGTGGATTGATGAGCCTTTGTGTGATAGATCAATAAATATTATCCATGGGATGTTGAACAAATTAAATGAAGAAAGATCAAAGGTTAGTGATTTGCAAATGAATACTATGAAGCTGCACGAGGAGATCACTGCATTGAAACTTGAGAAAAAACAATTGACCGCCGAATCGATGAGAATGAAGAAAAAGTTGGAGGTGAAGAGTGATACAAGAAAAATATGTTTAAATGGTTTTCAGTGTGTCAAATTGTTGGTATTATTGCATATTTGTTGGTGTTTAGAAAAAGTGTGGTCAAATAAACCAGACAAAGGAAACGACAGTGAGTGATTTGTGCATGAAACTGTGATGTAGTGAAAAATAATAAGGAGCAATTTAACTTAATGGAAGTATAATAAACTATGCAACTTCTGCAGTTTTGCAAATTATTAGTACTAACATTTTGCAATGTGTATGTGCATGAAACTTGGAATATTGTATAAGATATATTTATAATATTGAATGACACCAAAATTTAAATAGATTAAACAAGATGTCAACAAATTTTTTCCCTGAGCTATGATCTGGCAATTAAACAAGATGCAATTTTTTTTTCCCTGGACTGTGATATATTCTTAAAACTGAATTATCTTGAACTTCTAATTTTGTTACAAGACATCACCACAACAATATATACTAATATGAAGAATTTAACAAAGCACATAATATTTGGATTATAACATATATAATGATATTAAAAATATCTTCTCCTGACATGAAGTAATAGAACAAAACATAACATGAGTTTTATGAATTAGTTGTAGAATTAATACCGTTGTTGCCGTCCTTTGCGGTTGCAGCTAGCAATACACCTTTTGAACGGCCCTTCATGAATGTCTGATTCGGTTGTAAATTGCATAAGATTTCATGTGTTTTAGTGATAAACTTTGAGGGTTTTTCATGCATTTTCACACTAATATACTTGATTTGATTGAGAAAGGTGTTTGAGCTCGTTTTGTAGGAATATGAGGTGAATTAGGCATTAAAATCGCAAAAACGAGTGTTCAATCATCATTTTCACTCACTTTACTGAAAAGAGGATTGCACCATTAGATTCGTCTCGAAAAATGGAGTGGAATGAAAAAAAGAATCGAGTCAATCGGAGGTCGAAAGCTCGAGATATGAAGAGACGAAAAACATGACCGGGTGACACCAACCGGGCGAGTGGAATGACCCGGGCGGGTAAAATGACCCGGCTGATTCGGGTGGAATTTACACATTTTAAAGGCACATGTGAAGCATGTTTTTTGATGAGATTTCATTGATTTATGCATTGATTATGATGGTTTGAGCCAAAATGAGGGAAAAGTTGTGTTTGTCGATTTTGTAGGAAATACGATGGAATTTGGGAGCAAAACACCTACCACAATTCACTGTACCAAAGAGAGGAGTGCACCATTGGATCCGGCTCGAAAAACGGAGTGGAATGAAAAAAAGAATCGAGTCAATCGGAGGTCGGAAGCTCGTGATACGAAGAGACGAAAAAGCATGCCCAGGTGGAATGACCCGGGCGGGTAGAATCGACCCGGGCGGGTCAAAACCACCCGGGCGGGTCACTTTAGCCCGGCCATGCCCTATTCTAACATAACCTTCGTATCTTTCCCGGGTAGAATCGACCCGGCCGGGTCAAAATCACCCGGGCAAGCCAAATTTCACACTTGCTTCGTATTTCGGCCGGGTGGCATGCCCGGGTAGAATCCACCCGGCCGGGTCACATGCTCCTCGGGGGTTTTTGGCCATTTTCTCCATTTTTGAGGGACCAATTTGCAATTTTGGCATCCAAACCCTACCCCAACACTATATAAGCCCCCATTCTTCAAATCAAACAGATTTTCTTCCCCAATTCCTCAAATTCCACACATAGTTACACACAATTTGAGGTGATTGGGCCATATCTTCTTCAATTCTCCATCAAATCAAGCAAGGAAGGATGCAATAGCTTGGAAATTCCATTCTCTACCACATTTTAGACTAAGATTTCTCTTTCTCTCTCTTTTTAGTTAGCTATTTCATTTGGATTTTGTAATTTAATTATATTAGCTCTTGGCTAAACATTTGTGGTTCTAAGGCATTGTAAATATTTGGATTGAAGTTTATGAACTAATTTCTTGCTTTAAATGGTGTTTGTCTCTTATTTGTATGCTTAATTCTTCTTTGGAAGCATGTTGTTATTGGCCATGATGATTTGCTTAATTCATTGTTAATTGGGGTAAGATCGAGAGATTTATTCCATTAATCGTATGCAAGCATGCAACCCGGTATTATTATGAGCTCGAGAGAGGATTAGTTATTGGAGAGGGAATTGAATGATCTTTGGGGATATTTTAGGTGGTGTGATGTTTGTAAGGTAGAGATACGAACTTATGTCGCATGCTCCTTTGGATTAGTTAGATCGAGAGATTGATTAATTCTTCTATTGTGATCAACCCTATATGAAGACAACCTTAATGGCCATTTGAACGAGTTACAATTCATAAACAGATATCTAAGTGTTACAATTGCCTTGGAACCCACCTTCTCATATTTGAGTTTTAATCCGTTTTACTTTCATTTTCTTGATTTACATGATATTTGATTGGTTCTTCATTGCTCTATATTGCTTATTTGTGATAATTTGGTAGGCAATCTTAGGGTAATCCAATTTCACTTAATCGATCGCGTCTAAATAGATTTCCGTTAACAAAATACACTTTTACGCTATACCTCCTCGTGGGATCGACCTCGTACTTACTTCTCTACGATAGACACCGTATACTTGCGATCGTTTATTCTAGTGTTGTAGAATACGTGAATCACCGGCCACAGTGCTGTACACCCACGTTTTTTATTAGTTCACCAATCGAAGGTTTTGGCCGGGTAGAACCACCCGGGCGGGTCACTTTGGCCCGACCATGCCATTTTCCATCAAGACATTCGTATTTTGGCCGGGTAAAACCACCCGGCCAAGCCCTATTTCACTCAAATGCTTCGTATTTCGCCCGGGTGAAACCACCCAGCTGGGTGAGATGAAATTCGGGGGTTTTGGCCATTTTCTCCATTTTCGAGGGACCTAAGTGCAAATTTCGTCCAAGACTTCTACCCCAACTATAAATAGCTCCAATTTGAGTTTTAGAAAGGGTCCTCCTTTTTCAAGCATTTCCTCACACACAAACACATAGTTAGTAGTGTTCTTCATTTTTTGTTTAATTTCTTCATTAGATTAGATAGAATAATGGTTTTTACTTCGAATCAAGCTACGATTATCATCGGGCATCGTCTATTACATCGTTTTGTAGCTAAATTCTCATGATCAAGGTGATATTACTCTATTTTACAATTTAATTTGGTATTTTCTTAATTTCTTCAATCTCTTATTATTCTACTATGAGTTTGATGTTATTTGTTGTTGTAGCTATGAGATTCTCTTCTAGAACCATGGGCTAAGCTCTTATTGCCTTGGGTGTGGATGTTTTGATGGGTGTTTAGTGTAATTGTGAAGTAATTACATGATTAGCTTAGGATTTGGGTGTTTATGTTTCTAGAGTTGTATTTCGATTGATTCATTTGATTTATCAACCCTATTAGCTAGCATTTTCGATTATATTAATTGCAATGAGAGTTGGTTTTGCATGATTGGGGTGTGAGTGTGAGCTTTGGTCAATTGAATATAAGTTAAGTAGTAATTAGCTTAACCGAGATAGGGTTAATTGCTAGACCGACAACTTTAGACACTAAACGAATAGAGGTCGTCTAGGAGTTTGGTGAGAGGGCGTTTCATAAGTATTAGTAACCGTGTTGAAAGTACTTATGAAACACTATCTTATGTGCTTATGGTATTTGGTTAGATCCTATAATTGCTAATCAATGCACGTTGTTAGCCTATGTCTTTGGAGGGGGTTTGCACACATATGTGATAGCCTTTAGCTTAATTTGAATTCATGGCTCATTCATGTAATTGGTTCACTAGTTCATTAATTACTCACAAAACGAAAACACCCGAGGCAATACACTTCTCTTGCACTTCCAACGAAAGTTAGATAGCTTGTTATTTCTTGTCACTAGTTCTCATTACTTTAGTTAATCTAGTTTAATACTTTTGTTCTAATTCCTGAAAATCCAACAAAAACGTGTAGTTATTACAATAGCATGAAAACTCTTAACTTTAGGGATTCACTCGCATTCAACTAGATCCTTGGACGAACAAACTACTTAGTCGTACTTACGTACTACAATCGGACCCATACGCTTGTGGGGATCGTATTGTTAAGTACATAAAAAGTGTTGATAAACGAGACTAGTCAATGGCGCCGCTACCGGGGATTTAAGCGAGTGTTATTAGTGAAACTTAGAGTTTGTTGAGTGTTATTGATAATAGCATTTCTTTTTCGTTATTTTGTTTTTCGTTTCTCTTTGTGGGCTTTGATACTTGTCTTTTGTAGGTGTATGATCACAAGATCTCGTGGAGGCAATTTTGAACCATTAGATTTTGAGATTGAGGCACACGCAAGGAGAAGAAAACGACGAAGAAACCATCAAAGAGTTGTAGAGCATCTTGAGATGGAGAACAACGAAGAGTTGAATCCTCCACCACTTGGAGATGATGAGCCCCAAAGAGAGAATCCCCAAGTTGGAAACCAACAAGGAGGTAATCCACCTCCAAACCCTCCACCAAATCTTCATAATCTCAATCCACAATATCCACCTCAAAACCACCCTCCATATCAAGGATACTATCATTACCTTTATCCTCCTCAACAACAAGCCTACTACCCACCACCTCCACCACATCAATACCCACCACCTCAACACCCTTACCCTCCTTACCAATATCCTCCACTTCAACAAATTCAAGAAGAGTACATGCCTCCTCCTCCTCCACATATAGAAGAGCCTCAACGTGTATACCATGGAAGGCCAATGAGGGAATATTTTGAGCCTCAACCGAGGGAGCACTACGATGGGTTGGCAAGACCAAGGGTGGAGGCAAACAATTTTGAGATTAGTGTCTCTCTATTACGGATGTTGAGGGAGAGACAATTTGAAGGAAGAACGGAGGAAGGATTTGAGGAAGACCCAAATGAACATCTTGCTCAATTCTTAGAGGTGGCCGACACTCTCAAGCAAAATGGAGTGTCGGAAGATGCTAAAAAGATGAGGCTATTCCCATTCACATTCTCGGGGAAAGCAAAAACTTGGCTACGATCAAGCATTCCCGTCGGAGAAGTGAGGACGTGGGAAGAGTTGAAGAAGATATTTCTATTGAAGTACTACCCTCCTTCAAAGACTATGGAAGCCAAACAAAAGATCTCTACGTTTCAACAAGGGGCAAATGAGAGCATCAAGGAAGTATGGGAAAGGTTTACAAATCTTCTCATCACATGCCCCCATCATGGGTTCCCAATAGAACAAACAACATGTTGGTTCTTTAGTGGGTTACGAGCGGAAGATCAACACCACATTGATGCTTGTGCGGGGGGTTCAATTAGGCGGAAATCGGTGGATGAGATCAATGACATAATGGAAGGGATATCAAGCAATACTTTCAAGATGAGAGTGGACCGTGGAGAAAGAAATCGGGTAGGTCAAGTGGATGACAGTGATAACATGAAGGTAATGATGGCCACACTCATAGAAAAGGTGAATGTTTTATCTCAATCAAGAGATAATCATTTACCCTTTGGGCAAATGGATCCTCAAATGGGTCCTATTGAAGAGGTGCAATACATGGGTCAACAAGGATACCCACAAAATTCTCAAGGGAATCGACAATATCAAGGTCAACCACCATATCAAAATCGTGGTCAAGGATATCAAGCTCCTCCTCAAAACCGATTCCAAGGAAAATCTTCATCATCTCAAGGCCAAGGGGGTCCATCCCCTCAATACCAACCTCCTCAAAATCCGAATTTTCGGAGGAATGATAATTTGTCCTACTCTAATCCTAAAATTGCTATTCCATATCCTCCCAGATTTGATCCTGAAGCAAAACTTCCAAGTGGAGAAGGGAAGTCCGCCACGGACGAGCTTCTTGCACTCCTCATGAAGAATATGGAGACAAGTGAGAAGAAATCCGAAGCAAGCGACTCCATCCTTGCTCAACTTATGAGTAATAAAAAATCAAGTGACTCCATCATTGCTCAACTTGTGAGTAGTCAAAAGTCAACCGACTCCACCCTTGCTCAACTTATGAGTAATCAAAAATCAATGGAATTCTAATTGGGGCAATTGGCAACTTCAATAGGATCTCAACATACAAAAGGTAAATTGCCTTCAAATACCGAGGTAAACCCACGTGATCATTGTAATGCTATTACAATTTCAAGCGGTAACCAATATGGAGTTTCTTCAATAACAATTGAAGAGGAAGAGAAAGAAGCGGTGAAGGTAAAATAAAGGGAGGACGAGAAAAGGAAGGAGATTGAAAAAGTTGGGAGTGGAGAGGTTATCCCAAAAATTCCAAAGTGGAGAATTGACAAGGATTTGAAAAAGAAGAAGCTTGAGGTACCTTGTGATAAATGGGGGGTGCCCATTACATATGATCCACTTCCATTTCCAGGAAGATATATGAAGAAGATGGATGAAAAGTTTGGAAAGTTTTTGGATATCTTCAAGAAAATCCACATTGATCTTCCGCTTTCGGATGCTTTAGAGCAAATGCCTCATTACATGAAGTTTCTAAATGATGCAATAGTAAATAAGAAGAAGCTAGTGGATGAGGAGAAAATCAAGTTGACCGAGGAGTGTAGTGTTATTCTTCAAAGAAATCCTCCCGAAAAGCTCCCATGTGAGATTGGTGATGGTCCTATGATGAAGGCCCTTTGTGATTTAGGAGCTAGCATCAATTTGATGCCACTTTCGATCTTCAAGCGTTTGGGACTTGGAGAAGTAATACCCACATTAATTACTCTTCAATTGGCGGATCGTTCAATCACATATCCTAAAGGGATCATTGAAAATGTATTGGTGAAGATTGATAAATTCATCATTCTGACCGACTTCGCAGTGCTGGATATGAAAGAGGATGCAAATATCCCATTGATTCTTGGGAGGCTGTTTCTTGCCACGGGGGGAGCAAATATCAATTTGAGAAAGAGGGAGGTGACATTGGAAGTGAATGGAGAGAAAGTGATTTTCTCCAAGTATGGCTCAATTGAGAGTTCCCCAAGAAAGAAGGAGTCTCCCTCCATCCAAGAATGTGACATTTATGTGAAAGAGCCATTACCAAAAGTCCCATTGAAAGATCTGGGAGATGATAAAAAATTGAAGCAACTTCTCAAACTTGAGAAAAACTCAAGTTTGGGGGAGTTTTGTAAGGAAAAGAGTTTTGGTAAGTTCCTTGAGGGTAGTGAAGATGAAGAAGGGAAAAGGAAGAGTTTAAATGAGAGAAAGATCGAAAAAGGTTTTGAAATTGGAGATAAGGTGGTATGGTACACCTTGGGAGTGATGGAAGTCCTTGGAAAGATGAAGATTAAGGAACGCAAAATATTGGTCATGAAGAAATTGGCCTATGAAGGAGGCATTGCGTTTCAAAGTGAGGAGGACGAAGTGTTCATCACCGATGAGCACAATGTGAAGCACTATCATCCTCCATTCAAAGAAATGGAAGTTTGAACTTGTTAAATTCCGTCCGGCATAGGACGTTAAACCTAGCGCTAAATGGGAGGCAGCCCATTTTTACTTGCTTTATTTCAATTTTGTTCATTTTATTTGCTTTGTTAGTTTAGTTTGATGTGTTTGTGAGTTTTTATGTAGTTGGAGAAGTTTGGATCGAATGGACAAGTGGATTGAAAGTGGAACCTTGTGCTTAGAAGAAGGTGTAGCTTATAGCAATCATAAGAGGTATGCCCACCCCAATTCTTAGGAATTGCATAGCAATTACTAAGTTTGGGGGGTAGTGTAAGTTATATTCTTGTTCATAATATTAATTGCTTAGCTACTATTAGTTTTAATTGTTGGGATAGTGGCCCATGTGTGTAGATTTGTATGGTTAGCACTTGGTGTCAATAAAATTGCACACATACATAAGAGTACACATTGGTGTCAATAGAAAATGTGCACTCTTGTGTACATTTTTACATTTTCTATTGACACCAATGTGTACTCTTGTGTATGTGTGCAATTTGAGCTTTAATGATCATTGAGACACATTTGATAATGTTTTGTTGTGAATTTGATTCCTTGAATGTGCACATGATTGGAATGAATCATCTTGTTGCCTATGGATGTTTTGCATGCACAGTGAGTAATGTGTGGTGATAATTGATGAATGTTTGAGTCTTGAATGAACCGGTGAGAGTTGAGCTTTAAACCGAGCAATAATCTGGTTAATTTCATTGTTGAGTGGATCAATTTATTGCTTGCTTTTCTAGAACTTGCCCAAGTTCTTGCTTGAGATCATGATTGTGTGATACTTTAAGATATGATGTAGGCCGTCTTTCGTACTATAAGTCACTTAGCCAAATTTTTTGATCATAACCAAAGTAATCTTCCGTAGTTAGCCCGTTTGAGCTTGATTTCCCATTCTCTTGGCAACCTACAATGTTTAACCACTTAGCCTTTTGAGCCTTTGATATCCAAATCTAGTGGAGAATAAAAAGAAAGTGGTAAAACATGTGCTTTAGTGCCTTTGGTTTGAAGAGAAAAATTGGCAAAGTTGTGAAAAGAGAAAAAATAGATGGAAGTGAAAAGAAATATTGAGAAAGAAAAGAGGGACAATGAGCCCCAATAGCTTAAAAAGAAAATAAATTGGCTAGAAAAAGATGAGGAGATGAATGCATTTGAGGAACTTAAATGAAAAGTGAGAATGAAGGGTTGTAATCCTTAAGGGCATGAGCTTGATTTGTTGAAAAACAACTTTCGTTCTCCACTAGACGAGTCACTTCTTCCATATTCATCATACCCCGTCCAAAGAGCCAATGTTACGTCCTTGGTTAAGACCTATTTATCTCATCGTTGAACATGTTTGTGGTGGAAAGATGGTAGAGGTTGGGCAAGCTTATGGCAATTGCAATGCATGGTTTGATTGATGAGTGCTTATTGTCCTTAATTTTGTTTGAGTGAAACACTATTTCTTGTGAGTTAAACTTGAACATCTTGATATTGTCATCACCATCACTTGTTGTTGTGTGTAGAGCATGTGTGGGTAATTAGTTGGATTTTGAATAATGAACTTGTGATCATTTTGAGAATGTATCTTGAGGAAGAAGAATTCATTTCATGCCATTTGATACGTGGGATCTTTCATTGGTCATCTATTTGCAATCGTACAACCTCATGTTTTAATTCTTTCGTTGCTCGAGGACAGGCAACATCTTAAGTTTGGGGGTGATTCAATTGTAAATTGCATAAGATTTCATGTGTTTTAGTGATAAACTTTGAGGGTTTTTCATGCATTTTCACACTAATATACTTGATTTGATTGAGAAAGGTGTTTGAGCTCGTTTTGTAGGAATATGAGGTGAATTAGGCATTAAAATCGCAAAAACGAGTGTTCAATCATCATTTTCACTCACTGTACTGAAAAGATGATTGCACCATTGGATTCGTCTCGAAAAATGGAGTGAAATGAAAAAAGGAATCGAGTCAATCGGAGGTCGGAAGCTCGAGATATGACGAGACGAAAAACTTGACTGGGTGCCACCAACTAGGCGGGTGGAATGACCCGGGCGGGTAAAATGACCCGGCCACAGTGCTGTACACCCACGTTTTTTATTAGTTCACCCATCGAAGGTTTTTGCCTGGTAGAACCACCCGGGTGGGTCACTTTGGCCCGGCCATGCCATTTTCCATCAAGACCTTCGTATTTTGGCCGGGTAAAACCACCCGGCCGGGTAAAACCACCCGGCCGGGTGGTTTCACCCGGCCAAGCCCTATTTCACTCAAATGCTTCGTATTTCGCCCGGGTGGCATGCCCGGGTGAGATGAAATTCGGGGGTTTTGGCCCATTTTCTCCATTTTCGAGGGACCTAAGTGCAAATTTCGTCCAAGACTTCTACCTAACTATAAATAGCTCCAATTTGAGTTTTAGAAAGGGTCTTCCTCCTTTTTCAAGCATTTCCTCACACACAAACACATAGTTAGTAGTGTTCTTCATTTTTTGTTTAATCTCTTCATTAGATTAGATATAATAGTGGTTTTTACTTCGAATCAAGCTACGATTATCATCGGGCATCGTCTATTACATCGATTTGTAGCTAAATTCTCATGATCAAGGTGATATTACTCTATTTTGCAATTCAATTTGGTATTTTCTTAATTTCTTCAATCTCTTATTATTCTACTATGAGTTTGATGTTATTTGTTGTTGTAGCTATGAGATTCTCTTCTAGAACCATGGGCTAAGCCTTATTGCCTTGGGTGTGGATGTTTTGATGGGTGTTTAGTGTAATTGTCAAGTAATTACATGATTAGCTTAGGATTTGGGTGTTTATGTTTCTAGAGTTGTATTTCGATTGATTCATTTGATTGATCAACCCTATTAGCTAGCATTTTTGATTATGTTAATTGCAACGAGAGTTGGGTTTGTATGATTGGGGTGTGAGTGTGAGCTTTGGTCAATTGAATAGAAGTTAAGTAGTAATTAGCTTAACCGAGATAGGGTTAATTGCAAGACCGACAACTTTAGACAATAAATGAATAGAGGTCGTCTAGGAGTTTGGTGAGAGGGCGTTTCATAAGTATTAGTAACCGTGTTGAAAGTACTTATGAAACACTATCTTATGCGCTTATGGTATTTGGTTAGGTCCTATAATAGCTAATCAATGCACGTTGTTAGCATATGCATTTCGAGGGGGTTTGCACACATATGTGATAGCCTTTAGCTTAATCCGAATTCATGGCTCATTCATGTAATTGGTTCACTAGTTCATTAATTACTCACAAAACGAAAACACCCGAGGCAATACACTTCTCTTGCACTTTCAAACGAAAGTTAGATAGCTTGTTATTTCTTGTCACTAGTTCTCATTACTTTAGTTAATCTAGTTTAATACTTTTGTTCTAATTCCTGAAAATCCAACAAAAAACGTGTAGTTACTACAATAGCATGAAAACTCTTAACTTTAGGGATTCACTTGCATTCAACTAGATCCTTCGACGAACAAACTACTTGGTCGTACTTACGTACTACAATCGGACTCATACGCTTGTGGGAATCGTATTGTTAAGTGCTTAAAAAAATGTTGAAAAATGAGTCAAGTCAATGTCCCATTTATGAAAAGTATTGGCCTACAACTTTTAAATCCTTCCTTGCATGCATTGAAAGAAATAAAATTTCTTTCAAAGCAGTTGGTTATGTTGTTGGTCTTCAAATCCACTATACTTTCAGGATTTGTGCGTTTCACTGCGTCTCCGTACCATCTTAATTGATCGTACGATTCGTCGTAGCTTCCAAATATGTCGTTCCTAGCAGCCTCAATACCATGCCACGCCTTTCAATATGGTAGACCAAAACCATAATCTTTATTAAAATCTTTGAGTACATTCTTTCCAGAAATCATCGGATCCGACTTAACATCTTGCAAAAGAAGATCTTTTAGAACTTTAGTACCAAACCTGTTTTTCTTCTCATTTAGCAAGTTGCCAACACAATTATGACCTAGATTGTCTTTGGAAACAATAAACTCTGAATTCATAGGTAAATTTTTGCCTCTAATGAACTAATCACAGCCAGACGACTTCTTTTCAAAGCACTCTACACATATATACCTAGGACAGTTCTTAATGTATCTATACTTGAAGTTCAATTTAGTTGAATACTTAATTAGCTCGATCCTAAACTCGGGCGCACCACCACCAAATACTGCACCCACTTTCATTATGTTGACCCAATCATCAGACAAATAGGATTTACTCTTCTCCACAAGACATATATCAAAATTCGGCAAACTACTCAACCCAGAAAACTTTGTTGCACAATCATCTTGATTATTGCAATTGGACACTATGTCAACAGGTTTAACAAGTATATTTGATAATTCATATTAGGATGCAGATGTATTCAAAGTAAGTTGATTTATCACAGAACTAGAACTGATAGTTTGTGAATTTTCCATGTCAGGTAGTAAGGCCTGAGATTGATTAGATTCTACAAAAATATCTACTAACTTCTCAGAGGATATCTTGCAATATTCAACCAAGCCGACTAAATCAATATCTGATGATAAAGAACAATTATTTATGAAACCAACAAAATAGCACATTCGTATATTAGGACATGATAGTATGGGTCACATACCAATTATTTCATTAAGAATATGTTGAATGGTTGAAGATTGTTGAACTGGGAACAACTTCATTTTTACCTCATATTGAAACTTTAGAATCATAGAATATTCCATTTGTCGATTGTGATTTGATCCGCCAAATATATGGAACAATTGGTTAGTAAACCCTAATATGCATGCTTGTATAATAAAGATATGGATTAAAATATATCATATGCAAGAAAACGATGAATGAGAACGATGAAATTTTGAATTTTGGAACAAAACGAAAGACCGAAGAAACTGGAATGGTTCTGCAACAAATTTCTTATTTTTGGAAAGCAATGAAAAATAAATTGTCAATTGGGATACGAAAGGTAGTTATTCAATTAAGAAAATTTTGGTAGTGATTGAGTAATTATCGGTTGCTAAGGGGAATGAGAATTTAATTTCAATTTGAATAACAAATGCGTGAAAAATGGTATTTCAATTTCGAAATTTATTATATTAATGAATTAATATTGTTTTTTTTAAGACCAAGGGGTATAATTGGGTATTAACACATCAATTTGACCTTAATTGAAATGTTTTAATTTGTTTCCTTTGTTTGAAAACGAGTCTATAGGATTGTCCTTCCTAATAATTAAACTCTAAATCATTTAGTCCAAAAGTCAAATTAAAATAATTTTAAAAAATTCGCGGGTCGCAAACAGGTGATTTATTACATGACCAAAATATTGTTACTACAAGGTCAAAAAATTACCACTACAAGGCAAAAAATTTAATACTACATG
Source organism: Galeopsis tetrahit (assembly GCA_963675135.1). Taxonomy (NCBI): domain Eukaryota; kingdom Viridiplantae; phylum Streptophyta; class Magnoliopsida; order Lamiales; family Lamiaceae; genus Galeopsis; species Galeopsis tetrahit. The sequence goes on from OY776122.1 coordinate 36,434,260, forward strand.
TCAAAACATTCTGACAAATTCACCTTAAAAATTAACTGTCCAGAATATTTTTGGTATGTAGTAATACACTTTTAGTCTTGCAGTGATAAAATTTTAGTCTTGTAATAACATTGTTTTAGTCATGTAGTAGCCGAATAAGTTAGAATTATTTTAGTAATTTTGCTAAAAAAAATAAAAAATAAGTGTTCAGAATATTTCTGGACTTGTAGTAATACACTTTTGGTCTTATAGTGACAAAATTTAGGTCTTATAGTAATATAGTTTTGGTCATGTAGTAAAATAATATTTGAGAGCGAAAATAAATATTCTAATTAAGGTTGACCCGCGTTTGACCCACGAAATTTGACTTAATTTACCTTAATTGGTCAATATTGCATGTATGCAATGCATGTATGAAATATTGCATGTATGCAATATTGCATATAAGTTTTTGCCAAATATGGCTAGTCTTATGTGAAATATTTCATGCATGCATTTCATCTCAAACCAAGTCAGAAACTTAAATCCATTTAGTCCAAAAGTTAAATTAGATCATTTAAAAAAATTCGTGGGTCATAATCCCCAGGGGCGGACCCAGGGTTGGTATTGAGGGGGGGCCAATTTTATATGTTCGTTAATAAAATTTAAATATTCTATATTTATATATTTCCCTGTTAAATATCTAAAACACTATAAATATTTAAAACTCTATAATGTGATTTTGTTACTTGTGTTGTGAACTTGTTAACACGAGAAAAAGAAACTTAACTAGTAAAAAATAAATTATAATCACTAATTCACATCATAAAATATAAGCAATTGAAATGAGACCCATGTACATTATATGGTGCAATTTTAACTTGGTTCTAACGGTTGATATTCAATTGAATAATTGATAATATTTATTAAAAATACACTCAATTGTATATAAAAAATTATCAATAAAAATATATATATGGCCTTTTAAAAAATTATTAACTTGTAAAATTAAAATATAAGAAATTAAAGTATATTTTAATATTAGTATTTAGATAAGAGCTCGTTACTTAAAAAGTGGAGAACAGTCTAAGTAATAATCCAACTAATAATTAAGAAATAAATTTATTTATAATAAAATTAATTAATTTAATAATTAATACGTATAATATATATTTAAAAAAAAAAAAGTTGAGGGGGGCCATGGCCACCCCCATGGTGTGCCTAGGTCCGCCCCCGATAATCCCGGATCCGGGTTGCCCAGAAAATTCGCGGACCGCAAACAAGTGGTTTACTACATGAACAAAATATTGTTACTATAAGGTCAAAAAATTACCACTACAAGGCCAAAAATTTAGAGATTATTCCCTAATAGAGTCACTATTAGCACCCTCTAAGCAAATAGAAACACCAACTTTAATAATTTTCTAATAGGATCAAATTAGAGTTAAAAAACCAAGAATACCCTTGTATAAATAGGAATCTCTCTACTCATTCAATCTCTCAAAACCCTAATCTCTCCTATTTCTTGCAAAATCGAAACAGTGCCCTCCCCACGGCCGTCGCCTACCCACCCCCACTTTTTCCCACCGCCTGCGTGGAGACGAGCTCCCACTGTCGCCGCCGTCTGCAATTTCATCTCCCACGCGGCGGCGCTACACACGGCCTCCACGCCGCCCCCTCCATGGCTGCCGATCTGTGTCGTGTGTGGAGGTGTTGCCGCTGATCTGCCATGGCCAGAGAAGTCGAAGCGACGACCATGGCGAACAGATCTGTGCCGTTTGGGGAGTTGTCGGTTTGCGGTGGTCTGGTTGCCCCTATGACTGAAAATTTTCGCGACTCTTTCAAATTGGATTATCTATTAACGTAAATCTCTATCTCTTCGTCGCGCTCAACCAATAGTCATATTTATCTCTTATCCATTAGAATACTCGCCGCATTCATTAGTGAAGTGCCTCATGTTAAACAATAAATATATATCTACTGAATTCGTCACTCGTGAGTAGATTGCAAAAGCATGTTGTTGGCTAACAAAATTCATTTAGGTTCTGAGTATGCTCATTCTTTTTGTTTTTTTTTTCTTTTGATGAATGAATCTCTGCCCTGAGTACCCAATTTTGGTAATTTTATTAGGGATCAATGATTAGGATATGCATTATATTCTTTTGAGATTTCCCTTGAAAATTATTGAAGTTGTTGTGCTGCATTTTAGTTTATGCATATAATGGGTTGAAGGATTTGTGGATGGATTCTTAAAATTTGTAGTAGAAAATCTGTGATTGTTTTAATTGATATGAATTTGAAATTTGTTCTAATTTGGGTGGATTTGAAGTCCTTTTTTTCATTTCAAATCCCTCATTCCGAACACAGCTGGAGGGAATTTATAGTAGTTGATTTTTGTTATCTATTTCAAAACTGATTGCTTCGTAATGCTCAAATAAGGTCAGTTATCAGCAAGATTTTATTTAAAATTCTTGCCCTTTCAAAACTGATTTCTTTGTAAATTGTAATGCAGGAATTTGAAGTTGATATTTTATCTATTTCAAAACTGATTGCTTTGTAATGCTTATGATTATATTTGAAATTCTTGCTCTTTCATTTCAAATCCTTCCATTTTAAATCCCTCAATCCAAACACGGCTGGAGGTGAATTTGAAGTTGATATTGTATCTATTTCAAAAATGATTGCTTTGCAATGCTCAAGTAGTTTTCTGCAAAATCCTGACCTTATGATTGATTATACATGAAGCTAGGAATTTATCAGAATCCATTATATCAAGAGTTTGATCAATATATTTGTTGGGAATAAAATGTGATATGTTTTGATCTAATACCAAAACCCCCTGAGACATGCCTAAGTCAAGATAAATATGTTCTAGAAATGTTAGAACATATAGATTATAGGCTAGATGAGAAGCTGAAATGTTAGGCAGCTCTTAGACAATTAGATGCACAATTTGAGGGGGAACCTATGCTTTGAAGATGATCAAGATCAAGTCCCCTCAAGGCTCAAAATTCTGGAACAATCACTTAAGAACAAGGACACTCTATGGAAAACCAAAAGCTCTGATCAGGAGAGTTGTCCAAAGAAGCTGTCCATATGCAAGAACAAGCCTACCTAGCTCAAAAGGACAAGGCTACTCAAAGGCTTTGGATCAGGAGAGTTGTCCAGAGAAGCCAACTCTATGTGAAAAGTGCTGTGATCTTAAAAGACCAAATATGCTGATCAGGAGAGTTGTCCAGAAGAGTGGTCTCAGCATGATTGAATCAGAACAGATGCTCTAAAGGTTGAAGATCAACTATGCTGAAGGATTAGAGACAACCATATCCTGAAGAAATACAATGCAACATGCCAAGATCATCTTGGAGTGAAATAAAGGGAAAGAGCCAAGTCATCTGAAGAAGAGCAAGCCAACCTTGCTGAAAAGCAAAACTGCTGATAGTGATAAGGAGAGTTGTCCAGTTGATAAGGAATGTTGTCCTATCATTGGATCAACCTTCAGAAGCCATGTCCAAGTCCTAACAAGAAGTCAAACATTGGGAAAAGTGCTGCAGAATGAAGACAAAGTCTTACAAGCCGTTTATTACCCAAATGAGGACATGTCACTATCAAGAATCTGTCTTCCAGTTTGAAGAACTCAAGGAAGACATTTATAGCAATTTGGGGCTGCCTCTCCAACGGGCAAATCCTCCATTTTGTCTATAAATACAGAAGTGTGAAGACCATTTGAAAGTACCTCAACCTTGACAAGAATATCCAACAATCCTACAAAGTGCTTTCAAAGCTATCAAAGACTATCTTAGTCTTCAAACACTTCTTCTAAGCTGAACACATTGTATATTCATACACAAGCTTAGAGAGATATCCTATCCTTATACACTGATCTCCATTGTAAAGGATATCTCATTAGTTGGAACCTTACTTCAATCCTTAACCCTTTCAAGTGAGAAAGTGAGAAGGTTGTAGTAGTAGAAGTGGTAGGAACTGACTGTTGAGAGAAGAACAGTTCAGTTCTGAGTTGAGAAGAGGGTACTAGGACTCTAGACATCCTAGGGATCAATTCACCAAAGAGTGGTGTTCTTGATCAAGTGCACCTTGGCACTATAAAACAAGTTAATTCCAAGAGTGAAGGAATTATCCTGTTAAATCAGGGAAAGTGGATGTAGGAGCTTGAGTCTCTGAACCACTATAAACTCTTGTGTTGATTTACTTTACAAGTACTTATAATCATTCAACACTGCACACAAAACTGATCTTTCAAAGATACATATCCAAAGATTGTGCAAAACTGATTTGGACAACTTCCCTGAAGCTTAACTGGACTATTTTGGATTGGGAAAGTGATTTCAGAAATTAAAGGAGTTTAAACTTAAAGGGCCAACCACTATTTCGCACATATAACTCCCTTAGATGGTTATTCAACTAAGTACTCAATAGTACTTAGTAGTCTAATTATCTTAGAAGAGTTAATCTTCTTCAGCAGAGTTGTCCAAGACAACCTTGCTGAACTCTGGTTTGATCAAATTAGCAAAAGAATTGCATACAAGTGTATTCCTCCCCCCCCATACACTTGTTATATACTCCTTTCAGGACCAACAAGTGGTATCAGAGCAGGGGTTCAAAGACCACTGCTTCTGAAAATCCATATTGATTTTCAAAACTCTCATATTTGTGTGGTCACTGAACTGATCTCTATCTGAAATCTATTACTTGTTGACTGACTGATTATTCTTGAGAAATGGCCAACAACAATGCTGTTCCTCCACCTGCTGTTCAAGGATTAGACAATATGGCCACAAATCCAGTCAACCACATTTCTCATCACAAACTGCCCATGTTTTCAATAGACAATTATGATTTCTGGAAAATTAGAATGAGAGCTCATCTTGCATCTCTTCACACTGATATGCTAAGAGTAATCACAAGAGGACCTTTTGTGTTTACTCAAACTAACCCCAGATTGACAGATGTGCAAAGAGCAGATATAAGGGAACTGATTCCCAAAGATGAAGATGACTTCACTACTGATGAAAAGAGGAAGGATAATCTGAATTATCTAGCAATGAACACCCTCTATCAAACAATTCCAGATGCAGTTATGGGAAGAGTCTACCACTGCACAACAGCCAAAGAAATTTGGGATACTCTTGCTGAAATGTGTGAGGGCACTGAAAAGATCAAGGAGAACAAGCTCCAAGTTGCTGTGCAGAAGTTTGAACAATTTTCAATGGAAACTGATGAGTCCATTGACAAATTTGCTGGTAGATTCACTGATGTGATGAATGAAATTAACTCATTGGGCAAGGTCTACACCAAGAGAGAAGTGGGGTTGAAGATCTTGAGAAGTCTCACTCAAAAGTGGGATGTCTATGCTGTAATGATGCAAAACACCAAAGATCTTTCCACCATGCCCATGCAACAAATCTTCTCTGAACTCAAAGCTTATGAGTTCGACCTCAATAGAAGAAAGCCTATTGAGGAACCTTCAAATCCTACTAAGGGAGTGGCATTCAAAGCCAAAGTTGCTGAACCAGAGATGCAGCCCACTCCAAGACCATCAAAGTTAGTCTCAAAGACTGAAATGAAGGAAGAACTAGCCTTGATGGCTAGAAGGTTTGAAAAGTTGAACTCAAGGTTCGGTAGATACAAGAAATTCTACCAGGACAACAAATTCAGGAGATACAACTCCCCTGAAGCACAGGCTGAAGTCAAAAAGCCTGAAGAGAAAAGATCAGAGGACAAGTACTCTGATAGGAGAAGGTCCAGTAGAGCTGAACCTTCATCATCAAAAAGAAGAGAAGAATCAAAGAAAGAAGATGATGAAGATCTGTGCTATAACTGTAAAAAGAAAGGGCACTTCCAGTATGACTGCCCTGAATTGAGCTCTAAAGAAAGAAGAGAGAGACAAGCTAAAAGAGACAGAAAGTTCACCAATAGAAAAGCCATGATGGCTGGTGAAGAATCTGATAGTGCTGAAAGCTTCAACTCTTCTGATGGACTATTCTCCAACAGTGATGATGATGATGATGTCTGCAACATGGCTCTTGAAGATGATGAGGTATCCTCTACTTCTAGTTCACCATCATTCATCTCACAAAACACTAGTGGGGTTAACCTGAAACTTTCCTTGGAAAAGTTGATGGAATATTTCACTAGATTACAAGAATTTCATGATAACTGTGTGAGAGAAAATGAAAGATTGGCTATTGAACTTGCCAAAAACTCTGAGGTAGCTGTTGATGTCAAATCTACTGAATTGTATCAACAAATCTTGAGAGAGCTTGAGGAAGCAAATCTCAGGATAGTTGACCAACAAAAGGAGATTGATGATCAACTTCTCTCTCAGAAGAGAAAAGATTTTGAACTTAAAATTCTCAATGCCAAATTTGAAAATCTCTCACATGAATATGATATTCTTAAATTAAGTGAAGAGAGCCTGAAGTTAAAGATGTCTGCTTTGAACAAATCCTCTAGAGCAATAGAGGAAATTCAAAGTTATCAAAGACCTATGGCTCAAAGAAGTGGATTAGGTTTTGATCCTTTTGAATCTTCACCTTGTCTTAGTGTTGCCTCTGTAAGTAACACTAAGAGAGTCTTTGTTAAGTCAGTGGCACAAACTGAAAATGAAGTGATTCAACCACTGAACAAAGGAAAGGGCAAAATGGATGATCTGCCTACTCAAGTGATTCAGGAGAATAGGCCAAAACCTAAGGAAATGGCCAAAGCTCCTGAACATAAGAGGAATGTTGGTCAGCAGAGTAGACCCAATGGAAGGGCAACTCTACTGAACAATGGTCAGAGGAGTTATCCAAGGTATAATCAGCCTAGGCCAACTCATCTGAGAAAGCCTCAGCTGAATAGACCTAAGGACAACTATCTTCAAAGGCAAAATAAAATGAGACAACCAAAACCCTTCATGCCAAAGGGTAATGGTCAAAAGAAAGCCTTTCCTCAAAGATTCCCTCAAGCAGCACAAAGAACTCAAAAGTTCAGGAGATTTGACAACTCTCCTGAAACTTATAGAGTTAACACTTTCACACACACTTTCCCAAAGGCATTTAAAGGGAAGACAGTGTATGTAGATGCTAGAGGAAGACAACTAAGCCACCTTGAATCAATCAAGGTTATTAGGCAAGTTTGGGTTCCCAAAGGTACAGCTAACCTCTCCGGACCCAAAACTCAAAGGGTACCTAAACCTATCTAATTGCAGGTACCAATGGGCCACAAGAAGAGGAGCATGAACAAAAAGACAGCATGGTACCTTGACAGTGGATGTTCAAGGCACATGACTGGAAACAAGGAACTCCTCACTGACTTCATTGAAAAAGAAGGCCCAAATGTTACTTTTGGAGACAGCTCACAGGCAACTACAAAAGGTTATGGTACTTTGATGATTGGTAACATCAAAGTAACCAATGTGTCATATGTAGCTGGTCTCAAATATAATCTCCTAAGTATCAGTCAATTCTGTGATAAAGATTATAATGTTGAGTTCTCAAGTGGAAAGTGTCTAATTAAGGATAAAACTCAACAAACCCTATTGACTGGAACTAGGAAGGGAAATGTGTATTTTGCAGACTGGGACAAGTCTACTGATGCTGCATGTTTTATTGCTAAAAGTTCTAGTGAACAAAGTTGGTTATGGCACAAAAGGCTAAACCACCTGAACTTCAAATCTATGAATAAACTTGCTAGAAATGCATTAGTTAAAGGACTGCCTAATGAGGTTTTCATTAAAGAACATGTGTGTAAGCCATGTCAAGAAGGAAAACAAATTAAAGCCTCATTCAAAGGTAAACCAGTCATCTCCACTGAAAGGGTACTTGAACTTCTACATATGGATCTGTTTGGACCAATTACCCCTTCAAGCATAAATGGTAGAAAATACACATTGGTGGTAGTAGATGACTTCTCTAGATTCACATGGGTAGTATTTCTCCTTAATAAGAAGGAAACACAAGTCAAACTACCTGAACTTCTAAAGAGACTGTCAAATGAGAAAAGCCTTAGCATTATCAAAATAAGATCTGATAAAGGCACTGAGTTCAATAATTCATACATCAATGAGTATTGCACATCTAATGGAATAGCTCATGAAACCTCAGCAGCTAGAACTCCCCAACAAAATGGAGTTGCAGAAAGAAGGAATAGAACTTTAAAAGAAGCTGCTAGAACTCTAATTGCTGATTCAAATTTACCTAAGAGGTTTTGGGCTGAAGCAATAAACACTGCATGCCATACTCAAAATAGACGTTTGATCACTAAGGGGCAAGGCAAAACCCCCTATGAACTCTGGAAAGGAAGAATGCCTAAAGTGTCATACTTTCATATATTTGGTTGTAAATGTTTCATTCACAATAATGGGAAAGAACAGTTGAAAGCTTTTGACAGCAAAGCTGATGAGGGAGTATTCCTTGGATACTCTCAAATCAGTAGAGCTTTCAGAGTCTACAACAAGAAAACCCTTATAGTGGAAGAAACACCTCATGTTGTGTTTGATGAGTCTATCTTTGAGATCAGGAATGATCATTTGGAACCTGAGGAAATCACACAGAGGACAACCAGATTAAGCCTAAAAGACAAAGACACTGAATTCATAAATGTTGTCCAAGCCAATCTGCCTGAAAAATCCACACTGGACAACAATCCTGAAGGCAACCTTCCTGAGACAAATCCTACAGATAGAAATGGTGAACTGAATGAACAAATCCCAGTTCACATCCAGGTAACAACTACCAATGAAGAAGCAGTTCCTGCTGAGGTAGTTAATGGGTCAAATAATCAAGGGGGAACTCAAAATGTTGAAAATACCAATATCCCTGACATTGAGGATAACACCCCTGATTATGATCCTGAATTAGATCCTGCATTCAATTATCCTGAATTCTATGATCAAAATGACTCAACTTCAGTAGAGGACAACTCTACTGAAGAGATCAGAAAAAGAAGGACCTGGTTGTCAGACCATCCTACTGATCTAATACTTGGTGACCCAAGTATTGGAGTCAAAACAAGAAGATTCCATGGTGAAAGTGCTCTTTTCTGTTGTTTCTTGTCAGAGCAAGAACCAAGTAATATTGAGGAAGCACTTCAAGATGCCAATTGGATCACAGCCATGCAGGAAGAATTGAACCAATTCACCAGAAATGAAGTATGGGAGCTGGTGGATAGACCTTCACATCAAGATGTTATTGGAACAAAGTGGGTGTTCAAGAACAAGAAAAATGAAAATGATGTGATTGTCAGAAACAAAGCAAGACTAGTGGCAAAAGGGTATTGCCAACATGAAGGCATTGACTACGATGAGACATTTGCACCTGTGGCAAGGCTGGAAGCAATAAGGCTCTTTCTAGCCTATGCAGCCCACAAGAGGTTCAAAGTATACCAAATGGATGTCAAGAGTGCCTTTCTGAATGGAGTCTTGAAAGAAGAAGTCTATGTGGAGCAACCCCCAGGTTTTGAAATTGGAAATCAAGTTTACAGACTCAAGAAAGCTCTATATGGACTCAAGCAAGCCCCTAGGGCTTGGTATGACACACTGTCACAATTCCTCTTGGATCATGGATTCACCAAGGGAACTGTGGACAGAACTCTCTTTAGAATCTCTGAAGGAGAGGACATCTTGCTTGTCCAAATTTATGTAGATGACATAATCTTTGGATCCCCTAATGAGAAGCTATGTGAGAAATTCTCCAAGCTCATGCAAAGCAAGTTTGAGATGTCCATGATGGGGTTGATGAATTTCTTTTTGGGTCTACAAGTCAAGCAATCTAAAGAAGGAATCTTCATCAACCAAGCTAAGTACACCAGAGAAATGATCAAGAAGTTTGGGTGTACAACTAGCAAGCCAGTAAGGATCCCTATGAACACAAATTGGAAGATGGATCCTGATGAGAGTGGTATTCCAACCAACTCTACTGAGTATAGAGGAATAATTGGTTCACTCCTCTATCTCACTGCCAGCAGACCTGATATCACCTTTGCAGTAGGTGTTTGTGCAAGGTTTCAAGCAAATCCTAAGAAAAGCCACCTTGAGGCTGCAAAGAGGATTTTGAGGTATCTCAAAGGCACTGAAAATCTAGGCCTTTGGTACCCTGCTGATGACAATATTGAGCTAACTGGCTACTCAGATGCTGATTATGGAGGTTGTAGAATTGACAGAAAGTCCACCTCAGGGACTTGTCAATTCTTGGGCAACAAACTCATATCTTGGTTCTCCAAGAAACAGAATACAGTGGCCACCTCCACCACTGAAGCTGAATATGTTGCTGCTGGAAGTTGTTGTGCTCAAATACTTTGGCTAAGACAACAACTCAGAGACTACAAGGTCAACTCTACTGAAGTGCCAATTTTCTGTGATAACAATAGTGCCATTGCTATATCACAAAATTCTGTCTTGCACACAAGATGCAAACATGTGGACATCAAGCATCACTTCATTAGAGATCATGTGGAGAAGAAGGATATCAAGTTGGTGAAAATTCACACAGACCATCAAAAAGCTAATATACTAACTAAACCACTTGCAGAGGCAAGATTCCTGGAATTATCAGCAGAGTTGGGACTTCTTGATCCAGGGAAGCTGAAAAATGAGTCCAAAGAAGTTCATTGATTGAAGGGGAAATAAATTCAAACTTCAGCAGACTTGGTCAAGTCTACTGAAAATCAGAAATATGACCTTACTTCTTCAGGACACTTGTCCATTAACATTCAGGACACTTGTCCACTTTTCTTCAGGACACTTGTCCAAGTGGGGTCAGATAAGTTGTCCCAGCTATCAAACCAAATCTTGGTATGATAAGCACCTATTTTTGGTGATCAATACCTACTTCGAAATCTGTCCCATTGAAATACAGTTTTCACCTTTCTGGGATTTAATTTGTCTCCCACTCAAAAGGTCACTTTCCATGCATTAAATGCCAAGATTTAACTCTTGTTTGCATTAAACTTTTTGGGACATGATCTATCTCGAAAAACCCCCAGCCTTAAACAAACATTAAACACCACCCACGTTTTGAATAAAACAGTTATTTCACTGTTACATTGGTTTTTGACCATTGGATCAAAAATGGACAACTCCCCTGAAATCAATCCTAGCCGTCCATTTTGGATTTCCATTTTTGCTCACCTTTGAATTGCTCCAAGACCTTACCAACTCATTGACAAACATTCTTTTTAGAATATTCACAAGTCTTAAGATCCCCTCAAACACTTCCTCCCCAAGTATTCGAAACCCTAACTCAAATTTTCTTCAAACTCTCTCAAAACTCTCTCTGCAAATTTCAATGGCCCCCAATGTTAGACCTGAGATACTTGTTGATTTCTCTAACAAGGATCTAGACCTGGATTTTGGCTACTTAAGCAACAAAAACAACCTTCATTTTGAGCCAATAGTATCATTTGAAAATGAGGACCCTGAAATCACACCAACCCTGAGATGGTTGAGGAGAGCTGGACTTCAAAAGTTCATGGAGGAAAGACCAAGCTCTTGCTTGGAAAGCTATATGGCAGAATTCTTTGCCTTCCTCAAATGGAGAGGCAGACCTGAAGATGGTGAAGTATCAACCAGATTATCTTACACAGCAGAAGGAGAGGAAGAAGAGAGATTCCACAGAGTAAAATTCTCCTCAGAGGATCTGGAAGGAGCTTTTGGATTACCTTCTGAGGGAAGGAATCCAGAAGTTTATGGTACTGGCCATGAAGATGAGATAGCCCAAGAATGACTATTAGTTCCAGGACCTCTCTCCTCAACTCAAAACAAGAAAACTCTCAAGCCAGAGTTTCTCAACCTTTTTGAGGTAGTTGCTAAGAGCCTCTTAAGCAACACTGGAAGCTTAGAGCAGGTTAGTCATCCAAGGATAAGAATCATGGCTGCCATTATTGATGCCAGTGATAAGGGCATTAAGTTTGATTGGAGGACCTTCATCATGTCTGAGATGATGAAGGAGAAGGCTAAATTCAAGGTGAAAACCCACAATAAGGTGGTGTTAGAAGGGAAAGTCAAGTATTGCACCAGGGCAAGCTTGTTGATTGAGAGGTTTTCCCACTATTATCAAATGCAAACCTTTGCAAAGCCCCTCCCAGCCCAAAAGATCCTATTCAGAAAGCTCAGCAAGAAAACTGAGAAAAGAAGGATGTTACTGGCCAAACCTGCTGAAGCAGGGGAGGAGGAGAAGCCCAAGATGAAAAAGAGAACAAAGGCCAGGGCTGTCAAAACAAGAAAAATGTCTCAATTGTCCTCAAGAGAAGCCTCAGGAGCATCAGCTGAAGTTGATGCAGTGGCAGAAGAGGGAGTGAGTGTGCCTTCTGACCACTCAGAGGAGTTGAGGAGAAAGTATAATGAGACTAGGCAAAAGAAGAAGGGTGATAAAAGAATCAGGGAAGTTGTCCCTGAAAAGGAAGGAAGTGGAAGCAGTAGGGCCAGCAAGAGAAGGGCCAAACCTACTGAGAAGGTGTTGGAGTTGCAAGAAGAAAGGTCTCTTCAATTGGCTCTAAGGGAGAGCAGAGCTGAAAGCAGGACCAAATCCATGTCAAGGACAAATTCATCTGGTTCTGGAACTCCAGAATCCAAAGTCCCTGAAGGTCAACCTATAGAGGCCAACCTTCCTGAAACTCAATACCTTGAGCCCAACTCCCCTGAAACCCATGTTACCCCTTCCAACCAACCCATTACCCCTGTAAATCTCACTAAGAGATATTCTCCTGAAGGGAATGTGCAAAGAAGTGGCATAGATGTGCTTGCAGATTTAGCTGTAGATGAGACAAGACTCATGTCTCCCCTTGACTCATCCATGCTCAATTATTCAAAGCTCTTAGAGCATGCACTCAATGAGCCAACCCCCCTGAGTAAAGCCCCTTCAGATTCATTGCTCTCTAAAGCAACTGAAGTACCTTCATTTGAGCCCAACCCTTCTGAAGCCATTATCCCTGCAATTAATTTTCCTGAAGCCATATTAGGAGAACCCAGAGCCAACTCCCCTATAACCCAAAGTCCCCATTCAAGTGGAGATGAGGAGGAGTATACTTATGAAAGTATGCTCAGAGGAGGAGCAAAGGCTACTGTGGACAGTTTGTATCCACAACTTGCTGAATTTCCAAGAATTCAGAAAACCTTCCATGATTTAAGGATGTTTGTTGATGTGAAAGACAAATCCTTGATGGAGATATCACAAGTCATCCAAGATAAGGGTGCAAACTGGTGGCAAATAGAGGAGAACAGATTGCTACACTTTGCTGGAGTTTCAAAGACAAGATTCCTCATTGATGAGGAGATTTTTGCAAAGCTGGTAGCTAATAAGATTGAGGAGGAGAAAGAAAGAAAAGCCAAGAGAATCAAACACCCTGACAGTAGCTCCAATGATGATGATTCCCCTGATGATCCCTCAAACCCTTCAAATCCCAACCCTCCTGAAACCCCTCAAGCCAACCTCCCTGAACCCTTTCAACCCAAGTCTTCTATAGCAGACAGACTTTCAAACCCTCCTAAAACCTATCATAGGAAAGGCTCTGTATCTTCAGAGGTGTTGACCAAGGGTGGTAACACAACCAAAGACACATCTGCCAATGAAGGTTCTTCTGAACCCAAGGCACAGCCTAAAGATGTTGAGGTTCCTGTACTAGAGGCTAGTTTGATTAAGGCCTATTCAGTGTCAGAAGAGTTGGACACTGATCAGCCCTTAATCATTCAGGATGACTCAGTGGCTGCTGAGATAAGCACTGTGATCTCCTCACAACTGCCATCTTTGAACCCTGTTGAGGGTGAAGATGCTGCAGGTTTAGGAGAAGGAGTTGAAAAGGAGAGAATAGTTGAAAAATCAGAGGGAGTTGAGGATGAAAGAGAGGTAGTCATCACTAAGATAGTGAGTGTACCACCATATGAGGGTGGAATAAGTGAGGAAGGACAAGTTATTCTTGAAGTCAAATCTGAACTTCAAGAATCCCTTGATGAGAGGAGGCCTGATTCCTTGAGTGAGAACATTATTAAAGAAGGGAGAAAAGAACAAGTTGAAAATGAGAAGAAGACTGCTGATGTATCAGAGTCTTATACAAAAGAAATTGAGGGTGATGAGTGCTTATTTCCTAACTTGTTTGACTTGTCTGATGTTGCAGGTATTTCTCTTGATCAAATTTTTGCAGATGAATTCTTAACAGATGCACCTATCCAAGTAGATTCAGGCTCAGCTCAAGCCTTACTTGGGATGCAATCAGAAAAGTTGGACTCCTTGGCTCATCAAGTCCAATCTGCTCATGCTGAAACCTCAGGAGCATTAAATGAGCAAGGAAGGACTCTAGCATCTGTAGAAATGAGACTCACTGGCTCTGAAGATGTTGTGCTACCAACCCTTGAGGCAAGGATCAGTGGTGTGGAATCTAGTCTCCAAACCATCTCCACTGAAGTTCAAAATGCCAAATCAACCATGGAAGCCATCTCAGAGGAGGTCAAGAAAGAGCAAAAGCTGCTGAGAGACAATCACAATGCCAATGTCAAAGCTCTCAGGCTAACTGTCAAACAAGCTATTGGAAAGAAGACTGCCCTGCAAAAGAGAAGAGCTGAAGAGCAAAGGCTAGCTATGGTCAAAGCAGCCTCTGAAAAGTTTTCCCAAGAGGTGTTGGCCAACATTGCTGAAGGTGCAGTGGCCAACCTCACTGAGCTTCTGCAGAACCAATTGGATGCATCTCTTAAGGCAACCATGGAAGAGGTTGTTCAACAGAAAATGAAACCTGTTCTTGCTTTTCTTAGCTTGAGCAGTGACAAGATGCAAAATATACATGATGAGAATGTATATTTGTTGGAAGAAATGAAGTCCCTAAACCAGGCCCAATCCCTGATGGCCTCAACAATGAGTGACCTCAAGCCCCAGTGTTTTGATGCTGCCAAAAAGGGGGAAAGGGAAAGAGCTAGAGCAAAAGGTGCCTTGGTGATTGGGAGCCCAGTCAAAGGGAAAGACAACATTGCTGAAGGAAAAGGCAAAGAGCCTGAAGTACTGAATTTGGAAGAATTAAATGAAGAAGAGCAATTAGCACTTGCTTTGAAGAATTCTATGGCCTCAGCTCAAGAAGAAAGGATGAGGTTACAACAAAGACCAGGTGGTGAAGTATCAGGTTTGGACAAAAGTGCTGAAGGTGTCCAAACTAGAGGAAAGATCAAGAAGGCCCAAGGAAAGAAGAGACAAGTTGAGAAATTCACTGACTTTCCTAGCAGCCTTGATCTTCCACCTGAATTCAGAATTGATGAAGATGAGCCTACATCAAAGAAAGCCAAAACTGCTGAAGAGCCCAAATCTACTGAAAAGGACAAATCTTCTGAATCTGGCAAAACTGCTGAAGGTACCAAATCCTCTGAAGACATTGAAGAGTTATTTGCTGAAGGATTTGGACCTGAACCTAAGAAGAAGACAACAGTCCTAGCTCTTGATCCATCAAAACTGTTTCATGAAGGGTATGGCAAAGACCCTGAAACACAACAGAAACTGGCCATGATGAGGGCCCAAGAGAAAATGGACTTGATGGAAGAAGCCAACAGAGCAAGAGATGAGAGAAGAGCAAACTTTCAAAAACCAAGAAGGAGAAGAGCAACCTACAGCAAGATGAAGCCTCAGCTTCTAATCCCAATGGACACCAAATATCCACACTTGGATAAATGGGTGCCAATTCAACTGAATGATACATGGGAAGAGGCCAAAAGGGAGTTTGCCTATGACTATTATGTCATTGACAGATGGAATGGAGGAGATGCAAACTCTGCCTTCACTGAGTTCATGCTAGAATACTAAAGAGAGTTGTATCAACAACTACTTGCAGCTGCTGACATTGCAAGAATTGAACTCACAGCTCCCAAGCCAATCATATACATGCCTCCAAAGCTTGAAGGATGGATTGACCAAGCAAGAATTCTGAGAGAATTCACTGAGATCCTTAAGCTAAACAAGATGGTTCTTGGACCTAAGGGAACCAACCAAGAAGCCATGACATTGAAAAGGAGAGTGTGGGCACAGTATGGAATGCTGCCACCCCCTGAGGATGATCTTTGAAATGGCTAAGTCTTCTGACCTTTCTTGATTAATCAACTATGCTGAAATATGGTCAAGATTGCTGATGTGGTGTGCTAATCTGTTTGCTCTGGTTTGCTATGGATTGCTTTGATAACAAGCTCTGTGCTCTGATGCTGGAAATGATTATTTTTTGTCTTGAACTGTTAGAATGAAATGCTCCGATGTATTTAAGTGTTATTGATTCATGCTCTGATATGTTAAATTCAACTATCAACATGCTTGTAATGATCTTTGAATGAATGATAGTTGAACTTATTTTGAATCAAGAAACACAAATCTCTCTATGCCTATCTTGAAACCTACTTGCAACTAAAACAGTGAAAACACTAACACATTATCTTTTCAGAAATATTGACCTTAGTCATGTCTTCTGAAGATACATGTAATAAGTGTAGACAAGTCACTTTTGCTTAAATAGTGTAGGTTTTGGCATCATCAAAAAGGGGGAAATTGTTGGGAATAAAATGTGATATGTTTTGATCTAATACCAAAACCCCCTGAGACATGCCTAAGTCAAGATAAATATGTTCTAGAAATGTTAGAACATATAGATTATAGGCTAGATGAGAAGCTGAAATGTTAGGCAGCTCTTAGACAATTAGATGCACAATTTGAGGGGGAACCTATGCTTTGAAGATGATCAAGATCAAATCCCCTCAAGGCTCAAAATTCTAGAACAATCACTTAAGAACAAGGACACTCTATGGAAAACCAAAAGCTCTGATCAGGAGAGTTGTCCAAAGAAGTTGTCCATATGCAAGAACAAGCCTACCTAGCTCAAAAGGACAAGGCTACTCAAAGGCTTTGGATCAGGAGAGTTGTCCAGAGAAGCCAACTCTATGTGAAAAGTGCTCTGATCTTAAAAGACCAAATATGCTGATCAGGAGAGTTGTCCAGAAGAGTGGTCTCAGCATGATTGAATCAGAACAGATGCTCTAAAGGTTGAAGATCAACTATGCTGAAGGATTAGAGACAACCATATCCTGAAGAAATACAATGCAACATGCCAAGATCATCTTGGAGTGAAATAAAGGGAAAGAGCCAAGTCATCTGAAGAAGAGCAAGCCAACCTTGCTGAAAAGCAAAACTGCTGATAGTGATAAGGAGAGTTGTCCAGTTGATAAGGAATGTTGTCCTATCATTGGATCAACCTTCAGAAGCCATGTCCAAGTCCTAACAAGAAGTCAAACATTGGGAAAAGTGTTGCAGAATGAAGACAAAGTCTTACAAGCCGTTTATTACCCAAATGAGGACATGTCACTATCAAGAATCTGTCTTCCAGTTTGAAGAACTCAAGGAAGACATTTATAGCAATTTGGGGCTGCCTCTCCAACGGGCAAATCCTCCATTTTGTCTATAAATACAGAAGTGTGAAGACCATTTGAAAGTACCTCAACCTTGACAAGAATATCCAACAATCCTACAAAGTGCTTTCAAAGCTATCAAAGACTATCTTAGTCTTCAAACACTTCTTCTAAGCTGAACACATTGTATATTCATACACAAGCTTAGAGAGATATCCTATCCTTATACACTGATCTCCATTGTAAAGGATATCTCATTAGTTGGAACCTTACTTCAATCCTTAACCCTTTCAAGTGAGAAAGTGAGAAGGTTGTAGTAGTAGAAGTGGTAGGAACTGACTGTTGAGAGAAGAACAGTTCAGTTCTGAGTTGAGAAGAGGGTACTAGGACTCTAGACATCCTAGGGATCAATTCACCAAAGAGTGGTGTTCTTGATCAAGTGCACCTTGGCACTATAAAACAAGTTAATTCCAAGAGTGAAGGAATTATCCTGTTAAATCAGGGAAAGTGGATGTAGGAGCTTGAGTCTCTGAACCACTATAAACTCTTGTGTTGATTTACTTTACAAGTACTTATAATCATTCAACACTGCACACAAAACTGATCTTTCAAAGATACATATCCAAAGATTGTGCAAAACTGATTTGGACAACTTCCCTGAAGCTTAACTGGACTATTTTGGATTGGGAAAGTGATTTCAGAAATTAAAGGAGTTTAAACTTAAAGGGCCAACCACTATTCCGCACATATAACTCCCTTAGATGGTTATTCAACTAAGTACTCAATAGTACTTAGTAGTCTGATTATCTTAGAAGAGTTAATCTTCTTCAGTAGAGTTGTCCAAGACAACCTTGCTGAACTCTGGTTTGATCAAATTAGCAAAAGAATTGCATACAAGTGTATTCCCCCCCCCCCCCCATACACTTGTTATATACTCCTTTCAGGACCAACAATATTTGTGTGTTTTAGATATACACCGGGTGAATTTCCTCTGCCTTCAGAGAATCAATCTACAGAGTTCTACAAAACAGCTTCAAGAGTACTAACAAATGCGGGCTATGATCATTATGAGATCAGTAGTTAGAGTGAGAGTGGTTATCGAAGCAAGCACAATAGTACAGGTTCAGCTAGCTACATCAATGGAGTAAGGTTTTCAAGGCCAAGTAAGATCAAGGATTACATGAAATATGTGTAAGATTTGAAAGATGGGGTCGTAGATTGTATCGGGGATTGTTAATCCTAAGGACTTAGCAATGGATATTATTAAGCTCTCTCTCATAACAGCATATGGCTTGAATTTGAATTAAATTGTAAGAATAAACATCAGATTTTAATTAAATTGTAAGAAATTATTTGAATTATGCATAAGTAATATGCAAAATAGTTATCAATTTTCAATCGAATGCATTATGCATAATGCAACATAATCATCATATGCAAAATAGTCATCATATTTCAATCGAATGCATTATATATAATGTGATATGCAACATAATCATCATATTTTAAATATGCAACATCATATGCATAACGTTATATGCAAAATAATGCGTTATATGCAAAATAATGCACCTATTAAATAAATATCTACTTAATTAAAATATCTGTAATTAAAATTTAAAAATCTAATTAATTAAAAAAGTTTCAAATTATAAAATATCTGTAATTAATTCAAATTGACGTCTTTTTAGGAATTTTTGAATTATAGAAGAAGGATATTTAAATAATTTGAAATTATTTAAATTGAAAAAAGGGCAACACCGTCTTTTTAGATGTCAATTTGACTCTATTAGATAAAAAAACAATAACCTATTCCCTATTAGGAAAAAGTCTTAGTGAAATGACTCTAACAAGAATTTCCCCAAAAATTTAATACTACATGTCAAAACATTCTGACAAATTCACCCAAAAAATTAACTGTCCAAAATATTTTTGGACATGTAGTAATACACTTTTAACTTTATAGTGATAAAACTTTAGTCTTGTAGTAACATTGTTTTAGTCATGTAGTAGCCGGATAAGTTAGAATTATTTTAGTAATTTTGCTAAAAAAAATAAATGTTCAGAATATTTTTGAACTTGTAGTAATACACTTTTTGTCTTGTAGTGATAAAATTTAGGCTTTGTAATAACATATTTTTGGTCATGTAGTAAACTAATATTTGAGAGCAAAAATAAATATTTTAATTAAGATTTATCCGCGTTTAACCCACGAATTTTGATTTAATTTACCTTAATTGATCAATATTGCATATACTCAATGTAAAAAAATTAAGGAGTGTTTATTATAATACGTAAAAGATTTATGGTGACCAAAAAATTTGGATTTAACTAATTAAGAATTTGAATTAAATCAAATTATTAGTGTACATTTGTTTGGAAATATTTAGATATTTTTAACAAATCAATATGAAAAGAATTAATTATCGTTTATTAATACTGGAAACTGGAAAGTACGTACTAGATATGTATTTTATACCAAAAAATTGTGACTTTAAATTTTGACCAAATTTCATATTTTAGAAATTGAATTACATTAATTCAAATCTATATTAGTATGTTTTATCTGGAAATATTTCTATAATAAGTATAATATTTATACGGAAATTTAATGTATTTGAAAATATATTTTATAAATTAGCAAAAAAATATTAATACATTATTACAAATGACAAAGTCCCATATGTATAGGGCTGGGGGTTGAGGGATTATTTATGTGAGTAATGACCCATAAGATTATAATTATACCCATTGTTTGAAGGATCTTTCTATTGTGAGACAGAAGATTCGCCCTACCTTACAATAAGCGTCCAATGAAATGTTAACACATCATCTATTTTGCCATATGTGATTGACCTTTGCAATTATAAAAAAACATTTGATTTTTATGAAAAAGAATATAAAATTACTAAAATATTCTTAAAATATATTTTTACTTTTATTACAAGCATCCACATCAAAAAAAAAAAAATTGATTATAAATATTACTCCATAAAAATTGTTAATTTTTTTTTAATCTATATTAAGGAATTAACCCATCGTCTTCTCCAACTTAACAACGTCGTGAATCCATTGCTAATAAGAACAACTTTGAAAAAATGTATCCTCAAAACTGAGTGGATTCAATGTTAAAGAAAAATTGCACTCGTTGACACAATGAATTCCTCTTGTTGGAAAAAGTAAAATCCAAATCCTTCCAAAACAAAAATAATTTATATTAATCTGATCTTATAAAATTACACAGATTCGAAACTCTGAAACTGGAAATCATCCATATCTGAAAGCATTCTGACATTATTGTTGAATTTGTATTCACACTATTGTTTGGATTTAGATTCGTTGATTTAAGTTTTTCCGTGAAAAATCAGAAGATGAATAAGAAACTAAATAGATGCACAGATACAAATCCGTTCAGTTTTAGATTTTTCACAGCTTCACTTTTTCGTGATTTGGGTATGGGTAATCTTCTTTCCACGATTCTCGAACCCAATTTCAAGATTTTCTTAGTGTTTAAATTCAATTAAGCACAGATTTAGGGACTAGGGTTTTTCTAAATGTTTGGCATTCGATGTTTTTCAGATGGAAGAGCCAAAAGTTTTTGTCTTTTTAATGGAGGAGAAATACTTATCTTCAATTTTTATTTTATTTTTTCAGTTTTTAGTTTAGGACTCTGAGTTTAGATTAAATTGTAAATAACATAAATGTAGTGATTTTAATTACAATTAAGTCTTAAATATTTTTACTTACTTTTAATTAAAAGGATAATTTTATCATTTTATATTAATTAATTAAATTTATTAATAGGGCAATGCAGTGCGATTAGGGGTGGGAATGGGCCAGACTACCCGACAGGGGCCTACGGCTCGGCCTTCTAAAGCTCGGCTCGGCTTGTTTAATAAACAAGCCAGGCTCAAGCTTTTTTCAAAGCCTTTTTAATTAAATAGGCCGGGCTTGAGTTTTTTCGTAAGCCTTTTAAGCCCAACAGGCCGACCTATTTAACTCTATTTCTATATGTATAAATATATAATATATAAAAATACAATAAATAGTTTTTATTTTGAAGAAATTATATAACTATATTCAATATATGATGAGATTATCTTGAAGAAATTATATACTTTTTTATTTTATTTTTCTTTGTAATAGTTAAAAATAATTTATATGAACATTTGCATTTGAGTATAATTTTAGGGACTTTTGATTAATTTTTTTTTTTTTTGTTCTTTTTTCTTCATTTTGAGATAAAATTTTTGAATAACACTAAAAAGGCTTTCGGGTCAGGCCTATTTGCTAAAAAGGTCAGGCCTAGCCTCTTAGAAAAGCATATAATATGGGGTCTGACTATATGCACCTCCATTTCAGTTTGATGCACTCCCCCTTTCAGTATTTTAATAAAATAATAGGGTAAAAAACCCAAAATACCCTTCATTAAATATACAGTACTATCCCCTACTGAATGCACCCCCCTTCATTTCTTTCACATTTTTCTAACCCACAACTTCCGGTCGCCGGCGACACCATTTCCGGCGACCATCAAGCTCAAAAAAAAATACAGAAATCAACCATACACTCAAAAAAATCACAATTTTTTTTAATAATTTTCGACCAACTAGTGTCGACCACATACACTCCCGTCGACAACGAGTTATCGACGGGAGTGTATGTGGTCGACACTGGTTGGTCGAAAATTATTAAAAAAAATAAATAAATTCATTTTCGACTACGTAATGTCGATCAAATACACCCTCGTCGACAACAATTTGCCGATGAGAGTGTATTTAATCGACATTATATAGTCGAAAATGAAAAAAAAAATAAAAAAAATTAGGGTTTTCTGCATTTTTGCAGAAAACCCTAACATTGGAATTGGGAGCGGCTGCGGCGGCCGATAGAAGGGAGCGGCCGCGCGGCCGCAGATCTTCTGTTTTTTTTTTTTTTTTTTTTTTGCAGGAAACGGGTTTTTGCAGAAAACCCTTGGGAGGAGGGGCAAATCTGGGTTGGGCTGGGGGTGGATCGGCGTCGGAGAGGGGGTGGGGAGGGAGCGGCCGCGGCGGCCGATGGAAGGGAGCGGCCGCGCGGCCGCAGATCTTCTGTTTTTTTTTTTCAGATGGGAGGAAGGGGGCAAACCTGGGGGTCGGCGTCGGCGTCGGACGGGAGGGGAATGGGGCGGCCGCGGCGGCCGACGGACGGGAGCGGCCGCGCGAGTGCAAAGCTTCAGTTTTTTTTTTTAAACGGAGGGGAGGGGGCGGCCGGCGGCCTCGGCGAGGGTGGGTGTGGTGGACAGCGTCGCCGGCGATGACGGGGGTGGGGTGGGCGTCGCCGGCGACTGGTGGGTGGTGGTGAGGAGGGGGTGGGTTGGGGGAAATGGGGAGGAAGAAGATGAAGGATGAAGAAGATGAAGGGTTAGGGGGTGTGTGTAGTAAATTGATTTTTATGAAGGGAGGGGTATTTATGACATTTGAGGGGAGGTGTGACCTAAAATTCGAGGAGTGTATAAATCGGGGGAGTGATGGGGGAGTGCATCAAACTGAAATGGAGGTGCATATAGTCAGACCCATAATATGCCACAGGCCAGACTTGGGCCCAAACATTATATACCAGGCCTAGGTTTTTTTTCTTAAGACCTGGCCCGACCTGGCCTATTCCCACCCCTAAGTGCGATTGCATTTTGCATATAGCAAATGCATTAATGCGAAGTGCAGTCATATAAAAATAAAATTATAAGTTGGATCGTTGATCCAACGGTATTTTAAGAATTGTCTGTTAAAAGGTCGGGCGAAGCCTGTCTTATTGTAGAAAGACCCTGATTTGAATTTTAAACTTTACACACGATCTATAATTTAGGACATTCGGAAAAAGGAAATGTGACTATTTTTGTAGGACATAAGGAGGAGTTGTAAAAACATTAAGAAACAAATTAATTATTAGTATTTATTAATATTAAAAAAATTCAAAAAATTGTGACTTTCAGCATTTAGTGAAGTTCTTAATATTGTAAACCAAAGTATCATATAATTAATTTGCTTTGAACAACTCATTACGGAAAAAATAAGTAATGTTTATTATAATACGTAAAAGATTTATGGTGACCAAAAAATTTTGAATTTAAGTATTTAAGAATTTGAATTAAATTAAATCAAATCTATATTAGTGTAATTCATTGGGACATATATATAGATATTTTTAACAAATCAATGTAAAAATCAAACCCATTCCCTCGAAAAAAAAAAAAAAAAAGACAACAATGGTGTCTCCGACAACGGATCTGGTCTTTGTCATCGTCGATCTATCTCAATCTTCATCGATCTCTTCGGAGATATTGGGAACCTACCGCCTGTCCATCTTCATTTTCATCGATCACGTGAACCCACCGCCTGTGCGTCTTTGTCTCTCCGGCTGCAAAAAAATCCTCACGTCTCCACGAAGGAGAAGTAAGGCAACAGAGGATAAAGAAGGGGGCATATCGTCTCTCCACCTTCAACCACCGCCGGAGTAGTCGATGTATATACGGCCAGAGTTTATATATGCTTGTCGGGGAGTGGGTGAGGGATTTGAGAGAGATGGAGTAAGAGAATAGTTTACCAAGATTGAAAGTATATATAATTGTGCAGATTGAAATATAATTAATATTATTATCTTGAAATTAAATTTTAATTTTAAAATAGCAAAATTGATAAAGTTTAGGAGGGACTGGAGGGTGTATTCAATTGAGATTCTATTGGATTTTTATGGATTTTAAAATGTACATGGATTTATAAAATTCATAGAGTCCATGCAGAGTTTGACGGACTTTTTATATTATTGATTTATATGGATTTTCATAGACTTGACATGATTGTGGAATGGGTGTGTTTCTTGTGCACTCAAGTACAGGGTATATAATTGAGTGGATTTTGACTGGTCAACTATTGACCGTTGACCGGTCAAACTTTGACTTTTTTTTTCAATATTTTTTTTCGATTTTTTTTTTGTTACAGAAAATTTACATTTTTCAATGTTATTTTTAGCTATATTAACATACACTTTTCAGTTATAATATCATACACTTTTTAGTTATAATAATATACACTTTTCATTAATATATAACTTACACTTTTCATTAATATAACATACACTTTTCAGTTATAATCATTAATAGATCATATAACATATACTTTTCAGTTATAATAATATACATTTTTCATTAATATAACATACACTTTTAAGTTATAATAACATACACTTTTTAGTTATAAAAACATACACTTTTTATTAAAAATAATGTTGCACTTTTCAATATAGTAACATACACTTTTTATTTAAAAAACAAAGATGCACTTTTCAATATACTAACATACACTTTTTCAAAATAAAAATCGAAAAAAAAAAATTTGAAAAAAAAAAAAAAGTCAAAGTTTGACCGATCAACAGTTAACTAGTCAAAGTCCACTCGAGTACACCATGTACTTGAGTGTATACAGAAGAAATATTTTTTTTAGTCCTATAAGTTTAGGTGATTCTAAAATAAATCCTTTAAATTTTTAACTTTACAAAATACATCATATATCTTACAAGCTATTAATTTTAGTCATTTTTTAAATGTATTTTAGTCCTCTAGTTTAAACTCACTAAAAAAAATTTAAGTCGTTTAGTGGCTCCGGTCAAATATCCAATTTTAATTTTTTAAGTAATTAAAAAATATATATAAAAAAGTAAACACTAAATAATTTTATTTTTTTATTTTTTTTAAGTCAACTAAATAATTTATTTAAAATCTGAAATTATAAAACTTATTTATTTAAAACCTAAATATACGCCTCTACCCAAATATCAATTTTAAATTATTTAAATATCTCACTAATTTAAAATTTTCAGTTTAACAAAATTTTATTTAAAATATAAAATTATAACTTATTTAATAAAAAATATTCATGTAAAATAAAATAATTAAATACCAACAAAATAAAATATAAAAATTATTATATAAATCGTAAATAAATCTGCATTTTTAGCAAAATAATAGTACAAAATATGTTTATTTAAAATATGATTTTTTTTTGCCAAAAAAATTATGAAGATATTAAATTAAAATATATATATATATAAAAAAATTTAAAAAATGAAATAATTCTAATATTTTTATTATATTGATAAATTAAAAAATATAATATAAACCATAAGTAAATTTTAAAATAAATTCAAATTTGAATATTTGATCATTATATTAATATAATTTACATTTAGGGGATATGACAAGGTTGGATTTTTTTTTTTTTTTGTCTTTTTTATATATATTTATAATATTCTTGATTTATTAATATATATAATTTAGGATTTATTAATATATTTTCTAAATTCAAATATAGAAAATCTATCAATTTATTTTTTATTTTGAAAACACGATCGGGGTGGGGAATATATTTTTTATTGAATTAGTAATCTAATTTTAAGATTTTAGTAGATTGGAGTAGTATTTTATTGTAGTATTTTGTTTGTTTAAACTTAAAGGATTAAAATAGATTTGAAAAAGGACTAATATTAATAACTTGAAAGATGTAGGATGTATTTTGTAAAGTTAAAACTTAAAGGATTTATTTTGGAATCACTAAAACTTATAGGACTAAAACAAATATTTCCCCAGTGTATACAAGACTTTGGCTTGTGGAATATATTTTTTTTTATTGATTTACATAGATTTTCATAAACTTCGATATTGATACAAATAGTTTTTTTTAATGTGAGTGATTTTTTTTAAATTAATATTATATATATATATATAATATAAAATATTTTACCAATAGAAATATGGGTTGGTGTTGGGAATAAAATGATTTTAATTTAGATACCAAAACCCCCGATTGATGATGTTCAGATTAGTTGAGATATGCTCAAGTATAGATCAGATAAGTTGTCTCAGGATACTTGAGTATGTAGAAATGCTTAAGTCTCAAAATCTCAAAAATGTTGTGAGATTTAGAGTTCATGATAGTTGTCCAAAGCTGAAATGTTAGGCAGCTTGATGAGTGTTAAGTACCTTAGGTCAAACTTGCTGAAGTTTCCAAGACAAGCTGACTGAGTGGACAACATGGCTGAAAAGATCAAGAGTGTTAAGACAATGCTCATAAATGCAAATGATCAGATCAATTGAAGTACAAATGATCAAGAGCATTGAATGCTAAGTTCACAGAAGACACATTTATTGAAGCATTTATTACCATCAAGCCTGAACTATGCATTGAAGACCTAGAAGCATTAAAGATTGAAGCATTGAATGAATGTTGGAACATTCTAAATTGCAGCAGGAATGTTCAGGAGAGTTGTCCCATCTGACCGTTGGTTGAGTGTAGAGCCTGCCACAAATCAACCTTGGGAAATGTGCATATTTGGAAACTGACACAAGTCATCTCAGCCGCATTTTTCAGAAGTCAACACATTCATCCAAGCAACCATTGAAGAAGCTTTTACACAGTGGATAAAAGGATGCCAAGCTTCATAACCGTTTCAATGGTGCTGCAAATAGACAAGTTTGAAATGCTATCTCTCTAACGGGTAGTTGATCAAATTTGCCTATAAATTCAGAAGTGATCAATGGATTCAATCATCCAACTATCTGCTATCAAACTATCATCAAGCAATCAAAGGAAACCAAAGTTGTTCTTAAGAATCCCAAGTTTCCTGATCACTTCAATTAGCTAAGCCAATCTTTGTAAACATCCAAAGCTTAGCATTGAGATATCCCAAGTCTTTACATTGTTCTTATTGTAAAGGATATCTCTACTAGTTGGAACCAAACCTCAAACCCTTACCTCATTAAGTGAAGGAGTGTTTGTTGTAGAAGTGAGGAGTTAAGGACTGTTATTGTGAAACACAGTCTTAACTCAGAGAGATTGAGCACTAGGACTCAGATTATCCTAGGGATCAAAACACTAAGAGAGTGTTGTTGATCAGTGCACCTTGGCACTATAAAACAAGCTAATTCCATTGTTAAGGAATTATCATGTTCAATCAGGGAAAGTGGATGTAGGAGTATTAAGACTCTGAACCACTATAAATTGTGTGCCATTTACTTACTGCATTCATTATAGCACTTGCATTCAATCTTATTTCAAAGGAATTTTTCTCAGTAAGTTAAAAAAATCTTTTTTGGACAAAGTCCCTGATAACTGTGATTTCAGAAATTAACTTGGAGTTTTTTTTTTTTTAGAAAAAGGCCAACCACATTCCGCACCTTGCAACTCTCTTAGATATTCATCCAACTGATTACTTAATAGTTTTCAGTAGGACAAGTATCTATTAAAGTTCACTCACTCAGGCTTGTTGTAAGACAACCTCCCTGATAAGTCAAAACTGTTTGAAAAGAAAAAGAATTTGCATACACAAGTGCATTCCCCCCCCCCTCCCATACACTTGTGTCATACTCCACTAAGGACCAACAAGTGGTATCAGAGCAGGGGTTCAAAGACCACTGCCTCTGAAAATCCAACTGATTTTCAAAAACACATCATTTCTGTGGTCACTGAACTGATCTAATTTCTGAAAAACCTATTTCTGTAGAAATGGCTAACAATGCAGTTCCAGGAGATGCTGTCAATACCATCAACAACATGGGTCCAAATCAAGTGAATCATATTTCACATCACAAGTTGCCAATGTTCTCAATTGAGAACTATGATTTCTGGAAAATCAGGATGAGAGCACATCTTGCCTGCCAACATGATGAAATGCTCAAAGTCATCACCAGAGGACCATTCACCTTCACCAAGCTGAATCCCAAGGTCACTGATGCTCAGAAAGCATACCCAAGGGAGCTATTGCCAAAAGATGAGGATGAACTGACAGCAGAAGAGAGAAAAAGACACAATCTGAACTACATTGCCATGAACACTTTGTACTAGACTATACCAGATGTAGTGATGGGAAGAGTGTATCACTGCACCACAGCAAAGGAGATCTGGGATACCCTAGCACTTATGTGTGAAGGTACCCAAAAGATCAAAGAAAACAAACTTCAAGTGGCCATCCAAAAGTATGAGCAGTTCACTATGGAGCCCAATGAAACTATTGATAATCTTGATGGAAGATTCACTAACATCATGAATGAGATGAATTCTCTGGGCAAGTTCTATGCCAAAAGAGAAGTTGCACTAAAAATTCTAAGAAGTCTCACATCCAAATGGGATATATATTCAGTCATGATGCAGAACACCAACAATCTTGACAACATGCCTATGCAGTAGGTGTTCTCTGAACTCAAAGCATATGAGTTTGATCTAAACAGGAAGAAAGTACATGAAGAGCCATCCTCCTCAAGCAAAGGTGTTGCATTCAAGGCTGCTGAGTCAGAAAAGAAGAATGCACAGAAAACATCTCAAACTGTCTCCAAAACTGAGATGAAGGAGGAGTTGGCACTCATGGCAAGGAGATTTGAAAAGCTCAACTCCAGATTTGGTAGATACAAAAAGTTCTACCAAGACAACAGGACCAGGAGAAGATACAGTTCTCCTGACAACAAATCAGAGGACAAACTCTCTGATGAAAAGAAGGCTGACAAGTATGCTGACAAAAAGAAGTACAGCAAAGGTGAACCATCATCATCCAGGAGGAAGGAGTCCTCAAGCAAGAAGAATGATGATGAAGATGTGTGTTACAACTGCCAGAAAAAGGGACACTTTCAGTATGATTGTCCTAACCTGAGCTCAAAAGAGAGAAAAGAAAGGCAGATCAAAAGAGACAAGAGGCTGAACAACAGAAAGGCCATGGTAGCTGGGGAATCTGCAAGTGAAGAGAGTGTTTACTCTTCTGATGATGGATTGTTCTCCAACAGTGACAGTGAAGAAGACTGTCAAATGGCCTTTGAAAATGAAGAGGTATGTTCATCATCCAACTCTTCTAATGACACACATGAATCTAGTGAAATCCAATTTAATTTTGAAAAGTTATTGGAAGATTTCACCAGAATGCAATAAGTATGCAATATGGCATTGAGAGAAAATGAACAGTTGAGATCTAAAGTCAAACTCAACAACCTTCCTGAATTAGGGATTGACATCAGATCAACTGAGTTGTATCAACAGATTGTGAGAGAACACAGTGAATTGTCTCTCAAAGTCTCTGAACAACAAAAGTTGATTGATGAACAAAATATGGTTCTGAAGAAAAAGGACTTTGACCTTAGGACTCTTCAGGCTAAATTTGAAAATCTCTCTAATGAATTTGATACTCTTAAATTAAGTGAGGGGAGCCTGAAACTAAAAATGTCTGTCTTGAACAAATCTGCTAAGGCAATAGAGGAAATTCAAGGGTTTCAAAGACCAATGGCTCAAAGAAGTGGATTAGGTTATAATCCACTTGAACCCTCACCTGGTCTTAGCATTGCTTCAACAAGCAATACTAAGATGATCTTTGTAAGGTCAGTGGCTCAGCAAAAAGAAAATGAAATGGAAGTGAATCAGCCACTGATCAAGGAAAAGGGTAAAGGAATCTTTATACCTACTCAAGTAAACAATGCTCCTAAACCCATACCTAAGGAAAAGGTTAAGAACATTGCTTACAAGAGGAATGAGGTTCAGAAGGGTAGAACCAATGGAAGGTCAACCTATCTGAATTCTCATCAGTGGAGTTGTCCAAAATCTGCTCAGAAAAGGCCAACTCAAATGAGGCAACCTCAACTGAATGGATTAAGGCCCAACCCCTCTGATAGGTATAAAAACTACAGGAAGCCTGGACCCTTCATGCCAAAGGGAAAAGGCCATCCAAGCTCCTATCCACAAAGGTCTTACCAAGCTGCACCTAAGTCTAGTAACTTCAGGAGACATATCCCAAAGAAACTCACCAACACTCCTGAACCTTACAAGGCTAACACCCATGCACAGAAACCACCTAAGGCATTTCAGGGTAGGACTGTGTATGTAGATGTGAATGGGAACCAAGTCAGTCACTTTGAATCAATCAGAGTAATTAGGCAGATTTGGGTTCCAAAAGGTACAGCTAACCCCCTAGGACCCAACATTCAAAGGGTACCTAAAGTCTGACTTTGCAGGACTGCAAGGACCACAAGAAGAGGAGAAACATCAACAAAAGGACAGCATGGTACTTGGACAGTGGATGTTCAAGACATATGACTGGAAACAAGGAGCTTCTCTCAGAATTCATTGAAAAAGATGGTCCTTCAGTAACCTTTGGAGACAGCTCTCAAGGAATTACAAGAGGTTATGGTACATTAAACATTGGTAATGTCAAAATTACTGATGTCTCATATGTCCTAGGCCTAAAATACAACTTGCTGTCTATAAGTCAAATTTGTGATAGAGGATATAGTGTTGAATTTGTACCAAATGAATGTATTATCAAAAACAAATCAACACAACAGGTGCTACTAACAGGAGTGAGAAAGGGAAATGTCTATTTTGCAGATTGGAGCAAAACCCCTGAAGCAGTTTGTCTGGTTGCCAAAAGCACAAGTGAGCAAAGCTGGCTATGGCACAAAAGACTAAACCATCTGAATTTCAAAATCATCAACAAGATTGTAAGAATCTCTCTAGTTAAAGGGCTGCCTAATCAAGTGTTCACCAAAGAACATATATGCCAGCCATGTCAAGAAGGAAAGCAGATCAAAGCTTCATTCAAAGGAAAGCCTGTCATCTCAACTGAAAGAGTTCTTCAACTACTGCATATGGATTTATTTGGTCCAATAATTCCAGTAAGTATAAATGGAAGAAAATATGCTTTAGTTGTTGTTGATGATTTTTCCAGGTACACTTGGGTAGTATTCTTGCTGAACAAAAAGGAAACCCAAGTCAAGCTACCTGAATTGATGATGAGATTGAGCAATGAAAAAGGCCTAAGCATTGTCAAGAGCAGATCAGACAAAGGCACAGAATTCATAAACTCATACATCAATGAGTACTGTAGCAAGAATGGCATCACACATGAGACTTCAGCAGCAAGAACACCTCAACAAAATGGTGTTGCTGAAAGAAGAAACAGAACCCTGAAAGAAGCAGCAAGAACATTGATTGTTGAATCCAAATTACCTAAAAGGTTCTGGGCTGAAGCCATCAACACTGCATGCCATACTCAAAACAGGTCTTTAATCACTAAAGGACAAGGTAAAACTCCCTATGAAATATGGAAAGGTAGATTGCCCACTGTTGCCTACTTTCATATATTTGGTTGCAAGTGTTTCATTCACAATAATGGAAAAGAGCAATTGAAAGCTTTTGACAGCAAAGCTGATGAAGGAATATTTGTTGGATATTCACAAATCAGCAAAGCTTATAGAGTCTACAATTGTAAAACCCTTGTTGTGGAAGAAACACCTCATGTTGTGTTTGATGAATCTACTAATGAGTTCAGGGATAGAAACCTAAATATTGATGAGATAACACAAAGAACAACCAGATTGAGGCTTCAAAGCAAGGAAACAGTGTTTGTAGATGTTGCCCAGCCTGAACTTCATGAAAATAAAAAACTGGACAACCTACCTAATGGCAATCAACCAGAAGCCAATCAACCTGAAGGAGAAATTGAACTGACTAACCCCATCCCAGTTCAAAACCAGGTAACAACTACCAATGAAGAAGCAGGCAATGCTGAGGTAGTTAATGGATCCAATATTTAAGGGGGAACCAATGAAAATGTCAACTTATCTGACAATGAGGACAATACCCCTGAATATGATCCTGAACTTGATCCTTCAATTAATTTTCCTGAATTTAATGAATCTAGTGATCCAACTTCAGATGAGGACAATCCTCCTGAAGGGATCAGGTCTAGAAGGACTTGGTTGCATGAGCACCCAACTAGCCTGATACTTGGAAATCCAAGTGAAGGGATCAAAACTAGAAGATTTCATGGAGAAAGCGCTTTGTTTTGTTGTTTCCTTTCAGAACAGGAACCAAAAGATATTGAGGAAGCACTACAAGACACCAACTGGATCATAGCCATGCAAGAAGAGCTGAACCAGTTTACCAGAAATGAAGTATGGGAGCTGGTGGATAGGCCAACTCATCAAGATGTCATTGGAACCAAATGTGTGTTCAAAAATAAGAAAAATGAAAATGACATCATTGTGAGAAACAAAGCAAGACTGGTGGCCAAGGGATACTGTCAATCTGAAGGGATTGATTATGATGAGACCTTTGCTCCAGTTGCCAGACTTGAGGCAATCAGACTCTTCTTAGCATATGCAGCACACATGAGATTCAAGGTGTATCAAATGGATGTGAAGAGTGCATTTCTCAATGGGGTACTCAAGGAAGAAGTATATGTTGAACAACCCCCAGGCTTTGAAGAAGGAGACAAGGTGTACAGATTGAAGAAAGCCCTCTATGGCTTAAAGCAAGCTCCAAGAGCTTGGTATGACACCTTATCACAGTTTCTTCTAGATCATGGTTTTGTCAAAGGCACTGTTGACAGAACCTTGTTCAGAATCTGTGAAGGAGATGATATTTTGTTAGTCCAAATCTATGTGGATGACATTATATTTGGATCTCCAAATGAGAAGCTGTGTGAGAAATTTTCCAAACTCATGCAGAGCAAATTTGAGATGTCTATGATGGGATTGATGAATTTTTTCCTAGGACTTCAAGTCACTCAATCTAAGAAAGGAATATTCATCAATCAGGACAAGTATACAAGGGACATGATCAAGAAATTTGGATGTGCTTCAAGCAAAACTGTTAGAATTCCCATGAATACTAACTGGAAGATGGATCCTGATGAAAATGGAGTATCTACCAACTCCACTGAATATAGAGGCATCATTGGATCTCTACTCTATCTCACTACAAGCAGGCCTGACATCACATTTGCAGTTGGAGTATGTGCCAGATTTCAAGCAAATCCAAAGAAGAGTCACCTTGAAGCTGCCAAGAGAATTCTAAGATATCTCAAGGGAACTGAGAATCTTGGGCTATGGTATCCAGCAGATGATAACATTGAGCTCACTGGATATTCAGATGCAGATTATGGAGGATGTACAATTGACAGAAAATCCACCTCTGGAACATGTCAATTCTTGGGCAACAAGCTTATCTCATGGTTTTCCAAGAAGCAAAATACAGTTGCCACATCAACAACTGAAGCAGAATATGTAGCAGCTGGAAGTTGCTGTGCTCAGATACTTTGGCTCAGACAGCAACTTAGAGATTACAAAGTCATCTCCAATGAAGTTCCAATATTCTGTGACAACAATAGTGCAATTGCCATCTCACAGAATCCAGTGCTACACACCAGATGCAAGCATGTTGATATCAAGCATCACTTCATAAGGGATTGATGAGCCAAAATTTGCACAAAATGATTGGATATCCTTCGAGTAGGATATCTGACTTCCCAAACACGTACAAGCAATCCAAATATGCCGCTACCTTGATAGAATCTTCCAGAACCTGCAAAGAACACGCCGGAGGGAGGTCCGGCGCGGACACTCCGATGCCTAAGTCAGTATAGGGCTTCTCAATATATCATAAGGATCTCGAGATCCTTGATTTATCAAATCAGGCTCTCAAGAAGTATCAAAGATAGGTTTTGCACGAAATATATTAAGTTTGTAATAGTAAGAAAGTCTAACCTGAAAACATCTTTGGATTTACCTATTTATAGAGATTCCCTCCCGAGAGGAAGTCAAGGCTTCCTTTTGTTTCGGAGCCACCTCTTGGACCCAGCCTGGGTAGGTTGACAAGGTCTTCCATTCCTTCACTTCCGGAAAGACCGGGGCCACTCTCCCTAGTGGACTCTTTCCACTACAATGAAGGAGAGAAGAATCTTTCTTTGGTCAATCTTAGTACGATTCTTGCGGAGTTCTCCTATATTCTCGGTCTACCAATTCATATCAAGACTAAGTCTTCCTGATGTTTCTCTCCGGGTGGAGCTCCCTCCAGAGGGACTTCCAGGAGAGATTATTTATCCAGAGAGTATTCCATAATCCAATACTTCCACTTTTATCCTATCCTCCATACACGTGTCGACTTCTTATCGGATGACATTTTTAGGCCGCATCAGGGATCATGTGGAGAAGAAAGATATCAAGCTTGTCAAAATTCACACTGATAAGCAAAAAGCTGATATCTTAACCAAGCCATTAGCTGAAGCAAGGTTCTTGGAACTTTCAGCTGAATTGGGCTTACTTGATCCAGGACAGATGGAGAAATGAAGGAAGAAAGCTCATATGAAGGGGGAAGTTCATGAAGTTGAACTTCAGCAAGGTTGACCAACCTCACTGAAGCAGTCTGCCAAGAAGGAAAACTCAGCAAAGTTATCCTTGGAATGTTCAGCAATGTTGGTCAGGAGATTTGTCCTAGTGGGACCCAGTAAGCAACTTTGGGAACCACTTAGGCATGTTGGTCAGACATATTGACCTTACAGAAGTCAAAACACATCTCAGGATGTTTGTCCGAGTTAATTGCTATTTTTAGCATTGATTGGACATTTAAAAGATTTCTTGGTCTAAGAGTAGGCCATTTTAGGATGGCGTGTGCTATTAAGATTTTTGCCCCCAAAATGGCAAATCAGCATTTAATGCAAAAATCTCTTTTAAGATTGCATTAATTACTGTGCCATCATCAAAGTCATTGATTAACAAGTAACCTTCATCAAACCGCCCCAAACCCACTACCTCACAATATCCAATTGTTTTTTAACTTTATGCACCTTCACAAATCATTAACCAGCGGTTAATAATTTTACCTCATATATAAAGTCTTAGGTTTTTATCCCCTTCCCTACGCACTCATATTTTCAAAACACTTAAACCTTTTGAAAACCTCTCAACCTGCAAATTTCTCATCTTACTCACAATCCATCCATGGCTCCCAAAATCAAGAGAGAAGAACTTGTAGACTTCAATGATCCATCTTTGGACATTGATTTTGCCTATCTCAGTAACATAAATTCTTTGTGGTTTGAGAAGCTGGTAGCCTTTGATAGCCCAGATAAAGAAGTTGAACCAGTCCTCCAATGGCTAAGGGAGGCAGGGCTTGAAAAGTTCTTAGGTACCAAGCCTGATTCTTGTTTGAATCCTTTCATGGCTGAATTCTTTGCCCATCTCAAATGGAAGGGCAAAAAGGGTGATGTGTGCACCAAGTTGACCTATGCTGAGGAAGATGAAGATGAAGAAAGCCAACACACCATCATCTTCACTATTGAGGACCTTGATGCCAGTTTTGGGCTACCATCTAAAGGCCAAAATCCAGAAGTTTACAAAGAATGAGAGGAGCAGGAGTTCTCCAATCCATGGATGCTAGTACCCAAAAAGCTGGTAAGTGCTCAGAACAAGAACACTTTGAAACCAGTTTATAGGCACTTGTTTGATTGTGTAGTGAAAAGTCTTTTGAGCCATTCTGGGAGTGTGGAACAAATCAGTATGCCTAAATTGAGAGTGATGGCTGCTGTAATTGACTCTGCTGAGAAGAGAGTCAAGTGTGATTGGAAAAATTTCATTCTGGACAAGATGATGAATGAGAAGTTTAAGTTCAAGGAGGTGAAGCACCACAAGGTGGTGGTAGATGGGAGACTTCAGTTCTGCACAAGAGCTAGCTTGCTCTTGGAAAGATTTGCCCACTACACACATCTCCAAGCCAAACCAAAGCCTTTTCCAGCCCAGAAGGTGATGTTTAGAAAGTTGTCCTCAAAGACTGAGAAGAGAAAGCAAGAGGCAGCTTCCAAGAAAGCAGTAGCTGTTGCACCAGCCACCAGACCCTCTCCAAGAAAGAGGAAAGCTCAACCTGTGAAAGCTCAGCCAAATATGAAAAGAATGAAGAAGATCCTCAATGAATCCTCTCCAGAAAGCCAATCTAGAAGTGGAGGTGCCACTTCTGAGGAGATTGAGAAAGTGGTAGAAGAAGGAGTCAACCCCCCTGAAGAGGGAGAAGAATTCAGAGAGGTTGTCCCCTTGCAACCTGAATCAGTAACAGAGTTTAGAGACTTCGAGAAGCCATCAAGGTCAGAAAGAAGGAGAAGGATTATCAAAACCTCTGAGAAGTAGAAGTTGATAGAGGAAGAAAAGCAGAAGAAGGAATTCTTCAAGGAGATTAGACAAGCAAGTAGGTCTAACTCCAAGTCAAAATCAAAGCCCAACAGTCCTGAGGCCAACTCTCCTGATATTCAATCTCAAAGAATATCACCAAGGCATGAAGAAGAGGAGTGCAAGAATCCTGAAGATGCCCCAATTGTGGCCAAGAAAGTTTACTCTCCTGAAGGTGCACCTGATAGGACAGGTATTGATGTCCTGGCTGATTTGGTCGAAATTGAAGATAGGCCATTCTCCCCACTTGATCCCAGACTACTTTCCTATACCAAACTTCTTGAAACTGCTCTTCAAGAAGGTGATCAAGTTGTTTATCCACCCATTCCAGCCATTCCAATTACCTCCTCAGGAACATTGCTCTCTAAAGCACCTGAGTCCCAAATTGTTTTAAGCTCATCCGAACCCAATCCTTCTAAACCCAACCTATCTGAGCCCCAGCCCAACTTACCTGAATCCCAATCCAACCCCCCTGAATCCCAAGCAAACTCTTCTGATGGAGATGGAAGTGAAGAAGAGTACACTTATGAGGGGATGCTGAGGCAGATTGCCAAAGCTAATGTGGATGAACTGTACCCTGGATTGAAGGCTTATCCAAGGCTGCAACAATAGTTCTATGATCTCAGGGCACTTGTTGAGATCAAGGATAGAACAATAGTGGAGATAGCTCAAGCTATCAAGGATAAGGGAGCTAGCTGGTGGCAGGTTGAAGAAAACAGGCTCTTACATTTTGCAAATGTAAAGAAGTCCAGTGTGTTGACCACTGAGGCCTTGTTTTGCACAATATTCTATGAGAAGGTGCTTGCTGAAAGAGAAATAATTGCACAGGGAATCAAGCATCCTGATAGCACTTCTGATGATAATGATGATGATGATGATGATGACAACACCAATCCCAACCCTCCTGGCCTCAATTCTGCTCAGGTACATTACTTGACCTATCATTCTGTTAAGGACTCTGATCATTCAGAGGAGTTGACCAAGGGTGGTGACTCAGTCCAAGATGCATTGGCCAAAGATGGTTCTTCTGAGCCTGAGGCGCAGCTTGACAATGCTGAGACTTCCATGGGAGAAGCTAGTTTGACTAAAGCCTTATCAATGTCAGGACAGTTGGACATTGACCAGCCTTTAGTCATTCAGGATGACTCAGTGGACTTGGAATGCCCAAACACTGTGATCTCCCAACAACTGCCCTCTGTGGATCCTGTTGAGGATATGGAGGTGTCAGGATTAGGAATGGAAGGAGTTGAAAAGGATGTTAGCATTAAAAAATCAGAGGGAGATGGTGAGGATTGTGTGATTACTGGTACTTTGAGTGCACCAACATTAGAGGGAGATGAAGTAGAAATATTGGGTGCAGCCCAATATGAGAGTCAGGCTATTCTTCAAGTCAAATCTGAACTTGATGAATCCCTTGGTGAAAGGAGGCCTGATTCTCTAGTGAATGTGAGTCCATCATGTGTGAATGAAGAAAAAAATAAAGTTGAAAATGAGAGTGTAGGTTCCGATGTATTAGACCTAATGGGAGAA
The DNA here is from genome assembly GCA_963675135.1 of Galeopsis tetrahit. Taxonomy (NCBI): domain Eukaryota; kingdom Viridiplantae; phylum Streptophyta; class Magnoliopsida; order Lamiales; family Lamiaceae; genus Galeopsis; species Galeopsis tetrahit. The sequence continues at coordinate 36,472,104 of OY776122.1, forward strand.
GAAAAGAATGAGGGTGTTGAGGGTGTTTTAACTAACCCTTTGAGTTTTGCAGATTCAGTGCCTGTTACAATTGAACAGATGATTCACTCACTGACATTCCAATTGATGCTGATACTGATCTTGAGGCAATTTCAGCAAATGTGTCCACATTGAACAAGATATACTTTGAGCAAGCTAATGCAACTGACGCTGGCTTGCAAATTGCAACAAAGACTGCAACTTCCATTGAGCAACAATCAGAGAAGTTGGACACACTGGTCAGGGAAGTTGGGAAGGCACATGCTGAAACAGTAGATACCCTTGATGGCCAAGGCAAAACTCTAGCCTCTGTGGAGATGAGGCTTACTGGCTCAGAAGAAGTGATCTTGCCAACTTTGGATGCAAGAATTTGTGGAGTTGAAACTGGGCTGCAAACAGTTTCAACAGAAGTTACAAGGGCCAAGGATGAGATGGTAAAGTTCACAAAATCTGTGAAAAAGGAGCAGCAAGGCCTCAATGATCTTTACAAGCACAATGTGAGAGCTTTGAGAAGGACAATAAAGGATGCCTTGAGACAGAGGACTGCAGCTCAGAGGAGGAAGGCTGAGGAGCTGAAGGCTGCTATGGTGAAAGAGGCTGCAGAAAAGTTCACAGTTGAACTAATGGCCAAGGTGTCTGATCAAGTTGTGGCCAACCTCACTGATCAATTGCAAGCCAAACTTGATCAATCACTGGATGCTATTGTTGCTCAGAAAATGAAGCCTGTTCACACATTCTTGAGTATGGCTGATGACAAAATGCAAAACATTCATGATGAGAATGTTTATCTGCTGCAGGAGTTGAAGTCCCTCACTCATGCTCACTCTCATCTCTCAGTCACTATCAGTGACTTGAAGCCCCAGTGTTTTGATAATGCCAAAAAGGGGAAAAGAGAGAGAGCTAGAGCAAAGGGAACCTTGAAGATTGGTGAATCCAAAGGAAAGGAGAAGGTCCCTGAAGTTGAGGAGGAGGAAGAAGAAGACATTGGGAAAGGCAAAGGCCCAATGAATATTGAGAATTTGACTGAGGAAGAACAAATCCAGATTGCTGTCAAGGAGTCTATGATGTCTGCAATGGAAGGTCAGGCAAGGAAGCAACAGAGACCTGGTGGTGAGTCTGCAGGCCTTGACCCCAAGGAGAAGATTGTTGAAGTAAGGGGGAAGGTGACCAGGGCCTCTGAGAGAAAGAGGAAGGAACAAGCCTTCAATGAATTCCCAACCAGCCTGACCCTTCCATCTGAATTCCAAGCTGAAGAGTCAACTCCACTGAGGCAGTCAAAGAGATTGAAGAAAATAGCCAAGTTGCTTGAGATCCAAGAAGAAGAAGCTGAAGAAGAAGAACAGGACAAAGAGCCTGAAGTTAGAGTGCCCAAGCTTGCTGATGATCCTTCTAAGTTGTTTGAAGAAGGATTTGGAAAGGATCCTGAGACACAGGAGAAGCTAGCTCTTCAAAGAGCTAAGGAAAGAATGGATCAGTTGGTTGAGGCCAACAAAGCAAGGGATGAGAGAAGGGCAAACTTCAAAGCTCCAAGAAGGAGGGCTTCTTACAGAAGACTCAAACCACAGATGCTGCAAAGATGGGACACTCAGTACCCTCACCATGATAAGTGGGTGCAAATCTCACTGAATGATGCATGGGAGGAGGCCAAGAGAAGCTTTGTGTATGACTTTTATGTCATAGGAAAATGGCTTGAAGAGAGTGTTGATGAAGTCTTTGTGCAGTTCATGTTTGAGAACCATAGGGACCTATACCAAAAGCTGTTTGTAGCAGCTGAGATGGCTAGAGTTGAGTTCAAGGCCCCTGGTCCAATTCTGTACATGCCACCAAAGTTCAATGGGAACCTTATTGATGAGGGAAAGATTCTGGAGGAGTTCATCTCAATCATGAGGATGGAGAAGATGAAGCCTGGCCCTAAAGGAACCAACAAGGATATCTGGGAACTGAAGAAAAGGGTCTGGGCTCAGTATGGGATTGCCCCTCAGGATGATGGAACTCTCTGAAGCATAAGTTCATTCCTTCCCTATCTATCTGTGATTTTATTGTTTGTTGTTATTTTCATTTGTATCAGCTTTAGTGAGTCCTTGATTGATTTTCTGCACTGTAATGTTCTATGCTATAAATGAAAGGATCACTATGTTTCTATCAAGAGATAACAACTCATTATCTCAACTAACCTGACATGACCTATATACTTGATTTATTATTTGTGCTAACAGTTTGTTTCAGTAAAATTGACTAGTTCATCTATCCTGAAGACAGAGCTTAGTATAAGTCAAGTTCCCTTTGTAATAGGTTTTGACATCATCAAAAAGGGGGAAATTGTTGGGAATAAAATGATTTTGATTTAGATACCAAAACCCCTGATTGATGATATTCAGATTAGTTGAGATATGCTCAAGTATAGATCATATAAGTTGTCTCAGGATACTTGAGTATGTAGAAATGCTTAAGTCTCAAAATCTCAAAAATGTTGTGAGATTTAGAGTTCAGGATAGTTGTCCAAAGCTGAAATGTTAGGCAGCTTGATGAGTGTTAAGTACCTTAGGTCAAACTTGCTGAAGTTTCCAAGACAAGTTGACTGAGTGGACAACATGGCTGAAAAGATCAAGAGTGTTAAGACAATGCTCATAAATGCAAATGATCAGATCAATTGAAGTACAAATGATCAAGAGCATTGAATGCTAAGTTCACAGAAGACACATTTATTGAAACATTTATTACCGTCAAGCCTGAACTATGCATTGAAGACCTAGAAGCATTAAAGATTGAAGCATTGAATGAATGTTGGAACATTCTAAATTGCAGCAGGAATGTTCAGGGGGGTTGTCCCATCTGACCGTTGGTTGAGTGTAGAGCCTGCCACAAATCAACCTTGGGAAATGTGCATATTTGGAAACTGACACAAGTCATCTCAGCCGCATTTTTCAGAAGTCAACACATTCATTCAAGCAACCATTGAAGAAGCTTTTACATAGTGGATAAAAGGATGCCAAGCTTTATAACCGTTTCAATGGTGCTGCAAATAGATAAGTTTGAAATGCTATCTCTCCAACGGGTAGTTGATCAAATTTGCCTATAAATTCAGAAGTGATCAATGGATTCAATCATCCAACTATCTGCTATCAAACTATCATCAAGCAATCAAAGGAAACCAAAGTTGTTCTTAAGAATTCCAAGTTTCCTGATCACTTCAATTAGCTAAGCCAATCTTTGTAAACATCCAAAGCTTAGCATTGAGATATCCTAAGCCTTTACACTGTTCTTATTGTAAAGGATATCTCTACTAGTTGGAACCAAACCTCAAACCCTTACCTCATTAAGTGAAGGAGAGTTTGTTGTAGAAGTGAGGAGTTAAGGACTGTTATTGTGAAACACAGTCTTAACTCAGAGAGATTGAGCACTAGGACTCAGATTATCCTAGGGATCAAAACACTAAGAGAGTGTTGTTGATCAGTGCACCTTGGCACTATAAAACAAGCTAATTCCATTGTTAAGGAATTATCCTGTTCAATCAGGGAAAGTAGATGTAGGAGTATTAAGACTCTGAACCACTATAAATTGTGTGCCATTTACTTACTGCATTCATTATAGCACTTGCATTCAATCTTATTTCAAAGGAATTTTTCTCAGTAAGTTAACAAAATCTATTTTGGACAAAGTCCCTGATAACTGTGATTTCAGAAATTAACTTGGAGTTTTTTTTTTTTTAGAAAATGGCCAACCACATTCCGCACCTTGTAACTCTCTTAAATATTCATCCAACTGATTACTCAATAGTTTTCAGTAGGACAAGTGTCTATTAAAGTTCACTCACTCAGGCTTGTTGTAAGACAACCTCCCTGATAAGTCAAAACTGTTTGAAAAGAAAAAGAATTTACATACACAAGTGCATTCCCCCCCCCCCCATACACTTGTGTCATACTCCACTAAGGACCAACAGTTGGTCTGCTATGGACTCGAGTGCATGTTGTGCACCTTAGTCCATGTTACACTTTTTGATAAATAGTGTTGCACTTTTCAATTATTAAACTGTATAATAATATTTTTAGTAATAATTGAAAAGTGAAACACCATTTACCAAAAAGTGTAAGTCACTAAAACTAAAAAGTGCTCATGGACTAGGGTGCACAGCATGCACTCGAGTGCATACTAGACTTTACCTATATATATATATATATATATATAATGTATTTTACCAATAAAATATATATATATATATATATATAAAGTTTATATATTAATTCGGGGCGGGTCAGATACCCGCGGGTCGGGCATAAGACCCAAACCCGACCCATGGGTCTTATGTCCGACCCATACTCAATACAGGGCGAATCTGACCTGACCCAAAGCTCGCGGGTCGGGTCAATATTGTCATTCCTACTTCTGATTCTGATCTTTCGTCTTCAGAGTTCTCTGAAAGAATCCGTTGAAATCTCTTTATACATCGAGTATTAAAACCCATGGGTCTTATGTCCGACCCATACTCAATACAGAGATTTTGAATAGTGCAATTTATTTATATTTTTTGGGAAGAATCCAACAAAATCCATAGAGTATTAAAATCCGACGTACCCCCAAACTTTAAAAGTTCAAAAAAATCCTACACAATTCACAACCAATACATCCCCTTAGTATAGAATATTAAGATTAAGATAACATTATTATTTCATAATTTAAACAACTGAGACTTTATACATCGAATAAAAAACGGTGTTATTAAGTATTCAAGTATTCAAAAAAAAAAACCCTCTATCCCGAAATTAATTGCACTTGTGCAATAACACTAATTAAGAAAAGTGAATTTAATAAAGTGTGAAATATAAAGATAATTAATAAGATGTGAGGTAAAATATGAACTCAAAATGATTGTCAATTTTAAAAATAAAATAATTTTGTGAAAGTATTAATTTTATGTATTATTTTTATATTGAGCTTGTGCAAATAATTTTAGAATAGACAGAAAAGAAAAGTGTACAAATAATCACGGAAAGAAATGGTGTTTCTAGAAATGAATAAATGCATGCATTCATTGTGGATAGTGTTGTGAGAATATGTATATTCGTTGGAATAAAGAAAATCCACCCACCTGAAATTCAGTAAAAGTAAGGGCAACAATAAGTCTATTAAATAATGGGAAGAATCTCAGTATGTAGGAATTGATGGATCCACTTTGACAGCATATTGGTGAATTCCTCCAGAGACATTGAATACTCTCCTAAAACCCTGAAAAACACTCGAAAATGATTATAAGCTGCAAAAACAAAAATGGATATTTGGAAGAAATTAAGAACAGATGCAAACCACAGACCTGTGTCTGCAACCACTGGGCGACTTGCATTGACCGCATACCATGATGGCACTGCATTGCATTAAACAACATGTTGAGTATGGAACATTGGAAAATGAAAGGGAAAATAGTTTTTTTAGTCCGATGAGTCACCCCTATTTCGGTTTTAGTTTCCCAGTTGAAAATAGTCATCTAACTTTCAATTTTTTTGACATTTTAGTCCGATGTAGGAGGGAAAACATCCAGTTGATTTGCCCACGTGGAAAAGTCTGATTCGTCAACCGGATGTTTCACCTCCTATAGCCGGTCATTGGACTAATTTGTCCAAACATTTGAAAGTTGCAGGATTATTCTCAATTTGTGAAAGTTGAATTGAAATCGAAATAGAGATAACTTAGAGGACTAAAAAAAACTATTATCCCGCAAAAAAACTTAAACCAAACTGCTTTGAGGGATAATAATGTGAATGCTTGTAAGGAAGATCTGTGCAACTTGTTGGTGACATTCAATAGCATGATATTCATGAATCTTAAAAGGATTCCACTGATAGGTACATAAAGAGCAGCAAAATGAAGTAGCATTAGCAGGCAACGAACCAAGCAACCCACTCACTTTATGTAGTTTGAGGGAAGGGTCAAAATTAACATTTTTAAAGGCTTTGTACGGAACAGTATCTCAGACCAATGTTAAAATTCATGACTTATGTAGAATGCAGTTATAATTATGGACTAAAGTTATGTACATACCATAACATATGTATCCTTTTGTGGGTCAAACTTGGTTGTAATTTCTGGTCCCCAAATTCCAAACTGGCGAAGAGGAAGAACTTCAAAACCTGGCAATGAGGCTGTGGCCCTGTTTTAAATATACACAAACACAATCAAAATAAGGAATACATGGTTCCAACCGTGCTGACCCAAATTAATTGAATTTCATCTTAATGAAGGAGGTTGAAACTTATATTCTTGAAAGGTTTAACGATTCTTTAGAGCATGTAACATTTTTCCAAACTGAGCACACTACGCATGCATCAGTGTAAACTTGAAGTGTGCCAGTTGTGCGTTCTTCATGAGGGAGGATATATAAATTGGTCCCATATCTATTGGGTCTTGGTGATTTAAGTTCAATAAAAATTAATTTTCACAATCAAGTCACGTAACTTCTAAAATACAATTTTAGCCCTTTATTGACAATATTGTAGGTTTTTGCACCCTGGAATTCCATGTGGCAACCGATCTAATGACTTAGCATAATGAGCCTCAAGATATAATTTATATATATTTATAAAAAAAATCTGAAATTAATACTCCCTCCATCCCGTCATAAGCTTTTCATTTACCTATTTTGGACATCCCATCATCAACTTCTCATTTCCCCAAAATTCCCAATCTCTATACCATTTTTTCTTTACTATCTATCTACCTTTTCTCCTTTCTATCTTTCTTTAACTCAACTACCCACTACACATTTAATACTACAAAAAACATAGGGATATCTTATGGCGGGACGGAGGGAGTACTAAAAATTTTAGACATAAAAGTTTTAATAAAAAAAATTTAGCATATAATCTTGTTTTGATAGAATAAATAATTAACATTTTTCTTGTCTTGGGCCTATTATACCACATAACAACGACAAGTAATTAGATTCGTTGTCACATGGAACTTCGGTTAGAGTTGTTATTCGAGCAGAGCCAAGTATTTGAAGTTCGAGCTCGACTCGATTACATTGACGAGTGAAAAACAAGTTTGACTCGACTCGTAAACGAGCATATCGTGTCGAGCTGAGTCTAACGAGCCTAATGGAATTAAATGAAAAATCTTAGATATCAAGTCTAATGAATCGAGCTCAAGCCTACTCTTTAGTAAATCGAGTATCTAACAAGCTTTGAGCTCGACTCATTTATCTATACAAGCAAGCCAAGTTCAAGCTTTAACGAGCCGAGCTCACGAGAAGCCCGGTTCACATAACAGCAGTAACTCTGGTCATTCGCATGAGCAACACATTGAAAAATTCGTCTTATCATCATAGGATTAAAATTGAAAATAATCTGTCATTATTATCATCATTTAAAATTTTAAAATTTTTAAAGTTATAGGACTTAATTGCAAAATTAATTCGTATGAGACTAAAACTGCCAAGGCCTAATAAATACGGGACCAATTTTGCAATTTACTTCTTTATGAGGTGAGCATGATTTGCTTATTAGGTTTTGTTCACAATCACATTCTTCTTTTTGCTTCAAACTTTTGCTGTAACTTAAAAGGTTAGAGGATAGAAAATCATGCACATACACTTCATCCGGTTCTCTAACATCAATCAGTTGTGCCTCTTCAAGAAAAGATGGATTTTGCATTTTCTCATGGAGCTCATTAGGCTGAATCTGTTCAAGTACCGATTCCTCTCTGTATATAAAGAAAGAGAAGAAATCAAGAAATGGCATATCCAATTCTCAGGGACATATTCCAACTACATTTCAAAATTCAAATTATACCTTTCAGACAGGACTTGCAATAGATGCCACCCAAATTTAGTCTTGCACCTTACAACTTTGTTTAAAGGAGAACTAAATGCAGCCTCTTCAAATTCTGGCACCTGGAAATTTTCACCATGAAGTGAGAGAAATCATGAGGGCAGTAATGCTCTTGCAACATAGCATTGTCCTCTTAAGATCATATCCTTCTTTTTTTTTTGAAAGATCATATCCTTCTATTAAATGCTTCAATGACTGCAAAATGCATATGATAATCATATAACATTATTTTAGTTTTATAATTCAACTTTTAATTTCTATCCTTTACAAACCAATGTTTATATATTACAAAGATTTTGACTCGTAAACATGAAACTAAGCCGCTCGCTAATCTACACTGAAAATGATGAATTGAAATATCATTTCTTATACTAAAAAATGGACAAACTAATTGCATACGTTCAAAATTCCTTTGTCATCCATAAAAGTAAGCTTGTTCTTCTTTCAATTAGTGCAATATAAAGACAAAGCACAAATGGCATACCATTTGTCCCTTTCTCACCCAACCAAGCATACCCCCTTCCTCTTTCGATGGGCATATCGAGTATTCCACAGCCAAGTCACTCAAATCCTCTCCTGAATGTTACAAGTAATATCGTCACTAAAATAATTCGTGGGTAAAGGGAAACAACTTAAGCTTTTTAAATAGTTGTATTCACAAAGAAGAAAGCCAAAATGACGGCATGATGTAATATGCTTGCTTAACGAAGGTGCCCCTGATTCTACAAACACCATCCTTGTATATACATCCACATGTACAAGCTTTTTGTTTTCTAAAATTGCCAGTGATATATAGAAATCCTATATACCTATTTTATACAATGTTGCAATATTGTGCTGCCTATTTTCTTATCATCCCAGGTAGTATACAAAGAAGCAACTCTTGGACATGATGAATGATGAAAGATACAAATACTAACCACCAGCAGCTCTTTTCTGTAGTTCAAGCAAAAGCTTCTGATCATCTTCTTTGACAAGCAAATGCTGCACTAATAATTCTCTCCCAGCTTCAGAGCTGCTCCCAGAGCTGAATGAAGCTGAAGAGAATATATCATTTGAACCATATCTATTTAAATATTAATACAAGAGAAAATGAACATTCACAAACACCCAAGAAACTGAATCTCAAGGCTCATGGAAGCAGGGGTTTAACTTCAGGGTTTTTCTTACAAAAACACTCAAAAATTCAAAATACAAACTCCTTTTATCACTACATTGTAAACCTAGAAATAAACCCATCGAAAACCACAACAATTACTCAAGGTATAAAAAAATGAAGACTACGGTTCAAATGAAAACAGCCTGTTGAACAACGCATACAAAACAACATAACGTAATTATCAATATTATTGCAGGATCGAAAGAAGAAAAAATAAATTAACAAGGGAACACAACCAAACGGCAATTGGGATCCGATAGAGGGCATTTACAGACCTGCGGCCTTGAGGGTGCGAGGTTGAGCGGCCATGGGTGTGAATTTCGAGGTGAAGAGATAATAGCTATGGCGATAAACAGCGAAAGAGTGTGTTGCTCTGTGATGAAAGAGGGGGTGAGGTAAGGAGGAGGGGAAGCGTTGGCGAAGAATGAGCGCAGGTAGAAGAGCAGTGATAGGCGAAGGAGAACGAGAAACAAGATGAAGCGACGAAGCTCTTAACATTGCTGATTTGCAGAAGAGAAGGAGAAGAAACGAACAAGATGATGCTATGCTCTGAGACTGAGTTGAGTTCGTCGCCACTCGGGATTCTCCGATTTATCTAAAGCGCTCGACTATTGAATTTTTTTTTTTTTTTTACATACTCCAATTACTTATATATACCTCACGTAAAATATAATTTATTTTTAAATTTCTACCTCACATAAAATATAATTTATTTTTAAATTTCTACGTACTTTCAAATTTTGAACAATTATATTTAAATTAAAAAAAATATCTCGAAAAAAATGAATTCAAAATACTTAAAAAAATCACAAAAATTAAAACCCTTTTTTATAAATTATTTTTTAAATTAAATTAATAAATATAAAATGACAATAATGTCCTTTTAAATTTAAAAAACTAAAAATATTTCATTCTAAAATAACATGTACATTTCGGATTATTAGTGGGTGTTTTGAAACACTAGAAGTTGTTTAAAAGCACTTTTTTTTTCAAATAGAATCACTTATGGAGTGTTTTTTTTTTTTTTTTTTGACAATAGGTAGAATTACAGATAGGAAATAAATTACATTTCAACGCCCTCACCTATCCTAAAAGAAGAGTTCTACCAAAAGACCACATATACCAAACTCAATCGTGAGAGAGTGGAAGGATCATCGATCAAGCCAACATTCCTTGAAATTCCGCGATCTAAGAAGATAGCAAATCGGCTCCAGAGAAGGAACAGATTGTCGCACACAACGACTCGTAATACAAATCTTCCAAATCATATAAGTACGGACCCAAGGGCTACCAGCTCCTTAACAGGCACAACAAAGCGCCATCATGGGAAAACCCGTAAACGGGAAGAAAACCCATCTTATCAGGGAGGAAACCAAAACAACAGGGGAAAAACTAAACTGGGAAAACCCGTAAACGGGAAGAAAACCCATCTTATCAGGGAGGAAACCAAAACAACAGGGGAAAAACTAAAATACAGTAGACAGAAAATAACAACGTAGGAAGCAAAAGAAACTAAAAAACACCTGATCTAAACTAAGAAACAAACTAAAATAACATGCAAAAGCATAAAAATGGAAATAAAATGGGATCAAACGGATGACTCACCCGATCGGCCACCGTAGCTCCGACGGGGAGATTCACCCATTGATCCCACCAACAAAATCCCTAAATAAGACTCTTTCACCCACTAAAAATCTGAACAGAGTGGCGGTGCAGCGGCGCTACCGGCAGAGCGGCTGCGCTACAGGCGGCGAGGCGGCGCTACAGGCAGCGATACAGCGCGTTGACTTACTTCTACGCAGGAAGTGGGCGACGAATTATTTAGACGGTGGGCGGTGAAAATTTTAGATGTGGGATGAATTGGAGAGGAGGAGGAGCTTGAGTGGAGGTGTGGATGTGGGATGAATTGGAGAGGAGGAAGAGCTTGAGTGGAGGTTAAGGCGGTGGACGGTGGGCGGTGGAAATTTTAGAGAGAAGGCAGAGAGATTTCTAGAGAGAGAGATACTAAAAATGAATCCAATAACACTTTCCACTTATGGAGTGTTTGGAAACACAACAAAGTGATTAAATTAATTTGTTAAAAGTGATTTTGGTGAAGCACCCCTCCACATACTTCTAATAGCTTCTATGTGCTTCTCATCATTATAACAATCAATTTTACAATTTTGCCCTCACAATTTAAATAATATTTCATCTTTACACATTACCTATTTAAATGTAATAAGGGTGTTTTTTGTAAATTTATAAAAAAGTGGTTTGTTTTGTAAACACCACAACATATACACAATTGATTTAAAGTGCTTAATTTTAAAACACTATCAATTTTCTATTCTATTGTAAAAATCAATTTTATTCACTTTAAAACAATCACTATGTTTTGCAAACACACCCTTAGAGTGTCCACAATGGTTAGGGAGTTATAACTCATCTCTCTCCTCCACCTCATCATTTTTACATAAATAAACTCCCACAACCATTCCAAAGTTATAACTTACATTTGAGGGACCCACTATTCATTACATTTCTTTTTAATTTTTTATTTTTTATTTAAGGTTTTAAAATTATGTAAAAAATTAATATATGAATATATTAAAATTTAATATATGTGAAAAAAATTAATATATGAATATATTAAAATTATTTAGTCGAATTTTTTTAGGGTATCAATTAATATATTTTACAAATTGAAATAAATATTTAATACTAACTCATTTAGTTAACTAATAAAGATTATTATTATTTTGATCGAATGAAAATAGAGTACAACATATTCAACACTAGAAAACAATTCAACTAAATTAATTAAAAACTTAACTATTTTGAAACGATAAATAAACGCATTATATCAATTATTGCCAGATCGAGTCCAAATATGTTCCACTAAATCGGCCCAAAGTTGGTGATGAACTTGATTGTTACGTTTTGAGAATGGGAAAGAGTTGCTCGAGTTATCAACGAAATTCCTGTGAACTTGAACATTTTGAGAATATGAAGGAGAATATTGAAAATTTTGTAGATTTAAAGAATTTTGGGAGAGTGGAATTTCATCAGTATGATTGAACAAATTTCTACGAAATGGTGAAGAATCTTTATCCATTTGTTAAGTATTTACAGAAGAAAAAACTGTGAATATGAAGTATTTAAAGAGAAAAAAAAAAAAGACCGTTGTATTAATTTAAAATTTGAAGATGAAAAAAAAAATAGAAAATTCAAATATTAATGTGGGTCAATTCATCGTTGCTGAAAGGAGGGTAAATAATATCAGCACGCTATACCCCTAAAGGGGTCACGTCAATCAAGTTTACAACCACAAAGTTGCAACCATCCTATCTAAGCAATCCTAAAATCACACATACGTGACAAACTATAAATGTCCTATTACTCACTATGGACATTCCCATATGAGCACTACAACAAAATCAAAAGCAAAAAACTCATCCGAAGCCTTTAGAACTTCCTCCAACTTCCCAACACCTTGCTTTGTTATTGTTGGACTACCCCTTTTCCTCCATTCCAGAATTTCGTTGACTTTTATCAATGTTCTGCCCATCTTTGACTCTGCCCTCGCTTCCCATCGAAGCATTCATCACGGCCTGCCCTTTGTCCTCAAGTAGAGGCTCATCTTCGTCCATGTCCTTCAAGGTGTCATAGCGCCCACTATTTACTACTTCCGTTTTGCCCTTATTAGGGCCACTGTCCTTCCCATTCCTGCCATAATTCGAGTTGTAAGTGCTGCCATCTCCCTCTTTTGGCCTTCCACGACCCTTCTCTTTGAACTTTATGAAGCCCAAATCGTCCACCTCCCTATTTTGAACAACTTTCCCCTTTGACTCCACAATCTTCTCCTTCGGTTTTTTAGGCAATCGGACTATAGGCCTACACCCCTCCGTCGTATGCCCAAGCTTTTTGCACTTGCTACAATACATGGGCTCGAATTCATATTCAATTTTTTGCGTCCACTCGTTCACATCCCCAAGCTTCACTCCTACTTCCCTTACAAGGGGTTTGGCGGCATCTACCTCTACTAGAACCCTAACATACGATACCTTGTCTTTCACATTCGATGCCCTATCCGTATAAAGGGGCTTTCCCACGAACGAAGCAATAATTTCCATGGCCTTGTTATTCCAGCAATGCAACGGGAGGCTCTTCAATTTGACCCAAACGGGCATGACACTTATTTCACATTCACTAAAATCGAATCCAACCGGCATTTTTTTTAGCATAAGATTTCTGCGCCAAACTGAGTAAGGGCCACCATTGAGGACGGTATCCAGGTCCGTCTCCTTGTCGAAGCAAAATAGCAGCCATCCGCTATCATGTCTCTTAATTTCGTGCGGAACATTCCAATTTTTGCACAAGTTCTTGAGCGCTTCAAAGCCTGGAAAGCGCCCAAGGAAGTAGCCGATCAAGACATTATCCCATTCTCTAGACACCAAATCGATGGGAATGTAGGCCCTATTCGCCGTCGGTTGAACGAAATTCAGTTTGTACTCCTCCCTCAATTTCCTGTTCCCTAGCACACTTTCTGGAATTTTTCCTTTCTCCCAAGTGACTTGTTCGTATTTTTGGATAAGTTTTTCCCAAGTATATTTTCGTTCCAAGGACTTAATTGAGTGTCAATGAATCCCTAAAGTTGCAAGTTATCATGCCATTGTAGTAACTAAACTCGTTTGTTTGGATTTTCGGGACTATAACAAAACAAGTACTACTAGATAAACTAAACACAAAGAAACGAACTAAAGCAATAACACGATATCTAACTTCCTTTCGAAAGTGCAAGGTGAGAAGGTATTGCCTCGGGTGTATCCATTTTGTAGGTTGTGTGGTGAATTATTGGGCAGAAATACACAAATTAAACCTAATGTGTTGGGTAGAGCTAAAGGCTATCACTCGTGTGTGTCGACCAATCCCTTGTGAGGCCTAGGTGAACACGTGCATTGACTAGCAATTATATCGTCTAATCAATGCCATAGGATCGTAGGATAGTGTCTCATAAACACGTTCAACACGGTTACTAATGTTTATGAGACGCCCTTTCACTAATCTAATAGACGACCTCTAATCGAATAGTGTCTAGTGTCGTCTATCTAAGCAACTAACCCCCGGTCGGTGTAGCTAATTACTATGTTAATTCTAATTGATTAATTCAAGCTCATACACACATTCCTAATCATGCAACCCAATACGGTCGTTGAAATCGACACAACTAAGAATGCTAGCTAATAGGGTGAATTAACCAATCGAATCATGCAAATTACCACACTAGAAGCATACACACCCAATTCCTAAGCTAATCATGCAATTGATCCATAATTACACCACATAACCACCAAAACTTCAACACCCTAGGCAATTAAGACTTAGCCCATGGTTCTAAGATAGAAATCCATGGCTAGAAGGCAAGAAATCACAAATTCCATCACAATTAAGAAATCAAATGCAAGAGATAATAGAATTGGGAAATTGAAATGAGAATTAAAGAGATATCACCTTAAAACTTGAAATGTAGCTACAAACTTCAATTACTTACAAAGCCCAATGGAAATCTTCACTTGAATCCTCAAACTAAACAAGAATCTAAGCTAACTATGGAATGAAATTGCAAAAATATGAAAAACACCTATATCTATGTGTGATTGTGTGTTAATTGCTCTCCAAGGTGTTGTATATCCCCCAAAACTGAAAATAGGGCCCTTTTATATGTTGCAATAATTCCAAAAATGAGTTTTTGCACTTTAGCCCTTCGAAATTGGAGAAAATGGCTGAAATACCCCGAACACGATGCGACCCGGCCGGGTGGCTCCCACCCGGGCATGCCACCCGGCCAAAAGACGAAGTTCCTCAACTTTAGGCCTTGCCCGGGTCGAATCCACCCGGCCGGGTGGGTTTCACCCGGGCACAATACGAAGCCCCTGGATTTTTGGCCTTGCCCGGGTCGAATCCCACCCGGCCGGGTGGGTTCCACCCGGGCCAATTACGAACCCATCCATTGTGTTCTTCCCACCGGGTTGAGGCTACACGGCCGAGGCTATTCCACCCGGCCGTGTGTTGTCTTTTGGCACGTCCTCTCGTTTCCTTGCATAACTTTCGCCTCGGATGTCGGATTGACTCGATTCCTTTGGTTAATTCACTCCGTTTCTCGAGACGAATCCAACCGTGCACTCCTATTTCCGGTCCAATCACTTGTGGTATGTGTTTTGCTCCAAATTTCATCGTATTTCCTACAAAATCGACAAAACACAACCTTTCTCTCATTTCGGCTTAAACAATCATATTCAATGTATAATTCCATGAAATCAACATCAAATGGGCTTCAAATATGCATCTTCAACGTGTAAATTACACCCTAATCAACTCCCCCAAACTTAAACCGTTGCTCGTCCCCGAGTAACAAAAGAATAAAAGCAAGAGGTTGTACGATTGCAAATAGATAATCAATGAAAGATCCCACGTCTCCGATGAATGAAATGAATTCTTCTTCCTCAAGATACATTCTCAAAATGATCACAAGTTCATCATTGAAAATCAATCTAGTTACCCCACGCATGCTCAACATACAATAACAAGTGATGGTGATGACAATATCCAAATGCTCAAGTTCAACTCACAAGATATGGTGTTTCTCTCAAACACTCAAACAAATTAAGGACAATGGACACTCATCAATCAAATCACGCATTGCAATTACAATAAGCTTGCCCAAGCTCTACCATCTTTCCACCACAACATGTTCAACTATGAGATCAATAGGTCTTAAACAGGGACGTAACGTTGGCTCTTTGGACGGGGTATGATAAATATGGAGGAAGTGACTCGTCTAGTGGAGAACGAGAGTTGTTTTTCAACACATCAAGCTTATGCTCATAAGGTTTACACACCTTCATTCTCACTTTTCATTCAAATTTCTCACATACAATCATCACCTCCTCTTTTTGTACCCAATCACTCACCCTTTCAATTTATTTTCTTCTAAAGCACTTGGGGCTCATTGTCCCTCTTTTCTTTCTCAATGTTTTTTTTTTTTTTTTTATTTTCTCATTTTCTCATCACTTCCATCTTTTTTTTTCATTGCTTTCCTTTCTCCTCAAGAATACCCAAGTTCTTCTCAACTTCCTTTTTTGGATTAAAATGATCAAGGGGAAAAATGAAATCAATAGAAGCATCGATATCAATTAAAGAGTAAATTGAAGAGTTTAAAGGTTTAGAAATGCTCATTTCGCTCTCCAACTCATCCTGTGATGCTTCTTGATTTTCTTGTTCCTTGTAGCTCATGTCCATCAAAGGACATTCCTCTTTATCATCTTCTTCAATCACCATTAAGCTCCTTCCCATGCTCATGTCTTCACGTGGATATCTTTTTGCATCCAATCTCTCTTTCATGTTTGCAATAAGGAGCTTTTCGATAGTAGTCCTACCCTGTGGCCAAAACCCATTGCTTTCCTACTTTTGATATTGATAATGAGAAGGAGTTTGTTGCATTTGATAATCATACTCAAAGCTCCTCTCACTATCATAACAATCTCCTTCTGAAACTCCATGAAATTCAAATTCGTTGTGTGAATCATCTTTTTTCAAAAAATCGTATCCCATGCAGTTCTTGAATTTTTCTAGAAGAACTGGCCATATGTCAATTTCTCTTGAGTCTTGATTGTGTGCATCATATTCTTCCAAAAAATCATACCCCGTGAGGTTCTTGAATCTTTCTAGAAGAACAACACACATTTCTCTCAATTCTTGAGAGTGTACTTGACGAAGCTCTTCCATAAGTGGAGGAGGAGGTGGATATGGGTGATATGGGTGTTGAGGAGGAGGGTATTGATGTGGAGGTGGAGGATAAGGATGTTGCGGTGGAAGGTATTGATGTGGTGGAGGAGGTGGGTAATATGCTTGTGGTTGAGGTGGTTGAGGATAAAGATAATATCCTTGAGAAGTGGGAGGTGATTCTTCTTCATTCCTCCAATCTTGATAATAGGAAGGAACTTTTTGCATTTGATAATGGTGATCAAAGTTCCTCCAATCATCGTAGCTCACATCTCCATGTTGTAGAGGATAAATCATGCCACGTTGATCATAACAATGATTCAACGGGTATTGATTATATCCATCCATCTAGTCGATGAAGTGCACCTACAAAAACAAAGTATCAAATTCAAAGCTAAAAACTAAAAATAAAATGCAACTAGTAACACCACTCAACAAGTTTCAAGTCCCACGTAAGACTTTCAACTAGATCCCCGGCAACGGCGCCATTGACTTGTTCGTATTTTTGGATAAGTTTTTCCCAAGTATATTTTCGTTCCAAGGACTTAATTAAGTGTCAATGAATCCCTAAAGTTGCAAGTTATCATGCCATTGTAGTAACTAAACTCGTTTGTTTGGATTTTCGGGACTATAACAAAACAAGTACTACTAGATAAACTAAACACAAAGAAACGAACTAAAGCAATAACACGATATCTAACTTCCTTTCGAAAGTGCAAGGTGAGAAGGTATTGCCTCGGGTGTATCCATTTTGTAGGTTGTGTGGTGAATTATTGGGCAGAAATACACAAATTAAACCTAATGTGTTGGGTAGAGCTAAAGGCTATCACTCGTGTGTGTCGACCAATCCCTTGTGAGGCCTAGGTGAACACGTGCATTGACTACCAATTATATCGTCTAATCAATGCCATAGGATCGTAGGATAGTGTCTCATAAACACGTTCAACACGGTTACTAATGTTTATGAGACGCCCTTTCACTAATCTAATAGACGACCTCTAATCGAATAGTGTCTAGTGTCGTCTATCTAAGCAACTAACCCCCGGTTGGTGTAGCTAATTACTATGTTAATTCTAATTAATTAATTCAAGCTCATACACACATTCCTAATCATGCAACCCAATACGGTCGTTGAAATCGACACAACTAAGAATGCTAGCTAATAGGGTGAATTAACCAATCGAATCATGCAAATTACCACACTAGAAGCATACACACCCAATTCCTAAGCTAATCATGCAATTGATCCATAATTACACCACATAACCACCAAAACTTCAACACCCTAGGCAATTAAGACTTAGCCCATGGTTCTAAGATAGAAATCCATGGCTAGAAGGCAAGAAATCACAAATTCCATCACAATTAAGAAATCAAATGCAAGAGATAATATAATTGGGAAATTGAAATGAGAATTAAAGAGATATCACCTTAAAACTTGAAATGTAGCTACAAACTTCAATTACTTACAAAGCCCAATGGAAATCTTCACTTGAATCCTCAAACTAAACAAAAATCTAAGCTAACTATGGAATGAAATTGCAAAAATATGAAAAACACCTATATCTATGTGTGATTGTGTGTTAATTGCTCTCCAAGGTGTTGTATATCCCCCAAAACTGAAAATAGGGCCCTTTTATATGTTGCAATAATTCCAAAAATGAGTTTTTGCACTTTAGCCCTTCGAAATTGGAGAAAATGGCCGAAATACCCCGAACACGATGCGACCCGGCCGGGTGGCTCCCACCCGGGCATGCCACCCGACCAAAAGACGAAGTTCCTCAACTTTAGGCCTTGCCCGGGTCGAATCCACCCGGCCGGGTGGGTTTCACCCGGGCACAATACGAAGCCCCTGGATTTTTGGCCTTGCCCGGGTCGAATCCCACCCGGCCGGGTGGGTTCCACCCGGGCCAATTACAAACCCATCCATTGTGCTCTTCCCACCGGGTTGAGGCTACACGGCCGAGGCTATTCCACCCGGCCGGGTGATGTCTACCCGGCCGTGTGTTGTCTTTTGGCACGTCCTCTCGTTTCCTTGCATAACTTTCGCCTCGGATGTCGGATTGACTCGATTCCTTTGGTTAATTCACTCCGTTTCTCGAGACGAATCCAACCGTGCACTCCTATTTCCGGTCCAATCACTTGTGGTATGTGTTTTGCTCCAAATTTCATCGTATTTCCTACAAAATCGACAAAACACAACCTTTCTCTCATTTCGGCTTAAACAATCATATTCAATGTATAATTCCATGAAATCAACATCAAATGGGCTTCAAATATGCATCTTTAACGTGTAAATTACACCCTAATCACCAAGCACTGCCCTTCGAAGCCTTCAAATCTGGATAAATTCCAGCGGTTCCGGCCCCTTTGCTCTCCGACTGAACATCCCCGCCGTTGTTTCCAGAATTTAGAGGGGTACTAACCTGGAATTTTGGCTGAACATCATCGTGATTAACCCCTTTGACTGGCCGAAGGATGAGATCTTCCAGCTCGTCGTCTTCCATGTCCGAATCGAACCCGCCAAGGCTGCTGGAATCATCATCGGCATCATCGGACTGCTCCTTGGCGGCATCGGATTGTTCGTCCGAATACATACCTGGATAATCAGGCTCGTTCATGCCATGCGAACTGAGCTCCATGGCTGCCATCCTTCGATCCTCCTCTTGGGAAAAAGCTCTTCGTAACTGCTTCTCCATCCCCATTCCACGAGCTTGTTTGCTTGGTTTTCCCATCAAGAACGCTCTTGTAGCTCTCTTGAGCGGTTGAGTTTGGTTAGTAACCTCCTTGCCAACCGCTTTTCCCTTCTTTGCCACCCTTAACCTGCCCATTTCTTGTTATAACCGCCGCCGTAACTGGAATAACCACCAAGGAACAGCTGCAGCCACCTAAATAACCGCAATTAACCTCCAAAACTGTCTTGCGTTCCCAGAATTGACGAACAACACCAAGAACACAACGAATCTGGAATTAATTTGCACTCTCCTCACGAATTAATCTGGAATAAATCTGGAATAATCGAAGAACTAAGCACACGAAAGGGAATGAAGAGGTTTTTTAGTCCAAGAAAGCGGTTATGCTTTCTTGGAGAGAATCTCTCCCAACCTTGGGCTTCATTGTGGGTCAATTCATTGTTGTTAGCAAAAAGTAGGGTTATGCCGGACTAACCCATTTGAGGAGAGAGAAAATTTTATAAGTTATAACTCAGCGCCACAACGGTTGTAACCCTATTTTTAAAGTTATAACCCTCTAATAACCAAACCGTTGTGGACACTCTTAATCATGTGGGCTGGACCAGTATCGGGCCACCTTTTATTGGTCATCGGGCTAAAATGACCCAATTTTTTATAATTATAAAATAAATAAATGTTAATATTTATAATTAAAAAAACGTAAATTGAATCCCAAAGACATAAAATGAAAAAGTAAATATTTAAAGGATTTAAATTGAATTAGGTCTAAATTACGGGACGTAAATGAAATTATCCATTTATAAATTTTGGGGTCTTTAAAAGAATTATTTTTGTAATTTTATATATTATTTTAAAATTTTAATTATTTTATTACATGACAAAGGTAGATCGCATTATAACGAAGGTGGACGACGTGTCACCTTTTAATATGTTTCTTGTTGTCAGGAAGGGCGAACATCCTTCCCGATCATAGAAAAATCTCTATTGGGGTGTTTGTTTTGGGATTATGTAGAACGTTGAAAATCCGGATAGAGAAATCCTGGATGGAGAAATTATGATGGATATTGATTATGTGTGTTTGTTTAGGGATTTTGAGTAAGATAGGATGTAACTTTATGTCAATTCAATTGTGTAAGAGTGAATGATGTTATATTATAATATTGTATAATGTAATTTTATGTCAAATAAATTTAAACACCTGCAAAAAGTGTATAAAAGAAGGTGATAAAAATAAGGTAAACATATTTTTATTAAGAATGTGGGTTACAACTCTCGTTGATCTCTTGATTCCACTCTCTAAACATAATTTGATATCGGGATCTCAGCGACGTGTTTCAGATTTTGATTTAATTTGACCTACAATTTGGTAGTAGGGAGTTGATGGAGTCGTGACTGACTTATTCCACCTGCCTTTGTAAATCCTGTTTTCACTATCCTATTTATAAGAGATAAATGACCTAGAAAAGAGGAGCAAAATATAACCGCAAATCAAATTTTGGAGATATTATTTTATATTCTTATCTCCAAAATTAGAATTTACACAATATTTAACACTTTCAAATATGATAAAATTAAAGTGTCTACAAATGCCCCTCGAGATCTGTTGTAGAGATCTATCGAATGCAACTTGATCTCGAAATCTTAATGTAGAACTCAAAAGGTGATTTAGCATGCCCCCAACGGTGAATTTGACATGCCCCCATGAAATTCTGCATACATGAATACTTAAAATCGTCCCACCGGGTGTGCCAATTTGTTAACCAATAAATCTAAACACCTGCAAAAATGTATAAAAGAAGGTGATAAAAATAAGGTAAACATATTTTTATTAAGAATGTGGGTTACAACTCTCGTTGATCTCTTGATTCCACTCTCTAAACATAATTTGATACCGGGGTCTCAGTGACGTGTTCCGGATTTTGATTTAACCTACAATTTGGTAGTAGGGAGTTGATGGAGTCGTTTGTGACTTATTCCATCAGACTCAATTTGACCTACAATTTGGTAGTAGGGAGTTGATGGAGTCGTTAGGGGTGGGCATTCGGTCAGTTCGGTTTTGACCTTTTTTCAACCGAACCGAAATAACCGAAGTTTTAAAAAAATGAACCAAACCGAACCGAACCGAAATTATATAAAAACCGAACCGAATTACAATTCGGTTGGTTTGGTTCGGTTCGAACCGAATTTTTCCTGCCTAAAATTAAAAAAAATTATTTAAACAAATAAACATTTTAAAAAATTCAATTCGGGCTGTTCAGATTGTCTAGATCCTTTTTCAGGCTGAGTAATTTCATTTGCTACTCTTGAGAAGTAGACATTTTTTGTAAATCAAAACAATAATACAAAATGTAAGCAATCTTTATAAAATATACAAAATCTGTTTTGCGCTTTGCAGTAGATCTCCAATTTATATTCAATGAAATCAAATATCTAAAATCATAATCTAAAAATTCCAAAACAAAACTAGCATATATAACTTAAATAAAAGGGCATTCAAGCAAAGCAGAACATACTGTGGTGTGGTGGTGGAAGAGTCGAAGACAACGAAGAGAGGCAGACGTCGAAGACGGCACTGGTGTGATGAATGTTTAATTGTTATTGTTAGATTAGATATAGGGTTTTATTTATATATATATATATTTATTTATTTATTTATTTATTAATTATATTTATTTTTATTTATAGTTCGGTTGGTTTGGTTTATTCGGTTTTTAAAAAATATAAATCGAACCGAAAAAACCGGAATTTTAAAAAATTTAAACCGAATCGAACTGAACAACCGAATAAACCGAACCAAATAAACCGAAAATCGTCGGTTCGGTTCGGTTTTTCAGTTTTTTCGGTTTTATGCCCACCCCTAGGAGTCGTGACTGACTTATTCCACCTGCCTTTGTAAATTCTATTTTCACTATATTCCACCCGCCTTTGTAAATTCTATTTTCACTATCCTATTTATAAGAGATAAATGACCTAGAAAAGAGGAGCAAAATATAAAATTAAAGTGTCTGCAACTGTATTATTATAATAATATATATATATATATATATATTATTATTATTAGGGGTGAATGAAGTTAGATAGTGAAATTCGAATGTGAAATCTCAAACTAGAACAAGACGGAAGACGTTACGTTCCCCATCCGGACGTGTGAGTTCCAAACAAACACCCCCTATAAGTCTTCCACAAAAACTTATATGCAATATTGCATACATGCAATATTGACTAATTAAGTCAATTGGGCTGAAAATATTGACTTATTAAGTCAATGGGCTGAAAATATATATTATTGGGCCATCATTAATTCATTTGGGTTAATTTTTAATTTATTTGTTAACTGGCCCGCTTGTGTTCTAATTTTGACAAAAAAAATTAACCCGTTTATTTTGTCAAATCAAGTGCACCTTGGCACTATAAAATAAGTAATTCCAAGAGTGAAGAAATTATCCTGTTAAATCAGGAAAAGTGGATGTAGGAGCTTGAGTCTCTGAACCACTATAAACTCTTGTGTTGATTTACTTTCAAGCATTTACATTCATACAACACATCACACAAATTGACCTTTCAAAGACATATATACCTTAGACTGTGCAAAACAGATTTGGACAAGTTCCCTGGAACTGAAAAACTGTTAAGGTGATTTCAGAACTTAAAAAGAGTTTAAACTAAAGGGGCAACCACTAATTCCGCACATATAACTCTATTAGATAGTTATTCAACTAATTACTCAATAGTACTTAGTAGTCTGATTATCTTGAAAGAGTTGATCATACCAGCAGAGTTGTCTAGGACAACCTTGCTGAAGTCTGTCTTGGTTAAATTGCAAAAGATTTGCATACAAGTGTATCCCCCCCCATACACTTGTTATATACTCCTTTCAGGACCAACAATGTTATACAGCCATATCAGATTCGTTGTTGGTGAACAAAAATTTTAACTTTCGCTGCTACGAACATGGTGTTCGTATTTCGAAAACCCAACACTAGCTTCGTCACTGGTGCAAAGGTCTCATGAAAATCAACGCCTTCAATCTGAGTAAATCCCTTAGCAACTAATATGGCCTTATAGCGTTCCACATCTCTGTTTGGTTTATACTTAATCTTGTGCACCCACTTATATCCGACGACCTTCTTGCACGGGGGAAGAGAGGTTAATTTCCATGTTCAATTGGATTCCAAAGCATCAATTTCCTTCTTCATAGCTTCACGCCATAATGGATCGATCTTTAACAGTTTGGGAGAAATACTTTGGATCATCAAGAGATGTGATGGCCGCTAGGAAGGCCTTATGAGCAACAAAGAATCTATCATAATTGACAAACGAGAATCGACATCCGTGGCTGGCGCATTTTCACCAAAGGATGTGGCACGATCAACCGAGTCGCTGACCTCGGTAGATGGTGTAGGTTGGACATCTCGATCAGTGTCAGCTGCAGACGAAGATGGATGGCAGACGAAAGGGATGGACAATAGGGGTACCACTGTGCGATCAACTTGGTGCCCTTTAATTCGTCCATTAGCTTCATTGACGGTGGCAATAAAGTCTTCAT
Source organism: Galeopsis tetrahit (assembly GCA_963675135.1). Classification (NCBI taxonomy): domain Eukaryota; kingdom Viridiplantae; phylum Streptophyta; class Magnoliopsida; order Lamiales; family Lamiaceae; genus Galeopsis; species Galeopsis tetrahit. Next base: position 36,496,104 of record OY776122.1, read on the forward strand.
TATGAATACCTTTGAAAGGGAAGATATGTTCGAAGAATGTGACGTCACGGGAATTATAGAATGTGTGTGTTTGCAAATCAAAGACTCAAGTATGCTTTATGTCCATTCGAATACCCTACAAATATGCAAACCCTCCCCCTTTCATCGAATTTTTCCTTGCAAAAATTCTCGTGAGCATACACTAAACATCCAAAATTTCTCAAATGGTCGTATGATGGTTGTTTCTTGAACAAGACTTCGAAGGGTGTTTTGTTCGAAATAAGTGTCGACGGTAATCTATTGATGATGTAATCTACCGTAAGGACACATTCTCCCCAAAACTCAATAGGCAATCCTGCCTCGAAACGAAGTGCCCTAGCCATTTCTAATATGTGTCTGTACTTACGTTCTACGACTCCATTTTTTTGGGGAGTATCAGTGCATGAATTCTCTAGTAGAATGCCTTATCCGCAAAACAGGCAAGGAAATCTGATGTTCAAAACTCAACACCATTATCTGATCGAACACGTTTAACGTTTCGTGAGAAATGGGTATGGACCATACTAAAGAAATTAATCAAACAAGTGGGTACTTCTGATTTATGTTGAATGAGGAAAATCCAAACCCCCTTGTGTAATCATCAACAATTGTAAAAAAATAACGCGCACCAGTAAACATATCACATTTGTAAGGCCCCCATATGTCACAATGAATCAATTCAAAAAAATGAGTTGTTCTAGTATTACTAAGAAAAAATGGCAGTCTAGTTTGCTTAGCACGCTCACACGAATCACAAAATTGATCATTTTTCTCAACACTATTCAAACAAGAAATATGTTGTTATTTCCTACTAGAAGCGTGTCCCAATCGCCGATGCCATATCTTCGAACTACCAACAACAACCAAAATTTCCCCCACTTGCACGAATGGCTCAAGGTAGTACAGACCATCACGTCGATTACCCACTCCAATCAACGCCCTCGAGTGTAAGTCCTGAATTACACAAAAAACCTTCGAATTATGTGGTTGGTTTTCCCAATGCGTTCAAAGCAAGTATCAATTATCGTGGGGTTTCTTGGCCTGCGTTTGGAAAGCAGTTGCTTCTGCAAGTGGTTTTCTGCTGCTTGAAGATAGTATGGAGAGATTGCATCAATCACAACAACCGACACTTCTTTGCCGCTGCTGGAACCATCATGTTTCTTGGTAATGTTATCGTTGCCTCTATTGTCCGACATGTAGGAATTTTGTACGTGAGTTTTGAATTAATCCGACATGACTATATGGGATATTTTGTAGTAGTGTTGGTTACCAACTTAATGTGATATCCTTTACAATTAAGATCAAATGTAAAGGCTGGGATATCACTAACTAGGCTTTGTATAATAATGTAAACCTATGATTAACACTCAAATAATGTTTAAAAGCTTAATCTCTCGAAAATATGAGTGTTTGGATGCTTTTGAATGTTAGTAATTCTTGCAATATATAGTGTTAAGAAAACTATTTATAATGTTAAGAAAACTATCCATTGGTGAGATAGCTCTTAATACCACAAATTTGAACTTTTAAATATTTTATGGGCCTGCATGCAATTTGTACATGCATTCATGTCCATTCTAAAAACTTCATTCAATTTCCAGAATTTGTTAGCTGCAGGTGACACTTGCCGTGTGATCATTGGCCTTTGTGGAATAATTATGACATTTCATATAACGAACTGATCTTGTACTAAGTTGATTCGGTGTTGCTTTGTCATTCATCCTCTTTGTCCATAAGTGAGCAAAGTCCAAATTTATAATTCCCAAACTTATGGGACCAAAATTAAAATGTGTAATTCCATCAGGACCAAATGCAAATTTAGTCCAACTTAAAGGCTGCAAAAACTTTAATCCCAAAATATATATATATATATATATGTTGGTCCCAAAGTTGAGTTAAGATTGAGTAAGCTAAGAAAGTCTAGAGGGGAGGGGTGAATAGACTTTCAAAAATCTTTCAAAATATCAGAATATGCAATGCGGAATTTAGTCTTCTTATGTACTGTACTGTGCTTACTCAGCTCAGATCAGTACTTTCAGAATAATATGGGCCTTACTAGTTTATACTCAACTTTTATCTAGATCTTTATCTTTGCTAATTCTTAATGTTCTTGATTAAACAATTCAAACAAATATCAAACAGTAAAGTAAAGAACACAGAATTTTATAGTGGTTCGACAAATGTCTACATCCACTCTCACAACTCCAGTTGTGAAGTTTTATTACTCTTCTTGAGCTTCTTGTGGCTTAAAGTCCCAAGATTAAGACTTTGATCTTTTCGATTATACCTCCAGGTATATCTTCGATCTACTAGTAATTCTACAAGTAACTAGCACACTTGTTTTACAACATACAAACTTAAACTTGAAAAGTAAAACTTCTCTTTGAATAGCCTTTGATTCTTCTCTTCAGTTTAGTGGCTTCTTCTTCTTCAACCTCCTTTAACTCTGTGAGTTCTTGCTTGTAGACTTGCTCTTTGAATTCTCTAAGATCAGTAATTGCTTCAGTAGTCTTCAGCAGTAGGAGATCATACAGTTTTTATAGACTTTAGTATGACAATTAGCAGTTTGTGAACTAACTCTCAACTAACTCTAAACTGTTTTTGTAACTTCTTCTTGTAACCGACTTTGTAACTTCCTTCTTTTTCCAAGTCAGCATATCTTCAAATATCTTCAGTTACACTTTAAATAAGCTTTCCAAACTTATTCTTCAATTTTACTAAATCAGCACAGTAACTTACTGCTCTGATTTTTACTCTTCGGATTTTACTCTGCTGATTTTTATTCTTCTGATTCAATCAGCACAGTAACCAAAAACTTGTTCAAAACTTCTCCAGATTGCTTCTAAGCTCTTCTTCAACTCTTCTTGAAGTCTTCTTAGTCTGAAGTAGTCCTCTGAGTCTTCTTTAGTCTTCTGATCTTCCCCTAATCTAGTTCTAATCTACTGTTCTGATTTTACTGTTCTGAACTTTACAATGCTGAATACAATAAAATACAACTTTACATATATAAAACCTATCTATACATCAACTGAACTATATACAGATGAGTATATCTAAGTCCTACACTATAAGCTGTCTATACAATACAAAACATCAGCTTAGTTCCTAACAGTTCATATATCAGATCAGTAAACCAATAAGATCAGTAACTCATATAAGTTCAATAACTTCCATATAAGATCAGTAAATATTTAAGATCAGTAAACATTTAAGATCAGTAACTTACATATCAGATCAGTAAGCATATCAGATCAGTAAGCATATCAGATCAGTAAGTACATCAGATCAGTAACTCAGATCTCAAATATATCATATAAGATCACTAAAAATATTCTCAGTTTCCATACTCAGATCAGTAATCTTATTTTAGATAACTCAGTTAAGATCAGTAATTTTACTCTTCATATTACTTAATAAGATTAGTAAACTTATTTCAGTTAGCATTAAGATCAGTAAACTCAATCTTAAGTTTCTCATCAGATTAGTAAGCTTATATTCAGATGACTTAGTTAAGATGACTTAGAACCACATATATCACTAACTTTAAGTTGCTTTTGGCCATCAAAACATACTTTCATCAACTAGAACATTGTTTATAGGATTCATATCCCAACAATTTCCCCCTTTTTGATGAAGCCAAAACTACTTAAATGTTAATAACTCAGTAGTTAAGTATGTAGTCAATCATAACAGTTCATCAATTCAGAAATCATATCATATTCACAATCAGATCAGGTATTACAAATAATCACAGAATATGAAAAACACAAAAATATAGAAATAAAGATTAAGGATAGAAATGTTATCTTCTGAGCTTGTCCTTCATCTTCATTCTGCATCTTCAAATTCTGAATGCCACATACATTCTTGCCTTGATATCCATCATGTGTTGATGATCAGTGATTCCTTCTTCCTTGATAATCTCAACAATAATGTTGTTAACCTCCTTATAATCATGTTCTCCATTTTCCAGTCTTGGAGGTTCCCAATTAGGTTCTTCAGGGCATAAAATCTTGGTTCCAGCACGATTAGCAACCTGTGCTATGTCTTCCCAGAATTCTTGATCAATGTTCAGCATAAATTCTTCAAAATCAATAAATTCTGCTTCCTTGCTCGAATGATCACCAAACTTCTTCACAATGAAGTTAGCAATCTGCCATTTCTTCTTCAAATTCTTCCAGTATTCCATATGTTCTGTTAAAACAATGAAATCCACAAAGTTTTCATCTTGAAAATCTTTGTCAAACTGTTTTCCTTCAGCTTTCTTTTTAGCATTCATCTTTTTCTTCAAAGCTGCGACTCGATTATCAAATATTGTCTTCAAGAACTTGACATCCTTCTCTTTCTTCTTTTTCAAGTTCTCTTCTTCACTTGTCATAACAGCTTTCATTTTGCACTTTGATCTAGTCATTCTTTCAGCTTCTTCCTCTTGTTGTTCTTCATCAGACAGGACTAACTTCCTCTTCTTCTGACTTGAACTTCCAGCAATTTCAGGTCTTTTCTCAGCAATTTCTTGACCTTGTTGCTTCTGTTGCTTCCTTAGCTTCAGTTTTTCATTCAACATTGCAATTTCAGCTCTTAATTCATCCTGACTCACAACCAGCTGAGCTTGTTGTGACTGTGTTTGTTCCATCACTTGTCTTGTCCTAGTTTTTATAGACTTTAGTATAACAGTTAGCAGTTTGTGAACTAACTCTCAACTAACTCTAAACTGTTTTTGTAACTTCTTCTTGTAACCGACTTTGTAACTTCCTTCTTTTTCCAAGTCAGCATATCTTCAAATATCTTCAGTTACACTTTAAATAAGCTTTCCAAACTTATTCTTCAATTTCAGCTCTTAATTCATCCTGACTCACAACCAGCTGAGCTTGTTGTGACTGTGTTTGTTCCATCACTTGTCTTGTCCTATCTTCCCCCTTTTTGGCTTCATCATGCCACTCCTTCAGGGAAGATATGTGTTGCTCCAGCTTCTTATGCAACACCTGAGACAAATTCTTCTCTTGTACTCTATGAAGGTCAAAAATTTTGGACATTGTATACTCCATTACCTTCTCATAAGAGTGTTCAGACTGCATCTTGTTCATCCTTTCAGTAGCTTCCTGAAACATTTGAACAGCAGCTTCCAACTTTGCTTGAAGTTCAGCATTCTGCTTTTTCAGCATTTCAAACTCAGAAATATCAGAAACCTTCTCAACATGATCTGTTCTGATCTCTTCCTGCACATCCTCAATAGGATCAGTAGGGTGAATAGGAATGCTTTCCATCTCTTCAGCATTGACATCCTGAATTTCAACCACTTCAGTTTCTTCAATCACAACAGTGTTCTCAAACACTTCTGTTGCATTGACAATGTCTTCATCAATTTCCATAAAATCTTCTTCAGCAGCTTCAGTTTCATCAACACCCTTCTCTTCACTGAACAAATCTTCATCAGAGACAGGAGTTGCAATCTTCTCAACAGTGTACTTGATCCCTGTTAATCTCTCAACAAGAAGTACAACAGATTCTGGAGTGACTAACTCAAGAAAAGAGTTAACACCAGCTGCTTGCATTTGTTCTGCTTCCCAATCATCAAAGATTGAAGCACCTCCCATTCCTTCCATTATAACTAAAGTCTCCTTCAAAGTACTCCTCTTAAGATACACCCAAGTGCCAATCCTAAGGAGTTTCTCAAACTCAACAGAGCTTTCATCTAATCCAGGAAATTGTTTCAACAATGCTATCCTCAGATCTATCCTGATTCTATCTTCTTTATCACATATAGTGTACTCCATCAAATCAGCAGGTTTAGGAGTAATAAATTCAGGTTCAGGAGAAGATGAAATATCAATAGGTTCAGTAGAAGGCTCAAATTCATGTTCAGTAGAGTGAGCATGAACCTGTAATGGTGATTGATGTGGTGAAGGTTGATGTGAAGTGTGATGCTGAGGGGTAGGAATTGAAGTAGGCTCAAAGGTAGTGAGCTGAGGTGATGCATGGGGAGTGTTCTGAGTCTCAGAAAAGTAGTGATCTGATCCTCCAGAACATGAAGGTTGAGGATTTTGGGGTTCAGGTTGGCTTGGTTCAGAATCAGAAGGGGTAGGGGAGACAACAACCAACTTCCTCCTAACACTCCTTGACTTAGTCCTCTTATGAATAGCAACAGGACTAGGAACACTAACCTCTGGCTCATCTGAGCTTGATTGCACCACAGTTTCCACAAAACGAACTGTTGGCTCTGAGGCAGCTGTAGCAGACCTTCCTCTTCTTAAAGTCGTACTGCTCGGATCATGCCTTGATTTTGATCTAACCTCAGTTTGATCATCCTCCGATTGGTACATTGAAGCTCCAGACTCCTCTGCTTCAATTTCTTGAGAGTGTTCCAAGGGGTTCTCTTGTTCAAATTGAACAGACTCCTTCTTCATCAAGAATTTCCCATGATGGAATTTCTTGGGATTACTCCAATAAGGCTTTTTCACTAGCTGAGGCAACAAGAAACTCAGCTTGTTTCCAAACCCTAACTTTGATTTCAGTGAGAATTCCAAAGTGTCCTCATCAAATAAAACCTTTTCCTTTTCAGTCATTAGTCTTTCCAGGAAGAATCCTTGCCAATCACCTTCCACTCTGTCGATGATTGCAGCCATAATTCTAATTTTAAAACTCGATAAGGCATCCTGGCTATGATGTTGCCCTAACAAGCATTTTCCTGCAATATCCATCAAGAACTGCAACCCAGTAGGAAGTACATCCTTCTTCAAATTCGTCAAGGTCTCTGTCTCAACACCTGACCATTTTCCCACGCACTCCTTTTCTTCTCCAGCTTTGTAGGTCATAATATCTACTGGACCTTGCGGTAAGTCCAACATTACTTCGAGAATGTCCCTCGTAATGGTGACTTTGTGTCCAGCAAGCATGGAGTGAACACCATTTTTGTCTCCTTGGAGTTGTAAATAGAATTCCACCGCTTCTGGTTCGTAGACATTTACGGGAAATGACTCCAGAAACTTCCGTAGTCCGCATTCTTCACACATAGTTAAGATAGCTTGATTTTCAGCGTTGTGTCTGCCATTGAAGTAGACAGCGTTCTCCACGAAAATTCCTTTCTTTCGCATCCATAAATTTGAATCAAAAGTTCCTGCCACTTGGTTAGCTTCATTGATAATATTGACAGTTGCCATTTGAAATTTTTGTAGAAATCAAATTTTGCAGAAGTTAAGAGGTTAAGATATTTCCAGAAATGAACTCGTAAGAATGAAGAAGATGAAGTGTGATTGTTTTTGTTAAATTCAAAACCAATCTAGGGCTAGGATTGAATTAGATTATTATAAAGAATGGTTGGGATTAAATCTCGAAATTCGAGTTAAACAATAACTGTTCACATTCTAGTAACATTCTTAATTTTTGGAGCCAACTAGTGTTTGATAAATACACCACAATTTTTAGGTTAGAAATAGAGGAGTGTATTAATCTTCTCTATTAATAATCAAAAATATGAACAATTTTTGACTTAGAGTAATCTAAACCAAAAGACTGTTCTGATGCAAATCAGCACAGTAGTTTCCAAAACAATTTCACTTCATTTTCTTACTTATATTTAAAGAAAGTTTCACTTATCTGGATCAGCTGAGTACTGTGATCAGCTGAGTAACCTTTTTAGAAATCCGATCAGTAGATGAATCAGCACAGTAGATTTCAGATCAGTAGATGGGTCAGCACAGTAATCCTCAGATCAGTACCCAAATTCCCTGATTTCATCTTTTTGATATCAGCACAGTAATCCTCAGATCAGTACCCAAATTCCCTGATTTCATCTTTTTGATATCAGCACAGTAATCCTCAGATCAGTACTGTGTCAGATCAGTAGATTTCTTGTAGACAGATTAGTAGTAAACAAGTCTTTCAGTAGACAGATTAGTCAGTAATCAGATTAGTTCTGTAGAATAACTGAATTGTAATCAGATCAGTACTGTAGACAAAGAAACTTTGTAATCAGCACAGTTCTGTAGACAAGTCAATGTATTAATCAGAATATATCTGTAGACTGTTATAGTCTGTAATCAGATCAGATTAGTAAACTTTTCAAATCTGTAATCAGATCAGTTCCCCCTTCAATGGAGAATTCCTCTTCTGTGCCTGTTTCACCTTGGTAAAAGTGTCAGTTTATGAGATATAAGTGTAAAACAGTATAGATTAGTAACAATATGTTTTAATTTAATGATCATATCAAGGTTTATGTTAAAGTGACTTAGTGATCTGAGTCAACAAAAGGATCTTTAAAAAATCACAGATTCCCCCTTAATGTATATTCTCAGTGTCCCTCAGCTTTACCAGCTTCCTCATTGGGATTAAGGTCACTTTAGTAACCTTGTTACCTGTTTTAGTGATCTGACATTGGATTGTCTCTTCTGACTTTTGAGTTTTGATGTACTGCTCTTACTTTCTGCTTTATTTTCCTCTTGGTATAAGATCAGTACCTGAAATGTTAGCACAGTTCTATATACAAACAGAATCCATATCTATCAATCCTAAACTAATGCACAATTCTCTGAATCTCACTTCAGCCAATGGTTTTGTAAAAATGTCAGCTCGTTGAATATCAGTATGAATCTTTTCCATTCTAATATTCTTCTTTTCAACATGATCCCTAATAAAATGATGCCTAATATCAACATGTTTGCATCTAGTATGAAGAACAGGATTTTGAGTGATGGCAATGACACTATTACTGTCACAATATATAGGTACATTAGATTCTTCAACATTGTAGTCTCTGAGTTGTTGTATTAGCCAAAGAAGCTGACTACAACAACTACCTGCAGCCATATATTCTGCTTCAGTAGTAGACGTTGCCACACTTGTTTGTTTCTTTGAAAACCATGAAATGAGCTTAGTTCCTAAGAATTGACATGAACCTGAAGTAGATTTTCTATCTATTTTGCAACCTCCAAAGTCCGAGTCTGAATAACCACTTAAAGATATATCATCATCTGCAGGATACCATAATCCTCGATTAATGGTCCCCTTTAGATATTTCAATATCCTTTTAGCAGCTTCCAGATGACTTTCCTTGGGGTTTGCTTGAAATCTTGCACATACTCCAACAGAAAAAGCAATATCAGGTCTGCTGGCAGTTAGATAGAGTAGAGAGCCAATTAAAGCACGATAGTGAGGTTGGTCAGAAGACTTACCTCCTTCATCAGGATCCATTCTGTATGTAGGTTGCATGGGCACACCAACTGTCTTACAGGTTTTAATACAAAATTTATCTAGCAAATTCTTAGTGTACTTTGCTTGATTTATAAAGATACCTTCTGAAGTTTGTTTTACTTGAAGACCAAGAAAATATGTCATTTCTCCCATCATAGACATTTCAAATTTACTTTGCATGAGTGTAGAAAAGCTTTCACTCAAGTTTTTATTGGGTGATCCAAAGATAATATCATCCACATAAATTTGAACAAGTAATATATCATTACCTTCTTGTCTTCTAAACAAAGTTCTATCAACTTTGCCTTTTGTAAAACCATTTTCAAGTAAGAATAGAGAAAGAGTATCATACCATGCTCTTGGAGCTTGTTTCAATCCATAGAGTGCTTTCTTTAACCTGTATACTTGGTGACTATTCACTTCAAAACCAGGTGGTTGTTCTACATAAACTTCTTCAGCAAGTATACCATTCAAAAATGCACTTTTCACATCCATTTGATATACAGTAAATTTCATATGTGCAGCATAAGCAAGGAACAATCTTATAGCTTCTAGTCTAGCTACAGGGGCAAAAGTTTCATCATAATCAATACCCTCAGCTTGAGAGTAGCCCTGAGCAACTAATCTAGCTTTGTTTCTAACTACAAGATCATTTTCATCCCTTTTGTTCTTGAAAATCCACTTAGTGCCTACAACATTATGATTACTAGGTCTATCAACAAGTTCCCAGACTTCATTTCTAGTGAACTGATTAAGTTCTTCCTGCATGGCTATAATCCAGTTACTATCACTCAAAGCTTCAATCACAGTTTTAGGCTCAGTAGATGATAGAAAACAACACCAGCAAAATAAAGACTTACTAGGTTCTTCTTTTGAATCAAATAATTGTTTTCTAGTTTTAACACCTATACTAGAATCACCTAGAATCAGATCAGTAGAATGAGCAGACTTCCATGTCCTTCTATTCTTAACAGTATCATCATTTACATCATGCAAATTATCATGCAGATCAATATTATTTATATCAGCAGTTTTGTTCACAGGAGAGCAGTCATTCAATTTTTGTATTTCAGAAGTTTTAGATGACTCACCTTTGTCTTTTACCTTTTCTTTATCAGAATCTTGATCTAGAACTTTCAGGAAAGGATTATATGCTTGTACAGATTCATATATTCCTGTATCATCATCTTCATTGTTGATCTGAAGCTGTAGTTTGTCAACTTTCTTACTGAGCTGATGATCAGTAGAGTCCTGCACATTCTCATCAAAGACAACATGGGGTGTTTCTTCCACACATAGGGTAGAGTAATTAAACACTCTAAATGCTTTGCTTACAGAAGAGTATCCTAAGAATATCCCTTCATCAGCTTTTGCATCAAAAGCATTCAATTTACTTTTGCCATTGTTATGTATGAAACACTTACAACCAAAAATATGAAAATAAGAAACTCTTGGTTTTCTACCCTTCCATACCTCATAAGGTGTTTTACCATGCACCTTATTAAGAGCACTTCGATTTTGGGAGTGACAAGCTGTGTTAATAGCTTCTGCCCAAAATTTCTGAGGTGTGTTGAATTCTGCAATCATGGCTCTGCAAGCTTCTTTTAGTGTTCTGTTTCTCCTTTCTGCAACACCATTTTGTTGAGGGGTTCTGGCTGCACTTGTCAAATGCTGTATGCCAGACTTAGAACAATAGTCAGAAATGTAACAATTAATAAATTCAGTCCCCTTGTCACTCCTAATCTTGACAATGGGATGACCTTTTTCAACCTGCAATTTCTTCAATAGATCTGGAAGTAGTGTTTGTGTATCACTCTTTTTGTGTAGAAAGACTACCCAAGTAAACTTAGAATAATCATCTACAACAACTAGAGTATACCTTCTTCCATTCAATGTAGGAGGATTGATAGGACCATGAAGATCCATATGCAAGAGTTCTAACACTCTGCTTGTTGAAAGAGTTGGAATGGACTTAAATGAAACCTTTACCTGTTTACCTTTTTGACAGGAATCACATACTTGTGACTTGGAATAGATTTCATTAGGAATGCCCTCAACAAGATGTTCTCTAGCAATCTTGTTGATTATCTTAAAGTTTAGGTGGCAGAGGCGTTTATGCCAGAGCCAACTGTTTTCTTTAGGACTCTTAGTAATAAGACAGGCATTCTTAGGACAACTATTCCAGTTCACAATGTATATACTTCCTTGTCTTATGCCAACAAGTAGAACATTGTGAGTCCTTTTATCAATTATTTCACATCTTCTGGTCTTGAACTGAACCTTGTATCCCCTGTCACAGAATTGAGATACAGATAACAAATTATACTTCAAACCTTCAACATAGGAAACATCTTGGATTTCAACATCTCCATTCTTGATGAATCCAAATCCTTTTGTGATTGCTATTGAGCTATCACCAAAGATGACTTTTGGTCCTTCCTTCTCATGATAGTCAGTAAGTAAGGCCTTGGTACCAGTCATGTGGTGTGAACACCCACTGTCTATGTACCAGGTCTCACCAACTGAACCACCTTTCTTGTATAAGTCCAGTCGATCCTGCAAAGTAGTGATCTTAATAACTTAGGTACCCTTGTTTATTGGGGTCCTTGGGGGTTAGTAGTGAGAGGTACCCAAATGAACATTGAGGATTTGAATAAGTGGGACCTCTTCAGTTTCCTTCCAAATTTATCACAGAACAGTACTTTATTAACCAGTTCAGAATTATCAGCAGACTTAGGATCTATTTTTCTGAGATAGCCTTTCCTTGGTTCTATCCCTTTTTCAGTAAGATCAGTATGTCTGTAATAGTTTGAATAAGGTCTAAAAGCATGTGGACCATAAGGCTTATAAATTTGCTTTGGTCTTTTCTCTCCATAGATATCATAAGATAAAGGAGGAGGATAAAGAACAGGTTTGTTATGATAATGAGGCACAAATCTCCTAGGTTTAGTTGAATACAGCTGAGACTGCCTTATAAAAGGAGGTCTAGGCTGTTCCCAACTTGCCTGTGCTTGTCTTGACCTACTGTTCTGAGTTTGTCTCTTCTGATTCCAGGACTGATCTGATCTGGTCAGAGGAGTATAACTCTTCTGGTATGGTCTTGACTGTACTGGCCTTAATACATTCTTCATTTTACCATTCTTGGTAGTAGGAGGGATGTATTTAGACTGTACTTTGAGTTTTGGTTCATCATCATAAGTCATAGGTTCTTTTCCTTTATCCAGTTGCAAAGAACTTGTACTAGTTCATTAGTGTTCTTAAATTCTGAAGTAGATGGACTAGGCAGATTAGTACCTATTCCTCTTTTATCATTTGGAGCTCTATATCTGTCTGAGATTGTTTGATTAATCTTAGTAGAGTTAATCATCCCAGATAGCTTTCGATCTAGGCTCACTACTTCAGATTCTAAGAATCTATTGCGCTCTTCAAGTTTTTCACATTTGATCTTTAAATCATTGAATTCATTAGTCTCTTTGGCTTGAGTTTTAAGCATACCCTGATATAGTTTTTCAATGGATGCATACTTTTCTTGGAGTTGAGACAACTCTTCTGATAGCCTTGCATTTATGACAGCTATATTAGGATCTACTTTTGACTGAGCTTCTTTCAGCTTAATGATTTCTTGTTTTAAAGATATATTCTCATCACTAATTTCAATGAATGCTTTGTTAGCTTGTAGAAGGTCTTCTTCAGTCACTCCTTGGGAATGATGAAGACTACTTCCTACACTGCTAACAGCAGCATCACTTTCATCAGTGTCAGAATTGTCACAAGATTGAAATGAGTTAACAGATGATACCTCATCATTTATTTTGGCCATCATTGCCAGTCCATCATCTGCTATGAAGGCTTCATCTTCATTGCTAGAGGGGTAGTCAGATGAAGTCGATGGTAACTCTTCTGATTCCGAATCAGAGTCATTGTAAGCCATCATTGCCTTCTTACCCTTTGCATATTTTCGATCTCTTCTGGCTTTCCTTTCTTCTCGATCTTCAGAACTCAGATCAGGACATTCAAAAGCATAATGACCTGGCTTATCACAATTATAGCAAACAGGATTGTTAGAAGTTCTTTTAGGAGGTGAATGCTTTCTGTTCCTGTCATGCTTGTCAATTGAGTTCCTGTCTTTCTTATCAGAATACTTTCTGTCTCTCTTTTCAGATGAGTTCCTATCTCTCCTGTTTTCATTAGAGATCTCATCCCTTCTTTCAGAAGAGTTTTGATCCCTTCTGTTCACAGAAGAGTCCCTGTTATTAGAACCCTTAGTTTCCTTATAGAATCTCTTGTACCTGCCATACCTCTTGTTCAGTTTATCAAATCTTTTGATCATAAGGCTCATCTGATCTTTTAGACTTAGATCAGAACCATCTAGTTCATCTTTTATGCTTGAAGCCTTAGTCTTAGATGATCTAGACCCCTTTGAAGTAGAGGCTTTGAAAGCTATGTCCTTAGAGACATCCTTATCCTTATGGATCACAGAAATATGATCTTCTTCATCTAACTCAAACTCATGAGCCTTAAGTGTTTGGAACATAGTTTCTGCTGGCCAAGAATCAATGTCTTGTGTGGTTTTAATGATCATCTTGACCATTTTCCACCTTTCATCCAAGGCTTTCAAGATTCTCAAGTTAACTTCTCTATCAGTATAAGTCTTTCCTAATACATCAAGATCATTCATAATTTTGGTAAATCGAGTATCTAGCTCATCAATTGATTCTCCTGGCTTCATTTTAAATGATTCAAACTTTTGGACAGCAGTGGATAACTTGCTTTCTTTGATCAGTGTAGTACCTTCACAAAGAATAGCCAGTTTGTCCCACATCTGTTTTGCAGTCTTACATTTTAATACTTTACCAAGATACTCATTTGGTAAGGTATGTAAAATATAGTTCTTGGCAAGACTATCCAAATTGTTTTGTTTCATTTCTTCTGAAGTCAGTTCTGACCTGGGTTTGGGGACCAGTGCTCCAACTGGTTTAGATGGATCCAGAACAGCAGTGTTTTCCACCATGATGACAATTGGTCCTTCAGTCACCACAGACACCATCAGATCATGGGTTGAGCTAAAGATGGCCTCCATCCTAAGCTTCCAGTAGTCATAATCTGCAATCTTGAACTTAGGCAGCTTGTTCACATTAGTGTCATCCATGTTTGATTAGACAAATAGGATCAGTAGTATAGCAGATAGATTTCAGGTATTCAGATAGTAGCAAGTATCAAGAAATAACAGTAAGATAATTAAAATATCCCTCAAGATCTTGTAAGGTTATCAAGAAACAGCAGTCCAAAGAACTACTGCTCTGATACCACTTGTTGGTCCCAAAGTTGAGTTAAGATTGAGTAAGCTAAGAAAGTCTAGAGGGGAGGGGTGAATAGACTTTCAAAAATCTTTCAAAATATCAAAATATGCAATGCGGAATTTAGTCTTCTTATGTACTGTACTGTGCTTACTCAGCTCAGATCAGTACTTTCAGAATAATATGGGCCTTACTAGTTTATACTCAACTTTTATCTAGATCTTTATCTTTGCTAATTCTTAATGTTCTTGATTAAACAATTCAAACAAATATCAAACAGTAAAGTAAAGAACACATAATTTTATAGTGGTTCGACAAATGTCTACATCCACTCTCACAACTCCAGTTGTGAAGTTTTATTACTCTTCTTGAGCTTCTTGTGGCTTAAAGTCCCAAGATTAAGACTTTGATCTTTTCGATTATACCTCCAGGTATATCTTCGATCTACTAGTAATTCTACAAGTAACTAGCACACTTGTTTTACAACATACAAACTTAAACTTGAAAAGTAAAACTTCTCTTTGAATAGCCTTTGATTCTTCTCTTCAGTTTAGTGGCTTCTTCTTCTTCAACCTCCTTTAACTCTGTGAGTTCTTGCTTGTAGACTTGCTCTTTGAATTCTCTAAGATCAGTAATTGCTTCAGTAGTCTTCAGCAGTAGGAGATCATACAGTTTTTATAGACTTTAGTATGACAGTTAGCAGTTTGTGAACTAACTCTCAACTAACTCTAAACTGTTTTTGTAACTTCTTCTTGTAACCGACTTTGTAACTTCCTTCTTTTTCCAAGTCAGCATATCTTCAAATATCTTCAGTTACACTTTAAATAAGCTTTCCAAACTTATTCTTCAATTTTACTAAATCAGCACAGTAACTTACTGCTCTGATTTTTACTCTTCGGATTTTACTCTGCTGATTTTTATTCTTCTGATTCAATCAGCACAGTAACCAAAAACTTGTTCAAAACTTCTCCAGATTGCTTCTAAGCTCTTCTTCAACTCTTCTTGAAGTCTTCTTAGTCTGAAGTAGTCCTCTGAGTCTTCTTTAGTCTTCTGATCTTCCCCTAATCTAGTTCTAATCTACTGTTCTGATTTTACTGTTCTGAACTTTACAATGCTGAATACAATAAAATACAACTTTACATATATAAAACCTATCTATACATCAACTGAACTATATACAGATGAGTATATCTAAGTCCTACACTATAAGCTGTCTATACAATACAAAACATCAGCTTAGTTCCTAACAGTTCATATATCAGATCAGTAAACCAATAAGATCAGTAACTCATATAAGTTCAATAACTTCCATATAAGATCAGTAAATATTTAAGATCAGTAAACATTTAAGATCAGTAACTTACATATCAGATCAGTAAGCATATCAGATCAATAAGCATATCAGATCAGTAAGTACATCAGATCAGTAACTCAGATCTCAAATATATCATATAAGATCACTAAAAATATTCTTAGTTTCCATACTCAGATCAGTAATCTTATTTTAGATAACTCAGTTAAGATCAGTAAACTCAATCTTAAGTTTCTCATCAGATTAGTAAGCTTATATTCAGATGACTTAGTTAAGATGACTTAGAACCACATATATCACTAACTTTAAGTTGCTTTTGGCCATCAAAACATACTTTCATCAACTAGAACATTGTTTATAGGATTCATATCCCAACAATATATATATATATAGTCTCTTGGACGAGAGCAATCACCCCTCCCCCCACAACGGAAGGCGGTTTGGGCGTTTGTTCAATTAAGTGTGCGAATGATGCCTACCTACAGAAGCTTGCATGGAATGTCGCTACAGGTTTAGGAAAACCGATGGCTTTCCTGCGCAGCAGGTTCATGCCGAATGGCGTACTAATGCCAACGAAAATATACTCTTCCATTTGGAGGGGCCTTCGGCCGCATATGCAAGAGATTTGGAAACAGGCCAGATGGACTGCCGGCTCGACGCCGTGGGTGAAGTTCTGGTTGGACAACTGGCTAGAAAACATTACAGCCGATAAAGTGGGTATACCAATGGAACGCAGAAGTTACTTTGAGTTCACAATTGGAGACTATTGGAGCAACGAAGTATGGGCACTGGAACGAAACTTCATCCAAAACTATCCGTACATTGTAGAAGACATAATAAACTACAACTTTGCCACATTCCGCTAATGGCGCAATCACAGCCAAAGCAGCATATAACTACTTACGCCCACACCACCCGGAGGTCTCGTGGGTGAAATGGATTTGGGACAGAAACATTCTACCTCGTCGCTCAACAACAATCTGGCGGGCGGTGCACTACAAGCTCCTAACCTGGGACCGTTTAACATCGCTCCGATTCAACGGTCCTAATATCTGGTCATTATGCTACACGGTTGAAGAGACCCTAGACCATCTGTTTGGTGATTGCCCATTCTTCACTCACTCAATCTCACGGATAATGGATATTTTCCAAGTGCGGCTCAATATGGGGAACGACTTCCTGGGGTGGTTTATATATGCAACCAAATTGAGCTTCATCCCTCAGATCGATAACATTTGGAGATTAGTCATGGTAACTTTGGTGTGGGCAGTATGGCGAGCTCGGAACACTGTTATATTTGACGGGGTTAAGCAGTATCCAGAGGCTATCCGCACAACGGTTTGGGCTCACATACATGAATTAAACGGTCGCAACATGGGCCACATGAATAATTCCCAATTCGACCTAGGCATTATTAAGGAGTTTCGACAGGTTTGCTCCCCCAGGAATGCGCCGAGAGTGTTGGCAGTTCACTGGACCCCCTAGATGTCGGTGTAATTAAAATCAATACAGATGGGGCATCAGCAGGACATCTAGTGCATCGACAAGGGCTGGTATTTTTAGAAACCACTGTGGAGAATCTGTGGGGGGGGTTGCAATTTAGCTTGGAAATGGTTTCGCGTTTGAAGTGGAGCTGCTAGCTGCTCTCAATGCAGTTAAGATTGCATGGTAGCGGGGCTGGACGAGAATACGGATGGAAAGCGACTCAACCTACGTGGTTAACATGCTCTCAACGACGAACGACAAGACATCAGTCCCATGGAAAGCTTATGCACTGTGGCAGCCATGGGTAGGCATGAAACATAATTTAAACATAAGAGTAGATGGCGAGCAGCGCAGCAGAACGTTTTACATGGTGGGACTTGCAGCCAACACCACTACAACCAATTCTGGCCAAGGAAATGCACAATGAGTTCTACAAATTTTCATAATTCATTGTGTTGGTCCTTGGTGGAGTATAACACAAGTGTATGGGGGGGGGGGAATGCACTTGTGTATGCAAATTCTTTTCTTTTTGATAAACTGGTCTTATCAGGCAAGTTGTCTCACAACTGGCCTGAGTGTGAACTTTGATAGATACTTGTCCTACTGATTACTATTGAGTGATCAGTTGGCTAAATATCTAAAAGAGTTGCTAAGTGCGGAATGTGGTTGGCCTTTACTCAAAGAAATACTCCAAGTTGATTTCTGAAAAATACAGGTTATCAGGGACTTTGTCCAAAACAGATTTTCTTACTTACTGAGTTATGAATCTTTAAAATATGTTTGAATGGAGTGAAATTAAGAATGCAGTAAGTAAATGAGACACAAATTTATAGTGGTTCAGAGACTCAAGCTCCTACATCCACTTTCCCTGATTGAACAGGATAATTCCTTCTCAATGGAATTAACTTGTTTTATAGTGCCAAGGTGCACTGATCAACAACACTCTCTTAGTGTTTTGATCCCTAGGATAACTTGAGTCCTAGTGCTCAATCTCTCTGAGTTAAGACTGTGTTACTAACAGTCCTTAACTTCTCACTTCTACAACAAACACTTTCTTCACTAAATGAGATAAGGTTTGAGGTTTGGTTCCAACTAATAGAGATATCCTTTACAGTAAGAACAGTGTAAAGGCTTAGGATATCTCAATGCTAAGCTAGGATGTTTACAAAGATTGGCTTAGCTGACTTGAAGTGATTCAGGAAACTTGGAATTCTAGTGAACAGCTTGGTTTCCTTTTGAAAGCTTGATGATAGTTTGATAGCTTGTAGTTGGATATGAATTCCTTTGATCACTTCTGTATTTATAGACAATTTGAACAACTAACCGTTGGAGGGATTAGCAATTCAAATATGTCTATTTGCAGCACCATTGAAACGGCTATGAAGCTTGACATCCTTTTATCCACTGTGTAAAAGAGGTCTTCAATGGTTGCTTGAGTGAATGTGTTGACTTCTGACAAATGCGGCTGAGAAGACTTGTGTCAGTTTCCAATTTTGCACAATGTCCTAGGTTGATTTGTGGCAAACTTTACACACAGCCAACGGTCAGATGGGACAAGCTCCCTGAACATTCCTGCTGCAGTTTTAGAATGTTCCAACATTCATTCAATGCTTCACTCTTTAATGCTCTAAGTCTTTAATGCTTGGTTCAGGCATGATTGGCAATAAATGCTTCATTGTATCTTCTGTAAGCTTTTGACATTTAATTCTCTTGATCATTTGTACTTCAAACTGCCTAGATCTTTTGCATTTATGAGCACAGCTTCAGTATACTTGAACTTCTTCAGCCAGGTTGTCCATTTGATCAGTTTGTCTTGAATAGATCAGCAGCTTTGTCCTATAGACCTATCAAGCTGCCTAACATTTCAGCTTTGGACAACTATCCTGATCACTAATATCTCACAACATTTCTGAGATTTTATCTTAAGCATACTACTCATTAAGTGTTCTGGGACAACTTGCCTGAACAATAACTTGAGCATATCTCAACTAACTTGTACATCATCAATCAGGGGTTTTGGTATCTAGATCAAAATCATTTTATTCCCAACAATTTCCCCCTTTTTGATGATGCCAAAACCTATTACAAAGGGACCTTGACTTAAACTAAGTATTACCTTCAGGGATAGTGAACTGGTCAACTTGCCTGAAAGAAACCTGTTAGCACAATAAATCAAGTAATATTTGTCATGTTAGGTTAGTTGAGATAATGAGTTGTTATCTCTTTGATAGAAACATAGTGATCCTTTTATAGATGTGATAAACCATTACAGGACTGAAAATCAAAGGACTCACTAATCTAAAAAAATAACAACAGATTCAGCAATCATAAAAACAAGAGTAGGGAAGGGATAAACTTATCCATCAGAGAGTTCCATCATCTTGGGGAGCAATGCCATATTGAGCCCAGACCCTCTTCTTCAGCTCCCAAACATCCTTGTTGGAGCCTCTAGGGCCTATCTTCATCTTCTCCATCTTCATGATGTTGATGAACTCCTCCAGAATCTTCCCTTCATCAATCAAGTTCCCATTGAACTTAGGAGGCATGTACAGAATTGGACCAGGGGCCTTGAACTCCACTCTAGCAATATCAGCTGCTGCAAACAGCTTTTGGTAGAGGTCCCTATGATTCTCAAACATGAACTGGACAAAGACTTCTTCTACATCTTCTCCAAGCCACTTCCCTATGACATAGAAGTCATATACAAAGCTTCTCTTGGCCTCCTCCCATGCATCATTCAGTGAGATTGGAACCCACTTATCATGGTGAGGGTATTGAGTGTCCCATCTTTGTAGCATTTTAGGTTTGAGTTTTCTGTATGAGGCTCTCCTTCTTGGGACTTTGAAACTTGCCCTTCTTTCATCCCTTGCCTTGTTGGCCTCAACCAATTGCTCCATCCTCTCTTTAGCTCTCTGAAGAGCTAGCTTCTCTTGGGTTTCTGGATCTTTTCCAAAACCTTCTTCAAACAATTTGGAGGGGTCATCAGCAAGTTTGGGCACACCAACTTCAGGCATTCTGTCCTGTCCTTCCTCTTCCACTTCTTCTTCTTCAATAACAGGCATTTGAGCTGCTTTCTTTATCCTCTTGGATTTCCTTGCTAGAGTAGATTCTTCAGATTGAAATTCTGAAGGCAAAGTCAGGCTGGTTGGGAATTCATTGAAGGTTTCCAGTTCCTTCCTCTTTCTTTCAGATGACCTTGTCACCTTCCCCCTTACTTCAGCAACCTTCTCTTGAGGTTCAAGTCCTGTAGACTCACCACCTGGCCTTTGAAGCTTTCTTGCCTGACTTTCCATAGCTGACATCATGGACTCCTTGACAGCTATTTGAATCTGCTCTTCCTCAGTTAAATCTTCAACATTCATTGGGCCTTTGCCTTTCCCAATGTCTTCTACTGCTTCCTCCTCAACTTCAGGGGCCTTCTCCTTTCCCTTGGATTCTCCAATTACCAAGGTCCCCTTTGCTCTTGCTCTCTGTCTTTCCCCCTTTTTGGCATTATCAAAACATTGGGGCTTCAAGTCACTCATAGTGACAGAGAGATGTGAGTGGGAATGGGTGAGGGACTTCAATTCCTGCAGTAGATAAACATTCTCATCATGAATGTTTTGCATTTTATCATCTGCCATGCTCAAAAAGGTGTGAACAGGCTTCATCTTCTGGGAAACTATGGCATCCAATGTGGCTTTCAGTGATTGATCAAGTTTGGCCTGAAGTTGTTCAGTGAGATTGGCCACAACTTGATCAGAGACTTTGGCCATGAGTTCAACAGTGAACTTCTCAGCAGCTTCCTTCACCATTGCAGCCTTCAACTCTGCTGCCTTCTTTCTCTGTGCTGCTGTTCTCTGCCTTAAAGCATCCTTGATGGTCTTTCTCAATGCCTTTACATTGTGCTTGTACAAAGTTTTGAGACCCTGCTGCTCTTTCTTCACAGATCTAGTGAATATACCCATAGCATCTTTAGCCTTTGTCACTTCAGTTGAAACTGTTTGCAGTCCAGTTTCAACTCCACAAAGTCTTGCATCAATAGTAGGTAAGATCACTTCTTCAGACCCTGTGAGCCTCATCTCCACAGAGGCTAGAGTCTTCCCTTGGCCATCTAGGGTATCAGCAGTGGTTGCATGAGCCTTCTCAACTTCCCTGACCAGTGTGTCCAACTTCCCTGACTGCTCTTCAATGATGGATGCAGTCTGAGTAGCCATCTGAAAGTGAGCCTCAGAGGTGTTGGCTTGTTCAAAGTAGATCTGGTTCAGTGTGGACACATTTGCTGATACTCCTTGAAGATCAGTGTCAGCTTCAACTGGTATATCTGTCAGGGAGGCATCTGCAAAAATCTGTTCAAGAGTAACAGCAACTGAATCTGCAAAACTAACAGTGTTAGTAAAAACTCCCTCAGCACCCTCTATTTCTTTTTCTCCCATAAGGTCTGATACATCAGCACCTTCTCTCTCATTTTCAACTTTATTCTTTTCTTCTTCATTTTCAAAGGATAGACTCACATTCACTGGAGAATCAGGCCTCCTTTCACCAAGGGATTCATCAAGTTCAGATTTGACTTGAAGAATAGCCTGACTCTCATATTGGGCTGCACCCAATATTTCTACTTCCTCACCCTCTATTTGTGGTGCACTCAAGGAGCCAGTGATCACACATTCCTCACCAACACCTCCCTCTGATTTTTCAGCACTCACAGCCTTTTCAACTCCTTCAATGTTTAAACCTGACACCTCTATATCCTCAACAGGATCCACAGAGGGCAGTTGTTGGGAGATCACAGTGCTTGGGCATCCCAAGTCCACTGAGTCATCCTGAATGACTAAAGGCTGGTCAATGTCCAACTTGCCTGACATTGATGAGGCTTTAGTCAAACCAGCTTCTCCTATGGAAGTCTCAGCATTGTCAAGTTGTGCCTCAGGTTCAAAGGAACCATCCTTGGCCAATGCATCTTGGACTGAGTCACCATCTTTGGTCAACTCCTCTGAATGATCAGAGTCCTGTACAGAATGAAAAGTCAAGTAATGTACCTGAGCTGAGTTGATACCAGGGGGATTGGGATTGGTGTGATCATCATCATCATCATCATCATCATCATCAGATGGGCTGTCAGGATGCTTAATTCCTTGTGCTATCCTTTCTCTTTCAGCAAACACCTTTTCATGAACAATGGTGCAAAATAGGGCCTCAGTGGTTAATACACTGGTCTTCTTTACATTTGCAAAATGTAGCAGCCTATTTTCCTCAACCTGCCACCAGTTGGCACCCTTATCCTGAATAGCCTGAGCTATTTCCACAATAGTTCTATCTTTGATCTCAACAAGAGCTCTGAGATCATAGAACTGTTGTTGCAACCTGGGATAATCCTTCAAACCTGGATATAATTCATCCACATTGGCTCTAGCAATCTGTCTCAACATCCCCTCATAAGTATAGTCTTCACCACTATCATCTCCAGAAGAGTTGGATTCAGGAGGGTTGGAATGGGATTCAAGTAAGCTTGGCTGGGATTCAGGTAGGTTGGATTCAGAAGGGTTGGGGTCAGGAGAGGTCAAAGCAAGTTGGGATTCAGGTGCTTTTAAGAGCATTGTGCCTGAAGAGGTAATTGGAATGGCTGGAATGGGTGGGAAAACAACTTGATCACCTTCTTGAAGAGCAGTTTCAAGAAGTTTGGTATATGAGAGAAGTCTTGGATCAAGTGGGGAAAAGGGTCTATCTTCAAGATTGACCAAATCTGCCAGCACATCAATACCTGATCTATCAGGTGCACCTTCAGGGGAGTACACCTTCTTGGCAATGATTGGTGCATCCTCAGGAGTCTTGCACTCCTCTTCTTCTTGCCTTGGTGATATTCTTCTAGATTGAATATCAGGAGAGTTGGCTTCAGGGCTGTTGGGTTTGGACTTGGATTTAGACTTGCTGGCCTGTCTAATCTCCTTGAAGAACTCTTTCTTTTGCTTTTCTTCCTCCATCAACCTTTGCTTCTCAGAGGTCTTGATGATCCTTCTTTTTCTTTCATACCTTGTTGGCTGGTCAAGGTCTCTGAATTCAGTTATACTCTCAGGCTGTAGGGGGACAATTTCTCTGAATACTTCACCCTCTTCAGGAGGGTTGACTCCTTCCTCAGCAACCTTCTCTATTTCCTCAGAAGTGGCTCCTCCACTTCTTGGCTAACTTTCTTGGGAAGATTCATGCAAAATCTTCTTCATCCTCTTCATTTTTGGTTGAGCTTTTGGTGATTGAGCTTTCCTCTTCCTTGGAGAGGCTCTTGTTGCTGGTACAATTGTGATGGCCTTCTTTGAAGCTGCATCCTGCTTCCTCTTCTCTGTCTTAGAAGACAGCTTCCTAAACATCACCTTCTGAGCTGGAAAAGGCTTTGGCTTTGCTTGAAGGTGGGTGTAATGTGCAAATCTTTCCAAGAGTAGGCTTGCTCTTGTGCAGAACTGGAGTTTTCCTTCAACCACCACCTTGTGGTGTTTCACCTCCTTGAACTTGAATTTTTCATTCATCATTTTGTCAAGAATGAATTTCTTCCAGTTGAACTTGACTCTCTTCTCAGCAGAGTCAATCACAGCAGCCATCACCCTTAATTTAGGCATACTGATTTGTTCAACACTCCCTGAGTGGCTCAATAGGCTCTTTACAACACAGTCAAACAAATGCCTAAACACTGGCTTTAAAGTGTTTTTGTTTTGAGCACTTACAAGTTTCTTAGGTTCTATCATCCAAGAGAAATAGAATTCCTGATCATCTTCTTCCTTGTATACTTCTGGATTTATGCCTTCAGAAGGTAGCCCAAAACTGGCTTCTAAATCCTCTGCAGTGAAGATGACTGTGTGTTGGCTTTCTTCTTCTTCATCTTCTTCTGCATATGTGAGCTTTGTGCACACATCCCCCTTCTTGCCCTTCCACCTTAGGTAAGCAAAGAATTCTGCCATAAATGGATTTAGGCAGGAATCAGGCTTGGTGCCTAGAAATTTCTCTAGCCCTGCCTCCCTTAGCCATTGGAGGACTTGTTGAACATCTGAATCTGGGCTATCAAAGGCTACCAGCTTTTCAAACCAAAGGGAATTTGGGTTGCTAAGATAAGAGAAATCAATGTCCAGAGAGGAATCATTGAAATCTACGAGTTCTTCTCTCTTGAGTTTTGGAGCCATGGATAGATTTGAGAGAAAGAAAGTTTTTGAAGAAAAGTTGCAGGTTTAGAGACTTTGAGACTTCAAGGAATTTTGGAAATATGAGTGCGTAAGGATGGTGGTGAAAATTGAGAGGTTTATATATGGAAGAGATTTATTAACCGTTGGTTAATGGAATGTAACAGTGGGTAATTGGAAAAACCGTTTGAATATGGTGGGGTAGTGGATTCTCAATGGTTCGATGGAGTTTTGAATGAAATTTAATGGTTTGGATGAAGGCTCAAGAATTCATGCAATCTTATTAAGATTTCTGCATTAAATGCTGATTTGCCTTTTGGGGGTTAAAAATCTTTATAGCACACTCCATCCTAAAATGGCCTACTCTTAGACCAAGAAACCTCTTAAATGTCTAATCAATGCTAATAATAGCAATAATTATCCAATTAACTAGGACAAACATCCTGAGATGTGCTTTGGTTTCTGTGTGGACCAAATTGCCTGATTGCTTTGCCTGAGTGGGTCCCAAGGTTGCTGACTGGGTCCCGCTTGGACAAATTCCCTGACCAACATTGCTGAGAACTACAGGGACAACCTTGCTGAGTTTCCCTCTGTGGCTGACAGCTTCAGTGAGGTTGGTCAACTTTGCTGAAGTTCAACTATGATGAACTTCCCCCTTCATATGAGCTTTACTTTCCTCATTTTTCCATTTTGCCTGGATCAAGTAACCCTAATTCAGCTGACAGTTCCAAGAACCTTGCTTCAGCTAGAGGCTTGGTCAGAATATCAGCTTTTTGCTTATCAATGTGAATTTTGACAAGCTTGATATCTTTCTTCTCCACATGATCCCTTATGAAATGATGCTTGATGTCCACATGCTTGCATCTGGTGTGGAGCACTGGATTCTGTGAGATGGCAATTGCACTATTGTTGTCACAGAATATGGGCACTTCATTTGTGATTACTTTGTAATCTCTTAATTGTTGCCTGAGCCATAGAATCTGAGCACATCAACTTCCAGCAGCTACATACTCAGCTTCAGTTGTTGAAGTTGCAACTGTATTTTGCTTCTTGGAGAACCATGAGATAAGCTTGCTGCCCAAGAATTGACAAGTTCCTGAGGTGGATTTTCTGTCAATTCTACATCCTCCATAGTCTGCATCTGAATATCCAGTAAGCTCAATGTTATCATCAGCTGGATACCATAATCCAAGATTCTCAGACCCCTTGAGATATCTTATAATTCTCTTGGCAGCATCAAGATGGCTCTTCTTTGGATTGGCTTGAAATCTTGCACACACTCCAACTGCAAATGTGATATCAGGCCTGCTTGCAGTGAGATATAGCAGTGATCCTATGATTCCTCTGTAGTTAGTGGAGTTTGTTGACTCTCCACCTTCATCAGGATCCATCTTCCAGTTAGTATTCATAGGAATTCTGAGTGGTTTGCTTGTAGCACATCCAAATTTCTTGATCATGTCCCTTGTATACTTGGCCTGATTGATGAATATTCCCTTCTTTGATTGAGTGACTTGAAGTCCTAAGAAGAAATTCATCAATCCCATCATGGACATCTCAAATTTACTTTGCATGAGTTTAGAGAACTTCTCACATAATTTTTCATTTGGAGATCCAAATATAATGTCATCCACATAGATTTGGACTAACAAAATATCATCTCCTTCACAGATTCTGAACAAGGTTCTGTCAACAGTGCCTTTGACAAAACCATGATCTAGAAGAAACTGTGATAGGGTGTCATACCAAGCTCTTGGAGCTTGCTTTAAGCCATAGAGAGCTTTCTTTAATCTGTACACCTTGTCTCCTTCTTCAAAGCCTGGGGGCTGTTCCACATATACTTCTTCTTTGAGCACCCCATTGAGAAATGCACTCTTCACATCCATTTGATACACCTTGAATCTCATGTGAGCTGCATATGCTAGGAAGAGTCTGATTGCCTCAAGTCTGGCCACTGGAGCAAAGGTCTCATCATAATCAATCCCTTCAGATTGACAATATCCTTTGGCCACCAGTCTTGCATTGTTTCTCACAATGATGTCATTTTCATTTTTCTTGTTTTTGAACACCCATTTAGTTCCAATGACATCTTGATGGGTTGGCCTGTCTACTAACTCCCAAACTTCATTTCTGGTAAACTGATTCAGCTCTTCTTGCATGGCTATGATCCAGTTGGTGTCTTGTAGTGCTTCCTCAATGTCTTTAGGTTCCTGTTCTGAAAGAAAACAACAAAACAGAGCACTTTCTCCATGAAATCTTCTAGTTTTGATCCCTTCACTTGGATTACCAAGTATCAGGCTAGATGGGTGGTCATGCAACCAAGTCCTTCTAGACCTGATCCTTTCAGGAGGATTGTCCTCATCTGAAGTTGGATCACTAGATTCATTAAATTCAGGAAAGTTAATTGAAGGATCAAGTTCAGGATCATATTCAGGGGTGTTGTCCTCATTGTCAGATAAGTTGACATATTCATTGGTTCCCCCTTGAATAGTGGATCCATTAACTACCTCAGCATTGCCTGCTTCTTCATTGGTAGTTGTTACCTGGTTTTGAACTGGGATGGGGTCAGTCAGTTCAATTTCTCCTTCAGGTTGGTTGTCTACTGGTTGATTGCTATCAGGTAGGTTGTCCAGTTTTTGATTTTCATGAAGTTCAGGCTGGGCAACCTCCACAAACACTGTTTCCTTGCTTTGAAGCCTTAATCTGGTTGTTCTTTGTGTTATCTCATCAATATTCAGGTTTCTATCCCTGAACTCATTAATAGATTCATCAAACACAACATGAGGTGTTTCTTCCACAATAAGAGTTTTGCAATTGTAAACTCTGTAAGCCTTGCTGATTTGTGAATATCCAACAAATATTCCTTCATCAGCTTTGCTATCAAAAGCTTTCAATTGCTCTTTCCCATTATTATGGATGAAACACTTACAACCAAATATGTGAAAATAAGCAACAGTGGGCAATCTACCTTTCCATATTTGATATGGGGTTTTACCTTGTCCTTTGGTGATTAAGGACCTGTTTTGAGTGTGACATGCAGTGCTAATGGCTTCAGCCCAGAACCTTTTAGGCAGTTTGGATTCAGCAATCAAGGTTCTAGCTGCCTCCTTCAAGGTCCTGTTCCTTCTTTCAGCAACCCCATTTTGTTGAGGTGTTCTTGCTGCTGAAGTTTCATGAGTGATGCCATTTTTGCTGCAATACTCATTGATGTATGAGTTAATGAACTCAGTGCCTTTGTCAGATCTGATTTTGACAATACTTAGGCCCTTTTCATTGCTTAATCTCATCATCAATTCAGGTAGTTTGATTTGGGTCTCCTTTTTGTTCAGCAAGAATACTACCCAAGTGTACCTGGAAAAATCATCAACAACAACTAAAGCATATTTTCTTCCATTTAAACATACTGGGATTATTGGCCCAAATAAATCCATATGCAATAGTTGAAGGACTCTCTCAGTTGAGATGACAGGTTTTCCTTTGAATGAGGCTTTGATCTGCTTTCCTTCCTGACATGGCTGGCATATATGTTCTTTGGTGAACACTTGATTTGGCAGCCCTTTAACTAGAGAGTTTCTTGCAATCTTGTTGATGGTTTTGAAGTTCAGGTGATTCAGTCTCTTGTGCCATAGCCAGCTTTGCTCATTTGTGCTTTTGGCAACAAGACAGACTGCTTCAGGGGTTTTGCTCCAATCTGCAAAATAAACATTTCCCATAGCCTCTTGTGATGCCTTGAGAGCTGTCTCCAAAGGTTACTGAAGGACCATCTTTTTCTATGAAGTCTGAGAGAAGCTCCTTGTTTCCAGTCATGTGCCTTGAACATCCACTGTCCAGGTACCATGCTGTTTTCTTGTTGATGCTTCTCTTCCTTTTGGGGTCCTTGCAGTCCTGCAAAGTCAAAATTTAGGTACCCTTTGAGTGTTGGGTCCTAGAGGGTTAGCTGTACCTTTTGGAACCCAAATCTGTCTGATAACTTTGATTGATTCAAAGTGACTGACTTGGTTTCCATTTACATCTACATACACAGTTTGACCCTTAAATGCCTTGGGTGACTTCTGTATATAAGTGTTAGCTTTGTAGAGTTCAGGAGAGTTGGTAAATTTCTTTGGGACATTTCTCCTGAAGTTACTAAGCTTAGGTGCAGCTGGGTAAGACTTTTGAGGATAGGTTTTTGGATGGCCTTTTCCATTTGGCAAGTAAGGTCCAGGCTTCCTGAATGTTTTATACCTATCAGAGGGTATTGCCCTTAATCCATTCAGTTGAGGTTGCCTCATTTGAGTTGGCCTCTTCTGAACATGTTTTGGACAACTCCTCTGATGATGATTCAGATAGGTTGGCCTTCCATTGGTTCTACCTTTCTGAACCTCATTCCTCCTGTAAGCAATGCCTTTAAC
Organism: Galeopsis tetrahit; assembly: GCA_963675135.1. NCBI lineage: Eukaryota > Viridiplantae > Streptophyta > Magnoliopsida > Lamiales > Lamiaceae > Galeopsis > Galeopsis tetrahit. The sequence goes on from OY776122.1 coordinate 36,524,932, forward strand.
CTTTTCCAAAGGTGTGGGTTTAGGTACATTGTTTACCTGAGTTGGTATAAAAATTCCTTTTCCCTTATCCTTGATCAGTGGTTGATTTACTTCATTTTCATTTTGTTGTGCCACTAATCTTACAAAAGTCATCTTAGAATTGCTTGATGAAGCAAAACTAAGACCAGGTGAGGGTTCAAATGGATTATAGCCTAATCCATCCCTTTGAGCAAATGGTCTTTGAAACCCTTGAATTTCCTCTATTGCCTTAGCAGATTTGTTCAAGGCAGACATTTTCATTTTCAAGCTCCCCTCACTTAATTTTAGAGTATCAAATTCTCTTGAGAGATTGTCAAATTTAGCTTGTAGAGTTCTAGAGTCAAAATCCTTTTTCTTTAGAGCCTGATTTTGCTCATCAATCAGCTTTTGTTGTTCAGAGACTTTGAGAGACATTTCTTCATGTTCTCTCACAATCTGTTGATACAACTCAGTTGATTTAATGTCAATTTCAGATTCAGGAGGATTGGACATTTTGACTTTAGACCTCAACTGTTCATTTTCTCTCAGAGCCATATTGCATACTTCTTGTATTCTGGTGAAATCTTCCAACAACTTTTCAAAGTCAAGATGGATTTCACTAGATTCATGTGTGTTAATTGACAAGTTGGAAGTTGAACATACCTCTTCATCTTCAAGTGCCATTTGACAGTCCTCATCACTGTCACTGTTGGAGAACAGCCCATCATCAGAAGAGTAGACACTCTCCTCACTTGCTGAATCTCCAGCTACCATAGCCTTCCTGTTGTTCAGCCTTTTATCTCTTTTGTTTTGCCTTTCCTTCCTTTCTTTTGCACTGAGGTCGGGACAGTCATACTGAAAATGACCCTTCTTCTGGCAGTTGTAACACACATCTTCATCATCATCCTTCTTGCTTGAGGACTCCTTCCTCCTTGATGATGATGGTTCACCTTTGCTGAATTTCTTCCTATCAGCATATCTGTCTTCTTTCTTTTCATCAGAGACTTTGTCCTCTGATTTATGTTCAGGAGAACTGAATCTCCTTCTGGTTCTGTTATCTTGGTAGAACTTCTTGTATCTACCAAATCTGGAGTTGAGCTTCTCAAATCTTCTAGCCATGAGTGCCAGCTCCTCCTTTATTTCAGATTTTGAAACAGACTGAGAGGATCTTTGAGTAATCTTCTTTTCTGTTTCAGCAGCTTTGAAGGCAACACCTTTGTTTGAAGAGGATGGCTCTTCATGCACCTTCTTTCTATTGAGATCAAACTCATATGCTTTGAGTTCAGAGAATACTTGCTGCATTGGCATGTTGTCAAGATTGCTGGTATTTTGCATCATGACAGAGTATATGTCCCACTTGGATGTGAGACTTCTCAAGATCTTCAGAGCAACCTCTCTTTTGGCATAGAACTTGCCAAGAGAGTTTATTTCATTCATGATGTCAGTGAACCTGCCATCAAGATGATCAATAGTTTCATTGGCCTCCATAGAGAATTGTTCATATTTTTGGATAGCCACTTGAAGCTTGTTCTCCTTGATCTTTTGGGTACCTTCACACATAAGTGCTAAGGTATCCCAAATCTCTTTAGCTGATGTGCAGTGGTACACTCTCCCCATCACTGCATCTGGAATTGTCTGGTACAATGTGTTCATTGCAATGTAGTTCAGGTTGTGCCTTTTTCTTTCTTCAGCTGTAAGGTCATCTTCATCTTTTGGCAGCAACTCCCTTGGATCAGCTTTTTGAGCATCAGTGAGCTTGGGATTTGCTTTAGTGAATGTGAATGGCCCTCTAGTGATGACTTTAAGCATCTCATCATGCTGGCAAGCAAGATGTGCTCTCATCCTGATTTTCCAGAAATCATAGTTCTCAATTGAGAACATTGGTAGTTTGTGATGAGAAATATGATTGACTTGGTTTGGACCCATATTGTTGATGGTGTTGACAGCATCTCCTGGAACTGCATTGTTAGCCATTTCAACAAATGTAATGTAAGATGAACACAGATGAGTTTTTCAGAAATTTGGATCAGTTCAGTGACCACAGAAAATGTGATTTTGAAAATCAGTTGGATTTTCAGAGGCAGTGGTCTTTGAACCCCTGCTCTGATACCACTTGTTGGTCCTTGGTGGAGTATAACACAAGTGTATGGGGGGGGGGGGAATGCACTTGTGTATGCAAATTCTTTTCTTTTTGATAAACTGGTCTTATCAGGCAAGTTGTCTCACAACTGGCCTGAGTGTGAACTTTGATAGATACTTGTCCTACTGATTACTATTGAGTGATCAGTTGGCTAAATATCTAAAAGAGTTGCTAAGTGCGGAATGTGGTTGGCCTTTACTCAAAGAAATACTCCAAGTTGATTTCTGAAAAATACAGGTTATCAGGGACTTTGTCCAAAACAGATTTTCTTACTTACTGAGTTATGAATCTTTAAAATATGTTTGAATGGAGTGAAATTAAGAATGCAGTAAGTAAATGAGACACAAATTTATAGTGGTTCAGAGACTCAAGCTCCTACATCCACTTTTCCTGATTGAACAGGATAATTCCTTCTCAATGGAATTAGCTTGTTTTATAGTGCCAAGGTGCACTGATCAACAACACTCTCTTAGTGTTTTGATCCCTAGGATAACTTGAGTCCTAGTGCTCAATCTCTCTGAGTTAAGACTGTGTTACTAACAGTCCTTAACTTCTCACTTCTACAACAAACACTTTCTTCACTAAATGAGATAAGGTTTGAGGTTTGGTTCCAACTAATAGAGATATCCTTTACAGTAAGAACAGTGTAAAGGCTTAGGATATCTCAATGCTAAGCTAGGATGTTTACAAAGATTGGCTTAGATGACTTGAAGTGATTCAGGAAACTTGGAATTCTAGTGAACAGCTTGGTTTCCTTTTGAAAGCTTGATGATAGTTTGATAGCTTGCAGTTGGATATGAATTCCTTTGATCACTTCTGTATTTATAGACAATCTGAACAACTAACCGTTGGAGGGATTAGCAATTCAAATATGTCGATTTGCAGCACCATTGAAACGGCTATGAAGCTTGACATCCTTTTATCCACTGTGTAAAAGAGGTCTTCAATGGTTGCTTGAGTGAATGTGTTGACTTCTGACAAATGCGGCTGAGAAGACTTGTGTCAGTTTCCAATTTTGCACAATGTCCTAGGTTGATTTGTGGCAAACTTTACACACAGCCAACGGTCAGATGGGACAAGCTCCCTGAACATTCCTGCTGCAGTTTTAGAATGTTCCAACATTCATTCAATGCTTCACTCTTTAATGCTCTAAGTCTTTAATGCTTGGTTCAGGCATGATTGGCAATAAATGCTTCATTGTATCTTCTGTAAGCTTTTGACATTTAATTCTCTTGATCATTTGTACTTCAAACTGCCTAGATCTTTTGCATTTATGAGCACAGCTTCAGTATACTTGAACTTCTTCAGCCAGGTTGTCCATTTGATCAGTTTGTCTTGAATAGATCAGCAGCTTTGTCCTATAGACCTATCAAGCTGCCTAACATTTCAGCTTTGGACAACTATCCTGATCACTAATATCTCATAACATTTCTGAGATTTTATCTTAAGCATACTACTCATTAAGTGTTCTGGGACAACTTGCCTGAACAATAACTTGAGCATATCTCAACTAACTTGTACATCATCAATCAGGGGTTTTGGTATCTAGATCAAAATCATTTTATTCCCAACACATTGTATTAGAGGAGTTACCCTTTTCCTTGACCGGGGTTTTTCCCTAAGAAGGATTTTTCTCGGCAAGGTTTTTAGTGGAGCTCCGACCTCTTGAATGGAGTGTATTCATATGGCTTTAGGGTTTATTTTGTGATATAAGATCTTATTTCATTCAAAAAAAAAAAAATATATATATATATATATGATGTTTCTTGTACAAATAGTAACAAATCAAACCATGTTAGAAAACGCAATCTGAAATAAAGGGCGCGGTTAAAGACACCCACCGACCTATTGAGGACACCCGCCAAGAGTTTTTTTAAAAAAGGGGTATGTAAATTGTCTATTTTACCCCTCCTTGAAAATTTAAAAAAATTGCGGATGAGTACACCCACCACTGTATCTATCGCGGGAAGAAGAAGGGTCGATCAAAATTCTCATTCCAAAACTTTCCAAAAATTGCAAAAGCGATTTTCAGTATTGAAGAACTCGAAAATGACCGATAGTGATGCAAAAGTGACTCGTGGGGGTGCCAAATATTCATTTTTAAGTTTTTTAACATGTTTTGAAGGTTTTTTAGTTTTGAAAATGAAAGTTTTTTTATGTCTAGGGTTTTGTTGTGTTTTGTTAGTTTAATCTTGTTTTTTTTTTTGGCAAAATGAGTTTATAATGGTATCTAGTTTAAATAGTATGCATTTAGGACATACATTTTGACAATATGAATGGCATTTGCTTGAATCGAAAAAAACTCTTATTCGCGTCTGGTTTCGGGAAGAAGATGATCATGTTCGTGTTTTTTTTTCGGACAACGATTCTTTGTCCCAAAAAAAAACATGAACATATGCTCAATGTTCGAAAATTTGTTCCCAACATGATAACAATGTTCGAAATTTTGTTCCGCGTGTTTAACTTGGTCGAATTTCCAACCCAAAACTCTCTGTTGGGAACAAATTTTCGAAACATTGCAGAATGATGTGAATACTTGAGCCAAGTTAGCTGAGGAGGAAATAGTCTGACGAGCACTTAGAAATTGGGGACATTTGTCTGCATAATGCTCCACACGACAGATTTGACAAATCTAATTGCCTGTAAAATGACAACGAGAGTTCGAATGTTGGACACGTCCAAAAGTAGAGCCACGGTCATGTGAGTGCCCATGTCCGACCCAATGAATGGGCGTTGATACCAACGAAGGCCCTTTGCCTGATTCAATAAATCAGGGAAGGCGGGAATAGGAGAGAATGCCATATAAGTGTCCGCAAATTGAACACGCAAACACCAATGGCTCTTATCGAAATCATCCATCGGACGACCAATAGCATTCAATTGATCACACAAATGCTTGAACTTCTTACCATAATATTCCACAGAAGAGTTACCACGGTGAAGAGAAAGAAGATAATTTCTGGCATATATACAGAAATACAATATAAATCAAAGAATATTTACTAAATTTATACACAGTCAATGTCATTTACTACTAGCCTTATTAGCCTCTCACGGAATAATTTTATCCCTATATAACAGCTGGTTAATGGAATAATAATTTATTTTTAAAAAAACTCCCATCATTTTTAAAACAAAGAATTTCATTTAGTTTTTTCCAGCCCAAATTTTACTAACAGCTACAGAGGGTTATATATATATATATTATAAACAGTCAGCTGTATGCATATATATAAAGATTGTTTTCAGTTTTCTGGTTTCAAGAACTCAGACTTATGGCTTCTTCTTCCCTTCAAATTGAAAACGGTATTTAATTTGAATTTGCACTTTAATTTGCATTCTGTTTTGAGTGTTGAATTTATGTAATGGCAGATTGTGGGATTATTAAGGCTGCTGCTGATGGAGACCCTAAAAAGCTGAAAAGTAAGCCGTTAATTTTGTTGAATTTATCAGGGTTGACGTTTCATTTCGACAGAGAAAATGGACGAAATCGGAGACATGTGCAAGTTCTTGGTCGACGAAGTGGGAGTCGACGTTCATTTCAAAACTCACAGAGGTCTTTCTCTCTGTCACAGCTAGCTTTATTAATTATTTTCACTTTATTTATATGTATAATTGACTGCTTCAGGGGCTACTCCTCTTACACTTGCTGTAGACAAGGGGCATGGTGTTACTGCGGAGTATCTCATCGAACGTGGTGCTGAAATTACGATGCCTGATGAAAAAGGATACACTCCATTGCATACCGCTATTAAAAATGGTTGTTTTTCCTTATTCAGATGACATTGTTTTGATGATACACATATATATATATATATAATTGTTGATTTTTCAGGAAACAAGGAGCTTGTGATAATGTTGCTGAAAAATGGTTCGGATTTAACGACGGATTCTGTGGCTGGAACACCCCTGAACTGTGCTGCAGAGTTAGGGAATGCTGACATTTCGAAGATTCTGATTGAAAATAATGCTGAGGTTTAAACCAAAATTGCTAAAAATGATTAGTCATGTATATTGTTTCTTTTTCAATTTTGGTCATTTCACTGTTAATTTTGATGTAAGCTTTTTCTCTATTTCATTTTGGTTTCATGTTATGTCATTATTTCTATCCAATTTTATTCCTTTCGATTTGGCTCAACAGAACCAAATTTGACACAATAAGGATCAAAATTGAAAAAGAAAAAACTTACATAACTAATATTGCACACGGTCTAAATTACAGGACCGTCCTTGATATTAAGTCAATGATAAATATATAATATTATTGGAGACCATTCTGTTTCTTTTTTGCAGCTAAACACGATTTCTAAATATAGTGGCTTCACCCCTCTAATTTCCGCAGTCACCTTTGACAAATTTGAATGTGTGGAGGTTCTGGTAGAAGTATGTTTATGCTCAATTAATTTGAAATAAGTAATCTTGTTTCTTGTCTGTTGAATGCACTTTTTTTTTTTTTTTTTCCATGTAGGCTAGGGCTGATGCAAACAAATTTGCACATGGATTAAGTCCTTTGGCACATGCGGTAGAAAGAAATTCAAAAAGTTGTATCGACGCTTTGCTTGCAGGCGGAGCAGATCGATGTGGATTTAGTTAGCTCAGTTAGTTTCTTTAATCTTGATTAGTATTTGTTGTCTAATTGTTTGCTAATCATATGTTTATTTGAAAATTTGCAGTGGGGTTTGAGACCTATTGACCATGCGGCTATCTGGGGTAATCGTGAAGCTATTTGGATGTTGATTCAAGCGAGGCCTAGGCTTATGGCTACTCCTAACTGGAGCCTTATTAAATTCCTGAACAGTCTAAACTATTATCAATTTCTCTATCATTATCTTTATTTCATTTCTACGACTGTAATAAGAGTGTCATTTGTTGCGTGCAGAGAGATCTATACGGCAGAAATTGTATGAAGAATGGCGATGATGCATGGGACGAAAAAGATTACTCCTCCGCAATCACATCATATACTCATGTACATAATTGCGGTTTTCTTCTTATTTATTCTTCTAAATAATCACATAACCTTGATTGTAGGCTACGCGCGTTACAATGGAGATATTGAAGCTAGTTGTGGCAAATCGGAGCTTATGCTGGGCGTGTGAGGGGGAAGGTGAGTTTGCTTTATATGATGCTGTGATATGTGATAAAGTGAAACCAGATTGGGATAAGGCTTACCTCAGAGCAGCCAATGCATGGCACCTACTCAAGGTACTAAATAATCCAGTTGGTTTGGTCGATTTTAATTGTTGTAATTTATTTTGTGTGTAGAGGTATCACACGTCGTCAAACGCATTTAAAAGGGCTTTCGAAATGGATCCTAAAAATGACGAAATTGGTGAGCTAGCTTCAAACTATTTATTACATATCTTAATTTAATCTTTAATTTAGGCAGTAACTAACGTATAAGTTGTGTGGTGCAGAGAGATGAGATGGATGCTATGTAGGTGAATTTGCAAAATTTCAATGTCTACTCTAGTATTGGAATTATTGTTTGAGGTTTTCGTTTTCATAGAATAAGATGTTCGGACACAATAAAGATTACAGAAATATTAAACCACAACGTCACGATGTCACAACAATGCACGCGCGTGTCTTACAAACTTAAACACGCAATCGGGTTCATCATCCAAATTTAACAGCTATATACGGAAGAAAAAGTCTTGCTTTATTATTTTTTTGGATGGAAAAGAGAATATATTAACGAGTACTAGAGGTACACAAATTAAGAGTTACAGCGTATAGAATACAAACTAAGCCAATGGCAAGACAGACATAGACACTCAAGGCTTCTTACAACACTAATCCGAAAAGGAGAAGTGATTGGTACCACAAAAATTAAAGGAAAATAGACTCCACATTCTGGCTCTGATCTCCTCTGAAGATTCTACCGTTTCTAGCTTTCCATAGTAACCAAACGGTACATGACCAAATGCACTCTAGAACATGTTCCCTCCGTTTGCTGCCGAGATATTGCAGCAGATGCGCCGCAGGTTTGGGGCTGCAAGGCATTGGGCAACCGAGCCAAGAGTAACACAAGGACCAAATTTGATGTGAAAGGGCGCACTCAAAGAAGAGATGGCGAACACTTTCCTTGGACAGCCCACATAGGCCAACGTCGTCTCCGTCTCCAAGAACTTTCCTTCTTTTCAAATTCACATGCACGGGGAATCTGCAATGATTGTGAAAATCTTCAAAAAGCTTCAGGAAATCAGCCTTTGACGAATCACAACTCCAAACTGCTTCAATTTCTGCTTCGGAGAAGGGCTCCACTAACATCAGGTTGTCTGCAAAAAGTCTTACTAACATCGGTTGAAGTAAGGGTAGAATCATGAAAAGGAATCACAAGATTTTTTTTTTATGTTCAATACTATATTATAATGGGACATTCATTTGTGGTTACAACTTTCTGAGTAAAATGAAGTGGAAGATTTGAATATTGATTTGAGTTATGATATACGTACAGGAGATAGATGCAGGGACCGTTAGTATACCGTTGATGTATACTGGGTTCCGCAGTGCTTGTACCCATGTTGGTCGATAAGAAAATTGCAGGTTGTGGGTTGTAATCTAGGAAATCATGGATATGTTGGGGAATTTTGTTTATGCTTCTAGTTTGGAAGAAAAAAACACAAGTATATTTTGAAGGCTTTGAGAAGACTAAGGGCCCGTTTGGCTCAACTTATAAGCTACTTAAAACAGCTTATAAGTTGTTTAAGAGCTTATAAGCTGTGTAAATGTGTTTGGCAAATTTTTTTTTAAACATCTTATAAGTTGTATAAATAAGCTACTTGAAGCTTATAAGCTCCAAAATAAAAAGTAGGACAACCCCAATTTATTTTTTAGAAACTTATAAGATATATGTAAATTACAAAAATATCCCTAATACTTTTAATTATTTACATGAATATTAATACAAAAAATAACAATTTCATTAATCATAATTTTTTTATTTTCTCTCTCCTCTCTCTCTCCCCTCACGATCTCTCTCCCCCTTTTCTCCCTTCTCTGTCGCGAACCCTAATCCCCAATCGCCGGAAGAGAAGCCGATGCCGAAGAACAACAAAGATGTGATCCGGTTAGAGTGAGAAGCCGTTATTCCTATTCTCAAGCCCAGGCTCATCGTTCACTTAGCCAACCTCATTGGTACATTCCTCCTCGTTCTTCTCCTTTGGAATTATCTGCATTCTGTTTAATTCGCGAATTTATGCTTGTTGTGCTGTTATTCTATTTCGCTTATTTGACGAAGAATTGGATTCCGAATGCAATTTTTTGATTTTTTAAACAATACATTTGATTGGGAAAACAAATTTGGGCTTACATGTAACACGAGGAAAATGAGAGTGTCTCATATCTCCAATACCTCACTCCTCGCCATTGTTTTCCTAGATGTTTATTTCTTTCAAAAAAAGAAATTGTAATGAATGCACTATAAGTTGATCTGGTATAAATGTTCTGATGGGGAAATCAAAAGAAAATGCTAGGGAAACAATTTTGGTTGGTTTTTGGTATGGTAGCTAGGTGCAAATATGATGGAAATGAAAGCACGAGGAACACTTGTAGGGATGGAGGGCTCATTTCCCTCTCAGTTCTTAGACAAAGCAATAAGCAAATGAGATAAAAGCCATTTTACTTCCTCATTGTTTCTTTGATTTTATTGTCCTTTCCCGAACATTTTCCTTTTCTCATCATATCTTCAAAAAACAAATGGTGAAGAATGCAGTTTCAGTTTATTTGATGCAGAAGAAAAAAAAAAAAAAGCCTATTGTATTCTATTCTTTCGTCGTCTTTGATTGTTGTAGTAATCTAGATGACATGTTTGGCATAAGTCATCACCTTAGGGATGATTGTTTTCAATTTGGAGAAGTAATTGTAAGCAGCATAGCTTTTGAATTCTTACAACATTCTAGTTTCTTGATTTTTGAATAAAGCTTCTTGAGATTGAGACAGTAGATCAAAACCAAATAATTTATGGCAAAATCCTTTTTTAATTCCCTTTATTTTATTCTTAGTGGTACATGTATTAACTTCAATGATCAAAAAAATCATATTAAAATGATGAACAGTTTCATGTCCTGCTAAAAGGATTTCAATATTTTAGTGCTATTTTCTTTTAAGCACTTGCACACTAGCAGTTTCTAGAATCTTAAACACTTGTCTTAGTCATGTGCTCCATTTACCTTTTCACCTTACCTATGTACTACACTCTTTATTTTGTTTTTTGGATTCTTGTCATCAAAGTAGAGATCTTAGAGGGCAGTGAGAATGAGATTGAGATCTTAGAGGATGGTGAGACAAAAGAAGTTGAAGACCATGTGGAGATTGGCGACAGCGATGACATCGTATTCACTGAGAATGATCCAAGTTTTGAAACCCAAGAAACAAGCAGTATCGGTGGTGATAAGAATATGTTTCCATCTTTGGCATCAATCAAAAGAAAGTATTCTGGAGAAAATAGCAAGAGAAAGAAGGTTTCTGGAGCAGCTTCTATTAAAGAAAGTGTTAATTCACTCCTACATTTCATGGAGAACAAGAATAATGCCACTTTTGCACCTTCCACGGAGACGACTATTAGGGAGGCCTTGGAGATTTTAAAGGACATCCCTGGAATTACCCCCACAAGCGAACTTTGGAATTATGCTTGCAACCTTTTGAGCAAGAAAGATATGAGAGAAGTGTTTGCTAGTCAACCATCTAACGAGTCACGCCTATCGTGGCTTGAGTTTAATTATAGCCAATTCAAGAAAAATCAATGATTGTAGTTTTTTTTATTTTAAGTAAGTCTAGTAAATTTGGCATTGATGTATTAAAAACTCATGTAGAATGGTTTGTTGTTAACGGGATCGTTACTACTATGCTTCTTTTGTTGTTTCACTATTGAAGCTCTTCTTTAATCTTTTTCTGCAGATCTGTTTTTTTTTTTTTTTTTTGAGTACTTTGCGCTTTATATAAGTAACATCTATCACCTTCTTCAATCTTGTAAACAAATCTTACATGGAAATGTGAAATTGCAAGGCTTATGGTTTCTACTTCCTATGGTGTTTACTTATGATGTTCTTTTCATACTACTTACTACTTATTTGCAGGGCCTGGTTGTTCATCTCTGGGAGTTGGGGCTCTCTCTGAGAATGGACCATTTAGGCCTAGTAGTGGGAATGGCCTTGTTAGGAATGAATACAGCTGGAACAAGGGTGGCTACTTTCTGCCTTCTTTCTTCAAATTCTTCTTCTTCTTTGTTTTAATAATTCTTTGTTTGATTTGATTTGCAGAAGCAAATATCTTGTATTTGGAGTCAGCAATTGGAGTTGGATTTTCTTATTCTGCAAACTCCTCCTCTTATGAAGGTGTGAGTGACAAGATCACAGGTATGTATGCATCTACATCTACATTACATTGCATTGCATTGCATTTTTTAACATTGTGTGTATGTTGTAGCCCGTGACAACTTGATGTTCTTGCAAAACTGGTTCCTTAAGTTCCCACAATACAAACACAGAAGCTTGTATATTGAAGGAGAGAGTTATGCTGGTATGTAACTAACTTTCAACACAGAGAAAGATAAAAAAATAAAAATAATAATGTCTAATACTAAGTGTTATGTTATTTATAATTATATATAGGGCACTATCTTCCACAGCTGGCAGAGCTAATGATCCAATTCAACAACAAACAAAAAATGAACTTCAACTTGAAAGGAATTGCAGTGAGTTTTCATTTTTTCACTATTAATATTACTATTACTATTACTATTGTATTGTGTATTAATTCAATTGTTACTACAGCTTGGAAATCCAGTACTGGAATTTGCAACTGATTTCAATTCAAGGGCAGAGTTCTTTTGGTCTCATGGGCTGATTTCAGACACAACATACACAATGTTCACTTCTGCTTGCAATTATTCAAGATATGTTAGTGAAAATTGCAAGGCTTATGGCAGTGCGAGATTCAATTGCTGTGGAAATTGCTAAGCAAAGTTGATAATCTTGAATTCGATTAATAGGTGATGGTAATTATTATTTAGTATTTGAAGAATTTTGTTTAACAAAGTTTATGTGCTTGCGCGTTGTAAAGATTTTTTTTGTTGAATTTAATATATTTTTAGCACTATTTTAATCAAAGTAAATAGTTTTTGCTTTTTTTTTTAATTATTATTTTGGTTTAGATAAAATAAAAAAATCAAATTTGAATTTATTGAATTTATATTTTAAGATTTTGTTAAGTAGTAACAAAAAAAAATACAAATTTAAAAAATTAAAAGATTAGATTTTAAATTGTTTAGTAGTATTTATTAAAAAAACAAGAATGATAATAAATTCAAAAAAAGTTGTGTTAACAAATTTTGTTTAAAAAAAAAGACTATTTGCATTTTTCGAGAAAAGAAAAAATGAAAAGATTATCTAAAATTATTGCGTTAACAACAGATTTTGTTTAAAAAAATTGCATTAACAAAAACATGGAGTAAACATGTCCTTTTTGGTAATTACAATATTAAAAATAGCTTATAATGCCAAACACATCATCATCTTATAAGATTGTATAAGAACTTATAAGTTCCATTAGCCAAACACTTTTATAACTTATAAGCTACTTAAAAATTACATCTTATAAGTTGTTTTAAGAGCTTATAAGATATTATAGCTTATAAGCAATTTAAAATAAGTTGAGCCAAACACCCTCTAATTTGTATTTCTCAAGTTTGTAGTTTTTTTTTTTTGATCTAAAGGTAAATAGACGATCAACAGTCCAAAAGGACCGACGCCAAACAATGTTGTTACATCAATGCCCAAGGCTAACACCACTCTACTCTTCTAAAAAATTTCAAAATGGCAAAACAAGACTAAAGAAAGTAAATGCATCACCGAACCAGCAGCAATTATCTTCAATCAGCCCGAAAATCTGAACTGCAGCCACAATTACTCCAAAAACAGCCCAGAAAAAAACTGCACGTACTGCACCTTCATAACAGCATCAATAAATCTTCTCACAATCCAACAAAACGTGCAACCAGCGCCAGCCTCACTTGACTTAAAACCAGCTAACAGCAATCAGCAGCCACTAACTACTACAGACCAGCCCAAATCTATCCTTTTTCTTTTACTTGTGGCCCTCAACCAAGAGCAGCTTCTGTATATCCTCTTCCTCCATATTCTGCTGCTCGTTCTCATCATTACTAGACTGCTCACTCAGTTTCTCAAACTGCTTGATCTTCCCTCGAACACTATTATGGAGTGCAAAGAAGTAGATTAAAAGACTTAAGAAAGTGATAACAAGAACACAGCCGAGGCTGCCCAATTTCAGCCGAAGCTGCCCAATTTCCAATTTCTAATCCTCCTCCACAACAATAGTTCCAGCCTCTATTTATAATACCTAATAACAGAAACTCCCAAAACTAACTGCTATCAAGGCATCAAGCCAAACTAACTAACTGCTATCAAACCAAACTGACTAACTGCTATTTACTAATATTTCCCTCTGTTATAACAGATGTGAGAAAGATAAAATAAAACGATAAACGAGAACACAGATTTACGTGGTTCACTACCAATGTGATAGCTACGTCCACGGCAGAGAAGAGAGGATCCGTATATTATTCAAAGTACAGACAGATTTCAGGGTACAGACAGATTTCAGAGTACAGTATTTCAGAGTACAGTATTTCAGAATACAGTATTTCAGAATACAGTTTTACACTAGGTAAAAATAGGGATATAAATATAGGCCCTAACAGACTTAGAGTTCAAGACATACCAAATATAAACCCTAACAGAAACTTAGGGTTCAAGACATTCCATATATAAACCCTAACAGATTTGGAGTTCAAGACATACCAAATATAAACCCCAACAGATTTGGAGTTCAAGACATACCAAATATAAACCCCAACAGATTTGGAGTTCAAGATATACCAAATATAAACCCTAACAGAAACTTAGGGTTCAAGGCATTCCAACAAATCTCCACATTGACTTGAATCCTATCACAGATCAACGGATGTTTCAGATGCACCATAAAGATGCCAGATTGTACGAGCAACTCCTCGTACACAAATTTGTCCTCAACAAGAACAAATCTCCACCTTGACTTGAATCCTCTCACAGATCAACAGATGTTTCAGATGCACCATAAAGATGCCAGATTGTACGAGTGACTCCTCGTACACAGATTTGCCCTTAATAGGGCAACTAACAGCTTGTAACATTCAGCAAATCTGACAACGTTGAACCTTGCAGGAAATACAAAGTCCCCCATTTCACACCTTTCAGAACCACATTATCACCCTTGCAGACATACAGAACTCCACCCTCACCTTTGAAACTGAAACCCCTACTGTCCAATAGACTTAGTGATATCAGATTCTTCGTCATGTGTGGAACATGTCTAACGTCGTTCAATGTGCAGAATTTACCATCATATGTCCGTAGCTGAATTGAGCCTATCCCAAACGCCTTATAAACAACACTGTTGGCCATACTAATATTGCCTCCGTCTACCTGCTCGTAGGTTGTGAACCACTCCCTCCGCGGACATATGTGGTAAGATGCCCCTGAATCAAGAACCCACACATCAGAGTGATGTGTTTGTTCATCAGCAACTAGGGCCAAATCTTCCTTAAAATTGGTGCCATCATCTTCTGCAACAGCAACAATACCGATCTTATTTTCCGGCTTCTTTTTCGGACAATCGAGTTTCCAATGCCCTTTCTCCTTGCAGTAGTTACAAACGTCATCAGGTTTAGGACCTTTGGAAACAGACTTCTTAGAAAAATTCTCTTTCCCAGATTTTCCATGTCCCTTACTCCCGCTGGCTACTAGCCCAACAGCCTGATTGTCTACACCCCCACCACTGGCCTTATGTCTCAACTCTCTGGTATAAAGAGATGATATAACCTCTTCAAGAGATATATAATCTTTCCCAACAATGAAAGATTGAACAAAATTCTCATACGACAAAGGTAGAGAAACTAACAGAATTAACGCAGCATCCTCATCCTCAACTTTAACATCAATATTACGCAATTCTAATAAAATTGTATTCAATTGATCTAAGTGTTCACGGAGTGACTGACCTTCTTGCATACGCAAACTAAACAGACGTTGCTTCAAAAACAACTTGTTGGTGAGAGACTTCGTCATGTACAGACTCTCCAGTTTCAACCAGAGACCCGTCGCAGTTTCCTCTTCCGCGACTTCGGTAATGACGTCGTCTGCAAGGCACAACATAATTGTTGAGTGTGCCTTCTCCTCCAGAGTGGCCATCTTAGATTCGTCCAGATCCACCGTCTTTTTCATCAGCGGTGCCCACAACCCTTGTTGTTTCAACAAAGCACGCATCTTGATTTGCCATAAATTAAAACTGTTCCTCCCCGTAAACTTCTCGATTTTCACGCTCATCCCAGACATCTTTCTCTCCAGATTGCGGAAACCCTACCCGAGCTCTAGATACCAGTTTGTTATAACAGATGTGAGAAAGATAAAATAAACGATAAACGAGAACACAGATTTACGTGGTTCACTACCAATGTGATAGCTACGTCCACGGCAGAGAAGAGAGGATCCGTATATTATTCAGAGTACAGACAGATTTCAGGGTACAGACAGATTTCAGAGTACAGTATTTCAGAATACAGTTTTACACTAGGTAAAAATAGGGATACACTACAAGAAAACTGCAATTTAGCCGTCAAAAAATTTGTCGTTAATTCTAATATTTTCGTCGCTAACGCGAGTTAGCGATGAAATAATTTTGTCGCAGGATTTGTTGCTATACGCCCGTCGCTAACGTGTTTGCGATAAAAAAAATTAATTTTGTCGCAAATGTTTGCGATGAAAATTTGAGTTTCATCGCAAAATATTAGCGACGAAAATTTAGGTTTCATCGCAAAATATTAGCGACGAAAATATAAGTTTCATCGCAAAATGTTAGCGACGAAAATATGAGTTTCATCACAAAATGTTTGCGAGGAAAATCAAACATTTGTCGCAAACACGTTAGCGACGGGTGTATAGCAACAAATCCCGCGACAAAATTATTTCATCGCTAACTCACATTAGCAACAAAAATATTAGAATTTTTGTTGCTAATATTTGGCTATGATATCCGATTTACGAATCATTCTCTAAACCCACTTCCGTACTCGACCAACCCAACCCGCACCCACACCCACACCCACCCCGCCCCACCCAACCGAACCAATTCAATCGTTCTCTAAACCCACTTCTGCACTCGACCCGCCCTAACACTCAACCCGCCCCACCCCAACCCGTACCCAACCCACACCCGACCCGTCCCAACCGACCCCAACTCAACCCAACTCAACCCAACCCGCACCCACATACCCCCTCCCCCATTTTATTTAAATAAATATTTTATTTGGTCTTGGTGGGAATTGATCCCGGGTGGATGGGCGCCCATAGCTGGGCGCCTACCATTCGGGCAGACAGCTCTTTGGTTCAGTTTTTAATATTAATTATATATATATTCAATTGTTACTAATTTAGTTATTTTTACTCATTTAATAATTTATTTCACATTTATTAATTGATTAATTTTTAACTTGTAACAACTATATATGTATATATACAGGTGTATATATATTGTAATTTTTAAAACAATTCCAATTGTAAAAACTCAATGTTACTTTAAATTTTTTTTTAAAATAATAAATATTAGAGCCAATCTTCATTCTCCCATCTTTAATTATGTTCATCTTCATTTGCATCATCATATTTATAAATATTTTTATAAACATTCATACTGATTTATAAGACATAAAATTTGGAGAATTATTAAACATTTAATTATATAAATTGATTTTCTTGATTTAATAAGCATAGTTGATTTAATATTAGCCACGAAATATAATTATCATTGTTGTTCTTATTATTAACAACAAAATAAAATAATTTGATAAAAGTGTAGCGATAAAATATTTTAATTTTGTTGCAAATATTAATTCCAAGAAATTAGCCACAAAAAATATATTTCATCGTAAAATAATAGCGACTAAATATAATTTTCATTGTTGTCCTAATTATTAAAAACAAAATAAAAGAATTTGTTGCTAGTTTAGCGATGAAATATTTTTATTTCATCGCAAAAAGTAATTTCAATAAATTAGCCACAAAAAATTATATTTCATCGCAAAATATTAGCGACAAAATATAATTTTCATTGTTGTTCTGACTATTAACAACAAAATCCAGCAATACGTTGCTAGTATAGCGATGAAATATTTTAATTTCATCGCAAAAATTAATTTCAATAAATTAGCCACAAAAATTTCTATTTCATCGTAAAATATTAGTGATGAAATATAATTTTCATTGTTGTTCTGATTATTAACAGCAAAATGAAGCAATTTGTTGCTAATATAGCAATGAAATATATAAATTTTGTTGCAAAAATTAATTTCAAGAAATTAGCCACAAAATTTTCAATTTTATCGCAAAATATTAGCAAGAAAATATAATTGTCATTGTTGCTCAGATTATTAACAACAAAATGATGCAATTTGTTGCTAATAAAGTGATGAAATATATAAATTTTGTTGCAAAAATTAATTTCAAGAAATTAGCCACAAAACTTTCTATTTCATCGCAAAATATTAGCAACGAAGTATAATATTCATTTTTGTTCTGATTATTAACAACAAAATGAAGCAATTTGCTGCTAATATAGCGATGAAATATATAAATTTTTTTGCAAAAATTAATTTCAAAAAATTAGCCACGAAAATTTCTATTTCATCGCAAAATATTAGCAACGAAATATAATTTTCATAGTTTATATTATTATTAACAACAAAATGAAGCAAATTGTTGCTAATATAACGATGAAATATATAAATTTTGTTGTAAAAAATAATTTCAAGAAATTAGCCACAAAAATTTCTATTTCATCGCAAAATATTTGCGACGGAATATAATTTTCATTGTTGTTTTGATTATTAACAACAAAATGAAACAATTTGTTGCTAATATAGCAATGAAATATATATATTTTGTTGCAAATACTAAATCTAACAATTTAGCAGCGAAAATTTATATTTCGTTGCTAAAAATTGAATTTAGCGATGAAATTTAGACTTGTCGCAAAATTTTCGTCGCTATTCCCCCCATTTCTTGTAGTGATATAAATATAGGCCCTAACAGACTTAGAGTTCAAGACATACCAAATATAAACCCTAACAGAAACTTAGGGTTCAAGACATTCCATATATAAACCCTAACAGATTTGGAGTTCAAGACATACCAAATATAAACCCCAACAGATTTGGAGTTCAAGACATACCAAATATAAACCCCAACAGATTTGGAGTTCAAGATATACCAAATATAAACCCTAACAGAAACTTAGGGTTCAAGGCATTCCAACACCCTCAACAGTAATATTCCCCTCGACTGCCTCCCACATTCCTCTCGTTTACGATACATAACAATTCCCACCCTCTCAAAAACAGCCTTGTCCCCAAGGCTGGAAACAGGGAACAAACAGTATCTTCGACCACGAAAATTCCTTCCTCCAGCAGATAGCCCCGGAATTGCAAGAAACACTCCCAATCACCTGGACATAGATCTACGACCTTCTGAAACTCATCAGCCGCAGCAACATAGTTTCCTGCCCTATCAAGAACCCTTCCCTGTAAATGTCGTTTAACTACTTCAATCATAACAAGGGATCCTGTACTTCCAAATAGAATCACTAATGCCTCGGCACAATTGCATTGATGCTCCAACAGAGAGACATAAACGCTAAGAGCTTCAGGCTCATTCAACCCATGAGAAGCTATACGTTCATTTATCAAATCTTCACCATGAGGACCCCACGATCTGCAACTGTTTCGATCTGAGTCAGCGACAGCAGTGTTCGGTGATAGTCTCTCAGCTCTTCGGGGATTAGTTGGGACCATGGTTATGCGTTTCCGGCCTCGATCCCAGTATAAACGTGCAGGCAGCGCATCCGGAAGAGTGGAAAGTTCCTTCTTCAGCCAACTCGTAATGAGTTGTGGCGATTTCAGTGTAGTTGAAGCTGTGGCATATGGTTTCCCCTCCCCTGGTAAGACAGACGTAGCTGGGAGAAGTGATGGGCTCTGGGACGACAGTGCTATCTCAATAGAAGAACCCGAGCTTTTAATTCTAATGCCCTGTTCGGTTGCGACAGGTTTGGGGCCTATCACGGTACTTGTGGCGACATGAGGCGTCTTCGGAGCAGCAGTGGGTTGGGCTACAAGATCCTTATGGATGGCAGTAAATACCAGAGGCGGGCTGGATACAGAAGTTGGGACCCTAGAAGTCCTGACGCCAACAGACGGAACTGCAGTTTGGCTGACTGGTTTTGTGATGGTTTCTTGTTGACTCTGTACGGGTTCTTGATGACCAGGTGCAGTTAGCGCGCAAGCTGCTGGGGCTGGTGCCGGCGAGACAACCACGGCTGAGTTATCCAAGAACTGGCACAACATCTCACGGATCGTCGCTACTTCTTTCTCCAAAGTTACGCAAGACGACTAAAGCGTCGCTACTCCTTTCTCCAAAGTTACGCAAGACGACTGAAGCGCCGCCACTGCCGTTTCCAAAGTGTCGAGACGTGATTCTGTTCGCGTCATGATCCGGCAGATCGGACCAATTATTATGGAGTGCAAAGAAGTAGATTAAAATACTTAAGAAAGTGATAACAAGAACACAGCCGAGGCTGCCCAATTTCAGCCGAAGCTGCCCAATTTTCCCCTCGACTGCCTCCCACATTCCTCTCGTTTACGATACATAACAAACACCCTTCGGCTCCTCTTTCTTATATTTCTCAGTATGCATGGACTGCCCAATCTCATTCTATTTTCCAGTTCCCAACTGAGCTCTGTCCACCCCATCCGTATTCTCATCCCGAAGAACATCATATCTGCCCACAATTTTAACCCCATCTTTCTTCGTCTCTTTCTGCAGTGACACACCAAGATTACATATTTATACTTTTTGGTGACACAGGAGTCAAAGTAAAGTAAATTCACAATCCAAACTACAAGGTGACTCTTTGACTAGAATATTAAAGGACACAATCTAACATTGCCTCCCTTAAACCAAATTTGCCTCAACTCAAGAGTTTAACCATTAATGTATGTTGCTTCAGTGAAAGCTCGATAAACTCGATTATATATATCTGGTAGTCCTCGGTTGGAAATCTTTGAGTTGCGACTTTTGGAAAACAATGAGGACTTGAAATCCTGTCTGCAAGTTTAAAAAACCTGATGATCGAGAAGTGGTTATGTGACGACGATGCTCATCCATCAGTCGATACAGTGCTGAGAATCTGTTGTCCGAATCTTGAAACATTGGAAATATAAATGTTTGTTTACAGATGTCTCGTCTTTAAGTCATTAGATGATTCATTTGTTGTTTAATAATCTATTTTTTCTCTTTAATCATTTTTACAAATTGTTTAAATTTCAAATGATGTATAGTCAAGGTGATTTTCTGATTGTGGTTTTCATGAGAAGGATCGTCGTTCGCATAGCGTTAACGGGTTTCTACATTTGGCCGGATGGTATATGTGGTTCCCCCTTGGCCCTCACGGCTTCAAAACTCCCTCTTCCGACTTGACATGCCGGGCTTGGTCATCCGTCCTCCAAAATTTTAGGTTCCGTTATTTCCCATTATAATATTGTATTGAACAAACATTTTTTCTTTTGCTTATGATTCTTGGAAATGCATCAAAAAATGTATAAACATGACAACATCCATCTCAACAAGTCATTAAAAATTTGCAAATTCACCTACAAAGCATCCATCTCATCTCTCTGCACCATATATACAACTTATATGTTAGTCACTGCCTAAATAAAAAAATTAAAGATATGTAATAAACAGTTTGAAGCTCACCCACCAATTTCTTCATTTTCAGGATCCAATTCGAAAGCCCTTTTAAATGTGTCTGACGACAAGCGATACCTCTTGAGTAGGTGCCATGCAGTAGCTTCTCTGAGGTGAGCCTTGGCCCAATCTGGTTTCGCTACAACACATGCCTGAGCATCATTTAAAGCAAACACGCCTTCCCCCATACGCGCCCAGCATAAGCCCCGATTTGCCACAAGTTTTTCATTGTTTGGATTGGAATGTATAGCCTACAACCATTATGATATCTATGTAAGGATGTGATTAGAAGAAAACCACACGATTGGCTACAATTGTATACCTCAGTGTATGATGCGATTGCAGAAGAGTAATCTTGTTTGTCCCATGCATTATCGCCATTCTGCTGAAGATTTCTGCTGTATCGATTTATCTGCAAGCAACATATAATACTCTTATTACAGCAAAAATATGGTAAAATGATAGAGAAATGACTATTAAGACCTTTTCTTCAGCTTCAACAAAAATTTTACTACTCAGAGAGTCAAAAAGGATCCGAATACGAGTAGCCATAAGCCAAGGCCTTGCTAGAATCAAGATCCAAATAGCTTCAAGATTACCCTCGATAGCCGCATACTCAATAGGTCTCAAACCACACTGCGAATTTTCAATAAACACATGATTAGCAAAGAAAAGACACCAATTAGACAAATCAAGATTAAAGAAACTAACCGAGCTAACTGAATCCACATCTGCTCCGGCTGCAAGCAAAGCGTCGATATAACTGTTTGATTTTGTTTGTATGGCATGGGCCAAAGGACTTAATCCATATGCAGACCTGTTTGGATCAGCCCCAGCCTATATGGGAAAAAATGCATTCAAAAGACGAGAAACTTGACAACGTTATTTCAAATTAACATACTTTCAGCAGAAGCTCCACGCATTCAACGTTGTTAGTGTTGGAGCAAATTGCAGATACAAGAGGGGAGCAGCCAAGATATTTGGAAACCGAGTTTGGCTGCAAAAAAGAAACGTAAAATTACAGGATGATTCATGATATTAACAAAATACAGGACTAAAATTTGTTTTAACCTCAGCATTATTTTGTAACAGAATATTCATATTGTCAGCATTCCCAAGTATTGCAGCACAGTGCAGGGGTGTTCCATACTCAGAATCAGCCTCTATATCCGCATCGTTTTTCAGCAACATTATCAGAAGCCCTTTGTTATCTGAAAAATCGATCAACGTACAATTAATTATGTTTCATCAAAACAAAATAACGAAAAACAAGTATAGAGTCACAACCATTTACAAGAGCTAAATGCAATGCAGAGTATCCATTAGAATCAGTGATGGTAATTTCAGCACCGCGTTCGATGAGATACTCTACAATAAGAACATGCCCCACTTTTGCAGCGATTAGAAAAGGAGTGTCCCCTGAAGAAGTCAAGTATACAAAACATTAACTAATAAATATACAAATGAAGCAGAGAGAGAGAGAGAGAGGTGAGAAAGAGACCCTTGCGATTTTTGGCATTAATGTCGACTCCCACTTCGTCGACCAAGAACTTGCACACGTCTAACGCACCCATTCCAGTCACTAAGTGCAAAACATTATACCCTAAATCAATATTTTCAAAATCACATATTCTCCGGAACTTTCCTTCATCTCCAATTTCTTCCCTTTCCTCTGTATCAAAATGTGATGTCAACCCACAACACAACTTAATTCAACAAAATTAACTACTTACTTTTCAGCTCTCCAATGTCTCTACAAGCGGCAACCACCATAATCCGACTGACGTCTGCCATTAATATAAATAAATTGGAATTAAGTTCTAAAAACAAGAAATGTGAATACTCATTAAATTGTTTACAAGAAAAACGACAATGGAGAATGTGTACCATCATCAAGAGAACAAGTAGAAGCCATGGCGTTGAAACCAGGAACCTGTTTATAAGCTAACTGTTTATATATAACGGAATTCTCCTTTAAAATATGATAAACCAAAAACTGAATAAAATTATATTGGCACGTTTTGCAAAACTTATCCTTGAAGATTATGAGAGGAATTGGTTATTGTGCAAAACAGAGGGAAAATTATTTATGAACTTTCACTTTTTGCCCCAAAAATATAAAAAATTAATTTACCTTCCATAATTTCGTAAATTGATTTATTTTTGTCCCAAAAATATTCTATATTTATCATTGACTTAATATCAAGGACAGTCCTGAGATTTAGGCTGTATTGTATTATGTACCAAAACTGAATTCATATATTGTTTGTTAATAAAGTAATAAGGGTCAGACCTGTGTGCCCTGCATGTACCATGCATACATCACCAAAATAGAATATGGGCCAGAAGATTATCTGCACTCGTTATTTTTTTAAGTTCACTCCAATTTTTTTTACCCAATTTTTTTACCACAGTTATCTGCACCCACTCATTTTATGAATTCACCTCCAAATCATTGTTTTACAACTACACCCGCTCATTTTATGAGTTCGCCCCCAAATTATTTTTTTACCACAATTATCTACACCCGCTCATTTTATGAGTTCACCCCCAAATTATATTTATACTACAATTATCTTCACCCACTCACTTTATGAGTTCACCCCCAAATTATCTGCATCCGCTCATTTTATGAGTTTACCCCCAATTTTTTTTTTAAATAATTATATTTAAAAAACTATATTATCTTTTTATTGATTTACACAAAATACAATAAAATCAACCTTAATTTATACATTTACAATTTACACCTGAGTTGTCGTCGATTCACCACTAAATCACCCATATTTTTAAAAATAAAATCGTAAAAACATAATTGAAAAAAAAGCAATTGAAATTAGTCACAAATATCAAATTTTTTTTCTTCAAATTTTTTTTTCCATTTTCAGTTTTTATTTCAAACTTTTTATTTCCTCATTTTTTTCCTGCTTTTTTTTTGTTTAGTATTTTTAAATTTTTAAATATAAAATAATATTATATATATAATTTTATAATAGTCGCTAGTACAATAAGTAATAACCAGTAATACCATAAATCATAATCAGTAATACCATTAATAATAATCAGTAATATCTTATACAAAAATAAATAATTTCACACATCTAATTATATTCAATAATACCAAGAACAATTATTAGTAATACCATGGACAGTAATCTGTAATACCATTAATATTAATTAGTAAAATTTTATACAATAACAAATAATTTCACACATCTAATTATATAAAGTAATACCAAAAAATAATTATCAGTAATACCATGAAGGAATTAACAGTAATTAGTAATACCATAAACATTGATCATTAATATCTTATACAATAACAAATAATTTCACAAATCAAATTATATTTAGTAATACCAAAAACAATTATCAGTGATACCATAAACAATAATATATAATAACATAAACAATAATAATAAGCAGTAATGCCTTTATTAATAATAAATAATTCCACACAATCAGTAATACCACAAACAATAACTTGTAATACCACAATTAATAATCAATAATACTGTAATCAATAATCATTAATATTAATTCAATAATGTATTAATAGTAATACCACAATCAATAACTAGTAATACCAATACCACTAACAATAATACCATAAAAAAAGTGGAGAGAGTGCAGACTAGGGTGTACTGAAGAAAATAGGGGGTGCATATTACCAAGCCCAATTGAAGAGAACCCTAGCCAAATAGAAGGGCACCCTAGGTCAGCAGTCGCTGCCTGAGATTTCATCGACAAGCTCACCGGCTCCGAGTGCCGACTGATCAGAGATCCATCGACAACATACTCACAGTCCTTCGTCGGACCGTTGTCAACCGGAGGAAGAGGCTGCGCATGAGCATGGTGAAGAAGACGAAGCAATGTAGCTTCGATTTGGACAAATACGAACAACGAGAGCGAAGTGAGTGTTGCAGGCGAGTGCCATTGATGCCGGAGAAGCTCCTGAATCGCGAACACAAAGGAGATTGATCGAAGCAGTCACGTCGGTGGTCGAAATGAGCAGAGGTTTTTGACCGCCATGGATCGTGGCCGAGATGGAAGATGATGTCGATTGTCATGGAAATGAAGAATCATGATTGCGGTTTGAGGAGGGGGCTTATGCGGCCGGGACGGAAGCGTCGTCGTCGCCGTCGAAGGGGTGGTCGGATATGGTGGTGGCTGGGTCACCCACCGACCGACATGAATTTTCGACAGGTCCTTTACTCATCAAATTAAAATTGAAGTTCAGGTGCACCGCCGATAGAATATAATAAAATCATACCATATTATTTTGTATTAAGATTAAAAAAATACACATGAAAAAAATGAAAAAGAAAGGCCGAAAAAAAAAGTAAAAGAAAAAAAAAACGAAGAAATAAAAAATTTGGAAAAAAAAATTGAAAATGGGAAGAAAAAAGGAAAAGAGGAGGGGAAAAAATTAAAAATAAAAAAATCGAGATTTGTGGCTAATTTCGATAGTTTTTTTATTAATTATATTTTTACAATTTTTTTAAAAAAAGTATGGGTGACTTGGTGGTGAATCGACTGTAACTCGATAATAACTCGTTTGTATATTGTAAATATATAAATTAGAGTTTATTTTATTATATTTTGTGTAAATTAATAAAAAAATAATATATATTTTTTTAAATGTGATTATTTTTTAAAAATTATTTTGGGGTGAACTCATAAAATTAGTGGGTACAGATAATCATGATAAAATAATAATTTGGTAGTGAACTCATAAAATGAGTGGGTGCAGAAAACCGTGGTAAAAAAATGATTTGGGGGTGAACTCATAAAATGAGTGAGTACATATAACCGTGGTAAAAAAAGATTTGGGGGTGAACTCATAAAATGAGCGGGTGCAAATAACCGTGGTAAAAAAATGATTTGGGGGTGAACTCATAAAATGAGCGAGTACATATAACTGTGGTAAAAAATTATTTGGGGGTGAACTCATTAAATGTGTAAGTGCAGATAATTATAGTAAAAAATAATTTGGGAGGTGAACTAATTATATGAATGGGTGTAGATAATTTGAATTAAAAAAAAATGAAATTGAGGAGGTATGCACCATATTTTTTTTTTTTTAATGGAACGTTAAATACCCACCCTTTTTTTCCCCTCCCCATGACTCGAACCCAGGACCTAAGGCCTAGGTAGTGGTGCTCTAACCACTTGAGCTATCTCACTTTGTCAACCATGCACTTACATGCATACAAGTATTTGGCAAGTAATTAACTAATTAAATCAAACGATAACCACTAATATACATAATATAAATAGCTCAATATATGTATACTTTGTTTATTTGTATTTTCA
The DNA here is from genome assembly GCA_963675135.1 of Galeopsis tetrahit. Classification (NCBI taxonomy): domain Eukaryota; kingdom Viridiplantae; phylum Streptophyta; class Magnoliopsida; order Lamiales; family Lamiaceae; genus Galeopsis; species Galeopsis tetrahit. The sequence continues at coordinate 36,551,239 of OY776122.1, forward strand.
ACAACTCAACGCCATGGCTGCTTCTCATCCTCCTTCGTAGTCTTCTCCTCCTTCGCCGTCTTCTTCTCCTCCTCCTTCGTCTTATGCTGCTTCTTCTCCTACTCGTTCTTGTTATTCATGCTCTTTGTCTTCATCGTCTTCTTCTTCTTCTATTGAAGGTATTCAAGAAAACGTTCAGATATATATATTTTCTTTGTTATTTTAATTTTTTCTTGAATTTTTCTTGTTACATGATTATTATCCGTTCATATATGAAAAGAATCGTGTGTTTTGACAGGTAGTTCAGTAATTTAGGCTGCCGTTTCTGGAAACATTGAAAATCTGAAAAGTAAACTCAATAATTATATATGTTGTTATTTCGTCACATTAATTAATTTCATTAATTTAATTTTCGGTTTGTAACTAATTTTCACAGATATAATGGTGGACATCGGTGATGATGGAGAGTTTCGCCGAAGGTGTGATGAAGAAACTGATGTGGATGGGGTTACGATTTTGCATTACGTCGCTGCACATGGCCTAATTGACATGTGATGAAGAAACTGATGTGGATGGGGTTACTGATCTTTTCTCTTCAGACTTTTTATCTTCAGTCTGTGCTTCAAGAGAGTTGTACCTTCTCCTGAATTTGTTGTCTTGGTAGAATTTCTTGTATCTACCAAACCTTGAGTTGAGTTTGTCAAACCTCCTTGTCATAAGAGCCATTTCTTCCTTCATTTCAGCCTTAAAGACTGACTTTGATGATCTTGGAGTGGGTTGCATTTCTGGTTCAGCAGCTTTGGCTTTGAATGCCACTCCTTTGACTGGTAATGAAGACTCTTCTGCTGGCTTCCTTCTATTGAGGTCAAACTCATAGGCTTTGAGTTCTGAGAAGATTTGTTGCATGGGCATGGTGGAGAGATCCTTGGTGTTTTGCATCATTACAGCATAGACATCCCACTTTTGAGTGAGACTTCTCAAGATCTTCAATCCAACTTCTCTCCTGGAGTACACCTTGCCCAATGAGTTGATTTCTTTCATCACATTAGTGAATCTACCAGCAAACTTGTCAATGGACTCATCTGAATCCATTGTGAATTGTTCAAATTTCTGCACAGCAACTTGGAGTTTATTCTCCTTGATCTTTTCAGTACCCTCACACATTTCAGCAAGAGTATCCCAAATTTCTTTGGCTGTTGTGCAGTGGTAAACTCTTCCCATGATTGCATCTGGAATTGTTTGGTAGAGAGTATTCATTGCAAGATAATTCAAGTTATCTTTTCTTTTCTCTTCAGCAGTGAAATCATCTTCATCTTTAGGGATCTCTTCCCTTATGTCAGCTCTTTGATCTTCAGTCATTCTGGGGTTGATTTGAGTGAACACATAGGGTCCTCTTGTAATCACTCTCAGCATGTCAGTATGAAGAGATGCAAGATGAGCTCTCATTCTGATCTTCCAGAAGTCATAGTTCTCAATTGAGAACATGGGCAGCTTGTGATGTGAAATATGGTTAACTGGATTGGTGGCCATATTGTTGATTCCTTGAACAGCATCATGAGGAACAACATTGTTGTTGGCCATGTCTCAAAGATAAAATGTTAGTCAACAAATAATAGGATTTCAGATAGATCAGTTCAGTGACCACACTAGATATGTGATTTTGAAAATCAAGATGGATTTTCAGAAGCAGTGGTCTTTGAACCCCTGCTCTGATACCACTTGTTGGTCCTGAAAGGAGTATATAACAAGGTATGGGGGGGGGGGGGGGGAATACACTTGTATGCAATTTCTTTTCCAAATATGATCAAACCAGAGATCAGTAATGTTGTCTTGGACAACTCTGCTGAAGATGTATAACTTCTTAGAGATAACTAAGTTACTAAGTACTATTGAGTACTTAGTTGAATGACTATCTAAGTTAGTTATAAGTGCGGAATTAGTGGTTGGCCCTTTAGTTTAAAACTCCTTTAAGTTCTGAAATCACTTAATCAATCAATCCAGTTTTTCAGGGAACTTGTCCAAATCAGTTTTGCACAGTCTTTGAATGTATGTCCTTTTAAAAATCAATTTTGTGTGTAGTGTTGAATGTATGAAAGTACTTGAAAGTAAATCAACACAGTGGTTTATAGTGGTTCAGAGACTCAAGCTCCTACATCCACTTTCCCAGATTTAACAGGATAATTCCTTCACTCTTGGAATTAACTTGTTTTATAGTGCCAATGTGCACTTGATCAGGAACACCACTCCTTGGTGAATTGATCCCTAGGATGTCTAGAGTCCTAGTACCATTTTCTCAACTCAGAACTGAACTGTTCTTCTCTCAATAGTCAACTCCTACCACTTCTACTACTACAACCTTCTCACTTTCTCACTTGAAAGGTGTAAGGGTTGAAGTAAGGTTCCAACTAATGAGATATCCTTTACAATGAAGGTCAGTGTATAAGGATATGATATCTCTCTAAGATTTGTATGGATATACAATGGAGTTCAGCTTAGAAGAAGTGTTTCAAGACTAAGAATGTCTCATGTGGACTTTTGAAGCTTCAGAATAATTGTTCAGTTGGATGTAGAATGGATCGGATTTGATTGCATTCGATGCTTCAAATGGTCTTCACACTTATGTATTTATAGACAAATTTGAGGATTTGCCCGTTGGAGAGGCAGTCCCAAATTGCTATAAATGTCTTCTTTGAGTACTTCAACTTAGAAGACAGATTCTTGATAGTGACATGTCCTCATTTGGGAAATAAATGGTTGTATAGACTTTGTCTTCATTCTGCAGCACTCTTCCCAATGTCTAACTTCAAGATTTACTTGTTTAAGCATGGACATGGCTTCTGAAGGTTGGTCCTATGATAAGGACAACATTCCTTATCAGTAGACAAAACTCTCCTCATCACTATCAGCAGACTTTTGCTTATCAGCATAGTTGGCTTGCTCTTCTCAGATGACTTGGCTCTTTCCCTTTGCTTCTTTTGCATGTATTCTTAGCATGTTTCTTTGAAGATCTTTAGGGTATAGTTGTCTTGATCTCTTCAGCATAGTTGGTCTTTGACTTTCAGAAGACTTGTTCTGGTTTAACTTTGCTGAGACAATTCTCCTGGACATCTCTTTTGATCAGCATACTTGTCCTTCAGTGGACTTGGCAATCATTCCAGAATTTTGAGCCTTGAGGGGACTTGTTCTTGATAGACTTTAAAGCATATGTTCCCCCTCAAATTGTGCATCTAATAGACTAAGAGCTGTCTAACATTTCAGCTTCTCATCTAGCCTTATGTTATATGTTCTAACATTCTTAGAACATAATCAATTATGACTAGGCATGTCTCAGGGGGTTTTGGTATTAAATCAAAACACTTCTCATTTTATTCCCAACAGTTATTATATATATATATATATATATATAATAACAGGAGTACAATTCTTTCAAAAAAAAAAATATCTACTACAATATTATCTTTGCAAAAAAAAAAATAAATAAATATATATATATACATACTATTATTGAATCAATTTCAGTTTCCTAATTGTATTTTAATTTAATTCTTGCTTGGTTTGTTCGAAATTTAGAATTGATTGGTTGTTTTGTTGAGATTCTTATTTAGAATTTTGGCTTTGCAATTCTATTTTAAATCTTTTGGGTTTGGAGTTCTTATTCGGCTTTGTTTTGTTTTCGGCGATTTTTTACAGTTCAAGTTTTAGAAGGCATATTAAGTTTTTAGATTTGTTTCTGAATCGTATAACTCCTATTCTTATTCAATGATTTTTGTTTTGTTTCGACGTTCTTCAGTTTTGTTTACTCATTTTCTTACTGAAATTTCTCTGTTTTAACCCGTCGGAAATGGATACAACAATGTTGAACGCTACAAAAATAGTGTTTGAACCGGGTTCGTAACAAATAAATTCGACCTGCTTTTGAGTTTTGCAGAGTTGATGTTTTCAGATTTTGGGTTTTGTTGATTTTTAGATTTTGGCAATTGCTTGCAGCAATATTCAGATATTAGACAATTTGGCTTCTAACTTTGGGCTTTATTGTTTGTTATCATTGGGTTTACCCTCAAATATTAGACTAATTGTTGCATTGTCGATCTTTGCTCATTCCTTTAAGAAATAAGCATTTCTTTATTGCATTATTTAAAAAAAAATAGTAGTATTATAGAATAACTATATACTATAGATTTTCATCGTTTCAGTTTACAAATGTAACTTGAGGGCGCTAATTTTGGGCATTTGAATAGTCATGTTGTTACAAGAAAAAGGTAAAAGAAAAAGAATAGCTTTGGGCTGGAAAGTGGATGTTGATAAATGTCCATTCTTTGGTTGCTTTGAGGGTGCTGTTCAGATTTATGGGCTGTTTTTGGATAATTGTTGTTATATTTGCTTATATTCAGTAGTTTTTTATTGGTTTTTGGCTGCATGTTTTGCCATTTTGAAATTGTCTAGGAGGGTAGAGTGGTGATAGCCTTTGGGCATTGATGTAAGTGTGTAACAACTTTGTTTGGCGTCGGTCCTTTTGGATTGTACGGTACTTTTGAATGAATATTTACCTTTCTTAATTCAATGTATATATATAAGTAAGTAAATTAAAATGTTACTCCATATTCAACAAATGTCAGCTTAGATGTTAATTAATTTTTTCACAGCAACAGTAATTCTTAAAACAAACACTTGCATAATACTCCCTCCATCCCGGTATAATAGATGTAGTACAAGTGATGTGATGGGGGAAGAAAAAATAATTGATGAGTGTGAGATGAAGTATGATAAAATAATAGATAAAGAATAATTAATGTTTAGCAGATTTTGGAATATGAAATTCTAAGGGCAAAATTGACACATTAGCTAAACTTGACTACATTTATTGATTTTTCTTAATCTATGTGTAAATTTAAATGTGACTATCTTTGTGGAACGGAGGGAATATATATTTATAAACCGTGCATCGCACGGATAAAATACTAGTTTTTCTTATAAAGAAGGATCACAAACATTTTGAAAAAATTTAGTCAATTAATTTTCCAACACGCTTAAACATAATTTCATAGCTCGATAATATTTTAAAACAAACTTGAACTATTGTGCATTCGACTCGACTCATTTTTGCAGAATTACTAATAAGAATACAAAACATGCATCTACTTATTTCCCTATAGACATACATGCATATAGATTATAAATAGTAAATACAGAGAATGATAAACTAATGGAAACAAGCATTTCATACTGCCAATAAAATGATAAACCAATCCAAATCTGCTTTCACCTCTCAAGCAGAAGAGGTGAAAGAATAGGGAGATGGGGGCACCTCAACTTCAACAGTTCCTTCAAGCATTTGACAAGCTTTCTTCATCGTTGGCCTTAACGACGGATCTTCCTGAATGCACCAAATCCCGACCTTCACGAACTTCTCCACCATTTTAATCTCACTCGACGCCTCTTCGTCCATTCGCACCAAACTATCCACCCTTCCTTCACAAAAGCAGTCCCAAACCCAGTCCGTCAGAATCGGATTCTCACCATCTTCGAATTCATAATCCATCACGCTTCTCCTACATGTGATGATCTCCAACAACACAACTCCAAAACTATAAACATCAACTTTCACAGTGATCTGCTTGTTCCTAAACCATTCAGGCGCAACGTACCCTTTCGTTCCCCTTATATTCGTCAGCGTCTTGCTCTGGTTCATCATCAAGAGCTTGGCCAAGCCGAAATCTGAAATCCTAGCAACCCCTAAAGCAATATGAGTCCTCTGCTTCCAGCTTGGCTTAGAATCACCGAACAGAAACCCTGCTAGTGTTCCGTTGCTCATGTACTCGTACACCAATAAACGTTGAGGCCCCTCATCGCAGAACCCAACGAGGCGCACCGAGTTCTTGTGGTGCGTTTGGCCTATCGAGTTTACTTCATTTCTGAATTCTTTTTCGGAATCATCAGCCGCTTGACTCAGCTTCTTCACTGCAACTATGGTGTTAGAATTAGAGCCCAGTATTACCCCTTTGTATACAATCCCAAATGCACCTTTTCCCAATTCTTCTTGGAACCCATTGGTTGCTTGAACAAGCTCTTTGTAACTAAAGGAGCGTAGATTAGATCCCGAGGTGTCATGAACAGCATTCGCAATCGGGAGTTTTTTGTTGTATACGAGGAAAACCACAAGCAAAGCAGCAGTAATGAAGATGAAGTTGATGAAAGCAGAGCTACCCAAAAGAAGTGATAAAACAAGCACCAATGTTTTCTGGTCCCTTTTTGGTCTACTTGGAGTAGGACGAAGTGGATCTATGAAAGGAATGTCAGCCTTTCTGAACTTGAGAAAACCCGTGGAGTTCAGAGTGTTGTCAACTCTGCCATTAGAGAGTGGGAGCTTCTTCTTCCAACAGCTATCACTTCTGTAGATTGCAACAGCACAGAGACAATCATTCAAGCATTCGCTGCGACAAACTTGCTCTGAACTAGGAATTATTTGCTCGTAATCACTTAACGGCCAATCGGTATCAAAGACCTCCAAAAGGTCGTATTCACCTTCGTTCTCGCCTCGAATACAACTCTGCACAGAGTTGGGCTTACAATCGCCATACGGGTTATTCGGATCATCCAAGGAAAAACCAACCGGGCATTCGCAAACGGGCCTCCGATTCTCGAGTCGACACACGTTGTTATACCCACATGCTCCGCTCCCCGTTCTTCCAGTGATGCTGGAACAGATGTCACGAGGCCAAGAATCAGCAGAAGTCCAACGCTGATTGGTTCCTGCAGGATTATTCCTGGGATGATAATAAAGTGCGAAAACCCCATCGAAATCAAGAGACGCTCTGTAATAATTCTCTGAAGCTGGAGGAATCGATCTAGAACTAAGAATCTGCTGTTGCCCATCCCTGCTTTCAACATAAATCAAAGCCCTGTCACTGAAAACCACCCGAATCCCAGAATACGAAGCGTCAGAAATTAAGCTTCCGGTGTTGTAATACTCAGCGTCGAAATCCCTATTCGAGGGCACACTTTTGGTGTTGAATACGATATTGCCGTCACTGCTCACGGTGGCGTAGAATCTGCCCAGAGAAAAATTGGTGTCTGTTTTGCGGGAAATTAGGGATTGGTTAATCTCAAGGGTTTGAGTGGGCAAAATTGTATCAGAGGGATTCCGAAAACTCTCCCACAACACAGATGAATCTGCGGCGAACAGAAGGAGATTTCCGGTATCATTCAAAGATCCATAAGCCACTTGATCAGTAACGTTAGTATTGTAGATTATATCCCGCCGAGAATTTCGGAGAAGAAGGCCATTTCTATCGAGCGACAGAGTGGAGCCACGTGGTACGGGATCGATGCCTCTTGCATACCAAACAACGGTTTTATCGGGGATTTTATCAAACCATACGGAAAGGAGGAAAAGATGGGGGTTATCTTTAAGCTGTTGGAAGCCGAATGCGAAGTCTCCGGAAGGAGAACGCCATGGATTGGAGTTTCTTGCAGCAGTGAGAGAGGCCCCCACAGTAATATTTGGGTTGGTTTGAGCCCTGCAGGAAGAAGGTGAGAAGAAGGCAAGTGCTGTGAAGATGAGGATCAAAGCTGGAGCCATTGTAGATTCAGCAAGGTCTGCAACATAAATTGACGAGGAGAAAATGAAATTAAATTATGGTTCATCATCAAGAGCTTGGCCAAGCCGAAATCTGAAATCCTAGCATTGTGGTATTCATCAAGAAGTATGTTGTGAGGCTTTATGTCACAGTGAATGATTTGTGAGGTACAATCTTCATGCAAGTATGTTAGCCCCCTAGCAACCCCTAAAGCAATATAAGTCCTCTGCTTCCAGCTTGGCTTAGAATCACCGAACAGAAACCCTGCTAGTGTTCCGTTGCTCATGTACTCGTACACCAATAAACGTTGAGGCCCCTCATCGCAGAACCCAACGAGGCGCACCAAGTTCTTGTGGTGCGTTTGGCCTATCGAGTTTACTTCATTTCTGAATTCTTTTTCGGAATCATCAGCCGCTTGACTCAGCTTCTTCACTGCAACTATGGTGTTAGAATTAGAGCCCAGTATTACCCCTTTGTATACAATCCCAAATGCACCTTTTCCCAATTCTTCTTGGAACCCATTGGTTGCTTGAACAAGCTCTTTGTAACTAAAGCAGCGTAGGTTGGATCCGGAGGTGTCACGAACGGCTTTCACAATCTGGAGTTTTTTGTTGTATACGAGGAAAACCACAAGCAAAGCAGTAGTAATGAAGATGAAAGCCGAGCTACCCAAAAGAAGTGATAAAACAAGCACCAATGTTTTCTTCTCCTTGTTTGGTCCACTTGGATCTGTGAAAGGAATGTGACGAGCTTTGCTGAACTTGAGAAAAGCCTTGGAGTTTAGAAAGCTGTCAACTCTGCCATTAGAGAGTGGGAGCTTCTTCTTCCAGCAGAAATTACTTGTGTAGATTGCAACAGCACAGAGACAATCATTCAAGCATTCACTGCGACACATTTCCTCTGAACTACGACTTATATGTTCGTAATCACTTAACGGCCAATCGATATCAAAGACCTCATAAAAGTCGTATTCAGTTTCATTCTCACCTCCAATGCAACTCAGCACAGAGTCCAGCTTACAATCGCCATACGGGTTATTCGGATCAATCAAGGAATAACCACTCGGGCATTGACAAATGGGCCTCCGATTCTCGAGTCGACAAACGTTGTTATACCCACATGCCCCACTCCCCGTTCTTCCAGTGATGCTGGAACATATGTTACCAGGCCAAGAATCAGCAGAGGTCCAACTCTGATTGGTTCCTGCAGGATTATTCCTGGGATGATAATAGAGTGCGAAATCAAGAGACGCTCTGTAATAATTCTGTGAGGGTGGAGGAATCAAACTAGAATTAAGATTATAGTGCTGCCCATTCCTCATTTCAACATAAATCAAACCCCTGTCACTGAAAACCAGAATTCGAAGCGTTTGCGTCAGAAGTAGTAGGGGAGTAATACTGAGCGTCCATATCTGAATTCGAGGGCGAACTTTGGGTGTAGAATAAGAAAGTGCCTTCGCTGTTCACGGTGGCGTGGAATCTGCCCTGAGAAAAATCGGTGTCTGTTTTGCGCGAAATTAGGGCTTCGTTCATCTCAATGGTTTGAGTGGGCAAAATGGTATCAGAGGGATTCCGAAAACTCTCCCACACCACAGATGAATCTGCGGCGAACAGAAGGAGATTTCCGGTATCATTCAAAGATCCATAAGCTACTTGATCAGTAACCTGAGTATTGTAGATTAGCTCCCGCTGAGGATTTCGGAGAAAAAGGCCATTTCTATCGAGCGACAGAGTGGAGCCACGTGGTACGGGATCGACGCCTCTTGCATACCAAACTATGGTTTTATCAAACCATACGGAAAGGAGGAAAAGATGGGGGTTATCTTTAAGCTGTTGGAAGCCGAATGCGAAATCTCCTGAAGGAGAACGCCATGGATTGGAGTTTTGTGCAGCAGTGAGAGAGACAACTATAGTTGTGTTCACATAGAGAAACCTCAATTTTGTTTGTTGTGAATTTTGTGAAGGCTCCCATGAGTCATCAGATACAACAGATGGGTTTCATTAATTTTAGCATTACATTTGTAGGTAATATAACCAGAGGAGAAGACGTGGTTATAGAGTGAACATAAACATATAACATGTATATTCAGTATTCACACAATTACAATACAACAGTAAAATACAAATAAATTATATAGAAAATTAGATGAGGAGAAAGTACTAAGAATTCTTCTAAGGAAAGGTCCGTAAAAGAGAGGAGAAAGTATCAAGAATTCTTCTGTAGAAAGATCACTAAAAGATGGACTGAAAAACATAAGTAACCCAAAAACTGAAATCGAGAAAATCCACAATGAATTAGCAAAGGATAAATTACAAAAAATTATACTAACATTTCTCTATATGAAATTAAGATTAAAAGCGTTCTTCGTATACCAATGAAGATTAACAGATGAAACATTTATCCAAAAAGAGATATGGAAGAAATACATTAACCTGCATCATGTTTCACAACCCACCAATTCAGAATGGGAATTGCATATCTTAAGAGGCGCTTTTGATTTTTTTGGGCTTACTCTTCGCCATTAATTCTGCTTTATTATTGTCAAGATTGAATCTTGAATTTGAAGATGAAGAATAGAAATTGGAAGAGATTTTGGGATGCTCACCATAAACACAAAAGAAGTTATTGTGTAAAATGAGTGTTAAAATTCTGCAGTGACACGTGGAAGACACGTGGTGACACCTGGGTATGAACAAATTGACACATGTCGAGTTTAAGAGAAACCCAAAATGACACTTGTCGAATCCTGGTGAAACACATCCTCCTTTTATTATATAAGATTTCGGAGTAAAATGAGCTTTTTGTCCCACCATCCACGGACACTCATGATTTTGGTCCCAACGCTTTTAATTTTGGTCCCGAAAGTGAAAAATTTAACACATTGGGTCCCAAAGTTAGTCAACCCTTAGTTGATCTTAGTCAACCGTTAGTCAAACTTGACACCCCCGTTCGATGAGTACACACCCTAAGAAAGTACAAAAATACCCTTATCCACCATAAAGCCCTAATCATTCATTAACACCCCCAATTTACTCATCTTCTTCCTTCCTCGCGTCCATCCTCCACCAGCCAAGCAGCCAGGCCGCCACGTCGACGCGCCGCTTCCCCCACACGATACGGGGCCACGCCGCCTCCCCCACTCGATACGCCGTCTCTTCGTTCGCCGACTGTTCGCCTCTCCGTTCGCCGCCGCTCCTCTATAGGAGTGCTCACTTTTGTTTAATTTATTTTTATAATTGAGGTATAATTGTTAAAATTTAAAAATAAATGGTTTTTTATTAAATAAATCATATTTTATGGAGTATGAGATATATATAGTAATTGGGGTCTGTATAGTAAAATCGAGAACTTTGGAAGGATGGAGGGCATTGAATCGTGGTTAGGGTGTGAAAAATCCTACAAGTACATAGAGACTCTTGTATCTCCTCAACGTAATTTAGTCATATAGTGTAGATGATAGTACATATATTAGTTTATGGTGTTTTTGATGCATCTTGATTATGCATATATTTATTAAGTATGTAATTTCACTGTGCTTTTGTTCTTCCTAAGTCGACATACATAACGTGATGTTGTTAGTTTTATGTAATACAACTAATCTAATTCATTTTGATATGCTAACCTTGTATTATTTTACTTATATTTTAGACCGTATATTAGAATAGAAATGAATCGATTCAATGTGATGATAACTGTGCATATAATACCGTCGTGCAAAAAGAATGCATATGGTATAGTGACATAAACAATGCATATGGTACAGTGACAACTAACTTTTTTTACATCATTGAATTGTTCATTATAGTTGTGCATATGAACATTCCTGTCGTCTACACCCTTGCAATGGATTTTATTGACTATAACATGAATCATTTAATTTATTTAAATCTTTACAAACTTATTTTTTATGTATGTGCATCTCAGTAATCAAAATATATACTAGTGACCCTATCTTTATAACAAAGACAATCATGTATTTGTTAGAAAGTTCACATTTATGAAAAATTACCGATTATCACAAAGTACATCAATTAATAACAATAAATATAAATCCCAAAAATCATATTATATTTCAAAAGAAAGAGGCCAATTCATGAGTAATGAAGATGGCTAATAGTTTAACTAGTTTTTCAAAAATAACATCTCACTCTTTATCCAAAAGAAACATAAATAAGATAACAGTTTACCCAAAATGTGATTTGGAATGAGTAGCAAAGCTTAAATAGTCTAAACTTCCACACATGTAGTTATTCAAAACTCATATGCATCGGGTCAACGAAAGATTCTACGATTCTAGCTCGCATCGTGCTTGAAGCTAGTTTGCCAAATTCACCCGACTGCGGATCTTCACCTTTATAAATATATTCGATTTCCTTGCAAACTATTACACCACAGTCTACTGATTCCGATCCCTGTCTCCAAGTATCCGCTGGAATTGGGTATTTGAACGACATTTTTAAGAACGGATGGTTATGCTACTTTGCCTTGAACAGACAGACCAATCTTGCATCTACAAACTTCACCTTTAATAATTTGACAAAATACATAAAATCAACAATCATTACAATTATAAACAATGATAAACTAAATAATGCAAAAAAAAAAAAAAAAAACAATGTAACATTCGAGGAACTTACAACATTTAAGGACTCCATCATGCATGTATCCTCATGCGCTTTTGTTCTTGGGGGAAGTGAGTTGTAAAATGTCCATTCCCTCGTGGTCAGATCAAGTTTTAGAAGTGTCCATACAATGGTCCACTGCTTTTAAACCACTTGATGAACCCATTTCACTTACATTGATTGGGAATAAAAAGATGTTTTTGTCTAAGCTATCCTCAATAACTTTATCTACCAGGGGGTAGAAAGACTTTTGTTTTGAAATGTTACGATTTGTAATCATTGCCTACAAAATAAGCGATCACAACCGAATTATAGATAATACATAACTTAAAAGAACAAATAAATACTCTTCATAAAAGAGTCAAAGGATTTTATAAAATACCCAGCATGTAGCAGTAAACACCCTCACACGTCTAGATTATGGCCTTGTTGTGAATAGAACAGGTCGCAATATATCAGCCCATGCATTGATTACCTAAATGTATGCACAGTATTATCATATAAAATTACAAATCAATTAAAAATGTATATATTCTGTAGTATACCTGACTTGTAATCCTTCCATTATTTAAAATATCAATCAACATCTGTACTGACACACCAGTTAGTGGTATATCAGCGTGCCAAACAATGCAACTGCACCATTCACAAAATTCAGAATACAATATATATATACTAAATCATATTAGAAAAGAATTACGTACTAAATACTATTTACTTACTGTGGACCATTGGTCTTTAGCTCTTCGAATATCTGGTCTCTAACATATTTAGAAGACTTCCTCACAGTTGCCAATTTATTGTTGAACGGATACATGACCACTCCTTTAGGTTTGTTATCCACCTCTACATTCTTTGATGCATCGTCATCGTCATCGTTGACTTCATGGACCTCTACCAGTTCTTTTGTCAGTGGTTGAGGAGATATTATCATAGGTTTAAGGTCATCTGTTATCGTTCGACCCTTAATTCTGTCAACTAATGAACTTGGCGATATATACGTGGTCTTCTTCTTCACTAGCCGCTTAGGTGTCTTTAACACTTCCTCATTTAATTCTTCAACAGGCATCTCTCCCTTATCAACAGATTGGTCATTGATCGTTAGCTCTGCATTATTGTCAAAATCACCTTGAAAAAACTCCTCTTCGATCAAGGTTTTTGAACAAAATTCAGATGTAATTTCTAGGTTCCTGCTCAATCGTTGATTCTCAGCTTTCAGACTTATGATGACATCGTCTTTAATTCTCAGTTGTTGTTCGAATTTTGCAGACACATCTTCAAATTTCTTCTTCATATCATTCAACTCAGAAGAAGATTCCTCAATCTTTTTAGCATACTCATCCTTTTCTGTCTTCAACTTTTGAATTTTTACATCCTTTTCCATACGTTCTTTATCACAGCGTACCCTCACATCTAGGATCTTTTTCTGCAGGATTCCTATTTCAACCACATAATTATCAACTCTTGTAGACTGATTAACATCACTGATAGGTGCATTGATCTTATCTTCTGAATTCATGGTCTCATCTACAACAACATTGTTGTCTTCCGTATCCTTCATCTTACAATCCACATCTGCAGTTTTCAGATCACCAACATTCCCAGCTTCACGATTAATTTCCATACAAACCTTCATAACTTGATCCTCACTGTCAAGCCCAATATCGAATGATGGGCATTCAACCGTAAAGCTCTTCTTTGCTTCTGAACTGGATCCAAGTTCGAACACTTTTGATGATGAATTCTGGAAAATATCACTCTGCCCCCCCCCCCCCCCCGTAACATTTAACTCTGTCTGCAATTCATTTGCTGACATTGCAATACCAGATGACACCTTTCCATCAGTAGCAGGCGTTCTAGTTCCTCCTAACCTTGAGCTTGTTTCTTCACATCTGAAACGACGAACTTCTGAGAGTTGTTCCTTTTCATCAGTCGTAGGTTTAGGCTCCTCCGTGAAAACCTTATATTCAATAAAAGTATAATCACAAATTAAGTATATGATCAAAGTATAATCACAAATTAAGTATATGATGAAATCTTTACCCTGGTTTTGCGAGTCAGTTTATCAGTTAAGATTGCAGCATGCACTTTATTGGTATCCCATTTGAGGAACCGAGGAAAAGCAGATGGATTATTTGGTTTAACAATCCTTGTATGCTCGCATAACCAGAACTAAAAAAATTAATTAAGTTAAACACTGTATAAAAACAGTAAACCAATATAAACCAAACAATAGTTTTGAAAATGAATAATTGAAATAAATTTACCAGCAACAACATAGCAAAACCACCGGACTTTAGCTGTTTGCTTCTCTTTAGTTGACTCTTCAATTGGTCAACTATGAATGTACTCCAGTCGTATCTGCAAATCTCTGAGAAGTTTTCCAGGTAATGTGTCAAATGCCATGGTACAGCTGAGCTCCGAACTGGACATAGAAGAGCAACCAGCATATAACAACAAACTAATCTAGCCACATCGCGATTGGCTTCATCGTACTATTGTCTCACAACCTCCTTTAACTTTAAAACGACAGGTAGTTTATACAGAGAGTATATTGTCTTGGTTTTGCTAGTATATCATTACTGAAACATCGCATTACCCATGGAGGATGCTGATAATCATCTACTCGTTGCCTGATCTCATCAGTTCCACAGCTAATTCCGAAAATAAGTTTTGCATCATGCTTTGACAATGCTACCCTGGTTCCTCTAGTTACAAAACTCTTCGTTTCAAAGTCAAACCTTATAACAATTTCCACGATGTCACTCTCGAATTTCAAACATCTCTTCTTTAGTGAGGGACTAACATTGAGGCAAACAGAGTTAAACAAAAGCCAGAATTGAGTTTTCTTCAGATGTACTATATGCTGGTCTGTGAATGGAATTCCCTTCAAGTCTTTGATAGTTGTCCTCAGATTTGACCTATAATAGGTCTCGCTAAAGTCTACTTCCACACCAGCTGAAACATATTGAATGATTTTTATATAAAAGATTACTTCATATGTATATCCTACTATGCAGTTTAATTGTTACAAAGTATTACCAAAACAGTTTTCAGGCTTGATTGCTTGTACTTCTTTTTCCTTCCTAGCATGCTTTCGAACCCTTTGGTACCTTGTTGTATCACTTTCTGCAATTTAAAAAACACTTATCATATGCATACACGAAATCATATGGGTTATTTAAGAAACTATAAAATTACCTTCCGAATCAGATGAACTATATTTACTTCCCCTATGTTTACTGCCGTCATCACTCTCAAAATCTATTAATACAAGAAAAAATATTGTTATTATTAAAAATAATCAACTACTAAATACTAAAAGCAACACAATCTGTGACAAATGCATATCATAGTTGCATAACCTGAATCTGATACGACACGGGAGCCCTTTGACAGACGTTGACCTGTAGAATATTGATCTTACATAAGCTATGATTTCACTACACAGGACAAATTCCACTAAAACATAAGCAATGAATTAGTACATAAACCTTTACGGTTTTCATCTTTCTTTTCCTCCCTCCTACGCTTTTCAGAAGATCCTGTTAATAAATAAGAATAGTAATTGGTTATGAATCACTGTTTCCAAATACCTTCTTCGTCTTGTTCTTAATTTACTTAAATGTATAATTTGTTAAATTACCTCTTGTTTCTACACGCCGTACGGTCTCCTCATTAGTCTTCTTTTGTTTCCCACTCCCCCTGTTTGATCCTTCACCCAATCGATAAGCTGATTTTTTTGTTCTTGCCATCTGAACATATAAACTTTAACATATATGAGTAACTGCACTGTGACAATACATATAATGCTTCTATGCACTTACTCATACACATTTGAAAAAATAACACCCATTCTTTTATAAAAGTCGGCAGCCCAAACACATTCTATTCTTTTTTCATAAAAAATCGAAGTTCATTCACACTATCATCAAAACCATTTAGTAAAACATAGATTTTCTAGGGTTTACATCCGTCGTAAGTAAATGTTATGTACTTTTTTAATCAAAGATTTTCAAATAAAATCTACGAAACAACACATGCAGTTTACCTACTATGGAAGCCCTCTGTTCCTGTATGTTCTACAACACATATTTTTAACTAGTTTTTTTTTTTAAATATGTTGCGAATTGGATTACCTGATGTTGTGAACCAGAAAAAAATCACAATGAAACATGCAGATGATCGGATTACCTGATTTTGCTAATCGTCAAACTCGTCGCCGGAAAATGCAGAGATCACTCAAACAATCGTCGACGGAAGTAATTGTAGACGCGTAAAACCCCAAAGCTCAAACAAGTAAAAGGATTTAATGAGCATACCTACTCTTTAGGAAACTTTTAAATTTTTGGAAGCTCCTTAAATTACGCGAATTTCGATATCAGCGGTTTATATATATAATTAGGGGATTTATTTGAATTGTTAATTTGAATTAAGAATTTCGAATGTTTGAAATGAATGAAAGGGTATAATTGTCTTATATTTTCCAATTTGACTCTATTAGACAAGAAAATATGTTAGAGGCTCTATTAGATTAAACTAGTAGTGAAATGACCCTATTAATAACTACCCCGAGTTTATATATTAAATCGGGGCGGGGCGGGGCGGATACTTGTTGCTCGGACATAAGACCCAAATCCGACCCATACTCAATACGTGGCGAATCCAATTTGACCCAAAGCTCGTGGGGTGGGTACCCGCGGGTCGGGTCAATATTGTCATCCCTACTTTTGATCTTTCGTCTTCATAGTTTTCTGAGAGAATCCGTTGAAATCTCTGCTTTTTAGAAGAGATTTTGGATAGTGAAATTTATTTATATTTTTGAAGGTGAATCCAACAAAATTCATAGACTGTTGAATACCTAAAGACTTTTAAAGAATTTTTAAATTCCGTATTGAATACCTCAAATTTTTTAAAGACTTATGAAAATCCGAATTGAATACCCCTAGACTTTGAAAGTCCAAAAAAATCCTACAGAATCCAAAACCAATACACCCCCCTTAAATTCTGATCACATCTATTTAGAACTCGATCAACAAATGCCACTTTTACACTCTCCCTCCCCGTGGGATCGACTCGTACTTACCACGCTACGATATACACCATACACTTGTGGTTGAGTATTATAGTGTTGTAAAATACGTAAACACCATGTTTGATATCTAAGATTAAAGATAAATTAATTTTATCTCAATCCTTATAAATTGTTTGATAGCTAAAATTAATGGTATATTATGCTTTAAAATATGTAAAGTTTAGATATTATTATAATCTCAGCTTAATCCGATCCGTCTTACCTATCAAACATGGCCTTAGAGTATTATTGAAAGACGAATTTCTTTAGAAATGGTTACTTTGACAAAAGAAATAGTGAATGATAAAGAATCACAAATATATTTTTCTTATAAAGAAGGATCACAAACATTTAGGAAAAATGAGTCGATTAATTGTCCAACACGCTTAAACATAATTTCATAGCTCGATAATATTTTAAAACAAAGTTGAACTATTGTGCGTTCAACTCGACCCGACTCATTTGCAGACTTAGTAATAAGAATACAAAACATGCATCTACTTATTTCCCTATAGACATACACATGCATATAGATTATAAATAGTAAATTAAGAGAATGATAAACTACTAATGGAAACAAGCATTTCATACTGCCAATAAAATGATAAACCAATCCAATGCTGCTTTCACCTCTCAAGCAGAAGAGGTGAAAGAATAGGGACATGGGGGCACCCCAACTTCAACACTTCCTTCAAGCATTTGACAAGCTTTCTTCATCGTTGGCCTTAACGACGCATCTTCCTGAATGCACCAAATCCCGACCTTCACGAATCTCTCCACCATTTTAATCTCACTCGATGCCTCTTCGTCCATCCGAACCAAACTATCCACCCTTCCTTCACAAAAGCAGTCCCAAACCCAGTCCGTCAGAATCGGATTCTCACCATCTTCGAGTTCAAAATCCATCACACTTCTCCTACACGTGATGATCTCCAACAACACAACTCCAAAACTATAAACATCAACTTTCACAGTGATCTGCTTGTTCCTAAACCATTCAGGCGCAACGTACCCTTTTGTTCCCCTTATATTCGTCAATGTCTTGCTCTGGTTCATCATCAACAGCTTGGCCAACCCGAAATCAGAAATCCTAGCATTGTGGTATTCGTCAAGAAGTATGTTGTGAGGCTTTATGTCACAGTGAATGATTTGTGTGCTACAATATTCATGCAAGTATGTTATCCCCCTAGCAACCCCTAAAGCAATTTGAGTCCTCTGCTTCCAGCTTGGCTTAGAATCACCGAACAGAAACCCTGCTAGTGTTCCGTTGCTCATGTACTCGTACACCAATAAACGTTGAGGCCCCTCATCGCAGAACCCAACGAGGCGCACCAAGTTCTTGTGGTGCGTTTGGCCTATCGAGTTTACTTCATTTCTGAATTCTTTTTCGGAATCATCAGCCGCTTGACTCAGCTTCTTCACTGCAACTATGGTGTTAGAATTAGAGCCCAGTATTACCCCTTTGTATACAATCCCAAATGCACCTTTTCCCAATTCTTCTTGGAACCCATTGGTTGCTTGAACAAGCTCTTTGTAACTAAAGCAGCGTAGGTTGGATCCGGAGGTGTCACGAACGGCTTTCACAATCTGGAGTTTTTTGTTGTATACGAGGAAAACCACAAG
This sequence comes from Galeopsis tetrahit, assembly GCA_963675135.1. Classification (NCBI taxonomy): domain Eukaryota; kingdom Viridiplantae; phylum Streptophyta; class Magnoliopsida; order Lamiales; family Lamiaceae; genus Galeopsis; species Galeopsis tetrahit. The sequence continues at coordinate 36,570,114 of OY776122.1, forward strand.
CAAAGCAGTAGTAATGAAGATGAAAGCCGAGCTACCCAAAAGAAGTGATAAAACAAGCACCAATGTTTTCTTCTCCTTGTTTGGTCCACTTGGATCTGTGAAAGGAATGTGACGAGCTTTGCTGAACTTGAGAAAAGCCTTGGAGTTTAGAAAGCTGTCAACTCTGCCATTAGAGAGTGGGAGCTTCTTCTTCCAGCAGAAATTACTTGTGTAGATTGCAACAGCACAGAGACAATCATTCAAGCATTCACTGCGACACATTTCCTCTGAACTACGACTTATATGTTCGTAATCACTTAACGGCCAATCGATATCAAAGACCTCATAAAAGTCGTATTCAGTTTCATTCTCACCTCCAATGCAACTCAGCACAGAGTCCAGCTTACAATCGCCATACGGGTTATTCGGATCAATCAAGGAATAACCACTCGGGCATTGACAAATGGGCCTCCGATTCTCGAGTCGACAAACGTTGTTATACCCACATGCCCCACTCCCCGTTCTTCCAGTGATGCTGGAACATATGTTACCAGGCCAAGAATCAGCAGAGGTCCAACTCTGATTGGTTCCTGCAGGATTATTCCTGGGATGATAATAGAGTGCGAAATCAAGAGACGCTCTGTAATAATTCTGTGAGGGTGGAGGAATCAAACTAGAATTAAGATTATAGTGCTGCCCATTCCTCATTTCAACATAAATCAAACCCCTGTCACTGAAAACCAGAATTCGAAGCGTTTGCGTCAGAAGTAGTAGGGGAGTAATACTGAGCGTCCATATCTGAATTCGAGGGCGAACTTTGGGTGTAGAATAAGAAAGTGCCTTCGCTGTTCACGGTGGCGTGGAATCTGCCCTGAGAAAAATCGGTGTCTGTTTTGCGCGAAATTAGGGCTTCGTTCATCTCAATGGTTTGAGTGGGCAAAATGGTATCAGAGGGATTCCGAAAACTCTCCCACACCACAGATGAATCTGCGGCGAACAGAAGGAGATTTCCGGTATCATTCAAAGATCCATAAGCTACTTGATCAGTAACCTGAGTATTGTAGATTAGCTCCCGCTGAGGATTTCGGAGAAAAAGGCCATTTCTATCGAGCGACAGAGTGGAGCCACGTGGTACGGGATCGACGCCTCTTGCATACCAAACTATGGTTTTATCAAACCATACGGAAAGGAGGAAAAGATGGGGGTTATCTTTAAGCTGTTGGAAGCCGAATGCGAAATCTCCTGAAGGAGAACGCCATGGATTGGAGTTTTGTGCAGCAGTGAGAGAGACAACTATAGTTGTGTTCACATAGAGAAACCTCAATTTTGTTTGTTGTGAATTTTGTGAAGGCTCCCATGAGTCATCAGATACAACAGATGGGTTTCATTAATTTTAGCATTACATTTGTAGGTAATATAACCAGAGGAGAAGACGTGGTTATAGAGTGAACATAAACATATAACATGTATATTCAGTATTCACACAATTACAATACAACAGTAAAATACAAATAAATTATATAGAAAATTAGATGAGGAGAAAGTACTAAGAATTCTTCTAAGGAAAGGTCCGTAAAAGAGAGGAGAAAGTATCAAGAATTCTTCTGTAGAAAGATCACTAAAAGATGGACTGAAAAACATAAGTAACCCAAAAACTGAAATCGAGAAAATCCACAATGAATTAGCAAAGGATAAATTACAAAAAATTATACTAACATTTCTCTATATGAAATTAAGATTAAAAGCGTTCTTCGTATACCAATGAAGATTAACAGATGAAACATTTATCCAAAAAGAGATATGGAAGAAATACATTAACCTGCATCATGTTTCACAACCCACCAATTCAGAATGGGAATTGCATATCTTAAGAGGCGCTTTTGATTTTTTTGGGCTTACTCTTCGCCATTAATTCTGCTTTATTATTGTCAAGATTGAATCTTGAATTTGAAGATGAAGAATAGAAATTGGAAGAGATTTTGGGATGCTCACCATAAACACAAAAGAAGTTATTGTGTAAAATGAGTGTTAAAATTCTGCAGTGACACGTGGAAGACACGTGGTGACACCTGGGTATGAACAAATTGACACATGTCGAGTTTAAGAGAAACCCAAAATGACACTTGTCGAATCCTGGTGAAACACATCCTCCTTTTATTATATAAGATTTCGGAGTAAAATGAGCTTTTTGTCCCACCATCCACGGACACTCATGATTTTGGTCCCAACGCTTTTAATTTTGGTCCCGAAAGTGAAAAATTTAACACATTGGGTCCCAAAGTTAGTCAACCCTTAGTTGATCTTAGTCAACCGTTAGTCAAACTTGACACCCCCGTTCGATGAGTACACACCCTAAGAAAGTACAAAAATACCCTTATCCACCATAAAGCCCTAATCATTCATTAACACCCCCAATTTACTCATCTTCTTCCTTCCTCGCGTCCATCCTCCACCAGCCAAGCAGCCAGGCCGCCACGTCGACGCGCCGCTTCCCCCACACGATACGGGGCCACGCCGCCTCCCCCACTCGATACGCCGTCTCTTCGTTCGCCGACTGTTCGCCTCTCCGTTCGCCGCCGCTCCTCTATAGGAGTGCTCACTTTTGTTTAATTTATTTTTATAATTGAGGTATAATTGTTAAAATTTAAAAATAAATGGTTTTTTATTAAATAAATCATATTTTATGGAGTATGAGATATATATAGTAATTGGGGTCTGTATAGTAAAATCGAGAACTTTGGAAGGATGGAGGGCATTGAATCGTGGTTAGGGTGTGAAAAATCCTACAAGTACATAGAGACTCTTGTATCTCCTCAACGTAATTTAGTCATATAGTGTAGATGATAGTACATATATTAGTTTATGGTGTTTTTGATGCATCTTGATTATGCATATATTTATTAAGTATGTAATTTCACTGTGCTTTTGTTCTTCCTAAGTCGACATACATAACGTGATGTTGTTAGTTTTATGTAATACAACTAATCTAATTCATTTTGATATGCTAACCTTGTATTATTTTACTTATATTTTAGACCGTATATTAGAATAGAAATGAATCGATTCAATGTGATGATAACTGTGCATATAATACCGTCGTGCAAAAAGAATGCATATGGTATAGTGACATAAACAATGCATATGGTACAGTGACAACTAACTTTTTTTACATCATTGAATTGTTCATTATAGTTGTGCATATGAACATTCCTGTCGTCTACACCCTTGCAATGGATTTTATTGACTATAACATGAATCATTTAATTTATTTAAATCTTTACAAACTTATTTTTTATGTATGTGCATCTCAGTAATCAAAATATATACTAGTGACCCTATCTTTATAACAAAGACAATCATGTATTTGTTAGAAAGTTCACATTTATGAAAAATTACCGATTATCACAAAGTACATCAATTAATAACAATAAATATAAATCCCAAAAATCATATTATATTTCAAAAGAAAGAGGCCAATTCATGAGTAATGAAGATGGCTAATAGTTTAACTAGTTTTTCAAAAATAACATCTCACTCTTTATCCAAAAGAAACATAAATAAGATAACAGTTTACCCAAAATGTGATTTGGAATGAGTAGCAAAGCTTAAATAGTCTAAACTTCCACACATGTAGTTATTCAAAACTCATATGCATCGGGTCAACGAAAGATTCTACGATTCTAGCTCGCATCGTGCTTGAAGCTAGTTTGCCAAATTCACCCGACTGCGGATCTTCACCTTTATAAATATATTCGATTTCCTTGCAAACTATTACACCACAGTCTACTGATTCCGATCCCTGTCTCCAAGTATCCGCTGGAATTGGGTATTTGAACGACATTTTTAAGAACGGATGGTTATGCTACTTTGCCTTGAACAGACAGACCAATCTTGCATCTACAAACTTCACCTTTAATAATTTGACAAAATACATAAAATCAACAATCATTACAATTATAAACAATGATAAACTAAATAATGCAAAAAAAAAAAAAAAAAACAATGTAACATTCGAGGAACTTACAACATTTAAGGACTCCATCATGCATGTATCCTCATGCGCTTTTGTTCTTGGGGGAAGTGAGTTGTAAAATGTCCATTCCCTCGTGGTCAGATCAAGTTTTAGAAGTGTCCATACAATGGTCCACTGCTTTTAAACCACTTGATGAACCCATTTCACTTACATTGATTGGGAATAAAAAGATGTTTTTGTCTAAGCTATCCTCAATAACTTTATCTACCAGGGGGTAGAAAGACTTTTGTTTTGAAATGTTACGATTTGTAATCATTGCCTACAAAATAAGCGATCACAACCGAATTATAGATAATACATAACTTAAAAGAACAAATAAATACTCTTCATAAAAGAGTCAAAGGATTTTATAAAATACCCAGCATGTAGCAGTAAACACCCTCACACGTCTAGATTATGGCCTTGTTGTGAATAGAACAGGTCGCAATATATCAGCCCATGCATTGATTACCTAAATGTATGCACAGTATTATCATATAAAATTACAAATCAATTAAAAATGTATATATTCTGTAGTATACCTGACTTGTAATCCTTCCATTATTTAAAATATCAATCAACATCTGTACTGACACACCAGTTAGTGGTATATCAGCGTGCCAAACAATGCAACTGCACCATTCACAAAATTCAGAATACAATATATATATACTAAATCATATTAGAAAAGAATTACGTACTAAATACTATTTACTTACTGTGGACCATTGGTCTTTAGCTCTTCGAATATCTGGTCTCTAACATATTTAGAAGACTTCCTCACAGTTGCCAATTTATTGTTGAACGGATACATGACCACTCCTTTAGGTTTGTTATCCACCTCTACATTCTTTGATGCATCGTCATCGTCATCGTTGACTTCATGGACCTCTACCAGTTCTTTTGTCAGTGGTTGAGGAGATATTATCATAGGTTTAAGGTCATCTGTTATCGTTCGACCCTTAATTCTGTCAACTAATGAACTTGGCGATATATACGTGGTCTTCTTCTTCACTAGCCGCTTAGGTGTCTTTAACACTTCCTCATTTAATTCTTCAACAGGCATCTCTCCCTTATCAACAGATTGGTCATTGATCGTTAGCTCTGCATTATTGTCAAAATCACCTTGAAAAAACTCCTCTTCGATCAAGGTTTTTGAACAAAATTCAGATGTAATTTCTAGGTTCCTGCTCAATCGTTGATTCTCAGCTTTCAGACTTATGATGACATCGTCTTTAATTCTCAGTTGTTGTTCGAATTTTGCAGACACATCTTCAAATTTCTTCTTCATATCATTCAACTCAGAAGAAGATTCCTCAATCTTTTTAGCATACTCATCCTTTTCTGTCTTCAACTTTTGAATTTTTACATCCTTTTCCATACGTTCTTTATCACAGCGTACCCTCACATCTAGGATCTTTTTCTGCAGGATTCCTATTTCAACCACATAATTATCAACTCTTGTAGACTGATTAACATCACTGATAGGTGCATTGATCTTATCTTCTGAATTCATGGTCTCATCTACAACAACATTGTTGTCTTCCGTATCCTTCATCTTACAATCCACATCTGCAGTTTTCAGATCACCAACATTCCCAGCTTCACGATTAATTTCCATACAAACCTTCATAACTTGATCCTCACTGTCAAGCCCAATATCGAATGATGGGCATTCAACCGTAAAGCTCTTCTTTGCTTCTGAACTGGATCCAAGTTCGAACACTTTTGATGATGAATTCTGGAAAATATCACTCTGCCCCCCCCCCCCCCCCGTAACATTTAACTCTGTCTGCAATTCATTTGCTGACATTGCAATACCAGATGACACCTTTCCATCAGTAGCAGGCGTTCTAGTTCCTCCTAACCTTGAGCTTGTTTCTTCACATCTGAAACGACGAACTTCTGAGAGTTGTTCCTTTTCATCAGTCGTAGGTTTAGGCTCCTCCGTGAAAACCTTATATTCAATAAAAGTATAATCACAAATTAAGTATATGATCAAAGTATAATCACAAATTAAGTATATGATGAAATCTTTACCCTGGTTTTGCGAGTCAGTTTATCAGTTAAGATTGCAGCATGCACTTTATTGGTATCCCATTTGAGGAACCGAGGAAAAGCAGATGGATTATTTGGTTTAACAATCCTTGTATGCTCGCATAACCAGAACTAAAAAAATTAATTAAGTTAAACACTGTATAAAAACAGTAAACCAATATAAACCAAACAATAGTTTTGAAAATGAATAATTGAAATAAATTTACCAGCAACAACATAGCAAAACCACCGGACTTTAGCTGTTTGCTTCTCTTTAGTTGACTCTTCAATTGGTCAACTATGAATGTACTCCAGTCGTATCTGCAAATCTCTGAGAAGTTTTCCAGGTAATGTGTCAAATGCCATGGTACAGCTGAGCTCCGAACTGGACATAGAAGAGCAACCAGCATATAACAACAAACTAATCTAGCCACATCGCGATTGGCTTCATCGTACTATTGTCTCACAACCTCCTTTAACTTTAAAACGACAGGTAGTTTATACAGAGAGTATATTGTCTTGGTTTTGCTAGTATATCATTACTGAAACATCGCATTACCCATGGAGGATGCTGATAATCATCTACTCGTTGCCTGATCTCATCAGTTCCACAGCTAATTCCGAAAATAAGTTTTGCATCATGCTTTGACAATGCTACCCTGGTTCCTCTAGTTACAAAACTCTTCGTTTCAAAGTCAAACCTTATAACAATTTCCACGATGTCACTCTCGAATTTCAAACATCTCTTCTTTAGTGAGGGACTAACATTGAGGCAAACAGAGTTAAACAAAAGCCAGAATTGAGTTTTCTTCAGATGTACTATATGCTGGTCTGTGAATGGAATTCCCTTCAAGTCTTTGATAGTTGTCCTCAGATTTGACCTATAATAGGTCTCGCTAAAGTCTACTTCCACACCAGCTGAAACATATTGAATGATTTTTATATAAAAGATTACTTCATATGTATATCCTACTATGCAGTTTAATTGTTACAAAGTATTACCAAAACAGTTTTCAGGCTTGATTGCTTGTACTTCTTTTTCCTTCCTAGCATGCTTTCGAACCCTTTGGTACCTTGTTGTATCACTTTCTGCAATTTAAAAAACACTTATCATATGCATACACGAAATCATATGGGTTATTTAAGAAACTATAAAATTACCTTCCGAATCAGATGAACTATATTTACTTCCCCTATGTTTACTGCCGTCATCACTCTCAAAATCTATTAATACAAGAAAAAATATTGTTATTATTAAAAATAATCAACTACTAAATACTAAAAGCAACACAATCTGTGACAAATGCATATCATAGTTGCATAACCTGAATCTGATACGACACGGGAGCCCTTTGACAGACGTTGACCTGTAGAATATTGATCTTACATAAGCTATGATTTCACTACACAGGACAAATTCCACTAAAACATAAGCAATGAATTAGTACATAAACCTTTACGGTTTTCATCTTTCTTTTCCTCCCTCCTACGCTTTTCAGAAGATCCTGTTAATAAATAAGAATAGTAATTGGTTATGAATCACTGTTTCCAAATACCTTCTTCGTCTTGTTCTTAATTTACTTAAATGTATAATTTGTTAAATTACCTCTTGTTTCTACACGCCGTACGGTCTCCTCATTAGTCTTCTTTTGTTTCCCACTCCCCCTGTTTGATCCTTCACCCAATCGATAAGCTGATTTTTTTGTTCTTGCCATCTGAACATATAAACTTTAACATATATGAGTAACTGCACTGTGACAATACATATAATGCTTCTATGCACTTACTCATACACATTTGAAAAAATAACACCCATTCTTTTATAAAAGTCGGCAGCCCAAACACATTCTATTCTTTTTTCATAAAAAATCGAAGTTCATTCACACTATCATCAAAACCATTTAGTAAAACATAGATTTTCTAGGGTTTACATCCGTCGTAAGTAAATGTTATGTACTTTTTTAATCAAAGATTTTCAAATAAAATCTACGAAACAACACATGCAGTTTACCTACTATGGAAGCCCTCTGTTCCTGTATGTTCTACAACACATATTTTTAACTAGTTTTTTTTTTTAAATATGTTGCGAATTGGATTACCTGATGTTGTGAACCAGAAAAAAATCACAATGAAACATGCAGATGATCGGATTACCTGATTTTGCTAATCGTCAAACTCGTCGCCGGAAAATGCAGAGATCACTCAAACAATCGTCGACGGAAGTAATTGTAGACGCGTAAAACCCCAAAGCTCAAACAAGTAAAAGGATTTAATGAGCATACCTACTCTTTAGGAAACTTTTAAATTTTTGGAAGCTCCTTAAATTACGCGAATTTCGATATCAGCGGTTTATATATATAATTAGGGGATTTATTTGAATTGTTAATTTGAATTAAGAATTTCGAATGTTTGAAATGAATGAAAGGGTATAATTGTCTTATATTTTCCAATTTGACTCTATTAGACAAGAAAATATGTTAGAGGCTCTATTAGATTAAACTAGTAGTGAAATGACCCTATTAATAACTACCCCGAGTTTATATATTAAATCGGGGCGGGGCGGGGCGGATACTTGTTGCTCGGACATAAGACCCAAATCCGACCCATACTCAATACGTGGCGAATCCAATTTGACCCAAAGCTCGTGGGGTGGGTACCCGCGGGTCGGGTCAATATTGTCATCCCTACTTTTGATCTTTCGTCTTCATAGTTTTCTGAGAGAATCCGTTGAAATCTCTGCTTTTTAGAAGAGATTTTGGATAGTGAAATTTATTTATATTTTTGAAGGTGAATCCAACAAAATTCATAGACTGTTGAATACCTAAAGACTTTTAAAGAATTTTTAAATTCCGTATTGAATACCTCAAATTTTTTAAAGACTTATGAAAATCCGAATTGAATACCCCTAGACTTTGAAAGTCCAAAAAAATCCTACAGAATCCAAAACCAATACACCCCCCTTAAATTCTGATCACATCTATTTAGAACTCGATCAACAAATGCCACTTTTACACTCTCCCTCCCCGTGGGATCGACTCGTACTTACCACGCTACGATATACACCATACACTTGTGGTTGAGTATTATAGTGTTGTAAAATACGTAAACACCATGTTTGATATCTAAGATTAAAGATAAATTAATTTTATCTCAATCCTTATAAATTGTTTGATAGCTAAAATTAATGGTATATTATGCTTTAAAATATGTAAAGTTTAGATATTATTATAATCTCAGCTTAATCCGATCCGTCTTACCTATCAAACATGGCCTTAGAGTATTATTGAAAGACGAATTTCTTTAGAAATGGTTACTTTGACAAAAGAAATAGTGAATGATAAAGAATCACAAATATATTTTTCTTATAAAGAAGGATCACAAACATTTAGGAAAAATGAGTCGATTAATTGTCCAACACGCTTAAACATAATTTCATAGCTCGATAATATTTTAAAACAAAGTTGAACTATTGTGCGTTCAACTCGACCCGACTCATTTGCAGACTTAGTAATAAGAATACAAAACATGCATCTACTTATTTCCCTATAGACATACACATGCATATAGATTATAAATAGTAAATTAAGAGAATGATAAACTACTAATGGAAACAAGCATTTCATACTGCCAATAAAATGATAAACCAATCCAATGCTGCTTTCACCTCTCAAGCAGAAGAGGTGAAAGAATAGGGACATGGGGGCACCCCAACTTCAACACTTCCTTCAAGCATTTGACAAGCTTTCTTCATCGTTGGCCTTAACGACGCATCTTCCTGAATGCACCAAATCCCGACCTTCACGAATCTCTCCACCATTTTAATCTCACTCGATGCCTCTTCGTCCATCCGAACCAAACTATCCACCCTTCCTTCACAAAAGCAGTCCCAAACCCAGTCCGTCAGAATCGGATTCTCACCATCTTCGAGTTCAAAATCCATCACACTTCTCCTACACGTGATGATCTCCAACAACACAACTCCAAAACTATAAACATCAACTTTCACAGTGATCTGCTTGTTCCTAAACCATTCAGGCGCAACGTACCCTTTTGTTCCCCTTATATTCGTCAATGTCTTGCTCTGGTTCATCATCAACAGCTTGGCCAACCCGAAATCAGAAATCCTAGCATTGTGGTATTCGTCAAGAAGTATGTTGTGAGGCTTTATGTCACAGTGAATGATTTGTGTGCTACAATATTCATGCAAGTATGTTATCCCCCTAGCAACCCCTAAAGCAATTTGAGTCCTCTGCTTCCAGCTTGGCTTAGAATCACCGAACAGAAACCCTGCTAGTGTTCCGTTGCTCATGTACTCGTACACCAATAAACGTTGAGGCCCCTCATCGCAGAACCCAACGAGGCGCACCAAGTTCTTGTGGTGCGTTTGGCCTATCGAGTTTACTTCATTTCTGAATTCTTTTTCGGAATCATCAGCCGCTTGACTCAGCTTCTTCACTGCAACTATGGTGTTAGAATTAGAGCCCAGTATTACCCCTTTGTATACAATCCCAAATGCACCTTTTCCCAATTCTTCTTGGAACCCATTGGTTGCTTGAACAAGCTCTTTGTAACTAAAGGAGCGTAGATTAGATCCCGAGGTGTCATGAACAGCATTCGCAATCGGGAGTTTTTTGTTGTATACGAGGAAAACCACAAGCAAAGCAGCAGTAATGAAGATGAAGTTGATGAAAGCAGAGCTACCCAAAAGAAGTGATAAAACAAGCACCAATGTTTTCTGGTCCCTTTTTGGTCTACTTGGAGTAGGACGAAGTGGATCTATGAAAGGAATGTCAGCCTTTCTGAACTTGAGAAAACCCGTGGAGTTCAGAGTGTTGTCAACTCTGCCATTAGAGAGTGGGAGCTTCTTCTTCCAACAGCTATCACTTCTGTAGATTGCAACAGCACAGAGACAATCATTCAAGCATTCGCTGCGACAAACTTGCTCTGAACTAGGAATTATTTGCTCGTAATCACTTAACGGCCAATCGGTATCAAAGACCTCCAAAAGGTCGTATTCACCTTCGTTCTCGCCTCGAATACAACTCTGCACAGAGTTGGGCTTACAATCGCCATACGGGTTATTCGGATCATCCAAGGAAAAACCAACCGGGCATTCGCAAACGGGCCTCCGATTCTCGAGTCGACACACGTTGTTATACCCACATGCTCCGCTCCCCGTTCTTCCAGTGATGCTGGAACAGATGTCACGAGGCCAAGAATCAGCAGAAGTCCAACGCTGATTGGTTCCTGCAGGATTATTCCTGGGATGATAATAAAGTGCGAAAACCCCATCGAAATCAAGAGACGCTCTGTAATAATTCTCTGAAGCTGGAGGAATCGATCTAGAACTAAGAATCTGCTGTTGCCCATCCCTGCTTTCAACATAAATCAAAGCCCTGTCACTGAAAACCACCCGAATCCCAGAATACGAAGCGTCAGAAATTAAGCTTCCGGTGTTGTAATACTCAGCGTCGAAATCCCTATTCGAGGGCACACTTTTGGTGTTGAATACGATATTGCCGTCACTGCTCACGGTGGCGTAGAATCTGCCCAGAGAAAAATTGGTGTCTGTTTTGCGGGAAATTAGGGATTGGTTAATCTCAAGGGTTTGAGTGGGCAAAATTGTATCAGAGGGATTCCGAAAACTCTCCCACAACACAGATGAATCTGCGGCGAACAGAAGGAGATTTCCGGTATCATTCAAAGATCCATAAGCCACTTGATCAGTAACGTTAGTATTGTAGATTATATCCCGCCGAGAATTTCGGAGAAGAAGGCCATTTCTATCGAGCGACAGAGTGGAGCCACGTGGTACGGGATCGATGCCTCTTGCATACCAAACAACGGTTTTATCGGGGATTTTATCAAACCATACGGAAAGGAGGAAAAGATGGGGGTTATCTTTAAGCTGTTGGAAGCCGAATGCGAAGTCTCCGGAAGGAGAACGCCATGGATTGGAGTTTCTTGCAGCAGTGAGAGAGGCCCCCACAGTAATATTTGGGTTGGTTTGAGCCCTGCAGGAAGAAGGTGAGAAGAAGGCAAGTGCTGTGAAGATGAGGATCAAAGCTGGAGCCATTGTAGATTCAGCAAGGTCTGCAACATAAATTGACGAGGAGAAAATGAAATTAAATTATGGTTCATCATCAAGAGCTTGGCCAAGCCGAAATCTGAAATCCTAGCATTGTGGTATTCATCAAGAAGTATGTTGTGAGGCTTTATGTCACAGTGAATGATTTGTGAGGTACAATCTTCATGCAAGTATGTTAGCCCCCTAGCAACCCCTAAAGCAATATAAGTCCTCTGCTTCCAGCTTGGCTTAGAATCACCGAACAGAAACCCTGCTAGTGTTCCGTTGCTCATGTACTCGTACACCAATAAACGTTGAGGCCCCTCATCGCAGAACCCAACGAGGCGCACCAAGTTCTTGTGGTGCGTTTGGCCTATCGAGTTTACTTCATTTCTGAATTCTTTTTCGGAATCATCAGCCGCTTGACTCAGCTTCTTCACTGCAACTATGGTGTTAGAATTAGAGCCCAGTATTACCCCTTTGTATACAATCCCAAATGCACCTTTTCCCAATTCTTCTTGGAACCCATTGGTTGCTTGAACAAGCTCTTTGTAACTAAAGCAGCGTAGGTTGGATCCGGAGGTGTCACGAACGGCTTTCACAATCTGGAGTTTTTTGTTGTATACGAGGAAAACCACAAGCAAAGCAGTAGTAATGAAGATGAAAGCCGAGCTACCCAAAAGAAGTGATAAAACAAGCACCAATGTTTTCTTCTCCTTGTTTGGTCCACTTGGATCTGTGAAAGGAATGTGACGAGCTTTGCTGAACTTGAGAAAAGCCTTGGAGTTTAGAAAGCTGTCAACTCTGCCATTAGAGAGTGGGAGCTTCTTCTTCCAGCAGAAATTACTTGTGTAGATTGCAACAGCACAGAGACAATCATTCAAGCATTCACTGCGACACATTTCCTCTGAACTACGACTTATATGTTCGTAATCACTTAACGGCCAATCGATATCAAAGACCTCATAAAAGTCGTATTCAGTTTCATTCTCACCTCCAATGCAACTCAGCACAGAGTCCAGCTTACAATCGCCATACGGGTTATTCGGATCAATCAAGGAATAACCACTCGGGCATTGACAAATGGGCCTCCGATTCTCGAGTCGACAAACGTTGTTATACCCACATGCCCCACTCCCCGTTCTTCCAGTGATGCTGGAACATATGTTACCAGGCCAAGAATCAGCAGAGGTCCAACTCTGATTGGTTCCTGCAGGATTATTCCTGGGATGATAATAGAGTGCGAAATCAAGAGACGCTCTGTAATAATTCTGTGAGGGTGGAGGAATCAAACTAGAATTAAGATTATAGTGCTGCCCATTCCTCATTTCAACATAAATCAAACCCCTGTCACTGAAAACCAGAATTCGAAGCGTTTGCGTCAGAAGTAGTAGGGGAGTAATACTGAGCGTCCATATCTGAATTCGAGGGCGAACTTTGGGTGTAGAATAAGAAAGTGCCTTCGCTGTTCACGGTGGCGTGGAATCTGCCCTGAGAAAAATCGGTGTCTGTTTTGCGCGAAATTAGGGCTTCGTTCATCTCAATGGTTTGAGTGGGCAAAATGGTATCAGAGGGATTCCGAAAACTCTCCCACACCACAGATGAATCTGCGGCGAACAGAAGGAGATTTCCGGTATCATTCAAAGATCCATAAGCTACTTGATCAGTAACCTGAGTATTGTAGATTAGCTCCCGCTGAGGATTTCGGAGAAAAAGGCCATTTCTATCGAGCGACAGAGTGGAGCCACGTGGTACGGGATCGACGCCTCTTGCATACCAAACTATGGTTTTATCAAACCATACGGAAAGGAGGAAAAGATGGGGGTTATCTTTAAGCTGTTGGAAGCCGAATGCGAAATCTCCTGAAGGAGAACGCCATGGATTGGAGTTTTGTGCAGCAGTGAGAGAGACAACTATAGTTGTGTTCACATAGAGAAACCTCAATTTTGTTTGTTGTGAATTTTGTGAAGGCTCCCATGAGTCATCAGATACAACAGATGGGTTTCATTAATTTTAGCATTACATTTGTAGGTAATATAACCAGAGGAGAAGACGTGGTTATAGAGTGAACATAAACATATAACATGTATATTCAGTATTCACACAATTACAATACAACAGTAAAATACAAATAAATTATATAGAAAATTAGATGAGGAGAAAGTACTAAGAATTCTTCTAAGGAAAGGTCCGTAAAAGAGAGGAGAAAGTATCAAGAATTCTTCTGTAGAAAGATCACTAAAAGATGGACTGAAAAACATAAGTAACCCAAAAACTGAAATCGAGAAAATCCACAATGAATTAGCAAAGGATAAATTACAAAAAATTATACTAACATTTCTCTATATGAAATTAAGATTAAAAGCGTTCTTCGTATACCAATGAAGATTAACAGATGAAACATTTATCCAAAAAGAGATATGGAAGAAATACATTAACCTGCATCATGTTTCACAACCCACCAATTCAGAATGGGAATTGCATATCTTAAGAGGCGCTTTTGATTTTTTTGGGCTTACTCTTCGCCATTAATTCTGCTTTATTATTGTCAAGATTGAATCTTGAATTTGAAGATGAAGAATAGAAATTGGAAGAGATTTTGGGATGCTCACCATAAACACAAAAGAAGTTATTGTGTAAAATGAGTGTTAAAATTCTGCAGTGACACGTGGAAGACACGTGGTGACACCTGGGTATGAACAAATTGACACATGTCGAGTTTAAGAGAAACCCAAAATGACACTTGTCGAATCCTGGTGAAACACATCCTCCTTTTATTATATAAGATTTCGGAGTAAAATGAGCTTTTTGTCCCACCATCCACGGACACTCATGATTTTGGTCCCAACGCTTTTAATTTTGGTCCCGAAAGTGAAAAATTTAACACATTGGGTCCCAAAGTTAGTCAACCCTTAGTTGATCTTAGTCAACCGTTAGTCAAACTTGACACCCCCGTTCGATGAGTACACACCCTAAGAAAGTACAAAAATACCCTTATCCACCATAAAGCCCTAATCATTCATTAACACCCCCAATTTACTCATCTTCTTCCTTCCTCGCGTCCATCCTCCACCAGCCAAGCAGCCAGGCCGCCACGTCGACGCGCCGCTTCCCCCACACGATACGGGGCCACGCCGCCTCCCCCACTCGATACGCCGTCTCTTCGTTCGCCGACTGTTCGCCTCTCCGTTCGCCGCCGCTCCTCTATAGGAGTGCTCACTTTTGTTTAATTTATTTTTATAATTGAGGTATAATTGTTAAAATTTAAAAATAAATGGTTTTTTATTAAATAAATCATATTTTATGGAGTATGAGATATATATAGTAATTGGGGTCTGTATAGTAAAATCGAGAACTTTGGAAGGATGGAGGGCATTGAATCGTGGTTAGGGTGTGAAAAATCCTACAAGTACATAGAGACTCTTGTATCTCCTCAACGTAATTTAGTCATATAGTGTAGATGATAGTACATATATTAGTTTATGGTGTTTTTGATGCATCTTGATTATGCATATATTTATTAAGTATGTAATTTCACTGTGCTTTTGTTCTTCCTAAGTCGACATACATAACGTGATGTTGTTAGTTTTATGTAATACAACTAATCTAATTCATTTTGATATGCTAACCTTGTATTATTTTACTTATATTTTAGACCGTATATTAGAATAGAAATGAATCGATTCAATGTGATGATAACTGTGCATATAATACCGTCGTGCAAAAAGAATGCATATGGTATAGTGACATAAACAATGCATATGGTACAGTGACAACTAACTTTTTTTACATCATTGAATTGTTCATTATAGTTGTGCATATGAACATTCCTGTCGTCTACACCCTTGCAATGGATTTTATTGACTATAACATGAATCATTTAATTTATTTAAATCTTTACAAACTTATTTTTTATGTATGTGCATCTCAGTAATCAAAATATATACTAGTGACCCTATCTTTATAACAAAGACAATCATGTATTTGTTAGAAAGTTCACATTTATGAAAAATTACCGATTATCACAAAGTACATCAATTAATAACAATAAATATAAATCCCAAAAATCATATTATATTTCAAAAGAAAGAGGCCAATTCATGAGTAATGAAGATGGCTAATAGTTTAACTAGTTTTTCAAAAATAACATCTCACTCTTTATCCAAAAGAAACATAAATAAGATAACAGTTTACCCAAAATGTGATTTGGAATGAGTAGCAAAGCTTAAATAGTCTAAACTTCCACACATGTAGTTATTCAAAACTCATATGCATCGGGTCAACGAAAGATTCTACGATTCTAGCTCGCATCGTGCTTGAAGCTAGTTTGCCAAATTCACCCGACTGCGGATCTTCACCTTTATAAATATATTCGATTTCCTTGCAAACTATTACACCACAGTCTACTGATTCCGATCCCTGTCTCCAAGTATCCGCTGGAATTGGGTATTTGAACGGCATTTTTAAGAACGGATGGTTATGCTACTTTGCCTTGAACAGACAGACCAATCTTGCATCTACAAACTTCACCTTTAATAATTTGACAAAATACATAAAATCAACAATCATTACAATTATAAACAATGATAAACTAAATAATGCAAAAAAAAAAAAAAAAAACAATGTAACATTCGAGGAACTTACAACATTTAAGGACTCCATCATGCATGTATCCTCATGCGCTTTTGTTCTTGGGGGAAGTGAGTTGTAAAATGTCCATTCCCTCGTGGTCAGATCAAGTTTTAGAAGTGTCCATACAATGGTCCACTGCTTTTAAACCACTTGATGAACCCATTTCACTTACATTGATTGGGAATAAAAAGATGTTTTTGTCTAAGCTATCCTCAATAACTTTATCTACCAGGGGGTAGAAAGACTTTTGTTTTGAAATGTTACGATTTGTAATCATTGCCTACAAAATAAGCGATCACAACCGAATTATAGATAATACATAACTTAAAAGAACAAATAAATACTCTTCATAAAAGAGTCAAAGGATTTTATAAAATACCCAGCATGTAGCAGTAAACACCCTCACACGTCTAGATTATGGCCTTGTTGTGAATAGAACAGGTCGCAATATATCAGCCCATGCATTGATTACCTAAATGTATGCACAGTATTATCATATAAAATTACAAATCAATTAAAAATGTATATATTCTGTAGTATACCTGACTTGTAATCCTTCCATTATTTAAAATATCAATCAACATCTGTACTGACACACCAGTTAGTGGTATATCAGCGTGCCAAACAATGCAACTGCACCATTCACAAAATTCAGAATACAATATATATATACTAAATCATATTAGAAAAGAATTACGTACTAAATACTATTTACTTACTGTGGACCATTGGTCTTTAGCTCTTCGAATATCTGGTCTCTAACATATTTAGAAGACTTCCTCACAGTTGCCAATTTATTGTTGAACGGATACATGACCACTCCTTTAGGTTTGTTATCCACCTCTACATTCTTTGATGCATCGTCATCGTCATCGTTGACTTCATGGACCTCTACCAGTTCTTTTGTCAGTGGTTGAGGAGATATTATCATAGGTTTAAGGTCATCTGTTATCGTTCGACCCTTAATTCTGTCAACTAATGAACTTGGCGATATATACGTGGTCTTCTTCTTCACTAGCCGCTTAGGTGTCTTTAACACTTCCTCATTTAATTCTTCAACAGGCATCTCTCCCTTATCAACAGATTGGTCATTGATCGTTAGCTCTGCATTATTGTCAAAATCACCTTGAAAAAACTCCTCTTCGATCAAGGTTTTTGAACAAAATTCAGATGTAATTTCTAGGTTCCTGCTCAATCGTTGATTCTCAGCTTTCAGACTTATGATGACATCGTCTTTAATTCTCAGTTGTTGTTCGAATTTTGCAGACACATCTTCAAATTTCTTCTTCATATCATTCAACTCAGAAGAAGATTCCTCAATCTTTTTAGCATACTCATCCTTTTCTGTCTTCAACTTTTGAATTTTTACATCCTTTTCCATACGTTCTTTATCACAGCGTACCCTCACATCTAGGATCTTTTTCTGCAGGATTCCTATTTCAACCACATAATTATCAACTCTTGTAGACTGATTAACATCACTGATAGGTGCATTGATCTTATCTTCTGAATTCATGGTCTCATCTACAACAACATTGTTGTCTTCCGTATCCTTCATCTTACAATCCACATCTGCAGTTTTCAGATCACCAACATTCCCAGCTTCACGATTAATTTCCATACAAACCTTCATAACTTGATCCTCACTGTCAAGCCCAATATCGAATGATGGGCATTCAACCGTAAAGCTCTTCTTTGCTTCTGAACTGGATCCAAGTTCGAACACTTTTGATGATGAATTCTGGAAAATATCACTCTGCCCCCCCCCCCCCCCCCCCGTAACATTTAACTCTGTCTGCAATTCATTTGCTGACATTGCAATACCAGATGACACCTTTCCATCAGTAGCAGGCGTTCTAGTTCCTCCTAACCTTGAGCTTGTTTCTTCACATCTGAAACGACGAACTTCTGAGAGTTGTTCCTTTTCATCAGTCGTAGGTTTAGGCTCCTCCGTGAAAACCTTATATTCAATAAAAGTATAATCACAAATTAAGTATATGATCAAAGTATAATCACAAATTAAGTATATGATGAAATCTTTACCCTGGTTTTGCGAGTCAGTTTATCAGTTAAGATTGCAGCATGCACTTTATTGGTATCCCATTTGAGGAACCGAGGAAAAGCAGATGGATTATTTGGTTTAACAATCCTTGTATGCTCGCATAACCAGAACTAAAAAAATTAATTAAGTTAAACACTGTATAAAAACAGTAAACCAATATAAACCAAACAATAGTTTTGAAAATGAATAATTGAAATAAATTTACCAGCAACAACATAGCAAAACCACCGGACTTTAGCTGTTTGCTTCTCTTTAGTTGACTCTTCAATTGGTCAACTATGAATGTACTCCAGTCGTATCTGCAAATCTCTGAGAAGTTTTCCAGGTAATGTGTCAAATGCCATGGTACAGCTGAGCTCCGAACTGGACATAGAAGAGCAACCAGCATATAACAACAAACTAATCTAGCCACATCGCGATTGGCTTCATCGTACTATTGTCTCACAACCTCCTTTAACTTTAAAACGACAGGTAGTTTATACAGAGAGTATATTGTCTTGGTTTTGCTAGTATATCATTACTGAAACATCGCATTACCCATGGAGGATGCTGATAATCATCTACTCGTTGCCTGATCTCATCAGTTCCACAGCTAATTCCGAAAATAAGTTTTGCATCATGCTTTGACAATGCTACCCTGGTTCCTCTAGTTACAAAACTCTTCGTTTCAAAGTCAAACCTTATAACAATTTCCACGATGTCACTCTCGAATTTCAAACATCTCTTCTTTAGTGAGGGACTAACATTGAGGCAAACAGAGTTAAACAAAAGCCAGAATTGAGTTTTCTTCAGATGTACTATATGCTGGTCTGTGAATGGAATTCCCTTCAAGTCTTTGATAGTTGTCCTCAGATTTGACCTATAATAGGTCTCGCTAAAGTCTACTTCCACACCAGCTGAAACATATTGAATGATTTTTATATAAAAGATTACTTCATATGTATATCCTACTATGCAGTTTAATTGTTACAAAGTATTACCAAAACAGTTTTCAGGCTTGATTGCTTGTACTTCTTTTTCCTTCCTAGCATGCTTTCGAACCCTTTGGTACCTTGTTGTATCACTTTCTGCAATTTAAAAAACACTTATCATATGCATACACGAAATCATATGGGTTATTTAAGAAACTATAAAATTACCTTCCGAATCAGATGAACTATATTTACTTCCCCTATGTTTACTGCCGTCATCACTCTCAAAATCTATTAATACAAGAAAAAATATTGTTATTATTAAAAATAATCAACTACTAAATACTAAAAGCAACACAATCTGTGACAAATGCATATCATAGTTGCATAACCTGAATCTGATACGACACGGGAGCCCTTTGACAGACGTTGACCTGTAGAATATTGATCTTACATAAGCTATGATTTCACTACACAGGACAAATTCCACTAAAACATAAGCAATGAATTAGTACATAAACCTTTACGGTTTTCATCTTTCTTTTCCTCCCTCCTACGCTTTTCAGAAGATCCTGTTAATAAATAAGAATAGTAATTGGTTATGAATCACTGTTTCCAAATACCTTCTTCGTCTTGTTCTTAATTTACTTAAATGTATAATTTGTTAAATTACCTCTTGTTTCTACACGCCGTACGGTCTCCTCATTAGTCTTCTTTTGTTTCCCACTCCCCCTGTTTGATCCTTCACCCAATCGATAAGCTGATTTTTTTGTTCTTGCCATCTGAACATATAAACTTTAACATATATGAGTAACTGCACTGTGACAATACATATAATGCTTCTATGCACTTGCTCATACACATTTGAAAAAATAACACCCATTCTTTTATAAAAGTCGGCAGCCCAAACACATTCTATTCTTTTTTCATAAAAAATCGAAGTTCATTCACACTATCATCAAAACCATTTAGTAAAACATAGATTTTCTAGGGTTTACATCCGTCGTAAGTAAATGTTATGTACTTTTTTAATCAAAGATTTTCAAATAAAATCTACGAAACAACACATGCAGTTTACCTACTATGGAAGCCCTCTGTTCCTGTATGTTCTACAACACATATTTTTAACTAGTTTTTTTTTTTAAATATGTTGCGAATTGGATTACCTGATGTTGTGAACCAGAAAAAAATCACAATGAAACATGCAGATGATCGGATTACCTGATTTTGCTAATCGTCAAACTCGTCGCCGGAAAATGCAGAGATCACTCAAACAATCGTCGACGGAAGTAATTGTAGACGCGTAAAACCCCAAAGCTCAAACAAGTAAAAGGATTTAATGAGCATACCTACTCTTTAGGAAACTTTTAAATTTTTGGAAGCTCCTTAAATTACGCGAATTTCGATATCAGCGGTTTATATATATAATTAGGGGATTTATTTGAATTGTTAATTTGAATTAAGAATTTCGAATGTTTGAAATGAATGAAAGGGTATAATTGTCTTATATTTTCCAATTTGACTCTATTAGACAAGAAAATATGTTAGAGGCTCTATTAGATTAAACTAGTAGTGAAATGACCCTATTAATAACTACCCCGAGTTTATATATTAAATCGGGGCGGGGCGGGGCGGATACTTGTTGCTCGGACATAAGACCCAAATCCGACCCATACTCAATACGTGGCGAATCCAATTTGACCCAAAGCTCGTGGGGTGGGTACCCGCGGGTCGGGTCAATATTGTCATCCCTACTTTTGATCTTTCGTCTTCATAGTTTTCTGAGAGAATCCGTTGAAATCTCTGCTTTTTAGAAGAGATTTTGGATAGTGAAATTTATTTATATTTTTGAAGGTGAATCCAACAAAATTCATAGACTGTTGAATACCTAAAGACTTTTAAAGAATTTTTAAATTCCGTATTGAATACCTCAAATTTTTTAAAGACTTATGAAAATCCGAATTGAATACCCCTAGACTTTGAAAGTCCAAAAAAATCCTACAGAATCCAAAACCAATACACCCCCCTTAAATTCTGATCACATCTATTTAGAACTCGATCAACAAATGCCACTTTTACACTCTCCCTCCCCGTGGGATCGACTCGTACTTACCACGCTACGATATACACCATACACTTGTGGTTGAGTATTATAGTGTTGTAAAATACGTAAACACCATGTTTGATATCTAAGATTAAAGATAAATTAATTTTATCTCAATCCTTATAAATTGTTTGATAGCTAAAATTAATGGTATATTATGCTTTAAAATATGTAAAGTTTAGATATTATTATAATCTCAGCTTAATCCGATCCGTCTTACCTATCAAACATGGCCTTAGAGTATTATTGAAAGACGAATTTCTTTAGAAATGGTTACTTTGACAAAAGAAATAGTGAATGATAAAGAATCACAAATATATTTTTCTTATAAAGAAGGATCACAAACATTTAGGAAAAATGAGTCGATTAATTGTCCAACACGCTTAAACATAATTTCATAGCTCGATAATATTTTAAAACAAAGTTGAACTATTGTGCGTTCAACTCGACCCGACTCATTTGCAGACTTAGTAATAAGAATACAAAACATGCATCTACTTATTTCCCTATAGACATACACATGCATATAGATTATAAATAGTAAATTAAGAGAATGATAAACTACTAATGGAAACAAGCATTTCATACTGCCAATAAAATGATAAACCAATCCAATGCTGCTTTCACCTCTCAAGCAGAAGAGGTGAAAGAATAGGGACATGGGGGCACCCCAACTTCAACACTTCCTTCAAGCATTTGACAAGCTTTCTTCATCGTTGGCCTTAACGACGCATCTTCCTGAATGCACCAAATCCCGACCTTCACGAATCTCTCCACCATTTTAATCTCACTCGATGCCTCTTCGTCCATCCGAACCAAACTATCCACCCTTCCTTCACAAAAGCAGTCCCAAACCCAGTCCGTCAGAATCGGATTCTCACCATCTTCGAGTTCAAAATCCATCACACTTCTCCTACACGTGATGATCTCCAACAACACAACTCCAAAACTATAAACATCAACTTTCACAGTGATCTGCTTGTTCCTAAACCATTCAGGCGCAACGTACCCTTTTGTTCCCCTTATATTCGTCAATGTCTTGCTCTGGTTCATCATCAACAGCTTGGCCAACCCGAAATCAGAAATCCTAGCATTGTGGTATTCGTCAAGAAGTATGTTGTGAGGCTTTATGTCACAGTGAATGATTTGTGTGCTACAATATTCATGCAAGTATGTTATCCCCCTAGCAACCCCTAAAGCAATTTGAGTCCTCTGCTTCCAGCTTGGCTTAGAATCACCGAACAGAAACCCTGCTAGTGTTCCGTTGCTCATGTACTCGTACACCAATAAACGTTGAGGCCCCTCATCGCAGAACCCAACGAGGCGCACCAAGTTCTTGTGGTGCGTTTGGCCTATCGAGTTTACTTCATTTCTGAATTCTTTTTCGGAATCATCAGCCGCTTGACTCAGCTTCTTCACTGCAACTATGGTGTTAGAATTAGAGCCCAGTATTACCCCTTTGTATACAATCCCAAATGCACCTTTTCCCAATTCTTCTTGGAACCCATTGGTTGCTTGAACAAGCTCTTTGTAACTAAAGGAGCGTAGATTAGATCCCGAGGTGTCATGAACAGCATTCGCAATCGGGAGTTTTTTGTTGTATACGAGGAAAACCACAAGCAAAGCAGCAGTAATGAAGATGAAGTTGATGAAAGCAGAGCTACCCAAAAGAAGTGATAAAACAAGCACCAATGTTTTCTGGTCCCTTTTTGGTCTACTTGGAGTAGGACGAAGTGGATCTATGAAAGGAATGTCAGCCTTTCTGAACTTGAGAAAACCCGTGGAGTTCAGAGTGTTGTCAACTCTGCCATTAGAGAGTGGGAGCTTCTTCTTCCAACAGCTATCACTTCTGTAGATTGCAACAGCACAGAGACAATCATTCAAGCATTCGCTGCGACAAACTTGCTCTGAACTAGGAATTATTTGCTCGTAATCACTTAACGGCCAATCGGTATCAAAGACCTCCAAAAGGTCGTATTCACCTTCGTTCTCGCCTCGAATACAACTCTGCACAGAGTTGGGCTTACAATCGCCATACGGGTTATTCGGATCATCCAAGGAAAAACCAACCGGGCATTCGCAAACGGGCCTCCGATTCTCGAGTCGACACACGTTGTTATACCCACATGCTCCGCTCCCCGTTCTTCCAGTGATGCTGGAACAGATGTCACGAGGCCAAGAATCAGCAGAAGTCCAACGCTGATTGGTTCCTGCAGGATTATTCCTGGGATGATAATAAAGTGCGAAAACCCCATCGAAATCAAGAGACGCTCTGTAATAATTCTCTGAAGCTGGAGGAATCGATCTAGAACTAAGAATCTGCTGTTGCCCATCCCTGCTTTCAACATAAATCAAAGCCCTGTCACTGAAAACCACCCGAATCCCAGAATACGAAGCGTCAGAAATTAAGCTTCCGGTGTTGTAATACTCAGCGTCGAAATCCCTATTCGAGGGCACACTTTTGGTGTTGAATACGATATTGCCGTCACTGCTCACGGTGGCGTAGAATCTGCCCAGAGAAAAATTGGTGTCTGTTTTGCGGGAAATTAGGGATTGGTTAATCTCAAGGGTTTGAGTGGGCAAAATTGTATCAGAGGGATTCCGAAAACTCTCCCACAACACAGATGAATCTGCGGCGAACAGAAGGAGATTTCCGGTATCATTCAAAGATCCATAAGCCACTTGATCAGTAACGTTAGTATTGTAGATTATATCCCGCCGAGAATTTCGGAGAAGAAGGCCATTTCTATCGAGCGACAGAGTGGAGCCACGTGGTACGGGATCGATGCCTCTTGCATACCAAACAACGGTTTTATCGGGGATTTTATCAAACCATACGGAAAGGAGGAAAAGATGGGGGTTATCTTTAAGCTGTTGGAAGCCGAATGCGAAGTCTCCGGAAGGAGAACGCCATGGATTGGAGTTTCTTGCAGCAGTGAGAGAGGCCCCCACAGTAATATTTGGGTTGGTTTGAGCCCTGCAGGAAGAAGGTGAGAAGAAGGCAAGTGCTGTGAAGATGAGGATCAAAGCTGGAGCCATTGTAGATTCAGCAAGGTCTGCAACATAAATTGACGAGGAGAAAATGAAATTAAATTATGGTGTTGTGTCATCACTTTCATGTGTGTGGTTCTTGTTCAAGTCAACACGACTTTATATTTAACCCACTTTTTCCTCTTATTTCTTCTATTTCGTCACAGAGAATGAATTTTTTTGTTTTATTTTTATAATTGAGGTATAATTGTTAAAATTTAAAAATAAATGGTTTTTTATTAAATAAATCATATTTTATGGAGTATGGGATATATCTGTATAGTAAAATCAAGAATTGTTTAGCTGAAACTTTAATTTATTGTGTAATATTAAAATAAATATATTATTTCTTACTAATAGATATAACACGTATTAAAAATTCAGTAAAATTAAATATTAAATGAAACAAAGAAATAAAATTAATTGGTCTCCAGTACTTTTTCTCCCCTCCTTAACCCACAATTATTTTTTGTTTATGAAGAAATAGTACCTATGGAAAAGAAAAGTCTTGCTCGGAGACCTCATATTTTGTCATCCCTTTCGGCCAGGGTTCCACTTCCAACATTGACCTCAGGTCAACGCAGCTCATACACGTTTCTCTGATTGTGCACCAACAATTACGTTACAAATATTATTTCTAGAAAATAATTAACAATATTCAGAAATAATTTTTATTCACAAGAAGACAATTCGTGGTTATACCCGCAAGAATATTCAAATTGACTTCATAGATTTCCACAGGTCAATTTATAGGCTACTAAAATATTTTTATCTTTGAAACAATCATTAGCGTTAGCAGTAGAGTTGTTAAATGAACCGAGCTGCTCGTGAGCTCGGCTCGACTCGTTCGTTAAATGAGTTAAGCTCGAGCTTGTTAGATACTCGATTTACTAACGAGCTGGCTCGAGCTCGATTTATTAGGTTCGATATCTTTTTTTTTTCTTTTAATTTCGTTAGGCTCGATAGACTCTTTAACGAACCGAACCGAGCTCCTTTCTTAGTTCGTCATTGTTATCAAGTCGAACTCGAATTTCAAATACTCGGCTCGAATAACCACTCTATTTAATGATAGTGCATGAGAAATTAAAGAGAAATTATCTAATTTTCAGACATCTTGTTTGGAAATGGTCAAAGTAATTGAATAGGAGGACCATTGTAACTATAACTCTAGGTAAATTTGTCAATGATGAAAATGATTTATTTAAGGGGAAAAAACAATATAGGACAAACCACTCCTAGTTTTTGTGATTCAAGCTAAATTTTTTAAATGATACAATTAAAGACAAAATGATACCTAATTGTACCAATTTACCCTTATCTTACCATTAATTTCGAATTTTCAAATCATTAAATTAATTAATGTTAAATATGCAAAATCAAACCTCTTTTAAAACTAAGAGACTATCCCTTGATTATAGCACAATTTCCAATTCAAATTACTTTCCTAAAATTCGATATCATACTTTCTGTCGGTCCACATTCATATTTTTATATATTCAATAATTTTCTTATTAATCGAAAATATACTTTAATTAATTAAATATTCATATTGTTATTATTTTACATACCATATCTTTATTAAAATATAAATTATATTATGAAATACTTAATAAAATTAATACATTCAAAAAATAGTTTTTACTCGATACACCTCTAAGAGTGTTTAAATAATTTGTTGAACAACTTGTATTAACAAATAATATTTTTGCAAGATGCATAGATGCATATTTTTATTTATATGCAACCGACAAGTGCATATACTTTCAAATATGCGTCGTTTTTTTATATATGCAATCGATAATTACATATACTTTCAAATATGCAAACCATTAATTCTGTGCACATTCGTTTTACACATTCGAACATTTGTTTCACACATTCGAACATTCGTTTCACACATTCGATTACTCGCTCGATTCTCAAGGTGTGTTTTCTGCATGTTAGTTTAAATCTTTGATATGATGTACTAAAAAATTAGAATAAACCTAAATTATTTCGAATTTCATTGGAATTTTTAACACAAAGGTCGGATTGGCCTGTAGTCTTATACGTAATGCGCAACTAATGTGCATATATTCATAGTTAGGTGCATGTATCTAACATGTGCATTGCTTATTAATAGAAGATGCATGTATCTAATATGTGCATTGCATAAGAATAATATAACACTTTATCCTCCATTTCATCATGTTTTCATTTCAAATAGGCAAAAGTGCAACTTGCAATAACCCATAACATGACTTACAAACTGAAATGACATTACACAATAGTTCAAATAAGCAAGCACGTCTCCAAATTGCATTCAAAAGTAAGCAAGCACGTCTCCAAATAGAGTGCATCCAACACAAGCAAATATTGAACAGTAAGAGAACTATTATCGAAATAATGAATTCCTTCGAAATTCTACTCCACCGTCAATTTCTCAATCCCTACAAAAAGGTGTATTTTATTATGCAAATGAAATTACATAGAAAACAGATAATTGCGTAAAGAGAATTTGATTCTTGATTTTATTGTGCACCCATAGTATTAAAAATAGACTAAATTAAACCCTTTATTCTAATCTTAAACTCATTATTTTCCAATTTTCTTTTCATCAAAAAATTAACATGCATTAAACAATCCTCCACAATCCAAGAAAAGACCCTTATGAAATATGCTTAGTCTATCACCATTGTCTGCAGTCACCTTCTCATCTCTGCTTAGTCTATCCTTTGGTTTCGAAGGCTCCATGTCTCCACCTAGAAAAATGCATTTAACGCATAAAAAAATGGAATAGCCAAATGTTTCACCATTGAAATATGCAAAAATCACATGAACTTGGATGATGAAAATATTAAACTCCAGAGAGCCCTCGTCACGCGAACCGAAAGGATTAATGAAAAAAAAAAGGAAGAATACAACAAACTCATATTTAGAAGAAATCACTTTAATTATAAAAAAAATACAGATTAATTCAACTATTCTTAATCAAAGTAACCACTTCTGCTAGTCATTTAATTAATTGGAAAAGGAACTGTAATGTATGAAGGAACTCACCTCCGATTCAATGAAGTCGAAAATGAAGGAATACCCTTGGCCAAAATACCCAATCGTGATTTAGATAAAATTCCCAATAGCGAAAATGAACCAATTTCTGCATAATTTACAATGTATGTTCATTCAGGCATTTCATCGAACAATTTCACCGCACATAGTTTTGTTTAACTATTCAATAAAATAAAAGGAAAGGAAACGACAATCGGAGGTGCGGCCCGCCAGCCCGAGTGAGGTGTCGGGGGGCTAGGTTGCGGCGGCGACCGCCATGGCCAGCCGAGAGAGGACCGCGAAATTGTGAATTTCACAAAATTCTCCCCGATCGAGCACCGCCTTCAGATTGCTGCCTTTGTCTCTCTCCCTTCAACCGTCGCCGAATGACCACCATTGAGATCGTACTCCGTAAATTCTGAAATCAAAAATCTGAAATCAAGATTAAATTTTTGTCAAAATCCACATTGTTGATAATGATTTTACGCCAATTTAAGGGAAACAAAAACAAAATTAAAGAATTTTAGTGTAAGAAAGAAGTACCTGGGGGATGAGGCTATTTTGATGGCAATATCACCAGGGAGTGAATTCTGTAAATTAATTGAACGATGCATGTTTTTTGGATTATAATTTCATAATTTGATTGATGATGATGATGAATATTCTTGAAATTTAAGGGGAAAATATAGTGATGATGATTGATGAGTGATCCACACTCAAAATCGCACTTAAAAGCCACCTTCGAACCAAGCTCGTCGGAGATGTGGATCGTACAAATGAGAGTGGCTGGATGTGGGTAGGGTTTATGCAAGTCGTTGTTGGGCCGACGAATTACACCTCCACTGTGTGAAAATGCACACAATGGAGTAGTGTTTCAATCAATTTCCGTAAATGGGATATTAAAATGTAATTATGAGGGTATTTTAATTATGCAGGGCAGATTTGTAATTTTGTAACCTCTTTTGGTCTTAATTGTTTTGTTAAATTTGTTTGTCTCATTTTGTTTATGGATCTTACATATTGTCTTATATTGTATATAAACTCTTTATTTAATACTCCCTCCGTTTTTTTTAAATGTCACTTTGCCTTTTCAATATTTTTTAAATAAGTGTCATTCTACACTTTTTTTTCTTCAAGTTTGACAATTTTACTCTTGTACATTGTACTCCCTCCATTTTCTTTACCTTGATTTAAGTTTTTTCCGTTTTGAATATAGTACATCATGCATAAACCTTAATTATTATATACATGAACATCATCTACAATATTGACCACATTCATTACTAAACATAAATTTAATATTAAAATTAGTTATCATTAATGAAGGGTAAAATTGTCCATAATTATATATCTTAATATGTTGAAAATTGTTAAAATGACACTTATTTAAAATTGGAGGGAATATTATATAAATGACTGGTTACGGAGAGTATTTCATTTTTGTAGTTTAGTTCGACAATTAATTTCACTAAAGCCCTTCGTGGTTCCAACTTGTGGTTTGAAATCCACGAAACCCTTCTGATTATCAAATAAATCAAAAGTTCCCAATTCTCTTTTTAAGAAAATAGCAATTTTTTAAAATATGGCTTTATCTATATATATATATAATAACAGAATAGTGGTTTTCTTGACAAGTTCCCGCCTAAAATGTTGTAATAGTAAAATATTATTTTTGTGGGAACCCCAGTAAAATATCATTTTTTAAAATTTATTTTCTCTCTCTTCCTTTATTTTCCGTTTCTCTCCCCTCTCCCTATGCCAGTCAATTTTTATTCTTTGGATTTCTTCATTATTTTCTATTAGGAATATAATAATATTGTATCATTAATATCTATCTTTTTAGTATATTTGATCAAAAACTTTATGTTTTACAGATATGCTTCTTTGTATCTTTTTATCAGTAAAGAAATGTATATTGATCGTAATGTTCAATGGGCATGTTAAGTACCCTACAAAATTTTAAAAAGAATCAGTTTCTACATACTAATAATCCCTCACATTTCAAAACATTATTACTTATTAAAAATGATATAAAATAAATATGAGAAAATCTTAAATGCACCGTGTGCACCAAACTAAAATTGGTGCACACGCTTTTTTTTTTAACTTCTTTCTTATTCTTTTCTTTTCTTCTTCTCCTTTCTTTCTCTCTCCCTGCCTTTTTTTTACAGCCTTCTTCTTTCTCTTTTCTCGTTTCTTCTCCTTTCTCGTTTCTTCTTCGTTCTCCTTTCTCCTTTTTTTCTCTCTCCTCGTCACTTTTTTTTTACACCCTTCCTTTTCTGGCAATTTACTTTCTTTTTTCTTGTAAGAGTTGAGAGATCTCCATTGATGGAGAAAAGAGAAAGTGATGAGAGAGAGAAAGTGGTGAGAGAGATAGAGAGAGAAAGTGACGCGAGTTGAGTCCATTGGAATCACTTTTTTTTTCTTCCGTGGAGTTGAGAGGGTTGGAGAGGAGAGAGAAAAATTAATGGAGAGAGAGAAAGTGGAAACGAACAATAAGAGTGGAAAATTTGTTTTTATTTATTTATTGAAAAGTGGTAAATTTATTATTGAAAAGTGGTAATTTTATAATTGAAAAGGGTAATGTTGTTATTGAAAAGTGGTGGTAATTTTATTATTGAAAAATTGTAATTTTGTTATTGAATTTTTTTTACTGAAAAGTGGTAAGCATTATTATTGAAAAGTGAAATTTTGTGTGACATCAAGCTTACTAAGGTTGTCTATAACCACTTGGACATCAACTACTTAATTTTATGTATTCATCTTTATTAACATATAGAGAGTTGACCTGTGCACTAGTGTGCACGTGCACACTGTGCACAGGAGACCAACTCAATAAATATTTATTAATTAGGCTAGCTCAATTAATTATTTTTGGATAAATCTTAATTTTATCCAATATTATTGTAACGTTTTTTTTCAAATAAAATATTAAAATTGATGGTCCTAACAAAAATTCTTACACTATTGTATGTATACAAAAAATCATTTATTAACATCACACTATTTATATAAGTTTATTAATTTATAAACGGTGCATCGCATGGGAGAAATACTAGTTCTATTAAACACAAATCTAATGTTTTTACTATATTTACAAGCTTCAAGTCTTTTAGTTGAAAATTTCTTTACCTCTAAAATTAAAATATTATACTCTAATAATGGAGGGAAATTCATTGACTTACGTTCTTATCTTCAAACACACGGTATCTCTCACTTAACCACCGCACCTCACATACCGGAACATAGCGGTGTTGTTGAAAGACGTCATTGTCACATTGTGGATACTGGACTTGTTCTACTTCACAGGGCATTCATACCCCTCACAATCTGGCCTCACGCCATGTCCGCTGCCACAAACATCATCAATTTGCTCCGAGAAGTCGATTTGAACATGCTCTCATCATTCGAGAAACTTGTCAATCAACGTCCCAGCCTCACCAAACTTCGGGTGTTCGGTTGTCGTTGCTACTCTTTGCTTCGCCCATACACCCCCACAAACGTAGTGGATTTTGACTTTTTTATAAATCAATGTTTTTTTTCAAATATGAGCAGTATGAATACGAATACAGAATAGTAAATAAAGAAATAAGAACACAAGTATTTATAGTGGTTTGGATCTCAATATCCTACGTCCACTCTCTCTAATCAGATAGAGAAATTCACTATCTTGTTGCTTTATAGTCCCAAGAGAAGACTTGTGATCAAGAACCTCAACTTCTATCTGAGGCTACGGATCTACTTGTTGGTTAGGTAACAAGTAACCTTTACAAATGGTTTCTAAACTGGAAATGTAAAGAGTATGTTTATAACCAACTCAGTGTGCTAAAAAATAACACTGTTAATCTAAGCACTAAGAATAGGATTTTTCGAATGGCTTAAGATCGGAAACTTAGAGCACTAAGGATATAAATCTTTGCAGGCTCTAAAGAACTCGACACTTAGAATATTTCTGGGTAGGCTGTTCTTGATATTAGTTGTATACGAGAGTTCTTGCTTGTAAGGTTTCCGGTACCTTGTTCCAAAGAACAAGTGTTGTATTTATAGAGAGATTTGAGCTTCAAACTAGCCGTTGGTGAGAAACTAGCTGTTGCAGAAAATATTTTATTTGTAGGTAGAGATCTTCATGAGCAGGTGAGATATTTGAGTTCAGGTACGATGTTACCAAAAATGGTAACTTGCATTAAATGCATGTACGGCTCTAAAGAAAAGTCTTTGTGTCCTGGTCCAAGTCAACTCTTGTAGACTTGTTGTCGAAACATCATTGGTCCACATCATTAGAGTCGTTGAACTTTTATCTTGTCTTCTGATTAAGCAATTCGGAACTAGTCCGACATTCTCTTTGTCTTCTAATATTGTAGCCTTCAATGCATCTTTAATGAACTAACACTTCTTCAAGGTGCTTCATCCATAAATGCTAAATGTCATCTGAATCTTCAGATCAGCTTGACTTTGAATATACTTTAAGGCTTTCTTCGACAAGATCAAACAAGCTCATATCTGTTGAATAGTCTTCTGAAACTTGAATGAAGATTATCATATAGTTACTTTCAGGCTATAAAGTATACAACAACCTTTAGATCTGATTTCACTAATGAGCTCTTGATGTCTTCTAGTCTTTAGTCTTCTTCTCCTTAAGTCTTGAGCAGAGTGCGCGTTTAAACAGATGAGTAATCAACTGATATACATACAACTGATTCCTCAGACTAGACTTAGACAAATTCAATACTTCTAAAATTTATAAAACAGCATAGATAACTTAATTATAGATTACAAATTATCGATCTAACATGTACTCTACTTATCTGTTTTTTGCCATCAAAACTAAACTTATAAATTGCAATCAGATTAGGGGTTGGATGAACATTCCAACAATTCCCCCTTTTTGATAAAGTCAAAATTAACTAAGCTAAGTTATGTAGATGTTGTTAACTCTTAAATGCTTTAACATTATCAACAACATCTTAATTTGACCTTCCTTGATTTATTCTAAGTCCTTTCTGAAATATTACATTAAATGTTGTACTAAATGCTCTCACATTCAGGTACGATTCTAGAAGCTTCTACAAGAGTCTGGAACCTGGAAGATTCCAAAATGTTGGAGAACGTGATAGAAGAGTCAGGAGCAGTTTAGAACGACCTGGAAGATGGAAGAAGGATCAAGAAAGGTCATGAAAGTTAAGATCCTAAAAAATAGGATCTCATAATGGAAGGATCTAGAATTCGGCTATTGATCTATAAATACCGCTGGAGTCTTTCATTTCAAAGCATGCACTATTCGAATAACACCTTTCTTGAGCGTTCATCCCTGTTAGGAGTTAGGGTCAGTAGTTGCATCATTTAATATATATATACACCGAGGGATACCACACCTTCCCGTGTATTTAGTTCTAGTCTTGTATCGATTGAGAGTGAATCATAGATCAGATTAGTTTTTTAGACAGTGTTCTTACACTTAAGTCTATTTGCGGATTTAGGCACCTGCCTCGATTGTAGTTTCCGTTTGTGGAATGTTGAAGTAATTGCTGAGACATTTCACACGACATTTTCGTAACTTAGGAACTAAGTTATTGTTTTCGCCGTAAGGCTTAGCATATGTTTTGTTATTAATAAAATCTATGTTAAAAATTATTCCATTGTGTTCTTATTGTGTTTTAGTGTTTTAGTCTTCCGTTGTGTACTGTGTTTACTTTTTGTATTCTGCTAGATTTAATGCTACACTAATTGTCACAATATTCAGTGTAACATTGTTCTATTTTTTACTTAAACACTAGATACCATCCCTCCACACACTTTCAGTTGGTATCAGAGCCGATACCTGACGACACTAGGTTTAGATCCTTGCTTAAAGTGTGTTTTAGTTTATGTTAGCAATGGAAACACATCACATATCCACTACACTTAGGCACCCGAATATATTATCCATATTTTAAGCCTAAGTTGTGCATGTATATCAAGTCGATTGATGAACGTGCTTGGAGGACTGTACTTATAGGTTATGATGTACCAAAGATCCAAATCAACACATCAACTCTCTCACCAGAAAGAAGGAAAAGTCAATTTCAACCAAGGTTATCAAAAAGTGAAGGTAAACCAAGGTATGATCTTTAATATAGAAAATCAGTTCAATGCATGTTCTGAATATGGTCTTTATGAATATTAATGTGCCAATACTAGACTTATGCAAAAACTGAATTTTAGTACTACCTTAAATGATGAATCAGATGATGAATTTGATGAATCAAAAGATGTTGAATTTACTTTTCATACCAAGATTGATTATGATGATTCTTTAGATGATAATCTGGATGATATAGATTCTGATGTTGCACATAATGTCATAACATTTATGGTAACATCAAAACAGAGTCACCCAGATTTGAATTGTTTTAATGGGTTTGTTGATGATGCAGGCATAAGGATTGCTGATCATAAGTACCAAAATTTGTTAGATGATTGTAACTCTCAGAAACTCACTCTTAATTCTTTGAACAAAGAGAATGAGAATCTGAAAGGAACAATTACTAAGCTAGAAGTCATACATACCATAAGAGATTTTGAAGTTTACAAACTGAAGGAGAAATTGATCACCTCTATTTTAAGTTTCATAAAATTTTATATGAGTTCTTCTGATATGAATATTATTATAGCTATTGGTAAATCTGATAATTGTGGTATACGTTATGATAGTGAAACTGCTTCTATTTCTAAGAATTTTGAATATACTGTGAAGTTTGTGAAGGCAAATGTTAAAACATCTATTGTAACATCTGCACAAACAGATTCTCACAAAGTCAAAAACATTGAAAAGAAGTTTGTACGTCATTATTTTTCGAAAATTGATCATATTTGTCCTTACTGCATGTAAATGTTTGATGATCTGAGATATGAGAAAATGTTAGCTAAAATGATATCACATCCTATGAAACATTTTCTGAAATCTTATGTTACTTTTAATGTTGTTCACACATCCTTGAAAGCATGTTTACTTGGTCAATGGTATTTTTGATAGTTGTTGTTCTAGACATATGACAGTACAATTTGACTACTTATCTGATTATGTGACCTTGAATGATGGTAATATTACATATTGTGGTTGTTCTAAAGGACAGATTATAGGAAAAGAAACTTTGAATGTTGAAAGTTTTCCTAAGCTTAAATATGTTTTGCATGTTGATGGCTTGTTTACTCATTTGATTAGTATTAGTCAACTTTGTGATGATAATTTGCATGTAAAATTTGACAAAGAATCATGTGTATGTTCTTAATAAAGATGAAGATTGTCTAGGGCAGTAGATAATTGTTTTCTTATTGGAACAAATGTGTGTAATTTGTCAAAGAATGATGAAAATATCTTATTGCATCAAAAAAATTGGGACATGCACACATTATAGATTAGTGAGGAGACTAATCAAAGTCGATGCAGTGAAAATGATTACCAAAACAGAAGTTTCAGAGTAGAGAAAAATGCATTTTTGGTCCCACCATCCACGGGCACTCGTGATTTTGGTCCCAACATTCTGAATTTTGGTCCCGAAAGAGAAAAACTTGACACATTTGATCCCAAAGTTAGTCAACCGTTAGTCAAACTTGACACCCCCGTTCGATGAGTACACACCCTAAAAAAGTACAAAAATACCCTTATCCACCAAACCCTAATTCATTCATTTAACACACCCACAATTTACTCATCTCCTTCCTCCCGTCCATCCTCCGCCACTCTGTCTCCCTCACCAGCCACTCCGCCACGCTGTCTCCCTCACCAGCCACGTCGACGCGCCGCTTCCCCCACTCGATATGCGGCGGCGACCATCGCAGACCCAAGCGGCGGCAACCATCGAAGACCCAAGCGGCGGCGACCATCGCAGACCCAAGCGGCGGCGACCATCGCAGACCCAAGTGCCGCCGCCCGTTCGTACCTCGCCGCCGCTCCTCCGCGTTTGGCCGTTGCCACGCTGCTCATTCGCACCACTGCTCCCCCAAGCCTCGCCGCCGCTCCTCCCTGTTTCTATCGTTCGCCACGCCGCCCTCCGCCGTCGATCTTACATCTTCTCCGCCTTCACCCGCCCCCCGCCGTAAATCTGTCGATCTCCCTATTTCTGTCGATCTCTTCATAGAAAAGTACAAACCGTATCTGGAGGTATTAGGAGGCTGCCTATCCTGAACCGGCCCGGCCCGACCCGGCTGCTCCGTCGAACTGGCGTTCAAAAATCCCTTCTTCCCACCATACTTGTCTCCTCAAAT
The DNA here is from genome assembly GCA_963675135.1 of Galeopsis tetrahit. NCBI lineage: Eukaryota > Viridiplantae > Streptophyta > Magnoliopsida > Lamiales > Lamiaceae > Galeopsis > Galeopsis tetrahit. The sequence continues at coordinate 36,606,219 of OY776122.1, forward strand.
TTCTCGCACGTGTACCTCGATCAAGAATCAGTCTCTCGATTATCTCAAGTTTTCTCTGCCATCTTCATCACACAACTGGTAAGTCAAGGCCAGATGCAATAATCTTCTTATAAATGCAATTTAATTTCTGATGTAGGATCGATTTGAGTGTAAATTTAGCTTAGATAGTGATTTTTTTTCATCTGAATGTAAAAGGGCATTTGTTGAAGCCCCTGTTCTGGAATTCAAGAATTGGATTGTGTGTTTAGGAAAAAAGAAACTGGTGGGTTCTTATTGTTAAGATGGCGAGTGCTTTGAGAAGTATTATCCCGATAATAGGGGAAGTTATTGTTGATGTTGATGATTATAGTGTATATTTGAGTGTAAATATAGCTTAGATAGTGATTTTCTCATCTGAATGTAAAAGGGTTTTTGTCATACGGTTCTATTGTTGAAGCCTTGTTCTGTTTCCTGAATTGAGGCTTAGGGATTCAAGAATTAGATTGTGTGTTCAAAAAAAAATTATTTAAGTTTAGTTGAGGGGTAGAACTGGCATTCAAAAAAAATTCTCGGTGGGTGTCCTCAGTAAAGTCGTGTGTGCGTATAACCACGTGACACGCACGTGAGTCGTTCCGTCAACATTTAACGGAGGTGGGACCAAATGTGTTAGATTTTTCGATTTTGGGATCAAATGTGTCAAGTTTTTCTCTTTCGGGACCAAAATTCAGAATGTTGGGACCAAAATCATGAGTGCCCGTGGATGGTGGGACCAAAAGTGCATTTTACTCTTTCAGAGTACTACTGTATGTGGACCATGCCAAAAAGGTAAGCAGGTAAGAGTGTTGCATAAGATGCTGTCACATTGTTCTACACATAAATATTTCGAATTGTTTTGCACATGGATTTAATTAGTCCTATGAAAACTGAAAGCATTGGAGACAAAATTCTTTAGTTGTGGTAGATGATTTTTCTAGATTTACGTGGATTTAGTTTTTAAGAGATATATCTGAAACATTAATTTGCTGTTTTTAAAGTTCTCTATAAAAGGTTCAAAAATGTGTTTAACTTGAAAGTTGACCATATTAGAACTGATCATGCATGGTAGGGAATTTGAAAATAGCATGTGTTAATGATCTTTATGATTAAAAATGGTATTTTGCAAGAATATTCATCTCCTAAAACTCCACAACGGAATGTCTTTGCTGAAAGAAAGAATATAACTCTACAAGAAATGATAAGAGTCATGCTTACTTCTAAAAGTCTTGCTAAGAGATTTTGGGTTGTAGCATTGAATACATCATGTCATATTATTAATGGAGTTTATATTCGATCTGGTTTTATTCAAACACCTTATGAGATTTTGAATATTAGAAAACCAAATGTGAAAATGTTTTCATATATCTGGTTGTATGTGTTAAATTATGAATGATATGGATCAACTTCATAAGTTTGATTCTAAAAGTGTAAATTTTCTTTTTAGGCTATTCTAGAAATAGTAAAGCTTATAGAGTTCATAACCTTAGGACTAACACTGTTCAAGAATCTGTTAATGTTGTGTTTGATGATGATTAAGGTCTTACAGATGACAAAGATGAAGAAGATGTATCACAAGTCACGGACAATTCTGAGAATACACTGAAGTCTGAAAATGTTGCACCGAATGTTAACACATTTGGAGCAACATCTACAGAACAGTCAATTGTAAGTTCATAGAATGATCAATATGTTCCCAAAAGGAATCCTTCTTCAAGAATAGGTAAAAGTCATCATTCTGACCAGATCATAGGTGATGCTACAGTTGGAGTGCAAACAAGAGGAAAAGTTAGATCAATAAGGTAGATGTGGTAAGAACAATATGCATATCTTCTATTTTCAATGTTGTGAATGCAGAGTGTTATTATTCTGAAATTGAACCTAAAAATGTGAATGAAGGATTAACTGATGAAAATTGGATTAATGTTATGCATGAGGAACTTAATCAGTTTGAAAGAAATGAAGTATGGACACCTGTTCCAAGACCTAGTTATACTAATGTCATTGGAACAAAGTGAATTTTTAAGAATAAAACTGATGAGTTTGATAACATTTTTTAGGTATAAGACTAGATTAGTTGCACAATATTACACCCAAGTTGAAGTTATTTATTTTGATGAAACTTTTGCACTTATTGCTAGGATAGAATCTATTAGATTATTGCTAGCAATTGCATGTTTTATTAACATTAAACTTCATCAAATGGATGTATATGCTGCATTTCTAAATTACATTTCGAATGAAGAAGCATATGTTGAACAACTTAAAGGATTTGAAGATCCACAATACCTTGATTGTTTTGTTAGAGGAGAAACTGATATAACTTTGTTCATTAAGCACACTGGAGAAGATTTACTTATCGCTCAAATATATGTTGATGACATTGTGTTTGGTTTAACTTGTGATAAAATGTTAATCAATTTGTTGAAGCAATGACTGCAACATTTGAGATGAGTATGGTTGGAGACTTGAATTATATCTTCTAAGTCTTCAAAGCAAGCAATGTAAGGATGGTATATTCTTCTCTCAAGGTAAGTATGCTAAGAACTTGGTTAAAAGGTTTGATTTTGAAAGTTAAAAAGTAATGAAAACTTCTATGAGATCTACTTTGAAACTTTGCAAAGACAATGTTGGTAAGGATGTTGATCCAACATTGTATAGATCCATGATAAGAAGTTTACTTTATCTAACCTCTAATAGACCAGATATTTTGTACAGTGTTTTTGTTTGTGCTAGGTACCAAGCTAATCCAAAGGAATCTCACCTGAATATTTTGAAAAGAATTATCAAGTATGATGCAGGTACAAGTGAACTTGGGATTTGGTATACTAAGGACACCAGCAACACTTTGATTGGATACAGTTATGCGGATTGAGCATGAGATATGGACGACAAAAAGAGTAAGAGTAGAGGATGTTTCTACATGGGAAACAATCTTGTGGTTAAGCAAGATGTTTCATGTCTATGAAATTGAAATTGATATCCTTACAATTTTCTGTGATAATATGAGTGCATAAAAATTTCAAAAAATCAGTACAACACTCACTCACTAAACACATTTGCATTAGACATTATTTTATGAGAGATTTAGTGGAGAAGAACATAGTGAAGTTGGAATACGTACCTACTGAAAATCATAATATTGATATATTTACTAAGGTCTTGACCTTGAGACATTCTCATCCTTGAGGAAATCTCTTGGTATGTGTAGTATCTGAATAATTCTGGATGGATGGTGTCACAAATATTGTAGCATTTGGGACAACATCGTAAGGTTGTATAGTTGTTATAGATTTAATTTATTTCCTATTTTCGTTGAATAATTCCTTTGTAAAATATTCTTGAATCTAAAATTTGTTGTGCAAAAATAAACATGTCTTACACCTCTCAAATGCATAAAAAAATAGAATGTTATTAGCATACTAAAAGATGTACCAAATCACTGGGTAACTATGAAGCACGGAGTTCGCTACTACGATGCCTTCTTTTCAAAAGTTGATATTTGGTAAAAACATCAAGAGATTTGTAATCCATTAAGTAAGTATGGGGCACGGAGTTCGCTACTACGATGTACTCTACAGGAACAATGGATCAATACAAATTAGATGCTATAACACAAAAAGGAAAAATATGGTGCAACACAAATGAAGTAAATTCATGTAAAAACCGTGTTGAGGTGTATGTAACAGTTTTGAGCATAGCATTAGATGATTCAATTATATTTTTATAAGTTGTAATTATTTGATTATCTGTGGAAATTTATTTTATTTATTCTAATTATACTAACCCACATCCTTGTTTTATTTCAGATTATACACGTTTAAATGTTAAATATTCTAAAATGTTCTTAATTTAATTAATTATTTAATTATGATTTTACCCACTACTTACCCATGATCTATTTTTGTGGCTAAGTTAATGGAGTATTATTGAATTTCTTCTAGAATCTTCCTTAGTTTGTTTTTAATTTTTATACGTATTACTTTCAACTATGCATTCTCTCCTATATACTTCTCATAACATGATATACTAATCATTTCATTTTTTCGAGTGATTTGAGTATTGCTTTTTAAGATTTGCTAAAGCCTTGTTTGTCTCGGTTATTGTAATTATCTTTTCAATTTCTTGGTGCTTAAATGACAGGAAACTACCTCACCACACTCAAACTCCCACGAAACTGTCATCTCCATCTCTCTCAAACCTTAATAGTTTCGCTTTCATGGCCGTTCACACCAAAACTCACCAACTGCTACAAGAAAAGCTGAAACACTTACCTAAACAATTCCAGTTACACCCATTCCAACAACTGTTCACATTCAACTCGATTCGACCCTTAACGAGCTGAACCAAGCTGTTGAGAATATGTCTCAATCGAATGTGAAGTCTGAGAATCTATCTATTCTTACTGTTGGAAATATGTCCATTGACATTTCTCAATACCTGAAAACCCAAAAACTCACCACTACACTTGGTTCGTTCACCTCATAAAAGCCTCAATTTCCAAGTCCTAATACTGAAACAGAGGCAAATGCCTCGATAGCTTCCTCTCTGGGGGAGAGTGAAAAGGAAATTGATGATTTTCCTGTTGCTGAGCAGAACGAGTCTATAAATGCTGAGACATCCGATTCTGAGGACGCTCAAATGATGGAGGTCGACGTGAATGCTAACTCAGGTTAAACTAACTCTTATCTTTCTAATATTGATGAATCTTAATAGATTGCATTTGGGAAGAATGTTGAAAAGAGAAAGAAGAGCTTTGTTCAACGAAGGAGATCCGGCTATGTGTTCACTAGAGTTGATTACTCTAACTCACTGGGGAGAAAGAAGAAAGGAAGTAGTGTTGCTGATTAACCGATTCAAGTTGTTTCTTAATCGGAGGTAGAACGGGTTGTTACTGAGAAATGAGTCAAAATGAAGTATAATCCAAAGGGAAAGAAGGTTGTTGCTGAACGAGACTTGCCCAAAAGAATTGAATCTGATCCAGAGGATAATCCCACTGTGTATGAGATTAAGAAGTTTCTGAGGAAGAATGCTGCATTAAATGCTGAAGCAAGTGCCGCAACACCAGACCCTGATGACAGTAGTAGTAATGATTCTGAAAAGAGCAGTAGTATGGACTCTGAATCAGTTGAGGAAATAAATTTCAAAGGAGGTAATTCTGATCCTGATAATAATTCTTAGATTGATAGGTTAGTTGCTAAAATCACTAAGCTATCTTGACGAAAGTTGTTAAAGGAAAAGAGAATTAACATTGCTGATTTTGAGAAGTAAAGGGTTCATATAATTTTTGAAAGGAAATTGTTGAAAACTGTAACTTTGAGTGATACTTTTGTGTTTGACAGGGTATATGTACTTTATGCTTGACTTAGGAAGAGTATGGGTAGATGTAGCTCTAAATGATATGAGAATGTACAATTTAGGGGGAGATTAGTTTCACTTACTCTGAAATTGATTAATGATCTCTTAGAGATAGAGCATGTGATTGATGAAGATGAACTTGATTTGAACTTGGTTGCTACTTCTATAACTGGGGTAGATTAACTAGGTGAAATTTTTTGTGCTTGCTAAAGATCTCACATCTATATACTCTGTACTCCATAAATTAATTGTCTACAATTGGATACCCTCTACAAATTCCACTAAGGTGACTAAGGATCAAGCTACATTGTTGTATAAGATGGTTTTTGTGTTGAAGAATTTCAATTTGGATTTAACTATTTTCACCACATGCAGTTTATAGTGATATTTCTTATAAAGGGAATTTACCTTACCATTGTTGATATGTTCATACCTCAAGAGGCATAAATTTTTAAACCTAAGGAAACTGAGGTTATTTGAGGCAATGTACCCTTGATGACTATCTCACCTGCTCTGGTACTTGGTGAAAGGATTGTTGATCTGATTTGTTGCAAAATTCAGATGATTCTGATCACAGAGATGCTCTTATTCCAGCTCGACCAGCTCCAGCAAGACCTGAACAGAGGAATGCTACACCAAATGTGAAACGCATTGATGGTCACATTGGTCAAACTTTTTCTGTTTCTAGATCTTTTATTTTACTTCAACTGAAACGTTTACAGGACTCTATTGATGACCTTCAGTTCCTTAAAGTCCGTGGTTAGAGACGCTTTCTACTACCACAGGGGGAGAAACACCATCAACTTCTGGGGTTCGAAGTGAAGAGCTCCATGAAGATGTACCAGAAGCTGATTGTGTACCTGATGTTGTTAATAAAGAGATTGTTGAACCGAATGATGTAGTTCATTTATTGCTACACCAATCACTGTTGTTGAAGAGGAGGAAGATTAATTTGTTGATGTTAATAAACTTATGGATGTTCTTTATGACATCTAAACAGGTTATGGTAACAACTGAACAGGTTGATACAAGACAGGGGGAGGGCTGAACATTATAAGTGATTATGTGCAGGAACATGATGCTGCAGTTGTTGATACAACAATATATGTCACTTGTTTAGTTTCTTAAGTATTTGTGCCTTTTATACTTCCCTTGATCTTATGCATTGTTGTTACTGTGTTTAAGTTGTTTTACATATTCTTTTTTTTCCTTCCTAGTTGATAGGTTGTCTTTTATTCAACTTGCTTAATTTGTTTGCATTTATGATAATAGATTACTGCTTTTATGCTTAAATTGTTTTCTTACTTATCATTATTTGCTTACTGCATGTTGTATATGTTAGTTGTTTATTATATTTATTTTTCCCTAACTTTGCTCTATTTTCAGTTCGCTTAAACTGTTTGCCTTAAAAATTATTCTTATTTGCTTACTCCTTCGAGTATGCTTAAATTGTTTGCCTTAAAGAATTATTCTTATTTGCTTACTGCTTACTGATTTTAGGTCTTTGTTAGTTGTTGTTTGTTTTGTCTTTCTAACTCGCCTTATTATTCAATTTGCTTAAATTGTTTGCTTTGAGAATAATATAGAAGTACACCTCTCTTTAATTATCATGTGCTTACTGCTTAGTGCTTAAATTGTTTGCTTTGATGATAATATAATTTAGAAGCACACTTCTCTTTAATTCTCATTTGCTTACTGCTTATTGTTTAAGTCTTTGTTAGATATTGTTTTTTTTTCACATTTTTTGCTCTGTTTTTATTTTTAGTCTTTGCTCTGTTTGTTTTTCTTTTCTTCGTTATTGCTATGTTTTTGTTATTGAGTCTTACATAAGTCTTAAGTTGATCTAGTACATATTCATATATGATGCTCTGATTTAACTTTTGATTTTTGTAAAGTTATACGTGTTTGTAAATAAGTATACTGTTTATACTTATTTTGGTTTTGAATAAGATTACTTTGATCTTATGGCACGGATCCTAGTAAGATTATTCTTGGTCTTCTTTTGATTTGATTCAACGGTTACAACAGGTATTGTCTTGACTAGTATTTAGACTTGATGTCAACCTCACCTAAATACATAATACTGCGTATGTATAGAAATATATGTGCATCAGGTGTGTTGTAGTCGAAAGGTCAAACTGGGGGGAGATTGTAGATGTTGTTAACTCTTAAATGCTTTAACATTATCAACAACATCTTAATTTGACCTTCCTTGATTTATTCTAAGTCCTTTCTGAAATGTTACATTAAATGTTCTACTAAATGCTCTCACATTCAGGTACGATTCTAGAAGCTTCTACAAGAGTCTGGAACCTGGAAGATTCCAGAATGTTGGAGAACGTGATAGAAGAGTCAGGAGCAGTTTAGAACGACCTGGAAGATGGAAGAAGGATCTAGAAAGATCATGGAAGTTAAGATCCTAAAAAATAGGATCTCATAATGGAAGGATCTAGAATTCGGCTATTGCTCTATAAATACCGCTGGATTATTTCATTTCAAAGCATGCACTATTCGAATAACACCTTTTTTGAGCGTTCATCCCTGTTAGGAGTTAGGGTCAGTAGTTGCATCATTTAATATACACCGAGGGATACCACACCTTCCCGTGTATTTAGTTCTAGTCTTGTATCGACTGAGAGTGAATCATAGATCAGATTAGTTCTTTAGACAGTGTTCTTACACTTAAGTCTATTTGCGGATTCAGGCACCTGCCTCGATTGTAGTTTCCGTTTGTGGAATGTTGAAGTAATTGCTGAGACATTTCACACGACATTTTCGTAACTTAGGAACTAAGTTATTGTTTTCGCCGTAAGGCTTAGCATATGTTTTGTTATTAATAAAATCTATGTTAAAAATTATTCCATTGTGTTCTTATTGTGTTTTAGTGTTTTAGTCTTCCGCTGTGTACTGTGTTTACTTTTTGTATTCTGTTAGAGTTAATGCTACACTAATTGTCACAATATTCAATGTAACATTGTTCTGTTTTTTTTACTTAAACACTAGATACCATCCCTCCACACACTTTCAAGTTAATAGATCAGTTAGCTAATAATTTGAAATCATCAAAGGTTAGAAAAATAAAGAATCAGAGCATCTAACTAGTCTAATACATAAAACATGTATCAGAGCAATGCAAAATTATGTATCAGAGCTAAGACCATAAATCAGAGTTTAAAAAAAAAAATTACTCTTAGTATCAAAACGATAGTATAGAGTATATTACTTAAAAATATTTTATCAGAGCTAATCTACTATGTATAAGAAATATACAATAATGTATCACAACTAAATACTTCGTATAAGAGCAAAAACTTTAAGTAAATATAGAGCGGGGAAAATTATTTTTTCAGGACCGTAACTTAGGGGTGTTTGCAAAAAGAGGACCGTAACCTTGCGGGCTGGCAAAATTAGGCCCGTAACCTTTTTTTTCTGCAATTTCAGGCCAAATTAGCCCAATCAACCCAATTTCGGGCTGATTGAGGCCCATTGTTCGGGCCAAACTTATTTATGACAAAAAGAGGACTGTAACTTTTTTAAATGCAATCTTAGGACCAATTAATATCCCTATTATAATAATTTTGAATCTTTTTTTTTCTACATGCATGTCTCAACAACAAATTCAATATTCATATTTTATAATTTTCTCATAATTTTACTTTTTTTTTTCCATTTGAAACAGTTTTTTTTAGAGGTTTAAAATTGTGTTTAACCACTTCTTCTACCACGCATCTTCCCCAAATTTTACCAATTTAAATTCAAAAAATCGTGTTTGTATTTTAATGCATTTTTTATAATCTTAAAAAAAATAAAAAAATAAAACTAATTTTCATTCTTTTGGAGCTAAACAGGGCCTCAGGAGATTTTTTTTTTTAAAGTAAAATCAAATATAATTTTTTATAATAAAATAAACTTTAAAACCTTCATTTTTAATGTTACTTAAAAACAATGAATATCTTATGTGAAATTGATTTTCATGAATGAAATTGAACTTTACTCTTAAGTTTGTATTTTACTTTATATATAGTCTTTATTTTAAAATACAATTTAAATAAGGTTATTGTTGGTCCGGAAAGGAGTATATAACAAGTGTATGGGGGGGGGGGGAATACACTTGTATGCAATTCTTTTGCTAACTTTGATCAAACCAGAGTTCAGCAAGGTTGTCTTGGACAACTCTGCTGAAGAAGATTAACTCTTCTAAGATAATCAAACTACTAAGTACTATTGAGTACTTAGTTGAATAACTATCTAGGGGAGTTATATGTGCGGAATAGTGGTTGGCCCTTTATGTTTAGACTCCTTTAATTTCTGAAATCACTTAGTCAATGCAACACAGTCCAGTTTTCAGGGAACTTGTCCAAATAGGTTTTTGCACAATCTTTGAATGTTTATCCTTGAAAGATCAGTTTTGTGTGCAGTGTTGAATGAATGTAAGTACTTGTAAAGTAAATCAACACAAGAGTTTATAGTGGTTCAGAGACTCAAGCTCCTACATCCACTTTCCCTGATTTAACAGGATAATTCCTTCACTCTTGGAATTAACTTGTTTTATAGTGCCAAGGTGCACTTGATCAAGAACACCACTCCTTGGTGAATTGATCCCTAGGATGTCTAGAGTCCTAGTACCCTCTTCTCAACTCAGAACTGAACTGTTCTTCTCTCAACAGTCAGCTCCTACCACTTCTACTACTACAACCTTCTCACTTTCACTCTTGAAAGATGTAAGGGTTGAAGTAAGGTTCCAACTAATGAGATATCCTTTACAATGAAGATCAAGGTATAAGGATAGGATATCTCTCTAAGCTTGTGTATGAATATACAATTGGGTTCAGCTTAGAAGAAGTGTATAAAGACTAAGATAGTCTCTTTGAAAGCTTGAGAGCACTTGTCAACTTGTAGGATAGTTGGATATTCTTGTCAAGGTTGAGGTGCTTTTTGATTGTGTTGAGGTGCTTTCAAATGGTCTTCACACTTCTGTATTTATAGACAAAATGGAGGATTTGCCCGTTGGAGAGGCAGCCCCAAATTGCTATAAATGTCTTCCTTGAGTTCTTCAAACTGGAAGACAGATTCTTGATAGTGACATGTCCTCATTTGGGTAATAAACGGCTTGTAAGACTTTGTCTTCATTCTGCAGCACTTTTCCCAATGTTTGACTTCTTGTTAGGACTTGGACATGGCTTCTGAAGGTTGATCCAATGATAGGACAACATTCCTTATCAACTGGACAACTCTCCTTATCACTATCAGCAGTTTTGCTTTTCAGCAAGGTTGGCTTGCTCTTCTTCAGATGACTTGGCTCTTTCCCTTTATTTCACTCCAAGATGATCTTGGCATGTTGCATTGTATTTCTTTAGGGCATGGTTGTCTCTAATTCTTCAGCATAGTTGACCTTCAACCTTTAGAGCATCTGTTCTGATTCAATCATGCTGAGACAACTCTTCTGGACAACTCTTCTGATCAGCATATTTGGTCTTTTAGCATCAGAGCACTTTTCATACAAAGTTGGCTTCTCTGGACAACTCTCCTGATCAAAACCTTTGAGTAGTCTTGTCCTTTTGAGCTAGGTAAAGTTGTTCTTGCATATGGCTAGCTTCTTTGGACAACTCTGCTGATCAGAGTCATTAAGCTTGTCCTTTTGATTTTACCAATCTTGCATATGGACACTTTCTCTGGACAACTCTCCTGATCAGATCATCTTATTGGACTTGTCCTTTTGAGCTTTACAATCTTGTTCTTGCATAAGAACATCTTCTCTGGACAACTCTCTTGATCAGTGCATTTGGTTTTCCATAGAGTGTCCTTGCTCTTAAGTGATTGTTCCAGAATTTGAGCCTTGAGGGGAGTTGATCTTGATCATCTTCAAAGCATAGGTTCCCCCTCAAATTGTGCATCTAATTGTCTAAGAGCTGCCTAACATTTCAGCTTCTCATCTAGCCTTATGCTATGTGTTCTAACATTTTTAGAACACTATCAATTTGACTTAGGCATGTCTAAGGGGGTTTTGGTATTAGATCAAAACATATCTCATTTTATTCCCAACAATTTCCCCCTTTTTGATGATGCCAAAACCTACACAATCTAAGGAAAAGTGACTTGTCTACACCTATTACACGTATCTTCAGAAGACATGACTAAGGTCAATATTCCTGAAAAGATAATGTGTTAGTGTATTCACTGTTTTTGTTGCAAGTAGGTTTTACAGATAGGCATAGAGAAATTAGTGTTTCTTGAATCAAAATAAGTTCAACTATCATTCATTCAAAGATCATTACAAGCATGTTGATAGTTGAAATTAACATATCAGAGCATGAATCAATAACAATTCAAGACATAAATACGATATTCAGCATAATAGCACAGAGCTTGTATCAGAGCAATCCATAACAGATCAGAGCAGGCAGATTAGCACACCACATCAGCAATCTTGATCATATTTCAGCATAGTTGATTAATCAAGAAAGGTCAGAAGACTTAGCCATTTCAAAGATCATCCTCAGGGGGTGGCAGCATTCCATACTGTGCCCACACTCTTCTTTTCAATGCCATGGCTTCTTGGTTGGTTCCCTTAGGTCCAAGAACCATCCTGTTTAGCTTAAGGATCTCAGTGAATTCTCTCAGAATTCTTGCTTGGTCAATCCATCCTTCAAGCTTTGGAGGCATGTATATGATTGGCTTGGGAGCTGTGAGTTCAATTCTTGCAATGTCAGCAGCTGCAAGAAGTTGTTGATACAACTCTCTGTAGTATTCTAGCATGAACTCAGTGAAGGCAGAGTTTGCATCTCCTCCATTCCATCTGTCAATGACATAATAGTCATAGACAAACTCCCTTTTGGCCTCTTCCCATGTATCATTCAGCTGAATTGGCACTCATTTATCCAAGTGTGGATATTTGGTGTCCATTGGGATTAGAAGCTGAGGCTTCATCTTGCTATAAGTTGCTCTCCTCCTTCTAGGTTTCTGAAAGTTTGCTCTTCTCTCATCTCTTGCTCTGTTGGCTTCTTCCATCAGATCCATTTTCTCTTGGGCCCTCATCATGGCCAATTTCTGTTGTGTTTCAGGGTCTTTGCCATAACCTTCATGAAACAGCTTTGATGGATCATGGGTTAGAACAGTTGTCTTCTTCTTAGGTTCAGGTCCAAATCCTTCAGCAAATAACTCTTCAATGTCTTCAGTGGATTTGGGACCTTCAGCAGTTTTGCCAGATTCAGGAGATTTGTCCTTTTCAGCAGCTTTGGGCTCTTCAGCAGTTTTGGCTTTCTTTGATGTAGGCTCATCTTCATCAATTCTGAATTCAGGTGGAAGATCAAGGCTGCTAGGAAAGTCAGTGAATTTCTCAACTTGTCTCTTCTTTCCTTGGGCCTTCTTGATCTTTCCTCTAGTTTGGACACCTTCAGCACTCTTGTCCAAACCTGATACTTCACCACCTGGTCTTTGTTGCAACCTCATCCTTTCTTCTTGAGCTGAGGCCATAGAATTCTTCAAAGCAAGTGCCAATTGCTCTTCTTCATTCAATTCTTCCAGATTCAGTACTTCAGGCTCTTTGCCTTTTCCTTCAGCAATGTTGTCTTTCCCTTTGACTGGGCTCCCAATCACCAAGGCACCTTTTGCTCTAGCTCTTTCCCTTTCCCCCTTTTTGGCAGCATCAAAACACTGGGGCTTGAGGTCACTCATTGTTGAGGCCATCAGGGATTGGGCCTGGTTTAGAGATTTCATTTCTTCCAACAAATATACATTCTCATCATGTATATTTTGCATCTTGTCATTGCTCAAGCTAAGAAAAGCAAGAACAGGCTTCATTTTCTGGTGAACAACCTCCTCCATGGTTGCCTTAAGAGATGCATCCAGTTGGGTCTTCAGAAGCTCAGTGAGGTTGGCCACTGCACCTTCAGCAATGTTAGCCAACACTTCTTGGGAAAACTTTTCTGAGGCAGCTTTGACCATAGCTAGCCTTTGCTCTTCAGCTCTTCTCTTTTGCAGTGCAGTCTTCTTTCCAATAGCTTGTTTGACAGTTAGCCTGAGAGCTTTGACATTGGCATTGTGATTGTCTCTCAGCAGCTTTTGCTCTTTCTTGACCTCCTCTGAGATGGCTTCCATGATTGATTTGGCATTTTGAACTTCAGTGGAGATGGTTTGGAGACCAGATTCCACACCACTGATTCTTGCCTCAAGGGTTGGTAGCACAACATCTTCAGAGCCAGTGAGCCTCATTTCTACAGATGCTAGAGTCCTTCCTTGCTCATTCAATGCTCCTGAAGTTTCAGCATGAGCAGATTGGACTTGATGAGCCAAGGAGTCCAACTTCTCTGATTGCATTCCAAGTAAGGCCTGAGCTGAGCCTGTGTCTACTTGGATAGGTGCATCTGTTAAGAACTCATCTGCAAAAATTTGGTCAAGAGAGATACCTGCAATATTAGACAAGTCAAACATGTTAGGAAATAAGCACTCATCACCCTCAATTTCTTTTACATAAGACTCTGATACATCAGCAGTCTTCTTCTCATTTTCAACTTGTTCTTTTCTCCCTTCTTTAATAATATTCTCACTTAAAGGAACAGGCCTCCTCTCATCAAGGGATTCTTGAAGTTCAGATTTGACTTCAAGAATAACCTGTCCTTCCTCACTTATACCACCCTCATATGTTGGTACACTCACAATCTTAGTGATAACCACCTCTCTTTCATCCATAACTCCCTCTGATTTTTCAAAACTACTTTCCTTTTCAACTCCTTCTCTTAAACCTGCAGCATCTTCACCCTCAACAGGGTTCAAAGATGGCAGTTGTGAGGAGATCACAGTGCTTATCTCAGCAGCCACTTAGTCATCCTGAATGATTAAGGGCTGATCAGTGTCCAACTCTTCTGACACTGAATAGGCCTTAATCAAACTAGCCTCTAGTACAAGAACCTCAACATCTTTAGGCTGTGCCTTGGGTTCAGAAGAACCTTCATTGGCAGATGTGTCTTTGGTTGTGTTACCACCCTTGGTTAACACGTCTGAAGATACAGAGCCTTTCCTATGATAGGTTTTAGGAGGGTTTGAAAGTCTGTCTGCTATAGAAGACTTGGGTTGAAAGGGTTCAGGGAGATTGGCTTGAGGGGTTTCAGGAGCGTTGGGATTTGAAGGGTTTGAAGGATCATCAGGGGAATCATCATCATTGGAGCTACTGTCAGGGTGTTTGATTCCCTTGGCTTTTCTATCTATCTCCTCCTCAATCTTATCAGCTACCAACTTTGCAAAAATCTCCTCATCAATGAGAAATCTTGTCTTTGAAACTCCAGCAAAGTGTAATAATCTGTTTTCTTCAATTTGCCACCAGTTTGCACCTTTATCTTGGAGGACTTGTGATATCTCCATCAAGGATTTGTCTTTCACATCAACAAGCATCCTTAAATCTTGAAAGGCCTTCTGAATTCTTGGAAATTCAGCAAGTTGTGGATACAAACTGTCCACAGTAGCCTTGGCTCCTCCTCTGAGCATACTTTCATAAGTATACTCCTCCTCATCTCCACTTGAGTGGGGACTTTGGGTTATAGGGGAGTTGACTCTGGGTTCTCCTACTAGGGCTTCAGGCAGATTAAGTTCAGGGATGTTGGCTTCAGAAGGGTTGGGTGCAGTAGAAGGATCTTCAGTTGCTTTTGAGAGCAATGGGTCTGAAGGGGCTTTACTCAGGGGGGTTGGCTCATTGAGTGCATGCTCTAAGAGCTTTGAATAATTAAGCATGGATGAGTCAAGGGGAGACAAGAGTCTTGTCTCATCTACTGCTAAATCAGCAAGCACATCAATGCCACTTCTTTGCACATTCCCTTCTGGAGAATATCTCTTAGTGAGATTTACAGGGGTAATGGGTTGGTTGGAAGGGGTGACATGGGTTTCAGGGGAGTTGGGCTCAAGGATCTGGGTTTCAGGGAGGTTGGCCTCTATAGGTTGACCTTCAGGGACTTTGGATTCTGGAGTTCCAGAACCAGAAGAATTAGTCCTTGACATGGATTTGGTCCTACTTTCAGCTCTGCTCTCCCTTAGAGCCAATTGAAGAGACCTTTCCTCTTGAAGCTCCAACACCTTCTCAGTAGGCTTGGCCCTTCTCTTGCTGGCCCTACTGCTTCCACTTCCTTCCTTCTCAGGGACAACTTCCCTGATTCTCTTATCACCCTTCTTCTTTTGCCTAGTCTCATTGTACTTCCTCCTCAACTCTTCTGAGTGGTCAGAAGGCACACTCACTCCCTCTTCTGCCACTGCATCAACTTCAACTGATGCTCCTGGGGCTTCTCTTGAAGACAATTGAGACATCTTTCTTGTTTTGACAGCCCTGGCCTTTGTTCTCTTAGGCTTCTCTTCCTCCTGTTCTTCAGCAGGTTTGACCATGAGCATCCTTCTCTGTTCAGTTTTCTTGCTAAGTTTTCTGAACAGGATCTTCTGGGCTGGGAGGGGCTTTGCAAAGGTCTGCATCTGGGAATAGTGGGAAAACCTCTCAATCAACAAGCTTGCCCTGGTGCAATACTTGATTTTCCCTTCTAGCACCACCTTATTGTGGGTTTTCACCTTGAATTTTGCCTTCTCCTTCATCATCTCAGACATGATGAAGGTCCTCCAATCAAACTTAATGCCCTTATCACTGGCATCAATAATGGCAGCCATGATTCTAATCCTTGGATGACTAATCTGCTCTAAACTTCCAGTGTTGCTTAAGAGGCTCTTAGCAACTACCTCAAAAAGGTTGAGAAACTCTGGCTTGAGAGTTTTCTTGTTTTGAGTTGAGGAGAGAGGGCCTGGAACTAATAGCCATTCTTGGGCTATCTCATCTTCATGGCCAGTGCCATAAGCTTCTGGATTCCTTCCCTCATAAGGCAGTCCAAAAGCTCCTTCCAGATCTTCTGAGGAGAATTTTACTCTGTGGAATCTCTCTTCTTCCTCTCCTTCTGCTGTGTAAGATAGTCTGGTTGATACTTCACCATCTTCAGGTTTGCCTCTCCACTTGAGGAAGGTAAAGAATTCTGCCATGTAGCTTTCCAAGCAAGAGCTTGGTCTTTCCTCCATGAACTTTTGAAGTCCAGCTCTCCTCAACCATCTTAAGGTTGGTGTGATTTCAGGATCCTCATTTTCAAATGATACTATTGGCTCAAAATGAAGATTGTGTTTATTGCTTAAGTAGCCAAAATCCAGGTCTAGATCCTTGTTAGAGAAATCAACAAGCATCTCCGGTCTAACTTTGGGGGCCATTGAAATTTGCAGAGAGAGCTTTGAGAGAGTTTGAAGAAAATTTGAGTTAGGGTTTCGAATACTTGGGGAAGAAGTGTTTGTGGGGATCTTAAGACTTGTGAATATTCTAAAAAGAATGTTTGTCAATGAGTTGGTAAGGTCTTGAAGCAATTCAAAGTTGAGCAAAAATGGAAATCCAAGATGGACGGCTAGGATTGATTTCAGGGGAGTTGTCCATTTTTGATCCAATGGTCAAAAACCAATGTAACAGTGAAATAACTGTTTTATTCAAAACGTGGGTGGTTTTTAATGTTTGTTTAAGGCTGGGGGTTTTTCGAGATAGATCATGTCCCAAAGAGTTTAATGCAAACAAGAGTTAAATCTTGGCATTTAATGCATGGAAAGTGACCTTTTGAGTGGGAGACAAATTAAATCTCAGAAAGGTGAAAACTGTATTTCAATGGGACAGATTTCGAAATAGGTATTGATCACCAAAAATAGGTGCTTATCATACCAAGATTTGGTTTGATAGCTGGGACAACTTATCTGACCTCATTTGGACAAGTGTCCTGAAGAAAAGTGGACAAGGGTCCTGAATGTTAATGGACAAGTGTCCTGAAGAAGTAAGGTCATATTTCTGATTTTCAGTAGACTTGACCAAGTCTGCTGAAGTTTGAGTTTATTTCCCCTTCCATCAATGAACTTCTTTGGACTTATTTTTCCAGCTTCCCTGGATCAAGAAGTCCCAACTCTGCTGATAATTCCAGGAATCTTGCCTCTGCAAGTGGCTTAGTTAGTATATCAGCTTTTTGATGGTCTGTGTGAATTTTCACCAACTTGATATCCTTCTTCTCCACATGATCTCTAATGAAGTGATGCTTGATGTCCACATGTTTGCATCTTGTGTGCAAGACAGGATTTTGTGATATAGCAATGGCACTATTGTTATCACAGAAGATTGGTACTTCAGTAGAGTTGACTTTGTAGTCTCTGAGTTGTTGCCTTAGCCAAAGTATTTGAGCACAACAACTTCCAGCAGCAACATATTCAACTTCAGTGGTGGAGGTGGCCACTGTATTTTGTTTCTTGGAGAACCAAGATATGAGTTTGTTGCCCAAGAATTGACAAGTCCCTGAGGTGGACTTTCTGTCAATCCTACATCCTCCATAATCAGCATCTGAGTAGCCAGTTAGCTCAATATTGTCATCAGCAGGGTACCAAAGGCCTAGATTTTCAGTGCCTTTGAGATACCTCAAAATCCTCTTTGCAGCCTCAAGGTGGCTTTTCTTAGGATTTTCTTGAAACCTTGCACAAACACCTACTGCAAAGGTGATATCAGGTCTGCTGGCAGTGAGATAGAGGAGTGAACCAATTATTCCTCTATACTCAGTAGAGTTGGTTGGAATACCACTCTCATCAGGATCCATCTTCCAATTTGTGTTCATAGGGATCCTTACTGGCTTGCTAGTTGTACACCCAAACTTCTTGATCATTTCTCTGGTGTACTTAGCTTGGTTGATGAAGATTCCTTCTTTAGATTGCTTGACTTGTAGACCCAAAAAGAAATTCATCAACCCCATCATGGACATCTCAAACTTGCTTTGCATGAGCTTGGAGAATTTCTCACAAAGCTTCTCATTAGGGGATCCAAAAATTATGTCATCCACATAAATTTGGACAAGCAAGATGTCCTCTCCTTCAGAGATTCTGAAGAGAGTTCTGTCCACAGTTCCCTTGGTGAATCCATGATCCAAGAGGAATTGTGACAGTGTGTCATACCAAGCCCTAGGGGCTTGTTTGAGTCCATATAGAGCTTTCTTGAGTCTGTAAACTTGATTTCCAATTTCAAAACCTGGGGGTTGCTCCACATAGACTTCTTCTTTCAAGACTCCATTCAGAAAGGCACTCTTGACATCCATTTGGTATACTTTGAACCTCTTGTGGGCTGCATAGGCTAGAAAGAGCCTTATTGCTTCTAGCCTTGCCACAAGTGCAAATGTCTCATCATAGTCAATGCCTTCATGTTGGCAATACCCTTTTGCCACTAGTCTTGCTTTGTTTCTGACAATCACATCATTTTCATTTTTCTTGTTCTTGAACACCCACTTTGTTCCAATAACATCTTGATGTGAAGGCCTATCCACCAGCTCCCATACTTCATTTCTGGTGAATTGGTTCAGTTCTTCCTGCATGGCTGTGATCCAATTGGCATCTTGAAGTGCTTCCTCAATATCACTTGGTTCTTGCTCTGACAAGAAACAACAGAACATAGCACTTTCACCATGAAACTTTCTGGTTCTGACTCCTATACTTGGATCACCAAGTATCAGATCAGTAGGATGGTCAGACAACCAAGTCCTTCTTTTCCTGATCTCTTCAGTAGGGTTGTCCTCTACTGAAGATGAGTCATTTTGATCATAGAATTCAGGATAATTTAATGCAGGATCTAACTCAGGATCATAATCAAGGGTGTTGTCCTCAATGTCGGGGACATTGGCATTTTCAACATTTTGTGTTCCCCCTTGATTATTTGACCCATTAACTACCTCAGCAGGAACTGCTTCTTCATTGGTAGTTGTTACCTGGATGTGAACTGGGATTGGTTCATTCAGTTCACCATTTCCATCTATAGGATTTGTCTCAGGAAGGTTGCCTTCAGGATTGTTGTCCAATGTGGGTTTTTCAGGCAGATTGGCTTGAACAACATCTATGAATTCAGTGTCTTTGTCTTTTAGGCTTAATCTGGTTGTCCTCTGTGTGATTTCTTCAGGTTCCAAATGATCATTCCTGATCTCAAAGATAGACTCATCAAACACAACATGAGGTGTTTCTTCCACTATAAGGGTTTTCTTGTTGTAGACTCTGAAAGCTCTACTGATTTGAGAGTATCCAAGGAATACTCCCTCATCAGCTTTGCTGTCAAAAGCTTTCAACTGTTCTTTCCCATTATTGTGAATGAAGCATTTACAACCAAATATATGAAAATATGACACTTTAGGCATTCTTCCTTTCCAGAGTTCATAGGGGGTTTTGCCTTGCCCCTTAGTGATCAAACATCTATTTTGAGTATGGCATGCAATGTTTATAGCTTCAGCCCAAAACCTCTTAGGTAAATTTGAATCAGCAATTAAAGTTCTAGCAGCTTCTTTTAAAGTTCTATTTCTTCTTTCTGCAACTCCATTTTGTTGAGGAGTTCTAGCTGCTGAGGTTTCATGAGCTATTCCATTAGATGTGCAATACTCATTGATGTAAGAATTAATGAACTCAGTGCCTTTATCAGATCTTATCTTGATAATGCTAAGGCTTTTCTCATTTGACAATCTCTTAAGAAGTTCAGGTAGTTTGACTTGTGTTTCCTTCTTATTAAGGAGAAATACTACCCATGTGAACCTAGAGAAGTCATCTACTACCACCAATGTGTATTTTCTCCCATTTATGCTTGTAGGGTTAATTGGTCCAAACAGATCCATATGTAGTAGTTCAAGTACCCTTTCAGTGGAGATGACTGGTTTACCTTTGAATGAGGCTTTAATCTGTTTTCCTTCTTGAAATGGCTTACACACATGTTCTTTAATGAAAACCTCATTAGGCAGTCCTTTAACTAATGCATTTCTAGCAAGTTTATTCATAGATTTGAAGTTTAGGTGGTTTAGCCTTTTGTGCCATAACCAACTTTGTTCACTAGAACTTTTAGCAATAAAACATGCAGCATCAGTAGACTTGTCCCAGTCTGCAAAATACACATTTCCCTTCCTAGTTCCAGTCAATAGGGTTTGTTGAGTTTTATCCTTAATTAGACACTTTCCACTTGAGAACTCAACATTAAAATCTTTGTCACAGAATTGACTGATACTTAGGAGGTTATATTTGAGACCATCTACATAAGACACATTGGTTACTTTGATGTTACCAATCATCAAAGTACCATAACCTTTTGTAGTTGCTTGTGAGCTGTCTCCAAAGGTGACATTTGGGCCTTCTTTTTCAATGAAGTCAATGAGGAGTTCCTTGTTTCCAGTCATGTGCCTTGAGCATCCACTGTCAAGGTACCATGCTGTCTTTTTGTTCATGCTCCTCTTCTTGTGGTCCATTGGTACCTGCAATTAGATAGGTTTAGGTACCCTTTGAGTTTTGGGTCCTGAGAGGTTAGCTGTACCTTTGGGAACCCAAACTTGCCTAATAACCTTGATTGATTCAAGATGGCTAAGTTGTCTTCCTCTAGCATCTACATACACTGTCTTTCCCTTAAATGCCTTTGGGAAAGTGTGTGTGAATGTGTTAACTCTATAAGTTTCAGGAGAGTTGTCAAATCTCCTGAACTTTTGAGTTCTTTGTGCTACTTGAGGGAATCTTTGAGGAAAGGCTTTCTTTTGACCATTACCCTTTGGCATGAAGGGTTTTGGTTGTCTTATTTTATTCTGCCTTAGAGGGTAGCTTTCCTTGGGTCTATTCAGCTGAGGCTTTCTCAGATGAGTTGGCCTAGGCTGATTATACCTTGGATAATTCCTCTGAACATTGTTCAGGAGAGTTGCCCTTCCATTGGGTCTACTCTGCTGACCAATATTCCTCTTGTGTTCAGGAGCTTTGGCCATTTCCTTAGGTTTTGGCTTATTCTCCTGAAACACTTGAGTAGGCAGATCATCCATTTTGCCCTTTCCTTTGTTCAGTGGTTGAATTGCTTCATTTTCAATTTGTGCCACTGACTTAACAAAGATTCTCTTAGTGTTACTTACAGAAGCAACACTAAGACAAGGTGAAGATTCAAATGGATCAAAACCTAATCCACTTCTTTGAGCCATAGGTCTTTGATAACTTTGAATTTCCTCTATTGCTCTAGAGGATTTGTTCAAAGCAGACATCTTTAATTTCAGACTCTCTTCACTTGATTTAAGAATATCATATTCATGTGAGAGATTTTCAAATTTGGCATTAAGAATTTTAAGTTCAAAATCTTTTCTCTTCTGAGAGAGAAGTTGATCATCAATCTCCTTTTGTTGGTCAACTATCCTGAGATTTGCTTCCTCAAGCTCTCTCAAGATTTGTTGATACAATTCAGTAGTTTTGACATCAACAACTACCTCAGAGTTTTTGGAAAGTTCAATAGCCAATCTTTCATTTTCTCTCACACAGTTATCATGAAATTCTTGTAATCTAGTGAAATCTTCCATCAACTTTCCCAAGGAAAGTTTCAGGTTAACCTCACTAGTGTTTTGTGAGATGAATGATGGTGAACTAGAAGTAGAGGATACCTCATCATCTTCAAGAGCCATGTTGCAAATATCATCATCATCATCACTGTTGGAGAATAATCCAATAGAGGAGTTGAAGCTTTCAGCACTTTCAGATTCATCACCAGCCATCATGGCCTTTCTATTGGTGAACTTTCTGTCTCTTTTAGCTTGTCTCTCTCTTCTTTCTTTAGAGCTCAATTCATGGCAGTCATACTGGAAGTGCCCTTTCTTTTTACAGTTATAGCACAGATCTTCATCATCTTCTTTCTTTGATTCATCTCTTCTCTTAGATGATGAAGGGCCAGCTCTACTGGATCTTCTCCTATTAGAGGACTTGTCCTCTGATCTTTTCTCTTCAGGCTTTTTGTCCTCAACCTGATCTTCAGGGGAGTTGTATCTTCTCCTGAATTTGTTGTCTTGGTAGAATTTCTTGTATCTACCAAACCTTGTGTTGAGCTTGTCAAACCTTCTAGCCATCAAGGCTAGTTCTTCCTTCATTTCAGTCTTAGAGGCTGTCTTTGATGATCTGGGAGTGGGTTGCATTTCTGGTTCAGCAACTTTGGCTTTGAATGCCACTCCCTTAGTAGGATTTGAAGGTTCCTCAATAGGTTTTCTTCTATTGAGGTCGAACTCATAAGCTTTGAGTTCAGAGAAGATTTGTTGCATGGGCATGGTGGAAAGATCCTTGGTGTTCTGCATCATCACAGCATAGACATCCCACTTTTGAGTGAGACTCCTTAGGATTTTCAGTCCAACCTCTCTCTTGGTGTAGACCTTGCCCAATGAGTTAATCTCATTCATCACATCAGTGAATCTACCAGCAAATTTGTCAATGGACTCATCAGACTCCATTGAGAATTGTTCAAACTTCTGCACAGCAACTTGGAGCTTGTTCTCCTTGATTTTTTCAGTGCCCTCACACATTTCAGCAAGGGTATCCCAAATTTCTTTAGCTGTGGTGCAGTGGTAGACTCTACCCATAACTGCATCTGGAATTGTTTGATAGAGGGTGTTCATGGCAAGATAATTCAAATTATCTTTCCTCTTTTCATCAGCAGTGAAGTCATCTTCATCTTTGGGAATCAGTTCCCTTATATCTGCTCTTTGCTCATTTGTCAATCTGGGGTTAGTTTGAGTAAACACAAAAGGTCCTCTTGTGATTACTCTAAGCATATCAGTATGAAGAGATGCAAGATGAGCCCTCATTCTAATTTTCCAGAAATCATAATTGTCTATTGAAAACATGGGAAGTTTGTGATGAGAAATGTGGTTGACTGGATTTGTGGCCATGTTGTCTAATCCTTGAACAGCAGGTGGAGGAACAGCATTGTTGTTGGCCATTTCTCAAGAATAATCAGTTAGTCAACAAGTAATAGATTTCAGATAAAGATCAGTTCAGTGACCACACAAATATGAGAGTTTTGAAAATCAAGATGGATTTTCAGAAGCAGTGGTCTTTGAACCCCTGCTCTGATACCACTTGTTGGTCCGGAAAGGAGTATATAACAAGTGTATGGGGGGGGGGGGGGAATACACTTGTATGCAATTCTTTTGCTAACTTTGATCAAACCAGAGTTCAGCAAGGTTGTTTTGGACAACTCTGCTGAAGAAGATTAACTCTTCTAAGATAATCAAACTACTAAGTACTATTGAGTACTTAGTTGAATAACTATCTAGGGGAGTTATATGTGTGGAATAGTGGTTGGCCCTTTATGTTTAGACTCCTTTAATTTCTGAAATCACTTAGTCAATGCAACACAGTCCAGTTTTCAGGGAACTTGTCCAAATAGGTTTTTGCACAATCTTTGAATGTTTATCCTTGAAAGATCAGTTTTGTGTGCAGTGTTGAATGAATGTAAGTACTTGTAAAGTAAATCAACACAAGAGTTTATAGTGGTTCAGAGACTCAAGCTCCTACATCCACTTTCCCTGATTTAACAGGATAATTCCTTCACTCTTGGAATTAACTTGTTTTATAGTGCCAAGGTGCACTTGATCAAGAACACCACTCCTTGGTGAATTGATCCCTAGGATGTCTAGAGTCCTAGTACCCTCTTCTCAACTCAGAACTGAACTGTTCTTCTCTCAACAGTCAGCTCCTACCACTTCTACTACTACAACCTTCTCACTTTCACTCTTGAAAGATGTAAGGGTTGAAGTAAGGTTCCAACTAATGAGATATCCTTTACAATGAAGATCAAGGTATAAGGATAGGATATATCTCTAAGCTTGTGTATGAATATACAATTGGGTTCAGCTTAGAAGAAGTGTATAAAGACTAAGATAGTCTCTTTGAAAGCTTGAGAGCACTTGTCAACTTGTAGGATAGTTGGATATTCTTGTCAAGGTTGAGGTGCTTTTTGATTGTGTTGAGGTGCTTTCAAATGGTCTTCACACTTCTGTATTTATAGACAAAATGGAGGATTTGCCCGTTGGAGAGGCAGCCCCAAATTGCTATAAATGTCTTCCTTGAGTTCTTCAAACTGGAAGACAGATTCTTGATAGTGACATGTCCTCATTTGGGTAATAAACGGCTTGTAAGACTTTGTCTTCATTCTGCAGCACTTTTCCCAATGTTTGACTTCTTGTTAGGACTTGGACATGGCTTCTGAAGGTTGATCCAATGATAGGACAACATTCCTTATCAACTGGACAACTCTCCTTATCACTATCAGCAGTTTTGCTTTTCAGCAAGGTTGGCTTGCTCTTCTTCAGATGACTTGGCTCTTTCCCTTTATTTCACTCCAAGATGATCTTGGCATGTTGCATTGTATTTCTTTAGGGCATGGTTGTCTCTAATTCTTCAGCATAGTTGACCTTCAACCTTTAGAGCATCTGTTCTGATTCAATCATGCTGAGACAACTCTTCTGGACAACTCTTCTGATCAGCATATTTGGTCTTTTAGCATCAGAGCACTTTTCATACAAAGTTGGCTTCTCTGGACAACTCTCCTGATCAAAACCTTTGAGTAGTCTTGTCCTTTTGAGCTAGGTAAAGTTGTTCTTGCATATGGCTAGCTTCTTTGGACAACTCTGCTGATCAGAGTCATTAAGCTTGTCCTTTTGATTTTACCAATCTTGCATATGGACACTTTCTCTGGACAACTCTCCTGATCAGATCATCTTATTGGACTTGTCCTTTTGAGCTTTACAATCTTGTTCTTGCATAAGAACATCTTCTCTGGACAACTCTCCTGATCAGTGCATTTGGTTTTCCATAGAGTGTCCTTGCTCTTAAGTGATTGTTCCAGAATTTGAGCCTTGAGGGGACTTGATCTTGATCATCTTCAAAGCATAGGTTCCCCCTCAAATTGTGCATCTAATTGTCTAAGAGCTGCCTAACATTTCAGCTTCTCATCTAGCCTTATGCTATGTGTTCTAACATTTTTAGAACACTATCAATTTGACTTAGGCATGTCTAAGGGGGTTTTGGTATTAGATCAAAACATATCTCATTTTATTCCCAACAGTTATAATACTTCATAAAATTTGTAAGTGTTAAAAATATGTATGAGTCCGTCTTATAATTTTTTTGTCAAAATATTAATATAATAAATTATCTTCAATCCCACGTGTTACGCGGGTCTTCCACTATTTTTAAAATATACTCTCCCTTCATCAATTAGATTCATTCTCATGTCTTATATCATAGTGGATAATAAAATTATCGTTTTATTAATTTTTTCTAGCATATCGTTTTCAATAAATTAAATTAATAGTTTATTTAACATTTTTTGTGATATAGTGGATCGTAGATACATTTAAGTTTTATTTTTTAAGATTAAGATTTTATATTAAAAAAATATTTTTAGATTAATTTTTTAAGTTTTACTACATATGTTATTCGTCCCACAAAATTTTTCATACTTTTCATATATTGTAATTTCTTATATTGATTTATATTATAAATAAAATTTGAATACTCTATTTTATTATTGTTATATATATATATATATATATTTAAAAATATTAGATTCTAAATTTTATAGAAAATATTTGTATAATTAAAATAAGATCTAATTGAGGAAGTGAATATGAGGTAGAGTAAATTTTAAAAAAGTTATAGTACTCTTTTTGCCATAAATAAATGTGGCCCAAAAAATGGGCTTCAATTAGCCAGAAATTGGGTTGATTGGGCTAATTTGTCCTGAAATTGCGAAAAAAAAAGTCATGGACCTAATTTTGCCAGCCCGTAAAGTTACGGTCCTCTTTTTGCAAACATCCTTAAGTTGCGGTCCTGAAAAAATAATTTTCCCTATAGAGTGCAAATGGCTCCTAAAGAAGACAACGAGTTGTTGTCTGAAGCTGAAAAAGTAAATACTTGTATTAATCAGAGCATAAGGAAATTAGATTACAAATACAAGATACTTACTTAACAGCTTGGAGTGGAATGTCTTCAATATTCGCCATAAGCTTGGTAGACTCTCTTTTTCACTTCTTTGACTATCAACTTATCTTGAATCTTCTCCATTATGACAATCTTATCAACGACATGATCAACTTCTCTCATGTCCTTCTTTCCATGAATGGTTCTGGCAGCTTCCCATTCAGGAAAATCAGGCAAGACAATATTGATGTTTTTGTCAGCTGCATCCTTGATAATGATGTTCAGAAATTCTTCGTCCTTTTCAGTGAGAAAACTTTCGAAACACTTGAAGGCAGTTTCTTGATCTTGATCTCCCCATCTGTGTGCAAGATAATAGATCGTTTGCCACTCTCTCTTCAGATTAAGCCATCTTCAGATTAAGGCAGTTTCGAGAATTGTTTAGCTGCGACTTTAATTTATTGATATGTGTAATATTAAAAAAAATATTATTTCTTAATAATAGATATAACACGTATTAAAAATTCAGTAAAATTAAATATTAAATGAAAAAAAATAAAATTAATTGGTCTACTTTTTCTCCCCTCCTTAACCCACAATTATTTTTTGTTTATGAAGAAATAGTACCTATGGAAAAGAAATTAAAAGTCTTGCGCGGAGACCTCATATTTTATCATCCCTTTCGGCCAGGGTTCCACTTCCAACATTGACCTCAGGTCAACGCAGCTCATACACGTTTCTCTGATTGTGCACCAACAATTACGTTACAAATATTATTTCTAGAAAATAATTAACAATATTCAGAAATAATAATTAATAATTTTTATTCACAAGAAGACAATTCGTGGTTCATACCCGCATGAATATTCAAATTGAGTTCATAGATTTGCTGCTTAAATATTTTTATCTTTGAAACCATCATTAGCGTTTAGTGGTAGAGCTGCTAAATGAACTGAGCTGCTCGTGAGCTCGACTCGACTCGTTCGTTAAATGAGTCAAGCTCGAGTTCGTTAGATACTCAATTTAGTAACGAGCTGGCTCGAGCTCTACTTATTAGGCTCGATATCTTTTTTTTTTTAATTTCATTAGGCTCAATAGGCTTGTTAGAATCTTTAACAAACAGAGCCGAGCTCGTTTCTTAGTTCGTCAATGTTATCGAGCCAAACTCGAACTTCAAATACTCAGCTCGGCTCGAATAACAGCTCTAGTTAGTGGTAGTGCATGAGAAATTATCTAATTTTCAGACATCACTATCAATTGTTTGGAAATGGTCAAATTAATTGAATAGGAGGATCATTGTAACTATAACTCTAGGTAAATTTGTCAATGACGAAAATGATTTATTTAATATTATATGAATGTCTGGTTACGGAGAGACTATTTCATTTTTGTAGTTTAGTTCGACAATTAATTGCACTAAACCCTTCGTGGTTCCAACTTGTCGTTTGAAATCCACGAACCCCTTCTCATTATCAAATAAATCAAAAGTTCCCAATTTTATTTTTTTTATAGAAAATAGCAATTTTTTTTTTAAATATGGCTTTATCCTATTAAACACAAATCTGGTGTTTTTACTATATTTACAAGCTTCAAGTCTTTAGTCGAAAATTTATTTACCTCTAAAATTAAAACATTATACTCTAATAATGGAGGGGAATTTATTGACTTGCATTCCTATCTTCAAACTCATGGTATCTCTCACTTAACCACTCCACCTCACACACTGGTACATATCGATGTTGTTGAAAGAAGTCATTATCACATTGTGGATACTTGACTTGTCTTACTTCACAATGCCTCCACGCCCCTCCCAATCTGGCCTCACGCCATGTCCGCTGCCACAAACATCATCAATCGGCTCCCAAAAGTCGATTTGAACATGCTCTCATCATTTGAGAAACTTATCAATCAATGTCCCAGCCTCACTAAACTTCGGGTGTTCGGCTGTCGATGCTACCATTGGCTTCGCCCATACACCCCCACAAACTAGTGCCTCATTTCACTCCTTGCGTCTTTGTTGGGCACTCACTTGCTCAAAGTACGTACCTTTGTCTTGAACCCACAGCCAACAGATTATACACCTCTCGCCATGTTGAATTTGTTGAAGATGCATTTCATTTTGCTTCTTCTCGATCCTTTTCTTATTCCCTTTCCACCACTTGTGGAGCATGCACCTACTCTTCGCCACTGGCTACTCCACCACAAGAACCTCCTGCCCCCGGCTCCGCCTGCACCACCTCGACATTCGATGGTCACTCGCTCTCAAAATTCCATCTCAAAGCATAATCTATGGTATTGTCTGCACTCCTCTCTTTTAAATGATACTGAGCCTACTACTGTTTCTCAGGCTCCTTCGGACAGTTGATGGCGAGAGGCTATGTCATGTGAATTTAATGCTCTCTTGAAAAAATGGTACTTGGGATCTGGTTCCCCTTGATACTTATTGCAATGTGGTGGGTTGCAAGTGAGTGTTTCACATTAAACGAAAACCCGATGGTTCAATTGACAAGTTCAAAGCTCGCCTTATTGCTAAAGGCTTTGAAACTTACAGTCCAGTTATTAAGCCAGCTACGGTTCTCTTGGTGTTTAGTATTGTTGTTTCTCGTAGGTGGACTGTAGAAGTTCGACATCAATAATGTCTTTCTCCATGGAACTTTATCTGACGAGGTTTACATGTCCCAGTCTCCTAGCTTTATTGATAACTCTTTCCCGAACTACATTTGTAAACTTCAGAAGTCCATCTATGGCTTGAAACAAGCCCCTAGAACATGGTACAATGTTCTCCGTTCGTTTTTAGCCACCATTGGTTTTCAACATACAAAGTCTGGTGAGTCTTTTTTTGTCTACAACAAGAATGGTGTTGTTACATACTTTTTGGTCTACGTTGACGATCTCATATTCACAGGGAACAACCCTGATTTTTTGGGACAAGTTGCTCAGGATCTTGGTACTCTATTCTCAATTTAAGGATTTTGGCTCTCTCTCTCTCTATCTCTCTCTCTCTCTCTCTCAATGTGAGTATGTTGTTGATCTACTTGCTCAACTCGACGACACAATATGCTTAGTAACAAACCAGTTTAGACTCCTTTGTCTACATCGATCGTTCTAACATTATCTGATGGAACGCCTCATGTCGATCCTTCTCTATACCGACAGGTGCTCGGTAGCCTCTAGTATCTCTAGTTCACTAGACCTAACATTGCATTTGTTATGAACATACTGTCTTAGTTCATTCATGCTCCATCTGGCACTCACTGGGGAGCAGTCAGGAGCCTATTTCGTTATCTAAACGGTACTCGTGACTTTGGTATTACTCTTCGGTCTTCTTCTCTACTCACCATTTCACTACTTATCTAATGCTGACTGGACCGGGAACACTAAGAGCATCTCCAATGCAAGAAATGAATTTGGAGGTATGAATTTTCCACATATATGACACATGTGTGTCATCTCAAAAGTTTCATACCCCTTCCTCTAAAATACTAATTCCTCTAATTCAGGTGGAATTTACACGTTTTTTATGCGCATGTGAATCTCATTTCTATGGTGATTTCATTGATTTGTTGGTTGATTATGATTGTTTTGGTCGAAATAAGAGAAAGGTGATCTTTTGTCGATTTTTAAGGAAAAACGAAGGATTTTGGAAGCAAACCACCTATCACAATTCACTAGAACAAAATGAGGAGTGCACCATTGGATCCATCTCAAAAAATAGAGTGTAATAGCAAAAAGAATCGAGTCAATTGGAGGTCGAAAGCAAACGTTACACACAAAACAAAATCGAGGTGCAAACTTAGACATCCAGCAACTCGGTCGAGCGGAAGAAAAAATTCGTTTTTCGGCCGAGTTGCACGGATCCGGCCGAGCACAAGTGAAGACCTGCAACTAGGACAACTAGCAACTCGGCCGAGCGAAAGAAAAAATTGTTTTTCGGCCAAGTTGCACAGAATCGGCCGAGTTCAACCATAACATTCTGACCGGACTCAGCCGAGTCACCCAACATGGCCGAGCTACCCCTATTCTCGGTGGTTTTTGAGAAATTTCTCCATTTTTGAGGGACTTAGTTGCAATTCTTACACTCAAACCCTACCCCAACACTATAAATACCCACATTCTTGAATTTAAACATCATTATCCCCTTCCTCAAGAACTCTTACACACATTTATACACACTTGGAGGTAATCATCATCCATTTCTTCAATTCTCCACCAAATCAAGCAAGGAAGGCATCAATAGCTTTGGAATTTCATAACCCATCATCCATTAGACTAAGCTTTCTCATTCTCTCTCTTTTTATTTGCTTATTTCATTAGTTTGTTATAGTTAGACCATGTTGATTGTTGGCTAGAACACTTTTCGTTCTAAGGTCTTGTAAATACTTTTGATGAAGTTTATGTATTAGTATTTTGCTTAATTAGTGTTTGTGTGGCTTAATTCTATTTGAATGCTTGATTTCCATTGCAAAACATGTCATTAGTGTACAATAGTGATGTGTTAATCTTAGTTAATTGAAATTGGATTGAGAAATCTCTTTTGATTAATTGATTGCAAGTATTCGACCTAATTTTATTGAGAGATCGAGAGATGATCAATGATTAGAAGGATGTGTGATGATCTTAGGGGCTTAATTGGGTTTTATGATGCAATTTAGGTAGAGATACGAGATTGGATTATATTTCTCTTGGGTTATTTGGATCGAGAGAACTTTTAACTCATTATTTTGTGATCAATCTTATAGAAAAATCACAACACCACTTGAGTAGATTATTAATCATAGATGGATTCATTAGTATTTCATGTGCCTTGGAACCTATTTTCTCTTATCTGAACTTCACTCATATTTTCTCCGTTTTTGTGATTTGCATGCGCACATTTGATCGATTCTCTTATTATCCTTTTAATTGTTTACTTGTGACAAATAGGTAGATAATTAGGGGTAATTACATCATTCAAATTTATCGATCACGTCTATTTAGAATTCAATCAACAAAATACGCTTTTACACTACACCTCCCTTTGGGAACGACCTTGTACTTATCACGCTACAATATACGTCGTACACTTGTGGTTGTGTATTTTAGTGTTAGATAATACATGAATCGAGTTTATGGCACAGTTGTCGGGGAGGTTTTGTAGTTCTAGAATGTAGGTTGATAGAGTTTTAGTCTAGACACTTTATTTGCTTTCTTTATCTTCAAAAATTCCAAAAATATTTGTGTTTGTTATTTCTATTTTGCTTTTGATTCTCACTCTCTTTTGAACATTTGATAGACATGACTCATGATCACGCGATCTAGGAGGAACCATCAAGAGTTGCTGCCTCTAGACCCGGAGATTGAACCTAATTGTCAAAGAAGAAACGCTGAGAGAAGAAGAGTGGAGTTAGAAGAAATAAATCGAAGGGTAAATCCGATTGTAGAAGAGGTCGAGGAGGAAGTAAGAAACCAAGATGTAGATGGATTTTTGGAGCCGAATGGAAATGAGGGGAATGGTCCACAAAGGGTACTAAGAGATCATTTCCGCCCAATTATGAGGCCGTACGGAGGAGTGGGTCGGGAACCCGTGGATGCTCACAATTTCGAGCTCAAGTCGGCCTTGATTGTAATGGTAAAAAATAACCAATTAGGTGGACTATCCAAGGAGGATCCTAACCTCTACTTATCTCAATTCCTCGAGATAAGTGGGATGGTTAAGATCAACCGAATTCCTCAAAATTACATCCGATTGCAACTATTCCCCTTCTCCCTCCGAGACCGAGCTAAGCAATGACACCTCTCCCTTGATTTGAGGGCCATCGAAAATTAGAACAACTTGGTTGATGCGTTCTTAATGAAGTATTTCCCTCCGAGCAAGACTATCCAAATCCGAGGGGAAATATCTTCATTTCGACAAGATGATGATGAGTCTTTGGCCGAAGCATGGGAGCGCTTCAAGGATTTGATTAGAAGTTGCCCACAACATGGTTTCTCATGAGACCAACTCATTTGCTACTTCTACAATGGAATGGACCACCGAACGAGAGGAATGGTGGATACTTCAGCGGGTGGAGGATCGTTATTGGGAAAGACGACGGAGGAGGGTATGTTCTCTTAGAAGAGATGGCCAAAAACGAAAATCAATGGCAATCCGAATGAAGGCAAAATCGAAGGGTGGCTTCAACTCAAGAGTCGGAAGATTTTGCTAATTTGTCCAAAAAGATGGATAAGTTGACTTCTCTAATGACGGCCAAAGCATTAGTGGGGCCAAGTGATGATCAATACGAAGAGGCTCACTATATGAACAACCAAAGAGACCGGAACCTTAAAGAGAGAGGTTGGAATGAAAGGTAAAATCGTGAGAATCCTCCTAATCCGAACCAATACCACCCCGGCTTGAGGCATCATGAGAACTTTTCCTATGCCAACCCAAGGAATGCCATTCAACCACCACCGAATTTCAACGTCAGAGATCGAATGATCGTTGAACCTTCATCAAAGCCATCCCTGAAAGATATGTTCGGGTCGTTCATGGGTGAGACCAAGAATTACATGGAAAAAACTTGGAAAAGACTCGATGAACAAGGGGAAATGATCAAAAATGTGGCTAACAATGTGAAAGTCATTGAAAAGCAAGTGGGCCAACTCGCCTATATCGTTGGAAGTCAACACACTCCGGGGCAATTCCCCTCTAACACGGAGCTCAACCCCAAGGAGCAATGCAAGGCTATAAATCTAAAGAGTGAGACAACCTACGAAGGGCCCAAGATACCACAAGAGGAGGAAATGGTAATGGCACCCGAGAGTGTTGACCAAAGAAATGGCCAAGAGAAAGAAAAGCAAGAAGAGCTAGTGAGGGAAGAAAAAGAAGCAAGAGAGAATCTCTTGTTGCTTGGTAATTTCAATTTTTAATGTTTTGTAGTTTATTTAATTTATATGAGTTTTATTCTAGTTGTTAATTTAGATATGGGGTAATCTCTTGTTGCTTTAGGTGTTGGAATTATGTGGGTAATTAGTGAGTTTATGAATTAATTGCTTAATTTATCTATGCCTTGATATAATTGTTTCTATGGTTGTGATTTGTAAGATTCAATTGGTTGATCAATCCTATTAATTAGCTAGCATTTTCGATTATGTTGGGTTTGCATGATTGGGGTTTGCATGATTGGGGTGTGTGTGTGAGCCTTGATTAATTAATTGAAGTTAAATAGTAATTAACTTAAGAGAGAGAGGGTTGATTGCTTAGATCGACAACTTTAGACACCAAACGAATAGAGGTCGTCTAGGAGATTGGTGAAATGACGTCTCATAAGCATTAGTAACCATGTTGAAAGTGCGTATGAGACACTATCTTAGGAGCTTATGGTATTTGATTAGATCCTATAATTGCTAATCAATGCACATGTCGTCGCGTACAACGCCGCCGCTGTGCTCTACCATGGATAAATGCAAGTGTAGTTTAGATTTTTAAATTGAATTTTAAAGCTTGAATGTTATTTTTTAATTTAAATGTTAAAGCTTGAATGTTATTGAGAATGATTTTGGCTTTCAATCGTTGAATAAACTTGGTTTTGGCATAAAACGGGACATGATGGAGACGAAACGTCAAAAACTGAGTTTTGTACCGATTTGGCACTGGTTGACCGATTTTTGAATGTTAACGTGGAAAAGTTAGCTGAGTTTTGAATGTTAACGTGGAAAAGTTGGCCAAGTTTTGAATCAAAATGTGGAAAAGTTGGTCGAGTTTTGTATCAAAAAGTGGAATAGTTGGTCTTGAATCAAAACGTGGAAAAGTTGGCCGAGTTTTGATTCAAAACGTGGAACTTTTTTTCGAAAAATCTCAAAAATCTCGGCGAACCAGTGCTGAGTTTTTGCAAAACGCGATTTAAAAAAAAAAAATACACTACGCATATATTCATTACAACTACACAATAATGCAACAATATGGTCAAATAAAACAATAATAACATGAATAATAATCAATTACAAATAAATACTATGTTTTAGGTGGGAGAGGGATGAAAAAAGTATGTTTGTTTTTTTGTTTAGGAGTGGGGGTGAATTCAGCACACAAGGGTAGTATAGTCTATTTACCTATTAGTTCAAAATATAAATTTGGGTGGGGTGAAGACATAATATGTGGGGGGGGGGGGGGGCGGCTAAAGGCACTCGGATTTCCTATGAGTACACCCACGCGATGAGGACACACACAAAATGGATGAGGACACCCACGTGGAAATCTCAAAATTACCCTCTTATAAATTAAAACCCTTCATCTCTCTTTCTTCTTCTCAAAATTCAGGACACCCACATCCATTTCTCTCTACACGTCGCGCCGCCCCCCTTCCTGCGTTCCGGCGTCGCCCGCGTCTGCAGCGTCGCCTCTTCGCCTCCCAAGCCACGCACGCCGGTGGCGGATTCTCTCCCCCAGCCTCCCGCTTCTCTTCCTTCCTCTGCTCTCCCACGTCGCCGCCTTAAAGAAGGACGCGGCCGCGCTGTTGAAGAATAAGCCCGTTCGCACCCCTCCTCCCTGTTTCAAGTCACCGCCGCCACCGACGCCGTTCGAGGGCTGTCGCCGCCGCCACCACCGACGCCATTCGAGGGCTATCGCCGCCGCCACCACCGACGCCGTTCGAGGGCTGTCGCCGCCACCACCACCGACGCCGTTCGAGGGTTGTCGCCGCTGCCACCGGCGCCGTTCGAGGGCTCGCCCCCTTCCCTTCATCGCACCCACGCAAGGTAAGTTTTTTTTTTTTTTACAATTTTTACAGAAATTAGGGTTTGAATTTTTTTAGAAATTTTAGAAAAATTAAGGTTTTTAGTTGTTCCGCAATTATTTTCGAACATATTGAGTTTGTTTTGGAAAAAATTTCGAACATTTTGGGTTTGTTTTGGAAACAATTTCGAACAACTTGAGTTTGTTTTGGAAAAAAATTCGAACAAGGTGTTCGATCTTTTTTTTCGGACAAATTTGAGTTGTTTTGGAATTATTTTCGAACACATTGAGTTTGTTTTGGAAAAAATTTCGAACATATTGGGTTTGTTTTGGAAAAAATTTCGAACATATTGAGTTTGTTTTGGAAAAAATTTCGAACATGTTTGTTTTTGAATTTTTTCGAACAGTTGCTGTTTTGGATTTATTTTTGTTGCAATATTGGAGTTTTTTTTGTTGAAGAATGGTGTTTGTTTTGGGGGTGGTGGAGATAATTCTGTGAAATAGAATGGATGGGTGTACTCATCTTCATTTTATTCATAAATTTTACCCTAGGGGTATATGGAACATTTTACATGTCCTGAAAGATTAAAAAAATGTTTGGTGGGTGTACTCATAGGAAATCCGGGTACCT
Organism: Galeopsis tetrahit; assembly: GCA_963675135.1. Classification (NCBI taxonomy): domain Eukaryota; kingdom Viridiplantae; phylum Streptophyta; class Magnoliopsida; order Lamiales; family Lamiaceae; genus Galeopsis; species Galeopsis tetrahit. The sequence continues at coordinate 36,641,666 of OY776122.1, forward strand.
TTAGCCGCGCCCTATGTGGGGATCATTTATCCGTGGCCAAAATAAAGAGCAAGCATGCATCTGGCCCATTCCTTCTTAAAGAAGCCCACGCCCAAACTGGAGGCCCACTCTCTCATTAATCCATTTCTGGGGGCAAATACGCAGAAACATACAGAAGCTGGGAGCCTCGCGCAGAAAGAAATACAGAGCGTCTCCCATTTGAGGGAGACTCACCATTCTCCCACACATCACTCAATAGATTAGTTAGCTTTAATTGTTCTTTCATTCCGTAGATAGATTATAATTTAGTGTTTTATTTTATTGTTTACTTTGGAGGATTTGAAGATATAGACGTGATATATTTACTTTATTTCAATATTGTTTGGTAAATTCAATTTTTAATGTTTTGTAGTTTATTTTATGTGAGTTTTATTCTAGTTGTTAATTTAGATATGGGGTAATCTCTTGTTGCTTTGGTGTTGGAATTATGTGGGTAATTAGTGAGTTTATGAATTAATTGCTTAATTTACCTATGTCTTGATATAATTGTTTTTATATGGTTGTGATTTGTAAGATTAAATTGGTTGATCAATCCTATTAGCTAGCATTTTCGATTATGTTAATTGCGACGAGAGTTGGGTTTGCATGATTGGAGTGTGTGTGTGAGCCTTGATTAATTAATTGAAGTTAAATAGTAATTAGCTTAACCAAGAGAGGGTTGATTGCTTAGATATACAACTTTAGACACCAAACGAATAGAGGTCCTCTAGGAGATTGGTGAGAGGGCGTCTCATAAGCATTAGTAACCGTGTTGAAAGTGTTTATGAGACACTATCTTAGGAGCTTATGGTATTTGATTAGATCTTATAATTGCTAATCAATGCACGTGTTCACCTATGCCTTTCGAGAGGTCTACACATATATGTGATAGCCTTTAGTATAATTCAAGACATTAGGCTTAATTATTGTGATTAGTTTATTAATTCATTAGTGGTCCTAGGAAGGCACCGAAGCAATTCTTTCACTTGCACTTTCATATTTGAGAGTTAATTTAGTTTTTTGCATTAGTTGTTTTTTTCTTAATTGGTATTTGCTTTATCCTTTAATTTAGCTTTTATAACACCATTTTAACTTATAGTTTTGAGACTCCACGCTCTCTCTCTAGATCCTTGGACAATAACCAGGGGCGGACGCACGTTGTATGGGAGGAGGGCCATGGCCCTCCCTAAATTTTACCCAAAGCCGTATGTATGTGTATATTAGTGTAGTTTTTTTTTTTACTTTTTCATTGGCCCCCCTTAATTAGTTTATGATATCTGGGCTTTTACCTTTTTTAAATAACTAAACCAGGACCATTCCATTCACTTGGTTTGTATTTTAATTTGTATTTATATATTATATATTATTTATTTTGTTATTTGTTAATTTTTTATTCCTTAAATATTTAATTTAAGATTAATTCTCAAATTACTAATTGATGTATTTTTAGAATTTATTTTATAGGTTCAACAAATACGTTCTAAATTCTATCGATTTTAAATTTAATGTTATATTTTAAATAATTAATATACTCTCTTTGTTCCCTACTTGATGACTTATTTTGTCATTTTAGATGTCCCTTACTTAATGATACATACTTAAAAGAACATTTTAACTAAACCCTCAAAACATCTAAACATTACATCAAATGTCATCATTTTATTTACACTATAAAATATATTTATTATTTATTAAGTTGAAAAGTCTTTACTACCCTCATTTTTATCACTTATAATACTAATAAACAATTTGTACATTAAAACTCGTATTAAAAAGTTATGTATCTTCAAATAAGGGACAGAGGAAGTATTATATATAAGCTTGCAAGTGTATAATTTAAATTTGATTACATAATAATTTTATTTTTGGCCCCCCTCAACTACTCCTTCTGGGTCCGCCCCTGAAAATAACTACTAGGTCGTATACTTCCTCAACTATAACGAACTCATACGCTTGTGGGGATTGTTATTGTTGTGCTAAAAAGTGTGCAAAATACGAACCAAGTCAGCCACATATATTAAAAAATGTCACATCACTATCTCTCCTTTATATATATTTAAAAAAAAGTATAACTAATAACACTCCAAAATAATTCATACACACCCCATAATTTTAAATACAAAAATAAATGTATATAAAATGACTAAGTAACCCTTACATAAATAAATAGTAAAATAAAGATTTACTGTTAAAAGAATACTCTCGCTCTAAAACTCTCCCCCTTCTCTCTACATTGCTTACAAAATAAGCTGTCTCCACCTCTAAAATCCCAACACCACCACCGCCCACCGGCTTGCGTATAACCCCTCCATCTTCAACCCCAAACAAAATCACACAACATCGCCTATTTTTTGCACAGAAGTTAGAGTTTGAGCCGCTGCGCCGCTTGAAACTCCGCTGCCTGCCGCCGCGTCGCTTGCAACACCGCCGCCCGCCGCCACGCCGCCTGCAACACCGCCGCTCAACGCACTGCCTGCAGAGTCGCCGCCTGCCGCGCCGCTGCACCGCTTTTCTATTGGGCGAAGGGGTCTTTTTTAGGGATTTAGTTGGGATCAATGGGTGAATCTCCCCGTCGGAGCCACGGTGACCGATCGGGAGTCATCCGTCTGATCCCATTTTATTTTCATTTTTTTATTTTAGTCTGCTTTTTAGTTTAGATCTGGTGTTTTTAGGTTCGGTTTTCTTTTCTTCCTATGCCGTTATTTTCTGCTTTCGGTATTTTCCCTGTACCCGTTGTTGGTATTTTCCCTTTCCCCTGGTTTGTTTTCTTCCCTGTTATGATGGGTTTTCTTCCCGTTTTCGGGTTTTCCCATGGTGGCACTTTGTTGTGCCTGTTGGAGCTGGTAGGCCTTGGGTCAGTACTTATGTGGTTTGAGAGGTTTGTAGCAAGGCCGTTGCTATCTTCCTAGATCGCGGAGTCTCAAGGTATGCTCGTTGATCGTTGATCCTTCCACCCTCTCACGATTGAGTCTGAAATTTGTGATCTTTTGGTAGAATTTGTTGTTTGGATAGGTAAGGGTAAGTGATATGTAATTTAACCCCTATCTGTAATTCTACTACCTTCAAAGAATAAAAATAAAGAGTAAAATAATTAAAAAAATAATTTGAAAAATATGAAACAAAATAAATTTCACAAACGAAACCAAAGGGTATTCAATCGAGGTTAATTATATGAATCTTATTTTCCTCTATTAATTAAAATGTATAACTAAATTTAAGGATAATATCATCATTTTATCAAATACTCATAATAAATAAATATATTTCAAATAAATTAATTAATTAGTTTGAAATAGATGCAGATTTTTTTTTTTCATATATATAGAGGAGTTATTAATTAGTTTGGAGTAGATGCAGATAATTTTTTTTTTGTTATACACATTCCACTAAAATTTAAAAATTAATTTATATTACTAAACACACCCCAATTCTTTTATATTTACCCTTTATCCCACAAAATAAATTGAATAAAAACTAAAAATATAATTTAAAATTCAACTAAATCATTAAAAATGTATATAAATTTTAAAAATTAATTAAAAAAATATTCAATAATACGAAAAACTAAATAAAATTTGAAAATATTTAAAAAATCAACTAAATATTAAATAATTTTTAAAAATATTAAATAAATAAAATTTATAAAATAATTAAATTAAAAATACCAATTAATGATTCAATTTTTTTAATAAATAAATAAAATAAAAATGAATGAAAAATTAACTCAATCAAAAATAAATTTTAAAAAAATTAAAAAAAATCCTACTTTTTTATTGATTTTTTTTTACGTTTTTTTTTTCAATATTTTTAATTTTAGATTCTATTTAATTTTCTAAGAATTTTTTTTAAAATTAATTAATTATGTAAATTAATTATTTTTAAAGATTTAGTTAGTTTTTTTTTTCCAAATTTTTTCAAGTTATTTTTTAAAATTATTTTACTCTTTATTTATATAAGGGTTATTTAGTCATTTTATATTCATCTATTTTTTTTATCTAAAATTATGTGGTTTGTATATAATATTTTGGGGTGTTATTAACTCTACTTTTCTTTTTTTAATATATATAGTGGAGAAAGAGTGATGTGGCATGATGTGACATTTTTTTAATACATGTGACACCAAGTTTGTCCATTATAATTCCTTCAAAACATAAAGGATTAAAATTGATGTAAAAAATAATTAAAATTGAAAGGTAAATGACGTATTTTGTAAAGTTAAATGATTTATTTTGGAATTTCTCAAACTTATAGGACTAAAAAAAAAATTCCCTCCTGAGTGCGCTTGTATATAGCAGATCAAGATAACAAACCTACTGATTACTTAAATCAGCTGGTCAGTTGGAAAACTATCTCAACAGCTAAGGTGCGGAAATGTGTAGGCCCTAAATGTTTAGACCTGTGGGTATTATATGAAAATCCTTTTTAAAGAATAACTTTAAAACGATGAATGATATCAGCTGATATATGATATTTGCTGATTTATAAAACTTATACTTAATGGGATTTTGACTCTTTTGAAAAACTATGCTTTTTAAGATATGGACAATATGTATAGTATAGAAAATAAGAATGATATACAGAATGTAAGTAAAACAATAAAGAACACAAGTATTTATAGTGGTTCGGATCTCAATATCCTACTTCCGCTCTCACTAATCAGATAGTGAAATTCACTAATCTTGCTAACTTTAGAATCCCAAGAGAAGACTTTTGATCAAGATCTTCAACTACTTTCTAAGGATACAGATCTACTTGTTGGTTAGGAAACAAGTATCCTTTATAGGGGGTATCTTAACAAAAATATAAATGATTTTAATACCCAACTCAATGTGCTCAAAAACACACTGGTAATCTAAGCACTAAAGATAGGATTCTTTATGCAGGCTTAGGATCGAAAACTTAGAGCTTCTAAGGATAGATAATCTATGCGGGCTCTTAAGAACTCGATTGAGATATTTCAGATGGCTTTGTTCTTGAGATCAGCGGAATACGAGAGTTCTTGCTTGTAAGGTTTCCGGTACCTTATTCCAAAGAACAAGTGTTGTATTTATAGAGGATTTGGTGCTTCAAACTAGTCGTTGATGAGAAACTAGCGGTTGCAAGCAAATCTTCTAAGTATGGTCGAGATCTTCATGGAATGGATGTTTGCAGACATTCTGGTACGACATTACCAGAAATGGTAACTGTCATTTAGTGCTTCGTACTTCTTCTGACAGATCTCTGAATGACATAGTTCAAGTCAACTATGTAGCCTTGTTGTCGATTTGTCATTGGTCCACATCAGCCGAGTTGTTGAACATCTGTCTTGTCTTCTTTGTGAGTAATTCAGAACTAGCCCGACATTCTCTTTGTCTTCTGAAATCAATGCCTCTTCTTTCAATAACTTAGTATCATAAATGAACTCACACTTCTTCAAGGTGTCTTCATCATAAATACTAACTATCATCTGAGATTCAGATGAGCTTGACTTTTAATGCTTCTTGAGGCTTCTTCTAGACAAGATTAGGCGAGCTCATATCTGTTGAAATGTCTTCTGAATTTGAAATGCAGATTATCATATTGTTACTTTCAGTCTATAAGGCATACAACAAACCTTTAGATCAGATTTAACTAATGAGCTCTAGTGTCTTCAAGTCCTTAGTTAAGTTTTGAGCGAGCACGTATTGAAACAGATGAGTAATCAGCTGATATACATACAACTCATTCCTCAGACTTAGATGTAGGTCCCCAAAGTTGAGTTAATATCGAGTAAGCTAGTGAAAATGTCTAGAGGGGGGTGAATAGACTTTTCAAAAATTCTTTCGATATATCAAAGTACAATGCGGAAATCAGAATATGTCAATGAGCCCAATTCAAGTTTATACTCAACTTCTTATTCGAGAACTCTGTTCTATGTATACTCAACTAGTCTAGTTCAGATATGTATTTAAACAATTAAACAGTTAAGCAATTAAACACAAACAAAACAGTAAAGTAAACAACACACAACGATTTTATAGTGGTTCGACAACTTGTCTACGTCCACTCTCACAAACCCAGTTGTGATGTTTCCTTATCAACTTGTCCAATGGAGTACAGTGTGTGTTCTTGTAATTTTAAGTCCCAAGAAACAAGACTTAGATCTTCTCGAATATACTACCAAGTATATCTTCGATCTTACTAGAGATTTACAAGTATCTAGCAACTTGAAAATAGTAAACAAAAAGTAAAACTTATTCAGTAGCAGTCTTCTTCGTTCTTCACTTGACTTTCTGACTTGCTTTCTGAATTTCAACTCTGTGAGTAACTTGCTTCGAATGCTTCAGTACGTAGAATTGCAATAGTTCAGTAGTCTTGAATCGATGAACACCTTGGGGTATTTATAGACTTCTGAAATCAAGAACTTGTCAGTTGTAACTGAAAGTGTGTGTGGGGTATTACTAGTGTTTAAGTGAAAAACAGAACAATGTTACACTGAATGTTGAGACAAATAGTGTAACACAGACTCAAACAGAATATCAGAAAAGACAGACACAGCGGAAGACTAAAACACTAAAAATAAACTGAACACAAGTAAAACAAGACTGATGCTAGACTCAATGTTAGAACACTCAATGTAACACTGACTCGATTACAGAATATCAGAATACGAATAGCGGAAGACTTGAAAGTATGAAAACACAAAGACACAGAATTAACTTTTTAACATAGATTTTAATTTAAAATCTATGCGAGCCTCATGGCGAAACTTTCACTAATAATTATGTGAATACAAATTGTGTGTGAACAAATATTCACAACGGAAATAAGACTCGATAATGTATCTAGTCTAAAGATGGCTTAAGTGTAAAAATTACACTACCAAAAACTAATCTAACTCTATGATCTATCTATCAAAGAAGTATAGAAAAGTTTATGTTGTACAGGAAGTTTGGACTCTTCGGCACAACGACATGAACATGCTAATGACAATTAATTCCTAACAGGATGAACACTAGTTTAGGACTTAAAGAATAGCACTTCGTGAAATATGTGACTCTCGGATCTGATTTTTATATCTTCATGTTGTACGAGAATCTGATGAAGAAGAAATAATAATCACGATAATGTCTAAGTAGGACGAACACTTCACATAGACATTATGTGATTACTCTTAATTCTCCATGCTGAATAATGAAGGCTTCCTTGTGTATTTATAGAGGTAAAAACGAATTCTAGAAGCTTCATAATCCATATCCTATTTTTTAGGATCTCATCCTTTCTTTTTAGTCCACTCTTCATTCCAATGAATTCTAGCACCTTCCAGCCTATTCTGGACGTTTCTCCATACAGCCGCATGATCTACATCATTCTGCAACATTCCAGAACCTTCCAGTCTGGAACTGTGTAGAATGTTCTAGATCTTCAACCTGCGATGTTACAACATCCAAAGCAGCATTAGCTAGAAAACAGAATTTGGACTTAGGAAAAATAAGAAAGGTCGAATTAAGATGTTGCTGTGAATGTTAAGACATTTAAGAGTAACAACATCTACAATCTCCCCCAATTTGACATTTCGACTACAACACACCTGAGGCACATATATTTCTATATATACTCAGTATTATGTACATGCTAGAGTATTACCATCATATCCATGTACTAGTCAAGTCAACACCTGTTGTAGCTTCCGGATCAAAGTAAGAAAGACCAAGAACGATTTCACATAGTCCGTGCTATAAGATCAATGTGATCTCACTCAAAACAACAATAAGTATAAACAATATACTTATCTGAACAACATATAAACTTTACAAAAATCATAAGTTAAATCAGAGCATATATGAATATGTACTAGATCAACCTAAGACTTATGTATGACTCAATAAAATAAAATTAGAGCAATAATGAAGAAAAGAAAAACAAACAGAGCAAAGACTAAAAATAAAAAAACAGAGCAAAACATGTGAAAAACAACAATATCTAACAAAGACTTAAACAATAAGCAGTAAGCAACTGAGAATTAAAAAGATGTGTACTTCTAAATTATATTATTATCAAAGAAAACGATTTAAGCAGTAAGCACATGATAATTAAAGAGAGGTGTACTTCTATATTATCCTCAAAGCAAACAATTTAAGCAAATTGAATAATAAGGCAAGTTAGAAAAACAGAACAGACAACAACTAACATAAATATAAACAACATGCAATAAGCAATGATAATAAGTATGAAAACAATTTAAGCATGAAGCAGTAAACTATTATCATCAATGCAAATAATTTAAGCACGTTGAATAAAGAACAACCTATCAACTAGGAAGGAAAAACAGAATCTGTAAATCAACTTAAACACAGAATAAAGGAAAAAGATCAAGGAAAGTATAAAAGGCACAAATACTTAAGAAACCAAACAAGTGACATATATTGTTGTATCAACAACTGCAGCATCATGTTCCTGCACATAATCACTTATAATGTTCAACCCTCCCCCTGTCTTATATCAACCTGTTCAATTGTTATCATAACCTGTTTAGATGTCATAAAGAACATCCATATACGTTCATCAACAAACTGAACCTCCTCCTCTTCAACAACAGTGCACGTTGTAGCAAAGTGAACTACAACATCTAGTTCAGCAGTCTCTTCATCAATAGCATCAGATACACAATCAACTTCTTGTACATCTTCATGGAGCTCTTCACTTCGAATCCCAGAAGTTGATGGTGTTTCTCCCCCTGTGGTAGTAGAAAGCGTCTCTAACCACTGGACTTTAAGGAACTGAAGGCCATCAATAGAGTCCTGTAAACGTTTTAGTTGAAGTAAAATAAAAGATTTAGAAACAGAAAATATTTGACCAATGTGACCACTAATGTGTTTCACATTCGGTGTAGCATTTCTCTGTTCAGGTCTTGCTGGAGCTGGTCGAGTTGGAATAAGAGCATCTCTGTGATCAGAACCATCTGAATTTTGTAACAAAGCAAATCAACAGTCCTTTCACCAAGTAACAGAGTAGGTGAGATAGTCATCAAGGGTACCTTGCCTCTAATAACCTCAGTGTCCTTAGGTTTAAAGATTCATGCCTCTTGAGGTATGAACATATCAGCAAATGATAAGGTAAAATCCCTTTATAATAAATATCACAATAAACTGTATGTGGTGAAAATAATTAAATCCAGATTGAAATTCTTCAACACAGTCATCTTATACAACAATAGAGCTTAATCCTTAATCACCGTAGTGGAATTTGTATAGGGTAACCAATTGTAGACAATCAATTTATTGAGTACAGAGTATAGAGATGTGAGATCTTTAGCAAGAATAACATTTTGTCACCTAGTTATTCTACCCTAATTATAGAAGTGGCAACCAAGTTCAAATCAAGTGCATATTAATCAATCATAGGCTCTATCTCTAAGAAGTCATCAATCAATTTCAGAGTAAATGAAACTGATCTCCCCCTAAATTGTACATTCCCATATCATTTAGATCTACGTCTACCCGTACTTTTCCTAAGTCAAGCATACAATACATATACCCAATCAAACACACAAGTATCACTCAAAGTTACAGTTTTCAAGAATTTCCTTTTAATCAGAAATTGTATCAAACCTTTACTCTCAAAATCAGCAATGTTAATTCTCTTTTCTATTAACAACTTTCATCTGGACAATTTAGTTATTTTAGCAACTAACCTATCAGTCTAAAAATTATTATCAAGATCATAAATACCTCCTTTAGAATTTGTTTCCTCAGCTGATTCAGAGTCTTTACTACTGCTCTTCTCAGAATCATCACTTTTACTGTCATCAGGGTCTGGTGTTGCGGTACTTGCTTCAGCGTTTGATGCAGCATTCTTTCTCAGAGTCTTCTTAATCTCATACACAATGGGATTATCTTCTGGATCAGAATTTTCAATTCCTATGGGCAAGTCTCGTTCAGCAGCAACCTTCTTTCTCTTTGGATCATACTTCCTTTTGACTCGTTTCTCAGTAACCACATTTTCTTCCTCCGATTAAGAAAATAACTTAAATCGATTCATCAACAACACTACTTCCTTTCGTCTCTTTCCTCAGTGAGTTAGAGTAATAAACTCTTGTGAACTCACAGCCGAACTTCCTTTGTTGAACAGGGCTCCTCTTTCTCTTTTCTTTCTCAATATTCTTCCTAAATGCAATTTATTCAAATTCATCAGTATTAGAAAGATAAGTGTTAGTTTCACCTGAGTTAGCATTCGAGTCGGTCTCCTTCATTTGAGCGTCCTCAAAATCGGATGTCTCAGCATTTGCAAACACATTCTGCTCAGCAACAGGAAAATCATCAATTTCCTTTTCAATCTCCCCCAGAGAGGAAGCAATTGAGGCAGTTGCCTCTATTTCAGTATTAGGACTTGGAAATTGTGGCTTTTGTGAGGTGAACGAACCAAGTGTAGTGGTGAGTTTTTCGGTTTTCAGTAATGAGAAATGTCAATGGACGTATTTCCAACAGTAAGAATGTAAGATTCTCAAAATTCACATTCGATTGAGACATATTCTCAACAGCTTGGTTCAGCTCGTTAAGGGTCGAATCGAGTTGAGTGTGAACATTTGTAGGAATGGGTGTACCTGGAGTTGTTTTGGGTAAGTGTTTCAGCTTTTCTTGTAGGAGTTGGTGAGTTTCGGTGTAAAGCGACCATGAAAGCGAAACTATTAAGATTAGGAGAGATGGAGATGACGGTTTCGTGGGAGTTTGAGTGTGGTGAGGTAGTTTCCTGTCATTTAAGCACCAAGAAATCGAAAAGATAATCACAATAACTGAGATAAACAAGGCTTTAGCAAATCATAAAACGCAATACTCAAATCACTCGAAAAAATGCAATGCTTAGTATATCATGCTATGAGAAGAATATAGGAGAGAATGCATAGTTGGAAGTAATACGTATAAAAATAAAATCTAACTAAGGAAGATTCTAGAAGAAATCGATAATACTCCATAAACTTAGCCACAAAAATAAATCATGGGTAAGTAGTGGGTAAAATCATAATTAAATAATTAATTAAATTAAGAACATTCTAGAATTTTTAACATTTAAATGTGTATAACCTGAAAATAAACCAAAGACGTGGGTTAGTATAATCAGAATAAATGAAATAAATTTCCACAAATAATCAAATAATAACTACTTATAAAAATATAATCGAATCATCTAATGTTATGCTCAAAACTGTTACATACACCTCAACACGGTTTTTACATGAATTTACTTCATTTGTGTTGCACCATTTTTTCTTTTCTTTTCGTGTTGTAGCACCTAGTTCATATTGATCCATTTTTCTAGAAGAGTGCATCGTAGTAGCGAACTCCGTGCCCCATAATTACTCAATGGATTATGAACCTATTGATGTATTTGTTAATCACCTTTTGAAAAGAAGGCATCGTAGTAGTGAACTCCGTGCTCCATAGTTACTCAGTGATAAACTACATCTTTTAGTATGCTAACAACATTCTTTTTATATGCATTTGAGAGGTGTAAGACATGTTTATTTTTGCACAACAAATTTTAGATTCAAGAATATTTTACAAAGGAATTATTCAACGAAAATAGGAAATAAATTAAATCTATAACAACTATACAACCTTATGATGTTGTCCCAAATGCTACAACATTTGTAACACCATCCATCTAGGATTATTCAGATACTACACATACCAAGAGATTTTCTCAAAGATAAGAATGTCTCAAGATCAAAACCTTAGTAAATATATCATCATTATGATTTTCAGTAGGTACGTATTCCAACTTTACTATGTTCTTCTCCACTAAATCTCTCATAAAATAATTCCTAATGCAAATGTGTTTAGTGAGTGAGTGTTGTACTGAATTTTTAGAAATGTTTATGCACTCGTATTATCATGAAAATTGTAAGGATATCAATTCAATTCCATAGTCATGAAATATATTGTTTAACAACAAGATTGTTTCCCATGTAGAAACATCCTCTACTCTTACTCTTTTAGTCATCTATATCTCATGCTCAATCCGCATCACTGTATCCAATCAAAGTGTTGTTGGTGTCCTTAGTATACCAAATCCCAAGTTCACTTGTACCTGCATCATACTTGATAATTCTTTTCAAAACATTCAGGTGAGATTCCTTTGGATAATATTGGTAACTAGCACAAACAAAAACACTGTACATTATATCTGGTCTAATAGAGGTTAGATAAAGTAAAACTTCTTATCATAGATCTATACAATGTTGGATCAACATCCTTTCCAGCATTGTCTTTGCAAAGTTTCAAAGTAGATCTCATAGAAGTTTTCATTACTTTTTAACTTTTAAAATCAAACCTTTTAACCAAGTTCTCAGCATACTTACCTTGAGAGAAGAATATATCATCCTTACATTGCTTGATTTGAAGACCTAAAAAATAATTCAAGTCTCCAACCATACTCATCTCAAATGTTGCAGTCATTGTTTTAACAAATTGGTTAACATTTTATCACAAGTTAAACCAAACACAATGTCATCAACATATATTTGAGCAATAAGTAAATCTTCTCCAGTGTGCTTAATGAACAAAGTTTAAACGGTTTCTCCTCTAACAAAACGATCAGGGTATTGTGGATCTTCAAATCCTTTAAAGTTGTTCAACATAATGCTTCTTCATTCAAAATGCAATTTAGAAATGCAGCTTATACATCCATTTGATGAAGTTTAAATGTCAATAAAACATGCAATTGCTAGCAATAATCTAATAGATTCTATCCTAGCAACATGTGCAAAAGTTTCATCAAAATTAATAACCTCAACTTGAGTGTATGTTTGTGCAACTAATCTAGTCTTATTCCTATCAATGTTATCAGACTCATCAAAAAATGTTTCATTAACATTTTTAGGCTCAATTTCTAAAGAGTAACACTCTGCATTAATAACATTACAAATAGAAGACATGCATATTGTTCTTATCACATCTACCTTATTTGATCTTACTTTTCCTCTTGTTTGCACTCCAACTGTAGCATCACCTATGATCTGGTCAGAAGGATGACTTTTATCAATCCTTGAAGAAATATTCCTTTTGGGAACATACTGATTATTCTGTGTAGATTCTGTTGAACTTTTTGTCGATGTTGTTCCAGATGTTGTAACATTCGGAGCAACATTTTCAGTTCTCAGAGAATCTCCAGATTTTTCAGTAACCTCTGAAACATCTTCTTCTTCATTTCCATCTGTAAGACCTTTATCATCATCAAACACAATATTAACAGATTCTTGAACAGTGTTAGTCCTAAGGTTATAAACTCTATAAGTTTTACTATTTCTAGAATAGCCTAAATAGAAACCTTACGCTTTTAGAATCAAACTTATGAAGTTGATCTCTATCAATCAGAATATAACACACATAACCAAATACATGAAAATATTTCACATTTAGTTTTCTGTTGTTCAAAATCTCATAAAGTGTTTGATTAAAACCAGATCGAATATAAACTCTATTAGTGATATGACATGTTGTATTCAATGCTTCAGCCCAAAATCTTTTATCAAGACTTTTAGATGTAAGCATGATTCTTGCCATTTCTTGTAGAGTTATATTCTTTCTTTCAGCAAAGACATAAGACCAGTTAAATCCATGTGCAACAATTCGAAACATTGATGTGTAGAACAATGTGACAACATTTTATGTGACACTCTTACCTGCTTACCTTTTTGGCATGGTCTACATACAGTGGTACTCTGAAACTTCTATTTTGGTAATCCTTTTCACTACATCGACTTTGATTAGTCCCTTTACTGATGTATAATATATGCATGTCCCAATTTTTGATGCAATAAGATATTTTCATCATTCTTTGACAAATTACACACATTTGTTCCAATAAGATAACAATTATCTACTGCCCTAGACAATCTTCATCTTCATTCAAAACATAACATGAATCTTTGTCAAATTTTACATGCATATTATCATCACAAAGTTGACTAATACTAATCAAATCAGCAAGCAAGCCATCAAAATGTAAAGCATTTTTTAAGCTCAGGAAAACCTTCAACATTCAAAGTTCCTTTTCCTATAATTTGTCCTTTCGAACAATCACCATATGTAAAATTACCATCATTCAAGGTCACATAATCAGATAAGTAGTCAATTTATCATGTCATATGTCTAGAACAACCACTATCAAAATACCATTTGAAAGTGTGTGTGGGGTGGTATCTAGTGTTTAAGTAAAAAACAGAACAATGTTACACTGAATGTTGTGACAATTAGTGTAGCATTAACTCTAACAGAATGTGAATAAGTAAACACAGTACACAGCGGAAGTCTAAAACACTAAAACACAATACTAACACAATGGAATAATTTTTAACATAGATTTTATTAATAACAAAACCTATGCTAAGCCTTACGGCGAAAAGTAACTTAGTTCCTAAGTTATACAAAAATGTCGTGTGAAATGTCTCAGCAATTACTTCAACATTCCACAAACGGAAACTACAATCGAGGCAGGTGCCTGAATCCGCAAACAGACTTAAGTGTAAAACACTGTCTAAAGAACTAATCTAATCTTGTGATTCACTCTCACTTGATTCAAGACTAGAACAAAGTACACTGGAAGGCGGTATCCCTCGGCGTACGTTAAAAGATACAACTACTGACCATAACTCCTAACTAGGGTTGAACGCTCAAGGAGGTGTTACTCGAATAGTGCATACTTTGAAATGAGAGGCTCCTGCGGTATTTATAGAGAAATACACAGCTTCTAGATCCTTCCATTATGAGATCCTATTTTTTAGGACCTCAACCTCCATGATCTTTCTAGAACATTCTGCCATCTTCCAGGTCGTTCTAAACTGCTCCAAGGCCTTCTAGCATGTTCTCCAACATTCTAGAATCTTCCAGGTTCCAGACTCTTGTAGAAGCTTCTAGAATCGTTCCTGAATGTGAGAGCATTTAGTACAACATTTAATGTAACATTTCAGAAAAGACTTAGAATAAATCAAGGAAGGTCAAATTAAGATGTTGTTGATAATGTTAAAGCATTTAAGAGTTAACAACATCTACAATCTCCCCCAATTTGACCTTTCGACTACAACACACCTGATGCACATATATTTCTATACATACTCAGTATTATGTATTTAGGTGAGTTGAACTCCAAAGCTAAATACTAGTCAAGACAATACCTGTTGTAACCGTTGGATCAAATCAAAAAGAGATCAAGAATAATTTTACTAAGATCCGTGCCATAAGATCAAAGTAATCTTATTCAAAACCAAAACAAGCATAAACAGTACACTTGTTTACAAAACATATTAACTTTTACAAAAAATCAAAGATTAAATCAGAGCATATAAGGGTATATACCAGATTAGTTCTAAGACTTATGTAAGACTCAAAAAACAAACAAACAAAAAACAAACAAGGACTAAACAATATAAACAGAGCAAAAACTATGAAACATAAATAAACTAAACAAGGCATATTCATCATGTAGTAAGCAATTAATGATAGGAAAACAAATTACGCAATAAGCAGTAATCAGATATCATTAGTGCAAACTAATTTAAGCAAGATAAATATAGACAACCTATCAACTAGAAATAGTAAATATTGTATCAGAATAAACAGAATTTAACTTAAACATAACAGAATATCAAAAACAAAAGTAGGACTGAAAATGGCATGAATTGCTATAACAATAGCAGCAGCATCAAGGTCCTGCACATGTGCCATCTGTACTTCAGTACTCCCCCTGTCTTGCGTCATCTGTTCTAGATATCAGCATAGAGGATTTCCATATCCTCATCATCTTCAGCAGCATCTGCAAACTTGTCTTCATCAGCCTCCTCTGGTTCCTCAATAAAACAAGTTGATGCAAAGAGTGCAACAACATTGTTAGCAGCAGCAGTTCCTCCATTCTCTGTAGCAGGAGCAGCATCAGGTACACCTTCAACATCTTCAGGATTCAGCTCTTCAATAACAACTCCAGAAGCTCTAGCTGAAGTGGAAGGTGTTACTCCCCCTGTTGTAGTGGAAAGTAGCCTGGTCCACTTGTCTTTGATGAACTGGAGCTCATCAATCTGGTCCTGTAAGTGCTGTAACTGCAGTAATATAAAAGATATGGGAACAGAAAAAGTGGTGTCAGTGTTACCACCAATGTTCTCAGCATCTGGTGCAGCATTAGATGCAGCTGTGTTCTGTTCAGGTCTCTGTGCTGGTTGAGGTTGAGGTTGTGGTTGAGCAGGAGCTGGTCTTTGAGAAGAACTTCCAGGATTGTGCAAGGGCAGATCTTTCACTCTTTCACCAATGAGCAAAGCAGGTGAAATGGTGTATAAAGGAACCTTACCTCTAAGAACTTCAGTCTTCTTAGGGCTAAAACCATGCATCTTCAAGTATGAACATATAAGCACAGGGTATGGAAGGTTTCCTTTATCAGAAATATCACCACTAAACTTCATCATGTGGTGGAAAATGGTCAATCCCAAATTAAACTTCCTCAAAACCACTATCCTATAAAGCAAGATTGCTTGATCCTTTGTCACTTTGGTAGAGTTGGTGGAAGGTATCCAGTTATAAACAATCAATTTGTGCAACACAGAATAAAGAGAAGTAAGGTCTTTGGCCAACATTCCATTCCTCCATCTAGTCAATAAACCACCAGTCATAGAAGCAGTAACAACATCCAAATCAGGTTCATCATCATCAAGAACTGGTTCTATGCCTAAGAAATCATTGATCAATTCTGGTGTAAATGGAACTATACTCCCCCTAAACTGTACATTCCCATACCAACGGGAACTCCTCCTACCATTACTCTTCCTCAGACAAGCATAAAACTCATACACCCAATCAGAAACAAAAGTATCACACAAGTTCAGAGCTTTCATCAACTTTCTATCCTCTAAGAATTGAATCAAATTCTTACTCTCAAAATCAGAAATATGAATTCTCCTTTCCATCAACAATTTCCTCCTAGACAACCTAGTTATCTTATCAACCAATCCATCAATATCAGAATCTACTTCAGTTTCAGAATTACCTTCCTCAGAAGTAGTGTCCTTTGAGCTTGGTTCTTTCACCTCTTCAGAGCTTGATTCAGAGCTTGATTCCCCTTCCTTTTCAGAGCTTTTGTCAGAAGCTGCACTGCTTGAATCACCTCCATCATCAGGTTCTGGTGCTGGAGCACTTGATTCAGCATGTGAGGCAGCATTCTTCTTCAGGGCTTGTTGTATATCCCTGAGACAAATCTCCATTTCAGAATCAGAATCATGTTCTGGTTCTTCAGGCATTGTTCGAACAGCATCAACCTTTGCCTTTCCCTTCCCCTTAGGATCAGCTTTCTTCTTAGTTGGCTTCTCAATCACTACTTCTTCTTCAGATTCAGAGAAGACCTGAATTGGTTCAGCAACATCACCACCTAGCTTCTTCTTCTTCCTCAAAGAGTCTGAGTAATCAACTCGAGTAAAAACTCAACCTGATCGTCTTCTTGGAACTGGGCTCCTCTTTCTCTTCTTCTCTTCAGCATTCCTCTTGAAAGGAATCGGTTCAGAGTCGGATTTCGAGATGTCAGAGTCGGTTTTGTCGGATTCTTCAGCATCCTCCATTTGAGCGTCCTCATTGTCGGATGTCTCCGCATTCGACGGCTCCTTTGACTCAGCAACAGGGGATTCTTCAATCTCCTTTTCAGTCTCCCCCATAGAGGCAGCAGTCGGGGCCTCTGTTTCAGCGTTAGGGCTCGGAATTTGGGGCTTTTCGGCTGTGGATGAAGAAGGTGCAGTAGTGATCACTTCTTGGGTGCGCAAGTAGTGAGAGATGTCAATGGACATATCACCAATCGTGAGGATGGGTGGATTAGGTGATCTCATCGATTGAGAAAAATTCTCAACCGCCTGGCTCAGCTCGGAGAGTGTAGCTTGGTTTGGGATGTGGATGGTTGTCGGAGTAGCTGGAGTGGGTGTGACGGTTGTGGCAGTTGGGGGTGAATTTTCGTGTGAAGCAGCCATGGAAGCTAGAGTATGCAGATTAGAGAGGGATGAAGATGACGGTTGTGAGTTGGGAGAGTTTGGTTTCTGTGAGTTTAATTTCTTGTTTCCTGCCATTTAAACCAAGAATTCGAAAAGAACCAACACAAGAATCGAGATAAACACAAAATATCTTATAACAAAATCTGCAAAACTAATACTCAACTTACTCAATTAATTACAAAGCTTAGAAAAACATGAAATGGGAGTATTTATATAGAGAGAGCTTAGTAGTTGGAATAATGTACGTGTGATTAAGGCTTGACTTAAAGAAAATTCTAGATTGAATGGATAATGCTCCACAAATTCAGCCACAAGTAAATCATGGGTGAGTTAGTGGGGTAAAATCTTAATTAATTAATTAAATTAAGAATATTCTAGAATTAATTAAAAATAAAAAATGTGTATAATCTGAAATAATAAAAGGAACGTGGTTAGTATAATTATAAATAAATAAAATAAATTCCCACAATTAATTAAATAATTACAACTTATAAAAATATAATTGAATCATGTAATGTTGTGCTCAAGGATTTGACATACACCTCAACATTGGTTTTTCACAGGTTTTACCTATCCAATGTAGCCAATTTTTTCAGCATTTTTCTCTTCATTGCATTTCTTCTTTTTGTGCTACAGCATCTAATTCGTATTGATCCATTGTTCCTGTAGAGTACATCGTAGTAGCGAACTCCGTGCCCCATACTTACTTAATGGATTACGAACCTCTTGATGTTTTTACCAAATTCACCTTTTGAAAAGAAGGCATCGTAGTAGCGAACTCCGTGCTCCATAGTTACTCAGTGAATTGGTACATCTTTTAGTATGCTGTAACATTCTCAATTTTTCAAGCTTTTGAGAGGTGTAGTACATGCCTATTTTTGCACAAACAAATTTCAGATTTCAAGAATATTTTACAAAGGAATTATTCAACGAAAATAAGAAATAAATCAAATCTATAATAACTATACCACCTTAGGCTGTTGTCCCAAATGCTACCGCATTTGTGACAACATCCTCTCAAGAATTATTCAGATATTACACATACCAAGAGATTTCCTCAAAAATGAGAATCTCTCATGGTCAAGAGCCTTAGTAAATATATCTGCATTTTGATTTTCAGTAGGCACATATTCCAACTTAACTATGTTCTTCTCCACTAAATCTCTCATAAAATGATGTCTAATGCTAATGTGCTTAGTGAGTGAGTGTTGTACCGGATTCTTAGATATGTTAATAGCACTTGTGTTATCACAGAAAATTGTGAGGATATTGTTTTCAATTCCATAGTCATGAAACATCTTACTTAACCACAATAGCTGTGTGCAACAACTTTCTGCAGCTATGTATTCAGACTCGGCAGTGGATTGAGAAACACAATTTTGTTTCTTGCTATGCCAAGACACAAGATTGTTCCCCATGTAGAAACATCCTCCACTTGTACTCTTTCTGTCATCAATGTCTCCAGCCCAATCCGCATCACTGTATCCAATCAATGTGTTGTTGGTGTCCTTAGTGTACCATATCCCTAGTTCACTTGTACCTGAAACGTATCTGATTATCCTTTTCACTGCATTCAGGTGAGATTCCTTTGGATTTGCTTGGTACCTAGCACAAACACACACACTATACATAATGTCAGGTCTACTAGAGGTTAGATAAAGTAAGCTACCTATCATGGATCTATACAATGTTGGATCAACATCCTTTCCACCATTGTCTTTGCAAAGTTTCAAAGTAGAACCCATAGGTGTTTTCATTACTTTTGAGCTTTCAAGACCAAACCGTTTGACTAAGTTTTTAGCATACTTACCTTGAGAGAAGAAAATACCATCCTTACATTGCTTGATTTGAAGACCTAAAAAATAATTCAAGTCTCCAACCATACTCATCTCAAATGTGGCTGTCATTGCTTCAACAAATCTGTTCAGCATTTTATCACATGTTGAACCAAACACAATGTCATCAACATATATTTGAGCAATTAGTAATCCTTCTCCAGTGTGCTTAATAAACAAAGTCCTATCGGCTTCTCCTCTAATAAATCCATATTCTAAAAGAAAGTCCGTAAGCCTACCATACCATGCTCTAGGAGCTTGTTTTAGACCATACAATGCTTTCTTTAGTTTGTACACATGATCCGGGTATTGTGGATCTTCAAAACCTTTAGGCTGTTCTACATATGCTTCTTCATTTAATATGCCATTTAGGAATGCAGCTTTTACATCCATTTGATGTAGTTTAATATCAATAAAACATGCAATTGCTAGTAATAATCTAATAGATTCTATCCTAGCAACGGGTGCAAAAGTTTCATCAAAATCAACACCTTCAACTTGGGTGTAACCTTGTGCAACTAACCTAGCTTTGTTCCTAACAATGTTTCCAGACTCATCAGTTTTGTTCTTATAAATCCACTTTGTTCCAATGACATTAGTATGACTAGGTCTTGGAACAAGTGTCCAAACTTCATTTCTTTCAAACTGATTAAGTTCCTCATGCATAGCATTTATCCAATTTTCATCAGTTAATGCTTCATTTACATTTTTAGGTTCAATTTCAGAATAGTAACACTCAGCATTTACAACATTGCAAATAGAAGACATGCATATTGTTCTTACCACATCTACCTTATTCGATCTTATTCTTCCTCTTGTTTGCACTCCAACTGCAGCATCGCCTATGATCTGGTCAGAAGGATGACTTTTCCCCATTCTTGAAGAAGGATTCGTTTTGGGAACATACTGATCATTCTGTGGAATTACAACTGTCTGTTCTGTAGATGTTGCTCCAGATGTGTTAGCATTTGGTGCAGCATTATCAGACTTTAGTGTATTCTCAGAATTGTCAGTGACTTGTGATACATCCTCTTCATCTTTATCATCTGTAAGACCTTTATCATCATCAAACACAACATTAACAGATTCTTGAACAGTGTTAGTCCTAAGGTTATAAACTCTATAAGCTTTACTATTTCTAGAATAGCCTAAAAAGAAACCTTTATCACTTTTAGAATCAAACTTGTGAAGTTGATCCCTATCATTCAGAATATAACACACACAACCAAATACATGAAAATATTTCACACTTGGTTTTCTAACATTCAGAATCTCATAAGGTGTTTGATTAGTACCAAATCGAATATAAACTCTATTAATGATATGACATGCTGTATTCAATGCTTCAGCCCAAAATCTTTTAGAAAGACTTTTAGATAAAAGCATGACTCTTGCCATTTCTTGTAAAGTTCTATTCTTTCTTTCAACAATTCCATTTTGTTGTGGAGTTTTAGGAGATGAATATTCTTGCAAGATACCTTTCTTATCACAGAAATCATTAAACATGCTATTCTCAAATTCCCTACCATGATCAGTTCTAATACGGCCAACTTTTAAGTTAAACACATTTTTGAACCTTTTATAGAGAACTTTAAAAGCAGCAAATGTTTCAGATTTATCTCTTAAAAACTCAATCCAAGTATATCTAGAAAAATCATCTACCACAACTAAGGAATATCTCTTACCTCCAATGCTTTCAGTTTCCATAGGACCCATCAAATCCATGTGCAACAATTCAAAACATCGATGTGTAGAACAATGTGACAGCATTCTATGCGGCACTCTTACCTGTTTACCTTTCTGGCATGATCCACATACAGTGGTATTCTGGAAACTCAGTTTAGGTAGTCCTTTGATTGCATCTGATGTGATTAGTTTCTTCATTGACCTGTAATTTACATGTCCTAATCTTTGGTGCCATAAGACATTCTCATCATGTTTTGACAAATTGCATACATTAGTTCCAATAAGATAACAGTTATCTGCAGACCTAATACCAGTCATTACACAATCATCATCTTCATTAAGAACATAGCAAGACTCTTTGTCAAATTTTACATGCAAATTATCATCACAAAGTTGACTAATACTAATCAGATTAGCAAGTAAGCCATCAACATGCAAAACATTTTTAAGCTTAGGAAAACCTTTAACATTCAAAGTTCCTTTTCCTATTATCTTTCCTTTTGATCCACCACCATATGTAACATTACCACCATTCAAGGTCACATAATCAGATAAGTAGTCTATTTGTCCTGTCATATGTCTAGAACAACCACTATCAAAATACCATAGACCAGGTAAACATGCTTTCAAGGATGTGTGAACAACATTACAGGTAACTTTTGATTTCCATGCAGATTTCACAGAATGTTTCCTAGGATGTGAAGACATTCTGAATGACTTAAATTCAGCTCTCAAATCTTTAAACATTTTCAAGCAGAAGGGACGAATATGACCATATTTAAAGCAATAATGACAAATATACTTCCTTTTAACCTTGTGAGAATCTGTTTGTGCAGATGTTACACCAGATGTGCTAGCATTTGCCTTCACAAATTTCACAGGTTTTCTAAAATTTTCAGAAATAGAAGCAGTTTCACCATCATAACCTAAACCATAATTATTAGATTTACCAGTAGCTATAGCATCATTCACTGTAGAAGCACTCTTGGAAAACTTTTTGAAACTTAAAGTAGAGTTGATCAATTTCTCCTTCAGTTTACAAACTTCAAGATCTCTTCTGGTAAGTAAGACTTCTAGCTTAGTGATTGTGTCTTTTAGATCCTCATTCTCTTTATTCAAAGAATTCAGAGAGAGTTTCTGAGAGTTCCAATCATCTAACAATTTCTGATATGTCTCATCATCAATCCTTTTTCCTGCATCATCAACAAAGCCATTAAAACAGTTCAAATCTGGGTGACTCTGTTTTGATGTTACTGTAGATGTGAAGACATCAGGTGCAACATCAGAATCTGTATCATCCAGATCATCATCTGAGGAATCATTATAATCAATTCTGGTAAAATGAGCACTTTCATTTTCATTAAACTCATCAAGATCATCATTATCAGATTCATCACTCAAGGTAGCACTAAAATTCAGTTTTTGCTTTAGTCTGGTATTGGCACACTCATTTGCATAGTGTCCATAACCAGAACATGCATTGCATTGAACTGATTTTCTAAATTCAGGATCATACCTTGGTTTACCTTCACTCTTTGATGGTCTTGGTGTGAATTGACTCTTCCTTCTTTCTGGTTGTGGTGTTGATGTGTTGATTTGGATCTTAGGCTGAATGTTTCCTTTAGATTTATGCATAGACTTCTTAAGAAATTTATTAAAATGCTTTGTAAGAAGAGCAATGCTGTCAGGATTGTTAAGGCATTCATCAAGCAATTCCTCATCCGAATCAACCTCAGTAATGATAGGCTGAATCTCAGATTTGTTTGATGTCTCTCCTTTAAAAACAACAACTTTTTTATCATCTTTAGCTTCATCAGTTTGATTAGTGTTTATTTCATAGGTTCTAAGAATACTCACTAATTCATTTTGACTCAACTTATCAGTATCTTTTGCCTCTTCAATAGCACAAATTTTAGCATCAAATCTTTTAGGAACAGACCTAAATATCTTATGTACTACTCTAACATTTGAAATAGGGTCACCAAGAGAATGTGATTCATTAATAATCTCACTTAACCTTTCGTTGTAGGATGAAATGGTTTCATCTTCCCTCATTCGGAGATTCTCAAACTTTGTCTCCAACATTCGAAGCTTTGTCCTTCGAACACTATCGGAACCTTCACAATGCTCTTGTAACCTGTCCCATGCATCCTTAGAAGTAGAACAGTTAGATATAATTTTAAACATAGAGGTATCAACAGAAGTAAAAATAGCATTTAAGGCTTTAGAATTATATCCTGCTGTTGTTATCTCATCGGCTGTCCAATCAACTTCTTTCTTAAGTTGAATTTCACCATCGGCATCTGCTGGATTCTTTGGTACGTCCCAACCTGTAAGAATAGTCCTCCAAGCACGTTCATCAATTGACTTGATGTACATACGCATCTTAGGCTTCCAATAAGCATAATTTGAACCATCTAAAACGGGTGGCCTAAGTGTTGTGGATATGTGATGTGTTTCCATTGCTAACATAAACTAAAACACACTTTAAGCAAGGATCTAACCTAGTGTCGTCAGGTATCGGCTCTGATACCAACTGAAAGTGTGTGTGGGGTGGTATCTAGTGTTTAAGTAAAAAACAGAACAATGTTACACTGAATGTTGTGACAATTAGTGTAGCATTAACTCTAACAGAATGTGAATAAATAAACACAGTACACAGCGGAAGTCTAAAACACTAAAACACAATACTAACACAATGGAATAATTTTTAACATAGATTTTATTAATAACAAAACCTATGCTAAGCCTTACGGCGAAAAGTAACTTAGTTCCTAAGTTATACAAAAATGTCGTGTGAAATGTCTCAGCAATTACTTCAACATTCCACAAACGGAAACTACAATCGAGGCAGGTGCCTGAATCCGCAAACAGACTTAAGTGTAAAACACTGTCTAAAGAACTAATCTAATCTTGTGATTCACTCTCACTTGATTCAAGACTAGAACAAAGTACACTGGAAGGCGGTATCCCTCGGCGTACGTTAAAAGATACAACTACTGACCATAACTCCTAACTAGGGTTGAACGCTCAAGGAGGTGTTACTCGAATAGTGCATACTTTGAAATGAGAGGCTCCTGCTGTATTTATAGAGAAATACACAGCTTCTAGATCCTTCCATTATGAGATCCTGTTTTTTAGGACCTCAACCTCCATGATCTTTCTAGAACATTCTGCCATCTTCTAGGTCGTTCTAAACTGCTCCAAGGCCTTCTAGCACGTTCTCCAACATTCTGGAATCTTCCAGGTTCCAGACTCTTGTAGAAGCTTCTAGAATCGTTCCTGAATGTGAGAGCATTTAGTACAACATTTAATGTAACATTTCAGAAAAGACTTAGAATAAATCAAGGAAGGTCAAATTAAGATGTTGTTGATAATGTTAAAGCATTTAAGAGTTAACAACATCTACACCATTGACCAAGTAAACATGCTTTCAAGTAAGTGTGAACAGCATTACAAGTAACATCAGATTTCCATGCAGATTTTAGAAAATGTTTCATAGGATGTGACATCTCTTTAGATAACATTTTCTCATATCTCAGATCATCAAACATTTGCATGCAGTACGGACAAATATGATCAATTATCGAACAATAATGACATACAAACTTCTTTTCAATGTATTTGACTTTATGAGAATCTGTTTGTGCAGATGTTACAACATATGTTTTAACATTTGCCTTCACAAATTTCACAGTATTTTCAAAATTCTTAGAAATAGAAGCAGTTTCACTATCATAACGTATACCACAATTATCAAATTTACCAATAGCTATAACATTATTCATATCAGAAGCACTCATAGAAAAATTTATAATACTTAAAGTAGAGGTGATCAATTTCTCCTTCAGTTTACAAACTTCAAAATCTCTTCTGTAATGTATGACTTCTAGCTTGGTAATTGTTCCTTTCAAATTCTCATTCTCAAAGAATTAAGAGTGAGTTTCTGAGAATTACAATTATCTAACAACTTTTGGTATTTAGAATCATCAATCCTTATGCCTGCATCATCAACAAACCCATTAAAACAATTCAAATCTGGGTGACTCTGTTTTGATGTTACCATAGATGTTATGGCATCAGGTGCAACATCAGAATCTGTATCATCCAGATCATCATCTAAAGAATTATCATAATCAATCTCGGTATGAAAAGTGAATTCAACATCTTTAGATTCATCAAATTCATCATCTGATTCATCATTTAAGGTAGTACTAAAATTCAGTTTTTACTTAAGTCTAATATTGGCACATTAATTTTCATAATGACCATATTCAGAATATGCATTGAACTGATTTTCTATATTAAAGATCATACCTTAGTTTACCTTCACTTTTTGATAACCTTGGTTGAAATTGACTTTTCCTTCTTTCTTGTGGGGTGTTGATGTGTTGATTTGGATCTTTGGTACATCATAACCTGTAAGTACAGTCCTCCAAGCACGTTCATCAATCGACTTGATATACATGCACAACTTAGGCTTTAAATATGGATAATATGTTCGGGTGCCTAAGTGCAGTGGATATGTGATGTGTTTCCATTGCTAACATAAACTAAAACACACTTAAAACAAGGATCTAGACCTAGTGTCGTCAGGTATTGGCTCTGATACCAACTGAAAGTGTGTGTGGGGTATTATTAGTGTTTAAGTGAAAAAAAAGAACAATGTTACACTGAATGTTGAGACAAATAGTGTAACACAGACTCAAACAGAATATCAGAAAAGACAGACACAGCGGAAGACTAAAACACTAAAAATAAACTGAACACAAGTAAAACAAGACTGGTGCTACACTCAATGTTAGAACACTCAATGTAACACTGACTCGATTACAGAATATCAGAATACGAATAGCGGAAGACTTGAAAGTATGAAAACACAAAGACACATAATTAACTTTTTAACATAGATTTTAATTTAAAATCTATGCGAGCCTCATGGCGAAACTTTCACTAATAATTATGTGAATACAAATTGTGTGTGAACAAATATTCACAACTGAAATAAGACTCGATAATGTATCTAGTCTAAATATGGCTTAAGTGTAAAAATTACACTACCAAAAACTAATCTAACTCTATGATCTATCTATCAAAGAAGTATAGAAAAGTCTATGTTGTACAGGAAGTTTGGACTCTTCGGCACAACGACATGAACATGCTAATGACAATTAATTCCTAACAGGATGAACACTAGTTTAGGACTTAAAGAATAGCACTTCGTGAAATATGTGACTCTCGGATCTGATTTTTATATCTTCATGTTGTACGAGAATCTGATGAAGAAATAATAATCACGATAATGTCTAAGTAGGACGAACACTTCACATAGACATTATGTGATTACTCTTAATTCTCCATGCTGAATAATGAAGGCGTCCTTGTGTATTTATAGAGGTAAAAACGAATTCTAGAAGCTTCATAATCCATATCCTATTTTTTAGGATCTCATCCTTTCTTTTTAGTCCACTCTTCATTCCAATGAATTCTAGCACCTTCCAGCCTATTCTGGACGTTTCTCCATACAGCCGCATGATCTACATCATTCTGCAACATTCCAGAACCTTCCAGTCTGGAACTGTGTAGAATGTTCTAGATCTTCAACCTGCGATGTTACAACATCCAAAGCAGCATTAGCTAGAAAACAGAATTTGGACTTAGGAAAAATAAGAAAGGTCGAATTAAGATGTTGCTGTGAATGTTAAGACATTTAAGAGTAACAACATCTACAGTGACCAACCTTTCTTGAAAACTAACTTTATCCTTTCACGCGTTTATTGTTAATTAGTTATTTCTAACTAACTCTTCAATCCTTATCTTCCAACGCGCTTGAATAACTAACTTCAGTTTTATTATGTTGACTTGTCTTGTTGTCTTGTGGTCGCACCTGTCTTCAATAGTAGACTTCATCCTTATTCTTCTTGTGCGGTCTTCTTCAGTAGTAGACTATTCTAATCCTAACAAGACTATTACATTTACTTTAAGCTTTATAACACAGCTTAGTCAACTTAGAAATCTATACAATGAATCTTTACATATGAAAAATATGAGCTTATATACAATGTTTAATATAGCTCAATAACAACCTAAACATTTAATACAAAATATAACAAAGTATCAACATATCATAAGTACTTGTCTTGTGTGAACTCTACTGGTCTGTACAAGATGACTTCTCTTAACTAGACTAGGTCAGTCAACACTTAGAAAATATTCAAGTCTACTTTTGGCTTATAAAAACTTCATGTTATCTTTCATCAATTAGGACTTGTTCTAGTATTCATATCCCAACAATTTCCCCCTTTTTGATGAAGCCAAAACTACTTGAATCTTTTCATACTAGTAGACTAGTTAAGTAGTTATCTTGTCTTTAACATCAAATAGTACTTATCTTTTCATTCATTCAAATAAGAACAGTAGATATTACACATATTTAGCAAAAAAAAACAAAAACTCGCAATCAGAGCAAATAACAACAAAACAAACTAATCTGTTATGTTACCTCCTTCAAGATTTGGAACGCAGAATGCATCTAGGAGTCTTCTATGAATAACTTTGATGTGTTCTTCATCATCGATCTTCTCCTTGTCTAGCAGCTCCTCTTCGAATTTCTTCAGCTGATTAAGATCAACTCTTTTACCTGAGCTAGTCATAGGAGTCTTCCACTTCGGGTAGATCAGTACTAAAATGTTGTAGTTCACAGCAACAGAAATCTTCATGATTAAGTTCCAAAGCATCCTGTTTTGACCTTCCATGAACTTATCAAAAATAGAATGCAGCACATCTGGACTTCCAACATCACCAAACTTTCTGATTATCCAGTGGTCAAGCTCCCATTGCCTCTTCACTTTCAACCAATCTTGACGATGCTCTTTGTCAATGAAATAATCAATGTAAGCATCTTCCACTTGATCTTCATTTGACTTCAGCTTCTGCAACCTTCTAATATGCTTACCAAGCTTCTTCTGGTTTGCATAATGACTTTCATCATCAGGATCAACCACCTTCTGCTTCTTCACTATCGCAGTAGGTTCTTCAGCTTCTTCCAAAGCTAACTTCCTCTTAGTCTTTCTTTTCCTCTGAACCTCAACTTCTGGAGATGCAACACCTTTGCCTTTCTCCAATCTTTTCTGCTCTTCTGCTCTAGCTTGCTCAAGATCTGCAGTTTTCACCAACTTGCCTCTCTTAGGCCTCTTTAGCTCTTGCATAGCAGTAGCAGCTTCCTTCATCTCTTCTGGTTCAGCACTGGTCGATTTAGATTTGACAACTTCAACTTTCTCAACTCTACTCGTCTCTTCCCCCTTTTTGGCTTCATCAGATGCCTTGAGAGTGAAAAGAGAAGTAAAGCGAGTCATCTCTTCTTTAACAGCTTCCTTCATTGCTTCAGCAGCTAGCTCTATCTGCTTCTGATGCGTCTTGTGGTGACTCATCTTGTCAAGACGATCAGTAGCCAACTCCAGCTTTCTTGAACTAGACACAAGTTCATCTTTGAAATACGTAGCTGTTTGCCTAAGGAGTCTGTTCTGCTCTGTCAACTCAGTTAGAACAGCTCGAGAACGCACCAACTGGTCTTGTGCTTCTCGTCTCTGCTCATCTGCAATTTCAATCTTTACTCTATAGAGTCTCTCCATCTTGCTTGACTCTTCAACTAATGATCTAGCAAAGGTAATAGATCTCTTCTCCGAGAAATCAACTTGCCTTTTCGAGAACTCTTCTATCTGAGCGTACATCTCTTCTCGGAAAGACGAGTCCATCTTGTTGACCTCACCAACAATCAATTCTCTTGAGCTGTCAACAAGTGACTGATTCTGTTCAAGTAGCACATCCTTCAGCTTCGAGTTTAAGAACTCATCTATGGCAGTTTGAACAACACTTTTCAGATCCGTCTTTAGCTCATCTAGAAAACCTTCAGGGAACACTTGGGTAGACGACTGAGTTTCAACAACAACATCTTCTTGAACTTTCTCAATAAGCTCATCTTCATCAAACATGATGGCTTCTACAAACTCATCATCTTCTTCACCAAGTTCAACCAAGTCAACTTCCTCTTCAGCACTTTCAGCCTCTTCTAACTCCAATAAAGGTTATGAGGTCTGAATAGCAGCATCAACAAGCTCTGCTTTCGACTCTTCTTCCAGGAGATCAGTTTGAGTGCCAACATCAAACGAAAATTCTTCACACAAAACACCATCTGGAATACTTAACATTCTCTTCACAAGATCAGTTATGGCACGACGAGGGAATAACTCAGAGTGGTGTTGAACACCGCTGTTCTCTTTTTGCTCCATCTCCCAATCCATAAAGTTGGAGATTCCACCCATTCCCAAGATGGTTTCAAAAAGATCGTCTGTTGGGGACTTCTTCAATGCAACCCATGTGCATATCCTAAGAAGCTTCTCAAACTGCTCTGTTGAGGTGTCTATCTCAATAGATGAGAGCTGTTTCTTCAAGTTGTTGCTTACTCTTGTACGAACCCTTTTCTCCCTTAAACACATCGGGTAATAGACCAGGGATTCGAATCTAACTTTAGAAGGGGTCTGAGCAGGTGGGGTCACTGTCTCAGTTGTTGCAGTGGCAACTGGAGTCTTTTCTGAAGTAGATGGGTTAAGAGGTTCAACATATTCTGTTGAGGGTAAGGAGAGAGTTTGGTCTGTGGTTTCTAAGGGCTGTAATGCGGCTTGGTTTGGTGTGACAACTGTAGGAGTATCAGTTGTATCAATTATAGTAGTGTCTTGGGTTATGTTGGCTCTAAGTGGATGTACTGCCAACACTTGTGAGGATGGGGGTGCAGGTCTAGGACGAGATCGATGTGATCTTACCTTGGTTCGGACTGGAGGGAGAGAGAGAGGAATTGAAATAAATAGAGACGAAGTACCAACCTGTTGAGTCGACTCGTCTGGTGTAGGACTAGACACTCTCACCAGGCGATAGAGTTGGGGAACTTCAGCACCTATCTCCTCAACTTTGTCAGACTCTTCATCGGATTAAGTCTCCTCTGAGTCTTCTGCACTAGATCCAACTTGTGCCACATCTTCTGATTCTTCATCATCCGACTCGTCTTCTGATGAACTAGACGAGGCAGGATCTGGCATCGCATCCAAAGGATTAATCTGAACTTGTCTGGGTGCAGCTGGTCTAGCAGCAACCTGCTTTCTCAAAGCCTCCTTCTTCAAATAAAATTTCAAAGGATGGAATGGCTTCCCTTTGCTCCATTCCGTCTTTGTTAGCATCAAAATGGGTAGAAGGATTGATAGCTTATTTCCGAATCCAACTACATTGGACACCACCCAATTAGCTGTATCGGTGTCAACTCTAACACTTCTCTCAAAATATATGAGACGATCCGCAAATAACTTGAACCAATTTCCTTCGGTAATTCCATCATAAATGGCAGCAATCACTCTTGCCTTCGACAAGGTGACTGAATCATAGGAACCGGTGGCACATAACAACATCTTGCTTGCTATGTCAAGAAGGGTTCTATACTTCTCAAGCAACTCCTTCTTCTTGACAGCTGGGATTTTGCCATCACGATTCAATCGAATTTTCTTGCCACAGAAAATACTTAGATACCTCAGCTCTTGGCCAATCGTGTAATTCTCCACAACAAATGATTCAATTATGTCTCCTCGTCTGGTGGCGTTGGCATAGAACTCCAACACCTCTTGCTCCAACACAACTTCTGGAAAGGCCTTCAAATAGGGTTTTAACCCACATCTGATGCATTTCGTCAAAATCTCTTGATTGCCTTCAGTGTGTAGCCCTTTGAAGAACATAGAAGGTTCCACATGCACCTTACTTTCGGAGATGAACTTGCCAAGGTCAAACCTGGCCTGCATGTTAGTCCTTACATCAAAGAGTGAGATGATCGACATAGTGATAGTTTGAGTAAGAACAAATAGCTTGGATTTGCAAGAGAAATCAAGTTCGTGAGAGTAGGAGAGTTAAGAAAACGTGAGTAGAGTGGGGTGTAACTGTTGGGTTTTGTTTGAAAACTGAATATGAGAATAAACGGCCAAGATCGAATGAAATGATCCAACGGTGTGTCTTTTGATATTTAGTTACGGAATCGAGAATATTACGTGATTTGATATTGTAAAATTTGGAATCCGCCTTTCCTATTGGTTAGGACAGAGGAGTGAACTCATCTGACCTAGGGTAGTAGGGTTTGGCGCGAACTGGGTGTATACACCTCATTAAATGGGGGTGTATAAATCCAATTCTAGGGTTTTCCAATTTTCGCATTAACAAATTACTATAATACCCTTAATTCGACTTGATTAAACACTTAGAGTATTTGAATCAAAAGAACACTTATCTTGTCTGTTCGAGTCTATCCAGAACAGACGAGTAGACTTAAGCGCAAAAGATGAGTAGGCTTAAGCACACAAGACGAGTTCCCCCTTCGACTGTGCTTGTCTATTCTGAATGTTGAACGACTTCATGTACATATCTTGTCTTATGCAATGTATGATCGTAAGTACAGGTAGAGTAGAATAATTAAGATGAATATCATTCTAAAGCAATAGTCAAGGTTCGAACAAGATGACTGTTAACAAACTTAAGAGTCAACATAAGGATATTTAAGAAATCAAAGATTTCCCCTTAAATGTTTATTCCCTTAGTATTACCCTCAGCTTTACCAGCTTCCTCATCGGGTTGTTTGGTCATCTTGTCTGACCTTGTATACCTGTCTGTTGAGCGAGTAGACGAGTGCTCTGTTCTAGTGATCTTGTCTCCTTATTTCTTTGATGTACATGTCTTGGTTAGTACATAGCTATGGGCAAGTAGGATCTAGATCAATTAGCCCTAGACTAATGCATAACTAACGAAAACGAGCCTCAGCTAATGGTTTTGTGAAAATATCAGCTCTTTGAAAATCAGTATGAATCTTTTCCATGCGAATATCCTTCTTTTCTACATGATCACGTATGAAATGATGCTTCACATCAACATGCTTACAACGTGTGTGCAAAATCGGATTTTGTGTAATGGCAATGGCACTATTACTATCACAGAAAATAGGAACATTTGATTCATATATGTTGTAATCTCTAATCTGTTGCATGAGCCAAAGTAGTTGACTACAGCAGCTACCAGCAGCCATGTACTCGGCTTCGGTAGTAGAGGTAGCCACACTAGTTTGCTTTTTCAAAAACCATGAAACGAGTTTTGTGCCTAAGAATTGACAAGAACCAGATGTAGATTTCCTATCTATTCTACAGCCTCCAAAGTCTGAGTCTGAGTAGCCACTTAAAGATAGATCAT
The DNA here is from genome assembly GCA_963675135.1 of Galeopsis tetrahit. NCBI lineage: Eukaryota > Viridiplantae > Streptophyta > Magnoliopsida > Lamiales > Lamiaceae > Galeopsis > Galeopsis tetrahit. The sequence goes on from OY776122.1 coordinate 36,674,444, forward strand.
CATTTGAAGGATACCATATACCACGATTGATGGTTCCTTTCAAATATTTCATTATCCGTTTCTTGGTTTCCATATGACTTTCCTTTGGATTGGCTTGAAAACGAGCACAAACACCAACAGAGAATGCAATGTCTGGTCTACTAGCAGTTAAATACAGTAAAGAACCAATAAGACCACGATAATAAGATTGATCAACATATTTACCGTGTTCGTCTGGATCCATTCTGTAGGTAGGTAGCATTGGTACGCTAGTAGACTTGCATGTTTTAATCCCGTACTTGTCTAGAAGATTTCTAGTGTACTTTGCTTGATTTATGAAAATCCCTTCAGGGGTTTGTTTTACTTGAAGACCAAGAAAGTAATTCATTTCACCCATCATTGACATCTCAAATTTATTTTGCATGAGTGTTGAAAAACTTTCACTCAACTTTTTGTTAGGTGACCCAAAAATGATGTCATCTACGTAAATTTGGACGAGTAAAATGTCTTTCCCTTCTTGTCTTCTGAACAAGGTTCTATCGACCTTGCCCTTAGTAAAACCATTTTCTAATAGAAAGAGAGAGAGAGTATCATACCATGCTCTTGGAGCTTGCTTTAGTCCGTATAAGGCTTTCTTTAATCTGTACACCTGGTTGCCTTTGACTTCGAAACCTGGGGGTTGTTCAACATACACTTCTTCCGCAAGAATACCGTTAAGAAATGCACTTTTAACATACATTTGATATACAGTAAACTTCATATGAGCAGCATATGCAAGGAACAATCGAATGGCTTCTAGTCTAGCAACAGGAGCATATGTTTCATCATAGTCTATGCCTTCAGCTTGTGAATAGCCTTGGGCTACTAGTCTAGCCTTATTCCTAACGACTACATCATTCTCATCTTTCTTGTTTTTGAAAATCCATCGAGTGCCAACTACATTATGATGTTCCGGCCTATCGACAAGTTCCCAGACGTCGTTTCGAACAAACTGGTTCAACTCGTCTTGCATAGCGATGATCCAATTACTATCAACCAATGCCTCTTTGACAGTGGTAGGCTCGATAGATGAAAGGAAGCAACACTAGTAAAACATAGTTGGACTAGGCTGTTCTTGTGACTCAAATAGTTGTTGTCTAGTCTTCACACCAATAGTAGAGTCACCAATGATATTTTCAGTATCATGCGCGGATTTCCATATTTTTCTATTCTTAACAGGAATACTATCATCATCTACATCATGTACAACATCATGCATATCAACATCATTTGTATCATCAATTTTAACAGGAGTAGACGAGTCAACTAGAGCAGGCATGTCAGCTGGTCTAGAAGACTTACCTTGAGCACTTACCTTCTCTTTGTCATCAGACTCGAGAGCTTTTAAGAATGGGTTGTAGGCTTGAACGGATTGATATACCTCTGATTCTTTTTCAGATTCGATCGTTAGATCAGTCACTTTCTCACTGATCTTGTCGGCAGACGAGTCCTGTCGAGATTCATCGAAAACCACATGTGGTGTTTCTTCCACACAAAGAGTTGAGTAGTTGAATACCCTAAATGCCTTGCTAGTCGAGGAGTATCCTAAGAATATCCCCTCGTCTGCTTTGGCATCGAAAGCATTCAACTTGCTCTTTCCATTGTTGTGGATGAAACACTTACAACCAAATATATGGAAATATGAAATTCTGGGTTTTCTACCTTTCCAAACCTCATAAGGTGACTTGCCTAGTGCTTTATTGATCGCACTTCTGTTCTGTGAATGGCATGCAGTGTTGATAGCTTCTGCCCAAAACTTTTGAGGAGTTTTGTATTCGGCTAGCATGGTTCTACATGCTTCTTTGAGAGTTCGATTCCTTCTTTCAGCTACTCCGTTCTGTTGCGGCGTCCTAGCTGCACTAGTAAGGTGCTGGATACCACGTTTAGCACAAAATTTTTGGATATAGCAATTAATGAACTCAGTTCCCTTGTCACTACAAATCTTGACAATAGACTGGTTCTTCTCAACTTGTAACTTCTTCAACAGATCAGGCAGAAGTGTTTGTGTATCACTCTTCTTGTGTAGGAAGACTACCCAAGTAAACTTGGAATAGTCATCTACAACAACAAGTGTGTACCTTCTACCATTCAAGGTTGGAGGAGTTATCGGACCATGAAGATCCATATGTAGGAGTTCTAGGACTCTACTAGTTGAGAGAGTAGGAATTGACTTAAAAGAACCTTTTACCTGTTTACCTTTTTGACACGCAGTGCATACATGTGATTTGTAATAAACTTCGTTGGGAATACCTTCCACTAGGTAATCTCTTACTATCTTATTAATCACCTTAAAGTTCATGTAACAGAGGCGTCTATGCCAAAGCCAGCCAAGTTCTTTAGGGTTCTTAGTAAGTAGACAAGTGTCCCTTGGACAACTATTCCAATTCACTATGTATACACTACCCTGTCTTACGCCGACTAGTAGAACTGTGTGCGTCCTTTTGTCAATGATCTCACATTTGCGGCTTTTAAACTGCACCTTGTATCCACGGTCACAAAACTGAGAAACAGAGAGTAAATTATATTTCAAACCTTCCACGTATGAGACATCTTGAATCTCTACGTCTCCATTCCTGATGTAACCAAATCCTTTAGTGACAGCAGTGGAGCTATCACCAAATATCACTTTTGGTCCTTCCTGCTCATGGTAACTTGATAAGAGAGCCTTGGTACCAGTCATGTGGTGCGAATAACCACTATCGATGTACCAAGTTTCTCCTACTGAGCCACCCTTCTTATACAAGTCAAGTCGACCCTGCAATGAAGATATTCAATAATTTAGGTACCCATTTTGTTTATTGGGGTCCTGGGGGGTTAGTCGAGTTCAGAGGAATCCAAATACACATTGGAGTCTTGAACAAGTTCGATCTCTTAAGCTTCCGGCCATACATGTTACAGAATAAGACCTTGTTGTCCTTATCTGGCCTATCATTCGAGTTCGGGTCTACTCGTTTGAGATAGCCTTTCGACTTGATCTCTACTTGAGCAGGCACTGGTCTATGATAGTCAGAATAGGGCTTGTATGCATTAGGTCCATACGGTTTATAGACTCGTTTAGGTCTTTCCTCACTTATGATATCATATGACAAAGGTGGAGGATATAGGACAGCTTGTGTATGATATTTTGGAGCAACCTGTCTACGCCTAGACGAGTAGAGCTGAGACTGCCTTATGAAAGGAGGTCTAGGCTCTTATCTTCTTGTCTGTGTCTGTCTAGTACTGGTCTCCTCAGGATACCAATCCTCGTATCTGACCTGGTTGGGTCGTCCACGATTAGTGGTCCTTTGAAGATTAGTTCTAAACGGAACAGGCTTGTTGTTAACATTCTTTTTACCTCCTTTGGTAATCAGAGTGTTAACTCGAGTCTGTTTAGGTACAGTACCTTTAGACGGAGTTCCAATATCGTATATCATTGGTCCTTTTCCTTTATCATTTGTCAACAGTCTTGAGTTATTAGTAGTAGGGTTCTTAATGACTCGAGTAGACGAGCTAGATGACTCAGCACCTATACCTGTCTTGTCAGCTGGATCTCTATACCTATCTGACAATTCAAGGTTAATCTTTGAAGAGTTAACCTGGTCAGTAAGTTTGAGATCTAATGTGACAACTGTAGATGTTGTTAACTCTTAAATGCTTTAACATTATCAACAACATCTTAATTTGACCTTCCTTGATTTATTCTAAGTCTTTTCTGAAATGTTACATTAAATGTTGTACTAAATGCTCTCACATTCAGGAACGATTCTAGAAGCTTCTACAAGAGTCTGGAACCTGAAAGATTCCAGAATGTTGGAGAACGTGCTAGAAGGCCTTGGAGCATTGTAGAACGACCTGGAAGATGGTAGAAGGATCTAGAAAGATCATGGAGGTTGAGGTCCTAAAAAATAGGATCTCATAATGGAAGGATCTAGAAGCTGTGTATTTCTCTATAAATACCGCAAGAGCCTCTCATTTCAAAGTATGCACTATTCGAGTAACACCTCCTTGAGCGTTCAACCCTAGTTAGGAGTTATGGTCAGTAGTTGTGTCTTTTAACGTACGCCGAGGGATACCACACCTTCCAGTGTACTTAGTTCTAGTCTTGTATCGAGTGAGAGTGAATCATAGATCATATTAGTTCTTTAGACAGTGTTTTTACACTTAAGTCTGTTTGCGGATTCAGGCACCTGCCTCAATCGTAGTTTCTGTTTGTGGAATGTTGAAGTAATTACTGAGACATTTCACACGACATTTTCGTATATAACTTAGGAACTAAGTTATTGTTTCGCCGTAAGGCTTAGCATAGGTTTTGTTATTAATAAAATCTATGTTAAAAATTATTCCATTGTGTTCGTATTGTGTTTTAGTGTTTTAGACTTCCGCTGTGTACTGTGTTTACTTATTCACATTCTGTTAGAGTTAATGCTACACTAATTGTCACAACATTCAGTGTAACATTGTTCTGTTTTTTACTTAAACACTAGATACTACCCCACGCACACTTTCAGTTGGTATCAGAGCCGATACCTGATGACACTAGGTTTAGATCCTTGCTTAAAGTGTGTTTTAGTTTATGTTAGCAATGGAAACACATCACATATCCACAGCACTTAGGACACCCGTTTTAGATGGTTCAAATTATGCTTATTGGAAGCCTAAGATGCGTATGTACATCAAGTCAATTGATGAACGTGCTTGGAGGACTATTCTTACAGGTTGGGACGTACCAAAGAATCCAGCAGATGCCGATGGTGAAATTCAACTTAAGAAAGAAGTTGATTGGACAACCGATGAGATAACAACAGCAGGATATAATTCTAAAGCCTTAAATGCTATTTTTACCTCTGTTGATACCTCTATGTTTAAAATTATATCTAACTGTTCTACTTCCAAAGATGCATGGGACAGGTTACAAGAGCATTGTGAAGGTTCCGATAGTGTTCGAAGGACAAAGCTTCGAATGTTGGGGACAAATTTTGAGAATCTCCGAATGAGGGAAGATGAAACAATTTCATCCTACAATGAAAGGTTAAGTGAGATTATTAATGAATCACATTCTCTTGGTGACCCTATTTCTAATGTTAGAGTAGTACATAAGATATTAAGGTCTGTTCCTAAAAGATTTGATGCTAAAATATGTGTTATTGAAGAGGCAAAAAATACTAATAAGTTGGGTCAAAATGAATTAGTGAGTATTCTTAGAACCTATGAAATAAACACTAATCAAACTGATGAAGCTAAAGATGATAAGAAAGCTGTTGTTTTTAAAAGAGAGACATCAAACAAATCTGAGATTCAGCCTATCATTACTGAGGTTGATTCGGATGAAGAATTGATTGATGAATGCCTTAGCAATCCTGACAACATTGCCCTTCTTACAAAGCATTTTAATAAATTTCTTAAGAAGTCTATGCATAAATCTAAAGGAAACATTCAGCCTAAGATCCAAATCAACACATCAACACCACAACCAGAAAGGAGGAAGAGTCAATTCACACCAAGACCATCAAAGAGTGAAGGTAAACCAAGGTATGATCCTGAATTTAGAAAATCAGTTCAATGCAATGCATGTTCTGGTTATGGACACTATGCAAATGAGTGTGCCAATACCAGACTGAAGCAAAAACTGAATTTTAGTGCTACCTTGAGTGATGAATCTGATAATGATGATCTTGATGAGTTTAATGAAAATGAACATGCTCATTTTACCAGAATTGATTATAATGATTCCTCAGATGATGACCTGGATGATACAGATTCTGATGTTGCACCTGATGTCTTCACATCTACAGTAACATCAAAACAGAGTCACCCAGATTTGAACTGTTTTAATAGTTTTGTTGATGATGCAGGAAAAAAGATTGATGATGAGACATATCAGAAATTGTTAGATGATTGGAACTCTCAGAAACTCTCTCTGAATTCTTTGAATAAAGAGAATGAGGACCTGAAAGACACAATCACTAAGCTAGAAGTCTTACTTACCAGAAGAGATCTTGAAGTTTGTAAACTGAAGGAGAAATTGATCACCTCTACTTTAAGTTTCAAAAAGTTTTCCAAGAGTGCTTTTAAAGTGAATGATGCTATAGATACTGGTAAATCTAATAATTATGGTTTAGGTTATGATGGTGAAACTGCTTCTATTTCTGAAAATTTTAGAAAACCTGTGAAATTTGTGAAGGCAAATGCTAGCACATCTGGTGTAACATCTGCACAAACAGATTCTCACAAGGTTGAAAGGAAGTATATTTGTTATTATTGCTTTAAATATGGTCATATTCGTCCCTTCTGCTTGAAAATGTTTAAAGATTTGAGAACTGAGTTTATGCCATCCAGAATGTCTTCACATCCTAGGAAACATTCTGTGAAATCTGCATGGAAACCAAAATTTACCTGTAATGTTGTTCACACATCCTTGAAAGCATGTTTACCTGGTCTATGGTATTTTGATAGTGGTTGTTCTAGACATATGACAGGACAAATAGACTACTTATCTGATTATGTGACCTTGAATGGTGGTAATGTTACATATGGTGGTGGATCAAAAGGAAAGATAATAGGAAAAGGAACTTTGAATGTTAAAGGTTTTCCTAAGCTTAAAAATGTTTTGCATGTTGATGGCTTACTTTCTAATCTGATTAGTATTAGTCAACTTTGTGATGATAATTTGCATGTAAAATTTGACAAAGAGTCTTGCTATGTTCTTAATGAAGATGATGATTGTGTAATGACTGGTACTAGGTCTGCAGATAACTGTTATCTTATTGGAACTAATGTATGCAATTTGTCAAAACATGATGAGAATGTCTTATGGCACCAAAGATTAGGACATGTAAATTACAGGGCAATGAAGAAACTAATCGTATCAGATGCAATCAAAGGACTACCTAAACTGAGTTTCCAGAATACCACTGTATGTGGATCATGCCAGAAAGGTAAACAGGTAAGAGTGCCGCATAGAATGCTGTCACATTGTTCTACACATCGATGTTTTGAATTATTGCACATGGATTTGATGGGTCCTATGGAAACTGAAAGCATTGGAGGTAAGAGATATTCCTTAGTTGTGGTAGATGATTTTTCTACATATACTTGGATTGAGTTTTTAAGAGATAAATCTGAAACATTTGCTGCTTTTAAAGTTCTCTATAAAAGGTTCAAAAATGTGTTTAACTTGAAAGTTGGCCGTATTAGAACTGATCATGGTAGGGAATTTGAGAATAGCATGTTTAATGATTGCTGTGATAAGAAAGGTATCTTGCAAGAATATTCATCTCCTAAAACTCCATAACAAAATGGAATTGTTGAAAGAAAGAATAGAACTTTACAAGAAATGGCAAGAGTCATGCTTTTATCTAAAAGTCTTTCTAAAAGATTTTGGGCTGAAGCATTGAATACAGCATGTCATATTATTAATAGAGTTTATATTCGATCTGGTACTAATCAAACACCTTATGAGATTCTGAATGTTAGAAAATCAAGTGTGAAATATTTTCATGTATTTGGTTGTGTGTGTTATATTCTGAATGATAGGGATCAACTTCACCGTTCAAGAAATAGTAAAGCTTATAGAGTCTATAACCTTAGGACTAACACCGTTCAAGAATCTGTTAATGTTGTGTTTGATGATGATAAAGGTCTTACAGATGATAAAGAAGAAGAAGATATATCACAAGTCACTGACAATTCTGAGAATACACTGAAGTCTGATAATGCTGCACCAAATGCTAACACATCTAGAGCAACATCTACAGAACAGTCAGTTGTAATTCCACAGAATGATCAGTATGTTCCCAAAATGAATCCTTCTTCAAGAATGGGGAAAAGTCATCCTTCTGACCAGATCATAGGCGATGCTACAGTTGGAGTGCAAACAAGAGGAAGAATAAGATCAAATAAGGTAGATGTGGTAAGAACAATATGCATGTCTTCTATTTGCAATGTTGTAAATGCTGAGTGTTACTATTCTGAAATTGAACCTAAAAATGTAAATGAAGCATTAACTGATGAAAATTGGATAAATGCTATGCATGAGGAACTTAATCAGTTTGAAAGAAATGAAGTTTGGACACTTGTTCCAAGACCTAGTCATACTAATGTCATTGGAACAAAGTGGATTTATAAGAATAAAACTGATGAGTCTGGAAACATTGTTAGGAACAAAGCTAGGTTAGTTGCACAAGGTTACACCCAAGTTGAAGGTGTTGATTTTGATGAAACTTTTGCACCCGTTGCTAGGATAGAATCTATTAGATTATTACTAGCAATTGCATGTTTTATTGATATTAAATTACATCAAATGGATGTAAAAGCTGCATTTTTAAATGGCATATTGAATGAAGAAGCATATGTTGAACAACCTAAAGGTTTTGAAGATCCACAATACCCGGATCATGTGTACAAACTAAAGAAAGCATTGTATGGTCTAAAACAAGCTCCTAGAGCATGGTATGGTAGGCTTACGGACTTTCTTTTAGAGTATGGATTTATTAGAGGAGAAGCCGATAGGACTTTGTTTATTAAGAACACTGGAGAAGATTTACTTATTGCTCAAATATATGTTGATGACATTGTGTTTGGTTCAACCTGTGATAAAATGCTGAACAGGTTTGTTGAAGCAATGACAACCACATTTGAGATGAGTATGATTGGAGACTTGAATTATTTTTTAGGTCTTCAAATCAAACAATGTAAGGATGGTATTTTCTTCTCTCAAGGTAAGTATGCTAAAAACTTAGTCAAACGGTTTGGTCTTGAAAGCTCAAAAGTAATGAAAACACCTATGGGTTCTACTTTGAAACTTTGCAAAGAAAATGGTGGAAAGGATGTTGATCCAACATTGTATAGATCCATGATAGTTAGTTTACTTTATCTAACCTCTAGTAGACCTGACATTATGTATAGTGTGTGTGTTTGTGCTAGGTACCAAGCTAATCCAAAGGAATCTCACCTGAGTGCAGTGAAAAGAATTATCAAATATGTTTCAGGTACAAGTGAACTAGGGATATGGTACACTAAGGACACCAACAACACATTGATTGGATACAGTGATGCGGATTGGGCTGGAGATATTGATGACAGAAAGAGTACGAGTGGAGGATGTTTCTACAAGGGAAACAATCTTGTGTCTTGGCATAACAAGAAACAAAATTGTGTTTCTCAATCCACTACCGAGTCTGAATACATAGCTGCAGGAAGTTGTTGCACACAGCTATTGTGGTTAAGTAAGATGTTTCATGACTATGGAATTGAAAACAATATCCTCACAATTTTCTGTGATAACACAAGTGCTATTAACATATCTAAAAATCCGGTACAACACTCACTCACTAAGCACATTAGCATTAGACATCATTTTATGAGAGATTTAGTGGAGAAGAACATAGTTAAGTTGGAATATGTGCCTACTGAAAATCAAAATGCTGATATATTTACTAAGGCTCTTGACCATGAGAGATTCTCATTTTTGAGGAAATCTCTTGGTATGTGTAATATCTGAATAATTCTTGAGAGGATGTTGTCACAAATGCGGTAGCATTTGGGACAACAGCCTAAGGTGGTATAGTTATTATAGATTTGATTTATTTCTTATTTTCGTTGAATAATTCCTTTGTAGAATATTCTTGAATCTGAAATTTGTTTGTGCAAAAATAGGCATGTACTACACCTCTCAAAAGCTTGAAAAATTTGAGAATGTTACAGCATACTAAAAGATGTAATTGAGAATGTTACAGCATACTCAAAAGCTTGAAAAAATTGTGTGTGTAAAATGTAATTCTTTGCCAAACTATCCAAATTATTTTGACGCATTTCCTTAGAGGTTAGTTCTGACCTGGGTTTCTTGACGAGAGTGCCGATTGGTTTGTCTTTGTCGAGGGCAGCAGTATTTGGAACCATTGTTACGATCGAGCCCTCTGTGACAACAGAGATCATTAGGTCGTGTGTGGAGCTGAAGATCGCTTCCATTCGCAACTTCCAGTAGTCGTAGTCCTGGACCTGGAACTTGGGTAACTTGTTAGCGCTGATCTCAAGAGACATGATTTCAGGAAATAAGTGCTAAGCAAGTTTATGATTAAGAAGCAGTTAGTTCAAGAACAGGGAACAAGAAACAGATAGAACAAGAATGTAGATCAAGAACACGTAAGCAAGTACAATCACGGACCAAGACTTCACCCTAAGTCTTAAGTCGGTTATCAAGAAACAGCAGTTTGTAAACTACTGCTCTGATACCACTTGTAGGTCCCGAAAGTTGAGTTAATATCGAGGGAAGCTAAAGAAAATGTCTAGAGGGGGGTGAATAGACTTTTCTAAAATCTTTCGATATATCAGAATACAATGTGCGGAATACGAAATTAAACAATGAGCCCAATACAAGTTTATACTCAACTTTTTAAATTCGAGAACTCTGTTCTATACTCAACTAGTCTTGTTCAGTTATGTGTGTAAACAATTAAGCAATTAAACAAAACAGTAAAGTAAACAACACAATCAATTTATAGTGGTTCGACAACTTGTCTACGTCCACTCTCACAACCCAGTTGTGATGTTTCCACTAACTCTTCCAATCGAGTACAAAGTGTGTGTGTTCTTGTTCTTTAGAGTCCTAAGAAAAAGACTTAGATCTTCTAAGACTATACCACCAGATATGCCTACGATCTTACTAGAAATTTAACAAGTATCTAGCAACTTGATAAAAACAACAAACAAAAACTAAAAACTTATTCAGTAGCAGTCTTCTGGTTTCTTCACTTGACTTCTGACTTGCTTTCTGAACTTAAGTAATCTCTGAGAGTAACTTCGAACAATTCTTCAGTATGTAGCTTCAGTATATGTATTTGCAGTAGTCTTCAAATGATAAACACTTTGGAGTATTTATAGACTTCTAAAATCGAGAACTTAGTTAGTTGTAACCAACTCTTCTTGAAAACTAACTTTTGTAACTGCATCTTCTTATCATTCCACGCGTTTCTTGTTAATTAGTTATTTCTAACTAACTCTGTAATCTTTATCTTATCACGCGCTTCTTCTTTTCTTTACTTCAGGTTGACTTGTCTTGTGGAGTCTTGTATGCACTTGTCTTGTAGTCCACCTGTCTTGTGTAGTAGACTTCAACTCTTCTTGTCTGGTCTTCTTGTGCAATCTTCAATAATAAACTATTCTAAATCTAACAAGACTATTACATTACTTTAAGCTTATAGCTTAGTCAACTTATAATCTATACAATCAATCTATCTATTACATACAAATCATGAGCTCTATACAATGATTATTATAGCTCAACAACAATCTAACATGTATTCAAATAGCAAATATGAAGTACTTATAAATCGTACTTATCTTTTAAACAACACTTGTCTTTCCATGTGAACTCTACTGGTCTGTTCAAGATGACTTCTCCTCAACTAGACTAGATCAGTCAATACTTAGAAAATATTCAAATTACTTTTGGCTTATCAAAACTTCATCTTTTAACTTTTATCATCATGTAGGACTTGTTCTAGGATTCATATCCCAACATAATATTATATTATTAATTTTATTTATAATATAATATTATATTGACTAGTTCAAACTCAAATAATCATTTGAATCACATCGCACCAACACTGGATTTAAATTGACTCGTTTAAACCCAAATAATCATCTCTATCACTAATGATATGTAATTATCGAATTATATATTCTATATTAATTTTTTTAAATAAAATTAATATTTTATTACAAATATATTGTTTTATTGCATATTATCACGTATTTTGAGTTATGTGCAACATATTTTTGCATATGTCGCGAAGAATACGTAACAATTTTTTGCATATATGTTTTTCAAATCTGCATATAGAGTAATGATATAGAACCAATTATCTGTTTTTTATGGAATTAGTGAGTTGTCACCAATATAGCGTGTATCATGGATTTATATCTTTAAAATATATTAATAAATTTAAATTATTTATTTTAAATTATAGTAAATGATTATGTATAATGATTTGGCGTAACAAATTTGAATTTTAATTAGTAGGATAAGATTGTTTTCCTCATTTTTTAATGGTTAATTTATTAATTAGTTTTCAAATCTGGAAAGAAATCAATTACAGGCATATCCACTTAATCAATTAGTATAATCTAATTAATGAAAATGGTTGATTTGACATAATCAATTTTTGCATACGAGATAAGTAATGAGTACAACCTAGTCGATCCGGAGGCTTTGCTTGAGGGTGTCGCCATCGCTGGATTAGTCGGTGTTCTTCGCCAGCTTGGCGATCTTGTCAAGGGAGTTTTTGTTGCACATTTTATTTGTGTTTCCATTTTCTCGATTTCCTTACTTTTTATTGAAATTTTTGTGCTTTATCGTTTGAAATTTTATTTATGTTTGAAATTTGTCCTTGGTAATCTTAGTACGAAATTTTCTGGTTCAACACACTCGAAGATGATGAATTTCTCGATATGAATTTTGAATTCAAAATTCAATTCAGAACCACCGTGATTAATGTGATTCTCCTTTTAGGAAGGTTTGAATTTCGAACGCATTAATGACCGAGATTTCCTATAATTTCTTAATTTACCAACTCCTAATTTGAATTTAATATTATATATTAATTGAATATGCACCTTTCGATTTTAAATATAAAGGAAGGGTATAATTGAACATTTGTAAATCAAATTGTCCTTTTTCCTAACTTTTAAAAAATTTGTCTTTATTTTGAGTTTCTACAGGTGAAATGTCCTATATACTAACTACCCGAATTAACACCTCAATTATTTAAATATACCTCTACTCGATCCAAAGAATTAATATTAAGAGAAAAATTCTTCGAAAAGGTACATGAGGACTACATTGATCAAACCTAAACAAAAATAATGAAACTAAGCATATGGAGTATAATTTTGGTTCTCTCAACTAATCACTGTAACAATTGGTGGGAATTGTCAAATATGGTGGGATAACCCATTGCATATTTAGTATTTTTTTTGCCTTATCTCCTTTAACCAAGTTTAATTGCAGTATAAAAAAAATAAAAAAATTTGAAAACAAAAAACCTTTCTTTCTTCTTTGCGTACAGATTGAAAAGAAAAACCTTCTTGGAATCTCAATCTTTGTAAGAAATTTGGTCAATTGTGTGACAAAAAACTGTGTGCGGTGGTGTTCAGTGTTCCTGGAACTCAAGAGGATTGAAGGTTCCAAAAAAAACTGGTCCTCTTCTTCCTAAAAAAAACAAAACTATTGATTCTACGAGGAAAAGCACCCACTACCATTTTGAGAAAAATCATTGGTTCAATTACGGTTAGACTCTCGAATTTTCGTCTGGAATCGTGTATCTAGACTCTGAACTTGTTTATTCAAATGTGAGTTTATTTAGATCATTACTTCATTTTGCCCACCAAGTGTTTGTGTTTTTTATTATGGTTGAAGATATGTTTTTTTTACTTGATTTATGAAAATCAAAAGGGTAAAGTCTAGTATGCACTCGAGTGCACCAGAGTCTAAAGAAAAGTGTAAGTTATTAAACTGAAAAGTACAACACAATATTATTAAAAAGTGTAAGTCACTATAACTAAAAAAATATTATTATACAGTTTAATAATTGAAAAGTGCAACACCATTTACCAAAAAGTGTAAGTCAGTAAAACTGAAAAGTGCAACATGGACTAGGGTGCACAACATGCACTCGAGTTCATAGCAGACCAACCCAATCAAAAGTTGAGTTGGATTTTTGAGATTTATGTGGATGAAAATTAAACACAATGTTGTTGATAACATTTTAAAGATTCTTATATCTGAAAGTTGTCCTCTCAGAATTTTTATTTGGAAATATCAGCTCTCTTCTCTTCTCTTCTTTTTGGTCATGAGATATAGATAACTCAGTGTGTAATATTAATGGTTATGCAAGAGAATTGATCTTTAGTATAGTATGAGATTGTTTATGGTTTAGATGTGTATAGTTTTCATTCTTGAGCAAATGGTTAGTTTTCTTCTATTATATTGTTATGTTATTTCGATTAAAGACGGGTCTTTAATAAATTATTAGAAATGATGGAGGTTTAAGTTTTTCAGGTAGATGCATAATCTATCGTCTCGTGTTGTTGAGAGCTTACAACTTGAATTCAGAAGGTGATTAATTTTTCTATTGTTATAATTTGGAACTCGATAGATAGCATGTCTTCAATTGAGGTGTTAATTTTGCTATTAGATTCGTGTTGTGTTGTTGAGAGTTTACAACTTCAATTGAGGTGATTAATTTTGCTATTGTTGATAATTTGGTAGGGGCGGAACTAGCAATAGAGTGGGGGTGGCCCTGGCCCCTCAATTTTTTTTCTTTTTTTACTATTATATATGTACTAAAATGTCTACTCCGTATATGTTAATTAGCAATTAGTAATTCAGTCCAACTATTGAAAAGACCAACGCTCTTCTCAGTGTAGTGGCGCATATTGTGATAAGTGAACCCACCTAATTCTTCTCACTTTCTATTACACAAGTATTGAATGTAGATTTAAATATATTTTTTTAATAGCATATTATAATTAAAAAATCAAAATAAAGAGTTACATGGTAGAGGAAGTTATTCAAAATAGCAAATTATTTTTCAATGGATTGACTAGTACTAATGTATATTTAGAAGTGAATAGCAAAAAGTAGTAGTAAAAGTGTAAAACAAGTGTAATAACGAGTAGATTTTAAAGGGCAGTTTTGATTATATTTTTATGCATAAAGTAAAACAAAAATGAGCTGACTTGTAAGTATGTATAGACTTAAAAGTGGTGATATTTTGTGTAAATTTTTTATTTTGTATAAAAATAAGGATATTGTGAGGGTGAAATTTATAAATAATTTTTTATTTTAAGGGTGTGAAAGTTATTATAAGATGTTGTAAAAAAATAAGTGTGAAAAATTATCGTGAGACGAAAATGCAAAGTTATATTATCTAAAAATTATGTCATACATATAGATTAGTATTTAAACCGTTTCTATCGGTCCCTCAAACCAAAATCCTGGGTCCGCCCCTGATAATTTGGAACTCGATAGATAGCATGTCTTCAATTGAGGTGTTAATTTTGCTATTGATATAAGTTATATTTTTTCTTAATACTAACACTCATTTTTACGCAGATTTGATTGTAAAAAAAGGCATTTGTGAAGCCAAGCAAGATGAGCAGATCATTTTGAAGCCAAGTGTTAATTTTATATTTTTTCTTAATACTAACACTCATTTTTACGCAGATTTGATTGTAAAAAAGGCATTTGTGAAGCCAGGCAAGATGAGCAGATCATTTTGAAGCCAAGTGTTAATTTTGCTATTGATATGAGTTATATTTTTTCTTAATACTAACACTCATTTTTACGCAGATTTGATTGTAAAAAAGGCATTTGTGAAGCCAGGCAAGATGAGCAGATCATTTTGAAGCCAAGCAATATGATGTGCAACTAAGTTAGCTTAATTTATTTTTTCCTTTTTCACTTTATAAATAGTCATACAAAAATAATTATTAATATATATATATATATATATTTAGATGTGCATGATTAACAAAAGGGGATTGTGAGATAATTTAAAGAATTATGTTTGGAATATTTTAGATTATAAGAAAAATTGAAGAATTGTGTTTGAAATATTTTAGATGGTAAGAAAACTTGAAAAATTATATTTAAAATATTTTAGATGGTAAGAAAACTTGAAGAATTTTACAAGTTTTAATGTTTTTCTAGCATACTCGTTTTGGTTAGAGAAATTGCGTTTGAAATATTTAAAAATAAGAATACACAACTCTAAACAATGTTAAACAACTCTAAACAACCTTATATAATTAAATATAAAACAAGACTACACAAATCTAAACAACTCTAAACAATCTTACACAATTAGATATAAAACAAGACTACACGACTCTAAACAACGCTAAACAACTCTAAACAACCTTGCACAATTAGATATAAAACAAGACTACACAACTCTAAACAACGTTAACCAACTCTAAACAACATTACACAACTAGATATAAAACAAGATTACACAACTCTAAACAACCTTACACAACTAGATATAAACAAGACTACACAACTCTAAACAATCTTATACAACTAGATATAAACAAGACTACACAACGCTAAACAACTCTAAACAACCTTACACAACTAGATATAAAACAAGACTACACAACTCTAAACAATGCTACACATCTTTAAACAACATTAAGTGTACGTGTGTTTGCAAACCATAGTGATTGATTCAAAGTGATTACAATTAATTTAAAAATGATTTTATTTATAAAAAAAAATGATTTTAAGCACCTACTAGTGCAAACACTCACTAAACAATTCATATTAAACAATATTTTTTTAATCATATTAAACAATATTGTTGGTCACACATAAGATGAAACAAAATGTGAATTACTTATTTTTAAGTGAATAAACTCTAAATTTGATACTTTAATGGTATACATCTTATTAATGATAAACAATGAGAATGTTTAACATGGGTTTATTATATAGTATTGGGCATTCAAAACTAAACAACACTATTTGATCACACATAAGATTAGTAAACTTCAATAACACTTTAATATTTAAAATGGTACAAATAACATATTTTTAATGATAAATAATGAGGTTGTTTATTGTTTACAATTATTTAGAGTTGTTTTATATCTAGTTGTGTAGGGTTGTTTAAAGTTATTTGAGGTTGTTTAGTGTTACTAAGAGCTTTTTTAAAGTTGTTTAGAGTTGTTTAGCACTGTTTACAGTTATTTAGAGTTGTTTTATATCTAGTTGTATAGGGTTGTTTAGAGTTGTTTAAAATTGTTTAGTGTTACTAATAGTTGTTTAGAGTTGTTTACAATCGTACAAGGTTGTTTAGAGTTATTTAAGGTTGTTTAGTGTTATTAAGAACTTTTTAGAGTTGTTTACAGTCGTACAAGGTTGTTTAGAGTTATTTAAGGTTGTTTAGTGTTATTAAGAGTTTTTTTAGAGTTGTTTACAGTTGTGTAGGGTTGTTTACAGTTGTTTACAGTTTTACAATGTTGTTTAGAGTTGTTTACAGTTGTACAAGGTTGTTTAGAGTGGGATAAAACAACCTAATATAAATCTGTTTGTTGAGACCCACCAACCATTGCAAATGTTTATCTAAAGTGATTTGAACTAGAACTTGAATTTTTTTTTTTTTTCAGTGAGAAGAACTCGCATTTCCACATCATGCATCGAGGAATCAACATTGCACAAATTTAGTACTTCTGAATGAAGTTCTTTATATGTCATGTTCGAAGATATTGAAAGCCCTTCTACATTATTGCCATGATCACCCTCACTTCTTTTCCATTTTCATTGATAAATTCAAAATAAATTATGTTGACCCAAAATTGAGGCAACTTCATATCTACAATTCAATAACAAAATTATAATTGTTAATAGTAGAATATTTAATAAAAAAACAATCTAAACAACTTAAACAACCATAAACAAACACCTTAAACAATCACCATAGACAACTTTAAACAATTCTAAACAACCACATCAAACAACCACATTACACAATCCTAAGCAACCATAAACACCTATAAACAACCACATTACACAACCCTAAACAACTATAAACAACCATGTTGGTCCTGAAAGGAGTATGGTACAAGTGTATGGGGGGGGGGGAATACACTTGTATATGCAAATCTTTTCTTTTTAATCAAATCAGACCTTCGGCAATGTTGTCCTGGACAACTCTTCTGAGTATGTATAACTTTCTTAAGATAATCAAACTACTAAACACTATGAAGTACTTAGTTGAATAATGATACACGTGTTATACAACACTAAAATAAACAACTGCAAGTGTACGGCGTCTATCGTAGCGTGATAAGCACGAGGTCGATCCCACAAGGAGGTTAAGCGTAAAAGGGTAGTTTGCTAATCGAGTTCTAAATAGACGTGATCAATAAATTGAGTGGTGTGAATTACTCTAAGATTACCTAACAATGTGTCACTAATAAGTAACGAAGAGTAAATACAAAATCGATCAAATAACATGCAAATCAATAAAACGAACGTAAAACGGATTAAGACTCAAAGAGAAAAGGTGGGTTCCAAGGCAATTGTAATACATAGATATCCGTTTATGATCTCGTTTAAATGGCCATTAAGGTTATCTCATATAGGGTGATCACACAAGAAGAATTAATTAACCTCTCGATCTAATTAACCAAAGACGCAATGTAACATAGACTCGTATTTCTACCTCACAAATGTTATACCGCCTAAAATAGCTCCTAAGATCATTCAAATCCCTCTCCGATAATTAATCCTCTTTCGAGATCATAATAATACCGGGTTGCATGCTTGCATACGATTAAATGGAATAAATCTCTCGATCTTACCCCAATTAACAATAGATTAAGCAAATCATCATGGCCAATAACAACATGCTTTGCAATAAGGAATTAAGCACACAAATAAGAGACAAACACCAATTAAAGCAAGAAATTAATCATAAACTTCAATCCAAGTATCTACAATGCCTTAGAACCACAAATTTGTTAGCTAACTACTAACATAATCAAATTACAAATTCCAAATGAAATAACTAAATAAAAAGGAAAAGAAAGAGAAAGCTTAGTCTAGAATGTGGTAGGGAATGGAATTTGGGAGCTATTGCATCCTTTCTTCCTTGATTTGGTGAAGAATTGAGAGAGAAATGGCCAAAAAACCTCCAAGTATGTGTAACTATGTGTGGATTTGGGGGAGAGTGGCTTGGAATTCAAGAAAGGGGGTTTAAATAGTGTTTGGATAGGGTTTGGATGGCAAAATTGCAAGTTGGTCCCTAAAAAATGGCCAAAATGTGGAAAAAGCACCGAAAATGGAGTTGGCACGGCCGTGCATGGAGCACGGCCGTGCAAAACGGCGTTGTAACTTGCAGGTGCTCGGCCGAGCTGCCAGCTCGGCCGTGCTGGGCGATGATGGTGGATCGGGGGTGCTCGGCCGTGGCTCGGCCTCGGCCGTGGCGTGCAAAACAGGGGTGGCCAGGTGCTCGGCCGAGGTGCTCAATGTGGGGGTAATGGCCGAAATGTCTCGGTCTCGAGGGTCGTTTGTCCGAGAAAAATGTTCGGCCGTGGCGTTGGCATAGTGCTCGGCCAAGAAGGGTGCTCGGCCGTGCACTTTGGATTTCCTCTTGGCTTGAAAAAGTTCTCCGTTTCGACGTGCATTTGTCCGAGTAAGTTGCACGATCGTGGCCTGAAAATGGCTCGGTCGAGCCATGAGCTCGGCCGTGCTCCATCTTGATTTCCACCTCTTCCTCGTTTCGTGCATATCTTTCGCCTCGGGTGTCGGATTGACTCGATTCCTTTAGCTAATCCACTCCGTTTTTCGAGACGAATCCAACCGTGCACTCCTCTTCCGAATCCAGTAAAGTATGGTTGGTGTTTTGCTCCAATTTCCATCGTATTTCCTACAAAATCGACAAAACACAACCTTTCTCTCATTTTGGCTCAAACAATCATATTCAATGCATAAATCAATGAAATCCACATCAAAATATGCTTCACATGTGCCTCTAAAACGTGTAAATTCCACCCGAATCAAACTCCGCCAAACTTAAAATGTTGTTTGTCCTCAAACAACTAAGCACTTAAAGCAATGAGGGTTGAATGATCACAATGGAATATTCAATGTAATTCACACATGTAAAGTAAGATGCAATGATATCTCTTTCTCAAAGTGCATTTCTCAATGAAGGTCATAGGCTCATTATTGCAATTCATACTCATGTATCAAAGAATGCATAAACACATAACACATTGTGAATGGGAAACATAATCCAAATGCTCAAGTCCTCTACTCACATGACAAAGTGTTTCTCTCAAACACACAAACAAATTGAGGATATTAATGCACTCATGCATCAACCAAGTTATGCTATGCAATTACCATATGCTTGCCCAACTTCTACTTTTCACACACTCAAATGCTCAACAATGTGATCAATAGGACTTAATCAAGGATGTAACATTGGCTCTTTGGACAAGGTAGGACGAATTCGGGAATTGTAACTCTTCTAGTGGAGGACAAAACTTGTTGTTTTACAATGTTTGCTTTCACTTTCAAAGCTTACAAACTTTCATCCTCACTTTTCTTCTTTTCTTTCTTTTTCAAGCATTCATCACCTCATCTTTTGAACCATTTTTCTTTTCAAGCTTTTGGGGCTCTTTGTCCCTCTTTTCTTTTCCTTGATTTTCTTTTCATCTTTCTCTTTTTCTTCTTTCAACTTTTCCAACTTTTCTTTTCACCAAAGATATTCATTCAAGCACATGTTTTCCACTTTATTTTTTACCCCCCACTAGATATAGGTATCAAAGGCTCAAAAAGGCTAAGTGGTTAACATTGTAGTTTGCCAAGAAAATGAGGAATTAAGTTCAAGGGGCTAACTACGGGAGATTTCTTCGGTTTTGGGAAATTTTGGCTAAGTGACTCTTTTAGAACAAGATGGCCTATATCACATCACAAAGTTTCACACAATCATGCTTTCACACAAGAACTTAGGCAAGTTCTAGAATCACTAGCAATAACATGGTCCACTCTCAAATGAACTAAACCGGATTACATGCTCGATTTAAGGCTCAATTCTCACCGGTTTATTCAATAGGACTCTAACATTCATCAAATGTTCCCAAACAACAACACATCATGCATCCATGCTATCAAAGATTCACAAATATGAACACAACATGATTCCATATTCCAACACCAATCATGCATACATTCAAAGCAAATAGACATCACCACGACTACTCAACAATGGATTCCAATGACTATTCATGCTCACATTTCACCAAAGATCACTACCCAACATATGCTCAAAACCAACTTAATCAATATAATCATGTGAAAACCAAGTGTGCGCCGGTGCAAAATGTGACACAAGTAGAATGACGAACCGGTGCAAGGGTAACAACTAGTAGAAAAAGAAAAGAAAAATAACTCCCCCAAACTTAGAATTTTACTATGTATAAATTCTAAGTTTGGGGCTACTAGTTGTTACCTCCCTCCTTGCACATCCAATGCTTCTTCAAAGATCACCATTGCAACACTTGCTTCCCCTCTCCAAAGTTGGTTTTGCTTCCTTCTCCATTCTTCAAGATATGATGTCCATAGTATTCTTCATCCATACCTACAAAATAAACCAAGCTATCAACACTACTAAAGCAATAAAAACACAAAGCAATTAAAACCTTGGGTTGCCTCCCAAGAAGCGCTATTTTTAACGTCCTATGCCGGACGGTTCTCCTTGGGGGGGATATCAAGTCACCCCATCATCCTCCTTGTTCTTAACCTTCTTGGCCCATGCTACCTTCTTGAAACCATTAAAGCATCCAAAAGCCACTCCATCCGGCTCTTCAATCATGTCATAGGAGGTTGATGCCTCATCCATCCCCAATCTTGCACAAGTGGCTTTTCTTGATTTGGGGGAGTTTTTGAAGAAAACTCCCCCAAACTTGGCCTTCTTGCCCATCTTCAGCTCATCGTCTTCCACCTTGGGGTTCTCCTCCACAATATTTATCTTGGGCTCTTCTTCCACCTTATCTTCCATGAGCTTTGAATAAGGATCTCTCTTGGAATACACATACTCTTCCTCCTCATCCTCATCATCACGAAATCTAACGGCCTTGTAAATGTTGAATGAGACTTTCTCCTCACCAACATGTAGTTCAAGCTCTCCGTTTCGTACATTGATGATGGCTCCACCCGTTAGCTAGAAACGGTCTTCCCAAGATCAAGGGGATTGCCCTATCTTCCTCCATATCAAGTACCACAAAATCAACCGGGAATATGAATTTCCCAACTTTGACAAGCACATCCTCAACCGTTCCCAAAGGATAAACTATGGAGCGCCACCAATTGAAGATTCATGGTAGTAGGTGTCAATTTTCCCAAGCCAAGTGATTTGAAAAGTGATAATGGCATGAGGTTTATGCTTGCTCCAAGATCACACAAAGCACGATAAGTTCCCTCTTTGCCAATCACACAAGGCAATGTAAATGAACCGGGATCCCTAAGCTTTGGAGGTAGCTTAGCTTGGATGATGGCACTACACTCTTCGGTGAGGTTCACGGTTTCAAATTCTACCATCCTTCTCTTGTTGGACATAATCTCCTTCAAAAACTTGGCATAATGAGGCATTTGCTCAAGGGCCTCCGCAAATGGGATGTTGATGTGTATCTTTTTGAACATCTCCAAGAATTTGATGAACTTTGCATCCAAACTCATCTTCTTGAGTCGTTGAGGGTATGGGAGTGGAGGCTTGTGTGGAGATGGAGGCTTATGTGCATCATTCTCTTTCTCACTTGTTTTCTCCTTCTCAACATCTTTCTCTTCAACTTTTCTTCCTTGTTGTTCCTCTTCACCATCTTCCTTTAGCATCATAGGGCCTTCATAGCTTGTGCCACTCCTCAACTTAATTAAGTTTCATTGCTCCTTGGGGTTCAATTCCGTGGTTGAAGGGAATCGACCCGGCTTGTGTTGATTTCCAACCATATTAGTAATTTGGCCCACTTGAACCTCAATGGCTTTCACATCATTTTTTATTCCCATCACTTCATTTGCCAATTGACCAATTTTCTCATCTTGACTCTCAAACCTTTGCCAAGTCTTGGTCATAAAACTCTTTGTCTCTCCCATGAACTTCTTAGTTTCTCCCATGAATGTTATAAACATTTCTTCCATAGTGAGTTTTGACGAAGACTCTTCTCTCACACCATCTCGTACATTAAAGTTCGACGGTGGTTGAATGGCATTGTGTGGGTTAGCATATGAGAAATTTTTATGATTTCTCAAGCTGGGATGGTATTGGTTCGGATTAGAGGGGTGATAGTTCCCATAGGTTTGTCTTTCTCCCCAACCTCTCTCTCGAAAATGACGATACAAAGGAAGATTGTTTGTTTTTCTTGAACTTGAATAAAAAAAATAGAATCTCCTAATTGTTCCAGAACAACTAGAAAGAGCCGAACGAAGCTGAGCTAAAGTCAGCATCTTCCCTTAGCAACAAATCCTCTCGTTGGTTGTTCATGAAATGGGCCTCTTCATATTGATCATCACTAGGTCCCATTAATGACTTGGCCGCCATCATCGAAGTCAATTTATCCACCTTGTTGGATAAAGTAGTAAAATCATCCAACTCCTTAGTGGAAGCAACTTTCCGGGCTTGCCTTCTCTCGGATGGCCATTGGTTTCCGTTCTTTGCCATCTCCTCTAGGAGCACATAACCCTCATCCGTCGTCTTTCCTAGCAAAGAACCTCCACCGGCCGAGGCATCCACCATCCCTCTCGTTCGATGGTCCATCCCATTGTAGAAGTAACAAATCAATTGGTCTCTTGAGAACCCGTGTTGAGGACAACTCCTTATGAGATCCTTGAAGCGTTCCCAAGCCTCGGCTAAAGACTCATCATCGTCTTGCATGAAAGAAGAAATTTCTCCTCTTATCTTGATGGTCTTGCTTGGAGGAAAATACTTCATAAGGAAGGCATCTACAAGGTCGGCCCAATTTTCGATCGTCCTTAGATCAAGAGACATGTACCATTGCTTTGCACGATCACGGAGGGAGAATGGGAACAATTGGAGACGGATGTAATCTTGAGGGACACGATTGATATTAATCGTTCCACTTATCTCTAAGAATTGAGATAAATGGAGGTTAGGATCCTCCTTTGACAACCCTCAAAATTGGTTGTTTTGGACCATCATGATTAGTGCCGGTTTGAGCTCAAAGTTATGAGCATCAACGGGTTCCCGACCCGCTCCTCTATAGGGCCTTGGAATAGGACGGAAGTGGTCTCTCAAGACTCTTTGTGGCTCCTCATCCTCCCTTCGTCTACCATCTCTTTCCATACCAATATTCTCTTCAACTCTCCGATAAAAGTTGTCCCTTAGCACTCTTTGAGGTCGGTTACGTCCATTCCCGTTTGGTTCCTCAACTCCTTCCACTCCTTGATTCTCAAATTCCTCTTCAACTTCTTCTACAACCGGATTCTCCCTTTGATTCATTCTTTCCAACTCTATTCTCCTTCTTTCGGTGTTCCTTCTTCGACAAGTGGCTTCGATCTCCGGATTCAAAGGCAACACTTCTTGTTGATTCCTTCTAGATCGTGTGATCATAAACCATGTCTATCAAAAGAGCAAACGAGAGTGAGAGTTGCAAATAAGATCAAGATAACAAACACAAATATTTTTAGATTTTTGCAAATAAAGAAAGCAAATAAATTGTCTAAACTAAAACTCTCCTAGCCTACACTCTAGAGCTTATCAAAACCTCCCCGGCAACGGCGCCATAAACTTGATACACGTGTTATACAACACTAAAATAAACAACCGCAAGTGTACGGCGTCTATCGTAGCATGATATGCACGAGGTCGATCCCACAAGGAGGTTAAGCGTAAAAGGGTAGTTTGCTAATCGAGTTCTAAATAGACGTGATTGATAAATTGAGTGGTGTGAATTACTCTAAGATTACCTAACAATGTGTCACTAATAAGTAACGAAGAGTAAATACAAAATCGATCAAATAACATGCAAATCAATAAAACGAACGTAAAACGGATTAAGACTCAAAGAGAAAAGGTGGGTTCCAAGGCAATTGTAATACATAGATATCCGTTTATGATCTCGTTTAAATGTCCATTAAGGTTATCTCATATAGGGTGATCACACAAGAAGAATTAATTAATCTCTCGATCTAATTAACCAAAGACGCAATGTAACATAGGCTCGTATTTCTACCTCACAAATGTTATACCGCCTAAAATAGCTCCTAAGATCATTCAAATCCCTCTCCGATAATTAATCCTCTTTCGAGATCATAATAATACCGGGTTGCATGCTTGCATACGATTAAATGGAATAAATCTCTCGATCTTACCCCACTTAACAATAGATTAAGCAAATCATCATGGTTAATAACAACATGCTTTGAAATAAGGAATTAAGCACACAAATAAGAGACAAACGCCAATTAAAGCAAGAAATTAATCATAAACTTCAATCTAAGTATCTACAATGCCTTAGAACCACAAATTTGTTAGCTAACTACCAACATAATCAAATTACAAATTCCAAATGAAATAACTAAATAAAAAGGAAAAGAAAGAGAAAGCTTAGTTTAGAATGTGGTAGGGAATGGAATTTGGGAGCTATTGCATCCTTTCTTCCTTGATTTGGTGAACAATTGAGAGAGAAATGGCCAAAAAACCTCCAAGTATGTGTAACTATGTGTGGATTTGGGGGAGAGTGGCTTGGAATTCAAGAAAGGGGGTTTAAATAGTGTTTGGGTAGGGTTTGGATGGCAAAATTGCAAGTTGGTCCCTCAAAAATGGCTAAAATGTGGAAAAAGCACCGAAAATGGAGTTGGCACGGCCGTGCAAAACGGCGTTGTAACTTGCAGGTGCTCGGCCGAGCTGCCAGCTCGGCCGTGCTGGGCGATGATGGTGGATCGGGGGTGCTCGGCCGTGGCGTGCAAAACAGGGGTGGCCAGGTGCTCGACCGAGACATGTGCTCGGCCGAGGTGCTCGATGTGGGGGTAATGGCCGAAATGTCTCGGTCTCGAGGGTCGTTTGTCCGAGAAAAATGTTCGGTCGTGGCGTTGGCATAGTGCTCGGCCGTGCACTTTGGATTTCCTCTTGGCTTGAAAAAGTTCTCCGTTTCGACGTGCATTTGTCCGAGTAAGTTGCACGATCGTGGCCTGAAAATGGTTCGGCCGAGCCATGAGCTCGGCCGTGCTCCCTCTTGATTTCCACCTCTTCCTCGTTTCGTGCATATCTTTCGCCTCGGGTGTCGGATTGACTCGATTCCTTTGGCTAATCCACTCCGTTTTTCGAGGCGAATCCAACCGTGCACTCCTCTTCCGGATCCAGTAAAGTATGGTTGGTGTTTTGCTCCAATTTCCATCGTATTTCCTACAAAATCGACAAAACACAACATTTCTCTCATTTTGGCTCAAACAATCATATTCAATGCATAAATCAATGAAATCCACATCAAAATATGCTTCACATGTGCCTCTAAAACGTGTAAATTCCACCCGAATCAAATAACTATCTAATTAAGTTATATGTGCGGAATTATGTTTGGCCCTTTATATTTAAACTCCTTTTAATTATGAAATTTGTTCTTAACACTTAAATTGTTTTCAAGGGACTTGTCCCAAACCAGTTTTGCACAACTTGTGATGTTTATCTTTTGAAGATCAATTTGTGTGAAGTGTATGAATGTGTTACTTGAATGAAATACCTTGTAAGTAAATAACACAAAGAGTTTATAGTGGTTCAGAGACTCAAACTCCTACATCCACTTTCCCTGATTTAATAGGATAATTCCTCAACTCTTTTAATTAAATTGTATTATAGTGTCAAGGTGCACTGATCAACCACACCACTCCTTGGTGCCTTGATCCCTAGGAATTCAGAGTCCTAGTACCCTCTCAACTTAGAACTAAACTGTTCTTCTCTTGACAGTTAGTTCCTTACACTTATACTACAACAATCCTTCTAACTTTCCTTGAAAGGTTTAAGGGTTGATGTTGGTTTCAACTAGGTGAGATATCTTTTACAATTGAGCATTGTGTAAAGGTTAGGATATCTCTCTAAGTTTTGTATGATGTACAATAAGGTTCAGCTTAGATGAAGTGTTTGGAAACTAAGGATATGTTCTTAGAAATCTTGAAGGCTTATGAGCTTGTAGTTTCCTTTGATTTGTAGGATAGTTGGATACCTTCAAATGGTTTCCACACTTCTGTATTTATAGAGCAAATTGAGGTTATGTCCGTTGGAGAGTGATTAGTGTGAAAATTGCTTGAAATTCATGTGTTTATTTTACATCATTTTGAGGATTTTGTTGCATTATTCACACTAAATTGACTAATTGCACTTGAAATGAGAAAGGTATGTATTTTGCTATTTTTTAGGTAAATTGAACATATTTGGAAGCAAAATACGTGTCTGAAATTTATGGAATCAATAATACAATTGCACCATTGGATGCGTCTCGAAAAAATGATCAAGTCAATCGGAGGTCGGAAGCTCAAGATATGATCGAAACGATAAAATGCGGAATGGAAGCAGAATCCACTCGGGCAGCCGAGTCAACCCACTCGGTTGACCGAGTGAAATCTGCTTCAAGAGCATTTGCTTGGACTTCGATCTCACTCGGTTGACCGTTTGAACCCGTTTCTGCGCGGAAATTCGAGAATTTTAAAGGATTTCAAGGGCCTAAGTGCAAATTTTGTCTCCAACACTCTTCCCAACTATAAGAAGCACCCCAAATCAGATTTTTAAGGGTCTTCCAACTCATTTTTAACATACACAACATGAGATAAGTAGAAGATTAAACAGATTAGGGTTTGAGGAGCTTCTCTCCTCAAACACACTCTCCATTAGATAGTTTTTATGCCTTTTTGTTTAGGATCATTTGGGTATTTCATTTTCATGTAAGAATGGAAGAATTTCAAGACTCTCAAGGTGCTATTTTCCTTTTATTTAAGCTTTGTTTGGTAAATTTTATTTTCATGTTTTATTTTGTTGTTTTAGCCATGGATGTTTTCTCAATCACCATGGGCTAAGATTTTTATGCTTTGGGTGTTTAAAACCATGCGAATATTTAGTGTTGGAATGGTTTATGCTTTGAATGTTGCTGATATTTGGATTGTTGCTTCTTTTATTGAGTTTTATTGGTGCTTTGTGTATTAGCTTCTATTAATCCGTATTTTGAGGCATGTTTAGCGTAGACGAGAGTTACATAAACATGTTTAAATTTATGGTGTGAGTTTTTGGTATACAAATGCGTTTATTATACTTTTAATTCGTCGAGAGAGAGTTAATTGTATTAGAACCTCATTAAGAGACATTAATTACTTGAATGGTTATTTGGGTAGTTGGTGAGGATTAGGAAGAGGTCGTATTACCGGGTTTGGGAACACATTAGACGTAAGGCTATAGTACCCGAAGGGAAATGATTTTCATCCTACATCTTGATGCTCTTAGTAAATCCAAATTGAAGCATAGACACAGTATAAACAATCCCACTCGATTTCACTAGGTAGAGAACACCTAAAGCATTCCCACACTTGCACTTCTTCGAATCTAGTTCGTAGTTGTTATTTGTTCTTACTTGTCATTTTCTTGTTTTGTTGATTTAGTTGTTAAATTACTTGTTAGCCTTTAGATTGTGTTTAGTTTAATTTATTGTCTTTATATTATTGTTTAACTTTAGTTTTGCATCAAACTCCCGAAACAGTAGCTACATTAGTTTTGACGACGTACAACTCTAGGGATCCATTGCACTAGCCCACCTCCCATGGTTCGATACTACTTGATCGAAATACTTACGTGTATACTACTACGATCCCTTATGCTTGAGGGGAAGTAGTTAGTCAACATATAGTGACCAAAATTCGTTCAAGTCAATGGCGCCGTTGTCGGGAAGGTGACGTAGTGCTATAAGTGGGACTTAGAGTTAGTTGAGTACTAGTGTTAGCTACTTTACTTGTTTTATTTTGTTTTCTTTTTATTTTGAGAATTTTGATACTTTGATCTTTTGTAGGTGTGAACTTCATCGACTAGATGGGTGGATATAATCAATACCCGTGGAATCAATGTTATGACCCACATGGTATGATTTATCCTCCACAACATGGAGATGTGAGCTACGATGATTGGAGTAACTTTGATCACCATTATCATCAAATGCAACAAGTTCACTCCTATTATCAAGATTGGAGGAATGAAGAAGCATCTCCTCCTTCTCAAGGATATTATCCTCAAAATCAACACCCTCCTCCTCAAGGATATTATCCTTCACCTCCACATCAATATCCTTCTCCTCAACACCCATATCCATATCCTCCCCCACCACCTCAAGAGGTTTATCGTCCACCTCCTCCTCCACTTATGGAAGAGCTTCGTCAAGTACACTATCAAGAATTGATAGAAATGTGTGTTGTTCTTCTAGAAAAATTCAAGAACCTCACGGAGTATGATTTTTTAGAAAAAGATGATCCACACAACGAATTTGAATTCCATGGAGTTTCGGAAGGAGATTGTTATGATAGTGAGAGGAGTTTTGAGTATGATTATCAAGTGAAACAAGCTCCCTCTCATTATCAAGAGTGGAAAATGAATGAGTATTGGCCACCAAGAAATGAGGGTAGGACTACTACCGAAAAGCTCCTCATTGCACACATGATAGAGAGAATGAATGCAAAGGGATATCCAG
This sequence comes from Galeopsis tetrahit, assembly GCA_963675135.1. Lineage (NCBI taxonomy): Eukaryota > Viridiplantae > Streptophyta > Magnoliopsida > Lamiales > Lamiaceae > Galeopsis > Galeopsis tetrahit. The sequence continues at coordinate 36,703,685 of OY776122.1, forward strand.
TTGAAGACATGAGCACGGGAAGGAGCTTAATGGTGATTGAAGAAGATGATAAAGAAGAATGTCCCTTGATGGACACGAGCAAAAAAGAACAAGAAAATCGAGAAACATCACAAGATGAGTTGAACAGCGAAATGAGCATTTCTAAACCATTAAACTCTTCAATTTACTCTTTAATTGATATTGATGATTCTATTGATTTCATTTTGCCTCTTAATCACTTTAATTCAAAGAAAGAACTTGAGAAGAGCTTGGACATCCTTGTTGAAAAATGAGAGAAATGGAAAGAGGTGGAGTGGAAAGAGCAAGAGGAACAATCATCGATGAAATTATGGAAGAAACATGTGGATGATTGGTCTTCCATTCATGAGAGCCTCCTTGAGTTTGAAGCTCAAACATTGAGATACAATGGCAAGGAGGCCCGATATCCATGGCCATTCCGATGAACTTATTTCTTTCCGTCCGGCTTGAAGACGTTAAACTTAGCGCTAAATGGGAGGCAACCCATTCCTTTATTGCTTTCTTTTATTTTTTAGATTTGTAGCTTGTTTGATCTTTTGTTTAGTTTTTATTTTGTAGATTGAGTGTTGTGATGGTGTTTAATGAAGATGTGCATGGTGAAGCTCAAGGTGATGGTGCTAAAGGTCCAAGGGACAATTTGTAACACCCCGTCCCAAAAATTTAATATAAATAATGCATAAATAAACTTAATAAACTAGAATTTAATTTTTCGTATTTTTCTCTCCCAATAATAATATTAGAGTGTGTATATTTGCAAAGACTTTGAATTTTTCAGGAAACGGACGAGCATTTTGAGGCGGGCGCACTCCTAGCACTCTAAAAGAAATTTTAAATCATAAACACATTAAAGGAAACTTTAACTTCCGTTCGTTGAAAGAAATCAAAATTTCGACGAATTTGAGAGTTTATCATTTAGAAATCGAATCAAATAAATAAATAAATTTCGTCTCGAAACGTGACGGATCAACAACCAAAAATCCTAAATAATTAATTCCATCGAGTTCATAAATTCGATTTAACAAAACTACGATTTTAAAATACGGGTTGGTGATACGAAGGCGTAACATCGAGTGTGAACTAATAACATGATTAATAAACAAAATTAAGTTACACCAAACTGAGTTTGTATATATGAGTCGATGGGTAAAATATAAAAAAAAAATAATAATAAAATAATAGTAACAATTGTTTCGAAGGAAACAAACAGCCTTGAAAGGTTTCCAAGCACCCATGTCTCCTCCTCAGGTGTTTCGAAAGAAACAACAACCCTTTCTTCCAACTATTTAAAGCAGCCCTCCCCATTTACTTGATCTAAGTCCTTCGATCAAACTAAGCCAAAGCTCTGCAGAAATTTGTGATTAGCTATATACATCCTTCGAATCACTATCCAAGGTAAGAACACCCCTCCTCATACAAGCCTTCTTGATTAATCTCTCTTAACTCATAAGAGAAGATGGATCGTTTCTATCATTCCGGTAAAACGCAGGAGTCGTATCATCATCTAACTCAGACTCGAGGCGAAACGAATCGGAGAATACTCTATACGATCCAAAAGGAGTAACAACCACCATCTCCCTTCTCTTCCCCTGTTTTTGTTTCTTATTTTCAAGCTTCTGTACCTAACTTTTAGATCATCTCTTTGCAAAAAAATCACGAAGGGCTCTTGTCAAGTTCGTCATCAATCATCCCTCCGAGCTTCCACGCGATTTCAGGCCAAAAACCAGTATCTAAATCAAGAAAACTACACCGGTTTTCAACACAAACCCCTTTACGTGCTATTTGCGAAATTTCGATTACCGTCCTTGATTTTCGGTGCTTGAATCTGATGGAATTTGTATTATACATGTTTTGTTATGTTAAGCTTATGTGTTAGATGTGTCTTTGTTGTTTGAGAACTAGATTAAGTATGCGAAATGACTTTGGAAGTTAAAATAAAACTGAAAAATTTATGTTGAAATGCAGTAACTTTAGCTATCCGTATCTTTTGATAGAAAAATGATTTTGACTCAAAACCAAAGAGGTTATGATCTCCATATGGTAGGAAGTTTGAGTGTAAAATATTACGCAAATTGGTTCAGTATTCTTGGAGTTATTCGATTTTTAAAGTTAAGACAGTAAGCTGGAAAATAAAGAAAAACAGGGCATTTTCATTTCAGTTCGAAACTTAGGAGTCATTTTTACTCGACTTTGACGCACAAATCTTCACAAACTCTTTATTGCCAATAAACTTGAAATAACTTAGTTTATTTTACTTGAAGAAAAACGCTATTTGGATCATCCGTTTGACGGGAATAAAATCGCGAACATGGGAGAAAATTCAGTCATTTTATGTCTTTAAACTAGCTAGCAAGGACCAGTTTTGAATTTTTTCTAATTACACTTTTTGTTCTATTGTCATGCGATTTCAAATAATTTTTATTGACCAAGCAAACTGTGTTAATGAATTTCAGTACGTAGTCGCGATGTTTTATGAACGGCTAGGACCGAAATTGATAAATATTATGCGAAAAACACTTTCTTCATTATAAAATCTAAAGAACGAGATTTAACGCCCTCGTTAAATTCTCAAACGACCAAACAAATATTTAAATATACTTTACATATTATTCCGATATTTTTTGAGCTAAAGAAAGAATGTTTTGCTTTGAAAATAGTTATATGAGTTACTACGACCACCTTTAAAATTATATTAATCGAGGATAAAAGGGATCACTAAAATACGGAAGAACTGTGCTAGGCGAAGTGCGGCCCAAGTCAAAGCTCGGACGGTCCCTGTGTTACGCTTGCTACACTGTTCAAGAAGTTTGTAGCTTTTCTTAAAAGTTAACCAGGTGGGTGTCACTACTGTATTGCCGATGTAAATGTTATATGGACTGTTGGTGTATTCTGAATTGAATTAAACAAACATCGACATATAAATAAGAATACAAGAATAAATTATGATGCACTTATTTTATGATATTATGATATGTGATATATGAATTTCGATTTCACGAAGGAGGTGGGAAGTGTTTATGGGGATTGCACGTGGTAAGTCGTTGCCAGTGTGGTCCCAATATGATAAAAGACTTTCGTAGTCAACAGACTTTTGTAGTCAAGATATGTGATGGGGATTGCACGTAGTAAGTTGTTGCTAGTGTTGTCCCCCCTATGATAAAGGAGATGAGATGATGGGGATTGCACGTAGTAAGTTGTTGCTAGTGTTGTCCCCCCTATGATAAAGGAGATGAGATGATGGGGATTGCACGTGGTAAGTTGTTGCCAGTGTTGCCACCCCTATGATAAAGGAGATGAGAATATAATGGTTATATAAAAGGAGACGATTGGGATTACACGTGATAAGTCGTTATCAGTGTCGTCCCACAATGGTGAAGGGAATGACGAGAATTATTATCAATGATATGAATGTGAAAGCAATATGAATAAGAATTATTTACGATAAAATATTAATAATAATTATTTCGGCGTACTGCCAATCTGTATAGCAGCGTGCAAGGATATCCACTGAGATTTTTATCTCACACCCCAAAACTAATATTTTTCAGGTTATGATCGAGAGGGGCCGGCGTTGTAGCAGGGATGACACAGAGTTCCCCCATATTAAGATGTTATAATATATCTATTTAAGACTTATGATAATAAATTGAAATGTGTTATGAAAGACGATATTTATTATTATGTCGAGTGACAAACATTTCTTAAGCAACTCGATGATCATTATGTAAGGTATCTTCAAACCAAATACTGCTTATCATATTCTAAATTTTCAAATAAATGGGCCCACACTGCTTCTATTACAACTTATAACTATCTTTAAATTATTTCCGCTGCAAAACTCTTATCGATTCACTTGTGTTATTATATTTTTAAAGAAATTTTCAAGTTCGGATTTTCAGTCACTAAGTGGCGACTCGAATTTAGAGTGTTCGAGGCTTAAAGGCTGCATTCCGGATTCGGGGCGTTACAGGTGGTATCAGAGCCTAGGTTCAAACCTTCGGCCAAAATGATTTATTTTCCCTTCTTTCAAAATGTTTATTTTAAAAAGTTAAGTCTTTCCGCAAAAGTCCTTCAAAAAAAAAATTATATTTATACATATGTACAAGTAAGAGAAATTTGGTTCAGTAAGTCTTATACTAAAGTATGTCAAAAATATTAAGATAATATTAAAAGGTATACCTCGTGGGAAAATGTGTCTCCCACTGCAGCCGAAGCTCCCTTAAGGTATGTAAGTATTTAAAGTTTCTAAGTAATAGTTATAATACAATAATGTTATGAATGTAGAAATTCCATCGTCTATGAAAGTTACAAAGGGAAAAAAATGAAATTATGTCTCGATATGATAAAGATATGAAGAGGGAAGGAAATTAAGTAAGTAACGCTTGATACGATAAGTTTATGAAGTAAACAATGATTATGAAAGGTTCTTTTACGAAGTGAAAAGTGTTATGATATGATTATTTACCTGTTTCATATAGTACGAGTGCAAGTTTATAAAAGTATTTCACATGCATTCACGGTACTTATGACATATATTTTCCTTTTGAAAAATAAGACGGACCTAAAAGTCTTATTTTATTTTAACATCAGTCCCTAATTCACTACATAAACTCGAAAACGCTAGATGCATATGATCTTGTTTTATCTTATTGGGATTTTTGTTCTTTTTCAATGGAGAAGGTCACTCCTCGTTTTAAACATCATATATATTATATTCTGCAACTTACTTCAAGTGGGTTTGCTTTATTCTATCCGTTACTTTTACCTAACTGTCACTTTAATGACATGCGATCAATGGTTCCCTAACATACAAACGACGATGTGCCGTCATTGTGCCGCTGAATCTAGACAGTGTGTGTCCAATGTACTGTGTACTCTCAATGTAGATCTGGTGCTAGTACCTTGTCGTTACGATTTTTTGGGTTCTGTTTTTGAAAGTTTTGTCACACCTATATGAAGTAATACATTCTTTCTTTTCAAACCTTTAGATGGCACCACGTGGACGTGGACGTGGACGAGCTACTAGGAATCGTGCTCAGGACCCTTCCGAAGAATTAGTAGGACAACAACCCCCTAACATTACCTCTGGAGCCGACATGGCAAGAGAATTCTTCAACTCTCTCCAAACTTTTATGCAACAACAAACCCCACCACCACTTGTACCTATGCCTCACCCGCCACCAAGAGCTAACGAATTTGTCGAACAGTTTCGACGTATGAAACCACCAAAATTAAATGGGAAAGAGGGTCCTATGGAAACTGAAGAATGGATTACTGGTCTGGAGCGAATCTATAAACATATGGTTCTGACTGATGGACAAAAGGTCTCTTGTGCACAGTTTCAACTTGGAGAAGATGCTGCCCGGTGGTGGGAATCTTACAACCGAACCTTGAATGCTGAAGGAAGACAATCTTTGACATGGGAGGAATTCAAGCAGGCAGTAATGGATAGGTATTTCCCGCAAGTTCTTTGCGATCAGAAGGAACAAGAATTTGTCAACCTGCGACAAGGAACTCTCTCAGTGACAGAATATGAGAGGAAATTTAATCAGTTGTCACGATATGCTCCACATCTGGTGGAGATCGATGAGAAGAAAGCAAGGCGGTTTGAATGGGGTTTGTTGGGAATAAAATGATTTTGATTTAGATATCAAAACCCCTGATTGATGATGTTCAGATTAGTTGAGATATGCTCAAGTCTAGTTCAGACAAGTTGTCTCAGAACACTTGAGTAAGTAGAATGCTTAAGTTAAAAATCTCAGAAATGTTGTGAGATTTTAGAGTTCAGGATAGTTGTCCAAAGCTGGAATGTTAGGCAGCTTGATAAATGTTAAGTCTCTAGGCCAAAGTTGCTAAGCTTTCAGGACAAGCTGACCAAATGGACAATTGAGCTGAAAAGATCAAGAGTGTTAAGGCAATGCTCATAAATGCAAATGATCAGAACATTTGAAGTGCAAATGATCAAAAGCATTGAATGCCAAAGCTCACAGAGGACACATTCAATGAAGCATTTATTGCCAATCATGCCTGAACCAAGCATTGAAGACTTAAAGCATTAAAGAGTGAAGCATTGAATGAATGTTGGAACATTCTAAATTGCAACAGGAATGTTCAGGGAGCTTGTCTCATCTGACCGTTGGTTGAGTGAAGATTCTGCCACAAATCAACCTTGGGAAATGTGCATATTTGGAATCTGACACAAGTCATCTCAGCCGCATTTTTCAGAAGTCAACACATTCATTCAAGCAACCATTGAAGAGGCTTTTTACACACTGGATAAAAGGATGCCAAGCCTCATAACCGTTTCAATGGTGCTGCAAATAGTCATATTTGAATTGCTATCCCTCCAACGGTTAGTTGTTCAAATTTTCCTATAAATACAAAAGTGATCAAAGGATTCATGCATCCAACTACTTGCTATCAAACTATCATCAAGCAAATCAAAGGAAACCAAGTTGTTCTTTAAAATTCCAAGTTTCCTGATCACTTCATTTAGCTAAGACAATCTTTGTAAACATCCAAAGCTTAACATTGAGATATCCTAAGCCTTTACAACTTTTCTTATTGTAAAGGATATCTCTACTAGTTGGAACCAAACCTCAAACCCTTATCTCATTAAGTGAAGAGAGAGTTTGTTGTAGAAGTGAGGAGTTAAGGACTGTTAGTGTGAAACACAGTCTTAACTCAGAGAGATTGAGCACTAGGACTCAGATTATCCTAGGGATCAAAGCACTAAGAGAGTGTTGTTGATCAGTGCACCTTGGCACTATAAAATAAGCTAATTCCATTGTGAAGGAATTATCCTGTTCAATCAGGGAAAGTGGATGTAGGAGCTTGAGCCTCTGAACCACTATAAACTTGTGTGCCATTTACTTAATGCACTCTTTATTGCACTTACATTCAATCATATTTCAAAGGGCAAAACTCAGTAAGTCAAGAAAAATTGTTTTGGACAAAGTCGCTGATAACTGTATTTTTCAGAAATCATCTTGGAGTATATCTTTGAGTCAAAGGCCAACCACATTCCGCACTTAGCAACTCTTTTAGATATTTAGCCAACTGATCACTCAATAGTAATCAGTAGGACAAGTATCTATCAAAGTTCACACTCAGGCTTGCTGTAAGACAACTTGCCTGATAACACAAGTTTGTTCAAAAAGAAAGAATTTGCATACACAACTGCATTCCCCCCCCCCATACACTTGTGTCATACTCCACCAAGGACCAACAAGTGGTATCAGAGCAGGGGTTCATAGACCACTGCTTCTGAAAATCCAACTGATTTTCAAAATCACATTATTTTTGTGGTCACTGAACTGATCCTAATTTCTGAAAAACTTATTTGTGTTAATCTGATTCTATTATTATAGAGATGGCTAACAATGCAGTTCCAGGAGATGATGTCAACACCATCAACAACATGGGTCCAAACCAAGTCAATCATATTTCTCATCACAAACTGCCAATGTTCTCAATTGAGAATTATGATTTCTGGAAGATCAGGATGAGAGCACATCTTGCTTGCCAGCATGATGAGATGCTCAAAGTCATCACCAGAGGGCCCTTCACATTCACCAAAGCAAATCCCAAACTCACTAATGCTTAGAAAGCAGATCCAAGGGAGTTGCTGCCAAAGGATGAAGATGAGTTTACAGCTGAGGAAAGAAAGAGACACAACCTGAACTACATTGCAATGAATACATTGTACTAGACTATTCCAGATGCAGTGATGGGAAGAGTATACCACTGCACATCAGCAAAAGAAATTTGGGACACCTTAGCACTTATGTGTGAAGGTACCCAAAAGATAAAGGAGAACAAGCTTCAAGTGGCTATCCAAAAATATGAACAATTTTCCATGGAGCCAAATGAAACTATTGATCATCTTGATGGCAGATTTACTGACATCATGAATGAGATAAACTTTCTTGGCAAATTCAATGCCAAAAGAGAAGTTGCCTTGAAAATTCTGAGAAGTCTCACATCCAAGTGGGACATATATTCTGTCATGATGCAAAATACCAGCAATCTTGACAACATGCCAATGTAGCAAGTATTCTCTGAACTCAAAGCATATGAGTTTGATCTAAACAGAAAGAAGGTGCATGATGAGCCATCCTCCTCAAGCAAAGGTGTTGCCTTCAAAGCTGCTGAAACAGAAAAGAAAATTACTCAAAGATCCTCTCAATCTGTTTCAAAATCTGAAATGAAGGAGGAGCTGACACTCATGGCAAGGAGATTTGAGAAGCTCAACTCCAGATTTGGTAGATACAAGAAGTTCTACCAAGACAACAGAACCAGAAGGAGATTCAGTTCTCCTGACAACAAATCAGAGGACAAAGTCTCTGATGAAAAGAAAGAAGTCAGATATGCTGATAGCAAGAAGTACAGCAAAGGTGAACCATCATCATCAAGGAGGAAGGAGTCCTCAAGCAAGAAGAATGATGATGAAGATGTGTGTTACAACTGCCAGAAAAAGGGTCACTTCCAGTATGATTGTCCTGACTTAAGTGCAAAGGAAAGAAAGGAGAGGCAGAACAAAAGAGATAAGAGGCTGAACAACAGAAAGGCCATGGTAGTTGGGGAATCAGCAAGTGAAGAGAGTGTCTACTCTTCTGATGATGGAATGTTCTCCAACAGTGACAGTTATGATGACTGTCAAATGGCATTTGAAAATGAAGAGGTATGTTCATCTTCCAATTCTACAAATAACACACATGAGTCCAGTGAAATCCACTTGAAACTCAACTTTGGAAAGTTACTTGAGGATTTCACCAGGCTACAAGAGGTATGCAATATGGAACTGAGAGAAAATGAGCTTTTGAATTCTAAAGTTCAAACTCCCAACCTTCCTAAACCAGGGTTTGACATTAAATCAACTGAGTTGTATCAGCAGACTGTGAGAGAACATGATGAAATGTCTCTCAAAGTCACTGAACAACAAAAGTTGATTGATGAACAAGAACTGGCCTTGAGGAAAAAGGATTTTGATCTTAGAATCCTCCAAGCTAAATTTGACAATCTCTCCAGTGAATTTGACACTCTTAAATTAAGTGGGGGGAGCTTAAAAATGAAGATGTTTGCCTTGAATAAATCTACTAAATCAATAAAAGAAATTCAAGGGTTTCAAAGACCATTTGCTCAAAAAGGTGGATTAGGCTATAATCCATTTGAACCCTCACCTGGTCTTAGTATTGCCTGTTGGGATATAAATTCACCCTAAGCCCCACTTGATGTTAGAATAGTTTTGATGGCCAAAACACTTAGAGTTTATAAATGTAATAGGATCAGCTGACTTGTATAGAACAGCTTAGACTAGTCTTGTGTGATCAACTGTATTGATATCAGCTGATCAGCACAGTCCTGGCTTACATGCCTATCCTCAAGATGAGAAGAGTAGAAGACATGAAGACTAGAAGATCCTTGAAGACCAGATAAGTTAAGGTGCTTGTATACCTACTTATCTGATGGAGTCCCATATTGAAGATGGCCTAAAGCAGTACAAAGAATTTCTAGATCAGAAGAGTGTTACTCTACTGATATCAGAAGACAGAAGACCTAAGGCCAGAAGAGTAGTCAGAAGACTAGAAGTACAGATCAGAAGACTATGTGCTCTTCCAGGACTCGGCTGATTCCCAAGTCATCTTGCAATTCAAACGAAGATCTACCTTATTTAGAAGATTGACATGATCCCAGGATTGAAGCAATCAAGCGGCTGGAATCAAGGAATCAAGCCATTATGGAAAGATTGCCTCAACGGCTAGTCAACTCCAACGGCTAGTTGCAAGCAATCACCACTATAAATACAAGAGGATGAGAAATCACAAGAAGTCACACAAGAGAGAATTCAACAAGCCAAGCAAGCAATCAAAGCTAAAGCCATACTGTTCTAAGAATTCTCAAAAGAGCCAGAAACCATTAGATTATCTATAGCTCTTAAGTTATTTCTATCCAACCCCTAAGAACCTAAAACCTGTTCATATTGTATATCAATTGTTTTAGGCATAGTGGTTAAGCAAATTATAAGCTTGAACCATTAGTTGGATACACCTCAAAAACCCCAAACCCTCACCGAAAGGTTAAAGTTTTTGAACCCCTTAAAGTGCAAGTGCTTACAATCACTTGTGGAGACCGTAGCTGTTAGGACGGCTCAGATCTCAAAGTCCTAACCTTGGGATTATAAAGGTCAAGACCCTTGTAATTTGTGGTAAATTAAAGGGATTAAACATCACGTGTGGACGTGAGAGTGGACGTAGGAACGTATATCCGAACCACTATAAATCCGGTGTTATTTACTTTCTGCACTTTACATTTCTGTCTTTACATACATTATTATATAGTGCATACTGTGATTTCAACATTCTTCAAAACAAGGCCATAACTTTCAAACCAGCATCAGCTGAGTATTTTCATTAAGCAAAACAAGTTGAACACTTTCATAAGAATTACAAGAACGAGTCTAAACCAGGGCCACCATAATTCCGCATATAACCTCCTCAGTCAGATCACTATAGTCATCTGGACCAGCAGACTTGCAGTCCAGTTGACATAGCAATCAGAAGAGGTTCTCAACTCTGTTTGAAAAAGTTTTAAAGTCTATTCACCCCTCCCCTCTAGACTTTAATCCCATTCACTACTCGTTCAGGGACCAACATTGCCTCATCAAGCAATTCTAAGATGACTTTTGTAAGATCAGTGGCCCAAGAAAATGAAATTGAAGTAAGTCAACCACTGATCAAAGATAAGGGTAAAGGAATTTTTATACCAACTCAAGTAAACAATATCCCTAAACCTATACCTAAGGAAAAGGTTAAAGACATTGCTTACAGGAGAAATGAGGTTCAGAAAGGTAGAACCAATGGATGGTCAACCTATCTGAATTCTCATCAGTGGGGTTGTCCAAAATCTGTTCAGAAAAGGCCAACTCAAATGAGGCAACCGCAACTGAATAGATTAAGGCCCATCCCATCTGACAGGTATAAAACCTTCAGGAAACCTGGACCTTACATGCCAAAAGGAAAAGGCCATCCAAGCCCCTATCCTCAAAGGTCTTACCAAGCTGCACCTAAGTCTAGTAACTTCAGGAGGAATGTCCCAAAGAAATTCACCAACTCTCCTGAACCTTACAAGGCTAACACTTATACACAGAGGCCACCCAAGGCATTTAAGGGTCAAACTGGGTATGTAGATGTAAATGGAAACCAAGTCAGTCACTTTGAGTCAATCAGAGTAATCAGGCAGATTTGGGTTCCAAAAGGGTACCTAAATTTTGACTTTGCAGGGCTGCAAGGACCACAAGAAGAGGAGAAGCATCAACAAGAAAACAGCATGGTACTTGGACAGTGGATGTTCAAGACACATGACTGGGAACAAAGAGCTTCTCTCAGAATTCATAGAAAAAGATGGTCCTTCAGTAACCTTCGGAGACAGCTCTCAAGGGATCACAAGAGGCTATGGTACATTAAACATTGGTAGTGTCAAAATTACTGATGTCTCATATGTCCAAGGCCTGAAATATAACTTGTTGTCTATAAGTCAAATTTGTGATAAAGGATATTGTGTTGAATTTGCACCAAATGAATGTATTATCAAAAATAATTCAACACAACAGGTGCTACTAACAGGGGTGAGAAAGGGAAATGTCTATTTTGCAGATTGGAGCAAAACCCCTGAAGCAGTTTGTCTTGTTGCCAAAAGCACAAGTGAGCAAAGCTGGCTGTGGCACAAAAGACTAAACCATCTGAACTTCAAAACCATCAACAAGATTGCAAGAAACTCTCTAGTTAAAGGGCTGCCAAATCAAGTGTTCATCAAAGAACATATATGCCAGCCATGTCAGGAAGGAAAGCAAATCAAAGCTTCATTCAAAGGGAAGCATGTCATCTCAACTGAGAGAGTTCTTCAACTACAGCATATGGATTTATTTGGTCCAATCATCCCAGTAAGTATAAATGGAAGAAAATATGCATTAGTTGTTGTTGATGATTTCTCCAGGTACACTTGGGTGGTATTCCTGTTGAACAAAAATGAGACTCAAGTCAAGCTACCTGAATTGATGATGAGATTGAGTAATGAAAAGGGCCTAAGTATTGTCAAAATCAGATCAGACAAAGGCACTGAATTCATAAACTCATACATCAATGAGTACTACAGCAAGGATGGAATCATTCATGAAACTTCAGCAGCAAGAACACCTCAACAAAATGGGGTTGCTGAAAGAAGAAACAGAACCTTGAAAGAAGCAGCAAGAACATTGATTGCTGAATCCAAATTGCCTAAAAGGTTCTGGGCTGAAGCCATTAGCACTGCATGCCACACTCAAAACAGGTCCTTAATCACCAAAGGACAAGGTAAAACTCCATATCAGTTATGGAAAGGTGGATTGCCCACTGTTGCTTATTTTCACATATTTGGTTGTAAGTGTTTCATTCATAATAATGGGAAAGAGCAATTGAAAGCTTTTGATAGCAAAGCTGATGAAGGAATATTTGTTGGATATTCACAAATCAGCAAAGCTTACAGAGTTTACAATTGCAAAACCCTTATTGTGGAAGAAACACCTCATGTTGTGTTTGATGAATCTATTAATGAGTTCAGGGATAGAAACCTGGATACTGATGAGATAACACAAAGAACAACCAGACTAAGGCTTCAAAGCAAGGAGACAGTGTTTGTAGATGTTGCCCAGCCTGAACTTGATGATAATCAAATACTGGACAACCTACCTGATGGCAATCAACCAGAAGTCAACCAACCTGAAAGTGAAATTGAACTGACTGACCTCATCCCAGTTCAAAACCAGGTAACAACTACCAATGAAGAAGCAGGCAATGCTGAGGTAGTAAATGGATCCAATATTCAAGGGGGAACCAATGAAAATGTCAACTTATCTGACAATGAGGACAATAACCCTGAATATGATCCTGAGCTTGATCCTTCAATTAACTTTCCTGAATTTAATGAGTATAGTGATCCAACCTCAGATGAGGACAATCCTCCTGAAGGGATCAGGTCTAGAAGGACTTGGTTGCAAGACCACCCAACTAGCCTGATACTTGGTAATCCAAGTGAAGGGATCAAAACTAGAAGATTTCATGGAGAAAGTGCTTTGTTTTGTTGTTTCCTTTCAGAACAGGAACCAAAAGATATTGAGGAAGCACTACAAGACACCAACTGGATCATAGCCATGCAAGAAGAGCTGAACCAGTTCACCAGAAATGAAGTATGGGAACTGGTGAATAGGCCAACTCATCAAGATGTCATTGGAACCAAATGGGTGTTCAAAAATAAGAAAAATGAAAATGACATCATTGTGAGGAACAAAGCAAGACTGGTGGCCAAGGGATATTGTCAATCTGAAGGGATTGATTATGATGAGACCTTTGCTCCAGTGGCCAGGCTTGAGGCAATCAGACTCTTCTTAGCATATGCAGCTCACATGAGATTCAAGGTATATCAAATGGATGTGAAGAGTGCATTTCTCAATGGGGTGCTCAAAGAAGAAGTATATGTTGAACAGCCCCCAGGCTTTGAAGAAGGAGACAAGGTGTACAGATTGAAGAAAGCCCTCTATGGCTTAAAACAAGCTCCAAGAGCTTGGTATGACACCTTATCACAGTTTCTTCTAGATCATGGTTTTGTCAAAGGCACTGTTGACAGAACTTTGTTCAGAATCTGTGAAGGAGATGATATTTTGTTAGTCCAAATCTATGTGGATGACATTATATTTGGATCTCCAAATGAGAAGCTGTGTGAGAAGTTTTCCAAACTCATGCAGAGCAAATTTGAGATGTCCATGATGAGATTGATGAATTTCTTCTTAGGACTTCAAGTCACTCAATCAAAGAAGGGAATATTCATCAATCAGGCCAAGTATACAAGGGACATGATCAAGAAATTTGGATGTGCTACAAGCAAGCCAGTCAGAATTCCAATGAATACTAACTGGAAAATGGATCCTGATGAAAGTGGAGAATCAACAAACTCCACTAACTACAGGGGAATCATAGGATCCTTGCTATATCTCACTGCAAGCAGGCCTGATATCACATTTGTAGTTGGAGTGTGTGCAAGATTTCAAGCAAATCCAAAGAAGAGCCACCTTGATGCTGCCAAGAGAATCCTAAGATATCTCAAGGGATCTGAGAATCTTGGATTGTGGTATCCAGCTGATGACAACATTGAGCTCACTGGATATTCAGATGCAGACTATGGACGATGTAGAATTGACAGAAAGTCCACCTCTGGAACATGTCAATTCTTGGGCATCAAGCTTATCTCATGGTTCTCCAAAAAGCAAAATACAGTTGCAACTTCAACAACTGAAGCAGAATATGTAGCAGCTGGAAGTTGCTGTGCTCAGATACTTTGGCTCAGACAGCAACTTAGAGATTACAAAGTCATCTCAAATGAAGTGCCAATATTCTGTGACAACAATAGTGCAATTACCATCTCACAGAATCCAGTGCTCCACACCAGATGCAAGCATGTGGATATCAAGCATCATTTCATAAGGGATCATGTGGAGAAGAAAGATATCAAGTTTGTCAAAATTCACATTAATAAGCAAAAAGATGATATCTTGACTAAGCCTCTTGCTGATGCAAGATTCTTGGAATTGTCAACTGAATTGGGCTTACTTGATCCAGGGAAGATGGAGAAATGAGGAAAGAAAGCTTATGTGAAGGGGGAAGTTCATTAAGATGAACTTCAGCAAAGTTGACCAATCTCACTGAAGCAGTCTGCCAAAAAGGAAAACTCAGCAAAGTTGTCCTTATGATGTTCAGCAATGTTGGTCAGGAGCTTTGTCCTAGTGGGACCCAGTCAGCAACATTGGGACCCACTCAGGCATGTTGGTCAGACATTTTGACCAAGAAAGAAGTCAAAACACAACTCAGGATGGTTGTCCGAGTAAAGTGGATAATTATTGCTATTTTTAGCATTGATTAGACATTTAAAAGATTTCTTGGTCTAAGAGTAGGCCATTTTAGGATGGCGTGTGCTATAAAGATTTTTGCCACCAAAATGGCAAATCAACATTTAATGCAAAATCTTAATTAAGATTTCATGAATTCTTGAGCCATCATCAAGGCCATTGATTTGCATTAAAACTCCATCAAACCGCCTAATGCCCACTACCCCACTTTATCCAATTGGTTTTAACTATTACCCACTGTCATTATCTATTAACCAACGGTTAATAAATTCCCCACATATATAAACTCCTCGATTTTTACTTCCTCCTCACGCACTCATAATTCCAAATTCTCAAGTTTTTCAAAACCTCTCAAAACCTGCAACTCTTCTCCAAAACCTATCCAATTCTCATATTATCCATGGCTCCCAAAATCAAGAGAGAAGAACTTGTAGATTCTTGAGCCATCATCAAGGCCATTGATTTCTCTTATCTTAGCAACCCAAATTCTCTTTGGTTTGAAAAGTTGGTAGCTTTTGATAGCCCTGACACAGAAGTTCATCAAGTCCTCCAATGGCTAAGGGAGGCAGGGCTTGAGAAATTTCTTGGCACCAAGCATGATTCCTGCCTGAATCCTTTCATGGCAGAGTTCTTTTCCCATCTCAGATGGAAGGGCAAAAAGGGTGATGTATGCACCAAGCTGACTTATGCTGAGGAAGATGAAGATGAAGAAAGCCAACATACCATCATCTTCACTGCTGAAGATCTAGATGCTAGCTTTGGGCTACCATCAGAAGGCCAAAATCCAGAAATTTACAAAGAAGGAGATGATCAGGAGTTCTACTATCCATGGATGATAGTACCTAAGAAACTAGTAAGTGCTCAAAACAAGAATACTTTAAAACCAGTTTATAAGCACTTGTTTGACTATGTTGTGAAGAGCTTATTGAGTCACTCTGGGAGTGTTGAACAAATCAGTATGCCAAAGTTGAGGGAGATGGCTGCTGTGATTGACTCTGCTGAAAAGAGAGTCAAATTTGATTGGAAAAGTTTCATTATGGACAAGATGATGAATGAAAAGTTCAAATTCAAGGAGGTGAAGCACCACAAGGTGGTAGTTGATGGGAGACTCCAGTTTTGCACAAGAGCTAGCTTGCTCTTAGAAAGATTTGCACATTATACCCACCTCCAAGCCAAGCCAAAGCCTTTTCCAGCTCAAAAGGTGATGTTCAGAAAACTGTCTTCCAAAACAGAAAAGAGGAAGCAAGATGCAGCCTCCAAGAAAGTTGTAGCTGTTGTACCAGCAACCAGAGCCTCTCCAAGAAAAAGAAAAGCTCAACCTGTGAAAGCTCAGCCAAAGATGAAGAGGATGAAGAAGATTCTGAGTGAATCTTCCCCAGAAAGTCAGTCAAGAAGTGGAGGAGCCACTTCTGAGGAAATTGAGAAGGTTGCTGAAGAAGGAGTCAACCCTCCTGAAGAGGGTGAGGAATTCAGAGAGGTTGTCCCCTTGCAACCTGAGACTGTAACAGAATATAGGGACCTTGATAAGCCAACAAGGTCTGAAAGAAGGAGGAGAATTATCAAATCTTCTGAGAAGCAGAAGTTGATGGAAGAAGAGAAGAAAAAGAAGGAATTTTTCAAGGAGATTAGACAGGCAAGTAGGTCTAACTCCAAGTCCAAGTCAAAGCCCAACAGCCCTGAAACCAACTCTCCTGATATTCAATCTGAAAGAATATCACCAAGACATGAGGAAGAGGAGTGCAAGACTCCTGAAGATGCCCCAATTGTGACCAAAAAGGTCTATTCTCCTGAAGGTGCCCCTGATAGGTCAGGAATTGATGTGCTGGCTGATTTAGCCAATATTGAAGACAGGCAGTTCTCCCCACTTGATCCCAGATTACTCTCCTACACCAAACTTCTTGAAACTGTTCTTCAAGAAGGTGATCAAGTTGTTCTCCCACCCATTCCAGCCATTCCAATTACCTCTTCAGGAACATTGCTCTCAAAAGCACCTGAATCCCAACTTGTCTTAAGCTCTTCTGAACCCAATCCTTCTGAACCCAACCTACCTGAATCCCAGCCCAACCTACCTGAATCCCAATCCAACCCCCCTGAATCCCAAACCAACTCTTCTGATGGAGATGATAGTGGTGAAGAGTACACCTATGAGGGGATGTTGAGGCAGATTGCAAGAGCCAATGTGGATGAATTATATCCAGGATTGAAGGCATATCCTAGGCTGCAACAACAGTTCTATGATCTCAGAGCACTTGTTGAGATCAAGGATAGAACAATTGTGGAAATAGCTTAAGCTATTAAGGATAAGGGTGCTAACTGGTGGCAGGTTGAAGAAAATAGGCTATTACATTTTGCAAATGTAAAGAAGACCAGTGTGTTGACCACTGAGGCCTTATTTTGCACCATTGTTCATGAGAAGGTGCTTGCTGAGAGAGAAAGAATTGCACAAGGAATCAAGCATCCTGATAGCACATCTGATGATAATGATGATGATAATGATGACAACACCAATCCCAACCCTCCTGGCCTCAATTCTGCTCAGGTACATTACTTGACCTATCATTCTGTTAAGGACTCTGAAAATTCAGAGGAGTTGACCAAGGATGGTGACTCAGTCCAAGATGCATTGGCCAAGGATGGTTCTTCTGAGCCTGAGGCACAGCTTGACAATGTTGAGACTTCCATGGGAGAAGCTAGTTTGGCTAAAGCCTCATCAATGTCAGGACAGTTGGACATTGACCAGCCTTTAGTCATTCAGGATGACTCAGTGGCCTTGGGATGCCCAAGCACTGTGATCTCCCAACAACTGCCCTCTGTGGATCCTGTTGAGGATATGGAGGTGTCAGGTTTAGGAATGGAAGGAGTTGAAAAGGCTGATAGTATTGAAAAATCAGAGGGAGATGGTGAGGATGATTGTGTGATTACTGGTTCCTTGAGTGCACCAATTATAGAGGGAGATGAAGTAGAAATATTGGGTGCAGCCCAATATGAGAGTCAGGCTATTCTTCAAGTCAAATCTGAACTTGATGAATCCCTTGGTGAAAGGAGGCCTGATTCTCAAGTGAATGTGAGTCTATCTGTTGATATTGAAGAAAAGAAACTAGTTGAAAATGAGAGTATAGGTGCTGATGTATCAGACCTATTGGGAGATAAAAAGAATGAGGGTGTTGAGGGAGTTTTTACTAACACTCTTAGTTTTGCAGATTCAGTAGCTGTTACCATTGAGCAAATTTTTGCAGATGCTTCCCTTACAGATATACCAGTTGCTGCTGACATTGACCTTGAAGCAGTCTCAGCAAATGTGTCCACATTGAATAAGATGTACTTTGAACAAGCCAATACCACTGAGGCTGGTTTTCAGATTGCTACTCAGACTGCATCCATCATTGAAGAGCAATCAGAAAAGTTGGATACACTGGTCAGGGAAGTTGGGAAAGCACATGCTGCAACAGTGGATACTCTAGATGGCCAAGGCAAAACTTTAGCCTCTGTGGAGATGAGGCTAACTGGCTCAGAAGAGGTGATTTTGCCCACATTAGATGCAAGAATTTGTGGAGTTGAAACTGGACTGCAAACAGTTTCAACAGAAGTAATAAAGGCAAAGGATGAGATGGTGAAGTTCACAAAATCTGTGAAGAAAGAGCAGCTGGGCCTCAAGAATCTCTACAAGGACAATGTGAGAGCTCTAAGGAGGACAATCAAGGATGCATTGAGGCAAAGGACAGCAGCTCAGAGAAAGAAAGCTGAGGAATTGAAAGCTGCTATGGTGAAAGAAGTTGCAGAGAAGTTCATTGTTGAACTTATGGCCAAAGTGTCTGATCAAGTTGTGGCCAACCTCACTGATCAACTTCAGGCCAAACTTGATCAATCACTGAAAGCCACTTTGGATGCCATTGTTGCTTAGAAGATGAAACCTGTTCACACATTCTTAAGCATGGCAGATGACAAGATGCAAACCATTCATGATGAGAATGTCTATTTGTTGCAGGAGTTGAAGTCCCTCACTCAAGCTCACTCACATCTCTCTGTCTCTATGAGTGAGTTAAAGCCCCAATGTTTTGATAATGCCAAAAAGGGGGAAAGAGAGAGAGCTAGAGCAAAGGGAACCTTGGTGATTGGTGAACCAAAGGGAAAGGAGAAGGTCCCTGAGATTGAGGAGGAGGAAGAAGAAGACATTGGGAAAGGCAAAGGCCCAATGAATATTGAGAATTTAACTGAGGAAGAGCAGATCCAAATTGCTGTTAAAGAATCTATGATGTCTGCAATGGAAAGTCAGGCAAGGAAGCAACAAAGGCCTGGTGGTGAGTCAGCAGGACTTGACCCCAAGGAGAAGGTTGTTGAAGTAAGGGGGAAGGTGACAAGAGCTTCTGAAAGAAAGAGGAAGGAATTGCAAGCCTTCAATGAATTCCCAACCAGCCTGACTCTTCCATCAGAATTCCAGTCTGAAGAATCAACCTCAGTGAGGCAGTCTAAGAGACTGAAGAAAACAGCCAATATGCCTATTATTGAAGAAGAAGTACAGGACAGAGAGCCTGAAGTTAGTGTGCCCAAGCTTGTTGATGATCCTTCTAAGATATTTGAAGAAGGATTTGGAAAAGATCCTGAGACACAGGAGAAGCTAGCTCTTCAAAGAGCTAAAGAGAGAATGGATCAGTTGGTTGAGGCCAACAAGGCAAGAGATGAGAGGAGGGAAAACTTCAAAGCTCCAAGAAGGAGGGCTTCTTACAGAAGACTCAAACCATAGATGCTGCAGAGATGGGACACTCAGTACCCTCACCATGATAAGTGGGTTCCAATCTCACTAAATGATGCATGGGAGGAGGCCAAGAGAAGCTTTGTATATAACTTTTATGTCATTGGGAAATGGCTTGAAGAGAGTGTAGATGAAGTCTTTGTGCAGTTTATGTTTGAGAACCATAGGGACCTCTACCAGAAGCTGTTTGCAGCAGCTGAGATGGCAAGAGTTGAGTTCAAGGCCCCTGGTCCTATTCTGTACATGCCTCCTAAGTTCAATGGGAACTTAATTGATGAGGGAAAGATTCTGGAAGAGTTCATCAATATCATGAGGATGGAAAAGATGAAGATTGGCCCTAGAGGATCCAACAAGCATGTTTGGGAGTTGAAGAAGAGGGTCTGGGCTCAATATGGCATTGCTCCTCAAGATGATGGAACTCTCTCATGGATAAATTCATTCCTTCCCTATCCTTCTGTGATTTCAAATTTGTTGTTGTTATCTTGTTTTTCATGTATCAGCTTTGTTGTCCTTTTTTATTTTCTGATCTGTAATGCTCTATGATATATAAAAGGACCACTGATTTTCTATCAAGAGATAATAACTCATTATCTCAACTAACCTAACATGACATGGTTTACTTGATTTATTGTGCTAACAGTTTCTTTCAGGAAAGTTGACCAGATCACTCACCCTGAAGGTAAAGTATAGTATAAGTCAAGTTCCCTTTGTAATAGGTTTTGGCATCATCAAAAAGAGGGAAATTGTTGGGAATAAAATGATTTTGATTTAGATACCAAAACCCCTGATTGATGATGTTCAGATTAGTTGAGATATGCTCAAGTCTAGTTCAGACAAGTTGTCTTAGAACACTTGAGTAAGTAGAATGCTTAAGTTAAAAATCTCAGAAATGTTGTGAGATTTTAGAGTTCAGGATAGTTGTCCAAAGCTGGAATGTTAGGCAGCTTGATAAATGTTAAGTCTATGGCCAAAGTTGCTGAGCTTTCAGGACAAGCTTACCAAATGGACAACTGAGCTGAAAAGATCAAGAGTGTTAAGGCAATGCTCATAAATGCTAATGATCAGAACATTTGAAGTGCAAATGATCAAAAGCATTGAATGCCAAAGCTCACAGAGGACACATTCAATGAAGCATTTATTGCCAATCATGCCTAAACCAAGCATTGAAGACTTAAAGCATTAAAGAGTGAAGCATTGAATGAATGTTGGAACATTCTAAATTGCAGCAGGAATGTTCAGGGAGCTTGTCTCATCTGACCGTTGGTTGAGTGTAGATTCTGCCACAAATCAACCTTGGGAAATGTGCATATTTGGAATCTGACACAAGTCATCTCAGCCGCATTTTTCAGAAGTCAACACATTCATTCAAGCAACCATTGAAGAGGCTTTTTACACACTGGATAAAAGGATGCCAAGCCTCATAACCGTTTCAATGGTGCTGCAAATAGTCATATTTGAATTGCTATCCCTCCAACGGTTAGTTGTTCAAATTTGCCTATAAATACAGAAGTGATCAAAGGATTCATGCATCCAACTACTTGTTATCAAACTATCATCAAGCAAATCAAAGGAAACCAAGATGTTCTTTAGAATTCCAAGTTTCCTGATCACTTCATTTAGCTAAGCCAATCTTTGTAAACATCCAAAGCTTAGCATTGAGATATCCTAAGCCTTTACAACTGTTCTTATTGTAAAGGATATCTCTACTAGTTGGAACCAAACCTCAAACCCTTATCTCATTAAGTGAAGAGAGAGTTTGTTGTAGAAGTGAGGAGTTAAGGACTGTTAGTGTGAAACACAGTCTTAACTCAGAGAGATTGAGCACTAGGACTCAGATTATCCTAGGGATCAAAGCACTAGGAGAGTGTTGTTGATCAGTGCACCTTGCCACTATAAAACAAGCTAATTCCATTGTGAAGGAATTATCCTGTTCAATCAGGGAAAGTGGATGTAGGAGCTTGAGCCTCTGAACCACTATAAACTTGTGTGCCATTTACTTACTGCACTCTTTATTGCACTTACATTCAATCATATTTCAAAGAGCAAAACTCAGTAAGTCAAGAAAAATTGTTTTGGATAAAGTCCCTGATAACTGTATTTTTCAGAAATCATCTTGGAGTATATCTTTGAGTCAAAGGCCAACCACATTCCACACTTAGCAACTCTTTTAGATATTTAGCCAACTGATCACTCAATAGTAATCAGTAGGACAAGTATCTATCAAAGTTCACACCCAGGCTTGCTGTAAGACAACTTGCCTGATAAGACCAGTTTGTTCAAAAAGAAAGAATTTGCATACACAAGTGCATTCCCCCCCCCCCCCACATACACTTGTGTCATACTCCACCAAGGACCAACAGGGTTTGAGACCTGAAGTTGGAGATACTGTAGCCGGGCTAAAACTTATGAACGACAACGAGGTCTTCGACCGAGCACTAATTATTTCTATCGGCATGGGATTAGAATTTAAGCCAATCCCCGCGACACTATTAGTTAACCGAAATATGCAACCTAACTTTAAGAGGAACCAAAACCCGCCTACGAATGGAAATGATTTTGCCATTGGAGTTAGGCCAAGGAACCACCGACTATGTCCCAAGTGCAACAAGGGACACGGAGGAGAATGCTGGTTTGGGAAGGGAGTATGCTACAACTGCCGTCGGCCGGGACACAAGACTATAGAATGCTCTGAACAACTATTTGAACGACCACCGTTGAGGATTAATCAATTCGGTGACAACCAAATCATACCGCTACCAATAAGGAGTGTCTCGGGACAAGATCATCAAGAATGGGCTGTGGTAAATGCTATTCTCGAGGAAGGTAATGAAACCGACACATAATAAATCACGTTAGGCATATTACTAGTACTCGATTTCACCTACATACATATTATTTCGTACTGAAGCTTTCTAAACTTTTATATTCGATAACTTTAAAGGAAGCTTGAAAACTAAAGTGTTAAAATATAAATATTAAATATGCATGTTTAATATGAGAATTCTGAAAAAATTTGAGAGGTTGAAATATAAATATATTTATATATATTTACATAGGATAAGATGGAGGCCAAATCTTATCCAAATAAATTTTACTAAATAAGATATATATATTGGTGAATACAACTTATATGGTTATGGAGTTTGAAGTATAAAATATTAGAAATAAATTTGATTACCTTTTTTAAGAAAACTTGTGTAGTCAACGAGCACTAAGAGAAATGAAAAATGAGTAAGCGAAATTTCGGGGACGAAATTCTTTTAAGGGGGTGAGGATGTAACACCCCGTCCCAAAAATTTAATATAAATAATGCATAAATAAACTTAATAAACTAGAATTTAATTTTTCGTATTTTTCTCTCCCAATAATAATATTAGAGTGTGTATATTTGCAAAGACTTTGAATTTTTCAGGAAACGGACGAGCATTTTAAGGCGGGCGCACTCCTAGCACTCTAAAAGAAATTTTAAATCATAAACACATTAAAGGAAACTTTAACTTCCGTTCGTTGAAAGAAATCAAAATTTCGACGAATTTGAGAGTTTATCATTTAGAAATCGAATCAAATAAATAAATAAATTTTGTCTCGAAACGTGACGGATCAACAACCAAAAATCCTAAATAATTAATTCCATCGAGTTCATAAATTCGATTTAACAAAACCACGATTTTAAAATACGGGTTGGTGATACGAAGGCGTAACATCGAGTGTGAACTAATAACATGATTAATAAACAAAATTAAGTTACACCAAACTGAGTTTGTATATATGAGTCGGTGGGTAAAATATAAAAAAAAAAAATAGTAATAAAATAATAGTAACAATTGTTTCGAAGGAAACAAACAGCCTTGAAAGGTTTCCAAGCACCCACGTCTCCTCCTCAGGTGTTTCGAAAGAAACAACAACCCTTTCTTCCAACTATTTAAAGCGGCCCTCCCCATTTACTTGTTCTAAGTCCTTCGATCAAACTAAGCCAAAGCTCTGCAGAAATTTGTGATTAGCTATATACATCCTTCGAATCACTATCCAAGGTAAGAACACCCCTCCTCATACAAGCCTTCTTGATTAATCTCTCTTAACTCATAAGAGAAGATGGATCGTTTCTATCATTCCGGTAAAACGTAGGAGTCGTATCATCATCCAACTCAGACTCGAGGCGAAACGAATCGGAGAATACTCTATACGATCCAAAAAGAGTAACAACCACCATCTCCCTTCTCTTCCCCTGTTTTTGTTTCTTATTTTCAAGCTTCTGTACCTAACTTTTAGATCATCTCTTTGCAAAAAAATAACGAAGGGCTCTTGTCAAGTTCGTCATCAATCATCCCTCCGAGCTTCCACACGATTTCAGGCCAAAAACCAGTATCTAAATCAAGAAAACTACACAGGTTTTCAACACAAACCCCTTTACGTGCTATTTGCGAAATTTCGATTACCGTCCTTGATTTTCGGTGCTTGAATCTGATGGAATTTGTATTATACATGTTTTGTTATGTTAAGCTTATGTGTTAGATGTGTCTTTGTTGTTTGAAAACTAGATTAAGTATGCGAAATGACTTTGGAAGTTACAATAAAACTGAAAAATTTATGTTGAAATGCAGTAACTTTAGATGTCCGTATCTTTTGATAGAAAAATGATTTTGACTCAAAAACAAAGAGGTTATGATCTCCATATGGTAGGGAGTTTGAGTGTAAAAAATTACGCAAATTGGTTCAGTATTCTGGGAGTTATTCGATTTTTAAAGTTAAGACAGTAAGCCGGAAAATAAAGAAAAACAGGGCATGTTCATTTCAGTTGGAAACTTAGGAGTCGTTTTTACTCGACTTTGACGCACAAATCTTCACAAACTTTTTATTGCCAATAAACTTGACATAGCTTAGTTTATTTTACTTGAAGAAAAACGCTATTTGGATCATCCGTTTGACGGGAATAAAATCGCGAACATGGGAGAAAATTCAGTCATTTTATGTCTTTAAACTAGCTAGCAAGGACCAGTTTTGAATTTTTCCTAATTACACTTTTTGTTCTATTGCCATGCGATTTCAAATAATTTTTATTGACCAAGCAAACTGTGTTAATGAATTTCAGTACGTAGTCGCGATGTTTTATGAACGACTAGGACCGAAATTGATAAATATTATGTGAAAAACACTTTCTTCATTATAAAATCTAAAGAACGAGATTTAACGCCCTCGTTAAATTCTCAAACGACCAAAAAAATATTTAAATATACTCACTACAAGAAAAAAGGCTTTTTGCCACATAGCTTTTATCACACTATAAAATAAATATGGTAAAAAGTATTGTGTAGCCACATTAAAAAAGTTAGTGTGTTAATATGTGTATTTTTAAAGACATTCAATAATAAGTGTGGCGATATATACTCAATTACCACACACAATAATAAACATTGTCTATTGTCACACCCCTATTAACACACTAAAAATAGATGTGTTTATAAAGTAGCTTTTAAATACATCATATTTTAAATGTGTTAACAAGTATGTTATTACCACACTAAAAAAACTAAGTTGTGTTAATATTAACTCTAATGCCACATTATTATGTTAGAATTATAAAAAAAATCAAATTATATTAATTTTTTATTTCATTCTATATTAGCTGATGAAAATTTTGTATTCATAAATATTATAAATTTTGAAAAATAAATAAAATTAATTTGAGTTTTAATCAGCAAAAATTATACACTTTTTTTCTTAAAAATATCTGGTATATATATACATACACGATATATTTCTAAAATAATGTTAAATTAATTTAATAAGCACAATATACGATTTTTCAAAATGTTCATATATATATATATTTATATTCGTGAAATTATAATACTAAATAACTTGTAGCATAGTGGTAAAGTCATTAAATTATATTCAAATGGTGTAGGGTTCGAGTCCTATAGAACGCAGTGTGTGGCCTACCACACATAAAATAAATGTGGTCTACTTTTTAAATTTTATTTTTAATTAATATTTAAATGTAAATTTTAGAGTGTGATAACATCTACTTTATTTCCTCATTCTAAAGTGTGATTATATCTCATTAGTCTATCCTCACACGACTTTAGACCACACATAAAATAAATGTGATAATAGATAAAGTGTGATTATAGATATTTTATTATAACATTTTTATGTGTCCTTAAAAACAATTTTTTTTGTAGTGACTTTACATATTATTCCGATATTTTTTTAGCTAAAGAAAGAATGTTTTGCTTTGAAAATAGTTATATGCGTTACTACGACCACCTTTAAAATTATATTAATCGAGGATAAAAGGGATCACTAAAATACGGAAGAACTGTGCTAGGCAAAGTGCGGCCCAAGTCAAAGTTCGGACAGTCCCTGTGTTACGCTTGCTACACTGTTCAAGAAGTTTGTAGCTTTTCTTAAAAGTTAACCAGGTGGGTATCACTACTGTATTGCCGATGTAAATGTTATATGGACTGTTGGTGTATTCTGAATTGAACTAAACAAACATCGACATATAAATAAGAATACAAGAATAAATTATGATGCACTTATTTTATGATATTATGATATGTGATATATGAATTTCGATTTCACGAAGGAGGTGGGAAGTGTTTATGGGGATTGCACGTGGTAAGTCGTTGCCAGTGTGGTCCCACTATGATAAAAGACTTGTATAGTCAACAGAATTTTGTAGTCAAGGGAGATGATGGGGATTGCACGTGGTAAGTCGTTGCCAGTGTGGTCCCAATATGATAAAAGACTTTCGTAGTCAACAGACTTTTGTAGTCAAGATATGTGATGGGGATTGCACGTAGTAAGTTGTTGCTAGTGTTGTCCCCCCTATGATAAAGGAGATGAGATGATGGGGATTGCACGTAGTAAGTTGTTGCTAGTGTTGTCCCCCCTATGATAAAGGAGATGAGATGATGGGGATTGCATGTGGTAAGTTGTTGCCAGTGTTGCCCCCCTATGATAAAGGAGATGAGAATATAATGGTTATATAAAAGGAGACGATTGGGATTACACGTGATAAGTCGTTATCAGTGTCGTCCCACAATGGTGAAGGGAATGACGAGAATTATTATCAATGATATGAATGTGAATGCAATATGAATAAGAATTATTTACGATAAAATACTAATAATAATTATTTCGGCGTACTGCCAATCTGTATAGCAGCGTGCAAGGATATCCACTGAGATTTTTATCTCACACCCCAAAACTAATATTTTTTAGGTTATGGTCGAGAGGGGCCGGCGTTGTAGCAGGGATGACACAGAGTTCCCCCATATTAAGATGTTATAATATATATATTTGAGACTTATGATAATAAATTGAAATGTGTTATGAAAGACGATATTTATTATTATGTCGAGTGACAAACATTTCTTAAGCAACTCGATGATCATTATGTAAGGTATCTTCAAACCAAATACTGCTTATCATATTCTAAATTTTCAAATAAATGGGCCCACACTGCTTCTATTACAACTTATAACTATCTTTAAATTATTTCCGCTGCAAAACTCTTATCGATTCACTTGTGTTATTATATTTTTAAAGAAATTTTCAAGTTCGGATTTTCAGTCACTAAGTGGCGACTCGAATTTAGAGTGTTCGAGGCTTAAAGGCTGCATTCCGGATTCGGGGCGTTACACAATTGGTGGCGGTAGCTTACTTCTTTGGTGAGCTTCGTTAGTGGTAAAATTCTAAGGTAATACACTAATTCCCAAACTTTGCATTCAACTAGATAGTTTCATTTAAGTTTGGGGGGTTTCATGTGTTTACTTCATTTATATTGCACCATTGTTCCTAGTTTTGGTGATTGATATCTTGTGGATTGTTGGTGTTTGAGGCTTAATTGATGGTGATTGTTGTTTTTTTTAAGTTTTGTTGAGCTTGTTGGTATTGATTGATGCTTGCTTGTTCACTTGATTTTGTGAAAATTTGTGCTTGGTTTGGTGCTCTCAATTCATGATTAGACAAGCTTATGAGCTTTAGAGCCTTAGACTTTCATATATTATGGTCTATTTTCCTTCATGTGAGTATCATTCATGCTTGTGTGCTCTAGAACTTGCCAATTGTCTTGTTTGAAGCTACTATTTGTGTGAAATTTTTGGAAGTGATATAAGGCCATCTTTGTTTTGAATAGTCACTTGACCAAATTTTCCATACCAAATGAAAATTTTCGGTAGTTAGCCACTTTGAGCATATTGACCTATATTCTTTGGCAACCTACAAATTTAGCCTATTTGCCCATCTTGTATGAGCCTAATTTTCCCAATGAACTAGTGGAGCTTGAATGTTGTCAAATGTGGTTGAATTGAGGTGAAATATGAATTTGGTGGATTTGTTTGGTTGGAAGTGAAGAGATTGAAAAGAAAAGAAAAAAGATGAATTGTGAGTTGTGCATAAAAAAGATTGAGTTGATGTGAAAAGAAAAAAGATTGAAAAATAAAACTCTTATGTGTACAAGCATTTGGTAGAGCTTCAAATTCAAAAGTGTTGATTGGTTGGTGGTGAAAAATGTGCTTGAAAAGAAAATAAACAAGTAAATTGTGTGAGTAGAACTTTGAGTTGCAACTTGATCAATTGCAACTTTCCTCTTGCTTCACTAGTTTACGAGTCACTTTATCCAATCTTTTCCTACCTTAACCAAAGAGCCTACATTACAACCAAATGTGAAGTCCTTATTGATTCATTATTTGAACACTTTCATGTGGTGGAGAACTTAGACATTTGGGAAGCATATGGTAGTGGAGAAAATTTCATTTTACGTCCTGTAACTTAGGCCTAATCCAATTTATATCCTTTAAATTTGTACTTTTTCGATTTACGTCCTTTTTGGTCCAATTTACGTCCCTTCCGCCGTAAAATTTTAAAACTCACCGGAATGTGAGGAATAAATTGGGATTCCGGCCAAATTTTCCAATTTACGTCCTTTAAGTTTGAAAATTAAAATTTAATAATTAAAATTTTCTAAAAATCCCATTAAAAATTTAAAAAATCTAAAAGTATCATTAAAAATCCAAAAATCTCCTTAAAATTAAAAAATATAAAATGTGTAAAATAAAATTCAAAATATATCACTAAAATTTTGAAAAATATCATTACAAATTATAAAATGTGTAAAATATAAATAAAAAATTCAAAAATTTTGAAAATACAAAAAATAAAACAATCTACAATACAAAGAATGGAAAATATGTAATTTAAAAATTAAGAAATTCAAAATCTCATTAAAATTTCTCAAAACTCTAAAAATCTCATTAATTTATTAAAAATATGTATATTAAAAATTACTAATTCTTTATTTTTTTTTTAAAACAAAAAAAAATTACTAATTCTAAAAATCTAATAAAATAATAAAAATTATTAACATTTCAATAAAAATCAGACTTGATTCAGACTCGTCTGCCATTAAAGTTTTGCTCGAACTCCTAAAAATTTTGGGTCCCACGAGATTTTCCAACTCACCGTCGAGGTTGAGTGTAAATTCCACATGCACCTTGATCGATTTTGGAACATTCCAAAATTCATTTTCACGATATTTTTAAAATTGTAGAATTTTTTATTTTAAACATTTTAAAATTTTTAATTTATATATTTTTTTTATTTTTATGAGTTTTAGAAAAAAATTAAATAATTTACACATTTTTTAGATTTTTTTTATTTTTATGAGTTTTTAGAAAAAAAAATTAAATTTACACATTTTCATATTTTTTGAATTGTACAAATTATAATTTTTTATAGATTTTTTATATTTATTTTACACAATTTATAAGATTTTAATGAGATTTTTTGATTTTTAATGATATTTTCAGAATTTTTTAATTATTAATTTATAATTTTCAAACATAAAGGATGTAAATTGGACTATTTGACCGGATTTTCAATTTTCCGGTGGAAAGGATGTAAATTGGACACCCTAGGACGTAAATTGAAAACGTGAAAACTTAAAGGATATATTCTGAATTAGGCCTAAGTTACAGGGCGTAAAATGAAATTTTCTCTATGGTAGTGCACTTGTGTAATTTGATGTTGAGAGAATACACTTCCTTGATATACACTTTGAGTGTTGAGAGATACACTTACTTGTGAGGAAATTGTGAATTGAGCACTTAATCTTGCATGAATTTGAGCATAACTTGTCAATTTGTTTGTTGATATTTTTACCTCTTGACTTGACTAGATTGAGGAAAGTTGACAATCACTCATTCAATTTTGATTGAATTTCTTCGCAATCCTCCCACTTGTTTTATATTTCTTTCGTTGCTCGGGGACGAGCAACACTTTAAGTTTGGGGGGTTGATTAGTGTGAAAATTGCTTGAAATTCATGTGTTTATTTTACATAATTTTGAGGGTTTTGTTGCATTATTCACACTAAATTGACTAATTGCACTTGAAATGAGAAAGGTATGTGTTTTGATATTTTTTAGGTAAATTGAACATATTTGCAAGCAAAATACGTGTCTGAAAATTTATGGAATCAAGAAGATAATTTCACCATTGAATGCGTCTCGAAAAAATGAGTGGAAAGAAAAAAAGAATCAAGTCAATCGGAGGTCGGAAGCTCAAGATATGATCGAAACGATAAAATGCGGAATGGAAGCAGAATCCACTCGGGCAGCCGAGTCAACCCGCTCGGTTGACCAAGTGAAATCTGCTTCAAGAGCATTTTCTGGACTTCCATCTCCCTCGGTTGACCGTTTGAGGTCACTCGGTCGACCGTTTGAAGCCGTTTCTGCTCGAAAATTCGAGAATTTTAAAGGATTTCAAAGGCCTAAGTGCAAATTTCGTCTCCAACACTCTTCCCAACTATAAGAAGCACCCCAAATCAGATTTTTAAGGGTCTTCCAACTCATTTTTCACATACACAACATGAGATAAGTAGAAGATTAAATAGATTAGGGTTTGAGGAGCTTCTCTCCTCAAACACACTCTCCATTAGATAGTTTTTATGCCTTTTTATTTAGAATCATTTGGGTATTTCATTTTCATGTAAGAATGGAAGAATTTCAAGACTCTCAAGGTGCTATTTTCCTTTTATTTAAGCTTCGTTTGGTAAAAATCATTTTCATATTTTTTTTTGTTATTTTAGCCATGGGTGTTTTCTCAAACAGCATGGGCTAAGGTTTTTATGCTTTGGGTGTTTAAAACCATGCGAATATTTAGTGTTGGAATAGTTTATGCTTTGAATATTGTTGATATTTGGATTGTTGCTTCTTTTATTCAGTTTTATTGGTGATTTGTGTATTAGCTTCTATTAATCCGTATTTTGAGGCATGTTTAGTGTAGACGAGAGTTACATGAACATGTTTAAATTTATGGTGTGAGTTGTTGGTATACAAATGCGTTTATTATACTTTTAATTCGTCGATAGAGAGTTAATTGTATTAAAACCTCATTAAGAGACATTAATTACTTGAATGGTTATTTGGGTAGTTGGTGAGGATTAGGAAGATGTCGTATTACCGGGTTTGGGAACACCTTAGACGTAAGGCTATAGTACCCTAAGGGAAATGATTTTCATCCTAGCATCTTGATGCTCTTAGTAAATCCAAATTGAAGCATAAACACGGTATAAACAATCCCACTCTATTTCACTAGGTAGAGAACACCTAAAGCATTCCCACACTTGCACTTCTTCGAATATAGTTCGTAGTTGTTATTTGTTCTTACTTGTCATTTTCTTGTTTTGTTGATTTAGTTGTTAAATTACTTGTTAGCCTTAAGATTGTGTTTAGTTTAATTTATTGTGTTTATATTATTGTTTAGCTTTAGTTTTGCATCAAACTCCCGAAACCGTAGCTACATTAGTTGTGACGACGTACAACTCTACGGATCCATTGCACTAGCCCACCTCCCATGGTTCGATACTACTTGATTGAAATACTTACGTGTATACTACTACGATTCCTTATGATTTAGGGGAAGTAGTTAGTCAACATATAGTGACCAAAATTCGTTCAAGTCAGAGAGACAACCTCAAAATGTCTATATTTGTCTTCCTTGAACTTTGCACCTGGAAGACAGGTTCTTGAATGTGACATGTCCTTAATTTGGGAAGTAAACGGGTGTGAGCTTCTTGTCTTCACTTTGATGCACTCTTCCCAATGTCTGGCTTGAAAATTCACTTGATCAAACATGGACATCACTTCTGATCATAAGTTCCATGATAAGGACAACTTTCCTTATCATCTGGACAAGTCTGCTTATCAATTTCAGCAGACATGGCTTATCAGCAGTGTTGGCATAGCTCCCTTTAGATGACTTGGCTCATTTACTTCACTGATCATCACTTGATGGTTCTTGAGCATTCATGCTTCTATATCAGTGAGCTTGACCTCATCAGCACAGTTGGCTTCTGCCTTAGAACATCTCAGGATCAAGTGTGCTTGGTTAATTCTCCTGTACAACTCCTCTGAACTTTGTAATGCACATCAGCTGACTTGATCTTTTTGATGTGTTCCACTTATTTGATCATCAGGGAGGTTGTCTTTCTACTGAGCTGACTTGATCAACACAGTTGGTCAGTGAGCACTTTCAGCAGTCTTGAGATCAACTTGATTCCGAGCCTTGAGGGGACTTGATTCTTGTAATCTTCTAAGCATGTGTTCCCCCTCAACTTGTGCATCTAAATCAACTAAGAGTTGCCTAACATATCAGCTTCTCAACTAGCTTGATCTACATGTTCCAACATTCCTGAAACATGTTCATTCAATTTGACTTATCTATTTGGCATGTCTTAAGGGGTTTTGGTATCTTAATAAAAATCTCATTTTATTCCCAACAAACCACATTACACAACCCTAAACAACCCTATATAACCACATTATACAACCCTAAACAACCATAAACAACCACATTACACAATCTAAAATGGAATTTTGGGTGTAAATCTAGAAAAAAAAATCACTTGAATTTACTATTATAAAACATCAAACAACAAATTTAAACAAAATTAATATAATAGAAAT
Source organism: Galeopsis tetrahit (assembly GCA_963675135.1). Classification (NCBI taxonomy): domain Eukaryota; kingdom Viridiplantae; phylum Streptophyta; class Magnoliopsida; order Lamiales; family Lamiaceae; genus Galeopsis; species Galeopsis tetrahit. The sequence continues at coordinate 36,736,357 of OY776122.1, forward strand.
ATATTTCTTACCTTCAATCCATCTTTCAATTACATTATGAGAAAAAATGGAAAAAAATGAGTGTAGAAAATAAAAAAGTGGAACAAGAATGAGAGGAGAGAGGAGAGAGAAGAGGGATTTGTCTCTGTTTCGTTTCTCAAGGCTTCCAGCTTTGTTTCTTTTTTTTAATTAATTTAATTAAAAATAGGTCATTTTTGTATGTTTTGATTAAGTTGGGCCATTTTTTATAAAGTCTACCTTGACTAGGCCATTTTTATATTTTCCCGTAACAATTGCAATTAAACAATTTATCTTTAGCAAACATTTTTGGAATTGTCAACGTGTTGGTCTTATTTCTGTTAATTAGTATAAATCTTTCAGATTGTTGCATATAAATGGCTTCAACAAGATCTCCATGTAGAAATGTAGTTTTAACACTTGATGCAATTCTAAATCATCTCGAGCAAATGAGCAATCAAAACGACTGCGCAAATGAACTTAATACTTAGAAGAAAGACACTTCACCCCTGAAATCAGGCACGAGGAGTTTGCTTAAAATCATACAATACTCTCTTAAGGTGACAATCATGATTTGGGAACTGGGCATCAATAAAACTAGGTGGTTGCTCCATGAACACTGGTTTTGCCGGAATACCATTAAGAAAAACATTTTTTACGTCTAACAAATCCATCAAAATTGTGAAGCACATCAATTGAAAGTACAATTCGAACCGTGGAAGCTCCACTACAAAAAAGTTGTGAAATACCGACGGAATGTTATCCGTCGGTGATTATTGACGGATTACTGACGGAAATTTCCGCAGATAATCACAAAATTTTAAAAAGTAATATGACTACCGACGGAAATTTCCATTGGTAATCACAAAAATAAATTATTGATTAAATTAGGAAATTTGTTAGCTAGAAAATTATTAATTAAATTAGGAACTTTTTAATTAAATTAGAAAATTGTTGATTAAATTATGAAATTTGTTGAAATTTAGGAAATTAATGATTAAATTAGAAATTTGTTGATTAAATTAGAAAATTGTTAATTAAATTAGGAAATTGCTGATTAAATTATGAAATTTTATTTATAATGTGTTTATTTGTTAATATCACCGGGTGTTGCCTGATCACTAGGTGTCTACGTACTACACGACTTTCTTTATTTGATAATTATTTTGGTAAACACATAAAAAAAACATATTGGGACTAGAGGACGTACTCAATGGTTGAACTATTTAGTGTTATTATGTTATATTGTTTAGATATAATTTATTTAATTTTTATATCCATTAATTACAATTAAGTGTTTGTTGTGTGAATTAATCAATAAAAGAATTATTAACAAATAAAAGAATTAAAAAAAATTACATTTATAATTTATAAATTAAAAAAAAATACAATAATTATAAGTCACAAATTTAATAATTAATATAAGTGAAAAAATTTCAATTATTAAATGGATTTGTTTTTTAAAAAAATGAGTAAAAAATGTATACATATGGACATTTTAGAATTTTAATCAAAGCAAAAAATATATATATTAGATTTACAATATAGAAATTTAAAAAATTAAATTTACAATAGTTATAAGTCATTAATATAAGTGAAAGAATGTTTAATTATTAAATGAATTTGTTTAAAAAAAAAGAGTAAACAATGTATAACATTTTAGAATTTTAATCAAAAATAAAATAAAATAGATTTACAATATATAAATTAAGAAAATTAAATAGTTATAAGTCACAAATTTAGTTATTAATATAAAGGAAATAAATTAATTTTGTGATTTTTTTTTTTAAAAAGGGTAAAAAATGAGTACATATATACAATTATATATGAAAAACAGAGTTGTCCGAGTGGTAGAGCCCCCTCACTAGACGCCCACACACCCGAGTTTGAGTTCCACAAAGTTAAAAAAATTGGCCAATTATTCACATGGCCACTTGCGTGCCTGGGCGCTGGTCGGGTTTGGGTCTGGGACAGGACAGTTTTTTTTTAATTTAAATTATATTTACCGATAGAATATTCTGTTGGTAAATTACGTAATTTAAAAAATAAAAAAAGTAATATTTGGTCGGTAATTAAAAAATAATAATAATAATTTCATCGGTAAAAATTACCGGTGTAGTTGCTTTCGATGGAATGTCAGTCGATAAATTCGTTGGTAAGCACTGTTTCCGACAGAAAATTCGTCAGAAATTCCGTCGGTATACAGACCCTTTTTTGTAATGCTCTAACCCCATGAATAAAGGTATATGGTCGGGTAATCAAACTCGGAAAGTTGAGTGAACCTCTGGGTAACATGTTTGGCCTTATGTCTATCAATAGATCCATCCCACAACATTACTCCCTCCATTTTTTAATAAATGTCACTTTGACTTTTTAACTAATTTTAAAATAAGTGTCATTTTAGAGTTTTTTCTTTAATTTTAACTATTTTACCCTTATTCATTTACCATAAATATATTTCATAAATAAATTCCACAAAAATTGCTTATACCAAAATTAGTTTGATTTATGAATACTAGCTACATTCTTGACTACATTCTTTATCAAACAAAATTTATATAATAAAATTAGTTATAGTTAATGAAGGGTAGTATAGACCACAATTTATAATCTTAATTTGTTGAAAAAAGCTAAATTGACACTTATTAAAGAGATTATTGACTCGATAGTACATTTTTTGCCCTTTGAGGGGTAGAAGGCACCAGCCATAATTTTGTCCACTTATCACTACAAATTTTATAACAAAATGTCTCTACTACCCTTAATTTTGGAAATTGATTGCTAGCACAGTTATATTTTCCTCTCTCTCTTATTGTATATCCTCTCTCTCTCATTTATATCCTCTCTCGTCTCTCTCAAATTGAAGTGGTCGTTCAACACCCTTCCCCATTTTCCGGTGGCCTTCAACGACGCCGACGGCACGGGTGGTGGGTTCCCGGCCTCCATCTTCCTCGACCCGCTCCCAGCTTCGTCTACTAAGGTTTGTTCGAAACTCTCCTCATCAACGCCGCTGTTGTTTCTCTCTCTCACCGTCGCCTCCGTTTGAAGGCCGTTGCCGCCCTCTGTTTGAAGAAGAAAGATATTCGTGCCTCCTTCTCCTATTTTTTCCTCTGGTTTTTTTCATTTTCATGTGAGTGATTAGGTTAGTTTTTTAATTTTCTGGATTCTTATTCCTTTGATTTGCTGGTTTATTTAAATTTTCAGATTTTTTTTATGTTGAGATGTCAGATCCTTGATTTTTTATGTTTTTCCTTATTATATTTCTTGATGAGTTTATAATGTGAAATTTGTAAAAAAAATTGAAGAGAAAGACATGTCTTTTTGTTGTGGAAGGTTTGAAATCTTTGATTTTTTAATGATCTGTATTTTTTATGGTGTGAAAAGGGTTTTTTATGGCCTGAAATTGTACCTGCTTCGACTGGACTAGGGTTTTCTCATTTTCATTGGGTCTTTTGTTTCAGATTTGTGAGATTTCACCTTCTTTATTTATTTGTGGATTTTTTTTGGAGTGTTTGCTTAGATTTATTCTTGAATTTAAGTTGTGTGTAGTGTATCTTCTTCATTAAGCGGTGGTGAAGAGAAGGATGGACACGCCTGCGTTGTGACTTTCACTGTCAGAGGTTTGAGTATTCTGGAATTTCTAGGTTTTCCTATATGAAGGAAAAACACTTTATTTCCCCCGGTTTTATTTCTGTGATTTCAGGAGGAGCTGGAGCGGGGACTCTCGAATGTAAGGTTTTGATCAGCTGTTCTTGAGGGATTGTAAATTTATTAGATTAAAACTTTACTTGTAATGATTAAAATTTTGTTTTCTGAGGCATTTTTGGTTGGATGACTATCGCGTTGATGAATATTTATGGATAACAACACTGTTTTTGGAAAAATATTAAGCATTACATGAATTGATGAATAGAATTATGATTATTTTAACTTTTTCTTTCAAAGTGTTTTAATTTAAAATTAGAGTTTGTTTGTTGTTGAGTTTGGATTCGAGGATGTAGAGACAATGACTAAATGACTAAAGTATTGTATACAACTCTTTCAAGTAATCAAAGTTTGTAGAAAGATCACATGGAGGCTAATTAGAAATGATAAGTTGTTAGATTTGTTTTCAGAGACAATGGTTTGCACTAACAATTGCTCTCTTAACGAACCACAAAAAACCGATTCATTTTTTATAGGAAAAATCTAGAAATCATTTGGATATGCCTTATGAGTCACTGTTTTGATTCTGTTGGGAATAAAATGAGATATGTTTTGATCTAATACCAAAACCCCCTGAGACATGCCTAAGTCAAGTTGATAGTGTTCTAAAAATGATTAGAACACATAGCATAAGGCTAGATGAGAAGCTGAAATGTTAGGCAGCTCTTAGACAATTAGATGCACAATTTGAGGGGGAACCTATGCTTTGAAGATGATCAAGATCAAGTCCCCTCAAGGCTCAAATTCTGGAACAATCACTTAAGAGCAAGGACACTCTATGAAAAACCAAATGCACTGATCAGGAGAGTTGTCCAGAGAAGATGTTCTTATGCAAGAACAAGATTGTAAAGCTCAAAAGGACAAGTCCAATAAGATGATCTGATCATGAGAGTTGTCCAGAGAAAGTGTCCATATGCAAGATTGGTAAAATCAAAAGGACAAGCTTAATAACTCTGATCAGCAGAGTTGTCCAAAGAAGCTAGCCATATGCAAGAACAAATTTACCTAGCTCAAAAGGACAAGGCTACTCAAAGGCTTTTGATCAGGAGAGTTGTCCAAAGAAGCCAACTCTATGTGTAAAGTGCTCTGATGCTAAAAGACCAAATATGCTGATCAGAAGAGTTGTCCAGAAGAGTTGTCTCAGCATGATTGAATCAGAACAGATGTTCTAAAGGTTGAAGGTCAACTATGCTGAAGAGAAAGAGACAACCACACCCTAAAGATCACCAAAGAAACAAGCTAAGATCACCTTGAAGTGAAATAGAGGGAAAGAGCCAAGTCATCTGAAGAAGAGCAAGCCAACCTTGCTGAAAGGCAAAACTGCTGATAGTGATAAGGAGAGTTGTCCAGATGATAAGGAATGTTGTCCTATCATTGGATCAACCTTCAGAAGCCATGTCCAAGTCCTAACAAGAAGTCAAACATTGGGAAAAGTGTTGCAGAATGAAGAAAAAGTCTTACAAGCCGTTTATTACCCAAATGAGGACATTTCACTATCAAGAATCTGTCTTCCAGTTTGAAGAACTCAAGGAAGACATTTATAGCAATTTGGGGCTGCCTCTCCAATGGGCAAATCCTCCATTTTGTCTATAAATACAGAAGTGTGAAGACCATTTGAAAGCATCCAACTAACCTCAACACAATCCATCTAAGCTCACAGTTCTTACAAGCTAGAGTGCTTTCAAAGCTTTCAAAGACTATCTTAGTCTTCAAACACTTCATCTAAGCTGAACCCAATTATATATCCATACACAAGCTTAGAGAGATATCCTATCCTTATACACTGATCTTCATTGTAAAGGATATCTCATTAGTTGGAACCTTACTTCAACCCTTACATCTTTCAAGAGTGAAAGTGAGAAGGTTGTAGTAGTAGAAGTGGTAGGAGCTGACTGTTGAGAGAAGAACAGTTCAGTTCTGAGTTGAGAAGAGGGTACTAGGACTCTAGACATCCTAGGGATCAATTCACCAAGGAGTGGTGTTCTTGATCAAGTGCACCTTGGCACTATAAAACAAGTTAATTCCAAGAGTGAAGGAATTATCCTGTTAAATCAGGGAAAGTGGATGTAGGAGCTTGAGTCTCTGAACCACTATAACTTCTTGTGTTGATTTACATTTCAAATACTTTCATACACTCAACACTGCACACAAAACTGATCTTTCAAGGATAAACATTCAAAGACTGTGCAAAAAACCTATTTGGACAAGTTCCCTGAAAACTGGACTGTGTTGCATTGACTAAGTGATTTCAGAAATTAAAGGAGTCTAAACTTAAAGGGCCAACCACTATTCCGCACATATAACTCCCCTAGATAGTTATTCAACTAAGTACTCAATAGTACTTAGTAGTTTGATTATCTTAGAAGAGTTAATCTTCTTCAGCAGAGTTGTCCAAGACAACCTTGCTGAAACTCTGGTTTGATCAAATTAGCAAAAGAATTGCATACAAGTGTATTCCCCCCCCCCCCCTTATACACTTGTCATATACTCCTTTCAAGACCAACAAGTGGTATCAGAGCAGGGGTTCAAAGACCACTGCTTCTGAAAATCCATCTTGATTTTCAAAACTCTCATATTTGTGTGGTCACTGAACTGATCTCTATCTGAAATCCATCACTTGTTGACTAACTGATTATTTGTGAGATATGGCCAACAACAATGCTGTTCCTCCACCTGCTGTCCAAAGTTTGGACAATATGGCCACAAATCCAGTCAACCATATTTCTCATCACAAACTGCCCATGTTTTCAATAGACAATTATGATTTCTGGAAAATTAGAATGAGGGCTCATCTTGCATCTCTCCATATTGATATGCTTAGAGTAATCACAAGAGGACCTTTTGTGTTTACTCAAACTAACCCCAGATTGACAGATGAGCAAAGAGCAGATATAAGGGAACTGATTCCCAAAGATGAGGATGACTTCACTGCTGATGAAAAGAGGAAATATAATTTGAATTATCTTGCCATGAACACCCTCTATCAAACAATTCCAGATGCAGTTATGGGTAGAGTCTACCACTGCACCACAGCTAAAGAAATTTGGGATACCCTTGCTGAAATGTGTGAGGGCACTGAAAAAATCAAGGAGAACAAGCTCCAAGTTGCTGTGCAGAAGTTTGAACAATTCTCAATGGAGTCTGATGAGTCCATTGACAAATTTGCTGGTAGATTCACTGATGTGATGAATGAGATTAACTCATTGGGCAAGGTCTACACCAAGAGAGAGGTTGGACTGAAAATCCTAAGGAGTCTCACTCAAAAGTGGGATGTCTATGCTGTAATGATGCAGAATACCAAAGATCTCTCCACCATGCCCATGCAACAAATATTCTCAGAACTTAAAGCCTATGAGTTTGACCTCAATAGAAGAAAGCCTGTTGAGGAACCTTCAAATCCTACTAAGGGAGTGGCATTCAAAGCCAAAGTTGCTGAACCAGAAATGCAACCCACTCCCAGATCATCAAAGACAGTCTCTAAGACTGAAATGAAGGAAGAACTAGCCTTGATGGCTAGAAGGTTTGACAAGCTCAACACAAGGTTTGGTAGATACAAGAAATTCTACCAAGACAACAAATTCAGGAGAAGATACAACTCCCCTGAAGATCAGGCTGAGGACAAAAAGCCTGAAGAGAAAAGATCAGAGGACAAGTCCTCTGATAGGAGAAGATCCAGTAGAGCTGATCCTTCTTCATCTAAGAGAAGAGAAGAATCCAAGAAGGATGATGATGAAGACCTGTGCTATAATTGCAAAAAGAAAGGGCACTTTCAGTATGACTGCCCTGAATTGAGCTCTAAAGAAAGAAGAGAGAGACAAGCTAAAAGAGACAGAAAGTTCACCAATAGAAAAGCCATGATGGCTGGTGAAGAATCTGATAGTGCTGAAAGCTTCAACTCCTCTGATGGATTATTCTCCAACAGTGATGATGATGATGATGTTTGCAACATGGCTCTTGAGGATGATGAGGTATCCTCTACTTCTAGTTCACCATCATTCATCTCACAAAACACTAGTGAGGTTAACCTGAAACTTTCCTTAGGAAAGTTGATGGAAGATTTCACTAGATTACAAGAATTTCATGACAACTGTGTGAGAGAAAATGAAAGATTGGCTACTGAACTAACCAAGAACTCTGAGGTAGCTGTTGATGTCAAATCTACTGAGTTGTATCAACAAGTCTTGAGAAAGCTTGAGGAAGCAAATCTCAGGATAGTTGACCAACAAAAGGAGATTGATGACCAACTTCTCTCTCAGAAGAGAAAAGAATTTGAATTTAAAATTCTAAATGCCAAATTTGAAAACCTCTCACATGAATATGATATTCTTAAATCAAGTGAAGAGAGCCTAAAATTAAAGATGTCTGCTTTGAACAAATCCTCTAGAGCAATAGAGGAAATTCAAAGTTATCAAAGACCTATGGCTCAAAGAAGTGGATTGGGTTTTGATCCATTTGAATCTTCACCTTGTCTTAGTGTTGCATCCACAAGTAACACTAAGAGAATCTTTGTCAAGTCAGTGGCACAAACTGAAAATGAAATAATTCAGCCACTGAACAAAGGAAAGGGCAAATTGAATGAAATGCCTACTCAAGTGATTCAGGAGAATAGGCCAAAACCTAAGGAAATGGCCAAAGCTCCTGAGCACAAGAGGAATATTGGTCAGCAGAGTAGACCCAATGGAAGGGCAACTCTCCTGAACAATGTTCAGAGGAATTATCCAAGGTATAATCAGCCTAGGCCAACTCATCTGAGAAAGCCTCAGCTGAATAGACCTAAGGACAACTACCCTCACAGGCAGAATAAAATGAGACAACCAAAACCCTTCATGCCAAAGGGTAATGGTCATAAAAAGACCTTTCCTCAAAGATTTCATCAAGCTGCACAAAGAACTCATAAGTTCAGGAGAGTGGACAACTCCTCTGAAACTTACAGAGTTAACACATTCACACATACTTTCCCAAAGGCATTTAAGGGAAAGACAGTGTATGTTGATGCACTAGGAAATCAACTTAGCCACCTTGAATCAATCATGGTTATTAGGCAAGTTTGGGTTCCCAAAGGTACAGCTAACCTCTCAGGACCCAAAACTCAAAGGGTACCTAAACCTATCTAAATGCAGGTACCATTGGGCCACAAGAAGAGGAGCATGAACAAAAAGACAGCATGGTACCTTGACAGTGGATGCTCAAGGCACATGACTGGAAACAAAGAACTCCTCACTGACTTCATTGAAAAAGAAGGCCCAAATGTTACTTTTGGAGACAGCTCACAAGCAACTACAAAAGGTTATGGTACTTTGATGATTGGTAACATCAAAGTAACCAATGTATCTTATGTGGCTGGTCTCAAATATAATCTCCTAAGTATCAGTCAATTCTGTGATAAAGATTTTAATGTTGAGTTCTCAAGTGGAAAGTGTCTAATTAAGGATAAAACTCAACAAACCCTATTGACTGGAACTAGGAAGGGAAATGTGTATTTTGCAGACTGGGACAAGTCTACTGATGCTGCATGTTTCATTGCTAAAAGTTCTAGTGAACAAAGTTGGTTATGGCACAAGAGGCTAAACCACCTGAACTTCAAATCTATGAATAAACTTGCTAGAAATGCATTAGTTAAAGGACTACCTAATGAGGTTTTCATTAAAGAACATGTGTGTAAGCCATGTCAAGAAGGAAAACAGATTAAAGCCTCATTCAAAGGAAAACCAGTCATCTCCACTGAAAGGGTACTTGAACTTCTACATATGGATCTGTTTGGACCAATTACCCCTTCAAGCATAAATGGTAGAAAATACACATTAGTGGTAGTAGATGACTTCTCTAGGTTCACATGGGTAGTATTTCTCCTTAATAAGAAGGAAACACAAGTCAAACTACCTGAACTTCTCAAGAGATTGTCAAATGAGAAAAGCCTTAGCATTATCAAGATAAGATCTGATAAAGGCACTGAGTTCATTAATTCATACATCAATGATTACTGCACATCAAATGGAATAGCTCATGAAACCTCAGCAGCTAGAACTCCCCAACAAAATGGAGTTGCAGAAAGAAGGAATAGAACTTTAAAAGAAGCTGCTAGAACTCTAAATGCTGACTCAAATTTACCTAAGAGGTTTTGGGCTGAAGCTATAAACACTGCATGCCATACTCAAAATAGATGTTTGATCACTAAGGGGCAAGGCAAAACCCCCTATGAACTCTGGAAAGGAAGAATGCCTAAAGTGTCATACTTTCATATATTTGGTTGTAAATGTTTCATTCACAATAATGGAAAAGAACAGTTGAAAGCCTTTGACAGCAAAGCTGATGAGGGAGTATTTCTTGGATACTCTCAAATCAGTAGAGCTTTCAGAGTCTACAACAAGAAAACCCTTATAGTGGAAGAAACACCTCATGTCGTGTTTGATGAATCTATCTTTGAGATCAGGAATGATCATTTAGAACCTGAAGAAATCACACAGAGGATAACCAGATTAAGCCTAAAAGACAAAGACACTGAATTCATAGATGTTGTTCAAGCCAATCTGCCTGAAAAACCCACATTGGACAACAATCCTGAAGGCAACCTTCCTGAGACAAATCCTACAGATGGAAATGGTGAACTGAATGAACCAATCCCAGTTCACATCCAGGTAACAACTACCAATGAAGAAGCAGTTCCTGCTGAGGTAGTTAATGGGTCAAATAATCAAGGGGGAACTCAAAATGTTGAAAATGCCAATGTCCCTGACATTGAGGACAACACCCCTGATTATGATCCTGAATTAGATCCTGCATTAAATTATCCTGAATTCTATGATCAAAATGACTCACCTTCAGTAGAGGACAACTCTACTGAAGAGATCAGGAAAAGAAGGACTTGGTTATTTGACCATCCTACTGATCTGATACTTGGTGATCCAAGTATAGGAGTCAGAACCAGAAAGTTTCATGGTGAAAGTGCTATGTTCTGTTGTTTCTTGTCAGAGCAAGAACCAAGTGATATTGAGGAAGCACTTCAAGATGCCAATTGGATCACAGCCATGCAGGAAGAACTGAACCAATTCACCAGAAATGAAGTATGGGAACTGGTGGATAGGCCTTCACATCAAGATGTTATTGGAACAAAGTGGGTGTTCAAGAACAAGAAAAATGAAAATGATGTGATTGTCAGAAACAAAGCAAGACTTGTGGCAAAAGGGTATTGCCAACATGAAGGCATTGACTATGATGAGACATTTGCACCTATGGCAAGGCTAGAAGCAATAAGGCTCTTTCTAGCCTATGCAGCCCACAAGAGGTTCAAAGTATACCAAATGGATGTCAAGAGTGCCTTTCTGAATGGAGTCTTGAAAGAAGAAGTCTATGTGGAGCAACCACCAGGCTTTGAAGTTGGAAACCAAGTTTACAGACTCTAGAAAGCTCTATATGGACTCAAACAAGCCCCCAGAGCTTGGTATGATACACTGTCACAATTCCTCTTGGATCATGGATTCACCAAGGGAACTGTGGACAGAACTCTCTTCAGAATCTCTGAAGGAGAGGACATCTTGCTTGTCCAAATTTATGTGGATGACATAATTTTTGGATCCCCTAATGAGAAGCTGTGTGAAAAATTCTCCAAGCTCATGCAAAGCAAGTTTGAGATGTCCATGATGGGGTTGATGAACTTCTTTTTGGGTCTACAAGTCAAGCAATCTAAAGAAGGAATCTTCATCAACCAAGCTAAGTACACCAGAGAAATGATCAAAAAGTTTGGGTGTACAACTAGCAAGCCAGTAAGGATCCCTATGAACACCAATTGGAAGATGGATCCTGATGAGAGTGATGTGCCAACCAACTCCACTGAGTATAGAGGAATAATTGGTTCACTCCACTATCTCACTGCCAGCAGACCTGATATCACCTTTGCAGTAGGTGTTTGTGCAAGGTTTCAAGCAAATCCTAAGAAAAGCCACCTTGAGGCTGCAAAGAGGATTTTGAGGTATCTCAAAGGCACTGAGAATCTAGGCCTTTGGTACCCTGCTGATGACAATATTGAGCTAACTGGCTACTCAGATGCTGATTATGGAGGATGTAGAATTGACAGAAAGTCCACCTCAGGGACTTGTCAATTCTTGGGCAACAAACTCATATCTTGGTTCTCCAAGAAACAAAATACAGTAGCCACCTCCACCACTGAAGCTGAATATGTTGCTGCTGGAAGTTGTTGTGCTCAAATACTTTGGCTAAGACAACAACTCAGAGACTACAAAGTCAACTCTACTGAAGTGCCAATTTTCTGTGATAACAATAGTGCCATTGCTATATCACAAAATCCTGTCTTGCACACAAGATGCAAACATGTGGACATCAAGCATCACTTTATTAGAGATCATGTGGAGAAGAAGGATATCAAGCTAGTGAAAATTCACACAGACCATCAAAAAGCTGATATACTAACTAAGCCACTTGCAGAGGCAAGGTTCCTGGAATTATCAGCAGAGTTGGGACTTCTTGATCCAGGGAAGTTGGACAAATGAATCCAAAGAAGTTCATTGATTAAGGGGGAAACAAACTCAAACTTCAGCAGACTTGGTCAAGTCTACTGAAACTCAGAAACATGACCTTACTTCTTCAGGACACTTGTCCTTTGAAATTCAGGACACTTGTCCACAGTCTTTCAGGACACTTGTCCATGTAGGGTCAGATAAGTTGTCCCAGCTATCAAACCAAATCTTGGTATGATAAGCACCTATTTTTGGTGATCAATACCTATCTCGAAATCTGTCCCTTGAAATACAGTTTTCACCTTTCTGGGATTTAATTTGTCTCCCACCCAAAAGGTCACTTTCCATGCATTAAATGCCAAGATTTAACTCTTGTTTGCATTAAACTTTTTGGGACATGATCTATCTCGAAAAACCCCCAGCCTTAAACAAACATTAAAAACCACCCACGTTTTGAATAAAACAGTTATTTCACTGTTACATTGGTTTTTGACCATTGGATCAAAAATGGACAACTCCCCTGAAATCAATCCTAGCCGTCCATTTTAGATTTCCATTTTTGTTCACCTTTGAATTGTCTCAAGACCTTACCAACTCATTGACAAACATTCTTTTTAGAATATTCACAAGTCTTAAGATGCCCACAAACACTTCTTCCCAAGTATTTGAAACCCTAACTCTAATTTTCTTCAAACTCTCTCAAAACTCTCTCTGCAAATTTCAATGGCCCCCAAAGTTAGACCTGAGATGCTTGTTGATTTCTCTAACAAGGATCTAGACCTGGATTTTGCCTACCTTAGCAACAAAAACAATCTTCACTTTGAGCCAATAGTTTCCTTTGAAAGTGAAGATTCTGAGATTACTCCAACCCTGAGGTGGTTGAGAAGAGCTGGACTTCAAAAGTTCATGGAGGAAAGACCAAGCTCTTGCTTGGAGAGCTACATGGCAGAATTCTTTGCCTTCCTCAAGTGGAGAGGCAAGCCTGAAGATGGTGAAGTATCAACCAGATTATCTTACACAGCTGAAGGAGAGGAAGAGGAGAGATTCCACAGAGTAAAATTCTCCTCAGAAGATCTGGAAGGAGCTTTTGGATTGCCTTATGAGGGAAGGAATCCAGAAGTTTATGGTACTGGGCATGAAGATGAAATAGCCCAAGAATGGTTATTAGTTCCAGGCCCTCTCTCCTCAACTCAAAACAAGAAAACTCTCAAGCTAGAGTTTCTCAATCTTTTTGAGGTAGTTGCTAAGAGCCTCTTAAGCAACACTGGAAGCTTAGAGCAGGTCAGCCATCCAAGAATCAGAATCATGGCTGCCATTATTGATGCCAGTGATAAGGGCATCAAGTTTGATTGGAGGACCTTCATCATGTCTGAGATGATGAAGGAGAAGGCTAAATTTAAGGTGAAAACCCACAATAAGGTGGTGCTAGAAGGGAAAATCAAGTATTGCACCAGGGCAAGCTTGTTGATTGAGAGGTTTTCCCACTATTCCCAGATGCAAACCTTTGCAAAACCCCTCCCAGCCCAAAAGATCCTATTCAGAAAGCTCAGCAAGAAAACTGAGAAAAGAAGGATGTTACTGGCCAAGCCTGCTGAAGAACAGGAGGAAGAGAAGCCTAAGATGAAAAAGAGAACAAAGGCCAGGGCTGTCAAAACAAGAAAGATGTCTCAATTGTCTTCAAGAGAAGCCTCAGGAGCATCAGCTGAAGTTGATGCAGTGGCAGAAGAGGGAGTGAGTGTGCCTTCTGACCACTCAGAAGAGTTGAGGAGGAAGTACAATGAGACTAGGCAAAAGAAGAAGGGTGATAAGAGAATCAGGGAAGTTGTCCCTGAGAAGGAAGGAAGTGGAAGCAGCAGGGCCAGCAAGAGAAGGGCCAAGCCTACTGAGAAGGTGTTGGAGCTTCAAGAGGAAAAGTCTCTTCAATTGGCTCTAAGGGAGAGCAGAGCTGAAAGCAGGACCAAATCCATGTCAAGGACTAATTCTTCTGGTTCTGGAACTCCAGAATCCAAAGTCCCTGAAGGTCAACCTATAGAGGCCAACCTCCCTGAAACTCAGAACCTTGAGCCCAACTCCCCTGAAACCCATGTCACCCCTTCCAACCAACCCATTACCCCTGTAAATCTCACTAAGAGATATTCTCCAGAAGGGAATGTGCAAAGAAGTGGCATAGATGTGCTTGCAGATTTAGCTGTAGATGAGACAAGACTCCTGTCTCCCCTTGACTCATCCATGCTCAACTATTCAAAGCTCTTAGAGCATGCACTCCATGAGCCAACCCCCCTGAGTAAAGCCCCTTCAGATTCATTGCTCTCTAAAGCAACTGAAATACCTTCATTTGAGCCCAATCCTTCTGAAGTCAATATCCCTGAACTTAATCTGCCTGAAGCCACATTAGGAGAACCCAGAGCCAACTCCCCTATAACCCAAAGTCCCCATTCAAGTGGAGATGAGGAGGAGTATACTTTTGAAAGTATGCTCAGAGGAGGAGCCAAGGCTACTGTGGACAGTTTGTATCCACAACTTGCTGAATTTCCAAGAATTCAGAAGGCCTTTCATGATTTGAGGATGCTTGTTGATGTGAAAGACAAATCTATGATGGAGATATCACAAGTCATCCAAGATAAGGGTGCAAACTGGTGGCAAATAGAGGAAAACAGATTGCTACACTTTGCTGGAGTTTCAAAGACAAGATTTCTCATTGATGAGAACATTTTTGCAAAGTTAGTAGCTGATAAAATTGAGGAGGAGAAAGAAAGAAAAGCCAAGGGAATCAAACACCCTGACAGTAGCTCAAATGATGATGATTCCCCTGATGATCCCTCAAACCCTTCAAATCCCAACCCTCCTGAAACCCCTCAAGCCAATCTCCCTGAATCCTTTCAACCCAAGTCTTCTATAGCAGATAGACTTTCTAACCCTCCTAAAACCTACCATAGGAAAGGCTCTGTGTTATCAGAGGTGTTGACCAAGGGTGGTAACACAACCAAGGACACATCTGCCAATGAAGGTTCTTCTGAACCCAAGGCACAGCCTAAAGATGTTGAGGTTCCTGTACTAGAGGCTAGTTTGATTAAGGCCTATTCAGTGTCAGAAGAGTTGGACACTGATCAGCCCTTAATCATTCAGGATGACTCAGTGGCTGCTGATATAAGCACTGTGATCTCCCCACAACTGCCATCTTTGAACCTTGTTGAAGGTGGAGATGCTGCAGGTTTAAGAGAAGGAGTTGAAAAGGAAAGAAGTCTTGAAAAATCAGAGGGAGTTGAGGATGAAAGAGAGGTAGTCATCACTAAGATAGTGAGTGTACCACCATATGAGGGTGGAATAAGTGAGGAAGGACAGGTTATTCTTGAAGTCAAATCTGAACTTCAAGAATCCCTTGATGAGAGGAGGCCTGATTCCTTGAGTGAGAACATTATCAAAGAAGGGAGAAAAGAACAAGTTGAAAATGAGAAGAAGACTGCTGATGTATCAGAGTCTTATACAAAAGAAATTGAGGGTGATGAGTGCTTATTTCCTAACTTGTTTGACTTGTCTGATGTTGCAGGTATTTCTCTTGATCAAATTTTTGCAGATGAGTTCTTAACAGATGCACCTATCCAAGTAGACACAGGCTCAGCTCAGGCCTTACTTGGAATGCAATCAGAGAAGTTGGACTCCTTGGCTCATCAAGTCCAATCTGCTCATGCTGAAACTTCAGGAGCATTGAATGAGCAAGGAAGGACTCTAGCATCTGTAGAAATGAGGCTCACTGGCTCTGAAGATGTTGTGCTACCAACCCTTGAGGCAAGAATCAGTGGTGTGGAATCTGGTCTCCAAACCATCTCCACTGAAGTTCAAAATGCCAAATCAACCATGGAAGCCATCTCAGAGGAGGTCAAGAAAGAACAAAAGCTGCTGAGAGACAATCACAATGCTAATGTCAAAGCTCTCAGGCTCACTGTCAAACAAGCTATTGGAAAGAAGACTGCATTGCAAAAGAGAAGAGCTGAAGAGCAAAGGCTAGCTATGGTCAAAGCTACCTCAGAAAAATTTTCCCAAGATGTGCTGGCCAACATTGCTGAAGGTGCAGTGGCCAACCTCACTGAGCTTCTGAAAGCTAAATTGGATGCATCTCTCAAAGCAACCTTGGAGGAGGTTGTCCAACAAAAAATGAAGCCTGTTCTAGCTTTTCTTAGCTTGAGCAATGATAAAATGCAAGATATACATGATGAAAATGTGTATTTGTTGGAAGAGATGAAGTCCCTAAACCAGGCCCAATCCCTGATGGCCTCAACAATGAGTGACCTCAAGCCCCAGTGTTTTGATGCTGCCAAAAAGGGGGAAAGGGAAAGAGCAAGGGCAAAAGGTGCCTTAGTAATTGGGAGTCCAGTGAAAGGGAAGGACAAAGTCCCTGAAGGAAAGGGAAAAGAGCCAGCAGTGCTGAACTTGGAAGATTTGGATGAAGAGGAGCAGTTAGCATTGGCATTGAAAAACTCAATGGCCTCAGCTCAAGAGGAAAGAGTAAGGCTACATCAAAGACCAGGTGGTGAAGTGTCAGGTTTGGACAAAGATGCTGAAGGTGTCCAAACCAGAGGAAAGATCAAGAAGGCCCAAGGAAAGAAGAGACAAATTGAGAAATTCACTGACTTTCCTAGCAGCCTTGATCTTCCACCTGAATTCAGAATTGATGAAGATGAGCCTACATCAAAGAAAGCCAAAACTGCTGAAGAGCTCAAAGCTGCTGAAAAGGACAAATCTTCTGAATCTGGCAAAACTGCTGAAGGTACCAAGTCCACTGAAGACATTGAAGAAATATATGCTGAAGGATTTGGACCTGAACCTAAGAAGAAGACAACTGTTCTAGCCCATGATCCATCAAAGCTGTTTCATGAAGGGTATGGCAAAGACCCTGAAACACAACAGAAACTGGCCATGATGAGGGCCCATGAGAAAATGGATCTAATGGAAGAAGCCAACAGAGCAAGAGATGAAAGGAGAGCAAACTTTCAGAAACCAAGAAGGAGGAGAGCAGCTTACAGCAAGATGAAGCCTCAGCTTCTAATCCCAATGGACACCAAATATCCACACTTGGATAAATGGGTGCCAATTCAACTGAATGACACATGGGAAGAAGCCAAAAGGGAGTTTGTCTATGACTATTATGTCATTGACAGATGGAATGGAGAAGATGCAAACTCTGCCTTCACTGAGTTCATGCTAGAATACTACAGAGAGTTGTATCAACAACTTCTTGCAGCTGCTGACATTGCAAGATTTGAACTCACAGCTCCCAAGCCAATCATATACATGCCTCCAAAGCTTGAAGGATGGATTGACCAAGCAAGAATTCTGAGAGAATTCACTGAGATCCTTAAGCTAAACAAGATGGTTCTTGGACCTAAGGGAACCAACCAAGAAGCCATGGCATTGAAAAGAAGAGTGTGGGCACAGTATGGAATGCTGCCACCCCCTGAAGATGATCTTTGAAATGGCTAAGTCTTCTGACCTTTCTTGATTAATCAACTATGCTGAAATATGGTCAAGATTGCTGATGTGGTGTGCTAATCTGGTTGCTCTGATCTGTTATGGGTTGCTCTGATACAAGCTCTGTGCTCTGATGCTGAATATCTTATTTATGTCTTGAATTGTTAGAATGAAATGCTCTGATGTATTTAAGTGTTATTGATTCATGCTCTGATATGTTAATTTCAACTATCAACATGCTTGTAATGATTTTTGAATGAATGATAGTTGAACTTATTTTGAATCAAGAAACACTAATCTCTCTATGCCTATCTTGAACCTACTTGCACAGTGAATACACTAACACATTATTTTTTCAGGAATATTGACCTTAGTCATGTCTTCTGAAGATACATGTAATAGGTGTAGACAAGTCACTTTTGCTTAGATAATATAGGTTTTGGCATCATCAAAAAGGGGGAAATTGTTGGGAATAAAATGAGATATGTTTTGATCTAATACCAAAACCCCCGAGACATGCCTAAGTCAAGTTGATAGTGTTCTAAAAATGATTAGAACACATAGCATAAGGCTAGATGAGAAGCTGAAATGTTAGGCAGCTCTTAGACAATTAGATGCACAATTTGAGGGGGAACCTATGCTTTGAAGATGATCAAGATCAAGTCCCCTCAAGGCTCAAATTCTGGAACAATCACTTAAGAGCAAGGACACTCTATGAAAAACCAAATGCACTGATCAGGAGAGTTGTCCAGAGAAGATGTTCTTATGCAAGAACAAGATTGTAAAGCTCAAAAGGACAAGTCCAATAAGATGATCTGATCATGAGAGTTGTCCAGAGAAAGTGTCCATATGCAAGATTGGTAAAATCAAAAGGACAAGCTTAATAACTCTGATCAGCAGAGTTGTCCAAAGAAGCTAGCCATATGCAAGAACAAATTTACCTAGCTCAAAAGGACAAGGCTACTCAAAGGCTTTTGATCAGGAGAGTTGTCCAAAGAAGCCAACTCTATGTGTAAAGTGCTCTGATGCTAAAAGACCAAATATGCTGATCAGAAGAGTTGTCCAGAAGAGTTGTCTCAGCATGATTGAATCAGAACAGATGTTCTAAAGGTTGAAGGTCAACTATGCTGAAGAGAAAGAGACAACCACACCCTAAAGATCACCAAAGAAACAAGCTAAGATCACCTTGAAGTGAAATAGAGGGAAAGAGCCAAGTCATCTGAAGAAGAGCAAGCCAACCTTGCTGAAAGGCAAAACTGCTGATAGTGATAAGGAGAGTTGTCCAGATGATAAGGAATGTTGTCCTATCATTGGATCAACCTTCAGAAGCCATGTCCAAGTCCTAACAAGAAGTCAAACATTGGGAAAAGTGTTGCAGAATGAAGATAAAGTCTTACAAGCCGTTTATTACCCAAATGAGGACATGTCACTATCAAGAATCTGTCTTCCAGTTTGAAGAACTCAAGGAAGACATTTATAGCAATTTGGGGCTGCCTCTCCAACGGGCAAATCCTCCATTTTGTCTATAAATACAGAAGTGTGAAGACCATTTGAAAGCATCCAACTAACCTCAACACAATCCATCTAAGCTCACAGTTCTTACAAGCTAGAGTGCTTTCAAAGCTTTCAAAGACTATCTTAGTCTTCAAACACTTCATCTAAGCTGAACCCAATTGTATATCCATACACAAGCTTAGAGAGATATCCTATCCTTATACACTGATCTTCATTGTAAAGGATATCTCATTAGTTGGAACCTTACTTCAACCCTTACATCTTTCAAGAGTGAAAGTGAGAAGGTTGTAGTAGTAGAAGTGGTAGGAGCTGACTGTTGAGAGAAGAACAGTTCAGTTCTGAGTTGAGAAGAGGGTACTAGGACTCTAGACATCCTAGGGATCAATTCACCAAGGAGTGGTGTTCTTGATCAAGTGCACCTTGGCACTATAAAACAAGTTAATTCCAAGAGTGAAGGAATTATCCTGTTAAATCAGGGAAAGTGGATGTAGGAGCTTGAGTCTCTGAACCACTATAACTTCTTGTGTTGATTTACATTTCAAATACTTTCATACACTCAACACTGCACACAAAACTGATCTTTCAAGGATAAACATTCAAAGACTGTGCAAAAAACCTATTTGGACAAGTTCCCTGAAAACTGGACTGTGTTGCATTGACTAAGTGATTTCAGAAATTAAAGGAGTCTAAACTTAAAGGGCCAACCACTATTCCGCACATATAACTCCCCTAGATAGTTATTCAACTAAGTACTCAATAGTACTTAGTAGTTTGATTATCTTAGAAGAGTTAATCTTCTTCAGCAGAGTTGTCCAAGACAACCTTGCTGAAACTCTGGTTTGATCAAATTAGCAAAAGAATTGCATACAAGTGTATTCCCCCCCCCCCCCAATACACTTGTCATATACTCCTTTCAGGACCAACAGATTCTAACTAATAGATTACAGGTATAGGCTGATTGATTCCTTTAACCAATTATCAAACTCTGTAATCTGTATGCCTCCTCTTTTTGTGGTGCTCATGGACTCATGGTTCCTAATTTTTCTCCAACAGAGTCCGTGAATTAAGAGTAGTTGAACTTCTCGATGGGCTGATGGTTCCTATTCAATATAAATCCTAATGTACTGTCGTCGTGCTACTTAATAATATGTAAAATATGTTCCTTACATATTGACAGTGTTCAATATATATGTCGATATTCAATATTCAAAATTATATTCAATATATATCGAAATTCAGTGTTGAATATTCAAAATTATATTCTATTGACAGTGTTCAATATATATGTCGATATTCAATATTCAAAATTATATTCAATATATATCGTAATTCAGTGTTCAATATTCAAAATTATATTCAATGTATATTGATATTCAGTGTTCAATATTTAATATATATTTCGATATTCAATTATGTAAAAAATATATATTAAAAATTTTGAATAAAGAAAAATGAAATAAAAAAAATTGACTTAGAAATTTTGAAAAAACAAATTCAACAAAAAAAATTGAATAAAATATAAATAAAAATAATTTGAATAAAAAAATTGAATTAAGTTAATAGAAAGGTATAATTT
Organism: Galeopsis tetrahit; assembly: GCA_963675135.1. Lineage (NCBI taxonomy): Eukaryota > Viridiplantae > Streptophyta > Magnoliopsida > Lamiales > Lamiaceae > Galeopsis > Galeopsis tetrahit. The sequence goes on from OY776122.1 coordinate 36,757,087, forward strand.
GACAAGTCAAAACTTTTGAAGGAAGAGAGAGAAAAAAGATTTTAAAAATAATTTTGAATAAAAATATATAAATAAAATATAAATTAAAAAAATTTAATAAAAAATCTACTTAAATTTTTGGAAAAAATGAATAAAAAAATTCAAGTAAAATTTGATTTTTTTTTATGCGTTAATTATAAAAATTAAGAAATCTGAATATAAATTTTTGAATAAAACAATTGAGTAAAAATAGAATAAAATATAATTTGGAAAACTAAAAAATTGAAAAGGGTTGAAAGGGGGTGGTGTCTGACGCGTGAATTGAAAGGGGAGAGGGAGGGGGTGTCAAAGCTGAGTTTTGCTTTTGCAGAATGATTGGACATCGCACATGACATTTGAGCTCCTTTTTCTAGCTTCCAATACCAAAATTGAGGAAGATCAATTAAAGGGCAAAATTGTCTTTATCCATAGGAATTTGTATGTCCTACCAACTTTAAAAGTAACATGTATCATAAGCCTCTTAGAGGCCAATTTATGCACTAGAGGCCAATCCTCCCCTTATTAAAAAGTGGAGGGAGTAATTAATATCGAGAGGTCGTTGAACCGGTCCCAAGTGTGATTTGAATGTAGGGTAGAAAGCTCTTCATGCAGAGTAGCAAGTAGCAACTCATTGGAGATGCTTAAGTGTTAACTCCACCAGGTTCACTAACTCAAATTGTCATTAAATTTTTTTAATTGCTACTAAATTTGAGTCAAACAGTAAAATCATCTCCAACCATTCGATTCATATTTCAACTCAATGAGAATATTTTCAATTTTAACTTTTTTATATTCCATTTTATCAAATATAGAGTATTTTTTATAATCAAATATATAATTTAATTTTATAGTATGTATATTTTATTTTTTATTGTATTTTATAATTTAAATTCTATGTTTGTATTCGTATTAATAAAATATTACAATACAACAAATTTATTTATTTTCAATTTTAAAAATATCATAATATTAATGTTATATAATATCAAGTACAAAATAATAATAATAAATCTAAAATTAAATAATATTATACTCCATATAATATTAATGTATCGTAATATTAAATTAAATAAAAAACAATAAATATATTTTCAGAAAGAAAAAAAACATGAAAACAAAATTTGCTTAATTTGTGAACAGTATTGTGGCAAATTTGCCACATATTGTTCAATTGTGACAAATTGGGTTGAGTTTTGCCACTGCATTGAAGGGGCATTTGCCACTAAATTTGGGGTTGAGTAATGCCGTTGGAGATTCTTAGAAGGTGTGCGCCAACCAAACTAGTGTTAGGAATTAATATACAAGAATTAATTCTCACCCTCTCTACAAGTTCGGACTTTTAGATGAGACGGAATTCTTTCATGGTATCAGAGCAAACCGGGCAAACGACCTGGGTTCAATTCCTGTTGAAAGCACTCCACCCATTTAAATTGTCCACTCGATGGGCCTCCTCCCCAAAAAGGGTAAGAGGTGTTAATCCGGCCCACGAGTGAGGGGGAGTGTTAGGAATTAATATACAAGAATTAATTTCCACCCTCTCTACAAGTTCGGACTTTTAGATGAGACGGAATTCTTTCAACTAGGAGGTTCAAAATATTCTAAAACAAGTAGTAATTCCAAAGAATTAGAGAACAGAAAGAAAGTCTTGTCAAATTTAGCATGGTGGGATGACATTCTAAAACAAGTAGTAATTCCAAAGAATTAGAGAACAGAAAGAAAGTCTTGTCAAATTTAGCATGGTGGGATAACATAATTTGAAAGGTTATCGGATCATAGAAATGAAACCCATCGTACGAGCAGCTATAATCGAGAAAAATGCAAGCCTAGCTTGCTCAAACTTATTTGCAATATAATCCCGAAAACACGGATATACTCGACAATCAAATGGATAAAAGTTTGCGAAACTCGGAGTACGTAATAGTAAAAAAGCAACTCAAAAGCTGACTTTCTGTTAAGGACCTTGGTCGGCAAACGATTTATTACATACACAACACTACTAAAATCATAGTTTTCCACAAAAATGACACATAATTCTCGAATTAGAAGTAACATGTGCAGATTCCCACAATGAACAATGTCTAAGACAAATAATGAGTGAAAGAATTTTGTCTCATCTGCAGGTTCCCACAATAAACGCTTTTCTTATTAGTTTTTTCACATGAGTGAAAACTTATTAGTTTTTGCACCTGAGTGAAAGAATTCTGTCTCATCTAAAAGTCTAAAGAGGTGGGGAATTAATTTTTGTATATTAATTCCTAACACTCTCCCTCACTTTTTGGGTAGGGAATATTTCGTCCCATCTAAAAGTTTAAACTTGTAGAGAGGTAGGAAATTAATTCTTGTATATTAATTCCTAACAATGAGTCACAGAATAATTATTTTAGTATGCTCCCATGTTTATTAAAAAATGAAATGACGTCAAAAGAAACTTGCCACAGGCGTGAGTGCCATATATAACTCAAAGGAAGTTTTAGATTTACTAGCTGCAACAAAGGCTAATTTAACATTATTCAAAATATAGAGAACATGCTTACGCCTGCATCGAGCCAAAGTGTCTCAAGTTAGCCGATGCTAAATTTTAAAACAATTATTAGTAAACACCACATCAATGAAAAGATCAGTAGTCAATTTTCTTACAGATAATGGGTTTTTAGTGAGACCCTAAATAACCAAAATCCGACAATTTAAGAGAAGAATTTAAACGGCATGCATGACTCAATATGTGAAAGAGACAATAAAGCACCATTTCTGACTATATATAATTGATTTGAACTTGTATACGGTGAAGGAGAATCCAAGTGAGTCAGAGGCGGGAGATATTACAAGCAGCAGACAACGTCTCATTAATGTTCTGTTTGTATAGATGTCCTAGAGACAATCATTATAAGGACATTGTATTTGATCATATTCAGTTATTTAAGTATTATTGACGTTAGTAATAATATTCGGTGATACACTTATAGAATGTTATGTTTGATTGTTTGCATTCATTCTTATATGTGTTCCCATGAACCAATGATGTCATTGAGATGTGAGATCTCGATTGACTATATCATGGTTCTTAAAGTAGCCCCAATCAAGGATCATCGAGATTGGGGTATCGATAATGCGATTGAGATTGGTGTGTGATCTGCATCATATCCTTAGAGGATGTAGTGGTTCTCATAACTACGAGATACTAGATATCTCATGATGGATGCACGGATACTTTGAGAGTATTGGCTTGCCCAATCGAGAAACCGTTTGGTGTATTCTATTTACGTGTCTACGGGAATATCGATTTGTGGAGCAATGTAATGTCCTTCGCCGCTTCAATAAAATTAAGGGATTCTGTTGTCAAAATGCTTCAATTTTATTATGCACACTTCTCGGGCACGGATTTTAATGAATATTGATTAGTTTATTCATAAATTAGATAAGTTAAGGGAATGATAGGGTATTGTGGGGTCCATTTATAAATAAATGATTGTTTATGAATAAAGTGAATGGAAAGTGGATAAATAAGTGATGGTAAGAAGGTGGAGATAAAGTAGTATGACTAGTATTGTTTACCAATATGGACATAATAAAATTGGACAACCAAAAAAGAAAAGTGTGAATAATGTAATTGGACAGATGGAGTAATACTTAGTAGAGTATGGAGGGGTAATTATGTAAATTTTTATGTATAAATTAAAAAAAAAATTGTGTAAAATTGAAAATATTGTGAGGGTGTATTTTTTTTTTTTTAATTGATTTACAAAAGGTAAGTTGTGTGAAAACTTTTATGAGAGGTTGAGAGTATTATTATTAAAAAAAAAAAAGCCACCTAAGATTTAGTTTGCGATTGATTTAATTAATGGTAATTCAATTCTTAAAATTAAAAAAAAAATCATAATAAAAACTAAGTAATGGATCCATGATATTTAAATATGATAACAACTCGATCGGAATAACCCAATTGCACCATATAGTATTCGAAGAAGGCTAGGAGGAAAGTGCTAAATCTCATTTGGCAATGCACAACTTGAAAATTTTGGAGTAGTCGTAACGATGCGATTTTCAACGAGAAGAACACTTTGATGGAGGAAATAATGAATTCTATCAAATACAGCACCTGAAAATGGTTAAAGACAAATAAGACGATTGGATGCTCGTTTTATGATTGGAAACAGAAACCGTGGATGTGTTTGAATATAAAGAAATAAAATTGTTTCTTTGGTTTTTTATACGCAGAAATCATACATAATGTAATGGGATTTTAGTACCCTGTACTCAGTTTTTGATTGTTAATATATCACCTTTTATCTCTCAAAAAAAATCAATAAGCAATGATATAATGGCTAATAAATGCAATTCATTTTATCTATTTCTTATTGACCACTAATATGGAAACATAAAAAACTCGAAATTAATTAAATTCAAAAATCTAAAAGAAAATTAACGACAAGGACATTAAAAAAATGTTCATAAAAATCTAAAAAAGTTGATTGAGATTTTTTGTGTTTTTGTCATCTAGACACTTATAGTGGCGCTAATTCAAACTATATATAGAATGAACACTAGACTACATTGATTGTGTGTTTAGTTATGCTTGTATTGATTCCCGCTCCTCCTCCATGAAACAAGCAAACCAATCAATTTTGTTCCTTACCACACATATACAAGAATTCTCTTCTTCGGAGGTAAAATCATCGTTTCGGATGATTTGCAATCCACGTCGACTGCCTTTCGTTTTGATGGGAAGTGAAGTGATCTTTTGTGGGCACCCAATCCATTTGCACTCAAGAATAACCTCTTACAGATTGAGCACTTTAAGCACACTTCGCTTCTACTCGATGGCATCTTTACCTTGACGTTCGATAAGATTGAAATGAAAGTGAAGTGAAGAAATTAATATAAAAGAGAGGTAGAATGAATTTGATGAAGAGAAATATATAAGAGAGAATGGTGCTCATAAGTTGATGGGCTACACCTAACAAAAAAAATGGATCATTAAATGTTGGGTCACCATAAATGCATCAATTCATTGAGATTTAATTCAAATCTCTTCTCCTATGACAAAGATTCTCCTTTTCAATTTAGTGTTTTGTCTTTTTTTTTAATACATAATGACACGTGAAATAAATATTATCATAAATAATTATTAATGATACACATGTTTTAAAGATAATGAAACACCAAAAATGGAATATGTTACTTAAATTATTTTTCCTAATGGAAAAACAATAGTTGATATGAGATAAGACTTTTTTTTTTTTTTTGGTGGGGGTGGGGGGTGTTAATTTATTTCTCTCTAGTGTATAGATGGAATAATTTAAATACTTTATTCTTATAACAACAAATGCTATAGCTAGTAAATAGTGTTAAGTACAGTTTGGATTTGTACGACACCAAGTTTAATATAGGCTCGAATAAAAATAAGATAGAAAACAATATTATTATCTTCAATGTACAACAAAAATCATCAATAAAATACACATTTCAATATGTTTATCTGTAGTGCCCCCCAAAATCGAAGGACACCACTCTGATCGTAAAGCATTTGCATTTGGAAATAAAGTTTTAACTTAAAGGATTCAATTCAAGTGAAAGGCTATATGATAAAAGACGAGTAAATTTTTTAAAGTGTTTTAAGACATTACAAGAGTAAATTATCATGCATATGATATGATGTTGTAACTTATTTAACATAATACGATATGTCAATTGGAAATAAATTAGTCACATATGCAAATTGGTGAATCAAGCAGGTAAATTTCATATATCTTGCGTACTGTTTAATGAGAGGTTACAGGGGTATATATATACCTCAAATAGCAGATATATATCGAAATAATATCTATTCTAAATAATATCTTAACAGAATAACTAAGATCCTAACAAACTAGGCTTTTGACTAATATGGGCCTTGTATCCAAGATAGAAGTACGTATCGGTCATTAACTCCCAATACTCCTCCTCAAGTTGAAGTGTGAAGATTCCGAACACCCAACTTGGCTCGAAGAAAACAGAAACGATCAGCTCCAAGTGCTTTGGTGAATATATCTGCAACCTAATTTTCGGTGGAAACAGCGCAAGGGCGAATATCACCATTAACGACCAACTCTCGCACGAAGTAGCAGTCCATTTCCACGTGTTTTGTTCGTTCATGAAAAACGGAATTCGCGGCAATGTGCCTAGCCGCTTGGTTGTCGCAGAAAAGAGGAGTGGGACTTGAAATACACACGTCAAAATCTTTTAATAGCCATCGAAGCCAAACGACTTCACAAACCGTTGTTGCCATTGCCCGATATTCAGCCTCTGCTGATGATCGAGACACGACGGACTGCTTCTTGGTACGCCACGAAACGGGCGAGCCATCAATTGTGATGAGGTAGCCGGTGGATGATCGCCTAGTAAACGGGCAACCGGCCCAATCAGCGTCACAATGAGCGACCAACTCAAAACTGCCCCGTGCGCTGAGGAGAATACCCTGTCCTGGGGTTTGCTTAATATATCGTAGCACCCGTTGTACAGCAGTGAGGTGAGTTTGGCGTGGGTTTTGTAAGAATTGGCTGAGCTGGCTAACTGCATACACGATATCAGGACGTGTAACTGTGAGGTATAAAAGTCGTCCCACCAATCGACGGTACTTAGTGGCATCCACGGCTGGGCTGTCATCGTCCAGGCGAAGTTTTAAGTTCTGTTCCATGGGGAATGCGCTCGGTCGCCCCCCTTGTAGGCCGCTGTCTTCGAGAATATCAAGCGCGTATTTGCGCTGACTCAATACGAACCCCTCGGGTGATCGAGCGACTTCAATTCCAAGAAAGTACTTCAAATTTCCAAGGTCCTTAATGCTAAATTGGTCATCCAAATGACGTTTAACGGAGAAAATTCTGGATGAGTCGTTTCCAGCGAGCAATACATCATCCACATAAATTAGTGCCGAAATGTAGGTATTACCATCTCGAAGTGTGAACAGTGAGTGATCAGCGTGCGACTGCTGAAATCCAATGCTAACGAGGGACTTAGTGAATTTCTCATGCCAATTTCGGGAGGCCTGACGGAGCCCATAAAGCGATCGCTCAAGTTTGCATACACGGTTGTCACCTGCCTTAGCAAACCCTTGTGGAACATGCATATAAACATCTTCATGCAAATCACCATGAAGAAAAGCGTTGTTCACGTCCAATTGGTGGACTTCCCAATTCCGTTTAGCCGCAATAGTTAGCATGCAACGGACCGTGACGAGTTTTGCGACGGGGGCAAATGTCTCATGGAAATCGATGCCCTCTACTTGAGTGAATCCTTTTGCAACCAATCGAGCCTTATAACGCTCTACTTCGCCATTGGGTTTATACTTAATTTTATAAACCCATTTCGAGCCCACTGCCTTCTTCCCGGGTGGTAGCGTAGTTAATTTCCAAGTTCCATTCTCCTCTAGGGCTTGGATTTCCCGTTTCATTGCTTCACGCCATAAGGGATCTTTGCTGGCTTGTGAGAAACACTTCGGTTCATCACGAGCGGTGATGGCTGCCAAGAAGGCTTTGTGGCTGGATGAAAATTTATTATATGAGACGTAGGATGAAAGGGGGTACGCTACTGAATTTGCAACAGATCGGGAGTGGTCCACGGAAGGCGGCAGATCTGTGATGTACTCGGCAAGGTGCTTTGGTTGCCGTCTGATCCTAGGTCCATTGCGCACGGTATGGCTGTCTCCAGCGGACGAATCGATGTGTGTGTCCCCGTCAACAGCAAGTTCAGGAGTGTGGATGGTGGGTGAATCATATTCCCCATTCGAAGCATGAGTTTCGGTCCTGGTGGTAGGTTCAGGAGTGTGGTCGGTGGGCGAATCAGATTCTCCACTCGAGGCATGAGTTTCAGACACTGGGATAGGCGTGTTTCCAACGTTGTCCGTCAAAGGTGCTGCTCGACGAATGACTGGGCGCGGCGGAAGAGATGAAATATCAGAATTAACAGGTTTATTTTGAACACGAGCATGTGCGCTGGTAACGGCCTGAATAAAATCCAAGTGCTCATTTCCTTGAAATGGGAATATGTTTTCAAAAAACGTCACGTCCCGAGAGCTGTAAAATTTATGACTTTGCAAATCGAACACCCGATAAGCCTTTTGTCCGTTTGGATAACCTACAAACACACAGGCACTCCCTCGTTCCCCAAACTTATCTTTACGACGGTTCTCATGCGCATAGACTAGGCAACCGAACACCCGAAGATGATCATACGATGGTGGTCTCTTAAATAGGACTTCAAAAGGTGTCTTATGTGAGATGACGGATGAGGGTAGGCGATTTATGATATAAACAGCCGTTAGTATGCACTCACCCCAAAAATTTATCGGAAGGCAAGCCTCAAAACGCAGCGCTCGTGCCACTTCCAAAATGTGTCTATGTTTACGTTCCACAACCCCGTTTTGTTGTGGTGTATCAGTGCAAGAGCTTTCGAATAAAATACCATTATAACTATAGTATTTCAACAAGGAAGAGGAACGGAATTCGACACCATTGTCGGATCGGACGCGTGCAACTTGGAGACGAAATTGTGTGCAAATCATGTTGCAAAACTGAACTAATAGCCCCCCTATTTCAGATTTATGACGACAAAGAAATACCCACACTCCACGACTAAAGTCATCCACAATTGTCAAAAAATACCTTGCACCGGAGAAACTATCACACTTATATGGTCCCCAAATATCACAATGAATGAGTTCGAAACATCGAGTAGTATCACTAGTACTTGTATGAAAAGGAAGTCGGGTTTGTTTGGCCCGAACGCAAGAATCACAAAACACAGTGTTTTCCTTAAATTTGTGCAAAAAATCAATATGTCGCAAGCTACCATCCGACGCGTGTCCCAATCGCTTGTGCCACAATCCGGAACTCCCAATAACAGCTAAGGCCTTCATCTTCGTTGGTTCCAAGTAATACAGGTCGTCGCGACATTTACCCAGTCCAATCAGCGTCCTCGAGTGTAAGTCCTGTATAATGCAAAAATCCGCAAAGAAAGTGAACACACAATTCAACTCCTTCGTGAGGCGGCTAGCGGAAATAAGATTGCAATGGAACAAGGGCACGTGTAACACCCGATTAAGTTGCAGCCCACTACCCAGATTAAGTTTTCCAACTGAATGTACTGGGATAATCTCCCCATTTGGAATTTTCACAGGTGATTCACCATGATTTACCACAACGTTGGACATAAAACGTCCATCACACGTAATGTGCTCTGTTGCCCCTGTATCAATTATCCAAGGACCTGGAAAAGAATGTGGAATACCTGCCATGTGCACAGCGGATCCAGAGGTAGTAGAGCCCTCACGTTCAGTCCGGATAAAATCGGTAAGGCGCTGGAACTGTTCAGCATTTAACCCCGGAACAGGGCTGTGATTAGCGTCGACGTGTGCAGCCCGCGGTGTATCCGTGTGTCTCGTACTGTCCTTTGATGATCGTCCATCTCGCACGTTACCCTTTCCATTCTGCCCTCGCCTATTCCAGCCGGGTGGGTAACCGATTCTCTCGAAGCAGGTATCGAACGTGTGGTTGGTTTTACCACAGTGGCTGCAATATCGCCCGTCTCTTGGCTTACGATTTGGATCAGTGGTCCTGCCTGAATCTGGAGCGTTCTTGGACTGCAGCTGGAAGGCCGTTGTCTCGCCGGACGGCTTTCTTGCAATGGAGATTGTCCTGTGGTGCTCATCCTCCGAGACTAGGTGATAGGCTGTACTTAGCGATGGGACTGGTCGTGTACTTAGGATCTGCGTCCGAATGGGGTTATGAACGTCATTAAGCCCCATCAAGAAATCATATAATCGATCTCTATCCGTCCGTTGTAACAACTGTTTCGTTAGGTCGCACTTGCAACCGCGACAAGTGCAGCCTCCACATGAACACACAGGGATCGGCGATACTGAACTAGCCTCTTCCCAGATTCTCCTCAGCCTGCTGTAGTATGCGGAAACGGTCTCGTCATTTTGACGGATCATCCCAAGTGAACACCGTAACTCATAGGCTCGAGGGGCGCTCTCCTTGCCAAAACGCTCCTCGAGATCGACCCACATTTCGCGGCATGTTTTGAACTTCACGGTGTGTCGGATTTCAGGCTCCATGCTGCTTAATAGCCAGCCTCTCACCATGGCGTTCGCACGTTTCCAGTATGGCAGGTATGGGTCGTTGGCTGGAGGCATTACGATCTCACCATCAACGAACCCAATCTTGTTTTTGGCATATAGTGCGTTGGTCATATCGTCTAACCAGTCGGCGTAGTTTCCGTCTTTAAGGAGTGCCCCCACAAACGTATCGCCGGGCTTATCCGATGCGTGGAGATAATAGGGAGACATGGGATCAATCACGACAGTTGGTCCCTTTAACCCGCTGCCGGTCCCGATAGATTTGTCGTCGGGCTTTTCATCAGCCATGGCCTTGTTTCTTGACGTAAGAATTTCAGAGAACTGATCGAAAAAAGAGAAACGTCGATCTTGGAAGTTTTACCAGAAAGGCTCCCGCTCTGGTACCATGATAAAATTAGTGAATCAAGCAGGTAAATTTCATATATCTTGCGTACTGTTTAATGAGAGGTTACAGGGGTATATATATACCTCAAATAGCAGATATATATCGAAATAATATCTATTCTAAATAATATCTTAACAGAATAACTAAGATCCTAACAAACTAGGCTTTTGACTAATATGGGCCTTGTATCCAAGATAGAAGTACGTATCGGTCATTAACTCCCAATAAGTGTTTTAAGACATTACAAGAGTAAATTATCATGCATATGATATGATGTTGTAACTTATTTAACATAATACGATATGTCAATTGGAAATAAATTAGTCACATATGCAAATTAACACATTATCCTAGTAGTTTGAAAGACGTTCGACCAATTGACCAAGCAATCCATACATAATTATGACATTAAAATTCAAAATGATAATTATGACAGACTTGAAATGATTAAAATAACATCACAAGTCTTCTTCCGTAGGAGAAGTCCAATGACATAACATTTAATATACAAATACAATAAAAGACTAATTAGTACGCCAACCGAGTACACGTCAAGGCCCGTAAACCCAAGGCATTCGACATAGAGCCTTGCCCATAAACTTTTCATAATTCACACAGAGCATTATCAGTAGAGTTGCCTTATTTCACACAAAACGCATTTCATCAACATGCCATAATTCACACGAAGCATAATCCAAAAATATGTCTGCTCGTATTAATATGAAAATTAATCTAAATGCAGATGTAATTAAAGGTTACCCACTTCTTCTCGCTGGAGGTAGTCACAAAGCTTCTCGAAGGTTCGACGACTGCTTCACACTGCACTCGATACATTAAACTATCATTTAGATTTTATGTCTATGTATCCTCTTATGATATACGTGTCACTTCCAAATTGAAATAAGCTTATAACATTCCTATTTAGTGTCATCATACATTAAATGGACGATTGTAGTTATGAGACTAGTCGAATTCACAAGATACAAATGCATGCAGCACATAACAATCAAGTAAACTCAACGCACCTTTAAAATAGATCTATCTATAGTGTTTAAACGTGCTTTTACTAAATCCAAGCTGTCTATTATAGAAAAATTTAAATGTTTAATCAACTAATTGATTAAACAAAATAATTCATTAAACTCGTCTTCTTTGATAAACCACCTAAAACAACAGTCTATATAGTATAGATTATTTTATCATAAATTATAGACACGATGAAAATTTATTAAATTTTTAACGGTAGGCTTCTAACACATTAATTAGAGTATACACCAGAAAATTTTCAATTAAAAATAACTCTTGGAATATTACTTTTGAATTTTGCAAGTCGATTAAAAATAGGAACGAAAAAGAGACAGCGTCAAGTAATTTTCTAAAATATAGTAAACTTTTTGCATTGTTATAAAAATGCAAGATAAAATCATATATAAAGTGAGTTGTAACACGTGAAGATTTATCATATTTTATTTATATTTGGGCATGCACACTTCTAGAGCATAAAAATGGTTAACTCTTATTAAATAAAAATCAGTAAATCAACATAGTCAAAACTTACTTTCAAAATCAAGGTGGTTTTTTTTAGGGAAATTTTACAATCACGGCCTAAACACGGGGCGTTTTCACTTATGTATAGTACCTCAATAGAAAAATCATATAAAATCGAAAGACACCCCAAAAATTTTGAGATTTTACTCACATATCATGGGTTCCAGTAACTCAATGTGTTAAAAGGGTTTGAGCTAAAAAAATTCAAAAAAGACCTAAATCATTTTCGAAAATGACATGTAGTGACAACAAGGAATTCCAACCACATTTTAAACATCAAATGACCAACAAAAAGAAAAAATATAATGAGAGATTTTATAGTAGAAAAAATATAATGAGAGACCACATGCAAAGAGAACACCGCATGCAATCTAATATTAAACTCCAACGAGTCACATACTTTGCAAATTACATAAGATAAACAAAGAAATTCATCAAAATGTTCAACCACACAAAACATAAAACGTTTTTATGTTTCAAATAAAAATAATTTAAGAATCACATAAGAAGAGTCATAGAGAAATGGTGGAAAAAAAGAAGTCAGAGTACATCATTTAAGAATGATCAGATTTTTTATTCTTGAAAAATCATTTAAAAAATAGGTAAGAGAAAATGTATTTTGCATCTCTTTCCATTTTGAGAAATTAATTCTTCCAAGGGCAGACGAAAAAAAATAAGAAATAAAATGAAGAAATAACACAATCATCAACACAAGAATTTGTTTACCCAGTTCGTCTTTCGACTATGTCTGGGGACGATGCCAAGCCAGGTATTTCACTATACTTTTCGGATGCGCACTGATTACAAAGAGAGGACATCTATTTATAATAGAAAACTTGTCATAATTAACCCTAAGCCCATTAGGAACAAACTTGCTCCCTACTCCAAACCCATTACGATCGAACAAACTTATCATAATTAACCCTAAGCCTATTAAGAACAAACTTGCTCCCTACTTCAATGAGTCATGCACGTACTTTGCAAATTGCATAAGATCAACAAAGAAATCAATCAAAATGTTCAACCAGGTGAGAAAAAAAAAGCATCACTTTCATACCTTAGAAGACTCTTAAATCTTCAATAATGAGAAACCATATGCAATAAATGCTAAACAACAATGGATCACATACTTTGCAAATCCTATAAGATATATAAATAAATCCATCAAAATGTTCAACCACGAGGCATAATGATCGTAGAAACTACTGTACTAAAGATCTATTCTTCCTAATTTCTCTCTCTACACTAAAAATGAACACAAAAGCCCACTGAAGAAACTTTTCTAGAAGTTTATTACTCCCTCCGTTCAATTTTATTATGCTCACTTCTTCGGGTACGGGTTTTAATAAATATCGATTAGTTTATTCATAAAGTAAATAAGTTGAGTGTATGATGGGGTATTGTGGGTAGAGATGTCTATCGGGCTGGCCCTAGCCCTATAGGGCCAGCCCTATAGAGCTACGGGCTAAACGGGTTAGGGCCTTATCCGGTTCATACTTAACGGTCCTACAATTGTTGGGACCTAACCCTAACCCTAGCGGGCCACGGGTTAAACGGGCCACTAACGGGCTACAATAATTTTTTTACTTTTAAAATTAAAGGTCTCAATTGACACGTACAACAAGAAAATAAAATAGAAAAATATATAATTAGTTGATGATTGTTAAATGAGAAAATAAAAGTGTAATTTAAACACAATTCTAGAACTCATTGATCCTTAATATAGTCAAATAAAGCTAAAAAATATTATAATCTAATAAAAAAAATAGTAATAATGACTAATGAATGACAATTGGTTGCTTAATGATTATAGTTATGGCTATGCTCCAAATAACCCAAAATTTATTTGCATGTTATATATTTAAAAAAAATATATATATGGTAACAATTCGGGCTAGCGGGCTGGCCATGTAGACCTGCGGGCTAGCCCGGTTTAGCCCACGGGCTAACTGGTCCGGGTCAAAAAAGCCCGGATTTAAACGGGCCTATGATTCATGAACCCTAACCCTACATTTTTCAGGGTTAAACGGGCTGGCCCGGTTAGCCCAATCCGGATAAACATCTCTAATTGTGGGGTCCATTTATAAATAAATGATTGTTTATGAATAAAGTGAATGACAAAGTGGGTAAATAAGTGATGGTAAGAGGGTGGAGATAAGGTAGTATGAATAGTATTGTTTGCAAAAGGATATGAGCATAATAAAATTGGACAACAAAAAAAGAAAAATGAGAATAATGAAATTGGAGGGAGGGAGTATATCTTTGTCGGCGTCTTTTGGCATTCGGACCATTTCCCTCCTTTGTTTTTCATTGAAATGATGAAATCCCTCAACTTTTTGCTTACTTTACCTTTTCTTGGGTAAGACAAATTTTCACAATCATTAGATTGGTTTTGATTTTGGCTCCCTGTTGCGTGAGGAACACGTGCTTTCGTATTTATTTTTTTCCTTCTCGATTTACACTCAAGGAGACATTCTTATTGTTATATTCATGCTAATTGGGAGAATTTTTTTGGGAGATTTTAGTTTTAGTTTTTATTTTCAGGCAAAATCTTTTTATGATTTTTCTTGAGGGAAGAAGATGTACGCTACCCGTGGCTTGGGCTTATATAGTGGATTTGAGTCTATATAACATTTTGTGGGTGATCAAATGGCCTCCAACACTCGTCTCCTTTCATCTTCCTATTTTATTTCCTTTCTCTTGCATTATGGCCGATACATCAAAAAGAGCTACCCGAAAGCTTCTCTTTGACAAATCAGGAAACTACTAACACCATAGCTAAGAATGATGATCTTTCTACTTCAAGAAATGCTTTGGTGATGCGTTTTGTGGATAGTTTTGGGAATTATCCCAATACCTAAGAGACTCTCGAAATTTTTTTGAAACTCCTTTAAAACTAACTGTGATCTATTTGAGACGTAATTTAAATATGAATTATCATAAATCTAATTTCATAATTTAAACAAATTAAATCAACCAATTCATGTAATGAATGTACGGTAAAATAATTAAATCCCTAAACATGCGGAACTAATGGATTACGTGTTTACCTTTAGTTCTTTGATCCAGTGGGAGATCTCACGAACTATTAACTCTCAAGGAAGAATTAATTTTATCTTGTTGCTCACACTCTAATTTCAAAAATTACAGATCTCTTATTTCTGTATTGTGTGATTAAGAGTATCGATTTTTTCTTCTCCTTTTATAAAAGAGAATATATTTTTTCTTCTCTTACAAGAAAGAAATATTGACTAGTCAATTTATCTTGGAATAATATAGAAATAATCTCTTATTTTCATATATCTTTTTCCATAAATATCTCTCTAATTCTTACCTTAATTAATAGACTTTTATTGGGCTACTAGAGGAGCCTTTAGAAGAATTAGGATTGGACCTCCCAATGGGCCCAAAATCAATATTGAGTCACAACATTTTTCCAACCCATTAATATTAATTCATTCCACTATAGAATTAATATTGCACTATCCATCCTAACCCATATTACGAAATATGGCTCCCGGTTATTATTTCCCGTGTTTAAGATTCAATGTCTATCAATTAATTTAAGCTACTGAATGCTTTAATTGGAGTATCTTTTATAGTGGGACGGAGGGAGTACCGGAAATAAATTCAACTGATCAGATTTGATATGATAAACCATCCGAGCCCACCAAGGGGACATAATCAACTTGACACTCCAAGACACGATTCTCTGTATTAATTTTGACAATCCGTCCTATAATTAATAATATTGCCCAAAATACAAAGTATTAAATCACATTGATTTATTCTTTACCCATAATAAATCAAAGCAATACTTCTTAACTACAAACAATCTCATTTAAGTTACAGAGATTAAGAAATCAACAACCACCCCACTAAGGTCTAATTCTTCATTCCTTATGTTAGGGGGTGTTTGCAAACTCTATAAACAGCTTAAAAGCACTTCTAAAAAGTAAAAGCTGTGAGAGGGCAGCTTTAAAAAAAGTGATTCTGGAAGCTGTTTGTAGTGTTTGAAAACACCCCCTTAGTCTAGAAGAATTACCTCCATGTAGGTCCTATTCAGCACATCATAATGCACTAGTGTAATCTCTTGGTCAAGATAAATCAATCCGAGCCTTACACCTCAACTTCTACCAATGGATTGTTCAATTCTCTCTAAGTTGTGAATCAATTGTACTTATATACAAGGAATTGACAATGTGATCTTCTACACACCACATTGTCTACAATGTAAAGTACATCTGAACGTTTATTCAATAAATAATTAACATTCATTATATTTAAAGCAACCAATGATAAAAAAAAAAATTACATTGATAAGTGCAAGAATCAGTTTGTATACGCATAAGTAGCACTAAAAGCATACTTATCAGTATAACCCTAACAACCATGAGATTGATTAGTTTTCAAGAACTTAGGTAAGTATTGAAGAAAATCTAGAAGATTAGAGTTATTCTGAAGGTATCCATT
Source organism: Galeopsis tetrahit (assembly GCA_963675135.1). Classification (NCBI taxonomy): domain Eukaryota; kingdom Viridiplantae; phylum Streptophyta; class Magnoliopsida; order Lamiales; family Lamiaceae; genus Galeopsis; species Galeopsis tetrahit. The sequence continues at coordinate 36,773,622 of OY776122.1, forward strand.
GTTGGTGAAGGTCTATATCTACTGGCCTTTTCATATGAGATGGAGATGAAGGTTATATTACACCGATAACCATGGAACTTTCGAAGGTCGATGTTGGTGCTTAAGAGACGACGTGGTTGTGAAAAGCCCCATAAAATCCAACTACACCTGGTACCTTTTTGGGTGCAAATTCATGGTCTCCAATTCCATGCATTGACTAAATCAATCGTAGTTCGAGCTGGGGGTATCATCGGGGAGGTAATCGAGGTGGAGGCTGAGGATGGGGAAGTAATCGAGGGGGAATGTCTGCGAGTGAGGGTGCATGTGGATATTACCCAGCCCCTTTGTCGATGCTTTTATATTAAAGTTGAGGAGGTGAGGATGGTTGTTGTTTTCAGGTACGAACTATTGGGATATTCATCCTACCCCTAATCTGATTAGAATTTATGTATTTAGGTTTGATGGCCAAAACCAGATCAGAACTGAAGTGTTAGAGTTCCAATTTGTAATCTAGTGATAGGTTACCTAAACTGTTTTATAAAACTTAGTAGATAGATTATAGATGTCTAAGTCTTAGTCAGTGGGATCGGCTGTATGCATATCAGCTGATACCACATCTGGATCAATATGCGATTGCTCAAGACTAAAGACTAGAAGACACTTGAAGTTCATTAGTGAAATCAAACTGAAATGTTTTTGTATACCTTATCAGTTGATAGTAGCTACTCGAGATCAGCAGATCAGAAGACGTCAGCTGATATGAGCTTCACCAGATCTTGTCAAAGCAAAGCCTTAAAGAGCATTAAATATTGTTAGTCTGATTGATCAAATAATAAAACACATTTATTGAAGATGCATTGAAGGCAAAAGATAACAGAAGACAAAGAGAATGTCGGATAACATCTGGCAGACTCAAACAGAAGACAAGACTGCAAGTCTAACAACTCGGCTGATGTGAACCAATTAGAAGATGACAACACAGTTATTGAGTTGACTTGGACTAGAAATTCAGAGATATTTTTAGAGTCGTATAAGAGCATTTAATGCACATTCCTTTTTAAGGTAATGTTGTATTAGAATATCAGGACACATCAACTCCATGAAGATCTCATCCTCAAAATAGAAGATTGCCTCTAACGGCTAGTTCGTACATGTAATCTTCTATAAATACAAGACCTTGTTCACTAGAACAATCACGGAAACTATATGTGAGAGAACTCATCAGCAGACCTCAAGAACACTTAAGCATTCTGAATCTTATTTTGAGTTCCATAGAGCCTGAATTTCTATTCCACACTTAGCTCTAAGTTTCCGATCCTAAGCCCGTTTTAAGATTCTTATTTTTATAGCTTAAAAAGTGTGATCCTTTCACACTTGAGAGAAAAAGTATTTATGTTCCGTAACTTTTACCACTTTTGAAAAACGTCCCAAAAAAGATAAAAGTTTAATTTACGTCCCATAATTTCGTAAAATGTTTAATTTACGTCCAATTTTCGCCGGAGACAACAAAAGTGACCGAAAAAAGTCACGTGCATGTCATGTGATTTTCAAATTTGAGGATTCCGGTAACAATAATGATGTGGATCCTATGTGGCTTTAACTTATATTTTTCTTTTAAAAAAATATTTTTAAAAAAAAGGGTTACGCTGCTGTGGACTCGAGTGTACCGTGTACACTCGAGTCCAGCTTTTAACTACATATATAAAAATGCGCGAATATTTATCATAATTTGATTATAGCTTGATGGTAGTACCTTACTTATTCTACTATAGCAACTCGAGTGTATTGCACTTTTCTATTGTAGTGTCCTACACTTTACAATTATATTTATAGTGAGTTACACTTTTTAGTAATACTGTGTTACACTTTTCAGTTGTGTGACTTACAAATTTTTTTGTTGTTACAATAATATATTTTTTTACAATGACTTATGTTGCACTTTTTTAGTATATATTATGTTGCACTTTTCAGTTATATGAACTTACACTTTTTAATAATATTGTGTTGCACTTTTCAGTTATACTGACTTGCATTTTCTTTTTTGAGCAAACGGGTAAAAATTTTATTACTCAAAAAAACGCTTATCCCCTAAGGGAAAACGCCAACAAAGTACAGCCTATAACGCTGTAAAACCCTATCAAACTAACTCTATTATCACCACATGTGACATATCTAACTACTCCTTGATCACTCCATATGGACATGCCCATAGGAGTGCCTAGTAAAATCAAAAAATAACATCTATCAAAACATTTTACAATGTACACATCACTTGCATAAAACAGCTCCAAGGCTGCCCTACCATACTCTCTAACATGCCTATCCTTGCGTTTATTATCCCCATTGTGCAGAAATAACCCAAGCCCAATGAAAAATAATAAAACGCAAAATCTGCCACTGCCTTGATGACTCTTCATGCAGATTTTTTGGTTAACCGAACTCTTTTGAGGCAACTCGAGAGGCCTCCCCTTCTTCCCAACGCCTACCCCTATTGCCATTGGTGGGTATTTTCGATCCAAGCACAGGTTTCTTACCATTTATTCCACTTTTTTATAATATTGTGTTCACTTTTCAGTTATACTCACATACACTTTTTTATAATATTGTGTTGCACTTTTTAATTATATTGACTTACACTTTTTATTAATATTGTGTTGCACTTTTTAATTATATTGATTAATATTTTTTATTAATATCGTGTAACAAAAGCCGAAAAAAAAAAGGAAACAACCAAAAAAAGCTAAAAAAAAATCAGCCTAAAAAAAAGGAATAGAGGAAAAAAAGAAAAAATAATTAATTAATTACACCCGTGTGCACAACATGCACCCGGGTTTATACTAGACTAAACCAAAAACAAAAGTCATGTCAAATGAAATATAAATGAGAATATTCCCTAATAGAGTCATTTCTATAGAGTATTAATCAAGTAAAACCTACAACTTTTAAAATTTTCTAATAGGGTCAAATTAGTGTCAAAAACCCTTAAATACCCTTAATATTCATATACCTCCTTAATTTCTATATTTGAACATTTAATTCGAATTTTAAATTCATAATTATGGTCAGTCAATTAATTCGGGGGAAGTTACAGGCATAACTTGACAAATTCTTGACTTTCCCAAATCGAATTCTTAAAATTCATCTCCATCATCGGTTTTTGGGCTGAGGGGGCGATTACGATTTAATTCAATCGCTGCAAATTGGTGAAAACGCGAAGCTGTTTTTGTTTGGAAGATTGTGGGTGAATGTCATCATCGGTTTTTGGTCTGAAGGAGCGGTTACAATATTCTGGAATCGCTGCAATTGGGAAGAACACATCGATTCATTTTGGGAGGAACGAAGGAGAATTCACCATTGTGTTGCTGGGCTGCAGAAACGATTCAATCTATGCTGCCATTGATGCGATTTGGGAAAAATCACAAACGGCTAGTCCTAATTTCTGCCATTGTTGATGAGCTTTGTTCGAAATCTGCCATTGTTGATGAGCTTTGTTCGAAATCTGCCATTGTTGATGCGATTGGTGCGAATTCGGCCACTGTTTATGCCATTAAAAATGGAGTTTCTAGAGTCCATTGGTGAACGTTCACTGCTGGAATTGTTAATCTTCGCTTGGAAGAATTCAGATCTGCAATCACGGTTTTTGTAGGAGTTTGTTCGTGTTAATTGAGGATCAATTTCTGCAAATTGGGCAGAACAAGAATCTGCGAAATCTGCAAGTGTTAACACCAGAAAAGATGGTGTTCCTCAATATTCTTTGCTGGAATTTCTGAAGAATTTTTGTCCTGCAATCACAGTTTATTGTTGGATGTTGCTCGTGTGAGTTTCATTTTTGTGTTCGTGACTGAAGAAGTGATTCCTTTCATCTTTTATTCGCTGAAAACTGGGAGGTGCAACCCGACGTTGAAAGAATTACCGGTTAGTATTTTTTTTGAGCAAGAATCGCCCTAATTATTACGTCTTTAGGGTGAAACTTAGTACTCGGGGATTAGGTGAAACAAGGAGAAGTTTCATGGATACATCAGCTTGACATGGAGGTGAACATTAGATATGCACATTACCGTATGCATGTATACATGCATATCGTATAGTGCATTTTACATATGCACATAAGGAAAATGCATCTACCCCGTTTTCCGTGCATATTAATATGCATATCCATGTATGAACCTTTTTCTAAGCTTATAAACTCATAATTTTATTATGACTCATTTCTACATACCAAAATTCATTTCACTGTTCATATTAAACTTCATAATATATTTTCATATATGTATGCATATTCAAATAACCGGAAACTGCATCCACGCACGCTTATTTAGTCTTTTTGTGTTTTAATTGTGTTATGAGTATTTTGGTTGTAATTTAATTGTGGATCATAAAATGCAGATTTTATACCTTTATTTGTTTTGGGAAAGTAATCCTTCAGCTACACAAAGTCAGCTAATTAATTCGAATTGACTTAATTTTAGGAACATTTGAATAATGGAAGGTGATATGATATCGCATTTTACGGGGATATGCATTAATTCAAACGATTTGATGTAAATCTGTCTAATATAATTTAATTTCAAATAATTTAAATAGGTAAAGGGCAACTATGTCTTATTAGGTGCCAATTTGACTCTAATAGATAAAAAAACAATAACCTATTCCCTATTAGATAAATGTTTTAGGAAAATGATCTTAACAATAATTTACCCAATATAAATTAAATGGAAAGTAAATTAAAAAAAAAAGAGGCTGTCAAATGAAATGAAAAATAACAGCAAATGAAATATAAATTAAAAAGAAAAAAAAATCAAATTAAACAAAACCAAAAAAAACCCACATTAATTACGCGTTTTACCTGTGAGTTCGAACAACTCAACCATTCTCCCAAATTGAAAACCCTAATCCAAGAACTCACCAAATTTCATTTTCAATTCGAATCTATTAGGAGTGAAAATTAAAGAAGCAAATCGAATTCGAATCTGTTAGGAGTGAAAATCAAAGAGGCAACTCAAATTTGTTAAGGGTGATGGTCGATGGTAGGGGTGGGAATGGGCCAGGCTACCCGACAGGGGCCTACGGCTCGGCCTATTAAAGCTCGGCTCGGCTCGTTTAATAAACAAGTCAGGCTCAAACTTTTTTAGAAGCCTATTTAACTAAATAAGCCGGGCTCAATCTTTTTCGTAAGCCTTTTAAGCCCAACAGGCCGGCCTATATAACTTCACACACATATATATATATATATATATTATAAGTATATACTTATATAATGTGTGATTTTCAAATAAATAAATAAGTAAGAAAATTTAGTATAGTTGAAAAAATATTTGAATATTTTTTTTTTGGAACATTCTATTACTTCCATTTCTTATTTTGAGATTTAAAGAGTTAATTTTTATAATTTGATAATAATATTGTTGTACATTTTTTTTTAAAAAATACGCTAATAAGATTAATAGGCCTTTAGAAGGCTTTCGGGCCAGGCCTATTTATTAAAAAGGCCAGGCTCGAGCCTTAAAAAAAGCCTATGACAGGCCATGGGCCAGGCTCGGGCCTAAGAAATATATAACATGCCAGACTTTTTTTCTTAAAGCCTACCAAGGCCTGGCCCATTCCCACCCCTAGTCGATGGTCTATGGCAATAGCATCGCACGTTATCAATGCTCGAACTCGAATTACACACATATAGGCAGAGGCGGAGCCAACTAGGTACACAACTGTACCCCCAAAAATGTTTTTTTTTTTTTTTACTATTTTAAGTATGAGTATTAAGTAGGGACATTAAAAATGACAAAATGTGTCGATAAATAGAAGACGGAGGAAGTACTCGTAGTATTTAACTTAATATTTTTCGTACCCCGAATTTCAAATCCTGGATCCGCCACTGCATATAGGGTTCTTCGCAGCAGAATACGCTGAAAAATTAGAGTTCTTGGTTCTCTTTCTTTTCTTCCTTTTTTTTTGTTTCATTCGCAGCAGAACACGTTTTCTTAATTCAGTAAATTAAATGGTGATGATTTGTCTTTTTTTTTTATCCACATCTTTAATACATATATTTGACCGTCTCTATTTTGCGTACGTGGCTTCCTCTCATTTTTCTATTTTGAAATCCTGAATTTTGGTGAGTCGATTAATTTTGACAGTTTTTTTTTCTCATTTTTCTATTTTGAAATCCTGAATTTGGGTGAGTTGGTTAATTTTGACAGTTTTTTTTAACATTTTTTAAAATGCTTTTACAGTTTTTTAAAAATCTTTTATTATCTTTATTTCATATTTTTATTTTCATTAAAACCGTTTCAAATATGCTCCAGTTTATCGTTTATTTTTTAATCCCGATTCATATGAACAGTTTTTTTTCAGTTTTTTTTTTTAAATATCTCTTTCTTTACAATTTTTTTCATATTTTCTCCGTCCTATCTTCTTCCTCTTCTCTCAATGAAATACGGTTGCCCTCCTGTGTAGGATTCTGTCGCCGCTGCTTCAATTAGTCCTTCTACATTTTCTTTGTCCCGAACGGTCTCCGTCGTTTCGATTTAATTTATAATTTTTATAACATTATGTTATGTTGATCACTTTTTTTAACCGTGACAATGAGGAGTTTGTGGCAGAAGGGTTAAATGTATAGAGAATATAAGTGATATGGAATATATGATTTCTTGATTAGTTGTAAAGGAGATTTACAATGAGTATTTATACAAGAGAGAATTAGGTCTAACCTAACCCTAATGGGCTTTATAAGAGAGCCCATAGGAAACTAAGGTGGGCCTATACAATAAATAAGAATGAGAGTGTATTTACTAATATAGGTCCAATATGCCCCCTCAAGATGGAGTACCATAGGATAGTCCAATCTTGGTCATAAGGAGCTGAAGGCGAGCACTGGAGAGAGGTTTGGTGAGGGCATCAGCAAGCTGGTCGGCAGTCGAGACATGCGAGATGCGGAGGCGAGCAGTTTTGACAAGGTCACGAACAAAGTGGAAGTCGATGGCAATGTGTTTCATTCGTGAGTGAAACACAGGATTTGAGCACAAGTAGGTGGCCCCAATGTTGTCACAGTAGATGACTGGCACCGGAGAAATCGGAAAGTGTAGTTCTTGAAGTAAGGATGTTAGCCATTGCACTTCAGAGGCCGCTGCGGCAATGGCTCTATATTCGGCCTCAGTGGACGAGCGAGCAACAGACTTCTGCTTTTTGGACGACCATGAGATGGGATTGGCCCCCAAAAAGACGACATAAGCACTCGTGGAAGTGCGATCATCGTGGTCGCCTGCCCAGTCAGCATCAGTGAAGCAGTGGAGCGAGGAGGATGAGGATGGGGTAATGTTGATTCCGACATCCCTTGTACCATTGAGGTAGCGGAGTAGACGCTTGACAGCAGTCCAGTGAGTGATGGTGGGTGCATGCATGAACTGAGATAGCTTATGGACGGCAAAGGCGATGTCAGGTCTGGTGAGCTGGAGATACTGAAGGCTGCCGAGCACCTGACGATACTGAGTGGAGTCAGCGGGAGAGGTGCCATCTGATAGAGTGAGGCGAGCAGAGGTTGATAGTGGAGTTTGGACTGGTTTGGAGTCGATCATGTTGTATCGGGCGAGCAGATCAGTGATGTATTTGCGTTGGGAGAGCAGGCATGAAGTTTTAGAGCGAAGAACTTCCACTCCCAAGAAATAGGATAGAGGACCAAGGTCCTTGACTGAGAATTTGGCACTGAGGTCGGCAGCCACCCGGGCGAGCATGGGCGAGGAGTTGCCCGTCAGAATGAGGTCGTCGACATAAACAAGGAAGTAGGCGACCACCCCATTGTTGTTGTAGACGAACAGTGATTCATCAGAGTGAGTGGGGATGAATCCAATGTCTACAAGGAAAGAGCGAAGAGCATAGTACCATGTGCGAGGAGCCTGCTTCAGGCCATAGATGGATTTGTGAAGTTGACAGACATAAGTGGGAAAAGTCTTGTCTTTGAAGCCCGGAGGTTGAGCCATGAAGACTGTGTCTGAGAGCTTTCCATGGAGGAAGGCGTTGTTGACGTCGAATTGGCGAAGAGGCCAGTCGTTGGTAACCGCAATGCTAAGGACAGTTCGCACAGTGGCGGGCTTGACGACGGGGCTGAATGTTTCAGTGAAGTCAACACCTGGTCGCTGATGAAAGCCTTTGGCGACCAGACGAGCCTTGTATTTATCCAAGGTGCCATCAGGTTTTCGCTTAATACGAAACACCCACTTGGAGCCGACCACGTTTTGAGATGTATTGGGAGGAACTAAGTCCCAGGTGCCGTTTTGAAGAAGGGCATCAAATTCAGCCGACATGGCTGCCCGCCAGTTTTTATCTTTGAGTGCCTGCGATACACAACTCGGCTCAATGTCAGAGGTGATGACAGAAGTAAGTCCATACCTCGGGTTTGGCTTGAACACATTGTTTTGAGCTCGAGTTACCATGCGAGATGCAGGAGGTCGTAAGGGAGCATTGGTCGGCACAGGGATGTCAGGTATGATTGCAACTGGCGAGGAGGCTGGTGGGGGTATAGGCTGTTGATCGACCAGTGTTGGTTGTTGGGGATTGGTAGGCACGGGATTGTGGTCGAGGACAGTTGTGGCGAGGTGAGGGAGCACAGGTGCGATAAGTGTGGGCGAGGAGCTGGGTGGCGAGGAGGTGGATGTCGGCAGGGAGGATGAATGATTAGTGGGAGAGGGTTTTGAAAAAGGAAACGTATGCTCTACAAACTGAACATGACGCGAGGTGTAGATTCGGTTAGTGGAGCGATCAAAGCAGAGATAAGCACTTTGTGTGGGCGAGTACCCAACAAAGATACATGGAGTAGAGCGAGGATCAAGTTTGTGAGTTGTATAGGGGCGGAGTAGAGGATAGCAGAGGCAGCCAAAGACTCGGAGTTTGGTTAGGTTAGGGGGGCGAGTAGTGAGTTTTTCAAAGGAGGATGCCATGTCGAGGTTGACTTTGGGAATGCGATTTATGATATAGGCTGCTGTGCAAACAGCATAGGGCCAGTAGGTGAGAGGCATGGAGGCATGGTGAAGAAGAGCTAGGGCTGTGTCAACCACATGACGATGGCGACGTTCAGACATGCCATTATGTTCGGGTGTGTGAGGTGGGGTGGTGAGGTGTGCAATGCCATGGGTTTGAAGAAAGGGGCGAAGAGCAATGAATTCACCCCCATTGTCAGAGTAAAAGGTTTTGATTGTGTTTTGATAGGTGTTTTCAACAAGGACTTTGAATGTGGTAAAGGTGGGGAGAACATCTGATTTTCTTTTTAGAGGGTAAACCCATATGTACTTGCTGAAATGATCAACAAATAGCACATAGTACTTGAAATTATCAGGAGACAAGACAGGTGACGACCAGACATCAGAAAAAATAACATCAAGTGGTTTAGTAGATGTAATGCTTGAATCATAAAAAGGTAGTTTGTGACTCTTGATACATGAGCATGAGTTACAATTGAAGTGTTTTGATGGAGCACTGGATAAACTAAGCTGAGAGAGGGTATGAGCGAGGATTTTTGTTGATGGGTGGCCAAGGCGAGCATGCCAGGTGGTCGTTGTGAGGTGTTGAGATGTGAAGGCTTGCGGGGAGGTGATGGACATGTGTGCCGGCCAGACATATAGATTATTTATACGACTCCCAGTGAGGAGAATGCTCCCCGAGTGACCATCCTGCACCTGAAAGGAAGAACGATCAAAGACAATGTTAACATTATTGTCACGACAGAGACTAGAGACCGAAATCAAGTTTTTCGAGATGTGTGGGACGACCAAGACATTTGAAAACTTGAGAGATGGAAGGTGAGGAAAGCACATAGAGCCAGTGTGAGATATGTGTAAACCTTTACCGTCACCAATTTCAACATTGTCAGCTCCATCAAAGGGCGAGTGAAGAGAGAGGTTGGCGAGATCGTTGGTGATGTGATGCGAGGCACCTGAGTCAAGGATCCAGTGCTCGGCAGGATGTGCCGAGGAGGCCGAGTGGGCCGAATAGGCCGGGCGAGCATCTGGTCGATTGGGGTGAGGAGGTGGTGAGTACCGTCCAGGCGGTCGGTGAGAACCCATAGAAGGAGCGGTGAGTGGGGGGACTGAGTTAATCTCAGGGCAGGTGCGAGCAGTGTGACCGGGTGCTCGGCAGTATTGGCAGGTGCCAAGGTAGGGCCTTTGCGAGGACTGGCGAGGACGAGTGGCAGAAGGCCTGGACCTCGAGTCAGATCGCGAGGAGTCGGGTCGCGAGAAGTTAGGGCGCGAGGAGCGATGATGCGATCTTCCCGCAGTGAGTGCAGAAGCAGGTATTGAGGCCGAGGAAGGTCGCGAGGCAATTTGGACCTCGGCACTGAGGAGTTTGTCACAGAGCTCGGCAAAGGAGATGGGCTGCTCGCGAGCTTGGATGGCATTTGCGATGTCATTATAGGACTCATCAAGGCCAGTGAGAACTTGGAGGGTGACGTCCTCGGCATCAGACTTAATGCCGAGGAGTGAAAGTTCGTCGACCACAGAGCGAACTTCCATGAGAAAATCGGAGATTGGGCGAGCACCTTTAGACAGAGAGCGAAACTTGGTTTTGAGGGCAAGAATTCGGCCTCTGGAGGGTTTTCCATACATGCTCTCAAGCATCGACCAGGCTTCACAGGAGGTTTTAGTCGATGCAACAAAAGGAATGAGTTCTGGAGACATTGATCCAACCATGGCTGAGAAAATGAGGTTATCCTGACACACCCACAGGTCATGCGCAGGGTTGGAGATGATGGTGGTGGTGTTGGTGCCTTCGGCAGCGGGGATTGTGGAAGGTGGGCACGGATGCGTGCCCAAGACATAGCCGAAGAGATTGTGCCCAGTGAGGAGGAGGCGAAGCTGAAAGGACCACGCACCATAGTTGGTGGAAGTAAGCTTCAGGGACATGTTTGCAAGACCTTTGAAGGTGATGGGTGCAGGCGACTGAGGTGGAGTGGCCATGGTGATGGGTATAGCAGCGGAGAAGCGTGGTGTCGTCGGCTGGTGGCGGCGGCAGTCTCTCAGAGAGATGCGGCGGCGGCGGTGCAGCAGTGAAGAAGATGCAGCAGCGGCTGGGGTTTATGGCGGCAGCGGCGGCGGCGGCGGCGGCGGCTAGGGCTAGATAGCGGCGGCGGCGGCGGCTGGTGTGGATCAGGCGTGAGCCAAGAGACTCGATGATACCATATAGAGAATATAAGTGATATGGAATATATGATTTCTTGATTAGTTGTAAAGGAAATTTACAATGAGTATTTATACAAGAGAGAATTAGGTCTAACCTAACCCTAATGGGCTTTATAAGAGAGCCCATAGGAAACTAAGGTGGGCCTATACAATAAATAAGAATGAGAGTGTATTTACTAATATAGGTCCAATAAAATGTTCATCGAAATTTGAAGAACTTAAACAAATATGAAATTGTCATCTTCTCCATTCTTTAAGTTTTTACTTAATTTTTACATTGTATATTTCACAGTTTTTATTTTTCGATATAAATTGTATTAATATTTTACTCTTCTATAGGGTTTCTGTTTAATATAAATTGTGCTACCGATGTATTTATTAATGTTTTACTTATTTATTAATATTTTACTCTTCTATATAGAGTTTCTGTTTTATAATGTTGGTATATGATGATATTTTTTTTTATAATTCAAATGTATGATTTTTTTATAAGTACATAAATTCAAAATTCTTATTTTTCTTTCGATGCATAATTTTTTGATGTTTTTTTTTATTGATTTAAAATTGTTATTATTTGTAGTTTTATACATTTTTTTAAGAAAAATAATATATATTTTTTTCTGGAATTAATTGTTATTATTCGTAACTTCCACATTTTTTTTACATCTTAGATGGCAAAAGTTTTACTGACTTATCAACTCTAAGAAGAAAAGACATTAGGTGTCCTATTGAATTTTTATGATTGTTGAGATTTTTTGCAATTCCTATGACCCTAAATTTATTATAAAAATTTTCTAAAATTCAATTTATCGATGAATGATAATGTATGAGAAAATTAAAATATGTGCATTGTAGTTCATAAAAATCTTTTTAATAATTACTTTCTTAATTTTTCTGTTGAATTATTATTTTAATTATTTTAATGGTATATTTATTTAATCTTTTTATTTTGAAATTCTGAATTTGTAAGAGTCATTTTTTTTGTAGTTTTTTTTTTTGCAGATTTTTATTTTAATGCTTTTGACCGTTTTTTTTCATAAATTCTGCATTCCTATTATTTTGTATTTTTATTTAATATTTAATAATTTTTTTGTAACCGCCTGGATAAGAATTCGTCAGTTCTTAATATTCCTCATTTTCTATGATTTCCACTTCCTGTCTTATGATTTTCTGTTATATGATGTTTAGTCCGCCTCTTCTTCTGTATATTCTCTCTCAATTCCTCTCTACATTCATTCAACCTCTTCTTCTTCAGTATATTCGTCGAAATCTGACGCATGTATTAATGTTTTGATGGATTTTCTATTTTATGATCTGATGCATTAGTGGTGATGCTAAGGGGATGATTTTTTTTGAATAATGAGTTTTAGAAATTGGTGAGTTTGGTTCCCTCTCAATTTATATATATATATTTTTTATTATTCAAACTAACGTATTTATTAATGTTTTACTCTTATAGGGTTCTATTTTATTATGTTGGTATGTTCTGATTTTTTTTTTTTATAATTCAATCAATTTATATATATACTTTTTTTTATTCAATCTCTCGATATAAATTGTGCTATTTATTAATGTTTTACTCTTTTTTAGGGTTCTGTTTTATAATGTTGGTATGTGATGATTTTTTTTTATAACTCAATATATGATTTTTTATAAGTAAATAAATTCCAAAATCTTATTTTTCTTTTGAGTTTCAATTTTCCTTAGGGTGCATAATTTTTTTGCTGCATTTTCTAAACCCTGATATATAAAATATGTTTTTTTTATTGGTTTAAAATTGTTATTATTTGTAGCTTTATACATGTCTTTACTAACAATAATATGTTTTCGAATTATCAATAGAAAGAAGAAAAGACATTATATTATAAGTCCTATTGAATTTTTTATGATGGTTGAGATTTGCAATTTCTATAACTCACTTTGTAAAGTCTAATTTATCAACGTATGATAATGGACGAGAAAACTAACATATGTGCATTGTAATTGTAATAAGTTCATAAAAAATTAAAGAAAATTGAAGAGTATTTTAATAAAAGATTATTTAAAAGTACATTGCTCAAATTAATTTAATTAATATAAATATCATAAATTACTCTAAATGTTAATTTTTTATTAATTACCTTCTTAATTTTTCTTTTGAATTATTATTTTAAATAAGTTATAATTAATGTTGATAATAAGTTATTGTTCAATGTTCATTAATGTATTATACATATAAATTAATTTTAAAAAATTACTATAATTAATTTGAATTAATCGTTTAAATAAAGTGTTTGATTTTTTTTAATTCCGCGTAATACGCGGTTACTGCACTAGTGGCCATATATTTCCAAGTTGTACAATTTCCACAGGTTTCCCCTATCTTTTTATGCATACAAGAATAAAACAACGTTGTTTTGGTATCTTCAACAAAAATTGGATGTAAATTAAGTAATTTATGAAATTATGAGACGTAAATTAAACTTTTATCTTTTTTCGAATGTTTTTTAAAAAAAGTGAAAGTTATGGGACGTAAATAATTTATTTCTCTTCACACTTATGGGTATGTATTGGTTGTGGATTTTTTAGGATTTTTTTAGACCTTCAAAGTTTCGGGTATTCAATTCGAATTTTCAAAAGTTTTTAAAAATTTTGAGATATTTAATACGAATTTTAAAAAGTTTTAAAAAAAACAAATACTTATGTGTAACTGGTACACACTGTGTAACTGGATCCAATTGTTTAAATGACCTGGATGTATAACCCATGGGTTTGACTATTTACACCTCCATTTCGGAGAGATGCACTCCCCCCAATCAGTTTATTAATAAAATAATAAGGACAAAAATAAAAAATACCCTTCATTAAAATACGCATACTAGATGCACCCCTCCTACTGAACGCACCCTCCTATTTTCATTTCTTTCACCTTCCCCCACTACTTCCGGCAACCGCCGACACCATTTCCGACGACAAACAAAGCGAAAAAAATTCAAAAATTTCAAAATATACTTAAAAGCATTACAATTTTTTTTTATAAATTTCTACCAACCAGTGTTGACCATATACACTCTCGTCGACAAGGCTTTGTCGATGGAAGTGAATATGGTCGAAAAATATAAAAAATAAAATTTTAAAAATTTGACCATGTATTGTCGATTAAACACACTCTCGTCGACAAATGGTTGTCGATAAAAGTGTATATGATCAGACCCTAGTGTGTCGAAATAAAAAAAAAAAAAAAAAGATAGAGAGAGAGAGAGAGAAAAACCTGTGCTACATTTTTTTTTGGGAGTGGGGGCCGTGCAATTTGTTTTGGGGGAGGGGGGAGAACGTGAGAGTTTCTTTTTCTCTTTTTTTGGGTTGGGGGGGCAGTGAAAGGGTAGGGGGAGGGGATAGCGGCGGTGGGTGTTTGGGTGAAGGGAGGAGAAGGAATGGAGGGGGAGGGAGGAAAAAAAAAACGCAGGAAGAAGTGGGGAGGAAGATAGAAAAGAGAAAGAGGGTGCGGCAGTGCCCGTGAATGGTGGTTAGGTGAGAAAGAAAAAGAAATGAGATGAATAAGGAGAAAAAAGGAAAGAGGGAAGAAGATAAATTATGACAATTAAAGGGTTTGGAGGGTGTGGCTGGTAATAGAGATTTTACGGAGGGAAGGGTATTTATGACAATTAATGGGGAGTGTGACCCAATTTTAGAGGTGTGTATAAATTGGGGGAGTGCATCTCTCTGGAGGTGTAAATAGTCAAACCCAAAACCCATGGGTTGAGTTTCAAAATTCCCCCTGATTTTGGGCTTACCCATTTCTCTCTCCCTCCATACGCATATTTCAGTCCATCACTGAACTCATGAGTCTTGTCTTCACTCAATTTCATTCAAATTCTTCTCATGCGCTCTGAACTGGTATTTGATTCTTCACTGTAATTTGTTCGCTAGTCCACCTACTTCGTGCTCGTATTGAAGTGATTAATTGTGCAAGTGTTAGGGTTAAGCAATACTTCTGCAATCAAGAAAAATCGGCGTTGTGAAACATTGCAACTTATTTTGCGCTTCGTACATTAGTTCAGTTTTTTTTGTTACCACATGTAGTTTCATTTCTCTTTTCTTTTGATTATTTATTTTGTTTGTTTATTTGGGGTTCTTCTTCACTGTCTCTCAAATCGCTCGACTTTTCACTCTGAATCACTCCGTTTTATGTCTCTCGAAACTCCATCTTAATGGTTGTTTTTATGATATTTCATCCTTTTATAGTGGGCAGGTAAATGTTCTTCTACTGAGATAGTGCACTTTTGATTTATATTTATAGCCAAATTATTTTGCAATTGAACATATATGATTTTCTGAAAAGTTTACTAAATCAATTTTACTAGTCAATTGTTGTCTTCGTATTCTTTATTAAAAAAATCTTTGTTTCCTGTAATTCTGAACTTAGAAGTGAGTAATTAGCTTTATGCATCTGCGAATAAAATCTAATCATATATGAATATGGACATCTTTTTCGAACATCTAGCTTTGATTTGATCTGTTACTTGTCTACAAAAAGAAGTTTGAATGAGCCATAACTTGTTCCTTCTCTACATAGATGGGTGGTTGATTATATTGACCAATATAGTTGCATATATCTAATACGAGAAGAAGTTGTCAATTTACTACATCTACCACCACATATGCTTTTGAGATGTTTGTTTTCTTAATCTCGTGGACAATGTACAACTTTGATCATGCATTCCATTTATTGTATGTGCCAATAGAATGATTCGAGTAATTACATTTTTCATAAACAACCTCTTTGAGTTTTTGTCCTTTCACATTGACTAAAAACATACTATCTTCCATGTTATGCTAATAGCATTAGTTTTTAAAAACAATAGTATTACGAATCTTTTTGTGGCCTCTCTCCAAGTTTGATTCGGAATTAGATGTATAAAAGAGTATCAAATTTGAATTCTTCTTTCAAAGTTTGATTAAAAAATACGAATCTTTTGACTAATTGGCTACTAAACAGTCGTTTATCTTCTTGGCATCGTGTAGTTGGTAATTTGGTGTATGTTTACAATTGAATAAATTTTCATTCTTCTCTGCGTATGTTTAAATGTGTGGGTAATAAGTGTCAAATAATTGGTGTAATGGAATTATTTGATCTACAAATTAGTTAGAACTAATTCTATTTTTTTTAAGATAGACATATGACTAACAAACAATGGGGGATAATATGTCCAAGTTAATGATACTTTAGTAAATTTGTTTTCATGATTTTGTAATAAAGATGATCTTAAAGTTTCAGTAGTTCGTGTCTTCGGGGTGTGATTGAAAATGAATATACGAATTAATACTATATTGTATATGAAATAATATTATACAGTGTGTGGATTAATACTATACATTTTTAGAGCTTATACTTTAAAACTGAAAAATATTAGATTTTATACTTGTATATAAACCAATATTGTACTGTACATAAATTAATACTATATTGTGTATAAACTGTTACTATACATTTTTTCAACTAATACTATATTATGATACTTATTAACTAGCACCATAACACGTTCAACTAAAATTAACAAACTAGAATAGGACATCGGATTATTTTGGTGTGGGGGAGAGGAGATTTTGACTGATTAGTCTCATGTATTCATGTATAAGATGAAACTTCACTTAAAGATTAAAATTTCATTTTGTTTTCGGATCATAACCCACAAATTATACAAAATATATGTGAGAGAAACTCGTCTCATACATAGTTTATTGTCACGAAAAATATTTATACCTTATACTTTAAAATTGAAAGATATTAGAGCACCACTATTTAGGCCTTAGGTCCTGGGTTCGAGTCATGGGGAGGGGAAAAAGGGATGGGTATTTAACTTCCATAAAAAAAAAAAAACTAATACTATATTTTAGATGAACTACTACTACACATTTTTTCAACTAATACTATATAATACGGAGTAACATTTATCAACTAGCATCGTAACGCGTTTAACTAAAATTGACAAACTACAATAGGACTTACATCGGATTAATTGTCGGATTAATTGGGGGGAATTTTAACCGATTGGTCTCACGTGCTCATGTATGAGATAAAACTCTTTAGGGGATATTTGTTTTGGTATTTTGAGGATTCTAAATCCTATGAATTTCATTTTGTTTTAAAACATGATCCGATAGGATCGGATCATAAGTCCATGGGCATGAATCATACAAAATATATGTGAGAGAAACTTATACATAGTTTATTGTCACAAAAAATATATATTAAAATTTAAATATAATACATAAATTAGTAGAGTATTAAATATGATACATAAATAAGTGAAATTCAAACAATTTTATATAATTAAAATGCACATTAATTTAATTAAAAGAGATTTTTAAAATTAATAAATTAATGATTAATTTACTTAATACATTTTTAAAAAACAATACATTAATATTACTCCATTTCATTAAAATTAACTGAAATGAAAATTAAAGTAAAAATGAAACATGTTAAAATTAAAATGAAACATGTTAAAATTAAAATAAAACAGCAAATGAAATTTAAAGTAGAAAGTAAATGCCAAGTATGTTGGCAACAGGTTTTTACAACATTACCTCAAAAAAACGTGTTTATTCTATTTAAATAGTTAACTTTTGAATATTTTTTCTACTTTACTAACAAGATTGAGTATCTACTAAATATATTTTATACTCATTATATTAAATATATTCTTTATAATTAAAATATGATTTTTTTTAAAAACATATATAAAAAAAAGTGAGAGCCCTAAATCGGAGAATAGGCGAAAGTGAGAATCGGCTGTAAAACTGATACCATATCAAACCATCAAGAAAAGAGATGGAAGGAATGCAAAATGTATATTCTGAATCAATGTTTACAAAAGAGGAGATGGAACTCCTTATATCCTAATCACAATTTAAGTAACTGCCTAACAAACTAATTTAACTACTAATAAACAGAAAATTAACTATCTTAATAACACTCTTTTATGGACAGAGAAGAGAGAGTATCTAAATATCTAATAACTTCAGTTCATTTAAAATCCATATTTTAATATGGATAAAAAAAAAAGTTGAATAATTTATGAGTGTAATAGATATCGTGTGCTGGGTGGGCCACAGGGAAAATTGAATATTTTTTGAGAATGATAGGAGGAATCGAACTCACGAAATCAACATACTGTACATTGATATAGCCCAGAACAATATGCTATAAACAGTACATATAAAAATTTAACAATTAATATATTAATACTTTGATAGGATCCATACATTTTTAAATGGATTCAATTACATGTAATTGGTATAACAGTATAATCCCTTAAAACAAAATTGGGTATTCAATGGTCTATAAATTTTAATACTTTATGAATTTTGTTAGATTCTTTTTAAAAAATTGAGGGAAAAATTTTAGTCCTATAAATTTGAAAAATTCCAAAATAAATACTGTTTCAACTTAAAAAAATACGTTATTTACCTTTCAATTTTAATCTTTTTTTACATCAATTTTAATCTTTTATGTTTTGAAAAAAATGCCACATCATCTTGCCACATCACTCTCTCCTCTATATATATAATTAAAAAAAAAAAAAGTAGAGCAAATAACACCCCCCAAAATATTCTATACACACCCCATAATTTTAAATACAAAAATAAATGTATATAAAATGACTAATTAACCCTTATATAAAACAAGAGATTTCAACGAATTCTCTTAGAGAACTCTGAAAATAAAATGTCAGAAGTAGGGATGACACTATTGACCCAACCCGCGGGTACCCGTCCCGCCCCACGAGCTTTGGGTTAGGTCCGATCCGCCCCGTATGTTAACGAACCGGATTTGGGTCTTATGTCCGATCCACGAGTATCCGACTTTACCCTAATTATTACATAAACTTTATATAAATATATATATAACGTGAAAAATATTTATATTATTGTGAATTGTTTCAATGTATATATACATGAAAAATATTATTTTCAATTGTGATAAACAACTTAAATAAATTCAATATGATATGAAAAAATGGGGCGGGTCCACCCCGACCCTCACGGAGCGGGGCACGGGGTAACTATCTAGGACCCGTACGGGGTTCGGGGCGGGTTCGGGGCATAATACATTAGAACGGGTCTGGGGCATATACAAGTGTGTTCCATATACATTTGTATCAATAGTTCCAGAGCGTCGGAGTTTATTGTAAAATTACATTTTTATCCTTTAAAATATTATATTATCTTTATTTAAATTTAATAATTATTACAACATTAATGATTAATATACATATTTTTTGTAGATGTTGTTAATCCTTAATGCCTTAACATTATCAACAACATCTTAATTTGACCTTCCGAGATTTTTTCTAAGTCTTTTCTGAAATGCTACATTAAATGTTGATCTAAATGTTGTCGCATTTCTGGCAGGATCTAGAAGCTTCTACAAGGATCTGGAACCTGGAAGATTCCAGAACATTGGAGAACATGCTAGAACGACCTGGAACCATTTGGAACGACCTGGAGCATTCAAGAAAGATCTAGAAAGATCATGGAAGTTGAGTTCCTAAAAAATAGGACCTCATCGTGGAAGCCTCTAGAATCAGCACCCCACTACTATAAATACCGATGGAAGGCTTCTCAAATCAGTGTACTCTATTCGATCAACTTCCTAGACCGAGCGTATATCCCTGTTAGGAATTGTGGCCAGTAAAACTACCTTTTAGATCATACGTTCGTATCCCACCCGTATGGCTGTGTGTCTTCTTATCTATTGAGAGTGTAATCATTAGATAGACTAGGCATTTCGACAGTGTATACCTTATACACTTAGTTCGTTTTTAGAACAAGGCACCTGCCTCGTTTGTAGTTTCTGTTGTGAATGTTAATGCTGTAACATTTCACACAACATTTGTACTTGAAGATAAGTATTGAATTTCGCCGTAAGGCTAGCATAGATTTTTATTTATAAAATCTATGTTAAAAATTATTTCCATTGTGTCACGTTTGTTTTTAGTGTTTCAAGTCTTCCGCTGTGTGAATCATAATTTCTGATATTCTGTTAGAGTCTGTGTTGTACCAATTGTCACAACATTTAGTACAACATTATTCTACTTAAACTTAAACACTTCACATACATACACACCACAACACACTTTCAGTTGGTATCAGAGCAGATACCTGACGACACTAGGTTAGATCTTTGGTCAAGTGTGTTTTTAGTGTAGGTTAGCAATGGAAACACATCACATATCCACGGCACTTAGGCCACCCGTTTTAGATGGATCGAATTACGCTTATTGGAAGCCTAAGATGCATATGTACATCAAGTCAGTTGATGAACGTGCTTGGAGGACTGTACTTACAGGTTGGGAAGCTCCAAAAAGACCAGCAGACGCAGATGGTGAAATACAACTCAAGAGAGAAGTTGACTGGACGGCTGATGAAATAACAACAGCAAGCTACAATTCTAAAGCTTTAAATGCTATTTTTACTTCTGTTGATGTTTCAATGTTTAAAATTATATCTAACTGTTCTACTTCTAAAGATGCATGGGACAAGTTGCAAGAGCATTGTGAAGGTTCAGAAAGTGTTCGAAGAACTAAGCTTCGAATGTTGGGAACAAAATTTGAGAATCTCCGAATGAAGGAAGATGAAACAATTACAGCCTACAATGAAAGGTTAAGTTAGATTATAAATGAATCACATTCTCTTGGTGACCTTATTTCTAATGTTAGAGTAGTTCATAAGATATTAAGATCTGTTCCTAAAAGATTTGATGCTAAAATTTGTGCTATTGAAGAGGCAAAAGATACAGATAAGTTAAGTCAAAATGAGTTAGTGAGTATTCTTAGAACATATGAAATAAACACTAATCAAAATGATGAAGCTAATGTTGATAAGAAAGTTGTGGTTTTTAAAGGGGAAACATCAAACACTTCTGAAGCTCAACCCATCATTACTGAAGTTGACTCTGATGAAGAATTGCTTGATGTATGCCTCAAAAATCCTAACAATGTTGCCTTGCTCACTAAGCACTTTAATAAGTTTCTTAAGAAATCTGTGAACAAATCTAGAAACATTCAGCCTAAGATTCAAATCAATACATCAACACCTCAACCAGAAAGGAGGAAAGCTCAATTCACACCAAGACCATCAAAGATTGAAGGTAAACCAAGGTATGATCCTGAATTTCGAAAATCAGTTCAATGCAATGCTTGTTCTGGTTATGGCCATTATGCAAATGAATGTGCCAATACTAGACTTAAGCAAAAGCTGAACTTTAGTGCTACCTTGAGTGATGAATCTGATGATGATGATCTTGATGAATTAAATCAGAATGAATATTCTAATTTTACCAGAATTGATTATAATGATTCCTCAGATGATGATCTGTATGAAACAGATTCTGATGCTGTACCTGATGCTTCAACATCTACAGCAACATCAGAACAGAGTCACCCAAATTTGAACTGTTTTAATGGTTTAGTTGATGATGCAGGAAAAAGGACTGATGACAATGAACACCAAAAGTTGTTAGATGATTGGAACAATTAGAAACTCACTCTTAATTTTCTGAATAAAGAGAATGAGGATCTGAAAGACACAATCACCAAGCTAGAGGTTATCCTTACCAAAAGAGATCTGGAAATCTGTAACTTAAAGGAGAAATTGATAAATTCCACCTTATGTTTCAAGAAATACTCCAAGAGTGCTTTTGAGGTAAATAATGCTATAGCTACTGGTAAGTCTAATACTCATGGTTTAGGTTATGATGGTACTACTGCTTCTATTTCTGATAAATTTAGAAAACCTGTGAAATTTGTGAAGGCAAATGTTGACACATCTGATGCAACATTTACACAATCAGATCCTCACAAGGTTAAAAGGAAGTATATCTGTCATTACTGTTCCAAAGTTGGTCATATTCGTCCTTACTGCATAAAATTGTTTGAAAAACAGAAAACTTTGAAAATGCTGCATAAAAAACTGTCACATTCTGGTAAACAGTTTATGAAATCTGCATGGAAACCAAAAACTACCTGTAATGTTGCTCATACCTCCTTAAAAGCATGTCTACCTGATTCTTGGTACTTTGATAGTGGTTGTTCTAGACATATGACAGGTCGTACTGATTTCTTATCTGATTATGTGACCTTGAATAGTGGTAATGTTACATATGGTGGAGGTTCTAAAGGAAAGATTCTTGGTAAAGGAACTTTGAATGTTAAAGGTTTTCCTAAGCTTAAAAATGTCTTACATGTTGATGGCTTACTTGCAAATCTGATTAGTATTAGTCAACTTTGTGATGATAATTTGCATGTGAAATTTGATAAAGATTCATGTTATGTTCTTAATAAAGATGAAGTTTGTGTTATGACTGGTACTAGGTCAGCTGATAATTGCTATCTTATTGGAACAAATATGTGTAACTTGTCAAAATATGATGAAAATGTCTTATGGCATCAAAGATTGGGTCATGCAAATTACAGAGCAATGAATAGACTAATCAAAGCAGATGCAGTAAAAGGAATTCCAAAACTAAGTCTTCACAACAACACTGTATGTGGACCATGCCAAAAAGGTAAGCAGGTAAGAATGTCGCACAAAATGCTGTCACATTGTACTACACATCGGTGTTTTGAATTACTGCACATGGACTTGATGGGTCCTATGGAAACTGAAAGCATTGGAGGAAAGAGGTATTCCTTAGTTGTGGTAGATGATTTTTCTAGATACACCTGGGTAGAGTCTTTAAGAGACAAATCTGAAGCATTTGCTGCATTTAAAATTCTTTATAAGAGGTTCAAAAATGTGTTTAACTTGAAAGTTGGCCGTATTAGAACTGATCATGGTAGGGAATTTGAAAACAACATGTTTAATGATTTTTGTGATAAAAAAGGTATCTTGCAAGAATATTCGTCTCCTAAAACTCCACAACAAAATGGAATTGTTGAAAGAAAGAATAGAACTTTACAAGAAATGGCTAGAGTTATGCTTACATCCAAATGTCTTGCTAAGAAATTTTGGGGAGAAGCATTGAATACTGCATGTCATGTTATTAATAGGGTTTTTATTCGTTTTGGAACAAGTCAAACACCTTATGAGATTTTGAACAACAGAAAACCAAGTGTGAAATATTTTCATGTATTTGGTTGTGTGTGTTATATTCTGAATGATAGGGATCAACTTCATAAGTTTGATTCTAAAAGTGATAAAGGTTTCTTTTTAGGCTATTCTAGAAATAGTAAAGCTTATAGAGTTTATAACCTTAGAACTAACACTGTTCAAGAATCTGTTAATGTTGTGTTTGATGATGATAAAGGTCTTACAGATGACAAAGATGAAGAAGATGTATCACAGGTTACTGACACTTCTGAGAATACACTGAAATCTGAGAATGTTGCACCAAATGTTAACACATCTGGGTCAACATCTACAGAACAGACAGTTGTAACTTCACAGAATGACCAGTACGTTCCCAAAACGAATCCTTCTTCAAGAATAGGTAAAAGTCATCCTTCTGACCAGATCATAGGTGATGCTACAGTTGGAGTGCAAACAAGAGGAAGAGTAAGATCAAACAAGGTAGATGTGGTAAGAACAATATGCATGTCTTCTATGTGTAACATTGTAAATGCTGAATGCTATTTATCTGAAATTGAACCTAAGAGTGCTAAAGAAGCCTTAACTGATGAAAACTGGATTAATGCTATGCATGAAGAACTTGGTCAGTTTGAAAGAAATGAAGTATGGACACTTGTTCCAAGACCTAGTCATACTAATGTCATTGGAACAAAGTGGATATTCAAGAATAAAACTGATGAATCTGGTAATATTGTTAGAAACAAGGCTAGGTTAGTAGCACAAGGTTACACCCAAGTTGAAGGAGTTGATTTTGATGAGACTTTTGCACCTGTTGCTAGGATAGAATCTATTAGATTACTGCTAGCTATTGCATGTTTTATTGATATTAAACTTCATCAAATGGATGTAAAGGCTGCATTTCTAAATGGCATATTGAATGAAGAAGCATATGTTGACCAACCTAAAGGATTTGAAGATCCACAATATCCTGATCATGTATATAAACTTAAGAAAACATTGTATGGTCTTAAACAAGCTCCTAGAGCATGGAATGGTAGGCTTACTGACTTTCTTTTGGAATATGGATTTATTAGAGGAGAAGCTGATAGAACTTTGTTCATTAAGCACACTGAAGGAGATTTACTTATTGCACAAATATATATTGATGACATTGTGTTTGGTTCTACTTGTGATAAAATGTTGAGTAATTTTGTTGAGGCAATGACTGCAACATTTGAAATGAGTATGGTTGGAGACTTGAATTATTTTCTAGGTCTTCAAATCAAACAGTGCAGTGATGGTATTTTCTTCTCCCAGAGTAAATATGCTAAGAACTTGGTTAAAAGATTTGGTCTTGAGAATTCAAAACCAATGAAAACTCCTATGGGATCTACTTTGAAACTTTGCAAAGATAGTGCTGGAACAGATGTTGATCCAACACTTTACAGATCCATGATAGGTAGTTTACTATATTTAACCTCTAGTAGACCAGATATTATGTACAGTGTGTGTGTTTGTGCTAGGTACCAAGCAAATCCAAAGGAATCACACCTGAATGCTGTGAAGAGAATCATCAAGTATGTTTCAGGAACAAGTGACCTTGGAATCTGGTATACTAAGGACACCAACAACATTTTGATTGGCTATAGTGATGCTGATTGGGCTGGAGACATAGATGATAGAAAGAGTACGAGTGGAGGATGTTTCTACATGGGAAACAATCTTGTATCATGGCACAGCAAGAAACAGAATTGTGTTTCACAATCCACTGCAAAATCTGAGTATATTGCTGCTGGAAGCTGCTGCACACAACTCTTGTGGCTGAGCAAGATGTTCCATGACTATGGTATTGAGAATGGTATACTTACAATCTTTTGTGATAATACTAGTGCTATTAACATTTCTAAGAATCATGTACAACACTCACTCACTAAGCACATTAGCATAAGACATCACTTTATGAGAGATTTAGTAGAGAAGAATATTGTAAAGTTTGAGTATATACCTACTGAAAAACAAAATGCTGACATCTTTACTAAAGCATTGGACCATGAGAGATTCTCAATCTTGAGAAAATCTCTTGGTATGAGCACTATTTGAAAAATTCGGATGGATGTTGTCACAAATGCGGTAGCATTTGGGACAACATCATAGGTTGTATGAATTTTATAAATTGAATTTATTTCTTACTTAGTTAAATAATTCCTTTGTAAAATATCTACGAATATAAGAACCTTGGAGTGCAAAAATAAACGTCTTACACCTCTCAAATGCATAAAAATGAGAATGTTATTAGCATACTAAAAGATGTACTAAATCACTGAGTAACTATGGAGCACGGAGTTCACTACTACGATGCCTTCTTTTCAAAATGTGATATTTGGTAAAAACATCAACATATTTGTAATCCATTAAGTAAGTATGGGGCACGGAGTTCGCTACTACGATGTACTCTACAGGAACAATGGATCAATACAAATTAGATGCTATAACACAAAAAAAAAAAAATATGGTGCAACACAAATGAAGCAAATTCATGTAAAAACCGTGTTGAGGTGTTTGTAACAGTTTTGAGCACAACATTGCCTGATTCGAATTTATTTTTATCTGCTGTAATTATTTAATTATTTATTGAGATTTATTTTATTTATTTAATTATATACTAATCCACGTTTTTTATTTTTCAGATTATGCTTGGACTAAGTAAAAATTCTAGAAACTACTTAATTACTCAATTAATTAATAAAATTGATTTTTCCCACAAATTAAACCATGATCTAGGTTGTGGCTAAAAATGTGGAGCACTATCAAATTATTTCTGGAACTAATTGTGTTAAACTCCAACTACACTCATTCTCTCTATAAAACTCAATTAATTGTGATTTATTTTGCTAATTGTCTTTTTCGAGTTTTGTTAAGTACCGTATTTGCAGAAACTGTTCCTTGGCCGTGTATTTCCCAAATTTACTACATACACTCTCAAAAACCTACCTTGGAAATCCAACCGATTCTTCTTAATGGCTGGAAACCACCCTCGATCACACTCTCACTCACACTCTTCTCCTGAATCTTCAGATCAAAACGCCCAAAATTCTCTCAATCTTCTTGCTTCAATGGCCTCACAACAGTCAAATTCCGACACCAATGTCTCTGCAACTCCATCAACAACCACTCCTGTTCCACAAACAACTCCACCAACTACCCACATCCCACAAGATACGACCGTTGAAGAATTCACTAGGGCTGTTGAAGAGGTATCCAACACTCTTCGGGCTACTGGTCATCTTCCTGTGATGACGTTCGGAGATATAACTGTGGATATCTCGAGCTACTTGGCCGAACAAACTGCCTAAATGGCTGCTGCTGCAAAAACCCCAAATTCTTCAAACCCTACTGAGCCTGCTGAACCAGAACGGAATGTGGAAACCGTTGCTGAAGGAGAAGCTAGTGCTGATGCATCCAATTCTGAGGATGTCGAAATGGAGTATGCTGAAGCTTCTGATGATGGTACAAATTCTTCACTCTCTGTCTCTGATGAGTCTGCTCCCATTCCTCTTAAGAAGAATGTGCAGAAAGGGAAACGACAGAGAAGCCCTGTTCAAAGAAGGAGGTCAAACCGTGTGTTTACCCGAATAGATTACTCTGAATCTATGAGAAAGAAGAAGAAAGCCGGAGCTGATGCTAGTGAACCTATTCAGGTGTTTACTGAGTCTGAAGAAGAGGTTGAAGCTGCTCCTGTTGCTGCAAAGAAACTAAAGAAAGTTGCTGTTGAGAAACCAATTGAGAAGAAGATTGCTGCTGATCCTAAAGAAAAAGGGAAAGCCAAGATGATCCCTGAAGAAGAACCTGCTGAATCAGACTCTGATTCTGATTTCAATGTGTGCCTAAGAGATATGCAAGAATCTCTTAAGAAGAATGCTGAGTCCCTTGCTGCTGCAAAGGAGTCCACACCAGAACCTGATGATGGTGGAAGTGGAGACTCATCTTCTGAGGCACAGAGCTCATCTGCTGAGGCAAAGAGCTCATCCAAAAGCTCCTCTGAACTTGATGGAGATTCTGATCCTGATGAGGAACAACCTTCTGAGGCAGAAAATGAAGGTATCTCTGATCACTCCACTTATGTTGAGAAAATGTTAGAAATTTATTCTAAGAGGAAGCTGTTGATTGAGAAAAGAATTAATGTGCCTGATTTTGATAGTAAGGGTATGATTAAGTTCTTAGAGGATAGAAATCTGTTGAATGCTGTTACATTTGGTGAAGCTTTTCTAACTAATTGGTCATATGAATTCTATGCTTGTATGAAGAAAAGCACTGGTAGGAGGAGTTCTAGATCATATGGTACTGTTAATTTTAGGGGGAGGGATGTGTCATTCACTCCTGAACTTATTAATGAGTTCTTGCACACTCCCAATGTTGATGAAGATGAGGATCCAGATATGGATGTTGTGATTACTGAAATCACAGGGGGTAGAAAGACTAAGTGGGCTAGGAAAATGTTGGCTAGACACTTAACCTCCTTACATTCTGTTTTGTATAAGCTGATTATTTACAATTGGATTCCCACTACCAACACCACTAAAATTACCAGAGATCAAGCCATTCTTATGTATAGGATTTCCATACTTAAGAAGTTCAATCTAGGCCACACCATTTTTCACCATATGAGGAAGTTTACTGGGAAAACTAATGGGAAAGGAAATCTGCCCTATCCAGTCTTGATTTCAAACTATTTGAAGCACCATGGCTTCAATGCTAAGAAGACTGATGTCCTGAGGGGGAGAGTGCCACTACTTGCTATTGCTCCTGCCTTATTGATTGGGGACAGAGTGATTGATCTGCCCATAGTTGCCCCTGGTACTGATAGTCCACAGAGAACTTCCAGACCCTCTACTACTGATCATCCTGAATCATCCAGACCAAGACACAGAAATGCCACCCCAAATGTTGAGAACATCCGTATCAACATTTCTGGTAATGTGTATCTTTCACAGGAATTCATCAAACTCCAACTCCAACACTTGTAGGAAACAATAGATGAACTTCAGTTCCTGAAGGACAGGTGGACCAACCTACTTTCACCTACAACAGGGGGAGTACCACCACCATCCAACTCCAATGTTGTCATTGAGGAGATTAATGATGAAGGAGTTCCAGCTGCTGTTGATGCTGGTGATGGACCTGATGCTGGAGGAGATGCTGCTGTTACTGATGTAGTTGCACACCTTGCATCTACTTACTTTGTTGATGAAGGAGATGATGATGATGCTGCTGAGATGGACACTGTGTATGGTGATCTACCTGGAGAAAGCTGTTAGACAAGGGGAGACCTGAATTCCAAAAATGGCCATGGTGCAGGAAGATGATGCTGCAGCTGTTACCACAGCAATATAAGCCATTTATTCAGTTCAACCTTTGTAATTAATGTTTAAGTTGAAATTCTGAAATTCTGATACACTTGTGGTTTATTTTTCTAGATGATAGGATGTTTATTTCTACAACTTGCTTAATGGTTCCACTTGATATTTGTTTACTGCCTTGCTTAATTTGTTTGCAGATTATCATGTGTCTAATACTGCAGGTTGTGTATTAGTGTCTGTTCTTGTTTATATTCTTTTTACATTATGTTTTGCTCTGATTTTTTTGTTAGTGTCTTACTTAGATTCTAAGTTAATTCTTCCAGTTCAACTTATGATCTTAAGTAAAGTTACTTATGTTGTGAATAAGTGTAGTGTTTATACTTGTTCTGTTTTTGATAAAATTTATCTTGGTCTTATGGCACGGATCATTGTAAAATTATCCTTGATCTTCATTTGATTTGATCCAACGGTTACAACAGGTATTGTCTTGACTAGTGCTTAGCAATGATGTTAACCTCAACTAAGTACATAATACTGAGTATGTATAGAAATATATGTGCATCAGGTGTGTTGTAGTCGAAAGGTCAAATTGGGGGAGATTGTAGATGTTGTTAATCCTTAATGCCTTAACATTATCAACAACATCTTAATTTGACCTTCCGAGATTTTTTCTAAGTCTTTTCTGAAATGCTACATTGAATGTTGATCTAAATGTTGTCGCATTTCTGGCAGGATCTAGAAGCTTCTACAAGGATCTGGAACCTGGAAGATTCCAGAACATTGGAGAACATGCTAGAACGGCCTGGAACCATTTGGAACGACCTGGAGCATTCAAGAAAGATCTAGAAAGATCATGGAAGTTGAGTTCCTAAAAAATAGGACCTCATTGTGGAAGCCTCTAGAATCAGCACCCCACTACTATAAATACCGATGGAAGGCTTCTCAAATCAGTGTACTCTATTCGATCAACTTCCTAGACCGAGCGTATATCCCTGTTAGGAATTGTGGCCAGTAAAACTACCTTTTAGATCATACGTTCGTATCCCACCCGTATGGCTGTGTGTCTTCTTATCTATTGAGAGTGTAATCATTAGATAGACTAGGCATTTCGACAGTGTATACCTTATACACTTAGTTCGTTTTTAGAACAAGGCACCTGCCTCGTTTGTAGTTTCTGTTGTGAATGTTAATGCTGTAACATTTCACACAACATTTGTACTTGAAGATAAGTATTGAATTTCGCCGTAAGGCTAGCATAGATTTTTATTTATAAAATCTATGTTAAAAATTATTTCTATTGTGTCACGTTTGTTTTTAGTGTTTCAAGTCTTCCGCTGTGTGAATCATAATTTCTGATATTCTGTTAGAGTCAGTGTTGTACCAATTGTCACAACATTTAGTACAACATTATTCTACTTAAACTTAAACACTTCACATACATACACACCACAACACACTTTCATTTTTAATTTAAAAGTATTAATTCAAATTTATTTTATTTTTACAAATCGACTGTTCTTTCTTCTTCATCGGATTCTTGTCACTCTCATCTTCCAAATTTCCAACTTCTGAAGAAAGAAAAAAAAGACACTCTACACAGGCCTAGCGCCACCACCTACGGTGTTGTTGCGTCTGCAACACACCTCTCTAGTGCCAAGAAAGCTAAATCCCCTAGTACAATGCAAGTAATCAAATAGTGTATCTTCTACATCAGCTTTCACATTGGATAAGATAGGTTGGTTCGAAATGAGTTGCAGATTTAACAATAAAAGGCTTCAAATTAGTTAAGGTTGGTTCGAAACTTTGGAAAAACTGCATTCTTGACAATGTTAGAAATGGAGGGCCGTGGGGTTGATTTTTTATCGATAAAATCAGGGCATAAGAAGACGCAATCGAGTCGGGAAATCATTTTTGAGCATTAATTTCGAATCAACATATGAAATTCATAATCAAAAGGCAATCATTCTGGAAAATCAGAGAAATTCAGACAACAAACATATCTGGTTCTCATTAAAGGGAGAAATTCAGATAAACAAATTGTGAAATTCAGAGAAATTCTCAATCGTTGTCGGAGAGGAGAGTAGTAGCCACCGAGACTTGATCGGAGTTGATTTGGGGGGAGGGGGTAGAAAGCACAGATTTGCAATTGGGGGAGAAGAAAGAACCTTAACTCCCGTTTTCTTCATCAATTGAAATTTTAGATTTATTTAATAAATTTAATTGTTTTTTAGGTTTATTTCATTTTTAAAATAATAAAATTTATATTAAAAAGGGTAGGATAGTAAATTTATTTAATCGGTATATTTTATTTAATGTAATTTAAATTAAAGAAAGGTAATATAATAAATAACAAAATACAATTTAAAAAATGATTTAAATAACTTAAACATGTATAACAGGTAACAGGTCGTTACGACGTATACGACGCCACGTGGCGCGATTCGACAAAGTGACTATGTAGTCACTTTGTAAAATTTGACTACCGTAAGAATAGCCCATGTAAGTTTGCGGAATAGGCGTACAACATAGTTTTTTTTTTCTTCGTAGTACTCCCTATGTCCTTTAAAATTTTGTTCAGTTCTATTTTTTATTCATAAAAAATACTCCCTTCGTCCACGAGAAGTAGTCTCATTTGCCTTATATTCTTTGTCCACAAAATGTAGTCACATACCCTTTATGGAAACTATCACCCTTCAACCATCACTTAATTACTTAAATTGTCATCAACTTTATTCACAATCACTTTATTCACAATGGACCCCACAATACCCTATAATACCCTTACTTTATCTACTTTATCTACATTTTTCTTAAAACATATGCCCCACTAAAATGGGACTACATTTCATGGACGAGGAGAGTATATTTATTCTATTTAAATAGTTAACTTTAGAGTTTTTTTCTATTTTAATAACAAGATTGAGTATGTACTAAGGTAATGTTTGATAGCTTAGATTAAACCTAGATTAACTATATATCATTTTTATTGATTGTTTGATAACTTAGATTAAGGATAGATTATGCTTTAAAATTTACAAAGTTTAGATATCATCCTAATCTTAGATAATTAGTTTTTGCTATCAAACATACCCTAACAATATTATTTACTCGTTATCCCACGTGTCTTTTTTATAACTAAAATATGATTTTCTTTAAAAACATATACTCCCTCCGTCCCGAAGGAACTTGCACCTTTGACTGGCACACATTTTAAGAAATGTGTAAGAAAAGGTGTAATGATTGATGTTTTGAGGGGTAGTTTTGTAAACTTTTATGAATAAAGTAAAGTAAAAAGTAGATTGAGTGTGGAAAAGTAATGACATATGGGTAAATATGAGTATATTTCAAGGGTGAGGGTTGTGAAGATATTTCCTTTTATGGAGTGTGCAAATTGGTATGAGACATCCATATATGAAAAGTGTGCAAATTCTTGTGGGACGGAGGGAGTATAAAAAGAAGTGAGCAAAATTTTGATGGACAGAAGGAGTACATATTTGTGTCCACATACATTATGTATATTTGACATGTGGATCATAATATAGATGGTAATTGTTTTAGACTTAGAAGTCAATCCTTAGAATTGTGGATCTTATTCACGACTGCCCTTTGTATGGGCAAGTCTTACGTGAAATATTGCATACGTGCATCCTATCCCAATTAGACCAAGTCAAAATCCTAAGTCCATTTAGCTCAAAAGTCAAACTAAGATAATTTTAAAAAATACGTGTGTCATAAGGCTGGATCCGGGTTGTACAGAAAATTCGCGGGACGCAGTGGTTTACTACATGACCAAAATATTACCACTACAAGACCAAAAAATTTCTACTATATGTCAAAACATTCTGACGAATTCACCCAAAAAATTAAGTGTCCAAAATATTTTTGGACATGTAGTAATACACTTTTGACATTGTAGTGATAAAATTTTGGTCTTGTAGTAACATAGTTTTAGTCATGTAGAAGACGAATAAGTCAAAATTATTTTAGTAATTTTGCCGAAAAAAAATAAGTGTCCAGAATATTTTTGGACTTATAATATTACACTTTTGGCCTTGTAGTGACAAAATTTAGATCTTGTAGTAACATAAATTTGGTCATGTAGTAAAATAATATTGGAGAGCGAAAATAAATATTCTAATTAAGGTTGACCCGTGTTTGACCCGTTTTAACCCACGTTAAACAGCGTTTGACCCACGAATTTTGACATAATTTACCTTAATTAGTCAATATTGCATACAAATTTGTGTGTATGAATATTCTCATTGCTATACAAATCTTTGCATAGTATCAGAGCAGGCGAAACCAATGATAGTGGAACCACTATTGATGTTATGTTCCGTTATTTTATCGGCTTGTCCAACAATCCGAGCCATGTGTTCGTCACCGATCTCCTTAGTGATGGAAACTATGGGGATTGGTCCGAAGAAATAAGCAATTGCATTTATGTGAAAAATAAGTTTGAATTCATTGATGGCTCCATATGAATGCCTGCTAGTGTTAGAATTATTGTAGAAATCCCTTATAATTAGCTTCTGTGATTAGCATATTAATTTCATAATATGTATGGAAAGGAGTATAATTAGGGATTGATATTGAGTATAATTAGGGATTGCTATTGCGTGTATTTTGATTTCTTTCTGTATAAATTATTACCTCCATGGTGAGAAGAATACACATAAATGTTCAAATCAATTCCATAGAGTTCTACATGGTATCAGAGCAAATCGGACAAAAACGACCTGGGTTCGATTCCTGTTGAAAGCACTCCACCCATTTAAATTGTCCACTCGATGGGCCTCCTCCCCAAAAAGGGTAAGAGGTGTTAATCCGGCCCACGAGTGAGGGGCAGTGTTAGGAATTAATATACAAGAATTAATTCCCCACCTCTCTACAAGTTCGGACTTTTAGATGAGACAGAATTCTTTCATGGTACCAGAGCCTAATCTCACCACATGTATGTTAGTATGGATGTAACTTTATTAGAAACAGAATACTTCTTTAGCCCGGATCAATCCGTAAGGGGGAGCTCTAATCCATCCACCTCTAGCCTTCAGGGGGAGCCACACTTTGATTCCTATAGGTGGATTGATCTTCCACATCCACCTGAGATTTATACAGAAATAGAAGTTGGAGAATTTGAGAAAATTGGAGGCGAAACCCCTTCCTCTCCTCAAGTACACGCTCAAGGTCCAACGTATATTCTTGAGGTAAGTGATTCTTCAGCCCCTTTACTAAATGTACTTTCTTATTCATTGCCTCCTAGACAAAATCGTGGAAAGCCTCCTAGGTACTCTCCAGATGGAAACGCAAGATATGCCATCTCACGATATGTTTCTACACATAGGCTTACACCACGACATCAAGCATTTGTGAACCAGATGGTGTTGGAACACGCCGACGAAGGCGGTCCGTCACCGGGATCGTTGTCGGATGCCAAACGTATAAAGGAATAAAAAACTAAACATTCATTTAAAACAAAGTTTAGATTCGTTACCCTTGGAGATCGAGGCGTTGATTCCAATCTACAGATCTTCTAGTCTGTCTCCCAACTTCGCTCGAACACCGGGTGGACGGCGTGCTATCAAACGTGGAGAAGGTGCCTCAATTTCGTCTCCTTGAAACCCTAGCCGTTTTTCTCAATTTCGTGTGTGCTAGGGTTTCAAAACTGAATTACGGCTCTTATTTATAATTTCCATAATTTCATGGGCCAGACTAGGGATCCATTAGAAGGTATAGGGCTTGGGCTTCTTACAGGCCCAAATACTCTTATGTTCAGCCCAGAACATATAATTTGGCCCGAGAACATTAATTCATTCCACTAGAGAATTAATGTTGCACTCCCGTCCTATCCCGAACCGAATCAGGGCTTCTATTAGACATTATAATTCCCCGTGTTTAAGATATCGCACGTCCATTAATTATTAAAGCTTCTGACTTCTTTAAAAAATTAATTTCTATAATTCCTTGAGTAGTACCACTCAACCTTGTTGTCGTACGGATTAAATCCACCTGCAGGGTTTAATACGACAATCCTTTATGAGTTTCCTCAAGGGGACATCATCAGCCTGGATGTACAGGACACGGTGCCCTAATGCCAATAAGTAGACATCATGTTAGCGATGCCACTACCCAAAATACAGAGTGTGAAGAATCTACCAAGATTCTCACCTATGGTACATCAAAGTAGTGAACAAGCACCCCACACATATAAATATCACACTTAGGGTTAAGAATCATAAAAGTCACCAAGACCTCTAGTTCTTCATAACAGTCAGAACAGAAGAACATGTCTTATCTGTGATCCATTCAATACGCCTCAGCGCACTAGTATAAACTAATGGCCAAGACAAACCACTAACAAGTTTATACTACAACTTAAACCAATAGTTTTGTCCATAACTATCTCAGTTGTGAATACTGTTTATATCTTACAAAGGACTGACAATGTGATCTTTTGTGTGACTACAAACCCACCACATCGTCTACAATGTAAGATAAGCAGACATACAAGTAATCACAAAAAATGCAATAATGTGAAAAACCATTTATTTCAGATAAAAGGAAATCGAATATACGTCACAAAAGGCCACTAAAAGTTTACTTTACAGTATACACCAACAATCTCCCACTTATACTAAAGCTTAACTTTTAGTATACACATAAAGACATCAACATTTCTCCCACTTATACTCAAAGTCTAGCTTGTAATACATCGTAAACCAAGACCCTCTACATGTTTCTCAAAGACTTTTATTGCCAGCGTCTTTGTGAAAGGATCAGCCAAGTTATCTAACGACGCAATTTTAGCTACAGCCACGTCTACTCGATTTACGATATCTCGTATAATGTGGTACTTTCGCTCTATGTGTTTACTTGGTCTGTGGGCTCTAGGTTCTTTCGAGTTTGCCACTGCACCTGCGTTATCACAATAAACAGTGATACACATCGGCATACTCTGAGATACCCCTAATTCCAGAAAGAAATTACGTAGCCAGACAGCCTCCTTTGCGGCCTCTGAGGCAGCTACGTACTCGGCTTCCATAGTGGAGTCCGCGATGCATTTCTGCTTCACACTTCTCCAAGATATGGCTGCGCCTCCCAGCATAAACACATAACCCGAGGTTGACTTCCGTTCATCTCAATCAGCTTGGAAATCTGAATCGGTATAACCCAAAGGAATCAAACTATTTGACTGGTATACTAGCATATAATCTCGAGTCTTTTTCAAGTACTTGAGAATATGCTTAACAGCAGTCCAGTGTCCTTGACCAGGGTTAGATTGATATCTTGCTACCATGCCGACTGCATAGCAAATATCAGGCCTCGTACACAGCATCGCATACATAAGGCTTCCTACAGCCGAAGCATAAGGAACCTTAGCCATCTCCTCTATCTCCTTTTGTGTCTTAGGACACATATCTTTAGATAGAGGGACTCCATGTCTGAAAGGTAGTACACCCTTCTTGGAATTCTGCATGCCAAAACGAGCAATCACGGTATCAATGTAAGACGCTTGAGATAAACACAACATTCTCTTTTTTCGATCACGAGTGACCTTAATACCAAGAATGTACGATGCTTCTCCCATATCCTTCATTTGAAACTGTTCTGAAAGCCACACCTTTACGTCTGATAATACTTTCACATTGTTGCCAATAAGAAGAATATCATCTACGTATAGTACTAAGAATACCACTACGTCTCTGTCACTCTTCTTGTACACACAACTTTCATTTTTACATTGTTCAAATCCAAAAGATTTGATCACCTCATCATAACGAATGTTCCAAGACTTGGAAGCTTGTTTTAGCCCATAAAGAGACCTTTTCAGCTTCCAGACTAGATGCTCTTGGCCTTTCTTCACATAACCCTCGGGTTGCTGCATATAAATGTCCTTATCCAAATTTCCATTAAGGAAAGCTGTCTTGACATCCATTTGCCAAATCTCATAGTTCATGTGATTAGCTATGGATAAGAGAATCCGGATCGATTTTAGCATGGCTACTGGTGAGAAGGTCTCGTCATAGTCGATTCCTTCTTTCTGGGTAAAACCCTTTGCCACCAACCGTGCCTTAAAAGCAGTAATCCGCCCATCAGACCCTCTCTTACGTCTGTAGACCCACTTACACCTAACGGCTTTCTTGTCGTGGGTAAGTTCACTTAGGTCATACACTTCCATAGCATCCATAGATTCAATTTCTGAATCCATGGACTTGTGCCAAGACTCTGCATCTTTGTCTTTGATTGCCTCTTTGTATGTCCAGGGTTCGTTATCATCATGTTCATCGCTTGGAATCAAGTCAATAGACTCTCCCACAAACATGAAACGATCAGGTTGGCGAACAACCCTCCCACTACGACGAGGCAATGTATACAAAGGTACATCAGAGTCGCCACGTTGTGCAGTCTCTTGTGGTATTTCCTCTTGCACACTCGGTGTGCCATTGTCTCCTCTCAACTCATTTAGAATGATCTCAGTATTGGACTTATGCTCATTCATATAGTCTTCTTCTAAAAATCGGGCATTGGTACTCACCACCACCCTCTGATCATTAGGACTATAAAAATAACCACCTCTCGTTCCCTTAGGGTATCCTACAAACAATCGTACTTCAGTTCTAGGTGCCAACTTATCAGCTTCCTTGTTCAGCACATGTGCTGAACAACCCCAAATCCGAATGTGGTTTAGACTATGCTTTCGCCCAGACCACAATTCAATCGGGGTTTTTGGAACCACTTTAGAAGGTACATAATTTAGAAGGTACGCTGCTGTTTCCAAGGCATAACCCCAAAAAGAGGTAGGTAATGAAGCATAACTCATCATCGATCTCACCATATCTAATAGAGTGATATTCCTTCTCTCAGCCACGCCATTCTGTTGCGGAGTACCAGGCGCGGAGAGCTGGGATCTAATCCCGTTCTCTAATAAGTATTGCCTAAATTCATTGCTAAGGTACTCGCCACCACGATCAGAACGCAGTGACTTGATACTCTTACCATGACGGTTCTCCACTTCTGCCTTAAATTCTTTGAACTTGCCAAAGCATTCAGACTTGTGGCGCATCAGGTAGATGTATCCATATCTTGAGTAATCGTCAATGAAAGTGACGAAGTACTCAAAGCCTCCTCTAGCTTGAACAATCATAGGCCCACACAAATCAGAGTGAATCAATTCCAACACATCATTAGCCCTATTACCCTTGGCCTTAAAAGGCCTCGAGGTCATCTTGCCTTCCAAACAGGATTCGCAGACTGAGAATGGTTCCACTTGGAGAGACTCCAAAAACCCACTACTTACTAGTCTTTGAATCCTTCTTAGGTTGACATGACCCAATCTTAGATGCCAAAGGTATGTTTGATTCAACTTAGAAGGTTCCTTTCTCTTATTTAATGATGATGATGAATGAGCTTTAGTCACAGTATGATATGCACACGTAATAGTATAAAGATTGTTTTCTAACGTGCCAGAACAGATTAAAGAGTCATTTTTCATAATAACAACATTGTCATTAAAAACAACTAAGCATCCATCCAAAAATAACTTCGAAACAGAAATTAAATTTCTCCGAAAATTCGGCACGTATAAAACGTTCTTTAATACTAAAACAGAATTATAAAAACATAAGTGCACGTCTCCCACTGCAACCACTGATACTATCGCAGCATTGCCCAAACTAATAGTAATCTCGCCCTCACTCAGTTCCCTTGTCTGCAGAAACCCCTGCAAAGTGTAACAAACATGGTCAGTGGCTCCTGTATCTACTACCCAAGAAAAGGCAGAACAAGCCGCAAAACATGTTTCAACAACTAAAGCGAGAGACGTACCAGAGTTGTCCTTTTTCAGGAGAGGACAATCAGACTTCCAATGTCCCGTCTTGTTGCACTTGAAACATTTGCCCTTCGGCTTTTTCACGCCACCAGAAGGTGCTAGTTTCTTGCTCCCACTGCTTTCACCACCACCCTTTTTCTGTAAAGGCTTTTTTTTTTTTTTTTGCCATTAGACGAAGAAGGTCCAGCCTGAACAGTAACATTGGCTTGTGGTCGTTTACCCATGAGACCCTCCACCGCGACCAATTCCGTAAGAAGCTCGGTTAAAGTATAATCCTTCTTACTCATGATCGCGTTTACACGGAAGTTCTCAAAATACTTTGGGAGCGAGTGTAGGATCATATCGATCTTGGTGTCATTATCGATTAACCCTCCGAGGACCTCAATCTCATTCAGATATTCCATCATCTTGAGACCGTGGTCCCTCACGGACGCTCCCTCTGGCATAGAGGTTGACATGATCTTCCTCATAGCCTCAAAGCGGGCTGCCCTATCTTTCTCACCAAAAAGCTCTTTGAGGCTCAACATCATAGTTGCGGCAGTAGGCATAGTTTGATGCTGTTGTTGTAAAACATTTGACATCGAGGCCAAAATGTAACAACGAGCCATCTCATCAGCCTTGTGCCACTTCTTATGAGCCTCCCTTTGCTCTTCAGTAGATTCGGCTCCCAAAGGGGCAGGAGCAGGTGTATCGAGCACAAACTTGTACTCATCAGCAACTAGGACAATGTCCAAATTTCTTTTCCAATCCAAGTAATTTTGACCAATTAGCTTATTTTGATTTAAGATAACCATAAGTGGGTTGAATGTCACCATAATGTATCTGAAATAAATAAAATGCAAGCAATGAATCACATAAGTTTGAAGCATAAAACATTGGAAACCTTTAAAACCAATATTCAACACAACCTCCAACAGCCCAACAAACACATATGCAAGCCACATTAGGGTGGTCGTTTACACATGTATTCATCGACCAGACATTCAGTCTTTAATTTCAATATCACGTCAACTTATCCTTATGACGAATGAAATTAACAGTCGAACTTTAACTGGCCATGTGAACTAGAACAGTGACCCCGTTGGGGGGTTATATTAAAATTCACATCTAAGTGATGACCACAATTTAACAACAGTTATCTTGAATTATTCTTTACTGATGAACTTATGGATGACACATCCGTTAGGGAAGATCACACACTTCATCTAAAGATTAAAACAGTTTTATTAGAAGTCTCAACTAGTAAGCTCGTGAATGTTGCATCCGTTAGGGGGAGACTCACGAGGTCCCACGAGCAACATACACCTTACTTAAAGACCAATTGTGGAGGCCTATGAATTAATTAAAAAAAATTCAATTATTCCACTTAGTCATTTAAACTTTGAAGATTATTCACAGGCATAACAAATTAACTAAATAATATATACAAGCATGCCAATCATAACAAGATGCGATAAATAGAGGCAAAAATAAATAAATGCACATCTATCGCAACCCCTTGAAAAACCTATCAAAAAACAGCCTACAATAAGCTATTACAATGATAAAACAGTGGCGCGGATGGATGCCTCGCATCGGCCTCTCACGCAATGCAAAAATCTCGAATACGCGTCCACCGACTAAAAATGGCAGAAAACTTCATCAAGACGTTTGAATTAGGTCCCGCCACCGGCTGTCCCAGCTTCGCTGGGATATGTGTAGATCTCGTCTAGACGTTTCCGAAAAGGTCTTACGGGCTGAAAACGGATACCCGAGTCAAACGTTGTGGCCAAAACAGTTTTTACCGTAAAAAAAACAGCTTTCACCGTCCAAAGCCATAACCCGAAAACTCGGATCGCCGTTTCCAGATCTTCCATCGACACCGCCCATTCTCACGATCAAATTTACAATAAAAACGAGCAAAACCCTACTACAGTGATCTATGAAAAAAATCTTATACTACCCACACTTATTATCTGGTGGGAAAAACAATTACAACATCACACAAGGGTTGCGATAGAATAAAAACCTTAAACAATAATTGACAGAAACGAATCCATAAAAGAAACAAAATAAATTGAATCATACAATCATACGTTTCAAGCAGAGCCAACAATCCACGAATCCAGGCTCTGATACCAATTGTTGGAACACGCCGACGAAGGCGGTCCGTCACCGGGATCGTTGTCGGATGCCAAACGTATAAAGGAATAAAAAACTAAACATTCATCTAAAACAAAGTTTAGATTCGTTACCCTTGGAGATCGAGGCGTTGATTCCAATCTACAGATCTTCTAGTCTGTCTCCCAACTTCGCTCGAACACCGGGTGGACGGCGTGCTATCAAACGTGGAGAAGGTGCCTCAATTTCGTCTCCTTGAAACCCTAGCCGTTTTTCTCAATTTCGTGTGTGCTAGGGTTTCAAAACTGAATTACGGCTCCTATTTATAATTTCCATAAGTTTCATGGGCCAGACTAGGGATCCATTAGAAGGTATAGGGCTTGGGCTTCTTACAGGCCCAAATACTCTTATGTTCAGCCCAGAACATATAATTTGGCCCGAGAACATTAATTCATTCCACTAGAGAATTAATGTTGCACTCCCGTCCTATCCCGAACCGAATCAGGGCTTCTATTAGACATTATAATTCCCCGTGTTTAAGATATCGCACGTCCATTAATTATTAAAGCTTCTGACTTCTTTAAAAAATTAATTTCTATAATTCCTTGAGTAGTACCACTCAACCTTGTTGTCGTACGGATTAAATCCACCTGCAGGGTTTAATACGACAATCCTTTATGAGTTTCCTCAAGGGGACATCATCAGCCTGGATGTACAGGACACGGTGCCCTAATGCCAATAAGTAGACATCATGTTAGCGATGCCACTACCCAAAATACAGAGTGTGAAGAATCTACCAAGATTCTCACCTATGGTACATCAAAGTAGTGAACAAGCACCCCACACATCTAAATATCACACTTAGGGTTAAGAATCATAAAAGTCACCAAGACCTCTAGTTCTTCATAACAGTCAGAACAGAAGAACATGTCTTATCTGTGATCCATTCAATACGCCTCAGCGCACTAGTATAAACTAATGGCCAAGACAAACCACTAACAAGTTTATACTACAACTTAAACCAATAGTTTTGTCCATAACTATCTCAGTTGTGAATACTGTTTATATCTTACAAAGGACTGACAATGTGATCTTTTGTGTGACTACAAACCCACCACATCGTCTACAATGTAAGATAAGCAGACATACAAGTAATCACAAAAAATGCAATAATGTGAAAAACCATTTATTTCAGATAAAAGAAAATCGAATATACGTCACAAAAGGCCACTAAAAGTTTACTTTACAGTATACACCAACAGATGGAAGGTATAAAAATTCCTACTATGGTTGAGGAGGCTCAGAAAAGTCCAAAATGGGCAGAGGCAATGCAAGTTGAAATAGATGCACTAAACAAAAATGGTACATGGAGTGTTGTCCCACTTCCACATGGAAAAACTCCAGTGGGTTGCAAATGGATTTACACAATCAAGCACAAGGCTGATGGGACAATAGACCGGTACAAGGCAAGGCTAGTAGCAAAAG
This sequence comes from Galeopsis tetrahit, assembly GCA_963675135.1. Lineage (NCBI taxonomy): Eukaryota > Viridiplantae > Streptophyta > Magnoliopsida > Lamiales > Lamiaceae > Galeopsis > Galeopsis tetrahit. The sequence goes on from OY776122.1 coordinate 36,815,588, forward strand.
GGTACACACAATCGTATGGTGTTGACTACCAGGAAACTTTTGCTCCAGTTGCAATGATGAAAACTGTTAGGGTGTTGCTGTCATTAGCGGCCAATTTTGATTGGCCTTTGAAGCAATTTGATGTAAAGAATGCATTTTTGCATGGAAATTTGAAAGATGAAGTATATATGCAGCTTCCGCCAGGTTTCGATACTATGCAATCAAGTGGAAAAGTGTGTAGATTGCATAAAGCATTATACGGCTTAAAACAATCACCAAATGCGTGGTTTGGGAGATTCACTGATGCAATGAAAAAATTGGGTTATCATCAAGGAAACTCAGATCACACCTTATTCATCAAACGAAATGCTGGTAAAGTTTCATTGCTTATTATTTATGTTGATGATATGATTGTAACAGGTGATGATGCAGATGATGCAGATGAAATAAAAAGACTGCAAGGACACTTGGCATCTGAGTTTGAAATAAAAGATTTGGGAGGATTAAAATATTTTTTGGGTATTGAAGTTGCAAGATCGAAAGACGGTATATATTTGTCTTAACGAAAGTATGTATTAGATCTTTTAACTGAAACTGGTATGTTGGATTGCAAGCCAGTGGAGACTCCTATTATTCAAAATCATCATCTTGCCATTAACCCAGATCAAGTTCCAACTGATAAAGGGAGATACCAACGGTTGGTGGGAAGATTAATCTATTTATCTCACACACAACCGGACATTGCCTATGCAGTCAGTGTGGTAAGTCAATTTATGCATGCTCCAAGTGAAGACCACATGGCTGCTGTAATGAGAATTTTGTGCTATCTAAAGAGGGATCCAGGGAAAAGGCTGATTTTCAGAAGGTATGGACACATGGATGTGGAAGCATACACCGATGCAGATTGGGCAGGAAATATCACTGATCGGCGTTCCACTTCTGACTACTTTACATTTGTGGCTGGAAATCTTGTCACTTGGCGAAGCAAGAAACAAAATGTGACAGCGAGATCGTCAGCAGAAGCAGAATACAGAGGCATGGTTAATGGAATATGTGAACTGATATGGCTTAGGGTCTTGCTCACAGAAATAGGCTTCAAGCCTAATGAACCTATGTTGTTGTATTGTGATAATCTCGCTGCTCGAGAAATAGCAAAAAAACCCGTTCAACATGATCGCGCAAAACATATTGAAGTGGACAGGCATTTTATCAAGGAGAAGTTGGATCAAAAATTGGTAGACATCCCATTTGTACGATCAAATGAACAGTTGGCCGATATCTTAACACATGCTGTTACTGCTGAAGTTTTTCAAAAATCATTGGACAAGTTAGGCTTAGACGATATATTCAAGCCAACTTGAGGGGGAGTGTTAGAATTATTGTAGAAATCCCTTATAATTAGCTTATGTGATTAGCAGATTAATTTCATAATATGTATGGAAAGGAGTATAATTAGGGATTGATATTGAGTATAATTAGGGATTGATATTGCGTGTATTTTGATTTCTTTCTGTATAAATTATTACCTCCATGGTGAGAAGAATACAAAGAAATGTTCAAATCAATTTCATAGAGTTCTACAGCTAGCGACACGAGCGAACTTCCCTTATGGAAACACTGCAACGCCATGGTCAAGGATGGTTGGTAGTCGCCATGGACAAAGAAATCTGAAACAGCGTAAAGCATGCCAAAACTGCACGCTAAATTTCGAACAATATCAAGGAGCGTTTCGGAAAGGAAAGTGCACCAAAGGCTTACGAACTAAAGAAGGATCTCACAAATACAGGCCAGGTGATCGTTTTTTAAAAATCCGCACCACTTCCGCCGTTGACCTTCCGATGGCCGCCCCGCCGACCTTCCACCAAAAAACCACGAACAACGCAGAACACACCAAGCCGGTCGCGACCTTCACGCACCAACCATGGTCTTGCTGACATATGTTTCGCCGCCGGCGTGCGCCCTCTCCGCGGCTCACATGGAGGATATTCTCTAATGCCTCTCTAATCTTGTGGTTGCGCGCCTTAAAACGGCCAGCACTTCACATAACACTAACGGGCCGCCCCTCTTGCCGGAATCGGGGCAGATCGTGTCTCTGGTGACCCCACCTTGCCAACGGATTTCACGGCGGCGGCAACTATTAGCCAACTAGGGTTTTCTCCAAGTGGGCCTCGTAATGGGCTAGGGTTTCTCATCCCATATGTGCACCCACCCAATTACTCAATGCACCTAGATCCGCACCCACCGTTCTCATCAATACACCACACACTTGGCCAACCTTATCTCAGGCACCACTGTCGCACGAGGCAACTCTTGTTGCTGCTATCACTCGGCAGCTTGGCACTACCATAGCCGGTTTAGGCAATCCCTCTCCATCCGGCCCACAGGGACAAGTTGTTGTTGCATTTTCTATTCCATATGTTTCACCCCCAATAGCCTTGGCCAACTTTTTCCTCGGTTGCTGGCTCCACTGTGGTTCCACCTGCTAGATCTGGTATCCATGAATAGATGAAGTCGGTCCGTAATGGAGATTTTTATGTGGTTAATATTGATGCGGATTTCTATTAGAGGAGGGTGGCTGCATGTGCTCGTTCTCTTATTGGTCGGGTTATTATTCAGCCTGGGGACAGGCCGTTTAATCATGTGCATCTTTAGACTACGCTGGGCAGTATATGGGGTCTGACTTCGGGCCTCAGTGTGGTATCATTGAGCAAAGGGTACTTCAACATCAGTATTGGCTCTGAAGTGGAAAGGGAACGTATGTTCAGACGAAGCTCGTGGCAGCTGAACTCAGGGGTTATTCACCTTCAAAGATGGGGGGTACAAGACTTCAACCCGAACAACGTACGTTCCAGCAGCATGGCTCAATTCAGGGTTAGGCTTGCTGCCCTTCCTATGGAATATTGGGACCCGATTGCTTTAGAGGCCTTGGCCTCATCTTTGGGTACCTTGATCAAGATTGATGATAGAACTTTGAAGCGTGACACGGGACATTATGCTTGTTTGCTGATTGAGATCGATATGCAAAAGGCTACTCAGAACCGTATTATGTATCAGCGTTCGGGCCATTGCTCGTTTGCTACGATCTTCTATGAGAAGCTCCCAGAGTTTTGCACACATTGCCACATTATTGGACATTCTCTGGATGACTGCAGGAAGTCGAAGGGTCAACATGACCGTGGGTAGGGTCATCATGAGGATCAGGGTTGTTAGGCTCAGGACGATCAGAGTCGTCAGGACCAAAGGAGGAGAGGCTGTGGTCGTACTCGTTCTCGCCGTCACCGCTAGGGCGAGAAGAGCAATGGGGCATCTCTGCCCCCTACAAGCACTACTGACCCCTCTTCAACCCCAGTTACTACTACTACCCCGCTTTTGGAGGCACAGTTGGAAGGGGAGGACCATGTTATAGAGGATCAACAGGATCCGATTATGAAGACGACCGAACCAGTTCAATTGGATAACTCTTTTGGGGAGCTCTCCGAGGAGAATTTAGACACATTCCTTACTAGAAACCGTCCTCTTGAAGAGCAGTTGGAGATGGAGAACGCTCTACAGGATGAGGGGGGTCACCCTCAGCCCGTCACACGGTGGGTCGTGGCAGCGCGGAAGGCAGCTGCTAGAGCAAAGGGTTCCACTCCAAACTCTTCATTGAAAAGAGTGAAAAAGAGCGGATCTATGAGTTCCTCATGGGGCTTGATGACGGTTTTAACACAATCAAGACGCAAATCTTGAGCACCACACCCATGCCAAGCCTCGACATAGCATATCATCTTGTTGCCGAAGATGAGAGGCAACATTTAATCTCTTCTTCACGGAGACCGACCGTTGATGGTGTCGCCTTCCTGGTACAGAGGCAAGAAAATCAAAGACGAAGAGATGAAAGTCGAAGCAGCGACAAGGCCCCACCGTATTGTGACAATTGCGGAAAACTTTGGATGATTTAGCATAAAATTGAGAAATATATTAATTTCATTCAAACAAAGCCAAATTGAGAAATATATTAATTTCATTCAAATGCCAACTTAACATTTTTAATATAGGCTTAATTGCAAAATAAATTACAATCTTTTGATAAATTGCAATTGAATCTAGAATTTTGAATAATTATAAATAAATCATCAACTTTAAATATTGTTGTAAATTAATATTTTTAGCAATCTATTTTTTTCCATGTGGCTTCCCCCTAATAACATCTTTTTTTAATTGGAAAAAAAAACCTCTCTCTCTAGGAGAACTCTCCACCTTCTCTCTACAAAATCCACCACAACCGCCTAATCCACCGCCTAATCCACCACCTACTCCACCGCCTGAATTAAAAAAGAGGAGTATCAGTACCGATCATCGCGTCGCCTTAATACTGCCAGCTTGAAACACCGTCGCCTGCAACCGCGCCGCTTGCAACACCGCCGCTCAAGTGGTTTTTTTTAGGGATTTAGTTGGGATCAATGGGTGAATCTCACCGTCGGAGCCACGGTGACCGACCGGGTGAGTCATCCGTCTGATCCCATTTTATTTTCGTTTTTTTCTTTCTGCATGTTATTTTAGTCTGTTTCTTAGTTTAGATCTGGTGTTTTTAGGCTAGTTTTTTCTTTTCTTCTTCCTATGCCGTTATTTTCTGCTTTCGGTATTTTCCCTTTACCCGCCGTCGGTATTTTCCCTTTCCCCGCTGGTTGTTTTCTTCCCTGTTATGATGGGTTTTCTTCCCGTTTTTTGGTTTTTCCATGGTGGCACTTTGTTGTGCCTGTTGGAGCTAGTAGGCCTTGGGTCCGTACTTATGTGGCTTGGGAGGTTTGTAGCACAGCCGTTGCTATCTTCTTAGATCGCGGAGTTTCAAGGTATGCTGGTTGATCGTTGATCCTTCCACCCTCTCACGATTGAGTCTGGAAATTGTGATATTTTGGTAGAATTTCTGTTTGGATAGGTGAGGGCATGTGATATGTAATTTAACTCCTATCTGTAATTCTACTACCTTCAAAAAAAAAAAAAAAACATCTTTTTTTAAGTTGTTTGGTACTAATTTAACAAGACACGTCACACATTAAAAAAAAAAAAAAAGTTGTTCAGAAAAATTAATATGTAAAATTAGTACGTAATTTGTTTGCAATAATTCAAAGTTCTAGATTAGATTTCATTACAACGAAATGTTTTAAGTTTTTAAATATCTTTAGGCAAATATATCGAGGTATTTTAAAATCTGATTAAATTGATAAATAAATACACCAATTTATTTATACTTTACCCTCAACTTATATGTTATATTTGTTTTACTTTCTGCAAAATGTTTTACTTCATGAACCTTAATTATTACTACTTAATTTATCCAAAATTGTTTTTTATATGGACATGATAGTCATTTTCTTCTCCAAAAAAAAAAAAAAATATTACATTAATCTACATTTAACTTTTTTTATATTAAATGTTAATAAATAATTTTATTTTTAATTTTGCACAACTCGGATAATTATGCGGATCTTGCACTAATTGATAAATACACAAAAAGTGAAGATTTGTATTTTTTTTTTGGTAGAATGCATTGGGGAGGTAAAAGTTTTTTGAGATAGAAATAAGAAACTTTTGAGGTGGCACATATGTGACACACACGTGTCAAACTTAAAATCAAAAAATTCTAACCCGCACTGTGGATGCTCTCAATGTGGGTGTTGGATAAAGTGTACATGCTGCCAAATTTTAAGGTGATACTCCTTAAGTCCCATCATTTTTTTGGATGATTTGATCACGGAATTTAAGAAAATGAAATATAGTGATGTGTAAGGTAAAATAAAAGGGTGATGTTAAACATCCAGAATCTGGATATCCATAAAAGGGTATTTTAGTCAGTTTTTGTTTTAAGTTGTGATGAAATGACTAAAATACCCTTAATGTAAATAAAGTGCTGAAATATTATTTTTGAATAAAAAATTAACATCTGACACACCTTTCTCTCTCTACTTCTTTTTTCAAGATGAACAATAATTACAGAAGAAACAAATTTCAATGTTAATTAAATTCGAAGTCTTCTCTCTTCTTTGTTACCGTTTAACTCAACTCTTTCTTCTACTTCTTCTTTCTTTCGACACTTAGAGAACTTCATCTTCTGCCTTGAAAAAAAAAATTCATCTTATTCGAGAATGTTTAGCACAACCGGAAAAAAGGCTGAAAAATATTACGTAGTCTTCAAAGGCGTACGGGTAGGGATTTATGATAGTTGGAGTGAATGCGCTCCACATGTTCTCGGATTCAAAGGATCCATGTACAGATCTTTCCGGACTGAAGAAGAGGCTATCGATGCATACCTGACGTATTTCCAGCAGAAGTCGTACGGAGGTGATTCAAATTCCAATCTTGGACTAAATCTGAAAGAAAATGATACGAAGGAGGCCTCAAGTTGTTATCATCTGAAACGAATTGGAAATGAAGTTTTGCAATATTATCGGTCTTTTTTGTTTCTTCTTCCTCTACTTTTATTTTTTTGTTTTGTTTCTGGAATTGTAGGTGGTTTTGCAAGTTTGTTTTTTTGGTGTTCATTCCACAAATGTAACAACTAATAACATTTTACCTTATCGATGTATTCGACGTTATGTTCAATTCGATTTTTCTACAGATTTGTTAAGAATTTATTTGAGTTTCAAATAGGGTATTGTAGATGTTGTTAACTCTTAAATGCTTTAACATTATCAACAACATCTTAATTTGACCTTCTTTGATTTATTCTAAGTCTTTTCTGAAATGTTACATTAAATGTTGTACTAAATGCTCTCACATTCAGGAACGATTCTAGAAGCTTCTACAAGAGTCTGGAACCTGGAAGATTCCAGAATGTTGGAGAACGTGCTAGAAGGCCTTGGAGCATTGTAGAACGACCTGGAAGATGGCAGAAGGATCTAGAAAGATCATGGAGGTTGAGGTCCTAAAAAATTGGATCTCATAATGGAAGGATCTAGAAGCCGTGTATTTCTCTATAAATACCGCTGGAGCCTCTCATTTCAAAGTATGCACTACTCGAGTAACACCTCCTTGAGCGTTCAACCCTAGTTAGGAGTTATGGCCAGTAGTTGTATCATTTAACGTACGCCGAGGGATACCACACCTTCCAGTGTACTTAGTTCTAGTCTTGTATCGAGTGAGAGTGAATCATAGATCAGATTAGTTCTTTAGACAGTGTTCTTACACTTAAGTCTATTTGCGGATTCAGGCACCTGCCTCGATCGTAGTTTCTGTTTGTGGAATGTTGAAGTAATTGCTGAGACATTTTACACGACATTTTTGTGTATAACTTAGGAACTAAGTTATTGTTTCGCCGTAAGGCTTAGCATAGGTTTTGTTATTAATAAAATCTATGTTAAAAATTATTTCATTGTGTTCGTATTGTGTTTTAGTGTTTTATATTTCCGCTGTGTACTGTGTTTACTTATTCACATTCTGTTAGAGTTAATGCTACACTAATTGTCACAACATTCAGTGTAACATTGTTCTGTTTTTTACTTAAACACTAGACACCATCCCTCCACACACTTTCAGTTGGTATCAGAGCCGATACCTGACGACACTAGGTTAGATCCTTGCTTAAAGTGTGTTTTAGTATATGTTAGCAATGGAAACACATCACATATCCACTACACTTAGGCACCCGAACATATTATCCATATTTTAAAGCCTAAGTTGTGCATGTATATCAAGTCGATTGATGAACGTGCTTGGAGGACTGTACTTACAGGTTATGATGTACCAAAGATCCAAATCAACACATCAACTCTCTCACCAGAAAGAAGGAAAAGTCAATTTCAACCAAGGTTATCAAAAAGTGAAGGTAAACCAAGGTATGATCTTTAATGAAGAAAATTAGTTCAATGCATGTTCTGAATTTGGTCTTTATGAAAATTAATGTGCCAATACTACACTTATGCAAAAACTGAATTTTAGTACTACCTAAAATGATGAATCAGATGATGAATTTGATGAATCAAAAGATGTTGAATTTACTTTTCATACCAAGATTGAGTATGATGATTCTTTAGATGATAATCTGGATGATACAGATTCTGATGTTGCACCTAATGTCATAACATTTATGGTAACATCAAAACAGAGTCACCCAGATTTGAATTGTTTTAATGGGTTTGTTGATGATGCAGGCATAAGGATTGATGATCATAAGTACCAAAAGTTGTTGGATGATTGTGACTCTCAGAAACTCACTCTTAATTCTTTGAATAAAGAGAATGAGAATCTAAAAGGAACAATTACCAAGCTAGAAGTCATACATTCCAGAAGAGATTTTTGAAGTTTGTAAACTGAAGGAGAAATTGATCACCTCTACTTTAAGTTTCATACAATTTTCTATGAGTGCTTCTGATCTATGTTATAGCTATTGGTAAATCTGATAATTGTGGTATACGTTATGATAGTGAAACTGCTTCTATTTTCTAAGAATTTTGAAAATGCTGTGAAGTTTGTGAAGACAAATGTTAAAACATATGTTGTAACATCTGCACAAACAGATTCTCACAAAGTCAAAAACATTGAAAAGAAGTTTGTATGTCATTATTTTTCGATAATTGATCATATTTGTCTGTACTGCATGCAAATGTTTGATGATCCGAGATATGAGAAAATGTTAACTAAAATGATGTCACATCCTATGAAACATTTTCTGAAATCTGCATGAAAATCTGATGTTACTTGTAATGCTTCCTTGAGAGCATGTTTACTTGGTCAATGGTATTTTTGATAGTTGTTGTTCTAGACATATGACATTACAAATTGAGTACTTATCTGATTATGTGACCTTGAATGATGGTAATGTTACATATGGTGGTTGTTCGAAAGGACAGATTATAGGAAAAGGAACTTTGAATGTTGAAAGTTTTCCTAAGCTTAAATATGTTTTGCATGTTGATGGCTTGCTTGCTCATTTGATTAGTATTAGTCAACTTTGTGATGATAATTTGCATGTAAAATTTGACAAAGAATCATGTGTATGCTCTTAGTAAAGATGAAAATTGTCTAGGGCAGTAGATAATTGTTATCTTATTGGAACAAATGTGTGTAATTTGTCAAAGAATGATGAAAATATCTTATTGCATCAAAAAATTGGGACATGCACATTATAGATCAGTGAAGAGTCTAATCAAAGTCGATGCAGTGAAAAGGATTACCAAAACAGAAGTTTCAGAGTACTACTGTATGTGGACCATGCCAGAAAGGTAAGCAGGTAAGAGTGTTGCATAAAATGCTGTCACATTGTTCTACACATCAATGTTTCGAATTGTTTTGCACATGGATTTTATTGGTCCTATGAAAACTGAAAGCATTGGAGGCAAAAGATATTCACTTGTTGTGGTAGATGATTTTTCTAGATTTACCTGTATTGAGTTTTTAAAAGATATATCTAAAAAATTAATTTGCTGCATTTAAAATTCTTTACAAAAGGTTCAAAAATGTGTTTAACTTGAAAGTTGGCCGTATTAGAACTGATCATGCATGGTAGGGAATTTGAAAACAGCATGTTTAATGATTTTTGTGATAAAAATGGTATTTTGCAAGAATATTCATCTCCTAAAACTCCACAACGGAATGTCTTTGCTGAAAGAAAGAATATAACTCTACAAGAAATGATAAGAGTCATGCTTACTTCTAAAAGTCTTGCTAAGAGATTTTGGATTGTAGCATTGAATACATCATGTCATATTATTAATAGAGTTTATATTCGATCTGGTTCTATTCAAACACCTTATGAGATTTTGAACATTAGAAAACCAAATGTGAAGTATTTTCATATATCTGGTTGTATGTGTTAAATTCTGAATGATATGGATCAACTTCATAAGTTTGATTCTAAAAGTGTAAGGTTTCTTTTTAGGCTATTCTAGAAATAGTAAAGCTTATAGAGTTTATAACCTTAGGACTAACACTGTTCAAGAATCTGTTAATGTTGTGTTTGATGATGATAAAGGTCTTACAGATGATAAAGATGAAGAAGATATATCACAAGTCACTGACAATTCTGAGAATACACTGAAGTCTGATAATGCTGCACCAAATGCTAACACATCTGGAGCAACATCTACAGAACAGTCAGTTGTAATTTCACAGAATGATCAGTACGTTCCCAAAATGAATCCTTCTTCAAGAATAGGTAAAAGTCATCCTTCTGATCAGATCATAGGTGATGCTACAGTTGGAGTGCAAACAAGAGGAAGAGTAAGATGAAATAAGGTAGATGTGGTAAGAACAATATGCATGTCTTCTATTTGCAATGTTGTGAATGCAGAGTGTTACTATTCTGAAATTGAACCTAAAAATGTAAATGAAGCATTAATTGATGAATATTGGATAAATGCTATGCATGAAGAACTTGGTCAGTTTGAAAGATTTGAAGTATGGACACTTGTTTCAAGACCTAGTCTTACTAATGTCATTGGAACAAAGTAGATTTTTAAGAATAAAACTGATGAGTTTGATAACATTTTTTTAGGATTGAGACTAGATTAGTTGCACAAGGTTACACCCAAGTTGAGGTTATTGTTTTTTATGAAACTTTTGCACATGTTGCTAGGATAGAATCTATTAGATTATTGCTAGCAATTGCATGTTTTATTGACATTTAACTTCGTCAAATGGATGTATAAGTTGCATTTCTAAATTGCATTTTGAATGAAGAAGCATATGTTGAACAACTTAAAGGATTAGAAGATCCACAATACCCTGATTGTTTTGTTAGAGGATGTTGGTCCTGAAAGGAGTATATAACAAGTGTATGGGGGGGGAATACACTTGTATGCAATTCTTTTCAACTTTGATCAAACCAGAGCTCAGCAAGGTTGTCTTGGACAACTCTGCTGAAGATGATTAACTCTTCTAAGATAGTCAAACTACTAAGTACTATTGAGTACTCAGTTGAATAACTATCTAGTGGAGTTATATGTGCGGAATAATGGTTGGCCCTTTAAGTTTAGACTCCTTAAGTTTCTGAAATCACTTTGTCAATCCAATGCAGTCCAGTTTAGTTTCAGGGAACTTGTCCAAATCAGTTCTGCACAGTCTTTGAATATGTGTCTTTTGAAAGATCAGTTTTGTGTGCAGTGTTGAATGAATGTAAGTACTTTGTAAGGTAAGTCAGCACAAGAGTTTATAGTGGTTCAGAGACTCAAGCTCCTACATCCACTTTCCCTGATTTAACAGGATAATTCCTTCACTCTTGGAATTAACTTGTTTTATAGTGCCAAGGTGCACTTGATCAATAACACCACTCCTTGGTGAATTGATCCCTAGGATGTCTAGAGTCCTAGTACCCTCTTCTCAATTCAGAACTGAACTATTCTTCTCTCAACAGTCAGCTCCTACCACTTCTACTACTACAACCTTCTCACTTTCTCACTTGAAAGGGGTAAGGATTGAAGTAAGGTTCCAACTAATGAGATATCCTTTACAATGAAGATCAGTGTATAAGGATAGGATATCTCTCTAAGCTTTGTGTATGAATATATAGTGAATTCAGCTTAGAAGAAGTGTTTCAAGACTAAGAATGTCTTTTGGAGACTTTGAAGCTCTCAGAATAGTTGATCAGTTGGATGTAGAATGGACGCCTCAAATGGTCTTCACACTCCTTGTATTTATAGACAAAATGGAGATTTGCCCGTTGGAGAGGCAGCCCCAAATTGCTATAAATGTCTTCCTTGAGTTCTTCAAACTGGAAGACAGATTCTTGATAGTGACATGTCCTTATTTGGGTAATAAACGGCTTGTAAGACTTTGTCTTCTTTCTACAGCACTTTTCCCAATGTTTGACTTCTTGTTAGGACTAGGACATGGCTTCTGAAGGTTAATCCAATTATAGGACAGCATTCCTTATTAACTGGACAATTCTCCTTATCACTATCAGCAGTTTTGCCTTTCAGCAAGGTTGGCTTGCTCTTCTTCAGATGACTTGGCTCTTTCCCTTTCTTTCACTCCAAGTTGATCTTAGCATGTCTCAATAAAGTTCTTTAGGGTATGGTTGTCTCTAGCTTCTTCAGCATAGTTGACCTTCAACCTTTAAAGCATCTGTTCTGATTCAATTTTGCTGAGACAACTCTTCTGGACAACTCTCCTGATCAGCATACTTGGTCTTTTAGCATCAGAGCTTTTTCACATAGAGTTGACTTCTCTGGACAACTCTCCTGATCATGACTTGTTGGTTAATCTTGTCCTTTTGAGCTTTGCAATCTTTTTCTTGCATAGAAGAAACTCTTCTGGACAACTCTTCTGATCAAGGTTTTAGGTTTCATATGGAGTTTTCTTGTCCTTAGAGTTTGTTCCAGACTTTGAGCCTCGAGGGGACTTGATCTTGATCATTTTGAAGTCATAGGTTCCCCCTCACATTGTGCATCTAATCATCTAAGAGCTGCCTAACATATCAGCTTCTCATCTAGCCTTGTGATATGTGTTCTATCACATTCTTAACTTGGGCATGTCTCAGGGGGTTTTGGTATTTAATCAAAACATGTATCATTTTATTCCCAACAATTTCCCCCTTTTTGATGATGCCAAAACCTACACATTCTATGCAAAAGTGACTTGTCTACACCTATTACATATATCTTCAGAAGACATGACTAAGGTCAATATTCCTGAAAAGACAATGTGTTAGTGTATTCACTGTTTTTGTTGCAAATAGGTTTCAAGGATAGGCATAGAGAGATTTTTGCAATAATGTATCTTGATTCAAAAGTGGTTCAATTATCATTCATATAAAAATCATTACAGGCATGTTGATAGTTGAAGATAACTTATCAGAGCATGAATTCAAGATAACATTTCATTATAAATACATTCTAAACATAAGATCAGAGCAAAACAACTACTTCAAGTATCAGAGCTAGTACAAAATATTCCAGATGTCAATGTAGAACACATCAATTCTTGTATCAGAGCAATTTAAACCATATCAGAGCAAACACCATATCAGCAGGTTTGTCCAATACTTCAGCAGATTTGACCATATAGCAAAAGATATCTTCAGATAAGATAATTTTTCATCCAGAAAAAGTCAGAAGACTTAGCCATTCTTAGAGATCATCCTCAGGAGGTGGGTTCATCCCATATTGTGCCCACACTCTCTTCTTGAGTTCCATGGCTTCCTGGTTAGTTCCTTTGGGTCCAAGGGTCATCTTGTTCAGCTTCAGAATTTCTGTGAACTCCCTTAGATTCCTTGCTTGGTCAATCCATCCATCAAGCTTTGGGGGCATGTAGATGATAGGCTTGGGAGCATTGAGTTCATTTCTTGCAATGTCAGCAGCTGCAAGTAATTGTTGATACAACTCTCTGTAGTATTCTATCATGAACTCAGCAAAGGCAGAGTTGGCATCTCCACCATTCCATCTGTCAATGACATAGAAGTCATAGACAAACTCCCTTTTAGCCTCTTCCCATGTATCATTTAGCTGAATTGGCACCCATTTATCCAAGTGTGGATATTTGGTGTCCATTGGGATTAGAAGCTGAGGCTTCATCTTGCTGTAGGTTACTCTCCTTCTTCTTGGTTTCTGAAAGTTAGCTCTTCTCTTGTCTCTTGCTCTTTATGCTTCCTCTAACAGATCCATTTTCTCTTGGGCCTTCATCATGGCCAGCTTTTGTTGTGTTTCAGGGTCTTTGCCATACCCTTCATGAAACAACTTTGATGGATCTTGAGCTAGGACAGTGGTCTTCTTTTTAGGTTCAGGTCCAAATCCTTCAGCAAATAGTTCTTCAATGTCTTCAGTGGACTTGGGACCTTCAGCACTCTTCGCAGAATCAGAGGACTTGTCCTTTTCAGCAATTTTGGTTTCTTCAGCAGTTTTGGCCTTCTTTGATGTAGGCTCATCTTCATCAATTCTGAATTCAGGTGGAAGATCAAGACTGTTAGGAAAGTCAGTGAAGGTTTCAACTTGCCTTTTCTTTCCTTTTGCCCTCTTGATCTTTCCTCTAGTTTGGACACCTTCATCACTTTTGTCCAAACCAGACACCTCACCACCTGGTCTCTGCTGTAGCCTTATTCTTTCTTCTTGAACTGAGGCCATAGAGTTCTTTAATGCAAGTGCTAATTGCTCTTCTTCATCCAATTCTTCCAAGTTTAGCACTGCAGGCTCTTTTCCTTTTCCTTCAGCAGCTTTGTCTTTCCCTTTGACTGGGCTCCCAATCACCAAGGCACCTTTTGCTCTAGCTCTTTCCCTTTCCCCCTTTTTGGCAGCATCAAAACACTGGGGTTTTAGCTCACTCATAGTTGTGGCCATTAGGGATTGGGCCTGGTTCAGGGACTTCATCTCCTCCAACAAATATACATTTTCATCATGTATATTCTGCATCCTATCACTGCTCAAGCTAAGGAAAGCTAGAACAGGCTTCATCTTTTGTTGTACAACCTCCTCCAAGGTTACTTTCAGGGATGCATCCAGTTGGGCTTTGAGAAGCTCAGTGAGGTTGGCCACTGCGCCTTCAGCAATGTTGGCCAATACCTCTTGGGAAAACTTTTCAGAGGCTGCTTTTACCATAGCTAGCCTTTGCTCTTCAGCTCTTCTCTTTTGCAATGCAGTCTTCTTTCCAAGAGCTTGTTTGACAGTTAGCCTGAGAGCTTTGACATTGGAGTTATGATTGTCTCTCAGCAACTTTTGCTCTTTCTTGACCTCCTCTGAGATGGCTTCCATGGTGGATTTGGCATTTTGTACTTCAGTGGAAATGGTTTGGAGGCCAGTTTCCACACCACTCATCCTTGCTTCCAGAGTTGGGAGCACAACATCTTCAGAGCCAGTGAGCCTCATTTCTACAGATGTTAGGGTCCTTCCTTGCTCATTCAATGCTCCTGAGGTTTCAGCATGAGCAGATTGAACTTGATGAGCCAAGAAATCCAGTTTTTCTGATTGCATTCCAAGTAAGGCTTGAGCTGAGCCTGAATCTACTTGGATAGGTGCATCTGTTAAGAATTCATCTGCAAAAATTTGGTCAAGAGAAATACCTGCAACAGTAGACAAATCAAACAAGTTAGGAAATAGACACTCATCACCCTCAATTTCTTTTGTATAAGACTCTGATACATCAGCAGCCTTCTCCTCATTTTCAACTCTTTCTTTTCTTCCTTCTTTAATAGTTTCCTCACTTAAAGGAACAGGCCTCCTCTCATCAAGGGATTCATGAAGTTCAGATTTGACTTCAAGAATAGCCTGCCCTTCCTCACTTATATCACCCTCATTTGGTGGTACACTCACTATTCTAGTGATCACCACATCTCTCTCATCTACTACTCCCTCTGATTTTTTCACTAATTTCTCCTTTTCAACTCCTTCTCCTAAACCTGCAACATCTCCACCTTCAACAAGGTTCAAAGATGGCAGTTGTGGGGAGATCACAGTGCTTATCCCAACAGCCACTGAGTCATCCTGAATGATTAAGGGCTGATCAGTGTCCAACTCTTCTGACACTGAATAGGCCTTAATCAAACCAGCCTCTAGCATAGGAACCTCAACATCTTTAGGTTGTGCCTTGGGTTCAGAAGAACCTTCATTGGCAGATGTGTCTTTGGTTGTGTTACCACCCTTGGTCAACACCTCTGAAGATACAGAGCCTTTCCTATGATAGGTCTTAGGAGGGTTTGAAAGTCTGTCTGCTATAGAAGACTTGGGTTGAGAAGGTTCAGGGAGGTTGGCTTGAGGGGTTTCAAGAGGGTTGGGGTTTGAAGGATTTGAGGGATCATCAGGGGAATCATCATCATTTGAGCTACTGTCAGGGTGTTTGATTCCCTTAGCTTTCCTTTCTTTCTCCTCCTCAATTTTATCAGCTACAAGCTTTGCAAAACTTTCCTCATCAATGAGAAATTTTGTCTTTGAAACTCCAGCAAAGTGTAGCAACCTGTTCTCCTCTATTTGCCACCAGTTTGCACCCTTATCTTGGATGACTTGTGATATCTCCATCATAGATTTGTCTTTTACATCAACAAGCATCCTTAGATCATGAAATGTCTTCTGAATTCTTGGAAATTCAGCAAGTTGTGGATACAAACTGTCCACAGTAGCTTTTGCTCCTCCTCTGAGCATACTTTCATAAGTATACTCCTCCTCATCTCCACTTGAATGGGGACTTTGGGTTATAGGGGAGTTGGCTCTGGGTTCTCCTAGAGTGGCTTCAGGGAGGTTTAATTCAGGGATGATGGCTTCAGAAGGGTTTGGTGTAGTAGAAGGTGCTTCAGTTGCTTTTGAGAGCAATGGGTCTGAAGGGGCTTTACTCAGGGGGGTTGGCTCATTGAGTGCATGTTCTAAGAGCTTTGAATAATTGAGCATGGATGAGTCAAGGGGAGACAGGAGTCTTGTCTCATCTACTGCTAAATCTGCAAGCACATCAATGCCACTTCTTTGCACACTCCCTTCTGGAGAATATCTCTTAGTGAGATCTATAGGGGTAATGGGTTGGTTGGAAGGGGTAACATGGGTTTCAGGGGAGTTGGGTTCAGGATTCTGAAACTCAGGGATGTTGGCCTCTATAGGTTGACCTTCAGGGATCTTGGATTCTGGAGTTCCAGAACCAGAAGAATTGGTCCTTGACCTAGATTTGGTCCTACTTTCAGCTCTGCTCTCTCTTAGAGCCAATTGTAGTGACCTTTCTTCCTGCAGCTCCAACACCTTTTCAGTAGGCTTGACCCTTCTCTTGCTGGCCCTACTGCTCCCACTTCCTTCACCTTCCTTCTTAGGGACAACTTCCCTGATCCTCTTATCTCCTTTCTTCTTCTGCCTTGTCTCATTATACTTCAACCTCAACTCTTCTAAGTGGTCAGAAGGCACACTTACTCCCTCTTCTGCCACTTCATCAACTTCAGCTGATGCTCCTGAGGCTTCTCTGAAGATAATTGAGACATTTTCCTTGTTTTAACTGCTCTGGCCTTGGTTCTCTTCTTCATTTTAGGCTTTTCTTCAACCTGGTCTTCAGCAGGTTTGGCCATGAGCATCCTTCTTTGCTCAGTTTTCTTGCTGAGCTTCCTGAACAAGATCTTTTGGGCTGGAAGGGGCTTTGCAAATGTTTGCATCTGAGAGTAATGGGAGAATCTCTCAATTAACAAGCTTGCCCTGGTGCAATACTTGAGTTTCCCTTCTAGCACAACTTTGTTGTGAGCTTTCACTTTGAATTTAGCCTTTTCCTTCATCATCTCAGACATGATGAAGGTTCTCCAATCAAATTTGATGCCTTTGTCACTAGCTTCAATCACAGCAGCCATGATTCTGATTCTTGGATGGCTGACCTGCTCCAAGCTTCCAGTGTTGCTCAAGAGACTCTTAGCAACTACCTCAAAGAGGTTGAGAATTTTTGGCTTGAGAGTCTTCTTGTTTTGTGTTGAAGAAATGGGGTCTGGAACCAATAGCCATTCTTGAGCTATTTCATCTTCATGGCCAGTGCCATAAACTTCTGGATTCCTTCCCTCATTAGGCAATCCAAAGGCTCCTTCAATATCTTCTAAAGAGAATTTCACTCTATGAAATCTCTCTTCTTCCTCTCCTTCTGCAGTATATGACAACCTTGTGGAAACTTCACCATCTGCAGGTTGGCCTCTCCATTTGAGGAAGGCAAAGAATTCAGCCATGTAACCTTCCAAGCATGAACTTGGTCTTTCCTCCATGAACTTTTGCAAACCAGCTCTTCTCAGCCATCTTAGAGTTGGTTTAATCTCAGGATCCTCACTCTCAAAGGATACTATGGGCTCAAAATGAAGGTTGTTTTTGTTGCTCAGGTAGCCAAAATCAAGGTCTAGAGCCTTGTTGGAGAAATCAATGAGCATCTCTGGTCTAACTTTGGGGGCCATTTGAAAGTTTGATAGAGATTGAGAGAGTTTGAAGAAATTTAGAGCTAGGGTTTCGAATACTTAGGGAAGAAGTGTTTGAGAGGGATCTTAAGGCTTGAGAATATTCTAAAAAGAATGTTTGTCAATGAGTTGGTGAAGTCTTGATGCAATTCAAAGGTGAGCAAAAAAGGAAATCCAATATGAACGGCTAGGATTGATTTCAGGGGAGTTGGCCAGTTTTGATCCAATGGTCAAAAACCAATGTAACAGTGAAAGAACTGTTTTATTCAAAACGTGGGAGGTTTTTAATGTTTGTTTAAGGCTGGGGGTTTTTCGAGATAGATCATGTCCCAAAAAGTTTAATGCAAACAAGAGTTAAATCTTAGCATTTAATGCATGGAAAGTGACCTTTTGGGTGGGAGACAAATTAAATCCCAGAAAGGTGAAAACTGTATTTCAATGGGACAGATTTCGAAATAGGTATTGATCACCAAAAATAGGTGCTTATCATACCAAGATTTGGTTTGATAGTCAAGACAACTTATCTGACCCTACATGGACAAGTGTCCTGAAAAGCTGTGGACAAGTGTCCTGAAGAAGTAAGGTCATCTTTTCTGAATTTCAGTAGATTTGACCAAGTCTGCTGAAGTTTGAGTTTATCTCCCCCTTAATGAATGAACTTCTTTGGACTCATTTGTCCAACTTCCCTGGATCAAGAAGTCCCAACTCTGCTGATAATTCCAGGAACCTTGCCTCTGCAAGTGGCTTAGTTAGTATATCAGCTTTTTGATGATCTGTGTGGATCTTTACTAACTTAATATCCTTCTTCTCCACATGATCTCTAATGAAGTGATGCTTGATGTCCACATGTTTGCATCTTGTGTGCAAGACAGGATTTTGTGATATAGCAATGGCACTATTGTTATCACAGAATATTGGCACTTCAGTAGAGTTGACTTTGTAGTCTCTGAGTTGTTGTCTCAGCCAAAGGATTTGAGCACAACAACTTCCAGCAGCAACATATTCAGCTTCAGTGGTGGAGGTGGCCACTGTGTTTTGCTTCTTGGAAAACCAAGATATGAGTTTGTTGCCTAAGAATTGACAAGTTCCTGAAGTGGATTTTCTGTCAATTCTGCATCCTCCATAATCAGCATCTGAGTAGCCAACTCAATATTGTCATCAGCAGGGTACCAAAGGCCTAGATTTTCAGTGCCTTTGAGATACCTCAAGATCCTCTTTGCAGCCTCAAGATGGCTTTTCTTAGGATTTGCTTGAAACCTTGCACATACACCTACTGCAAAGGTGATGTCAGGCCTGCTGGCAGTGAGATAGAGGAGTGAACCAATGATTCCTCTGTACTCAGTGGAGTTGGTTGGAACACCACTTTCATCAGGATCCATCTTCCAATTAGTATTCATTGGGATCCTCACTGGCTTGCTTGATGTACACCCAAATTTCTTGATCATTTCTCTGGTGTACTTAGCTTGGTTGATGAAGATTCCTTCTTTTGATTGCTTGACTTGTAGACCCAAAAAGAAGTTCATCAACCCCATCATGGACATCTCAAACTTGCTTTGAATAAGCTTGGAGAATTTTTCACACAGCTTCTCATTAGGGGATCCAAAAATTATGTCATCTACATAAATTTGGACAAGCAAGATGTCCTCTCCTTCAGAGATTCTGAAGAGAGTTCTGTCCACAGTTCCCTTGGTGAATCCATGATCCAATAGGAACTGTGACAATGTATCATACCAAGCCCTAGGGGCCTGTTTGAGTCCATATAGAGCCTTCTTCAGCCTGTATACTTGGTTTCCAATCTCAAAACCTGGTGGTTGCTCCACATAGACCTCTTCTTTCAAGACTCCATTCAGAAAGGCACTCTTGACATCCATTTGGTACACTTTGAACCTCTTGTGGGCTGCATAGGCTAGGAAAAGCCTTATTGCTTCTAGCCTTGCCACAGGTGCAAAGGTCTCATCATAGTCAATGTCTTCATTCTGGCAGTAACCTTTTGCCACTAGTCTTGCTTTGTTTCTGACAATCACATCATTTTCATTCTTTTTGTTCTTGAACACCCACTTGGTTCCAATAACATCTTGATGTGAAGGTCTATCAACCAGCTCCCATACTTCATTTCTGGTGAATTGGTTGAGCTCTTCCTGCATTGCTGTGATCCAATTGGCATCCTGAAGTGCTTCATCAATGTCTTTTGGTTCCTGTTCTGACAAGAAACAACAGAACATAGCACTTTCACCATGAAACTTTCTGGTTCTGACTCCTATGCTTGGATCACCAAGTATCAGATCAGTAGGATGGTCATACAACCAAGTCCTTCTTTTTCTGATTCCTTCAGTAGAGTTGTCCTCTACTGAGGTTGAGTCATTTTGATCATAAAATTCAGGATAATTTAGTGCAGGATCTAATTCAGGATCATAATCAGGGGTGTTGTCCTCAATGTCAGGGACATTGGCATTTTCAACATTTTGAGTTCCCCCTTGATTATTTGACCCATTAACTACCTCAGCAGGAACTGCTTCTTCATGGGTAGTTGTTACCTGGATGTGAACTGGGATTGACTCATTCAGTTCACCATTTCCATCAGTAGGGTTTGTCTCAGGAAGATTGCCTTCAGGATAGTTGTCCAATGTGATATGTTCAGGTAGATTGGCTTGGACAACATCTATGAATTCAGTGCCTTTGTCTTTTAGGCTCAATCTGGTTGTCCTCTGTGTGATTTCTTCAGGTTCCAAACTATCATTTCTGATCTCAAAGATAGATTCATCAAACACAACATGAGGTGTTTCTTCCACTATAAGGGTTTTCTTGTTGTAGACTCTGAAAGCTCTACTGATTTGAGAGTATCCAAGAAATACTCCCTCATCAGCTTTGCTGTCAAAAGCTTTCAACTGTTCTTTCCCATTATTGTGAATGAAACATTTGCAACCAAATATATGAAAGTGTGACACTTTAGGTATTCTTCCTTTCCAGAGTTCATAGGGGGTTTTTCCTTGCCCCTTGGTAATCAAACATCTATTTTGAGTATGGCATGCAATATTTATAGCTTCAGCCCAAAACCTCTTAGGTAAGTTTGAATCAGCAATTAAGGTTCTAGCAGCTTCTTTTAAGGTTCTATTCCTCCTTTCTGCAACTCCATTTTGCTGAGGTGTTCTAGCTGCTGAGGTTTCATGAGCTATACCATTAGATGTGCAATACTCATTGATGTATGAATTTATGAACTCAGTGCCTTTATCAGATCTTATCTTGATAATGCTAAGGTTTTTCTCATTTGACAGTCTCTTAAGAAGTTCAGGTAGTTTGACTTGTGTTTCCTTCTTATTAAGGAGAAATACTACCCAAGTGAACCTAGAGAAATCATCTACTACCACCAATGTGTATTTTCTACCATTTATGCTTGAAGGGGTAATTGGTCCAAACAGATCCATATGTAGAAGTTCAAGTACCCTTTCAGTAGAGATGATTGGTTTACCTTTGAATGAGGTTTTAATCTGTTTTCCCTCTTGACATGGCTTACACACATGTTCTTTTATGAAAACCTCATTAGGTAATCCTTTAACTAATGCATTTCTGGCAAGTTTATTCATAGATTTGAAGTTTAGGTGGTTTAGCCTCTTGTGCCATAACCAACTTTGTTCACTAGTACTTTTAGCAATGAAGCATGCAGCATCAGTAGACTTGTCCCAGTCTGCAAAATACACATTTCCCTTCCTAGTTCCAGTCAGTAAGGTTTGTTGAGTTTTATCCTTAATTAGACATTTTCCACTTGAGAACTCAACTTTAAAGTCTTTGTCACAGAATTGACTGATACATAGGAGATTATATTTGAGACCAGCTACATAAGATACATTGGTTACTTTGATGTTACCAATCATCAAAGTACCATAACCTTTTGTTGTTGCTTGTGAGTTGTCTCCAAAAGTAACATTCGGGCCTTCTTTTTCAATAAAATCAGTGAGGAGTTCCTTGTTTCCAGTCATGTGCCTTGAGCATCCACTGTCAAGGTACCATGCTGTCTTTTTGTTCATGCTCCTCTTCTTGTGGCCCATTGGTACCTGCAATTAGATAGGCTTAGGTACCCTTTGAGTTTTGGGTCCTGAGAGGTTAGCTGTACCTTTAGGAACCCAAACTTGCCTAATCACCCTGATTGATTCAAGGTGGCTAAGTTGTTTTCCTTGTGCATCAACATACACTGTCTTTCCCTTAAATGCCTTTGGGAAAGTATGTGTGAATGTGTTAACTCTGTAGGTTTCAGGGGAGTTGTCAACTCTCCTGAACTTATGAGTCCTTTGTGCAGCTTGATGAGATCTTTGAGGAAAGGCATTTTTATAACCATTATCCTTTGTCATGAGGGATTTTGGTTGTCTCATTTTATTTTGCCTTTGAGGATAGTTGTCCTTAGGTCTATTCAGCTGAGGCTTTCTCAGATGAGTTGGCCTAGGCTGATTATACCTTGGATAACTTTTCTGAACATTGTTCAGGAGAGTTGCCATTCCATTGGGTCTACTCTGCTGACCAACATTCCTCTTGTGTTCAGAAGCTTTGACCTTTTCCACAGGTTTGGGTCTAGTCTCCTGAAGCACTAGAGTAGGCATTTCATTCATTTTGCCCTTTCCTTTGTTCAGTGGTTGAATTATTTCATTTTCATCTTGTTGTGCCACTGATTTAACAAAGATTTTCTTAGTGTTACTTGTAGAGGCAACACTAAGACAAGGTGAAGATTCAAATGGATCAAAACCTAATCCACTTCTTTGAGCCATAGGTCTTTGATAGCTCTGAATTTCCTCTATTGCTCTAGAGGACTTGTTCAAAGCAGACATCTTTAGTTTCAGGCTCTCTTCACTTGATTTAAGAATATCATATTCATGTGAGAGATTTTCAAACTTGGCATTTAGAATTTTTAGTTCAAAGTCTTTTCTTTTCTGAGAGAGTAGTTGATTGTCAATCTCCTTTTGTTGGTCAACTATCCTGAGATTTGCTTCCTCAAGCTCTCTCAAAGCTTGTTGATATAACTCAGTAGATTTGACATCAACAGCTACCTCAGAGTTTTTGGTAAGTTCAATAGCCAATCTTTCATTTTCTCTCACACAGTTATCATGAAATTCTTGTAATCTAGTGAAATCTTCCATCAACTTCCCAAAGGAAAGTTTCAAGTTGACTTCACTAGTGTTCTGTGATAGAAATGATGGTGAGCTAGAAGTGGTGGATACCTCATCATCCTCAAGAGCCATGTTGCACACATCATCATCATCATCATCACTGTTTGAGAACAGTCCATCTGAAGAGTTGAAGCTTTCAGCACTATCAAATTCTTCACCAGCCATCATGGCCTTTCTATTTGTGAACTTCCTGTCTCTTTTAGCTTGCCTCTCTCTTCTTTCTTTAGAGCTTAATTCAGGGCAATCATACTGGAAGTGCCCTTTCTTTTTGCAATTGTAGCACAGGTCTTCATCATCATCTTTCTTGGATTCATCTCTTCATTTTGATGATGAAGGGTCAGCTCTACTGGACCTTCTCCTATCAGAGTACTTGTCCTCTGATCTCTTTTCTTCAGGCTTTTTGTCTTTGGCCTGATCTTCAGGGGAGTTGTATCTTCTCCTGAATTTGTTGTCTTGATAGAATTTCTTGTATCTACCAAACCTTGTGTTCAGCTTGTCAAACCTTCTAGCCATCAAGGCTAGTTCTTCCTTCATTTCAGTCTTTGAGACTGACTTTGATGATCTGGAAGTGGGTTGCATTTCAGGTTCAGCAACTTTGGCTTTGAATGCCACTCCCTTAGTAGGATTTGAAGGTTCCTCAACAGGTTTTCTTCTATTGAGGTCGAACTCATAGGCTTTGAGTTCTGAGAAGATTTGTTGCATGGGCATGGAGGAGAGATCCTTGGTGTTCTGCATCATCACAGCATAGACATCCCACTTTTGAGTGAGACTTCTCAAGATCTTTAGTCCAACTTCTCTCCTGGAGTACACCTTGCCCAATGAGTTGATTTCATTCATCACATCAGTGAATCTACCAGCAAACTTATCAATGGATTCATCAGCTTCCATTGTGAATTGCTCGAACTTTTGCACAGCAACTTGGAGCTTGTTCTCCTTGATTTTTTATGTACCCTCACACATCTCAGCAAGAGTATCCCAGATTTCTTTGGCTGTGGTGCAATGGTAGACTCTTCCCATGACTGCATCTGGAATTGTTTGATAGAGGGTATTCATGGCAAGATAATTTAGATTATCTTTCCTCTTTTCATCAGCAGTGAAGTCATCCTCATTCTTGGGAATCAGTTCCCTTACATCTGCTCTTTGCTCATCTGTTACCCTGGAGTTAGTTTGGATAAACACAAAAGGTCCTCTTGTGATTACTCTTAACATATCAGTATGAAGAGATGCAAGATGAGCCCTCATTCTAATTTTCCAGAAATCATAGTTGTCTATAGAGAACATGGGCAATTTATGATGTGAAATGTGATTGACTGGATTTGTGGCCATGTTGTCCAATCCTTGAACAGCAGGTGGAGGAACAGCATTGTTGTTGGCCATATCTCAAGAATAATCAGTTAGTCAACAAGTAATAGATTTCAGATAGAGATCAGTTCAGTGACCACACAAATATGTGAATTTTGAAAATTAAAATGGATTTTCAGAGGCAGTGGTCTTTGAACCCCTGCTCTGATACCACTTGTTGGTCCTGAAAGGAGAATATAACAAGTGTATGGGGGGGGGGGAAATACACTTGTATGCAATTCTTTTCAACTTTGATCAAACCAGAGCTTAGCAAGGTTGTCTTGGACAACTCTGCTGAAGATGATTAACTCTTCTAAGATAGTCAAACTACTAAGTACTATTGAGTACTCAGTTGAATAACTATCTAGTGGAGTTATATGTGCGGAATAATGGTTGGCCCTTTAAGTTTAGACTCCTTAAGTTTCTGAAATCACTTTGTCAATCCAATGCAGTCCAGTTTAGTTTCAGGGAACTTGTCCAAATCAGTTCTGCACAGTCTTTGAATATGTGTCTTTTGAAAGATCAGTTTTGTGTGCAGTGTTGAATGAATATAAGTACTTTGTAAGGTAAGTCAGCACAAGAGTTTATAGTGGTTCAGAGACTCAAGCTCCTACATCCACTTTCCCTGATTTAACAGGATAATTCCTTCACTCTTGGAATTAACTTATTTTATAGTGCCAAGGTGCACTTGATCAATAACACCACTCCTTGGTGAATTGATCCCTAGGATGTCTAGAGTCCTAGTACCCTCTTCTCAATTCAGAACTGAACTGTTCTTCTCTCAACAGTCAGCTCCTACCACTTCTACTACTACAACCTTCTCACTTTCTCACTTGAAAGGGGTAAGGATTGAAGTAAGGTTCCAACTAATGAGATATCCTTTACAATGAAGATCAGTGTATAAGGATAGGATATCTCTCTAAGCTTTGTGTATGAATATATAGTGAATTCAGCTTAGAAGAAGTGTTTCAAGACTAAGAATGTCTTTTGGAGACTTTGAAGCTCTCAGAATAGTTGATCAGTTGGATGTAGAATGGATGCCTCAAATGGTCTTCACACTCCTTGTATTTATAGACAAAATGGAGATTTGCCCGTTGGAGAGGCAGCCCCAAATTGCTATAAATGTCTTCCTTGAGTTCTTCAAACTGGAAGACAGATTCTTGATAGTGACATGTCCTTATTTGGGTAATAAACGGCTTGTAAGACTTTGTCTTCTTTCTGCAGCACTTTTCCCAATGTTTGACTTCTTGTTAGGACTAGGACATGGCTTCTGAAGGTTGATCCAATGATAGGACAACATTCCTTATTAACTGGACAATTCTCCTTATCACTATCAGCAGTTTTGCCTTTCAGCAAGGTTGGCTTGCTCTTCTTCAGATGACTTGGCTCTTTCCCTTTCTTTCACTCCAAGTTGATCTTAGCATGTCTCAATGAAGTTCTTTAGGGTATGGTTGTCTCTAGCTTCTTCAGCATAGTTGACCTTCAACCTTTAAAGCATCTGTTCTGATTCAATTTTGCTGAGACAACTCTTCTGGACAACTCTCCTGATCAGCATACTTGGTCTTTTAGCATCAGAGCTTTTTCACATAGAGTTGACTTCTCTGGACAACTCTCCTGATCATGACTTGTTGGTTAATCTTGTCCTTTTGAGCTTTGCAATCTTTTTCTTGCATAGAAGAAACTCTTCTGATCAAGGTTTTAGGTTTCATATGGAGTTTTCTTGTCCTTAGAGTTTGTTCCAGACTTTGAGCCTTGAGGGGACTTGATCTTGATCATTTTGAAGTCATAGGTTCCCCCTTACATTGTGCATCTAATCATCTAAGAGCTGCCTAACATATCAGCTTCTCATCTAGCCTTGTGCTATGTGTTCTATCACATTCTTAACTTGGGCATGTCTCAGGGGCTTTTGGTATTTAATCAAAACATGTATCATTTTATTCCCAACAGAGGAGAAACTGATATAACTTTGTTCATTAAGCACACTGGAGAAGATTTACTTATTGCTCAAATATATGTTGATGACATTGTGTTTGGTTTAACTCGTGATAAAATTTTAACCAATTTGTTAAAGCAATGACTGCAACATTTGAGATGAGTATGGTTGGAGACTTGAATTGCTTTTTAGGTCTTCAAATGAAGCAATGTAAGGATGGTATATTCTTCTCTCAAGGTAAGTATGCTAAGAACTTGGTTAAAATGTTTGGTTTTGAAAGTTAAAAAGTAATGAAAACTTCTATGGGATCTATTTTGATTCTTTGCAAAGACGGTGCTGGAAAAGATTTTGATCCAACATAATATAGATCCATGATAGGAAGTTTACTTTATCTAACCTCTAATAGACCAGATATTATGTACAATGTTAGTGTTTTTGTTTGTGTTAGGTACCAAACTAATCCAAAGGAATCTCACCTGAATGTTTTGAAGAGAATTATCAAGTTTGATACAGGTACAAGTGAACTTGGGATATGGTACACTAAGGACACCAACAACACTTTGATTGGATACAGTGATGCGGATTGAGTATGAGATATAGACGACATAAAGAGTAAGAGTAGAGGATGTTTCTACATGGGAAACAATCTTGTGGTTAAGCAAGATGTTTCATGCCTATGAAATTGAAATTGATATCCTTACAATTTTCTGTGATAATATGAGTGCATAAACATTTCTAAAAATTCAGTACAACACTCACTCACTAAACACATTTGCATTAGGCATTATTTTATGAGAGATTTAGTGGAGAAGAACATGGTGAAGTTGGAATACGTACCTTTTGAAAATCATATTGTTGATATATTTACTAAGGTTTTGACCTTGAGACATTCTCATCCTTGAGGAAATCTCTTGGTATGTGTAGTATCTGAATAATTCTGGATGGATGGTGTCACAAATGTCGTAGCATTTGGGACAACATCATAAGGTTGTATAATTGTTATAGATTTAATTTATTTCCTATTTTCGTTGAATAATTCCTTTGTAAAATATTCTTGAATCTAAAATTTGTTGTGCAAAAATAAACATGTCTTACACCTCTCAAATGCATAAAAAATAGAATGTTATTAGCATACTAAAAGATGTACCAAATCACTGAGTAACTATGGAGCACGGAGTTCGCTACTACGATGCCTTCTTTTTAAAAGGTGATATTTGGTAAAAACATCAAGAGGTTTGTAATCCATTAAGTAAGTATGGGGCACGGAGTTCGCTACTACGATGTACTCTACAGGAACAATGGATCAATACAAATTAGATGTTATAACACAAAGAATAAAATATGGTGCAACACAAATGAAGTAAATTCATGTAAAAACCGTGTTGAGGTGTATGTAACAGTTTTGAGCATAACATTAGATGATTTGATTATATTTTTATAAGTAGTAATTATTTGATTATTTGTAGAAATTTATTTTATTTATTTCTGAGTATACTAACCTACATCCTTGTTTTATTTCAGATTATACACATTTAAATATTAAATATTCTAGAATGTTCTTAATTTAATTAATTATTTAATTATGATTTTACCCACTACTTAACCATGATCTATTTTTGTGGCTAAGTTTATGGAGTATTATCGAATTCCTTCTAGAATCCTCCTTAGTTAGTTCTTATTTCTATACGTATTACTTCCAAGTATGCATTCTCTCCTATATTCTTCTCATACCATGATATACTAAGCATTGCATTTTTTCGAGTGATTTGAGTATTGTTTTTTAAGATTTGCTAAAGCCTTGTTTGTCTCGGTTATTGTGATTATCTTTTCGATTTCTTGGTGCTTAAATAACAGGAAACAAAGAAACCACCTCACCATACTCAAAATCCCACGAAACTGTCATCTCCATCTCTCTTCAATCTTAATAGTTTCGCTTTCATGGCCGCTTCCACTAAAAACTCACCAGCTGCTACAAGAAAAGCTGAAACACTTACCCAAACAATTCCAGTTACACCCATTCCTACAACTGTTCACATTCCACTCGATTCGACCCTTAACGAGCTGAACCAAGCTGTTGAGAATATGTCTCAATCGAATGTGAATTCTGAGAATCTATTTCTACTGGTTGGAAATATGTCCATTGACATTTCTCATTACTGAAAACCCAAAAATTCACCACTACACTTGGTTCGTTCACCTCATAAAAGCCCTAATTTCAAAGTCTTAATACTGAAACAGAGGCAAATGCCTCGATAGCTTCCTCTCTGGGGGAGAGTGAAAAGGAAATTGATGATTTTCCTGTTGCTGAACAGAACGAGTCTGCAAATGCTGAGACATCCGATTCTGAGGACGCTCAAATGAAGGAGGCCGACGCGAATGCTAACTCAGGTGAAACTAACTTTTCTTTTTTTTACTGATGAATCTGAATAGATTGCATTTAGGATGATCGTTAAGAAAGAAAAGAGAAAAGATTAGCCCATGTTCAACGAAGGAGATCCGGCTTTGTGTTCACAAGAGTTTATTACTCTAACTCACTGAGGAGACAGAAGAAAGAAAGTAGTGTTGATGATGAACCGATTCAAGGTGTTTTCTTAATCGGAGGAAGAAAATGTGGTTACTAAGAAATGAGTCAAAAGGAAGTATGATCCAAAGGGAAAGATGGTTGCTGCTGAACGAGACTTGCCCAAAGGAATTGAATCTGATCCACCTTTCGTGAGATTAAGAAGTTTCTGAGGAAGAATACTGCATCAAATGCTGAAGCAAATGCCGCAACACCAGACCCTGATGACAGTAGTAGTAGTAATGATTCTGAGAAGAGCAGTAGTATGGACTCTAAATCAGCTGAGGAAATAAATTCTAAAGGAGGTAATTCTGATCCTAATAATAATTCTTAGATTGATAGGTTAGTTTCTAAAATCACTAATCTATCTTGACGAAAGTTGTTAAAGGAAAAGAGAATTGACATTGCTGATTTTGAGAAGTAAAGGGTTCATATAATTTTTGAAAGGAAATTGTTGAAAACTGTAACTTTGAGTGACACTTTTGTGTTTGATTGGGTATATGTACTTTATGCTTGACTTAGGAAGAGTACGGGTAGATGTAGCTCTAATGATATGAGAATGTACAATTTAGGGGGAGATTAGTTTCACTTACTCTGAAATTGATTAATGATCTCTTAGAGATAGAGCATGTGATTGATGAAGATGAACTTGATTTGAACTTGGTTGCTACTTCTATAACTGGTGGTAGATTAACTAGGTGAAATTTTTTATGTTTGCTAAAGATCTCACATCTCTATACTCTGTACTCCATAAATTAATTGTCTACAATTGGACACCCTCTACAAATTCCACTAAGGTGACTAAGGATCAAGCTACATTGTTGTATAAGATGATTTTTGTGTTGAAGAATTTCAATCTGGATTTAACTATTTTCACCATATGCAGTTTATAGTGATATTAATATAAAGGGAATTTACCTTACCATTGTTGATATGTTCATACCTCAAGAGGCATGAATTTTTAAACCTAAGGAAACTGAGGTTATTTGAGGCAAGGTACCCTTAATGACTAACTCACCTGATCTATTACTTGGTGAAAGGATTGTTGATTTGCTCGTATAAAATTCAGATGGTTCTGATCACAGAGATGCTCTTATTCCAGCTCGACCAGCTCCAGCAAGACCTGAACAGAGGACTGCTACACCAAATGTGAAACACATTGATGGTCACATTGGTCAAACTTTTTCTGTTTCCAGATCTTTTATTATACTTCAACTAAAACGTTTACAGGACTCTATTGATGGCCTTCAGTTCCTTAAAGTCCGTGGTTAGAGACGCTTTCTACTACCACAGGGGGAGAAACACCATCAACTTCCGGGGTTCGAAGTGAAGAGCACCATGAAGATGTACCAGAAGCTGATTGTGTACCTGATGTTGTTAATAAAGAGATTGTTGAACCGAATGATGTAGTTCATTTATTGCTACACCAATCATTGTTGTTGAAGAGGAGGAGGATTAATTTGCTGACGCTGATAAACGTATGGATGTTCTTTGTGACATCTAAACAGGTTATGGTAACAACTGAACAGGTTGATACAAGAAAGGGGGAGGGCTACATTATAAGTGATTATGTGCAGGAACATGATGCTGCAGCTGTTGATACAGCAATATATGTCACTTGTTTGGTTTCTTAAGTATTTGTGCCTTCTATACTTCCCTTGATCTTATGCATTGTTGTTAATGTGTTTAAGTTGATTTACAGATTCTGTTTTTCCTTCCTAGTTGATAGGTTGTCTTTTATTCAACTTGCTTAATTTGTTTGCATTTATGATAATAGATTACTGCTTTTATGCTTGAATTGTTTTCTTACTTATCATTATTTGCTTACTGCATGTTGTATATGTTAGTTGTTTATTGTATTTGTTTTTCCCTAACTTTGCTCTATTTTTAGTTTGCTTAAACTGTTTGCCTTAAGAATTATTTTTATTTGCTTACTGCATGAAGTTTGCTTAAATTATTTGCCATAAAGAATTATTCTTATTTGCTTACTGCTTGCTGATTTTAGGTCTTTGTTAGTTGTTGTTTGTTTTGTCTTTCTAACTTACCTTATTATTCAATCTGCTTAAATTGTTTGCTTTGAGGATAATATAGAAGTACACCTCTCTTTAATTATCATGTTCTTACTGCTTAGTGCTTAAATTGTTTGCCTTGATGATAATATAATTCAGAAGTACACTTCTCTTTAATTCTCATTTGCTTACTGCGTATTGTTTAAGTCTTTGTTAGATATTGTTTTTCACATTTTTTGCTCTGTTTTTATTTTTAGTCTTTGCTTTGTTTGTTTTTCTTTTCTTCGTTATTGCTTTGATTTATTTTGAGTCTTACATAAGTCTTAGGTTGATTTAGTACATATTCATATATGATGCTCTGATTTAACTTTTGATTTTTGTAAAGTTATATGTGTTTGTAAACAAGTGTACTGTTTATACTTGTTTTGGTTTTGAATAAGATTACTTTGATCTTATGGCACGGATCTTAGTAAAATTATTCTTGATCTTCTTTTGATTTGATCCAACGGTTACAATAGGTATTGTCTTGACTAGTATTTAGCTTTGGAGTTCAACTCACCTAAATACATAATACTGAGTATGTATAGAAATATATGTGCATCAGGTGTGTTGTAGTCGAAAGGTCAAATTGGGAGAGATTGTAGATGTTGTTAACTCTTAAATGCTTTAACATTATCAACAACATCTTAATTTGACCTTCCTTGATTTATTCTAAGTCTTTTCTGAAATGTTACATTAAATGTTGTACTAAATGCTCTCACATTCAGGAACGATTCTAGAAGCTTCTACAAGAGTCTGGAACCTGGAAGATTCCAGAATGTTGGAGAACGTGCTAGAAGGCCTTGGAGCATTGTAGAACGACCTGGAAGATGGCAGAAGGATCTAGAAAGATCATGGAGGTTGAGGTCCTAAAAAATAGGATCTCATAATGGAAGGATCTAGAAGCTGTGTATTTCTCTATAAATACCGCTGGAGCCTCTCATTTCAAAGTATGCACTACTCGAGTAACACCTCCTTGAGCGTTCAACCCTAGTTAGGAGTTATGGCCAGTAGTTGTATCATTTAACGTACGCCGAGGGATACCACACCTTCCAGTGTACTTAGTTCTAGTCTTGTATCGAGTGAGAGTGAATCATAGATCAGATTAGTTCTTTAGACAGTGTTCTTACACTTAAGTCTATTTGCGGATTCAGGCACCTGCCTCGATCGTAGTTTCTGTTTGTGGAATGTTGAAGTAATTGCTGAGACATTTTACACGACATTTTTGTGTATAACTTAGGAACTAAGTTATTGTTTCGCCGTAAGGCTTAGCATAGGTTTTGTTATTAATAAAATCTATGTTAAAAATTATTCCATTGTGTTCGTATTGTGTTTTAGTGTTTTATATTTCTGTTGTGTACTGTGTTTACTTATTCACATTCTGTTAGAGTTAATGCTACACTAATTGTCACAACATTCAGTGTAACATTGTTCTGTTTTTTACTTAAACACTAGACACCATCCCTCCACACACTTTCAGGTATGAATGATTCTTTTGTGTGAGATTTTTTAGGGGTAGGGATGATTTAGATTGAGAAAATGGGGAAGATTTGTGAAGAATACGTCAATTTCGGCTTCTTGTTAGGATTTGGATTTCCATCCGATTTGGTTTAGGGGTTTAATTTGATTTCACATTCAATTTGTATTAATTTTGACAACTCCTACATTAATTGTGTTTTCCTTTTAATTTAGATTATTAGGATTTGGATTTCTCACTATGTAAAATTAATTAGGTGAATATTTCGAATTTGTATTTTTACAAGTATAATTCAATTAAAATTGATTTGGAAACTGGAATTAAAATTCATCCTCCAAATTTTGACAAGTAGAGTTCAATCAAAATTGAATTTGTATTATTACAAGTAGAGTTCAATTAAAATTGATTTGGAAACTAGAATAATGGTCTAAAATCATTAATCGAATTAAACAGTACACAAATTAAGATTAATTGGATGAATTCTTTTGAATTTGAATTTAATTTTTACAAGTCCACAAATTATGATTAATCAAAGGGATTTATTCTGTGATTTAGTTTCATTAATGTATATTTGTGTTGTTTACTTACGGTTAGTGGTGAATTAAACAGTTGTTTATTGTACAAAATATAAGATAATAACTAAAATTTCAATATACTTCGATTGGAAAATGGGGGAAGATTACATCCCTAAATTAAAAACATTGAAAAAAAAAAAGATAAGATAAACTTAAATAGTAAACCCTAAGCATCGAAACCTAAGCATCATTGTCATCACCACCTCCTTCAACACTTTCTTCCATATCGATCACCATCGTCGCCACCACCGCCACCACCAACGCTTGTCGAATGTTATCGAACGGTTGAATCAGAAAACACAATGACTGGAATTTCCCTTACCCTATGTGCTTCAACAAAGAACTCATAAATCTTATGTAAAGGGTCCTCATTCAAGATCACATCGTTAAAAGAGTGTGGTGTGCAGTGAATCAACAGCCTTTTCATGAAGATCCTCAATTCGTCATTCAATTCTTCGTTTTGCTTTTTCGTATATTCATACATTGATAGTATGCCTTTTGGGCAGGAAGGCACAAAATCTTGAAAGTTGCCCGATTTCGAAGGTGTTCTTGCCATTTGAGATTTTTACTGGATTTAAGGGTTGAGGATGAATAAATTCACATGGTTATGTCTGTATTTATATTGACATCTTAGCAGCACCCTTAAGGGTTTAAATTTGCAACCTTTGGCATCCCCAAGTTTTCATCATTATGTTCATCTTGTGTACGCAACCAACAACCGCCAATTTGCCCACGCGTTGCATCTCCCAAAAAAGTTATTATTGCACACATTAAATTCAACCGATTCAAATATTCAAAATTATTTAGGGTTTATTTAAGGGTTCCGTTTATTTAATAAAAAATACCCTAAAAAATAACAATAGTAATATTTTAAATCTAATTAATATTGTTCTAATTAATATTTTTCTAAAATTGGTCTAAAATTATTAACTACTACTGATTTATAGTAATATTTTTGTACCCTAAAATTGGTTATTTTTAGACCAATTTTAGGGTACAAAAATATTACTATAAATCAGTAGTAGTTAATAATTTTAGACCAATTTTAGGGTACAAAAATATTACTATAAATTAGTAGTAGTTAATAATTTTAGACCAATATAACTAATATAAAAGAATGAATATTCGTTAATAATATTTTTGGTACCATAAGATTGGTCTAAATTAGCATAACTCTTTTGTTCTTTTTGTAGTTATATACAAAGTTAGAATATTAAGATTGTGTGATATGTGATATAATTTGATAAGATATGATTTGATTGAATATTTTTCTCTCTCCAGATTCTTTGATTAATGTTTCCTAATTATTTTTGTAACTTTTTTTCCAATTATTCTTTCATTTTATTTTTCAATTAAGTAAATCAAATTACACCCAAAATTAATAGCAAAAGGAGGTTGATTGATCATAATAGCAAAAGGAGGCCAAAAGAAGATATTACAACCGGTAGAAGGGCTAAAGGGCACGTCCATGATCTACATAAAAACAGAAAATAAAAAACCTAAAAACTTCAAATAACATACTTATAAACCAGAAATTAAAGTAGTTCTTCCACCCACAAACACTTAAAACCCTAAAATCCAGCAACCACCCACAGATAATCCCCATCAATAACCAAAGCATAACTTGTTGTGATCATCATACTCAACAGCAGCAACTTCCAGTTTCGCCTCGACAAGTAGTTCTTCAGCGTGTTTCCTATCCACATCATCTCCTTCGTACAACTCGTCCTCTAAAAAATGACCCTGCGCTCTAGAGCCTGGCGTTTTTCGAATAAGGAATGAAGTTTGTCCCAACGCATATTGAGAAAACGCCGTTCGGCCTGGTGCCTTTGTCGCAGTAGGTCCAACTCCCGTCGGTTTCTTTGAACAATCTCCATAAGTCCCTCGAAAAAATTCTACAGTGCAAAAAAATAAAAAATCATATTAAACAATATGTTATATAGTAAATGGAAAACAGAATAAAATCGAAGACAAACACTACCTTTCCCTTAGCAGACATGGTTGATGATATTGCGATAGAGATGAGGACTGATGGGTGATAATGAAAGTGTGTTTTGAATGGTCTGATTAGGGCTATTTATATTAAAAAAGATGAATAGACGTAATTAAGTTAGTGTTAGTATACATAATTAAGGGTCGTAAATTATTTAGTTACTTTAAATTAATTTACTCAAGAGCCTTTTTTTTTTTTTTTTCTGAAGAGTCATTTTAAATTTAGTAAATATAATGTAATAATTTATTATTTACCAATTCACCATATTTAATAATTAATACAAAAATTTATGTTAATATAACAATTTATTAAGTTAGTATACATTCTCATGCTTCATTAATAAATAAAATTCAAATGTTACACTAATGTATTTATATTAAGATATGGCACACTTATCTCCGAATACTAGTTTCTCGGTATATCATGTTTAGGGTCCGACTACTCGTTTCAATGTCTACACTACACTTATGCTTCATTAATAAATAAAATTCAAATGTTACACTAATGTATTTATATTAAATATGGCACACTTATCTCCAAATACTAGTTTCTCGGTATATCATGTTTAGGGTTTAGGGTTTAGGGTCCGACTACTCGTTACAATGTCTACACCTACACTTATGCTTCATTAATAAATAAAATTCAAATGTTACACTAATGTATTTATATTAAATATGGCACACTTATCTCCGAATACTAGTTTCTCTGTATATCATGTTTAGGGTTTAGGGTTTAGGGTCCGACTACTCGTTTCAATGTCTACACTACACTTATGCTTCATTAATAAATAAAATTCAAATGTTACACTAATGTATGTATATTAAATATGGCACACTTATCTCTGAATACTAGTTTCTCGGTATATCATGTTTAGGGTTTAGGGTCCGACTACTCGTTTTAATTTCTACACTACACTTATGCTTCATTAATAAATAAAATTCAAATGTTACACTAATGTATTTATATTAAATATGGCACACTAAAAATTCATAGTGTTACACTAATATTGTTAAAATGAATTATTTCACACTTAGGGTTTAAAAAATCATAATGTTACACTAAAATTGTTAAAATGAATTATTTTATACTTAGGGTTTAAAAATTCATAATGTTACACTAATATTGTTAAAATGAATTATTTCACACTTAGGGTTTAAAAATTCATAATGTTACACTAATATTGTTAAAATGAATTATTTCACACTTAGGGTTTAAAAATTCATAATGTTACACTAATATTGTTAATTTAAGCTAGGATAAATTAATTTAATTTAATTTAATTTAAGGACAAATTAGTCGATCAAATACACCCCTTCAAATCAATTTAATTCAAGTTTGGCATTAAACACATTCTTACACGCAAATTAGTCGATAAACTACACCCCTTCAAATCAATCTAATTTAAATCTGGCATTAAACACGTCATTAATGAATGAGATCAATCCCAATCTTCCCTCCTCCACGTTCAATCCCCATCTGCCCTCCACGACATTATATTCTCCTATACGTGTAAATGTCATTAATTAACGCGACTCTCTCATTACCCAATGTCATGCAGAATAATTACATACGCTTTCCAATGGAGTAATCATTATAGTGAAAACCCCCTAAAACCATTCACCGCAAGTTGTTTTTGTGATCAACGGCCAATATAAATTCCTTTGATTTTAAATCAACGGTTGTGATTAATTGGGGATTATCAAGCGTATACATGCATCTTTGAAGCACTTGACACGCTTCTCTCAACCAATCAGCCATTTAAAAGTAAATGAAAGCCCTAATTATAGCCATCATATATTCAAATTAAAAGGTCAAACATAGGGTTTAATTCAAATTCAAATCCAATTCAAATTCAAATTCAAATTCAAATCCAAATCTAAATTCAAATTCGAATGACTAGGGTTTAATTCAAAATTTCATTCATTATCAATTTTATCAAACCCTTGTCTTTCGATCCGAAAAACCTAAACATGTCTACCACAAGATCAGCTGCAAGAAAAATACGATTCACACTTGGAAACAACCCTGAAGAGATAACAATGAAATTCGGCGGAATCCACAAAGATTTTTTACAATAAAATGCAAGACAGCCGAATGTCACAATCGTTTGGTATTTTGTTTCCCATATAATTCTACTACAGAGTAATATTTAATTTTGACATACATTTGCCGTCTTTTTTTTTTTTTTTTTTTTGCAGAACATACCGACGAATGCTCATGAGCTTTTTGGGTATAGTGAGAAAATGGTCACAGTTTGTACAAGGTACTCGGGACTTCTGTTTGAGTGCAGGTACGAGTTTCACCGGGTTAACGAAATAGGGATTAGTCGATTGACGAGTGGTTGGACCTCAGTTGCGGACACTTTGAGAATTAGCCAAGGAGATACTCTACACTTTGAGCGTGATGTCCAGATTCTCCCCAAATTTTATGTGTCTGTCGTCAAACATGACAAAGCAATCAAGGTTGAGGACGAGGGTTGGATTAAAGGTTCAAGGTTCATGTTTAAGCTTAATATTTCAATGTTTGGACTTGTTTTAATTTGGTGTTGAACTTAATACTATGTATTTTGGTTTTTGGATTTAATATTATGAATTATGGTGTATGACAAATTGATTAGTTGATGTATTTTATTATATAAATTGGCATGTATGACCCGATTCATAACATTACTGTATTACATAAATTAACATGTATAGATTAGCATAAAATCGATAGTTAATATTACAACTATGAATTTACACATTTAAGTTGAAAAGGAACTCATTGTTGTCTTGTTGCATTGTTGCACCCCTTCCACGTCCACCCATTGTAGCGGGTTCACCCCTTCCTCTTCCCCTTCCCCTTCCCCTTCCCCTTCCCCTTCCCCTTCCCCTTCCCCTTCCTCTTCCAGGTGAACGTCCACGTGCACGTCCACGTCCACCTCTTCCACGTGTTTGCGAAGCTGACATATAACGATGAGTTTTAGGCCTTCCTATTGTTCTTGCAACATGGGGGTCTAGTAGTGGATTCCCTAATATTTCAGGACTTGGTGATCTCCTTGAGGGACCATCATTTTCATCATCAGTTGTGGTTTTAGGGGGATTCCAATTAATTAGCAGTGCATTTTTCATCTCGTGATAACTTTTTTTAATAAACTCCAACTTCGCATTGTTCCCCATTGCCAAATCTGCTGCCTGCTGAAACAATTTTTTAATTTCTTGATATTTCTTGTACTCATCGGTCATGTGAGGATAACCACCTCCGACAAAAATATGGCAATGTCGTCGGTACACATCTTTTCTCCATCGTTGTAACACATACCTTTCGTTCACACTTTGGATGTCCTCCTGTGCCAACACCTTCATTATATGAGAGCAAAATATCCATTTGAACTCAAACTTCCTGCAATTGCAATTGATGTATTCTTCCGTTGGCCTCCACTCAACCATATACGTAAATTCATTGACAAAGAAATTATTCACGATGCATCTTTCAAGAACCCTAAATCTGGCAACTCCAACAACATTCAAATCTTCAACTGCCTCCTCGGTAGTTGGTCGAATAACATGACAATGAATCGTTCTTTTTAGTTCATCTTGAACACGATTGAAAATCGAATTCGTGAATGCCCGTTGAAATTGCTTCTCCCATTCATAATGAGCAATGCACTTAATGACCTTGTTCTTCGATTGAAAGTCATCTTGGAACTCCTTCTAAAATTTATTACCAATAGCAATATCGTATTGTTCCATGAACTGTTTGAGCGTGCTTCTTGAGTGAACAAAATCATCAAAAAGCATGAATTCTCTCACTTCGTTGTGTCGAAATCATTCCGGCCCAAAACGTGTGGTGCAAGTAAACCAGAACCCATTTCTCCCTTTCATTGTACAAACTGATGAACCATTCATTATTTTCCAACCCGTATTTAACCAAGAACTCGGCCCACTTCCTCTCAAATATCTGGATGGTTAAGCTGTCGTACACGAGGCCTTTAAATTCAACGGTGCATGATTTAATATCATGAACCCTTGTAAACTTTTCTCCAACTTTTGATAGAATATGCCCAGGGGTGGCCCTGAGGCAGGGCAGGAAGGGCGACCGCCCCGGGCCCCAAATTTTTGGGGGCCTACTTTATATATATATAATATTATAATTAATATTTTTAAAAGATAGATATAATAATTAATCTGAGTGCATAAACGGAAAAAAAATTAATAAGCGCATTAATTGTATTCTTGAAAATGATCATGACTTTAATACTAAACACAATTATTTATTCCTAATTAGTAATTAATTATTAATATCTAATTAATAAGCTTGCATACTACCGTTAGTGTTGTTCCTATAAATTAGCGAATTAGGATGGGCATATTTCATTCCATTTCAATCTATTTTTGATTTATTTACTCTATATAATTTATTATTGCATCCAAGTGGTTTATCTCATTTGAACATCTGATCGCATCTGTGATTACGTTTGGGATTCGACTTTCTCCAGTGTTTCACGGTCTACAATCACGGTTATATTATTCATTTATTTATTGTTTATTATTTCTGTTATTTTTTATTTATTTATTAATTATTGATTATTTAACTTGTTATTTCTTTTTCATTTACTTTTTATTGAATTATTATTTACTGTAATTTAGTTATCAATTTTTACTTATTAATATAAATATGTTTTCTAAACAACATGAATCTGGTAGTGAGAAAAGGAAAAAAAGAAAGAGAACTGAACAACTAATTGTATCACAAAAAGGAGCATTAGATAAATTCTTTCCAAAAAATTTAGGACAATCGAGTCATTTAAAAGACTTGAATGATAATGTTAATAGTGGACCAGAACTAAATAATATAGATTTAAATAATTTGAATGGACAAACTAGTCTTCCCGTGGATGTACATATAAATAATTTAAATGAGGATATAAATGAAAATGAGTCTAATATTGTTGATGAAGGATATCCAACTCCGATGCTTGAATTAGATATTTATGATCCTCCAATTTGGGATAGTCTTGATGGTAAAACAAGAGATATATTAGTTGAGAAAGGTCCAAAAAGAGAAAATTGTCATAACTTACCCCGAGATAGTAACTTTAGACATTTTTCACAAATTCATTACACTCAAATATTACCAAATGGGGAGAATCAAGATAGGATATGGTTAGTTTATTCAAAGAGTGTGAATAAAGTATACTGTTTTTGTTGCAAGTTATTTAAATCACCGGCTTCTAAAAGTGCTTTAGCAAATGAAGGGTATAATGATTGGAAGCATCTTAGTGAAATAAATCTTAGAGCATTGTATGTGCCATGTGCTTGTCATTCTCTCAATCTTACTATTTGTGATATGGCAAATAGTTGTATTAAAGCAATATCGTTTTTTTGAGTTGTTCAACGTGTATATTCATTGTTCAGTAGTTCTATAAAACGATGAAAAACATTACAAGATCATGTGCATGGTTTAACTCTTAAGTCATTGTCAAATACACGTTGGTAGAGTCGTGTCGAAAGTGTGAAAGCCATTAGATATCAAACTCCCCAAATACGAGAAGCTTTGTTAGAATTATTTGAAATAACTGATGATCCTAAAACAAAAAGTGAAGCTCAAAGTTTAGCAAATGAACTAGAACATGATTAGTATGATTATTTGGCATGACATTTTAGTTAAAATTAACATGATTAGCAAAATATTACAACATAAAGATATGCATATTGATAATGCAATAACACAATTAAAGGGGTTAATTTATTTTTTTGAAGATTATAGAGAAAATGGATTTACTTTAGCTATGACTTCCGCTACAAGTCTTGCACTTGAAATGGATATTGAACCTATTTTTTCAAAAAAACGAAAAATTAGAAGAAAGAAGCAATTTGATGAAAATATACAAGATGAAGATGATACACAATCTGGTGAAGATTCTTTTAGAATTAATTACTTTTTTGTTGTTGTTGATGTTGCTATTGCTGCCTTAAAAAATAGATTTGAACAATTGCAAACATATGATAATATTTTTGGATTTTTATTTGATTCAAATAAATTAAAAACTTTGGATGATAATAAATTAAAAGAATGTTGTCAGAATCTAGAGAACACTTTGAAGTATGAAAACTTTTTAGATATTGATTCAAATGATTTATTTTTCGAACTAAAAGTGTTGCAAGTAACTTTATCAACAGAAAAAAAAAAAACGGCCCTAGAAATTCTTGAGTTTGTAAATGCTTTGGGTTGTTATCCTAATGCCTTAATTGCGTATAAAATATTGTTGACTATTCCTGTGACTGTGATATCAGAAAGAAGTTTCTCTAAATTAAAATTGCTAAAAACATACCTACGATCCACTATGTCACAAGAAAGATTAAATGGACTAACAACTTTATGTATTGAAAAAGATATGCTAGAAAAAATTAATTATGAAGATATTATTGAAGAATTTGCTTCTCAAAACGCTACAAGAAGTCATTTTAAATAATTTATTTTTATAACATTCATTCATTTTTAATATGTGCATACGTATTTCACTTATGTTATTTGATTTTTTTTTTTAGAAAAGGGGCCCATTTTTTTTGTTCGCCCCGGGCCTACAAAATCTCAGGACCGGCACTGAATATGCCATATGCAATACCGATGGATAGTATTCGACATCAACTCTCTTATGGCTATCTTAATGGTTTCGGCTTGGTCCGTAATTATGGCAGTAGGGTGAATGCCACCCATTGCTTCTAACCAATTGGAAAAAATCCATTTATAGGTAGATGTCTTTTCATTGCTCACCAAAGCGCATCCTAGCAATATTGAATGGCCATGATGATTAACGCCAACAATTGATGTAAATGGCATTTTGTACCTATTTTCCAAAATAAAATAATGCATTATACAATGCACAACTAGATATTAAACCCATAAACCCTAAATATTGATTACAACATACAACCCAAAAAAAACCCTAAATATACAGTGCACAACTAGCTAAATAATGTAAGCATTCCACACTTAAAAAACATAAATGACTAACAAAAAAAATATTAATGTAAGAAGCATTACAAATTTTATAACAGAAATGATGAACAACAAATTAAAAATCCAAAATAAATTTGTACCTATTGACGAGGTACGTTGTGTCTAAGCTCACGATGTCGTGAAACTCTTCGTACGCAGCTTTACTACTAGGATGGAACTATAAAATGTTGCATAGCCTATTATCATCATCAATATCCATCAAGTGAAAAAAACTACTATCTCTCAATTTAAGTTTAGCAAACATCTTACGGATTGCTTCTGCGTCTCCATCACTCAATCTCAACCTTCTTCTTTCGTCAATGAAATTCCTACAATCCTTAGGGAGACGCCCTATATTTTCCGGTCCACCCGATTGAACTTCACACAATCTTACATTTTTACATACCCTTATTCCTGCAATATCATTAGCTTCTAATTGCCTCTTCATGTGGACACTCAAATGCCTATGAGCTGGCATTAACGGAGAAAATACTGGATCAATTTCATGGTTGTGGCCATGCACCATTTTACTAATAACCCAAGTTCCATCATCGAGTTTCTTCGCATTCAAACGAGCTTTGCAGTTAGTCTTTTTCGACAACTTATCTGCCTTAGAAATTCCAGCCTTATCACAAACCATCAACGCATATTTGTATTGTGATTCATCCTTCTTGCATGTCCGTTTAACAATGCTAAAACCCTTCCTTCTTGCATGTTCCTGATAAACTCTAAACAACTCATCAATGGTTCCATAAATCATTCCAGATTCTACAACAACTTCGTCGTTATTAATTTGTTGCTCACTATTAACTGTCGGACATGGTGAGTGAATCGAGTGACCTTGAATATTTTCTTCGGCGTCGGAATCATCTCCAAAAAGTGATCGAAGTAATTCACGATCAGCCATTGTTGATAATGTAATGTGAAGATTTTGTGTTTGATGGAGAAGGACAAAACTGAGAACGTAAAAAATATTGAAGCTCACGATAATGGTGTTAATGGTGGGAAATGTTATATTTAATGGTGGTATAAAGGGTGGTGCACGTATTACCGTTTCAAGCAATGATTATATTTATGGGGAGATTAAAGTCAGCTTGTTGATAGAAGAGAAAGTTGGGAGAGTGTGAGCATGCGCATCCAATTAATTAATTAAGATATATTAATTGTCATTATATATAATAAAGGGTATAACGGTAATTAAGTAATTAATAAAACATTAATTAATTAAAAAAAGTTTCTGGATATCCAGAGATTCTGGATGAAGATCATTTCCCAAAATAAAAAGAGATATTATTAATAATTTATTGATTAAAGTGAGTGGAGATTTAACTAAAATTATAAATTGAGTTAAGTTGTAGACCCAAATTGAGTGACATTTTTAAAATTAGATGAATATTGTAGAGTAAAAATTATGTAAGTTAATTCCTTTATTGAAGTGTGCAATAATGTTGGGACATCCCGTTAAGTAAAGTGTGCAAATAATCACGGGACGGGGAGAGTATCTTGTAGCTAAGCGGATCCCCTGCAGGACACCACACGACACCGTTTATGGCTTTTTTTTTTTAAACATTTTATGTTGTACTCCATACTACTCCCTCCGTTCTAGAATTATTTACACGATTTGATCGGCACAATTTTTTAAAAAAGTGAATTTAGTGATTGATGATACGGAGTATAAGATAAAAAAAAAAAAGGTATTTTAGGTGATTTGTTGAGGTGTAAAGTAAAATGTATGTAAAAAGGGGTGGCAATTTAGAAAATAAAATGATGTTGGGATAGTATTAATTTTTGGGGTGATCTTATGTGAAATATTGCATATATGCATCAACCCAATTCACACTTGTTAACAATAAATTTAAACACCTCAAATATATACTCCCTCCGTCCCGGTATTATATGAACATTTACTATTTGCACGGGTTTTAATGTAAGAATTATTTATTAGTATTAAATGTGATAAAGTTGACTTTTATGAGGAATATTATGGGTAATTCAACTTTATTGGAGAGAGAATTTTTAGTTAGTGTGTAAAAAGTAGTGGCATGTAGTGTAAATAAGAGATGTTTGAGGGAGTTTTTTAAAGGAGTAAAAATTTACTTTTCCCAAATAAGGAAATGTTCAATTAATAATGGGACGGGTGATTTTGTCAAATGTTCAATTAATAATGGGACGGAGGGAGTATAAAAGAAGGTGATAATATAAGGTAAACATATTTTTATTAAAAATTTGGGTTATAACTCTCGTTGATTTCTTGATTCCACTCTCTAAACATATGTGATATCGGGACATATGTGATATCGGGGTCTCAGCGACGTGTTCCGGATTTTGATTTGACCTACAATTTAGTAGTAGAGAGTTGATGGAGTCGTGACTGACTTATTCCATCTGACTACTGCAATTCTATTTTCACTATCCTATTTATAAGAGACGAATGACTTAGAGAGTAAGAAAAAGATATTCAAAAATCCTAAAAATAAGGAAAGAGATAATCCCTCAATTTTGGAGATATTATTTTATATTCTAATCTCCAAAACTTGGATTTACATAATATTAGACACGTTCAAAATTTAATAAAATTTCGGTGTCTACAAATGTCCCCTCGAGATCTGTTGTAGAGATCTATTTCGAATGCAACTTGATCTCGAAATCTTGATGTAGAACTTAAAAGGTGATTTAACATGCCTACAATTTAGTAGTAGAGATCTATTTCAAATGCAACTTGATCTCGAAATCTTGATGTAGAACTCAAAATGTGATTTAGCATGCCTCAACGGGTGATTTAACATGCCTACAATTTAGTAGTAGGGAGTTGATGGAGTCGTGACTGACTTATTCCATCTGACTACTGCAATTCTACTTTCACTAGAGCTAGCAAATCGGGCCGCCCAGCCCAGCCTAGCCCATTGGGCCAAGCGATG
Source organism: Galeopsis tetrahit (assembly GCA_963675135.1). Classification (NCBI taxonomy): domain Eukaryota; kingdom Viridiplantae; phylum Streptophyta; class Magnoliopsida; order Lamiales; family Lamiaceae; genus Galeopsis; species Galeopsis tetrahit. Next base: position 36,860,340 of record OY776122.1, read on the forward strand.
TTCGTGGGCTGGGTCGGGCCGGCCCATGAATTATTCGGGCCTATAAAATTTGAGCCCAACCTAGCCCACCCTAGTCCGCTGGGCTAGCGGGCCGGCCCAACCCATGAAATATTTTTTTAAAAAATAATATTTTTAGCAAAAATTATAATTAAAAATATATATTATTAATGTATTAATTATACATAATTTATAAACGGTCATAAAGTATAACATTACACTAGGGCTGTCAAATGGGCTGGGCCGGGCTAGCCCGGCACCGGCCCACCGGGCCACTCATTTTTCTCAGGTCGGGCCAGCCCGGCCCGGTTCCTACCGGGCCTGAGATTATGAGGCCCAGCCCTGGTCGGGCTGCCGGGCCACCGGGCCAAAATAGCCCATATTATTTTATTTATTTATTTATTTAATTTGACTCATTAATTAATTTTTGTTAGAGTAATAAATATTTGGGCTCAAATTTATTGTTTTGTTAATCTACTTGGGCCCAGTAATTTGTGTATATAGTAATTGGGCTTCCTCAACATTAGTCTGTAACCCACATTACCCCTCTTTCCTTTCCATGTAACCCACATTACCCCTCTTTCCTTTCCACGTAATCTTTACTCCCTCCTTCTTCCTTAGTGCGCTTATAGCATCCCAAAACAAACAAGAAAATTGCAGCCCAGAAAACTCAAGATTTCAATTTGAGTTCTCAAATACAAAGAAAAAGTATTGCAAAAGGTATTACAACGATCCCTCTCCTTTCTCTGTAATAATTTCCTTAATCTTTGTCTTCCGTTTTTTTTTAAATTCCTCTCAATTCTCAAATCTCTTGTATAAATACCTGGAGGTTGGAGGTGGCCGCGTAGAGTATCGGAGGTGGCCGTGAGCCTTAGAGGACAAGTCTTGTGTCGTTGTAAGCGAGCGCGACGCGACTGCTGCCGCCTGCCCGGAGGTGTGCCGCCTGTGCGCCGCCCTTGGACAAGAGGTGCTGCACTGCTCGTGTCTGGGGATGGGAATACGCCGGCGAGGAGGCGGGCGGTTGTGTGGACTGGTGATGTAGCTAGGGTTTTTAGAAAACGTGTATGATATTCCTATTCTACTGACTTTCTGTATAAAATTTAAGAATTGAGTAATGTGATTATTGGGAACCGGGCCAGCCCGAAAAATTGGGCTAAGCCCGGTCGACCCGGTGGGCCATCTGGGCCGGGCCAAATTGGCCTGATTCTTTTCGGGCCACCATAAACAGAGCCCAGCCTGGCCTGGTAGTCGGGTGGACCGGGCTGATTTTGACAGCCCTACATTTAGGGGTGTGCATGGTTCGGTTTGGTTAACCAAACCGTCTGTAAATCGTAAACCAAACTATAAACCGTTCTTTTTTTTCAAAACCGTAAACCAAACCGTATTTATAAACCCGTTCGGTTTGAAACCATAATATTTCGGGCGGTTCGGTCGGTTTTGACCGAACCGTAGTTTTGCTCTTTTTTTTTTTCCTTATACAAAATAATTAATAAAAATGTAAAACACAATCTCAATAGAATAGACAAAATGAAATCCCAATAATCCAAAATATAATTCGAATAGACGAAATGCTATTACAACGTTCACAAACTAGTTGTTAAAAAATAACTAAATAACTACAAAAAGAAACAACAAAATTACGTCTTTTTCAAGATTTCAGATTGAGTGAGACTGTGAGAGGCTGAGAGCGCCATGCACGTAGAGGTGCTAAATACTAAATAGAATATAGGTGCTAAATACTAAATAGAAGAGAATGAGTAGGGTTTTTGGTTTTGGGCAATTGGGCTTGTCGGCTTGAAAAATGTCTTGAGTTTACTAGTTTAGGGATTATATAATATAGAGACTATAAATCTATAATATATATAATATTTATTTAGATAATAATATAATATATATATATATATATAAAATAAGTTCGGTTTGGTTCGGTTTTTTACGGTTTTTCATTAGTGAAAACCGTTAACCAAACCATACTAAAAAAAATCAATTCTAAAAACCGTAAATCGAACCGTAAACCAAAAACCGAACCACATTTAATGGTTTAGTTTGGTTCGGTCGGTTTGGTCGGTCTGAACCATACTTTGCACACCCCTACCTACATTACACTATATAACTATATAAATAATTCATAAGTTCAAATTTCAAAGTCAAAATAAAATAAAAAAACACAATAATATTTAAAAATAATGTACTTTACTTATTTTAATTATTTATTTGTATAAAGAAAAAAATTAATCGGGCCAAATGGGCTGCCCATGGGCCGGCGGGCCAAATTCAGCTTAGCCCATTAGGCCCGTCGGGCCCATCGGGTCGGGCCAAATAGGCCTAGTTTTATATGGGCCTCTAATTTTAGAGCCCAGTCCATACTAGGTTTCGGGTTGGCCGGGCCGGCCCATCGGGTCGGGCCCAAATTGCCGACTCTAATTTTCACTATCCTATTTATAAGAGACGAACGACTTAGAGAGCAAGAAAAGGATATTCGAAAATCCTAAAAATAAGGAAAGAGATAATCCCTCAATTTTGGAGATATTATTTTATATTCTTATCTTCAAAACTAGAATTTACATAATATTAGACACATTCAAAATTTAATAAAATTTCAGTGTCTACAACACCCACATTATTTATCAATACACCCACTGATAGCCAAATTTACACTCACATTCTTTATATATACACCCACTTACAGCCCAATTCACACCCACGGTTTTTATAAATACACCCACTAACAGAAATTGTACATGGTCGTCTTCTTTGGGCAGTTTCCGGCCACTCTAGGCAGCGGCCGGACGCTAGCAATTTACGACGGTCTTAATCTTTAAATATTTTCTATTTCTTTGAATATTATTATTAATTATTATGGATAAGGTTATTTTGTATTACTACATATGCAATAATATATCTTAATACATGCAATAATATATGTTACTACATATTATAATGTGAGTTACTACATCAACAAAAATACTAGAAAAAAAATATTTTACTACATAAAAGAATTTGTATTGCTATATAAAATAGTTTGTATTATTATTACAAGTAATAATGTGTTTAACTACATAAAAAAACTACTCCCTCCATCCACCAAATGTAGTCCCATTGAGGTGGAACAAGTTTTAAGGAAAATGTAGATAAAGTAAGGGTATTATAGGGTATTGTGAGGTCCATTGTGAATAAAGGGATTGTTTGTGAATAAAGTTGATGGCAAATTGAGTAATTAAGTGATGGATTGAAGGGTAATAGTTTTCATAAAGTGTATGAGACTACATTTGGTGGACAAAAAATATGAGGCAAATGAGACTACATTTCATGGACGGAGAGAGTATATGTTATACTACAGATTGAATTACTACATTGAATAGGCATTTGTTTGCATCGTCCTGCAATAAAATAATTTGTATTACAACATGGTTATTGTGTTTACTAAATACAATAATATATGTTACTACATATTATAATGTGAGTTACTATATCAACAAAAACACTTACTAGAAAAAACGTATTACTAAATAAAAGAATTTGTATTACTATATAAAATAGTTTGTGTTGTTCCTACATAAAATAATGTGTGTTACTACATATTACAATTTGAATTACTACATTTAATAGTCTGCGTTCGGCAATAAAATAAAAAATTTAAAAAAAATCAAAGAAACGGGTAAAATAAATGTTAGTCAAAATTAAAGCACAAGCGCATCAATTGATAAATAGAATAATTAAGGGATCTTTATTTAAAGGGTCTAGTCAACATAAAATCTCATTTAAAAAGTCTTCCAGTATAAAATCTAATTTAACCCAAATGAATTAATGATGACCCAATGAAATATATTTTTAGTCATTGACTTAATAAGTCAATATTTCCACCTTAATTGACTTAATTGATCAATATTTTATGTGTGCAATATTGCATATAAATTTTTGTGTTAATTTTTTTGGGCATTTCTATATTAAGAGTTACTAGTAATTTTGGGACGTTCAAATAAGAAAAGTATGTAAGTAATCACGAAATGAATTGGGTAGTTTAATTTATTTACTTTTTCGTGGGAGCCCAAGTAATTGTTTATTCGTTTATTATTTTTAATTCATTACGTGAGACAAAACACTACCTTACTATTTACATTTTGTTTTGTTTTAAAATACGAATTGAGTAGGGTCATGAGCTACAATAGTAGGCTTATTAGGTTTGCAAGACTAATCCAACTTATATAATTTTATAATTTATTAATTTACCTCTAATATAATAATTATATATAAATTTACTTTAGTTATAATTTTTTTTTAATGTTAGGTAAGATATCGAGTTAAACTCGAGTTTATTTTTTTTAAAGTCCAATCAAGTCCAAAAAGAAAAAAGTTTAATCGAATTGAGTTTTAAATATTCAAATTGAATCGAATTTGAGCTTGACACTAATCAACTATACTAGACTCATTTACACCCTTATTGTTATTCATAATATCGTTTCAAGCACTGCCCCACATGTTAAATATATTTGAAAAAAAAAAGAGTAAAAATAAAATAATAAGAAAAAGAGATGTCTAGAGCAAAGGAATTAAAAATAATAAATAAATCGAGAAAAAAACTAACCATCTACAACATACATTAAAATACTCCATAATTATGCCAATAAGGTTGTTTAGACCATATATTCTCATTAGTGACACTTCCACAATCCAGTCTGGCGTCGTTCCTTAGAGGTTACATTCCATAGTGAGGAGGGGAAATGTTGCGTAGGAGAGCTTTAACTCCGACATCTACATATACAATTTACAACTCAACCCAATTTTAATTTTATCATACTTTATCAGTGACACTAACCCAACTAAAAAATTATTATTATTTTTTAAATAAATATTATATTATTAATTTTTACTATTTTTTAATGTGTAAATTGGTATATAAAAATTACTTAATATTCTAAATTTGTAATTATAATAGGATTTTTTTTATCACACACTTAAAATAAATAATGAACTCAATAACGAAATTAAAATTACAAGATTTGGAAATACGAAATTGAAAAGCAATAGTAAAATTCAAAATTTGGATAATTTTGAGAGTTTGAAATTTTTTTAGAGTTTGAAAAAAAATTGGGATAATTTGGATCCATAATAGTAGGAGAGTTGCACTCTTGTACTCTTGTGTACCAGTTACATACATGTAATTTATTCATATTTAATATTTGAATTAATACTATACAATTTGTGAAGTAATATTGTATTGTATTTAAATTAATAGTATACTCTATTTGAACTAATATTGTAATGTATTTATCATAATTCATGAATAAAATTCACACATTTAGAAAATTGTATTAAATAGGAATATCTATATATATATAAATATATATTATTTAATACATATTATCTTCAATATTTACAAATCTAATTATATCACACAAAAAATTACAGCAATCAATAGAAAATGACATGTGTCACATTATCCAACAATATAAAACTCCTTAACATTGAGTCTATCAACCGCCCAATGTCATGCAAAGGTTGAGCATTTGTTATTATTTTAATACTCCCTTCGTTCAATTTTATTATTTCCACTTTCCTTTTCGAGTTGTCCAATTTTATTATGCTCATTCCTTTTTTGGAAAAAATACTATTCATACTACTTTATTTTCACCCTTCTAACTTCACTTATTTACATTTACTCACTTTTTGTCATTTACTTTATTTATAAACAACCACTTAATTTACAAATGGATCTCATAACATCACATATTCTCAACTTATCTATTTTATTAATAAACTAATTAATATTTATTAAAACTCGTACTAAAAAAAAGTGAGCATTTTAAAATTGAATGGAGGGAGTATTAAATTGTTTGTCATCTAATTATAAAATTTACACCAATGTCATCAACTGGGGATGCTGGTTTCTTAGACCATGTTTATCCATGCCCGGTCATGACCGGGTCATCAAATATAAAATTCATTTCTCACTCCTTCACCTACCCATTTTACACCACAATCCAAATTTATCTTTTTTCACACTTTATCCATAACCACCACAACCACAACCAACATTCAATAGGAATAAACATAGATCTGCCGGGGATGTTTCTCTCTCTAACTGGGGATCCGCTCCCATCAAGGTGGGTGTTGGACAAAGTGTATATGCTGCCAAATTTTAAGGTGATATTTTCTAGTTTCATTATTAATTGAATTTTTATTCTTCCATTTTATTTTATTATTATTTAAACATGTATTACCTCTTTTGTTTCATAAAATTTATCGCATTTAATCTTTATTTTTGTTAAAAGTTTGTCGTTTTTTTCAAATTTTATCACGATTTTTTCTAAAATGCCCCCTTTAACTTCTACAATATCACTTTTAATTGAAAATATATTAATGATTCATTTTCTTTCAAAAGGTCTAAAATGCCCCCTTTAACTTCTACAATATCACTTTTAATTGAAAATATATTAATGATTCATTTTCTTTCAAAAGGTAAGAGTGTGACTATGAGTGTGATAGAAATGAAAGTTCAATGGGGAGAGAGAAAAATTAATGAGGAATAGATGTGTCAAAAAAATATGTTCCTTAATTTTATACAAAATGACAAATGCAATAAACTTTTTGAAACGGAGGGAGTATACAATTTTTTAATTCAACCATTGAGCATTCTAATAGAGTCGAGTTCGAACTTGATACTAATCAACTTGACTTGATTCATTTACACCTCTAATTTCATTTATAATACCGTCTCACACATAACTCTATATGTTAAATTTATTAAAAAAAATAAAAGTAAAAACCAAAAAAAAAATGGAAAAAGTGTTTGAACAAAAGAATTAAAAACATTAAACAAATAAACCTGACACTTGAAATTTGAGAAAGAAAAAATACACCCAAAATAAACATAGGAGGAACAACAATTAAAAAAAATTGTATATGACTTAAACGGTGCCGTTTAATGCACTGCAGGGGGTGCTGGGTTTCCCTGCCCAGCAGGGGATCCGCTCCCATTAAAATTAGGGCAGCTGTTTCGACTTTACATTTTGCAGGCATTTCTATTTTAGGCAACTTATTTTGGACAGTACAACATGGAAGACTATTGTATTTATATATATTTCCTCCTCTTTTTAATTAATAATATTTTCGTAAAATTTGTTAAAATGAAAGAAGAGTATGTAATGAGGAGAAAAGTTTAGTTAATAAAAGTAAATTAAAAATTAGAAGATTTTATAAAGTTAAAGGGAATGATAAAATTGAAATAAATAATGTAAAAAAATTTAAAATATCATTTAATTATGTATAAGAAAGAAAAAATTAAAACATACTGTAGTTTATTAAAAAATGGGAAGAGTATATATATAGATGGAAGAAAGACAGATTGTATCGGGTTTTGAGTACCCCTTGTCCTCAAGAGTAATAAAGCTTCACCATTACCTTAAAAAAAAAAAAAAAAAAAAAATGTTGCAATAGTATTGATTCTAAGTAAATGACAAATTATAGTAACCAATTGTGTAGCTGGTACATCACGTGCCTGAAGCAGGATCATGGCATGCTCTCTCTTTACTTAACTTATCCTCTCTCTTTTTTTCTTGATCTTCATTATTTTCATCTTTCTTTGTAATTTGGCCATGGCGGGCACTCCCTCGACAGACTGGCCGGAAGTTATCAACGCTGGGACGATGGCTCAACAACCTCTTGTTGCCTTCAACACTTGTTCTCAGGCACCTCTCAAATTAACATCCTCCGCTTGGTCATTTCAGATTCGTACGCTTCTCTCGGGCTATAATTTATTTCGCTTTGTTGATGGCTCGTTTCCGTCTCCATCCCCTTCCCCTTCAGATCCGGCTCGTTTCCGTCTCCATCCCCTTCCCCTTCAGATCCGGCCACTCTTCACTGGCACCGTCAAGATCAGTTAATCTTATAGAGAAACAATGAATTGTGAAATTATAATTTCATTGAGTAATTGTAAAGAAGTACAAGGGAGTATATATAGATACAAAAGGATATCTAATCTATATCTTAACAACTAGATAAGATTTAAATCTAATTAAGAAAAGGAATAATTACAATATATAATATATCTTAAATATATTATATTCCCAATACGCCCCCTCAAGATGGAGCACCGTAGGAGAGTCCAATCTTGATCATAAGCATTTGAAGACGAGAACGAGGAAGAGGCTTTGTGAGAGCATCAGCTAGTTGGTCTTCAGAAGACACGTGTGAAACACGTAATTGAGTTGTTTTGATCAAATCTCGAACAAAGTGATAGTCGATGGCAATGTGTTTCATTCGAGAGTGAAAAATAGGATTGGAGCAAAGATATGTTGCACCAATATTGTCGCAGTAGATGGCAGGGAGAGTTTTGATGGAAAAACATAGTTCTTGAAAAAGAGACTTTAACCATTGTACCTCAGAGGCTGCTGATGCAATGGCCCTATATTCAGCTTCAGTGGAGGAGCGAGCAACAGACTTTTGTTTCTTGGAAGACCAGGAGATGGGATTCGGTCCAAGAAAGACAATGTAGGCACTTGTCGACGTACGATCATCAGGATTTCCAGCCCAATCAGCATCCGTGAAGCAGTGAAGTGAGTCAGATGAGTCGGGACGAAGGGTAATTCCAACATCTCTAGTGCCATTAAGATATCGAAGAAGCCTTTTTACAGTACCCCAATGAGTGACAGTTGGGGCATGCATAAATTGAGACAGTTTGTGAACAGCAAAAGCAATATCGGGTCTAGTGAGTTGGAGGTATTGTAGACTTCCAAGAACTTGACGATATTGAGTGATATCAGTGGGAGGGGTTCCATCAGAAAGAGATAATCGGGCAGAGGTGGAGAGAGGGGTTTGGACAGGTTTGGAAGAGAGCATGTTATATCGAGTGAGAAGGTCAATGATATACTTACGTTGAGAGAGGAAGCAAGATTTGGTAGAGCGAAGGACCTCTACACCTAAGAAATAGGAAAGAGATCCCAAGTCTTTGACCGAAAATTTTGTGCTAAGATCTGAGGTTACTCTAGAGAGGAAAGAAGTGTTATTTCCTGTAAGGATGAGATCGTCAACATATACGAGAAAGTATGCAATAATGCCCGATTTATTGAATACAAACAGAGATTCATCAGATTTAGTGTGAATGAAGCCAATACTTTCCAAGAAGGTACGAAGAGCATAGTACCAAGTACGGGGGGCTTGCTTTAGACCGTAGATGGATTTGTGTAACTTACAGACATAAGTGGGGAAAGTTTTGTCAACAAATCTGGGAGGTTGTGCCATGAACACGGTGTCTGATAAGGAGCCATGGAGAAAAGCATTGTTCACATCAAATTGTTTGAGTGGCCAATTTTGAGTAACAGCAATACTTAGGACTGCCCGAACTGTTGCAGGTTTGACCACAGGACTGAACGTTTCTGAAAAGTCAACTCCGGGGCGTTGATGAAAACCCTTGGCCACAAGGCGCGCTTTAAACTTGTCTAGAGAACCGTCTGGTTTTCGTTTGATGCGGAATACCCATTTTGAACCAATAATATTGGTGGAAGAATCAGGTGGTACCAAATCCCAAGTACCGTTTCTAAGAAGAGCATCAAACTCGGATGACATGGCCTCCCTCCATCGTTCATCTTTTAAAGCCTGAGATACGCAACTAGGTTCAACTTCAGAAGATAGGGAATTAGTAAGTTCATACCTTGGATTTGGTTTAAAGATGTTATTTTGAGCTCGAGTGATTATTCGAGGGGCTTGCTGAACCGGTGGTGGAGATGGCATCGAGAGAGCATTCGGTGAGTCGATGGTGCGCTGGAAGGTAGTGGGCGAGTTTAGGAGAGGGGTAGGGTTGACAGAGGTAGGTTGAGGATCGGTGAGAGAAGTGATGGAGTTGGGGGTGTATTCAGAAGAGTTGTGGGTGTGGCAGAACTGGCAGGGTGGGGGGTGGGTGAGTCGATTGGGTTTATGGGTGTGGGCAGCGGGCGTGTTGGGTTTGGGGCGGTGGAGAGTGTTTGATGAGGGGGAGGTGTATTAATAAATTCAGGGGGTGGGACAGTAGTGAGTGCAGGGGCTGGGGTTGCAGTAGTGGGTGTAGGGGGTGTAGGGGGTGAATGAACTAGAACAGTGGGTGAGTTTAGCAGACCAGGGGGTGTATCTGCTAATGCAGGAGGTGTTTCAGAGGCAGTTTTAGTAGTGGCTAGAGGAAAGACATCTTCAACGAATTGAACACGACGGGAAGTATATATTCTGTTGGATTTCAAATCAAGACAGAGATAGGCAGCTTGGGTAAGAGAGTAACCTATAAAGACACATGGTGTGGATCTAGGGTCTAATTTATGGGACGTGTAGGGGCGGAGCCAAGGATAGCATAAGCAACCAAAAACTCTAAGTTTGGATAAATTGGGTGTTTGTTTTAGGAGGAGTTGGTAAGAGGATGACATGTTGAGGTTGGGTTTTGGTAAACGGTTTATGATATAAGTGGCGGCACACACTGCATGAGGCCAATATGTGAGAGGCATGGAGGCATGATGTAATAGGGCTAAGGCTGTGTCAACAACATGTCTGTGTCTACGTTCAGACATGCCATTGTGTTCAGGGGTGTGGGGGGGGGGGGAGTGGTAAGATGGGATATGCCATGAGTTTGAAGAAAAGAACGAAGTGCAACGAACTCACCCCCATTGTCAGAGTAAAGGGTTTTTATTTTGGTGTTATAAAAATTTTCAACTATATTTTTAAAGGAGATAAATGTGGGGAGAACGTCAGACTTACGTTTTAAGGGGTAAAGCCAAATATATTTGCTGAAATGATCGACAAAAATAACATAGTGTTTGAAACCATCAGGTGATAGAATGGGAGATGTCCATACATCAGAGTAAAGCACTTCAAGAGGAGAACTAGATATAATGGTTGAATCGTAAAAGGGTAGTTTATGACTTTTAACACACTTGCAAGAATCACAATTACGAAGTTTAGAGTTCGAGGTAGGTAAACGATACATAGACAAAGTATGAGAGAGAATTTTTAATGACGGATGACCTAGGCGGGCATGCCAAATGGGTGGGGGTTGTTTGGTTGTAATTGATGCAGTGGGTTTAGGATTTGCTTGAGTTGGCCATATGTATAGGTTGTCAACGCGATTCCCGACTAGGAGAATGCTCCCTGTGATGCCATCCCGCACCTGAAAGGATGTCGAACCAAAAACAACATTAATATTATTGTCACGACAAAGAGTGGATACGGAGATGAGATTTTTAGCCATTTGAGGTACAACCAAGACATTTGCAAATTTTAACATATGAGCGTCAAAGGCACCAATATGAGAAATTTTTAAGCCGTTACCATCACCGATGATGACATCATCTGAGCCAGTATATGGAGAGTGAACGGAAAGATTTTGAAGATCAGTCATGATATGATGAGACGCCCCGGAATCTAGTATCCACGGAGTGGCCGAAGCATCGGCCGTGTGCGCTGAGTAGGCTGGCTGCTGGGCAGCCGAGGGACTGGAGGGCGAGTGAGCCACTCGAGCAGCCGAGTGGGAGGGAACGACAATCTGCTGGTGCGGGAAGTCGGGGCAATTCTGGAGGACATGGCCAGTAACATTGCACCACTGACATCGGTCGAGAAAGGGGCGCGTACCTGTGGAAGGAGGACGGCCATTACGGGATGGGGGCTGGCCTCTCGATGATCGAGTATTGCGAGTAGTTCCGCGGCCAACAGCAAGAGCGGACGCGGGTGATGAAGAGGCCACTGTTTTCAGTGCAAGTTGGGCCTCCATTCCAAGCAATTTGTCATAAAGCTCTTCGAATGTGATGGAAGTGTCTCGGGCTTGAACGACATTAGCAAGATCGCGGTAGGAATCGTCTAAACCATTGAGTATCTTGAGCGTGATGTCGTCGGAGTCATTTGTGACGCCGATGTGAGCAAGTTCGTCCACTGTAGTGCGAATGTCATTTAGAAACTCTGTTATAGAGCGTGTGCCCTTAGATGGAGAGTGAAGTTTATTCTTTAAGGCCAAGATGCGACCACGAGAAGATTTGCCATAGATATTCTCAAGAGTTTTCCAAGCCTCGTGAGCAGTTTTCGAGGAGGCTATGAAGGGGATGATTGTTGGCGTTAGAGAGCCAACAATAGCAGATAGGATGAGGTGGTCTTGGCGAACCCAGTGCTCGACATCGGGATCAGGTTCGGCGTCGTCGCTTGTCGCCGGATTGGAGGGAGTCGGGCACTTTTTGGTGCCGTTGAGGTGGCCGAAGAGGCCATAACCCGTGAGTAATGTTCGGAATTGAAAAGCCCACGCCGTGTAATTTACAGACGTGAGTTTGAGGGGTGCCTGTGCCGCAATGTTAAACGCGAGGCATCCATCTACTTTTTTTGCCGGATCCGCCATGGAGGTTTGATGAAATTCTGGGAGGAGTTAAGTTGCAGGGGAGTGCGTGAAGAGAGTTGAGTGGGTTGTTCGATCAAGAAAGTAATTAGTGGTATGGGAGGCTGGATTTATCAAACCAGAGGAGTTTTTGGGCGGTTATGGAGGAAGTATTAGGATTTAGGGCGGTTGCAGAGTTCTGAGATATATATATATATATATATATATATATATATATATAATTGGTTGAGTCGGTGATTAAAAAGTCAAGAAGCGGTGTGGGCGGCACGGTTTTCGCTGTTTTTTTTTTTTTTTTTTTTAATCGTAAATTAAAAAATTGATTTAAGAAGCAGGGGGAGGAAGAAATTAATAACAGAAGAAAGGAACAAGTAGTAATGAGGTTGTAATTAAGGAAACAGAGGAGTTCTCGAGCAGTACAAGGCTCGATGGTGGAGGGTGGTAGTCGGGAGTTTTGCACAACGTCAGACGTCGAACAACGACTACAAGGGAGAATGTCGGATCGAGGCGTTAGCCGTACGACTCGTTGATACCATATAGAGAAACAATGAATTGTGAAATTATAATTTCATTGAGTAATTGTAAAGGAGTACAAGGGAGTATATATAGATACAAAAGGATATCTAATCTATATCTTAACAACTAGATAAGATTTAAATCTAATTAAGAAAAGGAATAATTACAATATATAATATATCTTAAATATATTATATTCCCAATAAATCTTGAGTGCCATCATTAGCTCCATCACTCCCACTCTCATTCCCTTTATTGCTTCCGCCTCCACATCTTGAGACGCTTGGTCGACTCTTGCCACAATATATGGCAAATCCTCCCGGGGCCGTATTCTTGCATTCATCACCCCCTCAAAGGCTCACGCTCCATCACTAACTTTATGCTCGAAATCAAGGGGGTTGTGGATGAACTCTCCCTTCTTGGCGTCCACACTGATTCGGAGGATCTCGTTCTCAAAGTTCTCAACGGCCTTGATGACTCTTTTAAAGAAGTGAGTAATGCAATCCAGGCCCGTGACACTCCAATTTCCTTTGAGGAATTACACGACAAATTATTGAGCATTGAGGCTCAACAATATCAGCGTCCCTCAAATTCTGTCCAATCCCATTCTCCTCAGCCTGAGCGCCCATATTTGGGCATGTGTCAACTTTGCAGCGCTCCGGGTTACTCTGCTCGCCGCTGCCCCGAACTTCTTACATATGCCTCTTCGGCGGTGCATACAACAGCATCTACTCGTGCTTCCCCAACTTGGATTCTTGACTCCGGGGCCTCTCACCACCACATCACTACGGACCTTGCTAATTTATTGCTTCATTCCCCGTATGATGGGCAAGATAACATGATTGTGATTGTTGGTGACGGTAACAAATTAATTATTTTACATGTTGGAAATCTGATTTTTTCTAGTTTAGATTCTCCAGTTTAAACACACTTTACTTGTTCCTTCTATATCCAAAAATTTGTTGTCTGTATCCCAATTAATGTTATCTTTTCTGCCACTGATTTTTAGGTGAGGGACAGTCGTTCGGGGGATATTTGTCTACGGGGTCCCCGCGTTAATGGGTTGTATGTGTGGCTTGTCGATGTGTGCCCTCCATCTGCCCTTTATCTGTTCGTCAGCCCGCCTCCATCTGGCATGCTCGACTGGTCACCCCTTCACCTGCTATGTCTCTTGATGGTTACAAATACTACTTTATTTTTGTTGATCCTTTTTTTAAAATATGTGTGGCTTTATTTGCTCAAACAAAAATCTGATATGCTCTCTACATTTGTTGCTTTTAAAGCTTTGTTTGAAAATTATTTGCATGCTAGCTAAATTGGGAGTATATTACGCTTCGCTATTTCTTGTAATAGCCCAAAAATTTAATTATATATTATAATAATGCATAAGATATTTAAATATATATATAATTGTTGATGATCTAATCACAGATCATCCTTCTTCATCAAGAAGGAAAAGATGAACACAACAAAATTTAGATTGAAAGGGAAAACTGTTTGATTTACAAAAGATGGAAAATTGTGTTGTAAAACTACTAATCTCAATCAAACATATATAGGCTGAGATTAGTATAACTAACTAATTAATCTAACTAAATAACTACCCTTAGAGAGGGGTGAACAAACTAACTAACAGAAGTGTACAAACTAACTATTAGAAGTGTATATACTAAAACCCTTTAGACCCCCCCTCAAAATGGGAATGGATATTGATCAAGCCCATTTTGGAGAGATGTGTGCCAAAGAGAGTAGGTGCCATTGATTTGGTGAGCATATCAGCCAAATTTTGCTCAGTAGGGATGTGGACCAGCTGGAGAAGGCCTTCTTGGATCTTTTCTCTTGTAAAGTGGTAGTCCAAAGAGATGTGCTTTGTTCTTTGGTGAAGACAAGGGTTGTGAGCTATTGAGAAAGCACTTTTGCTGTCTGTGTACATGGATGAAGGAGTAGAATGTTGGATCTTTAAGTCTGCAAGGATGTAGTGGATCCATTGAAGTTCACAAGATGTTGAAGCCAAAGCTCTATACTCAGCCTCAGCAGAAGACCTGCTGACAGTGGATTGTTTCTTGGATTTCCAAGAGATTAGAGAATTCCCCAAATAAATGTTATAACCTGTTATGCTCCTTCTAGTTTGTATGCATCTAGCCCAATCCGAATCAGAAAAGGCATGTAACTTGAAAGAATTATGTTTGGGATAAAAAATACCAGTACCTGGACTACCTTTGATGTACCTAAGAACTCTGTGCACAGCAGTTAATTGAGCCTCAGTGGGTGATTGCATGAATTGGCTCAATGTTTGGACTGCATAAAAGATGTCAGGTCTAGTGATAGTTAAGTAAAGAAGTTTACCAATCAATCTTCTATATTGGTCTGGATGTTGGAGGAGCTGAGATTGAGGATCAAAGGTTATAGAGGAATCCATTGGTGCAGAACATGGTTTACACCCCAGATATCCAGTGTCATGAAGAAGGTCAAGAGCATACTTCCTTTGGCATAAGGACATACCTTTGTCATTTCTGGCAATTTCAATGCCTAGAATATACCTTAAAGTACCCAGATCCTTAATAGTGAATTTGACATGCAAACACTTCTTGACAGAATCAATAATATGAAGACTAGTGCCAGTTACAATAAGGTCATCAACATAGCAAAGAACAACAGTAAAATCATGTTTGTCTTGTCTAGTAAAAAGAGAAGTATCAGCCTTAGATTGTGTAAAGCCTAAAGACAGTAAACAAGAAGTAAGCTTGGTAAACCATTGTTTAGAAGTTTGTTTCAAACCATACAAACTTTTGTTTAACCTGCAAACTCTCTTATCATGTGAAGAACAATAACCAGGGGGAGGGGTCATATATATCTCTTCCACCAAATCACCATGAATGAAAGCATTGTTAACATCTAATTGATGAATATGCCAATTTTTAGAAGTAGCAACAGCAAGAAGAATTCTAACAGTAGCGATTTTGTCCACAGGAGAGAAAGTGTCAAAATAGTCTATGCCCTCTTGTTGAGTATAGCCTTTAGCAACCAACCTAGCTTTATACCTTTCAATAGAGCCATCAGAGTTGTACTTAATTTTATAAACCCATCTACAGCCTATACAATGTTTTCCTAAAGGGAGATTAACAAGAGTCCAAGTATGATTCTTTTCTAAAGCATCAATTTCAATTTTCATAGCATTGACCCAATGTTGGTCCAAAACAGCTTGTTTATAGGTGGTGGGCTCTTGTTGTTGAGAGATGGAGGCTGTAAATGTTTTATAATTGGAAGCCAACTTATCAGTGGAAAGAAAAGATTGAATGGGATAGTGATTTTCAGAAAGGGAAAGATTGGTTTTGGTATGATCAATGGAGGCAGGAAGAGTGGTTTCATAGACTTTAAGGTATGCAGGTTGTGTTTTAGTTCTAGAGGGCCTTGTGGGTGGTGGAACTTCTATAACATGTGGGACAGAAGAGTGATTGTCCTCAAGAATGGGTGGAGTAGAAGCAGTGGGAATGGGAGAAGAATGGATGGATATTTCATTCAGAAGGTCAATGTGAGGTGGAGGATCAGTGTCATTATCACTATCATCATCAGTAGATATAGGAAGAGATTGAACAGGTGGTGTGTTGATGTTAGCAAAGGGGAAAAAAGTCTCAAAAAATTTCACATTTCTAGAAATAAAAAAATTTCCAGATTGAAGATCTAAAAGTTTGTATCCTTTGGTGCCAAAAGGATAACCAATAAACACAAATTTAGTGGCCCTAGGATCAAACTTTTGTCTATGAGATACAAGAGTGTTAGCAAAACATAAACAACCAAAAGTTCTAAGAAAAGAGTAATCAGGTTTTATCCCATACAACATTTCAAAAGGAGACTTATGTTTGAGAATAAAGGATGGGATTCTATTGATGAGAAATGCAGCAGTTTTAATACTTTCACTCCAATAAATCAAAGGGAGAGAAGATTGGAACATAAGAGCCCTAGCTACTTGAAGAAGATGTTGGTGCTTTCTCTCAACAAACCCATTTTGTTGGGGAGTTTCAACACAAGAGGTTTGATGTATGATTCCTAACTTATGAAAGAAGTCAATTAGGATAAATTCAGAACCATTATCACTCCTTAGTGTCTTAATCTTAGTACCAAATTGAGTAAGCACCATATTATAAAAGTTCTCTAAAGAGTGTTTAACATCACTTTTAGCCTTTAGAAGATAGACCCAAGTACATCTACTGAAGTCATCCACAATTGTCAAGAAAAATTTATGGCCAGTGACAGAGCATAGAGAAAAAGGACCCCAAACATCACAATGAATTAATTGAAATGCATAAGAGGAAGTAGAGGAGCTTAAAGTAAATGGTTTCTTCTTTTGCTTAGCCAATGGACAAATGTAGCAATTATTATGCATAGCAATACTTTTTACATTCAGTTCAGGGATGTGTTGCAAACACTTTCTAGAAGTATGACCTAGTCTATTATGCCATAGATCAAACTTACAGGTGTCAAGCTTAGAACTACCAGAACAGAAAAAAGAAGACTCCAAGGCAGTAAGGGCTGGTGAAGAAGATGTGTGAAGAAGATACATTCCTCTCTCTTGCTCAGCAGTACCAATCACCTTCTTGCTCATGTTGTCCTGCAAAACACAATGTGAGGATAAAAAACTAGCAGTGCAATTAGAGTATCTAGTCAAATGGCTAATGGATAATAGGTTGAAAGTGAAATCTGCTACATACAAGACATTGTACAAAGTGAGATGCTCATTAATAGTGATGTTTCCCATGTGTGTGGCTGTGGAGATTGCATTATTGGGGAGAGACACAAGGATATTGGTTACACAAGGAGGTGTAGAAAACATGGAAAGATTACAGACCATGTGATCTGTGGCTCCAGTGTCCAATATCCAAGTGGTCAAAGAAGAAGATTTAAGACAAATGGGAGAAGTCATACCAGAAGTGGAAGGGTGATTAATATCCTCATTGTGAACAGTGGTGGCACCAGCTACAGAGTGAGATGAATCTCTGTTGCTACCTGGCAACTGAGGCTTGGAAGAGCTCACAAAATTGTTATATATCTCAGGATGGACAAGGGGGTTAGATAAGTCCTTCTCAGGGAGAGTGTTGAGGTGATTGCTGGCAGATTTGTTGATGGCCTTAGAAGGAGGTACTCTAGGGCCTTTCCATCCAGGGGGAAAGCCAATGATGTGAAAACATCTATCAATTGTGTGGCCCAAGCCATCACAGTGACCACATTTAAGAGGTTTCTTCCTATCTCTATAGAACCTAACATTCTTGGAATTCATAGCAATAGATTCAAGATGAATAGGTTCAGGGGTGAGTAAAAGACTCCTCTGAGATTCTTCTTGGAGTAAAAGGCCATATATCTTGGACAAAGGGGGAAAAGGAGATTGAAGCAGAAATTGACTCCTAATAGCTGAGTAAGAATCATGCAGTCCAAGCAAACATTTCATCACAGAATCTTGTTCTTGGGTGTTGGACATTAGTTTAGGTAAGTCACAGGTGCAAGAATCCATAACACCACAAGAACATTTAAGAAGAGGCATAAAGCTAAGGTACTCATCCCATAAGGCTTTAAATTGATTATAGTAGCTAACAAGAGATTGAGAACCTTGTGTTATGGAGCTTAAGGATTTTTCTAAGTGGTAAACTCTAGTGCCATCAGACAGGGCATACCTAAGCTTCAATTCATCCCATACATCTTTAGCAATGGAAAAATACTCTAAGGTTCTCTTAATAACAGGTATTATCGAATTCAATATCCACATAAGAACAAGGTCGTTGGCTCTTACCCAAGCGGCATAAATGGCCGGTTCTTTATCTGCATCAGGAATGGACAGGGAACCATCGATGAGGCGACCCTTGTTCTTCACACTGAGACCTCGTTTGATGGCGTGACTCCATGATACGTAATTCGTTCCATCAAGGGGTTCAAGAACGATCGCCACAGCCGGATTGGCATTCTGGTGCAACGCCAATGGAGAAAAGGGGTTGAGGGCTGGGTCAAGAGAAGTGGTGTTTGATATCGCCGTGGTGGTATTAGAGGCGGAGGAATTGGTATTGGGAGGATCGGTATTCACCATGGATGCAGGCGAGGAAGAACAAATTTCGCCAAAAACAGAGAATTCGAAGCCCTAGAAAAGAGGGAAACAATCGATTCTTGAAGGATCGAACAATTATCCGGAAACTGATACCATGTTGATGATCTAATCACAGATCATCCTTCTTCATCAAGAAGGAAAAGATGAACACAACAAAATTTAGATTGAAAGGGAAAACTGTTTGATTTACAAAAGATGGAAAATTGTGTTGTAAAACTACTAATCTCAATCAAACATATATAGGCTGAGATTAGTATAACTAACTAATTAATCTAACTAAATAACTACCCTTAGAAAGGGGTGAACAAACTAACTAACAGAAGTATATAAACTAACTATTAGAAGTGTATATACTAAAACCCTTTAGAATAATATAATATAGAATAAATGTATCGTTGGAGACATATATATTAGATAGTTGAATACTAAATATATACATTATTGCTATATATATATATATATATATATTCAAAGAAAATATAAATAAAGTGTATTTAAAATATAATTATACAAAGAAAACCCATTCCCCAATTTTTTTTCTCGATCATTTATAGGGGATATATTCAATTGAGATTCTGTTGTATTTTTTTGGACTTTTGGATTTAGAAAATTCATAGTTTAACTTACTTTTTTATTGATTTATATGGATTTTCATAGATTTCACAGTATAAATACACATTTTTTTATTAATTTACATGAATTTTCATAAACTACGCCCCTAAAACTATTGATGCAAACGTATATCGAACACACTTGTATATAAAAAAAATTATCTAAATTATTTAAAAAATATATCAAAAATATATTAGTTCAAAAAAAAAAATTATTATTCATTATTATTCTCATCTTCATTTCCACTTATACATCGGCCTCATTTTCCACATAGCATTAGCAATACTAGTTTTCCATGCATTAGCTTCAGTTCTTTGTTGTAGTTGGCTTTGAGGAAGCAATTCCAAATTTTCTCTTCGATATCGAAATGGAATGAATCTTGATCTTCTTCATATTCAACTGAAAATTCATCAGAACAACAATTAAATTAAAAATAATTAATGAATGAAAAAAATCATTAAAAAGTCACATTTTCTATTCTCGGGTATGTGCACGTTCTCATCAAAACAACAATTAAATTAAAAGAACTAAAAATAATTAACAAATGAAATGTTGCTTTTACAAGAAAATACCGTTGTTTTTTTGTCCGGCACAGGTGATCCTCTCCCTGGCCGGCTTTTGTTGTGAACTACTTTCTCCCCACTAAAAGTATATTCTATTCTATTTTTTTTCTATAAAAAATAGTTTTATTTTTTTAAAAAAGTTAAATTTTAAGTTTTTTTTTATTTTTTTTACTAATAAAATTAATGATGTAAGGATAATCTTCATATCTACTTTATATATTCCTTCCATCCATTAAATGTAGTATCATTGGGATGAGAACAAAGTTTATGATAAATTGAGTAATTAAGTGATGATTGAAGGATGATGATTTTTATAAAGTGTATAGAACTACTATTGCTAGACAAAGAACATAAAACAAAGGGTGGTGCTATACATCCAGAATCTGGATATCCAGAAAAGGGCATTTTGGTAATTTTATGTTTTAAGTTGTGTTGAAATGACGAATATACCCTTAAGTGTAATTTGAATTAAATAATAAAATCTGCATTTATTCTCTCTCTCTCTCTCTCTTTTTGTGTTTTCAAGGCACTAATAATTATACACCAACTCATTTCAAAAGTTGTATTTAATTACACTCCATCTCTATCTTCATTCTTCTTTCTCTTTCTTCTTTCCTAAGAACTCCATCTTCATTTTTGTGCCGGAAAAAAAATAAAAACTTTCGTCAGAATGTCTAACGAAAAAAAGGTTGAAAAATTTTACGTCGTCTTCAAAGGCGTACGAGTAAGTATATACGATAGTTGGAGTGATTGTGCTCCACATGTCCTCGGAGAAGACGACCGGAAAAGTTTAAATCAATCTGAAAAAATGGTCAGACAAAAATTATCGAAAAAAATGTTGTGAACACGGAGTAGAACAACTCTGATAAAAAGGTAGAAGTTGTGGACGAGCTCGACCGATGAAGAACGACCTTTCTTGTCATCTCGTTGCCGGAGAGGTTGGCCGGAAAAAATCATTTCACTGCCTCTGAGTTCTTCGATGTTTTCTTAGGGGAGTTCTGCTTATAATTTAATTTTTTTTATGAAGACTCAAGTATATTGTTAAGTATTACTAATTAAAATTCTCCATTGGCAACTGTGTTTGTGAAGAAGAAAAGTTTTCCCATAGATGAAGGGCGTACGCCCCTCTGCCAACTTTAAAAAAAATCCGAATGAAAAAAGTTTGCGTGACCAGGTCATCTTGAGCCTCCAAGGCTTCCTCCAAATTATCCAACCACTTAATGTGTCGAAATACAATTGGTTGTTTAAAATTATTTTGGATAAATTTTATAATTTTAATTTGATAATATTATTAATAAAAAATATATATATATATAAATTATATCAAAATTCATAAAATAATTTTGTCTATAAATAGAGACCAATATTGATAGGTTTTGGATCACAATTTCATATTGATAAGTTTTGGATCACAATTTTCAACTCTTGTAATTTAATTTTATTATTGAGATTGTAGTTTATTTTAATTGTATGATAAAATGTCTTTTTATTATCATTTATAAATTATTAATCACAAAATATTTAATAAATTTCTTACTTCTTTTAAATATAATAAGAATTGATTATAGATAATATATAATTAAAAAATAATATATTTGAAGATTGGGGTGGGTTGTTGATAAAGTATGAAAAAAAGAAAAGTAAAAGGGTGTGTATGTGGAGGACAGAGAAATTATTTATTTATTAGAAGGTTGGGTTGTGGGAAGGTCATTGATAAATATAGTCTGAGGAAATTCTGACATTCAATTCAATTCATTACTTTAATTTAATTTTATAATATTTTAATTTATAATTAATTTTAAAATTTAACTTGGGTATATGATTATATTTCTTGAGAGAGTTGGCATTCACTTCATGATTTTCATTTATTTTTATTTTTTTATTGGGCTAAAAAAATAATTATAAATTAAAATATTGTAAAATTAAAGTAAAAAAATAAAATATTAGGAGTACTCTCACTCT
Organism: Galeopsis tetrahit; assembly: GCA_963675135.1. NCBI lineage: Eukaryota > Viridiplantae > Streptophyta > Magnoliopsida > Lamiales > Lamiaceae > Galeopsis > Galeopsis tetrahit. The sequence goes on from OY776122.1 coordinate 36,882,412, forward strand.
TGTACATGAGATATCACTCGCAGACGAAGTATCACTGTTATGAGTACTCCGACACTTGTATACGAGTTATCACTATTATGAGTACCCGACTCTCGTATGCAAGATATCATTGTTACAGATACAAAGAATCACTATTAAGAATAATATGATTCTCGTATACGAAGTATCACTATTATGACAATTTCGACTTTTGTATATGAGATATCACTTTTACGAGCACTTTGATTCTCGTATACGCGGTATCACTTTTACGAGTCCTTCGTCTCTCGTAGGCGCGGTATCACGGTTACAAATACAAAATATCGTTGTTATAGAAAATTAATTTAATCATTTAATGTATGATAAAATTAATTTCATATGATGTACACTTATACTTAGGGAAGATTAAATTAATTTTCAATGTATTGATTAGATTAATTTTCAACAGTGTACACTTATACTTAGAAATGATTAAATTAATTTTCAATGTGTTGATTAAATTAATTTTCAATGATGTAATATATAGTTTTTAAATGAATAAGTTTAAAAATTATGCATTGGAGTATTAAACAATATTTTTTTATAAAATAAAATTATTTAATGTATGATAAAATGATTTATTTCATACATTGTTGAAAAGGTTCTTTTATAAATCATATATTATTATTTTCAAGATAATTAAACTTGTTTATTTTTAAAATCTTGTATTTAGATCTAAAGATTATTTTATTTTCTAAATATGGATTGATTAATTTTTTTAGGAATACAATATTTTTTAATTTTTGTGAATCCTATTTACATGAAAGAGATAAGATTTGTGATATAAAATAGGGATAATCTAAATTTTTTTAAAAAATATATATTATGTAACATTGACACGTAATAATAACTCATGTAAAAATTATTATTCTCATAAATTATTAAAGTTAACTTTTTAGAAAATTTAAATTATTTATTCGAATTATTTAATTTATTTTAAATAATTTCCATTGATGAAGTAGATGATTCAGGGTTTAGGGTATAGGGTATAGAGTTTAGGGTTCAGGGTAAAGGGTTCGACTACTCCTTTCAACGTGTACATATAGGGTTCATTAATAAATAAATTTCAAATGTGTATTAGTATGAATTTTTATTCAATATGGTACAGTTATCTCCGATTACTCGTTTTTCAGCATATAGTGTTTACGGTTCAGGATTTAGGGTAAATGGTCCGACTACTCATTTCAACGTGTATACTTAGACTTCATTAATAAATAAATTTCAAATTTTTATTATGAATTTATATTTAATATAGTACACTTATCTCCGACTACTCGTTTCTCAGCATATATTGTTTACGATTTAGGGTAAAGGGTTCAGGGTAAAGTGTCCGACTATTCCTTTCAACGTGTATACTTAGACTTCATTAATAAATAAATTTCAAATATGTATGATGAATTTATATTCAATATGGTAGACTTATCTTAGACTACTCGTTTCTCAGCATATAGTGTTTACTGTCCAGGGTTAGACTTTTTTCTTATTTCATAATTTTAATTTTAATAAATATTATTAACCATTTAAATTTTTTAATTTGAATTGATTCATTGATAATCATTAAGATTATGGCAATAATAATTATTATTTATATATATACAAATATATATTTTTTTAAATTTAAATCGAATTGATCCACACTTTAAATAATCTTACTTGTAATAATAATTAAGATTAAGATTATGATATTAATAATAATTATATATTTTGATATATATAAATATCTTTTTTTCTTTAAATTCGTTCTCACGTAAAATAAAAATTAAAAAAAATATAATTAAGATTATAATATTAATTAAGATTATGATATTAATAATAATTAAGATTATGATATTAATATCCAATTATCCACACATGCATTTTTATTAAAAAAAAATATAATCTAAATTATCGAAATGTTTAAAAAAATCTTAAATCAATTAAAATTATATATATTAGATTCACGTCCCTTCATATTCTCAATGACAAATTTTTAAGTTTTAACATTTCAAAAATTAAATTAATTAAAAATTAAGTTTTAACATTCCAATTATTCGGTGGACGACACATTTGCATAGTCCCCGACGAGGAGTCCAGGACAGAGTACGTGGCGGCGATGAGGAAGGCCGGCGGGCACCCGACTGACGTCATCGTGGGGCGGCCGGAGGAAGCCATGGAAGGTCTGGAAGGGGTGGATCTGGCGGTGGTGGACTGCCGGAGAAACGACTTCGGTCGGCTTTTGAGGGCGGCGAGGTTGGGGCAAAGAGTGGCGGTGCCGACGGCGTAGAGGAGTGTTTATTTTTCTTTAAAACTCCAGTCAGATTTAAGAATAAATAAATAATGATATAATTTACGGTCAAAATTAAATCTGTAATTGAAAACATGTGATTGTGAAGAAGAACATCTCTAGAGCAAAAAATTGTTCAGATTTCGTGTGTTGATGGAGGTACGGTTGATAATGGCGGAAACTTTTTTTTTGTTTGTTTAACAGATGAAATGATGATAATGGTGGAAACTTAAGTTAAATGTCAATGGCTTTAATGGTGGGAGAAAGAGAAAGAGTGTGGGAGAAGAATTAATCATCACAATGCATTAAATGTGCCATCAAAACAATTTAATCATCACAATGCATTAAATGCAGCCCCAATATTTAATTGCAATAATTCTGACGCATGCTATTTTAATTAATTTATTAGTATTATGACTAAGTGAGGGTAAAATAGTAATATCGCAATTAATAAACAATTAATTAAATTAAAATCCAGATTCTGGATATCCAGAATCTGGATGCATACCGTAAAACTAGAGATGTCTATCGGGCTGGCCCTAGCCCTATAGGGCCAGCCCTACAGGGTTACAAGCTAAACGGGTTAGGGCCTTAACCGGTTCATATTTAACGGGCCTACAATTGTTGGGACCTAACCCTAACCCTAGCGGGCCACGGGCTAAACGGGCCACTAACGGGCTACAATAATTTTTTTTCTTTTAAAATTAAATGTCTCAATTGGCACGTCCAACAAGCAAATAAAATAGAAAAATACATAATTAGTTAATGATCAGTAAATGAGAAAAAAAAAAGTATAATTTAAACACAATTTTAGAACTAATTGGTCCTTAATATGACCAAATAAAGCTAAACAAATATCATAATCTAATAAAAAAATAGTAATAATGACTGATGGATGGTAATGGGCTTCTTAATGGTTATAATTATGGTTATTGGTCAAATGACCCAAAATTTGTTCTTAGGTTATTTATTAAAAAAAAAGAAAAAAAAGTAACAACTCGGGCTAGCGGGCTGGCCCTGTAGCCCTGCGGGCTGGCCCGGTTTAGCCCACGGGCTAATCGGTCCGGGTCAAAAAAGTCCGATTTTAAACGGGCCTATAATTCATGAACCCTAACCCTGTATTTTTCAGGGTTAAACGGGCCAGTCCAGTTAGCCCGGCCCGGATAAACATCTCTACGTAAAACAAATGAGATTATATTTCATAATAGAAGAAAGTATTAAAATATGAATTATTCTTAAAACAATTAAATATTAAATAGACATACTTTTGATTGGACTATTAAAAAATCTCAATATAATTGCTGAAAACGCTGATATCTTGTAGGCTTGTAGCTAGGACAAAAGTTGACAGCCTGGCTTGTGTTGCGTGTCTGCAGCCCTCCATTAATGTGGGTGTTGGACAAAGTGTAGCCAAATTTTAAGGTGATATCTACACACTACTCGATACCGTTTATGTCTTGTTTATAATACAATTCTAAACTTTAAATATTTCAAATTAAAACTATATCGAATCAATTAAAAGAGAATGTTCCCTAAGACCATCCACATCAATGAGACTGCCCACCCTTCAATATTATATTAATTTCTCTCTCATCCACCTATACAATTTACAATTCAATTCAAATTTCATTTGGGTTGGTCTGCTATGCACTCGAGTGTATGTTATGCATCTTAGTCCATGTTGCAATTTTCAGTTTTACTGACTTACACTTTTTGGTAAATGGTTTTGCACTTTTCAATTATTAAACTGTATAATAATATTATATTATTAATTTTTACTAAATTGGTATATAAAAATTACTTGATATTCTAAATTTGTAATTATAATATGAATTTTTTTATCACACACTTAAAATAAATAATGAACTCAATAACAAAATTAAAATTACAAGATTTGAAAATACGAAATTGAAAAGCAATAATAAACAAGCTACAAATAGAGAAAACAAAAATTTTAGTTTGTGTTTCAAAACAACTCGATATTGGACTCTATTTATAAAGATTTTTTTTTTTTTTACGAATTTTGATATATATATTTTTATTTAATACATATTATCTTCAATATCTACAAATCTAATTATATCACACAAAAAATCATAACAACCAATAGAATAGTGACACGTGTCACATTATTCACACTTAAATTATTAAGTGACACTAGGTTGGATGACCAACCCAATGTCATGCCATCTTGACATCCATCCAACCAATATTTTAATATTAATTTGGTGACATTTTGCTATGATATTATGCAAAATGTCACCAATGAACATGGTCTAACTTTCCGTAGATATTCAATTTTGTTAATAAAAAAAAAGTACTTAAAAAGTTAACATTTTAATAGACTAAACATATTATTTGAGGAAAAAAAATAGAATTGAGAGTATTTGTTTTGAAAAATAAAATAAAATATACCCTTTTTGGACAATGCTATTTAGAGTTGTCCAAATGTTCCGAACCGCCGATTCTCGTTTCGGAGCCGGAATCGTAATTTTCACAATTCGATTTCAATTCGATTCCTATATTGTAAGAACCGTAATCAGCTGTTCAACTGTTCAAACCACTGGTTCCTATATATGTATTTTGAAATATTACTTGTTTTTATCTTTTATCTTCCTTAATTTGCATTTTGTAAGAGAGTATAGATATATACGTATCATGTGTATATATTTATTTGTGTATGTGTGGTGTGGCTACACCCAAGAAGAAAAGGCCAAAAGGAGGGTGCAGAGGTGCAGTAGACAGTAGTCTTGTCCTCTCATCTTGAGTTGTTCATTCTAAAAAGAAGTGAGTGTTTAATACGAACAATGATTTAGTTCATAATTGATTAAGTCAAAAATCTTTAGAGATTTGTATATATTTTTCATATCTGTAATTACTTGTAGGTTACTCTGTAAATCCTAATTGTAATCTTTATATATATTGAATAGACTAAATCAAAATCCTCAATTGAGGTAAAATATATTTTTTCTTATTCTTTCATGGTATCAGCATAACAAGGCTGAGAAACCCTAGATTTTTTTTACCGAAATTCTCTTCACCCTGGCCGGTGATACACCTTCTTCTTCAACCTCCGTTTTTGATTCGACTCTTACTCTACATGCTATGACTCACCTAGTCACCATTAAACTCAAACCCACAAACTATCTCATGTGGTATGGTCAAATCTATCCTCTTCTTGCCACTCAGAAATTTATTCCCTACGTTGATGGCTCGCTGCCCGCTCTATCTACCAAGATCACCACTGATTCTGGTGATTCTTCTAATCCTGCCTACGATGAGTGGCTTGGCAAAGATCAAATAGTTAGAGTTTTTCTCTCGTCAACCCTAACTGAAGATGCCATGGCTGTTGTTGTTGGATGCTCAACGTCCGCTGCTATGTGGTCTACCCTGGCTACTGCTTTCAATCGGCCATCCAAGGCTAGAGAGCTTCGTCTCAAGGACGAATTGTAACTTATCAAGAAAGGCTCCCGTTCTGTCACGGAGTATGGTACCACGTTCAAGAATCTGTGTGATCAACTTCTTGCCATGGGTTGTTCGATCGACGATACTAACAAATCCCATTGGTTCCTTCGCGGATTAGGTACGGATTTTCATGGCTTTTCTACTTCTCAAATCAATCTCACGCCTCTGCCCTCCTTCCCTGAGTTATTGTCCAAGGCCGAGTCGCACGATATGTTTACAAAATCGCTCGACTCCGCTTCTGCTTCCTCTCAGTCACCGACTTTCCTTGCTCAGCAGCAGCGATCAAATAATAAATCTGGTAATGTTTACCAGTTTGGTTCGTTCCATCAATCTGGCCGTGGGGGAAATAATTTTCATTCTAATCGTGGCGATTATCCTGGCCGTGGTGGTCGTTCCGGTGGCCGTGGTGGTCGTTATCCCCCTAATCGCCAAATCTGTCGTGGTGAACATTATGCTCGAGTGTGCCCAGAACGTTACTCTTCTCCTCCGCAACAAGCCAATCTTGCTCATGTCTTTCAAAACGCTTGTTCGATAAATCAGAACTCTCCTGATTGGTATGTCGACACGGGTGCCTCATCACACATGGCTAATTCTACTGATGGTTTGGACTCCACATCGAACTACTCTAGTTCTGATAGGGTTGTTGTGGGAAATGATAACACTCTTTCTATTTCTCATATTGGCTCTCATACTTTATCTCGTGATTTATCTCTACTGAATGTCCTCGTGGTTCCTCATATCACGAAGAACCTTCTTTCTGTTAGCAAACTTACGAGTGATAATCCGGTGGATGTTGTTTTTTCTAACAACTGTTTTGAAATTCAGAATATGGTAACAGAGATTCCTTTGGCACGAGGCAGACGTGAAAATTGATTATATATTTTGGAGCGTGGTCATGCGGCTTTGGTGGCAGCTTTATGGACTCGTCGTACACGTGCCTCTTTTGAATTGTGGCATAGTCGTTTAGGCCATGTTAATTTTGATACTATTAAGCTGTTGAACAAACTTGGTTTTTTGTCAGTTACTTCTGTTTTACCTAGGCCTCTTGCTTGTTCTTCTTGTCAGTTGGCTAAAAGTAAAAGACTTCCTTTCATCAATAATGAAAAACGCGCTTTGCGTTTGTTGGATGTTATTCATTGTGATTTGTGGGGTCCGTCTCCTGTGAAATCTTGTGATGGTTTTCTATACTATGTGGTTTTCGTTGATGACTTCTCTCATTTTACGTGGTTTTATCCGCTTCGTTTGAAATCAGATTTTTATGATACGTTTGTTAAGTTCAAAACTTTGGTCGAAAATCAATTTTCCACAACTATCAAACGTTTTCAATCTGATGGGGGTACCGAATTCACAAATAACAAATTGCAAGACCTCTTCAGAAATTGTGGCATTCTACATACCATGTCTTGTCCATACACCCCTGCTCAAAATGGCCGTGCAGAAAGAAAACATAGACATATTACAGAAACAGGGTTATCTATGTTGTTTCATTCATCTGTCCGTATGGATTATTGGGTTGAAGCTTTTGGTGCTGCAGTTTATGTGATTAATCGTTTACCCTCTTCTGTGTTATCCGATAAATCACCATTTCAATTGGTATTTTCCTCTCCTCCAAATTATGATAATCTTCATGCTTTTGGATGTAGGGTTTATCCATGCTTACGAGATTATGCTGCTAACAAGTTTTCTCCTCGTAGCATTCCTTGTGTTTTCTTGGGTTACAGTTCCAGGCATGCTCGGTTTGATGAGGAATTTTTGCTGTCTCGATAAGGATTTTTGCTGTCTCGATACAATATCGTCTCGTTTGTATATTAGCAGGCATGCTCGGTTTGATGAGGAATATTTTCCCTTTGCACCTTCCACACGGTCCTCTTCAGCCGACTCGTTGGATTTTTCGGCTTATAGGGATCTTGGTTCGGCTCCCATTTTTCCTTCGCCTTCGAGTCCAGCAGTGGTTCCGATGGATTTGGCTGCTTCGACTCCTTGTTCAGCATGTCCGGATCTCACGTCTACGGCATCTCCGGCGCGCCTGGCCTCTCCGCCACCTTCACCACCGCCCTCGCCTCCGCCTTCGCCATTGGCCCCTTTGCCGCCACCTGCTTCGGTATCAACCCATCCTATGCGAACACGTGCCAAGGATGGCATTTTCAAGCAAAAGTATCCTCCTTCATCTTCTTACTTGGCTCATAGTGGTTTTCTTTCCACTCTACACTCTTCTAAGGAGCCCAAGGGTTTCAAATCAGCTGCAAAATCACCTCACTGGATTTCTGCAATGGACGACGAGCTTAAGGCTCTTCATGTCAACAACACTTGGACTTTGGTCCCTCGTCCTGCTACTGAAAATGTTATTGGTTCTAAATGGGTATTTCGTACCAAGTATTTGGCGAATGGTTCTATTGATCGCTATAAAGCTCGCTTAGTTGCTCAAGGGTTTTCTCAGCTTCCTGGTTTCGACTACGATCATACTTTCAGTCCTGTAGTCAAAGCTTCCACTGTTCGTATCATACTCTCTTTGACGGTTATTAATAATTGGCCATTACGTAAATTGGATGTGAACAATGCTTTTCTGCATGGTGTTCTTCAAAAGCCTGTTTACATGGAGCAACCACCTGGCTACATTGATTCTGTTCGTCCTTCCTTTGTTTGCAAGCTAAATAAGACGATTTATGGTTTGAAGCAGGCTCCTCGGGCGTGGTTTCAACGCTTTTGTGCCTTCTTGGTAAGTCTTGGTTTTCTTGAAAGTAAATCTGACACTTATTTGTTTGTCTTTCGCCAAGATCGTCTTTTACTTTATTTACTTGTCTACGTGGATGACATTATTATCACTGGGAGTGACCAGTCGCTTATTGATCGTATTATTCTTCGAATTCGACGTGAATTTGCGATTAAAGACCTAGGGCGGCTGAATTATTTCCTCGGCTTGGAGGTAACTTATACGGAATCTGGTATCTTCTTGGGTCAGTCCAAGTATGCGCGAGACATCCTTCTTCGATCTGATCTTCTCGATGCCAAGCCAGTGTCTACTCCACTTTCCTCATCGGAAATTCTTACAGTTGATGGTGATCCTCACTCCGATCCTACTGAGTTTCGTTCTTTGGTGGGTGTGTTGCAATATCTCACTATAACTAGGCCGGATTTATCATATGCTGTGAACACTGTAAGTCAGTTTCAATCAAAACCCACTGTTGCTCATTTTCAAGCTGTCAAGCGTATTCTTCGTTATGTCAAGGGCACGCTTACATTTGGTCTAGATTTCACTCGTGGACCTCTCAATCTTTTGGGTTACTCTGATGCTGATTGGGCTCGTTGCCTTGACACTCGCCGCTCCACTTATGGTTATTCCATATTTTTGGGTCCGAATCTTATTTCTTGGAGTGCTAAGAAACAACCTACTGTCTCTCGTTCCAGCTGTGAGTCTGAGTATAGGGCTTTGGCTAATGCTGCCTCTGAGGTTATTTGGGTCATGTTACTCTTGCGTGAACTTCATGCCATGCCTTCATCTTCACCACGGCTCATGTGTGATAATAAGTCTGCGCTCTTTCTTAGCCAAAATCCGGTGGCTCATAAGCGTGCAAAACACATTGATATTGATTATCATTTTATTCGGGAAATGGTTGCTTCGGGTCGTCTATCTACCCATTTTGTCCCCTCGAATCTTCAACTTGCTGATATATTCACCAAGAGTCTTCTACGACCGCTATTTGAATTGTTTCGGTCCAAGCTTCGCGTCTCTCCACATCCGCTTTGCTTGAGGGGGGGGGGGGTAATAGGAATAATGATTTAGTCCACATAATTGATTCAGTCAAAGATCTTTAGAGATTTGTATATATTTTCCATATCTGTAATTACTTGTAGGTTACTCTGTAAACCCTAATTGTAATCTTTATATATATTGAATAGACTAAATCAAAATCCTCAATTGAGGTAAAATATATTTTCTCTTATTCTTTCAGTGTTCACCTCTGCATGCATGCTTCACCAGCTCTTTCCCAAAAAAAACCCTACCTACCTACTCCCCCCGTCCCGGGGAAAGCTCCCCATGACCATGAGCTCTGGGTACGGAGGTTAAGAAATACTAATATAATAAGTAGATGTATTAGAGGTGATGTGATTGAGAGAGAGAAAAATATAATGAAATGTGAGAGAGAATAGTTACCAAAAAAGGAATGGGTAGCTTTCATTGGGACGAACGAAAAGGGAAAGTTGGGTAGCTTTCACTGGGACGGAGGGAGTACAATTTAAGGCTACCATTTCCTCTTTTTCTATATGAAGTGAAAGATCAATTTTCATTGACAGCTATTCAATGCATTATTGCAGGGAAAGTAGAATAAAAAGTTTAAAAATCAATTTATTTGGTGTGAAATTCAAATTACAATCTACATTCATTTCTTCTGTTTAGGGTTGTTCAATACATTACAGTCTACCTTCATGAAAACGAAAAAAAAACCCTACCAATAATTATGGAGCCCAAACAAATAGTGTGAAAAGGGTAATTGTTGTTTGACGGAGTACTACAAATACAACATGGAGTACTATTATCTACAGTTTCAAATGTAGTAAACTAGATACATGTTGCAATTCTATTGGCTAGCTCTAAGTAAATGACAAACACTTGTCCTTTATTGCAGACCATCGATCACGTGCCTGAAGCATGCCTTGCTCTCTCTCTCTCTCTTTACACATTTCATTTAGTGCTAAACTTTGGGGCGACTTCTTTGGACTTCTCGGGATCGGATCATCGGCCAATTATGCTTTCTTGTTTCAAATCACCTAGTTGGAATGTCAAACCAAGAAAGTCCCTTTTTCGTTTCGAAAACCATTGGTTTAAGGATTCGACTTTCAAAAGGATGGTTGATGATACCTGGAATAACCGAAAATCTTTTAATTTGCTACCTGAGAAATTGGCCAGTTGTGGACGTGCTTTTAAACAATGGGAATTGTCAAAGGGTGGTGCTCTTAAGAACCGAATTCGACAGGCCCAAAATCATTTAAATTCAGTGCTTAATGATGAGAATACTACACCAAATTTTGACACTGTCTAGAAGTTGCAAATGAATCTTGAGAATCTTGTTTCACAGGAAGAATGGTATTGGAAGCAACGTGCAAAGGCTTTATGGCTGAAGGAAGGGGATCGAAATACTAAATTCTTCCATAAGCAAGCTACAAGAAGGCAGCGTACTAATTCAATTTCAGAAATATGGTTGGAAAATGGCTCTTCTATTAAGGATCAGATTCTTATTCGTCGGGCTTTTGTTCTTCACTATCAGGGTTTGTTTTCATCCTCTAATCCAGCAGCTGCTGACATTCGGAATGCTACCTGCAATGTTCAGTGTCGGATTACAAAAAATATTGCAAAATTCTTGGTTGTGCCTTTCTCTCGAGATGAAGTTCATAGAGCAGTCAAAGATTTAAATCCATGGAAAGCACCGGGTCCGGATGGTTTTCCGACATCTTTCTTCCAGGAGAACTGGGCTACTATAGGAGATGAAATCTCAACACGTATTCTGGATATTCTCAATAATGGTGCTCCTCTTGCCCCTTGGAACAATACTATTATCTCTCTAATCCCAAAAGTCAGGAGTCCAAAGTTGATTACTCATTTTAGGCCCATCAGTTTGTGTAATGTGAGTTATAGGATTCTGGCCAGGACAATCACTAATCGTTTCAAGAATATCATGGGCGATTTAGTGGATCAATTTCAGAGTGCTTTTATTCCAGGACGACTTATCTCGGATAATATTATGATTGCTTTTGAAGGAATGCATTGGATCCGTCAGTCCAAAAGCCATGAAGGATTTGCAGCGCTTAAACTCGATATGAGCAAAGCCTACGATAGGGTGGAATGGCCTTTCTTGTATGAAGCTATGAGGTGTTTGGGTTTTTCTCAAAAATGGATTAGTCTTATTTCCAGCTGTGTGAGCACTGTGTCTTATAGTATCAAGATTAATGGGGATGTCTCAAATTCTTTTCAACCCTTCAGGGGGTTGAGACAAGGTGATCCTTTATCCCCATATCTTTTTGTTATCTGTGCTCAGAGCCTTTCTTCTTTAATCTCAAAAGCAGTTGCTCTTAAGAGGATTTCTGGCATCAAAATTGCACGGACTGCTCCAACACTTTCTCATTTATTCTTTGCTGATGACGGTTTGATTTTTTTGAAATCCTCTTACAAAGATTGTACACAGTTAAAGGAATGTCTTCATACCTATGAAAAGGCATCTGGACAATTGATTAATTTGGAGAAATCAACTGTTTTTTTCAGTCCCTTTACTAGGGACACTAACAGAGATATGGTCAAGCAAATTTTGGGTGTTCGTTGCTCTCAAGGACATGAACTTTATCTTGGTCTCCCTACATTCTCAGCTAAAGCTAAAAGGCTACAGTTCTCCTATCTTATTGATCGAGTTCGAGCAAAAATTGAAACGTGGAATCATCGATGTTTTTCGGAAGTAGGTAAGGAAATTCTTATTAAGGCTGTGCTTCAGGCAATCCCAACTTATGCTATGTCTTGTTTTAGAATCCCGGTTTCAGTATGTTCAGATATGGAAAAGCTCTTTGCTTCCTTTTGGTGGGGTTCTGAGAAGGGTACTTGTAAAATTCACTGGAAAAAATGGCATGAGTTGTGTAAAACTAAACAAGAAGGTGGACTGGGATTTAGAAGCATGGTCCTTTTTAACAAAGCTCTTCTTGCAAAACAATCGTGGAGAATTATGTCTCATCCAGACACCTTGTTGGAAATTTTTTTTAAGGCAAGATATTTTAGGCATATGGATTTTATGGAAGCCGGTATTGGTTCGAATCCCTCTTTTGTGTGGAGATCAATTCTATGGAGTAGGGATTTGTTGGAACAAGGAATTCGTTGGCGAATTGGAAAAGGAAATAAAGTTCATATCTTTAAAGATAGGTGGCTTCAGAATGGGTATGTTCGTTCCAGAATTGCAAGTGCTTCCACAGTGGACAAATTTCTTCTGGACACTTATGAATGGAATATACCTCTTATTAAAGAAGCTTTTCTTCCTTTTGAAGCTGCAACCATTGTTAATGTCCCTCTCATTGGAAAAGAGGTTGATGATCAACGCTACTGGCCAAAAAATTCTTCTGGGTTGTATACAGTAGCCTCTGGGTATGATATGGCCTTACACGTTAACGTTATGATTTCATATGAAGGCCTTCATAAGCCAAGCCCTTCGAATCAAAAAGAGCTGCAGGGTCTGTATATGATGATCTGGAACTTGAAGATGCCTCCAAAAATCAAGATCTTTGCATGGAAATTTCTGAGGAACATCATACCCACCGAAGGTAATCTTCTTAATCATCATGTTCCTATTTTGCCATGCTGTATTTGTTGTGGTGGATCGAGTGTTGATTCTATGCATGTGTTCTTTTGCTGCCCATTTGTGAAAAGAGTTTGGAAGTACCATAATCTGTGGAATAGTTTGAAACATTTACTTCACGGAGATAGTATGGATTTCTTGTTTGCCATTAAAGGAGAGTTTGATTCTGATAAGATCATGATGATTTTTATCATATTATGGGCCATTTGGAAGGAACGCTGTAATTGGGTCCATTCCACAGACAAAACTTTGAAGCAGAGGGTCCTTTTCCTGACTAATGTAAGCTGGGCAATTTCTTTTTGGCAAGAGTTTCAGGATGTGGGAAATACTCCGCTTCATGGTAAAACGATTGGTTTAAAACGAAGCACGCCGTCTTCACAGCCCCATCCTTTGCGTTTGCTGTTCTCTGATGCAGCCTTTGATGTGCATCGGGATTTTTTTGCTATAAGCTATGCTTTAATTGATCAAGATAGTTTGATTGTCGCGGCTGGTTTTCGAAGAATCAAAAATCCGGGTTCAATCGTCGCCGCAGAGCTTATGGCTATGGAATATGGGCTGGAAAAGTGTATAGGATCAAATCTGAAAATCAGTGGTATTCGAATGGACTCGATGATTGCTATTAATGCCTTAAGATTGGATACTATCTTAGATGGATTAGAAAACTCCATAGTTATTAATGCCTTAAGATTGGATACTATCTTAGATGGATTAGAAAACTCCATAGTTATTCGTATTGGAAATATGCTGAAAACTATCCTAGTGTGGGATTATCAACATATTACGCGCCTTCAAAATGGAATAACTCACAAACTTGCTCAACTTGCTCGACACTCCTCAACACCTCAAGATTGGTTTGAAGAGAATCTTCCACGGTATATCAAGGACATGTTTTAATCTTTATCTTATCCTCCTTGTATATTGTTTAAAAAAAAAAAAAAAAAAACGTAGGTAGTAGAAGTAGAACCCCTCCTTTTTCTCACTTGCAATTTTTTTCTCACTCAACATAAACTTGTTTTCCATTTCATAAAAAATGGATCCAAATCAACAAAATCTTAACCTGTCCCTTACCTTCCGACGTCCTAATATCGAAAATTTTCCAAATAATCCCGACACTTGGATACTCTCAAGTACGGGCACAATGAACACAAGAAGCATAATAATTTGGAAGATTGAAAAATTCTTTTAATATACAATAAATAATTACAAGTGAAGTTTGAAAGAGTGTTTTTATAAATTAATAAAATATTAATTAATACATAAATTAATAATCATTAATTTATAGATAAATTAATAACTCTTTTAATTAATAAATTTGGGTGGTCCCAAAATTATTAATTTATAGAGTTTTTACTGTATAAACATTATTTTTTATGTAATGCACAAAATGAATGGAACTTTTATTGGAAAATATTAAAACTTAATTTGATTAATTATTATTAATATATTATGTGTTTTAAAAATACTTATATGATATTAAATTAAAATTAGCCCCCCACCCCCTCTCAGTTTGGTGTTGGCTCGGTCACTGGTTAAGATGAGAAGTCATGTTGTGTGTATGATTTTTGTTTGTGTTAGCATATTTTGATCTTGTATATTTATATTGAAAATATTTTTAATGTTCATAAAGTGATACAATGAACACAAAAAGCATAATAATTTGGAAGATTGAAAAATTCTTTTAATATACAATAAATAATTACAAGTGAAGTTTGAAAGAGTGTTTTTATAAATTAATAAAATATTAATTAATACATAAATTAATAATCATTAATTTATAGATAAATTAATAACTCTTTTAATTAATAAATTTGGATGGTCCCAAAATTATTAATTTATAGAGTTTTTACTGTATAAACATTATTTTTTATGTAATGCACAAAATGAATGGAACTTTTATTGGAAAATATTAAAACTTAATTTGATTAATTATTATTAATATATTATGTGTTTTAAAAATACTTATATGATATTAAATTAAAATTAGCCCCCCACCCCCACTCAGTTTGGTGTTGGCTCGGTCACTGGTTAAGATGAGAAGTCATGTTGTGTGTATGATTTTTGTTTGTGTTAGCATATTTTGATCTTGTATATTTATATTGAAAATATTTTTAATGTTCATAAAGTGATACAATGAACACAAAAAGCATAATAATTTGGAAGATTGAAAAATTCTTTTAATATACAATAAATAATTACAAGTGAAGTTTGAAAGAGTGTTTTTATAAATTAATAAAATATTAATTAATACATAAATTAATAATCATTAATTTATAGATAAATTAATAACTCTTTTAATTAATAAATTTGGATGGTCCCAAAATTATTAATTTATAGAGTTTTTATTGTATAAACATTATTTTTTATGTAATGCACAAAATGAATGGAACTTTTATTGGAAAATATTAAAACTTAATTTGATTAATTATTATTAATATATTATGTGTTTTAAAAATACTTATATGATATTAAATTAAAATTAGCCCCCCACCCCCTCTCAGTTTGGTGTTGGCTCCGTCACTGGTTAAAACCCATACAAATCGAAAAAAGATTATATCATAAATCCATAATCAAAATTTTACAGGAGTGCACATATTTCAAACGTTTTCATAATTACACCCCCTCCCCCGGGTTGGTGCTGGCTCCGCCACTGGTTAAAACCCATAAAAATCGAAAAAAAAAGATTATATCATAAACCCATAATCAAAATTTTGGAGTGCACATACCTCAAACGTCCGTGAACCCTAAAAATCGCATCTCTCTCAAATCACCCTCATGCACGGTTGAATTATGGGGGAGGAGTAAATAATACCCATATTTATATTGGAGGGGTATTTTGGTCATTTACATGATTATTGTTGAGATGAGTTTAAATAACACCCCATTTTGGCTTAGATGCGTTAACCTGGATTTTCAATGTATTTCACACGGGCTTACCTGGATTTTCAATGTATTTCACACGGGCTTACCCAATAACGTCTTAGGACTTTGATGTTACTACCAAACATATGATGAGATATATGTTAACTACACTAACACGACTTTAACTTAGCCACCAAACACACCCTTAGAAATTGGAAAAACTCTGGTTTGATAATTGCATTTGGACTCCTTTTTTTTTTTATATTAATTTTTTGTTAGAAAATATGAAGGTGGATGTGTAGACGAAGATTAAATGCTGACACAGACTTTAAACACGAAAGTCGAGGCTAGAGTTTGACTCTATCTCCGTAAGACGTTATTGCCCCGTACACAGGTGCAATACGGATCACTGGCAACCGTCCCCAAGATACAACGACTTAAAACTTCACGACTGTTGCACTACTAGTCGGAAGCTATCGGCGAATCGCAAGATGGATATCCGGAACTTCCGATAAAACTCTAATGCAAGGACTTAGAATGCTTGAATGCTTTGGAGGAAAAGAATGCAAGAAAGTTTTTTGGCTTGAGTGATTTTGGAATGCAAATGTGGGGATCTATTTATAGACTTTCAAGAGTCTTTATGATAATAGTTGTGACTCTTCATAATAATCTATTCTTTCCAAAAGTTACAACCTTTGGAAATAAACTATTATTCACCAAAAGGTATGTCTTTTAAATTAATGCAATAATTCTAAAAGACACCACCTTTAAATTAATGAAATAATTCTAAAGGACACAACCTTTGAAATATAATCATTTCACCAAAAGACATGACATTTCATATCTATATCTATAGGTCACAACCCATTACTATTATCAAATAATAAATACATTCAACAATATATTTATTCACTCATTAAATGACCAACTTTAATATTAATTTCTCATTCACCCAAAATTTGGTTTTGAGAAATCAAATCAACTAAATCCATTTACGCAAAAAACGGATTATAAAATTGTCACTTAATAATTTATAAAATGTGGTCAAAACCAACATTTTCCAACAATCCCCCACATGAATGAAATTAATGCATGTGACTCCCTATGAAAGTTCTGACGAACCGTTACTGCATCGGGATAGGTAGCTTCAGGCTTTGAACCTTCCCTAGTAAAATGCCATCGGATTTACTTGCCACTCAGTGAACACGATGTCTTGAACTGGTTGGCGTTTTGTGTAAACCAAGACAATGACATATACACAGCAACGACTCTGATACCCTTTGGTTCTCACGTTGTGTCCGTTTCGGCCTTGGGCCATATCTTGGATTCATAAGTGTGTTTTCATTTGAAGCGGCCCCACTTCACACTTATATAGGCGATCTCCTATCAAGAGTACCCTGCAATACTCCACCCTTGGGATATAGGAATCATTAAAAGCTGTTAAGCTTAACCTCACCACACGTCAGCAGGTTTTCTACACCGGAAGGTGTAAGGTTGCACTTGAAGGGAATCGAGAATGGGTTTCTTTAGTTTTCTCAAGTGCACATCTGAGTGCTTCATAACTTAGTTGTCTCGTTGAACCAAGTTCCTGGGATCCTCCAGTCAACATGGACGAGTTACCGCTATGAACACCCTTTAATGTGTGGGTTTTAACCCCATTCCCCTTACCGCACTATACATTTGATCTCGGTTAATGCCTTTTGTAAGCGGATCCGCAATATTTTCTTTTGACTTCACATAGTCAATGGAGATTACTCCACTTGAGATCAAATGGCTAACGGTGTTGTGTCTCCGACGAATGTGTCGAGATTTACCGTTATACATATTGCTTTGTGCCCTCCCAATAACCGACATGCTATCACAGTGTATCATCACTGGAGGCACTGGTTTGTTCCAACCGGGAATATCCTCTAAGAAGTTTCGAAGCCATTCTGCTTCTTCACCAGCCTTGTCCAATGCAATAAACTCCGATTCCATTGTGGAACGAGCTATGCAGGTTTGCTTAGAGGATTTTCATGACACTGCTCCTCCACCTATAGTGAATACATATCCACTAGTGGACTTGGAGTCTTTTGAATCAGATATCCAATTGGCATCAGTGTATCCTTCCAACACTGCTGGATATTTTGTATACAAGATTCCAAAATTTAGCGTATGTTTCAAATACCTAAGGACTCTCATCAGAGCCTTCCAATGAATCTTGTTGGGGTTGCTCGTGAATCTACTGAGCTTACTGACTGAGTATGCTATATCAGGTCATGTACAATTCGTTAAGTACATTAGACTTCCAATAATTCTAGCATACTTATGTTGATCCACTGGGTCTCCCTTATTTTTGGCTAAGTGCACATTTGGATCTACGGGAGTGTTAGCCGGGGGAACGTCAAAGACATCAAATTTTCTAAGCACATTCTCAACATAATGAGCTTGTGTTAGAACAATTACGTCAGGAGTTCTAGAGATCTTTATCCCTAGTATGACGTCTGCTAGACCCATATCTTTCATGTCAAAATTTTGTTTCAACATGTTCTTAGTTTTCATGATTATATCATGATTGCTTCCCGTTATTAGCATGTCATCTACGTACAAACATACTATAACATATTCTTCGTGTGTGCCCTTAATGTAAACACATTTGTCACACTCATTCGTTTTGAAGCCATTTGATAACATCACTGTATCAAATTTCGCATGCCATTGGAGAGGTGCTTGTTTTAGTCCGTACAAGGACTTAACAAGTTTGCACACCTTGTTCTCCTGGCCAGGTATAACAAACCCTTCAGGTTGTTCCATGTATATCTCCTCATCTAATTCCCCATTTAGGAATGCCGTTTTTACATCCATTTGGTGTATCTCAAGGTTGTGCAATGCTGCAATAGTAATGAGCACTCTAATGGATGTAATTCTCGTTACAGGAGAATATGTGTCGAAGAAATCGTATCCCTCCTTTTGTTTGAACCCTTTTGCTACTAAACGAGCTTTGTACTTATCAATTGATCCATCAGCCTTATACTTTCTCTTTAGGTTCCATTTGCATCCTAAAGTTTTACAACCTGGTGGAAGATCAACTATCTCCCAAGTATGATTGTGCATGATAGACTCAATTTCGCTGTTTATAGCCTCTTTCCAGAGAGGAGCATCTGGACTAGACAGTGCCTCTTGAACTGTCTGAGGTTCATTTTCCATCATGTATGATAGAAAATCTGGCCCAAAGGACTTTTCCTTTCTGGACCTTTTACTGCGTCTTGGTTCTTCATCAACCTTAGGTTCCGCATTAACCTCTGGTGAACCAATTGCAGTTTCATAAGTTCTCTTATGTGAATTTACTTCTTCCCTTTGATTCTTAGGGAATATGTTCTCGAAGAACACAACATTTCTTGACTCGATAGTCATTCCTACGTTCATCTCCGGAACGTTTGATTTGTGCACCAGGAATCGATATGCACTACTATTATGTGCATACCCAATGAAGATGCAATCGACCGTTTTTGGTCCTATTTTTACTTGTTTTGGCTTAGGTACTTCAACCTTAGCCAGACACCCCCACACTTTAAGGTAATTGTAGGACGGGATTCTACCCTTCCATAATTCATATGGAGTTTTATCCAATTTCTTGTGTGGTAACTTATTAAGAATATAGTTGGCTGAAAGTATGGCTTCCCCCCACATGTTCTGGGGTAAGCCCGAACTAATCAACATAGCGTTCATCATCTCTTTCAGAGTTCTATTCTTGCGTTCTGCAACGCCATTTGATTGAGGTGAGTATGGAGCCGTTGTTTGATGAATGATGCCATTTTGGGAGCAAAATTCTTCAAACGGTGCAACATATTCTCCACCTCTATCACTTCGAATCATTTTGATTCGCTTACTAAGTTGATTTTCAGCCTCATTCTTATAAGCTTTAAAAGCTTCAATTGCTTCGTCTTTGCTCTTCAAGAGATATACATAACAGTATCTTGTGCAATCATCAATAAACGTTATGAAGTAATTTTTACCACCTCTAGTTTGCACAAACTTTAAATCACATATATCTGTATGGATAAGTACTAAAGGTGTAGTACTTCAGACAGCGGATATGAAGTAATTTTTACCACCTCTAGTTTGCTTCGAACACGACAGCGGATAGATCTAGTTCAGACATTTCTTCAGGCAGGGATTTGTGTTCCACAATATTAGCCTGATTCTGGTTGGCATTCGCGTTGGCCTTCTTCGGCTGGCGACATTCACTTGCCTTGTGTCCGGGCTTATCACAATTATAACAGTTACCTTTGAACCTTTTAGCGTTTTGAGGTTTCTGTTGTTTATCAACGCGTCTGCGCTTTTTACCTCTTCCGGACTCAGCCAGGTTCACTTTCGCCTCATCACTACTCTTATCGCTTATACCCTCGGATTTTCGGTTATCTTCCTCAATCCTTAGTCTCACGATCAAGTCCTCAAGGCCCATTTCCTTGCGCTTGTGCTTGAGGTAGTTCTTGAAGTCCTTCCACAGAGGCGGTAACTTCTCTATTAGAGCAGCTACTTGAAAGGATTCAGACAGTTGCATATCCTCGGCATGAATCTCATGTAGGATCAACTGCAACTCTCGAACCTGTTCTAAAACAGTTTTCGAGTCAACCATTTTGAAGTCGAGGAACCGTCCGACAATGAATTTCTTCAATCCGGCATCCTCCGTTTTGTACTTCTTTTCCAAAGACTGCCACAATTCTTTGGCTGTCTTGAAGGTGGCGTAGACACTATACAATGAGTCGTCTAGCCCATTCAGAATGTAATTACGACACAGGAAGTCACTGTGATTCCATGCGTCAAGAGCAGTCAACCTCTGTTGGTCGCTGTCATCCTCCTCTACAGTGGGAGGATCTTCCCTCAAGAACCGTGCAAGGTTCAGGGTAGTCAGATAAAACAACATTTTCTGTTGCCATCTTTTGAAATCATTACCGACAAATTTCGGTGGTTTTTCAGAGTGAACATGAGAAGTAGGAGCAACATAAATAGTAGAAGTAGACATCTTCGAATACACAAAAATAACGTCTTACGATTGTTAGAAAATATGAAGGTGGATGTGTAGACGAAGATAAAATGCTGACACAGACTTTAAACACGAAAGTCGAGGCTAGAGTTTGACTCTATCTCCGTAAGACGTTATTGCCCCGTACACAGGTGCAATACGGATCACTGGCAACCGTCCCCAAGATACAACGACTTAAAACTTCACGACTGTTGCACTACTAGTCGGAAGCTATCGGCGAATCGCAAAATGGATATCCGGAACTTCCGATAAAACTCTAATGCAAGGACTTAGAATGCTTGAATGCTTTGGAGGAAAAGAATGCAATAAAGTTTTTTGGCTTGAGTGATTTTGGAATGCAAATGTGGGGATCTATTTATAGACTTTCAAGAGTCTTTATGATAATAGTTGTGACTCTTCATAATAATCTCTTCTTTCCAAAAGTTACAACCTTTGGAAATAAACTATTATTCACCAAAAGGTATGTCTTTTAAATTAATACAATAATTCTAAAAGACACCACCTTTAAATTAATGAAATAATTCTAAAGGACACAACCTTTGAAATATAATCATTTCACCAAAAGACATGACATTTCATATCTATATCTATAGGTCACAACCCATTACTATTATCAAATAATAAATACATTCAACAATATATTTATTCACTCATTAAATGACCAACTTTAATATTAATTTCTCATTCACCCAAAATTTGGTTTTGAGAAATCAAATCAACTAAATCCATTTACGCAAAAAACGGATTATAAAATTGTCACTTAATAATTTATAAAATGTGGTCAAAACCAACATTTTCCAACATTTTTTTTTGAAGTTTCGGGTATCCAATTCAAGGATCGACTAATCTTGGGGGACCAATCCCACCCTCCACTTACGGGGGTCTTGTTTAAAGCCAAAGTTTGACGCTCTGTGTGGACTGATTCTATATAAATTTGCGGGGACTCCTCTTGTCTTTTCTTTGCACTATATGCTTGTTAAGAAGCTCTACCTCTACCACTGAAACTAACATAAATAGACTTTCATCTTGATAGTTTGCTTTAAATTTCTTTCTGAATAAATATTTATGAAATTTAGTTTTATTACTAAAATTGATGGTAACTTACTTCTTTTTATGCTTAATTATGAGGAGATGATGCTAAAAAAAAAAAGAAAGGGAAAAATAGATTGAGCTCAAAATTGACAATAGTACAAATGAGATAGTCTTTGAGGTGTTGGGTCATGGAACATGATATGTAAAATGTCTTGGTTATAGTCCAAAAGTCTCCAAGCAGAGACAACACACTGTACGATTCTTCTAATTAATTACAAGAGGAACTAAAAGACACAATAGAAAATCTTCAAGAGTCTGAAGCTCAGATGCAAGAACTTAAAACATAATTGGTTGTTTTGAATGCAAATATGGTTGCGCAAGATGTAAAGACTATTGCCCAAGTGCAAATATTGAGAAATTAATGACTTTTATTTTTATTGATAAATTGATAGAATTAGAAACATTATATTTTATTAGTTTCATGAAGTGAGGTTTTTTATTTGTTTTTTGTTAGTTGTTATTTTCTAAATACTTATAGGATTTTTTTATTAATGAAAAATCATCTTTAAGCTAGTTATTCTTGTAATTTTTTTTTTTTTACATTTAGTAATTGAAATTAATTTGTTCATTTTTTTTTGTGACGATTATCATTTTCGTCATTGAAAAATATTTTATTATGATAAAAATATTAAGTCACTATTTTCATATATTTTAAAAACATTGAACAATTTGTCATTAAAATCTTATTTTGAGTGATAAAATTTGTTGTCATTATATCTCTCTATATATAATGATGGCAAAATTTTAGCCACTATAATGTTACTTGACAAAGATTCACAAATAGTATATAATAACGATAAAAATAATTTATCACTATTTTCACACCATTTTGTGATAGTAAAATTTTTGTTACTAAATTATTTTTTAGTTACAAATTTTGTTGTCATTATATATACACATATAACAACGAACAATATTTTATCATGAAAGAATAATTTTTTTCTTATAGTTGATAAAGTCATGCCTAAGGAGCAGGGGCGGACCTAGCGTGGGACATGGGGTACAGCTGTACCCCCAAATCCCAAAAAATTCCTCTTTTTTTTTTTTAATGTATAAAATTAATTTTATAATAATGAATTATTGGAAAATATCAAATTATCAAATATACTCCATATCTTTTGATTCCGTGAATATCTAGCTAATTAGATATGTTACTGCTTTCCTTATTTTTCTCTATTTTCAGCCCATAATTGGTTGAGGCTTCATGTATATATATAATCACTACAAAATAATGGGGAAATGGGGACGGGGAAGGCAACGGATAGGCCTTCATGTATATAATATATGCACCCTCTGTACAACGGTTTAATATTATGAGAAAATATATTTTATGTGCCTTCTATTTGGTTTTATCATGAATAGGTGAAAGATGATTAAAAGTTCAATACATTTATCTTAAGTTCTTTTAAATGTCTTTGAGCTTATTTTATACTCTTTCCGTTTTATTTTTATATTTTGTCATTGTTGGGAATAAAATGATACATGTTTTGATTAAATACCAAAACCCCCTGAGACATGCCTAAGTCAAGATGATTGTGTTCAAAATGTGTTAGAACACATAGCATAAGGCTAGATGAGAAGCTGATATGTTAGGCAGCTCTTAGATGATTAGATGCACAATGTGAGGGGGAACCTATGACTTCAAAATGATCAAGATCTAGTCCCCTCAAGGCTCAAAGTCTGGAACAAACTCTAAGGACAAGAAAACTCCATATGAAACCAAAGGCCTTGATCAGGAGAGTTGTCCAGAAGAGTTATTTCTATACAAGAAGAAGATTGCAAAGCTCAAAAGGACAAAATTAGTCAAAAACTCTGATCAGGAGAGTTGTTCAGAGAAGTGAACTCTGTACAAGCAACAGCTCTGAAGCTAAAAGGCTAAACATGCTGTTCAGGAGAGTTGTCCCATGAGAGTTGTCTCTGCAAACTTGAACCAGAACAAAAGGTCAACCATGCTGAAGAAGCTAGAGACAACCATACCCTAAAGAACCTCATTGAAACATGCTAAGATCAACTTATAGTGAGAGAAAGGGAAAGAGCCAAGTCATCTGAAAATGAGCAAGCCAACCTTGCTGAAAGGCAAAAATGCTGATAGTGATAAGGAGAGTTGTCTATTTGATAAGGAATGTTGTCCTATCATTGGATCAACCTTCAGAAGCCATGTCCAAGTCCTAACAAGAAGTCAAACATTGGGAAAAGTGCTGCAGAAAGAAGACAAAGTCTTACAAGCCGTTTATTACCCAAATAAGGACATGTCACTATCAAGAATCTGTCTTCTAGTTTGAAGAACTCAAGGAAGACATTTATAGCAATTTGGGGCTGCCTCTCCAACGGGCAAATCTCCATTTTGTCTATAAATACAAGAAGTGTGAAGACCATTGAAGCACCTCAACCTTGACAAGAATATCCAACTATCCTACAAGTCAAAGTGCTTTCAAAGCTGTCAAAGACTATCTTAGTCTTCAAACACTTCTTCTAAGCTGAACCCAATAGTATATCCATACATAAGCTTAGAGAGATATCCTATCCTTATACCTTGATCTTCATTGTAAATGATATCTCATTAGTTGGAACCTTACTTCAATCCTTACCCCTTTCAAGTGAGAAAGTGAGAAGGTTGTAGTAGTAGAAGTGGCAGGAGCTGACTGTTGAGAGAAGAACAGTTCAGTTCTGAGTTGAGAAGAGGGTACTAGGACTCTAGACATCCTAGGGATCAATTCACCAAGGAGTGGTGTTATTGATCAAGTGCACCTTGGCACTATAAAATAAGTTAATTCCAAGAGTAAAGGAATTATCCTGTTAAATCAGGGAAAGTGGATGTAGGAGCTTGAGTCTCTGAACCACTATAAACTCTTGTGTTGATTTACCTTTCAAAGTACTTACATTCATTCAACACTGCACACAAAACGGATCTTTCAAAAGATACATATTCAAAGACTGTGCAAAACTGATTTGGACAAGTTCCCTGAAACTAAACTGGACTGTATTGGTTTTACAAGGTGATTTCAGAAACTTAAGGAGTCTAAACTTAAAGGGCCAACCACTATTCCGCACATATAACTCCCCTAGATAGTTATTCAACTGAGTACTCAATAGTACTTAGTAGTTTGATTATCTTAGAAGAGTTTATCATCTTCAGCAGAGTTGTCCAAGACAACCTTGCTGAGCTCTGGTTTGATCAAAGTTGGAAAGAATTGCATACAAGTGTATTCCCCCCCATACACTTGTTATATACTCCTTTCAGGACCAACAAGTGGTATCAGAGCAGGGGTTCAAAGATCACTGCCTCTGAAAATCCATCTTGATTTTCAAAATTCACATATCTGTGTGGTCACTGAACTGATCTCTATCTGAAATCTATTACTTGTTGACTAACTGATTATTCTTGAGATATGGCCAACAACAATGCTGTTCCTCCACCTGCTGTTCAAGGAATGGACAACATGGCCACAAATCCAGTCAATCACATTTCACATCATAAATTGCCCATGTTCTCAATAGACAACTATGATTTCTGGAAAATTAGAATGAGGGCTCATCTTGCATATCTTCATACTGACATGTTAAGAGTAATCACAAGAGGACCTTTTGTGTTTACCCAAAATAATCCCAGGGTAACAGATGAGCAAAGAGCAGATGTAAGGGAAATGATTCCCAAGGATGAGGATGACTTCACTGCTGATGAAAAGAGGAAAGATAATCTAAATTATCTTGCCATGAATACCCTCTATCAAAAAATTCCAGATGCAGTCATGGGAAGAGTCTACCATTGCACCACAACCAAAGAAATCTGGGATACTCTTGCTGAGATGTGTGAGGGTACAGAAAAGATCAAGGAGAATAAGCTCCAAGTTGCTGTGCAAAAATTTGAGCAGTTCACAATGGAAGCTGATGAGTCCATTGACAAATTTGCTGGTAGATTCACTGATGTGATGAATGAAATCAACTCATTGGGCAAGGTGTACTCCAGGAGAGAAGTTGGATTAAAGATCTTGAGAAGTCTCACTCAAAAGTGGGATGTCTATGCTGTGATGATGCAGAATACCAAAGATCTCTCTTCCATGCCCATGCAACAAATCTTCTCTGAACTCAAAGCCTATGAGTTTGACCTCAATAGAAGAAAGCCTGTTGAGGAACCTTCGAATCCTACTAAGGGAGTGGCATTCAAAGCCAAAGTTGCTGAACCTGAAATGCAACCCACTCCCAGATCATCAAAGTCAGTCTCTAAGACTGAAATGAAGGAAGAACTAGCCTTGATGGCTAGAAGGTTTGACAAGCTCAATACAAGGTTTGGTAGATACAAGAAATTCTACCAAGATAACAAATTCAGGAGAAGATACAACTCCCCTGAAGATCAGGCCAAGGACAAAAAGCCTGAAGAGAAGAGATCAGAGGACAAGTACTCTGATAGGAGAAGGTCCAGTAGAGCTGACCCTTCATCATCAAAAGGAAGAGATGAATTCAAGAAGGATGATGATGAAGACCTGTGCTACAATTGCAAAAAGAAAGGGCACTTCCAGTATAACTGCCCTGAACTGAGCTCTAAAGAAAGAAGAGAAAGACAAGCTAAAAGAGACAGAAAGTTCACAAGTAGAAAAACCATGATGGCTGGTGAAGAATCTGATAGTGCTAAAGCTTCAACTCTTCTGATGGACTGTTCTCAAACAGTGATGATGATGATGATGTTTGCAACATGGCTCTTGAGGATAATGAGGTATCCTCTACTTATAGTTCACCATCATTCATCTCACAAAACACTAGTGAAGTCAACTTGAAACTTTCCTTTGGGAAGTTGATGGAAGATTTCACTAGATTACAAGAATTTCATGATAATTGTGTGAGAGAAAATGAAAAATTGGCTATTAAACTTACCAAAAACACTGAGGTAGATGTTGATGTCAAATCTACTGAGTTGTATCAACAAGTCTTGAGAGAGCTTAAGGAAGCAAATCTCAGGATAGTTGACCAACAAAAGGAGATTGATGATCAACTCCTATCTCAGAAGAGAAAAGATTTTGAACTAAAAATTCTAAATGCCAAGTTTGAAAATCTCTCACATGAATATGATATTCTTAAATCAAGTGAAGAGAGCCTGAAATTAAAAATGTCTGCTTTGAATAAATCCTGTAGGGCAATAGAGGAAATTCAGAGTTATCAAAGACCTATGGCTCAAAGAAGTGGATTAGGTTTTGATCCATTTGAATCTTCACCCTGTCTTAGTGTTGCCTCTACAAGTAACACTAAGAAAATCTTTGTTAAATCAGTGGCACAACAAGCTGAAAATGAAATAATTCAGCCACTGAACAAAGGAAAGGGCAAAATGAATGAAATGCCTACTCTATTGCTTCAGGAGACTAGACCCAAACCTTTGGAAAAGGTCAAGGCTCCTGAACACAAGAGGAATGTTGGTCAGCAGAGTAGACCCAATGGAAGGGCAACTCTCCTGAACAATGTTCAGAGAAGTTATCCAAGGTATAATCAGCCTAGGCCAACTCATCTGAGAAAGCCTCAGCTGAATAGACCTAAGGACAACTATCCTCAAAGGCAAAATAAAATGAGACACCCAAAACCCCTCATGCCAAAGGGTAATGGTTATAAAAATGCCTTTCCTCAAAGATTTCATCAAGCTGCACAAAGAACTCATAAGTTCAGGAGAGTTGACAACTCCCCTGAAACTTACAGGGTTAACACATTTACACATATTTTCCCCAAGGCATTCAATGGAAAGACAGTGTATGTTGATGCACAAGGAATACAACTTAGCCACCTTGAATCAATCAGGGTGATTAGGCAAGTTTGGGTTCCTAAAGGTACAGCTAACCTCTCAGGACCCAAAACTCAAAGGGTACCTAAACCTATCTAATTGCAGGTACCAATGGGCCACAAGAAGAGGAGCATGAACAAAAAGACAACATGGTATCTTGACAGTGGATGCTCAAGGCACATGACTGGAAACAAGGAACTCCTCACTGATTTTATTGAAAAAGAAGGCCCAAATGTTACTTTTGGAGACAGCTCACAAGCAACAACAAAAGGTTATGGTACTTTGATGATTGGTAACATCAAAGTAACCAATGTATCTTATGTAGCTGGTCTCAAATATAATCTCCTAAGTATCAGTCAATTCTGTGATAAAGATTTTAAAGTTGAGTTCTCAAGTGGAAAATGCTTAATTACAACAAGAAAACCCTTATAGTGGAAGAAACACCTTATGTTGTGTTTGATGAATCTATCCTTGAGATCAGGAATGATAATTTGGAACCTGAAGAAATCACACAGAGGATAACCAGATTGAGCCTAAAAGACAAAGACACTGAATTCATAGATGTTGTCCAAGCCAATCTACCTGAACATACCACATTGGACAACAATCCTGAAGGCAATCTCCCTGAGACAAACCCCACTGATGGAAATGGTGAACTGAATGAGCCAATCCCAGTTCACATCCAGGTAACTACTACCAATGAAGAAGCAGTTCCTGCTGAGGTAGTTAATGGGTCAAATAATCAAGGGGGAACTCAAAATGTTGAAAATGCCAATGTCCCTGACATTGAGGACAACACCCCTGATTATGATCCTGAATTAGATCCCCTAATGAGAAGCTTTGTGAGAAGTTCTCCAAGCTGATGCAAAGCAAGTTTGAGATGTCCATGATGGGGTTGATGAACTTCTTTTTGGGCTTACAAGTCAAGCAATCTAAAGAAGGAATCTTCATCAACCAAGCCAAATACACCAGAGAAATGATCAAGAAGTTTGGGTGTACATCAAGCAAGCCAGTAAGGATCCCAATGAACACAAATTGGAAGATGGATCCTGATGAGAGTGGTGTTCCAACCAACTCCACTGAGTATAGAGGAATAATTGGTTCACTCCTCTATCTCACTGCCAGCAGACCTGACATCACCTTTGCAGTAGGTGTTTGTGCAAGGTATCAAGCAAATCCTAAGAAAAGCCACCTTGAGGCTGCAAAGAGGATTTTGAGGTATCTCAAAGGCACTAAAAATCTAGGCCTTTGGTACCCTGCTGATGACAACATTGAGTTAACTGGCTACTCAGATGCTGATTATGGAGGATGCAGAATTGACAGAAAATCCACTTCAGGAACCTGTCAATTCTTAGGCAACAAACTCATATCTTGGTTTTCCAAGAAGCAAAACACAGTGGCTACCTCCACCACTGAAGCTGAATATGTTGCTGCTGGAAGTTGCTGTGCTCAAATCCTTTGGCTGAGACAACAACTCAGAGACTACAAAGTCAACTCTACTGAAGTGCCAATATTTTGTGATAACAATAGTGCCATTGCTATATCACAAAATCCTGTCTTACACACAAGATGCAACATGTGGACATCAAGCATCACTTCATTAGAGATCATGTGGAGAAGAAGGATATTAAGTTAGTGAAGATCCACACAGATCATCAAAAAGCTGATATACTAACTAAGCCACTTGCAGAGGCAAGGTTCCTGGAATTATCAGCAGAGTTGGGTCTTCTTGATCCAGGGAAGTTGGACAAATGAGTCCAAAGAAGTTCATTCATTAAGGGTGAAATAAACTCAAACTTCAGCAGACTTGGTCAAGTCTACTGAAACTCAGAAAAGATGACCTTACTTCTTCAGGACACTTGTCCCTTGAAATTCAGGACACTTGTCCACAGCTATTCAGGACACTTGTCCACAGCTCTTCAGGACACTTGTCCATGTAGGGTCAGATAAGTTGTCTTGGCTATCAAACCAAATTTTGGTCTGATAAGCACCTATTTTAGGTGATCAATGTCTATTTCGAAATCTGTCCCATTGAAATACAGTTTTCACCTTTCTGGGATTTAATATGTCTCCCACCCAAAAGGTCACTTTCCATGCATTAAATGCTAAGATTTAACTCTTGTTTGCATTAAACTTTTTGGGACATGATCTATCTCGAAAAACCCCCAGCCTTAAACAAACATTAAAAACCACCCACGTTTTGAATAAAACAGTTCTTTCACTGTTACATTGGTTTTTGACCATTGGATCAAAACTGGCCAACTCCCCTGAAATCAATCCTAGCCGTTCATTTTGGATTTCCATTTTTGTTCACCTTTGAATTGCATCAAGACCTCACCAACTCATTGACAAACATTCTTTTTAGAATATTCACAAGTCTTAAGATCCCCCACAAACACTTCTTCCCCAAGTATTCGTAACCCTAACTCAAATTTTCTTCAAACTCTCTCAATCTCCCCCAAACTTTTCTCTGTAACTTTCACATGGCCCCCAAAGTTAGACCAGAGATGCTCATTGATTTCTCCAACAAGGCTCTAGACCTTGATTTTGGTTACTTGAGCAACAAAAACAATCTTCATTTTGAGCCCATAGTATCCTTTGAGAGTGAGGATCCTGAGATTAAACCAACCCTGAGATGGTTAAGGAGAGCAGGGCTACAAAAGTTCATGGAAGAAAGACCAAGTTCCTGCCTAGAAAGCTACATGGCTGAGTTCTTTGCCTTTCTCAAGTGGAAAGGTAAGCCTGAAGATGGTGAAGTTTCCACCAGATTATCATATATTGCAGAGGGAGAGGAAGAAGAGAGGTTTCATAGAGTGAAATTCTCCTCAGAAGATCTGGAAGGAGCTTTTGGATTGCCTTATGAGGGAAGAAATCCAGAAGTTTATGGTACTGGCCATGAAGATGAAATAGCTCAAGAATGGCTATTGGTTCCAGGCCCCATTTCTTCAACACAAAACAAGAAGACTCTCAAGCCAGTATTTCTCAACCTCTTTGAGGTAGTTGCTAAGAGTCTCTTGAGCAACACTGGAAGCTTGGAGCAGGTCAGCCATCCAAGAATCAGAATCATGGCTGCTGTGATTGATGCTAGTGACAAAGGCATCAAATTTGATTGGAGGACCTTCATTATGTCTGAGATGATGAAGGAAAAGGCTAAATTTAAGGTGAGAGCCCACAACAAGGTTGTGTTAGAAGGGAAACTCAAGTATTGCACCAGGGCAAGCTTATTGATAGAAAGATTTTCCCACTACTCTCAAATGCAAACATTTGCAAAGCCACTCCCAGCCCAAAAGATCCTGTTCAGGAAGCTCAGCAAGAAAACTGAGCAAAGAAGGATGCTTATGGCCAAACCTGCTGAAGAACAGGTTGAGGAAAAGCCTAAGATGAAGAAAAGAACCAAGGCCAGGGCTGTTAAAACAAGGAAAATGTCTCAATTGTCTTCAAGAGAAGCCTCAGGAGCATCAGCTGAAGTTGATGAAGGGGCAGAAGAGGGAGTAAGTGTGCCTTCTGACCACTCAGAAGAATTGAGGCTGAAGTATAATGAGACAAGGCAGAAGAAGAAAGGAGATAAAAGGATTAGGGAAGTTGTCCCTAAAAAGGAAGGTGAAGGAAGTGGGAGCAGTAGGGCTAGCAAGAGAAGGGCCAAACCTACTGAAAAGGTGTTGGAGATGCAGGAAGAAAGGTCACTACAATTGGCTCTAAGAGAGAGCAGAGCTGAAAGCAGGACCAAATCTAGGTCAAGGACCAACTCATCTGGTTCTGGAACTCCAGAATCCAAGATCCCTGAAGGTCAACCTATAGAGGCCAACATCCCTGAGTTTCAGAATCCTGAGCCCAACTCCCCTGAAACCCATGTTACCCCTTCCAACCAACCCATTACCCCTGTAGATCTCACTAAAAGATATTCTCCAGAAGGGAGTGTGCAAAGAAGTGGCATTGATGTGCTTGTAGATTTATTGCTCTCAAAAGCAACTGAAGCACCTTCTACTGCACCAAACCCTTCTAAAGCCAACATCCCTGAATTAAATCTCCCTGAAGCCACTTTAGGTGAACCCAGAGCCAACTCCCCTATAACCCAAAGTCCCCATTCAAGTGGAGATGAGGAGGAATATACTTATGAAAGTATGCTCAGAGGAGGAGCAAAGGCTACTGTCGACAGTCTGTACCCACAGCTTGCTGAATTTCCAAGAATTCAGAAAACATTTCATGATCTAAGGATGCTTGTTGATGTAAAAGACAAGTCTATGATGGAGATATCACAAGTCATCCAAGATAAGGGTGCAAACTGGTGGCAGATAGAGGAGAACAGATTGCTAAACTTTGCTGGAGTCTCAAAGACAAGATTTCTCATTGATGAGGAAATTTTTGCAAAGCTGGTAGCTGATAAAATTAAGGAGGAGAAAGAAAGAAAGGCTAAGGGAATCAAACACCCTGACAGTAGCTCCAATGATGATGATTCCCCTGATGATCCCTCAAATCCTTCTAACCCCAACCCTCCTGAAACCCCTCAAGCCAACCTCCCTAAACCTTCTCAACCCAAGTCTTCTGTAGCAGATAGACTATCAAATCCTCCTAGAACCTATCATAGGAAAGGCTCCGTATCTTCAGAGGTGTTGACCAAGGGTGGTAACACAACCAAAGACACATCTGCCAATGAAGGTTCTTCTGAACCCAAGGCACAGCCTAAAGATGTTGAGGTTCCTATGCTAGAGGCTGGTTTGATTAAGGCCAATTCAGTGTCAGAAGAGTTGGACACTGATCAGCCCTTAATCATTCAGGATGACTCAGTGGCTGTTGAAATAAGCACTGTGATCTCCCCACAACTGCCATCTTTGAACCTTATTGAAGGTGCAGATGTTGCAGGTTTAGGAGAAGGAGTTGAAAAGGAGAAGATAGTGGAAAAATCAGAGGGAGTAGTAGATGAGAGAGATGTGGTGATCACTAGAATAGTGAGTGTACCACCAAATGAGGGTGATATAAGTGAGGAAGGGCAGGCTATTCTTGAAGTCAAATCTGAACTTCAGGAATCCCTTGATGAGAGGAGGCCTGTTCCTTTAAGTGAGGAAATTATTGAAGAAGGGAGAAAAGAAAGAGTTGAAAATGAGCCTCAGAAAAAATTTCCCAAGAGGTATTGGCCAACATTGCTGAAGGAGCAGTAGCCAACCTCACTGAGCTTCTTAAAGCCCAACTGGATGCATCCCTGAAAGCAACCTTGGAGGAGGTTGTTCAACAAAAGATGAAGCCTGTTATAGCTTTCCTTAGCTTGAGCAGTGATAGGATGCAGAATATACATGATGAAAATGTATATTTGTTGGAGGAGATGAAGTCTCTAAACCAGGCCCAATCCCTAATGGCCACAACAATGAGTGAGCTGAAACCCCAGTGTTTTGATGCTGCCAAAAAGGGGGAAAGGGAAAGAGCTAGAGCAAAAGGTGCCTTGGTAATTGGAAGCCCAGTTCAAGGAAAAGGAAAAGCTGCTGAAGGAAAAGGAAAAGAGCCTGCAGTGCTAAACTTGGAAGAATTGGATGAAGAAGAGCAATTAGCACTTGCATTGAAGAATTCTATGGCCTCAGCTCAAGAAGAAAGGATGAGGTTACAACAAAGACCAGGTGGTGAGATGTCTGGTTTGGACAAAGGTGATGAAGGTGTCCAAACTAGAGGAAAGATCAAGAGGGCAAAAGGAAAGAAAAGGCAAGTTGAGACATTCACTGACTTTCCTAACAGCCTTGATCTTCCACCTGAATTCAGAATTGATGAAGATGAGCCTACATCAAAGAAAGCCAAAACTGCTGAAAAAGACAAATCTTCTGAAATGGTCAACATTGCTGAAGGTACCAAAGCTACTGAAGATGTGGAAGCCTTATATGAAGAAGGTTTTGGACCTGGACCCAAAAAGACAAAGATTGTAGTACTGAACGATCCATCAAAGCTGTTTCATGAAGGGTACGGCAAAGACCCTGAAACACAACAGAAATTGGCCATGATGAAGGCCCAAGAGAAAATGGATCTGTTAGAGGAAGCACAAAGAGCAAGAGAAAAAAGAAGAGCTAACTTTCAGAAACCAAGAAGAAGGAGAGCAACCTACAGCAAGATGAAGCCTCAGCTGTTGGTCCCAATGGACACTAAATATCCACACTTGGATAAATGGGTGCCAATTCAGCTGAATGATACATGGGAAGAGGCAAAAAGGGAGTTTGTCTATGACTACTATGTCATTGACAGATGGAATGGTGGAGATGCCAACTCTGCCTTTGCTGAGTTCATGACAGAATACTACAGATAGTTGTATCAACAACTACTCAATGCTCCCAAGCCTATCATCTACATGCCTCCAAAGCTTGATGGATGGATTGACCAAGCAAGGATCCTAAGGGAGTTCACTGAAATTCTGAAGCTGAACAAGATGACCCTTGGACCCAAAGGAACCAACCAGGAAGCCATGGAACTCAAGAAGAGAGTGTGGGCACAATATGGGATGAACCCACCTCCTGAGGATGATCTTTAAATGGCTAAGTCTTCTGACTCTTTCTGGATAGAAAACTATCTTATCTGAAGATATTTTTGCTATGTGGTCAAATCTGCTGAAGTTTGGATAAGCCTGCTGAAGTGATGTGCATTGATATGCTGATTGCTCTAACATGTTTTGGATTGCTCTGATACAAGAATTGATGTGTTCTACTTTGATATCTGGAATATTTTGTATTAGCTCTGATACTTGAAGTAGTTTGTTTTGCTCTGATCATATGTTTAGTATGTATTTGTAGTGAAATGTTATCTTGAATTCATGCTCTGATAAGTTATCTTCAACTATCAACATGCCTGTAATGATTTTTATATGAATGATAGTTGAACCACCTTTGAATCAAGATACATTATTGCAAAAATCTCTCTATGCCTATCCTTGAAACCTACTTGCAACAAAAACAGTGAATACACTAACACATTATCTTTTCAGGAATATTGACCTTAGTCATGTCTTCTGAAGATATATGTAATAGGTGTAGACAAGTCACTTTTGCATAGAATGTGTAGGTTTTGGCATCATCAAAAAGGGGGAAATTGTTGGGAATAAAATGATACATGTTTTGATTAAATACCAAAACCCCCTGAGACATGCCTAAGTCAAGATGATTGTGTTCAAAATGTGTTAGAACACATAGCATAAGGCTAGATGAGAAGCTGATATGTTAGGCAGCTCTTAGATGATTAGATGTACAATGTGAGGGGGAACCTATGACTTCAAAATGATCAAGATCTAGTCCCCTCAAGGCTCAAAGTCTGGAACAAACTCTAAGGACAAGAAAACTCCATATGAAACCAAAGGCCTTGATCAGGAGAGTTATCCAGAAGAGTTATTTCTATACAAGAAGAAGATTGCAAAGCTCAAAAGGACAAAATTAGTCAAAAACTCTGATCAGGAGAGTTGTTCAGAGAAGTGAACTCTGTACAAGCAACAGCTCTGAAGCTAAAAGGCCAAACATGCTGTTCAGGAGAGTTGTCCCAGGAGAGTTGTCTCTGCAAACTTGAACCAGAACAAAAGGTCAACCATGCTGAAGAAGCTAGAGACAACCATACCCTAAAGAACCTCATTGAAACATGCTAAGATCAACTTAAAGTGAGAGAAAGGGAAAGAGCCAAGTCATCTGAAAATGAGCAAGCCAACCTTGCTGAAAGGCAAAAATGCTGATAGTGATAAGGAGAGTTGTCTATTTGATAAGGAATGTTGTCCTATCATTGGATCAACCTTCAGAAGCCATGTCCAAGTCCTAACAAGAAGTCAAACATTGGGAAAAGTGCTGCAGAAAGAAGACAAAGTCTTACAAGCCGTTTATTACCCAAATAAGGACATGTCACTAGAGCTGGCAAATCGGGCCGCCCGGCCCAGCCCAACCCAGCCCATCGGGCCAAGTGATGTTCGTGGGCTAGGCCGGGCCGGCCCATGAACTGGTCGGGCCTATAAAATTGGAGCCCAGCCTAGCCCATATGGGCTACTGGGCTAGCGGGCCAGCCCAGCCCATTACATAATTTTAAAAAAAAAAATATTTCTTGCAAAAATTATATATTAACTAGTAACTACACATAATTTATAAACGACCATAACCATTATTGCATTAATGTACATTGCAAGTCCCACCCCATGAGATAAAAAAATATTTCTAGCAAAAAGTATACTTTGTATATATACTCCCTCCGTCCCGACTTAACTTTTATACCTACTTTTTAGGTCCTTTAGAAACTCTACCCATACAATATCTAAAATATTATATTTAATGTTATTATTTTTATGGTACATACAAGGACGGGGCCACATAGGGCCCAGCGGGGGCAGTGGGCCCCCCACCAATTTTTTTTTTATTATGTATATTTCGTCCGTTTTATAATTATTTGTATACTTTTTTTTATTTGAGACGTTTTAAAATTATTTTTACACTCATAATACTGTATGTAAATAATCTATAAAATTAATATTCTCACCACTTCATTTTATTTTTAAAATTGCCACTCATTTTAATATATATTCTTCCCTATATCTCATTAAATTCTTTTTAACACCTCATTAAATTCCTTTTATACCTCACTAAATAACCAAAAATACTCATTTATTTGACCCCACACCTCACTAAATTCACATTTTTTAAAAAGTGAACTTGTCAACGTATTCAAGTCATTACGGGACGGAGGGAATATATTTTAAGTTATACATTTGTCTAATAATTTTAGCACCGTTTCGCCTATTATGAGTCGAAACAATTAATCAAAATTTATAATGAATTAAATATAATATTATTTTGTCTTTATAGTAATGTAAATCGGGCCCTCCAATCTAAAATTTCTGGCTCCGTCACTGGGTACATACATACACACAAGTCAAATCACTTATTTATTTTTTTATAAAATTATATCTCAAAATTCTATTTATTATAATATTTTTTAAAAAGGGGGTGAACAGTAAGTGTGAAAGTTAAGTTGGGACGGAGGGAGTATAAACTTATTAGGTAATGGTCACATTCTCATATATATATTTCATTTATACAAATAATTATAATTAAAAATATACATTACTAATATATTAATTATACATAATTTATAAACGGACATAACTAGTACGGAGTATAACATTACACTATCTATCAAGTTCAAATAGAATTATAAATAATTC
The DNA here is from genome assembly GCA_963675135.1 of Galeopsis tetrahit. NCBI lineage: Eukaryota > Viridiplantae > Streptophyta > Magnoliopsida > Lamiales > Lamiaceae > Galeopsis > Galeopsis tetrahit. Next base: position 36,919,381 of record OY776122.1, read on the forward strand.
ATAAGTTCAAATTTTAAAATCAAAATAAAATTAAAAACATAATACTAATATTTAAGTATATATAGTATTGTAATAATTTTAATTGTTTATTTATCTTTAAAAAAATTTGATCGGGCCAAATGGGCTGCCCATGGGCTGTCGGGCCAAAATCAGCCTAGCCCATTAGGCCCATCGGGCCTATCGGGTCGGGCCAAATAGGCCCAGTTTTTTATGGGCCTATAATTTTAGAGCCCAGCCCATACTAGGCTTCGGGTTGGCCGGGCCGGCCCATCGGGTCGGGCCCAAATTGCCGGCTCTACATGTCACTATCAAGAATATGTCTTCTAGTTTGAAGAACTCAAGGAAGACATTTATAGCAATTTGGGGCTGCCTCTCCAACGGGCAAATCTCCATTTTGTCTATAAATACAAGGAGTGTGAAGACCATTGAAGCACCTCAACCTTGACAAGAATATCCAACTATCCTACAAGTCAAAGTGCTTTCAAAGCTGTCAAAGACTATCTTAGTCTTCAAACACTTCTTCTAAGCTGAACCCAATAGTATATCCATACATAAGCTTAGAGAGATATCCTATCCTTATACCTTGATCTTCATTGTAAAAGATATCTCATTAGTTGGAACCTTACTTCAATCTTTACCCCTTTCAAGTGAGAAAGTGAGAAGGTTGTAGTAGTAGAAGTGGTAGGAGCTGACTGTTGAGAGAAGAACAGTTCAGTTCTGAGTTGAGAAGAGGGTACTAGGACTCTAGACATCCTAGGGATCAATTCACCAAGGAGTGGTGTTATTGATCAAGTGCACCTTGGCACTATAAAACAAGTTAATTCCAAGAGTGAAGGAATTATCCTGTTAAATCAGGGAAAGTGGATGTAGGAGCTTGAGTCTCTGAACCACTATAAACTCTTGTGTTGATTTACCTTTCAAAGTACTTACATTCATTCAACACTGCACACAAAACGGATCTTTCAAAAGATACATATTCAAAGACTGTGCAAAACTGATTTGGACAAGTTCCCTGAAACTAAACTAGACTGTATTGGTTTTACAAGGTGATTTCAGAAACTTAAGGAGTCTAAACTTAAAGGGCCAACCACTATTCCTCACATATAACTCCCCTAGATAGTTATTCAACTGAGTACTCAATAGTACTTAGTAGTTTGATTATCTTAGAAGAGTTTATCATCTTCAGCAGAGTTGTCCAAGACAACCTTGCTGAGCTCTGGTTTGATCAAAGTTGGAAAGAATTGCATACAAGTGTATTCCCCCCCATACACTTGTTATATACTCCTTTCAGGACCAACAGTCATTAAACCATTTAAACCTTTATATTTCATATTAAATTCTAATGGGTCCGCCACTGCTAAGGAGCAAGGCGCATGGGGCGCCAGACTCTGCCCTTCTCAATGGTTGAGACGGGCGCTATTAATTTTTTTTTCTTTTAATAATAAAAAAATATTTTTAGGCTTGCAATTTTTAGAATTGACCAAGATAAATTTAGGTTTGAGACTTTTTAACTTCCCACCACCTAAAGATTAGGAAATAATTCAGTTTTCCAATACGGCAATACCTAAAAAAATAGGTATTAATATTATTAAAATTTTCAATTTCCAATATGTTAGTAGTTCTCATAACCTCCTATATTTATGGAATCAGTAAAATATTAAATTTATTTATTTAATTATTTTATTTTATTAACAACAAGCAAGATATAATAGTATTGTTGGTTTATAGATTACCAACAATGGCTTACAAATAATTTAGACGAAAATAAAAAGACAGTAATGAAATTACAAAGTCTTCGAATTCTTCAACTTTCCAAAAGAGGCAGCTTCCTTGTTTGAGCAGCTTCTTAGAAAGGCAGGTCCAGAAAGGGAAGAAACAGCACTGTAGATAAACAGAAAAATTAGGGAAAAGAGCCGAGTCAAGGTGATACCTTTTCCCGTAAAACAAACACGTCCCGGCTAGTGTTCACGGAGTGACGAGTTGCTTCGAAAGGTAAAACGGCTTCCTCTTTGCACGAGCAACACCGCAGCGCACAAAGCTCCAGCGAACAGAAACACGTTAGAACCAGATTGCACTCTAAAATGCTATGCAGAATGCTGAAAATAGTGTATGCAATTTTCTGGAAAAACTCAGGTGAATTTTGTTGTATGCAAAAGTAAGTTTTTCCCAAAACCATGCACTCCTATTTATAGGCAGTGTCACCCAGGTGTGGAACAGGCGGGTATTTAAGGCAGTAACGGCTGGTCACACATTAATATGGCAGTTTCAGGAATGGTAACTTCCCATTCTTAATACTCCAGCACATTAATATGGCAGTTTCCGGAATGGTAACTCCCATTCTTAATACCCAGCACTTAATATGGCAGTTTCGGAATGGTAACTTCCCATTCTTAAACTTCCACGCAATTAAGACAATCACATTTCAAATTCAAATTCCAGAAGTCAACTTCCGCTTGACTTCCATAGACTTGGGCTGCCTAAATCCGTGTGGGTCGAGGCCCACATTTTTAGAACCTCAAAAAGATAGAGGGGCCCCAGGCCCAAGCCCAAAGTCCAATTGCCAAGATCCAAGGCCCAGGCCCACGGACCCGGACCCGGCGCGGCTCGGCACGGGCGGGCGGGCGGCGCGCGCGCGCGCGTGTAGCTAATTGAATGGTTCAATAGTCACTACAATTTGAACATTCTTAACTAACTCCTATTAATAAGGAGGTAGTTAATTCTCTCATTTATCAATGTGGGATAGTTATTAGCACTACTCCCAATGCATCACTTTGTCTTAAACTTCGTACATTAATTTCTCACTCACCGAAATTCGGTTTTGAGATTTTAAATATACTACGATCATCTACTCGGAGAGTAGAACGATCCTACAATATTTAATTCTTCAGAAATTAAATATTCATACCCTCAAATAATTGATTAATTAAAATCAATTAAATATTAAGAAATTGAATAAAAACCCAATTTCTCCAACAATCCCCCACATGAGTGGAAATTACTACCCATAATCATGCAGACTCGCAATCCAGTTCAATTGAGACACTGTTGCATCCGGAAAGGTGGCTTGTGACCTTGAACCTTCCGTAGTCAAACATCATCGAGTACACTGGCGGCTTAGTGGACGCGATGCCTTGAACTACATCCCGCAATACTCTACCTCCCGGAGGTCTTTGGGAACCATTAAAAGTCATAGACTTAGCCTTACCACAAATCTTACGGGACAACACTTGGTGTTGTGCTTTTCTAAGGAATGCTTTGAATATCCAAGTGTTCCAATTCAACATTCACAGCTTAGTTTTCCCATTGAACCAAGTTCTTGGGATCTCCAGTCAACATGGTTGGGTTACCACTGTTTCAGCTGTTATTTTGTGGGTTTTAGACCCATTCCTTCTAGCAACTTATTCATCTGATCTCGGTTTATTCCTTTCGTAAGCGGATCCGCTATATTGTCTTTTGACCTTACATAGTCAATTGACATCACACCACTTGAAATCAGATGTCTAAAAGAGTTATGTCGACGACGTATGTGTCTCGACTTTCCGTTATACATGTCGTTCAAAGCCCTGCCAATTGTGGTTTGACAGTCACAGTGTACCATCACAGTAGGCACGGGTTTGTTCCAACATGGAATGTCCTCGAGGAAATTTCGAAGCCACTCGGCTTCTTCACCAGCTTTATCCAAAGCTATGAATTCTGATTCCATCGTGGACCGGGCAATACACGTCTGCTTCGTTGATCTCCACGATACAGCAGCACCTCCAATAGTGAACACATATCCACTAGTGGAAAATGACTCATTCGTGTCAGAGATCCAATTGGCGTCACTGTACCCTTCAAGTACCGCCGAAAACCTTGTGTAATGAAGCCCGTAGTCAATAGTGTACTTTAAGTACCTAAGGACCCTTCTAAGAGCCTTCCAGTGCTCTTTATTTGGATTGCTAGTGAATCTACTCAAATTGTTCACTGCACAGGCAAGATCCGGGCGTGTACAGTTTGTAATGTACATCACACTTCCAATGATTCTTGCATATTCCAGTTGTGCAACCGGATCACCTCGATTCTTGCTCAAGTGTACATTGAGCTCCATGGGCGTCTTGGCAGGTGGATCATTAAAGACATTGAATTTCTTTAACACACTCTCAACATAGTGAGATTGTGTCAAGTAGATTCCATTAGACTTTCTCTCGATCTTGATTCCTAGAATCACATCAGCCAATCCCATGTCTTTCATGTCAAAACTACGTTTTAACATAGCCTTTGTTTCCATGATCATGGCATTGCTGCTGCCCATGATCAACATGTCGTCCACATAAAGACACATAATAACAAATCCTTTTGGTGTATTTTTCACATACACACATTTGTCACATTCGTTTATCTTGAAACCATTGGACAACATAGTTTCATCAAACTTCAGATGCCACTGTTTTGGAGCTTGTTTGAGTCCATACAGTGAACGAACGAGTCTACACACCTTTTTCTCGTTGCCAGGTGCTATAAACCCTTCAGGTTGATCCATGTATATTTCTTCAACTAATTCCCCATTCAAGAACGCAGTCTTGACATCCATTTGGTGAATCTCGAGATTGTGCAAAGCGGCAATCGCAATTAACACACGAATGGATGTAATCCTCGTTACTGGGGAGTAAGTATCAAAGAAATCATAGCCTTCTTTTTGTCTAAAGCCCTTTGCTACCAAACGAGCTTTATACTTGTCAATTGATCCATCTGCTTTATATTTTCTTCTAAGGATCCACTTGCATTCTAAGTTCTTACAACCTCTAGGGAGATCAACCAACTCCCACGTATTGTTCTGCAGAATAGAATCAATTTTGCTATTGATAGCTTCTTGCCAGAATGATGCATCTGGTCTTGACAGAGCTTCCTTGATAGACTTAGGTTCATCTTCAATCACAAAAGTGATGAAGTCAGGACCGTAAGTTTTTGCAATTTTTGCTCTTTTGCTGCGTCTAGGTTCTTATTTTCAGGTCTCACCTCATCTTTATCTTTATTGGGAAAGATATTTTCAAAGAATATTGCATTCCTTGATTCTATCATAGTGCCTTCTGACATGTCAGGTATTTCTGATTTGTGAATCAGAAACCTATAGGCACTACTGTTGAGTGCATATCCTACAAAGATACAATCGACCGTTTTAAGGCCAATTCTAACTTGTTTAGGAGCAGGCACTTCAACCTTTGCAAGACACCCCCACACTTTGAGGTACTTGTAGGATGGTTTCCGCTTTTTCCACATTTCATAAGGTGTCAGATCCTTTGTTTTGTGTGGAATTTTGTTCAAAATGTGGTTAGCCGATAGTATGGCTTCCCCCCATAGATTCTGCGGTAAACCCGAGCTGATTAACATTGCGTTCATCATCTCCTTTAGTGTTCGGTTCTTTCTCTCCGCAACACCATTAGACTGAGGTGAGTTAGGGGCAGTAGTTTGATGTATGATGCCAGAATCAGCACATAACTGTTCAAAAGGTGCTACGTATTCCCCACCTCTATCACTTCGAATCACCTTAATTCGAGTGCTAAGTTGATTTTCTACTTCATTCTTGTAAAGTTTAAAAGCTTCAATAGCTTCATCTTTACTTCGCAAGAGATAAACGTAGCAAAATCTTGTGCAATCATCAATAAAAGTAATGAAATACTTTTTGCCACCTCTAGTTTGCACAAACTTTAAATCACATACATCAGTATGGATTAAGTCTAGAGGAGCAGTGTCCCTTTCCACAGAAGTAAATGGCAACTTTGTCATTTTAGCTTCAACACATATCTCACACTTTTTAGGTGTTTCAATATTGTTCATTTTAAGTAAATCAAGATTTACTAAACGCTTTATAGATTTTAGATTTACATGTCCTAATCTTAAATGCCATAAAGAGGAACACTCCACGATGTAAGAGGAAGTAGAAACGTTTTCATTGATAACTTTCTTGCCTTTACGGCTTACAACCATTACACTCATTTTGAACAAACCATTCTCGAGATAACCTCGACCAAGGAACTGTCCAAACTTGCTAAGTACAACTTTATCAGACTCAAAAACTAGTTTAAACTGATGACTAATTAGAAGAGAGCTGGAGATCAGATTCTTGCGGATGTCCGGGACATGTAGCACATCCTTCAGCTTGAGCTCTTTGCCAGAAGTGAGCTTGAGCACAACAGTTCCAACACCAGCCACATCAGACGAGGCATGGTTTCCCATATGGAGCTTTCTCCCATCAGCAGGAGCATAAGTCGAGAAGACACCCTTCTCGGAACAAACATGGCAAGTAGCACCGGTATCCACGAACCATTCCTTTGGATTGTCAACCATGTTGGTCTCAAACACAACAGCAGACATATCCATTTCAGTGAGATTATGTTGTGCCACATTAGCACTTGATTGTCCTCCCTTACCCTTGTTTTTATCAACTTTCTTAGAGACGCGACAATCAGTTGCTTTGTGGCCCGGTTTTTCACACTTGTAGCAATTACCATTAAATTTGGGTTTTGCAGGAACAGGTGCTTTACCTTTGTCATTAGGCCTTTTTCGTTTTTTAGACGATTCACCACGTTCCATTAAATTTGCCTTTGCCTCAACCGAGACTTGATTTGATTTACCGTCCATCCTTTTATTATCTTCTTCAATTCGAAGTTTGACGATCAAATCTTCTAGGCTCATTTCCTTTCGCTTGTGTTTGAGATAACTTTTAAAATCCTTCCAAGAAGGTGGTAGTTTCTCAATCACTGCGGCTACTTGGAAAGCGTCCGGAAGGACCATACCCTCCGCGAGGATATCATGTAGGATTAACTGAAATTTTTGAACTTGTTCAACGACAGATTTACCATCTACCATTTTGAAGTCCAAAAATCTCGCCACCACGAACTTCTTAGTTCTGGCATCCTCGGTTTTGTACTTTCGTTCCAAAGACTCCCACAGTTCTTTGGCAGTACGAACCGGTTGGTACACGTTATACAACGCGTCAACTAGTCCTCCAAGGACGTAGTTTCGACACAACAAATCGCCATGAGACCATTGGTCAAATGCGACCCTCCTAGCATTATCCGTTTCACTTTCAGCGACAACGGGCGGATCCTCCCGGAGGAACCTTGCTAGGTGAAGTGTCGTGAGGTAAAACAACATCTTTTGTTGCCACCTCTTAAAATCAGTACCCGAGAACTTCTCGGGTTTTTCCCCATACACCATGAAATTGTGAGTTTCAGAGGGTGGAAAAAACATGGGGGGTAAAAACGTGTTACTTGGGACAACGTTTGGAGTTGGGTTCGAGGTGTTCTCAACCAGGGTATTGTCGATAGGGGTGTTATCGGAGCCATTTCCGTCAGATGCCATTGTGGTATCTCTTTTTTTTTTTCTTTTTTTTTCTTTTGTTTGTTTTACGATTGTTGGTTTATAGATTACCAACAATGGCTTACAAATAATTTAGACGAAAATAAAAAGACAGTAATTGAAATTACAAAGTCTTCGAATTCTTCAACTTTCCAAAAGAGGCAGCTTCCTTGTTTGAGCAGCTTCTTAGAAAGGCAGGTCCAGAAAGGGAAGAAACAGCACTGTAGATAAACAGAAAAATTAGGGAAAAGAGCCGCGTCAAGGTGATACCTTTTCCCGTAAAACAAACACGTCCCGGCTAGTGTTCACGGAGTGACGAGTTGCTTCGAAAGGTAAAACGGCTTCCTCTTTGCACGAGCAACACCGCAGCGCACAAAGCTCCAGCGAACAGAAACACGTTAGAACCAGATTGCACTCTAAAATGCTATGCAGAATGCTGAAAATAGTGTATGCAATTTTCTGGAAAAACTCAGGTGAATTTTGTTGTATGCAAAAGTAAGTTTTTCCCAAAACCATGCACTCCTATTTATAGGCAGTGTCACCCAGGTGTGGAACAGGCGGGTATTTAAGGCAGTAACGGCTGCTCACACATTAATATGGCAGTTTCAGGAATGGTAACTTTCCATTCTTAATACTCCAGCACATTAATATGGCAGTTTCCGGAATGGTAACTCCCATTCTTAATACCCAGCACTTAATATGGCAGTTTCGGAATGGTAACTTCCCATTCTTAAACTTCCACGCAATTAAGTCAACTTCCGCTTGACTTCCATAGACTTGGGCTGCCCCAGGCCCAAGCCCAAAGTCCACCCAAAGTCCAATTGCCAAGATCCAAGGCCCAAGCCCAGGCCCACGGACCCGGATCCGGACCCGGCGCGGCGCGGCGCGGCACGGCCGGACGGGCGGGCGGGCGGCGCGCGCGCGCGTGTGGCTAATTGAATGGTTCAATAGTCACTACAATTTGAACATTCTTAACTAACTCCTATTAATAAGGAGGTAGTTAATTCTCTCATTTATCAATGTGGGATAGTTATTAGCACTACTCTCAATGCATCACTTTGTCTTAAACTTCGTACATTAATTTCTCACTCACCGAAATTCGGTTTTGAGATTTTAAATATACTACGATCATCTACTCGGAGAGTAGAACGATCCTACAATATTTAATTCTTCGGAAATTAAATATTCATACCCTCAAATAATTGATTAATTAAAATCAATTAAATATTAAGAAATTGAATAAAAACCCAATTTCTCCAACAAGTATATACTCCATATATTTACTATCTTATTCACCTAATATATACTATCTTATTCTACAACTCCTCACTTCTCTTCTCCCACCCAAATTCTCCCACCCATTGTGAGTTTCTTAAAATGTTGACTGATCCATGTTTATATCAATTTGTACATGTGATCAAATTATGTAATAATTTTGTGTTAATAGGACATTAATACAAATTGCATATTTTATTCTCAGTTCAGCATACACAACAACATAAGTGGGGTACTTGATGAACCTAAACCCCATGCCCCTACGATTGAGACGAGCAATGAAGATATGGAACATCAAGGAGTGGATGTGATCCGATGAAATGGCTAGGTGTACTATCTTGACTTCAATGTCAGATGTGTTGCAACACCAACACCAGGACATGAAATCCGCTTCAGCTATTATGTTAAACCTTAAAAAACCTTTTGCTCATTAGGACCGTACGACTAGAAAAATCACCATGCGAGATATGTTGTTGCAGAAAATGGTCGAGGGAACGCCCGTGAGTAGGGGTGTAAACGAGCCGAGTCGAGCCGAGTAGTGCTGAGCTCGAAACTCGACTCGATTGTTATACTCGAAGCTCGATACTCGACTCGACTCGGTCGAGCCTAAAATTTTGAAGATCGAGCTCGACTCGATAAGAAACTCGATAAACTCGAGATCGGCTCGACTCGACTCGATTACCTATATAATTTTCAAAATTAATTTTAAAACATATTTTTTTTAAAATAAACTCGAGCTCGACTAGGCTCGACTCGACTCGATTACTCGTATATAAATATAAATTATATATTAATGGAAAAATAGTAAATATTGTTCAAGCTCGATTAGGCTCGCGAGCCTTTCGAGCCAAGTATTTATGAGCTCGAACTCGAACTCGGTAGCTACTCGAGTAGCTCGAAACTCGACTCGACTCGATTAACTTCGAGTCGATTTCGATCTTTTTTCGAGTCGAGCACGAGTAGCTCACGAGTAGGCTCGACTCACTTACAGCCCTACCCGTGAGGGATCACGTTCTTAAAATGATGGGTTTCCTTAATAAACTTGAGATTCTTGGTGCTAATTTCGATGCGGAAACGCAGATCGATTTCATACTCCATTCTCTACCGAAAAGCGTGAGCAGTTTAAGCTGAACTAAGCGATGAATAATCAAGATTATACGTTGGCTCAGTTCTTGCAAGCTTTGATATCGACTGAGATGTTAATGAGACAAATGAATGAGCATAAGACTATGTTGGCAGATGGTCTATCTACTAATCCTGCACCGAAAGGTGGAAAGAAGAAGGCAAATGGCCAGAAACAAGCTAATAACAAGGAGAAGATACCAAGTGAGGAAGGTGTCAAGAAAAAGACCACTAAAGAAAAGTATTTTAATTGCGGTCTAAAAGGACATTGGAAGCCAGTCTGCACCAAGCCCAAGAAGGCTGGTAGGCAAGGTAATTCTCACGCACTACAAACTGAAACTTGTTTAGCGGCGTATTCTTCCCATTTGTGGGTGGTGGATACAGGAGCCACTTACCATGTTTGTTTCAATTTTCAGGGGTTCAAGCTAACCCAACAACTTAGTGGGAGTGAGATCGTAATTGTCATGGAAAATGCTACGAAAGTGGCCACTGTTGCAGTGGGAGATGTGCAACTATCTTTTATTGATAGGATTTTAGTTTTGAAAGACGTTCATTATGTTTTCAGTTTTAGAAAGAATTTGATTTCAGTTTCTAAACTATTTTGGGATGGATAACCAGTTTCTTTTAATAAGAATGTTGTTATTCGTCGTAATGACGAGATTATCAGTTCGAAAACATTGGTGAATAATCTTTATACTATTAACTGTGCATATTTCACACACAATGAATTGTATATCACATCGATTGTTTCTATGAAAAGAAGAAAGCATTATTTAGACATGAACGAAACACTTTTCTGACATCTTAGACTTGGTCATATTAATCTAAGAAGGATTCAAAGGTTGGTGAACGACGTCTCGTTGGAATCACTCCAGGTTGAGTCGTTTCCAACATGTGAATCATGTTTAGAGGGTAAAATGAGCAAGAGAGCCTTCGAGGCAAAGGAGAATAGAGCTAGTGAAGTGTTAGAACTCGTTCATACTGGTGTATGTGGGCCAATGTCAATTCAAGCAAGAGGTGATTTTGAGTATTTCTTTAATTTTATCGATAATTACTCAATATGCGAATACGTTTTTCTAATGCGGCATAAGTCTGAAACCTTTGATAAATTCAAAGAGTTTAAGGTTGAAGCATAAAAACATAGAAAAAAGAGTATCAAGTTTTTACGATCTGATCGTGGAGGCGAATAATTCATCATAGATCTGACCATCTCCAAAAGAGTCACATTTCTTCGCTCTACAACCCCATTTTGTTGAGGAGTTTCGGGTGTTAGGAAATAAACCTACCTCCTTGATGAACAACTGATGAATATTAGTTTTGATGGACAAAAGTAACTTGAAGTTGATTAGTAAGTGATATGTTAGTTAAATTGGTAATCAGAAAGGTAATCAAATAAGTAATCTGATTGATATAAGTGATCTGATAGGAAGTCTAAGGTGATGCTTTGCATAAACATTTTATAGTATAGTCTAGTCCAGTGTACTAAGTTGTATGTAGTTCAACTAGTATTACTATAGTATAAGAACAAGGTAAGAAGACCAGAAGACTTCAAGTGAAGATCAGAAGACTACAAGATAAGAAGACTGATGCTGATATCGGAAGAGTAAGAAGATCAACATAGTACGTATGAAGAAGAAATAAGACTAAGTATGCAATACTTATCTTATGAAAGTTATTGGAAGTTACTAAAGAGGTTATATTCAAGAAGAAGTTATAAAAGGAAGTTAGTAACTAAATGAAAGGTATTCTGTTATGAAAGTTAGAGTTAGTTTCCAAGATGGTTAGTTTTACAATGGCTAACTTGAGAATCTAAACATCTATAAATAGAAGGATGATCTACATTGAAAAAGTTAACATAATTACATACTTACTCAAGAGAAATCAAGCAAGAAGGGATCAAGGCAAGAACAGTTGCAAAGCTCAAGAAATGTTCAAGAAGAATCAAAGTTGAAGGAGCAAACTGCAGATTGAAGAACAGTTTTAGAAGCAAGCAAAAAAATATTTGTAATCATTGTTGTAAGAGTGCTAGTTTCTCATAATTACTAGTAGATCGAAGCATCAGGTGGTGTAGAAGATCAAAATATTAATCTTGGAACATAAAACCACGAGATAACCCAGTTGAAAGGGAGTAAATTTCACTATTGGATAGTGAGAGTGGATGTAGGTTTATTGGTTGAACCACTATAAATTCTTGTGTCATTTACTTACTGCATTTACATATTCATGTTTGCATAAGATTTCAAAATCAGTTGATCATAAGATAAGTTGAGTAGATCAAGTTTCAAGATAAATAGATTTTTCATAAAGGAACGAGTATAAATAAATAAGGGCTCATAATCTGCATTCTAAATAAGTTTTGATAAGTATAACTAAGTTTGATTAGTTCATTATACCAGCTGACTAGTTAGTATAAGTAGATTGAATATCAGTTGAGTTGTATATATCAGCTTACTAGTTTTAACTCTAATATTTTGGAATAAACTTAAAAAGTCTATTCATCCCTCTCCTCTACACTTTTACTTAATATTAATAACTCGTTTTTGGCACCAACATCGAATACAGTTAACTCAGGTCGGGATACAATTCCTTAATATATTAATATCTTCTATATCTCTAAAGTATGAAAGAGATGCAAAAATACATATTCTCCCACCCATTCTTTAAATGAATTTAAAAAAAAAAAAAAGATCATTATGAAATTATGTACTCCAACTTTTTTTTTTTTGTACTATTTCTCTATAATTCTTCTGATGATATTCTTAAATTATTTTTATTTAAAACATAATAACGATTTATGCTTTATGATTGAACGTTTTGATGAATTTTCTTGTTTATCTTATGTGATTTGCAAAGTATGTGACTTGTTGGGATTTATTATTAGATTGCATGTGTAGCGTTCTCTTTACATGTGATTTTTTGTGTCTATTGTTTGTAATATAAATCTCTCATCATGTTATATAGTGACTTATTTTGTTGGTCATTTGATGTTTAAAGTGAGTTGGGTGACCTATTGATGCTAATATGTGAGTAATGTTATTGTTAGAATTCCTTGTTGTCCATACATGTTATTTTTAAAAATGAATCAGGCATTTTCCGGATTATTTAGCTCAAACCGTTTAACACATTGAGTTATTTGAAATTTTGAACCCTAGGATATGTGAGTAAAATCTCAAATTTTTCTGAGTTGTTTTTCAATCTTATTTAACTTTTTTTTTTTATTGTGGTACTGTACAAAAGTGAATACGCCTCATTTTAGGTTGTGTTTGTAAAATTTCCCTAAAAAAGTCAACTTTGATTTTGAAAGTAAGTTTTGACTATATATGTTTATTTACTGATTTTTTTAACAAACAATATTTTTTTTAAATAAGAGTTAACCATTTTTATGCTGTAAAAGAGTGTATGCCCCCCCCCCCACACACACACATATATATGATTAAAATATGACATTTTTTCAAGTGTTACAACTTGACTTCATATATGATTTTATCTTTTATTTTTATAAACAATATAAAAGGTTTACTAAATTTTAGAAAATTACTCGACACTGTTTCTCTTTTGTTCCTGTTTAATAATCGACTTGCAGAATTTATAAGTATTATTCCATGAGTTATTTTTAATTGAAAAATTTATGATGTATACCCAATTGTGTTAGGAGCCTACTATTAAAATTTTAATAAGTTTTCATCGTGTCATGATTTCTACACCGTGATGGATTCAGAATTTAAAATTTAGAGGTACGAAAGATATTAAGTTTAAAAATAGAGTAAAATTTTAGTTGTCTAGATATTTTGAGACATTTTTTTTTATCTAAGAAAAAATATAAAGTTTTCAATCTTTTTATATATAGATTGTAAACTCTAAGTTGGGTGCTTGTAAACTTTTAATAAAGCATCTATCAATTATCATAGTTTCCACACAAAGTCACCATTTATCTTCATCAAAACCACAAAAATCTCAAACTCGCCATTATCTTCATCAAAACCAAAAAGCCATGAAAACTTACTATACAACAACCTCGTCTTCAAATCACCTCGATTATTGGTATGGGGAAAATTGGTAAGACTACGTTAGCCAAAAGTGTTTATGATCATTTACTTATTGTCGAAAGTTTTGATATTCGTGCTTGGTTCACTTTATCTCAGGAATATAGTTTGAAAAATCTTTTATCTCAACTTCTATCTTGCATAAAAGATACAAAACTCAATAAGAGCATATGAGCACACAGTTCATTTTGAAATAGATTTAGAAACGAAAGATCATCAATTAGGACTAACGTTATACCAAACTTTGTGGGGGCAGAAGATACTTAATTGTGTTAGATAAAAAAATTATTTCTAAATAGTGATGAGAGAAGTCGAGTTGTTATAACTACTTGGATATCAAGTGTAGCTACTCATCTTAGCTCATCATCATTTTATATGAATTTTCTTGATGAGGATCAAAGTTGAAAGTTATTTTTGGAAATGTGTTTCTAGAAAAATGTTGTCCATTCGAACTTGAAGAAAGATATTGGAAAGGAGATTGTTAGAGAATGTAAAGGACTTCCCCTATCGATCATTGTAATAAGGGGACTTCTTCGACATTCCAGAAGCACACATGAATATTAGGAGAGATTCGCAAGAGATTTAAACTCAATTTTTTTTTATATCTGAAAATGATGAACATTGCTTCAATATATTATCTTTGAGTTATAATCACTTATCGGCCCATTTAAAACCATGTTTTCTTTACATGGAAGTTTTTGAAGAAAATGAGAAGATTAAGGTCTCTATACTTACCAAACGCCTTGTTGCTGTGGGGGTTTTGAAATCGAAAGAAGGCCTAATAATGGAAGATGTAAATAAATGATCTAGTTGATATAAAATTAATTTTAGCTGAAAGTGAAATGGAAGAATCACATTTTGTAAGATGCATGATCTTGTAAGAGAAATATGTTTAAAGATATGTGAGAGAGAGAAGATTTTTTAGAGGATGAGTTTCCGGTAGGCATCAACGGAGTACATAGCATTGTGTTTCGTAGTACTCATATCCCTTCAGAATGCTCATCAACATCACTTGCGCGTACATTCTTATTTGAATTGGAGGGTGCATTGACTTTGGAATTTCGGTTGTTGAGTCTTGCTCGTAATTATTTCCCTGAAGTAATTGTTGATGTTGATATAAGTGTTTTGCTTAATGATCCAACACTAACAACCGAGTGTTGTGTTTAATGTTCACAACACTTATGACAACTTTAGAATTTGCCCTTCCTTTTCTCACTAACTCCGATCTTACACTTGTTGTCTAGTAATGTCCCCAGGGCAGTTAGAAGACGTGGGCAACACCAGGTCATGAAACTGCGTGAGAGTGAGAAGTTATTGGAAATGATATAACAAGTCATACATTCAAGGAGAGTGGAGAGAAGTTATGGAAACCGCTTGATCTCACAGCTGTGATGATCATAGGAGTTGAGAGCAGTTCGTACCTCATGCCTATAAATACTATAGCTGCCTCAACATAAGACACACAAGAAGAAAAGCTGAATTCGATTACTAGTCTATAGAACACTTTATACGCTTCTAGTTAGGAAAACTTTTGTTTCTTCTTGTAGATTTTCATACTATTGTAAACCCGAATAGTAGTATGTTTAATCATGGTCTTATTTGCTAGGTTATATGCATAGATCTATGAGGGAGATAGTTTCATAGGATCTAGTAAATCATTTACACTTATTATATAGTTATTGTACACCTCTAAGAGGTTGTAATCGTTTCACATATTTTTATATAGTGAACAGTAGGGGTGTAAACGAGCCGAGTCGAGCCGAGCAGTGCTGAGCTCGAAACTCGACTCGATTGTTATACTCGAAGCTCGAAACTCGACTCGACTCGGTCGAGCCTAAAATTTTAAAGATCAAGCTCGACTCGATAAGAAACTCGATAAACTCGTGCTCGGCTCGACTCGATTACCTATATAATTTTAAAACATATTTTTTTCTAAAATAAACTCGAGCTCGACTCGGCTCGACTCGACTCGATTACTCGTATATAAATATAAATTATATATTAATGACAAAATAATAAATATTGTTCAAGCTCGATTAGGCTCGCGAGCCTTTCGAGCCAAGTATTTACGAGCTCGAACTCGAACTCGGTAGCTACTCGAGTAGCTCGAAACTCGACTCGATTAACTTCGAGTCGATTTCAATCTTTTTTCGAGTCAAGCACGAGTAGCTTGCGAGTAGGCTCGACTCACTTACACCCCTAGTGAACAGCGTAGATTATTTTATAATCTACGTAAATTTTGAATACTTACATTTTCACTTCGTGCAATTTAATTTCCGCTGTATAGTGTTGTCTGGACAGTGCCAACACGACAGACAACATCTCTAATTTCGCACGCACACACACTTTCAGTTGGTATCAGAGCCAACTACTTGATACACTAAGTAGAGATTCTACTTAGAGTGTGTAATTCTGAAATGGAGTATCCACTTTGACCCGCACTAAAGCCTCATATTCTAGATGACACGAACTATGCCTTCTGGAAACCAAATATGAGAATGTACATCAAATTCATTGACGAACGAGCCTGGAGGAGTGTTCTTGCTGGTTGGACTCAACCAAGAACCACGACGGATGAAGACAATGAAGTTCGGATTAAGAGAGAGCTCGACTGGACTAATGAAGAAATCACAGAGCTAGTTACAATTCAAAGGCGTTGAGTGCAATCTTCACCTCGACTGATGCCTCAATTTTCAAAATCATATCAAACTGCATATTTTCTAAGGATGCATGGGATCGGTTGCAAGAGCATTGCGAAGGATCGGATAGTGTACGAAGAACTAGACTTCGTATGCTTGGAACCAAGTTCGAGAATCTGAGGATGAAAGAAGATGAAACCATTTCATCTTACAATGAAAGACTGACTGAGATTTCAAATGAAGCTCATTCTCTTGGAGATCCAATCTCTAACACAAGGTTAGTACATAAAATACTTAGATCTGTTCCTAAACATTTTGAACCTAAGATATGTGATATAGAAGAAGCTAAGGATACTGATGTGTTAAGTCAAAATGAATTGATTGGTATTTTGAAAACTTATGAAATGAACATTTCTGAAAAGATTGATAATGAAAATAAAGTGCTTGTTTCCAAAGATGATGCCTCATCATCTGCATCATCAGGTTCTAGAAAGTCTCCTTATGTTACTGAAATCGAATCTGATGAAGATGAAATTGAGGAATGTTTCAACAATCCTGATTACATGGCATTTATTACTAAATATTTTAAAACTTTCTTGAGAAACAAGAATAACAAGTTTAAAGATAATATTCAACCTAAGGTTCAGATTAATAACACTCAACAATTGCCTATTAGGAAGAATACTTTCAATCATTCTAGACAATTAGAAAGAGGTAACAGGTTTAGATCTGATAAAGATTATAGGAATAATGTTTAATGTGATGCATGTTCTGGATATGGTCATTATGCTAATGAATGTGCCAACACCACACTAAAAAAAAAACTTAATTTAAGTGCTACTTTAAGTGATGAGTCTAATGTTGAACATGATCCTGAAAAAGATTATGAAAAAGCTTTCTATGCCAGAATTGAATATGATGATACTTTTGATGATGATATGAATGATTATTACGATGTGAGGATAAATGAGCCATCATTTGGAAAAACACTGAGTAATAATGCACCAGAATTTAACTGTTTCACAAGTTTTGCTACAGAAACAGGTACATCAAGTAAAACAGGTTTATCCAGAAGAGATGCTGACATTCAAGACTTGTCTAACACTGTTTTCAAACTGGAAAGTCTTTCAACAAAGAAGGATAAATAAATTTCTAAATTCAAAGAAAGACTAGAAGTGTCTATACTTGATTTTAAGAAATATTCTTATGAAAAACCTTTAACAGATGAAAAAGTTTTCAAGATATCTTCTGAAACTGAGAAACTTAATCACACAATTAAGTCTCTGAACTTTGAAAACTCTGACTTAAGAGAATCTATTACCAAGCTTGAAGGTATTCTAACAAGAAAAGATATTGAAATATCTAAACTTGAAGATAGGTTGAAGAATGCCTCACTGAGCTTTAAAAAAAATTCTGAAGGAAAGATGAAGCTGGAAGACTCTCTTATGACCAACAATTCAAGAAGAACATGTATTGACTACCAAGGTAAAAATTCCAAAAATTTTGAAATTAAGAAACCTACTGTTTTTGTAAAAGCTGAAGTGAATTACAATCCTAGTGTTTCTGCTAAAACTCATATCACTATGCCAAATTATGCTTTTTACAGCAGTTGAATAACAGCGGTTATTTTTAAAACCGCTGTTAAAACTTCAAAAACCGCTGTCATATGCATCTTTTTTCAGAACCGCTGTCATAGGTTCCACTTGTGCGCTGATAGACAGCGGTGTTTTGTAACCGCTGTGATATGTTTTAGTTATGCGCTGTAATAGCTTATCTTATGGAATATAATCAAATTAATCTTTAAAAATAATTAAATAAAAAAATATTATAATTTTTTTTTTAAAATTACTGAATTTTTTTATGAAATATGATTAAATTCTCAAAAATAAATATATTAAAAAAATCAATTAAAAAAATAAATCTTGTAATTAATCTTCAAAATTGTATTTGATTATTTCATATTTTTAAGATTTTATTGATTTATAAAGAATTTTATTTTTAATTCTATTATCTTTTAAGTTTTATCAATTAAGAAATATATGATGATTAACACAATATATGATTTTGATTAAATAAAGCGCTCCTCTTTCTGTGAGAGGGGTCGCCGTCAAAGACTCGGAGACACATTTTTCGCCTGCATTGCAGGCACCGTTGTCCGTCGGCATAAGGAGAAATAAATTGATCATTCATTGCTTTTTTTTTGTTGGTGTGGAAATTAGGGTTGGCAATGGGGCGGGTAAAAACCCGGACCCGCATAAAACCGGCCCGTACGGGGCGGGTAAATACCCGGTCAAACGGGTCCCGGGGCGGGTAAATACCCGGTCAACGAATACCCGCCGGTTATGGGACGGGTAATGGGATTGCATATACCCGACCCGACCCCGACCCGTATATATATATATTAAAAATTAATATATATATATATAATAATAATAATAATTTATTAACTCTCCCCTCTCTATTGGTAAGTCATCTAACAATTCTAACTAATTAGATTATATAGAGTGGTGGTAGGATTTAGTGATTTACTTATACTTTATTTCTGCCGATTTAGGATGGCTTCTAAAATTGCAGCCGATTTACTCTATTTTCAAAAAAGACTTAGATCTTTAGATTATTTATTTATTTTGTGATTAGTTGTTTATGAGTTATAACTTTATGTTATATTTAAAATTTTATGTTTTATTTGATGTTGGAATTGATGTTTTATTGTAGTTTTAAGAGTTGATTTTAATGTGCTATTTTGTTTAAATAAATAGATTTTTTTTAAAAAAAATGATGGTGGGGCGGGGCGGGTTTACCCGCCGGGTTCATGGGACAAAACGGGGCGGGTTTTGACGGGTATTGAGGCGGGGCGGGGCGGGTAACGGGTCTAAAAAAATTTGGCGGGGCGGGTCTTGGGAAAGGCCAAACCCGTCCCATACCCGCCCCGTTGCCAACCCTAGTGGAAATTGATTGTTAGATTTCATGACATCAATGAGTAGTTCTAAAATGTTAGAGAAAAACATAAGAAACAAATTAAAGAATTAGGAAAAATCTAGAAAGAAAATCACGGCCATTCATAAACAAATAAAAAAGAAGATGTATGAAAACCCCTAATCATTCTCTTTCTCTAACGCCTATTATTATGACTCAATCATATATAGTATATTTTTTATGGTTGAAATATATATCTTAGAAAAAAAATGTTGACTCTCTTGGGAAGAAATTATTTTGATCAAATTAATAAAAAAAAAAATTATTTGAGATAAATATTTATAAAAAAGAGAAAAACGTATAACAGTAAGTATCCTAAAAATTATATATATATATATATATATATATATATATTATATAGCAGTTAAAATTAATATATATGATTAATTAATAAAATAAAATAAAAATTTTTATTTAAGATAAATATTTATAAATCAATAAAAAAATATCAACTCTTTTTTTTTTATGGATTTTGCTTTAAAAGGACATGGAAGTAGAATCCAAGTTGAATTAAAAAAAGAAGATTAAATTCTAAAATTTATTTAATCCGGATAAGTTTTAAAATAATTCATATTTAATTATTATATATATATTCTTATAAAATAAATTTGATATTTTAATTATTATATGGTTATAAAATAAATTTGATATTTATTTAAAATAATTTCTAGGTTTTATTATTAAATATAAATTTTATTGGTCTTTTAAGATTTGTATATACAATACAATACAGAGTTTTATATATTATATATATCATAAATTTAATTAGTTATTTAATCAATATTATGTATATGTTAAGTGAGGGTGTGCGGTTAATTAAAATCTAAATCACTACCCCTCTGTATATGTTAAGTGAGAGAGTGTGCGATTTCAGCACCGTACATTTAAAATCTAGATTTCAGCGTCCGATTTCAGCACCGTACATTTAAAATCTAGATTTCAGCGTCTTACATTGACCCATGGAAGAAGAATGCCTTGTGCACATAATCCTTGCCTCACTCGCTGCACATTCCATATATTCTTCATTCCACATACTTCAGCTAAGCACCTTCTTCCAATTCTTCCAAAGGAACACTAGATTCATGGAACGCTCTGCTTGAATGTACATTACCATTCTCTTATGAACTTTTTTTTTTTTTGTTAGTATTTTATATGCTTATTATATATATATACTTTTAGTTGGCATTTAATGTTGACCATAAAAAGAAGAAAGGGTGTTTGATGTCAGCGGATCCAAGTGGAGGAACTTCAAAAATTATTTCACGAGTTTGTCTACAAAAGAGTCGACACCTCAAGTGGCATACAAATGATCTTGATTGGAGAGCTTTATTGTACATAAGAATAATATTTATAATTAACATCACTGATCATGTATCTACTTTCATTTTTTCTTTTCATTTTTTCTTTGACTTTAGGAGCTGAGTAGCAAACGTTATGATTAATGATTTCTTCATTACCGGAGATAATGACATTGATAGAGCCACTATTTGACTTGAAATTGGCTTGAAGTACATAAGAAATATCATATGTGCGTTGGGAGGATTGCTAAGAATTTATTGTAATAGTCTAGTTGAATTTATATATATACATAAATGTTTTTAGCTTTTGCATTTTATTTTTATTAATTTAGCAAATTAAAATTTCATTATTTTTTTTTAAATATTGGATATATACAACAGCGGCTAATAACCGTTGTTATAGCTAATATAACTGCTGTTATAGAGAAAGTACAACAACAGTTGTTAATAAATAACAGCGGTTAAAAACTGCTGTAGAAATTCAAAACAACAGCGTTTAAAAACCGCTGTAGTAATTCCAAACAACAGCGGTTTTTAACCGCTGTAGTAAATTCAAACAACAGCGGTTTATAACCGCTGTCATAACTAGTAAAACTGCTATCGTAAATATTGTAAGGGGTTCAAACTGAGCACATACCATATCGGTTTTGATGGAATAACAGCGGTTAATAAACGCTGTTGTATATAAATACGACAGCGGTTAATAACCGCTGTCTATCAGCGCCCCCTTTTTACAGCCCTTATTACCACATCGGTTACTGATTCCAATTTACAGCGGTTTTTAACCGCTGTCTATCAGCTTATTTGGCATAGTGTATCAATATAAAAGATGTGGTTTGCCATTATTGTTTTAAAAAGGGTCATAAAAGTCCTCAATGTTTAAAGAAGAAAAATCATCTGAAAACTTCTGTATTGCCTGAAATGACACAACATTCAAGATCACATAGTAATGATTGTGGATTCCAAAAGAAAATACATCTTGCAAAGTTGTTCATATGTCTTTAAAAGCATGTATTCCTGAATTATGGTACTTTGATAGTGGTTGCTCTAAACACATGACATGTCAACTTGATTATATTTCTGATTATACAGCTTATAATGGAGGTAATGTCACTTATGGTTGTGGATCTAAAGGAAGAATTATTGGTAGAGGGACATTAAATGTTCCTGATTTTCCTAAATTATCCAATGTTCTGCATGTTGATGGATTACTGGCCAATCTTATAAGAATTAGTCAATTATGTGATGATGATTTACATGTTAAATTTGACAAAACTCATGTTATGCGTTAAACAAAAATTCTGAATGTATCATGATGGGAAACAAATCTGCTGATAATTGCCATCTCATTGAATCTAAACTTACATGTAATAAGGCTAAAGTTGATGATAGTACATTATGGCATCACAAACTTGGACATGCTAATTACAAACAGCTTGATAAACTTATAAGATTTACCAGATTTGAAATTTTCAGATAAAAAGGTATGTGGACCTTGTCAAAAAGGCAAACAGGTTAAAGTGTTTCACAAAATGTTGGTACACTGCTAAACTAAACACTACTTCGAATTGCTTCACATGGATCTTATGGGTCCTATGGAAACAGAAAGTATTGGAGGTAAAATATATTCTTTAGTTGTGGTTGATGACTATTCTAGATTCACATGAATTGAATTTTTAAAAGATTAATCTGAGATTTTTTCCATTTTCAAAATTCTGTACAAAAGATTCAAGAATGTTTTTAATTCTAAAGTGTGCAGATTCAGGTCTGATCATGGAAGAGAATTTGAAAATAGTTATTTGATTAGTGTGAAAATTGCTCGAAATTCATGTGTTTAATTTGCATAATTTTATAGAATTTTGTGCATTATTTACATTAAATTGACTAATTACACTTGATTTGGAGTATTTTCTTAGATGAATTGAGATTTTTTGGAGCAAAATACATAATTATTTAATGAAGTCAATTGAAGAAGTAAGACGAAAATCGAGTCGAAACGATAAAAGATGGAGGGTTAACAATTAATTTGTGTGGGCCATTAAATTAAATGGCTGGCCCGTACACAGCATTTCGGCCATTCACATCCAATTAATTGAGAAAAGGCCCAAAGGCCATTGGGCCAAATCCAGCGGTGAGACAAAAAGGAGGGATCTTCAATTAATAAAAGAAAGGGCCCATACCACATTTTCAAGGAGAAAAACAACAGTTTCGGCCAATACGCAGGGAGGCGCAGAGCACGCAGCTCACCGGGGAAACCATTCTCTCCCCCCACTTCACTCAATATACTCTTAGTTTAATTTAGTTTATTAGGAGTTTAAATGTAGTGTTTCATTTTCTTGCAAGCAACACAAGACTTGAGGTGATATCCTTCTTTATATTAATGTTTGGTTGTTTATCTTTTATGTGTTTGTTTTATTTTGTTAATTTAGTTATTAGCTAGGTTTGTTGGTGTTGGGGTGTTTGAATTTATGATGGAAATTGCAATTTAGTTTGATTTTGATTGTTTAATTCAATTGGAAGGTGTTTAGGTTAAATTAATGAGTTTTGCATGATCAATTACTTGAATTCAATTATTAGATTATATGTTGAGCCTTGATTAGTGCAACGAGAGTTTGTTAGTCTTGATAGATCGTATAATCGAGGGTTGGGAGTCGAGTAAATTGAGTTAATATTGGGATATCGCAACGAGAGTTGGGTAATTTTCATTAGAACCCCATTAATTGCACTAATTATTTGAATGAGAGCTTGAGTGATTAGTGAGAAGAATATAGGAGTTTGGTTTCTAGTATTCAAGTGGAAAAATATAATTAGGGATTAAATTAGTATAGCTTCGGTAGAATCCTCTAATTGTGTGATTACCCGGGTAAGAACGACTCTATCCTTCCTCCCGATCTTAGGTGATTATTTGATTATATGTCTTAGTGATCGCTCTTACCAAACACCGACCAACGAATTGAACGTTAAAGTTGAGCTTAATTCAATTTTCACATAATGAAGAACACCCGAACACTACTTCTCTCCATTTGATCTTGATCATCATTTTACTTGCTTTTCTTAGTTAGTATTTATCTTGTTGATTTTTGTATTTAATTTTAGTCGCTCGCCCATGCTCTTTCACTATAATTACGTGGCGACGTATAACACTAAGGTTATTCAAGCTAACTAGTCCCGTGGTTCGATAATTTAACCGGGCACTTACTTTTATTACCACGACCCTCTTACACTTGAGAGGCGAGTATTGAAAAATACGTGTCAAGTTTTTTGCGCTGTTGTCAGGGAATAGTTTTGTTTTTTTGTAACTTAGTGTTAGTTTAGCGTAATTACAAGTGATTTTACTTTTTATTGTTTTTGTTCTTATTGTGCTTTGTCTTTTGAGAATTTGATACTTGATCATTTGTGTAGGTGAGCTATATTGCAAGATGGACAAATATAACCAATATTCATGGAATCAATCATTTGATCAATATGATATGTTATGATAGTCGGGAGAACTACGATTACGATTGTCAAATGCCACAAGTTCCCACCCATTATCAAGATGATGAAAGAAATGCTTACTTGGAACATTTTCTAGCAAATTGTTGCTTACAACAATGCAAGATTGGAAAAGATGGATGAACAAATGGTCTCACTTGCAAATCGAATGAAGAATATAGCGTTCCAATTGAGTCAAATGGCTTCTTCAAGTGGGACAAGTTATGAAGGGTCAAGCATGTCGATTGATGAAGAAGAGGGCTTAAGTGAAGAGGAGGATGAAGACCTCGATCTCATTGAGGATAGAGATGAAGATGGACATTCATTTGAGGACATGAGCACGAGAGAGTTGGCTCTCAAGCTTGCCAAAGATGAAATTGTTTTTGACACTCATGGTGCTAAGAAGCATAATTTGGAATATTATGAGTGCAAAACAATTGATAGTGGAGAGCCTTGTGTTTAAGAGACATTTGGAATGTCTCTTGAGCTTTACTTTACTCGTATTCATGATAATCCTTTATTTGATATTGAGATTGACCATACTTCTCATATTTGTGGTGATGATAGGAACTTAATGGAGATGGAAGAAGATGATGAAGAGGGAGAATGTCCCTTGATGGACACAGGGAACGAAGAATAAGAAGATCGAGAAGCATCACAAGACGAGTTGAAGAGCGAAATGAATATTTCTAAACCTTTACACTCTTCAATTTTCACTTTAGATGATATTGATGCTTCAATTGATTTTATTTTACCTCTTTATCACTTCGACCCAAAGAAGGAAGTGGAGAAGTGCTTGGGCATCCTTGGACTAAAAGGAAAGGAATGGGAAGAAAATATGGAGAAAGAGAAAGAAGATAGCCTATTGATAGGAATGCATAAGAAAGATGCAAGTGATTGGCCTACTATCCAAGGGAGCCTCCTTGATTTTGAGGCCAAAAGATTGAAATATAATGGCAAGGAGGACCGATATCCTTGGCCATTCCGATGAGCTTATTTCTTTCCGTCCGGCTTGAAGACGTTAAATTTAGTGCTAAATGGGAGGCAACCCATTCTTTATTGCTTTCTTTTCTTTTTATTTTAACTTTATAGTATGTTTGATCTTTTTGTTGAGTTTTTGTTTTGTAGGTTGAGTGTTGTGTTGGTGGTCATGAATGAGATATGTGCATGGTGAAGTTCAACGTGGTGGTGTTTTAGTGCTAAGAAGTTCAATGGACAAAACGGTTGTGGTAGCTTGCTTCGTTGGTGGAAAATTTCTAAGGTAACACACTCATCTCCAAACTTTGCATTCAACTATATAGTTTCATTTAAGTTTGGGGGGAGATTTCGTGTGTTTACCTTTATTTTTTATTGCACCGTTTGTCCTATAATTGTTTAGCTTTGTTGGATGAGATTTTTTGTGGAAGAAAGCGTTTGAGGCTTCATTGTTGGTGATTGTTTTTAATTCTAAAGTGTGCAGAATCAGGTCTGGTCATGGAAGAGAATTTGAAAATAGTTTTTTGACTAAGTTTTGTGAATCAAAAGGAATAATACAAGAGTTTTCATCACCTAAAACTCCTCAACAAAATGGCATAGCAGAAATGAAGAATAGAACACTTTAAGAAATGGCTAGAGTCATGTTATGTTATGTTCTAAGAATCTATCCAAAAGATTTTGGGTTGAAGCTCTTAACACCGCTTGTCATATTGCAAATAGAGTTTATATTAGAATAGATTCTACCAGAACTCCATATGAAATTCTGAATAATACAAAGCCTAACCTTAAATATTTCCATATTTTTGGTTGTGTTTGTTACATCTTAAATGACAGGGATCAGTTACATAAGTTTGATTCAAAGAGTGATAAATGGTTCTTTCTTGGCTACTCAAGAAATAGCAAAGCCTACAAAATTTACAACTTTAGGACTGATACTGTACAAGAATCTGTAAATGTTGTTTTTTATGATGATACAAGCATTACAGGTAATAACATTGAAGATGAAGACATTTCAGATTTGATTGATGTTCCAATCAATACTGAAAAAGTTGAACAGATTCAGAATGTTGAGAAAAATGATGACACACCAGAGGAATCATCTGATAAGGATTCAGAAGTATCACCCACATGATCAAATCATTAGTGAACAATTTACAGGTGTTCAAACCAGAAGAAGAATGGGTATGAACTCAAAGGATATGGTAAGATATATATGTATGTCATGTATGTGTAGTAAGGTAAATCATGAATGTTATCACTCTATGATTGAACCAAAAACTGTTAAAGAAACACTAGATGATGAGTATTGGGTTGAAGCTATGCATGAAAAATTAAATCAGTTTGTAAGAAATGATGTTTGGACATTAGTTCCTAAACCAGATCATATTAATGTCATAGGAACTAAATGGATCTTTAAAAACAAGACTGATGAGATGGGAAACATTATTAGAAACAAAGCTAGGTTGGTTGCTCAAGGGTATACACAAGTAGAAGGTGTAGACTTTGATGAAACATTTGCTCCTGTTGCTAGAATTGAATCCATTAGGCTTCTACTTGCCATTGCATGCTATATTGATATAAAACTGCACCAAATGGATATTAAAACTGCCTTTTTAAATGAAATTCTCATGGAAGAAGCTTATGTTGAACAACCAAAAGGTTTTGAAAACCCTGATTTTCCTGATCATGTCTTTAAACTAAAAAAGACTCTATATGGCTTGAAACAAGCACCTAGAGCATGGTATGAAAAACTAACTGATTTCTTGATTGAGTTTGATTTTGTAAGAGGAGAAGCTGACAGAACACTGATTTCTTGATTGAGTTTGGTTTTGTAAGAGGAGAAGCTGACATAACACTGTTCATTAAACATGAGAAAAATGCCATTATGATTGCTCAAATCTATGTTGATGATATAGTATTTGGTTCTACATGTGATAAAATGCTTAAACTATTTGTGAATGAAATGACATCTACCTTTGAAATGTCCATTGTTGGTGATTTAAATTACTTCTTAGGACTGCAAATTAAACAGTAAAAGGATGGTATTTTTATTTCATAGAGTAAGTATGCTAAGAATATTGTGAAAATGTTTGGTTTAGAGAATGCTAAACACATGAAAACACAGCCGGCGGCTAGACCTGTCCACACACTATCACCCCGTAATCTACTCTTTCTGCTACAATCGGCCACTGCCGCCGCCGATCGGCCTCCGGCCACTTTCCATCGTCGTCAGCTACCTGCCATTCTCCACCAACTCCGGTCACCACTGGCCGACGCTCTCTAAACTCCCGCCGAAAGCTCTTCCTTCTCGCAGCTTACCTCCATGGCTGCCCCCTCCATTCATGCTTCGCAAGGAAACTCCTCTTCCCATCGCGCACAGACACTGACGCGGCCATCCTCCGCTGCAATGGCGTCGTCCCCTACTGACCTTCTTCCGGCGTCAATGGCGGTTCCCGTCGAAACTATTTCAGCCGCTGTCCTCCACGACGAATCCCAGTCCGGCGTCAATGGAGCTTCAATGGCGTTTCAAAACACATCACAGACAGCCGCTCCTATTTACGACGCCCCCTAGTCCGGCGTCAATGGAGTTTCTATGGCTTCAATGGTGTTTCACGATCGGCACCCTTGCTCACTCCCGTTGGATACCGCGTTGTTGTCTTCTCTCATACAAGCGCAGGTTGCCGCCTCTCTTAGGGAGGTTTTCTCCATGCCGGCACCACCTGCTACGATCGCCGGCGTCCATGCGCCGATCCCCCACCATGTTGCCGGAGGCTCTCCGTTGCAGACGACTTTTCAAACAGCGGCGGCGGCCACTCAGGTGCAAGGTAAGGGGCTAGGGTTTTCTTCCTCCAATGGGCCTGCTAATGCTAATGGGCTAGGGTTTTCCAGTCCATATGTGCACCCCCAGTTTCAGTTAATACACTCCCAGGATTCACACCCCCAGTTTCACTCAATACACCCATCCTGGGTACACCCCCAGGTTTCCTTAATACGCCCAGAATTGGTTCACTCTCGTGTGTCATTGCCACCATATGGTACAGCTGATGCTTCCGCAGGACCGTGGATTGGCACACATTTTGCCAGGAACGTTGAGCCTCCTCTCGTTTCCGGCCCACAAGGTACGTTGCCTGTTTCTTATTCACATGATTCTCCTGTTTTTGTTCAGGATGCTACGTTTGTTGCATCTCCTTCGCAGGCCTTTGCTTCAAGCATTGATGTCTATTGTTCCATGCCAACAATCCCTGCAGTGGATATAACACCTCTTGTTGCTGCATCGAGGCAGCCTGGTGATGTTTCTGATTCTGAAATTGTCACTCCTTCCATTGGATTTGCTCCTTCCTCCATTTCACCACAGGCTGTCATGCACGATGTTCATGCACCTGCACGCACGAGAGATCCTAGGGATAAATCTCGAGGAAAGGCTCATGTGCTTGATCATGCTTCTGCCCTTGGGCAGATTGGCGCCTCCAAAGCCAGACGGGGTGGTCACTCTCATCCCTCCGACATACAGGGTACGTCCACTTATCAAAGTGAATTTCCTTCTTTCACCCCTACTTCTGGTTCTGCTCCGTCTTCTTTTCCCTCGCAGGTACGCACCCCTACGGGTGTCTCGTATGCGAAGGTCACATCCAGCAAAAAATAGGGTCCCTCACGGCCTAGTGTCAGTTTGCCAGAATCTATGAGGCCAGTTTTAGATGGAGACGTCCTGGTAGTCAATATTGATAAGGACATATTTCAGAGGAGGGTCTCCCTATTTTTTAACACGGTGATTGGTAGGGTCATCATCCAGTCAGGGGAGAAACCTTATGATCATGCACGCCTGCTTGAGACACTTCGATCCTTATGGCAGATTCTGGATCTCAAGGTTGTTTCTTTGGGCAAGGGCTTCTTCAGTATCAACTTCCCAACTTCGGAGGACAAGGAAAAGATATTCGAGACCCGGTCTTGGCAGTTGCGGCCAGGGGTCATTCATCTCATGACATGGTCCCCTGATTTCAATCCGAACACCTTTAGGTCTTCACTGGCCCAAGTCTGGGTTTGTCTCTCAGATCTCCCAATGGTGTATTGGGATCCTTTTATCTTGGAGGCATTGGCTGCTGTGTTAGGTACTCTAGTGAAGATCAATGAGCGCACCTTACATGGTACGATGGGCCATTATTCCAGATTACTGGTCGAGGTGGATATGCATGCTGCCCCCCACAGACAACATTCCTTTTCAGTTGGATGGTCACATATATCTCGCTCAGGTCCATTTTGAGACTCTCCTAGAATTTTGCACCTCCTGCAAGATCGTGGGCCATTCTCTCGCGGTTTTTAGGAAATCTGCCAAGCGGCGTGAACAGAGAGCAGCTGCCCGTCGTGGACGGAGCAAGTCTAGGAAGGGCACCAGGCCTACTGATGGGGCACATGTGGAGGACCCCAACTCAACTCTAGTTCCTATGGGGAACACTTTTGAAGCCCTTTCAGATGACAACCTTGATTTCGAGCAGCATCAGGGTGACGAGTCAGACTCTGGTTCTATTAGACTGAACAACTTTCAGATGGTGCCACCTCCTTTGGTCTCTTCCATCTTGGAGCACGCCCGTAGTAGATATGCTAGATCCATAACATCGCCGCTTCGACGTCCTGTCAGGGGACGGAGTGCCCCGGCTCATGACTCTCTCAGGGATTCTACCAAGGAGCCTTTTATGGTAGAGGACTCCAGTTTGACGGAGGAATCGAATGTTTCGAGGCATACCAGACGCTGGTCTGGGGAGGATTCTTGCTATCAACCGCCGATGCACGGCTCGACGAGTGATCGATGATAGTGTTATCTTGGAACATTTGCGGGGTGGGGCATAATCGGACGAGGAATGCCCTTTATGAGCTTTGCCGGACTCATAACCCTGACTGGGTCGCCATCTACGAGCCTAAGGTTATAATTTCTAGCCTTCCCTCTCGTTATTTACAGTCCTTGAATTTGGTTGTATTTACTGTTAACGATAGAGTTGCATCGATTCCTAATATCTGGATTCTTTGTAAGCCTACCCATGTTCCTACATCTAGAGTTTTTCATAGCTCAGATCAGATTGTTATGATTGAGACTAGGGATGCCACTTGTTCTTGGTCTTTTGGTTTTACGCATGCTAGTAATTCTTATATTACTCGTCGTTTGATGTGGTCTGATGTTTTAGCTTCTTCTGCTACTAGTCTCTGTGTTTTGGGTGATTTTAATGTGGTGATAGGGACGCATGAGAGAAGTTCAGGGAATTCATGGATGAGTCGGGTCTGATTGATTTGGATACCGCTGGGCCTCAGTTCACGTGGTCTATTCGCCGGGGTCCTAGGGGTTATACAACTGCTAGGTTGGACAGAGTGTTAGCTAATTAGGATTTTCTGGATTTATGGGCAGGCGTGGAGGTTATTGCTCTTCCCAGACATAAGTTAGATCATCATCCTTTGCTCCTTACTGTTAGATCAGACTGGGTTCAGGTTCGTCGTCCATTTTGGTTCCTCAGTATGTGGTGCCAGTATGATTCCTTCAGATCAGTTGTTGAGTCTTCATGGACCCAACCATTGATGCACCAGAACCCTATTGTCTGTGTTATGTGGAAGTTGAAGAGGCTCATGTCTGCTTTGAAGATTTGGAACATGACTGTGTTTAGGAATGTTTTCACTCAGATCGAGTTTGCCACCCGCCACCTGGCTGACATTCAGCACTGTATAGAGTTGGAGGGTGATTCTGAGGCAGCCTTTGTAGAAGAGTTTCAGGCGCAGGTTGATCTTGATGAGTTGTTGACGGCTAGGCAAGAATACTACACTTAGAGGAATCGTCTGCAGTGGTTGACTGACGGAGATAGAAACACCAGATTCTTTCACATTTCCCAGCAGACTAGGATCGCTAGGGGGGGTATCACGTCTTTGCTCATTGATGATATCCTTACTACGGACTTGGACACCATCAGTTCCCATGTGGTTACTTACTATTCTCAGTTGTTTGCGGATGATCGATCGTCTCCCTTCGATGCTAGTATTCTGGACAGCTTAATGGATACCGTTGTGACTGATGCCCATAATGGTCTCCTTGTGAGTGTTCCCTCAACGGAAGAGGTTCGAAGGGCTGTCTTTGATATGGATGCTTCGAGCGCTCCGGGTCCGGATGACTTTGGGGGCTGCTTTTATCAGGGATGCTGGGACATTGTGGGCCAGGAGGTGATCGATGTTGTTAGACACTACTTCATTTTCAGACTTTTACCTCCTGGGCTGAACTCCTGCTTCATGACGCTTGTTCCCAAGACGGGAGGGGCCCGTAAAGTGGAGGAGTTTCGCCCAATTGTGATGGGCAACTTCATTTTTAAGGTCATGACCAGAGTTCTATCTTTGAGATTGGGCACTTTCGTTAGTACTTGTCTCTCTGCATATCAGTTTGGTTTCATCCCGGGGAAGCGGATTCACACCTGCATCGCTCTTGCATCTGACGCCATTAATACCCTGGACTACCCGAGAGTTCACGGGCATATGGCCTTGAAGATTGACATGATCAAAGCGTTTGACACCATCTCTTGGCGGTTTCTGGAGGCAGTCATGGCAAGGATGGGCTTCTGTACTACTTTCATATCTATGGTGAGAGGAGTCCTGGACTCGGCTAGGATTTCAGTTCTCATCAATGGGGAGCCGAAGGGGTACTTTTCTTGCTCCCGGGGTGTGCGTCAGGGAGATCCTCTATCACCATTGCTTTTTTGTATTGCGGAGGAGGCGCTTGGGAGATGGATTGATTGGGAGATCGATAGAGGCCGACTTCGTCCCATCCGATATGTCCCTCGTTATCTCTTCTATGCGGACGACATCATGATATTTTTTAGGGCCACTGAGTCTAATATCAGGAACCTGCATGCTGTTTTACAGGGGTATGGTCGTCTTTCAGGTCAGATCTATAGTCCTCCGAAGTCTAGGGCTTTCTTTGGGCGTGCTGTTCCCCAAAGGCTTCGTCGTCGGATGCTCAGAGTCACAGGCATCGAAGAAGGTTCCCTTCCTTTTACCTACCTTGGAGTTCCGATCTTTCGTGGTTGCCCCAGGAAGGCTCATCTACAGCCTGTGGCAGACGATGTTATTGCCAAGTTCAGTCGTTGGAAGGGTAGCTCCCTTTCCTTAGCAGAGAGATGATATTTGATTAACTCGGTTATCACGGGATCTATGGTCCACTCTATGATGGTCTATAAGTGGCCTATTTCCCTACTTCGCCAGGTGGAATCTGCTATGCGCAAATTTCTTTGGAAGGGAGACGTCAATCGTAAGAGTGGTTCTTGTTCGGTCTCGTAGAAGAGGGTTTGTGCTTCCTTTGGAGAAGGAGGGATGGGGGTTCGCTCCATTAGATTGGCGAATGCCTCCTTTCTCTGTAAGTTGAGTTGGGACATTCTTCAGCACAAATCTCCAGATACAGCTCTGCTTCACAGGAGACACTTTACCTCGGATGGCAGATTGCGTCCCCATGGGAGGATCTCTTCTATTGGGCCGGGTATTCATCCTCATGTTTCGAGGCTCTCTGATGGGTCGAGATGGTTGATTGGTAGGGGTTCGACAGTTAGCTTCTGGCATGATAACTGGTTGGGTTACACTATTTCTGATAAGATTGGCCTCCCGGATTGGTTTGCTGCTACCCTGAAGAGCACGGTTGGGGACTTCTTCTATGACGATTGTTGGCACTTTGAGGAGTGCTTCGTTACGGACTTCACAGATATCATCAGATACATCCTTCAGATTAGGGTTCTTGATGGCCCTGACAGACGTATTTGGGAAGGTACCACCTCAGGGGAGCTAACCTCTCGAGTGGCCTATGACATGCTCAGATCTCCTCTCCCTCGTCTTGGCTGGTCGTCGTGGATTTGGAGTTCCTTCATTCTGATGTGTCGTTCTACGGTTATTTGGAGGGCGATATGGGGCAAACTCCCCACTTCTGATTGGCTGGTCTCATTTGGGATTCACGGTCCTTCGATGTGTATGCTCTGTCGTAGAGACTCTGAGTCTTTAGACCACTTATTAGCTCACTGTCCATTCACTCTGGAGGTTCTTCAGCATCTGACTCGGCTTTTTGGAGTCACGATCCACACATGGATCAACTTTCTTGACATCTTCCTCCAGGCTACTAGAGTTCGATTGGGTCCGCAGTCTTTGGAGTTATGGAGAGCGGCATTTGTCACTACAGTTTGGGCTATTTGGGCTCTGCGGAACAGGGTGGTCTTTGATGGGGTCTCCCCCACATTCAGACGTTGTATGGCGCAGATCGTTGCTGGTATTAGGGAAGCCAATAACATCTCTCGGGGTTATGCCGTTGGTTCAGTTCGGGATCTCTTGATTGCCAGATCTCTTGGTGTTTTGGGCAGGCACAAGCCGACTCGACATGGTTGGTCTGTTAAATGGATCCCCCCGAATCCGGATTGGTACAAGATCAACACAGACGGCAGTGCAACATCCTCTCCAGGTAGTCTGCATGCAGGGGCGGTGTTTAGGAACTTCAGGGGGTTCTTTATTGTGGCTATTGCCCAAGAGGTTGGTTGGGGCATTCCTTTTGAGGTAGAGTTAACAGTGACACTCATTGCTATTCAGTATGCCCATGCCCAAGGGTGGCGGTTCTTATGGATCGAGTCGGACTCCAGTCTGACAGTTAGCACTTTGATGAGCTTTACTCCTTCTATCCGTTGGCATCTGCAGGGTCTCTAGAGTCAGGTTCATCCTCTTACCATAGACATGCACATTCGGTATTCTCACACTTTTAGAGAGGTCAACCAGGCGGCTGACGCAGTGGCCAAGACGAAGATCAATTGCATTTGGAGGGGCTATCCTCCAGACTTCTTACTTACTTTCTTGCATAAAGATTTGTATATCGTCTTTTACAGACATTGATTGTTAGAGGAGTTTACTTTTTCCTTCGCCTGGGTTTTGTCCCTGAGGAGGGTTTTCCCAGGCAAGGTTTTAACGGCACTCTGGCCTCTGGCTCGACTTGTGAGCTTATGGTTTTAGGTTTTCTTTTTTTCTTTTATATTCCATACCTTTTTATTGACCTATGGGATCAACTTAGAAACTGAGTAAAGATAATGTTGGCCAGAATGTTGACACAACATTATACAGATCAATGATAGGAAGTCTTCTTTATTTGAGCTCTAGTAAACCTGATATTATGTTTAGTGTCTGTTTATGTGCTAGATACCAATCTAACCATAAAGAATCACCCATGAATGCTGTTAAAAGAATCATTAAGTATGTTGCAGGAACATGTGATATAGGAATATGGTATAGCAAAGACACAAATTGTACCTTGATTGTGTATAGTGATGCAGATTGGACAGGAGATTGTGATGACAGGAAAATCACAACTTAGCACAGCAGAAAACAAAACTGTGTGTCTCAATCCACAGCTGAATCAGAATACATTGCAGCAGGGAGTTGTTATACTCAATTATTGTGGTTGCAAAAAATGTTTCATGATTATGGCTTACCTAGTTATGTTTTGACTGTGTACTGTGATAATACAAGTGCTATAAATATTTCTAAAAATTCAGTGCAACATTCATTAACAAAACACATAAGTATTAGACATCACTTCATTAGAGATCTTGTTGAAAAGGAAGTTGTTAAGTTGGAGTACATATGTACTGAAAAACAATTGACTGATATTTTCACCAAAGCTCTTGATGACAAGAGGTTTTCATCCCTTCGAAAATCTCTTGGTTTGTGTAATAACTGAAATTATGATCAAGGGTGTTGTATCAAATGCGGTAGCATTTATTAGGTATGAGACTAGATTAGTTGCACAAGATTACACTCAAGTTGAGGTTATTGATTTTGATGAAACTTTTGCACATGTTGCTAGGATAGAATCTATTAGATTATTGCTAGCAATTGCATGTTTTATTGACATTAAACTTCATCAAATGGATGTATAAGATGCATTTCTAAATGACATTTTGAATGAAGAAGCATATGTTGAACAACTTAAAGGATTTGAAGATCCACAATACCCTGATCATTTTGTTAGAGGAGAAACTGATATAACTTTGTTTATTAAGCACACTGGAGAAGATTTACTTATTGCTCAAATATATGTTGATGACATTGTGTTTGGTTTAACGTGTGATTAAATGTTAACCAATTTGTTAAAGCAATGACTGCAACATTTGAGATGAGTATGGTTGGAGATTTGAATTATTTTTTAGGTCTTCAAATCAAGCAATGTAAGGATGGTATATTCTTCTCTCAAGGTATGTATGCTAAGAACTTGGTTAAAAGGTTTGGTCTTGAAAGTTAAAAAGTAATGAAAACTTCTATGAGATCTACTTTGAAACTTTGCAAAGACAATGCTGGAAAGGATGTTGATCCAACATTGTATAGATCCATGATAGGAAGTTTACTTTATCTAACCTCTAGTAGACCAAATGTTATGTACAATGTTTGTGTTCTTGTTTGTTCTAGGTACCAAACTAATCCAAATGAATCTCACCTAAATGTTTTGAAAAGAATTATCATGTTTGATGCAGGTACAAGTGAACTTGGGATATGGTACACTAAGGACACCAACAACACTTTGATTGGATACAGTGATGCGGATTGAGTATGAGATATAGATGACATAAAGAGTAAGAGTAGAAGATGTTTCTACATAGGAAACAATCTTGTGGTTAAGCAAGATGTTTCATGACTTATGAAATTGAAATTAATATCCTTACAATTTTCGGTGATAATACGAGTGCATAAACATTTCTAAAAATTTTGTACAACACTCACTCACCAAACACATTTGCATTAGGCATTATTTTATGAGAGATTTGGTGGAGAAGAACATAATGAAGTTGGAATACGTACTTACTGAAAATCATAATGATGATATATTTACTAAGGTCTTGACCTTGAGAGATTCTCATCTTTGAGGAAATCTCTTGGTATGTGTAGTATCTGAATAATCCTAGATGGATGATGTCACAAATGTTGTAACATTTGGGACAACATCGTAAGGTTGTATAGTTGTTACATATTTAATTTATTTTCTATTTTCGTTGAATAATTCCTTTGTAAAATATTCTTGAATCTAAAATTTGTTGTGCAAAAATAAACATGTCTTACACCTCTAAAATGCATAAAAAATAGAATGTTATTAGCATACTAAAAGATGTACCAAATCACTGAGTAACTATGGAGCACGAAGTTCGGTACTACGATGCCTTCTTTTCAAAAGGTGATATTTGGTAAAAACATCAAGAGGTTTGTAACCCATTAAGTAAGTATGGGGCACGAAGTTCGCTACTACGATGTACTCTACAGGAACAATGGATCAATACAAATTAGATGCAATAACAAAAAAAAAAAAAAATATGGTGCAACACAAATGAAGTAAATTCATGTAAAAACCGTGTTGAGGTGTATGTAACAGTTTTGAGCATAACATTAGATGATTTAATTATATTTTTATAAGTAGTAATTATTTGATTATTTGTGGAAATTTATTTTATTTATTCTGATTATACTAACTCACGTCTTTGGTTTATTTTCAGGTTATACACATTTAAATATTTTAGAATGTTCTTAATTTAATTAATTATTTAATTATGATTTTACCCACTACTTAACCATGATCTATTTTTGTGGCTAAGTTTATGGAGTATTATCGAATTCCTTCTAGAATCTTTCTTAGTTAGTTTTTATTTTTATACGTATTACTTCCAACTATGCATTCTCTCCTATATACTTCTTATAACATGATATACTAAGCATTGCATTTTTTTCGAGTGATTTGAGTATTGCTTTTTAAGATTTGCTAAAGCCTTGTTTGTCTCGAATTTTGTGATTATCTTTTCGATTTCTTGGTGTTGAAATAACAGGAAATAAAGAAACTACCTCACCGCACTCAAACTCCCACGAAACCGTCATCTCCATCTCTCTCAAACCTTAATAGTTTCGCTTGCATGGCCGCTTTACACCAAAAACTCACCAACTGCTACAAGAAAAGCTGAAACACTTACCCAAACAACTTCAGTTACACCCATTCCTACAACTGTTCACATTCAACTCGATTCGACCCTTAACGAGCTGAACCAAGCTGTTGAGAATATGTCTCAATCGAATGTGAATTCTAAGAATCTATTTATTCTTACTGTTGGAAATATGTCCATTGACATTTCTCACTACTGAAAACCGAAACACTCACCACTACACTTGATTCGTTCACCTAAAAAAGGCCCCAATTTCCAAGTCCTAATACTGAAACAGAGGCAATTACCTCGAATGCTACCTTTCTGGGGGAGATTGAGAAGGAAATTGATGATTTTCCTGTTGTTGAGCAGAATGAGTATGCAAATGCTGAGACATCCGATTTTGAGGACGCTTAAATGAAGGAGACCGACGCGAATGCTAACTCAGGTGAAATTAACTCTTATCTTTCTAATACTGATGAATTTGAATAGATTGCATTTAGGAAGAATATTGAGAAAGAAAAGAAAAGGAGAAGTTTTGTTCAACGAAGGAGATCCGACTATGTGTTTACTAGAGTTGATTACTCTAACTCGCTGAGGAGAAAGAAGAAAGGAAGTAGTGTTGTTGATGAACCGATTCAAGGTGTTTTTTATTAATC
The DNA here is from genome assembly GCA_963675135.1 of Galeopsis tetrahit. Classification (NCBI taxonomy): domain Eukaryota; kingdom Viridiplantae; phylum Streptophyta; class Magnoliopsida; order Lamiales; family Lamiaceae; genus Galeopsis; species Galeopsis tetrahit. Next base: position 36,957,119 of record OY776122.1, read on the forward strand.
GGAGGAAGAAAATGTGGTTACTGAGAAATGAGTTAAAAGAAAGTATGATCCAAAAGGTGAAGAAGGTTGTTGTTGAACGAGACTTGCCCAAAAGAATTTAATCTGATCTAGGGGATAATCCCATTGTGTATGAGATTAAAAAGACTCTGAGGAAGAATGCTGCATCAAATGCTGAAGCAAGTGCCGCAACACCAGACCCTGATGACAATAAAAGTGATGATTCTGAGAAGAGCAGTAGTAAGGACTCTGAATCAACCGAGGAGACAAATTATGAAGGAGGTAATTCTAATCCTAATAATGATTCTGAAACTAATAGGATAGGATAGTTGCTAAAATAACTAAGCTATCTAGATGAAAGTTGTTAATGGAAAGAGAATTAACATTGCTGATTTTGAGAAGTGAAGGGTTCATATAATTTTTGAAAGGAAATTTTTGAAAACAGTAACTTTGAGTGATACTTTTGTTTTTGGTTGGGTATATGTACTTTATGCTTGACTTAGGAAGAGTACGGGTAGACGCAGCTCTAAATGATATGGGAATGTACAATTTAGGTGGAGATCAGTTTCATTTACTTCGGAATTGATTAATGATCTCTTAGAGATAGAACCTGTGATTGATGAAGATGAAATTGATTTGAAGTTGGTTGCTACTTGTTGGGAATAAAATGAGTTATGTTTTGATTGAATACCAAAACCCCCTGAGACATGCCTAAGTCATGATTGAATATGTTCTAGAAATGTTAGAACACATAGATGCTAATATGTTAGGTAGCTCTTAGATGATTAGATGCACAATTTGAGGGGGAAAACATGCTTAGAAGTTCATCAAGATCAAGTCCCCTCAAGGCTCAAACTCTGGATACAACACTAAGTCTTTTGAAGATCAACTATACTGATCAGGAGAGTTGTCCAGAGGAGTTGTCTCAGCACAATCAATTCAGAAGAAGTGTACTGAAAGCTTGAGGTCAACTATGCTGAAGATATAGAGACAACCCTACCCTAAAGAACTACAAATCAACATGCTAAGATCACTTTGAAGTGAAGCAAAGGGTATGAGTCAAGTCATCTGAAGAAGAGCAAGCCAACCTTGCTGATAAGCAGGACTGCTGATAGTGATAAGAAGAGTTGTCCAAATGATGAGGAATGTTGTCCTATCAATGGAACAACCTTCAGAAACCATGTCCAAGTCCTAACAAGAGAATCTGAAAGTCAGACATTGGGAAGAGTGCTGCAGAATGAAGACAAAGTCTTAACAGCCGTTTATTTCCCAAATGAGGACATGTCACTATCAAGATTCTGTCTTCAAAGTGTAAGAACTAAAAGAAGACATTTATGGACATTGGAGGCTGCCTCTCCAACGGGCAAATCCTTCATTTGTCTATAAATACAGAAGTGTGAAGACCATTTGAAAGCACCTCAACAATTGACAAGAATATCCAACTATCCTACAAGCTAAAGTGCTTTCAAAGACTATCTTAGTCTTCAAACACTTCATCTAAGCTGTACTACATTGTATATCCATACACAAGCTTAGAGAGATATCCTATCCTTATACACTGATCTTCATTGTAAAGGATATCTCATTAGTTGGAACCTTACTTCAATCCTCATATCTTTCAAGAGTGAAAGTGAGAAGGTTGTAGTAGTAGAAGTGGTAGGAGCTGACTGTTGAGAGAAGAACAGTTCAGTTCTGAGTTGAGAAGAGGGTACTAGGACTCTAGACATCCTAGGGATCAATTCACCAAGGAGTGGTGTTCTTGATCAAGTGCACCTTGGCACTATAAAACAAGTTAATTCCAAAGAGAAGGAATTATCCTATTAAATCAGGGAAAGTGGATGTAGGAGCTTGAGTCTCTGAACCACTATAAACTCTTGTGTTGTTTTGCTTTACAAAGTACTTTCATACATTCAACACTACACACAAAACTGATCTTTTAAAGGATACATACTCAAAGACTGTGCAAAACCTATTTGGACAAGTTCCCTGAAACTGGACTGTATTGAATTGACTAAGTGATTTCAGAAACTAAAGGAGTCTAAACTAAAAGGGCCAACCACTATTCCGCACATATAACTCCCCTAGATAGTTATTCAACTAAGTACTCAATAGTACTTAGTAATCTGATTATCTTAAAGAGTTAATCATCTTCAGCAGAGTTGTCCAAGACAACCTTGCTAAGCTCTGGTTTGATCAAGTTAGAAAAGAATTTGCATACAAGTGTATTCCCCCCCATACACTTGTTATATACTCCTTTCAGGACCAACAAGTGGTATCAGAGCAGGGGTTCAAAGACCACTGCTTCTGAAAAGCCATCTTGGTTTTCAAAATCATATATTTAGTGTGGTCACTGAACTGATCTATCTGAAATCCTATTTGATTGTTGACTGACTGTTTGTTCTTGAGATATGGCCAACAACAATGCTGTTGTTCCACCTCCTACTGTCCAAGGATTGGACAACATGGCTACAAATCCAGTCAACCACATTTCACATCACAAACTGCCCATGTTCTCAATAGACAACTATGATTTCTGGAAAATCAGAATGAGGGCTCATCTTGCATCTCTACACAGTGATATACTGAGAGTGGTCACAAGAGGTCCTTTTGTGTTCACATTTGTCAATCCCAAAGTCACTGAGGCTCAAAAGGCAGACACAAGAGAGATGCTCCCCAAAGATGAAGATGACTTCACTGCTGATGAAAAGAGGAAAGATAACTTGAATTATCTTGCCATGAACACCCTCTACCAAACAATTCCAGATGCAATAATGGGTAGAGTCTACCACTGCACAACTGCCAAAGAAATTTGGGATACTCTTGCTGAAATGTGTGAGGGTACTGAAAAGATCAAGGAGAATAAGCTCCAAGTTGCTGTGCAGAAATTTGAACAGTTTGCAATGGAGTCTGAGGAGTCCATTGATAAGTTTGCTGGTAGATTCACTGATGTGATGAATGAGATCAACTCATTGGGCAAGGTCTACACCAAGAGAGAAGTTGGATTGAAAATCTTAAGGAGTCTCACTAAAAAGTGGGATGTCTATGCCGTAATGATGCAGAATACCAAAGATCTCTCCACCATGCCCATGCAACAAATCTTCTCTGAACTCAAAGCTTATGAGTTCGACCTCAATAGAAGAAAGCCTATTGAGGAACCTTCAAATTCTACTAAGGGAGTGGCATTCAAAGCCAAAACTGCTGAACCTGAAATGCAGTCCACTCCAAGATCATCAAAGTCAGTCTCAAAGACTGAAATGAAGGAAGAACTAGCCTTGATGGCTAGAAGGTTTGAAAAGCTAAATTCAAGGTTTGGTAGATACAAGAAATTCTACCAGGACAACAAATTCAGGAGAAGGTACAACTCCCCTGAAGATCAGGCTGAAGCCAAAAAGCCTGAAGAGAAAAGATCAGAGGACAAGTACTCTAATAGGAGAAGGTCCAGTAGAGCTGAACCTTCATCATCAAAAAGAAGAGAAGAATCAAAGAAAGAAGATGATGAAGATCTGTGCTATAACTGCAAAAAGAAAGGGCACTTCCAGTATGATTGCCCTGAACTAAGCTCTAAGGAGAGAAGAGAGAGGCAAGCCAAAAGAGACAGAAAGTTCACCAATAGAAAGGCCATGATGGCTGGTGAAGAGTCTGATAGTGCTGAAAGTTTCAACTCTTCAGATGGACTGTTCTCCAACAGTGAAGATGATGATGATGTCTGCAACATGGCTCTTGAGGATGATGAGGTATCCTCTACTTCTAGCTCACCATCATTCATCTCACAAAACAATAGTGAGGTCAACTTGATGCTTTCCCTTGGAAAGTTGATGGAAGATTTCACTATGCTACAAGAATTTCATGATAATTGTGTGAGAGAAAATGAAAGATTGGCTATTGAACTTGCCAAAAACTCTGAGGCAGTTGTTGATGTCAAGTCTACTGAGTTGTATCAACAAGTCTTGAGAGAGCTTGAGGAAGCAAATCTCAGGATAGTTGACCAACAAAAGGAGATTGATGATCAACTTCTCTCTCAGAAGAGAAAAGATTTTGAACTTAAAATTCTAAATGCCAAGTTTGAAAACCTCTCACATGAATATGACATTCTTAAAACTAGTGAAGAGAGCCTGAAATTAAAGATGCCTGCCCTGAAGAAATCCTCTAGAGCAATAGAGGAAATTCAGAGTTATCAAAGACCTATGGCTCAAAGAAGTGGATTAGGTTTTGATCCATTTGAATCTTTACCTTGTCTTAGTGTTGCTTCTGTAAGTAACACTAGGAGAATCTTTGTTAAGTCAGTGGCACAAACTGAAAATGAAATAATTCAGCCACTGAACAAAGGAAAGGGCAAAATGGATGATCTGCCTACTCAAATGCTTCAGGAGACTAGGCCTAAACCTAAGGAAATGGCCAAAGTTCCTGAACATAAGAGGAATGTTGGTCAGCAGAGTAGACCCAATGGAAGGGCAACTCTACTGAACAATGTTTAGAGGAATTGTCCAAGGTATAATCAGCCTAGGCCAACTCCTCTGAGAAATCCTCAGCTGAATAGACCTAAGGATAAATATCCTCAAAGGCAGAATAAAATGAGACAACCAAAACCCTTCATGCCAAAGGGTAATGGTCATAAGAAAGCCTTTCCTCAAAGATTCCCTCAAGTTACACATAGAACTCAAAAGTTCAGGAGACTTGACAACCCTCCTGAAACTTACAGAGTCAGCACTCTCACACACACTTTCCCAAAGGCATTTAAGGGAAAGACATTGTATTTAGATGTTAGAGGAAGACAACTTAGCCACCTTGAATCAATCAGGGTTATTAGGCAAGTTTGGGTTCCTAAAGGTACAGCTAACCTCTCAGGACCCAAAACTCAAAGGGTACCTAAACCAATCTAATTGCAGGTACCATTGGGCCACAAGAAGAGGAGCATGAGCAAAAAGTCAGCATGGTACCTTGACAGTGGATGTTCAAGGCACATGACTGGAAACAAGGAACTCCTCACTGATTTTATTGAAAGAGAAGGCCCAAATGTCACATTTGGAGACAGCTCACAAGCAACTACAAAAGGTTATGGTACTTTGATGATTGGTAACATCAAAGTATCCAATGTATCTTATGTGGCTGGTCTCAAATATAATCTCCTAAGTATCAGTCAATTCTGTGATAAAGATTTCAAAGTTGAGTTTTCTAGTGGAAAATGCTTAATCAAGGATAAGGCTCAACAAATTCTATTGACTGGAACTAGGAAAGGAAATGTGTATTTTGCGGACTGGGACAAGTCTACTGATGCTGCATGCTTCATTGCTAAGAGTTCTAGTGAACAAAGTTGGTCAAGATCCACACAGATCATCAAAAAGCTGATATACTAACTAAGCCACTTGCAGAGGCAAGATTTCTGGAGCTATCAGCAGAGTTGGGATTACTTGATCCAGGGAAGTTGGACAAGTAAATTTCATTGGAGTTAATGGGAGTAAGGGAATTGAGTTGATCTTCAGCAGACTTGGACAAGTCTACTGAAGTACAGAAGAGATGATCACAATTGTTTAGGACACTTGTCCATTGAAACTCAGGACTCTTGTCCACATCTCTTCAAGACACTTGTCCTTGTAGGGTCAGATAAGTTGTCCTGGCTATCAAACTATTTTCTTGGTTTGATAAGTACCTATTTTGGGTAATCATTGTCTACCTTGATACCTGTCACAACTACAGATATCATCTCTGTGGGATTTAATTTGTCCCCCACCCAAAAGGTCGCTTTCCATGCATTAAATGCCAAGATTTAACTCTTGTTTGCATTACACTTTTCAAGCCATGATCTATCTCGAAAACTCCCCAAGCATTAACTAATATTAAAAACCTTCCACGTTTTGAATAGAACCAACAAGTCACTATTACATTGGTTTTTGACCATTGGATCAAAACTGGCCAACTCCCCTGAAATCCATCCTGGTCGTCCAAGTGTATTTTTCCATATTTGACAACCGTTGAAAATACACAAATCTCACCAACTCATTGACAAACATTCTTTTTAGAATATTCTCAAGTCTTAAGAACTCCCCACACACTCTTCTTCCCCAAGTATTTGAAACCCTAGCTCATTCTCTTCAAACTCTCTCAAAACTCTCTCAATTTCATTTATGTATCTCTCAAATGGCTCCCAAAGTTAGACCTGAAATGATAATTGATTTCTCCAACAAGGCTCTTGACCTTGATTTTGGTTATTTGAGCAACAAGAACAACCTTCACTTTGAGCCAATAGTATCATTTACAAGTGAAGATCCTGAGATCACTCCAACCCTGAGATGGTTGAGAAGAGCAGGCCTTCAGAAGTTCATGGAGGAAAGGCCAAGCTCTTGTTTGGACAACTACATGGCTGAGTTCTTTGCCTTTCTCAAGTGGAGAGGCAAACCAGAAGATGGTGAAATTTTCACCAGATTGTCCTATGTTGCTGAAGAAGAGGAAGAAGAGAGATTTCATAGAGTGAAATTCTCTTCAGAAGATCTTGAAGGAGCATTTGGATTGCCTTCTGAGGGAAGGAATCCAGAAGTCTATGGTACTGGCCATGAAGATGATATAGCACAAGAATGGCTATTAGTGCCAGGTCCTCTATCTTCAACACAAAACAAGAAGACTCTCAAGCCTAAATTTCTCAATTTGTTTGAGGTAATCACCAAGAGTCTCATGAGCAATACTGGAAGCTTGGAGCAGGTCAGCCATCCTAGAATCAGAATTATGGCTGCAGTCATTGATGCCAGTGACAAGGGTATCAAATTTGATTGGAGGACCTTCATTATTTCTGATATGATGAAGGAAAAGGCCAAATTTAAGGTGAAAGCCCACAACAAGGTTGTGCTAGAAGGGAAACTCAAGTATTGCACCAGGGCAAGCTTGTTGATTGAAAGATTTTCCCATTATTCCCAAATGCAAACCTTTGCAAAGCCCCTCCCAGCCCAAAAGATTCTGTTCAGAAATCTCAGCAAGAAAACTGAGCAAAGGAGGATGATAGTGGCCAAGCCTGCTGAAGCAAAGATGGAGGAAAGGCCAAAGATGAAGAAAAGGACAAAAGCCAGAGTGGTGAAGACAAGGAAAATGTCTCAAATCATTTCAGAAGAGACCTCAGATGCTTCAACTGAGATTGAAGAAGTTGCTGAAGAAGGTGTGCAAGTACCTTCTGATCATTCAGAAGAGTTGAGGCAGAAATACAATGAGACTAGACAAAAGTCTAGGGGTGATAAGAGGATTAGGGAGGTTGTCCCTGAGAAGAATGATGAAGGAAGTGGGAGCAGTAGGGCTAACAAGAGAAGGGCCAAGCCTACTGACAAAGTGTTGGAGCTCCAAGAGGAAAGTTCTCTACAAATTGCTCTAAGAGAGAGCAGGGCTGAAAGCAGGACCAAATCAAAGTCAAGGACCAACTCATCTGGTTCTGGTACTCCAGAATCCAAGGTCCCTGAAGGTCAACCAATGGAGGCCAACATCCCTGAAATTCAGAATCCTGAGCCCAACTCCCCTGAAACCCATATAACCCCAACCAATCAACCTATCACCCCCATCAATCTTACAAAGAGATACTCTCCTGAAGGAAGTGTGCAAAGAAGTGGGATAGATGTGCTAGCAGATATAGCAGTAGATGAGACAAGATTACATTCTCCCCTTGACTCATCTATGCTCAATTATTCAAAGCTTTTAGAAGCTGCACTCTTTGAGCCAACCCCCCTAAGTAAAGCCCCTTCAGATTCATTGCTCTCAAAAGCAACTGAAGATCCTTCTATTACACCCAACCCTTCTGAAGCCAACATTCCTGAACTAAACCTTCCTGAAGCCACTTTAGGAGAACCCAGGGCCAACTCCCCTATAACCCAAAGTCCCCATTCAAGTGGAGATGAGGAGGAGTATACTTATGAAAGTATGCTCAGAGGAGGAGCCAAAGCTACTGTGGACAGTTTGTATCCACAACTTGCTGAATTTCCAAGAATTCAGAAGACATTTCATGATCTAAGGATGCTTGTTGATGTAAAAGACAAATCAATGATGGAGATATCACAAGTCATCCAAGATAAGGGTGCAAACTGGTGGCAAGTGGAGGAGAACAGATTGCTACACTTTGCTGGAGTTTCAAAGACAAGATTTCTCATTGATGAGGAAGTATTTGCAAAGCTGGTAGCTGACAAGATTAATGAGGAGAGGGAAAGGAAAGTTAAGGGCATCAAACACCCTGAAAGTAGCTCTAATGATGATGATTCCCCTGATGATCCCTCAAACCCCTCAAAACCCAACCCTCCTGAAACCCCTCAAGCCAATCTCCCTAAGCCTTCTGTATCTAAAAGATTATCCAACCCTCCTAGAACCTATCATAGGAAAGGCTCTGTAAATTCAGAGGTGTTGACCATGGGTGGTAACACAACCAAGGACACATCTGCCAATGAAGGTTCTTCTGAACCCAAGGCACAGCCTAAAGATGTGGAGGTTCCTGATTTAGAGGCTGGTTTGGTTAAGGCCTATTCAGTGTCAGATGAGTTGGACACTAATCAGCCCTTAATCATTCAGGATGACTCAGTGGCTGTTGATATAAGCACTGTGATCTCCCCACAACTGCCATCTTTGAACCTTGTTGAAGGTAGAGATGTTGCAGGATTAGGTGTTGGAGTTGAAAAGGAGAACTTAGTGGAAAAACCAGAGGGAGAAGTAGATGATAGAGAGGTGGTGATCACTAGGATAGTGAGTGTACCACCAAATGAGGGTGATATAAGTGAGGAAGGGCAGGCTATTCTTGAAGTCAAATCTGAACTTCAAGAATCCCTTGATGAGAGGAGGCCTGTTCCTTTAAGTGAGGAAATCATTGTTGAAGGGAGAAAAGAATTAGTTGAAAATGAGGAGAAGACTGCTGATGTATCAGAGTCTTATGAAAAAGAATTGGAGGGAGACAAGTGTGTTTTTACTGATGCTTTTGATTTGTCTGATATTGCAGGTATAACCTTTGATCAAATTTTTGCAGATGAACTGTTAACAGATGCACCCATCCAAGTTGATAGTGGATCAGCACAAGCCTTGCTTGGGATGCAATCAGAGAAGTTGGATTCCTTGGCTCATCAAGTCCAAACAGCTCATGCAGAAACTTCTGGAGCTTTGGATGAGCATGGAAGAACTTTGGCATCTGTAGAAATGAGACTAACTGGCTCAGAGGATGTGGTGTTACCTACCTTGGAGGCAAGGATCAGTGGAGTTGAGACTGGTCTGCAAACCATCTCCACTGAAGTTATCAAAGCTAAAAACACCATGAGGTCAGTTTCAAAGGATGTTAAGAAGGAGAAATCTTTGCTAAGAATCAACCACAATAGGAATGTGAAGACATTGAGGTCAGTGGTGAAGAAAGCCCTTGGAAGAAAAACTGCCTTGCAAAGACAAAGAGCTGAAGAGCAAAGACTAGCTATGGTGAAAGTAGCCTTAGAAAAATTTTCCCAAGAGGTGCTGGCCAACATTGCTGAAGGTGCAGTGGCCAACCTCACTGAGCTTCTTAAGGCCCAACTAGATGCATCTCTTAAGGCAACCATGGAGGAGGTTGTCCAACAGAAAATGAAGCCTGTTCTAGCTTTCCTCAGCTTGAGCAGTGATAGGATGCAAAATATACATGATGAGAATGTATATCGGTTGGAAGAGATGAAGTCTCTCACCCAAGCCCAGTCCTTATTGGCAACTACTATGAGTGAACTGAAGCCAGAATGTTTTGATGCTGCCAAAAAGGGGGAAAGGGAAAGAGCAAGGGCAAAAGGTTCCTTAGTAATTGGAAGCCCAGTTAAAGGAGGAAAGGATAAAGACAAGGCTCCTGAAGGAAAGGGTAAGGAGCCAGCAGTGCTAAACTTGGATGAATTGGATGAAGAGGAGCAATTAGCACTTGCCTTGAAAAACACTATGGCCTCAGCTCAAGAGGAAAGAGTAAGGCTACAGCAAAGACTAGGTGGTGAAGTGTCTGGTTTGGACAAAGATGCTGAAGGTGTCCAAACTAGAGGAAAGATAAAGAAGGGAAAAGGAAAGAAAAAAAAAGTTGAAACATTCACTGACTTTCCCAACAACCTTGATCTTCCACCTGAATTCAGAGTTGTTGATGATGAGCCTGTCTCAAAGAAGGTCAAAACTGTTGAAAAGCCCAAGAATGCTGAAATATCCAAGACTGCTGAAGAAGACAAGTCCACTGAAAGTACCAAAGCTTCTGAAGATGTTGAGGAGCTATATGAAGAAGGCTTTGGTCCTGAACCCAAGAAGAAGAAAGTGATTGTGCTAAATGATCCATCAAAGTTGTTTCATGAAGGGTATGGCAAAGACCCTGAAACACAACAGAAATTGGACATGATGAGGGCCCAAGAAAAGATGGACTTGATGGATGAATCGCAAAGAGCAAGAGAGAAGAGAAGAGCAGACTTCCAGAAGCCAAGAAGAAAGAGAGCAACCTACAACAAGATGAAGCCACAGCTACTGATTCCAATGGATACCAAATATCCTCACTTGGATAAATGGGTACCAATCCAGCTGAATGACTCATGGGAGGAAGCAAAAAGGGAGTATGTCTATGATCAGTATGTCATTGACAGATGGAATGGAAGAGATGCCAACTCCACTTTTGCAGAGTTCATGATAGAATACTATAAAGAGCTCTATCAACAATTGCTTGCAGCTGCTGACATCGCAAGAATTGAACTCAAAGCTCCCAAGCCAATCATTTACATGCCTCCAAAGCTTGAAGGATGGATTGACCAAGCAAGGATTCTGAGAGAATTCACTGAGATCCTCAAGCTGAACAAGATGGTTCTTGGTCCTAAGGGAACAAACCAAGAAGCCATGGCTTTGAAAAGAAGAGTGTGGGCACAATATGGGATGGTGCCACCTCCTGAGGATGATCTCTGAAATGGCTAAGTCTTCTGACCTATCTTAATTGATCAACTATGCTGAAATATGGTCAAGAGTGCTGATGTGGTGTGCTGTGAAAATTTGTTTGCTCTGATATGCTTTGGATTGCTCTGATATAAGCATGGTTCTCTGAAATCTGATGTTTTGCTCTGATCAGTGTTGTTAGTATTTGCTCTAATTCTAAAATTCTAGAAATATTTTGTAGTGAAATGCTCTGATGTATTTAGTGTTAATGATTCATGCTCTGATATGTTAATTTCAATTATCAACATGCCTGTAATGATTTTCTAATGAATGATAGTTAAATTTACTCTGAATCAAGAAACACTCATCTCTCTATGCCTATCTATGAAACCTATCTGCAACATGAATGGTGAATACACTAACACATTGCTTTTCAGGATAATGGACCTTAGTCATGTCTTTTGAAGATTAATGTAATAGGTGTAGCTAAGTCACTTTTGCATAAGTTGTATAGGTTTTGGCATCATCAATAAGGGGGAAATTGTTGGGAATAAAATGAGTTATGTTTTGATTGAATACCAAAACCCCCTGAGACATGCCTAAGTCATGATTGAATATGTTCTAGAAATGTTAGAACACATAGTATAAAGGCTAGATGAGGAGTTAATATGTTAGGTAGCTCTTAGATGATTAGATGCACAATTTGAGGGGGAAAACATTCTTAGAAGTTCATCAAGATCAAGTCCCCTCAAGGCTCAAACTCTGGATACAACACTAAGTCTTTTGAAGATCAACTATACTGATCAGGAGAGTTGTCCAGAGGAGTTGTCTCAGCACAATCAATTCAGAAGAAGTGTACTGAAAGCTTGAGGTCAACTATGCTGAAGATATAGAGACAACCCCACCCTAAAGAACTACAAATCAACATGCTAAGATCACTTTGAAGTGAAGCAAAGGGTATGAGTCAAGTCATCTGAAGAAGAGCAACCCAACCTTGCTGATAAGCAGGACTACTGATAGTGATAAGAAGAGTTGTCCAAATGATGAGGAATGTTGTCCTATCAATGGAACAACCTTCAGAAGCCATGTCCAAGTCCTAACAAGAGAATCTGAAAGTCAGACATTGGGAAGAGTGCTGCAGAATGAAGACAAAGTCTTAACAACCGTTTATTTCCCAAATGAGGACATGTCACTATCAAGATTCTGTCTTCAAAGTTGAAGAACTAAAAGAAGACATTTATGGACATTGGAGGCTGCCTCTCCAACGGGCAAATCCTTCATTTGTCTATAAATACAGAAGTGTGAAGACCATTTGAAAGCACCTCAACAATTGACAAGAATATCCAACTATCCTACAAGCTAGAGTGCTTTCAAAGCTTTCAAAGACTATCTTAGTCTTCAAACACTTCATCTAAGCTGTACTACATTGTATATCCATACACAAGCTTAGAGAGATATCCTATCCTTATACACTGATCTTCATTGTAAAGGATATCTCATTAGTTGGAACCTTACTTCAATCCTCATATCTTTCAAGAGTGAAAGTGAGAAGGTTGTAGTAGTAGAAGTGGTAGGAGCTGACTGTTGAGAGAAGAACAGTCCAGTTCTGAGTTGAGAAGAGGGTACTAGGACTCTAGACATCCTAGGGATCAATTCACCAAGGAGTGGTGTTCTTGATCAAGTGCACCTTGGCACTATAAAACAAGTTAATTCCAAAGAGAAGGAATTATCCTGTTAAATCAAGGAAAGTGGATGTAGGAGCTTGAGTCTCTAAACCACTATAAACTCTTGTGTTTTTTTGCTTTACAAAGTACTTTCATACATTCAACACTACACACAAAACTGATCTTTCAAAGGATACATACTCAAAGACTGTGCAAAACCTATTTGGACAAGTTCCCTGAAACTGGACTGTATTGAATTGACTAAGTGATTTCAGAAACTAAAGGAGTCTAAACTAAAAGGGCCAACCACTATTCCGCACATATAACTCCCCTAGATAGTTATTCAACTAAGTACTCAATAGTACTTAGTAGTCTGATTATCTTAAAGAGTTAATCATCTTCAGCAGAGTTGTCCAAGACAACCTTGCTGAGCTCTGGTTTGATCAAGTTAGAAAAGAATTTGCATACAAGTGTATTCCCCCCCCCCATACACTTGTTATATATTCCTTTCATGACCAACACTACTTTTATAACTAAGGTAGATTAACTAGGTGACAAAATCTTATGCTTGCAAAAGATCTCACACCTCTATACTCTGTACTCCATAAATTGATTGTCTACAATTGGATACCCTCTACAAATTTTACTAAGGTGATTAAGGATTAAGTTTTATTGCTGTATAAGATGATTGTATTGAAGAATTTCAATCTGGATTTAACTATTTTCAACATATGCAGTTTATAGTGATATTTATTATAGAGGGAATTTACCTTACCATTGTTGATATATTCATATCTCAAGAGACATGAATTTTTAAACCTAAGGAAACTGAGGTTATTTGAGGCAAGGTACCCTTGATGACTATATCACCTGCTCTGTTACTTGGTAAAATGATTGTTGATTTGCCTTGCAAAATTCAGATGGTTCTGATCACATAGATGCTCTTATTCCAGTTCGACCAACTCCAGCAAGACCTGAACAGAGAAATACTACACCGAATGTGAACACATTGGCGGTCACATTGGTCAAAATATTTATGTTTCCAGATATTTTATTTTCCTTCAACTAAAACGTTTACAGGACTCTATTGATGGGCTTCAGCTCCTTAAAGTCCAGTGGTTAGAGACGCTTTCTACTACCATAGGGGGAAAAACACCATCAACTTCTGGGGTTCGAAGTGAAGAGCTCCATGGAGATGTACCAGAAGCTGATTGTGTACCTGATGCTATTCATGAAGAGACTACTGAACCAGATATTGTAGTTCACTTTGCTACAACGTGCACTGTTGTTGAAGAGGAGGAGGATTAATTTGCTGATGCTGATGAACGCATGGATGTTCTTTATGACATCTAAACAGGTTATGGTAACAACTGAACAGGTTGATACAAGACAGGGGAAGGGCTGAACATTATAAGTGATTATATGCAGGAAGATGATGCTGCAACTGTTGTTACAACAATATATGTCACTTGTTTGGTTTCTTATGTATTTGTGCTTTTTATACTTCCCTTCATCTTATTCATTATTGTTTCTGTGTTTAAGTTGATTTACAGATTCTATTTTTCCTTCCTAGTTAATAGGTTGTCTTTTATTCAACTTGCTTAATTTGTTTGCATTTATGATAATAGATTACTGCTTTTATGCTTAAATTATTTTCTTACTTATCATTATTTTCTTACTGCATGTTGTATATGTTAGTTGTTTATTGTATTTTTTTTCCTAACTTTGCTCTATTTTCAGTTTGCTTAAACTGTTTGTCTTAAAGAATTTAACTTTGCTTTGAGGATAATATAGAAGTACACTTCTCTTTAATTCTCATTTGCTTACTGCTTATTGTTTAAGTCTTTGTTATATATTGTTTTTCACACATTTTTTGCTCTGTTTTTTTATTTTTAGTCTTTGCTCTGTTTATTTTTCTTTTCTTCATTATTGTTCTGATTTCTTTTGAGTCTTACATAAGTCTTAGGTTGATCTAGTACATATCCATATATGATGCTCTGATTTAACTTTAAAATTTTTGTAAAGTTATATATATTGTTATTATTGTTTTTGTTCTTTTTGCTCTGATTTCTGATTTTTTGTGTCATACTTAAATCTTAAGTTCTCTTCCAATCTAACTTATGATTTTAGTAAGTTTATGTGTTGTGAATAAGTATACTGTTTATACTTGTTCTGTTTTGGATAAAATTATATTGATCTTATGGCACAAATCATTGTAAGATTATCCTTGATCTTCATTTGATTTGATCCAACGATTACAACAGGTGTTGACTTGACTAGTATTTAGCAATGATGTTAACCTCAACTAAATACATAAAACTGAGTATGTGTAGAAATATATGTGCATCAGGTGTGTTGTAGTCGAAAGGTCAAATTGGGGGAGATTGTAGATGTTGTTAACTCTTAAATGCCTTAACATTATCAACAACATCTTAATTTGACCTTCCTTGATTTTTTCTAAATCTTTTCTGAAATGTTACATTAAATGTTGAGTTAAATGCTATCACATTTCAGACGGTGATCTAGATGGTTCTACAAGAGTCTGGAACCTGGAAGATTCCAAAACCTAGGAGAACATGCTAGAAGTGCTAGAAGAGCCTGGAAGCATCTTAGAACGACCTAGAACATTGTGGAAGGATCTAGAGAGATCATGGAAGTTGAGATCCTAAAAAATAGGATCTTACATGGAAGCCTCTAGAATTCATTTTTCTCTCTATAAATACAGAAGAAAGGCTCCATAATTCAGTGTGTACTACTCGATCAATCTCCTAGACTAGCGTTCATCTTGTTAGGAATTGTGGCCCCCGTAGTTATACCATTTAGTTCATACGAAGTATCCCACCCGTATGACTGTGCGCTTTTCTTTATCTATTGAGAGTGTAATCATAGATAGGACTAGCATTTCGGCGGTGTATAATTCATACACTTAGATCGTTTTTAGAACAAGGCACCTGCCTCGTTTGTAGTTTCTGTTGTGAAGATAAGTATTGATATTTCGCCGTAAGGCTAACATAGATTTTTTATTTATAAAATCTATGTTAAAAATATTTCCATTGTGTCTCGTTTGTTTTTAGTGTTTCAAGTCTTCCGCTGTGTATCTTTATTTCTGATATTCTGTTAGAGTCAGTGTTGTACAATTTGTCTCAACATTTAGTACAACATTAATTTGTTTTTACTTAAACATTATACAGGCACACTTAAGTCGCAAAACAGCACACCCTGTTATTGTGCTCGAAGGAGAAACACTGGACAACTCGATGTTCAAAGGAGATGCTCCACCAAACCTGGATGTGGACATGCAAGATAGGCTGGAATCTTCAGATGAGGAAGTGTTGGCCGCCAAATTTGAGAGATTGCACCAGCAGAAAAAAAGGCAAAAAGAAGGTTGTTGTTCCTACAACAAGGAAATGGCCCGGTGGAAAAAGAAAGTCCCAAAGGAACTTGGGAAAAATTGTGGACTACTCAGGCAAGGGGAAGAAGCCTAGAACCGATGGGAATTCTTCTGAGCCCATTGCTGTGTCTGATTCTGAGCCAGAACCAGAAACAGAGCCTGAACAAGCTCGAGTCCAAGAAGAAGAGGAGGTTAATGAAACTGATGTGGATGAAGTGGCTGAGGACCTGGAAGAGGAAAGTGAACCCACTCCACCTATCCAAACCAGAAGATCAAAAAGGCTCCGAGAGACCGCTAGTGTTGCCTCTCCGATGGCAACACCCGAGCCTTCTGATCCTGAATCATTCTCTAGCTCCACAAAAGAAGATGAAAATGAGGTATTGTTCTCTTCTGATGATAGAAATAGTGATTCTGATGAAGAGTATAATGATAAAATTAGTATCCAGTATAGAACCATAAGAACTAGGCAAATTTTGAGTGAAAGACTGATTAAAGTACTTGAATTTGAAGTGATGAATCTGATTGAATGGTTTAAAGAAAGGTCTTTATTGCATGCTCTGCAATTTTCTTGTCCATACATTGTACACTAGATATTTGAGTTTTATACTAATGTCTCTCAACATGCTGGTGATCCGAACTCAACTAGATATGGACAGTTTTGGTTTAGGGGAAATAGGCTTATGATTACTCCTAGGATGATCAATATTATGCTTAAAACTAAGATAATGGAGGATCCAGTGGTTACAGATCATGATGTGATGATCAGTATCCTGACTGGGGGAGTAATTACTCAGTGGAGAAAGAGAATTTTAGCCTCTAAATTGACTAGTCTATACTCTGTGCTACATGAGTTGGTATGTTTCAACTGGTTGCCTACAACAAACAACACCACCCTCGCTCTAGAACAAGCTATACTCATGTACAAAATAGGCCATTTCAAAAGATTCAACCTAGGACAGGTTATCTTTACAAATATGATGACATTCAAATCTGATATGTCTGGAAGAGGCATACTGCTTTACCCCTTCCTTTTGTACAAATTTTTGCTTGATAAATCCTTTGAAATATTAGAAGAGGAGGTGGTTAGCAACTACATACTTGGATTCAGCATATCGAATCAATTCGGAGTTGCACGAGAAAGGGTAGTAGATCTCCCTTTGAGAAGGACTGATAATGGTGTAGGCCCAAGTTCAACTCCCAGTGTTCCAGTGAATGATCCCATACACAACACAACAATGCCTCCAGAAGGAGTTGTCTCCTCTGTTTATTTATCTTCCCATTATATTATGAGGCACATTGATATTTTGTAGGGTTCTATTGTAAATCTGCAGAGTTCTGTGGAGGATCTTCTCATTCAAAAGAAATTTTGGATGGATCTTCTTTCCACTTCAACAGGGGGAGTAGCTGATGGTTCACACAACCAGCAGTCCACTAACACTATTCCTCCATATGTAGATGAACCAGATACTGTTCCTGACAGAACTGATGGAGCTGCTGCTGACACTGAAATGAGGGAAGATGAAGATGACCAGGATATCCAGGATCTGTATGGAGATCTAGATAAATGAAGAGCTTGAAGACAGGGGGAGAGCTTACACTATGGGGGAGTATATGCAGATTATGGAGATGCAACTTAATTACATTTCAGCCCAATCATTTCCCATGTGTTATTTCAATTCCTTCCTTGTTGTAAAAGTTCTATACTTATGTTTATTTATTTTTTTCAAACTCTGTTATTTACTTTTTGTAATTAATTAGGATTTACTTATGTATAAGTTATTTAAATCTAAACAAGTTTTTTGGTTTAGATGTTGTTCTTTAATTTGATCTAATACAAATGCTAATTCAATTTATGTTGAAATATCAATTGTGTTAAATTCTTAATCAATATGTCTGTTGTGCGAACATCAGTTGTGTTGATGTAGAAATGTCAAATTGGGGGAGATTGTTGATGTTGATATAAGTGTTTTGTTTAATGATCCAACACTAACAGCCGAGTGTTGTGTTTAATTAATGTTCCCAACACTTATGACAACATCAAAATTTGCCCTTCCTTTTCTCACTAACATCGATCTTACACTTGTTGTCTAGTAATGTCCCCAGTGCAGTTAGAAGACGTGGGCAACACCAGGTCATGCAACTGCGTGGGAGTGAGAAGTTATTGGACATGATATAACAAGTCCTACATTCAAGGAGAGTGGAGAGAAGTTATGGAAACCGCTTGATCTCACGACTATGATGATCATAGGAGTTGAGAGCAGTTCGTACCTCATGCCTATAAATACTATACCTGCCTCAACACAAGACACACAAGAAGAAAAACTGAATTCGATTACTAGTCTATAGAACGCTTTATACGCTTCTAGTTAGGAAAACTTTTATTTCTTCTTGTAGATTTTCATACTATTGTAAACCCGAATAGTAGTATGTTTAATTATGGTCTTATTTACTAGGTTATATGCATAGATTTATGAGGGAGATAGTTTCATAGGATCTAGTAAATCATTTACACTTATTATAGTGTTATTGCACACCTCTAATAGGTTGTAATCGTTTCACATATTTTTATATAGTGAACAGCGTAGATTATTTTATAATCTATGCAAATTTTGAATATTTCCATTTTCACTTCGTGCAATTTAATTTCCGTTGCATAGTGTTGTCTGGACAGTGCCAACACGATAGACAACATTTCTGATTTCGCACGCACACACACTTTCAGTAATTTTTTAACATGTTAACTTGCGATATGTTGTATGTAGTCCAGCGCTTAAAATTCTCAAGCTTCCTTTATCAATATTATCCTTACTCTAGAATGTGCATACATTGATCTTTAAAGAAAATCAATCACTTAAAATACACCATCAGAGATATGGTATATGAGAAAACTTAGGCATCTCCGATCCGACATACTCTATCTCTCTAATCCTCCTCCAAGTGACAAGGTGGAGCAACAAGAAGATGCTCTTTTGCACAATTTCAAATGTAGACGTCAACTTTATTGAGGAAGTTTGTAAGAGAATCCCAAACATCAAGAAATTGGGTCTACAAAAAAATGTTATTTTTATGTCGACCACTTGCATAAACTTCAATCACTCTACTTCTGTTCTGAAGTACCAAAAAGGGATGAATTTCTGGAGAGTTTGACGTTGTCGAATTTGTTAAGGAAGTTGTCTTTATACAATTGTGGTCTTCATTGGGAAGACATAAACATATATGGGCTTTCGTTGCCTCATCTTCAAGTCCTCAAACTATATTTCAATGTAGCCGTGGGAGCCGAGTGGGATTGTGTCGAGGGAGCATTCCCTCGTCTTAAAGTCTTAAAAATTGATATCTTACATGTGTTCTATATGAACACAAGTATGTTACTTTATTGTTTTGAAATGTTTGTTTCGGTATCCGATTTAATGACCGGCTAATTTGGACGACCAATCTCACCATCAACTAGTCGGGGGCCCGTGGATAGGCTCCTTAAAAATTGTTTGCACCTTAGGGGTTGTAACAACAAACTTCGTGAAATTAATATAAAAACACGAAATTGCAATGCAATTTTATTTATTTTCGAATAAAACCCATAAATTTGTAGGTTATAACCTCTATTTAATTTTCCTCTGATTCTTCTTTTTGAATCTTGACTTTGACTTATATGACTTTCGAACTAAATCCTTACTTTGATCTTGGACTTGAAACTTAGTAACCTTTAATCCAAGGGCTATGAGCCTTTTTTGGATTAAATGCCACATTTGTGGAGAATCCACGAAGAACACAACTGCGCTTGCAAAGAACGACTTTGAATTTGACTTGAAAAACGCTGAAATGAAGGGTTTAGCACCTTAATTCCAAATCGAACGTTACTTTTGGTCGATTTATACGAAGAATGCTTTTGAAACTCATTCGAATGCTCAAGAACTCTCTAAATCTCTACAGAGAATTTTATAGTCTTGAATATTTTCTTGTGTGTGTCAAATAAAGTAGGGGAGGACCCTATTTATAGTGTGAGAGAGTGGAGACTTTCCCTCTTTACCATGCCACATGGCGTCTTCTTATTGACTGATGTTAATTTGATTGACTTGATTAGTTTTAATTTATTTTCCTTCCATTTTTTAAGAAATGTGATTTGATTCTCTCCATATGTGGTAATTTAATTGTATTCTTACCAATTACGGATATCTAGATACCCATATAATTTGATCGGCTTGTACCGTGTATATTAAATATCAATATTTTAACTATTTAATTTAATATATATTTATCCACGTGTCACCATTTGATTGAGTACAAATTTAATTTGCTTACAAAAGTTTTGAACCTAAGATCTAAGAAGGAGGGTTTTGTCCCTAAGGAGAGGTTTTCCGGGCAAGTTTTACGGTGCCCCGACCTTTGATCCAAATGTGGACATATGATTTTAGGTGTTTTTTATTTTTTTTCTTAATTCAAAACGTTAAAAAGATGGAGCATCTATTCACATGTCATTATAATCTTTCCTTTTTGACGAATTTTGAAATTTTCAAAACTTTAAATTCGGCCAACTTTTAAAATTATCAAATCAAAACATATTCTGAATTTTGGCTATATTTATCAAGAATGTTTTATTTTTGGTTTCACTTATTCTATTTAAATAGTTAACTTTTAAATATTTGTTTTACCTTATTAAAAAGATGGAGTCACGTGTCATTATAATCTTTCCTTTTTAACGAATTTTGAAAATTTGAAAACTTTAAATTCGGCCAACTTTTAAAATTATCAAAATTTCAAATCAAAACATATTCTGAATTTTGGATATATTTATCAAAAAGATTTTATTTTTGGTTCCACATATTTAAATAGTTGATTTTTAAATGTCTTTTTTACTTTATTAAGAAGATTATTAAAAAGATTGAGTATCTATCAATAATATTTTTGAGTCCAAAGAATATGTTTATTCTATTTAAATAGTTAACTTTTGAATACTTTTTCTACTTTATTATGTACCAATAATATTACTAGTTACCCCTATATATCTTTTTTATAATTAAAATATAACCTTTTTAAAAACATGTAAAAAAAAAGAGCACGCTTTTATGGACAAGTGAAGTATTATTTATTGAAAAAATTATAAATAACACACCTTTAAAAATACTGTATTCAATTTTCAATAATAATAATAGTTACCCCTATATTCTAGACAAAGAATGTTTCGATTTGGCCCAACTGAGTGCCAATTAATTGATCTTCTAAATGACACAAATTTTTTGTTGTCATTTTTCGTGTTTAATAAATTAAGTCAACTAATTAATCCTTATCTAAATCTATCATCACAAAAATATCTTTCACATAAAAAAAAACTTACTCAAAATATTTATAAACACATTACACAATACACATCGTCTTTATCCATAATTCATCGCCAAAACTCACTAAAAATACACATAAACAATAAAAGCCATATCAATTAGCATATTGGAAAGATTTATATTTTTTCAAAGAAATTTCCTCCCGACACTTCATACAATACTTACTCATTAGTCATTCCCTTTGTTAAAATGTTAGTATATAGGAAAGTTTAAAATGCTTACGCGTCGTCTTGTGTGGTTTCCAAAATCTATAGATTTATCGCATAAATATTTTTGGCAAAATATGGCAAATGGCATATTTATTTTCAGCACGGATTCAACTAAAATTAATAAGCCCTTCACAAATCCAACATATCTTTTTGTCAATTAAAATCTTTTTTTTCAAAATTCGACAAAAATTTCAGAAAATAATTCAAATTTTCAGCAGTTTTATTCATAAACAAAAGAAATATATGTATGTAGAAAAAAATAATCTTGGTGCAGATGACAATATTGTATGCATGAATACGAAATTCTTATTTCTGAATTATTAAGTACTATTTAAATTTATATACGCATATTTATAATTTCAGTAAAATTGTTTAAAATAATTTAAATATTTAATCAATAATCATTTCAAAATATGCAACAAGATCTAATTTTATTTCTTTCCAATTTCGATGCCTATTCTATAATTAACGTGATTTCTCAAGTTATTAAAGACTATATCTATTCATCTTTTTTCATGTGTGTAATTTACAGAGCAAGCAAAAAATAGTGATGGATAACAATCATAACATGTTTACGGTAGAAGACATAACTGATGAATTATGGTTTTCTCACTTCAACTACAATGATCAACATTTAACCTCCTTGTCGTCGATGGTCTGCAGCTCGTCGAAATTGGAATTCGACCGCTTCCTGGAAGAAGCACTGGAATGGGCAGATCAAGAAAACGACGATGATGTTGAAATTATAGAGAGTCAGCAGCCAGAGATGGCGCCTGTTACAGCGGGGGGGGGGGGGTACATCCAATGAATTCAGACGTTGAAATTATAGAGAGTCAACAGCCAGAGATGACGCCCATTTCAGTTGGGGGACCACATCCGATGGATTCGGACGATCATCATGCATTTCTAAGAAGAAGATTCGATTTGGCTTGCAAAGTTGTGGCTTTGATCATGGTAAATCTTTTACTCCACCGTCACATTTATAATTTCACATAACTTAAAAAAATCATAACTGAGTTGTGTTTTACTTGTGATTAGAAAACTAACAACAACGCTATCGAATCATCAGCACCGGCAACCATTTCATCACTGAACAAAGGCTACTTTTTGATTCTATGAAATATTTTTATTGTTGTGAAAACAATGCTCTTTATATACGGATTATTAATTATATTCATTAAAAAAAATATAATAAAATTGTCAATATTAAATTTTATTATATTCAACTCACCTCTCACCTCCAAGTCTAACCAAGCTCGTTTAGCACCTTAATTCCAAATCGAACGTTACTTTTTGTCAATTTATACGAAGAATGCTTTTGAAATTCATTCGAATGCTCAAAAACTCTCTAAATCTCTACAAAGAATTTTATAGTCTTGAATATTTTCTTGTGTGTGTCAAATAAAGTAGGGGAGGACCCTATTTATAGTGTGAGAGAGTGGAGACTTTCCTCTTTACCATGCCACGTGGCGTCCTCTTATTGACTGATGTTAATTTCATTGACTTGATTAGTTTTAATTTATTTTCCTTTCATTTTTTAAAAAATGTGATTTGATTCTCTCCATATGTGGTAAGTTAATTGTATTCTTACCAATTACGTATATCTAGATACCCATATAATTTGATCGGCTTGTACCGTGTATATTAAATATCAATAATTTAACTATTTAATTTAATATATATTTATCCACGTGTCACCATTTGATTGAGTGCAAATTTAATTTGCTTACAAAAGTTTTGAACCTAAGATCTAAGAAGGAGTGTTTTGTCACTAAGGAGGGGTTTTTCGGGCAAGGTTTTACGGTGCCCCGACCTTTGATCCAAATGTGGACATATGATTTTAGGTGTTTTTTATTTTTTTTCTTAATTTAAAACGTTAAAAAGATGGAGTATCTATTCACATGTCATTATAATCTTTCCTTTTTGACGAATTTTGAAATTTTCAAAACTTTAAATTCGGCCAACTTTTAAAATTATCAAATCAAAACATATTCTGAATTTTGGCTATATTTATCAAGAATGTTTTATTTTTGGTTTCACTTATTCTATTTAAATAGTTAACTTTTAAGTATTTGTTTTACCTTATTAAAAAGATGGAGTCACGTGTCATTATAATCTTTCTTTTTTAACGAATTTTGAAAATTTGAAAACTTTAAATTCGGCCAACTTTTAAAATTATCAAAATTTCAAATCAAAACATATTCTGAATTTTGGATATATTTATCAAAAAGATTTTATTTTTGGTTCCACATATTTAAATAGTTGATTTTTAAATGTCTTTTTTACTTTATTAAGAAGATTATTAAAAAGATTGAGTATCTATCAATAATATTTTTGAGTCCAAAGAATATGTTTATTCTATTTAAATAGTTAACTTTTGAATATTTTTTCTACTTTATTATGTACCAATAATATTACTAGTTACCCCTATATATCTTTTTTATAATTAAAATATAACGTTTTTAAAAACATGTAAAAAAAAAAAAAAGAGCACGCTTTTATGGACAAATGAAGTATTATTTATTGCAAAAATTATAAATAACACACCTTTTAAAATACTGTATTCAATTTTCAATAATAATAATAGTTACCCCTATATTCTAGACAAAGAATGTTTCGATTTGGCCCAACTGAGTGCCAATTAATTGATCTTCTAAATGACAAATTTTTTGTTGTCATTTTTCGTGTTTAATAAATTAAGTCAACTAATTAATCCTTATCTAAATCTATCATCACAAAAATATCTTTCACATAAAAAAACTTACTCAAAATATTTATAAACACATTACACAATACACATCGTCGTTATCCATAATTCATCGCCAAAACTCACTAAAAATACACATAAACAATAAAAACCATATCAATTAGCATATAGGAAAGATTTATATTTTTTCAAAGAAATTTCCTCCCGACACTTCATACAATACTTACTCATTAGTCATTCCCATTGTTAAAATGTTAGTATATAGTAAAGTTTAAAATGCTTACGCGTCGTCTTGCGTGGTTTCCAAAATCTATAGATTTATCACATAAATATTTTTGGCAAAATATGGCAAATGGCATATTTATTTTCAGCACGGATTCAACTAAAATTAATAAGCCCTTCACAAATCCAACATATCTTTTTGTCAATTAAAATCTTTTTTTTTCAAAATTCGACAAAAAATTCAGAAAATAATTCAAATTTTCAGCAGTTTTATTAATAAACAAAAGAAATATATGTATGTAGAAAAAAATAGTCTTGGTGCAGATGACAATCTTGTATGCATGAATACGAAATTCTTATTTCTGAATTATTAAGTACTACTCCCTCCGTCCATCAAAAGTGTGCTCATTTCTTTTTTTGGGTCCACAAAAAACGTGTTTATTCTATTTAAATAGTTATCTTTTGAATATTTTTCCTACTTTACTAACAAGATTGAGTATCTACCAAATATATTTTTACTCATTATATTAAATATATTCTTTATAATTAAAATATGATTTTTTTAAAAGCATATATAAAAAAAAGTGAGCACACTTTTGGTGGACAGAGGGAGTATTTAAATTTATATACGCATATTAAAAATTTCAGTAAAATTGTTTAAAATAATTTAAATATTTAATCAATAATCATTTCAAAATATGCAACAAGATCTAATTTTATTTCTTTCCAATTTCGATGCCTATTCTATAATTAACGTGATTTCTCAAGTTATTAAAGACTATATCTATTCATCTTTTTTCATGTGTGTAATTTACAGAGCAAGCAAAAAATAGTGATGGATAACAATCATAACATGTTTACGGTAGAAGACATAACTGATGAATTATGGTTTTCTCACTTCAACTACAATGATCAACATTTAACCTCCTTGTCGTCGATGGTCCGCAGCTCGTCGAAATTGGAATTCGACCGCTTCCTTGAAGAAGCACTGGAATGGGCAGATCAAGAAAACGACGATGATGTTGAAATTATAGAGAGTCAGCAGCCAGAGATGGCGCCTGTTACAACCGAGGGGGGAGGGGGGGAGGGGGGGCACATCCAATGAATTCAGACGTTGAAATTATAAAGAGTCAACAGCCAGAGATGACGCCCATTTCAGTTAGGGGACCACATCCGATGGATTCGGACGATCATCAGGCATTTCTAAGAAGAAGATTCGATTTGGCTTGCAAAGTTGTGGCTTTGATCATGGTAAATCTTTTACTCCACCGTCACATTTAAAATTTCACATAACTTAAAAAAATCATAACTGAGTTGTGTTTTACTTGTGATTAGAAAACTAACAGCAACGCTATCGAATCATCAGCACCGGCAGCCATTTCACCACTGAACAAAGGCAAATTTTTGATTCTATGAAATATTTTTATTGTTGTGAAAACAATGCTCTTTATATACGGATTATTAATTATATTCATTAAAAAAATATAATAAAATTGTCAATACTAAATTTTATTATATTCAACTCACCTCTCACATCCAAGTCTAACCAATCTCGTTTAGCACCTTAATTCCAAATCGAACGTTACTTTTTGTCGATTTATACGAAGAATGCTTTTGAAATTCATTTGAATGATCAAGAACTCTCTAAATCTCTACAAAGAATTTTATAGTCTTGAATATTTTCTTGTGTGTGTCAAATAAAGTAGGGGAGGACCCTATTTATAGTGTGAGAGAGTGGAGACTTTCCTCTTTACCATGCCACATGGCGTCCTCTTATTGACTGATGTTAATTTGATTGACTTGATTAGTTTTAATTTATTTTCCTTTCATTTTTTAAGAAATGTGATTTGATTCTCTCCATATGTGGTAAGTTAATTGTATTCTTACCAATTACGTATATCTGGATACCCATATAATTTGATCGGCTTGTACCGTGTATATTAAATATCAATAATTTAACTATTTAATTTAATAAATATTTATCCACGTGTCACCATTTGATTGAGTGCAAATTTAATTTGCTTACAAAGGTTTTGAACCTAAGATCTAAGAAGGAGGGTTTTGTCACTAAGGAGGGGTTTTCCGGGCAAGGTTTTACGGTGCCCCGACATTTGATCCAAATGTGGACATATATGATTTTAGGTGTTTTTTATTTTTTTTCTTAATTCAAAACGTTAAAAAGATGGAGTATCTACTCACATGTCATTATAATCTTTCCTTTTTGACGAATTTTGAAATTTTCAAAACTTTAAATTCGGCCAACTTTTAAAATTATCAAATCAAAACATATTCTGAATTTTGGCTATATTTATCAAGAATGTTTTATTTTTGGTTTCACTTATTCTATTTAAATAGTTAACTTTTAAGTATTTGTTTTACCTTATTAAAAAGATGGAGTCACGTGTCATTATAATCTTTCCTTTTTAACGAATTTTGAAAATTTGAAAACTTTAAATTCGGCCAACTTTTAAAATTATCAAAATTTCAAATCAAAACATATTCTGAATTTTGGATATATTTATCAAAAAGATTTTATTTTTGGTTCCACATATTTAAATAGTTGATTTTTAAATGTCTTTTTTACTTTATTAAGAAGATTATTAAAAAGATTGAATATCTATCAATAATATTTTTGAGTCCAAAGAATATGTTTATTCTATTTAAATAGTTAACTTTTGAATATTTTTTCTACTTTATTATGTACCAATAATATTACTAGTTACCCCTATATATCTTTTTTATAATTAAAATATAACCTTTTTAAAAATATTTTAAAAAAAAAGAGCACACTTTTATGGACAAATGAAGTATTATTTATTGCAAAAATTATAAATAACACACCTTTTAAAATACTGTATTCAATTTTCAATAATAATAATAGTTACCCCTATATTCTAGACAAAGAATGTTTCGATTTGGCCCAACTGAGTGCCAATTAATTGATCTTCTAAATGACACAAATTTTTTGTTGTCATTTTTCGTGTTTAATAAATTAAGTCAACTAATTAATCCTTATCTAAATCTATCATCACAAAAATATCTTTCACATAAAAAAAACTTACTCAAAATATTTATAAACACATTACACAATACACATCGTCGTTATCCATAATTCATCGCCAAAACTCACTAAAAATACACATAAACAATAAAAACCATATCAATTAGCATATAGGAAAGATTTATATTTTTTCAAAGAAATTTCCTCCCGACACTTCATACAATACTTACTCATTAGTCATTCCCATTGTTAAAATGTTAGAATATAAGAAAGTTTAAAATGCTTACGCGTCGTCTTGCGTGGTTTCCAAAATCTATAGATTTATCGCATAAATATTTTTGGCAAAATATGGCAAATGGCATATTTATTTTCAGCACGGATTCAACTAAAATTAATAAGCCCTTCACAAATCCAACATATCTTTTTGTCAATTAAAATCTTTTTTTATCAAAATTCGACAAAAAATTCAGAAAATAATTCAAATTTTCAGCAGTTTTATTAATAAACAAAAGAAATATATGTATGTAGAAAAAAATAATCTTGGTGCAGATGACAATCTTGTATGCATGAATACGAAATTATTTTTTCTGAATTATTAAGTACTACTCCCTCCGTCCATCAAAAGTGTGCTCATTTCTTTTTTTGGGTCCACAAAAAACGTGTTTATTCTATTTAAATAGTTAACTTTTGAATATTTTTTCTACTTTACTAACAAGATTGAGTATCTACCAAATATATTTTTTTACTCATTATATTAAATATATTCTTTATAATTAAAATATGATTTTTTTAAAAGCATATATAAAAAAAAGTGAGCACACTTTTGGTGGACAGAGGGAGTATTTAAATTTATATACGCATATTTATAATTTCAGTAAAATTTTTTAAAATAATTTAAATATTTAATCAATAATCATTTCAAAATATGCATCAAGATCTAATTTTATTTCTTTCCAATTTCGATGCCTATTCTATAATTAATGTGATTTCTCAAGTTATTAAAGACTATATCTATTCATCTTTTTTCATGTGTGTAATTTACAGAGCAAGCAAAAAATAGTGATGGATAACAATCATAACATGTTTACGGTAGAAGACATAACTGATGAATTATGGTTTTCTCACTTCAACTACAATGATCAACATTTAACCTCCTTGTCGTCGATGGTCCGCAGCTCGTCGAAATTGGAATTCGACCGCTTCCTGGAAGAAGCACTGGAATGGGCAGATCAAGAAAACGACGATGATGTTGAAATTATAGAGAGTCAGCAGCCAGAGATGGCGCCTGTTACAGCGGGGGGGGGGGGGGGGGCACATCCAATGAATTCAGACGTTGAAATTATAGAGAGTCAACAGCCAGAGATGGCGCCCATTTCAGTTGGGGGACCACATTCGATGGATTCAGACGAGCATCAGGCATTATTAAGAAGAAGATTCGATATGGCTTGCAAAGTTGTGGCTTTGATCATGGTAAATCTTTTACTCCACCGTCACATTTAAAATTTCACATAACTTAAAAAATTCATAACTAAGTTGTGTTTTACTTGTGATTAGAAAACTAACAGCAACGCTATCGAATCATCAGCACCGGCAGCCATTTCATCACTGAACAAAGGTAACTTTTTGATTCTATGAAATATTTTTATTGTTGTGAAAACAATGCTCTTTATATACGGATTATTAATTATATTCATTAAAAAAAATATAATAAAATTGTCAATACTAAATTTTATTATATTCAACTCACCTCTCACCTCCAAGTCTAACCAAGCTCGTTTAGCACCTTAATTCCAAATTGAACGTTACTTTTTGTCGATTTATACGAAGAATGCTTTTGAAATTCATTCGAATGCTCAAGAACTCTCTAAATCTCTACAAAGAATTTTATAGTCTTGAATATTTTCTTGTGTGTGTCAAATAAAGTAGGGGAGGACCCTATTTATAGTGTGAGAGAGTGGAGACTTTCCTTCTTTACCATGCCACATGGCGTCTTCTTATTGACTAATGTTAATTTGTTTGACTTGATTAGTTTTAATTTATTTTCCTTCCATTTTTTAAGAAATGTGATTTGATTCTCTCCATATGTGGTAAGTTAATTGTATTCTTACCAATTACGGATATTTGGATACCCATATAATTTGATCGGCTTGTACCGTGTATATTAAATATCAACAATTTAACTATTTAATTTAATATATATTTATCCACGTGTCACCATTTGATTGAGTGCAAATTTAATTTGCTTACAAAAGTTTTGAACCTTAGATCTAAGAAAGAGGGTGATGTGCCAAAAATTGCACGGATGGATTGGATATCCTTAGAGTCGGATATCTGAATTCTCGAACGCGTATGATTGATCCGGGTATGCTACTTCCTTCGATACGATCCTCTAGAACCTGCAAAGAACACGCCGGAGGGGAGTCCGGCGCGGACACTCCGATGCCTAAGTCAGTATAGGGATCTCAATATATCATAAGGACTTCGAAGCCCTTGATTTATCAAATCAGGTTCTCGAAGAATCTCGAAGTATATAATAAGAAATGTAATCGGTCTTGTAAAAAGTAGAGAGTCTAACTTGAAAATATACCCAGATTTACCTATTTATAGAGAACTTCCCCCTAAGAGGAGGTTAGGGTTTCCTTTTATTTCGGAGCTGCACCTTGGACTTAGCCCTGCCGGGTTGACAATGTCCTCAACTCTCCCACTCCCTGAAGAACCGGACACACTCCTTCTTAGTGGACTTCATCCGCTAAGATAAAGGAGGAAGGAGTCTTTCTTCTACCAGGCTCGAGCCGATTCTTGCGGGGTTACCCTGTATTCTCGGCCTACCAATTCACATCAGGACTAAGTCTTCCTGGTGTTTCTCTCCGGATGGAACTCCTTCCGGAGGGACTTCCAGAAGAGATTCTTTATCCAGAGAGTATTCCATAATCCAATACTTCCATTTTTATCCTATCCTCTATACACGTGTCGACTTCTTACCGGGTGACATTTTTAGGCCGCATCATCTACTCTCCCCTACTCTCGTAAAAGGGGTACATCTTTTGTGAGAGTAGAAAATTCCAGTGAGCCTCGCACAGAGGCGTTTCTGGAGAGACGTGTATCATTCTTGTTTTGGAGAGAAAATTTCAAAAACTCTCTTCTTCAAAGACTTTTCCCGCTCCCAATTATGAAGACGTTTCGACTTCCGCGCCTGGGTCCCACGCAGTCGCCTTTTTCTCTCTCTTGTTAACTTCCCGAGGAAAAACCTCGATTCTAATCCATCTTTACGCAACCTTTTCCTTTCCTTTCTGCGAATTTCATTTTCTCAAAAGTTATTTTGTTGTCTCCACTTCTCCTCTCAGGCGTCCTTCCTCCCAAGTTTCACCGTCGCCGGTCGCCCCGTCTGGTTTCGCAGTTCTCCCAACGAGGTAACCTAGCTATCTCCTTTTCTTTTATTAACACTATTTAGTCAATGTCTCGCCCTTCTTCTCCACTTAAATCTTCCGACCAAAACCCCTCAGAGTCCACCCCGGTTCCGATGGGGAGCCCTGAAAATAGGATTTCCACCTCTTCTTTACTCAATCATACTCACATAGCCAGTCTCATCCAAGCCCAAGTCTTTCCGCCGGAGTACACTCTCCGAATTCCTCACTCAGATGAACGCCCCGATTTTCCTGAGTCTCGAACCCTAACTTTCTTCTAAGCTCAAATTAGGGCGGGTCTTCGATTCCCGGTTCACCCCTATTTGGCCGCTATATCTACTCGCATGCAGATTCCTCTCAATCAATTCACTCCGAATGCCATCCGTACTATGATAGGGTTTTTCATTTTCGTGAAGGGGAATGGCGGTGAGCCTTCTGCTGAACTATTTCTGAGCTAACATTCTTGCAAGTTGAATGACGACTTCTTCTATGTATGTGGGAGCAGGTCTCGTGTCTGCAAGTTCATGATAAAACTCCATGAAGAAGAGTCATCTTGGAGAGATTATTACCTTTTCGTTACTAACCCCATTGATTGGCCATTTCCCCATGAAAACTAGATATATCATAACCCGGGAGTACCTCCTCCCCCCCTAAAACTTACTCTGTCCCAAACCACACCGTTATGACCAGTCTCAATACTCATGTCCGCCAACACGATTTTTTTGATGTTCTTGGTATCTACAAAAATCCTCGCATCCTCTCTCACTTTGGCTTCTGTCCTCAAGATTTCCCTTTAGAACCTCGAGATGGTAAAAAATCCCCTGGTTTTGCATTTCTTTTCTTGCATGTGGTTATTTTTGTGAGTTCTGAAAATCTTCTTGGTTATCTGCAGCAATGAGTTGGTTAACTCATATCTCGCGGGATGCCCCTGCTCTCGGAATAGTGAAGGCCCCTGCATTGGCTGCTCCTGAAGATCTTCCCAAAGCTCCTCAATCTCCTTCTCTAGAAAGCTCAATAAAGACCCCGGCTCCAGAGAGTCCTTCAAAGATTCCCTCTCTCCCTAGCTCTTCTACCCAAGTCCCGGGCGCTGTCGCCAGGAGGACTCGCTCAGCTACCAATGCCTTCTTCTCTGACTACGGCACTTCTAAGAAGAAGAAGGGAAAAACTGCTCGAGCTCTTGCTGAGAAAGAAGTTCCCCTTTCTGCCTCCTACGAGCCTCTTCAGCGCCTTATCAGCCAATGTCCTCCTCTTTCCAACATTGAGTTCTCCGACAAGCCCCTCCCTGAAGATCAACTGCTTCGTGGCGCTCATCTTTTTTCAGAGGTATTTTCCATTACCTTCATGGCCTCTACCTTCTTTGTATCTTAGACATTGTTCCTTTTCTTTATGCAGTTTGGCCTTGTCTACACTAAGATATTTGACCAAGGTGTTGAGATGGTTGCTGAGATTGAATTTCTTCGAGCTGAGGCATCCTCTTTTCAGTCAACTCTCAAGGTTATCACCGCGGAGAAGGACAAAGCTCACAAACGAGCTCAAGCTCTGACTGAGGAATTGCCTCTTCTACGGGCTCAAGGCAAGCAGGATGCAACTAGGGTTAAGCATCTGGAAGAGGAGGTGGAAAGGATGGGAGCAGAGATGAAGAGGATGGAGCATGAACTACCAGATATTGGAGTGCAAGCCTGCATCAAATCCCTGTTCACCTCTTCCTTGGGTCAATAATTCTTGGGGACTCTACATACTCAATGGCTATCTAGCTTTTTAAAGAACTCGAGCTTCCTATGCGCCATGGGGCCACATATTCCTCATTTCATCGACCATGGCTTCAGCAATGCCGTGGCCGAGCACTCAGCCCCAGGATTTGATGGGACCTACTCTCGCGCTTTCCGTCTGGACCAGCTTGCTACTCCTCCTAAATTCTTAGGGGATCCATCGGAGAGTGCTGATAGTCCTTGGTGGCTACCCGGAATGGGTCAGGCCATCGCCAAATTACAGGTGGCCAAGGTGGGTATGGCTGAGCTAGAACCTCTGGAGCAGTTGGTTTATCCTTATGTCTCTGCCCCCAATACGGTAACATGAGCAGATGGAGAAAAGGGTGTTGAGGCTACCTTAAGAGGTGAAGAGGGCCTAGAGGAGGGCAGAGGATCTAACAGCCATGCTGCTGTGGAGGAGGCTGCCATTGAAGGATCTGTGGTCGAGGGAGCTGTTGCTGAGGGGGATGCTGATGAAAAGGCAGTTTAAAATTCATATTTCTATGGTCATAACAAACACTTTACCTTTCTTTTGTTTTGCTACAATCTTTTAATTTTCCGCTCATGGTACTTGCTTTCTTATACTTTATAGGGGACCCCACACTCCTGGATATGTGGGGGCTTTTTGTAGTAGTTGTGTTGGCTTCATATCGCTTGCTTGTTGGCATGTTGTCTTTTCCATTTCTGCTTACATGGGCAACCTATAAGACTAGTAAATAATATGTTGGAGGTGTGCTCTTCTCCCCCCTCTCTTGGTTTTGTAGGTTGCACCATAATCGTTTCTTGGTTTCATAACCTTCAAAGAATTTTCTCAAGAAATTTAGGGAATCTCTCCCCCTTTCAAGGGATTGCCTCTGGTTTCAGATGGCTCGGGGAGGTTTTCTTCGACTAACACTCCTTTTTGTTTTCTAAGTACTCATCTTGGGTCTTGGTTACGGGGAGATGCTCCCCAGTTCTCCTTGGACTTTGAGCCTCTACTTGTCTCTCACTCTCGTTTAAAAGATTTTGATTCATAAAATCTTTCTTTTCATTGAGTAACCCTTTTGGGTTTTATGTATGGTGAGGGCTCTCCAGAGATCCTCGGCCTCTAGGCCTCTGAGTGTCTCCCACTCTCATTCTTAAAAAAAATTGATTCATAAAATCTTCTCATTGATTAACCCTTTTGGGTCTTAAGTATGGTGAGGGCTCTCTGGAGCTCCTCGGCCTCTAGGCCTCTAAGTGTCTCTCACTCTCATTCTTAAAAGATTTTGATTCATAAAATCTTTTCATTGATTAACCCTTTTGGGTCTTAAGTATGGTGAGGGCTCTCTGGAGCTCCTCGGCCTCTAGGCCTCTGAGTGTCTCTCACTCTCATTCTTAAAAAATTTTGATTCATAAAATCTTCTCATTGATTAACCCTTTTGGGTCTTAAGTATGGTGAGGGCTCTCTGGAGCTCCTCGGCCTCTAGGCCTCTGAGTGTCTCTCACTCTCATTCTTAAAAGATTTTGATTCATAAAATCTTCTCATTGATTAACCCTTTTGGGTCTTAAGTATGGTGAGGGCTCTCTGGAGCTCCTCGGCCTCTAGGCTTCTGAGTGTCTCTCACTCTCATTCTTAAAAGAGTTTGATTCATAAAATCTTCTCATTGATTAACCCTTTTGGGTCTTAAGTATGGTGAGGGCTCTCTGGAGCTCCTCGGCCTCTAGGCCTCTGAGTGTCTCTCACTCTCATAATTTTCATATTCATACATCATATATTCGAATAAGAGAAAGATAATCAAGACACGATAATTCTGTATAATTCTTTTCAAAAAGGGATAAAGCTTCATTGATTATTGTCAGTTTTCAACATAGGCCATAGATAACCTACGTCGGTCTCATTAAAAACCTCTTTACGGAAAAACCCGAAAGGGGAAACCCGTAAAGAGGGAAAAAGAGCTCCGGTGAAGCCACTAAATACATTAAATAAAATATGAATTAATGCAAAAATCACAAAGTAAAAATCACAAATGGTCTCAAGACCTTACACTTTCTTCAAACAAAGAACCTCCTCAAATGGCAAACGTTCCAGGGTCTGGCTATATCGACTCCCTCCATGCTCTGCAATCTATAGGCTCCTCCCTTTAGTACCTGTGTGATTTTATAAGGCCCCTCCCAGTTGGGCTCTAATTTTCCCGTATTCTTTAGGGCATCAGCTCTTCTTAACACCAGGTCCCCACTCTAAAGGACCTCGGGATCACCCTTCGGTCATATGCAGCTTTATTTATGCTCTTGTATCTTTCCGCACGTACTCTAACCATCTCCCTTTCTTCTTACATTAAATCCAGGGCCTCTCTCATCAGCCTCTCATTCTGATGTTCTTCAAATTGGGCAATTCGGTGGGACTGCAGCACGACCTCTGGAGTTATCACTGCCGCGGCTCCATAGACCAGCTGGAAGGGGGATTCTCCAGTTGCTGTCTTTGGGCTAGTTCTGTAGGACCATAGCACATTGTCTAACTCATTTACCCATCCTCCACCTATTTTCGCCAGCCTTGTTCGAATACCATCTACTATCGTTCGATTAGTAACTTCCACTTGTCCATTAGCTTGAGGATGAGCTACGGAGGTAAATCTCTGTATTATGTTTAGTTTTGCGCACCATCCTCGTACATTTTCTCCATTGAACTGTGTTCCATTATCAGAGACCAATATCCTGGGTACTCCGAATCTGCAGCAAATCTGTTTTCCCAAGAATTTGATCACATTCTCTTCATCTATTGTAGCCATAGGGGAAGCTTCCACCCATTTGCTAAAATAATCTACTGCTACTATCAGAAACTTTCTTCCTCCTGAGGCTGGGGGGAAGGGTCCTACCAAATCAATTCCCCACTTAGCGAAGGGACATGGAGAGTGCATAGCTCCCATCTCTTCCGCAGGAGTCCTTATCAGGGGACCATTCTTCTGACATTTGACACATTTCTTTACGAATTCTTTGGCATCCTTTGTCATGGAGGGCCAATATAATCCGGCCCTCAAGGCTTTCTTCACCACTGTTTTATATCCCTCATGACTAGCCGCGTTTCCTTCATGGATTTCTTTGAGTGTGTACATCGCTTCTCGAGTTGATATGCACCTCAAGTATGGTTGAGTAAACGACTTCTTGTATAAGTGCCCTCCGATAATACAGTATTTGATCCTAAGAGCTCGGGCCTCTCGAGTGGTAGGGTCATCTGCTTCCTTGGTGAGTTCCACCCATATATCTTTCCTCCAATCATCTCCTTCCTCAATGGAACCAATGGGGTTTCCCAGAGTCTCTCTTTCTGCTACCACCAAGGTCACTCTTCCTCGTCCATCAAATTCTGTGGAGCTGGCAAGTTTGGAGAGGCTATCCGCCTGCATGTTTTCCTCTCGAGGTACTTGGATCACCTTACAATCTTGGAACTTGCCCATCACTTCCTTGGCTCGTTCTAGGTAAGCAGCCATTCTGTTGTCTTTGGCTGCATATTCTCCGTTCACCTGTTGAACAACTAATTGGGAATCGGAGTATAGAATTACCTTTAGAGCTCCCAATTCAACCGCCATCTCCATTCCTCTAATCAAAGCTTCGTATTCTGCTCCATTATTTGAAGTCATGAATTGAAACCTCACTACAAATTGTAGGTCCTCTCCTTGAGGGCTCACTAGCACTATCCCTGCTCCACATCTGCTCAAAGTCACTGAGCCATCTACATATACCTTCCATCCCTCTGCTTCTTCTGGTTTGGTAGATTCTTGGATGAAATCAGACAAAGTTTGGGCTTTTATGGCCTTCCGTGGCTCGAAGTCCACATCATATTCTTGGAGCTCTATTGCCCATCTCACCATCCTTCCTGAGAGGTCTGCTCGGCCAATGACCTGTTTCAATAAGTAATTAGTGCGGACCAGTATTTTATAAGAGAGGAAATATGGGCGCAACCTCCGCGCCGTAAATACCACGGCCAGAGCAGCCTTCTCGATTTCCGAGTATCGAGCTTCGGCTCCTTGAATGACTTTACTGACGTAATATATAGGATGTTGGATAAATCCTTCTTCTTTGACTAAGGCCGTGCTTAGTGAGAACTCCCCTACAGAGAGATACAAAATGAGAGTATCTCTCGGAGAGGGTTTAATCAACTTCGGTAGCTGGGACAAATGACATTTCAAGTCCTCAAAGGCCTTCTAGCATGTCTCATTCCATTCGAACTTGGCCCCTTTCTTGAGAATCTTGAAGAAGGGGTGACTTTTCTCGGCGGACCTGGCTATGAATCTACTCAACGCTGTGATCCTCCCATTGAGCGTCTGGAGCTCTTTCACGTTCCTCGGTGGCTGCATGTCCAGTACAGCCTTCACCTTAGCTGGGTTCACTTCTATCCCTCTTTGAGTAACAATGTATCCAAGGAACTTCCCCGACTTCACTCCAAAAGAGCACTTGGCCGGGTTCACTTTGATACCGTTTTCTCGAATTACCTGGAAAATCTCCTCCAGGTCCTCCACATGTTGATCTGCTTTCACACTTTTGGCCAGCATGTCATCCACATATATTTCCACGTTTCTTCCTAGTTGTCCTCGAAAGACAGCATCGACCATCCTTTGATATGTTGCACTGGCATTGATTAATCCGAATGGCATTCGAACATAGCCAAATGTTCCGCACGCTGCTATGAAGCACACTTTGGGGACATCTGAGGGGTTTAACTGGATCTGGTGGTATCCTTGATATGCATCCATCATACTTAGTAGCTCGAAGCCAGAAGTCGCGTCCACTAACTGGTTTATCCTTGGCAGCGGATAGTGGTCTTTAGGACACGCCTTGTTGAGGTCCCTGAAGTCAATACACATTCTCCATTTCCCTCCCCCCTTAGGTACTAACACTGCATTGGAAAGCCATTCTGGGAATTGTACTTTCACCACGTGTCCTGCCTTCAATAATTTCTCTACTTGCTCTTTCACAATACTATTCTTCTCAACTCCAAAGTTTCGTAACTTTTGTTTCACCGGCTTTGCCTTTGGGTCAACATTAAGGCAATGTATTGCTATCTCCGGAGGGACACCTGTCATGTCAGCTGGAGAGAATGCAAATATATCGGAATTTCGACCTAATGTAGAGATTATCTTCTCTGTGAGTTCAGGTCCCAAGTGGGTACCTATCTTAGTAGCAAAGCCGAGTTTCCCTAGGAAGAGCTCCACATTCATCAGCTCCTCATATGTTTTAACATTTACCTGTTCAGGTGCTACTCCTTCCACTTTCTTTTTCTTTACCTCAGGGTCGTCTCCTCTCGTCCTCTCCAGGCCCCTGGTTAAAGCTCTGTCCGCCATCTTTACAGACTCTGCGTAGCATTTCCGTGCTTGATATTGATCTCCTCTTACTTCTCCCACTCCTATAGCCGTAGGGAATTTCATTTTCATATGAAATGTGGAGATGATCGCTTGAAAGAGGTTCAGGCTGGGTCGCCCCATTACTACATTTTATGATGAGGGAATATCCACAATGAGGAACTCCACCAGGTGGACCTTTCGAGCTAGAGCGTCCCCCAATCCTACCTGTAACACCACAGATCCCAAGGGTTGGATAGCACCTCCGGAGAAACCATACAGGGAGGTATCTACAGGTCGCAGCTTCACACTCAGCTCCATCCTCTTGAAGCATTCAAAAAACATCATATCAGCCGAGCTTCCCGTATCTACAAAGATTCGGGCGACGTCGAACCCAGTTATGTCGGTAGTGATCACCAAGGCGTCGTTGTGATCTTCCTTAACTCTCTTTACATCCTCCGGCCCAAATCTGATATTGGGCGTCTCTGTCATACGTCCTACTTCTTTCAGTTGACCTCCTTGTCTAGTTTTTAGAGCTCGAACACTTTATTTTCTCTTTCGGAAGGAGTCTCCATCTGCTGGTCCTCCCACAATCATGTGAATTACTCCTCTCTTCGGCGGTGGAGGAGGCATATCTTCGGCCGCCTCCTTGGACTCCTTTTCTTCCGGTTTTCTTTCATGTTCCTTTCGCTTCTGTCCCCGAGGGCCCTGCCTGTCTCTAAATATAAATTCTTTCAGATGCCATGCTTGGATCATCCTTTCAATCTCGTCTTTCAGGTGATAACATTGATTCGTGTCATGCCCATACTCATTGTGAAATCTGCAAAATCGATCGAACTTGGGCTTCTGAGGTCCTCGATTTCTGGAATAAGGGAATTTCAAGTCAGGATGATCTCCTGCCACCTCCAGTACTTCGGCAGGTTCAATTCTCAAGGGTGTGTACTTCTCAAACCTTCCGCGAGGGCCGGACCGGGAACCTCCAGATGGATTGTTGTCTCTTATTGAACCAGAGGTCCGAGGGACCTCTGGACTGGAACGCCTGGAGGGGCCCTCTCTTCTTCTCTCTCGATCTTGCGGCCTAGCCTGCAGTCTCTTAGCTTTACGAACCTCCTCCAAGGTGAGGTACTTCTCTGCTCTGTGTAGTAACTCATCAAAATTCTTAACTGGCTTCTTAGCCAAGGAGGAGAAGAAGTCTCCATCACGCAATCCGTTAGTGAGAGCATTGATCTTCACCTCCGGAGAGGCTGTTGGGACCTCCAGAGCTGCTTGATTGAACCTTCGGAGGAAAGCTCTCAAACTCTCGTTCTCCCCTTGCCTCAGATTGAAGAGGGTCAAAGTGGCCCGCGGCTGTCTCCGGGCACTTGCAAATTGATGGAGGAATAACTCACTGAATTCCTCCCAGGATCGAATTGTATTGGGTTCCAATTGGGTGAACCACTGTTGTGCCGCTTTTCCCAGGGTAGTCAGGAACACCCTGGACTTGATTCCCTCTCCGTCCCGGTGTAATAACACAGCGTTTTCGAATCTTACTAGGTGTTCGTACGGATCCGCCGTACCATCATATTCGAAGTTGAGGGGCTTGAAGTTGAACGGTAGTTCATCCTGCAATATGTTAGGAGAGAACTGACATCCAGAAACATAAGCGGATCTACTTGCTCGATTGTTCATCTGTTTCCTCATATCCCTCATCTCCTTCTGTAGGGCTTGTAGTTGGTCGCTGACTGGCCCTCCGTACGTATCATCGGTACTTTCTTCTGCCTCAGGGAGCTCCATCTCTCGGGGTGCCAAATCTGCATTCCTTCTTGTATTTCGAGGGGGGATGCTTCTTTCCGCTCGGGAGGGCACTTTCTCATCCCCCTCTACCCGCATTCCTACCTCTTTGGATAGCACTTGGGAGGCCCCTGGTGCCTCCTCCTGGAGTCTCGGGGTAGGTATCTCCACATTCCCTGGTGTGGCTCTGGGGACTTGACTTCCTTGAGCCGCGAAAGCTCTCTCTATAGCCTGCTTGATGAGGGCATTCAATTGATCCGGAGAAACCAGGCATGGTTCCGAACCTGGAGTATCCTCCCGTTGGGGATCTGAAGTCCGGACTGCTGGGGCTTCAATGTTCGCCGTTATCCCCTCTTCGATCGGGAGGGGGTAGTTATCGTCACCCAGGCCTAGGGTAGGCGTCAATGGCGGATATAATCCGGAAGGGGTATGAACTGGATCCTTTCCTCGGCCTCCCTTTGGTGTGGGATCAATCGGCAAAGGGGGATTTTCCCCTGGAAGAGCCTTCTTTCCCGAAGTAGGTGTGATCGTGTTATTTCCACCACCCATCACTCGAACAGATATAAATTCGTGAGAAAATCTTTCAACTCGTTCCCACAGACGGTGCCAGTTGATGTGCCAAAAATTGCACGGATGGATTGGATATCCATGGAGTCGGATATCTGAATTCCCGAACGCGTATGATTGATCCGGGTATGCTACTTCCTTCGATATGATCCTCTAGAACCTGCAAAGAACACGCCGGAGGGGAGTCCGGCGCGGACACTACGATGCCTAAGTCAGTATAGGGATCTCAATATATCATAAAGACTTCGAAGCCCTTGATTTATCAAATCAGGTTCTCGAAGAATCTCGAAGTATATAATAAGAAATGTAATCGGTCTTGTAAAAAGTAGAGAGTCTAACCTGAAAATATACCCAGATTTACCTATTTATAGAGAACTTCCCCCTAAGAGGAAGTTAGGGTTTCCTTTTATTTCGGAGCTGCACCTTAGACTTAGCCCTACCGGGTTGACAAAGTCCTCAACGCTCCCACTCCCTGAAGAACCGGACACACTCCTTCTTAGTGGACTTCATCCGCTAAGATAAAGGAGGTAGGAGTCTTTCTTCTACCAGGCTCGAGCCAATTCTTGCGGGGTTACCCTATATTTTCGGCCTACCAATTCATATCAGGATTAAGTTTCCTGGTGTTTCTCTACGGAGGGACTTCCAGAAGAGATTCTTTATCCAGAGAGTATTCCATAATTCAATACTTCCATTTTTATCCTATCCTCTATACACGTGTCGACTTCTTATCGGGTGACATTTTTAGGCCGCATCAGAGTGTTTTGTCCCTAAGGAGGGGTTTTCCGGGCAAGGTTTTACGGTGCCCCGACCTTTGATCCAAATGTGGACATATGATTTTAGGTGTTTTTTTATTTTTTTTTCTTAATTCAAAACGTTAAAAAGATGGAGTATCTATTCACATGTCATTATAATCTTTCCTTTTTGACGAATTTTGAAATTTTCAAAACTTTAAATTCGGCCAACTTTTAAATTATCAAATCAAAAATATTCTGAATTTTGGCTATATTTATCAAGAATGTTTTATTTTTGGTTTCACTTATTCTATTTAAATAGTTAACTTTTAAATATTTGTTTTACCTTATTAAAAATATGGAGTCACGTGTCATTATAATCTTTCCTTTTTAACGAATTTTGAAAATTTGAAAACTTTAAATTCGGCCAACTTTTAAAATTATCAAAATTTCAAATCAAAACATATTCTGAATTTTGGATATATTTATCAAAAAGATTTTATTTTTGGTTCCACATATTTAAATAGTTGATTTTTAAATGTCTTTTTTACTTTATTAAGAAGATTATTAAAAAGATTGAGTATCTATCAATAATATTTTTGAGTCCAAAGAATATGTTTATTCTATTTAAATAGTTAACTTTTGAATACCTTTTCTACTTTATTATGTACCAATAATATTACTAGTTACCCCTATATATCTTTTTTATAATTAAAATATAACCTTTTTAAAAACATGTAAAAAAAAAAAAGAGCACGCTTTTATGGACAAATCGTGTATT
Source organism: Galeopsis tetrahit (assembly GCA_963675135.1). Classification (NCBI taxonomy): domain Eukaryota; kingdom Viridiplantae; phylum Streptophyta; class Magnoliopsida; order Lamiales; family Lamiaceae; genus Galeopsis; species Galeopsis tetrahit. The sequence continues at coordinate 36,998,783 of OY776122.1, forward strand.
CAATTTTCAATAATAATAATAGTTACCCCTATATTCTAGACAATGAATGTTTCGATTTGGCCCAATTGATCTTCTAAATGACACAAATTTTTAGTTGTCATTTTTCGTGTTTAATAAATTAAGTCAACTAATTAATCCTTATCTAAATCTATCATCACAAAAATATCTTTCACATAAAAAAAACTTACTCAAAATATTTATAAACACATTACACAATACACATCGTCGTTATCCATAATTAATCGCCAAAACTCACTAAAAATACACATAAACAATAAAAACCATATCAATTAGCATATAGCAAAGCTTTATATTTTTTCAAAGAAATTTCCTCCCGACACTTCATACAATACTTACGCATTAGTCATTCCCTTTGTTAAAATGTTAGTATATAGGAAAGTTTAAAATGCTTACGCGTCGTCTTGCGTGATTTCCAAAATCTATAGATTTATCGCATAAATATTTTTGGCAAAATATGGCAAATGGCATATTTATTTTCAGCACGGATTCAACTAAAATTAATAAGCCCTTCACAAATCCAACATATCTTTTTGTCAATTAAAATCTTTTTTTTCAAAATTCGACAAAAATTTCAGAAAATAATTCAAATTTTCAGCAGTTTTATTCATAAACAAATGAAATATATGTATGTAGAAAAAAATAATCTTGGTGCAGATGACAATCTTGTATGCCTGAATACGAAATTCTTATTTCTGAATTATTAAGTACTATTTAAATTTATATACGCATATTTATAATTTCAGTAAAATTGTTTAAAATAATTTAAATATTTAATCAATAATCATTTCAAAATATGCAACAAGATCTAATTTTATTTCTTTCCAATTTCGATGCCTATTCTATAATTAACGTGATTTCTCAAGTTATTAAAGACTAGATCTATTCATCTTTTTTCATGTGTGTAATTTACATAGCAAGCAAAAAATAGTAATGGATAACAATCATAACATGTTTACGGTAGAAGACATACCTGATGAATTATGGTTTTCTCACTTCAACTACAATGATCAACATTTAACCTCCTTGTCGTCGATGGTCCGCAGCTCGTCGAAATAGGAATTCGACCGCTTCCTGGAAGAAGCACTGGAATGGGCAGATAAAGAAAACGACGATGATGTTGAAATTATAGAGAGTCAGCAGCCAGAGATGGCGCCTGTTACGGCCGGGGGGGGGGGGGGGCACATCAAATGAATTCGGACGTTGAAATTATAGAGAGTCAACAGCCAGAGATGGCGCCCATTTCAGTTGGGGGACCACATCCGATGGATTCAGACGAGCATCAGGCATTTCTAAGAAGAAGATTCGATTTGGCTTGCAAAGTTGTGGCTTTGATCATGGTAAATCTTTTACTCCACCGTCACATTTAAAATTTCACATAACTTAAAAAATTCATAACTAAGTTGTGTTTTACTTGTGATTAGAAAACTAACAGCAACGCTATCGAATCACCAGCACCAGCAGCCATTTCATCACTGAACAAAGGTAACTTTTTGATTCTATGAAATATTTTTATTGTTGTGAAAACAATGCTCTTTATATACAGATTATTAATTATATTCATTAAAAAAAATATAATAAAATTGTCAATACTAAATTTTATTATATTCAACTCACCTCTCACCTCCAAGTCAAACCAAGCTCGTTTAGCACCTTAATTCCAAATCGAACGTTACTTTTTGTCGATTTATACGAAGAATGCTTTTGAAATTCATTCGAATGCTTAAGAACTCTCTAAATCTCTACAAAGAATTTTATAGTCTTGAATATTTTCTTGTGTGTGTCAAATAAAGTAGGGGAGGACCCTATTTATAGTGTGAGAGAGTGGAGACTTTCCTTCTTTATCATGCCACATGGCGTCTTCTTATTGACTGATGTTAATTTGATTGATCACTTGATTAGTTTTAATTTATTTTCCTTCCATTTTTTAAGAAATGTGATTTGATTCTCTCCATATGTGGTAAGTTAATTGTATTCTTACAAATTACGGATATTTGGATACCCATATAATTTGATCGGCTTGTACAGTGTATATTGAATATCAATAATTTAACTATTTAATTTAATATATATTTATCCACGTGTCACCATTTGATTGAGTGCAAATTTAATTTGCTTACAAAAGTTTTGAACCTTAGATCTAAGAAGGACGGTTTTGTCCCTAAGGAGGGGTTTTCCGGGCAAGGTTTTACGGTGCCCCGACCTTTGATCCAAATGTGCACATATGATTTTAGGTGTTTTTTATTTTTTTCCTTAATTCAAAACGTTAAAAAGATGGAGTATCTATTCTCATGTCATTATAATCTTTCCTTTTTGACGAATTTTGAAATTTTCAAAACTTTAAATTCGGCCAACTTTTAAAATTATTAAATCAAAAATATTCTGACTTTTGGCTATATTTATCAAGAATGTTTTATTTTTGGTTTCACTTATACTATTTAAATAGTTAGCTTTTAAATATTTGTTTTACCTTATTAAAAAGATGGAGTCACGTGTCATTATAATCTTTCCTTTTTAACGAATTTTGAAAATTTGAAAACTTTAAATTCGTCCAACTTTTAAAATTATCAAAATTTCAAATCAAAACATATTCTGAATTTTGGATATATTTATCAAAAAGATTTTATTTTTGGTCCCACATATTTAAATTGTTGATTTTTAAATGTCTTTTTTACTTTATTAAGAAGATTATTAAAAAGATTGAGTATCTATCAATAATATTTTTGAGTCCAAAGAATATGTTTATTCTATTTAAATAGTTAACTTTTGAATACTTTTTCTACTTTATTATGTACCAATAATATTACTAGTTACCCCTATATATCTTTTTTATAATTAAAATATAACGTTTTTAAAAACATGTAAAAAAAAAAAAAAGAGCACGCTTTTATGGACAAATGAAGTATTATTTATTGCAAAAATTATAAATAACACACCTTTTAAAATACTGTATTCAATTTTCAATAATAATAATAGTTACCCCTATATTCTAGACAAAGAATGTTTCGATTTGGCCCAACTGAGTGTCAATTAATTGATCTTCTAAATGACACAAATTTTTTGTTGTCATTTTTCGTGTTTAATAAATTAAGTCAACTAATTAATCCTTATCTAAATCTATCATCACAAAAATATCTTTCACATAAAAAAAAATTACTCAAAATATTTATAAACACATTACACAATAAACATCGTCGTTATCCATAATTCATCGCCAAAACTCACTAAAAATACACATAAACAATAAAAACCATATCAATTAGCATATAGGAAAGATTTATATTTTTTCAAAGAAATTTCCTCCCGACACTTCATACAATACTTACGCATTAGTCATTCCCTTTGTTAAAATGTTACTATATAGGAAAGTTTAAAATGCTTACGCGTCGTCTTGCGTGGTTTCCAAAATCTATAGATTTATCGCATAAATATTTTTGGCAAAATATGGCAAATGGCATATTTATTTTCAGCACGGATTCAACTAAAATTAATAAGCCCTTCACAAATCCAACATATCTTTTTGTCAATTAAAATCTTTTTTTTCAAAATTCGACAAAAATTTCAGAAAATAATTCAAATTTTCAGCAGTTTTATTCATAAACAAATGAAATATATTGATGTAGATAAATATGTCGCTCTCGGAAAAGTCGACACGTGGAAACGGGATAAATTATGTTAGTCTTAATTAGGTCAATAGGCTTGAAGGATTGGATTAATACACCCCTGGGCTTCTAAAGGGAAAGAAGATTGGTTGGGCCTTTGGCCCACATTCGAAGGATAATATCCTTTGGGCCTAAGGATAGGGCCCAAAGGGGAACGCATGGTATGAATTAATCTTTCCTAACTAAGTCAAAAGAATGGGTCAGTCCATGAAGATAGGGGGTGATACGTTGAGGGACCAAATCCTCAGGGACTTGGGGCCAGATTTACAGGAATGGGTGAGCAAATCAAGGAAGAAAGAGTTTTTCTCTCTCCTGAGAGGGGGACCAGGTATATAAGCAGGTTATTTCTATATTCTTATTTACGTTTTTTTACATAATACATATACATTCTTACGAAATACACACTGATTCAAGAAGAAACACCACTGTATTCGCCGGAATTTCCCTAGAGATACAGGGGAATTCCTCTTTGATTCTCCTAAGATCGATTCTAACTTGAGCGTCGGAGCTTCCGCGCCGGAGCCCCCCACCGGCGTACTTTTGCAGGTCATTTTCGGATTCCCAAGGAGATTTACTTGAAGATTGCCAAAGATAATCGAGTGATTTGATTCGTGATTAGCAGTGCTCGTAGAGGAACGACTGATATCTAAAGGCGTTCTTTTTCGACGCATCATATATGTATGTAGAAAATATAATCTTGGTGCAGATGACAATCTCGTATGCATGAATATGAAATTCTTATTTCTGAATTATTAAGTACTATTTAAATTTATATACGCATATTTATAATTTCAGTAAAATTGTTTAAAATAATTTAAATATTTAATCAATAATCATTTCAAAATATGCAACAAGATCTAATTTTATTTATTTCCAATTTCGATACCTATTCTATAATTAACGTGATTTCTCAAGTTATTAAAGACTAGATCTATTCATCTTTTTTCATGTGTGTAATTTACAGAGCAAGCAAAAAATAGTGATGGATAACAATCATAACATGTTTACGGTAGAAGACATACCTGATGAATTATGGTTTTCTCACTTCAACTACAATGATCAACATTTAACCTCCTTGTCGTCGATGGTCCGCAGCTCGTCGAAATAGGAATTCGACCGCTTCCTGGAAGAAGCACTGGAATGGGCAGATAAAGAAAACGACGATGATGTTGAAATTATAGAGAGTCAACAGCCAGAGATGGCGCCTCTACGGCCGGGGGGGGGCACATCAAATGAATTCGGACGTTGAAATTATAGAGAGTCAACAGCCAGAGATGGCGCCCATTTCAGTTGGGGGACCACATCCGATGGATTCAGACGAGCATCAGGCATTACTAAGAAGAAGATTCGATATGGCTTGCAAAGTTGTGGCTTTGATCATGGTAAATCTTTTACTCCACCGTCACATTTAAAATTTCACATAACTTAAAAAATTCATAACTAAGTTGTGTTTTACTTGTGATTAGAAAACTAACAGCAACGCTATCGAATCATCAGCACCGGCAGCCATTTCATCACTGAACAAATGTAACTTTTTGATTCTATGAAATATTTTTATTATTGTGAAAACAATGCTCTTTATATACGGATTATTAATTATATTCATTAAAAAAATATAATAAAATTGTTAATACTAAATTTTATTTATATTCAACTCACCTCTCACCTCCAAGTCTAACCAAGATCGTTTAACACCTTAATTCCAAATCGAACGTTACTTTTTGTCGATTTATACGAAGAATGCTTTTGAAATTCATTCGAATGCTCAAGAACTCTCTAAATCTCTACAAATAATTTTATAGTCTTGAATATTTTCTTGTGTGTGTCAAATAAAGTAGGGGAGGACCCTATTTATAGTGTGAGAGAGTGGAGACTTTCCTACTTTACCATGCCATATGGCGTCTTCTTATTGACTGATGTTAATTTGATTGACTTGATTAGTTTTAATTTATTTTCCTTCCATTTTTTAAGAAATGTGATTTGATTCTCTCCATATGTGGTAAGTTAATTGTATTCTTACCAATTACGGATATTTGGATACCCATATAATTTGATCGGCTTGTACCGTGTATATTAAATATCAATAATTTAACTATTTAATTTAATATATATTTATCCACGTGTCACCATTTGATTGAGTGCAAATTTAATTTGCTTACAAAAGTTTTGAACCTTAGATCTAAGAAGGAGGGTTTTGTCCATAAGGAGGGGTTTTTCGGGCAAGGTTTTACAATTACGGTGCCCCGACTTGATCCAAATGTGGACATATGATTTTAGGTGTTTTTTATTTTTTTTCATTAATTCAAAACGTTAAAAAGATGGAGTATCTATTCACATGTCATTATAATCTTTCCTTTTTAACGAATTTTGAAATTTTCAAAACTTTAAATTCGGCCAACTTTTAAAATTATCAAATCAAAAATATTCTGAATTTTGGCTATATTTATCAAGAATGTTTTATTTTTGGTTTCACTTATTCTATTTAAATAGTTGACTTTTAAATATTTGTTTTACCTTATTAAAAAGATGGAGTCACGTGTCATTATAATCTTTCCTTTTTAACGAATTTTGAAAATTTGAAAACTTTAAATTCGGCCAACTTTTAAAATTATCAAAATTTCAAATCAAAACAAATTCTGAATTTTGGATATATTTATCAAAAAGATTTTATTTTTGGTTCCACATATTTAAATAGTTGATTTTTAAATGTCTTTTTTACTTTATTAAGAAGATTATTAAAAAGATTGAGTATCTATCAATAATATTTTTGAGTCCAAATAATATGTTTATTCTATTTAAATAATTAACTTTTGAATACTTTTTCTACTTTATTATGTGCCAATAATATTACTAGTTACCCCTATATATCTTTTTTATAATTAAAATATAACCTTTTTAAAAACATGTAAAAAAAAAAGAGCACGCTTTTATGGACAAATGAAGTATTGTTTATTGCAAAAATTATAAATAACACACCTTTTAAAATACTGTATTCAATTTTCAATAATAATAATAGTTACCCCTATATTCTAGACGAAGAATGTTTCGATTTGGCCCAACTGAGTGTCAATTAATTGATCTTCTAAATGACACAAATTTTTTGTTGTCATTCTTCGTGTTTAATAAATTAAGTCATCTAATTAATCCTTATCTAAATCTATCATCACAAAAATATTTTTCACATAAAAAAATTTACTCAAAATATTTATAAACACATTACACAATACACATCGTCGTTATCCATAATTCATCGCCAAAACTCACAAAAAATACACATAAACAATAAAAACCATATCAATTAGCATATAGGAAAGATTTATATTTTTTCAAAGAAATTTCCTCCCGACACTTCATACAATACTTACTCATTAGTCATTCCCTTTGTTAAAATGTTAGTATATAGGAAAGTTTAAAATGCTTACGCGTCGTCTTGCGTGATTTCCAAAATCTATAGATTTATCGCATAAATATTTTTGGCAAAATATGGCAAATGGCATATTTATTTTCAGCACGGATTCAACTAAAATTAATAAGCCCTTCACAAATCCAACATATCTTTTTGTCAATTAAAATCTTTTTTATCAAAATTCGACAAAAATTTCAGAAAATAATTCACATTTTCAGCAGTTTTATTCATAAACAAATGAAATATATGTATATAGAAAAAAATAATCTTGGTGCAGATGACAATCTTGTATGCATAAATACGAAATTCTTATTTCTGAATTATTAAGTACTATTTAAATTTATATACGCATATTTATAATTTCAGTAAAATTGTTTAAAATAATATAAATATTTAATCAATAATCTTTCAAAATATGCAACAAGATCTAATTTTATTTCTTTCCAATTTCGATGCCTATTCTATTATTAACGTGATTTCTCAAGTTATTGGAGCACATGGCCGAAACCACTCAGCCAGCGGCCCGATTTCACAAGATCAATATACCACTCCACCGCCGGAATTGCAGTGGGCGTGGTTAACTAATAGCAGAATTTCGATGCCTTCCCGTTTGAAAAGGGGCAGTAAGGGCTCGTCCTCTCGAGCCCCAGTTCTTAAAGATGCAGCTGAGCCCGCTCAACACCGTAGAATCTGGTACCCCCGTTCCACTCTGTTTTTCATTTCTATATGTGTGTTTGCATTTTGTACCTCTTGTTTCAGTGCTAAGGGACTAGCACCAATTTAAGTGTGGGAGATGATTCATTATTAGAGAATGTTTAATTGGTTACTTGAATGTGTTTGCAACATGTTTAATTGGTTACTTGACTATATTCTTGATTGTTGGATTTTTGTTAAATTGCTAAAATCATGAGTTGTGAGTCTTGATTAGTAGCCCGATTGATATTCATATCTTATGCCTTGAAATTAAATTGGTTCTTCGTTTATTCATACCCTGAAATGGTGTACTTGATTATTTGATTTTGGTGAACTTTCATTAGTTTTCTTGAGAAGTGAGGAATCTTATTGGTATCCTAAGTTGAAAAAAGAGTGATGAATGAAAGAAAAATGAGGGGCTGAAACAGCTGCCTACTGTAGGGGGCTCAAGTGTTCGTAAACGAATAAGCTTAGCTAAAACCCGAAACGTAGAGAGGAGCTGCGGACCTCATTTGAAAAAAAAAAAAGAAAAAAAAAAAGGCAGAAACAGCTACCCTGCTTCAGGGGGCTTAAGTGTTCAAAAATGAATAAACTTAGCTAAAACCCGAAAAGTGGAGAGAAGCTGCAGACCTTTTAAAAAAAAAAAAAAATCCAAGGTGGAATTAAGGCTGCAAGAAAAAAAAAATGCAGTATAAAAAAAATTTGAATGGAGATGGATACCTTAGGATTTGAACTTTGAAGGAAAATTGAGTCGAGTAATCCGAAGTCAAAGTTTTTAGGGGATCATGAATGTGGTGTGAGTAATTGAGAGTTGATGAGATTTTGTGGTTAAGTGTGAATTGAAATTTGTGGTTTATTGAAATAGGCAAGCAACTTATGAATTTGGCTCAGAAATCTAGTTTTGAGAATTATAAAAGAGTAATCCAATTTTTCTTGCTTCGAATTCTCAAGTACTACATGAAAATTCCACTATTTTCTTGAGTTGGTTGTCCATTGATGAAATTAATTCTCTGTGTGCTTTAATTCTCTTTGCTTGAGGACAAGCAAATGTTTAAGTGTGGGGGGATTTGATGAATCAGGATTATTGTATATTTTTATGCTTTAATTGAATATTATTTTAGAATTGATTTGAGATTTTTTTGCATTTTCCCGACTTATTATTTATTTGGCTTTAAATAATGTGATGTGGATTTTTGTGTAATTTCAGGATATTTGCAAAGAAATGACCCAACACTAAGGGGCTCAATGTCAAATTGCAGTAAAGAATAACGCATTAGCCGTATCAGCCTAATGATCTGTGGCCCATAAGTTATTATTATCTGTAAATGGCCCAGCCCAATATTCACTTATTACGTGGGCCATGAAACCATTTGATAAAATTTCTGTTTGAAGCCTAAGCCCATAATTTTCTAATTGTTGGTGGAGCCCAATTACTTCACTTAACCTAACATTGAAGTAATGCCATACGTGAGCTTGGACAGCCATATATATTGCAATTCCAGTGAGCTTGGAGAGGGATTTTTTCGAAGAACAAGAAAGGAGGCAGCAATCGTGAGTTAGAGAGGAGAGTTTCGATGAGAGTCTACCGTGAGAATTCTGTAGCCATGTTCGGCTAATTTTGTTTTCTAGTTCGAGGAGGCGCAAACCTTTGTTATGATTTAATTCTCGATTATTTAGTAACGAATTTCTCAACCCTTTCTATTTGATTTCTTCGTTATTTGTTTTATGTTATGCATGTGATGTTTAATTATTTTGTGAGCCTGATCAACTTGCATGATCAATTAATTATTTCTAGCTATATTGCACGTTATAATTCGTAATTGTTATAATTGTGTAATTGGAGTAGCAAATAGGGCAGAACACCCTAAGGATAGCAAAGTCTAGATTGTATGAAACGAGCGTCTCGTATTCATAGTCTAGTTTGCTCTATTATTTTGGTTCGTTAATGCATTCTGTGAGTTGAATCTCGAATACATGTTTTGGGGTTATTCATTAGAATAGGTTAATTAGAGGTCGTACCTTTTAATTAATTAAACTTAAGAAATAATTCGAACTAGTTTGGTCGTACCACTAGTTTAGGGGGGCAAGAGTCAAAGAAGAGTTGAGATATTTGTGAATTTTAATTGTGTATGAGAATTATTCAAGGGAAAGCAAATCCGAGAACTAGAAATTCCATTTATTTATTTACGTCTTATTTTTATTTGCTTTTTAGTAGAATTAGGAACCACCAATCCAACCCCCCCCCCCCTTTATTGTTTTATTAACACGAATTGTCCAGTAGAATTTGCTACTCTCTGTGGGATCGACCCTTACTTCCCTACTACATAGTGGGTATTTAAGGTATTTATTTTTGGGTGCCGGCGACAGCACACCAAAAGATGATACTCACCCTCCAGGAGAATGCGGATATCTTCGCTTTCACGGCGACGGATATGACGGGTATCCCTCCAGAGATAGCAATGCACTATCTTAATGTGGATCCCAAAGCTAGGCCAGTGAAGCAGAAGTTAAGGAACTTCGGTAAGGAAAAGAACCTAATTGTGAAAGAGGAAATTGATAAATTGTTGAGTGCAGGGCACGTGAAGAGAGCGCAGTTCCCTGAGTGGCTCTCGAACGCAGTGCTGGTGTCCAAGGGAGCCGGCAAATGGAGGATGTGTATCGACTTTAGGGATCTGAACAAAGCATGCCCTAAGGATCACTATTCCCTGCCTAGGATTGATCAACTGGTAGATGCTACGTCCGGATTTGAACTACTTAGCATGATGGATGCATACCAAGGGTACCATCAAATCCAGTTGAACCCCCTTGATATACCAAAGGTATGCTTTATTGCAACATGTGGTACTTTTGGTTATGTACGCATGCCGTTTGGACTGATAAATGCAGGAGCCACCTATCAAAGGATGGTAGACTCGGTGTTCCGAGGACAGATAGGGAGGAACATGGAGATTTATGTAGACGATATGCTAGCTAAAAACGTCAAAGCAGAGGAACACATTAATGACCTGAAGGAGATATTTCAGGTAATTAGAGAAAACGGTATCAAGCTTAACCCAGCTAAATGTTCCTTTGGAGTAGGGTCAGGAAAATTCCTGGGATATATGGTGACTCAGAGAGGAATTGAGGTTAACCCTGCCAAGGTGAAAACGGTCCTTGACATGCAACCTCCTCGAAACTTGAAAGAATTGCAGACCCTGAACGGCAGAATCGCAGCCCTTAGCAGATTCATAGCAAAATCAGCGGAGAAGAGCCACCACTTCTTCAGAACATTAAGGAAGGGGTCAAGATTCGAATGGGATGAACAATGTCAAAAGGCTTTTGAAGAACTGAAGCTCCATCTGGAACAACTCCCGAAGCTAACCAAGCCTACTCAGGGAGATGTCTTACTCCTATACCTCTCAGTAGGGGAACATTCCCTGAGTACAGCCCTGATGAAAGAGGAAGGCTCCACACAACAGCCCATATATTATGTGAGCAAGGTCATTCAAGGGGCAGAAATAAGATATTCAGAGGTGGAGAAGGCAGCCCTGGCAGTGGTGGTAACGGCTAGGCGACTACGCCCTTACTTCTTGTGTTATAAAGTTATGGTGCGAACTAATTTCCCTTTGAAGCAGACACTAGGGAGAGCAGACTTATCGGGAAGAATGGTCAGATGGGCAGTGGAATTACAGGTATACGATATTGATTATGAACCAAGGAGGGCCATCAAAGCCCAGGTTTTAGCAGACTTCATTCAAGAGTCTACCAGAACGGAAGAGGAACAAGGCTGGAAGGTATATGTTGACGGTTCAGCATCCGCTGTAGGATGTGGAGCAGGAATAGTGTTGATTGATCTTGATGGCCAAGAAGTACAGGTAGCCGTTAAGTTTCGGTTCTCAACCTCAAACAACGGTGCAGAATATGAGGCCCTGATTAGAGGGGCCAACATGGCAGCAGAGTTAGGAGCACAAAAAGTTACCCTGTACTCTGACTCACAGCTGGTAGTGCAACAGGTCATGGGGGAGTACCTCACCAAAGATGAGAGGATGATCTCCTATTTAGAACAGGTAAAGAAACTAAAGAATAAATTTCATACTTTTGAAGTGATACAGGTGCCGAGAGAAGAGAATGTGAAAGCAGATGGACTGTCTAAACTAGCTAGTTCCACTGAATTCGAGGGTGACGGAAAGGTAACCCTGTTAGTGGCAGATCAATTAGCTACTGAAACCCTGATCGGAGAGATAACAACAGGGGATGACTGGAGGACAGAAATATGGGAAGAGTTGAACAGTGAGCAAGTAACCCCAATGACCAGAGAGGCCAAAGCCTGGAGAAGGAAGTATTGTATCCTAGGAGGTCAATTATACAAGAGATCCTTCACTCAACCCTATTTGAAATGTCTTTCGAAAAGAGAGGTGAAGCTAGTGATCAAGGACATCCATGAAGGTTGCGCATCTAGCCACGAAGGCTACCAGACTATGGTGAAGAAGGTATTTAGGGCAGGTTTTTACTGGCCTAATATAGTCAGAGACGCTAGGGAATATGTGAAGAAATGTGAGAAGTGTTAGAAGAATGGACCTTTGATACGAGTACCTGCAGAAGAGATGGGTGCCATGTACTCGCCCTGTCCCTTCGCTAAATGGGGGATAGATCTAGTAGGACGCTTCCCCTTAGCACCTGGAGGAAGATAATTTTTGATCGTAGTTGTGGATTATTTCAGTAAGTGGGTAGAGGCTGTGCCCTTGGCCAAAATAGAAGAGGATAATGTAATTATTTTTCTGGCTAGACATATTTGCTGCAGGTTCGGAGTGCCGAGAATCTTGGTTTCCGACAATGGAACACAATTCAATGGAGAGAAGGTAAGGAGATGGTGCGAAAGATGGAACATTGTACATAGATTCACTTCAGTAGCCCACCCACAAGCTAATGGACAGGTGGAAGTTACAAACAGAATCCTAGTGGATAGCATCCGAACACGATTGGAAGAGGTAGGAGGAAAATGGGTGAAGGAGTTAGACAATGTCCTTTGGTCCTACAGGACCAGCCCTAAAACAGCTACGGGCGAATCTCCCTTCTACTTGGTGTATGGGGCAGCGGCAGTGATACCTCCTGAAGCCAGACTCAAATCGCACCGAATCACCTATTTTGAAGAGAAAAGAAATGAAGAATTGATGAGGGAGGCGCTGGACCTGGTAGATGAAGAGAGGGAGATGGCGAGATTGAAAGCAGAAAGGTACAAGAGTCGGATCAAGGCAGCATACGATCGCAGGGTAATCCCTCGTTCCTTTAAAGCTGGAGATTTAGTCCTTCGGAGAGCAGATTCCTTGAAGAACACTGGAAAGATGGAACCCAATTGGGAAGGTCCGTACAGGGTAATACAGGTACTAAAAGGCGGAGCATACAAGCTCCAGGATATGACAGGAAAAGAAATACTAAGGCCATGGAACGTGTGCCACTTGAAGAGATTTTATGTTTGAAGAAGGTGTTATTCCCCTACCATCTTTCCCTTTACGAACGATTTTAAATGTTTATTTCTTACTCGAATAATTGCTTCACCGGCACTCTTTTTCCCTCTACGTGGGTTTCCCTTTGGGGTTTTACCACGAAGAGGTTTTTAATGAGGCCGGCATAGGTTCCCCTTATTTGCCTATGTTGATGAACACTTTTGATCAATGGAGCATCTTTTGTGGAAAATTTCAGTAATTTCCTTTAATGCATGTTAATATGATGATGAGATGATCCTTATATGCTGATTTTATGATGAAATGTTTCTCATACATTAAATATCGTGTCGAGATAACTGTTAAGAGCTCGCATAACAAGTGTTGAGATAATGTACGTGTGTTGAAAGCTAAAACATAATATGATAGAGATACTGCAAGATAAAGAGACTTACACCAACTCATAAAGATTCGAATACAAAATGCCTAGGAACAATTCCTAAAGCTTCTATCCACGATAGCCTCTAAAGCTAGGGGGAGTAGGGGGTATGGTAGCGGAAGATATAATTAACCTGCAAATAATCCTTAAGAACTCTTACGAGTATAAACAACTCTTACGAGTATAAACAACTTTTGGGAGAGTATAATCCCTAAGAACTCATACTAGTATAAACAACTCTTACGAGTATAAACAACTCTTACGAGTATAAACAACTTTTGGGAGAGTATAATCCCTGAATATTCTAACTTTTGGGAGAGTATAATCCCTAAATATTCTAACTTTTGGGAGAGTATAATCCCTAAATATTCTAACTTTTGGGAGAGTATAATCCCTAAATATTCTAACTTTTGGGAGAGTATAATCCCTAAACACTATAAACAACTTCAGGGAGAGTATAATCCCTAAGAACTCTTACGAGTATAAACAACTCTTACGAGTATATACAACTTTTGGAAGAGTATAATCCCTAAATATTCTAACTTTTGGGAGAGTATAATCCCTAAATATTCTAACTTTTGGGAGAGTATAATCCCTAAAAACTATAAACAACTTCAGGGAGAGTATAATCCCTAAGAACTCTTACGAGTATAAACAACTCTTACGAGTATAAACAACTTTTGGGAGAGTATAATCCCTAAATATTCTAACTTTTGGGAGAGTATAATCCCTAAACACTATAAACAACTTCAGGGAGAGTATAATCCCTAAGAACTCTTACGAGTATAAACAACTCTTACGAGTATAAACAACTCTTGGGAGAGTATAATCCCTGAATATTCTAACTTTTGGGAGAGTATAATCCCTAAATATTCTAACTTTTGGGAGAGTATAATCCCTAAATATTCTAACTTTTGGGAGAGTATAATCCCTACGAATTCTAACTTTTGGGAGAGTATAATCCCTAAATATTCTAACTTTTGGGAGAGTATAATCCCTAAAAACTCTAACTCTAAGAGAGAAACTAGAAGCATTATCAAGTCACCAAGTAAGTACAGAAACATAAACCCTATAAACCCGAAAAACGCAGGAGTGTGGAGTCTCCTGAAAATACCAAAAGGGGCCTTAGAGGCCTTAACAAAAATAAAAGTGTGTTAAAAGTACCGAAGTGTTATCAGAGAAATAAAGTTATGAAGAGAGGGGAATATCATTCTTCCCCTCGAAACCTTCTCCTGCCTCATCAACTTGCCCACTGGAACCACCTCCCTCTGCCTTCTCCTCTAGAGCGTCGGCTGCCACGGTTGCCACTGGATCTGGGTTAGCCACATGGATAGGGAAAGCCATATCCTTCGCTGGTACAAGGTCGTCCAACTTCAGGGCAGTCTGCTTTAACTCAGAGACCGCCTTCCTCATCCCAGGTAACCACCAGGGAGTGTTGATGTCCTCCTTAGCATCTCCAGGGAATTTAGGGAGAGTGTCCAATTCATCTAACCGAAGAGCACGAGTGTACTGACCATTAAATCTGGGAGCGGAGTGTTCGGCCACGACATTGGAGAACCCATGATCAATGAAATGGGGAATATATGCACCCATCGCCCCCAAGAAGCTACTACTCTGGAGAAAAGCTTCTAACCATTCCCGATGCAGGGTACCCAGAAACTTCTGACCTATGGCGGAAGTAAAAAGAGAGTCGATGCATAGTTTCATCCCAGCTAAAGGGAGAGTGGCCTCTAAACGTTCAACCCGCTCACCAAACTGAGTCTTCAGAGAAGAAACTTCCTCCGAGAGCTTCGCCTTCCCAGCCTGGAGCCTCTTCTGTGCTTGGACGAACTCCCGTAGCTCTCCTTCCAAAATCTCCTTCTTCACTTTCTCCAACTCCACCTGGCTTTGGAGATCATCCACTAGCTGAAGGGATTGGAGGGGCTCGTTCGGATATATCAGAATACAAAAGGCCAAACTACACAAAGAGCCATGCAAAGGAGTAAGATATCTATACCTTCTCTTAGTAATCATTCAAAATAATATTTGCATTGAAAATCTACCTGAGTGAAACTGTGAGCGGCATGCACAACTCGCTCTTCTGAGGATAAAGCATTAAGGGCCTCGGTGGCAGCGGTCGGAGTGTGACGCTCTAGGAAAGCCATGAGGTGGTCCACATTGATGTCACCGGGTGCATCTGGAGTGATATTGGGCAGAGAGGACTTAATCTTGGACTTCTTCTTTTTAGAGGCATCGGAAGCAGGAGGCAATGAGGAAATCATAGCCTTCTCAGTAGAGGACCTGGTACGTTTAGCCACTGACCCAGTGGAAGGTTTCACTGGAGAGGGAGGAATAGGGGCCTTTGAAAAGCTTTCAGGGGCCGGAGACTTAGCAACCATCGAGAGAGGAGTGGCATCACGAGAAATTTGAGTTAACCAACTCATAGCTGCACAAAGAAATATGAAAAGATGTTAACAATCACAGCAGTTTAAGTCTTGAGGACAATACCAAGAGAAAAAAAATGGTATTACCATCGTCGGGACCTAAGGGATAATCGGGGCGACCAAAACCGAAATGAGATAGGGCTCTAGGGTTCTTACAAATACTCATCACATCAAAAAAGCCATGGGCAGAGACATTATCATTTAAATGGTTCATCACATCCAAGTTCAGAGAAGAACAAACAGAAAGAGGAGGACGGGGCACCCCAGGGTTCTCATAAATCCACCCTTCGTGAGGAAAATCCCAAGGAGCGGGGTTTGTAACAAAAAAGTAATAGTCCTTCCAGTCCTGAACTCCTTCATGGAGCATTTCCATGAATTTCCCGGCCCTGGAAGGACGGCCAGAGGTATAAAAGAACCCATCTGTGAACTTACACATATATTGAGTTAGGAAAAGCTGGGCTGAAGGTTCGCCACCGTTCCCCTTCATCAAAATGTAGAAACCTAGCATCGCTCGGATAGCATTGGGGGTGAATTGATTAAGGGGTATGCGAAGGTAGGTAGAAATTTCGGAAAAGTATGGATGGATCGGAAAGCGGAGGCCCGCTTTTAGTTGAGCCTCCCAGAAGGCCAGGGTGTTAGGACCTGGGAAATTGGGGCGTTCCTTCCGATGGGCTGCCCTAACGATGTAATCGGGGGGAAAGATTCCCGAGCGGAGGAAGGCGGCAACACGCTCAGGAGGGAGTATGGAAGAACCAGAGATTTTATTTTTCAAAGTAGGGTCAGTTATGGGGAATATGGAGAGTGAGTTGGAAGTTGAACTTTCCATGGATATCGAGTCCGATGAGTTTCGAGTGGAAGATGACATGAGGTTACAGTAAAAGAAAAGACGAGAAAGAAGAAGAGATACCTGAAGCGAGGTCGGTTTCGAAGGTGATGAACTGGTCGATAGACGTGCGCGAAGAGGTTAATTGTAGAAATGAAAATGAGAGTGAAAAGAAGTGGATAAGTTTGAAAGGAAAGAAAAGAGGAGTTTTTTACGAAGTGAATATAATTTTTGAAATGGTTGTGAAGAAGAGAGAGAGAGGGAAAAGTCGAGGAGAATTAAATGCCCCCCAATGAAAGGGCGCGTGACTGGAAGGAGGCGGCTTGATGTTTCCTCTCGGGCAGAATGCTTGGTCACAGATTTCGAAAGTAGGTTTGCGTGTGGAAGCGGAAAGGGCATGATGGTTTCAGATGATCATTAAGGACTGTTGGGAATAAAATGAGACATGTTTTGATCTAATACCAAAACCCCCTGAGACATGCCTAAGTCAAATTGAGTATGTTCTAGAGATGTTAGAACATATATAGGCTAGATGAGGAGCTAAAATGTTAGGCAGCTCTTAGTTGATTAGATGCACAATTTGAGGGGGAACACATGCTTCTAAGTCCATCAAGAACAAGTCCCCTCAAGGCTCAAAATCTGGATACAACACTAAGTCTTTTGAAGACCAACTATGCTGATCAGGAGAGTTGTCCAGAAGAGTTGTCTCAGCTCAATCAATCAAGATCAAGTGCTCTGAAAGCCTGAGGTCAACTATGCTGAAGAGATAGAGACAACCACACCCTAAAGAACTACAAATCAACATGCTAAGATCACCTTGAAGTGAAACAAAGGGTATGAGCAAAGTCATCTGAAGAAGAGCAAGCCAACCTTGTTGATAAGCAAGACTGCTGATAGTGATAAGAAGAGTTGTCCAAACAATGAGGAATGTTGTCCTATCATTGGAACAACCTTCAGAAGCCATGTCCATGTCCTAACAAGAGAAACTGAAAGTCAGACATTGGGTAGAGTGCTGCAGAATGAAGACAAAGTCTTAACAGCCGTTTACTTCCCAAATGAGGACATGTCACTATCAAGAATCTGTCTTCAAAGTTGAAGAACTGAAAGAAGACATTTATGGACAATTGAGGCTGCCTCTCCAACGGGAAAATCCTTCATTTGTCTATAAATACAGAAGTGTGAAGACCATTTGAAAGCATCCAACTACAACCTCAACAAAGCACCTCCAACATCAAGTTCTTACAAGCTAGAGTGCTTTCATAAGCTTTCAAAGACTATCTTAGTCTTCAAACACTTCATCTAAGCTTAACTAAATTGTATATCCATACACAAGCTTAGAGAGATATCCTATCCTTATACACTGATCTTCATTGTGAAGGATATCTCATTAGTTGGAACCTTACTTCAACCCTTACATCTTTCAAGAGTGAAAGTGAGAAGGTTGTAGTAGTAGAAGTGGTAGGAGCTGACTGTTGAGAGAAGAACAATTCAGTTCTGAGTTGAGAAGAGGGTACTAGGACTCTAGACATCCTAAGGATCAAGTCACCAAGGAGTGGTGTTCTTGATCAAGTGCACCTTGGCACTATAAAACAAGTTAATTCCAAGAGTGAAGGAATTATCCTGTTAAATCAGGGAAAGTGGATGTAGGAGCTTGAGTCTCTGAACCACTATAAACTCTTGTGTTGTTTTGCTTTCCAAGTACTTACATACATTCAACACTGCACACAAAAATTGATCTTTCAAAGGATACATATTCAAAGACTGTGCAAAACCTATTTGGACAAGTTCCCTGAAAAACTGGACTGTATTGAATTGACTAAGTGATTTCAGAAACCAAAGGAGTCTAAACTAAAAGGGCCAACCACTATTCCGCACATATAACTCCCCTAGATAGTTACTCAACTAAGTACTCAATAGTACTTAGTAGTTTGATTATCTTAGAAGAGTTAATCATCTTCAGCAGAGTTGTCCAAGACAACCTTGCTGAGCTCTGGTTTGATTAAAGTTGAAAAGAATTTGCATACAAGTGTATCCCCCCCCCATACACTTGTTATATACTCCTTTCAGGACCAACAAGTGGTATCAGAGCAGGGGTTCAAAGACCACTGCTTCTGAAAAACCATCTTGGTTTTCAAAATCACATATTTGGTGTGGTCACTGAACTGATCTATCTGAAATCCTTTGTATCTATTGTCTAACCTGCTCTTGAAGAAATGGCAAGAGGAAACAACAACAACCAGAACCAGCAGCAAAATCCTGATCAGAACATAAATGCTGCAGTTCCACCTCCTGCTGTTCAAGGATTGGACAATATGGCAACAAATCCAGTCAATCATATATCTCATCACAAATTGCCCATGTTCTCAATTGATAATTATGATTTCTGGAAAATCAGAATGAGGGCTCATCTTGCATCTCTTCATACTGATATGTTGAGAGTGATCACAAGAGGTCCTTTTGTGTTCACCTTTGTTAATCCCAGAGTCACAGATGCTCAAAGGGCAGATACAAGAGATGTTCTACCCAAAGATGAAGATGATTTCACTGCTGATGAAAAGAGGAAGGATAATTTGAATTATCTTGCAATGAACACCCTCTATCAAACAATTCCAGATGCAATCATGGGAAGAGTCTACCACTGCACAACTGCCAAAGAAATTTGGGATACCCTTGCAGAAATGTGTGAGGGTACTGAGAAGATCAAGGAGAATAAGCTCCAAGTGGCAGTGCAGAAGTTTGAACAATTCACAATGGAGTCTGAGGAGTCCATTGATAAATTTGCTGGTAGATTCACAGATGTGATGAATGAAATCAACTCCTTGGGCAAGGTCTACACCAAGAGAGAAGTTGGATTGAAGATCTTGAGAAGTCTCACTCAAAAGTGGGATGTCTATGCTGTAATGATGCAAAATACCAAAGATCTCTCCACCATGCCCATGCAACAAATCTTCTCTGAACTCAAAGCTTATGAGTTCGATCTCAACAGAAGAAAGCCTGTTGAGGAACCTTCAAATCCTACTAAGGGAGTGGCATTCAAAGCCAAAACTGCTGAACCAGAAATGCAGTCCACTCCAAGATCATCAAAGTCAGTCTCAAAGACTGAAATGAAGGAGGAACTAGCCTTGATGGATAGGAGGTTTGAAAAGCTAAATTCAAGGTTTGGTAGATACAAGAAATTCTACCAGGACAACAAATTCAGGAGAAGGTACAACTCTCCTGAAGCCCAGGCTGAGATCAAAAAGCCTGAAGAGAAAAGATCAGAGGACAAGTACTCTGATAGGAGAAGGTCCAGTAGAGCTGAACCTTCATCATAAAAAAGAAGAGAAGAATCAAAGAAAGATGATGATGAAGACCTATGCTATAATTGCAAGAAGAAAGGGCACTTCCAATATGTCTGCCCTGAATTAAGCTCTAAGGAGAGAAGAGAGAGGCAAGCTAAGAGAGATAGAAAGTTCACCAATGGAAAGGCCATGATGGCTGGTGAAGAATCTGATAGTGCTGAAAGCTTCAACTCTTCAGATGGACTGTTCTCCAACAGTGATGATGATGATGATGTCTGCAACATGGCTCTTGAGGATGATGAGGTATCCTCTACTTCCAGTTCACCATCATTCATCTCACAAAACAATAGTGAGGTCAACTTGAAACTTTCCCTTGGAAAGTTGATGGAAGATTTCATTATGTTACAAGAATTTCATGATAATTGTGTGAGAGAAAATGAAAGATTGGCTATTGAACTTGCCAAAAACTCTGAGGCAGTTGTTGATGTCAAGTCTACTGAGTTGTATCAATAAGTCTTGAGAGAGCTTGAGGAAGCAAATCTCAGGATAGTTGACCAACAAAAGGAGATTGATAATCAACTTCTCTCTCAGAAGAGAAAATATTTTGAACTTAAAATTCTAAATGCCAAGTTTGAAAACCTCTCACATAAATATGACATTCTTAAATCAAGTGAAGAGAGCCTGAAACTAAAGATGTCTGCTCTGAAGAAATCCTCTAGAGCAATAGAGGAAATTCAAAGTTATCAAAGACCTATGGCTCAAAGAAGTGGATTAGGTTTTGATCCATTTGAATCTTCACCTTGTCTTAGTGTTGCTTCTACAAGTAACACTAAGAGAATCTTTGTTAAATCAGTGGCACAAACTGAAAATGAAGTAATCCAGTCACTGAACAAAGGAAAGGGCAAAATAGATGATTTGCCTACTCAAGTGCTTCAGGAGACTAGGCCCAAACCTAAGGAAATGGCCAAAGCTCCTGAACATAAGAGGAATGTTGGTCAGCAGAGTAGACCCAATGGAAGGGCAACTCTCCTGAACAATGTTCAGAGGAATTATCCAAGGTATAATCAGCCTAGGCCAACTCTTCTGAGAAAGCCTCAGCTGAATAGACCTAAGGATAACTATCCTCAAAGGCAAAATAAAATGAGACAACCAAAACCCTTCATGCCAAAGGGTAATGGTCATAAGAAAACCTTTCCTCAAAGATTCCCTCAAGTAGCACAAAGAACTCAAAAGTTCAGGAGATTTGACAACTCTCCTGAAACTTACAGAGTTAACACATGCACACATACTTTCCCAAAGGCATTTAAGGGAAAGACAGTGTATGTAGATGGTAGAGGAAGACAACTTAGCCACCTTGAATCAATCAGGGTTATTAGGCAAGTTTGGGTTCCTAAAGGTACAGCTAACCTCTCAGGACCCAAAACTCAAAGGGTACCTAAACCTATCTAAATGCAGGTACCAATGGGCCACAAGAAGAGGAGCATGAGCAAAAAGTCAGCATGGTACCTTGACAGTGGATGTTCAAGGCACATGACTGGAAACAAGGAACTCTTCATTGATTTTATTGAAAAAGAAGGCACAAATGTCACATTTGGAGACAGCTCACAAGCTACTACAAAAGGTTATGGTACTTTGATGATTGGTAACATCAAAGTATCCAATGTATCTTATGTGGCTGGTCTCAAGTACAATCTCCTAAGTATCAGTACATTCTGTGATAAAGATTTCAAAGTTGAGTTTTCTAGTGGAAAATGCTTAATCAAAGATAAGACTCAACAAATTCTATTGACTGGAACTAGGAAAGGAAATGTGTATTTTGCAGACTGGGACAAGTCTACTGATGCTGCATGCTAAGAGTTCTAGTGAACAAAGTTGGTTATGGCATAAAAGACTAAACCACTTGAACTTCAAAACAATGAACAAAATTGCTAGAAATGCATTAGTTAAAGGACTACCTAATGAGGTTTTCATTAAAGAGCATGTTTGCAAACCATGCCAAGAGGGAAAACAGATTAAAGCCTCATTTAAAGGAAAACCAGTCATCTCTACTGAAAGGGTACTTGAACTTTTACATATGGACCTTTTTGGACCAATTACCCCTGCAAGCATAAATGGTAGAAAATACACATTAGTGGTAGTAGATGACTTCTCTAGGTTCACATGGGTAGTATTTCTCCTTAATAAGAAGGAAACTCAAGTCAAACTGCCTGAACTTCTAAAGAGATTGTCAAATGAGAAAAGCCTTAGCATTATCAAGATAAGATCTGATAAAGGCACTGAGTTCATTAATTCATACATCAATGAGTATTGCACATCTAATGGAATAGCTCATGAAACCTCAGCAGCTAGAACTCCCCAACAAAATGGAGTTGCAGAAAGAAGGAATATGACTTTAAAAGAAGCTGCTAGAACCTTAATTGCTGATTCAAACTTACCTAAGAGGTTTTGGGCTGAAGCTATAAACACTGCATGCCATACTCAAAATAGATGTTTGATCACAAAGGGGCAAGGCAAAACCCCCTATGAACTCTGGAAAGGAAGATTACCTAAAGTGTCATACTTTCATATTTTTGGTTGCAAGTGTTTTATTCACAACAATGGGAAAGAACAGCTGAAAGCCTTTGATAGCAAAGCTGATGAAGGAGTATTCCTTGGATACTCTCAAATCAGTAGAGCTTTCAGGGTTTACAACAAGAAAACTCTTATTGTGGAGGAAACACCTCATGTTGTGTTTGATAAATCTACTCATGAGTTCAGGAATGAGAACTTAGAACCAGAGGAAATCACACAGAAGACAACCAGACTGAGCCTAAAAGACAAAGACACTGAACTAATAGATGTTGTCCAAGCCAACCTACCTGAAAATTCTATACTGGACAACAATCCTGAAGGCAATCCTCCTGAGGCAAATCCCACTGAAAGGAATGGTGAACTGAATGATCCAATCCCAGTTCACATCCAGGTAACAACTACCAATGAAGAAGCAGTTCCTGCTGAGGTAGTTAATGCGTCAAATAATCAAGGGGGAACTCAAAATGTTGAAAATGCCAATGTCCCTGACATTGAGGACAACACCCCTGATTATGATCCTGAATTAGATCATGCATTCAATTACCCTGAATTTTATGATCAAAATGACTCAACTTCAGTAGAGGACAACTCTACTGAAGAGATCAGAAAAAGAAGGACTTGGTTGTCTGACCATCCTACTGATCTAATACTTGGTGACCCAAGTATAGGAGTCAAAACAAGGAGATTTCATGGTGAAAATGCTCTTTTCTGTTGTTTCCTGTCAGAACAAGAACCAAGTGATATTGAGGAAGCACTTCAAGATGCCAATTGGATCACAGCCATGCAGGAAGAACTGAATCAATTCACCAGAAATGAAGTATGGGAGCTGGTGGATAGACCTTCACATCAAGATGTTATTGGAACAAAGTGGGTGTTCAAGAACAAGAAGAATGAAAATGATTTGATTGTCAGAAACAAAGCAAGACTTGTGGCAAAAGGCTATTGCCAACATGAAGGCATTGACTATGATGAGACATTTGCACCTGTGGCAAGGCTAGAAGCAATAAGGCTCTTTCTAGCCTATGCAGCCCACAAGAGGTTCAAAGTGTACCAAATCGATGTCAAGAGTGCCTTTCTAAATGGAGTCTTGAAAGAAGAAGTCTATGTGGAGCAACCACCAGGTTTTGAGGTTGGAAATCAAGTCTACAGACTGAAGAAGGCTCTATATGGACTCAAGCAAGCCCCTAGGGCTTGGTATGATACACTGTCACAATTCCTCTTGGATCATGGATTCACCAAGGGAACTGTGGACAGGACACTCTTCAGAATCTCTGAAGGAGAGGACATCTTGCTTGTCCAAATTTATGTGGATGACATAATTTTTGGATCCCCCAATGAGAAGCTGTGTGAGAAGTTCTCCAAGCTCATGCAAAGCAAGTTTGAGATGTCCATGATGGGATTGATGAACTTCTTTTTGGGTCTTCAAGTCAAGCAATCAAAAGAAGGAATCTTCATCAACCAAGCTAAGTACACCAGAGAAATGATCAAGAAATTTGGGTGTACAACTAGCAAGCCAGTAAGGATCCCTATGAACACAAATTGGAAGATGGATCCTGATGATAATGGTGTTCCAACCAACTCTACTGAGTATAGAGGAATAATTGGTTCACTCCTCTATCTCACTGCCAGCAGGCCTGACATCACCTTTGCAGTAGGTGTTTGTGCAAGGTTTCAAGCAAATCCTAAGAAAAGCCATCTTGAGGCTGCAAAGAGGATTTTGAGGTACCTCAAAGGCACTGAAAATCTAGGCCTTTGGTACCCTGCTGATGACAACATTGAGTTAACTGGCTACTCAGATGCTGACTATGGAGGTTGCAGAATTGATAGGAAGTCCACTTCAGGGACTTGTCAATTCTTAGGCAACAAGCTGATATCTTGGTTCTCCAAGAAGCAAAACACAGTGGCTACTTCCACCACTGAAGCTGAATATGTTGCAGCTGGAAGTTGTTGTGCTCAAATTCTTTGGTTAAGACAACAACTAAGAGACTACAAAGTCAACTCTACTGAAGTGCCAATATTTTGTGATAACAATAGTGCCATTGCTATATCACAAAATCCAGTCTTGCACACAAGATGCAAACATGTGGATATCAAGCATCACTTCATTAGAGACCATGTGGAGAAGAAGGATATAAAGTTGGTCAAGATCCATACAGATCATCAAAAAGCTGATATTCTAACTAAGCCACTTGTAGAGGCAAGGTTTCTAGAGCTATCAGCAGAATTGGGTTTACTTGATCCAGGGAAGTTGGACAAGTAAAATTCATTGGAGTTAATGGGAGGTATGGAAACTGATAAGAATTTCATCAGACTTGGTCAAGTCTACTGAAGTTCAGAAGAGATGGCTCAAACTATTCAGGACACTTGTCCATTGGAATTCAGGACCCTTGTCCACATCTCTTCAGGACACTTGTCCAAGTAGGGTCAGATAAGTTGTCTTGGCCATCAAACTATTTCCTTAGTTTGATAAGCACCTACTTTGGGTAATCATTGTCTACCTTGATACCTGTCCCAATTACAGATATCATCACTGAAGGATTTAATTTGTCCCCCACCCAAAAGGTCACTTTCCATGCATTAAATGCCAAGATTTAACTCTTGTTTGCATTACACTTTTCAAGCAATGATCTATCTCGAAAACTCCCCAACCATTAACTAATATTAAATAACTTCCACGTTTTGAATAAAACCAATAACTCTCTATTACATTGGTTTTTGACCATTGGATCAAAACTGGCCAACTCCCTTGAAATTCATCCTGGTCGTCCAAGTGTATTTTTCCATTTTTGACAACCGTTGAAAATACACAAACCTCACCAACTCATTGACAAACATTCTTTTTAGAATATTCTCAAGTCTTAAAACTCCCCCACGCACTCTTCTTCCCCAAGTATTCGAAACCCTAGCTCATTTTCTTCAAACTCTCTCAAAACTCTCTCAATTTCACCTCTGTAACCTTCAATGGCCCCCAAAGTTAGACCAGAGATGATCTTAGATTTCTCCAACAAGGCTCTAGACCTTGATTTTGGATACTTAAGCAACAAGAACAACCTTCACTTTGAGCCCATAGTATCATTCACAAGTGAAGACCCTGAAATCACTCCAACCCTGAGATGGTTAAGAAGAGCAGGCCTTCAGAAGTTCATGGAGGAAAGGCCAAGCTCTTGTTTGGACAACTACATGGCTGAGTTCTTTGCCTTTCTTAAGTGGAGAGGCAAACCAGAAGATGGTGAAGTTTCCACCAGATTGTCCTATGTGGCTGAAGAAGAGGAGGAAGAGAGATTTCATAGAGTGAAGTTCTATTCAGAAGATCTTGAAGGAGCTTTTGGATTGCCTTCTGAGGGAAGGAATCCAGAAGTCTATGGTACTGGCCTTGAAGATGAGATAGCTCAAGAATGGCTTTTAGTGCCAGGACCTCTCTCTTCAACACAAAACAAGAAAACTCTCAAGCCAAAATTTCTCAATTTATTTGAGGTAATCACCAAGAGTCTCATGAGCAACATTGGGAGCTTGGAGCAGGTCAGCCATCCTAGAATCAGAATTATGGCTGCAGTTATTGATGCAAGTGACAAAGGCATCAAATTTGATTGGAGGACCTTCATCATGTCTGAAATGATGAAGGAAAAGGCCAAGTTCAAGGTGAGAGCTCACAACAAGGTTGTGCTAGAAGGGAAACTCAAGTATTGCACCAGGGCAAGCTTGTTGATTGAAAGGTTTTCTCATTATTCTCAAATGCAAACCTTTGCAAAGCCCTTCCCAGCCCAAAAGATTCTATTCAGAAAGCTCAGCAAGAAAACTGAGCAAAGGAAAATGCTTCTGGCTAAACCTGCTGAAGAAAAGGTGGAGGAGAAGCCAAAATTGAAGAAGAGGACAAAGGCCAGAGTGATGAAGACAAGGAAACTGTGTCAAATACCCTCAGAGGAGAATTCAGGAGCTTCAACTGAGATTGAAGAAGTTGCTGAAGAGGGAGTGAGTGTGCCTTCTGATCATTCAGAAGAGTTGAGGCAGAAATACAATGAGACTAGACAAAAGTCTAAGGGTGATAAGAGGATCAGGGAGGTTGTCCCTGAGAAGGATGGTGAAGGTAGTGGAAGCAGTAGGGCTAGCAAGAGAATGGCCAAGCCTACTGACAAAGTGTTGGAGCTCCAAGAGGAAAGGTCTCTACAAATTGCTCTAAGAGAGAGCAGAGCTGAAAGCAGGACCAAATCCAAGTCAAGGACCAACTCATCTGGTTCTGGCACACCAGAATCCAAGGTCCCTGAAGGTCAACCAATGGAGGCCAATATCCCTGAAATTCAGAATCCTGAGCCCAACTCCCCTGAAACCCATGTAACCCCGACCAATCAACCTATCACCCCCATCAATCTTACAAAGAGATACTCTCCTGAAGGGAGTGTGCAAAGAAGTGGGATAGATGTGCTAGCAGATATAGCAGTAGATGAGACAAGATTACATTCTCCCCTTGACTCATCTATGCTCAATTATTCAAAGCTTTTAGAAGCTGCACTCTTTGAGCCAACCCCCCTGAGTAAAGCCCCTTGAGATCCATTGCTCTCAAAAGCAACTGAAGTACCTTCTATTGCACCCAACCCTTCTGAAGCCAACATCCCTGAACTAAACCTTCCTGAAGCCACATTAGGAGAACCCAGAGCCAACTCCCCTATAACCCAAAGTCCCCATTCTAGTGGATATGAGGAGGAGTATACTTATGAAAGTATGCTCAGAGGTGGAGCAAAGACTACTGTGGACAGTTTGTACCCACAACTTGCTGAATTTCCAAGAATTCAGAGGACATTTCATGATCTAAGGATGCTTGTTGATGTGAAAGACAAGTCTATGATGGAGATATCACAAGTCATCCAAGATAAGGGTGCAAACTGGTGGCAAGTAGAGGAAAATAGACTACTACACTTTGCTGGAATTTCAAAGACAAGATTCCTCACTGATGAGGAAGTTTTTGCAAAGTTGGTAGCTGATAAGATAAATGAGGAGAGGGAAAGGAAAGCAAAGGGCATCAAACACCCTGATAGTAGCTCAAATGATGATGATTCCCCTGATGATCCCTCAAACCCCTCAAAACCCAACCCTCCTGAAACCCCTCAAGCCAATCTCCCTAAGCCTTCTGTCTCAGAAAGACTCTCCAACCCTCCTAGAACCTATCATAGGAAAGGCTCTGTATCTTCAGAGGTGTTGACCAAGGGTGGTAACACAACCAAGGACACATCTGCCAATGAAGGTTCTTCTGAACCCAAGGCACAGCCTAAAGATGTGGAGGTTCCTGTACTAGAGGTTGGTTTGGTTAAGGCCTATTCAGTGTCAGATGAGTTGGACACTGATCAGCCCTTAATCATTCAGGATGACTCAGTGGTTGTTGATATAAGCACTGTGATCTCCCCACAACTGCCATTTTTGAACCTTGTTGAAGGTGAAGGTGCTGCAGGATTAGGTGATGGAGTTGAAAAGGAGAATCTAGTGGAAAAACCAAAGGGAGTAGAAGATGATAGAGATGTGGTGATCACTAGGATAGTGAGTGTACCACCAAACGAGGGTGATATAAGTAAGGAAGGGCAGGCTATTCTTGAAGTCAAATCTGAACTTCAGGAATCCCTTGATGAGAGGAGGTCTGTTCCTTTAAGTGAGGAAATCATTATTGAAGGGAGAAAAGAAATAGTTGAAAATGAGGAGAATACTGTTGATGTATCAGAGTCTTATGAAAAAGAAATTGAGGGAGATAAGTGTGTGTTTACTGACTCATTTGATTTGTCTGATATTGCAGGTATAACCTTTGATCAAATTTTTGTAGATGAACTCTTAACAGATGCACCCATCCAAGTTGATAGTGGATCAGCACAAGCCTTACTTGGGATGCAATCAGAGAAGTTGGATTCCTTGGCTCATCAAGTCCAAACAGCTCATGCAGAAACTTCTGGAGCATTGGATGAGCATGGAAGAACTTTGGCACCTGTAGAAATTAGGCTAACTAGCTCAGAAGATGTGGTGTTACCTACCTTGGAGGCAAGGATCAGTGGAGTTGAGACTGGTCTGCAAACCATCTCCACTGAAGTCATCAAAGCTAAGAACACCATGAGATCAGTTTCAAAGGATGTAAAGAAAGAGCAATCCTTGCTAAGAATCAACCACAATAGAAATGTGAAGACATTGAGGTCAGTGGTGAAGAAAGCTCTTGGAAGAAAGACTGCCCTGCAAAGACAAAGAACTGAAGAGCAAAGGCTAGCTATGGTGAAAGCAGCCTCAGAAAATTTTTCCCAAGAAGTGTTGGCCAACATTGCTGAAGGTGCAGTGGCCAACCTCACTGAACTTCTGAAAGCCCAACTGGATGCATCTCTTAAGGCAACCATGGAGGAGGTTGTCCAACAGAAAATGAAGCCTGTTCTAGCTTTCCTTAGCTTGAGCAGTGATAGGATGCAAAATATACATGATGAGAATGTATATCTGTTGGAGGAGATGAAGTCTCTCACCCAAGCCCAGTCTTTATTGGCAACTACTATGAGTGAACTGAAGCGTGAATGTTTTGATGCTGCCAAAAAGGGGGAAAGGGAAAGAGCAAGGGCAAAAGGTGCCTTAGTGATTGGAAGCCCAGTTAAAGGGGGAAAGGGTAAGGACAAAGCCCCTGAAGGAAAGGGAAAGGAGCCAGCAGTGCTGAACTTGGAAGAATTGGATGAAGAAGAGCAATTGGCACTTGCTTTGAAGAACTCAATGGCCTCAGCTCAAGAGGAAAGAGTGAGGTTACAGCAAAGGCCAGGTGGTGAAGTGTCTGGTTTGGACAAAGATGCTGAAGGTGTCCAAACTAGAGGAAAGATCAAGAGGGCAAAAGGAAAGAAAAGAAAAGCTGAAACATTTACTGATTTTCCTAACAGTCTTGATCTTCCACCTGAATTTAGAATTGATGATGATGAACCTATCTCCAAGAAGACCAAAGTTGCTGAAAAGGACAAGAATGCTGAAGTGTCCAAGACTGCTGAAAAAGACAAGTCTTCTGAGAAGGAAAAGTCTACTGAGACTAAGTCCACTAAAGGTGCCAAAGCCTCTGAAGATGTAGAGGAGCTGTATGAAGAAGGCTTTGGACCAGGACCTAAGAAGAAGAAAGTGGTGGTGCTAAATGATCCATCAAAACTGTTTCATGAAGGGTATGACAAAGACCCTGAAACCCAACAAAAACTGGCCATGATGAGGGCCCAAGAAAAGATGGATTTGATGGATGAAGCACAAAGAGCAAGAGATAAGAGAAGAGCAAACTTCCAGAAGC
This sequence comes from Galeopsis tetrahit, assembly GCA_963675135.1. Taxonomy (NCBI): domain Eukaryota; kingdom Viridiplantae; phylum Streptophyta; class Magnoliopsida; order Lamiales; family Lamiaceae; genus Galeopsis; species Galeopsis tetrahit. Next base: position 37,028,786 of record OY776122.1, read on the forward strand.
CAAGAAGAAAGAGAGCAACTTACAATAAGATGAAGCCACAGCTACTGATCCCAATGGACAGCAAATATCCTCACTTGGATAAATGGGTGCCAATTCAGCTGAATGACTCATGGGAGGAAGCAAAAAGGGAGTTTGTCTATGATTACTATGTCATTGACAGATGGAATGGGAAGGATGCCAACTCCACTTTTGCTGAGTTCATGATAGAGTACTACAGAGAGCTCTATCAACAATTGCTTGCAGCTGCTGACATTGCAAGATTTGAACTCACAACTCCCAAGCCAATCATATACATGCCTCCAAAGCTTGACGGATGGATTGACCAAGCAAGAATTCTGAGAGAATTCACTGAGATCCTCAAGCTAAACAAGATGGTTCTTGGACCTAAGGGAACAAACCAAGAAGCCATGGCCTTGAAAAGGAGAGTATGGGCACAATATGGGATGGTGCCACCTCCTGAAGATGATCTCTGAAATGGCTAAGTCTTCTGACCTTCTTGATTGGTCAACTATGCTGAAATATGGTCAAGATTGCTGATGTGGTTTGCTAGAATTATCTGATTTTTCTGATATTTTCTGATGAAGTTCTGTGCTCTGATACTTGATGCTTTTACTCTTGAAGATCCAAATACTGCTAAGTGCTTTGGCTTATGCTCTAATACTAGAAGATGCTTTGTTACTTGAAAGATCTAGACATGCTTGAAATGATTAAGTTGTTTTAAACTCTGATACTCTAGATCTTATGCTTAGTATATGCTTTGAACCATTGTAGTGATTTCTTGAATTCATGCTCTCATAAGTTATCTTCAACTATCAACATGCCTGTAATAACCTTTATATGAATGATAGTTGAACTACCTTTGAATCAAGATATATCATTGCAAAAATCTCTCTATGCCTATCTTGAAACCTATTTACTACATGAACAGTGAGTACACTAATACATTGCTTTTTCAGGATTATTGACCTTAGTCATGTCTTCTGAAGATAAATGTAATAGGTGTAACTAAGCCACTTTTGCACAAACTGTATAGGTTTTGGCATCATCAAAAAGGGGGAAATTGTTGGGAATAAAATGAGATATGTTTTGATCTAATACCAAAACCCCCTGAGACATGCCTAAGTCAAATTGAGTATGTTCTAGAGATGTTAGAACATATATAGGCTAGATGAGGAGCTAAAATGTTAGGCAGCTCTTAGTTGATTAGATGCACAATTTGAGGGGGAACACATGCTTCTAAGTCCATCAAGAACAAGTCCCCTCAAGGCTCAAAATCTGGATACAACACTAAGTCTTTTGAAGACCAACTATGCTGATCAGGAGAGTTGTCCAGAAGAGTTGTCTCAGCTCAATCAATCAAGATCAAGTGCTCTGAAAGCCTGAGGTCAACTATGCTGAAGAGATAGAGACAACCACACCCTAAAGAACTACAAATAAACATGCTAAGATCACCTTGAAGTGAAACAAAGGGTATGAGCAAAGCCATCTGAAGAAGAGCAAGCCAACCTTGCTGATAAGCAAGACTACTGATAGTGATAAGAAGAGTTGTCCAAACAATGAGGAATGTTGTCCTATCATTGGAACAACCTTCAGAAGCCATGTCCATGTCCTAACAAGAGAAACTGAAAGTCAGACATTGGGTAGAGTGCTGCAGAATGAAGACAAAGTCTTAACAGCCGTTTACTTCCCAAATGAGGACATGTCACTATCAAGAATTTGTCTTCAAAGTTGAAGAACTGAAAGAAGACATTTATGGACAATTGAGGCTGCCTCTCCAACGGGCAAATCCTTCATTTGTTTATAAATACAGAAGTGTGAAGACCATTTGAAAGCATCCAACTACAACCTCAACAAAGCACCTCCAACATCAAGTTCTTACAAGCTAGAGTGCTTTCATAAGCTTTCAAAGACTATCTTAGTCTTCAAACACTTCATCTAAGCTGAACTACATTGTATATCCATACACAAGCTTAGAGAGATATTCTATCCTTATACACTGATCTTCATTGTAAAGGATATCTCATTAGTTGGAACCTTACTTCAACCCTTACATCTTTCAAGAGTGAAAGTGAGAAGGTTGTAGTAGTAGAAGTGGTAGGAGCTGACTGTTGAGAGAAGAACAGTTCAGTTCTAAGTTGAGAAGAGGGTACTAGGACTCTAGACATCCTAGGGATCAAGTCACCAAGGAGTGGTGTTCTTGATCAAGTGCACCTTGGCACTATAAAACAAGTTAATTCCAAGAGTGAAGGAATTATCCTGTTAAATCAGGGAAAGTGGATGCAGGAGCTTGAGTCTCTGAACCACTATAAACTCTTGTGTTGTTTTGCTTTCCAAGTACTTACATACATTCAACACTGCACATAAAAACTGATCTTTCAAAGGATACATATTCAAAGACTGTGCAAAACCTATTTGGACAAGTTCCCTGAAAAACTGGACTGTATTGAATTGACTAAGTGATTTCAGAAACCAAAGGAGTCTAAACTAAAAGGGCCAACCACTATTCCGCACATATAACTCCCCTAGATAGTTACTCAACTAAGTACTCAATAGTACTTAGTAGTTTGATTATCTTAGAAGAGTTAATCATCTTCAGTAGAGTTATCCAAGACAACCTTGCTGAGCTCTAGTTTGATTAAAGTTGAAAAGAATTTGCATACAAGTGTATTCCCCCCCCCCCCCCCATACACTTGTTATATACTCCTTTCAGGACCAACAAGGACCGAATATTTCTTGTTTTAAGGGAAGTATGAAGAAGGAAGGATTAAAGGGATGTATTATTTCTTTTATAATTTATTATTTTCCTACTCTCTTAAAACTATCCTTTTTACGAGAGTAGGGGGGAGTGGTTGATGTAGATAAATATGTCGCTCTCGGAAAAGTCGACACGTGAAAATAGGATAAATTATGATAGTCTTAATTAGGTCAATAGGCTTGAAGGATTGGATTAATACACCCCTGGGCTTCTAAAGGGAAAGAAGATTGGTTGGGCCTTTGGCCCACATTCGAAGGATAATATCCTTTGGGCTTAAGGATAGGGCCCAAAGGGGAACGCATGGTATGAATTAATCTTTCCTAATTAAGTCAAAAGAATGGGTCAGTCCATGAAGATAGAGGGCGATACGTTGAGGGACCAAATCCTCAGGGACTTGGGGCCGGATTTACAGGAATAGGTGAGCAAATCTAGGAAGAAAGAGTCTTTCTCTCTCCTGAGAGGGGGACCAGGTATATAAGCAGGTTATTTCTATATTCTTATTTACGTTTTTTTACATAATACATATACATTCTTACGAAATTCACACTGATTCAAGAAGAAACACCATTGTATTCGCCGGAATTTCCCTAGAGATACAGGGGAATTCCTCTTTGATTCTCCTAAGATCGATTCTAACTTGAGCGTCGGAGCTTCCGCGCCGGAGCCCCCCTCCGGCGTACTTTTGTAGGTCATTTTCGGATTCCCAAGGAGATTTACTTGAAGATTGCCAAAGATAACCGAGTGATTTGATTCGTGATTAACAGTGCTCGTAGAGGAACGGCTGATATCTAAAGGCGTTCTTTTTTTACGCATCATATATGTATGTAGAAAATATAATCTTGGTGCAGATGACAATCTTGTATGCATGAATATGAAATTCTTATTTCTGAATTATTAAGTACTATTTAAATTTATATACGCATATTTATAATTTCAGTAAAATTGTTTAAAATAATTTAAATATTTAATCAATAATCATTTCAAAATATGCAACAAGATCTAATTTTATTTATTTCCAATTTTGATACCTATTCTATAATTAACGTGATTTCTCAAGTTATTAAAGACTAGATCTATTCATCTTTTTTCATGTGTGTAATTTACAGAGCAAGCAAAAAATAGTGATGGATAACAATCATAACATGTTTACGGTAGAAGACATACCTGATGAATTATGGTTTTCTCACTTCAACTACAATGATCAACATTTAACCTCCTTGTCGTCGATGGTCCGCAGCTCGTCGAAATAGGAATTCGACCGCTTCCTGGAAGAAGCACTGGAATGGGCAGATAAAGAAAACGACGATGATGTTGAAATTATAGAGAGTCAGCAGCCAGAGATGGCGCCTGTTACGGCGGGGGGGAGGGGGGGCACATCCAATGAATTCGGACGTTGAAATTATAGAGATTCAACAGCCAGAGATGGCGCCCATTTCAGTTGGGGGACCATATCCGATGGATTTGGACGAGCATCAGGCATTTCTAAGAAGAAGATTTGATTTGGCTTGCAAAGTTGTGGCTTTGATCATGGTAAATCTTTTACTCCACCGTCACATTTAAAATTTCACATAACTTAAAAAATTCATAACTGAGTTGTGTTTTACTTGTGATTAGAAAACTAACAGCAACGCTGTCGAATCATCAGCACCGACAGCCATTTCATCACTGAACAAAGGTAACTTTTTGATTCTATGAAATATTTTTATTGTTGTGAAAACAATGCTCTTTATATACGGATTATTAATTATATTCATTAAAAAAAATATAATAAAATTGTTAATACTAAATTTTATTATATTCAACTCACCTCTCACCTCCAAGTCTAACCAAGATCGTTTAGCACCTTAATTCCAAATCGAACGTTACTTCTTGTCGATTTATACGAAGAATGCTTTTGAAATTCATTCGAATGCTCAAGAACTCTCTAAATCTCTACAAAGAATTTTATAGTCTTGAATATTTTCTTGTGTGTGTCAAATAAAGTAGGGGAGGACCCTATTTATAGTGTGAGAGAGTGGAGACTTTCCTACTTTACCATGCCATATGGCATCTTGTTATTGACTGATGTTAATTTGATTGACTTGATTAGTTTTTTTAATTTATTTTCCTTCCATTTTTTAAGAAATGTGATTTGATTCTCTCCATATGTGGTAAGTTAATTGTATTCTTACCAATTACGGATATTTGGATACCCATATAATTTGATCGGCTTGTACCGTGTATATTAAATATCAATAATTTAACTATTTAATTTAATATATATTTATCCACGTGTCACCATTTGATTGAGTGCAAATTTAATTTGCTTACAAAAGTTTTGAACCATAGATCTAAGAAGGAGGGTTTTGTCCATAAGGAGGGGTTTTTCGGGCAAGGTTTTACGGTGCCTCGACCTTTGATCCAAATGTGGACATATGATTTTAGGTGTTTTTTATTTTTTTTCCTTAATTCAAAACGTTAAAAAGATGGAGTATCTATTCACATTTCATTATAATCTTTCCTTTTTGACGAATTTTGAAATTTTGAAAACTTTAAATTCGGCCAACTTTTAAAATTATCAAATCAAAAATATTCTGAATTTTGGCTATATTTATCAAGAATGTTTTATTTTTGGTTTCACTTTGTCACGCCCCAATTTTCATAAAAGCAAATTTTGTAGAAATACTTAACAATCTTAAAATAAAGGGCATGAACTGAAATTTAAATACAAGAAAGTGGACCATAAATTTATTTAATAATAAAATTATTTGAATAACAGCGGAAGCCTCGAGACATTAAACAACATCTCAAAATGATTTTTAATTAAAAAGCCTAAATATTAATACACTTGAATTTTAATTGCTTAAATTCATAAAATAAAATATGACGATTTGACATCCACTGCCTCTCCTCGCCATCAACTCATCAACCTGAATCTGAAATGTTAAATGTATGGTATGAGCAAAACCACTAGCTCAGTGAAGTCACTTTGACAATATTAAATACAACATACAAATAAAATGTATAATCACATAAAATCACGTAATTTACAAAAAGTCACATAAGCACCTTTCATCTCACATAAACACTTTATCATCATACTTTTGATTAATTATTAATTACGTTTCACGGTTATCCCAAGGATCTCTTTTAAATCCCACTGGGTCCCCCTCAAAGACCTCTTTTCAGTCTCGAGTTCTTTTCTTTTCTTGTGCACGGCGGATCCCCCAAAGATCTTTCTTCAATCTCGGGTTCACCGAAGACCTCTCTTCAGTCTCGGGCCTCTTTTAAGCCCCTGACCTTTTATAAACTTTTACATTAAATATTCACTCACATTTAAGTCATATCACAATACACATAAACAGTCTATTCATATGAAGCAGTTAATAAAGGCAAAGAAACCACACCTGAAATAAATGTCCTGGATGCAATTGATGCAATCAAAATAACCTTAATCCTTTTGGAGTCGACTTCCATGAACCGTGAGTAGAATAAATAAATCTAGGGTTTTGTGTGAAAATATTATGATAGTGTGTTTTTGGTTTGTAAACATGGAACTCTATTTATAGGGGAGAAAATAGGTTTCTTGAGAGAAAAGTTAGGAATTTGAATATACCATAAATAAGATTTGATTTGCTTAAAATATATTTTACCGACGTTAATATGAATGTATATATATCTTTTATGAAATCTTATTTACTAGAATATTTGAGAAAATATAATAATAATAATTATTAGTTAGTAAGGGAATTAGGATTTACCATCAATTTTGTTATATTTGAAAATATTCGTGATCTGTGCATGCAAAATACTTTCAATTAGTAGATTTGAATAGTATTTCGGTTGAGATAAATATGGGATATAAGGTTTTATGCGAATAATTATGTTTTAAATATTTTTTTATAATTATATAAGAAAACCTAGTTTAAATAAAATAAAATATCAATAGATTATATATAAATATGTACGCATATATGTTATAATTAAATCTTATATGTATATACGTATATATACTTCAATTAAATTAACAATATCAAATTATTATATTTTATTTATATTAAAGAAAAATAATATCTTATGCTTTTATTAAATTTTCGGGATGTTACATCCTTCCCTCCTTAAAATATTTTCGTCCTCGAAAATCAGAATTTGCTTGATAAAATTTTTATGCACATGAAACATAATAGCTTAGAGTCTTGCATCATAGAATATAATAAAATGTATAATGTACGTACCTCGTAGAGTTGAAGCGGGAGGCGGTGATGATGAATGACCTTAAATGTTCTCGTTAAACAAAATTCTTTAAATAATTTTGACTCAAAGATTTTTATTTTAACAAGTCTACAAGAACGTAGACCTGCTCTGATACCACTATGTCACACCCCAATTTTCATAAAGTAAATTTAAATACAAGAAAGTGGACCATAAATTTATTTAATAATAAAATTATTTGAATAACAACGGAATATTCTATTAAATAAACTTGAATATATACTAAAAGTCACAATAGTGAAACACTTTAAAATTCATAAAGTTTTTATAACAAATTGTGACGAATTAATTGACATCCACCGCCTCTCCTCGCCATCAACTCATCAACCTGAATCTGAAATGTTAAATGTATGGTATGAGCAAAACCACTATCTATTTAAATAGTTGACTTTTAAATATTTGTTTTACCTTATTAAAAAGATAGAGTTACGTGTCATTATAATCTTTCCTTTTTAACGAATTTTGAAAATTTGAAAACTTTAAATTCGGCCAACTTTTAAAAGTATCAAAATTTCAAATCAAAACATATTCTGAATTTTGGATATATTTATCAAAAAGATTTTATTTTTGGTTCCACATATTTAAATAGTTGATTTTTAATGTCTTTTTTACTTTATTAAGAAGATTATTAAAAAGATTGAGTATCTATCAATAATATTTTTGAGTCCAAATAATATGTTTATTCTATTTAAATAGTTAACTTTTGAATACTTTTCTACTTTATTATGTACCAATAATATTACTAGTTACCCCTATATATATTTTTTATAATTAAAATATAACCTTTTTAAAAACATGTAAAAAAAAAAAAAAAAAACAGCACGCTTTTATCGACAAATGAAGTATTATTTATTGCAAAAATTATAAATAACACACCTTTTAAAATACTTTATTCAATTTTCAATAATAATAATAGTTACCCCTATATTCTAGACAAAGAATGTTTCGATTTGGCCCAACTGAGTGTCAATTAATTGATCTTCTAAATGACACAAATTTTTTGTTGTAATTTTTCGTGTTTAATAAATTAAGTCAACTAATTAATCCTTATCTAAATCTATCATCACAAAAATATCTTTCACATAAAAAAAACTTACTCAAAATATTTATAAACACATTACACAATACACATCGTCGTTATCCATAATTCATCGCCAAAACTCACTAAAAATACACATAAACAATAAAAACCATATGAATTAGCATATAGGAAATATTTATATTTTTTCAAAGAAATTTCCTCCCGACACTTCATACAATACTTACTCATTAGTCATTCCCTTTGTTAAAATTTTAGTATATAGGAAAGTTTAAAATGCTTACGCGTCGTCTTGCGTGATTTCCAAAATCTATAGATTTATCGCATAAATAGTTTTGGCAAAATATGGCAAATGGCATATTTATTTTCAGCACGGATTCAACTAAAATTAATAAGCCCTTCACAAATCCAACATATCTTTTTGTCAATTAAAATCTTTTTTTTCAAAATTCGACAAAAATTTCAGAAAATAATTCAAATTTTCAGCAGTTTTATTCATAAACAAATGAAATATATGTATGTAGAAAAATATAATCTTGGTGCAGATGACAATCTTGTATGCATGAATACAAAATTCTTATTTCTGAATTATTAAGTACTATTTAAATTTATATACACATATTTATAATTTCAGTAAAATTGTTTAAAATAATCTAAATATTTAATCAATAATCATTTCAAAATATGGAACAAGATCTAATTTTATTTCTTTCCAATTTCGATGCCTATTCTATAATTAACGTGATTTCTCAAGTTATTAAAGACTAGATCTATTCATCTTTTTTCATGTGTGTAATTTACAGAGCAAGCAAAAAATAGTGATGGATAACAATCATAACATGTTTACGGTAGAAGACATACCTGATGAATTATGGTTTTCTCACTTCAACTACAATGATCAACATTTAACCTCCTTGTCGTCAATGGCCCGCAGCTCGTCGAAATTGGAATTCGACCGCTTCCTGGAAGAAGCACTTGAATGGGCAGATAAAGAAAACGACGATGATGTTGAAATTATAGAGAGTCAGCAGCCAGAGATGGCGCCTGTTACGGCGGGGGGAGGGGGGGCACATCCAATGAATTCGGACGTTGAAATTATAGAGAGTCAACAGCCAGAGATGGCGCCCATTTCAGTTGGGGGACCATATCCGATGGATTTGGACGAGCATCAGGCATTTCTAAGAAGAAGATTCGATTTGGCTTGCAAAATTGTGGCTTTGATCATGGTAAATCTTTTACTCCACCGTCACATTTAAAATTTCACATAACTTAAAAAATTCATAACTGAGTTGTGTTTTACTTGTGATTAGAAAACTAACAGCAACGCTATCGAATCATCAGCACCGGCAGCCATTTCATCACTGAACAAAGGTAACTTTTTGATTCTATGAAATATTTTTATTGTTGTGAAAACAATGCTCTTTATATACGGATTATTAATTATATTCATTAAAAAAATATAATAAAATTGTCATTAATAAATTTTATTATATTCAACTCACCTCTCACCTCCAAGTCTAACCAAGCTCGTTTAGCACCTTAATTCCAAATCGAACGTTACTTTTTGTCGATTTATACGAAGAATGCTTTTGAAATTCATTCGAATGCTCAAGAACTCTCTAAATCTCTACAAAGAATCTTATAGTCTTGAATATTTTCTTATGTGTGTCAAATAAAGTGGGGGAGGAACCTATTTATAGTGTGAGAGAGTGGAGACTTTCCCTCTTTACCATGCCACATGGCGTCTTCTTATTGACTAATGTTAATTTGATTGACTTGATTAGTTTTAATTTATTTTCCTTTCATTTTTTAAGAAATGTGATTTGATTCTCTCCATATGTGGTAAGTTAATTGTATTCTTACCAATTACGGATATTTGGATACCCATATAATTTGATCGGCTTGTACCGTGTATATTAAATATCAATAATTTAACTATTTAATTTAATATATATTTATCCACGTGTCACCATTTGATTGAGTGCAAATTTAATTTGCTTACAAAAGTTTTGAACCTTAGATCTAAGAAGGAGGGTTTTGTTCCTAAGGAGGGGTTTTTCGAGCAAGGTTTTACGGTGCCCCGACCTTTGATCCAAATGTGGACATATGATTTTAGGTGTTTTTTATTTTTTTTTTCCTTAATTCAAAACGTTAAAAAGATGGAGTATCTATTCACATGTCATTATAATCTTTCCTTTTTGACGAATTTTGAAATTTTGAAAACTTTAAATTCGGCCAACTTTTAAAATTATCAAATCAAAAATATTCTGAATTTTGGCTATATTTATCAAGAATGTTTTATTTTTGGTTTCACTTATTCTATTTAAATAGTTAACTTTTAAATATTTGTTTTACCTTATTAAAAAGATGGAGTCACGTGTCATTATAATCTTTCCTTTTTAACGAATTTTGAAAATTTGAAAACTTTAAATTCGGCCAACTTTTAAAATTATCAAAATTTCAAGTCAAAACATATTCTGAATTTTGGATATATTTATCAAAAAGATTTTATTTTTGGTTCCACATATTTAAATAGTTGATTTTTAAATGTCTTTTTTACTTTATTAAGAAGATTATTAAAAAGATTGAGTATCTATCAATAATATTTTTGAGTCCAAATAATATGTTTATTCTATTTAAATAGTTAACTTTTGAATACTTTTCTACTTTATTACTCCCTCCATTTTTGAATAAGTGTCATTTTAGCTTTTTTCAACAAATTAAGATAATAAATTGTGGTCTATAATACCCTTCATTAATTATACTAATTTTAATATAGAAATTTTATTTGATAAAGAATGTGGTCAAGAATGTAGCTAGTATTCATAATCAAATTAATTTTGGTATAAACAATTTTTGTGGAATTTATTTATGAAAAATATTTATGGTAAATATATAAGGGTAAAATAGTCAAAATTAAAGGAAAAACTCTAGAATGACATTTATTTTAAAATTAGTTAAAAAGTCAAAGTGACACTTATTAAAAATCGGAGGGAGTATGTACCAATAATATTACTAGTTACCCCTATATATCTTTTTTATAATTAAAATATAACCTTTTTAAAAACATTTTTAAAAAAAAAAGAGCACACTTTTATGGACAAATGAAGTATTATTTATTGCAAAAATTATAAATAACACACCTTTTAAAATACTGTATTCAATTTTCAATAATAATAATAGTTACCCCTATATTCTAGACAAAGAATGTTTCGATTTGGCCCAACTGAGTGTCAACTAATTGATCTTCTAAATGACACAAATTTTTTGTTGTAATTTTTCGTGTTTAATAAATTAAGTCAACTAATTAATCCTTATCTAAATCTATCATCACAAAAATATCTTTCACGTAAAAAAAACTTACTCAAAATATTTATAAACACATTACACAATACACATCGTCGTTATCCATAATTCATCGCCAAAACTCACTTAAAATACACATAAACAATAAAAACCATATCAATTAGCATATAGCAAAGATTTATATTTTTTCAAAGAAATTTCCTCCGACACTTCATACAATACTTACTCATTAGTCATTCCCTTTGTTAAAATGTTAGTATATAGGAAAGTTTAAAATGCTTACGCGTCGTCTTACGTGGTTTCCAAAATCTATAGATTTATAGCATAAATATTTTTGGCAAAATATGGCAAATGGAATATTTATTTTCAGCACCGATTCAACTAAAATTAATAAGCCCTTCACAAATCCAACATATCTTTTTGTAAATGAAAATCTTTTTTTTCGAAATTCGACAAAAATTTCAGAAAATAATTCAAATTTTCAGCAGTTTTATTCATAAACAAATGAAATATATGTATGTAGAAAAAAATAATCTTGGTGCAGATGACAATCTTGTATGCATGAATAAGAAATTCTTATTTCTGAATTATTAAGTACTATTTAAATTTATTGTCATCTTGTATGCATGAATAAGAAATTCTTATTTCTGAATTATTAAGTACTATTTAAATTTATATACGCATATTTATAATTTCAGTAAAATTGTTTAAAATAATTTAAATATTTAATCAATAATCATTTCAAAATATGCAACAAGATCCAATTTTATTTCTTTCCAATTTCGATGCCTATTCTATATTTAACGTGATTTCTCAAGTTATTAAAGACTAGATCTATTCATCTTTTTTCATGTGTGTAATTTACAGAGCAAGCAAAAAATAGTGATGGATAACAATCATAACATGTTTACGGTAGAAGACATACCTGATGAATTATGGTTTTCTCACTTCAACTACAATGATCAACATTTAACCTCCTTGTCGTCGATGGTCCGCAGCTCGTCGAAATTGGAATTCGACCGCTTCCTGGAAGAAGCACTGGAATGGGCAGATAAAGAAAACGACGATGATGTTGAAATTATAGAGAGTCAGCAGCTAGAGATGGCGCCTGTTACGGCGGGGGGAGGGGGGGCACATCCAATGAATTCGGACGTTGAAATTATAGAGAGTCAACAGCCAGAGATGGCGCCCATTTCAGTTGGGGGACCACATCCGATGGATTCGGACGAGCATCAGACATTTCTAAGAAGAAGATTTGATTTAGCTTGCAAAGTTGTGGCTTTGATCATGGTAAATCTTTTACTCCACCGTCACATTTAAAATTTCACATAACTTAAAAAATTCATAACTGAGTTGTGTTTTACTTGTGATTAGAAAACTAACATCAACGCTATCGAATCATTTGCATCGGCGGCAGCCATTTCATCACTAAACAAAGGTAACTTTTTGATTCTATGAAATATTTTTATTGTTGTGAAAACAATGATCTTTATATACGGATTATCAATTATATTAATTAAAAAAATATAATAAAATTGTCAATACTAAATTTTATTATATTCAACTCACCTCTCACCTCCAAGTCTAACCAAGCTCGTCGAACGTTACTTTTTGTCGATTTATACGAAGAATGCTTTTGAAATTCATTCGAATGCTCAAGAACTCTCTAAATCTCTACAAAGAATTTTATAGTCTTGAATATTTTCTTGTGTGTGTCAAATAAAGTGGGGGAGGACCCTATTTATAGTTTGAGAGAGTGGAGACTTTCCCTCTTTACCATGCCACATGGCGTCTTCTTATTGACTGATGTTAATTTGATTGACTTGATTAATTTTAATTTATTTTCCTTCCATTTTTTAAGAAATATGATTTGATTCTCTCCATATATTCTCTCCATATGTGGTAAGTTAATTGTATTCTTACCAATTTCGGATATCTGGATACCCATATAATGTGATTGGCTTGTACCGTGTATATTAAATATCAATAATTTAACTATTTAATTTAATATATATTTATCCACGTGTCACCATTTGATTGAGGGCAAATTTAATTTGCTTACAAAAGTTTTGAACCTAAGATCTAAGAAGGAGGGTTTTGTCCCTAAGGAGGGGTTTTCCGGGCAAGGTTTTACGGTGCCCCGACCTTTGATCCAAATGTGGACATATGATTTTAGGTGTTTTTTATTTTTTTTCTTAATTCAAAACGTTAAAAAGATGGAGTATCTATTCACATGTCATTATAATCTTTCCTTTTTGACGAATTTTGAAATTTTTAAAACTTTAAATTCGGCCAACTTTTAAAATTATCAAATCAAAACATATTCTGAATTTTGGCTATATTTATCAAGAATGTTTTATTTTTGGTTTCACTTATTCTATTTAAATAGTTAACTTTTAAATATTTGTTTTACCTTATTAAAAAGATGGAGTCACGTGTCATTATAATATTTCATTTTTAACGAATTTTGAAAATTTGAAAACTTTAAATTCGGCCAACTTTTAAAATTATCAAAATTTCAAATCAAAACATATTCTGAATTTTGGATATATTTATCAAAAAGATTTTATTTTTGGTTCCACATATTTAAATAGTTGATTTTTAAATGTCCTTTTTACTTTATTAAGAAGATTATTGAAAAGATTGAGTATCTATCAATAATATTTTTGAGTCCAAAGAATATGTTTATTCTATTTAAATAGTTAACTTTTGAGTACTTTTTCTACTTTATTATGTACCAATAATATTACTAGTTACCCCTGTTGATGTTTATATGAGTGTTATGTTTAATGATCCCAACTCTACAAGATATGGTACTTTTTGGTTTAGAGGAAATAGGCACATGATTACCCCTAGGAGGATCAATATTTTACTTAAAACTAAGATTATGGAGGATCCTATTGTTACTGACCATGATGTGATGATAAGCATCTTGACTGGGGGAGTAATCACTAAATGGAGAAGAAGAATTTTGGCTTCTAAACTCACAAGTCGATCTATATTCTATTTTACATAAGTTGGTGTGTTTTAATTGGCTGCCTACTACAAACAACACCACTCTCACCTTAGAACAAGCTGTCCTGATGTACAAGATTGGGCACTTGAAAAGATTTAACCTAGGACAGGTTATTTTCACCAACATGATGACCTTTAAATCTAACATGACTGGGAGAGGTATCCTGCCTTACCCATGCCTTGTGTACACATACATGTTGGACAAAGCATTTGAAAGAATTGAAGATGAGGTCATAAGCACCTATGTCCCAAGTTTCAACATCTCAAATCAGTTCCTTATCCAAGGTGAAAGGGTGGTTGATCTTCCTTTGAGAAGGAATGATGATGAAGCAGGCCCCAGTAGTGCTCCAGCAAATGATCCCTTCCATAATACCACACTGCCTCCAGAAGGAGCTGCCTCCTCAATATATTTGTCTTCACATTATATTATGAGGCAGATTGATATTTTGCAGGGTTCTATTCTTAACTTGCAGCATTCTGTGGAGGATCTTCTAGTCCAAAAGAAATTTTGGATGGATCTTCTTTCCACTTCAACAGGGGGAGTAGCTGACAGTTCACACAATCAGCCCACTAACATTGTTGCTCCTACTGTAGATGAACAACCGGATTCAGTTCCTGGCCGAGCTGATGAACCTGCTGTGGACACTGAAATGACTGAGGGAGATGCACAGGATATCCAGGATCTCTATGGTGATCTGGATAAATGATGAGCTTGAAGACAGGGGTAGAGCTTACACAATGGGGGAGTAAATGCAGATTATGGAGATGCAGCTGATACATTTCAGCCAATTCCTTCCCCAAGTGTTAATTCAGTTCTTTCTTTGTTGTAAAAGCTTTGTACATATGTTTCTTTTTTCTCAAACTCTGTTATTTAATTTCTGTAATTATTTAGGATTTATTTTTGCTTTAGTTATTTAAATCTAAACAAGTTTTTTTTGGTTTAGATGTTGTTTACTTTAATTTGATCTTATACAGATTGTTACTTCAATTTTTTTTGGAATATCAATTGTGTAAACTTCTTAATCAATATTTCTGTTGTGTGAACTTCAGTTGTGTTGATGTAGAAAGGTCAAATTGGGGGAGATTGTTGATGTTGATATGAGTGTTATGTTTAATGATCCAACACTGACAGCCGAGTGTTGTGTTTAATGTTCCCAACACTCATGACAACATCAGAATTTGCCCTTCCTTTTCTCACTAACTCTTATCTTACGCTTGTTGTCTAATGATGTCCCCAGAGCAGTTAGAAGACGTGGGCAACACCAAGTCATGCCACTGCGTGGGAGTGAGAAGTTATTAGGCCATGGTATAACAAGTTCCTAAATTCTAGGAGTGGTGGAGAGAAGTTCTATAACCGCATGATCTCAAGGTTGAGGCGATCATGGGAGTTGATGGCAGTTCGTGAATGAAGTCTATAAATACAGAAGCTGCCCTCAACACAAGATACACAAGAAGGAAAGCTAAAATCGACTACTACTCTATTGAACGCTATATACGCTCCTAGTTAGGAAAATCTTTATTTCTTCTTGTAGTCCTTCACATTATTATAAACCCGAATAGTAGTGTGTTAGAACATAGTCTTATTTACTAGGTTGTGTGATTAGATCTATGAGGGAGATAGTTTCATAGGATCTAGTAAATCATTATACACTTTCGTAGTGTAATTATACACCTCAAAGAGGTTGTACTCGTTTCACATATTTTTATATAGTGAACAGCGTAGATTATTTTATAATCTACGCAAATTTTGAATACTTCCATTTTCACTACGTGCATTTAATTTCCGCTGCATAGTGTTGTCTAGATTGTGCCAACACAATAGACAACATCTCTGATTTCGCACTCACACACACTTTCAGTTGGTATCAGAGCCAACTACTTGATACACTAAGTAGAGATTCTTCTTAGAGTGTGTAAAATCTGAAATGGAGTATCCACTTTCACCCGCACTAAAGCCTCCAATTCTAGTTGGCACGAATTATGCCTTCTGGAAACCAAAGATGAGGATGTACATCAAATCCATTGATGAACGAGCCTGGAGGAGTGTCCTTGCTGGTTGGACTCAACCAAGAACTGCTGCGGATGAAGACAATGAAGCTCGGATCAAGAGAGAGCTCGACTGGACGGCTGAAGAAATCACAACTACAAGTTACAATTCAAAGGCATTGAATGCAATCTTCACCTCAACTGATGCCTCAATGTTCAAAATCATATCAAACTGCATTTCTTCGAAGGATGCATGGGATCGGCTGCAAGAACATTGTGAAGGATCGGATAGTGTACGAAGAACCAGACTACGTATGCTTGGAACCAAGTTTGAAAATCTGAGGATGAAAGAAGATGAAACCATTTCATCTTACAACGAAAAGCTGACTGAGATTTCAAATGAAGCTCATTCTCTTGGTGATCCAATATCAAATCAAAGGTTAGTACATAAAATTCTTAGATCAGTTCCTAAACGTTTTGAACCTAAGATATGTGCTATAGAAGAAGCTAAGGATACTGATGTGATAAGTCAAAATGAATTGGTTGGTATTTTGAAAACTTATGAGATGAACATTTCTGAAAAGACTGATAATGAAAAGAAAGTGCTTGTTTTCAAAGGTGATGCCTCATCATCTGTATCATCAGGTTCTGGAAAGTCTCCTTATGTTACTGAAATTGATTCTGATGAAGATGATATTGAGGAATACCTTAATAATCCTGATTATATGGCTTTCATTACTAAACAGTTTAAGACATTTATGAAGAACAAGAATAATAGGCTTAAGGATAACATTCAACCTAGGGTTCAGATTAATAATACTCAGCAATTGCCCATTAGGAAGAACAATTTTAATCCTTCTAGACAATTAGAAAGAGGAATCAGGTTTAGATCTGACCGAGATTATTGGAAGAATGTTAAATGTGATGCATGTTCTGGATATGGTCATTATGCTAATGAATGTGCTAACACCATTCTCAAAAAGAAACTTAATTTCAGTGCTACTTTAAGTGATGAGTCTGATGTTGATCATGATCCTGAAAAAGATATTGAAAAAGCTTTCTCTGCTAGAATTCTGTATGATGATACTTTTGATGATGATCTGGACAATTATTATGATGTGAGGACAAATGAGCCATCATTTGAGAAATCACTAAATAATAATGTACCAGAATTTAACTGTTTCACAAGTTCTGTTAATGAGACAGGTACATCAAATAACGCAGGTTTATCCAGAAGAGATGCTGACATTCAAGACTTGTCTAATACTATTTTTAAACTGGAAAGTCTTTTAACAAAGAAGGATAAGGAAATTTCTAAACTCAAAGAAAGACTAGATGTGTCTGTTTTAGATTTTAAGAAATATTCTTATGAAAAATCTTTAACAAATGAAAAAGTTTGAAAAATATCTTCTGAAACTGAGACACTTAATCACATCATTAAGTCTCTGAACTTTGAAAATTCTGATTTAAGAGAATCTATTACTAAGCTTGAAGGCACTCTAACAAGAAAAGATGTGGAGATGTCTAAACTTGAAGAGAGATTGAAGGAAGCCTCTCTAAGCTTCAAAAGGTTTTCTGATGGAAAGAACAAACTGGAAGACTCTCTTATGACCAACAACTTAAGAAGAACAGGTATTGGCTACCAAGGTAAGAATTCAATGAAGCCTGAATCTAAGAAACCTACTGTCTTTGTAAAAGCTGAAGTGAATTACAATCCTAGTGTTTCTGCTAAGACCCAGATTATTGCAAAAGATGTTATATGCCATTACTGTTTCAAATAGGGTCATAAAAGTCCTCAATGTTTGAAGAAGAAAAATGATCTGAAACAGTCTGTATTGCCTGGAATGACTCAACATTCAAGATCACATAGTAATTCTGCATGGATTTCAAAAGAAAATACATCTTCTAATGTTGTTTATATGTCTCTAAAAGCATGTATACCTGGATTATGGTACTTTGATAGTGGCTGTTCTAAACACATGACAGGTAAAATTGATTATCTCACTGGTTATACTATTTACAATGGTGGTAATGTCACTTATGGTGGTGGATCAAAAGGAAAAATCATTGGTAAAGGGACATTGAATGTTCCTGGTTTTCCTAAGTTATCAAATGTCTTGCATGTTGATGGACTACTGGCAAATCTTGTTAGTATTAGTCAATTATGTGATGATGATTTGCATGTTATGTTTGATAAGAACTCATGTTACGTGCTAGACAAAAACTCTAAATGTATAATGATGGGAAACAGATCTGCTGATAATTGTTATCTCATTGAATCTGAACTTGTCTGCAATAAGGCTAAAGTTGATGATAGCATTCTATGGCATCATAAACTTGGACATGCTAACTATAGACAGCTTGATAAACTTGTTAGATTAAAAGCTGTTACATGTTTACCAGATCTGAAATTCTCAGATAACAAGGTATGTGGACCTTGTCAAAAAGGCAAACAGATTAAAGTGTCTCACAAAATGTTGGGACATTGCTCAACCAAACATTGCTTCGAATTACTGCACATGGATCTTATGGGTCCTATGGAAACAGAAAGTATTGGAGGTAAAAGGTATTCTTTAGTTGTGGTTGATGATTACTCTAGATTCACATGGATTGAATTCTTAAAAGATAAATCTGAAACTTTTTCCATTTTCAAAATTCTGTATAAAAGATTTAAGAATGTTTTCAATTCTAAAGTATGCAGAATCAGGTCAGATCATGGAAGAGAATTTGAAAACAGTTCCTTTACTGAGTTTTGTGAATCAAAAGGTATAATCCAAGAGTTTTCTTCTCCTAAAACTCCTCAACAAAATGGCATAGCAGAAAGAAAGAATAGAACACTTCAAGAAATGGCTAGAGTCATGCTATGTTCTAAGAACTTATCTAAAAGATTTTGGGCTGAAGCTCTTAATACTGCTTGTCATATTGCTAATAGAGTTTATATTAGAACAGATTCTACTAGAACTCCATATGAAATTCTGAACAATAGAAAGCCAAATCTGAAATATTTCCATGTTTTTGGCTGTGTATGTTATATCTTGAATGACAGGGATCAAGTTACATAAGTTTGACTCAAAGAGTGATAAAGGCTTCTTTCTTGGTTACTCAAGAAATAGCAAAACCTATAGGATTTATAACTTTAGGACTGATACTGTACAAGAATCTGTAAATGTTGTTTTTGATGATGATACAAGCATTACAGGTAAAAGCATTGAAGATGAAGACATTTCAGACTTGATTAATGTACCAATCATTACTGAAAATGTTGAACAGGTTCAGAATGTTGAGAAGAATGATGACATGCCAGAGGAAACATCTGATAATACAGATCCTGAAAATCTGTATAATCTCCAGAAAACTCCTTCCATAAGGATTCAGAAATATCATCCACAAGACCAAATTATTGGTGAGCAGTCTACAGGTGTTCAAACCAGAAGAAGAATGGGGATGAATTCAAAGGATGTGGTAAGATCAATATGTATGTCATGCATGTGTAGTAAGGTAAATCATGAATGCTATCACTCTGAGATTGAACCCAAATCTGTTAAAGAAGCATTAGATGATGAGAATTTGATAGAAGCTATGCATGAAGAACTTAATCAATTTGTTAGGAATGATGTGCGGACATTAGTTCCTAGACCAGAACATATTAATGTTATAGGAACTAAATGGATTTTCAAAAACAAGACTGATGAAATGGGAAATATTATTAGAAACAAAGCTAGGTTGGTTGCTCAAGGATATATACAGGTAGAGGGTGTAGACTTTGATGAAACATTTGCTCCTGTTGCTAGAATAGAATCCATTAGGTTCTTACTTGCCATTGCATGCTATATTGATATAAAACTGCACCAAATGGATGTTAAAGCTGCTTTTTTAAATGGTATTCTAAATGAAGAAGCTTATGTTGAACAACCTAAAGGCTTTGAAAACCCTGATTTTCCTGATCATGTCTATAAACTGAAAAATGCTCTATATGGCTTGAAACAAGCACCTAGAGCATGGTATGAAGATTGACAGATTTCTTGATTGAGTTTGGTTTTGTAAGAGGAGAAGCTGATAGAACACTATTCATCAAACATGATAAAAATGATATTATGATTGCTCAAATCTATGTTGATGATATAGTATTTGGTTCTACTTGTGACAATATGCTTAAACACTTTGTGAATGAGATGACATCTACCTTTGAAATGTCCATGGTTGGTGATTTAAATTACTTTCTAGGACTTCAAATCAAACAGCAAAAAGATGGGATTTTTATCTCACAAAGTAAGTATGCTAAAAGTCTAGTAAAAAGGTTTGGTTTAGAGAGTGCTAAACATATGAAAACACCTATGGGATCAACTCAGAAACTGAGTAAGGACAGTGTTAGCCAGAATGTTGACTCAACACTGTACGGGTCTATGATTGTCAGTCTGTTATATTTGAGTTCCAGCAGACCTGATATTATGTTCAGTGTTTGTTTATGTGCTAGATACCAAGCTAATCCCAAAGAATCACATATGAATCTATACATATAAAAGGAGGAAACTTTGCTCCAGCTTCTGCCACGTGGCTCTCCTGCTTCTGCCATGTGGCACTTCTATTTTTACCTGATGTGGCGCAACATTTAATTTTCCATAACTTCAGTGGCGTTACAATTTTTTTCCATAACTTAAATGACGTTACAATTTTTTCCCATAATTCAGTGGCGGGTGTTACAATTCTCAGTAAATTAAACATGGAAGATCTTCCTAAAAAGATGAAGAAACTGAATGTGAAAGACTCTGAGCATGATCAGAGAAGTGATAGCAAGTCTTCAGATGGAAGCTCGGATGTATTGCTTCCATATAGGATGAAAAGTTTAAAAATCGGAGACTCTTTGGACACACCATGAATGAGAAGGTTGATGATGTTAGTTCTACAGACAAGAATAAATTCATGTTCAACAATAGTGGAGATGTCAATCGTGGACTAAAGAGCAAGGATAGTGGTTCTCATGGGAGTTTTGGGAATCAAAGTAATGCTTTTAAGTTAATATTTTTTCTAATATGTTTGTGATGATTTATTTTCATGTTTTAGTTATTCCAGACGGTGATGAAGGTTTCATATTCACGTGGAGATCAAATTAACGCTCAGGTATATAAATTAAAAAATTCATATTTGTTCATCTTATGTCTAATTTATTTTTCAAGTCGATCTATTTTTATTTTTTAAAATGTTCTAATATCACTACATCTACAAGCATATATACATCTATAACCTTCATGTCGGACTTCCAGGGATTAATATATGTGAAGGAAAGAAGATTGAAAGAAATGGCAACTCATATTACTTGATGAGAGGTCAAACAACTCAGTTTCTAATTTTTTTTTTCCCTTTGATGATTTTTAGGTTGTCAGGGGCTTGGATCTGAATCAGCTAGAAAATTTGATGCTTGTGAAGGATGTACGTCCTAATCAGGAGGTTTGTGTTATTGCTCCAAAAAGGACATGACCCAGGTTTATTTTTTAATTTCGAGTTTTCTTTCAATTATTCCTATGAATTTCACAAAACAAATTTGAATTAAGGATGATAATTTTTATGGATTTGCTGCCCAAACAATTTGAAGACCTGCTGTTCATAGTCATGTAGTCATATCTTTGCATTATCAAATTGCCCTCTATTTATATGTGGGCAATATGGAAGCTAAGGAACGAACATTTAGAGGAATGGAGATCAACATAGACTTAGCTTTAGAGAATATCAAGATCATGTCATTTAGATGGCTCAAAGCTTTTAACAAAGTGGCGAGTGGCAATACTTTAGAGGACTGGTTTAGAGAACCAATTCATTGTTTTAGATAGAGTGTTGTTCCATTCGTAGATTGATTTCAATGTAATTGTATTTGGTTGGGGTATCTCTAAAATCCCGTGAAATAATAAATTTGGCAGCTTCCAAAAAAAATAAAAATATGTAGGTGTATTTAATCATTGTTTTTGTATGTATGAACCTATTAGGTGGAATGTTAACTTTTGATTTTTGGAATGAATGCATTTGATAATTAAAGCATAAGATATCTTCTTAAATCACATGAAAATTATAAAATCAAATAGAATGTTTTTACTTTGTATGTCATACTTACTCTTAGACAAAATTGAATTCGAAGTTTTTTGAACTGACCATATGTTACTTCAATACTTCCATCATCGATATGTTGTAACCCAATAGACATGTTAATTCTTACATAAAATCATGATGTTTGTTACATAAAATGAAAAATATCTACACTTTTCGACTTCTGAGAGGTTCTACATATGTGTTATGTATTCTAACAGTAATGAGGGTCAATGGATTTTTGTCTTATTTTAAAAAATTGTGGTTTTGTTGAATGTAGGTTCAAATTTAAATATTTGAGAAAAGATGTGAAGATTTGAGGTTTATTTATATTTTCAGTGTTGTAAAGATAGTAGTACGTCCCTTTATTTTTTAATTGCATAGAATGTAAACATTCTCTTTATCATGTTGAGTGGCCAAAATATTGAACTATTAACCATTAGGCTTGAGAGAGGGAAAATATCTTTCAATCAGAAATGTTCAAATGTATGTTGCTCTATAATGTATTATAAAAAAACGGGTATTAGTATTTTATGCTGGTGCGCATAAAATATAAACACAACTTATCTAGGAGAGAGTTTTAATACATCTATATATATGTGTGTATACTTATTATATTATCGACTATAAGAAAATTAAAACAGCCACTGAAACACATGCATTGCACAAGAATTTTTATAGACAACATAAATGAAAGAAGAGAAATATAGATCTTTTATTCAAAGCAGTTAATATTAATGTTTTTTTTTTTTTTTGGTAAACAAACAAATTATATATGAAGACACTGTTAGCAAGATAGATTAAAAATAATTAAAACAAGCCCGTGCATCGCACGGGTGAAAATCTAGTGCTGTTAAAAGAATAATTAAGTATGTTGCAGGTACATGTGATTTAGGTATTTGGTACAAGAAAGACACAAACTGCACCTTAATAGGTTACAGTGATGCAGATTGGGCAGGAGACTGTGATGATAGGAAAAGCACAAGTGGTGGCTGCTTCTATATGGGGAACAACTTAATCTCTTGGCACAGTAGAAAACAGAACTGTGTGTCTAAATCAACAGCTGAATCAGAATACATTGCAGCAGGGAGTTGTTGTACTCAATTACTTTGGTTGCAAAAAATGTTTCATGATTATGGCTTACCTAGTGATGTTTTAACTGTATACTGTGATAATACTAGTGCTATAAATATCTCAAAAAATCCAGTGCAACACTCATTAACAAAGCATATAAGTATTAGACATCACTTTATAAGAGATCTCGTTGAAAAGGAAGTTGTTAAGTTGGAGTACATATCTACTGAAAAACAATTAGCTGATATATTCACTAAAGCTCTTGATGATAAGAGGTTTTCTTCTCTACGAAAATCTCTTGGCTTATGCAATATCTGAAAATATGATCAAGGGTGTTGTATCAAATGCGGCAGCATTTGAGACAACACTAAGATAAGTCACTTATGTGTTTCCTTGCTTTAATTTTCGTAATTATTGAATTAATGAAATTCCTTTGTGATTGATATTTGAATTCTGAATGACTTGTGAAAAATACTAAAGAGCCTATACACCTCTCAAATGCTACAAAAGAAAAATCACGTATTAGATGCTTTATAAATCACTGGGTAACTATGGGACACGGAGCTCGCTACTACGATGATCTCTTTTCAAAAGGTGATATAAATTGCATCAATATATTCACAAATCCATTGAGTAACTATGGGGCACGGAGTTCGCTGCTACGATGCACTCTTTTCAAAAGATGGATCAATGTGAAGTGTGATAAAAAGAAAAAGATATTAGAGCAACACATATGATGAAAAATCATGAAAAAACTGTGTTGAGGTGTATAGAATGCCAACAATAGTCAAAACACTCGTTAATTTAGATTCTTATCCCAATTTTCATGGAATTAGTTATTTTTGATAATTATTAAATATTATTCTTTGAAATATTTAATTTGACTTAATCTTGCCTTGTTTTATTATTTCGGTTATTATATTCCGTTTTTTTTTTTTTGTTTTTCAGAATTTCTTATTCTCCCTGTTAACCACGATCAATTAGTGGGGAAGTTACTTCCACTACTTCACTTTCCCTCACTCTCCAAAAATCGTGTAACTTTTTCATCTCAACTCTCCATATAAGATGAGTCTCCATTACAGTGTTGGAAAATACTTGAAAAGCTTGGTTAATTCAATTAAGCCTGGTAATTACAGATATTAACTATTTTTGTAGCACTCAAGTATATCCAGTTCCCTTGGACTCACACTGTTTGAATTCTAATTTATAGTGTATCTGTAGAATTCGAAAGGTCTCAAAATTAATTTTTTGCTGTCTTGTTTTGTGTGTACAGGTTCCAATATGTCCAACACTCCTCAGATCACTGCTGCACACTCAAACTCGAATTCAAGCAACAAAATTTCTCCAAATCCTCTCAATCTCCTTGCTGAAATGGCATCATCCAACTCACCAAACTCACTGTCGTTCACCGTCGGAACCATAGTTGTTCCCTTTGCTCCTGAAGAAGAGCCCACTCAAACAACCCCTCTTGCGATCGTACCCTTCAATCCATACGATATTCGCACTGAAATCGCGAACGCAAATGCCAATGCAGAAATTCCAACCTCCAACCCACCAGATGAGCCCTCATCTGAAACTCCCGTACCAGAAAACACCCCAGTCACCTTACACTTCCCTCTGGGCACTCCGTTCAACACTTTGAAAGAAGCGTTTGAAACCCTAAGCCTGAAAACAAGTCACCCTGTTTTAGTGCTTGAGGGAGAAAAGCTGGATAATGCCATATTAAAAGGGGATGTGGACATGCAAACTCAGCTGGAGTCCTCGGATGAAGAAGTCTTGGCCGCAAAGTTTGAGAGAATTCATTGGCACAAAAAGGGCAAAAAGAAAACTGACGTTGTTCCACCTGCACGAAAATGGCCTGGTGGTAAGAGAAAGTCCCAAAGAAATCTGGGCAAGATTGTTGATTACACTGGAAAAGGGAAAAAGCCCAGAACAGATGGGAATGCCTCTGAGCCAATTGCTGTATCTGATTCTGAATCAGAACCAGAAACAGAGGCTGAACAACCCGCACCTTTAGTGGAAGAGGAAGTGGTTGTTAATGAAGAGGATGTGGACGAAGTTGCTAAGGAAATGGAGGAGGAAAGTGAACCAACTCCACCAGTTCGACGATCAAAAAGGCTCCGAGAGCCCGAAAGTGTTGCCTCTCCGATGGCAACACCAGATCAGTCAGAGCCCGAACAGTCATCCAGTTCGTCAGATGAGGATGAACATGAGGTACTTTTCTCTTCTGATGATATGCATAGTGATTCTGATGAAGATTACAATGACAAGTCAAGTATACAGTATAGAACTATAAGAACTAGGCAGATTCTAAGTGAAAGATTGATTAAAACTTCTGATTTTGAGGATATTAATCTGCTTGATTGGTTTAAAGAAAGATCTTTACTGCATGCTCTACAATTTGCTTGTCCCTATCTTTATGCAAACATCCCTCAATTTGCTGGTGATCCCAACTCTACAAGATATGGTACTTTTTGGTTTAGAGAAAATAGGCACATGATTACCCCTATGAGGATCAATATTTTACTTAAAACTAAGATTATGGAGGATCCTATTGTTACTGACCATGATGTGATGATAAGCATCTTGACTGGGGGAGTAATCACTAAATGGAGAAGAAGAATTTTGGCCTCTAAACTCACAAGTCGATCTATATTCTGTTTTACATAAGTTGGTGTGTTTTAATTGGTTGCCTACTACAAACAACACCACTCTCACCTTAGAACAAACTGTCCTGATGTACAAGATTGGGCACTTGAAAAGATTTAACCTAGGACAGGTTATTTTCACCAACATGATGACCTTTAAATCTGACATGACTGGGAGAGGTATCCTGCCTTACCCATGCCTTGTGTACATATACATGTTGGACAAAGCATTTGAAAGAATTGAAGATGAGGTCATAAGCACCTATGTCCCAAGTTTCAACATCTCAAATCAGTTCCTTATCCAAGGTGAAAGGGTGGTTGATCTTCCTTAGAGAAGGAATGATGATGAAGCAGGCCCCACTAGTGCTCCAGCAAATGATCCCTTCCATAATACCACACTGCCTCCAGAAGGAGCTGCCTCCTCAATATATTTGTCTTCACATTATATTATGAGGCAGATTGATATTTTGCAGGGTTCTATTCTTAACTTGCAGCATTCTGTGGAGGATCTTCTAGTCCAAAAGAAATTTTGGATGGATCTTCTTTCCACTTCAACAGGGGGAGTAGCTCACAGTTCACACAATCAGCCCACTAACATTATTGCTCCTACTGTAGATGAACAACCGGATTCAGTTCCTAGCCGAGCTGATGAACCTGCTGTGGACACTGAAATGACTGAGGGAGATGCACAGGATATCCAGGATCTCTATGGTGATCTGGATAAATGATGAGCTTGAAGACAGGAGGAGAGCTTACACAATGGGGGAGTAAATGCAGATTATGGAGATGCAGCTGATACATTTCAGCCCAATCCTTCCCCAAGTGTTAATTCAGTTCTTTCTTTGTTGTAAAGGCTTTGTACTTATGTTTCTTTTTTCTCAAACTCTGTTATTTAATTTCTGTAATTATTTAGGATTTATTTTTGCTTTAGTTATTTAAATCTAAACAAGTTTTTTTTGGTTTAGATGTTGTTTACTTTAATTTGATCTTATACAGATTGTTACTTCAATTTTTTTTGGAATATCAATTGTGTAAACTTCTTAATCAATATTTCTGTTGTGTGAACTTCAGTTGTGTTGATGTAGAAATGTCAAATTGGGGGAGATTGTTGATGTTGATATGAGTGTTATGTTTAATGATCCAACACTGACAGCCGAGTGTTGTGTTTAATGTTCCCAACACTCATGACAACATCAGAATTTGCCCTTCCTTTTCTCACTAACTCTTATCTTACGCTTGTTGTCTAATGATGTCCCCAGAGCAGTTAGAAGACGTGGGCAACACCAAGTCATGCCACTGCGTGGGAGTGAGAAGTTATTAGGCCATGGTATAACAAGTTCCTAAATTCTAGGAGTGGTGGAGAGAAGTTCTATAACCGCATGATCTCAAGGTTGAGGCGATCATGGGAGTTGATGGCAGTTCGTGAATGAAGTCTATAAATACAGAAGCTGCCCTCAACACAAGATACACAAGAAGGAAAACTAAAATCGACTACTACTCTATTGAACGCTATATACGCTTCTAGTTAGGAAAATCTTTGTTTCTTCTTGTAGTTCTTCACATTATTATAAACCCGAATAGTAGTGTGTTAGAACATAGTCTTATTTACTAGGTTGTGTGATTAGATCTATGAGGGAGATAGTTTCATAGGATCTAGTAAATCATTATACACTTTCGTAGTGTAATTATACACCTCAAAGAGGTTGTACTCGTTTCACATATTTTTATATAGTGAACAGCGTAGATTATTTTATAATCTACGCAAATTTTGAATACTTCCATTTTCACTACGTGCATTTAATTTCCGCTGCATAGTGTTGTCTAGATTGTGCCAACACAATAGACAAAATCTCTGATTTCGCACTCACAGACACTTTCAACCCCTATATATCTTTTTTATAATTAAAATATAACCTTTTAAAAAACATGTAAAAAAAAAGCACGCTTTTATGGACAAATGAAGTATTATTTATTGCAAAAATTATAAATAACACACCTTTTAAAATACTGTATTCAATTTTCAATAATAATAATAGTTACCCCTATATTCTAGACAAAGAATGTTTTGATTTGGCCCAACTGAGTGCCAACTAATTGATCTTCTAAATGACACAAACTTTTTATTGTCATTTTTCGTGTTTAATAAATTAAATCAACTAATTAATCCTTATCTAAATCTATCATCACAAAAATATCTTTCACATAAAAAAAACTTACTCAAAATATTTATAAACACATTACACAATACACATCGTCGTTATCCATAATTCATCGCCAAAACTCACTAAAAATACACATAAACAATAAAAACCATATCAATTAGCATATAGGAAAGATTTATATTTTTTCAAAGAAATTTCCTCCCGACACTTCATACAATACTTACTCATTAGTCATTCCCTTTGTTAAAATGTTAGTATATAGGAAAGTTTAAAATGCTTACGCGTCGTCTTGCGTGGTTTCCAAAATCTATAGATTTACCGCATAAATATTTTTGGCAAAATATGGCAAATGGCATATTTATTTTCAGCACGGATTCAACTAATATTAATAAGCCCTTCACAAATCCAACATATCTTTTTGTCAATTAAAATCTTTTTTTTCAAAATTCGACAAAAATTTCAGAAAATAATTCAAATTTTCAACAGTTTTATTCATAAACAAAAGAAATAGATGTATGTAGAAAAAAATAATTTTGGTGCAGATGACAATCTTGTATGCATGAATACGAAATTCTTCTGAATTATTAAGTACTATTTAAATTTATATACGCATATTTATAATTTCAGTAAAATTGTTTAAAATAATTTAAATATTTAATCAATAATCATTTCAAAATATGCAACAAGATCTAATTTTATTTCTTTCCAATTTCGATGTCTATTCTATAATTAACGTGATTTCTCAAGTTATTAAAGACTAGATCTATTCATCTTTTTTCATGTGTGTAATTTACAGAGCAAGCAAAAAATAGTGATGGATAACAATCATAACATGTTTACGGTAGAAGACATACCTAATGAATTATGGTTTTCTCACTTCAACTACAATGATCAACATTTAACCTCCTTGTCGTCGATGGTCCGCAACTCGTCGAAATTGGAATTCGATCGCTTCCTGGAAGAAGCACTGGAATGGGCAGATCAAGAAAATGACGATGATGTTGAAATTATAGAGAGTCAGCAGCCAGAGATGGCACCTGTTACAGCGGGGGGCACATCCAATGAATTCGGAAGTTGAAATTATAGAGAGTCAACAGCCAGAGATGGCGCCCATTTCAGTTGGGGGACCACATCCGATGGATTCGGACGAGCATCAGGCATTTCTAAGAAGAAGATTCGATTTGGCTTGCAAAGTTGTGGCTTTGATCATGGTAAATCTTTTACTCCACCGTCACATTTAAAATTTCACATAACTTAAAAAATTCATAACTGAGTTGTGTTTTACTTGTGATTAGAAAACTAACAGCAACGCAATCGAATCATCAGCACCGGCAGCCATTTCATCACTAAACAAAGGTAATTTTTTGTTTCTATAAAATATTTTTATTGTTGTGAACAATGCTCTTTATATACGTATTATTAATTATATTCATTAAAAAAAATATAATAAAATTGTCAATACTAAATTTTATTATATTCAACTCACCTCTCACCTCCAAGTCTAACCAAGCTCAAGTAGTTTTTTTTTTCTTCAAATGGCTACGGTTTTGAAAATGTCTTTTGTGTGATGTCGGTGATAAAAAAAACAAAACAAAACTTTATAATACAAAATAAAGTGTGCTAGGCGTGTGGGGTCGAAAAAATGTACTCTGTTGAATCAAAACTTGAAACTCACGTTATTTCACTGCAAAATCAAGTGAAATTGTATTTCGACCAAAACTTGGATTATTGAATCATGAAGGTAAAGAATGATTTCACGTTACCCGCCGGGTTCGCGGGACGGGACGGGGCAGGTAACAAGTCTAATTTTTTTTGGCAGGACGGATCTTAGGATAGGCCATACCCGTCCCGTTTCCAACCCTAGTGAAATCTGCATAAAGAATGAATGAATGTGAAATTTTGAGAGTGATGCATGTAGCTGAATTATTCTTCAAATTCTGACATTTGAGTTGTTGTTCTTGATTATCCATGATCTAATTCCTCACAGGAAGTTTAACAAACTAGCAATTTTGTGGGGGGGAGGGGGGAGGAGGAATAGGATAAAATGTATTGATAGAGGACAATCTGGTAATTTTAATAGTGATTTTTAATTTATATACCAAACATAATTTATGTTGTTGTATTTATCCTCTTTAGCAAATGGAGAGGATTCAATAACAGGAGGCCCATCTGGCAAGCAATCTTATGATAAAAACTCTTTTGATGCAAAACGCAAGAGAAGGTATTTGATTTTGAAAACTTTTTTGATAAGTTCGAAAGTAACCTATATTGTTGGTCTGTTAATATCTAGCATGATTTATCTGTTGTTTCATAACAACTTTTTCTATTATTTATCAGAATGTTGTTGAATAAAGAATCAGCCCGTCGCTCAAGAAGTAAAAAACAGGTTGTTATAACTGATCTCGAGACTAAGGTATATAACTTCAATTTTCATCATCTTTCATTTAAATTATCTTCCATGGTTCAATTATGCCCTAGGTCTCCAAATTAAAAGATGAACACTCTTCACTGGACATGCGTCTAACCGTAGCACTCAAAAAGTATGACAAAGCAGAGAGTGACAATAAAGTTCTAAAAGCTAACATTGAGGCCTTGAGACTAAAGGTAAGTTAAATGATCCTTCATATCGCCCAATCTATTGTAATTGGGATTGTCTACTATCCATGAATTTAACCATAAAACAAAAGTCTCACATTCTAAATCTTATGTATCAGGTGTTAATGGCTGAAGACATAGTGAATAAAACTGGTTTATACTCTTCAACAATAGCGGCTGTTGTTACTCGTCTTCCTGCTATACCAGGACATGATGATCCTGAGCAACAGAATGTGTAAACCAAGACATCTACAGTGATGATTTGTGGGAACGAGGCAGGAATAAACGTTCCTATGCATAGCAGGAACGAGTTCTCCTTCTAGTTGAGGCACTTGAGAGCAGCTACCCTTAATTGGTTCACGATCTTCATGAATAGGGAATGTCTTGATAGATGGTTACCCCAAACTCATTTATAGTTTCTCTATGTTTCAGTTTTTTAAACATTCCTATGTCATCTTCAAATTTAAAAAAATTATGAATAAATCTTATATCCACTATTATTTGTACTCACATGTTAGTATGTTACTTTCATTCGATTTTAATTGAAACGTTGCTTTATAGAAGTTGAAGCACATGGCCTTTGAATTTGAATATGAACTGTGTTTTAAAAAATCTAGTATAATCCTCTAACTCCTTTGAAACGAAGTCCTTAGAATGGCGGATATTATTAAAGACTCAAGTTAGATAAGGAAAAAATATGTTAGAAAGAAGACGTGAATGAATTTGTCATTCCAGAATGTCAGTTATGCCATTACTTGTTCGAACAAATTAAGCTAAATGACACAAACACTAATCTCGTGGAACTTCTGATATTCCATGAACAAGGAAAATGAAGCAATAAGAGTACAAGCAGCATGCTTGATACTACAAAATACCTAAGGTTATTTTCAGAAGTTAGAACTAGGTCTGCTCTAAAATTTGAAAATGTAGACTAAGCATCAATTAGCCCAGAGTTAAACAAACAAATAATTGAGCATGAAAAAAACTGCAAAAGTCTTGAATTAATCTATAATGCCTAATTGTAATTCAAAAAAAAAATCTATAATGCCTAATTCATAGCCATCGACTTCAACTATTTATACCTTTTATTCAGTTTAGACTAAGCATCAATTAGCCCAAAGTTAAACAAATAAATAATTGGGCATGAAAGAAACTGCAAAATCCTTGAATTTATCTATAATGCCTCCTAATTCATAGCCATCAACTTCAACAATATTAATAATTATATCACTTTTTAAAAATATTGATCGATTGTAAATTAACACGTTTTAAAAATATTAATAATTATATCAAGTAAAAAGTGACAACAATCTCTAATCTCATTCATTAACTTATAACTAAAAAGTAATACAATTTTTGCAGAATCATTATTACTTTTTTCACTTTTTAAATAAAAATAATTATATCAAGTAAAAAGTGATAATAATTAATAAAAAAAATTAACATATAATCTCATTTATTAACTTACATACATATGAAAAGTGACTTTTTTTTTTTTTTTTGAGTTCAAACATTATAAGGGGTGTTTGTTTTGGGAAATCCGGATTTGGATTGGCCCAATCCCAATCCAACCTCTCTCAATCCATCTCAATCTAAATACAAATCCAAATCCAAATATCAATCCACACTTATAATACACCTATTATAACATCACTTTTGATATGACATAAAGTTACATCTACCCCTACTTCTCAATCTTTAAACAAACACAACTTACACACACAATTACTATTCATGGATTACCCCAATTCACATTTTTCCAATCTCAATCTCAATCTCAATCCAATTCAATCCACCACAATCTCAAATCAAACACCACCTGGGACTGTGTCTAATCCAACAATATAAGAGAAACTTATATTTATATAAATAAATATTTCATATTTGAATTGTTATCTAGTTTGACATTAAAGGCCCCCAAATGCAGGCCCAAATACTCTTGACTTGAAAAAGCCTGTCTCTTTACCAATAATTTTGTAAGGAAAATAGTATAGTATGATTTATAAAGTAAATAATGTCAAATATTAACAATAAAATCCATTGTCGTCCAGTGGAAATATTCACCTGCTTATTCTATTTAAATTATTAACTTTTGAATATTTTTTTTACAGATGAAGTATTATTTATTGCAAAAATTATAAACAACATACCTTATTAAAATTACTGTATTTAATTTTCAATAATAATAGTTACTATTCCCTCCGTTTCATAAAATTTGTTGCATTTGTCATTTCATATAGAATTAAGGAATATATTTTTTTTGACACATTTATCCCTCGTTAATATTTCTCTTTCCTTCTTGACCTTTCCTCTGAATGACATTCTTAGGGTTGGCAACGGGGCGGGTATGGGACGGGTTTGGCCTTTCCCAGGACCCGCCCCGCCAAACTTTTCTAGACCCGTTACCCGCCCCGCCCCGCTTCAATACCCGTTTCGCCCCGTGAACCCGGCGGGTAAACCCGCCCCGCCATCACTTTTTTTTTAAAATTTAATTTATTTTAAAAAATAGCAAATTAAAATCAACTCTTAAAACTACAATAAAACATCAATTCCAACATCAAATAAAACATAAAAATTTAAATATAACATAAAGTTATAAACAACTAATCACAGAATAAATAAATAATCTAAGGATCTAAGTCTTTTTTAAAAATAGAGTAAATCGGTTGCAATTTTAGAAGCCATCCTAAATCCGCAGAAATAAAATACAGTAAATCAATAAATCCTACAACCACTCTATATAATCTAATTAGTTAGAATTGTTAGATGTCTTACCAATGGAGAGAGGAGAATTAATAAATTAATATTATATATATATATATATATATATTAATTTTTAATATATATATATATACGGGTCGGGTCGGGTATATGTAATCCCATTACCCGTCCCATACCCGGCGGGTATTCGTTGACCGGGTATTTACCCGCCCCGGGACCTGTTTGACCGGGTATTTACCCGCCCCGTACGGGTCGGTTTTATGCGGGTCCGGATTTTTACCCGCCCCATTGCCAACCCTAGACATTCTTAACTCTTGAAAGAAAGTGAGAGAAAATGAATCATTATTATTTTTCAATTAAAAGTGATATTGTAATAATACTATTACATAAGGGCGGTTTTAAAAAATATGTGGTAAAAATAGAAAAAACGATAAATTTTTTGAAACAAAAATAATGATCAAATGCGATAAATTTTACGAAATGGGGGAAGTATATTCTGGACAAAGAATGTTTCGATTTGAGCCATTTGGCCCAAGTGAAGTGAGTGCCAATTAATTGATCTTCTAAATGACATGAATTTTTTGTTGTCATTTTTCGTGTTTAATGAATTAAGTCAACTAATCCTTACCTAAAAAGATCTTAAAGATTATATAGAAAGAGGTACACGTTTTTAAAATGTATAGCAGTTTAGGTAACACCTTTTGTAAAATTGCAAATAAGGTCATTTGAGACCACTTTACCCTCCATTTTCATTTCTGGCCATATCACACGCGCCTCTCTTTCTCTCCCACCCGCAGTCACTTCATACCTGATATCATGGTGTATTATCACCTTTCAAATCAGATGGTGAGAGACACCCTTCGTTTTGCCATTATCACAAGTTCCATTCAAATTTCAAATTTCCCTTCATCAACAAGATTAATGGAGCACTCCGTCACTGTGTGTGTAAAATTTAACAACCAGTGCAAACTCGTTTCCATATGTTCCGGCACATCATTTGTTGATTTCATGATAAAAATTCAACAAGCTTGGTCCCAAATTCAAGGTATTTTCGAAAACTTGGAGTTTAGTTGGTCAACCGGAAATATAGTGAACTGTTTGTTGGGATGTGACGATGATTTGAAAATTATGATTTCATATGCTTTGTCGAGCACCTTGAAATTTGTTACTGTTTGTTCTTCAAAATTAGGTTGTACTTCTGTATCTCATAGCAATGACATTCCTAATTTTAATTTTCAGAATAGCCAAGGTCCAGTAGAATCAATTATTCATACTAATATACCTGGCTCATCCTGTATTCCGAAAACATTGTCCAATAATGGTAGAATAGTACTTCGATCTATTAAGAATTTTAGTTCCACATTTGCCTCCCAAGAAAATCAAAATACGGATTCCGATCTTCCGTCATATGATATGTGTCCCAAAACCATAAGAAAACCTTTACTTTCGAATTTATGGGCTGACAAGTTTAGTGGTTTATGGGTTGGTTCAATTTTCAGAGGTGGTGTTGTTGAGTTCAGGAAAGAGTTAATTAAGTATGCAAGTGTTGCTGGATTTGTTTATAAATATATTAGGAATGATCGAAAGTATATTAGAGTTGAATGTAATCACCGAGATGTTCATGATTGTAATTTATTTATTAAGGGAATCGCTACGACTTCGTCTGGTATTTTACGTATTACAGATGGGGATTTTATCCATATTTGTACTGTTAATTCGTCGAACAAGGTCCTAAAACGTCTGAGTCCAAAGTTGATGTCTGATTTCGCTGTTCAAAAGGTTAGGACAACTCTGAATGCCTCTGGTAAAGATGTTATTCATTTATTAGGTGATGAGTATGGTTTAGTCATTCCATATTAGAAGGCGTGGCGCACTGTAGAGCATGATAGGGATCAGATTTTTTGCTCTTATGAAGACTCATATAATTAGCTGAAATGGTATTGTGATGCTGTTCAACGTACGAACCCTGGAAGTGTTGTTTTCCTAGAAAATCTCATGAATCGTCCAATCGGTTTGAGCGTCTATTTGTCTCGTTCAAAGCATGTCTTGATGGATGGTACATTCATGAAAGGGCGCTCTAAGGGTATTCTCTTATCTGCAAATGCCAAAGACGGAAACAATGGTACGATTTTGCCTATGCTAATTCTTTATTATTTGGTCGTGGTATTATTAAATTGATATCAGTATCTATCTGTTTTTAATTTTTTGTTTTTTAAAGTGTGGTTTATGTATTTCAGGTCTGTTCCCCATTGCAGTTGCTGTAGTTTCTTCGGAGAATATTAAAAATTGGACATGGTTTCTTGAGAAGTGCCTAGACAATCTAGAACACCCTGACTAGGTGTTTTACATATCCGATCGAAATTTAGGTTTAATGGCTGTTTTTCCTATTGTATTTGATGTTCATGTACATTTCTATTGTATGTTCCATCTTACTAATAATCTTAAGTCTAAATTTAAGAAGGGTTGGACAAACCCTGAGAGGAAAAGCATGTCTGAGCAATTTAGGGATTGTGCATATGCTCCGAATATTCTTTTATTTAATGAGAAACTTTCAATCTTCAAGGAGGCCGGTGGTGATACTGCAGAGCAATGTCTTAAAGATCTTCCATATGAGAAATGGGTCATTGCACACTCTCCCATACTTACTCGATAGTGCATCTACTAAAATCATCAACAATAGTGAGGAAAAACCTATGACCAGTAGCAGAAATTAAAGAGAATGGGCCCCAAACATCACAATGAATTCAATGAAAAGGATGGACAGAAGTAGAGGTGCTCAATGGGAAAGATTTCCTCTTTTGTTTAGCTAAAGGACAAATCAAACACTTGTATTGAGAATCAGAAGCATTAGCATTCAGTTCAGGTATATGTAACATACATTTTCTAGGTATATGGCCTAGTCTTTTATGCCAAAGATCAAAGTTACAAGAATTGGAAAGTATATATGCTATTAGCAACAACAGAATGTTCAATGATAGAGTTAATTGAAGGATGATAAATTTGTAAAAGATAAAGGCCTCTAACTTGATCAGCAGTACCAATCACCATCTTGGATGTATTATCCTGTAAAACACAATGTGAGGACAAGAAGCTAACAGTACAATGAGAGTATCTAGTTAGATGACTTATGGATAGAAGATTAAATGTGAAATCAGGCACATATAAAACATTATACAAAGTTAGGTTCTCATTTATCATAATGTTTCCCATGTGAGTGGCTGTGGAAATGGCATTATTGGGTAAAGAAATTTTAACATTAACTTTAGAGGGTGGGGTGGAAAATAAGGACATATCAAAAATCATATGATCAGTGGCCCCAGTATATAATATCCAAGTGGCAATTTTAACAATATTGTGACATGAGTTAGAAAGCATACCTGAATCTTTGGATGTAGAAGGATCATCAATTTGAACAGTGGAAGCACCTGCCACAGAATGAGCAATGTTCTTCCCTTCACCAGAAATCTGTTACTTAGAGAAGCTAATAAACTTTAAAAAGTTCTTGATCAGTCAAAGAGTTGGACTCCTTGGAAGGGTCATTCTGGATGGGTTGTTTGGAGGAGGCATAGGCAGTTTTATTGGGATATTTGTTGTTACGACCTCTAGGACCTTTCCAACCAGGGGGAAAGCCTATGATATGAAAACACCTGTCTATGGTGTGACCTAAGCCATCACAGTGACTACACTTAAGAGGTTTTCTTGTATCCTTATAGCACTTAGTATTCTTTGCAATCATAGCAATAGAATCTGGCTGAATGGGATCAGAAGTAGTGTTTAAGGCTCTTTGGGATTCTTCTTGAAGCAATAAACCATAAATCTTGGATAGAGGAGGGAAGGGAGATTGCAACAAAAATTGGCTTCTAATGGAGCTATAGGAGTCATGAAGGCCTACTATGAATTTCATAACAGCGTCTTGTTCTTGTGTTTAAGACATCAATTTAGGCAAATCACAAGTGCACCCATCCATTGCCCCACAAGAACATTTGAGAACAGGCCTAAAACTCAAATATTCATCCCAAAGAAATTTAAACTGATTATAATAACTAACTAGGGATTGAGATCCTTGAGCAATAGAACTTAGAGATTTCTCTAAATGATATACCCTGGTGCCATCAGATAATGCATAACGAATTTGTAGTTCATCCCAAACATCTTTAGCTACAGAGAAATACTCTAGGGTTCATTTAATATCTGGGATGATAGAATTTAAAATCCACATTAATACCAAATCGTTTGCTCTTACCCAAGCAACATAAATGTCTGAATCGTCCTCCTCAGATGGGATTTCCAGTGTACCATCGATCAAGCGAGCTTTGTTCTTGACGCTGAGGCCCCTTTTGATCGCATGGCTCCACGAAACATAATTGGTGTCGTCGAGGGGTTCAAGAACGATGGCCACCGCTGGGTTGTCGTTTTGGTGAAACGCCAGAGGGGAGAAAGGATTCTTCGCCGGATCGAGAGAGGATGTAACGCCCCGATTTTTCAAAAGTGCAATTCCGCCACTTCCGAAAAAAATCGATCGTTACTTAGTGACTAAAATTACGGACTAAAATTTTTAAAGTTTAAAGTGAGGCATTTATTTCACATAGCACAACGGGAATTTCAAGCAATTAACATTTACATTTGAGCGTAACGTGCGGCCCCTTTGAAATATGCATAAAAGACAGGCAACAGGATCTTTAAGTTAAAAGTTTGACAAAACTTTTCATGCATATTACACGTTCTCAAGTAGCCATGTGAAAAATGTTTACTACTTAGCATCAAATTTAAACAACTTAATCATAAACGTAAACAGTAAAGTAGTCAAGTTCATCAGTAACATAAAACAGTAACCAATTGTGTTCATCATGCATTGGAATGATAAGCAATAACAATATTCATTGACGAAGTAGACACATAAATAGGGAAACCCGTATCACTTCTCCCGCTGCTCGAAATCCTCGCCATATGTACCTAAAATATTTAATTTAAGGGGGGATGAGATTTGAATTCTCAGTGTGGATGACTTGTACACTAGTTACCCAATATGGCATACACTATAACAGTGATATCTCGTCTTTACATTATTTGGGACTAGCCGTAGTTCCCCATCATATACAATTTTCTTGAGGCTAATGCCTCCATCATCTTTCATTACATCATTGGGTGAGATTCAATATAGATCTCCGTGCATTCATTTGTTAGTGGACTATAGTGTCCCATTCATCAGTTAGCAGGCTCATATGTCCCCAGTCGTCTTTGTGAGACTTATGTCTCCATTAATCATTTGGATATATACCATAGAATATACCAACCGATAAATAACATCAAGGCAATACAGTAAATGTCACCCACCTGGTTTGCTTAAGAAGTTTGAGTTCGAAAAGTTGCGCTTAACCAAGGTCCGTTCCAAAGTTTCCAAACAGGTCCCGCACTTCGCCTAACACAATTCTTTTGATTCTTAGTGAATCTTATATATCTATTTAAATCTTGAATCTTTTAAGTCTTAATGATGCATATACATATGTTCATGTAAGGTGTTTCGGTGATTTCCCGATTAAGGGATTTTTATCATTAAGTCTTTCAATCATAAAATATGTTTATCTAGCATGCTCTCTAGTCCTACTCAAATACCATAACTCACAATCACACGTAACATTTAATCATGCTTTTATAAACACATCAACAAAATACAAAAGTGAAATAATACACATACTAATGAAAATGTCAAATAATATAACACATGCTCCTCTAGTCATGCTTGAACAATTTCTAAGTATAAAAACTAAGCATATAACCGTACTTGCATATTTACTCAATTAATCATTCATGTACACATACACACGTATTAACACATTACAAAATAAATAATGCTTATAACTAAAAAATATATTTTACTTTATCTACATGAATTTATTACACATATAAGTAAATGAAAATACACAAGTCCAAGATTTATGAAAAACTCATGTATGCAGTTTGTAAGATGTGGTTTGTACCTCAATCTCTAGCATTTATTTAAAATATATAAACTCGTTGAAAAATTATGAAACTTTAAGTGTAGGCACTCATCGAAGTTTAGAATGTTTATAAAAAAATTTCCAAGAGTTTTAGTGGTTGGAAACAAGAGTTTTGAGCTCCTCTTCAAAACTGGTGTAAAGTCACAGTGCATGCAGTTTGTAAAAATGAATCACATAGCCAACTTTATGCATTTTTCTAAAATACTAAAACATGTTATAAAATTATGAATTTTATACAGTTGGTATATCTTGGAGTGTAGAACACACATCAAACTCGTATCATGGAATTTGACTTTCAGAAAGTAGAGTTTTGGTGAACTTTCGAAAATGGCTTAGTGGTCACAGTGGCTTTCCAGCTTGAGAAGTTTTGGAGAATGATTTTATAAAATTTTTGCTCGAGCCTATTCTTCCCAGAAAATTCGTGAACGCGAAAAGACCACAGTTTGTCACACGTGATCTTAAAAATTCATATCTTTCAAAATATAACTCTAATTAGCATGATTCTTGTTGGAGTGGATTCCCAACTCAAAATAGTTCGATATAATAAAATAATATTTTCCATAAAATAAAACCATAAGGATCATTTCTTACAAAAACGTCACAGTAGTGCTTTTGGAAACACATACTTATAAACACATGCTTTCAATATTACATTCACACCTTCTATCATGTTACAAAATTAAATACAACATATCTACACTCTATATCACTTAATATATCATGCATATCATATTATACAAGTCATCATAACCCAAGAAAAACCATATGTACTACAACACATAACTTCAAAGTATGCAAGTATTTATATATGAAAGTTAAACTTAAATAACAACCTTTGATGATATATTCCTTCTAAGTCTTTCTTTATGGCTTGACCCCTTGGTACATCTATGAAATCGAATGATCCTTGTAAGCTTGTGTGTGGGTATCTACCATGGTTTGTAAGACAAAAGGAGTTAGCAAGACAACTATGAAAAAGATGAAGAAAAGAATGAAGAAGACCCTTAAACCTTCAACAATGGGGGACTGTCTACAAGCTTGGACTCTTCCTCTTGCTTATATGGTGATAGGAAAAATGAAGGCTGCAGATTTGGAAGGGGAAGGGGGGTAGTGGAGCAATATATTTTCTTTTGGGTCTTGAAAATGAAGTGCAGGGGGTGTAATATATATAAAGGACGATCAAGAGTGAGTTTTGGGGGACCCCTAAAGTGGCTGGTCAAATTAGAGTGTAGGGGAGGGGTATGGTGATGAGATGGGAGTGTTGGTGGTGAGGAGTGGAGTGGAGTGTTGTAGAAGGGAAAATGAAATAGAAATTAAATGTGGTAGGGCCATCTTGGCCGACTACTTAGATATGGCAAGCTAGAATAAAATGTGTTGTCACATTTGGAGGGAGTGTTAGCTTACTATATAGGTTTTATAGTGTAAGTTTGGTTAATAACCAATGGACTAGAATTGGACTCATGAATTAAATTATCCTAATTCTCAAGATAAATAAAAAAAATGTGTTACACTCTTAGGTAAATGTTGCATTAACTCTTCATATGTGATATGTCATGCTAATTAATTAAAATCATATTATGATGCGATAAATAGATTTCACATAACATTCAATTTAATCACAACGGCACAAAGTGTAACAATATAGAAAAATGTGATACTATAATAAAATAATAGTGTCGAGTTGGTCTAGCACATAGTGCTCGACAATTTGGAGGTTTCGGACCGTCAATTGAAAGTCTAATTTTATTATTTGATGTCTATTATATTTAATTGTTCCGATATTAAAACGTTTAGGTTTTTGGGGAAACCTTTCTTTTTAAAAATAATTAAATATTTTAACATATTTAAACCTTTAATATAATTAACCCTTTAATATTTAAAATCTTAAGTCTTAAATAGTATTCTTATCTGTGTTAGGAGTGCGTTTCCTTCCGAAAATTCGATCGTTCCTTAAAATCAAATTCCTGTAAATCAAGCACTATGTTGAAGATATGCAATGACATAAAATTCTTCTTCTTAAATCCTTTTAAAGAATTCGACTAATTGCTGTAACCGACATAATTTGATTCGGGGTATTACATCCTACCCCTCTTAAAAGAAATTTCGTCCCCGAAATTTGACTTACTGGTTGTTCGGGACATCGAGGATATTTCGCTAAAATTTTATCATGTTGCTCCCATGTGGCTTTCTCCTTGCCGTGTCGACTCCATCTCGCTAAGACGAGCAGTATCTCTCATCTCCGCAAAATGTGGATCTTCTTTCCTAAGATAGATACGAGTACCTCCTGGTAAGTTAGATCACGACTTATTTCTAGATCTCTGAAGCTGATAAGGTGGTATGGGTCACCTATACATCTCCGGATGGAAGAATACATTGTGCACTTGAGATAGCTCGGGTGGTAAGTTATGTCTCAAACTTTGTCCAGAACATCAAAAGATCCCATGTAGTGGCTTTTCAACTTTCATCTCTTTCCAAAATAGATTGATCCTTTTATTGGTGCCATTCTAAGGAATACTCTTTCTCCAACTTCAAAGTGAATATCTCTTACGCGGACATGATCGTACGATTTATTGCGACCTAAATTGTGCCGTTTGATTCTTTCTTTCATCTCTGACATAATCTCTACTGATCTTTCCATGCACGAATTATGGTCCTGGAATTTTACGAACTCTGACTTCGTCATAAAGAAAAATTAGTGACATGCACCTTCCTGCAGTAGAGTGCTTCAAAGGGTGTCATTTGAATAGTAGCCTGGTAATTGTTGTTGTATGCGAATTCCACCAACGGGAGGTGAGTCTTCCAACTACCTTCAAGGTCCAAGGCGTATGCCCTCAACATATCTTCTAAGGTCTAAAACGTTTCTCTCAAATTGTCCGTTAGTCCGGGATGGTAATCATTGTTAAAGTGCAGGGTGCTGCCCAAGGCTCGTTGTAGTCTCTTTCAAGGTTGAAGTAAAATGATGGCCTCGGTATATGAAATTATCGAGATGGGAATTCCATGTGATCTAACTATCTCTCTGATGATGCAGCTATGACGAAACACTTAAGGAAAATGAGGGCTGGAGTATTTATATCATATAGTTATGATACAAAACAAGAACAAAATCTAACGATCATGACAGTCATAGTGTATAACACCAAGCATGCAATTAGTTTCAAGAAATGGGCAGCGGCCGATGACGAAAGCATAAAAGCAGTTGGGAACTACCACGCATAAGTTAGATAAAAGTAGACAAGTGTACATAGGAAAAGAATGATATGTACATATATATAGCTTAAAAAGTGCGAGGAACTATCCTGCAACATCTTTCTAGGTACTGCGAGGAAAGAAGATGGAAGGAACCATCTTGCAAAATCATGAGTATCAACATAAGAAAGGCATACGTACGATATAACTAGTACAAAGGGACCGAACAGGTTGGCCAATCATCTTACTAGTACATGTCAAGAAACATATATTCGCAAAAGTATATGGTTCTGGGTTCGGGTTAAAGGCGTCGAAAAAACTAGGATTGTGTTTGGACCGACTCCACGATTTTTGGGCAAGGGATTTCTCCATCCGATATGGGGGTCCAATCATCCACGATCTTCGAGTACCATCTCTAGCTTTTTAGATAGATTTGAAAGGGTGGCCCACCAGTAAACAACTTTCTTCGAAATTGGTAAAAACTTCCAGTTCCCTGATTTGCTGCTCAAACCAAGTAATGTCCTTTTGATAGTTCAAAATCACTTAGTCGTTGTGCTTTAGCTATCAACATTGCATCACCGCCCTCTTTTCTTCTCGGCTCGGTGTTGGGACTCGTCCGTCGTCTTTGACCTATCCAATAATCGTAAACTGCCTGGAATTTACCAACGCTCCCATGATTGAATCATATGTCACACATTTGTACAAAACTTCCAAAGCAAAAGTTTTCCACCGAGCTTTTATCCCGTTGATAAGTAGTTGAGCACCGCTATAATCGAAATGACCGAACAAAGCATAGACCGCACGGGTTTTGCAAAACCTCAAATCGTGAGACGTAGACGAACATGTCCTTGAGTTCTCTTTGACAAATAGTGATGTATAACACTTTCAACTTCATATCGTTTACCACGTAAGGGGTAAAATGAAAATACATTATTATATATATTGGGTGGGGTAGCGCATGCAGGATACCATCGCAGGGTACGTAATTCACGAAATCGCACGTCATCACAGTCACCATAATCATCATATCATAACCATTTAATCACAATCATAATCATAAACGCCATAATCGTAATCATCATAATCATAATCATCGTAGGCATAATCATAGCTAACATAGATCACGTAACATTTCGTTCGTACGTCATGATCTTATCGCTCTTTCGTAAACATTTCTAAATACACTTTAATCTCATAACCCCAAAACAATTTCAAAACATTTTTAAAATAAACATACCTCGAGGCGTTCGACTAACTAACCAACTACCTCTTAACTAACAGGGTACATTTGTACTTATAGGCTAATTACCTCTTAACATTTGTACTTATAGGCTAATTACCTCTTAACTAACGGGGTAAAATGTTATTAACTAACTAACCAACTAACAATAATCTTCAAACCTAATTAAGGGGTGTATTTCCTGATATGGAAAGTGTATCTACTTACCCTTTATAGAATATA
Organism: Galeopsis tetrahit; assembly: GCA_963675135.1. Classification (NCBI taxonomy): domain Eukaryota; kingdom Viridiplantae; phylum Streptophyta; class Magnoliopsida; order Lamiales; family Lamiaceae; genus Galeopsis; species Galeopsis tetrahit. The sequence continues at coordinate 37,073,060 of OY776122.1, forward strand.
ATGATGGAGTATAATGTATCATTTAACTTTATTTATTTGAGAGAGAATCTTTAATTAGTGCGTAAAAAGTAATGATACGTGGTGTGAATAAGAAATGTTTGAGAGACCTTTTTTTTTTTTCTAAATAAGAAAATGTTCTTTATTTGGGATAAATGTTTTTATCAAATAATAATGACACGGAAAGAGTATAACAATTCATTAATTGTAATTAATTTACATTTTAACTACGTATGGTCATTATATGCATTCATTATTCCCGTAAAAATACATGCAGTTTGCATATGTTTAAATTTCGTTAAAAAATACTCCATTTTATATCAAAATTTCATCGAAAATGTCCTTTTGAAATCGTAAAGTGTAACTTGGAAAAAAATTAGAGAATTTAGTAAACTCTCCGATCAAGATATTAAAATTCATATTATTTGTAAAAATTCAATTGGTTTGGTGGTTTGTTATAAAAGATACGTAATACTCCGTATTTAAAAATACAGAATTGAGTTCGAGTTGCGCCATTTATTTAATTTTACATAAAATATCTACTTATCTATCCCTCTATGAAAAGTAGTTTAATTTACCGAGGAAATTTTATTTTTAGTCCGTTTGAGACATTTCAAAATAAATCTTTTAAGTTTCAACTTTATAAAATACATCATTTATTTTTCAATTTTAATTTTTTTTACATGTATTTTAATCCTTTATGTTTTAATCCTTTAATAAATGTCATATTATGCCACATCACTCTCTTCTCTATATATATTTTAAAAAAAAAACATTAATAACACCTAAAAATACTCTATACACACTCCATAATTTTAAATAAAAAAATAGATGCTAATAAAATGATTAAATAACTCTTACATAAAGGAGCGACTACTAAGTATCAAACTTACACTATTACCAACTCATTGTGGTTTTTCTCTCTCTCCCTCTCCCTCTCCCTCTCCCTCTCCCTCTCTTTCCTTCCATTAAAAGGTAAGTTGTCGATCTTTTTTATCCATTTTTTGTCTTGATACATGTAAATTTATTATAAAATTAATATCTTCTTTAATTATATATTGTACATAACAATAAAAACGACAATCATTCTGAACGAAACATTAAAAAAAATAAAAAGGCAGAAACCTCCTTCTATTCCCCAACTAAATTCTCTGTTATATATATCTTGCTCTACTCCTTCTATTCCCCAACTAAATTCTCTTTTATATATATCTTGCTCTAGGACCATGTTGATAGCTTAGATTAAACCTAGATTAACTATATATCATTTTTATTGGTTTGATAATTTAAATTAAAAGTAGATTATGCTTTAAAATTTATAAAGTTTAGATATCATCCTAATCTTAGATAATCAATCTTTGTTAAGTCCTCTAAAAATATTACAGCTTGAAATTAAACATTATACATATTGTAAACACAAATTCGTGAATTAAATATAAAAACGCAAAAATGGTAAACGATGTATTTATTTCTTTCGGATTAAAACCGAGTATTTGTGGGTTACAATCTCTAATTTCTCCTCTGATTCTCTCTTCTTGAACTTCACTTGAACTTCTTGAGCTTTTGGAGCTGGATCTGCAACCGAATCCTTTCCAATCTTGTATTTGGGGCTTTTATAACGTTAATCCAAAGGCTTAGCACCGTATTTTGGATTAAACGTCGAATTTAGGGACTTTTTGGATGAACGTCGTTGAAGATCGTTCTTGAATTTGGGACTTTGTAACGTTAATCCAAGGGCTTGACGCCGTATTTTGGATTAAACGCTGATTTTCGGGACTTTTTTGGGACTTATCGAGACTTTTCCGTTGAAGATCCACGAAGAACCTTGAAGAAACGCTGAATCGAAGAGGCTTAGCACCTTGATCTCCACTCGAACACTGCTTCTTGCTACTTTGCACGAAGAACGCCTTGAAGAAGCGCTGAATCGAAGAGGCTTAGCACCTTGATCTCCACTCGAACACTGCTTCTTGCAGCTTTGCACGAAGAATGCCTTGAAGAAACGCCGAATCGAAGAGGCTTAGCACCTTAATCTCCACTCGAACACTGTTTCTTGCTGCTTTGCACGAAGAACGTCTTTGAAGCTCCTTCAACTCCTGAAGAACACTCTAAAATCTCTGCAAAGAATTTTAGAGTCTTGAATGCTTTTGATTTCTTGATTATTAAATGAATGAAATGAGTCCTCTATTTATAGGTGTAGGCCTGGAGATATTTGTGCAAGTGGTTAGGGCTTTAATTCAAAATTTTGAATTACTTGATGGGCTAAGAATACCCTATTTGGGCTTGATTTGGTTTGTTGGACTTTAGAGGCCCATCTTCATTTATGGGACTTTTAGAAGCCCATCTTCATTTATCGGACTTTAGAGGCCCGACTTCATTTATCGGACTTTAGAGGCCCGACTTGCTTTATTGGGGTTTGGAGATCCATTTTAACTCAGGGCCCAAATTAATTGGAGGGAATAATTAAATAATAATTAATTATATATTTATTTTTTTAGAAATTAGATTTATTTTAAATTCCAACAAATAAATAATAAACTTAATTAATATTTAACCCGTAATTTTCACGCGTCGCAATTGAATTCGTAATTGAATTTTACTCGTCTACAAATTGCCCCCTCGCATTTCATTCATGAGTACGTTTGTAAGGGGATGAATTGCGAAATTATTTCAAATGCTTTACCATATCTAAATTTTGTGGCTCAATTAAAGACAAAATGTAGTCCTTTGATTTACGCGTTGGCTATATACCCCTCCAGCTCTGTTAAGTATACTCCCCCTCTTCATTTATTAATTAAATATACATATTAAATACCCAATTTACCCTTCTATACATATTTGTTAGATGAATACACCCCCTTAACCCTAAAAAAATAATTATAACCACAACCTTAATTTTTGCAGCCCTAATTTTTGCAGCCACCACCAACACTCCGGCCGCCGCTGCCTCCGGCAACCCTTCCGCCGCCGCCGACTTCCACCTTCAAAATAAACATTCAACATATTTTCTAACATTGAACAAAAAAATAAAAACATTGACATATTTTCGACAAACCAGTGTCGATCGAGCTAGTTTCGGTCGACACTAGTTTGTTGACGAAAAATACTCTCGTCAACACTGGTTTGTTGACGAGAAGCATTCTTGTAGGCAGCTATTCATCGAGAAGAAATTTAAAAAAAAATTAAAAATTTTCGACAACTGTTAATCGACAAGTTGTCCACGAAAGTTTATAATTTCAATTAAAGGTCGTCGAAAAAAAAAAAAAGGAAAAAACCCTACCTGTGTTGCAGACGGCGGCGGCTGGGGCGGCGTCTGCGGCGAGGGCCGCGCTCAGGGAGGCGGCTGCGGCGGAGGGCCGCACGCAGGGGCGACGGCTGGGGCGGAGGGTCGCGCTCAGGGAGGCGGCTGCGGCGGAGGGCCGCGCGCAGGGGCGACGGTTGGGGCGGAGGGCCGCGCGCAGGGGCGACGGCTGGGGCGGAGGGCCGCGCTCAGGGAGGCGGCTGCGGCGGAGGGAAGCGAGCAGGGGCGACGGCTGGGGCGGAGGGCCGCGCTCAGGGAGGCGGCTGGGGCGGAGGGCCGCGCTCAGGGAGGCGGCTGGGGCGGGGCGGCGGCGTCGCCGGCGTAAAAAATTAAGTTTTTTTTTTTTTTAAGAAAAGAGGAAGAAGAAAGATAGGAAAAGTGATATTAGGGTTTTGGGGGAGTATATTTAACATTTGTTGAAGAAAAGGGTAATTTGGGTAATTTTGAGGGGAGTACATCTAACATTTATCATATTCAGGGGAGTACATTAATCAGGGGAGTATACTTAACAGAACTGGAGGGGTATATAGCCAACGCCTTGATTTATTGAGCAAAAGAATGAGGCCCATAGATGTATTCTAAGGCCCACTTTGCATTTACTTAGCTTTGCATTTCCTTAAGAATAGAATATTTCACGTAGTATTTTTTTGGAAGCGTTATTTGATATGCATAAGTTTCTAGAATTTAGGAGAGGATGTTATCAAATATTCATAAGAATCTCATCTCCGTATATAGGTATGTGTTCTTTTAATTTTCTCCACAATTTCAACAAAGCCGTCGAGGGGGAGTTCAAGAATCAGGTAATATCTTCAAGCTGTTATCTTGTTTTATCGTGTATACATATACCCAGGGACGGACCCAGAACTCAAGGTGAGGGGGGGGCCAAATTTTTTTTTAATGATTCAAAATATTAATATATACTTCGTGTATATATATATATATTATAATATTTATTTATATTATATTTACATCAAATTACATTAATGGTATTAATTAGCATAATTTTCAAATATATCAATATATCTTTTAACCTTTAAATTATATATATATATGGAAAAATGAATAGTTAAATTCTTGAACAATAAATATTTTATTTAGTTTGTTTAATGTCACGTAGAATTTTAAAAAAAATAACAAATTAAATTGTCAATTATATTTTCTTCATCAATTCTTTTTTTTTTTTGTAAGGAGATAAGTTTTATTTATTTAATATTACTAAATGAGTTAATTGCAAACGTATTTAAAAAATATTATAGTACTAATATAAAGTTATCTAATTTTTACCAATAATAGTCTCAAATAAATTAAATATAATTAAATGATTAATTTTAATAGTCAATTATGAATTAAATATTTATAAAAAAATCAAAATAATAAAATAAAATAAATAATATATACATACAAGATAAATTAAAATAACAAACTTGCTATTTAAAAGAAATGATTTTAGGAAAGATAATTAGTCTTAAAGTTTTTGTGTGGGCGGTAGATTATTATTGGTTAAGTATACTCTGTAGTATTTTATTTAGGGGGGCCAACTTTAAAGGGAAAAAAAAAGTTAATATTAATATATATAAATAATTAGCTGTGGCATGAAATTTGGGAGGGGCCATGGCCCTCCCCAGCCCTCACTTCGGTCCGCCCCTGCATATACCAACAAATACATGCCAGTTTATCATTGACCAAGAATTTACTCTTGTGAGACTGTTTTTCTTGACCAAGAATTTACTCTTGTGAGACTGTTTTTCTTGTCCCAGCGGTAGTTTCTTCCTTTTCATTTATTTTCATGTCTTTACTTTATTTCACCTCAAATACACATATGTATATTATGAATACCAATTTGCTGAGAAGCAAATTGTTCTCAATTGATTTTTATTTCATACTATTTTGTTGGGTTCTTTGCCAAATTTTCCTCGGTTTCACGGGTCTTCAAACGAGAGACTGTTGTCGGTTTCCCATGGGTCTCTTTTCTTTTTTTCTCTCTTTGAAACTTGTTAAACTGGAGAAAATTTGGTTGTCTACATCTCAAATATTCTTGCCAATCTTAAATTCACAGAATTCGAAAGAGAAAGTGGGTGTCCCGTGGGTCTTTTCACTCTTTCGAATATGTGAAATTTAGATTTGGAGAGGGATCCATAGCTTATTTTCGCCCAAATCAACTTCTTCAATAGCCCTTCTTTAATCAAATTGAAAAAAATTCAAAAGAGATAGGTTGTTATATTAATCTCTTTGGATTTTGACAATCTGAAAGAGGATGGGATTTTGAGATTACTTGTTTTGGGCAGATGGTGTTGCGCTTCTGCAGAAGAAGGAGGCGTTGCTTGGCTTCCGATCGCGGGCGACGGCCATGGCAGCTGGACTGCGGCGGCGACTGAATCCGAGTTCGAGGCGGGCTTTTTGTTGCGGTCGACGGCTGTGATTTCTAAACCAAGGCAGGGGCGGACTTCCGATTTTCTGTCAGCGACTGGCTTCGGGGCGGCACGACGCTGGATTCAGGCGGCACGGCGTACGACCGATTGGAGATGGAGCACGGTGGTTGCGACTCCTTGTGGCGGTGGATTCGAATCGAGGCGTGACGGTGAAGTGCGACCATGGCGCGACGGTGGCTTTAGGCGGCGAAGAAGATGACCGACTGGAGATGGAGTACGATGGTTCGGCGTCAGGTGGTACGGCTTGCAGTCTATCCATGGCGGTTCCAGGCGCGGGCGACGGTCATTGCAACTGCTTAGTTTCCGGCGACGCGGCGGTGTGGAGAGCAGCGGCGGCTGGATTTAGGCGGTGTGCAGCGTCGTCGGGCTACGGCAGCCGGACCGTGGAGTGCAGCGGCGGCGCTGGCTTTAGGTGGAGCACGGTGGCAACTTTTGGAGGCGCGTGGACGACGACCGTTGCCGACGTTCGATTTCCGGCTGTGATTTCCAGCGTGAAGGCGATGGCCTGCAACCGTGGGTCGACGGTTCCGTACAGCGGTGATGTCGATTGGAGAGGGCGTGGAGCGGCTGAGATGTGTGCGACGACAGAAGGGATGAACGACGACCCATGGATGCTGGAAATGGATTTATGCTTTCTGCCTTTTTACGTGAGAAATAGGGCACAATTGGTCTTGATAAAAATAGACCCAATTAAATATCCTAACACTTCATTAATTGGGCTTCAATTTACATATTTGTATAAGTCTATGCCCAATCTGTGTGATTTATTTCTTGTGATTTGTATTAAATCAAGCCCATAACGTGTTATTGATTTTAACAAAACACACCATAATTTGATTGCTTCTTTTTGTATATTCATCAAGACAAATGGATTGGACTTTTTGGTGAATAAAGATTATCTATTAAAATAAAACCCTAAAGCCATAAGTTCATATGTCGAACCAGAGGCTGGAGCGCCGTTAAAAACTTGCCTTGGAAAACCCTCCTTAGAGACAAAACCTGGGTCAAGGGAAAAGGTACACCCCTCTACAAAATTGAAGTAAAAAAATCGGAAATATAAGGCAAAATGAGGTTTGGGCATTGCCCCCTTCACTTTCTTCCTTCTTTGTTTTCTTCATGCTTCATATGTTTGTCACTTTTGTGTTCATCGATCCAACTCACTCGAACAACTCAGTTTAACTTATGACTGTACTTAGAAATATACTAAGTTGCCTACGTACCTCTTTAAAGAGGATTAAGCCATAACGTAGTTCAAGCAAAATATGATTTATATTTGGGGGGGGAGGGGGGACCGTTCACAGTTTATACTCATGCGGGCCAGGAGTGACTATTCTTTAACTGTTGTAGACAAAGTAGGGATTTAAGTATTTAACCACTTAAAATGCCTTTAGTGGAGTAAGTTAACAGTTTAACCACATGTATTTACCTTTGTTGGTTGTCGTACACAGTTTATACTCGTGCGGACCAGGAGTAATAAGCAGTTTAGTCTCGTGCATCATGGAGTAACAAGCAGTTTAGGCTCGTGCGTTTATGGAGCGACAAGCAGTTTAGGCTCATGCGTTTATGGAGCGACAAACAGTTTAGGCTCATGCGTTTATGAAGCGTCAAGCAGTTTAGGCTCATGCGTTTATGGAGCGTACTTATTTTCTTTACGCGTAGTAGCGTTTCAAAAACTTCCCATTTATAGGACCAATGTTCACGCCATCTTCAGAAATCAGCTTGTAGGCGCCGTTTGTGTAAACTTCTTTAACAACATATGGGCCATCCCACTTAGGCAAAAAATTATTCCCAACACGGTGAGTTACTACGATGGGTCTTCTCACAGCAAACACCAAATCACCAACTTGAAAAGAACGTATCCTCACTTTCTTGTTAAACGTTCTAGAAAGGCGGGCTTGATAGCATTCGAGCCTTTGTTGTGCTTCCAATCTTTTCTCATCTAGGGCCTCCAACTCTTCAAGACGTAAGTGTGCATTCTCTTCTTCCGTCAGCCCTTCTTGTATCGCCATCCTTAGAGATGGAATCTACTTCTCAAGGGGAACAACTGCTTCAACACCATACACCAACGAATAGGGAGTAGCTTGCGTAGGTGTTCTGTAAGTAGTTCGATATTCCCATAGAGCTTGATTCATCTTTTCATGCCAATCTCGCTTTGACTTGGAGACTACTTTCTTCAAAAGGTTGCACAAGGTCTTGTTGAAAGCTTCAACGAGTCCATTAGCAGCTGCGTTGTACATAGAAGATCTCATTTGTTTGAAGTCAAACTTGTCACAAAGTTTGTCGATGTGACTGTTACTGAACGATCTTCCATTATCGGTGATGATGTACCGAGGGACCCCGTATCTAAAAATGATATTGACCCGAATAAAATCAGCTACATTTTCTTTCTTCACTTCTCTCAAAGGTATAGCTTCCGCCCATTTGGAGAAGTAATCGGTTGCAGCTAGGATGTACAGATGACCGCCTAATGAATTCGTTAGTGGTCCCACCACATCTAAACCCCAAGCATCGAATGGCCACGAGGCAACGGTTGGGTGCAACAGTTCTGGGGGTTGATGGATAAGGTTGGCATGAAACTGACAAGCTTGACATTTTCGTGCGTAATCCATACAGTCTTTCACCATTGTTGGCCAGTAATAACCCATCCTCTTCACTCGAAAGTGTAACTTTGGCCCTGACTGGTGAGCGCCACAAATGCCGGCATGTGCTTCTTCCATTGCGTGGGTGGCTTCACCATTACTGAGACACCTTAAGAAGACCCCATCAAATGATCATCTATAAAGCACACTCTTGTAGTATATGAATCGAGGGGCTCAACGTCTGATATCCACTCTTCGTTTCAGATCATTTGGCAATTTGTCGTATTTCAAGTAGTCGACAAATGGTTGACGCCAATCTTCTTCTTCAATTTCAAGTACCTCGATAACATGACTTTCACCTTCTTCATCACCGTCATCCTCAAATATAGGAGGCACAACCCAACTTTTACATATTGGGATACGAGCTTTACTTTCGGGCAATGCAATTACCGAAGCAAGTTTTGCTAAAGCGTCAGCTTGTTTGTTATCTTTCCTTGGAACATGCTCAATTTCCACGTCTCCGAGATAACTCATGAGTCGTCGAGCGTACTTTTGATAAGGAAGCAACTTTGGTTTCCTAACCTCGTATGATCCAAGCATCTGGTTCACTATCAACTTTGAATCTCCATACACCCTGAGATGTAGTTGCTTGATATCGACTGCCATTTCCAACCCAAGTATGAGTGCTTGGTACTCAGCAACATTGTTTGAGCATTTCTCTATTAAAGTAAAAGAATAGGGCAAAGACTTCTCCATCAGATGTTACAAACACAACTCCAGCACCAGCTCCTTCTTTATGAGCGGACCCATCAAAGTACATCTTCCATGGGGGGGTTATTTCAATAGTTAAGACGTCTTCATCTGGAAGGTCGTCACATAACTCCCATTCTGCAGGCATTGGATGATCAACTAAGAAATCGACTAAAATTTACCCCTTGACAGCCTTCTGAGGGACGTAAATGATCTCAAATTGTTGCAACTGGAGATACCACATTGCGAGTCGATCTGAGAGAACTGGCCTAGACATAACATATTTCAGCGGGTTTGCTCTCGATACAAGATGGATGGTATGGGCCTAGAAATAATGCTTTAATTTCTGAATTACGAATATAAGAGCTAGACACAGCTTCTCAATTGGAGAGTACTTCAATTCATTTGGAGTCATCATTCTGCTCAGGTAGTACAAAGAACTTTCCTTTCCCGACTCGTTTTTTTGTGCCAGAAGGGCTCCAACTGAACATTCTTGAGCAGCGATATACAGAATCAACGGTCGTCCGGGCACCGGAGCGATCAATACTGGTGGCTTCATCAAATATGACTTGATGCTTTTGAAAGCATCACTGCAAGATTCATCCCATTTAAACGATGTATCTTTCTTCATGAGACGATTGAATGGTTGACATCGTCCGGCTAAGTTTGAAATGAATCTTCTGAGGTATGCCAGCTTTCCTTGTAGGCTTTTAAGCTCGTGAATATTTCGAGGTTCCGGGATCTTTAAGATTGCGTCAATCTTTGCTTGCTCGATTTCAATTCCTCGCTGGCGAACCACAAATCCAAGAAACTTTCCCGATTTGACTCTAAATGCACACTTCAAAGGATTCATTATAAGCTGGTATCGCCTCAAGCGTTCAAAAACTACCCTCAGGTCTTGGAGGTGATCTCATTCCTCCTCTTTGATTTCACGACTAAGTCATCAACATAACATTCAACATTCTTGTGAAGCATGTCGTCGAAAATCCTTTGCATAGCTCTTTGGTATGTTGCGCCTGCATTCTTCAAACCAAATGGCATCACTTTGTAGCAGTATATTCCTTTTGGGGTACGAAAAGCAGTGAGCTCTTCGTCTTTTGGCAGCATACGAATTTGATTGTAACCTGACGACCCATCCATGAAACTTAGAGATTTATAACCCGTTGTTGCATCAATCATAAGTTCGGGAATAGGTAACGAAAAATCATCTTTGGGACATGCAACATTCAAATCCCGAAAGTCAACACACACACGAATTTGTCCGTTCTTCTTTCTCACTGGGACAATGCTTGAGATCCATGTAGGATACTTTACTTCTCGGATAAAACCGACTTCGATAAGCTTGTTCACCTCAGCTTCAATTAATGGAACAAGGTCTGGTCGGAATCAACGTTGAGTCTACTTGACTGGTCGAACTCCCTTCTTTACTGAGAGATGGTGCACTGCTACTTTTGGGTCAAGTCCCGGCATCTCTTTATACGACCATGCAAACACATCTCTGAACTCACGTAGCAGTTCAATGTAAGTTTATTCCTCATCATCGGACAATAAAGCACTCACATAAATTGGTCGTGGATCGTTAACATCACCCAAGTTAATTTCTTTCAACTCATCAATAGTTGTCTTGACACCCTCTTCAAGTTCTGGAGGAGCATCCTCTGCATCCACTTCCTTCACTTGAACATCTTCGCATTCGGTGATGTGATTCACAGCTGCGATGTCTTCATTGTATTCACTTGTATTCGTAAGATCCACACGTGATCTTATTCGACCATCCATTCCTCTAACTTGGATGGTTTGCATAGTGTTGATAACATCCGAGATATATCCTTTTCTGATCATTCGAGCGATCCTTCTTTGTGCCCTTTCCATATCTTGTGGCACTTGCTGCTGAATGTCATAAGTGTTGATAAAATTGGAAGAAGCTACACTCTCTGTATCATCTTCTTCGTCGCTGTACTCTTGAGTGAGAACAATGGTTTGCTTTCTGGCTTTGGATCCTCCCACATATGCTATTGTCAACGTATGCTGCCTCTTCATGCGGGATTGCTTTGAGCTCCGAACTTTTGAAACACCCAACTTTTGATGATGGGTTTGTGGCCCGAGTCTATCAAAGACTGAGGGGCGTTTCGTTTTCTTACCATTCTTGCTAGCAGACTTCCCAAGTCTCTCGAAGACTGAAAGTCGTCTTACCTTCTTACCATCCTCATCGAACGCATCCTTTGTCGATGAGTATTCTTCTTCAGAAATGTAGTTGGCATTAGCTCTTTCAATTGCAATGGAACCAGATTCTTCGTAGTATAACCAAGTCCCATTTTGGTGTTCTTGACGACATAACCGCTCTTTCTCAACATTTTCTGGGTGTCATTAAATCCATGTTCTGACTGACTAACAACCTTCCCCAATGCACAATTTTCCCGTGTATCATATCCGGCTTTGACTAAAAGCTTGTAAGCTTTAGGACCGTAAAACTTTGTAACATCACGTCCCATCACCTCTCCATGTTCCACCTTAGGTCCTTGAGTAGGACGAACAAACCCCTTAATTGGTTTTGAAGATGGCTTCTTTCCATCCAGTTTAGTTAACGACAATGTTAACTCCTCCAATGCCTCAACAATAGAGGGAACCAATTTGTTCTCTTTGAGGCGAGATGTTGATGCCTCCTTGCAATCCTTCCGTGTTGGACCTTCCTCGTTCTTTATTTCTTTCGCACCTCGAAAGAAGTATTTGGCATCAGCAAAGTACGACTCTGCCTCTGTGAAAGGTTTATCATCTCCGACCACTGTTTTCACAACCCATTGACTAAAGTATTTGAAGCATTGATGTAGGGTAGAAGGAACCACACCATTTTCGTGCATCCACGGACGCCCTAGAAGTATGTTATATGAAGTCCTGGCATCTATGACGTGGAGAGTTACAGTCGATGGCATCCCACCAATTAGCAAATCCAACACTATGGTGCCAAGGGCCCTCTGTCCTTCCTGATTAAATCCATGTATCATCAAACGACTGCCTACGAGTTCATCCATATGTATCTCCATCTTTTTCATCACCCGTAAGGGTAAAATGTTTACCCCAGAACCTCCATCAATCAATATCCGATTTATTTTCTACTCTCGAGTATGGCCAACTACGAATAGTGGCCTGTTATGGGATTCTGAACCAAACATTAAGTCTTCATCTGTGAAAGCTATCGTTGAAAAACAACCATTAACTTTGTCATCAAGACCATCGTTGGTCTGAGGTTGTTCATCATCTTCCTCTCTAGTCATGTGGCAAGAGAGGTCTCTACATTCGTTGTTGTTCTCAACTGTGACAGCATTCGTCGTTGTCTCACTATCCTCTAGCAACATCTTTCCTTCTTTGGCTAGCTGCATAACTTTCTCCTTGTATATGAAACAGTCTTGGATTGGATGCCCTACCAACCGATGGTATTTGCAATACTTTGGGTCATCCGTTCGCCCAGCTTCATCCAGTCGTTTCATTTTTGGTAATTCGATGAGATCGTTCTCGATCAGGTCATCGAATATTCCGAGGATGTCAGAGTCTAGGAATGGTGTTGGTCCCTTAACGAGTAGTGAATGGGATTAAAGTCTAGAGGTGAGGGGTGAATAGACTTTAAAACTTTTTCAAGAGAGTTGGGAACCTCTTCTGATTGCTATGTCAACTGGACTACAAGTCTTCTGGTCCAGATGACTATAGTGATCTGAATGAAGAGATTATATGCGGAATAGTGGTAGGCCTTATTTAGACTCGTTCTTTAGTTTCTTTTGAAAACACCAATACTTGTTTGTTTAATGAAAACCTCAGCTGATGCTGGTTTGAAAGTTATGGCCTTGATTTGAAGACAGTTAAAACACAGTATGCACTATGTAAGATAAATGAAATGACAGAAATGTAAAGTGCAGAATGTAAATAACACCAGGTTTATAGTGGTTCGGATATACGATCCTACGTCCACTCTCACGTCCTAACGTGATGTTTAATCCCTTAAATTTACCAAAAATTACAAGGGGCTTGACCTTTATAGTCCCAAGGGTAGGACTTTGAGATCTGAGCCGTCCTAACAGCTACGGTCTCCACAAGTGATTGTAAGCACTTGCACTTTGCAGGGTTCAAAAACTTTAACCTTTCGGTGAGGGTTTGGGGTTTTTGAATGTTTTCCAACTAATGGTTCAAGCTTATAATTTTCTTAACCACTATGCCTAAATCAATGGATATACAATGAAGAATAGGATTCAGGTTCTTTGGTTGGATAGAAATCACTTAAGAGCTACAAATATTCTAATGGTTTCTAGCTCTTGGAGAACTCTTAGAACAGTATGGCTTTTTGCTTGATTGCTTGCTTAGCTAGTTGAGTTCTCTCGTTGTGACTTCGTACTTGTGATTTCTCATCCTCTTGTATTTATAATGGTGATTGCTGCAACTAGCCGTTGGAGTTGACTAGCCGTTGGGGCAATCTTTCCATGTTGGCTTGATTCCTTGATTCCAGCTACTTGATTGCTCCAATCTTGGGATCATGTCAAATATAAGAATAGGATTCAGGTTCTTTGGTTGGATAGAAATCACTTAAGAGCTACAAATATTCTAATGGTTTCTGGCTCTTGGAGAACTCTTAGAACAGTATGGCTTTTTGCTTGATTGCTTGCTTAGCTAGTTGATGGATTCTGGCTCTTGGAGAACTCTTAAAACAATATGGCTTTTTGCTTGATTGCTTGTTTAGCTTGTTGAATTCTCTCGTTGTGACTTCTTGCTTGTGATTTCTCATCCTCTTGTATTTATAATGGTGATTGCTGCAACTAGCCGTTGGAGTTGACTAGCCGTTGGGCAATCTTTTCATGTTGGCTTGATTCCTTGATTCCAGCTACTTGATTGCTCCAATCTTGGGATCATGTCAATCGTCTAAGTAAGGTAAGTCTTCATTTGAATTGGAAGATGACTTTGGGAATCAGCCGAGTTCTGGACGGGTACATAGTCTTCTGATCTGCACTACTAGTCATCTGATTACTCGTCTGGCCTTGGTCTTCTGTCTTCTGATATCAGTCGAGTAGCACTCTTCTGATCTGGCAATTCTTTGTGCTGCTTTAAGGCCATCTTCAACATGGACTCCATCAGATAAGTAGGTATACAAGCACCTTACTTAACTGGTCTTTAAGGATCTTCTAGTCTTCATGTCTTCTACTCTTCTCATCTTGAGGATAGGCATGTAAGCCAAGGTTTTGCTAATCAGCTGATATTAATACAGTTGATCACACAAGACTAGTCTAAGCTGTTCTATACAAGTCAGCTGATCCTATTACATTTATAAACTCTTAGTGTTTTGGCCATCAAAACTATTCTAACATCAAGTGGGGCTTAGGATGAATTTATATCCCAACAATTTCCCCCTTTTTGATGAAGCCAAAACTATACTTGATAAGTGCTCTTAATGAAATAAGATAAGAGTTTATAAAAATCTTAAAACTGAAGTATCTGATGAAGACAATGAGAGTTTGTCTTGTAAGCAAAGAGAACTAGGACTTGAATATATATAGAGCTTTTACAGATTACAAGTAATAGTTTTTTTAAACTTCTAAAGTAGTCTTCATCAGGTCTTCTGATCTTCAGATGCGGAAGGCAAGGTTCAGACGAACTCGAACTTCTTCCATGTGCTGCAGGTCTGTAACATTCTCCTCTTCATAGATCTTATACAGAATCCTTTTGACTTCAATCAAATTTGCTCTTCCGGAGTCCAGGATGGGTGCATCCCATTTGGGTTCTTCAGGGGTTAGGATTCTGCAGTTGTCAAGTTCTTTGGCTGTCTTGACAATTTCTTCCCAGAACTCTGGATCTTCAATGGTCATGAACTGATTGAACTGGAAGAATTCATCTTCATAAGTAGGGAGAGGGCCAAATTTCCTTACTATGTGGTGTTGAATTTGCCACTTCTTCTTCAGGGGATACCATCTTGGTAGCTCATCTTGAAGGGTTAAATAATCCACATAATTGCTATCAAACACCAGGACATTTTCTTCTTTTGCTTTATCCTTGAGTGCTTTCCTGAGTTTGGCTATTTTCCTTTCAAATTTGGCTTTGACTGCCTTCGCATCATTCAACTTCTTTTGCTTAAGCTCTTGAGCTTCAAGCAACTTCCTTCTCTTCAGCTCTAAAGCCTCTTTCTCTTCTGCAGTAGGCTCTGCTGGAGCTGACTTCTTGCTTGACTGAGCTTGCTCATCTGCCTTTCTTTTCCTTGTCATTCTCTTCTCAGGAACTTGTTCTACAGGAGCATTGATCTGTAGACTCTTGGAAGGAGCTTGAGTGAGAGCTTGGGTGTCTTCTTGAGCAATTTTTTTGTCTTTGCCTTGCCTGCTCTTGATTTTGCTTTTTAAACCACCCAATGTTTCATTCAGCTCATCTTGAGATACTACCATTACAGCTTGCTGTGCAGTAGACTTCTCCAGAGCTCTTATCAACATATCTTCCCCCTTTTTGGCTTCAGCAAGTGCAGCCGCAAAAGGCTTCATGGCATTCAGAATTTCCACTTTCAGAGTCTGCTTCAGGGCCATGGCATTAACCTTGCTGACAGCAGTTATGTGAGAGATACTGTGCTCCATGACATGAGCAAGAGAATTGGTGGAGGGGGCAGCTTCGAGCTTTTCTGAAAGTGCTTCCAATTTGGCTGCTGTCTCCTTCAGCTGAGTCTGCAGTTTCTCATTCTCCTCTGCAGTTGATTTAAGAAGAGTTTGACCTTCAGTGGCTCTTGCTTTAGCATCCTCAATTCTTTTCTTGTAGGTGGTCTCCATGCGGTGCATCTCATTAGTATAAACATCAGCAAACATGTTGGAGGTGTCACCTGCTCTTTTCTGAATGGTGCTCAAGTATTCTTCTATATGTCGATGAAGTGCCTCACCAAACTTGTCTTCAATGTCAATAACTTGGTCGTGAAGACGAGTCCTCTGCTCCCTAGCAGCTTTCTCAACATATCTTCCAAGCTGCAGGCCTAAACCTTTCTCAAAGTGCAAGTCTATTGCAGCTTTGACCTGTGAGTAGATGTCTGCTGTATAGTCAACATATGGGGTAGGAGTTGAGGTAGAACCTTGAGGCTTTGGATGAACTATCAGTGTTTTGCCTCTTTCTTCAGCTGATAGATAATCTTCATTGAGGAAGCAGGTAGTGGCCTTAGTTAGATGGGTCATGATCCTTCTGCCTGTATCATCTGATTGATCAATGAAGTGAGTCAGTTCGTCTGAAGGTTTGAAGTGAGCTGGGACAGTCACCACTTCTCTTTCAATCTCCACATTGTCAACTGGTTCAGCTGAGTCTTCTGCAAGAGCTGTTGCAGCTGAGTCTTCCACCAAGGCTGGTGCAGCTGAGTCTTCTGCCAAGGTTGGTGCATCTGAGTCATCCACTTTTGCTTTGTCAACTGTCTGCTGATCAGATGAACCTTATGGGACAGAGATATCATCAGTGGGGTAGAAATGAGGTAGTGGAGTGAAAGATCACAAAACTATAGAGTTGATAGGTCTGAAATTCTGAAAAGCTATTTCTTAAGATCAACAATGAGATTCTTGATCTAAGGGTTCACATTTAAAGAGATTCAGACTTTATCTTATGGAATGCAGAATTTATAAATTTTGAGCAAGAGTTATTTGGAATCCGTACAGTGCATGCATACTGTTGAGTCGGTGAGGGTGGTGTATTAATCCAACCAGGTATAACTCAATAGTATACTGTATGTATGTATAATGATAAAGTATTTTATGAAGAATAGTTTATTATTATACATATGTATACATTGCTTTAAGTATAGAAACCAATTAACTTTGTTCAAGTCTTCTGTATGTATATATATATATATATATATATATATATATATATATATATATATATATATATATACTATGCAATACAGATGATAGAGTATTTCATCAAGGATTCTTAAGGTATCATTGATTCCCCCTTGATTAGATGACTCTATGTTTTCCCTCAGCTTTATTTGTCTTCATTGGGAAAGTACTTACCTGAGGATGAGGGTGTCTATTCACCTCATTTGATCCTCCTAGTCTGCTGCAATTGTATCAGCTGAGGTCTTCAGCTGATTTTTGCTCTTCATGTGCTTGGATCCAGGAGTCCTAAGTTGTAGCATAGGGTCTTGAATCTTTCTTCAGCTAGGGGCTTAGTCAAGATGTCTGCTCTTTAAATATCAGTGTGAATTTTCTCCATCTTGATGTCCTTTTTTTCAAGGTGGTCTCTTATGAAGTGGTGTCGAATGTCGACATGCTTGCACCTTGTGTGGAGGACTGGATTTTGAGTGATGGCAATGGCGCTGCTGCTATCACAATAGATGGGGATTTCTCTTGTCTCTACATTGTAATCCTTGAGTTGTTGAACTAGCCAGAGCAGCTGACTACAACAACTTCCAGTTGCCATATATTCTGCTTCAGTGGTGGAGGTTGCAACTGAGGTTTGCTTCTTTGAGAACCATGATATCAACTTGTTGCCTAGGAATTGACAGGTTCCAGATGTGGATTTCCTATCAATTCTGCATCCACCATAGTCTGAGTCAGAATAACCACTCAATTCTAGGTTGTCATCAGCAGGGTACCATAGTCCTAAGTTGACTGATCCTTTTAGGTACTTTAGGATTTTCCTTGCTGCTTCTAGATGACTTTGCTTTGGGTTTGCTTGAAACCTAGCACATACTCCTACAACAAATGTTATGTCTGGTCTGCTGGCTGTAAGGTATAGTAGAGATCAAATTAGTGCTTTATATTCAGCTTGATCAACTGCCTTTCCAGACTCATCTGGTTCCATTTTGAAAGATGTCATCATTGGAATCCTTACAGTCTTGCTTTGTAGAGCTTTGAATCTTTCTAGTAGGCTTTTAGTATACTTGGACTGGTTGATGAAGATCCCTTCTGAACTCTGCTTGACTTGGAGTCCTAGGAAGTAATTCATCTCACCCATCATGCTCATTTCAAATTTTCCTTGCATAAGTTCAGAGAACTTCTTGCACATTTCTTGATTGGGTGATCCAAATATAATATCATCTACATATATTTGCACCATTAGAATGTCTTCTCCTTCTTGTATTCTGAAAAGTGTTCTATCAACTTTGCCTTTTGTGTAACCATTGTCAAGTAGGAATTGTGACAATGTGTCATACCAAGCTCTAGGGGCTTGCTTTAGGCCATAGAGAGCCTTCTTCAGTCGATATACTTGATTTCCTTTTTCAAATCCTGGAGGCTGCTCTACATACACTTCTTCTACTAGAATACCATTTAGAAAAGCACTCTTGACATCTATTTAGTACACTTTGAAGCCCATATATGATGCATAAGCTAGAAACAGTCGGATGGCTTCTAATCTGGCTACTGGAGCAAAGGTTTCATCATAGTCAATCCCTTCAGATTGAGAGTATCCTTTTGCAACTAACCTTGCTTTATTTCTAGTTATTACATCATTTTCGTCCTTCTTATTCTTGAATACCCACTTTGTTCCTACTACATTGTGATTTTCAGGACGATCTACCAATTCCCATACTTCATTTCTTTCGAATTGGTTTAGTTCTTCTTGCATAACAGTGATCCAATTGCTATCTGTCATTACTTCTTCTATGTCAGCTGGTTCAATGTTGGACAAGAAAGCACACCAGCAGAACATAGATGATTGGGAGTTCTGATTCAGTTGTCTTCTGGTCTTGACACCTAAGTCTGCTCCTCCTAAGATGAGGTTTGATGGATGATTGTTTCTCCATGTATGCCTCACAGGAGTGACTGCATTAGATGAGCTTGGATTCTCATCTGTTCTTGTGCCATCAAGAGGGTTGACTTGATTTGGTCGATCATCATCTGTATCTTGTGTGTCAAAGAGATCATTCCCCCTTGGATTTGGGATTGGTGCATCTTGATTCTGGTCAGCTTGCTCTGCTTGAGTTTGAGATCTAGTGACAGGTCTATGAGGCTTATCCTCCTCTGGTTCTTCAGGAAAAGGTTCATTGACTTCAATGAACTCATCTGGTCTGGACTTGATCACTAGTTGTCTCATCTGTTCTGCAGCTGAGTTTGTTTCTACTGCATTCTTTTCACAAGATTCATAAAAAATAACATGAGGTGTTTCTTCCACAAGAAGGGTTCGTTTGTTGAGTACTCTAAATGCTTTGCTAGTAGAGGAGTATCCTAAAAATATCCCCCCATCTGCTTTGGCATCAAAAGCATTCAACTTACTCTTCCCATTGTTGTGAATGAAACACTTACAACCAAATATATGAAAGTAAGATACTCTAGGTTTCCTTCCTTTCCACAGTTCATATGGGGGTTTCTCATGAATTTTGTGAATACCTGACCTGTTTTGAGTGTGACAAGCTGTGTTGATGGCTTCTGCCCATAGCTTCTTAGGAGTGGAGAATTCAGCAAAGAGTGTTCTTGCAGCTTCTTTGAGTGTTCTGACTCTTCTTTCAGCTACACCATTCTGTTGTGGTGTTCTTGCTGCACTCGTCTCATGCTGAATACCATTAGAAGTACAATAGGCAATAATATAAGAGTTAATAAATTCAGTGCCCTTGTCACTTCTAATTTTCACAATTGGTTCTCCTTTCTCTACTTGGATCCTCTTCAATAGTTCAGGGAGCTTCTGCTGAGTTTCACTCTTCTTGTATAGAAAGATAACCCAAGTAAACTTGAAATAGTCATCTACAACAATAAGAGTGTACTTCCTCCCTGTTAGTGTGGTTGGAGTGATTGGTCCAAAGAGATCCATGTGAAGCAATTCAAGAACTCTGCTAGTTGATGCTGTCTTCTTGGTCTTGAAAGATACCTTTGTTTGCTTTCCTTGTTGACATGCATCACATACCTGATCTTTACAGTAGAGTTCATTAGGCAGACCATCAACTAAGGATTCCCTTGCTAACTTGTTCATAGTCTTAAAGTTTAGATGACTAAGGCGTTTGTGCCATAGCCAGTTGACATCTTTAGGGCTCTTCACAAGCAGACATGTATCCTTAGGACAGCTGTTCCAATTTGCAAGATACATACTTCCCTTTCTAGATCCTGTTAGAAGGTTTTGTTTTGTTCTTTTATCACTTATGAGACACTCATCTTTAGAGAATTTTACTGAATAACCAGTGTCACAAAAATGAGAAACAGATAATAAGTTAAATTTTAAACCTTCTACATATGATACATCATGTACCTCAATGTCACCATTTTTAAGGGTGCCATATCCTTTTGTGTTACCGTGTGCGTTATCACCAAAGAAGACTTTTGGACCTTTCTTTTCTATGTAGTTGGTCAGCAGGGATTTGGTTCCAGTCATATGAGTTGAGCATCCACTATCTATGTACCATGTTTCTCCTGCTAGACCTCCTCTTCTGTATAGGTCCCTCCTTTCCTGCAAGAAAGGTTAAGTCTTAGGTACCCATTTTGTCTTGGGTCCTTGGGTGTTAGTACTACCCTTGGAAACCCACATATACATTAGTCATTTGAACAACCTTGAACACTTGAGTTGTTTCCCTCGGGCATCACAGAACCAAATCTTACCAGTTGACACCATGGGCTGGTCTGATTTGTTACTTGTGTCGGCTAAGTAATAGTTAAATAGTTTCCCTATAGGAGTGTACATACATTATCTTTTGACTAGTGACATTCGGCCTGGGTGCATTAGCTGGACGATGCACACGATTATATGGACCATACTCCTCTGTTCTCACAATATCATAAGAGATAGGGGGTGCAAAGAGAACATATTTGTTTGGAGAAGATTTCTTCTTCTTGGCTGGAGCAGCAAACAGCTGAGACTGTCTCAAATGAGATGGTCTAGGCTGTTTGTTGTTCCTCTGTACAGGTTTGGGGTTAACTTGTCTTTTACCATTTTTGGTGTTAGGATGGTTAACCTTAGCTGGTACAGATGCCTTTTGGTTCATATTAGGTTCATTGTGTTTAGAACACTCACCTTTTTCATGTGTCTGAGTAGTGCACTTGTTAGGTGTACTACCCCCAGCTGGAGAGGATGTTGATGGATTAAGTTCATAGCCAAAACCCATCTTATTGCCATTTGATCTATAATATTCAGAGATACTTTCAATAGTAGTAGATGCTTTATTGAACTCTGATATCTTTTGATTTAGGCATTCCTTCTCCTTTTCTAAGAGCTTGTGTGCTTGGAAGAGGTCATCGAACTTGGATTGTAGTGAACGAAATTCCTTAGTTTCTAAAGCTTGAGTTTCTAACATCCCCTCATACAACTGAGTTATTGTGGTATTTTCTTCCTTAAGAAGTTCCACTTCTTTGGTCAACCTTTCATTCATTGTGACCAACTCAGGGGTGTTATCAAACTTAGTCTTTTTCAACTTAGCAATTTCTTTCCTTAGATCCTTTTTCTCCTCTTCCACTTCTATAAAAGCTCTAGTGGCAATATCCAGATCACCTTTTACCTTTCTTAAAGATTGATAATAGGTGTCTTCTGATTCGCCTTCAGATGAGTTTATCTCATCTGTTTGTGAAAAAATAGGTGAATGGAAAGTTGTAGTGTAGAAATTTACCTCATTTTCACCTATGGCCATCATAGCTAGATCATCTGAATCATCTGAGAAGATTTGACAGTCCGGTGATGTAGGAAGTTCATCACTTTGATATTCAGATTCTTCAGTCACCATTGCTTGCTTGTCTGAATTTCTCCTGTCTCTTCTTGGCCTTCTTTCTTCTTTGTCATCTAGGTTCAGCTCAGGGCATTCATAGACATAATGTCCTGGTTTGCGACAATTGAAGCATGATCCAGGTTTCTGATTTGAGTTGCCTTTCCTTGGAGGAGTGGCATCACTTCTTCTAGATCCTCGGCTGTCAGATGACTCAACATCCTTTCTAGGATGTCTTTCTGGTGTTCTTTCTCTGGATCCTCTGGAAGGCGAACTAGCTCTCCTGTCTTTATAATTCCTGTAGAATTTTCTATATTTGCTGTTGAGAGTGTTCATCCTTTCGAATCTCTTGATCATAAGAGCCATTTGCTCTTTCAGACTCATGTTTGATCCTTCAAAGTCTTCTGTTTTCAGTTAGGTCTTGCCAGATGAGGTACTTGCAGCTTTTGTATTGGCTGCCTTGAAGGCTACATTCTTGGAGGTAGATGGGGTTGCAGTTGGCTCATCACTTCCTGAGTTTTCTTCTCTTTCAAGATCATATTCATGAGCTTTTAGGTTCTGAAATAGAGTTTGTGCAGACCACTTCTTGATATCTTGAGTATCTTTGATGATGGTCTTCTTGAGTCTCCATTTCTTAGTTAGAGAGTCTAAGATCTTTAGATTTTTCTCTCTATTTGTGTATTTCTTGCCCAGAGAGTCTATCTCATTGATGATCAATAGACTCTTCTGGTTGCATCTTGAAGTGTTCGAACTTCTTGATTGCTGTTGATAATTTGCTTTCCTTGATCAGCTCAGTTCCTTCACAGAGAAGTGCCAAAGCATCCCACATATCTCTTGCTGACTCACAGTGGATTACTTTTGTAATGTACTCATTTGGAAGAGTTTGCATTATGTAATCTTGAGCAATGCTATCAAGATATGATTGCTTCATCTCTTCAGGTGTGAGGTCCTTCATTGGCTTGGGAACAAGTTCTCCAACTGGAACTTCTGGATCACCATTTGCAGTGTTGAATGTCATGATGGTGATTGGACCTTCTGTGATTACAGACCACATCTTGTAGTGGACTGATGTGAGATTCTTCCTCATCCTGATCTTCCAGTAATCATAGTCCTCCACTGAAAACTTAGGCAACTTACGCATGTTAGCACTCATGCTGTATGAGTTTTCAAAAACAAGTTTTTTCAAAAGAATAGATCTGTTCAAGAGGACTACAGAAAGACTCCCTTAAGTCTTCTGATAATCTAGAGACAGTAATCCGTTAGAACCACTGCTCTGACACCACTTGTTGGTCCCTGAACTAGTAGTGAATGGGATTAAAGTCTAGAGGGGAGGGTGAATAGACTTTAAAACTTTTTCAAGAGAGTTGGGAACCTCTTCTGATTACTATGTCAACTGGACTACAAGTCTGCTGGTCCAGATGACTAAAGTGATCTGAATGAAGAGATTATATGCGGAATAGTGGTAGGCCTTGTTTAGACTCGTTCTTTAGTTTCTTTTGAAAACACCAGTACTTGTTTGTGTAATGAAAACCTCAGCTGATGCTGGTTTGAAGATTATGGCCTTGTTTTGAAGACAGTTGAAAACACAGTATGCACTATATAAGATAAGTGAAATGACATAAATGTAAAGTGCAGAAAGTAAATAACACTAGGTTTATAGTGGTTCGGATATACGATCCTACGTCCACTCTCACGTCCTAACGTGATGTTTAATCCCTTAAATTTACCAAAAAATACAAGGGGCTTGACCTTTATAGTCCCAAGGGTAGGACTCTGAGATCTGAGCCATCCTAACAGATACGGTCTCCACAAGTGATTGTAAGCACTTGCACTTTGAGGGGTTCAAAAACTTTAACCTTTCGGTGAGGTTTTGGGGTTTTTTAATGTTTCCAACTAATGGTTCAAGCTTATAATTTGCTTAACCACTACACCTAAAACAATGGATATACAATATGAACAGGTTTTAGGTTCTTATGGGTTGGATGGAAATCACTTAAGAGCTACAAATATTCTAATGGTTTCTAGCTCTTGGAGAACTCTTAGAACAGTATGGCTTTTTGCTTGATTGCTTGCTTAGCTAGTGGAGTTCTCTCGTTGTGACTTCGTACTTGTGATTTCTCATCGTCTTATATTTATAATGGTGATTGCTGCAACTAGCCGTTGGAGTTGACTAGCTGTTGGGGCAATCTTTCCATGTTGGCTTGATTCCTTGATTCCAGCCGCTTGATTGCTTCAATCCTGGGATCATGTCAATCTTCTAAATAAGGTAGGTATTCATTTGAATTGCAAGATGACTTTGGGAATCAGCCGAGTCCAGGACGGGTACATAGTCTTCTGATCTGCACTACTAGTCTTCTGACTACTCATCTAGCTTTAGGTCTTCTGTCTTCTGATATCAGTCGAGTAGTACTCTTCTGATCTGGCAACTCTTGTGCTGCTTTAAGGCCATCTTCAACTTGGACTCCATCAGATAAGTATGTATACAAGCACCTTACTTGTCTGGTCTTCAAGGATCTTCTAGTCTTCATGTCTTCTACTCTTCTCATCTTGAGGGTAGGCATGTAAGCCAGGACTGTGCTGATCAGCTGATATCAATGCAGCTGATCACACAAGACTAGTCTAAGCTGTTCTATACAAGTCAGCTGATCCTATTACATTTATAAATTTTAAGTGTTTTGGCCATCAAAACTATTCTAACATCAAGTGGGGCTCAGGGTGAATTTATATCCCAACAAATGGATACTGCTTTTGTTGCAATTCCCTCAGACTTGTTCTCCTTTGCCCCCATTCTTGGGTGACGCCTTTTCCTTTACTCCCCGCATCAGTTTCACCCTTTCTGAATTTGACAGTAGTAGCAGTTATTGCCATGGATTCTTTATTCGGATCTTTAATGAAAGGTTTGCCCCCTTTCTTAAATTCCTGCTTGTCTTTGAACTTCCAAGGCTCTTGAGTTGGCGGCCCTCCAACTCTGGTTGTAGACATACTCAACTCCATATCGTGAGCTTTAGTCGCCAAATCTTCGAACGACCTTGGCCGAATTGCCAGTAGGATATATCGAAGACCTCATTGCATTCCTTGAATACACATCTCGATTGCCGAAGCTTCGGTCAATCTATCCTTACAATTCAAACTTAAATTCCTCCATCGGTTTATGTAATTTATCACCGATTCCTCTTTTGATTGACGAGTGTTCGTCAATTCAATCATGCTCACCGTTCTACGAGTGCTGTAAAACCGATTGAGAAATTCCTGCTCCATTTGCTCCCAACTATCAATCGAGCTAGCTTCCAAATCAGTATACCAATCAAATGCATTGCCCTTTAAAGAGCGTACAAATTGCTTTACCAAGTGATCTCCGTAAGTGCCGGCATTGTTGCAAGTCTCTACGAAGTGAGCAATATGCTGCTTTGGAGTACCCTTTCCATCGAACTGCTGCAACTTTGGAGGTTGATAACCAACTGGCATCTTCAAACCGTCAATCCTCTTCGTGTAAGGCTTGCTGTAGGTAAATGAAGACTTGAGATTTTCCTCCAATTTATCTTTGATTACCCCAAGTATGATTTCTTTCAGTCGGTCAACGAGCACCAAACCATCGCGAGAAACTTGTAAATCCTTAAGAGTTTGGTCAACTTCCATTGGCTGGCGTTCACCAGACGTCTCAGCATCATGCCCTTCGACTTGCTTTCCTTTGTCCGCATTGCTTATCAGTTTAGCAATCTGGGCATCCTGTTCTTGGACATGTTTTGTAATCCTTCTATGGCTCGAGTTAAGCTTGCCAGTTGCTCCTCAACAGTCGTAGTGCCTGTCGGCATTGCTGAGGCTATACTTGAATCTGATGAGCTCGCTGTGGAACGAGTAGGGGAACATGCTGGATTGTTCTCCTCATTCACAGTGTTGGGTGATGGACCCTCTGCAGTAGCCTTCTCTGAAGAAGACGATGACTTCGAACTTCTTGACATACTCCTCGTGACTACGTTCACGTCTTCAAAGTCAAGACCAGCTGATCCAGATGCAACACCTCTCTTGATCTTAATCTTGATTGGTGTCATCGTCGAGACTTGATTTGCTTGAAGAGTAGAGATGAGAGGTAGAGATTGTCCCACTGGGCGTGCCAATTTGTAAACACAAATTCGTGAATTAAATATAAAAACGCGAAAATGGTAAACGATGTATTTATTTCTTTCGGATTAAAACCGAGTATTTGTGGGTTACAATCTCTAATTTCTCCTCTGATTCTCTCTTCTTGAACTTCACTTGAACTTCTTGAGCTTTTGGAGCTGGATCCGCAACCGAATCATTTCCAATCTTGTATTTGGGGCTTTTATAACGTTAATCCAAAGGCTTAGCACCGTATTTTGGATTAAACGCCGAATTTAGGGACTTTTTGGATGAACGTCGTTGAAGATCGTTCTTGAATTTGGGACTTTGTAACGTTAATCCAAGGGCTTGACGCCGTATTTTGGATTAAACGTTGATTTTCGGGACTTTTCAGGACTTTTTCGGGACTTATCTAGACTTTTCCGTTGAAGATCCACGAAGAACCTTGAAGGAACGCCGAATCGAAGAGGCTTAGCACCTTGATCTCCACTCGAACACTGCTTCTTGCTGCTTTGCACGAAGAACGCCTTGAAGAAACGCCATCGAAGAGGCTTAACACCTTGATCTCCACTCAAACACTGCTTCTTGCAGCTTTGCACGAAGAACGCCGAATCGAAGAGGCTTAGCACCTTGATCTCCACTCGAACACTGCTTCTTGCTGCTTTGCACGAAGAACGCCTTTGAAGCTCCTCCAACTCCTGAAGAACACTCTAAAATCTCTACAGAGAATTTTAGAGTCTTGAATGCTTCTGATTTCTTGATTATGAAATGAATGGAATGAGTCCTCTATTTATAGGTGTAGGCCTGGATATATTTGTGCAAGTGGTTAGGGCTTTAATTCAAAATTTTGAATTACTTGATGGGCTAAGAATACCCTATTTGGGCTTGATTTGGTTTGTTGGACTTTAGAGGCCCATCTTCATTTATGGGACTTTTAGAAGCCCGTCTTCATTTATCGGACTTTAGAGACCCGACTTCATTTATCGGACTTTAGAGGCCCGACTTGCTTTATTGGGGTTTGGAGATCCATTTTAACTCGGTGATCTTTCAAGGCCCAGATTAATTGGAGTGAATAATCAAATAATAATTAATTATATATTTATTTCTTTAGGAATTAGATTTATTTTAAATTCCAACAAATAAATAATAAACTTAATTAATATTTAACTCGTAATTTCCACGCGTCGCAATTTAATTCGTAATTGAATTTTACTCGTCTACACATATAGATCAGGTTCTAATGATCCGAGTCCAATTCTTTTAAAAATAGATTCAATGGACTCGAGCTCAACTCAATAACTTACACAACATTTTATTTTATTTATAATTAGAACATAATTTGAGTCGATTTCAAATTTTCTCCGCCTCACTTCAAAAAGCATAAGAATCAAGTAGTACACTTTACATGTACTCCCGTCGTCCACAAAATGTAGTTTCGAGTAATTGTTTGTGAGTAAGGTCGAATGACAATTTTAGTAACTAGATGATGGTTGAACAGTGAGGATAAAATGATGGTTTTCATAAAATTAGGTGTGAGACTAGATTTTGTAGACGGACAAATAAGATAAATGAAACTACATTTTTTGGACGAATGGAGTATTATTTATATTTGAGCCAAAATAATATAGTACTCCTTCTTTGGGTACCCATGTGAATGCCCATTTTGACAATACTTAATTTTCTTGTTCTATGTAGATGCCATAGTTATCTCATACTTGGCCATAATAGGAGTAGCATCCTTATACCAATATGAATTTGCCCCTTCACTTGTACTTGTATATCCAGAGCCACTCTCCGAATTACTTGGTGGTTTGAGTACACCCGTTCCTATTGAAAACAGGTAATGAAACGGCTTTGGGTATGCCACTATTTTCGTTTGTCCCTCCAACATCCTCACAACTGCGCTCATCGGGGGCCTCGTCTCCGGTGAATCTTGAGCACACCACAAGCCCACCATACCCATTCTCTCCGCCTTTATTCTATCCTTCTCCTCAATCCCACAAGCCTCTACCAATGCCCTCAGCTCTCCTTTCTCAAACTCCTCCCACACTTTCTTCGGAAACCAATCAAGACTCTCATCGCTTCCAACCACTCTCGTGTGTTTCCTCCTTCCCATTATCTCAAACAAGAGGATTCCAAAGCTGTAAACGTCACACTTATGAGTTATGGGGAAGTTGTTCAACAAAAACTCAGGGGCCGCGTACCCTGGAGTCCCTCTAAATCCACCAGTGAGGCTAACATGAGTGTCGTCTCTGTTACACAGCTTAGCTAGCCCAAAATCAGCAACCTTGGGGCAAAAATTCTCATCAAGAAGCACGTTCCCGGGTTTAATATCATAGTGAACGATCCTGTGCTTGCACTCCTCGTGCAAGTACGCTATCCCCTTTGCAGTTCCAAGTGCAATTTCGTGTAACTTTTCCCACTCTAACTTATTCTTCTCACCAAACAAGTGCCTATCCAGTGATCCATTCTCCATGAATTCATAAACAAGGGCACTAATGAATTGATCATAGCAGAATCCGTACAACCTTACACAATTTATATGAAGAGTTCTTCCAATTGTACCAACCTCAGCCATGAACTGCTGCTCAACGTGCCCGTTGGGGGTTCTGTTGAGGACTTTGACAGCAATCTTGATCCCATTTGGAAACACACCCTTGTACACTTTTCCGAATCCCCCCGAGCCCAAGACTGTGGAGTAATTTTCAGTAAAAGAACAGAGTTGTTGTGCTGTGAAACGAACAGGTTTCTCCTGAGCCAATTCGTGGAAGAATCTCTCCATTGTGGGTGCATCAACAACTTCCCAAACATGAATGGTAGTTGAAGGCGGTGGTGGCGCGACCGCGGCCCTAAGTTCCGATACTATGGCCCTCCTCGCTTTCCGGGCACAAAATACGGAGATAATCACGATTGCAGCCATTATTAGCAGGATCAAAATCGCGGCTGCAACACATTGAAAATGACTTACAAACCTTCAAACTTGCATTATGCATATAAAGACTACTCAATTTAGAACTAGTTTGTTGAATTGGAAACTTACCAATGGGTTTGGCTGCATTATTTGGACTTGGTGGTGTAGAAAAATCGAAGTTAATAGAAGACATTGGCGGTGTAGAAAAGTCGTCGTAAGAAGACATAGTTCATCCACCTCCACCTACAACTTCTAAAATATTGTGAATAATAAATTATGGTAAAGTCTAGTATGCACTCGAGTGCATGTTGTGCACCCTAGTCTAAAGAAAATACTAAAAAGTGTAAGTCACTATGACTAAAAATATTATTATACAACTTAATAATTAAAAAGTGCAACACCATTTACCAAAAAGTGTAAGTTAGTAAAACTGAAAAGTGCAACATGGACTAGGGTGCACAACATGCACTCGAGTCCATAGCAGACCAACCCTAAAGTAATGATTGGAAAGGAATGAATCTAATTTTGAAAGTTCATTTTTTTACAAATGATGAATAAATAATGAGACGGGGGACTATTTCCTATTTAACTACAAACATGATCATAAGATAACCCTCATCATTTTCATATATGTTTTGTTTGGTCATGAAAAACAGGACAACGAGCAAGTGACAGTTGCACTAACGGTGTTGTACATGAGCATCGTGTGCAATAGAACCGTTCGATTCTATTACACGGGATCAAAATCCAAACAAGAAATAGATACACACTAAGTTCATAAACCAACTTCTAACCAAACAAAAATCTTGTAGTAGCTGAAGCTAAATTCTGTTATCTGATTATTATTAGTATAAATTTACAACTTATAACTAAAATTCTAATTAATTTTGTAACTTCATATGTCTAAAATTATTTAGCAAAAAAGGTTACCTGTATTTCTTGGCTTGAGATCTTGAGTAATGATAGTATGTATACTCATGAAAGAAAAAAGGCTACTTATAAAAAAATGACTTTACAGAGGACACCCACCTTCCTCTTTCACACTATGTTTTGATTTTTTGGGGGGAACTTAATGGCGCACTATCCAACCCAACAATATTATTTTGAAAATTCATTATAGAAAAAGAAAAATGGGAAAAAAAAAAAAAAGAACCACACATTATTTGCATACAATATTTTTGCCCCAAATTAAACTCAATAATTATGAAGTCTACGCCTGGTCATGTAGACTGAAAGGAATTGAATATTAAAAAATTAAAAGAGCTGACTGAAAGACTCAATTAATGGTAAGAAAATTAATTTTTAATGGCAGAAAAATAAATATAAATTCATGTCATTAAACATTTTTAACTAAAAAATTTATAATAAGAAGATTTTGTCATTAAAAGACTTTTTTTTTTTTTTATTGTTTTTTAACTAACGCTCGAACATAGTTTTCTTACAAAATTTGATCAATCTTAACAAACTTATATATCAAATCCTGATGAATAACAATATATTTGTTGTCTTCCATTTAAAAAGAATAAATATGTACTAAACTTCAATAACTATTTCTCAGTAAATTATTACAAACAAGAATGAATATTACCTCCCCTTTATACACAAAGAGAGACCCAATATTAATATAAAAAAGAAGCATTAATAAGAAAAGGAATTGTGATTTAAGTTATTCTTGCTAGTATGTGAAATAGTAATTGAGATAGATTTATAATTGTTATGATTTCAAGTATTAAATAATGTTTTATTAATAGCAAGTCTTATGTGTGGTTGTTTTATTACTATTTAAGGTAAAATGTATAATTATGTTTAAAAAATATATGTATAATGTGTTATTTTAAGGTAAAAGATGAAAATTGGTCATTTTTACTTTGAAATATTATAAATTTTCTATTGAAAAGTGATATCGATCACAGAGTGAGACAATTTGACACAAATTTTATCTTATATTCATCATCTTTGCTACCTCAATTAAGTTTAAAATTCTGGATCGACAAAAAAAAAATATGATCATTTTGTTGTTAGCTCAATTTTTGTGAGAACTGAAAACTAATAGGAGGAGATGATTGCTATTTTCTTTAATTTTTATAGTATCGTCATGCTTTTTAAATACACATTCGGATATCAAAAGAAAAAAAATTATGTACTATTAATCTTTAAAAAAAAATTTGCATTATTTTTATGAGTTGATATAAAAAAAATGTAAAAGAAGGAGATTGTTGTTGGAGAAATTAGTTAGAAATTGATTAATTTTAATTAATTAATTGATTTTAAAATGAGAGTGGAGAACACTCGTCTTTAACTAATTTATTTAGGGTTATAAATGTAATTTTAAGAAAATTAAATGGCATAAAATCGTTCTACTCTCGGAGTAAATGATCGTAGTGTATTTAAAATCTCAAAATCGAATTTCGGTGAGTGAGAAATTAATTCACGAAGTTGAAACGTCAAATAATACACTTTATGGGATAAAGTGTTACATCATGATAATTGTCCCACATTGAAACTTTAAAAGTTTAATGGGGCTAATTACTCCCTATAAATAGGAGGATGTTACAATGGCTCAAATAATAATGACTAAGGAGCAATCCAATAGTTTATACGCATGCACGTGTGTGCTCGTCCGGTTGAGCTTGGGCCTAGTCCTTGCCTCGTGACTCGTGGACTTTAAATTTGTGTTTTAGTCTCATCTATAATTTTGGAACTTGAATATTTGGGCTTGGCTTATACAAATCAAGTTTCCAGAAAATTGAAACTCAATTCGAAATTGGGTTAATCCAAATAAATTTAAAGTTGAATTTGAACCATGATGAATTTCTAAGTCCGGGATGTTTGGGTGTTTAATTAGGTTCATAGACGTTTTAGTAATGAATTTGTAACCACAAGAAGTTACAAAATCATGAATGTCATAATTAAATCTTATAACCGCAAGGCGTTACAAATAGCATAAATGCCATAATGAATGTGGAGACCCCTCACATGTGGAACATGCCTATAAATAGGGTGCATGTTTCATGTTGCAAAACATACTAACACACAACACTTGAGATTTGCTAAAAAGTCATAGCATTTTACATATTTTCGTTGAGCATATAGAGTGCAATCCACTTTTCGTGTCTATTCAGTTCGTTGGAACTCTATACGTTGTGGTGCTACTCGTATAGAGGCGAAAGTCGTTTTACTTTTTAAAACGTTACGTCAAACCGTGAGCACTAGTCGGGACGTATTCGTTTTGCGGGAAAAGGGTTTCCTTAACTCGACTTTAACTTTGTTCCTATTGTTCGTGAGATAGGGTCGTTGTTGTTGATTTCGAGAACTTGCTCGTTTTGGAAAGCTGCTAAATGAGAAAAACTGCTAAAAGAGGAAAAACGAAGACTATGTGTAAATATTAATTTAATTGTATTTACAGTTTTGTTATTTATTTTTGTCAATTTTGTAAAGCCATTGTTGGGTGCTCAAAAATTCCAACAATCGCAAAACGAATATTGTACTCGTAGCAATGGCTAACGACGGAGATATTGATAACAATGTTATAGTTAGCAAGGTTCCTCTGAGAGGATCCACCCGTGGTCGATGAAAACGACACGGATAATGCTAAACATGTTGTCTACGACCAATGGGTTGTTGTGACTTTATGAGTCGTAACTATGTCCTGAGAGGGCTAGTTGACGCACTATATAAGGTTACTGTTCGGTTTGTACTTCTAGAGAGTTGTGGAACTCTTTGAAAAGAAAGTACAAAATCTTAGATACCAGAACTAAGAAGTTCGTGGTATGAGTCTTTAAGACTTGATTGTGAAACTTCGGATTGAAGAATCCAATCGGAAAATGGTCAAATGCTATAATAATAATAGCATAGGAATAAAATTACATTTACGGTTATTTATGTAATTAAATGTTCCTCTTTATAACGTTTGAGATTTTGTAAATCTAAAGCTATAAAAAGATTAATAAATTATAATTTATTAATATTCCAAATATCAATAAACCTAAAGGGTGTATGATATGTGTGGAAGTTTAAAAATTGACAAAAATTTTCATTTAATTTTGAAAGGAACATTAGACCTCTACACTTAAGTCACATAGACGTATGTGATTTGAAGTTTGTGTAATTAGAGGTGAGTTTGTAAATACCTCAAAATGTGGGGGTATTTAAAAAATGTTTGGTCTCAATTAGATCTGCTACAAAAGGCTTAAAACCGAGATCAAACAAATGTGCTAGAAGGAATGAATCCAAAAATCCACAAATAAAAACGTAAACAGTGGTAACCCAACCATGTTGACTGGAGATCCCAAGATCTTGGTTCAATGGGAAAACTAAGTTGTGAATGTTTGTTGAAAACACTTGGTATTCCCGACTATTCCTTGGAGAGCATAACACCAAGTGTCGAAACCCGTAAAATTGTGGTAAAGGTTAAGTTTTTGACTTTTAATGATTTCTAACGCATCGAGGAGGTTGAGTATGACGGGATACTAAAAAGGAGATCACATATATAAGTGAGAAGTGAGGGCCGCTTCGACTAACACTTATTAAATCAAAGGGTGTCCATGGCCAAAACGGACAAAAACGTGAGAACGAAAAGGCATTGAGGCTTTATTGTGTCTACACTGTTGTCTCGGTACACACGCCAAGGAGGAATAGTTCAAGGCATTGTGTCCACTAAGCCACCGGTGTACTCGATAGTGTTTGACTACGGAAGGTTCAAAGCTACAAGCTCCCTATTCGGATGCAATAGTGTCTCTCGAGAACTGGATTGCGAGTCTACATAATTATAGGTGTAATTTCCACTCATGTGGGAGATTGTTGATGAAATTGGTTAGAAATTGATTAATTTTAATTAATTAATTGATTTTAAAATAAGAGTGTAGAACACTCGTCTTTAACCAATTTATTGAGGGCTATAAATGTAATTTCAAGGAAATTAAATGGCATAAAATCGTTCTACTCTCGGAGTAGATAATCGTAGAATATTTAAAATTTCAAAACCGAATTTCGGTGAGTGAGAAATTAATTCACGAAGTTGAAACGTAAAATAATACACTTTATGGGATAAAGTGTTACATCATGATAATTGTCCCACATTGAAACTTTAAAAGTTTAATGGGGCTAATTACTCCCTATAAATAGGAGGATGTTGCAATGGTTCAAATAATAATGACTAAGGAGCAATCCAATAGTTTATACGGATGCACGTGTGTGCTCGTCCGGTTGAGCTTGGGCCTAGTCCTGGGCTCATGACTCGTGGACTTTAAATTTGGGTTTTAGACCCATCTATAATTTTGGAACTTGAATATTTAGGCTTGGCTCATACAAATCAAGTTTCCAGAAAGTTGAAACTCAATTCGAAATTGGGTTAATCCAAATAATTTAAAGTTGAATTTGAACCATGATGAATTTCTAAGTCTGGGATGTCTAAATACATTGATAGGAATAAATACAAATTAAGTCACTATTTAAGACCCTTAAACAATTTAAGACACAAATTATTCTTAAAACAATTTAAGTCACTTTCTACGCTGAAAATCCAATTTTGCCCTTTACTTATTAAAAAAAGTGAACTATTTGTATTATATAAAGAAATTCCTTATTTTACGTTATTTTATATAATTGATTGTCTTTCATTTCCTTATTCGGCAGTTACCATCAATACAACGACGATCGAATATACAGATGGTGGCAATTAATTGCATCTTCTATGTCAAACAATCATTCTGACCTTCCATATCTAGGTATTGCACTTATTTTCATCGCCAAAGATACCAAAATTTCTGATCTTTTCAGTTTTTATAGAAATTACTTTTTGGAGCCCTGTTCTTCCTAGAAATGCAGGGACAGAGGGAGTATATTAATCTAGATGACTAGATTTAGTTCTATTATATTTGAATAATAACACAGTTGTGTTAATCCCACCATTTTCAACTAATTAGACAATAATGTTTACTTTAATATATGAATAATAACACATGTGTTTTACTTTAATATTTTGTTATTTTTCCACTGATTGTATTTCATTTAACAATATATATTATCACAAGTTAAATGATGTTTTATCATTAAGAATCATGACATTATTTAGATATACCGTACTGCTGTCCAGACTTGTATTTTGTTATATTTATCAAAACTTACAATGTCTCTGTAAGGAATTAGTTAATATACCATTTAAACAAACCATGGATTTATACAAATATATCTTTTATTCAACTACACTATATACATTTTATAAGTTTTAATGTAGGTTTCAGTTAATCTGATAAATAATATGCTTAAGATAGAGAAACGACTATCAATAAAGTTTTAATAAATTTTATTAAATATCCCGTCAATGCACCATAATTTAATCATACATTAATTAAGGATAAATTTGTATATTTTTCTGAATACACTATTTATTTATACATTAATAATCTCAAAAACATCATATACAAACACAAATGCTTACAACTTAAATTCACAATTCAACACAACTATGATGTCAACACTGCACAATTCAGCACAGTATGATTTCAAATCTGCAGCAACGCGGATTATTTTTCATATTATACCTATATATGTAACAACCTCATATAGATGCAACATTCTTTCAGTTTATCATCTGCATATCAGCACCCATCCTACCACCCTTTACACAATTATTGTATATAATAGCCATAATGTAGATGGTGTGTATTATTTTTCAAAGTATATGTTGTTAAATATATTATATCATTGAACATTTAAGGTGTGACATAAATACAAAAGTTAAGTGTATGTGACATCATAAATACAAAATTTTATTAAATATCCCGTCAATGCACCATAATTTAAACACAAATGCTTACAACTGAAATTCACAATTCAACACAACTATGATGTCAACACTGCACAATTCAGCACAGTATGATTTCAAATCTGTAGCAACGCGGATTATTTTTCATATTATACCTATATATGTAACAACCTCATATAGATGCAACATTCTTTCAGTTTATCATCTGCATATCAGCACCCATCCTACCACCCTTTACACAATTATTGTATATAATAGCCATAATGTAGATGGTGTGTATTATTTTTCAAAGTATATGTTGTTAAATATATTATATCATTGAACATTTAAGGTGTGACATAAATACAAAAGTTAAGTGTATGTGACATCATATAATTGTAATGCTAGATTCTTCTCGTACAGAATCAAGAATATTTAACCAAATCTTATACATTTATGCTGACAACAATTTATAATTCTTGTAATTCAAATGTTTGGTCATTTGTTCCACCATATCCGTACGAAAACCCCCCTATTGCAAACCCGAAGAGAATGGATTAAGCATGTATTTTCTTCAGATGCACATATTAAGTTATATGAGTGATGGGTGTACGTGGTCAAGCTTAACAATATTCAAGGAAGAATGGTTACCGTATATGTTCAACATCAACCCGATGTGCTTTTTGAATTGCACGAAGACGATTATCATGTTTAAGGAGTAGACAAGTGGAAAGTTTTGCTCTTATGACATCCAAAAGAGAGAATTTAATGTGTTGGATTCGCTGAATGAAGCCCCAGAAGTCGAACGTACGTATAGTATATTGCCTAGTCTAGTTTTCCCATTCTCGATAAGTTACCAGTCCTATGTAGTTCTATAGTAAGTTGTAATGTGCTTTCCAGTAGATATGACATGAAATGGTTTTTTTTTTTTGGCTTTTTAGTTTTGTAATCTAATCATATATTTAATATATAAAAGCAAATTATATGTAGATGGGAATGCACAATGCAAAAGGTGATGCATACGTATTGCCTAAAATGATACTGTTATTGCATATGTTACGCCTATCTGCATTTTTTCCTGCATTTTTTTAGTTCTATGCAGTATTCACCACATATTCGTGCAAATGCAATAACCACTTCACTTTCTCAAGCTGCGAAAATAGTCACATAGGTCACCTTACAAATATTCTATTAAAAACCAATATCATAATATGAAATTATACTAATGTAGATGTTGTTAACTCTTAAATGCTTTAACATTATCAACAACATCTTAATTTGACCTTCCTTAATTGATTTATTCTAAGTCTTTTCTGAAATGTTACATTAAATGTTGTACTAAATGCTCTCACATTCAGGAACGATTCTAGAAGCTTGTACTAACTGCTTATTGTTTAAGTCTTTGTTAGATATTGTTTTTCACATTTTTTGCTCTGTTTTTATTTTTAGTCTTTGCTCTGTTTGTTTTTCTTTTCTTCGTTATTGCTTTGATTTATTTTGAGTCTTACATAAGTCTTAGGTTGATCTAGTACATATTCATATATGATACTCTGATTTAACTTTTGATTTTTGTAAAGTTATATGTTTTTGTAAACAAGTGTACTGTTTATACTTGTTTTGGTTTTGAATAAAATTACTTTGATCTTATGGCACGGTTCTTAGTAAAATTATTCTTGATCTTCTTTTGATTTGATCCAACGGTTACAACAGGTATTGTCTTGACTAGTATTTAGCTTTGGAGTTCAACTCACCTAAATACATAATACTGAGTATGTATAGAAATATATGTGCATCAGGTGTGTTGTAGTCGAAAGGTCAAATTGGGGGAGATTGTAGATGTTGTTAACTCTTAAATGCTTTAACATTATCAACAACATCTTAATTTGACCTTCCTTGATTTATTCTAAGTCTTTTCTGAAATGTTACATTAAATGTTGTACTAAATTCTCTCACATTCAGGAACGATTCTAGAAGCTTCTACAAGAGTCTGGAACCTGGAAGATTCCAGAATGTTGGAGAACGTGCTAGAAGAGTTTAGAGCATTGTAGAACGACCTGGAAGATGGCAGAAGGATCTAGAAAGATCATGGAGGTTGAGGTCCTAAAAAATAGGATCTCATAATGGAAGGATCTAGAAGCTGTGTATTTCTCTATAAATACCGCAGGAGCCTCTCATTTCAAAGTATGCACTACTCGAGTAACACCTCCTTGAGCGTTCAACCCTAGTTAGGAGTTATGGTCAGTAGTTGTATCATTTAACGTACGCCGAGGGATACCACACCGTCCAGTGTACTTAGTTCTAGTCTTGTATCGCGTGAGAGTGAATCATAGATCAGATTAGTTCTTTAGACAGTGTTTTACACTTAAGTCTGTTTGCGGATTCAGGCACCTGCCTCGATTGTAGTTTCTGTTTGTGGAATGTTGAAGTAATTGCTGAGACATTTCACACGACACTTTTTGTATAACTTAGGAACTAAGTTATTGTTTCGCCGTAAGGCTTAGCATAGGTTTTGTTATTAATAAAATCTATGTTAAAAATTATTCCATTGTGTTCGTATTGTGTTTTAGTGTTTTAGACTTCCGTTGTGTACTGTGTTTACTTATTCACATTCTGTTAGAGTTAATGCTACACTAATTGTCACAACATTCAGTGTAACATTGTTCTGTTTTTTACTTAAACACTAGATACCACACCCACACACTTTCAACTAACATTAAGCGCCCATCAATTGCCGAGTCATATGCGATGTTACAAAGTATATTCTTGAATATCCAACCAATAAACAATACTATTTCAAATTTCAAAATATGCATAATTGTAATTTGAACTTTATCTGGTGCACCGTTATTCAAATTGACTTTTTTGAACGATCTAATGTCTTCCTCGAGTTGCATATTCGTCTGATGAAAACACTTCAGTTTTTCTTTCAATTCACTTAACTTTGATCAATCTTCGTTTAATTTTTTTAACAGGCCAGGTATAATATTCCTTCCTCTTTCGCACAGAGGTTGATCAATCCACTGAAAAGATCCACAAAAACCTTCTTTATGCAATCATATGAAATTTAATAATTATTTCAATATACATAATTCAAAATCTTAATGAAATATATGAATACACATCATAATGAAATATATGAATACAGTTCCATACTAGACATATGATCATCACGTGCAACTGAAATTCACAATTCAACACAACTATGATGTCAACAATGCACAATTCAGCACAGTATGATGTCAAATCTGCATCAACTCGAATTATTTTTCATATTATACCTATATATGTAACAACCTCATATAGATGCAACATTCTTTCAGTGTATCATCTGCATACCAGCACCTATCCTACCACCCTTTACACAATTACTGTATATAATAGCCATAATATAGATAGTGTGTGTATTATTTTTCAAAGTTTATGTTGTTAAATATATTATATCATTGAACATTTAAGGTGTGGCATAAATACAAAAGTTAAGTGTATGTGACATCATATAATTGTAATGCTAAATTCATCTCGTACAGAATCAAAAATATTTAACCAAATCTTATACATTTATGCTGACAACACATTATAATTCATAACTTCAATGGAAAAGACTCATTATCTTCGAATTACCTCTGCTAGTTCTCATTGATACTCGAATCTGTCTACTTCTATTCTTTTTGCCGTTATTGGCTCTATCTTCTTTCTCAATATGAATGTCTTTTCGCTTATCCCTAGCCATATCTGTATATACCACTGTCTTACCCAAAAAAAAAAAATAGAAGTAAGCGAATTTATAATAAGATGAAATGGACAATCTTGAAACAAAAAAAATAGTTTTAACAACCCAAAAACAAATACAATATTGATACCAGATTCTGAACCCAACCAAATTCCAAAAAAAAAAACGCAAATCTTGCATCATGCATCAAGAACTCATGAAAAATAAATATACATAATATATATACGAATCTATTGCAGAAGTCATTTTTATAGAGCTTGAATATACCTAAACAAATAGATAAGAATCCTACGATACTGATATAGTATATAAGGTATTTAACCTGCTAAAAATAAAAAATGTAGATCGGTTAAAATAAAAAATAAAAAATGTAAAATCTGCTAAAAATCTCTACATATTTCCGTCCAACGCATACCTTTTAATGAAGATCGGTTTAGTTGAGAGTGACGATGACGGTGGCAAACTCTCGCAGCAAGATGTAGTGTGGAAAAAATCTACCTCGATTTGGGGTTTTGTTAATTTCAATTTTGGAAAAGTGTGTAAGATGGTATGTTTGTATAAAATTGAGAGCAATTATCGATGATTGACAGTATAATTTTTTTAAATTGGCTCATGATTGTAGTTGACTAATGTATTGTTTACATTAATATATTAGGAGGTTAAAAATGTAAAATTGCTTATATAAATGATCTTTTCTGTAACTAGAAATAGAAATGTATTTTTTTTGTTAAAACACTAGGTGAAATGATCTATAGTGTTATTGCCCCACATTGATATTATGAATTGTGATTAACTTGGATATTTGGATGTCTAGGTTCATAGACGTTTCAGTAATGAATTTGTAACCGCAAGAAGTTACAAAACCATGAATGTCATAATTAAATCTTGTAACTGCAAGGCGTTACAAATAGCATAAATGTCATAATGAATGTGGAGACCCCTCACATATTTGAACATGCCTATAAATAGGGTGCATGTTTCATGTTGCAAAACATACTTACACACAACACTTGAGATTTGCTAAAAAGTCATAGCATTTTACATATTTGCATTAAGCATATAGAGTGCAATCCAATTTTCATGTCTATTCAGTTCGTTGGAACTCTATACGTTGTGGTGCTACTCGTATAGATGCGAAAGTCGTTTTACCTTTTAAAACGTTACGTCAAACCGTGAGCACTAGCCGGGACGTATTCGTTTTGCGGGAAAAGGGTTTCCTTGACTCAACTTTAACTTTGTTCCTATTGTTCGTGAGATGTGGTCGTTGTTGATGATTTCGAGAACCTGCTCGTTTTGGAAAGCTGCTAAACGAGAAAAACTGTTAAAAGAGGAAAAACGAAGACTATGTGTAAATATTAATTTAATTGTATTTACAGTTTTGTTATGTATTTTTGTCAATTTTGTAAAGCCATTGTTGGGTGCTCAAAAATTCCAACAATTATTCGATTCAAACCCAAATATTTTGAGTACCAGAACTATTATCAATAGGGTGGTGCTAAACATCCAAATTCTGCATATTCAGAAAATGGTATTTTAGTCAATTTTTTTTTTAAGTTGTGCTAAAATGAGTAATATACCCTTAATTCAAATATACTGCTGAAATGTTATTTTTTAATTAAATATTAGAATTTGACACTCATTTCTCTCTCTTCTTATTTGTTCAAGGTAAATAATAATTACACAAAACAAGTTTCAATGTTTGTATTTAAATCAAAGTCTTCTCTTCTTATTCTTATTCTTCTTCTTCTTTCTTTCCACTCGATAGAACTTCATTTTTTTTTATTTAAATCAATTTAAATAATTTTAGTTAATCTCGATTAATTTTAGTCAATCTTAATTTTAGTAAATATAATGTAAATTTAATTTCAATTAATTTTAGTAAATATAATGTAAATTTAATTTCGATTAATTCAAAAATTAATCTTAATTTTAGTAAAAATAATGTAATTATTATCATTCTATATTTAAAGGCAAAAACTTATATGCAATATTGCATACATGCAATATTGACTAATTAAGGTAAATTAGGTCAAAATTTGTTGGTCAACGCGGGTCAACCTTAATTAAAATATTTATTTTCACTCTAAAATATTATCTTACTACAGGATCAAAACCCTGTTACTACAAGACCTAAATTTTATCACTACAAGGCCAAAAGTGTATTATTACAAGTCCAAAAATATTCTGGACACTTATTTTTTTTGGGCAAAATTATTAAAATAATTTTGACTTATTTGGCTACTACATGACTAAAACAATGTTACTACAAGACCAAAATTTTATCACTACAAGGTCAAAAGTGTATTACTACATGTTTAAAAATATTCTGAAAACTTAATTTTTTGGTGAATTTGTCAGAATGTTTTGACATGTAGTATTAATTTTTTTGCCTTGTAGTGGTAATATTTTGGCATTGTAGTTATAACAATATTTTGGTCATGTAGTAAACCACATGTTTGCAATCCGCGAATTTTCTGGACAACCCGGATCCAGGCTTATGACCCGCAATTTTTTAAAAATTGACTTAATTTGAC
The DNA here is from genome assembly GCA_963675135.1 of Galeopsis tetrahit. Classification (NCBI taxonomy): domain Eukaryota; kingdom Viridiplantae; phylum Streptophyta; class Magnoliopsida; order Lamiales; family Lamiaceae; genus Galeopsis; species Galeopsis tetrahit. The sequence goes on from OY776122.1 coordinate 37,114,741, forward strand.
TTTTGAGATTAGGGTTTTGACTTGCCTAATTGGGATGGAATGCAATTATGCAATATTTCACATGAGACTAGCCCATATTTAAAAATTTTAAAAGGTTTATGGAATTACCATATATAATAACTTATGTAAAAATTACTATTCTCGTAAAATATTAAAGTTAACTTTTCAGAAAATTTAAATTATTTAAGTTAATTGTTTGGATTATTTAATTTATTTTAAATAATGTTCATTGATGAAGTGAAGAGTTCAGGGTTTAGGGTATAGTGTAAAGGGTTCAAGGTTTAGAGTTAAAGGGTTCAGGGTAAATGGTCCAACTACTCCTTTCAACGTGTACACTTAGGCTTCATTAATAAATGAATTTTAAATGTGTATTATGAATTTATATTAAATATGGCACACTTATCTTCGACTACTCGTTTCTCAGTATATAGTGTTTACGGTCCAGGGTTTAGGGTTCAGGTTTTAGGGTATTTGGTTTAGGATAAAGTGTTCAACTCCTTTCAACATGTACAGTTAGGCTTCATTAAATTAATTTCCGATACTAGTGTACACTTATACTTAGGGAAGATTAAATTAATTTTCAATGTGTTGATTAAATTAATTTCCAATAGTGTACACTTATATTTAGGGATGATTAAATTAATTTTCAATGGGTTGATTGAATTATTTTTCAATAGTGTACATTTATACTTAGGAAAGATTAAATTAATTTTCAATGTGTTTAGATTAATTTTCAAGGTGTTGATTAAATTAATTTTCAATAGTATACATTTATACTTAGAAAGATTAAATTAATTTTCAATGTGTTGGAAGATTAGTAGGAGAAATTAAAAAAACTTAAGGTAATGGTGTTAATAGTGAGATAATTTTTTTTTTTAATATAATGATGGTAATGGTGGGAGAAATTATTGATTTTTTTATTGTTTAAAATTATTAATGATGACATGGATTAATAATGTGTATTGGAAGATTAAAAATTGAGAAAATTTATAAAAAAGGCCATTTAGACACCTAGCTTCTTAATAAAGGACAACTATTATAATCTTTTTTAAAAAGGACAAAAACGCATGTTAATAACCCATTATGCTCTTATATTTAAATATGGAAATTAATTTATTAATTTAATAATTAAATAACAAGTCTTCATCTTCCTTATTTGTCGCCATAGATTCAACCACATACCTCTTCAATTGATTATCAACATTGACAAATGTTACCTGATCCAGGCGCTCATAGTTTCTGCTAGAATCTCATACGGGTTTCTTGGCCGGAAAACTCAAATCTTCAAGCTTTTTGGTTAATCCATGATGAATCAAACATAATCCCGCTGCATCTACAAACGATTGGCCATAGATTTCAGATTGGTGAAGCAACAATCCTCGATTTCCTCTTGAAATCGAGGGATCTTTTTCTTCTTTTAGTTTCTGTTTCAGTTTTGGGTGACCCCTCACGCCCAAAAACTGATTTCCGATGATTCTCAAAGTTTCTGCTGCTTAGAGGCTTGTTCCTCTCTTTCAACGACGACCATGGCTATAAGGTCTCGTCTACTTTGCTCTTCCATAATTGTTTCCTCGATCTGTTCTTTCGACTGCACATGATCAAGAGACTTTCCACGCGATCGTTTCTTTATATTACTAGGGGATTCAAACTTCACCGATTTCTTCATTATGGATGACGGACGCGAAGCCGCCGGAGATACAGTAGAAACTTTTAATTCCAAGGGTCAGATGAAGAGTTTTGCCAAGGGTATGATTTTTAATTCCACACGTACACACATAATTTGCAAAGAATTTAGGATTTTTTGAGATGATTTTAATTTAGGTTCAATTTGCTCCGTTTTCGTGTAATTGTGATGATTTACGTGCGCGTTGCTGAAATGTAGTCCATGATTATTTGTTATTGGTTTGGTCAAGGGATAATCCAGATCTTATTTTGCATATGTATACGTATTTTTGCATAATCACATTCTAATATGAAGACACCGTACTATTTTTTCTGCATTATTCATTTTATTATGCAGTTTTAGATTTAATTGTTCTGCATTATTCATTTTATTATGCAGATTTAACTTTTATATTACTTTTCCAACCATGGTCTAGGGAGAAAAATGTTCTTCTCACTTCTCACTTCGTCTTCTTCCGTACTTCACGGTTTCCTTTCTTCACAAATTGAAAAACCCCAAAATTCTGCACAAAATTAAGCTCTTCTGACCGGTGTTAATTAATTTTAGGAAGGTTTTAATTAATTGTGTAATTCTTGGAATTAATGAGCTGATAGAGTCAGCTTTAAATTTCAAACATAAGGTTTTAATTAATTGCGTAATTCTTGGAATTAATGAGCTGATAGAGTCAGCTTTAAATTTCAAACATTTAAAGAATTTATCCATATTAATTCCGAATTTTATGTATTAAGGGCATGATGGTACATTTATGTGCCATTTTGTCCTTATTCTGAAACTATTTTGAATCATGTCTTTATTTAAAAAAACACTATGTGAAATGATCTTTTATGTGAAATTCCCTTAAAAATTTATCGTCAATGTATTTTGATCCACGATAAATCTGACCACCAAGAATGCATGGGCATATTTTAATTAATTAATTATCATTATAATTAATTTAGAGTAGCATAAATTCAATTACAAAAATTTAATGCAAGTCAGACGACAAAGATAATTAAAGACGTTGACGACTATAGGTAGTTGATTAGTCAAAGTAAACACACGCTATGATAATGTGAAATTAAGAGGAAACTACATTTAAAAAATCACTCTATTTTTTTTTTTTTTTTTGAAATATACAAGGAGTATATCAGATCAACTATAACACAACTCCTTAATATATAGAGGAATATCATTTCCAACCCAATCGTAAGGTGTTGAAATATTCCGGGCAATCTGAGCCATCATGTGTGGAGCTTGATTTCTTTCACGTGGAATATGATCATAATCCAACACACAAAGTTGTAGCAATAAGTTCTTTATTTCCATGCCCAACTCCTTTTCCAGGCCATCAAATTTTATTGATGCATTTATAGATTCAAGAGCATTACTCGAATCCATACGACAATTCGAGATTAATAATTTGTAATCAATGCACCTTTGCAAACCTCTTCGCGCCGCTATCAATTTCGCTGCAACTACTGAACCTGGATTATCAATCCGACAACCACCAGCCAACAAGACCAACCCTTTACAATTATGGACTACAAATCCGACGGCAAAAAAATTATCATCCTGATTAAACGCAGCGTCAGTAAAAAGGGTATAATGATCTTGTCCTTTTAGGAGATCACTCCCACTATCAAGATACCCAGATTGTTGAAAATCATGCCAATAATCAATGGCCCATTTTACTTTAAAAACCTTCAATCTCATCGTATAATCCATGCCATAATTATCCGAATGAATTCAATTACACCTTTCCCTCCACAAAGCCCATGTTATAATTAAGATCAGCGAAAAGAAAGATTTATCAAAAAGGTCCATCATGGCAAACAATAATTGAGAAATCGAACCTTTAGTGATATCCTTCAATTGCTCCCATATTCCTTGCTCCCTCCAGACTTTTTTAGCAAAAACACACTCGAAGAAGACATGCATAGTATCAGCATAAAAAGCCCCACAACAAGCACACGTAGAGGAGGTGGGAACATGATGACTAACCAGATTTCCTTCCGTAGCAACTGTATCATTCAGAAGTTTCCACCCAAAAATACGAATTTTTGGTGGAACTCGCAATTTCCAAATATAATTTCTCAGTGAATGCAATTGATTTTTCCTAGATGAGCTTGCACATGATCTTGCACATTCCAATAAACAAGATTGGTAAACAAATCTATAGCCTGAAGCGACAGAATATGTACCTGTTGCACTTTCTGGCCAGAAAGGCTCGTCTCTATGTTGATCACCAAGAATTGGAACTTTGAGAATCGCATCCCTTTCATGTGGCCAAAAAGCCTGATTAATAAGGTCAACATTCCACCCAACGTTTGGACAAATGAAACGACTGACTGTAGATGCACTTGCAATTCTCGAAATGATCAATCCATCTTCAAGTCCAGCTACCCATCTGTCCTTAAAAATATGCACCAATCTGCCATTACCAATTCTCCATCTCATCCCTTTTTCCAAAATCTCCTTACTCCACATCAGCGATCTCCAGATAAAAGAAGGATTCGACCCCATTTCTGCCTTCAAAATATCCGAATTTCTGAAATATTTACCCTTAAAGACTCTACTTACAAGGGAATCCGGCCGCTGCATAAGACGCCACACTTGTTTAGCAAGGAGGGCTTTATTGAAAAAAACCATTCTTCGAAAATTCATACCCCCCTCCCCATGAGTTTTACAAAGATCACTCCACTTCTTCCAATGTACCTTATGATGTTCATCCGCCGAGCCCCACCAAAATTTAGCAAATAGTGTTTCCAAATCTGTGCACACCGATGTTGGAATCCTAAAACAAGACATTGCGTATGATGGAATTGCTTGCAAAACGGATTTTATAAGAACTTCTTTTCCTCCTTCCGAAAACTTTTTATAACTCCAAGAGTTAATTCTTTGCCTAACCCGATCAACAATATAGCCAAATTGGTGACGCTTAGCTCTAATTGAGAAGGTAGGAAGCCCCAAATATATATCATGCCCATTCGTTGATCTTACACCCAAGACATATTTCACCAACTGTCTATTTGCCTGCTTTGTAGATGGGCTAAATGTGATGGCTGACTTCTCAAAATTTATCAATTGTCCTGAAGCAGCTTCATATGTCCTCAAGCAATCTTTCAAGGCCGTACAATCACGCTGCTTTGCTTTCAAAAAAATCAAACTATCATCTGCAAAAAATAAGTGAGAGATGACAGGGGCATTTCTTGCAATTCTTATACCTGCAACTAATTTCTCCTCCACTGCGGCATGTAATAACGAAGATAGGCTTTGAGCACATATTACAAACAGAAAGGGAGAGAGCGGATCACCTTGTTGAATACCTCGGCATGGTTTAAAATTTTCAGTTAATGAACCATTGATACAAACGTTATAAGAGACCGAAGAAACACAATGTTCAATTAACCGAATCCATTTACTCGAGAAACCAATCTTCTTCATAACACTCAAAAGAAAAGGCCATTCCACCCGATCATACGCCATACTCATATCCATCTTCAACGCAGCATAACCCTCCTGACTCTTTGACGAACGAATCCAGTGAAGATATTCAAAAGCAATAAGAATATTATCCGAAATAAGTCTCCCAGGAATGAACGCACTTTGAGAATAATCAATAATGTCATCCATAATAACCTTCAATCGATTCGTAATGACTCGAGACAGAATTCGGTAGCTGACGTTACAAAGACTAATAGGTCTATATTGTAAGACGTTGCTTGGATTCTTAACCTTTGGGATAAGCACAATCGTTGTAGAATTCCATGATTCCAATGACTTGTTTTGATTTAGATGCATCAGAATTTGGCCAGCCACCTCATCACCAATCGTGCTCCAGTTAACCTGATAAAAAGAAGCTGGAAAACCATCCGGACCCGGGGCCTTCCACGGATTGAGGTCCTTTATGGTTTTGTTTACTTCTTCTCTAGAAAAAGGCACATCCAATAACTGAACATGTTGGTCAGTAAGAATCCTTCCCATATTCTTTGTTGCAGCGTCAATTGTTTGATGACTAGGGTTGCATGATGTGAACAAATCCCGAAAGTATTGAACAAATGTCCTTTTAATACTATCCTCATTATGAATCCAGTCGCCTGTCTCCGTTTGAATCTTGGCAATGCGATTTGTACACTTTCTTTGAGTAGCCCGGCTATGAAAAAATCGTGTATTCCTATCACCCTCCTTAAGCCAAGAAACCCTAGATCGCTGCTTCCAATACCATTCCTCTTGTGAATAAAGTTTTTCCAGTTCTTTCTCCCAAACCATCACATTCTGCATGTTAGGAACATCATACTCATTATTCAGTTCCAACTTGATCTTTTTTTTAGTGTTACAGATTCTACTCTTCAATGTGCCACCCTTTCTGGCCGCCCAAGATTGAATAGATTTCGTACATTTTTCCAAAGATGCAGGCAAATTTGATTGGCTTCCTTTCACTACCCATATCTTTTGAATCATATCTTTAAAGTCAGATTCTTTAATCCAATGATTTTCAAAGTGGAAACCTCTTCTTACCTTAGATGAAGAATGATTAGCTTCAACATCACAAGTGAGTAATAGAGGCCTATGATCCGAGCCCATGTAGTCCAGCACCTGAATATCATAGTGTGCAAATTTACTAATCCATTCCTTGGTTGCAACATATCTGTCCAGTTTTTCTTGTATTAAATCAGACCCTTGTCTTTTATTCAACCATGTAAATTTAGGGCCATGAGCCTTCAAATCAATCAACTCATTATGGTTAAGTGCTTCTTGAAAATCTAACAATCTGGACATTGGCTTTTTAATCCCTCCCCTCTTCTCAAAATGAAATAAGGTTTCATTGAAATCCCCCCAACAAGCCAAGCCTTGTTTGCAAACTTGGTATAATTATTAAGCTTCTTTAACAACTCCCAAGAAAACCTCCTATCTACCACCTTTGGATTACCATGAAAGCCCGTGAATCTCCATTGGAAGTTATTCAAAGAAATCAAGCAATCAATATGAGCAGAAGAGAATGAGACTATGTCAAGCAAAACATCCTTCCAAAACATTAACAAACCACCACAACATCCCTTTGCATTGACAGAAAAACAACTAGAGAATCCAAGTTTAAATTTCAAAAAGTCGGCTCTAGCCGAAGAACATTTGGATTCAGAAACGAACAACACATTTGGGTGAAATTTAAGAACTAGTCTACTAACATTATTGAATGTCCGAGCACTACGAACACCTCGGGCATTCCAACATAAGACGATCATTCACCATGGCGGGGCTGATTGACCTCAGCCTCCGCCTGTTCCTGGACATCAATGGGCATGCCATACATCTCAATCATACTCCTTGCTCTCTTGCATGTCCCCTCCACTTGTCTCACAATTTCCCCTTCGGACCAACCATTTCCATCTCCCCAAAATTCCATAACCGCTCCAGAAACATCCTGCCAAGGCCGTTTCTTATAAGGTACCACATAGTTATTGGCAGAATCCGCCTTCCTCATGACTCCTTTGTCTTGGAACAACTTTTCAACCTCCGTAGTTACAGCATTCTGTTCAATCACAGTCTCGTGAATCGGTTTAAAAAGACTCTCTCCACCATATATGATCTCAACATAAGAAGAATACTCAGAAGAGCTTAGGTCTTTCCCCACATAGTGCATAACCCAATAATCCCGACCATTATCCACACCATGCAATGGTTCCTTCACAAAGCAATGTTGAAATCCAGCAGGTACAGTGAAAGAAAGTGGGTCCAAATACATACCTGAGCGCGGATCATACCTCCCTTTCTGCGTCAACACCATAGCCGGACTACGATCCTCGAGCTCACCCCTTTCCACAATAAGCTCTTCGAAGCGGTGTACAATTTGTCGTTGCTGAGGCCCAATAGCAAGTCTAGTCTCCACCTCTTCATTGTCCACCATCACCGCTTTGCCTTTCTCATCCCTTCTAGCCTCATCCTCCCTTTGGTTCAGATCCTGGTCTTGTCCCCCTGCATCTAATTTAAGCATTTGAAAGAAAAGCTCAAGCGCTTCAACTGATGGGCTTTTTTTCTTATCCGCCTCAAGCCAAGAAGGAAAGAAACGATGATTCTCACACCACTCATCATCCTTACCATAAGCAAGGACACACTCCTTTTCCGAATGATCCAGCATACCACACAACCAGTGACGGAGCCAGAAATTTATGATTGGGGGGCCCGATTTGTAAGAAGTTTTGATAGTTCCGACTTAAAATGAAGCGAAACAATTTAAAAATTGCTAAAATATTAATACCCTTAAATTTTTTAAAAATCATTTTCTTTCTTCAGTTATAATTTAATTATGAAGGAAACAATATAATACTTTTAAATATAAATGTACAAAAAATTTAAAACACTATTTTTTAAAAAAAACATCAATAATATTGTTCAATTTTTAGAATATTTTTTTGAGTCTTAGCAAAAATTTAGACAATAATCTCAAACACACCATCAATCTATTGACTCGATCCATTAAAAAAATATATATTTTAAAGTATTATGATACAAATTTAAGAAGTAAATACATGAAAAGGAGAAAAAAAAAATCTTTCCTTAAGCATTCATTAATAAAAATAATTACCAAAATAAAAATATATAATTATTTAAAAAAAATAGCATATATATAAAAAAAAAAAATGGTGGGGGGCCACTGGGCCCCCCTGGGCCCAGTGTGGCTCCGTCGTTGCACACAACGAACAAAAACCCGATAAACGTTCATACCTGAAAATAGCAGTAATTTGTTCATCTTCCACAGTGATATAAAAGAAACGGCATAAAGGCTTCGTAACATCCAGCAGCACCCGCACACGAAGGCACTCACCCCACGCCGCTTCACCTTCCTTCGCATCAACCTCCACAACCTCCCCAACTATACTACCAATTTTAAGTCCCAAAATTTTACTCATGGCACACAGTTGTAAACCATGGACTTGGATCCAGAAAGGGACCAAGTTTAGTTGAACTTGGGACAGTTTTTCCCCTCCATGCATTCTCTTCAGGACGACCAAAGAACGCCTAACATTCCAAGGTTGTTGAAGAAACACATCCTTAATCGCCGATTCCTCCGCAAATGTGATAAAAAAAAGGCCCTCCCCCACGCTCAGAATCTGCAAAGGGAACCGCAACCTCCAAGCTCTGCCTAAAATCTCCTTCAGTTCAGCAATACTGATCGTCCTTCTTGCAACAAACCTCATTGCCACCGTATTTTTAGGAATAGCCAATTCCTCCTTTTGTGCCACGATATGTGTGGTTTCCTGGCTAGAAATCCGAAAATTTCCCATCATATGACTTAGAGACTCCGCCATAGTTGTTTGAGAGAGGATGTGAAGTATCAAAGACTTTTGTGAAGAGAATGAGTGAGGAATAAATCCCTCAACCCAGTATATAAAGGGAGAGATTGCTGCAAACTGCGGGAGAGAAAAAACCACTAATCAAAAACCATTTAAACCCACTATATCATGTGTTGGATAGAAAGAAAAACCCCCCGAAATTTTTTCCCCCAATCATCTGTGTAGTTTTCAAATTTTGTCTCCAAAGGAAGAAGGAAACCCCAAAATCTACCCCCAATGAACTCGCGAGTGGCCAACAGATTCTGATCACAAAATTCTCCCCAAGAAATCTAATGATTAGAGGATTTGCGAAATCCAATACAACAAAAACCAAGTGTGGAAGAAAGGGTTCACACAAACCAATAACACAGATATCAAGAGGAAATGTGGATTTACAAAAAAGATTTCGGAAGCCGAAGCGGTGCTGGTGTAGAAAGTTTTCCAAGGGAAAACTCCAGAATAATCAAGAAACCTCTTCAATAGAGAGAGAAATCTTGCGGTTCTTCCATTTAAAAAATCACTCTCAAACAGTAGAATTGCTACATCTCAAAACACAAGAAGTTAATACAGGTAACTCTTTTTTGCTAAATAATTACTATAAGCAAATTAAAAGAAAAGAATGAGCTGAACAAATAGAGTGAAAATGGTGAAAATGTTGTCATGATGTTATACGTCACTACAAAAAAGACGAATTTGAAATCGTTTTTTTTTTTTTTCATTTCTAATGAGGGACAGAACGATTCGTGATCATTTATTTGGTCTATGTGGAAATTGAATTCAAATGGACTAGCGCCCGTTGCTGAACACCTGCCACTTTGACCCATAACTCTTTTATTTTTAATATTAATTATATATGTATATTATATTGATCATAATTGATCATTTAATTTATTTATTTCCTATATATGCCATGTAATGATTCAGAAGTACAAACAAAATCATTCACGGCTTCTACATCAAAGGCATAATGCATAAAAAGCTTCATATACCATCAATTTTTGTTTCGACTGGTTCCTAAATTATTTTTTGTTTTAAAGTATTTTTTAAGTAACAAAATATTGTTTCATGAGTTCCCTTGAGATAATAATTGACAATTTTTTTTAGAATCACCTTAATGGTCCAATTAAATAATGTACATATCAACTTTATTCAATTTTAATTATATATAAAAGTATTTTTCACGAGTATTAAGGTTAAAACAATTTGCACAAATGTATTTTTGGATATTAATAAAATTATGATAGCAAGTAGTAACCAAGAACTACATGAACTAAGATAAACTTGAAGAATGATACTTTTTTCTATGTCATTCTAAATTTATGCACACATATTAAAAAAATAATTGACTTGTTATTTTACCGATAATCAATGCTGGTAATTTTCATTAAAAAAAATACATGTATGTGAATATTTATTAATCTTAAGGGTAAATTTGAAATAAATACAATTAATTTGTATTGAAAAGTGCAAAACGACTCTGCTGTGACATGCAATGTACGTAAATCGATGCTAAGGTGAAGATCCATTAAAAGAATAACAAGGTGACTAATTAACAGGTAAAGCTATACATTTCACTTAAATGGCTCTGCTGTGATCACTCTCACACAAAGAAAAGAAAAAAAGCAAATTGAAATATATATGAACCATGACTTACACAGATAGATATTCAAAATACACAAAAAAGATAGTAAACCAGCAAGAACTCAAGACAGACTTTGAGACAAAACAAGAAAGTCGAAGTTCTAGTTACTGCTATCCAATCAATCAAGCAAAAACAATATGGAATATATTCGATCAGGTCTCTCTACTGTAAAATATTTCAAGTTAAATCGTCTGTAATTACAAGTTCACATCCAAATCCAGAGTAAAATGAAACTAAATATGTAATCACCTACAAAACTATTATTAATTAATACACAAGATGTATATTAGTTTATATATATATACCTTTTACATCAGGTGAGGCGTAAATTGTCTGAATCAGCTTCTATCTTATTATCCCATGAGGAATGAACATTAAGGACCCAAATTCCTGCTTCTTCAGACGCACGCACGCAGCTGCTATCTTTTTCATTTCCTTTCCTTTATACACCAAGGATTGCAATCAACAATTTCAATGAATCTTTTCTAACTTGTAGCAGTTTCTTATTACCAAGCTCTAGCTCAAGATTATCAAATGCACCATATTACAAGAGACTCTGTTTTCTCTAACTTGCCAAACCGGACCTTGGAAGGCATTGTTTTTTAATTTGAGAAATGGTAATGTCATTTCCTTCCAAGGATATATAGCTCAACCCACTCAAACATAAATTTTTGGCCAACAACGTCAGGATTAACCTCGTACAATGGGAAATATGAGCCCAGCTCAAGGTCTTGAATATATAGCTCCGTCAGATTAGGAACTCCTTTAAGAACAGCCTCAGTGCAACTCACTTTCGACTATCCATGAGGAGGATCTCAAGATGCTTTAGTGCTGACAACACAGGTAGATATGATGATGATGATAAAGAAGTTAATTAGGAATTGGAGCTGGGATGATTCCATTCGAGGTTAGGGAAAGGTATAAGTTAACTCAACTAGTTGCAGCACTTCCATAGGGAACTCGTAGAAACGGATTGAAAAACATAATGGTACTTGATATGGGTGGTATGAACCAAAACAGAGGAGAGAACCGAGCAGAGGATGTATAATAATCCTCCACTGATTTCTTTCATGCCAAATAAAAAATTATAGAGGATAGACAATCATCTATGATAAGTGCAAACTTAGCTTTTTGTTTAGACATGTGCCACAAGCTAGGAAGAATGAAGACAGCAAGTTTTGATAGTAGACCATAACAACACTGTTACAAAAACTGAACAAGCCATAAATTGATGAGCTTATCTCATAATTTGGAGGAAATAGTCGAGAGAAAACACATTTTTACAAGTGGCGGTAAGTAGGTGTAGCTTTGATATTTCAATTGGATGATTTTTTCTTGTTGCAACCAGTACTCAGGGGTAGTCTTGGCTGGGCGAGCAACGGTTAGAATGGTAAGAGGACATGATAAGCCTTTACAACAAAATACCTTATCACAAAATAACTCCTATCATATCATCAAGCACCTCAGCTGGTTGTCTTTTTCTCCTCCTTCTTCTGGAGTTGTACAATCCATCTTCATCCCACAGTTGAAGGAATCAAATCTTTGCTTTAGACCCTCTATGGAGAATTGAAAACCTTCTGAGCTACATTAATGCCTCGTAATTTAAGCACTTGGGAGGAACATATTGCTTTTTCTAAATCGGATTTAAGAATTGTTTTTAAAATTTCTCGAGCTCAATTTTGATCTTGAGTTCATCCACAAGATGGAACCACTTTCAAACATCTCTCTTTTTTTCAAACTAATTTCACTAAAACATCGAGAGACAAAATTATATGTAGCAATTGGATTATGATAGATTCATGAAGGTATACAAAAATTATTGAAATTGGACACCCAAGACTCAAAGAAAAATTAATTAGTTGACGAATCTTGATATTAATTTCATGAGCTTGTAAGATGTCGGCTGTTATTAAGTCAACTATATAAATGACATCATGTGCAACAACATGGGACTACCATAAAATCAACTAAATAACTCAGTCCCAAAATAACATTCACATTTATGTGAAAACGTAAATTAAGAGATCGAGCTTAACAACGAGAAAGGTTAGAAAAGGTAATTATATAATTTTTTATGTATGAATTTATATAAAGTAAAAAAAATAGTTGACTTATGTGTATATGTGTAGGGGTGGGAATGGGTCAAGCTACCCGACTTATTTATTAAAACTCGACTCGTTTAATAAATAAGTCGGGCTCAAGCTTTTTTAAAAGTATATTTAGTTAAATAGGTTGGACTTAAACTTTTTCGTAGGCCTCTCAAGCCCAACATACAGACCTATTTAATTTAATTTAATATATATAAACATATATTTATATATATAATAGGGTTAGTTATTAATAGAGTGATTTCACTACTAGTTTAATCTAATTGAACCTCCAGCATATTTTCTTGTCTAATAGAGTCAAATTGAAAAATGTAAGACAATTATACCCTTTCATTAATTTGAAACAATTCGAAATTCTGAATTTAAATTAACAGGTCAACTAAATCCCCTAATTAGATATAAACAGAGGATCTCGAAAATGGCGTAATTTAAGGAGCTTCCAAAATTTTAAAAATTTCCTAAAGAGTAGGTATCCTCATTAATTCGTTTAACTTGCTTGAGCTTTGAGATTTTTGCAGTCTGCATTTACTTCCAGCGATTGTTTCATCTTTCTCTGCATTTTCCGGCGACGAGTTTGACGATTCGCCACATCAGATAATCCGATCATATATGTGTAAAGAAAAAATATGAATTAAGTACTGCATATATATGTCGTAACATGATTATATATGTGTTAGTGCATATAGAAATGTGTAGACTAAAAAATATGAAAGCATACGAGGAGAGAAATTTGAACTAATAATTCTTTAATTCAAATAAGGAGCATAAAAAATATATGGAGGGGAATAGTACATGGTATTGTAATCTATGCACATAGAACTGCATGTCTATATGTGAGTAAAGGCAAAATGTGAAGTAAGTAGTGCATATCTATTGTGTACCATCTATTTAACATGCATATGCATTGTGCAGTGCACGCTCTCTTATATGCATTGTGCAATTAACTTGTTTTTCCCATTGAAATCTAACTTGTTTTTCCCATTGAAATCAACCTTGCAGAAGATAATATAATCCATTTGAAACCTTGACGATATCGACAGCCTGTTCAACGCAAATATATTGGAAAACCGATTAATGGATGCACTAAAATACGTAATATTTATAGGCGAAATTAAATCAAAAATTGAATTTACGATATGAATATTGCTGGTTGAACAAGTACTGCATATATCCGATGAAATCAATGATTGGTTTGATGAGATGAACAATGATTGGTTTGACAAACAACAAAATATAAGAATTGAATACGTACTGTGCAGACGAATCTTGATATAATATCAATATGACCGATCTAATTCTGATCTCAGGCGAATCGGAGAAATAGAATCAGAGATATTGAAATGCAAATTTGGGAAAAAAATTACGGTGCGTAACAAGAATCTGAGGGAATACTTTTTGAAAATCAAAATTGGAAAGTCGCTGAATTATGGAAAACATAACCTAAATTTTAGGATTTTGACTCTGCAACTTTTTTGGAATTTAAAATATGCAGTTAGTTTTTTATTGGCATAAATAGATTAAATAATTAGATTAAGGGTATAATGGTATTTTTTGCTTTAATTTGTCTCTATTAGAAAATTAAATTTGTCTCTATTAGAAAATTATACATCTTGGTGTTTCTATTAGAAAATTATACATCTTGGTGTTTCTATTAGTTCTAATAGTGGACTTATTAGGCAATAATCTCTATATAATATAATAAATATCTAATATATATGGTATATTATAAGAAAACATCTTAAATAGGAGTATCTAATATATAAAAATTTTAACCAGTAAACATTAAACAATATAATTAGTCGATTTTTTATGATTCGATGAAATATAAGTGTTATAGGATTATTTTTTAAAATGCACTAATATGACTAAAAAATATAAGTGTTATAGGATTATTTTTTAAAATGCATTAATAGGACTAAAAAGGCCGTTTTCGGGTCAGGTCTATTTGTTAAAAAGGCCAGGCCAAACCTTAAAAAAAACCTATGACAAGTCATGGGTCAGGCTCGGACCTAGAAAATATTTAACAAGACCAGACTTTTTTTTGTAGAGCCTACCTAGGCCCGGCTCATTCCCACCCATATATATGTGAGTTAAAAGTAATGACATTTATGTAAAATTTGGGATATTGTGAGGATCAAGTTTATAAAGGGTTTTCCATTCTAAGGGTGTGAAAGTTACTATGAACATCTCAAAAAAAAAGTATAAAAGTTAAAGAAAAAGTATAAAAGTTAAAGAAAGGGAAAATATCATTATTTTTAGTAGATTTAGTCACCTACATTTAATCACTATCAAAATTGGTTATCCAATTATTATTTTCTATTAATTAGCGCTAATTCTTTTTTAACACAATTTCCCCTTTTTTAATTCCTAAACCCCCCAATACGAAAAATATAAAAGAAACATAAAAATATACAAGGAGACTCAAACCACCAAGTAATTCGAAGAGTGACTCTGGATATACAAGTACAAGTGAAAGGAGAAAATTCATATTGGTACAAGGAGACTACTCCTATTATGGCCGAGTATGAGACAACTATGGCATCTACATAGATTATCAATAATGTATCCAGTTTTGAAGTGGTGAAATTTTGTCAATACTGTGATGCAACCTAATTGAACTTGGCACAAAATTAATTTTGGAGACTTAATTTCCATTTTTACAAGAGAAATGTTGTACAATCAAAACCATGGCTCAATACTTCAATCAGCTCCCTCTATATGAGATTGAAGCTATTCAACTAAATGTGTTGCACAAACAACAACTTACCTCTTGGGTTTTCTTTCTAAAAACGTCACCCTTAACTGAGTTATTGTTGTTCTACGTCCGAATAACCCATATCAATTGTAGACAAGATAGGATTCTTTTCCCCCCTGCTGTTGATACTACCAATTATTCCTCCTCCTTGCCCCCCTTCTCTTTCATATGATCGGCCTTAGTTGCCACAATGCAACAAAGCTGTAGTATATATTGACATGTTGCTCTTGTTTATTGGTTAACTCACGAGAGGCTGAGTGGTCGACGAATTTTGTGGTGGTGTCCAAAGATAAGCCAATAAACCCAAAACGAGGATGATGGCACCTGCTACAAAGCCACGAGGAAGCGAGGATGGAACGCCAAGATATGGTAGCGGCAATGTGAACAAGAATACAGATATTGGAACTACATCAAAGGAAAATCACAAAAATTAGAACAAGTTGCTGAGTGAAAAAAAGAAAAAAAAAACTAATTATAAGATAAAAAAAATGATTTCAAGGGAAGTACAAAAGAAATTATATGTTAAGTGTACTTCTTGATTCTTCCAGCACATTGTAAAATCTATTTTCTGATGTATCTCTTCTGTTGAAAAATTTCTAAATAGGAAAAATAAAATTCCAGTATGTTTGTCCATTATTTTTTTCAGGACGCTCTATTTTCTCCCAAATTGAACCGCCTACTAACTTTCAAAATTCTAATTTTTTTATCCCTTTTAGTCATTTGACTGTCTACCATGGGTAAGCTGTAAGCAACCGATTTTGAACCAAATTGAATTTTGAATTTCTTCATGTTAACTTTCAAAACCAGTATTTAAACCATTGTAGCCAGTGAGTCAAGTGACTAAAAAGTTGATTTTTCAAAAGTTAACATGGTGAAATTTAACTCGGAAAAATGGTGTCCTGAAACAAAAAATGATCAAACTTACTGGACTTAAAAAAAAGGTTTTCCATCTAAATATTCAAAAAATGGAACTTTAGAAAATTAGAACCTCTAGTGCGCTATACCTAAACTCGTATTTAGAGATGCTGGTCGGAATAGCCTTTGATTGAATATTATCAAGTCTAGGAAAGATATTTTGCAGAAATGTGACTGTCCAAATTAAATGCCCAAACTTTTGGTTTTTGAAAGCTTGAAAAGAATTAAATGACCAACAGATGCAAAATAAACAGAAGATATACTCATGAAGTTGCAGGTGAAGAGTATAAAGCAAAAGATCATACAATTAACCAACCTGAAAGTGTTGATGCAAGACAAGATACGACAGCTGAAGAGATCTTGAGCAAATGCAACAACGATATGTTGAAACCCATGTTGACAATCACAAATAGCAGCGGCAATAAAGGTGCACCGTCACATCCTGTGATCAAAAGTGGTTCTTAGTATAATTGACCAAACACCATAAGCATCTAATTGCCTCCTTCAGAAGTACAAACAAAATCATTCACTGCTCATATAACAAAGGCATAATGCATAAAAAGCTTCATATACTATCAACTTTTGTTTTGATAGGTCCCTAAACTATTTTTTGTTTTAAAGTATCGAAATACTATTTCACGAGCTCCCTTGAGACAATAATTGACAGTTTTTTTAGAATCACCTTAATGGTTCAATAAAATAATGTACATATCAGCTTTATTTAATTTTAATTATATATAAAAGTATTTTTCACAAGTCATTTCAGGTACTCATCACTTGAAGTATTGGGGTTAAAACAACTTGCACAAACACATTTGGATATTAATAAAATTAGCGTACATATTATTTAACAGATTATTAACATAAATAGAGAAATTCCATCAATTTTCCTCCCGAGGGAGCTCGTGAAATAAAATTTCAATACTTGAAGTGTTTTTTAAAACAAAATATAATTTAAGGATCTACCGAAACAAAAATTGATAGTTTGGAAATCTGTTGATGTAGTATGCCTATAGAAAAACAATTGTAAACCGATGCTAAGGTGAAGATCCATTAAAAGAATAACGAGGTGACTAACAGATAAAGCTATACATTTCACTTAAATGGCTCTGTGATCACTCTCACACAAAGAAAAGAAAAAAAGGAAATTGAAATATATATGAACCATGACTTACTGTTTGTCATCACACCGATATTCAAAAAGCAAGCAGCACCGTCTTTAAGATAATTTGGCAGTTGAGAAAATGGAATGCCCCATAGGTTTGACAAGAATGGAAGGAGGAGGCATAAAAAAACAGCCTGTTCATACATCAAAAAGTTTCAGGCTTCTCATAAAGTTGAAAATACACGCAAGAATTTTATAGGGTTCTACAAAGCTTAAACATTAACCTGGTAAGCAGATCCAAAGGAGTTTACAACAAATAGATCCATTGTACCTCCCTGTCATCAATACAACAAGCATCACATGTGTGTTATTAAAAAAAAGTAAAATCAGAAATTGGATTTGTAAGATTGTTATTTGAACTTCGTAGAGCACTAGAGGTAGCTAATTTTCTAATTTATATCAACCTTTGATTCTCATGAAAACTTCAAGACCCTGAAGGTATTTAGAATCTAGTGTATTTCAAAATCTTGATAAATAGTAATGGTGTTTGTTTGTTTTGAGATTTAATTAGGGTACAATTTAACTTTATATCAAATCAATGTGTAAGAGTGTGGTGTTGTATTACTATATTATTAGTAATGTTTGAATAATTGTGTAATAATTTTGTTTTATTAGAAGTTGCAAAATTGAATAAAATGTGAGAAAAGTGATAAATAAAATAAAAGTGGGTATAAAAACACATATTTGCATTAATGAGCATTGGAGAGGGAGTATTGTATAGAAAAAATGGTATTTATAGGATTTATAGGTATTTGTAGGGGTGGACGTATTGGGTTTTTAAAAACCGACTTCTAAAATCCAAAGTAGAACCGGATTTAGATTTCAAAATCTCAAATCAGGTTTTCTAATCCCGAATCATGCATACCCTGAATGCATCTATGTTACAAGTTTCCTTAATCTTATTTAAAGGGGTTGAACTTTAGGATTTTAACTTGAGAATTGAGATATAATATAAAACTGACTAGTGACTACTATAACTTTTTGTCGAAAAACAACCAACTTAGATTAATGAAAATAAATTGCTAGTGCACAAAATTAGACTGCATTTTGACATTAAATTTCAGTAGTAATCTTTTTAATGAACTTATTAGTTATCAGAATCACGTCTGTTTTGTCTCAACTCAGGTTTGGTAGGGTGAATATATTGATATACTCATATGCATACCTTTAACCTTTGAGCAGCATCCAAAAATATTGCTTCCTATACAAAGAGAAGGTTTTTCACTTTAGAAAGAGATATCACACAAAATACGATAATCTTGATAAAATGGGAATTGCCTATTACCTTCAAGACTGTATCAGCAGCTTGTAAAAAGAAAGAAATAATCATTAAAATACTCCAAAATAAGCCAGCCTCCATCAGAGAACCAGTACCTGATCCGCTGCACAAGTTGTGATTATATGATTATTTAAAAATTGATGATATTTAGAAATTACAGTGTTGGCTCCATGATTATTAATTACCAAGAAGCTAGTCAGTGAGAATTTTTTCCCATTTTATTGGACGAAATCATGTGCAATGATATATTACATCAGTTGGTACTTCCATTGCAAAGTTAAAAGAAAAGGAAAAGCAGGAGAGTATATAGAGAATTAAAAAAATTACCTTGCAACAGTTATTATAACTCCAACTGTCACCAGAAAGCAACCAAACAACTGGTTGAAACGATATTTCCTTCCCATGAATATATATGAAAGGCCAAGTTGCCAGACAAGAAAGCTCTGCAAAGAATTGGCAGATAACAAAATTAACATGAAGCAACATTGTTTTGTTAAAAGTAAAGATACTCTTCTATGTAGAAGACCACAAATCCAAACTTAATTGGGTTTCCAAATTTTGTATAGAGCACCGAAAAAAGAAATTGAAAAGAAAAATTCACTAGATTATTACCAATCAGTTTATTGGTCCTATTTACCTATTACTTCTTAAACCTAAATTCAGACTTGAATATCAAGGGTTCTATTTCAAGTAGGCTGTTACAAAGGCACAAGTCATTCTAGCGTTAAACTTATTAAGCTGAAATCTAATCAGTCAAGCATAGAACAAAACACTGGATCAGAGTCATCGCAGTTTTAGAACTAACTAAACTCTCTTTTCTATACACACACACAGAGTCACACACACACACACACACATATATATATATATCAAATAAAATTACCTGAGAAAGTATAGGAATTGCTGCTCCCGAAAGAATAGCTGTTCAGTATGAAAACAGTCGTATGAATCAAATCGAAACAAATTCTCTAGTTAACTGCTGCTTATATACAAAAAATCTGAAACTATTCACAAAATTTAACTCACAATTGTCTAAAGAGCACATAGCAGAGAATCTAAAGAAAAAAGGCATGAGATAAATCATTCCTACGTTTTCCTCCAAATATTCCAAATTTAAAGAAAACGACATATGTTGGCATCTGATAAAAGATAAATCTATGACATTAACTCATGCCTATAACAAACTGCAAGATACTTCACACAAGCAAGCACCTATGATGCTAACCCATAATTTAACAATCATGAAAAAATTTTGCTGTACATTAAGCAATTTGAGAAAGAAAAAAAACAATGAAGCCTAAAACTCTCTTTACGTATATTCAAACACATACAGGCAATAACTATCAATGCAGGAATCAAGACTACCATTTTAAAACATTGTCGGCCAGACACAAAAGAAATGCATCAACAATACTATTTTCATTTTATTTTATTTTTTTGATAGGAAACAGAAATACTAGACTTGATTATTCAATCATACCATTTGCCTCCTGAAGAACTAATGTATAAGGATGCCACGAAACATGAGCAATGAATTACCTCCTGCTGCCATCCCAGATGCTGCAGCTAGAGCCTCCAAGAGGCCAACAGCAATTAATGGTGATTTAGGCAAGGATAGCATTTCATCAGTAACTTTGCCTGCTTGATACCGCAGATACAGGATAAAGAAGTATACAATTACATACCTGGAAATAATGTGAATGGATCATAGTCAGTAAATCATTGAGGTTCATAACCACAAATATTCAAGGAAATTTACTAAATACAGTAGGAATTAAAAACCATGAGCAGACAGGAGCATTCTTTTACCAACAGTGAGGTTCCAGTAACTCTTTTTTTTTCATTTCCATGCAGATATCTTGTTGTTAACATAACAGCCTTAGTAAAATATTTTGCAGGTGAAAATCAGATTTTGTGAAAAAACATAAAATACAATTACTTTTCATTCCATTTTAGAGTGACATGACCAATGAAATTCCAAGCTAAAATAGCAATGCTAATTAATGGTATAAGCTTGAGGTAATGATACTGGAATCCCACCTCTAATGCTTTTTTCTTTTACATGTGTGCTTTGATATCTTAGCAGGAATAACATCAGATGAATGTTACTGAGCCTTAAAATTAATCCAAAATCCACTATTTTACATCCAATTTATTACTAATGAAGACTTAATTGAACGCTACTTCACACTCGGGTTTTTGCTCAATACACCTATATGTACAACATTTTAACACAATGTACCATTATATACAGCTATCAGATGGGTGTATTAAGCAAATATCTGGGTGTCAATAGCCACGCCAAACTTAATTTTATCATCAGTTCATTGCATTAGTCGAAAAGGAAAAAACAAATAGGTTCTTCAGAACCTAATTCTTATCACTTCTTAGATAACATGTGTGAAATGTCAGCCACTAAAATGGTATAATCATAACATTTTAGGACGCAATCCTGCTATGAGAAATAGGACTTAAACATACATGTCATTTTCGACAGGCAGAAGTATATGATTCTATGTTCTATACTATTTTGAAATATTAGAGTATCGCATTTCAATTAAACTTTGGGGGGAATTTTTCAATCTACGAGATTGAAAGGAATGAACCTTAAAAGGAAAATAAAAGAGCCAAAATTGTTTTCAAATACCACATGCCATAGAAATATCAATGCTGACACTTGAAGGCACATGGAGAGGAGGAAATTCAAATGGAATACATTTAGCTGGTTGTGTGGGGACCCACAAACTCCACATCTTACGGTTATCATTCAAATGGGACCCCATTAACGCACAACCTCACCTATACATAAACTTCTTTTTCACATAAAAGTGTACGACCCCATATAGGAAAAAGACATTCTGAAAAACCACCCCCAATCTTATTCTTTCATCTTTTACTTTTACTTTCCTACCATAGCCATAGGCCTCACAGATAAAGTATCAGCATCAATATTAATGTATTATTATTATAATACAATTTGGATCGGAGGAATCCAATAGTAATCAAGACCATTAATTACATGTTCATGAGTGTAATTATTGTACCTGGTTAATAGTATTATTTAATTCATGAAAAGGAGATTTAAATTATAGGAAATCAAAATCAAAAGCATCAGCCACATAAACAGTGACAGTGATGAATCGGGCACGCCCACCAACGAAGAAGCGGCCATTTGTCATCCCCTCTCTCTCTCTCTCTCTCTCTCTCTCTTCAAGGTACAATCATTCACAGCACACGGTCTCTCGCCCTCGCATATAACCAAGACTAGTCTTTTGGGTGATTATAAATCTCATAACTGTAAAAAGACAATTATGCCCTCGCACACTTTCTCCCTCAAATTTTCGTCCTTCAATTTCGTCGGCTACGGTTTCCTAATTTTGCGTCAAAAACCAAATTTTCTTCCTCTTTCTCACATGTTCAATTGAAATATTATCCCAATCAATATAGCAGATTGCAGACGAAAATGTAACTTAGAAGCTATTTTATAATTCAAAATCATATGCACGACAAAGTGAATGCAGTTTATACAAAATTTGAGCTAGAACTGCAATCCAGAATTTCTGATTAATTTTTAAAAATCTACATTTAAATTGTAGTACTAATAATTTGCTGTGTGAATTGAATTCGGAGTCAATTTTTCTAAAATAACTGTAGAAACTCAGCATATTGTGGTGTGGAATTCATCACAGAAACAAAAGAGAGGGAAAACAGTTATTAAGAACTCATAACCAACATTTTATTGCTGTGGAATGAATTCAATGATTTTAAGCTAAAATAAAAAGAATTACAGGAATTAAAAAGGAATCGTACCCGATAGTGGCAAATTGAGCGAGAAAGAAAGGGTAATGCTTAAGAGGGACTAATGCCAGCTTATAGAGCACGCGATTCCCTACGCCGAGCACCACCGTAGTAGCAACTGCAACCGTCACCTCCACCCTCCGATCAACACCGCCATCCTCCACCTCCACCGCCTCTCGATCGAGCGAATAGCACCGCGGCGGTTTCCCCCTCTTCTTCACCCCGTCGGCCGCCTCGATCACCCATCGTTTTGACCGTAAAACCACCTCTGTTGCACCTCTCCTTTGCAAAAAATTACGATTATTAGCTTGCGAACAATTGAGGAACGACGTCGTGGGCAGAGGATTGATGTAATGGACCGCCGCCGCGACGGTGGCGGAGGAGGCCACCTGGCGACAACATGCTGACATAGTGTTTGTAACAATGCTGCTGTGAATTGGAAATAGCAATTAATTGCGAATATGGAAAATGAAGCGAAGGGCTGTGACTGGTATATAATACGGTGGAATTGAAGGTGTTGGAATGGGGGATTAATAGATTACTATAAAATGGATTTTGTTTAGTGTCAACGTCACATCTTAATTTTAAATTCTTGCCAAAAACGAATTTGGTTTTCAATTCACCATATTCCATTTTTGCGTGTTCAACTTTGCTTAATGTTTCTTTAAAAGGAAAAGAATATGTGAAATGTTAATTTGAAAAATAAAAAAAGTATTGTCTTTCTATAAAAAAAATTAATGGATCATTGTTATGATTGATATATATAGTTTAGTGTTGTGCAATTTTTATATTATTATTGTTGTTGTTTAAATTATTATGTATTTTTATAATAATATTATTATTGATTTTTTTTTATTACTATATACTTTTAATAAAAAAAAAAAAATTCGAACCCAAGTAAACTTAGTGTTCATTATTGCAAGAACTAATTAACGAAGGTAGTTCACATTCACAAATAACGGTGGGTCAAATCAAATATGAGAGTTCCAAAGTCTTAGACAACTCTAGCTAGCTCATGATCATGTGTTATAGCATTGACACCTCGCTTAACTAATTGAAATTTGATGTTTCGCTTAACTAATTGAAATTTGATGTTTGCAAAAGTAGCTTCCATCTCCAAAGATTGAACTAGTAGGTATTGATGAGTTAATTGCATCAACTAAGACTTTTGCATTCCCCTCTATATATACAATGAAATTATCCAGTAATATTTAAATTCAACTTAATTAGGGTTTACTCAAAAGAAAAAGAAATAGTTAACCACGGGTTTTAGAGAGAAGGTTCTCCCTTTCTTCACCGGCCTCCGTCGTCGTTCAAGTTGTCGTCATAGTTCTTGTCTTTGTTGCTGCTCTGTCTTTGTTGTCGCCTCAGATCTGTTGATTTTTCGCTTCTCTCCGATCTCTTCTGTTGTTTTAGCTTTCGCTAGATCTGAGTTGTAGATCTGCAGATCAAAGTTGTAGATCTGCAGATCTAAGTTGTAGATCTACAGATCTGAGTTGTAGATCTGTAGATCTGGTGTAGTTTTTTTCAGTTCTTGTTAGGGATCAACGTAGATCCTGTCTGTAACTGAGCCACGGTGACCGTTCGGTATTTCTTCGTTAATCCTATTTTATTGCTTTCTTAGATAGATTTGGTACTTGCTTAGTTTTTTTTTTTGTTTCTGTTGGTTGTCTCTGTTGCGCGGGCTTTGTTGCGGTTGTGAGATTTTATTGATGGTTGGGCTTCTTGAGATAGTCTCGAGAGCTCTGATGCTCTGGTACTTTTGAATCGGGCACTCGTGGAACTTTGTCTGTTTATTCTGTTTCCTATTCTTGATATGAGAACACCTTAGTGTGGGGTTGTCTTATTTAAAGATTGGAGACCTGGACACCTGTTATGTTAAGGCAAAGGGAATCTCGTCTTTCCTCTTCACGCGATTAGAGTGGACGGCGATATCCGTTTGGTTTGAAGATCAAGATCTTAGGCTCGTGATTTGTAACTCTATTTTATGATCTTGTAAACCCTCCATTAAAAAAAAAAGACATTATCCAACCCCCAAAGAATGTATCCATGATAGGGTCTCATAGAATCTCAATGCTTCGCCCACATCCACAAGTCTCGGGGCAACCACCATTTTTCCCTCACGAATTGTCCACTATCGTTTCTGATTACCATGTCTATACCGATTTGCATTGATTCACTTGCGATTATTTATTTTTTCATTCCCATTTACTTAGCTTTGGACCTTATTTTTACTATTTGGGCTTCTTTACAATTTTATACTTGGTGTTTCTTATCCAATTTACTTTAACTTCCCTTTTTTTTCATTTTATTTTATATACTGGAGTACTACTTATTTGTCATTATTATAAATATAAAAGAAGTTATAATTATAATTTATTTAATACTTCCAATTTTATTATTCTTAACTTTTTTTTAATTGTCCAATTTTATTATTCACATTCTCCTTTTCGAAATAATATTATTCACACTATTTTATCTCTACTCTTCAAACATCCTTTAATTATTTAAATGTCTTCATTATATTTTATGAGTTTATTAACAATATAAGACAATCCATAAGTCATTTAAACAAAGTAAGACAAAAAAATTGAGTAAAACAATTAAGACCAAAATAGGTCATAAAATCTCAATTATACCCTTTCTTTATTAAATCAACAATTAAATCTAATAATATATTCTGTCATAATCAATTTCTCATTTCTCACCCAACCCTAATTTCCGCCTCCCGTATTTTGGGTGAGTCTCGAAGAACCTCCACAATCTCTCCGACGGTGGTTTTGACACCTAGTCTCGTTTGATGATGGTTGATGCTTTCCGCCATTTTTTCTCGCAATCTAGCATGTTTGGGGAAGGGTTCCAGCGATGATGGGGAAGCGCGTTTCTTGGTAGGCGGCGGCTGTGGGGAAAACTGGTGGTGGGATTCTAATCTAGTAGTTCCATAAAGTAAGTGATTCTGATTCTGCTAAATATCTTCTTCTTCTCCTTCCCTCCTCCTATGTTGTTGGTCTACATTTCTGTCAAACTGATTTTGATCTTGATTGTGGTGATAAAGATGAAGATGGTGGAATTAATATTTTTTTAGTATACTCTGTTTCTAATTCTAAGATTTGGGTGTTCGCCGTGAGTCTGATTGCAGATGAGTATAATGGAGAATCGTTGAAGCTGCGGTGATTGATTGTTCTTTGCCTGTGTTTACGATTAGGGTTTGTTTTGTTTTTTAATAATTGGGGAAGAGTGGCGTTAGGTTTTTTTTTTTTTTTTCAGAGATTTCTATTGTGGCTTTTTGTTGAGCAATTGGTGGGTGCTCTGTTTCAGTTGATGCGGGTGGTGTTGTAAAATTGTAATGGGTGCTATCAGTATTTCTGATACGAAGACAATCTGGCAGGAAAACTCAAATGAGGTTATTTTTCATTTAAGCGTTATTTTTTTGTATTGGGACTAAAAGAAATAATTTGTTCTCTTGCACTTAATCCTCGTAATCAGTCATGGTCTCTCTCTCTCTCTCTCTCTCTCTCTCTCTCTCTCTCTCTCTCTCTCTCTCTCTCTCTCTCTCTCTCTCTCTCTCTCTCTCTCTCTCTCTCTCTCTCTCTCTCTCTCTCTCTCTCTCTCTCTCTCTCTCTATGTCCAATATAAAGGTGGTTCATAAATATATATTCCTGTTTCACCTATCTTCAGGAGGGAGGATTCTACTTCGATATGACATATATATATAACTGAAAACATAATTGCTATGGGGTTCCCTGCTGGTGACCTAAGTTCTGGCTTATTTGGATATTTTGAGGTAATTTTTAGTTGAGTATCTCCACATTCTCATCTATATCTTTTCAGTCTTCTCTTAAGAAAGTATAATATCACTCATTGTTTTTTTCTTTTTTCTTTATTTGTTTCCCCTTTTTCAATTTCTTTATGTGATGATAATTTTTTAATAGATTCAATTTAATTGAGCAGATTGATTCTTGGATATGCGTATCTTGCTTTTCAGTGCTTAAAAAATGTAGAGAAAAACAGAGTTGAGATTCCAGAACTCTGGTTTTGGTGTCAATATTGGGTAAAGATTCCTCCTGGGTTCAATCGAAATGCACCAGTAAATATTTGGGGAATTATATCTCTTCTAATTCTACTTCGTTGTTGATAGATTCCTCCTGGGTTCAATCGAAATGCACCAGACATTCACCAAGAGCAACAATATTCTCAATCTCTTGCCGTGAGTGCACATGATTCATTCGCCTATAATACTATTGATGAATTAAATCAAGGAGTTTGTGATATACCTATTGGAGTTTGCACTAATTTGTAAGCATGTTTCAGAATTCTAATGTAAATTTTAGATTCAATAGTTTATTTACTTCAAGAACTGGGAAAATCATAATTATTATAACATGTATGATAAAGTGTTATATTATTCTTATGCAATGCACATATTAGATATATGCATCTCCTATTAATAAGCAATGCACCAAACTATGAATATATGCACCAAACTATGAATATATGCACATTAGTTGCGCATTACGTAAAAGACTACAGGCCTAAATCGACCTTTGTGTTAAAAAATCCAATGAAATTCGAAATGATTTAATCTAATTTTTCAGTACATCAAAGATTTAAACTAACATGCAGAAAACACACCTTGAGAATTGAGCAAGTAATCGAATGTGTGAAACGAATCTGCACAAAATTAGTGGTTTGCATATTTGAAAGTATATGTAATTATCGATTGCATATATAAAAAAATGCATGCATATTTGACAGTATATGCACTTGTCGGTTGCATATAAATAAAAATATGTATATATGCATCTTGCAAAAATATTATAGACTTATTCAAAAAGTATTTGTTAATACAAGTTGTTCCAGAAACGATTTTCAGAACTTAATATATCAAACGAACAAAAAATCGGAATACCATATGCAGACTAAAATTCGAAACTGATGAATGTTGTTTTACGAAAATTATGACTGCAGACTCTCAAAATGCAGTTACTAACACAGTTCCAAGAAAATTCTCAAATTCAATTGAAACAAAAAATGCAGTAAGTCAAAGAGATTCGTGAAATTTCATTCGAAAAAAATTTTTGGTTGTAATTTTGGAATTTTAGAAATTCACCAATGGAAATTGATCAAATTTTTGGAAAATCTTTGACTGCAGGAGAGAAGAGACTATTCGATTTGAATTCAAATTAGATTGAATTCAAACATGGAAACTTAACCGAAATCTTGGGATATTTTTGAACAAGCATGACTTTTCGAATTATATGAAAATAATGGCAGAATGGGGAATTTGTAGGCTATTTTGTCCTTAATTGTTTTACTAAAAAAATTTGTCTTGAAACTTAAAGTTTTAGGGTGAATTGTCCTATTCTGTTTTTTCCCCTTATATTATTTCTAAACAATCACTTTATAGGTAGATCTCAAACCCAACTTATCTTTTATATATATATATATATATTAATCAATATTTATTAAAACTCGTGCTCGAAAAAATTTGTATAATAAATTTGGATTGAGAGAGTATATTATTTTATAAAAAAATCTTTTTGTGAGCCACATATAATTTAAGTATATTTTTACTCATTTATCTACTTATCATTCAATTTTTACTCATTTTCTCTTTTTAATTATTAGCTCGATAAATTTTAATCTTCTCATTTTTCATTTAAAAAAAATATCGTGCCTCCAAAGTTAAATTCCTGGATCCGCCACTACCACCCACCCACGACTATATATTCAACCAGCTTTTAGAGTTTCTTGCTCCTCCATCCCTGAAGCTTCTTCCACATACGATCCGTAATATATTTAAAGATGTTACATTTATTTCCGTCGAAAAGGGATGGTAACCCCGAATAATTACTTGTGTTGATAGGTTGTTGAAATTATTATTTGTTAACAATATTATTATTAATTGTTATAACTATATATATTAATATTATTATAATAAATAATATTTTTATTACTATAATATTTTTTTATATTTATTAATATATTGTTAAGACTTATTATATTATTGTTTATATTGTTGAAATTTAAAACTATTGTGGAAAACTATTATATTAATACTCCATACGTCCAAATTCATTATGTTTATAAATAAAGTTATTGTTTATGAATAAAGTGAATGATAATTTGAATAAATAAGTGATGATTGGAGAGTGGAGATAAAGTATTGTGAATAGTACTATTTTTTAAAAAGTGAATGAGAATAATGTAATTGGACAATTATAAAAGAAATGGAAGAATAACCCAAAATATTTATATTGATATATTACTATTCATAACCCAAAATATATATTAATATAAATATTGTGGAAATACAAAATTATTAAAAGTCAAAACTAAACATCACATTTTTGTTATTTAATTTTATACCTTAATAAATATATAAAATGAGTCGGATGAGTTATGTACTTTTTTAGATTTTGGTGTAGTTGTGGTTGTGAGTTGTTTAGTTTTTTCGTCCAGTTTCTTTTTTGTAAGACGTAATTTATGGATCCTACTAGATGCGGGTTTTGGTTTGTGTGGTTTCCTAGTTAGAGCTTTGGTGTTTTCACTAATTCTATATTCAACGTGCAAGAAGTCATGTCCCAACACATTTTTGAATTTGTTGAAAACTGGTGTTATTTCGTGATTTGCTCTACATTGTCGATGGCTGGAAAATTGGTTCGTGGGTCGACTTTGATTTTTTAGTTTTTTCACTATCTGTTTTGGGTAGTTGATTGTGGTTTGGACTCAACTGTACTTGCTCTTGTGATTAATATAAGTTTTTCAGTTGAGCTAAAAAAAAAGGTCAATACATCCGACGAACAAACCATAAGCACCAAACCAAAATTTAAACCAACAAACAAAAATTAAGTCCATAAGAGCTGCAACGAGAAGGATAGCTGAAATCAAGTCATGAACCATTTCGGCACGTGAACACATTGTAGATATCCGACGACGTCGACACCGACATAGACGTCACCTTCCCTAACTAGACCAGAGATGAACAACCTCTCATTGAAGCACTGAGCAGGCTAAGACAACCATTGATAGTGGTGGTCAGTAGCCAACTCAACCTCCATGCACGCATACTTCGTGGCAAAATGATGAAATCAATGTGCCCGCAGATTGTCATACATCCAAAACTCAAACCGCCAAGGAAGAGGCATAGAAACTCCAAAAAAAAATTGACAAGGGTGGCCCGCGAAGAACTTTAACAAAATAAAAACCAATGCAGACATAAAATCACCGAAGAGAAGAAAACCCCGATGGGAAGAAGACAGGGTAGATATAAAGGAATCTCACGAAGAAAATTTCACTGAAGGAAACCATCCATTTCCTTTGGGATAAGAATCTATATATATATATATAAAAGGAGGATGAGGGATCTCCTACTTTCGCCACATGTGCATTTGAGACACTTCCTCCTTCTGCCATGTGTATGTTGTGTCCTAGATTTATATTGCTGATGTGGCACAACATAATACAGTTGGTTCTTTGTATTCCCCACACACAAATGTGGACTGTTCTTTGCCTTTCCCAAAAAAACTGTTCATATTCTCCTTATGTTGTAAAAGGTAAAAAAATGTTTTTTTCTCTACACCCAACTACAGTCAGTGATGCTCTATCTCTTCCGAATGGCCAACAAGTGTTTGCCCTAATTCAGCATCATGATAGTAACATTCTTCTGTTTGTGAAGTTTGGTAATGATGACTAGACATCCTATTTAACTGAGGAAACAATTTAGATGGATCATTAGAGGGGAACTGTACATAAGGTTTTCCTCAATACGTATGTTCGGACGGACATGTCAAATGGATTCAGGGTTTTAATTGTCATGAAAGACCATTCAATGTCATTGTTATAGCAAGACGTGATTGTTTGGAGTATGGAGGTCGACGGACTGTCTTCCATTGTGGATGTAAAAACATCAGAGTTACTAGTTGAAAAGGCTGGTGTGTCGGTTGCAAAAGTAGAGCATTGCCTTTTCGAATGGCTTAAGGTAATGTTGATAGTCGTATTAAGATGGACTTAATCAAACAAGTATATTTGTGTGGAGGTGTATTAATCCAATTAGAACAATAGTAGAGTACGAGCACTTGGAGTTATGAAATAAGAAGAAGTATTTCTTGATCTAAAACTCAACCTTTATTATTTTCTTAGAACTTGTATTTATAGGGCTTGCCACAGTGAGTTGGCAACTCCTCATTGGTCCACCTAAAAGCGTGGTGTACCACTGTACCAGTACAGTGATGACACGTGTAAAGACAAATAGAATACACCAATGGGCAGAAGACGCCTATTCTAGGCCCATTGATATTCATTGGGCTTTCAGGCAGGCCCAGTGACCTAAAATGGGCTTTACACCCACGAGGCCTGGCCTGCATCCTACAGGCAACCCCTGGGGATGAGACTACCCTAATCGCCCCGCTCGTTCTATAAGTTAACGAGCACCTTTCAATGGGGGCGACCATCGGTCGTTGACCCCGAATGGGCGACCAGAATAGAGCGACTGAAGACCTAAGTCAAATAGGTTGATGCCTACGTGGAGTCTTCTCATTTGGTGGTCGTCGATATGACGTGGACTGATCAGGTCGTCTTTGACTGGGCCCAACAATAGCCCCTAGGTCGGGGTCCAATGTGCAGTAGTAGACGACAAGCTACCATATACGTGAGGATAGGATAAAAGCCGAGGAGAGCTATGTGATGAGAATGGGTTGATATAGGCGAGAGTAAAATCTCGGACGAGGTGGGATACTCCCTAGATGTACACCGTAGCCCA
Source organism: Galeopsis tetrahit (assembly GCA_963675135.1). Classification (NCBI taxonomy): domain Eukaryota; kingdom Viridiplantae; phylum Streptophyta; class Magnoliopsida; order Lamiales; family Lamiaceae; genus Galeopsis; species Galeopsis tetrahit. The sequence continues at coordinate 37,146,158 of OY776122.1, forward strand.
GGAGTGATATGTTTCCACTTTCGAGGCCCCCTTTTTAGAGGTGTCTATCAAGCGACACGTGTCGGGGCCGGATTGAGGTGTTTAAACAATGCCTCTCGCGTGGGAGATCAACAGTCGTGAGAGGGTGAAAGGGTATATAGAATTTGCAAAAAAAACCTGAATTTTCCCCTTATTCGCCCGAATGATCCCATTTTTTCGGCTATAAATAGCCCCCACTAGCTTCATTTCACCACTTTCCCACAATCTCGGATTCTCTTTCTTCTGAATCGTAAGGTCCTCCGATATCGAGCTTTGGAAACTCCGGAGTTACTTTTCGTTCGGCGGTCTCTCCGTTCCGACGATCAGATAAACTTAGGGTTCGACCTTCTTAACTTTATTTTCTCTCATCTTCTCCTTATTTCTATGTCGATGGAGGATTTCTCCATTTTTAGGAGTGATGAGTCAAGTAGGATTGCCTTAGTGGCTCCAACCTCTACTCGGCGATGGGGGATTCTTAATCCTCCGATCGAGATCTTGTCCTCTGGTTCGGGGCCGCATGTTCATCTCGGTAGAGGTGAATTGGAGGTAACCTCCGCTTAGGTTCCTCGCTCACGGAACCTTATGCTAGAAAGGGCGAGGGATGGTCTGACCGACATTCCTAGCGATGAAGAGGAGGATCTTGATCCGAGGGACAACGATGGAAATGATGATGAGACCGAGTCGAACACAAAATCTTCCAACCAAAGTTCTAATGACGAGGTCGTCTCCGTCGGTAGGGTGAGGCGAACTTGGTCGCTCAAACGCTTGGGGAACATGAAGTTGGTGGAGCGAATGAGGCGACCATACCTGTTAGTCGACCTTTTAGGCCCACTTACTCGGAGTATGTGAGGCGTCATAGGGTGGTCGCCCCCGAACAACCTCATTGTCCGACCGAGATTAGTGCCTTTATGGCAAACCAGATATGGAGCACGGTTGAGATCAACGGACTCGGCCATTACAAGCGAGTATACAAAGTTCCTCAAGATGTACATTTTTTGGAGCCCGCCTTGGACGAGAGAGCCGACCAGCCCCTAGAGGGCTGCATAGCTATTAATGTTGGTTGTCTGGAGGTCGACCTTCGCTTCCCTCTGCATCCTACTATCTCTAGATTGTTATCAAGGTGGAACCCGTCGATCACCCAAATTACTCCTAATGGATGGGAGCACGATTATGGGGTTGTTGACCGTATTTGGCCGTCAAGCTCTTCGGGATGGCCATCGGGGTGTATTCCTCTCTACCGACGAGATGGCCTTCTTAAAGAATTTTGCCAATGTCAAAGACGAGAAATGGTACTATTATTGCAAAGCTCGTCCTAAATATAAGATTATAGAGGACGTTCCGAATAAAGTAAAGAACTTGAAAGCGAGGTGGTAATTTATCGGAGGGGGATGGAGGAGTGTGGCCGCGAATGATGGTCGTTGTGATCATCTCGTCATTCCTACCAATTATGCCATCTATCGAAGTAAGTCTTTTTATTTCCCTTTGTTCTGTTAAAGACTTATTTAATCTCTTTTCCTTTTTGCAGAAGTTATAACACTTGGCGAGGATCGATTGACCAACCTATTTTGGTAGTTGTACACCTCGGTGATCTACTTGGACAAGGATCGATCATCTGCTCACTTTATTGACGTCGATCGCCAGCAGGTTTACGCACTACTCCAAATCACTTGTTCGCTATCAACCAAGGAGGTGAGCTTTCCATTGGTTTTGGTCCTTCTTATGTTAGTGCGTTCATAAACTCTTTTTGTTCGTAGTTTCTCCTCTCGTCTCGATCGCCCAACTCCCCACCGATTCTGAGATATCAGAGATGAAGAGGAGGAACCCTGCTCAACTTGCTCGTCTGGGGGAATAAAGGCTCTGAGTTGATCTGCAATGGTTATCAGGCAGCCAGGAGGGGGCCGATAGGGCCGATGGGAAGACCACCACTGGTCACAAGCATTCCCCCAAGATAGGGAAAAGGGCGTCGAAAAATAACAGTGACCGTCCTCGTACTTCTAAGCGGAGTCAAGTGGTGGTTGTCCCTACGCCTCCCCGGGCGACCAATGAGCATTCCCCCATTGCGAGAGAAAATCCAAAAGGCCAGCTAGAGATCCTCGCGACCAGACGATCCTTGGGTAGGATGCGAGTAGGGATGAGAGGTATGTCGTCCTTTCTCATATGTTTGTATACTATTTCTTCTGTTCTTCATATGCTTAATTTTTTACTGAATTGTAGGTGGCTAACGGCGACCGCAACGGGGTCCCGCCATGTTCGTGACTTCATTTGCTCTAACATTCCTAACACTCTGGAAGTGTTTCTCGATTATGTTCGTCGTGCGAGTGAAATCCCCAGTCGCTCTGAGATGTATCCCCTTCACGATGAGGCCCAACTTTAAGATGTCGTGGACAACCATCGCTCATCCATGTTGCATTGGGGTCGTCTCGGGTGCTTCTTGGAGATGGCGAACGACCAATTAAACCAGCTGCGGTTAACCAACAACAAGCTCATGCGTGAAAATGATGATTTAAAAAGGTAGAAGAAAGAGACCGACTGAGAGGTTGAGATGTGCCGTAAGCAAGCAGAGTAAACTCTCAAAACCACAGAGCTCGCTCATAGAAAGTAGAGGAGGCTACCCGGCGGCTAGAGGAAGCGAAAAATAATAATCAGTTGTTGTCATCCGAGTTTACTCATCTTCAGGCCGAGAATACTGAGAATGAGAAACAACTTACTCAGGCATTGGATCGCATCTCATCTATTGATCCCTCGGCGAGCAGCGATGATGATACCATGTTCGTCTTTGCGTACATCTACGCGTATGCTGATACGATGCGAGTTATGCGTCGTGCTGGTCCCACCTTCAATCTCTCCATACTGGCCGAGGATCTTAGACCGTACTTGGTCGAAAATCCTCTGTCCCCTCGATTTCCCCTTCCGATCAAGGATCTTTCTGAAATGGAGGAAGACATGGCCTATTTGGACCCAAGTGTTCGTGTTATCTCCCGGCTCGTGAAGATGATGCTGGCGGCCAAGAAGTAGGTGAGGTCGGCGGAGGTGCTGGCGAGGAAGATGCTTTGGGAGCCCCGGTTGATCCAGTCGTCTAGATTTAGTTTAGAATTAACTTATTTTTTAAAAACTTTTGCTAGTGGACTTAATCGCTCTATTTTGTAAATGCCCCCGAAGGCCACCTTTTGTTTGAACGACCCTCGTACCTTTTTTGCTTGTTATTAATGCACCTTTTTGCCTACTCGATGTTATGTCAAGGGTAGTATTTGGTCGTTTTTGTGTATATATGGATATACTTTTGATGAGATCGGCTGATCGTCTAGATCCCTATGAGATTGTTTTTTTTGTGTCTTTCGACCTTTAATGAGATCGCCAATTGGCTAGATACTCTTGGCTTGGTCGCCGATTTTCCTTCTTTTGTTTGTGAGTTAAGATTAGTTCTTGATCGTTATGTGTTTATGTGGATACACATTTAATGAGATCGGTCAACCGGTCGAATCCCTATGAGATCGTTTTTGTGTATTTTTACACCTAATGAGGTCGCCACTCCTTAGTGATTAGATTAGAGCTCTAGAAGAACAAGGTAAAATAAGCTTTAATATATATATATATATATATATATATATATATATATATATATAGGAAAATGTTTAAAGCTTGCTCACATAGTACTTCAAAAGTTAAAAAGACATGAACTTAAACACGAAACGTATATTTAGATTATTGGTAATATAACTTCAAGTTTGCGACGTTCCATGGATATCGGGTTGGCTCTCCACTCGTGTATTCGAGCTCGTACGCCCCATTTGGTAGGACCCGTGCTACCCGAAAATGACCCTCGTAGTTGGGGCCAAGGATCCGGATTGTTGTGCCTCTTGCTCGCCTTAAAACTAGGTCGTCCCCACTGAAACTTCTGACCTTAATTTTTGAGTTGTAGTACTTCTCTGATCGTTGCTTATATATTGCATTCTTCATGTCAGTAGAGAGTCTTCTTTCTTTAAGCAGATCAGTTCAATTGGTAATGCCTGATTGTTTTGTTCGTTGTTGAAAGTTAGAACCCTGTAGCTTGGGGTGCCTATCTCGGCTGGGATCATGGCCTAGGATCCGTAAACCATCGTGAAGGTGTTTCTCCTGTTGACATTCAGTGAGTGGTTCGATATGCCCAAAGGACATCGGGTAGCTCGAATGCCCAGCCTCCTTTAAGATCGTCCAGTTTTGCCTTGAGCGTATGCTTGATGATCTTATTTATTGTTTCGACTTGGACATTTGACTGCGGGTGGTACGGGGATGAGAAGTATTTTTTTTTTATATGCCATGTAGCGCAAAATTCAGTTATGTTACTTCCATCGAATTGCTTTCCGTTGTCCGTGACTATTGACTGGGGGAGACCGAAAAGACATATAATATTTTTCCATATGAAATTTATCATTTTTCTCTAAGTTATTTTCGCTAAAGGTTCGACCTCGGCCCATTTTATGAAATAATCCACAGTGACGACGGTGAATCTTTCCCCTCCCAGACCGATCGGGAAAGGTCCGATGAAGTTGATTCCCCATTTGGCGAACGACCATGGACTATAAACTGAAACTAATTATTCTGGTGGGCTATGGATGAGTGGAGCGAACACTTGACATTTATGGCATGAGCGAGCGTAATCGGTGGAGTCTCTTTTCAAGGTGGGCCAATAGAAACCCTGTCTGATCGTCTTGTAAGCTAGAGCCTGGTCTCCGGTGTGATTTCCGCATACCCTCGCATATATTTCGGTAAGGACAACCAGTCCCTGCTCGGGAGTGATGCACCTTAATAAAGGGAGGGAGAAACCTCGCTTGAAAAGACTTTCCCCCATCATAGTGTACCTGTCGACCTTGTCTTTTGGTAGTTCGTCGGTTTTCAAGAAAGTGATTATCAGAGTCATCCATGTGTCCTCGACCAAATCGGTTGGAGCCACTAGGCAATCAACAATAGAGGAAGTCTTCATCCTTGTGATTACTACTTCTGAAAGCTCTTCATCCCCTTCGGCTGTGTCCAACCGGGCTAGGGCGTCCGCTTGGGAATTCAGTTCTCTAGGAATTTGCTCAACGTACACCTGGGTGAATTGGTCCAGAAGGTCCTTCACGATGTTCAGGTACTTGATCATCCGATTGTCTCTTGCCTCGTATTCCCCCTTTATCTGATAGACTATAAATTTCGAATCGCTGAAAACCTGCAACAAATGGACTCTCATGGCCATTGTCAGGTGCAATCTGGCTACTAGGGCCTCGTATTCAGCCTCATAGTTGGCGGCCTAAAAATTGAAACGCACTGTCGATGAAAAAACCTGCTCGATTGGACTGATAAGCATTACGCCGGCACCCGACCTAGTGTTGGTGGAAGATCCATCTACATACATGTGCCATGGTTGGTTGGTACACTTTTTCAGATTTTTTTGGGAATAACTTAGAGAGTTACATATAGGAATTTAATATTGAATTCAATGAAACTTGAATTATGAATTAATTATTAAAAAAGAGTAAATTATATTAATTATGTTATACTATTATATGTTAAGATTGGAATAATATATATTTGAATATTTAATAGTATAAGGTTTAATTTTTCTATAATTTAAGTTGGCTTAGAGATTTTATTATAAAACAATACACAATCTTATAATATTCTCTCTCAACCACATAACTTGCTCTACACATATTATTTAATAATATTATATACACTATATTAAGATAGGAGTAATGACATTACTCCCTGAAACATAAGATTACATTGTATTTTTTTTATTAATTTAAGTAGGCTTAGAGGGAGTATCATTAAGAAATTACTATGTATACGTAGACAATAGTAACAATGAGTAATAAAGGGTATAAAGTATAAGTTAGACGGTATCGTTTGCTATAAAATAGTAGGGGTGTGCAAAGTATGGTTTAGACCGACCGAACCAAACCAAACCTTTAAATATGGTTTGGTTTTTAGTTTACGGTTCGGTTTACGGTTTTGAGAATTGATTTTTTTTTTAGTATGGTTTGGTTTACGGTTTTCATTAATGAAAAACCGTAAAAATCAAACCAAACCAAACCGAACTAATATTATATATATATACCTATAAAGATGGCGCCCACCTGGAATGGGAACGATTAAAATCAACACGGGCGGCGCAGCCACGGGGGCCCCGGGAGTGATCATAGAAGGGGCGCTGTATAGAAACTACGTTGGGCACTTCTTGGGGGGGCTTCTCTATACCCCACGGTTGGGGGTATGCATATGAGGCAGAGCTAGCCACGGCCCTACATGCTATCATCGCGGCATATGATAGAGGATGGAGAAGAGTTTGGTTGGAATGTGATTCAACCTACGTACTGCATACATTTACCTCGCCGAATGCACGACTCACATAGAGATATCTAGACTTGGGGATGAGGACAAAGGCGGTTTTGAGAGATATGGCTTGCTCAGTCACCCATGTCTTTAGGGAAGGGAATGCGGCAGCGGGCAATTGGCGAGCGCAGCAACTACGGGGTTTTTTTGGTGGACATCACCACCGGACTTTTTAAAGAACCATCTTGCAAGAGACATACATTCGAAATATTACAGATTTAATGGAATGTAATTTGATGCCTCGTGTTTTTAGAGGAGTATCCATTTTCCTTGACTAGGGGTTTTATCCCTAAGGAGGTTTTCTCCTAGCAAGGTTTTTAACGGGGCTCCGGCCTCTGAACCGGATTGTGGTTTTATGGCTTTTAGGTTATTTTCATTTATATAAGAACTAGTTTATATATATTATATAAATCGTAAACCCAAATGGCCAAACAAAATTCCAAGCTCAAAGTCCAGATTAGAAACTCTACGTCCCTACCAATTCTTCTTCTATATTTCGTGTCTCCGCTTGGATGCTTAGTGGCTGAATGCTCATACTCAATCACTCTCATCTCACTACTCAGTTTTTGTTAAGCGTTTTCTATTAAGATTGTGTTTTACATGTTTATTAATTATTGTGTAGGAAAAAATATGAGCAAAATTTCGGTTCGGTCAAAACCGACCGAACTGCCCGAAATATTATGGTTTCAAACCGAACAGTTTTTATAAATACAGTTTGATTTACGGTTTAAAAAAAAAGAACGGTTTATACTTTGGTTTACGATTTATGGGCGGTTTGGTTAACCAAACCGCCCGTTGCACACCCTTATATATAAGATAGTACCAATATATAGAAGATAGTACACTCTGAAAGTTTAATTATTTTTTCATTAATTTAAGTTGGCTTAGTGCTTGTTTGATATATAGGTTTAAAGGTGGGTTAGGTGTGTAAACCCACCACAATTCATGTTTGCTTGAATTTTTTCACAACCCTCCTACCCGGGTTTAAAATAGGATCTGAGTTTTGTAAACCTCATTTTATGGATTTTGAGAACCCACCTCCCCCATGAGTTGTGTAAACTTGCCTCACAACCCACTTACAAAATTCTTCAATTACACATATACCCTCCTCTCACAACTGCAGAATTCCATGGTTGTTGCCGCTGTCACCAGAACTTTATCGGCGCTGCCACCACCACCAAACCTCCATTGTTTCCATGCATATTTATTCTCCTTCTTTATCTCTTTTTTCGAGTGGTTTTATGACCACCGTTATTGTTGTTTCCAGATTTCGACGGAGGCCCCTAGATTAAGAGAAGTTGTAGCAGAGTCTTCATCGCGGTCTAACTACATCATAAACAAACGCCTTTTCTGCAAATGGTCGAAGACGAAGCATATGTCTCTTTTGCAAATGGTTTTTCTGGATTTCAAGATCTGAAAATTGAAATTTTCACTCATACGAACTTACACAATTTGGATTTATTTGAAAAATAAATCTAAGTTATTTTGATTCAAAAATGAAATAGAAGATTTGGCTCTTTCAAATTTGGATTTATTTGACGTACAATTTTATTCATTTTTTTCTACAAATGATTTGGACTCATAATTTGAAAATGGATTTTTACAAATGGTTTCTGCAATTTAATAGCCCAAGATTTGAAATTTGGAAATTTGATTCCAGCAAATGGTAAAATTTCATGTTTTGAGATGTTTTGCAAAATAGTGATCGTTTTAATAATTTTTTCACAGTTTGGTTTCCAATAAAGAAGATGAAGTATAATTACAAGGGCAATTATATCTATTTACATTTAAATACTCGGTTGAATTGTTTTGCAAACAAACATAACATAACCAAAGTTTACAAATCCCATCTGACCCCAACTCACCTCATCCCCATCATCCCAACCATCTAAGCAAACAAACACTTATAGAATTACATATAGGAATTTAATATTTAATTCATTGAAATTTAAATTATGAATTAATTATTAAAAAAAGAGTAAATTATACTCCCTCCATCCATGAAATGTAGTCTCATGGTAGTGGGGAACATGTTTTAAGAAAAATGTAGATAAAGTAGATAAAGTAAGGGTATTGTAGGGTATTGTGGGGCCCATTGTGAATAAAGTGATTGTTTGTAAATAAAGTTGATGACAAATTGAGTAATTAAGTGATGGTGGAAGGATGATAGTTTTCATAAAGAGTATGAGACTACATTTTGTGGACAAAGAATATAAGGTAAATGGGACTACTTTTCATGAAAGGAGAGAGTATTAATTATGTTATAATATTATATGTTAAGATTGGAGTAATATATATTTGAATATTTAATAGTATAAGGTTTTATTTTTTCTATAATTTAAGTTGGCTTAGAGATTTTATACTAAGACAATACACACAACCTTATAATATTCTCTCTCAATCACATAACTTGCCCTACACATATTATTTAATAATATTATATACACTATATTAAGATAGGAGTAATGAAATTACTCCCTAAAATATAAGAGTACATTGTGTTTTTTTTATTAATTTAAGTAGGCTTAGAGGGATGGAGTTCATGTAGAAATTTCTATGTATTCGAGACAGTATAAAAGTGCCTTGGATAGTGCATGAAGTATTCAGGTAGTATGTACACGAATAAAATAGTAACTATTCGTAGTAAGTAGTATAAAGTATAAGCTTGACGGTACACTTTGAGTTCAAATAGTTTTTTTTTTTTTTAAAGATTTGAGTTCAGATAGTATTGATATAAAGAAGATCGTACTCTCTGAAAGTTTAATAATTTTTTCATTAATTTAAGTTGGCTTAGAGAGTATATTATATTGATATAAAAAAGATAGTACTCTCTGAAAGTTTAATAATTTTTTCATTAATTTATGTTGGCTTAGAGAGTATATTAGAGAGTAACATATAAGAATTTAATATTAAATTCATTGAAATTTAAATTATGAATTAATTATTAAAAAAAAATAAACTATATTAATTGTGTTATAATATATATTTGAATATTTAATAGTATAAGGTTCTGCTAGACCTCACGGACCTGAGACTCTACGTCCTGGCCAATTGGTGTTCTCATATCTCTGCTAGACCTCACATACCTGAACCTGTAGGTCCAGGCTAATTGGTGTTCATTTCTCTACCAAACTTCGAGGACTAGATACTCATTTCATGCCTTTTGATCTGGATCCTGGACCTCGGGGTCTTGATTTTACTCCTCCAGAACCTCCGACGTTGTCAGCACCTTTAGCACTTTCAGCGTCTTTAGCACTTTTAAACGGTCATGAACAAAATCTCCTTGTCATAAGGTTTTTCTTCTTCTGGTGGTTTTGTTTCAGACCTCTTAGTCTCTCTAAATCTCCTTGTCATAAGGTTTTTCTTCTTCTGGTGGTTTTGTTTCAGACCTCTTAGTCTCTCTATTCTCTTCCAATGTGGAGTATTTCTCTTACAATCAATAATTCCTTCATTCCTCCACCATATTCAAATATGACAGTAATCAAATCATAATGAAGACCTCACGTCTTAACTCAAATTCCCACATACGGTGTCAGTTGTTGCGTCAAAAAATACACACAATGATTATCAATCCTTTACCTTAGGATTAAAAGTCTCCGGTTGGATTGATTGTGAATCATCTTTTTCAGCACCTCAACACCTGCAAAAGCATGCTAGAGAGATCTCCGACGCGAGGACTCCGATGCTCAAGTCGGAATCGGAAATCTCAAAGAAAAGAGGGAGGAGAAATCGCAATCATTGGAAAGCTCCTCAAATAACTAAATTTCAGGTGTATTTAGGTCGCCGAAAAATATGGTGATGACATATTTTCCGGCTAAAGTATCTTTTCTTCTTTTTTCTGTGTATATTTCGTGATTATGTGATTAGATATTTTGTTACTCGTCATATGGGCTCAGAAAACGAACCTTGGGGGAAAGTGATTTTTTTTTTCCTTTTTCCTCAATTGTTTCAGCCCTAGACTTGGTCGATAGGTCTTCCCAGCTTCATTCTTCAGCCCCTATTCTGTGTGGTTTCCTCCTCAATCCAATCCCTTCTGAAAGTACCAGGGTCTACCCCTCACGAGGTTGTTTGGGCTGGGAGCCCATTTGACCCTTGGCCCATCATGAACAGGTCCAGAGCTCAATAAACCCCTTCTACCATGTATAAGCCCATGAATCACCATTATTAAACATATTGTTACCTATATTATGCCCAAATACCATGTCATCATCATATTGGACACAATTTGGGGCCTAACCACTTAACAAATGGGCTAATAAAGGGTCCATTAGACCAATAATGAGTTATACAATCAATGGTATATAAATTACTCACAAAGTAGATAATAAACAGACATAAGAGATAACTCATCTTATTTCCACGTGTCATTTCCTTATAGAATGACATATTTTAGTCGCATCAACGATCAGTATTCTTTAAAACATGTGACAGAAAAATATCATATTTATTAATTTTGGGAAGTTGTAATTTCTTTTTGAGAAAAAATGAGGGTATTCATGTGCATACCATTAGGTCGTGTTTTGTTTGGCTTGAGATTGACCAATTCGAATTTGGATTGGTCATTCTCAATCCAATCTCTCTCGATCCCTTCTAATCCAAATACAAATCTAAATATCAATTCACCCCTATAATACACATACACACTTATTTGTATACAATCACATCACTATTTTTTAATCTCATTATCTCTTTTACTTTTATTTTACACACTCATTCTCTCTCCTATTATTTTCCCACCCAGAAATAAAATATTACAACGTCACTTTTTTTTTTTGAGAAAAAGATACAACACCTGCTCATACATATGTAATATCTTGAACTCCATATCGGTATTAGTGATCCTTCAGCCATGCTGGTAAGTCAGCTCCTTCCCAGTCTCGAGGGATAGGAGAGATAATTGCCTCTCTCGCCAATCTATGTGCCTTCAGGTTTCGTGTTTTGGGAATGAAGCGAACATCGCACACTACGATGTCGTTCATAGCCTCCTTTGCCTCTTCAAGCGCGAAACCGTCCGGTGTGGGGAGCACCTCCATATTTCGCAGCAGTGTGACAGCATTTAGACAATTCAAATGAACACTTACATTCGTCAGCCCCATTTCCTTACATTTCTTTAAGTCTGCCACCATTGCCTTCAATTCTGCTGCCATCACTGACACCGTCTTTTTTACTCTTTTATACCCCGCTGCCCAAACCTCTCCACTCGCTGCTTCAATGACGTATCTGACTCCATACAGGTCCCCCGATTCCCCTATTGTCGCATTCGTTTCAACATACATTGCATTATGATCATCATTCTCCTCACCCTCTATTGAAATTGCATGGGTTGCGCCTCCGGTATACACTGTTATGTCCTTTGCTTGCTGGAAATTTGCCAAAAAAGTACGTGCCCAATACATGTTATAGAAGACCCTACTACTATGGATCCTTCTATTCTCAGTATCCCCACTTTTAATTCCACATCTCTCCCTCCATATGCCCCCACATTATTGTAAAGACTTCCTCCATTGATATCCCGTCATCATTCCCCCATAACCTTGACAATAAATCAATTGCGTCTAGGTTTTTTCCATTTTTAATGATCCTCCACAAGCCACAATTTTTCCAAATATGTTTAATAAGAGGACAAATAAAACGGGTATGTACCGTAGTAGCTATATGTGCACCACATAGGAAATAATGAGGATGTGTCGGGACGTGGTGATTGGCCAGATTTCCTTCAATCGCGATGATCTCCATGCCACCTTCCAAGCAAAGATACGAATTTTTTGGGGAGTGTTTAATTTCCAGATTTTCCCCCAATATTCCCCCATTGTGTTTTCACTTGGTTCTTCATTTGATTTTTTGTTTTTCCTCATTGAGCATCGTGGCAATTTATATCCCGATTTTACTGTGTATTCCCCTTTCGTTTCCATCTTCCAATACGGTCTATCTTCGTGCTCCCCCCCCCCCCCACAAATGTATGAAGGATTGCTTCAACTTCTATTGGTAGAAATGCCTCTCTAACCAGATTTTCATTTCAATCTCCGTTGTCTTTGATGAAGCTATCTACGTTTGATGCACAAGAGATTCTAGAAAAAAAATTGCCCCTCATTAAAGCCCTGGACCCACGTGTGTTTGAACAGCTTTGTGGTGGTCCCATCCCCCACTCTCCAGTACAAACCCTCCTCCACAAGATCTCTACTCCACATGAGTGATCTCCAAATGTACGAGGGATTCGACCCCAACTCTGCCTCCATAACGTCCTCATGTTTGAAATATCGAGCTTTTAAGACTCTTGCAGTAAGCGAGTAAGGGTGTGAGATCAGCCTCCATAATTGTTTTGCCAACAAGGCCTTGTTAAAAGCCTTCATCATCCTTAAGCCCATTCCACCTTCTTCTTTTGGGGCGCATATATCCCTCCACTTTTTTTAGTACATTGAGTTCCCTCCCTCATTTCTCCCCCACCAAAATTGAGCGCACATTTTCTCAATTTCTTTACAAATCGTAGCTAGAATTCTGAAACAAGCCATAGCGTAGGTGGGAATGGCCTGAATAACCACTTTTATTAAAACTTCTTTGCCACCCTCCAAGAAATCTTTCACTTTCCAACTCAGTAACTTGTTTGCAACTCTATCTTTAAGATACACAAATTGGAGCCTCTTCACCCGCAGCGAGAATGTGGGCAACCCCAAATAAAAGTCATGACCTTGGCTCATGCGTATTCCCAGATGGTCTTTGATCGACACCCTAGTGTCTTGTTCCGTGTTTGGGATGAAAGTGATAGAAGACTTTTCATAATTGATAAGCTGTCCCGATGCCTTCTCGAACCTTTATAGTCCCAGTTTCAAATTAAGTCCCTCTTGTTCATCCGCTTGTAGAAAAAGGAGACTGTCATCGGCAAAGAGTGGGTGGGTGATTTGAGGGGCCCCTCTTGCCACCCGGACTCCTGTAATTTGTCTTCTTTGTGTAAGATCATTCAATACCATTGAGAGACCTTGTGCGTACAAAATGAAGAGGAAAGGGGACAAGGGGTCCCCTTGCTTAATGTCTCGCGAGGGTTGTATCCATCCTCTCATTTCTCCATTAACCTTAAAAGAATATGATGTTGTGCAAACACAATTCATTATCAAATCAACCCACTTATTGTTGAAACCCGTCTTCATAAGAACTGCTTTCAAATACAACCATTCAATGCGGTCGTACGTCTTGGACATATACAGCTTAAGTGCAGCGTATCCTTTTGTACTTTTATTTTGTCTAATCCAATGCATACGCTTGAAGCCTACAATTACGTTATCTGATATGAGTCTTCCCGGAGTGAAAGCACTTTGGAATTCATTAATCGTGCACCCCATCACTGTTTTCTGCCTATTGCACATTGTTTTTTGCTAAGATGCGATAACACACATTAGTCAGGCTAATTGGCTTATAATCATTGACTTCTCTCGGTCCGTTAATTTTTGGGATGAGTGTGATGACGGTGTGGTTCCATTCCTCTGAACTTTTACCCCCATTCAGCACTTCTAAGATCTGTGTAGTAACTTCTTGACCCACAAAACCTTAATATTTCTGATAAAATTCAATCGGCATGCCATCCGGGCCTGGCGCCTTAATCAAACTCAATTCGAAAGCTGTCTTTAACCTCATGTACGTTGAAGTCCCTGTTCAAGATCAGTTCATGTGCCTTTGAAATACCTCTCAAACATAGCCCAACTACTCTTTCTATATCGGTTTCTGTTGGGGATGTGGTAGTGAACAACTCCCCATAGAAATCTATAATTTTATTCGTAATGTCCTCCAGGCTAGTACACCACTTTCCTTCCTTGTCATTTAGTCCTAGAATTTGACTATTCATCTGCCTTCTTGTTGCTTGCTTGTGGAAATAGTTTGTATTTCGGTCTCCATCTACAATCCATGTATTTTTTGCCCTTTGTTGCCACCTCATTTCATGTTGTGATAACATCTTCTCCAGTTGTGCTTCCGCTATGGTGATGGCCATAGAGTTCCATCCTCTCTCTTCAGTGTTCTGCAAATCTTCAATATGACTTCTACATTGAATGATTCGTCTAGGTAGGTCCCCTACCTTATTTTTTTCCCATACCCTCAGATCAACATTCTTTACCTCTATCCTCTCAATTAGATTTACCGCAATAGCTGATTTTCCCCAGGCTTTCTCCACTCTTTGGTGAAAATCTGGTTCAAGTGTCCAGGCTCTCTCAGAGTGCCTTACTCGCTTTGTATCCTTAGCCATTGTTCCGACCTCTGGAGTTGTGTTTATTCGTACTAGTCTGTGATCGTACGAGTAGAAGTTTAGATTCCTAGCCTCCATCGAAGGAAATAAGGCGAGCCACTCATCATTTTCCACAAATCTATCAAATCTCTCATATGTACATTCCATTCCCCTTCTCTTATTACACCACGTAAAGAAGGGGGCCCCTGCTTTTATGTCTTCAAGTTGCACATCCCCAAGAACATTTATGAAATTCTCAATTTGGGAGAAAGACCGAGTTCTATCTACACACACACCCCCTTTATCTCATTGAGCCCCATAACTTCATTGAAGTCCCCCCCTCCCCCCACCCATCGTGCGATCTATGTATTTTTCTAAGTAGATCCCAAGAGAATTTTCTGAGTGAGGTATTTGGATGTCCATAAAAACCAGTAAACCACCAACTAAAGGAACCTTGTTTCTTTAAGAAATCAATATGCCCCTTTGAATAAGAGCACAAGTGAACACCAATATGATCATTAGCAAAAAGCAACAAACCACCACTATTTCCAACAACATCGATTCCTAACAAAACTTCAAAGTAAAACTACATTTCCATCTCCTACCCATTGCAACATAAGTTTTCGATTCAGTAACATAAAACACACCGGGTTTTTACTCCTTTAACAGAAGCTGAATTTTTGGAATGCTTGGCGCCCCCGCAAACCCCTAACATTCCAAACAATGACGATCATGGTGTGTGGCAGTTCTGGTTCACACCAGCACCCGCTGTGTCTTCTGTGTCTCCGGGGTCCTCATCACTCTTTGTTTTCTTCCCCTCGTTTGAGTCTCCTTCGTGTCCTTTTTTGCCTCTGCACCCTTCGCGTGTCTCACTCTTTTCTTGTTTGGCTTGGCTGGAGTCTTCTGGCTCTTTCCCTTTGGATCATTTCCTTTGTTTGTGGTGCTTCCCTCTGCAGTTACAAGCATTTGCTTTTGTGGCACCGAGTTTAGGTTCAGGGCTCCAAAAAGTTACTGGTAATAGGAGGTTGGAGCTGTTCCCATGAGATGCATTGCATGGCTCTTCATGTCGTAGCTCAAATATGGCATTTTGATCCCCAATTTAGGGAGGGAATTCATATAAGCCGCATATTGTATGTTGTTCCCAAAGGCATTGGCGTAGTCTTTTGTAGTTGTAGCCACTTCCGGGATGATTGTGCGTTGGGTAGTTCTCCTCTTTTCTATATCCTTCCATATCCCCAGCGTTCTTTCTTTGGCTTGGGGTTGGGTACCCTTTCTCGGTTGGGAGCGGGTAGCTGTGCTCGGTTGTGGAGCCTTTTCTTTCTGAGCTTGAGTCTGTTTCTTCACCGCCTCTTTCATGTTCCTATTGAACTCTTGGAACTCCTTTTCCGTCAGACCCTTATGGCCATCTGCTTTAAGCCATGGGAAGAACTGTATCCTCTGTTTCCCTATTTTTTCGCCCTTTGTAAAAGCCTCAGGGCATTCTTTTGAAACATATGTTAATCTTCCACATACAAAACAAAAATCAGTAATTTTTTCATACCTAAAAGCAATGGTCCACCTCTCCCCTTCAGCCCTGATTATCGTGCCCCTATTTAGAGGCTGCAAGATATCCACTTGGACTCTCACCCGTAGGCATATTCCCCAGACTCCTTCCTCCGGTGGTCCGTCTACTACCAATACTGGGCCACTCATTGTACCCAGACCTTCGCCTTGTTCCACGGACATTGTATTCAGGGGTAAGCCATGCATCTGCACCCACAAGGGAACCTCAGTGAAGTTCAAATACATAGCTCTCTCATTCCCTTTTAGTTTCTTGAGGATTAGAGATGTGTTGTTGAAGGACCATGGTTGTTGGTAGTGTGCCCTATTGAGTTCCCATCTTTGCTCGAAGTCGAAGACATAGAGTCCTTCTCCAACCTGGGACACTTTAAGTGTGCCTTCAAGCTTCCATATTTTCTTCATCATCGTTCCCATCAGTTTCCTGCTGGTGAATCTTCCGGCCAGGAGATGTTTCGGCTCTACCATAGCTCTCGGTGGGACAATCATCTCCGATCCTTCCGCTTCAGACAACGAGAAATTGATAAGTTGGGTATTGAGTTCTTCAGCCATTGTTTGTTCTCTCGAGAGGGTTGTGGTACGACAAGTCAAAGCAAAATGAGAGAAGGTTTTTTGGGTGAGTATCGAAGAGAAGCCCCCAAACACGGTTAAAATAGCCATATCGACTGCATCAACCACCAATCTTGGTGTAGTTGGACTTACAAGGCATATTGTACTTGAGTATTTTCGAGATCCGCCCAGAAGCAGCATTGTATCAGAATCTGGAAAATTCCGACGGAATGGTAATGATTATTGTTCAGGTGTGTAAGCCCTAGGGAGTTGAAGAGAGAGAAAATTTACATTTCGAATTTTGCATGATGTTGCCAAAGGATATCATTACAAAATAAGTTTTTATTTGACATAAAACTACATCCACTCATACTTCTCAATCTCTATCCAAACCCAATTTAAACATAATTACTATTCATAGGAGTTATCCAAATCCACTTTTTTCAATCTTAATCTCAATTCAATCCACCACAAATACTAACCAAACACCACCTTAGTCCTGAAACAACCGAGAGTATGATATTTTTGTACACTTGACACATGTACATATATCAAATGAATCAATTTAACGAAGTACATTATTTCATTTAAACTCCTTACATGTCTCATTTGAAATTTATGATCATGAGAATATTTATCACAATTGAATTGAAAACTTTAAAATATGTGCAAGACGTACGCTTAAACACTTTAAAATATTTGAAGGTTTATTTGAACTAATTAATTTTTTAACAGTCTCATCGTGTGTCTCATGTAAGTCTTTGTGACATATTTATGCAACGGTGAAGAATTTAAAATTACGTATTTCTTTATACATTGTTTGGACTTGCAGGGAAAGTGAAGATTATTACAAGAAAGCACGGCACAGTAGGTCCTAAAAAATTTCAAGTATAGAATTTTATTCCAACTATAATTAAAATATTTTTTGTTAAACATAATTTAAAAAAAAAAAAAAAAAACTAATTGGATCATATATACTCCTTCCGTTTATAATCTGAAACTAGTCCATTTACATTTTACAAATTGAATAAGGAATGAGTGTTGCAAAAAAATGAAATGAGTAAGTTTTGAATGGACGGAGGGAGTATATATTTTCTTTCTTTTAATCAATCAGCTGGCCTAGTCTCATCGTTGTCGTCTACTTGGCTGGACGAGTTGCTACTCACCAGTACTATTGTCACCTAATATAGATGAGGCACAATTAGTATGCTCATTATTATGAATTAGAGTCATGGATCATGCAATGTCGACATGATCATCAGGAATGCCTTATAGAAACATATGAGATAAGGGCTCATCAGCAGTCCATCTGAGCTCGGGTTTCGTGACAAAACAACGGGCGAGAAACGCCCTCGTGTCGTCGAAACCTCCTTTGGAATCCTAACCTGCTCAAGTCCTAGCCCAATATCTGCAAGAGTTTCCAACTTATTTTCCCCTTTAATAAAAATGGTTTTTCTAGTAAGCATCTCCACCACAATACACCCAAGAGCCCAAATATCAGTGGGCGTCTGTTGCACAAAAGTCATCATAGCCTCAGGGGGGGGGAGGTACCCATTGGACCCCTTCCATGTTCTCGTGGGGGGGGGGGGCAATTTTTGGTTAAACCAAAATTTGTAATCTTGGCCCTCATGAAACCCCTTTTTCTTCCTAATTCAACCAGCAGGATATTATTAGGTTTCAAGTCGCAGTGAACAAACCCTAACTCATGAATATGCTTTAATCCTCTCAGAATCGGCCTAGCGTACACCTAAGCCTCCATTTCCGACAAAGCACGTCTCCCCCTTTTCTTAATTCTGTCGCCCAAACTTCCACCCAACGAGTACTCCAATAACAGATTATACGTCGTTTCCCCGTTGGCGCCCATCGTCTTCTCCTCCCCGAAACACTCGATTATATAATTAGGGACCCTTTCAAGTTTCTCAGGACCTCCTTCTCCTTCTGGATTGAACTTGAAACCGAATACTCTACAGATTTGACTGCCATCGCCAATGGGAAACAAGTGTATTTTGAGGCCGAATTGTTGAGGGTTGCGAAATAAACACATCTGAAACTACCTTTGATCATTGAACCCCTAATCCATTCAACCCCATCGCCATATTCACTCATTCTTAGTAATTGATCCGATGAATTAAATTGAAAAGGAAACTTGTTAGTTGAATGAATGAATGAAAATGATCAAAAGAAAACTTATGGAGCTAGAGTTTAATTAATAAATGTATACTTGCAGTGGAAGCTAGATAGGGTTTATATATATATATATATATATATATATATAGAAGTTAGGTATTACTCTAGAGATGCATGCGTTCACTCCATCAATTTCGTAAAATCAGTTATATATACTCCCTCCGTCCATGAAAAGTAGTCCAATTTGCCCTATATTCTTTGTCCACAAAATGTAGTCCCATACCCTTTTTTGAAACTATCACCCTTCAACTATCACTTAATTACTCAAATTGGCATCAACTTTATTCACAATGGACCCCACAATACCCTACAATACCCTTACTTTATCTACATTTTTCTTAAAACATGTGCCCCACTCTAATGGGACTACTTTTCATGGATGGATGGAGTATATTGTAGTCTTGGAGAAGATATATAAGATATCCGTTAAAGATATAATTTTATATATATATTATGATCAGGTATATACATATATAGCATATATTACCGGTTTGTTAGAGTAAGTACAACAATAATTGTTATGTCTTGTATTAATCCATCCAGTCAACTATCTGTTAGAATAAATGTGTATTGCTGCATTCTATTAACAATGTTCACAACGTGAATATATACAACTACAAAGATAGACAAAACCTAGAAACAATTGGGCTCTTATACAGTCTGCCCATGGTACAACAAAAGAAAAACAAACATCAAAAGGAATGTATTTAGTCATAAGGTAATGACTATGCAGAAGGAATAACCGAGAGAATTATGGTAAATCATATATTCCAGCCTTCTGTATTGAGAAGCATCAACGAATGGAGTGTCATCATCTAGCCTCAATTTCAAATTCTGCTCCATTGGAAAAGTACTCGGACGTCCTGCTTGAAAATCGTTGTCCTCAAGAATGTCGAGGGCATATTTTCGTTGGCTAAGCACAAAACCATTAGGGGATCTAGCCACTTCGATGTCGAGAATATATTTCAAGGGGCCCAAATCCTTGATGCTAAATTTTTCATGCAGATAATGTTTAACGCTTTCGATGTGTGCAATATCATTTCTGACCAATAATACATCGGCAACGTAGATTAATGTGGAAACGTAAGGAGTACCTTTACGGAAAATGAATAGGAATGGTCGACACGAGATTGGCGAAAGTAGATGGCCCCAAGGGCTTGAGTGAACTTGTGGTACCAATTTCTCGAGGCTTGACGTAACCCATAAAGCGACTTTTGCAACTTGCAGACCCTCATGTCACCATCTTTACAAAAACCTTGCGGTACTCGCATGTATACCTCTTCATAGAGATCCCTATGCAAGAAGGCGTTATTCATGTCCAACTGGTGCACATACCAATTTTTCTTTACGGCAACAAACCGTGACGAGCTTTGCAACAGGGGTGAAGGTTTCATGGAAATCAATGCCTTCGATTTCAGTGAAACCTTTTGCCACTAACCGAGCCTTATAGCGCTCTATTTCCTCTGTAGGTTTGTATTTGATCTTATAGAACCACTTAGAGTCAAAATGTTTCTTCCCAAGTGGAGGATCAACTAATTCCATGTGACGTTATCCTCCAAGGTTTGAATTTCTTTTTGCATAACCTCTCTCCACAACGGATCCTTGACAGCCCGTGAAAAATATTTTGGCTCATCACGTGAAGTGATGGCCGCTAAGAAGGCCTTATGAAAGGGTGAAAACTTTTCATAATTGATGAAATGAGATAGAGGATATACCGGTGAGGTTACCGAGTTTGCGACGGGTTGTGAATGTTCGACCAAGGGTGGCAAGTCAATTTCGAAGGCGTCCAGATGTTTGGGACGTTTTTTAATTCGCTAGCTTGCCCGAGTGGAAAATTCATGATTCGTGGGTTGTTCAATCGTTACAACAACAGGTGTGGGATCAGACACAACATCCTCGGACCGGGGGTTAACATGTTCAGGTGTATCAAGGTCACGTACACCTTCATCCAACCCAAAATTTTGGTTATTATTGGCAAGTTCCTGCTGGCTATTTTGATCAATATTGCGGATGCGTTGTCGGGATTGGAGAGGGGAATTAGTACCATTATGACTCAGTCCTAAAACCAAGCGTAGAGCCATGTCAACAGCCTCTTGAAACGACATGCTCTCAACCTCAGTTTTGAATGGAAAAATATCCTCAAAGAAACTGACGTCCTGGGATGTAGAAAATCTCTGCGTCCAAAGATCAAACACACAATATCTTTTTTTACGAATTGGATATCCAACGAATATGGTAGGACTCCTCATTTCGATAAATTTTTCTTTGTGTTTGTTGTTATATTCATACACGGGGGAACTAAAAACACGCAAGAAATCATAATTTGGTTGCTGCTTAAGGAAAATTTCATATAGAGTTTTGTCTGAAATAGCAAAAGACGGGAGGCAGTTGATGGTGTATATTGTTGTGAGTACACACCACCACCCCCCCCCCCCCCCAAAAAAAAAATTCAATGGGAAGACCAGCTTCAAATATCAATGCACGAGCTACCTCAAGGATATGCCTATGCTTACGTTCTACGACTCCATTTTGTTGTGGGGTGTCCATACACGAAGTCTCGAGAAGAATGCTACAAGTGTTATAATAATTCGACATAAGGGTTGACCAAAATTCCTACCCATTGTCCGTAGGAATACGTTGAACCTTACACCCAAACTGAGTTGTCACCATATTGCAGAAATTTATTAATGAGTGCCCAATATATTTTTTTTTTAACAAGGAACGTCTAAACACCCCAACTAAAGTTGTCAACAATGGAGAGAAAATAGTGAGACCTAGTGAGTGATGCAGTTTTGTAACCACCCCCCCCCCTCCCCCCACAAATATCACAATGCAATAACTCGAAACAACGATTACTTTTTATTGAACTTGAATAAAATGGTAAACGAGTTTGTTTTCCTCTCATACAAGGATCACAAAATTGGTTATCTCATCTAAAACCCTTTAAAGAACCAACTTGCTGCAGCTTTTCATCGGACGCATGACCCAAAATTTTGAGCCACAAAACCGAATCTGCCTTTACTGACAAAGCCACACCCTCGGTCTTTAATAGAGACCATCACAGTGCCTACCTGTGCCAATCAACTTCCTCGGGGGTAAGTCTTGTAATACACAAAAATCACCAAAAATGTGAGAGCACAATTCAAATCATTAGTCAATTTGCTAAGAGAAATCAGATTGCATTGGAATGTGGGGATATTAAGAACTCGTTGAATGGGGATGCCATTGGGTAGACGAGTGTTTCCAATGCTTTTAACGGGCACAATGTCACCATTCAGAATCTTGACAAGAAAATCGTAAGTATTTGCCACAATGTCGGTTAAAACTCCCTCATCACAAGTGATATGTTCTGTTGCACCCGAATCAATAATCCAAGGCCTCGTAAGAGGCAACTTACCCGACATGTTGAATGTTGGTGCCCAGTACTGTTGAGGTGTATCGATCTCAGTCCTTAGGAATTGGGCCAAATGATTCAATTGATCGGTCGTTAAATTATTATGAAGACCCTGTTCACCATCAACATGGTTCGCTTGAGGAGGAGCTGTCTGAGACTTCTGGTTGTGACTGCCCCCATCACGGTTATCTCGAATGCTACTAGAGCCTTTGTTATTTTTCCCGCCCTTACGACCCCAATCTGCAGGATACCCTATGCGTTCAAAACATGTCTCATAGGTGTGATTTATCTTTCTGCAATGTGTACAATAGCAACCGTCATGATTGGGATTAGGTTGGCATTTTTTTGCATCAGACTATTTCTTCGTCTAAGTTTGAAAGGTTGTTGCCTCGACTTGAGGTTTACGAGTAGCAGTGATGTGTCGATGTTGTTCGTATTTGGAGACGAGGTGGTAGGCAGCACCGAGGGAAGGAATCGGTCTATTATTGAGTATTTGTCTTTTGATCAGACAAAAAACGTCATCGAGTCCCATCAAGAGGTCATACAAACGATCACGATTACATTCCTCTCTTAAGAGTTTTGACGTGTTACACGAGCATCCGTCGCAAGAGCAATTTGTACCAGTAGAGATCGATGTCATTTTATCCCTAATTCTGCGAAGTTTGCTATAATATGTCGATACGGAAGATCCATCTTACCGCACTTGACTAACAGCGCAAAGTAACTCATATGTACGCGGCATACTTTCCTTGTCGAAACATCCATCAAGATCTGTCCAAATCTCAGGGGTACTCTTGAATTTTACGCTTTGGCGAACTTCAACATCCATACTTCTAGTGAGCCAACCCTTCACCATGACATTGGCACGTTTCCGGTTTGGTAAATTAGGCGAGCCTGCCTTTGGCATTGGAATATCACTATTGACGAACCCTATTTTATTTTTGGTGTATAAGGCATTGCTCATCTCATCGAGCCAATCACCATAATTGTCATCATGAAGCGGATCTCTCACAAACACATCCTTAGGATTATCTCCGGAGTGGAAAAAATATGGGGACATTGAATCAATAACGACTTTGGCTGCATCACCATCGCCGTTTTTTTTTTTTGTCATCATCGTTTGCCATTTTTGGACTGAAAAAATAATGTGCAGCGGGTAGGATTCTAGTAACTAGGCTTTGGTTTACCAGAGATTTGGCTCTGGTACCATGTTAGAATAAAATGTGTATTGCTGCATACTATTAAAAATGTTCACAACGTGAATATATACAACTACAAAGATAGACAAAACCTAGAAACAATTGGGCTCCTATACAGCCGACCCATGGTACAAGAAAAGGAAAATAAACATTAGAAGGAATTTATCCATTCATAAGGTAATGACTATGCAGAAGGAATAACCGAGAGAATTATGGAAAATCATATATTCAAATTAGGGCTGGCAATTCATGTTATCGTGTCGTGTTTCGTGTCGACACGATAGTGACACGACATGATAAGGCCAAACACGAACACGACGCGATAAGGATATTTGTCGATACGACACGAACACGATAATTTTTGTGTCAACACGACACGATAATTTTTGTGTCGACCTGACACGACACGATAATGACACGTAACACGATAACAACACGATAACGACACGATAAGGAAATAAATAAATTTAAAATTGCATTTAAATATATAAAATTAATATATGTATATAAATATAAAAAATTATCGTGTTATTATCGGATACGTGTCATTATTGTGTCGTGTTATATTAGGTAAATAATAGGTTAACGGGTTGTTAACACGTTAATGGATTACTTGTTAATTTTATCGTGCTTAACGGGTCGACACGAACCCAACACGAACCCAATAAGGCCAAACACTAACCCACTATTTTCGTGTCGGATTCGTATCGTGCTATCGTGTCGTGTTGAAAATTGCCACCCCTAATTCAAATACTATCCTTCACAAATTACATTAATTTAGTCTTATTTTGCATAATTTTGAACTTACATATTTGTTAGTTAATCCTCTCACATTCACTTTAGAAAATACTCCTAAAATTATGGGATATGATAAAATATTATAAGGAAAAACTTGTCCATATATACACACCATTTTTTCAAAAAGTTAAAAAAAATTATCATACTTGGACCAACTCTAGCTAATTTATCGGATAAAGATTTTATAGTTAATAAAAATCTGGAAAATTAGATTCATTAATTATAACACATCATAACCACCCAGTCTCTTCATTTTATATTCAGCTTAATTATTATGAGAAAATCTTAAATACACGTACACACTAAACTAGCATCGAGCTACTGTATAAAATCCCCTTTTCCCCAAAATGGTAGTTGAGAATTGAGATTCAATTCCAATATTTGTACCATAAAGGATAAATTCGGTGACAACAGGGCCGATGAGAGAGATATTAGAGAGGCGTCTTTGAAAATATGTTTCCCCGGTTTGGAGAAGAGGCGGCGGAGGTCCTCCGGAGTGGCTTTTCTAGTGGGGAGCGGACGAGGACGATGTTTGGAGGCATGGATAACGGCGGTTGGTGACAGGATTTGCTGAAGAAGAGAGTGAGAGAGGAGGGATGAGAGAGAGGGGTCTGATGGATCCCAATTACATGACATAAAATTTGTCATAGCTAGGGCCTTTTGCTTCTGGAGCCGTTGAAGGTAGGAGTGTTCAAAAAAAAACCGGACCGGAAAAATGACAGGAACCGGACCGGAACCGGACCGACCGGTTAGATTCCGGTCCGGTCTCCGGTCCGGCAAATTTTGGATTCCGGTCTTCCGGTCCGGTCCGGACCGGAATTTTTTTTGTTTAATTTTTTTTTTTTTTTACTAATGCACTCTCAATTATTTTTTAAAAGCAAGTAATTGGTGAAAATGTGTTGAGATCTATTACATTTTTTGCAAATATATAATTTAACAAACATATTTAATTTTTTTTAGGGTCAAAAGATCATTAATAATAATGTAAATAAAATTCACATTGGCGTAATGAAAAGAAACACTTTAATTTTCATACACAAATTCATCAATTTTGTTCTTGCATCCATAAAATTTAAAAAAAAAAATTAAAAATTTAAAAAAAAAAAATCCGGTCCAACCGGTCCGGTCTCCGGTCCGTAAAATTTTATAATTCCGGTCCGGTCCGGTTCTGGACCGGTGCACACCCCTAGTTAAAGGCATCGAGTTTGATGAGGTTGAATTTCTGAAATATTTTTTGCCTTTGATGAACATGATATTGACTGTTTGGACATCAGATTTGATGAGTCTGTCTATGGAGTTTGATCAACTGAAACTCGATTCAGAAATTGAGAAATAAAGGATGGTGAAATTGATAGGGTTTGATCTTTTTTTAATTATTGTAGTATTTTGATTATTTGTGTTTAAAAGTGTAGTTCTTTGTTATTAAAAAATGGTAATAGTTGTTATTGAAAAGTGGAAATTTTGTTTAATGAATGGTAATTTGTAATACTAAGAAGTGGTAATTTTTTTATTAAAAAATGGTAATTTTGAAAAGTGGTAACTATTATTATTGAAAAGTGGTAATTTTGTTACTGAAAAGTAGTTCTTTCTTATTGAAAAGTGGTAACTATTATTATTGAAAAGTAGTAATTTTCTTATTAAAATGTGTAGTTCTTTCTTACTTGAAAAATGGTAATTTTGTTACTGAAAAGTGGTAATTATTTTTACTGAAAAAGTGTAGTTATTTCTTAATGAAAAATGGTAATTTTGTTACTGAAAAGTGGTAATTATTTTGACTGAAAAGTAGTAATTTTGTTATTGAAAAGTTGTATTGAAAAAAAAAAACAGAAACGGGGAAAAAATTACAAAAAATCAAACATGTGACCTCACACTTATGAAGGGTGTCTATAACCGCTTGGGCAACAATAACTTGATTGTTTATTTTCGCCTTTATTAATACATAGAGGGTTGACTTTGCATTAGTGTGCACAGTGCACACTATGCACAGAAGAGTGTGCAGTGTATGAATGTGTTAGAATGGTAAAATATTGTAAGTGAATAACACAACAATTTATAGTGGTTCAGAGACTCAAGCTCCAACGTCCACTTTCCCTGATGGAACATGACAATTCCTTATCTCTTGGAAATTGGAATTAGCTTGTTTTATAGTGCCAAGGTGCATTGATCAACAACACTACTTCTAAGTGCCTTGATCCCTAGGAATTCTTAGTCCTAGTACTCAACTCTACTAAGTTAAATTGTTCTTTCTCTTGACAATTCCAACTCCTCACTTCTACAACAACACTTCTCTTTTTCACTCTTGAAAGGTTTAAGGTTAAGGTTTGGTTCCAACTAAATGAGATGTCTTTTACAATGAAGTACAATGTGAAAATATAAAATATCTCTCTAAGCTTTGATAAGTTTATAGATCTGGCTTACGCTTAGGAACTAAAGTGATATGAAACTTTGATGATATGCTTGAGTAAGATGATTGCTTGTATGTTTCAATGTTTGTAGTTGTCGTAGCTTCTTCAGTTTGAATGTCTTTTGTATTTATATAGAAATTTGAACATTTGTCCGTTAGAGAGATAGAGTTCAAATCATTCTATTTACAACACTTCTGGAATGAGACATTGATCTTTCTTGTACATGATAGTAACGTGTCTTCACTTGAGGAAAAACGGCTACCAAATTTGTTTTGTCTTCAAGTTACAGTCTTGCACTTATCCCTACATACCAGTCCTATGTATCTAACGGATATAATAAGGACAATCCTTCTTTAAGTTGATTCTTGTTTTTTAGGAACATTCCATTTGCTAACTGCTCTGACCAGCATTTCACTTTTGTTGATTGCTTGTGTCAATTGACTTGACTTCAATAAGGTTGGGAACTTACTTCAGTAGACTTGAACTTCCATCTCTTATGATCTTGACTTGGAAGTTTTAGTTGAGTGTTGACAATGTATCAGTGGACTTATCTTGGTCAGCACAGTTGCCACTTGCCTTGTATTGAATTTGCTCTGTATACTTCTTCATTAAGGTTGGCCATTTGCAGTCTTGTATTGTCTCTGCTGAACCTCTTGACATATTGAACTTAGATTTAAGTTCCCCCTCAACTAATTAGTCTATCTAGGCTGCCTAACATTCCAGTCATTCAACTAAACTGAACTATATGTTCCAACATTCCTGAAACATACTAGGCTATAAGCTGACATTTTCTAAGGCACTTCATTAGGGGTTTATGTATCTTAATCAAAATCTTTATTATTTCCCAACAATTTCCCTATTTTCTATGATGGCAAAACCTATACATTTAGGTGACTTGATTATTTCTATTACATATCTTCATAATTTTCTATTGAATTAACTTATCTGAAAGAAAATGTTAGCACAATAATAGTTCAAGAAATATAGATTATGTCAGGTTAGTTGAGATAATGAGATATTATCTCTTGGAGAATAATAGTTATTTTTTCATTCATAATATGATAGTTCAGTATATGGAAAAACTTGAAAAGATTAACTATGCTGAAAATTACACACTTAGCCTTTAGAGATCTTCATCATTTGGAGGCACCATTTCATACTGTGTCCAAACTCTCTTCTTCAACTCTATGATTTCTTTATTTGTTTCTTTAGGCCCTGGCTTTAGCTTTTCCATCTTCATTATTTCGATGAACTCCTCCAAAATTATGTGTTCATCAATGAAGCCTCCTGAAAACTTTGGGGGCAAGTAGAGGATAGGAGCAGGTGCTTTGAAATCAACTTTTGCCATCTCTATTGAGGCAAATAGTTTCTGATACAACTCTCTGTGGTTATCAAACATGTATTGGCTAAATACACTCTCCACATCTTCACCAAGCCACCTTCCAATGATATAAAATTCATACACAAATCCTCTTTTGGCTTCCTCCCATTGATCATTTCGGGATATAGGGACCCACTTATCAAGATGGGGTATTTGGTTTCCCATCTTAGCAACAACTTCGGCTTTAGTTTGTTGTAAGTTGTCATCCTTCTCCTTGGCATAACAAACTGTTCTCTTCTCTTGTCCCTTGCCCTATTTTCCTCCATCAATGCTTCCATCTTCTCTATAGCTCTGTCCATGGCAAGCATCTTTTGAGTTTCAAGATCTTTTTCAAAGCCTTCTTCAAATAGCTTGGAAGGGTCTTCAACTAGGACTGGAATCCTCTCTTCAGTCTCATCTTCAGAGATTTTGGCTTTCTTGGACTTAGGCACTTCTTCAGCTTGGAATTCAACAGGTAAGGTCAGGCTGTTTGGAAAGTATGTGGAAGTTTGAGCTTTCCTCTTACTACCTTTTGTCTTCACAACTTTTTCCGGCCCTTACTTGGACATCCTCTTCTTTGTCCAATCCGACTGATTCTCCAGCCATTCAACTAACCTGAATTATATGTTTCAACATTCTTGGAACGGGCTAGGCTATAAACTGACATTTTCTAAGGCACTTCATTAGGGGTTTTGGTATTTTAATCAAAATCTTTATTATTTCCCAACACATTCCCACATTCATTCCCACGGTATACCAATCATAAGAATGATCGTTCGTATTTCATTCCATTCCGACATTCATTCCATTCTTGAGTTCATTCCATTCAACCTCAACTTCATTTCATCATACCAATCATGCCCTAAGAGTCAAGAAGTTGGAGATACTCTTTCATGACTTACTAAAATTCCTTTAACACATGGAAGAGGTGAAAATGTCAAGTGACAAGTAATAGGCATGACTCAGAAAACATATGAAGAATGAGAATAAACCTCAAATGACACATGGCAGAAGCTTTAGAGCTCTCATTCTCCTTTTAATATACCCCTTTTAATATATAAGATTCAAACTAGCAAAATCAATTTAATTATCTCGGATATATATCACCATTTGAGCAACAAATGATTTACAAATTAGAATCCCAAAAACAAAAATCGCTCAAAAAAAAATGGTGCATGTTGCTTAATTGAGACTTTCAAGTTCAAAAAAATATATATCATTTCCTTCAAAATTAATCACAATATTATTTTCTCCTTCACTCTCACTACTAATTTTTTCAATGTTTCTTCTCTACAATTACCTTCACCTTCACTTGCATGTTATTTTCGCAATATCAATGTTCAGGTAATGATTCTGAAATCTACTTTTCAGATCTTCTTTAAACAATAATATGAAAATGACCAATTTTTTATTTAGTTTATTAAACCCTTGATACCCACCTTCATTGTAACTTGGGCATTAGTCAAAAGACATCATTATATTCATTCCATTAAAGAATATATAAAAAATAATAATAACATTACTAATAAGTAATCGGTAATGGTTGTCAATAATACTCGTGTTGATATACCCCGTCCTCGCTCTGATCATTTAATCTTTTTGTCAATGTTTTATTTTTTAAAATTATTTTTAAATAAATAATTTTATAATATAATTGATTCTTAATAATATGATAATTTTTTATTATGAAGATATAATAATTATTAAAATAGAAAAGTAACAATTAAATAAATAATCCAGTTTAATTTTCTTAGGAAGTAAATTACAAAAAACTTCCACGTACAGTTTGTTTGAACTTTGGAGGGAGATTATTCATACCCTCATTTTCTCAAAAGACGTGGGTTATTTGCCCCTCCAACTATATTAGATACACTCCCCTTCCATTTATTAATTTAATAAGCATATTAAATTACTAAGATGCCCTTTTAATAAAATGGGTCTATTAATACACTCCCCACAATAAAATCCTAACTCTAATTTTATGGGAAGCAGTCGCCGGCGATGGCCACCGCCACACTTCCGGCTGCGGCGGCGACAAAACAAATTTAGTATTTTTTTGTATAAAACTTAGAAATTTTTTTAAAAAAATCGACCAAAAGAGTAATTTTCGACTATAGTTTATCGACGAAAACACAATTATCGACAACATTTTACTGAAATAAAATTTAAAAAAAATTATATTTTTCGACAAGAAATTGTCGACAATAAACATTGTAAATTGTCGACCACAATGTTTATTGTCGACAATTTCTTGTCGAAAATAAAAAAAAATAAAAAAACCTACCGGTTTGTTGCTGTAGAAACGAGGAGGGAGAGGTTAATCTGTGATGAGGCGTCAACATCGGGGGATGAGGCGACGGGACAGAGCGGCAGGGGGATGAGGCAGCGGCGGCGCTGGACGAGAAAGGAGGACGGTGTCGCCGCATGTGTGTGTAGAAATGAAAAAAAGAAAAGAAAATGGAAGTGGCCTGGGTTGCGAGTCTTGCGACGGTGAGATGGAGGGGGACGGCTGTGGGGTTGGACCATCGTGGGATACCTTGCGACGGCAGCCAAGTGGGGTGCAGCCGCAAGGCAAGGTATGGTGGAGGGAGCAGATTTAAAAAAAAGGACAAGGATCAGATTTTGTGACGTTAGTCAAAAAATGGCTCTGATACCATAAAGAGAATGATTGAAAAGGTTGATTTACATTGAGAAGGATACTCCTATTTATATTACATTGAGAGGGGTGTGATCCCATCTAATTGGCTACCGTTACAATTTACACTAATGATGATTTACCGTTACAATTTACATTTAATGATGATTAGCAAAATATTATCCTTAATACTTAATATGGTGGAGGGAGCAGATTTAAAAAAAAGAAGGTGGAGTGTAGCGACGGGGCAGTGGGATGGGGATGGTAAGGCGACGATGAATGGAGGTAGAAAAAGAAGTGAAATGTGAAATTAGGGTTTATTTGTAGGTGTGCATTTATTCAAATGAGTTTTTGGAAATAAAGGGTAGTTTAGACAATTTAGGGGGAATGCATCTATAATATGTCTATTTTCGGGGGAGTGCGTGTATCGGGGGAGTACACCTAACATTGCTCGAGGGGCAAATAATCCACGCCTTCTCAAAATACGCTCCACTAGTTAAATAAATTCCATTAAAAAAATCCATTAAATTAGATTGTCATTGTTGAGGACACCCACTTGTTCACTACACTCCTCGTGTGATAAGTACACACCTCGTGAAAAATCTAAAATACCCTTCTACTTCTAAACCCTAATTTTAACTCTATCAACCCCTTTTCTCATAATTTAAGTTACACCCACCCATTCTCCTCCTTCCTCCCTAATCGTTGTCGTCGCCCCTTCACCCAAGCACCGTCGTCGTCCATCCTCCCAAGCTTCAAAGTCAACGTCGTCTCTCACCTCACTTCCCTTCATTCTCGAAAACGCAGACTGTAAAAAAAAAAAATTACCGCCACCCTCGTCAGCCCCCTATCCAGCCACCTCACCTCGATCCCCCTTCTAGCCTCGTCATCGCTGTTTTTTCAGGTTGCATCCCAAGCCATCGTCGCCCAAGGTAAAGCCACTTGCCCCTTCTTTTGATTTTGAGATAGAAGACACCGATTAGATTCCATCGATCGAATGTTTTTTTTTTTTTGAATTATTTTGCCGAAATTTTGTTATTCTTCAAAACTTCTTCCTGAAATTTTGTTCCAGTTTTGAACCATTTGGTTTTTTCGAAATATGGTACTACTATTTTCGATTATTTTTTTGACACTAGTTGATTGAGAAAGTTGGCTTGGAAGATGGACATGTTTGGTGTCATGGTGGAAGGTATGCTTATGTTTTTTTTTCCTGTTATTGTAGGTCAAATGTGGAAGAAGGTAGGTTCATGTTCTTTCACCACAAGGGTTGAAAGATATAGTCGGGAGGGTGTACTAATCCCAATTTTGAGTAGAACTGATATTTCACAAGTCAATAATTTGTTAAAAAAAATTGGTGGGTGTAGTCATCAACGTCGTGTGTGTATAACCGTGCCCTTCTTTAACTCTCAGGTCTTTTATCTTATCTCTATAAAAATGAGGCCGCGGCTAAACAAACCTCTGTTTCTACTGCACACATCTCAACTATTATACATACATCGTATAAAATTGATTTATTTTTAAATTACTAAAAATAGCCCGATTTTAGACAATTGTACCACTACTCTAATAAAAAAATATAATTTTTTTTTGCGATAAAATTCATGGATTTTCACGGAAGAGAGCAAGAGAGGCGATGCAACAAGAAGTTCTAGTTTGAAAGAAGAGTTTCGACCGACCGTCAGAGTTTTCTACGAACAAAATGAGTAAATTTAGTACTCTCTCCCTTCCACAATTATTTTCACACTTTTCTTTTCGGTTCCACAATAACTTTCACACTCACACTTTTAAAATAGAAAACCCTTTATAAACTAACCCTCACAATATTTTCAATTTTACACAAATGTCATTATTCTTTTTTCACACATACACAAAAGTCAAATCATTTATTTACTTTATGGGTGGGACTATTAATACCCCATATAATGTTATACATACCCCATTATTTTAAAGACAAAAATACTAAGTAACCCTTGTATAAATATAGAGTAAAATAATTAAAAAATAATCTGAAAAAACCAGAAAAAATATATTTGAAATTTGAAAATATTTTTAAAAAGTCAACAAAATATTTAAAATAATAAATCAATTAAATTTTTTGAAAAAAAAACCCTGAGAAGATTTAATAAAATCTGAAAGTATTAAAAAAAAAATAATAATCAAATAAAAAATTTAAAAATCAATCAAAGATAAATAGAATCGTAAAATATTTAATAAATTTGATAAATTGTAAAAAAATATTTAAATTAAAAAAACAATTGAAAAATTAAGAATTCAAATTAATATAAAAATGATAAATAAATCAAAATATATATTTAAAAAAAATCACCTAAATCTTCAAAAATTAATTAAATAAGTTTTGAAGATTTAGCTGATTTTTTCATATTTTTAAATTTTTAAGATTTAATTGATTTTTCTTTCTCTTTTTTATTTAGTTTATCAAAATTTTGAATTCTTAAATTGATGTTTTTAATTTAGTTATTTTAAAATTTTATTTGATTTATTTAATTTTGTTCAGATTTAATTTAAAAAATCAGTTTAATTATTTTTAAATTTTAGTTGATTTTTATGATGTTTTAAATTTTTTAATTGATTTTTTCATTCAATTTTTTTTTAATATTTATTTGATTTTTAAAAGTATTTTTCAACTTTTATTTAATTTTTTTTTATATTATTGATTTTTTTTTTACGGATGATATTTTTTTTTCATTTATATATTTTTAAGATTTACTTAATTTTAATAATGTTATTTTAGTTTTTATTTAATTTGTATTTTATTTTAAGTGTTAAAAGGGCAAATAGGAAAGAATTGAGGTATGTTTAGTAATAAAAGTTGATTTTTAAATTTTAATGGGGTGTGTTTAACATTAGGGGTGTGTATAACATTGTAGGGGAGTTAATAGCCCCACCCTTACTTTATACATAAAGTTTTACACAATTATCCTCAAAACTTCCTCCATTATTACACTTTCTTAATATGCATGCCCATCTATCTATGAAAGTAATTATGGGACGGATGGAGTATGTTTAATCTTTACTTTATGTCGTTTTAATAATTTTATAAACTTAAAGAGTTTCAATTTTTAGGTTCTATTTTGTGATTTTATTTTTTAAATTGAAGCATGTTAATGTAACTGGAATGAAATTTTGCACTGTATGGTTTGATTTTGTGTAGAAAAATGAATAAGAACTGTGCGATTTTCTCCATTATGTTTCTTGCTTTTTATTATGTTCGTCGCCTTTGTTCTTTGTTGTGTGATATTTCTTTATCTATGCAATTAAGGTATACATGTGTATAATTTTTTCATAATCACTTTGGTAGGTTTGATTTTTTCTAAGTTTTGAATGTATTTTCTATCTTTTTTCTTCATGTTTTCATAATATTCTGAAAGCTTAAAACCAGTATGCAACCAGAATATAAAAGTAAAAAATTACTCGTCAAATCAGAAGTATAATACCCTCCGCTCCAAATTCTTAAGAAAATGTCTGCTTTGGTGTATATTCATTTTTCTGAAATTTACAATCATTTTTGAAAGCTCTAAAGAAAACAAACACAATAAACGCACTAACATAGTTCATGAAAATTCTGCATACTCTGTTTTTTTAGCTTCTGAATAAATGCACAGATGCAGGCCATTAAAAATATGACAAAAGGTTAGGTCTAAATATTAAATAGTACTCCCTCTGTCCACCAAAAGTGTGCTCACTTTTTTTTATATATGTTTTTAAAAAATTCATATTTTATTTATAAAGAATATATTTGGGATAACGAGTAAAGAATATATTTGGTAGATACTCAATCTTGTTATTAAAGTAAAAAGAACATTCAAAAGTGAACTATTTAAATAGAATAAACGTATTTTTTGTGGACCTAAAAATACAAGTGAGCACACTTTTGGTGGACGGAGGGAGTAAGTTATATAGTATTTATAAATGGGTAGTGTTAGGATTAATGCAATATTGGATGTCATCTAGTTTCTATCTATCAGAAGAGTTGCGTTCTGATCTTGGAGTTCAGCAAAGTTAGGTTAAGGTGTTACTCAACTGATAAGGTTTAGTGGTCTTATTAGGAGTCAACTAATCTGAAATTAAGAGTTTGGACAACTCTGCTGATGCAAGTCGTCTGAAGTCAGTTCAGGAGAGTTGGGGCCAAGTCTGCTGAGACAAGTCTGCTTATCCCAAGTCTGCTGAGACAAGTTTGCTTATCCCAAGTCTGCTGAGATAAGTCTGCTGAAGTCTAGATTTTCAGAGTTAGTTAATTCTGTTATTTCTGTTAGTTAGTTAGTTAGTTGATTAGTGGCGGTTATCCAATGCATTGTACATCTATAAATATACCATCTAGTGCATAGGTTGTGGGTTACTGAATCTGAGAGTTTTGAGAGATCAAGATTAGTGAATACTTGTAATCTGTAACTTTCATTTGTTATTAGTGAAGAGAGTCTTCTATCCTCCGTGGACGTAGATCATTTGATCGAACCACGTAAATCCCGTGTTCTTTCTTTGAGTTCTTTATTCGTTTTCAATTCTTTGCGTTTCGAGTTGTCTTGATTTATCATTTGTGAGGAGTTGCTTTGTGGATACAATTCCATAACAATTGGCGCCGTCTGTGGGAACCGAAGATAAAGTCAAGAATCAAGAAATGGGCTCTGTGAAATTGGAGATAGAGAAATTCAATGGTAAGACAGATTTTGGTTTATGGAAAGCCAAGATGAAGGCTCTGCTGTCACACCATGGGCTGAAAGAGGCCCTTACTCCTCTTGACCCTGCTGCATCCGATGCAGACAAGGCCAAGAAAGAAGAGCTTATGGAAAAAGCTTACAACATTGTTGTTCTGAGTTTGGGAGACAATGTTTTCAGAGTAGTTATGAAGGAGAAGGATGTTGTTGGAGTATTTGAGGCATTAGATAGTCTGTATTTGGCACAATCTTTGTCAAATCAGATGTTTATGGAAAGGAAGCTCAATAATTTCAAGATGTCAGATGATAAAACCCTTGATGAGTAGTTAATAGAGTTCATGCAAGCAGTTGATGATCTTGAGAATGTTGGAATTACCTTGGAAGATCACAAGAAGCTTTTTCTACTCTTAGAGGTATTACCTCCCTCATATGATAGCTTCAAGGATGCTTTGTGGATTACTAAGGAGGGTAAGGCAAAACTCAAAGAAGTCTTGTCCATACTGAAGACCAAGAGTTTACATGTAGCAAACTCAATCAAGAAGACCAAGAACCAAGCTGAGGGTCTTAATATCAAACTGAAGAATGACAAGAAAGGAGGGCAAGGCAAGAAGTTCCATGCCAAGCCAAACCACAAGAGAAATGGATATGTAGTCAAGAGCAAAGCTTGCTACAAATTCCATAAGGAAGGACATTTCATAAAAGATTGTCCTGAGCATAAGAAGTCTACTGATGCTGCTAAAGCTGATGTAGCAGAGGCAAAAGGGTATGATAGTGTTGAAGTGATGAGCATAACAAATAGCAAACTTGTAAATGAATGGGTGTTGGATTCTGGATGTTCATTTCACATGTGTCCCACCAAATCTTGGTTTCAAAACTTGGAAATGATGGATGGTGGATCAGTTCTATTGGGCAATGATGAATGCTGCAATGTGAGAGGAATTGGCA
Source organism: Galeopsis tetrahit (assembly GCA_963675135.1). Lineage (NCBI taxonomy): Eukaryota > Viridiplantae > Streptophyta > Magnoliopsida > Lamiales > Lamiaceae > Galeopsis > Galeopsis tetrahit. The sequence goes on from OY776122.1 coordinate 37,182,438, forward strand.
CTGTGAGGGTGAAAATGTTTAATGACAAACATGTGATCCTGACCAATGTCAGATTTGTTCCAGATTTGAAGAGAAACCTTATATCTCTTGGCACACTAAATGCTTTGGGTTATGAATTCAAGACAGAAAGAGGATGTTTGCTTGTTACCAAAGCTGATAGAATAGTGATGCAAGGGAAGAAGTCAAATGGGTTATATTCTTTAATTGGTGAGACAATCACAGGTGTTGCTGATGTTACCATGAGTTCTGAAGATGCTATGCTTTGGCATAAGAGGCTGGCACATGTAGGAGAGAAAGGTCTGATGGAGTTATCCAAGAAGGGGGCCTTCCACTAGAAGACATTCAAAAGCCTGGAGTTCTGTGAGCAGTGCATTCTTGGCAAGGCCAAGAAGAAGTCATTCCAGAAGGGTGAGCACACTACCAAGGAGCTGCTGGATTATGTTCATTCAGATGTTTGGGGGCCATCAAGGACTGAAACCATTGGTGGAGGTAAGTATTTCATGTCAATTATAGATGACTATTCTAGAAAAGTTTGGGTGTTCATTCTCAAACAGAAGAGTGAGGCCTTTACAAAATTCAAAGAATGTCTACTTGAGATAGAGAACCAGAAAGGAAAGTCCTTAAAACATTTGAGGACAGATAATGGCCTTGAGTATCTATCAACTGAATTCAATGAATTTTGTAAAGAGAAGGGCATTACTAGACATAGAACTGTCCATCTTAATCCACAGCAAAATGGATTAGCAGAGAGAATGAATAGAACTATTCTAGAACGGGTAAGATGCATGTTAGCTGATGCTAAATTACCTAAAAGCTTTTGGGGAGAAACTGTATGTACTGCATGTTACTTAATAAACAAAACTCCCTCATATGCTTTAGAAGGTAAAACCCCAGATGAGATACGGTATGGCAAGTTGTCTGATTATTCAAAACTTAAAGTGTTTGGATGTCAGGCATATGCACACATTAGACAGGATAAGCTTGAGCCAAGGGCTCTGAAATGTATATTCATTGGCTATCCAATACGTGTCAAGGGCTATAGACTGTGGTGCCTTGAACCAGGTCATAAGAAACTGATAATCAGCAGAGATGTTGATTTTAATGAGAAGGTAATGGGATATCCTCATAATGGAAACTCCGATGACCTAGATGGAAGAATTGTAAATGAGTCAGAAGAGAGTTTCTCAGCTGAGGTGGAGTTTCCCACATCAGGAGAGTTGACCCCAGAGGAGGTGGACAACTTTGCTGATACAGGAGACAACACCCCTGATGAGGTTGTTCCAGAACAGGTTCCAGAAGGTGATCAAGAAGATCATTCAAAAGATGATGCCATGGAGGACAACCCTGTTGATCTGAGAAATTACAGCCTTGCAAGAGATAGGCTCAGGAGACAAATTCACCCCCCATCTAAGTTTGGCCAGGCTGATCTTGTGTCATATGCTCTGATCACAGCAGAAGAGGTGGAGCATTATGAGCCAAGAAACTATAGGGAAGCAATCACCAGTCCTGAAAGAGAGCAATGGATAGCAGCCATGTCAGAAGAGTTGCAATCCTTAGAGAAGAATGAGACCTGCATCCTTGTGGAGAAGCCAGACAACCAAAAGTTAGTCAGCTGTAGATGGCTGTTCAAGAAGAAGCTTGAAGTTGGATTTGGTGGTGCTAGAGAGCAGATCAGATTCAAGGCTAGGTTGGTGGCAAGAGGATTCACACAAAGAGAAGGCATAGACTTCAATGAGGTATTCTCTCCTGTTGTTAAACATTGTTCAATAAGATTACTTTTGTCTAAGGTTGCTCAAGATGATCTTGAGTTACATCAGCTAGATGTTAAAACTGCATTTTTACATGGAGAACTAGCTGAAACAATATATATGCATCAACCTGAAGGTTTCATCATGCCTGAAACTGAAAGTAAGGTATGCTTGCTTAAGAAATCATTGTATGGGCTCAAGCAGAGTCCTAGACAATGGTATAGAAAGTTTGATACATTCATGCTTTCTATTGGTTTCTTAAGAAGCAAATATGATGGATGTGTATATATTGGTAAACAAGATTATCTAGAGAGCATCTATCTATTGATCTATGTAGATGATATGTTGATAGCAAGCAAGAGTATGAGAAAGATTACCCAGCTGAAGCAGCAGCTGAGTAGCAAGTTCGAGATGAAGGACCTAGGTGAAGCCAAGAGAATATTAGGCATGGATATTCTCAGAAACAGGAAAGCAGGGAAGTTGTTCTTGTCCCAGAATGGTTACATTCAGAAGGTCTTGAAGAGGTTTCTTATGCACCAGTCCAAACCAGTTATTACTTCATTTAGTCAGCAATTCAAGTTGTCAGTCAAGCAATCTCCTCAAACAGCTGAAGAGAAGAAGCAGATGATTACTGTCCCTTATGCAAATGGAGTTGGAAGTCTCATGTATGCTATGGTTTGTAGCAGGCCAGATCTTGCCTATGCTGTTAGTATGGTGAGTAGATTCATGGGAAATCCAGGAAAGTTTCATTGGGAAGCTTTAAAGTGGATTCTAAGATATCTGAATGGATCAGAAGACTTAGGATTGTTGTTTGAAAAATCAGCTGTTACCAAGAGTCCTTTGCTAGGATTTGTGGATTCTGATTTTGCTGGAAACATAGATACAAGGAAATCTTTATCTGGTTATGTGTTTACATTGTATGGCACTGCTATCACCTGGAGAGCAGCTTTACAATCTATGGTGACCTTATCCACTACTGAAGCTGAATACATAGCATTGACAAAAGCTTTGAAGGAAGCAATGTGGTTGAAGGGCATTCTGAGAGATTTTGGCATATTTCAAAAAAGTGTTCCTGTGCTATGTGATAATCAGAGCACTATTCATCTAGCAAAACACCAAGTGTTCCATGAGAGGTCAAAGCACATTGATGTGAAGTTGCATTTTGTTAGAGACTTCTTGGAGAAGAGCATTGTTGAAGTTCAGAATGTAGCTTCAGAAGAGAATGCAACTGATATGTTAACTAAGGCATTACCAAGCAATAAGTTCAATCATTGCATGGAGTTGGTAAACCTTAGAACCTGGGATGTTCATTAAGAAGAGAATGAACAAACAACCTTGAGGAGGGCTGGGAAGAAGACAATCTTGCATTAAGGTGGAGAATTGTTAGGATTAATGCAATATTGAATGTCATCTAGTTTCTATCTATCAGAAGAGTTGCTATTGTTCTGATCTTGGAGTTCAGCAGAGTTGGGTTAAGGTGTAACTCAACTGATAAGGTTTAGTAGTCTTATTAGGAGTCAACTAATCTGAAATTAAGAGTTTGGACAACTCTGCTGATGCAAGTCGTCTGAAGTCAGTTCAGGAGAGTTGGGGCCAAGTCTGCTGAAGTCTAGATTTTCAGAGTTAGTTAATTCTGTTATTTCTGTTAGTTAGTGAGTTGGTTAGTGGCAGTTATCTAATGCATTGTACATCTATAAATATACCATCTAGTGCATAGGTTGTGGGTTACTGAATCTGAGATTTTTGAGAGGATTAAGCTTAGTGAATACTTGTAATCTGTAACTTTCATTTGTTATTAGTGAAGAGAGTCTTCTATCCTCCGTGGACGTAGATCATTTGATTGAACCACGTAAATCCCGTGTTCTTTCTTTGAGTTCTTTATTCGTTTTCAATTCTTTGCGTTTCGAGTTGTCTTGATTTATCATTTGTGAGGAGTTGATTTGTGGATACAATTCCATAACAGGTAGGATAGACATTTAATTTTAGAATATTTTTCTCCAATTTTTCTGGAGTGTACACATTAGAATCGATTTTTTTAGCCGCACCCTAAAAATTACGGAAGGTCAGTATCAGAAGCAGGATGATTCAAGGTTAAGGGTGAAACTGTGTAATCAATTATTTATAAGAAACTGTGTTGACTTTTTCAATTATTTTGTTTTTGGTAATTTTTTTTTTTTTTTTGTGTTACACTTTTCAATTGTTGTGACTTACACTTTTTAAAATAATATTTTCAAGTTACACAAAAACTTATATGCAATATTGGCATATTGCATACATGCATTTCAGTTATTCACACACATATTCTTTATAAATACACCCACAAGCTTAATTCACACACACACATTTTTTATAAATGCACCCACTGATAGCTCAATTCACACCCACATTTTTTATAAATGCACCAACTGACAGAAATTGAACATGATCGTCTTCTCCGAGCAGTTTTCGATCACCTCAGGCCGCGGTCGGACGCTGCAGTTTACGATGACCTTAAACCTTAAATATTTTATATTTTTTTAAATATTCTTTAATACTAATCATTATGGGTCAATGTTATTTTGTATTACGTGCAATAATATATCTTATTACATGCAATAATATATGTTACTATATATTATAATGTGGGTTACTTAATCTGTTAATCAATAAAAAAATATATAAAAATATAAAAGAATCAATATTACTATATAAAATTGTATTATTACTACATGTAATAATTTGTTTTACTACATAAAAAATTATATGTTACTACATACTACAGTTTGAATTATTACATTGAATAGAGTTACTATATGTAACTTTATCAAATGATCTAATATTTTTCGCATCATCCTACAATAAAACATTTTGTATTACAACATGATTATTGTGTTTACTACATTCGATAATATATGTTACTACATATTATAATGTGAGTTACTACATCAATAAAAACACTAGAAAAAACGTGTTACTAAATAAAAGAATTTGTATTATTATATATATAGTTTGTGTTATTACTACATAAAATAATGTGTACTACTACATATTACAATTTGAATTACTACATTTAATATCCCGCGTTCGACAATAAAATAAAAGATAAAAAAATCACAGAAACGAGTAAAATAAACGGATTAAAAATTTCGAATTAAGTTGTCAGTGGGTGTATTTATAAAAAATGTGTGTGTGAATTAAGTTTGTTGGTGTATTTATAAAAAATGTGTGTGAATTAAGCTTGTGGGTGTATTTATAAAGAACATGTGTGTGAATGACTGAAATGCATATATGCAATATTTCATACAAGACTAGTCCTTTCAGTTATATTCACGTACATTTTTTTAGTAATGTTATATTACACTTTCTAGTTATATAGACGTGCACTTTTAAGTAAAATTGTGTGGGAGAATTACACTATAGGACATTTCACCCTAAGTCTTTGTAAATCAAGGAAAATTTTATTCCAGTTACAAATCAAGACAAATTAACTAATTGAAGTACAATTATACCCCTAATGTGTTGATAAGAATTTCAATTTCGAAATAATTAGATTTAAATAATTTAATTAATGGAAAGTCAACTAAAATAAAAAACATTAATAAAAATCTGGAAGATTTTTTTGCTCGATAATCGCGCCGGATTCTTAATTCAAAAAACTTTCCTAATACCTCAGCCAACATTAATTCCTAAAACATTGATAATTCTCTCTCCATTGAAGCTAAAAGAAGAAAACTGAAAGCAAGAAGAACCCTTGTGCCGAGAATCCTTAAAGGTATTTAGTGTAAAAATCATCTCCTGCAAAACAAGAAAAACTATTTCATTAATTAATACATAATTTTTTCAAATTAAATATTCGGTAAATATTCGGTATACACAATCATATGGATAAATACGGAAATTATTATCCACAATGAATATATACTTCTTTTAATTAAAATTATTTAGAAACATAAAAAGGTACAAACAAAAGGTATATACATTATTATTGTTTTAGTATAATTAAATATGCACAGAAAAATAAACGTAGGGGTACATAACATATGCTTAACGTAGTGCATATAAAATATAACATGCGATAATGTTGTGCATATAGTTGAAATATGGATTATATTTTTTTTAGTCCATTAAGTTACCACGTTTTTTGAATTTAGTCCATTAAGTTTCGATTTATTTTGATTTTGGTCCAGTTACCTGCTATAACAGGTTTAGCAGGTCATTTTTTAAAACACACCCCATAAAATGTTATACACACCCCCAATGTTAAACATACCACACTAAAATTTAAAAACTTTTGTTATTACTATACACACCTCAATTCTTTCCTATTTAATAAATTACCACAAATAATTAAATTAAAAAAAGTAAGAATTCAAATAAATATAAAAAATATACATAAAACATATAAAAAAATCGCCTAAATCTTCAAAAATTAAACAAAGCTAAAAAAAATAATTAATTTAATTAGTTTTGAAGATTTAGTTGATTTTCTACAATTTTTAAATTTTATTTAGCCTTATTATCGACATTTTTATAGAAGTTAGAAGGCAAATAATAAAGCATTGGAGTTTTAAACTTTTTTATTTTATTTTACTTTTAAATATTTATTTTATATTACATGAACATACTAACACCCCACAAATATTATATGCACTCCAACCGTTAAACACAAAAATTCAAAAATCAATTAGAGTTAAATAAAATAATAAAATTGTTTAATAAATTATAAAAAATATTTAATTAAAAAAAGTAAGAATTCAAATTAATATGAAAAATATAAATAAAACCTATGAAAAAAATACATAAATCTTCAAAATTTTAATAAAGCTAAAAAAATAATTAATTTAATTATTTTTGAAAATTTAGTTGATTTTTTAATTTTTTTATTTAATTTAATAATTTTTTTCAGATTGAGTTGTTTTTTTTTTTTTTTATTAAAAATCTTCAAAAATAGTAAAGAAATCAACTAAATCTTCAAAACTAATTAAATTTTTTTAGCTTTGTTTAATTTTTGGAATTTAGGCTATTTTTTTTTTTTTGAATTCTTACCTTTTTTTAATTTTATTATTTTTTGGTAATTTATTAAATAGGAAAGAATTGGGGTGTGTACAGTAATAACAAAAGTTTTTTAAATTTTAGTGTGGTGTGCTTAACATTGGGGCTTTTTTTGGTAATTTATTAAATAGGAATGAATTGGGGGTGTGTATAGTAATAACAAAAGTTTTTTAAAATTTAGTGCGGTGTGTTTAACATTGGGGGTGTGTATAGCATTTTATGGGGTGTGTTTTAAAAAATGACCTACTAAACCTGCTATAGCAGGTAACTGGACCAAAATCAAAATAAATTAAAACTTAATGGACTAAATTCAAAAAGTGGTAATCTGGTGGACTAAATTCAAAAAAGTGGTAACTTAATGGACTAAAAAAATATAATCCCGTTGAAATATATGCATAGAAATATACATATATTATATAATATGCAATACTATTATACATAAAAATATCGAATATATATACTTTAATTTAATAGTTTCGGTATTGTTATTTGGGAATACAAACAATACTTATAATATATAATATGCATAACTATTATAGACAAAGTAATGCATATGTAATATAGTATGCGATAATGCAGTGCATATAACTGAAATATATGCATAACTCTATCATCCCCAATAAATCTGAATCAGATTCTAAACAACATTTATTAATGTCACCAATCGAGTATAAGATTGTTGGATTACCTGAAGATATATGAGACCACGATGCAGTAATTTGATCAACAATCTCCTAGAAAGAGGATCCGACTATTTGTTTTGAATCATTTTACACTTTTCTTTAAAATCAACCTTCAGGAACACAGTGTAATCCATGGCAGATGGGCTTGAAATTGATAAGGCAGTTGATGATATATGATGACGTAACCGTGTGAATTGATTATCCCCAAATTTTAACAGAAATGCATGACGATGATAGAGGTTATCATCGATTCATGGAGATTATGCTGAAATTGATTGAAGATATTTGGAAACAGAGAAAAAGTGTGAAGCTGATAAAGGTTAGCATCGAGATAATGCTGAATTGAAAGATTGGAAACGCTGAAAAAAAAGGAAATGAGTGATTAAAATAGAATTCAACCGTCAGCTATAATTAAGGGAGACTTATTCAAATTTAATATTAATTTTCTAGCTAAATAATAATAATTCGATTCCTATATTGGTTTGAGGGCATATTAGGGATATAAAATATAAATTTGTCTTAAGTTGTAATATTAAAAAAAATTGCCTTGAATTAAAAGATGGGCTTGGATCTTGGTCTATATTATAAATAAACTCAAATTGTGTTGCATTTTTCAGTCATAATTACTTACACTTTTCATTAAATATTGTGTTGCACTTTTCAGTTATACTAACTTGCACTTTTTAATAATATTGTGTTTCACTTTTCAGTTATATTGACTTGCACTTTTTAGTTATAATGACTTACATTTTTTATTAAAAACTGTGTTGCACTTTTCAATTCTAGTGACCTACACTTTTTAATATAAAAATGTGTTACACTTTTAAGTAATATTGTGTTGCACTTTTTAGTTATAATGATTTACACTTTTCAATATACACGTTTTCGAAAAAAATTACAAAAAAAAAAAAAAATCGAAAAAGTCAATGATCAATTGTTGACTGTGGACTTGGTCAACTCAATTTCTTGTATATAATCGATTCTACTCATGGGAAGCGGTGGAGAGAGAGAGAGAGAGAGAGAGAGAGAGAGAGAGAGAGGAAGGTGAGTGGGTGAGAGTCAGCCGTAGGAACAACCGTCCCTCTTTCGAGCGTTTCCCGGTGAGGCAGATACCTTACCCTAGATCTACCTGTAACCTTGACCCTAGAACAGATGTGTGTAGGACCAGAGATGAGAGACACTGGAGTTGGAAGCGGACTCTGAAGACCTGGAGAGATAGAGAGGTGGATATCCGGAACAGAAAGACGATATCATTCTCTGTCAGGAATTTTCCACCGGATTGCAGCCCGGAAAGCCTGAGGAGTTACTTTGGGACGGTGGGGAAGGTGATAGATGTGTTTAAACCTTCCAAGAAAGATAAAAAAGGAAAACCATTTGGTTTCGTTAGATTCGAGCCAGATATGGACGAAGAATGGATACTAGAGAAACTCAATAACGTGTGGATAGGAAGTTACAAGATCAGAGCCTACATTCCGAAATATGATAGATCAAAGGTGCACAAATCAGCCAGTCCGTTAATCAGGCCATGCATCACGTTCGAACAAGGGAAAGGGTTACACAAGGATGAAATATCCTGTGCCGATGCTATGGGAGGAGGCAGGCCCTCCAAATCACTCATTCCTACCCCAAAAGTGGATACTACCATCCAATTTAGTCCATTGGCGGCGGAAACGGATTGGTTGAAGGGATGCAACACAGGGACTCTTCGTGAAGAGTTCTCCTGGGAAGATCACGGAGAGGAACTACAACAAGAGTGTGTGAATATCTTCACCCTTCGCACCCTTGGTGATAATGTTGTTCTGATTCAACCTAATGAAGGATATTCAGGGGAGGACCTGAAACACCAAATGTACGAATGGTTTAATTATTGGTTTGTATGGCACAGGCCATGGAGACCAAAAGATGTTTGTCATAAACGTCTTGTGTGGACTCGTTGGTACGGAGTCCCTGTTCATGCATGGAGCTTACGTTTCTTTACCAAGGTGGGAAGAACGGTAGGCTCAGTTATCAAAACAAATTTCGATACTCAGTCCAAAAAACGATTTGACTTCGCCACGGTCCTGATCTCAATCTCATATCTCCAATATGTAAATCATACTACCAAAGTGATGATTGATGGGGAAAAGTTTTCATGCAAGATTGTGGAAGAATTTGACTTAAGTTGTCATAGCTACACCCCAGTCTCAGATGATGAAGAAGACTTGTCCTGGGCCAGTGATATGGACGAGTTAATGTCGAATGGTCCGGCGCCGGCGGTTCAGCCGGATCGGAGCAATGCCCAAGATGCATCCGAATCGGAATTGGTATCGGTGAATATGCAATCGAAAAGCCGCATCAATAGTGAAGAGAATAACGACGTGGGGGACCCACAAATTGGGCGGCAGGAAATAACATATATGAATGAAGCGTTGGGATGTGGTCAGGAGTTTCTCCAAGAAAATCGGCATGCACCCGCATTAAATGCAGTAAGTTCAAATTCGAATTTATTTTCTAGAGACCTTCAGGATCTGGACCGGCCCAATTCAGAGAATAGTTAGTTGGCAGGCTTTAATTCGGAATCTATACCCCATGCCCAGCAACAGATTAATTTTAACTTGGACCCACCTCCTTCCCAAGACTTTACCCCTGAAGCCCAACCCCATCTTATTCCTAAGCCCTTGTCTCGGCCCATCTCTGACCCTCAGCCTAATTTGGGCCCTCAACCCAATTCTGCTAACCCTAGTGCGCTAGCTCAGGCTCCCTCCTAGGTCAGCCAATCCTCTCCACAATCGAACCCATTTGCCCCTATTCCATCTCCCTTCGCTCATCACAACCTCCCCCCCCCCCTTCCTGAAGAACCCACTTCAGACCCCCTCCACCCCCATCCCGAACCCCAACCCAAAAAACGCCCATAAATATGGCCAACCGAAGAGAAAACTGGACAGGAAACGCGAACAAGGAAGAGTCGAGACGGAAAATTGGAAAGTATTTGCTAAGGAATTTGACTCGATGGTGGAGGCTGTCCAACATACCGCGCAGCAGAAAGAGCCCGCGACAAATGTCCAATACTAAAGCCATTCGTAGAGAAGCAAGTGAAACCTGGGACCTGGGAAAGAAATTGGGTATTCAATATTCGCTACCAGAGGGTCAGATTGTTAACCAGCTAGAGGAGATGGATAACAAGGCTCGAATGAAGAAGGAAAGTAGCAAAGGGGTCACAGATAAGGTTGATTAATGATGATCCTTTCGATCAACATACGAGGCTTGGGGAACTTTATTAAGAAAAACGAGGTATGTAATTTAATTAAGAGTCACAGTGTGGATGTATGTTGTATCCAAGAGTTTAAGATGGTGAGTGTGGACGACCTGGAATGTCGATTGCTCTGGGGAAGTGACAAAGTAGGCTGGAATTGTAGACCGACGGAGGGTAGATTAGGCAGAATTATTACCCTTTGGAACCCAATGACCCTCACAATGGTAGGCACCTAGCATATGTAGGGAGTTGTCATCTTGAATGCTCTATGGGGACAAGAAAGAGTGAGATGTTGTATCATTAATATATATGCACCCTGCTCCCTAAGAGAGAAATCAGAATTATGGGATCGTGTGAATTCTGTGATTGCTCAAAACTATAATTGTTGTGTTTGTGTTATTGGAGATTTCAACTCCATCAGAAGAGAGGCAGAAAGAAATGGGAGAGGACTGACTGATAACCATAGAGACATCGCCATTTTTGATAATTTCATAACCACATCAAGCTTGATAGAGGCTCCGCTGCACAGACGACGATTCACCTGGTATAAGGCAGACATGCAGTGCAAGAGTAGATTGGATAGAGCTCTCCTCAATCAGAATTGGTTAAATCATTGGCCAAACATATATCTTAAAGAACTGAGATGAACAGAGTCGGATCACTGCTCGATCCTATTAGAAATCAAACTGAGGGATTGGGGTCTTAAACCATTTAGGAGCCTCAACGTTTGGTTCACTCATCCTCAATTCAAAGCCTTCGTCAAGAAGAAATGGGAGGATTACACAGTAACAGGGTGGGGTAGTTTTGTACTGAAAGAGAAACTCAAGAATCTGAAAACAGATTTAAAGGAATGGAACTCCCAGGTATTTGGACATATGGAGCTACATATCGAGAATCTCAAAGAGGTAATCAGGCGTATGGATATACTTAATGATGTCTTTGGGTTGGAGGAGGCCGAAATCATCGAGAGAAACAGGAGCACAACACTCTTACTTTAGGGCCTTAAACGGAAAAGCAGTCTAGATTTCCAGAAATCGAGGTACAAGTGGGTTAAGGAGGGGGACTGTAACAATCGGTTTTTTTTACAGCTATATCAACAAAAGACAGAAACGAAACGAAATAGTTGGATTGGAGGTTGAAGGGATGTGGCAAGAACAGGTATCTAATATAAAGCTTGGTGTATTTGATCATTTTAGTACCCACTTCAAAGGATCCACAGGGGTCAGACTAAAACCAGCTAGGATTTTTTCCAAAAGAAAGATTTCGAATGAGGAAAACGAACTTCTTACAGCCCAATTTACTAGAGAAGAAATCCGAGAGGCACTAAACTCGTGTGACGGGTCAAAGAGCCCTGGGCCAGACGGATTCAACCTGAAGTTTCTGAAGGAATTCTGGGATCTCTTTGAACCTGACTTTATGCGCCTTATGGAGGAATTTCATGCTAACGGCCGATTGGTTAAGGGATTTAACCCCACTTTCATAACTCTTATCCCAAAAAAGGAAGCATGCGAGAGCCTAAACGACTACAGACCGATTGCATTGGTGAATGACCTGTACAAGATTGTAGCCAATATACTAGCTCGCCGACTGACCCGAGTTCTGACCTCTATTATATCCGACGCTCAAAGTGCATTTATAGGTGGAAGAAACATCCTAGACAGTATTGTCATCCTGAATGAAGCAATTGATGAAGCCAAGAGGGAAAGAAAGGAGAGAATATTTTTTAAAATAGACTTTGTAAAAGCCTACGACTCGATTGACTAGAGTTATCTAAACGCAATGATGGAGTGCTTCGACTTCCATCAGAAGTGGCGGGGCTGGATAATTGAGTGTGTTTCTTCGGCATCGGCTTCGGTCTTGGTGAATGGTAGCCCCTCGGGGGAATTCAGATTGGAGAAGGGCATTCGCCAAGGGGATCCTTTATCCCCCTTTCTATTCTTGATCGCAACAGAGGGCTTGAGTATCCTATTGGAGAAAGCAACGGAGTCAGGTTTATTCAAAGCCGCAAAGATTGGAAAAGATAAGATCAAGGTATCCCATCTTCAATTTGCAGATGATACGATATTTATGGGGGAAGCTAGCGAAGATAATGCCTGGCTAATGAAAAGGCTACTAAGGAATATAGAAGCAATGTCAGGCTTAAAAGTGAATTTTGACAAATGTTCACTGATACGCATCAACACAGGGGAGCAACAAATCCATAGTATGGCTGCAATATTAGGCTGCAGAGTTGAGAGAACTCCATTCTCCTACTTGGGCCTGAAAGTTGGAGCAAACCATAGACGCATCACAGAATGGGCTCCTTTCGTTGAAAAAATCAGAAATCGGCTCCAAAGATGGGATGACAAGAAAATCTCGATCAGTGGAAGGATTACACTTCTGAATTCAGTACTCTCGTCTCTACCTATATATCATCTGTCCTTCTTCTTTATCCCAAAAAAAATTAGTGAGTGATATTGTGAGTTTGCAAAGAAACTTTTTGTGTGTGTGTGGGGGGGGGGGGGTTAATTCTAGGATGGTTGCTTGGATTGAATGGAAAAAAATATGTCATGGGAAAGAACAAGGGGGGTTGGGAGTTCGAGATATATAACTGTTTAATAGGACTCTATTGGATAAATGTGGATGGAGATTTCTTATGGAGAGACATAGCTTGTGGGTTAGAGTGATCACTCCGAGATATGGAGAGAGTTGGGGGGAAGATATGGGTCTGTTTTCGACTGGGCGAATAGGTAGAACATCCATATGGTGGAAAGACATTTTGAGAGTTGTGGAGAGGGGCGAAGCAGACTGGTTTAAGGAGAGCTTAGAAAGGGTGTTAGGGGATGGGAATGGGTCGCGTTTCTGGGAGGACGATTGGACGGGGGAGGGGGCCTTTAAAGAGAAATACCCTAGGCTATTTTATAATAACCTGGATGAGGGCAGACGTGTGGGAGAGATGGGAGTGTGGGAGGAAGGGACTTGGAAGTGGAAGTGGAATTGGAGAGTAAATTTATTTGATAGGGAGATTGAATCTTTTAATGCACTCTTGGCTGTGATTGACAAGTTCCAACCCAGATTTGGAGTGCTGAATACTTGGAGATGGAAGAGCTCAGCAACAGGTAGCTTCAACACCAAAGAAACATACCTGATGTCCTCCAAACAAGTGAATGCAGTTCGAATACCGGAGAATTGCAGGTGGCCTTCAAACAGTTATGGACCAACTTCGTCCCATCGAAAGTCAAAGTCAATGCTTGGAGAGTGATATGGGGGAAGTTGCCTACGAGAGTGAACCTGCGTCGGCGTGGAATCTTAAACCAAGGCGACAAGTCACGCTGCACATTCTGTAGTAATCAAGAGGATACGAAAGAGCACCTTTTCTTCAATTGTCCAGGAACTGTTACTATATGGTTAGACTGTCTACAATGGCTACAGACCCCGACAACACTACACGCGAGACCACTCGAACATTTTCATGGATTCACCAACTTAGGCCGAGGGTAGAGAGGAAGAAATATAACAACTTGTGTATGGCTGGGAGTAGTTTGGCTCTTATGGAAATGGAGGAATGCAATCATATTCCAAAATGAGGTATTTTCTCCTACAAAGTTCATGGCGGAAATAAAATCGAGACTTTGGTGTTGGATCTCTATCAAATATCCAAACAACTGTAGTTTGTCGTATAAGGTATGGATCTGCAATTTTCCAATGCATTTGCTATCTTAATTATGATGTCTTAATTAATAGAGAACTCAACTCATTACTCTGAGATGTAAACTCTGCTATTTGAGGGTATATCTTATACTCAATCTTTTATAATATTAGTTCTTTTATTGACAAAATAATAATAAAAATAATCGATTCTATACAAGACTTTGGCCTTGAGCAATTTCAAACATTAACAAAGTACTTTCACACTAAACATTAACAAACTGCTTTCACACTAAACATTAACATAAACAATTAATTTTCACACAAAACATTAATTTCTTTCTCAATTTCAAATACAATCTATACAGTAAGTAAAATTTATTTGACGGCAAGAAACGTATCATGTGCGTGATTTATTCCAGGTCTTATCATTTAATCCGATCCAAATGTTTTCTTGAAGCTTCCACTTATATGGTAGAAAGTGAACAACATACATTTAATTTTGTCTTGTAATCCTATTGTCAAGTTGCGATTGAATTCTTTGTTTTTCAGTAAAAATAATTTTATTTGATACTTTGACTTTTTTGATTTATTGCTTAATACAATTACTTTTTCCTTTTTGAAAAATAGATAATCTATCTTTGATTCTTGAGTCTCGAGAGACTAGACCAAGACTACAATAAAAACGAAAGTTAGCCGTATTACTCCCTTCGTCGTCTACTTAATAACTTATTTTATCATTTTAGTATCTTTTAATCTTATTTAATAATCTATACTTAAAATAACAAACGAACACTTAAAAAGTATTCTCTCAAAATATCATTATTTTTATACACAAAAAAATAATTTTATTAATAAACAATTATACATCCTTAAAGTATCAAATATCATTATTTTTATCACACAAAAAAAATAATTTTATTAATAAACAATTATACATCCTTAAAGTAGGGAAGGAAGTATCATTTACACTACTACCTACCCACCTCCCCTTCCCCCATAAAAACGACCAAAAATAAATAAAATAATAATAAAAAGAATAAAAAGGAGAAGAGGAAAAGCGACCTGTGAAGAAAAGCGTCACTGCCTGGTCGCTGCTATTGGCTTCATCCGTCCATTTTGCTTTCCAAATAAATCTTCAAAACAAAAACGAGAATTCATCCAGCTCCATTATGTAGATCTACTCCGATACTTCGATCCGCAATGTTGAAACCGAGTTGAGATGTTAACCCAACTGCGATAATAAGGGAAAAAGAGGCGGCGAAAATGTCGGCTTCCCTTGCCGCATTTGAACGCACTCGCAATGTGAATTCGAATACGGTACTGCTTTATGGATTGGGTTTTAGATATAGTTGATTTCAGCGATTTCAGCAAGTTTATTGCGTGAGTTGAAAGGAAAGGAAAGGAAAGGAAAAGTGGGATGCAAATTTTAGTCACACTATTGTCAAACCTAAGTCGGATTGTTGACTATTGCAGTAAATTCGAGTTTATACTGGTCCTGCTTCGAATTTGGTTTGGAAATTATTGAAATCAGTTTATTTAACTTTTTTTTTTTTTTTTTTGGGTTTATGAACGTTCAATTTTATGGATTGTTGCTTCTTTTCATTCTATTCAACGTTCTTTGTTTGGTAATTTGCAGATATTCAAAAGTGGACATCTACTAATATCTTCTAAAGGTTAGAATTCCAAACTAAATATAGGATGACTTTGCCTTTTCTTTTTAACAATTTGAATTGGCTATTATGCAAACATTTTTTAAGTGTTCGAATTGAAGAAGGATTTTGATAACTAATTTTTGGGCTCTGAGTGACACTCGTTAACATATGACACGTTCATCACACTTGTTCATGCTCTATGTTGCACAAAAGGTGGTGTTTGGTCCTGTTTCTGGATGTAGGATTTGGGTGTGGAAAGGAAAGGGAATCACGAGCAACTGAATTTAGTGACATTTTCAATATTGAACTATAAGGTTTAATATTATTTGAATTCAATGGAAAATGGATTTAGTATAACTGTGGGAAAAGTTGGTAAAATGTATTGATGCATTTTTTTTTTTTTTGGTATTTCAATGTTGTTTATATACCTAAAGAAGACTACCAAAACAGCAACCCTCAAATCTAGGCAAATCAGTCCTATGATTCTGCCTAATTAAGATCTCATGGTTTAAGAGTTTTCATATTTAAAACATGTCTAACAAAGTCAACAATCTACATTTAGCGAACTTCACATTTTTCCACGCCACTCCTTGAGCTTCTGAATTCCCAGCTTCAAAACAATGGTTTGGAACTTATGTACATCCTATCACTTCGTTAGAACACCTTCTTATAGAACATCTTCTTATAGAACATCTGCCAAGTGCTAAACATTTGGAATATATGGTGTGCATATCAATCCATTCTTCAATTTCTCTTTGATGAAATGTTTCTTAATCTCAATAATCATGTTGTATCGAGCAATGTTTGCTGCAGGCTTGTTATCAAAGTATAGTTTCATTGCCCATCCAACTTAATCCTTTAGGGGTGTTTGCAAACTCTACCAAATGAGTCAAAAACACATAATTTAGGGAGTGTTTGCAAACTCTACCATCTTCTACACATATTTCTGTTGAGAGATGAAGATTCCCTCTTTTGCATGAGCAACTTCGGTTCCTAAGAAGTTTTTGGCCTCCCTAGCTCTTCTGAAACTCCTTAATCAAACATTTTATGTATGCTTGTCTCTTATTTTCTTCATCACCTAATTATGTTGTCAACATATTCATACACAATTGTTACTTCCCCTGTCTCTTGGCACCGCATGCTTAATAAAGACTGCAGGTCTTCCCCCTTATAATCCATATTAAGCCATGCGTTAGAAAATCGTCCAAACCACACCATTAGGTTACTGAAAGTGCTTATCAATGGCCATGTTGAGTTTAGGCAGCTATCTTTCATTGGTTTATTTCTATCTGTATCTCAAGTTCTTCAATTCATACTTTTATGATGTTTGGCTAGAAGCTTATTTAAGAGAAGCTAAAGTAAGAGTCAACTTGTCATGGAATAAGTCCACTCAGCGGCTGAATACGTGGGTACAAGCACAAGATTAATATGTGGTTTTGTGCTTGTGATTCAACTTGGGATTTTGAAGAAACTAATTATTATTGCTTGAGAAGTGCCGATACCGCATCTTAAACTAGAATATAATCAGCCCTGTCTTAAGAAACTTGTCTTGTGGACTTTAGTTGTTAATTGTAAGGTGATATTTGTTTAATGTGGCTTTGTGGTCTCTTAGTCATAATGCTTTTAAAGGTCTACTAATTTCTGATGTAACTAGAAGTTGGTACTATGCTATGTAATCTCTATTTTCTTGCAAAGAAAAATAGCCTTTAAACTTCCTAGAATGAACATAATTTCATCAATGGAGCTTGCCTGTTAACAGATGCAAAACCTCTACTTATACAGCTTGCAGTGATTTACGTATTTGTAGCTGTAACATCCACTTAGTTTAAAAGCCACAAAATTAGAAAAATAAAACTTACTAAAAATAAAATATACACTTGGTTAATAGAGGCTGGGATAGAGAGATAAATTTTATTATGTGTGTAGACAGAATTATTTGGTTTAATAAAGAATTGAATTGATCACCTTAGCTTCTAACTTTTTTTTTCTTTTATTGACACTAACTTATTCTCTTCTTATTTTTGTTCTTGTTTATGCATGTTTTCATCCACCATTTAACTTTCTTTCAGGGTTAGGATGGAAATCTTGGAAAAAGCGATGGTTTATCCTTACACGCACATCCTTGGTTTTCTTCAAGAATGACCCAGTTAGTTCTTTTCAGATTTTTTTTAGAGATATTTTTCTATAATGTTCCTTGAAGTAAAATTCATTCCTAATGTGCTTATTTGCCTTGTTATGGGGACTGGGAAACATTTCATATTATGTTAGGCTTCCTTTCAGTTTGATTTTTGATGATGATGATGCGTATTTAGAACTTAATCTTTTTCATGTAGACTGCACTTCCACAGCGTGGTGGTGAAGTGAATATAACTTTGGGTGGCATCGATTTGAACAATTCAGGGAGGTATAGATTAATTTTCTTCTTCCTCTGCAGCTTTTGTTGCGTGCCTCCTGCTATGTTTTTAAATTTTTCCGGTGTGTTGTAGTGTTGTAGTTAGAGAAGACAAGAAGTTGCTGACTGTTTTGTTTCCTGATGGACGTGATGGACGAGCATTTACTCTTAAGGTGCATAATGGATCAGAAATTCTTATGTTTACCCCTGCCACCAAAGTACCAAACTCTTATTTTATTTTGGGTTAATTACATAAAAAATACAAATTTTCACATTTTTGCAATTACAGTATTACACCATATAATTTTTAAATTTGCAATTCGATACATTACTTTTTAAGTTTGCAATTATATCATATGACCATTTTCCGACAACTTATGCTGACGTGGCAGCCGGATATTTTGAAAAAATTGCAAATAAATCCATGCCCTTTTGTTACTATTTCCGAATTTAATCACAACCTTATATTTTTTTGCAATCCATACACAGCCACGTCAACAAGACTTGTCAGAAAATAGTAATGTGATAGAATTGCAACAATTTGAAAGGTCGTGCATCAAATTGCAAAATAAAAAACATATGTTGTAATTGAAATAACGTGAAAAAGTTGTGATTTATTTTGCATTTAACCCTTATATTTTTTTATCATTATTCATGTTAGCCCTCCATTTATAGTTGATAGCTTGTAAAATGATCATCTTATCTTCTCTTTCTGTTTCAATATTCCAGTCAGAGACATCCGAGGACTTATATGAGTGGAAGACAGCCCTTGAGCATGCTCTTTCACAAGCACCAAGTGCTGCTCTTGTGGTGGGACATAATGGGATATTTAGGAGTGATACTAATGATACAATGGAAGGCTCTTTTCATCAATGTTTGTACCTACTATTATCTCTTCCTCTGCAGCTTTTTCTTGGAGATCCCTTGACCAATAGTGTGACCATAAACTTTATTTGTCTCATTATTACCAAGTATCCTCATTTAATTTCCTTGTACCCAGGGAGAGAAAAACGCCCAGTTAAATCTTTGGTTGTTGGACGGCCAATTTTACTTGCGCTAGAAGATATAGATGGAGGACCATCCTTCCTGGAAAAAGCACTTCGGTTTCTTGAGAAGTATGGTAAGTTTTTGATTTGCAATTGGGATTTTCCTGGATTATGCCCACTGGGACTAGATTATCTCGAGATGTGCAATAATTTTTTTATTTTCAGTATGCGAGTTTAATGCACTAGTTAATGAGGGAGGAATATTTGATATGATTAGGTGAATTCATTTACGATGTTCCATCCCTTACCTAATGAAAATGTTTTACCTAATGTTTTAACCCCAAGGAGTTAGCCTAGTGGTGTAGACTTTGGCCTTAGGAGTGTGCTCCTCTCTAGGTCTCAAGCTCGAAATCCCTAAGGTGCAAACAATTTCTAAGAGGCCAGTCCATACAGAGCTTTGCTCTGGCTTTAAAGGGGTCCCCGCAAGTGGAAGGATTAGTCGGTCCTTGGACATGATATCGGCTTTAAAAAAAAAAGATTATGCAGAAGCTTTTCTTTTCTATCTTCAGAATTTGTTCTGACTGTACATAACATGTTTGACAGGGATTAAAGTAGAAGGAATCCTGCGACAGGCGGCAGATGTTGAAGAAGTGGAGCGGAGAGTAAAAGAATATGAACAAGGTTTTTCTTCATTCAAGTCCAATTTGATTGAAGCCACCTCTTTTCCTAGTTCTCTTATATTTTCTCTACAAAATTGTATAACGTGCTTGGATGGATATGCAATTTTTCCTTAGATGAAGGGAGTGAAAATGCTAATCTAGAAAGTAAATGGAAGAGATCCATCAAGATTACAGTAGATCTGCATGTCCTGATATTGATAACACACTTATATGAAGGACAATTGAAATGATAAAACCAAATTGAGTACCAAAACTTTATAAATTAAAATTTGATATATGGAATTGGAATGATACAGTAGATCTGTATTCCTCGATGGGGAGGCTGAATAGTAGATAACTTAACTCCCTGAGTAGGTCCAGTAGGATATGCATAAATAACTTACGACATGATTGATATGTGGAATTGGAATGGCCATTGTCAAGTCCATTTTAATTAGCAAGATTAATCAATTTTAGTGCTTGGAATTTGTATTCAGTTACATCTATAAAGGACAATTGAAATGATAAACCCAAATTAAGTACCAAAACTTATAAATAAAAAATTGCATTAGTCTTTAGATTACTACAATAACTTAAACTCGAAATGATAATGCGATCTGATTAAAAAACAAAACTTAATAATCATAAAATCAAACTGAAAAATTATTTTTGTATTTAATGTTTATATTTCTTAAAAAGTTAAAATTGTGGTTAATAAAATTTGATGCATCATTTGATGATCTTTTTCTAGCTATGTTTTTTGTATTTTTTTTGTTAGTTATTTTAATTGTATTTATTCTATTCTCGAAAAACTTCATCAATAATAAATAAATAATTGATTATAGTTTTAACAGCTTTATGCTTTTTTACTAAGAATCCGTTTGAATCAATAAAAATAACCGAATTGGACTGGTTAGGCCAATTTTGTATTCAACATAATAATTCATCATATTGATTTTTAATAATCACAAATTTGATTTATTAAGAATTTTTTTTTTCATATACATATCTAATTTAATCATAATTTACAAAGTAATACTCCCTCCGTCTTTTATTCGTTTTCCCCAAAGGACTTTCACACGGGTTTTAAAATTTTAATGTGAGAGTTGTTTATTAGTATTATAATTGGAAAAAGTAATGACATTTGATGTAATTTTAAGATGTTTGGTGGGGATAGTTGGAAAGAATAAAGTAATTTTATTTCCATTTTGGGAAGGGGCAATCAATAAAAGACGGAGGAAGTATAATCAATAACTGATAATTTAATCACGACAAATATTATTACGTTATATTCGAATTATCAATCATGAGATAAAAAAGAGGGTTGAATTTTCATTTCATGCTTTTCTCATTCCTTGGATATATCAAGCATTGGAGTGATTAGTCTTGTACCATCCCGTTCCCTGTCGTTATTCCATTCCCATCGAATATGCTTCATATCATACGAATCATCTCCTAAGTTTTTTTTACATATGTTAGCATCCTTATTGTATAGCTATCATCTGAAATTGAGTCAAACTTCTTTGACATAATATGCATACTAACTGGAAAGTTATATGATTGCAGGCAAGAATGAATTTAGTCCTGATGAGGATGCCCATGTCATTGGAGACTGCGTTAAGGTTTGAGATTGCCACCTATGCATTTTCTGTTCTGGTTATGTTTTACTGAGAACTAGTGGATGTTGATATTATTCAGCATGTTCTTCGGGAGCTTCCTTCATCTCCTGTTCCTGCATCCTGCTGCACTGCTTTGTTGGAGGCATACAGTAAGTTTCTTTTACATTAATGGCTTAATTGCTGCTGAAAATCACCACATTTCGCCTATTGCAATCTAATCTAAACTTGAGTTTTGGCAAATTAAACCTCTATTTAAAAAAGAAATTGCAATTCGACATTCCGGGCAGATTGACATTTGCCCGTTTGGGTAGTTCTTAGGCTGAGTGACATCGTTAGGGATTTAAATTGTTGCCAAGTAGGATGACACGTCAGAAACGGGCAAGAGTCAATCTGCCCAAAAGTTTGAATTGCAAAAAAAAAAATTGACTTGAAGTTTTATTTGCCAAAACACAAAAGTAAAGATAGCAATTTGCGAAAAAAGTGGCGATTTAGCAACAATTAAGCCTACATTATTTGCTATAGATGTTTGTGCCAAATTTCTGATCCCATGTGCCAGTGCTTGCATTTAATTGCATATGGTGCAAGAATTTGCTTTTGGGATGGATTGCTCCTGTTTTCAGTAATTAGACATCTTTCTGTTATTTTCTGAAGAAATTGACCGGAAGGAAGCTCGTGTGAATGCGATGCACTCTGCTATACAGGAGACTTTTCCTGAACCCAATAGGCGCCTCTTACAGAGGTACCCTGGTGCAACACCTTTTTTATTCTTACATACATCCACAATGAGGGAATCTGGAGACATTTTTTCATAAAGTACCTTGGGTTATGTCATGCATATAGTTTGGTCATATCCTTTTGGCTTGCTGCCACTGAAAAGGTCCATTATTTTATTAGGAGTGCTTCTAAGTGAGCAGTAAACCTGTCAATACAATATCGTGCTGTTTAACAAGTTAGAATTCTGCTAATAATATTCTAGTCATGATAAAAGCTAATTACTCTGTCCTATGACTCTATGAGACCATTGATGATATCTAGATGAGATTCTGGAGATGGTGACTACTTTGCGAAGGAAAATAATTACTGAAACAATTGATAATCAAGTGCCGAACAAATGCTCCAAAATAGATCTTGACTACCTCCCATAAGTGTGTTGGTAGAAGGAGACCTATGAGATATATCCCTTGTGTACTTCTTAAAACAGTCATTTACTGAGATTCTTTTCCAATAAGTTATCTGCATATCTTAGATATGAACTTCCTGATACCTGTTTAGTTGATAAGTTAGGCTCAAAGGACATGGAGAAATCAAAAGAGGATGCAACTGAAATCCTAGGTCTTCCATTTGAGGCTCTTTTTTATTAAAATCTCCTCAGGGGTGGTTTTTTTTTTTTTCATTATCCAGTGGTGTGATTTCTTTGACCTCAACCCTGTTTAGTCAGATGATAGATTCAAATGACCGAAACCAAGCGAAACACAACAAAAAAAATCTTAATCTTGAGGTAGCAAAACAACCATCCTTTGTTCAGACACAACTCATCATTCTACTGGTCAATCTCATTTTAAACATATTGGTTTTGAATATAATAAGGGAGAGAAGGAGAGAGAGATCTGAAAACTTGAGTAAAATGCTTAAACAAATATAAATTGTGCTTTGTCTCATATGCTTGGACTATTACAGCAGATTAATTAGGTTATACATCATCACGTGCCTCTTGTGCGCTGAAAATTGAGATAGAGAGAGATGTGCCAGTTTTTTTGCCTCTTACATAGTTCAGAATCAATATTTATGCAATGGAGCATGGAAGGAATTTTCAGCTATCACATGAGCTTATACTTGATGCATTCTTTTATTATTTTCTCCTGTTCACATTTGATCCTTGTTCACATTTTGCAGAGTTCTCAAAATGATGCATACAATTTCCTCACATGCTTCTGAGAATCGCATGACTCCATCTGCAGTCGCTGCTTGTATGGCTCCATTGCTCTTGCGTCCCCTCTTAGCTGGTGAGTGTGAACTAGAGGACGATTATGAGACCAATGGAGATAATTCTGCTCAACTTCTCGCTGCTGCAAATGCTGCTAATAATGGCCAAGCAATTGTTACAACACTGCTGGAGGAGTATGAGAATATATTTGATGTATGTCACATGATTACTACTTTTGCATTGGCTGGCTTCCTCCCTGAAATTTTTGCTCTAATCATATTTTTTTTGACAACAAACATGGAATTTTATTGCAAAAATAGGGACAAGAGATCCCTAAATGTGAATGCAAAGCTAGATTACACAGCATACTACCAATTCCTAATTACATCAGATAGAAGCAAACCCCTAAAAGCATTTTGACTATGAGACCAAAATAGCCACTTTTTGCTTCATGCATTTCCGTAACAACGATATCTCTGCTCTCCTCATTCCGCACTTCCCTAACTCTTTAAACCTTGGGGGTATGTTTTGTTTTGGGATTATAATGGGCAGGGGAAATCCTAGAGTTTGATATTAGTATTTGAAAATCTTTATGAATAGTTAAAATGTTTATTTGTTTTGAGATTTTGATAGGGTGGGATTGTTGCTTTATGTCAAATCAAATATGAAAAGTGATTAATGTTTTATTATTTAAGCAATTTAAATATATATATATATAAGTGTTTGGGAGAATAAAAGGATAGTGGGTAGTAGGTAATAAAGTACTAGGGTTGTATTTAATAGGGTTTCAAAATTCTTACTTTGAATCCCGAAACAAATGGAGGTTTGAGATCACAAATTCCAAATTCCGGCCGGGCTAGTCGTGAAACAAACATACCCTAATTTATGGTCTGTATCCTTGTCATCTGGCAGCTTTAATCTGAAGACTGATGAATGCAGTTAGATGCTCTCTTCTTTGACTAATCTGCCCCTGTTTGGTTGTATTTAGTCATTCTATGCTTGGGAATGCTGGAATGTATTGAATGGGTTGTAGTTAGCTATTCAATTTCTCCATAATTGTTCTGACATGTTGCATTTGAGCGGAATGATAGCTTCTTTTTATATATCCCTATATCAGCTAATCGTACATATATGGTCTAATAGAGGGACTTTCTGAATGCCCTTGTTACTTTTTCTTTCAAATTCTATATATTTACAGTTGTAATATTTATTGAAATCATTATAATGCCTGAAGTTTTATAGTGAATATAAATATTATTGTCTTTGATTCTATTCCCTATGTTGGTGCACACATACATGGCTCTTAGTTGCTACTTTAATTGATCTATTAGTAACATTGTTTGCTTGCACAATTAGTTGCATGCTGTGGTTGTTTCTCTTGAGAAGTTACTATGATGTCCTTTCAGGATGATAATCTGCAAAGATGTTCAATGTCTGTGAAATCTCAAAGTGGTAGTAGTGTAAGCGAAGATACAAGCGAGGATGAGCGTCCTGACATAAAAGCCAATGGTTATCATGATGCTGAAAATGAAGTTGACCCTGAAGCAGATTATGATCATGATCGCAGACTCAGTGGGAAGTTAAGTGGAAGTAGTGGCTCTGCTGCCAGTGATCTATACGACTATAAGGTTATCTCTATCTTTATATATTTCTATACTTCCTCCGTCCAAATTTATAATTCCCATTTTTTCTGTGCACAAGTTTTACACAAAACTGATAGTTTATGCATAAAGTGGATATGTGGGGTAGAGAGTAAAGTGGATAAAGTGAATATGTGAGGTATAAAGTAGGTTTTGTGTAGGCCCTTAATGGCATATTGAGTAAATAAATGGTAGTTGGAGGGTGAAGATGTAGTGTTGGAAACAAGTATAAAACATGAACGTGTAACAAAATATACAGCTGCTGGTAGCTATTTCTCCTCCTACCAGTAATAATGATAAGTGAACCTGAAATAAATCATTGGCAATATATTATATTTGTTCTGCAGAAGCAGATTGCTTCTAGATTGTTAGTCCATCTCATATATCATGCTTTTGTTTTATCTTCTTTGCTGACCCCTCTGTTGTTTCAATGAAACATTTTTCAAGAACTGCTTACTAAATTCAGCTTTGGTACATTTTTTTTTATATCAGGGCATCGGAAATAATGATTCAGATGGTGGATCTTCCATTCACAATCATACTCTGGCAACAGTAAATCCTAATTCAGGCTTTTCAGCTAGTGAGCAAATAGACCAGCAGAAGAAGGCAAGTGAAAATGTGATGGAAGCTTCGATTGAAATACTGGGTAACGAGTCACAATGGTCTATGGGAGATATTTTATCATCTATGGATCAAGAGCTACACCAATCTATTCCTGAACTAGTAGCTGATAAGCCAATGCTCAAACTTACGAATGCCAATCTAAGTTCCAAGAAATCAACATTTTGGGGAAGGAAAAATGTAAGTTTTTCTTTTTATTATATACATGGGAACCATGTACCAAAACAGCTTGGGTGGAGGGACTAAAATAGTTGGTGGGTGGAGGTTATATTTCAATATATAACCATGAACTTATAATCAGAAAAATTGCAAATGTTGCATACCTGAGTTCTGAATACTACTTAGCCTGAGTATGGTCTGATCAAACTTCCGTTGTAAGTTATTCTGATTTGGCTAATTCATTGGTTAACATTGCGCTAACTTCTTTTTGTCAGAACTATGTGTAATATAACTGAGAAAATGTAATAGACAGTGTGTGGTTTTTTTAAACAGTAATAATAGTCTTCTGCTTGAGCCATGACCAGTAAATTGCTTGATTTGCTTCACTTTTGAAATTGATTCTTGTCATTGTCTCTATATACATATTCATATACATGGTTATGATTTGCTCGGTGCTATTGGTGGATTTTATGTTTTCACTCTTCAATTATTTGGAGCTATCAAAATGCACTCCACTACTCTTGATAACCTGTTCTCGTCTTGTAATTAGGCATGATAATCAGATCTACCATATTAATGTTTCATCTGTATTTGAAGCACTAGAAGACAAATATTACAAGCTTCACTGCAGTAACTATAGTCTTCTTTTAGGGTATCTGTTTATGCCAGTTCATATGAATAAATTTGTTAGATTGTCAAAATGCACTCCATTACTCTTGATAACCTGTTCTCGTCTTGTAATTAGGCATGACCGCATGATAATCAGATCTATTAATGTTTCATCTGCAGTAAATATAGTCTTAGGGTATCTTTATGCCAGTTCATGTGAATAAATTTTGTTAGATTGAGAAGATTCAAATTTTAATACTCTTTAGCTCCATTGTCTTTATCCGGCTTATGTTACTTGAGTAGTTGAGTTCATCAATAGTTTACTGAAAATGAGGATGTTTAACCTAGATTGCATGTTTATCAAATTATTTCTGTTAAAAGTTATTTTTTGCCCCAGCCACTCCACATCTTTTTTTAATGGCTTTTTTCCCAGCTTTAGCCCATGACTAATTGATTTTTATGATATTTGGTAATCTTGAAAATTTTGCAATAATAATATAATATATTTCATGCTCATTTTTTATGTTTCTTTCAGGCCAGGAAAACTCTTTCAACAGAATCAATTGATTCTTCTGGCGAGGAAGAGTAATATTTTTCTCTCATCTTGCTTTGTTTGTCTGACCTAATTGTTCTCTACTAAGCTTTCATTTCTTAATAAATACTAGGGATTAAAGTTTATGCAGTCCTTCAAGTTGGACTAATTTTAAATTTGGTCCTGATGGAATACACATTTTGATTTTGGTCCCATAAGTTAGCCCAAATTTTGAATTCAGTCCAATTACCTGCCATTGCAGGTAAATTAACTGGCCAAATCCTTAGCTCGGGTGCAATTCAAATCAACCGTGAATACTCATGAATTTGCTCATGTGCAGAAAAATGCACGAGCTAAGGTTTTGACCAGTTCATTTACCTGCAATACAAATAATTAGATAGTTTGGGCCAACTTATAGGACCAAAATCAAAATGTATTCCATCAGGATCAAATTCAAAATTAGTCCAACTTAAAGGATTGCAAAAACTTACTATATATATGTTACGCAATACCACGAAAAACCTTACATTAGGTTTAGTTCTTGTGCATTTTGGTCCTAATTGCCTTATCCAATTATGCAAATTTATTTAATGGTTCACCCCAAACCAATTTTGTGTGGCTTTGGTGGTTTGATGGATTTAGGTTGGTTTTTCAACCACTAGATGTATTGTTGACTCCGAGCCCTCTTCCTTGTATTGTTTCTTTCTCGATTACTGGATTTACGTATTTAAGAAATTTGTTATTGGCATATTTAATGTGCTCCTACATCATGGGGGTTGGTTTTCCAAACTCGCTTTTGAAATGTCACTTTACTCTTAATTTATGCATTAAATCTATTGTTTATTCATTTCTGTCTGCTTATGAAATATGAATAATTCTTTGTACTCCTGGTCTCTTTGCACCCTTTTTTTCTCCCTAGTCCCTATTGCATAACTACAGCACATGAATGTTCCATTGTGAAGTCGTCGTAGTTAATGCTTGCTAAACTTGATAATATTATGATTTCAGCATTTTATTTTTATATTAAAGTTCTGATATTTCTTTTATAGGCTTGCCATCCAGAGATTGGAAATTGCAAAGAATGATTTGCGTCAAAGAATTGCAAAAGAGGTACTCCCTCCGTCTCGCTATAAGTTCCCCCTTTCTCTGGGATGTTTTGATTAAGGAATATGATGAAATAATAGATGTAATACAAGGGATGTGACTGAGAGCAAAAAAATAAAATAGAATAGTATGAGATGAAGTATGATAAAATACTCCCTCCGTCTCAAAAAGATAGTCTACTATTCCTTTTTTGTTTGTCTCAAATTATATTCTACTTTCCTTTTATTTCAATATTTTTGTCTAAAATACTCTTATTTAATGATTGTTGGAATTAGTTAATAATATTGGTCATTACCATTAAATAAGGGTATAACAGGAATGTAAGTAAAAAAATTTATATGCCCAAAATGTTTGTATTGGTTTGTGTGAAAAAGGGAAGTGGACTATCTTTTTGAGACAGATGGAGTAATAGATATAGTACAAGTGATGTGATTGAGAGAGAAAATAATATGCCAAAAATGGAATGGGAAACTTATTGTAGAACCTTCAAAAAAGGAAAATGGAAAAGTTATATGCAATTAATACGACACTATCCAGTGATAAGATTCAAATTTCCATCCATTTTAGGCAAGAGGAAATGCAATTTTGCAAGCTAGCTTGGAAAGAAGAAAGCAAGCTTTGCATGAGCGTCGGTTGGCTCTTGAACAAGATGTAAGTTCTTGCCAGTCATTCTTGATTGTGTGCTTGGTGTGGTCTACTTTATTGCAGCATCTTGCATGAGATTTATCAAATAGTATGGACCTAATTCTTATCCTCCCGTAATCAAATCCTTTTTATTCAAGTGCTCTTGAGATAATTTTTTCATCATAGATGCCTACACCTATGCGTATGTGTCTGGGCTCATTGTAACATTGTTAAAAGTCAATAGGCCATTAGTGGTGCTGGTTTGGCTCTCTGAGCACACCATGCGGCATGCAGTATCATTCACATATTTTCTGGCGCACATGGAGTAAATGAGCTGAGTCGAGTAGTGTCAAGCTCGAAGTTGATCGAGATCTATTCTTTTGAACTCGTGCTCGACTCGATGTAAAACAAATACTCAAGCCCGACCCGACTTGATAACTTACATAACATTAATTATATGTTTTTATTTATTAATAACTAGAGTATATTTGTTACACGACCCAATGTGATTCTATTATTGGTTCATGTAACCTGCTCCAATTATTTGGGATTTAAGGCTCGATTTGTTTGTAAATATAGTATATTTGTAAATATTTGCATATTATGGGTAAAATATTAAAATTATATAGCTCGATTTCTAGATTAGGATTGTGAGCCTGATGAGCCTAGTATTACTGAGCTCGAACTCGAGCTACAATTAAATTTGAGTCTATTTCAAGTTTTTTATGAGTCAAGCATGATTAGCTCGTAATCCAGCTCGACGCACTTACACCCCTAGGTGCACACACACAATTTCTTTTGCAAGCTCTGCCCTGCAACTGGTCTGGCACGTCACAATCGACTGTGTTTTTTCTTTTTTCCAGGTAGCAAGGTTGCAAGAACAGTTGCAAGCTGAGAGAGATCTACGAGCTGCTCTAGAAGTTGGCTTGAGCATGTCTTCTGCCCATTTTCCTGGGACCCGTGGCATGGACTCCAAGGTCTTTCTAAATGCTCTGTATCTCTGAGCTGTTAAAATATCATAGAAGCTGATATATGTTGTTTATTTTAAAGACAAGGGCTGAGCTCGAAGAAATAGCACTCGCTGAGGCAGATGTAGCTAGGTTGAAGCAGAAAGTTGCTGAACTTCACCATCAGCTGAATCAACGACGTCAGCATCACTATGGCTCTCTTACAGATACAAATGGTCCCTATAAACATGCTCCAACTCAAAATTTACAGCAGTGAGTCAAATTCCCATCTGTATCATATTTGAAATTGGCTTATGTTCTTTTCCCACTAAAATACCTCCAGGTGAAATAATAAAGTGATGCAGATCAGCTGTAGATGTAGATAACAATTTAAATTGAAGAATTTTTGGAGCATGCCTGATTTTTCAACTCCACTTGGCTAATTTACGTATCTGTAGGGCCACCTTCATCATAGTATTGATCTTCTTGCCTAAAGATTCTGTTATGATTCTTGCGCTCATGTCATGTTTCTCTAGTTTTATCTAATGTTGTGATAAGACTCGCATATTACACAATCTTGCAATACATGAGAAAAAAAAAATTGGTACAACTTGAATATTGTGCAGATAAATTCTTTTCATGTGTTATTATAAGGTTGATTTATGTCCCCCTTTTTTTTATGAAACTCTTTCAAGCTTGAGATGCAAGTATGGCTTCAGCCAAGTCCTTCTCTAATATTAGATAATTTTTTTATCAGATTCAACTTGCAATTTGATTGATGTCTATACTTTTTTGGAGCAAATTTTTAACATTTATTGTTGATATTAAATACAGGAAATATTTCCAGCAAGATTTTGATAAAACCCTTGCTGTTTGTAACAATGAACGGAAACAAAGAACTGAGGTGAATGTTCTTTTTCGTTTTAATGCTGGTTTACATTTAATAATTCATTTTTACTCCATTGTGTAGTTATAACTTGTGCTTGTTCTCAAATCAGTTCCTGTGTTCTCATTTCATTTTTGACTCCTTCACCTCAATCGTCCTTGTTTAGGATATTTTTCCTTTTTTGATTGGCCCATTCCCTTTATGATATCTGTTAGTCTCAACTAGAAAGCTTTCTTAGCACATAAGTGCATGTTTTCAATTTTACGTACTTCTATGTATACATTTTTACTCCCTCCGTTCCAATTTAACTGTCTCTTCTGAGTGTTTCACATTGATTAAGAAAGTCATTTAATACCCATTATTATTTGTATAAAATGGCTAATATACCCTTTTGGGTGTTTCACATATATTCTTGTATCGCAATAAACAAAAGGCATATCACAAAAATTAAGAAAAACTCAAAGTTGGAAATAAATATTTAATTTCTCATGGAAAACCAAAAGCGACGGATATTTTGGGACAGATTTTTCTCTAAAACGACGGTTAATTTGAACGGAGGGAGTAAGTCTCTATATTTGATAGTTAGTTAAATGTACACCATTTGACATCAACAATATACATTCTTGTGCATTCAATCCACAAAAAATATGCATAACATCGAATTCCAGAAACATGTTTTCAATTTTTCTTTTACTAAATGCCACATGATTTGCAGGAGTTGTTGGGGGCAGGCCTGAGAAATATTAAAGGCCAATCGCCGACATCTGGAGGCTGTAATAGACAGCAGCCTTCTCGGAAGCAGTTTATTGAATCAACAAATCCGACTGATTCTAAAAGTAGTGAAGCATCTTCAAGTTTATCCATCACCAATCTCTGTGCTGTTGATTCTGCATCTTTGCCTTCCACTTCCAAGGCAACTGAGGTAAGATTAGAATTGTTATAGTTTTTTTACCCATAAGCAAAAGGTTAAAATATAGAAAAGCATAGTGGGTAGGTTTGTCCATCATGTAGTGAGTCTTAGGAAACTTTTGTAAATTTAGGGTTTACAGTGATGAGATAAATTGCTTTTGGAAACTTTCGGTGCACTCAGCTCTCAACATTTCCAAGTTCAGGAAACCTTGGGTGGTGGTGGTGGTTCTCTTTTAAATTCAAATCCTCAGTTGTCAAACCTGATTTTATTAGGTTTCAAATCCTACAAATTTCTTCCCTATATGCTCCTATTTTACTTATTTTCAAAAAAAAATTCCAATACACAATCAATCATCTATCTTTCACTTTTAAATTGTTACTCCCTCCGTCCCGTGATAATTTGCACTCCAAGATGGCTACACAAATTAAGAAAGTGGAGAAATGAGGTGGGTTTTGAAGGACAGTTCACAGTCGTCCACTCCTTGTGTATAAAGTGAAGGGATTGGGTTGGGTTTATGTGTGGGTTCACTTTAGTTTAATGGCATTTTGTGTAAAATTTTAGATATTGCGAGGGTGAAGTTTTTTGAAGATTTATTATTTTCGGAGCGTGCAAATTGTTGATGGGTGTCCGAATTAGGCAAGTGTGCAAATAATCACAGAACGGAGGGAGTATTATCTACCCAACTCAACAGTTACATACTTTCTTCCCTACTTTACAAAAAATTTCCAACACAATCTATCATCTATCACCTACAAAGTCTAAATAAACCTTTTTTGGTTTTCAAATCCAATGGAATTCAAAAACAAACGTATGATGTTACTTATTTACAGTATCATGGGCTACATGAGTTCTTGAATTCTCATTACATGTTATTGCCAATCTTCAGAACTTGTCATTTCAGTGATGCGTGTGTTAATTATAGTTATATCAGAAGTTCCACGTCTTCCAAGTTAGTCATTTCTAGTTAGTTTGCTAGTATCCCGAGTATGTTTTCCAGCTCTTGGTGTTGGTAAGAGTTTTGTGTTTCAAGAAAATATAATTGTCATTTTGATTTCACTTGATCCCAATGGATCTTAAAGGCCACCAACAGGCCTTCTCTGTCCTAATTCAGGTGATACCAATTTGTACACTTTACCATAATTGGTGCTGATTTAATAGGCTATCGTACCTTTAAAAACTTATATGTTCCTCACCAAATTCTGGGCTGCCCTTGTGATCTTTGATACATGTATTATAGGTGGTGGAATATCCTGGAAATCCATCAGCAACATCATCGACTTTGGTAGAACTGACAACACGTCTAGACTTCTTCAAGGAAAGGAGGTCTCAACTGATGGAACAGCTCCACAGCCTGGATTTGAACTATGGCTCCACGCCTCCCGATTTTGTGTGTAAACTCTCTTCTCCTCCTTGGAACTAGTCATTCGATGCTCATTTCCCTTGTATCTTCTCTGTTTGCTCCGTAGTGTACAGTTGCCCCTCGTCTTTTCTAGTTGCTGGAGTACTGAGCTTCCCCGATGTATGTAATGTTTGTTTTGTTTCAGAGAATACCAAGAATGTTTAAGCCTTTGGAGTTCTGGTTACTACAGCCTTTTTATTAGAATACGTTGTCTAAAGATTAATAAAACTATGTTGCTATTGTTGATATGCAAATTACGCTGAAGAAGCACTGTTGATGTGAAGTTCAAAACTTTGTTTGTTCAAGCAGCTATTTATTGATGATTACCAAATACTGTAATTGATTTTATTTATTATTTATACGAGAACTCAACTGATGAGCTTTTTTTAGTAAAAACAAATTAATTTTTTTTAAATAAAATATTTAAAAATATATATATATACACTTTAGTTTTACAATGAAATGGATACATGCTAGTTGAGTAACTTTATTAGTTGCACGGTGTAATTGTATATTACTTTTTAGTTAAAATGAAAGATATTTTTTTAAGTAAAAATAACTAATACTAATAAATTAACACATTTTAGTAATAAAAAAATTCATTTAAAAAATAGATAAAGTAGGTAGATGAAATAGATAAATTAAGGGTAATGTGGGTTCATTTATGATAAATTGATTTTTTTTAGTAAAATTGAATGACAATTTAAGTAATTAAGTGATGGTTGAAGATAAAATAATGATATTTTCATAAAAGGAATATATATACCCTGCACAAATGAACATAGTTTTGTGAAAAAATATATTGTTTTGAATTTTGACCAAAAAGTTAAAATGATATGGTTGTAGTCTTGTAGATTTCATTATCTACGTTAATAGCACAATGCTTTAAAAAAAAAAACATTAATTGAATATACGGAGTACAAAGTTTGTCTCTGTAATTTAATTGAATTTTGATCAAGAGTTAGAATGATTTGGTTGTGGATGTCAATCATAACTCAAAATCCAAAACTAATTGTGAAATTGTGTACGTTTTTATCTTTGAAAAATTAAACATTTATTTTACAATGCAAAATATATATATATATATATATATATATATATTTATCGTTAAAAAATTAATTTATTTGTAGTTGTAAAAGCAATTGATATAAGTTTTTATATTTAAAAAATGTGTAATTCTCATTTGCACTTAAATGAACTCATATGTACTCAAATTAAATTGTGGTGGAACAAACATTTTTTTATGGGATTAAAGTTTTTTTAGTTCTTTAAATTGGATTGATTTTGAATTTGGTCATGATGTAATACACATTTTGATTTTAGTTTTATAAGTTGCTTAAATTTTGAATTCAGTTCAATTATCCGTCATTGCAGGTAAATGAACTAGTCAAATCCTTAACTCGTGCATTTTTCTACACATGAGCAAATTCACGGTTATTTACGGTTGATTTGAATTGCACACGAGCTAAAGATTTGATCGATTCATTTACCTGCAATGACAGATAATTGGACGAAATTCAAAATTTAGACAATTTATGGGACCAAAATCAAAATGTGTATTTAATCGGGACCAAATTCAAAATTAGTCAACTTAAAACACTAAAAAAAAAAAAAACTTTAATCCCTTTCTTTATATACCATCAAATTTTAATTAATTCAAAATTATAACAAAACGCGCGGATTCTCTCAAATAAGAGGGTGAAGTAATTGGATGATTAAATTAATTTCAAAATAATGATCTTGACGATTTTGCAAGGCAAGCAACGCCCACCAAAACTACAAATTTGGTGTCAATAACGTCTGCCCTTCTTGCCAAAAAAAAAACACATCAAAATTTCGACTCCCAACTTTGATTCTATTCAAAATATGTTCTCAAATAAATGTCAGTTTATTAATATCAACAAAATTTAATCATTTTATTGCAGTAGTATGCCTAACAAATACTTTTTTTTTTTTAATTATAAGTTTACTAATATTCTTAAGTAGGACGACTCCTAATTAAGGGTGCAATAATCTTTTAATATTCTAATTAATAAAAAAATAATTTAATTTGTGTAAATGAATAAAATGGAATTAATAATAGGAATGTAGTTGAATCTTTAATTGTTTTTAGCGAGTTATGGATTGATCATTTATTTTTATTTTTGTGAATTTTAAAATCGATCTATTTTTCTTTTTCTTTTTCAAGATACCGAAATTAATTACTTTCTTCCTTGCTCGTTAAGTTATTCAATTTGTCATTTTTCGACTCTCATTTTTTTTTTTTTGACAACTCTACTACAATACTTCACTAGTATTTTAAATACATTACTGTATTTTTTAAGAGATGGTTTTGGGTGAGACCATCTCACAAATATCATTCCTTTAGACGGGTCTCCTTGATCCAATGTAAAAGTAATAATGTTTAAATAAAAGGAATAAATACAATTTAAGACACTCTATAAGACCATTAAACAATTTAAGACACAAAATATAAATAATACAGATTAGGTCACTTTCTGAATTTGATTCCCTATAATGCCCTTTACATATCAAAAAATAGAATTAAATCAGTTTTTTCAAAATTCCTGAAATTTAGTAATTGTGAATGTGATTGTTTGACGTTCCTTATTCTCGTAAGTTACCAAATTTACACAGATTCTCGTTTCGTAATTGCAGATCGTGAGAATCAATGCATATCATATGTCAATCCAGGGATATTGGCCTTCCATATCATTGGTATTTCAATTATTAGAGGTTAGTTAGTATTAAGATTCAATACATTTCATACAGAAACTCTAAAATTGCCCTTATCCTATGTATTTGATCGATTCATTCTTGATTTACCTTGTTTTGCCCAGAAATGGAGAATCCTCTAATTCTAAAATCGATCACGATGGTAGATGCAACTTGCAAGCTTGTCCGGATACATGTTCAAACAACATACCAAAGCATAATAGATGAGATCAACTACAAATGGCCGAATTTATCAGAAGGTAAATATTCGATTTTGTATTCAATTGGTTGTGTCAAGAACTGTTATTTAGAGTCCGATGGCGATTTAAGTGGTATGATGGAATTCTGCACTTTATATTCTGAAAAGATGATTATTGTATCCCTTGTTATTAATCAATCTCAGACCAACTCCAACAATCTTCCAAAAGATTTATGAAGGATATGGAGTATATGCAATTGCAACTTTCGGCTATAGTGATAAGAGTTATGGGTTGATAAAATTACCTGATTATCAATGTGAAGCGTGGGCATTAGTTGTCAAGGCATTAGATGACAATAACCTAGCCGTATATGGGGATAGAAACAGTGTTGATAATTGTGGTACGATATATAAAATATTATTTTGAAATGTAGGTGCTCTCATATTCAATTACGGGATCAACTTGGAAGAAGTTTACTATTTCGAAGGTTGGAATGCTACCCATTAATTATAAACTCGTGCCTATACACTTCATTAACAAGAATCAGAAAAAGATTATGTTCTGAAATGATCCAGCAGGTTCATTCTACTCATACGATTTTGCAGCATGTGAATATGGAATAATAGAAGAAGTGAATTCAGTGATTTGTATTGACCATACCTTTAAGTATGTTGAAACCTTGTATCTCCGGTGGCAACCTTCTGCCCTTGATTGTTTATGCTTGCAATTGTGTCTTAAATAAACAATGGTTTATCTACTTAATTTATATTTCTAAATATTATCAGTATCATTGTTTGTGAAATTTCTATATATATATATATATTTTTTTTAAATGATTAAATTAATAGATGAATTCTAAATATTTTATAAGTTTCTCACTGAATATTGGTTAAATTATGGTTATATTGAATAACTAATGTAAACTAACGTTATAAACACATCATATTAGGTACAATGTAAATAATATAATACGGATAATTTGTAAGCCGTAATGTGCTTATATATGATGTCTGTGTGATTATAAGTGTATGAGTAAATAGGGTATGCAGAAAAATATTCAAATGTAAACTTATAAGTAGTGTATGACTAAATTATGGAGTAGTTCATTAACAAGATTTTTAATAAAAAATATTACATTTTTTTTTCATACGTATAACATTTTAAGCATATGATGTATCCAATTCAATGAAATGTACGTACAAAATATAAAATGCATATACTGTAGTAGAATAAAGAATATATTTGATTAAGCATATAATTTGTTTAAAGTGTAAAATAACAAATTACTAACACTTGATGTATATAAAAAATTACAAGATTGAACAATATTCCTGCATATCTAAATAATGTTGTGATTCTTATGACAAATAGTTATCAACATTTAACGTGTTATAATATATAATGGTAAATGACATACAAACAGTTAAAAATAAGAAAATATTAAGATTATTAATATATGAAAGATTGTATAATACAGTATTCCACACAACAATCTTTCGACTTCAACATTAATTTCCTTTTTAATATAATTTCGTCTAGCAAATCCAACAAAAAATGGCTGAAAATATTCCAGAAGATGTATCACTTAAAATTCTTGAACAACTTCTTTCCAAAACCCTCATCAAGTTCAAATGCGTTTCTCATATGTGGGAAAAATTGATTTCGTCGGAGGAATTTGTTCAAAGGCACCTCCGGAGGATGAAAATGGATAATAGATTTTCAATCCTGCATCAAGTAAGGGAGGAAAACCCGCCTATATGTTATGAGTTCGTTCCCCTCGCAGTTCCATCATACAGAAGGTTCGTTCGATTTGGAGATGAAGACTATGAAATACTTGGGACGTACGATGGGTTAGTACTCTTTTGCAACACTGATGATCAATATTCTCGGATTAATCCATCTACAAATGAAACCTTTATTAATCCAGATGATCCTATTTCAATACCTCCTGCATTTCACGAAGCATGAGTTTATTTTGTTTTAGGTTTTGACAGTGAATGCAATGATTTTAAAATATTGAGACTAGCTAGGTTTTGGTCTGTAGAAGGCTATCAGTATGAAGTGAAGTTATATTCTTCTAATTCCAATGTTTGGTCATTTGTTTCATCATATCTGTACGAAAAGCCCCCCGTTGCAAACGGTTTTTATGTCGGTGGTCGATTTCATTGGCAAGTTAAATTTGATGGGGAAGTATATAAATTGACATCATTTGAAATGAAGCAATCTGCTTATGAATTAATATATCTTCCTGATTTTATACTCCCAACATGGCATGTAGAATTTCGTGCATTGGACGATTCCAGTATTGTTGTTTATTCTAGCAAACTGAGCCTCGAAGAAAATGGACTCAGCTTGTATTTTCTTCAAATGCATATATTAACTTATCACAGAGATGGGAGTACATGGTCAAGCCTAACAATATTCAAGGAGGAAGGGTTACCTTTTATGTTCAACATCAACCCGATTTGCTATTTGAATTGCTTGAAGACGATTATCATGTTTAAGGAGGAGCCAAGTGGAAAATTTTGCTCTTATGACATAGAAAAAAGAGAATTTCATGACTTGGATTGGTTGAATGAAGCCCCAAATGTCTAACGTACGTATAGTATTTTGCCTAGTTTGGTTTCCCCATTCCCAAAAGTTAATAATAATATGTAGTAGTGTTGTATTTTGTAATCTAGTTTTTAGTACATATGCCATTGAATGTTTTTTTTTATCTATAGTTTTGTAATCTTACCGTATATTTAATATATGAACATCCATATGTTGTTATCTTATGAACAGACATGAATGCAGATAATTATGCACAATGCAACTCGTACTCCATATTTGACAATATATGACTATCTTATTACATTAGATAAATATATTTTAATATTTGTTACTGCATATTCATATATATAGGATGCACGCTGCATACGAGTCAAATGGAGAATAGGCTCGACAAACAAACAAACAATTTAAACATCTGTAATAACTCTGCTTCCTGTCAATGTGCACTCCTTCTGTTCATATTAAAACAACAAACAAACATAATAGTTCATATAATCTTTATAAATAAGTATTATGTCCTTAAAAATAAAAATAATAAACATGGATATTCTATAATTTAAACAACTGTATAAACCAAATTTGTTATTCGCTTTTAGACGCTTGTGCTTCGTAGCACTCATCTCTCTCTCATATTCTTCAATGTCGCTTGCTGTATAAAACATTGAACATCTATCGAAGTCTAATGTCACGTAAATGAAATAGTAGAATTAAAAACCTTATATATATATATACATTAAACGCATTAAGTTTAATTGCACATCTACCTTCAGTCTGAGAAGTTGAATAATCACTACTTCGTTTACTTGCTTCGACATAACTTTCAAAATCTATAAAATTTAAACAGAAAAAATATCAGATGTATGTTGAACATTCAATTACAAAGTACATTATATACAAACAAAATTACCGGAATCTGAAGGCACAACTACATATCTCAGAACTCGCTTCCCTGCATATAATTGTTGTGCAATATTAACTGGAATCTCATTAAATGGAATACAAAGCTTAATAAAAAACTAACACCTTTATGCTTTCCTCATCTCTTATTCATGCAGTCCCTTTTGTCAGTTGAAGCTATCAAAGGCCATAAAAAAAATCAACAATTTAAATAGTGTTGGTCCAGAAAGGAGTATATAACAAGTGTATGGGGGGGGGGGGAATACACTTGTATGCAATTCTTTTCAACTTTTGATCAAACCAGAGTTCAGCAATGTTGTCTTGGACAACTCTGCTAAAGATGATTAACTCTTGAAAGATAATCAAACTACTAAGTACTATTGAGTACTTAGTTGAATAACTATCTAAGGGAGTTATATGTGCGGAATAGTGGTTGGCCCTTTTAGTTTAGACTCCTTTAAAGTTCTGAAATCACTTAATCAATCAAACAATCCAGTTTTCAGGGAACTTGTCCAAATGTCTTTTTGCACAGTCTTAAGTATAGGTTCTTTGAAAGGTCAGTTTTGTGTGCAGTGTTGAATGTATGAAAGTACTTGAAAAACAAATCAACACAAGAGTTTATAGTGGTTCAGAGACTCAAGCTCCTACATCCACTTTCCCTGATTGAACAGGATAATTCCTTCACTCTTGGAATTAACTTGTTTTATAGTGCCAAGGTGCACTTGATCAATAACACCACTCCTTGGTGAATTGATCCCTAGGATGTCTAGAGTCCTAGTACCCTCTTCTCAACTCAGAACTGGACTGTTCTTCTCTCAACAGTCAGCTCCTACCACTTCTACTACTACTACAACAACCTTCTCACTTTCACTCTTGAAAGGGGTAAGGATTGAAGTAATGGTTCCAACTAATGAGATATCCTTTACAATGAAGATCAGTGTATAAGGATTAGGATATCTCTCTAAGCTTTGTATGGATATACAATTGGGTTCAGCTTAGAAGAAGTGTTTGAAGACTAAGATAGTCTTTGATAGCTTTGAAAGCACTCTTGCTTGTAGGATGGTTGTCAAGGTTGAGTTCAGTTGGATGCTATCAAATGGTCTTCACACTTCTGTATTTATAGACAAATGGAGGATTTGCCCGTTGGAGAGGCAGCCCCAAATGTCTATAAATGTCTTCTTTCAGTTCTTCAACTTAGAAGACAGATTCTTGATAGTGACATGTCCTCATTTGGGAAATAAACGGCTGTTAAGACTTTGTCTTCATTCTGCAGCACTCTTCCCAATGTCTGACTTTAAGATACTCTTGTTAGGACATGGACATGGCTTCTGAAGGTTGTTCCAATGATAGGACAACATTCCTTATCCAATTGGACAACTCTCCTTATCACTATCAGCAGTCTTGCTTATCAGCAAGGTTGGCTTGCTCTTCTTCAGATGACTTGGCTCTTACCCTTTGCTTCACTTGAAAGTGATCTTAGCATGATTCATTGATGATCTTTAGGGTATAGTTGTCTCCAACTCTTCAACATGGTTGACCTTAGGCTTTCAGTACACTTCTTCTTGATTAACTGTGCTGAGACAACTCCTTTGGGACAACTCTCCTGAACAACATATTTGGTCTTCAATAGACTTAGTGGTTGTTCCAGAATTTGAGCCTTGAGGGGACTTGTTCTTGATAGACTTCAAAGCATATGTTCCCCCTCAAATTGTGCATCTAATCAACTAAGAGTTGCCTAACATATTAGCTCCTCATCTAGCCTAATTCTATATGTTCTAACAATCTTAGAACATAATCATCTTGACTTAGGCATGTCTCAGGGGTTTTTGGTATTGAATCAAAACATATCTCATTTTATTCCCAACAAATAGCATCATGCTATAGGCAACATATTGAATTACCAATTTAAGGCTATGCATATCCTTATACACAAAATACGTAAATAAACACGAACACCTACAATTCAATACAGTAATGTATGCAACACCATCGACATAACATAAATTTGTCAAACAATCTGCATAATAGACCGGTCGATGATATCCACACGACAGAGCACGCACACTACATTATGCAGTTGATATGTCATATATCATGTTATATGCAATTATATATCAGATGTATGTTGAACATTCAATTACAAAGTACATTATATACAAACAGAATTACCGGAATCTGAAGGCACAACTACATATCCCATAACTCGCTTCCCTGCATATAATTCTTGTGCAATGTTAACTGAAATCTCATTAAATGGAATACAAAACTTAATAAAAAACTAACAACCTTTATGCTTTCCTCATCTCTTATCCACGCAGTCCCTTTTGTCAGCTGAAGCTATCAAAGGCCATAAAAAATCAACAATTTAAATAGCATCATGCTATAGGCAACATATTGAATTACCAATTTAAGGCTATGCATA
This sequence comes from Galeopsis tetrahit, assembly GCA_963675135.1. Lineage (NCBI taxonomy): Eukaryota > Viridiplantae > Streptophyta > Magnoliopsida > Lamiales > Lamiaceae > Galeopsis > Galeopsis tetrahit. The sequence goes on from OY776122.1 coordinate 37,224,212, forward strand.
TCCTTATACACAAAATACGTAAATAAACACGAACAACAACAATTCAATATAATAATATATGCAACACCATCGACATAACATAAATTTGTCAAACAATCTGCACACTAGACCGGTCGATGATATCCACACGACAGAGCACGCACACTACACTATGCATTTGATATGTCATATATCATGTTATATGAAACACTTACGTACAGATGCAATGTATGTGCATTTACCACTGCAGCTAGTCCTTTACTTTTATTATTTTCCACATTTACTCAATTTTACTTGCCTGCTTATGGATTATATGCATAGCTTTTTCGACTACAGTACGGTTAGTTTCTAGCATTAAACATTTATGTTGTGGATTAAATACAATAGTTAAGTGTGTATGTGATCATAGAATGTTAGATACATCTCAATATATTTCAAACAAAATATAGTTAATCGATTCTTATAGATGTACGCTTACAAAACTTTAGATTTTTTATTTTGGTTGTAATAAATACAAATAATCCTAGTATTACCTCTGGTTGTTCTCATTGATACACGCACCTCCCTAGTCCTATTACTTTTTCCAATATTCGATCTATCTTGTTCCTCAATATGAATCTCACGTCTTTTGTCTCTAGCCATACCTGTATATAACAGTTTTTATAAACAAAATTAAAATTTAAAACATAGATAATCGGGAAGAAAACAAAGTTTAAAAAACACAAAAAACAAAAACATAAAACGAGGAATCGAAAACACGAATACGTTGTTTACAGATAAATAAAACATCCAAACTTGTATCATGCAGCTCGAAATCCAAACAAATTAACATTAATAATATCTATATATTAAGTAAGAATCTATTACACAGACGATTTCATATAATTTGAAGGCATCTATCTACCCATTACGAAATCGACAAAACTGATTCAATGTTTAAGGGATTTAACAAAAAATAAGATAAAAAATATAAAAGATACTGAACTCGAATAGAAGTGTATGAGTAGTACATACCTGATGTGCAGAAAAAAATCAATTGGTTGATTAAGATATGAAGTCGTCGGCGAAAACCCTCACGGTAGAATGTAGAGTGATGAAAGAAAGTTGATCCAATTGGAGTTTTGTTAACTTCAATAATGGAAATGTGTGAAAGATGGTATGTTTGTATCAATTATAGCACGATTTACGATGATTGATATAATTTTAATTGTTGCCACACGCATGTAGTTGACTAATGTGTTTTTACCATTAATTAAATTAAGAGGGTAAATATGAACTTTTGCCTCTATTAGTGATCTTTTTTGTAATTACAATTAAAAATGTTTTTTTATTGTTAAAACACTATGTGAAATGACCCTTTAGTTACAAATGAGAAAAAAAAAAAAAACTCCTCTATCAAATTTTATAATTTTCACTTCCCTTTTTTGTTTGTCCAATTTTATAATTTTCATTTCTAAAAATAAAATAAAAATATTGCTACTTTATTTTTACTTCATCTTCATCCACATTTTTCACTTTTTATTTAAACAATCAATTTTCCTTAAAATACGTGTGCAATCCAAATGAAAATAGAATTTTTTTTTGACGGATTTTTTACTATCATTAATATTCCCAAGTGTGGGTAAAAAAGAAATACAATGGGCCATACTTTGACAAATATAAAGTTTGAAATAAAATAAAGGGAAAATATCACTTTTGATCATCAAACTTTTTTTTTATTTGGTCATTCACATTTAGTCACTATCAAAATTGGTTACTCAATTATTATATTCTATCAAAATTGATCATTACGTTTGGTCAATCTGTCATTTGACTAACGGAGAAAGAGTTTTGAGCGTTAAATTTCTCAAAACGTTAAAAATGCATTTTTTTTTAGAACTAATGAAACAAATGGTGTGGAACCTGTGGAGCTTGAAGAAATACCCGTTGAAGAATCTCAGTCAATCACAAAAAATACCTATTTTTTTATGACTAAATTATTATATTATATTTATCTATTATTAGGTCAGAAAGAATTGTTATTCATCTTATATTTATCTATTATTATCTATTATTCAAGAAGATGCATCAAAATTGATAAATATAATGTAAATTGATAATTTTTGTAAATGTACATATTAATATTTTTTGTGATGGAATGAGATTCTTCAATGGTATTTCTTCATACATGTTTCATTCTTACTTTTGGAGATAGAGATCGTCTCACCTTGAGATCCGTATCAATACACGTTTTCTGTTTTCAGCGTTTCTTAAAATTTGTTGACTTCTTCACAAAGAAGGAATGAAGTATACTAGAGGTTGGGACGGAAGCTTAAACTAAAGTAAAAAAGCAAATAAACATATCCTTATCCCTTTTTGTGGTGAGAACAGAAATCTCTCACAGATATACGTGTTTGATTCTTGGAATATACTCTCGTGATTTATGAGGGGGTAATTCTTCTAAGCTTTTCATTTTCCTCAAATATCATAACCAACTTCGTCGATTACTGACCTGCTCAAGGATTTCCATTTCCACAAAGGTCTGTTCATCTTCTCTTCCTTAATTTTGGCTTCAAATTCTGTGTTTGTTTAATTCTGAGTATAAGGAATCTTCCGTGTGTTTGTTGTAGACCCACTTTCATAATACACCCTTTGAAGATGGAATAAGAATACCAAATTTCTCTATTTCTTATTAAATATGTAAGTGTAATAATGAGTAGGGTTTTGATGCTAATTTTGTAAACCTTCATGTGTAAAATTGTAGATGTTGTGAGTGTGTAGTTTATACAGTGTTTTGCATTTTAAGTTGTGAAAATTATTAACTCAAGAATGAAATTGGGTTGATGATATTGTATAACCCTTTTTAGTATAAAAGCAATTCCAAGTTCTTGATTTGAATTGAAGGCTATTCTCACTATGCAACAAAACTCAGATACACAACTTTAGCTTAAGTCCTGCTCTAAATCCTGTATCCTTCATTTTGATATGCTCATCTCTCTTCAAAGAGAATAATGTCTTGCACTTAGTTCAAACCAGGCCACTATTTTTCCGAATTTACAGTATTTCTGTCTCTCCTTTGGCCTGTGAATTTTACATGTTGCTGATATTAATGGGTGTTTTTTGATCCCATATTTTCCTCATATAGGTGGCATGCACATTTCTATTTGATCTTGCATTATATCTATTCTGTGAAGATTTTTATTTAGCACAGATTGACTAACTTTATCCGTTGAAGTCGCATTTTTGTATTCTAGTAAGAGCAGGTAAATAAAAGATCTTTGAGAATTGGTCTTTTTAATCATAGTATTCATACTTCAATGACAACAAATATAATGTTCTTTCTACGAAATGTTTCTTAACTCCCTTGATGCATCCTTGGTGATATATATCTATGTAGCCGACGTTTTGAAAAGAATCATATATGACTTCTTACCCTGGTAGAGCTTAAGCTAGACAATTATAGAACTTAGATGACTGTACTGCTTAAATAGTTCTTTGAAAAGAACCCGATTTTAGATCAATTTTGATTGACACATGGCTTCTGTATGAAATTTTGAGTCGAACATTACATGGTCTTGTGTTTTACTTTGATTTCAACAAATGTAAAACGAATGTCTCGACTCCTGTATCTTCTTTACGGGATGTGAATACAATATGAACATCAATGTAAACTGCATGTCTTATACTATATTATTGTTTAACGTAATACTATGGGTATGTTTGGTTTGTTAGATTAGCATGGATTATGCTTGATTGACTTTTTATTCCCGACTAATCAAATGTTTGGTTTGATTGATTGTGGCCCGGGTTTAATGCAAGGCCCGCTAATTTTGTACTATTTATCGTGCATTTGTGGGACTAATAATCCTAGGGGAAGGGTGAGTTAATTTGTCCCATGTTTTTCCATCCATCAATCCAAACTAGCCTTATATGTGCAAAAAAGTAATCTCGTTAAGGTAAACAAGTAATATTGTGTCTGCTACCCAATTTTGACCCGGGAGATTTTTGTTCCTATATTTAAGGGATATTACTTGATACAATTGGAAGTTGCTTACTACACGTCTGTATTTTCCATTTAACAAAAGTATCTAACTTACAATTCCTGTAATCCAGTCGAGTAGGTGCAGTTGAAGCATACATGATCCTGCAATCTGCCTTTAAATGAACCTTCAATTTCCCAGACATATTCCTTGGTCTGGGGCCAACCCAAACAAGGATATATCATCACCCAAAGAGAAGGCTACAGAGGCCACATTCTGGAAATGGTCTATTTTCGCAATAATTCCATGGGCTATGAAAGCCCGGGATAAGTTTCAGATGCCAACAACTGTGAATAAAGATCTAAAGAAGCGGGCCCTGCCTCGGGGGAGCACAAGGCCTGCGACTCAATACTCAAACATACGGTTTAGACCGTATGTTTCTAAGGTTCCATGGCATACGGGCCCAAGAGGCTTTCTTTCTCAGTTATTTCCAAGATACGGGCACTACTGCGGGCCTAATTGGTCGAGTGGGAGAGATGGGGGGTCTCCTATTTGGGACAAACGTCCGATTGATTGGTTGGACTTCTGCTGCTATTGCCATGATATAGGGTACGACAGCCATGATCAGGCTGAGCTTCTCAAGGCTGACCTTGCTTTCTTGGAGTGCTTGGAGAAGCCTCATATGAGCACAAAAGGAGATCCGCATGTTGCTTTTCTCTACAAGCTTATGTGCACTTCAGGTAATATATATCATTGCATTCCATCATATAATCTGGACCGTTCGATTGGCTCTGAAGTACATGACAAAATTAGGGGGCGTTTGGTTCAAATTTTTCAATGGGAATGGTAATGAGAATCATTGAATAGTGAATTACAATGATATGATGGTTACATTGTTAGTGTTTTGCTCTAATCTTAGAATATGTAAGACGAAAAAATGATTGTTGGATGAGGAATAGTGGAATGATTTAAGAGAAATGATTATAGGAGGGGAGATTGTTAATCAATTGGTTCTAAAATACATGATTTTTTTTTTTAACATTATCATACACCCACATGGATATATAATTCCTATAGTGATTTCCTGCAGTTATCGAATAATTCAATTCAACGTTATGCTCTACTCCTATTTACTGGGGGTGCTTGGTTCAAGTTTTCCAATGACAAGGACACTATTCCATTATCATTCTCATTGAAGAATCTGAACCAAATGCCCCCTGAATTTAATTGTGTTTATGTATAGACAAAAAATTGTATGCACAATGTGCACCACCGTATTTGTTTTTTAAATGATACTCCGTATTAGTTATTTTACTAAAAAGTACTGGTCTATCCCCAAACATAATACTCCTTGTTTAATTGAAAAGTAATAGTTGCTTACAGTAGCAATGTACAATAGTGTTACTTTTGTTTGATGCAGGTCTTAGGAATGTATTGATACCGTACAGAAAGAACCTTGTGAAGCTGCAATCTGGGAAGGTATTCTTTCCGTCATTTTTACCAATGAATATCAAATGGAGAAGATGGAACGTTACTAAGTCTTAACGACGTGAAAATGTAAGTTTAGGATTAAGGAGACGTCGCTCCGTAGCTGATTAAGGAGACGTCGCTCCGTAGCTGTTAGGTTTAGTAATGGGCTACATACTCATACTGCTTCATCCTGTAATGGTGTATATATATTAGAGTGTGTATTGAGAAAGACTGCTACTGTTGTAAATATAGTGTATAATATGAGTTGCTCTTCACTTTCTCTTTCTCAAATTCATTTCCTTTACTTTTGTACTGGCACTGGTATTGGCATTAACTTCAGAATAGTATTCAATATACTCCCTCCCATACTTGAAGACCCATTTTACTATTTTGGGTGTCCCATACTTGAAGACACTTACCTAAAATAGTAAAAATATTTTTAAACAATCTTCTTAAAATATTACAATATTACAACAAATGCGACTACTTTATTACACTAAAAAATAACTTTATTACTCCCTCCGTCCTGGGGAAAGCTCCCCATGAGCTCCGGGCACGGAGGTTAAGAAATACTAAATAATAAGTAGATGTAGTAGAGGTTATATGATTGAGAGAGAGAAGAATATAATGAAATGTGAGAGAGAATAGTTACCAAAAAAGAAATGAGGAGCTTTCATTGGGATGGACGAAAAAAGAAAGTTGGGTAGCTTTCACCGAGACGGAGGGAGTACTATTTATAAAGTTGAAAAGTCTTTACTATCCTCACTTTATCTTATACAATACTAATAAACAATTCATTCATTAAAATCTATACCCAATTGGTTTGGACCTTCAAGTATGGGACGGGAGGTAGTATATATAGATAGATAGTGAGAGAGTCATGAATCCAAAAGCTGTGATTTATGGATGTTAAGAGTGAAAACTTACCATTAAATATATATATAGGGAGGGAGAAAGTTATGTTTCCATATACTCAATCCAGTATTTCACGAAAGAAAAATCAAGACTTCATATCAAGCAAGATTCAAGATTTCATATGTGGGGCATATCCATGCTCCAACTTGTGTTATGTAAATTAATTACTATGAGGTTGTGTTTGGATGATGTGATTTGATTTGAGGAGGCATTTAAAATCAAATGAGTTTAAAGTACATGAATTTTAAATGACATGCTTTTAATGAAGATTTGAAATCATCTCAATTTTAAATTAAAAAAAAAAAAAAGACTAAAACCTAAGTATTTAAAAGCCCTTCATTCATTTTTTTTTAATGGAACAATTTTACCACTCTATCACAATCTATCTCCTCACCAAAATCGTCTATTGTCTATTGCATTCTTATTTAAAAAAAGGGTAGGGCTGCTGTGTACTCAAGTACTTGAGTCCACTTGCAGCCCTACTTATGTGGATAAATAATATATTCCACGCAAATATACCAACTAGCCGTTTTAGCCTAGTGGTTGCCCCTTGAGTTAACATACATTTTTAATTAAAAAAACAAAGATACACTTTTTAGTTATAATAACATACACTTTTTCGAACCGTTGATTGGTCTAACGGTCAACATTTGACTGGTCAAACATACACTTTTTCGAAAAAAAAATTGATAAAAATTGAAAAAAAAAATCGAAAAAAAAATTTGGAAAAAAAAAAGTCAAAGTTTGACCGTTGATTGGTCTAACGGTCAACATTTGACTGGTCAAAGTCAACATACACTTTTAATTAAAAAAACAAAGATACACTTTTTAGTTATAATAACATACACTTTTTCGAATCGTTGATTGGTCTAACGGTCAACATTTGACTGGTCAAACATACACTTTTTCGAAAAAAAAATTGATAAAAAAAATCGAAAAAAAAATTTGGAAAAAAAAAAGTCAAAGTTTGACCGTTGATTGGTCTAACGGTCAACATTTGACTGGTCAAAGTCTACTGGGCTGCGGGTCGGGTGGGCCTAGGGGCCTAGAGTACACCGTGTACTCAGAAACATACAAGAATTTGGCTTAAAAAAATTCATTTTTCTATTTTAATCTCAAAATAATAATTCAAAATTTTAATTTTAATTTTAAATCATAATTATTATTTTTAATCTCTCTCCTCTTCAAAATTTCTAATTCTCCTATTTTAAAATTTAATCTAATTAAATATTATGTAATTTTGATTTTATATTTTATATTTTATATATTTTAAATTTTAAATATCTTTAATTCATCTATTCTCTACCCTCATTTCTCATTCTTTATCTATGTTTTTTTGGTTTTATTTACATTTTTTTTTCTATAATTTTTTCTCATTCTTTCACTATTTATTAATTTTTTTCTTTTCTTCCATTTTTTTTTTCAATTTTATCTCATAGTTATTATGTGTCTTCTTACAACTTCATCTCATAGAAAGAGAGTTTCTCATTCTCTCTCCTTATTATATTTTTGGAAAAATGTCATTTTTGGTCACTGAACTTTACCACTTTTCACATTTGGTCACCCACATTTCATCACTGTCAAAATTGGTCACTCACTTATTCTTTTCTATCAATTTTGATGATGCTGTTAGAGAATCCGTCATTCACTAACGGAGGAGAAAAGGTTTTGAGCCGCCAACTTTTATTTTCCCTCTTTTAATTCCTTAACCATAAACCCTCAAGTCCATTTTTTTTTAATTATAAATGGGGAAATAAATTCTAATAATTAACTATTTTGAAACAAGTTTTTATTCCCAATCATTATACAAATTCAATATGAAAATCAGTAACAAAATACAATCTGAATAATTTTCAACCAACCACAATGAATACAATAATTATAAACCATTGAACTACACACCATAATTATAAAAACAGAGTACATAACTAGTACATGACCACCATAATTTGACTAATTTGGCTTGCAATCACTCTCACTTGTTTTCCTTTGGTCATTTTGATGAACCACTGTCACTCTTTCTCATGTAAGTAGCTAGATTTGACATAGTAATGTAATTCACCCCTCCTCTCTTGATGATTGCACAACCTATAAAATAAAAAATTAGTCACCTAACATTACAGTAATTATAAAATGACATTGTAAAAGTAAAACAACAACAACAATGAGATGATAATAAATTATAATTGAGTTATATGATTATTAATAACTTACTGATAATTCTTGGCTACTCAAGGGTTGGTTGATGGATCACCCAATGTTCTAGAAAATGCATAAGAATTCATTTCTCACCTATTACAACATATAAATATAATAACATAATTTAGTGATACAAAAAACTTAAATATTAAATTGAAATAAGAAATACATATGGTACATACAGGTAATTTTTGTTTCTTTACTTGAGTATTGATTGCTGGAGTATTTTCCACACTGATTGACTAAGATTTTCCACACTGATTGGTGGAGTAAATCCCACCTTCTACAACAGCATGATTTTTGTGATATGTCTCTAGTGTGTTGGTCGAATGGTCCCATGATTTGAAAATGTCAATCATCTGATTTCATAGGAATGCATTCAAGTGCTTCCTTCATATTTTTTTTTGTAGTGTCAACTTGATTTTAGGGCATATTGCATCATCTCATTTTTCTGCAACATCTCTATTCACTTGCAGTCTCACCTTGATAATGTTTCTGATTGTTTCAAACATGGTGATGATTGGTTTATCTCTTGCAGGAAGAATGGTCCCATGTTATTGGTCAAGATATCACAATTTGGAAAAGCATTGAAGTATGCTTTGGACCATTGGGAAGGATTTCTCTTTACAAGTCAGTCATATGCTTTTTCACGTAAGTCCTTCATTGCTTCCATTCTAGCATTTGAAGCTTTCAATTCTAGTTGCTCTTAGCTTTTTCATGTTACTATAAAGGTGTTGTACACAAAATCTTGTTATCTGCGTCAGGAAATAAACTCTCAAATGCTGGGATCAACCCTTTTTTTTGCTTGTCACTCATGAAAGTCCAAGCATACTGATTATCAAACCCAATATCATTATCCAGCCATGTTAGAAACCACTCCCAAGTATCTTTGGTTTCACTCTCCATATGCAACTGAGAACAAATTGTTGTTGGGATCTATCCCAACTGCAGTTAAAAGCTGACCACACACCAGTAATATTAATTATCCAGCAATATTAATTATCAAACCCAATATCATTATCCATGTTAGAAACTTATTTCAAAATAGTTAATTATTAGAATTCATTTTCCCATTTATAATTATTTGGGTTTGATAATCTATTCTTAACCACGCACCAATAATATTAATTGAAGATAAATTCAGTAAAATTAAAAAAAAAAATGGAGTTGGGAGTTTAGGGTTAAGGAATTAAAAGAGGGAAAATAAAAGTTGGCGCTCAAAGCCTTTTCTCCGTTATTAAATGACGGATTCTCTAACAGAAGTGGTAATTGATAGAAAAGAATAAGTGGGTGACCAATTTTCATAGTGATGAAATTTGGGTGACCAAATGTGAAAAGTGGTAAATTTCAGTGACCAAAGTGATATTTTCCCTATATTTTTAGTTTTACTTCCATTTTTTTTCCCTGTAATTTTATCTCATTCTTTTTCTATTTAAATTTTTTGCGTCCATTTTTATTTTATTTTTTCTCATTAGTCTTTCTGCAATTTCTCTTTTTTTTTGCTTCCATTTTTTTTTAAAAAATTCTCATTCCTTCACTACCGAGCAGAAAGTATTAATCTCATTCAACAATGTCTAGTGTTGTAAAAATTTTAAATTATATTACAGGAGACTTTGAATTTTAATTTTTTTACCTGAACATTGGAGTATGAACATTGACGCTAAAGAATGAACCAATGACAACAATTATAAAAACGGTCATGAATGATTATAAAGAGTGAACCAATGACAACAATTATAAAAACGATCATGAATGATTTTCTTATATCTGTTTATTCCGTCATTCATATATGATTATAGAATTACGATTTCTCAATTGAGTTCAATTTGATTTTTTTATTGTTACAGAGTGAATCTCTCATAAAAAAAAATGGAGAGTAAGTTTTTTTTTTCTTTCTTTCTGTTCTTAGTTTTCCTGCAATTTCTCATTCTTTTTTTTCAATTTTTTCTCATTCCTTCACTATCGAGTAGGAAGTATTAATCTCATGCAACAATGTCTGGTGTTGTAAAATTTTAAATTATATTACGGAAACTTTGAATTTGGATTTTTTTAATCCGGGCAGTGGAGTATGAACATTGACGGTAAAGAGTGAACCAATGACCAGAGTTATAAAAACGGCAGAGTTGTAAAAACGGTAATTTTGAATGATTTTTTTTATATTTGTTTATTCCAACTTTCATTTTTTTTATATTTGTTTATTCCATCTTTCATATGTGATTATACAAGGGCAAGTTGGTGTCTAGCACAAAAGGCACCCTTTAAGAACTTGTTGGTACATCCAATGGAAAATAATGTTAGGAGATACAAATTGTTACTTAAAAAGACCATTGTGCCCTTAAAAAAAATTCCACCTACCCTCTTCTTTCATACTCTTTCTACTCAGTTATTTTATTAAAAAAATTATATTCAGATTTCTTATTTTTTTATTCATCCAATATTTTTATTCAAACATTTTAATTCCAATTTTACTTGAATTTTAAATTAAAAAATTTTCACCTTTAAGATTTTTTTTTGCTTTTCAAATTATATTTTATTCTTTTTTACTCAATTTTTATATTCAAATTTCTTAGCTTTTCTAATTCACGCAAAAAAAAAAAAAAAAAAAAAAAAATTAATTCAAATTTAACTTGAGTTTTTTTTATTCATTTTTCCAAAAATTTAAGTCATCAATTTTTTTTAATTTAGTTAAAACCCTTTTTTTTTCTAAGTCTTTGACCGGTCAAATCATACATTTTTATCAACTTAATTCAATTTTTTTTATTCAAATTATTTTTCTTTAGTTTTTTTATTTATATTTTATTCAAATTTTTTATTCAAAATTTCTAAGTCAATTTTTTTAGTTCATTTTTCTTTATTCAAATATTTTAATTTATATTTTTACATAATTAAAATATGAATATCGATATATGTATTGAATATTGATATATATTTAATATAATTAAATATTGAGCATTGAATATCGATAAATATTGAACACTGAATATATATATATATATATATATATATATATATATATTGAATACGATGACGCGATGGTTGAACATATATAATTACATTTAATTAAAATGTTGACATACAAGACTAGATATACCCAGAAAAAATGAAATAAAATAACAAAAGTAGAGAAATCATACTAAATCTTTGCAATTAGAATGTGTATTTTTTATTTAAGAAATGTTTGAGACATGCTCTTAAGTCGATGCAGGAGTGAATATAAATCAGATTTATATATAGAACACTAGCCACATAATCAGATTTATATATTGAATTATATATATATATATATATATATATATATATTGAACACTAGTCATTTATTGAATCATATATACATATTTGATCCAGACTGCACACCATCTTAAAGTAACACAGAAGGGATTGCCTTTTATCCCAATGAACTCAAATAATGATTTAGTCGCATTACAGAATTCAAGGAAGTACTACCAAGGACATCCATAGGTAGCTGACTTCAAATATATTTATAGAAAAGGGAAATACAGACCCTAATGCAAGGAGCTAAACATACCATGACTCTTCTTTTCACCACGCATAAGATAGACATCTTGAACTCTACCATAAGGTAAAAAATCTGGAAAAGGAAATCATAGTAGCACCAGTCATTTTTCCTTCAGTAAAAGTTGCAGCAAATCAAAATAATCCAAGTATTTAGCAAATAAACTTGAGATAGAACGGTTCGGTAAGTCACAAAACATTTGATGCCAAAGAACCAATGCCAAAGAACCAAAATTGTCTGTTATTAGTTGCACTAGTCAATGACTAACTACTCAGGTGCACAAAATCCACTGCCCAGACCTCATCAACCAAAAGAAAATAGAAACAGAATATGCATGTGAAACATTATGGTTCCCTCAGGCAAAGCCCTAGTAACATCAAGCACATACTTCTTCAACATCCTTCTTTGTAGCTTGTTTGCTCAATGACCCAACAAACAACTTGTATTCAGTTGCACCTGCAATCATGTGAAAAGACCAACGGAAATATATATAGAGCTGCTTTACCAAATACTCCATAACAATTCAAAGTACATAGTTGAGGGAAACAACAAAATTTGGAAACAAACTATTATATGAGGTTTAAGAGCTCTGCAAACTAGAGATTATAATAAAGTATCAAGACGTTCTCGCTCTCCATCAGCATATCTGACTTGTATAGGACCCGCTGCCTGTATAACCTATGAATAAATGAGACATATAGGAGCAAAAATTATCAACATAAGGAAACTGACAAAAAAATATAACCCTGTTAATGTGTACTGATTATGTAATGCTCTAATGGCCCTATCTATCAGCCTCTTCAGAAGAAGCATATTTAATGAAACAGAATACTGCATAAGCCAAAAATTGGTACCCAGATTTTATGATTTATTCTTCCATCATCAAAGAAAAAACATAGGTGCAGTAACATTGAAGCTCAAAAAAATTGTGGTTATATCAAAGCTAAAAAGTTACAAAAATTTATTTAGGTACAATATATCTATATAGATGCACCCAATGGATCAAGATACAAAACCACACATTCTAGTATTCAAACGTTACGTGCTAATCAACCCATATATACGCTGCAAACGCATAACAAAGCACAATAGCATCTCACATTACTTTCTTCCTATACTTAAAGGCCATAATGAGGAGATTACGAATATAATGGAAGTTGGATAGCAGAAGAATGAATCTGACGAAAATCACCTATGACGTTTAACCCAAACCAAAACTCAACTGAAATCTATAATTAACCACAAATTATCAGATCAGTTCTTTAGTATTTTGAGTTTTAAGATTTTTGGGAAGAAATTCTAAGAAAATAAAAACTTGGAAAAGAGAGTAGAAATTCACTGAGTCAACTCAGTGTGTCAACACCCCCAAAAAACCCTAGATCTACGCCGCCATCACGCGAGCGGCGCAGATCGGAGAAGACGAGCCCCTTGACGCTCTGCAACGACGGCGGAAGGCCCCCCTCGACTGAGCATTCAAGCTTTGCAATGACGGTATGCCGCCAGCACGCGAGCGGCGCAAATCGGAGAAGACGAGCCCCTTGACGGAGCATTCAGGCTCTGCACCGTCCGCGTCTCGCTGACTTCGCCGTCTCAAAATACCCAAACGGCCGCCATTTTCGACGAGTTGCGAAAACGTCCGACGAAGGAGAGAAAATCCAGTTGGCGGTGGAGATCGGTGAGCAGCGCCCGCGCCACCTCCACCGTCTAAAACTCCCAAGCCACACCCTCCTATTCCTCATATTTGCATATCTCCTGTGTGTGTGTGTTTTTTTCCATTTCAGATCTTCTGTGTGCGTGTTTTTTCCCCATCTGAAAATGTGAGAGAACAAAGATAAACATTTGAAAATGAAATAGAAAGAGAGAAGACAATATTAGTAATCTATATATATAAAAGGAGGATGAGGGTTCTCCTGCTTTCGACACGTGTGCATTTAGACCCCTCCTCCTTCTGCCATGTGTCTGCCATGTCATACATTACAAGAATAGGAATCTAGAGAGACTCTTAAAAATACTTTTAATCTCACCCTTCATTCTCATTAATTTTCTCAAACTTCAATTTCTAACATTTTTTTTTATTGCGAAACTGAAATACCATTAATTCTGAAACCAAAATTCAGTTAATGATAGTATAATTGCTGAAATAAGTGTCTTGGATCTCTTCAATTTCTAATGTAAAGTGACCCTTGGTTTACTCTGTTTTAGGTTATATATGGTATAGTGTGCAAATTATAAATTATGGATGCAAATGCGATGGGATGTATGGTTCTATCATATGAGTGATCAAGATCCAAGGAATTCTTCTCTTATCAGAACATTGCTGCTATTTTTAATATATTAGTAAATATGTTTGATGTCATGCTTTGTCAGTGAATGATTCATTTGTCAATATCCGGATATGAAAGCAAATTCCAGAGAAACTACCCTATGCCAATTCCATCTTCTTGCATGCAGCAAAGCGAGTTTCCTCCCAAAGAGAAATGAAAATGAAATAAAAGAGAGTGATTCTATTTAAAGAAAGGCATGTAAATTATTTTGTATTTGTGTCTAACTGTTGTAAAATGTTATTGTACTCCTTCCCACAACTGTTTTACAAAGATGAGTTAATTCATATACTCCGTACTTTCTTGAATTTTCAACTAATATTTTTTATTGTTGTCAATGTGTATTTCAAACGTCTCATTTTCTAATTTCAAGATTCTTATAATAATTTAGTGTGTATTTCAAACGTCTCATTTTCTAATTTCAAGATTCTTATAATAATTTAGTGTGCATTTGTTATTTAATGCTTAAAAATTTGTCTTTAAAAAAACATCCACGAACTATACAGGATATTGCTTTATATTTATGTTATAATGTTGTTGTCGTTTTTTCATGTTTTTTATTTTTTCGTGTGGTTATGGAAATTATTCTTTAGGTATGTGAATATTTGGGCACGAATGTGTTCCCTTTGTTAAAGTGGACATTTTTTTTTTCTGTTATATATTATAGAGGTGGAGCACCTACAAGTGAAGTTGTGGACTCCAATCCTGATGGTTCAATTGCAAACCCTTCGACTTTCTAGCAGTACTTGTGTGGTGATTCTAATTTGATGGCATCAACACTTCAAGTATTATAAAAAGTTGTTGATCATAAAAAATGCTATTAATTTTACTTAATTGATGAATTTTGTTGCAATATGTTTATTCCAAAAATTTAGTCATGCTTATCCTATATTTTATGAGAAACAATTGATGCAATATGTTCTAACATCAAATAAGAATAAGTATAATATCTCACATACTCTATTAAACTTAGGAATGTAGAAAACCTTTTGAAATCTGTATAATTTTGAGATTTGTTGTTAAGTCTCTTTGCTAAATATGCATTATCTTCTTACACTATGTATGATTATAAAAGAAGGAAAAATATAATATGTTAGTTTACATTGCATAGATTCATTATTCAATTTTTTTAAAATTACAATCTTAGGTCTATTTTATGTCCTAAATTTAGGATCTTAGAAAAATATGATCAATTAAAAGTAATGGGGCACTATGATTTTTTTTATCATGCTTTAAAAAATTGTGATTTTGTTGATGGTAGACCCAAATTTGAATATATAAGAAAAGATGTGAAGATTTGAAGTTTATTTATGCTTTCAATATTGCAAAGATAATCGTTTCTTTATTTTTTATTGAATAGAATGTAAACATTCTCTTTGTCATGTTGAATTGCCAAAACATAGGACTATTGATCATTTAACTTGAGAGAGGGGAAATATGTCTCGATCAGTCAGAAATAGATCTCTTTCCGCATGGTGTATTAAAAAAACACGGGTATTTTATTCTGACGCACATAAAATACAAACATAACTTATCTACACTTCGAAAAAATGATTAGTCAAAAAAAAAATGCCTTTACACAACTTAATTCAGGGTGTTTTTATAGATGACATTAAATGAAAGAGGAGAAATATATACCTTTTGTTTAAGGCAAGTAATACTTAAGAATTTTATTTTTGTAAACAAGCAAAATATGAAGGCAGTAATATTAAGACAGACTCCATACTCTTTTTGGGAGAGAGTTTTAACATATCTATATATATGTATACTTATTTTTTTACCGACTATACAAAAAATTAAAATAGGCACATGCATTGCATAAGTGTTTTTATAGATTGAAATAAATGGAAGAGGACGAAGATAGATTTTTTGTTTAAAGCGGGTAATATTACATTTTTTTTTTTTTTTAATAAACAAGCAAATTATAAAGGCACTGATAGCAAGATAAACTATAAAATAAATTAAAACTAGCCCGTGCATTGCACGGGTGAAAATCTAGTTGTTTGAGAGGGAGGAAAGAGAAAAGTATCTAATTTTTGGAAATGAAGGATAGGAAAGACATTTTATAAGACAATTTGTATTGTCAGGAACTAAAAATATAACTTGTACTTTTGAACTCTTAAGAGGCAAAATATGTACTAATAAGTCAATAATCTCATTATACAATTACGATTTCTCAATTGAGTTCAATTTGATTTTTTTTTCTTGTTACAGGGTGAATCTCTCTCATAAAAAAAATGGAGAGTAAATTTTTTTTTTTTCATTTCTTAGTCTTCCTGCAATTTCTATTCTTTTTTTTTTCCTTCCAATTTTTTTTTCAAATTTTCTCATTCCTTCACTATCGAGCCGGAAGTATTAATCTCATGCAACAATGTTCGGTGTTATAAAAATTTAAAATTATATTACGGAGACTTTGAATTTAGATTTTTCCTGCAATTTCTCATTCTTTCCTTTTTTGGTTTTGCTTCCATTTTTTTTCAATTTTTTCTCATTCCTTCACTACTTATTAATTTTCATTTTTTTGCTTCCGTTTTTTTTTTTCCATGCAATTTTATGTCATAGAAAGAAAAGATTGAGGATTGAATGGTTATGGACTTATGATTTCTCAATTGAGCTCAATTTGTTTTTATTTTTTTTAATAAAGAACAACTGATTTTTTTAAGGATTTCTATACTTTAGGTACACTAATCTAAACATGTTATAGGTCCGTTTAAATCAGGGTTTTTTTAACCCGGACCGGTTAGCCCACAGGCTAAACCGGGCCAGTCCGTAGGTCTACAGGGCCAGCCCGCTAGCCCGAGTTGTTATCTAGCCATAACTATAAGCATTAAACAACTTTTTTAAATAAATAACATGCAAACAAATTTTGACCATTTGATTTTGGACCATAGCCATAACTATAAGCATTAAACAACTAATTATCATTCATTAGTCACTATTACTATTTTTTATTAGATTATGATATCTGTTTAGATTTATTTAACTATATTAAGGACCAATTAGTTCTAGAATTGTGTTTAAATTATACTTTTATTTTCTCATTTACTAATCATCAACTAATTAAATATTTTTCTATTTTATTTTCTTGTTGTACGTGTCAATTGAGACCTTTAATTTTAAAAGAAAATAAAATATTGTAGTCCGTTAGTGGCCCGTTTAGCCCGTGGCCCGCCAGGGTTAGAGTTAGGTCCCAACAATTATAGGACCGTTAAGTATGAACTGGTTAAGGCCCTAGCCCGTTTAGCCCGTAACCTTGTAGGGCTGACCCTATAGGCTTGGGCCAGCCGATAGACATCTCTAGTTATGACCAAAATCATGTGAGGGTGTGATTGTTGGGATCAAATGTGCGAATTCCTCTAAAAAAAAACTTTATTATAATTATATTTTTTAAGGGAAAAGATAACACATTTTAAGCGCAAGTAACTTTACTACTTATATAAGATGTGCTTATAAATTAATTTTGTTTACTCATGATTTATGCATACTTTTGTAAAGTTTCTAAAAATATCAATAGTAACTTCTAAATCTCATATGTCAAATTAATCTGACACTCAATAATCATATCATCAATGGTTATTTTCAACTAATGAATTTTGAACACATTTGTTTTTTTTAAAATAACTATTAGGTTCATTTTACTCCTATTTTTTACAAATATAGTCAAGCTTATTTTTTTTGTTTTTAATAGGTTCAAATTGGACATAAATAGACCAATCGGCCCTTTTTTATTTTTTTTAATTACATTATTTTAGTTAAAATTTGCAATTAATCATCTTAAAAATGGAATCTCGAAAATTGATTCACCTAAAATCACGCTAATTAATATTATTTTTCTAATCATTATATTATAATTCACATAAAATCACGTTAATTAATATTATTTTATAATTTAATTTTTTTTAATTAATTAATTAGATTTTCAAATTTATTTAACAGTTCAATTATTATTATATAATAAAATTTATCTGCATTTAATTATCATTTCTTACTGATTAAAATATGATAATTATTTTGCATATAACGTTATGCATAATTAAAATCATTTTCTAAAATTAGATTGAAATATGATAATTATGTTGTATAAGTCAAATCATTTTCTAAAATTAGATTGAAGACTATTTTGCATATCATATTATGCATAATTCAAATCATTTTCTAAAATTAGATTGAAATATGATAATTATTTTACATATCACGTTATGCATAATTCAAATCATTTTTAAAATTAGAATAAAATATGATGATTATTTTTCATATCATGTGGGGTGGGGTGGGTTCCACATCGACGAGCTCCCTCATTAGTGTTTATTTCCAGCTAAAAAAATAGAACACATTCATTTTTAATTTTTTAAAACAGAAAAAGTGTAAAAAATCAATTTCATACGGATTATGCTGTAGAGAGCTCTGAGTGTGCGAATTTGACTTGTGCTCAAGTAGAGAGAAACACCGCAAAATCATAGGGGAAAAGCCGCCGCTGTCGAATCGAAAACCAATTTTCTTATTGATCCAGACGCCGTCTCGAAGGCATTCGTAGAGCACTACTACTCGACGTTCGATGCCAATCGGACCGGGCTCACTGGCATGTATCAGGACGTGTCGATGTTGACCTTTGAGGGCCAGAAAATCATGGGATCCCAAAATATCGTTACTGTGTTAAAATGTGTTATATCTATACAGGTTAACCGGTGGCGCGATAAGCCTTTAAAAGCAGGGCATCAGACGAGCAGCGAGAGGGTAGAGTAGGTGGATGTAGAGGAAGATTGTTGTGTAAATCGCACATAGTGAGGGTGTGGAATTAGGGTTAAGGGTTTGACTGAATTTTGAGAGAATAGGGGGATGAGATGATTTGAAAGAAGAGAGAGATTTCAACGTGCAAAAATTATGGAATTTTAAACTTGAAATAATATTTATTATTCAAAAATTGAGACATTTGTAAATTAAGGGTATAATAGGGGTTTTAATTCCATTTTGACTCTAATAGTAATTATTTAAATTTGTTGTCCCTATTCGTAAGATGTGCTATAGAAATGACTCTAATGAGAAAAAATCTCTTTGTTTTTCAATCAATACATTTTGTTTACATAAAAGTGTTTAGAATTTATATTTTAATAACTTTGAATCGAAAAAATATTTGTATTCAATTCTCGCGTTGTACACTATCTTATCTCTATTTCACAACTCTATTTCAATTCTCTCCTCCTTGAATTCGATCAATTTCACCTATTCTTCCATTTCAAAATCCTACATTTTTATTCTAACTTTTTTAATTTAAATATTATCTAATTTTTATTTTGATTTTATATTTTATATATTTTAAATTTTAAATAATTATAGCACAAACCATTTTACCACAATTTTGAATAATGATGATTGTCTCAACTAAGTTAAATCTCTAATCCTTTTTATATTCCGCCACTATCAGATCATTATTTTATCTTCGGCCACTCTCTCAGTATAGAAAAACTTCAAATTTTGAAGTGTTTTTTTTTTGGAAGTGTTAATAATATCTTATATTGTTATGATTTCCTTTACTTTGTTTATATTCTTGATAGTTGTTGTCATATATTGAAAGTAAAATATTACTTTCAAAAAATGGTAGTGTTTCATATGTACCAATTTTCTTTTATTGTGTTTAGTCTCTAGGGTGAAGATCAAAAAAGAATTGAAAACCCTTCCAATTATAGTGAAAGAGCTAGGAACAAAATCATTTGTCTATATTAATATGAGAAACCATGCAACAAATATTGTGTAAAAATTTGTACTTCTTTATTAATAAAATTATTTATTTTATTAAATTTATAGTTTATAAATATATTTTATAATGCTCTTACTTTTTAAAAATATTTTCTTACTTTTACAATTAAAATCATAATTTTATTAATTCATAGGTTATTCATATATTAAAAATATTATAGTACACAATAATAGAAATTAAAATTTATAGAAATATACTATACATTATAAATATATATAAATAAAAGAATCAATTCCCATAAACTATAATTTAAAAAAATGTATAAAATTAATATAATATTTAAATTTATTATTTTAATAAATGTAAAACACTAGGACAAGTTACTCTACATAGGTAATACCCCAAAATTTAATAATAATATTAGTGAAATGAATTAATCAAATAAATACAAAAAATTATTATGTCAAAAACAGAAATTATAATATATATGCACGTGTATGTGTATTTAATGCAATAGAATTAAGTAATTTTCAAAACATACGCACCAATTTATACCTTTGCTTTATTTTTACTTATGAGAATTATTGGAAATTTATTTGTCTTAATGTTTTATTTGACCACCCCCATTTGCCATCCGTTTCTATTTATGAAATTTAGAATGTGAGTAATGATTATTGAAAAAGGGTCCTTTCACTACCCCTCTCATGCTATATATATGCCACAGTACGTAGTGGTCGATGAATATACAAACCATATGATTTGTCACTTTAGTTTTTCAAGTATTTATATTAAGTACAATGTTTTTCAAGTATTTACAATGATTAGACGTCAACAATTATGAGTACTAATTTGAAGAGGCTTCCACGTTCATCTATTGAGGTGGGTTTTTATTTGATTTATTTTCTACGGTTTGTAGAGATTTATTGCAATGTTATTCATTATTTAATGTTTTAGATAAATGTTTGAGGTAATTGTTTACTATGTGATTTCATGTCTATTGTTATTCGATTGGCAATGTATATTATATATTGGCAAAGTATATATTGGCAAAGTTTGTATATTGACAAAATTTGTGGCAAAGTATATATTGGCAAAGTTTGTATATTGACAAAGTTTGTGGCAAAGTATATATATATTGACAAAGTTTGTGGCAAAGTTTATTATCTATTTGCAGGGTTACAATGGCAAAGTATCAATGACAAAGTTACAATGGCAAAGTATATGTGGCAATGTGAATGTTATTTACTAAGTTGCAATTACTTGATTATTTATTTTTAGCATTAACTATTGAATGATTTAATCCCACTGAGTGTCCTTGTATGCTCACCCCCAACATTTAAAATTTCAGGTTGAAGAGTTGGATGGCGAGAAGTGGTGATGGGAGACGGCGATTTTCATGTATTTAAAAATAAATGAATATTTTATGTTTATTTACTTGAATATTGATTTTCTTTAAAGATTCTTAGTAAAATAATTAAATGGTATTTTCCACTTGAATTTTATTATAATTATTTTTTGATGCAATAGTTAACAACATTTTAAATATAATAGTCATCGCGTCCCTTTATTTTAACGTTATAAATTTAAGATTTCAATTTTTGGCACGTTAAAGTTAGTTATTTTAATTACTTTTTAAAAGGTCATTATTTTTATATATGGGGCGTGATAAGTGGTATCAGAGCGGGTCTACGTTCTTGTAGATTTGAAAATTGAATTATCTTTTGATTCGAGTAAGTTAAAAATATATTTATGAACGAATAAATTTTATTAAAATGTTATATCTGTTAGGAAATAAACACACGCACACGATTGACGATAAGAAAATAACACGAGATTTATTTACCCAGTTCGTCTTTCGACTACGTCTGGGGGCGATGCCAAGCCAGGTATTTCACTATGTGTTTTGGATGCACAATGATTACAAAGAAAGAACATCTATTTATAATAGAAAACTTTGCCCTAACCCTAAGCCCATTAGGAAGAAACTTGCTCCATACTCCAAGCTCATTAGGAACAAACTTGCCATAATTAACCCTAAGCTTATTAGGAAAAGACTTGTTCCCTACTCCAAGCCATTAGGAACAAACTTGCTATAATTAACTCTAAACCTATTAGGAAAAGACTTGCTCCCCACTCCAGACCCGTTAGGATCAAACTTGTCCTACACTCCAAGCCCGTTAGGATCAATTCAGGCTCCACACTCCAACAATCTCCCACTTGGAGACTGAATTCTCCATGTAACCATATCTTCTTGATTCTCCTCCCGTATCCACCTGGCATCGTCAAACCTTAAACTCCTTTTATTTTAGCACAAGTCCAACAAACTCCACCTTGATAAAATAAAAGAAAATTTCATTGTCTTCACCGACAAACATGATTCTTAAACCAAAGAACCAACATTCTCAACATAGAGAATACCTACTCCACTATAAGAGTAGAACACTTAGAATCACCCATTCTAAGAATTTCTTTCGGCATTGTCTTCACCGACAAACATGATTCTTAAACTAAAGAACCAACATTCTCAACATAGAGAATACCTACTCCACCATAAGAGTAGAACACTTAGAATCACCCATTCTAAGAATTTCCTTCGGCATTTTCTTCACTGACAAACATGATTCTTAAACCAAAGAACCAACATTCTCAACATAAACAATACCTACTCCACCATAAGAGTAGAACACTTAGAATCACCCATTCTAAGAATTTCTTTCGGCATTGTCTTCACCGTATCCGCCTGGCATCGACAAGCCTTACCTTTAAGTTTCAAGGCCAATTGAAGCTATGCATAGCTTCAACTTCTCTAAGGTCGCCACCTTAGTAAATAACAAGTAGTAGTTAAAGGACGAATACCTATTCGGTGCACGTCGCTCTCTAACTGGTCTTGTGCTAAAATAAAAGGAGTTTAAGGTTTGACGATGCCTATTTTATCCAGTTCGTCTTTCGACTACGTCTGGGGCGATGCCAAGCCAGGTATTTCACTATGTGTTTTGGATGCACAATGATTACAAAGAGAGAAAACATCTATTTATAATAGAAAACTTTGCCCTAACCCTAAGCCCATTAGGAAGAAACTTGCTCCCTACTCCAAGCTCATTAGGAACAAACTTGCCATAATTAACCCTAAGCTTATTAAGAAAATACTTGTTCTCTACTCCAAGCCATTAGGAACAAACTTGCCATAATTAACTCTAAACCTATTAGGAAAAGACTTGCTCCCCACTCCAGGCCCGTTAGGATCAAACTTGTCCTACACTCCAAGCCCGTTAGGATCAATTCAGGCTCCACACTCCAACAATATCGACCATCACCATCTCACCGCTCCAACTCCACAAGGTACGTACATGTTATCTTAATTTCATATTTTAATTCATCATGCGATATTTTCATGTTATTGTGTTATATTGATTAATGCTAATGTTTCTAATATGCTATGTGCTATGTTGCTATGATATGTCACGATGATAATACTAAATTTTGAGGACGAAATTTAATTAAGTAGAGTAGAATGTAATACAATAATAATAGTGAAATGAATTAATCAAATAAATACAAAAAAATATTATGTCAAAAACATAAATTATAATATATATGCACGTGTATGTGTATTTAATGCAATAGAATTAAGTAATTTTCAAAGCATGCACACCAATTCATACCTTTGCTTTATTTTTAATTATGAGAATTAATTATTGGAGATTTATTTGTCTTAATGTTTTATTTCAGTTATTTGACCACCCCATTTCCCATCCGTTTCTATTTATGAAAATTTAGAATGTGAGTAATGATTATTGAAAAAGAGTCATCTCACCTCCCCTCTCTCTTGCTATATATATGCCACAGTACGTAGTGGCTGATGAATATACAAACTATATGATTTGTCACTTTGTTTTTCAAGTATTTATATTAAGCACAATGTTTAGAAATTCGATTATTTCCTATTTTATGTATCGCACGGCTAGACGACAACAATTATGAGTATTAATTTGAAGAGGCTTCCATGTATTACTTTTACGTTCATCTATTGAGGTGGGTTTTTATTTGCTTTATTTTCTACGATGATTTGTAGAGATTTATTGCAATGTTATTCATTATTTAATGTTTTAGATAAATGTTTGAGTTAATTGTTTACTATGTGATTTCATGTCTATTGTTATTCGGTTGACAAGGTATATTATATATTGACAAAGTTTGTATATTGACAAAGTTTGTGGTAAAGTATATATTGGCAAAGTTTGTATATTGGTAAAGTTTGTATATATTAGCAAAGTTTGTGGCAAAGTTTATTATCTATTTGCAGGGTTACAATGGCAAAGTATCAATGACAAAGATATAATGACAAAGTATATGTGGCAATGTGAATGTTATTTACTAAGTTGCAATTACTTGATTATTTATTTTTAGCATTAACTATTGAATGATTTAATCCCCCAACATTTACAATTTCAGGTTGAAGAGTTGGATGGCGAGAAGTGGTGATGGGAGACGACGATTTTCATGTATTTAAGAATAAATGAATATTTTATGTTTATTTACTTGAATATTGATTTTCTTTAAAGATTCTTAGTAAAGGAATTAAATGGTATTTTCCACTTGAATTTTATTATAATTATTTTCCGCTGCAATAGTTAACAACATTTTAAATATAATATCATCGCGTCCCTTTATTTTAACGTTGTAAATTTAAGATTTTAATTTTTGGCACGTTAAAGTTGGTTATTTTAATTACTTTTTAAAAGATCATTATTTTTAGATTTGGGGCGTGACAACATATGATCATGTATTCCTTCACATAAAATACACATGAAATAGACATTTCTTCCATTTTTAATGATTGTCCACATAATAATGTATGTTTTTTGCTATTTTTTTAAAATATATCCCACGACAATTATTTTATCTCATCTCTACTTTCCCTATTTTATTCTTACCTTATTTTTTTTTATTTTTTTTATCTACTTTATTTATAAATAAACAATATTTTTTAAAACATGTACAAAAAGCAACGTTGTAGAAGTCAAAAATCGGTAGTCGGACGGATTGGTGCCGTCTAGGCCCAGCCTAGTCGGCCGCTGGAATATATTTTTTAAAATATTTTATCTACTAAATTCTCAAGCAATAAACATGAAATTCTAATTTAACAAAAAAATTAAAAATTATAAAGAGATTCATGAAAAAATTAAAATTTACAAAAATAATGCCGAAAAATATAAAAATGTAGTTTTTACCCCTTAAACGATAGAATTTTATAAAAAAAAATGTTATACATCATGGCAAAAGCACATGTTTTGCTCGAAGCGTCGATTCTACTTGAAAAACTATGCTCGAATCGAACTTCGATGCTGCAAAGTCCAAAAAAAAGAAGTCTAGTTGAAAATCGATAAGCAGGCGGTGACAAGCGACTAGGCGCCGACTTTTACAACATAAGTTTAAAAAAAAAATACACACACTTTATGTGAATGGACTAACTGAGGGAGTATTAATTATAATCATTTTAATAATATTTTTAATAGAATGAAAGACCTTTTTAATAAAATATTAATATTTGAAAAATAATTTAATATAAGAGCAGACTTGTTTGACTTCTACAGAGTGTAGTGTTGGTTGGGATTTTCCCCTTGAGGCTGAGATTGCGGCGGAGCTTCATGCTATTATGTTTGCACACTCTCAGGGTTGGAGACACTTATGAATTGAGATTGATTCGGAGTTGGGAGTCCGGACCTGACAAGGTCTCATTCAGATTATTCTTTGTAGACTTTGGGGCCTGTGAAGCATTACATGCCACCTTTTGGAGGACATGACGGTCCGCTTCACCCGTATCTTCAGGAAAATGAACCAGTCAGCTAATTCTCTTGCCAAGCTTCGGACCACCTCCACCATTTGGAGAGGGCAATGTCCGGATATTATCTCTCATTTTTTGTAGAGAAATTTTCCTATTAGCTAGAATCATTCATATAGACAATCTTACAAATAAGAACCACAAGTTTAAATAATTGCTATTAGATTCAAAATAGAGTTAAAAAGTCTAAATTACCCTTAATATACATATCAAGCATGGATTTCACCAATAAGGTCTTTTCACTTATAGTTTTTAAATTTAGTTACAAATTTAGTTACAAATAAGGTCAAAATTTAAAATTGAGTTTTAATATATTAATTAGTCAACAATTTTAAAATTTGAAATGCAAATCTTTCTCTCTCTCAAACCTCGTTGATTATTCTACATCCCCGATTTTAGGACTTTTCCCAAAACTCTAATATTCAAGTCTTCCCCAAACCTCTGATATTCAATTACATTTTACCAAAAGCTCTGATATTCAATTGCATTTTCCAAAGTAAGCCTGTTTGGTGACCTGTTATTACAGGTAAAATAATCAAAAGGAGTACAAATATATTAGACTGTTTGGTAAGGTTTGAATGGTGAATAATACAAATTAATGATTACCGACCTTAATTCATCCAAGAAGCAAACCGGATTTAGATCAACAGAATCTGGCAATGTTTCTTTTTTGAATATAACAATATTTGATTATTCAGTATATTGAGTATAATTTCGTGATACATATATGTATACGTATGCAATTCATCTGACTATAATGCAGAAAAAAATACAAAAGTTGCATCAACATATTAATAATGCAGAAGTGTGCAATAAATTATGTGCATACCATTATGTAGAAAAATGACTTTAATGCAAATTAGATTTGCATTAATAAAATAATTATATTAATGTACGCCACATACCAATGACTTGATTCAAGACTTCTAGAAACATTGAAGACTGATTAACACGAACCAACTTGATTTTTCCATCGAATTCGATCTTGAGCATCAAGAAATAATCCATTGATTAATAATATGTTATTTATCAGAGAACCCTAGAATAATAACAAAATAACATGTAGAAATGCATCTTTGTGTTTGGCCAAATATATGAAGATAAAATACTTTTGAAACTGGAATCAATGATTTAATACAGTAATTTGTCGAAACTGGAATCAATGATTTAACACAGTAATTTGCAGAACTGGAATCAATGATTGAAACTGGAATCAATGGCTAAATACTTTTGAAACTCAATTAACGCACTGGTCGATCTATAGGGAATATGAATCGAATTTGTAGAACTATTTTGTTATGGAAAGCAATGGATCAATAATTTATCACCACCGTGTAAATTAAATATGGATCATTAATAAGGAAAGTCAAAAAATTTATTTTAAAATCCCCAATCTTGATGCGTGAATTGAAAATGAAATTTTTTTGATTCAATATAAGATTGTTGCAGAAAGAGCGAAAAATAAGGAAGGTGAAGAGTTCATTAATTAAATTTGAAAATTTTAAATTAGCCTCTAAATTTAAAGTTAAGGGCATAATGTGTTATTTACGTTCAATTTTGACCTTATTCTAAATGATTAGAATGTTTGTTCTTAATTGGAAAAGTGTCTCTAAGAATAACCATATTTGTAACAATTATCTATTCAGTCCCTCATTAGCTTAAATCCTCATTTATTTTTCTCAATTTCTTGATCAAAATCAAATCTTTCAAATGGGCTTCGAATTAGATGAAGAAATCGAAAAAGGATCACCGGAAACCCCCTTAAAAATCTGTATATTCAGTCCAACCACCAGGCGTTTGCCATTGTCACCGACACATTTCTCGGCATCGGCGCTGGACTTCTCTGGACGGCGCAAGGGGAAATTATGTCATCTTACCCTAGAAAATCTGCCCTTCCTCATCTGCCTCCGCCTCCCCTTAGCCGCCCTCGCTCCTCGCCGTCCTTCCATTTGATTTTCATCTCTCCTTCGATTTCTTCCCTGAGTAGATTTTGATTGCGAAGCGTTTCTCCGATGCCCGACAAAGAGTATGAAAGTAAATAATAATTAAAATAATTGATGTATATATAAATTATTTATTTTATTCTTGTATTTTTTTTTTTTGTGTTTATGAATGTGGATTTGATATCTTTTTCGGTTGTTGGTGGGTTTTGTAGATATCAACACGGTGAACCAGAGGATGCGTCCTTGTGATGGTTGATATTACGGCTTCCGCGGTTGAAATTCATATGCAACAATACTCTTTATGTTATTCATATGCACTTCAATATACATATTATTGGAATGCACTACTCTTTAGTTTGCATGCTTTTATGCAAAATTGTTTATATGCACTTTAATACGCATTATCCTATATGTTGTGTATCCTATTCACCTGGTGCAATCGTTGCTCTTCTTCTCCCACTTGAAATGCAGAATTGCTCGAGTAGATCGGTGTAGTTGAAGGATTTGAAATTTGGATTTTGACATAATTAAAAGGTTTGAAATGCAGATAAAATAATACTCCCTCCGTCCCATACTTGAAGTCACAAATGAATTGGGCACGAGTTTTAATGAATGAATTGTTTATTAGTATTGTGTAAGATAAAGTGGGGGTAGTAAAGACTTTTCAACTTTATAAATAGTAATAAAGTTACTTTTTAGTGTAATAAAGTAGTGGCATTTGTTGTAATATTGTGATGTTTTAAGGAGATTGTTTAAAAGTGTTTTTGCTATTTTAGGTAATGTGCCTTCAAGTATGGGATGCCCAAAATGGTATAATGTGTCTTCAAGTATGGGACAGAGGGAGTATTAATTAACGTGATTTTAGATGAATTATAATATAATGATTAGGAAATAATATTAATTAGTGTGATTTTAGGTGAATCAATTTTCGAGATTCCATTTTAAGATGATTAATTGTAAATGTTGATCAAAATAATATTGTAATTCAAAAAAATTCAAATTAAAAAGAACAAATTGGTCTATTTATGTCCAATTTGAACTTATTAGAAACAAAAAAATAAGTTTGACTCTATTTGTTAAAAATAGGAGTGAAATGAACCTAATAGTTATTTTCTCTTTTTTGGAGTATTTTTGTTTCAATAAGATTGTTACTTAGAGGGGGTACCTTTTTCCTTGATCCGAGTTTTGTCCTTATGGAGAATTTTCTTGGGCAAGATTTTAACGGCTTCCCGACCTCTGATTCATCATGTGAACTTATGACTTTATGTATTTTTTTCTTTTCTTTTTTAATAATATCTCTAATTCCCCAAAACAAAACATTAATTTAAATTTAAGGATCGAATAAAAGAAGACTTTATGAAGAATCAATCATGCTTTCGAAAAAAATGATGAATCAATCATATCTTGGAGTAAATTTGTAATTCACCTTAATCATTAAAAAATAGTTAATTATTCACCTCATTCATAAATATATGCTTTTTAAGTATCATATAATATTTTAACATTTTTTACATAATTTCTTTTAAATTTAACCTTCTGTAGGTCCCCAAAGTTGAGTTAATATCGAGTAAGCTAGTGAAAATGTCTAGAGGGGTGTGAATAGACTTTTCAAAATTCTTTCGATATATCAAAGTACAATATGCGGAATACAGAAATTAATCAATGAGCCCAATACAAGTTTATACTCAACTTCTTAATTCGAGAACTCTGTTCTATGTATACTCAACTTGTCTCGTTCAGATATGTATGTTAAACAGTTAAGCAATTAAACAAAACAGTAAAGTAAACAACACAAACAATTTTATATTGGTTCGACAACTTGTCTACGTCCACTCTCACAAACCCAGTTGTGATGTTTCCACTAACTCTTCCAATCGAGTACAAAGTGTGTGTTCTTGTAATTTTAAGTCCCAAGAAAAAGACTTAGATCTTCTCAACTATACTACCAAGTATATCTTCGATCTTACTAGCTATTTAACAAGCAACTAGCAACTTGAAAACAACAAACAAAAACGTAAAACTTATTCAGTAGCAGTCTTCTGGTTTCTTCACTTGTATAGCGGACTTGCTTTCTGAACTTCAAAAATAACTCTGAGAGTGTTTCACTTGAATGCTTCAATAGTTCTTCAGTAAGTAGAATTTCAGTAGTTTTCAATCAATAAATACCTTGAGTATTTATAGACTTCAACTTCAAGAACTTAGTCAGTTGTAACCAACCTTTCTTGAAAACTAACTTTATCCTTTCAAACTTATCCTTCCACGCGTTTCTGTTAGTAATTAGTTATTTCTAACTAACTCTTCAATCCTTATCTTTATACGCGCTTTGAATAATTAACTTCAAGTTGACCTGTCTTGTTGAGTCTTGTGGTCTTGTTGCGCACTTGTCTTGTTGAGACACCTTCTCTTCTTGTCTGGTCTTGCGCAGTCTTCAGTAGTAGACTATTCTAATCCTAACAAGACTATTACATTACTTTAAGCTCTTGTTTATAAAGCTTAGTCAACTTAGAAATCTATACAATGAATATTTACATCTGAAAATCATGAGCTTCTATACAATGTTTAATATAGCTCAATAACAACTAAATATTTAATATAAACAGTATATACAAATCGTACTTGTCTATTATATAACAACACTTATCTTATGTGAACTCTACTGGTCTGTTCAAGATGACTTCTCTTAACTAGACTAGATCAGTCAACACTTAGAAAATATTCAAACTACTTTTGGCTTATCAAAACTTCATCTTATCTTTTAATCATCATTTAGGACTTGTTTCAGGATTCATATCCCAACAATTTTCCCCTTTTTG
Source organism: Galeopsis tetrahit (assembly GCA_963675135.1). Classification (NCBI taxonomy): domain Eukaryota; kingdom Viridiplantae; phylum Streptophyta; class Magnoliopsida; order Lamiales; family Lamiaceae; genus Galeopsis; species Galeopsis tetrahit. Next base: position 37,254,862 of record OY776122.1, read on the forward strand.
ATGAAGCCAAAACTACTTGAATCTTTTCATAACAGTAGACTAGTTAAGTAGTTATCTTGTCTTAACATCAAATAGTACTTATCTTTTCATTCATTCAAATAAGAATAGTAGATATTACACATACTTATCAAAAACATCAAATACTAAGTACCAGAGCAAACAAAAACTAATTTGAGAGAGTACCTCCTTCTGGATTAGGAACACAAAATGCATCTAGGAGTCTCTTGTGTATCACTCTGATATGATCTTCATCTTCAATCTTCTCCTTGTCTAGCAGCTCCTCTTCATACTTCTTGATCTGGTTAAGATCAACTCTCTTACCTGAGCTGGTCATAGGAGTCTTCCATTTCGGAAAGATCGGCACTAGAATGTTAAAGTTTGCAGAAGCCGATATCCTCATGATCAAGTTCCTAAGCATCTTGTTCTGGCCTTCCATGAACTTATCAAAGATCGAGTAAAGTTCATCCGAGCTCTCAACATCACCAAATTTTCTAATAATCCAGTGGTCAAGCTCCCATTGTCTCTTCACTTTCATCCAATCTTGACGATGCTCTTTGTCAATGAAATAATCAACGAACTGGTCTTCCATTTGATCTTCATCAGCCTTCAGCTTCTGCAGCCTTTCAATATGTTTACCAATCTTCTTCTGGCTCGCATAATGACTTTCATCATCAGGATCAACAACCTTCTGCTTTTTCACAACTACAGTAGGTTCTTTAGTGACAATAGACGTTCTCTTTGACATTGGCTTAGTCTGAACCTCTGCTTCAGGAGTAGCAACTCCCTTGCCTTTCTCCTTTCTCTTCAACTCGTCTGTTTTAGGTAGCTCAAGATCAGTAGTTTTAACCAACTTGCCTCTCTTAGGCCTTCTAAGATCTTGCATAGCTTCCGCAGCTTCTTTCGCTTCTGGTTCAGAACTGGTGGACTTAGCTTTTTCACCTTCAACAACTTCAAATCTGGCTTCGACTCTACTCGTCTCTTCCCCCTTTTTGGCTTCATCAGTCGCCTTGAGAGTGAAAAGAGAAGTAAAGCGAGTCATCTCTTCGAACATAGCTTGCTTCATCAGGTTAGTAGCTTTCTCAATTTGCTTCTAGTGAGATCCATCTTGACTCAACTTGTCAAGTTTGGTAGCCACCAACTCTAACTTTTGAGTAGACAAGTTCAACTCATTCTTGAAATGTGTTGCAGTCAGACGCAATTTCCTGTTCTCTTCAGTCATAGCACTAATAATCTCTCTTGCTTGTGCTAGCTGATCATAAGCTTCCTTTCTTTGAACATCAGCAACCTCGATCTTGGCTCTATAAACTCTTTCCATCTTTCTGGATTCAGTAGCTAAGACACGAGCAAAATCGACTGAGCTCTTCTCCGAATATTCAACTTGGTTCTGAAGAAATCCTTCAATCTGATTGAACATCTCTTGCCTGAAGTCATTGTCCAACTGATTGACTTCATTCATAATCATCTCTTTTGAACTTGTCACAAGGACACTGTTCTGTTCAACAAAAGTCTTCTTTAATTCGGACTTGAGAAATTTATCAATAGACGACTTGATGACAGCTTTCAAGTCTTCCTTCAACTCATCTAACGAAGCAGCTGGGATTGCTTGAGAAGATTGACCAACCTCTATATGAGCAGCTTCTTCCATGACTTCATCTTCTGGAAGAGATAACACTTCCACCAACTTTCCTTCTGCAGCAGTAGTCAAGACCTTGTCTTCTACTACCTCAGCCTCTGGAACCACACTTCCAGAAATAGCCTTCAAATTAAGTTGAGGAGTGTAAGGAACGATTGCTAACCTTGCTTCTTTAGCCCTTCTTTTAGAATCAGCCAAGTCTTTCTTCATTATGGCATGCATCTTGTTGACATAGCCACAAATTTCGGCAGGAAAGAATATGTCAGAATAACGATTAAGGAACTTTGAATCTGACCTTGGACTATCAGCATGTTCCATTTGGAATTTGAACACAATGCCTCTCAACTGGTCTGAGACATTGTCAAGCTCTATCACAGGATCAGTAGACTGAATATCTTGGACTGGTTCAACATCAACCATTACTTCATCTTCAACAAAACCAGTCTCTGAAACTTGAACACCCACATCAAATTGTGATTCTGAGCACAGCAAATCATCAGAAATACCCAATATCCTCTTCGCAAGAGCAGTAAGGGCGTGAGATGGGAATAGCTCCGAGTGGTCTCGAACACCACTGTTCTCCTTTTGCTCCATTTCCCAATCCATAAAGTTTGAGATACCACCCATTCCTAAGATGACTTCAAACAAGTCGTCTGTTGGGGACTTCTTCAATGCGACCCAAGTGCATATTCTCAGAAGCTTCTCAAACTGCTCTGATGAGTAGTCTATCTCGATAGATGAGAGCTGTTTCTTCAAATTGGTGCTCATCTTCGAACGGATTCTCTTCTCCCTTAAGCACATTAGATAATACACCAAGGATTCGAATCTAACTTCAGACGGGGTCTGAGCAGGTGGGGTCCCTGTTTCAGCTGTTGCAGTGGCAACTGGGGTCTTATCTGAAGTAGATGGGTTGATGGGTTCAACATATTCTGTGGAGGGTAGAGAGAGAGTTTGGTATGTGGTTTCTGGGGGCTGTAATGTAGCTAGGTTTGGTGTGACAACTGTCGGAGTATCAACTGTATCTTTTATAGGAGTGTTTTGGGGAATGCTGGCTCTCAGCGGATATGCTACCAGCACGTGTGAGTGTGAGGGTGAGGGAGCAGGTCTAGGACGAGATCGGTGTGATCTTGCCTTGGTTCGGACAGGAGGGAGAGAGAGAGGAATTGAAACAGATTGGGAAGAGAAGTACCAACCTGAGGACTCGACTCGTCTTGTGTAGGACTGGGCACTTGTACAAGACGGTAGACTTGAGGAACATCAGGGCCTATCTCCTCAGCTTCCTCAGACTTCTCATCGGACTGAGTCTCCTCCGAGTCTTCTGCACTAGATGTAGCTTGTGCAACATCTTCCGATTCTTCATCTTTCGACTCATCTTCCGAAGAACTAGACGAGGCAGCATATGGCAATGCTTCCATAGGATCAATCTGAGCTTGCCTGGGTGCAGCTGGTCTAGCAGCAACCTGCTTTCTCATAGCCTCCTTCTTCAAATAGAACTTCAAAGGGTGAAATGGCTTCCCTTTGCTCCATTCAGTCTTCGTGGGCATCAAGATAGGTAGAAGAATGGACAGCTTGTTTCCAAAACCAACAACATTGGTCACCACCCAATTACAAGTGTCGGTGTCAACTCTTACACTTCTTTCGAAGTACATAATCCGGTCAGCAAGTAATTTAAACTAGTTTCTTTCAGTGATTCCATCGTAGATGGCAGCCATCACTCTTGCCTTAGCCAAAGTGACTGAGTCATGAGAACCAGTGGCACATAGCAACATCTTGCTAGCTATGTCCAGGAGGGTTCGATACTTCTCCAGCAACTCCTTCTTCTTCACAGCTGGAAATTTGCCATCTCGATTCAGACGAATCTTCTTGCCACAGAAAATACTTAAATAACTCAACTCTTGGCCATTAACATAGTTCTCCACATCAATCGTTCCGATGGGCAGCTTCAACACATCAAACACGGCCTCACGAGTGATTTCCACTCGACTCGCTCCAACAAACGATTGAATGACATCTCCTTGTCTGGTGGCGTTGGCATAGAACTCCAACACCTCTTGTTCTAGCACAACCTCTGGAAAGGCCTCCAAGTAGGGTTTCAACCCACATCTGATGCACTTAGTAATAATCTCTTGGTTGCCTTCAGTGTGTAGCCCTTTGAAGAACATCGAGGGCTCCACATGCACTTTACCTTCGGCGATGAACTTGCCAAGGTCAAATTTGGCCTGCATGTTAGTCCTTACATCAAAGAGTGAGATGATCGACATATTGATAGCTTGAGTAAGAACAGGGGAGTTAGATTTCGCAAGAAATTTGAAAGCTAGAATAGGGGAGTTATGAAAGCGTGGGGCAAGTAGTGTGTAAATGATGGGTTTTGTTAGAACTGATCTGACACATCAACGGCCAAGATTGAATCATAGATCTAACGGTTGGGGCTTTTGGTATTCGGTTACGGAATCGAGAATATTATGTGATTTGATATTGTAAAATTTGGAATCCGCCTCTTCTATTGGTTAGGACAGGGGAGTGTACTCATCTGACCTAGCGTAGTAGAGTAGAGTGCGAATTGGGTGTATACACCTCATTAAAATGGGAGTGTATAAATCCAATTCTAGGGTTTTCCAATTTTAGCATTATCGAATTACTATAATACCCTTAATTCGATTTGATTAAACACTTAGAGTATTTGAATCAAAAAAACACTTATCTTGTCTGTTCGAGTCCATCCAGAACAGACGAGTAGACTTATGAACACAAGGCGAGTTCCCCCTTCGACTGTGCTTGTCTATTCTGAATGTTGAACGACTTCATGTACCTATCTTATCTTATGCAACGTATAATCGTAGGTACAAGTAGAGTAAAATAATTAAGATGAATATCAATCTAAAGCAATGGTTAAGATTTCGAACAAGATGACTGTTAACAAACTTAAGAGTCAACATAAGGATATTTAAGAAATCAAAGATTCCCCCTTAAATGTTTATTCCCTTAGTATTACCCTCAGCTTTACCAGCTTCCTCATCGGGTTGTTTGGTCATCTAGTCTAGCCTTGTATACCTGTCTGTTGCGTGAGTAGACGAGTGCTCTGTTCTAGTGATCTTGTCTCCTTATTTCTTTGATGTACCTGTCTGGTTAGTACATAGCTATAGGCAAGTAGGGTCTAAATCAATTAGCCCTAGACTAATGCATAACTCACGAAAGCGAGCCTCAGCTAATGGTTATGTGAAAATATCAGCTCTTTGAAAATCAGTATGAATCTTTTCCATGCGAATATCCTTCTTTTCTACATGATCACGTATGAAATGATGCTTCACATCAACATGCTTACAACGTGTGTGCAAAACAAGATTTTGTGTAATGGCAATGGCACTATTACTATCACAGAAAATAGGAACATTTGATTCATGTATGTTGTAATCTCTAAGCTGTTGCATGAGCCAGAGTAGTTGACTACAGCAACTACCAGCAGCCATGTACTCGACTTCGGTAGTAGAAGTAGCAACACTAGTCTGCTTTTTCGAAAACCATGAAATGAGTTTTGTGCCTAAGAATTGACAAGAACCAGATGTAGATTTCCTATCTATTCTACAGCCTTCAAAGTCTGAGTCTGAGTAGCCACTTAAGGATAGATCATCATTTGAAGGATACCATATACCACGATTGATGGTTCCTTTCAAATATTTCAGTATCTGTTTCGTGGTTTCCATGTGACTTTCCTTTGGATTGGCTTGGAAACGAGCACAAACACCAACAGAGAATGCAATGTCTAGTCTACTAGCAGTTAGATACAATAAAGAACCAATAAGTCCACGATAATAAGATTGGTCAGCACATTTACCGTGTTCATATGGATCCATTCTGTAAGTTGGTTGCATCGGTACGCCAGTAGACTTACATGTTTTAATCACGTACTTGTCTAGAAGATTTCTAGCGTACTTCGCTTGATTTATGAAAATCCCTTCAGGGGTCTGTTTTACTTGAAGACCAAGAAAGTAATTCATTTCACCCATCATAGACATCTCAAATTTGCTTTACATAAGTGTTGAAAAACTTTCACTCAGCTTTTTGTTAGGTGACCCAAAAATGATGTCATCTACGTAAATTTGGACGAGTAAAATGTCTTTCCCTTATTGTCTTCTGAACAAGGTTATATCGACCTTGCCCTTAGTAAAACCATTTTCTAATAGAAAGAGAGAGAGAGTATCATACCATGCTCTTGGAGCTTGCTTTAGTCCGTACAAGGCTTTCTTCAATCTGTACACCTGGTTGCCTTTGACTTCGAAACCTGGAGGTTGTTCAACATACACTTCTTCCGCAAGAATACCGTTAAGAAATGCACTTTTAACATCCATTTGATATACAGTAAACTTCATATGAGCAGCATATGCAAGGAACAATCGAATGGCTTCTAGTCTAGCAACAGGAGCATATGTTTCATCATAGTCTATGCCTTCAGCTTGTGAATAGCCTTGGGCTACTAGTCTAGCCTTATTCCTAACGACTAAATCATTCTCATCTTTCTTATTTTTTAAAATCCATCGAGTGCCAACTACATTATGATGTTCCGGCCTATCGACAAGTTCCCAAACGTCGTTTCGAACAAACTGGTTCAACTCTTCTTGCATAGCGATGATCCAATTACTATCAGCCAATGCCTCTTTGACAGTGGTAGGCTCGATAGATGAAAGGAAACAACACCAGCAAAACATAGTTGGACTAGGCTGTTCTTGTGACTCAAAGAGTTGTCGTCTAGTCTTCACACCAATAGTAGAGTCACCAATGATATTTTCAGTATCATGCGCAGATTTCCATGTTTTTCTATTCTTAACAGGAAAACTATCATCATCTATATCATGTACAACATCATGCATATCGACATCATTTGTATCATCAACAGATTTACTAGGAGTAGTAGAGTCAACTAGAGCAGGCATGTCAACTGGTCTAGAAGACTTACCTTGAGCACTTACCTTCTCTTTGTCATCAGACTCGAGAGCTTTTAAGAATGGGTTGTAGGCTTGAACGAATTCATATACCTCTGATTCTTTGTCAGATTCGATCGTTAGATCAGTCACTTTCTCACTGATCTTGTTGGCAGACGAGTCCTGTCGAGATTCATCGAAAACCACATGTGGTGTTTCTTCCACACAAAGAGTGGAGTAATTGAATACCCTAAATGCCTTGCTAGTCGAGGAGTATCCTAAGAATATCCCCTCGTCTGCTTTAGCATCGAAAGCATTCAACTTGCTCTTTCCATTGTTATGGATGAAACACTTACAACCAAATATATGGAAATATGAAATTATGGGTTTTCTACCTTTCCAAACCTCATAAGGTGTCTTGCCTAGAGCTTTGTTGATCGCGCTTCTGTTCTGTGAGTGGCATGCAGTGTTGATAGCTTCTGCCCAAAACTTTTGAGGCGTGTTATACTCGGCTATCATGGTTCTACAGGCTTCTTTGAGAGTTCGATTCCTTCTTTCAGCTACTCCGTTCTGTTGTGGTGTCCTGGCTGCACTAGTAAGATGCTGGATACCACGTTTAGCACAAAAATCTTGGATATAGCAATTAATGAACTCAGTTCCCTTGTCACTACGAATTTTGACAATATACTGGTTCTTCTCAACTTGTAACTTCTTCAACAGATCATAGTAGAAGTGTTTGTGTATCACTCTTCTTGTGTAGGAAGACAACCCAAGTAAACTTAGAATAGTCGTCTACAACAACAAGTGTGTACCTTCTACCATTCAAGGTTGGAGGAGTTATCGGACCATGAAGATCCATATGTAGGAGTTCTAAGACTCTACTGGTTGAAAGAGTAGGAATTGACTTAAAAGAACCTTTCACCTGTTTACCCTGTTGACAAGCAGTGCATACGTGTGACTTGTAATAGACTTCGTTGGGAATACCTTCCACAAGGTAATCTCTAGCTATCTTATTAAGAACCTTAAAGTTTAAGTGGCAGAGGCGTCTATGCTAGAGCCAGCCAAGTTCTTTAGGATTCTTAGTAAGTAGACAAGTGTCCCTCGGACAGCTATTCCAGTTCACTATGTACACACTACCTTGTCTTACGCCGACTAGTAGGACTGTGTGCGTCCTTTTGTCAATGATCTGACATTTGCGGCTTTTGAACTGCACCTTGTATCCACGGTCACAAAACTGTGAAACAGAGAGTAAATTGTATTTCAAACCTTCAACATATGAGACATCTTGGATCTCTACGTCTCCATTCCGGATGTAACCAAATCCTTTAGTGACAGCAGTGGAGCTATCACCAAATATCACTTTTGGTCCTTCCTGCTCATGGTAACTTGATAAGAGAGCCTTGGTACCAGTCATGTGGTGTGAACAACCACTATAAATGTACCAAGTTTCTCCTACTGAGCCACCCTTCTTATACAAGTCAAGTCGACCCTGCAATGAAGATATTCAATAATTTAGGTACCCATTTGTTTATTGGGGTCCTGGGGGGTTAGTCGAGTTCAGAGGAATCCAAATATACATTGGAGTCTTGAACAAGTTCGATCTCTTAAGATTTCGGCCATACTTGTTACAGAATAAGACCTTGTTGTCCTTATCTGGCCTATCATTCGAGTTCGGGTCTACTCTTTTGAGATAGCCTTTCGACTTGATCTCTACTTGAGCAGGTACTGGTCTATGATAGTCAGAGTAGGGCTTATATGCATTAGGTCCATACGGTTTATAGATGCATTTAGGTCTTTCCTCACTAATAATATCATATGACAAAGGTGGAGGATATAGGACAGCTTGTGTACGATATTTTGGAGCAACCTGTCTAGGCCTAGACGAGTAGAGCTGAGACTGCCTTATGAAAGGAGGTCTAGGCTCTTGTCGTCTAGTCTGTACCTGTCTAGTACTTGTCTCCTCAGGATACCAGTCCTCGTATCTGACCTAGTTGGGTCGTCCACGATTAGTGGTCCTTTGAAGATTAGTTCTAGGTGGAACAGGCTTGTTGTTACCATTCTTTTTACCTCCCTTGGTAATCGGAATGTTAACTCGAGCTTGTTTAGGTACAGTACCTTTAGATGGAGTTCCAATATCGTATATCATTGGTCCTTTTCCTTTATCATTTGGCAAAAGTCTTGCGTTAGTAGTAGTAGGGTTCTTAATGACTCGAGTAGACGAGCTAGATGACTCAGCACCTATACCTGTCTTGTCAGCTGGATCTCTATACCTATCTGACAGTTCAAGGTTAATTTTTGAAGAGTTAACCAGGTCAGTAAGTTTGAGATCTAATGTGACAACCTCGGTCTCTAAGAACTTATTACGTTCTTCAAGCCTATTGCACTTGCTCTTTAAAACATTGAATTCATTTCTCTCAGTTGCATGTGTCTTAAGTAGGTCTTGATATAACCTGTCTGTCAATGCACACTTTTCTTTGAGTTGTCTCAACTCTTCAGTCAAGCGTTCATTTAGGACTGTTACATTAGGATCTACTTTGGACTGAGCTTCCTTAAGATCAATGATTTCTTGTTTTAAGGCAATGTTCTCATCACTGACTTCAATGAATGCCTGATTAGCTAGTAGGAGGTTGTCTTCAACAGCACTAGTAGAGTGATGAAGACTACTCCCCACTTCACTACTGGCAGTATCACTTTCATCAGTATCTGAATCATGACAAGATTGAAAAGAAGTAGCAGATGATACCTCTTGATCGATTTTAGCCATGCAGCATAGACCATCATCTACTATGAATGTTTCATCGTGATCTTGATCAGATGGGTAGCTGGATAAGGACGATGGTAACTCGTCTGAATCCGAATCAGAGTCATCATTGGCCATCATTGCCTTCTTGCCACGGTTGTATCTTCTTTCCCTTCGTGCTTTGCGTTCTTCACGATCATCAGTGCTCAGGTCTGGACATTCATATATGTAGTGACCTGGCTTTTCACAGTTATAGCACAAGAGATCATTGGTAGCCTTTTTAATATGAGATTTATCCCTACGCTTATCACGTCTATCAGAACGCTGAATCTTCCTATCATCAGACTCTCTATCTCGCCTATTACCTTTCGAGACTTCGTCTCTCCTTTCGGACGAGTTTCGGTCTCGTCTGGTCTCAGACGAGTTCTTAGAGGTGGACGCTCTATGATCTCTATAGAACTTCTTATATCTACCGAAACGTTTATTCAGCCTATCAAACTTTCTAACCATGAGGTTCACCTGATCCTTCAGACTAAGATCAGTATCTAACTCGTCTTTCACAGAAGCAGACTTAGTTTTAGTCTATGACTTGTCTACCTTAGAGGATCTAGACGAACTAGACTTAAAGGCAACGTTCTTAGATACATCATGTTCTCTATCACTATTGGCTATAGGTTCATCTTCGTCTAGATCAAACTCATGAGCCTTTAGAGTTTGAAACATAGTCTCAGCAGACCACTTGTCTATGTCTTGGGTATTCTTAACAAGTATCTTTACCATTTTCCAACGACTATCAAGACTTTTAAGAATCCTAAGATTGATCTCTCGAGCAGTATATGATTTACCAAGAACTTCCAGATCATTCATAATCTTAGTAAAACGAGTATCCAGCTGGTCGATAGTTTCGCCAGCTTTCATCCGAAATGATTCAAATCTTTGGACAGCTGTGGATAATTTGCTCTCTTTGATCAGGGAAGTCCCTTCACAAATGATAGCTAGTCTGTCCCACATGTCTTTGGCAGTTTTACATTTTAACACTTTTCCTAGATACTCGTTAGGAAGAGTGTGTAAGATGTAATTCTTTGCCAAACTATCCAAATTATTTTGACGCATTTCTTCTGAGGTTAGATATGGCCTGGGTTTCTTGACGAGAGTACCAATTGGTTTGTCTTTGTCGAGGGTAGCAGTATTTGGGACCATTGTCACGATCGGACCCTCGGTGACAACCGATATCATTAGGTCGTGCATGGAGCTAAAAATTGCCTCCATTCGCAACTTCCAATAGTCGTAGTCCTGAACCTGGAACTTGGGTAACTTGTTAGCACTTATTTCAAGAGACATGTTACGCAAGTAGATTAGTGCTAATTAGTTTTATGATCAAGAAGCAGATAAGTCAAGAACGGGGAACAAGAAACAGATATAACAAGAGTGTTGATCAAGAACACGTAAGCAAATACAATCACGGACCAAGACTTCACCCTAAGTCTTAAGTCGGTTATCAAGAAACAGCAGTTCGTAAACTACTGCTCTGATACCACTTGTAGGCCCCCAAAGTTGAGTTAATATCGAGTAAGCTAGTGAAAATGTCTAGAGGGGGGTGAATAGACTTTTCAAAATTCTTTCGATATATCAAAGTACAATATGCGGAATACATAAATTAATCAATGAGCCCAATACAAGTTTATACTCAACTTCTTAATTCGAGAACTCTGTTCTATGTATACTCAACTTGTCTAGTTCAGATATGTATGTTAAACAGTTAAGCAATTAAACAAAACAGTAAAGTAAACAACACAAACAATTTTATAGTGGTTCGACAACTTATCTACGTCCACTCTCACAAACCCAGTTGTGATGTTTCCACTAACTCTTCCAATCGAGTACAAAGTGTGTGTTCTTGTAATTTTAAGTCCCAAGAAAAAGACTTAGATCTTCTCGACTATACTACCAAGTATATCTTCGATCTTACTAGCTATTTAACAAGCAACTAGCAACTTGAAAACAACAAACAAAAACGTAAAACTTATTCAGTAGCATTCTTCTGGTTTCTTCACTTGTCTAGCGGACTTGCTTTCTGAACTTCAAAAATAACTCTGAGAGTGTTTCACTTGAATGCTTCAATAGTTCTTCAGTAAGTAGAATTTCAGTAGTTTTCAATCAATAAATACCTTGAGTATTTATAGACTTCAACTTCAAGAACTTAGTCAGTTGTAACCAACCTTTGTTGAAAACTAACTTTATCCTTTCAAACTTATCCTTCCACGCTTTTCTGTTAGTAATTAGTTATTTCTAACTAACTCTTCAATCCTTATCTTTATACGCGCTTTGAATAATTAACTTCAAGTTGACCTGTCTTGTTGAGTCTTGTGGTCTTGTTGCGCACTTGTCTTGTTGAGACACCTTCTCTTCTTGTCTGGTCTTGCGCAGTCTTCAGTAGTAGACTATTCTAATCCTAACAAGACTATTACATTACTTTAAGCTCATGTTTATAAAGTTTAGTCAACTTAGAAATCTATACAATGAATATTTACATCTGAAAATCATGAGCTTCTATACAATGTTTAATAAAGCTCAATAACAACTAAATATTTAATATAAACAGTATATACAAATTGTACTTGTCTTTTATATAACAACACTTATCTTATGTGAACTCTACTGGTCTGTTCAAGATGACTTCTCTTAACTAGACTAGATCAGTCAACACTTAGAAAATATTCAAACTACTTTTGGCTTATCAAAACTTCATCTTATCTTTTAATCATCATTTAGGACTTGTTTCAGGATTCATATCCCAACACCTTCTTTTAGTAACTTTTAAAAATACTCCTAATTTTTAATTTATCTTGTTTAATTAATCCTTTCTCATTGTTCATGTTTTATCAACCTCTTGTCAAATATATGATGATATCATACTTTTTTTTCCTTTTCTTTTTTATAAAAAGTTAAAATCATGAAATGACTAAACTTGTCAATATATACATTATTTTAATCTCACAAAAAATAGCTATATATATATATTTTTTTTTCTTTTGAACAGAGGGAGTAGTAGATTTATATTATATATTTTAGTGCACGAACTATTTGATATTGTATTGTATGCATCTCATATAATTTTTTGTAATTTTTTTTATATGATGTATAATACAATTAATTGAATGCAATAATCAATTACATATGAAAAAAAAAAAAAAATTTAAACCAAATAAAATATGTCTGATTTATTTAAAAAAGTATATAGTCAAATAAAATATTAGAGAATCCCTATATACTACTACACAGGATCTGTGAGTTTCTCCATTTTATGTGACTTTTAAATTCTAGAATGCATTTAAATTTAGTTAGTATTTTTTTAAAGCTTAAAATCTTAGAGTTTATTTGTCAATAGGTGCATTTGGCATTCCTAATAATAGGTGCTAACTTTTTAAAAAGTTTAAAAAAGGTGTCAAATCCTACATGAAAAACTCTAAATGCCGTTATTCTTCCCTTCAAAATTTTCTCTCACCTCACCCAAATCAATTAGTGGGCTATAAGTCATGCAGACCGCCTGCAGTTAGACAAAAGGGGTTCGAATATAAGTCGACCACAAGAGTTTCTTAGTTCCAAAATACATGTGGGATAAGCAGTTATAGTCCTCAAAAACTAGTTGTGCCCAAATATATCAGTCGGTGGAAGAGTGTAATTAATCATCATCAGGGTGGCTGGGTCCGGCCTCGGTATCATGCGCCCTAGGGTCCCCCCCTCGAGTGCCGAGCCCAACGTTAATATCCTCCATCGGCGCATCATTGTTGTCTAGATCTAAGTACTCCTCAGACGGGTCGGACTCCTCTGGTCCACCCGACAATCCGCTCGCTCCCCATATGTCCACACTCAAGTGGCGGTGGAGCCTTGCCGTCTCCAGCCTCGCATTGTGGCGCTTCGCTAGAAGGAAAGCCTGGCGACTGAGCTCCGCTTCCTGAGCCTCTAGTGCTCTCCTTCGGCCCTGCACGATCACCAGCTCGTGCTCAACAGCACGCCTTTCCACTCCAATGAGGTCGGCTACAGTCTTATGAAAAGCAGCACGACTCATCTCGATGTCAGACCGTTCGACGGCCCTGGTAGCAGCATCGATACTATCAACCAAATCGTCCATAAAATCGGTCAGACTGATGTGGTCCGCATTTGTCAATCGTGAGTTAAACACCTCTCGAGAGCGTGCTAACCATCGTGGCTGGACCGCCTCCCTCAGGAGGGCTGCTGTGGAATGCTCAGTAATCTCCATACCCTCGCCAAGAGCTCGTCCTCGATACTCGGTAAAACGAACTACGAAGTCGTAAATAGTCTCTTTCTCGAACTGCGCAATGCTAAGGAAACGGTGACTAAACGCCATGACAACCCCACCTGGTCCAAAAATGGAATAAAATCAGTAACAAGGAAGAAAGAAAAATATATAGTAATAGTGTATAAGCCTAAACAGTTTTGCTCGCAATAATTAAAGGACGTCACACATTACAAGTAATTAATTAACTCTTCACACATGTACAAATAGTATGTAAATGTTAGGATTAATGCAATATTGGATGTCATCTAATTCTATCTATCAGAAGAGTTGCTATTGTTCTCATCTTGGAGTTCAGCAAAGTTGAGTTAAGGTGTAACTCAACTGATAAGGTTTAGTGGTCTTATTAAGAGTCAACTAATCTGAAGTTATTGAGTTTGGACAACTCTGCTGAAGCAAGGTGTCTGAGTCATTTCAGGAGAGTTGGGGCCAAGTCTGCTGAAGACAAGTCTGCTGAAGTCTAGTTTTTCAGAGTTAGTTAATTCTGGTTTTTCTGTTAGTTAGTTAGTTGGTTAGTGGCGGTTATCCAATGCATTGTACATCTATAAATATACCATCTAGTGCATAGGTTGTAGGTTACTGAATTTGAGAGTTTTGAGAGATCAAGCTTAGTGAATACTTGTAATCTGTAACTTTCATTTGAGACTAGTGAAGAGAGTCTTCTATCCTCCGTGGACGTAGATCATTTGATCGAACCACGTAAATCCCGTGTTCTTTCTTTGAGTTCTTTATTCGTTTTCAATTCTTTGTGTTTCTAGTTGTCTTGATTTATCATTTGTGAGGAGTTGCTTAGTGGATACAATTCCATAACAATTGGCGCCGTCTGTGGGAACCGAAGATAAAGTCAAGAATCAAGAAATGGGCTCTGTGAAATTGGAGATAGAGAAATTCAATGGTAAGACAGATTTTGGTTTATGGAAAGCCAAGATGAAGGCTCTGCTGTCACACCATGGGCTGAAAGAGGCCCTTACTCCTCTTGACCCTGCTGCATCCGATGCAGACAAGGCCAAGAAAGAAGAGCTTATGGAAAAAGCTTACAACATTGTTGTTCTGAGTTTGGGAGACAATGTTTTCAGAGAAGTTATGAAGGAGAAGGATGTTGCTGGAGTATTTGAGGCATTAGATGATCTGTATTTGGCACAATCTTTGTCAAATCAGATGTTCATGGAAAGGAAGCTTAATAATTTCAAGATGTCAGATGATAAAACCCTTGATGAGCAGTTAATAGAGTTCATGCAAGCAGTTGATGATCTTGAGAATGTTGGAATTACCTTGGAAGATCACAAGAAGTCCTTTCTACTCTTAGAGGCATTACCTCTCTCATATGACAGCTTCAAGGATGCTTTGCTGATTACCAAGGAGGGTAAGGCAAAATTCAAAGAAGTCCTGTCTATACTGAAGACCATGAGTTTACATGTTGCAAACTCAACCAAGAAGACCAAGAACCAAGCAGAGGGTCTCAATATCAAACTGAAGAATGACAAGAAAGGAGGGCAAGATAAGAAGTTTCATACCAAGCCAAATCACAAGAGAAATGGATATGTAGTCAAGAGCAAGGCTTGCTACAAATGCCATAAGGAAGGACATTTCATAAAAGATTGTCCTGAGCATAAGAAGTCTACTGATGCTGCCAAAGCTGATGTAGTTGAGGCAAAAGGGTATGATAGTGCTGAAGTGATGAGCATAACAGATAACAAACTTGTTAATGAATGGGTGTTAGATTCTGGATGCTCATTTCACATGTGTCCCACCAAATCTTGGTTTCAAAACCTGGAAATGATGGAGGGTGGTTCAGTTCTATTGGGCAATGATGAATGCTGCAATGTTAGAGGAATTGGCACTGTGAGGGTGAAGATGTTTAATGATAAACATATGATCCTGACCAATGTCAGATTTGTTCCAGGTTTGAAGAGAAACCTTATATCTCTTGGCACACTAAATGCTTTGGGTTATGAATTCAAGACAGAAAGAGGATGTCTGCTTGTTACCAAAGCTGATAGAATAGTGATGCAAGGGAAGAAGTCAAATGGGTTATATTCTTTAATTGGTGAGACAATCATAGGTGCTGTTGATGTTACCATGAGTTCTGAAGATGCTATGCTTTGGCATAAGAGGTTGGCACATGTAGGAGAGAAAGGCCTGATGGAGTTATCCAAGAAGGGGGCCTTCCACCAGAAGACATTCAAAAACCTGGAGTTCTATGAGCAGTGCATTCTTGGCAAGGCCAAGAAGAAGTCATTCCAGAAGGGTGAGCACACTTCCAAGGAGCTGCTGGATTATGTTCACTCAGATGTCTGGGGGCCATCAATGACTGAAACCATTGGTGGAGGTAAGTATTTCATGTCAATTATAGATGACTATTCTAGAAAAGTTTGGGTGTTCATTCTCAAATAGAAAAGTGAGGCCTTTACAAAATTCAAAGAATGACTACTTGAGATAGAGAACCAGAAAGGAAAGTCCTTAAAACATTTGAGGACAGATAATGGCCTTGAGTATCTATCAGCCGAATTCAATGAATTTTGTAAAGAGAAGGGCATTACTAGACATAGAACTGTCCCTCTTAATCCACAACAAAATGGATTAGTAGAGAGAATGAATAGAACTATTTTAGAACGGGTCAGATGCATGTTAGCTGATGCTAAATTACCTAAAAGCTTTTGGGGAGAGGCTGTATGTACTGCATGTTACTTAATAAACAAAACTCCCTCATATGCTTTAGAAGGTAAAACCCCAGATGAGATATGGTATGGCAAGTTGTCTGATTATTCAAAACTTAAAGTGTTTGGATGTCAGGCATATGCACACATTAGACAGGATAAGCTTGAGCCAAGGGCTCTGAAATGTATATTCATTGGCTATCCAAAAGGTGTCAAGGGCTATAGATTGTGGTGCCTTGAACCAGGTCATAAGAAACTAATAATCAGCAGAGATGTTGATTTTAATGAGAAGGTAATGGGATATCCTCATAATGGAAACTCCCATGACCTAGATGGAAGAATTGTAAATGAGTCAGAAGAGAGTTTCTCAGCTGAGGTGGAGTTTCCCACATCAGGAGAGTTGACCCCAGAGGAGGTGGACAACTTTGCTAATGCAGGAGACAACACCTCTGATGAGGTTGTTCCAGAACAGGTTCAAGAAGGTGATCAAGAAGATCATTCAGAAGATGATGCCATGGAGGACAACCCTGCTGATCTGAGAAATTACAGTCTTGCAAGAGATAGGCTCAGGAGGCAAATTCACCCCCCATCTAGGTTTGGCCAGGCTGATCTTGTGTCATATGCTCTGATCACAGCAGAAGAGGTGGAGCATTATGAGCCAAGAAACTACAGGGAGGCAATCACCAGTCCTGAAAGAGAGCAATGGATAGCAGCCATGTCAGAAGAGTTACAATCCTTAGAGAAGAATGAGACCTGGATCCTTGTGGAGAAGCCAGACAACCAGAAGTTAGTCAGCTGTAGATGGTTGTTCAAGAAGAAGCTTGAAGTTGGATTTGGTGGTGCTAGAGAGCAGATCAGATTCAAGGCTAGGTTGGTGGCAAGAGGATTCACACAAAGAGAAGGCATAGACTTCAATGAGGTATTCTCTCATGTTGTTAAACATTGTTCAATAAGATTACTTTTGTCTAAGGTTGCTCAAGATGATCTTGAGTTACATCAACTAGATGTTAAAACTGTTTTTTTACATGGAGAACTAGCTGAAACAATATATATGCATCAACCTGAAGGGTTTATCATGCCTGAAACTGAAAGTAAGGTATGCTTGCTTAAGAAATCATTGTATGGGCTCAAGCAGAGTCCTAGACAATGGTATAGAAAGTTTGATACATTCATGTTTTCTATTGGTTTCTTAAGAAGCAAATATGATGTATGTGTATATATTGGTAAACAAGATTATCTAGAGAGCACCTATCTACTGATCTATGTAGATGATATGTTGATAGCTAGCAAGAGTATGAGAAAGATTACCCAGCTGAAGCAGCAGCTGAGTAGCAAGTTCGAGATGAAGGACCTTGGTGAAGCCAAGAGAATATTAGGCATGGATATTCTCAGAAACAGGAAAGCAGGGAAACTATTCTTGTCCCAGAAGGGTTACATTCAGAAGGTCTTGAAGAGGTTTCTTATGCACCAGTCCAAACCAGTTAGTACTTCATTTGGTCAGCAATTCAAGCTGTCAGTCAAGCAATCTCCTCAAACAGCTGAAGAGAAGAAGCAGATGCTTACTGTCCCTTATGCAAATGGAGTTGGAAGTCTCATGTATGCTATGGTTTGTAGCAGACCAGATCTTGCCTATGCTGTTAGTATGGTGAGTAGATTCATGGGAAATCCAGGAAAGTTTCATTGGGAAGCTTTGAAGTGGATTCTAAGATATCTGAATGGATCAGAAGACTTAGGATTATTGTTTGAAAAATCGGCTGTTACCAAGAGTCCCTTGCTAGGATTTGTGGATTCTGATTTTGCTGGAAACATAGATACAAGGAAATCTTTATCTGGTTATGTGTTTACATTGTATGGCACTGCTATCACCTGGAGAGCAGCTTTACAATTTATGGTGACCTTATCCACAACAGAAGCTGAATACATAGCATTGACAGAAGCTGTGAAGGAAGCAATGTAGTTGAAGGGCATTCTAAGAGATTTTGGCATATTTCAGAAAAGTGTTCCTGTGCTATGTGATAATCAGAGCACTATTCATCTAGCAAAACATCAAGTGTTCCATGAGAGGTCAAAACACATTGATGTGAAGTTGCATTTTGTTAGAGACATCTTGGAGAAGAGCATTGTTAAAGTTCAGAAGGTGGCTTCAGAAGAGAATGCAGCTGATATGTTAACTAAGGCATTACCAAGCAATAAGTTCAATCATTGCATGGAGTTGGTAAACCTTAGCACCTGGGATGTTCATTAAGAAGAGAATGGACAAATAGCCTTGAGGAGGGCTGGGAAGAAGGCAATCTTGCATTAAGGTGGAGAATTGTTAGGATTAATGCAATATTGGATGTCATCTAATTCTATCTATCAGAAGAGTTGCTATTGTTCTGATCTTGGAGTTCAGCAAAGTTGAGTTAAGGTGTAACTCAACTGATAAGGTTTAGTGGTCTTATTAGGAGTCAACTAATCTGAAGTTATTGAGTTTGGACAACTCTGCTGAAGCAAGGTGTCTGAAGTCATTTCAGGAGAGTTGGGGCCAAGTCTGCTGAAGACAAGTCTGCTTAGCCAAGTCTGCTGAGACAACTCCGCTGAAGTCTAGTTTTTCAGAGTTAGTTAATTCTGATTTTTCTGTTAGTTAGTTAATTAGTTAGTGGCGGTTATCCAATGCATTGTACATCTATAAATATACCATCTAGTGCATAGGTTGTAGGTTACTGAATTTGAGAGTTTTGAGAGATCAAGCTTAGTGAATACTTGTAATCTGTAACTTTCATTTGAGATTAGTGAAGAGAGTCTTCTATCCTCCGTGGACGTAGATCATTTGATCGAACCACGTAAATCCCGTGTTCTTTCTTTGAGTTCTTTATTCGTTTTCAATTCTTTGCGTTTCTAGTTGTCTTGATTTATCATTTGTGAGGAGTTGCTTAGTGGATACAATTCCATAACAGTAAATCACTTAAATTTTTTTTCTCATTAAGGGTATTCTTCTCCCTTGGGGTTTACCCATCTCTTTTGTTATTTTTTTTTAATTAATGTTTTTGTGTTAATTCATTCCTTTTCAATTGTTCTTATTTGTAAGGAATTCGTCCTTCAGTTCATTATAAGACATCACATACCTCGAGGCTTTTCCGGTGTGTTTACTGTAGACAACCTTCCCACTAGTACTATTTAGCGGTTTATTTAAAAAGTTGTCTACTTTCCCAAGTGTCCCTACCACATCTAATCCCCGTTAACATTCATTCAAGTGGGGCGGCACTGGTAGCTCTCTACCACATCCAATCCTCGTTTAGCTTCCTTACAACCCCTCATTTGCTTCCTTATAACTCCTCATTCACAAATCACATAACAACATGCGCATAACTCACATTATATATTCACATTCATATGATCATTTCTGTATTTCATTAATTCTTATTATTTTTTTGTTTCACAAAGCTGACAACAGTCCATATAACATTTACATCGACAATATAGTTAGTGTCACCCACCTGAAAACTTTTAAAGGTAAAGTTTAACTTCAGGTGACCTCCGAGTAGGGCTGTTATTCGAGCCGAGCCGAGTATTTGAAGTTCGAGCTCGGCTCGAGCTCTTATCGAGCCGAGCTCGGCTCGATAACATTGGCGAGCTAAGAAACGAGCTCGGCTCGGCTCGTTAAAGGGTCTAATGAGCCTAACGAGCCTATCGAGCCGAGCCGAGCCTAACGAGCCTAATGGAAATAAAAGAAAAAAATTAGATATCGAGCCTAATAAGTCGAGCTCGAGTCGGCTCGTTAGTAAATCGAGCATCTAACGAGCTCGAGCTCGGCTTATTTAACGAACGAGCCGAGCCGAGCCAAACTCGAGCCTTATCGAGCCGAGCCGAGCTCACGAGCGGCTCGGTTCGTGTAACAGCCCTACCTCCGAGTTTCCGAATCGAGCCGCTCTTACATAACATAGTCCGATCATTTAGTTTCATTCGTTCTTTTAGTTCATTAATAAACTCTGTTTCATACTTAGGGCTTTTCAACAAAAGGAAGGTATTTGATTACTTAAAAAACAACCTTAGAAGTTTGGCTCAAGTCCAACGGGGGCGTTGAAACTTGTTTATTTGGTCGATAAGGTTATTTTATATCACCTACGGTCCATAGATCGGGGTTTGGTTTTTCGGTCTACTCAAAGTCTAAGAATGCAAGTAAAGACTCAAACACATATTCACAAAGTAAAACATAAATCATTTAATGACCAAGAATATGCTTGTGTTTAGTGGTATAGTCACTCCTTCTACATGATACTACTCATTCGATGAAACTACGCTTAAACATTCGTAAATATGATAAAATACTTAGACTCTATTGAAAAATTATAAAACTTCAGAATGTTATACATATTTTAATATGGAACAAAGTTCATTAAGAGCACTAATCCATTTGAGCAAGGAAAACATGTTGCATTTGTAGTTAAAGTCGATATTCTATGGGATTCATCAAAACAAAGCCTACTTCAAAACTAAATACATATCTTTCTATAGGAAAATCTATCAATTATAAATTTAAATTGTGTTATATAGTACTAAAAATGGAATAACTTTAGTTTGAAAACCTATGTCATTTAAGCTATGGATCGTTACCAGAAATTTGAGTAAGTAAAGGTTCGTATCATAGCTCGTCACACAGTGCGTGCCTCACAAATATATTTTTAACTCACATAAAACTTAACTAAAATTTAATACACCATTCTAGACATAAATAGGGGTATATACAAATTTTTCTATGGTTTTTAGACTAGAAAAAAGGGGTAGAAAAATTGTTTAAAACGCAAGTCTGACTATCATCGAACATTAAACACAGAGTTTTCAAATAGGTGTATCTAGAAATTCTCTAAACAAACTGCTCTAATTTTTGGGTATGATAAAAAAATATAGTTAGGGAAACATATCTTTGAATTGTTGTAGAATTTATCCCTTTTGAAAGAGGGCGAAAAGATTTATTAAAGCCTCTGGTCCTAGTTTCATACAGTTTCAGACCTACAATCTTTTAAGAATTTATTCTCATTGCAAAGAGATTGGATGACTACCATTTTCTTATATGTTGTTCTATACTTCAAATAATACATATAGGAATTTGTTTTTAATTTTAAAGCATAAAAAAAGACTACACAAAAATGAGGCAGTAGCAAATCCGAAGCTTCACATACATCTTCCAACTTTCATACATATGATTAAACATGCTAAAATACTTAGGATATCACCTAACCTTACTTCATACATGACATTCAAATATTAAAAAGGCTTAGGGGAGGTTCTTAGCATGCCATTTCTAAGGGTTTCATGCTCAAACAAGATTATGAACATAACATCAAGATTAAGGCCTCATTGATGCTTACCTTTGTGGTTTCTCTCTTTTGGTGAGGGATTAAGGACTCTTTGTAGTAAACCTAGCTTCTAACACCTTCTTGGCTTGATTAAGACAAAGAGAATGGCTCCCTCTTTGGTGGTGGTGGTCGACCAAGTAGCAAGAAAGGGGGAGGAAAGTATCCCTTCTTCTCTGATACCATGAAAGAATTCTGTCTCATCTAAAAGTCCGAACTTATAGAGAGGTTGTGAATTAATTCTTGTATATTAATTCCTATTATCAATCATTTTATTTAGAGAATTTAGAAAGTAAAACAACAAACCCCAAATTGATTTCGGGTTGTTACACCGATGCCTCCAAGATCAAAGGATCCCAATACGCCATTGGGAGATTCGAGAGATGAACCCAGACCTGGGCCAATAAAGACCTAAAAGTGTTCGGATTGAAGTTAGGGTACCATGTCATAAGATGAATGACCTCTGCCCGCAACTGCCAAAACCGGGTCTCGAATATCTTATCTTTATCCTCCGTAGTGGGAAAGCTGATACTGAAGAAACCCATGCTTAAAGAAACAACCTTGAGATCCAAAATCTGCCATAAGGACCGAAGTGTCTCAAACAAGCGTGCATGATCATAAGGTTTCTCCCCTGACTGGATGATGACCCTACCAATCACCGTGTTCACAAATAGGGAGACCCTCCTCTGAAATATGTCCTTATAAATATTGACAACCAGGACGTCTCCATCTAAAACTGGTCTCATTGATTCTGGCAAATTGGCACTAGGTCGTGAGGGGCCTTGTTTTTTGTTGGATGTGACCTTAGCGTACGAGACACCTGTGAGGGAAAAGAAGACGGAGCAGTACCAGAAGTAGGAGTGAAAGCAGGGAATTCACTTTATAAGTGGACGTCCCCTGTATGCCGGAGGGATGAGAGTGACCACCCCGTCTGACGGTGGCGCCAATCTGCCCAGGGGTAGAAGCATGATCAAGCATAGGAGCCTTTCCTCGAGATTTAATCTTAGGATTTCTCGTGCGTGCAGGTGCATGTACATCGTACACGGAGCAAATCCAATGGAAGAAGTGACAATTTCAGAATTAGAGACATATGACGTACCCGATTTGTCAGAAACGACGACTCCCAATAGACATCAATGCCTGAAGCAAAGACCTGCGAAGGAGATGCAACAAACGGAGCATCCTGAATAGAAATAGGATAATCACGTGAATAAGAAACAGGCAACGTGCCCAGTGGACCAAAAACGAGAGGAGGCTCAACGTTCACAGCTAAGTTGGCGCCAGTCCACGAGGAAGCATAAGATGTACCATATGGTGGCAATGGCACATGAGAGTGAACCAATTCTGGGTGTATTAAGGAAACCTGAGGGTGTACCCAGGAGGGGTGTATCGAGCTAAACTAGGGGTGAGTGTCCTGGGGGTGTATTAACTGAAACTGAGGGTGTGAATCCTGTGAGTGTATTAACTGAAACGGGGGTGCACATCTTGACTGGCAAACCCTAGCCCATTAGTAGGCCCATTGGGATGTGAAAACCCTAGCCCTTGCCCTGGGACATGTGTGGCCGCCGCCGGTAGAACTCCGGGGAGTATGACGATGGGACGCCGGCAACGTGACAAGCGACGCCAGCATAGAGAAAATCTCCCTGATGATAGAGGAGAGCACCGGAAATGAGGTACGAGAATGACTCCATTGATGCCGAGAAGGAGCAGGAGAATCTCACGGAGGAGAGGAGAGCTTCCTTGCGAAGTAGTAGGGGAGTCCGTTGTGTGGACATCGCTGCAAAGAAATTTCGGAAGGCAGCCATGGCTATGTGCTGAGGAATGTTTGCTGCGTTGGGGTTGCCGGCCAGTGATGAAGGTGCCGTCGACGGAAGTTAGGCGGCCATGTAAGTCATCCGTATCTTGCTTTTTATTGTTTAAACTAGCCTGTCTCTAACCTATGTATGTATGTATCTTCTTATCTATTTGCACTTCCAAATAGATATAATTAATCTTAGAACTATTCTAGTTATGAAACTAGTTGAAATCATTTGCAAATGCACATTAGAAAAAAAAATTAATCAAGTTAATTTATATGCACCTATAAAATAGATAATAAAAATGTTTCAACACACTTATAAGTTCAATTTGCTAATTCTAAAAAAATATATTAAATCTATAATTAACCGTTCATTCACAAAACAATTCACTAAACTCATCTCATACGTTAAACCATACAAAATGATAACATCTAAAAAATTATTTATCATAAATCATAAAAATGTTTAAAACTCATGATTTTTGTACACTAGATTCCTAACACACATTGGTGCACATTATAAATTTTCCACTTAAAAATAACTTATAATAACTTATAGAATATTACTTATGAATTTTGTAAGACCATTGAAAAACTGGATCCCAAAATGGACTATGTCAAGTAATCTTTTAAAATTTAGTAAAACTTTTTTGTTGTTTATAAAAATGCAAGACTAAAACCTACACAATTATAAGGACCAGTATTAATATACATGAAAAATACCATATTTTAATGTGTACATTTCTATTTAATTAAGCATGCATTTCTTTTCAACATCAAAACAGTCCAAAGTCCACTTTTATTAAGAAAAACCATTGTTTGTTAGAAAAGCTATTAGAAATAGAATATAAGTTCAAACGTATTAGGTAAAATTCTCATGAAAATTAAGACACAGTGAGTGAACATATATAGTAGAAAATTAGTTTAAAAAAAAAGCTGTGTGAGGGAAAATTTGCAATCTCGACCAGTCAGCTCTGTACAGTATCTCAAAGTAAAAATTATATAAAATCATAAACATTTAAAGAAATCCGATATTTTAACACATATTTCAGTGTTTTCAAGTACCTCAGATGAAGGGTTTGAGCTAAAAAAAAATTGAAGCAGTAGCATAAGAACAGGTCTACTGTATAAAAAATTGTCACAAAAACACATGCAATGACCAGAACTCACATGATCCAATAATAAGTCAGGTCATATATTAACAAGAAACCCAACAAAATCACAACTACATATTTTTATGTTTCAAATAAAAACGATTTAACAACTACACAGACTCATAGTAAGAATCATAAGAAAATAACAAAGGTCGGAAAATAGATTCATTTCTTAAAATACGTTTAAAGAAAAATAGTTTTCATACCTACACTTTTAAACTTTCAGAATTGGGAATGACAGATGATGGTGCTTGATTTTTTTATTTTCTTTTTTTTAAGAAGAAATGCTAGGAGATGAGATGATGGACAGAAGAGGAATTTTTTGAGAAGATGAGTTTGAGAGAAAAAGTTTGAGACAACTAGAGAATGAGGAAGAGACAGACTGAGACTGAGGAAAGGAGGGCGAGATTCTTTAATGAGAACGGTTCAATTTAATTAAAAAGAATATCAAAATTCAGAATTTAATATAACATTTTATTATTATTATTATAACTTATTTAATAAAATCTCTTCTACTCTATTCCTAAAACAAACTTTATTTCTTCTATTCTTAATTTATTTGATATAATTATTTATAATTCAATTCTATTATAATATATATATATATATTTTAATTTATCTACTCATCTTATTAAATGGTGTCGAATGAGTCACAATCAAGGCTGATCTCCTCAGTAAGTTATCCTGCAAAACTCTGTACAACTTATTGAAAACATTAGTTCATAATTACATAAAATCATACTCCCTCCGTCCACCAAAAATGTGCTCATTTCTTTTTTTTTTGGGTTCACAAAAAACGTGCTTATTCTATTTAAATAGTTAACTTTTGAATATTTTTTCTACTTTGCTAACAAGATTGAGTATCTACCAAATATATTTTTTACTCATTATATTAAATATATTCTTTATAATTAAAATATGATTTTTTTAAAAACATATATAAAAAAAAAGTGAGCACACTTTTGGTGGACAGAGGGAGTATATCTTTAAGATTTCAATGTAATTTGTCATGGGGCCTTCTAAGGACAGTCCAATGTCGCCTGGACTATCAACAGTCCAGTAATCTGAGCCATCAGATCTGAAATCTAATGGCTTATATTTGATGACCTGCTACCTGTTGCATTTGGCGTCGCAGAATCCATCGCCTTGCATTGCACTTATTATCGTTTTTTGTCGCCCTATTACACTTTTAAATTAAATTTAATAATTTTAAATATATAATTATAAAATTACAAATTTATCCTCACATGATTAATAAAAAAATTAATTGATAATATATAATCTTTATTTTAATTCTCATATCATTAATAATCATAATAAACAATAAATTATCTTTTTTTATTTGAAAGAATTGAATTTTAGGTTAAATTATTAATTTAGTTGAATTTTTTATACAAATTTCTGTTTCGAGATCACAAAATTGGACGTGGCTATTGTATGTGCTATTGGTCGGTCGTCTATTCAGAATTCAGAAAACCAGTTGTTACAATTTATGATCATGGAGTAATTGATATGTTTATGATCAGAAAATTAGCGAAGATACTTTATATAATCTAACAAACAGAGATTCTGGGTTTTTTAAAATTTGGAGAAAACCTACAAAATTTCATTCCGATCCCAAACACGTTCAAAAAAACTCTCTGCACATCCGCTGCTCGTAATTTATATTTATATTTTTTATTTTTTTGTTCATTTTTAGTCGAATTATGAGTATTATTAGTATGTCTAAAAAGAAGTATTCTCAAATTGTTGATAATTACTGCTAGTTTTTTTTATATGATATTGAGCCTCTGATTGAACTTTTGATTTTTTTATGTGTTAATACTCTGTTTTTTCTGCACACTCAAATTAACGCAGTATTCTCAAATCTCAATTGTTATTCATATAAAATTTGTATGATTTCTATATGGTTATTGATTTGTTATTCATATAAAATTTGTATGATTTCTATATATGGTTATTGATTTATGAGATTTGTTTGAAATTTATGAATATGATAAGATTCTGACATTTATTAATTTTATTTTTAATGTATATTTTGTAGATTTGTCTTCTCAACATGAGAATGATGACACAACTTCATCTAATAATACCTAAGATAATGATTTTGTCATTAAAAAGAAAAGACAAAAGACATCAATTGTGTGGATTAATTTTGAGGAATTTTTTGTTCATTTATTATAAAATTTCAGCATGTTTTATAATATTATAAAATTTCAGCATGTTTTATAATATTTTAGGGGGCTCAACATGAAGATGAGATTATTTTGAAAAACTGATGTATTTTTTCGTTGTAATTGTTGAAAGAACATTATGTTATTTTTTTTTTTTGAACATTTGTTATTACTCACGCACAATTCAAGAAATTGGTTGTTCAATTTGGTTATTTTCTTTGATAAAACAATTGGGCTGCCCACTTTTAATTAAATGCTAGCCCAAAACATTCTCCACTTTTAATTAAATGGGCTAACATTGTTGGCCCAAAAAGTCTCCACTTACTCGGTTTGCTCTCGATCACAATTTCTTTTTTTTTTTTTAACGTAAAGGAGGGACAATGTCACAATGGGCAACGTAGGACTGTTAGTGCCCTTAAAGAATTCAAACAAATTTATAATATATTTTAAGTTTAATTTGTCAATTAAAAAAATATTTGAAACATGTACTCCATAGTATAAATTTGTAAATTTGTTATTCATTTGAATCTAGGTAAATATTTTTCAATACACTCTTAACTCTAGAGGGCTGCAACATATAATTGTCTATGCATGAACATGTTTCAGAAGGTACACACTACACACCTACCATGAAAAGAGACTGACCTTTAACTTTTATTTGTCGTCATTGCAAAAGACAATAGAATAAGAAATTATCTTATTCGAAACTCTATGGGAGCCGTGTCATCGAAACACTCAATATTATTCTCAAAATAAAAACTTTACTACCAACATTCCTTCCAAAATAAAAATGTGTCCTCAATAATGTAAATTTCAAGTCTGGTAACAATCAATCTAGTTACATTATACAAATCGGACATTAGGTCAATATTCGTAAGCAACATTATATGGACACATAATTTTTAGAACTAATCGATGGTCTGATCATGACGTTTTCCTATAGTTCCATTCACATTTTCTAAAGTTTTTTTATTCTGATTTCACCAAAATTTTGCTTTCCAAAACATAGTTTGAGAATGACGTTTTAACACTTTGGAAAAAATAAAGTGTTTATTTCTACTAATTTATGAACAGTGTCGCCATGAGACCATCTCACTTTGAATAAGATAAGTGTTTATTCGTACTAATTACTGTTAATGGTATTACTGATTACAATTTATGGTATTACTCGTTATTACTTATTGTATTAACGACTATAATAAAATCATACATATAATATTATTTTGTATTAAAATTTAAAAAAAAATACACATGAAAAAATGGAAAATAAAAAAAAAAGTAAAAGGAAAAAAAACGAAGAAATTAAAAGTTTGGAATAAAAACTGAAAATGGGAGAAAAAGAGGAGAGGGAAGAAAACTTAGAAAGAAAAAAAATCAAGATTTTTGCCTAATTTCGATAGTTTTTTTTTTAAATTATGTTTTACGATTTTTTTCTAAAAATATGGATGACTTGATGGTGAATCGACGGTAACTCGGTAATGACTTGACTACATATTGTAAATATACAAATTAAGGTTGATTTTATTATATTTTGTGTAAATTAATAAAAGGATAATATAGTATTTTAAATGTAATTACTTTTTTAAAAATATTTTTGGGGTGAACTCATAAAATGAGTGGTGTAGATAAACGTGGTAAAAAATAATAATTTAGGGGTGAACTCATAAAATGAGCGGGTGCACATAACCGTGATAAAAAATGATTTGGGGGTGAACTCCTAAAATGAACGGGTGCAGGTAACCGTAGTAAAAAAAGATTTGGGGTGAACTCATAAAATGAGGGGTGTAGATAATTTAGGGGTGAACTCATAAAATGAGCGGGTGCACATAACCGTGATAAAAAAAAATGATTTGGGGGTGAACTCATAAAATGAACGGGTGCAGATAACCGTAGTAAAAAAATGATTTTTGGGTGAACTCATTAAATGAGTGGGTGTAGATAAAATATAAATAAAAAATTAAAATTGGTGTGTACCGGTATCTTGCATGTACTCGAGTATCACCCTACAAATTAGGGTTGATTTTATTATATTTTGTGTAAATTAATAAAAGGATAATATAGTCCTTTAAATGTAATTATTCCATTTAAAAAAAAAATCTTCTGAGGTGAACTTATAAAATGAGCAGGTACAGATAACCGTGGTAAAAAATAATTTTGGGTGAACTTATAAAATGAGCGATTGCAGATAACCATGGTTAAAAAATGATTTGGGGTGAACTCATAAAATGAGCGGGTGCAGATAACCGTAGTAAAAAAAAAATTTGAGGGTGAACTAAATAAATGAGCAGGTGTAGATAAAATATAAATAAAATAATAATTTAATTCTATTAAAAAAATCTAATTTTACATTCGTATTGTTTAATTTAAATAATATTATTATTAATTTTAATAAAGGATAAAATAGTAAATAATAAAATAAAATTTAAATAATTATTTTAAAATATTAAAAAAAGGCAACAGGTATCAAGTTAGGGCGACACAGAAGGCGACACAGAGCGATGCAATTTGACATCCGAACTATTAATAGTCCAGGCGATACAAAAACTATCCTAAGAAAATCCCATTTGTCATTTAATACTTTAAAGAAGTATTTAAATTCCTAAATATCATGAAATATGCAAATTTTATTTTAAAACGGGGTGTTACATAGGGTTTCATTTTAAAGAGGGGGTATCTATCTAATGAATGTTTTACTAAAAGGGTAAATTGGGTATTGTACATGAATATTAAATAAATAAATATGGAGGGGAAGTATACTCAACAAAGTTGGAGGGGTATATAGTGTGCGCCCCTACCTTTTGGTGAGAAGGTCCATCGAGTGGACAATTTAAATGAGTGGAGTTGTTTTAGCAAAGAATTTTGTCTCATTCGGACTTGTAGAGAGTTGAAAAATTAATTCTTATATATTAATTTCTAATAGGTTACTAGACCTGCTAGGTGTCACATAGATGTGTCACATAGATGTCACGCTGATGAATAATTTTATTTTATTTTAATTTTAAAACATTCTTAACTAAAAAAAAAGTACTAAAAAATCATTTTTAACTAAAAGTAATACTCCCCCTCCGTCCCCGAAAAATTTTCATACTTTCCTTTTTTGTTTGTCCCCCAAAAGTTTGCATACCCCAAAATAGAAAAATCATCACACTCCTCACCCTCACAATATACACATATTTACCCTTTATGCCATTACTTTTGGGACCCACCATACACTCAATTCACCTACTTTATCTACTTTATATATAAATGTGCCCAAGATTCACCGCAAACTTTTCGAAGATGGAGGAAGTACTAAAATGATATTAAATTATAAATTAATTTAATTATTATCATTCTTTTTCAAAATTCAAAAGAATATGATCATGTCCTTCGGATTACGGTCCATCTAAGTTTCGAAAATAAAAAATAAAATAAAAATATTTTATTCATCAGTTATAATATATACATAGACATCTCCGTCTCTCTGAAACTACTATTGACACACTCGTTGATCCACCTCCTCTGTTTTCAATTGTTGTGATTTCAAAATAAAGGGATGAATTAGTTTTTATCTCTTGAGATAAATCATGCATGTCCAAAACGGCACAAGTCCAATAAAGGGATGAATTAGTTTTTATCTCTTGAGATAAATCATGCATGTCCAAAACGGCACAAGTCCCATTATTGAGCGCCTTGGAAAGGGAAAATGGGACAGTGACTCAAATAATTGTTACTCTTTTTTGGATGAATTTATAAACGGCCAAATAACTAGGGAAAAGGTTATTGTGTGTTGCACAATTTAAAAATGTTTATTTTTATGGTGGTACGTGCTTAAAAAAAATAATAATTGTATGGATTGAATTAAATAGTACTATCAAATTTATTCAATAGTAAAAAAAGGTATATTGACGTAGTGCAAGCCTCAAACTTATCAACGATCAAGAACAACGAACACATAAACCGAAGGGACGATAATAAACTTCAATCTTATCAACGATCAAGAACAACGAACAAGACGATAATAAACCGAAGGGACAAAACCATCTATTTTATTAATCAATTCAACTCCCTAATAACATTTTAGAACTCATCTATTTATAATACTCAGTATGAAATATACTTGGAGAATAAGAAACATATAAATTCTAAATATAATAAAATCAAAACAAATCTCCTAAATATAATAAAATCAAAACAAAATCTCCTAAATATAAGCACAAATATCTAACTAAATATTTGATATTGATTTCCATCAATATCTCCATCATTCTCTCCGAGTGGGAGACGATTCGCCCTCGAATCTGAAACATCGTGAGGTCCATCCGAAAGCACAATAATATCCATGACGTTGAAAACATCTGAGCAACGCAATTGAGAACGAAGAGGTAGCTACTAGGTATTCGGATTAACATGCAAGAAAACAAACCCGACGAGCAACCAATAGACACCTTGTAAGACGAACCGATCGTAAAAGACACCAAAACGGGTGAACGCCGCAAGCATGACCACGTATTATAGCCTGCAACCTCAGCAACAACATGCTTGCAAGTATCTGAATCGCCTAAAAATTGACATATCTTGCCACCCATTGTGCAAAATGTCTGGAATATCGATGGACGTAGAGTAGGATTATCCGGTTGTTGACGAGGGAAACATGTTTGTTGGATGATCAAAGAAAGGCCCTCGTCATCCCTCATTAATTCTTCTTGCGGACTGTTATCGCCGTACTCATCAAATACCGGAGGGCCATCATACCCATCGTCGTCACACACAAATTCCTCGTAGAAGGGAGCAATGACGACGTCGTCGTATATGGGGGGACTGTCATATCCGCCACCGAAACTGGGAAGATGAACGCGAAGGCTGGCGATCAATTCTTGTTGTTGCATGGCCAACTGTTCTTGTCGAATACGGAGAGCGGCCATCTTTGTGACTAGAGATCCCACTTGTTGGCGGATTTGCGTAACATCGTCGGAAGAGGATGTATCTTGACGTTTGGGAGGCATCGTTCCCAACTCTGGATACCAACTGACGCAGCGCAAACCTCAAACTTATCAACGATCAAGAACAACGAACACATAAACCGAAGGGACGATAATAAACCTCAATCTTATCAACGATCAAGAACAACGAACACATAAACCGAAGGGACGATAATAAACCGAAGGGACAAAACCATCTATTTTATTAATCAATTCAACTCCCTAATAACATTTTAGAACTCATCTATTTATAATACTCCGTATTAAATATACTTGGAGAATAAGAAATATATAAATCCTAAATATAATAAAATCAAAAAAAATCTCCTAAATATAATAAAATAAAAAAAAATCTCCTAAATATAAGCATAAATATCTAACTAAATATTTGATATTGATTTCCATCAATATCTCCATCATATATACAGTAGTTGGAAAATAAAAAAACAGTTATCTTAGTTAAAAAAATATATGGAATTAAACACTTTAAAAAATGAGCTCGTCCAGGATTGAGTTTCCACTACGTTTCATACTAATTTACAGGGATTATATTTTTTTTAGTCCATTAAGAAGTTATCACGAATTTAGTCCATCAGATTACCACTTTTTGAATTTAGTCCATTAACTTTCGATTTATTTTGATTTTGGTCCAATTACTTGCTATAGCAGATTTAACAGGTCACTTTTTAAAACACACCCCACACCCCCACACAATGTTATATACACCCCAAATGTTAAACACACCACACTAAAATTTAAAAATTATCTTTATTACTATACACACCCCAATTCTTTTCAATTTAATAAATTTCAAAAAATAATTAAATTAAAAAAAAGTAAGAATTCAAATTTATATAAAAAATATATAAAAAAATCTTTAAAATCTTCAAAAAATTAAACAAAGCTAAAAAATTAATTAATTTAATTAGTTTTGAAGATTTAGTTGATTTTTTACTTTGAAGATTTTTAATAAGTTTTAAAAAATTAACTTGAAAAAATTATTAAATAAAATAAAAATAAATTTTTTTAAAAGTATTAAAAAATCGACTAAAATTTTAAAACTAATTAAATTAATTAATTTTTTAGCTTTATTAAAATTTTGAAGATTTAGATATTTTATATAGGTTTTATTTATATTTTTCATATTAATTTGAATTCTTACTTTTTTAATTAAATTATTTTTGACAATTTATTAAATATGTTTATTATTTTATTTAACTATATTTGATTTTTGAATTTTTGTGTTTAACATTTGGAGTGTATATAATATATATGGAGTGTTAGTAGGTTCATGTAATATAAAAGAAATATTTAAAAGGAAAAAAAGAAAAAAATTAAAACTCCATTGCTTTATTAATGTTTTATTTGTGTTCTAAGTACTATAAAAAAACATTGAAAATAAGGCTAAATAAAATTTAAAAATAGTAAAAAATAAACTAAATTTTCAAAACTAATTAAATTAATTACTCAATATGTCCACCAAAAGTGTGCTCACTTTTTTTTATATATGTTTTTAAAAAATCATGTTTTAATTATAAAGAATATATTTAGGATAATGAGTAAAGAATATATTTGGTAAATACTCAATCGTGTTAGTAAAGTAAAAAAATATTTAAAAGTGAACTATTTAAATAGAATAAGCATATTTTTTTAGAATCAAAAAAAAAAAAAAAATGAACACACTTTTGGTGGATGGGGGGAGTAATTTATTTAGCTTTGTTTAATTTTTGAAGATTTATGCAATTTTTATAGATTTTATGTATATTTTTCATATTAATTTGAATTCTTAATTTTTTAATTTAAATATTTTCGACAATTTATTAAATAGAAAATAATTGGGGTGTGTATAGTAATAAAAAATGATTTTTAAATTTTACGGTGGTGTGTTTAACATTTGGGGTGTGTATAACATTATATGGGGTGTGTTTTAAAAATGACCTGTTAAACCTGCTTAGCAGGTAACTGAACCAAAATCAAAATAAATCGAAACTTAATGGACTAAATTCAAAAAGTGGTAATCTGATGGACTAAATTCAAAATCGTGGTAACTTAATGGACTAAAAAAAATATAATCCCTAATTTACACACTAAATATCTTTGTAAACTTCATTCTCAAAATATATATACACATATTTATTTGTATGTCATAACTTTGTCACACTCCATCTACATTTTTCTTTATTTTATTCCTAAAAATTTATAAAACTACTCAAAATATTACTCATTACACATGACGTCTCATACTAATTTGCACACTAAAAAAATTTTGCAACCTTCATTCTCAAAATATACACATATTTATTCGTATGTCATTACTTTTTCACAATTAATCTACATTTTTGTTTATTCCTAAAAATTTATAAAACTATACCTCAAAATATTACTCATTACACATTTTTTTTTATACAATTTAAATTGTGTACAATTCCAAGACTGCAAATTTCCTTGGATCGTAGTCAGTATTTTTTATTTTGTGCAATTACCCATTGATGCCAAAATGCCCCCACCTTATTTAAGGGCGGAGCCAGAAAAAAAATTTAGAACGGGCTAAAAGACTAAAGTGAATATAGTACAAAAAATAAAAGTAAAAAAAAAATGTTTACATAAGTTGCACCGCACCCTACAATTTTTTACGTCACGTAACTTTCATATTTTTTTAAAAACGTCCCCAAAAGGATAAAATTTAATTTACGTCTCATAATTTCATAAATTGCTTAATTTAATTATGTCCCATAATTTCGTAAATTGGTTAATTTACGTCCCATAGTTTCTTAAATTGGTTAATAAACGTCATTTTTTCTTCATTATGCAAATTATAAACAGTGATTTGTTATTTTTTAAAATCCACTTAGCCATTGTTTTTCCATGCTATACAAGTCAAGTTTGACCATGTTACAATTTCGGTCGATTTTTCATAATTTTTATGCGGACTTGATAAAAACGTGAGTGAAAATATGCCGCTTTTGTTAATCGGAAAAAAAAAATGGACGTAAATTAAGCAATTTACAAAATTATGAAACGTAAATTGAACATTTTTTAAAAAATGATAAAAGTTACGGGACGTAAATCATTTTTTCTCTCTATATGGAAGTCACTGTTCAAATTTGATATGCCTTTTTACATTAAAGATTTAAAATTGAAGGATTTAGTAATAGTCGTGTTTGAGACTTCCAGACAGTTCTGGAACGTTCTTGAAGTATTTCGAAATGGGCCGGACCGGTAACCGAATGGGTCGATCCAATTTCTGAGTTGGGCTTTCGGAGTTTTTGGGTCTGCAAAAAGATAGGCACCGAAGTCGGCCGGGCGGGCGGGCGCGCGCGTAGGCCTTTGAGGAGTGTACCCCTTATACATAATTGAACTCCATTCCTACTTCAATGCTTTTAAACCCTTTAAATGTTTTGTAGGCTTTCTATGTGGGACATGTGACCCTATTTGTTATTTAATTGAAATTTTTAATATATATATTTTACAATTAATTTAATAAAAATAAATATGGATTAGTGGTAAAGTATCTCTCCTATTTACATTAAAGTTGGTGGTTTGAATCGAATATGTTGCAAGGTTTTTTTTTTTAATATATATATAATAAATTTTTTTTTTTTAAATCAGGGTGGGCTATAGCCCCTACAAAGATCCGCCACTTGACCCTATTATTTAGATTGGTGGGGAGGTGGAATGAATAGAGGAAGTATCTAGAGAAAGAAATGTACTCCGTATTAAATTGTTTCATGTCATAGTTAGTTGGGACCTTCTATATGTAGTCAGGGTGTAGTAACGTGTCGTAATGACTACCGTAGTCAGTTAATCTAAGCCATTAAAAATCTAATCTAAAAGTTTAGATTTGATGACCTGTTACCTTTTGTAAATTTTACGATATGTATTGTCGTAATGTGTCATAAATTTATATTTTCTATTAAATTAAATTAATTAAAATATATTATTGTAAATTTACATTTTTATCCTTATACAATAAAATAATTTATTACAACAATTATCTACACAGCTAATTTTATGAGTTCACCTCAAATCATTTTTTACCATAGTTATCTCTGCACCCATTCATTTTATGAGTTCACCCAAATCATTTTTTACCATAGTTATCTGCACCCATTCATTTTATGAGTTCACCCCCAAATCATTTCTTTTTTACAACGGTTATCTACACCCGCTCATTTTATGAGTTCACCCCCAAATTATATTTTTACCAAAGTTATCTGCACCCGTCCATTTTATGAGTTCACCCCCAAATTATTTTTATACCACAATTATCTGCACCCGCTCATTTTATGAGTTCACCCCAAAATGTTTTTTAAAAATAATTACATTTAAAAGATTATATTATTTTTTTATTAATTAACACAAAATATAATAAAATCAACCCTAATTTATACATTTACAATCTACAACTGAGTCATTGCCGAGTTACCGTCGATTCACCACCAAATCACTCATATTTTTAGAAAAAAAATCGTAAAAACATAATTAAAAAAAACTATCGAGATTAGACACAAATTTCAATTTTTTTTCTTTTTAATTTTTCTTCCCATTTTCAATTTTTATTCCAAACTTTTTATTTCTTCGTTTTTTTTGTTTCCTACTTTTTTTTATTAGTATATTTTTTAGTTTTAATACAAAATAATATTATATGTATGATTTTATTATAATCCCTCCGTCCCAGTGAAAGCTCCTCATGAGCTTCGGACACAGAGGTTAAAAAATATGATATAATAAGTGGATGTATGAGAGGTGATGTGATTGAGAGAGAGAAGAATATATTGAAATGTGAGAGAGAATAGTTTGACAAAAAAGGAATGAGTAACTTTCATTGGGACAAACGAATAAGGAAAGTTGAGTAACTTTCAATAGGAAGAAGGGAGTAGTCGGTAATACAACAAGTAATAACCAGTAATACCATAAACAGTAATCAGTAATACCATTAACAATAATTAGTAATACCACGAACATTAATCAGTAATACCATTAATATTAATCAGTAAAATTTTATACAATAACAAGTAATTTCACACATCTAATTATATTCAATAATACAAAAAATAATTATCAGTAATATCATGAACAGTAAGTAGTAATACCATGAACATTGAATAGTAATATCTCATACAATAACAAATAATTCCACAAATCTAATTGTATTCAATAATACCAAAAACAATTATTAGTAATACCATAAACAATAATATGTAATACCATAAAAATAATAATAATCAGTAATAAATAATTTCACATAATTAGTAATACCACAATTAATAATCAATAATCATTAATATTACTTCAATAGTGTATTAATAGTAATACCGCAATCAATAACTAGTAATACCAGTATCAATAATACCAATAACAATAATACCATAAAAAAAGTGGAGATAGTGCAGATCGGGGTGTACTAAAGAAAATAGAGGGTGCACATTACCAAGCCCAATTGAAGGAAACCCTAGCCCAATGGGAGGGCACCCTAGGTCAGTAGTCGTCGCTTGGGATTTCATAAGCAAGGTCACCGGCTCCGAGTGTCGTCCGGTCAGAGATCCATCAGCAACATACTCACAGTCCTCCGTCGGGCCGTCGTCAGCCGGAGGAAGAGGCTGCGCAGGAGCAGGGTGAAGAAGACGGATGAAGCAATGTAGCTTCGATTTGGACAGAGATGAACGACGAGAGAGAGGCAGCGTCGATCCAAGTGTTGCAGGCGAGCGTCGTTGATGTAGGAGAAGCTCCTGGATCGCGAACGCAAGGGAGATTGATCGAAGCAGTCGCGTCTGTGGTCGAAATGAGGAGAGGATTTCGGCCGCCATGGATCGTGGCCGAGATGGAAGATTATGTCGATTGTTATGGAAGTGAAGAATCGTGATTGCGATTCGAGGAGGGGTCTCGGGCTTCAGCGGCCGAGACCGAAGCGCCGCCGTCGCCGTCGAGGGGGTGGTCGGGCATGGTGGTGGCTGGGTCACCCGCCGACATGCATGGATTTCCGGCAGATCCTTTACTCATCAAATTAAAATTAAAATTTAGGTGCACCGCCGATCGACTTTAATAAAATTATACCTATAATATTATTTTGTATTAAAATTTAAAAAATACACATGCAAAAAATGGAAAAGAAAGACAGGAAAATTTAAAAAGGAAAAGAAAAAAAAACAAGGAAATAAAAAATTTGAAAATGGGAAGAAAAAAGAAAAAGAGGAGGGAAAAGAAAAATTAAAAAGAAAAAAATTGAGATTTGTGGCTAATTTCGATAGTTTTTTATTAATTATATTTTTACGCTTTTTTTTAAATATGGGTGATTTGGTGGTGAATTGATTTTTTAGAGTTTATTTTATTATATTTTGTGTAAAATAATAAAAGGATAATATAGTCTTTTAAATGTGATTATTTTTTAAAAAATATTTTGAGGTACACTCATAAAATGTGCGAGTGCAGATAACTGTGGTAAAACAATAATTTGGGGGTGAACTCATAAAATGAGCGAGTGCAGATAATTGTGGTAAAAAATAATTTGGGGGTGAACTCATAGAATGAGTGGGTGTAGATAACTGTTGTAAAAAAGAAATGATTTGGGGGTGAACTCATTAAATGAGCGGGTGCAGATAATTGTTGTAAAAATATGATTAGGGGGTGAATTCATTAAATTAGAGGGTGCAGATAATTGTAGTAAAAATATAATTAGGGGGTGCACTCATTAAATTAGTGGGTGCAGGTAAAATATAAATAAAATTTAAAAAGAAAGGTAATATAGTAAATATTGCCTAGTTGGATAATCACATAACTAAATTCTACTTGTGAGAATAATAAATTTCTTTTAATACGGTCTCGTGATATAAGAAGGCTGAACCATTAAGTTTTTTTTTTAATCAATTTTTATTTTATAACTTAAAAAATGCAAATTTAAGAAAAAAAGTTATCGAGAATGTCATTTACAATAGTTGAAGACTCAATCTAATAATGAGAATTTGAAAAAGACTCAAACGTCCTAGTAAAATATTTTGCTAAATTATTGACATTTTAACGAATACAATGAATCAATATGTTGTTATAATATAGATTAATAAGTCATTGTAGACCGAAAATTATTATACGTCTTTATTCTCTCATTTTGCATAGTGTTGTTAAACGAACCGAGTTTCTCGTGAACTGGGCTCGATAAGGCTCGTTAAACGAATCGAGAGCTCGTTAGATACTCGATTTACTAACGAGCTACCTCGAGCTCGACAACTAATTTTTTTTCTTTTAATTTCATTAGGTTCAACTCGATAGACTCGTTAGAGTCGTTAACGAGTCGAGCTGGATCTTTTGCTCGATAATATAAAGGCTCAACTCGGCTCGAATAACAACTATAGTTTTACGTGTCTTAGTATGAATTGAATGATAATTTTCACTGAAATCTCCATCTCTAAGACTATGGATTGACACACTCGTCGATCCACCTCCCTCATATACATCCAACACTCCTCCTTATCAATTTTTAAAATATTATTGAATGGAATGAATATGAATTTCAATTCTAGTATAAACAAGGAATGAAACATAAGTATTGTGTAAATTTAATTTAATTCAATTATTATTATTGTTAATTTTGGTTGTTTCGATCATTTGTTATTAACTTATTGTTATTATTAAATAATATAGTATTATATATTAATATATATTATTATTAGTATATGAAAATTATTAATATTATTGAGTGTTTAATTCAATATTATTATTAATAAATATTTTTATAATTATCATTTCTAGGGGGTGTTGCACGCAGGTTTGCAGGGAGTTAAAGAATTCTCGTGCCATTTCGGCTCTCGGTTGGCACGCGTTTGTCTTCGGGGTGGCATCAAGGTTTAAAAGAAATAAATATATTACTACTTCATATAGGTATGATAAAAATTCAAAACAAGAGAATCCAACATTTGACATCACGACATTAAATTAATCAAGCTTGACTATAATAGTTATTTAACTGCAACGAATCATTGATACATGCGTCCATGAACATGATAGTTAATTGTATACAATGAATTGATATTATATATACATGAATATATTTAATTAGTTACAAAGAATATAATAAATGAAACATATATAAATTCATTTATTTTTAATACATATGTACTAAATTTAAAAAAGTCTCTCTTTTAATTAATAAAACATTAATTTATAGATAATTTAATATCTCTCTAAATTAATAAAATTTCATTCCAAGATTATTATGTTATACAGGTTTTACTAAACATACATAATGGAAATGAGAAAGACGAGTTCTCATGAAAGTTAAATGGAGAAAAATGGGTCTCCAACGAATTAAATTAAAGGATGCGAGTCTTCAAAACATATCAATAATTAATAATAGTAGTCAATTATACAAATTAAGGTAGTTATGCTGCCACAAAAGATATCGGTTTGAGTTAGACAAAAGGGGTTTGAATCTACAAGAGTTTCTTAATTAGTTCTAAAATACATTTGGGATAAGCGGTTATAGTCGCAAGGTACTGTGTACAACGTCATGAATATCCTTAGGAGCTAGTGTGCATCAAGGTGGCTGGGTCCGGCCTCGGCATCATGCGCCTTAGCTATATAGGGTCCCCTCGGGTGTCGAGCCCAACGTCAATATCCTCCATCGATCAACGCATCATAGCGGTCTAGATCTAAGTACTCCTCGGACGCTCTGGTCCATGTCCATGCTCAAGTGGCAGTGGGTCCTTGCCGTCTCATTCTGGCGCTCCGCTAGAAGGAATTAAAGCCTGGCGACTGAGCTCGGCTAATTCCTGAGCCTCTAGTGCTCTCCTTCGACCTTGTAGGATCACCAGCTCGTGCTCACCAATAAGGTCTTATGAAAAGCATCTCGATGTTCGACGGCCCTGGTAGCAGCATCGATACTAGCTCGTCCATAAAACCGGTCAGACTGATGTGGTCCGCATTCTGGGCCTCAAAAGTCCATCGATTTCTGTGGAATGCTCAGTAATCTCAAAACCCTAGCCTCGCCAAGAGCTCGTCCTCTGTAAAACGAACTACGAAGTAGTAAATAGTCTCTCTCTCCAACTGCGAGATGCTAAGATAAACGCCATGACTACCCCGCCTATATGCCCTCGTCCAAAAATGGAAAAGAGTTCTAAAATCAGTAACAAGGAAGAAAGAAAAATATATAGTAATAGTGTATAAGTGTAAACAATTTTGCTCGATAAAGGACATCACACATTACAAGTAATTAATTAACTCTTCACACATGTACGAATAGTATGTAAATCACTAGCTTAATTTTTTTCTCTTAAGGCTATTCTTCTCCCTTAGGTTGCGTTTGGATGGAGGTATTTCAAATGAAAGGTTTTGAAAATAGATGGATTTCAAATGACATGGTTTTAGTGAGGATTTCAAATCCTCTCAATTTTAACTATAAAGCAAAAATCTAAGTATTTGAAATCCATTGATAATCCAAACAAGTGGAGTGGATTTGGACGGTGGATTTGAAATCCATGAGCCCAAATCCACCCAACCAAACGCAACCTTAGGGTTTACCCATCACTTTTGTTATTTTTATTTTTAATTAATGTTTTTGTGTTCATTCATTCCTTTTTAGTTGTTCTTATTTGTAAAGGTTTCTTCCTTCAGTTCATTATAAGACATCACATACCTCGAGGCTTTTCCGGTGTACTTACTGTAGACAACCTTCCTACTAGTAGTATTTAGAGGTTTATTTAAAAAGTTGACTACTTTCCTAAGTGAAATCTTTGAATAAAAGAATTTGGTCTGAAGTTTTGAACTCGGGCTCTGATACCACTGTAACGCTCCGAAATTTAGAAAGTCGACCTTCGAAGTCTCGACGTCCTAAATCTGAGTCGTCACTTAGTGAACCGTAAAATCGAGTCAGAAAAATTTCTTTTGAACAACCTAAAATAACAAACTTTGGTTATTATAAGTTGCAACGGAAAAACATTACATAAAATATTTCTCTTATATAAAGAAATCCTTGTTCATTACTTATCAAATTATCAGTACTCGGATTCTAGCAGAAAACATCCCGACGAGTTCCAGATACAACTCTCGGGGCATCTTAGTAATATAAATTCAGCAAAAGTGTTTAATTTAAGGTAAACAATTTATTTAATTAATAAGACGAGTGCGGAAGTGGAATTGTCAACGGTAGCTCCCGAGCCTCAGCGTCAAAACCTGAAAATATATTAATTAAGGACGTGAGATAAAAATCTCAGTGGGCAACCTGTATGCTCTTACACTACAAAAAAAGGGCGTTTTAGAGACGGATTTACCGACGGATTTTCCGTCGGCCGCCGATGTTACCGACGGATTTGCCGACGGAAAGTCGGCCGTCCCCTTTTTCGTCGTCAGTATTTTTTACCGACGGATTTTTGAATTCCGTCGAAATTTCCGACGGATTTGCTGACGGATATTCCGTCGGAATTGCCGACGGATTTACCGAGGGATATTCCGTCGGTATTTCGGACAACCCGTTTAACAAACCGGGTCAACATTCCGTCGGTAATTCCGTCGGAAAGAATGGATTAAAATAATTATAAAATAAATTAGACTGAATTAAAATAATTATAAAAGAAATTAATTTTTGAATAAATATTGATTTCGAAATTCACATGCCGACGGAATTTCCGTCGGCATTTGACCGACGGAATATCCGTCAGTAAAACAAAAAAATGAATAAAAAAAATATGATTTCGAAATTCACATATCGACGGAATATCCGTCGGCATTTGACCGACGGAATATCCGTTGGCATTTTACCGACGGAATATCCGTCAGTAAAACAAAATATTAATAAAAAAAATATGGGTGGCCGGGGAGGCCCCGACCAGAATTTCATTTTCCGACCACAATTAATTGGCATTGGTTTGTCGAAATACTTTTTAAAATTAAATATAATAGTATATATATATATAATGCATGGATTTGACTTCGGGTTTCAAATTCATCTCCAAAAGTTATTGAACTTAAGCAACTTAAGCAAAACACATAACATCCTACTCCTGATGTACAACTACTTCCGAATTAAAACAACAACAAAAGTATACATTATTTTGAAAGAAAAATCTACTTGGACCTAATCATCATTCAGTTTGTAACAGGACTAATCATTATTGCCAAACATAATATCACAACCACATTGAAATATGCTGAATCAAGACCACCAAAAACTAAACCTATACTGAAATATATCATTAACACAACTACGACATTGCACTCGAAAACCTCTAACAAATATTTCTCACAATGATGAATCCATAAAACACCAATATCAGTCCAACATTATCTTCTCCCTAATTCCCAATAAGTAGCAAGAATTAATCAATGTAACTTGAAATTGAAAACTGTGTTAATCTAATATGAACAGTAGTACCTCAGCTTTGGCGGAAGAAGCACCACCACGAATTAGGGAGCATATTGGACATCGCGGCAATCGCGACTCCCACGGAAATCGCGAGCATATTGGACATGGTGGAGGTTTTGTAACCGTCCTTTTTTAGCAGAATTCCGATTGAGTAAATGGCGACGGGCATTAGGGCTTTGAGCATTTGGATGAAGGAGACGGAGAGGTAGATGTAGGCGGAATTGGAGAGCCAGAGGGAGAGGGAGTAGAGGGCGCCGATTGGGACGACGGAGGAGAGGTAGACGCGGCGGGTCAGGGCGGCGGGCTCCACGAGTTTGAAGATGCGGACGGCGGCGAAGGCGAGGAAATTTCGGAAAGGGTAAAATTTCGGAAAGAAAACCCTAGGTTGAGGTTTTATATAAGGGTAAATACCGACGGATTATCCGTCGGTATTTTTCAAAAAGTAAATACCGACGGAAGGTGAATTCCGTCAGCATTTTGGCGATTTTTTTTTTTTTTTGTTTTAAATAATTCAATTTTTTCTATATACTTACTAAATTACCAAAATATTTTTTTAAAAAATCACGAAATTCATTTCTTCCACATATATTAATAAATATATTGGTTGTGGCTTATATTTATAGTAAATTTAATTTTTATAATTTGTACCTAAATGATAAATAATTAATTAACTTTTATAAAATAAGAAATAAATACATTACATTAATTGAATTAATTTTCATCTTCATTGTCTTCATCCTCCTCTTCGTCCTTATCCTCCTCCTCCTCATCATCATCTTCCTCATCCTCCTCCTCATCCTCATCTTCTT
Source organism: Galeopsis tetrahit (assembly GCA_963675135.1). Lineage (NCBI taxonomy): Eukaryota > Viridiplantae > Streptophyta > Magnoliopsida > Lamiales > Lamiaceae > Galeopsis > Galeopsis tetrahit. Next base: position 37,298,705 of record OY776122.1, read on the forward strand.
CATTCTCCTCTTCATCCTCATCTTCATTCTCCTCTTCATCCTCTTCTTCATCCCCCTCCTCTTCACCTTCAATTTCGATTAATTGGGGATTTGCAGCCGTCAAGGGTACAGAAAGATTGAAATCTCCCGTAAAGACTTCAGTTGGAGTCTCTATTTGTTCTGTTTGAAATGGAGATTCATCTTCAGTATTTCTGTCCTTTTTAGGGACTTCTACCATTGACCTTGCCTTTACTTTGCAAACAGCGTGCCATTCATAACCACGTGGAGCTCCCGGATATGTGCAGTAGTATACTTGAGATACTTGATGGGCAAATACAAATGGATCATCCGCAACATACGTCCTTTTCGAACTAACATCAACGAGCTTGTACTCCGGGTGAATTCTTGTTCCTAGATGGCCTGAATCAAACCAATGACACTTGAACAACACTACAGTTTTTGCTGGATATCCTGGATATTCTACTTCGACGACTTCCCGTAACACCCCAAAGTAATCACTTGCATCTGCATTGTAATTCGCACTGCTAACGCAGACGCCACTGTTGGTAGTTGCCTTTGTCGATGCATACCCAGACGTATGAAATCTGTAGCCCTTCACAATATAACCGTTGTAAGTCTTTACACGACGTAGTGGTCCCTTGCTGAGATCTCGTAAGAATCGACTGTCTAGAGCGTTATCCCGTCCCTATACGGCTCAATTTAAAATTAATTAAAATAAATATTAATTTATTTACGTAAAACATAATTAATTAAATGGTACTCACATAACGTTCGAACCATCGGGAAAATTCACGTTGAATACGAGCATCTATATATGCATCTGAGATGTTTGGTTCTGCTCGTCGTAGTTCTTGAGTGTACATCCTAATTCACAACATTCAAAAACTTGGTTAATATTAAATGACATAAATGAAGTGGTATTTAAATAGACGATTTATGTAGATGTTGTTAACTCTTAAATGCTTTAACATTATCAACAACATCTTAATTTGACCTTCCTTGATTTATTCTAAGTCTTTTCTGAAATGTTACATTAAATGTTGTACTCCCTCCGTCCCGGAGGAACTTGCACCCTTTGACCGGCACACATTTTAAGAAATGTGTAAGAAAAGGTGTAATGATTGATGTTTTGAGGGGTAGTTTTGTAAACTTTTATGAATAAAGTAAAGTAAAAAGTAGATTGAGTGTGGAAAAGTAATGGCATATGGGTAAATATGAGTATATTTCAAGGGTGAGGGTTGTGAAGATATTTCCTTTTATGGAGTGTGCAAATTGGTATGGGACATCCATATATGGAAAGTGTGCAAATTCCTGTGGGACGGAGGGAGTACTAAATGCTCTCACATTCAGGAACGATTCTAGAAGCTTCTACAAGAGTCTGGAACCTGGAAGATTCCAGAAGGTTGGAGAAGGTGCTAGAAGGCTTTGGAGCATTGTAGAACGACCTGGAAGATGGCAGAATGATCTAGAAAGATCATGGAGGTTGAGGTCCTAAAAAATAGGATCTCATAATGGAAGGATCTAGAAGCTGTGTATTTCTCTATAAATACCGCCAGAGCCTCTCATTTCAAAGTATGCACTATTCGAGTAACACCTCCTTGAGCGTTCAACCCTAGTTAGGAGTTATGGTCAGTAGTTGTATCTTTTAACGTACGCCGAGGGATACCGCCTTCCAGTGTACTTTGTTCTAGTCTTGAATCGAGTGAGAGTGAATCACAAGATTAGATTAGTTCTTTAGACAGTGTTTTACACTTAAGTCTGTTTGCGGATTCAGGCACCTGCCTCGATTGTAGTTTCCGTTTGTGGAATGTTGAAGTAATTGCTGAGACATTTCACACGACATTTTTGTATAACTTAGGAACTAAGTTACTTTTCGCCGTAAGGCTTAGCATAGGTTTTGTTATTAATAAAATCTATGTTAAAAATTATTCCATTGTGTTCGTATTGTGTTTTAGTGTTTTAGACTTCCGCTGTGTACTGTGTTTACTTATTCACATTCTGTTAGAGTTAATGCTACACTAATTGTCACAACATTCAGTGTAACATTGTTCTGTTTTTTACTTAAACACTAGATACCACCCCACACACACTTTCAGTTGGTATCAGAGCCGATACCTGACGACACTAGGTTAGATCCTTGCTTAAAGTGTGTTTTAGTTTATGTTAGCAATGGAAACACATCACATATCCACAGCATTTAGGCCACCCGTTCTAGATGGTTCAAATTATGCTTATTGGAAGCCTAAGATGCGTATGTACATCAAGTCAATTGATGAACGTGCTTGGAGGACTATTCTTACAGGTTGGGACGTACCAAAGAATCCAGCAGATGCCGATGGTGAAATTCAACTTAAGAAAGAAGTTGATTGGACAGCCGATGAGATAACAACAGCAGGATATAATTCTAAAGCCTTAAATGCTATTTTTACTTCTGTTGATACCTCTATGTTTAAAATTATATCTAACTGTTCTACTTCTAAGGATGCATGGGACAGGTTACAAGAGCATTGTGAAGGTTCCGATAGTGTTCGAAGGACAAAGCTTCGAATGTTGGGGACAAAGTTTGAGAATCTCCGAATGAGGGAAGATGAAACCATTTCATCCTACAACGAAAGGTTAAGTGAGATTATTAATGAATCACATTCTCTTGGTGACCCTATTTCAAATGTTAGAGTAGTACATAAGATATTAAGGTCTGTTCCTAAAAGATTTGATGCTAAAATTTGTGCTATTGAAGAGGCAAAAGATACTGATAAGTTGAGTCAAAATGAATTAGTGAGTATTCTTAGAACCTATGAAATAAACACTAATCAAACTGATGAAGCTAAAGATGATAAAAAAGTTGTTGTTTTTAAAGGAGAGACATCAAACAAATCTGAGATTCAGCCTATCATTACTGAGGTTGATTCGGATGAGGAATTGCTTGATGAATGCCTTAACAATCCTGACAGCATTGCTCTTCTTACAAAGCATTTTAATAAATTTCTTAAGAAGTCTATGCATAAATCTAAAGGAAACATTCAGCCTAAGATCCAAATCAACACATCAACACCACAACCAGAAAGGAGGAAGAGTCAATTCACACCAAGACCATCAAAGAGTGAAGGTAAACCAAGGTATGATCCTGAATTTAGAAAATCAGTTCAATGCAATGCATGTTCTGGTTATGGACACTATGCAAATGAGTGTGCCAATACCAGACTGAAGCAAAAACTGAATTTTAGTGCTACCTTGAGTGATGAATCTGATAATGATGATCTTGATGAGTTTAATGAAAATGAAAGTGCTCATTTTACCAGAATTGATTATAATAATTCCTCAGATGATGATCTGGATGATACAGATTCTGATGTTGCACCTGATGTCTTCACATCTACAGTAACATCAAAACAGAGTCACCCAGATTTGAACTGTTTTAATGGCTTTGTTGATGATGCAGGAAAAAGGATTGATGATGAGACATATCAGAAATTGTTAGATGATTGGAACTCTCAGAAACTCTCTCTGAATTCTTTGAATAAAGAGAATGAGGATCTGAAAGACACAATCACTAAGCTAGAAGTCTTACTTACCAGAAGAGATCTTGAAGTTTGTAAACTGAAGGAGAAATTGATCAACTCTACTTTAAGTTTCAAAAAGTTTTCCAAGAGTGCTTCTACAGTGAATGATGCTATAGCTACTGGTAAATCTAATAATTATGGTTTAGGTTATGATGGTGAAACTGCTTCTATTTCTGAAAATTTTAGAAAACCTGTGAAATTTGTGAAGGCAAATGCTAGCACATCTGGTGTAACATCTGCACAAACAGAATCTCACAAGGTTAAAAGGAAGTATATTTGTCATTATTGCTTTAAATATGGTCATATTCGTCCCTTCTGCTTGAAAATGTTTAAAGATTTGAGAGCTGAATTAAAGTCATTCAGAATGTCTTCACATCCTAGGAAACATTCTGTGAAATCTGCATGGAAATCAAAAGTTACCTGTAATGTTGTTCACACATCCTTGAAAGCATGTTTACCTGGTCTATGGTATTTTGATAGTGGTTGTTCTAGACATATGACAGGACAAATAGACTACTTATCTGATTATGTGACCTTGAATGGTGGTAATGTTACATATGGTGGTGGATCAAAAGGAAAGATAATAGGAAAAGGAACTTTGAATGTTAAAGGTTTTCCTAAGCTTAAAAATGTTTTGCATGTTGATGGCTTACTTGCTAATCTGATTAGTATTAGTCAACTTTGTGATGATAATTTGCATGTAAAATTTGACAAAGAGTCTTGCTATGTTCTTAATGAAGATGATGATTGTGTAATGACTGGTATTAGGTCTGCAGATAACTGTTATCTTATTGGAACTAATGTATGCAATTTGTCAAAACATGATGAGAATGTCTTATGGCACCAAAGATTAGGACATGTAAATTACAGGTCAATGAAGAAACTAATCACATCAGATGCAATCAAAGGACTACCTAAACTGAGTTTCCAGAATACCACTGTATGTGGATCATGCCAGAAAGGTAAACAGGTAAGAGTGCCGCATAGAATGCTGTCACATTGTTCTACACATCGATGTTTTGAATTGTTGCACATGGATTTGATGGGTCCTATGGAAACTGAAAGCATTGGAGGTAAGAGATATTCCTTAGTTGTGGTAGATGATTTTTCTAGATATACTTGGATTGAGTTTTTAAGAGATAAATCTGAAACATTTGCTGCTTTTAAAGTTCTCTATAAAAGGTTCAAAAATGTGTTTAACTTAAAAGTTGGCCGTATTAGAACTGATCATGGTAGGGAATTTGAGAATAGCATGTTTAATGATTTCTGTGATAAGAAAGGTATCTTGCAAGAATATTCATCTCCTAAAACTCCACAACAAAATGGAATTGTTGAAAGAAAGAATAGAACTTTACAAGAAATGGCAAGAGTCATGCTTTTATCTAAAAGTCTTTCTAAAAGATTTTGGGCTGAAGCATTGAATACAGCATGTCATATCATTAATAGAGTTTATATTCGATCTGGTACTAATCAAACACCCTATGAGATTCTGAATGTTAGAAAACCAAGTGTGAAATATTTTCATGTATTTGGTTGTGTGTGTTATATTCTGAATGATAGGGATCAACTTCACAAGTTTGATTCTAAAAGTGATAAAGGTTTCTTTTTAGGCTATTCTAGAAATAGTAAAGCTTATAGAGTTTATAACCTTAGGACTAACACTGTTCAAGAATCTGTTAATGTTGTGTTTGATGATGATAAAGGTCTTACAGATGATAAAGATGAAGAGGATGTATCACAAGTCACTGACAATTCTGAGAATACACTGAAGTTTGATAATGCTGCACCAAATGCTAACACATCTGGAGCAACATCTACAGAACAGACAGTTGTAATTCCACAGAATGATCAGTATGTTCCCAAAACGAATCCTTCTTCAAGAATGGGGAAAAGTCATCCTTCTGACCAGATCATAGGCGATGCTGCAGTTGGAGTGCAAACAAGAGGAAGAATAAGATCGAATAAGGTAGATGTGGTAAGAACAATATGCATGTCTTCTATTTGCAATGTTGTGAATGCTGAGTGTTACTATTCTGAAATTGAACCTAAAAATGTAAATGAAGCATTAACTGATGAAAATTGGATAAATGCTATGCATGAGGAACTTAATCAGTTTGAAAGAAATGAAGTTTGGACACTTGTTCCAAGACCTAGTCATACTAATGTCATTGGAACAAAGTGGATTTATAAGAACAAAACTGATGAGTCTGGAAACATTGTTAGGAACAAAGCTAGGTTAGTTGCACAAGGTTACACCCAAGTTGAAGGTGTTGATTTTGATGAAACTTTTGCACCCGTTGCTAGGATAGAATCTATTAGATTATTACTAGCAATTGCATGTTTTATTGATATTAAACTACATCAAATGGATGTAAAAGCTGCATTCTTAAATGGCATATTAAATGAAGAAGCATATGTAGAACAGCCTAAAGGTTTTGAAGATCCACAATACCCGGATCATGTGTACAAACTAAAGAAAGCATTGTATGGTCTAAAACAAGCTCCTAGAGCATGGTATGGTAGGCTTACAGACTTTCTTTTAGAATATGGATTTATTAGAGGAGAAGCCGATAGGACTTTGTTTATTAAGCACACTGGAGAAGGATTACTAATTGCTCAAATATATGTTGATGACATTGTGTTTGGTTCAACATGTGATAAAATGCTGAACAGATTTGTTGAAGCAATGACAGCCACATTTGAGATGAGTATGGTTGGAGACTTGAATTATTTTTTAGGTCTTCAAATCAAGCAATGTAAGGATGGTATTTTCTTCTCTCAAGGTAAGTATGCTAAAAACTTAGTCAAACGGTTTGGTCTTGAAAGCTCAAAAGTAATGAAAACACCTATGGGTTCTACTTTGAAACTTTGCAAAGACAATGGTGGAAAGGATGTTGATCCAACATTGTATAGATCCATGATAGGTAGCTTACTTTATCTAACCTCTAGTAGACCTGACATTATGTATAGTGTGTGTGTTTGTGCTAGGTACCAAGCAAATCCAAAGGAATCTCACCTGAATGCAGTGAAAAGGATAATCAGATACGTTTCAGGTACAAGTGAACTAGGGATATGGTACACTAAGGACACCAACAACACATTGATTGGATACAGTGATGCGGATTGGGCTGGAGACATTGATGACAGAAAGAGTACAAGTGGAGGATGTTTCTACATGGGGAACAATCTTGTGTCTTGGCATAGCAAGAAACAAAATTGTGTTTCTCAATCCACTGCCGAGTCTGAATACATAGCTGAAGGAAGTTGTTGCACACAGCTATTGTGGTTAAGTAAGATGTTTCATGACTATGGAATTGAAAACAATATCCTCACAATTTTCTGTGATAACACAAGTGCTATTAACATATCTAAGAATCCGGTACAACACTCACTCACTAAGCACATTAGCATTAGACATCATTTTATGAGAGATTTAGTGGAGAAGAACATAGTTAAGTTGGAATATGTGCCTACTGAAAATCAAAATGCAGATATATTTACTAAGGCTCTTGACCATGAGAGATTCTCATTTTTGAGGAAATCTCTTGGTATGTGTAATATCTGAATAATTCTTGAGAGGATGTTGTCACAAATGCGGTAGCATTTGGGACAACAGCCTAAGGTGGTATAGTTATTATAGATTTGATTTATTTCTTATTTTCGTTGAATAATTCCTTTGTAAAATATTCTTGAAATCTGAAATTTGTTTGTGCAAAAATAGGCATGTACTACACCTCTCAAAAACTTGAAAAATTGAGAATGTTACAGCATACTAAAAGATGTACCAATTCACTGAGTAACTATGGAGCACGGAGTTCGCTACTACGATGCCTTCTTTTCAAAAGGTGAATTTGGTAAAAACATCAAGAGGTTCGTAATCCATTAAGTAAGTATGGGGCACGGAGTTCGCTACTACGATGTACTCTACAGGAACAATGGATCAATACGAATTAGATGCTGTAGCACAAAAAGAAGAAATGCAATGAAGAGAAAAATGCTGAAAAAATTGGCTACATTGGATAGGTAAAACCTGTGAAAAACCAATGTTGAGGTGTATGTCAAATCCTTGAGTACAACATTACATGATTCAATTATATTTTTATAAGTTGTAATTATTTAATTAATTGTGGGAATTTATTTTATTTATTTATAATTATACTAACCACTTTGTTTTATTTCAGATTTTACGCATTTTTATTTTTAATTAATTCTGGAACTTTCTTAATTTAATTAATTAATTAACTTAATTTATTAATTAGGATTTTACCCCACTAACTCACCCATGATTTACTTGTGGCTGAATTTGTGGAGCATTATCCATTCAATCTAGAATTTTCTTTAAGTCAAGCCTTAATCACACGTACATTATTCCAACTACTAAGCTCTCTCTATATAAATACTTCCATTTCATGTTTTTCTAAGCTTTGTAATTAATTGAGTAAGTTGAGTATTAGTTTTGCAGATTTTGTTATAAGATATTTTGTGTTTATCTCGATTCTTGTGTTGGTTCTTTTCGAATTCTTGGTTTAAATGGCAGGAAACAAGAAATTAAACTCACAGAAACCAAACTCTCCCAACTCACAACCGTCATCTTCATCCCTCTCTAATCTGCATACTCTAGCTACTCCGACAACCATCCACATCCCAAACCAAGCTACACTCTCCGAGCTGAGCCAGGCGGTTGAGAATTTTTCTCAATCGATGAGATCACCTAATCCACCCATCCTCACGATTGGTGATATGTCCATTGACATCTCTCACTACTTGCGCACCCAAGAAGTGATCACTACTGCACCTTCTTCATCCACAACCGAAAAGCCCCAAATTCCGAGCCCTAACGCTGAAACAGAGGCCCCGACTGCTGCCTCTATGAGGGAGACTGAAAAGGAGATTGAAGAATCCCCTGTTGCTGAGTCAAAGGAGCCGTCGAATGCGGAGACATCCGACAATGAGGACGCTCAAATGGAGGATGCTGAAGAATCCGACAAAACCGACTCTGACATCTCGAAATCCGACTCTGAACCGATTCCTTTCAAGAGGAATGCTGAAGAGAAGAAGAGAAAGAGGAGCCCAGTTCCAAGAAGACGATCAGGTCGAGTTTTTACTCGAGTTGATTACTCAGACTCTTTGAGGAAGAAGAAGAAGCTAGGTGGTGATGTCGCTGAACCAATTCAGGTCTTCTCTGAATCTGAAGAAGAAGTGGTGATTGAGAAGCCAACTAAGAAGAAAGCTGATCCTAAGGGGAAGGGAAAGGCAAAGGTTGATGCTGTTCGAACAATGCCTGAAGAACCAGAACATGATTCTGATTCTGAAATGGAGATTTGTCTCAGGGATATACAACAAGCCCTGAAGAAGAATGCTGCCTCACATGCTGAATCAAGTGCTCCAGCACCAGAACCTGATGATGGAGGTGATTCAAGCAGTGCAACTTCTGACAAAAGCTCTGAAAAGGAAGGAGAATCAAGCTCTGAATCAAGCTCTGAAGAGGTGAAAGAACCAAGCTCAAAGGACACTACTTCTGAGGAAGGTAATTCTGAAACTGAAGTAGATTCTGATATTGATGGATTGGTTGATAAGATAACTAGGTTGTCTAGGAGGAAATTGTTGATGGAAAGGAGAATTCATATTTCTGATTTTGAGAGTAAGAATTTGATTCAATTCTTAGAGGATAGAAAGTTGATGAAAGCTCTGAACTTGTGTGATACTTTTGTTTCTGATTGGGTGTATGAGTTTTATGCTTGTCTGAGGAAGAGTAATGGTAGGAGGAGTTCCCGTTGGTATGGGAATGTACAGTTTAGGGGGAGTATAGTTCCATTTACACCAGAATTGATCAATGATTTCTTAGGCATAGAACCAGTTCTTGATGATGATGAACCTGATTTGGATGTTGTTACTGCTTCTATGACTGGTGGTTTATTGACTAGATGGAGGAATGGAATGTTGGCCAAAGACCTTACTTCTCTTTATTCTGTGTTGCACAAATTGATTGTTTATAACTGGATACCTTCCACCAACTCTACCAAAGTGACAAAGGATCAAGCAATCTTGCTTTATAGGATAGTGGTTTTGAGGAAGTTTAATTTGGGATTGACCATTTTCCACCACATGATGAAGTTTAGTGGTGATATTTCTGATAAAGGAAACCTTCCATACCCTGTGCTTATATGTTCATACTTGAAGATGCATGGTTTTAGCCCTAAGAAGACTGAAGTTCTTAGAGGTAAGGTTCCTTTATACACCATTTCACCTGCTTTGCTCATTGGTGAAAGAGTGAAAGATCTGCCCTTGCACAATCCTGGAAGTTCTTCTCAAAGACCAGCTCCTGCTCAACCACAACCTCAACCTCAACCAGCACAGAGACCTGAACAGAACACAGCTGCATCTAATGCTGCACCAGATGCTGAGAACATTGGTGGTAACACTGACACCACTTTTTCTGTTCCCAGATCTTTTATATTACTGCAGTTACAGCACTTACAGGACCAGATTGATGAGCTCCAGTTCATCAAAGACAAGTGGACCAGGCTACTTTCCACTACAACAGGGGGAGTACCACCTTCCACTTCAGCTAGAGCTTCTGGAGTTGTTATTGAAGAGCTGAATCCTGAAGATGTTGAAGGTGTACCTGATACTGCTCCTGCTACAGAGAATGGAGGAACTGCTGCTGCTAACAATGTTGTTGCACTCTTTGCATCAACTTGTTTTATTGAGGAACCAGAGGAGGCTGATGAAGATGATGAGGATATGGAAATCCTCTATGCTGATATCTAGAACAGATGATGCAAGACAGGGGGAGTACTGAAGTACAGATGGCACATGTGCAGGACCTTGATGCTGCTGCTATTGTTATAGCAATTCATGCCATTTTCAGTCCTACTTTTGTTTTTGATATTCTGTTATGTTTAAGTTAAATTCTGTTTATTCTGATACAATATTTACTATTTCTAGTTGATAGGTTGTCTATATTTATCTTGCTTAAATTAGTTTGCACTAATGATATCTGATTACTGCTTATTGCTTAATTTGTTTTCCTATCATTAATTGCTTACTGCATGATGAATATGCCTTGTTTAGTTTATTTATGTTTCATAGTTTCTGCTCTGTTTATATTGTTTAGTCCTTGTTTTTTTTTTTTTTGTTGTTTGTTTGTTTTTTTGAGTCTTACATAAGTCTTAGAACTAATCTGGTATATACCCTTATATGCTCTGATTTAATCTTTGATTTTTGCAAATGTTATATGTTTGTAAACAAGTGTACTGTTTATACTTGTTTTGGTTTTGAATAAGATTACTTTGATCTTATGGCACGAATCTTAGTAAAATTATTCTTGACCTTCTTTTGATTTGATCAAACGGTTACAACAGGTATTGTCTTGACTAGTATTTAGCTTTGATGTTCAACATACCTAAATACATAATACTGAGTATGTATAGAAATATATGTGCATCAGGTGTGTTGTAGTCGAAAGGTCAAATTGGGGGAGATTGTAGATGTTGTTAACTCTTAAATGCTTTAACATTATCAACAACATCTTAATTTGACCTTCCTTGATTTATTCTAAGTCTTTTCTGAAATGTTACATTAAATGTTGTACTAAATGCTCTCACATTCAGGAACGATTCTAGAAGCTTCTACAAGAGTCTGGAACCTGGAAGATTCCAGAAGGTTGGAGAAGGTGCTAGAAGGCTTTGGAGCATTGTAGAACGACCTGGAAGATGGCAGAATGATCTAGAAAGATCATGGAGGTTGAGGTCCTAAAAAATAGGATCTCATAATGGAAGGATCTAGAAGCTGTGTATTTCTCTATAAATACCGCCAGAACCTCTCATTTCAAAGTATGCACTATTCGAGTAACACCTCCTTGAGCGTTCAACCCTAGTTAGGAGTTATGGTCAGTAGTTGTATCTTTTAACGTACGCCGAGGGATACCGCCTTCCAGTGTACTTTGTTCTAGTCTTGAATCGAGTGAGAGTGAATCACAAGATTAGATTAGTTCTTTAGACAGTGTTTTACACTTAAGTCTGTTTGCGGATTCAGGCACCTGCCTCGATTGTAGTTTCCGTTTGTGGAATGTTGAAGTAATTGCTGAGACATTTCACACGACATTTTTGTATAACTTAGGAACTAAGTTACTTTTCGCCGTAAGGCTTAGCATAGGTTTTGTTATTAATAAAATCTATGTTAAAAATTATTCCATTGTGTTCGTATTGTGTTTTAGTGTTTTAGACTTCCGCTGTGTACTGTGTTTACTTATTCACATTCTGTTAGAGTTAATGCTACACTAATTGTCACAACATTCAGTGTAACATTGTTCTGTTTTTTACTTAAACACTAGATACCACCCCACACACACTTTCAATTTATATATGAAATACTTACTCAATGTATGGCTGAACTTCATCACAATTCAACAACACATACGTTTGTGCTATTTCCGCCTCCGAGTTCGTCTCCCAATATCGTTCAGTGGGTTTTCCTATTGGCCGTCCCTTAGACTTGAATATGGAGAGCATTCCATCGACCTCTTCACTGATATCGTCAGCGGATGTACCACCGAAGTTACGTGGAGCACTTCTTAACTTTGTGTTGACGTGGTCTTCAAAGTAATAAGAACAAAACATGCCAACCTCTTCATTCAAATAAGCATTCACAATCGATGCTTCAACGTTTGCCTTTTGTTTAGCATTGCGTTTCAAGTTGTGGAGATACTTGATATACACACACACATATATATATATATATAAAACTTATATGAATGCATGTGTAATTGTAATGAAATAAAAAAAGTAAGATTTTACCTTTCAAATGGGTACATCCACCTGTATTGCACCGGACCACAAATTCTCGCTTCATACGCTAAGTGAACGGGTAAGTGTTCCATCGAGTTAAAGAAGCTAGGTGGAAAAATTTGTTCCAACTTACACAAAATCACTGGAATGTCTTCATCTAAACGAATCATATCATCGATCGTGATCGTTGTAGCCGTTAAATCTCTAAAAAATAGACTTAATTCAGTGATAGCCCTCCACACATTGAGAGGAAGAAGTTCTCGGAACGCAATCGGTATCAAGCGTTGCATAAATACATGACAATCATGACTCTTCATCCTTGCAACCTTACCCGTTGTTGTGTCTACGCATCGACTCAAGTTCGACACGTAGCCGTCCAGAAAGTTCAACTCCTTTATCCACCTACACAATCTTTGTTTTTGTGGCTTATCCAGTGTGTAGCTAGCCTTTGGAAATTTACCTGTACGCTCATCCTTTTTCAACTCTGGACGGCGACAAAGAGTGTCCAAATCCTCCCGAGACTTTGGAGTGTCTTTCGTCTTGCCTTCCGTGTTCATAATTGTGTGGAACACATTGTCAAACACATTCTTGTCAATGTGCATCACATCCAAATTGTGTCGTATCAATAGTGAACTCCAGTATGGTAAGTCCCAAAAAATACTCCTTTTGTTCCAACCACCCTCAATTCCTCTGTTGTGTTCCGCTGCATTTTCCTCAGTACTTTTTTTCAACCCCGTCACTTGAACCTCATATAACAACCTACGTCCTGTACGGAGAGTAAATTATAAGTGACACTAAAAGCAATAGATAAATATACGTTTAGTACTCGATTATTAAATAAATGTATAAAATACCATCTCGTAGTGGAGGTCGATTGTTTGTGACTGCTCTGTTTTTTACGAAGTTCTTCTTATTTCTTCGAAACGGGTGACCTTGAGGTAAGAACCTACGGTGATTATCGAACCATGAAACTTTTCTACTCACCGGGAGACTGAAAGCTTCAGAATTCTCCATACAATACGGACATGCTTTCTTTCCGGCCGTACTCCACCCGGACAACATACCATATGCAGGAAAGTCGCTAATGGTCCATAAAAGAGCAGCACGCATCGTGAAGTTCTGCTTTCTAAAAACATCGTATGTTTGGACTCCATTCTCCCATAAGAAGATCAAGTCTTTTATAAGAGGTTGGAGATAAACATCCAGTTTGTCCTTTGGATTCGTTGGTCCAGGCACCAATACAGTCAGAAACATTGTTTGAGGTTTCATGCACATCCACGGAGGAAGATTATATGGAGTCAGTATCACCGGCCACAAAGAATACTGCTTCCCATGCATCCCAAACGGTGCAAAACCATCAGTACACAAACCTAATCTCACAGTCCTCGGCTCACAACCAAAATTTGGAAACACGTTGTCAAGATGTTTCCAGGCCTCTGAGTCTGCCGGATGTCGCATCTCCCTCGACTCAGCCGAAGAGGAATCTGTAGCATGCCACGTCATGTGTTGTGCAGTGGCACTTGATTGATATAATCTCATCAAACGGGGAATGATAGGAAGGTAGTACATCTTCTTATATGGCACTTTCTTCTTTGTCTTCTTCGATTGACCACCAGGTCCCTTTCGACGTGCCTCTTTGTACCGGGGATGGCCACACAATCTACACATATTCAGACTGCTATCTTCGTCACCCCAATATAACATGCAACCATTCACACAACAATCAATCTTCTCAACCGGCAAACCAACATTCTTCAACATTTGTTTGCTTTGATGAAACGTCGTAGGCACCTTATTATTTTGAGGACAAATTTCACTGCATAACTGTGTCACTTGCTCATATGCCCTGTTAGAAAGCTTGTTCTCGGTCTTAATGTTCATGAGTCGTGCATTAAATGACAACTGTGAGTGAGATTCACAACCCGGATATAAATCTTCTTCGACTAATTTGAGCATCTCATAAAACCGAAATGCCTCATTCGTCGGCTCCTCTTCCATGTTTGAAAAACCAGCTTCCCTGATCATTGTTTGATACATATTCGGTTCTTCGTCCCCAAACTGTTGTTCTTCGTCCCCAAACTGTTGTTCTTCGTCCCCAAACCGTTGTTCTACCTCGTTACTAGTGCCAACATGATCGAAATTTGCTTCTTCTTGATAGATTCCAGCAGTGTAATAGTAAAACACTTCATCAAATCTATAAGGCCAACGTGTTTCGCCATGACTAGTCCAATTATAATAATTATCAACGAAACCATTCTTCACAATATGCACTAGGACCTCATCAATCTCTTTATATTGCTTATTCTGACATTTCTTAGCATTACACGGACACCTAATGCAATTTCCACTCATGTAATGTGGCTGGCTTTTTGCAAATTCAACAAATAACACGAGTTCATTATAAAATTCCACATTCACATTTCCTCTAATCATTCTAGGAGTACAATACATCCAACGACAGTCAGGAAAATCCATCTGCTAAACATTTAAGTGGAGCAACACATTACTAAACTAAACTTATAATAAATTCAAACAAAACTTATGATATATATAAAACATGTAATTACATTATATTGAATTTTATATATAGAGTAAATTAAAAATGGTAGAAAATGTACCGTAATTTGATGTTTCTGAATACCCGAGCATGAGCATAAAAAAATTAGGCAGTAGAAAGTTTTGGTGTAAATTTGCAATACGAAAGTGAAGTGGAAAAAAAGAAAGTTTTAGGAATTTCCCGACGGAAATGCCGACGGACTTATCTTTCCGTCGGCATTTCACCGCCCAAAATTTCCGTCAGTCAAGATAAATGCCGACGGATTATCCGTCGGCATTTATCAAATGGTGAATTCCGACGGAAACTTAATTCCGTCGGCATTTCACCGCCCAAAATTTCCGTCAGTCAAGATAAATGCCGACGGATTATCCGTCGGCATTTATCAAATGGTGAATTCCGACGGAAACTTAATTCCGTCGGCATTTGGCGTGTTATTATTATTATTTTTTATTAATTAATTCAATTTTTTGTATATATAGCAACAACACAAAGCTCACACACACCATATTCGATTTTTTCTATTTTGCAAAGAAATATCATGTCTTCTTCATCTTCTATTCGATTTCAGCAAGGCCTTGTTTGTTATTGTGGAAAGGCATGTCGTACATATGCTTCTAAACAACCTAGAAGTAAAGGGAGGATATTTCATAATTGTCCTGACTCCCAAAGTGATGGTGGTGGATGTGGTTTCTTTGTATGGGCTGATACTCTAGAAAAGTGTGTTGTTGACAAGAATCAAGGATCTAATCAAAGTGACCAAGAAACTGAAGACATGAAGAAAATGACTCAAGAGATGAAGAAATTGGTTACAGAGATCAAGAATTTGGCTGAAGAAATCAAGGATTTAATCAAAGTGAACAAAATCATTTTGATTGTGCTAGTTGTCATGGTTGCATCTACCACCTTCAAGTGGTTTGGTTAAATATATGTATAATGCACTCTATATGAGGCTATTTTAATTTGTACTAAAATGCACTCTTCAAGTGGTTTAAATCTATATCTAGAATGCACTCTAAATGAGATTATTTTGTACTCAATGAAACAAATGAATGCACCCTATTTTCATCTATACACCAATAAACTACACAAATAAACTGCAATATATAGTTCAACATATTTTTCAACATAAACATAAATATATACATAAAGATAAATAAGTTCAACAGAAAATTAAATAAGTTCAACAGAAAATTAAATAAGTTCAACAAAAAAATAAATTAGTTCAACACAAAATTAAATTGTTCAAATTGTTCAACCAGGATAGTTGCCAGGATAGTTGCCAGGATAGTTGCCAGTGCCGGGAAAGTTAAAATATTGATCCATATCATCATTCAAGTTGACGTTGCCACCGTCGGCCTGACCTGCATCTTGACCTGCAGCTTGATCTGGAGCTGGAGCTGGCGGTGGTTGCCCCATCGTCTGTTGATAGATGGCCTCGATCTGCTCAGCAGACATCTCCAACGTCCGACCCGCATTGGTACTCCAGAGGCGGAAGTAGTTCTCGAACGTTGCCATGACGTTCGGATCCGGGACGGCAGTGGAGGATACGGACGGCTGCGATGCACTCCGGGCCGACCGACCACTTGGTGTCCTCACGGCGCTGCTCATCCCACCAAGGCCAAGGACCCTTCCCTTGGAGGTCGGGGCAACGTCAAGGTAACACTGGTCCACGTCAACAACCGGAGGGGTACCGCTGCTTCCGGATTCAGCAGTAGTCGTGGCGGTGGCTTGCGTCTCAGCCTCTTCAATCCTCTGTCGGACGCTCAACTACATAATTAAAAAATTAAAATTAATTTAATTATCTATATATATATATATATATATAATGTAATTAATACATAAATTTAATTAAACTTACGTGGAGGTCAGTAGTGCGCCCGTAGGTGGACGTTTGTGTATCGGTATTAAACGGATGAAGAAGACTCATCCGATCCAAGTAGGTGTGTGGACGTCCAGTCTCCCGCTCCTATTACGTATCAAATAAACATATACAAATTAATTTAGATAACTAATATAAAATAATTAACTATAATTATTTAATTTTTAAAAATTAATGAAAACTTACGATAGCAAGTGATTGCTCGAGGACGGACCGAGCTCCCCCCCGATGCACTGCCATCCCGCCTCCAACGTCGGTTCTGCGGTTGGCCCGAGCTTTGTCACACTTGTCTTGGTAATCCTGGTCCATCCACTTCTCAACCAACGACTCCCACAGGTCAACACCATCCTCGTCTTTCCCCAGAACAAGATTTTTGTCTTCATCACGCCAGGCCTTTCTCCAGTCGTACATCATGTTCGTGTACCGAGTAGAACAAAGATTGTACCACTTCTCGTAAATAGCGGCGTCCGAGTAGATCGTCGTATCCCAACGGGCCTTTTTCTATACAAATAAATATTCAACATATTTATCAAATAATATGAATAATTAGTTATTTAATAAACTTTAAATATTGTAATTATATACCTGGAACTCCTCGAAATAATCATCCTTTTTAGATTGTGGCACCTTCGACCAAGTGATAGCACCCTTAGAAATCTTGCAATCCTTAAAGGATTTTGTGCACATCCTGGACACCTCATTACCGGGCACCAACCTGTAAAATTATTAACAAATTTATAAACTAACACATTATAAATAAATAAAGTTAATCGTTATTGAATCTCATCAAACATTAGAATTATTGACTTACGCTCCTGAAACGATGTCAATGACTTTCCTTTTGTCTCGAACAGGATGCTGACGAGAAGAGGATGACAAACCAACCGACATCGTAGTCGGCGGCGGCGGCGACACTGCCACAGGAGGAGGAGGAGGAGTCGTCACAGGAACTGATTCATCCCGAGACCTCCTTGCACGTGACCAAAGTGACGACCTACGACGTGAACCTGAACCCTGATTCGGTACTTGTTCACTCATCTGTTTCAATCAATAAAAAATACATAATTTTACTAATTATCAATTTAATGAACATATTGCTAATTTAAAATTTTTACTAATATATCATATTCCTAATTTAATCAACATATTCCTAATTTAAATCAAAACAATATATATATAACCTAATTACAACGTGATACCACCGTCGAACCATCTAATTAACTAATAATTTAAACAATTGATTGAAACATGTATCACCTACATTAAAAATATTTCTAAATTAACATATTCCTAAATTAACAAATCTAAACATAATTAAAATAATACTTTTCTAATTGGAGTTTTCTAATTATCAATTTAATGAACATATTCCTAATTTAATTTTTTTACTAATATAGCATATTCCTAATTTAATTAATCAACATATTCCTAATTTAATGAACAATAACCTAATTTAATTATTATTTTTCTACCTAACTTAATCAATAATAAAAAATTGAACATATATATTCCTAAATTAACAAACCTAAAACTAATTAAAATAATAATTTTCTAATTTAAACAATTGATTGAAACATGCACTACCTACATTAAAAATATTCTATATCAAAATTACACCATTAAATTAAACTAGTAATTAACTATATAACAATTAATTAATGTATACATATAACAATTAATTAATTAATTAACCTTAAAAACCTACTCGATCTATCAAAATTATTCTTAATCAACAAATTAAATTAACTAACGTACATACTAACATGATCATAATATTTTAACAACTAACTAAATCAATATAACATGCAAATCAACATTAAATTATTCATATTTACATATATCCATGCATAAACATATATAAGTATTAAAATTAAGTAATAAAACTAATTAAGAAAACGTACCGTATCAATGTAACCGAAGAAATTTGCTTCAATAGCCTCGTCCTCGTCTTCGTCTTCCCCACCGAATCCTCACTCACGCACGCCCCCTTTTTTTTTTCTAAAACGAACTGATTGATTTGAGGCCCTTATATATTAAAAAAAAAAAAATTGCCGACGGATTTTCCGTCGGCATATCCCTCGGTAACCGCCCACAATTAATGGGAACAGTTACCTTTTTGGAAAACGAGGCGGTGCGGATTCAACGGGTCAGATGCCGACGGAATATCCGTCGGCATTTCCGTCGGCATATATATTTCAAATATCCGTCAGCATTTTCCCTCGGTAAATGCTGACGGAACGGAAATCCGTCAGCATTTCCCTCGGTAAAATGCTGACGGATCAGAAATCCGTCAGCATTGACGTTAACATTTCAATCCGTCAGCATTCCGTCAGCATTTCCGTCGGAAATGCTGACGGATTATAATCCGTCGGCATTTGTCCGTCCCTGTAGCGCGCGTTTTTTGTAGTGTTATACATATTGTCAAGAGATCTGAAATATTAAAGTTTTTATCTATTTTGGTTTCTTTTGAGTTTCTTCCTGTTTTTGTTGTTACAAAATTTACTCTTTAATTTGTCGATCAAGACACTTTATGCATTTTGTGATCTGAAGGGTCACTATCATTTGTTATGAATATAACTTTACATAGAAATTTAAAGCATAAATTAACTCTTAGCTTACACAAATTAAGGATGGGATTGTTATCTCCACATCACATCTGATCACAGAATCATTCAAATAAGTGGGCCGGCACTGGTAGCTCCCTACCACATCCAGTCCCGTTAACATTCATACAAGTGGGGCGGCACTAGTAGCTCCCTACCACATCCAATCCCCGTTAACATTCATTCAAGTAGGGCGGCACTGGTAGCTCTCTACCACATCCAATCCCCATTTAGCTTCCTTATAACCCCTCATTTGCTTCCTTATAACTCCTCATTCACAAATCACATAACAACATGAGCATAACTCACATGATGTATTCACATTCATATGATCATTCGTGTATTTCATTAATTCTTATTATTTTTTTTCTTTAGAAAGCTGACAACAGTCCATATAACATTTACATCGGCAATACATTTAGTGTCCCACACCTGAAAACTTTTAAAGGTAAAGTATAACTTCTTGAAAGACTTTGAACTTCGGGTGACCTCCGAGTTTCCGAATCGAGTCGCTCTTACCTAGCACAGTCCGATCGTTTAGTTTCATTCGTTCTTTTAGTTCATTAATCAACTCTGTTTCATATATACTTAGGGTTTTACAACGTACAAAGGAAGGTATTTTATTACTTAAAAAACAACCTTAGAAGTTTGGCTCAAGTCCAACGGGGACATTGAAACTTGTTTATTTGGTCGATAAGGTTATTTTATATCACCTACGGTCCATAGACCGAGGTTTGGTTTTTTAGTCTACTCAAAGCCTAAGAATGCAAGTAAAGCACTCAAACACATATTCACAAAGTAAAACGTAAATCATTTAATGACCTAGAAACATGCTTGTGTTTAGTGGTATAGTCATTCCTTCTTCATGATACTACTCATTCAATGAAACTACTACTACACATTTAAGTTTGGAGAGCTTTGAAAAGAGCTCTCCAAATGGGAGCTGTCCAAGCTTAAGGGCTCTCCAAGTGCAATTAAGGGCTCTCCAAGTGCAATTTAACTTGGAGAGCTCCCACTTGGAGAGCTCTTCTAAAAGCTCTCCAAGCTTAAATGTGTAGTAGTATACGCTTAAAATTTGTAAATATGATAAAATACTTAGACTCTACTGAATAAATTATAAAACTTCAGACTGTTATACATATTTTAACATGGAACAAAGTTCATTCAGAGCACTAATCCATCTGAGCAAGGAAAACATGGTGCATTTGTAGTTAAAGTCGATATTCTATGGGATTCATCAAAACAGAGCCTACTTCAAAACTAAATTCATATCTTCTTGTAGGAAAATATATAAACTATAAATTTAAATTATGTTATTCAGTACTAAAAATGGAACAACTTTTAGTTTGAAAACCTATGTCATTTGAGCTACGGATCGTTACTAGAAATTTGAGTAAGTAAAGGTTCGTATAATGGCTCGTTACAGTGCGTGCCTCACATAAAACTTAACGAAAATTTACTAAAATTTAATACACCATTCTATACATATATATAAATATTTCTATGGTTTTTAGACTAGAAAAAAGGGGTAGAAAATTGTTTAAAACGCAAATCTGACTATCGTCGAGCATTAAACACAAAGTTTTCAAATAGGTGTATCTAGAAACTCTCTAAACAAACTGCTCTGATTTTTGGGTATGTTAAAAAAAATAGTTAGGTAAACATCTCTAAATTTTTGTAGAATTCATCCCTTTTGAAAGAGGGCGAAAAGATTTATTAAAGCCTCTGGTCCTAGTTTCATACAGTTTCAGACCTACATTATTAATCTTTTAAGAATTTATTCTTTTTGCACAGAGACCGGATGACTACCATTTTTTATATGTACGTTGTTGTATACTTCAAATAATACATCTAGAATTTTTTTGTGATTTTAAAACACTTTTAAAGCATCGAAAAAGACTCCACAAAAATGAGGCAGTAGCAAATCTGAAGCATCACATACATCTTCCAACTTTCATACATATGATTAAACATGCTAAAGTACATAAGATATCACTTAATTAGCCTGACTTCATACATGACATCCAAATATTAAAAAGGCTTAGGGGTACGGCTGAGCAAAAACCGAAATACGAATTTGGTTCGGTGAGCAGTTTTTGTACATTTCAGTATTTGATTCGATTTTGGTTTTATTACATAATATTTCGGTTAATCGAACCGAAATGGGCCAATTTAATTGCTCTTAGCCCGGCCTAATTCCACTCTCAGTCTCTCGTTCCCCTTACCCCACCCCTTTCTTTAACCGCCGGCCACCACGAATCGTCCGGTGGCCAGTGCAGCCCACACTACCAGTCGGTAGCCACCGTACGAATAACTCACTACACACATCACGCACACTCGGCGTCTCGACCACGAATCGTTTATTCCCGTTTCTTTTCACGAATCGACGGCGTCTCAGCCCCCACGCACACCGACCGATGGCCACCACCTACGTACAAATGACAAACTCAAACATGGACACGGTAAGATTTTTTATTTATTCATTTATTTTATTTCGTTTTTGTAGAATTGTGCATTAATATTAAGAACCTAAGATTGTGCATTTACTGTGTTGTTTTTTATTTACTGATTAGGTAGGTATTTAAATCCTTTGATTAATTGATTTACTGATTTGGTATGTAGATTGTTGTTTCAGTTTGTTCAATTTTTTATTCACAAATGTACAAGATTCTAGTATCAGTAGTATGATTAATATGGCTATTAAAGAATGCTTCAGTGCTGAAATTAATATGGATTCGAAAACAATGCTCCAGTGCTTTGTTTTTTCTCATGGAAATGGTTAAGAGTTTTTTACCCATTGAAATTTTGCTTCTCTCACTGTTATACCTAGTCAAAGAGGTCAATCTTTGACAAGTCAATCCTAATCACCATCTTACGTGGCGAGGACCAGTCAACAAAGTCGTGCGACGACTAGTCAACAAGATCAAGAAAATGTAATAGATTTAATGTATTTAATATATTTAAGTGCTCGTCCAAAGATGTTGGCGAGCACCTGTCTTAGTTAACTGCTCGCCAAATGTGTGGCGAGCACGTGCCTATTCTTAGTTAAGAAGTTTAAGTATTGAAGTCTTGGGAGACAGCATGGAGCGTGGCGACCACACTCCTCGAAGGCCCTCCGGCGACCACCATGGCCCAGCTCCTCGGCATCTCGGCGAGGACGAGCACCTAAGGCGGTTTAGCATTAAATGCGCCATCAAATCACCTTTTCGGGCAGAATGAAGGTCCAGTCTGGAGGCTCCACGTGTAAAGGGCGGGCATCCCCTGAAAAACAGTATATAATGCCCATTTGGGCTCATTTGTAACACAAGTTAGAATTTCACACAATCACCCCAACCCAAAGCAATAAACACTCCCAAAGCTCTCAAGCTTTTAGCTTCTCCAAGAAGCTATATCCTTGTTCTTGATCTTTCTTGTTTAGTTCTTCATTAAGATCATCAAGATCATCATATTAATCCATATAAACGCGTAATAACCCCCGTATAAATTATATGTTTGTATTGTACTAAGAACAGCCTACATCCAAGTCAACCCGAATTAAGTGCATACAACATTTGGCGCTAGAAGGAGGGGACCTTTTACGTGTTTAATCATCAAAGTTTCGTCCGATCAACGAGCGATCGGTTAGCAAACTCCCTGTTTCAAGCTTTAATCGGTATATCTACCGTTTAGAGCATCATCTACGATCTTTAGTGTTCTTCGTGTTCTTGAACATTTTTAGTTTTCGTAGCATATTTTGGAGTTTGATCTCCTTGTATTTGTGTTTTCAAGCTTCTATTGTTGTTACTTTGCTAAGACTAGTAGTTGTAATAGCACATTCTTCTGCGTAAGAACTTTAATCTTTCGTTTTTTAGATCTTTACCTTGTAATCTAAGAAGAGACACTCTTTAAACGATGTCTCAGCATACTCCGCGAGACGGAATCATACCGCCCGGAGGGAACGAGCACCCTCCGCCGCCGGCAAATCCTTTTGCAAACCTAAACATGGGGGATATTCTGAATGACCCCCAACACTTGAAAGACCTATCGGACTACCTCCTGGAGAAGAGGAGGAAGAACGAGAAGGAGGAGCTCGAGAAGGCCAAAGATCGGGCTTTCGTCGAGGCTCGCAAAAACAGGGGGAACGAGGATGACCGTTCCTTTCACTCACATTCTGCTCGCCCCCAAGATAAGGGCAAAGAAAAAGTCGACGAGCACTCCCACAATAGCCAGACGGGAGACTCACGACAAAGGAATTCGGTTTTCAACCGAATGAACGACAATGATGGAAGGGCTCCTCGCCGAGTACCTTTCAACGTGGACGACCGACCAGATAAGGCTGACCGCCACCATCGCACTGATAGGAGAGATCAGGGCGACAGGGTCTCAGCTCTAGACAGGGTGGGACCGGCGAAGGGTTCGCGAGCTCCAGCGAAGAGTTATCGCGGCCACCATTCTGACAGACACTCTCCCAGGCGATCCCGTCATGATGATCGCCCGGCCATATCCCATGGGAGTCGACGTGACGAGAACGTCGTTCCCCGAGCTCAAACTGCCGAGGAGGGGCAAATCGCCCAGTTCCTCGAAACACAAAAATTGATGAAACAAGAGATGGACGCTCTGCGAGCAGAGGTGGTCGCCTCGAAGCAAGGGACCACACCGCCGATCAGTCTGCCCGCACCTCCACTAAGTGTTGCAATCCTTACCGCCCCCATTCAAAGAAAGATCCAAATGCCCTCCATGGCGGCATACGATGGGATGTCCGACCCCAGAGTACACTTGTCCAAGTACTCCAACTATATGGCCTCAATCGGGGCAACGGACGCCACACAATGCAGAAACTTCTCCCTAACATTGGGAGATCGGGCTCATCGTTGGTACACAACTTTGAGTGCCGGATCAATCACATCATTCCACGAGCTGGGACAATACTTTCTGACCTACTACGGGTCCATTGCTGCTCGCTCGGCATCAAAGCAACGTTTGGCTAACGTTCGCCAATCTGTGAATGAGTCGGGAAAAGACTTCATCGAGAGCTTCGATAGGCTGGTGATCGATGGAGAGGCCGTAAACGATGAGACGAAGCTGATCTCGGCTGTTTCCGGTCTAAGGATAGGTACCAAGCTTTGGGAATCTATCCATCTTACTTTCCCAGTTTCTTATGCGGACTTCCGCACGAGGGCTGGGAACTTCATCCAAATGGAGGAGATAATGGACGCTGCCAAGGCTAACGAGCAGCCTGACACGTCCAAGAGAGTGTGGCCCAAGAAAAACACTAACACTGGGGAATCTTCCCAGCCCAAGAAGGTGACCACTCAAGCTGGCAGTGCTCGCCCAGCGAACTTCAGGCCGTTCGAGGAGGCACCTGAGATCATCCAGTTCAGGGAGGCCCTCACCGTGGATCCTAGGGGCATCTACGACGCGATCAGGGGGAAAAATCTGCTCCCCCAAGCAAAGCCCATGCATACAAGCGATGCAAATCTAGATGGTAGTAAATTTTGCAACTACCACAACTCTGTCGGCCACCACACCAATGGGTGCCGAGACTTGGTGAGAAATCTCTTCAAACTTTACAATGAGGGTAAGCTCACCCAATTCATCAAGTCCGGAGGTGAAAACGGCGACAACCGAGGCAAGAAGCGTCGCGACGACAGCGGCGGCGACCTGCGCCAACAACTGAACCGTCCCAAGCTAACCCCTCCCATGCCAACACATCCTGGGGGCGACATCGATAATGTGGGAGGAGAATGCCATATGATAGAAGGCCCTTTGGGGGGGACTCAATCCAGAGTCGCTCTGTCTGTTCGCCGGGCTAAGGGCGAACAGCGAACACTCAACAATGTGCACCAGGTGTGCGTCGCTCCAACTGCCGAGAAGCCTCCTTCTCATCAAATCCGTTTCACGGACGACGACCTGAACGGCGTGGTGCAGCCAAACAATGATGCTTTGGTCATCACGGGAAAGATAATGGGAACCATCGTCCATCGAATGATGGTCGACACTGGATCATACACCAACATCCTTTTCAAGCATACTTTGGATGCTCTTGGTGGATATGCAGATTACATCGAGCCTTGCGACGATATAATCATAGGGTTCGGGGACACGCGCAACCTTCCCATAGGGAAAATCAGACTGCCTTTGGAGTTGGCATCGTCAAAAGAGCCTGAAATGCACCATGCTAGGCAGCTCGACTTCTTGATCATCGACATGCCATCATCCTACAACGCGTTCCTAGGCCGACCTTTCTTCAGCGAGTTCAAGGCGGCCGTTTCTACTTTTTATTACTGTGTAAAATTTCCAACCCCGGCGGGAGTTATAACCGTTAAGGGCGATCAGACGCGGGCGAGGGAGTGTCTCGTCCGTTTTGCAAAACGTCATTCTAAGGAAGATGCCATGGTTGGAAAGTATATTGAGTGTCAAACACAAACATAACAAATGAACTACTTGGAGGGTCTTCCTAGCAAGTACAGAAAAATTGAAGTTGGGGAGTGTAGTCATCGTTTCGACGACCACCAAGTGGAGGCGAACGAGCACGCCTCCATGGAAGTGGACGACCACACCCCAATGGAAATCGACGAGCAGACAGATTCGGGCGACCAGCTCCCCGACGACCAGTCTCCAGAAAACTTTCCAGATCTGGAGCCTAGGTTAGGCTTTGAGCCAAAATTCGGAATTGAGGACCCTCGTTGGAAGGAGCCTAAAGAGCGGGCAACTTCAGCGGAGGACCTTGAAACCATCCTTTTAAATGAAGCTCGTCCCGAACTCGAAGTATTCATAGGTTCGAATTTACCAAAACATTTGCGATCGGACATGATCGCATTTTTGAAAGAAAACATCGGTGCTTTCGCCTGGTCGCACGAAGATATGGTGGGCATTCCCACGAATCATGCCTGCCACAGACTAAATATTGATCCAACAAAGAGACCCATCACCCAAAAACGAAGAAAATTTGGGCCTGATAAAAGTGCGGCTTTGGCAGTCGAAATCAAGAAATTGATCGACAACAAATTAATCGAGAAAACTGGAACTGATCCCGAGTGGTTGGCAAATCCAGTGCTCGTCAAGAAAACGACCGGGTCGTGGAGATTGTGCATAGACTTCACATATTTAAACGACGCCTGTCCCAAAGATCATTTTCCGATGCCCCACATTGATCACCTAGTAGATAATACAGCGGGGCACGAGATTTTAACTTTCATGGATGCCTTCGCAGGGTACCATCAGATTGCAATGCATCCCGACGACCAGCGACATACGGCCTTCATGACTGCGCGTGATATGTATAGCTGGAAAAGAATGCCTTTCGGTTTGAAAAACGCGGGGGCAACGTACCAAAGACTGGTAAACAAGATGTTTGAGAAACACATCGGCGAGATGGTGGAGGTCTATATCGACGACATCGTTGTCAAAAGCTTACGGAAAGAAGATCACCTACACCACCTTGCCATGACATTCGATATCCTAAGAGAGTACAACAGGAAGTTGAATCCAAAGAAATGCAGTTTTGGAGTTAGCTCAGGAAAATTTCTGGGGCACTTGGTTAGCCAGCGGGGCATCGAGGCGAATCCGAGTAAAATTCAAGCAGTAATCAATATGCAAAGCCCAAGGAACGTGAAAGAAGTTCAGAGGTTGACAGGATGCCTTGCATCGCTGAATAGATTCATTGCACGAACGGGCGATCGTTGCAAACCTTTTTTCGACGCTCTGAAAAAAGGAAAGTTCGAGTGGACCGACGAGTGCGAGAAGGCTTTCGAGAAATTGAAGGAGTATTTATCGGATCCGAAGGTCCTATCCAAGCCAGTCCCCGGCGAAATTTTATATCTATACTTGGCGGCCACTGACTGTGCGATCAGTTCAGTGCTCGTCCGAGCTGAGGGGAGCACACATCTGCCTATCTACTACGTAAGTCAAACACTGCGAGATGCGGAGTTGAGATACACTCCAATGGAAAAATTGGCGTACGCACTAGTTATGAGTGTTAGAAAATTAAGGCAATACCTGTTCGACCACGAGGTGGTCGTCCTCACTACCTTTCCTCTCCGACGAGCACTGCATCGTCCGGATACCACGGGAAGACTTCTAAAATGGTCAGTAGAGATCGGACAATTTGGTCTCACCTACGCACCCAGAACGGCAATCAAGGGACAAGTGCGGGCAGAATTCATCGTAGAGCTCACTTTCCTAGAGAAATTGGACGAGGGAATCGAACTTCCTTGGACACTGTTCGTCGATGGCTCGTCGACGAGCACCAAAGCAGGGGCAGGAGTTGTCCTCACCAGCCCAACCGGACAGACGTTTGCTTCAGCAATCGAGTTCGAATATCGGGCGACCAACAACGAAGCAGAGTACGAGGCTCTGGTTGCAGGAATCAAGATGGCTATGGCCGTGGGCGCTAGAAAACTGAAAATTTTTTCTGACTCTCAGCTGGTTGTATGTCAAATCACGGGCGAATACGAGGCTCGCGGCGATCAAATGATAAAGTATCAAGACCTAGTGAAAGGATTACTCGAGCAATTTGATCAATTCCACATCGAGCAAATCCCTAGGGAGGAAAATACGCAAGCAGATGCGTTAACTCGGCTGGCCACTTCAGAGGGGGAGGCAATATTTTCAGAAGCAACCATCACCAAAATTTCTTCCCCATCGGTGAACAGAGGTCAAGTTTTGCAGGTTGAAGCGACCAGCGACGAGGACTGGAGGACGCCGATCATCAAGTACATCAAAACCGGCGAGCTCCGGCAGACAAAGTGAAAGCAACCAGATTGCAACTCAGGTCCGCAAGGTACACAATTGTGGGCGACCAGCTGTACAAACGGGGTTTTTCAATGCCTTTGTTGAAATGCCTCGGAGAAGACGAAGCGAAGATCGTCATGCACGAAATCCACGATGGAGCTTGTGGAAATCATACAGGGGGGCAAGCGCTCGCTTTAAAAATCATAAGGCAAGGCTATTTTTGGCTAACACTGAAGAAAGATGCAATCCATTACGCGCAGACGTGCAAGAGATGTCAAGCCTTCGCTCCCGCCATTCACTCACCACCAGACGAGCTCATCTCGGTGTATAGTTCGTGGCCTTTCGCGAAGTGGGGGATCGACATCATCGGACCTTTCCCACCAGCTGCTGGGGGGGTAACTTTCGTCGTCGTAGCAGTCGATTACTTCACCAAATGGACGGAGGCAAAGGCATTGAAGACCATCACAACGGGCCAAATGACAAGCTTCATTTGGAAGAATATAATTTGCAGGTTCGGCCTACCACGAGCGATAGTGACCGAAAACGGACGTCAATTCACAAGTCAAGACATGCTAAATTTCTGCTCAGAGTGGAACATCAAGAAAAATTTTTCAACACCCTATCATCCACAATCAAACGGTCAAGTAGAGGCGATCAACAAAATCATCAAGCACACCATGAAAGCTAAGCTGGATGGATTGAAGGGCAAATGGGCCGAAGAGCTGCACATGGTTCTGTGGGCATATCGGACGACCACGAGAAATTCTACTGGTGAAACTCCGTTCGCGCTCGCGTTCGGAACCGAAGCTGTCATACCAGCAGAGGGGCAAGTCCCAACTTTTCGAGTAGCAAATTATGACGAGCAGTTGAATAACGATGCACAGCTCTCCGATTTGGATTTCCTAGAAGAACGAAGGCTAACAGCGGACGAGAAGAATGTGGTCTACAAGCAAAGGTCAGAACGCTACTACAACACCAAAGTACGTGGTCGCCAGTTCACTATCGGCCAGCTCGTACTTCGGAGGGCGACGGAGCAGTCCATTGGCATACTTGGCCCGACTTGGGAGGGTCCGTACCGAATAATTCGCACACTCCTAAACGGATCATACGAGCTTGAAGATCTTGAGGGCAAGCCGAGCAAGTACCCATGGAACGCGGTCAAGCTGAAGAAGTATTACCAGTAAGTTTTTCATTTTTTCATATTTGTATAGTCTGTATCTAATTACCATGTCAATACAAGTAAAGTTTTAAATTTCCATCAAGTGTTAGATAAATTTGAAAGTTTAAACAAGGCTCTGCGTAGCCATCTAGGAAAGAAAAGACGAGCACTCTTTCTTAAAGATGCTCGCAAGGTAGTGGCAAAGATGGTCACTACCTATCAAACAAAGAGTTCAACCGACGAATGGTTAACTCTAAAAGACGAGCACTCTTTCTTAGAGTCTCGCAAAAGGAAAGACGAGCACTCTTTCTTAGAGTCTCGCAAAAGGAAAGACGAGCACTCTTTCTTAGAGTCTCGCAAAAGGAAAGACGAGCACTCTTTCTTAGAGTCTCACAAAAGGAAAGACGAGCACTCTTTCTTAGAGTCTCGCAAAAGGAAAGACGAGCACTCTTTCTTAAAAATGCTCGCAAAGGAAAGACGAGCACTCTTTCTTAAAAGATGCTCGCAATGGAAAGACGAGCACTCTTTCTTAAAAGATGCTCGCAATGAAAAGACGAGCACTCTTTTTTAAAAGATGCTCGCAATGGAAAGACGAGCACTATTTCTTAAAAGATGCTCGCAATGGAAAAACGAGCACTCTTTCTTAAAAGATGCTCGCAATGGAAAAACGAGCACTCTTTCTTAAAGATGCTCGCAAAATAACAGCGTCGAACACAAACCAATGAAAGAAAAATAAGAAGTATTTATTAAAAGCACTTGCAAAAAATTATCATAAAATAAATGGAAAAACGAACACATCATAAGCAAAAACTTCCATTCATTAAAAAGCCTTGAAAGTCTGGAATTACAAAAAAGGCCTTAATGGCCGAGCAGTCCTAAAACAAAACAAAAAAAGACTAAGTCCCTGCAATAGTCCCCTCGCCGACAGCATCCTGCTCGCCGGCAACTTCATCCTCGCCAGCAGCGTCGTGCTCGCCGGCAACTTCCCCTTGAGTGGCAACAACCTTCTCGCCTTCTTTCGGAGGATTCGTAAAAAATACCGGAACACCCATGAGCCTTGGGAACTGAAGTCCCAACTGCAGTAAAGGGAGCAGGGGGAGTTCCGATTCCGGTTTAGGGTTTTCCTTCATGAGAAGGTCGTCCAAAAGTCCGCCGAGCGGAGTCACGTCCACTTCAGGATGAGCGTCCAGTAATTGATGAATAAGCCCGTGGGCAGTGAGTGCCACAGTAATACTGGCCACACTCCCAGCGAGCTCAGTGATCTCGTCCTTCTCATCTGTCAGGTCGACCAGTTGCTGCCGAAGAGTGGCCAACTCTTCCTCATCATCTGCAGTTTTGTTTTCAAAATTTCTTACCTCGTCCTCGACAGTCTTGAGGCGAGCACGGAGACGTTCGATCTCTTGGAGATCTTCTTGATCCTTCTTTCGAACCGTCTCAATTGGGCCTCAGAATCGGCCAATTTTGCCTCGGCATCGGCCAGCTTGGTCTCGAGGTCGACCACTTTCTCCTCGGAGGCGAGCAGCTTCCCCTCAACAACAGTATTTGCCTTGGCCATTTGGGCAAGTTTCGCAGCCCTGTCCTCGCTGAGCTTGCGACCGTCAGCGATCTGGGTGGCGAGCTTCTCTATGGTGTAAGAGGCTCGGCTCAAGTCAATGGCGACCAGGCGCGCATTTTCGGCCGCATTGTGATTATTGACCTCGTCGACCAGAGTGGTCGTCAACGATCGAGGGAGGTGCTTCACCGCCCTCAGCGCGATCGGGTTCAGAGGCTCCCTATCGACCGGGTCTCGCGACCGGTAGAAGCCGAGAAGATTCTCGCTAAAGGGTTGGGCGACCGGATAGTCGGCAACTCTGTTAGAGAAGGAAAGAATTAGAAAAAAGGTACTTAGAATTTTTTGAGAAACTTTTCGATAAAAAAGCTTACTTGGCAACCCTTGCGGCTTCCCAGCCGAGAAGGGTGTTATCTCCCGGAGCCCTCTCCCCGGCCGACGAGCTCGTCGCAGTCTCTCGCGACCGAGTGCTTCGGGGAGGAGGGGATACAACAGGTTTGGGGGGGGGGGGGGGCGAGTCACCCCTCGGCGGAGGAGATCTCCTCGGCGAGATCCTCCTTTCGGCAGCAGGAGGGCGAGAAGTACCCCCTCTGGTCGGTCTAGCGACCTTCTTTGGCGGAGCCCCCGAGCTCTCCGCCCCTCTCCTTTTCTTGCCAGCGCCATCAACAATCTTGCGCTCGCGGAGCAGTTGTGCCTGTCGAAGCATCCTGTTCGCTTTTACGCGATCGACTTCAACAGTGGGAGGGAGATAGGCGACAACCCTTTGAGGAACCACTACTAGAAAGAGAAGCGAGAAGTCAGTATCTTCGAAGAGTAATTTTAAAAAAAAAAAATTTGAAGTAATGTTTTACCTGGAGGGAACTCTCGAGTGAAGTGATGAGGAGGTACTCTGAGACCTGCTCGCTCACGCATACACTCCCTGTTCAGAAATCGGCAAGACCTCTCCAGGTAGCGACGGTTGAGAACGCAGCAAACGTGGTACTGAAAAAGAGGAGTGAGACGGTGGTCGGCAGTTTTCTTGCGAACAGTTTCACCTACAAAAAGCGAGGAGTTATTCAGTATAGACAAGAACGAGCAGAAATTAAAAGACTTACCACGAATTCGTTGATATTCGGTCTCAATGGGAATGCGATCAGAAGATCCATCCGGCCTCACTGAACTCATCCAGTCCCCGGCTACCCACCACCAGTTGGTCTTCCAATCCCTAATCTTGTTGGGAACCCCTTCAACCAACTTGAAATTATCACGGCCTCTAACATAGTAGTACCCATGGCCTACTTTCTCCCCGGTCTCGGCCGCCTGAAGGAGATAGTTAATCTCCTTCGGGCTAAGCCACGTATTCCGACATCCATTCTCGGCCGCCACCAGGCCGAACAGAGTAAGAATGCCGATCAGGTTCGACCAACCGTTCGGAAGTATTTGGGAAGGGGCCACATTCAAAAAATGTAAGAAATTTGAGATGCTGGGGTGCAGGGGAAACCTAAGCCCTGCCTCCATCATGCCGATGTTGACGGCGACCATGCTCTCTGGCGGCTGGTCGGCCCTCTCATCCTCGCGAGGAACGAAAAAACACACATCGGCCGGCAGTTGATACTTCTTTCGAGAGTTCTCTAGCTGCGCCGAGGAGACTTTGCTCGCCTCGTATATCGTTTGGAAAGCTTCTCGATGCGGGCGAGGAACCTCTCGAGGAAGGTATTCGCGGAAATACTTATAATAGGCCTCCCTCGAGACCTCGTCGCCATCTAAATTTTCCCTACCACTCAAGATGTCCTTTATGCTCTCCGCATATTGAACAACTTCTTCATAGTCCTCGCGGAGACTCCTCGTCAAGGTCTCCTCGACTTGGGCGACTTCTATCTGGTCGCCCATCTCTCGATCCAAACCCTGATCGTGCAGATCAGAGTCCGTCTCACCACCACTCCCCTCGACATCACCCTCCTCGGCATCATTGCCGACATCATCCCTATCAGAGTCATCGAGCTCGTCGACGTCGACGACCACTGCCTTTCCTAGGTTACGGACGCTAGCATTTATGGGGTCAGGGGAGTGGATCCTAGAGTCCGACGAAGACGCCCTCTCCGACAAAACTAAGGCTAGACGATCAGCCTCGCCGGAACTTGCGGCACCACCATCTAACGGCGGCGAACCACCACCGGAACCGCCACCAACATCCATTTTTTCTTAAGAAATGGGGGAAAATAGAGTTTTAAAGAAGAAAATATGTTGTTTTTACCTTGTTGACGATCGGAAACCACCGCAAAACACGCCGGAAAAGCTCGAAGTTTAAAGCTTGGACGGAAACTTGAAGAAGTTCGAAAATTTGCAGATGAGAAAAGTGTTTTTTTGAGGAAGAAGGTCCTATTTATAGGCAAAAATCGATCAGGGACTAAAGTGCAAAAAACGGGGTCATTTCCGCAATTTTCCCAAAGTTTTGGGGTCATTTCTGAATTCGAGGTCGGAAAGTGACCCCCACGCGCGACCTTTGAAGTCGACACGCGCCCCACGCGCTCAAAATTCGAATTTTTAGGCGCCAATCACGTTTCTGACACAAGTCACATCATACGTCATCAAAGCGCCTCAGAAAACGTGCTCGGCGTAGGAAACGAGACGACCACCTCCTTTTTACGTCATCAAGATTTCAAAGAAGATTTGCCTGTCGAGGACAGATCTGAGAAGACGAGTGAACTGCTCGCCTTACCATTCTACGAATACGAAGTAAGGCGACCAGGGGGCAAATGTTATACCTAGTCAAAGAGGTCAATCTTTGACAAGTCAATCCTAATCACCATCTTACGTGGCGAGGACCAGTCAACAAAGTCGTGCGACGACTAGTCAACAAGATCAAGAGAATGTAATAGATTTAATGTATTTAATATATTTAAGTGCTCGTCCAAAGATGTTGGCGAGCACCTGTCTTAGTTAAGTGCTCGCCCAAATGTGTGGCGAGCACGTGCCTATTCTTAGTTAAGAAGTTTAAGTATTGAAGTCTTGGGAGACAGCATGGAGCGTGGCGACCACACTCCTCGAAGGCCCTCCGGCGACCACCATGGCCCAGCTCCTCGGCATCTCGGCGAGGACGAGCACCTAAGGCGGTTTAGCATTAAATGCGCCATCAAATCACCTTTTCGGGCAGAATGAAGGTCCAGTCTGGAGGCTCCACGTGTAAAGGGCGGGCAGCCCCTGAAAAACAGTATATAATGCCCATTTGGGCTCATTTGTAACACAAGTTAGAATTTCACACAATCACCCCAACCCAAAGCAATAAACACTCCCAAAGCTCTCAAGTTTTTAGCTTCTCCAAGAAGCTATATCCTTGTTCTTGATCTTTCTTGTTTAGTTCTTCATTAAGATCATCAAGATCATCATATTAATCCATATAAACGCGTAATAACCCCCGTATAAATTATATGTTTGTATCGTACTAAGAACAGCCTACATCCAAGTCAACCCGAATTAAGTGCATACAACACTCACCATGACTGGGAGGTACACCCATCTATGTGTTGCCCTTCTCGAATTTAAATGGTTGTTTGGATAGTTTAGCAATCACCTCTAGCTCTTGTTGTGTAGTTATTTTGATTCATTATTAATTGTTCCAAATTTTTTAATGTATAGTAGTATTGATGATGGAGTTTCTATTAGCCTGCTGTTGTTACTGTAACTATGAGTATGGAGTAATTCATGTACTCTTATGAAATAAAAGTTCCATGTTGACTTCTCAAAAAAAAATAAAAAAAAGGCTCCAGTGCTAAAATTAAAGAATATGACTATTCACCTTGTTATTTAGTTCTTAATATGGCTAGCTATTTGAAATGAGTACGGGACATCAGTACTTGCAGAATTAATGCAGCATTCTAGTATATGATAATAGTATGATTTTAATGCATTCTAGTACTTGCAGAATTAATGCAAAATTAATAGTACGATTTTTCTAAATAATTTGCTAATTAATGCAGCTTACTACATAAGAGGGAAGTAATCCGGTGAAAAACGAGTTGTCCCCATCATGGCCATCACAACCCCCTCAACTATATTGAATACTCAAGAAAGAAAGAGAAAACAACCCCAGTCAAGATCGAAAGTGTGCACTACAAGAAAATCAACTTTTAGTGACAGAAATCCTGTCATAGCTTCTCTAACTAAAAATCTTTAATGAGAAAAATTGACTTTTAGTGACAGGTCCTGTAATTAATTCTCAATTTCCTGTCACTAAAAACTTTTAGTTAGAGAAGCAATAATGAGAGGATTTTGTCACTAAAAATCAGTTTTCTCGTAGTGGTGGCAGCATTATGAGAAATTCACGAGCGAGGACAGTGAGGATAAAGCTAAATGCAAGTATTTCAAAAATGTACTTTGTTGTAACCCTACTAGAAATGGCACGTCATAACTAAACAATAACTTGAAAGCTTGCATGAACAACCCTAGAAATCAAGAAAAAAACCAAGGGTTAATAAATTTGCAACCAACCAAAGATGAGGATGAGAGTAATTCTACAATTAGTACTTGAAGAGATTAGGGCAGCTCTTGTACGAATGATTGTGATTGATGAAAAATCATTTAAGACTGTGGAGAGTGAAGGGTTTAAGGATTTTATGAGTAAGTATGTCCTAGGTTTCGTATTCCTTCTAGGTGGACGGTGTCGAGGGATTGTTATCAATTGTACCTTAATGAAAGGTCAAAACTAAAGTCTTTCTTGAAAGCAAACTGTGAAAGAGTGTGTATTAACACTTATACTTGGACTTCGTTGCAAATAATTAATTACATGTGCATTACTGCTCATTTCATTGATAATGAGTGGAAATTATATAAGAAGATTATCAATTTTGTACCTTGGTAGAGCACTAGAAAATTGTCTTCTTGATTGGGGGTTGAGAAATTTGTTTACCATAACTGTAGATAATGCAAGTTCAAATGATGGGGTTATAAAATTCATGAAAAGAAAAGTTGTGAATTGGGGAACTGCAATTGCAAGTGGTAATACCTTCATATGAGATGTATTGCACATGTAGTTAATTTGGTGGTTGGTGGTTGGTGATGGCTTGAAAGATATTGATCCTTCAGTAAAGCGTGTGAGAGATGCAGTTAGGTACATTAGGAATTCACCTGTTAGATTTAAGAGATTTAATGAGTGTGTGGAGTTGGAGGGAATTGAAAGTAATAAATCATTGTGTTTGGATGTTCCTACAAGGTGGAATTCAACTTATGACATGCTTGATAGGACTGAAAAGTTTGAAATGGCATTTGAGAAGTTTGAGGAATTTGATCCATGTTATAAAATTGATTTGGGGTATTTAAATGTTCCATGTGCTCTTGATTGGAATTCGTAAGTATGCTAATTTGTTGAAGCATTTTCATAAGTTGACTGTGCGCGTTTTTTATTCACCTTATATCACGTCTAACTCTTTTTTAAGTGAGATTAGTAATTTGTGCTGCATTTTGAATGATTGGATGGTAAGTACAGATTCTGATACTAAGAGGTTAGGTGATTCCATGAAAAAGAAATTTGATAAATATTGGGGAGATGCGAAAAAAATGAACAAAATCATCTTTTGGGATAATGTGTTTGATCCACGTGATAAATTGGGGTATTTGGAATATTCTTTGGTTGAAATGTATGGGACGGATAAGGGTGATAATATCTTTCGAGAGGTGAGAAATGAACTTTTTGAGGTGTTCAATGAATATAATATCAAGTATCAGTCGTTGAATTAAGCAAATGAGAACACCTCAAGTTCAAGTGGGGCTTAATTGTAAGGAAGATAGTGATGTGTCGCTCTCTAAAGCAAGGTACAAGAGACAAAGAGTTGAAAGTGGAATGGCTAGTCGAAAGCAAAGTGAGCTTGAACTCTACTTGAGTGAAGCCACTTTAGATGGGAAATTTGACGTTTTAATGTGGTGGAAGGTGAACTCCAACCGATTTCCAATTCTTTCAAGAATGACTCGTGATATTTTAGTCATTCCAATTTTAACGTTGCTTCGGAGGCTGCGTTTAGTGCTGGTGGAAGGGTACTTGATGCATTTATGAGTTCTCTAACTCCTAAGATAGTTGAAGCTTTGATTTGTGCTCAAGATTGGCTTCGACATTCAACCCATCCCGTTTATGAAGAATTACTTGAAGAACTTGAGACTCATGAGAAAGGTAACAACGTTCTAACTTCTAAGTTTAAGTGAATATTTTATCTTTTATTAATGACTTAATGTTATCTTTTGGCTTATTAACATGTTATTTTTTATTTTTAGATTTGTCAACGGTTGAAAACCCAAGTGTTGGTTCATCAAGATTAAACCCTATCATAGAGGAGGAGGAGGAGACAATGAACTAGAGATTGAAGAGAGCTTGGGGGAAGTTGGAGGCAAGGAGTTACTGATTCAGGTGGAATTTACACGTTTTATAAGCACATGTGAAGCATATTTTGATGTGGATTTCATTGATTTTTGCATTGGATATGATTGTTTTAGCCAAAATGAGAGAAAGGTAGTGTTTTGTCGATTTTGTAGGTAAAACGATGGAATTTGGGAGCAAAACATATACCACAAGTGATCAGACCGGAAAGAGGAGTGCACCGTTGGATCCGGCTCGAAAAATGGAGCGGAATAGCCAAAAGAATCGAGTCGATCGGAGGTCGGAAGCTCAAGAAACGGAGGAACGAAGTTGGAGGACGAAAACGAAGAACGGAGCCAAAGTCGAAGGTTTGGCCCGGCCGGGTGGCATCACTCGCCCGGCCGGGCGGCCGAGCACACAATTTGGCTAAGTTTATGAAGGTTTGGCCCGGCCGGGTGGCATCACTCGCCCGGCCGGGCGGTCGCGTGCTAAAATTTGGGGCCATTACGAAGTTATGGCCCGGCCGGGCGGCCGAACACCCCAAAACTTCCCCAACTTACGAAACATTGGCCCGGCCGGGCCACTTCACCCGCCCGGCCGGGCGACTCAGCCCCTGTTTTCATTTCTTCTCGGCCAACACTCCACCCGGCCGGGCCACTTTCCCACCCAGCCGGGCTACCCTATTTTCGGTGCCAAACGCAAAATTTCTCCATTTTCAAGGGACCAACTTGCAAATATCACACCCAAACCCTACCCCAACACTATAAATACCTCATTTCTTGAATTTTATCTCATCTTACCTCTCCTTCAAGCATCTTCTCACACAATCACACACACTTGGAGGTTTTCCATCATCCACCCCTTCAATTCTCCACCAATTCATGCAAGGAGGCCACCACTAGCTTGGGAATTCAATTCCTCACCACACCATAGTCTAATCTTTCCTTTCTCTTCACTTTGTATTGCGTTGATCTTAGTTTTATTTGTAATTTGAATATGTGGTTGATTGGCTAAACATTTGTGGTTCTAAGGCATTGTAAATACTTGGATTGAAGTTTATGATTAATTTCTTGCTTTAATTGGTGTTTGTTTCTTATTTGCATGTTTAATTATCCATTGTAAAGCATGTTGTTATTGGCTATGATGATTTGCTTAATTCATTGTTAATTGGGATAATATTGAAAGATTTATTCCATTTAATCGTATGCAAGCATGCAACCCGGTATTATTATGATCTCGAGAGAGGATTAATTATCGGAGAGGGACTTGAATGATCTTAGGAGCTATTTTAGGTGGTGTAACGTTTGTGATGTAGAGATACGAGCCTATTTTGCATGCGCTTTTGGATTAGTTGTATCGAGAGATCGATTAATTCTTCTTGTGTGACCACCCTATATGAGATAACCTTAATGGCCATTTAAACGAGTTAACATTCATAAACGAATATCTAGGTGTTACAATTGCCTTGGAACCCACCTTCTCTGTTTGAGTCTTCATTCGTTTTACTTTTGTTTTATTGATTCGCATGCTAGTAGATCGATTTCCATTACCTTTTATTACTTATTTGTGACACTTTGGTAGGTAATCTTAGAGTAATTCATCACTTTAAATTTATCGATCGCGTCTAAATAGAACTACGTTAACAAACTACACTTTTACGCTAAACCTCCTTGTGGGATCGACCTCGTGCTTATCATATTACGATAGACGCCGTACACTTGCGGTTGTTTATTTTAGTGTTGCATAACACGTGAATCAAGTTTATGGCGCCGTTGCCGGGGAGGTTTTATAGCTCTAGAGTGTAGGTTAATAGAGTTTTAGTTTAGACATTTTACTTGCTTTCCTTATTTGCAAAAATCTAAAAATATTTGTGTGTTTTACTTTG
Source organism: Galeopsis tetrahit (assembly GCA_963675135.1). NCBI lineage: Eukaryota > Viridiplantae > Streptophyta > Magnoliopsida > Lamiales > Lamiaceae > Galeopsis > Galeopsis tetrahit. The sequence goes on from OY776122.1 coordinate 37,337,720, forward strand.
ATTCCACTTGCGATTCTTACTTTCTTTTGAACTTTTGTCTAGACATGGCATATGATCACCCGAGCTAGGAGAGATCAACAAGTTTTGCTACCTCTAGACCCGGAAATCGAAGCTCGTTGTCGAAGAAAAAACGCCGAAAGGAGAAGAATAGAATCAGAAGAGATGAATCGAAGGGAAAATCCGATAGTGGAAGAAGAAAGAAACCAAGAGGATATTAGAGGCATAGTAGAGCCAAATGGGAATGGTGGTAATCGACCACAAGGAGGCTTGAGAGATAACCTCAATCGGAGGATTGAAGAGAATGTCAATATGGAAGGAGATGGAGAGCAACGAGGGAATGAGGAAAACGGGAATCAAAGATTCTTGAGAGACCACTTTCGTCCCATCCCAAGACCATATGGAGGAGCGGGTAGGGAACCCGTAGATGCTCATAACTTTGAGCTCAAACCGGCACTAATCATGATGGTCCAAAACAACCAATTCGGAGGGTTGTCGAAGGAGGATCCTAACCTCCATTTATCTCAATTCCTAGAGATAAGTGGAACGGTTAAGATCAACCGTGTCCCTCAAGACTACATTTGTCTCCAATTGTTCCCATTCTCCCTCCGTGATCGTGCAAAACAATGGTACATGTCTCTTGATCTAAGGACGATCGGAAATTGGGCCGACCTTGTAGATGCTTTCCTTATGAAGTACTTTCCTCCAAGAAAGACCATCAAGATACGAGGGGAGATTTCTTCATTTATGCAAGACGACGATGATTCATTAGCCGAGGCTTGGGAGCGCTTTAAGGATCTCATAAGAAGTTGTCCTCAACATGGGTTTTCAAGGGATCAATTGATTTGTTATTTCTACAACAGGATGGACCATCGTACGAGAGGGATGGTGGATGCCTCGGCCGGTGGAGGTTCTTTGTTGGGTAAGACAACGGAAGAGGGTTATGTGCTATTGGAGGAGATGGCAAAGAACGGGAACCAATGGCCATCCGAGAGAAGGCAAACCCGGAAAGTTGCTTCCACAAGAGAATCGAAAGATTTTTCTACTCTATCCAACAAGATGGACAAATTGACTTCGATGATGGCGGCCAAGTCATTAGTGGGACCAAGTGACGATCAATATGAAGAGGCCCACTATATGAACAATCAAAGGGACCGTCATTTTCGAGAAAGAGGTTGGAATGAGAGGCAAAACCCTCATAATCCAAATCATTACCATCCCGGGTTGAGGCAACATGAGAACTTCTCGTATGCAAATACAAGGAATGCCATCATACCACCTCCGAATTTCAATGTAAGAGATGGTGCAATTGTTGAATCCTCATCAAAGTTATCGTTGGAAGACATGTTTGGAGCATTTATGGGGGAAACCAAAAACTTCATGAGAGAGACTAGAGATAATGCAACCAAGACATGGCAAAGACTTGAGGAACAAGGTGAAATGATAAAAAATGTGGCAAACAACGTGAAGGCCATAGAAAAGCAAATGAGCCAACTCTCCAATGCCATTGGAAGTCAACACACTCCGGGGCAATTTCCTTCAAACACGGAGCTTAACCCCAAGGAGCATTGCAAGGCTATAAAACTAAGAAGTGGGACAAGCTACGAGGGGCCAAAGATGCCACAAGAGGAGGAAATGGTAATGGCACCCGAGGGTGTTGACAAAGAAGAAGGACAAGAGAAAGAAAGGCAAAAAGAGATAGTGAGGGAAGAAGAGAAAGTAGAGGAGAAGAAGAGTGAGGAGGCAATCCCTCCTCAAGACAAAGACAAGAATGTGGTACCTCTCCCATACCCTCAAAGGTTGAAGAAGAAGGGCTTGGACAACAAATTTGCCAAGTTTGTGAAAATGTTCAAGAAGATCCACATCAATATCCCCTTTGCCGAGGCTCTAGAACAAATGCACCATTACTCCAAATTCTTGAAGGAGATCATGTCTAACAAAAGGAAGATGGTGGAGTATGAAACGGTTCATTTGACCGAGGAGTGTAGCTCGATTATTCAAGTTAAGTTGCCTCAAAAGCTTAGAGACCCCGGATCCTTCACCTTGCCATGTGTCATTGGAGATGGAGGTACATTTAAAGCTTTGTGTGATTTGGGAGCAAGCATTAATCTTATGCCTTTGTCTATATTCAAATCACTTGGTTTGGGGAAGCTTACACCAACCACAATGAGCCTTTAATTGGCGGATCGATCCATGACGTACCCCTTGGGTATAGTAGAGGATGTGTTGGTTAAAATCGATAAATTCATTTTCCCGGTGGATTTTGTGGTGTTGGATATGGAGGAGGACAAGTACATTCCACTCATCTTGGGAAGGCAATTCTTAGCAACCGGTGGGGCCATCATAAATGTGAGGAAAGGGGAGTTAGAGCTTCAAGTGAACAATGAGAAAGTGTTGTTCAACATCTACAAGGCCATCAAGTTTAGAGATGATGAGGATGAGATCTTTGAGTGCAACATGATCAATAGTGTGCAAGCTTGTGTGGATATGCACATGGAAAAGAGCAACTCAAAGGATCCACTTGACCTTTGCATAAGAAACTCTCTTACTTCACTCTCTTCTATTCCTTTTGATTTCAATTTTGATGAGCTTAATGATATAGAATTGTTTGAATACATGTCTTCTCTTGATGTTTTAAAGGAGCTTCCAATCAAGAAGGAGGAGAAATTCATGGAGATACGACAAGAAGCCAAGTTTGGGGGGGTTTTACTTGAAGAGTGTCAAAGATTTCCTAACAAAAATCTTGACACTTGGCCCTCATGTTACTCATTGGAAGCACCAAAGGAGGAAGCTAAGGAGGAACCAAAAGCTCAAGAGAAGGGGAGGAAGCTCGACTTGAAACCACTTCCGGAGCACTTGAGATATGCTTATCTTGAACAAGGTGACCTCTTTCTGGTTATTGTTTCTTCACACTTGCATGAGCTTGAGTTAGAAAAATTGCTTAGGGTGCTTAGAACTTATAAATCGGCTATTGGTTGGGATATTTCGGATTTGAAGGGTATACCGGCTCATATTTGCATGCATAAAATTAGATTAGATGAGTCTATTAAGCCTAAAGCCCAAGGTCAAAGAAGATTGAACCCCATAATGCAAGAGGTAGTAAGAAAAGAGGTGTTGAAGTGGTTAGATAATGACATAATTTTTCCCATAAGTGATAGTGAGTGGGTGAGTCCAACACAAGTGGTACCTAAGAAGGGGGGCATGACTATTGTTACAACCGACGCCTTAGAGGTAATCGCTACTAGGACCACCGTAGGATGGAGAGTATGCATTGATTATCGTGTGTTGAATAATGCCACTAGGAAAGATCATTTTCCTTTACCTTTTATTGATCAAATGTTGGATAGGATGGCGGGATACGAGTATTATTGCTTTCTTGATGGTTACTCGGGATACAATCAAATTTTGATTGATCCTAAGGACCAAGAGAAATCAACTTTTACTTGCCCTTATGGTACTTTTGCTTTTAGGAGAATGCCATTTGGATTGTGCAATGCTCCCGCCACCTTCCAACGATGTATGATGGCTATTTTTCATGGCATGATTGAAAACATAATGGAGGTATTTATGGATGATTTTTCCGTATTTGGTTATTGTTTTGATACATGTCTACGTAACCTCTCTTGTGTTTTACAAAGATGCATAGATACTAACTTGGTGCTCAATTGGGAGAAATGCCACTTCATGGTGAAGGAAGGGATTGTGCTTGGGCACAAAGTTTCGGCTAAGGGGCTTGAGGTTGATAGAGCAAAGATTGTGGCAATTGAGAAGTTACCTCCACCAACCAATGAGAAGGCGGTTAGAAGTTTCCTTGGGCATGCCGGGTTTTATAGAAGATTTATCAAGGATTTTTCAAAGATAGCCAAGCCCATGTGTGCATTGTTGGAGAAAGGGGCCACTTTCATCTTTAGTGAAGAGTGTGTGAAGTCGTTTGAAATCTTGAAAGAGGCCTTGATCAAAGCTCCCGTGTTGGTGACACCCAATTGGAGTCAACCATTTGAGGTCATGTGTGATGCTAGTGACTATGCCGTTGGAGTAGCTTTGGGCCAAAAGAGAGACAAGCTCTTTCGTGTGATTTACTATGCAAGCAAGACATTGTATCCGGCTCAAAAGAATTACACCACAACGGAGAAGGAGATGCTAGCCGTGATCTATAGCTTTGACAAGTTTAGAGCATACTTGGTGGGAGCTAAGACCATAGTGTATACGGATCACACGGCTCTCAAGTACTTGATTGAGAAGAAAGAGGCCAAACCGAGGTTGATACGATGGGTGCTTCTTTTGCAAGAGTTTGACGTGGAGATAAGAGATAGAAAAGGGTGTGAAAACGTGGTGGCGGATCATCTCTCAAGACTTGAGAATGTGAAGGAAAAAGACATCCAAGTCCCTATCAAGGAGTGGTTTCCCGATGAGCAAATCCTTGCCATCAAGGAATCATGTCCATGGTTTGTCGATTTTGTGAACTACATAGCCACCGGGACACATCCACCAAACCTCTCTTTCCATCAAAAGAAAAAGTTTTATCATGATGTCAAGTTCTATGTTTGGGAGGATCCATTCCTTTATAGATGGTGTTCGGATATGATCATGAGGAGGTGCCTAACGGAAAATGAGTGGGAAAAAGTGATTGAAGAGTGCCATTCATCCCCTTATGGAGGGCACTTTGGAGCAAACCGAACGGCCCACAAAGTTCTTCAAAGTGGTTTTTATTGGTCATCCATCTTTAGAGATTGTGAAGTTTTTGTGAAGAAGTGTGATAAGTGTCAAAGGATGGGAAACATTTCAAAGAGGCATGAGATGCCTATGAAGAATGTAATTGAGGTGGAGCTCTTTGATGTGTGGGGGATAGATTTTATGGGGCCATTCCCCACTTCTCATGGATTTTCCTACATCCTTTTGGCCATTGATTATGTCTCTAGATGGATTGAGGCAATTCCAACCACTACAAATGATGCCAAGGTGGTCCTCAACTTTTTGAGGAAGAACATTTTCACTCGTTTTGGCACTCCAAGAGCACTAGTGAGTGATGGTGGTTCACACTTTTACAACCGATGGCTTGACCAACTTTTGACAAAGTATGGAGTGAAGCATAGGGTTACCACACCTTACCACCCTCAAGCTAATGGACAAACGGAGCTTGCTAATCGAGAAGTGAAGCAAATCTTGGAGAAAACCGTTGGGTTAAAGAGGAAGGATTGGGCCATCAAGTTGGATGATGCTCTTTGGGCATATCGAACCGCCTACAAGACACCTTTGGGCACATCTCCGTATCAACTTGTGTATGGTAAGTCTTGTCATCTACCCGTAGAAGTGGAGTTGAGAGCTCGTTGGGCTATTAAGGAATTGAATCTTGATTTTAAAGCATCCGGAGAAAGAAGAAAGATGATGCTAAATGAGCTTGATGAGTTTAGAAATGTGGCTTTTGAGAACTCCAAAATTCTCAAAGAAAGAGCTAAGAAGTTTCATGACAAGATGATTGAAAAGAGAGAGTTCCAAATTGGAGAACAAGTCTTGTTGTTCAACTCAAGGTTGAGGCTATTTCCGAGCAAGTTAAAGTCAAAGTGGTCGGGGCCCTTTGTAATTAAGAATGTGACGCCCATGGGAAATGTGGAGCTTGTTGACAAAGATGGAGCAACCTTTGTGGTGAATGGTAAAAGAGTGAAGCACTACTTTGGAAATGAGCAACTTCGAAGGGTGGAAACACTCCATTTGATTGAGACTTGATAGTGGAAAGAAACTGTCCGGCATAAGACGTTAAAAATAGCGCTTCTTGGGAGGCAACCCAAGGTTTTATTGCTTTGTGTTTTTATTGCTTTAGTAGTGTTGATAGCTTAGTTTCTTTGTAGGTATGGATGAGGAGTATTGTGGACACTATATCTTGGAGAATGAAGAAGAAGCAAAGCCAACTTTGGAAAGAGAGAGCAAGTGGTGCAATGGTGATCTTTGAAGAGCATTGGATGTGCAAGGAGGAAGGTAACAACTTGTAGCCCCAAACTTAGAATTTTTACATATTAAATTCTAAGTTTGGGGGAGTTATTTTTCTTTTATTTTTCTACTAGTTGTTACCCTTGCACCGGTTCGTCATTCTACTTGTGTCACATTTTGCACCGGCGCACACTTAGCTCTCAAGTGCTTATATTGTTTAACTTGGTTTTGATCATATGTTGGGTAGTGGATATTTGGTGAAATGTGAGCATGAATAATCATTGAAATCCATAGTTGAGTAGTTGTGATGATGTCTATTTGCTTTGAATGTAAGCATGATTGGTGTTGGAATATAGTATCATGTTGTGTTCATATTTGTGATCTTTGATAGCATCGATGCATGATGTGTTGTTGTTTGGGGACATTTGATGAATGTGAGAGTCCTATTGAATAAACCAGTGAGAATTGAGCCTTAAATCGAGCATGTAATCCGGTTTAGTTCACTTGAGAGTGGACTAGGTTATTGCTAGTGATCCTAGAACTTGCCCAAGTTCTTGTTTGAAAGTATGATTGTGTGAAACGTTGTGATATGATATAGGCCATCGTGTTCTAAAAGAGTCACTTAGCCAAAATTTCCCAAAACCGAAGTAATCTCCCGTAGTTAGCCCCTTGAGCTTAATTCCTCACTTTCTTGGCAAACTACAATGTTAACCACTTAGCCTTTTTTAGCCTTTTGATTCCTATATCTAGTGGGGGATGAAAGACAAAGTGGAAAAACATGTGCTTAAATGAATATCTTTGGTGAAAGGAGAAATTGAAAAAGTTGAAAGAAAAAGATGAAAAGAAAATCAATGGAAAAGAAAAGAGGGACAAAGAGACCCGAAAGCTTGAAAAGAAAAAAATGGTTCAAAAGATGAGGTGATGAATGCTTGAAAAAGAAAGGAAAATGAAAAGTGAGGATGGAGTTTGTAAAGTTTGAAAGTGAAAGCACAAATTGTAAAACAACAAGCTTTATCCTCCACTAGAAGATTCACAAATTCCCAAATTCATCCTACCTTGTCCAAAGAGCCAATGTTACATCCTTGATTAAGTCCCATTGATCACATTGTTGAGCATTTGATATGTGTAGAAAGTAGAAGTTGGGCAAGCATATGGTGATTTCATAGCATGACTTTGTTGATGAGTGCATTAATATCCTTAATTTGTTTGTGTGTTTGAGAGAAACACTCCATCATGTGAGTAGAAGACTTGAGCATTCGGATTATGTTTCCCATCACAATGTGTTGTGTACTTGTGCATTTTTTGATCTATGAATGTGGATTGCAATAGTGAGCCTATAACCTTCATTGAGAAATGCACTTTGAGAAAGAGATATCATTACATCTTACTTTGTATGTGTGATTTGCATTGAATATTCCATTGTGATCATTCCACCCTCATTGCTTTAAGTGCTTAGTTGTTTGAGGACAAACAACATTTTAAGTTTGGGGGGTTTGATTCGGGTGGAATTTACACGTTTTATAAGCACATGTGAAGCGTATTTTGATGTGGATTTCATTGATTTTTGCATTGGATATGATTGTTTTAGCCAAAATGAGAGAAAGGTAGTGTTTTGTCGATTTTGTAGGTAAAACGATGGAATTTGGGAGCAAAACACATACCACAAGTGATCGGACCGGAAGGAGGAGTGCACCATTGGATCCGGCTCGAAAAATGGAGCGGAATAGCCAAAAGAATCGAGTCGATCGGAGGTCGGAAGCTCAAGAAACGGAGGGACGAAGTTGGAGGACGAAAACGAAGAACGGAGCCAAAGTCGAAGGTTTGGCCCGGCCGGGTGGCATCACTCGCCCGTCCGGGCGACCGAGCACACAATTTGGCCAAGTTTACGAAGGTTTGGCCCGGCCGGGCGGTCGCGTGTTAAAATCTGGGGCCATTACGAAGTTATGGCCCGGCCGGGCGGCCGAACACCCCAAAACTTCCCCAACTTACGAAACATTGGCCCGGCCGGGCCACTTCACCCGCCCGGCCGGGCGACTCAGCCCCTGTTTTCATTTCTTCTCGGCCAACACTCCACCTGGCCGGGCCACTTTCCCACCCGGCCGGGCTACCCTATTTTCGGTGCCAAACGCGAAATTTCTCCATTTTCAAGGGACCAACTTGCAAATATCACACCCAAACCTTACCCCAACACTATAAATACCTTATTTCTTGAATTTTATCTCATCTTACCCCTCCTTCAAGCATCTTCTCACACAATCACACACACTTGGAGGTTTTCCATCATCCACCCCTTCAATTCTCCACCAATTCATGCAAGGAGGCCACCACTAGCTTGGGAATTCAATTCCTCACCACACCATAGTCTAAGCTTTCCTTTCTCTTCACTTTTTATTGCGTTGATCTTAGTTTTATTTGTAATTTGAATATGTGGTTGATTGGCTAAACATTTGTGGTTCTAAGGCATTGTAAATACTTGGATTGAAGTTTATGATTAATTTCTTGCTTTAATTAGTGTTTGTTTCTTATTTGCATGTTTAATTATCCATTGTAAAGCATGTTGTTAGTGGCCATGATGATTTGCTTAATTCATTGTTAATTGGGATAATATTGAAAGATTTATTCCATTTAATCGTATGCAAGCATACAACCCAGTATTATTATGATCTCGAGAGAGGATTAATTATCGGAGAGGGACTTGAATGATCTTAGGAGCTATTTTAGATGGTGTAACGTTTGTGATGTAGAGATACGAGCCTATGTTGCATGCGCTTTTGAATTAGTTGTATCGAGAGATCGATTAATTCTTCTTGTGTGATCACCCTATATGAGATAACCTTAATGGCCATTTAAACGAGTTAACATTCATAAACGGATATCTAGGTGTTACAATTGCCTTGGAACCCACCTTCTCTCTTTGAGTCTTCATTCGTTTTACTTTTGTTTTATTGATTCGCATGCTAGTAGATCGATTTCCATTACCCTTTATTACTTATTTGTGACACTTTGGTAGGTAATCTTAGAGTAATTCATCACTTTCAATTTATCGATCACGTCTAAATAGAACTACATTAACAAACTACACTTTTACGCTAAACCTCCTTGTGGGATCGACCTCGTGCTTATCATGCTACGATAGACGCCGTACACTTGCAGTTGTTTTTTTAGTGTTGCATAACACGTGAATCAGTTACCGAGCTAGAGACTCCTAATTTTATCTTTTGAACTATTTTGCTGCTGTTATTTCACTTATTTGGATGGTTATTTGGAGTTTTAGACTATATTTGGGGTTGTATTTGGATAATTTAAACTATTTGGACTATATTTGGGGTTGTATTTGGATAATTTGAATTATTTGGACTATTATTTGAATTTTCATATATAATTGTTAGGTGTTTTTTGGTTTTTATTTCGGTTTTCGGTTTTACCCTTCTTTGGTTCGATTTCGGTTAATTATAATGAAATTCGGTTCGGTTAATTATAATGAAATTCGGTTCGGTTAATTATAATGAAATTCGGTTCGGTTTCACAATTTCAGTTCAGTTGCGTTGCTCAGCCCTACTTAGGGGAGGTTCTTAGCATGTCATTTCTAAGGGTTTCATGCTCAAACAAGATTATGAAAATAACATCAAAATTATGGCTTCATTGATGCTTACCTTTGTGGTTTCTCTCTTTTAGTGAGGGATTAGGGACTCTTTGTAGTAACCCTAGGTTCTAACACCTTCTTGGCTTGATTAAGACGGAGAAAATGGCTCCTCCTTGGTGGTGGTGGTGGTCGACCAAGCAGCAAGAAATGGTTGGCAATGGCACATGAGAGTGAACCAATTCTGGGTGTATTAAGGAAACACGAGGGTGTACCCAGGAGAGGTGTATCGAGCGAAACTAGGGGTGAGTGTCCTGGGGTGTATTAACTGAAAATGGGGTGTTAATCCTGGGAGTGTATTAACTGAAACTGGAGTTGCACATCTTAATAGGCCCATTGGGATGTGAAAACCCTAACCCTTGCCTAGGACATGTGTGGCCGCCGCCTTGGAAGTCACTGGCCGGCAACGTGGTGGGAGTACGACGATGGGACGCCGACAACCGTGACAGGCGGCGCCAGCATAGAGTGAATCTCCCTGATGAGGCTGCGACTTGTGCTTGGATGATAAAGGAGAGCGACGCGGCGTCCACCGGAAATGAGTGGACATCGCTGCAAAGAAATTTCAGAAGGCGGCCATGGAATGTTTGCTGTGTTGGGATTGAGCAGTAGACACCAGTGATGAAGGTGACCGGCGAGGTGAGTGGTCGGAAGTCATCCGAAGCTTGCTTTTTATTGTTTAAAGTTTAAACTAGCGTGTCTCTAACCTTTAGATTTAGAGAATATGTGTGTACTGGCAGTTTCAAATAGAAATAATCTTACAACATTCCTATTCATTTTAGTTACATACTATCAAATGAGTAATAGTTATGAAACTAGTCATATGGAAATGCACATTAGAAAAAAAAATTAATTAAATTAATTTTTATGCACCTTTATAATAGATAATAAAAATATTTAATTAACAGCATCTAAAAATGATAGCATCTAGAAAATTATTTATCATAAAAATCATAAATCATAAAATTATGTTTAACTAATGATTTTTGTACAGTAACCCATCTGAACTAAAAATGAAGTAAGCACTAGCATAAGACATGTCTATACTATGCAAATCACAATAAGCCGGATCATATACTATGAAATCACAACAAGGTATATGACTATGTTTCATATAAAAACGATTTAAAAAGAATCATAAGAAAATAACAAAAGTCAGAAAATAGATTCATTTCTTAAAACTAGTTTAAATTAAGAAAAATAGTTCTCATATCTACACAGTTTGAGGTTTGAGGGAAAGAGTATGAGAGGAGGAAGAGACAGACTAAGAAGAGGAGAGATTCTCGCATTCCTCCTTAGTTATTTTTTTACGAAGACGGTTCAATTTAATTAAGAAGAATATCAGAATTCAAAATTCAATAGTCCCTCCATCCCAACTTAACTTTCATATTTACTGTTCACTCCCTTTTAAAAAAATATTATAATAAATAGAATTTTAAGATATAATTTTATAAAAAAATAAATAAGTGAGTTGACTTGTGTGTATATATGTACATAAAAATAATAACATTAAATATATATAATATTTTAGATATTATATGGATAGAGTTTCTAAAGTATTGAAAAAGTAGTTATGAAAGTTAAGTTGGGACGGAGGGAGTATAATGTTTTATTATTATTATTATAACTTATTTAATAAAATCTATTTTACTCTATTCCTAAAACAAGCTCTATTTCTCCTAATTAATTTGATACAATATGCATTTTATTATTTATAATTTAATTCTATTATAATTTATTTCAATTTTTTAATTTATCTCCTCATCTTATTAAATTGTGTCCATATGCGGAGGTGGGATTGCTCAATGCCACATGCATTATTGTCTTTTCTTTCTTTATTCAAATCGATTACTACGATTATTGTTTTTTATGCAAATCGAATAAGCGATGATTTGTTGTATTAATTGTGTTTGGTTTCATTCTTTTATCTATTTTTAGGTATAAAAAAATGAAATCTTCTAGATGTTTAAAACTGTCGGACTAGCGATTTTTTTTTGTTTATGCACTCTTATCATATAATAGAGCTCTTATAATTTCACTTGAACAAATCAATAATACTACATCAATCTCTTGTAATGTACACCATTAAATCAATGAAATAACTTTCAAAAAATACAATCTCTTGTACAGAATAAAAAGATACCAAATTTGTCAACCATTCACTATATTTTCCATCAAAAGATCATTCCAAGCATCAATAGGACCAGGGAGACACCAATGCATACAATCACTAATAACCATTTTATTATTCAATTTTTTAACTTATTTAATAAAATCTATTTTATCTCCTCATCTCATCTTATTAATTTATCTCCTCAGTAAGTTATCCTGCAAAACTCTATACAACTTATTGAAAATATTAGTTCATAGTTACATAAAATCATTTATCTTTAAGATTTCAATATATTTTGTCATTTAATACTTTAAAAAAGTATTTAAATTGCTAAATATCATGAAATGCAAATTTTATTTTAAAATGGGGTGTTAGGGTTTCATTTTAAAGGGGGTGTATATATCTATCTAATGAATATGTTTTACTAATTGGACAAATTGGGTATTGTACATGAATATTAAATAAATAAATAAATAGGGAGGGTGAGTATACTCAACAAAGTTGGAGAGGTATACTCAATAATTATAGGCGGGTTAAATATAACGAAATTTCGGTATACCGAGCTTTTCATATCGAAATTATCGAAGTTTTCGGTATATCGAAATTTTCGGTACGGTAACGGTATGGAAAATGATCATACCGCGGTATAAATTGGTATACCGGTATTTCGATATGAAATATTGGTTCAATATTTTTTATATGAATCGATATACCGATATGGTACGGTATACCGATATACCGTACCGAAAATTTGGTATACCGAATTTACGGTACGGTATCGGTATGAATTTTTACAGGTAAAGTCTAGTATGCACTTGAGTGCATGTTGTGCACCCTAATCTAAAGAAAAGTGTAAGTTATTAAATTGAAAAGTATAACACAATATTACTAAAAAGTGTAAGTCACTATAACTAAAAATATTATTATACAGTTTAATAATTGAAAAGTGCAACACCATTTACCAAAAAGTGTAAGTCAGTAAAACTGAAAAGTACAACATGGACTAGGGTGCACAACATGCACTCGAGTCCATAGCAGACCTACCCATTTTTACATACCGAAAATTTTGGTATACCGAGATTACGGTATACCGAAATTTCGGTACGATAACGGTATGAATTTTTTCAATATCGAAATATTTTGTATGATAACGGTATGGTTCGATATGGTCGGTATACCGTATCGAACCACCCCTAGGTATATAGTTTGCGCCACTGCCTTTTGGTGAGGAGGTGGACAATTTAAATGGGTGGAATTGTTTTAGCAAAGATTAAACACATGTCGTTTGTCTGAGGCTCTGATACCATGAAAGAATTTTATAAAAGTCTGAACTTGTAGAGAGGTGGAGAGCTGTCAAGGTGCCACATAGATGTCACGATCGATGAATAATTTTATTTAATTTTAATTTTAAAACATTCTTAACTAAAAAAACGTAAAAAAAAAAAACATTTTTAATTTAATTATTATCATTCTTTTCCAAAACTCAAAAGAATATGACCATGTTCTCCAACTCATAGTCCATCAGTTATAACATTTACGTAGGCATTTCCATCTCCGAAACTAGGATCGACGAGTGCGTCGATCCACCTCCCTCGTGTGCAGCTAACACCCCTCTGTTTTTAATTGTTGTGATTTCAAAATAAAGGGCGGGATTCGTTTTTATCTCACGAGATAAAGATTCATTTAATCATGCATGTCCAAAACGGCACAAAGTCCCATTATTGAGCGCCAAAATAAAATTGTGCCTCGGAAAGGAAAATGGGACAGTGACTCAAATAAGTGTTACGTATCGAATTTTTCCTCTTTTAATTTTTTCTTTTGGATGAATTTATAAACAGCCAAATAACTGGGAAAAAGGTTATTGTGTGTTGCAAAGTTAAATTTTTTTTTTTCTTTTTCGGATGGCAGTATGGATTTATAATGATGATCTCTACTAAATTAAATTGTGATACAAATTTAAAAACGAGTTACGAGTTGAATATATGGTGGTACATGCTTAAAAATAATGGTATGTATTGAATTAAACACTTTAAAAAAATGAGCTCGTCAAGGATTGAGTTTCCACTATTTATTACTCTTCGTTCCATAGAAATTTACACACTTATTATATTGGGATGTCTCATACTAATTTGCACACTAGAAAAAAAAAATTGTAACCTTCATTCTCAAAATATACATATATTTACCTGTACGTTATTACTTTTTTACACTCAATTTATATATATATATTTTTAAAAATTTATAAAACTATTTCTCAAAATATTACTCATTACACATTTTCTAAAATGGATACAATTCCAAAATTGCAAATTCCCTTGCATGCGAGTCAGTATTTTTTATTTTGAGCAATTATCCAATGACGCCAAAATGCCCCCCACCCTATGATTTAGATTGATGGTGTCGACTGTCGAGGAAGTATCCAGAAAAAGAAATGTAGTATTAAATGGTGTCATGTCATAGTTTAGATAATCACATAACTAAATTCTACTTGTGAGGATAATAAATTTCTTTTAATATGGTCTCGTGATATAAGAAAGCTGAACCATAAAGTTTTTTTTTTCTTTTTTTAATCAATTTTTATAACTTAAAAAATGAAAATTCAAGAAGAATACAATAATTGAAAACTCAACATTATTATGTAGGAAAGATTTATTGAGATAGATATATATTTTATAAAATATTATGCAGATATTCTGTTTGAGAAAGAGATAGTATATTTTATCAAATATTAGTTTGTTAGGCCTATTTGTTATCTAGTTTTTATATTTAATTAATTTCAAATAGTATAAGTACTACTGTCTCATTAATTGAGATCAGTTTCACATGAATAATATGCTATCAAATATTATGTTGAGTAAATACAATCTTACCATGGTACCAGAGCCAAAACCTCGGTAATTCTTTCAAGATTTTCGTTCGCAACCTAGCACGAACCATGTCCGGCGTGAAGAACGACGACAAGATCATGGAGAATGGTGGCAGCTCCGGCAGTCGACTAGATGTTTCGGCGGTCGTGATTGATGTGGAGTCACCGTACTATTTACATACCTCCGATAAATCAGGAGACGTGGTTGTGGGATCCCTACTTAAGGATGGAAATTATGGTGATGGACACGATGATAGGATGATGAGCGACCGCGTACCATCAAAGTCAATCACAACAGCCGCATACAGTTGTGAAATATATGAAACTAGAAGAATTGACACAAGATTTATTCATTCCAGATCAATTGAATCTTTACAAGAAACTCCATCTATGAAAGATAGGAGAGAAAACAAGAGTTGCGAAAAGAAAGAAGAAGCGAGAAGAAGTTGTTGTAATTCACCAACTAATTATTCTTATATATGACTTATCCTCTTCTTTGACTATTTGACTCACACTCTTGAGACCCCCCCTCAAGATGAACATGTATATTGTTCAAGTTCATCTTGGAAACATTAAGATAAAAAAGAAATTGACCCAATGGCTTTGTAAAAATGTCAGCAACAGTTAATGAGCTTGAGGGCCCCTTCTTGTATTTTTTCTCTTGTAAAGTGGTAATCAACTTGAATGTGTTTACTTTTGTCATGCATAACCGAATTATGAGCCATGTTATACGTGATTTAATGTCGGTGTACATGAGGGCAGGATAGATATGAGTAATCTTCATCTCTCTTAAAAGAAACAACAACCATTGAACCTCACAGGTAGCATATGCCATAGCTCTATACTCTGCTTCCACAGAAGATCTACTCACAGCCAGCTGCTTTTTGGACTTCCAAGACACCAAATTTTCTCCAAGAAAGACAGCATGCCCACTTATACTTCTCCTAGTGATAGGACACCTTGCCCAATAACTATCTGAGTAAGCCTTCAAAGAGAAATCAGCTCCAGCTTTATAAAAAAGACCCTGACCCGGTGTGCCCTTTAGATACCTCAAGTGTTGGGATATGAATCCTATAAACAATGTTCTAGTTGATGATATTAAGTTTTGATGGCCAAAAAGCAACTTAAAGTTAATAATATATGTGGTTGTAAGTCATCTTAACTAAGTCATTTTGATAAGACATATAATCTGAGTTACTGATCTTATATGATAAATATTCTGAACTATTAGGAACTAAGCTGATGTTCATATTGTATAGACAGCTTATAGAATATGACTTAGATATACTCTTCTGTATGTAGTTTAGTTGATATATAGATAGGTTTTATATGTAAGTTTGTATTCTTGTAATCAGCATAGTTAGTTCAGAACAGAAGACTAGAGAAAGATCAGAAGACTACAAGTCAGAAGACTAAGAAGACTCAGAAGACTAATCTTAGAAGAGTTGAAAGGAAGCACATAAGTATTCTCAAGAAGCGCAGAACTAAAGTTGAGAAGTGTGCTTACTTCACTAAGAACAGTAAAAATGAAGAAGAGTAATTTTACTGTGCTAAGGAAGAATAAGTTTGGAAAACTTATTAATTAAGTTGTAATAGAATATATTTGAAGATATGCTGACTTGGAATTGAAGATAAGTTACAAAGAGTCGGTTATAAGGGTAAGTTACAAAAAGAAACGGTTAAGAGTTAGTTGAGAGTTAGTTTCACAAACTGCTAACTGTCAATCTAAGTTCTATAAATACCGAAGGATCTTCTACTTGCAAAGACTACTGAAACTCCTACTACTGATCTAAGAGCATTCAAGAGCAATCGAAGAGATATTAAAGTATTCAAGCAAGAAGACTCACAGAGTTAGAAGGAGATCAACATAAGAGAAGAACCCACACTGTTTTGAAAAGAAGAATCAAAAGCTACTATTCAGAGAAGTTTACTTTACGTTTAGTTTGTGATTTTGTAAAACAAGTTTGCTAGTTACTTGTAGAAATTACTAGTCGATCGAAGATATACCTGGTGGTATAATCGATAAGATCAAAGTCTTAGTTTTGGGACTTTAGGCCACAAGAAACTCAAGGAGTTAATAAAACATCACGACTTGAGTTGTGAGAGTGGATGTAGACAGTTGTCGAACCACTATAAATCTTGTGTTCATATTACTTACTGTTTTATATTCTTATAAGTTCTTAAGAATTCGTATAAACAACTTGATTGAGAAATCTTGTTGAGTAGACGAATTACTTCATACCAAGAACAGTATTATTGTTACAGAAGTTAAAGTTCAAAATCAAGAGTTGAGTATAAACTGTAAAGGCTCATATTAATATGGGAAAGAGAACAAATGGATGTTGCTGGTGTTAATCCATTCACTGAGTTGCTAACTCCAGATTCAGTTGTTCAGATGGTGGAGAGAGTATCAGGATTTTCATTCTTTGTTTCTGAAAATGTTAAGACAGAGGTCAACATTGATGAACATGTTGAGGAAGAAGTTGTTATGGATGAGGATGATGATCCTACTGAAGTGTTTGACAACATTGTAGTGATTGAGAACACTGAGGTGTTGGAGGATCAAGAAATTGTTGCGGATGAGGTGCAGAGCACTCATATTTTTGTTGCTGAAGAGAGTTCCAAAGAAAATTTGGAAGAGCAACCTGCCACTGTTCCTGTTCATGTACAAGAGGAAACCAGAACAGTAACTGTTGAGCTACCTCATGACAGTTCGAGCTTTGAGAAGCTGAAGAGGCACAATGAGGAATTGCAAGCTAAGTTGGTGTCTACATTGAAGCAGTTGCAAGATGAAACTGACAGATTGACTAAGCTCACTACTGAGTCATCTTATGAGAAGATCATGGAGCACACTATGACCAAGATTTATGATCTTCACAAGCTTCAAACTCAGAACCTTACTAAAGCCCTACATGGAAAGTTGGAGCAACACATGACACCTTTGAAAGAGTGGCATGATGAAGCCAAATAGGGGGAAGAGAAAGTGTTAAGAGTAATGGAACAGACTCAGACACAACAAGCACAGTTGGTTGTGAGTCAAGATGAGTTGAAACAAGAAATTTTTGATCTGAATAAGAAAATCAAGCTTAGGAAACAACAAGTTGTTGCTGAAAAAGTTGTTGTTGAGAAGCCTGCTGATGTTAAGAGAACAGAAGGAAATGTTGTTGAATCTTCTGGAAAAAGAAAAAGGAAAGTCATCTTAAGTGATGAGGAAGCTGAAGATGAAACTGAAGAGTCTGGTAGGATGACCAGATCTAGATCAAAGGTTGTTACAAGTGCACAACCAAGTGAAGAAAAGATGGTTGAAGCTGCTCAAACTTCTAAAGAATTGTTAGCTCGGAAGAAAGCTAAGTTATTAGAAAAGAAGAAAGCTGATGCAGAGCTGAAAAAGCAAAAGATGAAAGATGCTGAGGTTGCAAGAAAAAGATTTGAAAGAAGAGTTACAACTCTTAAGAAGAAAAGGAAGTCAAATGAGATTTGTGATGACAATTATGTTGATTTTATTGTTCATCCAGATAATCTTGCTTATTGGAATGATGTCAACAAGAGTTGGCAAATAGGAAATTTCATAGTAAGGAAGTTGAAGTTTGGTGTTCATTCAAACAAGGAAGATGAATTTGAAGATTTTGAAAGCTTTATGATGAATGTAGCAAGAGAGTTCTGGGAAGACATCTTGTTAACATCTAGTGTTGTTGGAATCAATATTTTGTGTCCTGAAGAACCTATTTGGGAACCTCCTAGATTGGAATCTGGAGAACCTGATCATGAGGAGATAGCCA
The DNA here is from genome assembly GCA_963675135.1 of Galeopsis tetrahit. Classification (NCBI taxonomy): domain Eukaryota; kingdom Viridiplantae; phylum Streptophyta; class Magnoliopsida; order Lamiales; family Lamiaceae; genus Galeopsis; species Galeopsis tetrahit. The sequence goes on from OY776122.1 coordinate 37,356,037, forward strand.
AAATTATTGAGAAGATCATTCAGGATGAAGGCATCATCGATCTTCAACATAAGAAGGACATCAAAGGAAGGTTGTATTTGGCATACAGAATCTGAAGAATTGAAGATGAAGGACAAGCGTACAAGATAACATCACTTACTCATCTTTATTTCTTTATTTTCATATTTTGTTATTATATGTAATATCTTATCTGAATATGAATGAATATGACATTTTGACTTGATGAACTGTTTTGATTGACTAATTGCTTTATTACTGATTTATTAACATTTAAGTAGTTTTGACTTCATCAAAAAGGGGGAAATTGTTGGGATATGAATCCTATAAACAATGTTCTAGTTGATGAGATTAAGTTTTGATGGCCAAAAATCAACTTAAAGTTAATAATATATGTGGTTGGAAGTCATCTTAACTAATTTATCTTGATAAGACATATAATCTGAGTTACTGATCTTATATGTTACTGATCTTATATGATAAATATTCTGAACTGTTAGGAACTAAGCTGATGTTCATATTGTATAGACAGCTTATAAAATATGACTTAGATATACTCTTATGTATGTAGTTCAGTTGATGTATAGATAGGTTTTATATGTAAGTTTGTATTCTTGTAATCAACATAGTTAGTTCAGAACAGAAGACTAGAGAAAGATCAGAAGACTAAAAGTCAGAAGACTAAGAAGACTCAGAATACTACTTGAATAAGAAGACAAATGTTAGAAGAGTTGAAAGGAAGCACAAAAGTATTCTGAAGAAGTGCAGAACCGAAGTTGAGAAGTGTGTTTACTTGACTAAGAATAGTAAAAAATGAAGAAGAGTAATTTTACTGTGCTAAAGAAGAATTAGTTTGGAAAACCTATTAATTAAGTTGTAACAGAATATATTTGAAGATATGCTGACTTGGAATTGAAGATAGGTTACAAAGAGTCGGTTATAAGGATAAGTTACAAAAAGAAGTGGTTAAGAGTTAGTTGAGAGTTAGTTTCATAAACTGTTAACTGTCAATCTAAGTTCTATAAATACCGAAGGATCTTTTACTTGCAAAGACTACTGAAACTCCTACTACTGATCTAAGAACATTCAAGAGCAACCGAAGAGATATTCAAGTATTCAAGCAAGAAGACTCACAGAGTTAGAAGAAGATCAACACAAGAGAAGAAGCCACACTGTTTTGAAGAGAAGAATCATAGGCTACTATTCAGAGAAGTTTACTTTACGTTTAGTTTGTGATTTTGTAAAACAAGTTTGCTAGTTACATGTAGAAATTACTAGTTGATCGCAGATATACCTGGTGGTATAATCGATAAGATCAAAGTCTTAGTCTTGGGACTTTAAGCCACAAGAAACCCAAGGAGTTAATAAAACATCACGACTGGAGTTGTGAGAGTGGATGTAGACAGTTGTCGAACCACTATAAATCTTGTGTTCATATTACTTACTGTTTTATATTCTTATAAGTTCTTAAGAGTTCGTATAAACAACTTGATTGAGGTATCTTGTTGAGTAGACGAATTACTTCATACCAAGAACAGTAGTATTGTTGACTGAAGTTAAAGTTCAAAATAAGAGTTGAGTATAAACTGTAAAGGCTCATATTAATATTGGGAGTATTGAGCTGATCCGAGTAAGCACAGTAATGTACGAGAACACTAATTCCGTATATAAACTCTGATATTTTAAGAAAAGTTTTTAAAGTCTATTCACCCCTCCCCTCTAGACTTTTCAGGCTTATCTTAATCTTAACTCAAGTTTGGGACCAACATCAAGACTCTTTGTGCTGCAACCATGTCAGCTGGTCGAGGGTTACACAACCTTTGACTCAGAGTCTACACATAATAATAAATGTCAGGCCTAGTAACAGTAAGATAAATAGCTTACCAACAAGTCTTCTATATAATGTAGGATCTTTTAGAGGTGGAGAATCATCTGAAGTAAACTTTTGTTTAGAATCCATTGGAGTTTTGCAAGGCCGACTCCCTAAATAACCTGCATCATTTAGAATATCAAGTGTATACTTTCTTTGACAAAGAGATAAACCAACATCAGACCTAGCTATTTCAATACCAAGAATATATTTAAGAGTTCCAAGATCTTTTATAGTAAAAGAAGAATCCAAATGTTGTTTAACTCAATTCAAATGTTGTTTAACTCTACATAACATAGAAGGGCAGAGAAAGAAGGATTATCTGTCTTAAAAAATAGAGACAAATCAAACTTAGATTGCTTATATCCAAGAGAAAACAAAGAATCAGCAAGTTTTTGAAACCATTGCCTAGAGGTTTGTTTCAAACCATAAATACTCTTATTAAGTTTACAAACTCTTGGATCAGAATTATCACAATAACCTGGCGGAGGTTTCATGTAAACCTCTTGATGCAAGTCTCCGTGGAGAAAAACATTGTTTACATCAAGCTGATGTAAATACCAATTTTTACCTGCAGCAATAGAAAGAAGAACCCTAATAGGAGAAACAATATCAAAATAGTCCACATCTTCTTGTTGTGTGTACCCTTTTGCTACTAGCCTAACTTTGTATCTTTCTATTGAGCTATCAACCATATGTTTAACCTTATAAACCCATTTACAACCTATGCAATGTTTACCTTTCGGCAAGCTAGTAAGAGACCATGTATTAGTAGCCTCTAAAGCGTTCAATTCAACTTTCATAGCATCTTGCCATTCTTTTTTACAAATAGCCTGTTTATAATTTTTAGGCTCTTGAATATGTGTAATAGCTGCTGTAAAAGTGCAATGGTTAGTAGATAAAGAACTTGTGGCTAAATAATCTGAAATAGGGTAAAAAAATGTGTTTATTTGAACCACACATATTACTCTCACTCGGAGGCCGTCGTGGAACGAGTGAAGAAGGTAAAGTCGTGTCATAAATCTGTAAATAAGCAGCAATATTTCTTTGTCTAGTAAATCTCCTAAGATTATCATCACATTCTTCTGAAATTGAATTAATCTGCTCATTATTATCATTAGAAGAATTGCTAGTATACTCTTGGAGTTCATCAGCCAAGTCCTGATGAGTAGAAGTTTCATTAGGTTGATTGAAATTCTCATGTTCTAAAGGAATTTGACATCTAGATTGTTCATAATCATTGTGTAGGTCCCCAAAGTTGAGTTAATATCGAGTAAGCTAGTGAAAATGTCTAGAGGGGGGTGAATAGACTTTTCAAAATTCTTTCGATATATCAAAGTACAATGCGGAAATCAGAATATATCAATGAGCCCAATTCAAGTTTATACTCAACTTCTTATTCGAGAACTCTATTCTATGTAAACTCAACTAGTCTTGTGTAGATATGTATTTAAACAATTAAACAGTTAATCAATTAAACACAAACAAAACAGTAAAGTAAACAACACACAACGATTTTATAGTGGTTCGACAACTTGTCTACGTCCACTCTCACAAACCCAGTTGTGATGTTTCCTTATCAACTCGTCCAATGGAGTACAGTGTGTGTTCTTGTAATTTTGAGTCCCAAGAAACAAGACTTAGATCTTCTCGAATATACTACCAAGTATATCTTCGATCTTACTAGAGATTTACAAGTATCTAGCAACTTGAAAACAGTAAACAAAAACGTAAAACTTATTCAGTAGCAGTCTTCTTCTTCCTTCACTTGACTAGCGGACTTGCTTTCTGAACTTCAAAATAACTCTGAGAGTGTTTTCTTCTTTAGTGCTTCAATAATACTTCAGTAAGTAGATCTTCAGTAGTCTTTTAATCAATAAACACCTTGGGGTATTTATAGACTTCAACTTCAAGAACTTGTTAGTTGTAACCAACCTTTCTTGAAAACTAACTTTATCCTTCCACGCGTTTATTGTTAATCAGTTATCTCTAACTAACTCTTCAATCCTTATCTTCATACGCGCTTGAATAACTAACTTCTTCTTTAATATGTTGACTTGTCTTGTTGAGTCTTGTGGTCGCACTTGTCTTCAACAGTAGACTTCGTCCTTCTTCTTTTTGTGCGTTCTTCTTCAGTAGTAGACTATTCTAATCCTAACAAGACTATTACATTACTTTAAGCTTTATAACATAGCTTAGTCAACTTAGAAATTTATACAATGAATATTTACATATGAAAATCATGAGCTTCTATACAATGTTTAATATAGCTCAATAACAACCTAAACATTTAATATGAACAGTATATACGTACTAAAAGTACTTGTCTTTTATATATAACAACACTTGTCTTATGTGAACTCTACTGGTCTGTTCAAGATGACTTCTCTTAACTAGACTAGATTAGTCAACACTTAGAAAATATTCAAACTACTTTTGGCTTATCAAAACTTCATCTTTATCTTTTCTCATCATTTAGGATTTGTTCTAGGATTCATTTCCCAACACATTGTCAGAATCATGATAGAATACTTCATTAGTATTTATATGTATAGAAGAAACTGGATTTTTTTGTTCAATATGATGTACAAGGTTAGGAGTAGTGTGAGTATCAATCTTATCTTTGAAAGGAAAAATTTGTTCATAAAAGGTGATGTCTCGAGAAATTAAAATGTCATGAGTGTCCAAGTCCAAAACCTTGTAACCTTTAGTTCCCATAGGATAGCCTATGAAAACCCCTTTGATAGATCGTTTCTCAAATTTATTTCTATGAGACCTAAGTGTGCTCGAAAAACATAAACAACCAAAGCCCTTCATATAAGTGTAATCATGAGATTTATTAAAAAGAACCCGATAAGGAGACTTACCATGTACAATAGGAGTAGGAATTCTATTCCAAAGATAAGCAGCTGTTAAAATACACTCATTCCAGTACTCTAAAGGAATATTAGACTGAAAAAGGAGAGACCTAGCAATCTGTAAAACACTTTGGTGTTTTCTCTCGACCAAACCATGTTGTTCAGGAGTTTCTATACACGAAGTTTGATGTAAAATATCAATCATAAAGTAAAAATCCCTAAGAATAAACTCTGCCTCATTATCAGATCTTAAACTTTAATTCTCACACCAAATTGATTTAGAATCATATTATAAAAAGAATCCAAGCAGTTTCTAACTTCTGATTTTAGTTTAAACATATAAATCCATGTACACCGACTAAAGTCATCCACAAATGCTGTGTATGAATGAAGTGATTATCTGAATGAAGTGATTATTTGTTGCATGCATGACATGAGAAATACATGATAAGAAGTGCACAAGAAAGAAAAGAACTCGGGACTGAAAAGAGGTCTTTGAGGGGGACCCAGTGGGATTTAAAAGAGATCCTTGGGAAAACCGTGAAACCATAATGAAGAAAAGTGCATACATGACATTATATGAAGTACATGTTTACATGTCGTATTTCCCCCTTTTTGATGAAGCCAAAACTACTTGAATCTTTTCTCAATAGTAGACTAGTTAAGTAGTTATCTTGTCTTTAATCATCAAATAGTACTTATCTTTTCATTCATTCAAATAAGAACAGTAGATTACACATACTTAGCAAAAATCAAAACTAATAATCAGAGCAAATAACAAATACAAACTAATCAGTTATGTTACCTCCTTCAAGATTGGAACGCAGAATGCATCTAGGAGTCTTCTGTGTATCACTCTGATATGTTCTTCATCATCTATCTTCTCCTTGTCTAGCAGCTCCTCTTCAAACTTCTTAATCTGGTTAAGATCAACTCTTTTACCTGAACTAGTCATAGGAGTCTTCCACTTCGGATAGATCGGAACCAAAATATTAAAATTCGCAGCAGCCGATATCCTTAAAATCAAATTCCAAAGCATCTTGTTCTGGCCTTCCATGAACTTATCAAAGATTGAATAAAGTTCATCCGAGCTCTCAACATCACCAAATTTTCTGATTATCCAGTGATCTAGCTCCCATTGCAACTTTACTTTGCACCAATCTTGACGATGCTCTTTGTCAATGAAGTAATCAATGAATGCATCTTCCATTTGATCTTCATCAGCCTTCAACTTTTGCAGCCTTTGAATATGCTTACCAACTTTCTTCAGGCTAGCATAGTGACTTTCATCATTAGGATCAAACACTTTCTGCTTCTTCACTATCGCAGTAGGTTCTTCAGTTTCTTCTAAAGTTAACTTCCTCTTAGTCTTTCTTATCATCTGAACCTCAACTTCTGCTTCTGGAGATGCAACACCTTTGCCCTTCTCCAATCTCTTCTGCTCATCTGCTCTAGCCTTCTCAAGATCAACAGTCTTAACCAACTTGCCTCTCTTAGGCCTTCTAAGATCTTGCATAGCTTCCGCAACCTCTTTCGCTTCTGGTTCAGAACTGGACTTAGCTTTTTCAACTTTCTCAACTCTACTCGTCTCTTCCCCCTTTTTGGCTTCATCATTTGCCTTAAGAGTGAAAAGAGAAGTAAAGCGAGTCATCTCTTCAAACATATCTTCCTTCATGGCTTCAGCAGCTAGCTCTATCTGTTTTTGATGCGTCTTATCGTGACTCATCTTGTCCAGACGATCAGTAGCCAATTCCAACTTCCTTGAACTAGACACAAGTTCATCCTTAAAATAGGTAGTTGTTTGCCTAAGGAGTCTGTTCTGCTCTGTCAGCTCAGATAGAACAGCTCGAGAACGCACCAACTGGTCTTGTGCTTCTCTTCTCTGCTCATCAGCAATCTCTATCTTTACTCTGTAGAGTCTCTCCATCTTGCTTGACTCTTCAGCTAAAGATCTAGCAAACGTAATAGATCTCTTTTTTGAGAAATCAACTTGCTTCTTCAAGAAATTCTCAATTTCAGTATACATCTCTTCTCTGAAAGATGAGTCCATCTTGTTGACCTCACCAACAATCAGTTCTCTTGAGGTGTCAACAAGCGACTGATTCTGTTCAACTAGCACATCCTTCAGCTTCGAGTTTAAGAACTCATCTATGGCAGTTTGAACAACACTTTTCAAATCCATTTTTAACTCATCTAAAAATCCTTTCGGGAACACTTGAGTAGACGACTGAGCTTCAGCAATAACATCTTCTTGGACTTTCTCAATCAGCTCATCTTCATCAAACATGATGGCTTCAACAAACTCATCATCTTCTTCACCAAGTTCGATAGAATCGACTTCTTCTTCAGCACTTTCAGCCTCTTCTTCAAAATGATCAGGGACATCTTCTAACTCTAGTAGAGGTTTTGAAGTCTGAATAGCAGCATCAACAAGCTCTGCTTTCGACTCTTCTTCCAGTAGGTCAGTTTGAGTGCCAACATCAAACGAGAACTCTTCACACAAAATGCCATCTGGAATGCTTAACATTTTCTTCACAAGATCAGTTAAGGCTCGGCGAGGAAATAGCTCAGAGTGGTCTTGAACACCACTGTTCTCTTTCTGTTCCATCTCCCAATCCATAAAGTTGGAGATTCCTCCCATTCCAAGAATGACTTCAAACAAGTCGTCTGTTGGGGACTTCTTCAATGCAACCCAAGTGCATATCCTAAGAAGCTTCTCAAACTGCTCTGTTGAAGTGTCTACCTCAATAGACGAGAGCTGTTTCTTCAGGTTATTGCTCATCTTCGAACGGATTCTCTTCTCCCTTAAACACATCGGGTAATAAACCAGGGATTCGAATCTAACTACGGGGTCTGAGCAGGTGGGGTCCCTGTCTCAGTTGTTGCAGTGGCAACTGGAGTCTGTTCTGAAGTAGATGGGTTAAGAGGTTCAACATATTCTATTGAGGGTAAGGAGAGAGTTTGGACTGTGGTTTATGGGGGCTGTAATGCAGCTTGGTTTGGTGTGACAACTGTAGGAGTATCAGTTGTATCAATTATAGTAGTGTCTTGGGGAATGTTGGCTCTTAGCGGATAGGCTGCCAACACTTGTGAGGATGAGGGTACAGGTCTAGGACGAGATCGATGTGATCTTGCCTTGGTTCGGACTGGAGGGAGAGAGTGAGGAATTGAAATAGATTGAGAAGAAGTACCAACCTGAGAAGTCGACTCGTCTTGTGTAGGACTAGACACTCTTACAAGACGATAGAGTTGGGGGACTTCAGCACCTATCTCTTCAACTTTCTCAGACTCTTCATCGGATTGAGTCTCCTCCGAGTCATCTGCACTAGATCCACCTTGTGCAACATCCTCTGATTCTTCATCTTTTGACTCATCTTCCGAAGAACTAGACGAGGCAGCATATGGCATTGCTTCCGAAGGATTAATCTGAACTTGCCTTGGGGCAGACGGTCTAGCAGCCACTTGCTTCCTCAACGCTTCCTTCTTCAAATAAAATTTCAAAGGATGGAATGGCTTCCCTTTGCTCCATTCCGTCTTCGTTGGCATCAAAATAGGTAGAAGAATGCTCAACTTATTTCCGAATCCAACTACATTGGACACCACCCAATTAGCTGTGTCGGTGTCGACTCTAACACTTCGCTCAAAATACATGATTCTGTCAGCAAGCAACTTAAACCAATTTCCTTCAGTTATTCCATCGTAGATAGCAACCATCACTCTTGCCTTCTGTAAGGTTACTGAGTCAAAGGAACTGGTGGAACATAGAAACATCTTGCTAGCTATGTCCAAGAGGGTTCTATACTTTTCCAGCAACTCCTTCTTCTTAACTGCTGGGATTTTGCCATCACGATTCAAACGAATCTTCTTGCCATAGAAAATACTTAGATACCTCAGCTCTTGACCAATCGCGTAGTTCTCCACATCAATCGATCCGATGGGCAGCTTCAAATGCTCAAACACAGCCTCGCGAGTGATTTCCACTCGGCTTGCTCCAACAAACGATTCAATTATGTCTCCTCGTCTGGTGGCGTTGGCATAGAATTCCAACACCTCTTGCTCCAACACAACTTCTGGAAAGGCCTCCAAGTACGGTTTTAACCCACATCTAATGCATTTCGTCAAAATCTCTTGGTTGCCTTCAGTGTGTAGCCCTTTGAAGAACATAGAGGGTTCCACATGCACCTTGTTCTCAGAAATGAACTTCCCTAGGTCGAACCTAGCCAGCATGTTAGTCCTTACATCAAAGAGTGAGATGATCGACATAGTGATAGTTTGATTAAGAACAAAGGAGTGAGATTCGCAAGAGTTTGAAAGCTAGAGTAGGGGAGTTAAGAAAAAACGTGGGGCAAGTAGTGTGTAAGTGTTGGGTTTTGTTAGAATTGATTTTACACACCAACGGCCAAGATTGAAACAAATGATCCAACAGTTGGGGCTTTTGGTATTCGGTTACGGAATCGAGAATATTATGTGATTTGATATTGTAAAATTTGAAATCCGCCTCTTCTATTAGTTAGGACATGGGAGTGTACTCATCTGACCTAGCGTAGTAGAGTAGGGTGCGAACTGGGTGTATACACCTCATTAAAATGGGAGTGTATAAATCCAATTCTAGGGTTTTCCAATTTTAGCATTATCGAATTACTGTAATACCCTTAATTCAAGTAGATTAAACACTTAGCATATTTGAATCAAAAGAACACTTATCTTGTCTGTTCGAGTCTATCCAGAACAGACGAGTAGACTTAAGCTTCATAAGACGAGTTGGCTTAAGTGCACAAGACGAGTTCCCCCTTCGACTGTGCTTGTCTATTCTGAATGTCGAACGACTTCATGTACCTATCTTATCTTATGCAACGTATAATCGTAGGTACAAGTAGAGTAGAATAATTAAGATGAATATCATTCTAATGCAATAGTCAAGGTTTCGAACAAGATGATTGTTAACAAACATAAGAGTCAACATAAGGATATTTAAGAAATCAAAGATTCCCCCTTAACTGTTTATTCCCTTAGTATTACAGTCAGCTTTACCAGCTTCCTCATCGGGTTGTTTGGTCATCTAGTCTAGCCTTGCATGCCTGTCTGTTGCGTGAGTGGACGAGTGCTCTATTCTAGTGATCTTGTCTCCTTATCTTTTTGATGTACCTGTCTTGTTAGTACATAGTTATAGGCAAGTAGGGTCTAAATCAATTAGCCCTAGACTAATGCATAACTAACGAAAACGAGCCTCAGCTAATGGTTTTGTAAAAATATCAGCTCTTTGAAAATCAGTATGAATCTTTTCCATGCGAATATCCTTCTTTTCTACATGATCACGTATGAAATGATGCTTCACATCAACATGCTTACAACGTGTGTGCAAAACAGGATTTTGTGTAATGGCAATGGCACTATTACTATCACAGAAAATAGGAACATTTGATTCATATATGTTGTAATCTCTAAGCTGTTGCATGAGCCAGATTAGTTGACTACAGCAACTACCAGCAGCCATGTACTCGGCTTCGGTAGTAGAGGTAGCAACACTAGTCTGCTTTTTCGAAAACCATGAAATGAGTTTTGTGCCTAAGAATTGACAAGAACCAGATGTAGATTTCCTATCTATTCTACAGCCTCCAAAGTTTGAGTCTGAGTAGCCACTTAAAGATAGATCATCATTTGAAGGATACCATATACCACGATTGATGGTTCCTTTCAAATCAACATGCTTACAACGTGTGTGCAAAACAGGATTTAATGTAATGGCAATGGCACTATTACTATCACAGAAAATAGGAACATTTGATTCATATATGTTGTAATCTCTAAGCTGTTGCATGAGCCAGAGTAGTTGACTACAGCAACTACCAGCAGCCATGTAACTCGAAAGTTTCATGGATGAAATAAATCCATAGAATATCCTTCTTTTCTACATGATCACGTATGAAATGATGCTTCACATCAACATGCTTACAACGTGTGTGCAAAACAGGATTTTGTGTAATGGCAATGGCACTATTACTATCACAGAAAATAGGAACATTTGATTCATATATGTTGTAATCTCTAAGCTGTTGCATGAGCCAGAGTAGTTGACTACAGCAACTACCAACAGCCATGTACTCGGCTTCGGTAGTAGAGGTAGCAACACTAGTCTGCTTTTTCGAAAACCATGAAATGAGTTTTGTGCCTAAGAATTGACAAGAACCAGATGTAGATTTCCTATCTATTCTACAGCCTCCAAAGTCTGAGTCTGAGTAGCCACTTAAAGATAGATCATCATTTGAAGGATACCATATACCACGATTGATGGTTCCTTTCAAATATTTCAGTATCCGTTTCGTGGTTTCCATGTGACTTTCCTTTGGATTGACTTGGAAACGAGCACAAACACCAACAGAGAATGCAATGTCTGGTCTACTAGCAGTTAGATACAGTAAGGAACCAATTAGTCCACGATAATATGATTGGTCAGCACATTTACCGTGTTCGTCTGGATTCATTCTGTAAGTAGGTTGCATCGGTACGCCAGTAGACTTACATGTTTTAATCCCGTACTTGTCTAGAAGTTTTCTAGTGTACTTCGCTTGGTTTATGAAAATCCCTTCAGGGGTCTGTTTTACTTGAAGACCAAGAAAGTAATTCATTTCACCCATCATGGACATCTCAAATTTACTTTGCATGAGTGTTGAAAAACTTTCACTCACCTTTTTGTTAGGTGACCCAAAAATGATGTCATCTACGTAAATTTGGACGAGTAAAATGTCTTTCCCTTCTTGTCTTCTGAACAAGGTTCTATCGACCTTGCCCTTAGTAAAACCATTTTCTAATAGAAAGAGAGAGAGAGTATCATACCATGCTCTTGGAGCTTGCTTTAGTCCGTATAAGACTTTCTTTAATCTGTACACCTGGTTGCCTTTGACTTCGAAACCTGGGGGTTGTTCAACATACACTTCTTCCGCAAGAATACCGTTAAGAAATGCACTTTTAACATCCATTTGATATACAGTGAACTTCATATGAGCAGCATATGCAAGGAACAATCGAATGGCTTCTAGTCTAGCAACAGGAGCATATGTTTCATCATAGTCTATGCCTTCAGCTTGTGAATAGCCTTGGGCTACTAGTCTAGCCTTGTTCCTAACGACTACATCATTCTCATCTTTCTTGTTTTTGAAAATCCATCGACTGCCAACTACATTATGATGTTCCGGCCTATCGACAAGTTCCCAGACGTCGTTTCGAACAAACTGGTTCAACTCGTCTTGCATAGCGATGATCCAATTACTATCAGCCAATGCCTCTTTAACAGTGGTAGGCTCAATAGCAGAGAGGAAACAACACCAGCAAAACATAGTTGGACTAGGCTGTTCTTGCGACTCAAAGAGTTGTCGTCTAGTCTTCACACCAATAGTAGAGTTACCAATAATATTTTCTGCATCATGCGCAGATTTCCATGTTTTTCTATTCTTAACAGGAACACTATCATCATCTATATCATGTACAGCATCATGCATATCGACATCATTTGCATCATCAATTTTCACAGGAGTAGACGAGTCAACTAGAGCAGGCATGTCAGCTGTTCTAGAAGACTTACCTTGAGCACTAACCTTCTCTTTGTCATCAGACTCGAGAGCTTTTAAGAATGGGTTGTAGGCTTGAACGGATTCATATACCTGTGATTCTTTGTCAGATTTGATCGTTAGATCAGTCACTTTCTCACTGATCTTGTCGGCAGACGAGTCCTGTCGAGATTCATCGAAAACCACATGTGGTGTTTCTTCCACACAAAGAGTTGAGTAGTTGAATACCCTAAATGCTTTGCTAGTCGAGGAGTATCCTAAGAATATCCCCTCGTCTGCTTTAGCATCAAAAGCATTCAACTTGCTCTTTCCATTGTTATGGATGAAACACTTACAACCAAATATATGGAAATATGAAATTCTGGGTTTTCTACCTTTCCAAACCTCATAAGGTGTCTTGCCTAGAGCTTTGTTGATTGCACTTCTGTTCTGTTAGTGGCATGCAGTGTTGATTGCTTCAGCCCAAAACTTTTTAGGAGTTTTGTATTCGGCTAGCATGGTTCTACAGGCTTCTTTGAGAGTTCGATTCCTTCTTTCAGCTACTCCGTTCTGTTGTGGCGTCCTAGCTGCACTGGTAAGATGCTGGATACCACGTTTAGCACAAAAATCTTGGATATAGCAATTAATGAACTCAGTTCCCTTGTCGCTACGAATCTTGACAATAGACTGGTTCTTCTCAACTTGTAACTTCTTCAACAGATCAAGCAGAAGTGTTTGTGTATCACTCTTCTTGTGTAGGAAGACTACCCAAGTAAACTTAGAATAGTCGTCTACAATAACAAGTGTGTACCTTCTACCATTCAAGGTTGGAGGAGTTATCGGACCATGAAGATCCATATGTAGAAGTTCTAAGACTCTACTAGTTGACAGAGTAGGAATTGTCTTAAAAGAACCTTTCACCTGTTTACCCTGTTGACAAGCAGTGCATACATGTGACTTGTAGTAAACTTCATTGGGAATACCTTCCACAAGGTAATCTCTAGATATCTCATTAAGAACCTTAAAGTTTAAGTGGCATAGGCGTCTATGCCAAAGCCAGCCAAGTTCTTTAGGATTCTTAGTAAGTAGACAAGTGTCCCTCGGACAGCTGTTCCAATTCACTATGTACACATTACCTTGTCTTACGCCGACTAGTAGGACTGTGTGTGTCCTTTTGTCAATGATTTCACATTTGCGGCTCTTGAACTGCACCTTGTATCCACGGTCACAAAACTGTGAAACAGAGAGTAAGTTATATTTCAAACCTTCAACATATGAGACATCTTGGATCTCTACGTCTCCATTCCTGATGTAACCAAATCCTTTAGTGACAGCAGTGGAGCTATCACCAAATATCACTTTTGGTCCTTCCTGCTCATGGTAACTTGATAAGAGAGCTCATGGTGCGAACAACCATTATCAATGTACTAAGTTTCTCCTACTGAGCCACCCTTCTTATACAAGTCAAGTCGACCCTGCAATGAAGATATTCAATAATTTAGGTACCCATTTGTTTATTGGGGTCCTGGGGGGTTAGTCGAGTTCAAAGGAATCCAAATATACATTGGAGTCTTGAACAAGTTCGATCTCTTAAGCTTCCGGCCATACTTGTTACAGAATAAGACCTTGTTGTCCTTATTTGGCCTATCATTCGAGTTCGGGTCTACTCGTTTGAGATAGCCTTTCGACTTGATCTCTACTTGAGCATGCACTGGTCTATGATAGTCAGAATAGGGCTTGTATGCATTAGGTCCATACGGTTTATAGACGCGTTTGGGTCTTTCCTCACTTATAATATCATATGACAAAGGTGGAGGATATAAGACAGCTTGTGTACGATATTTTGGAGCAACCTGTCTAGACCTAGACGAGTAGAGCTGAGACTGCCTTATGAAAGGAGGTCTAGGCTCTTGTCGTCTAGTCTGTACCTGTCTAGTACTTGTCTCCTCAGGATACCAATCCTCGTATCTAACCTGGTTGGGTCGTCCACGATTAGTGGTCCTTTGTTGACTAGTCCTAAACGGAACAGGCTTGTTGTTAACATTCTTTTTACCTCCCTTGGTAATCGGAGTGTTAACTCGAGTCTGTTTAGGTAAAATACCTTTAGATGGAGTTCCAATATCGTATATCACTGGTCCTTTTCCTTTATCATTTGGCAAAAGTCTTGAGTTATTAGTAGTAAGGTTCTTAATGACTCGAGTAGACGAGCTAGATGACTCAGCACCTATACCTGTCTTGTCAGCTGGATCTCTATACCTATCTAACAATTCAAGGTTAATCTTTGAAGAATTAACCAGGTCAGTAAGTTTGAGATCTAATGTGACAACCTCGGTCTCTAAGAACTTATTACGTTCTTCAAGTCTATTGCACTTGCTCTTTAAAACATTGAATTCATTTCTCTCAGTTGCATGTGTCTTAAGTAGGTCTTGATATAACCTGTCTGTCAATGCACACTTTTCTTTGAGTTGTCTCAACTCTTCAGTCAAGCGTTCATTTAGGACTGTTACATTAGGATTTACTTTGGACTGAGCTTCCTTAAGATTAATGATTTCTTGTTTTAAGGCGATGTTCTCATCACTGACTTCAATGAATGCCTGATTAGCTAGTAGGAGGTCGTCTTCAACAGCACTAGTAGAGTGATGAAGACTACTCCCTACTTCACTACTGGCAGTATCACTTTCATCAGTATCTGAATCATCACAAGATTGAAAAGAAGTAGCAGATGATACCTCTTGGTCGATTTTAGCCATGCAGCATAGACCATCATCTACTATGAATGCTTCATCGTGATCTTGATCAGACGGGTAGCTAGATAAGGACGATGGCAACTCGTCTGAATCCGAATCAGAGTCATCATTGGCCATCATTGCCTTCTTGCCACGGTTGTATCTTCTTTCCCTTTGTGCTTTGCGTTCTTCACGATCATCAGTGCTCAGGTCTGGACATTCATATATGTAGTGACCTGGCTTTTCACAATTATAGCACAAAAGATCATTAGTAGCCTTTTTAATGGGAGATTTATCCCTTCGCTTATCACGTCTATCAGAACGCTGAATCTTCCTATCATCAGACTCTCTATCTCGCCTATTACCTTTCGAGACTTCTTCTCTCCTTTCAGATGAGTTTCGGTCTCGTCTGGTCTCAGACGAGTTCTTAGAAGTAGACGCTCTATGATCTCTATAGAACTTCTTATATCTACCGAAACGTTTATTTAGCCTATCAAAATTTCTAACCATGAGGTTCACCTGATCCTTCAGACTAAGATCAGTATCTAACTCGTCTTTCACAGAAGCAGACTTGGTCTTAGACTTCGACCTGTCTACCTTAGAGGACTTAGACGAACTAGACTTAAAGGCAACGTTCTTAGATACAACATGTTCTCTATCACTACTGGTTATGGGTTCATCTTCGTCTAGATCAAACTCATGAGCCTTTAGAGTTTGAAACATAGTCTCTGCAGTCCATGCATCTATGTTTTGGGTATTCTTAACAAGCATTTTTACCATTTTCCAACGACTATCAAGGCTTTTAAGAATCCTAAGATTGATCTCACGAGCAGTATATGATTTACCAAGGACTTCCAGATCATTCATAATCTTAGTAAAACGAGTATCCAGCTGGTCGATAGTTTCGCCAGCTTTCATCCGAAATGATTCAAATCTTTGGACAGGAGTGGAGAGTTTGCTCTCTTTGATTAGGGAAGTCCCTTAACAAATGATAGCTAGTCTGTCCCACATGTCTTTGGCAGTTTTACATTTTAACACTTTTCCTAGATACTCGTTAGGAAGAGTGTGTAAGATGTAATTCTTCGCCAAACTATCCAAATTATTTTGACGCATTTCTTCTGAGGTTAGATCTGACCTGGGTTTCTTGACGAGAGTACCAACTGGTTTGTCTTTGTCGAGGGCAGCAGTATTTGGGATCATTGTCACGATCGGACCCTCGGTGACAACATAGATCATTAGGTCGTGCGTGGAGCTGAAAATCGCTTCCATTCGCAGCTTCCAATAGTCGTAGTCCTGAACCTGGAACTTGGGTAACTTGTTAGCACTAATTTCCAATGACATGATTCAAGAAGACTAGTATAACACAGTATAGTATCAAGAAATGAATAGATTCAATAGCAGTGATCAAGAACAGATAAGAGCACGTACAAACACGGACCAAGACTTCACTCTAAGTCTTAAGTCGGTTATCAAGAAACAGCAGTTCGTAAACTACTGCTCTGATACCACTTGTAGGTCCCCAAAGTTGAGTTAATATCGAGTAAGCTAGTGAAAATGTCTAGAGGGGGGTGAATAGACTTTTCAAAATTCTTTCGATATATCAAAGTACAATGCGGAAATCAGAATATATCAATGAGCCCAATTCAAGTTTATACTCAACTTCTTATTCGAGAACTCTGTTCTATGTAAACTCAACTAGTCTTGTGTAGATATGTATTTAAACAATTAAACAGTTAATCAATTAAACACAAACAAAACAGTAAAGTAAACAACACACAACGATTTTATAGTGGTTCGACAACTTGTCTACGTCCACTCTCACAAACCCAGTTGTGATGTTTCCTTATCAACTCGTCCAATGGAGTACAGTGTGTGTTCTTGTAATTTTGAGTCCCAAGAAACAAGACTTAGATCTTCTCGAATATACTACCAAGTATATCTTCGATCTTACTAGAGATTTACAAGTATCTAGCAACTTGAAAACAGTAAACAAAAACATAAAACTTATTCAGTAGCAGTCTTCTTCTTCCTTCACTTGACTAGCGGACTTGCTTTCTGAACTTCAAAATAACTCTGAGAGTGTTTTCTTCTTTAGTGCTTCAATAATACTTCAGTAAGTAGATCTTCAGTAGTCTTTTAATCAATAAACACCTTGGGGTATTTATAGACTTCAACTTCAAGAACTTGTTAGTTGTAACCAACCTTTCTTGAAAACTAACTTTATCCTTCCACGCGTTTATTGTTAATCAGTTATCTCTAACTAACTCTTCAATCCTTATCTTCATACGCGCTTGAATAACTAACTTCTTCTTTAATATGTTGACTTGTCTTGTTGAGTCTTGTGGTCGCACTTGTCTTCAACAGTAGACTTCGTCCTTCTTCTTTTTGTGCGTTCTTCTTCAGTAGTAGACTATTCTAATCCTAACAAGACTATTACATTACTTTAAGCTTTATAACATAGCTTAGTCAACTTAGAAATCTATACAATGAATATTTACATATGAAAATCATGAGCTTATATACAATGTTTAATATAGCTCAATAACAACCTAAACATTTAATATGAACAGTATATACGTACTAAAAGTACTTGTCTTTTATATATAACAACACTTGTCTTATGTGAACTCTACTGGTCTGTTCAAGATGACTTCTCTTAACTAGACTAGATTAGTCAACACTTAGAAAATATTCAAACTACTTTTGGCTTATCAAAACTTCATCTTTATCTTTTCTCATCATTTAGGACTTGTTCTAGGATTCATATCCCAACACATTGTCAGAATCATGATAGAATACTTCATTAGTATTTATATGTATAGAAGAAACTGGATTTTGTTGTTCAATATGATGTACAAGGTTAGGAGTAGTGTGAGTATCAATCTTATCTTTGAAAGGAAAAATTTGTTCATAAAAGGTGATGTCTCGAGAAATTAAAATGTCATGAGTGTCCAAGTCCAAAACCTTGTAACCTTTAGTTCCCATAGGATAGCCTATGAAAACCCCTTTGATAGCTCGTTTCTCAAATTTATTTCTATGAGACCTAAGTGTGCTCGAAAAACATAAATAACCAAAACCCTTCATATAAGTGTAATCATGAGATTTATTAAAAAGAACCCGATAAGGAGACTTACCATGTACAACAGGAGTAGGAATTTTATTCAAAAGATAAGCAGCTGTTAAAATACACTCATTCCAGTACTCTAAAGGAATATTAGACTGAAAAATGAGAGACCTAGAAATCTGTAAAACACTTTGGTGTTTTCTCTCGACCAAACCATTTTGTTCAGGAATTTCTACACACGAAGTTTGATGTAAAATATCAATCATAGAGTGAAAATCCCTAAGAATAAACTTTGCCTCATTATCAGATCTTAAACTTTAATTCTCGCACCAAATTGATTTAGAATCATATTATAAAAAGAATCCAAGCAGTTTCTAACTTCTGATTTTAGTTTAAACATATAAATCCATGTACACCGACTAAAGTCATCCACAATAGTAAGAAAGAATTTATGTCCATCATGAGAAACAGTAAAAAAAGGACCCAAAATATCACAATGTATGAGATCAAAAATAGTAGAAGAAGGACAAGTTTTATCATTAAAAGGAAGTCGTTTCTTCTTGGCAAAGTGACAAACATCATAGACAGTATCAATAATAACCTTTATTTGTAAACCAGGAATGTGAGATAATGCTTTTGAAGATACATGTCCTAATCTCTTGTGCCAAAGTTCAGTATTAGCACTATTTATACTAGAAAAATTATGAAAATGTTGAATACAAAGGGATGAACTACAGCCTATGTCCTGTTGATCTAAGATGTATAGGCCATCAACTTGCTTAGTAGATCCAATCATTGTTAAATGTTGGTCCTGCAAAAAACACATATTGTAATATGCACAATTTTTTTATATATAAATATATAAGCATATATTTAATTATTCATGTGAGATAAATATTCAAAGCCCATATTTAAATCTAGGCTTTTGTGATTTTAAACCCTAGTCTTCATCTCAAGCCCAAGCCCGATTTTAATATGCATATATATATATAATAGAACCCTAAATTTTACATAACACGATCTCAGTTTTTTCAAGTACGTTTACCACCGCAAGAAACACACGGTAATTTCTTCCTTCTCCTATTCTCATAACTTTTTTATTACTATTTATATACGCATGTTATATTATTAGATCAGTGTTTTAAACAAATTCTAAATTTAAAAAACTCGATCCAGTTTCCATGGCAATGCTTTTAAAATTGTCAGATCTTTATAATATCAATGCCTAATTCTTTTTTGCGATAACCATCCCAACTTAACTTTATCAAAAATCAATTTAACTTATAGTGTCATTCAAATATAATTTCTGTAAATCTGTCCAGCCGAATCAATTTTCATTCAAGTTCTTTATTATTATTTTATTCTTCTAATTACCGTGTTGTTAGGTTTCTATGTATACAAATATTTCTTTTAAAATCCTTGTTAGTCCAGTAGGTTATATATATATATATATATATGTTTTGCACATTAGATATATTATTAGCATGAATTAAAAATTTATTGATAATGATCTTAAGACATATTATTATTATTGTTATTATTATTATTTTAGGTTGCAAGGGATCTGCTCCATAAAGCACAATTAATTATTTTACTTGGGCTAGTGCAATCAAGTTTTAAGGTGTTGTTTACTTTGCCTTTATTAAATATTTCGTATGAATAAATTGTTTATCTGTTATATGACATGATTTGAATGTGACGATATTAATTCTAAAAGTGTGGTTTACTTGTCTCTATTAAATGCTGTGTATGAATGAAGTGATTATCTGAATGAAGTGATTATTTGTTGCATGCATGACATGAGAAATACATGATAAGAAGTGCACAAGAAAGAAAAGAACTCGGGACTGAAAAGAGGTCTTTGAGGGGGACCCAGTGGGATTTAAAAGAGATCCTTGGGAAAACCGTGAAACCATAATGAAGAAAAGTGCATACATGACATTATATGAAGTACATGTTTACATGCCGTTATTCATTTGATTTGTATGTCGTATTTAATATTGTCAAAGTGACTTCACTGAGCTAGTGGTTTTGCTCATACCATACATTTAACATTTCAGATTGATGAGTTGATGGCGAGGAGAGGCGGTGGATGTCAATTAATTTGTCACAATTTGTTATAAAAACTTTATGAATTTTCAAGTGTTTCACTATTGTGACTTTTAGTAGATATTCCAGTTTATTTAATCGAGTCTTCCGCTGTTATTTTAATAATTTTATTATTAAGTAAATTTATGGTCCACTTTCTTGTATTTAAATTTCAGTTCATGTCCCTTTATTTTGAAATTGTCAAGTTTCTACGCAAAATCTACTCTACTAAAATTGGGGCGTGACACATATTATTTGAGAAATGAACTACACACCTAGATGTTCTAGTTAATTGAGAGATAGACAATAAATTGTGTGTGAAAGTAGGCACAAAAAGCACATCATAAAGAACTAGATTGTTATGTATCTTGACAACACACTTAAAGGTAGAAAAATAGTTTGTTTATTAGGTAATCTAATCATAATATGAACAGGTATAGGAGTTTGCGTAAATAAAGACTTATTACAAATCATGTGATCAGTAGCTCCAGTATCCAAAATCCAATGTAAATAAGAAGAATTAGGGGTAGTAAAAGAGTTTAAACCTGTAACAGGACCTGTACCAGTAGAGGAATTTCCATGTTGTAAAGGAGTAGTGATTGTAGTGACAGCTGAAGCTACAGAAGAGGCAGGATTGAGAGTGCCCATTTGCTTCTTTTTGTTAGCAAACTGCACAAACTCCGCAAACATGTCAAATGTTAAAAGAGGGTTGAAAGAGTTAGTGGAACTCTTATTCATGGTACTTGTAGTTGCACCAACGGTTAAAGTGTTATTGGCTGAAGAAGGACCATGGTTTCTTGGTCCCTTTGGGCCTATCCAGCCGGGAGGGTAGCCAATAAGCTGAAAACACTTATCGATAGTGTGATTGGAATAACCACAATGTGAACACAAAATCTTTTTCTTATCCTTAAAGGATGAATTCTTAGTAAAATGCTTCTTAACTGACATGGCAGCGGATTCAAAGGGAGAGGAAGAACTTTGGGTAAAGGATCGACTAAACTCTTCTTGAAGGAGAAACGAGAGGATTTTGGCCAAAGAGGGTAATGGGGAATTCAATAGCAATTGACTTCTCAAAGAAGCATAGGAATCATCTAAGCCAATTCAAAATTTTAGGGCACCATCAGATTCTTGAAGTTTCTCAAGATCAGGAGTCAAATTGCAAGGACACAACCCAGAAGTACATTTAACCAATGGTCTACAACTAATGAACTCGTCCCAAAGAGACTTGAAGTGATTATAATACTCTGTAATTGACATACTACCCTTGGCCATAGTACTAAGGCTCTTTTCCAAATGAAGGATTCTAGTACCATCAGATTTAAGATACCTAGTTTGCATCTCAATCCATAAATCTCTAGGATTAGTAATATAGAGCAAACTATTTCGAATAAGTGGCGTAATTGAATTCAAGATCCAGGCTAAGACTAAATTATTAACTCTTAACCAGGCAGAATATTGAATTGGGTTAGAAAGTGCAGGCCTTACCAAAGAACCATCAAGAAATATAGTTTTATTCTTTACTTGTAATGACATTTGAACAGCCTTGCACCAAGAGGGGTAATTGATACCAGTGAAGACCTAAAAAATAACCTGGGTCGCCGAATTGTCACTCGGGTGTATAAAGTACGGCGAGTTGGGATCCTCCGTGGGGCTCGCATATACGCGAGGCGCAGGTACCGGGGCCGTAGTAGGAGATGGAGACTCTTGTGATTGATCACTCGAATTTTCAGTTGTCATTATAGAAGAAGCAAGAGATCCCAAAAAGAAATTAGGGCAGGATCAGGGGAAAAAATTGAGTATAGAACTCAGGCTCAAAGAGAAAAAGAAGAAGAATCACATAAAGAAACTGTAATTAGGAAGAAAGAAAATGCGATTTCAGCGGAAAAGAAACAGATCGAAGTGTAACCAAAACTTTGCGATTTTCGATCAAAACGCGATCGAAAGATGATACCATGTGAAATATATGAAATTAGAAGAATTGACACAAGATTTATTCATTCCAGATCAATTGAATCTTTACAAGAAACTCCATCTATGGAAGATAGGAGAGAAAACAAGAGTTGCGAAAAGAAAGAAAAAGCGAAAAGAAGTTGTTGAATTCACCAACTAATTATTCTTATATATGACCTATCCCCTTCTTTGACTATTTGACTCACACTCTTGAGAACAGCCATTGTTGGCGTTAATAGTAGTCTATTTCCTGGGCTAACCATGGAACATCTTAAGCGTTTAAAAGATTTCACGAGGGTTGAATTCCATGGCATATCTTTCTCCACTCCAGCCGTAAATATGGCAAGTATTAATGAAAAATTTCTGGGACGATGTATTATTGATTCAGGCGCTACTGAACACATTACTTGCAGCGAAATTGGCTTATTTGACGTCACAATAAATCACTCGGAACCATCTGTCAAAATCCCAAATGTTGAAACAATTCCAGTTCATAGCATTGGAAAAATTAAATTAACAAACGTGTTGTTTCTAAATCGAGTCTTTCATATACTCCAATTCCATTGTAACTTATTATCCATAAGTCGTCTCACAAACGACTTAAATTGTGCATTCACCTTTTTTCGGATTTTTGTGTAATACAAGCCTTACCTTCGAGGAAGCTAATTGGAGTGGGTAAACATTGTAGTGGTCTATATTATTTGGAGCCTTGGATAACCGAGGGAGCAGCCTTAACCACGGTTGGAAGTTCGAGTTTATGGCACAAACGTTTGGGTCATGCATCGATGGACAAATTAAAACATATTGTTCCATTGAATAAATGCCAACACAACAGTACCTTTTGTGATTCTTGTATTCGAGCAAAATAAACACGTTTACCTTTTCCACTAAGCACTATCAAAACTCATGGTTGTTTCGATTTAATCCATTGTGATATTTGGGGCCCATATAGATGTGATTCCTTTAGTGGTGCTCGTTATTTCCTTTCAATTGTTGATGATTATACTAGAGGGGTTTGGACATATCTCATTCACAGAAAATCAAAAGTGGCGACATATCTAATACAATTTTGCAACATGGTATGCACACAATTCATTCGCACTGTTAAGCGTATACGTTCAGACAATGGAATTGAGTTCCAATCCTCGATTTTGCTCGAATACTATGCCAACAATGGTATTTTCTTTGAGAGCTCATGCACTGATACCCCGCAGCAGAATGTTGTTGTGGAACGAAAGCACACACACATATTGGAAGTCGCTACGACACTTCTTTTTTAATCAGGCCTACCCGTTGAGTTTTGGGGTGAGTGTGTCCTCACGACGGTTTACATTATAAATCGTATACCCTCGTTAGTTATATCAAACAAAACACCTTATGAAGTTTTGTTTGGCAAGAAACCATCATATGATCACCTTCGGATTTTTGGTTGTCTAGCATGTGCTCACGAGAATCGTCACAAGGATCAATTTGATGAACGAGGACGTGCTTGTGTGTTCATAGGTTATCCCAATGGCCAAAAGGCATATCGTGTATTTGACTTGCAAAATCACAAAATATATAGTTCTCGTGATGTTACCTTCTTTGAACACGTTTTTCCTTTCAAAGGCATTAGAGATATGGACTTATTGCCTTCTGTAAAGGCAGCTCTAGACTGTCTACAAGGGTAGCCCGTTCTTGCCAATTCTCGCCCACACATTCGGCGCCATGAGTCTCGCACAAATGACGTCTCGACCGGGCAGCCTAATGAACCGGTTGATGCTTCCATTCTAGCAACCGAGTCACCCATCATAAGCGCTTCGATGCCTTCCCACTAACACCATAAGTGGAACGACACCTACGACCCCATCACCCGACAATAGTCCTTCATCGCCCACTGTTCGACGCGTTAGGAGAAGACCTAAACATCTTGATGCATATGTAACAGAACTTCCTCCATCAATAGACCACTCACAACCCACCACCAATTTGGCAATCTCGACGGTACATTCCTTATCCAATTTTATTTCATATAAGAGATTCTCTGTTGCTCAGAAAGCCTTTCTAACAGCCATCACGTCTCGTGATGAGCCAAAACACTTCTCACAGGCAGTCAAAGATCCTTTGTGGCGTGAGGCCATGCAAAAGGAAATTTCTGCGTTAGAAGCCAATGGCACGTGGAAACTAGCTGTGTTGCCTCCCGGAAAGAAATTTGTTGGTTCAAAATGGGTGTATAAAATCAAATATAAACCCAACGGTGAAGTGGAGAGATATAAAGCTCGTTTAGTTGCCAAGGGTTTCACTCAAATTGAAGGAATAGACTTCCATGAGACCTTTGCTCCTGTAGCTAAACTTGTCACAATTCAAACTCTTTTAACCATTGCTGCAAAGCGAAGATGGGAGGTGCATCAATTGGATGTTAACAATGCATTCCTCCATGGTGATCTTATTGAAGACGTATACATGAATATTCCGCAAGGGTTTGCAAAGGATGGTGACACTCGGGATTGTAAACTCGAGAAATCCTTATATGGTCTTCGACAAGCCTCTCAAAATCGGTATGAGAAATTCACTCAAGCTCTTGTTGCAATTGGTTTTCGACAATCTCAAGTCGAACATTCCCTTTTTATTTTCCAAAAGAGATCCACTTACGTTTTCCGCACTTATTTATGTTGACGACGTCTTGTTAGCAGGCAATGATTCTAACCATATCTCATTTGTTAAGACATATTTGGATAATAAATTTAGTATCAAGGATTTGGGCTCGTTAAAATATTTTTTGGAATTGAAGTTGCACGATCACCTGATGGCTTTGTCTTAAGTCAACGGAAGTACACTTTGGACATATTAGAAGAGAGTGATCTCATGGGATGTCGGTCGAGCGCGTTTCCCATGGAGCAAAATTTAAAATTACTACCTGACGATGAAAGCCCCTTGGTTGATGCATCCCATTACCGCTGGTTAGGAGGGCGCCTACTCTACCTCACAGTCACCCGTCCGGATATTATGTTTGCCATTAGTCAGTTAAGCCAATTCTTAAGTCGCCCTCGCCAAACCCATCTCGACGCCGTCCATCGTGTTCTGCGATACCTGAAGCAAACACCCGGCCAAGGTATCTTCCTCCCGTCAGCCGACGACTTTACGTTACATAGACACTGTGATGCCGACTGGGCAGGGTGTCCATTCACATGCAGATCTTCGACAGGGTACATCATTTCACTTGGGGGCTCGCCAATATCATGGCGCACTAAGAAGCAATCTGTCGTATCTCGTTCCTCGGCTGAAGCAGAATACCGAGCAATGGCGACAACCGTTTGTGAGATTATATGGTTGCGATGGTTATTAAAGGACTTTGGGATACATCAATCAGGCCCCACACCCTTGTTTTGTGACAATCAGACAACCCGACACATTGTTGTAAACCCGGTCTTCCACGAGCGCATGAAGCATGTCGCAATGGATTGTTACTTTGTTCGTGAACGAGTTGCAAGTGGAGATATCAAGCCTTTTCCTATTTCAACTGAACAACAGGTTGCAGATATATTTACTAAGCCACTAGGGTCCGATCGTTTTCATTTTTTTCGAGGCAAGTTGGGTGTTCGAGACTTGCACACGCCAACTTGAGGAGAAGTATTGAGATAGAGATATATTTTATAAAATGTTATGCAGATATTCTATTTGAGAAAGAGATATATTTTATCAAATATCATGCGGATATTATGTTAGTTTGTTAGGCCTATTTGTTATCTAGTTTCCATATTTGATTAACTCCAAATTGTATAAGTACTATTGTCTCATTAATTGAGATCAGCTTCACGTGAATAATATGATATCAGATATTATGTTGAGTAAATACAATCTTATCAAGACTCAAACGTCCTAGTAAAATAATTTGCCAAATTATTGACATTTTAACGAATAAAATGAATTAATATGTTGTTATAATATACTCCCTCCGTCCCACAATAACTTTCACACTTTCCTTTTTTGGACGTCCCACAATAACTTTCACACCCTTAAAATGGAAAATTCTTTATAAACTCCACCCTCACAATATTCTCAATTTTACACAAATGCCATTACTTTTTCTCCACACATACACAAAAGTCAACTCCTTTCTTTACTTTATACATAAAGGTTTACAAAATTACCCCTCAAAACTCCACTCATTATTACACTTTCTTAATATTTGTGCCCATCTACCTATGCAAATTAATATGGGACGGAGGGAGTAGATTAATAAGTCATTGTTGACGAAAAATCATTATTCGTTTTTATTCTCTCATTTTGCATAGTGTTGTTAAACGAATCGAATTGCTCGTGAACTGGACTCGATAAAGCTCGTTAAACAAATCGAGAGTTTGTAGATACTCAATTTACTAACAAGTTAACTCGAGCTCGACAACTAATTTTTCCCCTTTTAATTTCATTAGGCTCGACTCGTTAACGAGTCGAGCTTGATCTTTTGCTCGATAATATAAGAGCTCAACTCGGCTCGAATAACTATAGTTTTGCATGTCTTAGTATGAATTGAATGATAATTTTCACTGAAATCTCCGCCTCTGAGACTATGGATTGACACACTCGTTGATCCACCTCACTCATTTACAATCAACACTTCTCTTTATCAAGTTTTAAAATATTGTTGAATGAAATGAATATGAGAAATGAATGAAATATAAATGTCAATTCTTATAATTGGTATAGACAAGGAATAAAACATAAGTATTGTTTAAAATTAATTAAATTATTGTTATTGTTAATTTTTGTTGTTGAGATAATTTGTTATTATTATTATTTATTGTTAAAATTATTATTATTATTATTAAATATTATAGTATTATATATTAATAGTTTATATTATTATTATTATATGAAAATTATTAATATTATTGAATGTTTAATTAAATATTATTATTAATACTAAATATTTTTATAATTAATTTTTCTATAATATATTATTATATATTTTAAAATTTACATTATTTTTATTTTTATGATATTATTTATTTAATAATCATAATATTAAATCTTAAATTTATTAAAAATTTTAATTATTAATATTATTAGGATTAACTGTAAATTAAATCACCATATTTCGCAGTTTTGCAATTTAGTCTAATTTTTTAGATAATTGTAAATAAATTGTCAACTTTAAATATTGTTGCAATTTATGCTTCTTGACAACCTTAAATATTGTGTCCGAATTTGACGTTTTAAGGTTAGATCAGATCGATTAAAAAATAATGTTGTTTCATGAAGAATGTGTCACGTCAGGAAACCAAGTTTGATTCGCGCACAAGGAAGTTTATGAGAAAGTCTAAATTGCAACAATATTTAAAGTTTGTGATTTAATTACAATTATCTAAAAGTGTAGATTAGATTGCAAATTTGCAAAAGGAATTGATTTGATTTGCATTTGGCCCATATTATTATTCTTGTAAGTGAACAAATAATATTGTAAAAAAAAAATGTAATTGCATTTTGTATAATAATAATAATAATAAATTAAAAAAAATAAAGTATTTTCTCATGACATGAAATGCATAAAATTATGGGACATGGTTTTTGAGAAAAATTAAAGAATGATCATTTCATTCCTAATTCATTCATACATATTAATCATGCCACGAAAGATAAATAGAAAAAAAAATAAGACGAAAATTCTCAACGCATTAGTGCATGCACGTCTTCACCTAAACCTCAAAATGAATTGACATTCACACTTAAGTGATAACCCTTAACCCACATCATGTCATTTGATTTAATCTTATTACTAATTCGTAATTCTTCATTGGTGATCCTTGCTACATAAGAAAGACATTTGAATCAATTCTCTCATTTTGCATTTCCATATTAAGAGTTAGTTTAATTGTTTTTTTTTTTTTTTTTTTTTGTATTTGTTTAGTTTCTTCGAGAAATCTTTATATTATTATGTCAATATATATATTGTTTTTTTAGCTGAATTCTCCTAAATTTTAAATCGATACTATTAGATCATATATTTATCATACTATAACGAACTTATAGATAAATTTTTAGTGTAATTAAAAATGTTTAGAAATATGAACAATCTGCATAATACGTAATATCGCTCACAACTCTAACCAATGACGGAGCTATGAAGGGCCCAGGGGGTGCACTGGGC
Source organism: Galeopsis tetrahit (assembly GCA_963675135.1). Lineage (NCBI taxonomy): Eukaryota > Viridiplantae > Streptophyta > Magnoliopsida > Lamiales > Lamiaceae > Galeopsis > Galeopsis tetrahit. The sequence goes on from OY776122.1 coordinate 37,384,261, forward strand.
CCCCCACTAATTTTTCTAAATTTTTACTATATATTTTTTAAATTTTTATTATATATGTATTGATGTTGTATTTTACATTTAGTAATAAGCCCTACTTTCTCTATTTACACGTTTGTTTTCAATTCCTGTTCATAGCCTTTATCCACTCTATCACCCCAGTTCCCACTATATTATTTTTAGAAGTTTAGTTTAACTTCAATGATTGTGAATTTAATTAAATAAAAAATATTTAATACTCATTTTATTCAAATTTTTTATATATAATTTTTACTTTTAAATAAATACGAGAATTGTTTGTAATTTCAAAATATAAATACTAGAAGATAATTATATATAATTTATTATTGATTAAAATTATCATTTTATGTTGTGATAAGATTTGAATATTTCATATAAAAAAAAGATTTGAATATTTAATATTGAAAAATATTTCAGAGTTCTAATTTGAACTTTCAAGATTTTACACATTTAAACATAAAATGCGTATAAATATAATATAACTGAATTAAATGTTTGAACAATACTAATAAAAAATATGACAACTTTAATATTTTTATTTTCTTATTTTAGTATTAATTGGGCCCCTCTACCTTCAAATCCTGGCTCCGTCACTGACTCTAACTATATCAAACCAACTTGTCTCTCAAACTCCTACAATTAGACTTGAATATCTATTGAGACTAAAATTCCACAATTACAATACTCGTTTTGTTCATTTTTATTCTAACCGTGATTAATTTAGTATCAAAAGAGTCTTATATATACCATTAATACCACAATTCTATTGGAGTATTTTTTTTAGATCTATCAAATATTTTACACATGAAATATGCTAATCAAAATGATTTCTAAAAGATCGAGGGTCATATTTTACATATAAATCTTTGTTCCAATTTATTTTTATTTACTATATATTTCATGTATAAAATATTTTGTATAAATTTTTATGTATTTCTCAAATATTGACGCACAATAATTATTAGGGGGAATTACTCATAGGTGTTTTTTCACAATTGATTAAAGCATTTAGGTTCAAGTTTTTTTTTAGAATTAATATTAGGTGCAAAATGACACATATGATTACTTTTATACCCTTTTAATTGGTTGAATTTTAAATTTTAAAAATTTGTATTTGAATTTTCTTCCACAAATACAAACATTCTAAAATTAAATCTCATAATTAAAAATAACAATTAATACATCCCAAAATTAAACACAAAAAATTAAAAAAAAACACAAAATTAAAACATCAAATATTAAAATTCAAGATAAAAAGATTTTTTAACAAACACAAAATATTTATAACAAAATTCAAAGAACACGTAGTTGCATACATCAAAAATAAATTTTCATAACACTTAAATATGTTTGCACAAACGAGCAAATTCAAAATCAAACCCAGAAAATTGTAAATAAAATTTGAATAAACACATAAAATTCATAACAAAATTCGAAGAAACATGTAATTGCATAAATCACACAAGAAATTTGCATAATAGTTAAATATGTTTGCATCATAGACCAACTTCCAGACCTAAACGACTTTGCACAAGTGAACATATCTTTTTTTACAAAAAGGAACAAAAAATTTGTAAAATGGTGAGTGTTATAATTGCATAACAATTAAATACGATTGAACGAGACTCATAACAAAATTAGAAGAACACAACTAACAAATTCCCATAAACACAGTAAATAGATCTAAAAAAATATATGCAAAATTAAATGATGAAACCTTCTACTGTCACTGCTTTTCATTCATGGAAGATTACAATTTACAAAACAACCGCGAGAAACGCTCGCATCAACCAAGGCTCGAACTTGATTGTGGATGAAGGATGAAGAAGAAGAGTGTGTTGGGCGGCCTCCGTAGATTGCAATCACTTACAATATCCTCTGCTTCAGATCTCCAAATATATTAATTCTTCAATGCCAGTGTGAGTGAAAGAGAGATTGAGAGTTTAGTGTGTGAAGGAGAAATATATTGAGTTCATTTTCTAATTCATTGTAAGTAGTCACCGTGAGTGGTGGTTTTTTTTTTTCCATTCAATTTTAGGGTATAAAAAATATATATAATCCATTTTCTAAAAGACATAAGTATAAGAAATAAAAGGAAACTTGTTGTAGTTCATTTTCATAGTGGATTGGGTATTTAAATGGATCCTTAATCACCGTGAGTGGTTGTTGATTACATGAGAGAAAAGAGGGAGTATTTATAATGTGATTTAAATGAGGGGGAGTGGGTTTTTTTTTTTTTTTTTGGAAAAAGCCATAAATTAGTAAGAAATATCAGCGGGACAATTTCAATTACAATTACTTTACAATGAAATAAAAATCAATTGCTTTCCTCCTCGAGACATATCAGTGGGTTTCTAGTCTAGTCCTCTATGCTATAGTGATTTTGTCGTTATCCTTTTGTTTGTATCCATCTCCAAATTCTTGCTAGGCACAGATCAAAGCTCTCGTCAAAGCTAGGTTGTGTTCCCTTGAAGATAATAGAGTTCCTGCTTGCCCATATTTTCCATAGAAAACCCAGTCAAATATCTACCCAGAATTTCGCATTGATCGCACTCGGCTTGAAGCTAACGAACAACCTGAAATTATTCTTCGTTGAGCAGTGCCCTACTGTGGTAATGTCTAAAATTGTTCTTTCACCATAACGTGATACCAACACTTTGTGCCACAAATGCTCTCTATCCTTAACAAACCTCTAGTGCCATTTTCCTAAAAGTGCCAAGTTAAACATCTCAAGATTTTTAATCCCTAACCTCCTAATGACTTGCTAACACACACTCTCTCCCACTTTACCTAATTTATATTTCTCTTCTCATTGTTGGAACCCCAAAGGAATCGTCGTTGGATGTTAGTGAGGGCTTGAATGATTTTTTTTCGGGGATTTATAGAAGGAAAGGAGGGAGGTTGGATTAGTTTTTAGGACTGTGTTGATAAGAGTAGCTCGACCCGTTGTAGATAGATTTCTTCTTTTCCATTGGCTCAACCTCTTGTTGAATTTATTGATTATCAGTTCCCAAATTCGCATGTCTCTAGCCGTCATTCCCACCGTCACCCCAAAGTACATGAATTTATTGAACGTGTAGAGTGCACTTTGAGCACCCCCAAACTTTGCATATTACCCTCCCCAATTACAAGTGGTACTCAACCCTTACAATGTTTCAATGGGACAATTACAGTTACTTTACAGTGAAATAAAAATCAATTGCTTTCCTCCTCGAGACATATCAGCGGGTTTCTAGTCTAGTCCTCCATGTTGTAGTGATTCTATCGTTCTCTTTTTATTTGTATCCACCTCCAGATTCTTGCTATGCACAGATCAAAGCTCTCGTCAGAGCTAGGTTGTGTTCCCTTGAAGATAATAGAGTTCCTGCTTGCCCATATTTTCCATAGAAAACCCAGCCAAATAGCTACCCAGAATTTCGCATTGATCGCACCCGGCTTGAAGCTAACGAACAACCTGAAATTATTCTTCGTTAAGTAGTGCCCTGCTGTCGTAATGTCCAACCAGTGCCATAGTTTCGTCCATAGGGAGTACGTGAAAGTACACTCCACAAACAGATGATTGTCACTTTCCTCGTTCATGTAGCGAAAATTGCAAAGGGTGTTACCGTATTTGATGCCCCTTTTTCGCTAAGTTGCTCTTTGTTGCTATTCTTCCAAGAAATACTTTCCATGCTAAGATTTTTGGCTTTCCCGGTGTCGTCGCCTTCCATATTGTCGTCCAAGTTTTATGCTCTTCAGAATTTACGCCATCTTTCTCCATGAGATTGTGATAAGCTGATGCAACAGTTTACTCTCCATTCTCTCCTTGCTTCCATCGTCATTTGTCTTCTTTGCCTTTAATTGGTTTGAACCTATCCAAATTGCCAATAAATATGTTAAGTACTTCTCTCTCCCTCTCAAGCAGCTCCCTCCCCCAGTTTAATTTCCATACCCGCTCTCCCTCACTCCCCCACTCCCCTAACTCTCTCAAGCGTTTCCCTTTGTCCCTAGATAATAAGAATAATTTTGGATATACCGTGCATAGTGATTCATTCCCACACCATACATCCCCCTAAAAAATAATACTCGACCCATCCCCCCATAGATTTAACAAGGTTATCCTCAATCCACCCTCTTTTCCCAACATTCCCAATATTCATAATCTCTCTAAGCTACCCCAATTCTTTCACCCTCCCTCTCGTACCCCTTCCCGTGCCCACGTCCCTTTTTGAAATTGTTCTTTCACCATAACGTGATACCAACACTTTGTGCCACAAATGCTCTCTATCCTTAACAAACCTCTAGTGCCATTTTCCTAAAAGTGCCAAGTTAAACATCTCAAGATTTTTAATCCCTAGACCTCCTAATGACTTGCTAACACACACTCTCTCTCACTTTACCCAATTTATTTTTCTCTTCTCATTGTTGGAACCCCAAAGGAATCGTCGTTGGATGTTAGTGAGGGCTTGAATGATTTTTTTCGGGGATCTATAGAAGGAAAGGATGGAGGTTGGAGTTGCTTTTAGGACTGCGTTGATAAGAGTAACTCGACCCGTTATAAATAAATTTATGCTTTTCCATTGGCTCAACCTCTTGTTGAATTTATTGATTATCAGTTCCCAAATTCGCATGTCTCTAGCCGTCGTTCCCACCGTCACCCCAAAGTACGTAAATGGGTGTTACCTTTACTGCAATTCAACAACCATGTTGCTTTTGTATCCTAACATGTACTGGTATTGAACGTGTAGAGTGCACTTTTCGAGAAGTTGATTACAAGGCCTGTCAAAATCTCTACCCATCTGAGAATGGCTTTGAGCACCCCCAAACTTTGCATATTACCCTCTCCAATAAAGATAGTGTCATCAGCAAACTGCAGCACACTTACCTCCACTTCACCACTCCTTACTTTAATTGGCTTGTATAAGTTTCATTAGACCGCTTTCATGACGAGAGCGCGGACCCCTTCTACGGCGATAAGGAAAAGAAACGGAGAAATAGGGTCACCTTGTCGCAAGCTTTTGGTTGGGAAGAATTCCTCCGTAGGACTTCCGTTGACCAGAATCGATATAGAAACAGAAGCCAAGCACTCTCTTATCCATCCTCTCCACTTTGCCACAAAGTTCATTCTCCTCATCACGTTGTCGATAAACTCCCATCTAATAGAATCGTAAGCTTTTGCAAAATCTACTTTGAATATTGTTGCATCCTTTTTACACCTGCGCACCTTGTCTATAGTTTCATTGATTACAATAATACCGTCTATGAGCTGTCTGGTAGCAACAAAAGTCGTTTGTTCCTAAAAAATAACCTTGTCCATCACCCTTCTAAGTCTGTTTGCAATAAGTTTAGAAAGTATTTTTTACAAGCATCCAATGAGCGATATAGGCCTAAATTCTCCAATGTGAGTTGGGTTCTTGACTTTTGGAATGAAAGTAACGAAGGACGCGTTGCAGCCTTTACACACTTTACTGGTTCAGCTAAACTCCTTAACAAAGCCCACAATATCATCTCTAATTATCCCTCATGCTTGTTTCAAGAATTTGAAATTAAATCCATCCGGGCCGGGGCTTTTATCCAATCCGCACTGCCATACTGCTTTTTTGATCTTAGGTTCCGAAAATTTTCTAACCATCCACTCCCTTTCCTTTGTGCTAAGTCTTTTGAAGGATAAATTTCCTAGAGTTAGTCTCCCGGACCACTGTTCCGCCTTGAAAGCTTCTTTGAAAGAGGCATGTATTGCTTTCTTTGTCTCTTGGATCCACTGGTTTCTCACATACAGCCCATCGATCTCATTCGCTTTTCTTCCATGGTTAATACTTGCATGGAAGAACTTAGAATTCTCATCTCTATCTTTAATCCAGGCTGCCCTTGATCTTTGCTGAATTAGCATACTTTTTATAGCTTTGCTTTCTTTGATACTTTGCTTGCACTATTTGTTTTCCAAACTTTCATCACTATCCAAGCCTCTGTCCTCAGTTATCATATCTAGTTCCCCCAACCTTCTTGTTGCCTCATCTATTTTCCTCTCATACTTGCAGTCTTCTTTCTTACCCCATTCAATTAAGTCTCTCTTGAGGAGTTTCAGCTTCTGCTTGCATTTGAAATCTGCAAGGCCTGCAACCTCATAAGTCTTCCATTTTTCTTCGACGAGTTTGAGGCATCCACTATTGAGAAGCCAAACATTTTTTAATTTAAACAGTTTGGGTCCCAATTAAGATTACTCTTCCTGGCCACCAGGGAACAATGATTTGAGAGAGTTCTTGGAAGATCCCAAAGGGATGCGTCTTCCTAGTATGAGAGACCCTGTGTGATGCGATAAAAATGTATCGTCCTATGAGATAATGATACGTGGAATATACGGGTAATATTATTATATGTTATTTGTCCATTTATTCCTTTAATTATGTGTAAATTATGTGATTAAGGCCCATACTATGACAAGTAGGGCCCATGTTAGTTGATACCCCGATTGTAGGCCATATTCTATGGGCTGGGACCTCCATTGGGCCTCGAGGCCAAGGACCTAACAAGGCCTAAGCCCAGCCATACAGGGCCGATCAAATTAGGGCCCAAGAGGACTTCTTGACTTGCTCCTAAATTATCGGAGCTGACGGGCCAGTAGAGAAAATCGTGGGATTGTTTCCCACTAAGAGATAATGTTTGACTGGGCCAAGTGGGCCAGAATTGAGGTCTTACTGGCCAGATCAAGGGAGACTTCGTCAAGCTCCCTGGAAACCCGGGGTCAATAGTTGAATAGAGATATAGGGGGAGACGGTTATCCCTCCCCCCTAATGTACCTCTATAAATACTCCATGGATCCTTTCCTTAGTTTTTTCACGTGACATTCACACTTGAGCACACTTCACACGCGTGCATACATATTTGAGCATATTGTTGCATTGTTGAGGACGGGTTTAACTCCGATTGACTATTCTCCGAACACCTGTTCTGTGGTGATCACTGGTTTTCTGACTTGAGCGTCGGAGATCCCTCCGGCGTGTTTTGCAGGTCCTACGAAGCTATATGGCAGCCCTGTGACAAATTGTTAATCTTCAGTGACCCAAGGGCAATTTAGTAAATTTTTTAGCGTTCAAACCCGACACATCACTGTTTATTTATGAAAACCCTGTCTATTCTTGACATAGCTGATCCATCCTCCTTGTACCAAGTGTACTTTCTCCCGGATAGTTTCACCTCTTCCAAACCACAGACTAGTATAAGTTCTTCGAATTTTAGGCATTTAGAAGATGGTGTCGGCGGGCCTACCCCTCTCCATTCAGCAGTATTCTTGACCGTATTGAAATCGCCCAGGAAGCATAAAATTCCTTCAGCATTCCTGAATGCTTCTTTCCATTCCTCCAGTATTTCGAAACGAGCGGATCGAACACATGGCATGTATACATTGATCAAAAAGCATTTAATTTTGTTTGCTCCCCATTACCCTTTAATCTCAAGAGCTCCTCCCCTTTCCATACACGCCTCCATCTTGAAGGAGGATTTTTTTCCAAGTGCATAGTAGCCCACTCGAAGCTCCCTCTGACTTCTTGTAAGCCCAATCGAACTCTTCGTTTCCCTAGAACTGTTTGCAGAAATCAGAGTTTATAAACTCCATCCTTGTCTTCGGAATGCATACAAACTCGGCTTTCTCTTTTGTTATACACTCCTTAATTTCTCCTTTCTTGATTCTCCCCCTAAAACCTCGGATATTGTATGACATAAAGATCATTATAAACCTTCCATAGTTTCCTCCTCTGTTCCCCAGCCGATGCTCTTCAAATACGCTGATCTATCCCTGATTTCCATGTTTATCAACTTCTCTAGTAGCTCTTCTCTATTGCCTGTTATCTCCAAGCGCATATCCTCTCCTCTCTCCACGATCCGGATCGCTTCCTCCCTCGCTTTTTTTCTAGTCGAAACTCTATTGCAGTTAATGTAGATGTTGTTAACACTTAAATGCTTTAACATTATCAACAACATCTTAATTTGACCTTCTGTGATTTATTCTAAGTCTTTTCTGAAATGTTACATTAAATGTTGAGCTAAATGCAATAACATTTCAGGTGGCGATCTAGAATATTCTACAAGAGTCTGGAACCTTGAAGATTCCAGAACCAAGGAGAACGTGCTAGAAGCACCTGGAAGAGGCTGGAAGTACCTTAGAACGACCTGGAACCTTGAAGAAGGATCTAGAGAGATCATGAGAGTTAAGATCCTAAAAAATAGGATCTTACACGGAAAACTCTAGAACTCGGTTGTTTCTCTATAAATATCGATGTAGGCTTTCACTTTAAAGCATGCACTGTTCGAGTAACACCTTTCTTGATCGTTCAGCCCTGTTAGGAGTTATGGTCAGTAGTTGTATCATTTAATGTACACCGAGGGATACCACACCTTCTTGTGTATTTAGTTCTAGTCTTGTATCGATTGAGAGTGAATCATAGATCAGATTAGTTCTTTAGACAGTGATCAAACACTTAAGTCTATTTACAGATTCAGGCACCTGCCTCGATTGTAGTTTTGGTTTGTGGAATGTTGAAGTAATTGCTGAGACATTTCACACGACAATTTTGTACTTACAAGCTAAGTTTTTTTCGCCATAAGGCATAACATAGGTTTTGTTATTAATAAAATCTATGTTAAAAAGTATTCCAGTGTGTTCTTACTGTTTTTAGTGTTTTAGTCTTCCGCTGTGTGTTTACTTCTTATATTCTGTTAGAGTCAGTGTTGCACTATTTGTCTCAACATTTTGTGCAACATTTCTGACTTTACTTAAACACTAGATACCATACACACACTTTCAGTTAGTTATCCCGGAATCTCCAATTAAGTTCTCAAATGCCGCTTGAGATGGCGAGGTTTCAGGGTTTGAGGTGCGTCCTCCTAGATCCGGGGGTTGCATGCCTTCTTGCCCTCCTCCTTTACTCTTGTCAGTGTCCATATCTTTAACGAAAGAATTCCATTTTACTTTTTCCAGTTTTTTAAAGCTTCTCTTAGAAGGTTTTTTCTTCCGACGCCCTCCTCGATGATCTCTACTAGGGTTCTCCTTTTGTTTGGGCTTGGTCTCATCACCATTCCTCACATACTCGGTGTGGTAGGCCGCTTTAGGTGGGTCGGCTGTTCTTACTTCGTTTGCCTGACCTTCTGGTGGTCTGGGCATGCACACAAAACTCTGGGTTGGGCTAGCATCCAAGTGTGTTAAGTCATTATTATTTGACACCACGTGCTCATTTCCGGTCTCGTTACTTTCTTGGGCTAGTATAGCCCGAGTGTCTTTCGGCCCATTCTCTTTAGTTTCTACATGTATATCCTCCAGGTCCTGGACTTGCCTTGTCGAGTTGGACTCCATCATCTCCCTAATGTCTGGTTGGGCCTTATTATTTACAATCCCTATAGGTCCACTATCTTGTTAAAACACCGGCCCATTTCTTGAAGCAAGCCTTTGAATAGATTCGCCCCCGGGACTGTTGAGATCTTTTAGGACCCACTTTTCTGCAAATTCATGATTATTTCCCGACATAATTTTTTCCAACGTCCTCGGTAGTCATGTAGCCGCTTTACTATATGTCTCCACGTCTTGGTTAGTGCGAACATCATCATACCCTTCGAGTCCCCGGGCTTCATCCTCCGACGGCTCTTGGTAATTCATACTCCCTCCGTCCGAGCTTAACTTTCATACCTACTTTTTCGGTCCTTTATAAACTCTACTCATACAATATCTAAAATATTATATTTAATGTTATTATTTTTATGGTACATACATACACACAAGTCAACTCACTTATTTATTTTTTTATAAAATTATATCTCAAAATTCTATTTATTATAATATTTTTTTTAAATGAGGTGAACAGTAAGTATGAAAGTTAAGTTGGGACGGAGGGAGTATATAGGTTTTCGGCCACCGAGTTCTCCGACTCCGATGAGATTGACTCTTCGGAGTCCGAATCCGAAACTTCTTCCTCCGTCGCCTCTTCATCTTCCGCAGAACTGGGGGCTCGAATTCCGGCTATGGTGGTCCCACCGACCTCTCGGATCCTGATTAAAAGTACCTCTTCTTGATCGCTGATTCTGAAGCATTTCTGGATCTAGTCGAAACATGGTGTTTCGATCAGAACTAATCCTTTGTCCACTCTCCCTTTTGATGTTGTGGCCCTTTCAATCCTAAAAATTGATCCAAAGTTATTGTTGATCGATATGAAGGTTCTTTTGTTCCAAAGGTGGATTGGGACACCCTAAACTTCTATCCAAGTATGCTTGACCAAACATACTTCCTAGCCACTCCTTAACCTCATCCATAAACTTGTTCAATCTACTTTCTAACGATTCAGATAAAATAACTTTATTACCTTCCAGTTCTTTTATTACTACTCCAAAATGGCCTCCCAATCTGATTTCACGTTGAATGTCTTCGACACTCCAACCCTCTGATAAAGTACCTATGCAACACGATCTTACCCCTTCATAGTCTTCCTCTACTCCTTCTATTGCGATCACAATCTCTTTTTGTTTAAACCCTTATTTTTTTAAAAGGGTATAATGGGTATTTTGACACCCATTTTATACCTAATAGTAATCCTAAATTTTTTTGAACCAAAATACTTTAGACAACTACAAAAAATACCTATGAGTAAATAAACTCTAATTATTAGTACTATTATTGGAAGAAAAATAAATGAAAATTTACATTAATATTATTAGAGTGACCAATAAAAAAGATCATTTTAAATAAAATAGGACTTATAAACAACAACAATGAGAGTATTTAAAAGTTCTTAACTAGATACTCAGTACTCATTCCTAAAAAAAAAAAGATATTCCCTGTATCTAAAAAAACAATCTAACATTTTTTTTTTTACATAAATCAATGTAAATATTTTGGACATATAAAATGTATTTAAACATTCTCCTTATACTCTTATTTAATGTTAAATGAATAATATTATTAACTAATCCCAACAATTATTAAATAAAAATATTTTAGAAAAAAATATTAAAATAAAAGAAATTAAAAGTGAACTATAATTTGAGACAAATAAAAAATAAATAATCTACTGTCTTTTTAAGATGAAGGGAGTAGTCAACTATTTATTTTTGTTTGCCTCAAATTATAGTCTACTTTCTATTTATTTCAACATTTTAGTCTAAAATATCTATATCTAATGATTGTTGGAATTAATTATTAATGTTAATTAACATTAAATAAATGAATTTTTTCGGTACAAGGCCTGAAAGTTGGATCAACTATCAATTTAAGGCTTAAAAGAAAATTCTTATCGATATAAGACTCGATTCATATAAAACTATCAATTTAAGGCTTAAAATTTTAACACTGTTAACAATCCATTTAACGGAAGCTGACGAGGCAATTAAGTGCCACATAATATATCCATGTGCATCTAATTCAATTAAAAAATAGATTTTATATTTTCTTCTCTCTCTTCTAGTCTTCTTCCATGGACGGGCGACATTATAAACAAATACTTGGCAGTAGAAGTTTTTGGAAGCAACAAGGAAACCAAGTGTCAAACCAATCCGACGAAGCAATTAATTAGGTATCAAATATTTTATGTGGATCATCCAATTCATCAATTAAAGAATAAAAAAGATTTTGTTTCCTTCTTTCATTTCGATGGACGGTCTTTCCATCTCTGATTATATTTTCTTTGTTACTGCAATTGTCATCTACAATATTCACTCCTTTTTTTTCGTTCTTCGACACACATTACCAGTCCAGTAATGATACTGTGTTTTATTTATTTTATAGTTTCTCTCGAGAGATCAATAGCAATTAACTATAGATTAGCATAAGATTTTCATTCCTATTTTACTTATAAATATTAATTGTTATTGCGAATGTTTAATAAATGTTTATATGATCATTTAAATTTCATTGCTTGTTTAGGATTTCTTATTTGTATTATGGTTATTTTACAGATGTCAAGAGAGCATTTTTTTTATCTGTGGGTGGAATTTCAATGAATATGATAGTGACAATGATAATCAATTGGGTGATTACTCTCAACCATTGGTAGATATAACCACTGATAATCAATTCGATGAAGTTAGTGGTGATCCTGAAATAACAACAATACAATCTTTGATGGAATTGAGGAGTATCCATGATTCCGACTCTTCAATTAGTGAAGAGGAAATTGAGTCCGCACATCCATGGAAGAAGACTCAGAGGGAGAAAAAATATTTTTTTTTAATTTTTTAATTGAATTAGATGTCACATGTATATATTATGTGGCACTTAATTGCCTCGTTAGCTTCCGTTCAATGGATTGTTAACGGTGTTAAAATTTTAAGTCTTAAATTGATAATTTTATATGAATCGAGCCTTATATCGATAAAAAAAATTCTTTTAGACCTTAAATTGATAGTTGATCTAACTTTCAAGTCTTGTACCGAAAATATTCCTTAAATAAAAGTATACTAAGAATGTAAAAGTAAATTTTATGTGCCCAACATTTTTCATTGATTTGTGTGAAAATGAAAACTAAAAATTCTCTTCGTCCCACAAATATTGCAACCTTTTTTTTTAGTTTAATATAATTATAGCCTCATTTTCTCTTTTACTTAAGTGCAATATTAAATATTTTATTAACAATTTTATCCCTATTTAAACTTACTTCATGATTGTTTATTAACATTGAATAAATGGTAATTAAGAGTTAGCCACTTAACTTACACCAAATTTATGAGATATTAAAGATAAAATAGATATATTAATTATTTTTAACAAAATTATATATAAAATTAAATGTAGATATTTTTGTGAAAGGAAAGTGAATGTTTTTTTAAGAGTTGCTATACGTACCCGGATTTGAGTATTGAAGATCCAAATTAATACAGTAAATGAATTAAAGTTTACAGTGCAAACTTGTTATATATTAAATGATGTGATAGATATCATAGAATTAATATAAAAAAAATCTGAAAAATTAATGATATATTTATATATACTCCGTATATGTTTATCTTAATTTAAATAGAATCTTTCCATTTAATAATAGTCGAATCAACTTTTACAAAATATAAAATCAGCACATGCCAACAACTCATAAAGTGAATTAATCATATTTAATGGGAATCCTAAAATGATAACGCCAAAATAATCACTTCTATATTAAAATAGTTATCTAATTTATTTCAAATTATAATCACTTCTATATTAAAATATGTAAACTGGAGAACTAGACTGCCCCTCGCTTCTTTTCTGATATGGTCTTTTCTAATAAAATACTCCTTCCATTCTAAAAATTAATCATGTTTTAAAATTTGTATTGATAAATAAAACATCAGTTATTATTTTTCAAAATATGAATTTTTGCCTATAAAATTTATATTATTGTATTCTTATTTATTCAATAATAAATAAATAAAAATTAAATATAAAAGTGAATATTTTCTCTTTTTTACAATAATTTCACACTCTTAATTAACATGAAAACCCTTAATAAATTTTACCCTTACAATATACTCAATTTTACACAAAATGTAGTACTTTTGATTTCACACATACACACAAATCAACCAATTTATTTATTTTATAAATAAAAGTTTAAAAAATTGTCCTTCAAAATCATTTTCTTTATTACACTTTCTTAATATTTGTGTTCATCTAGTTAATTAAAGTTACTCCCTCCATTCCATAATAACTTTTATACTTTACTTTTTTTTAACGTTGCACAATAACTTTAGCACCCTTAAAATGGAAAATCATTTATAAACTACAACCTCACAATATTACAATTTTACACAAAATGTCATTACTTTTGACCCACACATACATACAAGTCAATTCATTTATTGATTTTATAATAAAAGTTTACAAAATTACTTCTTAATATGTATGTATGCCAACCTATGAAAGTTTATTATATATGGAACGAATAAATATTAGTAAAGAAAGATTATTACTTCCTTTTTCCATAATTGTTTGTACTCTTTTTTCTTATTAATTAGTTCATTCCATAATTATTTATACTTCTTAAAAAGAATTTTTTTTCATAAACCTCATCTACAATTGTTTAACCATTCTAAAAATGACATTACTTTTTATCTTCAATTCAATTATTTGTTTTACTTTATTCATAGAGTGGTGGTGGTATAATTTAGGGCAAATAAACAAAAATAATCATGACTATACACCGTCTCACACCCAACAAATCCCCTCACTCAAAATGTTTTAATTTCCCATAATAACATAACATTATTATAAAAGGGCATTTCCTGCTTCCCAAAATCACCTCCACTTTAACCAATGGCAACAAAAACCACCTTATCTCTAATCCTCCCTCTCCTCCTCCTCCTCCTCCTCCACGGCGGCGCCGCCGACAGCCCCATAAAGACGGTGGTGGTGCTGGTAATGGAGAACCGTTCATTCGACCACATGTTGGGGTGGATGAAAAAACTGAACCCGGAAATCAATGGAGTTGATGGATCCGAATCCAACTTCATCAACGTAACCGACCCGAAATCCTCCCGGGTTTTCTTTGGAGAGGATTCACACTTGGTGGACCCGGATCCGGGTCATTCGTTTCAAGCCATAAGGGAGCAGATATTCGGGTCGAATGTCACTTCAGAAACCACACCACCAATGAGTGGCTTTGCTCAGCAGGCTTTTTCAATGGATCCGAATATGACCCGAACCGTTATGAATGGCTTTCTCCCTGATAAGGTACCTGCACCACCTCTTTTACCTCTGCTTTTTTTTTTTTTACTTACCCCTCTCTTATGATTAATAATCCCACATATGCATTGAAAATAGTACAAAATTGTCGGGCCTTACATTAATCACGAGCCATAATCAATCAAAGCAAATGTTTGATTCGTTGGGAATAAAAAATCAATCAAGTCTAATCCAATCTAATCAAGCAAACCAAACAGGTCTTAGAAAATATTCTCCATTCCTAAAAATCTTACGATTTTTGTTTGACGCAGAGTTTAAGAAAAAAATAAAATTAAAGTTAATGAATAATTTTGTAAATTTTTATTTATAAAATAAATAAAATAGTTGAATTGAATATACAGTAGATCCCAAAAGTAATACTACCTCCATTTTATACTTAATAACCCATTTTATCATTTTGGGTGTTCTTACTTGATGATAATTCATTCGTTAAAATCTGAATGTAATTGGTTTGGGTCATTAAGGATGTGATGGAGGGAGTAATATTAATAATAAATATATGTATATTGTGATGATGTGAATGATGATGATTATTTCTATTCATGGGTATGTGATTTTTTAAAAACAAATTAAAGTGAAATGTATGAAAACTTTTGACGCAAAAATTATAAAAAGTAATGAATTAAGGGGAGGGTTTATCAATAAGTTGATAAATTAAGAAAATGTAATGAGAATATTCTTTTAAATGTGAATAAAAAAAGTGAAAATTAAATTGTGATGGAGCAAACATTTTACAATATCATGTGTTCAATCGTTCATACACGAGTGGAGAACAGCTAGCTTTCTGCATGAATTTGACAATTCACAAAATTTTGTCAATCATTTTTGACTTATTGTCTGCCCCCTTTTTTTTAAATGGTTTTTTTTTTTATACTCCGTATTTGTCTTTTTTTAATTATTTTGTAGAACATATTATTTTAACAAATTTACACTTCAATTATTAAGAAAGATTTAAAGAAAATATTACCTTCATTATTGTGAAAAAAGAAAAAACAAATTATATAAAATAAAAAATTTAAGATAAATATTTTAAAATAAATTTTATTTATAAAAAAAACAAACAATATGAAAAGTTGTTAACTTATTGTCTTCCTTTTAGACTATCCAAATGTAGGATTAATTGCCATTGATTGAAATTTAATCTGTATTTAATTATTAAACTTTTACACTATCCATCATTTTTGCATTTCTTATTTATCGGTTTTTAATACAATACATTAGTGTAATAAATGATATCACATGTGATATGTTAAGAACAATAAAATATAAAATGATACTCCGCATATCTTGCTTAAATGAGTGATGTACAAAAACTCCACATTTTCCTGCTTAACTTATCTATTCTGTTATTATAGGAGTACATTTTATTTCATTTTAATCAACATTTTTTTATTAAATTATTTATTTTCATTTTTATCAACATTTTACTTTTAGACAGGGTTGGTAAAATGTGTAATTGTAAAGAGTGGAATATGTTTATCTAATCTATCCTTTTGCTCTGAAAAAATGTACCCACAACTACAACACGTGAATAGGTATTAATCATGAATTGATGATTAAAATAATATATCTAGTTATGAAATCGACAATATGCCCATCGAACAATCGTTCTGTCTGCATCTATCCACTACATGTCATTTTTTAACTATTGTTCAATTTTTTTAATCTTTTATATCCTCTCGTCCCTGTTTTTTCAATTGTTTTAATTAAAAAAATATAATAAAATAATAAATATAGTATAAAGTGATAAATTTTTAATTACTTTTTGATACATGGTTTAAAAAAAGTGATTGAGAAAAGATAGAGATAGAAAGAAACTTTAAATATAAAGTGTGGTGTAAGAATAAAATAATTAAAATATATTTATAAAAAAATATATATGAGAAACTTATAGATGGATTACGGAACAAAATGATGAAATGATAAACTTATAAGCAGATGTAGGGAGTAATAGGGTTTTTTTTAAGGGTTGTTTTAATCAAATAGGTAAAAGGACAAATTTCACTCTTTTTTTTTTTTTTTTTTGATTCACTCTCTTTTTCACTTTCAGGTGTCAGTTTACAAGGCCTTGGTGTCCGAATTTGCAGTGTTCGATCGATGGTTCGCATCAGTCCCAGCTTCTACACAGCCGAACCGGCTGTACGTCCACTCGGGCACCTCCCATGGCGCCACCTCCAACGTGGCAGCACTTCTAGCAAAAGGCTACCCGCAGCGCACCATTTTCGAGGATCTCGAAGATGGTGGGCTGTCCTTCGGAATATACTTCCAGAACATTCCAGCCACACTTTTCTATAGAAATCTAAGAAAGATCAAGTACGTAGGGAAGTTCCATCCGTACGGTCTTTCCTTCAAGAAAGATGCCAAAAAGGGGAAGCTCCCGAGCTACACTGTGGTGGAGCAGCGGTACACAGACTCTAAGCTAGAGCCCGCCAACGATGATCATCCATCGCACGATGTTTATCAAGGCCAGATGTTTGTGAAGGAGGTGTACGAGACCTTGAGGGCGAGCCCGCAGTGGAACCAAACCCTGCTTCTGATCACGTACGATGAGCATGGCGGTTTCTTTGATCATGTGGCCACACCGAATAAGGGGGTTCCAAGCCCGGATGACATTGTTGGGCCCGACCCATTTTTCTTCAAGTTTGACAGGCTGGGAGTTAGGGTTCCAACAATTGCCATCTCTCCCTGGATTAAGAAGGGGATTGTTGTGCATGGCCCCAATGGCTCGCCCACGCAGACGTCGGAATACGAGCATTCTTCAATTCCCGCGACCGTGAGAAAGATCTTCAACCTCACATCGCCACCTCTTACAAAGCGGGAGGCGTGGGCCGGCACCTTCGAAAACATTCTCCAACAGCTCAGTCAGCCCAGGACTGATTGCCCAGGTTACCCTGGCCTCCCCCTATCAGGAATGGATCACCTCCTGTAAAAAAGAACCCGTTCTGTGCAAGGGTGGTCCCTTGGATCACATGCTGCATAGGACCCTCCTGTACAGGAGGTGATCCCAGCCCTCTCTCTATATATTATATTTATATAAAAAGAAAGTTCACGTGAACCTGATTATTGTATTTTGCAACACAGATCAACTTCCAACTCCAGTTAAAATCAGGGAGGGAGAAGCGAATGAAGACGCTAAAGTGAGTGAATTCCAGCAAGAGTTGATACAACTTGCAGCAGTTTTGAAGGGAGAAAATATATTGACGAGCTTTGAGAAGATTGGGAAGAACATGAGTGTGAGGGAAGGGAAAGAATACATGGAGACTGCTGTGAAAAGCTTCTTTGAAGCTGGGCTTGCTGCTAAAAACATGGGGGTTGATGTTGAACAAATCGTCAAAATGAGACCCTCCCTATCTACAAGACCATAGACATACACACACACTCAAATGTATTCTTTTGGCACATATCAACTAAACAAATGCAGTTTCTGCAAATAATATATATAACTTACATTGGGATTAAATTAATAAAACAAAATTCAAGGTTTTCTAGAGTATTTTAAAATATAAATATAAATCCTGTTCTACTTTAAAATATCCAACTTCCTATGAAACGTCAAGTACTACAACTACAATCAATAATAATTTAATATTATCTCATTTCTAAAATGATGCTCCATTTTTTTTTTTACATCACTTATTCTATCTACCTTCTAACTTTAAAAAGTATTCTTGTATAACATTAAAACAATAAGCATACGTTAAATAGATCAGATCTTGAAGCTCCCATATGATTCAGTGTATGTTGGCACTCAGCCTCGTCCTCGCCTGCAGCAAGAGTAGCATATTTCAGGATCACCCTTTGCAACTATATAGTTATGTGATGCAGCGAGAGCGTATAAAAACAAAGATAGAACATACACTAATTCTGTTGATTCTAAAAATATTTTCGAACAAAGTGATAAACTCAACTACGTTTAATTCACGAAAAATACAGTAAAAGGATATATGAGGAAAATTGTTAGGAATTAATATACAAGAATTAATTCCCACCCTCTCTACAAGTTCGGACTTTTAGATGAGACGGAATTCTTTCATGGTATCAGAACAAACCGGGCAAACGACCTAGGTTCGATTCCTATTGGAAGCACTCCACCCATTTAAATTGTCCACTCGATGGGCCTCCTCCCCAAAAAGGGTAATACCTTAATACCCTCCCTCACGTGAGACCGGGGACCAGGTCGACACGTGGTTCCACAGGTGGATCCACACATCGAAGTAGAGAGTAGGAAATAATATACAAGAATTAATTCCCACCCTCTCTACAAGTTCGGACTTTTAGATGAGACGGAATTCTTTCATGGTATCAGAGCAAACCGGGCAAACGACCTGAGTTCGATTCCTGTTGAAAGCACTCCACCCATTTAAATCTTCCACTCGATGAGCCTCCTCCCCAAAAAAGGGTAAGAGGTGTTAATCCGACCCACGAGTGAGGGGGAGTGTTAGGAATTAATATACAAGAATTAATTCCCACCCTCTCTACAAGTTCGGACTTTTAGATGAGACGAAATTCTTTAAAAAATCCTTGTTATTAGAATAAACATGTAGCTAAAAGGTGTATAGAGGTGCAAATGTTACTGATTCATAAAAGGGTGTAAATTAATCTAAATCCACTATTTTACATGCAATCAATTACTGATAAAAACTTCATTTTATCATCAGCTCATTGCATGAGGTTCATTTTGGGGGAATTTTTCAATCAACAAGATTGAAAGGAATGAACTTTAAAGGGAAAAATAAAGGGCTAACATTGTTTTTAGATACCACGTGCCATAGAAATATCAATGCTGACACTTGAAGCACATGCGCTAATTCAAACAATCCACATTTTCTGTTTAATTTTGTAAAAAATCTATATGTATATATATAGTAATTTGCTGAATAAATTGAATTTGGAATAAAATTTCCATAACTAATAAAAACAATTGCAGAAGTTAAAGATAGCTTCACAATAAAATAAAATTGCAGAAGTTAAAGATGGAATAATAAAGTTACCTGAGAGTGCAAATTCAGGGAGAAAGAAAGGGTAATGCTTGAGAGGGACTAATGCCATTGGTAGAGCACCTGATTCCCTACACCAAGCACAACCGTAGCAACCACCCTCCGATCAACGACACAGCTCTTGTTCTCCATAATTATACTGGCTGAGGGTCAGAGTTTTGAAGCATGGGAACAATATTTTGAAGTCTTGCTAACAACTCGTCACACGGAATGCTACTGCTTTCCAAATTCTCTTGTGCGAAACTTGGTAGAAGCTTTGCAACATCATGGCCTTGAGGTATATCACATATACAGTTTAAGATTGTAGAAGTAAGTTTATCATCAAGAACAACACCTTCAGCCGCCATTTTATGAAGCAAACTGATTACTTCTTCACTACTTCCGTCTGCCTTGAAGCCTTTGAGTAAAGAATCATAAACACAGGCATGTGGTGGATAGCCAGATGCCTTCATTCTTTCAACCAAACTTTTAGCCTCTATCATCAGTCCTAATTTTGAAAACCTATTAATTAAAACTGAAAAAGTCAATGCATCTGGACGCAGGCCCCTTTGCTGCATATCAACCACTAATTCATTGGCACACTCAACATCCCCTGCTTTAATGGTTGAGTCAATCATAATGTTGTACGAAACAACATCAGGTTTACAACTGCCATTGACCATATCTGTAAACAAAACTCTTGCTTGACCGATGCTACTCTCCCTGCATAAGGCGGCCATCAACATGTTGTATTCCAACGAGGTAGGACTAGGACCTGAGGTTCTCATTTTATTAAAAAAGCCTTTTGCAATATTTATACAGTTGCACACACATAAGCCATTTAGAAAGAGTACTATAAGCCCTTGAATCCAAAATCAATCCCATCTGTAAAAGCTCCTTCCAAAGGTTCAAAGCTTTCTTAACATTGCTCACTTTTAGATAAGCTCCAATCAGCATGGTAAATGGCACAGCATCAATTGACTTATTCTGTTCAACCATTTCACGAATAATTTTTTCGGCCTTTCCAAAACGGGCTTCCCTGCACAACCCTTTGACTAGAGTACTGAGAGTCCATGAATCAGGCTCAACACTGTTTTTGTTCAAAAACATTAAATCAAAAAGCTTCATGGCTTCGTCCACTTTCCCAAGGTCACAGAGACCCTTCAAGACAATATTATAAGATACAATATCAGGATTTTTATCCTTTTCCACCATCATCTTCAAAATCCTAAAGGCATCATTGGAATGACCCGCCTTGCATAATCCATCAATAAGAACGTTGTATGTTGTACTAGTAGGATCTTGTCCCTTGTCCAACATGAAGTTAAACAATTCAACTGCTTTCTCAACCCTCCCAGATTGGCAAAGGCTACCAATCATACTTGTAAACGTAACAACATCAGCACGAATCCCACTTCTAATCATCTCATTGAACAACTGCTTCACTTGTTTCAAGTTTCCCTTCTGGCAAACACCGCGCAACAAGCAGGTGTAAGTAACTCTATCTGGAGAAATTCCTTTGCCCAACATTTCAGTCTTAACTTCATTTGCCCTATCAAGATCTCCTTTACTACAAAAACCATTTATAAGCGTGTTATAGAAAAAAGCATCAGGTTCCAATCCTTTCATCTTCATCTCTTGCAACAACAACATTGCTTGCTGCACCCTCCCCTCCACAAAATGAGCATCCATCAGCATATTATACGTGATCAAACTGGGAGCCATATTTGCAGCCTCCATTCTTTTCTTTACACTCATAGCTTCGTCTAATCTCCTCTCCCGGCATAACCCTTTTATCAAAGTATTAAAACTAACTATATCTGGATTTACATAATTTCTATCCATTTGACCTAAAAACACCTCACCCTCAACAGAAAATCCATTACAACAAAGACCATTCATTCAACACAATATTAGCAACATATAGGTTAACGATATACCCATGCTTCAACATCAACCCAATTGCTCCTAGAGCCAATTTGCCAAAGCAGACAACGACATATATCTTGGGAAAGCCCCAGCACATATTATTTTGTTATAGGCATTAAAAGCCATGTCGTACTCTTTATTCTTGACAAGGGTTTGCAGAAGAACATCGGTGATAGGCCCTGAAGGAACAAGACCCTTATCCACAGACAGCTCAAAAAGAGAAAAGGCTTTCCTGCACTCTTCAAGGGAGTATGGCTTTTGACATAGAGATGTAATTTGGGTTTCCACCTTGTTCAAATCTTGGGCTGATGTGATGGCATAGTGTTTGCATGTAAATTCTGTGAATTGAATGAATGAATGAGTAAAATGTTAATGATCTTAAAAATCAAAATCAAGTTTTCACATAGCCTTGATGTCCACATTCATTGTTACTTAGCAAATAGGAATTTCAATAGATTAATTTTTCCAAACAAGATAACCAAAATAAATAATCAATCTACATATTTCATGATACTAACAAACATTGACATCTGAGGAATGAAGAGATTCCACAATTCAAAAATAATTAATTTGAAATTACTTGAGTGAGAGACTGAATCAGTACCGGCGTCTCCAACCTAATCGGTGTGGTGGTAGTCAAACAGAAAACCGAGAGAACTGTGTTTCGATGCTTTCGAGAGGCCGAAATCGCTGTGTAACACTGTTACGATTAAAGAACACGAAGAAGAAGGTTAATACGGTGTCGTCGTAAGTGTAATAAGAAATGTAATACAGTAGGTAGAAAGAATAATACGCTGACGTTTGTTAATTGATTGATTTTGTAAAAGTGTTAGACTAAATAAAGTCGAAAGTGCATGAACCTACATTATGTACTTTTTCAATCATCTTTGAAATAACTACTTTTCCCCCTCTAAATTTTTTTCCGATTTTCCCTCATTTATGTTTTTGAATTCTCGAACGATTTTCCAAACACCTACCCAAGTGGGTTCACAAAAGCCGCAAATGAGTTAGGGTTCAATCACTCAAGCTTCTCTTAATTTTATTGCACATTTCTCGAACGATTGAATGTTTGGCATAAGACTATGTTTATCGTCAGATGGACGTCTTGGCCGTAAGCATACGACAAAAAAAAATCAATTATCAAATACGCCCAAGATCGTAGAACAACCATCAACAACCCACGACAGTCAAATAATTGTGGAGTATTTTTTTTTATCTTAAAAAATTCAAGTATGCCACGTGAAAAAAATTTACTCGTCGATTTTCGATTTTCACTTATCTACTTAAAAAAAAACCCAAAATTCATAAAATTAAATACTTTATAAATAGAGACCAATCTTGATATATTTTGGATCACAATTTCATACACTCCCTTTTCGCTTCTCCTAATTATTTTTCTTCTAAATTGTGTTAATTTTCTTTTTTCTCTTCTAACATGGATCCAAACGATCCCAATTATCATCTCCCAACTAGAAGTGAGCAATAAAAAAAAATCGGACCGGAAAAAAGATCGGAATCGGACCGACCGGTTAATTTTCGGGCCGATCTCCGGTCCATTGAATTTTAAGATTCCGGGTTTCCGGTCTGATCCGGGTAAGACCGGAATTTACTGGACCGGATCGGACCATAATTTTTTTATTTATTTTTATTTATATTCTTTATACTTTTCTAATAATACAACTTTAATTATTATAAACTAAATAAAATTAGGATTGCTAATTTGAAAACTTTAAAAATATTTCTTTCATTATGCTTAGAAACAAATAATTGGTGAGGATGTGAAGTAAAAGTGTTGAGATTTATTACATTTTTTCAAGTATATAATTGAACAAAAATAATCAATTTACTTTTAGTATCAAAATACCATTAATAATATTGTAAATAAAATTCACATTGGCGGAAATTGATCTCAAATGAAGAACTAACACAAATTTATCATTCTTGTTCTTGTATCAAAAAACTTAAAAAAATAAAAAAATAAATTGAAAACCGGTCCGACCATTAAGGTCGATTCCGGTCCTCGTCCAAACCGGGTCCGGTCCGGTTTTGGACCAGTGCACACCCCTACTCCCAACTGAACGCATTACAAGTTTATCCTCCTATATGACTAGTAGGGAACAACTTCGTAATAGAGAAGCCCATGCCGCTCTTAAGAACGACTTGATTGAGCATGGTAAAAATTTGGCACTGATAATTAAATACTCCCTCCGTCCCACAAGTGTTTGCACCACAAAGTGGGCACACTTTTTAAGAAAAAAGTGTAATGAGTGGAGTGTTGAGGGGTAATTTTGTAAAGTTATATTAATAAAGTAAAAAGGTGATTGGAAAGAGGGAAAAAGTAATGGCATTTTGTGTAAATATGTGAATATTGTGAGGGTGGGGTTTATGAGAGAATTTCCTTTTATAGGTGTGCAAACAATTGTGGGACGGACAAATAAGGTAAGTGTGCAAACAGTTGTGGGACGGAGGGAGTATGTAATTTGCATCTTTTTCTTTGTTGTAATTAGACATTTATTTGTAGTTCGATTTATTTATTTTCAGTTGTATTTCAATTTTTGTAATTTTAATTTTATTATTGAATGTTGTAATTTTTTTTTAAGTGTATGGTAATTTTTTATTATAGTTATGAATTTTTTAATATTAAATAATTGTATATATTTTCTAAATATTGTCAAAGTATTATAAAAAATTAATAATAGATATAATTATTATATTATAAAAGAAATAATTTATTAAATGTTGGTTGTGGTTGTGGTGGTTATGGATAAAGTGTGAAAAAAGATGAGTTTGGATTGTGGTGTAAAATATGTAGATGGAGGAGTGAGAAATGAATTTTATATTTGATGACCCGATCATGGTCGGGCATGGATAAACATGGTCTAATAATTTCAAACACCTACCCAAGTGGGTTCACAAAAGCCACAAATAGGGTTCAATCACCCAAGCTTCTCTTGATTTTATTGCACCTTTTTCGAAAATAAAAATCTGAGTAAGTCGGTCGATGTACAAATTAACACACATATTTTTAGACATGGACAAAATCGAACTGATAAACCGTCGGTTACAGTTCAAAATTGGTTTAACCGCCTGTTAATTGCCGATTTGTCGGTTAACTGTCGATTTGTTTTTTTTTTTTATATATATATATACAATTCTTTTATTTTCTAAGTATAATTTGTATTAAATTCTAGTAATGTATTTTCTTAAAAAAAAAAAGGTTAAAACGAAAAAAAAAAATCAAACCGTCGGTTACAGTTCAGATTCGGTTTGATTTTTTCTTAACCCTAACCATCAGTTTCTAACCGTTGAACATGTCTACATATCTTCTAAAATGTTAAAATTATATATTCAAATTATATTTCGTTTCACCCGACACAGCCTAATGTAAGACTTCATTATTTTTTAAACTTTTTTAAAAAAAAATTATTTAAGAAAATCAGATTTTGTTTAGATAAAATGCAGGTTTATTTATTATTATTTAATAAAATAACTGTTCAATTTTTTTATATTTTTTATGTTTTACATTTATTCAACTTTTTTTTTAAAATAATTTCTCAATTTAATTTGACGAAGATGGCTCGGCTGCGATTGTTCCATTTTATTAAGAATGGTGGTTTATTTGATTCTAAATAAAAAGGATATAATGTAAAAAAATATAGTTTAGAGGTTTATTTGATAATATTAGTGGCTAAATTGACATTTATCCTTTTAATTTGATGGAAATGGCTCCATTAATCATTATCCGATTTTATTAAGATAATTAAGTGGCCTATTTTATCATCACTAATAACATTAGGGGTTTGGTGTGTAGGTTTGTTTATTTAGGATAAATGTATGAATGGAAAAGTTAGTAAGATATGATATTAGATAAAAAGTTAATTTGCTTGTTAACAACTACCACAAGATTATGGTTATGATTGAGTTGAATGTTAGCAAGGTCAAAAATATTGGTATCGATGGAAATATCGAGACCTTAAATTTGTGGAAATATCGATGGATATATCGATATCGGTAAATTTTAAAAATTGTGAAAATTTAATAACTAACTTTTAATACATAAATTCAACAAAACAATTTAAATACATTTACATCTATGATAAATTTATAGTATAAACATTTGATATATTTTTTAATTTATCGACATTTCTCAATTTTTTTCCGATATTTTTCGATATTTTACCGATATTAGTCTCGATATTGTTATTGTATATCGATATTTTCAATTTTTTTACAAATATCGTGGAAATATCGTTTCTTCCCAATATCAATATCGGTGACCGCAAAAAATGGATATATTGAGGATATATCGGGGAAATTTCCGGATATTTTCGTCCATGAATGTTAGGACAAAATGACCATATTGTCCTCAATTAATAAATATTTTTACATTTTTACCCCAATCACAAAAGCCATACAAATCGTATATTTTACACAAAGTTACCTAAATTCCTTCTTGAAAACCTCCTCTTCTCACCTCGAAACCATTTGTGTCCGGTGTCCATTGTTGTGGTGGATAATTGACGGCACTAGGTTACTCGTTCATCGGCGTTTGGGTTTAATCGACGGCACTAGGTTACTCGTTCGTCGGCGTTTGGGTTTAATTGAAGGGTAATCAACTGCGATTTGTTCCCGAATTTCAATTCGAAGGGTTGTCAATCGATGACTCGTACTTCGTCGTTCAACCTCCACGATTGGTTCCTGTTTACGAGCACTTCCTGCTAGGTACGACTTTAATAAAAAAAAGCAAATGTTACACATTTTTTTCATAAGTATGTATGTTTTTTTTTTTTTTTGGAGTTTTGGATTCCTTTTCATTGATTAAATTTCCTTGCTTCCTTCTTTGGGGATTTTGGTATGTTAGATTCATTTTTTATATCACCGTAGCAGTGGTATATTTTAGACTTAGTGCTTCATTTCTTTGCTTTCGGTTCGTAATTGTGTTTGGGTGTGTTTTATTTTGAATGTTGTAGTTAGGACTGTGGATTTGAATACGAGTTTAAGTGCGTTTTAATTCGTGATTAAATGAGTTTTGAATGTTGTAGTTAGGACTGTGGACTTGAGTTTGTACTGAGTTTTGAATGTTGTACTGAGTTTTGAATGTTGTAGTTAGGACCGTGGACTTGTGTTTGTACTTAATTGCATACGTACTTAACATCGCAAAATCATACTTAATTCCTAATTTACTAAATTCGTGATTAACTGAGTTTTGAATGTTGTAGTTAGGATTGTGGACTTGTGTTTGTACTTAATTGCATACATTACAATCATACTTAACATCGCAAAATATATGTACATATTATACAATATGTCGTCTTCATCTCACGACATAGAACTTCCAGAGTGCTCACGTGGAGCTGGAATGATGCATTTGCGCCGTTCTAGCAATTTTGCAAAGAATTCTAGACGTGTCTAAAGTGTCCGATCGATGGCAATCACGCAGGTAGTTTTCGTTGGTATGATGAATACGTTCGTAATGCACATGCAACAACATCTCCTTCGAATGTTAGCCAGTCATCAAGTATCCCCATTAGGATGACGAGTGACACGTTTTCTCCTTGTAAGCTGGTTCATGCCTCGACAAATGGTGTGCGGCGTCGAACCTTAAGCATTCCCGGTGTTGAAAACTGTATTGTTAATGGTCAGACTATAATGGAACTAAACGACGTCCCGGTTCGTCCACAACAACCTGTGATAATGTGGTGTACGTATGCGTTGCTAATGTTATTTACGGCATCAACCTTCTTTATGTTAGGGTTCGTTGTTGGGCTCAATATGTAATTTCCTATTATAACGTTCCTATATTCCGTATGTTTGTAATTTAAAATTCTTAGGCACTCTTATGCATATTATTAGGAAATAATTTTGGTTATGTAAACATTCAATGCTACCACCTATTCAATGCTTATTAGCTGTTGAGTTTTGATCTTGATGGGCTGAAGATATGCATTATTAATATTGTTTGATTTATGTCAAAATTCACATCAAAACTGCTACAATTTGAAAATTCACATCAATACTTTAAATTTATGATTGTACTTTTGCTGCGTGGGATGGTTGAGTTTTTATAAATGGTTGAGATGTATTATACATTCATTAGATGTTAGGTCATTAGGTGGAGCTCATTAATTGTATAAACCCATTTTGTAATTAGGTGGAGGCGTGGAGCTCATTAAATTGGAGAGTTGTAATATACACAGTGAGCTTTATAAATAACACGCATACACACCACTTCCTACACTACACCTCCTACATAAAAAAAGAATGAGTAACAAAGTCAAGATGAGCTTTGAGAACATTTCTCCACAGGCTACGTATTTTTACATGGGTCGGTGGACTGAAGAAACCGTCAACGTCTTCATACGTGTGCTTGTGAGCTTCGAGCAAAGTGGAGATTGGGACGTCCACGCTGATAACCTCTAATCCCTCATAGACGCTCATGAATTCGTTAATGTGATGATGGACAAGGACTTCTCTTGGGACGAAGTCCTTTCTCTCGTGACTTTGTTGAAAGACTTCAAAGCGTTGCTCGATGTTGAAGGTGTCCGTTGGGATCACGCTGTTAATCACGTCTACGTGCCGTCATGAGTTCCAATCTTCGAGGTACAAATAATATGGCATTACATCTTCTACGTTACATCTTCCATATCATCAATGTCATGAACAATAAAGTATAATGAAGTTCATTGCTTTTTTCGCGTACATGGTAAACATTCTTATGATGATCTTCATTATCGTAGGAAAATGAGTTTGCAAAGGCATTTTATTGTAAGGGTGACACTATGTTCGAGAGCTTGGAAGAGTTGTTCGGCATTGACAATGTGCACAATAATGTTATTTCTATTTGCTCTGACAGTGTGGTCATCGGTCTACCCAACAATGCCACTACACCTTACGTCATACCAGATTCAGATGACGACGACGAGGTTCAATCTCCTAACCTTGCCGTTCGCAAACTGCCGCGTCGGGTGTTATTAAATGAAACTCATGGCAGCCGTCTTTGTGTTGTCATTAGTGCAGAAAGCAACAACGTGTTTGTTCCAACTGAGACCGTGAGGGTTAAGGGAAAGAAGCCGTTGTTCGCAACTGAGACTCCACTACCACCATTGTTTGATAATTCAAAGGTAACTACGATCACCATCAAAAGAGAATCAAACTCTTTTGCATCGTCAAGCCCTTTCAAGCTAGGTGGTCCTAAACCCTTCGGAAAGAAGTGAAATATTAAGTATGATATTACGTGCTAGTAAGTTATGTTATTTATATCGTTTTGATGTTTCGTACCCTAGACCGTGTTCTTGTTTTCTAATTGTTACCAAGCCGTAGTTTCCGATCGGTAGTCCATATAAGACATGTAGGTTTGGTATTATTTTGTGCTACATGTTGACCGGTCTACGTAGTAATATGAATGTTATATTATGGTTTTTAAAATGTTACACACTGCTTAAAATGCATAAATACACCAAGTCCCCAATACTAGTTATATACATCAAAAGCTTACACCAGTCATATACTAGCCAATAAATACAAAAACTTACAGTAGCATTGCTTACACCAAGTCCCCAATACTAGTCATATCCATCAAAAGAAAAAACCTTTCCGCAACATTGCTTACACCAATCCCCTATACTAGTCCACCATTAAAAGCAAAAAATGTACATAAAAAAGTCATGCAAACATAATGGCCCACTTTAAATATCAAATGTAACCATACTAGTCCATGAAAAACAAAAAGTTAGAGCAAGAACAACTTTCATCCTCTCGATTTAGTCCATTTATGATACGCGTACAAAACACGTTGCTCCTCCGGAAGGCCCATGAAAACTTCCAAAATTTCAACCTTCGATCCTATGATCTCAGCAAGATCGAATTTCTCGGTCATTGTTAGCCTTGTTACGTCAGTAAGAAGTCCAAATACCTTGTTCCTCTTCAATCCCAAATTGTGGTCGTACCCAATCTTGTCCGCAATTGATTGAATACGATCGTCGGTTGAACGGTAGAAATTAGTGATTATTTCGTACAAAGCTGGGTCGTTTGACACTCCACTGCGCCTTTTTTTGTTGGCAGCAACGGTTGAAGTTGGCTCGGTGGCTTTGGCCTGAAATGCAGAACTATTTTCGTCACAACCATCGTTAACATGCGAATCAGCATGTTGTGAGCCATTGTGTTCGTCGAGATTGACATAGTTGTCCCCGTTTGACTCGGGAACACTCTGTGGCGGCGTTGAGTTTTGGTATTTGTTTCGCATGTAGTGTGCTGCATCCATTACGTCTTCAGCTACATCTCCTTGCGATCTATCCTTTCCAAACACCTCAAGCCAATCTTAAAACATAAGCTATTCTTTGACGCGCATACTGCGCATATTCGAGTCCTTCTACACCATCCAAAACAGAATAGAATTAATGTTATACATACAACACAATAAATTCATTATGCAGAGTAAAAAAAAAAAGTGTTTGTAGTAATAAATTAATGTTAAGTGCAGAGTAAAAAAATAATCAATAATTTTACTTAAAATCATATATACATATTGAACCACAAACCTACTTACTCTTATGTATCATCAATATAACACAAAACTAATAGGAGATATAGGCAATGTGCTTGTAGTAAATTAATGTTGAATGCAGAGTTCAAAAAAATCAATAATTTTACTTAAAATCATATATACACATTGAACCACAAACCAACTTACTCTTATGACTTCCTCCCATTGCTCGTCTGTTACGTCGAGAGTATTTGTTATCGAGTTCCAACCAACGCCCGTTGTGTCTCTTTGAGCAGATATCAATAAAGCATGGGTTTTCCTCCACGTGGTTAACTTTGATGTTATGTTCGGATTGATGACCAAGTCCGTTTGTGGGTTGGCTCGCTTCATTGCATCCTCTAATTTGTTCAAGTAGCCAATACGAAATCCATTTTCACTCTTCCGCCCAGTACGAGATCTTTTAGTGCATGAATGAGAACCATCTCCTCATTTTTAGTCCAGGTTCGTCGATGTCTGCCAGGTGGCTTTTTGAGCGAGCCTCTACCACGTTTCACCATAGTTTTCTGGGCCGTATGTGTAGCAAACGTATGTGGTTGGGCCGTAGGTGTAGCAAACGTACGTTGTTGGGCAGTATGTGATTGGTCTTGTGGTGGTTGGCCCGCCATCGTCACCGCCTGTCCTGATAAGCATACAATAATCAGAACTTAATAAACATTGATTAATCAGTACTTAATGAAACTGTTGATGTTGATATAAGTGTTCTGTTTAGTGATCCAACACTAACAGTCGAGTGTTTTGTTTGATGTTCCCAACACTTATGACAACATCAGAATTTGCCCTTCCTTTTCTCACTAACTCCGATCTTACGCTTGTTGTCTAATGATGTCCCCAGAGCAGTTAGAAGACGTGGGCAACACCAAGTCATGCCATTGCGTGAGAGTGAGAAGTTATTAGACATGGTATAACAAGTCCCTACATTCTAGGAGTGGTGGAGAGAAGTTACTTAAACCGCATGATCTCACGGCTGTGATGATCATGGGAGTTGATGGCAGTTCGTCCATGATGCCTATAAATACAGAAGATGCCTCAACACAAGATATACAAGAAGAAAAGCTGAAATCGATCACTACTCTATTGAACGCTATATACGCTTCTAGTTAGGAAAATCTTTGTTTCTTCTTGTAGATCTTCATACTATTGTAAACCTGAATAGTAGTGTGTTAGATCATAGTCTTATTTACTAGGTTGTGTGTATAGATCTATGAGGGAGATAGTTTCATAGAACTTAGTAAATCATTTACACTTTCGTAGTGTTATTATACACCTCAAAGAGGTTGTACTCGTTTCACATATTTTTAATATAGTGAACAACATAGATTATTTTATAATCTATGCAAATTTTGAATACTTCTATTTTCAGTACGTGCATTTTAATTTCCGCTGCATAGTGTTGTCGGGACAGTGCCAACACGACAGACAACATCTCTGATTTCGCACGCACACACACTTTCAGTTGGTATTAGAGCCAACTACTTGATACACTAAGTAGAGATTCTGCTTAGAGTGTGTAAATCTGAAATGGAGTATCCACTTTCACCCGCACTAAAGCCTCCGATTCTAGATGGCACGAATTATGCCTTTTGGAAACCAAAAATGAGAATTTACATCAAATCCATTGATGAACGAGCCTGGAGGAGTGTTCTTGCTGGTTGGACGCAACCAAGAACCACGACAGATGAAGACAATGAAGCTCGGATCAAGAGAGAGCTCGACTGGACTGCTGAAGAAATCACAACTGCAAGTTACAATTCAAAGGCGTTGAATGCAATCTTCACCTCAACTGATGCCTCAATGTTCAAAATCATATCAAACTACATATCTTCGAAGGATGCATGGGATCGGCTGCAAGAACATTGTGAAGGATCGGATAGTGTACGAAGAACCAGACTTCGTATGCTTGGAACCAAGTTCGAGAATCTGAGGATGAAAGAAGATGAAACCATTTCATCTTACAATGAAAAGCTGACTGAGATTTCAAATGAAGCTCATTCTCTTGGAGATCCAATATCCAATACAAGGTTAGCACATAAAATTCTTAGATCAGTTCCTAAACGTTTTGAACCTAAGATATGTGCTATAGAAGAAGCTAAGGATACAGATGTGTTAAGTCAAAATGAATTGATTGGTATTTTAAAAACTTATGAAATGAACATATCTGAAAAGACTGATAATGAAAAGAAAGTGCTTGTTTTCAAAGGTGATGGCTCATCATCTGCATCATCAGGTTCTGGAAAGTCTCCTTATGCTACTGAAATTGATTCTGATGAAGATGATATTGAGGAATATCTTCACAATCCTGATTACATGGCATTTATTACTAAACAGTTTAAGACATTCATGAAGAATAAGAAATTCAAAGATAACATTCAACCTAAGGTCCAGATTAATAATACTCAACAATTGCCTGTTAGGAAGAACACTTTTAATCCTTCTAGACAATTAGAAAGAGGAAACATGTTTAGATCTGACCAGGATTATAGGAAGAATGTTAAATGTGATGCATGTTCTGGATATGGTCATTATGCTAATGAATGTGCCAACACCATTCTAAAAAAGAAACTTAATTTCAGTGCTACTTTAAGTGATGAGTCTGATGTTGAACATGATCCTGAAAAAGACCTTGAAAAAGCTTTCTCTGCTAGAATTGTGTATGATGATACTCTTGATGATGATCTGGATGATTATTACGATCTGAGGACAAATGAGCCATTATTTAGGAAATCACTGAATAATAATGCTCCAGAAATTAACTGTTTCACAAGTTCTGTTACAGAGACATGTACATCAAGTAAAGCAGGTTTATCCAGAAGAGATGTTGATATTCAAGACTTGTCTAACACTGTTTTCAAACTAGAAAGTCTTTTAACTAAGAAGGATAAAGAAATTTCTAAACTAAAAGAAACACTAGAAGTGTCTGTTCTTGATTTTAAGAAATATTCTTATGAAAAACCTTTAACAAATGAAAAAGTTTTCAAGATATCCTCTGAAACTGAGAAACTTAATTACATAATTAAGTCTCTGAACTTTGAAAATTCTGATTTAAGGGAATCTATTACTAAGCTGGAAGGTATTCTAACAAGAAAAGATATTGAGATATCTAAACTTGAAGATAGATTGAAGGAAGCCTCTCTGAGCTTTAAAAGATTTTCTGAAGGACTCTCTTATGACCAACAATTCAAGAAGAATAGGTATTAGCTACCAAGGTAAAAATTCTAAAAATTCTGAACTTAAGAAACCTACTGTATTTGTAAAAGCTGAAGTGAATTACAATCCTAGTGTTTCTGCTAAATCTCAGATCAATATAAAAGATGTGATTTGTCATTACTGTTTTAAAAAGGGTCATAAAAGTCCTCAATGTTTAAAGAAGAAAAATCATCTGAAAAATTATGTATTGCCTAAAATGATTCAACATTCAAGATCACATTCTGTATGGACACCAAAAGAAAATACATCTTGTAATGTTGTTCATATGTCTTTAAAAGCATGTATTCCTGGATTATGGTACTTTGATAGTGGTTGTTTATAATGACACATGACAAGTCAAATTGATTATCTTTCTGATTATACTGTTTATAATGGTGTGGATCTAAAGGAAAAATCATTGGTAGAGGGACATTAAATGTTCCTGGTTTTCCTAAGTTGTCCAATGTTCTGCATGTTGATGGATTACTGACCAATCTTATAAGTATTAGTCAATTATGTGATGATGATTTGCATGTTAAATTTGACAAGAATTCATGTTATGTGTTAGACAAAGATTCTGAATGTATAATGATGGAAAACATATCTGCTGATAATTGCTATCTCATTGAATCTAAACTTACTTGTAATAAGGCTAAAGTTGATGATAGTACATTATGGCATCACAAACTTGGACATGCTAATTACAGACAGCTTGATAAACTTGTTAGATTGAAAGCTGTTACAGGGTTACCAGATTTGAAATTTTCAGATAAAAAGGTTTGTGGACCTTGTCAAAAAGGCAAACAAGTTATAGTGTCTCATAAAATGTTGGGACATTGCTCAACTAAACACTGCTTCGAATTACTGAACATGGATCTTATGGGTCCTATGGAAACATAAAGTATTGTAGGTAAAAGGTATTCTCTAGTTGTGGTTGATGATTATTCCAGATTCACATGGATTGAATTCTTAAAAGATAAATCTGAAACTTTTTCCATTTTCAAAATTCTGTATAAAAGATTCAAGAATGTTTTCAACTCCAAAGTTTGCAGAATTAGGTCTGATCATGGAAGGGAATTTGAAAATAGTTCCTTTACTGAGTTTTGTGAATCAAAAGGAATAATACAATAGTTTTCATCACCTAAAACTCCTCAACAAAATGGCATAGCAGAAAGGAAGAATAGAACACTTCAAGAAATGGCTAGAGTCATGTTATGTTCTAAGAACTTATCCAAAAGATTTTGGGCAGAAGCTCTTAATACTGCTTGTCATATTGCTAATATAGTTTATATTAGAACAAATTCTACTAGAACTCCATATGAAATTCTGAACAATAGAAAGCCTAACCTTAAATATTTCCATGTTTTTGGTTGTGTATTCTACATCTTGAATGACATGGATCAGTTATATAAGTTTGATTCAAAGAGTGATAAAGGGTTCTTTCTTGGCTATTCAAGAAATAGCAAGGCCTATAGAATATATAACTTTAGGACTGATACTGTACAAGAGTCTGTAAATGTTGTTATTGATGATGATACAAGTATTACAGGTAAAAACATTGAAGATGAAGACATATCAGATTTGATTGATGTTCCAATCAATACTGAAAATGTTGAACAGGTTCAGAATGTTGAGAAGAATGATGACACACCAGAGGAATCATCTGATAATACAGATACTGAAAATCTGTATAATCTCCAGAAGTATCACCCACATGATCAAATCATTGGTGAACAGTCTACAGGTGTTCAAACTAGAAGAAGGATGGGTATGAACTCAAAGGATGTGGTAAGATCTATATGTATGTCATCTATGTGCAATAAGGTAAATCATGAATGTTATCACTCTAAGATTGAACCTAAAAATGTTAAAGAAGCATTAGATGATGAAAATTGGATTGAAGCTATGCATGAAGAACTAAATCAGTTTGTTAGAAATGATGTTTGGACATTAGTTCCTAGACTAGACCATGTTAATGTCATAGGGACTAAATGGATTTTCAAAAACAAGACTGATGAGATGGGAAACATAATTAGAAACAAAGCTAGGTTGGTTGCTCAAGGGTATACACAAGTAGAAGGTGTAGACTTTGATGAAACATTTTCTCCTATTGCTAAAATTGAATCCATTAGGCTATTACTTGCTATTGCATGTTATATTGATATAAAACTACACCAAATGGATGTTAAAACTGCTTTTTTAAATGGTATTCTTATGGAAGAAGCCTATGCTGAACAACCAAAATGCTTTGAAAACCCTGATTTTCCTGATCATGTCTTTAAACTGAAAAATGCTCTATATGGTTTGAAGCAAGCACCTAGAGCATGGTATGAAAGACTAATTGATTTCTTGATTGAGTTTGGTTTTATAAGAGGAGA
Source organism: Galeopsis tetrahit (assembly GCA_963675135.1). Classification (NCBI taxonomy): domain Eukaryota; kingdom Viridiplantae; phylum Streptophyta; class Magnoliopsida; order Lamiales; family Lamiaceae; genus Galeopsis; species Galeopsis tetrahit. The sequence goes on from OY776122.1 coordinate 37,419,961, forward strand.
AGCTGATAGAACACTGTTCATTAAACATGAGAAAAATGCTACTGTGATTGCTCAAATCTATGTTGATGATATAGTATTTGGTTCTACTTGTGATGATATGTTCAAACACTATGTAAATGAAATGACATCTACTTTTGAAATGTTCATGGTTGGTGATTTGAATTACTTCATAGGATTGCAAATTAAACAGCAAAAAGATGGGATTTTTATTTCACAAAGTAAGTATGCTAAAAATCTTGTAAAAAGATTTGGTTTGGAAAATGCTAAACACATGAAAACACCTATGGGATCAACTCAGAAAATAAGTAAAGACAATGTTGGCCAGAATGTTGACCCAAAACTGTACGTAGTCTTCTTTATTTGAGCTCTAGTAGACCTGATATCATGTTCAGTGTATGTTTATGTGCTAGATACCAATCTAACCCTAAAGAATCACATATGAATGTTGTTAAAAGAATCATTAAGTATGTTGCAGGAACAAGTGATTTAGGCATTTGGTATAGCAAAGATACAAATTTTACCTTGATAGGGTATAATGATGCAGATTGGGCAGGTGATTGTGATGACAGGAAAAACATAAGTGGTGGTTGCTTTTATATGGGAAACAACTTGATCTCTTGGCACAGCAGAAAACAAAACTGTGTGTCTCAATCAACAGCTGAATCAGAATACATTGCAGCAGGGAGTTGTTGTACTCAATTATTATGGTTGCAAAAAATGTTTCATGATTATGGCTTACATAGTGATGTATTGACTGTGTACTGTGATAATACGAGTGCTATAAATATTTCAAAAAATCCAGTGCAACATTCATTAACAAAGCATATAAGTATAAGACATCATTTCATTAGAGATCTTGTTGAAAAGAAAGTTGTTAAGTTGGAGTACATATCTACTGAAAAACAATTGCCTGATATTTTCACCAAAGCTCTTGATGACAAGAGGTTTTCATCCCTTCGAAAATCTCTTGGTTTGTGTAATATCTGAAAATATGATCAAGGGTGTTGTATCAAATGCGGTAGCATTTTAAACAACACTAAGATAAAGTCTCTTATTTGTTTCATTGCTTTAATTTTCGTAATTATTGAATTAATGAAATTCCTTGTGATTGCTATCTGAATTCTAAGTGACTTGTGAATAATACTAAAAGAGCCTATACATCTCTCAAATGCTGAAAAAGAAAAATCACTTATTAGATGCTTTATAAATCACCGAGTAACTATGAGACACGGAGCTCACTACTACGATGATCTCTTTTCAAAAGGTGATATAAATTGCATCAAAATATTCACAAATCCATTGAGTAACTATGGGGCACGGAGTTCGCTGCTACGATGCACTCTTTTCAAAAGATGGATCAATGTGAAGTGTGATTAAAGAAAAAGAAATTAGAGCAACACATATGATGTAAAATCATGAAAAAACTGTGTTGAGGTGTATAGAATGCCAACAATAGTCGAAACACTCGTAAACTCAGATTCTTATCCCAATTTTCTAGGAATTTGTTATTTTTGATAATTATTAAACATTATTCTCTGAAATATTTAATTGACTAAGTCTTACCTTAATTTATTATTTCAGTTATTATATTTATTTCTGCTAATTTTTATTTTTTCAGATAATTTTTTCTTCAACTTCACACGATCATTTAGTGGGGAAGTTATCTCCACTACTCTACTTCCCTCACTCTCAGAATCGTGTATCTCCCACTTCTTCAATTCTCCTTATAAGATGAATCTTCATAGTAGTGTTGGTAAATACATTAAAGGCTTTGTTAATTCTTTTAAGCACGGTAAATATAAATATCAATTGAGTAAAATAAAAAAATAAAATTTAAAAAAATTAATGGAGTATTATTTATTAATGATAAAATTAAAATAAAATTAATTGAAGTAAAATAAAGGCCCATGAAAAAAATGTATGTGTTAAATTGATATAGTAAATGTGTCATGTGTTATTGGATTGGATATAGTAAATGGGTCATGTGTTATTGGATTGGATATAGTAGTTACATACATGTAACTGGTACACAAGAGTACAACTCTTTAAATATTTAGAATTTTTATTTTTAATTAAAAAAATAATAATAAAACACGGGCTATTTTGGCCCGGTAGCCCGACAGCCCGACCAAGGCCAAACTGGGCCTCATATTTCCAGGCCCGGTTTCAAGCCAGCTCGGCCCGAAAAAAACGCGTGGCCCGACGGGCCGGCACCGGGCTAGCCCGACCCAACCTATTTGACAGCCCTAACTACCATGCAGTATATACTATTGAACAAGCATGCTTATTATGAAATGTCAACACACTCTAGAAAAAAAACAAAATTCACGCATGTGAACCTTTTTCTTTTGACAAAGGAATATATTCCCCTTTATTTTGGTCTAGCATAGTAATGAGTCAACTGTAATGCACACACTCGATTACACTTGTGTAGATGATTGAAAAAAAATGAAATTCATAGCATGCTTGTGTAGATGATTGGAAAAGGCATAATACCCTCCTATATATAATATGCATCTCGTATGCCATCATATCTCTACAAAACTTAAGAAACACACAAGGAGAGTGAAAAAATGAGTTGTGAAATATCTCTTAAGCAAGCCGATTTTATCTACGGGTTGGAATGGACGGCCAAAATGGACAGTGAATTCTCCGAGGCGTTGTCAGATAATGTGTTAATGGGAATGTTCGATGCTAATGGGAGTGACAACTTTGATGCAATAGATGAGGCTCGTTTTGTAGTAAACATGTTGAACAAAAAGTCTTTCGACTATGATTTTTGCAATATACAAGTTGAGCGTATGCGTATGAGACACAGTGTATTCTCGTGGGTGATACGACTCGATGGGGTTGAATATGATGAATCTACGAACATTGTCCGCGCCGATGACAAAACGTGGCGGAGTATCATTCGGGTAAAATATAACATACATTACAATTAATCAATTTGAATCTTTATCATCATTTATAATTTGTTTTAACAGGTAAATCAGTTCGCCAAAGCTTACCAAAAGAACGGTGACCCTGCATGGGAATCTCTAAAAATTATATTTAGAGAACCTACGGATGAGCGTACTCAGCTAGATGAGTCCCCTACTCACTTCGTTGAACACATCGAGCAACTCAAGCACGACGCTAAATGTGCAAGCCAAAAGGGCAAGGATGTTGCCGGAAGAAGCACATCGGGTGGCGACACAACCTCATTCAACTGATTTTGGAAGGAACTTAGCAAAATCCGTGAGGATTCAGGTTCTGTTAACTCCAAACATCCGAGGTCCGACAAGAAATGCATCAACTCTGACGGCACGAGCGGTACACCGACCAAAGGACCACCACCAAGTTGGGTGAATGCCTCACCATGGAAGAAGTAGACGAATGAGTGTCTTATATTATATGGAACGTTACTATGTTTGTTATGAATTCCTCTGAATGTGGGACTATCATGTATGTTGTCTTGGCCATTCCTAGCCATCTGTGTAGTCGTAGAAGCATGTGTTTTTAAATACCCAATGTACATTTAAGTAAGCAAAACACGAGTGATTATGGATGGGAGTTTTATCAAATGGTTTAGATCTACTACTATACATCATTCACATATAACAAGCTAAGAATTTTGTAGCATGTAGTTAAATGCCAATGGTCCAAAAAGAAATTGACCCTCTGTGGAAATCTAACTTTTACTAATTGTAAAAATTTTCCCTATAATTCATAATTCGTATAATAATGTATACGATTTTTCACTATAATTCATAATTAGTATATAGTGACAATATATAAAATCATAATACTAATAAGTGGAACCTAAAACATAAACATATTTCAACTGTAACATTTAAACACAATAAATAAATATAAACATATTTCAACTAGAAAAGGCATGCCCAAGCAAATTAAATTGAAACATGATTTACAAAATAGGGCATCCCACCATCAACATTTGTTTTTAAATAATAGGAGGAAAAGTTAAAATGTACAATGATTTGCAAAATAAAATGAACAATGTTTCTAACATAGGGTAGAACATGGACATCAACCAGAGTTTTCGAAAAGGTGCCGACACCACAAAAACACTTCACTAAACGGTAGTACGAGCGAAAGACGTCTGTCATCTACTTCAATCCCAGCAGGCACGAACGGCTCAATCCCATAGTATGATCGCGCATAGGTGTCAAGGCCCTTAACATCGAACACATCATGACACATGGAATATAATGGAAATCCATTAACCTGAAACCAAGCATAGTCCTCTGCCTCCTACAATCAAATTGGGAATTAAGAATCAACACCAATAATAGGTGAGTATCAATAAAATGAATCAATATAAAAAATGAAACTCTAACCATTCTACCAGTCCAATAGACTTCTGGGTCAATTTGCGTGTGGTGTGTATAAAAGTTATATAATACCCCTTTGGTGTGGAAAACGAACTAACGAAAGTACAAATACTGGTGAGAGATGTCGCGCAACTTGCTCTTAATAAAATTTACAGTTATGGTGGGATCACGAGGCAACTCCAAATTAAGGTGGATGGGGGCATTATCCGGATCACGATATGTTTGTGCAACATCCGCTGCGAGAATGTTGTACTTCTCCATTGACGTTATGGTACAAATTTTTGTTAAATTGTCGACACGTTCAAGCAAATCAAACTCCTGCCAAACATCCCAGCCTTCGAAATGCCGCCTCTCAAAGTCCTCGGGCAGCACACATTCGTTAGGATGTCGACTACAACCAACCATCGTATAGTCTTTTGTATACACAGATATTAGATACATAAATGTCTGACATCTCTTTTGGAAATATACAATACATCAAATAAAAATAGAATCAACAACTTTTAGAGGAGACATATTATTAACACAGCATATATGATACATACAAAATCCCCAAATGAGTCACAGACAAAATATGAAACATACAAAATCCACAAATGACAAAAACGACAATGCTAAATTCAGCCTCAACCATAACCCACAACTATATAATACACATATTTAAAGAAGGGGACCACAAATTCATCAATAACCATAAGTTAAAGATTCCACATGCAAACTCAAGAAGGGGGCCACAAATTCAGCAATAAGCATAAGCTAAAGATTCCACATGCAAACTCAAAAAGTACACCATTGTATGAACGATCACTAAAAAGTACACAAAAAGTACATAACAAACATATGAACAAGCTAACATAAAAGCTAAAAGCTACAGATCTGAATTTTTTTGCATGTCTCATTTGGGGGTGTTTTGAGGCTTTAACCCTAAATCGTAAGTAATCAATAATCAAATATCTATAAAACCACCATAAAGTACACAAGAAGTACAGATCACCATAAAACATATGAACAATCAACCTAAAAACTTTCACATTTCTGAATTTTTTTGTATATCTCATTTGGGGATTTTTACGAAAGAAATCAACAATCAAACGCACAAATCGACCAAAAACCATACATTACTCTACATAAACCTACTCCTTGTTCACATTCACAGAGTGTATGCGAGTGTAGGAAGGGAAATATACTAATCTCGTGATACTCATCGACCGGTGAACTCGGGGTTTCGCTGAAGCCGTGTGTGTGCAAAGCAAAGTAAACCTCGTGAGAACAATCGTCGTTCTAAACATAAATTCGCAAAGCAAAACCCTAGAAAAAAAATAAGATACGAAAATGTGAGAACAAGAACGGAGGAAGACGATCAGAGGAAGATAAGGTGAAGCGTGAGAGGGAGAGTGATGTAAGAGAGAGTGAACGACGGATGAAACCCTAAATCGCCGTTCGCCTACCTCGTCGCTAGAGCGCCTCTTCTGTACACAAGAATGAAAATAATGAAGTGGAAAGGGTTGAGATTTGTTTTATATACCCAAAGGGTATTTTGGGGAATGAAGTGTTAATCTGCTCCGTGTTTTTTTTAAGATTGCCAATCTTCTCGATTTTGGGCAAATATGATATCGCCTACTATCTTCAATTAATCGCAAGCCAAGGCAAAACACGCGGGCCCAAAAATGGCAACCAAAATCAAGATTAGGGCAGATTAGGCCCTAATCTGCCCCTAATCTTATGCATAAAACGTGCCCTTAGCCCAATCACCCTTTCCATTTCAAAATTGGGAAAGGAATGAATTTGAGATTTTATAAATTTAAAATCCACTCCTTTCAAATTTTTTGTTTGAATTTATTATAGATTTATTGAATGATTTGGAAATAAAATTAATATGAACATTAAAAAAATTATAAATTATACACTAACAAACTCTCATATCAAACATGTTTACTATACTAATACGAGTCTTTCTACAGTGAGACGGGGGGTTCGCCCTTCTTTACAACAAGAGTCCAATTAAATATTGACAAATCATCAAACTTTGTCATATGCGATTGACCTTCGCAGTTATAAAAAATATTTCATTTTTGTGAAAAAAATATAAAATTACTGAAATATCGCTACAATACATTTTTATTTTTATTACAAGCATCCACGTTATTAAACATAAATATTACTCCATAAAAAAAGTTAAATAAAAAAATTAAAAAAATCCACATTATGGAATTAACCCATCGCCTTCTCCATCTCAACGTCGTGAATCCATTGCTAATAAGAACGACTTTGAAAAAATGTAACCTCAAAACTTAATGGATTCAATGTTAAAAGAAAATTTTCCCTCGTTGAAACAATGAATTCCTTTTGTTGAAAAAAGCAAAATCCAAATCCTTCGAAAACAAAAATCATTTATATTGATATGATTTTATAAGAATACACAGGTTCGCGCAAACTCTGAAACTGGAAATCATCCATATCTGAAAGCACTCTGACATTATTATTGAATTTGTATTCACAACTATTGTTTGAATTTAAATGCACATATACAAATCCGTAAAGTTTTAGATTTTTCACAGCTTCAATTTTTTCGTGATCTGGGTATGGGTAATCTTCTTTCGACGATTCTCGGTTCCAATTTCAAAATTTTCATTTAAGCACAGATTTAGGGACTAGGGTTTTTCTTAATGTTTGATATTCGATGTTTTTCAGATGGAAGAGTCAAAGTTTGTGTCTTTTTAATGGAGGAGAAATACTGATCTTCAAGTTTTATTTTTATTTAAGTTTTTAGTTTAGGACTCTGAGTTTAGATTAAATTGTAAATAACATAAATGTAGTGATTTTAATTACAATTAAGTCTTAAATATTTTTACTTATTTTTAATTAAAAGGATATTTTTGTCATTTTATATTTATTAATTGAATTTATTAGTAAGGTGATACAGTGCGATTACATTTTGCATATAGCAAATGCTAATGCGAAGTGCAATCATATACAAATAAAATTATACGTCGGATTGTTGATCCAACAGTATTTTAAGGATTGTTTGTTAAAAGGCAGGGCGAAGCCTGTCTCACCGTAGAAAGACCCTACTAATACCATGACATTCATTTAATGAAATCATTACTTTTATAAACTAATACCATAACATTTACCTACACAAACACGTTGACCTATGTGAATAAATTTTATTCGTAGGTCATGAAACGAGATAGTAAAGGGTAAAAAGTGTAGAGAAGAGTGGCAAATTAACTTTTTAACCAAAAACGTTTTCGTAAACAGTTGAGCAACTGACTTAGTGAGGTGTCAGCTGACAGATGAAGTTGTTGGGTGAGAGAATGTTTTAGCTAAAACTGTTAACCAAATTATTGACTGCTCGAAAGATAGTCAGTGATGTGGACAAAATGTATCGTCCTGTGAGAAAATGACACATGGCGTCCGGATGAGTTATATCCGATGAAGTTTGGATATGATTAAATAATTATTCCTTTACTTATATCGATTATAATGATGACTATCATTGGTATATTGATAATGTACACGTGAGATTGAGCCTAGTTCAGGCCCAAACCCACAGAGATTGAGACCACTGGGCTAGATAAACATGAGAATCGGCCCTAAGATGAACAAGTCGTAAGTCTTCCACCTTTTTAGGGGAATTGTTGGGCTTGGACCCATATTTCCGGAGTTCAAACCTAGAGGTTCTCAAGGACCTCCAGGTCCTGGAGATCCAAATCGCGGAACTTGCGCATCAAGCATGAACCCCACTTCGTGGGTAAGGGGCGTGCGGAGATATCACACGTACCCCACTTTTCTCGGAGCTCGGAAGAGCCAGTGGAGGCAGACTTGGCCTTGGACAAACCCACTACTGTGGCAGTTGAGAGAAAGAGGGGAAGTGGACAACCCTTCCCCAAAGGTACTATTTATACGCCCCTTCACGAGTTATTTAAGATATCTAATCACACCAACAGAATCCTAACATTCTGATACACTTATTCACCAGAAAGTCCACTGACATACTTTCCGGCGCACTAATATAAGCTGAAATACACCTGAATTACTCCTGAAAAACAGGAATCCTATATTCATATCATTGAGGGGCTTTCTCCGATACAGATTGCCCTTTATTCTTTTCCTTGAGATCGCCGGTTCTGACTTGAGCGTCGGAGGACCCGCGCCGGAGATCTCTCCGGCAGGTGTTTTTTTACAGGTGTCGAGGCATTTTGGAGACGAAGAGCTCAGCCATAATGCAGCCTATGATCGATGAATCCCAGGTGCGAGATTAGTAATCTTGTGCGTTCTCTTTTTACACATCAACTGGCGCCGTCTGTGGGAATCTTGAGCTAAGACGTGAGAGATTCGATTATTGATCATGGGAGGCGAACGAGATGCTTAACGTTACCTTTTCCGTACCAACAAATGAAAGAAAGGAGAGGGGTGTCGCCGCCCTCTGCTCCGACTAAAATTGGAACCTCAATGGGAGGAGGAATTCCCCCACCAGCATCGTTGGTAGGTTTATTCGCAAATCGAGGAAAAGGTCCTCATTCCGTACCTTTTCCGCTTAACGTTACAACAAGCATTGCTACCGGTGGGAGTACGCCTGCAGAGCTGGCTCAGTCCCCCACACTTGTAGGGTCTCAAGCTTTGCCAAAAGGGGCTGGAGACACTGCCCCCATTCTGCCTGGAGATATTGCTAGCACATCTGGCACGTCTAGAGACAAGCCAAGAGTCTGAGCACCCCCTGCTGCTGCAGGTGCTAAGATGATGATTGTTACCACCGAGCAACTAAATGCCCTGGTCGCACGAGCCGTGGAGAGGATGATGGCCGCCCAAGGAATACCGGTTCCACCTGTACTCCCGCGAGATGTAGATGCTGAAGGTCCTCGAGGACCTGGAGTCTCTCAGGTCCCTTCAAGAGATATTGGAGGCCAGAGAGAGATGGAAGAGAAAGTGTCGTCCCAGGCAGAACGAAGTGTTCCTGCCCGGAATGAAAGAAGGGAACAGAACCCCAACGTGGGGTGAGCTGAAGCCCCAGAGATCGAAGAGAGTACTGACGACACCTACCTAGGTGTTGTGAGCGACCAGCTGCAGGCTTTGCAGAAAGAGTTGAAGGCCATGAGGAAACACATGATAAGCCACGTAAGTAAACCTATCCCTACCACTGGCTGTCAATTTTCCGATGAGATATTACACAATGAGCTGCCCTCTAATTTCAAATCTTTGAATTTTGAATACGATGGAACGACGGACCCCTACGAACACCTCATGAGGTTCGAAAATGCAGCCCTCTTACACCGGTATGGGGAGGGTGTGAAATGCCGAGTTTTCTTGATAACTCTAGCGAAAGCAGCTCAACAATGGTTCACCCAGCTAGAACCAGGCACAATTAATTCGTGGGCTGGATTCAGTGAACTCTTTTTGCACCAGTTCGCCAGTGCAAGAAGACAACCCGAGCTACTTTGACCCTGTTCAACCTCAGGCAAGGAGAGAGTGAAAGGCTAAGAGCCTATCTGAAAAGGTTCAACCAAGCTGCCTTAGAAGTGTCAGCGGCTTCACAGGAGGTCAAGATTAACGCCCTGATCAACGGGCTGAGAGACGGAGACCTATTTTCTTCGTTGGCAAAGGAACCAGTGCAGACCTTTGACGAGTTGCTGCACCGATCTGAGAAATACCTCACCCTCGAGGAAGTAAGGACCATTAAGAGTTTAGAGGCGAAATTATCTGGGAGTGAGAAAACTAGAGACCTGATGGAAAAAAGAGGCAACCCTGAATCGTCCAAGAAAACTGGAGTTTCTGGAACTGCTGGAGGATCAAGGTCCAAACCCAGGTTCGAGAGATATACACCCCTGAAGCTTGAACCTACCGAAGTGCTCGAAGTAGCGAGAGATCATCCCAAGATGAAATATCACCCTTCACAAGATAAAGGGCCTCAAAGGGCCAGATCTGATAAATATTGTCGTTTCCATAATGATTATGGACATGACACGAATAACTGCTTTCATCTAAGAGATGAAATCGAAAGATTGATCTAGGCGGGTCATTTGAAGGAATTTGTCTACCGAGATAGACAAGGCCCTTGAGGGCAGAAGAGGAAGGAGTTCGAACGAAAGTAGGACGACAAAGAAAAGGAACCTCGAGCCAATGCAGAGGATAGACCTCCTTAACTCGAGAAGCAAAGTTTAATCCAGATGATCATGTAGGGTCCTGCTAACGGAGACTCCTTTAGACAAAGGAAACAGAGTGTTCGAACCCTGAAGGCCGAACATCCAAAGTAAGATAAGGAGGTGGGGCATGTGATGACCACCCCCGACATTAAATTTGGTCTTGAAGATGCAGGAGAGACACAAGTACATCACAATGATGCCTTGATGATAACGGCAGATATCGCGGGTTATGATGTAGCTCGAGTATTTTTGGATACTGGAAGCTCGGCCGACATAATGTTCCTCGAGTGTTTTAGAAGGATGGACCTGAACGCGAAACTGAAACCCATCGAGACATCTCGCTATGGATTTACGAGAGGGGCTATCTGACCTCTGGGATCAGTGACGCTGCAGGTGGGACTGGAAGATGCCCCAGCTAAACGAGTAATGTTGGTCGACTTCCTCATTGTGGATTTCCCGTCTTCATACAATGTGATAATGGGAAGGCCTAGCTTGAACCTATTCCAGGCTATCGTGTCGACCTTCCATATGAAGATGAAATCGAAGTGATCAATACCAGGCCCACAAATGCTACGTGGAGTCTGTCAAGATGGCTGATAAAGTCGTAACCCGAGATTTGGGAAGAGTTAAAGGGGACGACCCTGAACTGAAAAAGCAGAAAGTTGCTGGGTAATAGGAAATAAATATTCAAATTATTATTTACCATATCTTGTAAATATTTCCTTTTATTTGTTTGTTATTATTTCCTTGTAAATCTCTTGTACCTTGACTATATATATTGGATCTTCCCAATCACCTCATTAACGGTGATCTCATACCTATTCTCACACTGGGGAAGTTGGAGAGCTACCCAAGATCTAAGCTGACGAAGAGCTGATGAACGTGGAACTATACCCTGGGAGGACAGGATTCATAACAAGGATAGGGGCTCAGATGGAACCCGGAGTAGCTGAAGAGGTCATCCGTACACTCAGAAAAAATGCGGACATATTTGCATTTTCTTTCTCTGATATGACAGGATTACCTCCGGAGGTGGCCATGCACCACCTCAACGTGGATCCTAAAGCTAAGCCAGTTAAGTAGAAGCTTAGAAACTTTGGCTCTGAGAAGAATGCGATCATAAAAGCAGAGATCGAGAAACTGCTAGAAGCTGGACATGTTCGCCGAGTTCAGTTTCCTGAATGGCTCTCCAATCTTGTATTGGTGTCAAAAGGAGCTGGAAAGTGGAGGATGTGTATCGACTTTCGGGATTTGAATAAAGCCTGCCCGAAAGATCACTATCCTTTTCCACGAATCGACCAATTGGTGGATGCAACTTCGGGATTCGAGTTGCTTAGTAGGATGGATGCCTACCAAGGATATCACCAAATACAGATGAATCAAGCAGACATCCCTAAAGTATGCTTCATCGCCACATGTGGTACATTCGGTTATGTTAGAACGACGTTTGGACTCATCAATGCAGGAGCCACGTATCAACGGATGGTTGATGCCGTATTCCATGACCAGATCGGTCGGAATATGGAGATTTACGTAGATGATATGCTAGCCAAGAGTGCTAAAGCTGAAGGTCATGTCGAAGACCTTGAGGAAATATTCTAGGTTATAAGAAAGAATGACATTAAGCTCAATCCAGCAAAATGCTCATTCGGTGTGAGATCAGGGATGTTTTTGGGTTACATGGTAACTTAAAGAGGCATTGAAGTCAACCCTGCTAAACTAAAGGATGTACTGGATATGCAGCCCCCGAGGAATCTGAAAGAGCTGCAGACCTTGAACGGTCGAATTGCAGCATTGAGCAGGTTTATCACTAAATCTGCAGAGAAGAGCCACCATTTCTTCAGGACCTTGAGAAAGGATCCAGATTTGAGTGGGATGATCAGTGCCAGAAGGCGTTTGAGGAGCTCAAGCTCCACCTATCTCAGCTCCCGAAGCTGACCAAACCCTCACCAGGTGATACACTCTTTTTGTACCTATCTGTAGGGGAACATTCCTTAAGTCCTGTATTGATGAAGGAGGATGGATCTGTCCAACACCCGATCTACTATGTCAGTAAGATCATCCAGGGGGTGGAGGTCCGTTATTCGGAGATTGAGAAAGCGGCATTGGCTGTGGTGATAACAGCTCGGAGGTCAAGGCCCTATTTACTATCGTATAAAATTATTGTTCGTAGTAATTACCCTTTAAGGCAGGTAATTGGTAGAGCAGATTTATCTGGACGCATGGTCAAATGGGCTATAGAGCTGCAGGAATACAGCGTGGAATTCGAGCCTCGAAAGGCGATTAAAGCTCAAGCCCTATCAGATTTTATACAGGAATCTACCAGACTTGAGGAGATGGAAGGCTGGAAAGTCTATGTTGATGGTTCTGCATCAATGAATGGATGTGGAGCCGGAATCCTGATGATTGATCCACATGGGTTAGAGATGCAGTTTGCCATTAAATTTCAATTCAGGACCTCCAATAATGGAGCTGAATATGAGGCACTGATACGAGAAGCCGATATGGCTGCAGAACTGGGAGCCCAGAAGGTTACCCTATTCTCTGATTCACAGTTGATCGTGCAACAGGTCAATGGAGAATATCCGGCGAAAGAAGAAAGGATGATTTCATACCTGGAGCGAGTCAAGAACTTAAGAATCCTGTCATCTCAAAGAACGAGGGAGACTATGTGATACGAGAAATCCACGAAGGATGTGCGGCTAGCCACGAAGGCTACAAGGCCACTGTGAAAAAAACATTGAAAGTTGGGTTCTAGTGGCCCACTATGACTCGAGATGCTCGAGATTTTGTAAAAAGATGTGAGAAATGTCAAAGAAATGGCCCCCTGATACGGGTCCCTGCTGAAGAAATGGGAGCCATGTATTCGCCTTGTCCCTTCGCAAAGTGGGGGGTAGACCTCGAGGTGTAGAGGCACAAGGTGGACGACGATTCTTGATTGTAGTTGTTGATTACTTTAGTAAGTGGGTAGAGGCAGCACCCCTTGCTAAGATTGAGGAGGAAAACGTGATTCGTTTCCTCGGAAAATACATTTGCTGCAGTTTTGGAATTCCTCGAATTCTAGTGTCCGATAACGGGACACAATTCAATGGAGCGCTGATCCGGTCTTGGTGTCTAAACCAGAAGATTACGCAGAGATTTACCTCGGTGGCCCATCCCCAAGCGAATGGCCAAGTGGAGGTGATAAACCGAACAATTGTAGATGGAATCCGAACTCGGCTCACGAGAGCAGGAGGAAATTGGATAAATGAGCTCGACTCGGTCCTATGGTCATATAGAACGAGTCCAAGAACAGCCACTGGAGAAACACCTTTCCAGCTTGTTTATGGTACTACGACAGTAATACCACCAGAGATTGTGATAGAATCCCACATGATTGCTCAGTTTAATGCGAGCCAAAATGAGGAGCTAATGAGAGAAGCTCTGGATTTACTTGAAGAAAAAAGAGAGATGGCGCGATTGCAGGCCGAGAAATATAAAAGTAGAATACGAGCTACATACAACAAGAGAGTGACCCCGAGGTCATTCGAAGTTGGAGACTTAGTCCTTCGAAGAGCTGATGCACTCAAACACACTGGAAAGCTCGAACCCAACTGGGAGGGGCCATACCGAGTTATCCAGGTATTGAGAGGGGGAGCATACCGACTCCAGGACATGCAAGGGAACGAGATAGCGCGTCCTTGGAATGTGTGCCACCTGAAGAAATTCTTTATTTAAGAGAGCATGATTTGTTTTATTTCAATTCTTAGAATAGAATTCGATTTCCCAATGAACATTGTATTTAAGGTGCTTCACCAGAGCTCTTTTTCCCTCCTTATGGGTTTCCCCTAGGGTTTTACTGTAAGGAGGTTTTTAATGAGACCGGCATAGGTTGTCTATGGCCTATGTTGACATATGTTAATAATCAATGAAGCTTTCTTTTCGAAAAGATCATATCTTCAGAGTATTGATTATTATGAGCTTTCTAATAATAAGTTGAGGTCTGTACGACCATTTGAAACTCAGATAAATGTAAATCTGGATAAAACTCCTCGAGTCCCTGCAGGACCTCGAGAACCTCCAGCTAAAACAAAGCCTGTTGGGAATAAAATGATACATGTTTTGATTAAATACCAAAACCCCCTGAGACATGCCTAGGTCAAGATGATTGTGTTCAAAATGTGTTAGAACACATAGCATAAGGCTAGATGAGAAGTTGATATGTTAGGCAGCTCTTAGATGATTAGATGCACATTGTAAGGGGGAACCTATGCTTGGAAAATGATCAAGATCAAGCTCCCTCAAGGCTCAAAATCTGGAACAAACACTAAGGACAAGCATGCTCCATAGAAAAACAAATGCTATGATCAGGAGAGTTGTCCAGAAGAGTTACTTCTGTGCAAGAACAAGATTGCAAAGCTCAAAAGGACAAGATTAGTCAAAAACTCTGATCAGGAGAGTTGTCCAGAGAAGTTAACTCTGTAAAATCAACAGCTCTGAAGCTAAAAGGCCAATCATGCTGATCACGAGAGTTGTCCCAGAAGAGTTGTCTCAGCAAGCTTGAACCAGAACAAAAGGTCAACCATGCTGAAGAGTTAGAGGCAACTATTCCCTAAAGAATCTCAATACAAAGATCACATTGAAGTAAAGAAAAGGGAAAGAGCCAAGTCATTTGATGAAGAGCAAGCCAACTTTGCTGATAAGCAAAATGCTGATAGTGATAAGGAGAGTTGTCCATTTGATATGGAATGTTGTCCTATCATTGGATCAACCTTCAGAAGCCATGTCGAAGTCCTAACTAGAAGTCAAACATTGGGAAAAGTGCTGCAGAATAAAGACAAAGTCTTACAAGCCGTTTATTACCCAAATGAGGACATGTCACTATCAAGAAACTATCTTCCAGTTTGAAGAACTCAAGGAAGACATTTATAGCAATTTGGGGCTGCCTCTCCAACGGGCAAATCCTCATTTTGTCTATAAATACAAGAAGTGTGAAGACCATTTGAAGCACCAACTACCAAGCCAACTATCCTACAAGAAAACAGTGCTTACAAAGCTTTCAAAGACTATCTTAGTCTTCAAAACACTTCTTCTAAGCTGAACTCACTGTATATCCATACACAAGCTTAGAGAGATATCATAATCCTTATACACTGATCTTCATTGTAAAGGATATCTCATTAGTTGGAACCTTACTTCAACCCATACCTCTTTCAAGTGAGAAAGTGAGAAGGTTGTAGTAGTAGAAGTGGTAGGAGCTGACTGTTGAGAGAAGAACAGTTCAGTTCTGAGTTGAGAAGAGGGTACTAGGACTCTAGACATCCTAGGGATCAATTCACCAAGGAGAGGTGTTATTGATCAAGTGCACCTTGGCACTATAAAACAAGTTAATTCCAAGAGTGAAGGAATTATCCTGTTAAATCAGGGAAAGTGGATGTAGGAGCTTGAGTCTCTGAACCACTATAACCTCATGTGTTGATTTGCCTTACAAGTACTTACATTCATTCAACACTGCACACAAAACTGATCTTTCAAGGAAACTTACTCAAAGATTGTGCAAAAATTGTTTTGGACAAGTTCCCTGAAAACTGGACTGTATTGTATAAACCAAGTGATTTCAGAAATTAAAGGAGTCTAAATATAAAGGGCCAACCACTATTCCGCACATATAACTCCCCTAGATAGTTATTCAACTAACTACTCAATAGTACTTAGTGGTTTGATTATCTTAGAAGAGTTATTCATCTTCAGCAGAGTTGTCCAAGACAACCTTGCTGAGCTCTGGTTTGATCATAAGTTGAAAAGATTTGCATACAAGTGTATTCCCCCCCCCCCCATACACTTGTTATATACTCCTTTCAGGACCAACAAGTGGTATCAGAGCAGGGGTTCAAAGACCACTGCTTCTGAAAATCCATCTTGATTTTCAAAACTCACATATTTGTGTGGTCACTGAGCTGATCTCTATCTGAAATCCTTTACTAGTTGACTAACTGTTTATTCTTGAGATATGGCCAACAACAATGCTGTTCCTCCACCTGCTGTTCAAGGATTGGACAACATGGCCACAAATCCAGTCAACCACATTTCACATCATAAACTGCCCATGTTTTCAATAGATAATTATGACTTCTGGAAAATTAGAATGAGAGCTCATCTTGCATCTCTTCATACTGATACCTTGAGAGTAATCACAAGAGGTCCTTTTGTGTTCACTCAAACTAACCCAAGATTGACAGATGAGCAAAGAGCAGATGTAAGGGAACTGATTCCCAAAGATGAAGATGACTTCACTGCTGATGAAAAGAGGAAGGATAACTTGAACTATCTTGCAATGAACACCCTCTATCAAACAATTTCAGATGCAATCATGGGAAGAGTCTACCACTGCACCACAGCCAAAGAAATTTGGGATACCCTTGCTGAAATGTGTGAGGGTACAGAAAAGATCAAGGAGAACAAGCTCCAAGTTGCTGTGCAAAAGTTTGAACAATTCTCAATGGAAGCTGATGAATCCATTGATAAATATGCTGGTAGATTCACTGATGTGATGAATGAAATCAACTCATTGGGCAAGGTTTACTCCAGGAGAGAAGTTGGATTGAAGATCTTGAGAAGTCTCACTCAAAAGTGGGATGTCTATGTTGTGATGATGCAGAATACCAAGGATCTCTCCTCCATGCCCATGCAACAAATCTTCTCAGAACTCAAAGCCTATGAGTTCGATCTCAACAGAAGAAAGCCTGTTGAGGAACCTTCAAATCCTACTAAGGGAGTGGCATTCAAAGCCAAAGTTGCTGAACCTGAAATGCAACCCACTCCCAAATCATCAAAGTCAGTTTCAAAGACTGAAATGAAGGAAGAATTAGCCTTGATGGCTAAAAGGTTTGACAAGCTCAACACAAGGTTTGGTAGATACAAGTAATTCTACCAAGACAACAAATTCAGGAGAAGGTACAACTCCCCTGAAGATCAGGCCAAGGACAAAAAGCCTGAAGAGAAAAGATCAGAGGACAAGTACTCTGATAGGAGAAGGTCCAGTAGAACTGACCCCTCATCATCAAAAGGAAGAGATGAATCCAAGAAGGATGATGATGAAGACCTGTGCTACAACTGCAAAAAGAAAGGGCACTTCCATTATGACTGCCCTAAACTGAGCTCTAAAGAAAGAAGAGAAAGACAAGCTAAGAGAGACAGAAAGTTCACCAATAGAAAAGCCATGGTGGCTGGTGAAGAATCTGATAGTGCTGAAAGCTTCAACTCTTCTGATGGACTATTCTCAAATAGTGATGATGATGATGATGTGTGCAACATGGCTCTTGAAGATGATGAGGTATCCTCCACTTCTAGCTCACCATCATTTTTATCACAGAACACTAGTGAAGTCAACTTGAAACTTTCCCTTGGGAAGTTGATGGAAGATTTCACTAGATTACAAGAATTTCATGATAACTGTGTGAGAGAAAATGAAAGATTGGCTATTGAACTTACCAAAAACTCTGAGGTAGCTGTTGATGTCAAATCTACTGAGTTATATCAACAAGTCTTGAGAGAGCTAAAGGAAGCAAATCTCAGGATAGTTGACCAACAAAAGGAGATTGATGATCAACTACTTTCTCAGAAAAGAAAAGACTTTGAACTAAAAATTCTAAATGCCAAGTTTGAAAATCTCTCACATGAATATGATATTCTTAAATCAAGTGAAGAGAGCCTGAAATTAAAGATGTCTGCCTTGAACAAGTCCTCTAGAGCAATAGAGGAAATTCAGAGTTATCAAAGACCTATGGCTCAAAGAAGTGGATTAGGTTTTGATCCATTTGAATCTTCACCTTGTCTCAGTGTTGCTTCTACAAGTAACACTAAGAAAATCTTTGTTAAATCAGTGGCACAACAAGCTGAAAATGAAATAACTCGGCCACTGAACAAAGGAAAGGGCAAAATGAATGAAATGCCTACTCTAGTGGTTCAGGAGACTAGGCCTAAACCTTTGGAAAAGGTCAAGGCTCCTGAACACAGGAGGAATATTGGTCAGCAGAGTAGACCCAATGGGAGGGCAACTCTACTGAATAATGTTCAGAGAAGTTATCCAAGGTATAATCAGCCTAGGCCAACTCATCTGAGAAAGCCTCAGCTGAATAGACCTAAGGAAAACTATCCTCAAAGGCAGAATAAAATGAGACAACCAAAACCCTTTATGCCAAAGGGTAATGGTCATAAAAATGCCTTTGCTCAAAGATTTCATCAAGCTGCACAAAGAACTCATAAGTTCAGGAGAGTTGACAACTCCCCTGAAACTTACAGAGTTAACACAGTCACACATACTTTCCAAAAGGCATTTAAGGGAAAGACAGTGTATGTTGATGCACATGGAAAACAACTTAGCCACCTTGAATCAATCAGGGTAATTAGGCAAGTTTGGGTTCCAAAAGGTACAGCTAACCTCTCAGGACCCAAAACTCAAAGGGTACCTAAACCTATCTAATTGCAGGTACCATTGGGCCACAAAAAGAGGAGCATGAACAAAAAGACAGCATGGTACCTTGACAGTGGATGCTCAAGGCACATGACTGGAAACAAGGAACTCCTCATTGATTTTATTGAAAAAGAAGGCCCAAATGTCACTTTTGGAGACAACTCACAAGCAACAACAAAAGGTTATGGTACTTTGATGATTGGTAACATCAAATAACCAATGTATCTTATGTAGCTGGTCTCAAATATAATCTCCTAAGTATCAGTCAATTCTGTGATAAAGATTTTAAAGTTGAGTTCTCAAGTGGAAAATGCTTAATTAAGGATAAAACTCAACAAACTCTATTGACTGGAACTAGGAAGGGAAATGTGTATTTTGCAGACTGGGACAAGTCTACTGATGCTGCATGTTTCATTGCTAAGAGCACTAGTGAACAAAGTTGGTTATGGCACAAGAGGCTAAACCATCTGAACTTCAAATCAATGAACAAACTTGCTAGAAATGCATTAGTTAAAGGACTGCCTAATGAGGTTTTCATAAAAGAACATGTGTGTAAACCATGTCAAGAAGGAAAACAGATTAAAGCCTCATTCAAAGGTAAACCAGTCATTTCTACTGAAAGGGTACTTGAACTTCTACATATGGATCTTTTTGGACCAATCACCCCTTCAAGCATAAATGGAAGAAAATACACATTGGTTGTAGTAGATGACTTCTCTAGATTCACTTGGGTAGTATTTCTCCTTAATAAGAAAGAAACACAAGTCAAACTACCTGAACTTCTCAAGAGACTGTCAAATGAGAAAAGCCTTAGCATTATCAAGATAAGATCTGATAAAGGCACTTTGTTCATAAATTCATACATCAATGAGTATTGCACATCTAATGGAATAGCTCATGAAACCTCAGCAGCTAGAACTCCTCAGCAAAATGGAGTTGCAGAAAGAAGGAATAGAACATTAAAGGAAGCTGCTAGAACTTTAATTGCTGATTCAAATTTACGTAAGAGGTTTTGGGCTGAAGCCATAAACACTGCATGCCATACTCAAAATAGATGTTTAATTACTAAGGGGCAAGGCAAAACTCCCTATGAACTCTGGAAAGGAAGAATGCCTAAAGTGTCATACTTTCACATTTTTGGTTGTAAATGTTTCATTCACAATAATGGGAAAGAACAGCTAAAAGCCTTTGATAGCAAAGCTGATGAGGGAGTATTTCTTGGATACTCTCAAATCAGTAAAGCTTTCAGAGTCTACAACAAGAAAACCCTTATAGTGGAAGAAACACCTCATGTTGTGTTTGATGAATCTATCTTTGAGATCAGGAATGATAGTTTGGAACCCGAAGAAATCACACAGAGGACAACCAGATTGAGCCTAAAAGATAAAGACACTGAATTCATAGATGTTGTCCAAGCCAATCTACCTGAGCATACTATATTGGACAACAATCCTGAAGGCAACCTTCCTGAGACAAACCCCACTGATGGAAATGGTGAACTGAATGAGCCAATCCCAGTTCACATCCAGGTAACAACTACCAATGAAGAAGCAGTTCCTGCTGAGGTAGTTAATGGGTCAAATAATCAAGGGGGAACTCAAAATGTTGAAAATACCAATGTCCCTGACATTGAGGACAACACCCCTGATTATGATCCTGAATTAGATCATGCACTAAATTATCCTGAATTCTATAATCAAAATGACTCAACTCCAGTAGAGGACAACCCTACTGAAGGGATCAGAAAAAGAAGGACTTGGTTATATGACCATCCTCCTGATCTGATACTTGGTGACCCAAGTATAGGAGTCAAAACCAGAAGTTTTCATGGTGAAAGTGCTATGTTTTGTTGTTTCTTATCAGAACAAGAACCAAGTAATATTGAAGAAGCACTTCAAGATGCCAACTGGATCACAGCCATGCAGGAAGAACTGAATCAATTCACCAGAAATGAAGTATGGGAGCTGGTGGATAGACCTTCACATCAAGATGTTATTGGAACCAAGTGGGTATTCAAGAACAAGAAGAATGAAAATGATGTGATTATCAGAAACAAAGCAAGACTAGTAGCAAAAGGTTACTGCCAGCATGAAGGCATTGACTATGATGAGACATTTGCACCTGTGGCAAGGCTATAAGCAATAAGGCTTTTCCTAGCCTATGCAGCCCACAAGAGGTTCAAAGTGTACCAAATGGATGTCAAGAGTGCCTTTCTGAATGGAGTCTTGAAAGAAGAAGTCTATGTGGAGCAACCACCAGGTTTTGAGATTGGAAACCAAGTATACAGGCTGAACAAGGCTCTATATGGACTCAAGCAAGCCCCTAGGGCTTGGTATGACACACTGTCACAATTCCTCTTGGATCATGGTTTCACCAAGGGAACTGTGGACAGAACTCTCTTCAGAATCTCTGAAGGAGAGGACATCTTGCTTGTCCAAATTTATGTAGATGACATAATTTTTGGATCCCCTAATGAGAAGCCGTGTGAGAAATTCTCCAAGCTCATGCAAAGCAAGTTTGAGATGTCCATGATGGGGTTGATGAACTTCTTTTTGGGTCTACAAGTCAAGCAATCTAAAGAAGGAATCTTCATCAAACAAGCTAAGTACACCAGAGAAATGATCAAGAAATTTGGGTGTACAACAAGCAAGCCAGTAAGGATCCCAATGAATACAAATTGGAAAATGGATCCTGATGAGAGTGGTGTTCCAACCAACTCCACTGAGTATAGAGGAATAATTGGATCACTCCTCTATCTCACTGCCAGCAGGCCTGACATCACCTTTGCAGTAGGTGTTTGTGCAAGGTTTCAAGCAAATCCTAAGAAAAGCCACATTGAGGCTGCAAAGAGGATCTTGAGGTATCTCAAAGGCACTGAAAATCTAGGCCTTTGGTACCCTGCTGATGACAACATTGAGTTAACTGGCTACTCAGATGCTGATTATGGAGGATGAAAATTGACAGAAAATCCACTTCAGGAACTTGTCAATTCTTAGGCAACAAACTCATATCTTGGTTTTCCAAGAAGCAAAACACAGTGGCTACCTCCACCACTGAAGCTGAATATGTTGCTGCTGGAAGTTGTTGTGCTCAAATCCTTTGGCTGAGACAACAACTCAAAGACTACAAAGTCAACTCTACTGAAGTACCAATATTCTGTGACAATAATAGTGCAATTGCCATATCACAGAATCCTGTATTGCACACAAGATGCAAACATGTGGACATCAAGCATCACTTCATTAGAGATCATGTGGAGAAGAAGGATATCAAGTTGGTGAAGATCCACACAGATCATCAAAAAGCTGATATATTGACAAAGCCACTTGCAGAGGCAAGATTTCTGGAATTATCAGCAGAGTTGGGTCTTCTTGATCCAGGGAAGTTGGACAAATGAGTCCAGAGGAGTTTATTCATTAAGGGGGAAATAAATTCAAACTTCAGCAGACTTGGTCAAGTCTACTGAAACTCAGAAAAGTTGACCTTACTTCTTCAGGACACTTGTCCCTTGAAATTCAGGACACTTGTCCACAGCTCTTCAGGACACTTGTCCATGTAGGGTCAAATAAGTTGTCTTGGCTATCAAACCACATCTTGGTCTGATAAGCACCTATTTTAGGTGATCATTGTCTATTTTGAAATCTGTCCCATTGAAAATACAGTTTTCACCTTTCTGGGATTTAATTTGTCTCCCACCCAAAAGGTCACTTTCAATGCATTAAATGCCAAGATTTAACTCTTGTTTGCATTAAACTTTTTGGGACATGATCTATCTCGAAAAACTCCCAGCCTTAAACAAACATTAAACTCCACCCACGTTTTGAATAAAACAGTTTTTCACTGTTACATTGAATTTTGACCATTGGATCAAAATTGGACAACTCCCCTGAAATCAATCCTAGCCGTTCATTTTGGATTTCCATTTTTGTCCACCTTTGAATTGCATCAAGACTTCACCAACTCATTGACAAACATTCTTTTTAGAATATTCACAAGTCTTAAGATCCCCCACAAACACTTCTTCCCCAAGTATTCGAAACCCTAACTCAAATTTTCTTCAAACCCTCTCAATCTTTCCCAAACTTTTCTCTGTAACTTTCAAATGGCCCCCAAGGTAAGACCAGAGATGATTATTGATTTCTCCAACAAGGCTCTAGACCTTGATTTTGGATACTTGAGCAACAAAAATAATCTTCATTTTGAGCCCATAGTATCCTTTGAGAGTGAAGATCCTGAAATTACACCAACTCCAAGATGGCTGAGAAGAGCTGGTTTGCAAAAGTTCATGGAGGAAAGACCAAGTTCATGCTTGGAAAGTTACATGGCTGAATTCTTTGCCTTTGTCAAGTGGAAGGGTAAGCCTGAAGATGGTGAAGTTTCCACCAGACTATCATATGTTGCTGAGGGAGAAGAAGAAGAGAGATTTCATAGAGTGAAATTCTCTTCAGAAGATCTTGAAGGATCCTTTGGATTGCCTTTTGAGGGAAGGAATCCAGAAGTTTATGGTACTGGGCATGAAGATGAAATAGCTCAAGAATGGCTATTGGTTCCAGGCCCCATCTCTTCAACACAAAACAAGAAGACTCTCAAGCCAGAATTTCTCAACCTTTTTGAGGTAGTTGCTAAGAGTCTCTTGAGCAACACTGGAAGCTTGGAGCAGGTCAGCCATCCAAGAATCAGAATCATGGCTGCTGTGATTGATGCTAGTGACAAAGGCATCAAATTCGATTGGAGGACCTTCATTATGTCTGAGATGATGAAGGAAAAGGATAAATTTAAAGTGAGAGCTCACAACAAGGTTGTGCTAGAAGGGAAACTCAAGTATTGCACCAGGGCAAGCTTGCTGATTGAAAGATTTTCCCACTACTCTCAAATGCAAACATTTGCAAAGCCTCTCCCAGCCCAAAAGATCTTGTTTAGGAAGCTCAGCAAGAAAACTGAGCAAAGAAGGATGCTTCTGGCCAAACCTGCTGAAGAACAGGGTGAAGAAAAGCCTAAGATGAAGAAGAGAACCAAGGCCAGGGCTGTCAAAACAAGGAAAATGTCTCAATTATCTTCAAGAGAAGCCTCAGAAGCATCAGCTGAAGTTGATGAAGTGGCAGAAGAGGGAGTAAGTGTGCCTTCTGACCACTCAGAAGAGTTGAGGCTGAAGTATAATGAGACAAGGCAAAAGAAGAAAGGAGATAAGAGGATCAGGGAAGTTGTCCCTGAGAAGGAAGGTGAAGGAAGTGGGAGCAGTAGGGCTAGCAAGAGAAGGGCCAAGCCTACTGAGAAAGTGTTGGAGCTGCAGGAAGAAAGGTCTCTACAATTGGCTCTAAGAGAGAGCAGAGCTGAAAGCAGGACCAAATCCAAGTCAAGGACTAGCTCATCTGGATCTGGAACTCCAGAATCCAAAGTCCCTAAAGGTCAACCTAAAGAGGCCAACATCGCTGAAATTCAGTACCCTGAGCCTAACTCCCCTGAAACCCACATTACCCCTCCCAACCAACCCATTACCCCTGTAGATCTCACTAAGAGATATTCTCCAGAAGGAAGTGTGCAAAGAAGTGGCATTGATGTGCTTGCAGATTTAGCAGTAGATGAGACAAGACTCCTATCTCCCCTTGACTCATCCATGCTCAACTACTCCAAACTCTTAGAACATGCACTCAATGAACCGACTCCCTTAAGCAAAGCCCCTTCAGATTCATTGCTCTCTAAAGCAACTGAAGTACCTTCAATTGAGCCTAATCCTTCTGAAGCCAACCCTCCTGAACTTAACTTGCCTGAAGCTGCAATTAAGGAAACCACAGCCAACTCCCCTATAGCCCAAAGTTCTCCATCTAGTGAGAATGAGGAGGAGTATACTTATGAAAGTATGCTCAGAGGTGGAGCTAAGGCCACAGTGGACAGTTTGTACCCACAACTTGCTGAATTTCTAAGAATTCAGAAGATGTTCCATGATTTGAGGATGCTTGTGGATGTCAAAGATAAGACCTTAATGGAAATATCACAAGTCATCCAAGATAGGGGTGCTAACTGGTGGCAAATAGAGGAGAGCAGATTGCTACACTTTGCTGGTGTGATGAAAACAAGATTCCTCACTGATGAGGAAGTTTTTGCAAAGTTGGTAGCTGAGAAGATTATTGAGGAGAAAGAAAGGAAAGCTAAGGGAATCAAACACCCTGATAGTAGCTCAAATGATGATGATTCCCCTGATGATCCCTCAAACCCTTCAAACCCCAACCCTCCTGAAACCCCTCAAGCCAACCTCCCTGAATCTTCTCAACCCAAGTCTTCTGTAGCAGATAGACTTTCAAACCCTCCTAGAACCTATCATAGGAAAGGCTCTATATCTTCAGAGGTGTTGACCAAGGGTGGTAACACAACCAAAGAAACATCTGCCAATGAAGGTTCTTCTGAACCCAAGGCACAACCTAAAGATGTTGAGGTTCCTATGCTAGAGGCTGGTTTGATTAAGGCCTATTCAGTGTCAGAAGAGTTGGACACTGATCAACCCTTAATCATTCAGGATGACTCAGTGGCTGTTGAAATAAGCACTGTGATCTCCCCACAACTGCCATCTTTGAACCTTGTTGAAGGTGGAGATGTTGCAGGTTTAGGAGAAGGAGTTGAAAAGCAGAAGTTAGTGGAAAAACCAGAGGGAGTAGTAGATGAGAGAGATGTGTTGATCACTAGAATAGTGAGTGTACCATCAAATGAGGGTGATATAAGTGAGGAAGGGCAGGCTATTCTTGAAGTCAAATCTGAACTTCAGGAATCCCTTGATGAGAGGAGGCCTGTTTCTTTAAGTGAGGAAATTATTGAAGAAGGAAGAAAAGAAATAGTTGAAAATGAGAAGAAGGCTGCTGATGAATCAGAGTCTTATATAAAAGAAATTGAGGGTGATGAGTGTTTATTTCCTAATCTGTTTGATTTGTCTAATGTTGCAGGTATTTCCCTTGACCAAATTTTTGCAGATGAGTTCTTAACAGATTCCCCTATCCAAGTAGATACAGGCTCAGCTCAAGCCTTACTTGGAATGCAATCAGAGAAATTGGACTCCTTGGCTCATCAAGTCCAATCTGCTCATGCTGAAACTTCAGGAGTATTGAATGAGCAAGGAAGGACTCTAGCATCTGTAGAAATGAGACTCACTGGCTCTGAAGATGTTGTGCTCCCAACTCTGGAAGCAAGGATTAGTGGTGTGGAAACTGGCCTCCAAACCATTTCCACTGAAGTACAATATGCCAAATCCACCATGGAAGCCATCTCAGAGGAGGTCAAGAAGGAGCAAAAGCTGCTGAGAGACAATCATAATGTCAATGTCAAGGCTCTCAGACTCACTGTCAAGCAAGCTCTTGGAAAGAAGACTGCATTGCAAAAGAGAAGAGCTGAAGAGCAAAGGCTAGCTATGGTGAAAGCAGCCTCTGAAAAGTTTTCCCAAGAGGTATTGGCCAACATTGCTGAAGGTGCAGTGGCCAACCTCACTGAGTTCCTCAAAGCCCAACTTGATGCATCCCTGAAAGCAACCTTGGAGGAGGTTGTCCAACAAAAGATGAAGCATGTTCTAGCTTTTCTTAGCTTGAGCAGTGACAGGATGCAAAATATACATGATGAAAATGTATATTTGTTGGAGGAAATGAAGTCCCTGAACCAGGCCCAATCCCTAATGTCCACAATAATGAGTGAACTAAAACCCCAGTGCTTTGATGCTGCCAAAAAGGGAGAAAGGGAAAGAGCTAGAGCAAAAGGTGCCTTGGTGATTGGAGGCTCAGACAAGGGAAAAGACAAAGCTGCTGAAACAAAAGGAAAAGAACCTGCAGTGCTAAACTTAGAAGAATTGGATGAAGAAGAGCAACTAGCACTTGCATTGAAGAATTCAATGGCATCAGCACAAGAAGAAAGGATGAGGCTACAGCAGAGACCAGGTGGTGAGGTGTCTGGTTTGGACAAAGATGCTGAAGGTGTCCAAACTAGAGGAAAGATCAAGAGGGCAAAAGGAAAGAAAAGACAAGCTGAGACATTCACTGACTTTCCCAACAGCCTTGATCTTCCACCTGAATTCAGAATTGATGAAGATGAGCCTACATCAAAGAAAGCCAAAGCTGCTGAAAAGCCCAAAACTGCTGAAAAAGACAAATCTTCTGACATGGTCAACATTGCTGAAGGTGCCAAAGCTACTGAAGATGTGGAAGCTTTATATGAAGAAGGCTTTGGACCTGGACCCAAGAAGACAAAGATTGTAGTACTAAATGATCCATCAAAGCTGTTTCATGAAGGGTATGGCAAAGACCCTGAAACACAACATAAATTGGCCATGATGAAGGCCCAAGAGAAAATGGATCTGTTAGAAGAAGCACAAAGAGCAAGAGACAAGAGAAGAGCTAACTTTCAGAAACCAAGAAGGAGGAGAGCAACTTACAGCAAGATGAAGCCTCAGCTCTTGGTCCCAATGGACACTAAATATCCACACTTGGATAAATGGGTGCCAATTCAGCTGAATGATACATGGGAAGAGGCTAAAAGGGAGTTTGTCTATGACTACTATGTCATTGACAGATGGAATGGTGGAGATGCCAACTCTGCCTTTGCTGAGTTCATGATAGAATACTACAGAGAGTTGTATCAACAACTACTTGCAGCTGCTGACATTGCAAGAATTGAACTCAATGCTCCCAAGCCTATCATCTACATGCCTCCAAAGCTTGATGGATGGATTGACCAAGCAAGGATCCTAAGGGAGTTCACAGAAATTCTGAAGCTGAACAAGATGACCCTTGGACCCAAAGGAACCAATCAGGAAGCCATGGAACTCAAGAAGAGAGTGTGGGCACAATATGGAATGTTGCCACCTCCTGAGGATGACCTCTAAAAATGGCTAAGTCTTCTGACCTTATCTGGATAGAAAACTATCTTATCTGAAGATATTTTTGCTATATGGTCAAATCTACTGAAGTTTTGGACAAGCCTGTTGATGTGATATGCCTTGATATGCTGTTTACTCTAACATGATTTGGATTGCTCTGATACAAGAATTGATGTTGATATCCAGTATTCTACTTTGATATCTGGAATATTTTGTATTAGCTCTGATACTTGAAGTAGTTTGTTTTGCTCTGATCCTATGTTTAGTATGTATATGTAGTGAAATGTTAATTTGTAATGTTATCTTGAATTCATGCTCTGATAAGTTATCTTCAACTATCAACATGCCTGTAATGACTTTTACATGAATGATAGTTGAACCACCTTTGAATCAAGATACATTATTGCAGAAATCTCTCTATGCCTATCCTTGAAACCTACTTGCAACAAAAACAGTGAATACACTAACACATTGTCTTTTCAGGAATATTGACCTTAGTCATGTCTTCTGAAGATATATGTAATAGGTGTAGACAAGTCACTTTTGCATAGAATGTGTAGGTTTTGGCATCATCAAAAAGGGGGAAATTGTTGGGAATAAAATGATACATGTTTTGATTAAATACCAAAACCCCCTGAGACATGCCTAGGTCAAGATGATTGTGTTCAAAATGTGTTAGAACACATAGCATAAGGCTAGATGAGAAGCTGATATGTTAGGCAGCTCTTAGATGATTAGATGCACATTGTAAGGGGGAACCTATGCTTGGAAAATGATCAAGATCAAGCTCCCTCAAGGCTCAAAATCTGGAACAAACACTAAGGACAAGCATGCTCCATAGAAAAACAAATGCTATGATCAGGAGAGTTGTCCAGAAGAGTTACTTCTGTGCAAGAACAAGATTGCAAAGCTCAAAAGGACAAGATTAGTCAAAAACTCTGATCAGGAGAGTTGTCCAGAGAAGTTAACTCTGTAAAATCAACAACTCTGAAGCTAAAAGGCCAATCATGCTGATCACGAGAGTTGTCCCTGAAGAGTTGTCTCAGCAAGCTTGAACCAGAACAAAAAGTCAACCATGCTGAAGAGTTAGAGGCAATTATTCCCTAAAGAATCTCAATACA
Source organism: Galeopsis tetrahit (assembly GCA_963675135.1). Lineage (NCBI taxonomy): Eukaryota > Viridiplantae > Streptophyta > Magnoliopsida > Lamiales > Lamiaceae > Galeopsis > Galeopsis tetrahit. Next base: position 37,448,859 of record OY776122.1, read on the forward strand.
AAGATCACATTGAAGTGAAGAAAAGGGAAAGAGCCAAGTCATCTGATGAAGAGCAAGCCAACTTTGCTGATAAGCAAAATGCTGATAGTGATAAGAAGAGTTGTCCATTTGATAAGGAATGTTGTCCTATCATTGGATCAACCTTCAGAAGCCATGTCCAAGTCCTAACTAGAAGTCAAACATTGGGAAAAGTGCTGCAGAATAAAGACAAAGCCTTACAAGCCGTTTATTACCCAAATGAGGACATGTCACTATCAAGAAACTGTCTTCCAGTTTGAAGAACTCAAGGAAGACATTTATAGCAATTTGGGGCTGCCTCTCCAACGGGCAAATCCTCATTTTGTCTATAAATACAAGAAGTGTGAAGACCATTTGAAGCACCAACTACCAAGCCAACTATCCTACAAGAAAACAGTGCTTACAAAGCTTTCAAAGACTATCTTAGTCTTCAAAACACTTCTTCTAAGCTGAACTCACTGTATATCCATACACAAGCTTAGAGAGATATCATAATCCTTATACACTGATCTTCATTGTAAAGGATATCTCATTAGTTGGAACCTTACTTCAACCCATACCTCTTTCAAGTGAGAAAGTGAGAAGGTTGTAGTAGTAGAAGTGGTAGGAACTGACTGTTGAGAGAAGAACAGTTCAGTTCTGAGTTGAGAAGAGGGTACTAGGACTCTAGACATCCTAGGGATCAATTCACCAAGGAGATGTGTTATTGATCAAGTGTACCTTGGCACTATAAAACAAGTTAATTCCAAGAGTGAAGGAATTATCCTGTTAAATCAGGGAAAGTGGATGTAGGAGCTTGAGTCTCTGAACCACTATAACCTCCTGTGTTGATTTGCCTTACAAGTACTTACATTCATTCAACACTGCACACAAAACTGATCTTTCAAGGAAACTTACTCAAAGATTGTGCAAAAACTGTTTTGGACAAGTTCCCTGAAAACTGGACTGTATTGTATAAACCAAGTGATTTCAGAAATTAAAGGAGTCTAAATATAAAGGGCCAACCACTATTCTGCACATATAACTCCCCTAGATAGTTATTCAACTAAGTACTCAATAGTACTTAGTGGTTTGATTATCTTAGAAGAGTTATTCATCTTCAGCAGAGTTGTCCAAGACAACCTTGCTGAGCTCTGGTTTGATCATAAGTTGAAAAGATTTGCATACAAGTGTATTACCCCACCCCCCCCCTCATACACTTGTTATATACTCCTTTCAGGACCAACAAAGCCAAATCCCTCGATTATTCAATCAGGATCAAGGATACGCTGAATTCGATGTCCTTAAATGGATCTGAACTTGACGCCCCTTGCGGGTCTGAACTCGACGTCCTTAAATGGATCTGACTTCGACGTCCTATAATGGATCTAAACTTGACGCCCCTTGCGGGTCTGAACTCGACGTCGTTAAATGGATCTGACTTCGACGTCCTTAAATGGATCTGAACTTGACGCCCCTTGCGGGTCTGAACTTGATGCCCCTTGCGGGTCTGAACTTGACGCCCCTTGCGGGTCTAACTTTGACGCCCCTCGTGGGTCTGACTTTGACGCCCTTCGTGGGTTTGACTTTGACGCCCCTCGTGGGTCTGACTTTGACGCCCCTCACGGGCTTGAATTTGACGCCCTTTGCGGGTCTGAAGTTAACATCCTTAAATGGATCTGAAATGACGTCCTTAAACGGATTTGGGCTAACATCCTTAAATAGATTCGAATTAACATCCTTAATGGATCTAAAACTCACATCCTTCAAGGATACGAGAGCTGAAATCCTTTACAGATGTGAGAATCGACACCTCAAAAAAGGTATGATATTCAACACCTCGAAAAGGTATGACTTGACACCCGTAAAGGGTATGACTTAAGCATCCTTATAGGATGCAGTGGGAGGCTGACGCCCCTGAAAGGCCTGGTTTATACCTCGAGCTAATCGAGGACCTCCAAATGCACGTGAAACATATGCTAATTTCTAATGAAAGGCATGATGTTAACTAACAAACACATCCAACTTGAGCAGCTGGAACAAAGAATGAAGTGAGAGACACTTCAAATTGAATCACAACTTGAGCAGCTGGAACAAAAATGAAGTGAGAGACACTTCAAATTGAATCACAACTTGAGCAACTGGAATAAAGAATGAAGTGAGAGACACTTCAGATTGAATCGCAGCTTGAGCAGCTGGAACAAAGAATGAAGTGAGAGACACTTCAGATTGAATTACAGATTGAGCAGCTGGATGGAAGTAAGAAATACTTCAAATTCGAGTCTTTGATGATAGACTTCGAGGCTTGGGGGGGGTGAACAAGCAATATACCTAACCCTTCGAATACAACAAGCCACAAAATCAACCAAGTAAGTGGAAAGTGCAGCTTTTTACTTCTACTTACATCTTTGAATAATGATATATTTCGAATCATTGTTTAAAACCTCGAATCCTACATGTACTAACACTATTGAACATGCACTATACCTAACCCTTCGAAGACAACAAGCCACAAAATCAACCAAGTAAGTGGAAAGTGCTACTTTTTACTTCTACTTACATCTTTGAATAATGATATATTTCAAATCATTGTTTAAAACCTCGAAGCCTACATGTGCTAACACTATTGAGATGTTTTAAGTAAAGCTATGAGATATAGTTGACTTACTTAAAGCATTTTGCTGAGATATTGAAATAATATCATAGAGCTGGTCAAATTAACAACTATTTGGCAAGCAAGATATGTATATGCAATTGTAATTGCAGGCATGTATATGAGTAGAGAATGCATATAAAGCAGACAAGCAGATATGAGATTACGAGGCTCGAAAACCTCAAACATCCATAGTCAAAACGGGGGATGTGAAAATCCCCCACCATCCAAAAAGGCACGAAGGCCTCATCAAAATGGGAGCACAAACAACCCCGAAAATCACCACAAGGTTATGAAAAACCTTGGAAATTGTTTAATGTTACAACCAAAAAAAGAGGAAAATGTTTGTGATATTGTAGGAAGTAAAATGCCTGATAAAAAGTCTTCATGACTTGGGGGAGTGTTCAATAGCAACCTCAACTTGATCGCTCGATCCACCTCCTTCCTCCCTGTTCTCCTCGTGACTCGGGGCAACTACGGACAAGGGGCTGGAAGAAGGCACCTCCAGCGGATAGTCTGGAAATTCCATGGCTTTCAGGTCCTCGAGTTTTACATCCGAGTTCTGCAACTCCTGAACGGCCCTCCTCATAATAGGTAGCCACCAGGGAGTGGTAATCAGCGCCTTAGGATCGCCCGGGAACGTTGGAGGAGGGGTTAGGCCATCTAAAAGGGTGTCCATGTTATACACCCCATCGAAGCCTTCCGCCTGGTGCTGAGCAATGGCTTTGTCAAAGCCATTATCCACGAAATGAGGGATGTAACGTCCCATGGCGCCCAAAAAGCTGGAACATCGGAGATAAGCTTTGAGCCAGCCCGTATGAAGAGTCTTCAGGAATTGCTGCCCTACAGGAGATAAAAGAGTGAATCGATGCAGATTTTTACCCCGGAGGAAGGGAGTTCTTGTTCTTACTTCTGAGTTTTTGAGCGGAGGAGGTGAACTTCTTAGGTGAGGGCATGAGCCTGATCCTTTATCTTATCCCTTTCTTGCCACATACCCACGAGCTGGGCCCGGAGATCCTCAGTACGGGAGCATTCCTGAGTTATCCGAGCCTGAAACACCTCATTTTGTTGAACAAAGCTAAGGGTATGCTCGAAAAGGCCGGAAAAGAGGAGGTCGAACTGAAAACGTTGAAAGAAAGTTAAGAAATGACGAAGTGCATAAACTTTGTAAACAACTAAGGCATGAACCTACCTGAGAAAAGGAATGGGCCGTCTGAATCATCCTGTCTTGAGTATGGAGGCTCACTAGAGAACGGATGGTATTCGAAGGAAGGTACCAGTATATGAACTGGGAGACAACATCAGAGCAGGCATCAATCTCGAGATCGAGGTCGATGGCTGCTGGCGGAGATGTGACTTGCTTCCCCTTGGTCTTCTTTCTGGATGTACCGGAGTTAGGGGGCAGGATCTTTGGTGCTTGCTATTTTGCCGGAGGAGGATCGAGTCCTCTTAGAAATCGAGCTGGGAGCTGGAGGCGCAGGTGCTTCTGGTGCTATGGCCTTTGAAGAACTTTCGAAAATAGGGCATGTTTGAGTTGAGCTTGTAGGAGCAGGATCACGAGTGACTTAAGACAGTCATTCCATATCTAAAAAGGAAACACTAACACTTGTTAACTTAAAACAGTTACGAGTTAACATGAAGAGAAAGCCAAAAGAGCACGAGTTACCATCGGTAGGTCCAAGGGAGAATTCCTGAGTGCTGAAACCAAAGTAGGATAATGCTCGTGGATTGTTACAAATTGGAGAAACATCAAAAGGCTTATGGGCTTGGGCATGTGCATTAAGATTGAGCATGACAGACATGTTGAGGGATGAACCAGAAGTGGGATGAGGGCCTCGAACCTTAGAGTTCTCATAGGCCCACCTAGCATGCGGAAAAGGCCATGGAGAAGGGGGAGTTACGAAAAACTAATTATTTCTCCACTCCAAATTCCCATCCGGAGGTTTTTCCATGAAAACACAGATGCGTTTGACACGACCACAAATGTTAAAAAACCGTCTAAAAGCTTGCAACTGAAATGGCTTTAAAAAAGTTCGGCAGTGGGTTCCCCCCCCCCCCCCCAATTTCCCTTGATTAGGGTGTAAAACCCAATCATCATCCTAAGGGCATTGCGGGTGAACTGGTTCAGTGGAATGCGAAACAAAGTGGAAACTCGACACAAAAAATCAGGCACGGGAAACCTAAGACCTGCTTGTATTTGAGCATCCCAAAAGGCTAAGGTGGGATTAAGAGTGGAATTCGGTCTCTCGTCCCTGTGAGGGATCCTCACCGAGAAAGAAGGAGGAAAAACTTCAAGATGACGATAGGACCTTAACATGGCAGGAGTTATTTGAGAGGAGCCCGATGCATGCTCCGCCAAATGGAGATTAGTAATCGGAAAGTGTAAAACGGGCGCGAGATCTGTGCTACTGGTGGATAGAGCCTCTATGGACTCACTACTAGAATAGGCGAACATGGGAGTTTAATAACCCTAGAATCTAAGAGACAAAAAGAAGGTACAAAGAAAATACCTGAATCGAGTTGCCGGAGAAGAAGTCGCAGAACGGATTTCCGATGGGCCAGAGTGCTTGGATGCTGAAGAAAAATGCAAGCAAGAGGGAAAATGTGAAATGAGTAAATGACTTGGAGAGGGAGTCATATATTCGAAAAACAAGATGGGTCAAATGGACGGCCCAGATTAAAGCCCTATTTAATCTCTGAAAAGTTTCAGAAGATCGAGGCAGTGTAAAGGCTGAAGAGAGAGAAGAGCCTTAATGATGATAGCGTGTACCAAGACACCCGATTTGATTGGGCGGTTACAGAGAATCACGCGGAATTCGAAGAGACCCCTAAGTGGGACACGGTTTGAGACTTAGACGGAATTAAATCCGGATTCAAGTCTGAATAACCTCTAGTACCTCGAGGTACACGAGATTTCGAAACAATAATATTGGAATTTGACACTGACACAGAGTATGTTCCAGAATGTGACGCCTATGAAAAGGCTTGATACGATATTCAAGAATTACTCAATACAGGCTCGAGCCTAAGTATTCTCGAGGACCTCGAGGTCCTAAAAATCCAGAAATGTTGAATGACGCCCTTGATGAGGGTTTGATATGACGCCTTTGATAAGGGTCTGATTTTAAATGTTGCCCTTGATGAGGGTTTGATATGACACCCTTGATAAGGGTTTGATTTTAAATGTTACACTCACAGAATATGTGTCTTGATATTTGAAGCAGGATTTGCTTGGATTTGAATTTGAAACCATGCCTAAGACCCCGAGGCCCTACAGGTACTGGAGATATGAAATCAATTAGACGCCTGACCTACTCTCATAAGTGTGACCCACTTTACGAGAGTAGGGGGAGTGGTTGATGTGGACAAAATGTGTCGTCCTGTGACAAAATGACACGTGGCGTCCGGATGAGTTATATCCGATGAGGTTTGGATATGATTACATAATTATTCCTTTACTTATATCGATTATAATGATGACTATCATTGGTATATTGATAATGGACACTTGAGATGATGGATTGGACATAGTTCAGGCCCAAACCCACAGAGATTGAGACCACTGGGCCAGATAAAGATGAGAATCGGCCCTAAGATGAACAGGTCATAAGTCTTCCACCTTTTTAGGGGAATTGTTGGGCTTGGACCCATATTTCCGGAGTTCAAACCTGGAGGTTCTCAAGGACCTACAAGTCCTGGAAATCCAAATCGCGGAACTTGCGCATCAAGCATGAACCCCACTTCGTGGGTAAGGGGTGTGCGGAGACATCACACGTACCCCGCTTTTCTCGGAGCTCGGACGAGCCAGTGGAGGCAGACTCGGCCTTGGACAAACCCACTACTGTGGCAGTTGAGAGAAAGAGGGGAAGTTGACAACCCTTCCCCAAAGGTACTATTTATACGCCCCTTCACGGGTTATTTAAGATATCTAATCACACCAACAAAATCCTAACATTCTGATACACTTATTCACCGGAAAGTCCCCTGACATACTTTTTGGCGCACTAATATAAGCTGAAATACACCTGAATTACTCCTGAAAAACAGGAATCCTATATTCATATCATGAGGGGCTTTCTTCGATACAGATTGCCCTTTATTCTTTTCCTTGAGATCGCCGGTTCTGGCTTGAGCATCGGAGGACCCGCGCCGGAGATCTCTCCGGCAGGTTTTTCGCAGGTGTCGAGGCATTTTGGAGACGAAGAGCTCCGCCATAATCCAGGTTGTGATCGACGAATCCCAGGTGCGAGATTACTAATCTTGTGCGTTCTTTTTTGACGCATTAGTCAGTTTGACAACTATTAAAATAAGTTAAGTGCGAAAAAGTATAGACTCTTAAATTTTACTCATTTGATTTAAACAAAACAAGAATTATCTTTTAACTTGTGAAAATACTTAGACATTTTTATCCAATGAAATTGTATCAATTGTGTTTTGTGCTTATTTGATTGTGCGTTATGTAGTTTAATAAATAGCAACAAACAAAAGTCTTAACACTCGATCTCTCGAAGGGTAATGTATGTTTGTTGTAGGATCAAATTTAATTAAATTTCTCTGACATGTTGAACTTGAGAGATTTCCTCTAATTTTAAAGATTTGAAAGTTTATAACTAAGATTACAAGGTTGAACACTCGGAGGATTTGACTTGCAAAAGTGTTTTTTGAAAGTACTTGAAAATTATGGACAAGTGCTTGTAAGCTGGGTCTATTCTTAGTATTTTTGTTACGTTGTAGTGTAACCTTACAATGAAGGTAAGAACTTGTATATATAGTAGTTTAAAATAAAATAGTCGTCGGAGAGCTAATTGAAGACCAAATCTACTACATGTGCTGCAAATCTTCATTTTGATTTATACCTAGGGGTAGGTAAATATACCGAAAATTCGGTATACCGAGCTTTTCGTACTGAAAAAATATTGAAATTATCAAAATTTTCGGTAGGATAACGGTATGGAAAATGATCATACTGCGGTATTTCAATATACCAGCAATTTTTCGGTATTCGGTATGAAACGGTATATCGATATACCAAAATACTGAAACCTTAATAAAATAATAATTTTATATTATTAAAACTTAAATAAAATAAACCGTAAATAATTAATTTTGGTATAAAACAATGTTTCAATATTTTCGATATGAATTGGTATACCGGTATTTCGATATGAAATGATGGTTCAATATTTTTGATATGAATCGGTATACCGATATGGTACGATATACCGATATACTGTACCGAAAATTCGGTATACCGAAATTACGGTACGGTATCGGTATGCATTTTTATATACCGAAAATTTCGGTATACCGAGATTACGGTATACCAAAATTTCGGTACGGTAACGGTATGGATTTTTACAATATCGAAATTTTCGGTATGATAACGGTATGGTTCGATATACCGTACCAAACCACCCCTAGTTATACCCCAGATTTGATTTATACATATTAAGTAAAGTTTCTAACGGTCTCATGTACTTTTGCATTGTTGCTCTGATCAATTCAGTTTTATGTCAAATCAGTGTTAAATGCCATCATGTTATTAATCCACATCAGATGAGTTTCAACATATAAAAAGATGACATTTGATATATGCTCCTATGTTGTTAGCTTTATACTCTGAACTCATTTTTGCCTTCTGCTAGTGTTGACACTTTAACTAAATGTTGAATTTGTCTTATTTGGATTGAACATAAGTCTTTTCAAACTTAATCTTGAGTAGTCGTTAAGCTCGGTTGTTATTAGTAGTAGTTGAAAAAACATATAATTGTCAGATGAGCTTCAATCAGCTTCTCAACTGCGTGGTACTGGATAGTCTCTCTTCTAATACTTTGAGGTCTTACGTCTTTTAATCATCAAATCTTTTGTTACTGAGTTGATCTCGAGCATACACATGTTAGTAAAATCTCACCTCCTCAACTAACTAGTTAATTTTCCCCTCGACTAAGTTCTATACAAGACAATTGGAAAAACAAATTCAACTTAATCTATAAATTTCACAACATTGGTACTCCCTGTATTCCAATTTATATTCAACATTTGCTAAACATGGATGTTCCAAATTAGATTCAACATTTTCTTATTTGGCAATAAAATATTTTATCACTTTAAACTACATCTTTCAAACACTTCAATATTACATCATACACCATTATTTTATTACTCACAATATTTTATTATTTACTTTATTACTCAATTTTTTTATACCACTTATTTTATCTCTTTTAATACTAATAAACAACTTCCACATTAAACTACACGTAAATAGTAAATGTTAGAATCAAAATATGAATGAAGGGAGTATTAGTATTAAGGAATAGTCAAACATTCCTTGTATATAGGACATATATTGTTGTAATTACCCTTTGTAGTTATCTCTTCCTAAATTTATGTAATTAGGTTACAATGTAATTACTCCTATAAATACAAGTCATTCCCCACTCACCAATTCAACGGTGATCATATCTCATTGTTCACATGGTATCAGCCTAAACACTGCACCTAAAACCCTAACCCTAATTCTCTCTCTCTCTCTTTCTGCCTGTTGCCGCCGCCGCCTCTGTGCCGCCGCCGCCTTACTTTTTCGAGCTTGTCCCCCTCGACTACCTCTCTTCAATGGTAGAATCATCAATTCCAATGAATGTTCTCATTCATATGGTCACGGTAAAACTCTCTTCTTCCAACTACCTCCTATGGAAGAAGCAGGTTGTTCCGATGCTCACTTGTGCCGATCTTCTTGATTTTGTGGATGGCTCGTCCGCCCCCTGCCACTACTCACACTACCTTTGCTGCCTAGAAATCGAAGGATCAGAAGGTCCTTGCTCTTCTTCTCTCCCCCCTCACTGAAGAAACTCTGGCCGAGGTCGTTCAATGTGACACGACCCGCGATACTTGGCTTGCCCTGGAGGATGCCTTCAGCCACTCCTCCCAGTCACGCATCACTCAGCTTCGTGAGGAGCTCCTTCTCCTCAAGCGTGATTCCCTTCCTGTTGCCGATTATGGTCGGCGTTTTAAAGCATTATGCGACCAACTGGCCGCTATTGGAAAGCCAGTCGACAAATCTGACATGTCGCACTGGTTTCTACGGGGCTTTGGCCCCAAATTCAGCGGATTTGCCGACACCAGAATGGCCCTCTCGCATGTCCCAGCTTTCCATGACTTACTGCATCAGGCTATTGCCTTTGAGATCATGAATAAGCCTGATCCAGTTGAGCCTGCTCCAGCCGCGTTCTTTGCTCGCCCGAATCCACGCGATCATACTGGTGGTCGCCCTTCTAGGCCTCTTCGTGGTAGTCGCCCCGACTTTTCTGGTGGTCGCGGAGGGCGTAAAGCCTTCGTCCCCCGCTGTCAAATCTGTCGCGGCGAGCACTGTGCCAACAAATGCCCTCAACGTTTTGTTCGCGGCCCAGCTCCTCGCCAGCCTGCTCGCCCATCTGCCCAACTGTCTGAGGACTCATCCGCCAACCTTGCTCAGACTTTTCACTCGGCTTGCTCCGTCTCCTCGCCGACCTCCTCGGATTGGTATGTTGATTCAGTAGCCTCGGCCCACATGACTCCCAGTACCTCGCACCTGGACTCCTCGGCCCCTTATTCTGGTAATGGTGAGGTTATTGTTGGTAATGGCAATTCCTTACAAATTTCTCATGTTGGTTTGCACTCGCTTTCTAAGGATATTGGCCTTCTAGATGTTATCGTTGTACCTCACATCACCAAGAACCTTTTATCCATTAGCAAGCTAACGTCTGACTTTCCGGTTGATGTTTGCTTCTCTGACAAAACATTTATTGTTCAGAATCGGGCTACCAAGGAGGTGGTGGCTCAGGGTCGATGTGGGCAAGGGTTGTACGTGTTGGAACGGGCACTCCCAGCTTTGGTCGCTGCTTTGAAAAAGCCTGGTGTCGTTCGTGCTTCTTTTGATTTATGGCATTCCCGTTTGGGTCATGTACCTTTTGACATTATTAAAGATTTAAATAGATTAGGGCATCTATCTGTTAGTTCAATTTTACCAAATCTGAAAACTTGCACCCCTTGCCAATTGACCAAGAGTAAACGATTATCATTCACTATAAATGAAAAACGTGCATCTACAGTTCTTGATTTAGTACATTGCGGCCTTTGGGGTCCTGCTCCTACTACTGCTACTTCTGGTTTTCGTTATTATGTTGTGTTCGTGGATGATTTTCTCGTTTTTCTTGGTTATATCCTCTCCGAGCAAAATCAGATTTCTTCGCAACCTTGGTCGCCTTCACAAATATGTGTGCAATCAGTTCTCCTCGACCATCAAAGTTTTTCAGAGTGATGGTGGTACAGAGTTTGTCAACAAAGCTATTCGCAGCTTTATGGCCGAGCACGACATAGAGCATCGTATGTCATGCCCCTACACCCCTCAGCAGAATGGTCGCACTAAGCGAAAACATCGACACATCACTGAAATTGGGCTCTCTATGTTGTTTCATGCTCGCGCCCCATCAGAATTTTGGTTTGATGCATTTACCACTGCTGTTCATCTCATCAACCGACTTCCGTCGTCAGTTTTGGGCGGCCTATCACCATTTCAGGTCTTATTCGGCACTGTGCCCATTTATGAAAATCTTAAGACATTTGGTTGCCGAGTATTCCCTTATCTTCGAGACTATGCCTCGAACAAACTTTCTCCTCGCAGTCGACTATGTATCTTCTTGGGATACAGTAGCCAACATAAGGGTTTTCGGTGCCCTGATCCTGGTTCTTCAAAAACTTTTATTACTCGCCATGCCATATTTGATGAAGAGTGCTTCCCTTTTTCAGGAACTGCTCGGCCCATGCCGACCAGTGAGGTGGTCTCATCCTTTCTGGATGCGGAGTCTGACTCCTCACCTGATCCCTCGCCAGGGCCTATTCCTCCCTCTGCGACCATCCCTTGCTCGGCATGCTCTTCTGACCCTGGCGAGGAACCCCATCCTTTGCCAGCCCCTGTTGCGGGACCACCTGCTTCCCCTAAACCGGCCGAGCAGCCGCAGCCGACCATTAACCCCCCAGCACGGTAACCACGGTCCACGCACCAAATGATCACGCGAGCAAAATCTGGGATTTTTAAACCTAAGTATCCTCTGAACTTGGCCTCCACTGCCTTGATTAGTGCCCTCACTGCCTCCTCAGAACCCCGTGGTTTCAAATCGGCCGCCAAGTCTCTTGAATGGTTGGCTGCCATGCAGGAGGAAATCGATGCTCTGCAAGTTAACAAAACTTGGGATCTTGTTCCTCGCCCCCGTATACGAACATTGTTGGTTCAAAATGGGTTTTTCGAACCAAGTACAAGTCTGATGGTTCAATTGAGCGGCACAAAGCCAGACTGGTCGCTCAAGGCTTTACCAAAATCCCTGGCACGGATTTTTCTCACACATTCAGTCTCGTTGTTAAGGCGACCACTGTTCGGGTTATCTTGGTTCTCTCTGTTCGCTTCAACTGGTCCCTCCATCAGCTCGATGTCAAGAATGCCTTTCTCAATGGCTATCTCCAAAAACCAGTTTTTATGGCTCAACCCCCTGGTTTTGTCGATCCTCGGCTCCCTGATCATGTCTGCAAATTGAAAAAGGCATAATATGGTCTCCGCCAAGCTCTCTTAGCTTAGTTCCAGCGGTTCAGCTCCTTCTTGCTCGGCATAGGCTTCAAGGAGTGCAAATCTGACTCCTCGCTGTTCTATCTATTTTAAGGCTCCTCGGTTGTCTACCTCCTCTTGTACGTCGATGATATTATTGTCACTAGCAACGACTCGTCTACACTAGCTCGTTTCATTGCTCGGGCGAACAAGGAGTTCGCCCTCAAGGACCTTGGTCGCCTCAACTATTTTCTGGGTTAGGAAATCTCTTACACCTCTTCTGGGCTGTTCGTCGAGCAGTTCAAATATGCTCGCGAAATTCTTGAGCAAGCAGATCTTCAAGATTCCAAGCCCATTGCCACCCCTTTGGCCGCGGGTGAGACCCTGGTCAGCACTGGTGATCCATTCTCGGATCCGACCCTTTATCGCTCTTTGGTAGGCGCCCTCCAGTATCCACCATCACTCGACCTGATCTATCCTTCTCGGTAAATCATGTCAGTCAGTTTCTCCAGGCGCCGACGAGCGACCACTTCTCTGTCGTGAAGAGGATTCTTCGCTATGTCAAACACACTATCAATTATGGCCTCTCCTTCACTCGTCGCCCAGACTCTTCCGTGGTCGCCTACTCAGATGTCGACTGGGCTCGATGCGTGGAAACTCGTCGTTCTACCTATGGTTATTCAGTCTTCCTAGGTGGGAATCTGGTCTCGTGGAGTGCAAAGAAACAGCCCACAATAGCTCGCTCCAGCTGTGAATCGGAGTATCGTGCCTTAGCCAACGCAGCTGCCGAGGTCGTTTGGCTCACTTCATTGCTCCACGAGCTCCGTGTTCCTCTGCCTGCTCGCCCTATTCTCCTCTCCGACAACAATAGTGCCCTCTTTCTGAGCCACAATCCAGTGGCTCACAAGCGGGCCAAGCACATTGACATCGACTGTCACTTTGTTCGCGAGCTCGTCACCTCCGGAAAGCTGTCCACGCAGTTTGTCCCCACGCATCTCCAGCTCGCCGACATCTTCACAAAAAGCCTTCCTCGCCCGACGTTTGAGTTCCTTCGATCCAAGCTCTGCGTTTTCCCTCATCCCACGCATCGCTTGACGGGGGATATTAAGGAATAGTCAAACATTCCTTGTATATAGGACATATATTGTTGTATTTACCCTTTGTATTTATCTCTTCTTAAATTTATGTAATTAGGTTACAATGTAATTACTCCTATAAATACAAGTCATTCCCCACTCACCAATTCAACGGTGATCATATCTCATTGTTCACAATTAGTTTAAAAGTGTGTCAATTAATAAGTGTCATAACATTAGTTTATAAGCATAACAATATCAGTTTTATAGGATGAGTTCCCTAGAGACCGACTGTTATAAATTATAGTCCTAAGTCCTAACTACATAAACCTCACCAAACTATCACTGTTTTTGCATCTAAAAAACAAAACTTAACAAAATTTGGCACATAAACCAGTACTTGTTTCTAACCATTATTTTTTGACCATGGGGCATTTATTTCAAAATAGATTCAATTGAATTAAAAATTACATTAAACCATCAAACTACCACTAAAATTGCACTCAATCCACCACTAAATTACGCTTAAACCACCAACATATCATTAAAATTACACATAGACCACCTTTTTTTTTTTTTTACACCAAACTATACCAACTATAATTTTCTTAATACAAATAATTAACTTACACATAAATATTGTGTAGTTAATTTTATTATTCGTTATTCTTATCGTGATTTATGTGTTCAAAAAATGCATAATTGCACTATACCCATCAATTATCGGCGAAATTGCACATAATAAACCATCGAACTCTTTTTTGTTGTACCAAACTATCAATTTTTTACCCATAAGTAATTTTTACCCATAAATTACTTAACTAATTTGTTCATGTCAAATTTCTTTCGATTTTTAATATTTGCATATCACATGATTTTTTAAAGGGGTATTTTCATCAAAAATCATGTACTAAAGACATACTTTTTCTGCCCACTGGTTCGCAAACACTTTTTTCCACAATTTGTGTTATTAGGGTTTAAAGAAAGACAAAAAAATTGATTTTAATTCTTGTGCTCGTGAAACGGTTCTCGAATAGGTGGGGGAGAAAAATTCCATGCTCAGTATACAATATATTTGATGAAAATATCCCTTTAAAGAAATTACCGGTAACACATGTAAAAATTTGAGATAAATTTGAACCCAAAAAATTAGTTTAGTTGTTTATCTAAAAAAATTAATAATTTATATTGCTAGTTTTGTATGAAATATTGCATATATGCATTTCAGTCATTCACACGCATATTCTTTATAAATACATCCACAAGCTTAATTCATACACACAATTTTTATAAATACATCAACAAACTTAATTCACACACAGTTTTTATAAATACACCCACTGACAGCTTAATTCTAAATTTTTTATCCGTTTATTTTACTCGTTTCTGTGATTTTTTTATTTTTTATTTTATTGTCGAACGCGGGATATTAAATGTAGTAATTCAAATTGTAATATGTAGTAATACACATTATTTTATGTAGTAATAACACAAACTATTTATATAATAATACAAATTCTTTTATTTAGTAACACATTTTTTCTAGTGTTTTTATTGATGTAGTAACTCACATTATAATATGTAGTAACATATATTATCGAATGTATTATACACAATAATCATGTTGTAATACAAAATGTTTTATTGTAGGATGATGCGAAAAATATTAGATCATTTGATAAAGTTACATATAGTAACAAACGTGTAGTATGTAGTAACATATAATTTTTTATGTAGTAAAACAAATTATTACATTTAGTAATAACATAATTTTATATAGTAATACTGATTCTTTTATATTTTTATATTTTTTTTATTGATTAAGGAACCCACATTATAATATATAGTAACATATATTACTGCATGTAGTAAGATATATTATTGCACGTAATACAAAATAACATTGACCCATAATAATTAGTATTAAAAAATATTTAAAGAAATATAAAATATTTAAGGATTAAGGTCATCGTAAATTGCAGCGTCCGACTGCGGCCTGAGGTGACCGAAAACTGCTCGGAGAAGACGACCATGTTCAATTTCTGTCAGTGGGTGCATTTATAAAAAAATGTGGGTGTGAATTGAGGTGTCAGTGAATGTATTTATAAAAAATGTGTGTGAATTAAGCTTGTGGGTGTATTTATAAAGAACATACGTGTGAATGACTCAAATGCATGTATGCAATATTGCATATAAGTTTTTGTGTAATTTATATTGTTTGGTGCAATAAAAAATAGTTTGATGGTTTACGGGCAAATTTGGTGATAGTTTAGTGGATTTAATGCAATTATACGTTAGAAAAATAAGTGGATTTAATGCAATTATACGTTAGAAAAATTAGTTTAGTGGTTTATGTGCAATTTTAGTGACAATTTAATGGTTTAAGTGCAATTGTAGTGATAGTTTGGTAAATTTAATGTAAACTTTAATTCAATTGGATCTGTTTTGACATACATGCATTTTTTTACCCAAAAAAAATATAACGATCTATGTGCCTAAAATTTATAGTTCTGTGCAAAAATAAAAGTTTAGTGATTTATGTGCAAAAATTACAATAGTTTGGTGAGATTAATGCAATTAGAACTAAATTATAGAGTCACGTCTAAAACAAAAGTAGAATATGAATACTAAAATGAGTGTTAAAAAAATGAGTAACATAGAGTGAGGTGGGAAATATGAATACTAAAATATCATAACAACTTCTTCATATTGAGATCTAAAATTCACATTTAAAATTCCTCCAATTACTATAGACTTAAAACGTTGAATCCAGATGCAACCCAAGAACAGAGCACAAAAGCAGTAGAGGAACATATTTGCAATAAAAAATGTTGTATTGATTGATGTTAAGAGGTGTCAAAAAGGATTTGTTTTAGATCAGAGCCATAACTTCTATTGTATTCTCTTCCACTAATATATCTATAATTCATCATTTTAACAAGGAACTCCAGACAAAATAGTGTCATACATCAGACCTTGAAGCTCCCAAATGATCTCACCAGTATTTACAGCGTATCCCAGCCTGGAATGTTGGCACTCGCCTCGTTCACCGCTTGGACAAGCCTCACCTGTAGCAAGCGTCCCAAATTTCAGTAATGCCATTTGGTTTATATCTCGAATACATACACTTGTCAATTATAAGAGGAGACATTTCCACTTATCCATCAATTTTGCCCGATAATTGAAAGCTCTATTATATGTAGGCAACATATTAGTCCAAGACAGGATTTTATGTCATCAATGTTTAGGTTCGAAAAGGCACATCTTATCATTCATCTGTTGCAAGCACTCAATTGCTGAATTCTCACATTTGCTAATTATACAACCTGTTGCAGGCATGATACATAATCGATCGACATCCATGGGAATCAACCAAGAAAACTATTTTTTAGTTTTTCGGTTAAATCTATGTGATTGAACTATTTAGCATAGAATTAGAATCCCATACTGATTTGTCTTGGTTTCTTCATCTTTCCTTTAACCTCATGAAAATAGCTACTCCATTATTTTAGGCACTAAGAGTAATTTGAATTAAACTGTCCATGTTGTTATTTTGCTAATATTAGCACAATCACATAGTCTGACATCTAAATTTGTTGGTTATAACTCATACTACTTATATATTAAAAATTAGAATTACAAAAATTAAACTTTATATAAAATACTATTTATAATTATTTTAAAATACGAATTATACTCTTTTAATTATTTAAGTACTATATACTGTGAATATTTTTTTTACGAACATTATGTGTAATACGTGGGAGATTATCTACTAATAATATAATTGCAACCGAAGGTAAATAATATGTAATTGCACGAGAAGTTCACACAACTTCCATACATTTTAGAGCCCACACATTGTATAAATACCAGAGAAAAGTTTCTATAAGAAAGCATACCACACTTTCAGGAACACCTGGAGGCGGTAATGAAAGATTTCTCGGAGGAGGGCCAGCAAGGTGTGATCTCTTGTCAAATCTCCATTCTCCAACCTTCCCATAAGTTAATTCCCCCTGTAAATTTTCTAATTATCTGAGTATCCTTTCAATCTAAAGAAATAATATGGAAGTATTGTGTACTTCCTATATCAAGAAAATGCAGAAAATTGAATCACATATATGAAAGGAGGAGGATAAGTGGATACCAAATTCCACAACCACTCAGCATAAATAATTTTACCTTCATGTTGTAATCACATCCATATGTATAATGAATGATAAACTTCTTGCCAATATCCGTATCCCATGGAGGCTAAAGAACAAAGTCACAAATTAAATTGATGATGAGATGAGAAAGAAAAAGATACAGGTGTTTCCAATAGCAATAATGCAGACCTGTAGCATGAAATCCTTACGAAGAATATGACGCACTCCATGTAAAGCAGATGCCACTGCATACCCATACCTTAATAGGAGAAATAATAATTGAATCAGAAACAAAATTTGGTCCCAAAATGTTTTATAAGAGAAAATTCATGCATAATTTGTTTATAATCGACATACATTTCTAGAACCCATCCAAAAGCCTTATCAGTCTCTGGATCATCTTTCATTCGCAAGGATACATTCATCCATGTAGGTGCAATTTTCTCCAACATTGACTGCATCAATAAGATTTGTTAAATTAAGCAAATATGAGGCAACACAAAGACCAAGTATAATAGAACTGCAAGAATCAGATACTGATAAGGTGCGATGATGTCATTTGGCATATGCATAACTTTTGTACTAACTTATTCTTTCAAAAAAAATTAAAATTCTATAATACATATCATGCATATTGATAGACAATACACCATTTTACTGTGCTCAACCCAAAAATGAAAGTGGTGCTGCATTATACTACTTTAATACTAAAGTGGAAAACTTAGAAAGGGAAATTAAGTCAGAGGGCCAGAATACCTATATCTGCACTATTTCATTTTAGTCCCATTTAAATAGTTACTTTACCCGCATCTTTGCCTTTCTTTTACCTCAAATTGGATCACACTTGTCTTATATGTAGTCCTCCATCAAAGATTAAGCAACAACAATGGCACCTGACTTGGCTGACTAACTAACAGTGAATGGTTTTCAAAAAGCAAGGGATTATTCATCACACTGGATAGATGTTGGTAAAATTTTTGCTTACTCTGGGGAGGCAATATCATGCTTTACATTTTTTAATCAAAATCATTTTCATCCACTAATAAGACATTTAAATGGAAAATATACCTTCTTGATAATCACAGGAGAATTTCCAATTGGATCAATATTGGTCACTGGGCCCTTCTCTTCGGGGTAATATTTTCTCACAACTTTCTCATTATCGGTAGGTTTTATATAGAAAAAGGGGAATGCAGCTGGATTATCTCCATGAGCTAAATTTGGCAGTGGATTAACAAATACATGATCAGGTTCCGCCATTAAAATGTATCTGCATCGTTAATAGTATGACCAAGGATTTAGATTATGTAACTACAGAGGGAGATTTGCACTCAAGCTAAAGAACATACTCTTCCTCAATTGTGGCTTTCTCCAGCCACTGCACAAATGCCCAAGGTCTATTTAAAACTATGTAACCCTGTTGACACAATAAAACAGAAAACTTCAATCAGTTTAAAGCTTTTAAGAAGAGTAGTTACCAAAATAATACGGTAGAAAACATACGAACATTTGCAATGGAAGATTATAAATATTTTTTAAATTTTAAACATCTACTCTTTCTCGTCCTTCAATGCATACATGCATCATAAAGGAAACTAATAGGGAAGACAAGACAATTTTATCTCTTCCAGTTTCATTAGTCATCTTGCAAACTGGAAACTGCACTAAAATCAAGCCTAGTAGTGAATATTCCTATTCAAAATACCTAACATCTCATATAGTTTAATAATTTGTTAACCAAGACAAATATTATGACACACCTAATCCCCCAGTGAGAATAATAAACTCCACATTGAGTGCAGCATGCACTTCGAATGAATGTTCCCCAGTCAAAGAGTAAGTAGATAAATCTTAAGTAAAATCTAAAAGCACAAAAGAAAGTCAAGACTATTAGAAATGTTCAGCTACATGTCATACTTAATTTCATAGTGTATGTCCTCACTCTGCCTCAATAAGATGAAGTGGACTTTCGAGCTAAAATCAGAAATTCTTTAACCACTCACTCAGATGCGATCATTTCTATAATTTTCATATTAAGGAATTTTCTTCATGCCCCAATTCGTCATTGTTAGACAGGCATGCCAGAAAGATAAAACTTTCTTTCAGCATTTCAAAGAACTTGTATAGCAGGTATTTGTTAACTAAACTTGTCATACTGTTTTTTAGAGTACAGCACACATATTATCAGAAAGTATTACTACTATTCTCACTCAAAGGCAAGATATGCCCAATAATCAGATATCATATTTACTAATAATTAGCAACAAACATCATGATGCCTCAGTATTGGATATTGTACGCAATAATATGCTTGGGCCACGTTTGCTAATGAAGTTTGTATTAGGCATGATTCCTAACACTATCACGCCAACTCATGTGGGTTTGTGTATCCATACTTTGAGATGAGTTGTGTAAGCACCAAAGTTGAGATACAAAAAAAAGGGGCCGGGTACTTTTACAGGACAGAGAGTAAGGGGGTGTTTGGTTCAAAATTCTTCAATGAGAATGGTAATGGAATGAGCATGGGTAACTGTGGTGGTTAATGAGAATAAAAGATGATCAATTCACCTTTATTGTACTTCATACGAGGTAATAAGATAAATTAATCATTACCCCATTCTGATTAAGTACCTCTCCTCCTATAATCATCTCCTCAATCATTCAACTATTCCTCAACCAACAATCAATTTTTGTCCCAAATTATTCCAAGATTAGAGTAACACACTAATAATGTAACCATTATAATTCACTATTCAATGATTCTCATTACCATTTCTATTGAAGAATTTGAACCAAGCGCCCCCTAAGTACAACATACGAGACAAACATGAGTTTGCATGGGTTAGTCCATCTATCCTAACACTATCATGTCTAGCTAGCATAAGGGATCAGAATAAATAACTGCAACCCTGAGAGCAGAACCAAGGTTAAAACTAAGGTGCCAAAAACATTTAACAATTTTAAGCATCAAAGATTCAAAAATCAATTACTTTAAGTATATTATTGCAATCTAAAAACAGTGCTTACCCGATCAAGGCCTTGTGGAAGAGGATCTACAACAAAAGTAGGGATCTCCTCCATCAAATTATCAGGTTTGCCAGAATGCAAAACCCGGGTAAACCCTCCCATATCTGATCCAGACATATCTTTCATTTTCTTGTACCAATAGTACATAACCCTGCATTGCCATTTGCTATAAGGTGCATCAGTGGCTGTAAGAGCAACATGGAATTTCAAAGCACCTCCCTCTCTAACTGCTTCAGGTCTCCTAATAATTGGATCGTACAGCTCCCCATTATCCTTTCCATTAGTCTTGTGAATTACCAAAATCAACAGATTATATGTTGCTAAGAAGAAACCAAAAGCCAACAACACCAACAAAAAGGGCGACGCACGCCCCACATTCTTCCTTGCATTCATCTCCTCTTAACTGAAATCTGATCTAATTATACTTCAAAGCTTGCTAAAAAAATTTACATTCACCACATACCCAATCACACCAAAATAATCTCCTGAAAAAAAAAAAGCACAAGGTGATGAAATCTTTAAACTAAATACACCACACAAATTCAAAATTAAAAAAAAAACAGTTTCAACTCTGTGTATTAAATAAATACTCCACTATCAATAATCCATGGTCTCATTTCATATATCATTAATCCAACCGAATGAAAAACACGCGGAGGTACAGAATTGATACCCCAAAACGTGAAGCCATTGGAAGAAATGATAGGGTAAATTACGAAAGAAGCAAAGAACACAGATCTAGAAACGTACCAGTGAAGAAGGAGAACAGAACACAGGCATATACATACACATATAGATATAGATACAGAGTAGAGGACGCAATGAAGGAGCTGGATGTCAACGTTTTCACAGTAGTGGCCTAGTTATGTAGTGTACACGGAGATCCATGGCCACTATTTAATTCACAGATGAGAATTGAGATGAGAATAGATTATTACCAATTTGCCAATACTTTGTCTTCTCGGATAAAAATAGACATTTTCATTTTTACAAGTTATACGAGATTTTATATTTTTTTTTAATTTAAAATGAAATTAAGAATAAAATAATAAATTAATTATTTTTTTAATTTAAAATAAGTATAAAATATGATTTTAAAAAATGTACAATGTACTATCATCATATGACTCTAAATACAATTGATTATTGTAATTAAAGACTACCAAACTCTAGTGGCGTGTCAACTATAGCATTCATTGGTTATTTTATCATCTTTTATTATAGCTTACTTACAAATAAAATTGGTCACTTTTGACTTGAATACAGTCTAATTAATCTACACAATTAATTAAATGCAATCTAATCTACACAATTAGATTATGGGAAATAATCAATCACCAATTTTCAAGAATTTTGCAATTTAGCCTTAGTCTTTTTTTTGCCCTTAAGTGGCAATTCGTGAGCATTCTATCGGTTTTAAGTTATTTTCGATCGAACCAAACAAACTGAAATTTATGAAATCTAAATTAATATTGAACCGAATAATATTATAACCAACCTTCCCCGAATTAAAAACTTATAACAAGCAATTTTTTATTAAAAGTTCAAATATTGCACACTATTAACAAAGTCCCAAAACAACATAAACTTAAATTTTGCAATACTTTACAGAAATCAAAATAAGCAAGTGTCCTACGTGTTTCTCCACTTAATTTTATAAACCAGAAAACTATGAATAATGTTGAATAAAAAGGTAAATCATTAATTTTATACTGTTTGATATTAATGTTTGAATTCTTAGATTTGTATTTAATCGTCCTGATGTGATTGACAGCTCTAGTTCCTGCATTTTTCTTCTCTAAGGTTCCCTCAATTGACTCAACAGGTAGATACCAAGAGAGCCCCCTCCCTCTCCAGTTTACTTTTCAACGTAGTAGATACCATGAGGTATTTTTAAAAAAATGAGGCTAGTTTAGCCCTCCCGTGGATCTATACCAGACAGGTTCGGCCTAAATAATAGAGGCTCGATGCGTTTTGAGGCTAGCTCAGGCTGGGCCAAAAATCATGAGTGGCCCGATGGGCCAATGCTTGGGCAACCCTGTCTGACCTATTTAATAGCTCTAATTGAAATTTACTATTTTACTTGTTATCGAATGTTTACTTTATTCGTGAGAAAATATTTATAGATTCTAATTATTCGCGACTAAACGAGACTACTTCACGACTACCACATAATCTATTGTAGTGACTTGCAACATGTTCTTAACATTTAAGTAGCTAGTTTTTTGTCTATGCGATGCATGAATCAAATAAAGAAAAAGAAGTTGACGATCAGCCGTGGAAAACTTTAGAATTTTCAATGTCAAAAGACCCGATGACTTAGACTAGATCTACGTGTTATAACCACAAATGTTCCAATAAAATTTTTGTATTTCCGTTTTTGCATTCAATATCCCAGGTTTATGATATACGCTTAATCGGATAGACAAAAAAAAAAATTGAATAAAATTAAAAGTTGCATCCATTGACATCAATGAACAAACATATATTTGCAAAGCAACACACAAATCATTGTTATAATATCTCTACATGTTTAGGACTAAGAAGAAACGACAACACCCTCAAACATTCACAATAATTTTGAGCTTAGTTTAGTTCTAAAGAAGCTACGACTGATAAGTTTTCATTTTTTCTACTTAAGAAGCTTTAACTATATGAAGAAATGATTAAAATATCTACAAATTTCTCATTTATTTACTTCAACAAAAGAATCATCATCGGATATATTTTAAGGATTTATTATTCAAAATGGACATAAGGATGAATTGAATCTCATAAATTAATTGGAAGAAAAACAAATATAAACATTATATATATTAGTACACAAGGGGGACCTGCCCCACCCCCACCCCTACCCCTACCACTACCCCTACCCCTACCCCTTTATATATAATTATATATATATATATATATTTAATATTTTTTGTATTTTTTAAATTGGGTAAATTAATGATAGATTTTTTTAATAAATTATTTTAATAGTGAGTTTATTGTAAAAGTCGTCTAAAAAGAAAGTTTTATTGACACTTTTGGTATATAAAATCAATTATTTTGTACATATTTTAATTGTAAAACTAATCCCAGAAGAATTATATTTTACGTGTTTGAAACTATTATTGATAAAAAAATTATCATTTGTGTATTATTTAGTATTTCTAAACACATTTGCAATTAACTCATGTAGTAGTATTTTATACTCCCTCCATCCATGAAAAGTAGGGACATGGGGAGGGGGCACGTGTTTTAAGAAAAAGGTAGATAAAGTAGATAAAGTAAGGGTATTGTAGGGTATTGTGGGGTCCATTGTGAATAAAGTGATTGTTTGTGAGTAAAGTTGATGGCAATTTGAGTAATTAAGTGATGGTTGAAGGGTAATAGTTTAAAAAAAGGGTATGGGACTACATTTTGTGGACAAAGAATATAGGGCAAATGTGACTACTTTTCGTGGACGGATGGAGTAATAATTAAAAAAACCCAGCCTCTTTGATGAAGAAAATAAAATTGATAGTTTATTTTGCTAAATTCTTTAATTTTTCATTACATTAAACAAAATAAATAAATAAACATGTATCGGCCCACAAATCTGAGCAAGTTGGAAATTATCTCCAAGAAGACACGGATCAACCCATTGAATGGGTTTCTTCGTTTTATTATTTTGTTTTGTTAGGGACACGTGTTTAGTCCCTTTTTAATAAGCATTTTCGTGGGCATGCAAACTATTGGAATGTGTACCTGGTCCCTCAAGACTTTTATAATATTAAGTACTTGATAGTTGTGTCTGTACCTATCCTACATATGTTGATGTCGTTTGTAACCCTTCCCCTACTATAAATAGGGGCGTTGGGATCATTTGTAAACAATCGAAAATAATAAGATCTCCTCATTTTCAAGAACTACACTTTTCTAAAGTCTATGAGATAAACTTTTGTTCTTCACTTCACTTCTTCATATATCTTAAGTGATGCATAAAATATGTTTTTTACTTGTCTCTTATGATCTTATACATCAAACTATGTATCTTTTAAGGAGGAAATGGGAGTTTTGGTCCCACCTGCCACGCACCCTCGTTTTTTTGGTCCCATGACTTTCACATTTAGTCCCAATAGGTTAAATTTTATCACATTTGGTCCCACCGTTACTCAGCCGTTAGTCAGCTGTTAGCGTTTTTGGTCCCGTTAATATTTTTTTCATTTTGGAGCGAAAATTGGCGCCAACATTGGATACTAACACAATTGGAGGGAAAATTGGTGCAAAAAATGAGGGAAATTGGTGCAAACCACAGAATTGGAGGGAAAATTTTCTACATCTATATATATGGACCCTCAATCTGCTTCATCCACACCCAAACCACACAAAAACAAAAAAAACCCAAAAAAATCATGTCCACATCCAAGCCGAAACATGTGGTATGCCACTGTGGAATAGAGGCTCGTACGTGCATTTCTAAGCAAGAAAAAAGCAAAGGTAGGCTGTTTTATACCTGTTCCGATTCACTAACTGGTGTTGGATGCTCGTTTTTTGTTTGGGCCGATGAACTCGAAATCGCCGGACAAGGAATGTTTCTGGGCATGGTGAGGAGAATTGACTCACTATTGCTTGAAATTGAAGGCCTCACCAACCAACTGAAGAATGCGAAACTAGCTGAGGAAATGTATAAGGACTTATCTGACCAACTAACAACAGAGGTAAGCTTTCAAGATGGAAAAGTTGAAGAGCTAAAGAAGCAGAGGAACTTTCTTATCATGGCAATAATATTTTGTGTTCTACCCTATATGTTCAAGTTCATATGGTGAATGTAATCCTAAGTTTATGATTCTAATATGTATTCCTAAATTTCAGCTTCTATGCATGTAATGTAACCACAACAATAGCCTTACTTCAAGGCACTTTTCAATGAAATTGTTGTTTATCTATCAAACAGAGTCACACAACACATTCACATAAGCATGAATAAACATTCAAATAACAATTCAAGTAAAAAACAGTGTCTGCATTAATCTCCATTAATAATACCAACATCCAAATAACAAAAAACAGAGTCTCCATTCCCACAAATTCCAAATATCAATCTGAGTCTCATAAACAAAAGCCATACCAAAGTTTCATCAATAAAACAGAGTCTCATAAACAAAAGCCATAAACCAAAGTTTCATCAATAAAACAGAGTCTCATAAACAAAAGCCATAAACCAAAGTTTTCATCTAACTAATTCTTCTTTCCCTTCCCCTTACCTTTAGTCTTTTTCTGATTAGCAACCTCCAATAAGCTAGACATTGCAACAAACTTCTTACCTCCTGAAATTGTCACCCTCATTCCATCCTTGTTGGTTGTTGAACCACCACTGCCCCCCACATTCACATTACATCCAATAAATGTATTTGGACTAAAAGCCATTTTGTTGGATGGTGGAGGTTGCATACTTGTGCCTCCAGAAGACACCAATCCTGAACCAATAAAATTTTGGGGATGAAAACCCATTGATGCAGGTGTAGGTGGACTGGTTTTAACACCACTTGCAGTGCTTGAATCAACATTTTCCCCACTCAATGTTTTCTGCAAATTCAAATTATGGATCATGTTTAAATCACACAAAACCAAATAAAATCACACAAGACCAAATTATAACTTCATTTAGAATAATACCTTGCCAATCTTGCCCTTTGAAGACATTGATGATGCATTTTTTCTTTTCATCTAAATAATTAACAAAACATCATAATGAGATACATATTTGAGTCAAATTCATTAAACCATGTATATCAATAAATTAAAATTTACCATGATTTTTCTCCCTGCCCTAGTGCTTGGCCTAATAGTAGGTCTTATCTCATCACCACTCTCTTCTGGCACCATGCTCTGCATTTTGTAAAATAAAATGTATAAAAATTCCACAACAAAGGACAGTATTCAAACAAATACAACACTTACAGTATCTTGGTGGTCTTCTTGTGTGTCAATTGGAGGAATATCTTGTGTTTGTGTCATCTCTTCAGGTACTTCAGGAGGTGCCCTACTTGTTGAAGCACCCAATGCCCTTTCTTCTGCCTCAACCTCTGCCGTAAAATCTTCAGCAAGCTTCTTCCACTCACAAGTTTTTTCCATGTGACCCTCATCCTTACAAAACTTGCAAACAACCTTTCTCTTCTATTTTGGTAAGTCTTGACCACTTTGACTCTGAGCACCTTGCCCACCTTGACTTTGTTTCTTCTGCCTCTTCTGCCTTGGCATTACTTGCACACCCTTTCTCTTTTTTCCATTTCCACCTTCATCTGTTGTCATTCTTCTTTTCATGGAAGGCCTACCACGCTTTTTCTTACCAAAGTTTGGAGGCAGGGGTGGTATGTACCCTGTTTTCTGCCAGAGCTCTTCTCCATTCATTGGACTAATTGAAAACTGATACACAGCTTGATATGCCTCAACAGAATAACAATGGTTTACATAATCCTCAATGTCATGGTTCTGAGCAAGGATTGCACTTACAGCATGCTTGCAAGGTATACCAGACAACTCCCATCTTCTGCAATCACAAGTATGAGCCCTCAAATCCACTGCATATCTTGAACCATCAAAAACAGAAATCTCATAGTTGAAATCATTTGACTTCACTGGGATACAATCCTTTGAAGCATCCATTTCTTTGTAAATGAGAGCAGTAATCCTTCCACAAGTTTTTCTGCCTTCCCATTTTCTCTCACATTTATCTCTATTCTTCTGAAGCTTTGTCATCATGTATTCTCTGATCCATTCTAACATAGTCAATATTGGCTTCCTTCTTGCTTCTAAGATCACAGAGTTAAGTATCTCACACATGTTGTTCACCAAAGTATCACATTTTGCAAAGGTGGAGAAATGTGACCTTGACCATTGAGAAGCTGGTTTCTCTTGAAGCCACTGAAAGCATCTAACATCTATGTCTTTCAATTTTTTCATACATCTGTCAAAATATGGGATTGTTGTTGCCTTGGCAGCAAACCACAAAGCCTTCTTGAATGCATCGCCTTTGAATCCTGCCTTCTTCATATTCCCATGCAAGTGCCTAACACAAAATCTGTTTTCCACACAAGGCAACACCTTCTCAAAAGCTGGGATCAACCCTTTTTGCTTGTCTGACATAAAGATGTATCCATCTTCCCTTCCTTCAATGAAGTCTTCTTTCAATAAGGTCAAGAACCATTCCCATGCTTCCTTGGTTTCTGATCCAACTACTGCATATGCCAATAAAAGAGGTTCATTATTTGGATCAATGCCAACTGCAGTAAGCAGCACACCTTGAGCAAGTCCCTTTAGGTGACAACCATCAACACCAATCCATGGTCTGCATCCAGCTTTGAAACCCATCTTTAATGCATTCAAGCACACATACAACTTTGAGAATCTATTACCAGTGGGTGTTTGATCCAATTTCAGTATAACTGTTGAACCAGGATTCTTCTCCCTTAAGGTGTTGCAATAGTCCCACAATTTGGTGTATTGATCTGTGATTTCACCCTCAATTGCCATCATTGCCTTCTTTTTTGCCCTGTATGCTTGATTGTGAGAGATGAAACATCCAAGTTTCTTCATTGCTTGGTTTTTTAAGCCACTGACTTCTTTGTGAGGTTCTACCCTCAGATCTTCCTCATAAATCTTGGCCAACCATCCAGATTTCACATTCTTAACATGGTAAGTCCTAGCACAAGTGTGATCTGGATTGTATTGTCTGATTTGAAATTGTTCCTCACCTGCCATCTTTAGTGCATTAATGTGCCAATCACATCCTTCTGCCTTGCATCTTGCATAGACTCTCCTCCCATCATTCTTTGTTATTGCCAAACTTCTCCCTGTTTTCACACTGTGGTAGGTAATTGCATCTTTGAATAGCTTTTTTGAGGCAAATATTTGCTCAAGGAAGAAACAAGGGTTTTCAACTTGAGATCTCCTGAAAACAAGATTTGGCCTATCACCATCTTCATCAGCTTCAGATTCCCCAAGACTCTCAAAATCAGATTCATTGTCTTGGTCAATTTCTTCCCCCTCACTAGATGAATCAGACTTAGAATGGTGGTCATCAATACCACCCCACTCAACTCCACTGTCAACATTCTCCTTATAAATAATATCATCTATCATTTCCTCATCACTTTCCTCTCTACCAATGAAATCAGAATCCTCATTAGAATCTGAGGTATGCATATCATCTATCATTTCCTCATCACTACAAAGCTCCTTCTTCACCTCCAAAATGTGTTGAGTTTGAGCTTCATCATCAAAGATGTCTTCATTTTGCTCAAAATTACCCCACTCAAACTCCTTCTCAATTTCTTTCTCTCTGTCTTCAATCTGCCTCTCAATCTGCACTTCATTCTGCCCCTCAATCTGCACCTCATACTGACCCTCAATCTGCCCCTCAATCTGCACCTCAATCTGCCCCTCAATCTGCACCTCATTCTGACCCTCAATCTGCCCCTCAATCTGCACCTCATTCTGACCCTCAATCCGCCCCTCAATCTGCACCTCATTCTGACCCTCAATCTCTTCCTCTCTGTCTTCATTATGAACCTCAATTTCTTTCACTCTTTCTTCATTATGCACCTGAATCTGCACCTCAGTTTCTTTCTCTTTGTATTCATTCTGCACCTCAATCTGAACCTCAAACAACTTGAACACCTCATTCTCTACAACATCACCTTCAGTGAAGAACTCTGCCTCCCCTAAATAATCATCACATTCATCTGGTATGTTTGTTTTTATGCCAACCAAGCACACTTTGAACACCCTAGTTTCTATGCCTAGGTTAAGTAACTTCTGTATGTCAGACATGCCTTGGACCTCCTCCAACTTTCCCTCTTTGTTCTTCCAATAGTACTGCTTATCCCCAATATAGCCTAGTTGCTCACATAACTTACCTATATAGCCAATATCTGCCCTAGTTCTATCCACAAAATCAAAAACACTCATTGACCCACCATTATATACTAAATCTCCATTATCATCTGCACTAACAGTTCCCCCATGTTGCAATAACATTGTATAATATTTCCTCATTCCAATGGCACCTATAAACATTTAAACAAGAATTTTCACTAACATAAACAAACATGCATGTGAATTCGACCATATAAAACCCAAAACACTAATGATATTTTCCAAACTAAATAAACAAATTACGAGTTACAGGGAATTCACATTTTAAAAAATGAAGAAATTTGAAAACCCTAAAATCGACTGAAAACAACAACATTCGTTCACATTTAGTTACAGTGAAAACCCATCTAAAATCGACCACATTTAGTTCATTCGCAAGAACATACTACCATTTTCTCCAAAAATCGACCCATAAACTTCATTCTTGAGCAAAAAACGAAACAATTGTTTGCAAGAATAAGAATGGTGGAAGTGAAATCGAAACTTACAATATGGGGGTACACCTTTCTTCAACTTACGCCTTTGTCGCAACATTTCGCGTCGATTTCACACGAAATTGTTGTTTGGAATTTGGGGATTTTGAGTTTTTGACTTTGGGGATTTTTGGCACGATTTAGGGTTCTGGCACGATTTGGAAAATTATGTTAAGTGTTGACGTTGGAGAGAGTGAAAAATAACTGACTGACGGCCACGTGATGGGCACGTGAGTCAATCCGTTAAAACTTAACGGGGTTGGGACGAAATTTCAAAATTTGCACAATACGGGGACCAAATGTGATAAAATTTAACATATTGGGACTAAATGTGAAAGTCATGGGACTAAATGTGAAAGTCATGGGACCAAAAAAACGAGGGTGCGTGGCAGGTGGGACCAAAACGACTTTTTTCTCATCTTTTAAGCCTAGTTATCAGCTCGATCCATCCTAAACTAAAATAAAGTAACAATTTCTAAGATATTTTGGATTTTTAGCATCCACTACACACAAGATTACTAAGAAACAGAATCCCCTGCTGTCATTTCGCAAACATTATTTATAACAATTAATTCTAAGCAATGAATCGATTGAGCGTACCCTGCACTTGTTTAATGAATTTCCTCAACGACCTGGGTTTTTTTATCTGTATTTTCGAACTTGTGCTATGGACAGCGGAGACGGGAGGCCATTCGTTTTCCATGACAAAATTCCGAGTGTTAAATAAATTCATCTAATAAAAAATTGAAAAAACAATTAAAGTTAAATAAAATTGTATAATTATTTTAAAAATTTAATAAATCGTAAAAAATAATTAAATTATAAAAAAACAGTTCAAAAGTAAGAATTATAATTATTTTTCAGATTTTATTTAGATTTAATTGATTTTTTTAATTAATTTTTGTCAATTTAATTATTTTGGAATTTTAATTGACAATAAAAGGTATGTTGTATAAAAGAAAAAAGAAAAAAAAAACATATCAAAAGGTATGTCAAGGAAAGATACACTTTTCTGGTACAACAAAGTAAAGTTTAAAGTAAACCAAACAAGAATCAGTTCTTCTTCTTCTTCCGGAGACAAATCTCGAAGTTGATCTTCCATGGCTAAAACTAACTCTCAAAAGAGGAGAGTGGAGCGAACTCTCAAACGAGGAGAGGGAAGCGAACTCTCAAATGAGGAGAGGGAAAACCAATACACATCACTAAGAGTGGAATTCAATTCAACCATTCAAACGGCACAATCAGAAATCCAACCCAAAAAAACTGTCGGGAGCAAGACGAAACAAATGACAACCGGAAACCAGCGCCGGAGAAGTACCCAAACACTAACTGTTGAACCAAAACGGGCAAAATCAGGTGATTCACAAAATCAGACCAAAATTCGCGATAGATGAACGCCGGCGACGAACCGACACCAATCACGAGTCGGAGAGATCTGAATTGTGCTTCGCGCGGAGCAAAAAAACCAAACAAATCGGCGGAAACAGATTCAACGCCGACGAGAAAATGAATCGGCGTTTGAATTACCCAGTCACAAAATCAAACTCTGAACCGCCGAAAGATGAATTCGGTGACCAATCAATTGACGACCAAAATCAAACGCACCACCACGAAATCAAAACACTGCAACAACGACGGTTACCAAACCAAAACACCACAGAAATCACAATCGCGTGAAAACTCTCACCACCAAACACAAATCGATCAACCAAAATCACCAAATTAGAATTGGACGGCTATCACCGGAAACTGCAGCGTGAAGAGAAGCGGTTACGCATGAAGAGTCAAGATAACTTAATCAGAGTGAAGCGGTTACGCCCTCCTTTTTTGGAATTTTAATTGATTTTCTTAATGTTTCCATTCAAATATTTTTTAGCTAGTGCACGACCCCGCGTACTACACGGGAATTTACATAATTACTCTCGTTTTTTAAGAATGTTGATTATTTATATATAAAGTAAGCACAAATACGTACAATGTAGAGGCACACGTGATGTGACTCAAATATGTACAATGATGATGTAGAAATATTGTAAAAAGAGGAAAAACTTGAGACGTAAAATGAGTTGAAAATTTCATTAACTGACACCTAGTAAAGTCACCTAAGATTAGATTAAAAGATACGGAGTATCATTTTTCTTTTTCAAAGTCATGTTTATCCACTCAAATACTTCAGAGTCAATTTCTGTTGATTCGCTTCATTTTTAATCTAAAAAAAATCTTTTGTTATTCTTCTGAAGAGAAAGTCTTAAATGCACACTGTGCACCAAACTAGAATTGGTGCACATGTTTTTTTTTTTTTGTAACCGCTTTCTTTTCCTCTTCTTTTCTTCTTCTCCTTTCTTTCTCTCTTCCTGTAACCGTTTTTTTTTTTTTTACCGATTTCTTCTCTCTTTTCTTCTTCTCCTTTCTCTCTTCCTGTAATCGTTTTTTTTTTCTATCGCTTTCTTCTCTCTTTCTCTTCTTATTCTCCTTTCTTTCTCTCTCCCACATCCTGTAAAAAAAAAAACCGCTTTCTTTTTCCACTTCTTTCTTTTTCTCCGTAACCGCATCTTCTTTCCTTGAATCAATTTCTGGTTCATATGTAATTCTCATTATTAAAAAATGGTGAATATTTTAATTGAAAACTGGTAGATATTGTAGATATTTTAATTGAAAATTTTAATTCTTATTATTGAAAAGTGGTAGATATTTTAACTGAATAAGTGTAATTTTTATTATTGAAAAGTGGTAGATTTTGTTATTGAAAAATGTAACTCTTATTATTGAAAAGTGGTAGATGTTTTAATTGAAAAATGTAATTTTTATTATTGAAAAGTGGTAAATATTTTAACTAAAAAGTGGTAGATTTCGTTACTGAAAAATGTAATTCTTATTATTGAAAAGTGGTAGATGTATTAACTGAAAAATCTAACTTTTATTATTGAAAAGTGGTAAATATTTTAACTGAAAAGTGTAATTCTTATTATTGAAAAGTGGTAAATATTTTAACTGAAAAGTGTAATTCTTATTATTGAAAAGTGGTAGATTTCGTTATTGAAAAATGTAATTCTTAATATTGAAAAGTGGTAGATATTTTTAACTGAAAAATGTAATTCTTATTATTGAAAAGTGATAGATTTGGTTAGTGAAAAGTGTAATTTTTATTATTGAAAAGTGGTAGATATTTTGTAGTTGTTGAGTCAAAAAGTAACGAGGGAGGATACCTTATCTCCCTATCCGGATTATGGCGGTCGTGGGTGTAAATCGTCACTTTTTCCTCAAGCTTTCTTACGAGCAATCCTCCTCGGAGCTCACAAAAGACCTGCAAAAACACGCCGGAGGGGATTCCGGCGTGGAATTTCCGACGCTCAAGTCAGAAGTATTTCTCGAAAGAATTAAGGAGGAATTTCCCTAAGAATCGGTCAGGTATAAAGAGAGGTTTGTTTTACTACTTTGACTACGTTTTACTGAGAAAAGACACACACTTTATGTTCTACACGAAATATACAGAAAAACAAAAGAGAAACCTACGATTCTTGCGAGAATTTTCCTCGATTCTTAGGAAAATTCCTCCTTAATTCTTCCGAGAAAGACTTCTGACTTGAGCGTTGGAGATTCCAAGCCGGAATCCCCTCCGGCGTGTTTTTGCAGGTCTTTCGGGAGCTCCGAGGAGGATTGCTCGTAAGAAAGTTTGAGGAAAAAGTGACGATTTACACCCACAACCGCCATAATCCGGATAGGGAGATAAGGTATCCTCCCTCGTTACTTTTTGACTCAACAACTGGTGCCGTTTGTGGGAACTTTTTGAGCTAAGAAGTGAGAAAGTTTCATACAAAATGGGCGGAGAACAGGATCTGATGAAGCAGATTAAGGAAAAGGGAGATATTACCTCTCCTTTCCCTCCGCCTCCTCCGGGTTTTCCCTCAAACAGGAACCTAGGGAAACAACCCTCAACCACAGTACTGGATGATAACCCTCTTACACCTGAGGGAAATACAACCGGTATCTCTGGAGCCTCCAGAAGTGGGATCCATAAAGGTTACACCTCCTTCCAACACCCAGCTTGAGCTCCTCATTATTTCTCAGGACCAGCTAAATGCTATGATAGCCCAGGCTGTGGAGAAGATAATTGCTTCTCGAGGAGTCCATACTTCCGGCGCTGCTCCGCTAGGGAACGAAAATACGAAGCAGAAAAATCCAGAGCACGTGATTGACTCCTCTCTGGCCCCTTCCAGGAACGAGGGGGTCCCTCGAGATTATGAAGATAAAGTACCCTCTCAAGCTGAGAGGAGTGTTCCCAACAAAACCCCCAGGAGGAACACGAAAGTAGTCCCTGAAAGGACTTTGGATATGGAGATTGAAGAAAGTACGGATGACACTTATCAAGGAGCAGTCAGCGATCAAATACAAGCCCTTCGAAGAGAAATGAAGGACATGAGGAAACAAATGGCTGACAGTGTAAGTAAATCTCCTTATATTACTGGTTACCAGTTTACTTCGAATATCTTGTAAGATGAATTACCTTCTAATTTCAAATCTTTGAACTTTGAATATGATGGTACGGCGGATCCCTACAAACACCTGGTGAGGTTTGAAAACAACGCCCTGTGTTAGGGTTATACTGGCAAGTATGCTTTTAGTGCTACTTATGTATACAAACTGATTCTTGCACTTATAAATGAGAATAATATTTTTATCACTGGTTGCTTTAAATATAATGAATGTTAATTATTTATTGCATAAACGTTCAGATGTATTTTACATTGTAGACAATGTGGTGTGTATAAGATCACAGAAGATCACATTGTCAGTTCCTTGTGTATAAGTACAATTGATTCACAACTTAGATGGAATTGAACAATCCATTGGTAGAAGTTGAGGTGTAAGGCTCGGATTGGTTTATCTTGACCAAGAGATTACACTAGTGCATTATGATGTGCTGAATAGGACCTACAGAGAGGTAATTCTTCTAGACTGACTTAAGGAATGAAGAATTAGACCTCAGTGGTTGTTGATTTCTTAATCTCTGTCACTTAAATGGGATTGTCTGTAGTTAAGAAGTATTGCTTTGATTTATTATGGGTAAAGAATCAATTTGATTAAATACTTTGTATTTTGGGCAATATTATTAATTACAGGACAGATTGCCAAAATTAATACAGAGAATCGTGTCTTGGAGTGTCAAGTTGATTATGTCCCCTTGGTGGGCTCAGAAAGTTTATCATATCAAATCTGATCAGTGGAATTTATTTCCGGTATGATAATAATGTTGAGTTGTCCTTACTCCGAGGAATAAAAGATATTAATTAATTAAAGCATTCAGTAGCTTAAATTAATTGATGGACATTGAATCTTAAACACGGGAAATAATAACCGGGAGCTATATTTCGTAATATGGGTTAGGATGGATAGTGCAATATTAATTCTATAGTGAAATGAATTAATATTAATGAGCTCGAAAAATGTTGTGGCTCAATATTGATTTTTGGGCCCATTGGGAGGTCCAATCCTAATTCTCCTAAAGGCCCCTTAAGTAGCCCAAATAAAAGTCTATTAATTAAGGAAATCAAAAGATACGGATTAATTTTGTTGCAAGAAATTAGAGAGAGATATTTATGAAAAAATATATATGGAAATAAGAGATTATTTCTATATTATTCCAAGATAAATTGACCGGTCAATTTTTCTTTCTTGTAAGAGAAGAAACATAGATTATCTCTTATAAAAGGAGAAGAAAAAAAATTGGTACTCTTGAGACTAAGAAAAGAAAAAAAAAAAGATCTGTAATTTTCGAAATTACAGTGTGTGCAACAAGAGAAAATTAATTCTTCCTTGAGAGTTAATAGTTCGTGAGATCTCCCACCGGGTCAACAGATTAGGACTTAGGGAATACTTGAGAAGGCAATTGGGTTGAAGTTGTTACTCTTCTCAACGATATCTCTCCAATTTAAAGGTAAACACGTAATCCCTTAGTTCCGCATGTTTAGGGATTTAATAATTTTACCGTATATTCATTACATAAATTAGTTGATTTAATTTGTTTAAATTATGAAATTAGATTTATGATAATTCATATTTAAATTACGTCCCAAATAGATCCGGGTAATTTTAAAGGAGTCTCAAAGGATTCCCGAGAGTCTCAAAAGATCCCTAGGGCATCTCAAAAGATTTGCGGGAGTCTCAAAGGATTCCTAGCGTGATGGTTCATAACCCACAAGTGCCAATAATTCCCCACAAAGGAGATGAGGAATGTGGTCCCATAATAATTTCCCACAAAGGAGTTGGGGACCACAAGAGTTGGGGACCACATTGTTGGGGGACTATTATTGGGTATTGGGATTAATTTCCCAACAGATGGTATCAGAGCCAAGGTTTTGGGCTCTGTAATTTAAATTAGAATTTAAATCTATTTACATTAAATTGATATTTGGATGGTAGAATTGTTAGATCTTTTTTGCAGGTATCCAATTATCATGGTTTTAATGTATGTTTTAATTTATGTTGTTTGAATGTGGTTTTTAATCTGATTCGGTCAGATTTGTTTTTCCCGTGAGAAAATCCACGGGTAGATTAGATTATTTAATTTGTAATAGACTAGTCTAGATGTTAGATTTATTTTTTGTAAATAAATTGTAACGGATCAAAGACGAAGACCGTTGGACGGATTAAAGAATCGGAGGCGCACCCGGACGACCAAGCCACACGGGCCGGTTGTGGGCGTGGCGTGATTTTTTTTTTGTTGCGGCCGTGGGAGTACGAATTTCTTGTTTCTTCAAAACGAGAAAATTAAACCATGATAATTGGACGTGTTTGCCTAATTTGTGTTTAATTTTGTTTTGTTATTATGCTATGATTATTTGTTAATTTTGCATGAGGATTCGTGAAAAACCTCAAGTTTAAAAATTACTAAGTATATTTTTTTAATCAAATTTATTTAAGATGATAAATTGATTAAATGGCCTCCATAATTTATTTATTTGTGAAGTCTTTTGGCTACGCATTGGCAAGCGCCTCTCTCCCTATCGGATAGGCCAAAGGATAAGTTCACATGAATAAATTCCTTTAAGGATGATTGTGGAGTATTACTAGTGGCGGTATGACCCTCCCATCGAGTGGCTTATTCAAAACGAAATAATAGTCCTGTATTTAATTATGGTTATTACTTAGGTATAAAATTGATATATTAACTTCCCATCAGAGTCCCTGTCAATTTTATATGTCCAGCTTAAAGCCAACTATTAATTTTGAATTAAAGGTTTGTAACTGCTTTATTTGTAACCTGCTTAAATGTATTTGAGTAAACGTTCACACTCATCGTGACTTGCTTAAATTGGTTTTAAGATGTTGGCTGATGCATGTTTATATCGTTTTTTGAGGTTTTTGATATAGTACATGTGATCAAATTATGTGATAATTTTTGTGTTAATAGGATATTAATACAAATTGTATATTTTATTCTCAGTTCAGCATGTCGTCTCCTTTTAACCCACTGTTTAGTATACTTAAAGAAAATAAATTGGAAGGAGAGAATTATGTGGATTGGAAAAGACATTTATTTATAGTCTTGACTGCACAACAGCATAAGTGGGTCCTTGATGAACCTAAACCCCCTGCCCCTACGGATGAGACGAACCAAGAAGATAAGGAATATCATAAGGAGTGGATGAGATCCGATGAAATGGCTAGGTGTACCATCTTGGCTTCAATGTCAGATGTGTTGCAACACCAACACCAGAACATGGAATCCGCTTTAGTTATTATGATGAACCTTAAGGAACTTTTTGCTCATCAGAATCATACGGCTAGACAAATGACCATGAGAGATATGTTATCACATAAAATAGTCGAGGGAGCGCCTGTACGGGATCACGTTCTTAAAATGATGGGTTTCCTTAACAAA
Organism: Galeopsis tetrahit; assembly: GCA_963675135.1. Lineage (NCBI taxonomy): Eukaryota > Viridiplantae > Streptophyta > Magnoliopsida > Lamiales > Lamiaceae > Galeopsis > Galeopsis tetrahit. The sequence goes on from OY776122.1 coordinate 37,486,596, forward strand.
CTTGAGATTCTTGGTGCTGAATTCGATGCGGAAACGCAGATCGATTTCATACTCCATTCTCTGCCGAAAAGTTTTGAGCAGTTCCAACTGAACTATACGATGAATAATCAAGAGTATACGTTGACTCAGCTCTTGCAAGCTTTAGTTTCGGCTGAGATGTTAATGGGACCAAGGAACGAGCATACGGCTATGTTGGCAAATGGTCCATCTTCTAATTCTACACCGAAAGGTGGAAAGAAGAAGAAGAAGGCAAATGGCCAGAAACAAGCTAATAATAAGGAAAAGATACCAATTGAGGGAGGTGTCAAGAAAAAGACCACTAAGGGAAAGTGCTTCAGTTGCGGTCTGAAAGGACATTGGAAGTCAGCCTGTACCAAGCCTAAGAAGGCTGGTAAGCAAGGTAATTCTCACGCACTAGTAATTGAAACTTGTTTAACGGTGTATTCTTCCCATTCGTGGGTGGTGGATACGGCAGCCACTGATCATGTTTGTTTCAATTTTCAGGGGTTCAAGCTAACCCGACAACTTAGTGGGAGTGAGATCATCATCACCATGGGCAATGCTACGAAAGTGGCGGCTGTTGCAGTGGGAGATGTGCAACTATCTTTTAGTGATAGAATTTTAGTTTTAAAAGACGTTCTTTATGTTCCGAGTTTTAGAAAGAATTTGATTTCAGTTTCTAAACTATTTTTGGATGGATATTCAGTTTCTTTTAATAAGAATGTCGTTATTTGTCGTAATGACGAGATTATCTGTTCGGGAGCATTGGTGAATAATCTTTATACTATTAATTGTGCACATTCCACACAAAATGAATCGTATAACACATCGACTATTTCTAAGAAAAGAAAGCATTCTTCAGACATGAACGGAACACTTCTGTGGCATCTTAGACTTGGTCATATTAATCTAAGAAGGATTCAAAGGTTGGTGAACGACGGCTCGTTGGAATCACTCCAGGTTGAGCCGTTTCCAACCTGCGAATCATGTTTAGAGGGTAAAATGACCAAAAGAGCTTTTGGGGCAAAGGGGAATAGAGCTAGTGAAGTGTTGGAACTCGTTCATACTGATGTATGTGGACCAATGTCAATTCAAGCAAAAGGTGGTTTTGAGTATTTCGTTACTTTTATCGATGATTACTCAAGATATGGATACATCTATCTAATGCGGCATAAGTCTGAGACCTTTGATAAATTCAAAGAGTTTAAGGCTGAAGCAGAAAAGCATAGGGAAAAGAGTATCAAGTTTCTACGATCAGATCGTGGAGGCGAATACCTCAGCAATGAATTTTTGGGCTACTTATCAGGTGAAGGGATTGTATCCGAATTAACTGCACCCGGAACCCCCCAACAAAATGGGGTTGCAGAACGACGAAATCGAACTCTTTTAGAGATGGTCAGATCTATGATGAGTTATTCAGATTTACCTAACTCGTTTTGGGGTTATGCCTTGGAAACAGCGACTTACATTCTGAATTTGGTATCTTCCAAATCAGTTCCTAAAACCCCTACTGAATTGTGGACCGGGCGAAAGCCTAGTCTAAAACACATAAGAATTTGGGGGTGTCCTGCATACGTGTTGGACAAGGAAGCTGGAAAGTTAGACCCTCGTTCAGAATTAAGGTTGTTTGTAGGATATCCTAGAGGAACGAAAGGGGGTTTATTCTATAGTCCAAAGGATCAGCGAATTGTGATAAGCACACATTTTAGATTCTTGGAAGAAAACTATATGAGTAATAGAAAGCCCAAGAGTGAGATTACCTTAAAAGAATTAAGAGGGCCAACTCCTATACCAAGTGTACAAGTAGATGTACCAAGCGATACACAAACACAACCGGAACGTCGTCGTAGTGGGAGGGTTGTGAGACAACCTGAGCGATTCATGTTCGTGGGAGAGTCTTCGGACTTGATCCCCGGAGAGGATGAATCTGACCCCTGGACGTACGATGAGGCAATCCAAGACAAGGATGCAGATTCTTGGCAAACTGCAATGGAAGCAGAAATGGGGTCTATGGATCATAACAAAGTGTGGGAGCTTGTGGAACCACCTAAAGGCATAAAGCCTATTGGATGCAAGTGGGTCTACAAGAGAAAAAGAGGATCAGATGGGAAGGTTGAAACCTTCAAAGCTAGACTAGTGGCAAAAGGATATACTCAAAAAGAGGGAATCGATTATGAGGAGACCTTTTCGCCTGTAGCTATGCTTAAGTCTATCCGTATTCTCTTGTCGATTGCAGCTCACCTAGACTTTGAGATCTGGCAAATGGATGTCAAGACAGCTTTCCTAAATGGAAGTCTTGAACAAGAAATCTACATGCGCCAACCCGAAGGCTTCATTGAAAAAGGCCAAGAGAATCTTGTATTCAAGCTTAAAAGGTCAATATATGGACTTAAGCAAGCATCGCGAGCTTGGAATCAATGTTTTGATCAGGTGATACAATCCTATGGATTTGATCAAAATGAGTTTGAGAGTTGTGTCTATAAGAAGTGTATCGGAACTGCCTTCGTATTCTTAGTATTATACGTAGACGACATTCTGCTTATTGGAAACAATAAAAAGGTGTTGACAGACGTGAGGGTATGGTTGTCAAAACAGTTTGATATGAAGGATTTAGGAGAAGCTGGTCACATCCTTGGGATTAAGATTACTCGAGATCGCCAGAAAAAGATGATATGCTTATCCCAAACCTCATACATAGACACTATTTTGAAACGATTCAGCATGCAAAATTCCAAGAAATGATTTGTTCCTTTCAGACATGGAATTCATCTATCTAAAGAGATGTGTCCTAAGACACAAAAGGAGATGGATGAGATGAGAAACATTCCATATGCGTCGGCAGTTGGAAGCCTCATGTATGCAATGCTGTGCACGAGACCGGATATTTGTTTTGCTGTAGGCATGGTAGCAAGATATCAAAGTAACCCAGGGAAAGAACATTGGACTGCAGTTAAAAACATTCTCAAGTATCTAAAAAGAACACGAGATAGAATGTTAGTTTATCAGTCAGACAGTCTGTTCGCTGTGGGTTATACGGACTCAGATTTCCAATCAGACATGGATTCTAGAAAATCTACCTCGGGTAGTGTGTTTTGTTTGGGGGGTGGAGCCATGACATGGAGAAGTGTGAAGCAGAAATGCATCGCTGATTCTACCATGGAAGCCGAATATGTAGCTGCTTGTGAAGCAGCGAAAGAAGCGGTTTGGCTTAAGAACTTCTTAGTGGACTTGGATGTGATTCCGAATTTGCCCAGCAGTATCACTATTTATTGCGATAATGCTGGAGCAGTTGCAAATTCAAGGGAACCAAGAGCCCACAAGGCAAACAAACACATTGAAAGGAAATACCATCTTATACGAGAAATCGTTAAGAGAGGAGACATAGTGGTGGCAAAGATCGCATCGGAAGACAACCTAGCTGATCCTTTCACAAAGGGTCTGCCTCAGAGTACATTCAAGAGACATGTGGAAGGAATGGGGGTCAAGTGCGTTGCCAAGCTGCTTTGAGTATAAGTGGGAGAATTAAATAGGACATGTAGAACATGGACGTACTGTAGTATACTTAAAAGCAGACTTTGAGTATAAGTGGGAGATTGTTAGGGTTATACTGGCAAGTATGCTTTTAGTGCTACTTATGTATACAAACTGATTCTTGCACTTATAAATGAGAATAATATTTTTATCACTAGTTGATTTAAATATAATGAATGTTAATTATTTATTGCATAAACGTTCAGATGTATTTTACATTGTAGACAATGTGGTGTGTAGAAGATCACAGAAGATCACATTGTCAGTGCCTTGTATATAAGTACAATTGATTCACAACTTAGATGGAATTGAACAATCCATTGGTAGAAGTTGAGGTGTAAGGCTCGGATTGGTTTATCTTGACCAAGAGATTACACTAGTGCATTATGATGTGCTGAATAGGACCTACAGAGAGGTAATTCTTCTAGACTGACTTAAGGAATGAAGAATTAGACCTCAGTGGTTGTTGATTTCTTAGTCTCTGTCACTTAAATGGGATTGTCTGTAGTTAAGAAGTATTGCTTTGATTTATTATGGGTAAAGAATCAATTTGATTAAATACTTTGTATTTTGGGCAATATTATTAATTACAGGACAGATTGCCAAAATTAATACAGAGAATCGTGTCTTGGAGTGTCAAGTTGATTATGTCCCCTTGGTGGGCTCAGAAAGTTTATCATATCAAATCTGATCAGTGGAATTTATTTCCGGTATGATAATAACGTTGAGCTGTCCTTACTCCGAGGAATAAAAGATATTAATTAATTAAAGCATTCAGTAGCTTAAATTAATTGATGGACATTGAATCTTAAACACGAGAAATAATAACCGGGAGCCATATTTCGTAATATGGGTTAGGATGGATAGTGCAATATTAATTCTATAGTGGAATGAATTAATATTAATGGGCTGGAAAAATGTTGTGGCTCAATATTGATTTTTGGGCCCATTGGGAGGTCCAATCCTAATTCTCCTAAAGGCCCTCAAGTAGCCCAAATAAAAGTCTATTAATTAAGGAAATTAAAAGATAAGGATTAATTTTGTTGCAAGAAATTAGAGAGAGATATTTATGGAAAAAGATATATGGAAATAAGAGATTATTTCTATATTATTTCAAGATAAATTGACGGTCAATTTTTCTTTCTTGTAAGAGAAGAAACATAGATTATCTCTTATAAAAGGAGAAGAAAAAAAATTGGTACTCTTGAGACTAAGAAAAGAAAAAAAAAAATCTGTAATTTTCGAAATTACAGTGTGTGCAACAAGAGAAAATTAATTCTTCTTTGAGAGTTAATAGTTCGTGAGATCTCCCACCGGGTCAACAGACTAGGACTTAGGGAATACTTGAGAAGGCAATTGGGTTGAAGTTGTTACTCTTCTCAACGATATCTCTCCGATTTAAAGGTAAACACGTAATCCCTTAGTTCCGCATGTTTAGGGATTTAATTATTTTACCGTATATTCATTACATAAATTAGTTGATTTAATTTGTTTAAATTATGAAATTAGATTTATGATAATTCATATTTAAATTACGTCTCAAATAGATCCGGGTAATTTTAAAGGAGTCTCAAAGGATTCCCGAGAGTCTCAAAAGATCCCTAGGGCATCTCAAAAGATTTGCGGGAGTCTCAAAGGATTCCTAGCGTGATGGTCCATAACCCACAAGTGCCAATAATTCCCCACAAAGAAGATGGGGAATGTGGTCCCATAATAATTTCCCACAAAGGAGTTGGGGACCACATTGTTGGGGGACTATTATTGGGTATTGGGATTAATTTCCCAACACCCTGTTGCATCGCTATGGAGAGGGTGTCAAGTACAGGGTCTTCCTAACCACTTTATCCAAAGTTGCCCAACAGTGGTTCACGCAATTGGGACCTGACACCATTCACTCTTGGTCAGAGTTTAGTGAATTGTTCTTTGACCAATTCGCTAGTGCCAGGAGGCAGCCCAGAGCTACCCTCACTTTGTTCAACATGAGACAGAGAGATAATGAAAGCCTTCGAGCTTTTCTGAAAAGATTCAATCAAGCTGCCCTGGAAGTGCCCACTGCCTCTTCCGAAGTTAAGATTAACGCATTTACCAAGGAATTGAAAGACGGAGACCTTTTCACCTCCCTGACCAAGAAACCTGTATAGACATTCGATGAACTATTAAGGAGAGCTGAGAAATATCTCACCCTGGAGGAGGTACGGAAAGCCAAACGCTCTGAAACTAAACCAATAGGAGGAGATGGAGGGCGAAGGAGAGAAATCATACCCCGGAGGCCCAGTCCAGAGAGATATAGAAGTTTGAGGAGGACTGGAAACTTTAAGGAAGAAGAGGCAACACGCTCGGGTCCCAGGGGAAGGTTCGAGAAATATACCCCTCTGAAAATAGAGCCAGCGGAAGTCTTAGAAGTAGCGGGAGATCACCCTAACATGAAATTCCCCTACTCCAGAAACAGAGGTCCCCACAATCCTAAATCTGATAAGTTCTGCCGGTTCCACAATGATTACGGCCACGATACAAATCAGTGCTGGCACTTAAAAGATGAGATAGAAAGGATGATCCCAGCGGGCCCTCTTAAAGAATTTACATTCAGGGACAGGCAGGGCCCTCGGGGGCAAAAGAGAAAAGATCTAGAGGGGAATATAAGTTAACCCTGCGAAAGTGAAGGTCGTACTTGACATGCAACCCCCTCGAAACATGAAAGAACTACAGACCCTTAATGGGAGAATAACAGCCCTGAGCAGATTCATAGCGAGATCGACGGAGAAAAGTCATCATTTCTATAGGACACTGAGGAAGGGGTCGAAATTTGAATGGGATGAGCGCTGCCAAAGAGCCTTCAAAGAACTTAAGCTTCACCTGGAACAACTCCCAAAATTGACAAAACCTTCTCAGGGAGATGTCTTACTCTTATATCTCTCAATAGGGGAACACTCCTTAAGTACAACCTTGATGAAAGAAGAGGGCTCCACACAACAGCCCATATACTATGTGAGTAAGGTAATCCAAGGAGCAGAGATCAAATACTCAGAGGTAGAAAAGGCAGCCCTGGCAGAGATAGGGAGTATTCTGGTCCCCGAGGGCTGGCAGAGATAGGGAGTATTTTGGTCCCCGAGGGTTGGCAGAGATAGGGAGTATTCTGGTCCCCGAGGGCTGGCAGAGATAGGGAGTATTCTGGTCTCCAAGGGCTAGCAGAGATATGATAAGTATATCGGTACCACATGTTAGTACAAATGTTTGATAAAGTCTAAGATCTTTTGTATTAATTTGATATTACTATGAGCATGTCTTTATGAGATTGACAGATATGATCCAAACTTACTTTTTCCGTTGAGTTAGGCATGGTCCCCTTGAGCTTACATGATTGACTTATGTAGATATTTTATAAATGATATTGGAATTGAGAATTACTTGAAATCTTAGAAGCATGAGTATGTAATGCATATGTTGAGTTCTGTGACTACTTTATGTGGGAGAATTGATGATTAGATATTGATGATGCCTATGGTTTTGGAAGCGAATGCTAACCTAACTATTTTCGAATTGTGAGTGATTGACATGTTCCTATACTTTAGATATAATTTCAGATTATAGATTGAGCCTATTTAGGTCCTTGAAAAAAGAAAGAAATGAAAAGGGCTACTTCTTACCTTTTTATCTTTAAATAATGATATGTCTTGAGTTATGTCCTCGTTTAGGACATTGAAGCATGAATGTACTAGAAATACTCATTTATGATGAAACGTGGAGAATTGAATATTCATTGTAATTTTCATTTGAAGAGAGAACATGATTCACTTTATTTTTTATTTTTAGAGTGGAAGTTGATTTATTTTGTTTGTTCGATGTTATGAAGTTTTATATCTGAAAAGAGAATGAATTTTTAATATCGCATAAGATGATTCTTTTAGAATGATGGAACATGATTTGAGCGTTCTGAGGTACTTAAGGGCCAGTAGCCCTACGTAACCGAAATGATAAGTCCGAGCGTTTTGAGGTATTTTAGGGCCAGTTGCCCTAAATGAGTAAGCCTGAAAACTAGAGATGATGAAAGGATGGAGATGATTGGAGGAGACTGGAGGTCCTAGAGGGGGTCCAGGTTTCAGGTTTGAAATCAAAAGAGACTTGATTTACATTGTTTGATTATTTCATGTTTGAACTATATAATTTATGCTTATGACGCATATCCGAGCACTTGAGAGCCTATGTTGGAGGCCCTTTTTGGTGTATCTTTACAGGATTGATTTGAGACTGATATACGAGTAAACCGGGAGACCTACATGTCACTCTAGAAGCTGAACCAGAACACAATGAAGGAGTTTCCCCTCAGGAGCTCCCCAAACTTGAGTTGAGTATCCAAGACCTTCAGGTATATCAGATATAAGAGTACATATGAGAACAGTTGAGGGAGGCGGAGTCCTTGAGAAATTCAATGGGTAATTTTATCCTCTCGGTAGAGGGAGTAGGGCGGTTCGCATGACCCATGTATGACCTGCATTTATTGTTTGTGAATTTAATAAGATATGATGTTTTGAGATATTTCTGAGATTCCTTGCATGAGATAACTACTTGAAAAGATTGACGAAATTATTATTTCACTTGACTGCTATATGCGAATCCTAGTATATCTGTGGGGCAATATCCCTGGAGGACTGAAAAATGTATCCCTGAAAAGGGGGTAGAATAAACCTGCAAATACTTTATTCGAGAATGAGATACACCCTAAGGCCACGAGGCCAAGGGAAGCCAGAGAAATTGAGTAGGTTCCGATGAACCTTACCCTGAGAAAATGCGCAGGTTTAGACAAACCTCACCCTGAGAAAATGAGTAGGTTCCGATGAACCTTACTTTGAGAAAATGCACAGGTTTAGACAAACCTCACCTGAGAAATTGAGTAGGTTCCGATAAACCTTACTCTGAGAAAATGCGCAAGTTTAGACAAACCTCACCCTGAGAAATTGAGTAGGTTCCGATAAACCTTACTCTGAGAAAATAATATGTGAGTTGAGAAACTAAAAGTATGAAATACTTTTACCACATAATTAAAGTTACACAAATATAAAAAATTACAATGTCTAACAATATTGTTGTTATTTAATTTAATACGTAATTTGAAAATTCTCTAACATTTGACATCATTGCGAAAATAGAGGTAGCATGAGGAGAAAGTAAGAATAAAAGAAAACAATTTCTTACCAGAGAATTAAGAGAAGAAAAGTACGGTGTAAAAAAAATTAATGATTTAAAGAGGTGTGAATTTTAAAACAATGGAAATACAATATAAAAAAAGATTAATGATTTAAAGAGTTAAAAATTTTAAAACAATGTAAATAGGGCGTACGGTACGATTAAAATAGGAAAAAATTTAAAATAGGAAAAAATTTAAAGTGAATTCTAGTAAGATAAATGGCCTTGTTTTATGAGAAATAAGAATATAATAGTATAAAAATGATATACACAAATACATAGGAGAAATTATATAGAATGAATTATGATATTGAATGTAGAAAAACCCAAAAATTACAAAAAATATTATCTTTTTTTGATACTGAATCTACAGAAACTCAAAAACTTAGTATGTAAAAAAAAAAAAGATTATGATTTAGTCGAAAATCCACAAACATATTATGTCAGACAACATCTGAAAAACAAAAACATAATTGAGGGAGTAAATAAACTATAAGAAGATGAAAAAAAAAGCTATAGGATTAGACATATTTCGTCGGGGAAAAGGACAATAGAAATAGAAGACAAGTGAGAGAAAAAAGAAAAAATGGAGTAAGAATAAAAAAAATAAAAAAAGGGGTTAATTAATCTTGTAGATAAGAAGAAGAAAACTGATGACTACTGTTTATCAAAAAATTTAAAAAATCAGTAATAAAGGGGTTAATTCATATACAATTTCTTTTTTTATACGATTAGTAAACAAATACAAAATTAAATATTCAATTCAATATTTGTAAGCATTCAATTATTTTTAAAAATTACCATATGGACCATATTGTCTCATATACTATATTATTAAAAATATTGTTTTATATATTTTCTTAATAAAATTTCGAATGGTATCGAATACGAATCAATTTCGAATTGAATACTCTAAAAATATTGTTTAGAATATGTTTTAAAAAATAAGAATCAAATATTCGAATTGAATAGTATCAAATAATTATTCGATCGAATATCGAATATTCAAATTAATTATTAAAAAAATAAACGAATATAAATATTCAAATACTTTCATGAATTAAATTGATTAGATTCGTTTACAACCCTACTCACAACTAAATCTACTAAAGTTCTATTTAATAAATAAGTTGAATTCAATTTTTTTTAAAATTTATTTAAGGCCCAACAAAAGCTTTTCATTTTTTATAGTATGTTCCCATAACAGTTTTAACGTTGCCTTTTTTAGTAAAATATTTTCTCCCACATTGCAGTATATCATATTTTTTTTAATCGTTGAAAAGAATTAATAAAATTTTGAATATTATTTTGTAGTTTCATTGATTTATTATTGTAGTCAAGGACGGAGCCACATAGGGCCCAGCGGGGGCAGTGGGCCCCCCACCAATTTTTTTTTTTTTATTATGTATATTTCTTCCGTTTTATAATTATTTGTATACTTTTTTTTATTTGAGACATTTCAAAATTATTTGTACACTAATGATATGTAAATAATCTACAAAATTAATATTCTCACTACATCATTTTATTTTTAAAATTGTCACTTATTTTAATGTACATTCTTCCTACGTCTCACTAAATTCTTTTTAACACCTTACTAAATTCCTTTTATACCTAACTAAATCATCAAAAATACTCCTCATTTATGTGACCCCCACACCTCACTAAATTCACATTTCTTAAAAAATGAGTATTCAAGTCATTACGGGACGGAGTGAATATATTTTAAGTTATACATTTGTCTAATAATTTTAACACTATTTCACCTATTATGAGTCGGAACAATTAAAATTCATAATAAATTAAATATAATATTATTTTATCTTTATAGTAATGTAAATCGGGCCCCCAATCTAAAATTTCTGGCTCCGTCACTGATTGTAGTACAATTTCAATTTAATAATTCTTTGATAAATTGTTCTTATCTCTCCACTTTAAAATTTAACGAGTTAATTGATTAGAGTTCTTGCAGCGGGCCACCACGAGATCAATCCCCCCTGTTCAATCTTGGGAGTCGAGCTTTCGGCTGCCTATGAAGGTATAAAATATTACTCAAGTTTTAGAAGTTGCTCGAACTCTAACCAGTGACGGAGCCAGAAAATCTCGGTAGGGGGGCCGATTAACATTAATTTAAAGATAAAATAATATGTACTTATTATACTCATTGAAATTTAAATGATAAAATTGTCAATACATTTCATTAAATTAAATTGAACAAGCTGTCTTTCATTTTATTTTGAAGTTTTGATAGTTCGATTCAAAATGAAGCGAAACAATTAAAAAATTGCTAAAATATTTTACAATTCTTAGTAAAAACTTAGACAATAATTCTCAAATACACCATCAATCTATATTATTGACTCTATTGAAGAAATAATTTATTTTTGGAGTATTAAGAAACAAACTTAAGTAAAAAACACATGAAAAAATATATTACTCCTTTCAAACTTTGTATACAAGCATTTATTTTTTATTCATCTAGTGATTTGAGAATAAATAGACCAATTAATTTGTGACATGTGGCATCTAAAATGTTTGCAAATATATGATAAAATTAAGATATATATAATGGGAATAACTATTATCCCATAATATATATAATTATTATAAAATATTTATTATATATATAAAAAAAAATTGGTGGCCCCCATGGCCCAACGTGGCACCGTCTTTGACTCTAACGATGTAGTTATGATAATTAGATTTGAGAGTATAAATATGGAAGGAGCTAGAAAAGTCCTAGAGTAGTGTGGGATAGCCTATGTTCTTCTGAGATCCATGATTTAGGGAAATTTGCAATTTTCTCTTCAAATCCTCATACTTGGTATGGAGGATCACAAACTCTTTATCAAATTCAAGGAAATTTATGCATTTAATGAAACATACTAGGGATATTATGTTCCTACTTATATGGAGATTTCGTGCATATTTTTCTCAAAATAGTGGAACATTTCGGGTTTATACATATTTAATCAAACACACATGTATGTTTTATGTCTTTTCCCCCCCAATTTAATGAATAAAAACAAAGCATTGTATGGTTCAAGAAACAAGAGGCAATTTTGTTTTACATGTATTTCATTATCTAAATTATTAACATATGTACATACGATAAATACAAATTAATAATTAATTTTAAATAACACTTATTACTGCTCTACGAGATTGAACTGTAGAATGAAACATATAAACGCTACAATGCTTGACCAAAAAACATTAATTATACTCCGTATCACTCAATCTAAATCAACATAAGTTAAAAAATGAAAGCAACAAATAATGCTGTTGTTAAAAAAAAGCCCTGCTACCATAAAACACCCTGGAATTGTCCTTTTTCTTCATCTCAATCTCGACTTCCTTGTCCTCGTCATCACCCTCTCGAGGTTTGTCCAAATCCATCGGAAGCTTCATTTTCGCCAACGACTCTGTGAATTGCTGCATACTTCTCATGTACATGTCAACTATTTGTTGCTGCATAGCAGATTCCTCAGCTTCAAGCTTAATCTTCCTCACTAAACTTGCACCGTCCTCTTCTTTTCCTGAGAAATTAGGCTTGTTTTCCTCCCGACTCTCGTCTTTCTTCTTCCAACTTCTTTCTGAGACGACTGATAATGCATTATCATTTGAAGACGTCGAAAAATCTGCAAAGATACTGCCCTTTTTCTCTGTTGAATCAGCAGAGTTTCGATCATCACTCAAGCTTGTCATAGTGGAGCTGAGAAAACCCGAGTTTTGAATGCTTCCATCTGGTGAGGAGTTGGCAGTCATTTCACAGTCCTCCAAACCTGCATGTGGGCCCGCCCCAAGGTGGAGAAACGAGCCATCGGACTTCTCGATCCATGGCCTAAAAAGGGTTCCATTCTTGGCAAAGTAGTCAGAAACCATCTGTTGGTTTTCGTTAACTACGTTGATATCAGGAAATTCTATGCTGCTATAATCTTCCGGGATCTTTTTATCTAACAAAAGCTCAGAAGTTTCAGTTGAATCAGAAAAAGAAACAGAGGATAGAGGGTTGAGGGCAGTTTTGGCATTCAAAGAAAGCGACAGTTTGATAGTTCCAGCAGGAGAATGAAACAAATCAGTTGAAGAAAGATGAAAATCTTGGGTCACTTTTCCTTTACCAGAGAGAGTAGAAATTGGGACTAAAGTGAATCCAAGAAGTTGATCATCCATGTAATTTTTGGCTCTGCTTAGCATCCAAATCTCACATTTGAGAACAGCATCCATCTGCTTGATCTTCATGATCAAGTCTTGGTTGAATTCCGGGTTTTTTCCTCCACCGTTGATAATCGTAGTGGAGAGCGTCTCATCGGGATTGTAGGTGAGGGAGAATTTTGCGTAGACGTCTTGGTTTTCGTAGATGCATATGTTGTGAATGTTCCTAGCATGATGAACATGGATTTCAAGAATCCCTGAGAAGGCATCTTCAGATTCTTGATTTGTACTAGGGTTGTAGATGAATTGGGCTTCCTTACTAAATGAATCCATGTTCATATATATATGCAGAAACTGTGTTAAAGTTAGAGAACTTGAAAAGGGAAAATGGGGAGAAATCAGAGATACCAAGAACAGAGTAAACAAGATTTTGCTATGAGACAAAGTTAGTTGGAGTTTTGACTGTTTTAGGAAACTTGAAAAGGAATCCAAAATTCCCTAGTTGAATTCTTGCACTTAAAAACTTTAACATAATGGCTTACAAGGAAAACATTGCAGAGTATAATAAAGTGGAATTGGAGAGAGAGAGAGAGAGTGCAGTAGGTGAAATAAAAGAAAATGATGAGGTGAGATAGCAAAAGGTTTGGTAGAGATGGTGATTTAGCTTTGCTTGACAATGCAGCTTATTCCACTTTCCTTGTATGAAAACTTGCTCCACTAAAACCAATGGAGGCCCCTTCAAGGCCCCATCTTCATAATTTACTACCACCTTTCTCACTTGCTCTCCAAAACATCAAAGACCACACTTTCATATATATATATATATATCCCACTTAGAAAACATGTCAAAGGTCTTGATCGCATGCAACATTGTCTCACTGTCAATGCAAGAAATATCCCACACACACATCACTTTGAAGACAAAGCATGCCTATTCATACAATACTTAAGACTTTTGATAGCCACTTGTAAACCAAAACTCTTAACACCATTCACATCCACACTTCGATAACCACCACAAGTCGAAATCATCAATTACTTCACAATGATTCAACAGTCAACCAAAATATCAGAAGCTAATCTATATTAAAATTAGAATTATATCTAATTAACAAACATAAAATCTACAGACCCCATTATTTTAAATCCAGGTCCTAGTATCCTTATTTCAAGATTGAGCGAAAACACTGTAGAAAAGCTCTGTGAGATTATCTTACAGGCTTACAGCAATCAGACCTAGTTACGTACCCAGCCTCGTTAAATGCTGCTGATGTTTCACTGCAGCAGCCTTGTCAGCAGCTTCTCGTTTCAATGCTCGTTTTGCCCTTCGACCAACTGATTCTTTAGTAGGAGTCTCTTTCTTCCTAGGATGATGGGATGGGCCGGGCCCAGAGTCTTGGATGGGCGAGCGATGGGCGGGCCTTGCTTCTTGTCTTCCTGCTCTAACATATCCATTGTCTCCCCATCTACGATTTCCAATTCTGAGACTTGATGAACTACCTAAATAAAACTCGTCTAGGTCTTCTTCCTCATCATCATAATAATACTCTTCTATCTTATCCGTTTCCTCTCGTTCCAATTCAACCAAAGTCTTGAACCAAGAAGCTCTTAGAAGAAGGCACACGCTCTCCTCAAACATATAATCATGTATGCTGTTCAAAGAGTTAACACTATTGTAAAGAAATGTAAACCAAATGTAATGAGCGTGTGTTTGCAAACTCTATTAACAACTTCTAAAAGTGAAAAGCGTGAGTAACTTTTAAAAAAAGTGATTCTACCCTATTTTGTAGAATTTGCAAACACCGTATAATTATCATCTCTTGATATAAATGATTTGTTCTTTTTTTCTCTTACTAAATATAGTAACTAATGATTTGTTATCAGGTGTGTTAAGATCGACTTCATAATTTTCTTGATTAAAATAAGCCATATACCAGACTACCAGTTTCCCAAAAAGCAATACAAGATGAATGTGCTCACAGACTTTAGCACTTTTACTCTGACCTACTATTCAGATGCATTACTTTAGTATACAACAGGAACTCCTCAGGGGGAAGTGTTCAATATAACATGCCAACTTCATAGATTCCATTAAATTGAAATAGCTATTCCATGTCCATTTCCCTGATGGAATTTATTTGGAACACCAATTCCTATAATACAAACAATTGCACTCTCAACTCAAAATTTGTACTCCCTCCGTCCAATTTTATTATTCCCACTTTCCTTTTTTGGTTGTCCAATTTTATTATACCCATTCATTTTTTAGAAATAATACTATTAATACTACTTTATCTCCATCCTTCTATCATCACTTATTTACCCACTTTGCCATTCACTTTATTCATAAACAATCACTTTATTTATAAATGGACCCCACAACACCCATCATATCCTCAACTTATCTACTTTATTAATAAACTAATTAATATTCATTAAAACCCGTACCCGGAGAAGTGGGCATAATAAAATTGGATAGAGGGAATATTATATACCCACGGTTCAAAATTTAAGTTCTTAAACCATCTTTCATGCTGACCATATTGAATATATTCCACATATGAATCAGCATCACAAATATGCATAGGGTGCGGCTATTCACACCCAATTTTTTCCTCAATACACCCATACGTACAACTTTTTTTAGCATCATGTATGATCCCATACAGCTATAAAGTGGGTGTATTGAGCAAATACCCGGGTGTCAATAGCGGCGCTCATATGCATATTGTATTGTCTGAATGAAAACACATACATGAGAAGGAATGGGATTTTTGATTGTAGCCTAGTTCCTAACTTTTATTGTCAACATTCTGTATAATGCTAACTACACCAATTTTATGGGATTAACTTCAATCACCCAGGACAAAATATCCACACGAAAATAACACAAAAGAGCTGCAATACCTTCCATCTAGTGCACGATGAACATTAAGGAACTCAAATGGACTTTTACACTGAGGGCATGTTGGTTGTTTTTTGCATGAGGCCCATCGTAAGATACAATTCACGCTGCAAAAAACATACACAAATCAGTTAGTAACAGAATCGGTATGCAACTATGCATCAATTGCCAAACGATAATTCAAACAGCTTTCACTTCCCCACCAATAAATCTGCTACTGAAATTGCTAATCATGTAGGGTCTGGCTATTAACACACACAAAATTACTTTATAGTTTATACACCCACTTTATAGCTGTGTTGATTGTACGAGTAGCTAAAAACTGTTGTATATATGGGTGTATAAAAAAATTGGTGGGTATTAATAGTTGAGCCCAATCATGTATTCACTAACTAGACTATCACACCCCGGCAAATATGTTAATACCCATTACCCATTCTAAATTTCAACATTAAAAGACAATAATATAGTTGCAACTTTCATTGAATAACAACCCATTCTACAAAAAATGCTGGATCATTAAATGAATAAGAGTGGTATGTATCGGCAGCTCAGCTGATAATCCTGTGTTTCCAGTCCTTTATTGGCTAGTGGGCAAACAAAATCAATATACATTTAGGTGAAGGGAAGAATCCAAAAGGAAAAGAAACATGAAAAAACAAGATATATTACCATAAAAGCAAATGGAAAAGGCTGAAAGCAATTCAAATTATTTTGTACATTCTGTATGAAAAAAGAACTAAACCCAGAAGAGGTTCCAAAAGGTTGGGTATGTCCACATGAAAAATATGAATCGTATTGATGTTTTACTGTTTTAGACAGCATGTGGCAGACGTGTTTCAATTTGAACCACAAAAAAACATTGACCCACTAAATCTTGTTACAAGAAAGTTGAATTGCACTAAAATGAGAACAAAGTACAAACTTGAACTTTTGACAATACACGTTGTGTTTTCTTTGATTGCTTGCTTTCCAATTTTTTATCCTCTCCATTCATGTGATAATCTGTTGAAAAACAAGTCCCTTCTGAGGATGGGCTTCAAATTTTTTCTATTCTCATTTTAGTGTCAAAAGCAGCATTCAGACTATGACCAAATATGGACTGCCCGACTGGAAATCCACAGGTATAAACAAAGGGAACTTAGCTTTAAAAGGTAATTAAAGCACCTGTTTTAAATCATAAAACCAAACCAAATGCAAATTTGAAGTTGCAAGGCATTCCTCCCATGCTTTAATGTGTATGCAATGTTGAAAATGACCCTCTCTAACATAATACCACATGAAGTGGTTTCTCATGCAATACATGGTTTGTTTGCAAACCCAAGTTAAGTAACAGATTCTAGAATTATTTTCATAAGCTTTAAGAAGGAGCTTTTAGAAATAAGAGATTCTACCCCTTTTTACAGTGTTTGCAAACACCCCCAAAGTCACTCACATCCATCAAAACATGAGGCACGATTCGATAAAGCACTTAAGCATAGAGCTTCAATATGAATCTCACAAACGATGATGGCAAATAAAAATGGATTCAGACAAACCAGTAGGCATGCTCGCAACCTTTTACAAGTGCGGTTTCTTGAAGCACTATTTTATTCAAGCATACCGCACAAACCCCATGATGGTTATCAATGCTATCACTGCTAGTGTCACACACCCCTTTGCTAATCTCCTCCCCTACTACTGCACAATTCCTCTAGCCCTTCTGAAAATCCAGAGTTACAATTAAGATGGTCTTACAAACACATCCTAATAACTGGTATTTGCATTGCACAATAACAATCAAAATAGAAGGATGTAGTTCAAACCGTTATAAGCGATACACAGACAAATATTAATCAATGGCAGAGCATCTTTCCAAAATTACAGTCATTGGAAACCCAGTGAGCTAATAAATAAACAACTCAAAATCAACATACGTGTTTCCTGATTTGTAATGAATTTGTCATATTTTCGTTGCAACACTGAATCAACCAAACTATTCCAAGTAAAGTGAATTGAGTATTAAAAAAACAAAAACTGACAAATGCAATATTTTCTGCATTACCTTGGAAAAGTAAACCAATAAATTGTACAAAAAGAGGGCCAAAACTGGAAATACCTGGATGTGGATTGCGAGATCGTCAAGACCCTCAACGAGCTGAGGATCAATAACTTCAACTGTTGCAGACATGGTGATTTTGATTCTATTCTGCACAGCAGAAAAACCTAGAGCCTAGAACACTCTGTAAATACAGAGTAAAAGAACAAAAAGGGCAGGAAAAAAAATGAAAAAACAAGAGGGGTGGGGGGAGAGAGATTCTCGTGGATTATTCGGATTCTTACAAAGGGGAAGGGCTTGTTTGGTTAGAAATGTTAAATCGGACTTTTATAGGGTTGCGGGTAGGGGTGGAAATAGGCCAGGCCAGGTCAGATTTCGTATGAAAAAGCCTAGAACTATTTAAAAAAAATTAGTCTAGGCCTGGCCTATTATCTATAATAGGCTTTTTTTATGGGTTTGGCCCCGCATTTTTAGTAAACAGGCCAGACCTACGAGCCTGTTAGAAGCCTATTTAAAATTTATTCATACGAAAATTAAAAAACGCAATTTAATATTTAAAATTACAAATAAATTCACGATCAAAATAAGTGCAATACAATAGTAAATTCAAATAAAAACTAAAAAATAGTTTCTCAAGTACAAAAATAGATTTAATTTGTATTAATTTACTATTAATGTTAGCATTATATAAAAATTATTTTATTATAAAATATATAAAAATATTTATCTACAATTAATTTTATATATATATAACACATAATTTTAAATAGGCCAGCCTAATAGGCTTATAAGGCCTTATATAAGACCTAAGCCCGGCCTACTTAAGTAAATAGGCTTTTTAAAAAGCCTTAGCCCGGCTCATACTATAAATAGGCTAGGCCAGGCCGTAGGCCCCTGTCGAGTGGCCCGGCCTATTTCCACCCCTAGTTGCGGGTTACATATTAAGTGGGTGTTTGGAAACACGACTATATGCTTAAAAACACTTCTTTTTTTAAATAAAATCACTTTTGGAGTGTTTGCAAACACAATTAAATAATTAAATTAATTATTTAAAAGCAGTTTTGGTGAAACACCATTTCTTATGCTTCTAACAGCTTCTAAGTGCTTCTTGTCATTGCACTAACTAATTTTACAATTTTGTCCTCACAATTTAAATAATATTTTATCTTTACCCATTATTTATTTAAATGTAATAAGGGTTTTTCTGTAAAATTATTAAAAAAAATGATTTATTTTGTATATACATCTCAACATATAAAAAAATTGATTAGAAGTGCTTAATTTTAAAACACTACCCACTTTCAATTCTACTACAAAAATTAATTTCAATCAATTTGAATCAATCGCTATTGTTTGCAAACACACCCTAAGGGTTTAATTGAATCGATTCTAGTCGAACTGGGCTTGATTTGATTATTATTAAATCGAGCACAACTTTAATTATCGAATATTTATGAGTTTAATTTAGCTTAATAATATAAGTAACACGGTGTGAAATATTTAACACATAAAATATTTTTAATTAATTAAGACATTTTTTAAAATTTGTCAAATTTTTTTTTGGATCAGAGTCTTCAAAAAATTTGCGGGTCCCAAGCGTAATTTACTACCTAATCAATATATTTCTACTAAATGTCAAAATATTATCATGAGAAGATCAAACTTTATTAAATTATTTATCAATTAATTACAAATACAAAATTATATATATGTATATATTTTTTAAAAGGTCATAATGTATACTTAGATTCTATAATTTTGTTTAATTAAATAAGTTTAATTATATATATATCATAAATACTAGGGGTGAAAATATAAATTAAAGAGAAATTACTCATTTTAATTTATATACAAGCCAGTTCATGAGCTTAAATGTTCACAAGCTAACTAATCCAATTTCTTTGAGTTTGAGTTTATTTGTGTCGGTGTGTTTTATTAAACGAGCTTGAAAGGATATTTTTCGAGCCGAGTTCCAAATAGTTTGCCAACGGCTTGATTTGATTTCATCCCTAGTTAAACATTTCATTAATGTATGGATCTAGATCTAACACTAATTCTAGCAGGCTTCGGGCTAAAAATTGGTCACTAACGAGCTAAAAAGATTAAAAAATATAAAAACAAAATTAAAGTTAAAGTTATTTTGAATACACTAAGAAATAGTTGACAAATTCTGAAAACTTACTTGAGAAGACATATTGAATTTGTAATGCTTCAATTCAACTCTTAAACGAATCATTTCTTGACTTGTAAAATCATCTGGATAAAATCTGTCGGCGAGATCATAAATTTGAACTTCTTTAAACAACTTGAAGTTGTCTTTAGGATCCAAGGCAGCACTAAGTTTAAGAAGTTCTATTGTCTCATCTTTGAATCTATTATTGATTTCGGCCAACTGAGTATCTATCGCATCGTTAAAGACATCAACTCGATAATGGTGCCCAAATGTGATAAAGTCAACTTGTTGACACGAACGTCCTGTACCCATTTCATAATGATCATTCATATTAGGTATTGCAATGCTATGTTCTCCACAAGCTAACTCCACCTCTATTAGAAGAGAATCAAAACCTTCATCCCTCAATAATTGAAGTAAACCTTTAGTGTTTGAGACAAGATCCATTGCATTCAATATATCAAGTGACTTTTGCTGCAAAAATCGATAAAGTATATCTGAAATTCCCAAGGTTTTATTCATCAAGTGTAGGATAAATACAAACTCAAAAGAAGAACTCTCATCTGACATATACTGAAGCACAGTAATCACCGCACCATACATATCAATCAAACTACACGTGGAATCAAAATGAGAACTCCAACGAGTTTCTCCAGGACGATGCAGATTACCCATTTGATTAGCTCCTCTGCTTGTTTCACGTTCTCCTGTAGCTACCTTTTCTGCAATTTCAATAGCTTGAGCAGATCGTAGCTCAGTATGACGCTTAGGAGAAGCACCAACGATATTTACAATCTTATTCAAGCTTGAAAAGAAACAATAAACTTGTCGTACTTTTCCACCTGCAACAACTAATGCCAATTGCAATCGATGAGCAAAACAATGAACATGATATGCATAAGGACATTCTCTCTCAAAAAAAGGGCTTGTAAGCCATTCCACACATCACCCATATTGCTCGCTCCATCGTACCCTTGACCACGTATATTGCATAGTTGCAGGTTATGGCGACTTAAGACAAGACATATTTCATTCTTCAATGTTACAGCAGTAGTACAATGTCAAGAAAGCGTTCTTTAAAAAAATCACCAACATCAACAAATCTTAACACAATAGCCATTTGCTCTTTGTTAGATATATCTTCAGCTTCATCAACTAAAATGCAAAACTTTGAATCACCAATCTCCTCACGAATTTTGTTTCTCACCCTACTACCAAAGATGCTCAAAATCTCTTTTTGAACTTTCGGTGATGTATACTTCGCATTTAAATGAGTATTCTCTAAAACAACATCATTAATTTCAATATTCATCTCTCCCAAAAGTTTTATCAATTTAATGAGATTACCTCGATTTTTGGAAGATGCCGACTCATCGTGTCCTCTCAACGCACATACTTGCAAAGTAAGATATTGAAGAGATTTAATCGTTGTCATAACCCGCAAACGATTTTTCTTTATCTCTTCCGATTTTTCCCGATTAATTGCTTCATCAATATGTTGGGAGACATCCTTTAGAGAGTTCATATAAACTACAACACTTTTATGACTTGAATCAGCATTTCCCACGTGTTTTAAAAATGAACATTTCTTCCCGTTGTTGACTCTTTTCCAACTGTTGAACCCACCAAAAGTAAATGCACAACGACTATTGTTCAAATGATTAAATAAGAAGCAGCACAGAAAATAATATGCGACATGATTTGTGGGTGAGTACTCTAACCAAGGAAATTGACGAAACCACGAGACTTGAAATCGACGATTCTGATGTCCGTCAAATGTTGGCTTATATTCATCCAAAATGGGTTGAAATGCTTCCATTTTTTTTATGTAAGCTCGTCTTATTTCATCTCTTTGATTGACAGGATGTTCACAAATTGGGATACGTTTAAACGGATCATACTCAAGTGAATCTAGATCAATTTCAATTCTTTGTGATTGAGAAGGTTGGACATTTGAAGGTAGAGGCTGTGGAGCTACATTATCACTGTTTGATGTAAGATGCTCTTCACTTGTCGTAAACTCCTTCCGCTTGAAATTGGTAAAAAAAAGATTCAATACTTTTACCTTTCTTCGTTTTCGATTCCATTACGTATTTCAAAATCAAATACAAAATTAGTTTCTTCTCAAAAAATATCTACAAATATAAAATTAAATTGCCAAACAAAATACGATAAAACTTTTAAGACCTACAAAACAATACCTCAAAAAAATACAAATTAAATTGACAAAATTAACAAAATAAATGCACAATAATAAAATTCTATTCTTTCTGATACTTACTGGCCGACAATTATCTATATTCCACCCTCCCAATAAAAGTATAAAACAAAAGGTAAAGTAATTGATTTTTTACAGCCAATTAATAACTCATCGTCCCAAAAACAATCAATAAATAAAATTTGAAAACAAAAGGCAAAGTACTTGTTTTTGTACAGCAAATAACCCATTGCCCATAAACAATCACTAAATAAAGTTTGTTTATTAAAATTTGTTAATGTATTACATATTTCGAGGCACCGCCTTCAATCAAACATATATACTGTATATTACAAGAATAAAGCCATAAATCTCTTGAGTTTATTAACAATAGGAGCTAAAATCCATACCCATACAATAATTAAAACCAAAAAATTCTAGTAAAGCAATTAAAGCCAAATTCCTACTTAATATACCTAATGTGCCCTTAAGAATTCATTTAAAACCATAAATATATATTAATATTATCAAATCCTTCATAAATTGCGGAACCACTAAACAGGGTAGAATTCCCAAAATCTTAAAGATGATTTATTCCTAATTAAATGCGATTCTCTCAATCTTCCCTTTTCAATTCATATGCACCATGTAGGGTGTCTTTAGGTGCAACTCCCCCAATTAAAAACGTTTCTACCTAATTAAATGCAACATTTCAAATTAAATTACACTCATAATTAAAATTTAATATCTCTAACCTCTAACATAAATATAGGAACTCTTAGTTGACTCCTAATTTTCCAAAATTGAAAACGTTTCTACCTAATTCAATGCAGCATTCCAACAAACTTATCATTTCGAAATCTGTCCAATTCGAATTCGAAATTGAGGACAATTTTTTTTGGATGTACAATTATACCGTTTATCTAAATAAATTTCGAATTTTAAATATTGAATTCCATTAAAATTATTAATATATTAGTTTTTTTAAATACAAATAAAGTCAAAATCTGTAAAATTTATCGAACGTCCATTTATTATTTTTTCAAAATTTAAATATAATTCTGCATTTATGTTATTTGTTATTTTTACATATGCAACAAAAATTGCATGCTGTAATTGCATAAATATACTTCTGTATTTATGTTATTTATTATTTTTACATATGCAACAAAAATTGCATGTTGTAATTACATAAATATACTTTTGTATTTATATTATTTATTATTTTTACAACCATTTCTACACATTACATTTCAGGATCAACATCAACATGCACTCAAAATTCCATCTAAGGTGATTGAATTTTATAATCCTGAATGCATTTTCGATTTCTAGAAACTGCATTTTTTTTTATCACACTTCTGCATTAGTGTTGCCTGATGCAATTTCCAGGGCATTTTTTAGTATTGTTATTCAATCTTAACTGCATCTATTATCTCATCTGTCAATTTTACAAACTGCCATCATACGACATATAATTGCATCATGTGAATTTTTATGTGTGCAACCCATTACACCAATACATTTCATTAACCTACTAATATCACTTCAAAATTATCAACTGTAGATTCGCCAAATAGATATAACAAACTTTTCATATAAAAAACAATGAAATTGCATAACCTCAGTCAACATTTTTTTCAAAATCAGAATTCAAAACAAATATCTTTCAAAGCAACTACAATTAATCCAAAAAACACAAACGATAACAACATGGAGTTCATTCATAGGTAATGAAAGAACCATATTATATCCAATAAATACATAATCAAGCAAAAGCATACGTCAACAGTTTTAATATTAGGTACTAAGCGACACGACACACAATCTCTACATATTCAATCCCACGTGGTTCGAATCGGATCAACGAATGTCTTTGCCATTCTGATACGCATCTTGCTTGCATCATCTCGACCAAACGCTGCATTCGTTGGCTCTGCCCCTCTTAAAAAAAAAATCTCAATTAATCTGCAAACAACCACACCACAATCCAACGTACCGTGTGTTTGCTGCATAAATTATTCCATCTGCATTAGTTCATAGCAAATGCAGATTTATACTTTTACACAAATTACTGTAATTAAGAGCAATCTTACCAGAGTCTGAAGACATTATGACTTTCTTAATATCATTATCCACTGCATTTGACACAAATTTTTAATTTTAATTACAATGAATTATTTATGAAAAGTATTCTAATTGCACAGTTACAGTAATGTAAAATTAATATGCTTATACAGTTTGTCGAACCTTTTCGCTTTCCTTTTTTCTTTTCAACTGACTTGCTCTTAGCTGAAGACCCTTCAACAATAATATGACAGAAATTGTAAACAAAAAAATGTGTTATATGCAACAGCCTCCAATAAAAACATAATCAACTATGATGAACACATGTCGTAACCATCTAGAATATACATTTCAGTTAAAGCAACAACACGAACATCATTATATAAAAAGTGTATTCATTCAATTCACCATACTCTGGATGTCAAGTGTAGACATGTACATATACTGTGCACCCATTGTCTATGAAACATCATATAAACTCTAAATGAAATGACTCACTTCTCAAACTATTTTACATATTGCTGCACAATGTTTTAAATGCAGTGATGTACATGTAATGTGTATTAATGTTTTGCTATTATGCACTTAAACACCAGCCGAATGAAACCAGCATACATATGTGCAGCTTCATTCGCAACTTGCAATACTTATTACATTAAATTCGTTTTTCTCAATTACATCGTACCTCTGGTTTTGTAGTTCCTTGCATGTTCACTATCATCCTTGGTTCTCTTCCTCTTTCGACCCTCTTCTTCTCCATCAATACGAACCATAATATATTTAATTTTGGCCATCTACCCAATAAGATGCAAAACACAAGATCATCTCTTCAACTGGTAAATTCAAAGTTCACAATAACAGACTCAAAAAACGATTACCTAAAATTTCTAAACTATTAAACATACGAATCTGTAAATAACCCTAAACTATTACAGATTTCAGCCAAAATGCAAAATATATTCAACTCATCTAAACATTAAGACGATCAATATACATTATATAAAAATAAAATTAGTTAATAACTGTAATACTCCACCCCACACCGATCGCACACACATCGACAACGATCACACACCAAACAAATCAAGAAACTTATGCAGTTCATACGCGCGTTGTATAAAAAACTAAGAGGCGAAATACTAACCTTCACAATTGTCTACAGCCGTCGACTATTCTTTGTCTCCGTGAAAACTATATTCCCGTGCAGAGAAAACCCTTCTTCCTTGAACTCGTTTGTGCAGAGAAAATCCTTCTTCCTTCTTCGTAGGATGAGTGTAATTTTGCTCAAAGATTCTGTAAAATTAATTGCATTCAATGCACAAAACCTTTTAGGAAGGTAAGGAATTAAGGAAGGTAGGTATCTTGAAATGCGGGGAAAGTTTTGTGCATTTGGAATTTAAATTTTAAATTAATTTGACTAATTATGCATTATCAAAATATAAGACAATTCAAGGGTATATGTGTCATAAAATTTTGAATTTGGTTCTAATTGTTTTATTAAAAGTCAAATGGATTAATTAGCCTAAACACTTAGTGGGGTGTCTTTAGGTGCAACTCCCCCAAATCTTTTTCAGGCCGTGGGCTCTCATTCTAAAAAACTCACGGCCAACGGAAAAAAAAAATACAAAAGATTAAATCAGCGTCAAGTCAATACCTTACCAAGAAAAATAAATAGTGGCTCAAGAAATATTTCCGTTATTGGCGAGCCGGCAGACGACAGCAATGGCCGACGAGAAGAACTCAAGAAAGTTGACGATGGCCGATGGAGGAAACAATGGAACGGTAGCCACGCACAGGCAGGTTGCGATTTTTTTAAGGGTTTTAGAATTTAGAGTTTGATTTGGGGATTTTTAATTTAGGGTTTATAAATTAATTAAAGAGTTATATGTTTATTTTAAATAAATAGTGGCTGAGTACTTTCAATTTTGTTAATATATCACTGGTTCGATTTTGTTTGGGGAATGGCTGAAGTTTTTTAATATATAATTTTAAAAAAAAATGCAATTCTAAATAGTTGGGTGGGCTGTAGCCCAGCCCAACCAACCTTATGTTCCGCCCTTGCATCATTTGTAGGAAGGAGCGGTGAAGGTGGCACAATCCACCATTTGTAAGCTTCCGTCGTATTGTCCGCCAACTAATCTGTTGCCGAGTTGCCCTCCCTGAAAACATGTGATACCTTCATTACCATGTTCTGTCGCGTCTTCAACATCTGCTGCCATAGTGCGTATGCTTTCCATGGGATCGACGAACAACCAGGTAGTGCTTGCAGTATGTGAACCACATAAGTTGAGTCGCTCTCAATCCAAATCTTCTTCCATCCTCGCTGAAATGCCAGCTTAATAGTGAACAAGGCCGACAACAGTTCAACCTCGAAGGTGAACCTCACACCAAGATGCATTGCAAATGCGCCCAAAAATTCCCCGTGATGGTTTCGAAAAATGCTAGTCCCCGATGAGATACCTGGAGTGTCTTCTACAGACCCATCCATGTTAATTTTTACCACTCCATATTTTGGACACTCCCAACGGACTGGGACAATTGTCGGCGCCCGTCTGGGTGAGCAGGCCAAACCAAACTCCTTAACAACTCCCAGGTCAAATTGCAAATTATGCATAAACCCCATTTTACATCCTTTAGCTTCATATATGCGAGCCCATATTGACGTCCGAATCGCCTCCGGATTTTGCTTTGTATTGTCAAATATAGTAGAATTCCGAGCCTGCCAAATTTGCCATACCAAAGTTACCAGGATTAGTCTCCAAATAGTCTCAACGTGAGGGCTGAAATTCACGTTGGGCGCCTGAATAATCCACCCCAGAAACCCATTATCCAAGCTAAGATGGACCTGAAAAATGTCCATGATTTTGGAGAGCAAGTGCGTGAAATACGGGCAGCCTCCAAACAAATGATCGCGTGTTTCCTCCTTCTTGCGACATAACATGCAAATGCTAGGTCCTGCCATCCCAAAATGTTTCAAACGGTCCCACGTAAGTAGTTCCCCTTGCACTGCTCGCCAAAAAGTCGTTGAGCGACGGGGTAGAATACGTTTAAATTTAGTTTGAATTATTCCACCTTGTATCTCGGTAGATAAACATATTTATTTGTTGTAATCCCTAAAATATCTCATGTAAATATTTTATTTATAGTGGATTTAATTCAATCACCAATCTAACGGTGATCTCATATCAATTATCACATGGTATCAACCAAATTCACCTAACCCTAATTTCTCTTTTTCCCAGCCTCACGCTAATATTCTTTTCTTCTCCTTTGCTAATCGGCCTTGGTAGACTCTACCCCTCCATCCATCTCTCTCAACACCCTTGTCCATCTTCTTACTCTCAAGCTTTCCTCTAAAAAAATTATTCTCTAGAAAAGCCAAGTTATTCCCATTTTAACAAGCCATGACCTTGTTTCTCACATAAACAACACTCATACACCTCCTGTAGAGAAAATCACTGAGAATAATTCCCAGGTTCCAAATCCAGAGTATGCTCTCTGGTTTGCAAATGACCAAAAGATCCTAAGTTTGCTCCTCTCGTCCCAGGCGCTCGCCGAAGTTGTCGGTTGCGTCACTTCTCGATCCGTATGGCTCGCACTCGAGGCTGCATATAGTCATTCCTCTATTTCTTGAGCTAATCATCTTCATAATAAATTAATCAGTCTCTGGTGTGGCTCGTCGACAGTGTTTGATTATACTCGGAAATTCCAATCGTTATGCGATCAATTGGCATCTATTGGACGTACTGTTGATGAAGCTGATAAAACCCATTAGTATTTGAGTGGATTGGGTCCTAATTTCGCCAATTTTTCGGATACACGGATGTCTATGACTCTCATGAATTTCACCCGATCCATGGATGCTCCTGTTACTACTTCACCAGCGTTTACTGCCTCCAGGTTCTCTTCTCATTCTTCACGTCAGAAGTCTGTGCATCGTGGTGGCTCTGATACTGGTTCTCATGGCTCCCACGGTGGTTCCTCTTCTGGCCATGGCTACAATCAGTGCCCACCCTATGATTCCGGTAAGAAAAAAATCTTATATTCCTACATGTCATATTTATCGTAAGATTGGCCACTATGCTGATCGGTGCCCGGATCGTTACGCCCATTACCCACAGTTAGTGGCTAATCTAGCTTAGGCATTTGATACTAAATGTACCATTAACCCGTCTCAAGCTTCAGATTTGTATCTTGACACCGGGGCATCCGCTCATATGACCCCTCACTCTTCGACTATGGATGTGGTCGAACCTTATTGTGGTAAGGATACTGTTATTGTCGCTAATGGTACTTCAATCCCTATAGCTCATATTGGATCTTGTCGTGTGCATGCGAATGTTCAATTATTGGATGTGTTAATGGTCCCTCATCTCACAAAAAAATTATTATCCATTAGTAAGTTGAAAACTGATTATTCTGTTGACGTTTTATTTACTGATCAGTCATTTGTGATTCAGAATCGACTGGCAAAGGAGCCCCTGACTCGAGGCAGACGTAATCACAGACTTTATATTTTGGAACAGGGTACACCGTCTTTAATTGCAGCTTTGAATACCTCTTCAAAGAAGGCTTCTTATGAACTTTGGCATCATAGATTAGGCCACGTTTCAGTTTCAATTATTAATTTATGGAAAACATTGGGTTATTTATCCCTTACTTCATTATTGCCCAAACCATCGTTATGCATTCCTTGTCAGATGGCTAAGAGCAAACATTTGTCATTTTCATTGAATGAAAAACGTTCTTCTGATGTTTTGGATTTAATTCACTTTGATTTGTGGGGTCCCGCACCTGTTTGCTCAAATGATGGCTTCAAGTATTATGTCATTTTTTTTTATGATTTTTCTCAATTTACATGGTTCTATCTGTTGCATGCCAAGTCTGAATTTTTTGATGTTTTGGTCCGGTTTCATAAGTTTGTCTACAATCAATTCTCACGAACAATTAAAATATTTCAAAGTGATGGAGGAACAGAATTTGTAAATGGACGTGTTCGAGAATTTTTTAATCTACATGGAATTCATCATCGAATCTCTTGCCCTTACACTCCACAACAAAATGGTTGTGCTGAGCGAACACATACGCATATAACTGAAACAGGTCTTTCTTTGATGTTTCATGCACATGCTCCGTCTTGTTTTTGGGGTTGATGCTTTTTCCACTGCGGTTTACATTGTCAATCGTTCGCCTACGCCAACTCTTGATAATAAATCTCCATTTGAGCTCTTATATCATATTTCTCCGAATTATGCTAATTTTAAGTCATTTGGTTGTCGAGTATTTCCATATCTACGTGATTATGCACCTAACAAGCTTGCTCCACGCAGGGTTCCATGTATCTTCATAGGTTATAGTTCATCTCATAAAGGGTCCAGATGTTACAATCCTATTGCTTCTCGATTTTATACTACGCGACATGCTCAATTTGATGAATTATCATTTTCGTTCAATGATAATATGTGGCATCAAATATTAATAATTTGGATTTCTGTTCATTTTTAGATCCTGGACCAGGTTCTACTAAGCCCATGCTATCTCAAAATCCACTTCCTCGGCCCATGAATTTGCCAAAGTAGCCTTGCCACCTTTGCCCATCTATTACCTCGATACACCTCACGTGGATCATTCTGACCAAGCCCATCAGGATACTCTTATTCCACTAGTCCAAGCCCAACCGCCTGCTGAGATCCAGCCCACTCCCGAGCAGCCTAGTCCTGAGCCACAATTATCACGCCAATCTACTTCCACCCACCCGATGACCACTCGGGCCCGCTCAGGTATATATAAACCCCGTTACATTGCATATGTTGCTACCACTACTCTATTATCTGCTCTTTCAGTCTTGGACGGTCCAAAGGGATTTAAATATGCACTCAAGCATCCTCACTAGCTTGCTGCAATGCGTGTTGAGCTTGACGTTCTTCATGAGAATTACAATTGGGAGTTAGTACCACAGCCTGCGAACACTAATATTGTTGGATCGAAATGAGTTTTTGGGACTAAATATCGTTTTGATGGCACAATTGAGCGCTACAAGGTAAGATTGGTCGCTCAGGGGTTCTATCAAATTCCTGGTCTATATTTTTCACACACATTCAGTCATGTCGTCAAGGCTGCCACTGTCCGAATTATTCTCTCCTTAGCATTCCGAAATGGTTGGCCTTTGCATCAATTGGATGTAAAAAATGCTTTCATGCATGGAATATTAAAAAAGCCGGTCTTCATGGTTCAACCACCTAGTTTCATCGATCCTCATTTTGTAGATCATGTATGCGCCTTAAGAAGGCTTTATACGGTCTTCGACAAGCTCCTCTAGCCTGGTTTGTTCGTTTAAACACCTTCTTGTTGGGCTTGGATTTTCATCGCAGTCGTGTCGACACTTCTCTCTTTTATTATGCTCGTGATGATATCACTATCTATCTGTTGTTATACGTGGATAATATCATTGTCACGAGCAATGATTCTGATTTCCTTCGACGATTTATTGCTCGGGTTCACAGAAAATTTGCGGTAAAGGACTTAGGTCGTCTAAATTATTTTCTTGGTCTCGAGGTCACTCACTCGTGACATTCTTACACGGGTTGAATTGTTAGACTCCAAGCCTGTCTCCACACCGCTTGTTGTAGGTGATTCTCTTGTGAGCAATGGATCTGAATTTGCAAATCCCACATTATATCGCTCTCTTGTTGGAACCTTGCAGTATCTCACCATCACTTGTACAGATCTTTCATATGCAGTTAATCATGTTAGTCAGTTTCTACACTCTCCTACTGAAGATCATTTTCTGGCTGTTAAGTGCATTCTTCGATACGTCAAGGGCACCATTAACTACGACCTATCTTTTACTCGTGGTTCAGAATACTCCATTGTTGGTTACTCTGATGCTGATTGGGCTCGTTGCATTTAAACATGTCGTTCAACCTATGGTTACTCAAATTTTCTAGCCGGTAAGTTGGTTTCTTGGAGTGCTAAGAAACAACCAACCGTAGCTCGCTCCAGTTGTGAATCTGAATATAGGGATCTTGCTAACACTGCGCACGAAATTGTGTGGGTCACCCAAATACTTAAGGAATTGGGCATCATGCCTTCTAGCCGTCCTCTGCTTCCATGTGATAACAAAAGTGCTTTGTTCCTCAGTCAAAATCCCGTGGCTCATAAACGTGTAAAGCATATCGATATTGATTGTCATTTCATTTGGGAGTTGGTCTCGTCTGGGCGGCTAGACACTCGTTTTGTTCCTTCTTTTCTCCAGATTGCTGACATCTTCACCAAAAGTGTTCCTCGTCCAAGCTTTGAGTTATTACGTTCCAAGATCTGTGTTCATCTTCGTCCACATCATCGCTTGTCGGGGGGTAATAGATGATAAGAATACGTTTAAATTTAGTTTGAATTATTCCACCTTGTATCTCGGTAGATAGACATATTTATTTATTGTAATCCCTAAAATATCTCATGTAAATATTTTATTTATAGTGGATCTAATTCGATCATCAATCTAACGGTGATCTCATATCAATTATCACATTACTATTTAAAATTAAAAGATACAAGTACATCACTTGTGTGTTCGCACGGTTTTAAGTATAAAATGAATATTGTGTTATTTTTTATTATAATATCTTTTTATTGGGGAAAATGTGTGCGTTTGTGTTAAATGAAGTAAAGTGGTCATTTTACCTATAATATTGTTTTATATTTTTCTTTTTACACTTAATGTATTACTGATTTTTTGTTTTTCAAAATATTTGCATATATACCATGATTATTTGTTTTTTTTTTTTTTAATGTGAAAAATGTTTACAATATTACTTATTAAGTTAAATAATATTGAATTTTTTTTAACCGAATGCAGATTAAATTCTATTATTGTAGGTGAAAATAGGAGTTGATAGCCCAGCCACAAAATTTGGTGGGTCTACCCAACAAGTAATAGTATTAAAACGACGAGACTTCCATAACACGGGGAGTTCACGCGCGGATGTCGGGACGTTTTCACGCTGGAAGGTGCGATTCCACCTCGGGAGTGTGCGATTTTCTCCGGTTGCTTGGAGACGAAGTTATGGTGGCCTATTAGCATGTCTTATGTACTAATTGGTCTAGGGGGAGGAGTATACGCATTAATCTATCAGATTTCTGCCTAATGAGAGTGTTACCCGTGAGATTAGCGTGATCTGGTAGACACTTTTCGCCGATTTTTTCCTTCGCCCAAGACACCTCTTCGTCTGGATTCACATCTTCGAGGTTGTATAATCATTATCTGATTTCTTGGGGGAAATCCTCATCGTGGATTGGCCAATTTGACGGTGGGTTGGAGTATTTATTCGATTTTTGGGATGAGGACGAAGCACACCCTAACCCTAATCTTTCTGAACTTTCTGTTGGTTATTGCAATGGCGGAACTGCTGGAACACGCCGATGAAGGTGGTCCGTCACTTGGATCGTTGTCGGATGCCAAACGTATAAATAAATAAATAAAACCTAAACATGCGTCTAAAACAAAGTTTAGATCTTTTACCCTTGAAGATCGAGGCGTTGATTCCAATCTACGGATCTTCTAGTCTGTCTCCCAACCTTATTTGAACACCAGGTGGACGGCGCGCAGTCAAACGTGGAGAAGGTTGCCTCTGTTTCTTCTCCTTGAAACCTTAGCCGTTTTCTCAATTTCGTGTGTGTTAGGGTTTCAAAACTGACTTGAGGCTCCTATTTATAATCTCCATAAGTTTCATGGGCCAGACTAGGGATCCATTAGAAGGTACAGGGTTTGGGCTTCTTACAGGCCCAAATACTCTTATGTTCAGCCTATAATATATAATTTGGCCCGAGAACATTAATTCATTCCACTAGAGAATCAATGTTGCACTCCCGTCCTATCCCGAACCGAATCAGGGCTTCTATTAGACTTTATAATTCCCCGTGTTAAAGATATCACACGTCCATTAATTATTAAAACTTCTGACTTCTTTAAAAAAATAATCTCTATAATTCCTTGAGTAGTACCACTCAACCTCGTTGTCGTACGGATTAAATCCACCTGCAGGGTTTAGTACGACAATCCATTGTTAATACGGAGCGTGAAGAATCTACCAAGATTCTCTCCTATAGTACATCAAAGTAGTGAACAAGCACCCCACGCATCTAAATATCACACTTAGGGTTAAGAATCATAAAAGTCACCAAGACCTCTAGTTCTTCATAACAGTCAGAACATGTCTTAGTTATGATCCATTCAGTACGCCACAACGCACTAGTACAAACTAATGAGCAAGACAAGCCACTAACAAGTTCGTACTACAACTTAAACCAATAGTTGTGTCCAGAACTATCTCAGTTGTGAATACTGTTTATATTTTACAAGAAACTGACAATGTGGTCTTCTGTGTGACTACAAACTCACCACATCGTCTACAATGTAAGATAAGCAGACATACAAGTAATCACAAAGAATGCAATGACGTGAAAAACTATTTATTTCAGATAATAATGAAATCAAATATACATCCATAAAAGCCCACTAAAAGTTTGCTTTATTGTATACACCAACAATCTCCCACTTATACTAAAGCTAATCTTTTTGTATACACATACGGACATTAACATATCTCCCACTTATACTCAAAATCTAGCTTGTAATACATCGTAAACCAAGACCCTCTACATGATTCTCAAAGACTTTTATTGCCAGAGTCTTTGTGAAAGGATCAACTAAGTTATCCAACGACGCAATCTTAGCCACAACCACATCTCCTTGATTTATGATGTCTTGTATAATGTGGTACTTGCGCTCTATGTGTTTACTTGGTCTGTGGGCTCTAGGTTCTTTCGAGTTTGCCACTGCACCCGCGTTATCACAATAAATAATGATACACATAGGCATACTCTGAGACACCCCTAATTCCAGAAAGAAATTACGTAGCCAGACAGCCTCTTTGGCAGCCTCTGAGGCAGCTACATACTCGGCTTCCATAGTGGAGTCCGCGATGCATTTCTGCTTCACACTTCTCCAAGATATGGCTGCGCCTCCCAGCATAAACACATAACCCGAGGTTGACTTCCGTTCATCTCGATCAGCTTGGAAATTGGAATCGGTATAACCCAAAGGAATCAAACTGTTTGACTGGTATACTAGCATATAATCTCGAGTCCTTTTCAAATACTTGATAATATTTTGTAGATGTTGTTAACTCTTAAATGCTTTAACATTATCAACAACATCTTAATTTGACCTTCCAAGATTTTTTCTAAGTCTTTTCTGAAATGCTACATTAAATGTTGATCTAAATGTTGTCGCATTTCTGGCAGGATCTAGAAGCTTCTACAAGGATCTGGAACCTGGAAGATTCCAGAACCTAAGAGAACGTGCTAGAAGTGCTAGAAGAGCCTGGAAGCAGCTTAGAACGACCTGGAACATTGTGGAAAGATCTAGAAGGATCATGGAAGTTGAGATCCTAAAAAATAGGACCTCAATGTGGAAGCCTCTAGAATTCGCACCTCACATCTATAAATACCGATTGAAGGCTTCATAATTCAGTGTGTTCTATTCGAGCAATATCCTAGACCGAGCGTTCATCCCTGTTAGGAAATTGTGGCCAATAGTTCTACATTTTAGTTCATACGAAGTATCCCACCCGTATGGCTGTGTGTCTTCTTATCTATTGAGAGTGTAATCATTAGATAGACTAGGCATTTCGATAGTGTATAATTTATACACTTAGTTCGTTTTCTAAACTTGGCACCTGCCTCGTTTATAGTTTCAGTTGTGAAGGTTATTGTTGTAACATTTCACACAACATTTGTACTTGAAGATAAGTATTGATTTACGCCATAAGGCAGACATATATTTTTATTTATAAAATCTATGTTAAAAGTATTTCCATTGTGTCTCGTTTGTTTTTAGTGTTTCAAGTCTTCAGCTGTGTATCTTAATTTCTGATATTCTGTTAGAGTCAGTGTTGCACTATTTGTCTCAACATTCTGTGCAACATTTATCTACTTATACTTAAACACTTTTATACACCCCAGCACACACTTTCAGTTGGTATCAGAGCCGATACCTGACGACACTAGGTTAGATCCTTGTTTAAGTGTGTTTTTAGTTTATGTTAGCAATGGAAACACATCACATATCCACTACACTTAGGCACCCGAACATATTATCCATATTTTAAGTCTAAGTTGTGCATGTATATCAAGTCGATTGATGAACGTGCTTGGAGGACTGTACTTACAGGTTATGATGTACCAAAGATCCAAATCAACACATCAACTCTCTCACCAGAAAGAAGGAAAAGTCAAATTCAACCAAGGTTATCAAAAAGTGAAGGTAAACCAAGGTATGATCTTTAATATATAAAATCAGTTCAATGCATGTTCTGAATTTGGTCTTTATGAAAATTAATGTGCCAATATTAGACTTAATCAAAAACTAAATTTTAGTACTACCTTAAATGATGAATCAAATGATAAATTTGATGAATCAAAAGATGTTGAATTTGCTTTTCATACCAAGATTGATTATGATAATTCTTTATATGATGATCTGGATGATACAGATTCTGATGTTGCACCTAATGTCATAACATTTATGGTAACATCAAAACAGAGTCACCCAGATTTGAATTGTTTTAATGGGTTTGTTGATGATGCAAGCATAAGGATTGATGATCATAAATAACAAAAGTTGTTGGATGATTGTAACTCTCAGAAACTCACTCTTAATTCTTTGAACAAAGAGAATGAGAATCTGAAAGAGACAATTACCAAGCTAGAAGTCATACATTCCAGAAGAGATTTTTTTGAAGATTGTAAACTGAAGGAGAAATTGATCACCTCTACTTTAAGTTTCATAAAATTTTCTATGAGTGCTTCTGATATATGTTATAGCTATTTGGTAAATTTGATAATTGTGGTATACATTATGATAGTGAAACTGCTTCTATTTTCTAAGAATTTTGAATATACTGTGAAGTTTGTGAAGGCAAATGTTAAAACATATGTTGCAACATCTGCACAAACAGATTCTCACAAAGTCAAAAACATTGAAAAGAAGTTTGTATGTCACTATTTTTCGAGAATTGATCATATTTGTCCTTACTGCATGTAAATGTTTGATGATTTGAGATATGAGAAAATGTTGCCTAAAAAGATGTCACATCCTATGAAACATTTTCTGAAATCTGCATGGAAATCTGATGTTACTTGTAATGCTGTTCACACTTCTTTGAAAGCATGTTTACTTGGTCAATGGTATTTTTTGATAGTGGTTGTTCTAGACATATGACAGGATGTTTGACTACTTATCTGATTATGTGACCTTGAATGATGGTAATGTTACATATGGTGGTTGTTCGAAAGGACACATTATAGGAAAATGAACTTTGAATGTTGAAGGTTTTCCTGAGCTTAAAAAATGCTTTACATTTTGATGGCTTGCTTGCTGATTTGATTAGTATTAGTCAACTTTGTGATGATAATATGCATGTAAAATTTGACAAAGAATCATATGTATGTTCTTAATGAATATGAAAATTGTCTAGGGCAGTAGATAATTATTATCTCATTGGAACAAATGTGTGTAATTTGTCAAAGAATGATGAAAATGTCTTATTGCATCAAAAATTGGGACATACACATTATATATCAGTGAAGAGACTAATCAAAGTCGATGCAGTGAAAAGGATTACCAAAACTGAAGTTTCAGAGTACTACTGTATGTGGACTATGCCAGAAAGGTAAGCAGGTAAGAGTGTTGCATAAAATGCTGTCATATTGTTCTACACATCAATGTTTCGAATTGTTTTGCACATGGATTTTATTGGTCCTATGAAAACTGAAAGCATTGTAGGCAAAATGTATTCACTTGTTGTGGTAGATGATTTTTCTAGATTTACCTAAATTGAGTTTTTAAGAGATATATCTGAAACATTAAATTGCTGCATTTAAAATTCTCTATAAAAGGTTCAAAAATGTGTTTAACTTGAAAGTTGGCCGTATTAGAACTGATCATGCATGGTAGGGAATTTGAAAATAACATGTTTAATGATTTTTGTGATAAGAATGGTATTTTGCAAGAATATTCATCTCCTAAAACTCCACAACGGAATGTCTTTGCTGAAAGAAAGAATATAACTTTACAAGAAATGATAAGAGTCATGCTTACTTCTAAAAGTCTTGCTAAAAGATTTTGGGATGTAACATTGAATACATCATGTCATATTATTGATATAGTTTATATTCGATCTGGTTCTATTCAAACACCTTATGAGATTTTGAACATTAGAAAACCAAATGTGAAGTATTTTCATGTATTTGGTTGTATGTGTTATATTCTGAATGATATGGATCAACTTCATAAGTTTGATTCTAAAAGTTTAAGGTTTCTTTTTAGGCTATTCTAGAAATAGTAAAGCTTATAAAGTTTATAACCTTAGGACTAACACTGTTCAAGAATCTGTTAATGTTGTGTTTGATGATGATTAAGGTCTTACAGATGACAAAGATGAAGAAGATGTATCACAAGTGACTGACAATTCTGAGAATACACTGAAGTCTGAAAATGTTGCACCGAATGTTAACACATCTGGGTCAACATCTACAGAACAGTCAGTTGTACCTTTCCAGAATGATCAGTATGTTCCCAAAACGAACCCTTCTTCAAGAATTGGGAAAAGTCATCCTTCTGACCAGATCATAGGTAATGCTACAGTTGGAGTGCAAACAAGAGGAAAAGTGAGATCAAATAAGGTAGATGTGGTAAGAACAATATGCATGTCTTCTATTTGTAATGTTTTGAATGTAGAGTGTTACTATTCCGAAATTGATCCTAAAAATGTGAAGGAAGCATTTACTGATGAAAATTGGATAAATGCTATGCATGATGAACTTAATCAGTTTGAAATATTTGAAGTATGGACATTTGTTTCAAGACCTAGTCATACTAATGTCATTGGAACAAAGTGGATTTTTAAGAATAAAACTGATGAGTTTGATAACATATTTTAGGAATGAACTAGTTTAGTTTCACAAGATTACACCTAAGTTGAAGTTATTGATTTCGATGAAATTTTTGCACATGTTGCTAGGATAGAATCTATTAGATTATTGCTAGCAATTGCATGTTTTATTGATATTAAGCTTCATCAAATGGATGTAAAAGCTGCATTTCTAAATTGCATTTTGAATGAAGAAGCATATGTTGAACAACTTAAGGATTTGGAGATACACTATACCCTGATCGTTTTGTTAGAGGAGAAACTGTTATAACTTTGTTCATTAAGCACACTGGAGAAGATTTACTTATTGCTCAAATATTTGTTGATGACATTGTGTTTGGTTCAACTTGTGTTAAAATGTTAACAAATTTGTTGAGACAATGACTGCAACATTTGAGATGAGTATGGTTGGAGACTTGAATTATTATTTTTCTTGGTCTTCAAATCAAGCAATGTAAGAATGGTATATTCTTCTCTCAAGGTAAGTATGCTAAGAACTTGGTTAAAAGGTTTGATTTTGAAAGTTAAAAAGTAATGAAAACTTCTATGAGATCTACTTTGAAACTTTACAAAGACAATGTTGGTAAGGATGTTGATCCAACATTGTATAGGTCCATGATAAGAAGTTTACTTTATTTAACCTCTAATAGACCAGATATTATGCATAGTGTTTTTGTTTTTAGGTACCAAGATAATCCAAATGACTCTCACGTGAATGCAATGAAAAGAATTATCAAGTGTTTTTGTTTTTAGGTACCAAGATAATCCAAATGACTCTCACGTGAATGCAATGAAAAGAATTATCAAGTATGTTGCAGGTACAAGAGAACTTGGGATATGGTACAGTAAGGACACCAACAACACTTTGATTGGATACAGTGATAAGGATTGAGCATGAGATATGGATGACAAAAAGAGTAAGAGTAGAGGATGTTTCTACATGGGAAACAATCTTGTGGTTAAGCAAGATGTTTCATACCAATGAAATTGAAATTGATATCCTTACAATTTTCTATGATAATATGAGTGCATAAACATTTTTAAAAAGTTCAGTACAACACTCACTCACTAAACACATTTGCATTAGAAATTATTTTATGAGAGATTTAGTGGAGAAGAACATAGTGAAGTTGGAATACGTACCCACTGAATATCATAATGATGATATATTTACTAAGGTCTTGACCTTGAGACATTCTCATCTTTGAAGAAATCTCTTGGTATGTGTAGTATCTGAATAATTCTAGATGGATGGTGTCACAAATGTCGTAACATTTTGGACAACATCGTAAGGTTGTATAGTTGTTATACATTTAATTTATTTCCTATTTTCGTTGAATAATTCCTTTGTAAAATATTATTGAATCTGAAATTTGTTGTGCAAAAATAAACATGTCTTACACATCTCAAATGCAAAAAAAAAAAAAAAGAATGTTATTAGCATACTAAAAGATGTACCAAATCACTGAGTAACTATGGAGCACGGAGTTCGCTACTACGATGCCTTCTTTTCAAAAGGTGATATTTGGTAAAAACATCAAGAGGTTTGTAATCCATTAAGTAAGTATGGGGTACGAAGTTCGCTACTACGATGTACTCTACATGAACAATGGATCAATACAAATTAGATGCTATAACACAAAAAAAATAAAAATATATATGGTGCAACACAAATGAAGTAAATTCATGTAAAAACCGTGTTGAGGTGTATGTAACAGTTTTGAGCATAACATTAGATGATTCGATTATATTTTTATAAGTAGTAATTGTTTGATTATTTGTGGAAATTTATTTTATTTATTCCTGATTATACTAACCCACGTCTGTGTTTTATTTCAGATTATACACATTTAAATGTTAAATATTCTAGATTATTCTTAATTTAATTAATTAATTATGATTTTACCCACTACTTACCCATGATCTATTTTTGTGGCTAAGTTTATGGAGTATTATTGAATTTCTTCTAGAATCTTCCTTAGCTAGTTCTTAATTTTTAAACGTATTACTTCCAACTATGCATTCTCTCCTATATTCTTCTCATAACATGATATACTAAGCATTGCATTTTTTCGAGTGATTTGAGTATTGCATTTTAAGATTTGTTAAAGCCTTGTGTGTCTCGATATTGTGATTATCTTTTCGATTTCTTGGTGCTCTAATGACAGGAAACAAAGAAACTACCTCACCACACTCAAACTCCCACAAAACCGTCATCTCCATCTCTCTCAACCTTAATAGTTTCGCTTGCATGGCCGTTTCACACCAAAACGCACCAACTGCTAGCAGAAAAGCTGAAACACTTACCCAAACAACTCCAGTTACACCCATTCCTACAACTGCTCACATTCAACTCGATTCGACCCTTAACGAGCTGAACCAAGCTGTTGAGAATATGTCTCAATCGAATGTGAATTCTGAGAATCTATTTCTTACTGTTGGAAATACGTCCATTGACATTTCTCACTACTGAAAACCGAAAAACTCACCACTACACTTGATTCATTCACCTCATAAAAGCCCCAATTTCCAAGTCCTAATACTGAAATAGAGGCAATTGTCTCGAATGCTACCTCTCTGGGGGAGATTGAAAAGGAAATAGATGATTTTCCTGTTGCTGAGCAGAATGAGTATGCAAATGCTGAGACATCCGATTCTGAGGACGCTCAAATGAAGGAGATCGACGTGAATGCTAACTCAGGTTAAACTAACTCTTATCTTTCTATACTGATAAATCTGAATAAATTGCATTTAGGAAGAATGTTGAGAAAGAAAAGAGAAGAAGAAGCCTTGTTCAACGAAGGAGATCCGGCTATGTGTTCACTAGAGTTGATTACTCTAACTCACTGAGGAGAAGAAAGGAAGTAGTGTTGATGATGAACCGATTCAAGTTCTTTTCTTAATCGGAGAAAGAAAATGTGGTTACTGAGAAATGAGTCAAAAGGAAGTATGATCCAAAGGGAAAGATGGTTGCTGCTGAACGAGACTTGCCCAAAGGAATTGAAAATTCTGATCCAGATGATAATCACACTGTGCGTGAGATTAAGAAGATTCTGAGGAAGAATGCTGCATCAAATGCTGAAGCAAGTGCCGCAACACCAGACCCTAATGACAGTAGAAGTGATGATTATGAGAAGAGCAGTAGTAAGGACTCTGAATCAGCTGAGTAAATAAATTCTAAAGGAGGTAATTCTGATCCTGATAACAATTCTTAGACTGACAGGTTAGTTGCTAAAATCACTAAGCTATCTTGATGAAAATTGTTAAAGGAAAAGAGAATTAACACCGCTGATTTTGAGAGTAAAAGATTGATACAGTTTTTTATTGAAAGAGAATTGTTGAAAGCTGTAACTTTGAGTGATACTTTTGTGTTTGATTGGGTATATGTATTTTTATGCTTGACTTAGGAAGAGTACGGGTAGACGTAGCTATAAATGATATGGGAATGTACAATTTAGGGGGAGATTAGTTTCACTTACTTCGGAATTGATTAATGATCTTTTAGAGATAGAGCTTGTGATTGATGAAGATGAAAATGATTTGAACTTGGTTGCTACTTCTATAACTGGGGTAGATTAACTAGGTGACATATTTTTATGCTTGCTAAAGATCACACATCTCTATACTCTGTACTCCATAAATTGATTGACTACAATTGGATACCCTATACATATTCCACTAAGGTGACTAAGGATCAAGCTATATTGTTGTATAAGATTTTTGTGTTGAAGAATTTCAATCTGGATTTAACTATTTTCACCACATGCAGTTTATTGTGATATTTATTATAAAGGGGTTTTACCTTATCATTTGCTGATATGTTCATACCTTAAGAGGCATGAATTTTTAAACCTAAGGAAACTGAGGTTATTAGAGGTAAGGTACCCTTGATGACTATCTCACATGCTCTGTTACTTGGTGAAAGGACTGTTGATTTGCTTTGTTACAAAATTCAGATGGTTCTGATCACAGAGATGCTCTTATTCCAGTTCGACCAGCTCCAGCAAGACCTGAACAGAGAAATGCTACACCGAATGTGAACACATTGGCAGTCACATTGCTTAAAATATTTCTGTTTCCAGATCTTTTATTTTACTTCAACTGAAATGTTTACAGGACTCTATTGATGGGCTTCAGTTTCTTAAAGTCCAGTGGTTATAGACGCTTTCTACTACCACAGGGGGAGAAACACCATCAACTTCTGGGGTTCGAAGTGAAGAGCTCCATGGAGATGTATCAGAAGTTGATTGTGTACCTGATGCTATTCATGAAGAGACTGCTGAACCAGATGTTGTAGTTCACTTTGCTACAACGTGCAATGTTGTTGAAGAGAATGAGGATTAATTTGCTGATGCTGATGAACGTATGGATGTTCTTTATGACATCTAAACAGGTTATGGTAACAACTGAACAGGTTGATACAAGACAGGGGGAGGGCTGCACATTATAAGTGATTATGTGCAGGAACATGATGCTGCAGCTGTTGTTACAGCAATATATGTCACATGTTTAGTTTCTTAAGTATTTGTGCCTTTTATACTTCCCTTGATCTTATGCATTGTTGTTACTGTGTTTAAGTTGATTTACAAACTTTGTTTTTACTTTCTAGTTGATAGGTTGTCTTTTATTCAACTTGCTTAATTGGTTTGCATTTATGATAACAGATTACTGCTTCTATGCTTAAATTGTTTTCTTACTTATCATTATTTGCTTACTGCATGGTGTATATGTTAGTTGTTTATTATATTTTTTTTTCCCTAACTTTGCTGTATTTTCAGTTTGCTTAAACTGTTTGCCTTAAGAGTTATTCTTATTTGCTTACTGCATCAAGTTTGCTTAAATTGTTTGCCTTGAAGAATCATCCTTATTGGCTTATTACTTGCTGATTTTAGGTCTTTGTTAGTTGTTGCTTGTTTTATCTTTCTAACTTGCCTTATTATTCAATTTGCTTAAATTGTTTGCTTTTGAGAATAAACAAGAAGTACACTTCTTTTTGGCTTACTGTCTAAGTGCTTAATTAAATGGTTTGCCTTAATAGATTTGAAGTATACATCTTTCAAAACTCTCATATGCTTACTGCCTATTGATAATATAAGTCTTGTTTTTAGGTCTGTTTAGATTGTTAGTATTTGTTTAGTATTTCTTTTTTGTTTTTGCTCTGTTTTCTGATTTTTTGTGTCATACTTAAATCTTAAGTTATCTCTTTCAATCTAACTTATGATTTTAGTAAGTTTATATGTTGTGAATAAGTGTATTGTTTATACTTATTCTGTTTTGGATAAAATTATCTTGATCTTATGGTATAGATCATTGTAAGATTATCCTTGATCTTCATTCGATTTGATCCAACGATTACAACAGGTGTTGACTTGACTAGTATTTAGCAATGGTGTTAACCTCAACTAAATACATAAAACTGAGTATGTATAGAAATATATGTGCATCAGGTGTGTTGTAGTCGAAAGGTCAAATTGGGGGAGATTGTAGATGTTGTTAACTCTTAAATGCTTTAACATTATCAACAACATCTTAATTTGACCTTCCGAGATTTTTTCTAAGTCTTTTCTGAAATGCTACATTAAATGTTGATCTAAATGTTGTCGCATTTCTGGCAGGATCTAGAAGCTTCTACAAGGATCTGGAACCTGGAAGATTCCAGAACCTAAGAGAACGTGCTAGAAGAGCCTGGAAGCAGCTTAGAACGACCTGGAACATTGTGGAAAGATCTAGAAGGATCATGGAAGTTGAGATCCTAAAAAATAGGACCTCAATGTGGAAGCCTCTAGAATTCGCACCTCACATCTATAAATACCGATTGAAGGCTTCATAATTCAGTGTGTTCTATTCGAGCAATATCCTAGACCGAGCGTTCATCCCTGTTAGGAAATTGTGGCCAATAGTTCTACATTTTAGTTCATACGAAGTATCCCACCCGTATGACTGTGTGTCTTCTTATCTATTGAGAGTGTAATCATTAGA
Source organism: Galeopsis tetrahit (assembly GCA_963675135.1). Classification (NCBI taxonomy): domain Eukaryota; kingdom Viridiplantae; phylum Streptophyta; class Magnoliopsida; order Lamiales; family Lamiaceae; genus Galeopsis; species Galeopsis tetrahit. The sequence continues at coordinate 37,530,813 of OY776122.1, forward strand.
TAGACTAGGCATTTCGACAGTGTATAATTTATACACTTAGTTCGTTTTCTAAACTTGGCACCTGCCTCGTTTATAGTTTCAGTTGTGAAGGTTATTGTTGTAACATTTCACACAACATTTGTACTTGAAGATAAGTATTGATTTACGCCATAAGGCAGACATAGATTTTTATTTATAAAATCTATGTTAAAAGTATTTCCATTGTGTCTCGTTTGTTTTTAGTGTTTCAAGTCTTCCGCTGTGTATCTTAATTTCTGATATTCTGTTAGAGTCAGTGTTGCACTATTTGTCTCAACATTCTCTGCAACATTTATCTACTTATACTTAAACACTTTTATACACCCCAGCACACACTTTCATATTCTTTACAGTAGTCCAGTGTCCTTGACCAGGGTTAGACTGATATCTTGCTACCATGCCGACTACATAGCAAATACCAGGCCTCATACACAGCATTGCATACGTAAGGCTTTCTACAGCCGAAGCATAAGGAACCTTAGCCATCTACTCTATCTCTTTCTGTTTTCTTAGGACACATATCCTTAGACAGAGGGACTCCATGTCTGAAAGGTAGTACACCCTTCAAAACGAGCAATCAAAGTATCAATGTAAGACGCTTGAGATAAACACAACATTCTCTTTTTTCGATCATGAGTGACCTTAATACCAAGAATGTACAATGCTTCTCCCATACCCTTCATTTGGAACTATTCTGAAAGCCACACCTTTACGTCTGATAATATTCACATTGTTGCCAATAAGAAGAATATCATCTACGTATAGTACTAAGAATACCACTACGTCTCCGTCACTCTTCTTGTACACACAACTTTCATTTTGATATTGTTTTAAATCCAAAAGATTTGATCACCTCGTCAAAATGAATGTTCCAAGACCTGGAAGCTTGCTTTAACCTATAAAGAGACTTTTTCAGCTTCCAGACTAGATGCTCTTGGCCTTTCTTCACATAACCCTCGGGTTGCTGCATATAGATGTCCTTATCCAAATTTCCATCAAGGAAAGCTATCTTGACATTCATTTGCCAAATCTCATAGTTCATGTGATTAGCTATGGATAAGAGAATCCAAATCGATTTTAGCATGGCTACTAGTGAGAAGGTCTCGTCATAGTCGATTCCTTCTTTCTGGGTAAAACCCTTTGCCACCAACCGTGCCTTAAAAGCAGTAATTTGCCCATCACATCCTCTCTTACGTCTGTAGACCCACTTACACCCTACGACTTTCTTGTCGTGGGGAAGTTCACTTAGGTCATACACTTCCATAACATCCATATATTCAATTTCTGAATCCATGGACTTGTGCCAAGGCTCTACATCTAAGTTTTTTTATTGCCTCTTTGTACGTCCAGGGGTCGTTATCATCATGTTCATCGCTTGGAATCAAGTCCACAGACTCTCCCACAAATATGAAACTATCAGGTTGGCGAACAACCTTCCCACTACGACGAGGCAATGTATTCAAAGGTTCATCAGAGTTGCCACATTGTGCAGTCTCTTGTGGTATTTCCTCTTGCACACTCGGTGTGCCATTGTCTCCTCTCAACTCATTTAGAATGATCTCAGTATTGGACTTATACTCATTCATATAGTCTTCTTCTAAAAATCGGGCATTTTTACTCACCACCACCCTCTGATCATTAGGATTATAAAAATAACCACCTCTCGTTCCCTTAGGGTATCCTACAAACAACCGTACTTCAGTTCTAGGTGCAAACTTATCAGCTTCCTTGTTCAGCACATGTGCTGGACAACCCCAAATCTGAATGTGGTTTAGACCAGGCTTTCGCCCAGACCACAATTCAATCAGAGTTTTTGGAACCACTTTAGAAGGTATATAATTTAAAAGGCCTGTTTCCAAGTCATATCCCTAAAAAGAGGTAGGTAATGAAGCATAACTCATCATCGATCTCACAAATATCTAATAGAGTCATATTCCTTCTGTCAGCCACGCCATTCTGTTGCGGAGTACCTGGCGCGAAGAGCTGGGATCTAATCCAGTTCTCTAATAAGTATTACCTAAATTCATTTGTAAGGCATTCGCCACCACGATCATAACGTAGTGAATTGATACTCTTACCATGCCGGTTCTCCACTTCTGCCTTAAATTCTTTGAATTTGCCAAAGCATTCAGACTTGTGGCGCATAAGGTAGATGTATCCATATCTTGAGTAATCGTCAATGAAAGTGACGAAGTACACAAAACCTCCTCTAGCTTGAACAGTCATAGGCCCACATAAATCAGAGTGAATTAGTTCCAACACACCATTGACCCTATTCCCCTTGGCCTTAAAAGGCCTCGAGGCCATCTTGCCTTCCAAACAGGATTCGCAGATTGAGAATGGTTCCACTTGGAGAGACTAAAAAAACCCACTACTTACCAGTCTTTGAATCCTTCTTAGGTTGACATGTCCCATAGATGCCAAAGGTATGTTTGATTTAACTTAGAAGGTTCCTTTCTCTTATTTAATGATGATGATGAATGAGCTTCTATCACAGTATGATATGCACAGGTAATAGTATAAAGATTGTTTTCCAACGTGCCAGAACAGATTAAAGAGTCATTTCTCATAATAACAACATTGTCATTAAAAACAACTGAGCATCCATCCAAAAACAATTTCGAAACTGAAATTAAATTCCTCCGAAAATTCGGCACGTATAAAACGTTCTTTAATACTAAAATAGAATTAGAAAAATATAAGTGCACGTCTCCCACTGCAACCACTGATACTATCGCAGCGTTGCTCAAACTAATAGTTATCTCGCTGTTGGTCCTGAAAGGAGTATATAACAAGTGTATGGGGGGGGGGGGAATACACTTGTATGCAATTCTTTTTGTAATTTGATCAAACCAGAGTTCAGCAAGGTTGTCTTGGACAACTCTGCTGAAGAAGATTAACTCTTCTAAGATAATCAAACTACTAAGTACTATTGAGTACTTAGTTGAATAACTATCTAGGGGAGTTATATGTGCGGAATAGTGGTTGGCCCTTTAAATTTAGACTCCTTTAATTTCTGAAATCACTTAGTCAATGCAACACAGTCCAGTTTTCAGGGAACTTGTCCAAATAGGTTTTTGCATAGTTTTTGAATGTTTATCCTTGAAAGATCAGTTTTGTGTGCAGTGTTGAATGTATGAAAGTACTTGGAATGTAAATCAACACAAGAAGTTATAGTGGTTCAGAGACTCAAGCTCCTACATCCACTTTCCCTGATTTAACAGGATAATTCCTTCTCTCTTGGAATTAACTTGTTTTATAGTGCCAAGGTGCACTTGATCAATAACACCACTCCTTGGTGAAATGATCCCTAGGATGTCTAGAGTCCTAGTACCCTCTTCTCAACTCAGAGCTGAACTGTTCTTCTCTCAACAGTCAGCTCCTACCACTTCTACTACTACAACCTTCTCACTTTCACTCTTGAAAGATGTAAGGGTTGAAGTAAGGTTCCAACTAATGAGATATCCTTTACAATGAAGATCAGTGTATAAGGATAGGATATCTCTCTAAGCTTGTGTATGGATATACAATGAAGTTCAGCTTAGATGAAATGTTTGAAGACTAAGATAGTCTTTGAAAGCTTGAGAGCACTTGTCAACTTGTAGGATAGTTGGATATTCTTGTCAAGGTTGAGGTGCTTTCAAATGGTCTTCACACTTCTGTATTTATAGACAAAATGGAGGATTTGCCCGTTGGAGAGGCAGCCCCAAATTGCTATAAATGTCTTCCTTGAGTTCCTCAAACTGGAAGACAGATTCTTGATAGTGACATGTCCTCATTTGGGTAATAAACGGCTTGTAAGACTTTGTCTTCATTCTGCAGCACTTTTCCCAATGTTTGACTTCTTGTTAGGACTTGGACATGGCTTCTGAAGGTTGATCCAATGATAGGACAACATTTCTTATCAACTGGACAACTCTCCTTATCACTATCAGCAGTTTTGCTTTTCAGCAAGGTTGGCTTGCCCTTCTTCAGATGACTTGGCTCTTTTCCCTTTGTTTCACTCCAAGATGATCTTGGCATGTTGCATTGTATTTCTTTAGGGTATGGTTGTCTCTTTCTTTTCAGCATAGTTGACCTCAGGCTTTCAGAGCACTTGATCTTGGTTAATTGAGCTGAGACAACTCCTCTAGACAACTCTCCTGATCAGCATTCTTGTCTTTCAGCAGATTTGATCATGATTCCAGAGTTTGAGCCTTGAGGGGACTTGTTCTTGATGTACTTCAATGCATGTGTTCCCCCTCAAATTGTACATCTAATCATCTAAGAGCTGCCTAACATATTAGCTCCTCATCTAGCCTATAATCTATATGTTCTAATATTTCTAGAACATATTTATCTTGACTTAGGCATGTCTCAGGGGGTTTTGGTATTAGATCAAAACATATATCATTTTATTCCCAACAATTTCCCCCTTTTTGATGATGCCAAAACCTACACAATCTAAGCAAAAGTGACTTGTCTACACCTATTACATGTATCTTCAGAAGACATGACTAAGGTCATTACAAAAGTGGTTCAACTATCATTCATATAAAAAGTCATTACAAGCATGTTGATAGTTGAAGATAACTTATCAGAGCATGAAGTCATTACAAATCAAGATATACTAAACATAGGATCAGAGTAAAATAGAGCTTTTTCAAGTATCAGAGCTATCAGGTATCAGAGCTTAACTACTACAAGATATTCCAGGCATTAAAGTAGAATGCATCTATTCTTGTATCAGATGATTCTAAACCATATCCGAGCAAACAGCATGTCAATGCACATATCAGCAGCCTTGTCCAAATTTCAGCAGATTTGACCATATAGCAAAAATATCTTCAGATAAGATAAATTTTTCATCCAGAAAGAGTCAGAAGACTTAGCCATTCTTAGAGATTATCCTCAGGAGGTGGGTTCATCCCATATTGTGCCCACACTCTTTTCTTGAGTTCCATGGCTTCCTGGTTAGTTCCTTTGGGTCCAAGGGTCATCTTGTTCAGCTTCAGAATTTCTGTGAACTCCCTTAGGATCCTTGCTTGGTCAATCCATCCATCAAGCTTTGGAGGCATGTAGATGATGGGCTTGGGAGCATTGAGTTCAATTCTTGCAATGTCAGCAGCTGCAAGTAATTGTTGATACAATTCTCTGTAGTATTCCAGCATGAACTCAGTGAAGGCAGAGTTTGCATCTCCTCCATTCCATCTGTCAATGACATAATAGTCATAGACAAACTCCCTTTTTGCTTCTTCCCATGTGTCATTCAGTTGAATTGGCACCCATTTATCCAAGTGTGGATATTTGGTGTCCATTGGGATTAGAAGCTGAGGCTTCATCTTGCTGTAGGTTGCTCTCCTTCTTCTTGGTTTCTGAAAGTTAGCTCTTCTCTTGTCTCTTGCTCTGTTAGCCTCTTCCATCAAATCCATTTTCTCCTGGGCCCTCATCATGGCCAGTTTCTGTTGTGTTTCAGGGTCTTTGCCATACCCTTCATGAAACAGCTTTGATGGATCATGGGCTAGGACTGTTGTCTTCTTCTTAGGTTCAGGTCCAAATCCTTCAGTAAACAGCTCTTCAATGTCTTCAGTGGACTTGGGACCTTCAGTACTTCTGTCAGATTCAGAAGACTTGACTTTTTCAGCAGCTTTGGGTAGTTCAGCAGTTTTGGCCTTCTTTGAGATAGGCTCATCATCAACAACTCTGAATTCAGGTGGAAGATCAAGGCTATTGGGAAAGTCAGTGAATTTCTCAACTTGTCTCTTCTTTCCTTGGGCCTTTTTGATCTTTCCTCTAGTTTGGACACCTTCAGCATCCTTGTCCAAACCAGATACTTCACCACCTGGTCTTTGTTGTAACCTTACTCTTTCCTCTTGAGCTGAGGCCATGGAGTTCTTCAATGCCAATGCTAACTGCTCCTCTTCATCCAATTCTTCCAAGTTCAGCACTGCTGTCTCTTTTCCCTTTCCTTCAGGGGCTTTGTCCTTCCCTTTTTCTGGACTCCCAATCACTAAGGCACCTTTTGCCCTTGCTCTTTCCCTTTCCCCCTTTTTGGCAGCATCAAAACATTCTGGCTTCAGTTCACTCATAGTGGATGCCAATAAGGACTGGGCTTGGGTTAGAGACTTTATTTCTTCCAACAAATATACATTCTCATCATGTATATTTTGCATCTTGTCATTGCTCAAGCTGAGAAAGGCAAGAACAGGCTTCATTTTCTGTTGGACAACCTCCTCCATGGTTGCCTTAAGAGATGCATCCAATTGGGCTTTTAGGAGCTCAGTGAGGTTGGCCACTGCACCTTCAGCAATGTTGGCCAACACTTCTTGGGAAAACTTTTCTGAGGCTGCTTTGACCATAGCTAGCCTTTGCTCTTCAGCTCTTTTCTTTTGCAAGGCTGTCTTCTTGCCAAGAGCTTGCTTGATTGTCAATCTGATAGCTTTAACATTTGCATTATGGTTATCTCTCAGCATTTTTTGATCCTTCTTGACCTCCTTTGAGATGTTTTCCATACTGACTTTGGCTTTGTGAACTTCAGTAGAGATGGTTTGAAGACCAGATTCTACTCCTTCAATTCTTGCTTCCAATGTGGGTAAAACCACATCTTCAGAGCCAATTAATCTCATTTCAACAGAAGCTAGAGTTCTTCCATGCTCAGTTAATGCTCCAGAAGTTTCTGCATGAGCTGTTTGAACTTGGTGAGCCAAAGAATCCAACTTCTCTGATTGCATCCCAAGCAAGGCTTGTGCTGATCCAGTGTCAACTTGGATGGGAGCATCTGTCAAGAGATCATCTGCAAAAATTTGTTCAAAGCTTATCCCTGCAATATCAGACAAATCAAAAGCATCAGTGAAAACACACTTATCTCCCTCATTTTCTTTTTCATAAGACTCTGATACATCAGCAGTCTTCTCCTCATTTTCAACTATTTCTTTTCTTCCTTCATTAAAAGTTTCCTCACTTAAAGGAACATGCCTCCTCTCATCAAGGGATTCTTGTTGTTCAGATTTGACTTCAAGAATAACCTGTCCTTCCTCACTTATACCACCCTCATATGTTGGTACACTCATAATCTTAGTGATAACTACCTCTCTTTCATCCATAACTCCCTCTGATTTTTCAAAACTACTTTCCTTTTCAACTCCTTCTCCTAAACCTGCAGCATCTCCACCTTCAACAAGGTTCAAAGATGGCAGTTGTGGGGAGATCACAGTGCTTATCTCAACAGCCACTGAGTCATCCTGAATGAGGAAGGGCTGATCAGTGTCTAACTCTCCTGACACTGAATAGGCCTTAATCAAACTAGCCTCTAGAGAAGGAACCTCCACATCATTAGGCTGTGCCTTGGGTTCAGAAGAACCTTCATTGGCAGATGTGTCCTTGGTTGTGTTACCATCCTTGGTCAACACCTCTGAAATGACAGAGCCTTTCCTATGATAGGTTCTAGGGGGGTTGGAAAGTCTTTCAGAGATAGAAGGCTTAGGAAGATTGGCTTGAGGGTTTCAGGAGGGTTGGGTTTAGAGGGGTTTGAGGGATCATCTGGGGAGTCATCATCATTGGAGCTACTTTCAGGGTGTTTGATACCCTTAGCTTTTCTTTCCCTCTCCTCATTGATCTTGTCATTTACCAACTTTGCAAATATTTCCTCATCAGTGAGGAATCTAGTCTTTGAAACTCCAGCAAAGTGTAGCAATCTGTTTTCCTCTATTTGCCACCAGTTTGCACCCTTATCTTGGATGACTTGTGATATCTCCATCATAGATTTGTCTTTTACATCAACAAGCATCCTTAGATCATGAAATGTCTTCTGAATTCTTGGAAATTCAGCAAGTTGTGGATACAAACTGTCCACAGTAGCCTTGGCTCCTCCTCTGAGCATACTTTCATAAGTATACTCCTCCTCATCTCCACTTGAATGGGGACTTTGGGTTATAGGGGAGTTGGCTCTGGGTTCTCCTAATGTGGCTTCAGGCAGATTAAGTTCAGGAATGTTGGCTTCAGATGGGTTGGGTACAGTAGAAGGATCTTCAGTTTCTTTTGAGAGCAATGGATCTGAAGGGGCTTTGCTCAGGGGGGTTGGCTCAAAGAGTGCAGCTTCTAAAAGCTTTGAATAATTGAGCATAGATGAGTCAAGGGGAGATTGTAACCTTGTCTCATCTACAGCTATATCAGCTAGCACATCTATCATACTTCTCTGCACACTTCCCTCAGGAGAGTATCTCTTTGTGAGGTTAATGGGGGTGATAGGTTGATTGGTTGGGGTTATATTGGTTTCAGGGGAGTTGGGCTTAGGATTCTGAATTTCAGGGATGTTGGCCTCCATTGGTTGACCCTCAGGGACCCTGGATTCTGGAGTTCCAGAACCAGATGAATTGGTCCTTGACTTTGATTTGGTCCTGCTTTCAGCTCTGCTCTCTCTTAGAGCAAGTTGTAGAGACCTTTCTTCCTGAAGCTCCAACACCTTGTCAGTAGGCTTGACCCTTCTCTTACTAGCTCTACTGCTCCCACTTCCTTCCTCATCCTTCTCAGGGACAACCTCCCTGATCCTCTTATCACCCCTAGACTTTTGTCTAGTCTCATTGTACTTTTGCCTTAATTCTTCTGAATGATCAGAGGGCACTTGTACACCTTCTCTAGCAACTTCTTCAATCTCAGTTGAAGCATCTGAATTTTCCTTTGAGGTTATCTGAGACATTTTCCTTGTCTTCACCACCCTTGCCTTTGTCCTCTTTTTCAACTTGGGCTTCTCCTCCTCCCTTGCTTCAGCAGGCTTGGCCAGTGACATCCTTCTTTTCTCAGTTTTCTTGCTGAGCTTTCTGAATAGGATCTTTTGGGCTGGGAGGGGCTTTGCAAAGGTTTGCATCTGGGAATAGTGGGAAAACCTTTCAATCAACAAGCTTGCCCTGGTGCAATACTTGATTTTCCCTTCTAGCACCACCTTGTTGTGAGATTTCACCTTGAATTTAGCCTTTTCCTTCATCATCTCAGACATAATGAAGGTCCTCCAATCAAATTTAATGCCCTTATCACTGGCATCAATAATGGCAGCCATGATTCTGATCCTTGGATGGCTGGCCTGCTCTAAGCTTCCAGTGTTGCTTAAGAGGCTCTTAGCAACTACCTCAAAAAGGTTGAGAAACTCTGGCTTGAGAGTCTTCTTGTTTTGAGTTGAGGAGAGAGGGCCTGGAGTCAATAGCCATTCCTGAGCTATTTCTTCTTCATGGCCAGTGCCATAAGCTTCTGGATTCCTTCCCTCATAAGGCAATCCAAAGGCTCCTTCCAGATCTTCTGAAGAGAATTTCACTCTATGAAACCTCTCTTCTTCCTCTCCTTCTGCAATGTAAGACAATCTGGTGGATACTTCACCATCTTCAGGTTTGCCTCTCCACTTGAGGAAGGCAAAGAATTCTTCCATGTAGCTTTCTAGGCAAGAGCTTGGTCTTTCTTCCAAGAACTTTTGAAGTCCAGCTCTCCTCAACCATCTCAAGGTTGGTGTAATTTCAGGATCCTCACTCTCAAAGGATACTATTGGCTCAAAATGAAGATTGTTTTTGTTGCTTAAGTAGCCAAAATCCAGGTCTAGATCCTTGTTAGAGAAATCAACAAGCATCTCTGGTCTAACTTTGGGGGCCATTGAAATTTGCAGAGAGAGCTTTGAGAGAGTTTGAAGAAAATTTGAGTTAGGGTTTCGAATACTTGGGGAAGAAGTGTTTGTGGGGATCTTAAGACTTGTGAATATTCTAAAAAGAATGTTTGTCAATGAGTTGGTAAGGTCTTGAAGCAATTCAAGGGTGAGCAAAAATGGAAATCCCCAATGGACGGCTAGGATTGATTTCAGGGGAGTTGTCCATTTTTGATCCAATGGTCAAAAACCAATGTAACAGTGAAAGAACTGTTTTATTCAAAACGTGGGTGGTTTTTAATGTTTGTTTAAGGCTGGGGGTTTTTCGAGATAGATCATGTCCCAAAAAGTTTAATGCAAACAAGAGTTAAATCTTGGCATTTAATGTATGGAAAGTGACCTTTTGGGTGGGGGACAAATTAAATCCTATAGTGATGATATCTGTAGTTGGGACAAGTATCAAAGTAGGCAATGATTTACCCAAAATAAGTGCTTATCAAACCAAGGGAATAGTTTGATAGCCAAGACAACTTATCTGACCCCACTTGGACAAGTGTCCTGAAGAGATGTGGACAAAGGTCCTGAATTCCAATGGACAAGTGTCCTGAATGATTTTAGCCATCTCTTCTGATATTCAGTAGACTTGACCAAGTCTGCTGAGAACCTTTTCAATTTCCATATATCTCATTCACTTTTCATGACTTTTACTTGTCCAACTTCCCTGGATCAAGTAATCCCAACTCTGCTGATAGCTCCAAAAATCTTGCCTCTGCAAGTGGCTTGGTTAAGATATCAGCTTTTTGATGATCAGTGTGGATCTTGACTAACTTAATATCCTTCTTCTCCACATGGTCTCTAATGAAGTGATGCTTGATGTCCACATGTTTGCATCTTGTGTGCAGAACAGGGTTTTGTGATATAGCAATGACACTATTGTTATCACAAAATATTGGCACTTCAGTAGAGTTGACTTTGTAGTCTCTCAGTTGTTGTCTCAACCAAAGGATTTGAGCACAACAACTTCCAGCTGCAACATATTCAGCTTCAGTGGTGGAAGTAGCCACTGTGTTCTGCTTCTTGGAGAACCAAGATATAAGCTTGTTGCCCAAGAATTGACAAGTCCCTGAAGTGGACTTTCTGTCAATTCTACAACCTCCATAGTCAGCATCTGAGTAGCTAGTTAGCTCAATATTGTCATCAGCAGGGTACCAAAGGCCTAGATTTTCAGTGCCTTTGAGATACCTCAAAATCCTCTTTGCAGCCTCAAAATGGCTTTTCTTAGGATTTACTTGGAACCTTGCACAAACACCTACTGCAAAGGTGATGTCAGGTCTGCTGGCAGTGAGATAGAGGAGTGATCCAATGATTCCTCTATACTCAGTAGAGTTGGTTGGAATACCACTCTCATCAGGATCCATCTTCCAATTTGTGTTCATAGGGATCCTTACTGGCTTGCTAGTTGTACACCCAAACTTTTTGATCATTTCTCTGGTGTACTTAGCCTGGTTGATGAAGATTCCTTCTTTTGATTGCTTGACTTGTAGACCCAAAAAGAAGTTCATCAACCCCATCATGGACATCTCAAACTTGCTTTGCATGAGTTTGGAGAACTTTTCACACAGCTTCTCATTAGGTGATCCAAAAATTATGTCATCTACATAAATTTGGACAAGCAAGATGTCCTCTCCTTCAGAGATTCTGAAGAGAGTTCTGTCCACAGTTCCCTTGGTGAATCCATGATCCAAGAGGAATTGTGACAGTGTATCATACCAAGCCCTAGGGGCTTGCTTGAGTCCATATAGAGCTTTCTTGAGTCTGTAAACTTGGTTTCCAACTTCAAAACCTGGTGGTTGCTCCACATAGACTTCTTCTTTCAAGACTCCATTTAGAAAGGCACTCTTGACATCCATTTGGTACACTTTGAACCTCTTGTGGGCTGCATAAGCTAGAAAGAGCCTTATTGCTTCTAGCCTTGCCACAAGTGCAAATGTCTCATCATAGTCAATGCCTTCATGTTGGCAATAGCCTTTTGCCACAAGTCTTGCTTTGTTTCTGACAATCACATCATTTTCATTTTTCTTGTTCTTGAACACCCACTTGGTTCCAATAACATCTTGATGTGAAGGTCTATCAACCAGCTCCCAGACTTCATTTATGGTGAATTGGTTGAGTTCTTCCTGCATGGCTGTGATCCAATTGGCATCTTGAAGTGCTTCCTCAATATCACTTGGTTCTTGCTCTGACAAGAAACAACAGAAAAGAGCACTTTCACCATGGAATCTTCTTGTTTTGACTCCAATACTTGGGTCACCAAGTATTAGATCAGTAGGATGGTCTGACAACCAGGTCCTTCTTTTTCTGATCTCTTCAGTAGAGTTGTCCTCTACTGAAGTTGAGTCAATTTGATCATAGAATTCAGGATAATTGAATGCAGGATCTAATTCAGGATCATAATCAGGGGTGTTGTCCTCAATGTCAGGGACATTGGTATTTTCAACATTTTGAGTTCCCCCTTGATTATTTGACCCATTAACTACCTCAGCAGGAACTGCTTCTTCATTGGTAGATGTTACCTGGATGTGAACTGGGATTGGTTCATTCAGTTCACCATTTCCATCTGTAGGATTTGTCTCAAGAAGGTTGCCTTCAGGATTGTTGTCCAATGTGGGTTTTTCAGGCAGATTGGCTTGAACAACATCTATGAATTCAGTGTCTTTGTCTTTTAGGCTTAATCTGGTTGTCCTCTGTGTGATTTCTTCAGGTTCCAAATGATCATTCCTGATCTCAAAGATAGATTCATCAAACACAACATGAGGTGTTTCTTCCACTATAAGGGTTTTCTTGTTGTAGACTCTGAAGGCTCTACTGATTTGAGAGTATCCAAGGAATACTCCCTCATCTGCTTTGCTGTCAAAGGCTTTCAACTGTTCTTTCCCATTATTGTGAATGAAACATTTGCAACCAAATATATGAAAGTATGACACTTTAGGCATTCTTCCTTTCCAGAGTTCATAGGAGGTTTTGCCTTGCCCCTTAGTGATCAAGCATCTATTTTGAGTATGGCATGCAATATTTATAGCTTCAGCCCAAAACCTCTTAGGTAAATTTGAATCAGCAATTAAAGTTCTAGCAGCTTCTTTCAAGGTTCTATTCCTCCTTTCTGCAACTCCATTTTGCTGAGGTGTTCTAGCTGCTGAGGTTTCATGAGCTATTCCATTAGATGTGCAATACTCATTGATGTATGAATTTATAAACTCAGTGCCTTTATCAGATCTTATCTTGATAATACTAAGGCTTTTCTCATTTGACAATCTCTTAAGAAGTTCAGGTAGTTTGACTTGTGTTTCCTTCTTATTAAGGAGAAATACTACCCATGTGAACCTAGAGAAGTCATCTACTACCACCAATGTGTATTTTCTACCATTTATGCTTGAAGGGGTAATTGGTCCAAACAGATCCATATGTAGAAGTTCAAGTACCCTTTCAGTGGAGATGACTGGTTTACCTTTGAATGAGGCTTTAATCTGTTTTCCTTCTTGACATGGCTTACACACATGTTCTTTAATGAAAACCTCATTAGGCAGTCCTTTAACTAATGCATTTCTAGCAAGTTTATTAATAGATTTGAAGTTCAGGTGGTTTAGTCTTTTGTGCCATAACCAACTTTGTTCACTAGAACTTTTAGCAATAAAACATGCAGCATTAGTAGACTTGTCCCAGTCTGCAAAATACACATTTCCCTTCCTAGTTCCAGTCAATAGGGTTTGTTGAGTTTTATCCTTAATTAGACACTTTCCACTTGAGAACTCAACATTAAAATCTTTGTCACAGAATTGACTGATACTCAGGAGGTTATATTTGAGACCAGCCACATAAGATACATTGGTTACTTTGATGTTACCAACCATCAAAGTACCATAACCTTTTGTAGTTGCTTGTGAGCTGTCTCCAAAAGTAACATTTGGGCCTTCTTTTTCAATGAAGTCAGTGAGGAGTTCCTTGTTTCCAGTCATGTGCCTTGAGCATCCACTGTCAAGGTACCATGCTGACTTTTTGCTCATGCTCCTCTTCTTGTGGCCCAGTGGTACCTGCAATTAGATAGGTTTAGGTACCCTTTGAGTTTTGGGTCCTGAGTGGTTAGTTGTACCTTTGGGAACCCAAACTTGCCTAATAACCCTGATTGATTCAAGGTGGCTAAGTTGATTTCCTTGAGCATCAACATACACTGTCTTTCCCTTAAATGCCTTTGGGAGAGTATGTGTGAATGTATTAACTCTGTAAGTTTCAGGGGAGTTGACAACTCTCCTGAACTTATGAGTTCTTTGTGCAACTTGATGAAATCTTTGAGGAAAGACCTTTTTAAGACCATTACCCTTAGGCATGAAGGGTTTTGGTTGTCTCATTTTATTCTGCCTTTGAGGATAGTTGTCCTTAGGTCTATTTAGCTGAGGCTTTCTCAGATGAGTTGGCCTAGGCTGATTATACCTTGGATAACTCCTCTGAACATTGTTCAGGAGAGTTGCCCTTCCATTGGGTCTACTCTACTGACCAACATTCCTCTTATGTTCAGGAGCTTTGGCCATTTCCTTAGGTTTTGGCCTATTCTCCTGAATCACTTGAGTGGGCAGATCATCCATTTTGCCCTTTCTTTTGTTCAGTGGCTGAATCACTTCATTTTCAATTTGTGCCACTGACTTAACAAAGATTCTCTTAGTGTTACTTACAGAAGCAACACTAAGACAAGGTGAAGATTCAAATGGATCAAAACCTAATCCACTTCTTTGAGCCATAGGTCTTTGATAACTTTGAATTTCCTCTATTGCTCTAGAGGATTTGTTCAAAGCAGACATCTTTAATTTCAGGCTCTCTTCACTTGATTTAAGAATATCATATTCATGTGAGAGGTTTTCAAATTTGGCATTGAGAATTTTAAGTTCAAAATCTTTTCTCTTCTGTGAGAGAAGTTGATCATCAATCTCCTTTTGTTGGTCAACTATCCTGAGATTTGCTTCCTCAAGCTCTCTCAAGACTTGTTGATACAACTCAGTAGACTTGACATCAACAGCTACCTCAGAGTTTTTGGCAAGTTCAATGACCAATCTTTCATTTTCTCTCACACAGTTATCATGAAATTCTTGTAACAAAGTGAAATCTTGCATCAACTTTCCAAGGGAAAGCTTCAAGTTGACCTCACTATTGTTATGTGAGATGAATGATGGTGAGCTAGAAGTAGAGGGTACCTCATCATCCTCAAGAGCCATGTTGCAGACATCATCATCATCACTGTTGGAGAACAGTCCATCAGAGGAGTTGAGGCTTTCAGTACTATCAGATTCTTCACCAGCCCTCATGGCCTTTCTGTTGGTGAATTTCCTGTCTCTTTTGGCCTGCCTCTCTCTTCTCTCCTTAGAGCTTAATTCAGGGCAATCATACTGGAAGTGCCCTTTCTTTTTACAGTTATAGCACAGATCTTCATCATCTTCTTTCTTTGATTCTTCTCTTCTTTTTGATGATGAAGGTTCAGCTCTACTGGACCTTCTCCTATCAGAGTACTTGTCCTCTGATCTTTTCTCTTCAGGCTTTTTGACTTCAGCCTGTGCTTCAGGAGAGTTGTATCTCCTGAATTTATTGTCCTGGTAGAATTTCTTGTATCTACCAAACCTTGAGTTCAACTTTTCAAACCTTCTAGCCATCAAGGCTAGTTCTTCCTTCATTTCAGTCTTAGAGACTGTCTTTGATGATCTGGGAGTGGGTTGCATTTCTGGTTCAGCAACTTTGGCTTTGAATGCCACTCCCTTGGAAGGATTTGAAGGTTCCTCAACAGGCTTTCTTCTATTTAGATCAAACTCATAGGCTTTGAGTTCTGAGAATATTTGTTGCATGGGCATGGTGGAGAGATCTTTGGTGTTCTGCATCATTACAGCATAAACATCCCACTTTTGAGTGAGGCTTCTCAAGACTTTCAATCCAACCTCTCTCTTGGTGTAAACCTTGCCCAATGAGTTAATCTCATTCATCACATCAGTGAATCTACCAGCAAATTTGTCAATGGACTCATCAGACTCCATTGAAAATTGTTCAAACTTTTGCACAGCAACCTGGAGCTTGTTCTCCTTGATCTTTTCAGTGCCCTCACACATTTCAGCAAGAGTATCCCAAATTTCTTTGGCTGTTGTGCAGTGGTAGACTCTTCCCATGACTGCATCCAGAATTGTTTGATAGAGGGTATTCATTGCTAGATAATTCAGATTATCCTTCCTCTTTTCATCAGTAGTGAAGTCATCTTCATCTTTGGGAATCAGTTCCCTTATATCTGCTCTTTGCTCATCTGTCAATCTGGGGTTAGTTTGAGTAAACACAAAAGGTCCTCTTGTGATTACTCTTAACATATCAGTGTGAAGAGATGCAAGATGAGCCCTCATTCTAATTTTCCAGAAATCATAATTGTCTATTGAAAACATGGGCAGTTTGTGATGAGAAATGTGGTTGACTGGATTTGTGACCATATTGTCTAATCCTTGAACAGCAGGTGGAGGAACAGCATTGTTGTTGGCCATATCTCAAGTAATAGATTTCAGATAGAGATCAGTTCAGTGACCACACAAATATGAGAGTTTTGAAAATCAAGATGGATTTTCAGAAGCAGTGGTCTTTGAACCCCTGCTCTGATACCACTTGTTGGTCCTGAAAGGAGTATATAACAAGTGTATGGGGGGGGGGGGGGAATACGCTTGTATGCAATTCTTTTTGTAATTTGATCAAACCAGAGTTCAGCAAGGTTGTCTTGGACAACTCTGCTGAAGAAGATTAACTCTTCTAAGATAATCAAACTACTAAGTACTATTGAGTACTTAGTTGAATAACTATCTAGGGGAGTTATATGTGCGGAATAGTGGTTGGCCCTTTAAATTTAGACTCCTTTAATTTCTGAAATCACTTAGTCAATGCAACACAGTCCAGTTTTCAGGGAACTTGTCCAAATAGGTTTTTGCATAGTTTTTGAATGTTTATCCTTGAAAGATCAGTTTTGTGTGCAGTGTTGAATGTATGAAAGTACTTGGAATGTAAATCAACACAAGAAGTTATAGTGGTTCAGAGACTCAAGCTCCTACATCCACTTTCCCTGATTTAACATGATAATTCCTTCTCTCTTGGAATTAACTTGTTTTACAGTGCCAAGGTGCACTTGATCAATAACACCACTCCTTGGTGAAATGATCCCTAGGATGTCTAGAGTCCTAGTACCCTCTTCTCAACTCAGAGCTGAACTGTTCTTCTCTCAACAGTCAGCTCCTACCACTTCTACTACTACAACCTTCTCACTTTCACTCTTGAAAGATGTAAGGGTTGAAGTAAGGTTCCAACTAATGAGATATCCTTTACAATGAAGATCAGTGTATAAGGATAGGATATCTCTCTAAGCTTGTGTATGGATATACAATGAAGTTCAGCTTAGATGAAATGTTTGAAGACTAAGATAGTCTTTGAAAGCTTGAGAGCACTTGTCAACTTGTAGGATAGTTGGATATTCTTGTCAAGGTTGAGGTGCTTTCAAATGGTCTTCACACTTCTGTATTTATAGACAAAATGGAGGATTTGCTATAAATGTCTTCCTTGAGTTCCTCAAACTGGAAGACAGATTCTTGATAGTGACATGTCCTCATTTGGGTAATAAACGGCTTGTAAGACTTTGTCTTCATTCTGCAGCACTTTTCCCAATATTTGACTTCTTGTTAGGACTTGGACATGGCTTCTGAAGGTTGATCCAATGATAGGACAACATTTCTTATCAACTGGACAACTCTCCTTATCACTATCAGCAGTTTTGCTTTTCAGCAAGGTTGGCTTGCCCTTCTTCAGATGACTTGGCTCTTTTCCCTTTGTTTCACTCCAAGATGATCTTGGCATGTTGCATTGTATTTCTTTAGGGTATGGTTGTCTCTTTCTTTTCAGCATAGTTGACCTCAGGCTTTCAGAGCACTTGATCTTGGTTAATTGAGCTGAGACAACTCCTCTGGACAACTCTCCTGATCAGCATTCTTGTCTTTCAGCAGATTTGATCATGATTCCAGAGTTTGAGCCTTGAGGGGACTTGTTCTTGATGTACTTCAATGCATGTGTTCCCCCTCAAATTGTACATCTAATCATCTAAGAGCTGCCTAACATATTAGCTCCTCATCTAGCCTATAATCTATATGTTCTAATATTTCTAGAACATATTTATCTTGACTTAGGCATGTCTCAGGGGGTTTTGGTATTAGATCAAAACATATATCATTTTATTCCCAACACTCGCCCTCACTCAGTTCCATTGTCTGCAGAAACCCCTGCAAGGTATAACAAACATGGTCAGTGGCTCATGTATCTACTACCCAAGAAAAGGCAGAACAAGCCGCAAAACATGTTTCAACAACTAAAGCGAGAGACGTACCAAAGTTGTCCTTTTTTAGGAGAGGACAATCAGACTTCCAGTGTCCTGTCTTGTTGCACTTGAAACATTTGCCCTTCGGCTTTTTCACGCCACCAGATGGCGCAAATTTCTTGCTCCCACTGCTTTCACCACCACCCTTTTTCTGTAAAGGATTTTTCTTCTTCTTGCCATTAGAGGAAGAAGGTCCAAACTGAACAGTAACATTGGTTTATGGTTTCTTGCTTATGAGACCCTCTACCGCGACCAATTCCATAAGAAGCTCGGCTAAAAAATAGTCCTTCTTATTCATGACCGCGTTAACACGGTAGTTCTCAAAGGACTTTGGGAGCGTGTGTAGGATCATATCGATCTTAGTGTCATTATCGATTAGTCCTCCGAGGACCTCTATCTCATTCAGATATTCCATCATCTTGAGACAGTGGTCCCTCACGGACGCTCCCTCTGGCATAGAGGATGACATAATCTTCCTCATAGCCTCAAACCGGGCAGCCCTATCTTTCTCACCAAAAAGCTCTTTGAGGATCAACATCATAGCTGCGGCACTAGGCATAGTTTGATGCTGCTGTTGTAAAACATTTGACATCGAGGCCAAAATGTAACAACGAGCCATCTCATCAGCCTTGTGCCACTTCTTATGAGCCTCCCTTTGCTCTTCAGTGGATTCAGGTCCCAAAGGGGCAGGAGCAGGTGTGTCGAGCATAAACTTGTACTCATGTGCAACTAGGACAATGTCCAGATTTCTTTTCCAATCCAAATAGTTTTGACCAATAAGCTTATTTTGATTTAAGATAACCGTAAGTGGGTTGAATGTCACCATAATGTATCTGAAATAAATAAATTGCAAGCAATAAATCACATAAGTTTGAAGCATAAAACATTGGAAACCTTCAAAACCAACATTCAACACAACCTCCAACTGCCCAACAAACACACATGCAAGCCACGTTACAGTGGTCGTTTACACATCTATTCATCAACCAAACATTCAGTCTTTAATTTCAATATCACGTCAACTTATCCTTATGACGAATGAAATTAACAGTCAGACTTTAACTGGCCATGTTAATTAGAACAGTGACCCCGTTGGGGGGTTATATTGAAATTCATATCCAAGTAATGACCACAATTTAACAACAGTTATCATGAATTATTCTTTACTGATGAACTCATGGATGACACATCCGTTAGGGAAGATCACACACTTCATCTAAAGATTAAAACATTTTGATTAGAAGTCTTAACTAGTAAGCTCGTGAATGTTTCACCCGTTAGGGGGAGACTCCCGAGGTCCCACGAGCAACAAACACCTTACTTAAAGACCAATTGTGGAGGCCTATGAATTAATTAAAAAATTCAATTATTCCACTTAGTCATTTAAACATGAAGATTATTCACAAGCATAACAAATAAAAAAATAAGCATGCCAATCTTAACAAGATGCGATAAACAAAGGAAAAATTAAATAAATGCACATCTATCCCAACCTCTTGAAAAATCTATAAAAAAAAAGCCTACAATAAGCTATTACAATGATAAAACAGTGGCGCGGACGGATGCCTCGCATTGGCCTCTCACGCAATGAAAAAATCTTGAATACACGTCCACCGACTAAAACCACCAGAAAACTTCATCGAGACGTTTTCGAAAAGGTATTATGGGCCGAAAACGAACACACGAGTCAAAAGTTATGGCCAAAACAGTTTTCATCGTAAAAAAACAGCTTTCACCGTCCAAGGCCATAACCCGAAAACTCGGATCACCGTTTCCAGATCTTCCATCAACACCTCCCGTTCTCACGATCAAAATTTACAATAAAAATGAGCAAAACCCTACTACAGTGATCTATGAAAAATCCTATACTACCCACACTTATTATCTGGTGGGAAAAACGATTACAACATCACACAAGGGTTGCGATAGAAGAAAAACCATAAACAATAATTGACAGAAATGAATCCATACATGAAACAAAAAAAATTGAATCATACGACACTACGTTTCAGGCAGAGCCAACAATCTACGAATCCAGGCTCTGATACCAATTGCTGGAACACGTCGGCGAAGGCGGTCCGTCACTGGGATCGTTGTCGGATGCCAAACATATAACGAAATAAATAAAACCTAAACACGCGTCTAAAATATAGTTTAGATCTGTGACCCTTGAAGATCGAGACGTTGATTCAAATCTAAGTGAAAGCTAATAAATATATTATTAATTAACATTAATTATTATTTATTTATTCCACACATGAATGGATAATTATAAGGAAGGAAGTTATTTGGATAACTCCTTATATAAGAAAATCCAACGGGATTTTCTATAACAACTGAATATGAATTCTGTTCTCTCCCGCTCCAAAAGACAGAATGCTTTAATAAGGATTTCTGTATTTTATAAAATACGCATCATACACACATATACTTGTAAGGGCATTTAGATTGTGGATACAAGAAGCGGTTCGTGAATCAATTCATGTGATCGTGTTCTGACTACGAGGATCATAGTACTGTAAACAAATTAATTTAAACACCTGCAAATATGCACATAAAAGGCGATAAAAATAAGGTAAACATATTTTTATAAAAAATGTGGGTTACAACTCTCGTTGATCTCTTGATTCCACTCTCTAAACATAATTTGATACCGGGGTCTCAGCGACGTGTTCTGGATTTTGAATTTAACCTACAATTTGGTAGTAAAGAGTTGATTGAGTCGTTTGTGACTTATTCCATCAGACTCGATTTGACCTACAATTTAGTAGTAGGGAGTTGATGGAGTCGTGACCGACTTATTCCATCTGTCCTGCTTAAATTCTATTTTCACACTCTTATTTATAAGAGATGAATGACTTAGAGTGCAAGAAAAACATATTCGAAAATCCTAAAAATAAGGAAAGAGATAATTTCTCAATTTTGGAGATATTATTTTATATTCTTATCTCAAAACTAGGATTTACATAATATTAGACACGTTCAAAATTTAATAAAATTCGAGTGTCTACAAATGCCCCCTCGAGATCTGTTGTAGAGATTTATTTCGAATGCAATTTGATCTCGAAATCTTGATGTAGAACTCAAAAGGTGATTTAGCATGCCCCCAACGGTGATTTAGCATGCCCCCATGAAATTCTTGAAGAGTGGAGATGAAGAGCGAAAATCGTCCCACTAGGCGTGCCAATTTGTAAACAAATTAATTTAAACACCTGCAAATATGCACATAAAAGGCGATAAAAATAAGGTAAACATATTTTTATAGAAAATGTGGGTTACAACTCTCGTTGATCTCTTGATTCCACTCTCTAAACATAATTTGATACAGAGGTCTCAACGACGTGTTCCGGATTTTGAATTTAACCTACAATTTGGTAGTAGATAGTTGATGGAGTCGTTTGTGACTTATTCCATCAGACTCGATTTGACCTACAATTTAGTAGTAGGGAGTTGATGGAGTCGTGACTGACTTATTCTATCTTTCCTGCTTAAATTCTATTTTCACACTCTTATTTATAAGAGATGAATGACTTAGAGTGCAAGAAAAACATATTCGAAAATCCTAAAAATAAGGAAAGAGATAATTTCTCAATTTTGGAGATATTATTTTATATTCTTATCTCAAAAACTAGGATTTACATAATATTAGACATGTTCAAAATTTAATAAAATTCGAGTGTCTACAAGTACGTATGTGGAATTCAATCGGGTTCAAGATATATTCCGCTGCATTGAGAATTACAGGTTGGTAATTCTAATTTTGATTTCTCAATAATTAATTCCAACATTGGTATCAGAGCCAATGAGTTGGATTCTCGTACGTAACAATGTGAATTTCTCGTGTTTAAATGCATGCTTGTAATTATAGTTGATTATGCACGACATAAATGAAGAATCTGTAAAAATTTCAGAATTTAGATTTTTTCAAACAGTGGAATTAGGGGCTGAATTTTTTACTGTACATAGTATAGTGTAGAGGATATCTGAAAATTTTCAGAATTTTCGGCCTTACCGTTTGGGAGAAATAAATTGGTCTTTGGAAATTTACAGAAACTTTGACGGTAAATTACGAATGATATATAGGGAATCGTGATTAATTCTTGTTACTGGGTTGAGGTACGTTGAATGAGGATTCCATCTATATAAAGTTTGTTAATTTTGGTCAAGAAACGAGTAAGATATGATTTTTTTAAAAATTCACGTTTCTGGGGTAATTCTGAATGAGGATTATATATTCTCTAAGGACCATTCTACAATAAGTACTTGTGCGCTCTTTTAAACTTGTTTCGGCTCGTTTAGCCTCGTTATAACTCCGTTTTTAATTCTGAAAATTGCTATGAACTCCGTTTTTCGTGTAGATTCTTAATTTATATAGTATGAAGGTATTTGAACAATGAAAAGTTTAAATATTTATTTACCTATAGAAATGAGAACCTTGGTATGGACTTATTTCACTTGTGAATTAGATATACGTATTGAATTAAATTTATTTGCGTAATTATGGGCTTGAAATTCATGTGTTCGGGTTTGTAAACATTAAATAAGTTTTTATGGTTGCTCGTTTTATGGGTATGACTCGAAAATAATTAGAACATTTAATGTTCAATAAATTCGAGATAATGAAGTTAAACTCCATAATTTTAAGAATTACATGGTTAAGAACTAATTTTTTTGGAACTTTACGTTGCTTAATAGAGATGTATAGTTTATCACTCTTTTTATTATCACGTTCGGATATTCCGATTGAATAACTCATGATTTAATTGGAGTTAAAATTCGAGCTAAGACAATTTCAAGAGAACTTATTGTAGTTTTCTAAGATGAATTATGTCTAGATTGGAAAGTGATAATTTTATGAAAATTGTTGACATAATTGGGTAAAAAGATACTAGTGAACTAGTCGTTGAAACGACTTGTTTACGTGTTGAAAAATGATTTCGGGGATCCGACGTTCTTAGCTTGAGAAGTTGGAGGAACATTCGGATGGAGAACCGTGATCTGTGATTTTTCCCTTTATTTTTTTCATAATATTGGTACTAAAGTAGTACTACAAGAGTGCATAAAATACATTGAAGGTTATCTTTAAGTTAACTGCCTGATAGTGTAGCTGAAACAAGATTTTTTCTGAAATAACCATTGTATTTGGTTTATTAAACTTACATTAGTTTTTTAATTACCTGATCTACTTTGGGTTGATTTAACTTATGATATGATTGTGATTTATTGTGTTTATGTTGATAAATGTTTAAGCATGCAGATTCATGTTGTTGAGTGGGAGTTTTAGCTATTTTTTTTTGGATTAAATGCTAGAACTAATTTTTTTTTTGACAAGAAGGAGGCTCCTTAACATTCTGAGTTCAAAACAAGAGCAACCTGTCTAACCCAAAGTGGGATCTCTACTCCATTCCAAGCTTGAGGAAGTGGAGAGTCAATGGCATTCTTTGCTAGCCGGTGTGCCACCATCGTCTTTGCCTTAGGAAAGTAGTGTATCCCACAGCTCCCCGCGCTTGCAACAAAATTTCTGAGCTCATCAATGGTGTCTTCTTCTGGACCGAAGTACCGACCTTTATCCATTCTGCTCGCTGAGACTGTCTCAATTGAATCTGTGTATATTTTCACTGGACCAATGTTCAGATTTTATATTGCTCTCATTCTAAGTATCACGGCCTTTGCCTCAGCTCCAAGTATCGATCCAGTCGGATCGATTTTGCGGCAACCTACTGAAATCAGTTGTCCAGTTGACGATAAAACTCCATAACCCATGCTGTAGTTTCCTTTGTCGTTGTCGAAACAGGCATCAACAATCAGCTTGTTTCCGTTGAATTCCCTGAAGTTTCGTTCATGCTCGCGGATCATGTGAGTCCTGTGAGATTGCTTGTTAAGAATGCAGGCTTTGTTATAATCCGAGTAAAACGTTTCTACCCATCTCGTCGAGAATGTGGGAAGTTTTCCATCAGTCATTCGTTCATGCCCTGGTCTGTGTTTGTAGTCGCATCTCTCCTTCCAAACGGCCCACAAACACATACAAAAGTTTAAGAATTGTTGTATGTCAGTTTGTGAAAAGACCCCCCATAGTATCTCTTCCATTGACCTCTGTTTGCCGTCCTTTAGAAACCTCCACTCTTGTTGTTCTTTCCACACTTTTCTCGCCGCCGGACAATGTATTAGGGCATGCACTTCGTCCGCATAAGGATGTCCACATATGAAACAATTTGGGTCTATGGCGACGTGGTGACGATGTAGATTTGCCTCTGTTTGGATTATGCCCCACATAAGTTTCCAAAGAAAAATTATGATTTTGGGTGGTAGGTTTAGGCCCCATATAATATCCAATCTTTTGCTTTGTTCTCTAGTGTTTGAGGCACTAGCGTTGTCGGGACTGGGTTGTTGGGTGGCCAAGCCGCTATTATACCCTGTTTTCACTGTGTAGTTTCCTTTTTTTTTCCATTTCCAGAATCGCGCATCTTTGCCGTCCTTTGTTCCAATTGGTGTACGCTTTATTGCTTCTACTTCAAATTGTAAGAAGTTCGTGTTCAGCTTGTGAACATCCCAATTTTTTTGGGGGGCAATGAATTCTGCTACTTTTGTGTTGCTTTCAAAGGACACTCTTGAGGAGATTTTCCCACTTGCCAACGTTGGAATCCACGCGTCCCATCTTGTATTAATGGAATGACCATCCCCAATCTTCCACATCAGCCCTTCTTGAAGTATCGGTTTGCTCCATAAGAGTGAGCGCCATATAAACGATGGTTTGTTTCCCAAAGAGCTATCCATGACATCCGAGAATTTATAGTATCGTGCTTTGAAAACTTTAGCAACTAGGGATTCTGGGTAGGCCAAGAGCCTCCATAATTGTTTAGCAAGGATGGATTGATTAAAGGTGACAAGTCGTTTAAAACCCATACCTCCTTCTTGTTTCGATTGGCATAGGCTCGACCAACTCTTCCAATGGATTTTTGAGGTATCCCTAGTTCCGCCCCACCAGAATTTGGCGCACATACGTTCGATCTCGTCACAGAGAGTTGTTGGAATTCTGAAGCATTGCATGGCGTATGTGGGGATAGATTGAATCACCGCTTTTATGAGCGTTTCACGACCCCCTTCTGAGAATTGTTTTATCTTCCAATCATCAAGTTTTTTTGCCACTCTATCTCGTATGTATCCAAACTGCATTCGTTTGCTTCTCAGAGAGAAGGTAGGAAGTCCTAAGTAGATTTCATGACTTTGACACACGCTGATGTTTAGGCAGCCCTTGGCCTCATCTATATTCCCCTGTATTGTCTTAGCACTGAAAGTGATGGCGGATTTGTCAAAGTTAATCAGCTGCCCCGATGCCTTTTGGTAAAGATTTAGGCATGCTTTCACTTGCCTGCATTCTCCTTTACTAGCGCGGAAGAAAATGAGACTATCGTCCGCAAAGAAGAGATGAGTTATCATGGGTGCCCCTCGTGCAACACTTATCCCTTGAATTTGGCCCTCTTGGGCAGCTTTTGTAATAAGTGACGAGAGTCCCTGGGCGCATAAAACAAAGAGATATGGTGAAAGTGGGTCCCCTTGGCGGATTCCACGGGAGGGGTTCACTTTTCCATATATTTCTCCGTTTACTTTGAAGGAATAAGAAACAGAGCGAACACATCGCATGAGAAGGGATGTCCATCGAGCATCAAACCCAAGTTTAGTCATGATCGCCTCCAAGAAATTCCATTCAACTCGGTCGTAGGCCTTGCTCATGTCAAGCTTAAGTGTCGCGTATCCTCCCTTGCTGTTGTTGTTTCTAAGCCAGTGCATACACTCGAACCCCAGGAGAACGTTATCAGTGATTAAGCGTCCCGGGATAAAGGCGCTTTGATTTGGGTCTATGATCTTTCCCAAAACTTGGCGAAATCTGTTAGTGATTGCTCTTGCCACTATCTTGTATGTCACGTTGCAGAGGCTTATTGGGCGGAATTCCTTCATAGTTTTTGGGTTCTTGGTTTTGGGGATAAGAGAGATGACTGCATTGTTCCAAGAAGTTGGATCATCTTCCTCATTTAGTACTTTCAGAATCTCTTTGGTAATATCCGGCCCAATCGTCTCCCATGATTTCTGAAAAAATAGGGCATTGAGTCCGTCGGGGCCGGGTGCCTTGTTCGGATGCATATCAAACAAGGCTTGTCTGACTTCTTCAGCTGAAAAGGGAGCGCAAAGTGTAGAGTTCATCTCTTGGGAGACCGCTGGTTGGACAACATTCATAATCTGCTCTGTTTCTTCTTGCCAAATTCCTGAAGATGTGAACAAATCTGAGTAGAACTCAGTAACAGTAGCTGCAATGTCCTTTTGAGTTGTGCACCATTGCCCCTGTTGGTTCCAAAGTCCTTCTATAGTGTTCTTTTTCCTTCTCTCGGTCGCTGATTGGTGGAAATAGTTTGTGTTCCGGTCACCGTTCGCTAGCTAATTGTTTCTCGATCTTTGGTGCCAATATATCTCTTCTTTCGAGAGAATCTTGTCCAGTCTAGCTTCGAGTGTTCGGATTTTAGCCATATTAATTCGGTCATAGTCCTCGTTGTATCGGGCTGCAATTTCTTGATGAAGGTGTTTTATATCCCGCTTCATGTTTCCAACCGAATTTTTGGCCCATTGTTGGAGTCTCTCTTTTATCAACTGGATTTTGGCTTCGAGAGTAGGCCTGTTCACTGAGTTTGACCATATTTGTTTAACAATGTCCATAAAAGAATCTTCCAGGAGCCAATTGTTCTCAAAGGTGAAGGCCTTTTTGTGTTTACCTTGGGGTTGATCTTGGTGTAGGGTAGTGAGGCCTTTTGTGATCACTTTTATTGGGCGATGGTCAGATCCATAATAATCTAGATGGAGTACCTTAGCATTTGGATATGTCATTTTCCAATCTGAATCTGACCAGGTGAAGAATCTGTCTAACCTTTCAAGAATAAGGTCAGTTCCTGCTCTTTTGTTAATCCATGTGAATGGTGGGCCTTTGAAACCCAAATCAAATAAGCCTGAGGCAGAGAGTGCATTTCAGAATTCTTCCATTGCTGTTGGTAATCTGGGATTACCCCATTTCTTTTCAATACTCAAAGTGATTTCGTTGAAATCTCTACCAACTAACCAACCGCTTGTGGTTTGTTGAGGGACTGTGCTAAGTTTCATGAGTAAGTTCCAAGAGTGTTTGCGCAGAGAGTGTTTCGGGTTTCCATAAAATCCCGTGAAGCGCTAACTTGAATTATCAATACAAACAAAGCAATCTATATGGCCCAAAGAGGAGGACAAGACGGAAACTTTCGTTTTATTAAACCATAAAAGGAGAAGGCCACCACTGCGACCATTGGCCTCAACAACATAACAATTATTAAAATTCAACAATTGTTTCCATCTAATACAAATAGTACTATTAATTTTAGACTCACTAATGAAGAGCAAGTCGGGGGAGTGGTCTGTCACCAGACGTTTGAGGTTGTTGAATGCCCGTTGCCCCCCTAGGCCTCAGGCATTCCAGCATATGCAACTCATTTCTGTCGGCAGGGTTGGGACGCGCCAACCTCCGCCGTTGAGTAGTCAGATTCAGATTCTGCGTTGCTCACACACTACTTTTTGTGTCCCCCATCATTTCTTGCATCTTCTTTCCAGTTACGTTTCTTGCCATCAGAGGATTCTGTATCCTTGTCCGCTTCTCCATTGAGGTCTGGGGCCATGAATTCCTCTCTCATAGAGTCTTCAGAATCGCTATCGTCCGAGTTGTTATCAACAAAAGCCAGTATTTCAGAAGTGTTCAGGCCTCGTTGTCCTTCGGCGCGCATCCATGGGCCATAGGCCTTAGTGCCAGTAGGGGGTTTAGGGAGCCAACAGTCCCTCTCAATGTGGTCAAGGCATCCACAAATAAAACAAAAGTCCATCAAGCGTTCATACCTGAAGAGTACTGCCATCCGTCTCCCAGCTACGATGATTGTTATGCCTCTACTGAGTGGCCTGTTCACATCGACCATGACACGGACCCGGAGGCATCTGCCTCTCGCTGACCCGTCCTGGTGGCAGTCAACATCTAGTACCCCTCCTATGGCCGAGCCGATGAGATAGCCATTGTGCCTCGTCATAGCCCTAATCTGAAGCCCGTGGATCTGGGCCCAAAAAGGGATGAGTGAGAGTTTCAGGTCTGATGGTCTTTCATCGCCTCTCATTCTATCGAGAATCAGCACTGTGTTTTTTGAAATTCCAGGGTTGTCGCTCAAAGATACGGTTACAGATTTCTCCATCGACGAAGTCAAAGATGAAGATGCCTTCGTCGATCGGGATGACCCTCATGGTGGTTGAGATGCGCCAGATCCGCCTCATCGCTAGTTCCAGTTCAGCAGGCCCAATGTTCTTTTTGATTGCAAACCTTCCAACAAGAGCAGATCGGTGGTCGTAGAGGTTTGCTTCGTCGAGAGTGATTTCACAACTCTCCTCAGTAGTGAGGGTAAATTTCTCCCAGAGCATGTTCAATTCATCCGCCATTGTGAGATTGGTGAATTTGATTTGATGAAAGGGGGATTTGTGTGTACTGGATGATGGTGATCTCCGTTTTTTATAGTCGACGGATGATTTTTGGGGGAGGAAAGAAATCAGAAATTGGATGAGCATTATCGCTGATTCGAGTAGATCGTGGGTCAAATCCCAATTTTTCAGGGATTGGGGAGCCATTTTAGGCCGGAGGTGAGCCATTATTGGCCAGAAAGAAGTTTTGGAAAGGATTTGATTTCAAATTTGCCGGATGCGTGTCACTGGAAATCGCCCCATTTTAGAGAGAGAATTATTCAGAAAACACCATAAATTGGAGAAGTTAATGCTAGAACTAATATTGTTCATGTTTTGGAGCTGAATCTGTTAAATGAGGATACTTAGTGAGATTGATGATTAATAACTTTAAGTTATTTTTCGATATCAAATTTTGTATCGAATTTTTCAGATGTCAGTTAGCTTAACATTGAACATAGTGATACATAAATGAACATTAACTTGTTGAATCACTTTGATTAAAAACTAGACAAACGCAATGATTGCTGAGTTAATTAAATAAAAACTCAAAAGCGATAATAATGACACATGGTGTCATAATTAATTTTTTTAATGTTCTTGGAAGAACATGATTCATTGGATACTATCAACCATATTATGGATGATCCAGACGTTAGGATGGAGACTCAGATTATTAAGGGTCAAGAGACTTACCATAATTGAAAGGTATTCACATAGCTTGTGAAATACTGGTAAACTCGGTCATTGACGACATGATCTATAATTGTGAACAACACCGTACTGCCCATGATATTTGGGAATATTTGAAGGAGAAGTATGGTGATACTTCATTTTTGAGAAACATTAAATTCGGGATCGAATACGATCACTTCATGAAAATTGGGAACACTTGAGTGTCATACAAATATTTGATGAAAGTATTGAGACTTTCACTTAGACACCTCAAAACATTGAGTTATATGATGTGTGACTTGAAGTTTATTAAGTCTACATCTAATGTTCTCATTTCTGAATCCAGTTCTAAACAAAAGAGATACTGGAAAGAAAGGACATAACTAGTAGCCTAAGATCGGGCACACTACTGGAAATCTAGATATCAATCTTAATGCTAAGAAGAATAAGAAATAAGAAATATGCTATACTGAAAATGGATAAGAGTGAGATGACATGCTACAGATGTAACAAGCGTGATCATTATACTCATAAATATCGTGAGTCCATGATGGACAAAGTAGTTCATTCTGATTTTTAGTTGTGGCATAAATATCTTTAGTACTGTATTTCCGTCTAAATCTTATGATTGAGGATTATAGACACAGGAATGACAGACCAGTGACTAAAGATATATGAGCATTTGTAGATCTCTGTCTAGTCCAAGAAAGACGAGATTGAATTGTGTAGGAAACCGAGCTTGAGTTAAAGTTTAAAGACTCGTAAAACTTGTGATTGAAAAAGGTCAATGTTTCATAATGCATGATGTCTAGTTTGCTCTAAAGATCATTCATGATCTCACCTCCAGACCTGTTCTTCTATGATTGAGATGTGATTTATTATTTCCTTTAGAGATGGTTGTGAATAGTATAAACAATGTAAATTATGGTACTAAACATTTATATGACTTTGGTTTGTACGAGAACAACAACTAGTTTTATGAAGCGAGTTCATAGTTACTAAAGGTTTGTTCCTCTGGCAATACTTGAGTTATTGATGCAATTCGGTATGCTAGATTAGGTCATGTTGTGCAAAATTAGGAGAACTGCCTTGTGAAAGAAGGACTACGGTGCTCGTCTTTATAAGTTGAGTTTTTAACACGTTGATATTGTCTTGCTCATAAGTGACTGAAAAACCATTTGATTATTGTTAATTCTTCATTGCATATATTTCGTTATGATAAATGTGATATTGTAAATGTCAAATGTTGGTCCTGAAAGGAGTATATAACAAGTGTATGGGGGGGGGGGGGGAATACACTTGTATGCAAATCTTTTTCAAACTTTAATCAAATCAGGCTTCAGCAAGGTTGCCCTGGACAACTCTTCTGATATGTATAACTTTCAAAAGATAATCAAACTACTAAGTACTATTGAGTACTTAGTTGAATAACTATCTAAGTAAGTTATAAGTGCAGAATTATGGTTGGCCCTTTGTTGGTCCCAAAGTTGAGTTAATAATATTGAGTAAGCTAGTGAAAATGTCTAGAGGGGAGGGGTGAATAGACTTTTCAAAAATCTTTCAATATATCAGAATACACAATGCGGAATTAATCAGATTACTAATGAGCCCAATCAAGTTTATACTCAACTTTTATCTAGATCTTTATCTTGGTTAATTCTTAATGTTCTTGATTAAACAATTCAAACAAATATCAAACAGTAAAGTAAAGAACACAGAATTTTATAGTGGTTCGACAAATGTCTACATCCACTCTCACAACTCCAGTTGTGAAGTTTTATTACTCTTCTTGAGCTTCTTGTGGCTTAGAGTCCCAAGATTAAGACTTTGATCTTTTCGATTATACCACCAGGTATATCTTCGATCTACTAGTAATTTCCCAAGTAACTAGCACACTTGTTTTACAAAATACAAACTTAAACTTTGAAAAGTAAAACTTCTCTTTGAATAGCCTTTGATTCTTCTCTTCAATTCAATGGCTTCTTCTTCTTCAATCTCCTTCAACTCTGTGAGTTCTTGCTTGTAGACTTGCTCTTGAATTCTCTAAGATCAGTAATTTCTCAGTAGTCTTCAGCAGTAGGAGATCATACAGTATTTATAGAACTTAGTATGACAGTTAGCAGTTTGTGAACTAACTTTCAACTAACTCTAAAACTGTTCTTGTAACTTCTTCTTGTAACCGACTTTGTAACTTCCTTTTAAGTCAGCATATCTTCAATAAATCTCCAGTTACACCTTAAATAAGCTTTCCAAACTTATTCTTCAATTTCACAAAATCAGCACAGTAACTTACTGTTCTGATTTTTACTCTTCGGATTTTACTCTGCTGATTTTTACTCTTCTGATTCAATCAGCACAGTAACCAAAAAAACTTTCCAAAACTTCTCCAGATTTCTTCTCAGCTTATCTTGAAGTCTTCTTAATCTGAAGTAGTCCTCTGAGTCTTCTTTAGTCTTCTGATCTTCTTCTAATCTATTCCTAATCTAGTGTTCTGATTTTACTGTTCTGAGCTTTACAATGCTGAATACAACAAAATACAACTTTACATATATAAAACCTATCTATACATCAACTGAACTATATACAGATGAGTATTTCTAAGTCCTATACTATAAGCTGTCTATACAATAAAAAAAACATCAGCTTAGTTCCTAACAGTTCATATATCAGATCAGTAACCAATAAGAACAGTAACTCTTGTAAGTTCAATAACTTTTATATAAGATCAGTAAATATCTAAGATCAGTAAACATTTAAGATCAGTAACTTACACATAAGATCAGTAAGCATATCAGATCAGTAAGTACATCAGATCAGTAACTCAGATTTTCAAATATCTCATATAAGATCACTAAAAATATTCTCAGTTTCCATACTCAGATCAGTAATCTTATTTCACATAACTCAGTTAAGATCAGTAATTTTATTCTTAATATTACTCAATAAGATCAGTAAACTTACTTCAGTTAGCATTAAGATCAGTAAACTCAATCTTAAGTTTCTCATCAGATTAGTAAGCTTAGATTCAGATGACTTAGTTAAGATGACTTAGAACCACATATATTACTAACTTTAAGTTGCTTTTGGCCATCAAAACATACTTTCATCAACTAGAACATTGTTTATAGGATTCATATCCCAACAATTTCCCCCTTTTTGATGAAGCCAAAACTACTTAAATGTTAATAAATCAGTAGTTAAGTATGTAGTCAATCATAACAGTTCATCAATTCAAAATTCCAGATTCATATTCAAATAAGATCAGGTATTACAAATAATCACAGAATATGAAACACAAAAATATAGAAATAAAGATTAAGGATAGAAATGTTATCTTCTGAGCTTGTCCTTCATCTTCATTCTGCATCTTCAAATTCTAAATGCCACATACATTCTTGCCTTGATATCCATCATGTGTTGATGATCAGTGATTCCTTCTTCCTTGATAATCTCAGCAATAATATTGTTAATCTCCTTGTAATCAGGTTCTCCATTTTCCAGTCTTGGAGGTTCCCAATTAGGTTCTTCAGGGCACAAAATCTTTGTTCCAGCACGATTAGCAACCTGTGCTATGTCTTCCCAGAATTCTTGATCAATGTTCAGCATAAATTCTTCAAAATCAATAAATTCTGCTTCTTTGCTCGAATGATCACCAAACTTCTTCACAATGAAGTTAGCAATCTGCCACTTCTTCTTCAAATTCTTCCAGTATTCCATATGTTCAGTCAACACAATGAAATCCACAAAGTTTTCATCTTGAAAATCTTTGTCAAACTGTTTTCCTTCAGCTTTCTTTTGAGCATTCATCTTTTTCTTCAAAGCTGTGACTCGATTTGATATCTTTGTCAAACTGTTTTCCTTCAGCTTTCTTTTGAGCATTCATCTTTTTCTTCAAAGCTGTGACTCGATTATCAAATCTTGTCTTCAAGAACTTGACATCCTTTTCTTTCTTCTTTTTCAAACTTTCTTCTTCACTTGTCATAACAACTTTCATTTTACTCTTTGATCTTGTCATTCTTTCAGCTTCTTCCTCTTGTTGTTCTTCATCAGATAAAACTAGCTTCCTTTTCCTCTGACTTGAACTTCCAGCAATTTCAGGTCTTTTCTCAACAATGTCTTGACCCTGTTGCTTCTGTTGCTTTCTTTGCTTCAGTTTTTCATTCAACATATGAATTTCAGCTCTTAATTCATCCTGACTTACAACCAGCTGAGCTTGTTGTGACTGTGTTTGTTCCATTACTTGTCTTGTCCTGTCTTCCCCCTTTTTGGCTTCATCATGCCACTCTTTCAAGGAAGATATGTGTTGCTCCAGCTTCTTATGCAACACCTGAGACAAATTCTTCTCTTGTACTCTATGAAGGTCAAAAATTTTGGACATTGTATACTCCATTACCTTCTCATAAGAGTGTTCAGACTGCATCTTGTTCATCATTTCAGTAGCTTCCTGAAACATTTGAACAGCAGCTTCCAACTTTGCTTGAAGTTCAGCATTCTGCTTTTTCAATATTTCAAACTCAGAAATATCAGAATCCTTCTCAACATGCTCTGTTCTGATCTGTTCTTGCACATCCTCAATAGGATCAGTAGATTGAATAGGAATGCTTTCCAATTCTTCAGCATTTACATCCTGAGTGTCAACAGCATCAGTTTCCTCAATCACAACAGTTTCTTCAAGTACAACAGTGTTCTCAAACACCTCTGTTGCATTGATAATGTCTTCATCTATTTCCATAAAATCTTCTTCAGCAGCAGTTTCAGTTTCATCAACAGCTTTCTCTTCACTAAACAAATCCTCATCAGAGATAGGAGTTGCAATCTTCTCAACAGTGTACTTGATTCCAGTTAATCTCTCAACAAGAAGTACAACAGAATCCGGAGTGACTAACTCAAGAAAAGAGTTAACACCAGCTGCTTGCATCTGCTCTGCTTCCCAATCATCAAAGATTGAAGCACCTCCCATTCCTTCTATGATGGCTAAACTTTCCTTCAAAGTACTCCTCTTAAGATACACCCAAGTGCCTATCCTAAGGAGCTTTTCAAACTCAACAGAGCTCTCATCCAAACCAGGAAATTATTTTAACAGTGCTATCCTTAAATCAATCCTGATTCTATCTTCTTTGTCACAGATAGTATACTCCATCAAATCAGCAGGTTTAGGAGCAATAAATTCAGGTTCAGGAGAAGATGAAATATCAATTGGTTCAGAAGAAGGTTCAAATTCATGTTCAGTAGAGTGATCATGAACCTGTAATGGGGATTGATGTGGTGAGGTTTGATGTGAAGTTTGAGGTTGAGGGGTAGGAATTGAAGTAGGCTCAAAGTTAGTGAGCTGAGGTGATGAATGGGGAGTGTTCTGAGTCTCAGAAAAGTAGTGATCTGATCCTCCAGAACATGGAGGTTGGGGGTTTTGGGGTTCAGGTTGGCTTGGTTCAGAATCAGAAGGGGTAGGGGAGACAACAACTAACTTCCTCCTAACACTCCTTGACTTAGTCCTCTTATGAACAACAATAGGACTAGGAACACTAACCTCTTGCTCATCTGAGCTCGATTGCACCACAGTTTCCACAAAACGAACTGTTGATTCCGAAGCAGCAGTAGCAGACCTTCCTCTTCTTAAAGTAGTACTGCTCGGATCATGCTTAGATTTTGATCTAACCTCAGTTTGATCATCCTCCGATTGGTACATTGAGGCTCCAGACTCCTCTGCTCCAATTTCTTGAGAGTGTTCCAAGGGGTTCTCTTGTTCAAATTGAACAGACTCCTTCTTCATCAAGAATTTCCCATGATGGAATTTCTTGGGATTACTCCAATATGGCTTTTTCACCAGCTGAGGCAGCAAGAAACTCAGCTTGTTTCCAAACCCTAACTTTGATTTCAGTGAGAATTCCAAAGTGTCCTCATCAAATAAAACCTTTTCCTTTTCAGTCAATAACCTTTCCAGGAAAAATCCTTGCCAATCACCTTCCACTCTGTCGATGATCGCAGCCATAATTCTAATTTTGAAACTCGATAAGGCATCTTGGCTATGATGTTGCCCTAACAAGCATTTTCCTGCAATATCCATCAAAAACTGCAACCCAGTAGGAAGAACATCCTTCTTCAAATTTGTCAAGGTCTCTGTCTCAACACCTGACCATTTTCCCACGCACTCCTTTTCTTCTCCAGCTTTGTAGGTCATAATATCTACTGGACCTTGTGGTAAGTCCAACATTACTTCGAGAATGTCCCTTGTAATGGTGACTTTGTGTCCAGCAAGCATGGAGTGAACACCATTTTTGTCTCCTTGGAGTTGTAAATAGAATTCCACAGCTTCCGGTTCGTAGACATTCACGGGAAATGACTCCAGAAACTTCCGTAGTCCGCATTCTTCACACATGGTTAAGATAGCTTGATTTTCAGCGTTGTGTCTGCCATTGAAGTAGACAGCGTTCTCCACGAAAATTCCTTTCTTTCGCATCCATAAATTTGAATCAAAAGTTCCTGCCACTTGGTTAGCTTCATTGATAATATTGACAGTTGCCATTTGAGATTTTTGTAGAAATCAAATTTTGCAGAAGTTAAGAGATTAAGATATTTCCAGAAATGAACTCGTAAGAATGAAGAAGATGAAGTGTGATTGTTTTTGTTAAAATTCAAAACCAATCTAGGGCTAGGATTGAATTAGATTATTACAAAGAATGGTTGGGATTAAATCTCGAAATTCGAGTTTAAACAATAACTGTTCACATTCTAGACACAATCTTTATTTTTGGAGCCAACTAGTGTTTGATAAATACACCACAATTTTTAGGTTAGAAATAGAAGAGTGTATTAATCTTCTCTATTAGTAATCTAAAAATTTGAACAATATTTGACTTAGAATAAACTAAACCAAAAGACTGTTCTGATGCAAATCAGCACAGTAGTTTCCAAAACTATTTCACTTCATTTTCTTACTTATTTTTAAAGAAAATTTCACTTATCTGGATCAGCTGAGTACTGTGATCAGCTGAGTAACCTTTTTAGAAATCCGATCAGTAGATGAATCAGCACAGTAGATTTCAGATCAGTAGATGGGTCAGCACAGTAATCCTCAGATCAGTACCCAAATTCCCTGATTTCATCTTTTTGATATCAGCACAGTAATCCTCAGATCAGTACTGTGTCAGATCAGTAGATTTCTTGTAGACAGATTAGTAGTAAACAAGTCTTTCTGTAGACAGATTAGTCAGTAATCAGATTAGTCAGTAATCAGATCAGATTAGTAGACTATTTAAATCTATAATCAGATCAGTTCCCCCTTCAATGGAGAATTCCTCTTCTGTGCCTGTTTCACCTTGGTAGAAGTGTTAGTTCATGAGATATAAGTGTAAAACAGTACAGATTAGTAACAATATGTTTAATTTAATGATCACATCAAGGTTTTTTTGCTAAAGTGACTTAGTGATCTGAGTCAACAAAAGGATCTTTAAGAAATCACAGATTCCCCCTTAATGTATGTTCTCAGTGTCCCTCAGCTTTACCAGCTTCCTCATTGGGAGTGAGGTCACTTCAGTAACCTTGTTACCTGTTTTAGTGATCTGACATAGGATTGTCTCTTCTAACTGTTGAATTTTGATGTACTGCTCTTACTTTCTGCTTTATCTTTCTCTTGGTATAAGATCAGTACCTGAAATGTTAGCACAGTTCTATATACACACAGAATCCATATCTATCAATCCTAAACTAATGCACAATTCTCTGAATCTCACTTCAGCCAATGGTTTTGTAAAAATGTCAGCTCTTTGAATATCAGTATGAATCTTTTCCATTCTAATATTCTTCTTTTCAACATGATCCCTAATAAAATGATGCCTAATATCAACATGTTTGCATCTAGTATGTAAAACAGGATTTTGAGTGATGGCAATGGCACTATTACTGTCACAATATATAGGTACATTAGATTCTACAACATTGTAGTCTCTGAGTTGTTGTATTAGCCAAAGAAGCTGACTACAACAACTACCTGCAGCCATATATTCTGCTTCAGTAGTAGAAGTTGCCACACTTGTTTGTTTCTTTGAAAACCATGAAATGAGCTTAGTTCCTAAAAATTGACATGAACCTGAAGTAGATTTTCTATCTATTTTGCAACCTCCAAAGTCCGAGTCTGAATAACCACTTAAAGATATATCATCATCTGCAGGATACCATAATCCTCGATTAATGGTCCCCTTTAGATATTTCAATATCCTTTTAGCAGCTTCCAGATGACTTTCCTTGGGGTTTGCTTGAAATCTTGCACATACTCCAACAGAAAAAGCAATATCAGGTCTGCTGGCAGTTAGATAGAGTAGAGAGCCAATTAAAGCACGATAGTGAGGTTGATCAGAAGACTTACCTCCTTCATCAGGATCCATTCTGTATGTAGGTTGCATGGGCACACCAACTGTCTTACAGGTTTTAATACCAAATTTATCTAGCAAATTCTTAGTGTACTTTGCTTGATTTATAAAGATACCTTCTGAGGTTTGTCTTACTTGAAGACCAAGGAAATATGTCATTTCTCCCATCATAGACATTTCAAATTTACTTTGCATGAGTGTAGAAAAGCTTTCACTCAAGTTTTTGTTGGGTGATCCAAAGATAATATCATCCACATAAATTTGAACAAGTAATATATCATTTCCTTCTTGTCTTCTAAACAAAGTTCTATCAACTTTGCCTTTTGTAAAACCATTTTCAAGTAAGAATAAGGAAAGAGTATCATACCATGCTCTTAGAGCTTGTTTCAATCCATAGAGTGCTTTCTTTAACCTGTATACTTGGTGACTATTCACTTCAAAACCAGGTGGTTGTTCTACATAAACTTCTTCAGCAAGTATACCATTCAAAAATGCACTTTTCACATCCATTTGATATACAGTAAATTTCATATGTGCAGCATAAGCAAGGAGCAATCTTATAGCTTCTAGTCTAGCTACAGGGGCAAAAGTTTCATCATAATCAATACCCTCAGCTTGAGAGTAGCCCTGAGCAACTAATCTAGCTTTGTTTCTAACTACAAGATCATTTTCATCCCTTTTGTTCTTGAAAATCCACTTAGTGCCTACAACATTATGATTACTAGGTCTATCAACAAGTTCCCAGACTTCATTTCTAGTGAACTGATTGAGTTCTTCCTGCATGGCTATAATCCAGTTACTATCACTTAAAGCTTCAATCACAGTTTTAGGCTCAATAGATGATAGAAAACAACACCAGCAAAATAAAGACTTACTAGGTTCTTCCTTTGAATCAAACAATTGTTTTCTAGTTTTAACACCTATACTAGAATCACCTAGAATCAGATCAGTAGAATGAGCAGACTTCCATGTCCTTCTATTCTTAACAGTATCATCATTTACATCATGCAAATCATCATGCAGATCAGTATCATTTATATCAGCAGTTTTGTTCACAGGAGAGCAGTCATTCAATTCTTTTATTTCAGAAGTTTTAGATGACTCACCTTTGTATTTTACCTTTTCTTTATCAGAATCTTGATCTAGAACTTTCAGAAAAGGATTATATGCTTGTACAGATTCATATATTCCTGTATCATCATCTTCATTGTTGATCTGAAGCTGTAGTTTGTTAACTTTCTTACTGAGCTGATGATCAGCAGAGTCCTGTACATTCTCATCAAAGACAACATGGGGTGTTTCTTCCACACATAGGGTAGAGTAATTAAACACTCTAAATGCTTTGCTTACAGAAGAGTATCCTAAGAATATCCCTTCATCAGCTTTTGCATCAAAAGCATTTAATTTACTTTTGCCATTGTTATGTATGAAACACTTACAACCAAAAATATGAAAATAAGAAACTCTTGGTTTTCTACCTTTCCATACCTCATAAGGTGTTTTACCATGCACCTTATTAAGAGCACTTCGATTTTGAGAGTGGCAAGCTGTGTTAATAGCTTCTGCCCAAAATTTCTGAGGTGTGTTGAATTCTGCAATCATGGCTCTGCAAGCTTCTTTTAGTGTTCTGTTTCTCCTTTCTGCAACACCATTTTGTTGAGGGGTTCTGGCTGCACTTGTCAAATGCTGTATGCCAGACTTAGAACAATAGTCAGAAATGTAACAATTAATAAATTCAGTCCCCTTGTCACTCCTAATCTTGACAATGGGATGACCTTTTTCAACCTGCAATTTCTTCAATAGATCTGGAAGTAGTGTTTGTGTATCACTCTTTTTGTGTAGAAAGACTACCCAAGTGAACTTAGAATAATCATCTACAACAACTAGAGTATACCTTCTTCCATTTAATGTAGGAGGTGTGATAGGACCATGAAGATCCATATGCAAGAGTTCTAAAACTCTGCTTGTTGAAAGAGTAGAAATGGACTTAAATGAAACCTTTACCTGTTTACCTTTTTGACAGGAATCACATACTTGTGACTTGGAATAGATTTCATTAGGAATGCCCTCAACAAGATGTTCTCTAGCAATCTTGTTGATTATCTTAAAGTTTAGATGGCAGAGGCGTTTATGCCAGAGCCAACTGTTTTCTTTAGGACTCTTAGTAATAAGACAGGCATTCTTAGGACAACTATTCCAGTTCACAATGTATATACTTCCTTGTCTTGTGCCAACAAGTAGAACATTGTGAGTCCTTTTGTCAATTATTTCACATTTTCTGGTCTTGAACTGAACCTTGTATCCCCTGTCACAAAATTGAGATACAGATAACAAATTATACTTCAAACCTTCAACATAGGATACATCTTGGATTTCAACATCTCCATTCTTGATGAATCCAAATCCTTTTGTGATTGCTATTGAGCTATCACCAAAGATGACTTTTGGTCCTTCCTTCTCTTGATAGTCAGTAAGTAAGGCCTTGGTACCAGTCATGTGGTGTGAGCACCCACTGTCTATGTACCAGGTCTCACCAACTGAACCACCTTTCTTGTATAAGTCCAGTCGATCCTGCAAAGTAGTGATCTTAATAATTTAGGTACCCTAGTTTATTGGGGTCCTTGGGGGTTAGTAGCAAGAGGTACCCAAATGAACATTGAGGATTTGAATAAGTGGGACCTCTTCAGTTTCCTTCCAAATTTATCACAGAACAGTACTTTATTAACCAGTTCAGAATTATCAGCAGACTTAGGATCTATTTTTCTGAGATAGCCTTTCCTTGGTTCTATCCCTTTTTCAGTGAGATCAGTATGTCTGTAATAGTTTGAATGTGGTCTAAAAGCATGTGGACCATAAGGCTTATAAGTTTGCTTTGGTCTCTTCTCTCCATAGAAATCATAAGATAAAGGAGGAGGATAAAGAACAGGTTTGTTATGATAATGAGGCACAAATCTCCTAGGTTTAGTTGAATACAGCTGAGACTGCCTTATGAAAGGAGGTCTAGGCTGTTCCCAACTTACCTGTGCTTGTCTTGACCTACTGTTCTGAGTTTGTCTCTTCTGATTCCAGGACTGATCTGATCTGGTCAGAGGAGTATAACTCTTCTGGTATGGTCTTGACTGTACTGGTCTTAATACATTCTTCATTTTACCATTCTTGGTAGTAGGAGGGATGTATTTAGACTGTACTTTGAGTTTTGGTTCATCATCATAAGTCATAGGTTCTTTTCCTTTATCTAGTTGCAAAGAACTTGTACTAGCTCCATTAGTGTTCTTAAATTCTGAAGTAGATGGACTAGGCAGATCAGTACCTATTCCTCTTTTATCATTTGGAGCTCTATATCTGTCTGAGATTGTTTGATTAATCTTAGTAGAGTTAATCATCCCAGATAGCTTTCGATCTAGGCTCACTACTTCAGATTCTAAGAATCTATTGCGCTCTTCAAGTTTTTCACATTTAATCTTTAAGTCATTGAATTCATTAGTCTCTTTGGCTTGAGTTTTAAGCATACCCTGATATAGATTGTCAATGGATGCATACTTTTCTTGGAGTTGAGACAACTCTTCTGATAGTCTTGCATTTATGACAGCTATATTAGGATCCACTTTTGACTGATCTTCTTTTAGCCTAATGATTTCTTGCTTTAAAGATATATTCTCATCACTAATTTCAATGAATGCTTTGTTAGCTTGTAGAAGGTCCTCTTCAGTCACTCCATGGGAATGATGAAGGCTACTTCCTACACTGCTAACAGCAGCATCACTTTCATCAGTGTCAGAATTGTCACAAGATTGAAATGAGTTAACAGATGATACCTCATCATTTATTTTGGCCATCATTGCCAGTCCATCATCTGCTATGAAAGCTTCATCTTCATTGCTAGAGGGGTAGTCAGATGAAGTCGATGGTAACTCTTCTGATTCCGAATCAGAGTCATTGTAAGCCATCATTGCCTTCTTACCCTTAGCATATTTTCGATCTCTTCTGGCTTTCCTTTCTTCTCGATCTTCAGAACTCAGATCAGGACATTCATATGCATAATGACCTGGCTTATCACAGTTATAGCAAACAGGATTGTTAGAAGTTCTTTTAGGAGGAGAATGCTTTCTGTTCCTGTCATGCTTGTCAATTGAGTTCCTGTCTTTCTTATCAGAATACTTTCTGTCTCTCTTTTCAGATGAGTTCCTGTCTCTCCTGTTTTCATTAGAGATCTCATCCCTTCTTTCAGAAGAGTTTTGATCCCTTCTGTTCACAGAAGAGTCCCTGTTATTAGAACCCTTAGATTCCTTATAGAATCTTTTGTACCTGCCATACCTCTTGTTCAGTTTATCAAATCTTTTGATCATAAGGCTCATCTGATCTTTCAGACTTAGATCAGAACCATCTAGTTCATCTTTTATGCTTGAAGCCTTAGTCTTAGATGATCTAGACCCCTTTGAAGTAGAGGCTTTGAAAGCTATGTCCTTAGAGACATCCTTATCCTTATGGATCACAGAAATAGGATCTTCTTCATCTAACTCAAACTCATGTGCCTTAAGTGTTTGGAACATAGTTTCTGCTGGCCAAGAATCAATGTCTTGTGTGGTTTTAATGATCATCTTGACCATTTTCCACCTTTCATCCAAGGCTTTCAAGATTCTCAAGTTAACTTCTCTATCAGTATAAGTCTTTCCCAATACATCAAGATCATTCATAATTTTGGTAAATCGAGCATCTAACTCATCAATTGATTCTCCTGGCTTCATTTTAAATGATTCAAACTTTTGGACAGCAGTGGATAACTTGCTTTCCTTGATCAGTGTAGTACCTTCACAAAGAATAACCAGTTTGTCCCACATCTGTTTTGCAGTCTTACATTTTAATACTTTACCAAGATACTCATTTGGTAAGGTATGTAAAATATAGTTCTTGGCAAGACTATCCAAATTGTTTTGTTTCATTTCTTCTGAAGTCAGTTCTGACCTGGGTTTGG
Organism: Galeopsis tetrahit; assembly: GCA_963675135.1. Taxonomy (NCBI): domain Eukaryota; kingdom Viridiplantae; phylum Streptophyta; class Magnoliopsida; order Lamiales; family Lamiaceae; genus Galeopsis; species Galeopsis tetrahit. The sequence goes on from OY776122.1 coordinate 37,573,370, forward strand.
GGACTAGTGCACCAACTGGTTTTGATGGATCCAGAACAGCAGTGTTTTCCACCATGATGACAATTGGTCCTTCAGTCACCACAGACACCATTAGATCATGGGTTGAGCTAAAGATGGCCTCCATCCTAAGCTTCCAGTAGTCATAATCTGCAATCTTGAACTTAGGCAACTTGTTCACATTAGTGTCATCCATGTTTGTTTAGACAAATAGGATCAGTAGTATAGCAGATAGATTTCAAGTATTCAGATAGTAACAAGTATCAAGAAATAACAGTAAGATCAGTAAAATATCCCTCAAGATCTGTAAGGTTATCAAGAAACAGCAGTCCAATGAACTACTGCTCTGATACCACTTGTTGGTCCCAAAGTTGAGTTAATAATATTGAGTAAGCTAGTGAAAATGTCTAGAGGGGAGGGGTGAATAGACTTTTCAAAAATCTTTCAATATATCAGAATACACAATGCGGAATTAATCAGATTACTAATGAGCCCAATCAAGTTTATACTCAACTTTTATCTAGATCTTTATCTTGGTTAATTCTTAATGTTCTTGATTAAACAATTCAAACAAATATCAAACAGTAAAGTAAAGAACACAGAATTTTATAGTGGTTCGACAAATATCTACATCCACTCTCACAACTCCAGTTGTGAAGTTTTATTACTCTTCTTGAGCTTCTTGTGGCTTAGAGTCCCAAGATTAAGACTTTGATCTTTTCGATTATACCACCAGGTATATCTTCGATCTACTAGTAATTTCCCAAGTAACTAGCACACTTGTTTTACAAAATACAAACTTAAACTTTGAAAAGTAAAACTTCTCTTTGAATAGCCTTTGATTCTTCTCTTCAATTCAATGGCTTCTTCTTCTTCAATCTCCTTCAACTCTGTGAGTTCTTGCTTGTAGACTTGCTCTTGAATTCTCTAAGATCAGTAATTTCTCAGTAGTCTTCAGCAGTAGGAGATCATACAGTATTTATAGAACTTAGTATGACAGTTAGCAGTTTGTGAACTAACTTTCAACTAACTCTAAAACTGTTCTTGTAACTTCTTCTTGTAACCGACTTTGTAACTTCCTTTTAAGTCAGCATATCTTCAATAAATCTCCAGTTACACCTTAAATAAGCTTTCCAAACTTATTCTTCAATTTCACAAAATCAGCACAGTAACTTACTGTTCTGATTTTTACTCTTCGGATTTTACTCTGCTGATTTTTACTCTTCTGATTCAATCAGCACAGTAACCAAAAAAACTTTCCAAAACTTCTCCAGATTTCTTCTCAGCTTATCTTGAAGTCTTCTTAATCTGAAGTAGTCCTCTGAGTCTTCTTTAGTCTTCTGATCTTCTTCTAATCTATTCCTAATCTAGTGTTCTGATTTTACTGTTCTGAGCTTTACAATGCTGAATACAACAAAATACAACTTTACATATATAAAACCTATCTATACATCAACTGAACTATATACAGATGAGTATTTCTAAGTCCTATACTATAAGCTGTCTATACAATAAAAAAAACATCAGCTTAGTTCCTAACAGTTCATATATCAGATCAGTAACCAATAAGAACAGTAACTCTTGTAAGTTCAATAACTTTTATATAAGATCAGTAAATATCTAAGATCAGTAAACATTTAAGATCAGTAACTTACACATAAGATCAGTAAGCATATCAGATCAGTAAGTACATCAGATCAGTAACTCAGATTTTCAAATATCTCATATAAGATCACTAAAAATATTCTCAGTTTCCATACTCAGATCAGTAATCTTATTTCACATAACTCAGTTAAGATCAGTAATTTTATTCTTAATATTACTCAATAAGATCAGTAAACTTACTTCAGTTAGCATTAAGATCAGTAAACTCAATCTTAAGTTTCTCATCAGATTAGTAAGCTTAGATTCAGATGACTTAGTTAAGATGACTTAGAACCACATATATTACTAACTTTAAGTTGCTTTTGGCCATCAAAACATACTTTCATCAACTAGAACATTGTTTATAGGATTCATATCCCAACACCCTTTATGTTTAAACTCCTTTTAATTCTGAAATCTTTCTTAACATTTAATTTGAACTTTCAGGGGACTTGTCCCAAAACAGTTTTACACAATCTTGAATGTATATTTTTTAAAGACCAGTTTGTGTGTTGTGTATGAATGTGTTGCTTTTATGAAAATACTTGAAAGTACACAACACAAGAGTTATAGTGGTTTAGAGACTCAAACTCCTACATCCACTTTCCCTGATTTAACAGGATAATTCCTTTCTCTTGGAATTAGCTTGTTTTATAGTGCCAAGGTGCACTTGATCAACCACACCACTCCTTGGTGCCTTGATCCCTTGGAGTTTAGAGTCCTAGTACTCTCTTCTCAACTCAGAACTGAATTGTTCTTCTTTCAACAGTTAGTTCCTTACACTTCTACTACAACAACCTTCTAACTTTCTTTTGAAAGGTATAGGGTTTGATGTTGGTTCCAACTAGGTGAGATATCCTTTACAATGAGCTCAGTGTATAGGATATGATATCTCTCTAAACTTTGAATGTTTTACAATAAGGTCCAGCTTAGATGAAGTGTTTATGGAAACTAAGAATGTTTCTTAGAAAGCTTGAAGACTTGAAGTTTCCTTGTATCTCAAGATAGTTGTGTTAGTTGGATACGAGTTGGATGCCTTCAAATGGTTTCCACACTTTTGTATTTATAGAACAATTTGAGGTTATGTCAGTTGGAGAGACAGTTTCTTGAAAGTGACATGTCCTTAATTTGGGAAGTAAACAACTGTAAGCTCTTTGTCTTGACTTTGAAGCACTCTTCCCAATGTCTGACTTGAAGATTCACTTGATCAAACATGGACATCACTTCTGATCATTGGTCCTTTGATAAGGACAACTTTCCTTATCATTTGGACAGTTTTGCTTGTCAATATCAGCATACTTGGCTTATCAGCAATGTTGGCTTGGCTCTTTCAGATGACTTGGCTCTTTCCTTTTCATAGCACATCTCTTGGTGGTTCTTGAGCATTCATGCTTCCATATCAGTGTTTTGATCCTATCAGCAAAGTTAGCCTTTGTCTTGTAACAGTTCCGGTTCAAGTGTGCTGAGACATTTCTGCTGGACATATCTTCTGAATCTTTGACATATAATTCAGTAGACTTGGTCTTATAGATGTATTCTATTCAGTTGAACTTCAGAGAGACTTGGGCATATACTGAATTTACTTGATCAGTACAGTTGGTCATTTAGTGCTTCAGCAGTCTTGGGATCAAATTGATTCTGAGCCTAGAGGGGACTTAATTCTTGTATTCTTCTAAGCATGTGTTCCCCATCAACTTGTCCATCTTAAAAACCTAAGAGCTGCCTAACAAACCAGCTTTTCAACTAGCTTGATCTACATGTTCCAACATTCCTGAAACATGTTCATATCAATTTGACTTATCTATTTGGCATGTCTTAAGGGGTTTTGGTATCTTAATCAAAGTTCTCATTTTATTCTCAACAATTTCCCCTTTTTTGATGATGCCAAAACCTATACAGTCTATAAAAAGGTGACTTGACTATACTTATTACATATAACTTCAGTAGATGTGACTAAGGTCAAATTTCCTGAAAGAACATGTTAGTATAATCATCGTTTAAGTGCATATAGGTTTAAGCCAGGCAAGTTGAGACAATGAGATGTTATCTCTTGATTCAAAAAGTATTCAACTATCATTCATATAATATTTGATCATTACAAGCATGTTGATAATCAAATAACTTATCAGAGCATGAGGTAGAGAAGTTACATAAGCATAAACTTAAACATAAGCATATCAGCAAATAAGGGCAGGTTTTCAGCATAGTTATCCATTATCAGCAGCCATGAGCAAGTAAGCATCTATTTCAGCAGTTATGGGCAGATAAGGGACAAGGGAAACTTAACAGTTTCAGAGATCATCTTCAGGAGGTGGCACCATCCCATACTGTGCCCGGACCCTCTTCTTCAGGTCCATGGCCTCCTTGTTGGTTCTCTTAGGTCCAAGTTTCATCTTCTCCATCTTCAAAATCTGGATGAACTCTTGGAAGATCTGTGATTGATCAATGTAGCCTTGCTGTTTTGGAGGCATGTAAATGATTGGACCAGGAGATTTGAACTCAATTCTTGCTATATCTGCAGTAGCAAGAAGTTTTTGATAAAGTTCCCCGTGGTTATCAAACATGAATTGAGTAAAGATGGATTCAAGATCTTCTTCCATCCATCTGCCTATGACATAGAAGTCATAGACAAACTCCCTTTTAGCTTCCTCCCAATCATCATTCAGCTGAATTAGGACCCATTTATCCATGTGAGGATATTTGGTATCCATCTGAATCAGCAGCTGAGGCTTCAACTTGTTGTATGTAGCTCTCCTCCTCCTTGGCTTCTGAAAGTTCTCTCTTCTTTTAACTCTTGCTCTATTAGCTTCCATTAACTGCTCCATCTTTTCCTGAGCTCTAATCATGGACAATTTCTACTGAGTTTCAACATCCTTTCCAAAGCCTTCTTCAAAAAGCTTGGATGGGTCATCAGCAAGAACTGGAGCTCTCCTTCGCTTTTCTCCTTCTCCAAAGCCTTCTTCAAATAGCTTCTCAACTTCTTCTTCATTTTCAGCATGTTTGGCAACTTCAGCAGTTTCTTCTTCTTCATTACTTTCAGCAGTCTAGGACTTCTTTGGAGTAGGCTCTTCTTCCACTCTGAATTCAACAGACAGCTCTAAGTTGTTAGGAAAATCATTGAAAGTTTCAGCTTTCCTCTTGTTCTTCTTGGCTTTCTTGATTTTCCCCCTGGTTTGGACACCTTCAGCAGTCTTGTCCAACCCTGCTGATTCACCTCCAGGCCTTTGTTACCTTCTTGCTCCTTCTTCCTGAACTGAGTTCATAGAATTCTTCAGAGCAATTGCCAATTGCTCCTCTTCATCCAAATCTTCTATGTTCAACACCTCTTTTCCTTTGGCTTTAGGCTCTGGCATTTGCTCTTTGCCCTTGCTGCCTTCACCTATCTTCAAGGCACCTTTGGCTCTTGCCCTTTCTCTTTCCCCCTTTTTGGCTTCATCAAAGCATTGGGGTTTGAGATCACTCATGGTTTTAGCCAACATGGATTGAGCCTGATTAAGGGACATAATTTCCTCCAGCAAGTATACATTCTCATCATGTATATTCTGCATCCTATCACTGCTCATGCTAAGGAAAGCAAGAAAAAGGCTTCATATTTTGCTCAAAAACCTCCTCCATGGTTGTCTTAAGGGATGCATCTAAGCTTGCCTTAAGGAGTTCAGTGAGTTTGGCCACAGCAGATTCAGAAATCTTGGCCAACAATTCCTCAGAAAATTTTGCTGAAGCTTCTTTCACCATAGCAAGTCTCATTTCTTCTGCCCTTCTCTTCTGAAGAGCACTCTTCTTGCCTATAGCTTGCTTCACAACCAGCTTTAGAGCCTTGACATTCTTGTTATGGTTGTCTAACAACAGCTTTTGATCCTTTTTTACCTCTTTGGTGAATTGATCCATACTGTCCTTGGCCTTTTGTACTTGAGTAGAGATTGTTTGCAATCCAGACTCCACTCCACTGATCCTAGCTTCAATAGTGGGTAACACCACTTCTTCTGATCCAGTGAGTCTCATCTCTACTGAGGCAAGTGTTCTGCCTTGCTCATCTAAAGCTTCTGAAGTTTCTGCATGGGCAGTTTCCACTTGTTGGACCAAGGTGTCAAACTTTTCTGAATGCTCCTCAAGAGCAAGTTGTGCTAGGCCTGTATCAATGTGAACAGGAGCATCTATGAAAATATCATCAGCAAAGATCTGATCAAGAGTGATACCTGCAATATCAGAAAAATCAAACTTGTTAGCAAAAACACCCTCATCTCCCTCCAATTCTTTTTCATAAGGCCCTGATTCATCATCAGCCTTCTCCTCATTTTCAACTATTTCTTTTCACCTTTCATTATTGATAATCTCACTTTCAAGGTCAGACCTCCTCTCATCAAGGGATTCTTGAAGTTCAGATTTGACTTCAAGAATAACCTTTCCTTCCTCACTTACTCCTTCCTCACCCTCTATTTGTGGTACACTCACTATCTTAGTGATTACTACCTCTCTTTCCTCCTCAACTCCCTCTGATTTTTCAATTATATCTTCCTTTTCAACTCCAACACCTAAACCTGCAACTTCTACACCCTTAATAGGGTTCATAGAAGGCAGTTGTGGGGAGATCACAGTGCTTGGTTCTAAAGACACTGAGTCATCCTGAATGGTTAAGAGCTGGCCAGTGTCCAACTCTGCTGACACTGATGAGGTTTTAACCAAACCAGCTTCTAATTGGGTAGCCTCAACATCATTAAGCTTTGCCTCAGGCTTAGATGAACCTTCATTGGCTGATGCATCTTTGGTCGTGTTACCATCCTTGGTCAACACCTCTGAAGATACAAAGCCCTTCCTATGATAGGTTAGGTAGTGGATAGTTGGTTGTTTTGGACCAGGGGGGTTGGGATATGTGGGATCATCATTGTTATCATCATCATTGGAACTGCTATCAGGGTGCTTGATCCCTTTAGCAATCCTTTCCTTCTCCTCAGCAACTTTGACAGCTACAAGCTTTGCAAAAACCTCTTCATCTATCAGGAACCTTGTCTTTTGCACACCAGCAAAGTGTAGCAATCTGCTTTCCTCAATCTGCCACCAGTTTGCTCCCTTATCTTGTATAACTTGATCAATCTCCATGATGGTTTTGTCTTTGATTTCCACTAAAGCTTTCAAATCATGGAAATTCTTCTGAAGTCTTGGAAATTCAGCAAAAATGGGATACAAACTATCTACTGTTGCTTTAGCTCCACCTCTGAGCATACCTTCAAAGGTATACTCCTCCTTATCTCTACTAGATTGGGGACTTTGGGTTATAGGGGAGTTGACTATAATTTCAGTAGGGTTGGCTTCAGGGGTTTTTTCAGGGACATTGGGCTCAACAAAGGTTATTTCAGGTGCTTTTGACAGCAATGGTCCTGAAGGGGTTTTGGTTGAGGGAGTAGGATCTAATAGAGCAACTTCTAAGAGTTTGGAATAGTTGAGCATGGAAGAGTCAAGGGGTGATAGCAGTCTTGACTCATCAACTGCAATATCAGCAAGCACATCAATTGACCCTCTTTGAGCAGCTCCTTCAGGAGAGTATCTCTTGGTTAGGTTTAAAGGGGTGATGGGTTGATCTTGGGGGGTTTTGTGGGTATTAGGAGAGTTGGGTTCAGAGTTATGGGTTTCAGGAAGCTTGGACTCAGGAGTTCCAGTTTCAGGAGAGTTAGACTTTGACTTGGATTTGGACTTTGTCCTGCTTTCAACTCTACTCCCCCTTAGAGCAATCTTCAAAGTTTGTTCCTCCTGAAGTTCCTGCATCTTTTCAGAAGGTTTGACCCTTCTCTTGCTTACCCTGGAACTTCCACTTCCTTCCTCAGAGACAACTTCCCTAACCCTCTTCTCTCCCTTTTGCTTCTTGATTGCCATTGTAAACTTCTCCCTTAGCTCCTTAGAGTCTGATGGCACTTGAACACCTTCTTCAACAACTTTCTCCACCTCTGCTGAAGTATCAGAATCCTCTTCTGATAGAATTTTTGACATTTTCCTTGTCTTTACTGCCCTTACCTTTGTCCTAGGCTTCATCTTAGGCTTCTTCTCCACCATCTCTTCAGCAGGTTTGACCACCTGCATCTTCCTCCTCTCTGACTTCTTGGAGAGTTTCCTAAACATGATCTTTTGGGCAGGGAGTGGCTTTGGAAAGGTCTGCATTTGGCTATAATGAGAAAACCTTTCTATCAGAAGACTTGCCCTTGTGTAGTATCTCAACTTTCCTTCCAACACCACCTTCATGTGGGTCTTGACCTTAAACCTGGCCTTTTCCTTCATCACTTCTCCCATGATAAAGTCTCTCCAGTTGAATTTGATGCCCTTGTCACTGGCATCAATTACAACAGCCATGATCCTTATCCTTAGTGAGCTTACTTGCTCCAAGCTCCCAGTATTACTCAGAATACTTTTGGTCACCACTTCAAATGAAGTGAGGAACTCAGGTTTGAGTGTGTTCTTCTGTTGTGTGGAAGAGATAAGACCTGGAGTAATGAGCCATTCTTGAGCAATTTCTTGCTCATGTCCTGTGCCATAGATTTCTGGATTCCTCCCTTCAGAGGGCAATCCAAAAGCTCCTTCAAGATCCTCCTCAGTGAACTTGACCCTGTGAGATTTTTCTTCTTCATCTCCTTCAATCACATAGGTCAACCTTGTTGACACTTCTCCACCAGTTGCCTTGCCTTTCCATTTTAGAAAGGCAAATAACTCAGCCATATATTGCTCCAACCAAGAACTAGGCTTGTTCTGCATGAACTTTTGCAACTCAGCCCTTCTAAGCCATCTAAGGGTGGGAGTTACTTCTGGAGCTTCACTCTCAAAAGAAAGGATAGGTTCAAAAGTGAGATTATTTTTGTGGCTAAGGTATTCGAAATCAATGTCTAACTCTTTGTTAGAGAAATCAACAATCATATCTGTTGGTCCCTGAACGAGTAGTGAATGGGATTAAAGTCTAGAGGGGAGTGGTGAATAGACTTTAAAACTTTTTCAAACAGAGTTGGGAACCTCTTCTGATTGCTATGTCAACTGGACTGCAAGTCTGCTGGTCCAGATGACTATAGTGATCTGACTGAAGAGGTTATATGCGGAAATATGGTGGCCCTGGTTTAGACTCGTTCTTGTAACTTGTTTTACTTAATGAAACTACTCAGCTGATGCTGGTTTGAAAGTTATGGACCTTTTTTTTTTTTTGAAGAGTGTTGAAATCACAGTATGCACTATATAACAATGAATGTAAAAGCAGAAATGTAAAGTGCAGAAAGTAAATAACACCGGATTTATAGTGGTTCGGATATACGATCCTACGTCCACTCTCACGTCCTAACGTGATGTTTAATCCCTTTAATTTCCACAAATTACAAGGGTCTTGTCCTTTATAGTCCCAAGGTTAGGACTTTGAGATCTGAGCCGTCCTAACAGCTGCGGTCTCCACAAGTGATTATAAGCACTTGCACTTTGGGGGGGTTTCAAAAACTTTAACCTTTCGGTGAGGGTTTGGGGTTTTTGAGATGTATCCAACTAATGGTTCAAGCTTATAATTTGCTTAACCACTATGCCTAAAACAACTGATATACAATATGAACAAGTTTCAGGTTCTTAAGGGTTGGATAGGAAGCACTTAAGAGCTATGGATAGTCTAATGGATTTCTGGCTCTTGGAGAACTCTTAGAACAATGTGGCTTTTTGCTTGATTGCTTGCTTAGCTTGTGAATTCTCTCTTGTAGCTTCTTGTTTTTAGTGATTCCTCATCCTCTTGTATTTATAATGGAGATTGGGTGCAACTAGCCGTTGGAGTTGACTAGCCGTTTGAGCAATCTTCCCATAATAGCTTGATTCCTTGATTCCAGCTGCTTGATTGCTTCAATCCTGGGATCATGTCAATCTTCGAAATAAGGTAGGTCTTCGTTTAAATTGCAAGATGACTTGGGAATCAGCCGAGTCCTGGAAGAGCACATAGTCTTCTGATCTGTACTTCTAGTCTTCTGACTACTCTTCTGGCCTTAGGTCTTCTGTCTTCTGATATCAGACGAGTACTACTCTTCTGATCTGGAAATTCTTTGTACTGCTTTAGGCCATCTTCAATCTGGGACTCCATCAGATAAGTAGGTATACAAGCACCTTAACATATCTGGTCTTCAAGGATCTTCTAGTCTTCATGTCTTCTACTCTTCTCATCTTGAGGATAGGCATGTAAGCCATGACTGTGCTGATCAGCTGCTATCAATACAGTTGATCACACAAGACTATTCTAAGCTGTTCTATACAAGTCAGCTGATCCTATTACATTTATAAACTCTAAGTGTTTTGGCCATCAAAACTATTCTAACATCAAGTGGGGCTTAGGGTGAATTTATATCCCAACAATTTCCCCCTTTTTGATGAAGCCAAAACTATATATATGATAAATGCTCTTAATAAGATAAGATAGGAGTTTATAAACTTCATAAAAACTGAAGTATCTGATGAAGACAATGAGAGTTTGTCTTGAAAGCAAAGAGAACTAAACTTGAATATATAGAACTTTTACAGATTACAAGTAATAGTTTCTTAAAGCTTTGAAAGTGGTCTTCATCAGGTCTTCTGATCTTCAGATGCGGAAGGCAAGGTACAGACGAGATCGAACTTCTTCCATGTGCTGCAGGTCTGTAACATTCTCCTCTTCATAGATCTTCTCTAGGATCCTTTTGACTTCAATGAAGTCTGTTCTTCCAGAATCCAGAGTGGGAGGATCCCATTTGGGTTCTTCAGGAGTTAGGATTCTGCAGTTGTCAAGTTCTTTGGCTGTCTTGACTACTTCTTTCCAGAACTCTGGATCTTCAATGTTCATGAATTGATTGAACTGGAAGAATTCATCTTCATAGGTTGGGAGAGGGCCAAATTTTCTTACAATGTGGTGTTGAATTTGCCATTTCTTCTTCAGAGGGTACCACCTTGGTAGCTCATCTTGAAGGGCTAGATAGTCCACATAGTTGCTATCAAACACCAGAACTTTATCTTTCTGTGCCAGAGCATTTTCTTTCAGTGCTTTCTCCTTGAGAACTTTCCTGAGTTTGGCTATCTTCCTGTCAAATTTGGCTTTGACTGCTTTCGCATCTTTTAGCTTCTTTTGTTTAAGCTCTTGATCTTCAAGCTCTTTTCTTTTCTTCAACTCTAAAGCCTCTTTCTCTTCTGCAGTAGGCTCTGCTGGAGTTGACTTCTTGCTTGACTTCTGAGCTTGCTCATCTGTTTGCTCATCTGCCTTCCTTTTCCTAGTCATCCTTTTCTCGGAAACTTGTTCTGTAGAGGCAGTGATCTGCAGACCAGATGCTTGAGTGGGAGCTTGAATGTCTTCTTGAGCAATTTCTTTGCCTTTGCCTTTCTTGCTCTTGATTTTGCTTGATAAATCACTCAAGGTTTCATTCAGCTCATCTTGAGATACTACCATTACAGCTTGTTGTGCAGTAGTCTTCTCAAGAGCTTTTATCAATACATCTTCCCCCTTTTTGGCTACAGCAAGCGCAGCCGCAAAAGGCTTCATGGCATTCAGAATCTCCACTCTAAGAGTTTGTTGAAGAGCCATGGCGTTGACTCTGCCAACATGAGTCAGATGAGTGATGCTATGGTCTAGAATCTGAGCATGAGAGTTGGAGGAGGAGGCAGCTTCTAGTTTAGCTGTAATTGCTTCCAGTTGGGTTGCTGTCTCCTTCAGCTGAATCTGAAGTTTTTCATTCTCTGCTGTAGCTGATTGGAGAAGAGCTCGACCTTCAGTAGCTCTTGCTTCAGCATCTTCAATTCTTTTCTTGTAGGTGTTTTCCATGCGGTTGACCTCATTGGTGTAGAGATCAGCAAACCTGGTGGAATGGTCACCTGCCTTCTTCAGAATGCTGGTCAGATACTCACTTATCTGATCGTGAAGAGATTCTCCAAACTTGTCTTCAATGTCAATGATCTGGTTATGAAGACGAGTTCTCTGCTCCTTGACTGCCTTTTCAACATATCTTCCAAGCTGTAGGCCTAAACCCTTTTCAAAGTGTAGGTCTATGGCAGCCTTGACCTGTGAGCATATGTCTGCTGTATAGTCAGCTGTTGAAGTAGAAGTCGAGGCAGTACCTTGAGGCTTTGGATGCACTGTCAGGGCTTTGCCTCTGTCTTCAGCTGAAAGGTACTCTTCATGGAGAAATGAGGTAGTGGCCTTAACCAGGTGGGACATGATGGTGTCTCCTTTGTCAATGAAGTGAGGTAGAGTATCCTTAGGCATGAAGTGATCAGGAATAGTGATTACTTCTCTTTCAATCTCGGTTCTGTCAGCTGGTTCAGCTGAGTCTTCCGCAGGAACAGACGCAGCTGAGTCATTCATTTTTGTTGTGCCATCTGTCTGTTGACCTGATATGCCTTCTGGGATAGAGGCATCATTAGGTGGAATTCCTAGAATTCTGTGGCATACTGCTGTAAAGGCTTCTTCGGGCAGCAGTTGAGCAAAAGATGTAACTTGAGCAACTTCTTTTTGCTCCATTTCCCAGTCGAGGAAATTAGCTTTTCCTCCTATTCCTTCCATGACTTCAATAAGGTCATCCACATCATCTCTCCTGAGTTCAATCCAGGTGCAGATTCTGAGAACTTGTTCGAACTGAACTGATTCCTCATCAATACCAGGAATAGTAGACTTGAGCAGGTTTGCTATCTTCATCCTCATTATCTTCTCCCTTGTGCACATAGGATAGTGTACCATTCTGGATTGAGGTTGAGAGGGACCAGCTTGAGCAAGGTCTGCTGGTGCCATGTCTTCTGGAACAGAAGAAACAATGATGGTAGGAGTTTGAGTATTTGGGGTAGTTTCCTCTGCTGTGTGAGTATCAGCAGGGATTTGGGAAGTGATATGTTCTTGATCTTCAGTGGGCTGTTCATCAGCAGGGATTTGGGTCTGCTGGTCTGGTATAGTACCTTCATGAAGATCAGTAGAAGTTTGAACACGTGGATCTTGAACATCAGCAGGGTTAGGCAATAAGGTTTCAGGGGTTGAGGTAGGTGGAGCTTGTTCCTCTGCTGTGTGAGTATCAGCAGGGATTTGGATATCAGTGTTTGAGTGGTCAGATGGGTTGGAGTCATCAGAAGGGTTGAAGGATGCAATCGGGGCTATTAGAATGGGAGTAGGAAGCCTCGATTTCTTGGACTTTTTTGTTGAAAGAAGAATTATTCTTCTTTCTCTTCTGACCCTTCGACAATTTAGAAGGAGTAAATGAGGGAGAGGATTTAGAGGTACCTGCCTTCTTCAAGGGAGAGGCAGTGGGAGTGGCATCTGAATCAGACGGGGAGATGAGCCCAGATCTGATTAGATATCGTCTTTGTGCTAAGGTCTGATTGTCATCATCATCATCCTCAGCAATCTTCTTCTGAACCTCTTCTTTGGTTGGCTCCTCTTCTTCTTCGGCAGAGTTATGATCAAACTCTTGTGCTGCCTTCTCAGCCAACAGCTTCCTCTTCTCTTCTTTTAACCTTTCTGCCTCAGCAAGAGCTTCCTTTCTCAAATAATATTTGGAGATGTGAAAGGTCTTATGAGGTCCCATCTTGTACTTCTTTGGGAGAATATCTGGAAGGATGATGCTCAGCTTGTTGACAAAGCTGACTGTAGCTGCTACCTTCCATACCTTCGATTGTAAGTCCAAAGTGACTTTCTTTGCCTCAAGAGCAATTCTTTCTAAGAATAGTCCTTGCCAGTCTCCATCGATCTGATCCCAGATTGCAGCCATTACTCGAACCTTTAAAGTAGTAACAGCATCATGACTAAATGTGTTACCAAGTAACATTTTTCCTGCAATATCCAACAAGGTTTGGAATTTTGGTTCAAGTTGGGATTTCTTGAGTCCAGTTGCATCAGTAGCCTTGATTCTTCCACCAGTAAACATCTCCATATACTCCTTTTCTCTATTCATGATGTAGTTGGAGATATTTATTTTCCCCCTTGACAGGCCAAACAATTCCTGAAGAATTTCCCTTGTAACCTTGACTTTGTGTCCATTCATGACACTTTCAACATGAGAACTCTTCATCACGGCGTTTGCATAGAATGCCAGTACGTCTTGTTCATAGACATTAGTTGGAGCTGCTTCCAGAAAGTCTCTGAGTTTAAGATTGACGCACCGAAGCAATATCTCCTTGTTCTCATCTGAGTGTTTGCCTTTGAAAAACAGAGCATTCTCCGTAAAAATCTTCCCTTCCTTGGACCATTTTGCAGCATCCAAGGTGCCAGTGTTCTTGGTCTTCTCGTCGTAAATTTCAATGATTGCCATAGTAGAGTCTGAGTGTTAGGGTTTGAGGGCTTGAAAGAAATTTGCAGAACGAGAGAGAGTAATGTGATTAATTGAGTAATATGAGCGACAGGGATTGGAAGAGGTTTTAGGGGTGTGAATATATACTCCAGAAAATCTTGATCTAACGGTCAGATTTGGGTTTGATTTTGGAGTAGAGCCCAAGATTTCCTTCTTTGATTTCTAAAATTTGCCGGCTGGTTATGCCATTTGGCAGTATTTGATTTGCTGGCAATATGGTACTTGAGTATTAATGACATCATTACCAAAAATAGCCGTTGAGACTAATTTATGGTAAGAATTGATCATCAAGGCCGTTTTCTATAAGAAAATTGCATTCCTTATATAAGCCAATTTGTTTAATTACATTCAGGAATAACTCTAGAATGAATTACATGATCAAGACTAGTCATTATACTCTAAATTTGTGTGATTTGATCAGCAGAGTGAGGTCTTCTGAGTTCTTCAAGATGTCTGCTGATTGTCTTTGAAAAGTCTTCTGGTCAGCTGAGTTGGTCTTCTGATCAGCTGAGTAGAGGAAACGGTGTTTGCTGTGATGATCCAACCTGGATGGATCCTTCCAGCTTTACTGTGAGTGATGATCCAACCTGGTTTGATGGATCTTTCAGCTCCTTCTTTAAATCAAGTGGAGCTAGTCTAGACATAGTCCCACTGATTTAAATGTTTCTCACCATCGGATGTTCCTCATCATCAGATGGGATGTAGCATCTAATGTGCTCTTGTTGAATTTCTTCGCTTCTCTAGAAGGGGAAGGAAGGTTGAGGGGTGCTTCAATGGAGTTGAAGAGAGGGCCATGGACGCAGCCTTCATGTTCTGTTTAGACACAGTAGCTTTTGATAATAAGTTCTTCATGTAGAACTTCTTCCTGGAGAAGAAGCTCTGCTTGCTTGCTACTTTGTCCTCTGCATCTCTTCCTCCTTTAGCTTTCAACAAGAACGTCTCTTCTTCCTTTAGCTTTCATGAACATACTCATGTTGAGTAAGCCATGGATCTGCATCATCTTCATTTTCTGGACAAATCTTCATCTCCTTCACCCAAGATTTTGGTTGAAGAATGATCTCCGTTCCATCTCTTCTTTCAATTGTCTCCATACCTGAAACAAGAAAAGTGTTAGATGTTTTGTGTTCTTAGGTGTTCTCATAACTTCTCCTTTTATAGGGGTAGAAATGAGGTAGTGGAGAGAAAAATGACAAAACTATAGAGGTGATAGGTCTGAATTTCTGAAAAGTGATTTCTTAAGATTAGCAGTGAGTTTCTTGATCCAAGGGTGCACATTTAAAGATATTCAGACTTTATCTAATGGAATGCAGAAAATTATAAATTTTGTCCATGAGTTATTTGAAATCCGTACTGTGCATGCATACTGTTGAGTCGGTGAGGATGGTGTATTAATCCAGCCAAGTATGACTCAGTTAGTATACTGTATTTATGTATATGAATAAAGTATTTTATGAAGAATAGTTTATTAATATACATAGTTATACATTGCTTAGAGTAAGGAGATCAAATAGCTTTGTTCAAGTCTGCTATATATATATATGTATATGTATACTATGCAATGCAGATTCTAGAGTATTTCATCAAGGATTCTTAAGGTATCATTGATTCCCCCTTGATTAGATAACTCTATGTTTTCCCTCAGCTCTATCTGTCTTCATTGGGAAAGAACTTACCTGAAGACGAGGGTGTCTATTCACCTCATCTGATTCTCCTAGTCTGCTGCACTTGGGTCAGCTGAGGTTTTCAGCTGATCTTTCCTTCTTCATGTGCTTGGGTCCAGGAGTCCTAAGCTGTAACATAAGGTCTTGAACCTTTCTTCAGCTAGGGGCTTAGTCAAGATGTCTGCTCTTTGGATATCTGTGTGAATTTTCTCCATCTTGATGTCCTTCTTTTCAAGGTGATCTCTTATGAAATGGTGTCGAATGTCGACATGCTTGCACCTTGTGTGGAGGACTGGATTTTGAGTGATGGCAATGGCGCTGCTGCTATCACAATAAATAGGGACTTCTCTTGCCTCTACATTGTAATCCTTGAGTTGTTGAACTAGCCAGAGCAGCTGACTACAACAACTACCAGCTGCCATGTATTCTGCTTCAGTGGTGGAGGTTGCAACTGAGGTTTGCTTCTTAGAGAACCATGATATCAGCTTGTTTCCTAGAAATTGACAGGTTCCTGATGTGGACTTCCTATCAATTCTGCATCCTCCAAAGTCTGAGTCAGAATAGCCACTTAATTCTAGATTGTCATCAGCAGGGTACCATAGTCCTAGGTTGACTGTTCCTTTTAGGTACTTGAGAATCTTCCTTGCTGCTTCTAGATGACTTTGCTTTGGGTTTGCTTGAAACCTAGCACATACTCCTACAGCGAATGTTATGTCTGGTCTGCTGGCTGTAAGGTATAGTAGAGATCCAATCAGTGCTCTATATTCAGCTTGATTAACTGCCTTTCCGGACTCATCTGGTTCCATTTTGAAAGATGTCATCATAGAAATCCTTGCAGTCTTGCTTTGTAGAGCTTTGAATCTTTCTAGCAGACTCTTGGTATACTTGGACTGGTTGATGAAGATCCCTTCTGGACTCTGCTTGACTTGAAGTCCTAGGAAATAATTCATCTCACCCATCATGCTCATTTCGAATTTTCCTTGCATAAGTTCAGAGAACTTCTTGCACATTTCTTGATTGGGTGATCCAAATATAATGTCATCTACATATATTTGTACCATTAAAATGTCTTCTCCTTCTTGTATTCTGAAGAGAGTTCTATCAACTTTGCCTTTTGTATATCCATTGTCAAGTAGGAATTGTGACAATGTGTCATACCAAGCTCTAGGGGCTTGTTTTAGACCATAGAGAGCCTTCTTCAGTCGATATACTTGATCACCTTTTTCAAATCCTGGAGGCTGCTCTACATATACTTCTTCTATCAGAATACCATTTAGAAAAGCACTCTTGACATCCATTTGATATACCTTGAAGCCCATATATGATGCATAAGCTAGAAATAGTCGAATGGCTTCTAATCTGGCTACTGGTGCAAAAGTTTCATCATAGTCAATCCCTTCAGATTGTGAATATCCTTTTGCAACTAGCCTTGCCTTATTTCTAGTTATCACATCATTTTCGTCCTTCTTGTTCTTGAATACCCACTTTGTTCCTACTACATTGTGGTTTTCAGGACGATCTACCAATTCCCAGACTTCATTTCTTTCGAATTGGTTTAGTTCTTCTTGCATAGCAGTGATCCAATTGCTATTTGTCATTGCTTCTTCTATGTCAGCTGGTTCAATGTTGGACAGGAAAGCACACCAGCAGAACATAGATGATTGGGAGTTCTGAATCAGTTGTCTTCTGGTCTTGACACCTGATTCTGCTCCTCCTAAGATGAGGTTTGATGGATGGTTGTTCCTCCATGTACGCCTCACTGGAGTATCTGCATTGGATGAGTTTGGATCCTCATCTGATCTAGTGCCATCAGGGGGGTTGACTTGATTAGGTCGATCATCATTTGTATCTTGAGTGTCAAAGAGATCATTCCCCCTGGCATTTGGGATTGATGCATCTTGATTCTGGTCAGCTTGTCCTGCTTGAGTTTGAGATCTAGTGACAGGTCTATGAGGTTTATCTTCCTCTGGTTCTTCAGGGAAAGGTTCATTGACTTCAATGAACTCATCTGGTTTGGACTTGATCACTAGATGTCTCATCTGATCTGCAGCTGAGTTTGTTTCTACTGCATTCTTTTCACACGATTCATCAAAAACAACATGAGGTGTTTCTTCCACAAGAAGGGTTCGTTTGTTGAGTACCCTAAATGCTTTGCTAGTTGAGGAGTATCCTAGGAATATCCCCTCATCTGCTTTGGCATCAAAAGCATTCAACTTACTCTTCCCATTGTTGTGAATGAAACACTTACAACCAAATATATGAAAGTAAGATACTCTAGGTTTTCTTCCTTTCCACAGTTCATATGGAGTTTTCTCATGTATTTTATGAATACCTGACCTGTTTTGAGTGTGACAAGCTGTGTTGATGGCTTCTGCCCATAGCTTCTTGGGAGTAGAGAATTCAGCAAGGAGTGTTCTGGCCGCTTCTTTGAGTGTTCTGACTCTTCTTTCAGCTACACCATTCTGTTGTGGTGTTCTTGCTGCACTTGTCTCATGCTGAATACCATTAGAAGTACAATAGGCAATTATATAAGAGTTAATGAATTCAGTGCCTTTGTCACTTCTAATTTTCACGATTGGTTCTCCTTTCTCTACTTGGATCCTCTTCAATAGTTCAGGGAGCTTCTGCTGTGTTTCACTCTTCTTGTATAGGAAGGTAACCCAAGTAAACTTGGAATAATCATCTACAACAATAAGAGTGTACTTCCTCCCTGTTAAAGTGGTTGGAGTGATTGGTCCAAAGAGATCCATGTGAAGCAATTCAAGAACTCTGCTGGTTGATGCTGTCTTCTTGGTCTTGAAGGAGACCTTTGTTTGCTTTCCTTGTTGACATGCATCACAAACCTGATCTTTACAGTAGAGTTCATTAGGCAGACCATCAACTAAGGATTCCCTTGCTAACTTGTTCATAGTCTTAAAGTTCAGATGGCTAAGACGTTTGTGCCATAGCCAGCTGACATCTTTAGGGCTCTTCACAAGCAGGCATGTATCCTTAGGACAGCTGTTCCAATTTGCAAGATACATACTTCCCTTTCTAGATCCTGTTAGAAGGTTTTGTTTTGTTCTTTTATCACTTATGAGACATTCATCTTTAGAGAATTTAACTGAATAACCAGTGTCACAAAAATGAGAAACAGATAATAGATTAAACTTAAGACCTTCTACATATGATACGTCATGTACCTCAATGTCACCATTTCTAAGGGTGCCATATCCTTTTGTGTTACCGTGCGCGTTATCACCAAAGAAGACTTTTGGACCTTTCTTTTCTGTGTAGTTGGTCAGCAGGTTTTTGGTTCCTGTCATATGGGTTGAGCATCCACTATCTATGTACCATATCTCTCCTGCTAGGCCTCCTTTTCTGTATAGGTCCTTCCTTTCCTGCAAGAAGGGTTAAGTCTTAGGTACCCATTTTGTTTTGGGTCCTTGGGTGTTAGTACTACCCTTGGGAACCCACATATACATTGGTCGTTTGATCAACCTTGAGCACTTGAGTTGTTTCCCTCGGGCATCACAGAACCAAATCTTACCAGTTAACACCTTAGACTGATTTGATTTGTTGTTTGTGTCAGCTAAGTAATAGTCAAATGGTTTTCCTTTATAGGAGTGAACATACAATATCTTTTGACTAGTTACATTCGGCTTGGGTGCATTAGCTGGTCGATGCACACGATTATATGGACCATACTCTTCTGTTCTCACAATATCATAAGAGATAGGGGGTGCAAAGAGAACAGATTTGTTTGAAGAGGGCTTCTTCTTCTTGGCCGGAGCAGCATACAGCTGAGACTGTCTCAGCCGAGATGGTCTAGGCTGTTTGCTGTTCCTCTGTACAGGCTTGGGGTTAGCTTGTCCTTTACCATTTTTGGTTTTGGGATAGTTAGCCTTAGCTGGTACAGATGCCTTATGGTTCATATTGAGTTCATTGTGTTTAGAACACTCACCCTGTTCATGTGTCTGAGTAGTGCACTTGTTAGGTGTACTACCCCCAGCTTGAGAGGATGTTGATGGATTAAGTTCATAGCCTAAACCCATCTTATTGCCATTTGATCTATAATATTCAGAGATACTTTCAATAGTAGTCGAAGCTTTATTGAATTCTGATATCTTTTGATCTAGGCATTCCTTCTCCTTTTCTAAGAGCTTATGTGTTTGGAAGAGATCATCGAACTTAGATTGAAGTATACGAAATTCTTTGGTTTCTAAGGCTTGAGTTTCTAACATCCCCTCATACAACTGAGTTGTTGTGGTATTTTCTTCCTTAAGAAGTTCCACTTCTTTGGTCAACCTTTCATTCATGGTGACTAACTCAGGGGTGTTGTCAAACTTAACCTTTTTCAACCTAGCAATTTCTTTCCTTAAATCCTTATTCTCCTCTTCCACTTCTATAAAGGCTCTAGTGGCAATATCCAGATCACCTTTTACCTTTCTTAAAGATTGATAATAGGTGTCTTCTGATTCGCCTTCAGATGAGTTTATGTCATCTGTTTGTGAGAAAATAGGTGAATGGAAAGTAGTAGTATAAGAGTTTACCTCATTTTCTCCTATGGCCATCATAGCTAGATCGTCTGAATCATCTGAGTAGATTTGACAGTCTGGTGATGTAGGAAGTTCATCACTTTGATATTCAGATTCTTCAGTCAGCATTGCTTGCTTATCTGAAGTTCTTCTCCTTGGCCTTCTTTCTTCTTTGTCGTCCAGCTCAGGGCATTCATAGACATAGTGTCCTGGTTTGCCACAGTTGAAGCAAGATCCAGGTTTCTGATTTGAGTTGCCTCTCCTTGGAGGAGTGGCATCTCTTCTTCTAGATCCTCGGCTGTCAGATGACTCCACATCCTTTCTAGGATGTCTTTCTGGTGTTCTTTCTCTGGAACCTCTGGAAGGTGATCTTGCTCTTCTATCTTTGTAGTTTCTATAGAACTTTCTATATTTGCTGTTGAGAGTGTTCATCCTTTCAAATCTTTTGATCATAAGGGCCATTTGCTCTTTCAGGCTCATGTCTGATCCTTCACAGTCTTCTGTTTTCAGAGAGGTCTTGCCAGATGAGGTGCTTGCAGCTTTTGTATTGGCTGCCTTGAAGGCTACAGTCTTGGAGGTAGATGGGGTTACAGTTGGCTCATCACTTCCTGAGTTCTCTTCTCTTTCAAGATCATATTCATGGGCTTTCAGGTTCTGAAATAGAGTTTGTGCAGACCATTTCTTGATATCTTGAGTATCTTTGATGATGGTCTTCTTGAGTCTCCATTTCTTGGTTAGAGAATCTAAGATCTTTAGATTTTTCTCTCTATTTGTGTATTTCTTGCCCAGAGATTCTATCTCATTGATGATCTTGGTAAATCTGTTGTCTAACTGATCAATAGACTCTTCTGGTTGCATCTTGAAGTGTTCGAACTTCTTGACTGCTGTAGACAACTTGGATTCTTTGATCAGCTCAGTTCCTTCACAAAGAAGTGCCAATGCCTCCCACATCTCTCTGGCTGACTCACAATGGATTACCTTTGCAATGTACTCATTTGGAAGAGTTTGCATTATGTAATCTTGAGCAATGCTATCAAGATTTGATTGCTTCATCTCTTCTGGTGTGAGATCCTTCATGGGCTTGGGAACCAGTTCTCCAACTGGGACTTCTGGATCACCATTTGCAGTGTTGACTGTCATGATGGTGATCGGGCCTTCTGTGATTACAGACCACATCTTGTAGTGGACTGATGTGAGATTCTTCCTCATCCTGATCTTCCAGTAATCATAATCCTCCACTGAAAACTTAGGCAACTTACGCATATTAGCACTCATGCTGTATGAGTTTTCGAAAACAAGTTTTTCAAAAAGAAAAGATCTGTTCAAGCGGACTACAGAGAGACTCCCTCAAGTCTTCTGATAATCTAGAGACAGTAGTCCGTTAGAACCACTGCTCTGATACCACTTGTTGGTCCCTGAACGAGTAGTGAATGGGATTAAAGTCTAGAGGGGAGGGGTGAATAGACTTTAAAACTTTTTCAAACAGAGTTGGGAACCTCTTCTGATTGCTATGTCAACTGGACTGCAAGTCTGCTGGTCCAGATGACTATAGTGATCTGACTGAAGAGGTTATATGCGGAAATATGGTGGCCCTGGTTTAGACTCGTTCTTGTAACTTGTTTTACTTAATGAAACTACTCAGCTGATGCTGGTTTGAAAGTTATGGACCTTTTTTTTTTTTTGAAGAGTGTTGAAATCACAGTATGCACTATATAACAATGAATGTAAAAGCAGAAATGTAAAGTGCAGAAAGTAAATAACACCGGATTTATAGTGGTTCGGATATACGATCCTACGTCCACTCTCACGTCCTAACGTGATGTTTAATCCCTTTAATTTCCACAAATTACAAGGGTCTTGTCCTTTATAGTCCCAAGGTTAGGACTTTGAGATCTGAGCCGTCCTAACAGCTGCGGTCTCCACAAGTGATTGTAAGCACTTGCACTTTGGGGGGGTTTCAAAAACTTTAACCTTTCGGTGAGGGTTTGGGGTTTTTGAGATGTATCCAACTAATGGTTCAAGCTTATAATTTGCTTAACCACTATGCCTAAAA
Organism: Galeopsis tetrahit; assembly: GCA_963675135.1. Classification (NCBI taxonomy): domain Eukaryota; kingdom Viridiplantae; phylum Streptophyta; class Magnoliopsida; order Lamiales; family Lamiaceae; genus Galeopsis; species Galeopsis tetrahit. The sequence continues at coordinate 37,595,532 of OY776122.1, forward strand.
CAACTGATATACAATATGAACAAGTTTCAGGTTCTTAAGGGTTGGATAGGAAGCACTTAAGAGCTATGGATAGTCTAATGGATTTCTGGCTCTTGGAGAACTCTTAGAACAATGTGGCTTTTTGCTTGATTGCTTGCTTAGCTTGTGAATTCTCTCTTGTAGCTTCTTGTTTTTAGTGATTCCTCATCCTCTTGTATTTATAATGGAGATTGGGTGCAACTAGCCGTTGGAGTTGACTAGCCGTTTGAGCAATCTTCCCATAATAGCTTGATTCCTTGATTCCAGCTACTTGATTGCTTCAATCCTGGGATCATGTCAATCTTCTAAATAAGGTAGGTCTTCGTTTAAATTGCAAGATGACTTGGGAATCAGCCGAGTCCTGGAAGAGCACATAGTCTTCTGATCTGTACTTCTAGTCTTCTGACTACTCTTCTGGCCTTAGGTCTTCTGTCTTCTGATATCAGACGAGTACTACTCTTCTGATCTGGAAATTCTTTGTACTGCTTTAGGCCATCTTCAATCTGGGACTCCATCAGATAAGTAGGTATACAAGCACCTTAACATATCTGGTCTTCAAGGATCTTCTAGTCTTCATGTCTTCTACTCTTCTCATCTTGAGGATAGGCATGTAAGCCATGACTGTGCTGATCAGCTGCTATCAATACAGTTGATCACACAAAACTATTCTAAGCTGTTCTATACAAGTCAGCTGATCCTATTACATTTATAAACTCTAAGTGTTTTGGCCATCAAAACTATTCTAACATCAAGTGGGGCTTAGGGTGAATTTATATCCCAACAATATCAGGTCTAATCTGTGCCATTGATGTTTAGAAAGAAAGCTTGAGAAAAATGCAGAAGGTTAGGGTTTCAAAGAGTGAGAGTATGCGTGGGGAAGAAATGAAAACTTGGGGGCTTCTTAAGACTTAGAGTATATTCCAAAAGGAATGTTTGTCATTGAGTTGGTGAGTCTTAAGGCAATTCAACGGTTGTTAAAAGAGGAAATCAATTTTGAATGGCCATGATTAATTCAGGGAAGTTGTCCAAAAACTGATCCAACGGTTGAAATTAATAAATCAGTTTTGAAAACTGTTTTATCAAAACGTGGGATGTGAAGTTAAGGTTGATTAAGGTTGGGGGGTTATCAAGGTAGATTGTGGGCTAGAAATGTTTAATGTAAACAAGAATTAAATCTTTGCATTAAATGCATTGAAAGTGACTTTTTGGGTAAGGGACAAATTAAATCTTTGAAAAGGTGATGGTTTTAAGAGGTATGGGACATCCATCAACCTAGGCAATGATTACCAAAAATAGGTGCTTATCAAACATATATTTGTTTGATATCCATTTCAGCTTATCTGGCCCTACATGGTCAAGTGTCCTGACCCAAATATCCTGAAGTGGGCCCAGATCAGTAATGATCTGCCCAACTTCCCTGATCAACTTTTTGGGTAATTTCTTCTGAATTTCAGTAGACTTTGCCCAAGTCTGCTGAAGAACACTTTCAGTTCCCCCTTGATTAATAAATTCCATTGGGCTTACTTGTCCATCTTTCCTGGATCAAGAAGTCCCAACTCTACTGAAAGTTTCATGAACCTTGCTTCAGCTAGTGGTTTGGTCAATATATCAGCCTTTTGGTGATCAGTGTGAATTTTCACCAGCTTGATGTCCTTCTTCTCCACATGATCCCTTATGTAGTGATGCTTGATGTCCACATGTTTGCATCTTGTGTGTAACACTGGATTTTGTGATATTGCTATGGCACTGTTGTTATCACAAAATATGGGCACTTTTGTAGAGTTGACATTGTAGTCTCTAAGTTGTTGTCTCAACCAAAGAATTTGAGCACAACAACTTCCAGCTGCAACATACTTAGCTTCAGTAGTGGAAGTGGCCACAATGTTTTGCTTCTTTGAGAACCAAGAAATGAGCTTGTTTCCCAAAAATTGACATGTTACTAAAGTGGACTTTCTATCAATTTTGCATCCTCCATAATCAGCATCTAAGTAGCCAGTTAGCTCAATGTTGTCATCAGCAGGATACCAAAGGCCTACATTCTCAGTGCCTTTGAGGTATCTCAAAATCCTTTTTGCAGCCTCTGATGAGTTTTCTTAGGGTTGGCTTGGAACCTTGCACATACACCTACTGCAAAGGTGGTGTCAGGTCTATTGGCTGTGAGATAGAGAAGATATCCAATGATTCCTCTATACTTAGTAGAGTTGGTTGGAACACCACTCTCATCTGGATCCATTTTCCAGTTTGTGTTCATTGGGATCCTCACTGGCTTTCTAGTTTCACAACCAAACTTTTTGATCATCTCCCTTGTGTACTTTGCTTGATTGATGAAGATTCTTTCTTTAGATTGCTTGACTTGTAGTCCCAAGAAGAAATTCATCAGCCCCATCATTGACATCTCAAATTTGCTTTGCATGAGCTTTGAGAACTTTTCACAAAGCTTCTCACTTGAGGATCCAAATATGATGTCATCAACATATATTTGGACAAGCAAGATGTCATCTTCTTCACAGATTTTGAACAAGGTTCTGTTTACTGTCCCTTTGACAAAACCATTATCCAACAAGAATTGTTACAGAGTGTCATACTGTTGGGAATAAAATGATTTTGATTTAGATACCAAAACCCCTGATTGATGATGTTCAGATTAGTTGAGATAAGCTCAAGTCTAGTTCAGGCAAGTTGTCTCAGTACACTTGAATTTGTAGATTGCTTAAGTGAAAAATCTCAGAAATGTTGTGAGATTTTAGTGTTCAGGATAGTTGTCCAAAGCTGGAATGTTAGGCAGCTTGATAAGTCTATAGGACAAAGTTGCTGAACTTACAAGACAGACTGACCAAGTGGACAACTTAGCTGAAGAGACCAAGAGCAGTAAAGCAATGCTCATAAATGCAAATGATCAAGACAGTTGAAGTACAAATGATCAAGAGCATTGAATGACCAAGCCCACAAAAGACACATTTAACGAAGCATTTATTGCCAATCATGCCTGAACCAAGCAGTAAAGACTTAGAGCATTAAAGAATGAAGCATTGAATGAATGTTGGAACATTCTAAACTGCAGCAGGAATGTTCAGGGAGCTTGTCCCATCTGACCGTTGATTGAGTGTAGAGTTGCCACAAATCAACCTTGGAAAATGTGCATATTTGGAATCTGACACAAGTCTTCTCAGCTGCATTTTTCAGAAGTTAACACATTCATTCAAGCAACCATTGAAGACCCCTTTTACACAGTGGATAAAAGGATGCCAAGCTTCATAGCCGTTTCAATGGTGCTGCAAATAGACATATTTGAATTGCTATCCCTCCAACGGTTAGCTGCTCAAATTTGTCTATAAATACAGAAGTGATCAAGGGATTCAATTATCCAACTACAAGCTATCAAACTATCATCAAGCTTTCAAAGGAAACCAAGCTGTTCTTCAGAATCCCAAGTTTCCTGAATCACTTCAATTAGCTAAACCAATCCTTGTAATCATCCAAAGCTTAGCATTGAGATATCCTAAGCCTTTACACTGTTCTTATTGTAAAGGATATCTCTACTAGTTGGAACCAAACCTCAAACCCTATCTCATTTAGTGAAGAGAGAGTTTGTTGTAGAAGTGAGGAGTTAAGGACTGTTATTGTGAAACACAGTCTTAACTCAGAGATATTGAGCACTAGGACTCAGGTTATCCTAGGGATCAAAGCACTAAGAGAGTGTTGTTGATCAGTGCACCTTGGCACTATAAAACAAGCTAATTCCATTGTGAAGGAATTATCTTGTTCAATCAGGGAAAGTGGATGTAGGAGCTTGAGTCTCTGAACCACTATAAACTTGTGTGCCATTTACTTAAAGCATTCTTTATTGCACTTACATTCAAACACATTTTAAAGAAGCAAAACTCAGTAAGTGAGAAAATCTGTTTTGGACAAAGTCCCTGATAACCTGTATCTTTTCAGAAATTAACTTGGAGTATTTCTTTAAGTTAAAGGCCAACCACATTTGGCACTTAGCAACTCTTTTAGATATTTAGCCAACTGATCACTCAATAGTAATCAGTAGGACAAGTATCTATCAAAGTTCACACTCAGGCCAGTTGTGAGACAACTTGCCTGATAAGACCAGTTTGTCAAAAAGAAAAAGAATTTGCATACACAAGTGCATTCCCCCCCCCCCATACACTTGTGTTATACTCCACCAAGGACCAACACATACCAAGCTCTTTGAGCTTGCTTAAGTCCATAAAGGGCTTTCTTCAGTCTGTACACTCGGTTCCCTTCTTCAAAACCTGGAGGTTGCTCAACATAGACTTCTTCTTTGAGCACTCCATTAAAAAAGGCACTCTTAACATCCATCTGATAGACTTTGAACCTTTTATGGGCAGCATAAGCTAAGAATAGCCTTATTGCTTCAAGTCTTGCCACTAGTGCAAATGTCTCGTCATAGTCAATGCCTTCTGATTGACAATAACCCTTGGCTACCAATCTGGCCTTGTTCCTGACTATCACATCATTCTCATTCTTCTTGTTCTTGAACACCCACTTTGTTCCAATAACATCTTGATGTGATGGTCTGTCAACCAGCTCCCATACATCATTTCTTGTAAACTGGTTCATCTCCTCTTGCATGGCTGTAATCCAATTTGGGTCTTGAAGTGCTTCTTCAATGTCCTTGGGTTCCTGTTCTGATAGGAAACAACAAAACAAAGTACTTTCACCATGAAACCTTCTAGTTTTGACTCCTACACTTGGATCACCAAGTATAAGGTTAGTTGGATGGTCAGATAACCAAGTCCTTCTTTTCCTGTTCCCTTTAGTAGAGTTGTCCTCTACTAAGGTTGAGTCACTAGCATCATAAAATCAGGAAAGTTTAATGCAAGATCTAATTCAGGATTATATTCAGGGGTGTTGGCCTCAATGTCAGGGACATTGTCATTTTCAACATTTTCATTTCCCCCTTGAATATTGAATCCATTAACTACCTCAGCAATGCCTACTTCTTCATTGGTAGTTGTTACCTGATTATGAACTAGGATTGAGTCATTCAGTTCATCATTTCCTTTAGTGGGGTTTATCTCAGGGAGATTGCCTTCAGGAGTGTTGTCCAGTGTAATGTTTTCAGGAGGATTGGCCTGGACAACTTCTATGAACATAGTATCTTTGTCTTTTAGACTTAGTCTGGTTTTCCTTTGTGTGATTTCATCAGTTTCCAGGGTTTTATTCCTGTTCTCAAAGATAGCTTCATCAAACACAACATGAGGTGTTTCTTCCACAATAAGGGTTTTACAATTGTAGACCCTGAAATCTCTACTGATTTGGGAATATCCAAGAAATATCCCCTCATCACCTTTGCTGTCAAAAACTTTCAATTGTTCTTTCCCATTATTGTGAATGAAACACTTACAACCAAATATGTGAAAGTATGATACTTTGGGCAATCTTCCTTTCCAGAGTTCATAAGGGGTTTTACCTTGACCCTTAGTAATCAAACATCTATTTTGAGTATAGCATGCAGTGTTTATAGCTTCAGCCCAAAACCTCTTAGGTAGATTTGAATCAGCAATTAAGGTTCTATCACCCTCTTTAAGAGTTCTATTTCTTCTTTCAGCTACCCCATTCTGCTGAGGGGTTCTAGCTGCTGAGGTCTCATGGGTACTTCCATTTTCAGTGCAATACTCATTGATGTATGAATTTATGAACTCAGTGCCTTTATCAGATCTTATCTTGATTATATTAAGGCTTTTCTCATTTGATAGTCTCTTTAGAAGTTCAGGGAGTTTGACTTGAGTTTCCTTCTTATTAAGGAGAAATACTACCCATGTGAACCTAGAGAAGTCATCTACTACAACCAATGTGTATTTTCTTCCATTTATGCTTGTAGGGGTAATTGGTCCAAATAAGTCCATATGTAACAGTTCAAGTACCCTTTCAGTAGAAATGACTGGTTTGCCTTTAAATGAAGCTTTAATCTGTTTTCCTTCTTGACATGGTTTACGAACATGTTTTTTAATGAAAACTTCATTAGGCAGTCCTTTAACTAATGCATTTCTAACCTTTTATGCTATAACCAATTTTGTTCATTTGAGCTCCTTGCAATAAAGCATGTTGCATCAGTAGACTTGTCCCAACCAGCAAAATACACATTTCCTTTCCTAGTTCCAGTCAGTAGAATTTGTTGAGTTTTATCTTTTATTAGGCATTTATTACTTGTGAACTCAACATTATATCCTTTATCACAAAACTGACTTATGCTTAGGAGATTATACTTGAGACCAGCCACATAAGACACATTGGATACCTTGATATTACCAATTATTAAGGTACCATAACCTTTTGTAGTTGCTTGTGAGCTGTCTCCAAATGTGATATTAAGACCTTCTTGTTATATGAAATAAGTGAGGAGTGTTTTGTTTCCAGTCATGTGCCTTGAACATCCACTGTCCAAGTACCATGCTGTCATTTTGCTTAAGCTCCTCAGCTTCTTGTGGTCCTTTGGTACCTGCAATGATCAAGCTTTAGGTACCCTTTGAATTTTGGGTCCTGAGAGGTTAGTTGTACCTTTAGGAACCCAAACTTGCCTAATAACCCTGATTGATTCAAGGTGGCTAAGTTGTTTTCCTCTAGCATCAACATACACAGTTTTTCCCTTAAATTCCTATGGGAAAGAATGTGTGAAAGTGTTGACTCTGTAAGTATCAAGAGAGTTGTCATTTCTCCTGAACTTGTGAGTTCTTTGTGCAGCTTGAGGGAATCTTTGAGGATGGGCATATAGATGACCATTACCCTTTGGCATGAAGGGTTTTGGTTGTCTCATTTTATTGTGCCTATAAGGAGAGTTGGCCTTAGGTCTGTTCAACTGAGGTTGCCTCAGGGGAGTTGGCCTAGGCTGAACATACGTTGGACAACCTCTCTGAATGTTGTTCAGATGAGCTGCCCTTCCATTGGATCTACTCTGCTGAACACCATTCCTCTTGTATTCAGGGACTTTGGCCATTTCCTTAGGTATGGGCCTAGTTCCCTGAAATACTTGAGTGGGCACCTCATGCACTTTGCCCTTTCCTTTGTTCAGTGGTTGAATTGATTCATTTTCAGCTTGTTGTGCCACTGACCTAACTAAGACTCTCTTAGTGTTACTTGTTGAAGCAACACTAAGACAAGGTGAAGATCGAATGGATCATATCCCAATCCACTCTTTTGAGCCATAGGTCTTTGGAAGCTTTGAATTTCCTTTATTGCCTTAGAGGATTTATTCATTGCAGACATCTTAATTCTCAAGCTCTTTTCACTTGATTTGAAAATATCATATTCATGTGAGAGGTTTTCAAATTTAGCTTGAAGAATTTTAAGTTCAAAGTTCTTTCTCTTCTGAATAAGAAGTTGCTCATCAATCTGCTTTTGTTGGTCAACTATCCTGAGAGAAGCTTCCTCAAACTCTCTCAAGACTTGTTGATACAACTAAGTAGACTTGACATCAACCACAAATTCAGAAGGTTTTGTAAGTTCAATGGATAGCCTTTCATTTTCTCTCATACAATTATCATGAAATTCTTGCAGCCTAGTGAAGTCTTCCATCAACTTTCCAAAGGAGAGTTTCAAGTTGACATCACTAGTGTTCAGTGATTGAATTGATGGGTAGCTAGAAGTAGAAGATACCTCATCATCTTCTATGGCCATGTTGCAGACATCATCATCATCACTGTTAGAGAACAGTCCATCATCAGAAGAGTTGAAGCTTTCAGCACTTTGAGATTCATCACCAGCCATCATGGCTTTTCTGTTGGTGAATATTTTGTCTCTTTTAGCTTGCCTCTCCTTTCTTTCTTTTGAGCTGAGTTCAGGGCAGTCATATTGGAAGTGCCTCTTCTTTTGACAATTGTAGCACAGGTCTTCATCATCATCTTTCCTTGGATCATCTCTTCTTCTAGATGATGAAGGTTCAACTCTGTTGGACTTTCTTCTATCAGAGTATTTATCCTCTGATTTTCTTTCTTCAGGTCTTTCCTCATCAGCCTTGGCTTTAGGAGAGTTTTACCTTCTCCTGACCTTGTTGTCTTGGTATAATTTCTTGTATCTACCAAACCTTGAGTTGAGTTTGTCAAACCTTCTAGCCGTGAGGGCTAGTTCTTCCTTCATTTCAGCCTTAGAGAATGACTTTGATGATCTTGGAGTGGACTGCATCTCTGGTTCAGCAGTTTTTGCTTTGAATGCCACTCCTTTTGTTGGTAAGGAAGATTCCTCAGTTGGCTTTCTTCTGTTGAGGTCAAACTCATAAGCTTTGAGTAATGAGAAGACTTGTTGCATGGGCATGGTGGAGAGATCTTTAGTATTCTGCATCATTACAGAATATACATCCCACTTTGGAGTGAGACTTCTTAGAATCTTGAGTGCAATTTCTCTCTTGGAGTACACCTTGCCCATTGAGCTGATCTCATTCATTATGTCAGTGAATCTACCAGCAAATTTGTCAATGGATTCTTTAGATTCCATTGTGAATTGTTCAAACTTCTACACAACAACTAGGAGCTTATTCTCCTTGATCTTGTCAGTACCCTCACACATTTCAGCAAGGGTGTCCCAAATTTCTTTGGCTGTTGTACAGTGGTAGACTCTCTCCATTACTGCATCTGGAATTGTTTGATAGAGAGTGTTCATTGCCAGATAATTGAGATTATGTTTCATTCTTTCTTCAGTGGTGAGGTCATATTCATCCTTGGGAATCTCCTCCCTTATATCAGCTCTTTGTTCATCAATGACTCTGGGATTGGCTTGAGTGAACATGAATGGACCCCTTGCGATTACTCTCTGCATCTCATTGTGGAGGATTGCAAGATGAGCTCTCATTCTGATTTTCCAGATATCATAGTTCTCAATTGAGAACATGGGCAGCTTATGATGTGATATATGATTGACAGGGTCTTGAGCCATATTGTTGATATTGTTGTTGTTATTGTTGTTGTTGTTCTGGTTCTGGTTGTTGTGATTGCCCCTTGCCATGTCTCAGATAAGAGGGGTTATACAATAAATATGTTAAGAATTCAGACAGATCAGTTCAGTGACCAAACTAAAATATAGTTTTTTTTTTTAAAATTAAGATGGATTTTCAGAAGCAGTGGTCTTTGAACCCCTGCTCTGATACCACTTGTTGGTCCTGAAATGAGTATATAACAAGTGTATGGGGGGGGGGAATACACTTGTATGCAAATCTTTTTCAAACTTTAATCAAATCAGGCTTCAGCAATGTTGTCCTGGACAACTCTTCTGATATGTATAACTTTCAGAAGATAATCAAACTACTAAGTACTATTGCGTAATGTGTTGAATAACTATCTAAGTAAGTTATAAGTGCGGAATTATGGTTGGCCCTTTATGTTTAAACTCCTTTTAATTCTGAAATCTTTCTTAACACTTAATTTCAACTTTCAGGGGACTTGTCCCAAAACAGTTTTACACACTCTTGAATGTATATCTTTTAAAGATCAGTTTGTGTGCTGTGTATGAATGTGTTACTTTTATGAAAATACTTGGAAGTAAACAACACAAGAGGTATAGTGGTTCAGAGACTCAAGCTCCTACATCCACTTTCCCTGATTTAACAGGATAATTCCTTTCTCTTGGAATTAGCTTGTTTTATAGTGCCAAGGTGCACTTGATCAACCACACCACTCCTTGGTGCCTTGATCCCTAGGAGTTCAGAGTCCTAGTACTCTCTTCTCAACTCAGAAGTGAATTGTTCTTCTCTCAATAATTAGTTCCTTACACTTCTACTACAACAACCTTTTAACTTTCTTCGTAAAGGTATACGGGTTTGTTGGGAATAAAATGAGAAGTTTTGATTAAGATACCAAAACCCCTTAAGACAAACCAAATAGATAAAGTCAGATTTCAATGAACATGTTCTAGGAATGTTAGAACATGTAGCTTAAGGCTAGTTGAGAAGCTGGAATGTTAGGCAGCTCTTAGAATAATAGATGCACTAGTTGAGGGGGAACACATGCTTAGAAGACTGCAAGAATCAAGTCCCCTCAAGGCTCAAAATCAAATTGACCTTAAGTCTGCTGAAGGACAACTGTGCTGATCAAGTCAGCTTAGTTGAAGTACAACCTATCTGAAGATCAACTGAATAGAATGCATCATCAAGACCAAGTCTGCTGAAGCAAATTTCAAAGTTCAGAAGGTTTGTTCAGCAAGAATGTATCAGCACAATTGAACCAGAACAGTTTCAAGAACTAGCCCAACTCTACTGATAAGGTCAAGGCTACTGATCTAAAGCCATGAATGCTCAAAGAACATCAAAAGATATACATGGAAAGAGAAAGAGCCAAGTCATCTGAAGAGCAAAGCCAACATTGCTGATAAGCAAACTCTGCTAATCCTGATAAGCAGAATTGTCCAAGTGATAAGGAATGTTGTCCTTATCATAGGATAAATGATCAGAAGTGATGTCCATGTTTGATCAAGTGAATCTTGAATTCAGACATTGGGAAAAGTGCCTCAAAGTCAAGACAAAATGCTTACAACCGTTTACTTCCCAAATTAAGGACATGTCACTTTCAAAGAATCTGTCTTCCAGTTGCAGAGTTCAAGGAAGACAAATATAGACAATTGAGGCTGTCTTTCCAACGGGAAAATCCTCAAATTGTTCTATAAATACAGAAGTGTGGAAACCATTGAAGGCATCCAACTACAAGCTAACAATTCTGAGATCTTAGGGAAACTCAAAGCCTTCAAGCTTTCATAGAACATCTCAGTTTCCAGAAACACTTCATCTAAGCTGAACCTCATTGTATATTCATACAAGCTTAGAGAGATATCCTATCCTTTTACACTGAGCTCATTGTAAAGGATATCTCAACCTAGTTGGAACCAACATCAACCCTTATACCTTTCCAAAAGAGAGATAAAAGGTTGTTGTAGTAGAACTGGTAGAATTGACTGTTGAGAGAAGAACAGTTCAATTCTAAGTTGAGAAGAGAGTACTAGGACTTTGATATCCTAGGGATCAAGGCACCAAGGAGTGGTGTGGTTGATCAAAGTGCACCTTGGCACTATAAAACAAGTAATTCCAAGAGATAAGGAATTATCCTGTTAAATCAGGAAAAGTGGATGTAGGAGCTTGAGTCTCTGAACCACTAAAATTCTTGTGTTGATTTCCATTCAAGTACTTTCATACAAATAACACATACTACACTGCACACAAAGTAACCTTTCAAAGACATATACTTAAGATTGTGCAAAACTGATTTGGACAAGTTCCCTGAAAAACTGTACAAATTGTTAAGAAGATTTCAGAACTTAAAGGAGTTTTAAACTAAAGGGCCAACCACTAATTCCGCACATATAACTCTCTTAGATAGTTATTCAACTAAGTACTCAATAGTACTTAGTAGTTTGATTATCTTTAAAGAGTTATTCATCTCAGAAGAGTTGTCCAGGACAACCTTGCTGAAGTCTGTTTAGTTAAAGTTTGTAAAGATTTTCATACAAGTGTATTCCCTCCCCCATACACCTGTTATATACTCCTTTCAGGACCAACAAGGTTGATGTTGGTTCCAACCAGGTGAGATATCCTTTACAATGAGCTCAGTGTATAGGATAAGATATCTCTCTAAGCTTTGAATGTTTTACAATAAGGTTCAGCTTAGAAGAAGTGTTATAGAAACTAGGAATGTTCTTTGAAAGCTTGAAGGCTTAGTGTTTCCTTTGAATTTCAGGATTGTTCGATTGTAGTTGGATGCCTTCAAATGGTTTCCACACTTCTGTATTTATAGAACAAATTGAGGTTATGTCCGTTGGAGAGACAACCACAAAATGTCTATATTTGTCTTCCTTGAACTCTGCAACTGGAAGACAGTTACTTGAAAGTGACATGTCCTTAATTTGGGAAGTAAACGGCTGTAAACTCTTTGTCTTGACTTTGAAGCACTCTTCCCAATGTCTGACTTGAAGATTCACTTGATCAAACATGGACCTCACTTCTGATCATTGGTCCTTTGATAAGGACAACTTCCTTATCATCTGGACAATTCTGCTTATCAATATCAGCATACTTGGCTTATCATTAGTGTTGGCTTGGCTCTTTCAGATGACTTGACTCTTTTTTTTTCATACCACATCTCTTGATGGTTCTTGAGCATTCATGCTTCCATATTAGTGTTTTGATCCTAGCAGCATAGTTGGCCTTTGCCTTATAACTGTTCTGGTTCAAGTGTGCTGAGACATTCTTGCTGGACATCTCTTCTGAATCTTTGACATATACTTCAGTAGACTTGGTCTTATAGATGTATTATATTCAATTGATCTTCAGAGAGACTTGGGCATATACTGAATTTACTTGATCAGTACAGTTGGTCATTTAGTGCTTCATCAGTCTTGGGATCAAATTGATTCTGAGCCTTGAGGGGACTTGATTCTTGTATTCTTTTAAGAATGTGTTCCCCCTCAACTTGTACATCTTAACAACCTAAGAGCTGCCTAACAAACCAGCTTTTCAACTAGCCTAATCTACATGTTCCAACATTCCTGAAATATGTTCATATCAATTTGACTTATTTATTTGGCATGTCTTAAGGGGTTTTGGTATCTTAATCAAAATTCTCATTTTATTCCCAACACAGAGCTCAAGGAGGTCCTGGATAATTACGAGCGTGCATCTGGCCAGGTGGTTAACTATGATAAATCCACGATACTCTTCAGCCCAAATGCGTCGGACAACTCAAAATTTTTGGTGAATCAGGCTTTGGGAATCCGAGCCACCCAGGGCCACCTGATTTACCTTGGTCTACCTACCTTTTCAGTTAGAGCAAAACATATTCAATTCTCCTACCTGATTGATAGAATGAAAGATATAATTGACAACTGGAAAAATAAGGAATTTTCTGAAAGGGTTAGGGAGGTTTTTTATCCGATCGGTTCTCAAAGAAATTCATACTTACACGATGATGTGCTTCAAAGTGCCTATGCAAGTTTGTGAACAAATGGAGAGACTTATGACATATTTCTGTTGGGGAAGAAAAGAAGGTGGTAATAAAATGCATTGACATAAGTGAGAAGATTTATGTAGACCTAAAGAGGAAGGCGGGACGGGATTCAAAAGAATGCACTTATTCAATGATGCACTCCTGGCTAGGCAAGTCTAGAGATGCATTAAAGAGCCGACGTCCCTTCTCAATAGAGTTCTTAAGGCTAGATATTATAAGCACATGGATATTATGGAAGCGGATACCGGTAACAACCCGTCATTCACCTAGCGATCCTTATGTAAAAGTAGATACACCCTAGTGCTAGGTTTGCGTTGGGTGATTGGTAATGGAAATTCAATCAAGATCCATAAACACGCCTGGGTGCATGGGATAAAGAGTGGTAAAATATCATCAAGAATTGTGGCTGCCCCAAATATTAATTACTTTATTAATGATGGGATAGAATGGAAAGAGGATATGATTAGGATTGCTTTCAACCACTTTGAGGCAGAAGGAATACTTCGAACCCAGGTTGGAAACAAGCAGGACGAGGACAAGAGATTCTGGAAAGAGGATGTTATGGGAGATTACTTTGTCAGTTCGGGGTATCAAATAATCATGAAGGAAAGCTACTTCAGCCCCCGCCGCGCATCCTCGTCATCTGGAAAGTGGGGTATCCGGTGGTGGAATCGAATGTGAAAAATGAGGAAACCACCAAAGGTCCGAATCTTTTGTTGGAAAATGTGCAAGGACTTCATCAAAATAGAAGGAAATCTCGCCAGAAGACATATTCCAATCCGTCCCATTTGTGGCTTATGTGGGAAATATTACCCAAGTACTACCCATGCACTTTTCCACTGTTCAAAAGTCGAAAGAGTATGGGGCAGAGCCAACTTAAAAGGGGTGATCAAATTAGGAGAGGGAATGGAAACACTTGACTTTCTTAATTGTTTGCGCTCAAACCTGCAAAACCCTGATTTTGAGAGAATCGTGATGATAGCATGGGGGATCTAGATAGAAAGATGCACAATTCTCCATTCAAATGCTAATACTCTAAAGGATATGGACCCCAAGATTGGGGACATAGTCCTCTACTACCTGGATGCCTACCAACAACAGTTGGAGAAAACAAATGATAGACCTAACATGCATCAGGAAGGATGGGTCAATGAAGGACCGGAAAGTTCGGAGGATTTTGTTCTGGAAGTTGATGGAGCACATAAGAGTGAGGAGAGACGATATGGAATTCGGGGAATCCTCCGGCGGTCAAACAGGACAATTGTTACTGAGTTTGATGAGAGAATTAAACCCCAAAGACAAGCGCTTGGAGTAGAACTGATGGCAATCTTAGGAGGAATTAAAATAGCCAAGAGGCGGAATGTGGGATATCTGGAAGTACAGACGGATTCCCAATAGGCGGTTTCTCTATGCCGACAACAAAGGACAACTTTAGGACCTAAAGAGTGTATTGTTAGTGAGATTCTCTCATTAACCAATGAATTTGTAGTGTGCAAATTCAAATATTTCCCGAGAAATGAGCTAAAAGAAGTGCACAATCTGGCTCGTTATGGAGCAGACTCTACCATTCCTCAAGATTGAAATGGAGCAGTCTTTGGGCTGGAGCAGGAATTCCCTTAACTAACAATCTTCACTACCCTGTTACCTATGCAATTTGAACTCTGCCAAAAAAAAAAAAAAAACACGACGAGACTCCCTAGCTAAGAGGTGAGCAACAACGTTTGCACTCTGCCTGGCAAAGGTAATCATCATATTTTCGAATTAAACATAGCTTGGCAAGCTATGATAAAATCCCCAAAACACGAATCCTTTAAATCAATCGAATTAATAACATCGACCATTATTTTTGGAAACTCCTTCAATTCTGCAATTGTCCACTCCCTATGATTTCAGCAATGATAGGGCTTTATGGAAGCTCATGGCCTCGCCCACATCTACCTCAAAACAGCATGTCACCACTTTCGATCTACAGAACTCGATGACTGAAAATTGACCACCTCAAAATAAGTCTGACAAAAAACTGGCATCTTCAAGAGAACCCCGACGTTAAGAGACGAGCATTGTAAATTATCTTCTCTGAAACATAAAAGAGAGTCTATTGTCTGATAGAGTCTACGACATTATCGAAATCAACACCCAGTCCCAGCTGTATAGAACTCAACCCAAGTTGATTTCAAAATCAACTTAAGGTAAATCTATTCTCTTTGTGCCACCTTTATCTTATGATATTGTGAGAAATGTTTTGTCACACTCTCAATCTCAACCACTATCCGCTAATGCACGAGGATTTTTTTTTTTCAAGATCGGGGTGGTTGTAAAAAGAGGACCGCAACTTTACGAGCAGGCAAAATTAGACCCACAACTCTTTTTTTCCTGCAATTTCAGGCCAAGTTAGCACGAGTGGCCCAATTTCAGACTGGTTTTGCCTATGAAAGTCACGTGAGGCCTATTTTTTCGGGTTGAACTTTCGGAAAGTAGCAAAAAGAGGACCACAACTTTATGCACTGGAAAAATTAGACTCGTAGCTTTTATTTTCGCAATTTCAGGCCCAATTAGTTAGACTGTCAAAAATTACAAAAATCACGTCATAATTCCAAAAAATTTACAAAATCACGACTTTCAAACGACACGACGTAATTCTAAAAGTTATACCAAAATTAAAAAAAAAATTAACAATGTAATCATACATTAAAATCCCTTCATCTTTAACATCGTGCCATCGCCGCCCACCACCCCTATTTTGCTACCAAATCTAAAATTACGTTGTGAAGATGTTGCTGAAAAATAGGGGTGGCGGTTACACAAGGTTAAAGATAGAGAATTTGGGTGTAAGATTACATCGTGATTTTTTTTCGGATTTGGTGTAATTTTTGGGATTATGTCGTGTCATGACGTAGGGTTGTAAATGAATCGAATTGAATGTAATATTTGATTCGTTTCGTGAAAGTATTTGAATATTCATATTCATATACTGACACTACAAGAAAACTGCGATTTAGCCGTGAAAATATTTGTCGCCAATTATAATATTTTCGTCGCTAATGTGAATTAACGACGAAATAATTTTGTCGCGGGATTTGTTGCTATATGCCCGTCGCTAACGTGTTTGCGATAAAAAAATTAATTTAATCGCAAATGTTTGCGACAAAAAAATTATTTTTGTCGCAAATGTTTGCGATGAAAATTTGAGTTTCATCGCAAAATATTAGCAACGAAAATTTGAGTTTCATCGTAAAATATTAGTGACGAAAATATGAGTTTCATCGCAAAATGTTTGCGAGGAAAATCAAATATTTGTCGCAAACACGTTAGCGACGGGTGTATAGCAACAAATCCCGCGACGAAATTATTTCATCGCTAACTCACATTAGCGACGAAAATATTAGAATTAGCGATAAATTTTTTCGTGCCTAAAATAGTAGCTCCTTACTTTGTGGCTAATTTTTTTGCGATAAATATTTTAATTTCGTTGCAAATGTTAGTGATGAAACCCATATTTTTGTCGCTAATATTTGGCTATGGATATCCGATTTACGAATTTGTTCTCTAATTAAGCCCACTTCCGCAATCGACCAACCCGCACCCACACCCGCCCCGCCCCAACCCGTACCCAAACCACACCCGCCCCGCCCCAACCGACCCTAACCCAATCGTTCTTTAAACCCACACCCTACCCGCATCAATCCAACCCGTACCGCACCCACACCCGACCCGTCCCAACCGACCCGCACCCAACCCACACCCGAACCGCCCCAACCCGTACCGCACCCTCACCCGACCCTAACCCAACCCGATCCGCACCCACATACCCCCTCCCCCATTTTATTTAAATGACTATTTATTTGGTGTTGGTGGGAATCGATCCCGGGTGGGTGAGCGCCCATAGCTGGGCGCCCACCACTCGAGCAGACAACTCTTTGGTTCAGTTTTTAATATTAATTATATATGTATTCAATTTTACTAATTTAGTTAATTTACTTATTTAATAATTTATTTCACATATATTAATTGATTAATTTTAACTTTTATATATGTATATATTTTTGTATATATATTGTAATTTTTAAAACAATTCCAATTGTAAAAAATCAATGTTACTTTAACAATTCCAAAAAAATAATAAATATTACATCCAATCTTCATCCTCTCATCTTTATGTCCATCTTCATTTGCATCATCATATTTATAAATATTTTTATAAACATTCAAACTGATTTATAAGACACAAAATATGGAGAATTATTAAACATTTAATTATGTAAACCGATTTTCTTGATTTAATATGCATAATTGAAGTGGTACTCTTCCCTCATTCTTAGCGGGAATAACAATAAATAATTAATGAAATCAAGAAAACAGAAAAACATAAAACAAATTATACAGAATGAAATCAAAAAATTATACCCCAAAATAAATCAAATAAAAAACTTAATATGTCAAATTAATGAGTAAAAGTAAATGAAATTATATTGATCCTATTATTTCAAACATCATAGTGTTGGAATCGTCTCTATTATTTCACATTGTGCATGAACTCAAACTTTTTGTCTTTATTATGTTTAAACGACAACCATTTTTAATTCATTAGAATTAAACATGAAATAATCTATTTCATCACTAAAATATTAGAGACGAAATATAATTTTCATTATTGTTCTAGTTATTAAGAATAAAATAAAATATTGTGTTGCTAATATAGTGATGAAATATTTTAATTTTCTCTCGAATATTAAATCCACAAAATTAATCATGCAAATTTCAATTTTGAAATATAATTTTAATTGTTGTTCTTATTATTAACAACAAAATAAAATAATTTGTTGAAAGTGTGGTGATGAAATATTTTAATTAATTTTGTTGCAAATATTAATTCCAAGAAATTAGCCACAAATTAAAAAATATATTTCATCGTAAAATAATAGCGACTAAATATAATTTTCATTGTTGTCCTTATTATTAACAACAAAATAAAAGAATTTGTTGCTAGTTTAGCGATGAAATTTTTTTATTTCATCGCAAAAATTAATTTCAATATATTAGCCACAAAAAATTATATTTCATCGCAAAATATTAACGACGAAATATAATTTTCATTGTTGTTCTGATTATTAACAACAAAATGAAGCAATTCGTTACTATTATAGCGATAAAATATTTGAATTTCATTGCAAAAATTAATTTCAATAAATTAGCCACAAAAATTTCTATTTCATCGCAAAATATTAGTGACGAAATATAATTTTCATTGTTGTTCTGATTATTAACAACAAAATGAAGCAATTTATTGCTAATATAGCGATGAAATATATAGATTTTGTTGCAAAAATTAATTTCAAGAAATTAGCCACAAAAATTTCTATATCATCGCAAAATAATAGCAACGAAATATAATTTTCATTGCTGTTTTAATTATTAACAACAAAATGAAGCAATTTGTTGCTAATATAGCGATGAAATATATAAATTTTGTTGCAAAAATTAATTTCAAGAAATTAGCTACGAAAATTTCTAATTCATCGCAAAATATTAGCAACGAAATATAATTTGCATTGTTGTTCTGATTATTAACAACAAAATTAAGCAATTTGTTGTTAATATAGCGATGAAATATATAAATTTTGCTGCAAAAATTAATTTCAAGAATTTAGCCACGAAAATTTATATTTCATCGCAAAATATTAGCGACGAAATATAATTTTCATTGCTGTTTTGATTATTAACAACAAAATGAAGCAATTTGTTGCTAATATAGCGACGAAATATATAAATTTTGTTGCAAATATTAAATCTAACAATTTAGCGACGAAAATTTCTATTTCATTGCTAAAAATTGATTTTAGCGATGAAATTTAGATTTGTCGCAAAATTTTCGTCGCTATTCCCCCTGTTTCTTGTAGTGTGAAGACAAATCATTTGACACAAGAAATCAGTAGAGAGGAATGAGCTTAGAACAGTTAGCACAACAAAGGGAATGTTCATTCAAGAAAAAAATGAACTTTCAGAAAACTTGTCCCTAATTTGTCTATTAGATACATAGGACTGTTATCTTGGGATAAGTGCAAAGCTGCAACACAAACATAAGACAAAACAAATTTGGCAGCCGTTTTTCCCAAACTGAAGACATGTCACCATCATAATACTAGGAAGATCAATGCTCATTCCAAGGAAGCTAAAAATAGAATAAATTGAACCTTGTCCCTCCAACGGACGAATGTTCAAATTGCTCTATAAATACTGAAGATTACAAACTGAAGAGTCTACGAAAACTATAAGCAATCAAGCACTCAGGGGCTATCAAATCATTCAAGCAATCATTCAAAGTTTCCTATCACTTCAGTCTCAATATAAGCTAAGTCTAAACTTGTAATCTAATCAAAGCTTAGAGAGATATCCTAACATATCCTTTGTACTTCATTTTAAAGGGTATCTCAAACTAGTTGGAACCAACCTCATCCCTAAACCCTTCATAGATAGAATGAGTGAAGTGTTGTTGTAGAAGTGAGAAAATAAACTGTCAAGTGAAGAATAGTTTTAGTTCAGAGAAGTTGAGTGTTAGGACTTATAATTCTAAGGTATCAAAGAACTTAAAAGTGGTGCTTTTGATCAGTGCAACTTGGCACTATAAAACAAGTTAATTTCAAGAGATAAGGAATTATCATGTTCAATCAAGGAAAGTGGACGTAGCAGCTTGAGTCTCTGAACCACTATAAATTGTGTGTTATTTATATTCAGGACTTTATCATTCAAATACACTCATACACATCACACAAACTCTATTCAAAGCTCTTAATCTTAAGTTCGATAAAAATTGTTTTTGGGACAAGTCCCCTGAAAACCAGTACTCGTGTTGATTAATTATCAATTTATTTAGTAATGAATTTCTTAACTTTTTTCTCTTTAATTTCTTCGTTATTTGGTTTATGCTATGCGCGTGATATTTAATTATTTTGTGAGTTTGATCAACTTGTATAATTGATTATTTATTTCTAAAGTAAGTATATATGGATTTACATTATTGCATTCATGAGCCAAAATAATGAAAGTAAGACATTTTATATAAATTTGGGATAAGTCATCTGAGATGGGGTTGGGCGTACTTGCTAACATTATTAGTAGTGTTGATCGTATTCCTATCCGTCCTTATTCGCATGCTTTCAAAGTCATTGAAAATCGACTATGTTTGATAACTACGTACATACATATATATAAATATTTAGACTTTCTCGAAACTGCAAGTTTACGATTAAACCGTTAGTTCATTTTTCGTTTAATATTAAATTATTGTTGGCATGTATGATGTAGCATTGTAGCCTACACATGTCTGTAAATCACTGTAATAGTGTAAACATACAAAATAATTATTTTATATATGAGTATCAATAGTGTAATAAAAAAAATTATTTTGAGACAATTTTTACGATTAACTTATTACTAAAATGACTTACTCCCTCCGTCCCACAAGTGTTTGCACCACAAGATGGGCACACTTTTTAAGAAAATAGTGTAATGAGTGGAGTGTTGAGGGGTAATTTTGTAAAGTTTAATGGATAAAGTAAAAAGGTGATTGGAAAGAGAGTAAAAGTGTAGGTCCCTAGTTGAGTGTAAGATTGAGTAAGCTAGTAAAAGTATAGAGGGAAGGGGTGAATAGAATTTTAAAAGTCTTTCAAAATATCAGAGTAAACAATATGCGGAATATCAGAATTTAGAACGAGCCCTTAGATTTATACTCAACTATTCTTAGAACACTTTACTTGTCTATCAAATATGCAGATTAATCAATTAATCAATTCAATCAATCAAACACAAATATAACAGTAAGTAAACAACATGAGATTTATAGTGGTTCGACAACTTGTCTATATCCACTCTCACAACTCCAGTCGTGAAATTTTATTAAACTGTTCTTGTGGCTTTAAGTCCCAAGATATAAGACTTCGATCTTTTCGACTATATCTCCAGCCATATCTTCGATCTAACAACTAGCTATTGAAACAAGTAACTAGCAGCTTGATTTACAAACAAAAACTATAAAGAAAACTTCTCTATATTCGAAATTGCCTTTCTGAATATGAACTTGTATTGTCTGGCTTCAAACTTCGAACTTCAACTCTGTGAGTTTCCTTTCTTTGAATATCTTCAATATACACTCAAAATCTCTTAGTAACAATAGTCTTCAATGTTGTAACTCTTCAAGTATTTATAGACTTCAGTTCCTCAAGATTAGTTTGTTATCCAACAACCTTTTCTTGATAACTTCTTTCAACAAACTTTCTAACTGTTTCTTCTGATCTCTTCACGCGTTCTTTCAGTTAATTAGTTATTCCATAACTAACTCTTCATATCTTCATTTTGATACGATCTTTATCTTCAATACTTAACTTTACATGGACTTGACTTGTCTTGCTTCGACACTTAGAATATTTCACAGCTTCTTAGCACTTGTCTTGTCTTGCACAAGTCTTCTTGTCTTGTAGTCTTTTCTTCACTATAGAACTATACTAGTCCTATCAACTAATCTATCAAGACTATTACATTACATTAAGCTTTATAAAATAACTTAGTCAACTTAAAACAATACATTAATATGAACATAAACTATAAGCTTCTATACAATGATTATAAGCTTATCATAAAATCCTATAGTAAACTGTCTTTCCAGTACTTAGTTTATTTTCAGTATACTTATACTTGTCTGATCTTGTCACAAGACGACTTCCATAACTAGATCAGTCAATACTTAGAAATATATTCAAGTTCTCTTTTTGGCTTATCAAAACTACTTCAATATCAATTAAGACTTGTTTCAGGATTCATATCCCAACAATTTCCCCCTTTTTGATGAAGCCAAATCTACTTGAATTATTTTAAGTAAATAGACTAGTTAAGTAGTTATCTTATCAAAATATAACATCTTTTTCATTCATTGTAAATCGGATCAGATCGATTACAATTACTTAGCAAAAATATAACAAAAATTAAGTAAATCACTTACAGATCTTCAAATCACGCCTCCTCCACTTGGAGTGTCAGCTTCAGGATCAGGTACTTGAAACGCATCCATAATCCTTCTATGAATATCTGAAAAGTGATCTTCATTGTCGATCTTCTCTTCTTCTAGCAATTCTTCTTCAAACTTCTTAATTGCATTGAAGTCGACTCACTTTCCGGATCCTAACATGGGTGTTTCCCATTTTGAAAATTCTGGACTTAGAATATTGTAACCGATAGCAGTAGCAATACGCATAATCAAGTTCCACAAGTTGTTGTCTTCTGCTTCCATGAACTTTTCAAATGTAACAAACAACTCATCTTGATTAGTGATCTTTCCATATCTGCGGACAATCCAGTAAGCAATCTCCCATTTATGCTTAACAATTTTCCAAACATCTCTATGTTCTGCATCGATGAATTTGTCAATTAGAGCATTCTCAATGACATCTGGATTTTCTTTGAAGTCTTGCAGTCTCTTGATATGTTTGCCTAACACTTTCTTGTTAGCATACCTATCATCTTCAAGTTTCTGCTTCTTATGGATTTCTTGAACATCTTCATCATCAAATCCTGCTAGTATCTCACCTAAGGCTTCTTTCTTAGTTTCCAACTTTCTTTTCACTCGCCTTGGTTGAATTTGAATTTCCTCAAATACTTTGGATTTTCCTTTTGCTAATCTCAATTGCTCTTCAGCACTGATCTGTTCCTTCTCTGCAGCTTTCACTAGTCTTCCTCTTCTAGGTCGACTTGTCTCTTGAACATTAACATCAGTCTGAGTTTCTGGTAATTTGGCTTCTTATATTTCTTCAACCTCTTCCCTCTTTTTGGCTTCATCACTCGCCTTCAAGGTGAACAATGAGGTAAATCGAGTCATTTCCTCTTGAACAACTTACTTCATCAGAACGGTTGCTCTCTCAATCTGCTTTTGATGACTTGCATCTTGACTCAACTTCTCAAGACGATCAGCAGTGTATTCAAGCTTCTTCGATGAGAGATTAAACTCATTCTAGAAGTGAGTAGCAGTCAGCTTTAGAAGTTTGTTTTCTTCTGTCATGGCAGTTAGCAATGCTCTTGCTTGAACCAACTGTTCATGAGCTTCTCTTCTTTGCTCATTATCAATTTCAATCTTTACTCTGTAGACTTTTTCCATCTTCTTAGATTCTCGAGCAAGAACTCTGGCAAAGTCGACTGAACTCTTTTCTGAGTATTCGACTTGATTTTGAAGAAAACTCTCCAATTGATTGAACATCTCTTGTCTAAAGGCTGCATCGAGCTGATTTACTTCATTCATAATCATCTCCTTAGAGTCAGTTACTAGAGAACTGTTCTGGTCTATCAGCACCTTCTTGACATTTGACTTTAAGAACTCATCTATTACTGCTTTTACGACTTGTCTCAAATCGTTTTTCAAATCTTCAATAGATTCAGTTGGGATGGCTTGAGTTGTGTGAACAACTTCTTCAGTAATGGCTTCTTCCATCAACTCATCTTCTTCAGCAATATTGACTTCAACCAACTTGTCTTCCAACTCAGTAGCTAATATCACGTCCTTCTTCTACTGGCACAACACTTCCAGCAATAGCTCTCAAATTTAAAGGAGGAGAGTAGGGTACAATGGCTAACCTTGCATCTTTTGCTCTGCGTTCAGCTTCGCCACATTCTTTCTTGACGATCTCAACTAATCTGGCAGTGTAAGTACAAGTTTCCGAAGGAAAATACTTCTCCACTTGTCTAGTGAAATGACCAACATTGCACCTCGGACCGTGTGCATGCTCAACCTGGAATTCAAAGATTATTCCTCTCAGTTGATCAGAGACATTTTCCAGATCAATAATAGGATTAGACGACTCCAACTCAACTTGAGTTTCCAACAACAACTCTTCTTCTGAGACTTGGACTGCAGCATCAATTCTTTCACTTGTCTGGGCTGATTCCTTAGATTCTTCAGGAATGATATCGTCTGGAACGTTGAGCATTCTCTTGACAAGAGCAGTCAAGGCTTGTGATGATAACAGTTCAGTGTAGCTCTTTACTCCACTGTTCTCTTGTTGTTCCATTTCCCAGTCTTGAAAGTTAGCAATGCCGCCCATGCCTAAGATCACTTCAAAAGTGTCTTCAGTCGACCCTTTCTTCAAAGCGACCCATGTACAAATTCTGATGAGCTTCTCATATGTTTTAGAATTTGTATCTATCTCGACTGTTGGTAAAATTTTCTTCAAATTCTTAGTCATCTGGGCTCTCAACCTCTTTTCTCGCAAACACATGGGTTAATCCACGAGGCTGGGAAATCTGTTTTTGGGAAGGGTCTGAGTGAGTGGGGTCCTCTGCTCAGTTGCTGAAGTGTCGGCTAGTGGGGTTCCCGAAACAGATGGGTTAATGGGATCAACATTTTCTGTTAAGGATACATTTTGAGTGGTTTCTTGGGGTTTGGGTGGGGAATGAACAAGAATGTCAGCTGAGGGAGTATCAGCATGAACAAATACAGGAGCATCTTGAGTTAGAAGAGAACTCAAATGCTGAACAAATTTGGGAGTGGATTGGGGAGCAGGCCTGGCACGAGAATGAAGCGTTCTTGCCTTTATTTTGACCGGGACAGATGGAGGAGATAGAATGGGTGAGATAGTTGAAGAACTAACCATTCGTGCCTTCTTGGCTGGTGATGAAGAAGATTCGGCCACTAGACGAGTAGGAGGAGGAGGACCAGACAAGTCTCCTCTGGGAATTTGACTTATCCGCAATTTGTACTCTTCTTCAGTCTCCTTCTCTTCTTCTGAAGACTCGTCTAATTCTGTCTCTTCAGAATCATCGACTGGCTCAATCATTGCCTCGTCCGAAACATATTCCACTAGTGCACCACTAGTTCCACCTTCCTCTTGCTCTTCTTCTGCTTCACTAGACGACTCAACCTCAATCATAGCGTCTCTAGGATTAATTTGAATCTGCTTCTTCTCCGCTAATCGACCTTGAGTCTGTCTATCGATAACATCCTTCCTCAAGTAGAATTTAAGGACGTGAAATGGCTTACCCTTGCTCCAATTCTTTTTCGTAGGCAACAAGAAGGGTAGAAGAACACTTAGCTTGTTCCCGAAGCTGACGGTTGCAGACACCGTCCATTCTTCAGTAGTAGTGTCAACCTTAACATACTTCGAAAATTACATTAACCTATCCATGGATAATTTCTGCCAGTTGCCCTCTGTGATTCAGTCATAAAACGCAACCATTACTCTTACCTTCTTAAGAGTAACTGAATCATAACTTCCAGTAACTCCTAACAACATCTTGCTTGCGATGTCTAGAATAGTTTTGTACTTGGGAAACAGCTGCTTCTTCTTGATAGCAGAGGGCCTTCCATAACTTGTAAGGCTAAGCTTCCTTCCACAAAATATACTAAGGTATCTTTGCTCCTGACCAGCAGCATACATCTCCACATCAATGGAACCTGGATTCAACTGCAGCTTCTCATCCAGTATGTTGGTCCTTGGTGGAGTATAACACAAGTGTATGGGGGGGGAATGCACTTGTGTATGCAAATTCTTTTTCTTTTTGACAAAACAAGTCTTATCAGGCAAGTTGTCTCACAACTAGCCTGAGTGAGAACTTTGATAGATACTTGTCCTACTGATTACTATTGAGTGATCAGTTGGCTAAATATCTAATAGAGTTGCTAGGTGCGGAATGTGGTTGGCCTTTGACTCAAAGAAATACTCCTAATTGATTTCTGAAAAATATAGTTATCATGGACTTTGTCCAAAACAGTTTTTCTTGACTTTCTGAGTTTTTCTCTTTAAAATATGTTAGACTGTGAGTAAATAAAGAGTACAGTAAGTAAATGGCACACAAATTTATAGTGGTTCAGAGACTCAAGCTCCTACATCCACTTTCCCAGATTGAACAGGATAATTCCTTCACAATGGAATTAGCTTGTTTTATAGTGCCAAGGTGCACTGATCAACAACACTCTCTTAGTGTTTTGATCCCTAGGATAACCTGAGTCCTAGTGCTCAATCTCTCTGAGTTAAGACTGTGTTTCACAATAACAGTCCTTAACTCCTCACTTCTACAACAAACACTCTCTTCACTTAATGAGATAAGGTTTGAGGTTTGGTTCCAACTAGTAGAGATACCCTTTACAATAAGATCAGTATAAAGGCTTAGGATATCTCAATGCTAAGCTTTGGATGATTACAAGGATTGGTTTAGCTAATTGAAGTGATTCAGGAAACTTGGGATTCTGAAGAACAGCTTGGTTTCCTTTGAAAGCTTGATGATAGTTTGCTAGCTTGTTGTTGAATTTTTGAATCCCTTGATCACTTCTGTATTTATAGGTAAATTTGAGCAGCTAACCGTTGGAGGGATAGCAATTCAAACTTGTCTATTTGCAGCACCATTGAAACGGCTATGAAGCTTGGCATCCTTTTATCCACTGTGTAAAAGGCCTCTTCAATGGTTGCTTGAATGAATGTGTTGACTTCTGAAAAATGCGGCTGAGAAGACTTGTGTCAGTTTCCAAATATGCACATTTCCCAAGGTTGATTTGTGGCAGAAGCTACACTCAACCAACGGTCAGATGGGACAAGCTCCCTGAACATTCCTGCTGCAATTGAGAATATTCCAACATTCATTCAATGCTTCACTCTTTAATGCTTCAAGTCTTCAATGCTTGGTTCAGGCATGATTGGCAATAAATGCTTCATTGATTTTGTCTTCTGTGAGCTTTGGCATTCAATGCTCTTGATCATTTGCACTTTAATTGTTCTGATCATATGCATTTATGATCATTGCCTTAGCATGTTTGACCTCTTCAGCTTAGTTGTCCACTGTGATAGCTTGTCTTGCAAGATCAGCAGCTTTGGCCTAGAAAACTTAACATATATCAAGCTGCCTAACATTCATCTTTGGACAACTATCCTGAACTCTAAAATCTCACAACATTTCTGAGATTTTTGACTTAAGCATTCTACTTACTCAAGTGTTCGGGGACAACTTGTCTGAACTTAGACTTGAGCATATCTCAACTAATCTGAACATCATCAATCAGGGGTTTTGGTATCTAAATCAAAATCATTTTATTCCCAACAATTTCCCCATTTTTGATGATGCCAAAACCTATTACAAAGGGAACTTGACTTATACTATACTTTACCTTCAGGAAGAGTGAACTGGTCAACTTGCCTGAAAGAAACTGTTAGCACAATAAATCAAGTAAGATATGTCATGATAGGTTAGTTGAGATAATGAGTTGTTATCTCTTGATAAAAACATAGTGATCCTTTTATATAAATCATAGAGCATTACAGAGCTGAAAATTAAAAAGGACTCGCTAGTCTAGAACTGCAAAATAACAACAGACATAAAAATCATAATAGCAAATAGGAAAGAAGTGAACTTATCCATCAGAGAGTTCCATCATCTTGAGGAGCAATGCCATACTGAGCCCATACTCTTTTCTTCAATTCCCAGATCTCTTTGTTGGTTCCTTTAGGGCCAGGCTTCAACTTCTCCATCCTCATGATGTTGATGAATTCTTCCAGTATCTTTCCCTCATCAATTAAGTTCCCATTGAACTTAGGAGGCATGTACAGAATAGGACCAGGGGCCTTGAATTCAACTCTGGCCATCTCAGACATAAACTGCACAAAGACTTCATCTACACTCTCTTCAAGCCACTTTCCAATGACATAAAAGTCATATACAAAACTTCTCTTGGCCTCCTCCCATGCATCATTCAGTGAGATTGGAACCCACTTATCATGGTGAGGGTACTGAGTGTCCCATCTTTGCAGCATTTGTGGTTTGAGTCTTCTGTAAGAAGCCCTCCTTCTTGGAGCTTTGAAGTTTGCCCTCCTTCCATCTCTTGCCTTGTTGGCCTCAACCAACTGATCCATTCTTTCTTTAGCTCTTAGAAGAGCTAGCTTCTCCTGTGTCTTTGGATCCTTTCCAAATCCTTCTTCAAACAACTTAGAAGGATCATCAGCAAGCTTGGGCACAGCAACTTCAGGCTCTCTGTTCTGTTCAACTTCTTCAACTTCTTCTTCTTCAATAGCAGGCAGCTTGGCTGCTTTTTTCATCCTCTTGGATTTCCTCACTGGAGTTGATTCTTCAGACTGAAATTCTGATGGCAGAGTCAGGCTGGTTGGGAATTCATTGAAGGCTTGCAATTCCTTCATCTTTCTTTCAGAAGCTCTTGTCACTTTCCCCCTTACTTCAGCAACCTTCTCTTTGGGGTCAAGTCCTGCAGATTCACCACCAGGCCTTTGAAGCCTTCTTGCCTGACTTTCCATAGCAGACATCATAGATTCCTTGACAGCAATTTGAATTTTCTCTTCTTCAGTCAAGTTTTCAATGTTCATTGGGCCTTTGCCTTTCCCAATGTCTTCTACTGCCTCCTTCTCAACATCAGGGACCTTCTCCTTTCCTTTGGATTCACCAATAACCAAGGTTCCCTTTGCCCTAACTCTCTCTCTTTCCCCCTTTTTGGCATTATCAAAACACTGGGGCTTCAAGTCACTTATAGTGACAGAGAGATGTGAGTGAGCATGAGTGAGGGACTTCAACTCCTGTAGCAAATAGACATTCTCATCATGGATGTTTTGCATTTTGTCATCTGCCATGCTTAAGAATGTGTGAACAGGTGTCATCTTTTGAGCAACAATGGCATCCAGGGTTGCTTTCAGAGATTGATCAAGTTTGGCCTGAAGTTGATCAGTGAGGTTGGTCACAACTTGATCAGACACTTTGGCCATAAGTTCAACAGTGAACTTCTCTGCAGCCTCCTTCACCATTGCAGCTTTCAATTCTTCAGCCTTCTTTCTCTGTGCAGCAGTCATTTGCCTTAATGCATCTTTGATTGTCCTTCTCAAGGCTCTCACATTATGTTTGTACAAATCTTTGAGGCCCTTCTGCTCTTTCTGCACAGATTTTGTGAACTTCACCATTTCCTCCTTTGCCTTTGTTACTTCTGTTGAAACTGTTTGCAGTCCAGTTTCAACACCACAAATCCTTGCATCTAATGTGGGTAGGATTACCTCCTCTGAGCCAGTTAGCCTCATCTCCACAGAGGCTAGAGTCTTTCCTTGGCCATCTAGGGTATCAATTGTTGCTGCATGTGCCTTACCAACTTCCCTGACCAAAATATCCAACTTCTCTGATTGGTCTTCAATGATAGATGCAGTTTGAGTAGCAATTTGAAAGCCTGCTTCAGTGGTGTTGGCTTGCTCAAAGTACATTTTATTCAATGTGGATACATTGGCTGATACTGCTTCAAGGTCAATGTCAGCATCAACAGGTATATCTGTAAGGGAGGCATCTGCAAAAATTTGCTCAATTGTGACAGCAACAGAATCTGCAAAACTAAGAGTGTTGGTAAAAACTCCGTCAACACCCTCATTCTTTTTATCTCCCAATAGGCCTGATTCATCAGCACCTATACTCTCATTTTCAACTTCTTTCTTTTCTTCATTTTCAATAGATAAGCTCACATTCACTGGAGAATCAGGCCTCCTTTCACCAAGGGATTCATCAAGTTCAGATTTGACTTGAAGAATTGCCTGACTCTCATATTGGGCTGCACCCAATATTTCTACTTCATCTCCCTCTATGATTGGTGCACTCAGGGAACCAGTAATCATACACTCATCCTCACCTCCTCCCTCTGATTTTTCATCACTATTTGCCTTTTCAACTTCTTCTTTTCCTAAACCTGACACCTCCATATCCTCAACAGGATCCACAGAGGGCAGTTGTTGGGAGATCACAGTGTTTGGGCATCCCAAGGCCACTGAGTCATCCTGAATGACTAAAGGCTGGTCAATGTCCAACTGTCCTGACATTGATGAGGCTTTAGCCAAACTAGCTTCTCCCATGGAAGTCTCAACATTGTCAAGCTGTGCCTCAGGTTCAGAAGAACCATCCTTGGCCAATGCATCTTTGACTGAGTCACCTTCTTTGGTCAACTCCTCTGAATGGTCAGAGTCCTTAACAGAATGATAGGTCAAGTAATGTACCTGAGCAGAGTTAAGACCAGGAGGATTGGGATTGGTGTTGTCATCATCATCATCATTGTCATCATCAGATGGACTATCAGGGTGCCTGAGTCCCTGTGCAATTGTTTCTCTCTCAGCAAGCACCTTCTCATGAACAATGGTGCAGAATAAGGCCTCAGTGGTTAACACACTGGTCTTCTTTACATTTATAAAATGTAACAGCCTATTTTCTTCAACCTGCCACCATCTAGCTCCCTTATCCTTGATAGCTTGAGCTATCTCTACAATTGTTCTATCCTTGATCTCAACAAGTGCCCTGAGATCATAGAACAGTTGTTGCAGCCTTGGATATTCCTTCAGTCCTGGATATAGCTCATCCACATTGGCTTTGGCAATCTGCCTCAGCATCCCTTCATAGGTGTACTCTTCACCACTTTCTTCTTCATCAGAAGAGTTGACTTGGGATTCAGGAGGGTTGGTTTTGGATTCAGGTAGGTTGAGCTGGGGCTCAGATAGGTTGGGTTCAGAAGGATTGGGTTCAGAAGAGCTTAAGGCAAGTTGGGATTCAGGTGCTTTTGAGAGCAATGTTCCTGAAGAGGTAATTGGAATGGCTGGAATGGGTGGGAGAGTAAATTGATCACCTTCTTGAAGAGCAGTTTCAAGAAGTTTGGTGTAAGACAAAAGTCTGGGATCAAGGGGGGAGAATGGTCTATCTTCAATGTCAGCTAAGTCAGCTAACACATCAATTCCTGTCCTATCAGGAGCACCTTCAGGAGAGTAAACTTTCTTTGCAATAATTGGGGTATCTTCAGGAGTCTTGCACTCCTCTTCTTCATGCCTTGATGGATATATTCTTTGAGATTGAATATCAGGAGAGTTGGCTTCAGGGCTGTTGGGCTTTGATTTGGACTTGGAGTTAGACCTACTTGCTTGTCTAATCTCCTTGAAAAATTCCTTCTTTTTCTTCTCCTCTTCCATCAACTTCTGCTTCTCAGAAGTTTTGATGATTCTTCTTCTTCTTTCTGACCTTGTTGGCTTATCAAGGTCCCTAAACTCTGTTACAGACTCAGGTTGTAAGGGGACAACCTCTCTGACTTCTTCACTTTCTTCAGGAGGATTGACTCCTTCTTCAGCAACCTTTTCAATCTCTTCAGAAGTGGCTCCTCCACTTCTTGACTGGCTTTCTGGGGGAGATTCACTCAGAATCTTCTTCATCTTTGGCTGAGCTTTTGGTGGTTGAGCTTTTCTCTTTCTTGGAGAAGTTCTGGTTGTGGGTACAACATCACCTGCTTTCTTGGAAGCTGCATCCTGCTTCCTCTTTTCTGTTTTGGAAGACAGCTTTCTGAACATCACCTTTTGAGCAGGAAAAGGCTTTGGCTTTGCTTGAAGATGGGTGTAATGAGCAAATCTTTCCAAGAGCAGGCTGGCTCTTGTGCAGAACTGAAGTCTTCCATCAACCACTACCTTGTGGTGTTTCACCTCCTTAAACTTGAACTTCTCATTCATCATCTTGTCCAAGATAAAGCTTTTCCAGTCAAACTTGACTCTCTTCTCAGCAGAGTCAATCACAGCAGCCATCACTCTCAACTTGGGCATACTTATTTGTTCAACACTCCCAGAGTGGCTTAACAAACTCTTCACCACACAATCAAACAAGTGTCTAAACACTGGCTTTAGAGTATTCTTGTTTTGAGCACTTACTAGCCTTTTGGGTGTAAGCATTCATGGAAAGTAGAACTCCTGATCATCCCCTTCCTTGTAAATTTCAGGATTCTGGCCCTCTGATGGTAACCCAAAGCTAGCATCTAAATCCTCTGCAGTGAAGATGATTGTATGTTGACTTTCTTCTTCTTCATCTTCCTCAGCATATGTGAGATTAGTGCACACATCTCCCTTCTTGCCCTTCCATCTGAGATGGGCAAAGAATTCAGCCATGAAGGAGTTCAGGCAGGAATCTGGCTTGGTGCCTAAGAACTTTTCTAGCCCAGCCTCCCTTAGCCATTGGAGGACTTGATGGACTTCAGTGTCTGGGCTATCAAAGGCAACTAGTTTCTCAAACCAAAGAGAACTTGTGTTGCTGAGATATGCAAAATCAATGTCCAAAGATGGATCATTGAAGTCTACAAGTTCTTCTCTCTTGATTTTGGGAGCCATGGATAATATGAGAGTTGAGTAGGTTTTTGGAGAGGAGTTGCAGGTTTGAGAGGTTTTGAAAATCTTAAGATTTTGGAAATATGAGTGCGTGAGGAAGAAAGTAAAAATTGAGGAGTTTATATATGAATGGAATTTATTAACCGTTGGTTAACAGATAATAACAGTGGGTAACTATGAAGAACCAATTGGATATAGTGGGGTAGTGGTCTTTCGGCGGTTTTATGGAGTTTTAATGCAAATCAATGGCCTTGATGATGGCTCAAGAATTCATGAAATCTTAATTAAGATTTTGCATTTAATGCTGATTTGCCATTTTGGGGGCAAAGATCTTCATAGTACACGCCATCCTAAAATGGCCTACTCTTAGACCAAGAAACCTTTTAAATGTCTAATCAATGCTAAAAATAGCAATAATTATCCAATTAATTCGGACAAACATCCTGAGATGTGTTTTGACTTCTCTCTTGGTCAACCTGTCTGACTAACATGCCTGAGTGGGTCCCAATGTTGCTGACTGGGTCCCACTAGGACAAAGCTCCTGACCAACATTGCTGAACACCATAAGGACAACTTTGCTGAGTTTCCCTTTTTGGCAGATTGCTTCAGTGAGGTTGGTCAACTTTGCTGAAGTTCAATTTAATGAACTTCCCCCTTCTTATGAGCTTCCTTCCTTCATTCCTCCATCTTCCCTGGATCAAGTAAGCCTAATTCACCTGATAGTTCCAAGAATCTTGCTTCAGCTAATGGTTTAGTCAAGATATCAGCTTTTTGCTTATCAGTGTGGATTTTGACAAGTCTGATATCTTTCTTTTCCACATGATCCCTTATGAAGTGATGCTTGATATCAACATGTTTGCATCTAGTGTGGAGCACTGGATTCTGTGAGATGGCAATTGCACTATTGTTGTCACAGAATATTGGCACTTCATTTGAGATGACTTTGTAATCTCTAAGTTGCTGTCTGAGCCAAAGTATCTGAGCACAGCAACTTCCAGCTGCTACATATTCTGTTTCAGTTGTTGAAGTTGCAACTGTATTTTGCTTCTTGGAGAACCATGAGATAAGTTTGCTGCCCAAGAATTGACATGTTCCAGAAGTGGACTTTCTGTCAATTCTACATCCTCCATAGTCTGCATCTGAATATCCAGTGAGCTCAATGTTGTCATCAGCTGGATACCATAATCCAAGATTCTCAGATCCCTTGAGATATCTTAGAATTCTTTTGGCAGCATCAAGATGGCTCTTCTTTGGATTAGCTTGAAATCTTGCACATACTCCAACTGCAAATATGATATCAAGCCTGCTTGCAGTGAGATATAGCAAGGATCCTATGATTCCTCTGTAGTTGGTGGAGTTTGTTGATTCTCCACTTTCATCAGGATCCATTTTCCAGTTAGTATTCATAGGAATTCTGACTGGCTTGCTTGTAGCACATCCAAGTTTTTTGATCATGTCCCTTGTATACTTGGCCTGATTGATGAAAATTCCTTTCTTAGACTGTGTTACTTGAAGTCCTAAGAAGAAATTCATCAATCCCATCATGGACATCTCAAATTTGCTTTGCATGAGTTTGGAGAACTTCTCACACAACTTCTCATTTGGAGATCCAAATATAATGTCATCCACATAGATTTGGACTAACAAAATATCATCTCCTTCACAGATTCTGAACAAGGTTCTGTCAACAGTGCCTTTGACAAAACCATGATCTAGAAGAAACTGTGATAAGGTGTCATACCAAGCTCTTGGAGCTTGCTTTAAGCCATAGAGGGTTTTCTTCAATCTGTACACCTTGTCTCCTTCTTCAAATCCTGGGGGCTGTTCAACATATACTTCTTCTTTGAGTACCCCATTGAGAAATGCACTCTTCACATCCATTTGATACACCTTGAATCTGATGTGAGCTGCATATGCTAAGAAGAGTCTGATTGCCTCAAGTCTGGCCACTGGAGCAAAAGTCTCATCATAATCAATCCCTTCAGATTGACAATATCCTTTGGCCACCAGTCTTGCTTTGTTTCTCACAATGATGTCATTTTCATTTTTCTTATTTTTGAACACCCATTTGGTTCCAATGACATCTTGATGAGTTGGCCTATCTACCAGCTCCCATACTTCATTTCTGGTAAACTGGTTCAGCTCCTCTTGCATTGCTATGATCCAGTTGGTATCTTGTAGTGCTTCCTCAATGTCTTTTGGTTCCTGTTCTGAAAGGAAACAACAAAACAAAGCACTTTCTCCATGAAATCTTCTAGTTTTGATCCCTTCACTTGGATTACCAAGTATTAGGCTAGATGGGTGGTCTTGCAACCAAGTCCTTCTAGACCTGATCCTTTCAGGGGGATTGTCCTCATCTGAAGTTGGATCACTAGATTCATTAAATTCAGGAAAGTTAATTGAAGGATCAAGTTCAGGATCATATTCAGGGGTGTTGTCCTCATTGTCAGATAAGTTGACATTTTCATTGGTTCCCCCTTGAATATTGGATCCATTAACTACCTCAGCATTGCCTGCTTCTTCATTGGTAGTTGTTACCTGGTTTTGAACTGGGATGGGGTCAGTCAGTTCAATTTCTCCTTCAGGTTGGTTGACTTCTGGTTGATTGCCATCAGGTAGGTTGTCCAGTTTTTTATTTTCATGAAGTTCAGGCTGGGCAACATCTACAAACACTGTTTCCTTGCTTTGAAGCCTTAATCTGGTTGTTCTTTGTGTTATCTCATCAATATTCAGGTTTCTATCCCTGAACTCATTAACAGATTCATCAAACACAACATGAGGTGTTTCTTCCACAATAAGGGTTTTGCAATTGTAAACTCTGTAAGCCTTGCTGATTTGTGAATATCCAACAAATATTCCTTCATCAGCTTTGCTGTCAAAAGCTTTCAATTGTTCTTTCCCATTATTATGAATGAAACACTTACAACCAAATATATGGAAATAAGCAACAGTGGGCAATCTACCTTTCCATATTTGATATGGGGTTTTACCTTGTCCTTTGGTGATTAAGGACCTGTTTTGAGTGTGACATGCAGTGCTAATGGCTTCAGCCCAGAACCTTTTAGGCAATTTCGATTCAGCAATCAATGTTCTTGCTGCCTCTTTCAAGGTTCTGTTCCTTCTTTCAGCAACCCCATTTTGTTGAGGTGTTCTTGCTGCTGAAGTTTCATGAGTGATGCCATTCTTGCTGCAGTACTCATTGATGTATGAGTTTATGAATTTTGTGCCTTTGTTAGATCTGATCTTGAGAATACTTAGGCCCTTTTCATTGCTCAATCTCATCATCAATTCAGGTAGCTTGACTTGGGTCTCCTTTTTGTTCAGCAAGAATACTACCCATGTGTACCTGGAAAAATCATCAACAACAACTAATGCATATTTTCTTCCATTTAAGCTTACTGGGATAATTGGGCCAAACAAGTCCATATGCAGTAGTTGAAGAACTCTCTCAGTTGAGATGACAGGTTTTCCTTTGAATGAAGCTTTGATCTGCTTTCCTTCCTGACATGGCTGGCATATATGTTCTTTGGTGAACACTTGATTAGGCAGCCCTTTAACTAGAGAGTTTCTTACAATCTTGTTGATGGTTTTGAAATTCAGATGGTTCAATCTCTTGTGCCATAGCCAGCTTTGCTCATTTGTGCTTTTGGCAACAAGGCAAACTGCTTCAGGGGTTTTGCTCCAATCTGCAAAATAAACATTTTCCTTTCTCACCCCTGTTAGTAGCACCTGTTGTGTTGAATTGTTTTTGATAATACATTCATTTGGTGCAAATTCAACACAATATCCTTTATCACAAATTTGACTTATAGACAGCAAGTTGTATTTTAGGCCTGGGACATATGAGACATCAGTAATTTTGACATTACCAATGTTTAATGTACCATAACCTCTTGTGATTCCTTGAGAGCTGTCTCCAAAGGTTACTGAAGGACCATCCTTTTCTATGAATTCTAAGAGAAGCTCTTTGTTCCCAGTCATGTGTCTTGAGCATCCACTGTCCAAGTACCATGCTGTTTTCTTGTTGATGCTTCTCTTCTTCTTGTGGTCCTTGCAGCCCTGCAAAGTCAAAATTTAGGCACCCTTTGAGTGTTGGGTCCTAGAGGGTTAGCTGTACCTTTTGGAACCCAAATCTGTCTGATTACTCTGATTGACTCAAAGTGACTGACTTGGTTTCCATTTACATCTACATACACAGTTTGACCCTTAAATGCTTTGGATGCCTTCTGTGTATATGTGTTGGCCTTGTAAGGTTCAGGAGAGTTGGTGAATTTCTTTGGGACATTCCTCCTGAAGTTACTAGACCTAGGTGCAGCTTGGTAAGACCTTTGAGGATAGGATTTTGGATGGACTTTTCCTTTTGTCAAGTAAGGTTCAGGCTTCCTGAAGGTTTTATACCTGTCAGAGGGGTTGGGCCTCAATCCATTCAGTTGAGGTTGCCTCATTTGAGTTGGCCTTTTCTGAACAGATTTTAGACAACTCTTCTGATGAGGATTCAGATAGGTTGACCTTCCATTGGTTCTACCTTTCTGAACCTCATTTCTCCTGTAAGAAATGCCTTTAACCTTTTCCTTAGGTATGGGTTTAGGGACATTGTTCACTTGAGTTGGTATAAAAATTCCTTTACCCTTATCCTTGATCAGTGGTTGATTTACTTCCATTTCATTTTGTTGTGCCACTGATCTTACAAAAGTCATCTTAGAATTTCTTGAGGAAGCAATACTAAGACCAGGTGAGGGTTCAAATGGATTATAGCCTAATCCACCCTTTTGAGCAAATGGTCTTTGAAACCCTTGAATTTCCTCTATTGCCTTAGCAGATTTGTTCAAGGCAGACATTTTCATTTTTAAGCTCCCCTCACTAATTTTTAGAGTATCAAATTCATTTGAGAGATTGTCAAATTTAGCTTGAAGAGTTCTAAAGTCAAAATCCTTTTTCTTTAGAGTCAGAGTTTGTTCATCAATCAGCTTTTGTTGTTCAGAGACTTTGAGAGACATTTCTCCATGTTCTCTCACAATTTGCTGATACAACTCAGTTGATTTAATGTCAACCTCAGATTCAGGAAGATTGGAGATTTTACTTTTGGACCTCAACTGTTCATTTTCTCTCAATGTCATATTGCATACTTCTTGCATTCTGGTGAAATCTTCTAACAACTTTTCAAAGCCAAGGTGGATTTCACTAGATTCATGTGTGTTAATTGAAAGATTGGAAGATGAACATACCTCTTCATTTTCAAATGCCATTTGGCAGTTATCATCACTGTCACTGTTGGAGAACAGTCCATTATCAGAAGAGTAGACACTCTCTTCACTTGCTGATTCTCCAGCTACCATGGCCTTCCTGTTGTTCATCCTCTTGTCTCTTTTGTTTTACCTTTCTTTTCTTTCTTTGGCACTTAGGTCAGGACAATCATACTGAAAGTGACCATTTTTCTGGCAGTTGTAACACACATCTTCATCATCATTTTTCTTGCTTGAGGACTCCTTCCTTCTTGATGATGATGGTTCACCTTTGCTGTACTTCTTTTTATCAGCATATCTGTCTTCTTTCTTCTCATCAGAGACTTTGTCCTCTGATTTGTTATCAGGAGAGCTGAATCTCCTTCTGGTTCTGTTGTCGTAGTAGAACTTCTTGTATCTACCAAATCTGGAGTTGAGCTTCTCAAATCTCCTTGCCATGAGTGCCAGCTCCTCCTTCATTTCTGATTTTGAAACAGACTGAGAGGATCTTTGAGTATTTTTCTTCTCTGTTTCAGTGGCTTTGAAAGCTACACCTTTGCTTGAGGAAGATGGCTCATCATGCACCTTCTTTCTGTTGAGATCAAACTTATATGCTTTGAGTTCAGAGAATACTTGCTGCATTGGCATGTTGTCAAGATTGCTGGTATTTTGCATCATGACAGAATATATGTCCCACTTTGATGTGAGACTTCTCAGAATCTTCAAGGCAACTTCTCTTTTGGCATATAACTTGCCCAAAGAATTCATCTCATTCATGATGTCAGTGAATCTGCCATCAAGATGATCAATAGTTTCATTTGGCTCCATAGTGAATTGCTCATACTTTTGGATAGCCACTTGAAGCTTGTTTTCCTTTATCTTTTGGGTACCTTCACACATAAGTGCTAGGGTATCCCAGATCTCCTTTGCTGTGGTGCAGTGATACACTCTTCCCATCACTGCATCTGGAATAGTCTGGTACAGGGTGTTCATGGCAATGTAGTTCAGATTGTGCCTTTTTCTCTCTTCTGCTGTCAGCTCATCCTCATCTTTTGGCAACAGCTCACTTGGGCCTGCTTTTTGAGCATCAGTGACCTTGGGATTGAGCTTGGTGAAGGTGAATGGTCCTCTAGTGATGACTTTGAGCATTTCATCATGCTGGCAGGCAAGATGTGCTCTCATCCTGATCTTCCAGAAATCATAATTCTCAATTGAGAACATTGGCAACTTGTGATGAGAAATATGATTGACTTGGTTTGGACCCATGTTGTTGATGGTGTTGACAGCATCTCCCGGAACTGCATTGTTAGCCATTTTTATAGACAAAGGAAAATACAAGTAGATTTTTCAGAAATTTGGATCAGTTCAGTGACCACAGAAATAATGTGAGTTTTTTTTAAATTCAATTTGAATGTTCAGCAGCAGTGGTCTTTGAACCCCTGCTCTGATACCACTTCTTGGTCCTTGGTGGAGTATAACACA
The DNA here is from genome assembly GCA_963675135.1 of Galeopsis tetrahit. NCBI lineage: Eukaryota > Viridiplantae > Streptophyta > Magnoliopsida > Lamiales > Lamiaceae > Galeopsis > Galeopsis tetrahit. The sequence goes on from OY776122.1 coordinate 37,634,334, forward strand.
AGTGTATGGGGGGGGAATGCACTTGTGTATGCAAATTCTTTTTCTTTTTGACAAAACAAGTCTTATCAGGCAAGTTGTCTCACAACTAGCCTGAGTGAGAACTTTGATAGATACTTGTCCTACTGATTACTATTGAGTGATCAGTTGGCTAAATATCTAATAGAGTTGCTAGGTGCGGAATGTGGTTGGCCTTTGACTCAAAGAAATACTCCTAATTGATTTCTGAAAAATACAGTTATCATGGACTTTGTCCAAAACAGTTTTTCTTGACTTTCTGAGTTTTTCTCTTTAAAATATGTTAGACTGTGAGTAAATAAAGAGTACAGTAAGTAAATGGCACACAAATTTATAGTGGTTCAGAGACTCAAGCTCCTACATCCACTTTCCCTGATTGAACAGGATAATTCCTTCACAATGGAATTAACTTGTTTTATAGTGCCAAGGTGCACTGATCAACAACACTCTCTTAGTGTTTTGATCCCTAGGATAACCTGAGTCCTAGTGCTCAATCTCTCTGAGTTAAGACTGTGTTTCACAATAACAGTCCTTAACTCCTCACTTCTACAACAAACACTCTCTTCACTTAATGAGATAAGGTTTGAGGTTTGGTTCCAACTAGTAGAGATACCCTTTACAATAAGATCAGTATAAAGGCTTAGGATATCTCAATGCTAAGCTTTGGATGATTACAAGGATTGGTTTAGCTAATTGAAGTGATTCAGGAAACTTGGGATTCTGAAGAACAGCTTGGTTTCCTTTGAAAGCTTGATGATAGTTTGATAGCTTGTTGTTGAATTTTTGAATCCCTTGATCACTTCTGTATTTATAGGCAAATTTGAGCAGCTAACCGTTGGAGGGATAGCAATTCAAACTTGTCTATTTGCAGCACCATTGAAACGGCTATGAAGCTTGGCATCCTTTTATCCACTGTGTAAAAGGCCTCTTCAATGGTTGCTTGAATGAATGTGTTGACTTCTGAAAAATGCGGTTGAGAAGACTTGTGTCAGTTTCCAAATATGCACATTTCCCAAGGTTGATTTGTGGCAGAAGCTACACTCAACCAACGGTCAGATGGGACAAGCTCCCTGAACGTTCCTGCTGCAATTGAGAATATTCCAACATTCATTCAATGCTTCACTCTTTAATGCTTCAAGTCTTCAATGCTTGGTTCAGGCATGATTGGCAATAAATGCTTCATTGATTTTGTCTTCTGTGAGCTTTGGCATTCAATGCTCTTGATCATTTGCACTTTAATTGTTCTGATCATATGCATTTATGATCATTGCCTTAACATGCTTGACCTCTTCAGCTTAGTTGTCCACTGTGATAGCTTGTCTTGCAAGATCAGCAGCTTTGGCCTAGAAAACTTAACACATATCAAGTTGCCTAACATTCAGCTTTGGACAACTATCCTGAACTCTAAAATCTCACAACATTTCTGAGATTTTTGACTTAAGCATTCTACTTACTCAAGTGTTCTGGGACAACTTGTCTGAACTTAGACTTGAGCATATCTCAACTAATCTGAACATCATCAATCATGGGTTTTGGTATCTAAATCAAAATCATTTTATTCCCAACACAGTATCTCTCTGGTCACCTTCACCCTTCTACCACTTATAAAGGATTCAATATACTCGCCTCTATGGGTAGCAGACACATAGAACTCCAAAACTTCTTCCTCCAGCACCGTTTCTGGGTACAACTCCAAGAATGACTTCAATCCGTAGTTGTAGCATTTCATCAGAATTTATCTGTTATCATCAGAATGCCTTCCTTTGAAGAATAGAGAACTCTCCACATGGACCTTGCCTTCATCAGCATACTTTCTAGAATTGAACCTATCTTGCATGTTAGTTTCAGAGTCGAAAATCGAGATAATAGACATTTTCGATAGAGATGGGTATGAAACTTCAACAAATCACATAAGATAAGTAGGATTCAGAGAAATCAAAGTCTTGAAAGTAGGAGTAATTTTGGGGAGTAAACGTGGGGAGTAATTTTAGGAATGAGGGGTTTTATGATTTTGGGGTATTGAATCGAGTGGTGGGGATCGAGTAGATTGATCCAACGGTAAGAAATCGACCTTTGGAATTCAGTTGTGGAATCGAGAATATTATGTGAATTGATATTGTAAAAATTGGAATCCGCCTCTTCTATTGGTTAGGAAAGAGGAGTGTACTCATCTAACCTAATGCAGTAGGTTTAGGCGGGAATTGGGTGTATACACCTCATTAAATTGAGTGTATAAATCCAGTTTTAGGGTTTCCCGAATTTTTCACAAATCAAATTACAATAATACCCTTAATTCAGTTCCAATTACTTAGTGAATTATAAACACATAAGAACTTATCTGGTCTGTTCGAGTTCATCAGAACAAATTAGTAGACTTCAGTTGCACTAGACGAGTGACTTGAACGAATTTTTAGGCAATATGTTTTGACTAACTACTTCCCCTCAAGCATAAGGGATCGTAGTAGTATACATGTAAGTATTTCGACCAAGTAGTATCGAACCACGGGAGGTGGGCTAGGGCAATGGATCCCTAAAGTTGTATGTCGTCATACTAATGTAGCTACGGTTTCAGGAGCAATTCAAACTAGAGCTAAGAGGCAATCAAATGAATTAAATTAAACTAAACACAATCCTAATAAGTAAATTAACTACTAATCGAGAAGACAGGGAAATGACAATTAAAAGCAAATAACAACTACGAGTGAAATTCGAAGAAGTGCAAGTGTGGGAATGCTTCAGGTGTTCTCTACCTAGTGAAATCGAGCGGGATTGCTTATACCGTTTTTATGCTTCAATTTGGATTTGCTAAGAGCATCAAGATGCTAGGATGAAAATCGTTTCCCTTCGGGTACTATAGCCTTACGTCTAAGGTGTTCCCAAACCCGGTAATAAGACATCTTACTAATCCTCGCCAATTACCCAAATAACCATTTAAGTAATTAATGTCTCCTAATGGGAGTTCTAATACGATTAACTCTCTCTCGAAGAATTAAAAGTATAATAAACGCATTTGTATACCAACAACTCACACCATAAATTTAAACATGTTCATGTAACTCTCGTCCACGCGAAACTTGTCTCAAAATATGGATTAATAGAAGCTAATACTCAAAGCACCAATAAAACCCAATAAGAGAAGCAACAATCCAAATATCAACAATAATCGAAGCATAAACAATTTTAACACTAAATATTCACATGGTTTCAAACACCCAAAGCATAAAAAGCTTAGCCCATGGTGTTTGATGAAACACCCATGGCTAAAATAACAAGAGAACTAGAAATAGACATAAAAATATCAATAATATAACATAATAGAGTTTGGGTGGAAGTCACCTTGATGATTCTTCAACAATCTAGAATATTACAAGTGAATGTAGCCAAAATCTTCAAGAACCCAACCTAAATACTAAATTTGAAGTTAATCTATGGAATTAAACTTGCAAAATATGTTAAAAATCTACCTAAGAGTGAAACTAGGGCTTGAGTGTGTGAAAGTGAGGTCAGGCCTCTTTTTACAAACTGAGTTTGAAGCTATTTAAAGCTTCCAAGAGTGTGTGAGACGAAATTAACACTTGGGTCCTTGAAGTTTGTAGATGTTGTTAATTCATAAATGCTTTAACATTATCAACAACATCTTAATTTGACCTTCCGAGATTTTGTCTAAGTCTTTTCTGAAATGCTACATTAAATGTTGATCTAAATGTTGTCGCATTTCTGGCAGGATCTATAAGCTTCTACAAGGATCTGGAACCTGGAAGATTCCAGAACATTGGAAAACATGCTAGAGCAGCCTGGAACCATTTAGAACGACCTGGAGCATACAAGAAGGATCTAGAAAGATCATGGAAGTTGAGCTCCTAAAAAATAGGACCTCAATGTGGAAGCCTCTAGAATTCGTATCCCACCTCTATAAATACCGATTGAAGGCTTCATAATTCAGTGTGTTCTATTCGAGCAATATCCTAGACCGAGCGTTCATCCCTGTTAGGAAATTGTGGCTAATAGTTCTACATTTTAGATCATACGTTGTATACCACCCGTATGGCTGTGTGTCTTCTTATCTATTGAGAGTGTAATCATTAGATAGACTAGGCATTTCGACAGTGTATAATTTATACACTTAGTTCGTTTTCTAGACTTGGCACCTGCCTCGTTTATAGTTTCGTTGTGAAAGTTATTGTTGTAACATTTCACACAACATTTGTACTTGAAGATAAGTATTGATTTACGCCATAAGGCAGACATAGATTTTTATTTATAAAATCTATGTTAAAAGTATTTCCATTGTGTCTCGTTTGTTTTTAGTGTTTCAAGTCTTTTGTTGTGTATCTTAATTTCTGATATTCTGTTAGAGTTAGTGTTGCACTATTTGTCTCAACATTCAATGCAACATTTATCTACTTATACTTAAACACTTTTATACACCCCGAACACACACTTTCAAAGTTCTTCAAAATTCGCGAAATTCCCCAAAAAATGTAAGTTCAAACGGTCAACCCAGTGAGTTCACTCGACCGCCCGAGTGAAAATGGATTACAGTACAAAACTGGGTTCCAGAACCTAAACGGGTGCCAGTGTGGGCTCACTCGGCCGCCAATGTGAACTCATCTCCACTCGACCGCCAGTGTGGGCTCACTCGGCCGCCAGTGTGAGCTGAAAATCCTTGAATGTTTATGTGACTCGACTTCACTCGGTCGCCAGTGTGGGCTCACTCGACCGCCCGTGTGGTTTATGCTCCTAGGACTTTTTCTTCTATTTTTCTTGGCTTTCCTTGCTTGTCCTTCAACCGAACTTCGATTCCCATGCGTCAATGCTCGTTTTCATTGACTATTTCACCTTATTTTCTACACTTTGAACACATTTCTTGACAACAAGGTTATTAGCACCATTTCTATCAATTACGACCAAAATCACATCAAAATGCTACGATAATATAGCAATAATGAGCACAAATACGAGCAATCTCACACCCAATCAACGAGTTCTCCCTTCGACTGTGCTTGTCTGTTTGACTGTCGAACACTATCATGTACCTATCTTATCTTGTGCGACATGTTAGAGTAAGTACGAGTAGTAGAGTAGAATAATTAAATTGAATATCACTTAAATGCAGTAATCAAGGTTTTGATCAAGATGACTTTTAACAAACTTAAGAGTCAAATAAGGATATTTAAGAAATCATAGATTCCCCCTTAAATGTATATTCTCCTAGTATTACCCTCAGCTTTACCAGCTTCCTCATCGGGTTGTTTGGTCATCTTGTCTGACCTTGTTTACCTGGATCTAGTCGAGTCTGAAAGTTGTATGACTTGTCTATGTTGAACTCATCTTTTCTGCAAATGACATGTTATTGTGTACCTGTCTTGTTAGTACAGTACTATGTAGTAGTAGGGTCTAGATCAATCAATCCTAAGCTAATGGATAACTCTTGAAATTGAGCTTCATGTAGTGGTTTTGTAAGAATGTCAGCTCTCTGAATGTCAGTATGAATCTTTTCCATGCGTATGTTCTTTTTCTCAACATATTCACGTATGAAATGATGTCTTACATCTAGTATGCAAAACATGATTTTGAGTGATAACAATAGCACTATTACTGTCACAGAATGTTGGTACATTAGATTCTACAATATTGTAGTCTCTAAGTTGTTGTATTAGCCATAATAGCTGATTACAACAACTACCTGCAGCCATGTACTCTGCTTCAGTAGTAGAGGTTGCTACACTTGTCTGTTTCTTTGAAAACAATGAAATGAGTTTGGAACCAAGGAATTGACATGAACCAGATGTTGATTTCCTATCTATTCTTCAACAACCAAAGTCCGAGTCTAAATATCCACTTAAGAATAGATCATCATCTGTAGGGTACCATAAACCTCGATTAATGGTTCCTTTTAGATATTTCAATATTCTTTTAGCAGATTCCAGGTTACTTTCCTTGGGGTTAGCTTGAAATCGTGCACACACACCAACAACAAAAGTTATATCTGGGCTACTGGCAGTCAAGTAGAGTAATGAACCAATTAAACCATGATAGTATGATTGATCAACACACTTACCTCGTTCATCAGGATCCATGCGGTAGACGGGTAACATTGGTACACCAACAGTTTTACAGGTTTTGATGCCATACTTATCAAGTAGATTACGAGTATACTTGGCTTCATTTATGAATATGCCTTCATCAGATTGTTTTACTTGAAGACCAAGAAAGTAATTCATTTCTCCCATCATGGACGTTTTAAATTTACTTTGCATGAGTTTCGAAAAGCTCTCGCTCATGCTTTTGTTGGGTGAACTAAAAATGATATCATCCACGTAAATTTGAACAAGTAGGATATCCTTCCCTTCTTGTGTTCTGAACAAGGTTCTATCGACCTTGCCCTTAGTAAAACCATTTTCAAGTAGAAAGAGAGAGAGAGTGTCGTACCATGCTCTTGGAGCTTGCTTTAATCCATATAAAGCTTTCTTTAATCTATACACTTGATTGCCTTTCACTTCGAAGCCTGGAGGTTGTTCTACATACACTTCTTCCGCAAGAATACCGTTATAAGCAGCATATGCAAGAAACAATCGAATAACTTCTAGTCTAGCAACAGGTGCGAAGGTTTCATCATAGTCTATGCCTTCGGCTTGTGAATATCCTTGTGCTACTAGTCTAACCTTATTTCTAACGACTAAATCATTCTCATCTTTCTTATTTTTTAAAATCCACCTAGTGCCAACTACATTGTGGTGTTCTGGCCTATCGACAAGTTCCCAGACGTCGTTTCGAACAAACTGGTTCAACTCTTCTTGCATGGCGATGATCCAATTACTATCAGCCAATGCCTCTTTAACGGTTTTAGGCTCGATAGATGAACGGAAACAACACCAGCAAAACTGAGATGGACTCGGCTGTTCTTGCGACTCAAAGAGTTGTCGTCTAGTCTTTATCCCTTTAGTAGAGTCACCTATGATATTATCAGTTGTATGAGCAGATTTCCATGTTTTTCTAGATTTAACAGGCACGCTTTCATCATTTAAGTCAACTACAGCATCATGCGAATCTACAACATCTATATTAGTAGATTTATCAAGAGTAGACAAGTCAACTAGAGTAGGCATGTCAACTGGTCTAGTAGACTTACCTTTGTCACTTACCTTCACCTCGTCATCTGACTCGTGGGCTTTCAGGAATGGATTGTAGGCTTGAACCGATTCGTACACTTTTGTTTCTTTGTCAGAATTAATCTTTAAGTCTTTCACTTTCTCACTGATCTGGTCGGTAGACAAGTGCTGTCTAGATTCATCGAAAACAACATGTGGTGTTTGTTCCACACAAAGAGTAGAGTAGTTGAATACTCTGAATGCTTTGCTAGTAGAGGAGTATGCTAAGAATATCCCCTCTTCTGCCTTAACATCAAAGGCATTCAACTTACTTTTCCCATTGTTATGGATGAAACACTTGCATCCGAATATATGGAAATATGAAATTCTAGGCTTTCTACCTTTCCATACCTCGTAAGGTGTCTTACCTAGTGCCTTGTTGATTGCACTTCTGTTTTGGGTGTGGCAAGCTGTATTGATTGCTTCCGCCCAAAACTTCTGAGGAGTATTATACTCGGCTATCATGGTTCTGCAGGCTTCCTTAAGTGTTCTATTTTGTCGCTCAGTTACACTGTTTTGTTGTGGTGTCCTAGCTGCACTAGTAAGATGCTGGATACCACTTTTAGAGTAAAAATCTTTGATATAGCTATTGATGAATTCAGTCCCCTTATCACTATGAATCTTGATAATGGGCCGACTCTTCTCAACTTGAATCCTCTTCAACAGATCCGGTAGGAGAGTTTGTGTATCACTCTTCTTATGTAAGAAGACTACCCAAGTGAACTTAGAATAGTCGTCTACCACAACAAGTGTGTACCTTTTACCATTCAAGGTTGGAGGAGTGATTGGACCATGAAGATCCATATGTAGTAGTTCTAGAACTCTACTTGTTGAGAGAGTTGGAATAGATTTAAAAGAACTTTTTTACCTGCTTACCTTTCTGGCATGCGTCATATACATGTGACTTGAAATAGATTTTGTTGGGTATACCTTCAACGAGGTAATCTCTTGCGATCTTATTAATCACCTTAAAGTTCATATGGCATAGGCGTCTTACTAAGAAGACAAGTATCCCTAGGACAACCATTCCAGTTCACAATGTATACGCTGCCTTGTCTGATGCCAACTAGTAGAACAGTGTGTGTCCTCTTGTCGATGATCTCACATTTGCGACTCTTGAATTGTACTTTATAACCACGATCACAAAATTGAGAAACATACAGTAAATTGTACCTCAATCCTTCAACGTAGGATACGTCTTGTATTTCTACATCTCCATTTCTGATGTAACTGAAACCTTTTGTAACAGCCATTTAGCTATCACAAAAGATCACCTTGGGTCCTTCTTGTTCACAGTAGCTCGAAAGAAGAGCCTTAGTACCTATCTTGTGGTGCGAACAACCACTATCGATGTACCAAGTTTCTCCTACAGAACTGTAGATGTTGTTAACTCTTAAATGCTTTAACATTATCAACAGCATCTTAATTTGACCTTCCTTGATTTATTCTAAGTCCTTTCTGAAATGTTACATTAAATGTTGTACTAAATGCTCTCACACTCAGGCACGATTCCAGAAGGTTCTACAAGAGTCTGGAATATGGAAGATTCCAGAATGTTGGACAACGTCATAGAAGAGTTTGGAGCAGTTTAGAACGACCTGGAAGATGGAAGGATGATCTAGAGAGATCATGGAAGTTGAGGTCCTAAAAAATAGGATCTCATAATGGAAGGATCTAGAATTCGGCTATTGCTCTATAAATACCGCTGAAGCCTTTCATTTCAAAGTATGCACTATTCGAGTAACACTTATTCTAAGCGTTCATCCCTGGTTAGGAGTTAGGGTCAGTAGTTGTATCGTTTAATGTACACCGAGGGATACCACACCTTCCCGTGTATTTAGTTCTAGTCTTGTATCGATTGAGAGTGAATCATAGATCAGATTAGTTCTTTAGACAGTGTTCTTACACTTCAGTCTATTTGCGGATTCAGGCACCTGCCTCGATTGTAGTTTCGGTTTGTGGAATGTTGAAGTAATTGCTGAGACATTTCACACGACATTTTCATAACTTAGGAACTAAGTTATTGTTTTCGCCGTAAGGCTTAGCATAAGTTTTCTTTATTAATAAAATCTATGTTAAAAATTATTCCATTGTGTCTTTATTGTGTTTTAGTGTTTTAGACTTCCGCTGTGTACTATGTTTACTTTCTGTATTCTGTTAGAGTTAATGCTACACTATTTGTCTCAACATTCAGTGTAACATTGTTCTGTTTTTTCACTTAAACACTAGATACTACCCCACACACACTTTCAGTTGCTATCAGAGCCAACACCTGACGACACTAGGTTTAGATCCTTGCTTAAAGTGTGTTTTAGTTTTTGTTAGCAATGGAAACACATCACATATCCACTACACTTAGGCCACCTGTTTTAGATGGTTCAAATTATGCTTATTGGAAGCCTAAGATGCGAATGTACATCAAGTCAATTGATGAACGTGCTTGGAGGACTGTTCTTACTGGTTGGGACGTACTAAAGAATCCAGCAGATGCATATGGTGAAATTCAACTCAAGAAAGAGGTTGATTGGACAGCCGATGAGATAACAACAGCAGGATACAATTCTAAAGCTTTAAATGTTATTTTTACTTCTGTTGATACCTCTATGTTTAAAATTATATCTAATTGTTCTACTTCTAAGGATGCATGGGACATGTTACAAGAGCATTGTGAAGGTTCCGATAGTGTTCGAAGGACAAAGTTTCGAATGTTGGGGACAATGTTTGAGAATCTCCGAATGAAGGAAGATGAAACAATTTCATCCTACAACGAAAGGTTAAGTGAGATTATTAACGAATCACATTCTCTTGGTGACCCTATTTCTAATGTTAGAGTAGTACATAAGATATTAAGGTATGTTCCTAAAATATTTGATGCTAAGATTTGTGCTATTGATGAGGCAAAAGACACTGATAAGATGAGTCAAAATGAATTAGTGAGTATTCTTAGAACTTATGAAATAAACACTAATCAAATTGATGAAACTAAAGATGATAAGAAAGTTGTTGTTTTTAAAGGAGAGACATCAAACAAATCTGAGATTCAGCCTATCATTACTGAGGTTGATTCGGATGAAGAATTGATTGATGAATGCCTTAACAATCCTGACAACATTGCCCTTCTTACAAAACATTTTAATAAATTTCTTAAGAAGTCTATGCATAAATCTAAGGGAAACATTCAGCCTAAGATACAAATCAACACATCGACACCACAACCAGAAAGGAGGAAGAGTCAATTCACACCAAAACCATCAAAGAGTGGAGGTAAACCAAGGTATGATCCTGAATTTAGAAAATCAGTTCAATGCAATGCATGTTCTGGTTATGGCCATTATGCAAATGAATGTGTCAATACCAGACTGAAGCAAAAATTGAATTTTAGTGCTACCTTGAGTGATGAATCTGATAATGATGATCTTGATGAGTTTAATGAAAAAGAAAGTGCTCATTTTACCAGAATTGATTATAATGATTCCTCAGATGATGATTTGGATGATACAGATTCTGACGTTGCACCAGATGTCTTCATATCTACAGTAACATCAAAACAGAGTCACCCAGATCTGAACTGTTTTAATGGTTTTGTTGATGATGCAGGAAAAAGGATTGATGATGAGACATATCAGAAATTGTTAGATGATTGGAACTCTCAGAAACTCACTCTGAATTCTTTGAATAAAGAGAATGAGGATCTGAAAGACACAACCACTAAGCTAGAAGTCTTACTTACCAGAAGAGATCTTGAAATTTGTAAACTGAATGAGAAATTGATCACCTCTACTTTAAGTTTCAGAAAATTTTCTAAGAGTGCTTCTGATGTGAATGATGCTATAGTTGTAGGTAAATCTAATAATTATGGTTTAGGTTATGATGGTGAAACTGCTTCTATTTCTGAAAATTTTAGAAAACCTATGAAATTTGTGAAGGCAAATATTAACACATCTGATGTAACATTTGCACAAACAGATCCTCACAAGGTTAAAAGGAAGTATATTTGTCATTATTGTCTTAAATATGGTCATATTCGTCCCTTTTGCTTGCAAATGGTTAAAGATATGAAAACTGAGTTTGTGCTATCCAGAATGTCTTCACATCCTAGGAAACATTCTATGAAATCTGCATGGAAACCAAAAGTTACCTGTAATGTTGTTCATACATCCTTGAAAGCATGTTTACCTGGTCTATGGTATTTTGATAGTGGTTGTTCTAGACATATGACAGGACATATAGACTACTTATCTGATTATGTGACCTTGAATGGTGGTAATGTTACATATGGTGGTGGATCGAAAGGAAAGATAATAGGAAAAGGAACATTGAATGTTGAAGGTTTTCCTAAGCTTAAAAATGTTTTGCATGTTGATGGCTTACTTGCTAATTTGATTAGTATTAGTCAACTTTGTGATGATAATTTGCATGTAAAATTTGACAAAGAGTCTTGTTATGTTCTTAATGAAGATGATGATTGTTTAATGACTGGTACTAGGTCTACAGATAACTGCTATCTTATTGGAACTAATGTATGCAATTTGTCAAAACATGATGAGAATGTCTTATGGCACCAAAGATTAGGACATGCAAATTACAGGGCAATGAAGAAACTAATCAAATCAGATGGAGCTAAAGGATTACCAAGACTGAATTTCCAGAAAACCACTGTATGTGGATCATGCCAGAAAGGTAAACGGGTAAGAATGCCACATAAAATGCTGTCACATTGTTCTACACATCGATGCTTTGAATTATTGCACATGGATTTGATGGGTCCTATGGAAACTGAAAGCATTGGAGGTAAGAGATATTCCTTAGTTGTGGTAGATGATTTCTCTAGATATACTTGGATTGAGTTTTTAAGAGATAAATCTGAAACATTTGCTCCTTTTAAAGTTCTCTATAAAAGGTTCAAAAATGTGTATAACTTGAAAGTTAGCCGTATTAGAACTGATCATGGTAGGGAATTTGAGAATAACATGTTTAATGATTTTTGTGATAAGAAAGGTATCTTGCAAGAATATTCATCTCCTAAAACTCCACAACAGAATGGAATTGTTGAAAGAAAGAATAGAACTCTACAAGAAATGGCAAGAGTCATGCTTTTATCTAAAAGTCTTTCTAAAAGATTTTGGGCTGAAGCATTGAATACATCATGTCATATTATTAATAGAGTTTATATTCGATCTGGCACTAATCAAACACCTTATGAGATTCTGAATGTTAAAAAACCAAGTGTGAAATATTTTCATATATTTGATTGTGTGTGTTATATTCTGAATGATAGGGATCAACTTCACAAGTTTGATTCTAAAAGTGATAAAGGTTTCTTTTTAGGCTATTCTAGAAATAGTAAAGCTTATAGAGTTTATAACCTTAGGACTAACACTGTTCAAGAATCTGTTAATGTTGTGTTTGATGATGATAAAGGTCTTACAAATGACAAAGATGAAGAAGATGTATCACAAGTCACTAACAATTCTGAGAATACACTGAAACCTGAAAATGTTGCCCCAAATGCTAACACATCTGGAGCAACATCTACATATCAGTCAGTTGTAATCTCACAGAATGATAAGTATGTTCCCAAGACGAATCCTTTTTCAAGAATAGGGAAAGTCATTGATGGAGAACCAGCTACGACAAGCTATTCCTAAGCGTATAGGCGCAAGAGTGTTGTACTTTTTAATTTCCTTTTGTTTTCCTTTTGGGCTCAACTGTTTAGGTTGCCCCTGTACGGCCTCTATATATATGGCTATAGTTAGACTTTGAGGAGATTGGAATATTTGATAAAAAAAACTTCTTCTTGGAAATTAACTTCCACATTTTATCTTCGTCGGCATTCTTGAGAGAATCAACGTCGAGATAATCGTATCTCCCTTTTGTTACAAGCTTCCGCCAACTCAATTTTAGCAGCGCTTACCATCTACAAACCGACGGACAAACGGAGGTCGTTAATCGCTCATTGGGAAACCTTCTTCGCTGTTTAGTTAGCGACAATCCCAAGTCGTGGGATAGTAAGCTCAGCCAGGCCGAATTTGCACATAACCTAGCCTTAAATAGGAGCATGGGATACTGTCCCTTCCAGATCGTCTACGATGTGCTCCCGCGGGCACCGATTGATCTCCTGACCTTGCCATCATCCTCAACGTTGGATAAACGTGCTGAAGACATGATTGCAGATCTACAAAAAATTCACAATGCTACCTATGACCACCTTGTTTCATCCACCGAGAAGTACAAATCAGCAGCGGATGTGCACCGCCGAGATGTTCAATTTGAAGTGGGCGACCTTGTATGGGCAGTTCTGACTAAGGATAGATTCCCCCCTCGGGAATATCACAAGTTGGCTTCAAGAAAAATCGGACCCGTCGAAATCATTGAGAAAATAAATCCGAATGCTTATCGCCTCCGCCTTTCGCCACATATTCGCACTAGTGACGTGTTTAACGTCAAACACTTGGTACCATTCCTTGGTGAAAATCAGATCGGAGAACCAGCTACGAACGATTCGGGGTCGAATCCTTTCAAAGACGGAGAGAGTGATGGAGATCCAGCTACGACAAGCTATTCCTAAGCGTATAGGCGCAAGAGTGTTGTACTTTTTAATTTCCTTTTGTTTTCCTTTTGGGCTCAACTGTTTAGGTTGCCCCTGTACGGCCTCTATATATATGGCTATAGTTAGACTTTGAGGAGATTGGAATATTTGATAAAAAAAACTTCTTCTTGGAAATTAACTTCCACATTTTATCTTCGTCGGCATTCTTGAGAGAATCAACGTCGAGATAATCGTATCTCCCTTTTGTTACAAGCTTCCGCTACATCAGTCATCCTTCTTACCAGATCATAGGCGATGCTACAGTTGGAGTGCAAACAAGAGGAAGAATAAGATCGAATAAGGTAGATGTGGTAAGAACAATGTGCATGTCTTCTATTTGCAATGTTGTGAATGCAGAGTGTTACTATTCTGAAATTGAACCTAAAAGTGTGAATGAAGCATTAACTGATGAAAATTGGATAAATGCTATGTATGAGGAACTTAATCAGTTTGAAAGAAATGAAGTTTGGACACTTGTTCCAAGACCTAGTCATACTAATGTCATTGGAACTAAGTGGATTTATAAGAATAAAACTGATGAATCTGGAAACATTGTTAGGAACAAAGCTAGGTTAGTTGCACAAGGTTACACCCAAGTTGAAGGTGTTGATTTCGATGAAACTTTTGCACTTTTTGCTAGGATAGAATCTATTAGATTATTGCTAGCAATTGCATGTTTTATTGACATTAAAATACATCAAATGGATGTAAAAGCTGCGTTTTTAAATGGCATATTGAATGAAGAAGCATATGTAGAACAACCTAAATGTTTTGAAGATCCACAATACCCGGATCATGTGTACAAGCTAAAGAAATCATTGTATGGTCTAAAACAAGCTCCTAGAGCATGGTATGGTAGGCTTACGGATTTTCTTTTACAGTATGGATTTATTAGAGGAGAAGCTGATAGGACCTTGTTTATTAAACATACTGGAGAAGATTTACTTATTGCTCAAATATATGTTGATGATATTGTGTTTGGTTCAACCTGTGATACAATGCTGAACAAATTTGTTGAAGCAATGACAGTAACATTTGAGATGAGTATGGTTGGAGACTTGAATTATTTTTTAGGTCTTCAAATCAAGCAATGTAAGGATGGTATTTTCTTCTCTCAAGGTAAGTATGCTAAAAACTTGGTCAAACGGTTTGGTCTTGAAAGTTCAAAAGTAATGAGAACACCTATGGGTTCTACTTTGAAACTTTGCAAAGACAATGGTGGAAAGGATGTTGATCCAACATTGTATAGATCCATGATAGGTAGTTTACTTTATCTAACCTCTAGTAGACTTGACATTATGTATAGTGTGTGTGTTTGTGCTAGGTACTAAGCTAATCCAAAGGAATCTCACCTGAATGCAGTGAAAATGATTATCAAATATGTTTCAGGTATAAGTGAACTAGGGATATGGTACACTAAGGACACCAACAACACATTGATTAGATACAATGATGCGGATTGGGCTGGAGATATAGATGACAGAAAGAGTACGAGTGGAGGATGTTTCTACATGGGAAACAATATTGTGTCTTAGCATAGCAAGAAACAAAATTGTGTTTCTCAATCTACTGCCGAGTCAGAATACATAGCTGCAGGAAGTTGTTGCACACAACTATTGTGGTTGAGTAAGATGTTTCATGACTATGGAATTGAAAATAATATCCTCACAATTTTCTATGATAACACAAGTGCTATAAACATATCTAAGAATCCGGTACAACACTCACTCACTAAGCACATTAGCATTAGACATCATTTTATGAGAGATTTAGTGGAGAAGAACATAGTTAAGTTGGAATATGTGCCTACTGAAAATCAAAATGCTGATATTTTTACTAAGGCTCTTGACCTTGAAAGATTCTCATTTTTGAGGAAATCTCTTGGTATGTGTAATATTTGAATAATTCTTGAGAGGATGTTGTCACAAATGCGGTAGCATTTGGGACAACAGCCTAAGGTGGTATAGTTATTATAAATTTGATTTATTTCTTATTTTCGTTGAATAATTCCTTTGTAAAATATTCTTGAATCTGAAATTTGTTTGTGCAAAAATAGACATTTACTACACCTCTCAAAAGCTTGAAAATTTGAGAATGTTATAGCATACTAAAAGATGTACAAAATTCACTGAGTAACTATGAAGCACGGAGTTCGCTGCTACGATGCCTTCTTTTCAAAAGGTGAATTTTTGTAAAACATCAAGAGGTTCGTAATCCATTAAGTAAGTATGGGGCACGGAGTTCGCTACTACGATGTACTCTACAGGAACAATGGATCAATACGAATTAGATGCTATAGCACAAAAAGAAGAAATGAAATGAAAAGAAAAATGCTGAAAAATTGGCTACGTTGGATAGGTAAAACCTGTGAAAAACCAATGTTGAGGTGTATGTCAAATCCTTGAGCACAACATTACATGATTCGATTATATTTTTATAAGTTGTAATTATTTAATTAATTGTGGGAATTTATTTTATTTATTTATAATTATACTAACCATTTTATTTTATTATTTCAAATTATACGCATTTTAATTTATTAAATTCTGGAACTTTCTTAATTTAATTAATTTATTAATTAGGATTTTACCCCACTAACTCACCCATGATATTACTTGTGGCTGAATTTGTGGAGCATTATCGATTTTAGTTTAGAATTTTCTTAAGTCAAGCCTTGATCACACGTACATCATTCCAACTGCTAAGTCTTCTCTATATAAACTCCATCTTGTGATTTTTCTAAGCTTTGTAATTAATTGAGTAAGTGAAGTATTATTTCTGCAGATTTGTATAAGCTATTCTATTTTGTGTTTGTCTCGATTCTTGTGTTGATCTTTTCAAATTCTTGAGTTAAATGGCAGGCAAAAGAGAAACCAACCCACAAAATTCAAACTCACCGAACTCAGACTCACAACCGTCATCTCCATCTCTCTCAAACCTTCACACTCTAGCTTCCATGGCTGCTTCGCACGAAAATTCACCCCAAACTGCCGCAACCGTCACACCCATTCCAGCTACACCGACGACAATCCACATCCCATACCAAGCTTCACTCACCGAGCTGAATCAGGCGGTGGAGAATTTTTCTCAATCGATGAGGTCTTCGAATCCACCCACTCTCACCATTGGAGACCTGTTTATTGACATCTCTCACTAACTTCGCAGCCAAGAAGTCATCACAATTGCACCCTCTTCTTCCACAGCTGAAAAGCCCCAAAATCCGAGCCCTAATGTTGAAACAGAGGCCCCGACTGCTGCCTCTATGGGGGAGAACGAGAAGGAGATTGAAGAATCCCCTATTTCTGAGTCAAAGGAGCCGACGAATGCTGAGGCATCCGAGAATGATGACGCTCAAATGGAGGATGCTGAAGAATCCGACAAAACTGAATCTGATATTTCAAAGTCGGACTCTGAACCGATTCCTTTCAAGAGGAATGCTGAAGAAAAGAAAAGAAAGAGGAGTCCAGTACCAAGAAGACGATCAAACCGAGTTTTCACTCGATTTGATTACTCAGACACCTTGAGGAAGAAGAAGAAGCTAGGTGGTGATGTTGCTGAACCGATTCAGGTATTTTCTGAATCTGAAGAAGAACAGGTGGTGATTGAGAAGCCAACCAAGAAGAAGGCCGATCCAAAGGGGAAGGGAAAGGCAAAGATTGATGCTGTTCGAACTATGCCTACAGAACCAGAAGCTGATTCTGATTCTGAGATGGATGTTTGTCTCAGGGATATTCAGCAAGCCCTGAAGAATAATGCTGCCCCACATGCTGAATCAAGTGCACCAACACCAGAACCTGATGATGGAGATGATTCGAGCAGTGCAGCTTCTGACAAAAGCTCTGGAAATGAAGCTGAATCCAGTTCTGAGGAGGAGAAAGAACCAAGCTCTAAGGAGAGTACTTCTGAGGAAGGTAATTTTGAACCTGAAGTAGATTCTGCTATTGATGGTTTGGTGGATAAAATTACTAGGTTGTCTAGGAGGAAACTGTTAATGGAAAGGAGAATTCATGTTTCTGATTTTGAGAATAAGAATTTGATTCAATTCTTAGAGGATAGAAAGTTGATGAAAGCTCTGACTTTGTGTGATACTTTTGTTTCTGATTGGGTGTATGAATTCTATGCTTGCTTGAAGAAAAGTAATGGTAGGAGGAGTTCCCGTTGGTATGGGAATATACAGTTTAGGGGGAGTACAGTTCCATTTACCCCAGAGTTAATTAATGATTTCTTAGGCATAGAACCAGTACTTGATGATGATGAACCTGATTTGGATGTTGTTACTGTTTCTATGACTGGTGGTTTATTGACTAATTGGAAGAATGGAATGTTGGCTAAGGATCTTACATCTCTTTATTCTGTATTGCATAAGCTGATTGTTTATAATTGGATACCCTCTACCAACTCAACCAAAGTGACAAAGGATCAAGCAATATTGCTTTATAGGATAGTGGTTTTGAAGAAGTTTAACTTGGGATTGACTGTTTTCCACCACATGATGAAGTTTAGTGGTGACATTTCTGATAAAGGCAACCTTTCATACCTTGTGCTTATATGTTCATATCTGAAGATGCATGGTTTTACTCTTAAGAAGATTGAAGTTCTTAGAGGAAAGGTACCTTTATACACCATTTCACATGCCTTACTCATTGGTGAAAGAGTGATTGATCTGCCCTTGCACAATCCTGGAAGTTCTTCTCAAAGACCAGCTCCTGCTCAACCTCAACCTCAACCCACACCAGCACAGAGACCTGAACAGAACACAGCTGCACCTAATGCTGCACCAGATGCTGAGAACTTTGGTGGTAATTTTGATACCATATTCTCTGTTCCCAGATCTTTTATACTATTGCAGCTACAGCACTTACAGGACCAGATTGATGAACTCCAATTCATCAAAGACAAGTGGATCAGGCTACTTTCCACTACAACAGGGGGAGTACCACCTTCCACTTCAGCTAGACCTTTAGAGCTTCAGCTAGAGCTTCTGGAGTTGTTATTGAAGAGCTGGATCCTGAAGCTGGAAGTGTACCTGATGCTAATGCTACAGAGAATGGAGGAACTGTTGCTGCTAACAATGTTGTTGCATTCTTTGCTATAACTTGTTTTATTGAGGAACCAGAGGCTGATGAAGACAAGTTTGCAGATGCTGCTGAAGATGATGAGGATATGGAAATCCTCTATGGTGGTTTTATTGAGGAATGAGAGGGTGATGAAGACAAGTTTGCAGATGCTGCTGAGGATGATGAGGATATGGAAATCCTCTATGGTGGTATCTAGAACAGATGCTGCAAGACAGGGGGAGTACTGTAGTACAGATGGCACATGTGCAGGACCTTGATGCTGCTACTATTTTTATAGCAATTCATGCCATTTTCAGTCCTACTTTTGTTTTTGTTATTCTGTTATGTTTAAGTTAAATTATGTTTTGTTCTGATACAATATTTATTATTTCTAGTTGATAGGATGTTTATATTTATCCTGCTTAATTAGTTTGCATTAATGATATTTCATTACTGCTTCTTGCTTAATTTGTTTTCTTATCATTAAATGTTTACTGCATGATGAATATGTTTTGTTTAGTTGTTCATTTTTGTTTTGTTTGTTTTCTGTTTAACTCTGATCTATGTCCTACATGCTTAAAATTGTTTGCATTAAAATGTATTCTTATTTTGCTTACTGCTTTAAAAGGCTTAAACTGTTTGCTCTAAAGAATAAGATTTTAATTGCCTACTACATAAGGATTAATCATGATAAGCTGTTTATTTTCTTTTGCTCTGATTTTTCTGTTTAGTCCTTGTTTTATTTTTGTTATTAAGTCTTACTTAAGTCTTAGGTTGATCTAGTACTTATTCATATATGATGCTCTGATTTAACTTTTGATTTTTGTAAAGTTATATGTTTTGTAAACAAGTGTACTGTTTATACTTGTTTTGGTTTTGAATAAGGTTACTTTGATCTTATGGCACGGATCTTAGTAAAATTATTCTTGATCTCTTTTTGATTTGATCCAACGGTTACAACAGGTATTGTCTTGACTAGTATTTAGACTTGATGTAACCTCACCTAAATACATAATACTGAGTATGTATAGAAATATATGTGCATCAGGTGTGTTGTAGTCGAAAGGTCAAATTGGGGGAGATTGTAGATGTTGTTAACTCTTAAATGCTTTAACATTATCAACAACATCTTAATTTAACATTCCTTGATTTATTCTAAGTCCTTTCTGAAATGTTACATTAAATGTTGTACTAAATGCTCTCACACTCAGGCACGATTCCAGAAGGTTCTACAAGAGTTTGGAACATGGAAGATTCCAGAATGCTGGACAACGTCATAGAAGAGTTTGGAGCAGTTTAGAACGACCTAGAAGATGGAAGAAGGATCTAGAGAGATCATGGAAGTTGAGGTCTTAAAAAATAGGATCTCATAATGGAAGGATCTAGAATTAGGCTATTGCTCTATAAATACCGCTGAAGCCTTTCATTTCAAAGTATGCACTATTCGAGTAACACCTATTCTAAGCGTTCATCCCTGGTTAGGAGTTAGGGTCAGTAGTTGTATTGTTTAATGTACACCGATGGATACCACACCTTCCCGTGTATTTAGTTCTAGTCTTGTATCGATTGAGAGTGAATCATAGATCAGATTAGTTCTTTAGACAGTGTTCTTACACTTCAGTCTATTTGCGGATTCAGGCACCTGCCTCGATTGTAGTTTCGGTTTGTGGAATGTTGAAGTAATTGCTGAGACATTTCACACGACATTTTCATAACTTAGGAACTAAGTTATTGTTTTCGCCGTAAGGCTTAGCATAGGTTTTGTTTTTAATAAAATCTATGTTAAAAATTATTCCATTGTGTCTTTATTGTGTTTTAGTGTTTTAGACTTCCATTGTGTACTGTGTTTACTTTCTGTATTCTGTTAGAGTTAATGCTACACTATTTGTCTCAACATTCAGTGTAACATTGTTCTATTTTCTCACTTAAACACTAGATACTACCCCACGCACACTTTCAAGAACCACCTTTCTTGTACAAGTCGAGTCGACCCTGCATTGATGATATTTAATAACTTAGGTACCCCCCTTGTCTACTGGGGTCCTGGGGGGTTAGTAGAGTTCAGAGGAATCCAAATGTACATAAGAGTTTTGAAAAAATTGGACCTCTTCAATTTTCTGCCATACTTGTTGCAGAATAGTACCTTATCAACCTTATCTGATCTATCGTCAGACCCTGAGTCTACTCGTCTGAGGTATCCTTTGAATTTAACCTCTACTTGAGCAGGCATAGGCCTTTGATAGTTTGAATATGGTTTATAAGTGTTTGGGCCATACGGTTTATAGACTCGTTTAGGTTTTTCCTCGCTTATGATATCATATGATAAAGTTGGAGGATATAAGACAGGTTGAGTACGATATTTTGGAGCAACCTTCCTAGGCCTTGTTGAATAGAGCTGAGACTGCCTTATGAAAAGAGGTCTAGGCTCATTCCAACGAGTCTGTACTTGTTTAGAACTTATCTCCTAAGGATACCAATCTTCGTATCTGACCTGGTTTGGTCGTCCACGACTAGTAGTCCTCTTTTGACTTGTTCTAAATGGAACAGGTCTGTTGTTAACATTCTTTCTACCACCTTTGGTAGTTGGAGTGTTAACTCTAGTCTGCTTGAGTACCGTGCCTTTGGATGATGCTTTAATATCGTATTCCATTGGTCTTTTCCCTTTATCTTTTGTCAAAGAACTTGAACTAGCAACAGTAGGGTTCTTAATGACATGAGTAGACGAGCTAGGTGTATCTGCACCCAACCCTGTCTTGTCATCTGGAACCCTATACCTTTCTCACAATTGTTGATTAATCATTGAAGAATTAACCAAGTCAGTAAGTTTAAGGTCCAGATTTACGACTTCAGTCTCTAAGAACTTATTGCGCTCTTTAAGCTTTTTGCACTTGTTCTTTAAAATATTGAATTCATTAGTCTCGGTAACATGTGTCTTTAACAGGTCTTGATACAACTTGTCTGTTAACGCACACTTGTCTTTGAGTTGACTAAACTCTTCTGTCAAGCGTTTGTTTAGGACAGTTATATTAGGATCTATCTTAGACTGTGCTTCTCTAAGATCAATGATTTCTTGTTTTAAAGCGATGTTCTCACCACTGACTTCCATGAATGCCTTATTAGCAAGTAGGAGGTATTCTTCAGTCACACCATTGGAATGATGAAGACTACTCCCTACTCCACTGTCGACAGTATCACTTTCATCAGAATCTGAGTCATCACATGAACGAAAAGAAGTTGCAGATGATACCTCTTGTTCGATTTTCGCCATAAGGATTAGGCCATTGTCTGCTATGAAAGCTTCTCGTTCATTGCTAGAAGGGTAACTAGATGAAGACGGAGGCAACTCGTCTGAATCCGTTTCAGATTCATCGTTTGCCAACATGGCCTTCTTACCCTTGTTGTATCTTCGTTCGCATCTGGCTTTCCTCTCTTCTCGATCATCTGAGCTCAGGTCTGGACATTCGTAAATGTAATGACCTGGATTATCACAATTATAACATAGAGATTTGTTAGTAGACTTTTTCATAGGAGAATCATCCCTTTTCTTGTCTCGCCTATTAGACGAACGTCTAACCTTCCTATCATCAGAATTTCTATCTCGTCTGTTCCCTTTCGAGATGTCATCTCTCCTTTTGGATGAGTTTCTATCTCGTCTATTCTCAGACGAGTCCTTGTTCTGAGCACCTCTATAGTCCTTGTAAAATCGCTTATATCTACCGTATCTTTTGTTAAGCTTGTCAAACCTCTTGATCATTAGTCTCATCTGATCTTTCAGACTTAGATCAGACCTATCAAGTTCGTCCTTAATACTAGCAGACTTCGACTTGTCTAATTTAGAGCTCCTAGACGAAGAGGCCTTAAAAACAACATTTTTAGACACAGTTTTCTCCCTATCGCTACTAGCTACATGATCATCCTCATCTAAGTCGAACTCGTGTGCCTTGAGTGTTTGAAACATTGTTTGGGCAGACCATTTATCAATATCATGAGTATTCTTGATGATCATCTTGACCATCTTCCATCTATCGTCTAACGACTTAAGAATCCTCAAGTTAATCTCTCTATTAGTATAAGTCTTGCCTAACACTTCTAAGCCATACATAATTCGTGTAAAACGAGTATCCAACTGGTCTATATTTTCACCAGCTTTCATCTTGAATGATTCAAATCTCTGTACAACAGTGGATAACTTACTTTCCTTGATCAGTGAGGTCCCTTCACAAAGGACTGCAAGTCGATCCCACATATCTTTAGCAGACTTATATTTTAATACTTTACCCAGATACTCATTGGGTAGAGTATGTAAAATATAGTTCTTAGCTAAGCTGTCCAGGTTATTTTGCCTCATTTCTTCTGAAGTGAGATCTGACCTTGGCTTGGGGACGAGCACACCAATGGCTTTGGATAGTTCCTGTTACACCCCAATTTTCATAAATGTAGTTTTTGTAAAAATCGAAGTAAAGGAGCATGAACTCAAATTTAAATACAAGAAAGAGAACCCATAAATTGATTTAATAATAAAATTATTTAAATAACAGCGGAAGACACGATTAAATAAACTGGAATATCTAGTAAAGGTCACAATAGTAAAGTCACAATAGTGAAACTTGCTTGAAAATTTATAAAGTTTTTATTATACGACATCCACCGCCTCTCCTCGCCATTAACTCATCAACCTGAATCTGAAAATGTTAAATGTATGGTATGAGCAAACCACTAGCTCAGTGAAGTCACTTTGACAATATTAAATACGACATAAGAATAAAATGTGTAGCACATAAAATCACGTAATTTACAAAAAGTCACATAAGCACCTTTCATCTCACATACGCATTTTTCATCGTAGTTTTGATTAATTATTAATTACGTTTCACGGTTATCCCAAGGATCTCTTTTAAATCCCACTGGGTCCCCCTCAAAGACCTCTTTTCAGTCCCGAGTTCTTTTCTTTTCTTGTGCACGACGGATCCCCCAAAGATCTCTCTTCAATCCCGGGTTCACCGAAGACCTCTTTTCAGTCTCGGGCGTCTTTTAAGCCCCTGGCCTTTCATAGTCATTTACATTAAAATATTCACTCACATTTAAGTCATGTCATATTGCACATAAACAAATTATTCACATGAAGCAGTTAATAAAGGCAAAGAAACCACACATGGAATTAATATGGTCACATTCAAATCATATCATACAGTTGATAAACAATCTATTCATACGAAATATTTAATAGGGGCAAAGTAAACCACACCTGAAAATAATTTCATTGATGCAAATGAGTGAAATATTCACGTTATTCTTAGCTAACAAAGAATTGAGCGACTTTTCTGATATAAAGAGAACTCTTTTTTTATGTAAAAATATTTCTACGATTTAATTGGTGGGAAAAATAATAGTGAAAACAGTGTATTTAAAATAAGAGAATACGCCTGGAATTTGTTTAGAATAATATGGGTTTTTAAAGTTATTTGACTTCAAATAAAAATTTAGCCTCCCAGATATGAGTTCCGGCATTCGATCGATCCGAGAAAATTGGAATTGAATTTCTAGGTATTCATTATCCAAATTTAATTTATTAGTAAATATATACGTACTGTATATTCAAATGAGAAAGAAAGCTATCTACCACAAATCTAAATAAATTTATTACTGTAACACACACGATTATATATTGAATATTTTATTTAAACTATCTTAATTTAGAAAAAAAAAATAGTATCTCTAATAATATATATATATATATATCCAAAATAATATCTTACGTATTTTATAAAATCTTTTAAAATATCAGAGTAAACAATATGCGGAATATCAGAATTTAGAATGAGCCCTTAGATTTATACTCAACTATTCTTAGAACACTTTACTTGTCTATCAAATATGCAGATTAATCAATTAATCAATTCAATCAATCAAACACAAATATAACAGTAAGTAAATAACACGAGATTTATAGTGGTTCGACAACTTGTCTACATCCACTCTCACAACTCCAGTCGTGAAATTTTATTAAACTGTTCTTGTGGCTTTAAGTCCCAAGATATAAGACTTCGATCTTTTCGACTATATCTCCAGATATATCTTCGATCTAACAACAAGCTATTGAAACAAGTAACTAGCAACTTGATTTACAAACAAAAACTATAAAGAAAACTTCTCTATATTCGTAATCGCCTTTCTGAATATGAACTTGTTTTGTCTGGCTTCAAACTTTGAACTTCAACTCTGTGAGTTTCCTTTCTTTGAATATCTTCAATATACGCTCAAAATCTCTTAGTAACAGTAGTCTTCAAGTATTTATAGACTTCAGTTCCTCAAGATTAGTTTGTTATCCAACAACCTTCTCTTGATAACTTCCTTCAACAAACTTTCTAACTGTTTCTTCTTATCTCTTCACGCGTTCTTTCAGTTAATTAGTTATTTCATAACTAACTCTTCATATCTTCATTTTGATACAATCTTTATTTTCAATACTTAACTTTACGCAGACTTGACTTGTCTTTCTTCGACACTTAGAATATTTCACAGCTTCTTAGCACTTGTCTTGTCTTGCACACGTCTTCTTCTCTTGTAGTCTTTTCTTCACTGTAGAACCATACTAGTCCTATCAACTAATCTATCAAGACTATTACATTACATTAAACTTTATAAAACAGCTTAGTCAACTTAAAACTATACATTAATATGAACATAAATTATAAGCTTATATACAATGATTATAAGCTTATCATAAAATCCTATAGTAAATTGTCTTTCCAGTACTTAGTTTATTTTCAGTATAATTATACTTGTCTGATCTTGTCACAAGACGACTTTCATAACTAGATCAGTCAACACTTAGAAATATATTCAAGTTCTCTTTTTGGCTTATCAAAACTACTTCAACATCAATTAGCACTTATTTCAGGATTCATATCCCAACAAAAAGTAATGGCATTGTGTGTAAATATGTGAATATTGTGAGAGTGGAGTTTATGAGAGAGTTTTCTTTTATGGGTGTGCAAACAATTGTGAGACGGACAAATAAGGTAAGTGTGCAAACAGTTGTGGGACGGAGGGAGTATTAAATTAATTTACCATTAATTCTATCATTAATTTTACTTAATTAAAAAATGTTAGGAATAAAATGAGTTTTGATTATGATACCAAAACCCCATGAGACATGCCAAGTAGATAAGACAATTTCAATGAACATGTTTCTAAGTCTGTTGGAACATGTAGACTAAGAAAAGTAGAGAAGCTGATGTGTTAGGCAGCTCTTAGATGAATATATGTACTAATTGAGGGGGAACACATGCTTACAAGATTATTATGTTCTAGTCCCCTCAAGGCTCAAGTGGAATGTGTCCCTAGTCTGCTGAATAGACAAGTATGCTGATCAAGAGTAAATGGATTGTGGAATAATCTTTCTGAAGATCAAGCATGACAAATGCATTATCTAGACACAACCTACTAAAGCAATTCTGCTCAGGAGGTTTGTCCAGGAAAGTTGTCTAAGCACACTTGTACCAGGACCATGTCAAGAAGATCCCAACTTTGCTGATATGGTCAAAGACAACTACTCTATGTCATGAATGAACAAGATCCAATCTAAGGATGCATAGAGACATTCAAAGAAAGAGAAAGAGCCAATTCATCTGAAGAGAGCATGCCAACCCTGCTGATAAGGAAACTCTGCTGAAACTGATAAGTAGAGTTGTCCAAGAGATAAGGAATGTTGTCCTTATCTCAGGACCCTTGATAAGAAGAGATGTCCATGTTTGACCAAGTAAATCTTGATGTCAGACATTAGGAAATGTGCTGCAGAATGAAGACAAAGTGGTTACAGCCGTCTGTCTTCCCAAATTAAGGACATGTCACTATCAGAATCTGTCTTCCAGTTTGAAGATTTCAAGGAAGACATTTATAGACATTTGAGGCTGCCTCTCCAATGAGAAAATCCTCAAATTTGTCTATAAATACAGAAGTGTGAAGACCATTTGAAGCATCTACTGAATCCAACTACAACTACTCTGAAGCTTCAAAGTCCACAAAAGACACTCTTAGTCTTCAAACACTTCATCTAATCTGAACCCCATTGTATAAATCATACAAAAGCTTAGAGAGATATCCTATCCTTATACACTGACCTTCATTGTAAAGGATATCTCATTAGTTGGAACCTTACTTCAATCCTTATACCTTTCAAGTGAGAAAGTTAGAAGGTTGTAGTAGTAGAAGTGGAAGGAGCTGACTGTTGAGAGAAGAACAGTTCAATTCTGAGTTGAGAAAGGGTACTAGGACTCTAGACATCCTAGGGATCAAGGCACCAAGGAGTGGTGTGGTTGATCAAGCGCACCTTGGCACTATAAAACAAGTTAATTCCAAGAGTGAAGGAATTATCCTGTTAAATCAGGGAAAGTGGATGTAGGAGCTTGAGTCTCTGAACCACTATAAATTCTTGTGTTGATTTACATTCAAAATACTTTACATACATTCAACACTGCACACAAAACTGGACTTTCAAAGATACACATCCTAAACTGTGCAAAACAAGATTTAGACAAGTCCCCTGAACTGCATTAACTGTTAAGGTGATTTCAGAAATTAAAAGGAGTTTAAACTAAAGGGCCAACCACTAATTCCGCACATATAACTCATTTAGATAGTTATTCAACTAAGTACTCAGTAGTACTTAGTGGTTTGATTATCTTAGAAGAGTTAATCATATCAGCAGAGTTGTCCAGGACAACCTTGCTGAAGACTGGTTTGATCAAGTTTGAAAAGAAATTGCATACAAGTGTATCCCCCCCCCCCCATACACTTGTTATATACTCCTTTGAGGACCAAAAAGTGGTATCAGAGCACGGGTTCAAAGACCACTGCTTCTGAAAATCCATCTTGATTTTCAAAAACACATATTTGGTGTGGTCACTGAACTAATCTCTCTGAAATTGTGCATACCTATTGTCTAACCCCCATATTGAAAGTGTATGGCAAGAGGCCACAACAGGAATCAGCAACAGAATCAAAACCAGAACCAGAACCTAAATCAAAATCTGGAGCAAAACATGAATGTTGTTCCTCCTCCTGCTGTTCAAGGGCTGGACAATATGGCTACCAATCCAGTTAACCGTATATCACATCACAAGTTACCCATGTTCTCAATTGATAATTATGATTTCTGGAAAATCAGAATGAGAGCTCATCTTGCATCTCTCCATACTGACATGTTGAGGGTGATTACAAGAGGACCCTATGTGTTCACTCAACCTAACCCCAGATTGACAGATAAACAAAGAGCAGACACAAGGGATGTGATTCCCAAGGATGAAGATGACTTCACCTCTGAGGAGAAAAGGAAAGATAATTTGAATTATGTAGCCATGAATACCCTCTACCAAACAATTCTAGATGCAATCATGGGAAGAGTCTACCACTGCACAACTGCCAAGGAAATATGGGATACTCTTGCAGAAATGTGTGAGGGTACTGAAAAGATAAAGGAGAACAAGCTCCAAGTGGCTGTGCAGAAGTTTGAACAATTCTCAATGGAGCCAGATGAGTCCATTGACAAGTTTGCTGGTAGATTCACAGATGTGATGAATGAAATCAACTCCTTGGGCAAGGTGTACTCCAAGAGAGAAGTTGGATTGAAGATCCTAAGAAGCCTCACTCAAAAGTGGGATGTATATGATGTGATGATGCAGAACACCAAGGATCTCTCCACCATGCCCATGCAACAAATCTTCTCTGAACTTAAAGCTTATGAGTTTGATCTCAACAGAAGAAAACCAGTTGAGGAATCTTCCTTACCAACTAAAGGAGTGGAATTCAAAGCCAAAACTGCTGAACCATAAATGCAGTCCACTCCAAGATCATCAAAGTCAGTATCTAAAGCCGAAATGAAGGAAGAGATGGTCCTCATGGCTAGGAGGTTTGACAAACTCAACTCAAGGTTTGGTAGATACAAGAAGTTCTACTAAGACAACAAATTCAGGAGAAGGTACAACTCTCCTGAAGCACAGGCTGAGGACAAGAAGCCTGAAGAGAAAAGATCAGAGGACAAGTACTCTGAAAGGAGAAAGTCCAACAGAGCTGAACCCTCCTCATCTAGAAGAAGAGATAACTCAAAGAAAGACGATGATGAGGATCTGTGCTACAACTGCAAGAAGAAAGGGCACTTCCAGTATGATTGTCCTGAACTCTGCTCTAAGGAAAGAAGAGAGAGGCAAGCTAATAGAGATAGAAAATTCACCAACAGAAAAGCCATGATGGCTGGTGAAGGATCTGATAGTGCTGAAAGCTTCAACTCTTCTGATGGACTGTTCTCAAATAGTGATGATGATGATGATGTGTGCAACATGGCCATTGAGGATGATGAGGTATCCTCTACTGAGTTGTGTCAACAAGTCTTGAGAGAGCTTGAGGAAGAAAATCTCAGGATAGTTGACCAACAAAGACAGATTGATGATCAACTGCTCTCTTAGAAGAGAAAAGATTTTGAATTAAAAATTCTTCAAGCAAAATTTGAAAACCTCTCACATGAGTATGACATTCTTAAATCAAGTGAAGAGAGCCTGAAATTGAAGATGTCTGCTTTGAACAAATCCTCTAGAGAAATAGAGGAAATCCAAAGTTACCAAAGACCTATGGCTCAAAGAAGTGGATTAGGTTTTGATCCATTTGAATTTTCACCTTGTCTTAGTGTTGCTTCCACAAGTAACACTAAGAAAATCTTTGTTAAATCAGTGGCACAACAAGCTGAAAATGAACTAATTCAGCCACTGAACAAAGGGAAGGGCAAAATGAATGAGATGCCCACTCAAGTATTTCAGGAGACTAGGCCCAAACCTTTGGAAAAGGCCAAAGTCCCTGAACACAAGAGGAATATTGGTCAGCAGAGTAGACCCTATGGAAGGGCAACTCTCCTGAACAATGTTCAGAGGAGTTA
The DNA here is from genome assembly GCA_963675135.1 of Galeopsis tetrahit. NCBI lineage: Eukaryota > Viridiplantae > Streptophyta > Magnoliopsida > Lamiales > Lamiaceae > Galeopsis > Galeopsis tetrahit. The sequence goes on from OY776122.1 coordinate 37,664,073, forward strand.
TCCAAGGTTTAATCAGCCTAGGCCAAATCTACTGAGGAAGCCTCAGCTGAATAGACCTCAGGACAACTATCCTCAAAGGCAAAATAAAATGAGACAACCAAAACCCTTCATGCCAAAGGGTAATGGTCATAAATATGCCTTCCCTCAAAGATTTCCTCAAGTAGCACAAAGAACTCATAAGTTCAGGAGATTTGACAACTCTCCTGAAACTTACAGAGTCAACACTTTCACACATACTTTCCCAAAGACATTTAAGGGAAAGACAGTGTATGTTGATGCTAAAGGAAAACAACTTATCCACCTTGAATCTATCAGGGTAATTAGGCAAGTGTGGGTTCCTAAAGGTACAGCTAACCTCTCAGGACCCAAAATTCAAAGGGTACCTAAAGCTTGCTAATTACAGGTACCTATGGGCCACAAGAAGATGAGGAGCATGAACAAAAAGTCAGCATGGTACCTTGACAGTGGATGCTCAAGGCACATGACTGGAAACAAAGAACTCCTCACTGAATTCACTGAAAAAGAAGGCCCAAATGTCACATTTGGAGACAACTCACAAGCAACAACAAAAGGTTATGGTACCTTGATAATTGGTAATATCAAGGTATCCAATGTATCTTATGTGGCTGGTCTCATGTACAATTTGTTAAGCATAAGTCAGTTCTGTGATAAAGGTTTTAATGTTGAGTTCTCAAGTGGAAAATGCTTAATTAAAGATAGAACTCAACAAACTCTATTGACTGGAACTAGAAAGGGAAATGTGTATTTTGCTAACTGGAACAAGTCTACTGATGCTGCATGTTTTATTGCTAAGAGCTCTAATGAACAAAGTTGGTTATGGTATAAAAGGCTAAACCACCTAAACTTTAAATCAATGAACAAGCTTGCTAGAAATGCATTAGTTAAAGGACTACCTAATGAGGTTTTCATTAAGGAGCATGTTTGTAAACCGTGCCAAGAAGGAAAACAGATTAAGGCCTCATTCAAGGGAAAGCCAGAAGATGGAGAGGTCACCACATGACTCTCTTACAGGGCAGAAGGAGAAGAAGAAGAGAGATTTCACAGGGTGAAATTCTCTGAAGAAGATGTAGATGCTTCTTTTGGATTGCCCTCTGAAGGGAGGAATCCAGAATTTTATGGCAATGGCCATGAGGCAGAGATTGCACAAGATTGGATCCTAGTTCCAGGACCAATCTCGTCTACACAACACAAGAGGACTATCAAAGCCAAGTTCCTCAATCTATTTGAGGTAATTACAAAGAGCCTCATGAGCAACACTGGTAGCTTGGAACAAGTGAGTGCTCCAATGATTAGAATCATGGCTGCAGTAATTGATGCCAGTGATAAGGGCATAAAGTTTGACTAGAGGACCTTCATCTTGTCTGAGATGATGAAGGATAAGGCAAAATTCAAAGTGAAAGCATACAACAAGGTTGTATTGGAGGGCAATCTCAAGTACTGCACAAGGGCAAGCCTGTTGATTGAGAAGTTTGCTCACTACTCTGAGATGCAAACCTTTGCCAAGCCCCTCCCTGCCCAGAAAATTTTGTTCAGGAAACTGAGCAAAAAGACAGAACAAAGAAGACAGCAAATGGCCAAACCTACTGAAGAGGTTGAGGAGAAGCCCAAGATGAAGAAAAGAACAAAGGCCAGGGCTGTCAAAACCAAGAAAATGTCTCAAGTTCTAACAGAAGAAGCCTCAGGAGCATCAATTGAAGTTGATGAAGTGGCAGAAGAAGGAGTGCAAGTGTCTTCTGACCACTCAAAAGAGTTGAGGCAGAAATACAATGAGACTAGGCAAAAGAAAAAGGGTGATAAGAGGCCCAGGGAAGTTGTCCCTGAGAAGGAACAGGAAGGAAGTGGGAGCAGTAGGGCAAGCAAGAGGAGAGCCAAGCCCACTGAAAAGGTGCTAGAACTTCAGGAGGAAAGGTCACTTCAAGTAGCTCTAAGGGAGAGCAGGGCTGAAAGTAGGACAAAGTTTAAGTCCAGGACCAACTCCTCTGGTTCTGGAACCCCAGAGTTCAAAGTTCCTGAAGGCCAAACCTTAGAAGCCAACCCTCCTGAAACCCAAAATCCTGAACCCAACTCCCCTGAAACCCATGTTACCCCTTCTAACCAACCTATCACCCCTGTCAATCTAATTAAGAGATATTCTCCAGAATGGATTGTGCAAAGAAGTGGGATTGATGTGCTAGCAGTTTTAGCAGTAGATGAGACAAGACTCTTGTCTCCCCTTGACTCATCTATGCTTAATTACTCAAAGCTTTTAGAAACTGCACTTCATGAGCCAACCCCCCTTAGTAAAGCCCCTTCAGATCCATTGCTCTCAAAAGCAACTAAAGTACCTTCTATTGAGCTCAACCCTTCTGAAGCCAACCCTCCTGAACTAAACCTACCTGAAGCTGCAATTCCTGAAGCCAGAGCCAACTCCCCTAGAGCCCAAAGTTCTCAATCAAATGATAATGAGGAGGAGTATACTTATGAAAGTATGCTCACAGGTGGAGCAAGGGCTACTGTGGACAGTCTATACCCACAACTTGCAGAATTTCCAAGACTCCAAACCATGTTTCATGATTTGAGAATGTTAGTGGAGGTGAAAGATAAGTCCATTATGGAGATTGCACAGGTCATTCATGACAAAGGTGCAAACTGGTGGCAAATAGAAGAGGGCAGACTACTCCATTTTGCTGGAGTAATCAAAACAAGATTCCTCACTAATGAGGAAACATTTGCCAAATTTGTTGCTGACAAGATTGTTGAGGATAAAGAGAGGCTTGCTAAAGGGATCAAGTACCCTGATAGCAGCTCAAGTGATGATGGCAAAGATGATCCATCAAATCCCTCTAACCCTCCTCAAGACAACCCTCCTGAACCCTCCCAGACCAACCTCCCTGAACCTTCCCAACCCAAACCTTCTGAATCCAGCAAGTTCTCAAACCTTGTTACCTATCATAGAAAGGGTTCTGTATCTTCAGAGGTGTTGACCAGAGCTGGTGACACAGCCAAAGACACATCTGCCAATGAAGGTTCTTCTGAACCCAAGGCACAGATTACAGATGTGGAGGCTCCTAACCTAGAAGCTGGTTTGAATAGGCCTATTCAGTGTCAAAGGAGTTGGACACTGATCAACCCTTAATCATTCAGGATGACTCAGTGGCTGTTGAGAAAAGCACTGTGATCTCCCAACAACTGCCACTTTTAAACCCTGTTGAGGGTGAAAGTGATGCAGGTTTAGGAGATTGGGTTGAAAAGGAAAGTAGAATTGAAAAATCAGAGGGAGTTATGGATGATAGAGAGGTAGTAATCACTAAGATTGTGAGTGTACCACCAAATGAGGGTGGAATAAGTGAGGAAGGACAGGTTATTCTTGAAGTCAAATCTGAACTTCAAGAATCCCTTGGTGAAAGGAGGCCTGATCCTTTGTGTGAGGACATTATCTTTGAAGGGAGACAAAAAGAAGTTGAAAATGAGAAGAAGACTGCTGATGTATCAGAGTCTTATGCAAAAAATATTGAGGGTGATGAGTGTTTATTCACTAACCCATTTGACTTGTCTGACATTGCAGGAATTTCTTTTGATCAAATTTTTGCAGATGAACTACTCACTGATGCCCCTATCCAAGTGGATTCCAGTTCAGCCCAAGCAATCCTTGGTGAACATTCAGCAAAACTGGATTCCTTGGCTCATCAAGTCCAAACTGCCTATGTTGAGACTTCAGGCACCTTGGATGAGCAAGGAAGAACTTTGGCTTCAGTAGAAATGAGACTGACAGGCTCAGAGGATGTGGTGTTACCCATAATTGAAGCCAGGATCGGTGGAGTAGAGTCAGGATTGAAAACTATATCTGCAGATGTTCAGAAAACAAAGAAAAGCATGGAATCAATTTCCAAGGAAGTCAAGCAAGAACAGAAACTGCTCGAGACAATCACAATGCCAATGTCAAAGCACTTAGACTGACTGTCAAGCAGGCCATTGGGAAGAAAACTGCTCTACAAAAGAAGAGAGCTGAGGAGATGAGGTTAGCCATGGTGAAAGCTGCCTCAGAGAAGTTTTCCCAAGAAGTGATGGCCAACATTGCTGAAAGTGCTGTGACAAATCTTACTGAGTTCCTAAAGGCCCAACTTGATGCATCTCTGAAAGCAACCATGGAAGAGGTTGTTGAACAAAAGATGAAGCATGTTCTAGCTTTCCTTAGCTTGAGCACTGATAGAATGCAGAATATACATGATGAGAATGTATATCTGTTAGAAGAGATGAAATCACTGAACCTAGCCCAATCCTTGATGGCAACAACCATGAGTGAGCTCAAACCTCAGTGTTTTGATGCTGCCAAAAAGGGGGAAAGAGAAAGAGCAAGGGCTAAAGGTGCCTTGGTTATTGGTGGTTCAGATAAGGGCAAGGAAAAGGCTGCTGAAGATAAGGGCAAAAGGCAAGCAGTTCTGAACATAGAAGAGCTTGATGAAGAAGAGCAATTAGCCATAGCAATGAAGGCTTTTATGGCATCAGCACAAGAAGAGAAAGCTAGGCTTCAGCAGAGGCTAGGAGGAGAAGCTTCTGGAATGGACAAATCCACTGAAGGAGTCCAAACAAGAGGCCAAATCAAGAAAGCAAAAGGAAACAAAAGGAAAACTGTTGAAACTTTTACAGATTTTCCTAACAGTCTTGATTTGCCAATTGAATTCAGGATTGAGGAAGAAGAGCCTACCTCCAAGAAGAGCAAGACTGCTGAGAAGTGTAAGGCTGCTGAAAAGGTCAAATCTGAAGTGACCAAAACTGCTGAAATGGCAAAGTCTTCTGAAACATATAAGTCTGCTGAGACCAAGTCTACTGAAGGTGCCAAAGCTGCTGAAAATATTGAAGAGCTATACGAAGAAGGATTTGGACCTCAACCAAAGAAGAAGACAACTGTGCTAATCAATGATCCATCAAAGTTGTTTCAAGAAGGGTATGGCAAAGACCCTAAAACACAACAGAAGCTAGCCATGATGAGGGCTCAAGAAAAGATGGACCTAATGGAAGAAGCTAACAGAGCAAGAGACAAGAGAAGAGCTGACTTTCAGAAACCAAGAAGAAGAAGAGCAACATACAGCAAGTTAAAGCCACAACTACTGATCCCCATGGACACCAAATATCCACACTTGGATAAATGGGTGCCAATACATCTGAATGATACATGGGAAGAGGCAAAGAGAGAGTTTGTCTATGATTACTATGTCATTAACAGATGGAATGGAAAAGATGTCAACTCCTCTTTTACTGAGTTTATGATTGAGTACTATAGGGAATTATACCAACAATTGCTTGCAGCTGCTGACATTGCAAGAATTGAATTCACTGCCCCTAAGCCAATCATTTACATGCCTCCAAAGCTGGATGGATGGATTGATCAGTCAAGAATCTTCCAAGAGTTCTTTGAGATCCTGAAGTTGAACAGGATGGAACTTGGACCCAAGGGAACTAATCAAGAGGCCATGGATTTAAAGAAAAGAGTGTGAGCACAATATGGGATGGTGCCACCTCCTGAAGATAATCTCTGAATTGGCTAAGTCCTCTTGACCCTTCTTGCTGATCTGAATGTCTTGACTGTTAACTTGTTGAATTTGGTCATCTATGCTGAAATGGATCAAGATTGCTGATATGTTTTGCTCTGATATCTTGATGCCCAGATGATGCTCTGATAAGGATGCTCTGATACTTAAGAAATAATGCTCTGATGAACTATCTTGTTAAGTATTGTTTTGATCATTAGATAGTTTATTGCTCTGATAGTGTAATCATTATATTGCTCTGATTATGTAATTCAGTTAAATTATGCTTTGATGTAATGTTCATGCTCTGATATGTTTGTTCAACTATCAACATGCCTGTAATGATCTCTTATTTGAATAATAGTTGAACACATTTTGAATCAACATTACTGAATCTTAATTTGTCCGACTTATCAACATATATGCAAATGAAAATAGAAAATACACTAACACATTTTTCTTTCAGGGAACTTGACCTCAGTCACCTTCACTTTAGTAAAATGTAATAAGTGTAATCAAGTCACCTTTGCATAGATTGTATAGGTTTTGGCATCATAAAAAAGGGGGAAATTGTTAGGAATAAAATGAGTTTTGATTATGATACCAAAACCCCCTGACACATGCCAAGTAGATAAGACAATTTCAATGAACATGTTTCTAAGTCTGTTGGAACATGTAGACTAAGACAAGTAGAGAAGTTGATGTGTTAGGCAGCTCTTAGATGAACAGATGTACTAATTGAGGGGGAACACATGCTTACAAGATTATTATGTTCTAGTCCCCTCAAGGCTCAAGCGGAATGTGTCCCTAGTCTGCTGAATAGACAAGTATGCTGATCAAGAGTAAATGGATTGTGGAATAATCTTTCTGAAGATCAAGCATGACAAATGCATTATCTAGACACAACCTACTAAAGCAATTCTGCTCAGGAGTTTTGTCCAGGAAAGTTGTCTCATCACACTTGTACCACGACCATGTCAAGATGATCCCAACTTTGCTGATATGGTCAAAGAACACTACTCTATGTCATGAATGAACAAGATCCAATCTAAGGATGCATAGAGACATTCAAAGAAAGAGAAAGAGTCAAGTCATCTGAAGAGAGCATGCCAACCCTACTGATAAGGAAACTCTGCTGAAACTGATAAGTAGAGTTGTCCAAGAGATAAGGAATGTTGTCCTTATCTCAGGACCCTTGATAAGAAGAGATGTCCATGTTTGACCAAGTGAATCTTGAAGTCGGACATTGGGAAAAGTGCTGCAGAATAAAGACAAAGTGGTTACAGCCGTTTATTTCCCAAATTAAGGACATGTCACTATCAGAATCTATCTTCCAGTTTGAAGATTTCAAGGAAGACATTTATAGACATTTGAGGCTTCCTCTCCAACGGGCAAATCCTCAAATACAGAAGTGTGAAGACCATTTGAAGCATCCAATCTACTGAATCCAACTACAACTACTCTGAAGCTTCAAAGTCCTCAAAAGACACTCTTAGTCTTCAAACACTTCATCTAAGCTGAACCCCATTGTATAAATCATACAAAAGCTTAGAGAGATATCTTATCCTTATACACCGACCTTCATTGTAAAAGATATCTCATTAGTTGGAACCTTACTTCAATCCTTATACCTTTCAAGTGAGAAAGTTAGAAGGTTGTAGTAGTAGAAGTGGAAGGAGCTGACTGTTGAGAGAAGAACAATTCAGTTCTGAGTTGAGAAAGGGTACTAGGACTCTAGACATCCTAGGGATCAAGGCACCAAGGAGTGGTGTGGTTGATCAAGTGCACCTTGGCACTATAAAACAAGTTAATTCCAAGAGTGAAGGAATCATCCTGTTAAATCAGGGAAAGTGGATGTAGGAGCTTGAGTCTCTGAACCACTATAAATTCTTGTGTTGATTTACATAAACTGGTCAAATTTCTTCAAATTGAAGGTTGTCATCAAACTGTTGTTCTTACAAGTCTTATTAGAACATTTTTTTAAGGTAGAAAAACTTTATCAGAACATGTATATATTCCTCAAGAACTACCAAATATATACTCAAATAGTGTTCTTCAAGATAAGGGTCATTTCAGCATTAATTTGTTTCAACTTTCAACTATCAAATCTGATTAGTGATAAATTTCAAATAAAACAAATTATATGTAAATGTTGAACAACAACAAATAATCATGTTCAAGCTAGCTAACAGACTCAGGAATTTGAATGAAGTTTGCAGGCGTGAAACATTTTAATTACATCCAAGCACACAATTTCAGAGACTAACATACATTATTCATTTAACAAACATCCTTTGTCAATCTTTTACGAAAGCCTAATTTTCTACAATCCTTGATCATTTCTAGCCGTATATAATATTATTAAGATAAATGTAAGTTATTGATTACATAAACCAACAATCACATGCATTTTTAAATTTTTTCTATATCTACTCTCACAAGGATGAGATGAACCCTAAACACACATTATTTTAATTAAGTCGTACGCATTATCTTATCACCGTTTGGATCTTAAAAAGCTTAAGAGCTGTATTTAATAAGCTCTTTACATAAGTACATATTTTTTCCGATCTATGTCAGATCTGAATTTATATTTATACTCCTAGTTATCTATGAGATAATCTACACTAAACCGACCAAACTGAACTTAGGAGTTGTTGTCAACCAAATGAGCTCTTAATTATTTTTTCTCAATTATCCCATGTTTGTTCCTAAATTATTTTCACACGCATTAAATATAGTATTCGGTTAATTGTCATTAGGTATATGGTTAATTTTGACAAAAAAAAAAATAGTGTTAAATTGTTAATTAGTAGTAGTATAATAAAACTCATGAAAATGATAAAGAACGAGACGAGCTCGATCTTACTTTACTTCAAATTTAAAGCACCATAATACTTGAGATGAAATCCACAGGGAGGAACGCACCGACCGGAAATAACACGCGTTCACACTTGTTCAACGTGAAACCATAGGATATATTATAACGAGGTTAAAATTGTGGGTGAATTTTTTCTGAGAGGATTTTTGAGCTAGAGAAACTTTTTCACGCGTTTTTTAATTGCTCCCTTTCCTAGTTTCCTTGATGAGAAACTCCACCACAATTATTGGAGGAACACGGTGAAAAGTACTCTTCGACGATTACCACGGTGAAACGGTGTGGTAAATTTAATTCTTCCATTTGGTTACGCTTATTACAATAGAAAGAACACAGTGTACTTGTGGTAAATTTAATTCAATTTAATCCCGATTTCTATGGCCTCATTTGCTGCTCGAAATGGGCCGCACTTAGATCCAAAGAAATTAAAAAAACATTAGCGTGGGTTATTTGTCCCTCCAGATGTGTTTGATGCACTCTCCCTCGACTTATATTAATCAAATATATACATGCAAAATATCAATTTTACCATTTTAATTATATATTCATGATAGATACACTCTCCTAGATTAAAACCCTAACAGCCTAACCCCAATGGTAGCAGCCGTCGTCGTCTCCCACGGCTCCGACACCCATCGCCGCCACCCCCAAACATTTCCAAAAAAAAAAAAAAAACTTAGAAATTTCGAAAATAAGGTATATGGTCAATAATAATGGATCGACCGTAAACATTCACGTCAACAAGATTTCGTCGAATGAATTTTATTTTAAAAAAATTAATAATTAAAATTTTTCGACAATAATGTGTCGACCATAATGTGTCGGAAGGATGCGGCAGCGTCGCTGGGCGTGGGAGGGGCGGCGCCGCCACACGCTTGGACCAAAAATTGAAGAAAAAAAGTGGGAAAAAGAAGGGGGCGGCCGCAATGTTTAGCGAGGGGGGAGGGGCGTTTTGGGTGGGGGAAGGCAGGGCGGCGGCGACGCTGGGCGAGGGAGTGCCGCCGTCGCAATTTGCAGAAATTAAAATAAATAAAAAATAAAAAAAAGAGAGGAAGAAGGAGGAGGAGATGTCGGCTTTGGTGGGGAAGCTGGCTACGGTCGGTGGTGGTGGGAGTTGTGGTGGCAGCGGAGGGTTGAAGGGGTGGGAGGAAGAGGAATGTTGGAAGGAAGAATGAGGAAGAAGATGAAAAAATTAGGGTTTTTGTAGGGGTGCATTTATCATAGGAAATTTGGAGAGAAAATGGCCTAAAGGGTAATTTGGAGAGAAAATTAGGCACGGAGTTTAAGAAAAAAAATGTAATGATTAGTGTGTTGAGGAATAATTTTAAAAACTTTTATATATAGAGTAAATAAAGTAGTTGAATTAAGTGTAAGGTGGACCCCAAAAGTAATGATATAAAGGATAAATATGTGTATATTTAGATGTGGAGATTGTAATAATTATTTTCATTTGTGGATATACAAACTATTAGAGAATATAATAGAATTATATATTATAGGAATAGTATAATGTATTATAGGAATAGTATAATATATTATAGGTAGCAATCTTTTATTTATGGTTTATATTTATTTGCTTGTTTATCTATTTCCGTGTGTATCTCTTGTAATCCATATATATAGTGGACCACTCTTATCATCTCATTAACGGTGATTGAATATAATTCTCACATGGTTTCAGAGCTGGTATTCTCACATGGTATCAGCCTAATACACTGAAAGTCTTCTCTTCTCCTCCCTATTTTTCCGGCGTTTCCAACGGGCTGGTATCCCCCGTCGCCGCCTTGCCCCTTCCCCTTTCATCTCAATTTTTCGGCGTCTCCGACGGGCTGGTATACCCCGTCGCCGCCTTGCTCCTTCCCCTTTCTTCTCAATTTTCGACGTCCACGACGAGCAGGTCTCCCTCGTCGCCGCCTTGTTTATCTCGAACGAGCTGGTCTCCCTCATTCCCTCTCCCGGCCGCTTTTAGCCGCCACCGACGAGCTTGTATTCCTCGTCCCCCTTCTTCTTCTCGAATGAGCTGGTCTCCCTCGTTCCCTCTCCCGGTCGCTTTTAGCCACCACCGACGAGCTTGTATTCCTCGTCCCCCTTCTTCTTCTTCTTCTCGGACGAGCTGGTCTCCCTCGTTCCCTCTCTTGGCCGCTTTTAGCCGCCACCGACGAGCTTGTATTCCTCGTCCCCCCTTCTTCTTCTTCTCGAGCGAGCAAGTCTCCTCGTCCCCCCTTCTTCTTCTTCTTCTCGAGCGACCAAGTCTCCTCGTCCCCCCTTCTTCTTCTTCTCGATCGTGCAAGTCTCCTCGTCCCCCCTCCCCCCCCCCCCCGTTTTTTTTTCTTCGAGCGAGCACGTCTCCTCCTTCCCTCTCATGGCCGATCAAGTTATCTCCATGACTGTTTACACTCATATGGTGTTAGTCACACTCACCTACACTCTAGTTTTCTCTATAGCTTCACGCTACATCTTTCTTCTTCTACTTTCCTCTCTCTGTAGAGAGCCCATGGCCGACTTTATTGGCTTCGCACCATTCCTATCTATCTTGTTTGTGCTAGGTACAATTGCTTCCACAAAATTTGCAAGTGTTTATTGCCTAATTTTTTATCGTCGTTCGTCCTTCAAAGGATTTCGGTGTTTCGATCCATTTGCTTCCCAATTTTTTGCGCCTTGTCATGTCCTATTTGGTGATTCCGAATTTCCTTTATTTCTCCTGCTCTATGACAACAAAAGTGCATTGTTTTACGGATGTCTTCACAAAGCTTCTATCTCAAACTCGCTTTAGATTGTTGTGTACCAAGCTCGTGTTCATTTACATTCCCAGTTTCGCTTGACCGGGGGTATTAGAGAATATAATAGAATTATATATTATAGGAATAGTATAATGTATTATAGGAATAGTATAATATATTATAGGTAGCAATCTTTTATTTATGGCTTATATTTATTTGCTTGTTTATCTATTTCCTTGTGTATCTCTTGTAATCCATATATATAGTGGACCCATTTTATCATCTCATTAACGGTGATTGAATATAATTCTCACATGGTTTCAGAGTTGGTATTCTCACATGGTATCAGCGTAATACACTGAAACCCTTCTCTTCTCCTCCCTATTTTTTCGGCGTCTCCAACGGGCTGGTATCCCCCATCGCCGCCTTGCCCCTTCCCCTTTCTTCTCAATTTTTCGTCGTCTCCGACGGGCTGGTATACCCCGTCGCCGTCTTGCTCCTTCCCCTTTCTTCTCAATTTTCGACGTCCTCGACGAGCAGGTCTCCCTCGTCGCCGCCTTATTTATCTCGAACGAGCTGGTCTCTCTCGTTCACTCTCCCGGCCGCTTTTAGCCGCCACCGACGAGCTTGTATTCCTCGTCCCCCTTCTTCTTCTCGAACGAGCTGGTCTCCCTCGTTCCCTCTCCCGGCCGCTTTTAGCCACCACCGACGAGCTTGTATTCCTCGTCACCCTTCTTCTTCTTCTTCTCGAAAGAGCTGGTCTCCCTCGTTTAGGGCTGTCAAAACTAGCCCGGCCCGCCCGGCCCACTAGACCAACAGGCCAGGCTGGGCCTCAATTATAGTGGCCCAAAAAAAATCGGGCCGATTTGGCCCGGCCCAGATGGCCCGCCGGGCCGATCGGGCTCAGGTCGGGCTTGGCCCGATTTTTTGGGCCAGCCCGGTTCCTCTATTTTTTTTTTATATTTTTATTTATTTATTATAATTATTTTTTAGAATAAATATTAATTTCATTAAATTAAAACTTACGGTTCATTCCCAGAAAAACCCTAGTAGTCCCATTTCCTAATCTCATTCCCAAAATCAGAAGCCGCTCTCTCCCAAATTTCAGAAACTACCGCCCATATCCACCGCAAGCGACGCACGGGCAGCAGCCGCCACCGCCCATCTCCAGGCTCCAGTCGTCGCACTACCCACCTCCAGTCGCCCTCGCTCTCACCCTCGCGCAATCGCGCACGACGCACAACTCCGCCTCCAGTCCTCCACGGCCCACGCCCAGCGCCTAGATCCACATCCACGTGTGTAGCCTTAATTCTGTGTTTTTTTCTTCTCCTAGTTTTGACTTTTGAGGATTAGCCTTTGTTCGGGTACTTTAAAATAAGGTATCTTGAAAACAATTGAAATTTGCGAAACTTATGGTATGCAATTTGTGCTTTGTGCAGCACTGTGGCCTCATAATTATTGATACAGCTGGTTTGGTTTTCGAAATTCATAGTGCGTGTTTGATTTTTTTTTTTATATTAATTATACAACGGGCCAAAATGGCCCGATAGCCCGACAGTCCAAGCAGGGCCAGGCTGGGCCTTGTATTTCCAGGCCCGATGAAAATCGAGTCGGGCCGACCTGGCCCGATAAAATCGTGTGGCCCGATGGGCGTGTGCCGGGCTGGCCCGGCCCATTTGACAGCCCTACCCTCGTTCCCTCTCTTGGCCGCTTTTAGCCGCCACCGACGAGCTTGTATTCCTCGTCCCCATTCTTCTTCTCGAGCGAGCAAGTCTCCTCGTCCCCCCTTCTTCTTCTTCTCGAGCGAGCAAGTCTCCTCGTCCCCCCTTCTTCTTCTTCTCGAGCGCGCAAGTCTCCTCGTCCCCCTCCCCCCTTGTTTTTTTTCTTCGAGCGAGCACGTCTCCTCCTTCCCTCTCATGGCCGATCAAGTTATCTCCATGACTGTTTACACTCATATGGTGTTAGTCACACTCACCTACACTCTAATTTTCTCTATAGCTTCACGCTACATCTTTCTTCTTCTACTTTCTTCTCTCTGTAGAGAGCCCATGGTCGACTTTATTGGCTTCGCACCATTCCTATCTATCTTGTTTGTGCTAGGTACAATTGCTTCCACAAAATTTGCAAGTGTTTATTGCCTAATTTTTTGTCGTCGTTCGTCCTTCAAAGGATTTCGGTGTTTCGATCCATTTGCCTCCCAATTGTTTGCGTCTTGTCATGTCCTATTTGGTGATTCCGAATTTTCGTTATTTCTCCTGCTCTATGACAACAAAAGTGCATTGTTTTACGGATGTCTTCACAAAGCTTCTATCTCAAACTCACTTTAGATTATTGTGTACCAAGCTCGTGTTCATTTACATTCCCAGCTTCGCTTGACCGGGGGTATTAGAGAATATATAATAGAATTATATATTATATGAATAGTATAATGTATTATAGGAATAGTATAATATATTATAGGTAGCAATCTTTTATTTATGGTTTATATTTATTTCCTTGTTTATCTATTTCCTTGTGTATCTTTTGTAATCCATATATATAGTGGACCACTCTTATCATCTCATTAACGGTGATTGAATATAATTCTCACACAAGCTTTTGAGGGACAAACTAAAGATGATAGTATGTAAACTGTTGAGAGACAGAGGGAGTATGATTTAATCAAAATAACATTTGCAAACAGTTAATTTTTTTTTTATTTAGAATAGAAGAAAAGTAATTATTTTTAAATAAAATTAATGTGCCTCATTTTTAAATGACTAGTATTAATTAATATTTTGACTGTCAAACTTTTTATTTTTTAAATAATACGGAGTATATTAAATTAATAGTTGTTAATAAAATGAGGTACAATATATATGATTTTATTAAAATCTCAATACTTGCAATTAATATATGTATCTCATACTTTAAGTAATAGTAGAATTAATATAATTAATATTGTAATTGTCAAACTCCCTATTTTTATAAACTCAATACAATATTCATATATGAAAAAAAATTATGCAATAATAATGACACATGTAATACTCAACTAATAAATTTAAATTAAATTAAATTTGACAAACATGTAACTTATTGAGATATTGACACATCAACAGAATTTTTAAGATAATGATGTCACGTAAGTAAAATTAGTATAAAGACAACATTAAGCATTTTAAATTTCCTATTAATAATCATTGAAATTTAATAAATATTCATGCATTTTTTGTTTTTGCACTAAATTGACTAATTATACTTAAAAAGATAATTGACATTTTTTTTAGGGTAAATTATGAAAAAAAACACGCCTAATTAATTTTGTTAAGTCAAGCGAAAGAGTGAGTCAGAAATCTTATATTATTAAAAGATTAAAGGAAGTGTTTCTCCTAATTTTGACAAACACGTCCTAAAGTAATGTTATACCCCTTCCAACACAAGGTATACATACACGTATTTCCTCGACTCCTTGAAAGGTTACCCATGAAAACAACTTGAAATCTAAATGCTATTCAATTGAGCATTGAATATTTCAATCTCTAAGTTGATGTTTGGTTAGAGATTGTGGTAGATTGAATTGAGATTAATATTGAAAAAAGTGGATTGGGGTAATTTATGAATAGTTAAAGTTTAAAGATTGCAGAATTATGATTGATATTGATAATTGAATTGCACAGCGTATAGTCTCTTATGTAGAGAATGGATACAAGATTACACGGCTAATTCTACGCAAGATATTTACAAGTATAGCAAGGAAATCATATCCCATAATATGAGGAAATCAGTTGATATGATTGTGGGATAGGATCGTTTGACTTATTCTTAATACGCCCCCGCAAAATCGACGAGCCGTCGGCGACATAGATTTTGGAGCGAAGAAGTCCAAACCGACCACGAGCAAGTGGTTTCGTGAGTAAATCCGCGAGCTGGTCGTGGGTGTTTACGTATGAAACCGTGAAGCGCCCTTTTGAAGCCAAATCACGTACAAAATGCAAGTCAATCGCGATATGCTTCATCCTGAAGTGCTGAACCGGATTTAAAGCTAGGCGCGTTGCACCCATATTATCACACAAGATCCGAGGAACAGTAGAACAAGGGATACCGAGCTCAGTGAAGAGATGGCCAAGCCAGCACACTTCAGAAGCAGCAGCTGCGAGAGCCCGATACTCGGCCTCTGTGGAGGATCTGGCGACGCCGCGCTGCTTACTTGATTTCTAAGAAATAGGGTTATTCCCAAGGAAGGCAATGTATGTAGAAGTGGATTTTCCATCGGATAAGTCACCACCGAAGTCAGAATCTGTGAAGGCAGTTAAGTTCAAAGACGACGAACGTTGCAAGAGAAGTCCATGGTGAAGTGATCCTTTGAGGTAGCGAAACAAGCACTTGACAGTATCCCAATGGGTGGCAAGCGGGGCAGCCATGTGTTATGCAAGCTTATTAACTGTGAAAGCAATGTCTGGGCGAGTCAATGTGAGATATTGAAGGCCACCAATAACACTCCTATAATCAATTGCATTGGCCGACCCTGTCAAGGAGAGAAATTTTGAGGCCATATGAGTGGAGACAGGTTTAGCACCATCCATCTTGAATTTGCGAAGAAGGTCCACCATATAATCATCTTGAGAAAGAAAGGGCCTCTCCTTGCAGTGAACAACCTCAACACCGAGAAAATAGGTGAGAGGTCTGAGGTCTTTAACAAGAAAAGACCGCATAAGGTGTCTCGTGATGTCGGAAATGAGAGACGAGGAAGAGCCGGTGATGATAAGATCATCAACATAGGCGAGAACAAAAATGCGAACAGTGCCCCGAATGAAGATGAACAAGGATGAGTCTACAACGGACTGAACAAACCCGAATGAGAGCAACGCAGAACTGAGGGCATTGTACTAAGCCCGAGGGGCCTACCGGAGTCCATAGAGTGTTCGACGAAGAAGACATACCTTAGACGAGGCAAGAGGGTCAACAAACCCCGGGGGTTGAGACATATAAACCGGAACATCTAGAGTCCCGTGAAGAAATGCATTACTCACGCCGAGTTGGCGAAGAAGCCAATCGAACGTAAGAGCAAGAGACAGAACCGTTCGAATCGTTGCTGGCTTGACGACCGGACTAAACGTCTCACGAAAATCGAGTCCAGGGCGTTGTTGGAAACCCTTAGCCATAAGGCGAGCCTTGTACTTATCAATTGTGCCATCCGACCTTCGTTTGAGGCGAAAAACCCATTTGCACCCAACAATGTTGCACCCAGGTGTAGCATCGACGAGATCCCACGTACCAAATTTTGCAAAGCAGTAAATTCCTCGGCCATGGCAGAGCGCCAAAGAGGAGAGGAAAGGGCATGTGTAACCGTAGAAGGTTCATCGGCAGCAGGTAGGGGATGTTTGGTTGCCGTGTGAAACTGCTTCGGACGGAAAATATTGTTGAGACTTCTGGTGCGCATGTGATGAGTACGAGAAGGTTTGTCGGAGGCGGCCGCTATTAGAGGCTGATGGCCAGAACTGGGTGACTCAGAAGAGGTAGGCGACGACGTCGTAGAGGGTGCCGGTGGCAGAAAATGAGCCTGCGGCGGAATAGGTGACGCCGAAAGCGGGTGCACATGTGGATTCGGAGGGAGCACCGATAAAGTAATAGACGAGAGTGGCAGAGCACATTGAGGCGGTTGGGATGGCGGAATGCCTGGAAACATGTCTTCCAAAAAATGCACATGTCGAGAGACATATATACGTTTCGATGCAGGATCATAACACCGGTATGCATTCTGGGACGTAGAGTAGCCGATGAAAATACACTCTGTGGAAGGAGGTAGTAACTTGTTGGGAATGTACGGACGAAGCCAAGGGAAGCAACGACAGCCAAAGGTTCGAAGCTTGGCATAATTGGGCGCATAACCAAACAAAGCATGGAACGGGCTGGATTTGGCTAGTGTGGACGCTGGCAACCTGTTAATCAGATAAACTGTTGTTTGGATGGCAAAAGACCAGAATGATGGTGGTAGAGCAGCAGTATGTAAGAGGGCCCTACTGACCTCAAGAACATGACGATTGCGTCGTTTTTCAACCATTCTATTTTGTTGCGGTGTATGTGGTGCAGTAGTTAACCAAGAAATGTCATGATTAACAAAAAATGATCGCAAGGCAATAAATTCTCCCCCATTGTCAGAATACACGTTCTTAATTGAGCGACCACTATTTCTCAACCAAAACACAATATTGAGTAAAAATACTCGCGACCTGCGACTTAGCATTCTTCGAAAAAACCCAACAATAACGGGAAAACAAATCAACCAACAGCAGGAAATATTTCGACCCATCGACAGATATAGCAGATGCAGGACCCCAAACATCAACATATATATAGTGTAAAGGATGCAAAGCACGAAACGATGAAGTACGAAAAGGTAAACGATGACATTTGCTCAACTGGCAAGAAACACAGTGTATGTCCAAATGGGACTTGTTCATTACAGGTAATTTGAAAGTGCTAATAATGAAAGAGCTAGTCTCGCTAGAGGGATGGCCAAGACGAGCATGCCAGCGAGACGGAGAAGTTCGAACACCAACCGCAAAAGCAATTTTATTAGAGCCAGAGACAGGAGCGGGTGGGACCAAACTATAGACACCATCCTTGCAAGGTCCATTAAGAATGTGCGCCCCCGTGGTGAGATCCTTAATCAAGTAAGATGATGGAAAGAATTCCAGAGAGACATTGTTAGCTTTAGTGAATTTACTGACTGAAAGTAGATTTTGTCTCGCAGATGTCACACACAAAACATCATTCAAAATAAACGTGCGTGTAGGAAACAACAACTCAGATTTACCAGTGTGAGTGATGGGTAGGCCCGAGCCATCGGCTATGTGGACCTCATCTGTACCATTATATTCGGAATGAACAGAAAGGTTACTGGGATCCGATGTAAGGTTATGGGAAGCACCCGAGTCCAACAGCGAAGGACGAGATGCAGAATTTGAAACCAAATTGGCGTAGTTGGCCGTGGAAGGTCGACGACAAGTGGCTGCAGTATGGCCTGGGACATCACAGAGTTGGCACACAGCAGGGCGTTGATAATGAGATGGGGTGTTACCTGAGTTATGATTGCGATTACCCTGAGATGAGCCACGGTTGGACTGATGGCCAGATTGGCCTCGCGAGTTGTGGCCACCATTATTGAAGCCACGATTATTAGTGTTGTTTCGATAATTACCCCGGTTGGGGTTAGAGCCACGAGAAGAAAAGTTCCCACGATTGAAAGAAGCAGCGTTGGCGGTAGCAAGTAAGTGACGCTGAGCGTCCTCCTGGTTTTTTATGGCCAGTTCATGCTCGAAGAGTAGGTCATGAAGCTCTTCAAAGCAGAATGAAGTTTCACAGGTACGTATAGGGCCCACAATGGACGCATACTCCGGTCCGAGACCGTTGATGACGAACAAGGTCAGATCATCGGCGCTCACAAGTTCATCAATGAGCGCAAGTTCGTCGGCTTTGGCCTTCACATAGCGAAGGTAATCAGTGATGGAGCGATCCTTGATCTACATCCGGTATAACTCACTCTTTAATTGGTTGACTCGAGAGCGTGATTTACCTGCACACAAACGGGTAAGAGTACTGGTCCAGGCTTCATGGGAGTTTTCTTTGAGAGAGACCACCGGAAGGACCTCGGCCGAGAGAGAGCCGATGATAGCGGCCAGGAGAAGTTGATCCTGGCGAATCCAAAGGGAAACATCCTCCGTGTTAGAACCGTCGGGGAGGGAGTCAGGGCACGGCGATGACCCGTCGATGAAACCAATAAGGTTGTGGCCCCGAAGTAGTGCAGTCAGATGAGCCCTCCAAGACGGATAATTTTGCAGCGTAAGTTTAATGGGTAAGTGATGGTGAGCCGTGATTGGCACAATGGGTGGGCGAGAGGAGCCAGTTGCAGCAGTAGCTGCAGCAGTAGTTGAATCGACAATATCGCCGGACATGGCAGCGGGAAAGGATAGGCAAAAAGGGAGGGAGGCGTAAAAAAATAGGGTTTATAGGTATGAGACCGTAACCTCTCGTGATACCATATAAAGATTGCATAATTATGATTGATATTGATAATTGAATTGTACAACGTATAGTCTCTTATATAGAGAATGGATACAAGATTACACGGCTAATTCTACGCAAGATATTTACAAGTATAGCAAGGAAATCATATCCCACAATATGAGGAAATCAGTTACTATGATTGTGGGATAGGATCGTTTGATTTATTCCTAATATAAAGGACGGGAGAAGATATGTTACAATGAGGAATTTGGAAAAATTTGCTTCAAGAAAGAAAAAGTGATGACGTTTTTTTTTAAGAGGTTTACAAGATCAAAGTACAATGTCAATACAAGTTTTTCAGCACAAAACTAATGATCTTCATCAACCTAATGTCATGGTCGCTGTCCCATCCAATCGTGAGGAAGAGGAAAACGAGTGTACCCTCTGCTCCACATGAAAATCCAGGTCTCCATTCTCAATACAAGTCAACCCCACACTAAAGTCTTCTCATATCAATAATAAGAAAACAGAAAAAAGGAACAAAGCTCCACCAAACACCATGAGTCAATCAAACCAGCAAAACCACTCAAAAAATTCCCACAAAGGGGAAAAGACTCCACACCAAAAAACCATACGGCAAGAATACAACCAACCTAAAGAGCAGCACCAGAAAGAAAGCAAAACCAAAACAACTAAAACTATCTAGAAAACAGTAAATGGGATCAAGGATAAATTCCCGAACGGTCACCGTGGCTCCGTTAAGGAAAATCTATCCATTGATCCCAACAACACCTGAGAAAGATCTACATAACACGAAAAATGTCAAAGAGAGAAACACCGAAAAGAACGACCGATGGCGGCGGCGAACGACAGCGACGGCGAACAGTGACGAAAGACAGCGACGGTTCAAATCTGAACAATAACTCACAGATCTACAAGAAAACGAACAAATCTACATGGAAGAAGGATAGATCTACAAAAAAAAAAGATGGAAAACATAATCTGTACTGTGTGCGAATCACACCTGGAGTGTGTGAAAATCGCACCTCCAATGTGTGAAAATCGCACACACAGAACCTTGAAGACTGAAGAATCATTTTGTCCAATCATAACGTCCTCTCTTTTTGTGAATTTTACCTTGTGCAATGAAAAACTGTATGAACATATTTTCGATGGGGAATAGATCGATGAAGGTATGATTATTGAAGAAATTAGGTTGTTATGATAAGATGTACTGATTTTTGTGAACCAATATAGAGAAATCAAACAAGATATATGTTGAATTGTTATTGTTTCCGTGGTCCTTCGATTGTGTCCGGTAAGCAAATTATCAAGAGCATAATATTCCTTACATATACATGCAGGGAAATTAATTTTTAACAGCTACGAAATTTAGTACTTTTGTATTTTAACATAATCTTTCTTGGGCAATTCTTACGGTAGTCACATTTTACAAAGTGACTACGCAGTCACTTTGTCGAATCGCGCCATGTGGCGTCGTAACCGTAAAAACGACCTGCTACCTGTCATACAGGTTTCAGTTATTTTTAGCATTATTTAAATTATATTTTGTTATTTACTATATTACCCTTCTTTTTAAATTTTATTTATATTTTACCTGCACCCACTAATTTAATGAGTACACCCCCTAATCATATTTTTACTACAATTATCTGCACCCGCTAATTTAATGAATTCACCCCCTAATCATATTTTTACAACAATTATCTGCACCCGCTCATTTAATGAGTTCACCCCCAAATCATTTCTTTTTTACAACAATTATCTACACTCGCTCATTCTATGAGTTCACCCCCAAATTATTTTTTACCACAATTAGCTGCACTCGCTCATTTTATGAGTTCACACCCAAATTATTGTTTTACCACGGTTATCTGCACTCGCACATTTTATGAGTGCACCCCAAAATATTTTTTAAAAAATAATCACATTTAAAAGACTATATTATCCTTTTATTATTTTACACAAAATACAATAAAATAAACTCTAAAAAATCAATTCACCACCAAATCACCTATATTTAAAAAAAAAAGCGTAAAAATATAATTAATAAAAAACTATCGAAATTAGCCACAAATCTCAATTTTTTTCTTTTTAATTTTTCTTACCCCTCCTCTTTTTCTTTTTTCTTCCCATTTTCAATTTTTTTTTCAAATTTTTTATTTCCTTGTTTTTTTTTCTTTTTCTTTTCCTTTTTAAATTTTTCTGTCTTTCTTTTCCATTTTTTGCATGTGTATTTTTAAAATTTTAATACAAAATAATATTATAGGTATAATTTTATTAAAGTCGATCGGCGGTGCACCTAAATTTTAATTTTAATTTGATGAGTAAAGGACCTGCCGGAAATCCATGCATGTCGGCGGGTGACCCAGCCACCACCATGCTCGACCACTCCCTCAACGGCAACGGCGGCGCTTCGGTCTCGGACGCTGAAGCCCGAGACCCCTCCTTGAATTGCAATCGTGATTCTTCACTTCCATAACAATCGACATAATCTTCCATCTCGATCACGATCCATGGCGGCCGAAATCCTCTCCTCATTTCGACCACCGACGCGACTGCTTCGATTAATCTCCCTTGCGTTCGCGATCCAGGAGCTTCTCCTACATCAACGGCGCTCGCCTGAAACACTCGGATCGACGCTGCCTCTCTCTCGTCGTTCATCTCTGTCCAAATCGAAGCTACATTGCTTCATCCGTCTTCTTCACCCTGCTCCTGCGCAGCCTCTTCCTCCGGCTGACGACGGTCCGACGGAGGACTATGAGTATGTTGCTGATGGATCTCTGACCGGACGACACTCGGAGCCGGTGACCTTGCTGATGAAATCCCAAGCGACGACTACTGACCTAGGGTGCCCTCCCATTGGGCTAGGGTTTCCTTCAATTGGACTTGGTAATGTGCACCCTCTATTTTTTTTAGTACACCCCGATCTGCACTCTCTCCATTTTTTATGGTATTATTGTTATTGGTATTATTGATACTGGTATTACTAGTTATTGATTGCGGTATTACTATTAATACACTATTGAATTAATATTAATGATTATTGATTATTAATTGTGGTATTACTGATTATGTGAAATTATTTATTACTGATTATTATTATTTTTATGGTATTACATATTATTGTTTATGGTATTACTGATAATTGTTTTTGGTATTATTGAATATAATTAGATTTGTGGAATTATTTGTTATTGTATGAGATATTACTATTCAATGTTCATGGTATTACTACTTACTGTTCATGGTATTACTGATAATTATTTTTTGTATTATTGAATATAATTAGATGTGTGAAATTATTTGTTATTGTATAAAATTTTACTGATTAATATTATGGTATTACTGATTAATGTTCGTGGTATTACTAATTATTGTTAATGGTATTACTGATTACTGTTTATGATATTACTGGTTATTACTTGTTGTATTGTCCCAATGAAAGTTACTCATTCCTTTTTTGCCAAACTATTCCCTCTCACATTTCATTATATTCTTCTCTCTCTCAATCACATCACCTCTCATACATCCACTTATTATATCATATTTTTTAACCTCTGTGTCCGTAGCTCATGAGGAGCTTTCACTGGGACGGAGGGATTATAATAAAATCATACATATAATATTATTTTGTATTAAAACTAAAAAATATACTAATGAAAAAAAAGTTGGAAAAAAAAAAACGAAGAAACAAAAAGTTTGGAATAAAAATTAAAAATGGGAAGAAAAATTAAAAAGAAAAAAAATTGAAATTTGTGCCTAATCTCGATAGTTTGTTTTAATTATGTTTTTACTATTTTTTTTCTAAAAATATGATTGATTTGGTGGTGAATCGACGGTAACTCGGCAATGACTCGGTTGTAGATTGTAAATGTATAAATTAGGGTTGATTTTATTATATTTTGTGTTAATTAATAAAAAAATAATATAGTCTTTTAAATGTAATTATTTTAAAAAAAAAATTGGGGTGAACTCATAAAATGAGTGGGTGCATATAATTGTGGTATAAAAATAATTTGGGGGTGAACTCATAAAATGAGCGGGTGCAGATAACTTTGGTAAAAATATAATTTGGGGGTGAACTCATAAAATGAGCGGGTGTAGATAACCGTTGTAAAAAAGAAATGATTTAGGGTGAACTCATAAAATGAATGGGTGCAGATAACTATGGTAAAAAATGATTTGGGTGAACTCATAAAATGAATGGGTCCAGATAATTATGGTAAAAAATGATTTGGGGTGAACTCATAAAATTAGCGGGTGTAGATAATTGTTGTAATAAATTATTTTATTGTATAAGGATAAAAATGTAAATTTACAATAATATATTTTAATTAATTTAATTTAATAGAAAATACAAATTTATGACACATTACAACACATTACGACAATACATATCGTAAAATTTACAAAAGGTAACAGGTCATCAAATCTAAACCTTTAGATTAGATTTTTAATGACTTAGATTAACTGACTACGGTAGTCATTACAACACGTTACGACACCCTGACTACATATAGAAGGTCCCATCTTTCTTGAGGTTTCGAAAAAAACATAATCTTTCTTGTTAATTGGAGTACATATTTATTAGACTTATTTATAACTATAGCTGTTATTCGAGCTCGATTACATTGACGAGCAAAAAAATGAGCTCAACTCATTAACGAGCCTAATGATTTAAAAAAAATATAGATATCGAGTCAAATGAATCGAGTTCGAGCTGGCTCATTAGTATCTAACAAGTCGTTTAAAAGTTATTCACAACCAAAAGGATAATTGATAAAAAAAAATCAGAAACTACAAAGTATGAATGAAACTCCTATTAGTTTTTTTAACAACACAATCACATAGAGTCCTCCATTATCACTACCAGTAAGCTACTAACACGAGAAAATGGTAACTTCTGAAAAATAGGGGAATTACAAAATCTAAATAATAGCAAAACACTACAAAATCACCATAAATAACACACTCTCTCTATCCCAAAATTATTTGCATCACTTTATGGACACACAAACTAAGAAATGTATAATGATTGGATTGAGGGTAAAAGTAATCGTATTTTGTGTAAATATGTGAATATTATGAGGATGGGGTTTATAAAAAGGTTTGGGAAGTGCAAACAATTGTGAGACAAACGAATAAAGAAACAATGCAAATAATTGTGGAAGAAAGAGAGTAATAAGTAATGGTGACTTGAAACATACTACATCCACCATATTGCAAAAAAAAAAAAAAAAAAAAGTCACTAACTAATTAAAGCATATTTCATCCTAACTCCATTTTTTTGTGCATTTTTTCTCTCGATCACCATACCAGCACTCTCACATTTTTCCTTCTACAGAGATAAAATTACACACTTAGCTCTCGAAGAAATTGCAGCTACCCACACTTTGCTGAAATTTGAAAAAATTTCGAAATTGCAGAAATAATATTGAAAATGAGTTTTTAAATTGAAAAAATAATACTGAAAACGAAACTAACTTTACATGGCAATCGTAGAACCTTCCAAGAAGTTCTTATATGACAACTTATAGTGGAGGGGTAAACATATGTTTTGAAAATTGGGCAGACATCCGTCAGAAGCCTTATCACTATTGAAATCATCCTAACTTGAATCACCTGCCCCATTTCAATGCAGTACACATATTTATATAATAAAATAAAAATAAAGTGCCTCGCGTACAATATAAGAAACTGAAAATGAAATTAAAATTAAAGTCATGTGGCGGTTTCCTGCTAGGAAATCTTCAGTAGCACATAACCTGACAAAATTTAAAATTATAAAAGTGATAATTGTGTGAATTAAAATCAAAATCGGAATAACTTAATGGTCTAGAAAAAAAATTAATTCTAATATATGCATAATAACATGTACATGTACCTATTCTGTGTATATATTCATTAGAAATTTAGAACTTAACGAGGTCTTTTGAAATCGCCACTTGGACATTAATATTTTTAAAGTCGAACATACTAATTAATTTTCTTATAAAATTTTGAAGAATATTATACTTCTAATCTTAAATTGAAATTTTCAAACCATAAATTACTAGTATATTTTTTTAACTTCCTCACCAGATCTACTATAGAATTTATATATAGTTCAAGTGGTTAATATTTAAAATCAATATATATATATATATATATATATATATATATATATATATATATATATATATGTTGATCAGTTCTTTTTTATAGTTATCAATTGATCATAAAGATTAATCTGCTGGGGGAATCTTTAGTAAGTAAGGTGATTAAAATTATAAATTGACAAACATAAGTCCACTTTTATCTAATTTATACTATATATGTATAGTGGTACATTTGATTCGACAAACATAAGTCCACACGTCTTGGGGGAAAATCTGTGTACGAGGAGTTGTTGTATGTATTAGATCTGGTACATTTGTCCACTGTGGGGTAGGTTTCTAATTATGGTGAAATTGGATCATTTGAGCTAATTTAACCGAAATTGTGGGGGAAAAAAAGCTAGGTACTGATCTAATTTGTCACGCCAGTCTTCTTTTTACCAATGTTACATGACTTGAGTGTTCCGGTATTTCTTATCAGTGCGGGTCTCGAGATTGATTTTGTAGGTCTGGAACGAAAAAAAAAAATGAACCCTTTTTTTTAAAAAACATCAAATAAAATAAGCGAACCTTTTTTTTTAAAATATCAAATAAAATAAGTGAAATACGTATACACATGTTAAAAATGAATGAATCTTATAAAAATAAACCATTTAAAATGACTTCTCCTACTATTTTGAGAAACAAATTCTTCAATAATATATATCTTCATAATTAATTTGTTCTAGCATATATTTTTCAATACATAAAGTTGTTAGTCCATTTAATATTTTTTGTGACATAGTTGATCATAGGTATGTTTTTAGCAATTTAAATTTAGAGAAATTTCTTTTTGCAGATGCCACCGTGACAAGAATAGTCAATAATATCCTATATGCAATTAAGACATTAGGAAAACAACCAAAGCATTTACAAACTCAAGAATTTCCAGGTTTGTTGTTTAGTTCTAGTCCACTATTAACATTATCATACATTATCATTCAAGTCTTTTAAACGATTCAATTGTCTTAAATTTTTTAGAAAGAATTTATCCAATGCCCCTTTTTGTGATAAAATTAGTTGTTCATATCTCTTTCTTTTTTGTCTTTTCTCACTACCTATGTTTTTTTAGAAAACATATTTATATTAAAAAGTAAAAAGTGATAAATGACAATAAATAATAATTTAATTAAAAGTAAATGAAAAAGAAACAACAAATCAAATAATCAATATTCAATAAGTTAAAAAAAATACATAAATAATAAATAGTAAATAAATGAATATTGTGGACCTTGAATGTCAAATCTCAAATGAGATAAAACATTGGGATGCAAATCATGCAATAATATATTATATAAAATAAATAAATAAATAATAGATTGAAATAAAATTTAATATAGAAGTGGAATGCACATTCTAATTTATAGGAACAACATTAATGGTACTAGCTTATTAATTAGATATTAATAATTAATTATTAATTAGAAATAAATAAATAAATGATACTCTTATTAATTAGATATTAATAATTAATTATTAATTAGAAATAAATAATTGTGTTTAGTATTAAACCTATAATCATTTACTATAAGAATACAAATAATGCTAGCTTATTAATTTTTTTTTTTACGGTTTATGCACTTAAATTAATTATTATATTTATCTTTTAATTTTTTTTAAAATATTAATTATAATATTATATATATATATAAATAAGTAAGCCCCTAAATATTCGTGCCCGAGGTGATCGCCCAGCCTCAGGGCCACCTACTACTTCACTATGTGAAGAGCAGGAATATATCCTGATCATAAGAATCCAATATATTGGAGGATTGAAACTCTTAACCAACTTGTTTATGTAATTAACAGGTATCCCATATGAGACGGATAGATGGAGTCATCGAGGTGGAGGGCTTCACCATCTACAACACAAAAAAAGGCATATGAAAAATTGGCGTCACACGCGAGTGGTGAAGGAGCCAGAATTTAAATGTAGTGAGGCCCTATTAATATTAAAATAAAAAAATTAAAGTTATTATATACGTTCAAACATTTTTAATTCATTAAT
This sequence comes from Galeopsis tetrahit, assembly GCA_963675135.1. Lineage (NCBI taxonomy): Eukaryota > Viridiplantae > Streptophyta > Magnoliopsida > Lamiales > Lamiaceae > Galeopsis > Galeopsis tetrahit. Next base: position 37,691,354 of record OY776122.1, read on the forward strand.
ATTATATTTTATACAATTTGTAGATGCATTTTATGTTTAAATGTGTAAATCATGAAAGTTCAAATTAAAACCCTGTAAAGTACTAAATATTTGGATCTTTTATCACAAACTTAAAATGATAATTTGAATAAATAATATATTATACTTCCTCTGTCCCGATGAAAGATATCCATACACTATTGTGAAGTGTAGTCATATGCAAATAATTATATACATTGGATTAATGATCTAATGGTATTTAATGAGTTTTCTGGTAGAAAATCCTACCATGAAATATTGGTTAATGTTAATTTTAGTAGACTAGTGTAATCATATGACCCAGCTCAAATTTTGGTCATATTTTAAAATTATTATGTTTTTTTAAGTATATCATATTTTAGAATACGTTCACATGCTAATATATAGCATTATAACATGAACATGAACATGAACATGAACATGCACCGGTTCTGTATATATAAACACTAAAATTTAAAATTAATATACATTACACCTTAATGAGGTGGCCGGGACCGGGTCTTTTGAAATCGCGACGCGGGGTACTAATTTTCTTATAAAATTTTGAAGAATATTATTATATTTTCTAATCTTAAAATTACTATATTCATCTGCCATAAAATTTTCAAACCTATGGTTTGTTTGGATAAGAAGATTTAATTTGAGTAGAATAATTTCAAATAACATGATTTTAGTAAGAATTTAAAATTTTCTTAACCTTAAATATTTAAAATCTATTAGTTTACTTTTTAATATAAACAAGTTAGTGAAGTGAATTTTAACTGTGAAAATCTATTTTGATTGGAGATTTAAAATTTATTTTTCCCACAGCATAATCATGAAAAATCAATTGGTTTGTGACAATTTGTTAGTTTATTTATTTTTTCAACAAATAGAAATAAAATTAGAATGGCATATACGGATTATCTTTACCTAACCAAATTGGACTTTGCCAATCCTGGCATACTCGAAAAATGTATTTGGTTTGATTTGTCAAAATATATATTTTTTTTAACTTCCTCACTGTATAAGATATTGTAGACTGTAGAATTTAGTTCAAGTGATTAATATTTAAAGTCAATAATTAATTCGGAGGTTGATCGGTTCTTTTATAGTTAGTTATCAACTCATGAAAATTATAAAATTATAGCCATATATAAGACAAACATAAGTCCACTCACACACACACACACACACACATATATATTATAATTTTCAAGTGTCCAAAAATAATCTGCTGGGGTAATCTTTACTAAGTGAGGTGATTAAAATTAGTTATAGCTAGCCATGCATATATTAATTCGACAAACATAAAGTCTACTTTTATCTGGCCAGGTTTGATGGCATAAATGTTTAAACTATGATTAATTAAGATGATATTTAAACTTTATACTCCCTCCGTTTTTTTATATAAGATGTTTTAGGCCTTTTTTCTTGTTCATAAATATAAGATGTTGTACATTTTTTACAATGATTATTCCAATTATGTCCTCCTTTTAACTTTGGAAACAATCATAATTTCTAAATTACTTTAATTAACTAATCTTCAAGGAAAGTCTTTTTCCTATACAAACTTGCCTTGTATGTAAAATATTAATATAATTAGAAATTTTCTTTATTATCTAAGGGTATATTTGTCAAAACATACCTTTTATTAATTTTAGTCAATTACTCTAAAATATCTTACATAAAAAAAATGGAGGGAGTACATTTTAAAGTATAATTTATTCTTAATTTAAATTATCAAACAATCTACAAAAAATAAATGAGATGAAGTTATTCTAAATTTAATCTTAAACATGATAGTTTAATTTCAAGTGTCCAAAATATAAATATTACTGTACCTACACGTACCATAATAAATTTTCCAAATATTGATATTTAAAGTCATGAAAGGCGGTACTAATTTTCTTGGTTAACATTAATATTTTTAAAGTCAAGAGGCGGTACCAATTTTGTTGTAAATGAGATTAAAATGGTAATAGTCAATTAATTGGTTGAACTTCTATTTTTTGGTAGATAGGTTTAGAATTGTCTATTATTAATTTAAATATATCAATTGGTGCACATTTATGATTTAGTATATCTTTTTATTGACGAAGTGGGATAGCTCAAGTGGTTAGAGCACCACTACCGGGTATTTAACTTTCATAAAAAAAAAAAATATATATATATATATATCTTTTTATTATTTGATATACGCTCAATTGAAAATCTTTTAATGTATTGGGTTAAAAATTTATTTTAGGTTTATTAGACATCATATGAGACTAATTAATCGATATCTACCCTATGGACTTATAATTGGGCTGGATTCATAATTGGGAAGGGGGTAGGAAATTAATGATTAAACAATGTATCCATTGGCCACTTTGTCAAATATATATATAAATCCCCTTGTATGGTCTCAAACCAAATTAATTATACGCCTTATCCCAAATCAAAGAAACAATGAAGGTGAAAATTTGGAGCTCAAAGCTTGTTAAGCCTCTTTATGAAGGCAAGCTTCCTGTTACAACAAATTACAGTACTCCACTATCCGTCTTTGATAAGGCCACTTATGACCAACATGTAGCCATTATTTACGCATATCGCCCGCCAACCTCATCGAATTCAACAATCGAGTTAGGCCTCCGAAAGGCTTTGGCCGAGTACCGCGAGTGGGCCGGGAGGCTTGGGAGGGACGAAAATGGAGATCCGATCATTCTCCTCAACGATGATGGGGTTAGGTTTGTGGAGGCATCAGTTGATCGTGTCCTTGATGAAAAAATTACTTCAAAGCCTTCGACATCTATGTTAAGCCTCCACCCTAGCTTGGAGGGCGTGATAGAGCTCGTTCAAGTTCAAATCACGAGATTCTCGTGTGGATCAATGGTGGTGGGCTTCACCGCCCACCACCTGGTGGCAGATGGCCATGCAACCAGCAAATTTTTGGTTGCATGGGGCCAAGCTTCTCGAGAGCTTGACATGACCCCACTACCTTTTCATGACCGTACAATATTCAAGCCTCGAAATCCTCCCAAAATTGACTATGACCATAGAGGGGTCGAGTACATCGCTAAGAAAGTATATCCCGTCATGGATAGTAGCACAAGTACTGAGGATATCGTGATCATGCACAAAGTTCACTTCACCATTGAGTTTCTTTCGAAGCTCAAGGCGAAGGCGTCGTCCTCGTTGAACGCGACCAACAAACCGTTAAGCACTTTCGAGAGCCTATTGGCTCATCTTTGGAGAGCCATAACGAAGGCTCGTGGCTTGAAAGGAATCGAGACGACACAGGTGAAGATTTCGGTCGATGGTCGTGCTCGACTCATGAACCCTAACGTGCCAAGTGACTACTTTGGCAATTTGGTTTTATGGGCATTTGCTAGGTCTAAAGTATCCGACCTTTTGAACGAGCCTCTCCCTTACGCGGCTAAGCTTTTACACGAAGCGGTCCGTAACGTGAATGAAAACTACTTCAAATCGTTTATCGATTTTGCAAATCACAAAGTAAAGGAGGAAGATCTTATTCCAAATGTTGTGCCGGACACAATGAACCCAATATTGGGGCCAAATTTGGAGGCACATAGTTGGCTAAGGTTTCCATTTTATGAGCTAGATTTTGGATGTGGAGGCCCTTTTATTTTCATGCCCTCCTTCTGTCCAACTGAGGGGGTCATACTTCTTCTCCCATCATTCACAAACCATGGCATCGACGTTATCGTTCCTCTATTTCCACAAAATTTGACCATCTTCAAACAAATTTGCTATTCTCTAGACTAGCTAGAGATCCAATTCATGCCAAATTGATTCTGGTTTATTTCGATAATCGACTTTTAATGACATAAATTCTTCTCTAGCTAGCTAAATGTCTTTAGTGACACAATTTGTTATAATTAATTCTCATTTTTCTGTCACTAAAGACTTTTGGCTAGAGAATGATTTATGTCATTAAAAATCAATTTTCTTCGTTTTTCAATTTTGGGCCTCTCCAAAATAAATGCATTTTAATTAATCTTATAAGAGGGTGCCATTTGTAATTTACATTATTGAAAATAAAAAGATTAATTGCTATTGAATAGATATACTGTATTTTAATTAATTTTAGTAGTTTCTTGTAATGTTCGTTTTTCTCTAGCTAGAATCGTTTCGTATGCTGAGCCTTAGACTTTGGTATGATTTCTCATAATTGTAATTGTTGGAGAAAATAATATATAAAAGTTTACAAAATAACCTTTAATATTCTGATTATTATATATTTTTCTTTAATCATGTCACATAGAAGCATGGTAAGCTTTTCATTAACGGATGGAGTATTGCACACCTATGCAGCAACAGTTAATTAGCACACTAAATACCGTCGTTTTGGACTCGGACAGTATTCAACAGTTCGGTGTTCCAATTACGATTAAAATGTTAAATTGATATACGACTTTTTTTTTTTTTTTTTACAATTATCTAAAAGTTTGATTGAAATTGCAATTAATTAAGTCAAACATTGTGATTTTTTAAGCAATTAAGGAAAAAAGAAAAGAGTTATGTAGGTTAATTATGGCCTCAAACTGGGGTATTAAGATATCGTGCATGGCGTGCATTAGTTGTCCTATTATATTGGTTAATATTAATTTTAGTAGACTAGTGTAGTCATATGACCCAGCTCAAGTTTCGGTCATTTTAAAATTATTATCATATTTTAGAATAAGTCACATGCTATATATATAATATATGTATGCAATATAACATTATTATCGGTCACCTAATATGTAATGGAATGATGAAATCATGATGATATCATCAAAAAAAATATATTAAAATAAAAAGAAAAAAGATACTATTGCAAAGTTAAAATGGTTCATATATGCATTCCTCTATGAGATATTTTAATTTCCTGTTCCAATTAATTACATATGATATATTCTTCCGCCTCATAAAAATTTGAACACTTATTTTATATGGACATTCCATATTAATTTGTACAATAAAAAAAAATATATTTATAATAGAAAATTAATATATAAGAATTAATTCTCCACCTTTCTACTAGTTCAAACTTTTAGATAAAACTATTCTTTTTCCAATTTGCATCACTACAAAAAACGCGCGGTTTACTGACGGATCTACCGACGGAATTGTGGTCGGTAGGCGTGGTTTCCGACGGAACTACCGACAGAATAATTCAGTCGGCTCTAGTCTCGTCGGCCCGGTTTACCGACGGAATTTTTTTTTCCGTCGGTAGTCCCGACGGATTCCCGACGGAATAAATAAGTCGAGTCTGCCGACGGATCTCATTCCGTCGGTAGGCCGAATGACCCGTTTTGAAACCGGGTCTGATTTCTGTCGGTAATTTCGTCGGCCGTCCGTCGGTAGTACCGATGGACTTACCGACGGAAATTAATTTTAGAATTTTTTTAACAAAAATATATCCGTCGGCTTCTGTCGGGAATTCCGTCGGTACCTTCCGACGGATCTGCCGATGGAACTCGATTTTATATTTTTTAAATTCGGAATTATATTCAGTCGGTGATCTGTTATTAAGGCCACCATTTATTCTGGCCTTGCTAGGAATTGAACCCGGGTGTGTGGGCGCCTAGTGAGGGGTGCCTACCACTCGGACAGGTGTGTTACTTGTTCGTAATTGTAATATTAATTGTATATGTACTCATTTTCGGCCCATTTTTTTTTTTAAATTCATAAAATTAATTTCTTTCATATATATCAAATAATTAAATTTGAAATCTATAATTTATATTTTTATAATTTATATATTTTAAAATACTAAAATATTCATATTTTAACTAAAATACTAATATTTTTTAGTAAAAAATTCATTTTTTTGCTAATTATTTTTTAAAAAATTTCAAAAAATTAATTTCATTCACATAAATTAACTAATTAAGTTTTTAATCTATAATTTATATATTTTTAAATAATAAAATATTCATTTTTTTTTACTAAAATGTTCATTTTTTTGCTAATTATATTTTAAAAAATTTCAAAAAATTAATTTTTTTTTCACAATGTTTAGTTGTAACTTAATGATAAATAAATATTTTTAAATTGTACATCTAATAAAATAATTAGCTTACATTATATAATTTATTATTCATCTTCTTCCTCTTCATCTTCTTCATCTACATTTTGATTATTTGTCTCATCTTCCTCCTCTTCATCATCCTCCTCCTCCTCTTCCTCTTCATTTTCATCATCTTCCTCATTTCCATTATCGTTTTCAATTTCGATCAATTGTAAATTTCCACCCGTCAAGTCTACGTGGACATTCAAATCTCCCGAAAAGACTTCAGTTCTAGCCTCTATTTGTTCCGTTTGAAACGGAGAATCATCTTCATCACTCCTGTCCTTTGTAGGGACTTCTACCATTGATCTTGCCTTTACTTTGCAAACAGCGTGCCATCCAATTTTACTACGTGATCGTACTGGATACTTGCAGTAGTATACTTGAGATACTTGATGGGCAAATACAAATGGATCATTCCCGATATAGCTCCTTTTCGGATTAACATCGACGAGTTTGTACTCCGGATGAATCCTTGTTCCTGAAGGGCCTGAATCAAACCAATGACACTTGAACAACACTACAGTCTTTGCTGGATATCCCGGATATTCTACTTCAACGACTTCGTGCAACACCCCATAGTAGTCACTTGCATCTGCATTGTAGTTTGCACTGCTAATGCAAACACCACTGTTGGTAGTCGCTTTTCTTGATGCATACTCGGATGTATGAAATCTGTAGCCCTTCACAATATAACCGTTGTAAGTCTTTACACGACGTAGTGGTCCTTTGCTGAGATCCTTTAAGAATTGATTCTCAAAATCGTTTGACCGTCCCTATACAGTTCAAATAATTAACATTAATTATGAATCATATTTATTTACGTAAAATTTAAGGAAATGGTACTCACACAACGTTGGAACCATCAGGCAAAATCACGTTGAAGACGAGCATCTATATCTGTATCTGAGATGTTTTGTTCTGTTCGTCTTAGTTCTTGAGTATACATCCTAATTCACAACATCCAATCACAATTAATATTAAATTACATAAATGAAGTAATGATAAAAATATGAAATACTTACTCAATGTAAGGCTGAACTTCATCACAATTCAATAACACATACGTTTGTGCTATTTCTGCCTCTCTGTTCGACTCCCACTCTCGTTCTGTGAATTTTCCTATTGGTCGTCCCTTAGACTTGAATATAGACAGCATTCCATCGACCTCTTCACCGATATTGTCTGTATCTCTATCACCGTAGTTACGTGGTTCACTTCTCAACTGAGTGTTGACATGGTCTTCAAAATAATAAGAACAAAACATGCCAACCTCTTCATTCAAATATGCATTAACAATCGATGCTTCCACATTTGCCTTTTGTTTAGCATTGCGTTTCAAGTTGTGGAGATATCCGATTTATAATAAAAAACATATATTTTAATTTAGTGAACATGCATATAGTATATATAAAAAATGAAAAATGTAAGAGTTTACCTTTCAAATGGGTACATCCACCTGTACTGCACTTGACCACAAATTCTGGCTTCATACGCTAAATGAACGGGTAAGTGTTCCATGGAGTTGAAGAAGCTAGGTGGAAAAATTTGTTCCAACTTACACAAAATCACTGGAATGTCTTGCTCCAAATGAATCATATCATCGATCTTGATCGTTGAAGATGTTAAATCTCTAAAAAAAAGACTTAATTCAGTGATAGCCCTCCACACATTGAGAGGAACAACGTCTCGGAACGCAATCGGTATCAAGCGCTGCATAAAAACATGACAATCGTGACTCTTCATCCCTGAAACCTTACCCCTGTTTATGTCTGCGCATCGACTCAAGTTTGACACGTAGTTGTCTGGAAAATTCAACTCGTGAATCCAACGACACATTTGTTGTTTCTGTGGCTTATCCAGTGTGTAGCAAGCCTTCGGATATTTACCTGTACTGGGATCCATTTTCAACTCTTCACGACGACAATAAATGTTCAACTCTTCCCGGGACTTTGGAGTATCTTTCGTCTTGCCTTCTGTGTTCATCATTGTGTGGAACACATTATCAAACACATTCTTCTCAATGTGTATCACGTCCAAATTGTGTCGGATCACTAGTGAACTCTAGTATGGCAAATCCCAAAAAATACTCTTTCTATTCCATCCACCTGGGATTCGACCGTTGTGTTCAGCTGCATTTTCCTCAGTAGATTGACCAGCGGGCCCCTTCCGACGTGGCTCTTTGTAACGAGGATGACCACACATCCTACACATTTTCAGATTGCTATCTTCATCACCCCAATATAACATGCAACCGTTTATACAACAATCAATCTTCTCGACCGGCAATCCCATATTTTTCAGCATTTGCTTGCTTTGATGATACGTTGTAGGCACCTTATTCTCAGGAGGGCAGGTCTCACTGCATAATTGTGTCATTTGCTCATATGCCCTGTTAGAAAGATTGTTCTCGGTCTTGATAGCCATAAGTCGGGCATTAAATGACAGTTGAGAGTGTGAATCACAACCCGGATACAAATCTTGATCGAGAAATTTGAGCATTTCATAAAACCGAAATGCTTCATCCGTCGGCTCCTCTTCTACATTTGAAAAACCGGCTTCCATTATCATTGTTTGATACATATTGGGTTCTCCCTCCCCAAGTTGTTCTTCCCCACCAAACTGTTGTTCCCCACCAAATTGTTGTTCATTACTCGTGCCGGCTTGATTACCATATATTTGTCTTTCATAAATACCAGCAGTGTAATAGTATAAAACTTGATCAAAGTTATAAGGCCAACGTACTTCGCCGTGAAATGTCCAATTATAATAATTAACAGTGAAACCATTCTTCAGAACATGTACCAAAACCTCATCAATCGACTTAAATATTTTATTCTGACATTTTTTGGCATTACACGGACACTTGATACAATCCCCATGCATGTAATGTGGGTGGAGCTTTGCAAATTCAACAAATGACACAAGTTCATTGTAAAATTCACTATTCACATTTCCTAAAATGAACCTAAGAGTTTCATACATCCATCGACAATCCGGCAATTCCATTTGTTAAACATTTAACATAAAATTCTTACAAACATATAAAAAAATGCACAACTAATTAAACTACAAACAATATAATTAAAATACACAACTAAACTACAAATATATAAAATGCACAACTAATTAAACTATAACCATATAAAATGCACAACTAAACTACAAAATTTAACCAAGTAAAAAAGAAAAACGTACCGAAATTTGCTTGCTCTCATACAATTTCCACAATTTTTTTCGACTGAGTGAGAAAGGGGAAAAAAGTTTCTGTAAATATTACGCGCTACCGACGGATTTTGAAATTCCGTCGGTGCGTACATTTTGAATCTACCGACGGATTCTGAAATTCCGTCGGTAGGGTGCCGCCCAAAATTCCGTCGGTAGAGTACTTGGCCGACGGAATTTCCGTCGGTAGTCTTAATTTCCGACGGAATATTTATTTCCGTCGGTAATATTGTCGGGATAAAATAAAAATAAAAATAAAATAAAAAATACTTTACTTTATACCAAAATCTAACGAAAAATTATGTATTATGTATAAATTAAAAACAATAACATAAATAAACAATCCATTCACAAACAAGCATCAACCGAAATAAATATGTTGTTGGGATGTAAATTCACCCTAAGCGCCACTTGATGTTAGAATAGTTTTGATGGCCAAAACACTTAGAGTTTATAAATGTAATAGGATCAGCTGATTTTGTATAGAACATCTTAGACTAGTCTTGTGTAATCAACTGTATGTATATCAGCTTACATGCGCTCCCTCAAGATGAGAAGAGTAGAAGACATGAAGACTAGAAGATCCTTGAAGGCCAGATAAGTTAAGGTGCTTGTATACCTACTTATCTGATGGAGTCCAAGTTGAAGATGGCCCTAATGCAGCACAAGTATTTACCAGATCAGAAGAGTTCTACTCGACTGATATCAGAAGACAGATGCACAAGGCCAGACGAGTAGTCAGAAGACTAGTAGTGCAGATCAGAAGACTAAGTACTCGTCCAGGACTCGGCTGATTCCCAAAGTCATCTTGCAATTCGAATGAAGACTTACCTTACTTAGAAGATTGACATGATCCCAGGATTGAAGCAATCAAGCAGCTGGAATCAAGGAATCAAGCCAACATGGAAAGATTGCCCCAACGGCTAGTTGCAAGCAATCACCACTATAAATACAAGAGGATGAGAAATCACAAGTACGAGATCACGACGAGAGAATTCAACAAGCTAAGCAAGCAATCAAGCTAAAAGCCATATTGTTTTAAGAGTTCTCTAAGAGCCAGAATCCATAAGAACATCCCTAGCTCTTAAGTGATTTCTATCCAACCCAAGAACCTGAATCATATTCATACTTGTAAATCCTTTGATTTAGGCATAGTGGTTAAGCATATTATAAGCTTGAACCATTAGTTGGAAACATTCAAAAACCCCAAACCCCCACCGAAAGGTTAAAGTTTTTGAACCCCTGCAAAGTGTAAGTGCTTACAATCACTTGTGGAGACCGTAGCAGTTAGGACTGCTCAGATCTCAAAGTCCTACCCTTGGGACTATAAAGGACAAGCCCTTGTAATTTTTGGTAAATTAAAGGGATTAAATATCACGTGTGGACGTGAGAGTGGACGTAGGATCGTATATCCGAACCACTATAAACCTGGTGTTATTTATCTTTCTGCACTTTACTTTATTGTCATTTCCATATATCTTATATAGTGCATACTGTGATTTAAACAATCTTCAAATCAAGGCCATAACTTTCAAACCAGCATCAGCTGAGTATTTTCCTTAAGTAAACAACTTGGCATTTTCAAAAGAAACAAAAAGAACGAGTCTAAACAAGGCCTACCATAATTTCGCATATAATCTCTGCAATCAGATCACTATAGTCATCTGGACCAGCAGACTTGTAGTCCAACTGACATAGAGATCAGAAGAGGTTCCCAACTCTCTTGAAAAAGTTTTAAAGTCTATTCACCCCTCCCCTCTAGACTTTAATCCCATTCACTACTCGTTCAGGGACCAACAAGTGGTATCAGAGCAGTGGTTCTAATGGACTACTGTCTCTAGATTATCAGAAGACTTGAGGGAGTCTTTCTGTAGTCCTCTTGAACAGATCTTTTTCTTTTGAAAAACTTGTTTTTGAAAACTCATACAGCATGAGTGCTAATATGCGTAAGTTGCCTAAGTTTTCAGTGGAGGATTATGATTACTGGAAAATCAGGATGAGGAAGAATCTCACATCAGTCCACTACAAGATGTGGCCAGTAATCACAGAAGGTCCAATCACCATCATGGCAGTCAACACTGCAAATGGTGATCCAGAAGTTCCAGTTGGAGAACTAGCCCCCAAGCCGATGAAGGACCTCACACCAGAAGAGATGAAGCAATCAAATCTTGACAGCATTGCTCAAGATTATATCATGCAAACTCTCCCAAATGAGTACATTGCAAAAGTAATCAATTGTGAGACAGCTAAGGATATGTGGGATGCTCTAGCACTTCTCTGTGAAGGAACTGAGCTGATCAAGGAAAGTAAGCTATCAACAGCAGTAAAAAAGTTTGAACACTTCAAGATGCAGCCAGAAGAGTCTATTGATCAGTTAGACAATAGATTTACCAAGATCATAAATGAGATTTAATCTCTAGGCAAGAAATACACAAATAGAGAGAAAAAATTGAAGATTTTAGACTCTCTAACCAAGAAATGGAGACTCAAGAAGACCATCATCAAAGATACTCAAGATATCAAGATATGGTCTACTCAAACTCTGTTTCAGAACCTCAAAACTCATGAGTATGATCTTGAAAGAGAAGAAAACTCAGAAAATGATGAGTCTACTACAACCCCATCTACCTCCAAGACTGTAGCCTTCAAGGCAGCAAATACAAAAGCTGAAAGCACCTCATCTGGCAAGACCTCACTGAAAACAGAAGACTTTGAAGGATCAGACATGAGTCTGAAAGAGCAAATGGCTCTTATGATCAAGAGATTCGAAAGGGTGAACACTCTCAACAGCAAATATAGAAAATTTTACAAGAATTATAAGAGAGGTGGTTCATCCCCTAGAGAATCTAGAGAAAGAACACCAGAAAGGTATCCTAGAAAGGATATGGAATCATCTGACAGCCGAGGTTCCAGAAGAAGAGATGCCACTCCTCCAAGGAAAGGCAGTTCAAATCAAAAAACTGGAGCATGCTTCAATTATCGCAAACCAGGACATTATGTCTATGAATGTCCTGAGCTGAATTTAGATGACAAAGAAGAAAGAAGGCCAAGAAGAGACAGAAGAAATTCAGATAAGCAAGCAATGGTGACTGAAGAATTTGAATATCAAAGTGATGAACTTCCTACATCACCAGACTGTCAAATCTTCTCAGATGATTCAGATGATCTAGCTATGATGGCCATAGGAGAAAATGAGGTAAATTCCTACACTACTACTTTCCATTCACCTATTTTCTCACAAATAGATGATATAAACTCATCTGAAGGCGAATCAGAAGACACCTATTATCAATCTTTAAGAAAGGTAAAAGGTGATCTGGATATTGTAACTAGAGCTTTTATAGAAGTGGAAGAGGAGAATAAGGATTTAAGGAAATAAATTGCTAGGTTGAAAAAGGTTAAGTTTGATAACACCCCTGAGTTGGTCACAATGAATGAAAGATTGACCAAAAAAGTGGAACTTCTTAAGGAATAAAATACCACAACAACTCAGTTGTATGAGGGGATGTTAGAAACTCAAGCCTTAGAAACCAAGGAATTTCGTATACTACAATCTAAGTTCGATGACCTCTTCCAAGCACACAAGCTCTTAGAAAAGGAGAAGGAATGCCTAAATCAAAAGATATCAGAGTTCAATAAAGCATCTACTACTATTGAAAGTATCTCTGAATATTATAGATCAAATGGAAATAAGATGGGCTTTGGCTATGAACTTAATCCATCAATATCCTCTCCAGCTGGGGGTAGTACACCTAATCAGTGCACTACTCAGACACATGATAAGGGTGAGTGTTCTAAACACAATGAACCTAATATGAACCAAAAGGCATCTGTACCAGCTAAGGCTAACTATCCCAACACCAGAAATGGTAAAAGACAAGCTAACTCCAAGCCTGTACAGAGGAACAACAAACAGCCTAGACCATCTCGCTTGAGACAGTCTCAGTTGTATGCTGCTCCAGCCAAGAAGAAGAAATCTTCTTCACACAAATCTGTTCTCTTTACACCCCCTATCTCTTTCCATATAATCGTGTACATCGTCTAGCTAATGCACCCAGGCCGAATGTAATTAGTCAAAAGATAATGTACGTACACTCCTATAAGAGGAAACCATTTGACTATTACTTAGCTGACACAAATAACAAATCAGACCAGTCCAAGGTGTTAACTGGTAAGATTTGGTTCTGTGATGCCCGAGGGAAACAACTCAAGTGCTCAAGGTTGTTCAAACGACCAATGTATATGTGGGTTCCCAAGGGTAGTACTAACACCCAAGGACCCAAGACAAAATGGGTACCTAAGACTTAACCTTTCTTGCAGGAAAGGAGGGACCTATACAGAAGAGGAGGTCTAGCAGGAGAAATATGGTACATAGATAGTGGATGCTCAACTCATATGACTGGAACCAAAGACCTGCTGACCAACTACACACAAAAGAGAGGTCCAAAAGTCTTCTTTGGTGATAACGCGCACGGTAACACAAAAGGATATGGCACCCTTACAAATGGTGACATTGAGGTACATGATGTATCATATGTAGAAGGTTTGAAGTTTAATTTATTATCTGTTTCTCATTTTTGTGACACTGGTTATTCAGTAAAATTCTCTAAAGATAAGTGTCTCATAAGTGACAAAAGAACAAAACAAAACCTTCTAACCGGATCTAGAAAAGGAAGTATGTATCTTGCAAATTGGAACAGCTGTCCTAAGGATACATGTCTGCTTGTGAAGAGCCCTAAATATGTCAGTTGGTTATGGCATAAATGTCTTAGTCATCTGAACTTTAAGACTATGAACAAGTTAGCAAGGGAATCCTTAGTTGATGGTCTGCCTAATGAACTCTACTGTAAAGATCAGGTTTGTGATGCATGTCAACAAGGAAAGCAAACAAAGGTCTCTTTCAAGACCAAGAAGACAGCATCAACCAGCAGAGTTCTTGAATTGCTTCACATGGATCTCTTTGGACCAGTCACTCCAACTACACTTACAGGGAGGAAGTACACTCTCATTGTTGTAGATGACTACTCCAAGTTTACTTGGGTTGTCTTCTTATAAAAGAAGAGTGAAACTCAACAGAAGCTCCCTGAACTATTAAAGAGGATCCAAGTAGAGAAAGGATAACCTATTGTGAAAATTAGAAGTGACAAAGGCACTGAATTTATTAACTCTTATATTATTGCCTACTGTACTTCTAATGGTATTCAGCATGAGACAAGTGCAGCAAGAACACCACAACATAATGGTGTAGCTGAAAGAAGAGTCAAAACGCTTAAAGAAGCTGCAAGAACACTCCTTGCTGAATTCTCAACTCCTAAGAAGCTATGGGCAGAAGCCATCAACACAGCTTGTCACACTCAAAATAGGTCAGGTATTCACAAAATTCATGAGAAAACCCCATATGAACTGTGGAAAGGAAGGAAACCTAGAGTATCTTACTGTCATATATTTGGTTGTAAGTGTTTCATTCACAACAATGGGAAAAGTAAGTTGAATGCTTTTGATGCCAAAGCAGATTAGGGGATATTCTTGGGATACTCCTCAACTAGCAAAGCATTTAGAGTATTCAACAAACGAACTCTTCTTGTGGAAGAAACACCTCATGTTGTTTTTGATGAATCTTGTGAAAAGAGTGCAGTACAAACAGACTCAGCTGTAGATCAGATGAAGAAACTAATGATCAAGTCCAGACCAGATGAGTTTATTGAAGTCAATGAACCATTTCCTGAAGAACCAGAGAAGGATAAACCACACAGACCAGTCACTAGATCTCAAACTCAAGCTGAGCAAGCTGACCAAAATCAAGATGCAACAATCCCAAATGCAAGGGGGAATGATCTCTTTGACACACAAGATACAGATGATGATCGTCCTAATCAAGTCAACCCTCCTGTTGGCACTAGAACAAATGAGAATCCAAGCTCATCTAATGAAGATACACCTGTGAGGCATACATGGAGAAACAACCATCCATCAAACCTCATCTTAGGAGGAGCAGACTCAAGTGTCAAGACCAGAAGACAACTGAATCAGAACCCCCAATCATCTATGTTCTGCTGGTGTGCCTTCTTGTCCAACATTGAACCAGCTGACATAGAAGAAGCAATGACAGATAGCAATTGGATCACTGCTATGCAAGAAGAATTAAACCAATTCGAAAGAAATGAAGTATGGGAATTGGTAGATCGTCCTGAAAACCACAATGTAGTAGGAACAAAGTGGGTATTCAAGAATAAAAAGGACGAAAATGATGTGATAACTAGAAATAAAGCAAGGCTAGTTGCAAAAGGATACTCACAATCTGAAGGAATTGACTATGATGAAACCTTTGCTCCGGTAGCCAGATTAGAAGCTATTCGACTGTTTCTAGCTTATGCATCATATGTGGGCTTCAAAGTATATCAAATGGATGTCAAGAGTGCTTTTCTGAATGGTATTCTGGTAGAAGAAGTGTATGTAGAGCAGCCTCCAGGATTTGAAAAAGGAGATCAAGTATATCGTCTGAAGAAGGCTCTCTATGGTCTAAAGCAAGCACCTAGAGCTTGGTATGACACATTGTCACAATTCCTACTTGACAATGGCTACACCAAAGGCAAAGTTGATAGAACTCTTTTCAGAATACAAGAAGGTGAAGACATTCTAATGGTGCAAATATATGTAGATGACATTATATTTGGATCACCCAATCAAGATATGTGCAAGAAGTTCTCTGAACTTATGCAAGGAAAATTCGAAATGAGCATGATGGGTGAGATGAACTACTTCTTAGGACTCCAAGTCAAACAGAGTCCAGAAGGGATCTTCATCAATCAGTCCAAGTATACCAAAAGCCTATTAGAAAGATTCAAAGCTCTACAAAGCAAGACTGCAAGAATTCCAATGATGACATCTTTCAAAATGGAACTAGATGAGTCTGGACAGGCAGTTGATCAAGCTGAATATAGAGCACTTATTGGATCTCTACTATACCTTACAGCTAGCAGACCAGACATAACATTTGTTGTAGGAGTATGTGCTAGGTTTCAAGCAAACCCAAAGTAAAGTCATCTAGAAGCAGCAAGGAAGATTCTCAAGTACCTAAAAGGAACAGTCAACCTAGGACTATGGTACCCTGCTGATGACAATCTAGATTTGAGTGGTTACTCTGACTCAGATTATGGTGGATGCAGAATAGATAGGAAGTCCACATCTGGAACCTGTCAATTCCTAGGCAACAAGTTGATATCATGGTTCTCAAAGAAGCAAACGTCAGTTGCAACCTCCACCACTGAGGCAGAATATATGGCAGCTGGAAGTTGTTGTAGTCAGCTGCTCTGGCTAGTTCAACAACTCAAGGATTACAATGTAGAGGCAAGAGAAGTCCCTATCTACTGTGACAGCAGCAGTGCCATTGCCATCACTCAAAATCCAGTCCTCCACACAAGGTGCAAGCATGTCGACATTCGACACCATTTTATAAGAGACCACCTTGAAAAGAAGGACATCAAGATGGAGAAAATTCACACAGATATCCAAAGAGAAGACATCTTGACTAAGCCCCTAGCTGAAGAAAGATTCAAGACCCTATGCTATAGCTTAGGACTCTTGGATCCAAGCACATGAAGAGCAAAGATCAGCTGAAGACCTCAGCTGATACAATTGCAACAGACTAGGAGGATCAGATGAGGTGAATAGACACCCTCATCTTCAGGTAAGTTTTTCCCGATGAAGACAAATAAAGCTGAGGGAAAACTTAGAGTCATTTAATCAAGGGGGAATCCATGATACCTTAAGAATCCTTGATAAAATACTCAATCTTCTGCATTACATAATATATACTCCCTCTGTCCACCAAAAGTGTGCTCACTTTTTTTTATATGTGTTTTTAAAAAAATTATAGTTTATTTATAAAGAATATATTTGGGATAACGAGTAAAGAATATATTTGGTAAATACTCAATCTTGTTATTAAAGTAAAAAAAATATTCAAAAGTGAACTATTTAAATAGAATAAACGTATTTTTTGTGGACCTAAAAAAAGAAGTGAGCACACTTTTGGTGGACGGAGGGAGTATATATATATACAGAAGACATGAACAAAGCTAATTGGTATCCATACTTAAGCAATGTATTTCTATGTATAATAATAAACTATTCTTCATAAAATACTTTATCATTATACATACATACAGTATACTATTGAGCTATACTTGGTTGATTAACTCTCACCGACTCAACAGTATGCATGCACTGTACGGATCCCAAATAACTCTTGCTCAAAATTTATAATTTCTGCATTCCACTAGATAGAGTCTAAATCTCTTTAAATGTGAACCCTTAGATCAAGAATCTCATTGTTGATCTTAAGAAGTAACTTTTCAGAAATTCAGACCTATCAACTCTATAGTTTTTGTCATCTTTTACTCCACCACCTCATTTCTACCTCTATAAAAAGGGAAAGTTATGGGAATACCTAAGAACACAAATTACTAACTACTATTCTTGTTTCAGGTATGGAGAGTATCGAAAGAAGAAATGGCATGGAGATCATCCCTCAACCAAAGTCTTGGGTGAAGGAGATGAAGATTTGTCCTGAAGATGGAGATGATGCAGATCAGCATACTTGGCTTACCCCACATAAGTATGCCTATGAAAACTAAAGAAAGAATAGACGTTCTTGTTGAAAACTAAAGAAAGAAGAGATGCAGAGGACAAAGTAGCAAACAAGCAGAGCTTCTTCTCCAGGGGAAGTTCTACATGGAGAGCTTGTTACCAAAGGCCACTTTGTCAAACCATATCAGGAAAACCAAGTTCCTGTCTCTCTCTTCACACTCCATTGAAGCACCTTTCAATCTTCTCCTTCCTACAAGAGAAGCGAAGAAATTCAACAAGGACACATTAGATGCTACATCCCATCTGATGATGAGGAACATCCGATGGTGAGGAGCACCTGAACCAGTGGGATTTCATCTAGACTAGTCCCACTTGGTTAAAAGAAGGAGCTGAAAGATCCATCAAACCAGGTTGGATCATCACAGCCGAAGGATCCATCCAACCAGGTTGGATCATTACACACAGAAGATTTACTCAACACACTTCAATCCTCTACTCAGCTGATCAGAAGGCCAACTCAGCTGACCAGAAGACTTTCAAGAAAATCAGCAGACTTTTCGAAGAAATCAGAAGACTTCACTCTGCTGATCAGATCACTTTATTTTAGAGCATAATGACTATCTTTGATCATGTAATTCATTCTATATTTATTCCTGAATGTAATTAAGGAAATTGGCCTATATAAGGAATGAAATTCACTTATAGAAAACGGCCTTGATGATCAATTCTTGCTAAAATTCAGTCACAACGGCTAGTTTTGGTAATGATGTCATTAGCACTCAATTACTATTTTGCCAACAAATCATCGATTGACACATGGCAAATTCAGCCGGCAAAATTAAAGGAACGAGGCGAAATCAAAGAAGGAAATTTTGGGCTCTACTCCACACTTGAATCGAATCTGACCGTTGGATCATTCATCTCTCAAGTTCTTGCTGGAGTATATATACAAATCCTTAAACCTCTTCCAAACCACTTTCGATCACAATTCTCAATTACTCTCAAATCACTCTCGTCCTGAATATTCTTTCCAAGCATTCCTACCCTCAAAACTCAACATCCAGAATGGGAATCATCAAAATTTACGATGAGAAGACCAAGAGTACCGGCACTTTAGATACTCAAAAGTGGTCTAAGGAAGGAAAAGTTTTCACTGAGAATGCTCTGTTTTTCAAGGGTAAGCATACACCTGCAAACAAGGAGATCCTTCTACGCTGCACCAATCTCAATCTTCGTGATTTTCTGGAAGCAGCACCAACAAATGTTTATGAACAAGATGTGCTGACGTTCTACGCAAACGCAGTGATGACGGATTCTTATGTTGAAAGTGTCATGGGTGGACACAGAGTTGAGATCTCAAGAGAGATCCTTCAAGAATTGTTCGACTTATCAAGGGGAGAGATAGACATCTCTACCTACATTATGGGAAGAGAAAAGGAGTATATGGAGATGTTTACTGGTGGAAGGGTCAAGGCTGAGGATGCCTCTGGACTTAAGAAATCACAACTCGACCCCAAATTCCAAACCTTGATGGATATTGCAGGCAAGATGTTGCTTGGTAACACTTTTAGCCATGATGTTGTTACCACTTTGAAGGTTAGAGTTATGGCTGCAATCTGGGATCAGATTGATGGAGATTGGCAAGGGCTATTCTTGAATAGGATTGCTCTTGAGGCCAAGAAGGTTACATTGGACCTCCAATCAAGAGAATGGAAGGTAACATCGACTGTCAGCTTTGTCAACAAGCTGAGTGTTATCCTTCCAGAAGTACTCCCAAAGAAGTACAAGATGAGTCCTCATAAGACATTCCACACCTCCAAGTATTACTTGAGAAAGGAGGCCCTTGCTGAGGCAGCAAGGTTGAAGGAAGAAAAGAAGAAGAGGTTGGCGGAAGCATCCTCTAAGGATGTTGTTGAGGAGGCAAAAGAGTCTGTTCATGACTCTGCTGAAGAAGAAGAGGAACCCTCCAAAGAAAAGGCTCAAAAGAAGGCTGCTGAGGACGATGATGATGATAATCAGACCTTAGCACAACGCAGAATACTGATCAGATCTGGGCTCATCTCCCCATCTGATTCAGATGCCACTCCAACTGCCTCTCCTTTGAAAAAGGAAGGTACTTCTAATCCCTCTCTCACTATCTCACCTTCTAAATTGCCAAAGGGTCAGAAGAGAAAGAAGAATAATTCCTCTTTCACCAAAAAGACAAAGAAATCCAGGCTCCCTACTCCCATGAGCATAGCCCCTATTGCATCATTCAACCCTTCTGACGATTCCAACCCATCTGAACCTTCAAACACG
The DNA here is from genome assembly GCA_963675135.1 of Galeopsis tetrahit. Taxonomy (NCBI): domain Eukaryota; kingdom Viridiplantae; phylum Streptophyta; class Magnoliopsida; order Lamiales; family Lamiaceae; genus Galeopsis; species Galeopsis tetrahit. The sequence goes on from OY776122.1 coordinate 37,711,521, forward strand.
GATACCCAAAACCCTGCTGATACTCACACAACAGAGGAACAAGCCCAGCCTTAAACAACTCTTGAGTCACACTTGCCTACCCCTGCTGATACACAAATAGCAGATGACCAAGTTCATCAAACCCAACCATCTACTGATCTTCAAGTAGAATAGAAAACAGACCAGCAGACTCAAAACCCTGCTGATACTCAACCTACTGAAGGTCAATCTCTTTCTCACCCTGAACATATCACTTCCCAAATCCCTGCTGATACTCACACAACAGAGGAAAATACCCTTCCCACTCAATCCCCTATCCTCACTACCCCATCTGCACCAGAAGACTTGGCACCAGCAGACCTGGATCAAGCAGGCCCTTCTCAACCTCAGTATAGCATGGTGCACTATCCTATGTGCACAAGGGAGAAGATAATGAGGATGAAGATAGCCAACCTGCTCAAGTCTACTATTCCTGGTATTGATGAGGAATCAGTTCATTTTGAACAAGTACTGAGAGTCTGTACTTGGATTGAGCTCCGAAGAGATGATGTGGATGACCTCATTGAAGTCATGGAGGGAATGGGAGGAAAGGTTAATGTTGGTCCTGAAAGGAGTATATAACAAGTGTATGGGGGGGGGGGGAATACACTTGTATGCAATTCTTTTGCTAATTTGATCAAACCAGAGTTCAGCAAGGTTGTCTTGGACAACTCTGCTGAAGAAGATTAACTCTTCTAAGATAATCAGACTACTAAGTACTATTGAGTACTTAGTTGAATAACTATCTAGGGGAGTTATATGTGCGGAATAGTGGTTGGCCCTTTAAGTTTAGATTCCTTTAATTTCTGAAATCACTTTCCCAATCCAAAACAGTCCAGTTAAGCTTCAGGGAAGTTGTCCAAATCAGTTTTGCACAGTCTTTGAATATGTGTCTTGAAATATCAGTTTTGTGTGCAGTGTTGAGTGAATGTAAGTACTTGTAAAGTAGATCAACACAAGAGTTTATAGTGGTTCAGAGACTCAAGCTCCTACATCCACTTTCCCTGATTTAACAGGATAATTCCTTCACTCTTGGAATTAACTTGTTTTATAGTGCCAAGGTGCACTTGATCAAGAACACCACTCCTTGGTGAATTGATCCCTAGGATGTCTAGAGTCCTAGTACCCTCTTCTCAACTCAGAACTGAACTGTTCTTCTCTCAACAGTCAGCTCCTACCACTTCTACTACTACAACCTTCTCACTTTCTCACTTGAAAGGGTTAAGGGTTGAAGTAAGGTTCCAACTAATGAGATATCCTTTACAATGAAGATCAAGGTATAAGGATAGGATATCTCTCTAAGCTTGTGTATGAATATACAATTGGGTTCAGCTTAGAAGAAGTGTATAAAGACTAAGATAGTCTCTTTGAAAGCTTGAGAGCACTTGTCAACTTGTAGGATAGTTGGATATTCTTGTCAAGGTTGAGGTTCTTTCAAATGGTCTTCACACTTCTGTATTTATAGACAAAATGGAGGATTTGCCCGTTGGAGAGGCAGCCCCAAGTTGCTATAAATGTCTTCCTTGAGTTCTTCAAACTGGAAGACAGATTCTTGATAGTGACATGTCCTCATTTGGGTAATAAACGGCTTGTAAGACTTTGTCTTTATTCTGCAGCACTTTTCCCAATGTTTGACTTCTTGTTAGGACTTGGACATGGCTTCTGAAGGTTGATCCAATGATAGGACAACATTCCTTATCATCTGGACAACTCTCCTTATCACTATCAGCAGTTTTGCTTTTCAGCAAGGTTGGCTTGCTCTTCTTCAGATGACTTGGCTCTTTCCCTTTATTTTACTCTAAGATGATCTTGCCATATTGCATTTCTTTAGGGTATGGTTGTCCTTAATTCTTCAGCATAGTTGACCTTCAATCTTTAGAGTTTCTGTTCTGATTCAATCATGCTGAGACAACTTTTCTGGACAACTCTTCTGATCAGCATTCTTGATCTTTTATCATCAGAGCATTTTACTCATAGAGTTGGCTTCTCTGGACAACTCTCCTGATCAAAAGCCTTTGAGTAGTCTTGTCCTTTAAGAGCTAGGTAAGCTTGTTCTTGCATATGGACAGCTTCTGTGGACAACTCTCCTGATCAGAGCTTTGGTTTTCCATAGAGTGTCCTTGTTCTTAAGTGATTGTTCCAGAATTTTGAGCCTTGAGGGGACTTGATCTTGATCATCTTAAAAGTAGGTTCCCCCTCAAATTGTGCATCTAATTGTCTAAGAGCTGCCTAACACTTCAGCTTCTCATCTAGCCTATATTCTATATGTTCTAACATTTCTAGAACATGTTTATCTTGACTCAGGCATGTCTCAGGGGGTTTTGGTATTAGATCAAAACATATCTCATTTTATTCCCAATAATTTCCCCCTTTTTGATGATGCCAAAACCTACATTATCTAAGCAAAAGTGACTTGTCTACATCTATTACATGTATCTTCAGAAGACATGACTAAGGTCAATATTCCTGAAAAGATAATGTGTTAGTGTTTTCACTGTTTTTGTTGCAAGTAGGTTTCAAGATAGTCATAGAGAGATTAGTGTTTCTTGATTCAAAATAAGTTCAACTATCATTCATTCAAAGATCATTACAAGCATGTTGATAGTTGAAATTAACATATCAGAGCATGAATCAAAAACACTTAAGTACATCAGAGCATTTCATTCTAACAATTCAAGACATAGATAAGATTTTCAGCATCAGAGCACAGAGCTTGTATCAGAGCAATCCATAACAAATCAGAGCAAACAGATTAGCACACCACATCAGCAATCTTGACCATATTTCAGCATAGTTGATCAATCAAGAAAGGTCAGAAGACTTAGCCATTTCAAAGATCATCCTCAGGGGGTGGTAGCATTCCATACTGTGCCCACACTCTTCTTTTCAATGCCATGGCTTCTTGGTTGGTTCCCTTAGGTCCAAGAACCATCTTGTTTAGCTTAAGGATCTCGGTGAATTCTCTCAGAATTCTTGCTTGGTCAATCCATCCTTCAAGCTTTGGAGGCATGTATATGATTATCTTGGGAGCTGTGAGTTCAATTCTTGCAATGTCAGCAGCTGCAAGTAGTTGTTGATACAGCTCTCTATAGTATTCTAGCATGAACTCAGTGACGGCAGAGTTTGCATCTCCTCCATTCCATCTGTCAATGACATAATAGTCATAGACAAACTCCCTTTTGGCCTCTTCCCATGTATCATTCAGTTGAATTGGCACCCATTTATCCAAGTGTGGATATTTGGTGTCCATTGGGATTAGAAGCTGAGGCTTCATCTTGCTATAAGTTGCTCTCCTCCTTCTTGGTTTCTGAAAGTTTGCTCTTCTCTCATCTCTTGCTCTGTTGGCTTCTTCCATCAGATCCATTTTCTCTTGGGCCCTCATCATGGCCAACTTCTGTTGTGTTTCAGGGTCTTTGCCATACCCTTCATGAAACAGCTTTGATGGATCATGGGCTAGAACAGTTGTCCTCTTCTTAGGTTCAGGTCCAAATCCTTCAGCAAATAACTCTTCAATGTCTTCAGAGGACTTGGTACCTTCAGCAGTTTTGCCAGATTCAGAAGATTTGTCCTTTTCAGTAGATTTGGGCTCTTCAGCAGTTTTGGCTTTCTTGGATGTGGGCTCATCATCAACAATTCTGAATTCAGGTGGAAGATCAAGGCTGTTGGGAAAGTCAGTGAATTTCTCAACTTGTCTCTTCTTTCCTTGGGCCTTCTTGATCTTTCCTCTAGTTTGGACACCTTCAGTATTCTTGTCCAAACCTGATACTTCACCACCTGGTCTTTGTTGTAACCTCATCCTTTCTTCTTGAGCTGAGGCCATAGAATTCTTCAAAGCAAGTGCCAATTGCTCTTCTTCATTTAATTCTTCCAGATTCAGTACTTCAGGCTCTTTGCCTTTTCCTTCAGCAATGTTGTCTTTCCCTTTGACTGGGCTCCCAATCACCAAGGCACCTTTTGCTCTAGCTCTTTCCCTTTCCCCCTTTTTGGCAGCATCAAAACACTGGGGCTTGAGGTCACTCATTGTTGAGGCCATCAGGGATTGGGCCTGGTTTAGAGATTTCATTTCTTCCAACAAATATACATTCTCATCATGTATATTTTGCATCTTGTCACTGCTCAAGCTAAGAAAAGCAAGAACAGGTTTCATTTTCTGTTGAACAACCTCCTCCATGGTTGCCTTAAGAGATGCATCCAATTGGGTCTTCAGAAGCTCAGTGAGGTTGGCCACTGCACCTTCAGCAATGTTGGCCAACACTTCTTGGGAAAACTTTTCAGAGGCTGCCTTCACCATGGCTAGCCTTTGCTCTTCAGCTCTTCTCTTTTGCAGTGCAGTCTTCTTTCCAATAGCTTGTTTGACAGTTAGCCTGAGAGCTTTGACATTGGCATTGTGATTGTCTCTCAGCAGCTTTTGCTCTTTCTTGACCTCCTCTGAGATAGCTTCCATGGTTGATTTGGCATTTTGAACTTCAGTGGAGATGGTTTGGAGACCAGATTCCACACCACTGATCCTTGCCTCAAGGGTTGGTAGCACAACATCTTCAGAGCCAGTGAGTCTCATTTCTACAGATGCTAGAGTCCTTCCTTGCTCATTCAAGGTTCCTGAAGTTTCAGCATGAGCAGATTGGACTTGATGAGCCAAGGAGTCCAACTTCTCTGATTGCATTCCAAGTAAGGCCTGAGCTGAGCCTGAATCTACTTGGATAGGTGCATCTGTTAGGAATTCATCTGCAAAAATTTGATCAAGAGAAATACCTGCAACATCAGACAAGTCAAACAAGTTAGGAAATAAGCACTCATCACCCTCAATTTCTTTTGTATAAGACTCTGATACATCAGCAGTCTTCTTCTCATTTTCAACTTGTTCTTTCCTCCCTTCTTTAATAATGTTCTCACTCAAGGAATCAGGCCTCCTCTCATCAAGGGATTCTTGAAGTTCAGATTTGACTTCAAGAATAACCTGTCCTTCCTCACTTATTCCACCCTCATATGGTGGTACACTCACTATCTTAGTGATGACTACCTCTCTTTCATCCTCAACTCCCTCTGATTTTTCAACTATTCTCTCCTTTTCAACTCCTTCTCCTAAACCTGCAGTATCTTCACCTTCAACAGGGTTCAAAGATGGCAGTTGTGAGGAGATCACAGTGCTTATCTCAGCAGCCACTGAGTCATCCTGAATGATTAAGGGCTGATCAGTGTCCAACTCTTCTGACACTGAATAGGCCTTAATCAAACTAGCCTCTAGTACAGGAACCTCAACATCTTTAGGCTGTGCCTTGGGTTCAGAAGAACCTTCATTGGCAGATGTGTCTTTGGTTGTGTTACCACCATTGGTCAACACCTCTGAAGATACAGAGCCTTTCCTATGATAGGTTTTAGGAGGGTTTGAAAGTCTGTCTGCTATAGAAGACTTGGGTTGAAAGAGTTCAGGGAGGTTGGCTTGAGGGGTTTCAGGAAGGTTGGGATTTGAAGGGTTTGAGGGATCATCAGGGGAATCATCATCATTGGAGCTACTGTCAGGGTGTTTGATTCCCTTGGCTTTTCTTTCTATCTCCTCCTCAATCTTATCAGCTACCAACTTTGCAAAAATCTCCTCATCAATGAGAAATCTTGTCTTTGAAACTCCAGCAAAGTGTAGCAATCTGTTTTCCTCTATTTGCCACCAGTTTGCACCCTTATCTTGGATGACTTGTGATATCTCCATCATAGATTTGTCTTTCACATCAACAAGCATCCTTAAATCATGAAAGGCCTTCTGAATCTTTGGAAATTCAGCAAGTTGTGGATACAAACTGTCCACAGTAGCCTTGGCTCCTCCTCTGAGCATACTTTCATAAGTATACTCCTCCTCATCTCCACTTGAGTGGGGACTTTGGGTTATAGGGGAGTTGGCTCTGGGTTCTCCTAATAGAGCTTCAGGCAGATTAAGTTCAGGGATGTTGGCTTCAGAAGGGTTGGGTGCAGTAGAAGGATCTTCAGTTGCTTTTGAGAGCAATGGGTCTGAAGGGGCTTTACTCAGGGGGGTTGGCTCATTGAGTGCATGCTCTAAGAGCTTTGAATAATTGAGCATGGATGAGTCAAGGGGAGACAGGAGTCTTGTCTCATCTACTGCTAAATCAGCAAGCACATCAATGCCACTTCTTTGCACATTCCCTTCTGGAGAATATCTCTTAGTGAGATTTACAGGGGTAATGGGTTGGTTGGAAGGGGTGACATAGGTTTCAGGGGAGTTGGGCTCAAGGTACTGAGTTTCAGGGAGGTTGGCCTCTATAGGTTGACCTTCAGGGACTTTGGATTCTGGAGTTCCAGAATCAGAAGAATTAGTCCTTGACATGGATTTGGTCCTGCTTTCAGCTCTGCTCTCCCTTAGAGCCAATTGAAGAGACCTTTCTTCTTGAAGCTCCAACACCTTCTCAGTAGGTTTGGCCCTTCTCTTGCTGGCCCTACTGCTTCCACTTCCTTCCATCTCAGGGACAACTTCCCTGATTCTCTTATCACCCTTCTTCTTTTGCCTAGTCTCATTGTACTTCCTCCTCAACTCTTCTGAGTGGTCAGAAGGCACACTCACTCCCTCTTCTGCCACTGCATCAACTTCAGCTGATGCTCCTGAGGCTTCTTTTGAAGACAATTGAGACATCTTTCTTGTTTTGACAGCCCTGGCCTTTGTTCTCTTTTTCATCTTAGGCTTCTCTTCCTCCTGTTCTTCAGCAGGTTTGACCATGAGCATCCTTCTCTGTTCAGTTTTCTTGCTAAGTTTTCTGAACAGGATCTTCTGGGCTGGGAGGGGCTTTGCAAAGGTCTGCATCTGGGAATAGTGGGAAAACCTCTCAATCAACAAGCTTGCCCTGGTGCAATACTTGATTTTCCCTTCTAGCACCACCTTATTGTGGGTTTTCACCTTGAATTTTGCCTTCTCCTTCATCATCTCAGACATGATGAAGGTCCTCCAATCAAATTTAATGCCCTTATCACTGGCATCAATGATGGCAGCCATGATTCTGATCCTTGGATGACTAACCTGCTCTAAGCTTCCAGTGTTGCTTAAGAGGCTCTTAGCAACTACCTCAAAAAGGTTGAGAAACTCTGGCTTGAGAGTTTTCTTGTTTTGAGTTGAGGAGAGAGGGCCTGGAACTAATAGCCATTCTTGGGCTATCTCATCTTCATGGCCAGTGCCATAAGCTTCTGGATTCCTTCCCTCATAAGGCAGTCCAAAAGCTCCTTCCAGATCTTCTGAGGAGAATTTTACTCTGTGGAATCTCTCTTCTTCCTCTCCTTCTGCTGTGTAAGATAGTCTGGTTGATACTTCACCATCTTCAGGTTTGCCTCTCCACTTGAGGAAGGCAAAGAATTCTGCCATGTAGCTTTCCAAGCAAGAGCTTGGTCTTTCCTCCATGAACTTTTGAAGTCCAGCTCTTCTCAACCATCTCAAGGTTGTGTTTATTGCTTAAGTAGCCAAAATCCAGGTCTAGATCCTTGTTAGAGAAATCAACAAGCATCTCAGGTCTAACTTTGGGGGCCATTGAAATTTGCAGAGAGAGCTTTGAGAGAGTTTGAAGAAAGTTTGAGTTAAGGTTTCGAATACTTGGGGAAGAAGTGTTTGTGGGGATCTTAAGACTTGTGAATATTCTAAAAAGAATGTTTGTCAATGAGTTGGTAAGGTCTTGAAGCAATTCAAAGATGAGCAAAAATGGAAATCCAAAATGGACGGCTAGGATTGATTTCAGGGGAGTTGTCCATTTTTGATCCAATGGTCAAAAACCAATGTAACAGTGAAATAACTGTTTTATTCAAAACGTGGGTGGTTTTTAATGTTTGTTTAAGGCTGGGGGTTTTTCGAGATAGATCATGTCCCAAAAAGTTTAATGCAAACAAGAGTTAAATCTTGGCATTTAATGCATGGAAAGTGACCTTTTGAGTGGGAGACAAATTAAATCCCAGAAAGGTGAAAACTGTATTTCAATGGGACAGATTTCGAAATAGGTATTGATCACCAAAAATAGGTGCTTATCATACCAAGATTTGGTTTGATAGCTGGGACAACTTATCTGACCTTATTTGGACAAGTGTCCTGAAGAGAAGTGGACAAGGGTCCTGAATGTTAATGGACAAGTGTCCTGAAGAAGTAAGGTCATATTTCTGATTTTTAGTAGACTTGACCAAGTCTGCTGAAGTTTGAGTTTATTTCCCTTTCAATCAATGAACTTCTTTGGACTCATTTTTCCAGCTTCCCTGGATCAAGAAGTCCCAACTCTGCTGATAACTCCAGGAACCTTGCCTCTGCAAGTGGCTTAGTTAGTATATCAGCTTTTTGATGGTCTGTGTGAATTTTTACTAGTTTGATATCCTTCTTCTCCACATGATCTCTAATGAAGTGGTGCTTGATGTCCACATGTTTGCATCTAGTGTGCAAGACAGGGTTTTGTGATATAGCAATGGCACTATTGTTATCACAGAAAATTGGCACTTCAGTAGAGTTGACTTTGTAGTCTCTGAGTTGTTGTCTTAGCCAAAGGATTTGAGCACAACAACTTCCAGCTGCAACATATTCAGCTTCAGTGGTGGAGGTGGCCACTGTATTTTGTTTCTTGGAGAACCAAGATATGAGTTTGTTGCCTAAGAATTGACAAGTCCCTGAGGTGGACTTTCTGTCAATCCTACATCCTCCATAATCAGCATCTGAGTAGCCAGTTAGCTCAATATTGTCATCAGCAGGGTACCAAAGGCCTAGATTCTCAGTGCCTTTGAGGTACCTCAAAATCTTCTTTGCAGCCTCAAGGTGGCTTTTCTTAGGATTTGCTTGAAACCTTGCACAAACACCTACTGCAAAGGTGATATCAGGTCTGCTGGCAGTGAGATAGAGGAGTGAACCAATTATTCCTCTATACTCAGTAGAGTTGGTTGGAATACCACTCTCATCGGGATCCATCTTCCAATTTGTGTTCATAGGGATCCTTACTGGCTTGCTAGTTGTACACCCAAACTTTTTGATCATTTCTCTGGTGTACTTAGCTTGGTTGATGAAGATTCCTTCTTTAGATTGCTTGACTTGTAGACCCAAAAAGAAGTTCATCAACCCCATCATGGACATCTCAAACTTGCTTTGCATGAGCTTGGAGAATTTCTCACACAGCTTCTCATTAGGGGATCCAAAAATTATGTCATCCACATAAATTTGGACAAGCAAGATGTCCTCTCCTTCAGAGATTCTGAAGAGAGTTCTGTCCACAGTTCCCTTGGTGAATCCATGATCCAAGAGGAATTGTGACAGTGTATCATACCAAGCCCTAGGGGCTTGTTTGAGTCCATATAGAGCTTTCTTGAGTCTGTAGACTTGGTTTCCAACTTCAAAACCTGGTGGTTGCTCCACATAGACTTCTTCTTTCAAGACTCCATTCAGAAAGGCACTCTTGACATCCATTTGGTATACTTTGAACCTCTTGTGGGCTGCATAGGCTAGAAAGAGCCTTATTGCTTCTAGCCTTGCCACAGGTGCAAATGTATCATCATAGTCAATGCCTTCATGTTGGCAATACCCTTTTGCCACAAGTCTTGCTTTGTTTCTGACAATCACATCATTTTCATTTTTCTTGTTCTTGAACACCCACTTTGTTCCAATAACATCTTGATGTGAAGGCCTATCCACCAGCTCCCATACTTCATTCCTGGTGAATTGGTTAAGTTCTTCCTGCATGGCTGTGATCCAATTGGCATCTTGAAGTGCTTCCTCAATATTACTTGGTTCTTGCTCTGACAAGAAACAACAGAACATAGCACTTTCACCATGAAACTTTCTGGTTCTGACTCCTATACTTGGATCACCAAGTATCAGATCAGTAGGATGGTCAGACAACCAAGTCCTTCTTTTCCTGATCTCTTCAGTAGAGTTGTCCTCTACTGAAGGTGAGTTATTTTGATCATAGAATTCAGGATAATTTAATGCAGGATCTAATTCAGGATCATAATCAGGGGTGTTGTCCTCAATGTCAGGGACATTGGCATTTTCAACATTTTGAGTTCCCCCTTGATTATTTGACCCATTAACTACCTCAGCAGGAACTGCTTCTTCATTGGTAGTTGTTACCTGGATGTGAACTGGGATTGGTTCATTCAGTTCACCATTTCCATCTGTAGGATTTGTCTCAGGAAGGTTGCCTTCAGGATTGTTGTCCAATGTGGGTTTTTCAGGCAGATTGGCTTGAACAACATCTATGAATTCAGTGTCTTTGTCTTTTAGGCTTAATCTGGTTGTCCTCTGTGTGATTTCTTCAGGTTCCAAATGATCATTCCTGATCTCAAAGATAGACTCATCAAACACAACATGAGGTGTTTCTTCCACTATAAGGGTTTTCTTGTTGTAGACTCTGAAAGCTCTACTGATTTGAGAGTATCCAAGAAATACTCCCTCATCAGCTTTGCTGTCAAAGGCTTTCAACTGTTCTTTCCCATTATTGTGAATGAAACATTTGCAACCAAATATATGAAAGTATGACACTTTAGGCATTCTTCCTTTCCAGAGTTCATAGGGGGTTTTGCCTTGCCCCTTAGTGATCAAACATCTATTTTGAGTATGGCATGCAGTGTTTATAGCTTCAGCCCAAAACCTCTTAGGTAAATTTGAATCAGCAATTAAGGTTCTAGCAGCTTCTTTTAAGGTTCTATTTCTTCTTTCTGCAACTCCATTTTGTTGGGGAGTTCTAGCTGCTGAGGTTTCATGAGCTATCCCATTAGATGAGCAATACTCATTGATGTAAGAATTAATGAACTCAGTGCCTTTATCAGATCTTATCTTGATAATGCTAAGGCTTTTCTCATTTGACAGTCTCTTAAGAAGTTCAGGTAGTTTGACTTGTGTTTCCTTCTTATTAAGGAGAAATACTACCCATGTGAACCTAGAGAAGTCATCTACTACCACCAATGTGTATTTTCTCCCATTTATGCTCGTAGGGTTAATTGGTCCAAACAGATCCATATGTAGTAGTTCAAGTACCCTTTCAGTGGAGATGACTGGTTTACCTTTGAATGAGGCTTTAATCTGTTTTCCTTCTTGACATGGCTTACACACATATTCTTTAATGAAAACCTCATTAGGCAGTCCTTTAACTAATGCATTTCTAGCAAGTTTATTCATAGATTTGAAGTTCAGGTGGTTTAGCCTCTTGTGCCATAACCAACTTTGTTCACTAGAGCTTTTGGCAATAAAACATGCAGCATCAGTAGACTTGTCCCAGTCTGCAAAATACACATTTCCCTTCCTAGTTCCAGTCAATAGGGTTTGTTGAGTTTTATCCTTAATTAGACACTTTCCACTTGAGAACTCAACATTAAAATCTTTGTCACAGAATTGACTGATACTTAGGAGGTTATATTTGAGACCAGCTACATAAGACACATTGGTTACTTTGATGTTACCAATCATCAAAGTACCATAACCTTTTGTAGTTGCCTGTGAGCTGTCTCCAAAAGTAACATTTGGGCCTTCTTTTTCAATGAAGTCAGTGAGGAGTTCCTTGTTTCCAGTCATGTGCCTTGAACATCCACTGTCAAGGTACCATGCTGTCTTTTTGTTCATGCTCCTCTTCTTGTGGCCCATTGGTACCTGCAATTAGATAGGTTTAGGTACCCTTTGAGTTTTGGGTCCTGAGAGGTTAGCTGTACCTTTGGGAACCCAAACTTGCCTAATAACCTTGATTGATTCAAGGTGGCTAAGTTGTCTTCCTCTAGCATCTACATACACTGTCTTCCCCTTAAATGCCTTTGGGAAAGTGTGTGTGAAAGTGTTAACTCTATAAGTTTCAGGAGAGTTGTCAAATCTCCTGAACTTCTGAGTTCTTTGTGCTGCTTGAGGGAATCTTTGAGGAAAGGCTTTCTTTTGACCATTACCCTTTGGCATGAAGGGTTTTGGTTGTCTCATTTTATTTTGCCTTTGAGGAAAGTTATCCTTGGGTCTATTCAGCTGAGGCTTTTTCAGAAGAGTTAGCCTAGGCTGATAATACTTTGGATAACTCCTCTGAACATTGTTCAGTAGAGTTGCCCTTCCATTGGGTCTACTCTGCTGACCAACATTCCTCTTATGTTCAGGAGCTTTGGCCATTTCCTTAGGTTTTGGCCTATTCTCCTGAAACACTTGAGTAGGTAGATCATCCATTTTGCCCTTTCCTTTGTTCAGTGGTTGAATCACTTCATTTTCAGTTTGTGCCACTGACTTAACAAAGATTCTCTTAGTGTTACTTACAGAAGCAACACTAAGACAAGGTGAAGATTCAAATGGATCAAAACCTAATCCACTTCTTTGAGCCATAGGTCTTTGATAACTTTGAATTTCCTCTATTGCTCTAGAGGATTTGTTCAAAGCAGACATCTTTAATTTCAGACTCTCTTCACTTGATTTAAGAATATCATATTCATGTGAGAGATTTTCAAATTTGGCATTAAGAATTTTAAGTTCAAAATCTTTTCTCTTCTGAGAGAGAAGTTGATCATCAATCTCCTTTTGTTGGTCAACTATCCTGAGATTTGCTTCCTCAAGCTCTCTCAAGACTTGTTGATACAACTCAGTAGACTTGACATCAACAACTACCTCAGAATTTTTGGCAAGTTCAATGGCCAAACTTTCATTTTCTCTCACACAGTTATCATGAAATTCTTGTAACAAGGTGAAATCTTCCATCAACTTTCCAAGGGAAAGCTTCAAGTTGACCTCACTATTGTTCTGTGAGATGAATGATGGTGAGCTAGAAGTAGAGGATACCTCATCATCCTCAAGGGCCATGTTGCAGACATCATCATCATCATCACTGTTGGAGAATAATCCATCAGAAGAGTTGAAGCTTTCAGTACTTTCAGATTCATCACCAGCCATCATGGCCTTTCTATTGGTGAACTTTCTGTCTCTTTTAGCTTGTCTCTCTCTTCTCTCTTTAGAGCTTAGTTCAGGGCAGTCATACTGGAAGTGCCCTTTCTTTTTGCAATTATAGCACAGATCTTCATTTTCATCCTTCTTGGATTCATCTCTTCTCTTAGATGATGAAGGGTCAGCTCTACTGGATCTTCTCCTATCAGAGGACTTGTCCTCTGATCTTTTCTCTTCAGGCTTTTTGTCCTCAGCCTGATCTTCAGGGGAGTTGTATCTTCTCCTGAATTTGTTGTCTTGGTAGAATTTCTTGTATCTACCAAACCTTGTGTTGAGCTTGTCAAACCTTCTAGCCATCAAGGCTAGTTCTTCCTTCATTTCAGTCTTAGAGACTGTCTTTGATGATCTGGGAGTGGGTTGCATTTCTGGTTCAGCAACTTTGGCTTTGAATGCCACTCCCTTAGTAGGATTTGAAGGTTCCTCAATAGGTTTTCTTCTATTGAGGTCGAACTCATAAGCTTTGAGTTCAGAGAAGATTTGTTGCATGGGCATGGTGGAAAGATCCTTGGTGTTCTGCATCATCACAGCATAGACATCCCACTTTTGAGTGAGACTCCTTAGGATTTTCAGTCCAACCTCTCTCTTGGTGTAGACCTTGCCCAATGAGTTAATCTCATTCATCACATCAGTGAATCTACCAGTAAATTTGTCAATGGACTCATCAGACTCCATTGAGAATTGTTCAAACTTCTGCACAGCAACTTGGAGCTTGTTCTCCTTGATTTTTTCAGTGCCCTCACACATTTCAGCAAGGGTATCCCAAATTTCTTTAGCTGTGGTGCAGTGGTAGACTCTACCCATAACTGCATCTGGAATTGTTTGATAGAGGGTGTTCATGGCAAGATAATTCAAATTATCTTTCCTCTTTTCATCAGCAGTGAAGTCATCCTCATCTTTGGGAATCAGTTCCCTTATATCTGCTCTTTGCTCATCTGTTAATCTGGGGTTAGTTTGAGTAAACACAAAAGGTCCTCTTGTGATTACTCTAAGCATATCAGTATGAAGAGATGCAAGATGAGCCCTCATTCTAATTTTCCAGAAATCATAATTGTCTATTGAAAACATGGGCAGTTTGTGATGAGAAATATGGTTGACTGGATTTGTGGCCATATTGTCCAAACCTTGGACAGCAGGTGGAGGAACATCATTGTTGTTGGCCATATCTCACAAATAATCAGTTAGTCAACAAATGATGGATTTCAGATAGAGATCAGTTCAGTGACCACACAAATATGAGAGTTTTGAAAATCAAGATGGATTTTCAGAAGCAGTGGTCTTTGAGCCCCTGCTCTGATACCACTTGTTGGTCCTGAAATGAGTATATAACAAGTGTATGGGGGGGGGGGAATACACTTGTATGCAATTCTTTTGCTAATTTGATCAAGCCAGAGTTCAGCAAGGTTGTCTTGGACAACTCTGCTGAAGAAGATTAACTCTTCTAAGATAATCAGACTACTAAGTACTATTGAGTACTTAGTTGAATAACTATCTAGGGGAGTTATATGTGCGGAATAGTGGTTGGCCCTTTAAGTTTAGACTCCTTTAATTTCTGAAATCACTTTCCCAATCCAAAACAGTCCAGTTAAGCTTCAGGGAAGTTGTCCAAATCAGTTTTGCACAGTCTTTGAATATGTGTCTTGAAAGATCAGTTTTGTGTGCAGTGTTGAGTGAATGTAAGTACTTGTAAAGTAGATCAACACAAGAGTTTATAGTGGTTCAGAGACTCAAGCTCCTACATCCACTTTCCCTGATTTAACAGGATAATTCCTTCACTCTTGGAATTAACTTGTTTTATAGTGCCAAGGTGCACTTGATCAAGAACACCACTCCTTGGTGAATTGATCCCTAGGATGTCTAGAGTCCTAGTACCCTCTTCTCAACTCAGAACTGAACTGTTCTTCTCTCAACAGTCAGCTCCTACCACTTCTACTACTACAACCTTCTCACTTTCTCACTTGAAAGGGTTAAGGGTTGAAGTAAGGTTCCAACTAATGAGATATCCTTTACAATGAAGATCAAGGTATAAGGATAGGATATCTCTCTAAGCTTGTGTATGAATATACAATTGGGTTCAGCTTAGAAGAAGTGTATAAAGACTAAGATAGTCTCTTTGAAAGCTTGCGAGCACTTGTCAACTTGTAGGATAGTTGGATATTCTTGTCAAGGTTGAGGTTCTTTCAAATGGTCTTCACACTTCTGTATTTATAGACAAAATGGAGGATTTGCCCGTTGGAGAGGCAGCCCCAAGTTGCTATAAATGTCTTCCTTGAGTTCTTCAAACTGGAAGACAGATTCTTGATAGTGACATGTCCTCATTTGGGTAATAAACGGCTTGTAAGACTTTGTCTTTATTCTGCAGCACTTTTCCCAATGTTTGACTTCTTGTTAGGACTTGGACATGGCTTCTGAAGGTTGATCCAATGATAGGACAACATTCCTTATCATCTGGACAACTCTCCTTATCACTATCAGCAGTTTTGCTTTTCAGCAAGGTTGGCTTGCTCTTCTTCAGATGACTTGGCTCTTTCCCTTTATTTTACTCTAAGATGATCTTGCCATATTGCATTTCTTTAGGGTATGGTTGTCCTTAATTCTTCAGCATAGTTGACCTTCAATCTTTAGAGTTTCTGTTCTGATTCAATCATGCTGAGACAACTTTTCTGGACAACTCTTCTGATCAGCATTCTTGATCTTTTATCATCAGAGCATTTTACTCATAGAGTTGGCTTCTCTGGACAACTCTCCTGATCAAAAGCCTTTGAGTAGTCTTGTCCTTTTAGAGCTAGGTAAGCTTGTTCTTGCATATGGACAGCTTCTTTGGACAACTCTCCTGATCAGAGCTTTGGTTTTCCATAGAGTGTCCTTGTTCTTAAGTGATTGTTCCAGAATTTTGAGCCTTGAGGGGACTTGATCTTGATCATCTTAAAAGTAGGTTCCCCCTCAAATTGTGCATCTAATTGTCTAAGAGCTGCCTAACACTTCAGCTTCTCATCTAGCCTATATTCTATATGTTCTAACATTTCTAGAACATGTTTATCTTGACTCAGGCATGTCTCAGGGGGTTTTGGTATTAGATCAAAACATATCTCATTTTATTCCCAATAGTTAACTTCCTCGACTGGGAAATGGAGCAGAAAGAGGTTGCTCAAGTCAGTTCAATCACTGAGCTGTTGCCCACAGAATCTCTGACCAAGGTATGCCAAAGGATTCTAGGGATCCTCCCAGATGAGAATGAAGCGAAGGAAAGAGAAGTGGTGTCTGTTCCCTCTCACTTCTTTCCTAAGCATGAGCTTGATCACTTCATCTATCAACCTCATCAAAGGAATGGTCGATTATTTGCTCGTCTGGTTGATGTTACAACAGACTTTCTTCAAGAAGGTTATCTCACTGCTGAAGAAAAGGGAATGGCCCTAGCTGTCTACAATCCGCCTGTCATCCCTATACTTCCCAAGGAAGCTCAAGGTATTGCCTCTCCCTCTACTTCATCTATAGATATTCGAGCAGATGTGTGTGCTCAGGTCAAGGAAGCAATCGACACACACTTCGCCAAAGGGCTAGGCATGCAGCTGGCCAGATTTGTAGAAAAGGGCATTCATGAGCAGAAGACTCGTCTCACCGAACAAATCCTTGACATAGATGACAAGTTCGGTGAGGCACTCCATAATCAGCTAGAGGAGTATCTCAACTTAGAAATGAAGAAATCAGCGGACAGAACCAAGAAGTTTACTGATCTCTATACAAATGAGATCAACCGCTTAGAGAGCTCCTACACACACAGACTAGATGATGCTGAAGCAAGAGCCAATGAAGGTCAAACCCTTCTTAAGTCAGCTGCAGCAGAGAATGAGAAACTGCAGACTCGACTGAAGGAGACAACAACCAAATTGGAAGCACTTACTGCTAAGCTTGAAGCTGCCTCCTCCTCCAACTCTCATGCTCAGATTCTAGAGCATAGCATTACTCATCTGACCTATATTGGCAAAGTTAATGCCATGGCCCTACAGCAGACTCTAAAAGTAGAAATTCTGAACGCCATGAAGCCTTTTGCGGCTGCACTTGCTGAAGCCAAAAAGGGGGAAGATGTATTGATAAAAGCTCTAGAGAAGACTACTGCACAGCAAGCTGTAATGATAGTATCTCAAGATGAGCTGAATGAAACCTTGGGTGGTTTAAAAAGCAAAATCACGAGCAGGCAAGGAAAAGGCAAAGAAATTGCTCAAGAAGACACCCAAGCTCCCACTCAAGCTCCTACTGCCAAGAGTCTACAGATCACTGCCTCTGTAGAACAAGTTCCTGAGAAGAGGATGACAAGGAAAAGAAAGGCAGATGAGCAAGCTCAGTCAAGCAAGAAGTCAGCTCCAGCAGAGCCTACTACAGAAGAGAAAGAGGCTTTAGAGCTGAAGAAAAGAAAAGAGCTTGAAGCTCAAGAGCTTAAGCAGAAGAAGTTAAAAGATGCGAAGGCAGTCAAAGCCAAATTTGAAAGAAAAATAGCCAAACTCAGGAAAGCTCTCAAGGACAACGCATTGAAAGAAAATGCCCTGGCATTGAAAGATAAGGTCCTGGTGTTTGATAGCAATTATGTGGATTATTTAGCCCTTCAAGATGAGCTACCAAGATGGTATCCCCTGAAGAAGAAGTGGCAAATTCAACACCACATAGTAAGAAAATTTGGTCCTCTCCCAACCTATGAAGATGAATTCTTCCAGTTCAATCAGTTCATGAACATTGAAGATCAAGAGTTCTGGAAAGAAGTAATCAAGACAGCCAAAGAACTTGACAACTGCAGAATCCTAACTCCTGAAGAACCTAAATGGGATCCTCCCACTCTGGGCCCCGGAAGGACAGATTGGATTGAAGTCAAAAGGATTCTGGAGAAGATCTACGAAGAGGAGAACGTTACAGACCTGCAGCACATGGAAGAAGTTCGAGCCCGTCTGTATCTTGCCTTCCGCATCTTAAGATCAGAAGACCTGATGAAGACCACTTTAAAAGTTTAAAGAGACTATCACTTGTAATCTGTAAAAATCTCCATATATAATCAAGTTTTAGTTCTTTTTGCTTTCAAGACAAACTCTCATTGTCTTCATCAGATACTTCAGTTTTATGAATTTTATAAACTCTTATCTTACTTATTAAGAGCATTTATCAAGTATAGTTTTGGCTTCATCAAAAAGGGGGAAATTGTTGGAATGTAAATTCACCCTAAGCCCCACTTGATGTTAGAATAGTTTTGATGGCCAAAACACTTAGAGTTTATAAATGTAATAGGATCAGCTGATTTTGTATAGAACAGCTTAGACTAGTCTTGTGTAATCAACTGTATGTATATCAGCTGATTAGCACAGTCCCGGCTTACATGCGCTCCCTCAAGATGAGAAGAGTAGAAGACATGAAGACTAGAAGATCCTTGAAGGCCAGATAAGTTAAGGTGCTTGTATACCTACTTATCTGATGGAGTCCAAGTTGAAGATGGCCCTAATGCAGCACAAGTATTTACCAGATCAGAAGAGTTCTACTCGACTGATATCAGAAGACAGATGCACAAGGCCAGATGAGTAGTCAGAAGACTAGTAGTGCAGATCAGAAGACTAAGTACTCGTCCAGGACTCGGCTGATTCCCAAAGTCATCTTGCAATTCGAATGAAGACTTACCTTACTTAGAAGATTGACATGATCCCAGGATTGAAGCAATCAAGCAGCTGGAATCAAGGAATCAAGCCAACATGGAAAGATTGCCCCAACGGCAAGTTGCAAGCAATCACCACTATAAATACAAGAGGATGAGAAATCACAAGTACGAGATCACGACGAGAGAATTCAACAAGCTAAGCAAGCAATCAAGCTAAAAGCCATATTGTTTTAAGAGTTCTCTAAGAGCCAAAATCCATAAGAACATCCCTAGCTCTTAAGTGATTTCTATCCAACCCAAGAACCTGAATCATATTCATACTTGTAAATCCTTTGATTTAGGCATAGTGGTTAAGCATATTATAAGCTTGAACCATTAGTTGGAAACATTCAAAAACCCCAAACCCCCACCGAAAGGTTAAAGTTTTTGAACCCCTGCAAAGTGCAAGTGCTTACAATCACTTGTGGAGACCGTAGCAGTTAGGACTGCTCAGATCTCAAAGTCCTACCCTTGGGACTATAAAGGACAAGCCCTTGTAATTTTTGGTAAATTAAAGGGATTAAATATCACGTGTGGACGTGAGAGTGGACGTAGGATCGTATATCCGAACCACTATAAACCTGGTGTTATTTATCTTTCTACACTTTACTTTATTGTCATTTCCATACATCTTATATAGTGCATACTGTGATTTAAACAATCTTCAAATCAAGGCCATAACTTTCAAACCAGCATCAGCTGAGTATTTTCCTTAAGTAAACAACTTGGCATTTTCAAAAGAAACAAAAAGAACGAGTCTAAACAAGGCCTACCATAATTCCGCATATAATCTCTGCAATCAGATCACTATAGTCATCTGGACCAGCAGACTTGTAGTCCAGCTGACATAGAGATCAGAAGAGGTTCACAACTCTCTTGAAAAAGTTTTAAAGTCTATTCACCCCTCCCCTCTAGTCTTTAATCCCATTCACTACTCGTTCAGGGACCAACATATGTCCAACGGAAAATTAAATAGTTTGACAGAAAAAATAAATAATTCGACCGAAAATTAAATAGTTCGACAGAAAAATAAATAGTTCAAACATCAACCATTATACCCAAAAAACTCATCACCACCAATGAAATCCAAGCCGTCGTCTGCGGCTGCATCTGGATTTGGATCTGGAGCATTGAAAGGGGGAACTGAACCAAGCGGAGCATCGAAATGCGGAGGGGGAAATGGACCAACCGGAGCATCGAAAGGCGGAGGGGGAACGCTCATCGCCTGTTCAAAGCATGTATTTATTTGTTTAGAAGACATCCCCAACGATCGACCCATAGTGTCAGTTAGCTGTCGGAAGTAGTGGTTCATCATGTGTACTACGTTCGGGTCCGGAACAACAGTGGAGGATACAGAGGCCTGCGATGCACGTTGGGACGAACTGGACGACGCAGCTCTCACTGAGCGGCTCATCCGGCCAAGGCCAAGGACCCGTCCTCGATCAGCCGGGGCAACGTCCAGGTAAATCCGGTTAAGATCAGGCGGAGAGGGAGCGCTGGGCCCTGCTTCAGTAGAAGCCTGTGTCGTCTCCTCTTCAATCCTCCGGTTCACATCCAACTACATAATTACAAAAAAATTAAATTAATACATAGTTCAATACATTTAATTAATTAAATATTAAAAAAACATCACAATTTAATTAAACTTACGTGAAGCTGGGTAGTGCGTCCATATATGGACGTCTGCGAATCTGGATCAAACGGATGAAGAACGTTCAACCGATCCACGTGTGTGGGTTCACGCCCAAGTTCCCGCTCCTATTTCGTACCAAATGAGCATATAAAAATTATTTTATATAATATAATATAAATAATTGAAATAAATTTATTGAACACTTACTAGAGCAATTGAGTGCTCATACGCGGATCGGCCCCCCTCCCCCCCCCGATGCCTTGACATCCCACCTCCCCCATCACTTCTACGGTTGGCTCGAGCAGTTGCACACTTCCTCATGTACTCCGGGCTACTCCAATAAGTGGTCAACGTGTTCCACACGTCGACTCCATTTTCGTCCTCCCCCAACGTCTGCACCACGCCACGACTACACCAAGCATTCCTCCAGGTGTACATTATCTCATTATACCTAGACTGACATGAAGATTGCCAGTGCATGTGGATATCGTTGTCCGAAAAAAACTCCCTATGCCAATAAGCATGTTTCTACACATATTCGATCAGCATATTTATCAAATAATATATATAATAAATTGTTTATTAATATTTAATTGAATGCACTCAAATACCTGAAATTCCTCCCAGTATTCATCCTTTTTCGTCTGCGGCACCTTCAGCCAAGAGTAGGCATTCGCAACAACCTTGCACTTAGTAATCACCTCAGTGCAAATCTTCGATATCTCATTACCAGGAAGTAAGCTGTGACATTATATATTAAGAAACAAACACATTATAAATTAAAAAACGTACAAAAATTGATGCTATTAAATATTGTTAAACCTTAAAATTATTTAATTAATTACTTACTGTACACCATCAATCCATATTCTCAGTCTGGTTTCTCGGGCCCGCGTGGGATGTCGACGAGCTGCCAACGACTGAGATGACGGTGGCGAATGCTGTGGAACGGATGCCGACGACGTCAACGTAGCAGGCTCAACAGGCCTAAGTGAGCCTCTCCTACGTCGAGATCCTGAGGCCCCACTAGCATCTTGACTAATGAAATCAATAATTAATATAGTAATGAAATCAATAATTTTCTATTTTAATTAACATTTTAGTAATTTAAGTCAATAATTTCCCAATTTAATCAATAACAAAATTACGTTACTAATGAAATCAATAATTTACCAAACTAATTAATAATGACTTAATTTAAACAATAACAATAATTACTATATTAATCAAACCGTACAACACCCCTACTTATAAGAATAATTACTAATTTAATCAACAATAATAACCTAGTTTAATTATAAGAATAATTACTAATTTAATCAACAATAATAACCTAGTTTAATTATCAAAACGAACTAACAAAACTACATTATATATTTGAACTAACATACATTAATTAATTACAATTAACCAATAAAATACATATAATCCACGTACTAACATATATTTAAATTAATTATACATATATATTCATCAACTACGTACATGAAATTTTATAATAATTAACATGCAATTTATAATACAATAACTTAATTAAAATTAATTAAGAATTTATAAAACGTACCGTTTAAATTGAAGAAAATTGGAGTAGATAATCGTAATGCCCTTTGTCGATCAATCCACGCACCACGCACAAGAAAATCCAATCCACGAGGAGAGAACAGGAGACGAACAGGGAGAGGGGGACGAAAGCCAATTTTTTTTTCCTTATGGGGAAGAAGAGCCGCCTCCTTCGGCAGTTCTTATAAAAAAAAATTGTGGCTACCGACGGATATTTCCGTCGGTAGCACGCGAATATTAATGCCAGTCAAAGCGGGTCGGCTACCGACGGATATTTTCCGCCGGCAGTCGAAATTTGAACGACCGACGGAAAAAATCCGTCTGGAAGCAAGGCTAAACGACACCGTTTGGCCGCGGAACTGAATTCCGTCGGGAAGTCCGTCGGACGGTCCCGACTGATCTTGGATTCCGTCGGGAGTCAGTCGATTTGAAAATTCCGTCAGCGATCCATCGGGGCGGCCGACAGAATGGATTCCGTCGGTAGCCTTCCGTCGGCAAACTCCGCGTTTTTTGTAGTGCATAGACTTCACACTAAACATATACTCAGTACATATTTACAGTAAAGGAGGGAATACGGCCCAGCGATGCCACTAGTCACCACCCATTTTTTTTTAACTATATCCTTAAGGGTTTGACTATTTACACCTCCATTTTGGAGAGATGCACTGTCCCGATTGATGCACCCTCCCAAAATTTGACTAGGATAGATCCACCCTTTCACTAATTGTCATAAATACCCTTTTATATTTTAAAAACATTTACTAAACACGCCCCACCCCAAAAACCCTAATTTATCTTCTTCCTCTTCCTTTTCTTCTTCTCCACCCTATTTCTTTCCCCACTTCTCCTTTCTCACCCAACCACCACTACCGCCGCTGCTCCACCCAAGCTCGCCGCCACCAGCCACCGGAGTCGTCGCCGCCCGCCTCTAACGCCGCCCTCCCTCCCCTCCCTCTCCCTCTCTTCTACAGTTTTTTATTTTCTGCAAATTTAATCTTACCCCACGACCCACCCTCTTCCCCTCCCCCTACCCGGCCCCCTAAACCCCCGCACCTCATTGCCCACCATCTAAGGCAAGCCCCCCACCCCCACCCAAAAAAATCGTGCACACAAAACAATCGTTTTTTTTTTTAATTTCGACACATCAGTTTGGACCATATACACTCTCGTCGACAAATTGTTGTCGACGAAAGTGTACATGGTCGACCCTGGTGTTTCAATTTTTTTTAAAAAAAAAATTGAAATAGTTGGTCGACCATATGCACTCTCGTCAACAACCATTTGTCGACGAGAGTGTATATGGTCGACCCTGGTATGTCGAAAATTATAAAAAGAAATTTTGAGATTACAACGTTTTTTTTTTC
This sequence comes from Galeopsis tetrahit, assembly GCA_963675135.1. NCBI lineage: Eukaryota > Viridiplantae > Streptophyta > Magnoliopsida > Lamiales > Lamiaceae > Galeopsis > Galeopsis tetrahit. The sequence continues at coordinate 37,734,674 of OY776122.1, forward strand.
CTGAGATTGTGGTGGTGGTGGTGCCGGCGTCGGAGGAGGCCGGAAGTGGTGGCGGCTGTTGTTAGGGCTTAAATTTTGAATGGGGTGTAGATAGTAATAGGGGTGCATTTAATAGTAGTATTTTACTTTAAGAGTATTTTAGATTTTTTACATTATTATTTAATTAATAAATTAAAAAGGGGAGTGCATCTCTCCAAAATGGAGGTGTAAATACTCAAACCCTATCCTTTATATATAGTCTCAATGTTTGGGAAAATTAGGCCCAGTTGAGTATATTGGGCCCTGTAGTAGTGTTTGTTTATGGCCCAGTCTATATACCCCTCTAGCTTTATTAAGTCTACTCCACCAATTTATACACTCTCCTCAAAGTGACATACGTTAAATGTACTCCTCACGAAATATCTAAAATACCCTTCTACACATTTAATTTATATTATAGATACACTCTCCCCATTTAAATGTAAAACCCTAACCTTATTTCTTCTCTCCTCTTTCTCATTTTTCCATTCTTCCTTCAATTCACGTCGCCACCATTTTCTTCACTTCCCCACGCCGCCGCCGTCCCAACCGCCAGTCGGCTGCTGCCACCTTCCCTCCTAGACAGTCTCGCGGCTGCGACCGCGGCCGCCTCACCTTCTCCATTCATTATCGAGGTCGGCCGCCTCCCTCCACCCCATAAATCGGCCACCGCCTCTCCCCACCCCATAACTCGGCCACCGCCTTCCCCTTTCCCTCTCCCCCCGTTCTCGCGGCTGCCCCCACGCCACAAATCGATTGTTGTCACCCTCCCCTTTATTCTCACGTTCGCAGCCCGCCTCTATCCCTCCCTGATTGCGGACGTCTCCTTTCAGTTTCAGGTATGCTTTTTTTTTCAATTTCGACAAATCAGTGTCGAGTAGATGCACTATTGTCGACAAAAGGTTGTCGAGAATAGTGCATCTACTCGACACTGGTTTGTTGAAAGTTTTAAAAAAAATTGATATTTTTTTTTGAAATTGTTTCAAAAAATATGTGTCGATAGTGTGCATTCTTGTCAACAAATGCGTTTTAATTTTTTTTGAAATTTCTGTTGGCCGGATTATTTTTGAAATTTAGGTGCAAAGTATTTTGGGTGGAATTTCTGTTGGTTTGTGGGCAATATATTTTTGGGTGTGTTGTGCCAAAAAAAGACAAGGTGTGATTTATAATCCAAGGTATCGGATTATAATCCTTCCAATGGTTCAAGCACGAATATGTCTCTCCCGAGCTCTCAAACACCTCCAAAAGCCGCAAAATGGATCTCCGGCGCGGGGACTGCAACGCTCAAGTCAAATGAGGGATCACAAAGAAACAGGGCGGAGCTCTCCAAATCAGTGGAAAAGCTCCTGATCAAAGTAATATAGTTCTGAGGTGTTTTGATGCTCGGTTTGAGGGATACATATATATATATATATGTATATATATATTTCGCCGGAGAATACACTCTGGGGTATTCTCCGGCAAGTAAGGTTCTTTTTCAGTGTATAAGTGTGTTCGTGAATTAATTGTCTAGGTCTACTGTATTCTTCATTATAAGACATAAAAATCGTAACTTGGGGGAAAAGGTTATCTTTTCACTTTTTTACTTGCCTAGCCCTAGACTCGGTCCGGGGACCCTCTTTCTCCCTCCACTTCATCTCAGCTCCTATATTCACGACGTCCATTCCCCTTCTCACGCCTTCTCTTCCCTGAGATCTCCGGGCTTACCCCCTCTCCAATTGACCAGGCCCAAATCCACCTAGCACTAGGCTGATAATATGGGCCCAGGGCTAGGCATATCCTTATTTTATGAAGTTAGGCCCATGAGCGATTCTTCTATTCATCTCTTAAGGGACTCGACCTAGATATTCTGCTATTGTTAAGTTGGGCTAATATATGGGTCAACCTTTATTACAATTGGGCCCTTGAGAGGCCCATTGAATTATTGAAAAAATACATTGTAGATGTTGTTAACCCTTAAATGCTTTAACATTATCAACAACATCTTAATTTGACCTTCCTTGATTTATTCTAAGTCCTTTCTGAAATGTTACATTAAATGTTGTACTAAATGCTCTCACATTCAGGCACGATTCCAGAAGGTTCTACAAGAGTCTGGAACATGGAAGATTCCAGAATGTTGCATAACGTGAGAGAAGAGTTTAGAGCATTGTAGAACGACCTGGAAGATGGAAGAAGGATCTAGAGAGATCATGGAAGTTGAGGTCCTAAAAAATAGGATCTCATAATGGAAGGATCTAGAACTTGGCTATTTCTCTATAAATACCGCTGGAGTCTTTCATTTCAAAGTATGCACTATTCGAGTAACACCTTCTTGAGAGTTCAACCCTAGTTCGGAGTTATGGTCAGTAGTTGTATCGTTTAACGTACGCCGAGGGACACCACACCTTCCAGTGTACTTAGTTCTAGTCTTGTATCGAGTGAGAGTGAATCATAGATCAGATTAGTTCTTTAGACAGTGTTCTTACACTTAAGTCTATTTGCAGATTCAGGCACCTGCCTCGATCATAGTTTCTGTTTGTGGAATGTTGAAGTCATTGCTGAGACATTTCACACGACATTTTTGTATATAACTTAGGAACTAAGTTATTTTCGCCATAAGGCTTAGCATAGGTTTTGTTATTAATAAAATCTATGTTAAAAATTATTCCATTGTGTTCTTATTGTGTTTTAGTATTTTAGACTTCCGCTGTGTACTGTGTTTACTTTCTGTATTCTGTTAGAATTAATGCTACACTAATTGTCACAACATTCAGTGTAACATTGTTCTGTTTTTCACTTAAACACTACATACTACCCCACGCACACTTTCAGTTGGTATCAGAGCCAACACTTGACGACACTAGGTTTAGATCCTTGTTTAAAAGTGTGTTTTAGTTTATGTTAGCAATGGAAACACATCACATATCCACTGCACTTAGGCCACCCGTTTTAGATGGTTCAAATTATGCTTATTGGAAGCCTAAGATGCGAATGTACATCGAGTCAATTGATGAACGTGCTTGGAGGACTGTTCTTACAGGTTGGGACGTACCAAAGAATCCAGCAGATGCCGATGGTGAAATTCAACACAAGAAAGAGGTTGATTGGACAGCCGATGAGATAACAACAGCAGGATACAATTCTAAAGCTTTAAATGCTATTTTTACTTCTGTTGATACCTCTATGTGTAAAATTATATCTAATTGTTCTACTTCTAAGGATGCATGGGACAGGTTACAAGAGCATTGTGAAGGTTCTGATAGTGTTCGAAGGACAAAGCTTCGGATGTTGGGGACAAAGTTTGAGAATCTCCGAATGAGGAAAGATGAAACAATTTCATCATACGACGAAAGGTTAAGTGAGATTATTAACGAATCACATTCTCTTGGTGACCCTATTTCTAATGTTGTAGTACATAAGATATTAAGGTTTGTTCCTAAAAGATGCTAAGATTTGTGCTATTGAAGAGGCAAAAGATACTGATAAGATGAGTCAAAATGAATTAGTGAGTATTCTTAGAACTTATGAAATAAACACTAATCAAATTGATGAAACTAAAGATGATAAGAAAGTTGCTGTTTTTAAAGGAGAGACATCAAACAAATCTGAGATTCAGCCTATCATTACTGAGGTTGATTCGGATGAAGAATTGATTGATGAATGCCTTAACAATCCTGACAACATTGCCCTTCTTACAAAGCATTTTAATAAATTTCTTAAGAAGTCTATGCATAAATCTAAAGGAAATATACAGCCTAAGATCCAAATCAACACATCAACACCACAACCAGAAAGGAGGAAGAGTCAATTCACACCAAGACCATCAAAGAGTGAAGGTAAACCAAGGTATGATCCTGAATTTAGAAAATCAGTTCAATGCAATGCATGTTCTGGATATGGTCACTATGCAAATGAGTGTGCCAATACCAGACTGAAGCAAAAACTGAATTTTAGTGCTACCTTGAGTGATGAATCTGATAATGATGATCTTGATGAGTTTAATAAAAAAGAAAGTGCTCATTTTACTAGAATTGATTATAATGATTCCTCAGATGATGATCTAGATGATACAGATTCTGATGTTGCACCAGATGTCTTCACATCTACAGTAACATCAAAACAGAGTCACCCAGATTTGAACTGTTTTAATGGTTTAGTTGATGATGCAGGAAAAATGATTGATGATGAGACATATCAGAAATTGTTAGATGATTGGAACTCTCAGAAACTCACTCTGAATTCTTTGAATAAAGAGAATGAGGATCTGAAAGACACAATCACTAAGCTAGAAGTCTTACTTACCCGAAGAGATCTTGAAGTTTGTAAACTGAAGGAGAAGTTGATCAACTCTACTTTAAGTTTCAAAAAGTTTTCCAAGAGTGCTTCTGATATGAATGATGCTATAGCCGTAGGTAAATCTAATAATTATGGTTTAGGTTATGATGGTGAAACTGCTTCTATTTCTGAAAATTTTAGAAAACCTGTGAAATTTGTGAAGGCAAATGCTAGCACATCTGGTGTAATATCTGCACAAACAGATTCTCACAAGGTTTAAAGGAAGTACATTTGTCATTATTGCTTTAAATATGGTCATATTCGTCCCTTCTGCTTGCAAATGGTTAAAGATATGAAAACTGAGTCTATACTATCCAGAATGTCTTCACATCCTAGGAAACATTCTGTGAAATTTGCATGGAAACCAAAAGTTACTTGTAATGTTGTTCACACATCCTTGAAAGCATGTTTACCGGGTCTATGGTATTTTGATAGTGGTTGTTCTAGACATATGACAGGTCAAATAGACTACTTATCTGATTATGTGACCTTGAATGGTGGTAATGTTACATATGGTGGTGGATCAAAAGGAAAGATAATAGGAAAAGGAACTTTGAATGTTAAAGGTTTTCCTAAGCTTAAAAATGTTTTGCATGTTGATGGCTTACTTGCTAATCTGATTAGTATTAGTCAACTTTGTGATGATAATTTGCATGTAAAATTTGACAAAGAGTCTTGTTATGTTCTTAATGAAGATGATGATTGTTTAATGACTGGTACTAGGTCTGCAGATAACTGTTATCTTATTGGAACTAATGTATGCAATTTGTCAAAACATGATGAGAATGTTTTATGGCACCAAAGGTTAGGACATGTAAATTACAGGGCAATAAAGAAACTAATCATATCAGATGCAGTCAAAGGAATACCTAAACTGAGCTTCCTGAATACCACTGTATGTGGAACATGCCAGAAAGGTAAACAGGTAAGAGTGCCGCATAAAATGCTGTCACATTGTTCTACACATCGATGTTTTGAATTGTTGCACATGGATTTGATGGGTCCTATGGAAACTGAAAGCATTGGAGGTAAGAGATATTCTTTAGTTGTGGTAGATGATTTCTCTAGATATACTTGGATTGAGTTTTTAAGAGATAAATCTGAAACATTTGCTGCTTTTAAAGTTCTCTATAAAAGGTTAAAAAATGTGTATAACTTGAAAGTTAGCCGTATTAGAACTGATCATGGTAGGGAATTTGAGAATAGCATGTTTAATGATTTCTGTGATAAGAAAGGTATCTTGAAAGAATATTCATCTCCTAAAACTCCACAACAGAATGGGATTGTTGAAAGAAAGAATAGAACTCTACAAGAAATGGCAAGAGTCATGCTTTTATCTAAAAGTCTTTCTAAAAGATTTTGGGTTGAAGCATTGAATACAGCATGTCATATTATTAATAGAGTTTATATTCGATCTGGTACTAATCAAACACCTTATGAGATTCTGAATGTTAGAAAACCAAGTGTGAAATATTTTCATGTATTTGGTTGTGTGTGTTATATTCTGAATGATAGGGATCAACTTCATAAGTTTGATTCTAAAAGCGATAAAGGTTTCTTTTTAGGCTATTCTAGAAATAGTAAAGCTTATAGAGTTTATAACCTTAGGACTAACACTGTTCGAGAATCTGTTAATGTTGTGTTTGATGATGACAAAGCTCTTACAGATGACAAGGACGAAGAAGATGTATCACAAGTCACTGACAATTCTGAGAATACACTGAAACCTGAAAATGCTGCACCAAATATATGTTGATGATATTGTGTTTGGTTCAACTTGTGATACAATGCTGAACAAATTTGTTGAAGCAATGACAACAACATTTGAGATGAGTATGGTTGGAGACTTGAATTGTTTTTTAGGTCTTCAAATCAAGCAATGTAAGGATGGTATTTTCTTCTCTCAAGGTAAGTGTGCTAAAAACTTGGTCAAACGGTTTGGTCTTGAAAGCTCAAAAGTAATGAGAACACCTATGGGTTCTACTTTGAAACTTTGCAAAGACAATGGTGGAAAGGATGTTGATCCAACATTGTATAGATCCATGATAGGTAGTTTACTTTATCTAACCTCTAGTAGACCTGACATTATGTATAGTGTGTGTGTTTGTGCTAGGTACCAAGCTAATCCAAAGGAATCGCACCTGAATGCAGTAAAAATGATTATCAAATATGTTTCAGGTACAAGTGAACTAGGGATATGGTACACTAAGGACACCAACAACACATTGATTGGATACAGTGATGCTGATTGGGCTGGAGATATAGATGATAGAAAGAGTACTAGTGGAGGATGTTTCTACATGGGGAACAATCTTGTGTCTTGGCATAGCAAGAAACAAAATTGTGTTTCTCAATCCACTGCCGAGTCTGAATACATAGCTGCAGGAAGTTGTTGTACACAGCTATTGTGGTTAAGTAAGATGTTTCATGACTATGGAATTGAAAACAATATCGTCACAATTTTTTGTGATAACACAAGTGCTATTAACATATCTAAAAATCCGGTACAACACTCACTCACTAAGCACATTAGCATTAGACATCATTTTATGAGAGATTTAGTGGAGAAGAACATAGTTAAGTTGGAATATGTGCCTACTGAAAATCAAAATGCTGATATTTTTACTAAGGCTCTTGACCATGAGAGATTCTCATTTTTGAGGAAATCTCTTGGTATGTGTAATATCTGAATAATTCTTGAGAGGATGTTGTCACAAATGCGGTAGCATTTGGGACAACAGCCTAAGGTGGTATAGTGATTATAAATTTGATTTATTTCTTATTTTCGTTGAATAATTCCTTTGTAAAATATTCTTGAATCTGAAATTTGTTTGTGCAAAAATAGACATTTACTACACCTCTCAAAAGCTTGAAAAAATTGAGAATGTTACAGCATACTAAAAGATGTACCAATTCACTAAGTAACTATGGAGCACGGAGTTCGCTACTACGATGCCTTCTTTTCAAAAGGTGAATTTGGTAAAAACATCAAGAGGTTCGTAATCCATTAAGTAAGTATGGGGCACGGAGTTCGCTACTACGATGTACTCTACAGGAACAATGGATCAATACGAATTAGATGCTGTAGCACAAAAAGAAGAAATGCAATGAAAAGAAAAATGCTGAAAAATTGGCTACATTGGATAGGTAAAACCTGTGAAAAACCAATGTTGAGGTGTATGTCAAATCCTTGAGCACAACATTACATGATTCGATTATATTTTTATAAGTTGTAATTATTTAATTAATTGTGGGAATTTATTTTATTTATTTATAATTATACTAACCACTTTGTTTTATTATTTCAGATTATACGCATTTTTAATTCCGGAACTTTCTTAATTTAATTAATTAATTTATTGATTTAATTTATTAATTAAGATTTTACCCCACTAACTCACCCATGATTTTACTTGTGGCTGAATTCGTGGAGCATTATCGAAATCTTCTGGAATATTTTCTTAGTTTCACGCATAACTTCCAACTACTAGCTCTCTCTATATAAATACTCCCATTTCATGTTTTTGTCTAAAGATTTGTAATTAATTGAGTAAGTTGAGTATTAATTTTGCAGATTTGTTATTAGCTAACTGTGTGTCTCGATTCTTGTGATAATTATCCTTTCGAATTCTTGAGGTTAAATGGCAGGAAACAAGAAAACCCAGTCACACTCTTCAAACTCACAACCGTCATCTCCATCTCTCTCAAACCTTCACACTCTAGCTTCCATGGCTACTTCGCATGAAAACTCACCCCCAACTACCGCAACCGTCACACCCATTCCAGCTACTCCGACAACCATCCACATCCCAAACCAAGCTACACTCTCCGAGCTGAGCTAGGCGGTTGAGAATTTTTCTCAATCGATGAGATCACCTAATCCACCCATCCTCACGATTGGTGATTTGTCTATTGACATCTCACACTACTTGCGCACCCAAGAAGTCATCACAACTGCACCCTCTTCTTCCACAGCTGAAAAGCCCCAAAATCCGAGCCGTAATGTTGAAACAGAGGCCCCGACTGCTGCCTCTATGGGGGAGAACGAAAGGGAGATCGAAGAATCCCCTGTTGCTGAGTCAAAGGAGCCGTCGAATGCGGAGACATCCGACAATGAGGATGCTCAAATGGAGGATGCTGAAGAATCCGATAAAACTGACTCTGACATCTCAAAGTCGGACTCTGAACTGATTTCTTTCAAGAGGAATGCTGAAGAGAAGAAGAGAAAGAGGAGCCCAGTTCCAAGAAGACGATTAGGTCGAGTTTTTACTCGAGTTGATTACTCAGACTCTTTGAGGAAGAAGAAGAAGCTAGGTGGTGATATTGCTGAACCGATTCAGGTATTCTCTGAATCCGATGGAGAAGTGGTGATTGAGAAGCCAACCAAGAAGAAGGCTGATCCAAAAGGGAAGGGAAAGGCAAAGGTTGATGCTGTTCGACAATGCCTGAAGAACCAGAACCTGATTCTGATTCTGAAATGGAGGTTTGTCTCAGGGATATGTAGCAAGCACTGAAGAAGAATGCTGCCTCACATGCTGAATCAAGTGCTCCAGCACCAGAACCTGATGATGGAGATGATTCGAGCAGTGCAGCTTCTGACAAAAGCTCTGGAAAAGAAGCTGAATCCAGTTCTGAGGAGGAGAAAGAACCAAGCTCTAAGGAAAGTACTTCTGAGGAAGGTAATTCTGAAACTGAAGTAGATTCTGATATTGATGGTTTGGTGGATAAAATTATTAGGCTGTCTAGGAGGAAACTGTTAATGGAAAGGAGAATTCATGTTTCTGATTTTGAGAGTAAGAATTTAGTTCAATTCTTAGAGGATAGAAAACTGATGAAAGCTATGACTTTGTGTGATACTTTTGTTTCTGATTGGGTGTATGAATTCTATGCTTGCTTGAGGAAGAGTAATGGTAGGAGGAGTTCCCGTTGGTATGGGAATATACAGTTTAGGGGGAGTACAGTTCCATTTACCCCAGAGTTAATTAATGATTTCTTAGGCATAGAACCAGTACTTGATGATGATGAACCTGATTTGGATGTTGTTACTGCTTCTATGACTGGTGGTTTGTTGACTAGATTGAAAAATGGAATGTTGGCCAAGGACCTTACATCTCTTTATTCTGTGTTGCATAAGATGATAGTTTATAATTGGATACCCTCCACCAACTCAACCAAAGTGACAAAGGATCAAGCAATCTTGCTTTATATGATAGTGGTTTTAAAGAAGTTTAATCTGGGATTGACTATTTTCCACCACATGATGAAGTTTAGTGGTGACATTTTTGATAAAGGCAACCTTCCATACCCTGTGCTTATTTGTTCATACTTGAAGATGCATGGTTTTAGCCCTAAGAAGACTGAAGTTCTTAGAGGTAAGGTTCCTTTATACACCATTTCACCTGCTTTACTCATTGGTGAAAGAGTGAAATATCTGCCCTTGCATAATACGGGAAGTACTTCTCAAAGACCAGCTCCTGCTCAACCTCAACCTCAACCCACACCAGCACAGAGACCTGAACAGAACACAGCTGCACCTAATGCTGCACCAGATGCTGAGAACTTTGGTGGTAATTTTGATACCATGTTCTCTGTTCCAAGATCTTTTATATTATTGCAGTTACAGCTGTTGGGAATAAAATGATTTTGATCTAAATACCAAAACCCCTGATTGATGATGTACAGTTTAGTTGAGATATGCTCAAAGTATTGTTCAGGCAAGTTGTCCCAGAACACTTGATGTATAGTATGCTTAAGTTAAAATCTCAGAAATGTTATGAGATATTAGTGATCAGGATAGTTGTCCAAAGCTGGAATGTTAGGCAGCTTGATAGGTCTATAGGACAAAGTTACTGATCTATTCAAGACAAACTTACCAAATGGACAACCTGGCTGAAGAGTTCAAGTATACTGAAGCTGTGCTCATAAATGCAAAAGATCTAGGCAGTTGAAGTACAAATGATCAAGAGAATTAACTGTCAAAAGCTTACAGAAGATACATTCAATGAAGCATTTATTGCCAATCATGCCTGAACCAAGCATTAAAGACTTAGAGCATTAAAGAGTGAAGCATTGAATGAATGTTGGAACATTCTAAAACTGCAGCAGGAATGTTCAGGGAGCTTGTCCCATCTGACCGTTGGTTGTGTGTAAAGTTTGCCACAAATCAACCTAGGACAATGTGCAAAATTGGAAACTGACACAAGTCTTCTCAGCCGCATTTGTCAGAAGTCAACACATTCATTCAAGCAACCATTGAAGACCTCTTTTACACAGTGGATAAAAGGATGTCAAGCTTCATAGCCGTTTCAATGGTGCTGTAAATAGACATATTTGAATTGCTAATCCCTCCAACGGTTAGTTGTTCAAATTGCCTATATATACAGAAGTGATCAAAGGAATTTATATCCAACTACAAGCTATCAAACTATCATCAAGCTTTCAAAAGGAAACCAATCTGTTCTCTAGAATTCCAAGTTTCCTGAATCACTTCAAGTCAGCTAAGCCAATCTTTGTAAACATCCTAGCTTAGCATTGAGATATCCTAAGCCTTTACTCTGTTCTTATTGTAAAGGATATCTCTAATACTTGGAACCAAACCTCAAACCTTATCTCATTTAGTGAAGAGAGTGTTTGTTGTAGAAGTGAGGAGTTAAGGGCTGTTAGTGAGAAACACAGTCTTAACTCAGAGAGATTGAGCACTAGGACTCAAGTTATCCTAGGGATCAAAACACTAAGAGAGTGTTGTTGATCAGTGCACCTTGGCACTATAAAACAAGCTAATTCCATTGAGAAGGAATTATCCTGTTCAATCAGGGAAAGTGGATGTAGGAGCTTGAGTCTCTGAACCACTATAAACTTGTGTCTCATTTACTTACTGCATTCTTAACTTCACTTCATTCAAACATATTTTAAAGATTCATAACTCAGTAAGTAAGAGAATCTGTTTTGGACAAAGTCCCTGATAACCTGTATTTTCAGAAATTAACTTGGAGTATTTCCTTAGTCAAAGGCCAACCACATTCCGCACTAAGCAACTCTTTTAGATATTTACCCAACTGATCACTCAATAGTAATCAGTAGGACAAGTATCTATCAAAGTTCCCACTCAGGCCAGTTGTGAGACAACTTGCCTGATAAGACAATTTTGTCAAAAAGAAAGAATTTGCATACACAAGTGCATTCCCCCCCCCCCATACACTTGTGTTATACTCCACCAAGGACCAACAAGTGGTATCAGAGCAGGGGTTCAAAGACCACTGCTTCTGAAAATCCAACTGATTTTCAATATCACATTTTCTGTGGTCACTGAACTGATCCAAATTTCTGAAAAACTTATCTGTGTTCATCTTATATTACATTTGTTGAAATGGCTAACAATGCAGTTCCAGGAGATGCTGTCAACACCATCAACAATATGGGTCCAAACCAAGTCAATCATATTTCTCATCACAAACTGCCAATGTTCTCAATTGAGAACTATGATTTCTGGAAGATCAGGATGAGAGCACATCTTGCTTGCCAGCATGATGAGATGCTTAAAGTCATCACTAGAGGGCCATTCACATTCACTAAAGCAAATCCCAAGCTCATTGATGCTCAAAAAGCTGATCCAAGGGAGTTGCTGCCAAAAGATGAAGATGACCTTACAGCTGAAGAAAGAAAAAGGCACAACCTGAACTACATTGCAATGAACACATTGTACCAGACAATTCCAGATGCAGTGATGGGGAGAGTGTACCACTGCACATCAGCTAAAGAGATTTGGGATACCTTAGCACTTATGTGTGAAGGTACCCAAAAGATCAAGGAGAACAAGCTTCAAGTGGCTATCCAAAAATATGAACAATTCTCTATGGAAGCCAATGAAACTATTGATCATCTTGATGGCAGGTTCACTGACATCATGAATGAAATAAACTCTCTTGGCAAGTTCTATGCCAAAAGAGAGGTAGCTTTAAAAATCTTGAGAAGTCTCACATCCAAGTGGGACATATATTCTGTCATGATGCAAAATACCAGCAATCTTGACAATATGCCAATGCAGCAAGTATTCTCTGAACTCAAAGCATATGAGTTTGACCTCAATAGAAAGAAGGTGCATGAAGAGCCATCCTCTTCAAACAAAGGTGTTGCCTTCAAAGCTGCTGAAACAGAAAAGAAGATTACTCAAAGATCCTCTCAGTCTGTTTCAAAATCTGAAATAAAGTAGGAGCTTGCACTCATGGCTAGAAGATTTGAGAAGCTCAACTCCAGATTTGGTAGATACAAGAAGTTCTACCAAGATAACAGAACCAGAAGGAGATTCAGTTCTCCTGAACATAAATCAGAGGACAAAGACTCTGATGAAAAGAAAGAAGACAGATATGCTGATAGGAAGAAATTCAGCAAAGGTGAACCATCATCATCAAGGAGGAAGGAATCCTCAAGTAAGAAGAATGATGATGAAGATGTGTGTTACAACTGCCAGAAGAAGGGTCATTTTCAGTATGACTGTCCTGACCTCAGTGCAAAAGAAAGGAAGGAAAGGCAAAACAAAAGAGATAAAAGGCTGAACAACAGGAAGGCTATGGTAGCTGGAGATTCAGCAAGTGAGGAGAGTGTCTACTCTTCTGATGATGGACTGTTCTCCAACAGTGACAGTGATGAGGACTGTCAAATGGCACTTGAAGATGAAGAGGTATGTTCAACTTCCAACTTGTCAATTAACACACATGAATCTAGTGAAATCCATCTTGACTTTGAAAAGTTGTTGGAAGATTTCACCAGAATGCAAGAAGTATGCAATATGGCTCTGAGAGAAAATGAACAGTTGAGGTCTAAAGTCAAAATGTCCAATCCTCCTGAATCTGAAGTTGACATTAAATCAACTGAGTTGTATCAACAGATTGTGAGAGAACATGAAGAAATGTCTCTCAAAGTCTCTGAACAACAAAAGCTGATTGATGAACAAAATCAGGCTCTAAAGAAAAAGGATTTTGACTCTAGAACTCTTCAAGCTAAATTTGACAATCTCTCAAGAGAATTTGATACTCTAAAATTAAGTGAGGGGAGCTTGAAAATGAAAATGTCTGCCTTGAACAAATCTGCTAAGGCAATAGAGGAAATTCAAGGGTTTCAAAGACCATTTGCTCAAAGGGATGGATTAGGCTATAATCCATTTGAACCCTCACCTGGTCTTAGTATTGCTTCATCAAGCAATTCTAAGATGACTTTTGTAAGATCAGTGGCACAACAAAATGAAATTGAAGTAAATCAACCACTGATCAAGGATAAGGGTAAAGGAATTTTTATACCAACTCAGGTAAACAATGTACCTAAACCCACACCTTTGGAAAAGGTTAAAGGCATTGCTTACAGGAGATATGAGGTTTAGAAAGGTAGAACCAATGGAAGGCCAACCTATCTGAACCATCATCAGAAGAGTTGTCCAAAATCTGTTCAGAAGAGGCCAACTCAAATGAGGCAACCTCAACTGAATGGATTAAGGCCAATCCCCTCTGATAGGTATAAAACATTCAGGAAGCCTGGACCTTACTTGCCAAATGGAAAAGGCCATCCAAAAGCCTATCCTCAAAAGTCTTACCCAGCTGCACCTAAGCTTAGTAACTTCGGGAGAAATGTCCCAAAGAAATTTACCAACTCTCCTGAACTCTACAAAGCTAACACTTATACACAGAGATCACCCAAGGCATTTAAGGGTCAAACTGTGTATGTAGATGTAAATGGAAACCAAGTCAGTCACTTTGAATCAATTAGAGTTATCAGGCAGATTTAGGTTCCAAAAGGTACAGCTAACCCTCTAGGACCCAACACTCAAAGGGTACCTAAATTTTGACTTTGCAGGACTGCAAGGACCCCAAAAAGAAGAGAAGCATCAACAAGAAAACAGCATGGTACCTGGACAGTGGATGTTCAAGGCACATGACTGGAAACAAGGAGCTTCTCTCAGACTTCTTAGAAAAAGATGGTCCTTCAGTAACCTTTGGAGACAGCTCTCAAGGCATCACAAGAGGCTATGGTACATTAAACATTGGTAGTGTTAAAATTACTGATGTCTCATATGTTCTAGGCCTAAAATATAACTTGTTGTCTATAAGTCAAATTTGTGACAAAGGATATTGTGTTGAATTTGCACCAAATGAATGTACTATCAAAAACAAATCAACACAACAGATGCTACTAACAGGGGTGAGAAAGGGAAATGTTTATTTTGCAGATTGGAGCAAAACCCCTGAAGCAGTCTGTCTTGTTGCCAAAAGCACAAATGAGCAAAGCTGGCTATGGCACAAGAGACTGAATCACCTGAACTTCAAAACCATCAACAAGATTGCAAGAAACTCTCTAGTTAAAGGGCTGCCAAATCAAGTGTTCACCAAAGAACATATATGCCAGCCATGTCAGGAAGGAAAGCAGATCAAAGCCTCATTCAAAGGAAAACCTGTCATCTCAACTAAGAGAGTCCTTCAACTACTGCATATGGATTTATTTGGGCCAATAACCCCAGTAAGTTTAAATGGAAGAAAATATGCTTTAGTTGTTGTTGATGATTTTTCCAGGTACACTTGGGTAGTATTCTTGCTGAACAAAAAGGAGACCCAAGTCAAACTACCTGAATTGATGATGAGATTGAGCAATGAAAAGGGCCTAAGCATTGTCAAGATCAGATCTGACAAAGGCACTGAGTTCATAAACTCATACATCAATGAGTATTGCAGCAAGAATGGCATCACTCATGAAACTTCAGCAGCAAGGACACCTCAACAAAATGGGGTTGCTGAAAGAAGGAACAGGACCTTGAAGGAGGCAGCTAGAACCTTGATTGCTGAATCCAAACTGCCTAAAAGGTTCTGGGCTGAAGCCATTAGCACTGCATGTCACACTCAAAACAGGTCCTTAATCACCAAAGGACAAGGTAAAACCCCATATCAAATATGGAAAGGTAGATTGCCCACTGTTGCTTATTTTCACATATTTGGTTGTAAGTGTTTCATCCATAATAATGGGAAAGAGCAATTGAAAGCTTTTGATAGCAAAGCTGATGAAGGAATATTTGTTGGATATTCACAAATCAGCAAGGCTTACAGAGTTTACAATTGCAAAACTCTTATTGTGGAAGAAACACCTCATGTTGTGTTTGATGAATCTATTAATGAGTTCAGGGATAGAAACCTGAATATTGATGAGATAACACAAAGAACAACCAGATTAAGGCTTCAAAGCAAGGAAACAGTGTTTGTGGATGTTGCCCAGCCTGAACTTCATGAAAATCATAAACTGGACAACCTACCTGATAGCAATCAACCAGTAGACAACCAACCTGAAGGAGAAATTGAACTGACTGACCCCATCCCAGTTCAAAACCAGGTAACAACTACCAATGAAGAAGCAGGCAATGCTGAGGTAGTTAATGGATCCACTATTCAAGGGGGAACCAATGAAAATGTCAACTTATCTGACAATGAGGACAACACCCCTGAATATGATCCTGAACTTGATCCTTCAATTAACTTTCCTGAATTTAATGAATCTAGTGATCCAACTTCAGATGAGGACAATCCTCCTGAAAGGATCAGGTCTAGAAGGACTTGGTTGCAAGACCACCCATCTAGCCTGATACTTGGTAATCCAAGTGAAGGGATCAAAACTAGAAGATTTCATGGAGAAAGTGCTCTGTTTTGTTGTTTTCTTTCAGAACAGGAACCTAAAGACATTGAGGAAGCACTACAAGACACAAACTGGATCATAGCCATGCAAGAAGAGCTGAATCAGTTCACCAGAAATGAAGTATGGGAGCTGGTAGACAGGCCAACTCATCAAGATGTCATTGGAACTAAATGGGTGTTCAAAAACAAGAAAAATGAAAATGACATCATTGTGAGAAACAAAGCAAGACTGGTGGCCAAAGGGTATTGTCAATCTGAAGGAATTGATTATGATGAGACTTTTGCTCCAGTGGCCAGACTAGAGGCAATCAGACTCTTCCTAGCATATGCAGCTCACATGAGATTCAAGGTGTATCAAATGGATGTGAAGAGTGCATTTCTCAATGGGGTGCTCAAAGAAGAAGTGTATGTGGAACAGCCCCCAGGATTTGAAGAAGGAGACAAGGTGTACAGATTGAAGAAAGCCCTCTATGGCTTAAAACAAGCTCCAAGAGCTTGGTATGATACCTTATCACAGTTTCTTCTAGATCATGGTTTTGTCAAAGGCACTGTTGACAGAACCTTGTTCAGAATCTGTGAAGGAGATGATATTTTGTTAGTCCAAATCTATGTGGATGACATTATATTTGGATCTCCAAATGAGAAGCTATGTGAGAAGTTCTCCAAACTCATGCAAAGCAAGTTTGAGATGTCCATGATGGGATTGATGAATTTCTTCTTAGGACTTCAGGTCACTCAATCAAAGAAGGGAATATTCATCAATCAGGCCAAGTACACAAGGGACATGATCAAAAAATTTGGATGTGCATCAAGCAAGCCAGTCAGAATTCCTATGAATACTAACTGGAAGATGGATCCTGATGAAGGTGGAGAGTCAACAAACTCCACTAATTACAGAGGAATCATAGGATCTTTGCTATATCTCACTGCAAGCAGGCCTGACATCACATTTGCAGTTGGAGTGTGTGCAAGATTTCAAGCCAATCCAAAGAAGAGCCATCTTGATGCTGCCAAGAGAATTCTAAGATATCTCAAGGGATCTGAGAATCTTGGATTGTGGTATCCAGCTGATGACAATATTGAGCTCACTGGATACTCAGATGCTGATTGTGGAGGATGTAGAATTGACAGAAAATCCACCTCTGGAACATGTCAATTCTTGGGGAACAAGCTTATCTCATGGTTTTCCAAGAAGCAAAATACAGTTGCAACTTCAACAACTGAAGCTGAGTATGTAGCAGCTGGAAGTTGCTGTGCTCAGATACTTTGGCTCAGGCAACAATTGAGAGATTACAAAGTAATCACAAATGAAGTGCCAATATTCTGTGACAACAATAGTGCAATTGCCATCTCACAGAATCCAGTGCTCCACACCAGATGCAAGCATGTGGACATCAAGCATCATTTCATAAGGGATCATGTGGAGAAGAAAGATATCAAGCTTGTCAAAATTCACACTGATAAGCAAAAAGCTGATATTCTGACCAAGCCTCTAGCTGAAGCAAGGTTCTTGGAATTGTCAGCTGAATTAGGGTTACTTGATCCAGGCAAGATGGAAAAATGAGGAGAGTAAAGCTCATATGAAGGGGGAAGTTCATCAAAGTTGAACTTCAGCAAAGTTGACCAACCTCACTGAAGCTGCCAGCAAAAGAGGGAAACTCAGCAAGGTTGTCCCTATAGTGCTCAGCAATGTTGGTCAGGGGATTTGTCCAAGTGGGACCCAGTCAGCAGCTTTGGGACCCACTCAGGCAAAGCAATCAGGCAATTTGATCCACACAGAAACCAAAGCACATCTCAGGATGTTTGTCCTAGTTAATTGGATAATTATTGCTATTTTTAGCATTGATTAGACATTTAAGAGGTTTCTTGGTCTAAGAGTAGGCCATTTTAGGATGGAGTGTGCTATAAAGATTTTTACTACCAAAAAGGCAAATCAGCATTTAATGCAGAAATCTTAATAAGATTGCATGAATTCTTGAGCCTTCATCAAAACCATTAAATTGCATTCAAAACTTCATCGAACCATTGAAAGTCCACTACCCCACTATATTCAAACGGTTTTTCAAATTACCCACTGTTACATTCCATTAACCAACGGTTAATAAATTCCTTCCATATATAAACTTCTCAATTTTCACCACCATCCTTACGCACTCATATTTCCCAAAACCTTTGAAGTCTCAAAACCTCTAAACCTGCAAGTTTTCTCCAAAACTTTCCATTCCTCATATTATCCATGGCACCAAAGATCAAGAGAGAAGAGCTTGTAGACTTCAATGATTCCTCCTTGGACATTGATTTCTCTTATCTTAGCAACCCAAATTCCCTTTGGTTTGAAAAGCTGGTAGCCTTTGATAGCCCAGACTCAGAAGTTCAACAAGTCCTCCAATGGCTGAGGGAGGCAGGGCTAGAAAAATTCCTAGGCACCAAGCCTGATTCCTGCCTGAATCCATTTATGGCAGAATTCTTTGCCTATCTCAGGTGGAAGGGCAAGAAGGGGGATGTGTGCACAAAGCTCACATATGCTGAGGAAGATGAAGAAGAAGAAACTCAGCACACAATCATCTTCACTGCAGAGGATTTAGAAGCTAGCTTTGGGCTACCTTCTGAAGGTATGAATCCAGAAATGTACAAGGAAGAAGATGATCAGGAGTTCTATTATTCTTGGATGATAGAACCTAAAAAGGTTGTGAGTGCTCAAAACAAAAACACTTTAAAGCCAGTGTTTAGGCATTTGTTTGATTGTGTAGTAAAGAGCCTGTTGAGCCACTCAGGGAGTGTTGAACAAATCAGTATGCCTAAATTGAGAGTGATGGCTGCTGTGATTGACTCTGCTGAGAAGAGAGTCAAGTTCAACTGGAAGAAATTCATTCTTGACAAGATGATGAATGAAAAATTTAAGTTTAAGGAAGTGAAGCACCACAAGGTGGTGGTTGAAGGAAAACTCCAGTTCTGCACAAGAGCCAGCCTGCTCTTGGAAAGATTTGCTCACTACACACACCTCCAAGCAAAGCCAAAACCCTTTCCTGCACAAAAGGTGATGTTTAGGAAGCTGTCTTCTAAGACAGTGAAAAGGAAGCAGGATGCAGTTTCTAAGAAGGCCATCACAATTGTACCAGCAACAAGAGCCTCTCCAAGAAAGAGGAAAGCCCAATCACCAAAAGCTCAACCAAAGATGAAGAAGATGAAGAAGATTCTGAATGAATCTTCACCAGAAAGTCAGTCAAGAAGTGGAGGAGCCACTTCTGAGGAAATAGAGAAGGTTGCTGAGGAAGGAGTCAACCCTCCTGAAGAAGGTGAAGAAGTCAGAGAGGTTGTCCCCTTACAGCCTGAAAGCATCACTGAATTCAGAGACCTTGACCAGCCAACAAGGTATGAAAGAAAAAGAAGAATAATCAAGACTTCTGAGAAGCAGAGGTTGATGGAGGAAGAAAAGAAAAAGAAAGAGTTCTTCAAGGAGATTAGACAGGCAAGCAAGTCTAACTCCAAATCCAAGTCAAAACCCAACAGCCCTGAAGCCAACTCCCCTGATATTCAATCTAGAAGAATGTCTCCAAGGCAAGAAGAAGAGGAGTGCAAGACTCCTGAAGATGCACCAATCATTGCCAAGAAGGTGTACTCCCCTGAAGGTGCACCTGATAGATCAGGTATTGATGTGCTGGCAGATTTGGTCAATCTTGAAGATAGACCCTTTTCCCCACTTGATCCAAGACTCCTCTCTTATACCAAACTTCTTGAAACTGCTCTTCAATAAGGTGATCAAGTTGTTTTCCCACCCATTCCAGCCATTCCAATTACCTCTTCAGGCACAATGCTCTCAAAAGCACCTGAATCCCAACTAGTTTTGACCTCTCCTGAACCCAATCTTTCTGAACCTAACCTACCTGAATCTCAGTCCAACCCCCCTGAATCCCAAACCAACTCTTCTGGAGAAGATAGTGGTGAAGAATATACCTATGAGGGGATGTTGAGGCAGATTGCAAGAGCCAATGTGGATGAATTATATCCAGGATTGAAGGATTATCCCAGGCTGCAACAACAATTCTATGATCTCAGAGCACTTGTTGAGATCAAAGATAGAACTATTGTGGAAATAGCTCAGGCTATTCAGGATAAGGGTGCCAACTGGTGGCAGGTTGAGGAAAATAGGCTGTTGCATTTTGCAAATGTGAAGAAGACCAGTGTTTTAACCACTGAGGCCCTATTTTGCACCATTGTTCATGAAAAGGTGCTTGCTGAAAGAGAGAGGATAGCACAAGGAATCAAGCATCCTGACAGCCCTTCTGATAATGATGATGATGATGATGATCACACCAATCCCAATCCCCCTGGTATCAACTCAGCTCAGGTACATTACTTGACCTTTCATTCTGTGAAGGACTCTGATCATTCAGAGGAGTTGACCAAAGATGGTGACTCAGTCCAAGATGCATTGGCCAAGGATGGTTCTTTTGAACCTGAGGCACAGCTTGACAATGCTGAGACTTCCATAGGAGAAGCTGGTTTGGCTAAAGCCTCATCAATGTCAGGCAAGTTGGACATTGACCAGCCTTTAGTCATTCAGGATGACTCAGTGGACTTGGGATGCCCAAGCACTGTGATCTCCCAACAACTGCCCTCTGTGGATCCTGTTGAGGATATAGAGGTGTCAGGTTTAGAAATTGAAGGAGTTGAAAAGGCTGAGAGTACTGAAAAATCAGAGGGAGATGATGGTGAGGAGTGTGTGATCACTGGTTCCTTGAGTGCACCACAAATAGAGGGTGAGGAAGTAGAAATATTGGGTGCAGCCCAATATGAGAGTCAGGCTATTCTTCAAGTCAAATCTGAACTTGATGAATCCCTTGGTGAAAGGAGGCCTGATTCTCCAGTGAATGTGAGTTTATCTCTTGAAAGTGAAGAAGAAAAGAATAAAGTTGAAAATGAGAGAAAAGGTGCTGATGTATCAGACCTTATGGGAGAAAAAGAAATAGAGGGTGATGAGGGAGTTTTTACTAACACTATCAGTTTTGCAGATTCAGTTGCTGTCACTCTTGAGCAGATTTTTGCAGATGCCTCCCTGACAGATATACCAGTTGATGCTGACACTGATCTTGAAGCAGTATCAGCAAATGTGTCCACACTTAACCAGATCTACTTTGAACAAGCCAACACCTCTGAGGCTCACTTTCAGATGGCTACTCAGACTGCATCCATCATTGAAGAGCAGTCAGAGAAGTTGGACACACTGGTCAGGGAAGTTGAGAAGGCTCATGCAACCACTGCTGATACCCTAGATGGCCAAGGCAAGACTCTAGCCTCTGTGGAAATGAGGCTCACAGGGTCAGAAGAAGTGATCTTGCCTACTCTTGATGCAAGGCTTTGTGGAGTTGAAACTGGACTGCAAACAGTTTCAACTGAAGTGACAAAAGCTAAAGATGCTATGGGTAAATTCACTAGATTTGTGAAGAAAGAGCAGCAGGGTCTCAAAACTTTGTACAAGCACAATGTGAAAGCATTGAGAAAGACAATCAAGGATGCTTTAAGGCAGAGGACAGCAGCACAAAGAAAGAAGGCAGAAGAGTTGAAAGCTGCAATGGTGAAGGAAGCTGCTGAGAAGTTCACTGTTGAACTCATGGCCAAAGTCTCTGATCAAGTTGTGGCCAATCTCATTGAACAACTTCAGGCCAAACTTGATCAATCACTGAAAGCCACATTGGATGCCATAGTTTCCCAAAAGATGAAGCCTGTTCACACCTTTTTGAGCATGGCAGATGATAAAATGCAAAACATTCATGATGAGAATGTTTACCTACTACAGGAATTGAAATCCCTCACTCATTCCCACTCACATCTCTCTGTAACTATGAGTGAATTGAAGCCCCAGTGTTTTGATAATGCCAAAAAGGGGGAAAGAGAGAGAGCAAGGGCAAAGGGAACCTTGGTGATTGGTGAATCCAAGGGAAAGGAGAAGGTCCCTGAAGTTGAGGAGGAAGAAGTAGAAGACATTGGGAAAGGCAAAGGCCCAATTAATGTTGAAGATTTAACTGAGGAAGAGCAGATTCAAATAGCTGTCAAGGAGTCCATGATGTCAGCTATGGAAAGTCAGGCAAGAAAGGTTCAAAGGCCAGGTGGTGAGTCTACAGGACTTGAACCTAAAGAGAAGATTGCTGAAGTAAGGGGGAAGGTGACAAGGTCATCTGAAAGAAAGAGGAAGGAACTGGAAACCTTCAATGAATTCCCAACCAGCCTGACTTTGCCTTCAGAATTTCAATCTGAAGAATCTATTCCAGCAAGGAAATCCAAGAGAATGAAGAAAGCAGCTCAAATGCCTGTTATTGAAGAAGAAGAAGTTGAAGAGGAAGGACAGGACAGAATGCCTGAAGTTGGTGTGCCCAAACTTGCTGATGACCCCTCTAAATTGTTTGAAGAAGGTTTTGGAAAAGATCCAGAAACCCAAGAGAAGCTAGCTCTTCAGAGAGCTAAAGAGAGGATGGAGCAATTGGTTGAGGCCAACAAGGCAAGGGATGAAAGAAGGGCAAATTTCAAAGCCCCAAGAAGGAGAGCCTCATACAGAAGACTCAAACCTAAAATGCTACAAAGATGGGACACTCAATACCCTCACCATGATAAGTGGGTTCCAATCTCACTGAATGATGCATGGGAGGAGGCCAAGAGAAGCTTTGTATATGACTTCTATGTCATAGGGAAGTGGCTTGGAGAAAATGTAGATGAAGTCTTTGTCCAGTTCATGTTTGAGAATCATAGGGACCTCTACCAAAAGCTGTTTGCAGCAGCTGATATTGCTAGAGTGGAGTTCAAGGCCCCTGGTCCAATTCTGTACATGCCTCCTAAGTTCAATGGGAACTTGATTGATGAGGGGAAGATTCTGGAGGAGTTCATCAACATCATGAAGATGGAGAAGATGAAGATAGGCCCTAGAGGCTCCAACAAGGATGTTTGGGAGCTGAAGAAGAGGGTCTGGGCTCAATATGGCATTGCTCCCCAAGATGATGGAACTCTCTGATGGATAAGTTTATCCCTTCCCTACTCTTGTTTTTATGTTTGCTGATGATGTTGTTATTCTTATATCAGTTAGTATGTCCTTTTAATTTTCTGATCTGTAATGCTCCATGATATATAAAAGGACCAATGATTTTCTATCAAGAGATAACAACTCATTATCTCAACTAACCTAACATGACAAATATTACTTGATTTATTGTACTAACAGTTTCTTTCAGGCAAGTTGACCAGTTCACTCTCCCTGAAGGTAATATTGAGTATAAGTCAAGGTTCCTTTGTAATAGGTTTTGGCATCATCAAAAAGGGGGAAATTGTTGGGAATAAAATGATTTTGATCTAGATACCAAAACCCCTGATTGATGATGTACAGTTTAGTTGAGATATGCTCAAAGTATTGTTCAGGCAAGTTGTCCCAGAACACTTGATGTATAGTATGCTTAAGTTAAAATCTCAGAAATGTTATGAGATATTAGTGATCAGGATAGTTGTCCAAAGCTGGAATGTTAGGCAGCTTGATAGGTCTATAGGACAAAGTTACTGATCTATTCAAGACAAACTTACCAAATGGACAACCTGGCTGAAGAGTTCAAGTATACTGAAGCTGTGCTCATAAATGCAAAAGATCTAGGCAGTTGAAGTACAAATGATCAAGAGAATTAACTGTCAAAAGCTTACAGAAGATACATTCAATGAAGCATTTATTGCCAATCATGCCTGAACCAAGCATTAAAGACTTAGAGCATTAAAGAGTGAAGCATTGAATGAATGTTGGAACATTCTAAAACTGCAGCAGGAATGTTCAGGGAGCTTGTCCCATCTGACCGTTGGTTGTGTGTAAAGTTTGCCACAAATCAACCTAGGACAATGTGCAAAATTGGAAACTGACACAAGTCTTCTCAGCCGCATTTGTCAGAAGTCAACACATTCATTCAAGCAACCATTGAAGACCTCTTTTACACAGTGGATAAAAGGATGTCAAGCTGCATAGCCGTTTCAATGGTGCTGCAAATAGACATATTTGAATTGCTAATCCCTCCAACGGTTAGTTGTTCAAATTGCCTATATATACAGAAGTGATCAAAGGAATTTATATCCAACTACAAGCTATCAAACTATCATCAAGCTTTCAAAAGGAAACCAATCTGTTCTCTAGAATTCCAAGTTTCCTGAATCACTTCAAGTCATCTAAGCCAATCTTTGTAAACATCCTAGCTTAGCATTGAGATATCCTAAGCCTTTACTCTGTTCTTATTGTAAAGGATATCTCTAATACTTGGAACCAAACCTCAAACCTTATCTCATTTAGTGAAGAGAGTGTTTGTTGTAGAAGTGAGGAGTTAAGGGCTGTTAGTGAGAAACACAGTCTTAACTCAGAGAGATTGAGCACTAGGACTCAAGTTATCCTAGGGATCAAAACACTAAGAGAGTGTTGTTGATCAGTACACATTGGCACTATAAAACAAGCTAATTCCATTGAGAAGGAATTATCCTGTTCAATCAGGGAAAGTGGATGTAGGAGCTTGAGTCTCTGAACCACTATAAACTTGTGTCTCATTTACTTACTGCATTCTTAACTTCACTTCATTCAAACATATTTTAAAGATTCATAACTCAGTAAGTAAGAGAATCTGTTTTGGACAAAGTCCCTGATAACCTGTATTTTCAGAAATTAACTTGGAGTATTTCCTTAGTCAAAGGCCAACCACATTCCGCACTAAGCAACTCTTTTAGATATTTACCCAACTGATCACTCAATAGTAATCAGTAGGACAAGTATCTATCAAAGTTCCCACTCAGGCCAGTTGTGAGACAACTTGCCTGATAAGACAATTTTGTCAAAAAGAAAGTATTTGCATACACAAGTGCATTCCCCCCCCCCCCCCCATACACTTGTGTTATACTCCACCAAGGACCAACAACAGCACTTACAGGACCAGATTGATGAACTCCAATTCATCAAAGACAAGTGGACCAGGCTACTTCCCACTACAACAGGGGGAGTACCACCTTCCACTTCAGCTAGAACTTCTGGAGTTGTTATTGAAGAGCTGGATCCTGAAGTTGGAAGTGTACCTGATGCTGCTATAGAGAATGGAGGAACTGCTGCTGCTAACAATGTTGTTGCACTATTTGCTTCAACTTGTTTTATTGAGGAACCAGAGGAGGCTGATGAAGACAAGTTTGCAGATGTTGCTGAAGATGATGAGGATATGGAAATCCTCTATGCTGATATCTAGAACAGATGATGCAAGACAGGGGGAGTACTGAAGTACAGATGGCACATGTGCAGGACTTTGATGCTGTTGCTATTTGTTGGGATATGAATCCTAGAACAAGTCCTAAATGATGATAAAAGATAAAAGATGAAGTTTTGATAAGCTAAAAGAAGACTTGAATATTTTCTAAGTGTTGACTGATCTAGTCTAGTTAAGTTGAAGTCGTCTTGTACAGATCAGTAGAGTTCACAAGACAAGTAATAGTTTCAAAGGATAAGTATGAAGGAAAAAAGAAGAGTACTTATAAATTGTTGATACTTTGATTATATTTGTTTAGGATTTTTCTGAGCTATTCAAGTTGTATAGAAGCTCATATTATTTCGTATGTAATCGTATATAATCAATGTATAGTTGTAAGTTGACTAAGCTTGGTAACAAGAGCTTAATGTAATGTAATAGTCTTGTTAGGATTAGATGATAGGACTAGATTAGTTCTATGTTGTAATCTGAAGAAGTCTACTGCACGAGACAAGTAGAAGACGCAGTCTACTACTACTGGACAAGACAGGTGCGACTGAAACAAGACAGGTTAAATTGAAGTTAGTTACAGAAGCGTGTTAAAGATAAAGTTTGAAGAATTAGTTAAGGAATAACTAATTAACTGAAGAAACGCGTTAAAGGATATGAAGAATCAGTTACAAATTAGTTTTCAAGAAAGGTTGTTACACAACTGAAAGTTCTTGGAATTTGAAGGTTATAAATACCCCAAGGTATTCATTGGTTAAAGACTACTGAAATATTGAGAACTACTACTTACGAAAGATTATTGAAGATTACTCTCAGAGATTGAAGTTCAGAAAGTGAAGCTACGCAAGACAAGTGAAGATCGAAGAAGGCTACTACTGAAAGAAGAGAAGTGTTATTTTTGTTTACTGTTTCAAGTTGCTAGTTACTTGTAAAATAGCTAGTAAGATTGAAGATATATTTGGAGATATAATCGAGAAGATCTAAGTCTTATTTTTTGGGACTTAAAGCTACAAGAACATATTACTCCATTGGACGAGTTAATAAGAACATCACAACTGGGTTTGTGAGAGTGGATGTAGACAAGTTGTCGAACCACTATAAATCTCGTGCTTGATTTACTTTACTGTTTTGTTTGTTGTTTAATTGATTAACTGTTTGATTGATTGAATTACATAACTGAACAAGACTAGTTGAGTAAACACTGAAACAGAGTTTTCGAAATAAGTTGAGTATAATCTTTAATTGGGCTCATTGTTAATTTCGTATTCCGCACATTGTAATTCTGTTAGAAAATGGTATACTCTCTCTCTCTTTCTATTAGAAAATGGTTTTACTAAGGGCAAGGTCGATAGAACCCTGTTCAGAAGACAAGAAGGGAAAGACATTTTACTCGTCCAAATTTACGTAGATGACATCATTTTTAGTTCACCTAACAAAAAGCTGAGTGAAAGTTTCTCAACACTCATGCAAAGTAAATTTGAGATGTCGATGATGGGTGAAATGAATTACTTTCTTGGACTTCAAGTAAAACAGACCCCAGAAGGGATTTTCATAAATCAAGCAAAGTATACGCGTAATCTACTAGACAAGTATGGTATTAAGACATGTAAATCTTCTGGAGTACCTATGCAACCTACTTACAGGATGGATCCAGACGAGAATGGTAAGTGTGCTGATCAAACTCATTACCGTGGACTTATTGGTTCATTACTGTACTTGACTGCTAGTAGACCTGATATTGCATTTTCTGTTGGTGTATGTGCTCGTTTTCAAGCTAACCCAAAAGAGAGTCATATGGAAACCACTAAAAGGATTCTGAAATATTTGAAAGGGACCATCAATCGTGGTATATGGTATCCTTCAAATGATGATCTATCTCTAAGTGGCTACTCTGATTCTGATTTTGGTGGTTGTAGAATAGATAGAAAATCTACATCTGGTTCTTGTCAATTCTTAGGCACAAAACTCATTTCATGGTTTTCGAAAAAGCAGACAAGTGTTGCTACCTCTACTACTGAAGCCGAGTACATGGCTGCTGGTAGTTGTTGTAGTCAATTATTATGGCTTATTCAACAGTTTAGAGATTATAATATATGTGAATCAAATGTTCCCATATTCTGTGATAGTAATAGTGCAATTGCCATTACACAAAATCCTGTTTTACACACACGTTGTAAGCATGTTGATGTGAAACACCATTTCATACGTGATCATGTAGAAAAGAAGGATATTCGCATGGAAAAGATTCACACTGATTTTCAAAGAGCGGATATTTTCACAAAACCATTAGCTGAGGCCCGATTTCGTGAACTATGCATTAGTCTAGGACTAATTGATCTTGATCCTACTAGTATATAGCAATGTACTAACCAAACAGGTACAGTCCTAAGAAGAAAGGAGAAATAGACAAGTTACCACAAAAAGCACAGAGCACTCATCTACTCACCCAACAGACAGGTATACAAGGTCAGACAAGTTGACCAAACAACCCGATGAGGAAGCTGGTAAAGCTGAGGGTAATACTAAGGGAATAAACATTTAAGGGGGAATCCTTGATTTCTTAAAGATCCTTATGTTGACTCCTCAGTTTGGTAACAGTCATCTTGTCTGAACCTTAATCATTGACTTAGATTGATATTCATTATTAATTATCCTACTCGACTACCTGTATTACATCTTATCTGTAGCACAAGATAAGACAGGTTCAAATAGTCATTCGATGTTCAAAGTAGACAAGCACAGTCGAAGGGGGAACTCGTCTTGTGCACGTCAGTCTACTCGTCTGTTCTGAATAGACTCGAACAGACAAGATAAGTGTTCCTTTGATGAAAATACTCTAAGTGTTTAAAACAACATGAATTAAGGATATATATGTAATTTGAGTAATGAAAGTTTGAAAAACCTAGAATTGGATGAATACACTCCATTTAATGAGGTGTATATAACCAGTTCGCGCCAAAATCTCTACTGTGCTAGGTCAGAGGAATACACTCCTCTATCCTACCAATAGAAGAGGCGGATTTCAAATTTTACAAAACTAAATCACGTAATATTCTCGATTCCGCTAAACTGAATTTCAAAAGACTTTCATTTGTGTCCATTGGATTAAATCTTTCAATCTCAACCAGTGATTTCAACATTCAAGGTTTAACAAAACCCATACTACTCGTTCATAACTGCTCACAAGTTCTTATCTCTTGATTATTCATAACATCTCAAACATTCAAACTCTTTCGAAATCTCTTGAGTTTGATAATCAGTCTACTATGTCGATCGTTTCGATATTTGATGCTCGTACTAACATGCAAGCTAGGTTTGATCTCGGTAAGTACATCATCGAAGGAAGAGTGCATGTAGAAGGATCGGTGTTTTTCAAAGGGAATCACACTGAAGACAACAAAGAGATTCTGATAAAATGCTTTAGATGCGGTTTGAGACCCTATTTGGAGGCATTTCCTGAGGTTGTGCTAGAGGAAGAAGTGTTACAGTTTTATGCTACTGCAACTCGACAAGGCGACTCGATTGAAGCCTTTGTTGGAAGAAGGCGAGTGGAAATCACTCGTGAATTTATAACAGAATCGTTGAAATTGCCATCTGGTTTGATAGATATCGAGAGATATGCTGAAGGTAGAGAGTTGAAATATTTAAGTATTTTCTGTGGAAAACAGCTGAGGTTGAATCGCGATGGAAAAATTCCTGCTGTCAAGAAGAAGGAATTACTCGACAAATACAAGTCTCTTCTTGACATCGCATCAAAAATGTTGCTAGGAGTCACCGGGAGTTTTGACTCTGTGACGCTTCAGAAAGCAAGGATAATGGCCATAATTCATGATGGAATCACTGAAGGAAATTGGTCGAAATTCTTCTTGGATAGGTTGATGTACTACAAGAAGTATGTTCAAGTCGACACCAGTTCAGTCAACTGGGTGGTAACTGCGAATGTTAGCTTTGGAAACAAGCTAAGTGTGATTCTACCCATCTTATTGCCCAACAAGACTAGTTGGAGTAAGGGCAAGCCATTTCATCCTCTCAAGCATTATCTGAAGAAGGAGGCGCTAGCAAAGCAAACTGCTAGAAGAGCTGCTGCTCCCAGACAAGTTCATATCAATCCTGATGACGCCATGATTGAAGCCGCCTCGTCTAGTTCTGAGGAAGACGAGTCGGAGAGCAAAGATTCTGAGGAAATTAAAGTTGGAACTAGTGGTAGACTAGTTCAGTATGTGGAAGAGGAGGCAATGATTGAGGCTGCAGGAGATTCGGAAGAAACTCACTCAGACAAGGAGCCTGAGACGGAAGAGGAAGAGTTGCAAGTGTATCGACTGGTGAGAGTCGAGTCGAGTCCTTCACCAGACAAGTCGACTGAAGAAAAGGTTGGTACTTCTTCTCGAACTTTGTCAATTCCTCTCTCTCTCCCCGTTAAAACCAAGGCCAGATCACTTCGATCTCGTGCCAAACCTGTACCTAAAACCTCTTCAGTGTTGGCAGTGCAACCACTTCGAGCCAATATAACCCCACACACTACTATATACGATACAGTTGAACTTCTACAACTGTCGAACTAAACCAAACCACATCAAAGCCCCAAGAAACCACCATCCAAATTCCTCTTACCTCAACAGAATATGTTGAACCCCCCAACCCATCTACTTCAGACAAGACACCAGTTGCCACTGCGACAACTGAGACAGGGACCCCACCTGCTCAGACCCCGTCTGATGTTAGATTTGAATCCCTTGTTTACTATCCGATGTGCTTAAGGGAGAAGAGGGTCCGTGCTACTGTAAGCAACAATCTGAAGAAGAGGCTCTCGTCTATTGAGATAGACACCTCATCAGAACAGTTTGAGAAACTCATTAGGATATGCACGTGGGTTGCATTGAAGAAATCTTCTACTGATGATCTGTTTGAAGTCATACAAGGCATGGGAGGTATCTCCAATTTTATGGATTGGGAGATGGAGCAAAGGGAGAATAGTGGAGTTCAAGATTATTCAGAACTTCTCCCACCTCATGTTCTCACAACCCTGGTAAAGCGAATGCTAAATGTACCAGATGATGTGTTGCCTGCATCACACATGTTTGATATTGGTATTCAGACTGATCTACCGGAAGAAGAGTTGAGAGCTGTAACTGTTGAAGCTGGCATTCAAACGTCAGATCAGTCAGAAGATGAGTCTGAAAACTCTAATGATGTGGACTCTTTCGTTTTTGGAGTTGAAGATGATGAGTTCATGGACGCTGTGATGTTTACAGAAGATGAACTTATTGAGAAAGTTCAAGAAGAGGTTGTTCCTGAAACTCAGTCGTCTACTCAAGGTTTTCCTGAAGGTTATCTTGAAGAGCTAAAGTCGGATTTGAAAGATGCTGTTCACTCTGCTGTTGATGAGTTCTTAAATTCAAAGGTTAAGGACGTGCTAGTTGAGCAAAACCAATCGCTTGTTGACTCCTCAAGAGAATTGATTGTTGGTGAGGTCAACAAAATGGACTCAACTTTCCGAGCAGAGTTGTATGTGGAAGTTGAACGTTTTCTTCAGAAGCAAGTTGAATTTTCTGAGAAAAGATCTATTTCATTTGCTAGGTCGTTAGCTGAAGAGTCTAGTAAGATGGAAAGACTATACAGGGTGAAAATTGAGATAGCTGATGAGCAAAGACGAGAAGCACAAGATCAGTTGGTGCGTTCTCAAGCTATTCTTGCTGAGCTAACTAAGCAAAATACCTTACTGCGTCAGACAGCTGTTCACTTCAAGGACGAGTTGGCTATTAATTCAAAGAAGCTAGAATCTACTGTTGATCGACTAGACAAGATGAGTCGTGACCAGACACATCAAAGACAGATAGATCTCACTGCAGAAGCTATGAAGGAAGCACTGAAAGAAGAAATGACTCGATTCACTAGTCTATTCACTCTTAAGGCAAGTGATGAAGCCAAAAAGGGGGAAGAGACAAGTAGAGTTGAAGAAAAGTCAAGTGCAGAACCGGATGTTACGGCTGCTGCGACTGCGATAGAAGAGTTAAGGTATCCCAAGAGAGGAAGGCTAGTCAAGAAGGCAGATCTTGAAGAATCTGAAGAACAGAAAAAACTGCTAAAAGGAAAAAGTATTGCATCTCCTGAAGTTGAAACTCAGACTAGACAAGTCAAGAGAAAACTTGTTCTAGAGAAGAAGAAAGAAGAATTAGGAGATATTCTAGCTGATATTGGTGATGAAGAGGTTGAAGCTCTTCATAAGAAGCAAAAGCTGGATGAAGATCGTTATGCTAACAAGAAATTGTTAGGAAAACATATCAAAATGTTGCTGAAGTTGAAATCTGATCCAGATCAAGTAGAAGATGCCTACATTGATAATTTCATTGACGATGAACATAAAGATGCATGGTTCAAAGTCAAGCTGAAGTGGGAGTTGGATCACTGGATTATTCGCAAGTTTGGAGATCCAGAGAGCAAAGAAGAGTTATACGCAATTTTTGATAAGTTCATGGAAACTCAAGATCGGAATCTATGGAACTTGATCATGAGGATTGCAACTGCGGTAAGTTTTAATATTCTTGTTCCTATCTTTCCTAAATGGATTACTCCTATGTTAGGTTCTGGAAAAAGGATCGATTACAACCATATTAAAAAGTTTGAAGAAGACTTACTAGATAAGGAGAAAATCGAGACTGAAGAACACATGACTGTCATTCACAAAAGGCTACTAGATGCTTTTGGTGTTCCAAGTTCTTAAGAAGGTATTGTATCAGATTAGTTTGTTTTTGCTATGGTACTTAGTTTTATTTTGATTAAGTATTTGTAATATCTACTGATCTTGTTTCGAAATGAATGAAAAGATAAGTATTATTTGATGTTTAAAACAAGATAACTACTTAACTAGTCTATTATTGTGGAAAAGATTCAAGTAGTTTTGGCTTCATCAAAAAGGGGGAAATTGTTGGGATATGAATCCTAGAACAAGTCCTAAATGATGATAAAAGATAAAAGATGAAGTTTTGATAAGCCAAAAGAAGACTTGAATATTTTCTAAGTGTTGACTGATCTAGTCTAGTTAAGTTGAAGCCGTCTTGTACAGATCAGTAGAGTTCACAAGACAAGTAATAGTTTCAAAGGATAAGTATGAAGGAAAAAAGAAGAGTACTTATAAATTGTTGATACTTTGATTATATTTGTTTAGGATTTTTCTGAGCTATTCAAGTTGTATAGAAGCTCATATTATTTCGTATGTAATCGTATATAATCAATGTATAGTTGTAAGTTGACTAAGCTTGGTAACAAGAGCTTAATGTAATGTAATAGTCTTGTTAGGATTAGATGATAGGACTAGATTAGTTCTATGTTGTAATCTGAAGAAGTCTACTGCACGAGACAAGTAGAAGACGCAGTCTACTACTACTGGACAAGACAGGTGCGACTGAAACAAGACAGGTTAAATTGAAGTTAGTTACAGAAGCGTGTTAAAGATAAAGTTTGAAGAATTAGTTAAGGAATAACTAATTAACTGAAGAAACGCGTTAAAGGATATGAAGAATCAGTTACAAATTAGTTTTCAAGAAAGGTTGTTACACAACTGAAAGTTCTTGGAATTTGAAGGTTATAAATACCCCAAGGTATTCATTGGTTAAAGACTACTGAAATATTGAGAACTACTACTTACGAAAGATTATTGAAGATTACTCTCAGAGATTGAAGTTCAGAAAGTGAAGCTACGCAAGACAAGTGAAGATCAAAGAAGGCTACTACTGAACGAAGAGAAGTGTTATTTTTGTTTACTGTTTCAAGTTGCTAGTTACTTGTAAAATAGCTAGTAAGATCGAAGATATATCTGGAGATATAATCGAGAAGATCTAAGTCTTATTTATTGGGACTTAAAGCTACAAGAACATATTACTCCATTGGACGAGTTAATAAGAACATCACAACTGGGTTTGTGAGAGTGGATGTAGACAAGTTGTCGAACCACTATAAATCTCGTGCTTGATTTACTTTACTGTTTTGTTTGTTGTTTAATTGATTAACTGTTTGATTGATTGAATTACATAACTGAACAAGACTAGTTGAGTAAACACTGAAACAGAGTTTTTGAAATAAGTTGAGTATAATCTTTAATTGGGCTCATTGTTAATTTCGTATTCCGCACATTGTAATTCTGATATATCGAAAGATTTTAGAAAAGTCTATTCACCCCCCTCTAGACATTTTCTTTAGCTTCCCTCGATATTAATTCAACTTAGGGACCTACACTATTGTTATAGCAATTCATGCCATTTTCAGTCCTACTTTTGTTTTTGTTATTCTGTTGTGTTTAAGTTAAATTCTGTTATTTCTGATACAATATTTATTATTTCTAGTTGATAGGATGTTTATATTTATCTTGCTTAAATTAGTTTGCACTAATGATATTTGATTACTACTTCTTGCTTAATTTGTTTTCTTATCATTAATTGCTTACTACATGATGAATATGCCTTGTTCTGTTTTACTTTCTTCATGTTTTTGCTCCGATTATTTTGTTTAGTTTTTTATTTTTGAGTCTTACATGAGTCTTAGAACTAATCTGGTGTATATTCTTATATACTCTGATTTGATCTTTGATTTTTGTAAAAGTATATGTTTTGTAAACAAGTGTACTGTTTATACTTGTTTTGGTTTTGAATAAGATTACTTTGATCTTTTGGCACGGATCTCAGTGATATTGTTCTTGATCTTCTTTTGATTTGATCCAACGGTTACAACAGGTATTGTCTTGACTAGTATTTAGACTTGATGTCAACCTCACCTAAATACATAATACCGAGTATGTATAGAAATATATGTGCATCGGGTGTGTTGTAGTCGAAAGGTTAAATTGGGGGAGATTGTAGATGTTGTTAACCCTTAAATGCTTTAACATTATCAACAACATCTTAATTTGACCTTCCTTGATTTATTCTAAGTCCTTTCTGAAATGTTACATTAAATGTTGTACTAAATGCTCTCACATTCAGGCACGATTCCAGAAGGTTCTACAAGAGTCTGGAACATGGAAGATTCCAGAATGTTGCAGAACGTGATAGAAGAGTTTAGAGCATTGTAGAACGACCTGGAAGATGGAAGAAGGATCTAGAGAGATCATGGAAGTTGAGTTCCTAAAAAATAGGATCTCATAATGGAAGGATCTAGAACTTGGCTATTTCTCTATAAATACCGCTGGAGTCTTTCATTTCAAAGTATGCACTATTCGAGTAACACCTTCTTGATAGTTCAACCCTAGTTCGGAGTTATGGTCAGTAGTTGTATCGTTTAACGTACGCCGAGGGATACCACACCTTCCAGTGTACATAGTTCTAGTCTTGTATCAAGTGAGAGTGAATCATAGATCAGATTAGTTCTTTAGACAGTGTTCTTACACTTAAGTCTATTTGTAGATTCAGGCACCTGCCTCGATCATAGTTTCTGTTTGTGGAATGTTGAAGTAATTGCTGAGACATTTCACACGACATTTTTGTATATAACTTAGGAACTAAGTTATTTCGCCATAAGGCTTAGCATAGGTTTTGTTATTAATAAAATCTATGTTAAAAATTATTCCATTGTGTTCTTATTGTGTTTTAGTGTTTTAGACTTCCGCTGTGTACTGTGTTTACTTTCTGTATTCTGTTAGAATTAATGCTACACTAATTGTCACAACATTCAGTGTAACATTGTTCTGTTTTTCACTTAAACACTACATACTACCCCACGCACACTTTCATACATAATCGAGGGTGTATACATCATTTTATGAAATATGTAGAAATACTTAGTGAGGATAACGCATCGTTCATCCACGTGTCGGCACCTTACATGACGACATATTTTGGCCGCATCAACCACTCTCCCTACTCTCGTAAAGTATATCAAACTTATGAGAGTAGGAAAGAATAGATGAGTTAACCTTAATGTACCTGCAAATAAATCATCACATGTACTTTCTGAAGCTTTTCATAGCCCAGGAAATAGGAATTAATAGAAGTATACCTTGAGAAGGGCGTCATTTCTTTCCAGAGGATTTTTAGCCCTCGGGAGTTTGATACTATTCGAAGGCATTTCAAAGCCCTATGTAGCTTGATCATCTTCAAGCTTCAATTGTTTTCTTCTAGCAATGCTTCGTATTCTACTCCAATGCACGTCCCACGCGCCTGTAGGCTATCACTTCCGCTGCAGGCCTTTTTTCCAGCACGTGCCCTCAAAATGAGCCTCAGAAATTGTGATCTTCTAGATTTCTCCCCTTTTCTACGGCTTCCTTCCATAACTTCCAATTTCAAAATTAAACTCCCCACCTTCTCAAAAACTTCCCAACATTTCTTCTCATCTCTCTCATAATCTCATAAATCTTTCTCAGTATTTCTTCTTTCTTCGTGCTCGCTTTTCCGCCATTATTTCTCTGCTCCAGGTTCTTGCTCTAGACCGACCTCAGCTCTAGCCCTGCCGGAAAATCATAAGTGTCTTATATTCGAATTTCAGGTAACCCTTCTTTTCTCTTCTCTAAATA
The DNA here is from genome assembly GCA_963675135.1 of Galeopsis tetrahit. Lineage (NCBI taxonomy): Eukaryota > Viridiplantae > Streptophyta > Magnoliopsida > Lamiales > Lamiaceae > Galeopsis > Galeopsis tetrahit. The sequence goes on from OY776122.1 coordinate 37,770,418, forward strand.
CCTTCCTCCCATCATGTTTGTTTCCTCCGGAAAGTCATCAAGTTCTACTCAGGTTGAGAGTTCATCCTCCCTATCAGTTTCTCGTTTTCCTATAACAAACCCCAAGTTAAAAATTCCATCTCCGGTCTTTCCTTAATCTCAAAGGATCATGTGGCTGCCTTCATGCGCACTGGGATTTTCCCAGCAAAATATGTTCTTAAGGTTCCTCACGAAGAGGAGAGACCCAAGTTCACCGATCCTCCCACCTTGACTTTCTAGAAAGCCCAACTCAAGGCCGGTATCCGTTTTCCTATCTGCCCCTACCTTTCTGAGATTTCCTCATACCTCTAATTGCCCATTAATCAATTTAGCGTCAACACCATCCGAGCTATGATAGGGTTCTATATCCTAGTCAAAGGAAATGGCGGGGAACCTTCGGCCTAACCTTTTCTTACCCATTACTCATGCAAGTTGTTAGATGAGTTTGTCTACCTTTGTGGGTGTAGGTCTCGAGCTAGTAGGTTCCTAGAAAAACTCCACGAGGGAAGTCAAGAGCGGAGGGATTATTATTTCTTCGTTACTAACCCCTCACCCTGGGATTTCCCCCACAAGCAATGGGTTTATACGAATCCTATAGTGCGTTGTCCCCCTCTTACTAAGGCTAGGAGGTTCTTTGACATAATGTGCATTTGCAAGAACCCCCGAGCCCTTTCTCACTTTGGTTTTGGCCCTCAAGGCTACCCCTTAGGCCGAGACGATGGTAATACCATCCTTCACACATTTTATTCACTGCACATTTCATCATGCCTTTTGCAACTCGACTTTTAAAACTTTTTCTAAACAGAGTTGAATGTTACTCAACTGATATACTTAGTCTGCTGGATTGGCTAGTCTGCTGATCCAACTTACTAGGTACTCTACTGAATATAAGTTTGCAGAATAGTTTGGCCCTTAGTTTAGACTCGTTCGTATTATAGAAAAAACCTTTGTTTACCAAGTTAAATCACTCAGCTGACTTGCAGTTTGCTGGTTTTGAAACTGTTCTTGTTTGGGCTCTTTTCAAAATCACTTTTAAATCAGAATGCATTATGGATAAGTATAATGTAAGAATGCAGAATTGAAATGACAATAAAGTAAATAACACCAGGAGTTATAGTGGTTCGGATATCAGATCCTACGTCTACTCTCACGATCCAATCGTGATGTTTAGTCCTTTAATCACCAAATCAAAGGGCTTGTCCTTTAGAGTCCCAAGAGGAGGACTTTGAGCACTGAACAACTTCCAAAGTGCTACGGTCTCCACAAGTGTTTGAGAGCACTTGTACTCTTTACAACATTTAACAACTTGAACCTTATACTGGTTAGAGTGTTTGGGTTTGGGTTATTTTTTATCTATCTCCAACTAATGGTTCAAGCAACAGATTTCTTAACCACTATGCCTAAACAAAATGATATGTATGATTACAATCTGGGTTCGGATTCTAGTTGGTAGGGAAACTAGTAATTCACAATTGGCTTGAAGAACTTTTTCTCGAATGAACTTTGCTCACAATCAGCTGGGTGTGTTCTTCGTAAAGCTTGATAATTGCATATAGTTTCCGTGATCTTCACAAGTGAAGATGATCTTGTATTTATAGGACTTAATCTTCAATCAACTAGCCGTTTGGAGAAACTAGATGTTGTGATTATCCTTGATTGCAGCATAATCTCTTGATTTGTTCTTGATTGATACTGATTCCACCAAATCTGGAACTTGCCTTCTTTGGATATGGAAAGTCAATGTCTTAAGATTAACACTTAGTCTTTCATGCAGATTTCCAGTCGGCTGATCTTGTACCCTTCTAATCTTAGTACTCATCTGGTCTGATGACTCGTCTGGTCTGGTACTTGATCTGATCTGGTATATTGGTCCTTGAACGAGTAGTGAATGGGTTTAAAGTCTAGAGGGGAGGCGTGAATAAACTTTAAAACTTTTTCTAAACAGCGCTGTATGTTACTCAGCTGATATACTTAGTCTGCTGGATTGGCTTGTCTGCTGATCCAACTTACTGAGTACCTACTGAATATAAGTTTGCGGAATTTTGTAGGACCTTAGTTTAGACTCGTTCGTTAATATATGAAAAACATTTTAGCCAATTTAAGATACCCAGTTGACTTCATGTCTGCTGGTTTTGAACACTTCTTGTTTGGGCTCTTTTCAAAATCAATTATAAAATAATATGTTGAATGAATAATAAGAATGTTAAGTGCAGTAAGATGCTGAATTGAAATGACAATAAGGTAAATATAACCAGGGGTTATAGTGGTTCGGATATCGAATCCTACGTCCACTCTCACGATCTGCTCGTGATGTTAATCCTTTAATCACCAAATCAAACGGGCTTGTACTTTAGAGTCCCAAGGGGAGAAATTTGAGCTCTGAGCAATCACCAAATTGCTACGGTCTCCACAAGTGTTTATGAGCACTTGTACTCTTACAAGTTTAACAACGTAGACCTTATACTGGTTAGAGTGTATGTGTATGGGTTTGGGTTGTTTTGATCTATCTCCAACTAATGGCTCAAGCAACAAATTGCTTAACCACTATGCCTAAACCAATAAATATATATAATGATAAACATGGTTCAATTTCTTGTTGGGGAGGAAACTAGTAAATTTAAAGCAGGTTTGAAAAAATCACCTGAATGCACTTTGCTTCAGTCAGCTGGGTGTGTTCTTCGTAAAGCTTTGATAGCTGCGTATAGTTTCCGTGTTTCTCACTTTGAATTGATCTTGTATTTATATGCATAATCTTCAATCAACTAGCCGTTTGGAGAAACTAACCGTTGTGATTATCCTTTGATTCCAACGTAATCCCTTGATTGCATCGTGATTGATACTTATTCCACCAAATCTGGAACTTGCCTTCTTTGGATATGGAAAGTCAATGTCTTTGAGATTTACACTTAGTCTTTCATGCTGATTTTAGTCGGTTGATGTCGTACTCATCTGATCTGATATTCGTCTGATCTGGTACTTCAACTGCTCTGATCTTGTAAGCGCAATAGCCTATTTGTCATGAAGTAGTCTTCTGATCTGTTTTTGATATCAACTAAGTCCAACTCACCTGATTTTATCTATGTCTTCCCTTCTTGATTTGAATCATTCTAAGTCTTGAGAGCTTGATTAGTAGACATCTCCTAAGAAGTCCATATCAGCTGACAAGGCATAAAAGGGCCTTCTAATCTGATTCTTCAATATGGTCTTCTTCCAGTCTTCAAGGTCTTCTTAGTCTCCTAGTCTTCTACTCTTCAAATCTTGAGTGGGCGCGTGTAAAACCAAATGTGATCTCAGTTGATATACATACAACCGATCTCACTAGGACTAGACTAAGAACCTATAAGCTATTCTATACAACCTCAGCTTATCCTATCAAATGACTAATCACTAACTAAACTTAATTAAGTGTTTTGGCCATCAAAACTTTTACATCATAATCAAATCAAACCTATGGGGTGGTGTTGGTCCCTGAACGAGTAGTGAATGGGATTAAAGTCTAGAGGGGAGGGGTGAATAGACTTTAAAACTTTTTCAAGAGAGTTGGGAACCTCTTCTGATTACTATGTCAGCTGGACTACAAGTCTGCTGGTCCAGATGACTATAGTGATCTGATAGAGGAGGTTATATGCGGAATTATGGTAGGCCTTGTTTAGACTCGTTCTCTTAGTTTCTTTTGAAAGTGCCAAGTTATTTAGTTAATAGAAATACTCAGCTGATGCTGGTTTGAGAGTTGTGGCCTTGTTTTGAATACAGTTAAAACACAGTATGCACTATATAAGATAAATGAAATGACAGTAAAGTAAAGTGCAGAAAGTAAATAACACCAGGTTTATAGTGGTTCGGATATACGATCCTACGTCCACTCTCACGTCCTAACGTGATGTTTAATCCCTTTAATTTACCGCAAATTACAAGGGTCTTGACCTTTATAGTCCCAAGGATAGGACTTTGAGATCTGAGCCGTCCTAACAGCTACGGTCTCCACAAGTGATTGTAAGCACTTGCACTTTGAGGGTTTCAAAAACTTTAACCTTTCGGAGAGGGTTTGGGGTTTTTGAAGAGTATCCAACTAGTGATTCAAGCTTATAATTTGCTTAATCACTTTGCCTAAAACAAATGATATACAATGTGAAATGGGTTTCAGGTTCTTAAGGGTTGGATATAAATCACTTAAGAGCTATGGATAATCTAATGGATTCTGGCTCTTTGAGAATTCTTGAGATAATACGACTTTAGCTTGATTGCTTGCTGGAAGTGTTGAATTCTCTTGTTGTGACTTCGTATCTTTGTGATTTCTCATCCTCTTGTATTTATAGTGGTGATTGCTTGCAACTAGCCGTTGGAGTTGACTAGCCGTTGGGGCAATCTTTCCATAATGGCTTGATTCCTTGATTCCAGCCGCTTGATTGCTTCAATCCTGGGATCATGTCAATCTTCTAAATAAGGTAGGTCTCTGTTTAAATTGCAAGATGACTTTGGAATCAGCCGAGTCCTGAAAGAGCACATAGTCGTCTGATCTGAACTTCTAGTCTTCTGACTACTCTTCTGGCCTTGAGTCTTCTGTCTTCTGATATCAGCAGAGTAAAACTCTTCTGATCTGGCAGTTCTTTTGTCCTGCACTAGGCCATCTTCAATCTGGGACTCCATCAGTCAAATAGGTATACAAGCACCTATCTTAACTGGTCTTCAAGGATCTCCTAGTCTTCATGTCTTCTACTCTTCTCATCTTGAGGGAGCGCATGTAAGCCGGGACTGTGCTGATCAACTGATATCTATACAGTCAATCACACAAGACTAGTCTAAGCTGTTCTATACAAAGTCAGTTGATCCTATTACATTTATAAACTCTAAGTGTTTTGGCCATCAAAACTATTCTAACATCAAGTGGGGCTTAGGGTGAATTTATATCCCAACAATTTCCCCCTTTTTGATGAAGCCAAAACTATACATGATAAATGCTCTTAATAAGATAAGATAAGAGTTTATAAACTTCATAAAAACTGAAATATCTGATGAAGACAATGAGAATTTGTCTTGAAAGCAAAGAGAACTAAACTTGAATATATATAGAACTTTTACAGATTACAAGTAATAGTTTCTTTAAAGCTTTGAAAGAGGTCTTCATCAGGTCTTCTGATCTTCAGATGCGGAAAGCAAGGTATAGACGAGATCGAACTTCTTCCATGTGCTGCAGGTCTGTAACATTCTCCTCTTCATAGTTCTTCTCTAGGATCCTTTTGACTTCAATTAAGTCTATTCTTCCAGAATCCAGTGTGGGAGGATCCCATTTGGGTTCTTCAGGAGTTAAAATTCTGCAGTTGTCAAGTTCTTTGGCTGTCTTGACTACTTCTTTCCAGAACTCTTGATCTTCAATGTTCATGAATTGATTGAACTGGAAGAATTCATCTTCATAGGTTGGGAGAGGGCCAAATTTTCTTACAATGTGGTGTTGAATTTGCCATTTCTTCTTCAGAGGGTACCACCTTGGTAGCTCATCTTGAAGGGCTAAATAGTCCACATAGTTGCTATCAAACACCGGAACTTTATCTTTCTGTGCCAGAGCATTCTCTTTCAATGCTTTGTCCTTGAGAGCTTTCCTGAGTTTGGCTATCTTCCTGTCAAATTTGGCTTTGACTGCTTTCGCATCTTTTAGCTTCTTTTGCTTAAGCTCTTGAGCTTCAAGCTCTTTTCTTTTCTTCAACTATAAAGCCTCTTTCTCTTCTGCAGTAGGCTCTGCTGGAGTTGACTTCTTGCTTGATTTCTGAGCTTGCTCATCTGCCTTCCTTTTCCTAGTCATCCTCTTCTCAGGAATTTGTTCTGTAGAGGCAGTGATCTGCAGACTTTTGGCAGTTGCTTGAGTGGGAGCTTGGATGTCTTCTTGAGCAATTTCTTTGCCTTTGCCTTGCTTGCTCTTGATTTTGCTTGATAAACCACCCAAGGTTTCATTCAGCTCATCTTGAGATACTACCATTACAGCTTGCTGTGCAGTAGTCTTCTCTAAAGCTTTTATCAATAGATCTTCCCCCTTTTTGGCTTCAGCAAGTGCAGCCGCAAAAGGCTTCATGGCATTCAGAATCTCCACTCTGAGAGTTTGTTGAAGAGCCATGGCATTGACTTTTCCAATATGAGTCAGATGAGTGATGCTATGGTCTAGAATCTGAGCATGAGAGTTGGAGGAGGAGGCAGCTTCTAGTTTAGCTGTAAGTGCTTCCAATTTGGTTGCTGTCTCCTTCAGTTGAATCTGAAGTTTTTCATTTTCTGCTGTAGCTGATTGGAGAAGAGCTCGACCTTCAGTAGCTCTTGCTTCAGCATCTTCAAGTCTTTTCTTGTAGGTGTGTTCCATGCGGTTGACCTCATTAGTGTAGAGATCAGCAAACCTGGTGGAATAGTCACCTGCCTTCTTCAGAATGCTGGTCAGATACTCACTTATCTGATTGTGAAGTGATTCTCCAAACTTGTCTTCAATGTCAATGATCTGGTCATGAAGACGAGTTCTCTGCTCCTTAACCGCCTTTTCAACATATCTTCCAAGCTGTAGGCCTAAACCCTTTTCAAAGTGTAGGTCTATTGCAGCCTTGACCTGTGAGCATATGTCTGCTGTATAGTCAGCTGTTGAAGTAGAAGTGGAGGCAGTACCTTGAGGCTTTGGATGAACAATCAGGGCTTTGCCTCTTTCTTCAGCTGAAAGGTACTCTTCATTGAGAAATGAGGTAGTGGCCTTAACCAGGTGGGACATGATAGTGTCTCCTTTGTCAATGAAGTGAGTTAGAGTATCCTTAGGCATGAAGTGATCAGGAATAGTGATTACTTCTCTGTCAATCTCGGTTCTGTCAGCTGGTTCAGCTGAGTCTTCCGCAGGAACGGATGCAGCTGAGTTATTCACTTTTGTTGTGTCATCTGTCTGCTGACCTGATATGCCTTCTGGGATAGAGGCATCATTAGGTGGAATTCCTAGAATTCTGTGGCATACTGCTGTAAAGGCTTCTTCGGGCAGCAGTTGAGCAAAAGATTTAACTTGAGCAACCTCTTTTTGCTCCATTTCCCAGTCGAGGAAATTAGCTTTTCCTCCCATTCCTTCCATGACCTCAATAAGGTCATCCACATCATCTCTCTTGAGTTCAATCCAGGTGCAGACTCTGAGAACTTGTTCAAACTGAACTGATTCCTCATCAATACCAGGAATAGTAGACTTGAGCAGGTTTGCTATCTTCATCCTCATTATCTTCTCCCGTGTGCACATAGGATAGTGTACCATTCTGTACTGAGGTCGAGAGGGACCAGCTTGAGCAAGGTCTGCTGGTGCCATGTCTTCTGGAATAGAAGAACCAATGATGGTAGGAGTTTGTGTATGTGGGGTAGTTTCTTCTGCTGTGTGAGTATCAGCAGGGATTTGGGAAGTGATATGTTCTTGATCTTCAGTGATCTGTTCATCAGCACGGTTTTGAGTCTGCTGGTCTGGTATAGTACCTTCATGAAGATCAGTAGAAGGTTGAGCCTGTAGATCTTGGACATCTGCTGTGTGAATGTCAGCAGGGGTTGGCAACAATGATTCAGGGGTTGTGGTAGGTTGTGCTTGTTCCTCTGCTGTGTGAGTATCAGCAGGGATTTGGATATCAGTGTTTGAGTGTTCAGATGGGTTGGAATCATCAGAGCGGTTGAAGGATGCAATCGGGGCTATTAACATGGGAGTAGGAAGCCTCGATTTCTTGGACTTTTTGTTGAAGGAAGAATTATTCTTCTTTCTCTTCTGACCCTTTGACAATTTAGAAGGAGTAAGAGAGGGAGAGTGTTTAGAGGTACCTACCTTCTTCAAGGGAGAGGCAGTGGGAGTAGCATCTGAATCAGATGGGGAGATGAGCCCTGATCTGATTAGATATCGTCTTTGTGCTAAGGTCTGATTGTCATCATCATCATCATCCTCAGCAGCCTTCTTCTGAGCCTCTTCTTTGGTTGGCTCCTTTTCTTCTTCAGCAGAGTCATGATCTGACTCTTGTGCTGCCTTCTCAGCCAACAGCTTCCTCTTCGCTTCTTTCAACCTTTCTACCTCAGCAAGAGCTTCCTTTCTCAAATAGTATTTGGAGATGTGAAAGGTCTTATGAGGTCCCATCTTGTACTTCTTTGGGAGAATATCTGGAAGGATGATGCTCAACTTGTTGACAAAGCTGACTGTAGCTGCTACCTTCCATACCTTCGATTGTAAGTCCAAAGTGACTTTCTTTGCCTCAAGGGCAATTCTTTCTAAGAATAGTCCTTGCCAGTCTCCATCGATCTGATCCCAGATTGCAGCCATTACTCGAACCTTTAAAGTAGTAACCGCATCATGACTGAATGTGTTACCAAGTAACATCTTGCCTGCAATATCCATCAAGGTTTGGAATTTTGGTTCAAGTTGGGATTTCTTGAGTCCAATTGCATCAGCAGCCTTGATTTTTCCACCAGTAAACATCTCCATATACTCTTTTTCTCTATTCATGATGTAGTTGGAGATATTTATCTTCCCCCTTGACAGGCCAAACAATTCTTGAAGGATTTCCCTTGTAACCTTGACTTTGTGTCCACCCATGACACTTTCAACATGAGAACCCTTCATCACAGCGTTTACATAGAATGCCAGTACATCTTGTTCATAAACATTAGTTGGAGCTGCTTCCAGAAAGTCTCTGAGTTTAAGATTGACGCACCGAAGCAATATCTCCTTGTTCTCATCTGTGTGTTTCCCTTTGAAGAACAGAGCATTCTCCGTAAAAATCTTCCCTTCCTTGGACCACTTTGCAGCATCCAAGGTGCCAGTGTTCTTGGTCTTCTCGTCGTAAATTTCAATGATTGCCATAGTAGAGTTTGAATGTTAGGGTTTGAAGGCTTGAAAGAAATTTGCAGAACGAGAGAGAGTAATATGAGTGACAGGGTTTGGAAGAGTTTTAGGGGTGTGAATATATACTCCATAAAATTTTGATCTAACGGTCAGATTTGGGTTTAATTTGGAGTAGAGCCCAAGATTTCCTTCTTTGATTTCTTAAATTTGCCGGCTGGTTTTGCCATGTGGCAATATTTGATTTGCTGGCAATATGGTACTTGAGTATTAATGACATCATTACCAAAAATAGCCGTTGTGACTAATTTATGGTAAGAATTGATCATCAAGGCCGTTTTCTATAAGAGAATTGCATTCCTTATATAAGCCAATTTGTTTAATTACATTCAGGAATAAATCTAGAATGAATTACATGATCAAGACTAGTCATTATTCTTTAAATTGGAGTGGTTTGATCAGCAGAGTGAGGTCTTTTGATTTCTTCAAGATGTCTGCTGATTTTCTTTGAAAAGTCTTCTGGTCAGCTGAGTTGGTCTTCTGATCAGCTGAGTAGAGGAAACGATGTTTGCTGTGATGATCCAAACTGGATGGATCCTTCCAGTTTTATTGTGAGTGATGATCCAACCTGGTTTGATGGATCTTTCAGCTCCTTCTTTAAATCAAGTGAGACTAGCCTAGACAAAATCCCACTGATTTAACTGCTTCTCACCATCGGATGTTCCTCATCATCAGATGGGATGTAGCATCTAATGTGCTCTTGTTGAATTTCTTCGCTTCTCTTGAAGGGGAAGGAAGGTTGAGGGGTGCTTCAATGGAGTTGAAGAGAGGGCCATGGACTCAGCCTTCATGTTCTGTTTAGGCACAGTAGCTTTTGATAACAAGCCCTCCATGTAGAACTTCCTTCTGGAGAAGAAGCTCTGCTTGCTTGCTACTTTGTCCTTTGCATCTCTTCCTCCTTTAGCTTTCAACAAGAACGTCTCTTCTTCCTTTAGCTTTCATGAGCATACTCATGTTGAGTAAGCCATGTATATAGATCTGCATCATCTTCATTTTCTGGACAAATCTTCATCTCCTTCACCCAAGATTTTGGTTGAAGAATGATCTCCATTCCATCTCTTCTTTCAATTGTCTCCATACCTGAAACAAGAATAGTGTTAGATGATTTGTGTTCTTAGGTGTTCTCATAACTTCTCCTTTTATAGGGGTAGAAATGAGGTAGTGGAGAGAAAGATGACAAAACTATAGAGGTGATAGGTCTGAATTTCTGAAAAGTGATTTCTTAAGATCAGCAGTGAGATTCTTGATCCAAGGGTGCACATTTAAGGATATTCAGACTTTATCTAATGGAATGCAGAAATTATAAATTTTGACCATGAGTTATTTGAAATCCGTACTGTGCATGCATACTGTTGAGTCGGTGAGGATGGTGTATTAATCCAGCCAAGTATGACTCAGTAGTATACTGTATTTATGTATATGAATAAAGTATTTTATGAAGAATAGTTTATTAATATACATAGTTATACATTGCTTAGAGTAAAGAGATCAAATAACTTTGTTCAAGTTTGCTATATATATATATGTGTACTATGCAATGCAGATTTTAGAGTATTTCATCAAGGATTCTTAAGGTATCATAGATTCCCCCTTGATTAGATAACTCTATGTTTTCCCTCAGCTCTATCTGTCTTCATTGGGAAATAACTTACCTGAAGATGAGGGTGTCTATTCACCTCATCTGATCCTCCTAGTCTGCTGCAAAATGTATCAGCTGAGGTCTTCAGCTGATCTTGTGCTCTTCAAGTGCTTGGGTCCAAGAGTCCTAAGCTATAGCATAGGGTCTTGAATCTTTCTTCAGCTAGGGGCTTAGTCAAGATATCTGCTCTTTGGATATCTGTGTGAATTTTCTCCATCTTGATGTCCTTCTTTTCAAGGTGGTCTCTTATGAAATGGTGTCGAATGTCGACATGCTTGCACCTTGTGTGGAGGACTGGATTTTGAGTGATGGCAATGGCACTGCTGCTGTCACAAAAGATAGGGACTTCTTTTGCCTCTACATTGTAATCTTTGAGTTGTTGAGCTAGCCAGAGTAGCTGACTACAACAACTTCCAGCTGCCATATATTCTGCTTCAGTGGTGGATGTTGCAACTGAGGTTTGTTTCTTAGAGAACCATGATATCAGCTTGCTGCCTAGAAATTGACAGGTTCCTGATGTGGATTTCCTATCAATTCTGCATCCTCCAAAGTCTGAGTCAGAGTAGCCACTTAATTCTAGATTGTCATCAGCAGGGTACCATAGACCTAGGTTGACTGATCCTTTTAGGTACTTGAGAATCTTCCTTGCTGCTTCTAGATGACTTTGCTTTGGGTTTGCTTGAAACCTAGCACATACTCCTACAGCGAATGTTATGTCTAGTCTGCTGGCTGTAAGGTATAGTAGAGATCCAATCAGTGCTCTATATTCAGCTTGATCAACTGCCTTTCCGGACTCATCTGGTTCCATTTTGAAAGATGTCATCATAGGAATCCTTGCAGTCTTGCTTTGTAGAGCTTTGAATCTTTCTAGCAGACTCTTGGTATACTTGGACTGGTTGATGAAGATCCCTTCTGGACTCTGATTGACTTGAAGTCCTAGGAAATAGTTCATCTCACCCATCATGCTCATTTCGAATTTTCCTTGCATAAGTTCAGAGAACTTCTTGCACATTTCTTGATTGGGTGATCCAAATATAATGTCATCTACATATATTTGTACCATTAGAATGTCTTCTCCTTCTTGTATTCTGAAGAGAGTTCTATCAACTTTGCCTTTTGTATATCCATTGTCGAGTAGAAATTGTGATAATGTGTCATACCAAGCTCTAGGGGCTTGTTTTAGACCATAGAGAGCCTTCTTCAGTCGATATACTTGATCACCTTTTTCAAATCCTGGAGGCTGCTCTACATATACTTCTTCTACCAGAATACCATTTAGAAAAGCACTTTTGACATCCATTTGGTATACTTTGAAGCCCATAAATGATGCATAGGCTAGAAATAGTCGAATGGCTTCTAATCTGGCTACTGGAGCAAAAGTTTCATCGTAGTCAATTCCTTCAGATTGTGAATATCCTTTTGCAACTAGCCTTGCTTTATTTCTAGTTATTACATCATGTTCATCCTTCTTGTTCTTGAATACCCACTTTGTTCCTATTACATTGTGGTTTTCAGGTCGATCTACCAATTCCCAGACTTCATTTCTTTCGAATTGGTTTAGTTCCTCTTGCATAGCAATGATCCAATTGCTATCAGTCATTGCTTCTTCTATGTCAGCTGGTTCAATGTTGGAGAGGAAAGCACACCAGCAGAACATAGATGATTGAGAATTCTGATTCAGTTGTCTTCTTGTCTTGACACCTGATTCTGCTCCTCCTAAGATGAGGTTTGATGGATGATTGTTCCTCCATGTATGTCCTACAGGAGTACCTGCATTAGATGAACTTGGATTCTCATCTGTTCTATTGTCATCAGGAGGGTTGATTTGATTTGGTCGATCATCATCTGTATCTTGGGTATCAAAGAGATCATTCCCCCTTGCATTTGGGATTGTTGCATGTTGATTGTGGATCACTTGTTCAGCTTGAGTTTGAGATCTAGTGACTGGTCTGTGTGTTTTATCTTCTTTTGGTTCTTCAGGGAATGGTTCATTGACTTCAATAAATTCATCAGACTTCTTCTTGATCACTAGTTTCTTCATCTGTTCTGCAGCTGAGGTTGTTTCTACTGCACTCTTTTCACAAGATTCATCAAAAACAACATGTGGTGTTTCTTCCACAAGAAGGGTACGTTTGTTGAATACTCTAAATGCTTTGCTAGTTGAGGAATATCCCAAGAATATCCCCTCATCTGCTTTGGCATCAAAAGCATTCAACTTACTTTTCCCATTGTTGTGAATGAAACACTTACAACCAAAAATATGAAAGTAAGATACTCTAGGTTTTCTTCCTTTCCACAGTTCATATGGGGTTTTCTCATGGATTTTGTGAATACCTGACCTGTTTTGAGTGTGACAGGCTGTGTTGATAGCTTCTGCCCAAAGTTTCTTAGGAGTAGAGAATTCAGCAAGGAGTGTTCTTGCAGCTTCTTTAAGTGTTCTGACTCTTCTTTCAGCTACACCATTTTGTTGTGGTGTTCTTGCTGCACTTGTCTCATGCTGAATACCATTAGAAGTACAATATGCAATAATATAAGAGTTAATAAATTCAGTGCCTTTGTCACTTCTAATTTTCACAATAGGTTCTCCTTTCTCTACTTGGATCCTCTTTAACAGTTCAGGAAGCTTCTGTTGAGTTTCACTCTTCTTGTATAAGAAGATAACCCAAGTAAACTTGGAGTAGTCATCTACAACAATAAGGGTGTATTTTCTTCCTGTTAGAGTGGTTGGAGTGATTGGTCCAAAGAGATCCATGTGTAACAGTTCAAGAGCTCTGCTGGTTGATGCTGTCTTCTTGGTCTTGAAGGAGACCTTTGTTTGCTTTCCTTGTTGACATGCATCACAGACCTGATCTTTACAGTAGAGTTCATTAGGCAGACCATCAACTAAGGACTCCCTTGCTAACTTGTTCAGAGTCTTAAAGTTCAGATGACTAAGACATTTGTGCCATAGCCAGCTGACATCTTTAGGGCTTTTCACAAGCAGACATGTATCCTTAGGACAGCTGTTCCAATTTGCAAGATACATACTTCCCTTTCTAGATCCTGTTAGAAGGTTTTATTTTGTTCTTTTATCACTTATGAGACATTCATCTTTAGAAAATTTAACTGAATAACCAGTGTCACAAAAATGAGAAACAGATAATAAATTAAACTTAAGACCTTCTACATATGATACATCATGTACCTCAATGTCACCATTTCTAAGGGTGCCCTATCCTTTTGTGTTACCGTGCGCGTTATCACCAAAGAAGACTTTTGGACCTTTCTTTTCTGTGTAGTTGGTCAGCAGGTCTTTGGTTCCAGTCATATGGGTTGAGCATCCACTATCTATGTACCATATCTCTCCTGCTAGACCTCCTTTTCTGTATAGGTCCCTCCTTTCCTGCAAGAAAGGTTAAGTCTTAGGTACCCATTTTGTTTTGGGTCCTTGGGTGTTAGTACTACCCTTGGGAACCCACATATACATTGGTCATTTGAACAACCTTGAGCACTTGAGTTGTTTCCCTCGGGCATCACAGAACCAAATCTTACCAGTTAACACCTTGGACTGATCTGATTTGTTGTTTGTGTCAGCTAAGTAATAGTCAAATTGTTTTCCTTTATAGGAGTGAACATACAATATCTTTTGACTAGTTACATTCGGCCTGGGTGCATTAGCTGGTCGATGCACACGATTATATGGACCATACTCTTCTGTTCTCACAATATCATAAGAGATAGGGGGTGCAAAGTGAACAGATTTGTTTGAAGAAGATTTCTTCTTCTTGGCTGGAGCAGCATACAGCTGAGACTGTCTCAGACGAGATGGTCTAGGCTGTTTGCTGTTCCTCTGTATAGGTTTGGGGTTAACTTTTCTTTTACCATTTTTGGTGTTGGAATAGTTAGCCTTAGTTGGTACAGATGCCTTTTGGTTCATATTGAGTTCATTGTGTTTAGAACACTCACCCTGTTCATGTGTCTGAGTAGTGCACTGGTTAGGTGTACTACCCCCAGCTGGAGAGGATGTTGATGGATTAAGTTCATAGCCTAAACCCATCTTATTGCCATTTGATCTATAATATTCAGAGATACTTTCAATAGTAGTCGAGGCTTTATTGAATTCTGATATCTTTTGATCTAGGCATTCCTTCTCCTTTTCTAAGAGCTTGTGTGATTGGAAGAGATCATCGAACTTAGATTGAAGTATACGAAATTCTTTGGTTTCTAAGGCTTGAGTTTCTAACATCCCCTCATACAACTGAGTTGTTGTGGTATTTTCTTCCTTAAGAAGTTCCACTTCTTTGGTCAACCTTTCATTCATGGTGACTAACTCAGGGGTGTTATCAAACTTAACCTTTTTCAACCTAGCAATTTCTTTCCTTAAATCCTTATTCTCCTCTTCCACTTCTATAAAGGCTCTAGTGGCAATATCCAGATCACCTTTTACCTTTCTTAAAGATTGATAATAGGTGTCTTCTGATTCGCCTTCAGATGAGTTTATGTCATCTATTTGTGAGAAAATAGGTGAATGGAAAGTAGTAGTATAAGAGTTTACCTCATTTTCTCCTATGGCCATCATAGCTAGATCGTCTGAATCATCTGAGTAGATTTGACAGTCTGGTGATGTAGGAAGTTCATCACTTTGATATTCAGATTCTTCAGTCAGCATTGCTTGCTTATCTGAAGTTCTTCTCCTTGGCCTTCTTTCTTCTTTGTCGTCCAGCTCAGGGCATTCATAGACATAGTGTCCTGGTTTACGACAATTGAAGCATGCTCCAGGCTTTTGATTTGAATTGCCTTTCCTTGGAGGTGTGGCATCTCTTTTTCTGGAGCCTCGGCTGTCAGATGACTCCACATCCTTTCTAGGATGTCTTTCTGGTGTTCTTTCTCTGGAACCTCTGGAGGGTGATCTTGCTCTTCTATCTTTGTAGTTTCTATAGAACTTTCTATATTTGCTGTTGAGGGTGTTCATCCTTTCGAATCTCTTGATCATAAGAGCCATTTGTTCCTTCAGACTCATGTCTGATTCTTCACAGTCTTCTGTTTTCAGAGAGGTCTTGCCAGATGAGGTGCTTGCAGCTTTTGTATTTGCTGCCTTGAAAGCTATAGTCTTGGAAGTGGATGGAATAGCAATAGGTTCATCATTTTCTGAGTTTTCTTCTCTTTCAAGATCATATTCATGGGCTTTTAGATTCTGAAATAGAGTCTGTGCAGACCACTCCTTGATATCTTGAGTATCTTTGATGATGGTCTTCTTGAGTCTCCATTTCTTGGTTAGAGAGTCTAATATCTTTAGATTTTTCTCTCTATTTGTATATTTCTTGCCCAGCGATTCTATCTCATTGATGATCTTGGTAAATCTATTGTCTAATTGATCAATAGACTCTTCTGGTTGCATTTTGAAATGCTCAAACTTCTTGACTGCTGTTGTCAGCTTGCTCTCCTTGATCAGCTCGGTTCCTTCACAGAGGAGTGCTAGAGCATCCCACATTTCCTTAGCTGTTTCACAATTGATTACTTTTGCAATGTACTCATTTGGAAGAGTTTGCATGATGTAATCTTGAGCAATGTTGTCAAGATTTGACTGCTTCATCTCTTCTGGTGTGAGATCCTTCATCGGCTTGGGGGCTAGTTCTCCAACTGGAACTTCTGGATCACCATTTGCAGTGTTGACTGCCATGATGGTGATTGGGCCTTCAGTGATTACTGACCACATCTTGTAGTGGACTGATGTGAGATTCTTCCTCATCCTGATCTTCCAGTAATCATAATCCTCCACTGAAAACTTAGGCAACTTACGCATATTAGCACTCATGCTGTATGAGTTTTCGAAAACAAGTTTTTCAAAAGAAAAAGATCTGTTCAAGAGGACTACAGAGAGACTCCCTCAAGTCTTCTGATAATCTAGAGACAGTAGTCCGTTAGAACCACTACTCTGATACCACTTGTTGGTCCCTGAACGAGTAGTGAATGGGATTAAAGTCTAGAGGGGAGGGGTGAATAGACTTTAAAACTTTTTCAAGAGAGTTGGGAACCTCTTCTGATTGCTATGTCAGCTGGACTACAAGTCTGCTGGTCCAGATGATTATAGTGATCTGATAGAGGAGGTTATATGCGGAATTATGGTAGGCCTTGTTTAGACTCGTTCTCTTAGTTTCTTTTGAAAGTGCCAAGTTATTTAGTTAATAGAAATACTCAGCTGATGCTGGTTTGAGAGTTGTGGCCTTGTTTTGAATACAGTTAAAACACAGTATGCACTATATAAGATAAATGAAATGACAGTAAAGTAAAGTGCAGAAAGTAAATAACACCAGGTTTATAGTGGTTCGGATATACGATCCTACGTCCACTCTCACGTCCTAACGTGATGTTTAATCCCTTTAATTTACCGCAAATTACAAGGGTCTTGACCTTTATAGTCCCAAGGATAGGACTTTGAGATCTGAGCCGTCCTAACAGCTACGGTCTCCACAAGTGATTGTAAGCACTTGCACTTTGAGGGTTTCAAAAACTTTAACCTTTCGGAGAGGGTTTGGGGTTTTTGAAGAGTATCCAACTAGTGATTCAAGCTTATAATTTGCTTAATCACTTTGCCTAAAACAAATGATATACAATGTGAAATGGGTTTCAGGTTCTTAAGGGTTGGATAGAAATCACTTAAGAGCTATGGATAATCTAATGGATTCTGGCTCTTTGAGAATTCTTGAGATAATACGACTTTAGCTTGATTGCTTGCTGGAAGTGTTGAATTCTCTTGTTGTGACTTCGTATCTTTGTGATTTCTCATCCTCTTGTATTTATAGTGGTGATTGCTTGCAACTAGCCGTTGGAGTTGACTAGCCGTTGGGGCAATCTTTCCATAATGGCTTGATTCCTTGATTCCAGCCGCTTGATTGCTTCAATTCTGGGATCATGTCAATCTTCTAAATAAGGTAGGTCTCTGTTTAAATTGCAAGATGACTTTGGAATCAGCCGAGTCCTGAAAGAGCACATAGTCGTCTGATTTGAACTTCTAGTCTTCTGACTACTCTTCTGGCCTTGAGTCTTCTGTCTTCTGATATCAGCAGAGTAAAACTCTTCTGATCTGGCAGTTCTTTTGTCCTGCACTAGGCCATCTTCAATCTGGGACTCCATCAGTCAAATAGGTATACAAGCACCTATCTTAACTGGTCTTCAAGGATCTCCTAGTCTTCATGTCTTCTACTCTTCTCATCTTGAGAGAGCGCATGTAAGCCGGGACTGTGCTGATCAACTGATATCTATACAGTCAATCACACAAGACTAGTCTAAGCTGTTCTATACAAAGTCAGCTGATCCTATTACATTTATAAACTCTAAGTGTTTTGGCCATCAAAACTATTCTAACATCAAGTGGGGCTTAGGGTGAATTTATATCCCAACAGGTGGGTTCATATCCCAACAATTTTCCTCTTTTTGATGAAGCCAAAACCACTTAATCTAATCTATCAAACTTATTCAAGCAAGATAAATTAAAGCAGTTTATAATGTAATTAAACACACACAGAAGGCTTAGATGAAGACAATGAGAGGTTGTCTTATGAGCCGAGGAAAAATACTTGTATTAATGATATGCAATGAGTACATATTACAAGTTTTTCTATCACCTAAAAAAATTTCTTCATCTTCTTCTGGTCTTCTGTTAGATTCGGAATGCAAGGTACAAATGAACATGTATAGCTTTTTATGTAGATAAATATGTCGCTCTCGGAGGAGTCGACACGTGGAAACTGGATAAGTTATGATAGTTGTAATTAGGTTAATATATTGAAGAAACATGATTAATACACCCCCTGGGTTCGAGTAGAGGAATTAGAGGAATCAGAGAAATCAGAGCAATTGGGCCTTTGGCCCATATGTGGAGAAATTAATAGGTCTTGGGCTGGGGAAGATTTGGCCCAAGAATGGAATTATAGCCTGTCTTCCTTGGCTAAGTCCTGGGAATCGTTCAAACCCACGTAAATAGGGGTCGATAAGCTGAAGAACCGAGTCTTCAGGGAGATAAGCCGAGTCCTTAGGGATTTGAGGCCGAATTCCTAGATATACGCCGAGAATTCAGGGAGAATCAGTCTCTCCCTCTCCGCAGAGAGGGGCCAGGTATATAAAGAAGGTTATTTCCATATTCTTGAAAAAGTTATTATTATGATACATACATTTTACTGATTATACACACTGCCATACAAAATATACGCTAATAGTGAAGAGAGACTTCACCATATTCGCCGGAATTCCCCTAGATATACAGGGGAATTTCTCTTTGATTTCGCCTACGATAAGTTCTGACTTGAGCGTCGGAGTTTCTACGCCGGAGGCCCCCTCCGGTGTACTTTTGCAGGTCAAATTTGGACTTACGAGAAGATTCACACGAGGATTGTCAAAGGCGAACGAGTGATTGAAATCGTGATTAACAGTGTTCGGAAGGGAACGGCTTATATCCGTAAGCATTCTTTTTCGACGCATCAACTGGCGCCGTCTGTGGGAACATTTCAAGCTAAGGCGTGAGAAAAGTTCCGTACTGATATGGGTGGAGGACAAGATCCAACAAAGCAGACAAAGGAGAAAGGAGATTCCACTGCTCCACTTCCTCTTCCTCCGCCCCCTCCAGGATTTCCTTCAAATCGGAATTTAGGGAAACGTCCCATGGATCACACACCAGAAGATATTCCTCCTCCAGGTGTTCCCTCAAATCGAAACCTAGGGAAACAACCGGTAGACCACACACCGGAGGATATCCCTCCCACTCAGGAAGGAGACACACCAGGTATCTCAGGAGCGTCAGGGAGTGGGATAAATAAGGATAACCCTAACACTCAACCAGAACTCTTGACTGTCTCTCGAGATCAGTTGGATGAGATGATAGCGCAATCAGTGGAGAGGATAATTGCTGCTCGAGGGCTTCGCCCTCCTGAACCTGTTCACAAGGGCACACGACCGAATCCACCCGAACATGTCATTGATTCGGTCCCAGTCCCTTCCAGGAACGAAGATCCCCCTCGAAACCCAGAAGAGAAAGTACCTTCCCAGGCTGAGAGGAGCGTCCTGGAAAGACCCCTTCGGAGGGACGCAGAACGAGTCCTTGGGGATATCACCGTGGATACGGGGATGGGAGAAAGCACGGACGACACATATCAAGGGGCCGTCAGTGATCAGATACAAGCTCTGCGCAAAGAGATGAGGGATATGCAGAGACATATTACTGACAACGTAAGTAAACCCTCTTACACCACTGGATATCAATTTTCACCTACTATTTTACAAGACAAACTGCCCTCTAACTTCAAATCTTTAAATTTTGAATACGATGGCACTTCGGATCCCTATGAGCACTTGATGAGATTTGAGAACGCGGCCTTACTGCACCGGTATGGGGAAGGGGTCAAATGTCGAGTATTTCTGACTACCTTGTCCAAGGCTTCACAGCAATGGTTCACACAGTTAGGACCAGATACTATCCACTCATGGTCCGAATTCAGCGAATTGTTCCTGCACCAATTCGCCAGCGCTAGGAGACAGCCTAGAGCTACCCTTACTTTGTTCAACATGCGCCAGGGAGAGAACGAGAGCTTACGAGCTTTCTTAAAGAGATTCAACCAAGCGGCTCTAGAGGTGCCTACAGCCTCCTCGGAGGTCAAGATCAATGCCCTCACCAACGGGTTGCGTGACGGAGATTTATTCACCTCTTTGGCTAAGAAGCCAGTTCGGACTTTTGATGAATTGTTGAGGAGAGCTGAGAAATACCTCACCCTGGAAGAGGTAAGGAAAGCTAAGCGGTCGGAGACCAGGGCTATAGTGGGTAATGGAGAAAGGAGGAAAGAAATTCCACTTAGAAGGCCAAGTCCAGAGAGACATCGGAGCTCTAGAAGACTGGAAAACGTAAGAAGAGAGGAAGTTGCACCCTGGAATCCCAGGAGAGGGGCCAAGAGATATACCCCTTTGAAGATAGAGCCGGCAGAAGTCCTAGAGGTGGCAGGGGACCATCCAGATATGAAATTCCCCTACTCAAGAAGTAGAGGTCCCCAAAACCCAAAGTCAAACAAATTCTGTAGGTTCCACAACGATTATGGCCACGATACCAACCAATGTTGGCATCTGAAGGATGAGATAGAGAGGATGATTCAGGCAGGCCACCTGAAGGAGTTCATTTTTAGAGACCGACAAGGCCCCAGGGGTCAAAAGAGGAAGGACCCCGAGGGGAAGCAGGAAGACGATAGAAGAGATCAGAGAAAGGGCAATGAGGAGCCACCACCCCCTCCCCAGAAGAGGGGAACTATTCATATGATTATGGGAGGCCCTGCTGATGGGGACTCCTTCAGGCAGAGGAAGCAGAGCGTTCGGTCGCTGAAGAATGAGAGGAATATAGAGCACCATGAGGTGGGAAAGATGGCAGAGGGCCCAGACATCCATTTCGGGCCCGAGGACGCCGGGGAGCCTAGAGAAATTCATAATGATGCACTGGTCATTACCACGGATATAGCAGGATACGATGTAGCAAGAATTTTTGTAGACACTGGAAGCTCTGCCGTTATCATGTTCTTGGAGTGCTTCAAGAAGATGGACTTGAACATAAAGCTTAGACCGGTGGAGACAGCTCTGTATGGATTCTCAGGGGGAGCCATTCAACCCCTTGGTTCAGCGTTACTGCAAGTAGGGTTAGGAGTTGCCCCTAACCGTCGAGTACAAGTCATAGAATTCTTGATCGTAGATGTCCCATCTTCCTATAACGTAGTAATGGGAAGGCCAAGCCTGAATATTTTTCAGGCAGTGATCTCCACCTTCCACATGAAGATGAAGTTCCCTGCCTCGGGGGGTGTGGGAGAGATATGTGGCGATCAATACCAGGCAAGGAAGTGTTACGTGGAATCGGTCAAGATAGCAGACAGGGCCGTGTTCCGAGGAATAGAGAGATTTAAGGGCGGAGACCCTGAGCTGAAAAGACAGAAAGTAGGGGAGCTAATGCAAGAGCAACCCAAAGTTAAAGCGGACGAAGAGTTAATGAGCATCGAGCTTTACCCAGGAAAGGAGGGATTTACAACCAAGATAGGTACGAATATGAACCCTGAACTTCAGAGAAAGATGATACTCACCCTCCAGGAGAATGCAGATATCTTTGCATTCACGGCGACGGATATGACGGGTATCCCTCCAGAAATAGCAGTGCACCACTTGAATGTGGATCCTAAGGCTAGGCCTGTGAAACAGAAGTTGAGGAACTTCGGAAAAGAGAAGAACCTCATAGTAAAAGAGGAAATCGATAAATTGTTAAATGTAGGGCACGTGAAGAGAGTGCAGTTCCCTGAGTGGCTCTCGAACGCGGTGCTGGTGTCCAAGGGAGCCGGCAAATGGAGGATGTGCATTGACTTTAGGGACCTGAACAAAGCCTGCCCTAAAGATCATTACCCCTTACCCAGGATTGATCAACTGGTGGACGCCACGTCCGGGTTTGAATTACTCAGCATGATGGATGCATATCAGGGGTACCATCAGATCCAGCTGAACCCCCTCGATATACCAAAGGTATGCTTTATTGCAACATGTGGTACCTTTGGTTATGTACGTATGCCGTTTGGACTGATAAACGCAGGAGCCACCTATCAAAGGATGGTAGACTCGGTGTTCCGGGAACAGATAGGGCGAAATATGGAGGTTTATGTAGATGACATGCTAGCTAAAAGCATTAAGGCAGAGGAACACATTGACGACCTGAAAGAGATATTTCAGGTAATTAGAGAGAATGGCATCAAACTTAACCCTGCCAAATGCTCTTTTGGAGTGGGGTCAGGGAAATTTCTCGGATATATGGTGACGCAAAGAGGGATAGAGGTCAACCCTATCAAGGTGAAAGCGGTCCTTGACATGCAACCCCCTCGAAACTTGAAAGAATTGCAGACTTTGAACGGAAGGATCGCAGCCCTTAGCAGATTTATAGCTAAATCAGCAGAGAAGAGTCATCACTTCTTCAGAACGCTAAGGAAGGGGTCAAGATTCGAATGGGATGAGCAATGCCAGAAGGCTTTTGAAGAATTGAAGCGCCATCTGGAACAACTTCCAAAATTAACTAAGCCTACTCAGGGAGACGTCCTACTCCTATACCTCTCAGTAGGGGAACACTCCCTGAGCACGACCCTGATGAAAGAGGAAGGCTCCACACACCAGCTTGTATATTATGTGAGCAAGGTGATCCAAGGAGCGGAAACAAGGTATTCAGAGGTGGAAAAGGCAGCCTTGGCAGTGGTGGTGACGGCCAGGCGACTACGCCCTTACTTCCTATCTTATAAAGTGATGGTGAGGACTAATTTCCCGTTGAAGCAGACGCTAGGGAGAGCAGATTTATCAGGAAGAATGGTCAAGTGGGCAGTAGAACTGCAGGAGTATGATATAGACTATGAACCAAGGAGAGCCATCAAGGCTCAAGCTCTAGCGGATTTCATTCAAGAGTCCACCAGAGTGGAAGAAGAACAGGGATGGAAGGTATATGTGGATGGCTCAGCATCCGCCTTAGGATGTGGAGCAGGGATATTACTGATTGACCCTGAGGGTCAGGAAGTGCAGGTGGCTGTCAAATTTCGATTTTCCACCTCAAACAATGGTGCAGAATATGAGGCCCTGATCAGAGGAGCTAGCATGGCTGCAGAGTTAGGGGCGCAAAAGGTCACCTTGTACTCCGATTCACAGTTGATAGTACAGCAGGTCATGGGGGAGTACCTCGCCAAGGATGAGAGAATGATCACTTATCTAGAAGAGGTAAAGAAATTAAAAAATAAATTCCATACTTTTGAAGTGGTACAGGTACCAAGAGAAGAGAATACGAAAGCGGATGGACTGTCAAAATTGGCTAGTTCCACTGAATTCGAGGGAGACGGACAGGTAACCCTGTTGGTGGCAGATCAAGTAGCTACGGAAACCCTGATCGGGGAGATAACAGCAGGGGATGATTGGAGGAAAGAAATATGGGAAGAATTGAACAGGGGTCCAGTAACCCCAATGTCCAAGGAAGCAAAGGCGTGGAGAAGGAAGTATTGCATCCTGGGAGGCCAATTATACAAGAGGTCTTTCACTCAACCTTATTTGAAATGTCTCTCAAAAAGAGAAGCAGAGCTAGTGATCAAAGACATCCATGAAGGTTGCGCATCCAGCCATGAAGGGTACCAGACCATGGTGAAGAAAGTGTTCAGGGCAGGTTTCTACTGGCCTAATATAATCAGGGACGCTAGAGAATACGTGAAGAGATGTGAGAAGTGCCAGAAGAATGGACCCTTGATACGGGTACCTGCAGAAGAAATGGGGGCTATGTACTCGCCCTGTCCCTTCGCCAAATGGGGAATCGATCTGGTGGGACCCTTCCCCTTGGCACCAGGAGGGAGAAAATTTCTAATTGTAGCCGTGGATTATTTCAGTAAATGGGTAGAGGCTGTGCCCTTGGCCAAAATCGAAGAGGATAATGTAATTATTTTTCTTGCTAGACATATTTGTTGCAGGTTTGGAGTACCTAGAATCTTGGTTTCCGATAACGGAACGCAATTCAATGGAGAGAAAGTAAGGAGATGGTGCGAGAGATGGAACATCACGCAGAGGTTTACCTCAGTAGCCCATCCACAAGCTAATGGGCAGGTAGAAGTTACAAATAGAATCCTGGTCGATGGTATTCGAACACGATTGGAAGAAGTAGGAGGAAAGTGGGTGCAAGAGTTGGACAACGTCCTCTGGTCCTACAGAACCAGCCCTAAGACAGCTACAGGTGAATCTCCCTTCTACTTGGTATATGGAGCAGCAGCAGTGATACCTCCTGAAGCTAGACTCAAATCACACCGGATCACTTATTTCGAAGAAAAGAGAAATGAAGAATTGATGAGGGAAGCGCTGGACCTAGTAGATGAAGAGAGGGAGATGGCGAGATTAAAAGCAGAAAGGTACAAGAGTCGGATCAAGGCAGCCTACGACCGCAGGGTAATCCCTCGCTCTTTTAAAGTTGGGGAGTTAGTCCTTCGGAGGGCAGATGCTTTGAAGAACACTGGGAAGATGGAACCCAATTGGGAAGGTCCGTACAGGGTAATACAGGTACTCAAAGGCGGAGCATACAAGCTCCAGGACATGACAGGGAAAGAGATACTAAGGCCATGGAACGTGTGCCACCTGAAGAGATTTTATGTTTGAGGAAGGTGTAATTCCCCTACTTCCTTTCTCTTTATGAACAATTTCGAATATTTACTTCTTGTTCGAATAATTGCTTCACCGGCACTCTTTTTCCCTCTACGTGGGTTTCCCCTTGGGGTTTTACCACGGAGAGGTTTTTAATGAGGCCGGCATAGGTTCCCCTTATTTGCCTATGTTGATAAACACTTTTGATCAATGGAGCACGGGTTTTGATAAAATTTCAGTATATCCCTGGATGCATGTTAATATTGCGATGAGATGATTTTTATGTGCCAACTTTATGATGAAATGTTTCTCATATGTTAATACCGTGTTAAGATAACTGTTAAGGACTTGCATGATGAGCGCTGAGTATAATGAGTATATTCTGGAAACTGAAGCATAACATGATAAAAAACGTTACAAGATAGAGAAATTTACGCCAACTTATGAATGCTCGAATAGAGAATACCTAGGAAAGTTTCCTAAAGTTCCCATTCACGATAGCCTCTAAAGCTAGGGGGAGTAGGGGATACAGCGGAAGATATAATGAACTTGTCGATAAACCCTATCCCGGAAGATTCTCAAAACCCTCACGAGGGGGTACAGTGGAAGACATAACTCTTACGAGTATAAACTAACTCTCACGAGTATAAACGAACTCTTACGAGTATAAACTAACTCTCACGAGTATAAACGAACTCTTACGAGTATAAACTAACTCTTACGAGTATAAACACTTTAACTTCAGGGAGAGTATAATCCCTAAGAACTCTTACGAGTATAAACTAACTCTCACGAGTATAAACGAACTCTTACGAGTATAAACTAACTCTCACGAGTATAAAAGAACTCTTACGAGTATAAACTAACTCTCACGAGTATAAACGAACTCTTACGAGTATAAACTAACTCTTACGAGTATAAACACTTCAACTTCAGGGAGAGTATAATCCCTAAGAACTCTTACGAGTATAAACTAACTCTTACGAGTATAAACACTTTAACTTCAGGGAGAGTATAATCCCTAAGAACTCTTACGAGTATAAACGAACTCTTACGAGTATAAACTAACTCTCACGAGTATAAACGAACTCTTACGAGTATAAACTAACTCTTACGAGTATAAACACTTTAACTTCAGGGAGAGTATAATCCCTAAGAACTCTTACGAGTATAAACTAACTCTTACGAGTATAAACAGCCTAAGGGAAAAGATGATCCCTGAGATCCTAACCTCTGGGGGATGTAATCTTTAAAAACCCTAGTACTAAGGGAGAGACTAGAAGCCCTACCAAAATCGCCAAGTAAGTACAGGGATATCAACCCTATCTCCTCATTAAGGTTCCTCTAGGAGCTTTAGAGCCTTTACGTGTTAATAAAATGCTGAAAACATGCTAGATGCATAAGCAGGATGAATATTATGTTACACATCTAATCAACAGAATTAGAGATATATGTATGCATGCCAAACGGTAATTGTGCAGGTACGATATCAAAAGAAAAGCAGAAATATCCAAAGACCTAAGGCACCATGCCTAGGCCCTCCACAAGAAAACCCCGGAGTGTGGAGTCTCCGGAAAATACCAAAAGAGGCCTTAGAGGCCTTAGCAAAATAAAAAGTGTCTTAAAGTATCAAACTGTTGTCAGAGAAATAAAAATTATCAAGAGAGGGGAATGGTATCCTTCCCCTCAGAACCTGCTCCTGTCTCCTCAGCTTGCCCGCTAGAATCACCCCTCTCTACCTTCTCCACCAGAGCGTGTGCTGCCACAGTAGTCACCGGAGTTGGATTATCTACGTGAATAGGAAAAGTCATATCCTTCGCCGGTGCCAAATCATCTAAACTCCGAGCAGCACCCTTCAGCTCCAAGATCGCCTTCCTCATCCCCGGCAACCACCAAGGAGTGTTGATATCTTCCTTCGCATCTTCGGGGAACTTAGGGGGAGTATCCAGCTCATCCAGTCGAAGAGCACGGGTATACTGACCATTAAAACCAGGGGCAGAATGTTCAGCCACAGCATTAGAAAACCCATGATCAATGAAATGAGGGATATATGCACCCATGGCCCCTAGGAAACTGCTGCTCTGAAGAAAGGCCTCCAACCACTCCTGATGCAAGGTACCTAGAAATTGTTGACCTATGGCAGAGGTAAACAAGGACTCTATGCATAATTTCATACCAGTCAGGGGAAGAGTAGCCTCCAGCTGTTTAACCTGTTTACCGAACTCTTCCTTCAACGAAGAAATCTCCCCAGAGAGTGTCGCTTGGAGTATTTTACACCTCTGATTAGCATCCCGTAATTCTGCATCGAGTATCTCCTTCTTCACCTTCTCCAGCTCTACCTGACTTTGGAGGTCATCTACCTGCTGGAGGGACTGGAGGGCTCTTTCAGACATGTTGGAAAACAGAAGACCAAACTACACAAGAAACAACATCAAGAAGTAAGGTATCTATATTCTCTTCTATGAGTCATTCAAAGCAATATCCATATTGAAAACCTACCTGTGTGAAATTGTGGGCGGCGTGCACAATTCGCTCTTCTGAAGAAAGAGCACTGAGGGCCTCGGTGGCAGAGGTCGGAGTATAACGTTCTACGAAAGCCAATAGATGGTCGACGTTGATTTCATCGGGAGCATCAAAAGCAACATTAGACGGAGAGGATTTGACTTTGGATTTTTTCTTCTTAGAAGCATCGGAAACAGGGGGCAAAACAGAGACCATGGCTTTCTCGGTAGAGGAACGAGTGCGCTTGGCAACAGACCCAGTGGCAGGTTTCGCTGGGGAAGGAATAACAGGGGCCTTTGAAGAGCTTTCAGGGGCTGGAGACTTTGCAACCATCGAAAGAGGAGCAGCATCGCGAGAAATTTGGGTTAACCAACTCATAGCTGCATAAAGGAATACAAACGACATTAATAAACACTGCAGTTCGAATTGTGAGGACAATACTAAGGAAAAAGAGATGGTATTACCATCGTCGGGACCTAGGGGGTAATCGGGGCGACCGAAACCGAAATGAGAAAGGGCTCTAGGATTTTTGCAAATGCTCATTACATCAAAAAAGCCATGAGTGGAAACATTGTCATTTAGATGGTTCATCACATCCAAATTCAGAGAAGAACAAACAGAGAGAGGAGGACGAGGCACCCCAGGGTTCTCATAAATCCACCCTTCATGAGGAAAATCCCAAGGAACGGGGTTTGTAACAAAGAAGTAATAGTCCTTCCAGTCTTGGACTCCTTCATGGAGCTTCTCCATGAATTTTCCAGCCCTGGAAGGACGGCCAGAAGTATAGAAAAACCCATCTGCGTACTTACACATGTACTGAGTTAGAAAAAGCTGGGCTGAGGGTTCGCCACCATTCCCCTTCATCAAAATGTAAAAACCTAGCATTGCTCGAATAGCATTGGGGGTGAATTGGTTGAGGGGTATGCGCAGGTAAGTAGAGATCTCAGAAAAATAAGGGTGAATCGGGAAGCGGAGGCCTGCTTTTAACTGAGCCTCCCAGAAGGCCAAGGTGTTAGTACCAGGAAAATTCAGGCGTTCCCTCCTATGGGCGGCCCTAACGGCGTAATCGGTGGGAAAGATTCCCGACCGGAGAAAAGCGGCAACGCGCTCAGAAGAAAGCAAGGAAGAACCAGCGATGGTGTTTTTTAAAGCAGGGTCGATTACAGGAAAGATAGAAAGAGGATGGGAAGTTGAACTTTCCATTGAAACGGAATCTGAAGAAGATGACATGTTGTAAATGAGAGTAAAAGGGAAGGAATAGGTACCTGAAGAAAGGTCGGTTTTAAGGAGTGGCGACGAAACGGCCGCTGGACGTGCACGAAGAAGTTAAGATCGCAAAGGTGAAAACGAAGATAGAGAATAGATAAATTTGAAATGAAGGGGAAACAGGGTTTTGGTGGAAAAGATGAATTTTGAATGACTACGCTGAAAAGAGAAGAGGGAGAATCGAGGAGAATTAAATGATCCTCCCAATTAAAAGACGCGTGAAAGACAAACGGCGGCTTGATGTTGGATATAGGCGCGTGATTGCGAGATTCAAGGGCACAGTTGCGTGTGGAAGTGTAAAAGACCCAACGCTTTTTGAGAAGTAATTATTACTAGAGGGAATCAAATCAATAAGAATATTTCGAGAGGTATTTTGAGTTTTAAGAAAGGAAATGAAATATTTCTCTGGCATTTATCCCAGGGTTATTATTTTCCTACTCTCCTAAAAATTATTCATTTTATGAGAGTAGGGGGGAGTGGTTGATGTAGATAAATATGTCGCTCTCGGAGGAGTCGACACGTGGAAACGGGATAAGTTATGATAGTTGTAATTAGGTTAATATATTGAAGAAACAGGATTAATACACCCCCTGGGTTCGAGTAGAGGAATTAGAGGAATCAGAGAAATCAGAGCAATTGGGCCTTTGGCCCATATGTGGAGAAATTAATAGGTCTTGGGCTGGGGAAGATTTGGCCCAAGAATGGAATTATAGCCTATCTTCCTTGGCTAAGTCCTGGGAATCGTTCAAACCCACGTAAATAGGGGTCGATAAGCTGAAGAACCGAGTCTTCAGGGAGATAAGCCGAGTCCTTAGGGATTTGAGGCCGAATTCCTAGATATACGCCGAGAATTCAGGGAGAATCAGTCTCTCCCTCTCCGCAGAGAGGGGCCAGGTATATAAAGAAGGTTATTTCCATATTCTTGAAAAAGTTATTATTATGATACATACATTTTACTGATTATACACACTGCCATACAAAATATACGCTAATAGTGAAGAGAGACTTCACCATATTCGCCGGAATTCCCCTAGATATACAGGGGAATTTCTCTTTGATTTCGCCTACGATAAGTTCTGACTTGAGCGTCGGAGTTTCTACGCCGGAGGCCCCCTCCGGTGTACTTTTGCAGGTCAAATTTGGACTTACGAGAAGATTCACACGAGGATTGTCAAAGGCGAACGAGTGATTGAAATCGTGATTAACAGTGTTCGGAAGGGAACGGCTTATATCCGTAAGCATTCTTTTTCGACGCATCAGCTTTCATGTGATCAAGGTCTGTAACATTTTCCTCCTCTATGATTCTGGTTTCAATCTTTTTGACCTCCATGTAGTCAACTCTTCCAGAAACTGTTCTTGGTGCTTCCCATACAGGTTCTTCAGGAACTAGAATTCTATAGCCAGCAGCAGTGGCTATCTTCACAGTTGAGTACCAAAGATCCTTGTCTTCTGCTTCCATGAATTGTTGAAACTGAAGAAAGTCATCTTGTTTGTCTGGTAATGGACCAAATCTCTGAACAATAAATTGAGCAATTTGCCACTTCTTCTTGATATCGTGCCATTTTGGCAGCTCATCTGGGTCCATAACAAAATCTATGAATGTGTCTTCAATAAGCTCTTCGGTCTTCTTTTTCTTTCTCAGCAGGGCAAACTTCCTTTTCATACTTCTTCTTTCTTAGTTCTTTTTCAGTAGGATCCACTGTCTCAGTTGCCTTCCTCTTCTTGGTTACTGTTTTGTACCAATTTCAGCTCTCTTCTCAGCTGGTTTGATTGCAGTGGCCTCAAGAACTATTGGCTTAGTTGTGCTGCTTGGAACAATAGCTGCTTCACTTGAACCTTCTACTTGAGAGGTCAAGTTCTTATTCTTTCTGAACCTGCTGTTTAGATCTTCAATTTTATCTGCCAACTCATCTTGAGAAACAACAAGTTGTGCTTATTGAGTTGCAGTGTCATCCATTAGTTCTTCATCCTCTCTTCCCCTTTTTTGGCTTCATCAACCATATTGGAGAAGACAGAGGTGGCATTTGAAATCTCAGTTTGAAGATCCTTCTTCAGAGATGTGGCATGATGAGCATTCAGATCACTAACCTTAGACAAGGTGTGTTGAATCAAGGAGTCATAAGATGATGTTGCTATCAACTGTGTCATCTTATCAGAAATGACTTCAAGCTTTAATTTGTAGTGGTCTGATCTAATCTGTCTTGAAGCTTTTCATTCCTTGTGTTGGCATCCTGGAGCAATTTCAGAGCTTCCTCCCTTTGCTGATCTGCTGCATTTAGCGTTAAGTTGTAAATGCCTTCCAATCTGGTTGTCTCAAATGCATACAACCTAGCAAATTGGGATGTCCTCTGTACTGCCTTTGTTATTTTAGAGACCATAAAAAAATTAACTTTATCCAACAACTCTGCTCTAAAAGTGTCCTCCATCTCATTTATTTGATTCAGGAGAGTTCTTCTTTGTTCTCTGATTGTTTTCTCCTGAATTTCCATGAGTTTCAAGCTCATTCCCCCTTCCAAGTATGAATCAATAGCCATTCTGACAATGGTGAATATTTCATCTCTAAGAACTGGCAATAGAACTAGGGGCGCTGAACTTGAAGATGACGATGCCTATGCTGATGTAGATGGCCTTCTGGGTTGAACATAAGGCACTATCTCTTTTTTTGCAACATTAGCTGGCTGGGGTAGATTCTGAAGGTAAAATCTCTTACAATGTTCATCATATAACTATGAACTCTGCTTCTTCCTCCTACAACTTCTCGTTGATTTGTGAAAGCCATATCTGCTTCAACATCGAAGTAAAGCTTCAACTCTTCAGAAAAGCGAATTCCTCCTTCTATCTCAACTGTGTTTACCCATCCAGCTGGCAACTCCTCAGCTCTAAGAGCTGGCCGTTCAACACTCTCAAGTCCTTGAATCACTAAGACTTGGGGCTGTGATGATTCAGCTGCAACCATTTCTGGAAGCTGACTAGGTTGAACGTTGGAAGAGACAATATCCTCACTTAGAGTGGTTTCCATCACCTCACTCTAAGTCTGGACTTGTTCTAATGCCTCCAGTTCCAAAGAACCATCTTTGGCAGTGATCTCCACTGATTGCTCAGTTTCAATCTCAGGCTCAACTGATTGTTCAGCTTCCTTGCCCACTTGCATAGATGAACTCCCATCTAAGTCAAGTTTTGGATCAGTTGACTCTCCCTCAGCTGGTCCTCTAGCCTCATATGTGGAGGGATTTTGGCCGTTGGGGTTTTCACCAATGGCTCTGGAATCATTTCCATCGTTGCCATTGTTATTATCCTCAGCAGTGTGCTGAGACGGTGAACTTGGAAGTTTTCCAAGCTTCTTAGCCACCGCCTTAGCCAGTGCGTCGTTGGACAGTAACTGGGTGAAAGAGCTTACTTGAGAAGATTCCTTATGTTCTTGCTCCCAATCATAGTAAGCTTTTTCTCCGCCCATTCCTTTGATGACTTCAAGCAAGTCATTTATCTCTCCTCTTCTGATCTCTATCCATGTACAGATTTTGAGAACTTCCTCAAAAATTGTGGAGAGTTCATTAATCTCTGGGAATCTAAGAATGATCATCCTGGCAAGCTGGACTCTAATCATCCTTTCTCTGGTACATATAAGATACTCAATCATGGAAATTTTGGTTGGGGTGACTCAGTTGGGTCTGGCTGAACAGTGTTATCAGGTTAATTGAGTGAGAGGGGAGAAGAAGATTTTAGAAGAGGGTCTTCTAGATAAGTCCTGGCAATGTTGGTTGCCTCTTCTAAGGGATCAATAAGAGGTTCTGTATGGTGGGTTTCATCAGCTGTGTGAGTATCAACCGATGTTTGATCTTGGTCTGGCTTAGGGGAGGTAGGTTTGGCATGAATTGGGATGGCTTCTATGGGATCAAAAGTGGTTGTGGGTAAGGTAACAGAGCTTAAACCCTTAGGTTTTGAAATAACTCTGGCTTTGGTTCTCTTCTTGCCACCAGAAGAGGGAGTGGGGTTGGGTGTTATCGGTTTTGGTTTAGAGAGGCTTACTTATTTGCTCGGAGAGGCAGAAGGGGTGGACTCTTCTGATTCTAAAGGAACATATATGCCCTTCTTAATCAGATTAGCTCCCTCAGCAAGCTTTGTTGCCGAAACCGATTTGGTCCTTTTTCTTGGAGGAGAAGCTACAATTTCTTCTTCAACCTCCTCAGCTGTCTCAACAGCTGGCTCAACCTCCTCTTCCTCATGCCCAGACGCCTCAACCTCTTCCTCGTACCCAGACGCCTCAACCTCTTCCTCGTACCCAGACGCCTCAACCTCTTCCTCGTATGCAGCATCCTCTTTCTCATTCTATGAAGCTTCCTCAGCTTCTTCTATATTCTTTTCCTCCTCTGCTACTTCCTCAGCTGATTCCTGAGATCTCTTAAGCTTCTTCTCTTCTCGAAGATTTCTTTTGTACTCAACTTATTCCCAAATCCAAGAGTTCCTCTAGGTGCTGACCACGTCTTCTTCTTAGTCAGAATCCTAGTCAACAGAATACTCAACTTATTCCCAAATCCAAGAGTTCCTCTAACAGTGAACTCCTTAGTTTTCTTGTTGAAAATCAATCTTCGATTTTCAACAACCATTCTTTCGAAAAAGAAACCTTGCCAATCTCCATCAATCTGGTCGAAGATTGCTGCCATCACTCTAACCTTCTGGTATGTTAGAGAATCAAGACTGAATGACTGTCCCATCGTTACTCTTCCAGCAATGCCCATAAGGACTTTAAACTTATCAGTTAGCATGCCCTTCTTGGCATTCGATACATCCTTCGCTTTGATTGTTCCACTAGAAAAAAGCTCAATGTATTTCTTCTCTTTTCCTTCAATGTATGTCGAGATCTTAATTTTTCCACCAAGAAGGTTGAACTCAACCTTCAAAACTTCCCTGGTAATTTTCACGGAGTGATTACCAACATATGATTGGATGTAGTCGCCCTTGTCCTCAACTCTAGCAAGGAACTTGACTACCTCTTCTTCATAGATGTTAGTTGGAGCACAGTCCAAATAACCTCTGAGCCCAGATTTGACACACCTTTGGAGAATGTCTTTGTTGTCCCCAGGGTGCTTTCCGGCGAACTGGACTCCGCTTTCAGTGTAGAGCTTCTGTGCCTCAACCCACTTCTTGGGATAGAATGTCCCAGTCATCTTGGTCTCACGATCGATCATCTGGTTACTTGCCATTGCTTAGGGTAAGAGACAAAGATGAACACTTAGGAAAATAAATTGCTTTTGCTCTAAGAATTGTGAAAACCTGAAGTGGTGAAGAAGTGAGGTTAAGATATATATACTCAGAAGGGTAATTTAGATGAAGGGACGAGATTACTTCCCTAAATTAGATGGGTGGTGTTGATTAAGAAGTAAGTTTTGATCTAATGGTTCAGATTTGAAACCTTTGGTATTCTTCCTTGGACTTTAGTCAAAACTTTAATTAATAAATACTAAAATTTCGCGTCCGTAACTAGGTTAATTGCCCACGGTTGGGTAAGTTTAGGAAGTGTAGGTCCCTAAGTTGAGTTAATATCGAGGGAAGCTAAAGAAAATGTCTAGAGGGGGGTGAATAGACTTTTCTAAAATCTTTCGATATATCAGAATTACAATGTGCGGAATACGAAATTAACAATGAGCCCAATTAAAGATTATACTCAACTTATTTCGAGAACTCTGTTTCAGTGTTTACTCAACTAATCTTGTTCAGTTATGTATGTTTAACAAGTAAACAATTAATCAATTAACAACAAACAAAACAGTAAAGTAAATCAAACACGAGATTTATAGTGGTTCGACAACTTGTCTACATCCACTCTCACAAACCCAGTTGTGAAATTCTTATTAACTCTTCCAATCGAGTAATATGTTCTTGTAGCTTTAAGTCCCAAGAAATAATGTTGGTCCCTGAACGAGTAGTGAATGGGATTAAAGTCTAGAGGGGAGGGGTGAATAGACTTTAAAACTTTTTCAAGAGAGTTGGGAACCTCTTCTGATTGCTATGTCAGCTGGACTACAAGTCTGCTGGTCCAGATGACTATAGTGATCTGATAGAGGAGGTTATATGCGGAATTATGGTAGGCCTTGTTTAGACTCGTTCTCTTAGTTTCTTTTGAAAGTGCCAAGTTATTTAGTTAATAGAAATACTCAGCTGATGCTGGTTTGAGAGTTGTGGCCTTGTTTTGAATACAGTTAAAACACAGTATGCACTATATAAGATAAATGAAATGACAGTAAAGTAAAGTGCAGAAAGTAAATAACACCAGGTTTATAGTGGTTCGGATATACGATCCTACGTCCACTCTCACGTCCTAACGTGATGTTTAATCCCTTTAATTTACCGCAAATTACAAGGGTCTTGACCTTTATAGTCCCAAGGATAGGACTTTGAGATCTGAGCCGTCCTAACAGCTACGGTCTCCACAAGTGATTGTAAGCACTTGCACTTTGAGGGTTTCAAAAACTTTAACCTTTCGGAGAGGGTTTGGGGTTTTTGAAGAGTATCCAACTAGTGATTCAAGCTTATAATTTGCTTAATCACTTTGCCTAAAACAAATGATATACAATGTGAAATGGGTTTCAGGTTCTTAAGGGTTGGATAGAAATCACTTAAGAGCTATGGATAATCTAATGGATTCTGGCTCTTTGAGAATTCTTGAGATAATACGACTTTAGCTTGATTGCTTGCTGGAAGTGTTGAATTCTCTTGTTGTGACTTCGTATCTTTGTGATTTCTCATCCTCTTGTATTTATAGTGGTGATTGCTTGCAACTAGCCGTTGGAGTTGACTAGCCGTTGGGGCAATCTTTCCATAATGGCTTGATTCCTTGATTCCAGCCGCTTGATTGCTTCAATCCTGGGATCATGTCAATCTTCTAAATAAGGTAGGTCTCTGTTTAAATTGCAAGATGACTTTGGAATCAGCCGAGTCCTGAAAGAGCACATAGTCGTCTGATCTGAACTTCTAGTCTTCTGACTACTCTTCTGGCCTTGAGTCTTCTGTCTTCTGATATCAGCAGAGTAAAACTCTTCTGATCTGGCAGTTCTTTTGTCCTGCACTAGGCCATCTTCAATCTGGGACTCCATCAGTCAAATAGGTATACAAGCACCTATCTTAACTGGTCTTCAAGGATCTCCTAGTCTCTCATGTCTTCTACTCTTCTCATCTTGAGGGAGCGCATGTAAGCCGGGACTGTGCTGATCAACTGATATCTATACAGTCAATCACACAAGACTAGTCTAAGCTGTTCTATACAAAGTCAGCTGATCCTATTACATTTATAAACTCTAAGTGTTTTGGCCATCAAAACTATTCTAACATCAAGTGGGGCTTAGGGTGAATTTATATCCCAACAATTTCCCCCTTTTTGATGAAGCCAAAACTATACATGATAAATGCTCTTAATAAGATAAGATAAGAGTTTATAAACTTCATAAAAATTGAAATATCTGATGAAGACAATGAGAATTTGTCTTGAAAGCAAAGAGAACTAAACTTGAATATATATAGAACTTTTACAGATTACAAGTAATAGTTTCTTTAAAGCTTTGAAAGAGGTCTTCATCAGGTCTTCTGATCTTCAGATGCGGAAAGCAAGGTATAGACGAGATCGAACTTCTTCCATGTGCTGCAGGTCTGTAACATTCTCCTCTTCATAGATCTTCTCTAGGATCCTTTTGACTTCAATTAAGTCTGTTCTTCCAGAATCCAGTGTGGGAGGATCCCATTTGGGTTCTTCAGGAGTTAAAATTCTGTAGTTGTCAAGTTCTTTGGCTGTCTTGACTACTTCTTTCCAGAACTCTTGATCTTCAATGTTCATGAATTGATTGAACTGGAAGAATTCATCTTCATAGGTTGGGAGAGGGCCAAATTTTCTTACAATGTGGTGTTGAATTTGCCATTTCTTCTTCAGAGGGTACCACCTTGGTAGCTCATCTTGAAGGGCTAAATAGTCCACATAGTTGCTATCAAACACCGGAACTTTATCTTTCTGTGCCAGAGCATTCTCTTTCAATGTTTTGTCCTTGAGAGCTTTCCTGAGTTTGGCTATCTTCCTGTCAAATTTGGCTTTGACTGCTTTCGCATCTTTTAGCTTCTTTTGCTTAAGCTCTTGAGCTTCAAGCTCTTTTCTTTTCTTCAACTCTAAAGCCTCTTTCTCTTCTGCAGTAGGCTCTGCTGGAGTTGACTTCTTGCTTGATTTTTGAGCTTGCTCATCTGCTGCTCATCTGCCTTCCTTTTCCTAGTTATCCTCTTCTCAGGAATTTGTTCTGTAGAGGCAGTGATCTGCAGACTTTTGGCAGTTGCTTGAGTGGGAGCTTGGATGTCTTCTTGAGCAATTTCTTTGTCTTTGCCTTGCTTGCTCTTGATTTTGCTTGATAAACCACCCAAGGTTTCATTCAGCTCATCTTGAGATACTACCATTATAGCTTGCTGTGCAGTAGTCTTCTCTAGAGCTTTTATCAATACATCTTCCCCCTTTTTGGCTTCAGCAAGTGCAGCCGCAAAAGGCTTCATGGCATTCAGAATCTCCACTCTGAGAGTTTGTTGAAGAGCCATGGCATTGACTTTGCCAATATGATTCAGATGAGTGATGCTATGGTCTAGAATCTGAGCATGAGAGTTGGAGGAGGAGGCAGCTTCTAGTTTAGCTGTAAGTGCTTCCAATTTGGTTGCTGTCTCCTTCAGTTGAATCTGAAGTTTTTCATTTTCTGCTGTAGCTGATTGGAGAAGAGCTCGACCTTCAGTAGCTCTTGCTTCAGCATCTTCAAGTCTTTTCTTGTAGGTGTGTTCCATGCGGTTAACCTCATTAGTGTAGAGATCAGCAAACCTGGTGGAATAGTCACCTGCCTTCTTCAGAATGCTGGTCAGATACTCACTTATCTGATTGTGAAGTGATTCTCCAAACTTGTCTTCAATGTCAATGATCTGGTCATGAAGACGAGTTCTCTGCTCCTCAATCGCCTTTTCAACATATCTTCCAAGCTGTAGGCCTAAACCCTTTTCAAAGTGTAGGTCTATTGCAGCCTTGACCTGTGAGCATATGTCTGCTGTATAGTCAGCTGTTGAAGTAGAAGTGGAGGCAGTACCTTGAGGCTTTGGATGAACAATCAGGGCTTTGCCTCTTTCTTCAGCTGAAAGGTACTCTTCATTGAGAAATGAGGTAGTGGCCTTAACCAGGTGGGACATGATAGTGTCTCCTTTGTCAATGAAGTGAGTTAGAGTATCCTTAGGCATGAAGTGATCAGGAATAGTGATTACTTCTCTGTCAATCTCGGTTCTGTCAGCTGGTTCAGCTGAGTCTTCCGCTGGAACGGATGCAGCTGAGTTATTCAATTTTGTTGTGTCATCTGTCTGCTGACCTGATATGCCTTCTGGGATAGAGGCATCATTAGGTGGAATTCCTAGAATTCTGTGGCATACTGCTGTAAAGGCTTCTTCGGGCAGCAGTTGAGCAAAAGATTTAACTTGAGCAACCTCTTTTTGCTCCATTTCCCAGTCGAGGAAATTAGCTTTTCCTCACATTCCTTCCATGACCTCAATAAGGTCATCCACATCATCTCTCCTGAGTTCAATCCAGGTGCAGACTCTGAGAACTTGTTCAAACTGAACTGATTCCTCATCAATACCAGGAATAGTAGACTTGAGCAGGTTTGCTATCTTCATCCTCAGTATCTTCTCCCGTGTGCACATAGGATAGTGTACCATTCTGTACTGAGGTCGAGAGGGACCAGCTTGAGCAAGGTCTGCTGGTGCCATGTCTTCTGGAATAGAAGAACCAATGATGGTAGGAGTTTGTGTATGTGGGGTAGTTTCCTCTGCTGTGTGAGTATCAGCAGGGATTTGGGAAGTGATATGTTCTTGATCTTCAGTGATCTGTTCATCAGCAGGGATTTGGGTCTGCTGGTCTGGTATAGTACCTCCATGAAGATCAGTAGAAGGTTGAGCCTGTAGATCTTGGACATCTGCTGTGTGAATGTCAGCAGGGGTTGGCAACAATGATTCAGGGGTTGTGGTAGGTTGTGCTTGTTCCTCTGCTGTGTGAGTATCAGCAGGGATTTGGATATCAGTGTTTGAGTGTTCAGATGGGTTGGAATCATCAGAGGGGTTGAAGGATGCAATTGGGGCTATTAACATGGGAGTAGGAAGCCTCGATTTCTTGGACTTTTTGTTGAAGGAAGAATTATTCTTCTTTCTCTTCTGACCCTTTGACAATTTAGAAGGAGTAAGAGAGGGAGAGTGTTTAGAGGTACCTGCCTTCTTCAAGGGAGAGGCAGTGGGAGTAGCATCTGAATCAGATGGAGAGATGAGCCCTGATCTGATTAGATATCGTCTTCGTGCTAAGGTCTGATTGTCATCATCATCATCATCCTCAGCAGCCTTCTTCTGAGCCTCTTCTTTGGTTGGCTCCTTTTCTTCTTCAGCAGAGTCATGATCTGACTCTTGTGCTGCCTTCTCAGCCAACAGCTTCCTCTTCGCTTCTTTCAACGTTTCTGCCTCAGCAAGAGCTTCCTTTCTCAAATAGTATTTGGAGATGTGAAAGGTCTTATGAGGTCCCATCTTGTACTTCTTTGGGAGAATATCTGGAAGGATGATGCTCAGCTTGTTGACAAAGCTGACTATAGCTGCTACCTTCCATACCTTCGATTGTAAGTCCAAAGTGACTTTCTTTGCCTCAAGGGCAATTCTTTCTAAGAATAGTCCTTGCCAGTCTCCATCGATCTGATCCCAGATTGCAGCCATTACTCGAACCTTTAAAGTAGTAACCGCATCATGACTGAATGTGTTACCAAGTAACATCTTGCCTGCAATATCCATCAAGGTTTGGAATTTTGGTTCAAGTTGGGATTTCTTGAGTCCAATTGCATCAGCAGCCTTGATTTTTCCACCAGTAAACATCTCCATATACTCTTTTTCTCTATTCATGATGTAGTTGGAGATATTTATCTTCCCCCTTGACAGGCCAAACAATTCTTGAAGGATTTCCCTTGTAACCTTGACTTTGTGTCCACCCATGACACTTTCAACATGAGAACCCTTCATCACAGCGTTTGCATAGAATGCCAGTACATCTTGTTCATAAACATTAGTTGGAGCTGCTTCTAGAAATTCTCTGAGTTTAAGATTGACGCACCGAAGCAATATCTCCTTGTTCTCATCTGTGTGTTTGCCTTTGAAGAACAGAGCATTCTCCGTAAAAATCTTCCCTTCCTTGGACCACTTTGCAGCATCCAAGGTGCCAGTGTTCTTGGTCTTCTCGTCGTAAATTTCAATGATTGCCATAGTAGAGTTTGAATGTTAGGGTTTGAAGGCTTGAAAGAAATTTGCAGAACGAGAGAGAGTAATATGAGTGACAGGGTTTGGAAGAGTTTTAGGGGTGTGAATATATACTCCATAAAATTTTGATCTAACGGTCAGATTTGGGTTTAATTTGGAGTAGAGCCCAAGATTTCCTTCTTTGATTTCTTAAATTTGCCGGCTGGTTTTGCCATGTGGCAATATTTGATTTGCTGGCAATATGGTACTTGAGTATTAATGACATCATTACCAAAAATAGCCGTTGTGACTAATTTATGGTAAGAATTGATCATCAAGGCCGTTTTCTATAAGAGAATTGCATTCCTTATATAAGCCAATTTGTTTAATTACATTCAGGAATAAATCTAGAATGAATTACATGATCAAGACTAGTCATTATTCTCTAAATTGGAGTGGTTTGATCAGCAGAGTGAGGTCTTCTGATTTCTTCAAGATGTCTGCTGATTTTCTTTGAAAAGTCTTCTAGTCAGCTGAGTTGGTCTTCTGATCAGCTAAGTAGAGGAAACGATGTTTGTTGTGATGATCCAACCTAGATGGATCCTTCCAGCTTTATTGTGAGTGATGATCCAACCTGGTTTGATGGATCTTTCAGCTCCTTCTTTAAATCAAGTGAGACTAGCCTAGACAAAATCCCACTGATTTAACTGCTTCTCACCATCGGATGTTCCTCATCATCAGATGGGATGTAGCATCTAATGTGCTCTTGTTGAATTTCTTCGCTTCTCTTGAAGGGGAAGGAAGGTTGAGGGGTGCTTCAATGGAGTTGAAGAGAGGGCCATGGACTCAGCCTTCATGT
Organism: Galeopsis tetrahit; assembly: GCA_963675135.1. Taxonomy (NCBI): domain Eukaryota; kingdom Viridiplantae; phylum Streptophyta; class Magnoliopsida; order Lamiales; family Lamiaceae; genus Galeopsis; species Galeopsis tetrahit. Next base: position 37,810,963 of record OY776122.1, read on the forward strand.
TCTGTTTAGGCACAGTAGCTTTTGATAACAAGCCCTCCATGTAGAACTTCCTTCTGGAGAAGAAGCTCTGCTTGCTTGCTACTTTGTCCTTTGCATCTCTTCCTCCTTTAGCTTTCAACAAGAACGTCTCTTCTTCCTTTAGCTTTCATGAGCATACTCATGTTGAGTAAGCCATGTATATAGATCTGCATCATCTTCATTTTCTGGACAAATCTTCATCTCCTTCACCCAAGATTTTGGTTGAAGAATGATCTCCATTCCATCTCTTCTTTCAATTGTCTCCATACTGTTGAGTCGGTGAGGATGGTGTATTAATCCAGCCAAGTATGACTCAGTAGTATACTGTATTTATGTATATGAATAGAGTATTTTATGAAGAATAGTTTATTAATATACATAGTTATACATTGCTTAGAGTAAAGAGATCAAATAACTTTGTTCAAGTCTGCTATATATATATATATGTGTACTATGTAATGCAGATTTTAGAGTATTTCATCAAGGATTCTTAAGGTATCATAGATTCTCCCTTGATTAGATAACTCTATGTTTTCCCTCAGCTCTATCTGTCTTCATTGGGAAATAACTTACCTGAAGATGAGGGTGTTTATTCACCTCATCTGATCCTCCTAGTCTGCTGCAAAATGTATCAGCTGAGGTCTTCAGCTGATCTTGTGCTCTTCAAGTGCTTGGGTCCAAGAGTCCTAAGCTGTAGCATAGGGTCTTGAATATTTCTTCAGCTAGGGGCTTAGTCAAGATATCTGCTCTTTGGATATCTGTGTGAATTTTCTCCATCTTGATGTCCTTCTTTTCAAGGTGGTCTCTTATGAAATGATGTCGAATGTCGACATGCTTGCACCTTGTGTGGAGGACTGGATTTTGAGTGATGGCAATGGCACTGCTGCTGTCACAAAAGATAGGGACTTCTTTTGCCTCTACATTGTAATCTTTGAGTTGTTGAGCTAGCCAGAGTAGCTGACTACAACAACTTCCAGCTGCCATATATTCTGCTTCAGTGGTGGATGTTGCAACTGAGGTTTGTTTCTTAGAGAACCATGATATCAGCTTGCTGCCTAGAAATTGACAGGTTCCTGATGTGGATTTCCTATCAATTCTGCATCCTCCAAAGTCTGAGTCAGAGTAGCCACTTAATTCTAGATTGTCATCAGCAGGGTACCATAGACCTAGGTTGACTGATCATTTTAGGTACTTGAGAATCTTCCTTGCTGCTTCTAGATGACTTTGCTTTGGGTTTGCTTGAAACCTAGCACATACTCCTACAACGAATGTTATGTCTAGTCTGTTGGCTGTAAGGTATAGTAGAGATCCAATCAGTGCTCTATATTCAGCTTGATCAACTACCTTTCCGGACTCATCTGGTTCCATTTTGAAAGATGTCATCATAGGAATCCTTGCAGTCTTGCTTTGTAGAGCTTTGAATCTTTCTAGCAGACTCTTGGTATACTTGGACTGGTTGATGAAGATCCCTTCTGGACTCTGCTTGACTTGAAGTCCTAGGAAATAGTTCATCTCACCCATCATGCTCATTTCGAATTTTCCTTGCATAAGTTCAGAGAACTTCTTGCACATTTCTTGATTGGGTGATCCAAATATAATGTCATCTACATATATTTTTACCATTAGAATGTCTTCTCCTTCTTGTATTCTGAAGAGAGTTCTATCAACTTTGCCTTTTGTATATCCATTGTCGAGTAGAAATTGTGATAATGTGTCATACCAAGCTCCAGGGGCTTGTTTTAGACCATAGAGAGCCTTCTTCAGTCGATATACTTGATCACCTTTTTCAAATCCTGGAGGCTGCTCTACATATACTTCTTCTACCAGAATACCATTTAGAAAAGCACTTTTGACATCCATTTGGTATACTTTGAAGCCTATAAATGATGCATAGGCTAGAAATAGTCGAATGGCTTCTAATCTGGCTACTGGAGCAAAAGTTTCATCGTAGTCAATTCCTTCAGATTGTGAATATCCTTTTGCAACTAGCCTTGCTTTATTTCTAGTTATTACATCATGTTCATCCTTCTTGTTCTTGAATACCCACTTTGTTCCTATTACATTGTGGTTTTCAGGTCGATCTACCAATTCCCAGACTTCATTTCTTTCGAATTGGTTTAGTTCCTCTTGCATAGCAGTGATCCAATTGCTATCAGTCATTGCTTCTTCTATGTCAGCTGGTTCAATGTTGGAGAGGAAAGCACACCAGCAGAACATAGATGATTGAGAATTCTGATTCAGTTGTCTTCTTGTCTTGACACCTGATTCTGCTCCTCCTAAGATGAGGTTTGATGGATGATTGTTCCTCAATGTGTGTCTTACAGGAGTACCTGCATTAGATGAACTTGGATTCTCATCTGTTCTATTGTCATCAGGAGGGTTGACTTGATTTGGTCGATCATCATCTGTATCTTGGGTATCAAAGAGATCATTCCTCCTTGCATTTGGGATTGTTGCATGTTGATTGTGGATCACTTGTTCAGCTTGAGTTTGAGATCTAGTGACTGGTCTGTGTGATTTATCTTCTTCTGGTTCTTCAGGGAATGGTTCATTGACTTCAATAAATTCATCAGACTTCTTCTTGATCACTAGTTTCTTCATCTGTTCTGCAGCTGAGGTTGTTTCTACTGCACTCTTTTCACAAGATTCATCAAACACAACATGTGGTGTTTCTTCCACAAGAAGGGTACGTTTGTTGAATACTCTAAATGCTTTGCTAGTTGAGGAATATCCCAAGAATATCCCCTCATCTGCTTTGGCATCAAAAGCATTCAACTTACTTTTCCCATTGTTGTGAATGAAACACTTACAACCAAAAATATGAAAGTAAGATACTCTAGGTTTTCTTCCTTTCCACAGTTCATATGGGGTTTTCTCATGGATTTTGTGAATACCTGACCTGTTTTGAGTGTGACAGGCTGTGTTGATAGCTACTGCCCAAAGTTTCTTAGGAGTAGAGAATTCAGCAAGGAGTGTTCTTGCAGCTTCTTTAAGTGTTCTGACTCTTCTTTCAGCTACACCATTTTGTTGTGGTGTTCTTGCTGCACTTGTCTCATGCTGAATACCATTAGAAATACAATATGCAATAATATAAGAGTTAATAAATTCAGTGCCTTTGTCACTTCTAATTTTCACAATAGGTTCTCCTTTCTCTACTTGGATCCTCTTTAACAGTTCAGGAAGCTTCTGCTGAGTTTCACTCTTCTTGTATAAGAAGATAACCCAAGTAAACTTGGAGTAGTCATCTACAACAATAAGGGTGTATTTTCTTCCTGTTAGAGTGGTTGGAGTGATTGGTCCAAAGAGATCCATGTGTAACAGTTCAAGAGCTCTGCTGGTTGATGCTGTCTTCTTGGTCTTGAAGGAGACCTTTGTTTGCTTTCCTTGTTGACATGCATCACAGACCTGATCTTTACAGTAGAGTTCATTAGGCAGACCATCAACTAAGGATTCCCTTGCTAACTTGTTCAGAGTCTTAAAGTTCAGATGACTAAGACGTTTGTGCCATAGCCAGCTGACATCTTTAGGGCTTTTCACAAGCAGACATGTATCCTTAGGACAGCTGTTCCAATTTGCAAGATACATACTTCCCTTTCTAGATCCTGTTAGAAGGTTTTGTTTTGTTCTTTTATCACTTATGAGACATTCATCTTTAGAAAATTTAACTGAATAACCAGTGTCACAAAAATGAGAAACAGATAATAAATTAAACTTAAGACCTTCTACATATGATACATCATGTACCTCAATGTCACCATTTCTAAGGGTGCCATATCCTTTTGTGTTACCGTGCGCGTTATCACCAAAGAAGACTTTTGGACCTTTCTTTTCTGTGTAGTTGGTCAGCAGGTCTTTGGTTCCAGTCATATGGGTTGAGCATCCACTATCTATGTACCATATCTCTCCTGCTAGACCTCCTTTTCTGTATAGGTCCCTCCTTTCCTGCAAGAAAGGTTAAGTCTTAGGTACCCATTTTGTTTTGGGTCCTTGGGTGTTAGTACTACCCTTGGGAACCCACATATACATTGGTCGTTTGAACAACCTTGAGCACTTGAGTTGTTTCCCTCGGGCATCACAGAACCAAATCTTACCAGTTAACACCTTGGACTGATCTGATTTGTTGTTTGTGTCAGCTAAGTAATAGTCAAATTGTTTTCCTTTATAGGAGTGAACATACAATATCTTTTGACTAGTTACATTCAGCCTGGGTGCATTAGCTGGTCGATGCACACGATTATATGGACCATACTCTTCTGTTCTCACAATATCATAAGAGATAGGGGGTGCAAAGAGAACAGATTTGTTTGAAGAAGATTTCTTCTTCTTGGCTGGAGTAGCATACAGCTGAGACTGTCTCAGACGAGATGGTCTAGGCTGTTTGCTGTTCCTCTGTATAGGTTTGGGGTTAACTTTTCTTTTACCATTTTTGGTGTTGGAATAGTTAGCCTTAGTTGGTACAGATGCCTTTTGGTTCATATTGAGTTCATTGTGTTTAGAACACTCACCCTGTTCATGTGTCTGAGTAGTGCACTGGTTAGGTGTACTACCCCCAGCTGGAGAGGATGTTGATGGATTAAGTTCATAGCCTAAACCCATCTTATTGCCATTTGATCTATAATATTCAGAGATACTTTCAATAGTAGTCGAGGCTTTATTGAATTCTGATATCTTTTGATCTAGGCATTCCTTCTCCTTTTCTAAGAGCTTGTGTGATTGGAAGAGATCATCGAACTTAGATTGAAGTATACGAAATTCTTTGGTTTCTAAGGCTTGAGTTTCTAACATCCCCTCATACAACTGAGTTGTTGTGGTATTTTCTTCCTTAAGAAGTTCCACTTCTTTGGTCAACCTTTCATTCATGGTGACTAACTCAGGGGTGTTATCAAACTTAACCTTTTTCAACCTAGCAATTTCTTTCCTTAAATCCTTATTCTCCTCTTCCACTTCTATAAAGGCTCTAGTGGCAATATCCAGATCACCTTTTACCTTTCTTAAAGATTGATAATAGGTGTATTCTGATTCGCCTTCAGATGAGTTTATGCCATCTGTTTGTGAGAAAATAGGTGAATGGAAAGTAGTAGTATAAGAGTTTACCTCATTTTCTCCTATGGCCATCATAGCTAGATCGTCTGAATCATCTGAGTAGATTTGACAGTCTGGTGATGTAGGAAGTTCATCACTTTGATATTCTGATTCTTCAGTCAGCATTGCTTGCTTATCTGAAGTTCTTCTCCTTGGCCTTCTTTCTTCTTTGTCGTCCAGCTCAGGGCATTCATAGACATAGTGTCCTGGTTTACGACAATTGAAGCATGCTCCAGGCTTTTGATTTGAATTGCCTTTCCTTGGAGGTGTGGCATCTCTTTTTCTGGAGCCTCGGCTGTCAGATGACTCCACATCCTTTCTAGGATGTCTTTCTGGTGTTCTTTCTCTGGAACCTCTGGAGGGTGATCTTGCTCTTCTATCTTTGTAGTTTCTATAGAACTTTCTATATTTGCTGTTGAGGGTGTTCATCCTTTCGAATCTCTTGATCATAAGAGCCATTTGTTCCTTCAGACTCATGTCTGATCCTTCACAGTCTTCTGTTTTCAGAGAGGTCTTGCCAGATGAGGTGCTTGCAGCTTTTGTATTTGCTGCCTTGAAAGCTACAGTCTTGGAAGTGGATGGAATAGCAATAGGTTCATCATTTTCTGAGTTTTCTTCTCTTTCAAGATCATATTCATGGGCTTTTAGATTCTGAAATAGAGTCTGTGCAGACCACTCCTTGATATCTTGAGTATCTTTGATGATGGTCTTCTTGAGTCTCCATTTCTTGGTTAGAGAGTCTAATATCTTTAGATTTTTCTCTCTATTTGTATATTTCTTGCCCAAAGATTCTATCTCATTGATGATCTTGGTAAATCTATTGTCTAATTGATCAATAGACTCTTCTGGTTGCATTTTGAAATGCTCAAACTTCTTGACTGCTGTTGTTAGCTTGCTCTCCTTGATCAGCTCGGTTCCTTCACAGAGGAGTGCTAGAGCATCCCACATTTCCTTAGCTGTTTCACAATTGATTACTTTTGCAATGTACTCATTTGGAAGAGTTTGCATGATGTAATCTTGAGCAATGCTGTCAAGATTTGACTGCTTCATCTCTTCTGGTGTGAGATCCTTCATCGGCTTGGGGGCTAGTTCTCCAACTGGAACTTCTGGATCACCATTTGCAGTGTTGACTGCCATGATGGTGATTGGGCCTTCAGTGATTACTGACCACATCTTGTAGTGGACTGATGTGAGATTCTTCCTCATCCTGATCTTCCAGTAATCATAATCCTCCACTGAAAACTTAGGCAACTTACGCATATTAGCACTCATGTTGTATGAGTTTTCGAAAACAAGTTTTTCAAAAGAAAAAGATCTGTTCAAGAGGACTACAGAGAGACTCCCTCAAGTCTTCTGATAATCTAGAGACAGTAGTCCGTTAGAACCACTGCTCTGATACCACTTGTTGGTCCCTGAACGAGTAGTGAATGGGATTAAAGTCTAGAGGGGAGGGGTGAATAGACTTTAAAACTTTTTCAAGAGAGTTGGGAACCTCTTCTGATTGCTATGTCAGCTGGACTACAAGTCTGCTGGTCCAGATGATTATAGTGATCTGATAGAGGAGGTTATATGCGGAATTATGGTAGGCCTTGTTTAGACTCGTTCTCTTAGTTTCTTTTGAAAGTGCCAAGTTATTTAGTTAATAGAAATACTCAGCTGATGCTGGTTTGAGAGTTGTGGCCTTGTTTTGAATACAGTTAAAACACAGTATGCACTATATAAGATAAATGAAATGGCAGTAAAGTAAAGTGCAGAAAGTAAATAACACCAGGTTTATAGTGGTTCGGATATACGATCCTACGTCCACTCTCACGTCCTAACGTGATGTTTAATCCCTTTAATTTACCGCAAATTACAAGGGTCTTGACCTTTATAGTCCCAAGGATAGGACTTTGAGATCTGAGCCGTCCTAACAGCTACGGTCTCCACAAGTGATTGTAAGCACTTGCACTTTGAGGGTTTCAAAAACTTTAACCTTTCGGAGAGGGTTTGGGGTTTTTGAAGAGTATCCAACTAGTGATTCAAGCTTATAATTTACTTAATCACTTTGCCTAAAACAAATGATATACAATGTGAAATGGGTTTCAGGTTCTTAAGGGTTGGATAGAAATCACTTAAGAGCTATGGATATTCTAATGGATTCTGGCTCTTTGAGAATTCTTGAGATAATACGACTTTAGCTTGATTGCTTGCTGGAAGTGTTGAATTCTCTTGTTGTGACTTCGTATCTTTGTGATTTCTCATCCTCTTGTATTTATAGTGGTGATTGCTTGCAACTAGCCGTTGGAGTTGACTAGCCGTTGGGGCAATCTTTCCATAATGGCTTGATTCCTTGATTCCAGCCGCTTGATTGCTTCAATCCTGGGATCATGTCAATCTTCTAAATAAGGTAGGTCTCTGTTTAAATTGCAAGATGACTTTGGAATCAGCCGAGTCCTGAAAGAGCACATAGTCGTCTGATCTGAACTTCTAGTCTTCTGACTACTCTTCTGGCCTTGAGTCTTCTGTCTTCTGATATCAGCAGAGTAAAACTCTTCTGATCTGGCAGTTCTTTTGTCCTGCACTAGGCCATCTTCAATCTGGGACTCCATCAGTCAAATAGGTATACAAGCACCTATCTTAACTGGTCTTCAAGGATCTCCTAGTCTTCATGTCTTCTACTCTTCTCATCTTGAGGGAGCGCATGTAAGCCGGGACTGTGCTGATCAACTGATATCTATACAGTCAATCACACAAGACTAGTCTAAGATGTTCTATACAAAGTCAGCTGATCCTATTACATTTATAAACTCTAAGTGTTTTTGCCATCAAAACTATTCTAACATCAAGTGGGGCTTAGGGTGAATTTATATCCCAACAAATAAGACTTAGATCTTCTCGATAACACTACCAAGTGTTTCTTCGATCTAACTAGCTATTTTACAAGTAACTAGCAACTTGAAACAGTAAACGAAAATAAAACTTTTCTTCGTTCAGTAGTAGCCTTCTGATTTCTTCACTTGACTTGTGTAGCTTCACTTTCTGAACTTCAATCTCTGAGAGAAACTTCGAACAATTCTTCAGTATGTAGCTTCTGTATATGTATTTCCAGTAGTCTTCGAATGATAAACACCTTGAGGTATTTATAGATTCTAGAAATCAAGAACTCAGTTAGTTGTAACCAACTTTTCTTGAAAACTAACTTCTAACTGAAACTTCTTATCCTTTCATGCGTTTCTTCAGTTTAATTAGTTATTCCTTAACTAACTCCTTTAATTTTATCTCCAATACGCGTTTCTGTAACTAACTTTAGTCTTCTTGTCTTGTTGAGTCGTACCTGTCTTGTGTAGTAGTAGTAAACTTCTTTAGATTACAACGTAGAACTAATCTAGTCCTATCATCTAATCCAAACAAGACTATTACATTACATTAAGCTCTTGTTACAAAGCTTAGTCAACTTATAAAACTATACACAGAATCTATCTATTACATTTAAAAATCATGAGCTCTATACAACAATTATTCATAGCTCAATAACAATCTTAACATATACAAATAACAAATATGAAGTACTTATAAATCGTACTTATCTTTCAATAATACTTGTCTTTTTTAAAAACTAGTACTTGTCTTGTGAATTCTACTGATCTGCACAAGACGACTTCAACTTAACTAGACTAGATCAGTCAACACTTAGAAAATATTCAAGTCTTCTTTTGGCTTATCAAAACTTCATCTTTTATCTTTTATTCATCATTTAGGACTTGTTCTAGGATTCATATCCCAACAATTTCCCCCTTTTTGATGAAGCCAAAACTACTTGAATCTTTTCCACAATAATAGACTAGTTAAGTAGTTATCTTGTCTTAAACATCAAATAGTACTTATCTTTTCATTCATTTCGAAACAAGATCAGTAGATATTACAAATACTTAATCAAAATAAAACTAAGTAATCAGAGCAAAAAAAATCTAGTTTTAAAGAGTACCTTCTTCTGAATTTGGAACACAGAATGCATCTAGGAGTCTCTTATGAATTACTCTGATATGGTCTTCAGTTTCGATCTTCTCCTTGTCAAGTAGCTCTTCTTCAAATTTCTTGATCTGGTTAAGATCAACTCTTTTACCTGAGCTGGTCATGGGAGTCTTCCACCTTGGAAAGATCGGTACTAGAATGTTGAAATTTGCAGCAGCAGATATCCTCAATATCAGATTCCAAAGCATTTGGTTCTGTCCTTCCATAAACTTATCAAACATAGAATACAGCTCATCTGGACTTTCAGAGTCACCATACTTTCAGAGTCAATGAACTGATCTTCCATTTTTTCTTCATCAGCCTTCAGCTTCTGCAAATTCTCAATATGTTTTTCAATCTTCTTTTTGCTTGCATAATGAGATTCATCACTTGGATCAACAACCTTCTGCTTTTTCACTTTTGTTGTTGTCTCCATCTCTTTCGGCTCTTCTATCTGAATAGATTTCCTTTTAGATACCAGTCGAGTTTGAACTTCAACTTCAGGAGATGCAACTGCTTTGCCCTTCTCCTTCTTCTTTAACTCTTCTGCTTCAGCCTTAGCTTGCTCAACTTCTGCAGTTTTAACCAACCTGCCTTTGCCTCTCTTAGGCCTACTGAGATCTTGCATAGCTTCAGCAGCTTCCTTCGCTTCTGGTTCAGCACTGGATTTAGCTTTTTCTCCTTCAGCACTAATATCCACTCGACTTGTCTTTGTCTCTTCCCCCTTTTTGGCTTCATCAATCGCCTGGAGAGACAAAAGAGAAGTAAAACGAGTCATCTCTTCATACATGGCTTGCTTCATTAGGCTCGTAGCTCTTTCAATCTGCCTTTCATGAGAACTATTTTGACTCAACTTGTCCAGCTTGGTTGCCACCAACTCCAGCTTTTGAGTAGACAAGTTCAACTCATTTTTAAAATGCGTTGCAGTCAAACGTAACTTCTTATTCTCGTCAGTCATAGCACAAATAATTTGTTCAGCTTGGGCTAGCTGATCATAAGCTTCCTTCCTTTGAACATCAGCAACCTCGATTCTTGCTCTATAGACTCTTTCCAACTTCCTGGATTCAGTAGCTAACACACGAGAAAAATCGACTGAACTTTTCTCCGAGTATTCAACCTGATCTTGGAGAAATCCTTCAAGTTGCTCAAACATATGTTGTCTGAATTCATCATCTATCTGATTGACTTCATTCAAGATCATCTCTTTTGAACTTGTCACAAGGACATTGTTTTGTTCAACAAGAGTCTTCTTTAAATCAGATTTGAGAAAATCATCGATGGACGATTTGATGACACCTTTCAAGTCTGCTTTCAACTCATCTATGGAAGCAGTTGAGAATGCTTGAGATGAATGACCAACTTCAACATGAGTAGCTTCTTCCATGATCTCATCATCAGCAACAGATACTACTTCAAGTAATTGGCCTTCTGTAGCAGTAGTTAAGACCTCGTCTTCCACTACTTCTGATTCTGGAAGTACACTTCCAGCTATAGCTTTCAGACTTGGGAACGGATAATAAGGCACTATAGCTAACTTAGCTTCCTTAGCCCTCCTTATAGCATCAGCCAAATCCTCTTTCAACAAGGCGTGCAACTTCTCCATATATCCACAAAGTTCAATGGGAAGTAAAACATCAGAATATCGATTTATAAAAGTAAAATCTGACCTTGGACTGTTAGCATGATCTACTTGAAATCTGAACACAATGCCTCTCAACTGATTTGAGACATTGTCTAACTCCACTATAGGATCAGTAGACTGGATTTCTTCAGCTTGTGTGGCTTCAATCATAACCACATCATCCTCAAAATCTGAATCTGAAACTTGAACACCCACATCAAATTTCGATTCTGAGCACATCAAGTCATCAGAAATATTTAGCAATCTCTTTGCAAGGGCAGTGATGGCATGAGCTGGGAATAACTCTGAGTGGTCTTGAACACCACTGTTCTCCTTCTGTTCCATTTCCCAGTCCATAAAGTTTGAGATGCCTCCTTTTCCTAAGATGACTTCGAAAAGATCATCCGTGCCAGACTTCTTCAATGCCACCCAGGTGCATATTCTTAGAAGTTTTTCAAACTGCTCTGATGAATAGTCGACTTTAATAGACGAGAGCTTCTTCTTCAAGTTCCTGCTCATCTTCGAACGGATTCTCTTCTCTCTTAAGCTCATAGGATAATATACCAAGGATTCGAATCTAACTTCAGACGGGGTCTGAGTAGGTGGGGTCCCTATCTCAGTTGTTGCAGTGGCAACTGGCGTCTTATCTGAAGTAGATGAGTTAAGAGGTTCAACATATTCTGTTGAGGGTAGGGAGAGAGTTTGGACTGTGGTTTCTGGGGGCTCCAATGTATCTTGGTTTGGTGTGACAACTGTCGGAGTATCAGTTGTATCAATTATGGGAGTGTTTAGGGGATGACTGGCTCTCAGCGGTCGTGCTGCCAGTTCTTGTGAGGTTTTGGGTACAGGTCGAGGCCTGGATCGATGTGATCTAGCCTTGGTTCGAATAGAGAGAGAGAGAGGAATTGAAACAGATTGAGTAGAAGTACCAACCTGTAAACTCGACTCGACTGGACGAGTAGGCGATCCAACTCTTACGAGAGTATACATTTCAGGAATTTGTTCACTCGACTTCTTCTCTTGTTTCGATTCTTCATCTGACTGAGTCTTCTGTGAGTCGTCTGCACTAGACTCGCCTTTCACAACTTCCTCTGATTCTGCCTCTTCAGACCCAGCTTGTGAAGAACTGGATGAATTCGCATACGGCAACACCTCTGAATCATCAAATTGAACTTGCCTTGGGGCAGCTGGCCTTGCAGCAGCCTGCTTCCTCATCGCCTCTATTTTCAAGTAGAACTTAAGAGGATGAAAGGGCTTTCCTTTGCTCCAATCACTCTTGTTGGGCATCAATAGTGGGAGTAATATACTCAGCTTGTTACCATATCCAACCGCCTGTGATACTACCCAATTGCGAGTATCAACATCCACTCTAACACTTCTTTCGAAGTACATCATCCTGTCAGCTATCAGCTTAAACCAATTACCCTCAGTGATTCCATCATATATTGCTGCCATTACCCTTGTTTTGGATTGGGTAACTGAGTCATGAGACCCAGTGGCACATAGAAGCATCTTGCTTGCTATGTCCAGTAGAGTGCGATACTTTTCCAAGAGTTCGGCCTTCTTGGCTGTAGGAGCTTTACCATCTGGTTTCAGCTTCTTTTTCTTACCACAGAAGATGCTTAAATACCTCATCTCCTGACCTTCAGCATATTTTTCCACATCACTCGTTCCGATGGGTAGCTTCAACCTTTCGAACATAACTTCCCGAGTGATTTCCACTCGATTTCCACTAATAAATGATTCAATAACATCTCCTTGTCTGTTGGCGTTGGCATAGAATTCCAGAACTTCTTCCTCCAAAACGACTTGAGGAAACGCCTCCAAGTAGGGTTTTAGACCGCATCTGGTGCATTTGGTCAAGATTTCTACATTTCCTTCCTTGTGATTTCCTTTGAAGAACATAGATGGTTCAACAAACACTTTGTTGTCATTTATGTATCTGCCTAGATCGAATGGTGCCTGAATGTTGGAGCTTATATCGAAAATAGAACGAATCGACATGATGATTGATTTGTAATGAACAATAAAATTGAATAAGTAAGAAATCAATGTGTGCGCAAGTAGTAGAGTTATGAAAACGTGGGTTAGAATGTGTGCAAGTGTTGGGTTTTGTTTAAAACTGAATTTTTGATCCAACGGTCAAGATTGAAGGATCAGATCCAACGGTCGTGCCTTTTGGTATTCGGTTACGGAACCGAGAATATACTGTGATTTGATTTTGTAAAAGTTGAAATCCGCCTCTTCTATTGGCAGAATTGAGGAGTGTACTCATCTGACCTAACATAGTCGTATTTTGGCGCGAATTGAGTGTGTACACCTCATTAAATGGGGGTGTATAAATCCAATTCTAGGATATTCAAATTTTAACACTATCAAATTACTTTAATATCCTTAATTTGTTTCGAATAAACACTTAACACATTTTAATAAAAAAACTTAGCTTGTCTGTTCGAGTCCATCCAGAACAGATGAGTAGGCCTAAGCTTCATAAGGCGAGTAGACTTAATTGCACAAGACGAGTAGTCTTATGACCACCAGTCGAGTTCCCCCTTCGACTGTGCTTATCTATTCAGAATGTCGAATACCTTTATGTTAGTGCACAAGACAAGTTCCCCTTTGACTGTGCTTGTCTACTTTGAACAACAAACTGTTATTTTTTACATGTCACTCTCGTGTTACAGATTAGATGCAATACAGGTAGTCGGGTAAAATAAATAAGGTGAGTATCAATCTAGCATAATGGTCAAGATTCAAACAAGATGACTGTTAACAAACTTAAGAGTCAACATAAGGCTTTTTAAGAAATCAAAGATTCCCCCTTAAATGTTTATTCCCTTAGTATTACCCTCAGCTTTACCAGCTTCCTCATCGGGTTGTTTGGTCAACTTGTCTGATCTTGTATACCTGTCTGTTGAATGAGTAGATGAGTGCTCTGCTCTTTTGTGGTAACTTGTCTGTTTCTCCTTTCTTCTTAGGACTGTGCCTGTCTGGTTAGTACATTTCTACATACTAGTAGGATCAAGATCAATTAGTCCTAGACTAATGCATAATTCACGAAATCGGGCCTCAGCTAATGGTTTTGTGAAAATATCAGCTCTTTGAAAATCAGTATGAATCTTTTCCATGCGAATATCCTTCTTTTCTACATGATCACGTATAAAATGATGTTTCACGTCGACATGCTTACATCGTGTGTGCAGAACAGGATTTTGTGTAATGGCAATTGCACTATTACTATCACAGAATATAGGAACATTTGATTCACAGATATTATAATCTCTAAGCTGTTGAATAAGCCATAATAATTGACTACAACAACTACCAGCAGCCATGTACTCGGCTTCAGTAGTAGAGGTAGCAACACTTGTCTGCTTTTTCGAAAACCATGAAATGAGTTTTGTGCCTAAGAATTGACAAGAACCAGATGTAGATTTCCTATCTATTCTACAGCCACCAAAATCAGAATCAGAGTAGCCACTTAGAGATAGATCATCATTTGAGGGATACCATATACCACGATTGATGGTTCCTTTCAAATATTTCAGAATCCTTTTAGTGGTTTCCATATGACTCTCTTTTGGATTAGCTTGAAAACGAGCACAAACACCAACAGAAAATGCAATATCAGGTCTACTAGCAGTCAAGTACAGTAATGAACCAATAAGTCCACGGTAATGAGTTTGATCAGCACACTTACCATTCTCGTCTGGATCCATCCTGTAAGTAGGTTGCATAGGTACTCCAGAAGATTTACATGTCTTAATACCATACTTGTCTAGTAGATTACGAGTATACTTTGCTTGATTTATGAAAATCCCTTCTGGGGTCTGTTTTACTTGAAGTCCAAGAAAGTAATTCATTTCACCCATCATCGACATCTCAAATTTACTTTGCATGAGTGTTGAAAAACTTTCACTCAGCTTTTTGTTAGGTGAACCAAAAATTATGTCATCTACGTAAATTTGGACGAGTAAAATGTCTTTCCCTTCTTGTCTTCTGAACAACGTTCTATCTACCTTGCCCTTAGTAAAACCATTTTCTAATAGAAATTGAGAAAGAGTATCGTACCAGGCTCTTGGAGCTTGCTTTAGTCCATATAAGGCCTTCTTTAATTTGTATACCTGGTTACCTTTGACTTCGAAACCTGGGGGTTGTTCAACATACACTTCTTCCGCAAGAATACCGTTAAGAAATGCACTTTTAACATCCATTTGATATACAGTAAATTTCATGTAAGCAGCATATGCAAGGAACAATCGAATGGCTTCTAGTCTAGCAACAGGAGCATATGTTTCATCATAATCTATACCTTCAGCTTGTGAATAGCCTTGGGCGACTAGTCTAGCCTTATTACGAACAACTACATCATTCTCATCTTTCTTATTCTTGAAAATCCATCGAGTGCCAACTACATTATGATGTTTAGGTCTATCAACAAGTTCCTAGACGTCACTTCGAACAAACTGATTCAACTCGTCTTGCATAGCGATGATCCAATTACTATCAGCTAAAGCCTCTTTAATGGTTTTAGGCTCGATAGATGAGAGGAAACAACACCAGCAAAATAGAGATGGACTAGGTTGTTCTTGTGACTCAAAGAGTTGTCGTCTAGTCTTTACACCAATAGTAGAGTCTCCAATGATGTTTTCAGTATCATGAGCAGATTTCCATGTTTTTCTAGTCTTCGTAAGCATAGTATCATCATCTAGATCAGTTATAGCATCATGCATGTCAACATCATTTATATCATCAACAGATTTACCTGGAGTAGATGAGTCAACTAGAGCAGGCATGTCTACTAGTTTAGTAGACTTACCTTGAGCACTTACCCTTTCCTTGTCATCAGTTTCGAGGGCTTTCATGAATGGATTGTATGCTTGAACGGATTCATATACCTCTGAGTCTTTGTCAGATTCGATAGTTAGCTCAGTAACTTTCTCACTGATCTTGTTGGCAGACGAGTCCTGTTGAGATTCATCGAAAACCACATGTGGTGTTTCTTCCACACAAAGGGTTGAGTAGTTGAATACTCTAAATGCTTTGCTAGTCGAGGAGTATCCTAAGAATATCCCCTCGTCTGCTTTAGCATCAAATGCATTCAACTTGCTTTTCCCATTGTTATGGATAAAACACTTACAACCAAATATATGGAAATATGAGACTCTGGGTTTTCTAGCTTTCCATACCTCATAGGGCGTCTTACCTAGTGCTTTATTGATAGCACTTCTGTTTTGTGAGTGGCATGCAGTATTGATAGCTTCTGCCCAAAACTTCTGAGGCGTATTATACTCTGTCAGCATGGTCCTGCAGGCCTCCTTAAGAGTTTTGTTCCTTCGTTCTGCTACTCCATTTTGTTGTGGTGTCCTTGCTGCACTAGTAAGGTGCTGGATGCCATGCTTAGAACAAAATTCTTTAATATAGCAGTTAATGAATTCAGTACCCTTGTCACTCCGGATCTTGACAATTGACTGATTCTTCTCAACCTGTAACTTCTTCAACAGATCAGGCAAAAGTGTTTGTGTATCACTCTTCTTGTGTAAGAAGACTACCCAAGTGAACTTAGAATAGTCATCTACCACAACAAGTGTGTACCTTCTACCGTTCAAAGTTGGAGGAGCTATTGGGCCATGTAAGTCCATATGTAGAAGTTCAAGAACTCTACTTGTTGAGAGGGATGGAATAGATTTAAAGGAACCTTTTACCTGTTTACCTTTCTGACAGGACGTGCATACATGTGACTTGTAGTAGACTTCATTGGGAATACCTTCCACAAGGTAGTCTCTGGCTATCTTATTAAGAACCTTAAAGTTTAGATGACAGAGGCGTCTATGCCAGAGCCAGCCAAGTTCTTTAGGATTCTTAGTAAGTAGACAGGTGTCCCTCGGACAACTGTTCCAGTTCACTATGTACACACTTCCTTGTCTTATGCCGACCAGTAAGACTGTGTGTGATCTCTTGTCAATGATTTCACATTTGCGACTCTTGAACTGCACCTTGTATCCACGATCACAGAATTGTGAAACAGAGAGTAAATTGTATTTCAAGCCTTCAACATATGAGACATCTTGGATCTCTATGTCTCCATTCCGAATGTAACCGAATCCTTTGGTAACAGCAGTGGAGCTATCACCAAATATTACTTTTGGTCCTTCTTGCTCATGGTAGCTTGATAAGAGAGTCTTGGTACCAGTCATGTGGTGCGAACAACCACTGTCTATGTACCAAGTTTCTCCTATTGAGCCACCCTTCTTGTATAGATCGAGTCGACCCTGCATTAGATGATATTTTATAATTTAGGTACCCTTCTTGTTTATTGGGGTCCTGGGGGGTTAGTCGAGTTTAATGGAATCCAAATGTACATTGGAGTCCTGAACAAGTTTGATCTTCTGAGCTTTCGACCATATTTGTTGCAAAATAAGACCTTGTTGTCCTTGTCTGGCCTATCCGTCGAGTTCGGGTCTACTCTTTGGAGATAGCCTTTCGACTTGATCTCTACTTGAGTAGGCACTTGTCTATGATAATCAGAGTAGGGTTTGTATGCATTAGGTCCATACGGTTTATAGACATGTTTAGGTCTTTCTTCTCCTTTGATATCATATGACAAAGGTGGAGGATATAGAACAGCCTGTGTACGATATTTTAGACCTTCATGTCTAGGTCTAGACGAGTAGAGTTGAGACTGCCTTATGAAAGGAGGTCTAGACTCTTGTCGTCTAGTCTGTACTTGTCTAGTACTCGTCTCCTCAGGATACCAATCCTCGTATCTGACCTGGTTGGATCATCTACGATTAGTGGTCCTTAGAAGATTAGTTCTAGGTTGAACAGGCTTGTTGTTACCATTCTTTTTACCTCCTTTGGTAATTGGAATGTTAACTCGAGCTTGTTTTGGTACAGTACCTTTAGTTGGAGTATCAATATCGTATATCATTGGTTCTTTTCCTTTATCATTAGTCAAAGAGCTTGGGATGAAAATAGTAGAGTTCTTAGGAACTAGAGTAGACGAGCTTGATGTCTCAGCACCTATGCCTGTCTTGTCAGCAGGAGCCCTATACCTATCTGACAGTTCAAGGTTAACCTTTGAAGAGTTAACCAGGTCAGTAAGTTTAAGGTCTAGAGTGACAACCTCGGTTTCTAAGAACTTATTACGTTCTTCAAGCTTTTTGTACTTGTTTTTTAAAACATTGAATTCATGTTTCTCAGTAGCATGTGTCTTAAGTAGGTCTTGATACAACGTGTCTGTCGATGCACACTTGTCTTTAAGTTGCCTCAACACTTCTTGCAAGCGTTCATTTAGGACTGTTATATTAGGATCTACTTTAGACTGAGCTTCCTTAAGATCAATGATTTCCTGTCTTCAAATGATGTTTTCGTCACTGACTTCAATGATTGCCTTGTTGGCAAGTAGGAGGTCGTCTTCAACTGCACTAGTAGAGTGCTGAAGGCTACTCCCTACTTTGCTACTGGCAGTGTCACTTTCATCAGAATCTGATTCATCACAAGATTGAAAAGATGTAGCAGATGATACCTCTTGGTCGATTTTAGCCATGCAGCATAGACCATCATCTACTATGAAGGCTTCATCGTGATCTGGATCAGACGGGTAGTTAGATGAGGATGATGGCAACTCGTCTGAGTCAGAATCAGAGTCATCATTGGCCATCATTGCCTTCTTGCTACGGTTGTATCTTCTTTCCATTCGTGCTTTGCGTTCTTCTCGATCATCAGTACTCAGGTCTGGACATTCATATATGTAGTGACCTGGTTTCTCACAGTTATAGCACAAGAGATCATTAGTAGTCTTTTTAATAGGAGAGTTATTCCTTCGTTTATCACATCTATCAGAACGTGTAGTCTTCCTACCATCAGACTCTCTATCTTGTCTGTTACCTTTCGAGACTTCGTCTCTCCTTTCGGACGAGTTTCGGTCTCGTCTGGTCTCAGACGAGTTCTTAGAAGCAGACCCTCTATGTTCTCTATAGAACTTCTTATATCTTCCAAAACGTTTATTCAGCCTATCAAACTTTCTAACCATGAGACTTACCTAATCCTTCAGACTAAGATCAGTATCTAACTCGTCTTTCACAGAAGTAGACCTCGTTTTAGACTTCGACCTGTCTACCTTAGACGAACTAGTCTTAAAGGCAACGTTCTTAGATACAGCATGTTCTCTGTCACTTCTTACTATAGGTTCATCTTCGTCTAAATCAAACTCATGGGCCTTTAGAGTTTGAAACATGGTTTCTGCTGTCCATACATCTATATCTTGGGTATTCTTAACAAGCATTTTTACCATTTTCCATCGACTATCAAGGCTTTTGAGAATCCTAAGATTGATTTCTCGTGGAGTATAAGATTTACCAAGGACTTCCAAGTCATTCATGATTTTGGTAAAACGAGTATCCAACTGGTCTATAGTTTCGCCAGCTTTCATATGAAATGATTCAAATCTTTGGACTGCAGTGGAAAGCTTGCTTTCTTTGATTAGGGATGTTCCTTCACAAATGATAGCTAAGCGATCCCACATTTCTTTGGCAGTTTTACATTTTAACACTTTTCCCAGATACTCGTTAGGAAGAGTGTGTAAGATGTAATTCTTGGCCAAGCTATCCAAATTATTCTGTCTCATTTCTTCTGAGGTTAGTTCTGACCTTGGTTTCTTGACGAGTGTACCCACGGGTTGATTTGTGTCAAGGGCAGCAGTATTGGGGATCATGGTCACTATCGGACCTTCCGTGATGACGGAGATCATTAAGTCGTGAGTGGAACTGAAGATGGCTTCCATCCTTAGCTTCCAATAGTCATAATCTTGAACCTGGAACTTAGGTAGCTTGTTAGCGCTGATTTCAAGTGACATGATTCAAGAAGATACGTATGACACAGTATAGTATCAAGAAACAGATATTTTTCAAGTATAGTGATAAAGAACATGTAAGAGCACGTATAGTCTCGGACCAAGACTTCACCCAAGTCTTGAATTGGTTATCAAGAAACAGCAGTTCGTAAACTACTGCTCTGATACCACTTGTAGGTCCCTAAGTTGAGTTAATATCGAGGGAAGCTAAAGAAAATGTCTAGAGGGGGGTGAATAGACTTTTCTAAAATCTTTCGATATATCAGAATTACAATGTGCGGAATACGAAATTAACAATGAGCCCAATTAAAGATTATACTCAACTTATTTCGAGAACTCTGTTTCAGTGTTTACTCAACTAATCTTGTTCAGTTATGTATGTTTAACAAGTAAACAATTAATCAATTAACAACAAACAAAACAGTAAAGTAAATCAAACACGAGATTTATAGTGGTTCGACAACTTGTCTACATCCACTCTCACAAACCCAGTTGTGAAATTCTTATTAACTCTTCCAATCGAGTAATATGTTCTTGTAGCTTTAAGTCCCAAGAAATAAGACTTAGATCTTCTCGATAACACTACCAAGTGTTTCTTCGATCTAACTAGCTATTTTACAAGTAACTAGCAACTTGAAACAGTAAACGAAAATAAAACTTTTCTTCGTTCAGTAGTAGCCTTCTGATTTCTTCACTTGACTTGTGTAGCTTCACTTTCTGAACTTCAATCTCTGAGAGAAACTTCGAACAATTCTTCAGTATGTAGCTTCTGTATATGTATTTCCAGTAGTCTTCGAATGATAAACACCTTGAGGTATTTATAGATTCTAGAAATCAAGAACTCAGTTAGTTGTAACCAACTTTTCTTGAAAACTAACTTCTAACTGAAACTTCTTATCCTTTCATGCGTTTCTTCAGTTTAATTAGTTATTCCTTAACTAACTCCTTTAATTTTATCTCCAATACGCGTTTCTGTAACTAACTTTAGTCTTCTTGTCTTGTTGAGTCGTACCTGTCTTGTGTAGTAGTAGTAAAATTCTTTAGATTACAACGTAGAACTAATCTAGTCCTATCATCTAATCCAAACAAGACTATTACATTACATTAAGCTCTTGTTACAAAGCTTAGTCAACTTATAAAACTATACACAGAATCTATCTATTACATTTAAAAATCATGAGCTCTATACAACAATTATTCATAGCTCAATAACAATCTTAACATATACAAATAACAAATATGAAGTACTTATAAATCGTACTTATCTTTCAATAATACTTGTCTTTTTTAAAAACTAGTACTTGTCTTGTGAATTCTACTGATCTGCACAAGACGACTTCAACTTAACTAGACTAGATCAGTCAACACTTAGAAAATATTCAAGTCTTCTTTTGGCTTATCAAAACTTCATCTTTTATCTTTTATTCATCATTTAGGACTTGTTCTAGGATTCATATCCCAACAGGAAGTGTATAAATCAACCTAATCTTTTCCAAATTTAGGCGGGAATACCTTAGATAGATTACTTTACAAATAGTAAGTTTTCTAAGCATTCAATCGCCATCAAATTACGTTCCAAAATTAAAGATTCACTCAATCAAATCCTAAATTAATTCTTAATTGACAAGATTTAAATCTTAGAACCCGATCAGCTGTGTTCGGTGAACATCTGATATATGTCTTCTGAATTCATCTTGGTATGCATCAGCTGAGTTCCCCCTTCAGTTGTGCTAGTCTTCTAACAATCTTTTATCAGAGCTAAGTATATATTACTTATCACGATCAAAGCTACTGCTAAAGATCATTGTACCTGAAAAATAAAGACTTGGAAACCTGTTAGTACAAACAAAAGTTAGAAGAAATAGACATATATACAATATATACATATATACAAAAAGAGTGTCATCATTAAGGATTATTAAGAAATCATAGATTCCCCCTTACGTGAATAACTCTCAATTTCCCTCAGCTTTACAAGCTTCTTCATCGGGAAAGACATACCTGTAGATGAGGGTGTCTATTCACCTCACCTGATACATCTTGTTGGTCTACTCTGTTGATTCCTTTAGAATCATGTTATCAGCTGATGACCACTCGGCTGATAGAGTCTTTTTCAGAACTCAGGATCTAATAGACCTAGGTTGTTACACAACTCTCTAAATCTTAGCTCTGCTAGAGGCTTAGTGAGGATATCAGCCCTCTAAATGTCTGTTTGGATCTTTTCCATCCAAATATCATTTTTCTCCAAGTGATCTCTTATGAAGTGATGCCTGACATCCACATGCTTGCATCTGGTATGGAGAACTGGATTCTGAGTGATTGCTATAACACTGTTACTATCACAGAAGATAGGGACTTCTCTTGCTATAACATTGTAATCCTTAAGTTGCTGAACTAACCATAACAACTGACTACAACAACTACCAACTGCCATATATTCAGCTCCTATAGAAGATGTTGCAACGGATGTTTGCTTCTTTGAAAACCATGAAATCAGCTTATTTCCTAGAAACTGACATGTGCCAGAAGTAGATTTCCTATCTATTCTACATCCTCCATAGTCAGAGTTTGAATATCCTCTCAACTCTATGTCATCATCAGCAGGGTACCATAATCCTAGATTGATTGTACCTCTCAAGTACTTAAGGATTTTCTTGGCTGCTTCTAGATGACTTAGCTTAAGATTGGCTTGGAACTTGGCACATACTCCTACAGCAAAAGTTATATCTGGTCTATTGGCTGTAAGGTAAAGAAGGGATCCTATCAGGGCTCTATATTCTAACTGATGTGCTGATTTCCCTTGCTCATCTAATTACATTTTGGATGATGTCATCATGGGAATCCTTACTGGTTTACTCTGTTGTACATTAAATTTCTCTAGGAGATTTTTAGTGTACTTGGACTGATTAATGAAAATCCCATCTAAGCTTTGCTTGACTTGAAGACCTAGAAAATAGTTCATTTCACCCATCATGCTCATCTCAAACTTGCTTTGCATCAGCTTTGAGAATTCTTTGCACATATCTTCATTGGGTGATCCAAATATGATGTCATATACATAGATTTGCACCATGAGGATGTCATCTCCTTGTTGGATTCTGAACAATGTCCTATCCACCTTTCCTTTGGTGAATCCATTTTTAAGAAGAAACTGAGATAGTGTATCATACCAAGCTCTTGGAGCTTGTTTTAGTCCATAAAGTGCCTTATTTAAAAGATATACTTGATGCAAAGTACACTATATAAAAATGCACTTTTGACATCCATCTGATACAACTTAAATCCCATATGTGATGCATAAGCAAAAAACAGCCTAATGGCCTCAAGACGAGCAACTGATGCAAAGGTTGTTAGTGTATACTGTAAAGCAAACTTTTAGTGGGCTTTTGTGACGTATATTTGATTTCCTTTTTATCTGAAATAAATGGTTTTTCACATTATCGCATTCTTTGTGATTACTTGTATGTCTGCTTATCTTGCATTGTAGACGATGTGGTGGGTTTGTAGTCACACAGAAGATCACATTGTCAGTTCCTTGTAAGATATAAAATGTATTCACAACTGAGATAGTTATGGACAAAACTATTGGTTTAAGTTGTAGTGTAAACTTGTTAGTGGTTTGTCTTGGCCATTAGTTTATACTAGTGCGCTGTGGCGTATTGAATGGATCACATATAAGACATGTTCTTCTGTTCTGACTGTTATGAAGAACTAGAAGTCTTGGTGACTTTTATGATTCTTAACCCTAAGTGTGATATTTAGATGTGTGGGGTGCTTGTTCACTACTTTGATGTACCATAGGTGAGAATCTTGTTAGATTCTTCACTCCGTATTTTGGGTAGTGGCATCGCTCGCATGATGTCTACTTATTGGCATTAGGGCACCGTGTCCTGTACATCCAGGCTGATGACGTCCCCTTGAGGAAACTCATAAAGGATTGTCGTACTAAACCCTGCAGGTGGATTTAATCCGTACGACAACGAGGTTGAGTGGTACTACTCAAAGGAATTATAGAGATTAATTATTTAAAGAAGTCAGAAGCATTAATAATTAATGGACGTGCGATATCTTTAACACGGGGAATTATAAAGTCTAATAGAAGCCCTGATTCGGTTTGGGATAGGACGGGAGTGCAACATTAATTCTCTAGTGGAATGAATTAATGTTCTCGGGCCAAATTATATGTTCTGGGCTGAACATAAGAGTATTTGGGCCTGTAAGAAGCCCAAGCCCTATACCTTCTAATGGATCCCTGGTCTGGCCCATGAAACTTATGGAAATTATAAATAGGAGCCTCAATTCAGTTTTGAAACCCTAGCACACACGAAATTAAGAAAAACGGCTAGGGTTTCAAGGAGACGAAACTGAGGCACCTTCTCCACGTTTGATAGCGCGCCGTCCACCCGGTGTTCGAGCGAGGTTGGGAGACAGGCTAGAAGATCCGTAGATTGGAATCAACGTCTCGATCTTCAAGGGTAACGAATCTAAATTCTGCTTTAGATGCATGTTTAGGTTTTAATTCGTTATTTATACGTTTGGCATCCGACAACGATCCCGGTGATGGACCGCCTTCGCCGGCGCGTTCCAGCAATTGGTATCAGAGCCTGGATTCGTAGATTGTTGGCTCTGCCTGAAACGTACTGTTGTATGATTCAATTTTTTTTGTTGTTTCATGTATGGATTCGTTTCTATCATTTATTATTTAAGGTTTTTATTCTATCGCAACCCTTGTGTGATGTTGTAATCGTTTTTCCCACCAGATAATAAGTGTGGGTAGTATAGGATTTTTTCATAGATCACTGTAGTAGGGTTTTGCTCGTTTATATTGTATTTTTTTATCGTGAGAATGGGCGGTGTCGATGGAAGATCTGAAAACAGTAATCTGAGTTTTTCGGGTTATGGCCTTGGACGGTGAAAACTGTTTTGGCCATAACTTTTGACTCGGGTGTCCGTTTTCAGCCCACAAGACCTTTTCAGAAACGTCTCGACGAGATCTACAGGAGTCCCAGCTACGCTGAGACGACGAGTGGCGAGCCCTAATTCAAAAGCCTTGATGAAGTTTTCTGCCAGTTTTTGTCGGTGGACGAGAATTCGAGGTTTTTGCATTGCGTGAGAGGCCGATGCGAGGCATCCGTCCGCGCCACTGTTTTTTTTTTATTGTAATAGCTTATAGTAGGCTGTTTTTGATAGGTTTTCAAGGGGTTTCGATAGATGTGTATTTATTTATTTTTGCCTATGTTTATCGCATCTTGTATTGTTATGGCATGCATGTGTTAATTTTTGTTAATTTGCTATGCCAATGAATAATCTTCATGTTAAAATGACTAAGTGAGATAATTGAATTTTAATTAATTTATAGGCCTCCACAATTGGTCTTTAAGTAAGGTGTATGTTGCTCGTGGGACCTTGGGAGTCTTCCCCTAACGGGTGCAACATTCACGAGCTTATTAGTTAAGACTTCTAATAAAACTGTTTTAATCTTTAGATGAAGTGTGTGATCTTCCCTAACGGATGTGTCATCCATGAGTTCATCAGTAAAGAATAATTCAAGATAACTGTTGTTAAATTGTGGTCATCACTTAGATGTGAATTTTAATATAACCCCCCAACGGGGTCACTGTTCTAGTTCACATGGCCAGTTAAAGTTCGACTGTTAATTTCATTCGTCATATGGATAAGTTGACGTGATATTGAAATTAAAGACTAAATGTCTGGTCGATGAATACATGTGTAAACGACCACCCTAACGTGGCTTGCATATGTGTTTGTTGGGCTGTTGGAGGTTGTGTTGAATATTGGTTTTGAAGGTTTCCAATGTTTTATGCTTCAAACTTATGTGATTTATTGCTTGCATTTTATTTATTTCAGATACATTATGGTGACATTCAACCCACTTGTGGTTATCTTAAATCAAAATAAGCTTATTGGTCAAAATTACTTGGATTGGAAAAGAAATTTGGACATTGTCCTAGTTGCTGATGAGTACAAGTTTGTGCTCGATACACCTGCTCCTACCCCTTTGGGAGCCGAATCTACTGAACAGCAAAGGGAGGCTCATAAGAAGTGGCACAAGGCTGATGATATGGCTCGTTGTTACATTTTGGCCTCAATGTCAAATGTTTTACAACAGCAGCATCAAACTATGCCTAGTGCCGCAGCTATGATGTTGAGCCTCAAAGAGCTTTTTGGTGAGAAAGATAGGGCTACCCGCTTTGAGGCTATGAGGAAGATCATGTCAACCTCTATGCCAGAGGGAGCGTCCGTGAGGGACCACGGTCTCAAGATGATGGAATATCTGAATGAGATTGAGGTCCTCGGAGGGTTAATCGATAATGACACCAAGATCGATATGATCCTACATTCGCTCCCAAAGTCTTTTGAGAACTTCCGTGTAAACGCAATCATGAGTAAGAAGGATTATACTTTAACCGAGCTTCTTACAGAATTGGTCGCGGTGGAGGGTCTCATGGGTAAACGAACACAGGCCAATGTTACTGTTCAGGCTGGACCTTCTTCGTCTAATGGCAAGAAGAAGAAAAAGCCTTTACAGAAAAAGAGTGGTGGTGAAAGCAGTGGGAGCAAGAAACTAGCGCCTTCTGGTGGCGTGAAAAAGCCGAAGGGCAAATGTTTCAAGTGCAACAAGACGGGACATTGGAAGTCTGATTGTCCTCTCCTGAAAAAGGACAACTCTGGTACGTCTCTCGCTTTAGTTGTTGAAACATGTTTTGCGGCTTGTTCTGCCTTTTCTTGGGTAGTAGATACAAGAGCCACTGACCATGTTTGTTACACCTTGCAGGGGTTTCTGCAGACAAGGGAACTGAGTGAGGGCGAGATTACTATTAGTTTGGGCAATGCTGCGATAGTATCAGTGGTTGCAGTGGGAGACGTGCACTTATGTTTTTCTAATTCTGTTTTAGTATTAAAGAACGTTTTATACGTGCCGAATTTTTGGAGAAATTTAATTTCTGTTTCGAAGTTGTTTTTGGATGGATGCTCAGTTGTTTTTAATGACAATGTTGTTATTATGAGAAATGACTCTTTAATCTGTTTTGGCACGTTAGAAAACAATCTTTATACTATTACGTGTGCATATCATACTGTGACTGAAGCTCATTCATCATCATCATTAAATAAGAGAAAGGAACCTTCTAAGTTGAATCAAACATACCTTTGGCATCTAAGATTGGGTCATGTCAACCTAAGAAGGATTCAAAGACTAGTAAGTAGTGGGTTTTTGGAGTCTCTCCAAGTGGAACCATTCTCAGTCTGCGAATCCTGTTTGGAAGGCAAGATGACCTCGAGGCCTTTTAAGGCCAAGGGTAATAGGGCTAATGATGTGTTGGAATTGATTCACTCTGATTTGTGTGGGCCTATGACTGTTCAAGCTAGAGGAGGCTTTGAGTACTTCGTCACTTTCATTGACGATTACTCAAGATATGGATACATCTACCTGATGCGCCACAAGTCTGAATGCTTTGGCAAGTTCAAAGAATTTAAGGCAGAAGTGGAGAACCGTCATGGTAAGAGTATCAAGTCACTGCGTTCTGATCGTGGTGGCGAGTACCTTAGCAATGAATTTAGGCAATACTTATTAGATAACGGGATTAGATCCCAGCTCTCCACGCCTGGTACTCCGCAACAGAATGGCGTGGCTGAGAGAAGGAATAGGACTCTATTAGATATGGTGAGATCGATGATGAGTTATGCTTCATTACCTACCTCTTTTTGGGGTTATGCCTTGGAAACAGCAGCGTACCTTCTAAATTATGTACCTTCTAAAGTGGTTCCAAAAACCCCGATTGAATTGTGGTCTGGGCGAAAGCCTAGTCTAAACCACATTCGGATTTGGGGTTGTCCAGCACATGTGCTGAACAAGGAAGCTGATAAGTTGGCACCTAGAACTGAAGTACGGTTGTTTGTAGGATACCCTAAGGGAACGAGAGGTGGTTATTTTTATAGTCCTAATGATCAGAGGGTGGTGGTGAGTACCAATGCCCGATTTTTAGAAGAAGACTATATGAATGAGCATAAGTCCAATACTGAGATCATTCTAAATGAGTTGAGAGGAGACAATGGCACACCGAGTGTGCAAGGGGAAATACCACAAGAGACTGCACAACGTGGCGACTCTAATGAACCTTTGTATACATTGCCTCGTCGTAGTGGGAGGGTTGTTCGCCAACCTGATCGTTTCATGTTTGTGGGAGAGTCTATGGACTTGATTCCAAGCGATGAACATGATGATAACGACCCCTGGACATACAAAGAGGCAATCAAAGACAAAGATGCAGAGTCTTGGCACAAGTCCATGGATTCAGAAATTGAATCTATGGATGCTATGGAAGTGTATGACCTAAGTGAACTTCCCCACGACAAGAAAGCCGTTGGGTGTAAGTGGGTCTACAGACGTAAGAGAGGGTATGATGGGCAGATTACTGCTTTTAAGGCACGGTTGGTGGCAAAGGGTTTTACCCAGAAAGAAGGAATCGACTATGACGAGACCTTCTCACCAGTAGCCATGCTAAAATCGATCCGGATTCTCTTATCCATAGCTAATCACATGAACTATGAGATTTGGCAAATGGATGTCAAGACAGCTTTCCTTAATGGAAATTTGGATAAGGACATCTATATGCAGCAACCCGAGGGTTATGTGAAGAAAGGCCAAGAGCATCTAGTCTGGAAGTTGAAAAGGTCTCTTTATGGGCTAAAACAAGCTTCCAGGTCTTGGAACATTCGTTTTGACGAGGTGATCAAATCTTTTGGATTTGAACAATGTCAAAATGAAAGTTGTGTGTACAAAAAGAGTGACGGAGACGTAGTGGTATTCTTAGTACTATACGTAGATGATATTCTTCTTATTGGCAACAATGTGAAAGTATTATCAGACGTAAAGGTGTGGCTTTCAGAACAGTTTCAAATGAAGGATATGGGAGAAGCATTGTACATTCTTGGTATTAAGGTCACTCGTGATCGAAAAAAGAGAATGTTGTGTTTATCTCAAGCGTCTTACATTGATACTGTGATTGCTCGTTTTGGCATGCAGAATTCCAAGAAGGGTGTGCTACCTTTCAGACATGGAGTCCCTCTATCTAAAGATATGTGTCCTAAGACACAGAAGGAGATAGAGGAGATGGCTAAGGTTCCTTATGCTTCGGCTGTAGGAAGCCTTATGTATGCGATGATGTGTACGAGGCCTGATATTTGCTATGCAGTCGGCATGGTAGCAAGATATCAGTCTAACCCTGGTCAAGGACACTGGACTGCTGTTAAGCATATTCTCAAGTACTTGAAAAAGACTCGAGATTATATGCTAGTATACCAGTCAAATAGTTTGATTCCTTTGGGTTATACCGATTCAGATTTCCAAGCTGATCGAGATGAACGGAAGTCAACCTCGGGTTATGTGTTTATGCTGGGAGGCGCAGCCATATCTTGGAGAAGTGTGAAGCAGAAATGCATCGCGGACTCCACTATGGAAGCCGAGTACGTAGCTGCCTCAGAGGCTGCAAAGGAGGCTGTCTGGCTGCGTAATTTCTTTCTGGAATTAGGGGTATCTCAGAGTATGCCGATGTGTATCACTGTTTATTGTGATAACGCGGGTGCAGTGGCAAACTCGAAAGAACCTAGAGCCCATAGAGCAAGTAAACACATAGAGCGAAAGTACCACATTATACGAGATATCGTAAATCGAGGAGACGTGGCTGTAGCTAAGATTGCGTCGTTGGATAACTTGGCTGATCCTTTCACAAAGACGCTGGTAATAAAAGTCTTTGAGAAACATGTAGAGGGTCTTGGTTTACGATGTATTACAAGCTAGACTTTGAGTATAAGTGGGAGAAATATTGATGTCTTTATGTGTATACTAAAAGTTAAGCTTTAGTATAAGTGGGAGATTGTTAGTGTATACTGTAAAGCAAACTTTTAGTGGGCTTTTGTGACGTATATTTGATTTCCTTTTTATCTGAAATAAATGGTTTTTCACATTATCGCATTCTTTGTGATTACTTGTATATCTGCTTATCTTGCATTGTAGACGATGTGGTGGGTTTGTAGTCACACAGAAGATCACATTGTCAGTTCCTTGTAAGATATAAAATGTATTCACAACTGAGATAGTTATGGACAAAACTATTGGTTTAAGTTGTAGTGTAAACTTGTTAGTGGTTTGTCTTGGCCATTAGTTTATACTAGTGCGTTGTGGCGTATTGAATGGATCACAGATAAGACATGTTCTTCTGTTCTGACTGTTATGAAGAACTAGAAGTCTTGGTGACTTTTATGATTCTTAACCCTAAGTGTGATATTTAGATGTGTGGGGTGCTTGTTCACTACTTTGATGTACCATAGGTGAGAATCTTGTTAGATTCTTCACTCTCCGTATTTTGGGTAGTGGCATCGCTCGCATGATGTCTACTTATTGGCATTAGGGCACCGTGTCCTGTACATCCAGGCTGATGACGTCCCCTTGAGGAAACTCATAAAGGATTGTCGTACTAAACCCTGCAGGTGGATTTAATCCGTACGACAACGAGGTTGAGTGGTACTACTCAAAGGAATTATAGAGATTAATTATTTAAAGAAGTCAGAAGCTTTAATAATTAATGGACGTGCGATATCTTTAACACGGGGAATTATAAAGTCTAATAGAAGCCCTGATTCGGTTTGGGATAGGACGGGAGTGCAACATTAATTCTCTAGTGGAATGAATTAATGTTCTCGGGCCAAATTATATGTTCTGGGCTGAACATAAGAGTATTTGGGCCTGTAAGAAGCCCAAGCCCTATACCTTCTAATGGATCCCTGGTCTGGCCCATGAAACTTATGGAAATTATAAATAGGAGCCTCAATTCAGTTTTGAAACCCTAGCACACACGAAATTAAGAAAAACGGCTAGGGTTTCAAGGAGACGAAACTGAAGCACCTTCTCCACGTTTGATAGCGCGCCGTCCACCCGGTGTTCGAGCGAGGTTGGGAGACAGGCTAGAAGATCCGTAGATTGGAATCAACGTCTCGATCTTCAAGGGTAACGAATCTAAATTCTGCTTTAGATGCATGTTTAGGTTTTAATTCGTTATTTATACGTTTGGCATCCGACAACGATCCCAGTGATGGACCGCCTTCGCCGGCGCGTTCCAGAAGGTTTCATCATAATCAATACCTTCTGATTATGAATATCCCTTAGCAACCAATCATGCCTTGTTTCGAGTTATAACATCATTTTCATCCTTCTAGTTCTTAAATACCCGCTTAGTTCCAACAACATTGTGGTCTTTAGGACGGTCTACAAGTTCCTAAACTTCATTCCTAGTAAACTGATTCAGCTCCTCTTGCATGGTTGTAATCCAGTTACTATCTTGCATAGCTTCTTCTTTGGATGTTGGTTCTATGTTTGACAAGAAAGCACACCAACAAAACATAGAAGATTGATCTTCATTCTGGTTCACTTGTCTTCTAGTTCTCACACCTGCTTGTGCATCTCCTATGTTCAGATCAGTAGAGTGATATGTCATCTTAGTCCTTGGAGCACGAGCATCAGATGAGTTGTGGACCTCATCTGACCTTGGATGTTCAGAAGAGTTTCCTTGATCTACTTGAACTTCTTCTGCATCTCCTTGAGTATCAGATATATCATTCCCTCTTATATAATTAAATCCATTTTTGCTTTAGGGGTTACTTGTTCTTCTAGAACAACATTCTGAGTTTGAGGTCTAGTGGTTGGTCTCCTGGGTATGAACTCTACTGGTTCTTCTTCTAGAAAGGGTTCATCTACCTTAACATAATCAAACACCTTTGATTTCTCTTTAGACATACTAACCACTAACTTTCTCATCTTATCCAATATTGATTATGTATCATCTGTATTTGTACACTTCACACAAGATTCATCAAAAACAACATGAGGTGTTTCCTTCACTATAAGGGTTCGTTTGTAAAATACTCTGAATGCCTTGCTGACTGAGGATTATCCTAAGAATATCCCCTCATCTTCCTTGGCATCAAAAGCATTTAACTTACTCTTTCCATTATTGTGAATGAAACACTTACAACCAAATATATGAAATTAAGAAACCCTACTTTTTCTACCTTTCCAAATCTCATAAGGTGTTTTCTCATGTATTTTATTGAAAATTGACCTGTTTTGTGTGTGGCAAGTAGTGTTGATGGCTTCTGCCCACAACTTCAGAGGTGTCTTGAATTCAGCTAACAAGGTTTTTGCAGCTTCTTTGAGTGTTCTGACTCTTCTTTCCGCTACACCATTCTGCTGGGGTGTCCTTGTTGCACTTGTTTCATTCATTTCATTAGAATAATAAGACATTCATTTCGTGAGAATTCAACTCTATATCCTCTGTCACAAAATTGAGATACTAAAAGTAAATTAAATTTTAAACCGTCAACATATGATACATCATGTACCTCAATGTCACCATTTCTCAAGGTGCCATAACCTTTTGTGTTACCGTGTGCGTTATCACCGAAAAATACTCGTGGGCCTTCTTGATCTGTATAATTAGTGAGAAGAGATTTTGTACCAATCATGTGCTTAGAGCATCCACTATCAATGTACCATATCTCTCCTACTAAACCTCCTTTTCTGTTCAGTTCCACGCGACCCTGCAAATAAATTATTGCTTAGGTACCCATTTAGTTTTGGGTCCTTAGGTGTTAGTTCTACCCTTGGAAACCCATATATACATGGTTCACTTGAATAGTCTAGATCATTTAAGCTTTCTCCCTCGGGCATCGCTATACCAAATCTTATCAGCTGTGGCCATTGCATGATGTGATATGATAAGTGTGTCAGCTAAGTTACTTCTAGTCGGCTTGAGTGAATTTCCATTAGGGACTGTCTTCTGGTAAGTATCATTAAGCTTGGGTGCATCAGCTGTAGGTATATGAGTGCATGAACACGACTCATATGTTCTCAAAATATCATAAGAGATAGGTGGCGCATAGAGAACAAATTTTCCTTTAGAAGACTTCTTAGTCTTCTTGGTAGGAGTATCATACAGTTGGGACTGTCTCAGATGAGAAGGTCCAAGCTGTTTGTTACTCTTCTGAGCCTGCTGGGACTTCGTTAGCTGAGTTGGGTTACCCAGTTGAGGTTGCCTCAACTGTACAACTTGAGCTCTACTTGGTCTACCGCCTCCTCTGGCGATTAGATAGTTTTGCTTAGGCTGCACATACTTAGTTACCTTTGTGATCACACGAGGTGTTGGCCTTTTAGAGCTTTCACTTGTCTCAAATACACCAGTACTTGGATTGTTGCATCCAATACAGTCAGCTAGAGAAGACTGTGATGGATTAGGTTGAAAACCATGACTCATCTTATTGCCATTAGATCTTAGATTCTCAGAAAGGTGTTCAATAGTGGCTGAAGCTTTATTGAACTCTGATATCTTGAAATCCATGCCATTCTTCTCTAGTTCTACGAGTTTATGCCTTTGGAGAAGGTCACGGAATTTGGCTTCTAAGTTCTTAAATTCAACTGCCTCAAGGGCTTAAGTCTTAACCATTCCTTCATACAGGTTAGTAGTGTACAAGTGACTCTCCTTAAGCATTTCAAGCTCTTTGGTTAGTCTCTCATTCATTACTATCAAGTCAGGATCAACCATGGAGTTTTTCCTTTTTAACAGTCTTATTTCTTTCCTTAGAATTGCATTCTCATTCTCCACTTCTAAAAAGGCTTTGGTTGCAATGTCTATATTTGTCTTGACTTCGTCTATAGACATGTATTCATTGCTACCATAGTCTCCATTAGAAGAGCATTGCTCATTCAGACGTGAAGAAGAAGAAGATAAATATAGAGTTTGAGTGGGGGAGTTTACCTCTACTTCCCCTCATTTGGCCATCATGGCTAGGTCATCTTAGTCATCTTCTGCTAGGAATTCAGATGAAGCGGAGGATAGTAGTTCCTCGTCTTCATAATCAGAAGAGTCATCAGCTACCATGGCTCTCCTATCAGAATACCTTTTGTCCCTTCTTGAATTCTTTTCTTCCTTATCTCCTGAGCTTAGATCTGGACATTCATATACATAATGGCCAAGTTGATCACAATTGAAACACTTACCATAGTTCTTGCTTGTGGAAGACTTTCTAGGTGGAGGGGAGTCATCTCTTCTCCTACTCCTCCTTGACTCAACTTCTCTTCTGTATGAACCCTTAGATTCATCTCTACTTCATTCAGGAGTTTTCTCTCTATATTTCCTTGATGATGTACGTGCACTGTTAGATTTACCTCTATATTCTCTATAGAATTTGCGGTACTTACTGTTCTTGGCATTCATTCGATCAAATATTTTGACCAAGAGAGTCATCTGCTCATTTAGGCTTAGGTCAGATCCTTCTGGTACCTCTCTCACCTTAGAAGTCTTACTAGATGAGTGGTTTATTTCCTTGGCGGCGGCTGCTGATGCCTTAAAGGCTACAACTTCAGTAGAGGGGGATGAATTGACCTGTTCTACATCATCTATTTCTCCATCTCTAATAAGATCATACTCGTGACCTTTTAGATTAGAGAACAAGGAAGATTGATCCCAATTATTGATATTTTGGGTATCTTTTATAATAGTTTTCTTGAGTTTCCATACAGAGGGTAAAGAATCAAGAATTTTTAAGTTTACCTCTTGCTTGGTGTACTTCTTACCAAGAGCTTCGATCTCATTAATGTTGTTGGTGAATCTGGTATCAAGTTGCTCTATATTTTCAATAATCTGCATCTTGAAATCATCGAACTTCTTGATTAAAGTAGTGAGCTTGTTTTCTTTGATTAAGGTTGTTCCTTCACACATAAGTGCTAGGGTATCCCACATCTCCTTTGTTGTTTCGCACTTCATCACCTTACCTAAATATTCATTAGACAAGGTAGATAGTATTAAGCTTTGACTAATACTATCAAGATTATTCTGTTTGGATTCATCCTATCCTATCTTTTGGAACAAGATCACCAACTGCTACGCCTCGCACAACAGTGGCTGTGTTTGGAATCATGATTGTGATTGGGCCTTCAGTGATTACTGACCACATAAGATCATATATTGTACTGAAGTTGGCCTTCATTCGTATCTTCCAATAGTCGTACTCCTCAACTAAAAACTTAGGCATCTTACGAATATTAGCTTCCATGCTGCATGATTTTATGAAAACAGTTCTTCAAAAAGACTTGTTCAGTTGGACTACAAAAAGACTTCCCTCAAGCCTTCTAATAATCAAGAGACAGCAGTCCGTTAGAACCATTACTCTAATACCACTTGTTGGTCCCTTAACGTGTAGTGAATGGGTTTAAAGTCTAAAGGGGAGGGGTGAATAGACTTTAAAACTTTTTCTAAACAGAGTTGTATGTTACTAAGCTGATATACTTAGTCTACTGGATTGGCTAGTCTGCTGATCCAACTTATTGAATACTCTAATGAATATAAGTTTGCAGAACTGTGTAGGCCCTTAGTTTAGACTCGTTTGTTAGTATATGAAAAACTTTTAGCCAATTTAAGATACTCAGCTGACTTGATGTCTGCTGGTTTTGAACATTTCTTATTTGGGCTCTTTTCAAAATCAATTATAGAATAATATGATGTATGAATAATACGAATGTTAAGTGCAGTAAGATGCTGAATTGAAATATCAATAGGTAAATAACACCAGGGGTTATAGTGGTTCGGATATTGAATCCTACGTCCACTCTCATGATCTGCTCGGGGTGTTAATACTTTAATCACCAAATCAAAGGGGCTTGTCCTTTAGAGTCCCAAGAGGTGGACTTTGAGCTCTGAGCAATCACCAAATTGTTACGGTACTCTTACAAGTTTAACAACTTAGACCTTATACTGGTTAGACTGTATGGGTTTGGGTTGTTTTGATTTATCTCCAACTAATGGCTCAAGCAACAAATTGCTTAACCACTATGCATAAACCAATAAATATATATAATGATAAACGTGGTTCGGTTTCTTGTTGGTGAGGAAACTAGTAAATTTAAAATAAGCTTGAAGAACTTCTCTTTAATGCACTTTGCTTCAGTCAGCTGGGTGTGTTCTTCGTAAAGTTTTGATAGCTGCGTATAGTTTTTGTGTTCCTCACTTTGAATTGATCTTGTATTTTTAGGCATAATCTTCAATCAACTAGCCATTTGGAGAAACTAGCCGTTTTGATTATCCTTTGATTCCAGCGTAATCCCTTGATTGCATCGGATTGATACTGATTCCACCAAATCTGGAACTTGCCCTTTTTGGATATGGAAAGTCAATATCTTCGAGATTTACACTTAGTCTTTCATGCAGATTTTAGTCGGTAGATGTCGCACCCTTCTGATCTTAGTACTCGTCTGATCTGATATTCGTCTGATCTGGTACTTCGACTGATATGATCTTGTAAGCGCAGTAGCATATTTGTCATGAAGTAGTCTTCTGGTCTATTTTTTATATCAACTGAGTCCAACTCATCTCATTTTATCTATGTCTTCTCTTCTTGATTTGAATCATTCTAAGTCTTGAGAGCTTGATCAGTAGACATCTCCTAAGAAGTCCATATCAGCTGACAATGCATACAAGGGCCTTCTCATCTGATTCTTCAATATGGTCTTCTTCCAATATTCAAGGTCTTCTTAGTCTTCTAGTCTTCTACTCTTCAAATCTTTAGTGGGCTCATGTAGAACCAAATGTGATCTCAGCTGATATACATACAGCTGATCTCACTAGGACTAGACTAAGAATCTATAAGTTGTTCTATACAACCTCTGTTTATCCTTTGAGATGACTAATTAATAACTAAATTTAATTAAGTGTTTTGGCCATCAAAACTATTACATCATAATCAAATAAAACCTATGGGGTGGGTTCATATCCCAACAAGGTACTTAACTGTTCTGGTCATGGTAAGTGTAGTAGCCTTTATTTGTCATGAAGTAGTCTTCTGATCTGCTTTTGATATTAGTTGAGTCCAACTCATCTGATCTTGTCTATGTCTTCTCTTACTGTCTTGATTTTCTCTAAGTCTTGAGAACACGATCAGTGCACATCTCTAAGAAGTCCATATCAGCTGATAAGGCATACAAGGGCCTTCTCTTCTGATTGTTCAATCTTGGTCATCTTACATTCTTCAAGGTCTTCTTAGTCTTTTAGTCTTCTTCTCTTCAAATCTTGAGTGAGCGCATGTAAAACCAAATGGGATCTCAATTGATATACATACAACTGATCTCACTATGACTGGACTAAGAATCTAAAAAGTTGTTTTATACAACTCAACTTATCCTATCAGAATACTAAATAAACTATTAAGAGTTTTGGCCATCAAAACTATTACACCATGATTACATCAATACCCTTGGGGATGGATGAATATCCCAACAATTTCCACTAATATCCCAACAATTTTCCCCTTTTTGATGAAGCCAAAACCACTTATTCTAATATATCCAGCTTAACAAGTAAGATAAATTAAAGCAGTTTATAAAGCAAGTAAACACATACATAAGTTGTCTTATAAGCCGAGGAAAAATACTTGTATTAATGATAAGAAGTGAATACAGATTACAAGTTTTCCTATCATCTAGCAAAAGATAGTCTTCATCTCCTTTTTGGTCTTCATCTTAGATTCGGAAAGCAAGTTTCAAACGATCATGAATGGCTTTCATGTGATCTAAGTCTGTTACATTTTCCTCTTCTATAATTTTGGTTTCAATATTCTTGATCTCCATATAGTCAACTCTTCCAGACTTTGTTCTTGGTGATTCCCACACTGGTTCTTCTAGAACTAAGATGTTGTATCCACCATCAGTAGTTGTCTTGATTGTCTCATCCCATAGTTCTGTGTCTTCTGCTTCCATGAACTGTTGGAATTGTAAGAACTCATATTGCTTATCTATTAGTGGTCCAAACTTCTTAACAATGAAGTGTGAAATCTGCCACTTCTTTTTTATATTGTGCCACTTGGGCAAGTCTTCTGGATCCACAACAAAGTCCATCAAGGTGTCTTCAATAATCCCTTCATTCTTCTTCTGCTTTCTCAGTTGGGCAAGCTTTATGTCATGCTTATTCTTCTGTCTAAGCTCTTCTTCCTTAGCTCTCTCAAGATATACTAACTCAATTGCCTTTATCTTCTTGGTCACTGTCTTTGTAGTAATTTCAGCTCTCTTCTACTTCTCAGCTGGTTTGGC
This sequence comes from Galeopsis tetrahit, assembly GCA_963675135.1. Taxonomy (NCBI): domain Eukaryota; kingdom Viridiplantae; phylum Streptophyta; class Magnoliopsida; order Lamiales; family Lamiaceae; genus Galeopsis; species Galeopsis tetrahit. The sequence goes on from OY776122.1 coordinate 37,848,682, forward strand.
TACAATGGCCTCACGAACTTGTGGCTCTGCTGGGGTGGCTAGAACAATTTCTTTGGCACTTAAACCTTCTGCTTGAGAAGTCAAGGTCTTCTTCCTTTTGAACCTGATGTTCTGATCTGGAATCCTGTCTGCTAACTCATCTTGGGAAACAACTAGTTGTGCTTGTTGAGTTGCAATGTTATCCATTATCTTCTTCATTCTATATTCCCCCTTTTTGGCTTCATCAAGAATTTCAGAGAAGCCTTTGGAAGCATTGAAGATCTCAATCTTGATATCCTTCTTCAAAGCACATGCATGAGTAGCATTCAGGTCACTAACCTTAGATAAGGTGTGCTGAATCAGTAGATCATAAGATGATGTTGCTATCAACTGAGTCATCTTATCATAAATGACTTCAAGCTTAGTAGTTGTTTGATATCCTTCTTCAAAGCACACTCCAATCTGTCTTGTAGCTTGTCATTCCTTTCATGAGCATCTTGGAGCAATTTCAGAGCTTCTTATCTCTTCTGAGCTGCTGCATTTAGCCTCAGGCTGTAAATGCCTTTCAATCTGGTTGTCTCAGATACATACAATTTGGTAAATTGAGATGTCCTATGTACTACCTTAGTCGTTTCAGAGGCCATGAACTCATCTACCTTGTCTAGTAGCTATGCTCTTAATGTATCCTCCATCTCTTTGATCTGATTCAAAAGTGTTCTTTTGTGCTCCCTGATTGATATGACTTCAGCAGGACTATCTTGGACAACTCTGCTGAGATGAATAACTTCTTAAAGATAATCAATCCACTAAGTACTATTGAGTACTCAGTTGAATAACTATCTAAGTTAGTTATATGTGCGGAATTAGTGGTTGGCCCTTTAGTTAAAACTCATTTTTAATTCTGAAATCTCCTTAACAGTTTCTCAGTTTCAGGGAACTTGTCCAAATCTGTTTTGCACAGTCTATGGTATATGTCTTTGAAAGGTCAGTTTATGTGCTGTGTTGTATGAATGTAAATGCTTGAAAGTAAATCAACACAAGAGTTTATAGTGGTTCAGAGACTCAAGCTCCTACATCCACTTTCCCTAATTTAACAGGATAACCCCTTCACTCTTGGAATTAACTTATTTTATAGTGCCAAGGAGCACTTGATCAACCACACCACTCCTTGGTGCCTTGATCCCTAGGATGTCAAGAGTCCTAGTACCCTCTTCTCAACTCAGAATTGCATTGTTCTTCTCTCAACAGTGAACTCCTTACACTTCTACTACAACAACCTTCTATCTCTCTTTTGGAAAGGTATAAGGGTTGATGTTGGTTCCAACTAGGTTGAGATATCCTTTATAATGAGGTTCAGTGTATAAGGATAAAATATTTCTCTAAGCTTTGTATAGATATACAATGAGGTTCAGCTTAGAATGAAGTGTTTGAAGACTAAGAATGTCTTTAAAGAACTTTGAAGCTTTAGAATAGTTGATGTTCTTAGATTGTAGTTGGATAGTTGGACAGTTGGACACTTCAAATGGTCTTCACACTTCTGTATTTATAGAAAAAATTGAGGATTTGCCCGTTGGAGAGGCAGTCTCAATTGTCTACAAATGTCTTCCTTGAACTTTGCAACTGGAAGACAGTTTCTTGATAGTGACATGTCCTTTGATTGGGAAATAAACGGTTGTAACTACTTTGTCTTGACTTTGCAGCACTTTTCCCAATGTCTGACTTCAAGATACACTTGATCAAACATGGGCATTCCTTCTGATCATTGATCCTTGGATAAGGACAACCTTCCTTATCACTTGGACAATTCTGCTTATCAAGATCAGCAGACTTTTACTTATCAACACTGTTGTCTATGCTCTTCAGATGACTTGGCTCTTGCACTTTCCATGCATCTTAGAATAGGTCTTTGTGTATTCATGACAATGGATAGATGACCTTGACCTCATCAGCACAGTTGGGCTTGATCTTCAAGACTTGTTCTGGTTCAAATGTGATGAGACAAACTAGTTGGACAATCCTTTTGAACTTTGATGTTTATTGCAGTAGACTTGATCTTTAATGTTGAACTCTACTCAATTGATCTTCAGATATGCTGTCCTTCACTGTGCATACTTGATTAGTGAAGTTGTCCATCAGCAGACTTGAGGTCTGGTCCAATTTTGAGCTTTGAGGGGACTTGATCTTTGAAGACTTCTAAGTATGAGTTCCACCTCAATTTGTACATCTAATGTATCTAAGAGCTGCCTAACATACCTGCTTTTCAACTAATATAAACTTCATGTTCCAACATTTCTGAAACATGTTCATGCAATATGTCTTATCTAATTGGCATGTTTAAGGGGGTTTTGGTATCATAATCAAACTCATTTTATTCCCAACACCTATGTTTAGTTTTGATAAACCAAATCAAACATATAATAGGATAAGTTGTATTGTATAGACAACTATATTATTATTCATCTTGTAATAGATAAGATTCTGGTCAGAAGAGAAGACTTACACGCGTATGCTCAAGTTTAGAAGAGAAGACCAAGAATCATGTTGGTCCTGAAGGAGTATATAACAAGTGTATGGGGGGGGGGAATACACTTGTATGCAAATTCTTTTCAAACTTTGATCAAACCAGATTTCAGCAAGGTTGTCCTGGACAACTCTGCTGGTATGATTAACTCTTTATAGATAATCAAACTACTAAGCACTATTGAGTACTTAGTTGAATAACTATCTAAGAGAGTTATATGTGTGGAATTAGAGGTTGACCCTTTAGTTAAAACTCCTTTTAATTCTGAAATCACCTTAATAGTTGTTGGTCCTTGGTGGAGTATAACACAAGTGTATGGGGGGGGGGAATGCACTTGTGTATGCAAATTCTTTTCTCTTTGACAAATTGGTCTTATCAGGCAAGTTGTCTCACAACTGGCCTGAGTGTGAACTTTGATAGATACTTGTCCTACTGATTACTATTGAGTGATCAGTTGGCTAAATATCTAAAAGAGTTGCTAAGTGCGGAATGTGGTTGGCCTTTGACTAAAGAAATACTCCAAGTTAATTTCTGAAAAATACAGATTATCAGGGACTTTGTCCAAAACAGATTTTCTTACTTACTGAGTTATGTTCCTTTAAAATATGTTTGAATGTAAGTGAAATTAAGAATGCAGTAAGTAAATGGCACACAAGTTTATAGTGGTTCAGAGACTCAAGCTCCTACATCCACTTTCCCTGATTGAACAGGATAATTTCTTCTCAATGGAATTAGCTTATTTTATAGTGCCAAGGTGCACTGATCAACAACACTCTCTTAGTGTTTTGATCCCTAGGATAACTTGAGTCCTAGTGCTCAATCTCTCTGAGTTAAGACTGTGTTTCACACTAACAGTCCTTAACTCCTCACTTCTACAACAAACTCTCTCTTCACTTAATGAGATAAGGGTTTGAGGTTTGGTTCCAACTAGTAGAGATATCCTTTACAATAAGAACAGTGTAAAGGCTTAGGATATCTCAAAGCTAAGCTTTGGATGTTTACAAAGATTGGCTTAGCTAATAAGAAGTGATTCAGGAAACTTGGGATTCTCAGAGAACAGCTTGGTTTCCTTTGAAAGCTTGATGATAGTTTGATAGCTTGTAGTTGGATGATGAATCCCTTTGATCACTTCTGTATTTATAGGCAAATTGAACAACTAACTGTTGGAGGGATTAGCAATTCAAATATGTCTATTTGCAGCACCATTGAAACGGCTATGAAGCTTGGCATCCTTTTATCCACTGTGTAAAAGGGCTCTTCAATGGTTGCTTGAATGAATGTGTTGACTTCTGACAAATGCGGCTGAGAAGACTTGTGTCAGTTTCCAATTTTGCACATTTGTCCTAGGTTGATTTGTGGCAAACTCTATACACAACCAACGGTCAGATGGGACAAGTTCCCTGAACATTCCTGCTGCAGTTTAGAATGTTCCAACATTCATTCAATGCTTCACTCTTTAATGCTCTAAGTCTTCAATGCTTGTTTCAGGCATGATTGGCAATAAATGCTTCATTGAATGTGTCTTTTGCATTCAATGCTTTTGATCATTTGTACTTCAACTGTCTTGATCTTTTGCATTTATGAACACAACTTTATTGTTCTTGATCTCTTCAGCTCAGTTGTCCATTTGATCAGCTTGTCTTGAATGGATCAGCAACTTTGTCCTATAGACCTATCAAGCTGCCTAACATTCCAGCTTTTGACAACTATCCTGATCACTAAAATCTCATAACACTTCTGAGATTTTTACTTAAGCATTCTACAAACTAAAGTGCACTGAGACAGTTTGCCTGAACTTGACTTGAGCATATTTCAACTAATCTGATCATCATCAATCAGGGGTTTTGGTATCTAATTCAAAATCATTTTATTCCCAACAACAGTTAATGCGGTTCAGGGAACTTGTCCAAATCTTATTTTGCACAGGTTAGGATATGTATCTTTGAAAGTCCAATTTGTGCAGTGTTGAGTGTATGTAAATGCTTGAAAGTAAATCAACACAAGAGTTTATAGTGGTTCAGAGACTCAAGCTCCTACATCCACTTTCCCTGATTTAACAGGATAATTCCTTCACTCTTGGAATTAACTTGTTTTATAGTGCCAAGGTGCACTTGATCAACCACACCACTCCTTGGTGCCTTGATCCCTAGGATGTCTAGAGTCCTAGTACCCTTTCTCAACTCAGAACTGAACTGTTCTTCTCTCAACATTTAGTTCCTTCCACTTCTACTACTACAACCTTCTAACTTTCTCTCTTGAAAGGTATAAGGGTTGAAGTAAGGTTCCAACTACTAAGATATCCTTTACAATGAAGATTAGTGTATAAGGATAGGATATCCCTCTAAGTTTTGTAAGGATATGCAATGAGGTTCAGCTTAGATGAAGTGTTTGAAGACTAAGATAGTCTCTTTGAAAGCTTGAGAGTACTTGAGCTTTGTAGGATAGTTGGACAGATAATGGATTGGATGCTTTCAAATGGTCTTCACACTTCTGTATTTATAGACAATTTTGAGGATTTGCCCGTTGGAGAGGCAGCCTCAAATGTCCATAAATGTCTTCCTTGAACTCTTCAAACTGGAAGACAGATTCTTAATAGTGACATGTCCTTAACTTGGGAAATAAACGGTTGTAACCACTTTGTCTTTATTCTGCAGCACTTTTCCCAATGTCTGACTTCAAGATTCACTTGGTCAAACATGGACATCTCTTCTTATCAATGATCCTGAGATAAGGACAACATCCCTTATCATTAGGACAGTTCTTCTTATCCATTTCAGTATATTCTGCTTATCGGCAGTGTTGGCATGCTCTTCAGAAGACTTGGCTCTTTCCCTTTGCATGACTTCTTGGAGTAGTTCTTTGAGCATTCATGTCTTGGACAAGTGGATTTGACCTCTTCAGAATAGTTGGCCTTGAGCTTCAAGGCTTGTTCTAGTTCAATTGTGCTGGGACAATATTGCTGGACAACTCTTCTGAACTTGACATTTCTTGCAGTAGACTTGATCTTCAAGATCTGTTCTACTTAGTTGATCTTCAGATAGGTTATTCCATTTTGACTTGACTTTGATCAGCATACTTGTCCTTCAGTAGACTTGGGGTCAATCCAAAAACTGAGCCTTGAGGTGACTTGGACAGAATAAACTTACAAGCATGTGTTCCCCCTCAACTAGTGCTTCTATTGATCTAAGAGCTACCTAACATATCAGCTTCTCTACTTGTCTTAGTCTACATATTCCAGCAGTCCTGAAATATGTTCATTCAAATTGACTTATCTACTTGGCATGTCTCAGGGGGGGTTTTGGTATCATAATCAAAACTCATTTTATTCCCAACAATTTCCCCATTTTTGATGATGCCAAAACCTATTCAATCTATGCAAAGGTGACTTGATTACACTTATTATATTTTACTTCAGTGAAGGTGACCGGAGTCAAGTTTCCTGAAAGAAAATGTGTTAGTGTATTTTCTGTTTTTCAGAGCATAGAGGTTGATAAGTCAGACAAGTTAGAATTCAGTAATGTTGATTCAAAATGTGTTCAACTATCATTCAATTAAAGATCATTACAAGCATGTTGATAGTTAAACAACCATATCAGAGCATGAACATTACATCAGAGCATAAAATAGCTAAAGTACATGATCAGAGAAATACTTAACAAGATATTCTATCAAATCATTAATCCTTAAGTATCAGAGCAAAAGGTCATCAGAGACTGTTAGGAAAATCTGTAAAAGTTTCAACAGCTTTCCTTCTGTTTCCTTTTGCTTTCTTGATTTGGCCTCTTGTTTGGACTCCTTCAGTGGACTTGTCCATTCCAGAAGCTTCTCCTCCTGGCCTCTGCTGAAGCCTTGCCTTTTCTTCTTGTGTTGATGCCATTGAATTCTTCAGTGCTATGGCCAATTGTTCTTCTTCATCAAGTTCTCTAAGTTCAGTACTGCTTGCTTCTTGCCCTTATCTTCAACAGCCTTGTCTTTGCCCTTGTCTGAACCACTAATTGTCAAGGCACCTTTGGCCCTTGCTCTTTCTCTTTCCCCCTTTTTGGCAGTATCAAAACATTGAGGTTTGAGCTCACTCATGGTAGTTGTCATCAAGGATTGGGCTAGGTTCAGGGAGTTCATCTCTTCTAGCAAATATACATTCTCATCATGTATATTCTGCATCATGTCACTGCTCAAGCTAAGAAAAGTTAGAACAGGCTTCATCTTTTGCTCAACAACCTCTTCCATGGTTGTTCTGATAGATGCATCAAGTTGGGCCTTTAGGAACTCAGTAAGGTTTGCTACAGCACTTTCAGCAATGTTGGCCATTACTTCTTGAGAAAACTTTTCTGAGGCAGCCTTCATCATTGCCAGCCTCATTTCTCCAGCTCTCTTCCTTTGAATGGTTGTCTTCTTTCCAAGTGCCTGCTTGACAGTCAATCTAAGAGCTTTGACATTGGAGTTGTGATTATCTCTTAGCAGCTTCTGTTCTTCCTTGGCCTCTTTTGAGATAGACTCCATGCTGGCTTTTGCTTTTTGAACATCAGTGGAGATGGTTTGCAAACCAGACTCTACTCCACTTATCCTTGCTTCTAATGTGGCTAGCACCACATCTTCAGAGCCAGTCAATCTCATTTCCACAGATGCCAATGTTCTACCTTGCTCATCCAAGGTTCCAGAGGTTTCAGCATGAGCAGATTGGACTTGATGAGCCAAGGAGTCCAACTTAGCTGATTGCATCCCAAGCAAAGCTTGTGCTGATCTAGAGTCCACTTGGATGGGAGCATCTGTTAGGAAATCATCTGCAAAGATTTAGTCAAGAGAAATACCTGCAAGATCAGACAAGTCAAATGGGTTAGAGAATAAATACTCATCACCCTCAGTATTTTTTGTATAAGACTCTGATCCATCAGCAGCCTTCTTCTCATTTTCAACTAATTTTTTACTTCCTTCTTGCATAATATCCTCACACAAAGGAACAGACCTCCTTTCACCAAGGGATTCCTGAAGTTCGGATTTGGCTTTAAGAATAACCTGTCCTTCCTCACTTATTCCACCCTCATTTGGTGGTACACTCACAATCTTAGTAATCACCACCTCTCTATCATCCATAACTCCCTCTGATTTTTCAACTATACTCTCCTTTTCAACCCCTTCTCCTAAACCTGCAGCACCTTCACCCTCAACAGGGTTCAAAGGTGGTAGTTGTTGGGAGATCACAGTGCTTTTCTCAGCAGCCACTGAGTCATCCTGAATGATTAAGGGCTGATCAGTGTCCAACTCTCCTGACACTGAATAGGCCTTAATCAAACCAGCTTCTAGGATAGGAGCCTCAACATCTGTAAGATGTGCCTTGGGTTTAGAAGAACCTTCATTGGCAGATGTGTCCTTGGCTGTGTCACCAACTCTGGTCAACACCTCTGAAGATACAGAGCCTTTTCTATGATAGGTGACAAGAGGGTTTGAAAACTTGTTGGATTCAGAAGGATTGGGTTGGGGAGGTTCAGGGAGGTTGGTCTGGGATGGTTCAGGAAGGTTGTCTTCAGAAGGCTTGGAAGGGTTTGAAGGGTCATCTTTGCCATCATCACTAGAGCTGCTATCTGGGTGTTTGATCCCTTTAACCAGTCTCTCTTTCTCTTCTGCAATTTTATCAGCAACCAACTTGGCAAATACTCCTTCATCAGTGAGGAACCTTGTCTTGTTTACTCCAGCAAAGTGAAGTAATCTGCCTTCTTCAATCTGCCACCAATTTGCACCTTTATCTAGAATGACTTGTGCAATCTCCATGATGGACTTATCTTTCACTTCCACTAACATCCTCAAATCATGGAACATTGTCTGAAGCCTTGGAAATTCCGCAAGTTATGGATGCAAACTATCCACAGTAGCCCTTGCTCCTCCTCTGAGCATACTCTCATAAGTATACTCCTCATCATCTCCACTTGAATGGTGACTTTGGGTTATAGGGAGATGGCTCTGGTTTCAGGAATAGCACCTTCAGGAAGGTTGAGTTCAGGAGGGTTGGCTTCAGAAGGGTTGAGCTCAATAGAAGGTACTTCAGTTGCCTTTGAGGGCAATGGATCTGAAGGGGCTTTGCTTAGGGGGGTGGAGCATAGATGAGTCAAGGGGAGACAGGAGTCTTGTCTCATCTACTGCAAGATCAGCTAGCACATCAATTCCACTTCTTTGTACACTCCCTTCTGGAGAATACCTCTTGGTAAGATCAACAGGGGTAATGGGTTGGTCAGGAGGGGTAACATGGGTTTCAGGGGAGTTGGGTTCAAGATGATGGGTTTCAGGAAGGTTGGGTTGGTCTTTAGGGACTTTGGACTCAGGGGTTCCAGAACCAGAAGAGTTGGTCCTGGACTTGGATTTGGTCCTGCTTTCTGCCCTGCTCTCCCTTAGAGCTACTTGAAGAGACCTTTCCTCCTGAAGTTCCAGAATCTTGTCAGTGGGCTTGGCTCTCCTCTTACTTGCCCTACTGCTCCCACTTCCTTCTTCTTCCTTCTCAGGGACAACTTCCCTGGGCCTTTTTTCACCCTTTTTCTTCTGCCTTGTCTCATTGTACTTTTGCCTCAACTCTTCTGAGTGATCACAAGGCACTTGTACTCCCTCTTTAGCCATTTCATCAACTTCAGTTGATGCTCCTGAGGTCTCTCCTCAGGGAAGTTGAGACAACTTCTTTGTTTTGACAGCCCTGGCCTTTGTCCTCTTCTTCAATTTGGGCTTTTCCTCTTGCTTCTCTTCAGCAGGTTTGGCCAGCTGCATTCTTCTTTGTTCAATCTTTTTGCTCAGTTTCCTGAACAACACTTTCTGGGCGGGGAGGGGCTTGGCAAAAGTTTGCATCTCAGAATAGTGAGCAAAGTTCTCAATCAGTATGCTTGCCCTTGTGCAATACTTGAGTTTGCTCTCCAACACAACCTTGTGATGGGCTTTCACCTTAAACTTTTCCTTTTCCTTCATCATCTCAGACAGGATGAAGGTCCTCCAATCAAATTTTATGCCCTTATCACTAGCATCAATCACTGCAGCCATAATCCTTATCCTTGGAGCACTCATTTGCTCCAAACTACCAGTGTTTCTCATAAGACTCTTTGTAATTACCTCAAATAGATTGAGGAACTTGAGCTTGAGAGTCCTCTTGTGTTGGGTAGATGAGATTGGTCCTGGAACAAGGAGCCAATCTTGAGCAATTTCTTGCTCATGGCCATTGCCATAAAATTCTGGATTCCTCACTTCAGAGGGCAATCCAAAGGCAGCATCTACATCCTCTTCAGAAAATTTCACCCTGTGAAATCTTTCTTCCTCTTCTCCTTCAGCTCTGTAAGAAATCCTTGTGGTAACTTCTCCATCTTCTGGCTTTCCTCTCCACTTGAGAAATGCAAAGAACTCAGTCATGTATGTTTTAAGGCAAGAATCTGGCTTTTCTTGCATAAACTTTTGAAGTCTTGCCCTTCTCAACCATCTCAAGGTTGGAGTAACTTCTGGATCATCACACTCAAAGGAGATGATAGGCTCAAAAATAAGATTATTTATGTAGCTAAGATAGCCAAAATCAAGGTCAAGATCCTTGTTGGTGAAGTCTACAACCATATCAGGTCTAACTTTGGGAGCCATTTAAGAACAGTAAGGATTTTTTAGAGAGATTTGAGAAGATGAAAGTTATGGTTCCAAGAGAGTTTGAATGCGTGGGGAAGAATGAAATGTTGTATGGCTTCTTAAGACTTGTGAATATTCTAAAAGGAATGTATGTCAATGAGTAGGTGAGTCTTAAGGCAATTCATCGGTTTACAAATGAGGAAATCAAGTTTGGACGGCCAAGATCAATTTCAGGGGAGTTAGCCAGTTTTGATCCAACGGTTATTAACCAATGGAACAGTGAAAAACTGTTTTTATTCAAACGTGGGAAGGAGTTTAATGTTTGTTTAAAGCTGGGGGGTTATCAAGGTAGATCATTTTTCGAATTGTTTAATGCAAATAAGAGTTAAATCTTGGCATTTAATGCATTGAAAACGACTTTTGGGTAAGGGACAAATTGAATCCTTGAAAAGGTGATATCTTTAAAAGGAACGGGACAGTAATTGAAATAGGCAATGATTACCCAAAATAGGTGCTTATCAGACCGAGATTTGGTTTGATAGCCAAGACAACTTATCTGACCCTACATGGACAAGTGTCCTGAGATGATGTGGACAAGTGTCCTGAAATTCAATGGACAAGTGTCCTGAACAATTTGGGTCATCTCTTCTGAGTTTCAGTAGACTTGACCAAGTCTGCTGAACTTTGCTTTCAGTTCCCCCTTGAATAATTAACTCCTTTGGACTTATTTGTCCAACTTCCCTAGATCAAGAAGTCCCAGCCCTGTTAATAATTCCATGAATCTTGCTTCTGCAAGTGGTTTGGTCAATATATCAGCTTTTTGATTATCTATTGACTTGGTTCGTATTTTGCACACTTTTTAGCAACTATACGATCCCCACAAGCGTATGGGTTCGTTATAGTTGAGTAAGTATACTCCAAAAGATTTACATGTCTTAATACCATACTTGTCTAGTAGATTACGAGTATATTTTGCTTGATATATGAAAATCCCTTCTGGGGTCTGTTTTACTTGAAGTCCAAGAAAGTAATTCATTTCACCCATCATAGACATCTCAAATTTACTTTGCATGAGTGTTGAGAAACTTTCACTCAGCTTTTTGTTAGGTGAACCAAAAATGATGTCATCTACGTAAATTTGGACGAGTAAAATGTCTTTCCCTTCTTGTCTTCTAAACAAGGTTCTATCTACCTTGCCCTTAGTAAAACCATTTTCTAATAGAAATTGAGAAAGAGTATCGTACCAGGCTCTTGGAGCTTGCTTTAGTCCATATAAGGCCTTCTTTAATTTGTATACCTGATTACCTTTGACTTCGAAACCTGGGGGTTGTTCAACATACACTTCTTCCGCAAGAATACCGTTAAGAAATGCACTTTTAACATCCATTTGATATACAGTAAATTTCATGTAAGCAGCATATGCAAGGAACAATCGAATGGCTTCTAGTCTAGCAACAGGAGCATATGTTTCATCATAATCTATGCCTTCAGCTTGTGAATAGCCTTGGGCGACTAGTCTAGCCTTATTACGAACAACTACATCATTCTCATTTTTCTTATTCTTGAAAATCCATCGAGTGCCAACTACATTATGATGTCTAGGTCTATCAACAAGTTCCCAGACGTCGTTTCGAACAAACTGATTCAACTCGTCTTGCATAGCGATGATCCAATTACTATCAGCTAAAGCCTCTTTGATGGTTTTAGGCTCGATAGCTGAGAGGAAACAACACCAGTAAAACAAAGATGGACTAGATTGTTCTTGCGACTCAAAGAGTTGTCGTCTAGTCTTTACACCAATAGTAGAGTCACCAATGATATTTTCAGTATTATGTGCAGATTTCCATGTTTTTCTAGTCTTTGTAAGCATAGTATTATCATCTAGATCAGTTATAGCATCATGCATGTCAACATCATTTATATCATCTGATTTACCTGGAGTAGATGAGTCAACTAGAGCAGGCATGTCTACTAGTTTAGTAGACTTACCTTGAGCACTTACCCTTTCCTTGTCATCAGTTTCGAGGGCTTTCATGAATGGATTGTATGCTTGAACGGATTCATATACCTCTGAATCTTTGTCAGATTCGATAGTTAGCTCAGTAACTTTCTCACTGATCTTGTTGGCAGACGTGTCCTGTTGAGATTCTTCGAAAACCACATGTGATGTTTCTTCCACACAAAGGGTTGAGTAGTTGAATACTCTAAATGCTTTGCTAGTCGAGGAGTATCCTAAGAATATCCCCTCGTCTGCTTTAGCAACAAATGCATTCAACTTGCTTTTCCCATTGTTATGGATGAAACACTTACAACCAAATATATGAAAATATGAGACTCTGGGTTTTCTACCTTTCCATACCTCATAGGGTGTCTTACCTAGTGCTTTATTGATAGCACTTCTATTTTGTGAGTGGCATGCAGTATTGATAGCTTCTGCCCAAAACTTCTGAGGCGTATTATACTCTGTCAGCATGGTCCTGCAGGCCTCCTTAAGAGTTCTGTTCCTTCGCTCTGCTACTCCATTTTGTTGTGGTGTCCTTGCTGCACTAGTAAGGTGCTGGATGCCACGCTTAGAACAAAAATCTTTAATATAGCAGTTAATGAATTCAGTACCCTTGTCACTACGGATCTTGACAATTGACTGATTCTTCTCAACCTGTAACTTCTTCAACAGATCAGGCAAAAGTGTTTGTGTATCACTCTTCTTGTGTAAGAAGACTACCCAAGTGAACTTAGAATAGTCGTCTACCACAACAAGTGTGTACCTTCTACCGTTCAAAGTTGGAGGAGTTATTGGGCCATGTAAGTCCATATGTAGAAGTTCAAGAACTCTACTTGTTGCGAGGGATGGAATAGATTTAAAAGAACCCTTTACCTGTTTACCTTTCTGACAGGACATGCATACATGTGACTTATAGTAGACTTCATTGGGAATACCTTCCACAAGATAGTCTCTGGCTATCTTATTAAGAACCTTAAAGTTTAGATGACAGAGGCGTCTATGCCAGAGCCAGCCAAGTTCTTTAGGATTCTTAGTAAGTAGACAGGTGTCCCTTGGACAACTGTTCCAGTTCACTATGTACACACTTCCTTGTCTTATGCCGACCAATAAGACTGTGTGTGTTCTTTTATCAATGATTTCGCACTTTTGGCTTTTGAACTGCACTTTGTAGCCTCGATCACAAAATTGTGAAACAGAGAGTAAATTGTATTTCAAGCCTTCAACATATGAGACATCTTGGATCTCTATGTCTCCATTCCGAACGTAACCAAATCCTTTAGTAACAGCAATGGAGCTATCACCAAATATCACTTTTGGTCCTTCTTGCTCATGATAGCTTGATAAGAGAGTCTTGGTACCAGTCATGTGGTGCGAACAGCCACTGTCTATGTACCAAGTTTCTCCTGTTGAGCCACCCTTCTTGTATAGATCGAGTCGACCCTGCAATAGATGATATTTCATAATTTAGGTACCCTCCTTGTTTATTGGGGTCCTTGGGGGTTAGTCGAGTTCAATGGAATCCAAATGTACATTGGAGTCCTGAACAAGTTTGATCTTCTAAGCTTTCGACCATATTTGTTGCAAAATAAGACCTTGTTGTCCTTATCTGGCCTATCAGTCGAGTTCGGGTCTACTCTTTGGAGATAGCCTTTTGACTTAATCTCTACTTGAGCAGGCACTTGTCTATGATAGTCAGAGTAAGGTTTGTATGCATTAGGTCCATACGTTTTATAGACATGTTTAGGTCTTTCTTCTCCTTCGATATCATATGACAAAGGTGGAGGATATAGAACAGCTTGTGTACGATATTTTGGACCTTCCTGTCTGGGTCTAGACGAGTAGAGTTGAGACTGCCTTATGAAAGGAGGTCTAGGCTCTTGTCGTCTAGTCTGTACTTGTCTAGTACTAGTCTCCTCGGGATACCAATCCTCGTATCTGACCTGATTTGGTCGTCCACGATTCCTAGTCCTTTGTTGACTTGTCTTAAACGGAACAGGCTTGTTGTTAACTTTCTTTTTACCTCCTTTGGTAATTGGAATGTTAACTCGAGCTTGTTTTGGTACAGTACCTTTAGTTGGAGTGTCAATATCGTATATCATTGGTTCTTTTCCTTTATCATTAGTCAAAGAGCTTGAGATGAAAATAGTAGGGTTCTTAGGAACTAGAGTAGACGAGCTTGATGTCTCAGCACCTATGCCTGTCTTGTCAGCAGGAGCCCTATACCTATCCGACAATTCAAGGTTAACCTTTGAAGAGTTAACCAGGTCAGTAAGTTTAAGGTCTAGAGTGACAACCTCGGTTTCTAAGAACTTATTACGTTCTTCAAGCTTTTTGCACTTGCTTTTTAAAACATTGAAATCATGTTTCTCAGTAGCATGTGTCTTAAGTAGGTCTTGATACAACTTGTCTGTCAATGCACACTTGTCTTTAAGTTGCCTTAACTCTTCTTGCAAGCGTTCATTTAGGACTGTTATATTAGGATCTACTTTAGACTGAGCTTCCTTAAGATCAATGATTTCTTGTCTTAAAATGATGTTTTCGTCACTGACTTCAATGATTGCCTTGTTGGCAAGTAGGAGGTCGTCTTCAACTGCACTAGTAGAGTGCTGAAGGCTACTCCCTACTTTGCTACTGGCAGTGTCACTTTCATCAGAATCTGATTCATCACAAGATTGAAAAGAAGTAGCAGATGATACCTCTTGGTCGATTTTAGCCATGCAGCATAGACCATCATCTACTATGAAAGCTTCATCGTGATCTGGTTCAGACGGGTAGCTAGATGAGGATGATGGCAACTCGTCTGAGTCAGAGTCAGAGCCATCATTGGCCATCATTGCCTTCTTACCACGGTTGTATCTTCTTTCCCTTCGTGCTTTGCGTTCTTCTCGATCATCAGTACTCAAGTCTGGACATTCATATATGTAGTGACCTGGCTTTTCACAGTTATAGCACAAGAGATCATTAGTAGCCTTTTTAATAGGAGAGTTGTTCCTTCGTTTATCGCGTCTATCAGAACGAGTAATCTTCCTACCATCAGACTCTTTATCTTGTCTGTTACCTTTCGAGACTTCGTCTCTCCTTTCGGACGAGTTTCGGTCTCGTCTGGTCTCAGACGAGTTCTTAGAAGCAGACCCTCTATGCTCTCTATAGAACTTCTTATATCTTCCGAAACGTTTATTCAGCCTATCAAACTTTCTAACCATGAGGCTTACCTGATCCTTCAGACTAAGATCAGTATCTAACTCGTCTTTCACAGAAGCAGACCTAGTCTTAGTCTTAGATCTGTCTACCTTAGACGAACTAGCCTTAAAAGCAACGTTCTTAGATACAGCATGTTCTCTGTCACTACTTACTATGGGTTCATCTTCGTCTAGATCAAACTCATGGGCCTTTAGAGTTTGAAACATGGTTTCTGCTGTCCATACGTCTATATCTTGGGTATTCTTAACAAGCATTTTTACCATTTTCCATCGACTATCAAGGCTTTTGAGAATCCTAAGATTGATTTCACGTGGAGTATAAGATTTACCAAGGACTTCCAAGTCATTCATGATTTTAGTAAAACGAGTATCCAACTGGTCTATTGTTTCACCAGCTTTCATATGAAATGATTCGAATCTTTGGACTGCAGTGGAAAGCTTGCTTTCTTTGATTAGAGATGTCCCTTCACAAATGATAGCTAAGCGATCCCACATTTCTTTGGCAGTTTTACATTTTAACACTTTTCCCAGATACTCGTTAGGAAGAGTGTGTAAGATGTAATTCTTGGCCATGCTATCCAAATTATTCTGTCTCATTTCTTCTGAGGTTAGTTCTGACCTTGGTTTCTTGACGAGTGTACCCACGGGTTGATTTGTGTCAAGGGCAGCAGTATTGGGGATCATGGTCACAATTGGACCTTCAGTGATGACGGAGATCATTAAGTCGTGAGTGGAACTGAAGATGGCTTCCATCCTTAGCTTCCAATAGTCATAGTCTTGTACCTGGAACTTAGGTAACTTGTTAGCGCTGATCTCAAGAGACATGATTTCAAGAAATAAGTGCTACGTAGAGTTATGATCAAGAATAACAGATAAGTCAAGAACAGGGAGCACGAAACAGATATAACAAGAATATTTGATCAAGAACACGTATACAAGAACAATCAAGGACCAAGACTTCACCCTAAGTCTTAAGTCGGTTATCAAGAAACAGCAGTTCGAAAACTACTGCTCTGATACCACTTGTAGGTCCCTAAGTTGAGTTAATATCGAGGGAAGCTAAAGAAAATGTCTAGAGGGGGGTGAATAGACTTTTCTAAAATCTTTCGATATATCAGAATTACAATGTGCGGAATACGAAATTAACAATGAGCCCAATTAAAGTTTATACTCAACTTAATTCGAGAACTCTGTTTTATGTATACTCAGCTAGTCTAGTTCAGTTATGTAATTCAATTAACTAAACAATTAATCAATTAAACGACAAACAAAACAGTAAAGTAAATCAAACACGAGATTTATAGTGGTTCGACAACTTGTCTACATCCACTCTCACAAACCCAGTTGTGATGTTTCCACTAAACTCTTCCAATCGAGTACAAGTGTATGTTCCTGTCTTTAAAGTCTCAAGAAGAAGACTTAGATCTTCAACAGACTATACCTCCAGATATGTCTACGATCTAACTAGAAATTTTACAAGTATCTAGCACCTTGAAAAATAACAAAACAAAAACTAAAAACATCTCTGATCTTCAGTAGTAGCCTTCTTGATTCTTCACTTGTCTTCTGGCTTCTATCTGAACTTCAATCAACTCTGAGAGTAAACTTCGAATATATCTTTACTTTGAGTATGTAGATTTTCAGTGTATCAGTAGTCTTTAAATGATCACCACCATGAAGTATTTATAAACTTCTGAAATCAAGAACTAATCAGTTGTAACCAACTTTTCTTGATAACTACCTTCAACTGAATCTTCTTATCCATATACGCGTTTCTTGTTGTGAATTAGTTATTCCATAACTAACTTCTATATCTTTATCTTTTCACGCGCTTCTAACTAACTATCTTCACGTTGACTTGTCTTGAGTAGACTTGTATGTACTTGTCTTGTCTTGTAGTCCTCCTGTCTTGAGTAGTAGACTTCAACTCTTTTTGTCTGGTCTTCCTTGTTCAATCAGTAGACTGTACTAAACCTATCAAGACTATTACATTACTTTAAGCTTTCATAATACAAGCTTAGTCAACTTATAAACTATACAATAAAACTAATATATTACATATAAAAACATCATGAGCTCTATACAACATTTAAATAGCTCAGTAACAAACTTAAACAAATACTGTAAACACATATGAAGTACTTATAAACTGTACTTATCTTTTCATGTGAACTTATGTGAACTCTACTGGTCTTGTACAAGATGACTTAACTCAACTAGACTAGATCAGTCAACACTTAGAAAATATTCATACTACTTTTGGCTTTATCAAAACTTCATCTTTTATTCATCATTTAGGACTTGTTCTAGGATTCATATCCCAACAACACCCCTAAAACTCTTCCAAACCCTGTCACTCATATTACTCTCTCTCGTTCTGCAAATTTCTTTCAAGCCTTCAAACCCTAACATTCAAACTCTACTATGGCAATCATTGAAATTTACGACGAGAAGACCAAGAACACTGGCACCTTGGATGCTGCAAAGTGGTCCAAGGAAGGGAAGATTTTTACGGAGAATGCTCTGTTCTTCAAAGGCAAACACACAGATGAGAACAAGGAGATATTGCTTCGGTGCGTCAATCTTAAACTCAGAGACTTTCTGGAAGCAGCTCCAACTAATGTTTATGAACAAGATGTACTAGCATTCTATGCAAACGCTGTGATGAAGGGTTCTCATGTTGAAAGTGTCATGGGTGGACACAAAGTCAAGGTTACAAGGGAAATCCTTCAAGAATTGTTTGGCCTGTCAAGTGGGAAGATAAATATCTCCAACTACATCATGAATAGAGAAAAAGAGTATATGGAGATGTTTACTGGTGGAAAAATCAAGGCTGCTGATGCAATTGGACTCAAGAAATCCCAACTTGAACCAAAATTCCAAACCTTGATGGATATTGCAGGCAAGATGTTACTTGGTAATACATTCAGTCATGATGCGGTTACTACTTTAAAGGTTCGAGTAATGGCTGCAATCTGGGATCAGATCGATGGAGACTGGCAAGGACTATTCTTAGAAAGAATTGCCCTTGAGGCAAAGAAAGTCACTTTGGACTTACAATCGAAGGTATGGAAGGTAGCAGCTACAGTCAGCTTTGTCAACAAGCTGAGCATCATCCTTCCAGATATTCTCCCAAAGAAGTACAAGATGGGACCTCATAAGACCTTTCACATCTCCAAATACTATTTGAGAAAGGAAGCTCTTGCTGAGGCAGAAAGGTTGAAAGAAGCGAAGAGGAAGTTGTTGGCTGAGAAGGCAGCACAAGAGTCAGATCATGACTCTGCTGAAGAAGAAAAGGAGCCAACCAAAGAAGAGGCTCAGAAGAAGGCTGCTGAGGATGATGATGATGATGACAATCAGACCTTAGCACAAAGACGATATCTAATCAGATCAGGGCTCATCTCCCCATCTGATTCAGATGCTACTCCCACTGCCTCTCCCTTGAAGAAGGCAGGTACCTCTAAACACTCTCCCTCTCTTACTCCTTCTAAATTGTCAAAGGGTCAGAAGAGAAAGAAGAATAATTCTTCCTTCAACAAAAAGTCCAAGAAATCGAGGCTTCCTACTCCCATGTTAATAGCCCCGATTGCATCCTTCAACCCCTCTGATGATTCCAACCCATCTGAACACTCAAACACTGATATCCAAATCCCTGCTGATACTCACACAGCAGAGGAACAAGCACAACCTACCACAACCCCTGAATCATTGTTGCCAACCCCTGCTGACATTCACACAGCAGATGTCCAAGATCTACAGGCTCAACCTTCTACTGATCTTCATGAAGGTACTATACCAGACCAGCAGACTCAAAACCCTGCTGATGAACAGATCACTGAAGATCAAGAACATATCACTTCCCAAATCCCTGCTGATACTCACACAGCAGAGGAAACTACCCCACATACACAAACTCCTACCATCATTGGTTCTTCTATTCCAGAAGACATGGCACCAGCAGACCTTGCTCAAGCTGGTCCCTCTCGACCTCAGTACAGAATGGTACACTATCCTATGTGCACACGGGAGAAGATAATGAGGATGAAGATAGCAAACCTGCTCAAGTCTACTATTCCTGGTATTGATGAGGAATCAGTTCAGTTTGAACAAGTTCTCAGAGTCTGCACCTGGATTGAACTCAGGAGAGATGATGTGGATGACCTTATTGAGGTCATGGAAGGAATGGGAGGAAAAGCTAATTTCCTCGACTGGGAAATGGAGCAAAAAGAGGTTGCTCAAGTTAAATCTTTTGCTCAACTGCTGCCCGAAGAAGCCTTTACAGCAGTATGCCACAGAATTCTAGGAATTCCACCTAATGATGCCTCTATCCCAGAAGGCATATCAGGTCAGCAGACAGATGACACAGCAAAAGTGAATAACTCAGCTGCATCCGTTCCTGCGGAAGACTCAGCTGAACCAGCTGACAGAACCGAGATTGACAGAGAAGTAATCCCTATTCCTGATCACTTCATGCCTAAGGATACTCTAACTCACTTCATTGACAAAGGAGACACTATCATGTCCCACCTGGTTAAGGCCACTACCTCATTTCTCAATGAAGAGTACCTTTCAGCTGAAGAAAGAGGCAAAGCCCTGATTGTTCATCCAAAGCCTCAAGGTACTGCCTCCACTTCTACTTCAACAGCTGACTATACAGCAGACATATGCTCACAGGTCAAGGCTGCAATAGACCTACACTTTGAAAAGGGTTTAGGCCTACAGCTTGGAAGATATGTTGAAAAGGCGGTTAAGGAGCAGAGAACTCGTCTTCATGACCAGATCATTGACATTGAAGACAAGTTTGGAGAATCACTTCACAATCAGATAAGTGAGTATCTGACCAGCATTCTGAAGAAGGCAGGTGACTATTCCACCAGGTTTGCTGATCTCTACACTAATGAGGTCAACCGCATGGAACACACCTACAAGAAAAGACTTGAAGATGCTGAAGCAAGAGCTACTGAAGGTCGAGCTCTTCTCCAATCAGCTACAGCAGAAAATGAAAAACTTCAGATTCAGCTGAAGGAGACAGCAACCAAATTGGAAGCACTTACAGCTAAACTTGAAGCTGCCTCCTCCTCCAACTCTCATGCTCAGATTCTAGACCATAGCATCACTCATCTGACTCATATTGGCAAAGTCAATGCCATGGCTCTTCAACAAACTCTCAGAGTGGAGATTCTGAATGCCATGAAGCCTTTTGCGGCTGCACTTGCTGAAGCCAAAAAGGGGGAAGATGTATTGATAAAAGCTCTAGAGAAGACTATTGCACAGCAAGCTGTAATGGTAGTATCTCAAGATGAGCTGAATGAAACCTTGGGTGGTTTATCAAGCAAAATCAAGAGCAAGCAAGGCAAAGGCAAAGAAATTGCTCAAGAAGACATCCAAGCTCCCACTCAAGCAACTGCCAAAAGTCTGCAGATCACTGCCTCTACAGAACAAATTCCTGAGAAGAGGATGACTAGGAAAAGGAAGGCAGATGAGCAAGCTCAGAAATCAAGCAAGAAGTCAACTCCAGCAGAGCCTACTGCAGAAGAGAAAGAGGCTTTAGAGTTGAAGAAAAGAAAAGAGCTTGAAGCTCAAGAGCTTAAGCAAAAGAAGCTAAAAGATGCGAAAGCAGTCAAAGCCAAATTTGACAGGAAGATAGCCAAACTCAGGAAAGCTCTCAAGGACAAAGCATTGAAAGAGAATGCTCTGGCACAGAAAGATAAAGTTCCGGTGTTTGATAGCAACTATGTGGACTATTTAGCCCTTCAAGATGAGCTACCAAGGTGGTACCCTCTGAAGAAGAAATGGCAAATTCAACACCACATTGTAAGAAAATTTGGCCCTCTCCCAACCTATGAAGATGAATTCTTCCAGTTCAATCAATTCATGAACATTGAAGATCAAGAGTTCTGGAAAGAAGTAGTCAAGACAGCCAAAGAACTTGACAACTGCAGAATTTTAACTCCTGAAGAACCCAAATGGGATCCTCCCACACTGGATTCTGGAAGAACAGACTTAATTGAAGTCAAAAGGATCCTAGAGAAGATCTATGAAGAGGAGAATGTTACAGACCTGCAGCACATGGAAGAAGTTCGATCTCGTCTATACCTTGCTTTCCGCATCTGAAGATCAGAAGACCTGATGAAGACCTCTTTCAAAGCTTTAAAGAAACTATTACTTGTAATCTGTAAAAGTTCTATATATATTCAAGTTTAGTTCTCTTTGCTTTCAAGACAAATTCTCATTGTCTTCATCAGATATTTCAGTTTTTATGAAGTTTATAAACTCTTATCTTATTAAGAGCATTTATCATATATAGTTTTGGCTTCATCAAAAAGGGGGAAATTGTTGGGATATAAATTCACCCTAAGCCCCACTTGATGTTAGAATAGTTTTGATGGCCAAAACACTTAGAGTTTATAAATGTAATAGGATCAGCTGGCTTTGTATAGAACAGCTTAGACTAGTCTTGTGTGATTGACTGTATAGATATCAGTTGATCAGCACAGTCCCGGCTTACATGCGCTCCCTCAAGATGAGAAGAGTAGAAGACATGAAGACTAGGAGATCCTTGAAGACCAGTTAAGATAGGTGCTTGTATACCTATTTGACTGATGGAGTCCCAGATTGAAGATGGCCTAGTGCAGGACAAAAGAACTGCCAGATCAGAAGAGTTTTACTCTGCTGATATCAGAAGACTCAAGGCCAGAAGAGTAGTCAGAAGACTAGAAGTTCAGATCAGACGACTATGTGCTCTTTCAGGACTCGGCTGATTCCAAAGTCATCTTGCAATTTAAACAGAGACCTACCTTATTTAGAAGATTGACATGATCCCAGGATTGAAGCAATCAAGCGGCTGGAATCAAGGAATCAAGCCATTATGGAAAGATTGCCCCAACGGCTAGTCAACTCCAACGGCTAGTTGCAAGCAATCACCACTATAAATACAAGAGGATGAGAAATCACAAAGATACGAAGTCACAACAAGAGAATTCAACACTTCCAGCAAGCAATCAAGCTAAAGTCGTATTATCTCAAGAATTCTCAAAGAGCCAGAATCCATTAGATTATCCATAGCTCTTAAGTGATTTCTATCCAACCCTTAAGAACCTGAAACCCATTTCACATTGTATATCATTTGTTTTAGGCAAAGTGATTAAGCAAATTATAAGCTTGAATCACTAGTTGGATACTCTTCAAAAACCCCAAACCCTCTCCGAAAGGTTAAAGTTTTTGAAACCCTCAAAGTGCAAGTGCTTACAATCACTTGTGGAGACCGTAGCTGTTAGGACGGCTCAGATCTAAAAGTCCTATCCTTGGGACTATAAAGGTCAAGACCCTTGTAATTTGCGGTAAATTAAAGGGATTAAACAGCACGTTAGGACGTGAGAGTGGACGTAGGATCGTATATCCGAACCACTATAAACCTGGTGTTATTTACTTTCTGCACTTTACTTTACTATCATTTCATTTATCTTATATAGTGCATACTGTGTTTTAACTGTATTCAAAACAAGGCCACAACTCTCAAACCAGCATTAGCTGAGTATTTCTATTAACTAAATAACTTGGCACTTTCAAAAGAAACTAAGAGAACGAGTCTAAACAAGGCCTACCATAATTCCGCATATAACCTCCTCTATCAGATCACTATAGTCATCTGGACCAGCAGACTTGTAGTCCAGCTGACATAGCAATCAGAAGAGGTTCCCAACTCTCTTGAAAAAGTTTTAAAGTCTATTCACCCCTCCCCTCTAGACTTTAATCCCATTCACTACTCGTTCAGGGACCAACACAAACTGTGCAAAACCTGATTTCAGAACTAAAAGGAGTTTAAACTAAAGGGTCAACCACTAATTCCGCACATATAACTCATTTAGATAGTTATTCAACTAAGTACTAATAGTACTTAGTAGTTTGATTATCTTAGAAGAGTTAATCATATCAGCAGAGTTGTCCAGGACAACCTTGCTGAAAACTAATTTGAACAAGTTTGAAAAGAAACTGCATACAAGTGTATTCCCCCCCCCCCCCCTCATACACTTGTTATATACTCCTTTCAGGACCAACAGATATTATTCTCTTCAAATACACATCCAAACTTTTATTCAACAAGTTAGCAACATCGCGTGAAATTGAAACTCTCTCCTTCCCCAACGTTTTCTACAAACGACGACAAAAAACATTTGTGTCTTGTAATTCACCCATGTTTTGGCAAGTCTCGTCGAAACAGTTATCCAAAGACATAAAGTGAAGACCTCTATGATCACCTCCCAAGTTTAGAGGGACGCCGATAGGGGCAGTTATGGAACTCCAAAATAAATCCTTTAAGTTTCAACTTTACAAAATACATCCTATACCTTTCAATTTTAATCCTTTTTTATATCAATTTTAATCATTTATATTTTGAAGGAATTATAATTGGTAAACTTGGTGCCACATGTGTTAAAAAATGCCACATCACTATCTCTCCTCTATATATATATTAAAAAAAATGTATAGCTAATAACACCCCAAAATACTCTATACACACCCCATAATTTTAAATACAAAAATAAATGTATATAAAATGATTAAGTAACACTTACAAAAATAAAAAGTTAAATAATTTAAAAATATAACTTGAAAAAATATGAAACAAAATAAATTTCACAAACGGAACCAAAAAGGTGTTGCAGTTATGAATAATCGA
Organism: Galeopsis tetrahit; assembly: GCA_963675135.1. NCBI lineage: Eukaryota > Viridiplantae > Streptophyta > Magnoliopsida > Lamiales > Lamiaceae > Galeopsis > Galeopsis tetrahit. The sequence continues at coordinate 37,872,642 of OY776122.1, forward strand.
GGTTAATTATGTGAGTCTTATTTTCCTCTATTAATTGAAGTGTATAACTAAATTTAAGGATAATATCTTCATTTTATCAAATACTAATAATAAATAAATATATTTCAAATAAATTAATTAATTAGTTTGAAGTAGATTTTTTATTTTTTATTCATATATATAGAGGAGCAATTAATTAGTTTGGAGTAGATGAGATAATTTTTTTTTGATGAAGCTACTAACACTCCATAAAATGTTATACAAACCTCAAATATTATACACATCCCACTAAAATTTAAAAATCAATTTTTATTACTAAACACACCCCAATTCTTTCATATTTATCCTTTATCCCTCAAAACAAATTGAATAAAAACTAAAAATATAATTTAAAATTCAACTAAATCATTAAAAATATATATAAATTTTAAAAATTAATTAAAAAAAAGTATTAAATAATACGAAAAACTAAATAAAATTTAAAAATATTTAAAAAATCAACTAAATATTAAAAAATATTTGAATGAAAAAATAATTAAATCCAAATAAAATGTAAAAATATTAAATAAATAAAAATTTATAAAATAATTAAATTAAAAATACCAATTAATGATTCAATTTTTAAAAGAACTAAATAAAATAAAAAATGAAAGAAAAATTAACTCAATCAAAAATAAATATTAAGAAAATTATAAAAAAATCTTACTTTTTTATTGAATTTTTTTTAACGTTTTATTGATTTTTTTCAATATTTTTAATTTAAATTTTTAATATCAGATTCTATTTAATTTTCTAAGATTTTTTTTAAAAAATAATTAATTGTGTAAATTAATTATTTTTAAAGATTTAGTTAGTTTTTTTTTTCAGATATTTTCAAGTTATTTTTTAAATTGTTTTACTCTTTATTTATATAAGAGTTACTTACTCATTTTATATACATCTATTTTTGCGGTTTGTATATAATATTTTGGGGTGTTAGTAACTCTACTTTTCTTTTTTTAATATATATAGTGGAGAGAGAGTGGTGTGGCATGATGATGTGGCATTTTTTAATACATGTGGCACCAAGTTTACCAATTATAATCCTTCAAAACATAAAGGATTAAAATTGATGTAAAAAATGATTAAAATTGAAACGTAAAGAACGTATTTTGTAAAGTTGAAACTTAAAGGATTTATTTTGGAATTTCTCAAACTTATAGGATTAAAAAAAAAATTCCCCTCAAATACACATCCAAACTTTATTCAACAAGTTAGCAGCATCGCGTGAAATTGAAACTCCCTCCTTCCCCAACGTTTTCTGCAAACGACGACAAAAAGCATTTGTGTCTTGTAATTCACCCATGTTTTGGCAAGTCTCGTCGAAACAGTTATCCAAAGACGTAAAGTGAAGACCTCTATGATCATCTCCCAAGTTTAGAAGGACGCCGATAGGGGCAGTTATAGAACTCCACATATTAGAAGGTGGCATTACAACACATTGTTCAACCTCTTCACCATCTTCCACCATCAAAGGCCTTTACAAAGAACATAATTTTGCACCATTTCCTGCAATCTCGAAACACTCCCTTCACAAGCAACACTCGGGCTCTTACCCAACGGGCATTCAGGGCTCGCCCTCAACTTACGAGCCATAGAGGACCTACACTTTCGAGGAGCCTAATCAAGTACGTTTTGGAGACGTCTCTTGCTATAATTTTCAACCTTAACATCGAGTGCTTCTGCTTTTCGAGCTTCTTTTGGCCCGATTTTAGCATTATGTAAGATGGTCGAATGAGAAGATTATGGAGAGATAGATTCTCTCTACCAATTATATGTGTGCAGCTCTTGACAAACTCAATCTTGCTTATCTCTAATTTAAAAAATCTCTCTAGATAATCGAAGTAGTTTTTCATAGCATCTTTTGATATGTACAATGTCCACTCGAATAACACGAGGATCGATCAACATTTTGGTTCAAGCTGTAAAACTGAATGTTTTGTTATGTTTATTATTCATCAAAATACATTGGATATATAGGACTAGAATCTCTAATTAGCTCCCTAGACATATGTCTATCCAATCTACATACAATCTGCATAATATATATACACCTATATAATCTTATGTATATGATAATAAAATTATTTAGTAATCTTTACGAATCATTGACTATCACAACACTCCCCCTCAAGTTGGAGCATAAATGTCACACATGCCCAACTTGGTTAGGAGTTTTGCAACACCCGATTGGATACTCCTTTGGTGAGGATATCAGCTAACTGATCTTCTGATCTAATCTTTAGTAGTTCCACAATCTTTTCATCCAATTTCTCCTTAATTAAGAACCTATCTACCTCAACATACTTTGTACGATCATGTTGAACTAGATTATGAGCTATATCACATGTTGCTTTGTTGTCACAGTATACCTGCATTGGTTGTTATGGGTAGTAGCCTAGGTCTTGAAGGAGATATTTCAAACATAACGCTTCCCATATTCCTAACGACATTCCTCTGTACTCAGCTTCTGCACTAGATCGTGAAACAACATTCTGATTCTTGCTTCTCCATGTGACTAAGTTCCCACCTACAAAAGTAAAGCATCCTGAAGTTGATCGTCTATCGTCAACTGCTCCAGCCCAATCAACATATGTATATACCTCGATATTTTTATTGGTTGTGGTTTTGGAAAATAGAATTCCCTTTCCTGTAGTAGATTTTAGATACCACAAAATGCGCATTACTGCTTTCATATGTTGTTCGCCGGGATTATGCATGAATTGACTAACGATACTCGGAGCATAGGCGAGATTGGGTCTTGTGTGAGATAAGTACATTAATCTTCCAAAAAGTCTCTAGTATCTTCCCATGTCCATCGGTACTTGATTTGTCTCAGTGCATAACTTCAAACCCTCTTCTACTGGAGAGCTAGCTGGTTGGCAGGCTGACATATCAGTCTCATGTAGTAGATCTAAGGCATACTTTCTTTGAGATATGAAGAACCCTTTACTAGATCAAGATACTTCAATTCCCAAAAAGTATTTCAAGGGACCCAAGTCTTTCATTTCAAATTCCTTGAACAAGTTCTCTTGTAACGTTCTCATTTCTTCTGGGTCATTTCCGATGACGATCATGTCATCCACATATACGATGAGTGTAGTAATTTTTCCAGGTCCTTTCTTTAAAAATAATATGTGATCTGAATTACTTTGGCTATAACCAAAGGTTGTCATGGATTTTGTAAATTGTCTGAACCAAGCTCTAGGGGACTGTTTTAATCCATATAATGATTTCTTCAACCTACACACCTTCTCAATTTATCTTTCTGTTACCATGAAACCTGGTGGGACATCCATGTAGACTTCTTTAGATAGTTCACCATATAGGAATGCGTTCTTCACATCAAACTGTTGCAACGGCCAATCAAAATTTACAGCTAAGGATAACAAGACTCGAACCGTGTTGATTTTAACTACAGGTGTAAACGTTTCAGTGTAGTCAATTTTATACTTTTGGGTGTATCATTTTGCCACTAATATAACCTTAAAACGTTCGATCGTACCATCAGCTTTGTATTTCACAATAAAGATCCATCAACACCCAACTGGTTTTTTTCCTGTGGGGCGATCGACGATCTCCCAAATTTGGTTCTTCTGTAAGGAGGCCATCTCTTCGTTCATTGCGGTTTTCCATCTTGGATCAGTTAAAGCTTTATGCAAACTTTTAGGTATACATATAGTAGATAATTGATTGACGGATGACTGATTTGTTTTTTTATAAGCGATGTGTAGACATATAATGGTTCATGGGATATCTACTTTACTGGACAATTGCGGTTCATATGTAGGTTTTGGAATACCTCTGGTGAGACGTTGTGGTAATTATCTCCTAGATGGCTCAGGCACTATATAAAGGATATCCTCTTACAACGATTGGTTTGGTGTATCAATTGGATGGGACTCCAGCTCGGTTTCAGAAGTTTCATGGCTTTCTTTGTGCTCATTCTCACTTAGATCCAGGTTCTGACCACTAGATCTCAACTCATCCACTTCTATGATTATTGTGTCGTTGTATAGAGTATCGCCACTCTCCTCCAAATTTTGATTCTTAGGCTCCAGATTACCTGAAATTTGATCAGATATGTCCACCACTTCATCTTGAAGGTTGTATACAAGAGTCAGAACTTCCTCAATACTCTCCCCCTAAAAGTCAGACTTAGAGAAATACATTGAATTTTCATAAAAGACAACATCCATAGAGATAAACATGCGTTTAGTAGGGGGATGATAACATTTGTAACCTTTTTTATGAATAGCATATCCAACAAAGACATATTTCAAGGCGTGCGACATTATCTTACTACGTTGGTGTTTGTGAATATGGACATAAGCAACACAACTGAAGACATGGGGAGGTATGTTTGGGACTTTGGGTGCAACAATAGCTTTTGTAAGTGAGTGGAAAGGTGTTTTGACGTGGATAGAACGAGATGGAACACGATTTATGAGATGTGCAGCAGAAAGTAGAGCTTCGCCCCAGTAGCATAAGGGCATGTCAGCCTCGATAAGGGAAGCACAAACCACCTTCAATAAGTGTCGATTTTTGCGTTCATTCACACTAGAAATTGAGCCTTGAGATTCCAGAAATTGTTGAAGTTCAAAACTACGGTATTCTCCGCCATTATCACTACGTAACACTTGTATTCGGGTGTTTTATTGTGTACGGATGGGTTTATAATACTTCTGAAATAATAAACTAACTTCTGATTTGGATTTCATCAAACAAACCCAAGTCGTCATAGTACAATCATCTATAAATGTAACAAACCAATGTGACCCTTCTAATGTAGGAACTTTGGATGGTCCCCAAACATCGGAGTGAATAACCATAAAAGGAACATGACTTTTATTTAAAACTAAAGGAAATGAAGCACGATGGCTTTTGGCAAGTTCACACTCATCACATTTGAAAACATAAATATCTAAATTCATAAATAAACTAGGAAATAATTTTTTTAAATAACCAAAACAGGCATGGCCCAAACGTCGATGCCAAAGCCAGATTTCATGTATTTTCTTTTGTGAATTGATGCTCCCTGATGTGAAGGTTTTTTGTAATCTGCTGGAAGTTTTTAATTCCAAATCCAAGTAATACAACTTCCCCCTTTTAGTACCATAACCAATCGTTTGTCGAGTCTGAATATCCTTAAACATGCAATAATTAGGCTAAAAAATAACAACACAAGATAAAGTAGTAGTGATTTGAGAGACTGACAAAATGTTATAATCTAAGGAGGGAACAAATAACACAGAATCAAGATATAATGTATTTGTAAGATGTGATGACCCTTCTCCAATAACCAGAGTGGTATTACCGTTGGCCGTAGAGACACAATTTTTGGAGGATGAGTTAAGGTATGAGACTTGTCAAACATCAAATGTCATATGATTAGTAGCACCAGAATCAATTATACATGCATTATTCAAAGTAGGTGTAGAAATGTTTAAGACCTTACCTCCACCATTACTGGTAGATATCAATGTTGATGATAGAGAAATGGCATCTTCATCCTTTGTTTGGGAGATTGATGCAGTAGACGGTTGCTTGGAATTCTGATGTCGTGTTGGGTCCCACCAATCAGGATATCTAATAAGTTCAAAGCAACGACTTTTTGAATACATGTTTGATTTCATTTGTATGCAGTTTTTTCTAAATTATTGGAACTCTTTGGATTGGTGGATTTTGGTCGGTTTTGTGGTGCTGGATTTGGCTGATGGCGGGAAACTATTGCAGAAGCTCCAGGTTTCACAATATCCACGTTCAAAGTAGTAGATTGTATTACCTCGCGACGGACTAATGAATAACACTCTTCTAGACTGAGGAGTGGTTCATGACGTAAAATTTCACATCGAAGTTGATCAAAGCTCTTATCCAATCCAACAAGAAATATGTGCACTCGGGTTCGCTCAATGGACTATCGGTACGCTGTAACATCATCTGGATCCTTCATAACAACTTTATCACGGTGATCTAGTTCCCGAAAGATTTATGTTAACTCGTCATAGTATACTGAGAGTGATTTGTCACCTTGTTTGGCTGAGAAGGCTTTCTGATGCAAATAATAGACATGCATCTCATCATTACCATCATAAAAAGCTTTAGAAAGGGCACTCCAAATTTCATTGGCAGTGGATATACGAAGATATTGCTTCATGATGTCAGGAGACATGGAAATAAGAAGCTAACGCTTCACCTTCTGATTTTCAGCATACCATTTGTCATATCCTTCGTCCGATGAAGCAGGTGGAGCGGTTTTGCCCATAATGTATGAGAGTTTCTCTCGTTCAGCGATATGCATCTCCATTAATTTTGACCATATAACGTAATTTGATTTCGTAAGTAGAAGATCAACTTTAAAAGGACCCTCAGACTGAACTAGAATTGGAACAGATTTGGTTCCTTAGGAGTCAATTTGTTCACTCATTTTATTTTGGTTTAAACCAGGAATGATACCACGGTATTACCGATCGTAGTGTATTGTTGTAGAGGCTTGCAACAACAATGATGTGGTGATGATAGATTGATGGTAGTGATGAGAATGGACTTACATGACGTGAAACGAATCTTTTGATTTCTGGTTATAGGTGTTTTGGATTGAGTTTATGTGGTTTTGGTGTGGTGTTGGAGTTTGATCTGGTATTTGAATGGTGTTTTGGAATTTTTTTTTTCTTTCTCAGAACCGTATTGGCTCTTGATACCATGTAAAACTAAATGTTTTGTTATGTTTATTGTTGAGATATATAGGACTAGAATCCCTAATTAGCTCCCTATAAATATGTCTATCCAATCTCCATACAATCTGCATAATATATATACACCTATACAATCTTCTATATAGGGTAATAAAATTATTTAGTAATCTTTATGAATCATTGACTATCTCAACCCAAGCTGCCAAAGATGCAAAAAATATCAGATCCCAGTTAATTCTTCACTTAAATATATATCACCACTCTCAAATTCATCACAAAAACTTTGATCCATATTCAATAATTAACAATATTCATACAAAACTCCTAAACAAGATTGCAGAATTAATGTTACATATACAGCAAAAACCAGAAACCAGATACATAATCAGACTCAAAATAGTTGCTTAATCAGACCTAAAATAAAATTTAAAACTCGCAAGCAAAAACACACTCAAATACGTGTATAATAAATGATCAAAAGATACGTATTTGCGATTTAATATGTACCAATTGAGATATCCGAGTCCCACAGTATATTTCAAACAAAAGGGGGAAAATCCAGAAACCAAATGCGATAAAGCTAAATTGAAAAGCAATCATCGATCATAATGACAACGAAAAAAAAATCAAATACAGAATTGAATTCCCAATTGAAATTGAAATTGAAATAGGGAAGAGAGATAATCACCTAAGGTTTATTCTTCTATATTCAGGGAAAGTTTAATTTCGATTTTCACTCGCAGTATGATCAATTGTTTATGAGCTTTAATCCTTAAAATTTATGAGACAGTTAATTGAAGTCAACTCAAATAATTACAATCAATTAAAAAATTAGGTTAAAAACATTAAAATTCAAATTTTAAAAGATTTGAGAGAATGAAGTGTTTATTTACGGACGGTCATAAATTTTCTAGCTAATGTTTTAGATAGATTCTTGTATGCAATTAGGTTTTAAGTATTTTAAATATAATCTTAATAAATTCCATATATGGGAGAACCTACATTTAAAAGAAGTTGAGTAATAAATAGCACATTGATAGATAATTTGGTAAATCTCAATCTACAAATTATAAAGTGAATACATTTTTTTTTTTTGGAATAACCAAAATTTATTAATAGGAGGTATAAGAAATACCCCAAAGGACAGTTACAACAGATGAAACTTCAAGAGCAAAATACAGATTAGACTACTTAATGCATAGGATGGGCTCTATATTCCAATCTTCAAAATTGTTCCAGAAATTAATCTTACCATTCGCCTTAAGCTACCTAAAAGTCTTCAATTTGATCTTGTGAAGAATTTTATCCTTCTCTATGTGTGCACCTTTGAACATAATCTCGTTTCTGGTTCTCCACAAAATCTATATTTTTCCATGTCAAATTGATTCCAAAACTTGTTTATATTTTTTTTAGCACATCTTTGTGGTTCTTGAAATGCTGCAGCAGATTATTTCCTCCTTGGTACGTCTTCCTGAACCACCCGTACACCTTGTCCAAAATACCATCAGCAGTTTGACACTCAAAGAAGAGATGATTTGTGTCCTAAATTTCGTCGTCACAAAATCTGCACTTCAACGTGAAGTGCTCGTTCTATGCATTCCTTCTCCTCAGATTTGTTGTAGTAGGGATCTTGTCCTGAATCATCCTCCACGAGAATGCCACTACTTTTGTTGGGATCCCTTTCGTCCATATGCAACTCCTTTTCCTCCATTACGAGGACGGCTTCCGTGTTTGCATTCAACAGACCTACCTGAATATTGCCCACTCGTCTCTCGACACCAGGTCCAGTAGTCCTCCTCTGACGAGACCTTCATGTACCTGTCAAGAAAACTACATAGCTCGTGAACCACATTAGTCTCCCTGTCTAAAAGATCTCTTCTCCAGTTCCACATTACAATTTTTTCCCATCAACCCATTTTATTCTATCAGCCACCAAACAATGTTACTCATTTTCAAGCCTAAAGAGCCTAGGAAACAAAGATTTCAGGTTTTGACCATCTACCCAACTGTCTTCCCAAAATTTAGACGTTTTGCCATTACAAATAACTATAGAGCAGTTATTAAAGAACCAATCACTAGCCCATGTAGTCTTAATTAAATTAGACCACCAATGCGACCATTTTTTCATTTTTTTTCCCTTTTTTCTTAAACATCTCGACGCAACTTCTAAAAGAACCGTATTGACATTTTTTTCCTTCCATAAAGATCCATTATCATGTAAACACCGCCAACCCCATTTACCTAAGAGAGCAAGATTAAACCAACTGACATTTTTCAGACCCATCCCTCCCCTATCTATATCTCTACAAAGAATGTCCCAACTTACCCGGGTATCTTCTTCTCCTTCTGGTTGCCACTAATCCATAAGAACTTGCGAAAAAATGGTTGAATTTTTTTTATGATGATGGAAGGGGCTGGGTTTAAGGAAATGGTGTAGGTGGGGAGATGGGAAAGGACAAATTTGATAAGAATCGGTCTTCCTAGAAGGACAATGACTTACCATTCCAATAACTCAATCGCTTTTCCACTTTGTTCGTAACGTTATCCCATGCTGCTATTCTGTTATACTTGGCTACAAGTTGTAATCCTAGATAGTTTAGTAGGAAAGTAGTTGTTTTACAGTTAAGAACGGTGGACCAGGAGTTCAGCTCCGGCTGCCCTATATTAATGCCCGAGATTGTGCTTTTGAAGAAGTTAATCTTCAAACCAGACCAGATTTCAAAGAGCCCGAGAATAATTTTCAACGCTAGGATGTTTCTATTTGTAGCTGCACCAATGAATAATGTGTTGTCCGCGAACTGAAGATGTGACACTTTAATTCTATTTTCCCCCACCACAGCAGGTTCGTACAAACCATAATCGACAGCCTTCAACATCATTCGATTAAGGCACTCCCCAGCCACTGTAATGAGAAAAGGTGAGAGAGGATCTCATTGCCGAATTCATTTTTCCATGGAAAATTCTTTAGTTGGACCACCGTTTACAAGAATGGAGAGGGTGGATGATTGAATGCAAGCTTTGATCTAATTACACTACTTTGTGTTGAAGCCCAAAAACTCCAACATGTCAAGAAGAAAACTGTGGTCCACCGAATCATAGGCTTTTTCGAAATCAAGCTTGAATAAGAATAACTTCTTCTTCTCTCTCTCGGCTTCCTCAATTATCTCATTTGCAATCACCACACCGTTAAGAATGCTTCTGTTGCCAATGAAAGTTGTTTGGGTATGTGAGATAACATGTTCCAATATATTTGAGAGTCTGCGAGCGAGGATCTTTGACAGGGTCTTATAGAGGCAGCCCACAAGCGAAATCGGCATGAACTCTTTGATCAGAATCGGGTTCCTGACTTTTGGGATGAGTGTGATGAAAGTCGCATTGACCCCCTTAGCCAACTTTGTGTTGTCAAAAAAATATGAACATGCTCTTAGAAAGTCAAGTTCCAACATATCCCAAAACTCTTTAACGAAACTAAAGTTGAACCCGTCGGGTCCAAGGCTTTTATTAGAGCCACAGTTCCAAACGGCTCTCTTCACCTTCTCTTGAGAGAATTTACTTCACAGAACTGTGTTGGCAATGTCATCAAGCTTCGGGCCACTAATGTCGATGATTTTAGTTCTCGTCTAATCCTCTTTGAAAACAACTTTTTAAAGAATTTGAATATCCCCTCTTTTACCTCTTTGACTCCCTCGGTCCATTCACCCCTAAAGTACATGCCCTTAATTTCACTCATTCTCTTGTTCTTATTGACAATGGAATGGTAGTAACTCGTGTTGGCATCTCCCTCTTGAATCCACTATATTCTGGATTTCTGAAATGCGAGTCTATTTCTCTTCGTTTTGAAATCTTCCAAATCTGATATTACCTTCAATCTCAGTGTCGCCTACTCATTCCTCCGTCCTTTTTCATCTAATTCCATGTCTAGCTTGTGAATGATTTCTTCTGCTTCTTTGATTCCACGCTCAAGATCAGAACTGCCCTCCAGCCTCCACTCCCTGATAGCATGTTTTAGTAGTTTAAATTTCTCTTTGATCACATAAGAACCCTAGCCTTCTACCTCTGTCGATTTCCAAAGTTTTACAACAAGATCCTTGAATCCCTTTTCGTCCAACCACCAATTCACAAACTTGAAGGGTTTTGGTCCCCAGTCCAACATATCGTCCACGCTTAAGGAGATGGGGGTGTGATCCGAAAAAGTTCTCGGAAGGCCATCCTGTTTCGACAATGGCCATTCATTGGCTCATCCACTCCTCTGAAACCAGGAACCTATCCAGTCGATTATAAAACTTGTCGTTATCCCTATACCAAGTGAACTTTCTTCTTCTCGGGGGTAGATCAATCATATTCGAGTTAGAGACGAAGGTTTTGAAAGAATTGTCAAAAGCTTTAGGAGAGTCGGGGTTCGACCCTCTCCTCTCGGATTTGTGGATAACGGAGTTGAAATCCCCACATATACACCACCTAGTTGAATGATCATCATCGATTCTTTGGAGCAGGTCCTTCCAAAGAGCTTTTCTCTATTTCAGAACACCAGGAGCGTACACATTAACAATCCTAACCTCGATTTTGTCTGGGCCCCAATGCCCTACAATTGCTAATGCCCCTTCCATATCCCACGACTATGATTTAATAAACGAAGACTTTATCCAAATACTAAGAATTTTGCCTGAGTTGCCTAAAGCCCCCTTGAACATCCAATCGAAATCATTACCGTCCCATAGGGCTTCACAGGTACTAGAATAAATAAACCCCAATTTAGTTTCTTGGATACATAACAAGTCAACTCTTTCTTTTAAAATGAGCTCCTTTAGGCTGTTCTTCTTCCTTGCGCTTCCAATTCCCCTGGCATTGATGTTTAATATCTTCATAAAAAAACTCAACGGACACTTCCACAACATCCATCATCCAGCATCAGGACAAGGAAGCGAAAGCTTCCCTGTCCCTAACCTCACAATCTCGCAATTTTCGCGATAAAATTCCTTTATCTTTTTCTGTGCAGAAATATAGAAGATTCCAAACTTCAAAGATAGCCTTAGTCTCCATATCAATGGTTGAGTCACCCTCAACACCTCCCGTTACAACCACTTTCTTCCTTTTGTGTCGATCACGATTGTTCCGCTCGGAGTGAGACACCTTGGATTTCTTGGATTTTCTCTAGTTATGTTTTTTGGGTGGATCACGATTATTCTTTTCACCTGAATCCATATCACTGATGAAATTGGGCCAAGACTTATGTTGGTTAGATTGATTGGGCCTTACTTTTCTTAAGATTGATTTCTTTTACAACCTACTCACTTTCTCAATAATAGGTTCCAGCCCAAAAGGATCTAAGCACATACTTTCGTCATAAGAAAGGTGGGTCGTTTGTGTTTCTGGGCCTATGCTCTCTTGTGGCGGATTAGAAAATTCGGATTGTGGGGCCCAACCTGGGAATGGGAGCCGTAATTACTGACCGCGTGTGCCTTGTCTGGTTTTGAACCCGCTGCCACTTCGTTTATCGAGGGATTCGCATCGATATCCACCATTGCCGCCATGTATGGAGAAGCGGCATCATTGATGTATAGGCTCCAACGACTGTTCGTCTCCCCTACTTCATGAATCGGGTTGTCATCTCTTTCCAATGTATAAGCATCTTCCGATTCCAAACAATAGTTGTAAATCCTAAACTTGTTCATTGAGGATTCGGGTACCCGGCTGCTGGGGGAGAACTCCCGAGGCCTCCGAGACCCAAATGGAGAACGTTTCGTTTAACACTCTAATTTCCACTTGAGAGTTAATCGTATTCCAACAATTAGTAATAATGTGGATTCTACTAGTGGACTTTTCTTGCGGTTCTAACATCGATTTCTACCACTTTTCCAAACACAACACCTGTGGCCTTGAAGTTATTCTCATTCCACGCATGGGATGGAACTCTGAAAACTTGAAGCCACACATGTCTGACTCGAACCACATCTTGTGGTTGCCACCTTCTTAGGTATGAAAACCTACTTTTGATCCAATCTGGATCTCTTCTGATTAGACTCTCTACCTCAGGTGTACTAGGGGAAATAACGATTTTTAGGCCTCCCAGTGGGATTACAGATAGAGACCTATTGCTAACATCCTCCAACTCATCCTTAATAACATGTAACGTTTCTTCATCAACAACTTTACCAACTGTGTATGATTCGGCCCATAACCTGTCAAGTTCACTAATGTGACATTCCACTATGTCCTGGTTAATGTGATCTGATTCTCCCATCACAAGGAGCGGGGGGGCGACGTTCATTCTGAACGTTTTGGCGAAGCTTTGGTCCTCCTTGATGTTATTATCCTTCAGAGTGGGGTTCGCACGTGCCATTTGGGTCTTCTTGGAGAAATACCACCAAATGGCCTTGCTACTGCTGCTCTAATTTTCCTCATTCCAATCTACGTATTATCGATCAACTTAGCAGTATACTCCAAGTTCGAGCAGTCCACGTATTTTACGAACGCAAATCTTCTCCCCACCGATGTCCTCTTGTTGGGAATATATATGTATGTTACACGTTCGAAGCGGCGTAACCATTAGAACAAATCCTTCTCTTTCCAATCGTTCGGGAAATTTAATACGAACACATTGGAAAACCTCATTAGTCGTTGGTGCTGGTCTGCCCCGCACGAGGTTTGACCGAAACTATTCTAGGAATGAGTTCTATGGGGTTTGTGGTTATGGAAAGAATGGTCGGGGTAAGGATGCTGGTTATGAAGAGCAAGTATTGATGTAGTAGGTAAATGGGTAGGGTGATTGGGGACGAAGGTCCTTGCACGCTTGAAGGTTTGATCTAGATGGGTCGGTTGTGTCAGTTTCTATGGAGGTGGTTACCGTCTGGTAGAAGGGTACTGGGTGACTCTTCCACTCCCCTTCCTCTCTCTCTCTCTCCTCTCTCTCTCTCTCTCTCTCTCTCTCTCTCTCTCTCTCTCTCTCTCTCTCTCTCTCTCTCTCTCTCTCTCTCTCTCTCTCTCTCTCTCTCTCTCTCTCTCTCTCTCTCTCTCTCTCTCTCTCTCTCTCTCTCTCTCTCTCTCTCTCTCTCTCTCTCTCTCTCTCTCTCTCTCTCTCTCTCTCTCTCTCTCTCTCTCTCTCTCTCTCTCTCTCTCTCTCTCTCTCTCTCTCTCTCTCTCTCTCTCTCTCTCCTCTCTCTCTCTCTCTCTCTCTCTCTCTCTCTCTCTCTCTCTCTCTCTCTCTCTCTCTCTCTCTCTCTCTCTCTCTCTCTCTCTCTCGTTATATTTGGGGCATTTACTCTAAAGGACAATCCACTATGAGATTTTAACAATTAAAGATAATTTTTTATGGAGTTATAAGTAAGGTCAAAATTGCATATAGATGTACAACTATACCCTTCAATTTAAATATCTTTCGAAATCTATATTTATTTTTGAAAAGGTCAATATTAAGATTTGGACGATGTCAATAAACTTCCGCGTGAAATAATGGTGCAATGTAGTGGACATGTTTAAAATTAATAATACTCCTTAATTATATTAATGATGAGTGAATTAAAACGTAATGTGAATTGTAACTTCCCCGTGAAATTAGTAGTAACTTCTCATACATATTATTAGTTTAAAATCTTTTAATATTATTTTTTTATAACATAACTACAAATTTATAGTATAGGAAAATTTAAATAATCTCCAACCAAATAATTAGTTGAATTATTTTGATATGAGATACATTATATTATTTTGACTGCCTGACACTGCCCCAATATAATTATGATTATATTTGACAATTTTCATAGCTAAAATAACACATGCACATATTAAAGTATATGCAATTATCGATTGCATATATAAAAAAACACATGCATAAAAAAAATAGATGCGTATATGCGTGGATAAAAAGATATATGTTGCATATATGCTTGAATTTTAAAGAATATTCAAATATAACAAAATATTAGGAATATATCTTGCAAAAATAATATAGACTTATTCAACAAGTATTTGTTAATACAAGTTGTTCGGGAAATTATTTAAACACTTTCAGAGGTGTATCGAGTAAAATAATTTTTTTGAATGTATTAATTCTATTAAGTATTGCATAATATATTATTTTAATATATGAACAAACGGTTATATTGTAATAAAGATATGGTATGCAAAATAATAAAAATATGTTGGGAAAAAAAATTGATTTTGTTTAAGATACCAAAACTCCTGATTGATGTAAGTTAGTTTAGTTGAGATTACAACTCAGTCTAGTTGTCTTAGGATAGTTGGGACAGTTTAGAAAATGTCTAAGTCCAGAATCTCAGGAATGTTGAGATCATAGTTTCAGGTTAGTTGTCCAAAGTTGGAATGTTAGGCAGCTTCTGTATTTGTCTTAGTTAGTTCAAATAAGCTGATCATGTGAAGATAAGTTACCTGAAGTGGAAAACATGGCTGATAGCACAAGAACTGAGCAAGTAGTCTGATCTTTTGAAGATAGGAATGATAAGTGCTAATACAGATCAAATGATCATCTAGAGTTGAAGATCAAAACATTGAATGCAACTACCCAAGAAGACAACATTTATGAAGCATTAAAGTCATCAAGCCTGAACAAGCATTGAAGACTTAGAAGCATTAAAGACTGAAAGTGGAGACTTGAATGCACTGAAAACATTCTATCTGCAGCAAAGAATGTTCAGAGAATTTATCCCATCTGACCGTTAGCAAAAGTACAAGATTCTGACACAATCAGCCTTGGAAAATGTGCACCTCATGTGACTGACACAAATCTGCACAGTCGCATTTTTTAGAAGTCAACCTAAACATTCAAGCAACCATTGAAGAACCTTATATACCCACTGGATAATAGAAGAATGCTCAAGTAGTCGTTTCAATGGAGCTACAAATAGACATTTTGAATGTTGCCTCTCCAACGGGTATATGTTCAAAATGTTATATAAATACTGAAGTGAATCAAGGAAAGAATGATCCAACAATCACAAGAAATACAAGCAATTACACAACTCAAGCTATCAATCTTACAAGCATAATTCTCAAGTTTTCTGATCACTTCTAGCTAAGCCCAAACTGTATTACCCTAAGTTCAGCAAAGAGATATCATATCCCTTTAAACTGTTCTTATTGTAAAGGATATCTCATCTAGTTGGAACCAAACCTCAAACCCAAACCTTTCTAGAGAAAGTAGTAGAGTTTGTTGTAGACGTGAGGAGTTAAAGGTTGTTAAGAGAAAAATACAACTTTAGCTCAGAGAAGTTGAGCACTAGGACTCAAAATACCTACGGATCAAGGCACTAAGGATAGTTTGGTTAATCAGTGCACCTTGGCACTATAAAACAAGTTAATTCCAAAAGTGAAGGAATTATCCTGTTAAATCGGGGAAAATGGATGTAGGACCTTGAGCCTCTAAACCACTATAAATTGTTGTGTCATTTACTTATTGCATTGTTTTCAATTAAATACATTTTTTGTGATTTACCTAATCATATATTGCAAAGATGCCTAACAATGCAGTTGCAGGAGATGCAGTAGAAACCATCAACAACATGGGTCCCAACTCATTAAATCACATCTCTCATCACAAGCTACCTATGTTCTCAATTGAGAACTATGACTTCTGGAAGATCAGAATGAGAGCTCACCTTGCTTGCCAATATGATGAGATGTTGAAGGTTATAACCAAGGGACCATTCACCTTCACAAAGGCAGATCCCAAACTCACTGATGCACAAAAAGCTGATCCAAATGAGTTGTTGCCTAAAGATGAAGATGACATGACTGCAGAAGAAAGAAAGAGACATAATCTAAATTATGTTGCCATGAATACCCTTTATCAAACAATTCTAGATGCAGTGATGAACAGAGTGTACCACTGCACTACAATAAAAGAGATTTGGGATACCCTAGCACTCATTTGTGAAGGTACCCAAAATATAAAGGAAAGCAAGCTCCAAGTGGCAATCCAAAAATATGAGCAATTGACCATGGAGCCCAATGAAAACATTGATCATCTTGATGGCAGATTCACTGACATCATTAATGAGATCAACTCTCAAGGGAAGTGCTATGCCAAAAGAGAAGTGGCACTTAAAATTTTGAGAAGTCTCACATCCAAGTGGGATATCTATTCAGTCATGATGCAGAATACAAGCAATCTTGACAACATGCCAATGCAGCAAGTTTTCTCTGAACTCAAACCCTATGAGTTTGATCTGAATATGAAGAAGGTACATGAAGAGCCCTCCACATCCAGCAAAGGTGTTGCATTCAAAGCCACTGAACCAGAAAAGAAAAATGTTCAGAGGTCATCAAAATCAGTCTCTAAGGCTGAAATGAAGGAGGAGCTAGCTCTCATGGCCAGAATATTTGAGAAGTTAAACTCAAGGTTTGGTAGATACAAAAAGTTCTACCAAGATAACAGAAACATGAGAAGGTACAACTCTCCTGACAACAAATCAGAGGACAAACACTCTGATGAAAAGAAAGAAGATAAGTATGCTGACAAGAACAAGTCCAGCAAAGCTGAACCATCATCATCAAGAAGGAAAGAGTCCACAAACAGAAAAGATGATGATGAAGATGTGTGTTACAACTGCCATAAAAAAGGACACTTTCAGTATGACTGTCCTGATCTTAGCTCCAAGGAAAGGAAGGAGAGGCAGGTTAAGAGGGACAAGAGGCTAAGCAACAGAAAGGCCATGGTTGCTGGTGATGATTCTGGAAGTGAAGAAAGTGTCTACTCATATGATGATGGACTATTCTCCAACAGTAACAGTGATGATGACTTTTAAATGGCTTTTGAGAATAAGGAGGTATGTTCTTCATCCAGTTCTTCATTTAACACATATGAATCTATTGAAGCCCACCTAAAACTTTCTTTTGAAAATTTGATGGAGGACTTCACTAGACTACAAGAACTACATAACCAAACATTGAGAGAAAATGAAATTTTGAGTTCTAAAGTCAACAATCTCAACCTGCCTAAACTGAGTTGTATCAGCAGACTATGAGAGAGCTTAATGAAGTATCTCTCAAAGTCACTGAACAACAAAAGTTGATTGATGAGAAAAATCTGGCTCAGAAGAAAAAGGATTTTGAATTCAGAACTCTACAAGCCAAATTTTGCCTTGAATAAATCTCTCACATGAGTTTGATGTTCTTAAATCAAGTGAGGAGAGCCTAAAAATTAAGATGTCTGCCTTGAATAAATCCTCTAAGGCAATAGAGGAGATTCAGGGATTTCAAAGACCAATGACTCAAAAGAGTGGATTATGATATGATCCATGTGAATCCTCACCTAGTCTTAGTGTTGCTTCAACTAGTAATACTAAGAGGACCTTTGTTAGGTTAGTGGCTCAATTAAAAGAAATTGAACAAGAAGTGAATCAGTCACTGAACAAGGATAAGGGTAAAGTAACCTTAGTACCAACTCAAGTGAACAACATCCATAAGCCCAAAGGAAAATGATAAGTTTGTTGAGCGCAAAAGGATTGAGGTTCAGAAAGGTAGATCCAATGGAATGATAACCTATCTGAACTCTCATAAGAGAAGTTATCCCAGGTATGTCAGAAGAGGCCAACTCCCATGAGGCAACCTCAACTGAACAGACCTAGGCTCAACTTCACTGAAAGGTACAATGATTTCAGGAAGCCTAGACCCTATATGACAAAGGGAAAAGGCCATCCAAGTATTTATCCACAAAGATCTTACCAAGCTGCACCAAGGCCCAATAAGTTCAGGAGATTTGTCCCAAGGAAATTATCACACTCTCTTGACATTTATAGGACCAACACACATACACAGTCTCTACCTAAGGCATATAAAGGTAGAATTATTTATGTAGATGTTAATGGAAATCAAATAAGCCACTTTAAATCGATTAGAGTAATCAGGCAAATTTGGGTTCCAAAAGGTACAGCTAACCCTCTAGGACCCAACACTCAAAGGGTACCTAAAGCTTAAATTTCCAGATATGCAACGACCACAAGAAGAAGAGAAGTATAAACAAAATAACAGCATGGTACTTGGACAGTGGATGCTCAAGACACATGACTGGAAACAAGGAACTCCTCTCTGACTTCATTGAAAAAGATGGTGTTGATCCCTGAACGAGTAGTGAATGGGTTTAAAGTCTAGAGTGGGGGGTGAATAGACTTTAAAACTTTTTATAAACAGAGTGTGAGTGTTACTCAGCTGAGGTACTTAGTCAGCTGGATTGGCAAGTCTGTTGATCTAACTTACTACATACTCTACTGAATATAGATTGCGGAATTGTGTAGGCCTTTTGTTTAGACTCGTTCCTTATTATAAAAAACCCTTTTAGCCAAATTAAAATACTCAGCTCACTTGATGTCTGCTGGTTTTGAATATTTCTTATATGGGCTCTTTTCAAAATCACTTAAAGAGTAAGATGCAGTATGAATGATAAAGATATTGAGTACTGAAATGACAATAAAATAAATAACACCAGGGGTTATAGTGGTTCGGATATTCAATCCTACGTCCACTCTCATGATCTGCTCGTGATGTTAATCCTTTAATCACCAAATCAAAGGGGCGTGTCCTTTAGAGTCCCAAGGGGAGGACTTTGAGCTCTGAGCAACCACCAAATTGTTATGGTCTCCACAAGTGTTTATGAGCACTTGTACTCTTACAATTTTGAACAACTGAAACCTTATACTGGCTAGAGTGTTTGGGTTTAGGTTGTTTTCGATCTATCTCCAACTAATGGTTCAAGCAACAGATTGCTTAACCACTATGCCTAAACCAATAAATATATCTAATGATAAACGTGGTTCGGTTTCTTGTTGGTGAGGAAACTAATGAATTTAAAACACGCTTGAAGAACTTTTCTTTGAATTCTCTTTGCTTCAATCAGCATGGTGTGTTCTTCGTAAGCAAGATCACTGCGTATAGTTTCTGTGTTATCTCCCGTGTCTTCACACTTGAAGTGGCTCTTGTATTTATAGGACTAATCTCCAATCAACTAGCCGTTAGAGGGACTAGCCGTTGTGATTATCCTTGATTGCAGCGTAATCTCTTGATTGTTTCTTGATTGATACTGATTCCACCAAATCTGGAGTTTGCCCTTTTTGGATATGGAAAGTCAATGTCTTCGAGATTTACACTTAGTCTTTCATGCAGATTTCTAGTCGGCTGATCTTGTACTCGTCTGATCTTAGTACTCGTCTGATATGATACTCATCTGATCTGGTACTTGATCTCGCCTGATACTTATCTGATCTGATTTTGTAAGTGCAGTAGCCATCTGTCATGAAGTAATCTTCTGATCTGATTTTGATTATCAGCTGAGTCCAACTCATCTGATTTTGATCTTTGTCTTCTCATCTTATTTGAATCATTCTAAGTTTTGAGAACTTTGATCAGTAGACATTTCTGGAAGTCCACATCTTCTGATAAGGCATACAGGGGGCTTCTCATCTGATTCTTCAAACTTGGTCTTCCTTCAATCTTCAAGGTCTTCTTAGTCTTCTAGTCTTCTACTCTTCAAATCTTGAGTGAGCGCGTGTAAAACCAAATGTGATCTCAGCTGATATACATACAGCAGATCTCAATTAGACTTGACTAAGAATCTATAAACTGTTCTATACCTTTCAGCTTATCCTATCCGATCACTAAACTATTTAAGTGTTTTGGCCATCAAAACTAATTACATCATAATCATATCAAACTTAAGGGGTGGGTTCATATCCCAACAGATGGTCCTTCAGTAACCTTTGGAGATAGCTCACAAGGACTTACAAGAGGTTATGGTACAATGAACATTGGATCTGTGAAACACCTGAAATTGAGCCATGAAACACCTGAAATTGAGCTATTTGAGGAGTTTGCGATTGCTCCTCCTCCTTCTCTTTGAGATTTTCGATCTAACTTGAGCGCCGGAGATCTCTCTGACGTGCTTTTACAGGTGTTGAAATACTGAAAAAGATGATTCATAAACAATCCAATCGGAGACTTTTAATCCTATAGAGTAAAGGATTGATAATCATTGTGCGTATTTTTTTACGCAACACCTTCAATTTATAATTTTATTAATTAAATTTTGTCCACATACAATAATAATTTTTGATCGTACGTATATGCTCTTTACGATGACCAAAGTCCAAATCTTTCTTGTCCACACGATCAAAGCATGCTCTGAATTTAATTCCTTTCGAATGTGTTACAGATGCCCATGCATACTTCATACTTTTTGACTTTTTTTATCTGCATTCTTCTACTTCTATTTTTTGTTTTTTCTCCTTGTTTATACATCTCCATCACAAAAAAAAAAGTCATAATTTAATTAATTATGACAAATTTCCAAATTGATCACGTCTCGTATACATTAATTGCATCGTACACTAAAACAGTATTAATTACTTTCACTAAACATTAATATCATTTAATACATAATTGTTTTTGAAAACTATTTTAGTTTTTTTTTGGACAAGGAAAACTATATTAGTTATTTTTATTTAACATTAGAGTATAGGTTGAAACAGTGAATATATCCTTTTTAACAGTGAATCCTTTTTACAGTAAATATTATATATATTAATATATATACAACAAACACATTCATCATTTTTATTAACAGTGAATCCTTTTTACTTAAATTTTATACACCTTTCTTTCCACTAGTTATAATCCATACTAAGTATATATAGTCGAAACATAATTTTTTTCAATTTTACGATTTTCGTTGATATAAATTAGAAATTAAAACCATAAACTTCAAATCTCACTCTCAACCCAGTAACCCACGTACACCTAAAATTATCTATAAATCTAGAGTACTATTTTTCTTAATATAATCTATTTTATACACTTTAAAATAACTATCAATTTTAACATAAAATAAAATTTCACTCAATCTAAAATAAATACACATGACTTTTACTATTCTATTCATGAAGTCATAACTTTCTCTGTCAAAAAAAAAGTCGTAACTTTCAAAACATACTTGAGGCCCAACTTAAACATAGCCTAAGTACAAAAAGGTTTTATCAAGGCATGTTGAGCTAGTTTACTAGCATAATTCTTTTCTTCTATTTTTTCGACAGGAAATTACTAGCATAATTACAATACAGTAGTTGAAAAAGTACAATTATTTTTCAACTTAAAAAAGTTAATCAATTAATATACATTTTTACAAAAAGTAAATCAAAATGCGCATAAATAACGTATATTTATTAGATTTAATTTATAGATCAATAATATACAGCCTAGCCGTAAATAATAAATAAGAATTAATAGTATATATATGCAAAATTTACAGCCATAAAATCATGTCACACAAATAATTGCAAACTGACATCAATTATGTTAAAATACGACTATACGAGGTTAAATTCACCAAACTATACAGTACAATATACACTTTTAATTAGGTTCTTGTTGACATTAACAGGTACAGATATATTTATATTATAGCACACCTTCATTCAAAACTACAACTACTACCCATACATAATAAATTAAAGACATACTACAATTTATATCACAAATTAAATCTCTCCAGATTCTTCAATAAAAAAAATCTCGACAGAAATTATTACACTTTAAGTTTAATTAAGAAGCTAGCCCTAGCCCCTATTGAGCACATTCACAGAAAACCTAATAAAATGTATACTAACAAATTGATTTTTATTCAAGGTTGCAAAAAAACGATAATTGGCGTTAAAATTGTGACTAGATCTCCTAAAAAAAAAAAATTATAATCCCTTAAACAATAGAATTTAGCTAAAAAAACACACGTTGCATCAGGACAAAATCATAAATATTATCTAGAGTCTCATTTCTCATTGAAGCAGTGTGCACGATCCAATTAAAAAAAAAAAAAAGTAAAATAAATAAATAAATCTGGGCAACTAAGGCTAGTACGAGGTTTACTTTTCAGACAAAAAAACGCTTAAGGTAAAACCAAGTTGACCAAGAGCTGCCTAGGTCAATTTTTATTTGTATATTGTCTCTCACAATAATTATTCAAATTAGCTTTTTTGCTCATGATACTTAAGAGCTTTTGAGGGGTTGTTATTTGAGTCTAGTTAAGTCCAATTCTCAAAATTCGACTTACAAGTCGAATGAGTTGAGCACTAACTGACTCATCAGTAAATCTAGCATTTTACAAGCTCAGACTCAACTCATCGTGTCGAACCAAACTCCAAACTCAGAATAACAATTCTACATGCAAATGGAATACAAGATTTATGAAAAAGACAAGAAGATAGTGTTATTTGTTATGCCGAAAGATGAAGATAAAATATATTTAAGGATGTAGGAAAGTAGGTATAGTGTTTTCAAATCAGATGACAAAATTTAATAGGACCTAAGCATTTCCATTTACTAGACAATTGCAAAAAAGCAGGCGACATGAAGAGAGAACGGCGGAAAGTCGAGTGCAATTAATCATATCAAATTAATTAAAATGCATTATTTTAATTCAGAAATATGCTGCTGCTTAATAATTATCTCACAGAATCTTCTCTATCTTTACATGTCAAATAAACACTCCACATATGTAATTTTTTCCTGTATATATATCATGAAAAATAATAATAATTAGAAAATCAGGAAAGCTTCAGATAACAGTTTACCTAATATCTCGTAATTCTATTTTCATCCAACTTCCCAAAATGTAAATTTTTCTTGATTAAATCAAAATAGGACAAGAAGAAATTTGGAGCTATAGTTTCCATTAAAGCCATGAAATGTGGAGTTAGTCAATACCTAGGCTAGGGTTAACTATACATCATCTCCCAAACTTTTCAAGAATTAGTAACACATATCAACTTCAACTTATTTTATGAAACGAAAATCGTAAAGTCCTAAGTAAGTCCATAGGTAGTGTGAATCTGGGTAGAGACATACCCTAAGATTCAAGGTAATTTGACAAATTATTAGATCTTGAAAAGTTGAGAGATCGAGGATGTGTAATTAAGCATAATACCACTCAGAAACATAAAGCCAAAATATAAGCAAAATTAATCCATGCAATTACAATGCAATCATGAAAACAGGCCGAAAGAGAATTCCATTAATTCACTGCAATCTCCTATTCCTCAGTCATAAGCTTCTCGTTACTTTAAATTTTGGCACAAAGAATATTAAGACTAAATATAGTACAAGTGATGTAAAAAAGTAGTAAGATATAAAGGAGTAAAATAATGTAAATAATTTTAGACCAAAATGGAGATGGACAATAGTAGTATTAAATAAGACTGCAAAATAGCCAACAATTGAAGCCTAGCTAAATTAAAGCAGTATCACAATAACTGTGAGCTGATTGGATTCTCATCATATAGGAGGAGTATTATTGAAGATGATTCACATAAGATGATAACAACACAAACCAAATTTCTTCATCAAGTAGCAAAAGGGGCGTTTAGTTGATTCCATTAATTCTATTCACTGCAAGAAATAATACCAGTAGCAGCACAGTGTAAGAACAATTTGATATATATATATAGGAGTATTTTCGATCAGAAGTGAACTTATTGCTCGATCTCCCTAGCTTATATATATATATAAGATTGAAATGGCAATTAGGGCATGCAAACAAGCAACACATTTATGTTATATATAAATAAACCTTGAAATAAAATCAATTTATTTGATTGGCATAGTTTGATCCTCCTCCGACCAAACCTCCTCCTCCACCATTACCATTAGGGTACATGTCTGAAGGATCAAGAACAGGCTGCTGCCTTCCTCCTAAATGCAAATCCGAAATGTTGGGAATTCCCTCCCTCCCTTCAACCCCTTGATCATATAGAAAACCTTTGAAGATATGCCCTCCTATTCTTACAACTGCTTGATACGCGTATTCGTCGTCTCCCTCGTCCACGGCCGTCACTCTTACACACTTGAACACCGCCGGGGCTCGTACTTGCCCCGGTAATGAATCTTTAAAACTCGCATCTGTAATTCCACATTTTAAATATTAATTAATATATAACTAATTAGCTTGGAAATTAATTGTATATATATATACCTTGATGATGGCTGGAGGTGGTGTCGAAGCTTCTAGGAGGGGTGGTGTTGGAGGTGGAGGTGTGGGATGCGGTGGTGGTGGTTTGAGAAGCGCCGCCGACGCGGGGTTTCTTTACGCCGGAAGTCGACTGGGAGGATCCGGCGGTGGGAGTGGTTCCGCCCATCAGCTGGCGCTCGCGGCGGCGAGCGGCAGGGACCCACGTGCTTTTCACGTGGGTGGCGCAATCGTAGCCGCGGCTTTTACAACAAGTACGACATCTCCGATGTGAGCAGTCTTTCTTGGCTTGGTTGCCGCAGTCTTGGCACGTGGTTGTTCCGACGGAGGAGGATCCCGCTCCGCCGAGATTATGCGGCTGCTGGGGCTGCCAGAGCTGCATGCCGCCGCCGTCGGCAATGCTCGTCGGAGCGAGACAGGGAGTGGCGGTGAGGAGAGGGATGACGCCGACGCCGTTGAGGGAGTGGGGATCGAAGTTGGGGGCGGCGTCGGGGTGGTGGTGGTGGAAGGAGGAGGCCGGAGCGACGAAGTAGAACTCCGGTGGGAGGATGTGTCTTCCGGTAGAGGACCATGGGGAGGGGTTAGGTGGGGCGGCGGCGGAGGGTCCGGCATTGAAGCCGAGGGAGAGGTCGCCGGCGGAGGAGGAGGAGGCGACCCAATCAGCGAAGGCGCCGGAATCGGAAGGGAGGCGGCGAGTAGTAGCCACAATTGAAAGGGGGGGAAGTGGGGCCTCTGAAATTCTTTAGAGAATTAGCAGAAGAGAAGATTTTTTATTTTTTTTCTTCTTCTTCTTGTTCAGTGCTGCTTCTGTGTCTTTGGCTTTTTTAGTGAAAAAAGTTAGAGTGAGAGAGGGACTTGTGAGCTTCCCATGGCAGTACTAATGGCAGAACAAGAAAGAGAGAGAAGAGGAAGACCAACAAAAAACACACACACTACAAACAGTAGTCTCCTAGTTTCATTTGTGATGGATATTGGATTATTTATTATTATTAAGTAATTTATAAATATTTATAATTGGTGAAGAGAGAAAGAAGAAGAAGAACATATTGTTTGTACAGTGAGGTGGGTTCCGCTCTACCGCTCACATAGATTATGGTTTGTGATTATTGGAGAGAGAAGAATAAAAAAGAGTGAGAGAGAGAGAGAGAGGGGACTTTTGTTGCGTAGGTTTTGTAACATTTTGGAGCCCTAAAGTCACACGCCAAACTATTCTTTATTATTTTCTTCTTAATCTTTTCCACAATAATAATAGAATTATGTCTCCATACCTTAACAACTAGATCATATGTATATGTGCTCAATAATTTCATATGCACATTCTACACTTATGTTTTTTTATTGGGTTTCAAGTAGGGCTAGCAAATCGTGTTATCATGTCGTATTTCGTGTCAACACGATAGTGACACGACACGATAAGGCCAAACACGAACACGACACGATAAGAATCTGTGTCGACACGACACGAACACGATAATTTTCGTGTTGACACGACACGATAACAACACGATAAGAAAATAATTTAATTTAAAATTGTATTAAATATATAAAAAATAATATATTTATATAAATATAAAAAAATATCGTGTTATTATCAAATACGTGTCATTATCGTGTCGTGTCATATCAGGTATTTAACAGGTTAACGGGTTATTAATATCAGGTATTTAACAGGTTAACGGGTTATTAACAGGTTAATGGGTTACCGGTTAATTTTATCGTGCTTAACGGGTTGACACGAACCCGACACGAAATTTTTGTGTCGTTATCAGGTCGACCCGATAACGACACGAACCCGATAAGGTCAAACACTAACTCGCAATTTTCGTGTCGGATTCGTATCGTGCTATCGTGTCGTGTCGAAAATTGCCACCCCTAGTTTCAAGTACTCCCTCCTCCATGATTATTTAGATGGACATTCGTATTAAAAAAGTATAATAATAAGTGAAATTTTGAGAATTAATTTTATAAAATTTTATGTATAAAATAAATAAGTTAATTTTTGTGTATATGTGTAGAAAAAGTAATACTCCATCATTTGTGTAAAATTGAGGATATTGTGAGGTTGAAATTTATAAAGAGTTTTTCATTTTAAAAATGTGAAAGTTATTATAGGACGTCTTAGGAGAAGGGGAGTATAACTTTTTTTTAGGTCTTATTAAGATTATATTTTAAGCTTGAATATTTATATATATTTAGCTAAATGCAATTATGCAAATAAGATGACTTGTTCCATGACATGTATTATATTAAAAAATAATCAATGTCTCATGATATTGAGGATCACACGTGTTAAAATTTCAGTAGAATTGAATACCAGTGGAACACGGAAAATGGAAGAGTAGAATCGAGTCGGGGAAAATATAATGCATGTATAAGTATTTATAATGGTTAATATTCTTTTAGTTCATAAATAAATGATTTTTTTAACTTTTTTCATTATAAAAAAAAGTCTGGTTTTGATACTGAAATTTAGAGACGAACATTCAATCCGTCTCTAGTAGGTGCGAATTAGATATGATGATTTTGTTAAAAAATCGAGATTTGAAACCGAAAATATATAAAATCATCTCTCATTATAAACAGATTAGATACAGTTTTTAGTTTCAAGAGTTTTAGATACGGATTAGATACGAATATCACTGTCTCTAATCAGTCAGAGTTTTTTTCCCACTATAAAAAACGAGTCAAAATGGTGCACGAAATTTGAATTTTTGATCTGATACGGAATTTGGTCGTCTCTAATCGGTATCTAATTAGTCAAGTGGTAAAATAAAATCAAAACCTTTTTAATTGCTTTTTTATTTTAATTTAATTATTATTTACTACTCGTATTTAATAATATATTTTACTTGTCCATAAAAAATATGTCCACTTTCATTATTTGTCTATCCACCAAAAGTATGTTCATTTTCTTTTATGAAAACAATCACTTTATTTTTATCTCACAACACTCTTACTTTATCTACTTTATCTATAAGTACAAAAAAATATAAATACCTTAATTTACCAAAATATATAAATACCTTAATTTACCAAAATACCACCTTAATCTAATCGATATTTAATTAGTCAAATGGCTTGACTCGACTCGATTACTTGTATATAAATATAAATTATACTCCATATTATTATCAAAATAGTAAATATTGTCCAAGTTCGATAAGACTTGCTAGCCTTTCGAGTCGAGTATTTATGAGCTCGAAGCTCGACTCACAATTACATCCCTATTTGTTAATTATTTTTGTAATCGTTTTTTCTATTTTTACTATTTATTATTAATTGATTTTTTTAAACTCGACTCACTTACTATTTATTGTTAATTGATTTTTTAAAATTAATTAATCTTATCAATTATTCACACATACTGACATGTACAACCCTATTGTTAATTTATTATAAGTTGTATATCACTCCCAATTAACACATACAACCCACATTTCGCCTCTCCATATCTCCCTCATGTATCCTCTATCTCGATTAGAGTTTTTGATTTAAACAAAAAAAAATATATATATATATATATATATATATATATATTAGTACTAACCCTAATTTATATTAAAGACTCCCTAATTAATCAATTAATTATATACATGGAATTAATGTAATATATATACAATTTAAAAATTAACAACAAAAAATTACATTAAAAAATTTAAAAGCTACAATTTTAATATATGTAAAAAAAATAAATTAAATGAATTAAAAAAATGGTCAAAAGAATATTCATACACAATTAATATTAAAAGAAAAAAAAAATTACTTGTCAAAGTGGCGAACGGATGCCAAGTAATGAGTGCAATTCCCACATAAACTAAATAAATTGTCATTTAAATAGTTGGGGAGAGAGTGATTGCGGGGTGGGGTGGGGTGGGGTGGATATGGGAGGAGGGTTCTGTGGATGTGGGTCGGTCGGTGGGTTCGGGTCGGTCGGTGGGTTCGGGTCGGTGGGTTCGGATTGGTGGGTGTAAGCTACGGATTTTGAGACACGGTAAAACGTCATTTTAATTATAAACAAATTTTGAAACAGATTCTTGACCCGAACGTAAAACGGGTCGTTAATCGTTTAGATACGAAAAAAAACGGTTTCAAATCCGTCTCTTATTAGAATCGAAATATATAAAACCGTTTTGACATTAGATATCATGTGTTTAGGAACGCATAGAAAATAGTTTTAAAATTTGTTTCTAATCTGTTTAGAGACCGTTTATATGATATCTAATATGTCTCTAATTCTCAATTTTGTTGTTGTTTTTTTTTTTTTAGTGTTTTGCTGAAATTAAGAAGTATATAATGCAAGTTTGTACTTAAATAATGATGATTTTGATATGGAAATTAGATGATGGTTTCTTATGGAACCAACCACCTATATAAATTACTTGTACATGTGTACATGTTTACAAGTAATTTATATAGATGGTTGGTTCTATATCATTACTCTAAATAAAGAATAGTCTTCTTACTATGTTCCATGATTTTATAGAATTATTTTCTAAAGTAAAATTGATAGAGGATTAATTAACAAATATAAGTTACAAGTTATGGCTATGAGTTATTTTTAAAGTTAAAATAAAGGGTAAAATTGACAGAAATTATGCCAAAAAATGTCAAAATCTTATTTAATTGTATATACAGTGCTTAGAAGCCATTTATTTATGAAGAATTAATATATATTTATAAGGTTTACTATTTGTATGGTTTATTAATAATTTTAGAAACGAATGTGTTGAGATTTTAAGAATCGAAAAATTCCAAAGCAAAATTAGATTTATATTACGAAATTCAAATTTTCATTTTTAAAATTCAAATCAAACATACGCAGGTTCTAATTTTGAGATCTGAGATTGTGAAATCAAACATTGGGGGATGTATTGGGGTGGATTCTAAAATTTTTTTAGACTTTCAAAGTTTGAGGGTATTTAATAAAAGTCTTCAGTTTATAGATTTTTAATACTTTATGAATTTTGTTGGATTCTCCTAAAAAAAATATAAATAAATTACACTATCCAAAATATCTTCTAAAAAGCATAAATTTCAACTGATTCTCTTAAAAAACTCTGAAGATAAAAGGTCAAAAGTATGGATGGCAATATTGACCCAACCCGCGGGTACCCGTCCCGCCCCACAAGCTTTGGATCGGGACAAATCTGCCCCGTATTGAGAACGTACGGGTCAGGTCTGTCCCGCCACGTATGTAGACGGGTTGGGTCTGGATCTTATATTTGACCCACGAGTATCCGACCTGACTCGAATTATTATATAAATTATATATATATTTATTTATTTTTTTATTGATAAAATATTTTATATATATATATATATTATATATATATATAACATGAAAAATATTTATATTATTGTGAATTGTTTCAATATATGTATATATGCATGAAAAAAAATTATTTTCAATTGTGAGAAAACACTTAAATAAATTCAACATGATATGAAAAAACGGTGCGGATCTGCCCCAACCTTCACGGTGCGGGTCCGCCCCGATCCTCACGGGGCGCGGGGCGGGTCCGGGGCATAATAAATTAGAACGGGTCCGAGGCATATACAAGTGTGTTTCATATACATTTGCATCAATAGTTCCAACGTCGGAGTTTATGAAAATCTATGTAAATCAATAATAAAAAAAAAAGTATATTTCACAATCCTGTCAAATTTATGAAAATCCATATAAATCAATAAAAAAGTCATTCAAACTGTGTGTATGGACTCCATGGAGTTTCTAATTCCACGGACTTTTTAAAGTCTAAAAAAATTCAATAGAATTCCAATTGAATACACCCTCTTATAGTTTCAGATTTTAAAATTTTATTATATAAATATTTATAAATCATTCAAAAACACCTATAAATCTTATAATATAAATTTAAATTATATTCTACTTCAATTCCAAAACAAACACAAAATATATAAATTATTATAATTTTAAAATCAACTAAATTTTAAAAACCTTAAAATCCCAAAACAAATATCCCCAAACAAAAGAACATAATCTTCTTCTCAAAGGAATATGTAAAGGCACATTTAAGGTGCTTCGAAAAAAAGAAATTGTGGAAAATGTGGTTTCGTTCTTTAATTTAATTTTTCAAATGCTATTAATTTGGGTGCACATGGTTGCAGTGGAACCCACAACATTCTATATGTCAATAAAGTACTCGCTCCGTCTTAAAATAACTTTCACGTGTTTAAGTAAATTTAATAATGAATAAAATTTTAAAGAATAAATTTATAAAATAAATAAATTAATTGATTTATGTATATGTGTGGTCAAAATAATTAATATGAGTAGCATTTTATTTAAAATTATAAATATTGTAAATATGCTATTAATAAAAATATTTTTATTTTAAGAGTTTGAAAGTAATTTTAAGATATTTTGAAAAAAGAAATGTGAAAGGTATATTGTAAAACGATCGAAGATGGTAACATTCAGAAAAAAAAGTTATAAAAAAGTGATAAATTCTCAATACTTGGACGAGTTTAAGGGCTAATTGATCCGTTTTAATAAATGAAAATATGAATGGTAATAATAATTCTCGTGGTAATGAATGTTTAAACAATTGAATTAGGTTGCGTTTGGTTGGGTGGATTTGGGTTTATGGATTTCAAATTCAGTCCAAATTCATTCTAAATGTTTGGATTATGAATGGATTTCAAATATTTAGATTTGTGTCAACACACTTTTTAGTTAAAATTGAGAGCAATTTCAAATCCTCACTAAAACCATGTCATTTAAAATCCATGTATTTTTAACTCCTTTTATTTGAAATGCCTTCTCAAATCAAATACCCCATCCAAACGCACCTTATTTTATTGATTATGAGATTATTGACTATAATGATTACTAGTTATACTTTAATTTGCTTCACTAATTTTTACAAGAAATAAATCAAATTGACATAAAATTATAGTAGTAATAATTTTTCAAGAGAATAAAGTGAAGTACATTTGATTTTTTGTACAACTTTTATTATTTAAATTTGGGTCTTCAAAATATCAAAAAAATTATATTTTCAAATTGGTTTTTGGGGACTTAATCTCATTATACACTAACATAGCTCCAATTAAAGTTAGAGTAAAACTATGTACTCCCTCCGTCCCACAGAAATTTGCACACTTTCCATATATGGATGTCCCATACCAATTTGCACACTCCATAAAAGGAAATATCTTCACAACCCTCACCCTTGAAATATACTCATATTTACCCATATGCCATTACTTTTCCACACTCAATCTACTTTTTACTTTACTTTATTCATAAAAGTTTACAAAACTACCCTTCAAAACATCAATCATTATACCTTTTCTTACACATTCCTTAAAATGTGTGTCGGTCAAAGGGTGCAAGTTCCTCCGGAACGGAGGGAGTATGAACTAACCTTTCATACCGTACTAAAAAAACAACTAACCTTTCATACCAAGGCTAACCTTTAAAAGTCTAATTGATTTAATTTAATGACACACCACTCAGTATTTTGCATACACGTAATACGGTGAAATCTATTATTCATTTCTAAGTTTAAATACTTCTTTCGTCCCTAATAATAGATCTCCTTTCATTTTTTATACAGTACAAACTAATAAAATATTATTTATTGTAACTAAATTTTTAAATTTTACTTGCAATATAAATTTTTAAATATAATCTTATTTATTGAACATTAAAACAATAACTACCCATTAAATATAAATAATTTGAACATTATACACACTTAAAAAAACATTATATTTTGAAACAAATTAAAAATGAACATGAGTAATTTCACCATGCACACCACATCCCAAACTATTAGATGATATCTAAAGTAAATCTCCATATATAAAAAGGAGAAAGATAATTTTCCAAATCAAAAAACTGTGTAATGACTATTTAATCTTTAATTAATTTTAATATTTATTTTTTCAGTCTTGAATATTTTAGACATTTTGAACGAAAATATTATAATTTTATCAGAATAGATTCCATTTTGAAAGAGTTGAAAAAGCTCTATCTCGTTGAAAGGGTTTATACATCTGCCCTTTCTCAATGCATTTCTTTAAATAAATACTACCCCCTCTGTTCCATGCTTGAAGGCTCAAACCAATTGGACACGAGTTTTATTGAATGAATTGATTATTAATATTGTGTAAGATAAAGTGGGGGTAGTAAAGATTTTTCAACTTTATAAATAGTACTCCTTCCGTCCCATACTTGAAGGCTCAAACCAATTGGGCACGAGTTTTAATGAATGAATTGTTTATTAATATTGTGTAAGATAAAGTTGGGGTAGTAAAGACTTTTCAACTTTATAAATAGTAATAAATTTACTTTTTAGTGTAATAAAGTAGTGAAATTTGTTGTAATATTGGAGTAATATTTTAAGAGGAGTGTTTAAAAGTGTTTTTGCTATTTTAGGTAATGTGCCTTCAAGTATGGGACACCCAAAATGGTAAAATGTGACTTCAAGTATGGGACGGAGGGAGTAATAAAGTTACTTTTAGTATAATAAAGTAGTGGCATTTGTTGTAATATTGTGTTGTTTTAAGGAGAGTGTTTAAAAGTGTTTTTGTTATTTTAAGTAATGTGTCTTCAAGTATGGGACGCCCAAAATGGTAAAATGTGTCTTTAAGTATGGGACGGAGGGAGTACGTTTTTTCCTCTTTTCGAATGATAAATATTTTTCAGAACATGAAATGTGGATCACGTTTGACTTGAGATACTGATACAAGTTTTTCCCTTTTGAATCAGATAGATTCATCTAATATCCAAATTTTGGACCATTATCACTACTCTATAAATAAATGGACAGTTGAGTTAGCATATGTATTGGGGCCAAGGAGAATTGAAGTATGTCAACAATATGAAAGAAGTATCATCAGCTTGTTCAAGCCAATTTGAGTTGGGGACTGACAATTTTAATGTCAAAATGTATATGAATATGATGATTCATCTTCTAGTACAATTGCATTTGTCTAGCTCAAAACTTTTCATGCAGCTCACGTTACTTGCTCTCATTAAATTCACTTCCGTAAATTAAGGAGATAGTAAGCTCAAATTTCACATACCTATTTGGGCAGTGTAAAATTTTAAAGTGTATAATTTAAAGTAGGTTTGTAGATAATTTCAGATATAAGATTGTATGAGATCAAGATCGTAAAATTCTAAGTTTATACGTGTAAGTTTTAAAAGAAATACTTCATATCCTAAGCTTCTAAATATAGTCTTCCTAGGATCTACCAATCACTCATGAAATGAAACATTGCAAATTACCCGGTTGAAAGTAGAATGTTAAGTCTTCCGTCTTATTCTAATTTGAGATTTAAAGTTTGAATTTTATTATTCAATTACATTTTACCTAAAAAAATGCATATAACTTTTACTATCTCTTTTTGACTCTTCCTTTATACTATCCATTTTTACTTATTTAAAGCTGTTAACCCATAATCCATATGACCAACTGATGCAATTGTACGGTGCGGTTTTTATGGTACAATTAGACATGGGCGGTTTTTAACCGCGGAACCGCCGAACCGGCAAAACCGCCGGTTTTTAACCGCCGGTTATGGTTCAAAAACCGAACCGTAACGGGAAAATGGCGGTTCGGTTTCGGTTGCTAGTTTTGGCAAACCGAAACCGCCGGTTTTGGCGGTTAACCGCCGGTTTGCCGGTTAACCGCCGGTTTGCCGGTTAACCGCCGGTTTTCCGGTTTTTTTTTTTTTTTTTTTTAATTTTTTTTTTTAATACACAATTCTTCTATTTTTTATGTATAAATTTAAGTTATATAATTTTTATTAAATTCTAGTAATGTAGTTTCTAAAAAACGAGTTGAAACGAACAAAAAACGAACGAAAACGGAGTGAAAACGAGCAAAAAACGGAGAGAGAAAGAAAAAAAAAAACCGTCTAACCGCCGGTTTTTAACCGAACCGGCGGTTAGAAAACCGTAACCGTAACCGGCGGTTTGCCGGTTCGGTTTCGGTTACGAATTTTGCAAAACCGAAACCGCCGGTTTTTAACCGTAACCGGCGGTTTCGGCCGGTTGGACATGTCTAGGTACAATTATGAAAAATACATTTTTTTAATAAAAAGAATTCATGGTTGCATTAAAGTTTAGATTATGATTGGAGAAACTAATTCTTTAATCTTAAATATATAAAAACTTTTCATTATATTTCATGCAGATTTTTTTTTTTTACTAATATTAGGAACATTAAGTAAAAGATTAAAACGTACTCTCTGTCTATATTTCTCATTTAAATTGGACACGAATTTTAAATAAAATTTATTGTTTATATATAAAATAAAAGATTAAGGATGAAAATAAAGTAGTAATATTTGAGTAATATTGTTTTTTTTTAAAATAAAATAAAACTATAAAATTGAACAGACAAAAGTACTGGAAATTATAAATATGAATAAAATAAGTACTCCGTCCA
Source organism: Galeopsis tetrahit (assembly GCA_963675135.1). NCBI lineage: Eukaryota > Viridiplantae > Streptophyta > Magnoliopsida > Lamiales > Lamiaceae > Galeopsis > Galeopsis tetrahit. The sequence goes on from OY776122.1 coordinate 37,907,741, forward strand.
TTCCACAAACATTTTCATAATTATTTTTTAGTTTGTACCACAAAAATTTAAATAGCTAAAAGTGAAAATAATAATCACATTTATCACTCTCATAATATAAACACATTTACAATTCATTTTATTATGTTAGGGCACATCATACACTCATTTCAACTACTTTATTAAATTTATATATAAAAGTTAACAAAATTATCCCCTCAGACCTCGACACTCTAATTATTACATTTATTTTAAACTATATGCCAAAAATTCTCCAATAATAAAAACTGGGTAATAGGAGTAAATAAATATACTCTTTTTTCATCCACACTTAATAATATGCATTTTTTTTCATTTTAATTATCCACCCTTAATATTCAAAATTTTATAAATAAAAAATATTTATTCACTCAATATACTAATACATATTCACTTTTTACTTTATACATCTACTTATTACATAACTATCGTTATTTTTTTAAATAAGTACACAAATAAAAGTGTATATTAATTGTGCAAGGGTGAATATAAAAATTATATCCAACTATTAATCCTATATTATAATATTTGGATTCGGCGGATCCATGAAATTTGTCACACCTGTGGTGTGATTATTACTGAAAGAAAAAAAGAGAGAATTAATTAATGAAAAGAAATTAGGTGTTAGAAGTCGGCCTCACACGTTAAATCACATTGTCTTGTTCCACCGCCCTGGCCCATTGCCCATGCTCTGCCCAATAGTTGACTATCAACTGCTCAAACAAACAACGGGGATTGTTCTAATGGTTTAGTTTTAAAACTTATCAGTGTACTCTTTTTTAGATTTTACTCCTAGATTTAAAACTTTGCACATAGGAATCAGTCCATATAGAGTTTAATTATAATTTTAAACGAAATTTTGTCAATGAACGATGAAATTGATCCTCTCAAATTAGTTGATCCTATAAACAAATACCGAGGCTTCATAAAAAAATAAGTTGCTCAAACAAATTAATTAAAAATCACAGATCAATTACATATTCCATTCATAACCAAAATAATCATAAAAAAACAACAACCTATATTACATTTGCTCGTTATATTTAACAAGTTAAGTGTACAATTAAATCATTTGACATTTTAAATATTATACTTTAACTGTCTCGTGAATATCTTAAAATCGTATCAGTTGAGAGGACCAGTTAAGGTCAACAACTAAGGTATATCAGTTGAGGTTATTCATAAGACAAGTTCAAACATTCAGATTATGAGTCAGCTAAATGGAAATCAAATAAGGTGACGTAGGTCATATCAAATGTGTTGAGAAGATAATTTAAGTTAGATGAGATGTGAGCATTGAAGTCAGCTGAGTTGTCAGAGCCAATCTGTCAGCTGTGTCTTTCAAGTGAGAAGGAGTTCAGGAGAGTTGGCTATGTCAGTGAAGTTGGTCTTCTATCAGCGGAGTTATCTTATGTTGATTTTAGAAGACTTAAATCAGCTGAGTTGGACTCAGCTGATACGGGGACAGGTCATCTAAAGGAAACACCTAAGATTTCTAACTAAATATGGTTACTACTTCAAACACATATAACTTCCAAATGGTTAGGCCAAATTGCATGTGGTTTGTTGCTACGGGTAGCTAATGAAATCAACTAGCTAATCATCTCAATAACCACAATCCAAGTGAATAGTATATATTGTTTTGTAGTTGTACATTATAAATGCTTGATTCGGGTGGAATTTACGTGTTTTAGGGGCACATGTGAAGTGTATTTTGATGTGGATTTCATTGATTTATGCATTGAATATGATTGTTTTAACCAAAATGAGAGAAAGGTATTGTTTTGTCGATTTTATAGGTAAAATGATGGAACTTGGAGCAAAACACCAACCATACTTTACTGGATCAAGAAGAGGAGTGCACGGTTTGATTCGTCTCGAAAAATGGAGTGGAATAGCAAAAAGAATCGAGTCAATCGGAGGTCGGAAGCTCAAGATACGAAGGGACGAAGTTGGAGGCCGAAAAGCAATACGAAAGTTTGGCCCGGCCGGGCCACATTTCCCGCCCGGCCGGGCGGCCAAATTCAGAATTTTCACCCAAATACGAAGCTTCCGCCCGGCCGGGTGGCACCACCCGCCCGGCCGGGCCACTTGGCCCCTGTTTTCGTAATTTTCGACTAACACTCCCGCCCGGCCGGGGCACTTTCCCACCCGGCCGGGCCAACCCATTTTCGGTGCCAAACTCATATTTTCTCCATTTTCAAGGGACCAACTTGCAATTCTTACCCCCAAACCCTACCCCAACAATATAAATACCTCACTTCTTAAATTCTAAACCATCTAACCCCTCTCTCAAGAATTCTTTCACACACCAACACATACTTGGAGGTTTTTTGCCATATCTTCTTCATCTCTCCACCAATTCATACAAGGAAGGATGCAATAGCTTGGGAATTTCATTCCCTACCACATCCTAGACTAAGCTTTCTCTTTCTTTTCCTTTTTATTTAGTTATTTCATTTGGAATTTGTGATTTGATTATGTATTTGAGTAGCTAAACACACTTTGTGGTTCTAAGGCATTGTAGAGATTTGGATTGATGTTTATGAGTAATTTCTTGCTTTAATTGGTGTTTATTTCTTATTTGCATATTCAATTATCCATTGCAAAGCATGTTGTTAGTGGCCATGATGATTTGCTTGATCCATTGTTAATTGGGGTAGTATCGAGAGATTTATTCCATTTAATCGTATGCGAATATGCAACCCGGTATTATTATGATCTCGAGAGAGGATTAATTATCGGAGAGGGAATCAAATGATCTTAGGAGCTATTTTAGATGGTGTAATATTTGTGATGTAGACATACGAGCTTATATTACATTGCGTCTTTGGATTAATTTGTATCGAGAGATCGATTAGTTCTTCTTTTGCGATCACTTTATATGAGATAACCTTAATAGCCATTTAAACGAGATAACTCTCATAAACGGACGTCTAAATACTACAATTGCCTTGGAACCCACTTTCCTTCTTTGCGTTTTATCCATTTTACCTTCGTTTTATTGATTTGCATGGTATTTGATCGATTTCGTATTTACTCTTCATTACTTATTGGTGACACATTGTTAGGTAATCTTAGAGTAATTCACACCACTCAAATTATCGATCACGTCTACTTAGAACTCGACGAGCAAACTACCACTTTTACGCTTAACCTCCTTGTGGGATCGACCTCGTGCTTATCACGCTACAATAGACGCCGTACACTTGCGGTTGTTTATTTAGTGTTGCATAACACGTGAATCAAGTTTATGGCGCCATTGCCGGGGAGGTTTTTATAAGCTCTAGAGTGTAGGCTAAGAGAGTTTTAGTTTAGACATTTACTTGCTTTCTTTATTTGCAAAAATCCAAAAATATTTGTGTTTGTTACTTTGAGCTTATTTGTATATCTCACTCTTGTTCGTTCTTTTGATAGACATGGTTTATGATCACACGATCTAGGAGGAATCACCAAGACGTGCTACCTTTAGATCCGGAGATTGAGGCCAATTGTCGAAGAAGGAACGCCGAGAGGAGAAGACTAGAGTTGGAAAGAATGAATCGAAGAGAGAATCCGGTTGTAGAAGAGGTCGAGGAGGAGGTTGAGAATCAAGGGGTTGATGGATTTGAGGAACCGAATGGGAATGGGGGAAATCGACCACAAAGGATACTAAGAGATCATTTCCGCCCAATTCCGAGGCCATATGGAGGAGCGGGTCGAGAACCCGTAGATGCTCACAATTTCGAACTCAAGCCGGCCTTGATCATGATGGTTCAAAACAACCAATTTGGAGGGTTGTCGAAGGAGGATCCTAACCTCCATTTATCTCAATTCCTAGAGATAAGTGGAACGGTTAAGATCAACCGTGTTCCCCAAGACTACATCCGCTTGCAACTCTTCCCCTTTTCACTCCGTGATCGTGCAAAGCAATGGTACATGTCTCTTGATCTAAGGACGATCGAAAATTGGGCTGACCTTGTAGATTCTTTCCTCATGAAATACTTCCCTCCAAGCAAGACCATCAAGATAAGAGGAGAGATTTCTTCATTTATGCAAGATGACGATGAGTCATTAGCCGAGGCTTGGGAGCGCTTTAAGGATCTTATACGGAGTTGTCCTCAACATGGGTTCTCAAGAGACCAATTGATTTGCTATTTCTACAACGGGATGGACCATCGAACGAGAGGGATGGTAGATGCCTCGGCCGGTGGAGGTTCTTTGTTGGGAAAGACGACGGAAGAAGGTTATGTACTCTTAGAAGAGATGGCTAAGAATGGCAACCAATGGCCATCCGAGAGAAGACAAAACCGGAAAGTTGCTTCAACTCAAGATTTGGATGAGAGTGCTAAACTCTCCAACAAGGTGGATAAATTGATATCCCTTATGACGGCTAAAGCTTTAGTGGGGTCACGTGATGAACAATATGAAGAAGCCCACTACATGAACAATCAAAGGGATAGGCAATTTAGAGAGAGAGGTTGGAACGATAGGCAAGCCTATGAAAGTCCCTCCAATCCCAACCAATATCATCCGAATTTGAGGCACCATGAGAACTTTTCTTATGCCAACACAAGGAATGCCATCATCCCACCTCCAAATTTCAATGTGAGAGATGGAGCTATTGTGGAGTCTTCATCAAAGCCATCAATGGAGGATATGTTTGGTGCTTTTATGGGGGAAACCACGAAATTCATGAGAGAAACTAGGGAGAATGCAAACAAGACTTGGCAAAGAATTGATGAGCATGGTGAGATGATAAAAAATGTGGCAAATAATGTGAAAGCCATAGAGAATCAAGTGAGCCAACTCGCTAATGCCATTGGAAAGCAACACGTTCCGGGGCAATTCCCTTCTAACACGGAGCTAAATCCTAAGGAGCAATGCAAAGCTATAAGGCTAAGGAGTGGCACAAGCTATGAAGGCCCTATGATGCCAAAGGAAGATGGTGAAGAAGAACAACAAGGAAGGAAAGTTGAAGAGAAAGATGTTGAGAAAGAGAAAACAAGTGAGAAAGAAAATGATGCACATAAGCCTCCATCTCCACACAAGCCTCCAATCCCATACCCTCAACGACTCAAGAAGACGAGTTTGGATGCAAAGTTCATCAAATTCTTGGAGATGTTCAAAAAGATACACATCAACATCCCATTTGCGGAGGCCCTTGAGCAAATGCCTCATTATGCCAAGTTTTTGAAGGAGATTATGTCCAACAAGAGAAGGATGGTAGAATTTGAAACCGTGAACCTCACCGAAGAGTGTAGTGCCATCATCCAAGCTAAGCTACCTCCAAAGCTTAGAGATCCCGGTTCATTTACATTGCCTTGTGTGATTGGCAAAGAGGGAACCTATCGTGCTTTGTGTGATCTTGGAGCGAGCATAAACCTCATGCCATTATCACTTTTCAAATCACTTGGCTTGGGAAAATTGACGCCTACTACCATGAATCTTCAATTGGCGGATCGCTCCATAGTTTATCCCTTGGGAACGGTTGAGGATGTGCTTGTCAAAGTTGGGAAATTCATATTTCCGGTTGATTTTGTGGTACTTGATATGGAGGAAGATAGGGCAATCCCCTTGATCTTAGGAAGACCTTTTCTAGCAACGGGTGGAGCCGTCATCAACGTAAGAAACGGAGAGCTTGAACTACATGTTGGTGAGGAGAAAGTCTCATTCAACATCTACAAGGCCGTTAGATTTCGTGATGATGAGGATGAGGAGGAAGAATATGTGTACTCCAAGAGAGATCCTTATTCAAAGCTCATGGAAGATAAGGTGGAAGAAGATTTCAAAATCAAGGTTGTGGAAGAGAACCCCAAGATGGAAGGCAAGGAAGTAGAGATGGGCAAGAAGGCCAAGTTTGGGGGAGTTTTTTCCAAAAACTCCCCCAAATCAAGAAAAGCTACTTGTGCAAGCTTGGGAGTGAATGAGGCATCAACCTCATATGACATGATTGAAGAGCCGGATGGAGTGGCTAGTGGATGTTTTGATGGACTTAAGAAAGTTGCATGGGCCAAGAAGGTCAAAAGCAAGAAGGGTGACAAGGGGGTGACTTGATATTCCCCTCAAGGAGAACCGTCCGGCATAGGACGTTAAGAATAGCGCTTCTTGGGAGGCAACCCAAGGTTTTATTGCTTTCTTGATTTTATTGCTTTGATAGTGTTGATAGCTTGGTTTACTTTGTAGGTATGGATGAAGAGTACTATGGATAGCAAGTCTTGGAGAATGAAGAAGAAGCAAAGCCAACTTTGGAGTGGAGGAAGCAAGTGTTGCAATGGTGATCTTTGGAAAAAGCATTGGATGTGCAAGGAGGGAGGTAACAACTTGTAGCCCCAAACTTAGAATTTATACATAGTAAAATTCTAAGTTTGGGGGAGTTATTTTTCTTTTATTTTTCTACTAGTTGTTACCCTTGCACCGGTTCGTCATTCTACGTGTGTCACATTTTGCACCGGCGCACACTTGGCTTTCACATGCTTAGATTGTTTAATTTGGTCTTGATTATATGTTGGGTAGTGGATTTTTGGTGAAATGTGAGCATGAATAATCATTGAAATCCATTGTTGAGTAGTTGTGATGATGTTTATTTGCTTTGAATGTAAGCATGATTGATGTTGGATATAGTTTCATGATTGTGTTCATATTTGTGATCTTGGATAGCATGGGTATATGATGTGTTGTTGTTTGGGGACATTTGATGAATGTGAGAGTCCTATTGAATAAACCGGTGAGAATTGAGCCTTAAATCGAGCATATAATCCGGTTTAGTTCATTTGAGAGTGGATTAGGTTATTGCTAGTGATCCTAGAACTTGCCCAAGTTCTTGTTTGAAAGCATGATTACGTGAAACTTTGTGATGTGATATAGGCCATCTTGTTCTAAAAGAGTCACTTAGCCAAAATTTCCCAAAACCGAAGTAATTTTCCGTAGTTAGCCCCTTGAGCTTAATTCCTCATTTTCTTGGCAAACTACAATGTTAACCACTTAGCCTTTTTAAGCCTTTTGATTCCTATATCTAGTGGGGGATAAAAGACAAAGTGGAAAACATGTGCTTGAATGAATACCTTTGGTGAAAAGAAAAGTTGGAAAAGTTGAAAGAAGAAAAAGAGAAGGATGAAAAGAAAATCAAGGAAAAGAAAAGAGGGACAAAGAGCCCCAAAAGCTTGAAAAGAAAAATGGTTCAAAAGATGAGGTGATGAATACTTGAAAAAGAAAGGAAAATGAAAAGTGAGGATGAAGTTTGTAAGCTTTGAAAGTGAAAGCACACATTGTAAAACAACAAGCTTTGTCCTCCACTAGAAGAGTCACAAATTCCCAAATTCATCCTACCTTGTCCAAAGAACCAATGTTACATCCTTGATTAAGTCCTATTGATCACATTGTTGAGCATTTGAGTGCGTGTAGAAAGTAGAAGTTGGGCAAGCATATGGTGATTGCATAGCATGACTTGGTTGATGAGTGCATTAATATCCTTAATTTGTTTGTGTGTTTGAGAGAAACACTCCATTATGTGAGTAGAGGACTTGAGCATTTGGATTATGTTTCCCATCACAATGTGTTGTGTACTTATGCATTCTTTGATTTATGAATGTGGATTGCAAGAGTGGGCCTATGACTTTCATTGAGAAATGCACTTGGAGAAAGAGATATCATTACATCTTACTTTGCATGTGTGATTTGTATTGAATATTCCATTGTGATCATTCCACCCTCATTGCTTTAAGTGCTTAGTTGTTTGAGGACAAACAACATTTTAAGTTTGGGGGAGTTTGATTCGGGTGGAATTTACGTGTTTTAGGGGCACATGTGAAGTGTATTTTGATGTGGATTTCATTGATTTATGCATTGAATATGATTGTTTTAACCAAAATGAGAGAAAGGTATTGTTTTGTCGATTTTATAGGTAAAATGATGGAACTTGGAGCAAAACACCAACCATATTTTACTGGATCAAGAAGAGGAGTGCACGGTTGGATTCGTCTCGAAAAATGGAGTGGAATAGCAAAAAGAATCGAGTCAATCGGAGGTCGGAAGCTCAAGATACGAAGGGACGAAGTTGGAGGCCGAAAAGCAATACGAAAGTTTGGCCCGGCCGGGCCACATTTCCCGCCCGGCCGGGCGGCCAAATTCAGAATTTTCACCCAAATACGAAGCTTCCGCCCGGCCGGGTGGCACCACCCGCCCGGCCGGGCCACTTGGCCCCTGTTTTCGTAATTTTCGACTAACACTCCCGCCCGGCCGGGCCACTTTCCCACCCGGCCGGGCCAACCCATTTTCGGTGCCAAACTCATATTTTCTCCATTTTCAAGGGACCAACTTGCAATTCTTACCCCCAAACCCTACCCCAACAATATAAATACCTCACTTCTTAAATTCTAAACCATCTAACCCCTCTCTCAAGAATTCTTTCACACACCAACACATACTTGGAGGTTTTTGGCCATATCTTCTTCATCTCTCCACCAATTCATACAAGGAAGGATGCAATAGCTTGGGAATTTCATTCCCTACCACATCCTAGACTAAGCTTTCTCTTTCTTTTCCTTTTTATTTAGTTATTTCATTTGGAATTTGTGATTTGATTATGTATTTGAGTAGCTAAACACACTTTGTGGTTCTAAGGCATTGTAGAGATTTGGATTGATGTTTATGAGTAATTTCTTGCTTTAATTGGTGTTTATTTCTTATTTGCATATTCAATTATCCATTGCAAAGCATGTTGTTAGTGGCCATGATGATTTGCTCGATCCATTGTTAATTGGGGTAGTATCGAGAGATTTATTCCATTTAATCGTATGCGAATATGCAACCCGGTATTATTATGATCTCGAGAGAGGATTAATTATCGGAGAGGGAATCAAATGATCTTAGAAGCTATTTTAGATGGTGTAATATTTGTGATGTAGACATACGAGCTTATATTACATTGCGTCTTTGGATTAATTTGTATCGAGAGATCGATTAGTTCTTCTTTTGCGATCACCTTATATGAGATAACCTTAATAGCCATTTAAACGAGATAACTCTCATAAACGGACGTCTAAATACTACAATTGCCTTGGAACCCACTTTCCTTCTTTGCGTTTTATCCATTTTACCTTCGTTTTATTGATTTGCATGGTATTTGATCGATTTCGTATTTACTCTTCATTACTTATTGGTGACACATTGTTAGGTAATCTTAGAGTAATTCACACCACTCAAATTATCGATCACGTCTACTTAGAACTCGACGAGCAAACTACCACTTTTACGCTTAACCTCCTTGTGGGATCGACCTCGTGCTTATCACGCTACAATAGACGTCGTACACTTGCGGTTGTTTATTTAGTGTTGCATAACACGTGAATCAATGCTACACTTTCATTATTCTTTGAGTGGGTTCACGAGTGAAGTGAGGAGAATTTCATTTTCAAGTGATTGAGTGTGATTAAACAGAAGGTTGGTTCTATTCTAAGGGGCAAGTGGTGTAAGCTTGTAACACACTCTGTTGATTACTCAAAGAGTATTGGATCGTGGTGAAAGTGGACGTAGATCAAATTTATCAAACCACTATAAATCTCTTGTGGGCTGTTTTGTTCAATAATGGTGAAGGATTGACAATCAAATGAGGTTAGAAGAAATCTATCTTCAAGAAGGGCAATAATCACTCCAAGAAAGCAGATAAGAAGCAATCAGCTGAGTCCAAAGAATGTGAGGTAAATAAGTGTTTTCATTGCGTTAGAACCTGGACATTTCAAGAAGAAGCAATACATAAAGAACAAAGGTGTCAAGAACTTTGGTAATGATAAGAGTCGAGCAAATGAAACCCAAGATGATGAGGAGCTAGAAGGATATGAATCAGCTCGGACATTGTTTATTACATCTTCAGAAGAACAACAAGAGTAGATCTTGGATTCACGGTGCTCATTCCAAATGACTGCAAGAAAAGATTGGTTTCATGACTTCAAGTTTCAGAATGGAGTCTTTGTTTTGCTTGGAAATGATGTAACTTGCAAGGTGAAGGGTCAATTCACCTGAAGATGTATGATAATGTGGTAAGAATTCTCAGGAATCTTAGGTATGTATTTGAACTAGGGGAAACCCCATCTCTCTTAGAATACTAGATTTTATGGGCTATGAATTCTAATTTGAAGATGGTGAGCTCAGAGTATCAAGGGGTAAGTCTACTGTCCTTAAGGGTGAAAGAATGAATGATATTTACTTTCTTAAGGGTGCAACAATGACTGTCAAAGTAGATGCAACAAGAGTGCAAGATAACATTTTGTTGTGGCACAAGAGGCTAGCTCATGTGAGTGAGAAAGGCCTACAAAAGTTATCTAAGCAAGGGTTGCTCAATGGTGACAAGATCACAAAACTTGATTTGTGTGAGCAATGTGTTCTTGGTAAAGCCAATTAGCCAAGCGGTTAAAGTTTAGTAGTAGCACTGATACTACTAAGGGCATATGGGATCATGTGCATTCAGATCTTTGGGGCTAGCTAGGAATTACACCAGAAATGGTGGGAGATATTTCATGTCAATCACATATCCGGAGCATTTGAAAAGTTTAAGGAATAGCTCAACGAGGCGGAGAATGTCAGTGGCACAGAGCTCAAGCATTTTAGGACTGACAATGGCTTGGAGTACCTATTAGAAGAGTTCAATACATTTTGTAAGATGAAAGGAATAGTGAGGTAAAAGACTATACCGGGTACCCCTCAGTAGAATGGGTTAGCTAAGAGGATGAATCAATGTCATTTGACCTTTATAAATGATGATAGATCTTCTTACCTTTATAAACGAGGATGTATCATTTGACATTTATAAACGACGTGATGTTATTGAATTGTTATGGAAATATACATGTTAATGTGAATTGATTATTTAATTGCTTATTGTATTTAGTTTTGACAAACTTGTCTCCACTGAGTGTGCTTGCATTACTCAACCCTTCATTTTAATATTACAGAATAAGGAGCTGATGGCGAGAAGGAGCGGTGGATGACAAATCAACATTTTTATCGTTTAGTTAAAATTAATTAAGTTGGTTTATTTTTCTACTAAACTTTTCATGAGATATTAAAACTTAATTCAATTGATATTTTAGAATTTTTTTAGATGCTATTTATTCATTAAGTCTTCCGCTATTATTCAAGAATTTTATTATCAAATAAATTAGTATTTTCCTTTTCTTTAGCTCAAAATTTCAGTTCATGTTCTTTTACTTTAAAAATTCTCAATTATTTTATTAAAATTTTCTTTTATGAAAATTGGGGTACGTGTGAAATTTGAAATTTTAAATCCACTATTTAAATGGATGGAGATCATAAATTCTTAAATTTTAACTTTAAATAAATGGGTTGGTCTGCTATGGACTCGAGTGCATGTTGTGCACCATAGTCCATGTTGCATTTTTCAGTTTACTGACTTACACTTTTTGGTAAATGATGTTGCACTTTTCAATTATTAAACTGTATACTAATATTTTTAGTAATAATCGAAAAGTGCAACACCATTTACCAAAAAGTGTAAGTCAGTAAACTGAAAAGTGCACATGGACTAGGGTGCACAACATGCATTCGAGTGCATACTAGACTTTACCTAAATAAATATAAACTTTTACATATAATGCTAAATACTAGTGGTGATTTAAGACATAATGTCATTATTGTCTTTGAGCAATGCTCTCTTCATCACTCGTCACTTGGTAGGGATACTATAGCCTTCATTCAATACGGACATGATCATTTCTTTTTATATAAAATTTTCGTAAATTTTGAAAAAAATAGATACATAAGATAAGAGTAGATTTAACACTTTTATGTGTTTATATCTCTTCGAAAGTTACATGAAATTTATAGAAAAAAATGTAGTGATAAATCTCATTGTATACTCATTTATGATCTACTCTTGCTCACAAAAGGCAGAGTACTTGTATACTTACGACCATGATTATATTTATGGCATATATTTTAGGCTTATTCCACCAATCTTTTTGTAGGTAGAATAATCATAACAATATAATTCTGACACTATCTATATTATACATGCCTTTCGGTTTCTTTATTTTACTGTTGGCCAAAAAATTTATACAATATTTCATGAAATTTAACCCATCCTACCCAAATCTCAAGCAGAAAAAACCCTCCAGATTGCGTAGAACCAGAAGAAAGAGAGAATTTTTCACAAAATTAAATATCACACATGACAGAAACAACAAAAAAGAGAGAAATTTTCAGAAAAACAGATTGTTAATGTCGATTAGTTCCATAAGATTTTTATTAAATTCGATTTTATTTTTTTCCAATGGAAGACAAAAAAATCAATATACATGTGATCTTTTCAATTAACTGTTGATTGTTATGCATTTTATAATTTTAGAGATGAACTAGTGAATATAATTCTATATTTTTTGTTTTGGGATGAACTGAGTATTTCATTCGGACAATAATGACATTTTATTCATGGAGTAACACATATTTTTTAATAAAGTAACACACTTATATTTATATATTAACACAATTTTTAATACCTTACATGTGTTACTTTAAAATGACAAATATGTGTTACTAAAAAACCAATTGTGTGTTACTTGTTCTTATAGTAACACATATTTACCCATACAGTAACATATAATTGTATTTATAGTAACACGGAATAGAAATAAGTTTTTCTATTTATTTTTTGTGTGATTTTTTTTTAAAAGATCCATTTGATTTGGTATAACTCGCAGAAGATCTGCGAGTTTTTGACCCTTCCTTAAATTAATTGTACTAATATTTCATTTGAAAAATCAATTTATTTGTTATTTGTAACCTTTATAGTAACACAAATTTGGAATCCGTTTTTCAGTTAGTCTTTTGTGTGACTTTTGCACGACTTATTTTTAAACATCCGTTTGACCGAGTATGATCCCCAAAAGATCCGCGATTTTTTTGTCTTTCCTAAAATATACTAATATTTCATGTGAAATATTACACATAAGTGTCCCTCATCTTTACTGTTTTTTAAAATAATTTTAATTGAAATTAACTAATCAAGGGTGTGTAAGAGTAAATCAAATTGAATAAATTACAAAAACTTAAATCGATATTTGTCTAAATTACTAAATAATGAATTTTTAATTCGAAAAATTATCAAATATTCCAAAAAAAAAAAACTATAATATTTTATTTAACTTGTGAATAATAATAATAATAATAATAATACGAAAAAGGTGGTGGATGCTATTGACTCGGTGTTTGGAGATTTTGTGATGGCATGTAGGGTGTTATTATCGAAATTTGTGAATGTTAAGGTTCCTTTTGTCAAGAGATATGTGCTAAGAGCATCTCCAATGGGGGTAGAAGTCTCATGTGGATTTCTACTCCTACCTCAAATGTAGGGTAGAAGGGGTTGTGGGAGTGTTTATGTGGAGGAGAGAGGAGGAATTGGGTAGAAGTAAAAAAATTAGGAAAAAAGAGAGTGGGATAGAGGGAGAGTGAACAACACATGAGAAAAATAAGAGAACAATTTGGAGAGTGTAACTCACTTGCGAGAGTGGGTTTTAATGTGGTCCCAACTATTTTTTATTTGTATTATTTTTTTGAGGTAGAATGCATTGGAGGGGGTAGAAGTTTTTTGAGATAGGAGTAGGAAATTTTTGAGGTGGCGCACATGTGTCAAACTTAAAACTCAAAATTCCTCACCAGCACTGTGGATGCCCTAATGCAATGACACATGAATTTGTTAGGGTGTCACTTAATTTCGTGAGTCCCCAATTCTTGGATATACCCACCATTCTTTGTGGATGAGCTACCTATTTTTCAATGTTCAAGTAATAATAGAAATTAATACTCCATGATTTCGAAAAAAAAAAACGGGTGATAGCATCCCTCCTTTCCTCTATCACATTCTTGCTAAAAAAGATCTTTGATTTCGCATAATTAATCGCTTGACCAGAAACTCGTTCATACTCGTTAAGGATGCCCTTCAACCTCACACATACCTCCTCGATGTCCTGACAAAACAACATGTAGATGTTGTTAATTCTTAAATGCCTTAACATTATCAACAACATCTTAATTTGACCTTCCGAGATTTTTTCTAAGTCTTTTCTGAAATGCTACATTAAATGTTGACCTAAATGTTGTCGCATTTCTGGCAGGATCTAGAAGCTTCTACAAGGATCTGGAACCTGGAAGATTCCAGAACATTGGAGAACATGCTAGAACAGCCTAGATGCATTTGGAACGACCTGGAGCAGGCTAGAAGGATCTAGAAAGATCATGGAAGTTGTGGAAGTTGAGTTCCTAAAAAATAGGACCTCAATGTGGAAGCCTCTAGAATTCGCATACCACCTCTATAAATACCGATCGAAGGCTTCATAATTCAGTGTGCTCTATTCGATCAATATCCTAGACCGAGCGTTCATCCCTGTTAGGAAATTGTGGCCAATAGTTCTACATTTTAGATCATACGTTGTATACCACCCGTATGGCTGTGTGTCTTCTTATCTATTGAGAGTGTAATCATTAGATAGACTAGGCATTTCGACAATGTATAATTTATACACTTAGTTCGTTTTCTAGACTTGGCACCTGCCTCGTTTATAGTTTCGTTGTGAAATTTATTGTTGTAACATTTCACACAACATTTGTACTTGAAGATAAGTATTGATTTTACGCCATAAGGCAGACATAGATTTTTATTTATAAAATATATGTTAAAAGTATTTCCATTGTGTCTCGTTTGTTTTTAGTGATTCAAGTCTTCCGCTGTGAATCTTAATTTCTGATATTCTGTTAGAGTCAGTGTTGCACTATTTGTCTCAACATTCTGTGCAACATTTATCTACTTATACTTAAACACTTTTATACACCCCACACCACACTTTCAGTTGGTATCAGAGCAGATACCTGACGACACTAGGTTAGATCTTTGGTCAAGTGTGTTTTTAGTTTAGTTTAGCAATGGAAACACATCACATATCCACTGCACTTAGGCCACCCGTTTTAGATGGTTCAAATTATTCTTATTGGAAGCCTAAGATGCGTATGTACATCAAGTCAATTGATGAACGTGCTCGGAGGACTGTACTTACAGGTTGGGAAGCTCCAAAGAGACCAGCAGACGCAGATGGTGAAGTTCAACTCAAAAGAGAAGTTGATTGGACGACTGATGAAATAACAACAGCAAACTACAATTCTAAAGCTTTAAATGCTATCTTTACTTCTGTTGATGTTTCAATGTTTAAAATTATATCTAACTGTTCTACTTCTAAAGATGCATGGGACAGGTTGCAAGAGCATTGTGAGGGTTCAGACAGTGTTCGAAGGACTAAGCTTCGAATGTTGGGGACAAAATTTGAGAATCTCCGAATGAAGGAAGATGAAACCATTTCATCCTACAATGAAAGGTTAAGTGAGATAATCAATGAATCACATTCTCTTGGTGACCCTATTTCTAATGTTAGAGTAGTTCATAAGATATTAAGATTTGTTCCTAAAAGATTTGATGCTAAAATTTGTGCTATTGAAGAGGCAAAAAATACAGATACATTAAGTCAAAATGAGTTAGTGAGTATTCTTAGAACATATGAAATAAACACTAATCAAGTTGATGAAAATGATGCTGATAAGAAAGTTGTGGTTTTTAAAGGAGAAACATCAAACATTTATGAGATTCAACCTATCATTACTGAAGTTGATTCTGATGAAGAATTGCTTGATAAATGTCTCAGGATCCTAACAACATTGCCTTACTTACTAAGCACTTTAATAAGTTTCTTAAGAAATCTGTGAACAAATCTAGCAACATTCAGCCTAAGATTCAAATCAACACATCAACACCTCAACCAGAAAGGAGGAAAGGTCAATTCACACCAAGACTATCAAAGAGTGAAGGTAAACCAAGGTATGATCCTGAATTTCGAAAATCAGTTCAATGCAATGCTTGTTCTGGTTATGGCCATTATGCAAATGAATGTGCCAATACTAGACTTAAGCAAAAACTGAATTTTAGTGCTACCTTGAGTGATGATTCTGATGATGATCTTGATGAATTAAATCAGAATGAATATTCTAATTTTACCAGAATTGATTATAATGATTCCTCAGATGATGATCTGGATGGAACAGATTCTGATGTTGTACCTGATGCTTCAACATCTACAGCAACATCAGAACAGAGTCACCCAAATTTGAACTGTTTTAATGGTTTAGTTGATGATGCAGGAAAAATGAATGATGACAATGAATACCAAAAGCTGTTAGATGATTGGAAGAATCAGAAACTCACCCTTGATTTTCTGAATAAAAGGAATGAAGATCTGACAGACACAATCACAAAGTTAGAAGTTATTCTTACCAAAAGAGATCTGGAAATCTGTAACTTAAAGGAGAAACTGATAAATTCTACTTTATGTTTCAAGAAATATTCCAAGAGTGCTTCTGAGGTAAATAATGCTATAGCTACTGGTAAGTCTAATAATCATGGTTTAGGTTATGATGGTACTACTGCTTCTATTTCCGATAAATTTAGAAAACATGTGAAATTTGTTAAGGCAAATGTTGACGCATCCGGTGCAACATCTGCAGAAACAGAGTCTCACAAGGTTAAAAGGAAGTATATCTGTCATTACTGTTTCAAAATTGGTCATATTCGTCCTTACTGTATAAAGTTGTTTGAAGAACAGAAAAACTTGAAAATGCTGCATAAGAAACTGTCACATCCTGGTAAACAGTTTTTGAAATATGCATGGAAACCAAAAGCTACATGTAATGTTGTGCATACCTCCTTAAAAGCATGTCTACCTGACTTATGGTACTTTGATAGTGGTTGTTCTAGACATATGACAGGCCGTATTGATTTCTTATCTGATTATGTGACCTTGAATAGTGGTAGTGTTACATATGGTGGAGGTTCTAAAGGAAAGATTGTTGGTAAAGGAATTTTGAATGTTGAAGGTTTTCCTAAGCTTAAAAATGTATTACATGTTGATGGCTTACTTGCAAATCTGATTAGCATTAGTCAACTTTGTGATGATAATTTGCATGTGAAATTTGATAAAGATTCATGTTATGTTCTTAATAAAGATGAAGTTTGTGTCATGACTGGTACTAGGTCAGCTGATAATTGCTATCTTATTGGAACAAATATGTGTAACTTGTCAAAACATGATGAAAATGTTCTATGGCATCAAAGATTGGGTCATGCAAATTACAGAGCAATGAAAAAGCTAATCAAAGCAGATGCAGTAAAAGGAATTCTAGAACTGAGGTTTCACAACACCACTGTATGTGGACCATGCCAAAAAGGTAAGCAGGTAAGAATGTCACACAAAATGCTGTCACATTGTACTACACATCGATGCTTTGAATTACTGCACATGGATTTGATGGGTCCTATGGAAACTGAAAGCATTGGAGGAAAGAGGTATTCCTTAGTTGTGGTAGATGATTTTTCTAGATATACCTGGGTAGAGTCTTTGAGAGACAAATTTGAAGCATTTGATGCATTTAAAATTCTTTATAAGAGGTTCAAAAATGTGTTTAACTTGAAAGTTGGCCGTATTAGAACTGATCATGGTAGGGAATTTGAAAACAGCATGTTTAATGATTTTTGTGATAAAAAGGGTATCTTGCAAGAATATTCATCTCCTAAAACTCCACAACAAAATGGAATTGTTGAAAGAAAGAATAGAACTTTACAAGAAATGGCTAGAGTTATGCTTACATCCAAATGTCTTGCTAAGAAATTTTGGGGAGAAGCATTGAATACTGCATGCAATATTATTAATAGGGTTTTTATTCGTTCTGACACTAATCAAACACCTTATGAGATTTTGAACAACAGAAAACCTAATGTGAAATATTTTCATGTATTTGGTTGTGTGTGTTATATTTTGAATGATAGGGATCAACTTCATAAGTTTGATTCAAAAAGTGATAAAGGTTTCTTTTTAGGCTATTCTAGAAATAGTAAAGCTTACAGATGACAAAGATGAAGAAGATGTATCACAGGCTACTGACACTTCTGAGAATACACTGAAGTCTGAAAATGTTGCACCAAATGTTAACACATCTGGGTCAACATCTACAGAACAGTTAGCTGTAAATTCACAGAATGATCAGTACATTCCCAAAACAAATCCTTCTTCAAGAATAGGCAAAAGTCATCCTTCTGACCAGATCATAGGCGATGCTACAGTTGGAGTGCAAACAAGAGGAAGAGTAAGATCAAACAAGGTAGATGTGGTAAAAATAATATGCATGTCTTCTATGTGTAATGTTGTAAATGCGGAATGTTATTTATCTGAAATTGAACCTAAGAGTGCTAAAGAAGCCTTAACTAATGAAAACTGGATTAATGCTATGCATGAAGAACTTGGTCAGTTTGAAAGAAATGAAGTGTGGACACTTGTTCCTAGACCTAGTCATACTAATGTCATTGGAACAAAGTGGATATTCAAGAATAAAACTGATGAATCTGGTAATATTGTTAGGAACAAGGCTAGGTTAGTAGCACAAGGTTACACCCAAGTTGAAGGGGTTGATTTTGATGAAACTTTTGCACCTGTTGCTAGGATAGAATCTATTAGATTGCTGCTAGCTATTGCATGTTTTATTGATATTAAACTTCATCAAATGGATGTAAAGGCTGCATTTCTAAATGGCATATTAAATGAAGAAGCATATGTTGAACAACCTATAGGATTTGAAGATCCACAGTATCCTGATCATGTATATAAACTTAAGAAAGCTTTGTATGGTCTTAAACAAGCTCCTAGAGCATGGTATGGTAGGCTTACTGACTTTCTTTTGGAATATGGATTTATTAGAGGAGAGGCAGATAGAACTTTGTTCATTAAGCACACTGAAAATGATATACTAATTGCTCAAATATATATTGATGACATTGTGTTTGGTTCTACTTGTGATAAAATGTTGAGTAAATTTGTTGAGGCAATGACTGCAACATTTGAAATGAGTATGTTTGGAGACTTGAACTATTTTCTAGGTCTTCAAATCAAACAATGCAGTGATGGTATTTTCTTCTCCCAGAGTAAGTATGCTAAGAACTTGGTTAAAAGATTTGGTCTTGAGAATTCAAAACCAATGAAAACTCCTATGGGATCTTCTTTGAAACTTTGCAAAGACAGTGCTGGAACAGATGTTGATCCAACACTTTACAGATCCATGATAGGTAGTTTACTGTATTCAACCTCTAGTAGACCAGATATTATGTACAGTGTGTGTGTTTGTGCAAGGTACCAAGCTAATCCAAAGGAATCTCACCTGAATGCTGTGAAGAGGATTATCAAGTATGTTTCAGGTACAAGTGACCTTGGAATCTGGTATACTAAGGACACCAACAACATTCTGATAGGGTTACAGTGATGCTGATTGGGCTGGAGATATAGATGATAGAAAGAGTACGAGTGGAGGATGTTTCTACATGGGAAACAATCTTGTATCATGGCACAACAAGAAGCAGAATTGTGTTTCACAATCTACTGCAGAATCTGAGTATATAGCTGCTGGAAGCTGCTGTACACAACTCTTGTGGCTGAGCAAGATGTTCCATGACTATGGTATTGAGAATGGTATACTTACAATCTTTTGTGATAATACTAGTGCCATTAAAATTTCTAAGAATCCTGTACAACACTCACTCACAAAGCACATTTGCATAAGACATCACTTTATGAGAGATTTAGTAGAGAAGAACATTGTGAAGTTGGAGTATATACCTACTGAAAAACAAAATGCTGACATTTTTACTAAGGCATTAGACCATGAGAGATTCTCAATCTTGAGGAAATCTCTTGGCATGAGCACTATCTGAAAAATTCGGATGGATGTTGTCACAAATGCGTAAGCATTTGGGACAACATCATGGGTTGTAAAATTTTTATAAGTTGAATTTATCTCTTACTTAGTTAAATAATTCCTTTGTAAAATATCTACGAATCTAAGAACCTTGTAGTGCAAAAATAAACATGTCTTACACCTCTCAAATGCATAAAAATGAGAATGTTATTAGCATACTAAAAGATGTACCAAATCACTAAGTAACTATGGAGCACGAAGTTCACTACTACGATGCCTTCTTTTCATAAGGTGATTCTTTGGTAAAAACATCAATATATTTGTAATCCATTAAGTAAGTATGGGGCACGGAGTTCGCTACTACGATGTACTCTACAGGAACAATGGATCAATACAAATTAGATGCTATAACACAAAAAGAAAAAATATGGTGCAACACAAATGAAGCAAATTCATGTAAAAACCGTGTTGAGGTGTTTGTAACAGTTTTGAGCACAACATTGCCTGATTCGAATTTATTTTTATAAGTAGTAATTATTTAATTATTTATTGAGATTTATTTTATTTATTCAATTATATAACTAACCCACGTTTTTTATTTTTCAGATTATGCTTGGACTTAGTCATTATTCTAGAAATTTCTTAATTATTTAATTAATTAATAAAATAGATTTTTCCCACTAATTAAACCATGATCAAGGTTGTGGCTAAAAATGTGGAGCACTATCACATTATTTCTGGAATTAATCGTGTTAACCTCCAACTACACACACATTATCTCCATAAAACTCAATTAATTGTGATTTATATTGCTAATTGCTGTTTGTCGAGCTTTGTTAAGTACACCTCTTGCAGTTTTGTTCTTTTGGCCGTGTATCTCTCAAAGATTGTGTATACACTCCTCAAACCTACCTTGAAATTCCAACCGTCCCTTAAATGGCTGGAAACCAACCTCAATCTCACTCTCACTCACACTCTACTTCTGAAAATTCCAAACGAACTGCCCAAAACTCTCTCGAAATTCTTGCTTCAATGGCCTCACAACAATCCAGCTCCTCAAATGCCGACTCCAATGTCTCTGCAAACCCATCAACAACCGTTCCCACTCCTCAAACTGCTCCTCAAAACCGCTCCACCAACAACCCACATTCCACAAGATTCGACCGTTGAACAGTTTACTAGGGCTGTCGACGAGGTGTCTGAGACGCTTCGAGCTATAGGTCATCTTCCTGTGATGACATTTGGAGATATCACTGTTGATATCTCAAGCTATTTGGCTGATCAAACCGCCCAAATGGCTGCTGCTTCAAAAAGCCCCAATTCGCCTACTGTTCACCCGCAAATTGAAAATGTGGAGGTTGCTGCTGAAGGAGAAGCTGTTGCTGCATCCGATTCTGAGGATGAAGAAATGGAGGACGCCCAAGCTTCTGACAGTGGTACAAACTCATCTCTCTCACTTTCTGAAGAGTCTGCTCCTATTCCCTTCAAGAAAAATGCGCAGAAAGGGAAAAGACAGAGAAGCCCTGTACAAAGAAGGAGATCGTACCGTGTATTCACTCGTGTGGATTACTCTGAATCCATGAGGAAGAAGAAGAAAGCTGGAGCTGATGCTGGTGAATCCATTCAAGTGTTCACTGATTCTGATGAAGAAACTGAAATTGCCACTGTTGCTGTAAAGAAGCCAAAGAAAGTTGCTGAGAAATCATTAGAAAAGAAAGCTACTACTGATCCTAAAGGGAAAGGGAAGGCCAAAATGATCCCTGAAGAAGAACCTGCTAAATCAGACTCTGATTCTGATTTCAATGTTTGCGTAAGAGACATGCAAGAATCTCTTAAGAAGAATGCTGAGTCATTTGCTGCTGCAAAAGAGTCCACACCAGAACCTGATGATGGTGGAAGTGGAGACAACTCATCTTCTGAGGCAAAGAGCTCATCTGCTGAAGCAAAGAGCTCATCCAAAAGCTCCTCTGCACATGATGGAGACACTGATCCTGATGAGGAACTACCTTCTGAGGAAGAAAGTGAAGGTATCTCTGATCACTCTAATTATGTTGAGAAAAGGTTAGAAATTTACTCTAAGAGGAAGCTGTTGATTGAGAAAAGAATTAATGTGCCTGATTTTGATAGTAAGGGGATGATTAAGTTTTTAGAGGATAGAAATCTGTTGAATGCTGTTACATTTGGTGAAGCTTTTCTTACAAACTGGTCTTATGAATTATATGCCTGTATGAATAAAAGTTATGGAAAAAGAAGTTCTAGGTCCTATGGTACTGTTAATTTTAGGGGGAGGAATGTGCCATTCACTCCAGAACTTATTAATGAGTTCTTGCACACTCCTAATGTTGATGAGGATGATGATCTAGATATGGATGTAGTGATTACTGCAATCACAGGGGGTAGAAAGACTAAGTGGACTAGGAAGATGATAGCTAGACACTAAACCTCCTTACATTCTGTGCTGTATAAGTTGATCATATACAATTGGATTCCCACTACCAACACCACTAAGATTACAAGAGACCAAGTCATTCTTATGTATAGGATTTCTATACTTAAGAAGTTCAATTTGGGACACACTATCTTTCACCATATGATGAAATTTACTGGGAAAACTACTGGGAAAGGAAATCTACCCTATCCAGTCTTGATTTCAAACTATCTGAAGCACCATGGCTTCACTGCTAAGAAGACTGATGTTTTGAGGGGGAGAGTGCCACTGCTTGCTATTGCTCCTGCCTTATTGATTGGGGACAGAATCATTGATCTACCCATAGTTGCTCCTAGTACTGATAGTCCACAAAGATCTTCCAGACCCTCTACTTTTGCTCAACCAGGCCCTTCCAGAACACATCAGAGAAATGCACCCCCAAATGTTGAGAACATTCGTGTTAACATTTCTGGTAATGTGTATCTTTCACAGGAATTCATCAAACTACAGCTCAAACACTTGCAGGAAACTATTGATGAGCTCCAGTTCCTGAAGGATAAGTGGACCAGTATGCTTTCACCTACAACAGGGGGAGTACCACCACCATCAAATTCCAATGTGGTGATTGAAGAGTTGAATGATGATGGAGTTCCTGCTGCTGCTGCTGGTGGTGAACCTGATGCTGCTGGAGTAACTGATGTAGTTGCACATCTTGCATCTATTTACTTTGTGGATGAAGCTGATGAACAGGAACAAGCTACAAGACAGGGGGAGATCTGATTTCATAATGGCTGCTGTTTATGCCATTTATTCAGTTCAATCTATGTAATTAATGTTTAAGTATTCTGAAATTCTGATACACTTGCTATTTATTTCTTAGATGTTAGTTTGTTTATTTGTTGCAACTTGCTTAAATTATGGTTACATTTGATGATAGTTGTTTACTGCCTTTGCTTAATATGTTTACAGATTATCATGTGTTTACTGCAGGTTGCTGAGTATTTGTAGTATTTATTCTTTTTGCTCTGATCTATTTTTTTATTTTGTTGTTGTTAGTGTCTTACTTTGATTCTAAGTTAATTCTTCCAGTTCAACTTATGATCTCAGTATAGTTACTTATGTTGTGAATAAGTGTATTGTTTATACTTATTCTATTTTGGATAAAAATATTTTGATCCTTTGGCACGGATCATTATAAGGTTACCCTTGATCTTCATTTGATTTGATCCAACGATTACAACAGGTATTGTCTTGACTAGTGCTTAGCAATGATGTCAACCTCAACTAAGTACATAAAACTGAGTATGTATAGAAATATATGTGCATCGGGTGTGTTGTAGTCGAAAGGTCAAATTGGGGGAGATTGTAGATGTTGTTAATTCTTAAATGCCTTAACATTATCAACAACATCTTAATTTGACCTTCCGAGATTTTTTCTAAGTCTTTTCTAAAATGCTACATTAAATGTTGACCTAAATGTTGTCGCATTTCTGGCAGGATCTAGAAGCTTCTACAAGGATCTGGAACCTGGAAGATTCCAGAACATTGGAGAACATGCTAGAACAGCCTAGATGCATTTGGAACGACCTGGAGCAGGCTAGAAGGATCTAGAAAGATCATGGAAGTTGTGGAAGTTGAGTTCCTAAAAAATAGGACCTCAATGTGGAAGCCTCTAGAATTCGCATACCACCTCTATAAATACCGATCGAAGGCTTCATAATTCAGTGTGCTCTATTCGATCAATATCCTAGACCGAGCGTTCATCCCTGTTAGGAAATTGTGGCCAATAGTTCTACATTTTAGATCATACGTTGTATACCACCCGTATGGCTGTGTGTCTTCTTATCTATTGAGAGTGTAATCATTAGATAGACTAGGCATTTCGACAATGTATAATTTATACACTTAGTTCGTTTTCTAGACTTGGCACCTGCCTCGTTTATAGTTTCGTTGTGAAAGTTATTGTTGTAACATTTCACACAACATTTGTACTTGAAGATAAGTATTGATTTTACGCCATAAGGCAGACATAGATTTTTATTTATAAAATATATGTTAAAAGTATTTCCATTGTGTCTCGTTTGTTTTTAGTGTTTCAAGTCTTCCGCTGTGAATCTTAATTTCTGATATTCTGTTAGAGTCAGTGTTGCACTATTTGTCTCAACATTCTGTGCAACATTTATCTACTTATACTTAAACACTTTTATACACCCCACACCACACTTTCAGTTGGTATCAGAGCAGATACCTGACGACACTAGGTTAGATCTTTGGTCAAGTGTGTTTTTAGTTTAGTTTAGCAATGGAAACACATCACATATCCACTGCACTTAGGCAACCCGTTTTAGATGGTTCAAATTATTCTTATTGGAAGCCTAAGATGCGTATGTACATCAAGTCAATTGATGAACGTGCTCGGAAGACTGTACTTACAGGTTGGGAAGCTCCAAAGAGACCAGCAGACGCAGATGGTGAAGTTCAACTCAAAAGAGAAGTTGATTGGACGGCTGATGAAATAACAACAGCAAGCTACAATTCTAAAGCTTTAAATGCTATCTTTACTTCTGTTGATGTTTCAATGTTTAAAATTATATCTAACTGTTCTACTTCTAAAGATGCATGGGACAGGTTGCAAGAGCATTGTGAGGGTTCAGACAGTGTTCGAAGGACTAAGCTTCGAATGTTGGGGACAAAATTTGAGAATCTCCGAATGAAGAAAGATGAAACCATTTCATCCTACAATGAAAGGTTAAGTGAGATAATCAATGAATCACATTCTCTTGGTGACCCTATTTC
This sequence comes from Galeopsis tetrahit, assembly GCA_963675135.1. Lineage (NCBI taxonomy): Eukaryota > Viridiplantae > Streptophyta > Magnoliopsida > Lamiales > Lamiaceae > Galeopsis > Galeopsis tetrahit. Next base: position 37,932,753 of record OY776122.1, read on the forward strand.
TAATGTTAGAGTAGTTCATAAGATATTAAGATCTGTTCCTAAAAGATTTGATGCTAAAATTTGTGCTATTGAAGAGGCAAAAAATACAGATACATTAAGTCAAAATGAGTTAGTGAGTATTCTTAGAACATATGAAATAAACACTAATCAAGTTGATGAAAATGATGCTGATAAGAAAGTTGTGGTTTTTAAAGGAGAAACATCAAACATTTCTGAGATTCAACCTATCATTACTGAAGTTGATTCTGATGAAGAATTGCTTGATAAATGTCTCAAGGACCCTAACAACATTGCCTTACTTACTAAGCACTTTAATAAGTTTCTTAAGAAATCTGTGAACAAATCTAGCAACATTCAGCCTAAGATTCAAATCAACACATCAACACCTCAACCAGAAAGGAGGAAAGGTCAATTCACACCAAGACTATCAAAGAGTGAAGGTAAACCAAGGTATAATCCTGAATTTCGAAAATCAGTTCAATGCAATGCTTGTTCTGGTTATGGCCATTATGCAAAATGAATGTGCCAATACTAGACTTAAGCAAAAACTGAATTTTAGTGCTACCTTGAGTGATGATTCTGATGATGATCTTGATGAATTAAATCAGAATGAATATTCTAATTTTACCAGAATTGATTATAATGATTCATCAGATGATGATCTGGATGGAACAGATTCTGATGCTGTACCTGATGCTGTACCTGATGCTTCAACATCTACAGCAACATCAGAACAGAGTCACCTAAATTTGAACTGTTTTAATGGTTTAGTTGATGATGCAGGAAAAAGGAATGATGACAATGAATACCAAAAGTTGTTAGATGATTGGAAGAATCAGAAACTCACCCTTGATTCTCTGAATAAAAGGAATGAGGATCTGACAGACACAATCACCAAGTTAGAAGTTATTCTTACCAAAAGAGATCTGGAAATCTGTAACTTAAAGGAGAAACTGATAAATTCTACTTTATGTTTCAAGAAATATTCCAAGAGTGCTTCTGAGGTAAATAATGATATAGATACTGGTAAGTCTAATAATCATGGTTTAGGTTATGATGGTACTACTGCTTCTATTTCTGATAAATTTAGAAAACCTGTGAAATTTGTTAAGGCAAATGTTGACGCATCCGGTGCAACATATGCAGAAACAGAGTCTCACAAGGTTAAAAGGAAGTATATCTGTCATTACTGTTTCAAAATTGGTCATATTCGTCCTTACTGTATAAAGTTGTTTGAAGAACAGAAAAACTTGAAAATGCTGCATAAGAAACTGTCACATCCTGGTAAACAGTTTTTGAAATCTGCATGGAAACCAAAAGCTACATGTAATGTTGTTCATACCTCCTTAAAAGCATGTCTACCTGACTTATGGTACTTTGATAGTGGTTGTTCTAGACATATGATAGGCCGTATTGATTTCTTATCTGATTATGTGACCTTGAATAGTGGTAGTGTTACATATGGTGGAGGTTCTAAAGGAAAGATTGTTGGTAAAGGAATTTTGAATGTTGAAGGTTTTCCTAAGCTTAAAAATGTATTACATGTTGATGGCTTACTTGCAAATCTGATTAGCATTAGTCAACTTTGTGATGATAATTTGCATGTGAAATTTGATAAAGATTCATGTTATGTTCTTAATAAAGATGAAGTTTGTGTCATGACTGGTACTAGGTCAGCTGATAATTGCTATCTTATTGGAACAAATATGTGTAACTTGTCAAAACATGATGAAAATGTTCTATGGCATCAAAGATTGGGTCATGCAAATTACAGAGCAATGAAAAAGCTAATCAAAGCAGATGCAGTAAAAGGAATTCTAGAACTGAGGTTTCACAACACCACTGTATGTGGACCATGCCAAAAAGGTAAGCAGGTAAGAATGTCACACAAAATGCTGTCACATTGTACTACACATCGATGCTTTGAATTACTGCACATGGATTTGATGGGTCCTATGGAAACTGAAAGCATTGGAGGAAAGAGGTATTCCTTAGTTGTGGTAGATGATTTTTCTAGATATACCTGGGTAGAGTCTTTGAGAGACAAATTTGAAGCATTTGATGCATTTAAAATTCTTTATAAGAGGTTCAAAAATGTGTTTAACTTGAAAGTTGGCCGTATTAGAACTGATCATGGTAGGGAATTTGAAAACAGCATGTTTAATGATTTTTGTGATAAAAAGGGTATCTTGCAAGAATATTCATCTCCTAAAACTCCACAACAAAATGGAATTGTTGAAAGAAAGAATAGAACTTTACAAGAAATGGCTAGAGTTATGCTTACATCCAAATGTCTTGCTAAGAAATTTTGGGGAGAAGCATTGAATACTGCATGCCATATTATTAATAGGGTTTTTATTCGTTCTGACACTAATCAAACACCTTATGAGATTTTGAACAACAGAAAACCTAATGTGAAATATTTTCATGTATTTGGTTGTGTGTGTTATATTTTGAATGATAGAGATCAACTTCATAAGTTTGATTCTAAAAGTGATAAAGGTTTCTTTTTAGGCTATTCTAGAAATAGTAAAGCTTACAGATGACAAAGATGAAGAAGATGTATCACAGGCTACTGACACTTCTGAGAATACACTGAAGTCTGAAAATGTTGCACCAAATGTTAACACATCTGGGTCAACATCTACAGAACAGTCAGCTGTAAATTCACAGAATGATCAGTACATTCCCAAAACAAATCCTTCTTCAAGAATAGGCAAAAGTCATCCTTCTGACCAGATCATTGGCGATGCTACAGTTGGAGTGCAAACAAGAGGAAGAGTAAGATCAAACAAGGTAGATGTGGTAAAAATAATATGCATGTCTTCTATGTGTAATGTTGTAAATGCGGAATGCTATTTATCTGAAATTGAACCTAAGAGTGCTAAAGAAGCCTTAACTAATGAAAACTGGATTAATGCTATGCATGAAGAACTTGGTCAGTTTGAAAGAAATGAAGTGTGGACACTTGTTCCTAGACCTAGTCATACTAATGTCATTGGAACAAAGTGGATATTCAAGAATAAAACTGATGAATCTGGTAATATTGTTAGGAACAAGGCTAGGTTAGTAGCACAAGGTTACACCCAAGTTGAAGGGGTTGATTTTGATGAAACTTTTGCACCTGTCGCTAGGATAGAATCTATTAGATTGCTGCTAGCTATTGCATGTTTTATTGATATTAAACTTCATCAAATGGATGTAAAGGCTGCATTTCTAAATGGCATATTAAATGAAGAAGCATATGTTGAACAACCTATAGGATTTGAAGATCCACAGTATCCTGATCATGTATATAAACTTAAGAAACCTTTGTATGGTCTTAAACAAGCTCCTAGAGCATGGTATGGTAGGCTTACTGACTTTCTTTTGGAATATGGATTTATTAGAGGAGAGGCAGATAGAATTTTGTTCATTAAGCACACTGAAAATGATATACTAATTGCTCAAATATATGTTGATGACATTGTGTTTGGTTCTACTTGTGATAAAATGTTGAGTAAATTTGTTGAGGCAATGACTGCAACATTTGAAATGAGTATGGTTGGAGACTTGAACTATTTTATAGGTCTTCAAATCAAACAATGCAGTGATGGTATTTTCTTCTCCCAGAGTAAGTATGCTAAGAACTTGGTTAAAAGATTTGGTCTTTGAGAATTCAAAACCAATGAAAACTCCTATGGGATCTTCTTTGAAACTTTGCAAAGACAGTGCTGGAACAGATGTTGATCTAACACTTTACAGATCCATGATAGGTAGTTTACTGTATTTAACCTCTAGTAGACCAGATATTATGTACAGTGTGTGTGTTTGTGCTAGGTACCAAGCTAATCCAAATGAATCTCACCTGAATGCTGTGAAGAGGATTATCAAGTATGTTTCAGGTACAAGTGACCTTGGAATCTGGTATACTAAGGACACCAACAACATTCTGATAGGTTACAGTGATGCTGATTGGGCTGGAGATATAGATGATAGAAAGAGTACGAGTGGAGGATGTTTCTACATGGGAAACAATCTTGTATCATGGCACAGCAAGAAGCAGAATTGTGTTTCACAATCTACTGCAGAATCTGAGTATATAGCTGCTGGAAGCTGCTGTACACAACTCTTGTGGCTGAGCAAGATGTTCCATGACTATGGTATTGAGAATGGTATACTTACAATCTTTTGTGGTAATACTAGTGCCATTAACATTTCTAAGAATCCTGTACAACACTCACTCACAAAGCACATTTGCATAAGACATCACTTTATGAGAGATTTAGTAGAGAAGAACATTGTGAAGTTGGAGTATATACCTACTGAAAAACAAAATGCTGACATTTTTACTAAGGCATTAGACCATGAGAGATTCTCAATCTTGAGGAAATCTCTTGGCATGAGCACTATCTGAAAAATTCGGATGGATGTTGTCACAAATGCGTAAGCATTTGGGACAACATCATGGGTTGTAAAATTTTTATAAGTTGAATTTATCTCTTACTTAGTTAAATAATTCCTTTGTAAAACATCTACGAATCTAAGAACCTTGTAGTGCAAAAATAAACATGTCTTACACCTCTCAAATGCATAAAAATGAGAATGTTATTAGCATACTAAAAGATGTACCAAATCACTAAGTAACTATGGAGCACGGAGTTCACTACTACGATGCCTTCTTTTCAAAAGGTGATTCTTTGGTAAAAACATCAATATATTTGTAATCCATTAAGTAAGTATGGGGCATGGAGTTCGCTACTACGATGTACTCTACAGGAACAATGGATCAATACAAATTAGATGCTATAACACAAAAAGAAAAAATATGGTGCAACACAAATGAAGCAAATTCATGTAAAAACCGTGTTGAGGTGTTTGTAACAGTTTTGAGCACAACATTGCCTGATTCGAATTTATTTTTATAAGTAGTAATTATTTAATTATTTATTGAGATTTATTTTATTTATTCAATTATATAACTAACCCACGTTTTTTATTTTTCAGATTATGCTTGGACTTAGTCATTATTCTAGAAATTTCTTAATTATTTAATTAATTAATAAAATAGATTTTTCCCACTAATTAAACCATGATCAAGGTTGTGGCTAAAAATGTGGAGCACTATCACATTATTTCTGGAATTAATCGTGTTAACCTCCAACTACACACACATTCTCTCCATAAAACTCAATTAATTGTGATTTATATTGCTAATTGCTGTTTGTCGAGCTTTGTTAAGTACACCTCTTGCAGTTTTGTTCTTTTGGCCGTGTATCTCTCAAAGATTGTGTATACACTCCTCAAACCTACCTTGAAATTCCAACCGTCCCTTAAATGGCTGGAAACCAACCTCAATCTCACTCTCACTCACACTCTGCTTCTGAAAATTCCAAACGAACTGCCCAAAACTCTCTCGAAATTCTTGCTTCAATGGCCTCACAACAATCCAGCTCCTCAAATGCCGACTCCAATGTCTCTGCAAACCCATCAACAACCGTTCCCACTCCTCAAACTGCTCCTCAAAACCGCTCCACCAACAACCCACATTCCACAAGATTCGACCGTTGAACAGTTTACTAGGGCTGTCGACGAGGTGTCTGAGACGCTTCGAGCTACAGGTCATCTTCCTGTGATGACATTTGGAGATATCACTGTTGATATCTCAAGCTATTTGGCTGATCAAACCGCCCAAATGGCTGCTGCTTCAAAAAGCCCCAATTCGCCTACTGTTCACCCGCAAACTGAAAATGTGGAGGTTGCTGCTGAAGGAGAAGCTGTTGCTGCATCCGATTCTGAGGATGAAGAAATGGAGGACGCCCAAGCTTCTGACAGTGGTACAAACTCATCTCTCTCACTTTCTGAAGAGTCTGCTCCTATTCCCTTCAAGAACTGGGGACTTACGAAGTTACATGACACCCTAACAAATTCATGTGTCATTGCATTAGCACATATCTCTTGATAAAAGGAACATTAACATTCACAAATTTCGATAATAACACCCTACGTGCCATCACAAAATCTCCAAACACAGAGTCAATAACATCCACCACCATTTTCGTATTATTATTATTATTCACAACTTAAATAAAATATTATAGTATTTTTTTTTTTTTTTTGAAATATTTGATAATTTTTCGAATTAAAAATTTATTATTTAGTAATTTGGACAAATGTCGATATAAGTTTTTGTAATTTATTCAATTTGATTTACTCTTACACACCCTTGATTAGTTAATTTCATTTAAAATTATTTTAAAAAAAAAGTAAAGATGAGGGACACTTATGTGTAATATTTCACATGAAATAATAGTATATTTTAGGAAAGGCAAAAAAATCGCGGATCTTTTGCGGGTCATACTCGGTCAAACGGATGTTTAAAAAAAAGTCGTGCAAAAGTCACACAAAAGGCTAACAGAAAAACGGGTTCCAAATTTGTGTTACTATAAAGGTTACAAATAACAAATAAATTGACTTTTCAAATGAAATATTAGTACAATCAATATAAGGAAGGGTAAAAAATTCGCAGATCTTTTGCGAGTCATACCAAATCAAGCAGATCTTTCAAAAAAATAATCACACAAAAAATAATCAAAAAAACATATTTCTAATCCGTGTTACTGTAAATACAATTATATGTTACTGTACGGGTAAATATGTGTTACTATAAGAACAAGTAACACATAATTGGTTTTTGAGTAACACATATTTGTCCTTAAAGTAACACATGTAAGGTATTACAAATTGTGTTAATATATAAACATAAGTGTGTTACTTTATTGAAAAAGATGTGTTACTCCATGAATAAAATGTCATTATTGTCCGAATGAAATACTCAGTTTCATCCCAAAATAAAAAATATAGAATTATATTCACGCATCTTGAATAGTTCTCCCTACATTTATAAAATAAATAACAATCAACAGTTAATTGAAAAGATCACATGTATATTGATTTCTTTGTCTTCCATTGGAAAAAAAAAAATCGAATTTAATAGAGCAACACATATGATGTAAAATCATGAAAAAACTGTGTTGAGGTGTATAAAATGCCAACAATAGTCGCAACACTTGTACACTCTGATTCAAATCTCGATTATCTAGGAATTTGTTATTTTTTATAATTATTAACGTTCTTTTCTGAAATAAATAATTTGACTAAATCTTATTTTAATTTATCTTCGGTTATTATATATTCGTATTTATTTATTACTTTCAGATTAATTTTTCTCCCAGCTTCACACGATCTAATAGTGTGAAGTTAATCCCACTACTTCACTCTCAAACTCCCAGAATCGTGATCGTACTTCCACTTTCGATTTTCCCTATATACGAGTCTCCATGGAAATGTTACAAAATACCTTACAAGCTTTGTTAATTCAATTAAGCACGGTAATTTTTTTTAAATTAATTATAGCACTTAAAAGTTTTGTTTGCAGGGAATGTCACGTCACTTAAGGGCTAAATTCAAATTATTTTGAGGTGCAGAATTCAAAAGGTTTTCTTGTTGCTTAATTCTTGCCTTGTTTTGTGTGTACAGGTTCCCTTATGTGAAAGAAAACTCAAAACTCAGCTGCACTATCGATCTGAAGCCCAAGCAACTCCTCTCAAACTCGAAACCCTCTCAATTTGCTCGCTGAAATGGCATCATCCAACACCTCAAGCAACTCTCACTCTCCAAACTCACCCACCTTCACTGTAGGAACCATGGAAGTTCCTTATGAAAATACTCAAGCTCCTACTCAAACATCTCCTCTCCAAATCGTTCCATACAACCCATTTGACATTCGAACTGAAATTGTGAATGCCAACGCCGAAGCCTCTGCCTCTAAGCCCATTTCTGACCCTCAAAATGAGCCATCATCTAAAGCCCCCACTCTTGAAACCACTCCAGTTACACTTCACTTTCGATTGGGCACCCCATTTGACACCTAGAAGGATGCTTAAGAAGCCCAAAGTCGCAAAACAGTAAATCCTTTTATTGTGCTTGAAGGTGAAACTCTTGATAATGTTATGTTTAAGGGTGATGCTCCACCAACTCAAGATGTGGACATGCAAGACAGGATGGACTCCTCAGATGAAGAGGTGTTAGGTGCAAAATTTGAAAGATTACACATGCACAAAAAGGGCAAAAAGAAAGCTATTGTACCAGCTACAAGAAAATGGCCCAGTGGGAAGAGAAGGTCTTAAAGGAATCTTGGCAAGATTGTGGACTATTCTAGAAAGGGGAAAAAGCCAAGAACCGATGGCAATGCCTCTAAGCCTATTGTAGTGTCTAATTCTGAACCAGAAGCAGAAACAGAGCAAGAACAAGTGCCAGTTCAAGAGGAGGTTAATGAGGTTGATGTGGATGAAGTGGTAGAAGATCTAGAAGAACATCAAGAGGAAAGTGATTATACACCGAGGGTTCAGACCAGAAGATCAAAAAGTCTTTGAAAGACCGCTAGTGTTGCCTCTCCGATGGCAACACCCGAGCCCTCTGACCCTGATTCATCATCAAGTTCCACTGAAGATGAAAATGAGGTATTAATCTCTTCTGATGATATAAACAATGATTTTGATGAAGATTATCATGATAACACTAGCATCCAATATAGAACCATAAGAAATAGACAAATTTTGGGTGAAAGACTGATTAAGGTGCCTGATTTTGAGGAAATGAACCTGATAGATTGGTTTAAAGGAAGTTATTTGTTGAATGCTCAGCAATTTTCCTGCCCATACATTATTGATTGGATTTATGAGTTTTATGCGAATGTGACTGAAGATACTGGGGATCCTAACTTTACTAGATATGGTCAAATTTGGTTTAGAGTAAATAGGATCATGATTACACCTAGAATGATAAATATCATGCTTAAAACAAAAATAATGGAGGATCAAGTGGTCACTGATCATGATGTCATGATAAGTATACAAACAGGGCGAGTAATCACTAAGTGGAGACAAATGATTCTTGCCTCTAAATTAACTAGTTTGTACTCTGTGTTGCATAAATTGGTTTGCTTTAACTGGTTGCTAACAACAAAAACACTACTCTCACACTTGAACAAGCTGTACTTATGTACAAAATAGGCAATTTGAAGAGATTTAACCTAGGACATGTTATCTTCACTAACATGATGACATTCAAGTGTGATATGACTGAAAGAGGCATTCTACCTTATCCCTGCATGTTGTACAAATTTCTGGTTGATAAGGCCTTTGAAAGATCAGATGAGGAGGTAATCAGTAATTACATCCCTGGATTCAGCATTTCAAGCCAGTTCAGAGTTGCAGGAGAGAGGGTTGTGGACCTTCCTCTGAGAAGGAATGAATAAGATGCAGGTCCAAATTCACCTCCTAGTGATCCTCTAAATGATCCCATCCACAACACAACACTGCCTCCAGAAGGAGCTATCTCCTCTGTTTATTTATCTTCCCATTATATTATGAGACAAATTGACATTTTGCAGGGTTCTATCACCAACTTGCAAAGTTCAGTGGAGGATCTTTTTATCCAAAAATGATTTTGGTTGGATCTTCTTTCCACCTCAACAGGGGGAGTAGCTGATGGTTCCCACAACCAACAACCTACTAACATTGTTCCTCCATTTGTAGGATAACAACCTGTTGTTCCTGACAAAGCTGATGGAGCTGCTCCTGACATTGGGATGAGGGAGAATGATGCTGCTGAAGGAGAAGACCAGGACATCCACGATCTCTATGGGGATCTGGATGTATGAAGAGCTTGAAGACAGGGGGAGAACTTACATTATGGAGGAGTCTATGCAGATTATGAAGATGCAGTTGAATGATTTTCAGCCCAATCCTTTCCCATATGTTAATTCAGTTTCCTCTTTGGTTGTAAAGCTCCGTACTTATGTTATTTTATATTTTCTAAACTATGTTATTTACTTTTTGTAATTATTTAGGATTTCCTTTTTGTACAAGTTATTTAAATCTAAACAAGGTATTTGGTTTAAATGTTGTTTTATTAATTTGATCTAATACAACTGCTAATTCTTTTTTTTTTTTTTTTGAAATATCAATTATGTTAAATTCTTAGTCAATATTTATGTTGTGCGAACATGAGTAGTGTTGATGTAGAAAGGTCAAATTGTGGGAGATTGTTGATGTTGATATAAGTGTTTAGTAAAATGATCCAACACTAACAACTGAGTGTTGTAACTAATGTTCCCAACACTTATGACAACATCAGAATTTGCCCTTCCTTTTCTCACTAACTCCGATCTTACACTTGTTGTCTAGTAATGTCCCTAGTGCAGTTAGAAGACGTAGGCAACACCAAGTCACTCAGTTGTATGGGAGTGAGAAGTTACTAGACATGAGATAACAAGTCCTACATTCAAGGAGATGTGAAGATAAGTTTTTATTAACCGCTTGATCTCACGGCTGTGATGATCATAGGAGTTGAAGGCAGTTTGAGCTCAATGCCTATAAATACCGTAGTTGCCTCAACACAAGATACACAAGAAGAAAAACTATCTTTGATTACTAGTCTATAGAACGCTCTATACGCTTCTTGTTAGGAAAATTCTTGTTTCTTCTTGTAGATCTACACATTATTGTAAACCCGAATAATAGTGTGTTGATCATGGTCTTATTTACTAGGTTATATGCATAGATCTATAAGGGAGATAGTTTCGTAGGATCTAGTAAATTATATACACTCATTCGAAGTGTTATTGTACACCTCTAAGAGGTTGTAATCCGTTTCACATATTTTTATATACTGAACAGCGTAGATTATTTATAATCTACGCAAATTTTGAATACTTTCATTTTCTAAAGTGCAATTTAATTTCCGCTGCATAGTGTTGTCTGGACAGTGCCAACACGGCAGACAACACCTCTGATTTCGCACGCACACACACTTTCAATTATCACTTACTTTTTTACTAGTATTTTTTTCTCAATCCTACCTACTACAATCTTATTAACCAAACATACACAAAATTCAAATTCACATTTTTACTATTCAAGATTTTTCTCTATTTCACTGCATCTCGAAAAAAACACACCTCACTCTACAAACATATCCTTATGTTGCGTTTGGAAAAGGATAATCCGATCTAGAACTGTCAAAATGGATCAGGTCCATTGGGCCAGTTCGTCCCTCCATACCAATTTAGTGGGTTAGGTTGAGTAATTGAGAGCCTGTTAAGAAGCAGGCCTACACGGGCTGGACTGTGCGGGCCGTGCGCTTATGTGGGGCTGTCCACGGGCTTTTGCCTTTTACAATAATACGTAATGTGTTAAGAGGGAAGAAAATAACAGAATATGTGCTCGTACTCTGTGCTAATTTATGTTATTAAATAATTATAAGAACATAAATTCTAATGTATTTAAATGAATCAAATTTGTATAGCTTCTTTGTGCAGGCAACGTGACTGTATCTGCGTCTTCCACCCTCCTTCCAGTCTCAATCCGACATTGATGAGTTCCGTCCACCATTAAATTTATGTAAGCTTTGTTTATTTTTAATTTGTTAGGCATTGTTTATATATATATACTATTTAAAATTTATTGTAAATACTATATAAGAAAAAGGAAAAAAGAAATATTTAATGAAAAAGTATGTGGACTAGCCCGCCAAATCCATAGACCGCTTTAGGTTGGGTTGGGTTGAGTAGTTTCAGTCCGTACCTGCCGCGGGTAAGACCGTCAAAGGCCACAAAATGATGGGTTGAGACGGTTTATGAACTGCCCTACCCTATCATCTCATTCTAACGTCTCTCGCTCGATCGCAATGGGAATTTTTCATTCCTCATCCCATCTAGATCCTCCATCAAAATTTTCATCCACTCTTATTACTATAATCAACATACAAATCTATTTTTTATTTTTTATACAATCATATCACCTTTTTTTTCTCACTTCTACTTTTCACTCTCTCATTGTCGTTCAAACTTTTCTCACTATCAAATTCCCCTCTTACTTTTTTCCACTCAATCATTATTTCACTAAGGAATAATAATAATACAGTATCCTCTTAATTTGATATAATTTATGTCCACTCTTAATTCTTCATGTCTAACCAAACACGATTTAGCAAAAAGTACTAGTATCACTTCATATCCTCAGGATTGGAATGAAGATGATTGTCCACAATGTTACAAGGATTTGCTTGCTAGTTACTCTTGTTATTGAGAGTATATTTTGTATCCCTTGTATAGTTGTCAAAAAAAAAAACCAAACACATATATACTCCGGTACTTATTTTTCATTTTATTACTCTATTCATTGTTTTCATCTTCAATACACCTCATCCACCAATTTTATCTATGCTAGAGTGTTGTTATATGTTATACTCCCTCCGTTTGCCTCTCATTTTGCTATTTGATCCGTATAATTTTTTCGTACTTTTTTTGATAATTTTTTTTTATTATTATTATACATTACTAAATATCTTACTTTTTTTCTATTCATTTTCTCTATCAAATAAATTATTTGTACTATATTTATAATTTAATATTTTTTAATCTATGTATTAATATATAATGAGAAACTTATAGGTAGATGGAAGGTAGTGTAACTAGTTTATTTGAAGTAAAAAATTGTAAGTAAACTAAACCGATTAGGCATTTGTTTCCATGTGGATACAAGAATTTTGGTACTGTATATATAAAGATGAGCGCTAAAAGGAGAAAATTGCATTGGGAGAGAAAGTGGAAGAACAGGTGTCGGTTCCCTAAATAGATATGCATACATATAATTGGCCCCTGCTCCTCAATCGCAAGCATGCCCGCATCTTGCGGAATCAAACCCCCTATAATTAATCATTCATATTTTTTCTTTTTACAAATTAAATAAAATTCATATTATATAATTTTTTTTCACAAATTTTATGGAGTATTAATTATTTATATATAAAATAAATATTTTATTAAAGAAATAAATATTGAGTTTTTACAAATGTACACGAATGAAAAACTAATAATCAATGCACATGTGACATGTACATTAATGTAGATAACTAATAATGGGAAATTGGTATCCGATCACCACCCGCTAAATATTTTCTTCAACTTTTAATTTTTTTAATTCACTATTATTTTTAAATAGAAAACAATTATGTTATTACTCTTCAACGGAATATAATCTTATAGGAGTATGAGATAATGCGGGATTTCCTTTTAATATTTGAGTCATTTTTCTTTAAAACGTGATTATGTTGCAACAACTCCGCACTCGATGTCTCAAATCGAAATTCCGATGTTTCATAAAACTAATGAATCACATGATAAAGTAAATGTGGTAGGTCTCATGTATGTATCTTCTCATAATTTTTTTAACCTTAGATCAATTTTATTTCTAACAAAAATTCAAAATTGTATTTAAATAAACACGAAAAGGGAAATAAAATTTATAGCTGTATTTTAACATATAAACAATGAAGTTGTTACTCCACTAAAGGTATTAAAAAAATACTCTATAAGATGTTCAAATTTAGATAATCTCTACACTATTTCAGTCAATTTTGTCCATTTTTATTTATTTATTAATGGTATGTTTTTGCAATATTAATATGAGGTCAATTTAATAATTGGTACCATAGATGATGATGGTTAATCGAGAAACTTTGATAATAATTAATTCATAATAAAAATATGTTTTCAGTTTTTTTTTTATTTGACAATCTTATATATAAAACATGTGAGGTTTATCTCATAATACTAAATCAATGAGTTGTACTCGGTGACGGAGCCAATAATTTTCAATAGGGGTCCCATAAAGATAAAATAATATATAATTATTATACTCATAAAAAAATTTTATAATAAATTGTCAATACATTTCATTCCATTAAATTAAATTGATCGAGTTGTCTTTCAATATGTTTTGTAAGAAATTTTGATAGTTCAGACTCAAAATGAAGTACCAATATTCTATAATCCATACAATATAAACTAACTAGTGTAAGATCCGCGTTTTACGCGGGATTGAAATACATTTATAGTAATATATTTTAATTTATTAATTAAAAAAATAATATTTAAAATATGTATAAATTTATTATTCTATTAAAAAAATATATCAATATAGATTACATCATATATATATATAAAAAATAATACTCCATATAAGAAATTATAATTTTATTTATAGAAGAAATTAATATACCAAATTACAAATAGTGCAATATTATTATCCGGTATAATTTTTTTAATGAATCAACAAAATTTATGTTTATAAAACATGGTTACAAAATTAATGGCTAAACATACACTTATGTGCACTTTTAGCTGATTAAAATAAGAGGTTGAAGTGTTTTTTAGTCATTTAAGTTGGATTAATTTTGAATTTGGTCCTAATGAATTTTGGTTTTATAAGTTGATCAAAATTTTGAATTCAGTCCAACTATTACCATTGCGGGTAAATGAACAGGTCAAATCTTTAGCTCGTGTGCAATTCAAATCAACCATAAATTTGCTCATGTGCAAAAAAAATGCAGAAAATAAATGGATTTGACCACGTTCATTTACCTGCAATGGTAATAATTGAACTAAATTCAAATTTTGAGTCAACTTATGGGACCAAAATCAAGATGTGTATTTTATCCGAACCAAATTCAAAATTAGTCTAATTTAAAAGACTGTAAAAGTTTTAATCCCTTAAAAAAAATTGTATATTTCCAAGATGCTTATTATGCGTTTATTTTGAACAATTTCTCTATGTGCTATCCTTGCTACCTTGAATGCATGTTGATGCACTATTAATGCTGATAAATTGTTGTTTTATTGTGTAGTGTTAAAATCTGCATACAAAATATTTTGAACTTGTAAATTTAATTTAATTCGTAATAGAAATATTTTTTTTCATTTATTTGTCAAGTTATTAAATAATAATATAAATTTTAAAAATTAAAATTGTAGTGACCTCTTGTTAGTGGATGATGAGATTGATCCCTCAAATTAGAAGATTCTTGAATAACGAATTAAAATTACGGAATAAACCTAATAAATAAATTGGAACCATGTTTGCAATATATATACACCATACTATCATATTAAAATGTATTTTAAATAAATATAAGATTCATAATGATATAATTTCCCCCACCATCATGAAACAATTTATTGTCATTTTTAATATTTCCACTTCTCACTCTCTCAAAGGGTCGGATTTTGTTTTCAATAAATAATCCAAATAAATTCAAAATAAAAATATGTTACACTTATATTAAACAATTTATTGCCATTTCTAATTCCGACCATCTCAAATGACAGAAAATAGTTTCTAATTAACCCTAATTGCTTTTTTTTTTTTTTTTTGACGAAATTAACCCTAATTGCTTTAAAAAAAACCCTAATAAAATGTATTTTTGTGCGTAGATAATTTTTTAAAGATCAGTAATTTTAATTTTAAAAGATAGTAAGAATAATTTTACCTTTTGATACCTATTGAGTTTAATTTTAAAAGGTCTTTGGTCTTTATCTCGGATTTTCTTTCAGACTACTACTGCTTCGATTTTATTTTTTAGTACTCCTCGTACTTTCTTTTATGAATTTTATACTGACCTTTTAAAATAAAAAAATACATAAAAGATTTTATATTGATACCTATTAATTTATAATTTTAATTGGACCGAAATTAATGTCATTTATAATTTTCCAATTCACACCATCTATGGCGGAAAACAGTTTCTAATAAATATAAATAACCCTACTAATAAAGTGTGTTTTTGTGTGTACATAAATTTTAAAAGATCATCAATTTACAATTTAAATTTGAAAATGTGTAATTTTACCTTTGATATGTATTAAGGTATAATTTTAATAAAATGTCTAAAATTAACGCACATACATTATTTTTTTATTTTTTTTATATTTGGTAAGAACTTTTTATTTTTATTGTTGATATTGTAAATTCAATACATTTTAATTTCAAGAGTTAAAAATAAAGGGTTTGAGAAATTATGGTATTAATTTCACAAGATATTGATTTCAATACCTTTCATAACACCACTTTCATTCATTTCAATAACATGTACTATTTCGATTTTAGAAATTATGATAAAATTTAGGAAGAGTTTTTTTTCCTTCTCCATAATTTCAGCCGTTCAGCCGTTTTTTAATTAGTTAACGAAAATTTATAAATTTTAAGGAATAGTTACCAAAATTAATTTTTAGTAACGTCAAATTGTTTTATATGTAATAGTTTAAAAATATAGGTAATTAATTATTATATTTTTAGTAATTATGATTAAATAGTTAGGAACTTATTATTGTCTAATTATATATTTTTTTTATTAAAACTGTAAAAAAAAAAAAAGATGTGTGGTCAACAATTTAATAGGTAGAGATATTAATAGATCCAAAATTGATTTTGATGAGTTTAAATAATACACAACTTTATTTTATATATTGGATAAGTTTATTTTTTTAGATTGTCTCATTTCTTCATGCACGATTTTGATTGGGATGCAAATATTTTAGTTGGATGTTGTTTTCTGCTTTGTCAAATCTATTAAACTTGTTTCTGTAGTTCGATGTGCTACAATTTTGGAGAAATTCCAACTTTTCTTCTTAATTTTGTTCAAGAATTAAACACTCAGTATAAGGCCACCATAATGATAATAAAACTCAAAAAACATATTATATACAAATTGAATTAGAAAATAAATTTTCAAGCATCCTTATCCAAAATTATTTACATTAATTCGACTATAAAGTATAAATTATAAACAACAGTTGAGCAAAAGATCGATTCAAAGACGATTCTTCAACCTGATTTAGTAGTCACATGATCTGCAAAAGAACAAAGAAATTATGAATAAAATAAGTCAAATATATTAGTTTAAATATTAAAAATAAAAAATATCAAGATGAATATTCTCTACATTCATTCAGAATGAATGTTTGAACTATTGTAAATTTGCAATATTAACATAAATTCAGGAGATCAAAATAATTCATAGAGAAATATATAATATTATCAACATAAATCATACATGTGAATGTGAGATATGTTTGAGATGGGAAAATCGAGGTAGAATGTAAAACTTCAAACACGAAAGTTAAGTGAAAAGACGAAGGCAATATTAGAGATAGAATGAAAAACTAAATGAATATCAAAATTATGCAAAACGATATTTGAGTACAAATTAGAGATCTACAATATATATTTTTTCCGTATGAAATACATACCAAATTCGATGGGAGTACCGAATTTCTGCAAGAACATAAGATGTATAGCAAACGTTTCTGCAAAAACATAAAATCAAAGATGATAAAACATTAAGTAATATAATTTTTACAGGTATACAAACATACACGAATTTCTACAAAATAAAATACGTACATACCATAAACGAAGATGAGATTTTCTAAAAAAAATAAAAAAAAAATAGAGAAAAGTGGGCATGATCAAATTCGATGGGAGTACCGAATTTCTGCAAGAACATAAGATGTATAGCAAACGTTTCTGCAAAAACATAAAATCAAAGATGATAAAACATTAAGTAATAGAATTTTTACAGGTATACAAACATACACGAATTTCTACAAAATAAAATACGTACATACCATAAACGAAGATGAGATTTTCTAAAAAAAATAAAAAAAAAAATAAAGAAAAGTGGGCATGATTGAAATGAGAGAAAGGAGATAGATTTATATAAGAGATGAAACATATTATGAAGGGTGTAGATTAAATTATTGGGCTAGAATTATGAAGGGTGTAGATTAAATTGAAGGGCTAGAATTGAGGAGAGTGAAGAGAATTTGAAATTGAGTGAAATGGAGAATAGAAACTTGAAATAGATTGACCATGTTGTGACATGTGTCACAACATAGGTTTGCAAATATATATATATATAGATAGATTTTAAACACACTAAACTAATTTTTTATTTAAAATTAAATACTAAAATACTGTTTAATTCTAAAGACATTTTAGTCAATATTGTTGACTCTATTAATAAAAAAATTGGAGTATTAAGAAACAAAATGTATGTAAGCATTTATTTTTAGTTAGTCTAAACTTAATATGTATGTTTCAAAATGAAAATAATATTTTTATCATCACTACTTATTTACTCAAATTGTCATTCATTTTACTCATACACAAATATATACAATTTATTTTTAAAAAAAACTTATTATAATGATTGGGGGCCACTAGACCCCTCTGGGCCCAATGTGGCTCCGTCATTGGTTGTAATCATCTGGTGAAATCATCAGTGTTCTAGTCTACTGGTGTACTCAACTGATGGTAGTCTGCCGATCGGCTCAGCTGTTGGACGTATCAGCTGGTGGAGTCAGACAAGCTAACTTAGGCCTAATCCGATGAGTTGGAGGTTTTCAGTCAAATGAGAAGGTGATGCTTAGAATCAGCTAAGTTGTTAAGATCAGAAGAGTTCTTATCAGCTGAGTAAATGTCTATTTGCAGAGTTAGTCTTTTTGACTAAGTGTGTGGATATCAGAAGAGTCAAACAGAAGAGGGAGGTCTTCTGGTAGTCTTCTAATTGTGTTATCTGTTACGAGAAACAAGTTAATGGCAAGGCTATCAATTCAGATTGGGCAATGCTGAACACATGAGTTTGTTAGGCGGTTACAACAAGCTGTTAGAGTCACGCAATCATTACACGCTGCAATCAACCTTGATACCTATAAATACCCTATAACTTGTAAATTGTAAAGTTTGACGCTTACGAGCATTCGTCTTGAGTTGTTAGTTCACGAGCGAAGTGGGGAGAAATTCCTTTCCGAGTGTTGAGTGTGTAAACATTCTTTTATCAATCAAGATTGAAGTCGTGTGTCTAGTGAATGTAGATCAAGTTGATTGAACCACTTAAATCATTTATGTTCTGTTTTCTGTTCTCGTTAATTATATTTTTGAATTGCTATTCTTTGTTCTGATTATTTACATTGATTGGAGACTTCTATTGTGATAATTAACTGACAAAACAAAACTTCACTTCAATATTCACTTCTTATTTTACATCAAAACATAAGTTGGGTAGACTTATTATTAAGCCCACAAATTATATATGGGGACCCGTTTCTTTCAATTTTTTTCATATATTATTGACTATTAAACATAATACATCCTCTATCCAGTAAAAATATGCTTATACTTTTGAGCAAAAATTTTAATTTTTTTTTTGATAAAATAGATTATAAAGTAAGGGTATTATATTAATTAAGTGACTTTTGTAAATAAAGTGAGTGGCAATTTAAGTAATTAAGTCATGGTTGAAAGGTAAAGATAAAATGTTATTTTCATATAATGAATGAACATACTTTTGATGGACCGACAAATAAGATAAGTGAGTAAGTTTTTAAATTGACTTTTCAACGAGAAATACTAGAAGAGTATTCAAATTACACGCATTCGCTCAAGACTTTAGTTTAGTATTTTCAAGAACACTTTCAAGCCAAATCTCTGGTGATGTTTAATTTGGGTTTTAAGATCCTACACCAGTTTTAGTTTTACTTTGAAATTTTAAAATCGATTTTAAAATATCACCCCTATTAAACTTACTCATTGATTTGACATAAAATTAAATTTTGCACTTGACACAAAATTAAATTCTGCACATTAATTTGACATAAAGTTCAATTCCCCACTACTCAAAATTTTAAAAGAAACACACATATTTCTATTAATTAGATTTTCAAAAACCAGTCTTCAAAATCACCCAAAACTCAAAGTAAACATCACCTAAGTGTTCAACCTTGCATTTTAAACTTATAAATCCAAATCTTAAAACTTTAGAAGAAATCTCTCAAGTCCAACTTGTAAAATAAATTTCATATAATTACAAATTACTTCACAAACATACCTACCATTGAGAGATCGAGTGTTGGGTTAAGTTTGTTTAGTACAAGTATTGTAAGTGGGTTGAAACTCGTATAAATTTTAGGAGATAAAATCAAAGATTTGGTTAAAAGTCAAATACCCTTTCTATTTATACTTTTTACCTTCACTCACTCATTTCAAGACCTACAAGTAGTATCAAAGTAGTAGTTCACAAGATCGCTGACTTTGATTATCATTGATTTTTTAGGAAAGACAATTGTGGTTGCATGACCATTTCGAAAACTCATCTCATCTGTTTTCATAAAATAATGGAAACTAGCAATCATCATGCATCTTTCTAGATATTTTGTGGAAGCTTATGATTTTTTTAAATTAAAGAGAGAAGCTCATCTAAATCAATATATGACTTGATGTGGAGTGTCATCGAGAAAGGATTGATTACCATCATGTGTCCGAACATATTTGTCAACGGTAATCAATCTAAATTAATCTATCAACTGGTACTCAAATTTCAAAGCACATACAAGAGTTGATGTCCAACATATCGAGTAAAACAATCTAGATTGCATTGCTAAGGATCTCATTCTAAGAACATTGAAGAAAACATATCTCGGGAAGCTAATTAAATGTAAAAAAATTGAAAAATAAAAATGAAGAAAATATGGGACGATGTAGTTGATATGAGCTATTACATGCTTGTACCACAAGATCCATATTTCACTCCTCTCTCAACTGCTTCTGGAAAACCCAACTGGCTTGAGATCAACAAAATATTCAATGAACTGGATCATTAAGGGAACTTTACATCAAATGAAGGAAAAACCAACTCTCAAGGCCAGACTCTACATTGTCTATCATTTTTTTTATGCCACAGTATTTGATCAAATGATCGATTAATTCGAAGGGACCAATTTCACCGTCCACTTGTGGAGGTCCCGTTTAAAGCCAGAGTCTTGCGCTCTGTATGGACATGACCCTATATAAATTGTTCTAGTTAAGAAACTAAGACATATTAGTAATAGATGAGAGGATTAATCATATGTAATATGTAACTCAATATGTTAATGAAAAATGATTATTTCAATGGCTATTAAGACAATTACTCATTGGCTTCATTTCAACCCTTTTACTTTTCTGTCTTTACTTTATTACAATACTATCTACATTTAATTAACTATTTTATTCAACTTGTGATATTATACTTTTTGCATCATAAAAATAGGGAAAGTTTTAGTTTTGATGATTAGGTCAAAACATGTTGTTATATGGATTAAGCCGAATTTGTATAGATCAATTGTCTAGTATAAGACATAGTCTTAGACAACAGTTGAGTGGAAACTCAAATTGTCAGTTGAGCATGTGAAGGCTTGACTAACACGCGTATGCTCAAGATCGGAGCAAGGATAGAAGACCTCGAAACATTAGAAGTGAAGATCATCGAGTATTAGGCAGTTGTGAAACTGAATTGAGACTCATCTCACAGTCAAGTGTCTTCTCAACGATTCTTCTAATAACAACTGGGCTTGACAAACGCTTAAGATGGTTAATTCTGAAAAGACTTATACTCAATCCAAAAAATACAAATAGTTCAAGTGCCAACGCTAGCAGAAGACATAAGGGAGTTCGGACATGTTCTCAACGGTTCTTCTAATAACAACTGAGCTTGACAAACGCTTAAGATGATTAAGTCTGAAAAGACTTATGCTCAATCCAAAAAAATACAAATAGTTCAAGTGCCAACGCTAGCAGAAGACATAAAGGAGTTCAGACATGTCTACTTAACTAGCTGATGTGGTTAAATGTGAAGATGATAGTTGACGCTGATGTTTAAATAAAGCTAAACTGATCGGAGTAACAATGTAAAAGTACATGAGTGTTTTAGAAGATTTATCTAACCCGGTATGGACGATCCCTAGGCACAACTTCGAAGTAGACCTGCACCAAATACAATAGATTTTCGAATTAGTTCTCCAACGACTAGTTCATATGAACTAATGTAAATACAAGACCTTACCTTCATTATAAGGCTACAGAACGTATATACTCAGAAAAATCCAACTTACACACATTCGTCCAGAATTTTCAAGTATATTCAAGAATATTCTTGCAAGTCAAATCCTTTAAGGACATGTTTGTTTTGGGATTTTGAGGATTTTGAAATCCGGATTTCAAAATCTAGTGAATTTTAAAATTCTAATGCTTATTATGTTTTGTGTTTGTTTTGGGATTTATGTAGGGTATAATTTAACTTTATAGAATAAGGTTATAGGTTTTATAGGTATTTATATAGGCCAGGCACTACAAGAAAACATCGAGATTCCAACAGAAAAATTCCAACGAAATTTTGCATTTTTCCATTGGAATCACTGATTCCAACGAAAATTCCAACGAAAATACTATCGTTGGAAAAGTGGGCGTTGGAATAGTAAAATTCCAACGAAATTTCCAGCGGAAAAAAATTCCAACGGCACATTCCAACGGACCGTGAACGTTGGAATCTTTAGATATTGAATTTTTTTTTCCAACATAAATTCCATCGACAAATCCAACGGTAATTTTCCGTTGGAATAAATTCCAACCTATTTTAACCTTTGGAATTTCAATTGTTGGAAACTATAAATGCGAATTCCTACGCTAATTCCAACCGAAAAAAATCTCGTTGGAATTTTTATTCCAACAGACATGTTCTGTTGGAATATCAACTATTGGAAATTTTCCACTACAAATTTCATCATCAATTCCAGCGATTATTTCCGTTGGAACTTCAATTGTTAAAATTTTATTCAAATCAACCAATGTCAATTCCAACAACATTATTAGTATGTTGGAATAAAATTTCAATGAACATGTACTTAAATTATTATATGTGGATTCCAAAGTAAATTCCAATGACACCATAAATTTCCAACAAACATGTATCAATAGAATTTTCAGTAGTAAAAAATTATCCAATACAAATTCATTATTTAAATTAATCAAAATCACGTGACATATTATTACAATTTAAATATATAATCAAGTACAAAAAATGTATAATTACATCAAAGTCAAATACAATCTAAAATAAGTAACGTCATAAAAAAATAATAAATTTTATAAATCGTAATCATAAATATCTAAGTGTTGATCATCCTTTCAATTCACATCATCAACAAAAATAAACTGATATTATTACATATTAACTCCTAAAAATTACCACCACCATCATCATCGATACCAAGGGCATGGTTATCCATCTCATAATTTTCATTTTCATTATCTAAAGTCTCAATATCACAAGAAGATACACCTGAAAAAATTACATCATGGATATTGTTGAATGATGGGTTATTTATCTTCTGGAGAAGACTGCGAAAGGAGGCTAATTAACTCTCAACGACAGTCAAACGATATCTTAAGATCTGAACTTCAGACAACTTACTAACCTTCAAATTCTTATACTCATCCTGCATGTACAACAAATACCATATATTAGTACACCAACATTAGACATATTTCATGTAATACTCACTAGATTATTTCATCCGACTCTTTTAATAAAAGGCTATATCAACAGACTCTACTAAAAAAATACGTGAATTCTCAAAGATAAAAAATATATAATAATATATACAGTATATATTAGTATTAATTGAATGAATATGTGAATCACATTTAATTTAGGCAAATATATCACATATGATATACATGATGTGGCGGTGATTTGCTTTTCACGTCTGATACAGGCTATTAGCATAAGTTCTAACAACAAACATATCTCACACATTAGATTAATTAAACTTAAATTTATATGAGATCTTCTTATGCACTGAAACGATAATTAATTAATATAATTAATCATTCTTGAGAAAGACTCACAAAACAGTATTTTTTGTTACACAATAACTTTCACATTTTTTCTTTTTTAAAAGTACCAAACTTCCATGCATACCTAAAAAATAAAAATCATTTATAAACTCCAGTCTCACAATATTCTCAATTTTATAAAAATAACATTGTTTTTTATTCACATATACACAAGTCAACTCAATTATTTATTTTATACATAAATGTTTAAGGTATAAAATTAAGCCTCATCACAGTCTGCTCAATATTTATTTTATTCATGTAATAATGATATGTTGGACTTTCTATTGTTCCAACAATATATGTATCGAGTATAAACCCAAAGTAATAATATAATCCATTCCCGAGCACACGGAGCACACATATTGATCTCTCTCTCTCTCTTTATATATATACTCCATTATATACACACACCCAGAAGGCCAGAACACGCAGATGTACTCTCAGGCATAGAACGCACAAGAAATTTTTAGATAAATTTGAAGCTCTATTGTTCTCACATTAACCCATCAAGTAGATATGTAGATCTTGAATTAATATAGTAATATTATTTATCAATCTGTTAATGGAACCTCTCTCAAGTAATTACATTAAATCTTATTCGATGTTATTCCCTAATGAATTGCGGTTTTGGGCACCACATAACGTATTACATCACACCATTACACATATATTATACTAATATTAGATTATGAATTGCGAGTGGTACCTGGTGTCGCCAAAATAACAGAGGGTGTGAGACATGGTGTTCCAGCGGTAATGGAAAAGAAGAAGAGTCTTCATGTTTTCTTTCGGCGCAAGAATTAGATTAAGAATGAGGAGGCATACATACTCTGGATTTTTGTAATCTCATATTCAGATTTGGAAATTGGAAAATTTAGGGTTTTTCAATTTGTGAGGATGAGAGAACCGCCTCTTCTCTTTTGTGGGATGAGAACCGCCTCTTTTTACAGCTAAGTTCTCAAAATTTTCAAATTTTTTTACTAAAATTCTATTTTAGCGCCTCTTTTTAATGTTTTGAAGTTAAACATTTTTTTTATACTTTTTTCTTTCAAGATTTTACTTAAAAATATATCAAAGTTTAGAAATTTTAAGATTTTTCAGATTTTATCATACCTAATTTTAATAAATATATCTATTATATTTATGTTAAATTCATTTTCAATTAAGAATATTTTAAATTTATTCTAATTTTTGCTAATAATTACTCCGTATTTTAAAACTATATTGGAGTAGAATTTTTATAAAATTTAAAATTTTCAATTGATGTCATTTTTTCCACACTTTACACAATTAAGAAATATAAATAAGTCTTGATTTTTTATAGGTTTTCATTTGTTTTATTTTATTTTATTGAAATTGTAAATTTTCTTATTTTAAATTTATAAATCTACAAAAATACGGGGATTAACAAGGGCGAATTTTTAACTGTAAAAAATCTGTTACATCGTTACAAAAAATGGAAAATTTAATAAATTAGAAGTATCAATATATTGTGTGTAACAATATCAAGCACGAAATCAATAGCAAAACGAATATTTACAATGTCATGTCGAAAAGTTTGATCACTATTACCATAACAAGCTCTTTGCAAGCTCCATTGAAATAAATTACCACATTGTAACTAACAATGAGTTTAAAAGTGTCCATATTTTCAATTTTTTTACACATATGTAGGATATGCAAGCTTATTCGTTTGTATAATTTGAAGACAGAATTTTCAATCGAAGTTCCATTAGTGGATGCTTCATCTATAAACAATTATAACATCCTAATTAAGTTATTGTGTTGGACAGTGTCGCAACTTCTTTTGCAAATTTAACTTTTCTTTAAGTAATCTCTTCAGGTGTCTCTCCCGTATAAACAATTTTTAAATTAAAATTTTAGTTTTTATATTTGAGAATATGTTTTTACATCAAAGTAAGAATGACAAAAATTCAAGTATTTCTTACACAATATCATGAATTCAATTAAAGCTGAAACATCAGAACTATTCTAAAACCTGAATAAACCACAACTGCTGATTGGAAACCATTTAAATTGTGAAATCAAGATTAAAATTTGTTAGTTAAAATTTAGTGAGATTGATTTTCTTATAAAATTTGTATAAATCAAACAAAAAAACTCCTTCAAAAGTTGTGTTATTGTAAGAAAAAATATGTGTTATTGAAATGATCACTATTCGTTACCTGTCCTTACTTAGTACATACTTGTCATTATAGTAACACACATTTCTCCGTATACACGGATTTGAAAGAGAGTTTTTTGGGTTGTCTTGCGTGATTTTTTTAATCGACTTTCAATCTGATTCAATGAATTTATCTACAACTTTCTTAATTTGTGGTAATATTGTATAAGTTGAGTGATTTAAATTAATATCATGATATTATTTAAATTATATTAAGTTTAATATTATACATAAGCATAACATTTTATTTAATATATATCTTTAAAAACTGTTAATAATATTTGATCGACCAAATAGTCTTCAATATATTTTATTTCTTGATGTTACCGCCAAGTCGTCAATCCCCAATCCTCCATCGTGATAAGAAAGAGGCGGCAACCTTCCCCTTTAATAAATTAAACCTTCTTCAATATATTCAATAAAGATTAAAGAGGCGGCAACTCTCCCTCCACATCCCCTGATGTTACCGCCAATTCCCAATTCCTAATCTGATATATACGCCTCCCAGACTGCAGATTCACGCCACAGCTCTAATTCGCCGGTAGCTTCTCGTCATCGGTCTCTATCTCTCTCGCTGGTAGCTATCCCCTTCTGATTCTCTTTAGCTATCGCTATTGTCTGTATTTCTCTCCTCAAGTTCGGAGAAATTATTTACAAATTTCGCCTGCTATAATTTTTTCTTGAATTTCTAGATTGAAGCTTGGTCAGTTACGGTGGCTTCGCGATGAGCTCTTGGCGGCGAATTCTGTGTTAATTGTGAGTTTCTTTGGGGGTATTCTTGACCTACTGTAAGTCTGAGCCCAGTCCGCAAATTTATTATCCATTAAGAACATCTTTATTTTCTAGAATTTTATGTGTGAAAACTGGATTTACATTGTGGTTTTGTATAATTGTCAAGTTATGCATATGGGTTTATTTTCTTATTTTTCTTGAATTGTATTTGTGTGAAAACTGTGTTCACTGGCTGGAGACTCAATCTTGCCGGGAACTTGTATGCCTAATTTCATCGCTACTTGCTCCTATAATCTTGTTTTGTTAAATCGTGGTTAAAAAGGCTAATGATACTTGTGAAATATATACTCCGTATATTTCTATTTGGCTTGTTCCATAATCTGGATCTAAACTAAATTAGTAGATAAGATGTTTTTGACTTCGTATGTAGACTTCTTTTCACAACTAATGCCAAATGAGCTTGATTGTCGGAATGATTTAGAGAAGCAGTTGTAATACAATACTCTTAAGTAATAAGAAAAATCATTAAAATGTCAGATTTATGTCCTCTAATTGACCATTAGTAGAATTTCAGTTTATTCGATTAGTCTATGTGGTTCAGTTGCAGTCCAAATTGGTTAATACATTGGCTGTTTTTGCAAATTTATTTTCTCCAAAGATATACTTTCCTGTTTGAAGCACTTGGAGTAGTTGTTCCCTGAAATTGTACTAGTACTTGGCAATGTTTTGAAAGATGATGACTCAGTTGTTGCTCGACAGGCTGTCACATGTGGCTTTGCTATATTTCGTTGTTCTCTTGTCAAAGTTACCATCCAGGTTTGTTCAGATATTGAATCCTAAATGAGAGTTGTTATGATGATTTGGATGTGGCCTCATTTTTTGGGCAGGGAGCACTTGTGCACATTGAAATTACAACTCTTTTGATTCATAAGAATCAAATATGTGTGTTGTAGGCTGTAGTGCCGTTCATTCAATGAAAGCTTCTCCACGTGGTTTATCGGATCCAGTATGGATAGGTTACATAGATTTTCCTTCTGAATGATCCTTTTACAGTTCAAAGTTCTCTAAATCCCTTGAACTCTGAATGGAATTATTCTCTTGCGTATTTCAACTTGCATTCTACTTGCAAAGTTTGATTGTCAGAGTTCCAAGTAAAAATATATATACCTTCATTAAACAATGATTTAAAGTATGTGCTCAAGTTCCAGTTAATTGTTGTACTTCAAGGATTTGATTTTGATGAGTTCAGACTCAAAAGTGATTCAAGTGTATCTAATTGAGTATTTATTTTTCTTATTGAAAAACAAGTATTTAATTTCTGGAATAGGATAGGAGCAGTTAAGGTAGCTTAATTCCTCAATCCTTAAAAAACTAGAATGTCAATTAATTATTTGTGCAAGACTGAAATTTATTCCAACCAAATTGAAACGTCCTAACCAGAAAGAGGGGAAAATGCATTAGATTTATAAACCATTTGATTGCGACCTAATTCAAAAAAAATAATTTGACAGCCATTTTGGAAAGACATTTTGTTTATTAAGACCATCTCCAACGGCACTGGAGAATTGAAGTTTTACTTCATAAATGAAGTACGGTACTCTATTTTGAAGTTTTGAAATAGAGTTTTGAATAGTAAACTCTATATATGGAGTTTACTATTCAAAACTCTATATTTTATATCTATTATTTTATTAATATTTACAATTCTATATTAATAATTTGTTGAATATAATTACAATTCTATTGTTATACTAATTTATAATTTAATTTTAATTGTGTAATTAATTAATTTTTTTTTTTGTATTATTATTACCTACAAAAAAATAAAATAAAATACAATAAAACATACATTATATATTAAATATGAAATACATTACATATTAAAACGGACATACATGCATTACCTAGGATACACTAGTACGGCGGAATGTTGGATCCAGATGGAGAAGTTCCGCTAAAAAACGGATCAAATTGATCAATCCCGCCCGAGCCATCCCCACTCATACTCCTTTTGCGCCAAATTTTTTGTTGCTCTCGAAGAAGAAAAGGTCGAAATGATTCATCAACGCTCATAGGATTTTTGAAGAGAATTTTATTTTCTTCCTTTACAATGATCGCCTCAGTCCTTTTATTTTCAGCTTGAATCATTTCTTGTCGATCACACTCAGACTTTTTCATCATAGCCATCATATGTTCACTACAATTTGCCACGCGTGCAAGGACTTTAGAGCTTTCATCATCAGCTTTTCTTTTTGCTTTTGCCTTTTTTATTCCCATTGGTCTAACATTTCCTGACGGACTGTCTTCATGGTGAGCGCGCTGGATTTGAAGAATTTTTTGCACGGCATTGTCAAATTAAAGATAAGAAGGCTCACTTTGCACTTCGTGATGCTCTTATTGATCATTTGTGGGAGGAGTACTCTAATTCACAAGATTGTTAGTGTTATTTATTCTATTTTAAACGTAAGAAGTGTAATCGTGTTGTATTAGATTATACTCACATGTATCGTTTTACATCATTATGTGTTTCGTAATTTTATATTTAAATAAAAGTAATATTTGAAAACTACAAGTTTATTTACATTTTATGATTTTGATAAAATTAATAATATTTAATTTATAATTTAATTTACTAATTGAATATTTAATTGTACAAAATTAATTTAAATACGAAGATAAATATATTATTTAATGATTGTAATATATTGAAAATGATTAAAATAATAAATAGAGTAAGATATAGAGTTTCATGGTTGGAGAAGGTTTTTAAAATAGAGTTTGAAAAAGTGTATTTTGAAGTTTAGAGATCTTCATTTGGAAGTTTCTGGTTGGAGATGGCCTAATAGCACCATTAGAGAACTCCTTTAGATGCATATTTACCATGACAACAAAGAAAAGAAGATGTGCAGAAAGTAGATAGCACAATTATGAATCCTAGTAAATTTTTTTGCAGAAAACATGTTTCTTTAGGTAATATTACTGCATAACAACATAAGTAACATTTCATAAAGAGTATTGTATGGTAGGGGTGAAAAAAAATTTATTTTTCAAGTCTTATTTTTAGTTTTTTCTTTTTCAGTTATAGGCATAAATTAGATGTTGCCCGGAATGAAATATTAATATCTTTTTTTATTTTCTTATTATAATGAATTAAATCGAATACAACTTAAATGTTTTACAAAAGCATACAATACATTTATTTTATTTTAGCATAGCTAATAACAAAAGTTAGTATCAATATTTGGTAAAAATTCAAGAATTGAAGTGCTACAACTTTACATATAAGAGTAAATAAAATTATTAGAATTGTCAATTATTAATGATGGTCTAAATTTAATTGTAATGAGAGAGTACTCATCATTTAACCAATTCTTATAATGAGAGTATTTATATCACTAAATTGTGGAAATCATTCCAATTGTCTACACGGTTTAAAATCTCGTTGAAATAATTAATAAAAAAAATTAATCATCTTAGTCTATTTGAAATTTTGGTGAAATTATATGTAAAAATATCATTTGAGTTAGGGAACAATTCCAACGGGCTATAGTCAATGAAATTTTCGTTGGAATAATTAAAGTAAAATCCAACGATAACATGTCGTTGGAAATTCTGTTGAAATTTGATACAAAAATATTATATAAATTAAGAAAATCATGCCAACGGTCTAGAACCAATGGAATTTCTGTTGGAATAATTAAAAAAAATCCAACAATATCATTTTGTTGGAAATATTGTTGGAATTAGATATAAACATGTCTTTTAATTTAGGGGACCCATTCCAACAGTCCTGACGTTGTTGGAATGTTCGTTAGAATAATTTTTTTTTAAATTCCAATGCTTTTTCCAACGGTAAATTCCAACGATTTTAGTACAGTGTTGGAATGACTGTTGGATTTTTCCAACGGGTGCTTATGTCATTGGAAAAACCGTTGGAATTTTTAAAATTCCAACGGTTTATTTCTCCGTTGGAAATTTTCTATTGGAATTTCACTGTTTTCTTGTAGTGAGGGTTTGTAGGTATTTATTGGGTTGACTTTTATAGGGTTTATAGGGTAGGATTTTGAAATCTTGAATCAAAATCTCAAACTGTAACGGGGGTGGAGTTTCGAAATCCCAAATCCGAATTTCCCATCCAAAAACAAACATGCCCTAAGTGTTAATCCTTGTAATCTAAGCCATAAACTTTCAAATCTTTAAGTTTAGAAGAAATCTCTCAAACTCAATTTGTAAGAGATATTTCATTAAGTTGGAAAAACATCAAACATACCCTTGTTTGTTGTAAATAACCTTTGTATGATGAGTAGCAGAGAGTGATAAGTTCAAAAGTGTTCATAAGCACTTAAAAATTAAAGCATTTCATTAAATGAATTAATACACAATTGAGTCTGTAGAATGAACGCAGGAGTCGAGTCTCTAAATCACTATAAAACTATGTGTCATTATGATTTTGATATATCCTATTTATTTATACATTTATTTATAAAATTACATAACCGACAATCAGTTGATACAATTTCATTGTGTAAACATGTCTAAGTATTTTCACAAGTTAATACTCCGTATGATTTTTTCAAATTGAACGAGTAAAATTTAAGGGTCTACACATTTCTGCACTCAATTTATTTTGATAATATTTGACCAGTTAATTAACTCTAAGTCATCAGTAGATTGATTATCAGTTTTAGCCAAAACATATTCATTCACACTAATTTATTTTACTTCTAAGTCACCTACTCACATTGTTCGCGAGAACACTTTTGATTAACAAGTTTATTCACCCCTCTAAATTTTTATCCTTCACTAACACCATTGGTATAATCATTAAATATATAAATATTATAATCTATTTTGCCAAAAATTGGATCACAACAAAGACAAATATACACAAATTTAAAGTTTTCCAATGGCGCTACTGCACCCCGTGACAAACATACCCTATTTAAAAAAAGAAATTCTAGAAAGTTACTGCTAAAAAATTAAAGTATGTATAAAAATCACGGAAATACATTAGGCTGTGACCTAACATAAATAAGTCTTAAATAAAATAAAATAAGGACGGACCATGCCATGAATGTCAGTACACGTCACCATAATATAATATATACTCCTTCCGCCCATCTATAAATTTTCTATTTTACCATTTTAGTCCGTCCGTCTATAAGTTTCTCATACTCTTTTTGGTAAGTACTTTTTCTTACAATTCACTTTATATTTTAATTTTTCTCTCTATCTCTCTCCTTCTTCCAATCACATCACTTGTACTATATCTATTATTTAATGAATTTTCTTAATATTTGTGCCAAAAAGTAGCGGGAAGCTTATAAGCGGACGGAGGGAGTATTGATCAATACTTTTTTTACTTTATCTAATTTTTCTTACTTCCCCTCCCACACGAATTTGCACACTTTCCATATATGAATGTCTCATATCAATTTGCACACTCCATAAAAAGAAATATCTTCACAACCCTCACCTTTGAAATATACTAATATTTACCCATATGCCATTACTTTTTCACACTAAATCTACTTTTTACTTTACTTTATTCATAAAAAATTACAAAACTACCTTTCAAAACATCAATCATTACACCTTTTCTTACACATTTCTTAAAATGTGTGCCGGTCAAAGGGTGCAAGTTCCTTCGGGACGGAGGGAGTAATTTTTTAGCAATATCATTTCTTTTTTTTTAAAAAATGTTTTGATTAAAAAATATAATAAATAATAAAAGTATGCAAGTAAATAAATATAAAACTTATAGGAGAAAATATTTTATGTAAATAAAAGTAAAGCATAGGGTACGTATTGTAAAAAAATGTACTCCGTATAAGAAGTTTATAAACAGGCAAATCAAAATGATAAAACGAAAAAATTTACGGATGGATGAAAATAATATGATACTCTCTCCGTCTCGTGATTAATTGTACATTTTTTTTATTGAGACGTCCTAAAATTACTTGCACACTCTTAACACAAAATTAATAATCTCACAAGTTAGAACATCATTTTATTTTCAAAATTGTCACTCATTTTTTCATACATTTCACTTTACATCTCACTAAATTCATTTTACACATAATCAAATCATCTAAAATATACTGTATCTCTTTTATCGTATATCATCAATCACTAAATTCAATATTTTTAAATAACGTGTCAATCAAACTATATAAATTATCCCAAAATTGAGAGAGTAAATTAATAAATGTAGCATGTATGATCTTATTTTTATTAAGTAAAAAATAGAATGAAAAATTTGTTGTAAGAATATTTTAAAAAAGAAAAGTAAAAAAGTTGTGAAACATACCACAAAAGAAAAGTGAAAAAATTGCAGTGAAAATGATGAATATTATTTTATTAGTTATTTGTAAAAGGAAAGCGGCGGTCTGAGTGGAAAAAGAAGAAATGACTTTTGTGTAGCGCAGTTTGATATCCTACCCCTACCCTACCCCTGTCCTACCCTACCAATCTAAACCCCTACGCGAAGACCTATCTATCTCCATTTACTAATTTCTCCTCACTACTTCCACGCGCCTCCAACATCACTTGAGTCACTTCAACCTCAATTTCTTTTTTACCTTTAAGCTTAAGTTATAGATTGACGTGATCGTGATCGTGATCGTGATCGTGATCGAGAGAAAAAAAAAGTAATTTATATTTTAAAATATATTTATAAAATAATAAAAAAAAATTGTAGATAGATAAATTAAAATTAATAAAAAATTATTAACAAAGAGAAAGTACTTTTTATAAATATAATTAAATTAATTAATAAAAATACCTTACAAAAATTCTAAAATTATACTCCCTCCGTCCCGAAATAACTTTCATATGTAGGTGGACACGTAAATTAAGAAAGTGTAATAATGAGTGGAGTTTTGAGGGGTAATTTTGTAAAACTTTATGTATAAAGTAAAGAAATGAGTTGAATTTTGTGTAAGTGTGGAGAAAAAGTAATGACATTTGTGTAAAATTGAGGATATTGTGAGGGTGGAGTTTATAAAGGGTTTTCCATTTTAAGGGTGTGAAAGTTATTGTGGAACGTCCCGAAAAGGAAAGTGTGAAAATTATTGTGGGACGGAGGGAGTATATTTTTTCTATTTAAATTTATTATGCCAAATCTCTCTAAATAAAAAACTTAATGAATATTTATTAATTAAAACAAAATAAAGATGTTTTTGAATATTATGAGGTCTACTTATTAAAAAAAAATGAAAAATAGGTCATCTTTAATTAGTGATTATTTAGATATTATAAGGGGTACTTACTTGCTTATAATAATAAGTTAAAATAAAAGTGATCAGTATTAACTATTAAGTGAAAATATTAATGAATAGTCACACTAAATGATTCTTTATTTTTTTTTTAATTTCTCATTTTGTCAAAATGGTGTTGTGTGTCCACCATGTATTCATATCGTTCACTTTTACTACAACAATTGCCACTATAAATATTACTAATATATAATTTATGTACTAAGAAAATTTTAATAAGAGACGAAGTGAGTACATTTTAGTAAATATAATAAATATTATTTAAAATTGCACTTAAATGGCATGCTAAAATCGAGATTTATAGAATATCATATGACTTACTCTAAATTGTGTAACGCTTATGCATTTGGAATTTTGTTTTATATGATATTTTTATTTGTAATACATCCATTTTCAAATAATAGTATCTTTACCCATCAAACAATATCATTACTATATTTAAAAATATAAATAAACATTGTGATAATTTGATCCCTCATAATTATATACATTCTTTGTCCGTCTATAAGTTTTCTATTTTAGTATTTTGGTCAATCTGTCTATAAACTTTTTATACTCATTTGATAAATATTTTTAATTTATTATTTTTACACTTTACTTTACTTTATATTTTATTTTTTCTATTTCTATCTCTTTTTTTCTATTAATTACACCCTTTTACTATATCTATTATTTAATCATTTTTTTTTATTTATATTTATAGACGGACGAAAGGAGTATAAGTCGGTAACTATACTACTAAGACAATTACTTATGTGTACCAGTTACATGTATGTAACTGACTATTTATCCTCTTTTTTAACTAAGTCCACACTTTCTTCTTTTAGGCATTCCCTTTTTTTAAGGCACTTATGTGTACAAGTTACATACATGTAACTAAATCAAATTATTTATATGGGTTATTAGTTATTTACCTTCTTTTTTATTAATTTCACCCCTAAATTTTTTAAAACAAAAATACATGTAAAATACTATATTACCATTATATCAATTAAATTAAAATACAACTCATTAAAATTATAATTATACACCGACTATCGATTCACCAATGAAACACCACGAAGTCAAATATTATTCTATTTTTTTAACTTTTAAAAAATAAATATAAAAAACATAATGAATATTAAAAAAAATATGAAACTCAAAAATAAAATTATGAAATAAAATTTCCAGTTTTTTTTTTTTCAAAAAATAACCAAAATTTAAAAAAAAAATTAAAAAAAAATCGAAAAAAAAACTAAACTAAAAAAATTCAATTTTTTTTCTAATTTGGGTATAAATGTATGAATATGACATACTCACTTTCTAGCTTTAATCTAATTTATAATAACTAAGATTATTTTGTTATGTCTTCATTATTTCTAAAATGATATCTGATTTGTTACAAGTTTTTTAAGGTTGTAGATTATTTTTTTAAACTAATTAATAACATAATCTAATTGAAAAATAAAATTTATATTTAGAAACTTAAATGAGTGGAGAATTGGGGAAGAAACCAGCATAATATTGCATTAGCTTTATTATTTTTTTTGAGGTCATCGCCATGTTGATGCATTCATATGTTTATTGAGTGTGATCGTATCTATTAATTGAATTGTCTGTTCAGTGTGATTCGTTCTCACTTTTGTTCTTCTTACTAGTTAGTTAATATCAATTTTTTAATATTGATGTATTAATTTGCATGGTATGCCTGGGATTATAAATGTGTTAAGTTATGTATTTTTTGTTAAATATAAATATTAGTTTAAATACGATATAGTATTAGTACGTCTATGGTATAATACTAGTTAATATATTGTATAGTACTAGAGATTAATGTGGGTATAAAAATATTATTTAATATATGAATTAATACTATACAATATTTGAATTTATACTATACTATATTTGAACTAGTACCATAGAGTATGTGAACTAATACTATACAATATGTGAACTAATACTATACTATATTTGAACTATTACCATAAAATATGTGAACTCGAAACTCGAAAAAAATAGAACTTGTACCAGTATAAACTAATATACAATACTGCATATTAACTAATAATATATCATAATACTTATCAACTGTTATCATAACACTTATAAACTAAAAATTATATTCATAAAAAATTAAAATAAAGTGATTAAAAAATGAAAGTTCAAATGAAAAAAATAATTAAACAATGTAAAACGAAGTGAAATTTGTAAGGAATGAAGTAAAATTTTGAAAGGATAAGGTGAAAATTATACACCAATTAATTAAAGTAAAATAGTACCAATAAAATTAAACACTTGCGTAAGAGAGGTGCGAGTTTTATATTTTAAAATAAATTATTATTATACTATTTAATACTTAAAACAATTAATATTATTTTTAAAATTTTCTTATTAGACTTTAAAATTTTAGAATAATTATTTATGACATAAAAAGAAAGTACGTTAAAAAAATTATCATTTGAAACACAAATGATAAATAGGAAGAAAAATAAATTAAAAAAATAATATTAAAAAGATAAATATAAATATCAATTGAGTAAAATAAAAAATAAAATTTTAAAAAATTAATGGAGTATTATTTTTTAATGATAAAATTAATTGAAGTAAAATAAAGGCCCAAGAAAAAATTTATGTGGTAAATTGATATAGTAAATGGGTCATGTATTATTTGTAATGAGTTATTTGATTGGATATAATAAATGAGTCATGTGTTATTTGTAATGGATTATTGGATTGAATATAGTAGTTACATATATTGGATTGGATATAGTAGTTACATGTAACTATTGGATTGGATATAGTAGTTACATAAATGTAACTAGTACACAAGAGTGCAACTCTACTACTTAGTACACAAGAGTGCAACTCTACTACTAATAGTAGTAGTCTCGTATAGTATTTTTAGTTAAATATAAACCTCATAATTCACCGGTAATAGTCAACCACGAGTTGACTTAAACCTAACAAGAGGTCCCAAGTATTAGGTTTTAATCAGTAGGCTCATGCTTAAGACATTTGTAATAAATTCCATCTGACTTTGTTTATCTTAAATTAGCTGCCAAATCAATCATTTTCTTTCTAAATCCTCCCTTACTTTTTCATACATACTCCCTCCGTCCGCCTATAAGTTTCCCGCTACTTTTTGGCACATAGATTAAGAAAAGTGATTAAATAATAGATATAGTACAAGTGATTTGATTGGTAGAAGGAGAGATAGAGAGAAAAAGTAAAATATAAAGTGAAGTGTAAGAAAAAGTACTTACCAAAAAGGGTATGAGAAGCTTATAGACGAACGGACTAAAATGGTAAAATGGGAAATTTATAGGCGGACGGAGGGAGTATATAATAGGGGACATGTGCGTAATATTATATATTCCGAGTAGCTAGATTACTACACTTCTATATAGACTAAGGTACGTGGAACATGTACTCTCCATTCCCTTTTCTTTCTTTTCGGTGTTTTAATTAAGAAAAACACGATAAAATAATAGAGGTAGTACAATTAGTAGGTCATAGTGAAAAATTAATATATGTAAGTGAAAAAGAGAAAATAATATATTAAAAATGAAATGAAAAATTTATAATGGAACATTTAGAAAATGAAAGTGAAAAAAAAATTGGAATAGGGGAGTATAAAATCTGAATCAACTTAATTTAATATTCTCTAAGTCCAAATTCATTATGCTAATTATTTTAGCACGAGTTTTAATGAATATTATTAATTTATTGATAAAGTAGTTACATACTCACATTGAGGATATGATGAAATATTGTAGAATTCATTTATAAATAGGGTTGGTCTGCTATGGACTCGAGTGCATGTTGTGCACCCTAGTCCATATTTCACTATTCAGTTTACTGACTTATACTTTTTGGTAAATGGTATTGCACTTTTCAATTATTAAACTGTATAATAATATTTTTAGTAATAATTGAAAAGTGCAACACCATTTACAAAAAGTGTAAGTCAGTAAACTGAAAAGTGCACAGCATGCACTCGAATGCATACTAGACTTTAACTTATAAATAAAGTGATTGTTGAAAAAAATGAATTGATAAAATAAATAAATAAATGATAGTTGGAGGATGAATATAAAGTATTATAAATAATATTATTTAAAAAAAGAATGAACATAATGAAATTTGACAAAAAAAAAAAAAAAATAGTAAAAATAATGAAATTGAATGAAGGAAGTAATTGTTTTTGTCCAATTCAATAGTTACTCATTTTGTTATCAGATGATTACATTACAAAATTTTCATTTTATTAACAAAAAACTACAGTACTCATTTTTAATTTTAATACTACTCCCTTCGTTTTTATATACACTTTTTATTTTGTCATTTTAATCCATCCGTTTATAAGGTTTTCATACCATTTTTTTTAGAGATGTCTATCGGGTTGACCCTAGTTCTATAGGGCCAGCTCTACAGGGCTACGGGCTAAACGGGTTAGGGCCTTAACCGGTTCATATTTAACGGACCTACAATTGTTGGGACCTAACCTTAACCCTAGCGGGCTACGGGCTAAACGGGCCACTAACGGGCTACAATAATTTTTTTTCTTTTAAAATTAAAGGTCTCAATTGACACGTCCAACAAGCAAATTAAATAGAAAAATATATAATTAGTTAATAATCAGTAAATGAGAAAACAAAAGTATAACGTAAACAAATATCATAATCTAATAAAAAATAGTAATAATGACTAATGGGGGCTTCTTAATGCTTATAGTTATGATTATTGGGTAAACGACCCAAAATTTGTTTTAGGTTATTTATTTTAAAAAAAAAAGAAAAAAGGTAACAACTCGGGCTAGCGGGTTGGCCCTGTAACCCTGCGGGCTGGCCCGATTTAGCTCACGGGCTAACCGATTCGGGTAAAAAAAACCCAATTTTAAACGGGCCTATAATTCATGAACCATACCCCTGTATTTTTCAGGGTTAAACGGGCCAGCCCGGATAAACATCTCTATTTTTTTTAATAAATTATTTTGTTTTTATAGTTTACTTTATATCTTACTTTACTTTTTATCTATATCTTAATTATATTATTTGTACTATATTTATTATTTATAATTTTAATGTCCAAAAGTAATAAAAAATATATAACGGACAATTTTTTTTGAAGGAATAGTAAATACTCCAAGTAACTATGAAAATAAGGGTGGAGTACATTTTCTAAAAAAGGAAAACGGGGGTGTCTGAATTACTAATAATTTAAGAAGAGGGTAAAAGAAGAAAAGGAAGGCGCGTGAGGGAAATAGGCATTAAAGGCGGGGTGAATAAAGGGGTGTGTGTTACAGGCAGCGGAGATCTAGTCTAGTGCATGAGGCTAGAGAGAGAGAGAGAAAGAAAGAGGAGAGAGAGGATTAATTAAATAAACTCGAAAGACGAGGCATTTCTCGAGCCCACCGCTGCTGCTGCATCATACAGTATCATATCTACCTCTCTGTTTTTTTTTTCTCTCTCTCATCAAAGTGTGTGTGAGAGAAAGAGAAAGTAAGAGACCGCCTGCTGTATATATCCCGCGATTACCTCCGCCGTACGTTTTTGTCCCCTTCTCTTTCATTCACCATTCCCACGCGCTCCAATACAATTACACTATCCTCCTCTTTTAACCCAACCCCTCATCCATTAAATACTCCATTTTTAAATAAATTTCACATGTAGACATACAGATGAATGAAAAAAAATATAATAATTAATAATAAATTTTTAAAGGATAATTATATAAACTTTTACGTATAAATTATTTATACATGTGTGAGTTAAAAGTAATATCATTTTAAGTAAAATTAAAAATATTATGATAGTGAAGTTTATGAATATTTTTCTATTTTAAGAATGTAAAAGTTATCGAGAGATACGATTTCGAAAAGAAAAATATAAAAATTATTGTGAGATGGAGGGAGTACTATTTATGTCCAAATCATTATGCGTATTTATCTGATTTTAATAAATACTAATTAATTTTATTATTTATAAATAGAGTAATTATTTATGAATAAAGTGAACGACAATTTAAGTGTATGGTAGAGATAAAACAGTATGGTTGATAATATTTTCGAAAAAAGAATGTACATAATGAAATTGGACAACAAAGAAAGAAAAATAAGAATATTAAAATTAAAAGAAGATAGTTATATTCATACTACTTTAACTTCATCCTTCAATCATCACTTTATTTACAAACAATTATCCCATTATACTCTCAACCTATCTATTTATATCTAAATTTATCAATATTTATTAAAATGCGTGCTCGAAAAAAATGACATAATAAATTTGGACGAAAGGAGTATAATTTGTCTTAAAATTCAAAGTAAGTAGTATTTGTGAGGATATATATTGAAATTTTCAGTATACTGATGTTTTAAGTTTTTAACTACGAATGGTACCGTACTAAAAAAATTGGTATAATAATCTCGCATTTAATTTTGTAAAATTATACAAATAATTGAGTCGAATCGAGTTTGAGTCAAATTTCAAACTTCAAATATAACAATCGAGTTCGAGCTCAACACTACTTGGTTCATTTATACCTCTAGAGCGGGGTTGGATAACTGGGGTTTCAGCGACGTCGTTTTCTTGGGAGGAGGAGGAGGGCGACAACGTTTTTTTGGGAGGAATAAGATGGTGGGTGCAAAGTGAAAATGAAGAAAGAGAGGTTAATAGGAAAAATTGGGGTTTAGAAGAAGGGTATTTTAGATTTTTAACTGTGTGTATACTCATCATAGGAGGGGTGTAGTGAACGAGTGAGTGTCCTCATAAATGCTGTGTGGGTATAACCGTGACCTTAAAAAAAATTACAAAGGCCCACCATCAAAAGTGGAATAAAATACAAAAGGCTCAACATAGAAATAAAGGCGGAAAATGAGCCCAAAATAGGTGCACACATTATGGGCCCGTATATAAATTATGGGTTTGACTAAATGCACCTCCATTTCGGAGAGATGCACGCCCTCGATTGATGCACCCTATCTAAAATCGGCTTGAGATAGATGCATCCCTTTTAATTGTCATAAATGCCCTTTTCTTATATATATCTGAAAGTGTGCGTGCAAGTGTATACAGAGTGTTGTCTGTCGTGTTGGCACTGTCCAGACAACAATTGAGCAGCGGAAAGTAAAATAACACTTTGCAAATGGAATTATTCAAAATTTGTGTAGATTAAAAATAATCTACACGTATCACTATATTAAATAAAATATCAGTGAAACAAATCAACAACCTCGTAAGGTTTTGAACAACTACAACTCGAATGAGTTTGAAAAGATTACTAGAATCTATGAAACTATCTCCATTATAGATCTAACATAAAACTCTAGTAAATCAGATAATGATTTAACACACAAATATTCGGGTTTATAAGAGTGTGCAAATCTACAAGAAAGAACAAGAATATTCCTAACTAGAAGCGTCATGCATTCAATAACTAGTAATAGTGTTTAGCTTTCTTTCTTATGTGTCTTGTATTGAAGGCAGTGTCCTCTATTTATAGACTTGTAGTACGAACTGCCCTCAATCCCCTTGATCATCTCAGCCATTGGATCAAGGTGGTTTTGATAACCTCCCTTCACATCTCCATAATTTTAGGGCCTTGTATAATAATGCTCAGAAACTACTCACTCCCGTGCAACTGCTTGACCTGGGTGTTGCCCACGTTTTCTACCTACATTAAGGACATCACTAAGCAACAAGTGTAAGGTTAGAGTTAGTAAAAGGAGAAAGGGCAAATTCTGATGTTGTCTTAGGTGTTGGGAACATTTAGTACAACACTTGACTGAAGTGTTGGATCATTAAACAAAACACCTATTCAAACATCAACAATCTCCCCCAATTTGACATTTCTACATCAACACCACTGATGTTCACAACATTCAGAATATTGATTAAGAAAACAATACAAGTGATATTTCAAAGTAGAAATAAATTTAGTATTTAGTCAAATTTAAAAACTACTTCTAAGTCAAAACAGTACTCAGATTTAAACCAACAAAAACATAAAGTAAATTGTATCTGGAACAGAAAATTAAAAACATGAGTACAGGCTTGAGTGAGGAAATAAATGAAAGCAGTAAAAGGGAGCATTAGGCTGAATGGATCAGCTGCATCTACACAGTCTGCACGAACTCCCCCATACTCTGAACTCCCCCATTCTTCAAGCCTTCAGTGTACATAGAGATCTCCATAAAGATCCTCAATGTCTTGGGCATCTTGGTCTAGATCCTTATCCATGGCATCCTGCATCTCTTCATTGTCATCAGATTGAGGAACTACAACTGCATCTGAGTTGGGAATGGCTGCTGTACTGGGAGCTTCTTCCTGAACAGGTACAGCTTCTGAACCTTCTACTTCCCTTGGACTTGTGTGACCTGTGTGAACATCTGTTGTCACTCCCAATGTAGAAAGTAAGCCCATCCAGAATTGTTTGAAGTGTTTATGTGGTTAAAATGCCAAAACTATTTGAAGTGTTTTTAATTTTATATGATTTTCCTTTGAAGCAATACAGAGGTGAAAAACTGCCATGTTTCTGGGTTGAGATTACAAAAATTCCCTCACACAACTCGCTTAGTTTTTGGAACTAATTTTCAACTATGTTAACTTATTGTGTCTTAGCTTTCATAGGAATTTTACCTAGACACATTTATATTTTTAATGATTTTTCTAACAACAGTGTTTGTTCTTTATAAAAAGTAAACTATTTTGATGTTCAAAAGGAAATACAAGAATAAATAACAATGGATAATATTAAAATGAAATGTTTTTATAGATATTGCTACTGACCTTTATAGTTGTGTAGGTTTTGGCCTTACACTTTTATAAGAAACGAAGAAGTTTTAACAAATCCTAGAAAATTTCTTATCACGGTCCATTTCGGTCTAGTTTTTCAATGGTCTTACAAAATTTATAAGTAATATTCTATAAGTTATTTTTAAATGAAAACTTTATTATGTGCACCACTGTATATTTGGAGTCTACTGTACAAAATTTATGAATTTTAAGAATTTCTATGATTTATGATAAATAATTTACTACAGGCTGTCTTTTTAGATAATTTAAACACATGAAATGAATTTGATAAAATTTTGTGAATAAACTGTTTATTGAAAATTTAT
The DNA here is from genome assembly GCA_963675135.1 of Galeopsis tetrahit. Classification (NCBI taxonomy): domain Eukaryota; kingdom Viridiplantae; phylum Streptophyta; class Magnoliopsida; order Lamiales; family Lamiaceae; genus Galeopsis; species Galeopsis tetrahit. The sequence goes on from OY776122.1 coordinate 37,975,647, forward strand.
TCTTTTTCCAGAACAAACAAATTGGAATTATATGTGTAATTGAAGCATTTTTATAATACACTTTAAAGGTGCTTAGGATTAATTTAATTATCTTCTCCAATGTGTATTTTCATGCGATTCCAAATAGCTTCATAACTAGGTTTGACCATTTGATATGTGACGAAACTTAAATAGAGATGTTCTAAACTTATTGATAATTTGATAGTGTCACCTATATAGATATATGTACAAGAAGATATACGAATATATATATATATATGTACTTTAAACCTAAAAAGTTGAGTAAATGTGTCGAGTGCAGTGCAAGTCAGTCGGATCCTCAGGAGGCTAGCCTGCTATCAACGAACGACAAAGTGGGTAACGTTTATTTACATTTGCATTGTTTAGATTAATTTATGTGTGAATACGAGCAGACAGATCTTCAGATTATGCTCTGTGTGAACTCTGTGTGAATTAGCAAGTTGACGAACTTTGCTCGCAAGTCTACGGACTATGCTCTGTGTGAAATAGGCAAGTCTACGGACCATGCTCTATGTGAAATAAGCATGCCTACGGACTATGCTCTGTGTGAAATAAACAAGTCTACGAATTATGCTCTGTGTGAGCAACATATAATTCTTCGGACCATGTTCTGTGTGAAGTGAGTCGGGTTCATGGGACTCGACGTGTACTCGATTGACATATTAATTAGCCTTTTTAATGTGCATACATAGTAAATGTTATCCTACTGGGGTTCTCCTCCGGGAGAAGACTCATGATGCTACTTTAATCATTTCAGGTTTCGTAGACGAGGAGGAGGACGTGTGATTGACTGGGCAAGCTTTAATAAACGTTCTCCTAAAATTTTAAGTTTTACGTAAGAAACGTATTTAGTATTATTACGACTGATGTTATCTTTAAGTTTAATTCCGTAATTAAGTATGAACTACGAGGTCAACTGACCGAACCTATTTAAACTACTAGGATGTTTGTCTACTCTTTAAATGTTAATTTTCATGTGTGACAACCTTATTGTAAATTGTCGTGTCTTCTAATGTTAAAGTATTTTAGATATCACATCACTCATATAACGATTTAGAATTTTATAATGTTTAGGTCAAGTACACGTTTGGCTTAGAAATGTGGGTGACACACGAGTTAGGCACAAGCACGGTATTCTTTAAAAAAAAAAAAGAAAAAAAACTCGTGTATCTTTTATTGAAAAGTCTTCCGCTTGAATTTATTTAAGTCAAAAAGTGCTCTTTCAAACCGTAGCGCCCATCGGGATTTTGGGGGTGTTATAGCGTGGTATCAGAGCCGAGGTTGGATTTTTCCTCCTCGGACTCTAGGTCAAACATTTTCTAATGAAGTGATATGAATGATAAACATACATTAAAATTTATCATATGATGATTAAGAATAAAAAAAGAATAAAAGGCCCACAGTCAGCACATATCTGAATCGCCTCCAGGTAACCGTTTTATATTATTTTAAAAGTTTATGAGAAGTTTTATGGAAATGGATGTTTACGAGAGAAAGAGATATACGTTCATGATTAAATGAATGACAAAGAGTTAGAACAAAGGAAATGGATATGAGTTGAGTGAAGGATTAATGAAATGTTTTAATTGATAAATCGATTCACAAATGTTGTTTCTTCGAAATTTCATGCATTTTTTAAATGTAAACCCCGATATCTTGGGATTAAACCTTACTTAGAAATGATTGCCTATGATGGATCGTGATGAGGCACGTAGAGAGCGTTACGAGAGTGAGTGCCGAGACCGTTACTAGCGTAGTAAAAAAAAATGGAACCAATAGCCCAATATCGTTACGAAATACGAGCCTAAGACCAACTCTCTCTATCGGTATGCGACACATTTGGTGGAACCGATAATCGTAGGGCACGTAGCTTTGAGAGGACTACGTCCAGAAGTGGGAGAAATAGAATTTGGGTTGAGGCTCCCACACTTTAGAGACGTTTTCGAAAGAGCAAGAATCGTGTCAATGAGTTTAGGGTTGGAGAATGAACAACGATAAATCCCGATCCAACTTAAGCGGAAGGGTGCGCCACAACCTGGACCGAGAGGGAATACTATGACCAGGAATGTTCGACCCCCCTCAGTCCCATATCCCTCGAGAAACACCCCACTTTGCTCAACGTGCAACAAGAATCACCAAGGAGAGTGTCTCCTGGGAACACGCAACTGTTATTGGTGCCGGAAATCCGGTCATTTGGCCAATGCGTGTCCTGAAGCAATGAGTACCCAATGTGGAGTTGCTAGGGGTAACGAGCCGCGACCACCAAGGGCGCTAAACCCTCGAGGAGTGAACCAGAAGAGTAAGGCTAAGCTGAACGCAATGCCTAACATCGAGTTCGCTGAAGAGGATGAGTACTTAGAAGAAGAGCAAATGGAGGAAGGCGATAGGGCCAACGAAACTGTGGCAGGTACGATACTTATCTCGAATATGCCTGCATATGTTTTATTTGATACTGGAGCATCGCACTCCTTCATATCTGATGCTTTTAGGAAGGAACTTAGGTTAAACTGCACTAAGAATGTAAACTTAGAAGTTAGAGTTTCTTCAGGAGAAAATATTATGATTAGAAGTTTGGCTAAGAATGTTAAGTTAAGTATCAGTGGGAATGACCTACCTGCCGACTTATATGTGATCGGAATGAAGGGCTTTGACATAATTTTAGGGATGGATTGGTTAAGTAAAAACAAAGTTGTGATTCGGTGCATGGATCGAGAAGTAGACCTGGAGACATTGGACGGTCAACGTCTTACTTTCCATGGGAAATATAAGCAAGGGCACATACCTGTCATATCTGCCATGAAGACAGATAAGTTGTTGAAGAAAGGAGGGTGTCAAGCGTATTTAGTGAACATTGTAAAAGTGGAAAAGGAGAAGTTGACACCGGCTGGCGTACTAATAGTGAAGGACTACCCTGATGTATTTCCAGAAGACCTTTCTGGACTCCCACCAGATCGATCCATAGAATTCACTATCGACTTAATCCCCGGAGCTGCACCAGTGTCAAAAGCCCCATATCGAATGGCACCAAAGGAATTGCAAGAATTGAAGGTACAATTAGAGGAACTGTTGGATAAGAAGTTTATCCAACCCAGTGCTTCGCCGTGGGGAGCACCAGTCCTTTTCGTAAAGAAGAAAGACAGGACTATGAGAATGTGCATTGATTACCGAGAACTTAATCGACTGACCATAAAGAATAAGTACTCGTTGCCTAGGATCGAAGATCTCTTCGATCAATTGAGAAATGCGAGCGTATTCTCCAAGATTGATCTCAGGTCTGGGTATCACCAATTTAGGACTAGGTATGGTCATTACGAGTTCACTGTAATGCCATTCGGAGTTACGAATGCGCCCGCAGTTTTCATGGATTTGATGAACCGTGTGTTCCACGAATACGTGGACAAATTCGTCATCGTGTTTATTGACGACATTTTAATTTACTCAAAAGATACTAGACAACATGAGGAACATCTTAAAGCAGTCTTAGAAGTTCTACGACAGAAGAAGTTGTACGCTAAGTTTAGCAAGTGTGAGGTTTGGCTCAATAAAGTGGCTTTTCTTGGACATGTAATCACGGTTCAAGGGATAGAAGTTAATCCCGCGAAAGTTGAGGCAATTTTGAATTGGAAGGTACCAACCAATGCAAGTGAAGTTCGCATTGGCTTGGCTGGGTACTATCGAAGATTCATACAGAACTTTTCGCGTATCGCAAAACCACTCACGCATCTCACAAAGAAGAGTGAAAAGTTCAAGTGGACGCCAGAATGTGAAGTCAGCTTCCAGGAGTTAAAACAGAAGCTTACGACTGCACCAGTTTTAGCAGTCCCGGATGGGTCAGAAGGGTTTGTAATCTACACAGACGCCTCCAAGTCGGGACTAGGGTGCGTTCTAATGCAGCATGGAAAGGTCATAGCATACGCATCACGACAGTTGAAGGTTCATGAGCAGAACTATCCAACACATGACCTAGAGTTGGCCGCAGTTGTTCATGCACTAAAAACCTGGAGACATTACTTGTATGGTGGGAAGTGTGAAATCTATACAGATCACAAAAGTCTGAAATATTTCTTTACACAGAAAGAGTTGAACATGCGCCAACGAAGGTGGCTAGAATTGGTAAAAGATTATGATTGTACCATCCTCTACCACCCAGGTAAGGCAAATGTGGTAGCTGATGCGCTTAGTAGGAAAGGAGATGGACACTTAGCGTTATTACTCACCCAACAGGACCATCTGATCGAAGAATTTGACCGAATGGGAGTAACGATCGTCAAACCAAACCAAACAACTTCGATGTTAGCCACCATGTCAGTCCAACCAATGTTGAGCGAACGAATAATAAAAGCGCAAAATGGCGATCGATTTCTCCAACTAATGAGCAAAAAGGTCAAGGAGAACTCGACCAAGGACTTTACGATAGCCCCTGCTGGAGCGTTAGTATTCAGAGGAAGAATATGCATACCAAAGAAGGAGGAATTTCGAGACGAGATTATGAGAGAAGCTCACAACACACCATATACCGCACATCCTGGTGAAACAAAGATGTATAGAGATCTTAGGAGCAACTTTTGGTGGAGGGGCATGAAACGGTCGATCTCACAGTTTGTCAAACGATGTCTCACCTGTCAGAGAATCAAACCAGATCATTAGCGACCGGTTGGACTTTTGACACCATTAGAAATTCCTGAGTGGAAATGGGAACATGTGACAATGGATTTTTTGACATGCTTACCAAGAAGCCCTAAACAACATGAGGTTGACCAAAGTAGCTCGATTCATACCAGTCAAAATGAATTATTCAATGGACCGATTGGCTAAACTGTACGTAGATGGAGTAGTACGGCTACATGGAGTGCCGACGTCGATTGTATCCGACCGTGATCCACGGTTTACGTCAAAATTTTGGAGGAGTTTGCAACCAGCTATGGGAACTAAGCTGAATTTCAGCACTGCTTTTCATCCACAGACAGACGGGAAAATAGAGAGAACGAACCGAATTCTAGGAGATCTTCTGAGGGCATGTAACTTGGACTTTGGAGGAAATTGGGAAGATTACTTGTCCTTAGTAGAATTTGCGTATAATAACAGCTATCAATCCTCCATTGGGATGGCACCATACGAAGCACTCTATGGACGGAGATGCAGAACGCCCATCCATTGGGATGAAGTTGGAGTGAGACAAATTTTGGGCCCAAAATTAGTGGAAAGGTCTGTGGAGGCAATCAAAAGGATTCGGGAGAGAACCAAGGTTGCCCAAGATCGCCAAAAGTCTTATGCAGAATCGCGAAGAAAGGACTTGCAGTTCGAAAAGGGTGAAAAGGTATTTTTGAAAGTTTCTCCCATTAAGGGAATAGTTCGGTTTGAAAAGGTATTTATTTACATTTTCATTGTTTAGATTAATTTATGTGTGAATACGAGCAGACAGATCTTCGGATTATGCTCTGTGTGAATTAGCAAGTTGACGAACTTTGCTCGCAAGTCTACGGACTATGCTCTGTGTAAAATAGGCAAGTCTACGGACCATGCTCTGTGTGAAATAAGCATGCCTACGGACTATGCTCTGTGTGAAATAAGCAAGTCTACGAATTATGCTCTGTGTGAGCAACAGATAAGTCTTCAGACCATGTCCTGTGTGAAGTGAGTCGGGTTTATGGGACTCGGCGTGTACTCGATTGACATATTAATTAGCCTTTTTAATGTGCATGCATAGTAAATGTTATCCCACTGGGCTTCTCCTCCGGGAGAAGACTCATGATGCTACTTTAATCATTTCAGGTTTCATAGACGACGAGGAGGATGTGTAACTGACTGGGCAAGCTTTAATAAACGTTCTCCTAAAATTTTAAGTTTTACGTAAGAAACGTATTTATTATTATTACGACTGATGTTTTCTTTAAGTTTAATTCCGTAATTAAGTATGAACTACTAGGTCAACTGACCGAACTTATTTAAACTACTAGGATGTTTGTCTACTCTTTAAATGTTAATTTTCATGTATGACAACCTTATTGCAAATTGTCATGTCTTCTAATGTTAAAGTATTTTAGACATCACATCACTCATATAACGATTTAGAATTTTATAATGTTTAGGTCAAGTACACGTTTGGCTTAGAAATGTGGGTGACACACGAGTTAGGCACAAGCACGGTATTCTTTAAAAAAAAAAAAAAGAAAAAAAAAACTCGTGTATCTTTTATTGAAAAGTCTTCCGCTTGAATTTATTTAAGTCAAAAAGTGCTCTTTCAAACCGTAGCGCCCATCGGGATTTTGGGGGCGTTACAATTTAGGTAGAGATAGTAGATTGAATTATATTTCTCTTGGATTATTTGGATCGAGAGGACTTTTAACTCATTATTTTGTGATCAATCTTATAGAAAAAGCACAACACCACTTAAGTAGATTGTTAATCATAGATGGATTCATTAGTATTATGATCAATCGTATTTGAGTTTTACGCGTTTTCTCTCTCGTTTTTGTGATTTGCATGAGCACTTTGTTGATCGATTTCTTTATTACTCTTTAATTGTTTACTTGTGACACTTAGGTAGATAATTAGGGGTAATTTCATAACTCAAACTTTATCGACCACGTCTATTTAGAACTTACATCGACAAACTACGCTTTTACACTACACCTCTCCGTGGGATCGACCTCGTACTTATCACGCTACAATATACGTCGTATACTTGCGGTCGTGTATTTTGGTGTTGCATAATACGTGAATCACTGACCCCTTAGAAATTGTTTGCACCTTAGCACTACAAGAAACAAGGGGAATATCGACGAAAATTTTGCGACAAATCTAAATTTCATCACTAAAATCATTTTTTAGCAACGAAATAGAAATTTTCGTCGCTAAATTGTTAGATTTAATATTTGCAACAAAATTTATATAATTCGTCGCTATATTAGCAACAAATTTCTTCATTTTGTTGTTAATAATCAAAACAGCAATGAAAATTATATTTCGTCGCTAATATGTTGCGATGAAATATAAATTTTCGTGGCTAATTTCTTGAAATTAATTTTTGCAACAAAATTTATATATTTCATCGCTATATTAGCAACAAATTGCTTCATTTTGTTGTTAATAATCAGAACAAAAATGAAAATTATATTTCGTTGCTAATATTTTGCGATGAAATATAAATTTTCGTGGCTAATTTCTTGAAATTAATCTTTGCAACAAAATTTATATATTTCATCGCTATATTAGCAACAAATTGCTTCATTTTGTTGTTAATAATCAGAACAACAATGAAAATTATATTTCGTTGCTAATATTTTGCGATGAAATATAAATTTTCGTGGCTAATTTCTTAAAATTAATTTTTGCAACAAAATTTATATATTTCATCGCTATATTAGCAACAAATTGCTTCATTTTGTTGTTAATAATCAGAACAACAATGAAAATTATATTTCGTTGTTAATATTTTGCGATGAAATAGAATTTTTCGTGGCTAATTTCTTGAAATTAATTTTTGCAATAAAATTTATATATTTCATCGCTATATTAGCAACAAATTGCTTCATTTTATTGTTAATAATCAGAATAGCAATGAAAATTATATTCCGTCACTAATATTTTGCCAAGAAATAGAAATTTTCGTGGCTAATTTATTGAAATTAATTTTTGCGATGAAATTAAAATATTTCATCGCTATAATAACAACGAATTGCATCATTTTGTTGTTAATAATCAAAACAACAATGAAAATTATATTTCGTCGCTAATATTTTGTGATGAAATATAATTTTTTGTGGCTAATTTCTTGGAATTAATATTTGCAACAAAATTAAAATATTTCATCGCCACACTTTCAACAAATTATTTTATTTTGTTGTTAATAATAAGAACAACAATGAAAATTATATTTTATTAGCGACAAAATTGAAATTTGCATGACTAATTTTGTGGATTTAATATTCGAGAGAAAATTAAAATATTTCATCACTATATTAGCAATACAATATTTTATTTTATACTTAATAACCAGAACAATAATGAAACTTATATTTCGTCTCTAATATTTCATGTTTAATTCTAATTAATTAAAAATGGTTGTTGTTTAAACATAATAAAGGGAAAAAGTTTGAGTGCATGCACAATGTGAAATAATAGAGACGATTCCAGCACTATGATGTTTGAAATAATAGGATCAATATAATTTCATTTACTTTTACTCATTAATTTGACATATTAAGTTTTTTATTTGATTTATTTTGGGGAATAATTTCTTGATTTCATTTTGTATAATTTATTTTATGTTTTTCTGTTTTCTTGATTTCATTAATTATTTATTGTTATTCCCGCTAAGAATGAGGGAAGAGTACTACTTCAAGTATGCACATTAAATCAAGAAAATCGGTTTATATAATTAAATGTTTAATAATTCTCCAAATTCTGTGTCTTATAAATAAGTTTGAATGTTTATAAAAATATTTATAAATATGATGATACAAATGAAGATGGACATAAAGATGAGAGGACGAAGATTGGATGTAATATTTATAATTTTTTTACAATTGTTAAAGTAACATTGATTTTTTACCATTGGAATTGTTTTAAAAATTACAATATTGTTGGTCCTTGATGGAGTATGACACAAGTGTATGGGGGGAAGGGGGGGAATGCACTTGTGTATGCAAATTCTTTCCTTTTTTAAAACAATTTGATCTAATCAGGAAGGTTGTCTGACAACTATCCTGAGTGAACTTCAATAGATACTTGTCCTACTGAAAACTTATGAAGTAGTCAGTTGGATAACTATCTAAAAGAGTTGCTAAGTGCGGAATGTGGTTGGCCTTTTGAAAGAATACTCCAAATTAATTTCAGAAAGCAAACAGTTGATCAGAGAGTTTGTCAAAAACCGTTTTTCTTGACTTACTGAAATTGACTCTTTAAGAATGATTAATTGTAAGCAATGTAAGTAAGAAAATGAGTGCAGTAAGTAAATGACACAGCAATTTATAGTGGTTCAGAGACTCAAGCTACTACATCCACTTTCCCTGATTGAATAGGATAATTCCTTAACAATGGAATTAACTTGTTTTATAGTGCCAAGGTGCACTGATCAACAACACTTCCTTAGTGCTTTGATCCCTAGGATAATATGAGTCCTAGTGCTCAATCTCTCTGAGTTAAGACTGTGTTTCTCAATAACAGTCCTTAACTCCTCACTTCTACAACAAACATTACTTCACTCAATGAGGTAAGGGTTTGAGGTTTTGGTTCCAACTAATAGAGATATCCTTTACAATAAGAACAGTGTAAAGGGTTAGGATATCTCAATGCTAAGCTTGGGATATTACAAGAAATGGCTTAACTTTTGAAGTGATCAGGAAACTTGGAATTCTTAAGAACAGCTTTTGGTTTCCTTTGATTGCTTGATGATAGTTTGATAGCAGATAGTTGGATGCTTGAATCCTTGGATCACTTCTGAATTTATAGAGCAATTTGATCAACTATCCGTTGGAGAGATAACATTTCAAATTGTCTATTTGCAGCTTCCTTGAAACGGCTATGGAGGGCAACCTTCTATTATTCAGTGAGTAAAAGGCTCTCCAATGGTTGCTTGAACGAATGTGTTGACTTTTGAACAATGCGGCTGTAAAGACTTGTGTCAGTTTCCAAATATGCACACTTTCCAATGTTGATTGTGGCAGACTTTGTACTCTACCAACGATCAGATGGGACAAGTGCCCTGAACATTCCTGCTGTAGTTGGAATGTTCCAACATTCATTCAATTCTTCAGTCTTTAATGCTCCTAAGTCTTTTAATGCTTGTTCAGGCTTGTTGGCAATAAATGCTTCATTAAATTTGTCTTCTGAGTAAGCATCATTTAATGCTCTTGATCATCAAAACTTCAAAGGCTAATCTGATGCAGCTCTTATCAGTTCAATGTAGCTTGTCTACTTATCTTTGACCACTCAGCCATGTTGTCCTCTTTAGCAATCTTACCATGTTGTCCTAACATACTAACACTTAACAAGCTGCCTAACATTCCAGCTTTGGACAACTATCCTGAAGTATAAATCTCACAACATTTCTGAGATTTAGACTTAAGCAATTTTACTGTCTCAACTATCCTGAGACAACTACACTGATGCATACTAATGTGTATTGTTGATGTTGAAGACTTGATGATGTTATCGAAGATGTTATCACACAAGGCTGCAACATCTTAATTCGACCTTTCTTATTTTTTCCTAAGTCCAAATTCTGGTTTCTAGCTAATGCTGCTTTGGATGTTGTAACATCGCAGGTTGAAGATCTAGAACATTCTACAACGTTCCAGACTGGAAGGATCTGGAAGCTTGCAGAAGTATGTAGATCATGTGGTTGCCCTTGAGAACGTCCAGAACTGGCTGGAAGATCCTAGAAGGCAGTTGGGAGAGAAGAAAGGATGAGATCCTACATTTTAGGAGATCATGGATGAAGGTTCTAGAATGCATATTCATGCCTATAAATACAGCAGAACCGTGATCATCATCCATCAATCGAAGTGCCATTCTTTAATTACTAAACTAGTGTTCATCCTGTTAGGAATTAATTGTCATTGGCATGTTCTTGTCGGTGTGCCGAAGAGTCCAAACTTCCTGTACAACATAAACTTCTCTACACATCTTTGATAGATAGATCATAGAGATAGATTAGTTTTTGGTAGTGTAATTTTTACACTTAAGCCGTCTTTAGACTCGATAGGTTATCAAGTCTTATTTCCGTTGTGAATATTTGTTCACACACCATTTGTATTCACATAATTATTAGTGAAAGTTTCGCCCTGAGGCTCGCATAGATTTTAAATTAAAATCTATGTTAAAAAGTTAATTCTGTGTCTTTGTGTTTTCATACTTTCAAGTCTTCCGCTATTCGTATTCTGATATTCTATAATCGAGTCAGTGTTACATTGAGTGTTCTAACATTGAGTGTAGCATCAGTCTTGTTTTACTTAACACGCACACTTTCAGTTGGTATCAGAGCCGATACCTGACGACACTAGGTTTAGATCCTTGTTTTTTAATTAGTGTGTTTTAGTATTTATTGTGTCTTTGCAAAAATGGAAACACATCACATCTCTACAGCACTTAGGCCACCCGTTTTAGATGGTACAAACTATGCATATTGGAAACCTAAGATGCGCATGTATATCAAGTCTATTTATGAACGTGCATGGAGGACAGTACTTACAGGTTGGGATGCACCAAAAACTCCAGTAGATGAAGACAATGAAGTTCAACTCAAGAAGGAAGTTGATTGGACGGCTGACGAGATAACAACAGCAGGGTTTAATTCTAAAGCTTTAAATGCTATTTTTACTTCTGTTGATATTTCTATGTTTAAAATTATTTCTAATTGTTTAACTTCTAAAGAAGCTTGGGATAGATTACAAGAGCATTGTGAATGTTCAGATAGTGTTCGAAGAACAAAACTTCGAATGCTAGGGACTAAATTTGAAAATCTCCGAATGAGGGAAGATGAGACCATATCATCTTATAATGAACGTTTAAGTGAGATTGTCAATGAATCACATTCTCTTGGTGATCCTATTTCGAATGTGAGAGTAGTTCATAAAATTTTGCGTTCAGTTCCTAAAAAATTTAATGCAAAAATATGTGCTATAGAAGAGGCTAAAGATACTGATAAATTGAGTCAAAATGAGCTAGTAAGTATTCTTAAAACTTATGAGATGAACACTACTCAATTTGATGAAAACAAAGATGATAAAAAGGTGGTTGTTTTTAAAGGAGAGACATCACAAGGTTCTGAAATACAGCCTATCATCACTGAAGTCGATTCAGATGATGATGTGATGGATCTATGTTATGACAATCCAGACAACATGGCCTTTCTCACTAAGCATTTTAACAAGTTTTTGAAGAAAACAATGAACAGGTCCAAAGGGAATATTCAGCCAAAGATCCAGATCAACACATCAACACCACAACCAGAGAAGAGAAGGAGTCAATTTCCACCAAGAATATCACAAAGTGAAGGTAAACCAAGGTATGATCCTGAATATAGAAAATCAGTTCAATGCAATGCATGTTCTGGTTATGGCCATTATGCAAATGAATGTGCCAATACTAGACTCAAGCAAAAACTGAATTTTAGTGCTACCTTAAGTGATGATTCAGATGATGAAAAAGTTAAATCAAAAGAAATTAAATTTGCTTTTCATACTCAGGTTGATTATGATGACTCTTTAGATGATGATCTAGATGAAACAGACTCAGATGTTGAATTGGATGTTACAACATCAGAAACAACATCAAGTCAAAATCACCCAGATTTGAACTGTTTTAATGGTTTTGTTGATGATACAGGAATAAGGACAGAAGATTCGAAATACCAGAAGTTATTGGAGGATTTGAACTCTCAAAAACTCACTCTTGATTCCTTGAATAAAGAGAATGAGGATCTGAAAGGAACAATCACCAAACTAGAAGTTATTCTTACCAGAAGAGATTTAGAACTCTGCAAATTAAAGGAAGAATTGAAAAGTTCTACCTTGAGTTTCAGAAAATATGAAAAGAGTGCTTCTGATATGAATGATATTTTGGTATTTGGTAAATCTAACAATCAAGGTTTAGGTTATGATGGTGAAACTGCATCTATTTCTAAAAGTTTTGCAAATCCAGTGAAGTTTGTGAAGGCTAATGCTAAAACATATGTTGAAGCATCAGCACAAACAAAACCTCACAAGGCTAAAACTTTTAAATAGTTATTTGTGTGCCATTATTGTTCTAAATTAGGTCATATTCGTCCTTACTGTTTGAAAATGAAGAAAGATTTTACTGATGAGAAATTGTTACCTAAAAAGTTGTCACATTCGAAGAAACATTTCTCAAAATCTACTTGGAAAAAGAAATCTGATGTTACCTGTAATGCAGTCCACACTTCTTTGAAAGCATGTTTACCTGGTCTATGGTATTTTGATAGTGGTTGTTCTAGACATATGACAGGACAAATTGACTACTTATCTGATTATGCTACTGTAAATGGTGGATATGTTACATATGGTGGAGGTTCAAAAGGAAAAATCATTGGAAAAGGAACTTTAAATGTTAAAGGTTTTCCTAAGCTTAAGAATGTCTTGCATGTTGATGGATTGCTTGCTAATTTGATTAGTATAAGTCAATTATGTGATGATAATTTGCATGTGAAATTTGACAAAGATTCATGTTATGTTCTTGATAAAGATGATGAATGTTTAATGACTGGTACTAGGTCAGCTGATAATTGTTATCTTATTGGAACAAACAATGTGTGTAATTTGTCAAAACATAATGAAAATGTCTTATGGCATCAAAGATTGGGTCATGCAAATTATAGATCATTAAAGAAGCTAGTCAAGCTGAAGCTGTGAAAGGATTACCAAACTTGAAGTTTGACGAAATCACTATATGTGAACCATGCCAGAAAGGTAAGCAGGTAAGAGTGTCGCACAAAATGCTGTCACATTGTTTGACACATCGTTGTTTTGAGTTGCTTCACATGGATTTAATGGGTCCTATGGAAACTGAAAGCATTGGAGGAAAAAGGTATTCACTTGTTGTGGTAGATGATTACTCTAGGTTTACTTGGATAGAATTCTTAAGAGACAAATCTGAAACATTTAATGCTTTTAAAGTTCTTTACAAAAGGTTAAAAAATGTGTTTAACTTGAAAGTTAGCAAGATTAGAACTGATCATGGTAGAGAATTTGAAAATAGCATGTTTACAGATTTTTGTGAAAAGAAAGGTATAATGCAAGAATTTTCATCTCCTAAAACTCCACAACAAAATGGAATTGCTGAAAGAAAGAATAGAACTCTACAGGAAATGGCAAGAGTCATGCTTACTTCCAAAAGTCTTGCTAAAAGATTTTGGGCTGAAGCATTGAATACAGCATGTCATATCGCCAATAGGGTTTATATTCGATCTGGTTTTAAACAAACACCATATGAGATTTTGAACAACAGAAAACCAAATGTGAAGTACTTTCATGTATTTGGTTGTGTGTGTTATATTCTGAATGATAGGGATCAACTCCATAAGTTTGACTCTAAAAGTGATAAAGGTTTCTTCTTAGGCTATTCTAGAAATAGTAAAGCTTATAGAATCTATAACCTTAGGACTAACACTGTTCAAGAATCTGTTAATGTTGTGTTTGATGATGATAAAGGTCTTACAGATGGAAATGAAGAAGAAGATGTTTCAGAGGTTACTGAAAAATCTGGAGATTCTCTGAAAACTGAAAATGTTGCTCCGAATGTTACAACATCTGGAACAACATCGACAGAAAGTTCAACAGAACCTACACAGAATAATCAGTATGTTCCCAAAAGAAATATTTCTTCAAGGATTGACAAAAGTCATCCATCGAACCAGATAATAGGTGATGCTACAGTTGGAGTGCAGACAAGAGGCAAAGTAAGAGCTAATAAGGTAGATGTGGTAAGAACATTATGCATGTCTTCTATATGTAATGTAGTGAATGCAGAGTGCTATTATTCTGAAATTGAACCTAAAAATGTTAATGAAGCTTTAACTGATGAAAATTGGATCAATGCTATGCATGAAGAACTTAATCAGTTTGAAAGAAATGAAGTCTGGACACTAGTTCCAAGACCTGACAACACTAATGTCATTGGAACTAAGTGGATTTATAAGAATAAAACTGATGAGTCTGGTAACATTGTTAGGAACAAAGCAAGATTAGTTGCACAAGGTTACACACAAGTTGAAGGTATTGATTTTGATGAAACGTTTGCACCAGTTGCTAGGATTGAGTCTATTAGATTATTACTAGCAATTGCAAGTTTTATTGATATTAAACTTCATCAAATGGATGTAAAAGCTGCATTTCTTAATGGAATATTGAATGAAGAAGCATATGTTGAACAACCTAAAGGATTTGAAAATCCACAATACCCTGATCATGTATATAAACTTAAGAAAGCATTGTATGGTCTTAAACAAGCTCCTAGAGCTTGGTATGGTAGGCTTACTGACTTTCTTTTGGAATTTGGTTTTATTAGAGGAGAAGCCGATAGAACTTTGTTCATTAAGCAATCTGGTGAAGATATGTTAATTGCACAAATTTATGTTGATGACATTGTTTTTGGTTCAACTTGTGATAATATGTTAAACCAATTTGTTGAAGCAATGACTGCAACATTTGAAATGAGTATGGTTGGAGACTTAAATTATTTTCTAGGTCTTTAAATCAAGCAGTGCAAGGATGTAATATTCTTCTCACAAGGTAAGTACGCTAAGAACTTGGTTAAAAGGTTTGGTCTTGAAAATTCAAAAAGCATGAAAACTCCTATGGGATCTACTTTAAAACTGTGTAAAGATAATGCTGGAAAAGATGTTGATCCAACATTGTATAGATCTATGATAGGAAGTTTGCTTTATTTAACCTCTAGTTGACCAGATATTATGTACAGTGTTTGTGTTTGTGCAAGGTACCAATCGAACCCTAAGGAATCTCACCTGAATGCAGTGAAGAGAATCATAAGATATATTGCAGGTACAAGTGAACTTGGGATTTGGTACACAAAGGATACAAGTAGTACACTAGTTGGATATAGTGATGCAGACTGGGCAGGAGATATAGATGATAGGAAAAGCACGAGTGGAGGATGTTTCTACATGGGAAACAATCTTGTGTCATGGCATAACAAGAAGCAAAATTGTGTCTCACAATCTACGGCCGAATCCGAATACATTGTTGCAGGCAGTTGTTGTACACAACTCCTATGGTTGAGTAAGATGTTCAATGATTATAGCTTAGAAAGTGACACATTAACTGTTTTTTGTGATAACACAAGTGCAATCAACATTTCTAAAAATCCAGTACAACACTCTTTGACTAAACACATAAGCATTAGGCATCATTTCATAAGAGATTTAGTAGAGAAAAGTATTGTGAAGTTAGAATATGTTCCCACTGAAAATCAATTTGCAGATATATTCACTAAGGCTCTTGACCATGAGAGATTCTCATTTTTGAGGAAATCTCTTGGTATGTGCACAACCTGAAAACCCAAGATGGATGTTGTTACAAATGCGGTAGCATTTGGAACAACATCAAGGGTAAGTGTAATCCTGATTGATTTAATTCATTCCATGATTCGTTAAATAATTCCTTTGTAAAATATCTTTGAATCTGAAATTTGTGGTACAAAAATAGACATGGTTTACACCTCTCAAATGCATATAAAAAGAATGTTGTTAGCATACTAAAAGATGTAGTTTATCACTGAGTAACTATGGAGCACGGAGTTCACTACTACGATGCCTTCTTTTCAAAAGGTGATTAAACAAATACATCAATATGGTCATAATCCATTGAGTAATTATGGGGCACGGAGTTCGCTACTACGATGCACTCTTCTAGAAAAATGGATCAATATGAACTAGGTGCTACAACACGAAAAGAAAAGAAAAATTAGGTGCAACACAAATGAAGCAAATTCATGTAAAAACCGTGTTGAGGTGTATTTAAAAATGTCTTGAGTACAACATTAAAAGATTTAAATTTATTTTTATTAGTTGTAATTATTTAATTAATTTTCTGGAATCTATTTTATTAAATGGAGGATACTAACCCACGGTTTTGTTTTTCCAGGTCATGCAAAGTTATTTTAATTTTGAGCCAATTTATTAATTATCTAATTAATCTGCAATTTTAGCCACTAACACCATGATCCAATATGGGATACCCATTTTTATTCTTCTTGACCGAAAATTAAGGTATCACAATCTGATCATGCAATCTTATTCCAGAATTTTCTAAAAGTGGTGGGACATTTTAATAACTTCCATTATATACTCTATAAAATCATCTCGTGGCTTTATGTTTAATTCATCAGTGTAAATCGAATTGTGTGAGCTGAAATTTCCAGAAATACAAATTGCAATTGTGTGTTTCGAATTGCGTGTCTATTTTCTTGAGCACTAATCATTCGTCTGAAGGGATTTAAATATGAAAAAGATGGGAATCACTTCATCTTCTCCAGCTGAAAATAATCCATCGCCCTCATCTTCGACTCCACTGCACCTTCTCGCAACAATGGCTTCCAACCAATCCGCCGGAAACACAGCTCCGATCACCACTGCCGCACCACTACCATCGCCACTAGCTACTCCGACCACCATTACCATTCCCCAAAACGCAACAATTGAGGAGTTTACCCGGGTAATTCAAACTATTTCTTCCAACCTCTTAAATTCGGTACCTATGCCTCAAATTTATGTTGGAGACGTTCCATTGAATATCCCTACTCAAACTCCTAATCCGATTCAAACCACTACTCCTACTCTGCAAAATCCCCAAACTGAAAACCCTACTGAGCCCGAAACCACTGAAATCACCATCCCCACTGAAATTGGTCCGATTGCTGCTCCTGTTGTTGAAACAACCGAAGCGACCGAGGGAAATGACACTCCCATGGTTGAAGCCGAGCTTGACAGAGCAGAGGACTCTGCCCACACTAGTTCCTCTCTCTCGGAATCGACTGAGTCAGAGCCTATGCCTCTGAAATCATCCTTGGTCAAAGGAAAACGAAAGCGGAGCCCTAAGAAACCAAAGAGGAGGTCCAACAGAGTGTTTTCGAGGGTGAACTATTCTGAGAGTTCACGAAAGAAGAAGCCCATGGCAGGTGATGTAGCTACTGCTCCAATTCAGGTCTTTACAGAGTCTGAAAAGGATAGCTCAGATGGTGAAATTGCTCATACTAAAGCTGCTGAAAAATACAGCTCTGACGAAGAGAATGTTCCTCTCATGGTACTGTGCAAGAAGATAGGAAAGAAATCAAAGCAAAGGAAGGATGCTACTCCCGTTGCTCCAGCACCAGTTGCAACCTCTGTTCCTGATGAAAGCCCTGATGATAACAACTCCACTGAATCCGATCAACCTAACTCTGAATCTGAACACACCTGTTGGTCCCTGAACGAGTAGTGAATGGGATTAAAGTCTAGAGGGGAGGGGTGAATAGACTTTAAAACTTTTTCAAGAGAGTTGGGAACCTCTTCTGATTGCTATGTCAGCTGGACTACAAGTCTGCTGGTCCAGGTGGCTATAGTGATCTGATAGAGGAGGTTATATGCGGAATTATGGTAGGCCTTGTTTAGACTCGTTCTTTTAGTTTCTTTTGAAAGTGCCAAGTTATTTACTTAATAGAAATACTCAGTTGATGCTGGTTTGAAAGTTGTGGCCTTGTTTTGAAGACAGTTAAAACACAGTATGCACTATATAAGATAAATGAAATGACAGTAAAGTAAAGTGCAGAAAGTAGATAACACCAGGTTTATAGTGGTTCGGATATACGATCCTACGTCCACTCTCACGTCCTAACGTGAAGTTTAATCCCTTTAATTTACCGCAAATTACAAGGGTCTTGACCTTTATAGTTCCAAGGATAGGACTTTGAGATCTGAGCCGTCCTAACAGCTACGGTCTCCACAAGTGATTGTAAGCACTTGCACTTTGAGGGTTTCAAAAACTTTAACCTTTCGGAGAGGGTTTGGGGTTTTTGAAGAGTATCCAACTAGTGATTCAAGCTTATAATTTGCTTAATCACTTTGCCTAAAACAAATGATATACAATGTGAAATAGATTTCAGGTTCTTAAGGGTTGGATAGAAATCACTTAAGAGCTATGGATAATCTAATGGATTCTGGCTCTTTGAGAATTCTTGAGATAATACGACTTTAGCTTGATTGCTTGCTGGAAATGTTTAATTCTCTTGTTGTGACTTCGTGTATTTGTGATTTCTCATCCTCTTGTATTTATAGTGGTGATTGCTTGCAACTAGCCGTTGGAGTTGACTAGCCGTTGGGGCAATCTTTCCATAATGGCTTGATTCCTTGATTCCAGCCGCTTGATTGCTTCAATCCTGGGATCATGTCAATCTTCTAAATAAGGTAGGTCTCTGTTTAAATTGCAAGATGACTTTGGAATCAGCCGAGTCCTGAAAGAGCACATAGTCGTCTGATCTGAACTTCTAGTCTTCTGACTACTCTTCTGGCCTTGAGTCTTCTGTCTTCTGATATCAGCAGAGTAAAACTCTTCTGATCTGGCAGTTCTTTTGTCCTGCTTTAGGCCATCTTCAATCTGGGACTCCATCAGTTAAGTAGGTATACAAGCACCTATCTTAACTGGTCTTCAAGGATCTCCTAGTCTTCATGTCTTCTACTCTTCTCATCTTGAGGAAGCGCATGTAAGCCTGGACTGTGCTGATCAACTGATATCTATACAGTCAATCACACAAGACTAGTCTAAGCTGTTCTATACAAAGTCAGCTGATCCTATTACATTTATAAACTCTAAGTGTTTTGGCCATCAAAACTATTCTAACATCAAGTAGGGCTTAGGGTGAATTTATATCCCAACAATTTCCCCCTTTTTTATGAAGCCAAAACTATATATGATAAATGCTCTTAATAAGATAAGATAAGAGTTTATAAACTTCATAAAAACAGAAGTATCTGATGAAGACAATGAGGGTTTGTCTTGAGAGCAAAGAGAACTAAACTTGAATATATATAGAACTTTTACAGATTACAAGTAATAGTTTCTTTAAAGCTTTGAAAGAGGTCTTCATCAGGTTTTCTGATCTTCAGATGCGGAAAGCAAGGTACAGACGAGATCGAACTTCTTCCATGTGCTGCAGGTCTGTAACATTCTCCTCTTCATAGATCTTCTCTAGGATCCTTTTGACTTCAATTAAGTCTGTTCTTCCAGAATCTAGAGTGGGAGGATCCCATTTGGGTTCTTCAGGAGTTAGAATTCTGCAGTTGTCAAGTTCTTTGGCTGTCTTGACTACTTCTTTCCAGAACTCTTGATCTTCCATGTTCATGAACTGATTGAACTGGAAGAATTCATCTTCATAGGTTGGGAGAGGGCCAAATTTTCTTACAATGTGGTGTTGAATTTGCCATTTCTTCTTTAGAGGGTACCACCTTGGTAGCTCATCTTGAAGGGCTAGACAATCCACATAGTTGCTATCAAACACCGGAACTTTATCTTTCTGTGCCAGAACATTTTCTTTCAATGCTTTGTCCTTGAGAGCTTTCCTGAGTTTGGTTATCTTCCTGTCAAATTTGGCTTTGACTGCTTTCGCATCTTTTAGCTTCTTTTGCTTAAGCTCTTGAGCTTCAAGCTCTTTTCTTTTCTTCAACTCTAAAGCCTCTTTCTCTTCTGCAGTAGGCTCTGCTGGGGTTGACTTCTTGCTTGATTTCTGAGCTTGCTCATCTGCTTGCTCATCTGCCTTCATTTTCCTAGTCATCCTCTTCTCAGGAATTTGTTCTGTAGAGGCAGTGATCTGCAGACTTTTGGCAGTTGCTTGAGTGGGAGCTTGGATGTCTTCTTGAGCAATTTCTTTGCCTTTGCCTTGCTTGCTCTTGATTTTGCTTGATAAACCACCCAAGGTTTCATTCAGCTCATCTTGAGATACTACCATTACAGCTTGCTGTGCAGTAGTCTTCTCTAGAGCTTTTATCAATACATCTTCCCCCTTTTTGGCTTCAGCAAGTGCAGCCGCAAAAGGCTTCATGGCATTCAGAATCTCCACTCTGAGAGCTTGTTGAAGAGCCATGACATTGACTTTGCCAATATGAGTCAGATGAGTGATGCTATGGTCTAGAATCTGAGCATGAGAGTTGGAGGAGGAGGCAGCTTCTATTTTAGCTGTAAGTGCTTCCAATTTGGTTGCTGTCTCCTTCAGCTGAATCTGAATTTTTTCATTCTCTGCTGTAGCTGATTGGAGAAGAGCTCAACCTTCAGTAGCACTTGCTTCAACATCTTCAATTCTTTTCTTGTAGGTGTTTTCCATGCGGTTGACCTCATTAGTGTAGAGATCAGCAAACCTGGTGGAATAGTCACCTGCCTTCTTCAGAATGCTGGTCAGATACTCACTTATCTGATTGTGAAGTGATTCTCCAAACTTGTCTTCAATGTCAATGATCTGGTCATGAAGACGAGTTCTCTGCTCCTTAACCGCCTTTTCAACATATCTTCCAAGCTGTAGGCCTAAACCCTTTTCAAAGTGTAGGTCTATTGCAGCCTTGACCTGTGAGCATATGTCTGCTGTATAGTCAGCTGTTGAAGTATAAGTGGAGGCAGTACCTTGAGGCTTTGGATGAACAGTCAGGGCTTTGCCTCTTTCTTCAGCTGAAAGGTACTCTTCATTGAGAAATGAGGTAGTGGCCTTAACCAGGTGGGACATGATGGTGTCTCATTTGTCAATGAAGTGAGTTAGAGTATCCTTAGGCATGAAGTGATCAGGAATAGTGATTACTTCTCTTTCAATCTCGGTACTGTTAGCTGGTTCAGCTGAGTCTTTCGCAGGAACGGACGCAGCTGAGTCATTCACTTTTGCTGTGTCATCTGTCTGCTGACCTGATATGCCTTCTGGGATAGAGACATCATTAGGTGGAATTCCTAGAATTCTGTGGCATACTGCTGTAAAGGCTTCTTCGGGCAGCAGTTGAGCAAAAGATGTAACTTGAGCAACTTCTTTTTGCTCCATTTCCCAGTCGAGGAAATTAGCTTTTCCTCCCATTCCTTCCATGACCTCAATAAGGTCATCCACATCATCTCTCCTGAGTTCAATCCAGGTGCAGATTCTGAGAACTTGTTCAAACTGAACTGATTCCTCATCAATACCAGGAATAGTAGACTTGAGCAGGTTTGCTATCTTCATCCTCATTATCTTCTCCCGTGTGCACATAGGGTAGTGTACCATTCTGTAGTGAGGTAGAGAGGGACCAGCTTGAGCAAGGTCTGCTGGTGCCATGTCTTCTGGAATAGAGGAACCAATGATGGTAGGAGTTTGTGTATGTGGGGTAGTTTCCTCTGCTGTGTGAGTATCAGCAGGGATTTGGGAAGTGATATGTTCTTGATCTTCAGTGATCTGTTCATCAGCAGGGTTTTGAGTCTGCTGGTCTGGTATAGTACCTTCATGAAGATCAGTAGAAGGTTGAACCTGTAGTGCTTGGACATCTGCTGTGTGAATGTCAGCAGGGGTGTTGGATGGAATCTGAGTTTGATCATCAGAGATCTGTGATTGGATGTCTGCTGTTTGAGCATCAGCAGGGGTTGGCAACAATGATTCAGGGGTTGTGGTAGGTTGTGCTTGTTCCTCTGCTGTGTGAGTATCAGCAGGGATTTGGATATCAGTGTTTGAGTGTTCAGATGGGTTGGAATCATCAGAGGGGTTGAAGGATGCAATCGGGGCTATTAACATGGGAGTAGGAAGCCTCGATTTCTTGGACTTTTTGTTGAAGGAAGAATTATTCTTTTTTATCTTCTGACCCTTTGACAATTTAGAAGGAGTAAGAGTGGGAGAGGGTTTAGAGGTACCTGCCTTCTTCAAGGGAGAGGCAGTAGGAGTGGCATCTGAATCAGATGGGGAGATGAGCCCTGATCTGATTAGATATCGTCTTTGTGCTAAGGTCTTATTGTCATCATCATCATCCTCAGCAGCCTTCTTCTGAGCCTCTTCTTTGGTTGGCTCCTCTTCTTCTTCTTCAGCAGAGTCATGATCAGACTCTTGTGCTGCCTTCTCAGCCAACAGCTTCCTCTTCTCTTCTTTCAACCTTTCTGCCTCAGCAAGAGCTTCCTTTCTCAAATAGTATTTGGAGATGTGAAAGGTCTTATGAGGTCCCATCTTGTACTTCTTTGGGAGAATATCTGGAAGGATGATGCTCAGCTTGTTGACAAAGCTGACTGTAGCTGCTACCTTCCATACCTTAGATTGTAAGTCCAAAGTGACTTTCTTTGCCTCAAGGGCAAATCTTTCTAGGAATAGTCCTTACCAGTCTCCATCGATCTGATCCCAGATTGCAGCCATTACTCGAACCTTTAAAGTAGTAACCGCATCATGACTGAATGTGTTACCAAGTAACATCTTGCCTGCAATATCCATCAAGGTTTGGAATTTTGGTTCAAGTTGGGATTTCTTGAGTCCAATTGCATCAGCAGCCTTGATTTTTCCACCAGTAAACATCTCCATATACTCCTTTTCTCTATTCATGATGTAGTTAGAGATATTTATCTTCCCCCTTGACAGTCCAAACAATTCTTGAAGGATTTCCCTTGTAACCTTGACTTTGTGTCCACCCATGACACTTTCAACATGAGAACCCTTCATCACAGCGTTTGCATAGAATGCCAGTACATCTTGCTCATAAACATTAGTTGGAGCTGCTTCCAGAAAGTCTCTGAGTTTAAGATTGACGCACCGAAGCAATATCTCCTTGTTCTCATCTGTGTGTTTGCCTTTGAAGAACAGAGCATTCTCCGTAAAAATCTTCCCTTCCTTGGACCACTTTGCAGCATCCAAGGTGCCAGTGTTCTTGGTCTTCTCGTCGTAAATTTCAATGATTGCCATAGTAGAGTTTGAGTGTTAGGGTTTGAAGGCTTGAAAGAAATTTGCAGAACGAGAGAGAGTAATATGAGCGACATGGTTTGGAAGAGTTTTTAAGGGTGTGAATATATACTCCAGAAAATTTTGATCTAACGGTAGATTTGGGTTTAATTTGGAGTAGAGCCCAAGATTTCCTTCTTTGATTTCTTAAATATGCCGGCTGGTTTTGCCATGTGGCAATATTTGATTTGCTGGCAATATGGTACTTGAGTATTAATGACATCATTACCAAAAATAGCCGTTGTGACTAATTTATGGTAAGAATTGATCATCAAGGCCGTTTTCTATAAGAGAATTGCATTCCTTATATAAGCCAATTTGTTTAATTACATTCAGGAATAAATCTAGAATGAATTACATGATCAAGACTAGTCATTATACTCTAAATTGGAGTGGTTTGGTCAGCAGAGTGAGGTCTTCTGATTTCTTCAAGATGTCTGCTGATTTTCTTTGAAAAGTCTTCTGGTCAGCTGAGTTGATCTTATGATCGGCTGAGTAGAGGAAACGATGTTTGCTGTGATGATCCAACCTGGATGGATCCTTCCAGCTTTATTGTGAGTGATGATCCAACCTGGTTTGATGGATCTTTCAGCTCCTTCTTTAAATCAAGTGAGACTGGCTTAGACAAAATCCCACTGATTTAACTGCTTCTCACCATCGGATGTTCCTCATCATCAGATGGGATGTAGCATCTAATGTGCTCTTGTTGAATTTCTTCGCTTCTCTTGAAAGGGAAGGAAGGTTGAGGGGTGCTTCAATGGAGTTGAAGAGAGGGCCATGGACTCAGCCTTCATGTTCTGTTTAGACACAGTAGCTTTTGATAACAAGCTCTCCATGTAGAACTTCCTTCTGGAGAAGAAGCTCTGCTTGCTTGCTACTTTGTCCTCTGCATCTCTTCCTCCTTTAGCTTTCAACAAGAACGTCTCTTTTTCCTTTAGCTTTCATGAGCATACTCAGGTTGAGTAAGCCATGTATATAGATCTGCATCATCTTCATTTTCTGGACAAATCTTCATCTCCTTCACCCAAGATTTTGGTTGAAGAATGATCTCCATTCCATCTCTTCTTTCAATTGTCTCCATTCCTGAAACAAGAATAGTGTTAGTTGATTTGTGTTCTTAGGTGTTCTCATAACTTCTCCTTTTATAGGGGTAGAAATGAGGTAGTGGAGAGAAAGATGACAAAACTATAGAAGTGATAGGTCTGAATTTCTGAAAAGTGATTTCTTAAGATCAGCAGTGAGATTCTTGATCCAAGGGTGCACATTTAAGGATATTCAGACTTTATCTAATGGAATGCAGAAGTTATAAATTTTGACCATGAGTTATTTGAAATCCGTACTGTGCATGCATACTGTTGAGTCGGTGAGGATGGTGTATTAATCCAGCCAAGTATGACTCAGTAGTATACTGTATTTATGTATATGAATAAAGCATTTTATGAAGAATAGTTTATTAAAATACATAGTTATACATTGCTTAGAGTAAAGAGATCAAATAACTTTGTTCAAGTCTGCTATATATATATATATATATATATATGTATACTATGCAATGCAGATTTTAGAGTATTTCATCAAGGATTCTTAAGGTATCATAGATTCCCCCTTGATTAGATAACTCTAAGTTTTCCCTCAGCTCTATCTGTCTTCATTGGGAAAGAACTTACCTGAAGATGAGGGTGTCTATTCACCTCATCTGATCCTCCTAGTCTGCTGCAAAATGTATCAGCTGAGGTCTTCAGCTGATCTTGTGCTCTTCATGTGCTTGGGTCCAAGAGTCCTAAGCTATAGCATAGGGTCTTGAATCTTTCTTCAGCTAGGGGCTTAGTCAAGATGTCTGCTCTTTGGATATCTGTGTGAATTTTCTCCATCTTGATGTCCTTCTTTTCAAGGTGGTCTCTTATGAAATGGTGTCGAATGTCGACATGCTTGCACCTTGTGTGGAGGACTGGATTTTGAGTGATGGCAATGGCACTGCTGCTGTCACAAAAGATAGGGACTTCTTTTGCCTCTACATTGTAATCTTTGAGTTGTTGAGCTAGCCAGAGTAGCTGACTACAACAACTTCCAGCTGCCATATATTCTGCTTCAGTGGTGGATGTTGCAACTGAGGTTTGTTTCTTAGAGAACCATGATATCAGCTTGCTGCCTAGAAATTGACAGGTTCCTGATGTGGATTTCCTATCAATTCTGCATCCTCCAAAGTCTGAGTCAGAATAGCCACTTAATTCTAGATTTTCATCAGCAGGGTACCATAGACCTAGGTTGACTGATCCTTTTAGGTACTTGAGAATCTTCCTTGCTGCTTCTAGATGACTTTGCTTTGGGTTTGCTTGAAACCTAGCACATACTCCTACAGCGAATGTTATGTCTGGTCTGCTGGCTGTAAGGTATAGTAGAGATCCAATCAGTGCTCTATATTCAGCTTGATCAACTGCCTTTCCGGACTCATCTGGTTCCATTTTGAAAGATGTCATCATAGGAATCCTTGCAGTCTTGCTTTGTAGAGCTTTGAATCTTTCTAGCAGACTCTTGGTATACTTGGACTGGTTGATGAAGATCCCTTCTGGACTCTGCTTGACTTGAAGTCCTAGGAAATAGTTCATCTCACCCATCATGCTCATTTCGAATTTTCCTTGCATAAGTTCAGAGAACTTCTTGCACATTTCTTGATTGGGTGATCCAAATATAATGTCATCTACATATATTTGTACCATTAGAATGTCTTCTCCTTCTTGTATTCTGAAGAGAGTTCTATCAACTTTACCTTTTGTATATCCATTGTCGAGTAGGAATTGTGACAATGTGTCATACCAAGCTCTAGGGGCTTATTTTAGACCATAGAGAGCCTTCTTCAGTCGATATACTTGATCACCTTTTTCAAATCCTGGAGGCTGCTCTACATATACTTCTTCTACCAGAATACCATTTAGAAAAGCACTTTTGACATCCATTTGGTATACTCTGAAGCCCATAAATGATGCATAGGCTAGAAATAGTCGAATGGCTTCTAATCTGGCTACTGGAGCAAAAGTTTCATCGTAGTCAATTCCTTCAGATTGTGAATATCCTTTTGCAACTAGCCTTGCTTTATTTCTAGTTATTACATCATGTTCATCCTTCTTGTTCTTGAATACCCACTTTGTTCCTATTACATTGTGGTTTTCAGGTCGATCTACCAATTCCCAGACTTCATTTCTTTCGAATTGGTTTAGTTCCTCTTGCATAGCAGTGATCCAATTGCTATCAGTCATTGCTTCTTCTATGCCAGCTGGTTCAATGTTGGAGAGGAAGGCACACCAGCAGAACATAGATGATTGAGAATTCTGATTCAGTTGTCTTCTTGTCTTGACACCTGATTCTGCTCCTCCTAAGATGAGATTTGATGGATGATTGTTCCTCCATGTATGTCTTACAGGAGTACCTGCATTAGATGAACTTGGATTCTCATTTGTTCTATTGTCATCAAGAGGGTTGACTTGATTTGGTCGATCATCATCTGTATCTTGAGTATCAAAGAGATCATTCCCCCTTGCATTTGGGATTGTTGCATGTTGATTGTGGATCACTTGTTCAGCTTGAGTTTGAGATCTAGTGACTGGTCTGTGTGTTTTATCTTCTTCTGGTTCTTTAGGGAATGGTTCATTGACTTCAATAAATTCATCAGACTTCTTCTTGATCACTAGTTTCTTCATCTGTTCTGCAGCTGAGGTTGTTTCTACTGCATTCTTTTCACAAGATTCATAAAAAACAACATGTGGTGTTTCTTCCACAAGAAGGGTGCGTTTGTTGAATACTCTAAATGCTTTCCTAGTTGAGGAGTATCCCAAGAATATCCCCTCATCTGCTTTGGCATCAAAAGCATTCAACTTACTTTTCCCATTGTTGTGAATGAAACACTTACAACCAAAAATATGAAAGTAAGATACTCTAGGTTTTCTTCCTTTCCACAGTTCATATGGGGTTTTCTCATGGATTTTGTGAATACCTGACCTGTTTTGAGTGTGACAGGCTGTGTTGATAGCTTCTGCCCAAAGTTTCTTAGGAGTAGAGAATTCAGCAAGGAGTGTTCTTGCAGCTTCTTTAAGTGTTCTGACTCTTCTTTCAGCTACACCATTTTGTTGTGGTGTTCTTGCTGCACTTGTCTCATGCTGAATACCATTAGAAGTACAATATGCAATAATATAAGAGTTAATAAATTCAGTGCCTTTGTCACTTCTAATTTTCACAATAGGTTCTCCTTTCTCTACTTGGATCCTCTTTAACAGTTCAGGAAGCTTCTGCTGAGTTTCACTCTTCTTGTATAAGAAGATAACCCAAGTAAACTTGGAGTAGTCATCTACAACAATAAGGGTGTATTTTCTTCCTGTTAGAGTGGTTGGAGTGATTGGTCCAAAGAGATCCATGTGTAACAGTTCAAGAGCTCTGCTGGTTGATGCTGTCTTCTTGGTCTTGAAGGAGACCTTTGTTTGCTTTCCTTGTTGACATGCATCACAAACCTGATCTTTATAGTAGAGTTCATTAGGCAGACCATCAACTAAGGATTCCCTTGCTAACTTGTTCAAAGTCTTAAAATTCAGATGACTAAGACGTTTGTGCCATAGCCAGCTGACATCTTTAGGGCTTTTCACAAGCAGACATGTATCCTTAGGACAGCTATTCCAATTTGCAAGATACATACTTCCCTTTCTAGATCCTCAATGTCACCATTTCTAAGGGTGCCATATCCTTTTGTGTTACCGTGCGCGTTATCACCAAAGAAGACTTTTGGACCTTTCTTTTCTGTGTAGTTGGTCAGCAGGTCTTTGGTTCCAGTCATATGGGTTGAGCATCCACTATCTATGTACCATATCTCTCCTGCTAGACCTCCTTTTCTGTATAGGTCCTTCCTTTCCTGCAAGAAAGGTTAAGTCTTAGGTACCCATTTTGTTTTGGGTCCTTGGGTGTTAGTACTACCCTTGGGAACCCACATATACATTGGTCGTTTGAACAACCTTGAGCACTTGAGTTGTTTCCCTCGGGCATCACAAAACCAAATCTTACCAGTTAACACCTTAGACTGATTTGATTTGTTGTTTGTGTCAGCTAAGTAATAGTCAAATGGTTTTCCTTTATAGGAGTGAACATACAATATCTTTTGACTAGTTACATTCGGCCTGGGTGCATTAGCTGGTCGATGCACACGATTATATGGACCATACTCTTCTGTTCTCACAATATCATAAGAGATAGGGGGTGCAAAGAGAACAGATTTGTTTGAAGAAGATTTCTTCTTCTTGGCTGGAGCAGCATACAGCTGAGACTGTCTCAGACGAGATGGTCTAGGCTGTTTGCTGTTCCTCTGTATAGGTTTGGGGTTAACTTTTCTTTTACCATTTTTGGTGTTGGAATAGTTAGCCTTAGTTGGTACAGATGCCTTTTGGTTCATATTGAGTTCATTGTGTTTAGAACACTCACCCTGTTCATGTGTCTGAGTAGTGCACTGGTTAGGTGTACTACCCCCAGCTGGAGAGGATGTTGATGGATTAAGTTCATAGCCTAAACCCATCTTATTGCCATTTGATCTATAATATTCAGAGATACTTTCAATAGTAGTCGAGGCTTTATTGAATTCTGATATCTTTTGATCTAGGCATTCCTTCTCCTTTTCTAAGAGCTTGTGTGATTGGAAGAGATCATCGAACTTAGATTGTAGTATACGAAATTCTTTGGTTTCTAAGGCTTGAGTTTCTAACATCCCCTCATACAACTGAGTTGTTGTGGTATTTTCTTCCTTAAGAAGTTCCACTTCTTTGGTCAACCTTTCATTCATGGTGACTAACTCAGGGGTGTTATCAAACTTAACCTTTTTCAACCTAGCAATTTCTTTCCTTAAATCCTTATTCTCCTCTTCCACTTCTATAAAGGCTCTAGTGGCAATATCCAGATCACCTTTTACCTTTCTTAAAGATTGATAGTAGGTGTCTTCTGATTCGCCTTCAGATGAGTTTATGTCATCTGTTTGTGAGAAAATAGGTGAATGGAAAGTAGTAGTATAAGAGTTTACCTCATTTTCTCCTATGGCCATCATAGCTAGATCGTCTGAATCATCTGAGTAGATTTGACAGTCTGGTGATGTAGGAAGTTCATCACTTTGATATTCAGATTCTTCAGTCAGCATTGCTTGCTTATCTGAAGTTCTTCTCCTTGGCCTTCTTCCTTCTTTGTCATCCAGCTCAGGGCATTCATAGACATAGTGTCCTGGTTTACGACAATTGAAGCATGCTCCAGGCTTTTGATTTGAATTGCCTTTCCTTGGAGGTGTGGCATCTCTTTTTCTGGAGCCTCGGCTGTCAGATGACTCCACATCCTTTCTAGGATGTCTTTCTGGTGTTCTTTCTCTAGAACCTCTGGAGGGTGATCTTGCTCTTCTATCTTTGTAGTTTCTATAGAACTTTCTATATTTGCTGTTGAGGGTGTTCATCCTTTCGAATCTCTTGATCATAAGAGCCATTTGTTCCTTCAGACTCATGTCTGATCCTTCACAGTCTTCTGTTTTCAGAGAGGTCTTGCCAGATGAGGTGCTTGCAGCTTTTGTATTTGCTGCTTTGAAAGCTACAGTCTTGGAAGTGGATGGAATAGCAATAGGTTCATCATTTTCTGAGTTTTCTTCTCTTTCAAGATCATATTCATGGGCTTTTAGATTCTGAAATAGAGTTTGTGCAGACCACTCCTTGATATCTTGAGTATCTTTGATGATGGTCTTCTTGAGTCTCCATTTCTTGGTTAGAGAGTCTAATATCTTTAGATTTTTCTCTCTATTTGTATATTTCTTGCCCAGAGATTATATTTCATTGATGATCTTGGTAAATCTATTGTCTAATTGATCAATAGACTCTTCTGGTTGCATTTTGAAATGCTCAAACTTCTTGACTGCTGTTGTCAGCTTGCTCTCCTTGATCAGCTCGGTTCCTTCACAGAGGAGTGCTAGAGCATACCACATTTCCTTAGCTGTTTCACAATTGATTACTTTTGCAATGTATTCATTTGGAAGAGTTTGCATGATGTAATCTTGAGCAATGCTGTCAAGATTTGACTGCTTCATCTCTTCTGGTGTGAGATCCTTCATCGGCTTGGGGGCTAGTTCTCCAACTGGAACTTCTGGATCACCATTTGCAGTGTTGACTGCCATGATGGTGATTGGGCCTTCAGTGATTACTGACCACATCTTGTAGTGGACTGATGTGAGATTCTTCCTCATCCTGATCTTCCAGTAATCATAATCCTCCACTGAAAACTTAGGCAACTTACGCATATTAGCACTCATGCTGTATGAGTTTTCGAAAACAAGTTTTTTCAAAAGAAAAAGATCTGTTCAAGAGGACTACAGAGAGACTCCCTCAAGTCTTCTGATAATCTAGAGACAGTAGTCCGTTAGAACCACTGCTCTGATACCACTTGTTGGTCCCTGAACGAGTAGTGAATGGGATTAAAGTCTAGAGGGGAGGGGTGAATAGACTTTAAAACTTTTTCAAGAGAGTTGGGAACCTCTTCTGATTGCTATGTCAGCTGGACTACAAGTCTGCTGGTCCAGGTGACTATAGTGATCTGATAGAGGAGGTTATATGCGGAATTATGGTAGGCCTTGTTTAGACTCGTTCTTTTAGTTTCTTTTGAAAGTGCCAAGTTATTTACTTAATAGAAATACTCAGCTGATGCTGGTTTGAAAGTTGTGGCCTTGTTTTGAAGACAGTTAAAACACAGTATGCACTATATAAGATAAATGAAATGACAGTAAAGTAAAGTGCAGAAAGTAGATAACACCAGGTTTATAGTGGTTCGGATATACGATCCTACGTCCACTCTCACGTCCTAACGTGAAGTTTAATCCCTTTAATTTACCGCAAATTACAAGGGTCTTGACCTTTATAGTCCCAAGGATAGGACTTTGAGATCTGAGCCGTCCTAACAGCTACGGTCTCCACAAGTGATTGTAAGCACTTGCACTTTGAGGGTTTCAAAAACTTTAACCTTTCGGAGAGGGTTTGGGGTTTTTGAAGAGTATCCAACTAGTGATTCAAGCTTATAATTTGCTTAATCACTTTGCCTAAAACAAATGATATACAATGTGAAATAGGTTTCAGGTTCTTAAGGGTTGGATAGAAATCACTTAAGAGTTATGGATAATCTAATGGATTCTGGCTCTTTGAGAATTCTTGAGATAATACGACTTTAGCTTGATTGCTTGCTGGAAATGTTGAATTCTCTTGTTGTGACTTCGTGTATTTGTGATTTCTCATCCTCTTGTATTTATAGTGGTGATTGCTTGCAACTAGCCGTTGGAGTTGACTAGCCGTTGGGGCAATCTTTCCATAATGGCTTGATTCCTTGATTCCAGCCGCTTGATTGCTTCAATCCTGGGATCATGTCAATCTTCTAAATAAGGTAGGTCTCTGTTTAAATTGCAAGATGACTTTGGAATCAGCCGAGTCCTGAAAGAGCACATAGTCGTCTGATCTGAACTTCTAGTCTTCTGACTACTCTTCTGGCCTTGAGTCTTCTGTCTTCTGATATCAGCAGAGTAAAACTCTTCTGATCTGGCAGTTCTTTTGTCCTGCTTTAGGCCATCTTCAATCTGGGACTCCATCAGTTAAGTAGGTATACAAGCACCTATCTTAACTGGTCTTCAAGGATCTCCTAGTCTTCATGTCTTCTACTCTTCTCATCTTGAGGAAGCGCATGTAAGCCTGGACTGTGCTGATCAACTGATATCTATACAGTCAATCACACAAGACTAGTCTAAGCTGTTCTATACAAAGTCAGCTGATCCTATTACATTTATAAACTCTAAGTGTTTTGGCCATCAAAACTATTCTAACATCAAGTAGGGCTTAGGGTGAATTTATATCCCAACATTGGTGATGTTATCGAAGATGTTATCACACAAGGCTGCAACATCTTAATTCGACCTTTCTTATTTTTTCCTAAGTCCAAATTCTGGTTTCTAGCTAATGCTGCTTTGGATGTTGTAACATCGCAGGTTGAAGATCTAGAACATTCTACAACGTTCCAGACTGGAAGGATCTGGAAGCTTGCAGAAGTATGTAGATCATGCGGTTGCCCTTGAGAATGTCCAGAACTGGCTGGAAGATCCTAGAAGGCAGTTGGGAGAGAAGAAAGGATGAGATCCTACATTTTAGGAGATCATGGATGAAGGTTCTAGAATGCATATTCACGCCTATAAATACAGCAGAACCGTGATCATCATCCATCAATCGAAGTGCCATTCTTTAATTACTAAACTAGTGTTCATCCTGTTAGGAATTAATTGTCATTGGCATGTTCTTGTCGTTGTGCCGAAGAGTCCAAACTTCCTGTACAACATAAACTTCTCTACACATCTTTGATAGATAGATCATATAGATAGATTAGTTTTTGGTAGTGTAATTTTTACACTTAAGCCGTCTTTAGACTCGATAGGTTATCAAGTCTTATTTCCGTTGTGAATATTTGTTCACACACCATTTTTATTCACATAATTATTAGTGAAAGTTTCGCCCTGAGGCTCGCATAGATTTTAAATTAAAATCTATGTTAAAAAGTTAATTCTGTGTCTTTGTGTTTTCATACTTTCAAGTCTTCCGCTATTCGTATTCTGATATTTTGTAATCGAGTCAGTGTTACATTGAGTGTTCTAACATTGAGTGTAGCATCAGTCTTGTTTTACTTAACACACACACTTTCATGTATCTCAACTAATCTGATTATCATCAATCAGGGGTTTTGGTATCTTAATCAAAATCAATTTATTTCCAACAATTTCCCCCTTTTTGATGATGCCAAAACCTATTACAAAGGGAACTTGACTTATACTTAATTTTGTCTTCAGGATTGATGATCTGATCAAATCTCCTGAAACAAACTGTTAGCACAATAAATCAAGTATATAGGTTATGTCAGGTTAGTTGAGATAATGAGTTGTTATCTCTGATGAAAATAATGATCCTTTAATATATATCATGAGACATTACAGTGCTGAAAAATTAAAAGGACTCACTATGCTAAACAGACAAATAAAGATAACAACAGATTAAAACATAGATAGAAGGGAAAGAGGACTTATGCTTCAGAGTGAGCCATCATCTTGGGGAGCAATCCCATACTGAGCCCAGACTCTCTTCTTCAATTCCCAGATGTCCTGATTGGTTCCTTTTGGGCCAAGCTTCATCTTCTCCATCTTCATGATGGAGATAAACTCCTTCAAGATCTTCCCTTCATCAATCATGTTCCCATTGAAATTGGGAGGCATGTACAAAATGGGACCAGGGGCTTTGAATTCTATCCTTGCTATGTCAGCTGCAGCAAACAGCTTCTGATACAAGTCCGTGTGATTCTCAAACATGAATTGTACAAACACTTCTTCAACATTTTCACCTAGCCATTTGCCAATGACATAGAAGTCATAAACAAAGCTCCTCTTGGCTTCCTCCCATGCATCATTCAAATGGATTGGCACCCATTTGTCATTGTGAGGATATTGAGTGTCCCATCTTTGAAGCATTTGAGGTTTCAACCTTGTGTAAGAAGCTCTTCTTCTTCTTGGAGCTTTGAAATTAGCCCTCCTCTCATCTCTTGCTTTGTTGGCCTCAACCAACTGATCCATTCTTTCCTTAGCTCTCTGAAGAGCCAGCTTCTCTTGTGTTTCTGGATCTTTTCCAAAACCCTCCTCAAACAGCTTTGAGGGGTCATCAGCAAGATTGGGCTTTCTCACTTCAGGCTCCCTGTCCAGTTCAGCTTCTTCAGTTTCTTCTTCCAGAATTTTAGGCAACTTGGCTGCTTTCTTCAGCCTTTTTGACTTTCTCACTTGGGTTGCCTCTTCAGCTTGAAATTCAGATGGCAAAGTCAGGCTGGTTGGAAAATCAGTGAATGCTTGCTCCTTTCTCTTCCTATCAGTGGCTTTGACAACTTTCCCCCTTACTTCAATCACCTTATCCTTGGGGTCCAACCCTGCAGATTCCCCTCCAGGCCTCTGTTGCCATCTAGCCTGATCTTCAACCATAGAAGCCATAGACTTCTTTACTGCAATCTGAATTTGTTCCTCTTCAGTAAGATCTTCAATATTCATAGGGCCTTTGCCTTTTCCAATGTCTTCCTCCTCCTCAACTTCAATCTCAGGCTGCTTGTCCTTTCCCTTAGGCTCTCCAATTTTCAAGGTTCCCTTCGCCCTTGCTCTCTCTCTTTCCCCCTTTTTGGCATTATCAAAACATTGGGGCTTTAACTCACTCATTGTGACGGAGAGATGGGAATGATAATGAGTGAGGGACTTCAACTCTTGCAGCAGATAAACATTTTCATCATGGATGTTTTGCATCCTATCATCTGCCATACTAAGAAAGGCATGGACTGGTTTCATCTTCTGGGCAACAATTTCATCAAGTGTGGCCTTCAAGGATTGATCAAGCTTGGCCTGCAACTGGTCAGTGAGATTGGCAACCACTTGATCAGAAACCTTGGCCATAAGTTCCACATTGAACTTCTCAGCAGCTTCTTTCACCAATGCAGCTTTAAGCTCTTCAGCTTTCTTTCTCTGAGCTGCTGTCCTCTGCATCAAAGCATCCTTGATTGTTCTTTTCAGGGCAATAACATTGTGCTTGTAGCTGTCCCTTAGGCTTTTCTGCTCTTGCTTCACAGTCTTTGTAAATGTTGTCAATGCATCCTTAGCCTTTGTGACTTCAGTTGAGACTGTTTGCAGACCAGTCTCAACTCCACTGATTCTGGCATCCAAGGTGGGCAAGACAACTTCTTCAGAGCCTGTGAGACTCAGCTCAATAGAGGCTAATGTCTTTCCTTAGCCATCAAGGGTGTCAGTAGTTTCTACATGAGCCTTCCCAACTTCTCTGACCAGGATGTCCAACTTCTTTGACTGATCCTCAATAGAAGTTGCAGTATGTGTAGCAATTTGCAAACCAACCTCTGTTGCACTTGCTTGCTCAAAGTAGATCTTGTTCAATGTAGACACATTGGCTGATATTGCTTCAAGGTCAACATCAGTGTCAACTGGAATGTCAGTAAGAGAAGCATCTGCAAAAATTTGTTCAATTGTGACAGCTACAGAATCTGCAAAACTCAAAGGGTAAGGTAATCTC
Source organism: Galeopsis tetrahit (assembly GCA_963675135.1). Classification (NCBI taxonomy): domain Eukaryota; kingdom Viridiplantae; phylum Streptophyta; class Magnoliopsida; order Lamiales; family Lamiaceae; genus Galeopsis; species Galeopsis tetrahit. Next base: position 38,011,217 of record OY776122.1, read on the forward strand.
CCTCAACACCCTCTTTCTTTTCATCTCCCAAAAGGTCTGATACATCAGCACCATTGCTCTCATTTTCAAATATATTCTTTTCTTCATTCTCATTTGTTGGACTCACATACACTGGAGAATCAGGCCTCCTTTCACCAAGGGATTCTTCAAGTTCAGATTTGACTTGAAGAATAACCTGACTCTCATGTTGAGCTGCACTCAACATTTCAACTTCATCACCCTCTATTTGTGGTGCACTCATACTACCAACTATTTCACACTCACCACTTTATCCCTCTGATTTTTCATGACTACACTCCTTTTCAACTCCTTCAGGTCCTAAACCTGACACCTCCATATCCTCAGCAGGATGCATAGAGGGCAGTTGATGGGAGATCACAGTGCTTGGGCTTCCCAAGTCCACTGAGTCATCCTGAATGACTAAAGGCTGGTCAATGTCCAACTTCTCTGATATTGATGAGGCTTTAGTCAAACCAGCTTCTCCTATGGAAGTCTCAACATTGTCAAGCTTTGCCTCATGCTCAGAAGAACCATCCTTGGCTAATGTATCTTGGACTGAGTCACCATTCTTGGTCAACTCCTCTGATTTATCAGAGTCCTTAATTGAAGGGTAAGTCAAGTAATGTACTTGAGCAAAATTTAATCCAGGAGGATTGGGGTTGGTGGTGTCATCAACATCATCATCAACATCATCTGAGGTGCTGTCAGGGTGTTTGATCCCCTTTGCTATCCTTTCTCTTTCAGCAAGCACCTTTTCAGAGACAATTGTGCAGAACAAGGCCTCAGTGGTCAACACACTGGATTTCTTTACATTGGCAAAGTGTAACAACCTGTTCTCCTCCACCTGCAACCAGCTTGCACCTTTATCCTTGATAGCCTGAGCTATCTCCACCTTTGTTCTATCTTTGATCTCAATAAGTGCTCTGAGATCATAGAACTGTTGCTGTAGCCTTGGATAGTCCTTTAATCCAGGATAAAGCTGATCAACATTAGCTTTGGCAATCTGCCTTAGCATCCCCTCATAAGTATACTCTTCTCCACTGTCATCATCATTGTTTTCATCAGAAGAGTTGTCTTGAGATTCAAAGGGGTTAAGTTGAGCTTCAGGAAGGTTGGACTGGGATTCAGTAGGGTTGGGTTCAGAAGAACTGGGAATGAGGCTTGTCTCAGTTGCTGTAGAGAGCAATGTGTCTGAGGGGTTAGAAGGAAGGTTCAAAGGAATGGTTTGAATGGGTGGTAAGGTAAGTTGATCACCTTCTTGAAGAGCAGTTTCAAGAAGTTTGGTGTATGAAAGAAGTCTGGGATCAAGGGGGGAGAATGGTCTGTCTTCTATATCAGCAAGATCAGCTAAGACATCTATACCTGTCCTATCAGGGGCACCTTCAGGAGAGTAGGTTTTCTTAGCCACAATTGGAGCATCCTCAGGAGTCTTGCACTCTTCTTCTTCATGCTTTGGAGACTCATGAGCTGGTGATATTCTCTGGGATTGAATATCAAGAGAGTTGGCTCCAGGGGCTCTTGGACTTGGATCTGGTTTTGGAATTAGACCTGCTTGCTTGTCTAATTTCCTTGAAAAACTCCCTCTTTTGTTTTTCTTCTTCAATCAACTTCTGCTTCTCAGAAGTTTTGATGATCCTTCTTCTTCTTCTTTCAGCTCTTGTAGGCTTTTCAAGGTCCCTGAACTCAGTGACCACTTTAGGCTGCATAGGGACAATCACCCTGAGTTCTTCATCAGCTTCAGGAGGGTTGACCCCTTCTTGTCCAACCTTATCAATTTTCAGAAGTGGCACCTCCACTGTAGGACTGGTTGTCTGGAGAAGATTCACTAAGAATCTGCTTCATTTTCTTCATTTTAGGCTGAGATTTTACTGTCTGAGCCTTCCTTTTCCTTGGAGAAGATCTGGTAACACGTGCAACTTTTAGGGCTTGCTTTGCTGCTGCCTCTTACTTCCTCTTTTCTGTCTTAGAAGACAGCTTTCTGAACATGACTTTAAGGGCTGGAAATGGCTTTGGTTTGGCTTGAAGATGGGTATAGTGGGCAAATCTTTCCAAGAGCAAGCTTGCTCTTGTGCAGTACTGAAGCTTTCCATCCACCACAACCTTGTGGTGCTTCACCTCCTTGAACTTATACTTTTCATTCATCATCTTTCCTAGAATGAAAGTCTTCCAATCAAACTTGACTCCTCTTTCAGAAGAGTCAATCACAACAGCCATTACTCTTAATTTTGGCAAACTTATCTGCTCAACACTCCCAGAATGAATGAGCAAGCTTTTTACCACAATATCAAACAGATGCTCATATTTTGTTTTTAAGGTTTTCTTATTTTGAGCACTTGCAAGCTTTTGAGGTACCTTCATCCATGGGTTTGAAAACTCCTGCTCCTCTCCTTCCATATATACTTCAGGATTGAGACCTTCAGAAGGCAGCCCAAAGCTTGAATCCAAATCTTCTAAAGAGAAGATGATGGTGTGTTGGGATTCCTCCTCTTCTCCTTCTTCTGCATAAGTCAGTTTGGTGCAGACATCACCTTTCTTGCCCTTCCACCTTAGATAAGCAAAGAATTCAGCCATGTATGGATTGAGGCATGAATCAGGCTTGGTGCCTAAGAATTGTTCGAGCCCTGCATCCTTTAGCCATTGTAGAACAGGATGAACTTCTTCATCTGGGCTGTCGAAAGCCATAATTTTCTCAAACCATAAAGAATTTATATTGCTAAGGTAGGTAAAATCAATATCCAAAGATGGATCATTGAAGTTTACAAGTTCATCTCTTTTGATTTTGGGAGCCATGGGGGTTTGAGAGTAAGAAGGTTGTGAAGATTTGAAAGGAATTCAAAAGAAATGCTTAAGGATTTGAAAATATGGGTGCGTGAGAGATGAGGGTAAAATTGAGGGGTTTTATATCCAACAGTTTTATTAACTGTTGGATAATAGAAATTGTGGGTGGAAAAATCCTAAGACAAAGTGGATAAAGTGGGGTAGTGGCTTAGGAGCGGTTGGATGTAGGTTAAATGATAATCAATGGCCTTGATCAATAGCACAATAATTAATGCAATCTTAAATGAGATTTTGCATTAAATGTTGATTTGCCATTTGGGGGCTAAAACCTTAATAGTACACGCCATCCTAAAATTAGGCTACTCTTACCCCAAGAATTCTTTTAAATGTCTAATCAATGCTAAAAATAGCACTTATCAACTTATCACCTTGGACAAACGTCCTGATAAGTGTTTTGACCTCTATTTAGACCAAAATAACTGACCAATAGTACTGAGTGGGTCACAATGTTGCTGACTGGGTCCCACATGGTCAATCATCCTGACCAACATTGCTGAAAGCTATATGGACAATTCTACTGAGTTTCTCTTTTAGCCAGTAAACTTCAGTGAGGTTGGTCAACTTTGCTGAAGTCCAACTTTATGAACTTCCCCCTTCATTTGAGCTTCCTTCTTCATTTCTCCATCTTCCCTGGATCAAGTAAGCCCAATTCAGCTGAAAGTTCCAGAAATCTTGCTTCAGCTAAAGGCTTTGTCAAGATATCAGCCTTTTTCTTATCAGTGTGAATTTTGACAAGCTTGATATCTTTCTTCTCCACATGATCCCTTATGAAATGATGCTTGATATCAACATGTTTGCATCTGGTGTGGAGCACTGGATTCTGTGAAATGGCAATTGCACTATTGTTATCACATAATATGGGAACTTCATTGGTGATGACTTTGTAGTCTCTGAGTTGCTGTCTTAGCCAAAGTATCTGAGCACAGCAACTTCCAGCTGCTACATATTCTGCTTCAGTTTTTGATGTTGCAACTGTATTCTGTTTCTTTGAAAACCATGAGATCAACTTGCTGCCCAAGAATTGACATGTTCCTGAGGTGGATTTTCTATCAATTCTACATCCTCCATAATCTGCATCTGAGTATCCAGTGAGCTTAATATTGTCATCTGTTGGATACCATAATCCAAGATTCTCAGTTCCCTTGAGATATCTTAGAATTCTTTTGGCAGCTTCAAGATGACTCTTCTTTGGATTTGCTTGAAACCTGACACATACTCCAACTTCAAATGTGATGTCAGGCCTACTTGCAATGAGATATAGTAGGGATCCAATGATGCCTCTATATTCAGTGGAGTTGGTGGATACTCCACTTTCATCAGGATCCATCTTCCAGTTGGTATTCATTGGAATTTTAACTGGTTTGCTTGAAGCACATCCAAACTTCTTGATCATGTCCCTGGTGTATTTGGCCTGATTGATGAAAATCCCTTTCTTTGATTGTGTGACTTGAAGTCCCAAAAAAAAATTCATCAATCCCATCATGGACATCTCAAATTTACTTTGCATGAGTTTAGAGAATTTCTCACACAATTTCTCATTTGGAGATCCAAATTTAATGTCATCCACATAAATTTGGACTAACAAAATATCATCTTCTTCACATATTCTGAACAAGGTTCTGTCAACAGTGCCTTTGACAAAACCATGATCAAGGAGAAACTGTGATAAGGTGTCATACCAAGCTCTTGGAGCTTGCTTCAGGCCATAGAGAGCTTTCTTCAATCTGTACACCTTGTCACCTTCTTCAAAGCCTGGGGGCTGTTCAACATACACTTCATCTTTAAGTACCCCATTGAGAAATGCACTCTTCAAATCCATTTGATACACCTTGAATCTCATGTGAGCTGCATATGCTAGGAAGAGTCTGATTGCTTCAAGTCTGGCCACTGGTGCAAATGTCTCATCATAATCAATCCCTTCAGATTGACAGTATCCTTTGGCCACCAGTTTTTCTTTGTTTCTCACAATGATGTCATTTTCATTTTTCTTATTTTTGAATACCCATTTGGTTCTAATGACATCTTGATGAGTTGGCCTATCCACCAGTTCCCACACTTCATTTCTGGTGAACTGGTTCAGCTCTTCTTGCATGGCAATAATCCAGTTGGTGTCTTGAAGTGCTTCCTCAATATCCTTTGGTTCCTGTTTTGAAAGAAAACAACAAAACAAAGCACTTTCTCCATGAAATCTTCTAGTTTTGATCCCTTCACTTGGATTACCAAGTATCAGGCTAGTTGGGTGGTCATGCAACCAAGTCCTTCTAGACCTGATCCCTTCAGGAGGAGTATCCTCTTCTGAGGTTGGATCACTAGATTCATTAAATTTAGGAACTTAATTGAAGGATCAAGTTCAGGATCATGTTCAGGGTTATTGTCCTCATTGTCAGGGATATTGACATTTTCATTGGTTCCCCCTTGAATATTGGATCCATTGACTACCTCAGCAGAGTCTGCTTCTTCATTGGTAGTTGTTACCTGGTTTTGAACTGGGATGGGGTCAGTCAGTTCAATTTCTCCTTCAGGTTGGTTGTCCTCTGGTTGATTGTCATCAGGTAGGTTGTCCAGTTTCTGATTTTCATGAAGTTCAGGCTGGGCAACATCTACAAACACTGTTTCCTTGCTTTGAAGCCTTAATCTGGTTGTTCTTTGTGTTATTTCATCAATATTCAGGTTTCTGTCCTTGAACTCATTAATAGATTCATCAAACACAACATGAGGTGTTTCTTCCACAACAAGGGTTTTGCAATTGTAAACTCTATAAGCTTTGCTGATTTGTGAATATCCAACAAATATTCCTTCATCATCTTTGCTGTCAAAAGCTTTCAATTGCTCTTTCCCATTATTGTGAATGAAACACTTGCAACCAAATATATGAAAATAGGCAACAGTGGGCAATCTACCTTTCCATAGTTCATATGGAGTTTTACCTTGACCTTTAGTGATTAAGGACCTGTTTTGAGTGTGGCATGCATTGCTGATGGCTTCAGCCCAGAACCTTTTAGGCAATTTGGATTCAGCAATTAGTGTTCTTGCTGCTTCTTTCAAGGTTCTGTTCCTTCTTTCAGCAACACAATTTTGCTGAGGAGTTCTTGCTGCAGAAGTCTCATGAGAGATGCCATTTTTACTACAGTACTCATTGATGTATGAGTTTATGAATTCAGTGCCTTTGTCTAATCTGATCTTGACAATACTTAGGCCCTTTTCATTGCTCAATTTTATCAGTAGTTCAGGTAGCTTGACTTGAGTTTCCTTTTTGTTTAGTAGAAATACTACCCAAGTGTGCCTGGAAAAGTCATCAACAACTACTAAAGCATATTTTCTTCCATTTATGCTTACTGGTATAATTGGACCAAATAAATCAATGTGTAGTAGCTGGAGAACTCTCTCAGTGGAAATGACAGGCTTTTCTTTGAATGAAGCTTTGATTTGCTTTCCTTCCTGACATGGCTGACACACATGTTCCTTGGTGAACACTTGGTTTGGAAGCCCTTTCACTAGAGAGTTCCTTGCCAGTTTGTTGATGGTTTTGAAGTTCAGGTGGTTCAGTCTTTTGTGCCATAGCCAGCTTTGCTCACTTGTGCTCTTGGCAACAAGACAGACTGCTTCAGGGGTTTTGCTCCAGTCTGCAAAATAAACATTTCCCTTTCTCACCCCTGTTAGTAGCACCTGTTGTGTTGATTTGTCTTTGATAATGCATTCATTAGGTGCAAATTCAACATTGTATCCTCTATCACAGATTTGACTTATAGATAGCAAATTATATTTTAGGCCTAGGACATATGAAACATCAGTAATTTTTACACTACCAATATTTAATGTACCATAACTTCTTGTGATCCCTTGAGAGCTATCTCCAAAGGTTACTGAAGGACTATCTTTTTCAATGAATTCTGAGAGAAGCTCCTTGTTTCCAGTCATATGTCTTGAACATCCACTGTCCAAGTACCATGCTGTTCTCTTGTTTATGCTTCTCTTCTTCTTGTGGTCCTTGCAGCCCTGCAAAGTCAAACTTTAGGTACCCTTTGAATGTTGGGTCCTAGGGGGTTAGCTGTACCTTTTGGAACCCAAATCTGCCTAATTATTCTGATTGACTCAAAGTGACTGACTTGGTTTCCATTTACATCTACATACACAGTCCTACCCTTAAATGCCTTGGGTGGTTTCTGTGCATAAGTGTTAATCTTGTAAGGTTCAGGAGAGTTAGTGAATTTCTTTGGGACATGTCTCCTAAAGTTACTAGACTTAGGTGCAGCTTGGTATGACCTTTGAGGATAGGAGCTAGGATGGCATTTTCCCTTTCGCATGAAGGGTCTAGGCTTCCTGAAACTGTTATACCTGTCAGTGGGGTTGGGCCTCAATCTGTCCAGTTGAGGTTGCCTCATTTGAGTTGGCCTCTTCTGGGTAGATTTTGGACAACTCCACTGATGAGTGTTCAGATGGGTTGGCCTTCCAATGGTCCTATCCTTCTGAAACTCATTTCTCTTGTGTACAATGTTCCTAACCTTTTCCTTTAGTTTGGGTTTGGGAGCATTGTTCACTTGAGCAGGTATAAGAGTTTCCTTACCCTTACCCTTGATCAGTGCCTGGTTCACTTCCATTTAATTTTTTTTTTGCTAAGCCACTGACCTTACAAAGGTCATCTTAGTATTGCTTGTTGAAGCAATGCTAAGACCAGGTGAGGGTTCAAATGGATTGTAGCCTAATCCACTTCTTTGAGCCATTGGTCTTTGAAACCCTTGAATTTCCTCTATTGCCTTAGAGGATTTTTTCAAGACAGACATTTTTAGTTTTAGGCTCCCCTCACTTAATTTAAGAGTATCAAATTCATTTGAGAGATTATCAAATTTAGCTTGAAGATTTCTAAGGTCAAAGTCCTTTTTCTTTAGAGCCAGATTTTGTTCATCAATCAACTTTTGTTGTTCAGAGACTTTGAGGGACATTTCATTATGTTCTCTCACAATCTGCTGACACAACTCAGGTTCAGGAAGGTTGAAGGTTTTGAATTTAGATCTCAATTGTTCATTTTCTCTTAATGCCATTTTGCATACTTCTTGTAGTCTGGTGAAATCCTCTAGTAACTTTCCAAAGTTGAGTTTTAAGTGGATTTCACTGGACTCATGTGTGTTATTTGAAGAACTAGAAGGTGAACATACCTCTTCATTCAGGCCATTTGACAGTCCTCATCACTGTCACTGTTGGAGAATAGCCCATCATCAGATGAGTACACACTTTCCTCAATAGCTGACTCTCCTGCTACCATGGCCTTCCTGTTGTTCAGCCTCTTGTCTCTTTTATTCTGCCTCTCTTTTCTTTCTTTTGAACTTAGGTCAGGACAGTCGTACTGAAAATGACCATTTTTCTTGTAGTTGTAACACACATCTTCATCATCATTCCTCTTGCTTGAGGACTCCTTCCTCCTGGATGATGATGTTTCACCTTTGATGTACTTCTTTTTATCAGCATATTTATCTTTCTTTTCATCAGAGAATTTGTCCTCTGATTTGCTGTCAGGAGAGATGAATCTTCTCCTGGGCCTGTTGTCTTGGTAGAACTTTTTGTATCTACCAAATCTGGAGTTGAGCTTTTCAAATCTCCTAGCCATGAGTGCCAGCTCCTCCTTCATCTTAGTCTTGGAGACAGTTTGAGATGATCTTTGTGCATTCTTCTTTTCTGTCTCAGCAGTTTTGAATGCAACACATTTGCTTGAGGAAGATGGCTCTTCATTCACCTTCTTCCTGTTCAGATCAAATTCATATGCTTTGAGTTCAGAGAACACTTGCTGCATGGGCATGTTGTCAAGGTTGCTGGTGTTTTGCATCATGACTGAGTATATGTCCCACTTGGATGTGAGACTTCTCAAGATTTTTAGAGAAACTTCTCTTTTGGCATAGAATTTGCCAAGAGAGTTTATTTCATTCATGATGTCAGTGAATCTGCCATCAAGATGATCAATAGTTTCATTGGGCTCCATAGTAAATTGTTCATATTTTTGGATGGCCACTTAAAGCTTGTTTTCTTTGATCTTTTGGGTACCTTCACACATAAGTGCTAGGGTATCCCAGATCTCTTTTGCTGTGGTGCACTGATACACTCTTCCCATCACTGCATCTGGAATAGTCTGGTACAAAGTGTTCATTGCAATGTAGTTCAGGTTGTGTCTTTTTCTTTCTTCAGCTGTCAATTCATCCTCATCCTTTGGCAGTAGTTCCCTTGGGTCTGCTTTCTGAGCATCAGTGACCTTGGGATTTAGCTTGGTGAAGGTGAATGGTCCTCTGGTGATGAATTTGAGCATTTCATCATGCTGGCAGGCAAGATGTGCTCTCATCCTGATCTTCCAGAAGTCATAGTTCTCTATTGAGAACATTGGCAGTTTGTGATGTGAAATGTGGTTCACTTGATTTGGACCCATGTTGTTGATGGTGTTGACAGCATCTTCTGGAACTGCATTGTTTGCCATTTCTAGATAATTTGGTTAGATAAGCACAAATAAGTTTTTCAGAAATTGGATCAGTTAAGTGACCACAGAAAATTGTGATTTGAAAAAAAAAAAACAGATGGATTTTCAGAGGCAGTGGTCTTTGAACCCCTGCTCTAATACCACTTGTTGGTCCTTGATGGAGTATGACACAAGTGTATGGGGCGGGGGGGGGGGGGAATGCACTTGTGTATGCAAATTCTTTCCTTTTTAAAAAACAGTTTGATCTAATCAGGAAGGTTGTCTGACAACTATCCTGAGTGAACTTCAATAGGTGCTTGTCCTACTGAAAACTTATGAAGTAGTCAGTTGGATAACTATCTAAAAGAGTTGCTAAGTGCGGAATGTGGTTAGCCTTTTGAAAGAATACTCCAAGTTAATATCTGAAAGCAAACAGTTGATCAGGGAGTTTGTCCAAAACCGTTTTTCTTGACTTACTGAAATTGACTCTTTAAGAATGATTAATTGTAAGCAATGTAAGTAAGAAAATGGGTGCAGTAAGTAAATGACATAGCAATTTATAGTGGTTCAGAGACTCAAGCTCCTACATCCACTTTCCATAATTGAATAGGATAATTCCTTAACAATGGAATTAGCTTGTTTTATAGTGCCAAGGTGCACTGATCAACAACACTTCCTTAGTGCTTTGATCCCTAGGATAATCTGAGTCCTAGTGCTCAATCTCTCTGAGTTAAGACTGTGTTTCTCAATAACAGTCCTTAACTCCTCACTTCTACAACAAACACTACTTCACTCAATGAGGTAAGGGTTTGAGGTTTTGGTTCCAACTAATAGAGATATCCTTTACAATAAGAACAGTGTAAAGGGTTAGGATATCTCAATGCTAAGCTTTAGGGATATTACAAGACATGGCTTAGCTTTTGACGTGATCAAAAAACTTGGAATTCTTAAGAACAACTTTTGGTTTCCTTTGATTGCTTGATGATAGTTTGATAGCAGATAGTTGGATGCTTGAATCCTTGGATCACTTCTGAATTTATAGAGCAATTTGATCAACTATCCGTTGGAGAGATATCATTTCAAATTGTCTATTTGCAACTTCCTTGAAACGGCTATGGAGGGCAACCTTCTATTATCCAGTGAGTAAAAGGCTCTCCAATGGTTGCTTGAACGAATGTGTTGACTTCTGAAAAATGCGGCTGTAAAGACTTGTGTCAGTTTCCAAATATGCACACTTCCCAAGGTTGATTGTGGCAGACTTTGTGCTCTACCAACGGTCAGATGGGACAAGTGCCCTGAACATTCCTGCTGCAGTTGGAATGTTCAAACATTCATTCAATTCTTCAGTCTTTAATGCTCCTAAGTCTTTTAATGCTTGTTCAGGCTTGTTGGCAATAAATGCTTCATTAAATTTGTCTTCTAAGTAAGCATCATTTAATGCTCTTGATCATCAAAACTTCAAAGGCTGATCTGATGCAGCTCTTATCAGTTTAATGTAGCTTGTCTACTTATCTTTGATCACTCAGCCATGTTGTCCTCTTCAGCAATCTTGTTTCTATGAAGTTAGCAAATTTGTCCTAACATACTATCACTTAACAAGCTGCCTAACATTCCAACTTTGGACAACTATCCTGAACTATAAATCTCACAACATTTCTGAGATTTAGACTTAAGCAATTTTACTGTCTCAACTATCTTGAGACAACTAGACTGATGCATACTAATGTGTATCTCAACTAATCTGATCATCATCAATCAGGGGTTTTGGTATTTTAATCAAAATCAATTTATTTCCCAACAAATATATATACAAAAATATATACATATATACAAGTTAAAAATTAATCAATTTATATATGTGAAATAAGTTATTAAATAAGTAAAATTAACAAAGTTAAAAAGTTTTTTCAATAATATCATTCACTTGCCTGAAGATGCACTCAAACTTTTTAACTTATTTCAATAATATCATTCACTTGCCTGAAAAATTAATCAATTTATATATGTGAAATAAATATATACAGGAATGGTAGATGTATTACAACATCATGTAGTTGTAAGAAATCAAGAGAAAGAAGAAGGGAGTGCGCCGTGACACTATAAAATAAGTTAATTTCTAAAAGATTAAGGGATTATCCTGTTAAATTAGGAAAAGTAGATGTATGAGCAGTTTAGCCTCCAAACCAGCCTAAGTTATTGGATTCTTTATATTCTGCACTTTATTATTCTCACATATTGTTTGTTTGTTTGATTTTTATTTGCTATTTGATTAATACTTAGTTGATATATTCATTCATAGTTAAAAACAACTTAAGTTGATATTTGATTTAAGTATAAATTAAATCACAAGAAAACTATTTTCATAGGATCTGGTAATTGGACATCTCATCCGACTCTGTTAATTGTGTTAAAAAGTTTTAAAAACACACACATCCATCCACGTGTCACATTCCTTCTGGGATCACAATAGTTTAATTTAGTTGTTTTCGATCAATTAATTGTAATATTATTTACAATGAAATTAATACAAAAGTGTAAAGGCCAGTTTATATGATATTACTAACTATAAGCTTTCGAATTAATTTGCTATAGTGCTTGCTCTTGATAATAATAATCGTAGTGCTCAAGATCATCCCTATTTATATGGAGGAGATAACATCCCTATCCATAAACTTGACTCTTCAGCATACTAGCTAGGTCTTCCTTGAATTCTTCTAACACATGTTCTTTCTTCGCTGAATCTAAGTCTGTCCATCGGAATCAATCTAGTTCCCCTAGATTGAGTCTTTCATATCTTCAATACTAGTTTAATTATATAAAACTCAGCTTCCTATTATAAGCTGTTTTTGACTTTAATTTCTAGCCTGTCTTTTTTACACTTAGACAAATTATTATAAGGGGTTTTTTGAATTTTGGTATCAACGCAAAATCTTACATATATTGTATACATATTTCAAATACAGGATCTCCAATTCGTATCGCACTTTGTGCTTCAACGACAGTGCATGCATATATAAATTAAAGAAATCTCTCAAATAAAAGAAATACTATAAAGTTTTTGTCCACTCATGTATTTTTCCCCTCCCTCAACACTCCTTTTGGGACCAACAACGAAAGAAAATAAGCGGTTGTAAATTGTGATGGTTTTAAAAAAAAGATCGTCGTTGTGACCACTCAAAATTCGTCCCAAACTGAGTACGTTCTCATGTCACGAATCCAAGGAATTCCAAACTCATCAAAATATAACAAAACGAATGAGCACTTTTTTCTGTATAAAATTATCAATTTCAATAACAAATCATAAATTACGTACAATTGTGCGATTAAACATTAACACAGTCTCACAAAAGAATATATAGGACTATTTAATTTACACTACGTACAATGAATACTTTTTTTAGGTAAATTAATTGTTAATTTTACAACCTATTAAGAATGATATAATTAATCATTTTAGTTTTCTATCTCTTTTTGCTTCCACTCCAAACCAATAAATCTACAAGGAGAAAACCTAATTTTATACTCAGAAATGGTCTCAAGTTTGGGAGACCAAAGTTGATCTTTAGACCCAACAAGCTGATTGTAATGTTTCTGCAACTCCGGTGTGTTGCACAAGAAGCTATTACAATCACTAACCTCGTTGTTAATCTCCTTAATCTCTCTGCTAATTAACCTCGTTATAAACTCAGGCATAACCTTGATCAAAACCCTACCGTTGGAGCCCTTCATGTACTCAAACGGGCATTCCGAGAACCTCACCGGGGCGGCCCGGTTGTTGCTCGGGTCGGATCCCAGGGCCGCCAGAGACGAGGCGGAGAGCACGTTCTGGGCGAAGCAATCGAGGGGCAGGAGGAAGTAGGTCTGGCCTCTGACGAGCTCGTCGTCTATGGCGAGTGAAGGGATCGGGTGGCCGAGGAAGAACGAGTCCGCGTGGCAAACCATGCGGTCCGGAAACTCGAACATGATCTTCCCGGCGAGGTGCTTTCCGGTGAGGACCCTGGTGGCGCCACCGTAGAATATGAGTTTGACGGCGGAGGCACCAGGGTTCTTGTTGTAGAAGCAATTGGATGTGACTATTGTGTTTCCCATTGATGAATTGAATGAAAAGATTAGATTTAGATACAAGAAATTGTTATGATGATGATTAAGGGAGTTAGTTAGATATATATATCGTACATTTATGGGAAATTGACTTTGAGGAAGTTGCTAATTAAATAATAAATGAATGTACATAATAGGGGCGGTGGTCAGTATTGTCGGCTTTGAAATGGTGCATTTTGAGTTAATAAGTTGATAAATTATAACTGCACGGCTTGTTTAATTTACATTCAATTTGTGGTAATCTAGTATGATACGGCGTATTAATCTTCGGATACATAAACAAATAAATTGATTCTTGACATTAATTAATTAATTATTAATAGCATGATAACATAAATAGTCTCTGTATGTGTTTGGCCAGGTCTAAATTCTCTCCTGTCAATAAAAGCCCAAATGTATATATATATATAGTGGTTGGATGAACTTATTTATATATATGATGAAATTCAATGGCTCGCGTGACAAAATTGGGAGAATTAATTATGAATTGCCCTATATATATATGTCATCATAATATAGTAGTAGTATTAAGCTAGATTATCAACACTGATTATGTGTAAGCTCTTTTGTATTTAGTAGGTGATAATAATTTATGAGGGGTCACGTCAGTCCAGTTAAAATTTTGTTTTGATTTCAATTGAGATCCTGTGGATCATAAAATTGATTTTTCAAATTAGTCAATTTTTAACTAACTAGACTTGAAGCAAAAAGATAATTAACACTGATCAATTATTAATTAAAACAAAATTCAAAACAAATTACCCTTCAGTCCAATTTCATAATTTTTACTTTTTTTAATCTAATTTTATTATTCTATTTATTTATTTATTTTGCAATAAATGGGTGGGGTTGATTTCAGCCGGAATCGAACTCAAGACGTGTGGGCGTGAGCTTATATTAATTTTTATTAACTACCATTCATTCTACTGCAACAAAGACAAAGATGGATTTGAGAGAGGCCGTGCGATCGCAAAAATATATTTTATTAATTCCATCGTTAATTATTGGGTTCGTAAAAATAATTTGGGACTATATTCGTACATACGCAGCACGATACCCTGGGCATCGGCCTAGACACAGCCGCGTTAGCTAGCACATTAAATTGCCTGTTTATTAAATGCGCAATACATTTCGTTAAATATGAGGGTGGAATGCGCGATCTCATTGTGCACATGTTTTTTTTTTCTTTTTCTTTTTTTTTTTAAAATTAAAATATAAGTAATGATAATATAAGTAATGATATTGTTTATTAAGAATTTCGATTTTTATTATTAATTTATATAATTCAATTTGACTAGTACGGAGTATAATTTTTTAACATTCTTATTAATTGTTTTACATTTTACTTGATTATAATTAATGCATTTTAATTCCTTCACTACAAAAAACAGCCCATTTAAAGAGGGTAATGGCGAGGGAATCACCCTCTTTAAATGGAATGGCGACAGTATTGTTTAAAGAGGGTAATGGCGAGGGAATCACCCTCTTTAAATGGAATGGAACAAGAAGTGTTTATGCGCTCCTTGTGTGTCGTTTGGGCTAGAAGCTTTAGTCGTTATACTTTGAATGCAATTAATATATATATACATATATTATAATTTTAGTTTTTTCTTTCTTTCCTTTAAAAGTAATTTGTTTATTTTTAAATTGTCAAAACATATTTAATATATTTATTTTTAAATGAAAAATTATAAAATTACTTGTGTTACAAATAATTATTTGGGTTTAATTTTGTTCTCCAATTACATTTTTTTTAATTCATGATTATTCATTAATTATGTCTAATTAATTTTCTCCATAAATATATATATATATATATATATATTTCAAATTTGTAATTAAATCATTGTTAGTAAAAATTATTTGAATATATATACATTCAATATAATTAAAATTTAACATTAAAAATAAAAATCAAGTATCATTAATAATCAAAACTTAAAAATAAATACACCATTAAAATTGAAATTAAAAGATAAATATTTAAAAATTAATTAATCATTTTTTTAATTTAATTTTTTAACTTGATTAAAATTATAATCAAGTCGTAACACACATTCTAGAAGAAGAACAAGCACAACTCATCCTCTGAACTCTAATATATTTCTATTTAATAAATTAAATTACATATATTTAACATAAATTAATAACATAATTAAATTATCAAAACATTATATTTATAATTAAATTATATTATTAACAATATTTAACTATTAATTAATCTAATAATGATAATTAATTGGAGTATTAACCTAACAATTAATATCTAATAACTACTAACAATTAATATCTAATAACTATACCCATTCCCTCGTATCTAATAACTATATATACCTATTCCCTCGCCACCTTCCAAAAGCAGTCGTCGCCATTTCGCGAGGGTATTAATTTCCCTCGCCAATTTGCGAGGGATTTTGGTACCCTCGTCAACGCGCTTGTAAATTGGTGAGTGCACTTTTTTCCACTCGCTAATTCGTGAGTATGATTCCATCCCTCGCTAATTCCCTCTTTATTTGTGCCCCTCTTTAAATCCCTCGCCAAATAGCAAGGGTTTAATCCCCCTCTTTAACTCCCCTCTTTATTTCAGCAAAATTTTATAGTGATTGAGCTTTTCAAAAGTTTAATTAAATTTTATATAAGTCAATCAAATGTGATTCTGAAATCATGAGCCTGTGACTTAGAAATGGTCATTACAACACAAAATCAATGTTCATTTTTTGGATGTATACATTTGCATGAAATTCTTTGAGCTTTTCAAAAGTTTAATTAAATTTTATAGTTAGAGAGTCTTTCTCCTTCAATGAGAAGATCTTTTTTTTTTTAAAGCCAAAGAAACTTTCATTTATTCGCAATCGAATCAAACATCTTCGAGAAGGCTCTCCACAAAGTCTGGAGGCTCGACCCAAGTAAAGGGGCTTGAGAAGGATCTCGAAGTCCTAGCAATCGAATGAGCCACAGTGTTGGCCATACGAGGAATAAATCGAACCGTGCAGTAATTTAATTGATTGCAAAGCAATTTGCAGTAGTTCACATAGTCATCAAAAGCTGAAATCCCTGAGCTTCCGCCGTTAATAGCATCGGCCACTGTCTTCGCGCGCGTCAGTTTCCACTTCGATCCTGGTGCCCTTCCCCACAAGATTGCCTCGAGGACCCCCATAACCTCTGCTTCCTCCGCCCGGACAACGCCCGGGAAGTGCATGGATCGTCCGGCTATGAAATGGCCCCCCTTATCTCGAATCACCATTCCTACGCCAGTTTCGTTGGTGTCATTGAATTGCGCCGCATCCACATTCATCATGACGTGACCGCTTGATGGGCGGTGCCACCGCGCACAGCTTGCTGACACCTCTCTCCTGTTCTGATTGCCTCTCGCCGCAAGCCATTCCGACATTACAGTTGCTGCGTCCCTGATTGCTCGTGGGGGAGAGGATTTTTTGTTTTCCCAGCATATTGAGTTCCTCTCTCGCCAAATGCGCCATCCCGTCATGGCAAACATTCCCCCCTAACTCGATCGAGCACCCCTAGTATCTTGAGAAAAAACTCCGGTAACGATTCCACTTGCGGCGCCATAGCACCCAATGTAATCCTGAAATTGCTCAGGTCCCAACATCGTAGTGCGAATTGGCAGTCCATAAAGACATGCCACAGTGTCTCCATTCCACCTTCACACAAATAGCATTGATTATCAACATTCACCCCCTTGCTTCTCAATCTCTCTTTTGTGGGGAGGTAGTTCTTGCAAACCCTCCAGTACCACTGCCTGACTTTTGGGGGAATTTTGAAGTCCCATAGTTTCCGCCAATTTTCACCTCCCCCTGCATGACCCTCCATCGGGAGAGATTCAGCCATCTTATGTGCCGACTTAACCGTATATACCCCACTCTTATCAAAATGCCAAAACAGCCTGTCTTGTTGGGCCCGCGGGCAAGGGACCGTTTTCAATATGCGATTGACATCAGCCTCCATGAAGTACTCCCGTAAGAGTTCCATATCCCAGCGACGACTTACTGGGATGAATAAATCCGCTACCGTGGCTCCTTGTAGGCCTTTAGACAACAGTGTAATCATATAGAAGGAGTTGTCATCGTTTAATCACGGACAGTTCCATAAGCGAATCCCCGTTCCCTCACCTATTCTCCACCTGATCCCCCTCCTAACAATGTCCTGGGACAAGCGCACACCTCTCCAAGCATAGCTTGGACTCTGCCCCAGCGGAGCATTCTAAAAATTCCCATTGGAATAGTATTTAGCTTTGAAAATCCTTTTTAATAAGGCGTCCGGGTTAGAAAAATAATTCCAACCGATCTTCCCAAGCATTGCTTGGTTGAAAATATCCAGGTTTCGAAACCCCATACTTCCTCCTTCCTTCGAAACACATAGCTTGTCCCATGAGGCCCACTTGACCCCTTTACGAGGATTCCTGTCATTTCCCCACCAGAATGAATTCAGCATACGTTGGAGTTCATCCAGTAGAGACTCCAGTACTAAGAATGTGCTCATGCAAAAAGCCGGGATAGCTTGAGCAGCCGACTTAATAAGAACCTCTTTCCCTGCTTTTGACAATTTCTTTGATCTCCACGATTGTAGTCTGGTCTAAAGCCGATCTCTTACGTACCTAAATATGGTTTTCTTGTCCCTTCCAATTAAGGATGGGAGCCCTAAATATTTTCCTGTATTAAGGAGTCTCGACACTCCCAGTATTCCCGATAGTTGTGACCGCCTACCATCATCCACATTTTTGCTGAAAAATATACCAGATTTATCGAAATTAATAGCCTGCCCCGAGGCTTGTTCGTATTCCTGAAGAATGTTTTTTAACGTGGCACACTGATTTGGGTCTGCTCTATAGAAGAGCAAGCAGTCGTCCGCGAATAACAAATGAGAGACAGACGGGGCTGACCTGCACTCCTTGCTGCTGTGCAGTAGACCGTTTCTGTTTGCTCTTCGAAGCATCATCGACAATCCCTCAGCGCATAAAATGAATAAGTAGGGGAATAGAGGGTCCCCTTGGCGCAAGCCCCTGCTAGGGATAATAGGGCCCACAATGTTCTCGTTAACTACAAAGTTATATCTAACCGATTGCACGCATAACATCATCCAATTCATCCACTTCGTGCAGAACCCCAGTCTTTGCAACATGAATCTCAGGAAACCCCAATCAACTCTGTCGTATGCTCAATGAGAAGATCTTTCATGTCTATAAACAGGGATTGTTATGAACATGTTGGGATATGAATCCTATAAACAATGTTCTAGTTGATGAAAGTATGTTTTGATGGCCAAAAGCAACTTAAAGTTAGTGATATATGTGGTTCTAAGTCATCTTAACTAAGTCATCTGAATATAAGCTTACTAATCTGATGAGAAACTTAAATTGAGATTACTGATCTTAACTGAGTCATTTGAAATAAGATTACTGATCTGAGTATGGAAACTGAGAATAATTTTAGTGATCTTATTAGTTACTGATCTGATATGGTTACTGATCTTATATGTAAGTTACTGATCTTAAGTGTTTACTAATCTTAGTATTTACTGATCTTATATGGAAGTTATTGAACTTACATGAGTTACTGATCTTAGGTGTTTACTGATCTTATTGTTTACTGATCTGATATATGAACTGTTAGGAACTAAGCTGATGATTTGTATTGTATAGACAACTTATAGTGTAGGACTTAGATATACTCATCTGTATATAGTTCAGTTGATGTATAGATAGGTTTTATATGTGTAAAGTTGTATTCTATTTGTATTCAGCAGTGTAAAAGTTCAGAACAGTAGATTAGAACTAGACTATAAGAAGATCAGAAGACTAAAGAAGACTCAGAGGACTACTTCAGAACTAAGAAGACTTCAAGAAGAGTTGAAGAAGAGCTCAGAAGAAATCTGGAGAAGTTTTGAAAAGTTCTAAGTTACTGTGCTGACTGACTCAGAAGAGTAAAATCCGAACAGTAAAATCCGAAGAGTAAAAATCAGAACAGTAAGTTACTGTGCTGATTTGGTGAAATTGAAGAATAAGTTTGGAAAGCTTATTTAAAGTGTAACTAAAGATTTATTGAAGATATGCTGACTAAGAAGGAAGTTACAAAGTCGGTTACAAAAAGAAGAAGTTACAAAAACAGTTTAGAGTTAGTTGAGAGTTAGTTCACAAACTGCTAACTGTCATACTAAGTTCTATAAATACTGTATGATCTCCTACTGCTGAAGACTACTGAGTAATTACTGATCTTAGAGAATTCAAGAGCAAGTCTACAAGCAAGAACTCACAGAGTCAAGGAAATCAAAGCAAGAAGAGCCACTGAATTGAAGAGAAGAATCAAAGGCTATTCAAAGAGAAGTTTTACTTTTCAAGTTTAAGTTTGTATTTTGTAAAACAAGTGTGCTAGTTACTTGTAGAATTACTAGTAGATCGAAGATATACCTGGAGGTATAATCGAAAAGATCAAAGTCTTAATCTTGGGACTCTAAGCCACAAGAAGCTCAAGAAGAGTAATAAAACTTCACAACTGGGATTGTGAGAGTGGATGTAGACATTTGTCGAACCACTATAAAATCCTGTGTTCTTTACTTTACTGTTTGATATTTGTTTGAATTGGTTAACTAAGAACATTAAGAATTAACAAAGATAAAGATCTATAGAAAAGTTGAGTATAAAGTTGATTGGGCTCATTAGTAATCTGATTATTCCGCATTGTGTATTCTGATATATTGAAAGATTTTTTGAAAAGTCTATTCACCCCTCCCCTCTAGACATTTTCACTAGCTTACTCAATATTATTAATTCAACTTTGGGACCAACAAGTGGTATCAGAGCAGTAGTTCATTGGACTGCTGTTTCTTGATAACCTTACAGATCTTGAGGGATATTTTACTGATCTTGCTGTAATTTCTTGATATTTGTCACTATCTGAATACTTGAAATCTATCTGCTATACTACTGATCCTATTTGTCTAATCAAACATGGATGACACTAATGTGAACAAGCTGCCTAAGTTCAAGATTGCAGATTATGACTACTGGAAGCTTAGGATGGAGGCCATCTTTAGCTCAACCCATGATCTAATGGTGTCTGTGGTGACTGAAGGACCAATTGTCATCATGGTGGAAAACACTGCTGTTCTGGATCCATCAAAACCAGTTGGAGCACTGGTCCCTAAACCAAGGTCAGAACTGACTTCAGAAGAAATGAAACAAAACAATTTGGACAGTCTTGCCAAGAACTACATTTTACATACCTTACCAAATGAGTATCTTGGTAAAGTACTAAAATGTAAGACTGCAAAACAGATGTGGGACAAACTGGCTATTCTTTGTGAAGGTACTACACTGATCAAAGAAAGCAAGTTATCCACTGCTGTCCAAAGGTTTGAATCATTTAAGATGAAGCCAGGAGAATCAATTGATGAGTTGGATACTCGATTTACCAAAATTATGAATGATCTTGATGTATTAGGAAAGACTTATACTGACAGAGAAGTTAACCTGAGAATCTTGAAAGCCTTGGATGAAAGGTGGAAAATGGTCAAGATGATCATTAAAACCACACAAGACATTGACTCTTGGCCAGCAGAAACTATGTTCCAAACACTTAAGGCACATGAGTTTGAGTTAGATGAAGAAGATCCTATTTCTGTGATTCATAAGGATAAGGATGCATCTAAGGACATAGCCTTTAAAGCCTCTACCTCAAAGGGGTCTAGATCATCTAAGTCTAAGGCCTAAAGCATAAAAGATGAACTAGATTGTTCTGATCTAAGTCTGAAAGATCAGATGAGCCTTATGATCAAAAGATTTGATAAACTGAATAAGAGGTATGGCAGGTACAAAAGATTCTATAAGGAAAATAAGGGTTCTAATAACAGGGACTCTTCTGTGAACGGAAGGGATCAAAACTCTTCTGAAAGAAGGGATGAGATCTCTAATGAGAACAGAAGAGATAGGAACTCATCTGAAAAGAGAGACAGAAAGTATTCTGATAAGAAAGACAGGAACTCAATTGACAAGCATGACAGGAACAGAAAGCATTCTCCTCCTAAAAGAACTTCTAACAATCCTGTTTGCTATAATTGTGATAAGCCAGGTCATTATGCTTATGAATGTCCTGATCTGAGTTCTGAAGATCGAGAAGAAAGGAAAGCCAGAAGAGATCGAAAATATGCCAAGGGTAAGAAGGCAATGATGGCCTACAATGACTCTGATTCGGAATCAGAAGAGTTACCATCGTCTTCATCTGACTACCCCTCTAGCAATGAAGATGAAGCCTTCATAGCAGATGATGGACTGGTAATGATGGCCAAAATAAATGATGAGGTATCATCTGCTAACTCATTTCAATCTTGTGACAATTCTGACACTGATGAAAGTGATGCTGCTGTTAGCAGTGTAGGAAGTAGTCTTCATCATTCCCAAGGAGTGACTGAAGAAGACCTTCTACAAGCTAACAAAGCATTCATTGAAATTAGTGATGAGAATATATCTTTAAAGCAAGAAATCATTAAGCTAAAAGAAGCTCAGTCAAAAGTAGATCCTAATATAGCTGTCATAAATGCAAGGCTATCAGAAGAGTTGTCCCAACTCCAAGAAAAGTATGCATCCATTGACAAACTATATCAGGGTATGCTTAAAACTCAAGCCAAAGAGACTAATGAATTCAATGATTTAAAGATTAAATGTAAAAAACTTGAAGAGCGCAATAGATTCTTAGAATCTGAAGTAGTGAGCCTAGATCGAAAGCTATCTGGGATGATTAACTCTACTAAGATTAATCAAACTATCTCAGACAGATATAGAGCTCCAAATGATAAAAGAGGAATAGGTACTGATCTGCCTAGTCCATCTACTTCAGAATTTAAGAACACTAATGGAGCTAGTACAAGTTCTTTGCAACTAGATAAAGGAAAAGAACCTATGACTTATGATGATGATCCAAAACTCAAAGTACAGTCTAAATACATCCCTCCTACTACCAAGAATGGTAAAATGAAGAATGTATCAAGACCAGTACAGTCAAGACCATACCAGAAGAGTTATACTCCTCTGACCAGATCAGATCAGTCCTGGAATCAGAAGAGACAAACTCAGAACAGTAGGTCAAGACAAGCACAGGCAAGTTGAGAACAGCCTAGACCTCCTTTTATAAGGCAGTCTCAGCTGTATTCAACTAAACCTAGGAGATTTGTGCCTCATTATCATAACAAACCTGTTCTTTATCCTCCTCCTTTATCCTATGATATCTATGGAGAGGAAAGACCAAAGCAAATTTATAAGCCTTATGGTCCACATGCTTTTAGACCTTATTCAAACTATTACATGCATACTGATCTTACTGAAAAAGGGATAGAACCAAGGAAAGGCTATCTCAGAAAAATAGATCCTAAGTCTGCTGATAATTCTGAATTGGTTAATAAAGTACTGTTCTGTGATAAATTTGGAAGAAAACTGAAGAGGTCCCACTTATTCAAATCCTCAATGTTCATTTGGGTACCTCTCACTACTAACCCCCAAGGACCCCAATAAATAGTGGGTACCTAAATTACATGTGTATAGAGATATGTACTAATATTTCAGGTACTGATCTTATACCAAGAGGGACATGAAGCAGAAACTAAGGGCAGTACATCAAAACTCAAAATTCAGAAGAGACAACCCTATGTCAGATCACTAAAACAGGTAACAAGGTTACTAAAGTGACCTTAATCCCAATGAGGAAGCTGGTAAAGCTGAGGGACACTGAGAACACACATTAAGGGGGAATCTGTGATTTCTTAAAGATCCTTTTGTTGACTCAGATCACTAAGTCACTTTAGCAAAAACCTTGATATGATAATTAAATTAAAACATATTGTTACTAATCTGTACTGTTTTACACTTATATCTTATGAACTAACACTTTTACCAAGGTGAAACAGGCACAGAAGAGGAATTCTCCATCGAAGGGGGAACTGATCTGATTACAGATTTGAAAAGTCTACTAATCTGATCTGATTACAGAACATAGCAGTCTACAGATATATTCTGATTAATAAATTGACTTGTCTACAGTATTGATCTGATTACAATTCAGTTATTCTACAGAACTAATCTGATTACTGACTAATCTGTCTACAGAAAGATTTGTTTACAACTAATCTGTCTACAAGAAATCTACTGATTTGACACAGTACTGATCTGAGGATCACTGTGCTGATATCAAAAAGATGAAATCAGGAAATTTGGGTACTGATCTGAGGATTACTGTGCTGACCCATCTACTGATCTGAAATCTACTGTGCTGATTCATCTACTGATCTGATTTCTAAAAAGGTTACTCAGCTGATCCAGATAAGTGATATTTTCTTTATATACTTGTAAGAAAATGAAGTGAAATAGGTTTGGAAACTACTGTGCTGATTTGCATCAGAACAGTCTTTTGGTTTAGATTACTCTAAGTCAGAAATTGTTCATATTTTTAGATTACTAATAGAGAAGATTAATACACTCCTCTATTTCTAACCTAAAAATTGTGGTGTATTTGTCAAACACATGTTGGCTCCAAAATTAAGAATGTTACTAGAATGTGAACAGTTATTGTTTAACTTGAATTTCGAGACTTAATCCCAACCTTTCTTTGTAATAATCTAATTCAATCCTAGCCCTAGATTGGTTTTGAATTTAACAAAAACGATCACACTTCATCTTCTTCGTTCTTACGAGCTCATTTTTGGAAATCTCTTAACCTCATAACTTCTGAAAAATCTAATTTCTTCAAAATTCTCAAATGGCAACCATTAATATTATCAATGAAGCTAACCAAGTTGCAGGAACATTCGATTCGAATTTGTGGATTCGCAAAAAGGGCATTTTCGTGGAGAACGCTGTGTATTTCAATGGCCGACACAGTACTGAAAATCAAGCCATTCTAACTATGTGCGAAGAGTGCGGACTACGAAAATTTCTGGAAACATTTCCCATGAATGTCTATGAACCGGAAGCTGTGGAATTTTATTTACAACTCCAAGGTGATAAAAATGGTGTTCACTCCATGCTTGCTGGGCACAAGGTCACAATTACTAGGGACATCCTAGAAGTCATGTTGGATTTACCACAAGGCCCGGTGGATATTTTGACTTACAAAGCTGGAGAGGAAAAGGAGTGTGTGGGAAGATGGTCCGGTGTTGAAACAGAGACCTTGACTAATCTGAAGAAGGATGTTCTTCCTACTGGTCTGCAATTCTTGATGGATATAGGTGGAAAGTGCTTGTTAGGGCAACATCATAGCCAGGATGCCTTATCGAGTTTCAAGATTAGAATTATGGCTGCAATCATCGACAGAGTTCAAGGTGATTGGCAAGGATTCTTCTTAGAAAGGCTGCTGACTGAAAAAGAAAAAGTTTTATTTGATGAGGATACAATGGAATTTTCAATTAAATCGAAATTAGGGTTTGGAAGCAAGCTGAGTTTCTTGCTGCCTCAGCTGGTGAAAAAGCCATATTGGAGTAATCCCAAGAAATTCCATCATGGGAAATTCTTGATGAAGAAGGAGTCTGTTCAGTTTGAACAAGAGAACCCTTTCGAACAATCTCAAGAGCTTGAAGCAGAAGAGTCTGGAGCTTCAATGTATCAATCTGAGGATAATCAGCCTGAAGTTAGGTCAAAGGCAAGGCATGATCCGAGCAGTACTAGACCAAGGAGAGGAAGGTCTGCTACAGCTGCCTCAGAACCAACAGTTCGATTTGTTGAAACTGTGGTGCAATCAAGCTCAGAAGAGCAAGAGGTTAGTGTTCCTAGTCCTGTTGTTGTGCATAAAAGGACTAAGACAAGGAGTGTTAGGAGGAAATTGATTATTGTCTCCCCTACCCCTTCAAACTCTGAACCAAGCCAAACTGAAACCCAAAACCCTCACCCTTCATGTTCTGGAAGATCAGATCACTATTTATCTGAGACTCAGAACACTCCCCATTCATCACCTCAGAACACTAACTTTGAGCCTACCCCATTTTCTAGTCCTCAACATCAAACTTCACATCAACCTTCACCACATCAAACCCCAATACAGATTCATGATCACTCTACTGAACATGAATTTGAACCTTCTACTGAACCAATTGACATTTCATCATCCCCTGAACCTGAATTTATTGCTCCTAAACCTGCTGATTTGATGGAGTACACTATCTGTGATAAAGAAGATAGAATCAGGATAGATCTGAGGATAGCCTTGTTGAAGCAATTTCCTGGATTAGATGAGAGCTCAGTTGAGTTTGAGAAACTCCTTAGGATTGGCACATGGGTGTATCTTAAGAGGAGTACTTTGAAGGAAAATTTAGCCATCATGGAAGGTATGGGAGGTGCTTCAATCTATGATGATTGGAAAGCAGAACAGATGCAAGCAGCTGGTGTTAACTCTTTTCTTGAGTTAGTCACTCCAGAATCTGTTGTACTTCTTGTTGAAAGATTAACAGGGATCAAGTACACTGTGGAAAAGATTGCAACTCCTAACTCTGATGAAGATTTGTTTAGTGAAGAGAAAGGTATTGATGAAGCTGAGAATGCTGCTGAGAAGGATTTTATGGAAATTGATGAAGAGATTGACAATGCAACAGAGGTGTTTGAGAACACTGTTGTGATTGAAGAAACAGAGGTTGTTGAAAATCAAGCTTTGGATGCTGAAGAGATGGAAAGCATTCCAATTCACTCTGCTGATCCTATTGTTCTTGAGGATGTGCAAGAACAGATCAGAACTGGTCCTGTTGAGAAGGAATCTGCTAAATCTGACTTTGAGATGCTGAAAAAGCAGAATGCAGAACTTCAAGCAAAGTTGGAAGCTGCTGTGAAGATGTTCCAAGAAGCTACTGAGAGAATGAATAAGATGCATTCTGAACACTCTTATGAAAAGGTGATGGAGCATACAATGTCCAAAATCTTTGATCTTCATAGAGTACAAGAAAAGAACCTGTCTCAAGTGTTGCATAAAAAGCTGGAGCAACACATATCTTCCTTGAAAGAGTGGCATGATGAAGCCAAAAAGGGGGAAGATAGGACAAGGGAAGTGATGGAACAAACGCAGTCACAACAAGCTCAATTGGTTGTGAGTCAGGATGAATTAAAAGCAAAGCTGAAATTGCTATTCTGAATGAAAAGCTGAAGCAAAGGAAGCAACAAAAACAGCTAGGTCAAGAAATTGTTGAGAAAAGACCTGATATTGCTGGGAGTTCAAGTCAGAAGAAGAGGAAGTTAGTCCTATCTGATGAAGAACAACAAGAAGAAGAAGCTGGAAGAATTACCAGATCAAAGAGCAAAATGAAAGCTGTTATGACAAGTGAAGAAGAAAACTTGAAAAAGAAGAAAGAAAAGGATGTCAAGTTCTTGAAAACAAGATTTGATAATCGAGTTACAGCTTTGAAGAGAAAGATGAATACTCAAAAGAAAGCTGAAGGAAAACAGTTTGACAAAGATTTTCAAGATGAAAACTTTGTGGATTTCATTGTTTTAACAGAACATATGGAATACTGGAAGAATTTAAAGAAGAAATGGCAGATTGCTAACTTCATTGTGAAGAAGTTTGGTGATCATTCGAGCAAGGAAGCAGAATTTATTGATTTTGAAGAATTCATGCTGAATATTGATCAAGAATTCTGGGAGGACATAGTTCAAGTTGCTAATCGTGCTGGAACAAAGATTTTATGTCCTGAAGAACCTAATTGGGAACCTCCAAGACTGGAAAATGGAGAACCTGATTACAAGGAGATCAACAACATTATTGCTGAAATTATCAAGGAAGAAGGAATATCTGATCATCAACATATGATGGATATCAAGGCAAGAATGTATGTTGCATTCAGAATCTGAAGATACAGAATGAAGATGAAGGACAAGCTCAGAAGATAACATTTCTATCCTTAGTCTTTATTTCTATTTTTTTTGTGTTACATATTTTGCTAGTATGTGTAATATGTGAAATATCTGATTTGATTGTGAATATGATATGATTTCTGAATTGATGAACTGTTATGATTGACTACATACTTAACTACTGATTTATTAACATTTAAGTAGTTTTGGCTTCATCAAAAAGGGGGAAATTGTTGGGATATGAATCCTATAAACAATGTTCTAGTTGATGAAAGTATGTTTTGATGGCCAAAAGCAACTTAAAGTTAGTGATATATGTGGTTCTAAGTCATCTTAACTAAGTCATCTGAATATAAGCTTACTAATCTGATGAGAAACTTAAATTGAGATTACTGATCTTAACTGAGTCATTTGAAATAAGATTACTGATCTGAGTATGGAAACTGAGAATAATTTTAGTGATCTTATTAGTTACTGATCTGATATGGTTACTGATCTTATATGTAAGTTACTGATCTTAAGTGTTTACTAATCTTAGTATTTACTGATCTTATATGGAAGTTATTGAACTTACATGAGTTACTGATCTTAGGTGTTTACTGATCTTATTGTTTACTGATCTGATATATGAACTGTTAGGAACTAAGCTGATGATTTGTATTGTATAGACAGCTTATAGTGTAGGACTTAGATATACTCATCTGTATATAGTTCAGTTGATGTATAGATATGTTTTATATGTGTAAAGTTGTATTCTATTTGTATTCAGCAGTGTAAAAGTTCAGAACAGTAGATTAGAACTAGACTATAAGAAGATCAGAGGACTAAAGAAGACTCAGAGGACTACTTCAGAACTAAGAAGACTTCAAGAAGAGTTGAAGAAGAGCTCAGAAGAAATCTGGAGAAGTTTTGAAAAGTTCTAAGTTTCTGTGCTGACTGACTCAGAAGAGTAAAATTCGAACAGTAAAATCCGAAGAGTAAAAATCAGAACAGTAAGTTACTGTGCTGATTTGGTGAAATTGAAGAATAAGTTTGGAAAGCTTATTTAAAGTGTAACTAAAGATTTATTGAAGATATGCTGACTAAGAAGGAAGTTACAAAGTCGGTTACAAAAAGAAGAAGTTACAAAAACAGTTTAGAGTTAGTTGAGAGTTAGTTCACAAACTGCTAACTGTCATACTAAGTTCTATAAATACTGTATGATCTCCTACTGCTGAAGACTAATGAGTAATTACTGATCTTAGAGAATTCAAGAGCAAGTCTACAAGCAAGAACTCACAGAGTCAAGGAAATCAAAGCAAGAAGAGCCACTGAATTGAAGAGAAGAATCAAAGGCTATTCAAAGAGAAGTTTTACTTTTCAAGTTTAAGTTTGTATTTTGTAAAACAAGTGTGCTAGTTACTTGTAGAATTACTAGTAGATCGAAGATATACCTGGAGGTATAATCGAAAAGATCAAAGTCTTAATCTTGGGACTCTAAGCCACAAGAAGCTCAAGAAGAGTAATAAAACTTCACAACTGGGATTGTGAGAGTGGATGTAGACATTTGTCGAACCACTATAAAATCCTGTGTTCTTTACTTTACTGTTTGATATTTGTTTGAATTGGTTAACTAAGAACATTAAGAATTAACAAAGATAAAGATCTATAGAAAAGTTGAGTATAAAGTTGATTGGGCTCATTAGTAATCTGATTATTCCGCATTGTGTATTCTGATATATTGAAAGATTTTTTGAAAAGTCTATTCACCCCTCCCCTCTAGACATTTTCACTAGCTTACTCAATATTATTAACTCAACTTTGGGACCAACAGAACATTTCAAGACTATATATGCAAATTATATCAAGGATCGAGAGGAAATTATAGCAAAACTAAATCAAGTAAGGAGAACTCAAGGTCATAAAGCTAAACAATTTCATTACAACATTATCCATAAGCTTAGAAGTGATATTCTATCATTTATCTTTGTAATTCATTGTAAAAGATATTACATTAGTCCAAAATCCTATACAATCTCGCTTGAGAGACCGATAGTCTGTTAGAGTGAAATTAATTTGAGAACTGGAAGTAACTCAACATTGTAATTCATTGTAAAAGATATTACATTAGTCCAAAATCCTATACAATCTCGCTTGAGAGACCGATAGTCTGTTAGAGTGAAATTAATTTGAGAACTGGAAGTAACTCAACATTGTTGGTTACTAACCTCGTAAATTTAGGATTTAGATTAATCAAGAGTTGTTAATTCCAGTTAGTGGACATTGCACACTAAAACAAGTTAATTTCAGGTTGAATGGATTATCTTGTTAAATCAGAAAAAGTGGATATAGAAGTTTGAGTTTTTGAACCACTATAAATCTTTATGTGTTCTTTATGTTCATGCATTTACATGCTTACTATTAATTGTTTATACTTATATTTGATCTTTCAAGCACACTTAAAAATCTGAAAAACTGTTTTTTTGTACAAGTTGAAAAACTCACCTGTGACCAAGTCACCTGTATTGTGAAAACTGTAATTTTTTGTGAACAACGTTCATAAGGTTTCACAAAGTAAAAAATATTTTAAATATAAATTAAAGGAAAAATCACTATTCCACACTTAAATTTATTTTATGCATTGTGTTAAGTGAATAGATTGTGCACTATGTATTCCCTTTAATAACTGACCCTCAGACCTTCATCATCATCTACATTGGTGTTATCTCTACATTTTTTCACATATATTTTTGTGCTCAAGGGTCTAAATATTTGGAGAAAAACATGTGAAATGGTTTAATTAATTAACCTAAAATTCCACTATTGGTGCATTTCATGTGAATTTCTTATTTTTTTTATACGACCAGGAATCCCAAATACACGACCCATGCATTGTCCATATACAGTAAAACCTCTCTATAGTCATATCCTTGGGACCACAAAAAAATATTCCTAAATGGGGGTTATTTCTAAATAGAGTTATAAGTTTTTTTTTTTTTTTAAATGCATGTATATTATATAACGGTATAATTAGTAGATACATGTACATGATGTAATGTGTTGAACTGTGTTGAACTTAATTGAACTAATTTACTCACGTAATATGAAAAGGCAATACTCAAGAGTCACCCACCATAGATGCATGTACTTGCTTTTGATTGCTTTAATTTTTTCATCTATAAATACTATGTATAATACATGTTTTTTATCAATTACATCAAATCAACATTTTCTTCACGCATATAATGACACCAAAAATAGAAAAGAGAACTCAAATGAGTGAAAAAATTCGTGTGGAGATGTGCAAAATGAAAGAACTACATCCAGGTTGGAAGCAAAAAGATTTTGCCAAGTGGTTGGAGGATACTCATAATCTTAAGTTATCGCAATCAGCGATATCGAAGGCGTTCAAGAGGTCAATCAACAATGACGAAATTATTTATGCTTTAACGGATGAAGAAATTATTGAAGGAATTATGCAAGAAAATGAGGAAAATAATCCAGAGGATGATAGCATAGAAGTACAAAAAGTTTCATGTGAAGAAACTTTAAGCTTACTCGACAAGTTGGAAATGTTTTGGGTTCAACCACTACAAAATATTGCCCAAAAGGCATCGGCATTTTGCAACGGCAAGTGGGCCGATGCGAAAAGGGGACGACATTTAATGGCCGATGCAAAATGGCATCGACAGTGGGCCCCGATGCGAAATGGCATCGGCATTTAATGGCCGATGTAAAATGGCATCGGCATTTAATGGCCGATGCAAAATGGCATCGGCATTTAATGGCATCATTATTTTTGGGTTAATTCTATTATATATATATATATATATATATATATTATTAATTCAAGATTTTAAACGTAATTTAAGTGAATATACGTAATTTAAGTGAGTATACATAATTAAGAGCGACAGATGTATAAATTTATAAACTATTTACCAATTTATCATATTTAATAACTAATGTAATGATTTATATTAATTTATCGATTTTACTTAAAATTATGTTACTTAAAATGAATTTTACTTATTTTTAATTAATATACTAAAAAACATTTGTTTCTCAACATATAGTGTTTAGGGTTTAGGGTTCAGGGTTTAGAGTTTAGAGTTTAGGATAAAGGGTTCAGAGTTTAGGGTAAAGGGTGTAGGGTTTAGGGTAAAGGGTAAAGGGTCCGACTACTCCTTTCAACGTGTACACTTAGACTTCATTAATAAACAAACTTCAAATGTGTATTATGAATTTATATTCAATATGGTAACTTATCCCCGAATACTCGTTTCTCAACATATATTGTTTACGATTTAGGGAAAAGGGTTCGGAGTTTAGGGTTTGGGGTTTGGGGTTTAGGGTTTAGGGTTTAGGGTTTAGGGTAAAGGGTCCGACTACTCCTTTCAACGTGTACACTTAGATTTCATTAATAAACAAACTTCAAATGTGTATTATGAATTTATATTCAATATGGTAACTTATCCCCGAATACTCGTTTCTCAACATATATTGTTTACGATTTAGGGAAAAGGGTTCGGAGTTTAGGGTAAAGGGTTTGGGGTTTAGGGTTGTTAAAATGAAATATTTTACACTTAGGGATTAAAAAATTCATAGTTTTACACCAAGATTGTTAAAATGAAATATTTTACCTTTAGGAATTAAAAATTTTCTAATTTTACACCAAAATTGTTAAAATGAAATATTTTACACTTAGGAATTAAAAAATTCATAATTTTACACAAGGTTGTTAAAATGAAATATTTTACACTTAGGAATTAAAAAATTCATAATTTTACACCAAGGTTGTTAAAATGAAATATTTTACACTTAGGGATTAAAAAAATTCTAATTTTACATCAAGGTTGTTAAAATGAAATATTTTATAATTAGGGATTGAAAAATTCATAATTTTACACAAAGTTGTTAAAATGAAATATTTTACACTTAGGAATTAAAAAATTCATAATTTTACACCTTGTTAAAATGAAATATTTTATACTTAGAGATTAAAAAAATCATGCATAATTTTACTCCAAGTTTGTTAAAATGAAATATTTTACACCTAGGAATAAAAAATTCCTAATTTTACACCAAGGTTGTGAAAATGAAATATTTTACACTTAGGGATTAAAAAAATTCTAATTTTACATCAAGGTTGTTAAAATGAAATATTTTATAATTAGGGATTGAAAAATTCATAATTTTATACAAAGTTGTTAAAATGAAATATTTTACACTTAGGAATTAAAAAATTCATAATTTTACACCAAAATTGTTAAAATGAAATATTTTACACTTAAAAATTAAAGAAAATCATAATTTTACACAAAGTTTGTTAAAATGAAATATTTTACACTTAGGGATTAAAAATTACTAATTTTGTTAAAATGAAATATTTTACACTTATGGATTAAAAAAATCCTAATTTTACACCAAGTTTGTTAAATTAAATATTTTACACTTGGGGATTAAAAAATTCCTAATTTTACATCAATGTTGTTAAAATAAAATATTTTACACTTAAAAAAATCATAATTTTACACCAAGTTGTTAAAATGAAATATTTTACACTTATGGATTAAAAAAATCATAATTTTGTTAAAATAAAATATTTTACACTTATGAATTAAAAAATTCCCAATTTTACACGTTAAAATGAAATATTTGTTAGATTAAGGTTTATTAAAATTAAATTAGTGTTTGTTAGATTAAAATTAAAATTAAAACAACTCATCTCTATCAAATCAATTTCAATATTATATTCAATATCTCTCCCTTTTTAATTAAATGGATAGTGAATTCATATTTTTAAATGGATAAGTGAAAATAATTATATATATTTAATGTTGTGAATTGAAAATTAGAATGAATTTAAATGATGTGATTAGAATAAATTTAAATGTATAAGTGAAAATAATTATATTCAATGTTTTTTGTAATTAACAAGAAGGTGGTCATGTGGACGAGCTAATGCGCACACGCAAGTTGAAGGATAAAGTTACAACACAAAAGATTAAATCATTGTCACAATCAACCTTGAACAAGTATTTTAAATCAACTTATATCTATTGTAAAATTATATATATTATTATGATTTATTCCTAAATGGAGGTGTATTTTTTTAAGTTGGGACTTGAAAAAATATGAATTATGACAATATGGAGTTTATTCCAAATTATAACTAGTCCCAAGTTGGGACCATGAATTTTTATTCCTAAAGAGAGTTTATTTCTTAATAGAGTATTCTTTTTGAGAGGTTTTACTGTATACACTTTAGAGACTAAAAAAAAAATTGTTATAAGATATCTCCTGAAATCATTTACAAATTAACGCGAATTTCTTTTAAATGGTTAAAACATTAGGATTAATTAAGTTATACTCTTTCTCATCTATAATTTGTGTCATCTATGATGGTTCGGTACGCTATACCGATCATATCGATATTGTACTGAAAATTTTGATATCGTAATTTCAGTATGAACTTTTTCATATCGATACCATAATTTCGGTATACAGGATTTTCGGTACGATATATCGGATATTGTACCATACCGAAAATATTGATTATTAAACCATCATTTCATATCAAAATACCGGTATACCAAATCATGTCGAAATAATTGAAGCATTGTTTTAAATCGAAATTAATAATTTAAATTTTATTTAAGTTTTAAGTTAGTTTAATTTAAAAAACAATACTATAAAAATATAATTTATATTATAAAATTATTATTTTATTAAAATTTTAGTATACCTATCAAATATATATAAAAAAATTGGTATACTGAAATACTGCGGTATAATTATTTTTCATACCGTTATCGTACTGAAAATGATACGATATTATACCTTAAATACCAAAAATTTCAATATATTGAAAATTTCAATATTGTTTTCAATACGAAAAACTCGATATATTTGTCACCCCTAGTCTCATCGAAGTGTTCCTCCAAAAGTTATATATATATAGGCTGAATAGTCATGGGGAGGGAGAGATTGATGTCAAAATCAGCTTAGTTGTTAAAATAACCATAGATGTCTATGCATGTGAGTTGTGACCATTAAAATTAATTTAAAGCTAGGTTGAAGTTGACCATCTTATCATCTTTCAACATTAGTTGGGGTTGAAGTTGACCATCTTATTATCTTTCAACATTAGTTGGGAGTAGTCCATAAAAATAGTTAATTATTAATATTACCTTTATATCATTACTAGTATTTATTAATTTAAGTTGACCATATTATCTCATGTCGCGCGGTTTATATTATTATTATTATTTTTTTTTTTTTAAGTCTCGGGTATCCGATCTTGACACCTTAGAGGGCTCGAACTTGAGACCTAGAGAGGAGCATACTCCTAAGTCCCAAGCCTATACCACTAGGCCAACTCCTTGGGGTTGATTTATATTATTACTATTTATTAATTTTAATTATCATATAAAAATGTAACAGACATTAAATTGTATCAATTTCTTTTTTCATCTCATTATACTCATTAAATTGTAATTGTATCATATAAAAATTACTTCCTCCGTGCCACAAGTGTATACGCCACCAAATGAGCATACTTTTTAAGAAAAAATGTAATGAGTGGATTGTTGATTTAAATAAAAAAAGTAAAGAGTGTGGTTGAAATGAGTGTAAAATTAAGTAATGACATTTTGTGTAAATATATGAATATTGTGAGGGTCGACTTTATAAAGGACTTTCCTTTTTAAAATGTGCAAACAATTGTGGGACGAACGAATACAAAAAATGTGCAAACAGCTGTGGGACGTAGGGAGTATTAATAGATATTAAATTGTACAATATACAACTTATAAATTCATCATCAAAACGTCATCATTTCGTAATATTTATTAGAGTATCATTTTTTCCTTCTCTCTCCAAGTCCAACTAAGAGTAATACATAGTTGAGTTGGTCTAGGTGAGACCGTCTCACGGATCTCATTCTATGAAACGGGTCAACCTTATAACTCGATGTAAAAAATGATAGTCACTTTTATTATAAATATTATCATTTTTACTTAACACATTAATACTATTTTTTAACTGCAGTCTAAAAATACACTTGGATACATTTTAGCAAACATAAAGTTTGAAAAATAAAAAATAGGTTGTCCAACAAAAAATTCAATAATATGGGTCAAAATGAATTTTGTCTAACAAAAAAAGATTCGCAGGGGTGGCCATGAGGCAGGGCGGTAGGGGCGACCGCCCTGAACCCTAAAATTTCGGGGCCTACTTTTATATATATAAATGAGTTTGAAGAAAGATGTGCTATAAAATATTTTTTTTTCTTGTAGTGAATAAAATACAAATGTCGTGTGCACATTTTGTGCACGATCTGTACGTGCACAATTCATGCACGATCCGTACGTGCATATTTCATGCACATTTTCTGCACGATCCGTACATGCGTATTTCATGCACATTTTCTGCACGATATGCATATGCATGTTTTATGCACGATTCACATGTACACATTTCATATTTATTTTAAGAGTTTTTTTACCTTTAAATATTTTTTTACACCTCCCTTTTTACATTGTAGTACTAACTTTTTCAGAGTTATTATCAGGTGCAAAATGGGTGGTAACACATCTCATTATGCAAAAACTCATTTACTCTCAAAATGCTAGAAGAGGCTCATTTTTCTTGTTCGCCCTAGGCCTACAAAATCTCAGGACCGACTCTGAAGATTCGTGAGATGATTTTACACAAGTTTTTTATATTTCAAAACATTGCAAAATATTATGACTAACAAAAAAACATAAGGTTGCAAACTGAAATTACTGATTATGTAACACCCCGTTTTTTTTAAAATTTAAAATTTACATTTCATGATTTTAGAAATTAAAATATCTCTTTTAAGTATTAAATAACAAATTAATTAAAATTTTAAAGATATATGGTTTTACGTAATTTATGAACTAATGTTTTCAATAAGTTGTACAGAGTTTTGCAGGATAGCTTACCGAGCTTACCGAGGAGATCGAACTCGATTATGACTCATCCGACACAATTTAATAAGATGATGAGATAAGTTAAAGATGAAATAAATTATAATATAATTGAATTATAAATAATAAGATGCACAATATATCAAATAAGTTAGGAATAGGAGATATAGGATGTGTTTTAGGGATTTGAGTAAAAGTGTTATATTAATAATAATTATAGCAGAATTACATTTTAATTCGGATATTATTCTTAATTAAATTAAACCAAGACGCCTATTTAAACAGTGGGAATGTGAAGAGTCATTCCTCACTCTCATTCCTCTTAAAAACCTCTCTTTCTCTCCGACCCCTCCCCTCTTTCATCACTTTCATCTCAAGCCCTTTCCTCCTCAAAACTTTCACAGCACAAGCCCCAATCAACGCCATTCCTGAAAGTTGAAGAACCTTCTATTTTCCCACCTGCATTTCTGAAAGCTTAAGAGTCAGGTATGAAGGCCTTCTTTTAAAATAAAATATAGTTGTAAAGAAATAAATTCATTTTCTTTTCCCCAAGCGATGCATTCTAGATTTTGTTATTTTTCTATGGTTCTTGTTTTTTTTGTTATTTTCCTATTGTTCTTGTTTTGTGGTTATTGAGTCATTTGAAGTATAAGAATGTCCTGGTGTTGAGTTTTGTGTTGATTTCTTGTTAAACTTGTGAAGATTTGAATATGGTGTGACTAATTGAGGATTATATTTAGATTTCAACATGTATTTCCCTGATTAATTTGTGTTGAACCCATGGGATTTGCATACTAGGTGACTCATTGAGGCTTATATTTTTTGATTGCATGTGGAATTTGTCATTGCATGTGTGATTTGGGTCCCTTTTTCTTGATTAACACCTTTCCTTATGACACTGGTATATCCGGCCATGGATGTTTTAAAATAGGTTGAGAAGCCCTTTTGTTATTGCATGTTAATTTTAAAAGAGTACAGTCTTTCCCCAATGTTTTAGCTCAAACCATTTTACCAAATTGAGGTAATTGAAACCTGAGATACGTGGTTAAAATGTCAAAACTATTTGAAATGTTTTCAATTTTATATGATTTTCCTTTGAAGCACTGTACAGAGGTGAAAAACTGTCCTGTTTCCGGGTTGAGATTACAAAAATTCCCTCACACGTTTTTGGAGCTAATTTTCAACTATGTTAACTTACTGTGTCTTGGCTTTCATAGGAATCTTACCTACACATTTGGATTTATATTATATTTTTAGTGATTTTTCTAACAAACGGTGTTTGTTCTTTATAAAAGTAAACTGTTTTGATGTTCAAAAGAAATACAAGATTAAATAACAATGGGTAATATTAAAATGAAATGTTTTTATAGATATTGCTACTGATCTTTATAGTTGTGTAGATTTTGGCCTTACATTTTTATAAGAAACGAAAAAGTTTTAACAAATTCTAGAAAATCTCTTGTCACGGTCCATTTCGGTATGTATGTTTGGAGTCTACTGTACAAAATTTATGAATTTTAAGAATTTCTATGATTTATGATTTACTACAGGCGGTCTTTTTAGATAATTTAAACATATGAAATGAATTTGACAAAATTTTGTGAATAAACTGTTTATTGAAAAGTTATTATTTTTCCAGAACAAACAAATTGGAATTATATGTGTAATTGAAACATTTTTATAATACACTTTAAAAGTGCTTAGGATTATGCATTTCAGTTATTCATACACATGTTCTTTATAAATACATCCACAAACTTAATTCACACACACATTTTTTATAAATACACCAACAAACTTAATTCACACACACATTTTTTATAAATACACTCACTGACAGCTTAATTCGAAATTTTTATTCCATTTATTTTACTCGTTTCTGTGATTTTTTTATCTTTTATTTTATTGTCGAACGCGGGATATTAAATGTAGTAATTCAAATTGTAATATGTAGTAAATTAGTAATACACATTATTTTATGTAGTAATAACACAAACTATTTATATAATAATACAAATTCTTTTATTTAGTAACACGTTTTTTCTAGTGTTTTTATTGATGTAGTAACTCACATTATAATATGTAGTAACATTTATTATCGAATGTAGTAAACACAATAATCATGTTGTAATACAAAATGTTTTATTGTAGGATGATGCAAAAAATATTAGATCATTTGATAAAGTTACATATAGTAACAAACGTCTATTCAATGTAGTAATTCAAACTGTAGTATTTAGTAACATATAATTTTTTATGTAGTAAAAAAAATTATTACATGTAGTAATAACACAATTTTATATAGTAATACTGATTCTTTTATATTTTTATATTTTTTTTATTGATTAAGTAACCCACATTATAATATATAGTAACATATATTATTGCATGTAGTAAGATATATTATTGCACGTAATACAAAATAACATTGACCCATAATAATTAGTATTAAAGAATATTTAAAGAAATATAAAATATTTAAGGATT
This sequence comes from Galeopsis tetrahit, assembly GCA_963675135.1. Lineage (NCBI taxonomy): Eukaryota > Viridiplantae > Streptophyta > Magnoliopsida > Lamiales > Lamiaceae > Galeopsis > Galeopsis tetrahit. The sequence continues at coordinate 38,049,849 of OY776122.1, forward strand.
AAGGTCATCGTAAATTGCAGTGTTCGACCGCGGCCTGAGGTGACCGAAAACTGCTCGGAGAAGACAATCATGTTCAATTTCTGTCAGTGGGTGCATTTATAAAAAATGTGTGTGTGAATTAAGCTTGTGGGTGTATTTATAAAAAATGTGTGTGTGAATTAAGCTTGTGGGTGTATTTATAAAAAATGTGTGTGAATTAAGCTTGTGGGTGTATTTATAAAGAACATGTGTGTGAATGACTGAAATGCATGTATGCAATATTGCATATAAGTTTTTGTGTAATTTAATTATCTTCTCCAGTGTGTATTTTCATGTGATTCCAACTAGCTTCATAACTAGGTTTGACCATTTGATATGTGACGAAACTTACATAGAGATGTTCTAAACTTATTGATAATTCAATAGTATCACCTATATAGATATACGTACAAGAGGATATATGAATATATATATAAATATATACTTTAAACCTAAAAGTTAAGTAAATGTGTCGAGTGCAGTGCAAGTCAGTCGGATTCTCAGGAAGCTAGCCCGCTATCACCGAACGACAAAAGTGGGTAACATTTATTTACATTTGCATTATTTAGATTAATTTATGTGTGAATACGAGCAGACAGATCTTCGGATTATGCTCTGTGTGAATTAGCAAGTTTACGAACTATGCTCTGTGTGAATTAGCAAGTTGACGAACTTTGCTCGCAAGTCTACGGACTATGCTCTGTGTGAAATAGGCAAGTCTACGGACCATGTTTTGTGTGAAATAAGCATGCCTACGGACTATGCTCTGTGTGAAATAAGAAAGTCTACGAATTATGCTCTGTGTGAGCAACAGATAAGTCTTCGGACCACGTTCTGTGTGAAGTGAGTCGGGTTCATGGGACTCCGCGTGTACTCGATTGACATATTAATTAGCCTTTTTAATGTGCATGCATAGTAAACGTTATCCCACTGGGCTTCTCCTCCGGGAGAAGACTCATGATGCTACTTTAATCATTTCAGGTTTCGTAGACGACGATGAGGACGTGTGACTGACTGGGCAAGCTTTAATAAACGTTCTTCTAATATTTTAAGTTTTACGTAAGAAACATATTTAGTATTATTACGACTGATGTTATCCTTAAGTTTAATTCCGTAATTAAGTATGAACTACTAGGTCAACTGATCGAACTTATTTAATCCACTAGGATGTTTGTCTACTCTTAAAAAGTCAATTTTCATGTGTGACAACCTCATTATAAACTGTCGTATCTTCTAATGTTAAATTATTTTAGACATCACACCACCTATATAATGATTTTCGAATTTTATAATGTTTTAGTCAAATACACGTTTGACTTAGAAATGTGGGTGACACACGAGTTAGGCACAAGCACGGTTGTCCTTTAAAAAAAAAACTCGTGTATCTTTTATTGAAAAGTCTTCCGTTTAAATTTATTTAAGTCTAAAAGTGCTCTTTCAAACCGTAGCGAATTTTGGGGGCGTTACAGATTATCACACAACATTTAAAAGCCATGGTCAATTGTTATCGATAGTAGATGTGTATCTTTTCAAAAGCCAATTTTTACGCACAATCAATTATATGTTGTTGTTTCTAAGAGTCAAAATAGAAAAGTGGTTGAAGATTCTTTGTCACGATTTTAATGAAAGATCATGCAAGTATACACCAAATGTTGTCTTTAAAAATTTATAAATTAATACTCCATTCGTCCCGATTAAATTACTCATTTATTGTTTGCATATATTTTTTAAAAATATAGTAATATTTAATGTGTAGCAAGGTATTAAAATAGAGATATATGAAAGAAAAAATTTAGAGGATAAATAAAAACATTACTAAATTAAAATATACAGTATATATATATATATATATATTAACACCCTCCTAACTTACCAAATACTAAAAATAAATAAATTATAACATACCCCCCAATTGTGAACCTAATTATAACATATAAAAATTACAAGTTATAAAATATGACACTGGCCGAAACTTGTAAAAACAATATCACCGTTGATGCGTCGAAAAAGAACGCACTCGGATATCAGCCGTTCCTTTGCGAGCACTGTTGATCAAGAGTGTAAATCGTCAATTTGTCCTCGACAATCTTCTCGTAAATCCAAAGATAACCTGCAAAAGTACACCGGAGGGGGCCTCCGGCGTAGAAGCTCCGACGCTCAAGTCAGAACTTATCGTAGGCGAAATCAAAGAGAAATTCCCCTGTATATCTAGGGGAATTCCGGCGAATATCGTGAAGTCTCTCTTCACTATTAGCGTATATTTTGTATGGCAGTGTGTATAATCAGTAAAATGCATGTATCGTAATAATAACTTAATTAAGAATATGGAAATAACCTTCCTTATATACCTGGCCCCTCTCTGCGGAGAGGGAGAAACCGATTCTCCCTGAATTCTCGGCGTATATCTAGGAATTCGGCCTCAAATCCCTAAGGACTCGGCTTATCTCCCTGAAGACTCGGTTCTTCAGCTTATCGACCCCTATTTACGTGGGTTTGAACGATTCCCAGGACTTAGCCAAGGAAGACAGGCTATAATTCCATTCTTGGGCCAAATCTTCCCCAGCCCAAGACCTATTAATTTCTCCACATATGGGCCAAAGGCCCAATTTCTCTGATTTCTCTGATTCCTCTAATTCCTCTACTCGAACCCAGGGGGTGTATTAATCCTGTTTCTTCAATATATTAACCTAATTACAACTATCATAACTTATCCCGTTTCCACGTGTCGACTCCTCCGAGAGCGACATATTTATCTACATCAACCACTCCCCCCTACTCTCATAAAATAATTTTTAGGAGAGTAGGAAAATAATAACCCTGGGATAAATGCCAGAAAAATATTTCATTTCCTTTCTTAAAACTCAAAATACCTCTCGAAATATTCTTATTGATTTGATTCCCTCTAGTAATAATTACTTCTCAAAAAGCGTTGGGTCTTTTACACTTCCACACGCAACTGTGCCCTTGAATCTCGCAATCACGCGCCTATATCCAACATCAAGCCGCCGTTTGTCTTTCACGCGTCTTTTAATTGGGAGGATCATTTAATTCTCCTCGATTCTCCCTCTTCTCTTTTCAGCGTAGTCATTCAAAATTCATCTTTTCCACCAAAACCCTGTTTTCCCTTCATTTCAAATTTATCTATTCTCTATCTTCGTTTTCACCTTTGCGATCTTAACTTCTTCGTGCACGTCCAGCGGCCGTTTCGTCGTCACTCCTTAAAACCGACCTTTCTTCAGGTACCTATTCCTTCCCTTTTACTCTCATTTACACCATGTCATCTTCTTCAGATTCCGTTTCAATGGAAAGTTCAACTTCCCATCCTCTTTCTATCTTTCCTGTAATCGACCCTGCTTTAAAAAACACCATCGCTGGTTCTTCCTTGCTTTCTTCTGAGCGCGTTGCCGCTTTTCTCCGGTCGGGAATCTTTCCCACCGATTACGCCGTTAGGGCCGCCCATAGGAGGGAACGCCCGAATTTTCCTGGTACTAACACCTTGGCCTTCTGGGAGGCTCAGTTAAAAGCAGGCCTCCGCTTCCCGATTCACCCTTATTTTTCTGAGATCTCTACTTACCTGCGCATACCCCTCAACCAATTCACCCCCAATGCTATTCGAGCAATGCTAGGTTTTTACATTTTGATGAAGGGGAATGGTGGCGAACCCTCAGCCCAGCTTTTTCTAACTCAGTACATGTGTAAGTATGCAGATGGGTTTTTCTATACTTCTGGCCGTCCTTCCAGGGCTGGAAAATTCATGGAGAAGCTCCATGAAGGAGTCCAAGACTGGAAGGACTATTACTTCTTTGTTACAAACCCCGTTCCTTGGGATTTTCCTCATGAAGGGTGGATTTATGAGAACCCTGGGGTGCCTCGTCCTCCTCTCTCTGTTTGTTCTTCTCTGAATTTGGATGTGATGAACCATCTAAATGACAATGTTTCCACTCATGGCTTTTTTGATGTAATGAGCATTTGCAAAAATCCTAGAGCCCTTTCTCATTTCGGTTTCGGTCGCCCCGATTACCCCCTAGGTCCCGACGATGGTAATACCATCTCTTTTTCCTTAGTATTGTCCTCACAATTCGAACTGCAGTGTTTATTAATGTCGTTTGTATTCCTTTATGCAGCTATGAGTTGGTTAACCCAAATTTCTCGCGATGCTGCTCCTCTTTCGATGGTTGCAAAGTCTCCAGCCCCTGAAAGCTCTTCAAAGGCCCCTGTTATTCCTTCCCCAGCGAAACCTGCCACTGGGTCTGTTGCCAAGCGCACTCGTTCCTCTACCGAGAAAGCCATGGTCTCTGTTTTGCCCCCTGTTTCCGATGCTTCTAAGAAGAAAAAATCCAAAGTCAAATCCTCTCCGTCTAATATTGCTTCTGATGCTCCCGATGAAATCAACGTCGACCATCTATTGGCTTTCGTAGAACGTTATACTCCGACCTCTGCCACCGAGGCCCTCAGTGCTCTTTCTTCAGAAGAGCGAATTGTGCACGCCGCCCACAATTTCACACAGGTAGGTTTTCAATATGGATATTGCTTTGAATGACTCATAGAAGAGAATATAGATACCTTACTTCTTGATGTTGTTTCTTGTGTAGTTTGGTCTTCTGTTTTCCAACATGTCTGAAAGAGCCCTCCAGTCCCTCCAGCAGGTAGATGACCTCCAAAGTCAGGTAGAGCTGGAGAAGGTGAAGAAGGAGATACTCGATGCAGAATTACGGGACGCTAATCAGAGGTGTAAAACACTCCGAGCGACACTCTCTGGGGAGATTTCTTCGTTGAAGGAAGAGTTCGGTAAACAGGTTAAACAGCTGGAGGTTACTCTTCCCCTGACTGGTATGAAATTATGCATAGAGTCCTTGTTTACCTCTGCCATAGGTCAACAATTTCTAGGTACCTTGCATCAGGAGTGGTTGGAGGCCTTTCTTCAGAGCAGCAGTTTCCTAGGGGCCATGGGTGCATATATCCCTCATTTCATTGATCATGGGTTTTCTAATGCTGTGGCTGAACATTCTGCCCCTGGTTTTAATGGTCAGTATACCCGTGCTCTTCGACTGGATGAGCTGGATACTCCCCCTAAGTTCCCCGGAGATGCGAAGGAAGATATCAACACTCCTTGGTGGTTGCCGGGGATGAGGAAGGCGATCTTGGAGCTGAAGGGTGCTGCTCGGAGTTTAGATGATTTGGCACCGGCGAAGGATATGACTTTTCCTGTTCACGTAGATAATCCAACTCCGGTGACTACTGTGGCAGCACACGCTCTGGTGGAGAAGGCAGAGGGGGGTGATTCTAGCGGGCAAGCTGAGGAGACAGGAGCAGGTTCTGAGGGGAAGGATACCATTCCCCTCTCTTGATAATTTCTCTGACAACAGTTTGATACTTTAAGACACTTTTTATTTTGCTAAGGCCTCTAAGGCCTCTTTTGGTATTTTCCGGAGACTCCACACTCCGGGGTTTTCTTGTGGAGGGCCTAGGCATGGTGCCTTAGGTCTTTGGATATTTCTGCTTTTCTTTTGATATCGTACCTGCACAATTACTGTTTGGCATGCATACATATATCTCTAATTCTGTTGATTAGATGTGTAACATAATATTCATCCTGCTTATGCATCTAGCATGTTTTCAGCATTTTATTAACACGTAAAGGCTTTAAAGCTCCTAGAGGAACCTTAATGAGGAGATATGGTTGATATCCCTGTACTTACTTGGCGATTTTGGTAGGGCTTCTAGTCTCTCCCTTAGTACTAGGGTTTTTAAAGATTACATCCCCCAGAGGTTAGGATCTCAGGGATCATCTTTTCCCTTAGGCTGTTTATACTCGTAAGAGTTAGTTTATACTCATAAGAGTCCGTTTATACTCGTAAGAGTTAGTTTATACTCGTAAGAGTTAGTTTATACTCGTAAGAGTTCTTAGGGATTATACTCTCCCTGAAGTTAAAGTGTTTATACTCGTAAGAGTTAGTTTATACTCGTAAGAGTTCGTTTATACTCGTGAGAGTTAGTTTATACTCGTAAGAGTTCGTTTATACTCGTGAGAGTTAGTTTATACTCGTAAGAGTTCTTAGGGATTATACTCTCCCTGAAGTTAAAGTGTTTATACTCGTAAGAGTTAGTTTATACTCGTAAGAGTTAGTTTATACTCGTAAGAGTTCGTTTATACTCGTGAGAGTTAGTTTATACTCGTAAGAGTTCTTAGGGATTATACTCTCCCTGAAGTTGAAGTGTTTATACTCGTAAGAGTTCGTTTATACTCGTAAGAGTTCGTTTATACTCGTGAGAGTTAGTTTATACTCGTAAGAGTTCGTTTATACTCGTGAGAGTTAGTTTATACTCGTAAGAGTTCTTAGGGATTATACTCTCCCTGAAGTTAAAGTGTTTATACTCGTGAGAGTTAGTTTATACTCGTAAGAGTTCGTTTATACTCGTGAGAGTTAGTTTATACTCGTAAGAGTTCGTTTATACTCGTGAGAGTTAGTTTATACTCGTAAGAGTTCTTAGGGATTATACTCTCCCTGAAGTTGAAGTGTTTATACTCGTAAGAGTTCGTTTATACTCGTGAGAGTTAGTTTATACTCGTAAGAGTTCGTTTATACTCGTGAGAGTTAGTTTATACTCGTAAGAGTTCTTAGGGATTATACTCTCCCTGAAGTTGAAGTGTTTATACTCGTAAGAGTTCGTTTATACTCGTAAGAGTTCGTTTATACTCGTGAGAGTTAGTTTATACTCGTAAGAGTTCGTTTATACTCGTGAGAGTTAGTTTATACTCGTAAGAGTTATGTCTTCCACTGTACCCCCTCGTGAGGGTTTTGAGAATCTTCCGGGATAGGGTTTATCGACAAGTTCATTATATCTTCCGCTGTATCCCCTACTCCCCCTAGCTTTAGAGGCTATCGTGAATAGGAACTTTAGGAAATATTCTTAGGTATTCTCCATTCGAGCGTTTATGAGTCGGTGTAAATTTCTCTATCTTTGCAGTATCTCTAACATGCTATATTTCAGTTCCCAAAACATATTCGTTATTTCAGCACTCATCATGCAGGCCTTCAACAATTATCTTAACACGATATTAACATATGAGAAACATTTCATCATAAAATTAGCGCATAAGAGTCATCTCATCACAATATTAACATGCATTTAGGGAATTTGCTGAAATTTTATCAAAACCGATGCTCCATTGATCGAAAATGTTTATCAACATAGGCAAATAAGGGGAACCTATGCCGGCCTCATTAAAAACCTCTCCGTGGTAAAACCCCAAGGGGAAACCCACGTAGAGGGAAAAAGAGTGCCGGTGAAGCAATTATTCGAACGAGAAGTAAATATTCAAAATTGTTCATAAAGAAAAAGGAAGCAGGGGAATTACCCCTTCCTCAAACATAAAATCTCTTCAAGTGGCATACGTTCCATGGCCTTAGTATCTCTTTCCCTGTCATGTCTTGGAGCTTGTATGCTCCACCCTTGAGTACCTGTATGACCCTGTACGGACCTTCCCAATTGGGTTCCATCTTTGCAGTGTTCTTCAAAGCATCTGCCCTCCGAAGGACTAAATCCCCAACTTTAAAGGAGCGAGGGATTACCCTGCGGTCATATGCTGCTTTGATCCGACTCTTGTACCTTTCTGCTTTTAATCTCGCCATCTCCCTCTCTTCATCTACTAGGTCCAGCGCTTCCCTCATCAATTCTTCATTTCTCTTTTCTTCGAAATAAGTGATCCGGTGCGATTTGAGTCTGGCTTCAGGAGGTATCACTGCTGCTGCTCCATACACCAAGTAGAAGGAAGATTCGCCTGTAGCTGTCTTAGGGCTGGTTCGGTAGGACCAAAGAACGTTGTCCAACTCCTGCACCCATTTTCCTCCTACCTCTGCCAATCGTGTTCGAATACCATCGACCAGGATCCTGTTTGTAACCTCTACCTGCCCATTAGCTTGGGGATGGGCTACTGAAGTAAACCTCTGCGTGATGTTCCATCTCTCGCACCATCTTCTTACTTTCTCTCCATTGAATTGCGTTCCGTTATCGGAAACCAAGATTCTAGGAACTCCAAACCTGCAACAAATATGTCTAGCAAGGAAAATAATTACATTGTCCTCTTCGATTTTAGCCAAGGGCACAGCCTCTACCCATTTACTGAAATAATCCACGGCTACGATTAGAAATTTTCTCCCTCCTGGTGCCAAGGGGAAGGGTCCCACCAGATCGATTCCCCATTTAGCGAAGGGACAGGGCGAGTACATAGCCCCCATTTCTTCTGCAGGTACCCGTATCAAGGGTCCATTCTTCTGACACTTCTCACATCTCTTCACATATTCTCTAGCGTCTCTGATTATATTAGGCCAGTAAAAACCTGCCCTAAATACTTTCTTCACCATGGTCTGGTACCCTTCATGGCTGGATGCGCAACCTTCATGGATGTCTTTGATCACTAGCTCTGCTTCTCTTTTTGAAAGACATTTCAAATAAGGTTGAGTGAAGGACCTCTTGTACAATTGGCCTCCCAGGATGCAATACTTCCTTCTCCAAGCCTTTGCCTCTCTGGACATTGGGGTTACTGGGCCCCTATTCAGTTCTTCCCATATTTCTTTCCTCCAATCATCCCCTGCTGTTATCTCTCCAATCAGGGTTTGCGTAGCTACTTGATCTGCCACCAACAGGGTTACCTTTCCGTCTCCCTCGAATTCAGTGGAACTAGCCAGTTTTGACAGTCCATCCGCTTTCGTATTTTCTTCTCTTGGTACCTGTACCACTTCAAAAGTATGGAATTTATTTTTTAGTTTCTTTACCTCTTCTAGATAAGTGATCATTCTCTCATCCTTGACGAGGTACTCCCCCATGACCTGCTGTACTATCAGCTGTGAATCGGAGTACAGGGTGACCTTCTGTGCCCCTAACTCTGCAGCCATGCTAGCTCCTCTGATCAGGGCCTCATATTCTGCTCCATTATTTGAGGTGGAAAATCGGAATTTGACAGCCACCTGCACTTCCTGACCTTCAGGGTCAATCAGTAATATCCCTGCTCCACATCCCAAGGCGGATGCTGAGCCATCCACATATACCTTCCATCCTTGTTCTTCTTCCACTCTGGTAGACTCTTGAATAAAATCTGCTAGAGCTTGAGCCTTGATGGCTCTCCTGGGTTCATAATCTATATCATACTCCTGTAATTCCACTGCCCATCTGACCATTCTCCCTGATAAATCTGCTCTCCCTAATGTCTGCTTCAAAGGGAAATTAGTTCGCACCATAACTTTATAGGAGAGGAAGTAGGGGCGTAATCGCCTAGCCGTTACCACCACCGCCAGGGCGGCCTTCTCTACCTCTGAGTACCTCATTTCCGCTCCTTGGATGACCTTGCTCACATAATATATGGGTTGCTGTGCAGAACCTTCCTCTTTCATCAAGGCGGTGCTCAGAGAGTGTTCCCCTACCGAAAGATATAAGAGCAATACATTTCCCTGAGAGGGCCTTGTCAGCTTCGGAAGCTGTTCGAGGTGAAGCTTGAGTTCCTCAAAAGCTTTCTGACACTGGTCGTCCCATTCGAACTTCGACCCCTTCCTTAAGGTTCTGAAGAAGTGATGACTCTTTTCTGCTGACCTTGATATAAACCTACTGAGAGCTGCGATCCTGCCGTTCAGGGTTTGCAATTCCTTCAAATTCCGAGGGGGTTGCATGTCGAGCACCGCCTTTACCTTAACAGGGTTCACTTCTATCCCTCTCTGAGTCACCATATATCCCAGAAATTTCCCTGACCCTACTCCAAAAGAACACTTAGCAGGGTTTAATTTAATACCATTCTCTCGAATTACCTGAAATATCTCCTTCAAGTCGTCAATATGTCCCTCTGCCTTGACACTTTTAGCTAGCATATCATCCACGTAGACCTCCATGTTCCTGCCTATTTGCCCTCGGAACACCGAGTCTACCATTCTTTGATAGGTGGCTCCTGCATTTATCAGTCCAAAAGGCATACGTACATAACCGAAAGTACCACATGTCGCTATAAAGCATACCTTCGGTATATCGAGGGGGTTCAGCTGGATCTGATGGTACCCCTGATATGCGTCCATCATGCTGAGTAATTCGAACCCAGATGTGGCATCCACCAGCTGGTCGATCCTGGGCAAAGGGTAGTGGTCTTTAGGGCAGGCTTTGTTCAAGTCCCTAAAGTCAATGCACATCCTCCACTTGCCAGCTCCCTTGGACACCAACACTGCATTCGAGAGCCATTCAGGGAACTGGACTCTCTTCACGTGCCCTGCATTCAACAATTTATCGATTTCCTCTTTTACTATGAGGTTCTTCTCCTTACCGAAGTTCCTCAACTTCTGTTTCACGGGCCTGGCTTTGGGATCCACATTCAGGTGGTGCACTGCTATTTCTGGAGGGATACCCGTCATATCCGTCGCTGTGAATGCAAAGATGTCTGCATTCTCCTGGAGGGTGAGTACCATCTTTCTCTGGAGTTCAGGATTCATGTTCGTACCTATCCTGGTTGTAAATCCCTCCTGCCCTGGGTAGAGCTCGATGCTCATTAACTCCTCATCCGCTTTAACTTTGGGTTGCTCTTGCATTAGCTCCCCCACTTTCTGTCTCTTCAGCTCAGGGTCTCCACCCTTAAACCTCTCTATTCCTCGGAACACAGCCTTGTCTGCTATCCTGACCGATTCTACGTAACACTTCCTCGCCTGGTATTGATCGCCACATATCTCTCCCACACCCCCCGAGGTAGGGAACTTCATCTTCATGTGGAAGGTGGAGATCACTGTTTGAAAAATATTCAGGCTTGGCCGTCCCATTACTACGTTATAGGAAGATGGGACATCTACGATCAAGAACTCTATGACTTGTACTCGACGGTTAGGGGCAACTCCTAACCCTACTTGTAGTAACGCTGAACCAAGGGGTTGAATGGCTCCCCCTGAGAATCCATACAGAGCTGTTTCCACCGGTCTAAGCTTTATATTCAAGTCCATCTTCTTGAAGCACTCGAAGAGCATGATATCGGCGGAGCTTCCAGTGTCTACAAAAATTCTTGCTACATCGTATCCTGCTATATCCGTAGTAATGACCAGTGCGTCATTATGAATTTCTCTAGGCTCCCCAGCGTCCTCTGGCCCAAAATGGATGTCTGGGCCTTCTGCCATCTTTCCCACTTCATGGTGTTCTATATTTCTCTCATTCTTCAGCGACCGAACGCTCTGTTTTCTCTGCCTGAAGGAATCCCCATCAGTAGGGCCTCCCATAATCATATGAATAGTTCCCCTCTTCTGAGGAGGGGGTGGTGGCTCCTCATTGCCCTTCCTCTGATCTCTCCTGTCGTCTTCCTGCTTCCCCTCGGGGTCCTTTCTCTTTTGACCCCTGGGGCCTTGTCGATCTCTGAAAATAAACTCTTTGAGGTGGCCTGCCTGAATCATCCTCTCTATCTCATCCTTCAGATGCCAACATTGGTTGGTATCGTGGCCATAATCGTTATGGAACCTACAAAACTTGTTTGACTTTGGGTTTTGGGGGCCTCTGCTTCTTGAGTAGGGGAATTTCATATCTGGATGGTCCCCTGCCACCTCTAGGACTTCGGCTGGCTCTATCTTCAAAGGGGTATATCTCTTCGCCCCTCTCCTGGGATTCCAGGGTGCAACTTCCTCTCTTCTCACGTTTTCCAGTCTCCTGGAGCTCCGATGTCTCTCTGGACTTGGCCTTCTAAGTGGAATTTCTTTCCTCCTTTCTCCATTACCCACTATAGCCCGGGTCTCCGATCGTTTAGCTTTCCTTACCTCCTCCAGGGTGAGGTATTTCTCTGCTCTCCTCAACAATTCATCGAAAGTCCGAACCGGCTTCTTAGCTAAAGAGGTGAATAAATCTCCGTCACGCAACCCGTTGGTGAGGGCATTGATTTTAACCTCCGAGGAGGCTGTAGGTACTTCTAAGGCCGCTTGGTTGAATCTTTTCAAGAAAGCCCGTAAGCTCTCATTCTCTCCCTGACGCATGTTGAACAAAGTAAGGGTAGCTCTAGGCTGTCTCCTAGCGCTGGCGAATTGGTGCAGGAACAATTCGCTGAATTCGGACCATGAGTGGATAGTATCTGGTCCTAACTGCGTAAACCACTGTTGTGCAGCTTTGGACAAGGTAGTCAGAAATACTCGACATTTGACACCTTCTCCATACCGGTGCAGTAAGGCCGCGTTCTCAAATCTCATCAAGTGCTCATAGGGATCCGAAGTGCCATCGTATTCAAAATTTAAAGATTTGAAGTTAGAGGGCAGTTCGTCTTGTAAAATAGTAGATGAAAATTGATATCCAGTGGTGTAAGAGGGTTTACTTACGTTGTCAGTAATATGTCTCTGCATATCCCTCATCTCTTTACGCAGGGCTTGTATCTGATCACTGACGGCCCCTTGATATGTGTCGTCCGTGCTTTCTCCCATCCCCGTATCCAGGGTGATATCCTCAAGGACTCTCTCTGCATCCCTCCGAAGGGGTCTTTCCAGGACGCTTCTCTCAGCCTGGGAAGGTACTTTCTCTTCTGGGTTTCGAGGGAGACCTTCGTTCCTGGAAGGGACTGGGACCGAATCAATGACATGTTCGGGTGGATTTGGTCGTGTGCCCTTATGAACAGGTTCGGGAGGGCGAAGTCCTCGAGCAGCAATTATCCTCTCCACTGATTGCGCTATCATCTCATCCAACTGATCTCGAGAGACAGTCAAGAGTTCTGGTTGAGTGTTAGGGTTATCCTTATTGATCCCACTCCCTGACGCTCCTGAGATACCTGGTGTGTCTCCTTCCTGAGTGGGAGGGATATCCTCCGGTGTGTGGTCTACCGGTTGTTTCCCTAGATTTCGGTTTGAGGGAAAACCTGGAGGAGGGATATCTTCTGATGTGTGATCCATGGGACGTTTCCCTAAATTCCGATTTAAGGGAAATCCTGGAGGGGGCAGAGGAAGAGGAGGCGGAGGAGTGGAATCTCCTTTCTCCTTCGTCTGCTTTGTTGGATCTTGTCCTCCACCCATATCAGTATGGAACTTTTCTCACGCCTTAGCTTGAAATGTTCCCACAGACGGCGCCAGTTGATGCGTCGAAAAAGAACGCACTCGGATATCAGCCGTTCCTTTGCGAGCACTGTTGATCAAGAGTGTAAATCGTCAATTTGTCCTCGACAATCTTCTCGTAAATCCAAAGATAACCTGCCAAAGTACACCGGAGGGGGCCTCCGGCGTAGAAGCTCCGACGCTCAAGTCAGAACTTATCGTAGGCGAAATCAAAGAGAAATTCCCCTGTATATCTAGGGGAATTCCGGCGAATATCGTGAAGTCTCTCTTCACTATTAGCGTATATTTTGTATGGCAGTGTGTATAATCAGTAAAATGCATGTATCGTAATAATAACTTAATTAAGAATATGGAAATAACCTTCCTTATATACCTGGCCCCTCTCTGCGGAGAGGGAGAGACCGATTTTCCCTGAATTCTCGGCGTATATCTAGGAATTCGGCCTCAAATCCCTAAGGACTCGGCTTATCTCCCTGAAGACTCGGTTCTTCAGCTTATCGACCCCTATTTACGTGGGTTTGAACGATTCCCAGGACTTAGCCAAGGAAGACAGGCTATAATTCCATTCTTGGGCCAAATCTTCCCCAGCCCAAGACCTATTAATTTCTCCACATATGGGCCAAAGGCCCAATTTCTCTGATTTCTCTGATTCCTCTAATTCCTCTACTCGAATCCAGGGGGTGTATTAATCCTGTTTCTTCAATATATTAACCTAATTACAACTATCATAACTTATCCCGTTTCCACGTGTCGACTCCTCCGAGAGCGACATATTTATCTACATCAACCGTATTGATCACACATAGAACGAAAGCATACACTATAGTCACGATTTTTTTTTAACAGAAAATAATCCAAACTTGATAAAAAAAAAAAAAAAAGGTAAGAGAATTACAAAACTACGGGAAAATGGAAGAAGATACACACCTTTTATGAAAATGTATTGTGTTCACCATAACTACGGTATAAATGACAGTGAAAATAAGTTACTTTTCTACAGAAAAAATATTGAGTAATTTTTCTTAGGGTAGTTTGTGTATATGATGAATTTTAATTGGTGAAAACCAATGGTTATATATTTATTTAATAATGGTAGTTTAATCATTTTTATTAGAATTAATAAATTTTATATAAAATATTAAGGGGGTTCATTTATAATATTTTTTGAAAAACATTTGTTAAAAACTTCTTACTCTTTACAAATTTTCCCTCAAATATCTCTTATTTACATAAAGACATCGAATATTAATATCCATATTTCTTATAAATGAACTCAAGGATAAATACAAACATTACTAAATTAAAAAAAAAAAAAAATATATATATATATATTAACACCCTCCTAACTTACCAAATAATAAAAATAAATAAATTATAACATACCCCCCAATTGTGAACCTAATTATAACATATAAAAATTACAAATTATAAAATATGACACCGACCGAACTTGTAAAAAAAATATCACCGTATTGATCACACCAGAACGAAAGCATATACTATAGTCACAATTATTTTTTTAACAGAAAATAATCCAAACTTGATAAAAAAAAAAAAAAAAAGGTAAGAGAATTACAAAACTACGGGAAAATGGAAGAAGATACACACCTTTTATTGAAAATGTATTGTGTTCACCATAACTACGATATAAATGACAGTGAAAATAAGTTACTTTTCTACAGAAAAAATATTGAGTAATTTTTCTTAGGGTAGTTTGTGTATATGATGAATTTTAATTGGTGAAAACCAATGGTTATATATTTATTTAATAATGGTAGTTTAATCATTTTTATTAGAATTAATAAATTTTATATAAAAAATATTAAGGGGGTTCATTTATAAGAAACGTAGGTGTCAATATTTGGTGCCTTACACAAAATGTCATTACTTTTTACACTAATATAAACTTTTCTCTCCAATAAAGTATAAACACTCATATTATCCCTCCCAAAAAGTAATCTTATTATCTTTATAATACCATTATGTAATTTATATATTAAAACATGCAAATCGTAAATGTTGAAATAAAAATTAGACAAATAAAATATAAAACACAAAATGTAGAGAAAGTTAATGGGAATGTTGATAAAAATAGAAATTGGTAACTTAAGGAATGATACCTACAAACTAGGAAAATTAACGAGGATGAAAGTTGCATACAATTTTATTTTACAATGAAAGTTATTTGAAATTAAATAATATTTTCTACATAGTAGTATATAAATTGAAGCTGTGATTACACACGTTTTTTTTCTTCCTTCCATAGGTGGGTAATATTTAAGTTCGGAATATGACTTGATTTTTTATTTAGTTACATACATGAGATATTATTAATTTGTTAGTATATTTATTTGTTATGACTTGTGACTTTAAAGAGAGTCTACGTAGAAAGAAGGTTGTGAGAAATTTCTTAAATTACACATGGCAATAAATGATATGTGCCAAAATTCGCCTTTTAGAAATCAAATTGCCAAACATAGGAGTATTGAAGACCATGAAACCTTTTATTTTGAAATCTTGTCCATATAATTAATTAACAAGTTGATGGGCATTCTAATACTTGACTAGTCAAAATCTAATTAATAGGGATGACAAAATGAATTGATTCAAAACCTCTCGTTGCTCTGTCTCCCATCTCGTCTCGCGTGCAAAGCAGGACATATATGAATTTATATATTTGCTGCTTCGTTTGATCCCAAATTTTAAAAGATAGATAAACTAATTTAATTAAATCTAATTTTATACACATATTTCGTGTCGTCACTCAAGTCCGCTTCTTTCTTCCTCACATTCTCTTCTCAAAATTAAACCCTCTCATTTTGAATATTGATGCGGCCTAAAAATGTCACCTAATAAGGAGTCGACACGTGTATAGGGGATAAGATAAAAGTGAAAGGATCAGATTATGTAATACTCTCTGAGGGGAAATCCTCTCGGGAGATCCCTTTGGAGGGAGCTTCGGCCAAAGAGAAGCTTCCAGAAGAATTACTTTTGGAGGGAGTTCGTGAGCCTTGAATGTAGGGAGGTTCCGCTATTTTCGGCTTAGACTCGATAGAAAGTGGACCTTATCCTCTATTATCTGGGGGAACCAAGTCAAAAGAGAAGGGATATGGCCGAGTCTTCGGGAAGTGGAGGAAAGGAGGCTTCGTCCACTCCGCAGGACCGAGTCTTGCGGGTAGTTCCGGAAAAGGAGGAAGGCTTGACTTCCTCTCCAGCAAGCATCTCTATAAATAGGTAAAATCGAGGAGATTCCCAGGTTAGACACTCGTACACTACGCACTTAATATACTGAATACAATATACCCTTCGGAAATCTTTTGAGAACTATTTTTATACATCAAGGATCTCGAGATCCTTGGAAGAGATTAATAAGCCCTATACTGACTTAGGCATCGGAGTGTCCACGCCGGACTCCCCTCCGGCGTGTTCTTTGCAGGTTCTTGAAGGTTTTGAACGAAGGCAACGCACCTGAAGCAATTATTCGTGTTCGAAGAACAGGACGTTTAATCCCGAGGATACATAATCCTCTCGTGCAAATTTTGGCACATCAACTGGCGCCGTCTGTGGGAAAGAGTTGAAAGATTTTCTCACGAATTTCTACCTGTTCGAGCAAATGGGTGGCGGAGACAAAACATCTACTTCTGGAAAGAAAAATCTTCCAGGGGGGAATTCCCCTTTGCCGACTGATCCCCCACCAATGGGAGGCCGGGGGAAAAACCCAATCCATACTCCTTCTGGATCAAATCAGCCATTGGCGCCCACTCCAGATTTAGGTGACGAGAATCATCCTTTACCGGTCCGGGAGGGAATAACCGGGAATCTTTAAACCCCAGAGTTCCAGACCGCAGATCCTCAGCGAGAGGATATTCCAGACTCAGGGACACTCTTGATCTCTCCCGATCAATTGAACGCCCTCATCAAGCAAGCTGTAGATAAAGCCTTTGCAGATCAAAGGGACCAGATTCCCAAGGCTGCACCAGGGAATCCAGAGGTACCGGCCCATAGACCCCATGATGAAGCACCTGGAACCTCCCAAGTGTTGTCCAAGGAGATGGGGATACGAGTGGAGGAGGATGATAAAGTGCCCTCGCGCGCGGAAAGAAGCATTCCCCTTCGAAGCACTAGAAGGAACGCAGATCCGTCACCCCGAGGGACAGAACCCCTTGAGACAGAAGAAAGCACTGGTGATACCTACGGAGGGCCAGTTAGCGACCAGCTACAGGCTCTGCAGAAAGAGATGAAGGATATGAGGAGACAGATGAACAACCGAACCAGTAGATCCGCTCACACATCCGGATGCCAGTTCTCCCCTAACATATTACAGGATGAATTACCATTCAATTTCAAGCTCTTAACTTTGAGTATGACGGTACGGCAGACCCTTACGAACACTTAGTAAGATTTGAAAACGCTGCGCTATTACATCGCTACGGAGAAGGAATTAAGTGCAGGGTGTTCCTGACCACCCTGGCGAAAGCAGCGCAGCAATGGTTCACTCAATTAGAACCTAATACCATCCGATCCTGGGAAGAATTCAGTGAGTTATTTCTCCATCAATTTGCAAGTGCCCGGAGACAGCCAAGGGCCACCTTGACCCTCTTCAATCTGAGGCAGGGGGGGAGCGAAAGCTTAAGAGCTTTTCTCCGGAGGTTTAATCAGGCAGCTCTGGAGGTCCCTACAGCCTCTCCGGAGGTGAAGATCAACGGCCTCACTAACGGATTACGAGATGGAGATTTCTTTTCCTCCTTAGCTAAGAAGCCAGTTAAGAATTTCGATGAGCTGCTGCACAGGGCAGAGAAGTACCTCACTCTAGAGGAGGTCCGTAAGGCCAAAAGGCTGGAGGTTAGGCCACCAGATCGAGAGAGAAGAAGGGAAGGTCCCTCCAGACGATCCAGCCCAGAGGTCCCTCGGACCTCTGGATCAACAAGAGATAGCAAACCCTCCGGAGGTCCCCGGTCTGGCCCTCGTGGGAGGTTCGAGAAATACACGCCCTTGAGGATGGAGCCTGCTGAAGTACTGGAGGTAGCCGGAGACCATCCAGACTTGAAATTCCCGTATTCCAGAAATCGAGGACCTCAGAAACCCAAGTCTGATCGATTCTGCCGATTCCACAATGAGTATGGGCATGATACAAATCAATGTTACCACTTGAAGGACGAAATTGAGAGGATGATCCAAGCGGGCCATCTAAAAGAATTTATATTCAGGGATAGGCAGGGCCCTCGAGGGCAGAAGCGGAAAGACCATGAAAGAAAACCAGAAGAGAAGGAAACCAGAGAGGCAGCTGAGGATATGCCCCCTCCTCCACCAAAGAGAGGAGTAATCCACATGATAGTGGGAGGGCCAGCTGATGGAGATTCTTTTCGGAAGAGGAAGCAAAATGTCCGGGCTCTAAGAGCAGAGCAAGGGAGCCAGTTAAGAGAAGTGGGGCGCATGACGGAGACGCCCAATATCCGATTTGGCCCAGAAGATGTGAAGGGAGTTAAGGAATATCACAACGATGCTTTGGTGATCACTACCGACATAGCGGGATTCGATGTTGCTCGAATCTTCGTAGATACGGGAAGTTCGGCTGACATCATGTTCTTTGAATGTTTTAAGAGAATGGAGCTGAGTGTGAAGCTGCGCCCTGTAGATACCTCTCTGTATGGTTTCTCCGGAGGGGCAATCCAACCTTTGGGGTCAGTGATGTTACAGGTAGGATTGGGAGACGCTCCAGCTCGGAAGGTCCATGTGGTGGAGTTCCTTATTGTAGATATTCCCTCGTCGTACAATGTTGTGATGGGACGACCCAGCCTGAATCTTTTTCAGGCAATCATCTCCACATTTCATATGAAAATGAAATTCCCTACAGCCACAGGGGTGGGAGAAGTAAGAGGAGACCAGTACCAAGCACGGAAGTGCTATGCAGAGTCCGTAAAGATGGCAGATAGAGCCCTAACTAGGGGCCTGGAGCGGATGAGAGGAGATGACCCTGAGGTCAAGAGGAAGAAAGTAGAGGGAGTGGCACCTGAACAAGTAAATGTTAAGACAGACGAGGAACTGATGAGCGTGGAGCTCTTTCCAGGGAAACTCGGCTTTGTTACCAAAATTGGTACCCAACTGGGGCCTGAACTCACAGAGAAGGTAATATTTACATTACGTTGAAATTCCGATATATTTGCATTTTCTCCAACTGACATGACAGGAGTCCCTCCGGAGATAGCAATACATTGCTTTAATGTTGATCCAAAGGCAAGGCCCGTAAAACAAAAACTACGAAATTTCGGGATTGAGAAGAATAACATTGTGAAAGAAGAAATCGAGAAGCTATTGAAAGCAGGGCATGTAGTAGAAGTCCAATTCCCAGAATGGCTCTCCAATGCCGTGCTAGTGCCTAAAGGGGGAGGAAAATGGAGAATGTGCATCGATTTCAGGGACCTCAACAAGGCATGCCCTAAGGACCACTACCCGCTACCAAGAATAGATCAGCTAGTGGATGCAACTTCAGGCTTTGAGTTGCTGAGGATGATGGACGCATACCAAGGGTACCACCAAATCCAACTGAATCCTGCAGATGTCCCCAAAGTGTGCTTCATAGCAGCCTGTGGAACGTTCGGATATGTTCGGATGCCATTTGGATTAATCAATGCCGGAGCAACCTATCAGAGGATGGTCGATGCTGTCTTTCGAAAGCAGCTAGGGAGAAACATGGAGATATATGTAGATGATATGTTGGCTAAAAGTGTGAAAGCAGATCAACATATAGAGGATTTGGAAGAAATTTTCCAAGTAATTCGAGAAAACGGCATCAAGTTGAACCCAGCCAAATGCTCTTTTGGAGTAAAATCAGGGAAGTTCCTAGGATATATGGTCACTCAAAGAGGTATAGAGGTGAATCCAGCCAAGGTGAAGGCTGTACTGGACATGCGGCCACCAAGAAACATAAAGGAGCTCCAGACACTCAATGGGAGGATTACAACGTTGAGCAGATTCATAGCCAGGTCTGCTGAAAAGAGCCATCCCTTCTTTAAAATTCTTAAGAAAGGGACCAAGTTTGAATGGAGCGAAACATGCCAAAAGGCCTTTGAAGACCTGAAGCACCATTTGTCTCAGTTGCCGAAACTGACGAAGCCTTCTCTAGGAGATACCCTCATTTTGTATCTCTCCGTAGGGGAATTCTCACTAAGCACTGCTTTAGTCAAAGAAGAGGGATCTCTGCAGCACCCTATTTATTATGTCAGTAAGGTCATTCAGGGGGCCGAAAATCGTTACTCAGAAATTGAGAAGACTGCTCTAACTGTGGTAGTTACAGCCCGGAGGCTGCGCCCATATTTCCTTTCTTACAAAATACTGGTCCGCACTAATTACTTGTTGAAACAGGTTATAGGACGAGCAGACCTCTCTGGAAGGATGGTGAAGTGGGCGATCGAGCTCCAAGAATATGACGTAGATTTCGAGCCACAGAAGTCTATAAAAGCTCAAGCTTTGTCAGATTTCATCCAAGAGTCGACTAAACCAGAAGAGGTCGAGGGATGGAAGGTGTATGTAGATGGCTCAGTGACCCTGAGCGGATGTGGAGCAGGGATTGTGTTGACAGGCCCTCGAGGAGAGGACCTACAATTCGCAGTGAGGTTTCAATTCATGACCTCAAATAATGGAGCAGAGTACGAAGCTTTGATCAGAGGGATGGAGATGGCATTGGAATTGGGAGCTCCAAAGGTAACTCTATACTCAGACTCCCAATTAGTTGTTCAGCAGGTGAATGGTGAATATGTAGCCAAAGATAGCAGGATGGCTGCTTATTTGGAACGTGCCAAAGCGGTGATGGGCAAATTCCAAGAGTGCGAGGTAGTCCAGATACCCCGAGAGAAGAACATGCAGGCGGATAGTCTCTCCAAACTCGCTAGCTCCACAGAGTTTGATGGACAGGGAACAGTAACTCTAGTAGTTGCGGAAAGAGAGACTCTGGAGAACCCCATTGGCTTCATTGAAGAGGAAGATGATTGGAGAAGAGCTATATGGATAGAACTCACCAAGGGAGCAGATGCCCCTACCACCAGAGAGACCCGAGCCCTTCGGATCAAATATTGTATTATCGGAGGGCACTTATACAAGAAGTCGTTCACACACCCATATTTGAGGTGTATATCAACTAGAGAAGCTATGTACACACTTAGAGAGATCCACAAAGGTGATGCAGCCAGTCATGAAGGATACAAAGCGGTGGTGAAGAAAGTTTTAAGGGCTGGGTTATACTGGCCCTCCATGACAAAAGATGCTAGAGAATTTGTGAGGAAATGCGTCAAGTGTCAGAAAAATGCTCCATTGATAAGGACCCCTGCGGAAGAGATGGGAGCGATGCACTCTCTCTGTCCCTTCGCTAAGTGGGGAATCGACTTGGTAGAACCCTTCCCTCCAGCCTCCGGAGGGAGAAAATTTCTAATAGTAGCAGTGGACTATTTTAGCAAATGGGTGGAAGCTGCTCCCCTGGCTACGATAGATGAAGAAAATGTGATTAAATTCTTGAAGAAACAAATCTGCTGTAGATTCGGAGTACCCAGAATATTGGTCTCCGATAATGGAACACAGTTTAATGGCGAAAACGTGCGAGGATGGTGTGCAAGATTGAACATAATACAGAGATTCACTTCTGTAGCTCATCCTCAAGCTAACGGACAGGTGGAGGTTACTAATCGAACAATAGTAGATGGGATTCGAACTAGGTTGACAAAGATAGGAGGAGGATGGGTAAACGAGTTAGATAATGTATTATGGTCATATAGGACTAGCCCGAAGACAGCAACTGGAGAGTCCCCATTTCAGCTGGTCTACGGAGCTACGGCGGTGATACCTCCAGAGGCCGTTTTACGATCGCACCGAGTTGCCCAATTTGAAGAACATCAGAATGAAAGATTGATGAGAGAGGCTCTAGATTTGATGGAAGAAGAAAGAGAGATGGTCAGGGTACGTGTTGAAAGATATAAAAGCAGAATTAAAGCTGCATATGATCGAAGGGTGATCCCGAGGTCCTTCAGAGCAGGGGACCTGGTGCTGAGAAGAGCGGACGCCCTGAAAAACACAGGAAAGCTGGAGCCCAACTGGGAGGGACCCTATAAAATCACACAGGTGCTGAAAGGAGGAGCATACAGACTGCAGAGTATGGAGGGGGTTGACATAGCTAGACCCTGGAACGTTTGCCATTTGAAGAGATTCTTTATTTGAAGATAGTGTAAGGTCTTGAGACCGTCTATAACTTTTGTTTTGTGATTTTTTGCATTGATTCGTACTTTGCTTGGTGTATTTTGTGGCTTCACCGGAGCTCTTTTTCCCTCTCTACGGGTTTCCCCTTTGGGGTTTTTCCGTAAAGAGGTTTTTAATGAGACCGGCGTAGGTTATCTATGGCCTATGTTGAAAATTGACAATAAAGCAATGAAGCCTTATCCCTTTTTGAAGAAAGAATTATTCAGAATTATTATGTCTTGGTTATCTTTCTCATATTTGAACATGCGACGTATGAATATAACTATAACGAGAGTGAGAGACAATCAAAGGCCTAGAGGCCGAGGTGCTCCAGAGAGCCCTCACTTTACTTGAGACCCATGTGGGTTACTGAAATGAGAGGATTTTACGAATTAAAATCTTTTAAGAATAAGAGTGAGAGACACTCAAAGGCCTAGAGGCCGAGGTGCTCCAGAGAGCCCTCACTTTACTTGAGACCCAAGTGGGTTACTGAAATGAGAGGATTTTACGAATTAAAATCTTTTAAGAATAAGAGTGAGAGACACTCAAAGGCCTAGAGGCCGAGGTGCTCCAGAGAGCCCTTACTTTACTTGAGACCCAAGTGGGTTACTGAAATGAGAGGATTTTACGAATTAAAATCTTTTAAGAATAAGAGTGAGAGACACTCAAAGGCCTAGAGGCCGAGGTGCTCCAGAGAGCCCTCACTTTACTTGAGACCCAAGTGGGTTACTGAAATGAGAGGATTTTACGAATTAAAATCTTTTAAGAATAAGAGTGAGAGACACTCAAAGGCCTAGAGGCCGAGGTGCTCCAGAGAGCCCTCACTTTACTTGAGACCCAAGTGGGTTACTGAAATGAGAAGATTTTGTGAATTAAGATCTTTTAGGAATAAGAGAGTAAGAAATACGTAGAGGCTCAGAAAACCGAAGCCTTCCAGAAAGCCCTAACCATGCTTGAAGATTACAAAGATTATATGATGAAGAAAACAGGTTTTATGATTCGGGAGTTAAGAGAAGAGGGAAGATGACCTCCCACAACCAAGGCACCCGAAATCAAAAACAAAAAACTGTACAGTCAAGGAGTGGTTTCAACGTAGCCTACAAGACCAACAAAAGGGGGGAAGAAAGAGCCACACCTCCAACACATTCTTTGCTGGTCTTGTAAGTTACTCATGCACGAAAGAGAAAGACAACAAAAACATCCAACACCAAGCTAATATGACTACTGCAAAAAAGCCCCCACATATCCAGGAGTGTGGGGTCCCCTACAAAGTATGGAGAGCAAGTATTATGAGCAGAAAGTAAAGAGTGTAGCAAAACAACAGAAAAATAAATTGTTTGATGTGATCATAGAAATGTGAAACTTAAACTGCTTTCTCAACAGCATCCCCTTCGGCAACAGCCCCCTCGACCTCAACTCCTCCAACAATGCCATCCTCCTCAGCAGCATGATTGCTAGATCCTCCGCCCTCCTATGGACGCGTAGTACCTCCCATGGTGTCTGCAACGCCAGTTCCTCCATCTATTGTGGTTGCCACGATTAGAGCGGAGTCATAAGGATAAACCAGACGCTCCAGAGGCTTTAGATCAGCCATACCTACCTTGACAGCCTGCAGCTTGGTGATAGCCTGACTCATTCCGGGTAGCCACCAAGGACTATCAGGGCTCTCCTTAGGATCCCCCAAGAATTTCGGAGGAGTAGCGAGCCGGTCCAAGTGGAACTCGCGAGAGTAGGTTCCATTAAACCCCGGGGCTGAGTGCTCGGCTACGGCATTGCTGAAGCCGTGGTCGATGAAATGAGGGATGTGCGGCCCCATGGCACAGAGGAAGCTCGAGCTCTTTAAGAAGCTGGATAGCCACTGAGTATGAAGAGTTTCCAAGAACTCCTGACCCAGAGAAGAAGTGAATAAGGATTTAATGCAAGCCTGCACCCCGACATCTGGCAGCTCACGCTCCATCCGTTCCACCTCTAGAACCAGGCGCTTAATCCTGGCTACATCCTGCTTGCTTTGAGCCTGTAAGAGGGACAACTCCTCAGAAAGAGCTTGAGCTCGCTTATGGGCCTTATCTTTCTCCGTGGTGATACCCTTGAGGGTTGACTGGAAAGAGGATGCTTCAGCCCGGAGAAGTTCAAGCTCAGCTACCATCTCAACGCCTTGGTCAAGTATCTTAGTATAGGTAAGACCAAACTACAAAGGAAAATGAATTAACGCCTGAAGATATGAAGAAGGTAAAGATTATAAAAAGGGAAAATGCCAGAAAATACCCCAGAGAGAAGATGAGCGCCGTGAATCAGTCGATCCTTAGGAAGAGGCGGGTCGGATAACTCAGCATCGGGAGAAGCAGGACATCGGTCAATGAGGCGATGGAGAGGCTCGTAAACAGTAGAAGGAGGAGTTCCCTTATCAGCACGGGTAACTTTCCCCTTCTTCTTCTTAGATGTGCCACAGTCGAAAAAGAAGGCATTGGCAGAGGAACGGGTTCTTTTGGCAACTGAACCTGGGACCTGAGTAGAGGAACTAGGGAGAGGAGGAATTTTCGAAGAACCCTCTGGAGCCGGAGTCTTTGCAGAGCTCTCGAGAGCGGGAGACGGAGGAGCCTTTGGAAGATCTTCTGGAGCGGATAGCACAGGGGTCTTCACTATGCTGAGAGCAGGGGCATCTCGGGAGATATGAGTTAACCAACTCATTGCTACAAATAATCAAGAAAATTTTAAGAACTCAGAAAAACAGCCACATGCAAGAAATAAAATATAGCAATAGAAGATTTTTTACCATCTCGGGAACCTAAGGGAAAATCTTGAGGGCAAAAGCCGAAGTGGGAGAGGATGCGAGGATTGTTGCAAATGGCAATAACATCGAAATAGTCGTGCAAACGGGTATGAGTATTGAGATTGTTCATAATAGTGTGATTGGAAACAGAGTAAGCTTTCAGGGGAGGATGAATCACTCAGGGATTGTGGAGTAACCAATCCCCGTGAGGAAATGGCCAATCAGTGGGGCTGGTAGCAAAGAAATAGTAATCTCGCCAAGATGAGTCTTCCTCATGGAGTTTTTTCAGAAATTTACAAACACGGGACCTTCGCCCACTAACATAGAAAAAAC
This sequence comes from Galeopsis tetrahit, assembly GCA_963675135.1. Taxonomy (NCBI): domain Eukaryota; kingdom Viridiplantae; phylum Streptophyta; class Magnoliopsida; order Lamiales; family Lamiaceae; genus Galeopsis; species Galeopsis tetrahit. The sequence goes on from OY776122.1 coordinate 38,075,229, forward strand.
CATCATTCACCTTACATGAGTGTTGGCTCAGAAATAGTTCGGCAGATGGGTCACCCCCATTCCCCTTCACCAAGATGAAAAAACCTATCATGGTACGGATAGCATTCGGAGTAAACTGGTTAAGAGGGATCTGCATGCGGGTGGATATGGCAGCCAAATAGGGATGAATCGGAAACCGTAGTCCGGCCCTAAGATGTGCTTCGAAAAAAGCAAGAGTTCGAGGCTGGGGAATATCTGGGCGTTCATCGGAGCGAGGAGCACGAAAGGCGTACTCCGATGGAAAACCATAGGCATGAGCGAGGTTAACTAGGTGAGTATGGTCGATTTGGGAAGCGGGGGAAATCCTATTCTCTGGACTCCCCATCAGAGAGGGAGTCGCTTCAGAGGAATTTTGGCTGGCAGCTTCCGGCAGAGAGGGAGGATTTGACATCGATGTACAGTGTTAATAAAAGAAGAACAAAAGAATAGCTGGGTTACCTTGAAGTAGAAGGGCTATGGAATCAGACGAGGCGGTTGACGACGGCAGAAACTCGAGGTGAAGAACACCGGAGAAGAAGGATGAAGACGATGAGAAATTTTTGGGAAAAGTGAAATTTGAAAAGCGAAGAGAGAAAAAGGAGGTGGTTGTGTGAAGTAAATGAGGAAAGATAGGGGGAAGAATCGAGGGTTTTCCTCGGGAGAATAACAGAAGAGAGAGAAAGGTGATCGCGTGGAGCCCACGCGCGGAAGCCGAAAAGTCTCCCAGAATTGGAAGCGGGAAAGCCCTTGGAGAAGGACGTTTTTGAAACTTCCTCTCCAAAGCAGGAACGATACACGTTTCTCCAAAAGGACCTTTGTAACAAGTTCTAGGAAAATTTTTCTACTCTCACAAAAGATGTCTCCCTTTTACGAGAGTAGGGGGGAGTAGATGATGCGGCCTAAAAATGTCACCTAATAAGGAGTCGACACGTGTATAGGGGATAAAATAAAAGTGAAAGGATCAGATTATGTAATACTCTCTGAGGGGAAATCCTCTCGGGAGATCCCTTTGGAGGGAGCTTCGGCCAAAGAGAAGCTTCCAGAAGAATTACTTTTGGAGGGAGTTCGTGAGCCTTGAATGTAGGGAGGTTCCGCTATTTTCGGCTTAAACTCGATAGAAAGTGGACCTTATCCTCTATTATCTGGGGGAACCAAGTCAAAAGAGAAGGGATATGGCCGAGTCTTCGGGAAGTGGAGGAAAGGAGGCTTCGTCCACTCCGCAGGACCGAGTCTTGCGGGTAGTTCCGGAAAAGGAGGAAGGCTTGACTTCCTCTCCAGCAAGCATCTCTATAAATAGGTAAAATCGAGGAGATTTCCAGGTTAGACACTCGTACACTACGCACTTAATATACTGAATACAATATACCCTTCGGAAATCTTTTGAGAACTATTTTTATACATCAAGGATCTCGAGATCCTTGGAAGAGATTAATAAGCCCTATACTGACTTAGGCATCAGAGTGTCCACGCCGGACTCCCCTCTGGCGTGTTCTTTGCAGGTTCTTGAAGGTTTTGAACGAAGGCAACGCACCTGAAGCAATTATTCGTGTTCGAAGAACAAGACGTTTAATCCCGAGGATACATAATCCTCTCGTGCAAATTTTGGCACATCAAATATATATATATATACTAGTAGAGCACACCCGTGCTGGTGCACGGCCTGATATGTTAAAAAATGTCACAACATTTTAAATTTTAATTTTTTTATAGTGTCATTTTATAATATTCACTAAATTATATTATATTATATTATATATATATATATATATATATATATATATTACTACCTCCCCGTTCACGAAATGTAGTCTCATTTGCCTTATATTCTTCGTCCACCAAATGTAGTCACATACACTTTATAGAAACAGTCGTCCTTCAACCATCACTTTAATTACTCAAATTGTCATCAATTTTATTCACAAACAATTACTTTATTAATAATAGACCAACAATATCATAAATACCATTACTTTATGTACTTTTTTCTTAAAATTTTTGTCCTGCTCCAATGGGACTACATTTGGTGGATGGAGAGAGTATTATTTATTATCATAATTATAACATAAATTATTATTAACTCATATTTATTATAATAAATAAAATTTGCAAAAAAAAAATTAGATTTAATAATTTATGCTTGAAATCTAATTAAATCAATATCTTATATTTATTTTTATAATATTTATATTCATTATAAGTATATAAAATTAATGTCAAATATTGAGATATAATTATCACCACAAAAAAAATGCCAAAATGGCGACGGGGAAGGCAACGGATTCCCCTCACTAATCAAGAAGGCAACGGCAAAGGCAACGACACTCCGCCGTTGCCAATATGGGCGTTGCTATTTTATAGGCCGTCGCCTTTTCGCAACGGGGCCCAGCCTTCGTCTTTTCGCAACTGGCCCACTGCCGTTGCCAAGGCCGTCGCCTTTTTGTTAACTTTTAAAAAATGAGAACCTGGGTTTCGAACCCAGGTCTCTTAGGCAACCAACACACCCCCCCACCACTAGGCCACCAATATTCGCGATTTTTCGCTCCAGCTGGGTTTCCAGCACGGGACCTTTCGGTCCTGTAGAGTTTTGGGTGCCCCCTGTGTGCCGTTTAGGCTAGGAGCTTTAGTCGTCATGTTGTGAACACAATTAATATATATTCAATTTAATTTTAGTTTCAATTCTTTATTTCAATCCATTTTAAGTTTAATTGTTGCTTATTAAATTGTCAAAGCATATCATGTTTATTTCTAAACGAGAATTAACTAAATTATAATGTGTTTCAAATTAAATAATTTAATTACAGTATCATTAATTAATTTACACTATTTAAATTTATTCTAATCTTCAATATACAACATTTAAATTCATTCTAATTTTCAATTCACAACATTATAATTACATACAACATTGAGTATAATTATTTTCGATTATACATGTAAATTTATTCTAATCGCATCATTTAAATTCATTCTAATTTTCAATTCACTTATCCATTTAAAAATATCAATTCACTTATCCATTTAATTAAAATAACATCACACACAACATTAAAATAAAAATTAATCCTCAACGTCAATGTAATAAAGTAATATAAAAATGTATCACTCCTCATCACCACCATCATCCTCAGTATCATCCTGATCCCGATCAACCTGGCTACGATCATGAACGTCGTGCGACACCCCCGACGGCCTCGGCGCCCCACCCATCCCACCCATCTAACCCATCACACCCATCCCACCCATCTAACCCATCACACCCATCCCACCCATCTGACCCATCTCACCATCCCACCCATCGTCTGACCTGTCATTTGACCCATCATCGCTGCCAACTGATCCTGAAATTTCTTGACTATGCGCTCCTCCGTCTTCTGCATTTGTAGGAGTAAGCGCTGCTCTCTCTCCTCATTGATTCTCCGTTCTTCGGCAAGAGCATTGTCCATGTCTTCCTGGGAGAATCGTCCATAAGCCGTACCACGTGACGTCTCGCCAGGATCGGAGGAGACCCGTCTGTTCTTCCCTACTTGTCCAAGGCCCCTAACACGTCCATGAGACCTACCGACCTTCTTCACGAACAAATCAGACATGTCGGGTATAGTTGGGCCCTGTGAACCATCCTGTGAAGTAGGTTCATCTGACGGATCTCCTGATTGATTGGTTAACTCCTCCTGTACCTGGTCCTATACGTGCACATTTAAAAGTGGGTTAATACATTTTCAAGTAAAATTAAATATATATTTGTTATATAATGTAATGTATATATATATGTACACACTTACAAGTATATCACCCATATAACCATAGCTGTATGTGCCATTTTCGTAACGGTGGTAATATTCAGCTATCTCCCAGTCGTGGGTAGGGCGTCCCATCTTCTCCTCCTGTATTTTGAATTGAAGACATATACGTATAATTAACTAAATAATTAACTAATTAAAATGAATTATAATTGACCACAAATACTTAAAATGCGCCGTGCGACCTCTGCTGCTCCACGAGCTCCGCCTTTATGAGTACCACAGCCAGTACCCGGACCTCCAGGCTCGGATAAGCGGTTCTTACGAGCCTGCTCGCTCTTCTTAATTGTTTCAGGATCGCTCCAGTGACGAACTAAGTCGTTCCAAACATTGACATCCAACCTCGGCCTCTTCTTTTCCTTCACCCACGCTTTCTTGACGTTTGATAACATGCCAGTGTACCGACTTGCTGCTCTTTGAAGTAAGAGCCTGTACACCTCTTCAGTAGATGTGATTCGAGTAGGGTTGGCAACGGGGCGGGTATGGGACGGGTTTGGCCTTTCCCAGGACCCGCCCCGCCAAACTTTTCTAGACCCGTTACCCGCCCCGCCCCGCTTCAATACCCGCCAAAACCCGCCCCGTTTCGCCCCGTGAACCCGCCGGGTAAACCCGCCCCGCCCCGCCATCACTTTTTTTAAAAAATTTATTTATTTAAAAAAATAGCATATTAAAATCAACTCTTAAAACTACAATAAAACATCAATTCCAACATCAAATAAAACATAAAATTTTAAATATAACATAAAGTTATAAACAACTAATCACAGAATAAATAAATAATCTAAGGATATAAGTCTTTTTTAAAAATAGAGTAAATCGGTTGCAATTTTAGAAGCCATCCTAAATCCGCAGAAATAAAATACAGTAAATCAATAAATCCTACAACCACTCTATATAATTTAATTAGTTAGAATTGTTAGATGTCTTACCAATGGAGAGGGGAGAATTAATACATTAATATTATATATATATTAATTTTTAATATATATATATACGGGTCGGGGTCGGGTATATGTAATCCCATTACCCGTCCCATACCCGGCGGGTATTCGTTGACCGGGTATTTACCCGCCCCGGGACCCGTTTGACCGGGTATTTACCCTCCCCGTACGGGTCGGTTTTATGCGGGTCCGGGTTTATACCCGCCCCATTGCCAACCCTAGATTCGAGGGTCCCACCTGACCTCGGTCTGCCAAAAAAAATGAATTAATGAATTAATATAAAAAAATAACAAAATGTTAATGTAAAGTGATTTTATACCTGGAATGTCTCCCACCACCGCTGTATCGTGCCGGGTGATACCTTGGCAAAGGAGTGTGCACCAAGCTCCATATTCCTATACATAATCGACCTGATCGTCCTCGAAATCAAATTTGAAGGCATCAACCTGTTACACGTATGTTATAATAATAAAAAAAATTATTAATAAACACGTTATACATACGTCTAATTAAAATTAAATAAGGAATATACTTACGTATCAAGGTAGATCCACAGTAAAATGCGACTCTCGGGTGCATCATAAGATATGCTGGCCTGTGTCCCGACAGACGGAGGTCTAACTGGCGAATGTATCGGTGGAGGGGATGGTTGCTGTGGAGGGGATGGTTGCTGTGCAGGTGGAACCATATGAGGCACCTGAGTGTAATAGGAATCTAGGTTCATTCCGAGCAACTGTAGCTGGGTCATATCCGGCATATATAAACCCTGTGGTGTGTGCACAATCGGTTTCTCATCCACCGGCTCTCCTCTACCTCTAGTACTTCTACCTCTACCTCGCACATGTCCAGTAGAACCCTGACCAGAGCCACCCTGACCAGAGCCCTGTCCAGAACCATGTCTATGACCATTCATCTGTCAAAATTAACGTACATTAAAACATTATTAACGTTTAACATTGTAACAATTAAAAAACATTATATATGAACATCACTGTAAGGATTAACACTAGAATATAAATAAGGAATATAATTAAGGAATTAATATTTAGATAACATTGTTTAGCAATTAATTAACAACATCATTCATCATTCATCATTCATCTTCATCTTCAACTTCATCTTCGTCGTCTTCTCCGTCTTCTTCTCCATCTTCTTCTCCGTCTTCTTCTCCATCTTCTTCTTCATCTTCTTCTTCATCTTCTGCCACTTCCATCATTGTACCGGTGTCATCAGTTAACATGACAGGATCATCATCTACTTGCACAATCATTTGAGTCTCTAAGTTATCCTCTTGCCACGCGGGAACTTCATCTTCAGTAGTATCTTTTGCATCCACCAAGTATCTCGGTTTGACTTTGTAGACAAATATCCAATCAGTACGGGGTCCAGGGTTTGGACAATAATAGACTTGTGTGGCTTGACTTGCTAGTACGAATGGATCGTACCGGCCGTAAGATCGCCTCTGATTAAGCTCCACGAGCTTGTAGTTAGGATGAACTTTTGTCCCATTGTTTGAGGGATCAAACCACTGACACTTGAACAAAACCACTTTCTTCTCGTGGTACCCCTGATAGTCCAATTCGACTACTTCCTCGAGTTTCCCATAGAAATCTTCCTCATTCGCATCGTAGTTTTTTCCCTGATACAAACCCCACTGTTTGATGTTGCTCTAGATGCACCATAAGCCATAGTGTGGAATTTATACCCGTTCACGTAATACCCTGCGTACGTAAGAACTTGACCAGACGGACCGGCCGAGAGATCGTATAAAAACCTGTTCTCGATGCGATTTATCCTCACCTATATATTTATAAGCCACGACGATGTGAGAATTTCTATAACTTAACACTTTACACAGATCGTTATTTTAAGATAACTTACAATTTCTTCAAACCACGACGCAAATCCATCCTGTAGCCTTAAATCTGATTCAGCGGCCGAGAGATTTGGTTGACGAACTTGAAGTTGTTGCATGAATAACCTACGTACGATCGATATAAGATTAATAAGACATGTCAACACTAAGTATTTGATTGACAAACATTTTGGTCAGATTGACTTACTGAACATATGGCTGCACCTCATCACAATTCAACAACACGTACGTATGAGCAACTTTTTTCTCCTCGTCTAAAATCCATCTTTTCTTAGGCTTTCCTAATCGTTTGCCAGGCGCCTTAAATATTGAAAATGTGCCATCGACATACTCGTGTACTTCGTCCCGACCATCGTAATTACGAGGTACATTGTGTATCCTTGTCGTAACATGGTCCTCGAAATAGTGAGAACAAAACATTGACGCCTCTTTAGTTAAATATGCATTGGCAATCGAAGCTTCAACACATGCTTTGTTACCCACGCTTAATTTCAAGGTGCGAAGATACCTAATTAAATTATAAGAATCGTAAGTTCATATAATTTGAAGAATCGTATGAGAAATTGAATGACAATTACCTAATTAAACTGGACCACACACGTTTGCTTCATATGCAAGGTGCACAGGTAGATGTTCCATAGAGTTGAAGAAGCTGGGTGGAAAGATACGTTCCAACTTGCACAAGATCACTGGGATATCTGTTTCCAGTCGAGCCATGTTGTCAACTGTGATGGTTGTAGAAGTCAACTCCTTAAAAAATAGACTAAGCTCAGTGATTGCTTTCCACACATTGAGCGGCCGAATTTTGTAAAAAGCAATCGGTAGTAGTCTCTACATAAACACGTGACAATAATGACTCTTCATCCCATACAATTTCAATTTCGACCAGTCAATGCAACGGGACATGTTAGACACATATCCATCTGGAAACTTCAACTCACTTATCCACTTACAAATAACATCCTTTTGCTTCTTATCAAGCGAAAAAGAAGCCTTAGGATACTTTGATGTACGTGGACATTTCTTGAGAGAGGGACGACGACAATAATCATTCAGCTCATCTCTTGATTTAGACGTGTCCTTTGTTTTCCCCTCCACATTCATCACCGTGTTGAATACGTTATCAAACACATTTTTCTCAATATGCACCACGTCTAAATTGTGTCGTATCAACAAGGTACTCTAATAGGGCAACTCCCAGCAAATGCTTTTCCACTTCCACCCTCCAGAAAGTTTTTTGTTGTGGGCCTCAGCACCCTCCTCTGTAACCTTTCTATATCCCAAATGATCAATTTCGTATAGGAGACTTGCACCCATTCGAATAGGCGGTGGATCATCTGTGACTACTACTCCGGCCATGAATGCAGTTTTATTCGTTCGCCACGTGTGATGCAGTGGTAAAAACTTTCGGTGGTTGTTGAACCACGACTGCTTTCTACTTTTATTCAAATAGAATGCATCGGTGTACTCTCCACAATATGGACAAGCAAGCCTTCCGGCTGTACTCCAACCAGACAACATCGAGTATGCTGGGAAGTCACTAATGGTCCAGATAAGTGCAGCTCGCATCAAAAAGTTTTGCTTTCTAGCAACATCGTAAGTTTGCACACCATTTTCCCATAAAAATCTCAAATCTGTTATCAGTGGTTGCAAAAACACATCAAGTCTGTCCTTCGGACTTTTAGGCCCGGGCACGAGAATCGAAAGAAACATGAATTGATCCTTCATGCATAACCACGGGGGTAGATTGTACGGAGTAAGTATAACTGGCCATGACGAATATTGTTTTCCCGTCATTCCAAACGGTGCAAAACCATCTGTGCTCAAGCCCAACCTAACATTCCTAATTTCAGATGCAAAATCAGGATACGAACGGTCCAAATGCTTCCAAGCCAACGAGTTTGCCGGGTGACGCATAACACCAGAGTCATCAGAAGCGCACGAGGCATGCCATGGCATATCCTTCGCAGTGGCCTTGGACATGTACAATCTTTGCAAACGAGGAATTATCGAAAAGTAGAACATCTCCTTAACCGGGCGTTTCTTTTTCAACCGACCATCTGCATCAACCCTACTCGGCTTATACCGCGATCGACCACAAATCTTATAAAAATCTAGTTCGCTGTCTGTACCCCAGAATAACATGCAATTCTGTGCACAACAATCAATCCTTTCTACCGGAAGACCCATCCCACGCATCAAATGTTTGGTGTCGTTAAATTTCTTGGGAACCTTATTTTCGGGAGGACAAATCTCACGAATCAACTCAACGACCTGATTGTATCCCCTTTCAGACAATCTGTTTTCCGTTTTAATGTTCAACAATCTGGAATTGAATGACAACTGCGAATGAGATTCACAACCAAGATACAAGTCTTGGTCCGCTGCACGAAGCATGCCGTAAAACTGTGCCGCATTCTCGTTAGGGGGTTCTTCATTAAGTGCCTCATCTTCCACGTCTATTCCAAAATCAATGTTTGGGCCACCCATTAACTCTTCTACCATAGTGTGGTACGAACTAGGTCCCGCTGGGTCAACGTCGTTTGAAGTTGACGCAAATTCATTAGTGTTTTGAAATGGACGTGGACCCCAACTCTCTTCCCCGTGATAAATCCAATTATAATAATTCAGTGTAAAACCATTTCGATATAAATGAGATTTCACTTCATTAGGATCTCTATAAGTTTGATTTCGACATCTAGCTTTCGAACAAGGACACCTAATTTTTCCTTCCCAAATCGAATTCGGATTACTAGTGGTAGCTTCAATAAATCCATTTACTCCACTAATAAATCCGGGGTTCACAATCCCATTCACTAATCTTGGACTATACATCCAACTACGACTTGAATAATTCATCATGTCAATCGACGTACGTCTACAACACACAAATTAACAACCAACGTCTCATTCCTCCAACTCTATTAAAATTAATTAATATAATTCCAAATATATTCTAATTATAATTATTCTAACACCCTAATTAAAAAATAAATTCATATATAGACATAACACAATTATATATATAATTCTAACACCCTAATTAACAAATAAATTCATATAACTTAATTAATTAATTAAAACATACATACATATAAAATACATGCCTAACACAATATATATAATTCTAACAATTAAATTCTAACAATTACCACATGCATGCATAAAAATTAACAATTCTAACAATTTTATATATACATACAACATATATGCATATATATACATATATATACTAAACTATATATATATATATATATAACTTCAAATTTAACCGATTAAAACGAAAAAAATTATCGTAGAAATGCTCCCGTCGAAGTGTAGAACACAAATGGCCAAGAACCGAGTCCGATCTGCAAACGAACGTGGATGTTGAGTTTGGAGGTTTGTGTAATGGAGGTGCGTGTGCGCCGCTGAATGAGCTTCTGAATGAGCTTCTGGACTTTTAATTGAATTAGGGCGACGGCAAAGGCAACGGGCCCACTGCCGTTGCCTTTTAGCGAGTGGGGGCCCGTTACCAAATGGCAACGGGGCCCACTGCCGTCGCCTTTTGGCAACGGGCCTTATATGCCGTCGCCTTTTTGCAACGGGGCCCACTCCCGTTGCCTTATCCGTTGCCTTAAGGCAACGACACCCGCCCCCGTCGCCTTTTTTCTTCCCGTTATCAATGCCGTTGCCAATTGGCAACGGTAGCATGCCGTTGCCAATTGCCGTTGCCTTCTGGCCATTATTTTGTAGTGTATGTTTATAATACGGTAAAATAATTAAATTATTATAAAATTATATATAACTAAAAACATCATAAAACATTACATTTTTGTGATATTGCAATCACGATTGTTGTCATGACATAGTAAGATCTTCCAACCATGATAATTTATTATTCTAAACACAGTTACATATAATTAATTATAACTAAATACAGGATTATGCCAAAATATACCTACATAAGAAAATGATTGTCCCTAACTTTTATTAATAGACATATCATATGACACAATCAATGAAAATTATCTACGTTGAAACTTGAAATCAATCTAGAAGTAGTCAAAGTTGGTATGGATATCAATGTTAATTAATGTCCTACTTCCAATTATAACCCTAGCTTCAAAGAACCTTATCACTCAATATAGTTATAATTAATCAATTACCTACACATACTCATAGAACAAAATATTATAAATTTAAAGATAAAGATAAAGCAAATGCATAATTCCAAATGCAAAAATAAAAAAATAAGGAAAAATATTTTAAAAAATGACACAAATTTTATTCCATTGCACAAGCCCCTTGAGTGATTAATATTTATCAATAACATTACCAATGTTCCAATTTTTAGATTTAGTTCATGATCAGTTACACTCAAATTCATTTTGAAGAGTTAAATAAATTATAATAATTACATTACCAGAAATATGACGGTAATAAATTTTAAAATATTATATAAATTAATTAAAATTCAAAACATTATTATCTATACAAAATTATTAAGCGGAAAGATCATTATTTATTCAAAAAATATTGATAAATAATACTCCCTCCGTCCAATTTTATTATGCCCGCTTCTCCGGGCACAGATTTTAATGAATATTGATTAGTTTATGTATACAGTAGATAAGTTGGGGGTATAATGAGATGTTGTGGGGTCCATTTATAGATAAAGTGATTGTTTATGAATAAAGTTAGTGGCAAAGTGGGTAAATAAGTGATGAATCCAACCTCAAAACATACCTTGCTTTACCTATTTAATTATAGAGGTCTTCCTCTTAAGAGGAAGTTAGAGTTTCCTCTTATCGCGGAGCTACCTCTGGGACTTAGCCCGACTGGGTTGACAAAGTCCTCAATTCTCCTTCTTCCCTAAAGAATCGACACCACTCCTTCTCAGTAGACCGAATCATGGGGGCTCTTCTACATTCTCGGCTTTACTAAGTCATACCAAGACTGAGTCTTCCTGATATTCCTCTCCAGGAGGAGCTCTCTCCGGAAGGACCTCCAGAGGAACCTTGTTGGGATATGAATCCTATAAACAATGTTCTAGTTGATGAAAGTATGTTTTGATGGCCAAAAGCAACTTAAAGTTAGTGATATATGTGGTTCTAAGTCATCTTAACTAAGTCATCTGAATATAAGTTTACTAATCTGATGAGAAACTTAAAATTGAGATTACTGATCTTAATGCTAACTGAAATAAGTTTACTGATCTTATTGAGTAATAGTAAGAGTAAAATTACTGATCTTAACTGAGTCATATGAAATAAGATTACTGATCTGAGTATGGAAACTGAGAATAATTTTAGTGATCTTATTAGTTACTGATCTGATATACTTACTGATCTGATATACTTATTGATCTTATATGTAAGTTACTGATCTTAAGTGTTTACTGATCCTAGTATTTACTGATCTTATATGAAAGATATTGGACTTACATGAGTTACTGATCTTATTGGTTACTGATCTGATATATGAACTGTTAGGAACTAAGCTGATGTTTTGTATTGTATAGACAGCTTATAGTGTAGGACTTGGAAATACTCATCTGTATATAGTTCAGTTGATGTATAGATAGGTTTTATATATGTAAAGTTGTATTCTATTTGTATTCAGCAATGTAAAGTTCAGAACAGTAGATTAGGAATAGATTAGAAGAAGATCAGAAGACTAATGAAGACTCAGAGGACTACTTCAGAATAAGAAGACTTCAAAAAAGAATTGAAGAAGAGCTTAGAAGAAATCTGGAGAAGTTTTGAAAGGTTTTAAGTTACTGTGCTGACTGACTCAGCAGAGTAAAATCCGAAGAGTAAAAATCAGAACAGTAAGTTACTGTGCTGATTTGGTGAATTTGAAGAATAAGTTTGGAAAGCTTATTTAAAGTGTAACTGAAGATTTATTGAAGATATGCTGACTTGGAAGGAAGTTACAAAGTCGGTTACAAGAAGAAGTTACAAAAACAGTTTTAGAGTTAGTTGAGAGTTAGTTCACAAACTGCTAACTGTCATACTAAGTTCTATAAATACTGTATGATCTCCTACTGCTGAAGACTACTGAGCAATTACTGATCTTAGAGAATTCAAGAGCAAGTCTACAAGCAAGAACTCACAGAGTTGAAGGAGATTAAAGAAGAAGAAGCCACTGAATTGAAGAGAAGAATCAAAGGCTATTCAAAGAGAAGTTTTACTTTTCAAGTTTAAGTTTGTATTTTGTAAAACAAGTGTGCTAGTTACTTGTAGAATTACTAGTAGATCGAAGATATACCTGGGGGTATAATCGATAAGATCAAAGTCTTAATCTTGGGACTTTAAGCCACAAAAAACTCAAGGAAGAGTAATAAAACTTCACAACTGGAGTTGTGAGAGTGGATGTAGACATTTGTCGAACCACTATAAAATTCTGTGTTCTTTACGTCTACAACACACAAAATTAACAACCAACGTCTCATTCCTCCAACTCTATTAAAATTAATTAATATAATTCCAAATATATTCTAATTATAATTATTCTAACACCCTAATTAACAAATAAATTCATATATAGACATAACACAATTATATATATAATTCTAACACCCTAATTAACAAATAAATTCATATAACTTAATTAATTAAAACATACATACATATAAAATACATGCCTAACACAATATATATAATTCTAACAATTAAATTCTAATAATTACCACATGCATGCATAAAAATTAACAATTCTAACAATTTTATATATACATACAACATATATGCATATATATACATATATATACTAAACTATATATATACATATAACTTCAAATTTAACCGATTAAAATGAAAAAAATTATCGTAGAAATGCTCCCGTCGAAGTGTAGAACACAAATGGCCAAGAACCGAGTCCGATCTGCAAACGAACGTGGATGTTGAGTTTGGAGGTTTGTGTAATGGAGGTGTGTGTGCGCCGCTGAATGAGCTTCTGAATGAGCTTCTGGACTTTTAATTGAATTAGGGCGACGGGAAAGGCAACGGGCCCACTGCCGTTGCCTTTTAGCGAGTGGGGGCCCGTTCCAAATGGCAACGGGGCCCACTGCCGTCGCCTTTTGGCAACAGGCCTTATATGCCGTCGCCTTTTTGCAACGGGGCCCACTCCCGTTGCCTTATCCGTTGCCTTAAGGCAACGACACCCGCCCGCGTCGCCTTTTTTCTTCCCGTTATCAATGCCGTTGCCAATTGGCAACGGTAGCATGCCGTTGCCAATTGCCGTTGCCTTCTGGCCATTATTTTGTAGTGTATGTTTATAATACGGTAAAATAATTAAATTATTATAAAATTATATATAACTAAAAACATCATAAAACATTACATTTTTGTGATATTGCAATCACGATTGTTGTCATGACATAGTAAGATCTTCCAACCATGATAATTTATTATTCTAAACACAGTTACATATAATTAATTATAACTAAATACAGGATTATGCCAAAATATACCTACATAAGAAAATGATTGTCCCTAACTTTTATTAATAGACATATCATATGACACAATCAATGAAAATTATCTACGCTGAAACTTGAAATCAATCTAGAAGTAGTCAAAGTTGGTATGGATATCAATGTTAATTAATGTCCTACTTCCAATTATAACCCTAGCTTCAAAGAACCTTATCACTCAATATAGTTATAATTAATCAATTACCTACACATACTCATAGAACAAAATATTATATATTTATATTATAAATTTAAAGATAAAGATAAAGCAAATGCATAATTCCAAATGCAAAAATAAAAAAATAAGGAAAAATATTTTAAAAAATGACACAAATTTTATTCCATTGCACAAGCCCCTTGAGTGATTAATATTTATCAATAACATTACCAATGTTCCAATTTTTAGATTTAGTTCATGATCAGTTACACTCAAATTCATTTTGAAGAGTTAAATAAATTATAATAATTACATTACCAGAAATATGACGGTAATAAATTTTAAAATATTATATAAATTAATTAAAATTCAAAACATTATTATCTATACAAAATTATTAAGCGGAAAGATCATTATTTATTCAAAAAATATTGATAAATAATACTCCCTCCGTCCAATTTTATTATGCCCGCTTCTCCGGGCACAGATTTTAATGAATATTGATTAGTTTATGTATACAGTAGATAAGTTGGGGGTATAATGAGATGTTGTGGGGTCCATTTATAGATAAAGTGATTGTTTATGAATAAAGTTAGTGGCAAAGTGGGTAAATAAGTGATGAATCCAACCTCAAAACATACCTTGCTTTACCTATTTAATTATAGAGGTCTTCCTCTTAAGAGGAAGTTAGAGTTTCCTCTTATCGCGGAGCTACCTCTGGGACTTAGCCCGACTGGGTTGACAAAGTCCTCAATTCTCCTTCTTCCCTAAAGAATCGACACCACTCCTTCTCAGTAGACCGAATCATGGGGGCTCTTCTACATTCTCGGCTTTACTAAGTCATACCAAGACTGAGTCTTCCTGATATTCCTCTCCAGGAGGAGCTCTCTCCGGAAGGACCTCCAGAGGAACCTTGTTGGGATATGAATCCTATAAACAATGTTCTAGTTGATGAAAGTATGTTTTGATGGCCAAAAGCAACTTAAAGTTAGTGATATATGTGGTTCTAAGTCATCTTAACTAAGTCATCTGAATATAAGTTTACTAATCTGATGAGAAACTTAAAATTGAGATTACTGATCTTAATGCTAACTGAAATAAGTTTACTGATCTTATTGAGTAATAGTAAGAGTAAAATTACTGATCTTAACTGAGTCATATGAAATAAGATTACTGATCTGAGTATGGAAACTGAGAATAATTTTAGTGATCTTATTAGTTACTGATCTGATATACTTACTGATCTGATATACTTATTGATCTTATATGTAAGTTACTGATCTTAAGTGTTTACTGATCCTAGTATTTACTGATCTTATATGAAAGATATTGGACTTACATGAGTTACTGATCTTATTGGTTACTGATCTGATATATGAACTGTTAGGAACTAAGCTGATGTTTTGTATTGTATAGACAGCTTATAGTGTAGGACTTGGAAATACTCATCTGTATATAGTTCAGTTGATGTATAGATAGGTTTTATATATGTAAAGTTGTATTCTATTTGTATTCAGCAATGTAAAGTTCAGAACAGTAGATTAGGAATAGATTAGAAGAAGATCAGAAGACTAATGAAGACTCAGAGGACTACTTCAGAATAAGAAGACTTCAAAAAAGAATTGAAGAAGAGCTTAGAAGAAATCTGGAGAAGTTTTGAAAGGTTTTAAGTTACTGTGCTGACTGACTCAGCAGAGTAAAATCCGAAGAGTAAAAATCAGAACAGTAAGTTACTGTGCTGATTTGGTGAATTTGAAGAATAAGTTTGGAAAGCTTATTTAAAGTGTAACTGAAGATTTATTGAAGATATGCTGACTTGGAAGGAAGTTACAAAGTCGGTTACAAGAAGAAGTTACAAAAACAGTTTTAGAGTTAGTTGAGAGTTAGTTCACAAACTGCTAACTGTCATACTAAGTTCTATAAATACTGTATGATCTCCTACTGCTGAAGACTACTGAGCAATTACTGATCTTAGAGAATTCAAGAGCAAGTCTACAAGCAAGAACTCACAGAGTTGAAGGAGATTAAAGAAGAAGAAGCCACTGAATTGAAGAGAAGAATCAAAGGCTATTCAAAGAGAAGTTTTACTTTTCAAGTTTAAGTTTGTATTTTGTAAAACAAGTGTGCTAGTTACTTGTAGAATTACTAGTAGATCGAAGATATACCTGGGGGTATAATCGATAAGATCAAAGTCTTAATCTTGGGACTTTAAGCCACAAAAAACTCAAGGAAGAGTAATAAAACTTCACAACTGGAGTTGTGAGAGTGGATGTAGACATTTGTCGAACCACTATAAAATTCTGTGTTCTTTACGTCTACAACACACAAAATTAACAACCAACGTCTCATTCCTCCAACTCTATTAAAATTAATTAATATAATTCCAAATATATTCTAATTATAATTATTCTAACACCCTAATTAACAAATAAATTCATATATAGACATAACACAATTATATATATAATTCTAACACCCTAATTAACAAATAAATTCATATAACTTAATTAATTAAAACATACATACATATAAAATACATGCCTAACACAATATATATAATTCTAACAATTAAATTCTAATAATTACCACATGCATGCATAAAAATTAACAATTCTAACAATTTTATATATACATACAACATATATGCATATATATACATATATATACTAAACTATATATATACATATAACTTCAAATTTAACCGATTAAAATGAAAAAAATTATCGTAGAAATGCTCCCGTCGAAGTGTAGAACACAAATGGCCAAGAACCGAGTCCGATCTGCAAACGAACGTGGATGTTGAGTTTGGAGGTTTGTGTAATGGAGGTGTGTGTGCGCCGCTGAATGAGCTTCTGAATGAGCTTCTGGACTTTTAATTGAATTAGGGCGACGGCAAAGGCAACGGGCCCACTGCCGTTGCCTTTTAGCGAGTGGGGCCCGTTCCAAATGGCAACGGGGCCCACTGCCGTCGCCTTTTGGCAACGGGCCTTATATGCCGTCGCCTTTTTGCAACGGGGCCCACTCCCGTTGCCTTATCCGTTGCCTTAAGGCAACGACACCCGCCCCCGTCGCCTTTTTTCTTCCCGTTATCAATGCCGTTGCCAATTGGCAACGGTAGCATGCCGTTGCCAATTGCCGTTGCCTTCTGGCCATTATTTTGTAGTGTATGTTTATAATACGGTAAAATAATTAAATTATTATAAAATTATATATAACTAAAAACATCATAAAACATTACATTTTTGTGATATTGCAATCACGATTGTTGTCATGACATAGTAAGATCTTCCAACCATGATAATTTATTATTCTAAACACAGTTACATATAATTAATTATAACTAAATACAGGATTATGCCAAAATATACCTACATAAGAAAATGATTGTCCCTAACTTTTATTAATAGACATATCATATGACACAATCAATGAAAATTATCTACGCTGAAACTTGAAATCAATCTAGAAGTAGTCAAAGTTGGTATGGATATCAATGTTAATTAATGTCCTACTTCCAATTATAACCCTAGCTTCAAAGAACCTTATCACTCAATATAGTTATAATTAATCAATTACCTACACATACTCATAGAACAAAATATTATATATTTATATTATAAATTTAAAGATAAAGATAAAGCAAATGCATAATTCCAAATGCAAAAATAAAAAAATAAGGAAAAATATTTTAAAAAATGACACAAATTTTATTCCATTGCACAAGCCCCTTGAGTGATTAATATTTATCAATAACATTACCAATGTTCCAATTTTTAGATTTAGTTCATGATCAGTTACACTCAAATTCATTTTGAAGAATAAGTTTGGAAAGCTTATTTAAAGTGTAACTGAAGATTTATTGAAGATATGCTGACTTGGAAGGAAGTTACAAAGTCGGTTACAAGAAGAAGTTACAAAAACAGTTTTAGAGTTAGTTGAGAGTTAGTTCACAAACTGCTAACTGTCATACTAAGTTCTATAAATACTGTATGATCTCCTACTGCTGAAGACTACTGAGCAATTACTGATCTTAGAGAATTCAAGAGCAAGTCTACAAGCAAGAACTCACAGAGTTGAAGGAGATTAAAGAAGAAGAAGCCACTGAATTGAAGAGAAGAATCAAAGGCTATTCAAAGAGAAGTTTTACTTTTCAAGTTTAAGTTTTTATTTTGTAAAACAAGTGTGCTAGTTACTTGTAGAATTACTAGTAGATCGAAGATATACCTGGGGGTATAATCGATAAGATCAAAGTCTTAATCTTGGGACTTTAAGCCACAAAAAAACTCAAGGAAGAGTAATAAAACTTCACAACTGGAGTTGTGAGAGTGGATGTAGACATTTGTCGAACCACTATAAAATTCTGTATTCTTTACTTTACTGTTTGTTATTTGTTTGAATTGTTTAATCAAGAACATTAAGAATTAACAAAAAAAAAATAAAGATCTAAAGAAAAGTTGAGTATAAATTTGATTGGGCTCATTAGTAATCTGATTATTCCGCATTGTGTATTCTGATATATTGAAAGATTTTTGAAAAGTCTATTCACCCCTCCCCTCTAGACATTTTCACTAGCTTACTCAATATTATTAACTCAACTTTGGGACCAACAAACCTCCATGTCCAGAGAGAATTCTTCAATCCAATGTCCCATCCTCTATCTTATCTTCTATACACGTGTCGACTTTTCATTAGACAACATTTTTAGGCCGCATCAACTATTCCCCCCTACTCTCGTGAAAGGAGTATATCTTTTATGAGAGTAGAAAAATTAGAGTGAGTATAGCGCATGGATGTTTCTGGAGAGACGTGTATGATTCTTGCTCCAGAGAGGAACTTCAAAAAATGCTCTTCTCCAAAAATCTCCCCGCTCTCAATTATGAAGACGTTTCGACTTCTGCACCCGGGTCCCACGCAGTCGCCTTTTTCTCTCTCTGGCTATCTTCCCAAGGAAAAATCTCGATTCCCCCTTTTAACACTTACTTCACGCAACCTTTTCCCTTTCTTTCTGCAAATCTCACTTTCTCGAAAGTTCCTTTGTTGTCTCCACTCATCTTCTCAGGCGTTTCTTCTCTCGAGTCTCACCGTCGCCGGTCGCCCTGACTGACTTCATAGTTCTCCTAATCGAGGTAACCTAGCTATCTTATTTTCTTTTATTAACACTGTTTAGTCAATGTCCTGCCCCCTTTCTCCCCCTAAATCTTCTGGCCAAAACCCTTCTGAGTCCCGTCCACTTCCGATGGGGAGTCCTGAGAATAGGATTTCGACTTCTTCCGTAATCCACAACACTCACCTATCCAGCCTTATTCAAGTATACGCTTTTCCATCGGAGTATTGCTTTCGCGCTCCTCGCTCGGATGAACGCCCTGATCTCCCCGAACCCCGAACTCTCGCTTTTTTCGAGGGTCAAATTAGGGCAGGTCTTCGATTTCCGGTTCACCCTTACTTGGCCTCCATATCTACCCGCACGCAGATTCCTCTTAATCAATTTACTCCGAATGCTATCCGAACTATGATAGGATTCTTCATTTTGGTGAAAGGGAATGACGGTGAGCCTTCTGCTGAACTATTTCTAAGCCAACATTCTTGCAAATTGACCGACGACTTCTTCTATGCTTGTGGAAGGAGATCTCGTGTTTGCAAGTTCCTGAAAAAACTCCATGAAGAGGATTCATCCTGGAGGGACTACTATTTTTTCGTTACTAGTCCTACTGATTGGCCATTTCCCCACGAAAATTGGATATTCCATAATCCGGGGATACCTCCTCATTCTCTGAAGGCTTATTCTGTTTCGAACCACACTGTCATGACTAACCTCAATACCCATATCAGTTTACACGACTACTTTGATGTTATTGGTATCTGCAAAAATCCCCGCATCCTCTCCCACTTTGGCTTCTGTTCTCAAGATTTCCCTTTAGAACCTCGAGATGGTAAAAAATCTCTTGTTTTTGTATTTCGTTTCTTGCATGTGGTTATTTTTCTGAATTCTGAAAATCCCCTTGGTTATTTGCAGCAATGAGTTGGTTAACTCACATCTCGCGGGATGCCCCGGCTCTTAGAATAGTGAAGACCCCCTCGTTGACTGTTTCGGAAGATCCCCCAAAAGCTCCTCAGTCTCCTGCTCTGGAAAGCTCAATAAAGGCTCCGGCTCTAGAGAGCCCTTCCAAGGTTCTTCCTCTTCCCAGCTCTTCGACCCAAGTCCCGGGTTCTGTTGCCAGGAGAACTCGCTCAGCCACCAATGCCTTCTTTTCTGACTGCGGCACTTCTAAGAAAAAGAAGGGAAAAACTGCTCGAGCTCTTGCTGAGAAAGAAGTTTTCCCCTCTGCTGCGTATGAACCTCTCCAGCGCCTTATCAGCCTATGTCCTCCTCCTGCTAACATTGAGCTTTCCGACAAGCCCCTCCCTGAAGATCAACTGCTTCGTGGTGCTCATCTCTTTTCAGAGGTATTTTCCATTATCTTCCTGGTTTCTATCTTCTCTATATCTTAAACATTGTTCCTTTCGTTCATGTAGTTCGGTCTTGTCTACACTAAGATATTTGATCAAGGTGTTGAGATGGTTGCTGAGATTGAACTCCTTCGAGCTGAGGCATCCTCTCTTCAGTCGACTCTCAAAGGTATCACCGCGGATCTTCAGTCGACTCTCAAAGGTATCACCGCGGAAAAGGACAAAGCTCACAAACGAGCTCAAGCTCTGGCTGAGGAGTTGCCTCTTCTACGGGCTCAGGGCAAGCAGGATGCAGCTAGGGTCA
This sequence comes from Galeopsis tetrahit, assembly GCA_963675135.1. Classification (NCBI taxonomy): domain Eukaryota; kingdom Viridiplantae; phylum Streptophyta; class Magnoliopsida; order Lamiales; family Lamiaceae; genus Galeopsis; species Galeopsis tetrahit. The sequence continues at coordinate 38,096,228 of OY776122.1, forward strand.
AGCATCTGGAAGATGAGGTGGAAAGGATGAGAGTAGAGATGAGAAGGATGGAGCATGAATTACCAGACTTTGGAGTGCAAGCCTGCATCAAATCTCTGTTCACTTCTTCCTTGGGTCAAGAATTCTTGGAGACCCTTCACACTCAGTGGTTGTCCAGCTTTCTAAAGAGTTCGAGCTTCCTATGCGCCATGGGGCCACATATTCCTCATTTCATCGACCATGGCTTCAGCAATGCCGTGTCCGAACATTCAGCCCCGGGATTCGATGGGACCTACTCTCGCGCTTTTCGTCTGGACCAGCTCGCTACTCCTCCTAAATTCTTAGGGGATCCTAAGGAGAGCCCCGATAGTCCTTGGTGGCTACCTAGAATGGGTCAGGCCATTGCCAAGTTGCAAGCTGCCAAGGTGGGTATGGCTGAGCTAAAGCCTCTGGAGAAGTTGATCTATCCTTATGCCTCAGCTCCCCAGACTGTAGCAGGGTCAGATGGAGGAAAGGGTACTGAGGCTCCTTTAGGAGATGAAGAGGGCCCAGAGGAGGGCGGAGGGTCTAGCAGTCATGCTGCTATTGAGGAGGCTGCGATCGAGGGAGCTATGGTCGAGGAAACTGTTGCTGAGGGAGCTGCTGTTAAAGAAAAAGTTTAAATTTCATATTTGCATGGTCATAACAAACAATTTACCTTTCTTTTGTTTTGCTACACTCTTTTAATTTCTGCTCGTAATACTTGCTTTCTCATATTTTGTAGGGGACCCCACACTCCTGGATATGTGGGGGCTTTTTGCAGTAGTTGTGTTAGCTTCATATCGCTTGCTTGTTGGCATGTTGTCTTTTCCTTTTATGCTCTCGTGGGCAACCTATAAGCCTAGTAAAGAATATGTTGGAGGTGTGCTCTTCTCTCCCCTCTATTGGTCTTATAGGTTGCACCATAATCGTTTCTTGGTTTCATGACCTTCAGAGTATTCTCTCAAGAAATATGAGGAAGCTCTCTCCCTTTCAAGGGATTGCCTCTGGTTTCAGATGGCTTGGGGAGGTCTTCTTCGACTAGCACTCTTTATGTTTCCTAAGTACTCATCTTGGGTCTCAGTCATAGGGAGATACTTCCCAGTTCTTCTTGGATTTTAAGCAGATTTTGATTCATAAAATCTTCTTATTGATACGTTGAGGGCTCTCTGGAGCTCCTCGGCCTCTAGGCCTCTGAGTGTTTCTCACTCTTATTCTTAAAAGATTTTGATTCATAAAATCTTCTCATTGATACGTTGAGGGCTCTCTGGAGCTCCTCGACCTCTAGGCCTCTGAGTGTTTCTCACTCTTATTCTTAAAAGATTTTGATTCATAAAATCTTCTCATTGATACGTTGAGGGCTCTCTGGAGCTCCTCGGCCTCTAGGCCTCTGAGTGTTTCTCACTCTTACTCTTAAAAGATTTTGATTCATAAAATCTTCTCATTGATACGTTGAGGGCTCTCTGGAGCTCCTTGGCCTCTAGGCCTCTGAGTGTTTCTCACTCTTATTTTTAAAAGATTTTGATTCATAAAATCTTCTCATTGATACGTTGAGGGCTCTCTGGAGCTCCTCGGCCTCTAGGCCTCTGAGTGTTTCTCACTCTTATTCTTAAAAGATTTTGATTCATCAAATCTTCTCATTGATACGTTGAGGGTTCTCTGGAGCTCCTCGGCCTCTAGGCCTCTGAGTGTTTCTCACTCTTATTCTTAAAAGATTTTGATTCATAAAATCTTCTCATTGATACGTTGAGGGCTCTCTGGAGCTCCTCGGCCTCTAGGCCTCTGAGTGTTTCTCACTCTTATTCTTAAAAGATTTTGATTCATAAAATCTTCTCATTGATACGTTGAGGGCTCTCTGGAGCTCCTCGGCCTCTAGGCCTCTAAGTGTTTCTCACTCTTATAAGTTTCATATTCATATATCATATATTCGAGTAAGGGAAAGATAATCAAGACACGATAATTCTGTATAAATCTTTTTTTTTCAAAAAGGGATAAAGCTTCATTGATTTATTGTCAGTTTTCAACGTAGGCCATAGATAATCTACGCCGGTCTCATTAAAAACCTCTTTACGGAAAAACCCCAAAGGGGAAACCCGTCAAGAGGGAAAAAGAGCTCCGGTGAAGCTACTAAATACATCAAACAAAACATGAGTCGATGCAAAAGCAAAAAATCACAAAGCAAAAAATCACAAATGGTCTCAAGACCTTACACTTTCTTCAAACAAAGAACCTCTTCAAATGGCAAACGTTCCAGGGTCTAGTTATGTCAACTCCCTCCATGCTCTGCAATCTATAAGCTCCTCCCTTTAGTACCTGCGTGATTTTATAAGGTCCCTCCCAATTGGGCTCTAACTTTCCTGTATTCTTTAGGGCATCAACTCTCCTTAGCACTAGGTCCCCCTCTCTAAAGGACCTAGGGATCACTCTTCGGTCATATGCAGCTTTAATTCTACTCTTGTATCTTTCCGCACGTACTCTAACTGTCTCCCTTTCTTCTTCCATTAAATCCAGGGCCTCTCTCATCAACCTCTCATTCTGATGTTCCTCAAATTGGGCAATTCGGTGGGACTGCAGCACAACTTCTCGAGGTATCATCGCCGCAGCTCCGTAGACCAATTGGAAAGGGGACTCCCCAGTTGCTGTCTTTGGGCTAGTTCTGTAGGACCATAGCACATTATCTAATTCGTTCACCCATCCTCCACCTATCTTTGTCAACCTCGTCCGGATAGCATCTACTATCGTTCAATTTGTAACTTCTACCTGTCCGTTAGCTTGAGGATGGGCTATGGAGGTAAACCTTTGTATTATGTTCAATCTTGCACACCATCCTCGTACGTTTTCTCCATTGAACTGCGTTCCATTGTCAGAGACCAATATCCTGGGTACTCAAAATCTGTAGCAAATTTGTTTTCCCAGGAACTTGATTACGTTCTCCTCATCTATCGTTGCTAGAGGGGCAGCTTCAACCCATTTACTAAAATAATCTACTGCCACTATCAAAAACTTTCTTCCTCCTGAGGCTGGAGGAAAGGGCCTCACCAAATCGATTCCCCACTTAGCGAAAGGGCATGGGGAGCGCATAACTCCCATCTCTTCTGCCGGAATCCTTATCAAAGGACCGTTTTTCTGACATTTAACACATTTCCTTACGAATTCTCTGGCATCTTTTGTCATGGAGGGCCAATACAATCCTGCTCTTAAGGCTTTCTTCACCACTGTCTTATACCCTTCATGGCTGGCCGCATCTCCTTCATGGATCTCCTTGAGTGTGTACATCGCTTCTCGGATTGATATGCACCTCAAGTATGGTTGGGTAAATGACCTTTTATATAAGTGTCCTCCAATAATACAGTATTTGACCCTAAGAGCTCGAGTCTCTCGGGTGGTAGGGGCATCTGCTTCCTTTGTGAGCTCTGTCCAAATGTCTTTCCTCCAATCACCTCCTCCTTCGATGGAACCAATGGGACTTCCAATAGTCTCCCTTTCTGCTACTACCAAGGTCACTGTTCCCTGTCCATCAAACTCTGTGGAGCTAGCAAGCTTAGAAAGGCCATCAGCCTGCATGTTCTCCTCTCGAGGTATCTGAATCACCTTACAATCTTGGAACTTTCCCATTGCTTCTTTAGCCCGTTCCAAGTAAGCAGCCATTCTGATGTCTTTGGCTGTATACTCTCCATTTACCTGTTGGACAACTAATTGGGAATCGGAGTATAGGATTACCTTCAGAGCTCCCAATTCGACTGCCATATCCATTCCTCGGATCAGAGCTTCGTATTCAGCTCCATTGTTTGAGGTTACAAATTGAAACCTCACCGCAAATTGTAGGTCCTCTCCCTGGGAACTAACTAGCACTATTCCTGCTCCACATCCACTCAGAGTCACTGAGCCATCCACATATATCTTCCATCCCTCTGCTTCTTCTGGCTTGGTAGATTCCTGGATGAAATCGGACAAAGCTTGGGCTTTTATGGCCCTCCGTGGCTCGAAATCCACATCATACTCTTGAAGCTCTATTGCCCATCTCACCATCCTTCCCGAGAGGTCTGCTCGGCCAATAACCTGTTTCAACAAGTAATTAGTGCGGACCAGTATTTTATAAGAGAGGAAATATGGACGTAGTCTCCGCGCCGTAAATACCACGACCAGAGCGGCCTTTTCAATTTCCGAGTATCGAGCTTCAGCTCCTTGAATGACTTTGCTGACATAGTAAATAGGGTGCTGGATCGATCCTTCTTCTTTAACTAAGGCTGAGCTCAGTGAGAATTCCCCTACAGAGAGATACAGAATGAGAGTATCTCCTGGAGATGGTTTAATCAGCTTCGGCAGCTGGGACAAGTGGCGTTTCAGGTCCTCAAAGGCCTTCTGACATGTTTCACTCCATTCGAACTTGGACCCCTTTCTGAGAATCTTGAAAAGGGGGTGGCTTTTCTCAGCGGACCTGGCTATGAATCTACTCAATGCTGTAATCCTTCCGTTGAGCGTCTGGAGTTCTTTCACGTTCCTTGGCGGCTGCATGTCCAGTACAGCTTTCACTTTAGCTGGGTTGACTTCTATCCCTCTTTGAGTAACCATGTATCCAAGGAACTTCCCCGATTTCACTCCAAAAGAACACTTGGCTGGGTTTAATTTGATGCCATTTTCTCAGATTACCTGAAAAATCTCCTCCAGGTCCTCCACGTGTTGATCTGCTCTCACGCTCTTAACCAGCATATCGTCCACATAAATCTCCATATTTCTTCCTATTTGTCTTCGAAAAACAGCGTCGACCATTCTTTGGTATGTTGTGCCAGCATTGATTAACCCAAATGGCATCTGAACGTAGCCAAATGTTCCGCACGCTGCTATACAGCATACTTTAGGAACATCGTGTTGGGAAAGAAATCCCAATACCCAATAATAGTCCCCCAACTCTTGTGGTCCCCAACTCCTTTGTGGGAAATTATTATGGGACCACATTCCCCATCTCCTTTGTGGGGAATTATTGGCACTTGTGGGTTATGGACCATCACGCTAGGAATCCTTTGAGACTCCCGAGAATCTTTCGAGATGCCCTAGGGATCTTTTGAGACTCTCGGGAATCCTTTGAGACTCCTTTAAAATTACCCGGATCTATTTGGGACGTAATTTAAATATGAATTATCATAAATCTAATTTCATAATTTAAACAAATTAAATCAACTAATTTATGTAATGAATGTACGGTAAAATAATTAAATCCCTAAACATGCGGAACTAAGGGATTACGTGTTTACCTTTAAATCGGAGAGATACCGTTGAGAAGAGTAACAACTTCAACCCAATTGCCTTCTCAAGTATTCCCTAAGTCCTAGTCCGTTGACCCGGTGGGAGATCTCACGAACTATTAACTCTCAAGGAAAAATTAATTTTCTCTTGTTGCACACACTGTAATTTCGAAAATTACAGATCTTTTTTTTTTCTTTTCTTAGTCTCTAGAGTACCAATTTTTTTCTTCTCCTTTTATAAGAGAGAATCTATGTTTCTTCTCTTACAAGAAAGAAAAATTGACCGGTCAATTTATCTTGGAATAATATAGAAATAATTTCTTATTTCCATATATCTTTTTCCATAAATATCTCTCTCTAATTTCTTGCAACAAAATTAATCCTTATCTTTTAATTACCTTAATTAATAGACTTTTATTGGGCTACTTGAGGGGCCTTTAGGAGAATTAGGATTGGACCTCCCAATGGGCCCAAAAATCAATATTGAGCCACAACATTTTTCCAGCCCATTAATATTAAGTCATTCCACTATAGAATTAATATTGCACTATCCATCCTAACCCATATTACGAAATATGGCTCCCGGTTATTATTTCTCGTGTTTAAGGTTCAATGTCCATCAATTAATTTAAGCTACTGAATGCTTTAATTAATTAATATCTTTTATTCCTTGGAGTAAGGACAGCTCAACATTATTATCATACCGGAAATAAATTCCACTGATCAGATTTGATATGATAAACCTTCTGAGCCCACCAAGGGGACATAATCAACTTGACACTCCAAGACACGATTCTCTGTATTAATTTTGGCAATCTGTCCTGTAATTAATAATATTGCCCAAAATACAAAGTATTGAATCAAATTGATTCTTTACCCATAATAAATCAAAGCAATACTTCTTAACTATAGACAATCCCATTTAAGTGACAAAGATTAAGAAATCAACAACCACTGAGGTCTAATTCTTCATTCCTTAAGTCAGTCTAGAAGAATTACCTCTCTGTAGGTCCTATTCAGCACATCATAATGCACTAGTGTAATCTCTTGGTCAAGATAAACCAATCTGAGCCTTACACCTCAACTTCTACCAATGGATTGTTCAATTCCATCTAAGTTGTGAATCAATTATACTTATATACAAGGAACTGACAATGTGATCTTCTACACACCACATTGTCTACAATGTAAAATACATCTGAACGTTTATGCAATAAATAATTAACATTCATTATATTTAAAGCAACCAGTGATAAAAATATTATTCTCATTTATAAGTGCAAGAATCAGTTTGTATACATAAGTAGCACTAAAAGCATACTTGCCAGTATAACCCTAACAATCTCCCACTTATACTCAAAGTCTGCTTTTAAGTATACTACATCACGTCCATGTTCTACATGTTCTATTAAATTCTCCCACTTATACTCAAAGCAGCTTGGCAACGCACTTGACCCCCATTCCTTCCACATGTCTCTCGAATGTACTCTGAGGCAGACCCTTTGTGAAAGGATCAGCTAGGTTGTCTTCCGATGCGATCTTTGCCACCACTATGTCTCCTCTCTTAACGATTTCTCGTATAAGATGGTATTTCCTTTCAATGTGTTTGCTTGCCTTGTGGGCTCTTGGTTCCCTTGAATTTGCAACTGCTCCAGCATTATCGCAATAAATAGTGATACTGCTGGGCAAATTCGGAATCACATCCAAGTCCACTAAGAAGTTCTTAAGCCAAACCGCTTCTTTCGCTGCTTCACAAGCAGCTACATATTCGGCTTCCATGGTAGAATCAGCGATGCATTTCTGCTTCACACTTCTCCGTGTCATGGCTCCACCCCCCCCAACAAAACACACTACCCGAGGTAGATTTTCTAGAATCTATTTCTCTTTGGAAATCTGAGTCCGTATAACCCACAGGGAACAGACTGTCTGACTGATAAACTAACATTCTATCTCGAGTTCTTTTTAGATACTTGAGAATGTTTTTAACTGTAGTCCAATGTTCTTTCCCTGGGTTACTTTGATATCTTGCTACCATGCCTACAGCAAAACAAATATCCGGTCTCGTGCACAGCATTGCATACATGAGGCTTCCAACTGCCGACGCATATGGAATGTTTCTCATCTCATCCATCTCCTTTTGTGTCTTAGGACACATCTCTTTAGATAAATGAATTCCATGTCTGAAAGGAACAAATCCTTTCTTGGAATTTTGCATGCTGAATCGTTTCAAAATAGTGTCTATGTATGAGGTTTGGGATAAGCATATCATCCTTTTCTGGTGATCTCGAGTAATCTTAATCCCAAGGATGTGACCAGCTTCTCCTAAATCCTTCATATCAAACTATTTTGACAACCATACCCTCACGTCTGTCAATACCTTTTTATTGTTTCAATTAGCAGAATGTCGTCTACGTATAATACTAAGAATACCAAGGCAGTTCCGATACACTTCTTATAGACACAACTCTCAAACTCATTTTAATCAAATCCATAGGATTGTATCACCTAATCAAAACATTGATTCCAAGCTCGCGATGCTTGCTTTAGTCCATATATTGACCTTTTAAGCTTGCATACAAGATTCTCTTGGCCTTTTCCAATGAAGCCTTCGGGTTGGCGAATGTAGATTTCTTGTTCAAGACTTCCATTTAGGAAAGCTGTCTTGACATCCATTTGCCAGATCTCAAAGTCTAGGTGAGCTGCAATCGACAAGAGAATACGGATAGGCTTAAGCATAGCTACAGGCGAAAAGGTCTCCTCATAATGGATTCCCTCTTTTTGAGTATATCCTTTTGCCACTAGTCTAGCTTTGAAGGTTTCAACCTTCCCATCTGATCCTCTTTTTCTCTTGTAGACCCACTTGCATCCAATAGGCTTTATGCCTTTGGGTGGTTCCACAAGCTCCCACACTTTGTTATGATCCATAGACCCCATTTTTGCTTCCATTGCAGTTTGCCAAGAATCTGCATCCTTATCTTAGATTGCCTCATCGTACGTCCAGGGGTCAGATTCATCCTCTCCGGGGACCAAGTCTGAAGACTCTCCCACGAACATGAATCGCTCAGGTTGTCTCACAACACTCCCACTACGACGAGGTTCCGATTGTGTTTGTGTATCTCTTGGTACATCAACTTGTACACTTGGTATAGGAGTTGGCCCTCTTAATTCTTTTAAGGTAATCTCACTCTTGGGCTTTCTATTACTCATATAGTTTTCTTCCAAGAATCTAGAATGTGTGCTTATCACAATTCGCTAATCCTTTGGACTATAGAATAAACCTCCTTTCGTTCCTCTAGGATATCCTACAAACAACCTTAATTCTGAACGAGGGTCTAACTTTCCAGCTTCCTTGTCCAACACGTATGCAGGACACCCCCAAATTCTTATGTGTTTTAGACTAGGCTTTCGCCCGGTCCACAATTCAGTAGGGGTTTTAGGAACTGATTTGGAAGGTACCAAATTCAGAATGTAAGTCGCTGTTTCCAAGGCATAACCCCAAAACGACTTAGGTAAATCTGAATAACTCATCATAGATCTGACCATCTCTAAAAGAGTTCGATTTTTTCGCTCTGCAACCCCATTTTGTTGGGGGGTTCCGGGTGCAGTTAATTGGGATACAATCCCTTCACTTGATAAGTAGCCCAAAAATTCATTGCTGAGGTATTCGCCTCCACGATCTGATCGTAGAAACTTGATACTCTTTTCCCTATGCTTTTCTGCTTCAGCCTTAAACTCTTTGAATTTATCAAAGGTCTCAGACTTATGCCGCATTAGATAGATGTATCCATATCTTGAGTAATCATCGATAAAAGTAACGAAATACTCAAAACCACCTTTTGCTTGAATTGACATTGGTCCACATACATCAGTATGAACGAGTTCCAACACTTCACTAGCTCTATTTCCCTTTGCCCCAAAAGCTCTTTTGGTCATTTTACCCTCTAAACATGATTCACAGGTTGGAAACGGCTCAACCTGGAGTGATTCCAACGAGCCGTCATTCACCAACCTTTGAATCCTTCTTAGATTAATATGACCAAGTCTATAAGATGCCACATAAGTGTTTCGTTCATGTCTCAAGAATGCTTTTCTTTTCTTAGAAATACTCGATGTGTTATACGATTCATTTTGTGTGGAATGTGCACAATTAATAGTATAAAGATTATTCACCAATGCTCCCGAACAGATAATCTCGTCATTACGACAAATAACGACATTCTTATTAAAAGAAACTGAATATCCATCCACAAATAGTTTAGAAACTGAAATCAAATTCTTTCTAAATCTCGGAACATAAAGAACGTATTTTAAAACTAAAATTCTATCACTAAAAGGTAGTTGCACATCTCCCACTGCAACAGCCGCCACTTTCGTAGCATTGCCCATGGTGGTGATGATCTCACTCCCACTAAGTTGTCGGGTTAGCTTGAACCCCTGAAAATTGAAACAAACATGATTAGTGGCTCCCGTATCCACCACCCACGAATGGGAAGAATACACCGCTAAACAAGTTTCAATTACTAGTGCGTGAGAATTACCTTGCTTACCAGCCGTCTTAGGCTTGGTACAGGCTGACTTCCAATGTCCTTTCAGACCGCAACTAAAGCACTTTCCCTTAGTGGTCTTTTTCTTGACACCTCCCTCAATTGGTATCTTTTCCTTATTATTAGCTTGTTTCTGGCCATTTGCCTTCTTCTTCTTCTTTCCACCTTTCGGTGCAGAATTAGAAGATGAACCGTTTGCCAACATAGCCGTATGCTCGTTCCTTGGTCCCATTAACATCTCAGCCGAAACCAAAGCTTGCAAGAGCTGAGCCAACGTATAATCTTGATTATTCATCGTATAGATCAGTTGGAACTGCTCAAAACTTTTCGGTAGAGAATGGATTACGAAATCGATCTGCGTTTCCGCATCAAATTCAGCACCAAGAATCTCAAGTTTGTTAAGAAAACCCATCATCTTAAGAACGTGATCCCTCACGGGCGTTCCCTCGACCATTTTCTGTGATAACATATCTCGCATGATCATTTTTCTAGCCGTACGATTCTGATGAGCAAAAAGTTCCTTAAGGTTCATCATAATAGCTGAAGCGGATTCCATGTTCTGGTGTTGGTGTTGCAACACATCTGACATTGAAGCCAAGATGGTACACCTAGCCATTTCACCGGATCTCATCCACTCCTTATGATATTCCTTATCTTCTTGGTTCGTCTCATCCGTAGGGGAAGGGGGTTTAGGTTCATCAAGTACCCACTTAAGCTGTTGTGCAGTCAAGACTATAAATAAATGTCTTTTCTAATCCACATAATTCTCTCCTTCCAATTTATTTTCTTTAAGTATACTAAACAGTGGGTTAAAAGGAGACGATATGCTGAACTGAGAATAAAATATACAATTTGTATTAATATCCTATTAACACAAAAATTATCACATAATTTGATCACATGTACTATATCAAAAACCTCAAAAACCGATATAAACATGCATCAGCCAACATCTTAAAACCAATTTAAGCAAGTCACGATGAGTGTGAACGTTTACTCAAATACATTTAAGCAGGTTACAAACAAAGCAATTACAAACCTTTAATTCAAAATTAATAGTTGGCTTTAACCTGGCCATATAAAATTGACAAGGACTCCGATGGGAAGTTAATATATCAATTTTATACCTAAGTAATAACCATAATTAAATACAGGACTATTATTTCGTTTTGAATAAGCCACTCGATGGGAGGGTCATACCGCCACTAGTAATAATCCACAATCATCCTTAAAGGAATTTATTCATGTGAACTTATCCTTTGGCCTATCCGATAGGGAGAGAGGCGCTTGCCAATGCGTAGCCAAAAGACTTCACAAATAAATAAATTATGGAGGCTATTTAATCAATTTATTATCTTAAATAAATTTGATTAAAAAAACATAATTAGTAATTTTTAAACTTGAGTTTTTTCACGAATCCTCATGCAAAATTAACAAATAATCATAGCATAATAACAAAACAAAATTAAACACAAATTAGGTAAACACGTCCAATTATCATGGTTTAATTTTCTCGTTTTGAAGAAACAAGAAATTCGTACTCCCACAGCCGCAACAAAAAAAAAATCACGCCACGCCCACAACCGGCCCGTGTGGCTTGGTCGTCCGGGTGCGTCTCCGATTCTTTAATCCGTCCAACGGTCTTCGTCTTTGATCCGTTACAATTTATTTACAAAAAATAAATCTAACATCTAGACTAGTCTATTACAAATTAAATAATTTAATCTACCCGTGGATTTTCTCACGGGAAAAACAAATCTGACCGAATCAGATTAAAAACCACATTCAAACAACATAAATTAAAACATACATTAAAACCATGATAATTGGATACCTGCAAAAAAAGATCTAACAATTCTACCATCCAAATATCAATTTAATGTAAATAGATTTAAATTCTAATTTAAATTACAGAGCCCAAAACCTTGGCTCTGATACCATCTGTTGGGAAAGAAATCCCAATACCCAATAATAGTCCCCCAACAATGTGGTCCCCAACTCTTGTGGTCCCCAACTCCTTTGTGGGAAATTATTATGGGACCACATTCCCCATCTCCTTTGTGGGGAATTATTGGCACTTGTGGGTTATGGACCATCACGCTAGGAATCCTTTGAGACTCCCGAGAATCTTTCGAGATGCCCTAGGGATCTTTTGAGACTCTCGGGAATCCTTTGAGACTCCTTTAAAATTACCCGGATCTATTTGGGACGTAATTTAAATATGAATTATCATAAATCTAATTTCATAATTTAAACAAATTAAATCAACTAATTTATGTAATGAATGTACGGTAAAATAATTAAATCCCTAAACATGCGGAACTAAGGGATTACGTGTTTACCTTTAAATCGGAGAGATACCGTTGAGAAGAGTAACAACTTCAACCCAATTGCCTTCTCAAGTATTCCCTAAGTCCTAGTCCGTTGACCCAGTGGGAGATCTCACGAACTATTAACTCTCAAGGAAGAATTAATTTTCTCTTATTGCACACACTGTAATTTCGAAAATTACAGATCTTTTTTTTTTCTTTTCTTAGTCTCTAGAGTACCAATTTTTTTCTTCTCCTTTTATAAGAGAGAATCTATGTTTCTTCTCTTACAAGAAAGAAAAATTGACCGGTCAATTTATCTTGGAATAATATAGAAATAATTTCTTATTTCCATATATCTTTTTCCATAAATATCTCTCTCTAATTTCTTGCAACAAAATTAATCCTTATCTTTCTGTGATCTTCTACACACCACATTGTCTAAAATGTAAAATACATCTGAACGTTTATGCAATAAATAATTAACATTCATTATATTTAAAGCAACCAGTGATAAAAATATTATTCTCATTTATAAGTGCAAGAATCAGTTTGTATACATAAATAGCACTAAAAGCATACTTGCCAGTATAACCCTAACACATCGGAGGGGTTTAGCTGGATCTGATGGTATCCTTGGTATGCATCCATCATGCTCAGTAGCTCGAAGCCAGAGGTCGCGTCCACCAACTGGTCTATCCTTGGCAGTGGATAGTGATCTTTAGGGCAGGCCTTGTTGAGGTCTCTGAAGTCAATGCACATTCTCCATTTCCCTCCCCCCTTAGGCACTAACACTGCGTTGGAGAGCCATTCTGGGAACTGCACCTTCACCACATGTCCTGCCTTTAATAGTTTTTCTACTTCTTCTTTCACAATGCTATTTTTCTCCACTCCGAAGTTTCGTAACTTCTATTTCACTAGCTTTGCCTTTGGATCAACGTTAAGGCAATGTATAGCTATCTCCGGAGGGATACCTGTCATGTCAGCTGGAGAAAATGCAAATATATCGGAATTTCGACGTAATGTAGAGATTATCTTCTCTGTAAGTTCAGGTCCCAATTGGGTGCCTATCTTGGTGGCGAAGCCAATTTTCCCTAGGAAGAGCTCCACATTCATCAGCTCTTCATCTGTTTTAATATTTACTTGCTCATGTGCCAATCCTTCCATTTTCTTTTTCTTTACCTCCGGGTCGTCTCCTCTTGTCCTCTCCAGGCCCTTGGTTAAAGCCCTGTCCGCCATCTTCACAGATTCTGCGTAGCACTTCCGTGCTTGGTATTGATCTCCTCTTACTTCTCCCACTCCTGTAGCCGTAGGGAATTTCATTTTCATATGAAATGTGGAGATGATCGCCTGGAAGAGGTTCAGGCTGGGTCGCCCCATTACTACATTGTATGATGAGGGAATATCCACAATGAGAAATTCCACCAGGTGGACCTTTCGAGCTGGAGCGTCCCCCAATCCTACCTGCAACATTACAAATCCCAAGGGTTGGATGGCACCTCCGGAGAAGCCGTACAAGGAGGTATCCACAGGTCGTAGCTTCACACTCAATTCCATCCTCTTGAAGCATTCAAAAAACATAATATCAGCCGAGCTTCCCGTATCTACAAAGATTCGAGCGACGTCGAAGCCAGCTATGTCAATAGTGATCACCAAGGCGTCGTTTTGATCTTCTTTACCTCCTTTAACATCCTCCGGCCCAAATCTAATATTGGGCGTCTCTGTCATACGTCATACTTCTTTCAGTTGACCTCCTTGCCCTGCTTTTAGAGCTCGGACGCTTTGTTTTCTCTTTCGGAAGGAATCCCCATCTGCTGGTCCCCCCACAATCATGTGGATTACTCCTCTTTTTGGTGGTGGAGGGGGCATGTCTTCGGACGCTTCCTTGGTCTCCTTCTCTTCCGGTTTCCTTTCATGTTCCTTCCGCTTCTGCCCCCGAGGGCCCTGCCTGTCTCTAAATATAAATTCTTTCAGATGCCCTGCCTGGATCATCCTCTCAATCTCATCTTTCAGGTGGTAACATTGATTTGTGTCATGTCCATACTCATTGTGAAATCTGCAGAATCGATCAGACTTGGGCTTCTGAGGTCCTCGACCTCTGGAATAAGGGAATTTCAAATCAGGGTGATCTTCGGCCACCTCTAGCACTTCAGCAGGCTCAATTCTCAAGGGTGTGTATTTCTCAAACCTCCCACGAGGACCTGACCGGGAACCTCCAGATAGATTGTTGTCTCTCGCTGAGCCGGAGGTCCGAGGGACCTCTGGACTGGGACGTCGGGAGGGGCCTTCTCTTCTTCTCTCTCGATCTTGTGGCCTAACTTCCAGTCTCTTGGCTTTACGAACCTCCTCTAGAGTGAGGTACTTCTCTGCTCTATGTAGCAACTCATCAAAGTTCTTAACCGGCTTCTTAGCCAAGGAGGAGAAGAAGTCTCCATCACGTAATCCATTAGAAAGAGCGTTAATTTTCACCTCCGGAGAGGCTGTAAGGACCTCCAAAGCTGCTTGATTAAACCTCCGGAGAAAAGCTCTCAAACTCTCGTTCTTCCCTTGCCTCAGATTGAAGAGGGTCAAGGTGGCCCGCGGCTGTCTCCGGGCAGTTGCAAATTGATGGAGGAATAACTCACTGAATTCCTCCCAAGATCGGATTGTGTTGTGTTCCAATTGAGTGAACCATTGTTGTGCCACTTTTGCCAGGGTGGTCAGGAACACCCGACACTTGATTCCCTCTCCGTAGCGGTGTAATAACGCAGCATTCTCGAACCTTACTAGGTGTTCATACGGGTCTGCCGTACCGTCGTATTCAAAATTGAGGGGCTTGAAATTGAATGGCAGTTCATCCTGTAGTATGCTAGGAGAGAACTGACATCCAGAAACATACGCGGATCTACTTGCTCGATTGTTCATCTGTCTCCTCATATCATTCATCTCCTTCTACAGAGCCTGTAGCTGGTCGCTGACTGGCCCTCCGTAGGTATCATCAGTGCTTTCTTCTGCTTCAGGGAGTTCTGTCTCTCGGGGTGCCAAATCTGCATTCCTTCTTGTATTCCGAGGGGGAATGCTTCTTTCTGCTCGGGAGGGCACCTTATCATCTCCTTCTACCCGCATCCCTACTTCTTTGGACAGCACTTGGGAGGCTCCTAGTGCTTCTTCCTGGGGTTTCGGGGTAGGTATCTCCACATTTCCTGGTGTAGCTCTGGGGGCTCGATCTCCCTGAGCCGCGAAAGCTCTCTCTACAGCCTGCTTGATGAGGGCATCTAATTGATCGGGAGAAACCAGGCAGGGTTCTGAATTTGGAATGTCCTCCCGTTGGGGATCGGAAGTTCGGATCGCTGGGGCTTCAATGTTCGCCGTTATCCCCTCTTCGATCGGGAGGGGATGGTTTTCGTCACCTAGGCCTACGGCAGACGTCAGTGGCGGATTTGATCGGGAAAGGGTATTTATTGGGTCCTTTCCCCGGTCTCCTTTTGGTGTGGGATCAGTCGGCAAATGGGGATTCTCCCCTAAAAGAGTCTTCTTTCCCGAAGTAGATGTGACCGTGTTATTTCCACCACTCATTACTCGAACAGATAGAAATTCGTGAGAGAATTTTTCAACTCGTTCCCACAGACGGCGCCAGTTGATGTGCTAAAATTTGCACGGGCGGATTAGGGATCCTCCAAGTCAAAGATCTGGATTCCCAATCCCTTATAAATAATACAGGTGCGTTGCTGCCTTTGGTATGATCCTCTGGAATCTGCAAAGAACACGCCGGAGGGGGTCCGGCGCGGACACTCCGATGCTTAAGTCAGTATAAGGCTTTTCGATGTATCGCAAGGACTTCGAAGTCCTTGATTTCTCCAATCAAGTTCTCAAAGAATCTTGCAGTATATAATAAGAAATATATTCAGTATTGTGAAAAGTAAAGAATCCAACCTCAAAACATACCTTGCTTTACCTATTTATAGAGGACTTCCTCTTAAGAGGAAGTTAGAGTTTCCTCTTATCTCGGAGCTACCTCTGGGACTTAGCCCGACTGGGTTGACAAAGTCCTCAATTCTCCTTCTTCCCTAAAGAATCGGCACCACTCCTTCTCAGTAGACCGAATCATGGGGGCTCTTCTACATTCTCGGCTTTACTAAGTCATACCAAGACTGAGTCTTCCTGATATTCCTCTCCAGGAGGAGCTCTCTCCGGAAGGACCTCCAGAGGAACCTCCATGTCCAGAGAGCATTCTTCAATCCAATGTCCCATCCTCTATCTTATCTTCTATACACGTGTCGACTTTTCATTAGACAACATTTTTAGGCCGCATCATATATATATATATATATATAAACATACAAAAAAAAATGTCATACCTTGCTCAACATATCGAGTTTTTTTCAAGAATGAAGAAATCAAACAATCATACTTGTAATAAACATTTACATAAAAAGTAAACAATCCATCATAGCAAAATGTCGTATAATTATTAAATAATCTTGTTATCAGGAATAAAAGAATTTCATCATTTAACAAACTTGTAAATTGAATTTTGAAAATCTAATTCCACAAACCATTGTTTTCCATCAGATCTCTTAATAAATATTGATTGTGGAAAAACATCAACATATATCTCGTGACAACTTCAAAAATGACTTATTATATTATATATATATATATATATTAAAATAATCGTCAATATATTAAAATAATAAATAATATAACAATGTAAATAAAAAATGTAGAGAACACATACCATAATCTCACTAATAAATTGGGAAAAATCATTGATAAAATAATTTTTTTTAATTTATCCTGAAAAAGATGTATTAGTATATTAAATAAAAAAACGTACCTATATAATATAAAATAAAATAAATAATTAGTAGTTACAAACAACAAAAGTAACAGAGCCTTGAAAAAAAATCGAATTGTCAGTATCTTTCAAAAAAATTATTAGTCAATATACATTAATATACATATCTAAATATTTATATTCAGAAAATTTAATTATATCACAAAAAGATAAACTATTATACTTTTTAAAATTTGGCCAACCATCACAAAAATACCAACGTCATCTAATCATTTTAGTTTTAATTTTTCATTTGTATCCACTTTGATTAATAAAAGTAATTAACGACTCCACATTTTCTTTCTTCTTTAGCAGTACATACTCATTCGCAATTCGTTGCAAAACAAAATTAAAATTAATTATAATATTACATACAACATTAGTAATAAGTAAATATTGATATGACCAAATGTAAATAATAAATTATCATCTTTGGTTCATATTCAATTGAAATTAAATTGGTTTCAATCAATAATATTTATAATGTTGTATATATAAAAATAATACTTAAATATATATAGCCATAATGTAGAAAAATATATAATAAAATAATACAATAATCAAAATCTAGGATTAAGAGATTATTCTAAATATAAAAAACTAAAAAGTATACAATATAAAAAAGTTATTGAGATATTAGTATATAAAAAAATAGATTGTTTGAAATTATTATCAAAGTAAAACATAAAATTAATTTAAAACATAATTTAAAAAATATACATATCCATATAACTAAAAACTTACACGTGAACTTAAAAAAAGTTGTTTTTAAAGGAGGTGATTATATTGAATTCGCTAATTTAAGGGGGTGTATTGGTTGTAGATTCTGTATGATTTTTTTGGACTTTCAAAGTTTAGGGGTATTCAATTCGGATTTTTAAAAGTCTTTCAAAATTTTGAGGTATTCAATACGAATTTTAAAAAGTCTTTAAAAATATTTAGGTATTCAACCGTCTATAGATTTTAATACTCTATAGATTTTGTTGGATTCTCCTAAAAAAATATAAATAAATTTTACTATCCAAAATCTCTTCTAAAAACCAGAGATTTCAACGGATTCTCTCAGAGAATTCTCAAAACAAAATTAAAGATTAGAAGTAGGGATGACTATATTGACCCCACCCCGAGAGCTTTGGGCCAGGTCGGATCCCGCCCCGTATTGAGTATGGGTCGGGTCTGGGTCTTATGTCCGACCCACGGGTATCCGACCCGAATCAATATATAAACTTTATATATATATATATATATATATATATATATATATTTTGGGTAAAATATTTTTATATATATATATATAATATTAATTAAAAAAAACACTTCACATTAAAAAAAAAAAAAACTCTTCGCATCAATACCGGAGTTTCTGAAAATCTATGTAAATCAATAAAAAAAGTATATTCCACAATTCTGTCAAGTCTACTAAAATCCATATAAATTAATAAAAAAAGTCAGCCAAATTGTGAATGAACTTTATGGATTTTATAAATCCACGTACTTTTTAAAGTTAAAAAAATCCAACAGAATCTCAATTGAATACACCCCCAAAATATTAGTATTTTCGATGCTAGGAAGCGTATGCCCACTGAAAGACTTTGACTAAAATATACATATATTATGTCACAAAAATATTGAAAAATATATTTCATATAATGACAATAACAGAAAAGTATCAAATATATAAATAAAATAATTAAAAAAAATTTATCACTAACTTGAAGCATTCCAACGTAAACATATTATCACAATTTCAATAATATTTTACATTTTTTATATTTCAATTAGGTTAAATAAAGTTGAAACTTCAATAATATATAAAACACAATCATAATTAACATTCAAATAACATTTCAACAAATAATAAATAAATAAATTGCAACGACACATAAACTAACAAATAACACAAAGAATCAAAATTCAAATAAAACACAGAATAAATATAACTC
Source organism: Galeopsis tetrahit (assembly GCA_963675135.1). NCBI lineage: Eukaryota > Viridiplantae > Streptophyta > Magnoliopsida > Lamiales > Lamiaceae > Galeopsis > Galeopsis tetrahit. The sequence goes on from OY776122.1 coordinate 38,115,080, forward strand.
AATTGATGATACTAATAAAATTCAACAAATTAGTGTGATTGTCATACGAAAAGCTAAGCAAACAACTCAAAATTAAGAACTAAGTCTTGCAACTGGAAATGCGCGAACGAACCAATAAATCCAACATTATTTCCATCAACTTTACAAAATATGATTTGATCATTTTTACGAATACAAACATTTGATACTAACTTGCATCGGTTATATGATAGTCAAATTCTATGAGACTTACTATAATTAATCAATTTTTGCACATACATAACTAAGTAAACTTGTCCAGTTAGAGAAATAATACTTCTATGCTATGAATCCAGATTTTTTTTAAAAAATTTCAACAACAGTATTCAAACGAGATTGTTTAATAAAAATTAAATTTATAAACTATATAATTAAAAAAATTGACATTAAAAAACAAATTAACACAAAATATCTCACCATGTAACTTTTATAATCTACAAACTTGCATTTTTGATTTATTTCATGTTTTCAGCCTCGTTCCAATGACGCAAATAATCTTCAGTAATAGTTTGAGGAGAAAATTTATTTGAACATATAATATTATTTATGAAAATTTTGAACAACGATCGAGTACCTTAAACTAAACTATCTAAAACTGTTATATAATCATTAAAGTAAAAAAAAATATATGAAATAACATATAATTATTGTTAACTTTATTGAAATATAATATACATGACCATTTATACTGAGGATACATTTTAATCAAATACACAATAATACAAAAAAGTGTTAATAAAAATTTATATGTTAGATCAACGATATAATGGTATTTGAAGTATGATTTATTATAAGGGCGAAACTTTTAGAAAGACCCAACCAAGTAATCATATAAAATTATAAAATTTATAAAACAATAAAAATCATAAAAACAGATAAACGTAAAAAAAAATTAAATTTCAGACGAATAAGATTTACACATACAAAAAAAATAAAAAACAACAAAATTTTTAATTGAAATGTTCACCAACATTTCTCATTTAAGATATTAACATTCATGCTAAAAATCCTAAAATATAACATGCCTTATACTTCTCAAAATAATTATATATCCATTTTTAATGGCGTATCGGGGTTTTAACTATCTCAAATCCTGTCAAAATTACATGTCTTCCTCCTAAATTACTTTAATAGATAAAAAATGAGCGACACGTGAATTCACAATCCAAAAATATCGAATAAGATTCATCTTATCTATTTATTTTTTCACAAATTTTAAGGTAAATGTTGCACTAAAAAATAAAATGAATAAGCAAACATACGTCTCAATATAATGTTTTTAAATTTTTTAAATAATTTTTAATTTTTATATTTTTAGATTAATTATATATTTATTTATAAAATAATGTATATTGATTAATTAATTATTTTAATTATATTTATAAAAAGTATGAGTATAAATTGGAGAAGAGAAAAAATGTGTGTTAAATTTAATAAAAAGTGAAAAGTATGAGTATAATTTGAGAAAGAAATGAAAAATATAGGTATAATTTGGTTATGTGCTAAATTGGATGAAAAGTGAAATGTATGAGCTAAAATTGATGATTTGATCAAATTAAAAATGTAGCAACAAAGAATTAAAAAAAAAAAAAACAATCATGAAATAAACCATAAAGAGAAAGTAAACATAAAAAATAATATATGATTCAAGAGCTATAAAAATAGAAAAAATAAAAAAATAAGAATTACTCCCTCTGCCCGTGATTACTTGCACACTTTTCTTATTTGGACGTCCCAAAATTACATGCACACTCTTAATATGGAAATAACCTCACAACATCATTTTATTTTCAAAATTGTCACTCATTTTTTCCATACATGTCATTTTACACCCATCAAATCCACTTTACACGGCATCAAATCACTTAAAATACTCCTCTTTTATCTTACATCATCAACTACTAAATCTCATTTTCTTAAGAAACGTGCCGATCAAACCATGCAAGTTATTCCGGGACGGAGGGAGTACAGAATAATTTGAACACACCTAAGAAAATAAATGTTCAAAATTAACACAAACATAAAAGAAAAAAAAAATAGTATATTAAAGAACAAAAAAAAAAAAAGTTTACATATTAATTGTGTGAGAAACACATTGTCAAGAATAATATACAAATTATTAAAAGAAATAGTAAAAATCTCATTATTGAATATTCAACAATACGAAAGGAACAATTGCAACCAACGTATATATATTTATCCTTATCAAAATTTTCAAAACAAGTTTGAATTAGCATTGTATTGTTTTCATTGTTCAATAAACATTTCACCCTCTATCATCAAATACGAACAATTTGTAAAATTTGAACCGTTAAATAGTTCATTCAAACATGTATTCCAAAGCGAATAAGGTATAATCTACATTATTATTAGATTATAATAAAAAAAATGTTACTTATCAATCAACCTTTCAGAATATTGAAATTTTGTAACTGACACGTAATATATTGAAAATAAATAAAAAAATAACAGGAAAAAAATCATCAGCAGTCTTACAACATTTAAAATAAAATAAAACAACAACATTAATATATATATATATAATTTCATTATTTTTAAAATATTATCAATAATAATAGAATATTATATATAAATAAATGACATTTTGCACAAATAAATATATAAACATATTTGTAATAAACATTAGCCTAAAAAAGTAAAAAACCACATTTGTAATAAACATTAACCCAAAAATGAGGATTTTTTTTGTCTTTTTAGTTTGAGACATTTCAAAATAAATTTTTTAAGTTTCAACTTTACAAAATACATCATTTATGTTTCAATTTTCAATCATTTTTCATTCAATTTTAATCATTTATCTTTGAAAAAAATTAAGTGGTGACTTGGTACCCCATGTATTAAGAAAAAGACATATCATCATGCAATAAATTTCAACTAAAATTATAGCCTGCTGTAGCAGGTAATTGGACCAAAATCAAAATAAATCGAAATTTAGTGGACCAAATTTAAAAAGTTGTAATCTGGTGGACTAAATTCAAAAATATTGAAACTTAATGGACTAAAAAATATATAATCCCAAAAAAAATTAAGGATGTTCCATTAAAAATAAAACTATGTCATATTGTAAGCATGAATTGATATTCACAAGTTCATATATTTTGAAATGTTATGCTATAATTTTAGTTGAAATTTATTGCATGATGATGTGTCATTTTTTTAATACATGGGGTTCCAAGTCACCACTTTATTCTTTTCAAAGATACATGATTAAAATTGAATAAAAAAATATTGAAATTGAAACATAAATGATGTATTTTGTAAAATTAAAACTTAAATGGTTTATTTTGAAATGTCTCAAACATATAGGACCAAAAAAATAAAAAAATCTCCTCAAAAAGTAAGCAACCCATCAAAGTATTATATCATATTAATGTGTTTGGAAACTTTATTATCTTCAATAACAGAATACCACCCTTTATCAAACGTTCTCCTTCAATTAAGTCCCGTTAAAAAAATTACAATAATGTTTTGAAATTACAATATATGTATCATGAATATATCACAAGATGAATGACCTACAATTTTTTAGAGACAAAAAATTATAATGAAACAACATCATCACTAATAAATGCAACAAATAGAATAATAATAATATAATGAATATTAGTTAAAAATATTAATAAAATATTTTTTTATAGAAAAATAATATATTATTAAATATAATATAATAGCAATAAAAATAATATTTTTAAAAATAAAAGTTAAGACATTACCCATTACAACTATTAAATGAATATAATAACTTGCATAAAATCAATATAAATTTATATTAGGATAGCTTGCTTTAATTTTACAAAAACACATAAAATCTCAATTAGGATAGCTTGCTTTAATTTTACAAATAATTGCATAACTTATATTTACATATATTTAATTAGTCATGTTTGCAAAAATAAATAAATTAATTATAGTAATTTAATATCACTAATCACTCCCAAATAGTAACATATTAGTAGTGCTCTTGCTTTTTTATTTTTCATTAGTAATGTCAATTCATAATTAATTGTATTTAATTGTTTCATTGATGTTCTTTTAATGCTAAAATGATAATTTATAATCATCAATTACCAAATCAATGTATATTTTAATTATCTTATTAATTGTAAATAATAAATACTTATATATAATTATTGTCTTTTTATTTTAAGTAGGGATGACAATGGGCCGGGTCGGGTACCTAGATACCGGGATCCAACCAGTTTCAATTCGGGTCCGGGGCGGATCGACCCGTTCGGGTCACAGGGCGGGGCAAATCAGGGCGACCCATATTTTTTTTTAAATTGAAAAATAATAAATTTATTTTAAAACATATAACATAAAATTTAGGTTTGTAGTGAAAATTAAATAAAATAGTATTAGAAGCATGTTTATAAATTTATTTTCACATTTATGAAGGTGAATTATTATTATATATATATTAATAAACATCAAAATATTGAAGATATATTATATTTATATGTATAATATATATAAAAAATAAATATAAAAATGGGTCCGGGTCATGTATTGAGGGTGATACCCGGACCCGCCCCATTTAAATACGGGTCCGGGGCGGGGCGGGTTGAAATTGCCATCCCTAATTTTAAGAGCAAATTATAACATTAAATTGCTATTAATAAATAATATTTAACTTTAAAAAATTAAGGTAGATGTAAAATTAAGAAAAAATATTATTTTAGAACGTAAACAATTATACAACCTTTTTTCATAAATACAACTAATTAACGTTTTCCTTATTTTAATAAATATACATATATATATATATATTTAACTACAATAACTTTGGAAGATAATTAATTTTTAAAATATTTTCCTTTAAGTCAAAATACTCACGTATATTAAAAATAAGTAGGAGAATTATATATAATAATTTAAATTCATGGATAAAATTTTTAATCACTCAAAAATATCCAATCAAGATCACAAAGTTGGCATATTAAATAATAAATGCAATTAAAATTACCATATTGATTTAAAATAGTCAAATGACTGTATCAATATTTTATAGAGTGCCTTTAATTATTATGATACAATAAATAATAGATCGATAATAAAATGTATATTTATAATTAAAAAAAATTAAACAAAAATTAAATGAGTAATTTAAGTATGAAATTAATAATAATAAATTATGAATCATAAATCCATAAAATACAATAAGTAATAACAAAAACTTCAATTGAATATGAGAGCTTAAAACTCTAATTACCTCTAAATTTTACAAGAATATGAATTCAAAATATTGAATACATACATACATACATAAAATATAAAATATTGTAACAAATTAATATTAAAATGTGATTGAATAAAAACCAACTCTAAAAATGTATAGAACCATTAAAAATGAATACAATAGATTTACAAATATAAGGATTACATATATATAACAATAACCTAATCTAATATAAAGTTTCAAACCTTAAAAATTGTTCAAAAATATTTTGATGAAACAACACCGAAATATTTAAAAATATCGAAAGAAAGGATGACATCTTGAACAAATCTTCTAGAGTTGAAGAATTTGATGGTGAAATCTTCAATCGTTTGTTTATAAAATCTTCAAATCTTCAATCTATCGATAACTAAATTTACAAAAAAAAAATATATAAATAAATATTGAAAATTATATTCGAGATACATTCATACAACTATATATAATTCTATTACAATTAAATGCGAGAATACAAAAGAGAAAAAAATCTTCACACTTGCATCTAGGGTTGTAAACGAACTAAATAATTTTGGTCAATTCGCGTATTCGAAATTTTATGATTCGAATTCGAATACAATTTTTTTTTTGATTCGATTAATAAACTAATACAAATACAAAATTATGATATTCGATTCCATATTCGCAAGTATTCGATAATATATATATATATATATATATATATTATATAAATCTTATGGAGTAAATTATATATTAAATTAAAAATATATTATATTTATTTTTTTAATAACTAATAGTAACAAATTACTAAAAAGTAAAAACTGCAAATACAAGTACTGTATACCGATTTGCAGGGACGGTGCTACGTTGGGGCCAGGCGGGTCACTGGGCCCCCCACCAATTTTTTTATATATATATATATAATAAATATTTTATAATAATTATATACTCCGTATATTATGTGATAATAGTTATTCTCATCATATATATCTTAATCTTATCTTAATTATCATATATTTACAAACATTTTAGGTGCCACATGTCATTAGTCTATTTTTTCTCAAATCACTCTAGTTCAAAATCTCTTTTTTCTTATTAATTTTTTATTAATCATTAATTGTAACGTGTCTATTTTTTAATCTTATCTTTTGAATATTAAAATTTAAATGAAACTTTTTTATATATGAAAATAATTTTTTTTTTTACACATACATATTAAGTATAGACGAATAAAAAATAAATACTTGCATACAAAGTTTGAAAGGAGTAATATATTTTTTCATGTGTTTTTTACTTAAATTTATTTCTTAATACTCCAAAAATAAATTATTTCTTCAATAGGGTCAATAATATAGATTGATGGTGTATTTGAGAATTATTGTCTAAGTTTTTACTAAGAATTGCAAAATATTTTAGCAATTTTTAAATTGTTTCGCTTCATTTTGAATCGAACTATCAAAACTTCAAAATAAAATGAAAGACAACTTGTTCAATTTAATTTAATGAAATGTATTGACAATTTTATCATGTAAAATTTCAATGAGTATAATAAGTACATATTATTTTATCTTTAAAGTAATGTTAATCGGACCCCCCTACCGAGATTTCCTGGCTCCGTCACTGTCGATTTGTACTGCAAGTCAAAAAGTCAAAACCCTAATGTCTTAACTAATTTCAATTCCACATTTCCCCCTCATTTTCATTTCTACTGTACATCCTTAATGCCGCCGCCCCCTCTCATTTTTCTCTGTTTTCACTTTTCACCGCCCCGCATCTGATCTCCTACGACGCCGCCACGGTCAGTCGGCCACCAAGCGCACACACAGGCGGCACAATCGCAAGCGCACATGTGCTGTTTTTTTTAGTTGTAATCTTGTAGGTGCTGTTTTATTTTTCCCAGATGAATTAGTTCATGTTTTTACAATTTCTTGCAATATATTAATTAGATTATTATCGAATAATAACTAAGATTTTCATCAACCAAAATGATTTATATACATCTGCAACCAAATTGACCAAGATTTTTGCGACTATATTTGCCAAGGTTTTTCCGGCAACCAAAACCATATGCTTGTAAGAAGTAAAATATGAATAAATTTAAAATGAGCAGTTTTCAGTTAAATATTCTACCATATTATTAGGTGTAAATTTTTTGATTAATTATTTTGATACAGATCATAAATTTTTACATATTATAAGTTGTTGTAAAAAAAAAATTCAGATTAGCTGCGCCTTCTTTGATTATTTAGTGTGATTTGGTTGTTTTGGGATACATACTTTGTCCACTTTTTTTTTTTAAATTGTGAAGAAGAGAGACTATGTTTTGGATGAGTTAATGAGAAAATTGCAAATAACTATTCTCATATTTTGATGCAAGTGCAAACCAAGTTTGATGGAAGATTGAATGGTTGATGTCTTTGGTGCTCTTTTGAAGATTTTTATGAAGAGTTTTATTTTATTGTTAATGTAAACTTTTCAATTTGTGGCTTGTAAAGGGAGTTTTTTTTTTTTGAGAGAGAAAAGGAGTTTATTGATTATCGAAGTCAGCACAAAGTGCATGCATACAACTTTCTGGTAACATTGTAGCAAAGAAAGGTAAAGGAATTTAAAATGCATGAGCTGCTAGTGCATTAGCTACTCCATTCCCTTCACGAGGCTGCCACTATAAAGTGATATCTCTTGATTCTCCTCTAACTTCTCTGATTTTCTGAATAATCTCTCCAAACCTGGACAAGTCCAGTTTTGGTGACGTCAGTGCATTGTAACACACCTGTGAGTCAGTCTCGATCACTACACTTCTAGTCTCGTGTTGCACAGCAAGTTGAATTCCACGCAGCAAAGCACAAGCCTCTGCCTCTTCCACTCGTAGGAGGTGTCCAGCTGGTTCAGAGAAGCACCTGTAACAACAAATTTCGTGAAATTAATATAAGAACACGAATTTGAAATACAATTTATTTCTTTCGGATTAAACCGAGAAATTTTGTGGATTTACAAGTCTCTAATTTATTCCTTTGATTCTTCTCTTCGAATCTTGACTTTGACTTTGAAGATTTTGTAGCGTGATCCTCGCTTTGATCTTGACCACGATTGAATTTGAAAATTTGTAACGTTTATCCAAGGACTTGACGTCTTATTTTAGATAAAACGTTGATTTGGAGAGCTTTTAGACGAACACCTTCGAAGGTGACGAAGAACCCCTTTGAATTTGACTTGAAGAAACGCCGAATTGAGGGGCTTAGCACCTTGATCTCGAATCGAACGCTGCATTTGGCCGCTTTACACGAAGAACGCCTTTGAAAATCATTGATGATCCACGAAGAACTTCCTTGAAGAAACGCCGGATTGAGAGGCTTAACACCTTGATCTCGAATCGAACATTGTTTTGGCCGCTTTGCACGAAGAACGCCTTGAAGAAACGCCGAATCGAAGGGGATTAGCACCTTGATCTCCACTCGAACGCTGCTTCTCGCCGCTTTGCACGAAGAACGCCTTTGAAGCTCCTCCGCTTGCTGAAGAACACTCTAAAATCTCTGCAGAGAATTTTAGAGCTTTGAATGCTTCTGATTTGTTGATTCTGAAATGAATGAAATGAGGACCCTATTTATAGGGTGAGAGAGTGAAGACTTTCCCTCTTTATCATGCCACGTGTCGTCTTCGTATTGGGTGATGCCGATTTGATTGGCCTGATTGATTTAATTTAATTCTCTTGCATTTTTGAAGAGATGTGATTTGACTTCCTCCACATATGGTAAGTCAAATTTATTCTTACCAACTACGAGTGTTTTTTATACTTGTATAATTTGACCGACTTGTACTGTGTATGTTAAATATCCATAATTTAACTATTTAATTCGAGAATTAGCTTTATTAATTCTCAAATTTAAATAGTAAATTAATTTGATTTTAATATATATTTGTCCACGTGTCGCCATTTGATTGGGTGCAAATTTAATTTGCTTACAGCACCACAGGACATTACCACCATCATCTCTAGCAATCCCACCAATCCCTGCCTCTCCACCCCCTCTCCAAGCACCATCAACATTCACTTTTATCGTTCCATTCGTCGGTCGTGTTCAACTCTTACAACCTCTGGGCTGCCTTCTATCCTTCTCATTTGATCTTTTATTAGCCGCGTCATATTCCTTCGTGAGGCCGCGGGCAGACTTGCAAATAAACTTTGGTTCCAGCTGTTTGTTCTCAAAGTAAAATTTATTGCGAGCGTACCAGGTTTACCACAGGAGCGTGATGAAAAAATTGACACTGCCCTCCCCCACTGTCTTCAATGCTTCGGCTATGCAGTCTCTCATTGGGGTCGGTTCGACATTGTTACTCGGGAAAGGTAAGTTGAGTGCTGAATCGGTCCAGATTTTCTCCGCCCATGCGCAGTCACGGAGGGCATGTTCCGAGGTTTCGACTTCGGAGCCACATCGACGGCATATCGGATCGACATCAACAAAACGTCCTATCAAGTTGGTACAGACCGGTAGGATTTCTTTCAGGCAGCGCCAAACAAAAACTTGTATTTTAGGCATTACTCTCAAATTCCAAATCCACTTCCAATTTGTCCCTGCAGCTAGTACCCCATCATCAACCCCTTCACTCTCAGAATTCAAGTATTGAAAATAACCTGATTTTACATTATACACCCCAGAATTCGAGAATCTCCAGCAAAGGATGTCCGGTCCTCCCAATCGTTTGAGGGGAATAGCCAAAATTCTGTGCGCCACCTGCTGATCAACCAATTCCTGAATGACCTGATGATCCCAGCCAGCATAGTCTTCTGTCATAAGATCGCAGACCAGGAGGTCAGAGTTGGGATCGCCCCGCTGGTTTGCAACCCGTGGGTCTCCGCCATCATCAATCCACGGGTCTTGCCACACCTTTACTACTTGACCATTTCCAATCCTCCAAACCAGACCCATTTCAAGCACTTTTCTACCCTCAAGTATGCTCCTCCACGTGTAACTAGGGTTGAAGCCCTCCTTTGCTGTTAAGAACGTGCCATGCCTATAGTAGCGAGCTTTGAGAGTTTGAGCAAGCAAGCTGTCTGGGTTCTGAATAAGCCTCCACCCCTGTTTCGCGAGCATGGCTTTATTGAAAACGGCAATGTCTCGGAGTCCAATGCCTCCCTCTTTCTTCGTTTTGCACAGTTTTTTCCATGAGATCCAGTGTGTTGGGAAATAAAATGATTTTGATTTAGATACCAAATCCCCTGATTGATGATGATCAGATTAGTTGAGATACAATCAAGTCTAGATCAGTATAGGTGTCTCAGGGTAGTTGAGATAGTAAGAAAGCTTAAGTCTAAATCTCAGAAATGTTGTGAGATTTATAGTTCAGGATAGTTGTCCAAAGCTGCAATGTTAGGCAGCTTGTTGAGCATTAGTACTTTAGGACAAGTCTGCTGAAGGATACAACATTGACAAATAGGCTAAAGAGGACAACATGGCTGAGTGATCAAAGAAATGAAGTCAAGCCGCACTATACTGATAAGAGCTATATCAGATCAGTTTATGAAAGATTGAAGATCACAACATTGAATGCTGCTTACTCAGAAGACATATTTATTGAAGCATTTAAGCCTGAACAAGCATTAAAGACATAAAAGCATTAAAGACTGAAGGAGTGAATGAATGTTGGAACATTCCAAATTGCAGCAGGAATGTTCAGGGAACTTGTCCCATCTGACCGTTGGTGGAGTACAAGTCTGCCATAATCAACATTGGTAAATGTGCAAATATGGAAACTGACACAAGTCTTTATAGCCGCATTTTTCAGAAGGTTGCCCTCCATAGCCGTTTCAAGGAAGCTGCAAATAGACAATTTGAAATGCTATCTCTCCAACGGATAGTTGCTCAAATTGCTCTATAAATTCAGGAGTGATCCAAGGATTCAAGCATCCAACTATTTGCTATCAAACTATCATCAAGCAATCAAAGGAAACCAAAGCTATTCTTAAGAATCCCAAGTTTCCTGATCACTTCAAAAGCTAAGCCATTTCTTGTAAAATCCCAAGCTTAGCATTGATATATCCTAAGCCTTTACACTGCTCTTATTGTAAAGGATATCTCTATTAGTTGGAACCAAACCTCAAACCTTTACCTCATTGAGTGAAGTAGAGTTTGTTGTAGAAGTGAGGAATTAAGGACTGTTATTGAAGAACACAGTCTTAATTGAGAGAGATTGAACACCAGGACTCAGATTATCCTAGGGATCAAAGCACTAAGGAAGTGTTGTTGATCAGTGCACCTTGGCACTATAAAACAAGTTAATTCCATTGTTAAGGAATTATCCTGTTCAATCAGGAAAAGTGGATGTAGGAGTATTGAGACTCGGAACCACTATAAATTGCTGTGTCATTTACTTACTGCACTCATCCTATTGCTTATACGACTTGGAATCATTCATTTCAAAAAGGTTATATTCAGTAAGTTAAGAAAAACTGTTTTGGACAAAGTCCCTGATCAACTGTTTATTTTCAGAAATTAACTTGGAGTATTCTTTCAAAGAAAAGGCCAACCACATTCCGCACTTAGCAATTCATTTAGATATTTATCCAACTGATCACTTTCTAGTTTTCAGTAGGACAGGTATCTATAGAAGTTCACTTAGGCTAGTTGTCAGACAACCTTCCTGATCAATCAAACTGTTGTTTCTAAAAGAAAGAAAGAATTTGCATACACAAGTGCATTCCCCCCCCATACACTTGTGTCATACTCCACTAAGGACCAACACAGTGCACCCTTCTTTCTTCACCCTGTTGTCCCCACCAGAACCGGCTCATAGCCCCTTCCATTTGGTCAATAATACCCTGGGGAATACAAAAAACACTCATTAAATAGGTAGGGATTGATAGTGTTACCGACTTGATGAGTGTAAGTTTCCCGGCTTGAGATATCATTCTACTTTTCCAGTCTTTCAATTTTTTCTCGATTCTGTGGACTAGGGCCTGGAAGACTTTCTCTGCTCTTCCCAAATTAGTCAGGATCCCTAAGTAGACTCTGTGTTGCTGCACTTTGTGAACCCCTAGCCGCTGGGCAAGCATGTCCCCTCTCTCCACCGAGACTCCCTTGCTAAAGCATATGTCAGACTTCGATAGGTTAATATACTGACCTAATGCACCCTCATACATATCCATCACTTTCTCATCGAGTCGATCTCCCTCTCGTTTGCCCGCCCAAAGATAAGGCTGTCATCTGCAAATAAGAGGTGAGAGATCTTTGGAGCCTGTCTACACAATTGCACTCCATGTAGATCCCCAACTTGAACCTTCTTCCTAAGCAAACCTGTTAAGGCCTCTGTGCATAACAAGAAGAGATAAGGTGAAAGGGGGTCTCCTTGCCTAATTCCCCGAGAGGGGGAGAAGGTAGAGGATGGAGCCCCATTGATGAGCACCGCAAAGGAAACATATTTGACACAGTTCATAATAACCCTCACCAAAGAAGGTGGAAAACCAACTTTAAGTAAGACACTCTCCAAAAAATCCCATTCCACTCTATCATACTCCTTGCTCATATCCAGTTTGAAGGCAAAGGATCCACAGTTATTTGAAGTATTGGTTTTGAGGTGATGGAATAACTCATAGGCTAGTAAGGCATTATCTGTGATAAGCCTCCCGGGTACAAATGCTGATTGACATGGGTCAACTATAGAGGGTAGGTGTTGTTTAAGACGATTGGCTATGGTTTTGGTGATTATTTTCAGTGCCACGTTGCACAGGCTTATTGGGCTAAAATTGGATGGGTGCTTTGGATTTTTCTTTTTAGGGATAAGAGCAATGAACGTATGATTGAGAGATGAGGGGCTGCCACCTTTGTTAAGAACTTCCAACGAAACATTAATAACATCACTACCAACAATAGTCCAAAATATTTGAAAAAATAAAGCACACATACCGTCCGGGCCCGGGGATTTAGTGGGGAACATTTGGAATAGAGTTGTCGTAACTCTTTCCTTGTGAACTCTCGTGATAGAGACGCCTCGATCTCACGAGTAACCTTGCACTCCACAACCTCCATTGCATCCCCCATATCAAGTTCCTCCTTAGCCGCAAACAGGGTGGTGAAGTAATTCTTGAAGACCTTCTCTATCTCCTCTTTTTTGGTGTGTAGTACCCCCTGATCATCCATAATACGACTAATTCTGTTCCTTCTTTTCCTGCCGCTGGCTATTTGGTGAAAGAATTTCGTGTTTCTATCCCCCTCTTTCATCCAACAAATTCTAGAACGTTGATGCCAGAAGATCTCATTCTTTCGGAGGAGAGCTGCCACTTTATTCTATAGAGAGCGTGCGGTTTGGATGTTCTCGGGTGACGGGCTTTGCGCCTGGGCACAGGCTAGTTCCTTCATCGTCTTATCAATCTGTTTAGGGACATCGCCAAATACCAATGAATCCCATGCATCTAGTGAGCGGCTGCACGATTCCAGTTTTCTTTGGAATGCATCTATGGGTTCCTTTGTACTGGAGCCCCAAGCCCTGCGAACAATGTCATCACACCCCTCCTCTTGCAACCACCTTTCCTCAAATCGGAAAATTTTTTCCTTCCTATTTTCTCGTGGCTCCTTCCCATCCAAGTCCCATCTCACCAGGATTGGAGCATGGTCTGATAAGATACGAGTTAGGTGTTCAACACAGTATCCAGGGAAGCGAGTTGTCCACCGGTCGTTGGCCACTCCCCTGTCCAATCTCTCTTGTATATTATTACCACCCATCTGCTGGTTTGTCCAGGTGAATGGACATCCCAAATAGCCTAGATCTGCTAATTGGTTTCTATCCAAGCAGCTTCTGAAGTCAGCCATTCTTGACTCTCTTCGCACCAATCCACCCCTCTTCTCCCGATTTGTCAAAATTTCATTGAAGTCATCCATGCACAGCCACAGCCTCTCGTTTCCCGTTGCTAGGTAGTCGATCATGCCCCATGTTTTCCATTTTAACTGGTCCTTTGGCCATCCATAAATCCCACTACTGAACCTCCAATTTCCCTCATCACTGCTTCCCTCAACCAGTAGATCAATATGGTTGAGTGAGTAAGAAAGCACTTCCAATCCGACCTCTTTGTTCCACATTACCGCGAGGCCACCTTTCCTGCCTCCACCACCCATAATTGTTAATTTAGTATTTATTATTAAGTGTTTTATTAGTTAAATATATTGATTATTTTACAAATTTTCGAATCGAATACTCGAAAAATATTATTTAGAATATGCTTTAAAAATCGAATCGAATAGTATCGAATATCAAATCGAATTTATTATTCGAAAAAAAATGAATACGAATACGAATATTCAAATATTTTTCACGAATCGAATACAGTGGTATTCGCTTGGATTCGTTTACGTCCCTACCTGCATCCATGAAATTTTAGAAAATTTTCAACAAATCTTTAAAATCTCTTTCGAAAATCTTCAACATTTCTTCAATCTCTAAAGAATACATGTTTTGATTAACACTTCTATCTACATCATTTCAAAATAATAATAAATAAAATACTACAATAAATCTTTCTATACATTTCCATTCTAGAACAATACATCAGAAAAAAATCATAGCTAATTACTTTAGAATCGTAAGAGAGAAACTTGAGAAGATGAAAATGATCTAAAATAACAGAAATAAATAGAAAAAAAATTGTAACGGTTCCTAGTTTTACGTTTTGATCCTAAGGTCATATTTCATCAAGAAATCATCAACGGTTAAAAAGAAGTAAGATAAAAGGAATGCATTAAGGATGATTATTATTCAAATCATACCATAATTATCAAGAAGACTAAATGAACGATGAAGATGATGATCAAGAAAAGTGATCAACGGTCCATAAAGTTTCCCGCCGAAACTAAATATGGAAATATGTATGTGTATTATATTAGTATAGATAGTCACAAGATTACATTTAAAATTTGGGTATAAAAAATGGGGACTTATTTCACTTGGGGAGCAGGGTAGGGCTGGGCTCAAAATGCTGTCTCGTATCAAGCATGGGGCGGGGCAGGTACTTGTGCAGAGCAGGACATGGCTCAAAATGCTCCCCGTTGCAGAGCACGAATAGGGAAGAGCAAGACGAATGTGTATATGCGCAGGGCAAGTTTGGATATTTAGATGTCCGTCCTACTCTAGCTGCCTCATTGTCATATCTACTAATACAGTAAAACTTCCCTAAATTAATATATACCCGGCTTGGATCCTTTTAGTAAATTAATACTTACTCTGTTTACAAATAAGTGACATTTTACTTTTCACAAAAACTTGTATGCAATATTGCATATATTGCTATATTGATCAATTAAGTCAATTGAGCTGAAAATATTGACTAATTAAGTCAATGGACTGAAAATTCTTAATCTATTTGTCAACTAACCTGTTTGTGTTTTAATTTTTGTATTTTTTACTTTATTGTCGAACACGAGTTTTATTTTTGTCCTTTTGAATTCTTTCCTTTCAGTTCGTCTTCTCTTTCCTATCTCTCAAGCGATTGACGATTTCTTCTTCCGATGGTTTCCTCCAGCGGTTGTGACAATTCTTTTTAATGTAGTAACATAACACTATTAAATGTAGTAACACACATTATTTTATGTGGTAATAACACAAACTATTTTATATAGTAATACAAATTATTTTATGTGGTAACATGTTTTTTTTCTAGTGTTTTTGTTGATGTAGTAACTCACATTATAATATGTAGTAACATATATTATTGCATGCAGTAATACACAATAATCATGTTGTAATACCGATTGTTTTATTGCAGGATGATGCAAAAATATTAGATCATTTGATAAAGTTACCTATGGTAACAAACACTGTTTAATGTAGTAATTCAAATTGTAGTATGTAGTAACATATAGTTTTTTATGTAGTAAAATATATATATTTTTTAGTGTTTTTGTTGATATAGTAACTTAAATTATAATATGTAGTAATATATATTATTGCATATAGTAATACACAATAACTATGTTGTAATACCAATTAATTTATTGTAGGATGATGCAAAGATATTAGATCATTTGATAAACTTACATAAAGTAACATACACCGTTCAATGTAGTATTTCGAACTGTACTATGTAGTAATATATCATTTTTATGTAGTTAAACGCATTATTACATGTAGTAATAACACAAACTATTTTATATAGTAATACATATTCTTTTATATAGTAAAAAATTTTTTCTAGTGTTTTTGTTGATGTAGCAACTTACATTAGTTTTTTTTTTATCGGTAAAAAGTGATTGTATTAATAGTGGGTACAAGAGATACCCGAAATTCAGTGTACAAGTCTTTTCATTTGGGTAGAAACAGTTAATCTTATGCTATATGAATTTCAAACCATGCACTTGATTGGATCTGTCACCCAGGTCTTGAAAGGAGAAGTGTTTTGAGTAGGATATTTGATCGTGAACCAGCTCCATAGTCTTGCCTTTAGCTCCTCCTTGATCTTTGCTAGTGTGAAGGTCTCGTTTCTGAATAGGACTGCGTTTCTCCCTTTCCATATGAGCCACACCACACACATCCATATACATGTGGCGATCTTCTTCCCGTTTCTTCCTTTGATGAGGTCTCCAAAACCTAAGAAGTTGCTTAGCAGGTCTAGTGGTAGTGGTGACGGTATGTTGAGCCATTTGAGACTTTCCATCCATACTTGGTATGCTTGAGGACATTCCAGAAAGATGTGTTTCTCGGTTTCTTCACTCTCACCACATAGTACACACCTTAGGTCGTCATTTTGGTTCAGGATGTTCCTTCTTCTTAGGTTGGATCGTGTTGGCAGCCTTCCCCATAGGAGTCTCCAAGCATGGGCCTTGACTTTTGGTGGTGCGAAATTCTTCCAAATGCTTGTGAATCCTTGTATCAGCCCTTCGCCCGGTCGAGTGCCATGGCTTTGGTTGAACAAGATCGAGTACGTTTCCTTCGTGGAGAACTTCCCTGTGTTCGATGCTCTCCATTTCCACGAGTCTTCAAGTCCTTCTTTTAGTTGAAACCTGTCCACCACAGATGTCAGATCGTTAAGCTGTGCTAGTTCCCTATTAAAAAAGTGTCCTTCTCCATCTCCACTCCCATCTCCAGGTGTTCCCCTCCCAAGCACCCATGTCCCCCACTTTCTTATCCTGATCTATGCTAATCTGGTAAAGTCTCCTAAACCTAACCTTGAAAATTCCCTCCCCCGTCCAGTTTTCCTCCCAGAAAAAAAGAATTTTTCCCATCCCCTAGAACCTTAGATAGATTTTCATGGAACCAACCCCCATCTCCCTCACCTATCACCTTTATAACATCCTTCCACCATAATGAGACCTTACCTACCCTCCCTGTTAGGAATAGACTAAAGTTGTTTACCCCTAGATTCCCATACCTAGACCTAAGTACCCTTGCCCACAAACTGTTTTTTTTCATTTAGATACCTCCATCCCCATTTCCCCAATAGAGTTATGTTAAAAATTCCAATGTCTCTAACCCCTAGTCCTCCTAGCTGTTTTGTATTGCAAACCTTTTTCCATTCAATCCATGCCACTCTCTTCCCATTACTCCCCCCCCCCCAAAGGAAGTTGCTTTGTAATCTCACAATCTCACTCATGATTTTCTTTGGTATGTGATAGAGAGACAGATAGTATGTCGGAAGAGAAGAAATAACCGAGTTTAACAACGTGATCCTACCACCCATCGAAATCTTCTTATCGTCCCATCTTGCTAGCCTGTTTTTTATTTTATTCACGATCGGGGCCCATTCCTCCGTTTTTCTGTGGTTTGATCCTACTCTCATTCCCAGGTATGTGAAAGGGATGTTGTCGACTCTGCATCCTAGGATCTCCGCCATTCCACTAAGGATATTTTCTTCCACGTTTACTCCTATGACTGAGCACTTCCCAAAGTTGATTTTTAGGCCTAACATCAGTTTCATGTTTCTAAGCACTCGCCTCATAGTCCAAGCGTTCTCCAGACTTGCATCCCCCATGAGTATTGTGTCATCCACAAACTGTAGAAGTGACACTCTGATGTTTTCACGTCCGAGTTCAGCCGCTTTGTACAGTCCTTCTTCTGTTGCCCTTTCCATTATGATACTCAATCCTTCTGCAGCGATTAGGAATAGGAAAGGGGATAGGGGGTCCCCTTGCCTTAATCCTCTCTCCATTTTGAATTCTCCAGAGGGGCTGCCATTAACTAGGACCGTTGCTGTTGCTGTCGTTACACACTCCATAACCCACTTTCTCTATTTGGCGTGGAAATTGAGTCTTTCCATCATGAGTTCTAGATAACCCCAGTCGACCGAGTCGTAGGCTTTTGCGAAATCAATTTTGAAGAAGGCTCGTACTAACCTTTCCCGTTTTGCTTCATCGATCGCTTCATTTAGGACGACCACGCTATCCAAAATGTTCATGTTTCCAATGAACGCTGATTGTGCCACAGAGATTATGGATGGTAGTACAGATCCAAGTCTTGTTGCTAGGATTTTTGATATGATCTTGTATATTCCCCCCACTAGGGATATTGGCATGAAATCGTTCAGATATGTACTAACCTCCTTTTTGGGGATGAGCACAATGAAGGTTGGGTTGAAACCTTTCACCAATCGTCCGTGGGTATGGAACTCCTCCATGAGTTGGATGAAATCTGCTTCCAGAAGATGCCAGAACTTTTTTAAGAATCCAAAATTGAAACCGTCTGGTCCGGGGCTTTTTGTGATATCGCACTCATTAACGGCTTCTCGAATTTCTTCCTTCGAAAAAGGGGTTGTAAGCATTTCATTTTCTGTGGCTGATATCTGTCTCCGTGCGAAGCCTTCTACAGGGATTGGTCTAGTCGTCCTTTGGTTTTTGAAATGGTTCTGGAAATGCTCGAAAACCCCATTTTTCACTGCTGCAACTTCTTCACTCCATTCTCTATCCACCATGAGGCCCAGGATTTCGTTTCTTTTCCTTCTTCTGTTGATGTAGTTGTGGAAGAAACGCGTGTTACAGTCACCCTCCTTCACCCACTTACATCTTGATTTTTGGTAGTTGATCATGCTTTTCTTTTTTAGCTCACGGATCAGTAGTGCCGCTGCCCTATTCCTGTTCATAATCTCAGTGTCTTCCAGCCCAAAGACTTCGTCAATTGTGTCCAGTTTTTGAATTTCAGCGTACTCCTAAATATGTCCGTAGCAATTCAAGTCATATTAAATATTTTGATTATTTAATTTATTTTTCAAAGAAATAAAAAAGACTGATTTTTTTTTTTATAATTATTCTGTCAGAAAAATTAAAGTATATTAAAGTATATATATATTGAAATTAAATTAAAGTGATGGACCACATAATTTATTTTAACTTTTGAACTAAATGGGATTACGATTTAACTTTGACCTAATTAGCCTAATATGCATACATGCAATATTTCACACAAGATCACCCTTTTACTTTTTCGAGTAAAATTAAGAAGAAATATGTATTGATAAATTTTTCCTCATTTCTCAATTAATGAACGAGATTTTTTACCACATTCTATAATTTTATTTTTCTATAAATATGTTAGTGAAGACTTACCACGTGAGAAAAAGTAAGAATTTGAGAGATCACATAATTAATAATTAAAAGAAGGTAAAATTAAGAGAAAGGTCAAAGGGAAAAAAAGTGAAAAAAAAAAAGGCTAAAACGTAATTTAATTTTCTGCAAACATAGAATGTCACGTACCTTATCTTTGAACGGAGGGAGAAGACCCTTATTTTTTTTGTTTTGAGGGTAAAATTACAAGATAGGAATATTGAAATTTCATCTCTAGCTCACCTATCTATTACAGATAAACTCTACCATAGACTCATATTCCAAATTCAATCTTGAGAGAGTGGAGAGTCACACAAGCAATCCATCTGGTTCCTCGATCAAGAAAGATAGCAAATCTGCTTCAAAAAATAAACAAATTGTCGCCCACTACGACTCGCGCTACAAACTTCCCAAATCATAGAAGATGACCCAAGGACATCCAATGTCAAAAGAACAACCTTTGTCAACCAAACAAAGCTTCCAAGCAACAAGAACCCACAAAGGGGCAGGATACCCACAACAGGGGAAGAGGGCCCATAAAAGGGAGGATAAAAACAATAGTAAATAAAACAAGAAATAAAACAATAAAGAAAAACAACAACAGTAAAAAAACAAGAAACTAAAACGGGATCAACGGAAGAAACTCAACCATACGGTCACCGTGGCTCCGTCGGAGAGAATCTACACATTGATCCCAACAGGGAGATGACTCTAGATCTTTTGCGGTCCGACGACGGTCTGGCGGTGTTTCGACGGTGGTGAGGAGAGGCGGATCTACTCAAACGATGAACGGCGACGATCGATCAAGATAGCCTCTAGAGTTGAGGAGAGGGAGAGAATATTAGTGGGCGGGCTGATGAAAAAGATGAGCGGTGTTAGAGGGCGAGGGAGAAGACCCTTATATAAATATATGATCTTATCAACATCATAAATACACTTTTCCTTATATTATTAATGAGACAAGTCATTGTAATTTATTTATTTTGAAGTTTCGATATTCGATCCTTGAATCGATTAATTTGGGGGACCAGTCACACCGTCCATTTGCGGAGGTTCCGTTTAAAATTAGAACTTTGCATTATATATGGACGGACCCATTAAAATTTTATACTAAACACTGGACGATAAATAATAATCCAAAATTATAAAGATAACTAGGATAATTTAGTAAAACATGAATCTATTGTTAATTTCTTTTTGAAATTTAAACCACAACGAATTTTCATCTCGAGTTAACTTTTATCACGCCATCTAAAAGGTGGTGCTTTCGAACTGCAACAAAAACTTATGAAGGGTTGTTGACACTATTATTACTTCCTTAAAGTTCCTTTCACGTAACCAATTATATATAGCACGTATCATGGTAATCACTAATCAGGGATGGACCTAGGCCGAATTTGAGGTTAGGAAGGGAAAAAAAAAATCCAAAATACTGGGATATATATCACTAACATCAAAATACATTAATATATACGGATAAAATAAACAATTAACATACACAAATAATTAAATACTACATCCTCTAATTTCAATTCCATCACAATCACATATTTATATTATACTTAAAAAACTCACATAAAAAAAAAAAGGAAATAGTTTTTTACAAAACAACAAGTAAATGTGCCGCAATAGAAATGACGAGCACGACTGACCTTCGCAGTTTTATGAAAAAATAGATCAAGCCGACGACAAGGAAGAAAAAAAAATCTAATACCTATGGCCGAGCCAAAAAATATTCGATTTTTTTTTGTAAGGACACCTAAGCGGCGCCTAGGTCCATTTCTGCCAAAAACGAAAGATTTTTAAGAAATCAAATCGATTGGTGGCCACCTAGTGCTCAGGTCGATTTTTGGAACAGAGCTTTACGTGATAAAGATGTTTGTTTTTACTCACTTATTCACTTGCTCACAATTTTTTTTTTTTTTATTAATTAATGAATTATGATCATTTCATATGAAACGTTTTCGATCATTAGAGAAAAGTTATGACTTTCTTTTTATTCACTGGTGTCTGAGTTTTTTGGGCTCTACAAGGTGGATCTACAATTCAACAAATATAATGCAATATTCATTATTAATTTGCAGATATAACAATTAATAAAATTATTCATTCATGCGGGTGTGTACTAATATAAAAATTACGAATTGTTGATAATATAGAAAAATTCCAACCCCAATATATCATCTGAAACACGTGACCTAAAATTGAACTATATTATATCTAAAAATTGTCCAGATGCATGAAACAAAAATAGTTGGATCAGAAAATAAAAACAAAAAAAGTCAATTTTCGGAAAATTAATTAATTGTTCTTTGTCGACGTATTCCTTAATTTTATCACGACTCCAACAGCCGTTGACATAATCTAATAAAAACAGCAAATTAGAAAAATAATAATTAACGGCTCTTTTGATTAATAATACCTACCTCCCCCCATAAGTTTATTTTTACTTTTTTCGGGAAAATTTAAAAGTATGGTGTAAAATGGAAAATGGGTAGTGAGTAGAAAATTAAGGTACAGAGATGTAGAAAAAAAGTAAAAGTAGAGAGATATATAAAGAAAAGGTAGAGAGATATGATTGAGAAAAAGTAGAAAGAGATAGCGAATTAGGTCCCATTTGGTAGACATGTTGAGTTATCTATGCTCAGCTTTGATATCTCAACTGACCCCCATCGAATCGTAGATGATGTATTTTTTTAGTAATTTGATATATACACGATCGATTGTATTTTTGCTTGTTGCGTAAAAAAATTATTTTAAGCGGCCCGATTAAATATATATCTTGGATCAAATTAACCACCTATCTTAAGTTAATCTATCCTATCTGATGCGGCCTAAAAATGTTATCTAATAAGGAGTCGACACGTGTATGGAGGATAGGATAAAAGTGGAAGGATTGGACTATGTAATACTCTCTGGATAAAGATTCCCCTCTGGAGATCCCTCTGGAGGGAGCTCCATTTGGAGATAAGCATCGGTAAGAAGCAGTCGTGATATGAATTCATGGGCCGTAAATATAGGGGAATTCCGCCACTTCCAGTCCAGGCTTGGTAGAAGGAAGACTTTATCCTCCTTTATCTTAGGAGACGAAGTCCATTAAGAAGAGGGATTTCCGGTTCTGCAGGGAGTGGAAAAAGTGGAGGACTTTGTCAACTCAACAGGGCTTAGTCCAAGAAGCTGCTCCGAAATAGAAGGAAGCTTTGACTTCCTCTCAGGAAAGAGTCTCTATAAATAGGTAAATTCAAAGGTGTTTTCAGGTTAGATATTCTGACTTTACAAAACTTAATATACTGAATGCGAAACACTTTTCTGAGATTCTTCGAGAGCTTATTCGATAAATCAAGGATCTCGAGATCCTTGTGATACATTGAAAAACCCTATACTGACTTAGGCATCGGAGTGTCCGCGCCGGACTCCCCTCCGGCGTATTCTTTGCAGGTTCTCGAAGATTCCATTGGAGGCAGTAAATTTGGATTACTTTTACGTGTTCGAGAAGTCGGATATCCTACTCAGAGGACACTTAATCCCTTCGTGCAAATTTTGGCACATCAACTGGCGCCGTCTGTGGGAAAAAGTTAAAAGTTTTTTTTTTTCTCACGAATTTCTACCTATTCGAGTAATGGGTGGCGGAAACAAAACGTCTACTTCGTGAAAGAAACCCCTTACAGGGGAAAATCCTCCTTTGCCGAACGACCCCACTCCAAAGGGAGGTCGGGGGAAAGATCCCCTTCATCCCCTTTCTGGATTAAATCCGCCAATGACGCCTAACACAGGCTTGGGGGAGGAAAACCATCCTCTCCCGATCGAAGAAGGGACAACAGGGAACATTGAAGCCCCAGAGTCCCGGACCTCTGATCCTCAACGGGAGAACGTTCTAAACCCAGAGCCCCTCCTGGTTTCTCCCGATCAATTAAATGCCCTCATCAAGCGGGCTGTAGAGAGAGTTTTCGCGGCTCAAGGAGATCGAGCCTTCGAAGCTACACCGGAAAATGTGGGGATACCTACCCCAAAACCCCAAGAAGAAGCACCAGGAACCTCCCAAGGGTTATCCAAAGAAGTAGGGATGCGGATGGATGGAAATGACAAGGTGCACTCCCGAGCCGAGAGAAGCGTTCCCCTTCGGAATGCAAGAAGGAATGCAGATTTGGCACCCCGAGAGACAGAACTCCCTAAAGCAGAAGAAAGCACGGATGATACCTACGGAGGGCCAGTTAGCGACCAGCTACAAGCTCTGCAGAAGGAGATGAAGGATATGAGGAGACAGATGAACAATCGAGCAAGTAGATCCGCATATGTCTCTGGATGTCAGTTCTCTCCTAGCATACTACAGGATGAACTGCCATTCAATTTTAAGCCCCTCAATTTTGAATACGACGGCACGGCGGACCCGTATGAACACCTAGTACGGTTCGAGAATGCGGCATTATTACACCGCTACGGAGAAGGAATCAAGTGCAGGGTGTTCCTGACCACCCTGGCAAAAGCAGCGCAGGAATGGGTCACTCAATAGGAACCCAATACAATCCGATCCTGGGAGGAATTTAGTGAGCTTTTTCTCCATCAATTTGTAAGTGCCCGGAGGCAGCCGCAGGCCACTTTGACCCTCTTCAATCTGAGGCAGGGAGAGAACGAGAGTCTAAGAGCCTTTCTCTGTAGATTCAATCAGGCCGCTCTTGAGGTCCCTACAGCTTCTCCGGAGGTGAAGATTAACGCTCTTACTAACGGATTACGGGATGGAGACTTCTTCTCCTCCTTAGCTAAGAAGCCAGTTAGGAATTTTGATGAGCTGCTGCACAGAGCAGAGAAGTACCTCACCCTGGAGGAGGTCCGTAAAGCTAAAAGACTGGAGGTTAGGCCATAGGATCGAGAGAGAAGAAGAGAAGGCCCCTCCAGACGACCCAGCCCAGAGGTCCCTCGGACCTCTGGATCAACAAGAGATAGCAACCTCTCTGGAAGTTCCCGGTCAGGCCCTCGCGGGAGGTTTGAGAAATACACACCCTTGAAAATTGAACCTGCCGAAGTATTGGAGGTAGCAGGAGATCATCCTGACTTGAAGTTCCCATACTCCAGAAGTCGAGGACCTCAGAAGCCCAAGTCTGATCGATTTTGCCGATTTCACAATGAATATGGACATGACACAAATCAATGATACCACCTGAAAGACGAGATTGAAAGGATGATCCATGCGGGGCATTTGAAAGAATTTATATTTAGAGACAGGCAGGGCCCTCGGGGGCAGAAACGAAAGGAACATGAAAGGAAACCGGAAGAGAAGGAAACCATAGAAGCGGCTGAAGATATGCCCCCTCCATCACCAAGAAATAGTCTTATAGCTTCTAGACGTGCAACATGAGCAAATGTTTCATCATAATCTATACCCTCTGCTTGAGAATATCCCTGTGCAACTAATCTAGCCTTATTTCTAACAAAAAGATCATTTTCATCTCTTTTGTTTTTGAAAATCCACCTAGTTCCTACCACATTGTGTCCAGCAGGTCTATCAACAAGTTCCCATACATCATTTCGAGTGAACTGATTCAACTCTGCTTGCATGGCTATTATCCAATTACTATCAACCAATGCTTCTTTAACAGTCTTAGGCTCAATAGAAGATAGAAAACAACACCAGCAAGATAGAGATGGATTAGTTCCTTCTTGTGATTCAAACAATTGTCTTCTGGTCTTAACACCTTTACTAGAATCACCTATGATTAAATCAGAAGAGTGCACAGATTCCCATGTTCCTCTATTCTTAACAGGCACACTCTCATCATCTAAATCATCAACAACATCATGCATATTAGTATCATCAATATCAACCTTATTTCTATCAGTAGACTTGTTCAAAGAAGAACAGTCAACCAGTTCAGGCATATCAGTAGGTTTAGTAGACTTACCTTTGCCTTTTACCTTTTCATCATCATCATTTAGGATGTTTAGGAACGGGTTGTATGCTTGTACAAATTCATACACCTCAGATTCATCATTGGTTTGGAGTTTCAATTTGTCTATTTTCTTATTGAGCTGATGGTCAGCAGAGTCCAGCACAGATTCATCGACGACCACATGTGGTGTTTCTTCCATACAAAGAGTAGAATAGTTAAACACTTTAAATGTCTTACTAGTTGAAGAGTATCCTAAAAATATCCCCTCATCTGATTTGGCATCAAAAGCATTTAACTTGCTCTTCCCATTGTTATGAATAAAACACTTACATCCAAAGATATGGAAATATGAAATTCTAGGTTTTCTTCCTTTCCATACCTCATAAGGTGTTTTACCATGAACCTTATGGAGAGCACTTATGTTCTGAGTATGGCAAGCAGTGTTGATTGCCTCGACCCAAAACTTATGTGGAGTGTTGAACTCTGGTAGCATGGCTCTGCAAGCTTCTTTGAGTGTACAGTTCCTTCTTTCAACTACACCATTCTGTTGTGGAGTCCTTGTTACACTAGTCAATTGTTGGATACCAACTTTAGAATAGTATTCATTGATATAAGAGTTTATGAATTCAGTCCCTTTGTCACTTCTAATTTTGACAATGGATTGTCCTTTCTCAACTAGTAACCTTTTCAACAAATCTGGTAGTTGAGTCTAAGTGTCACTCTTCTTGTGCAAGAAGACTACCCAAGTATATTTTGAGTAATCATCAACCACAACAAGGGTGTATCTCCTACCATTCAATGTTGGAGGTTTAACAGGACCATGAAAATTCATATGTAAGAGTTCTAAAACTCTACTAGTTGAGAGAGTAGGAATTGACTTAAAAGAAACCTTTACCTGTTTACCTTTTTGGCAAGCATCACACACTTGTGATTTGTAATAGATCTCATTGGGAATACCTTCTACAAGGTGATCTCTTGCTATCTCATTAATAATCTTAAAGTTCATGTGGCATAGGCGTCTATGCCATAACCAACTGACTTCTTTAGGACTTTTAGTAAGAAGACACGCATCCCTTGGACAACTATTCCAATTCACAATGTAGACACTGCCTTGTCTTACACCAACAAGAAGAACTGTATGTGTTCTTTTGTAAATAATTTCACATTTATTGCTCTTAAATTAGACTTTGTATCCCCTGTCACAGAATTGGGAATCTGAAAGCAAGTTATATTTCCAACCTTCAACATAAGAGACATCTTGTATCTCCACATCACCATTCCTTATGTATCTGAATCCTTTAATGATTGCTATGGAACTGTCACCAAAAATCACTTTGGGTCCTTCTTGCTCATGGTAGTTAGAGAGTAAGCCTTGATACCAGTCATGTGGTGTGAGCAACCACTTTCTATGTACCAAGTCTCACCAACTGAACCACCTTTCTTGTACAGATCAAGTCGACCCTGCAATTGGTGATTTTAATAATTTAGGTACCCACTATTCATTGGGGTCCTTGGGTGTTAGTAGCAGTAAGAGGTACCCAAATGTACATAGATGTTTTGAATAGTCGAGACCTCTTTAGTTTCTTACCCTTTTTTATCACAGAACAATACTTTATTAGCCTTATCTGAGCTATCAACGGACTTTGGGTCTACTTTTCTAAGGTAACCTTTCCTTGGTTCGACCTTTTTCTGAGTAAGAACAATAGGTCTGTAATAGTTGGAATATGACCTAAAAGTCCGTGGACCATACTGCTTATAGATGCATTCAGGTCTATCCTCACTAATGATATCATAAGATAAAGGTAGAGGATAAAGAACAGATTGATTATGATAAGTAGGTACATATTTCCTAGGTTTGGTTGAGTACAATTGAGACTGCTTTATAAAAGGAGGTCTAGGCTGATTCCAACCTACATGTGCTTGTCTAGGCCAACTCTGCTGAGTATACCTCTGCTGATGCCAAGACTGTTCTGTTCTGGCCAGCTGGGTATATCTCTACTGATATGGTCTAGATTATACTGGTCTTACTACAATTTTCTTTTTACCATTCTTGGTAGTAGGAGGAATGTAGTTAGACTGTACTTTAGGTTTAGTACCCTCATCATATTCCATATGTTTCTTTCATTTATCTCAAGGCAAAGAACTTGAGCTAGCACCATCAATGTTCTTATATTCTGGAGTAGGTGAACTAAGTACATCAGCACCTAATCCACTCTTATCACTTGGAGCTCTATACCTATTTGATAATTTTTTATTAATCTGTGAAGATTTAATCGTATCAGTTAGCTTTAGATCCAAGCTCATTACTTCGGTTTCTAAGAATCTATTGCGCTCTTCAAGTTTTTCACACTTAATCTTTAAAGCATTGAACGCATTAGTCTCTATGGCTTGAGTCTTTAGTAGATCCTGATATAACTTATCAGTGGATGTGTACTTATTTTTGAGTTGAGACAATTCTTCTGATAAGCGCTCATTCAAGGTAGTTATATTAGGATCAACTTGACACTGTGCTTCACGTAGATTAATGATTTCTTGTTTTAAAGCAAAGTTCTCGTCACTAGCTTCCATGAATGCTTTGTTAGCAAGTAGAAGGTCTTCTTCAGTCACTCCTTTGGAATGATGAAGACTACTTCCTACTCCATTATCAGCAGTGTCACTTAAGTCAGAATCAGAACTGTCACATGAACGAAAAGTAGTAACAGAAGATACCTCGGTTTCAATTTTAACCATCATAGCTAGATCATAAAAAAAGGCTTCTTCTGTTTCGTTGCCAAAGAGGAATTCAGATAAAGACGATGGTAACTCATCTGAATCCGAATCAGAATTATTGTGCACCAACAATGCCTTCTTACCTCTTGCGTACCTTCGATCTCGCCTAGCTTTTCTTTCTTCTATATCTTTTGAACTCAGATCTGGGCATTCATATATGTAATGACCTAGCTTTTCACAATTGTAACACAGAGGATCATTAGCAGATTTCTTGATAAGGGAGTGATCATGCTTCTTATCCCTTCTATCAGATGAATTTCTATCCTTCATGTCTGATGAGCTTCGGCCTCTTCTGTTCTCAGTAGAGACTTCATCCCTTCTTTCAGAAGAGTTTCCGTCTCTTATGTTAGCAGAAGATTCCTTACTACCAGAGGCTTTATAATCCTTATAGAAACGCTTATACTTGCAATACCTCTTATTTAGTTTATCAAACCATTTGATCATTAAACTCATCTACTCTTTCAGACTAAGATCAGATTTCTCCAACTCGTCTCTAACACTAGAGGTTTTAGACTTAGAGGTTTTAGAGTTTCTGGAGGAGGATGCCTTAAAAGCAATGTTCTTGGGAGTTGGCTTGTCTATATCACTTACAACAAAATGCATTTCTTGTAACGAATTCATTTGTAACCAATGTTTAAATGGTTACAAAAAGTTGACTTATTGTAACAAAATTGTATATTCGTTACAAAAAGTCATATTTTAAATTACAATAAGTAATTATGATTACAAATAGTAAAAAGTTGGTTACAAATATTATTGTCTTATTATTTTGTTTTAATCATTCATTTATGTAAACAAATGCAAATTATAGATAATTTTTCACATTTAACGCATAAATGTCATTTTGCCTTTATCTTTTTTAAGAAAAATATGTAAATTAAGGTTTATTGTCCTTATTTGGTCACCTATTCTTATTTTGATTACTTATTCAATTATTTATTTTATTGTTACAATATTACAAGAAAACAGTTAAATTTCAATGAAAAATTTCAAGAGAAAATTATAACGTTGGAATTTTCAAAATTACACCATTTTTTTCAACGACATAAGCAATTGTTGAAAAAAAGTCTTTAATTATTCCATTTAAATTTGCATTGACATTAGCCCACACGTTAAAACAATTCTCTAAATCAAATTATATTTTTATATATATTTTAAACAAAATTAAGTAATAAAACTCATCTCATTGTAAGATTTGCTTAAATGATGGAGAATAATTAAGTGATAATGAGTACAATCTCATTACAACTAAATTTAACCCATCATTAATAACACTATATTTCTAAAAAAAATTTCATTATATATATACTAGTTGATGTAGCACCTTAATTAGGACTACTTCAAATAGAGCAAGAAAATGTAATAAGTCTTACATCCACATAAATTCATTTACAAAACTTTAAAGAACATCTTGAGTCATCTTCACGTCGATACCAAAGTTTAGTCACAATTTTCATTATTGTCTACGAATGCAAATAGAAAAACTAGTATCTCAAAAACATTGTTAGAAAGGAAACTTCTCCTCCCCATCCTCATATGTTACAATTCAGAGGGAAAATCAATTGGTGAAGGAAAAATAATTTAGTGTTTATTGTATTAATTATACACTAGTTAAGGAGCACCTCTAGAATTGAGGTGTTCACCCAGATTTACGTGATTTTAAAAGCTTGGAATCATTAGAAAGCATTTCATACATACAACAACATGTCATCAAGTCCTTCTTTTTGGGAGTCTGAGTAGAATTACAAAATGAAATCAGTAAATCACATTTACATCTATTCAGACTCTTCATCATTATAACCCCACACATAAAATCTGCATCAATACCCAGTACGAAAGTTTTTGATGCAACTACTAATGAGAAAGAAAATGAAAGGTGGTATCTTGCTTTGCTTACCCATGGAGCAACGTGACATAACGCATGGAGTGTTTCTGGTGTCACCTAGTTATAAAAAATAAAAAAATCAGAGTATAGCCATAGAAATCATGGAACTTTCTTAGCATAAATTCAAAATATTTGCTAAGATAACTAAATATTGATAGATATCACATGCTGTCTAATTTACACAATTGAATAATAGCAAATCAAATATTTATTGAAAAAAATATTGCAAAATCTTCCAAACACACATCCTTCTTTCTTTAATTTATACTAACCTGGATTTACATTTTACATGGCAATCCAACTTGGTGTCCACTCTTGAATATTCTAGCATTCGATAGCTGCCTGAAAGATTCAATTGCAAGAGAAAAAAAATTGATGTTATATTTTCTATTATCCAGGTGTCTAGATTAGACTGCAATTAAGGCAAATATTGTGATCTTAGCCACAATTAAGCCTATTTATTATGTCAAGGGGGGGTCACTTTAGAACACACACAAACTCCACTCAGACTTGGGCAAATATTAAACATAGTGCATTCCTTTCTCGGATATAACCTTGGGTTCTCATTTCTTTCGTGTTCAAATTTGTGCTTGTGCATCCGTGTGTGTGTTTGCTTGGGAGGGGTGAAGGGAGGAGGTTTCAATTTTCAATTGACAAAAAAAATAAAAGCATAGAAAGCAAGCAATGATGTAACCTATTACATAGAAACAAAGATAAAGCCATGGTTCCTCATTAACAAGGGCATAGTAGTAACTAAATTTGGAATTAAAAAAAGGTTGGCTTATAGAAGTGATTGATCTATACAAACAGAACGTATTAAGACAACTTAAGCTGGTGTCAATTTTTCTGAATCCTTCCACAAATGTGGTTTGCATGTCTAAACAATCTATTAATGTGAAAAAGCATATGAAGAAGCAGTTAAAAAGAAAAGTGGATCATGGATGCAAGCCAATAGAATGATGCATAATATTCATATGTGTTTAAATGATGTATTTGGGAGTAACATAAATCTATACTTATTGAAAGTGTGTTGGGTGGTGTATGAAAGTGTTTAAGTAAATAGATAAATGTTGCACAGAATGTTGAGACAAATAGTGCAACACTGACTCTAACAGAATATCAGAAATTAAGATTCACAGCGGAAGACTTAAAACACTAAAAACAAACGAGACACAATGGAAATACTTTTAACATAGATTTTATAAATAAAAATCTATGTCTACCTTATGGCGTAAAATCAATACTTATCTTCAAGTACAAATGTTGTGTGAAATGTTACAACAATAACTTTCACAACGAAACTATAAACGAGGCCTAGAAAATGAACTAAGTGTATAAATTATACACTGTCGAAATGCCTAGTCTATCTAATGATTACACTCTCAATAGATAAGAAGACACACAGTCATACGGGTGGTATACAACGTATGAACTAAAATGTAGAACTATTGGCCACAATTTCCTAACAGGGATGAACGCTCGGTCTAGGATATTGATCGAATAGAGCACACTGAATTATGAAGCCTTCAATGGGTATTTATAGATGTGGGATACGAATTCTAGAGGCTTCCACATTGAGGTCCTATTTTTTAGGAAACTCAACTTCCACAACTTCCATGATCTTTCTAGATCCTTCTAGCCTGCTCCAGGTCGTTCCAAATGCATCTAGGCTGTTCTAGCATGTTCTCCAATGTTCTGGAATCTTCCAGGTTCCAGATCCTTGTAGAAGCTTCTAGATCCTGCCAGAAATGCGACAACATTTAGATCAACATTTAATGTAGCATTTCAGAAAAGACTTAGAAAAAAATCTCGGAAGGTCAAATTAAGATGTTGTTGATAATGTAAGACATTTAAGAATTAACAATATCTACACTTATAAATTATATTCTATGAATGTTATAAATATAAACACAGAGAAGACCTTAACTACTAGCTTATAAGAATAGGTTCAA
Organism: Galeopsis tetrahit; assembly: GCA_963675135.1. NCBI lineage: Eukaryota > Viridiplantae > Streptophyta > Magnoliopsida > Lamiales > Lamiaceae > Galeopsis > Galeopsis tetrahit. Next base: position 38,147,296 of record OY776122.1, read on the forward strand.
TGAGGTAACCTCACGTCGATTTTCTCTTCCGTTGACAATGGAATGACAACCGTCAATGCAATAATTAATTGTAGAATGAACATTATCTCTTTTTATCACTGCTTCCTCAAGCTTATCCAACCGTCTGCACTCTCAATGGCCATTCTGATAGCTTGTTGATGTTTCCCATCTACTATACATCTGTGAAAAGGTGAGATCGAAGAGGGAGCGCATATAAGCAAGGGAAGGAAACCACATTACTACATCTCCTTAGAGAAATAGTATTTTACATTCTTAATTATCAAACATTCTCTCAACAATAGCTTCCAGTCTAGGGTCAATCACAGTTGATTCATCATTTTCTCAAAATCCATGCTCCCTTTCAATATAGATAGTATATATGTTTTACAAGGCAGTATACACGGTTAAGATCAGTTTCTCGAGCTGAAACTTGAGTTTTAAGAGCAAAGAAAATGATCTTTCACACAGTTCCATACTCAAGCTCAAAATGTGATTCTACTGAGAGGAAGATATCTACAAGCACTGATCTTGTGATTTAATTGTGAACAAATTTTCATGACAGTGGCTACTTGTTTGCAATGGACTATCAGTTGGAGAGTTTTATCTAAGAGAGGGAACAACATATTAGACAAGTAAATGTGTGTCCCTATGTTGACTATTGTCACTTGAGGTCATATGGTGAGGGGATGTCCAGCATGAGAAACAATGGAGAAAGGACCACATACATCATAATGAATCATATGAAAGCAACAAGCGGAATTTGAAGAACTAATAGTAAAATATTTCTTTATTTTGCTTTGCTATGGGGCAAATTTCACAATTCATGCTGAAGAAAAATGTTGCTTCTTTTGCTTTGCTATGTGATAAAATTCACAATTGTTATGCATATCAACAGACTTTATATTCAATTCCTTTATTTGAGTCATGTATCTAGCAGAAATATGGCCTAGCCTAGAATGTCAAAGATCAAACAAGCTATAACTCAAAACAGAGTGCACAGAGTAAGTAACTTAAATTCAAAATTGTAAAGGTCACCTTCTTGTTTAACAATACAAATCACCTTATTATCGGTATCTTAATATCTGAAAGTGCAGGTGTATTAGTGAACAATTTTAAATTCGAAACCATATGATTTGTGGCTCCTGCATCCAATATGCAACTAGAATACGTTAACAGAAAATTAGAACAAAACCAAGAACACAAACCTGAGTCCTTCTTCTTTTCCTGAACAAGGGCCCAAACCATGGCTAGGATAAAGAAAGTGCGAATTCAACGAAGCTGAGAAATATCAAGAATCTCATAAACAAACCGTGAAACCACACGACTTTGCAAAGAATATCCCTGAAACAATGAAGAACGAGCATTAAACTTTGTATTAAGAAAATCCTTAATGGGAAAACCCCCAAATTTAGGAATCAATCTCGAACTGAAACATATAACAAAAATCAAATGGATTTCGCGAATATGTCGATCAAGAAATAAAACAAAATTTTAAAGAATTCCACAGAAATCGTGAGAAACCCACAAAAATGAAGGAAGAGGATTGTGTTTCTTAGTAATACTCCGCTGCTTACAATATGAAAACTTAATTAAAAAGATACTCTATTGAACAATATTCTAATCTAATCTTGAGAGAAACCTAAACGGCTAGACTAAATTAATGGGTGGGTGGAGAATGAAAATATATATTATGGATTTGAGAAATATCACTTTACGAGAATTGGAGGGAAGGTTACCACCTTTTTTTTATTATTATCAAATACTCCCTCCCTCCCTCCCTCTAACATTAATTTTTTTTATTGAATCTAACTGAATTTTATTTTTATTTTAAATATAATTTGTGGTTTGGTATATGCGATAAACATTATAATTACTTATAAAATATTTATACTTTTTTTTTTTCATTTTGAAAAGGTTATATATATATTTATTTATTTATTTCGTTGTAAATGCTGGGATATGTGAAGATGTCAATTAACATGTATGCTTGTTGTGTTTTGCATTTAAATTAAAACGCAACAAGCAGACAAGTTAATTGACATCTTCGCATATCCAGACCGTTTCGTACTTAATTACTCGGTTTGTCATTTTTTATCGATCTCTAACTTATTTATTCATACTTAAATTAGCAAAAGAGCATTTAAACTATCCCCTCAAAGAATAAAAAGATTACATCAAATGTCATTACTTTATTAGGACAAAAAAATAATTGTATTATTCATGAAATTAAAAGTTTTTCCTACCCTCATTTTTATCTATCATTAAAACTTTTGGCCAAAAGTTATGAATAATTAAGTAGGAGTAGGAGGGAGTATAACATGACAAGTTAGTTCACACCTTCACATATTCAAACATTTACAATGAAATAAGACTAGTATTAAACTAGCAAATGCAAAAACTTGTATAAAATGTTTCATATATGAAATATAGCTATTTAAAGTAAAAAATTGTAGATTTTTAGTGGGTCAAACGAGTTTTTTTTTTTTTAAATCTTGCATAAGCAAAACAAAAAACTATTTCCCATCTCTTATGTTATTATGTGGGTAAGTGTAAGTTACTACAAAGGTAGTTATGCAAATTGTTTTAATTGTGTATATTTTATGTGTGAAATATTTCACACAAATGTTACTCACAGTTAAAAAAAGTGATGATTACAAAGTAATGTCCCCATTCTAGACACGGTCGTATGGCATGCGATTCTTGAAGTCTTTGCATCTCAACTTTCACCTAGACCTGCACAACCGTCCGTGTCTACTTCCACTTACTCCTATAGAATAGCTCCCTTCAACGTTAACTGTAAAAATGTCTAATGTCAAATACAAAGACGACTAGAACGGGAATACTAAAAAATTGTTAAATTATTCTTCATGAAACATTGATATGATATAGGGCGCGCTAAATAAAATCATGTTATTAAATAAAATCATATCAAATATTATAACTACATATAAATTATTGAATATGATAGGGAAATAGTTTTCGATTTTTTTTATTAACTTTTTTAAATGTTTCGAAAATTAATAGTAAAAAGGGACAGTTTTCATATTGGAAAAGATTTTATTAGAAATAATAAAATTTTGGAAAATTTAGCGGTAAAGAAAATTATAAAAAGGCGGTTCTTATCTCTATATCCCGCACCTCACCTCAACATGATGAAAAACCCTAGTTCACAATTCTCAAATACAGTATGAAATTTTCCTTTCAAGAGATCATAAAAATCCAAGTATCCATTGCTCCTTATTCTTAATTCAATGCTCGATTTCACCTTCCGATCCACATAAAAGAAAAATCTAACACTTTTTGGTCTTCTTCTTCCCCAATATGACTTGACAATTCCTAATCCTGATCATGTGTTATCGCCCAAATCCATAAGCCATCGCGTTCCTTGATAGGTAATTATATCTTTCTACGTATATCTCTATATTACAGTGAATTGCGTGCACCAGTATATATATTTATGTGTGTGTTGGTGGGTATATATATATATATATAATATTATGATGTGTGTGCATATATATATTTATGCGGATATATATATATATATATATATATATATATATATAGATATATAAAATATTGTGATGTGTGTGCATATTTATATGTGGGTAGTGTTCAGTGAAGTGTGTGTCTGGGTATATCTATATGTGTTGTGTGTGTGGGGGTATATATATATTGTGTTGTATGTGTTGGGTGTGCGTGGGTATATATATATATATATATATATATATATATATATATATATATTACTCGTATTACATTGGATTGTTTGCCGGTATATATATATCATCAATTATATTCATATATTTATGATTGAAATCATAAATGTTTATTTATGCTTTATAACTCAAGCAGCTATGTGAGCATTCTTAGAAATTTGGAATATTGATCATAGGAACCTAATTTCAGGAATTAATTAATTGAATTATTCTATCTAGATATGTCTTATATATTTTGTTTGATAACTATACTACTAGTAGTACTAATTAAGTTTCTACATCCTATTGAAAAAAAAAGTGATTCTGGAAACAATTTGTATTGTTTGCAAATACCCCCATATTCTGAACTGATTGATTCTATATTCTTTGATCTTTTTCTTACTTCACTTAAAAGTATTACTTTGTTAATATAGAATCATAGTAACTAACTTCTTTCTAATTAAATGTTACAACCATGAATAAAAGTCGAATGGATAAAAGAGATGGATTTGATATTAAATATATTTTAGGTGTTTTATTGATTTTTCAACTCAAAATGTTTTGATAGTAATGTTGTGCCATATCCTACAATGATAACTTGCACTTACTTTATGTAATCTTACTTTACATAATGTTGTTGTGCCATATTTCTATTTGGTAGTAAATACGTGCACTTACTTGTTATCTTACACTTTTTCTACAATGATAACTTTTTATCCTTTATTTTTTTTATTGTAAGAAAAGTCAAGAAAAAATAGAGATAGAAGGTCACTTGTGCCATATCATTCTCATACCTCGAGTTCAAAAACATTTGTTACACTATTGATGGAAATTGTAAGTTTCTTATTTGAAGCTTTTATTTTATTTATCACGCATTTTTTAAATTACATCATCATTTTATTTTTTATAGGAAAACAATAGTGAAGTGGAAGAATGGAGAATATGTAAATAAGAAAGCTACACAGGCGCATGTGAGTTGGTATAATTGCTATTATATTCATCGTTTTAAAATTTTGTGTGTACAATTAAATGTCAATATATTGATGAACTATATTTGTTTATTAATTATAGAATGAAATGAAACAAAAAAGCAACTCAAGTTGACGAAAATGAACAAAATCCACTCGAAAGAGAAATTATGATGGAGGTTCTAGGTACACGTAGTGGTTATGAATGAGGTATAAGATTCAGAGTAGTGTCATATATGAAAAATAAGAGGGTAAGATGTAGCCCACCACAAGTGCAGTAAACTCAAGATAAATTAATTAGGGCACAAAACGAGTTACAAGATGCTATTTCCCTTAATCTTATAAAGTCTTAACTACAAATCAAGCTCAATGAAGAGTAGCTACATAAGTTATTAGGATTGTTCATAACGAAGAGCAGCACAAGATGAAGAGGTAGCAAAACAAAATTTTGAAATAAAAAGTCTAAAAGAAAATAAAAAGTCTAAAAGAAAGTCAGAACGAAATGAAGCAAATGTTATTAGTATTGTTCATACAAAAGTTATCCTAGACATTGCCAGGAACATATTTGTCATTACTTTTTACTCTTTTAGCATTTTTCCCTTTAGATGTCTTATTAAGATTACCTTTTTTTTAAACTCATTTATTTGTTTTAAAGATATAATAAGATTGTAGAGTTCTAGTTGTTTTGGTTTATGGCCAGACTTAAAAAAAAAAAAAAAAAAACTGGAAGACAGTTGTGTTTTACTAAATCTTACAAGTTTTTTGGAGTTTTGAATTTGACTCAACTTGTATTGTAGCTATGTTCTATTGTTGGTATATATATGTGATTTTTTGGTGATTTAGATCGATTGTATATGTTTGAGATAATTGATTGTATATGTTTGAGATAATTGTTGTTTGCTACTCCGTATTATATATAGAGGTAGGTTTGTTGAGTATATGAATTAATGTGTTGTCATTTTATTTTGCTTTTGTTGTTGGCCTTGACTTATTTTTACTTTTGGCCCACGGATGTTGGTATTAGTTGATTGAGACTTGGTTTGAGGGTTAAGTGACCCCTTTGTCGACGTATATTTTTTACTTTGGTCGACTTAAGGGTTGTAGTAGTTTGGCTGATGCGTTTTTATTTTATTTAAGTTGAATATTATTTTACACTATGTAGTAAACTTATATTTGTGCATAATAAATTATTAATCTTATGATATTTTATTGTTGTGTCTTTTGTAGGACAATGAAGTTTCACTTTGATCGTAGACACGAAGACTAATCAAGACTTCGATCAAGCATATGATTTTCGTGCAAGTTGTTAGATAAATTGAAATGTCCATTCATATTTAGACATATTTTGTTTCTGATTAACTTTAAATGTCATTGATAGTTTTTTTTTCTAAGTATGTTAACATTGTTGATTGAGTCCATTTAGAGAATTAATATTTTCTTAAAATAAAATTATTGCATTATGATCTATGTTCTTGAGATTTCTCAAATGTTTGTATAGTATAAATGTGTAAATAATTTGTATGAGTTATTTCTAATAATTATTTATTTTTGAAATGAAATGAAATGAACTGGTATTTTAGTACAAAATATATGACTTTATGTAACAATTTATTTGTAACGAAATTGGTATAAATTGGTATTTTGAATAAATTTTACCACAATTTGTAACGAAACTTTTGTTACCACTACTAAGATTTGTGTAACCAAACAAGGTGTCGTTAACATTGAATTGGTAACGAAAATGAATTTTTTTTCGTTACAAGAACTTTTTGCAACGAGCTTTACAAGACCAACTTTTGTAACGAAACGTTTCGTTACAAAAGGTTTTTGTAACCAAAATATGACTTTTCGTAACCAATTTTTTCGTTACGAAAAATGCATTTTGTTGTAGTGGGCCTGCTAGAGGTTCTTCCTCATTAAGCTCAAACTCGTGGGCTTTAAGGGTTTGAAAGAGAGTTTCAGCAGACCAAGTATCTATATCTTGAGTGGTTTTGATAATCATTTTGATCATCTTCCACCTATCATCTAGAGACTTAAGGATTCTAAGGTTTATCTCTCTCTAAGTATACTTCTTACCAAGCACATCAAGATCATTCATAATTCGAGTAAAACGAGTATAAGCTGGTCAATGGATTCACCAGTTTTTATCTCGAATGATTCAAATTTCTGGACCGCAGTGGATAGTTTGTTCTCGTTTGGTAAATATTTAAAATATAATTATTGGCTATGCTATCCAAATTGTTTTGCTTCATTTCATCTGTAGTTAATTTTGACCTTGGTTTGGGAACCATAACCCCTACAGCTTTTTCAGGATCTAGTGTAGTTGTATTTGCCACCATAGTAACAATTGGATCATCCCTTACAACAGACACCATCAAGTCATGAGTGGAGGTGAAGATTGCCTCCATTCGAAGCTTCTAGTAATCATAATCTGAGACAGAAAACTTAGGCAATTTGGTAGAATTAGTATCCACGATTGATAACAGATAAGATCAGTTTAAGTAAAGAGATCAAAGATGGTACTGATACTGAGTAAACATAAAATTCACGGATCAGTTCAAGTAGGACAATAAGACTTTCCCTCAAAGTCTTCTTGGTAATCTAGAAACAGCAGTCCACAAGAACTACTGCTCTTATACCACTTATTGGTCCCAAAGTTGAGTTAAAATTAGAATAAGCCTGAAAAGTCTAGAGGGTGAATAGACTTTTAAAACTTTTCTAAAATATCAGAGTTATATGCGGAAATAGTGTTCTTGAAATGTACTCTGCTTATATCAGATTAACTTAGTACTTTTAGATTTAATGTGAGCCTTTACAATTTATACTCAACTTTTTTATTATGAATTTTACTATTGTTCTTGAATCAAGTAATTCGTCTACTCAACACGATTTCTCAATCTAGTTATTTATACGAATTCTTTAAGAACTTATAAGAATATAAAACAGTAAGTAAATGAACACAAAATTTTATAGAGGTTCAACAAATGTCTACATCCACTCTCACAATCCCAGTTGTGATGTTTTATTAACTCGAGCTTCTTGTTGTTTTAAGTCCCAAGACTAAGACTTCGATCTTATCGATTATACCACCAGGTATATCTTCGATCCACTAGTAGTTCTCACAAGCTTACTAGCACACTTGTTTACAAAAGAAAATCACAAACTAAAAAGTAAAACTTCTCTTTAGAATAGCCTTTGAATCTTCTTCTTCAAAACTTGGCTTCTTGTTTTGATCTTCTCGAACTCTGTGAGTTTCTTGAATACTTGAATTGCTCTTTGAATGCTTCGTTCGTTCTGTAATCAATAGTCTTTTCAGTAGAAGATCTCTCGATATTTATAGACTTAGTTCAACAGTTAGTAGTTTATGAAACGAACTCCAACTAACTCTTTAACCGCTTCGTGTAACTCCTTTATCTAACTAACTTCACTTGTTTCAAGTCAGTCTTCATAACTTCCAAACAGTTATTCAGTTACGTTCTTCAACTAATAAGTTTTCCCAACTTATTCTTCAGTTTCGACTTCAGCACTGTAAAATACTCTTCTCAGGTTTTACTATTCTTAGTACTCTGCTTAAGTACTCTTCTTACTTCTATACTTAGATTCTTCAGAATACTTCTTCAATACTTTAGTCCTTCAATTTACTCTTCTTGTGTTGTAGCCTTCTTCTTCTTCTTTAGAGTAATCTTCTAATCTCACTAGTCTTCTGATATATAATAGTCTTTTGATATCTAACTAACTATGTTGTTTGCAATACAATACAAACTTACAAATATGAAACCTATCAATACTACAACTGAACTATATACAGTAGAGTATTTCTAAGTCCTATTCTATAAGCTGTCTATACAATTCATTACATCAGCTTAGTTCCTAACCGTTAGAATATTTTCATGTATCAGATCAGTATTATGACTTCTCAAGATGACTTAGTTAAGATGATTTTTTCCACATATATTGTTAACTTTAAATTGCTTTTTGGCCATCAAAACTTATTATCATGAACTAGGAATTTGTTTCTAGGATTCATATGAATCATATCCCAACAAAATTTATATGGAACACACTTGTATATAAAAAAAAGGTTATCCAAATTGTTTAAAAAAAATATATTAGTTCAAAAAAAATATACATTATTATTCATCATTATTATTCTCATCTCCATTCCCACCATCTTCATTTTCATCACCGTTATACCTCGTCCTCATTTTCCACATAGCATTAGCAATACTCGTATATGCACCCTCCTAGCACGATTATATGAGTTCTCCAGTCCACGGCCTTCGTTTGTATCACCATGCAAAAACTTTTTGAAATAATAAAAAGTAAAATATTTTAGAATAATTTCAAAAATATTTACAAATATGTAGAGAATTATTAATTTCTAGATAAATAATGGAAATCAAAAGAATTTTCATCATTCATTGGGAGATTTCCTAATATAAATTGGAGAAGTGGTTAAATCAAAATCTATTATTAAAAGTGAAAAGAAGATAAGTACTAGAGAATGAAATCCCGACTCAAATAATAATTTTTTTATTTACGGAATTCATTAATTTCAAATATGTGATCAAAAGAGAGTTTTAAAAAGACCCATAACAAAATAGTGATAAAAAAATCAATATTGTCTAAGAGGCGTGCTAGTTTTTTAATATTTATGCGCAAAAACTGGTGTGCAAATCTCTGATCGATAAAACCGTTTAAAATTTAATTTAGGGTTTTTAGGTTATTATACATGCTCCGTATTATTATATCCGTGTAATAACCCATATTTGCCCTCAACAAGTCTCACGCGCTCCATATTATTATGTCTAATGGGGAAGAAAGATGCAAAACCCAGACTGTTGGTCCTGAAAGGAGTATATAACAAGTGTATGGGGGGAATACACTTGTATGCAAATCTTTTTTACTTAAACCAAATATGACTCCAGCAAGGTTGTCCTGGACAACTCTGCTGATATGATTAACTCTTGAAAGATAATTAAACTACTAAGCACTATGGAGTACTTAGTTGAATAGCTATCTAATGGAGTTATATGTGCGGAATTAGTGGTTGGCCCTTTAGTTTCAAACTCCTTTAAGTTCTGAAATCCTTTCACAGTTTCACAGTTTCAGGGAACTTGTCCAAATCTTGTTTTGCACAGTTTTATGAATATATCTTTGAAAGTTCAGTTTGTGTGCTGTGTTGGATGAATGTAAGTACTTGTAAGTAAAACAACACAAGAGTTTATAGTGGTTCAGAGACTCAAACTCCTACATCCACTTTCTCTGATTTAACAGGATAATTCCTTCACTCTTGGAATTAACTTGTTTTATAGTGCCAAGGTGCACTTGATCAACCACACCACTCCTTGGTGCCTTAATCCCTAGGATGTCAAGAGTCCTAGTACCCTTTCTCAACTCAGAACTGAACTGTTCTTCTCTCAACAGTCAGCTCCTTCAACTTCTACTACTACAACCTTCTAACTTTCTCTCTTGAAAGGTATAAAGATTGAAGTTTGGTTCCAACTAATGAGATATCCTTTACAATGAGGTTCTGTGTATAAGGATAGGATATCTCTCTAAGCTTTGTATGAATATACAATGAAGTTTTGCTTAGGATGAAGTGTTTGAAGACTCAGATAGTCTCTTTGAAAGCTTGAAAGCACTTGTGAACTTGTAGGATAGTTGGATGTGTTGAGGTGCTTCAAATGGTCTTCACACTTCTGTATTTATAGACAAAATTGAGAATTTGCCCGTTCGAAAGACAGTCTCAATTGTCCATAAATGTCTTCCTTGAACTCTTCAAACTGAAAGACAGATTCATGATAGTGACATGTCCTTAAATTGGGAAATAAACGGCTGTAACAGTTTTGTCTTCATTCTGCAGCTCTCTTCCCAATGTCTGACTTCAAGATTCACTTAGTCAAACATGGACATTCCTTCTGATGATTGATCCTTGGATAAGGAAAACTTTCCTTATCACTTGGTCAACTCTCCTTATCAAGATCAGCAGTTTCTGTTTATCAGCAGTGTTGGTAAGCTCTTCAGATGACTTGGCTCTTTCCCTTTCCATGAGTCTTAGGATAGGCTTTTGAGCACTCATTGCTTTAGATAAGTGGACTTGACTTCTTCAGCATAGTTGGCTTTGAACTTCAAAGCTTTTGATCTGGTTCAATTGTGCTGAGACAATCTTGCTGGACAACTCTTCTGAACTTGATATTCATGTCAGTAGGCTTGATCTTGATGATCTATTCCACTTAGTTGATCTTCAGATAGGTTATTTCATATTGAGTTGACTTTGATCAGCATTATTGTCCTTCAGCAGACTTGGGGTCAATCCAAAACTGAGCCTTGAGGGGACTTATTCTATATAAGCTTCTAAGCATGAGTTCCCCCTCACTTAGTGCATCTATTGATCTAAGAGCTGCCTAACATATCAGCTTCTCTACTTGTCTTAGGCTACATGTTCCAACAATCCTGAAACATGTTCATGAATTCTGACTTATCTACTTGGCATGACTTAGTGGGGTTTTGGTATCATAATCAAAACTTATTTTATTCCCAAAAATTTCCCCCTTTTTGATGATGCAAAAAACTATACAATCTATGCAAAGGTGACTTGACTACACTTATTACATTTTTCTTTAGTGGAGATGACTGAGGTCAAGTTCCATGAAAGAAAATGTGTTAGTGTATTTTCTGTTTTCATTGCATATAGGTTGGTAGGTCAGACATGTAAGAATTATGTAATGTTGTTTCTTGATTCAAAATGTGTTCAACTATCATTCATTTAAAGATCATTACAAGCATGATGATAGTTGAACAAACATATCAGAGCATGAAACATTACATCAGAGCATAAATTAACAAGGTACATGATCAGAGTATAAATCATAAGTATCAGAGCAAATAGCACATATCAGAAGACTTGAGCAACTTTCAGCATAGATGACCAAATCAATCAGTATTTTTCCATTTCAGCACAAAATGGTCAAGAGGACTTAGCCAATTAAGAGATTGTCTTCAGGAGGTGGCACCATCCCATACTGTGCCCACACCCTTTTCTTTAACTCCATGGCCTCTTGGTTAGTACCCTTTGGTCCAAGTACCATCCTGTTCAGTTTCAGGATCTCAAGGAACTCTTGGAAAATCTTGGATTGGTCAATCCACCCATCCAGCTTGGGGGGCATGAAAATGATTGGTTTAGGGGCAGTGAGTTCAATTCTTGCCAGATCTGCAGCTGCAAGAAGTTGCTGGTATAGCTCCCTGTAGTACTCAATCATAAATTCAGTGAATGTGGAGTTGACATCCTTTCCTTTCCATCTGTCAATGACATAGTAGTCATAGACAAATTCCCTTTTTGCCTCTTCCCATATATCATTCAGCTGAGTTGGGACCCATTTATCCAAGTGTGGATATTTGGTGTCCATGGGAATCAGCAGCTGTGGCTTCAACTTGGTGTAAGTAGCTCTCCTTCTTCTTGGCTTCTGAAAATCAGCCCTTCTCTTGTCTCTTGCTCTGTTTGCTTCTTCAATTAGATCCATTTTTTCTTGGGCTCTCATCATAGCTAGCTTTTGTTGTGTTTCAGGATCTTTACCATATCCTTCAACAAACAGTTTGGATGGATCATTGATCAGCACTGTTGTCTTCTTCTTTGGTTGAGGTCCAAAGCCTTCTTCATACAGTACTTCAATATTCTCAGCAGCTTTGGGACCTTCAGTGGACTTAGTCTCAGTAGACTTTTCAGTCTCAGAAGACTTGGCTTTCTCAGCAGTTTTGGTCACTTCAGCAGTTTTGACCTTTTCAGCAGTCTTGGCCTTTTCAGCAGTCTTGCTCTTTTTGGAGATAGGCTCTTCTTCCTCAATTCTGAATTCAGGAGGAAGTTCAAGGCTGTTGGGAAAATCAGTGAATGTTTCAGGTTTTCTTTTATTTCCCTTGGCCTTCTTGATCTGTCCTCTAGTTTGGACACCTTCAGCATCTTTCTCCAAACCAGATACCTCTCCTCCTAGCCTTTGCTGCAATCTGACTCTTTCTTCCTGTGCTGAAGCAACAGAGTTCTTTAGAGCAATTGCTAGTTGCTCATCTTCATCAAGATCCTCCAGATTCAGCACTCCTGGTTCCTTTACCTTGCCTTCAGGCATCTTGTCCTTGCCCTTATCTGATCCACCAATTTACAAGGCACCCTTTGCCCTTGCTCTTTCTCTTTCCCTCTTTTTGGCAGCATCAAAGCACTGGGGCTTCAGCTCACTCATTGTGGTTGCCATGAGGGACTGGGCTTGGTTTAAGGACTTCATCTCCTCCAGCAGATATACATTCTCATCATGTATATTTTGCATTCTATCACTGCTCAAGCTAAGGAAAGCTAGAACAGGCTTCATCTTCTGCTGAACAACTTCTTCCATAGTTGTTCTGAGGGATGCATCAAGGCTTGCCTGTAAGAGATCAGTGAGGTTGGCCACTGCACTTTCAGCAATTTTGGCCATCACTTCTTGGGAAAACTTTTCTGAGGCAGCCTTCACCATTACTAGCCTCATCTCTTCAGCTCTCTTCTTCTGAATGGCTGTTTTCTTGCTAAGTGCTTGCTTGACAGTCAATCTAAGAGCTTTGACATTACTGTTTGATTATCTCTAAGTAGCTTCTGCTCTTTCTTGACTTCTTTGGAGATGGATTCCATGCTGGTTTTTGCCTTTTGGACTTCAGCGGAGATGGTCTGCAACCCAGACTCTACTCCACTGATCCTTGCTTCAATTATGGGCAACACCACATCCTCTGAACCAGTGAGTCTCATTTCAACAGCTGCCAAGGTTCTACCTTGCTCATCCAAAGTGCCTGAGGTTTCAGCATAAGCAGTTTGGATTTGATGAGCTAAGGAGTCCAGTTTTGATGAATGTTCACCAAGAATTGCTTGGGCTGAGCTGGAATCCACCTGAATGTGAGTGTCAGTTAAAAGATCATCTTCAAAGATTTGATCAAATGTAAGACTCTGTTACATCAGCAGCCTTCTTCTCATTTCCAACTTCTCTTGACTCCCTTCAATATTGATGTCCCCACACAAAGGAACAAGCCTCCTTTCACCAAGGGATTCTTGAAGTTCAGACTTGACTTCAAGAATAATCTGTCGTTCCTCACTTATTCCACCCTCATTTGGTGGTACACTCACAATCTTAGTAATAACTACCTCTCTTTCATCCACAACTCCCTCTGTTTTTTTTTTCACTACTCTTTCCTTTTCCACTCCTTCTCCTAGACCTGCAGCACCTTTACCCTCAACAGGGTTCAAAGATAGCAGTTGTTGGGAGATCACAGTGCTTCTTTCAGCAGCCACTGAGTCATCCTGAATGATTAAGAGCTGATCAGTGTCCAACTCTCCTGACACTGAATAGGCCTTAATCAAACCAGCTTCTAAAATAGGAGCCTCAACATCTGTAAGCTGTGCCTTGGGTTCAGAAGAACCTTCATTGGCAGATGCATCTTTGGCTGTGTCACCATCTTTGGTCAACACCTCTGAAGATAGAGAGCCCTTTCTATGATAGGTTACAAGAGGATTTGAAAACATGCTGGTTTCAAGAGGGTTGGGATGAGAGGGTTTGGGAGGGTTTGAAGGGTCATCTTTGCCATCATCATTATTTGAGCTTCTATCAGGGTGTTTGATCCCTTTAGCCAGTCTCTCTTTCTCTTCAGCAATCTTGTCAGCTACTAACTCTGCAAATATTTCCTCATGAGTGAGGAATCTGGTCTTGATCACTCCAGCAAAGTGAAGTAGTCTGCCCTCTTCTATCTGCCACCAATTTGCACCTTTGTCTTGAATGACTTGTGCAATTTCCATGATTGTTTTGTCTTTGACATCCACCAGCATTCTCAGATCATGAAACATAGTCTGAATTCTTGGAAATTCTGCAAGCTGTGGGTACAAACTGTCCACAGTAGCCCTTGCTCCACCTCTGAGCATACTCTCATAAGTATACTCCTCCTCATCTCCACTTGAATGGGGACTTTGTGTTATAGGGGAGATGGCTCTGGTTTCAGGGATATTGGCTTGAAGAACAGCTTCAGGAAGATTGAATTCAGGAGGGTTGGCTTCAGAAGGGTTGGGTGCAGTAGAAGGTACTTCAGTTGCTTTTGATAGCAATGGTTATGAAGGAACTTTGCTCAGGGGTGTTGGCTCTAGAAGTTCATGTTCTAAGGCTTGTGAATACTTTAGCATTGATGAATCAAGTGGAGACAAAAGTCTTGATTCATCCACATCAATATCTGCCAACACATCCATTGGCCCTCTTTGTGCACTCCCTTCTGGAGAATATCTCTTGGTAAGATCAACAGGGGTAATGGGTTGGTTTGTGGGGGTAATGTGAGTTTCAGGTTCAGAATTTTGGGTTTCAGGAAGGTTGGGCTCTATTGATTGGTCTTCAGGGACTTTGGACTCAGGGGTTCCAGAACCAAAAGAGTTGGTCCTGGACTTGGATTTAGTCCTACTTTCTGCCCTACTTTCCCTTAGAGCCACTTGAAGTGTCCTTTCCTCCTGAAGCTCTAGAATCTTGTTAGTAGGCTTGGCTCTCCTCTTGCAAGCCCTACTGCTCCCACTACCTTCTTCTTTCTCAGGGACAACTTCCCTGGGCCTCTTATCACCCTTCTTTTTCTGCCTTGTCTCATTGTATTTTTGTGTCAACTCTTTTGAATGATCAGAAGGGACTTGGACTCCCTCTTCTGCAACTTCTTCAATCTCAGTTGAAGCTCCTGATGTTTCTTCTGAGGGTAGTTGAGACAATTTCTTTGTCTTCACAGCCCTGGCCTTTGTCCTCTTCTTCACCTTTGGCTTCTCCTCTTGCTTCTCTTCAGCAGGTTTGGCCAGCTGGCAGCTGCATCCTCCTTTGTTCAGTTTTCTTGCTTAACTTTCTGAACAATATTTTCTGGGCAGAGAGGGGCTTTGCAAATGTTTGCATCTCAGAATAATGAGCAAACTTCTCTATTAGTATGCTTGCCCTTGTGCAATACTTGAGTTTACCCTCCAACACAACCTTGTGGTGGACTTTCACTTTAAACTTTGCCTTTTCCTTCATCATCTCAGACAAGATGAAGGTTCTCCAATCAAATTTGATGCCCTTATCACTGGCATCAATTACTGCAGCCATAATCCTTATTCTTAGAGCACTCACTTGCTCCAGGCTGCCAGTATTGCTCAATAGACTCTTGGTGATTACCTCAAACAAGTTCAGGAACTTTGGTTTAAGAGTCCTTTTATGTTGAGTAGAGGAAATTGGCCCTAGAACAAGGAGCCATTCCTGAGCAATTTCTTGCTCATGGCCATTCCCATAGAATTCTGGATTCCTCCCTTCAGACGGCAATCCAAAAGCTGCATCTACTTCTTCCTCAGAAAATTTCACCCTGTGAAATCTTTCTTCCTCTTCTCCTTCAGCTATGTAGGATAGCCTTGTTGTAACTTCTCCATCTTCTGGCTTCCCTCTCCACTTAAAGAATGCAAAGAACTCAGCCATGTAGGTTTCAAGGCAAGAATCTGGCTTTTCTTGCATGAACTTTTGAAGTCCTGCCCTTCTCAACCATCTCAAGGTTGGAGTAATTTCTGGATCATCACTTTCAAAAGAGATGATTGGCTCGAATATGAGATTGTTCTTGTGACTGAGATAACCAAAGTCAAGGTCTAGATCCTTGTTGGTGAAATCTACAATCATTTCAGGTCGAGCTTTGGGAGCCATTGAAGAAATAGTAAGGTTTTTGAGAGATTTTGAGAAGATGAAAGCTAGGGTTTGAATGCTTGGGGAAGAAATGAGCTTCTGGGCTTCTTAAGTCTTGTGAATATTTCAAAAGGAATGTATGTCAACGAGTAGGTGAGTCTTAAGGCAATTCAACGGTTTACAAATGAGAAAATCAATGTTGGACGGCCAGGATTGATTTCAGGGGAGTTGGCCAGTTTTGATCCAACGGTTATTAACCAATGGAACAGTGGAAAACTATTTTTATTCAAACATGGGAAGGAGTTTAATGTTAATTTAAAGCTGGGGGTTATCAAGGTAGATCATGTCTCGAATTGTTTAATGCAAACAAGAGTTAAATCTTGGCATTTAATGCATTGAAAGTGACTTTTTGGGTAGGGGACAAATTGAATCCTTGAAAAGGTGGTATCTTTAAGAGGAATGGGACAGTTATCAAAATAGGTAATGATTACTCAAAATAGGTGCTTATCAGACCAAGATTTGGTTTGATAGCCAAGACAACTTATCTGACCCTACATGTGTCCTGGAGTGTTGTGGACAAGTGTCCTGAATTATTGTGGACAAGTGTCCTGATTTTCCATGGATAAGTGTCCTGACCAGTTTTCTGAATTTCAGTAGACTTGACCAAGTCTGCTGAATATCACTTTCAGTTCCCCCTTGATTGATCAACTCCTTTGGACTTACTTGTCCAACTTCCCTGGATCCAAAAGTCCCAATTCTGTTGATAATTCCAAGAATCTTGCTTCAGCAAGTGGTTTGGTCAAGATGTCAGCGTTTTGATGATCTGTATAGATTTTCACCAATTTGATATCCTTCTTCTCCACATGGTCTCTGATGAAGTGATGCTTGATATCCACATGTTTGCATCTTGTGTGCAAGACTGGATTCTGTGATATTGCAATGGCACTATTGTTGTCACAGAATATTGGCACTTCAGCAGAGTTGACATTGTAGTCCCTTAGTTAGTGTCTCAACCAAAGGATTTGAGCACAACAACTTCCAGCTGCAACATATTCAGCTTTAGTGGTGGAGGTAGCCACTGTATTCTGCTTTTTAGAGAACCAAGATATGAGCTTGTTCCCTAAGGATTGACATGTCCATGAAGTGGACTTTCTGTCAATTCTACAACCTACACATTCAGCATCTGAGTAACCAGTTAGCTCAATGTTGTCATCAGCAGGGTACCAAAGGCCAAGATTTTCAGTGCCTTTGAGATACCTCAAGATCCTCTTAGCAGCCTCTAGATGGCTCTTCTTAGGATTGGCTTAAAACCTTGCACAAACACCTACTGCAAAGGTGATGTCAGGTCTGTTGGCAGTGAGGTAGAGGAGTGGACCAATGATTCCTCTATACTCAGTAGAGTTTGTTGGAACACCACTCTCATCTGGATCCATCTTCCAATTTGTGTTCATGGGGATCCTTACTGGCTTGCTGGTTGCACACCCAAATTTCTTGATCATTTCCCTGGTGTATTTTGCTTGGTTGATGAAAATTCCTTCTTTTGATTGCTTGACTTATAAGCCCAAGAAGAAGTTCATCATCCCCATCATTGACATCTCAAACTTGTTTTGCATAAGCTTTGAGAACTTTTCACATAGCTTCTCATTGGGGGATCCAAATATGATGTCATAAGCAAGATGTCCTCTCCTTCAGTGATTCTCAAGAGAGTTCTGTCCACAGTTCCTTTTATAAAACCATGATCCAAGAGGAACTGTGACAGTGTGTCATACCAAGCTCTTGGGGCTTGCTTGAGTCCATATAGAGCTTTCTTCAATCTGTAGAACTGGTTTCCAATTTCAAAACCAGGTAGTTGCTCTACATAAACTTCCTCTTTCAAAACTCCATTCAGAAATGAACTTTTGACATCCATCTAATACACTTTGAACCTCTTGTGGGCTGCATAGGCTAGGAATAGCCTTATTGCTTCTAGCCTTGCCACAGGTGCAAATGTTTCATCATAGTCAATTCCTTCTGATTGACAGTAGCCTTTTGCCACCAATCTGGCTTTGTTTCTGACTATCACATCATTCTCATTCTTTTTGTTCTTGAACACCCACTTAGTTCCAATAACATCTTGATGTGTGTATCTCTCCGCTTTCAGTTTAGCTATCTCTCTCTCTTCCTCTACTAGGTCCAAGGCCTCTCTCATTAGCTCTTCATTTTTCTTCTCATCGAAATAGGTGATTCGATGCGATCCTAACCGGGCCTCTGGGGTATTACTGCTGTTGTCCCATACACCAATTGAAAGGGGGACTCCCCTGTAGTTAACTTAGGGCTGGTTCTGTAAGACCAGAGGACATTGTCCAGCTCTTTCACCCATCCTCCTTCTATCTTTTGCAAGCGTGTTCGGATACCGTCCACTAGAATCCTGTTTGTGACCTCCACCTGACCATTGGCTTGTGGGTGGGCTACTGAGGTGAATTTATGTACAATGTTCCACCTCCAACACCATTTTCTTACTCTCTCTCCGTTGAATTGCGTTCCATTATCTGAAACTAGAACCCTTGGCACTCCGAACCTGCAGCAAATGTGTCTCGCTAGGAAATTGATCACATTATCCTCTTCTATCTTGGCCAAAGGTGCGGCCTCTACCCACTTGCTGAAGCAGTCCACTGCCACGATTAAGAATTTCCTTCCTCCAGGTGCCATGGGGAAGGGCCCTACTAAATCTATCCCCAATTTTGCAAATGGACAGGGCGAATACATAGCACCCATCTCCTCCGTAGGTAACCGTATCTAAGGTCCATTCTTCTGACATCTCTCACATTTCTTCACGAATTCTCGAGCATCCATTATCACACTGGGCCAGTAGAAACCTGCCCTGAACACCTTTTCACAATAGTCTTGTACCCCTCATGACTAGCTGCACCACCCTCATGGATATCCTTGATTACAAATTCTGCTTCCTATTTCGAGAGACATCTCAAATAGGGTTGTGTAAAGGACCTTTTGTACAACTGATCCCCAAGGATACAATATTTCAACCTCAAAGCCTTGGTTTCCCTGGACGCTGGAACCGCGGGATCTCTGTTCAACTCTTCCCATACCTCTTTTCTCCAGTCATCTCCTTCTGTTATCTCTCCGATTAAGGTTTCTGTTGCCAGTCGATCCGCCACTAACAGGGTTATCTTCCCCTGCCCCTCCAACTCAGTGGAACTGGCTAATTTGGACAATCCATCTGCTTTTGTGTTTTCTTCCCTCGGTATCTGTATCACCTCGAAAGCATGGAATTTGTTCTTCAAGTTCCTCACTTGCTCCAAATACGCAATCATCTTTTCGTCTTTGGCAAGGTACTCCCCCATTACTTGCTGCACCACCAACTGTGAGTCTGAATATAGAGTAACCTTCTGTGCTCCTAGCTCTGCTGCCATGTTATCCCCTCTAACCAGGGCCTCGTATTCTGCTCCGTTATTAGAAGTTGAAAACCGGAACTTAACGGCAACTTGTATCTCCTGACCCTCAGGGTCTACCAGTACTATCCCTGCCCTGCATCCCAGTGCCGATGCGGAGCCGTCCACGTACACTTTCCATCCTTCCATCTCCTCGGTTCTGGTGGATTCTTGGATAAAATCCGTCAGGGCCTGGGCTTTAATGGCCCTCCTGGGTTCATAATCAACATCATACTCCTGCAACTCAACAACCCATTTGACCATTCTTCCAGACAAGTCTGCTCTCCCTAGTACCTGCTTCAGGGGATAATTAGTTCGCACAATAATTTTATAAGACAAGAAATATGGGCGTAATCGCCTAGTTGTCACTACCACCGCCAGGGCTGCCTTTTCTATAGGAGGCTGCCTTTATTAGTCCGAAAGGCATGCGTATATATCCGAAGGTACCACATGCTGCAATAAAACATACCTTCGGGATATCAAGGGGATTCAACTGAATCTGATGGTATCTTTGGTATGCGTCCATCATGCTGAGCAACTCAAAACCTGATGTCGCGTCCACCAATTGATCGATCCTAGGCAAGGGATAATGGTCTTTGGGGCATGCTTTGTTTAAATCCCTGAAGTGGATGCACATCCTCCACTTACCAGCTCCTTTAGACACAAACACTGCATTTGAGAGCCATTCAGGAAATTGTACCCTCTTTTTATGTCCTGCATATGAGAAGTCAATTATTTTCTTAATATGTGTGCATGAGCTTAGGATGAAATATATTTTGAATTGGAGGGAGTATTACTTTTCTCTCATGTTTATTCTACCCCTTATTCAATGTGTGTAGAGAAGTTTTAAACAATGGAACTAGATGGAATAGGAGATGGAAAAATAGTCTCTTTGAAGAAGCACGCTTGGGTACACAGCCTAAGTGAGGGATACATTCGCTCGAATGTTGCCTCCGGAAGCAACATCTTGTTCTACCTAAATAATGATAGAAGATGGAATGAAGAACTTGTTCGACAAGCTTTTCCTCCATTTGAAATGGAAGCTATTTTATGAACGGGAGTTGGAGATACGGATTCATGACGCTAATGGGAAATACAAAGTGAAATCAGGATATAAGGAAGCTCAAAAGATGAAGATACATAAATATGATCTCCCCGCCACATCTGACCCTTCTAAACTTAGGCAGTGGTGGAAAAGAATCTGGGACTTAAGGGTTCCACCAAAGGTAAAAATCTTTGCATGGAAAGCATGCCAAGAACTTCCTGCAACAGAAGGAAACCTAGAACCAAGGCGCCAAATTCCCATCCTTCCTCTTTGTGGTTTATGCGGCTTTTTTATGCCAAATGTAAATCACGCGATTTTCCAGTGCACATGCGTGAACAGAGTTGGAAGACTCTAAATTGGGATAGCCTCATCAAAAGGGGTAGAGATCTCTCAACCATGGAATTCTTACTGCTAATTGCGGATAGAAAGGAAGAAAACCAGCTTGAGGAGATTATGATGATTGCATGGGGGATATGGCATGAAAGATGCTCGATTCTCCATGATCCCCAAGCAAGACTCAAGATGATAGATTCTAAGATAGGAGTACGAGTTATTAATTATCTTCAAACCTTTCAGAGTACGGATAGAGATTGGAGAAAAATTGAAAGATGTAGAGAAGAGGAAAGGCCGATTGAAGAGGGGAATAATAGTTGGGAAGTCCTGTTTTGGGAAACTGATGGGGCTTTCAACATGGAGGAGAGGAAATATGGGATTGGAGGAATCATCTATGACACAAGTGGAAATAACATTGCATGATTTGCTGAAAAAACTATACCATAAAGAATCCCTTTGGGAGTGGAACTAAAAGCTATACTCAAAGGACTCTCAGAAGTTAGACGGCTGGGGAGTGATGCAGTGGAGGTACGATCAGATTCAACGCAAGCTATCCAACTGATACGAGGGGGATGTGAGGGACTTGGGCCGGAAAATATGATTGCAAATAAAATATACCAATTTTCACTTGAATTTGTAGTGTGCAGATTCAAATACATCCCTAGGGCAATGAACAACAACGCTCACAAATTGGCTCTGAAAGCAGTGAACTCTACCATTTCTCAAGATTGAAATGGAGAAGTTTTTTTCCTTGAAGAGGAGAGAAGCCGAAGCACATGATTTTTATCTCTAGAATGTTGTCGAGTTTTCTTTTGGGAACCTCTTCGAGTCTAAAAAAAAACATTGTTGTTGCTATATTATTTTTTCCTCTTGTTGCTATATTATTTTTTCCTCTTGTTTCTTCTACTCCTTATTAGATGTGGGATATAAATCTCATATGTTTGTTTGTTACTAACACTCTTACTTTTACATTTTTCTTCTCTCATATTCTCATATGATTGTTTGTTATTATCATTGTTGTTGTTATATTGTTTTTTCCTCTTGTTTCTTCTACTCCTTATTAGATGTGGGATATAAATCTCAAATGCGTGTTTATTCATAAAACTCCTACTTTTATATTATTTCTTTTACTCAGTTTCGATGTGGGACATAAATTTCATATGTTTGTTTGTTACTGACACATCTAGTCTTTTAGAACCTTTTTGATGTGGGGCATAAATTTCATATGTTTGTTTGTTACTAACATATCTAGTTTTATATTGCTTTTCTTTCATATTTATTCTACACCTTATTCAATGTGGGACAAAAATCTCATATGTTTGTTACTGAAATCTTACTTTTTTTTTAACTTATGTTTCTTCTATTTCTTATTCGATATGAGACATAAATCTCATATGTTTCTTTGTTACTAACATTGTTATTATTATATTATTTTTTCCTCTTGTTTCTTCTACTCCTTATTAGATGTGAGATATAAATCTCATATGTTTGTTTGTTACTAACACTCTTACATTTAAATTTTTCTTCTCTCATGTTTCTTCTACTCCTTATTCGATGTGGGACAAAAATTTCATATGTTTGCTTGTTACGTTGTTGTTGTTATATTATTATTTTTCTCTTGTTTCTTCCACTCTTTATCGATGTGGGACGTAAATTCCATATTTTAATTTGAGATTTATGAAATATGAATTATGGAGAATGAATGATGAGATATTTTAATTTAATATTTATTATTTTATGATATTAGTGTATTTATTTTAATATGATTTTTATAAGATGTATATTTTTTTAATGTAACATAGAGAATATAAAAAAAAATATAAAGATTATTTACCGGTTGAACTGGTGTCTAATCCGATTTGGTCACATCAAAACACTGATTCAATTAATTTTATTAATTGTTTCCTTGAGCGATGTTACTGTACTCTCTCGCAGATCCCCAAACTCTCTCTCACACACGCACTGCAAGTCTGAAACTGTTTGGCACAACAATGGCAATGTTGTTTGGAGCAGCGACGTCTACCAATGACGGACCCAGAAATGGATGTTAAGAGGGGCCAATTTTTTTTACAATTATATTTTCTTAATCAATTTTATTTTAAGGGCTAGTTTTTTTTATTTATATTATACAAGTATATGACCTAATTGCAAAAGAGTTTAAAAAATACTAAAGTACTACAAAAGTTGTCTTCTTTTTATCAATAATATTTTTAAACCTGTAAAATATAATTCTTTTGAGATCAGTTTTACAATTAAAATTCTTAAAAATAAATATTTTATATATAAATACCAAAAGTGCAATAAGATTTTTTATTTTTTTTTGTAATTGTTTTCTTTATTATTTCATTTGTTAAATCGCTAATTGCTATTTTGTTGTGAGATCAACTAGGCGTTAAGTTGACGATATTAGCACTTCTTCAAGAAATCTGATTTTTTAATTTTCTTATGCTAGTTTGCTGAAAGAATAATCCATAATGCAGTATCATCCATGTGATACAATAGGCACATATAGAAATTAAACAACATTTCACTTTATAGTTACATCTGTTTCTGTATAGAGCTTTTGAAATGAGAAATGTTGGGATATTCAGGTCAATTGATATCCCTATGTATTGTTTTGATAAATCAAATCAACTTGTAATATGATAAGTTGTATTGTATACACAACTTCATTATTCATCTTGTAATAGATTAGTTCTAGTCAGCATCAGCCGAGGGGGAACCCAACTGATGTAGTGGAGAGACACGCCAATGCTCAAGAAGAGAAGAGAAGAAGACCTAAAGAGGAGAATCAGTCGAGGGGGAACTCGACTGATCCAACTGAGTATGATCAGCTGAGGTCTCATCAGCTGAGTATCACTATCTGTTGAGGATCCAAACACAGCTAAGGACCAAGCAGGTAACTAGACAGGCGAGGTCCATACAGCTAGGGAAACAATCAAGATGCCAAGTGTCAAGATCATAAGAGTAGAACCCAAGATCAGCTGAGTCAGTCAGCTAAGGCAAAAGATCATCCGTTCATATATATTGAAGGATCAATCAGAGCTAACGTGGACCAATAGGAAGACGACAACAAACACCAAGATTCTGACACATCATAGTACATTAGAATGGAAAATCAATGATGCATTAAATGTTACGTGGGAACGGTAACATTTAATTGAATAAATCAAGAAAGATTGTGATTCCCAAAATTGTGGGGATTGATTGCTACCATCCAACGGTAATATTCAAGATCTAAATTATGAATATAAGTTCATTATCATATCTCACACACGAGTGAAGGGATGCAAAGGTTAAGCAAATGTTCTTAAGTGTTTATCAATCAGAAGAGCTCAAGAAGAACTTCAATGAAGATCCAACAAACATCATCTTCCAAACAGTGAGTGAACTCATAATCACAAAGCCTAAATTGTCATTCAAATATATTCCAAGCTTAGATAGAATTTCCCAATCCTAGCTTAAGGCTAAATTAAATTGTAAGGGAAATTCTCACCTAGTCCACATACACGAAACCCACCTTCTATACTAAACCCTTAGAAGCCAAGTTAGTGTCAATCACTGTAAGAGTACTAGTTCCTCATAATGACCAGTGGAGACAGTTGCACTTTGAAAGTGTATCGAGCTCAAAGTTTTCTCTTGGGACTATAAAGTAGCAAGATGTGTTACTCTTGACATGTTAAATATTACAAGCCCTTGTAAGGGATTAATATCACACCTGGGCTGTGAGAGTGGATGTAGGACAAGGAGCACTATGCCAAATAAGTTGATAGACATCAGTTATAAATACCGCTGTAAATTGATATCAGCAATCGCTGTGGTACAAAGCGCTATAAAAAGGGGGCCCTGATAGACAGCGGTTAATATTTATATACAACAGTAGTTATTTAGCGTGTTTGTTTCTTTGAAACCGATGTTGTATGTACTTAGTATTAACCCCTTACAATGTCTACGATAGCAGTTTGGTTTAGCTACAACAACGGTTATGAACCGCTGTTATTTGGTTTTACTACAACTATTTTTAACCGATGTTATTCCGTCAAAATCGATGTTGTATTAATACTTATGACAATTGTTTTATTAGCTACGATAGCGATTTTTAACCACTTTTGTAAATATCCAATATTTTTTTTTAAAAATCCAGAATTTTAATTTGCTAAATTCATAAAAATAAAATACAAATTAAAAAAAAAGTCAATAATTGATAAATTGGGAATACATTAAAATTCCATACAATATCAATCAATCATCATAATTAATGTTCAATGCACGATACACCCATGTATATCTATATATTCAATGCACGATAATTGCATGTATATATATATATATATATATATATACGATATATATATATATATATATGAATGTATATTGTAGACATACTAATGATCAATTACAACTCATGCGTACATAATGTTCTTGGGACTCGAGGGCTTGTGAGCGAATGCCTCCTTCCTTCATCTTCGTATTCATCACCATCAATCCTCTTTCTTTTAATAAGTAAAATCAACTTGTATTTGCCAAAAAAAAAATAAAAATATAATGCACACAGTTTTGTTATGATCAAGTTAAAATAAATGCAAGTAATTTAATTTACAATTCTTTCTGCCTTTTCTTCATGTTCTTCCCCTTCAAACTCTCCATCTTTATTCCTATTTCCATTTTTCTTTCTACTGAAGAAAGAGCATGCACAAATGAGAATTTCAGGGCCTTAGAAAAAACTAAGACTTGAAATCTTGTATCTTGAGATTCTGTTTCATAAACAACAAACACAAAGTGAGTGGGAGAGAGACCTTGAGTTTGTATAGTAAAAGAACTTGTGGGTGGAGGAGAAGATGATGAGAGCGACGTCGGAACGTGGACAACGTGTTGCGATGATGTAGGGAAGGAACGGTCAGGCTGCGAGCGTGCGGCTGTACGATAGAGAGTATGTGGAATGTGCGTGTCACTATGGTGTACCGACGTTCTTCTTGGTCCGGCTCTGGAATTTTAATTTTAATTAACCCCATACTCTCACTTAACTACATATACGGATATACGGGAGTGAGGGGTGGGGCGGTTGATAATATATAATATAATATTGATGCAGACAAAATATGTCGACCTATGGAAGGATGACACGTGGAAAAGAGATAAAAGATATCCTTTGAGTTATATTGAATATATAATATGATTTTGTGAATATTTGACTATTTATCTTCTTTATTATGTGGATAATTGTTGATAAACAGATGATGGACTTTTATGATGATGGATTGGGCTAAGTTCGAGGCCAAGCCCATGAGAATTGAAGTAAATGGGCTTGATAATGATGAGGATCGGCCCTGATATGAAGAAGTCTTAAGTCTTCCATCTTTTTAGGTAGGTTGTTAAGCTAGAAGATGGATTAACGGAGTTTAAACCTGCAGGGGCTCAAGCACCTGGAGCTCCTAAAGGGTTGAATTACTAGATTCATGCGGGTAGTTGGACCCCACGATGCGGATGACGAAGCGTGCCCAAGGAATTCGCCCACTCCCTCCTTTCTCGGAGTTCGGGTGAGCTGACTAAGGCAGGTAAGCCTTTGACTGAAGACTACATGGCCCATTACTTGGAGAAAACCATGGGCAGTTGTGATATAACGGAAAGTGGATAAACCCATCCCCCAGGTACGCCTATATATATTTATTCATCATCATTACGCAAATGTTACATTATTTGAGCACAGAACACACGCTATACACATGAATTGAGCATACGAATATACATCATGTTTATATATTCATATATTTTAACGTTTGCACACACTATGGAGAACGATTTTACCCTCGGTTGACTGTTCTCCGACCACACATTATCTTGGTGATCACTAGTTTTCTAACTTGAGCGTCGGAGTCCCCGCGCCGGAGAACCCTCTAGTGTGTTTTGCAGGTTTTCGATTTTTGAAACTCTCACTTGTAAGAAAATTCCCAAAT
The DNA here is from genome assembly GCA_963675135.1 of Galeopsis tetrahit. NCBI lineage: Eukaryota > Viridiplantae > Streptophyta > Magnoliopsida > Lamiales > Lamiaceae > Galeopsis > Galeopsis tetrahit. The sequence continues at coordinate 38,174,388 of OY776122.1, forward strand.
CTTTCTTCTATATTTCTCTTCGAAAACCTAGCAATGGCTGTTATCGATTTGCTTAACAAGAAAAATAAAGTGATAGGTACGTTCGAACCAGAACGATGGGTTGCAGAGCGCAAGATTTTTGTGGAAAGTATTGTCCACTTCGCCGGAAAGCAAAAGCCAGAGAATCAGGCGATTCTCGACATGTGCAAAAAAACAGGGCTTCGTACATACTTGGAGGCATATCCCAAACAAGTATTTGAGCTTGAAGCGGTGGAATTTTATCTGCAACTGACTGAAGATGATGATACAGTCACGATATTTCTATTGGAGCAAAAGGTAACTTTTGCTCGAGACCATCTCCAACAGGCATTCCAGTTGCTTGGTGGAGTTGTTCATATTGCGACCTACAATGAAGGATTAAAGAAGGAATGCGTTGAAAAGTGGATAGGTGGGAAGATTAAGGCGAAGAATCTAACCAACCTCAAGAAGTCCATACTACCTCAACCTTTTAGGTTTTTGACGGACATTGCTGGAAAAATCTTGTTGGGACAACAGTGTAGTCAAGACGGACTAACTGCCCTTAAGATTAGAGTTATGGCTACAATCGTAGATGAAGTTGATGGAGATTGACAGGGATTCTTTTTGGAGAGATTGTTGTTCGAGAAGGAGAAGATATATTTGGATGAGGCGGATAAGGAGTACAAACTCAAAGGGACTTTGGGTTTTGGTAATAAGCTTAGTATTCTTTTATTTGGAGTAAGCCTAAGAAATTCCATCAAGGGAAGTTCTTGTTCAAGAAAGAGGCTTTGGATAATGATTCATCTAGGGGGTCAATGTACAGAACATATGATGAAGATGAGGAAAGGACTAAGGCCAGACATGATCCAAATTATGGAGAGATCACACCTCAACACTCAGAGGAGTCCGATGAAAAAGCTTCACAATATAAGGATGTAAGTACCCCCTGAATCCATTGTTGTTACTTCTAAGAAACAAATGAAAGCCAAGCAAAAATCCAAACCTAAGCCAAGAGCCAAGAAAATAAAACCTACCACACCCAAAACTGATCCCGTACCTGCTCAACCTTTAGACCAAGTACCCTTAACCCATTCTTTTTCTAGTTCATAAGTTACATCTACTTCAGCTGATGAAACTGAACATAACTCACCACTTCATCACCCCATCCCACATCCTTCACCAAAAAAAACTTCACCTAAACCAACTCATGAACCTACTTCACAAAATCCTCAATCCATTCACACTGAAACCCAAACCCAACCATAACCTGAAACCCAACCTCAACCCCAAACCAAACCTATGTTGTCTATGATTCAATATCCTATTTGCATCAGAGAGAGGATGATTAGGATGGATCTAAGTGATGTGATTCAAAGGGAGTTTAGGGGGCTTAATTTTAATTCAGATGAGTTTGAGCAAATCCTAAGAGTGAGCACTTGGGTGCATCTTAGAAGGAAAGAGATTGATGACCTAGTTGTTGTGATGGAAGGGATGGGAGGCCAGAAAAAGTTCCAAGACTGGGAAATGTAATAGGCTGAAGCTGCAAATGTGAAATCTTTCACTGAGTTACTCTCACCAGAAGTTGTTGTGAGAATGGTGGAGAGAATCTCTGCCTTGTCATTTTCTGATAATGTTGAAGAACAAGCAGAGGCAGCAGAGTGTGAACCTCAGTTGGAAAATGAGGTTATTCCAGATGAGGAAATATTGTTAGAAGAGAAAGTTGGATTGGATGCTGAGATAGATCCTGTTGGGATATGAATCCTATAAACAATGTTCTAGTTGATGAAAGTATGTTTTGATGGCCAAAAGCAACTTAAAGTTAGTGATATATGTGGTTCTAAGTCATCTTAACTAAGTCATCTGAATGTAAGATTACTAATCTGATGAGAAACTTAAATTGAGATTACTGATCTTAATGCTAACTGAAATAAGTTTACAGATCTTATTAAGTAATAGTAAGAGTAAAATTACTGATCTTAACTGAGTCATATGGAATAAGATTACTGATCTGAGTATGGAAATTGAGAATAATTTTAGTGATCTTATATGAGATATTCGAAATCTGAGTTACTGATCTGATATACTTACTGATCTTATATGCTTACTGGTCTTATATGTAAGTTACTGATCTTAAGTGTTTACTGATCTTAGTATTTACTGATCTTATGTAAAAGTTATTGAACATACATAAGTTACTGATCTTATTGTTTACTGATCTGATATATGAACTGTTAGGAACTAAGCTGATGTTTTGTATTGTATAGACAGCTTATAGTATAGGACTTAGATATACTCATCTGTATATAGTTCAGTTGATGTATAGATAGGTTTTATATATATGTAAAGTTGTATTCTATTGTATTCAGCATTGTAAAAGTTCAGAACAGTAGATTAGAACTAGATTAGATAAAGATCAGAAGACTAAAGAAAACTCAGAGGACTACTTCAGAATAAGAAGACTTCAAGAAGAATTGAAGAGAAGCTTAGAAGAAATCTGGAGAAGTTTTGAACAGTTTTAAGTTACTGTGCTGACTGACTCAGCAGAGTAAAATCCGAAGAGTAAAAATCAGAACAGTAAGTTACTGTGCTGATTTGGTGAAATTGAAGAATAAGTTTGGAAAGCTTATTTAAGGTGTAACTGAAAGATATTGAAGATATGCTGACTTGGAAGTTGAAGGAAGTTACAAAGTCGGTTACAAGAAGAAGTTACAAAAACAGTTTTAGAGTTAGTTGAGAGTTAGTTCACAAACTGCTAACTGTCATACTAATTTCTATAAATACTGTGTGATCTCCTACTGCTGAAGACTACTGAACAACTACTGATCTTAAAGCGTTTACAAGCAATCTAAGTCTACAGAGCACAAGAAGAACTCACAGAGTTGAAGGAGATTAAAGAAGAAGAAGCCACAGATTTGAAGAGAAGATTCAAAGGCTATTCAAAGAGAAGTTTTACTTTTCAAGTTTAAGTTTGTATTTTGTAAAACAAGTGTGCTAGTTACTTGTAGAATTACTAGTAGATCGAAGATATACCTGGAGGTATAATCGAAAAGATCAAAGTCTTAATCTTGGGACTCTAAGCCACAAGAAGCTCAAGAAGAGTAATAAAACATCACAACTGGGATTGTGAGAGTGGATGTAGACATTTGTCGAACCACTATAAAATTCTGTGTTCTTTACTTTACTGTTTGATATCTGTTTAACTAAGGACATTAAGAATTAACAAAGATAAAGATCTAGATAAAAGTTGAGTATAAATTTGATTGGGCTCATTAGTAATCTGATTATTCCGCATTGTGTATTCTGATATATTGAAAGATTTTTGAAAAGTCTATTCACCCCTCCCCTCTAGACATTTTCACTAGCTTACTCAATATTATTTACTCAACTTTGGGACCAACAAGTGGTATCAGAGCAGTAGTTCTTTGGACTGCTGTTTCTTATAACCTTACAAATCTTGAGGGATATCTTACTGATCTTGCTGTTATTTCTTGATATTTGTCACTATCTGAATACTTGAAATCTATCTGCTATACTACTGATCCTATTTGTCTAATCAAACATGGATGACACTAATGTGAACAAGCTGCCTAAGTTCAAGATTGCAGATTATGACTACTGGAAGCTTAGGATGGAGGCCATCTTTAGCTCAACCCATGATCTAATGGTGTCTGTGGTGACTGAAGGAACAATTGTCACCATGGTGGAAAATACTGCAGTTCTAGATCCATCCAAACCAGTTGGAGCACTGGTCCCTAAACCAAGGTCAGAACTGACTTCGGAAGAAATGAAACAAAATAATTTGGACAGTCTTGCCAAGAACTACATTTTACATACCTTACCAAATGAGTATCTTGGTAAAGTACTAAAATGTAAGACTGCAAAACAGATGTGGGATAAACTGGCTATTCTTTGTGAAGGTACTACACTAATCAAAGAAAGCAAGTTATCCACTGCTGTCCAAAGGTTTGAATCATTTAAGATGAAGCCAGGAGAATCAATTGATGAGTTGGATACTCGATTTACCAAAATTATGAATGATCTTGATGTATTAGGAAAGACTTATACTGACAGAGAAGTTAACCTGAGAATCTTGAAAGCCTTGGATGAAAGGTGGAAAATGGTCAAGATGATCATTAAAACCACACAAGACATTGATTCTTGGCCAGCAGAAACTATGTTCCAAACACTTAAGGCACATGAGTTTGAGTTAGATGAAGAAGATCCTATTACTGTGATTCATAAGGATAAGGATGCCTCTAAGGACATAGCCTTTAAAGCCTCTACCTCTAAGGGGTCTAGATCATCTAAGTCTAAGGCATCAAGCATAAAGGATGAACTAGATAGTTCTGATCTTAGTCTGAAAGATCAGATGAGCCTTATGATCAAAAGATTTGATAAACTGAATAAGAGGTATGGTAGGTACAAGAGATTCTATAAGGAAACTAAGGGTTCTAATAACAGGGACTCTTCTGTGAACATAAGGGATCAAAACTCTTCTGAAAGAAGGGATGAGATCTCTAATGAGAACAGGAGAGACAGGAACTCATCTGAAAAGAGAGATAGAAAGTATTCTGATAAGAAAGACAGGAACTCAATTGACAAGCATGACAGGAACAGAAAGCATTCTCCTCCTAAAAGAACTTCTAACAATCCTGTTTGCTATAATTGTGATAAGCCAGGTCATTATGCTTATGAATGTCCTGATCTGAGTTCTGAAGATCGAGAAGAAAGGAAAGCCAGAAGAGATCGAAAATATGCCAAGGGTAAGAAGGCAATGATGGCCTACAATGACTCTAACTCGGAATCAGAAGAGTTACCATCGTCTTCATCTGACTACCCCTCTAGCAATGAAGATGAAGCCTTCATAGCAGATGATGGACTGGTAATGATGGCCAAAATAAATGATGAGGTATCATCTGCTAACTCATTTCAATCTTGTGACAATTCTGACACTGATGAAAGTGATGCTGCTGTTAGCAGTGTAGGAAGTAGTCTTCATCATTCCCAAGGAGTGACTGAAGAAGACCTTCTACAAGCTAACAAAGCATTCATTGAAATTAGTGATGAGAATATAACTTTAAAGCAAGAAATCATTAATCTGAAAGAAGCTCAGTCAAAAGTGGATCCTAATATAGTTGTCATAAATGCAAGACTATCAGAAGAGTTGTCTCAACTCCAAGAAAAGTATGCATCCATTGACAAACTATATCAGGGTATGCTTAAAACTCAAGCCAAAGAGACTAATGAATTCAATGATTTAAAGATTAAGTGTGAAAAACTTGAAGAGCGCAATAGATTCTTAGAATCTGAAGTAGTGAGCCTAGATCGAAAGCTATCTGGGATGATTAACTCTACTAAGATTAATCAAACTATCTCAGACAGATATAGAGCTCCAAATGATAAAAGAGGAATAGGTACTGATCTGCCTAGTTCATCTACTTCAGAATTTAAGAACACTAATGGAGCTAGTACAAGTTCTTTGCAACTAGATAAAGGAAAAGAACCTATGACTTATGATGATGATCCAAAACTCAAAGTACAGTCTAAATACATCCCTCCTACTACCAAGAATGGTAAAATGAAGAATGTATTAAGACCAGTACAGTCAAGACCATACCAGAAGAGTTATACTCCTCTGACCAGATCAGATCAGTCCTGGAATCAGAAGAGACAAACTCAGAACAGTAGGTCAAGACAAGCACAGGCAAGTTGGGAACAGCCTAGACCTCCTTTCATAAGGCAGTCTCAGCTGTATTCAACTAAACCTAGGAGATTTGTGCCTCATTATCATAACAAACCTGTTCTTTATCCTCCTCCTTTATCCTACAATATCATTGGTGAGGAAAGACCAAAACGCATCTATAAGCCGTATGGTCCACATGCTTTTAGACCTTATTCAAACTATTACAGGCATACTGATCTTACTGAAAAAGGGATAGAACCAAGGAAAGGCTATCTCAGAAAAATAGATCCTAAGTCTGCTGATAATTCTGAATTGGTTAATAAAGTACTGTTCTGTGATAAATTTGGAAGAAAACTGAAGAGGTCCCACTTATTCAAATCCTCAATGTTCATTTGGGTACCTCTCACTACTAACCCCCAAGGACCCCAATAAACAAGGGTACCTAAGTTATTAAGATCACTACCTTGCAGGATCGACTGGACTTATACAAGAAAGGTGGTTCAGTTGGTGAGACCTGGTACATAGACAGTGGGTGTTCACACCACATGACTGGTACCAAGGCCTTACTTACTGACTATCATGAGAAGGAAGGACCAAAAGTCATCTTTGGTGATAGCTCAATAGCAATCACAAAAGGATTTGGATTCATCAAGAATGGAGATGTTGAAATCCAAGATGTATCCTATGTTGAAGGTTTGAAATATAATTTGTTATCTGTATCTCAATTCTGTGACAGGGGATACAAAGTTCAGTTCAAGACCAGAAGATGTGAAATAATAGATAAAAGGACTCACAATGTTCTACTTGTTGGCACAAGACAAGGAAGTGTATACATTGTGAATTGGAATAGCTGTCCTAAGAATGCCTGTCTTATTACTAAGAGTCCTAAAGAAAACAGTTGGCTCTGGCATAAACGCCTCTGTCACCTGAACTTTAAGATAATCAACAAGATTGCTAGAGAACATCTTGTTGAGGGCATTCCAAATGAAATCTATTCTAAATCACAAGTATGTGATTCCTGTCAAAAAGGTAAACAGGTAAAGGTTTCATTTAAGTCCATTCCAACTCTTTCAACAAGCAGAGTTTTAGAACTCTTGCATATGGATCTTCATGGTCCTATCAACCCTCCTACATTGAATGGAAGAAGGTATACTCTAGTTGTAGTAGATGATTACTCTAAGTTTACTTGGGTAGTCTTTCTACACAAAAAGAGTGATACACAAACACTACTTCCAGATCTATTGAAGAGGTTGCAGGTTGAAAAAGGTCATCCCATTGTCAAGATTAGGAGTGACAAGGGGACTGAATTTATTAATTGTTACATCTCTGACTACTGTTCTAAGTCTGGCATACAGCATTTGACAAGTGCAGCCAGAACCCCTCAACAAAATGGTGTTGCAGAAAGGAGAAACAGAACACTAAAAGAAGCTTGCAGAGCCATGATTGCAGAATTCAACACACCTCATAAATTTTGGGCAGAAGCTATTAACACAGCTTGCCACTCCCAAAATTGAAGTGCTCTTAATAAGGTGCATGGTAAAACACCTTATGAGGTATGGAAAGGCAGAAAACCAAGAGTTTCTTATTTTTATATTTTTGGATGTAAGTGTTTCATACATAACAATGGCAAAAGTAAATTAAATGCTTTTGATGCAAAAGCTGATGAAGGAATATTCTTAGGATACTCTTCTGTAAGCAAAGCATTTAGAGTGTTTAATTACTCTACCCTATGTGTGGAAGAAACACCCCATGTTGTATTTGATGAGAATGTGCAGGACTCTGCTATTCATCAGCTCAGTAAGAAAATTGACAAACTACAGCTTCAAATCAACAATGAAGATGATGATACAGGAATATATGAATCTGTACAAGCATATAATCCTTTCCTGAAAGTTCTAGATCAAGATTCTGATAAAGAAAAGGTAAAAGACAAAGGTGAGTCATCTAAAATTTCTGAAATACAAGAATTGAATGATTGCTCTCCTATGAACAAATCTGCTGATATAAATGATACTGATCTGCATGATAATTTGCATGATAAAAATGATGATAGCATTTCTGTTAAGAATAGAAGGACATGGAAGTCTGCTAATTCTACTGATCTGATTCTAGGTGATTCTAGTATTGGTGTTAAAACTAGAAAACAATTGTTTGATTCAAAGGAAGAACCTAGTAAGTCTTTATTTTGCTGGTGCTGTTTCCTATCATCTATTGAGCCTAAAACTGTAATTGAAGCTTTAAGTGATAGTAACTGGATTATAGCCATGCAAGAAGAACTTAATCAGTTCACTAGAAATGAAGTTTGGGAACTTGTTGATAGACCTAGTAATCATAATGTTGTAGGCACTAAGTGGATTTTCAAGAACAAAAGGGATGAAAATGATCTTGTAGTTAGAAATAAAGCTAGATTAGTTGCTCAGGGCTACTCTCAAGCTGAGGGTATTGATTATGATGAAACTTTTGCCCCTGTAGCTAGACTAGAAGCTATAAGATTGTTCCTTGCTTATGCTGCACATATGAAATTTACTGTGTATCAAATGGATGTGAAAAGTGCATTTTTGAATGGCATACTTGCTGAAGAAGTTTATGTGGAACAACCACCTGGTTTTGAAGTGAATAGTCACCAAGTATACAGGTTAAAGAAAGCACTCTATGGATTGAAACAAGCTCCAAGAGCATGGTATGATACTCTTTCTATATTCTTACTTGAAAATGGTTTTACAAAAGGCAAGGTTGATAGAACTTTGTTTAGAAGACAAGAAGGTAATGATATATTACTTGTTCAAATTTATGTGGATGATATTATCTTTGGATCACCCAACAAAACCTTGAGTGAAAGCTTTTCTACACTCATGCAAAGTAAATTTGAAATGTCTATGATGGGAGAAATGACATATTTTATTGGTCTTCAAGTAAAACAAACTTCAGAAGGTATCTTTATAAATCAAGCAAAATACACTAAGAATTTGCTAGATAAATTTGGTATTAAAACCTGTAAGACAGTTGGTGTGCCCATGCAACCTACATACAGAATGGATCCTGATGAAGGAGGTAAGTCTTCTGACCAACCTCACTATCGTGCTTTAATTGGCTCTCTACTCTATCTAACTGCCAGCAGACCTGATATTGCTTTTTCTGTTGGAGTATGTGCAAGATTTCAAGCAAACCCCAAGGAAAGTCATCTGGAAGCTGCCAAAAGGATATTGAAATATCTAAAGGGGACCATTAATCGAGGATTATGGTATCCTGCAGATGATGATATATCTTTAAGTGTTTATTCAGACTCGGACTTTGGAGGTTGCAAAATAGATAGAAAATCTACTTCAGGTTCATGTCAATTCTTAGGAACTAAGCTCATTTCATGGTTTTCAAAGAAACAAACAAGTGTGGCAACTTCTACTACTTAAGCAGAATATATGGCTGCAGGTAGTTGTTGTAGTCAGCTTCTTTGGCTAATACAACAACTCAGAGACTACAATGTTGTAGAATCTAATGTACCTATATATTGTGACAGTAATAGTGCCATTGCTATCACACAAAATCCCGTTCTACATACTAGATGCAAACATGTTGACATTAGGCATCATTTTATTAGGGATCATGTTGAAAAGAAGAATATTAGAATGGAAAAGATTCATACTGATATTCAAAGAGCTGACATTTTTACAAAACCATTGGCTGAAGTGAGATTCAGAGAATTGTGCATTAGTTTAGGATTGATAGATATGGATTCTGTGTGTATATAGAACTGTGCTAACATTTCAGGTACTGATCTTATACCAAGAGGAATATGAAGCAGAAACTAAGAGCAGTACATCAAAACTCAAAAGTCAGAAGAGACAACCCTATGTCAGATCACTACACTTAAAACAGGTAACAAGGTTACTAAAGTGACCTTAATCCCAATGAGGAAGCTGGTAAAGTTGAGGGACACTGAGAACACACATTAAGGGGGAATCTGTGATTTCTTAAAGATCCTTTTGTTGACTCAGATCACTAAGTCACTTTAGCATAAACCTTGATGTGATCATTAAATTAGACATATTGTTACTAATCTGAACTGTTTTGGACTTATATTCCATGAACTAACACTTATATCAAGGTGAAACAGGCACAGAAAAGGAATTCTCCATTGAAGGGGGAACTGATCTGATTACAGATTTGAAAAGTCTACTAATCTGACCTGATTATAGACTATAGCAGTCTACAGATTTATTCTGATTAATGAATTGACTTGTCTACAGAACTGTACTGATTACAAAGTTTCTTTGTCTACAGTACTGATCTGATTACAACTCAGTTATTCTACAGAACTAATCTGATTACTGACTAATCTGTCTACAGAAAGATTTGTTTACTACTAATCTGTCTACAGAATTCTACTGATCTGACACAGTACTGATCTGAGGATTACTGTGCTGATATTAAAAAGATGAAATCAGGAAATTTGGGTACTGATCTGAGGATTACTGTGCTGACCCATCTACTGATCTGAGATCTACTATGCTGATTCATCTACTGATCTGATTTCTAAAAAGGTTACTCAGCTGATCACATTACTCAGCTGATCCAGATAAGTAAAATTTTCTTTATATACTAGTAAGAAAATGAAGAGAAATAGTTTTGGAAACTACTGTGCTGATTTGCATCAGAACAGTCTTTTGGTTTAGAATACTCTAAGTCAAAAATTGTTCAAAATTTTAGATTACTAATAGAGAAGATTAATACACTCTTCTATTTCTAACCTAAAAATTGTGGTGTATTTATCAAACACAAGTTGGCTCCAAAATTAAGGATGGTGCTAGAATATGAACAGTTCTTGTTAAACTCGAATCTCGAGACTTAATCCCAACCATTCTTTGTGATAATCTAATTCAATCCTAGCCCTAGATTGGTTTTGAATTTAACAAAAACGAGCACTCTTCATCGTATTCGTTCTTACGAGTTCATTTCTGGAAATTTCATAACTTCATAACTTCTGAGAAATCTGGTTTCTACAAAATTCTCAAATGGCAACCACCAATATTATCAATGAAGCTAACGAAGTTGCAGGAACATTCGATTCGAATTTCTGGATTCGCAAAAAAGGCATTTTTGTGGAAAATGCTGTATATTTCAATGGCCGACACAGTGCTGAAAATCAAGCCATTCTGACTATGTGCGAAGAGTGTGGGCTAAGGAAATTTCTGGAATCATCTCCCCTGAATGTCTATGAACCAGAAGCTATGGAATTTTATTTGCAACTCCAAGGTGATAAAAATGGTGTCCACTCCATGCTTTCTGGGCACAAGGTCACTATTACTAGGGAAATCCTAGAAGTGATGTTGGATTTACCGCAAGGCCCGGTGGATATTTTGAATTACAAAGCTGGAGAGGAAAAGGAATGTGTAGGAAGGTGGTCAGGCGTTGAAACAGAGACATTGACTAATCTGAAGAAGGATGTTCTTCCTACTGGTCTGCAGTTTTTGATGGACATAGCTGGAAAATGCTTGTTAGGGCAACATCATAGCCAGGATGCATTATCAAGTTTCAAGATTAGAATTATGGCTGCAATCATCGACAGAGTTCAAGGTGATTGGCAAGGATTCTTCTTGGAAAGGCTGCTGACTGAAAAAGACAAAGTTTTGTTCGATGAGGATACCATGGAATTTTCGATTAAATCGAAATTAGGGTTTGGAAGCAAGCTGGGTTTCTTGCTGCCTCAGCTGGTGAAAAAGCCATATTGGAGTAATCCCAAGAAATTCCATCATGGGAAATTCTTGATGAAGAAGGAGTCTGTTCAGTTTGAACAAGAGAACCCCTTGGACCAACCTCAAGAGCTTGAAGCACAAGCATCTGGAGATTCAATGTACCAATCTGAGGACAATCAACCTAAGGTTAGATCAAAATCAAGGCATGATCCGAGCAGTATTAGACCAAGGAGAGGAAGGTCTGCTACAGCTGCCTCAGAGCCAACAGTCATATTTGTGGAGACTGTGGTACAATCAAGCTCAGAAGAGCAAGAGGTTAGTGTTCCTAGTCCAATTGTTGTGCATAAAAGGACTAAGTCAAGGAGTGCTAGGAGAAAGTTGATTGTTGTCTCCCCTACCCCTTCAAACTCTGAACCAAGCCAAACTGAAACCCAAAACCCCCAACCTTCATGTTCTGGAAGATCAGATCACTATTTTTCTGAGACTCAGAACACTCCCCATTCATCACCTCAGAACACTAATTTTTATCCTACCCCAATTTCTAGTCCTCAACATCAATCTTCACATCAACCTTCACTACATCAATCCCCAACACAGATTCATGATCACTCTACTGAACATGAATTTGAACCTTCTACTGAACCAATTGACATTTCATCATCCCCTGAACCTGAATTTATTGCTCCTAAACCTGCTGATTTGATGGAGTACACTATCTGTGATAAAGAGGATAGAATCAGGATAGATTTGAGGATAGCCTTGTTGAAGCAATTTCCTGGATTAGATGAGAGCTCTGTTGAGTTTGAGAAACTCCTTAGGATTGGCACATGGGTGTATCTTAAGAGGAGTACTTTGAAGGAAAATTTAGCTATCATGGAAGGTATGGGTGGTGCTTCAATCTTTGATGATTGGGAAGCAGAACAGATGCAAGCAGCTGGTGTTAACTCTTTTCTTGAGTTAGTCACTCCAGAATCTGTAGTACTTCTTGTTGAAAGATTAACAGGAATCAAGTACACTGTGGAAAAGATTGCAACTCATAACTCTGATGAAGATTTGTTTAGTGAAGAGAAAGGTGTTGATGAAGCTGAGAATGCTGCTGAAAAAGAGTGCATGGAAATTGATGAAGATGTTGACAATGCAACAGAGGTGTTTGAGAACACTGTTGTGATTGAAGAAACAGAAGCTTTGGATGCTGAAGAGATGGAAAGCATTCCAATTCATTCTGCTGATCCTATTATTCTTGAAGATGTGCAAGAACAGATCAGAACAGGCCCTATTGAAAAGGAATCTGAGAATTCAGACTTTGAGATGTTGAAAAAGCAGAATACAGAGCTTCAACCAAAGTTGGAAGATGCTGTAAAGATGTTCCAAGAAGCTACTGAAAGAATGAATAAGATGCATTCAGAAAACTCCTATGAAAAGGTTATGGAATATACAATGTCCAAAATTTATGATCTTCATAGATTGCAAGAGAAAAACCTGTCTCAAGTGTTGCATAAGAAGCTGGAGCAACACATATCTTCCTTGAAAGAGTGGCATGATGAAGCCAAAAAGGGGGAAGACAAGACAAGGAAAGTGATGGAACAAACTCAGTCACAACAAGCTCAGTTGGTTGTGAGTCAGGATGAGTTAAAAGAAGAAATTGCAATTCTGAATGAAAAGCTGAAGCTAAGGAAGCAACAAGGTCAACAGAAGCAACAAGGTCAAGAAACTGTTGAGAAAGGACCTGATATTGCTGGAAGTTCTAGTTAGAAGAAAAGGAAGTTAGTCTTGTCTGATGAAGAACAACAAGAAGAGGAAGCTGGAAGAATTACCAGATCAAAAAGCAAAATGAAAGCTGTTATTTCAAGTGAAGAAGCAAAGTTGAAAAAGAAGAAATAAAAGGATGTCAAGTTCTTGAAAACAAGATTTGATAATCGAGTTACAGCTTTGAAGAGAAAGATGAATGCTCAAAAGAAAGCTGAAGGAAAAGAGTTTGATAAAGATTTTCAAGATGAAAACTTTGTGGATTTCATTGTTTTGACAGAACATATGGAATACTGGAAGAATTTGAAAAAGAAATGGCAGATTGCTAACTTCATTGTGATCATTCGAGCAGAGAAGCTAAATTTGCTGATTATGAAGAATTCATGCTGAATATTGATCAAGAGTTCTGGGAAGACATAGCACAGGTTGCTAATCGTGCTGGAACAAAAATATTGTGTCCTGAAGAACCTAATTGGGAACCTCCAAGACTGGAAAATGGAGAACCTGATTACAAGGAGATCAACAACATAATTGCTGAGATTATCAAAGAAGAAGGAATATCTGATCATCAACATATGATGGATATTAAAGCAAGAATGTATGTTGCATTCAGAATCTGAAGATACAGAATGAAGATGAAGGACAAGCTCAGAAGATAACATTTCTATCCTTAGTCTTTATTTCTATATTTTTTTTGTGTTACATATTTTGCTAGTATGTGTAATATGTGAAATATCTGATTTGATTGTGAATTTGATATGAATTTCTGAATTGATGAACTGTTATGATTGACTACATACTTAACTACTGATTTATTAACATTTAAGTAGTTTTGGCTTCATCAAAAATGGGGAAATTGTTGGGATATGAATCCTATAAACAATGTTCTAGTTGATGAAAGTATGTTTTGATGGCCAAAAGCAACTTAAAGTTAGTGATATATGTGGTTCTAAGTCATCTTAACTAAGTCATCTGAATGTAAGATTACTAATCTGATGAGAAACTTAAATTGAGATTACTGATCTTAATGTTAACTGAAATAAGTTTACTGATCTTATTAAGTAATAGTAAGAGTAAAATTACTGATCTTAACTGAGTCATATGGAATAAGATTACTGATCTGAGTATGGAAACTGAGAATAATTTTAGTGATCTTATATGAGATATTCGAAATCTGAGTTACTAATCTGATATACTTACTGATCTTATATGCTTACTGGTCTTATATGTAAGTTACTGATCTTAAGTGTTTACTGATCTTAGTATTTACTGATCTTATATAAAAGTTATTGAACTTACATAAGTTACTGATCTTATTGTTTACTGATCTGATATATGAACTGTTAGGAACTAAGCTGATGTTTTGTATTGTATAGACAGCTTATAGTATAGGACTTAGATATACTCATCTGTATATAGTTCAGTTGATGTATAGATAGGTTTTATATATATGTAAAGTTGTATTCTATTGTATTCAGCATTGTAAAACTTCAGAACAGTAGATTAGAACTAGATTAGATAAAGATCAGAAGACTAAAGAAAACTCAGAGGACTACTTCAGAATAAGAAGACTTCAAGAAGAATTGAAGAGAAGCTTAGAAGAAATCTGGAGAAGTTTTGAACAGTTTTAAGTTACGGTGCTAACTGACTCAGCGGAGTAAAATCCGAAGAGTAAAAATCAGAACAGTAAGTTACTGTGCTGATTTGGTGAAATTGAAGAATAAGTTTGGAAAGCTTATTTAAGGTGTAACTGAAAGATATTGAAGATATGCTGACTTGGAAGTTGAAGGAAGTTACAAAGTCGGTTACAAGAAGAAGTTACAAAAACAGTTTTAGAGTTAGTTGAGAGTTAGTTCACAAACTGCTAACTGTCATACTAAGTTCTATAAATACTGTGTGATCTCCTACTGCTGAAGACTACTGAACAACTACTGATCTTAAAGCGTTTACAAGCAATCTAAGTCTATAGAGCACAAGAAGAACTCACAGAGTTGAAGGAGATTAAATAAGAAGAAGCCACAGATTTGAAGAGAAGATTCAAAGGCTATTCAAAGAGAAGTTTTACTTTTCAAGTTTAAGTTTGTATTTTGTAAAACAAGTGTGCTAGTTACTTGTAGAATTACTAGTAGATCGAAGATATACCTGGAGGTATAATCGAAAAGATCAAAGTCTTAATCTTGGGACTCTAAGCCACAAGAAGCTCAAGAAGAGTAATAAAACATCACAACTGGGATTGTGAGAGTGGATGTAGACATTTGTCGAACCACTATAAAATTCTGTGTTCTTTACTTTACTGTTTGATATCTGTTTAACTAAGGACATTAAGAATTAACAAAGATAAAGATCTAGATAAAAGTTGAGTATAAATTTGATTGGGCTCATTAGTAATCTGATTATTCCGCATTGTGTATTCTGATATATTGAAAGATTTTTGAAAAGTCTATTCACCCCTCCCCTCTAGACATTTTCACTAGCTTACTCAATATTATTTACTCAACTTTGGGACCAACAGATCCTATTCAAATTGAAAGGACGGAGGAAATTTTGGATGATGACTTGAATGCTGAAGAAATTCAGAGTAAACCAACTTTCATGGATGAAGAGTTATTGGATAAGATTCTGGTTGACAGTCTAGATATAGAGATTGATACTCAACATATTGTTGATATCATTAATGAAATTTTTGAGTTGTATTCCAAGGTTAAAGTAAGAGCAGAAGATGTGGTTATGGCAGAAGCAACTACAACTGATAATTCTGATATGATTAGAGATTTCAAGTTAAGACTTGAAACTACTCAGAAGCAAAAAGATGATGCATTGGAGTTATTGAATTTGTCAAAGCAATAGAATGTGGATATGAAAATTCAATTGGAAACTACAGTACCTTGAAGCAGTTGCAAGAAGTGACTGAGAAGCTTACTAAACTGACTGCAGAATCCATATATGATCTAGTGATGGATCATACCATGTCTAAGCTGCATGAGATGAACAAAAAATATGCTCATGACCTGACCCAGACCTTGAAGGGAGAAATCATGCAACAACTGAAACCAATAAGGGAGTTGTATGATGAAGCCAAAAAGGGGGAAGGTAAAGTAATTGATGTCATGGAGAAGGCACAATCTCAGCAAGCTCAACTGGTAGTATCTCAAGATGATCTAGCTAAGGAGATAACTAATCTTGCTAACAAAATCAAACTGAGAAAGCAAGGTGTTGAGAAGTCTGCTGCTGTAGAAGTGCAAGTGCAAACTGCTGCACAAGTGCAGAAGAGTGCTGAAGTTCACACTGAAAAAGTTGCTGAAGAGCAAGTTACTCAAAAGTCGTCAAGAAAGCTGAAGAGAAAGCTTGTTGTTAGTGATGAGGAAGAACAAGCTGAGGAGACTGGAAGAGTAATAAAAAACAAAGCACATTGTTAAGTCTTCTTTACCTACTGAAGAAAAGTTAGAAGCTGCTGATCAAATTAAGAATGAGATGTTAGCTAAGAAGAAAGCAGAAGTTGAATTGAAGAAGCAGAAACTTAAGGATGCAGAGGCAAACAAAAGAAAGTTTGAAAGAAGAGTCGATGTCTTAAGGAAAAAGAAGAAAGTTGAAGATGTAATGGAGGATACATATCTTGACTTGATTGTTCATGTGAATGATATAGATTACTGGTTTGATATCAAGAAGAAATGGCAGATTGCTCATCATATAGTTAGGAAGTTTGGAGTTCCTACGAGCAGAGATGATGAATTTGAGAACTTTTAACAGTTCATGGAGAATAATGCAAAAGCCTTATGGAAGGATGCATTATTAACTACAAGTGTTGTTGGTCACAACATCCTAAAGTCCTGAAGAACCAGTCTGGAATCCACCTTTGTTGGAGTCTGGTAGAACAGATTATGATGAGGCTAAAAGGATAATTGAAAAGATCATAATTGATGAAGGAATTATTGATCTACAACATATGAAGGACATTCAAGAAAGAATGTACAATGCTTTCAAATTTGAAGATGGAAGATCTGAAGAAAGAAGATGAAGACCTGAAGATAAAGTTTCTTTACTTATCTTATTTCTTATTTCTTATTTTGTGATATCTGTAATCTTATCTGATATAAATATGAATATATTTTGACTTGATGAAATGTTAAGATTGATTGTTTAACTAACTACTGATGTATTAACTTAAAGTAGTTTTGGCTTCATCAAAAAAGGGAGAAATTGTTGGGATATGAATCCTAGAAACAAAAGTCATAATTGATGAATATAAGTTTTGATGACCAAAAGCAACTTAAAGTTAATAAGACAAGTAGAATGCAAGTTAGTTAATGGAGAAGTCATCCTAACTAAGTCATCATAAGTAATCATAAGTAATCTGAAATTTTCCGATCTGATATAAATGAATGAAATAATCTAAGTATTAGGAACTAAGTTGATTAATGATTGTATAGACAACTTATAGTATAGGCTTAGAAATACTCTATTGTATATAGTTCAGTTGAAAGTAATGATAGGTTTTATATTTGTAAGTTGATAAAGTGAAGAACACTACATCAGCAAAGTACAAGATTAAAAGACTACTCAGGAGACTCGGAAGACTAGTACTTAGAAGACTCAGAAGAGTAGATTGAAGAATTCAGATGGATTGAAGAATTGAAGACTTGAAGAAGTATTCTGAAGACATACTTAAAGAGAGAAAGTTAAGCTAAGTACAGAAGCTAAGCAGAGTACATAAGAAGAGCAAGGTACTAAAGCTTAGTACATTACTAAGCCAAAGATGTAACTGAAGAATAAGTTTGAAGAACTTATTGAAGGAAGAAGTTATCAAAGTAACTGAATAACTGAAAGTAGTTATGAAGGAAATAAATGACTGGCCGACTCAAAGGAAACATTTTGAAGTTAGTTACTGGAAGTTACAAGAGTTAGTTATAAAAAGAAGTTACAAAACGATTTTAGAGTTAGTTTTGATGGTTAGTTACACAAACGGCTAACTTGATAACTAAAGTCTATAAATACCTAAGGATCTTATACTGGAAAGACTACTGACACAATTGAAGTTGAAAGAGCGATTAAAGTCTTAGAGCGATTCAAAGTATTTGAAGCTATCAAGAAGAACCCATAGAGTTAAAGAAAAGATCAAAGAAGAAGATCAAAGCCAAGATTTGAAAGAAGATTCAGAGTCTTATACTCAATAGAGAAGTTTTACTTTTTAGTTTGTATTTCATTGTAAACAAGTTTGCTAGTGACTTGAAAAATTTACTAGTTGATCGAAGATATATCTAGGGATATACTCGACAAGATCAAAGTCTTAAACTTTGGACTTAAAACCACAAGCAGTGAATTTCACAACTGGGTTTGTGAGAGTGGATGTAGGCATTTGATGAACCACTATAAATTCTTGTGTCGTTTACATTTACTTAAAGTTTTATATTTCTTAAAGTTCTAAAGAATGTGTATAAACAACTAGATTCATAAATCGTGTTGAGTAGACGAATTGTTTAATTACAGAACTATACTGTACAATAAGTATTTTTCATATATAATTCAAGGAGTGAGAATAAACTACTAAGAAGGGCTCATAATAATAATAATAATCCGCATACTAAGTTGTTAACTAGTTTACTAGTTGAAAAATCAGTTGACTAGTTACCAGCATAGTACTTAATAAGAAGACTATTCCGCATACTACTCTCATATTTTAGGAAAAGTTTTAAAAGTTTATTCACTCCTCCCCTCTAAACTTTTAGGTTTATTCTAATCTTAACTCACTCTGTGGGACCAACATAGCTTATGAAGAGCACACATGTTTTGAGTATGATAAGTTGTGTTGATTGCTTCTACCCAAAACTTCTTAGGAGTGTTGTATTCATCTAGCATGGTTCTTGCAGCTTCCTTCAGTGTGTTGTTTCTTCTCTCAGCTACCCCATTTTGTTGAGGTGTTCTTGCTGCACTTGTCGCATGTTGAATGTCATTGTTAATACAATAGTTGATAATACAAGAATTTATAAACTCGGTTCCTTTATCACTTCTGATTTTAACAATTGACTCTTCTTTTTCAATTTGTATCTTTTTAAGAAACTCTGGTAACCTTTGTTGTGTATCACTCTTCTTGTATAGAAATACTATCCAAGTGAATTTTGAATTGTCATCTACTACAACTAGAGTGTACTTTCTACCATTAAAAGTAGGTGGAGTTATAGGTCCAAATAGATCTATATGAAGAAGTTTTAGTATTTTGCTAGTTGATATAGTGGGTATAGATTTAAAAGATTCTTTAGTTTGTTTAGCCTTTTGATTGGCATCACAAACCTGTTCTTTGCAAAACACTTCAATAGGCAACCCATCTACTAGGGATGATCTTGCTATCTTGTTCATAGTTTTAAAGTTCAGATGGCTGAGTCTTTTATGCCACAACCAACTGGGTTATTTAGAACTTTTAACAGTCAAGCAAGCATCTCTAGGACAGTTGTTCCAGTTGACAAGGTATATACTTCCTTCTCTTTTACCTTTGAGTAATATAGTGTGAGTTCTACTTTCAATTATTAAGCAGTGCTTGCTAGAAAACTCAACACCACATCCTTTATCACAGAATTGAGATACAAAAAGTAAATTATACTTCAAACTTTCGACATAAGACACATCTTGAATTTCAACATCACCATTTCTTAGAGTTCCAAAACCTTTTGTTCTACCAAGTGCATCATCACCAAAAACAACTCGTGGACCTTTTTGTTCTATGTAATTTACAAGGAGTTCTTTTGTTCTAGTCATGTGTTTGGAACATCCACTGTCGATGTAACCATGCCTCACCTAGTGAACCTCCTCGTCTGTACAGATCTACTCGACCCTACAAGCAGATTATTGTTTAGGTACCCATTTGTCTTTGGGTTCTTGGGTGTTAGTTGTACCCTTGGGAATCCATATGTACATTGCTCTTCTAAACAATTGTGATCTTTTGAGTTTTCTCCCTTAGGCATCACAATACTAAAATTTCTCAACTTTTGGTTTAGTGTGAGGTATGTTATCGTATTTTGGCTAGAGCTATTTCAAACAGACAAAAAGAAGTTTCAGGAGATATTATTGATGATCATCAGAGTGCATTTACTCTGGGTAGACTTATCTCGGGTAACATTCTTATTATTTTTTGTTGGGAATAAAATGAGAATTTTGATTAAGATACCAAAACCCCTTTAAGACATGCCAAATACATAAGTCAATATAATGTGAACATGTTTCAGGAATGTTGGAACAAGTAGTATAGGCTAGTTGAGAAGCTGGAATGTTAGGCAGCTCTTAGTGTATTTAGATGCACATATTGAGGGGGAACACATGCTTAGAAGATTACAACAATCAAGTCCCCTCAAGGCTCAAAATCAATTGATCCTAAAGCCTGCTGAAGTACCTAAATGGACAACTGTCCTGAACAAGTCAGCTCAGTTGAAAGACAACCTCTCTGAAGATCCTTTGAATGGAATACATCATCAAGACCAAGTCTACTGATGTATATATCAATGTACAGAAGAGTTAACTAGCAGGGATGTCTCAGCACTCTTGAACCAGAATAGTTCCAAGAAAAGACCAACTGTGCTGATAAGGATCAAAGCTACTGATATGAAGGCAATAACACTCAAGAACCATCAAGAGACATGCTATGAAAGAGAAAGAGCCAAGTCATCTCAAAGAGCCAAGCCAACACTGCTGATAAGCAAAGTCTGCTGAAAGTGATAAGCAGAACTGTCCAGGTGATAAGGAATGTTGTCCTTATCATAAGACCAATGTTCAGAAGTGATGTCCATGTTTGATCAAGTGAATCTTCAAGTTAGACATTGGGAAGAGTGCTTCAAAGTGAAGACAAAGAGCAAACAGTCGTTTACTTCCCAAATTAAGGACATGTCACTTTCAAGAATCTGTCTTCCAGTTGCAAAGTTCAAGGAAGACAAATATAGACATTTTGAGGTTGTCTCTCCAACGGGCAAATCCTCAAATTATTCTATAAATACATGAAGTGTGGAAACCATTGTAGGCACCCAACTAGTACCCAACTGAAGCAACAATTCTGAGATCCTAAGGAATCTTAAAGCCTTCAAGCTTTCATAGAAACACTTCAACCTAAGCTGAACTTCATTGTATATTCATACAAAGCATAGAGAGATATCCTATCCTTTTACACTGAGCTCATTGTAAAGGATGTCTCAACCTAGTTGGAACCCAACATAAACCCTTATACCTTTCTAAAAGAGAGATATAAGGTTGTTGTAGTAGAAGTGTAAGGAACCTATTGTTGAGAGAAGGACAGTATGTTCTGAGTTGAGAAAGAGCACTAGGACTCTGATATCCTAGGGATCAAGGCACCAAGGAGTGGTGTGGTTGATAAAGTGCACCTTGGCACTATAATACAAGTAATTCCAAGAGATAAGGAATTAACCTGTTAAATCAGGGAAAGTGGATGTAGGAGCTTGAGTCTCTGAACCACTATAACTCTTGTGTTGATTTACCTTCAAAGTACTTTCATTCTAACAACACATTCAAACACTGCACACAAACTGACCTTTAAAAGACATATACTCAAGATTGTGCAAAATTGATTTGGGACAAGTTCCCTGAAAATAGACTAAGTGTTAAGAAGAGATTTCAGAACTAAAAAGGAGTTTAAACTAAAAGGACAGCCACAATTCTGCACTTATAACTTACTTAGATAGTTATTCAACTAAGCACTCGATAGTACTTAGTAGTTTGATTATCTTTTGAAAGTTATTCATAATAGAAGAGTTGTCCAGGACAACCTTGCTGAAGCCAGTTTACTCAAGTTTGAAAAAGATTTGCATACAAGTGTATTCCCCCCCCCCCCCATACACTTGTTATATACTCCTTTCAGGACCAACAAGTGGTATCAGAGCAGGGGTTCAAAGACCACTGCTTCTTAAAATCCATCTTGATTTTCAAAAACACATTTTAGTGTGGTCACTGAACTGATCTTCCTGAAATCTTAGCATTTGTTGTCTAACTCTTTATCTGAGATATGGCAAGGGGCAACCATCACAACCAGAACCAGCATCAGAATCAAAACCAGAATCAAAATCAGAACCAAAACCAGAACAATAATGTTGTTCCTCATGATGCTGTGCAGACAATCAACAACATGGCCCCAGATCCAGTCAACCACATATATCATCACAAGCTGCCAATGTTCTCAATAGAGAATTATAACTTCTAGAAAATTAGAATGAGAGCTCATCTTGCATGCCTACATAATGAAATGCTCAAAGTTATCACAAGGGGTCCATTCATATTTACACAAGCCAGCCTCAGAGTCACTGATGCTCAGAGAGCTGATATACGGGATGAAATCCCCAAGGATGAAGATGATCTCACCACTGAAGAGAAAAGGAGAGATAATCTCAATTATCTAGCAATGAACACTCTATACCAAACAATTCCAGATGCAATAATGGGGAGAGCCTACCACTGCACAACAGCCAAAGAAATTTTGGATACCATTGCTGAAATGTGTGAGGGTACTAAAAAGATCAAGAAGAATAAACTTCAAGTTGCTGTGCAGAAGTTTGAACAATTCACAATGGAGCCTGATGAGTCCATTGATAAATTTGCTGGTAGATTCACTAACATCATGAATGAAATCAACTCACTGGGCAAGGTGTACTCCAAGAGAGAAGTTGCACTGAAGATTCTAAGAAGTCTCACTCAAAAGTGCGATGTATATTCTGTAATGATGCAGAATACCAAAGATATCTCCACCATGCCCATGCAAAAAATCTTCTCAGAACTCAAAGCCTATGAGTTTGATTTAAACAGAAGAAAACCTACTGAAAAATCTTCTTTACCTACTAAAGGAGTGGCATTCAAAGCCAAAGCTGCTGAACCAGAAATGCAGCCCACTCCAAGATCATCAAAGTCAGTCTCCAAGGCTGAAATGAAGGAAGAAATGGCCCTAATGGCAAGGAGGTTTGACAAACTCAACTCAAGGTTTGGTAGATACAAGAAATTCTACCAAGACAACAAGGTCAGGAGAAGGTATGAAAGTGTGTTGGGTGTATAAAAGTGTTTAAGTATAAGTAGATAAATGTTGCACAGAATGTTGAGACAAATAGTGCAACACTGACTCTAACAGAATATCAGAAATTAAGATACACAGCGAAAGACTTGAAACACTGAAAACAAACGAGACACAATGGAAATACTTTTAACATAGATTTTATAAATAAAAATCTATGTCTGCCTTATGGCGTAAATCAATACTTATCTTCAAGTACAAATGTTGTGTGAAATGTTACAACAATAACTTTCACAACGAAACTATAAACGAGGCAGGTGCCAAGTCTAGAAAACGAACTAAGTGTATAAATTATACACTGTCGAAATGCCTAGTCTATCTAATGATTACACTCTCAATAGATAAGAAGACACACAGCCATACGGGTGGTATACAACGTATGATCTAAAATGTAGAACTATTGGCCACAATTTCCTAACAGGGATGAACGCTCGGTCTAGGATATTGCTCGAATAGAACACACTGAATTATGAAGCCTCCAATCGGTATTTATAGAGGTGGTATGCGAATTCTAGAGGCTTCCACATTGAGGTCCTATTTTTTAGGAACTCAACTTCCACAACTTCCATGATCTTTCTAGATCCTTCTTGTATGCTCCAGGTCGTTCTAAATGCATCTAGGCTGTTCTAGCATGTTCTCCAATGTTCTGGAATCTTCCAGGTTCCAGATCCTTGTAGAAGCTTCTAGATCCTGCCAGAAATGCGACAACATTTAGATCAACATTTAATGTAGCATTTCAGAAAAGACTTAGAAAAAATTTCGGAAAGTCAAATTAAGATGTTGTTGATAATGTTAAGGCATTTAAGGATTAACAACATCTACAATCTCCCCCAATTTGACCTTTCGACTACAACACACCTGATGCACATATATTTCTATACATACTCAGTTTTATGTACTTAGTTGAGGTTGACATCATTGCTAAGCACTAGTTAAGACAATACCTGTTGTAATCGTTGGATCAAATCGAATGAAGATCAAGGGTAACCTTATAATGATCCGTGCCAAAGGATCAAAACAATTTTATCCAAAATATAATAAGTATAAACAATACACTTATTCACAACATAAGTAACTTTACTAAAATCATAAGTTGAACTGGAAGAATTAACTTAAGATCTAAGTAAGACACTAACAAAACAAAACTAACATCTAAGAAATAAATAACAAGTGTATCAGAATTTCAGAATACTTAAACATTAGTTACAGAGATTGAACTGAATAAATGGCATAAACAGCAGCCATTATGAAATCAGATCTCCCCCTGTCTTGTAGCTTGTCCCTGTTCATCAATGGTGTCCATCTCAGTAGCATCATCATCAGCTTCATCCACAAAGTAAGTAGATGCAAGATGTGCAACTACATCAGTCACTGCAGCATCTCCAGCATCAGGTCCATCACCAGCAGCAGCAGCTGGAACTCCATCATCATTCAACTCTTCAATCACCACATTGGAGTTTGATGGTGGTGGTACTCCCCCTGTTGTAGGTGAAAGCATACTGGTCCACCTATTCTTCAGAAACTGTAGTTCATCAATTGTTTCCTGCAAGTGGTTGAGCTGTAGTTGATGAATTCTTGTGAAAGATACACATTACCAGAAATGTTGATACGGATGTTCTCAACATTTGGGGGTGCATTTCTCTGTCTTGATCTGGATGATTCTAGATGATCAGAAGTTGAGGGTCTTTGCTGATGTTCAGTAGTTGAAGGCCTGTGCTGATGATCAGTACCAGGAGCAGTCAAAGGCAGATCAATTACTCTATCCCCAGTGAGTAAGGCAGGAACTATGGCCAGTAATGGAACTCTCCCTGATGAGTCGGATTTAGTGCATATTTTTGTGCCTTAAATGAATATTCCTTGTGAATTAAATTGGTATTTTGGTGCACCATTCGACTCATTATTTTGTGCCTTTAATTACCCTGATATTTTTATCTTCTTATTGATTTCAGGTAAAAATTGGAGAATTTTGATGTGAATGAAGGACAAGTAATTATGCAAGTGGGCTGTGTTGGTTGCTGAAGTAAAAGAAAATGAAAGGATACTAGAGGAAGTGGGCCTAATTCTATTGGGCTTTATTAAATTAAAAGAGAAGATTAATTCTAAGAGCCTGGGCCCATTAGTAAGTGTTGGACCAGAATTGTTTTTGAGGGTTTTGATTCCCTTTTTGGAAGGAGGGGGGAATACAGCCGCATCTCGGAGGACAAGGGGCAGGAAGTCAACGCTGGTTTTTGGCTTTTGGCAAAGTGTTAGCCGTGACCTTGGAGGAGAGAAAAAGACATTGATATTGATGCTCATGTGCCTTGAGTTTGGTTTGATAAACTTCTGTTACCTTTTTCTTTCGTATTGATTTTTGAGATTATGGATCAACAAATTATTTGTATTGTTTCGTTGATTATGTTTAGCTAATTTCTTATTCTAGCCCGAGGACGTAAAACCTCATATTGATTATGCCTGTTTAATTAAATAATTCCTGATTGATTTTGATTTATTTCTCGATTTTGTTATTACTTGAGTAGATGCTATGCGTGTTTGAATTAGGAGTTTAATAGGCTTGATCACCCAATTTTATTCCTATTTCAATTCTAGCTATCCCATAAATTGTAATCCGTAATTGTTATAATATTTTGGGAATTGTAGCAACTAAGGCAGAACACCTTAGGGAGTAGTAACATTTAGGTTACATGAAACGAGCGTCTCGTGTTCATGGTCTAATTTATCCTATTGTTTTAATTCTTGAATGCGTCCCTCGAGTTCAACCTTAGATACATATTTTAGGGTTATTCGTAGGGATAGATTAATTGGGGGTCGTACCTGCTGATTAATTAAACGTAAGAAGCAATTCGAACTAGTTTGGTCGTACCACTGGTTTAGGGATAAGATACGAGAATAAATTGAGACAATTGGGTTTGTTGATTAATTTGATATAATTAATTGAGGGGACGCTATCCGAGGGCTAGATCGTTCTTATTATTTGAATACATATTATTTTACCTGCTCTTTATTATTATTTCTTTGCTATTTAGTAGATTTTAGTTCACCAATCCAAACCCCCCCCCCCTTTTTATTGCTTTCGTACACAAATTAATTCGATTAAATTACACCATTCCCTGTGGATCGACTCTTACTTGTCCTACTATATTAGTGGGTAGTTAAGGAATAAAATTTGGGTGCCGGCGACAGCACACCAAATTTTGGCGTCGTTGCCGGGGAATCGGTTGTTAATTCAATTGAATACTTTGTGTTTTTAATTTTTGTCAAAAAAATTCAAAAAAATTCTGAACAGAAATTTTGTAATTTCTGAACAAAAGCAAAAAATATATATATATATATTCCCGTAGCTTTCTGCTGTTTTTTGTTGCTGTGAGTTGCTGATTTGAACTAACACTGAACCCTCAGTGTTAGTTCTATTTTTATTTGTTTTGTTTTCAGTGAATGATCACTCGATCAAATCAGAGTGAACGACTTAAATTCAATCCAGAAGTAGAGAGAACAGCAAGGAGACTCATACACGTCGACAAATTAATTTTGCACCGACAAGAGAGACGAGTAGTGGTGAAGAAAGTGATACTCGTGAAGAGCCAATTTTCGAGCAAAATTTTGAGAATATGGCTGAAGAAACTCAAGAGAGAACGATGAATGAGTTGGCAAACCCAACCATCACATGTCAACCCCTTTGCATTACGATTTCTACTCTTGCTACTAATGTTAATTTTGAATTAAAATCGGGACTAATTCATTTGTTGCCTTCTTTCCATGGTCTTGCAGGAGAAAACCCACACACATTCCTCAAGGAATTCCATGTAGTATGCTCGAGCATGAAACCATCCGGAGTCACAGTAGATTATGTCAAGTTGAGTGCATTCCCGTTTGCACTAAAGAACACTGCAAAAGACTGGTTGGATTTCTTGCCGCCTAATACAGTGAACACATGGAATGACATGGAGATGGTCTTTCTCCAACACTATTTTCCAGCCACCCGAGTGGCAACCTAACGGAAGGAGATTGCAGGTGCTATGCAAGGGTCAGGGGAGTCGTTGTATGAGTATTGGGAGCGTTTTAAGCGACTCATAGCTTCATGCCCACAACACCAGATTGGTGAACAGCTGCTTATCCAGTATTTTTATGAGGGACTCACCGTCACAGATCGTAACATGATTGATGCAGCTAGTGGAGGAGCTTTGATGGATAAAACACCAACAGCTGCACGTGAGCTAATATCTAATATGGCAGCGAATACTCAGCAGTTTGGTGCACGAGATTCCATGCTTAGGCCGGTTCTTGAGTCAAAGGATGATGCCTTGGAGAAAATGGCTAGCATGATGCAGATGATGATGAAGGGAAAAACTTCAGAAATCCGACCATGTCGAATTTGCTCCACCACAGATCATGCCACTGATGATTGTCAGATTTTGAAGGAGGAAATAGAGCAGCATGCTAATGCAATTGGTTTCGGAAATTCTCAAGGTCGGAGGTATGATCCACACTCCAACACCTATAATCCGGGGTGGAGGGACCATCCTAATCTACGATATAGGAACCAACAGAACTATCAGCATGTGGAAAATCAAAGGCCTCAACACCAGGATCGTAAGTTCCAGTTTTTCAGAGGGAATGATCATAATGCTGAACCTGTGGGACAGAATAGTGGTGGTGGAAGTTCAAATATGTCTTTTGAGGATATGTTGAAGTCATTGGCATCCACGACATTGAAAGCTCAACAAGAGAATCAAGTAGTCGTGCAAACTTTGCAATCTGGACAAAGAAATCTAGAGGCCGGGCAAAAGAGTTTGGAGGCCGGACAAAAGAATATGGAGGCCCAAATGAGTCAGATAGCTACAGCCCTCAACCAAATGCAAGCCCAAAACAGTGGTAAACTACCATCTCAGCCAGAGATTAACCCTCGAAATGTAAGTGCCATCACTTTACGAAGTGGTAAGAAGTTAGAAGAAATTTCGGCACCCGAACGAAGTAAGGAAGATGGAGGGCAGGTTGGAGCAGGTGATGAGGGGCAGTCCCAGGTCCCTAATGGTCAGATTGATGCTCGGGACGAGTTGGTTGGACCCGATAAAGCTGTCCGAAAAAATCAGGATGCAGATTTCAGTAACACTGACCCCCTCAATGTCAGTGTCCCAGAAATAAAAAATGAGGTAAATGCTCGTAATTCAATTCCTATTATTACTAACCCTTTACCTTTCCCGTCCAGATTTAAAAAGGCAGAAAAATGTGTCAAGGACCAGCAAATACTCGATGTGTTCCGAAAGGTGGAGATCAACATTCCGTTGATAGATGCCGTTAAGCAAATTCCAAGATATGCCAAGTTCTTGAAAGAATTATGCACTAGTAGGCGTAAATTGGCTGGGAACGAAAAGATCTTCATGGGAGAGCACGTCTCAGCCGTCTTCCAAAAGAAGCTGCCTCCAAAAAGGAAGGATCCGGGTATGTTTGTTATTCCTTGTACGATAGGGGACCATAAGATTGAGCAAGCTATGCTTGATCTTGGAGCCTCTATTAATGTCATGCCTCGATTTATATATGAGAAGTTAGGCATTGGACCATTGAAGCAGACGGGAGTGACTATCCAACTAGCTGATAGAAGTGTCACACATCCAGTTGGTGTAGTTGAGGATGTTCTCGTACAGGTAGATAAGTTAATTTTTCCTGCTGATTTTTATGTGTTAAATATGAATGATAATCTGGGACATTCCATACCTATTTTGTTAGGAAGACCATTTATGGACACTTCCCAAACAAAAATAGATGTTCATGGGGGCACCCTCACAATGGAATTTGACGGACAAATCATTCACTTTAATATATTTGATGCTATGAAATTTCCTAATGCCTCTGACTCTCTTTTTGCTGTGAGTGTCATAGATCCAATTTTGCAGGAAATTTTTGAGCTTGATTGCAGGAACGAATTAGAAAACTTGCAAGAGATGGAAGAAGGAGATGAGCAAGAAAATAATTCTAGGTATGATGTTGCATATGTGAAACTACCTGATGCTTACCCAAAAATTCTTCCATCCTCTTTGTAGGCACCAGAGCTTGAATTGAAGCCATTACCTGAACATTTGAAGTATGCTTATTTGGGCCCGAATGATACACTTCCCGTCATCATTTCAGCAAAGTTGACGGGGGCCCAAGAGACGACGTTGGTTTCGGTGTTGAAAGAACACCAACAGGCTATAGGTTGGACAGTGGCAGACCTCAAGGGGATAAGTCCATCATTGTGCATGCATCGAATCCTACTCGAGGAGGATTCACGTCCCACTCGAGAAGCCCAACGTCGATTGAACCCACCAATGATGGAGGTGGTGAAGAAGGAGATCTTGAAGCTACTACAAGTTGGGATAATTTTTCCTATATCGGATAGCAAGTGGATTAGTCCTACACAGGTGGTACCAAAGAAATCCGGAGTGACAGTGATAGAGAATGATAAGGGTGAATCTATTCCAACTCGTGTGCAAACGGGATGGAGAGTATGCATAGATTACCGCAAGCTAAATGCCATGACAAGGAAGGATCATTTCCCTTTACCCTTCATCGATCAGATGTTGGAAAGGCTTGCAGGTCATTCTTATTATTGCTTTCTTGATGGATTATCTGGTTATTTTCAGATTGCTATAGCCCCAGAGGATCAAGAGAAGACGACTTTCACTTGTCCGTTTGGAACATTTGCATATCGTAAGATGCCATTTGGGCTCTGCAATGCCCCTGCCACATTCCAAAGGTGTATGGTAAGCATTTTTTCCGAATTTGTTGGGAATATAATTGAGGTTTTCATGGACGGTTTTAGTGTCTATGGTGGATCATTTGAAATATGCCTAGGAAACCTTAGTTTAATTCTTAAACGATGCATTGAGACTAATTTGGTTTTAAATTGGGAAAAATGTCATTTTATGGTAGAGAAAGGAATTGTGTTAGGGCATATTGTTTCTGAAAAAGGCATAGAAGTGGACAAGTCTAAGGTTGAACTTATTGATGCTTTGCCTTACCCCACCACTGTGCGGGAAGTTCGTTCTTTTCTTGGCCATGCAGGTTTTTATAGGAGGTTTATCAAGGATTTTTCCAAGATAGCATCACCTCTTTGTAGACTTTTGCAAAAGGATGTGGAGTTCGAGCTTGATGAGGCGTGTAAGGAAGCTTTTGACACATTGAAGAGATTGTTAACCACACCACCCATTATCCAACCCCCGAATTGGAGCCTACCATTCGAGATCATGTGCGATGCAAGTGATTATGCTTTAGGGGCTGTCCTTGGGCAGCGTGTGGACAAGAAATCTCATGTGATATATTATGCATCACGAACTTTGGATCAAGCTCAAGCTAACTATTCTACCACGGAAAAAGAACTTCTTGCTGTGGTTTTTGCTTTAGAAAAATTTCGTTCATATTTACTTGGGACTAAAGTGATTGTATTTTCTGATCATGCAGCCTTAAGGTATTTGATGGCAAAAAAAGAAGCTAAACCGAGACTTATTCGGTGGATTTTATTGCTCCAAGAATTTGATCTTGAATTTAAAGATAAGAGAGGTGTAGAGAACGTGGTGGCTGACCATCTTAGTCGCTTGGAGAGAGCCGAGGACGCTGAACCACTGCTGGAAAAATTCCCAGACGAGAAGCTGCTCGTTGTGACGAAAAAAATTCAGAATTCAGCAACACTGACCCCTTCAGTGTCAGTGCAGTCTACCCCATGGTTTGCTGATTTGGTGAATTTTCTTGTCGATGGAGTTTATCCAGAGGATATGAACAAGGCTCAAAGAGATAAGCTACGTAGTGATGCTAAATACTACGTTTGGGATGATCCATATTTATGGAAGCATTGTGCTGATCAGGTAATACGAAGGTGCGTACCCGATTTTGAATTCTATTCCATTCTCACCTTTTGTCATAATTATGCTTGTGGAGGACATTTTGGGTCCAAACTTACTGCTTTTAAGGTTCTAGAGTGTGGATTTTATTGGCCATCGTTGTTTCGAGATGCATATGATTTTTGCAAGTCGTGTTATAATTGTCAAAGAACAGGAAATATTTCTCAAAGGAATGAAATGCTCCAAAACCCCATAATTGTGTGTGAAATTTTTTATGTGTGGGGTATGGATTTCATGGGGCCGTTTCCTTCGTCTTTTGGCAATTTATATATTCTACTTCTTGTTGATTATGTCTCGAAATGGGTGGAAGCAAAAGCCACTCGAACTAACGATTCTAAAGTGGTTGCAGGATTTTTTAGGTCTAACATTTTTGCTAGGTTCGGAATTCCAAGGGCGATCATAAGTGATAGGGGGACACATTTTTGCAATCGAACTATTGAAGCCTTATTGCGGAAATATCCGGTTATACATAAGATGTCCACATCCTACCACCCTCAAACGAATGGTCAGGCCGAGGTATCGAATCGAGAGATCAAGGCAATTTTGGAGAAGACGGTGCAACCCAACCGTAAGGATTGGAGCTTGAGATTGGATGATGCACTATGGGCATATCGTACAGCCTATAAGACACCTATAGGGATGTCTCATTATAGGCTCGTCTACGGTAAGCCATGTTATTTGCCCGTTGAACTGGAACATAAGGCGTATTGGGCGGTTAAGAAGTGCAACATGAGTTTTGACGAGGCTGGTGTTGGTAGAAAGTTGCAATTGCAAGAGATTGAGGAGTTGAGGAATGAAGCATATGAGAATTCCGTGATTTATAAGGTGAAAACAAAGGCATTTCACGATGCACGGATTTCACGAAAAAATTTCACACTTGGGCAAAAAGTACTACTTTATCACTCCAAGCTGAAATTATTTCCAGGTAAGTTACGTTCTCGTTGGATAGGCCCCTTTGTTATTACTAAAATCTTTTCTCATGGTGCAGTTGAGATTCAAAGCCTTAGGACGAATAAAATTTTCAAGGTGAATGGTCACCAATTGAAAGAGTACCAAGAAGGTTTTCAGAAGGAGCACGTGGAATGTGTGGATTTAGATAATCCACAATACTAGAGGGATTCACAATCCTAAGTCGAGCCATCGACAATAAACAAAGGCGCTTGTTGGGAGGCAACCCAATATTTACTTAGTTTTTATTTTGTTTTGCTTTTAATTTCGTTTTTGTGTGTTTGTGTATTAGGAGAGGAGTTCAGATAAGGCGTGGGCACGCCTTAACAAAACACCTCTCCTGGAACAATTTTTTTTACGTGATTTGTTTTTTTTTTTCCTTCTTGCTTTCTCACTTAGTTCTTGCAGGCCCAAGAGTAGAAGAGTATATAGTTAGGCTTTGTAGTTGGGCCGAGTCATTTTGTTCTTTCATCACAGAAACCCAACCCCACCGTGTCTCTCTCCCACCTCCCAACGTCTCTCGCCGGATAGCCACCATCGCCGAAACACCGTCCTGCTTCCACCCTCTCACTCACTCGCCTGAACCCATAGTGCGCGGCCCTCTTCAGCAGCGCCCCTCTGCAGCGCCGCGTCTCCAGCGGCTCAATTTCTTTTTCGCCGGAATCGAACGGCGTGGTTTAAATTCCCCTCTGTCGCGCGCCCCATGTCCGATGCCTCCCCGCCCGAAAAGGGTCGGTAAGGGCTCATCCTCTAAAGCCCTAATTTGAACAGAATCAGCGGAGCCCGAACCACCTCCGGTTGATGACGGGCCGCCCCAAACTGAACCAGAATCAGACGCTGCCCCATCTGCACTTGCGGCTCAGAATCAAGCTCCATCCGGTAACCCTACATATTGCTTTCCAAATCCTCATTCGATTAAATTTGATAGTATAAGGCAGGTTGATGAATATCGTCGTATTCGTAAAAGAAAAATTAAGTCTCCTACGTATATTGATTTGTCGATGCTTTATTCTTTCGGTTTACTTGATGATGTTATGAGGTTGTTGGATGTTGGGTGTTTGTGTTTTATTGCTACTGGAAATTGGCAGGCTCATGCCGATTTAACTTATGAGTTTTTGAGCTCTTTTGAAAGTTGCAGTGAAGGTGTTAGGTTTCGGTTGTGTGGAACTACATACACGTGGCCTATTTCTCAATTTTTGGAAGCTTTAGGGCTTCCCTATGTTACTATAGACATTCCAGAAATTCACCCAGCTGTTATGTGGAACTGCATTACGGATGAGAGTGTGTTGTACAAACCGAGCAGTGTAAAGGCCAGCGCCATCCGAAATCCTGTATTTCGATATGTTCAGCGTCTCCTAGCTGATACAATTTTTGGTCAAGAGACGAACAAAGGAGTGGCAGAATCCAAGGAAATGGTTGTCATGTACTCTATGTATCATCGGATGGCCATTCGTTGGCATGATTATGTGTTGGATCACTTTGAGCATGTTTGTAGAAGCAATGGAGGCATTGCTATAGGTGGGTTGATCACAGCCATTGCCATCAGTGTGGGTGTCTCTTTGGATGAACGAATACTTGTTGGTGAGACACAGTTACTGGGAATCGATTTACTATGTCAGATGGATGCCCTTGAGGAGGTTCATGGCACTTACCGGTGGATCGTATCGCTGCAACATAGGCTGCCACTACTAAATCCCGAGTTCACCACTATTGAGAACATGCTAAATGTTCAGATGATGTTCAACTCATAGCCCGACAACCGCCACCACCTTAGAATCTGGTACCCCCGTTCCACTCTACTTTTCATTCTTATATGGTGTTTGTTTTTTTTGTATCTCTTGCTTTAGTGCTAAGGGACTAGCACCTATTTAAGTGTGGGGGGAGATGATTTGTATCAAGTGGTTCATGTCTTCTTGCTTCTCGTATATATTGGTGAATTATATCGTTTGCTTGAGTGTTGAAACTTGATGGCATAAGTATTTGCATGAGTCTAGTGGCTGGAATTTTTGTTCTTTTTGTTAAATATGTTATGACCTTGGGTATTTTATCCTAATTGGTGACTGGATTTGATATTCATATTTAAACATAGGAATCGAGTTAATTTTTGGTTATTTTGGGTGCTGAAGTAATCCTGAATTTCATGTGTTTTGGTGATTCTGTTTTATTGCTCCTTAGAAGGAAAAATCTGAGTTGGTTGGCGGAGTTGAAAAAAAAAAATTTGAAATAAGAGTGGTTGGAGGAAAAGAAAAAGGAGTTGAGTCGAAAAGCAATTGAATTGAAAAAAAAATAATGAGGGGCTGAAACAGCTACCTACTTGAGGGGGCTCATATGTTTAAACGAAAAAATCAATAACACCAAAAGAGCTAAAACCCGAAAAGTAGAGAGGAGTTGCGGACCTCGTTTGAAAGTTAAAAAATTCCAACTCCGGAAAAAAAAAAAAAAAAAAAAAAAGGTGACCGCCACCACTCGTTTTTTGTACTTTGATGGAGAGTTGAATCGAAGAATCAAAATCAAGTTTTTTAGGTAATTGTGGATGCACCTGGAGTAACCATTAATCAATGAGATTCTCATGCTTAGGTGTGTATAGAAGGTCTTAGTTGTACAAGAGGGGTAAGTTACTTTTGTTTGTGGCTCAGAAAGGGAAATTTCAAGTGCTAGAAATGTGTGAGTATTCTTGTTAATCTTAGTTGAACATTCAAGTAATCGGTGTTGGTTGTTTTGTTGATGTGATACTTTGGTCTCTTGATTGTAATTGTTGCTTGAGAACAAGCAATGGTTCAAGTGTGGGGGGATTTGATGAGTCGGATTTAGTGCATATTTTTGTGCCTTAAATGAATATTCCTTGTGAATTAAATTGGTATTTTGGTGCACCATTCGACTCATTATTTTGTGCCTTTAATTACCCTGATATTTTTATCTTCTTATTGATTTCAGGTAAAAATTGGAGAATTTTGATGTGAATGAAGGACAAGTAATTATGCAAGTGGGTTGTGTTGGTTGCTGAAGTAAAAGAAAATGAAAGGATACTAGAGGAAGTGGGCCTAATTCTATTGGGCTTTATTAAATTAAAAGAGAAGATTAATTCTAATAGCCTAGGCCCATTAGTAAGTGTTGGACCAGAATTGTTTTTGGGGGTTTTGATTCCCTTTTTTGGAAGGAGGGGGGAATACAGCCGCATCTCGGAGGACAAGGGGCAGGAAGTCAACGCTGGTTTTTGGCTTTTGGCAAAGTGTTAGCCGTGACCTTGGAGGAGAGAAAAAGACATTGATATTGATGCTCATGTGCCTTGAGTTTGGTTTGATAAACTTTTGTTACCTTTTTCTTTCGTATTGATTTTTGAGATTATGGATCAACAAATTATTTGTATTGTTTCGTTGATTATGTTTAGTTAATTTCTTATTCTAGCCCGAGGATGTAAAACCTCATATTGATTATGCCTGTTTAATTAAATAATTCCTGATTGATTTTGATTTATTTCTCGATTTTGTTATTACTTGAGTAGATGCTATGCGTGTTTGAATTAGGATTTTAATAGGCTTGATCACCCAATTTTATTCCTATTTCAATTCTAGCTATCCCATAAATTGTAATCCGTAATTGTTATAATATTTTTGGAATTGTAGCAACTAAGGCAGAACACCTTAGGGAGTAGTAACATTTAGGTTGCATGAAACGAGCTATTCGAACTAGTTTGGTCGTACCACTGATTAATTAAACGTAAGAAGCAATTCGAACTAGTTTGGTCGTACCACTGGTTTAGGGATAAGATTCGTGAATAAATTGAGACAATTGGGTTTGTTGATTAATTTGATATAATTAATTGAGGGGACACTATCCGAGGGCTAGATCGTTCTTATTATTTAAATACATATTATTTTACCTGCTCTTTATTATTATTTCTTTGCTATTTAGTATATTTTAGTTCACCCATCCAAACCCCCCCCCCCCTTTTTATTGCTTTCGTACACAAATTAATTCGATTAAATTACACTATTCCCTGTGGATCGACTCTTACTTGCCCTACTATATTAGTGGGTAGTTAAGGAATTATTTTTGGGTGTCGGCGACAGAACACCACTCCCCCCTCAACACATTAGTGTTCTTGGCAACAAAGTCATGATGCCTCAAGTAACTTGAAATCAGAACAGGACATGGTAGGTTGCCTTTTTCAGAAACTTTTCCAGTAAATCTCATCATATGGTGAAAGATAGTGAGGCCTAAATTGAATTTCTTAAGCACATATATCCTATACATAAGAACAGCTTGGTCTTTTGTGATCTTAGTGGTATTTGTGGTGGGAATCCAGTTGTAGATAATGAGTTTGTATAACACAAAATGTAGGGAAGTGAGGTCTTTGGCTAGCATCTGTCTAGTCCACTTAACTACCCTACCACCAGTTATAGAAGAAATTACCACATCCATATCAGGTTCTTCATCCACCTCAACATTGGGAATATGCAGAAACTCATTTATCAACTCAGGAGTAAAAGGTATATCCCTCCCCCTAAAATTAACAGTCTCATACCACTTAGATGATCTCCTACCAGTACTCTTCTTCATGCAAGCATAAAATTCATAAGCCCAATTTGTCAAGAATGATTCACCAAAATTCACAGCATGCATCATATTCCTTTCCTCTAAGAAACTAATCATGCCTTTACTTTCAAAATCAGGTATATTAATTCTCTTCTCTATCAGCAGTTTCCTCTTAGAATAAATAGCCAACCTATTCTCTAGAGTCTCAAGAGAATCAGAATTACCTTCCTCTTCAGAAGCAAGGTCATTAGAGCTTGATGTGGAATCTTTAGCAGAGCTTTCCTTAGAGCTGCTCTCTGCACTGGAAGAGCTATCACCACTGCCATCATCTTCAGGTTCTGGTGCAGCTTCCTTTGCAGCAGCAAAATGCTCAGCATTTTTCTTAAGAGAATTCAAAATATCTCTTAAACACACATCAGAATCAGAATTGGAATTTGATTTTTCAGGTTCATCTTCAGTAATCATCTTGGCCTTCCCTTTGCCTTTGGGATCAGCAACAACTTTCTTCTTCCTTTCAACAACAGCTTTCTTGGGTTTCTCAGCAACAACCTTTTTAATTTTCTCAACAGCAACATGAGCTTCTTCTTCAGAGTCTGTGAACACTTGGATGGGTTCACCAGCTTCAGCTCCAGCTTTCTTCTTCTTCCTAATGGATTCAGAATAATCCACACGAGTGAACACGCGGTATGATCTCCTTCTTTGTACAGGACTTCTCTGTCTTTTCCCTTTCTGCGCATTCTTCTTGAAAGGAATGGGAGCAGATTCATCAGAAACAGAGAGTGAAGAGTTTGTACCGTCTTCAGAGATGTTTGCATCCTCCATTTCAACGTCTTCAGGGTCGGAAGTAGCAGTAGCTTCTTCTTCAGCAGCAACCTCCTCGTTTTCATCTTGCGGTAGGTGATTTAGGGCTTTTTAAAGCAGCAGCCATTTGGGCGGTTTGATCAGCCAAATAGCTTGAGATATCCACTGTGATATCTCCAAATGTCATCACGGGCAGATGACCAGTTGTTCGAAGAGAGTCAGACACTTCTTCAATAGCCTTGTTGAACTGTTCGACAGTTGCATCTTGAGGGATGTAGGTGGTTGGTGAAACGGTTTGAGGAGCAATTTGAGGAGTGAGAGCGGTTGTTGATGGTGTTGCAGAGACATTTGAGTCAGCATTTGACGAGGTTGATTTCTGAGAAGCCATGGAAGCAAGGATTTCGAGAGGGTTTGTGTGAGAAAATGGATGAGTTCTTCGAATCAGAGTGAGATTGTGAGTGGGATTGAGGTTGGTTTCCAGCCATTTAAGGGACGGTTGGAATTTCAAGGTAAGTTTGAGGAGTGTATACACAAACTTTGAGAGATACACGACCAATAAACAATTCTGCAAAACTTAGTACTCAACAAAATTAAAAAATCACGATTAGCATTAGCATTTAGTCTTATGAGTGATATTTATAGAGGGAACTATGTAGTTGGAGAGTAAAGAAAAAATAATCCAGAAGTTTTTCGATCATGCTCCACATAATTAGCCACAATGTAGATCATGGGTAATTAGTGGGGAAATTTAATTAAATTAAATTAGATAATTAAGAACCTTCTAGAATAATTAAAATCGCATAATCTGAAAAATAAAAGCGTGGGTTAGTAATATAATTTAAATAAATAAAATAAATCTCAATAAATAATTAAATAATTACTACTTATAAAAATAAATTCGAATCAGGCAATGTTGTGCTCAAAACTGTTACAAACACCTCAACACGGTTTTTACATGAATTTGCTTCATTTGTGTTGCACCATATTTTTCTTTTTGTGTTATAGCATCTAATTTGTATTGATCCATTGTTCCTGTAGAGTACATCGTAATAGTGAACTCCGTGCCCCATACTTACTTAATGGATTACAAATATGTTAATGTTTTTACCAAATATCACCTTTTGAAAAGAAGGCATCGTAGTAGTGAACTCCGTGCTCCATAGTTACTCAGTGATTTGGTACATCTTTTAGTATGCTAATAACATTCTCATTTTATGCATTTGAGAGGTGTATGACATGTTTATTTTTGCACTCCAAGGTTCTTAGATTCGTAGATATTTTACAAAGGAATTATTTAACTAAGTAAGAAATAAATTCAACTTATAAAATTTTTACAACCCATGATGTTGTCCCAAATGCGTCCATCCGAATTTTTCAGATAGTGCTCATGCCAAGAGATTTCCTCAAGATAGAGAATCTCTCATGGTCAAATACCTTAGTAAAAATGTCAGCATTTTGTTTCTCAGTAGGTATATACTCCAACTTAACAATATTCTTCTCTACTAAATTCCTCATAAAATGATGTCTTATGCTAATGTG
Source organism: Galeopsis tetrahit (assembly GCA_963675135.1). Lineage (NCBI taxonomy): Eukaryota > Viridiplantae > Streptophyta > Magnoliopsida > Lamiales > Lamiaceae > Galeopsis > Galeopsis tetrahit. The sequence continues at coordinate 38,213,247 of OY776122.1, forward strand.
CTTTGTGAGTGAGTGTTGTACAGGATTCTTAGAAATGTTAATGGCACTAGTATTATCACAAAAGATTGTAAGTATACCATTCTCAATACCATAGTCATGGAACATCTTGCTCAGCCACAAGAGTTGTGTACAGCAGCTTCCAGCAGCTATGTACTCAGATTTTGCAGTAGATTGTGAAACACAATTCTGCTTCTTGCTGTGCCAGGACACAAGATTGTTTCCCATGTAGAAACATCCTCCACTCGTACTCTTTCTATCATCTATATCTCCAGCCCAATCAGCATCACTGTAGCCAATCAAAATGTTGTTGGTGTCCTTAGTATACCAGATTCCAAGGTCACTTGTACCTGAAACATACTTGATAATCATTTTCACAGCATTCAGGTGAGATTCCTTTGGATTAGCTTGGTACCTAACACAAACACACACACTGTACATAATATCTGGTCTACTAGAGGTTAAATACAGTAAACTACCTATCATGGATCTGTAAAGTGTTAGATCAACATCTGTTCCAGCACTGTCTTTGCAAAGTTTCAAAGAAGATCCCATAGGAGTTTTCATTGGTTTTGAATTCTCAAGACCGAATCTTTTAACCAAGTTCTTAGCATACTTACTCTGGGAGAAGAAAATACCATCACTGCATTGTTTGATTTGAAGACCTAGAAAATAGTTCAAGTCTCCAACCATACTCATTTCAAATGTTGCGGTCATTGCCTCAACAAATTTACTCAACATTTTATCACAAGTAGAACCAAACACAATGTCATCAACATATATTTGAGCAATAAGTAAATCTCCTTCAGTGTGCTTAATGAACAAAGTTCTATCTGCCTCTCCTCTAATAAATCCATATTCCAAAAGAAAGTCAGTAAGCCTACCATACCATGCTCTAGGAGCTTGTTTAAGACCATACAAAGCTTTCTTAAGTTTATATACATGATCAGGATACTGTGGATCTTCAAATCCTATAGGTTGTTCAACATATGCTTCTTCATTTAATATGCCATTTAGAAATGCAGTCTTTACATCCATTTGATGAAGTTTAATATCAATAAAACATGCAATAGCTAGCAGTAATCTAATAGATTCTATCCTAGCAACAGGTGCAAAAGTTTCATCAAAATCAACTCCTTCAACTTGGGTGTAACCTTGTGCTACTAACCTAGCCTTGTTCCTAACAATATTACCAGATTCATCAGTTTTATTCTTGAATATCCACTTTGTTCCAATGACATTAGTATGACTAGGTCTAGGAACAAGTGTCCACACTTCATTTCTTTCAAACTGACCAAGTTCTTCATGCATAGCATTAATCCAATTTTCATCAGTTAAGGCTTCTTTAGCACTCTTAGGTTCAATTTCAGATAAATAGCCTTCAGCATTCACAACATTACACATAGAAGACATGCATATTGTTCTTACCACATCTACCTTGTTTGATCTTACTCTTCCTCTTGTTTGCACTCCAACTGTAGCATCGCCTATGATCTGGTCAGAAGGATGACTTTTGCCTATTCTTGAAGAAGGATTCATTTTGGGAATGTACTGACCATTCTGTGAATTTACAACTGACTGTTCTGTAGATGTTGACCCAGATGTGTTAACATTTGGTGCAACATTTTCAGACTTCAGTGTATTCTCAGAAGTGTCAGTAACTTGTGATACATCTTCTTCATCTTTGTCATCTGTAAGACCTTTATCATCATCAAACACAACATTAACGGATTCTTGAACAGTGTTAGTTCTAAGGTTATAAACTCTATAAGCTTTACTATTTCTAGAATAGCCTAAAAAGAAACCTTTATCACTTTTAGAATCAAACTTATGAAGTTGATCCCTATCATTCAAAATATAACACACACAACCAAATACATGAAAATATTTCACATTAGGTTTTCTGTTGTTCAAAATCTCATAAGGTGTTTGATTAGTGCCAGAACGAATAAAAACCCTATTAATAATATGGCATGCAGTATTCAATGCTTCTCCCAAAATTTCTTAGCAAGACATTTGGATGTAAGCATAACTCTAGCCATTTCTTGTAAAGTTCTATTCTTTCTTTCAACAATTCCATTTTGTTGTGGAGTTTTAGGAGATGAATATTCTTGCAAGATACCTTTTTTATCACAGAAATCATTAAACATGTTGTTTTCAAATTCCCTACCATGATCAGTTCTAATACGACCAACTTTCAAGTTAAGCACATTTTTGAACCTCTTATAAAGAATTTTAAATGCAGCAAATGCTTCAGATTTGTCTCTCAAAGACTCTACCTATGTATATCTAGAAAAATCATCTACCACAACTAAGGAATACCTCTTTCCTCCAATGCTTTCAGTTTCCATAGGACCCATCAAATCCATGTGCAGTAATTCAAAGCATCGATGTGTAGTACAGTGTGACAGCATTTTGTGTGACATTCTTACCTTTTTGGCATGGTCAACATACAGTGGTGTTGTGAAACCTCAGTTCTGGAATTCCTTTTACTGCATCTGCTTTGATTAGCTTTTTCATTGCTCTGTAATTTGCATGACCCAATCTTTGATGCCATAGAACATTTTCATCATGTTTTGACAAGTTACACATATTTGTTCCAATAAGATAGCAATTATCAGCTGACCTAGTACCAGTCATGACACAAACTTCATCTTTATTAAGAACATAACATGAATCTTTATCAAATTTCACATGCAAATTATCATCATAAAGTTGACTAATGTTAATCAGATTTGCAAGTAAGCCATCAATATGTAATACATTTTTAAGCTTAGGAAAACCATCAACATTCAAAGTTCCTTTACCAACAATCTTTCCTTTAGAACCTCTACCATATGTAACACTACCACTATTCAAGGTCACATTTGGAGGGCGATATGGGGCAAGCTCCCCACTTCTGATTGGCTGGTCTCATTTGGGATTCACGGTCCTTCGATGTGTATGCTCTGTCGTAGAGACTCTTAGTCTTTAGACCACTTATTAGCTCACTGTCCATTCACTCTGGAGGTTCTTCAGCATCTGACTCAGCTTTTTGGAGTCACGATCCACACGGGGATCAGCTTTCTTGATATCTTCCTCCAAGCTACTAGAGTTCGATTGAGTCCGTAGTCTTTAGAGTTATGGATAGCACCATTTGTCACTACAGTTTGGGCTATTTGGGCTTTGCGGAACAGGGTGGTCTTTGATGGGGTCTCCCCCTCGGTCAGACGTTGTATTGCGTAGATCGTTACTGGTATTAGGGAAGCCAATAGCATCTCTCGGGGTTATGCCGACGGTTCAGTTCGGGATCTCTTGATTGCCAGATCTCTTGGTGTTTTGGGCAGGCACAAGCCGACTCGACAAGGTTCGTCTGTTAGATGGATCCCCCCAGATCCGAATTTGTACAAGATCAACACAGACGGCAGTGCAACATCCTCTCCAGGTAGCCTGCATGCAGGGGCGGTGTTTAGGAACTTCAGGGGTTTCTTTGTTGCGGCTATTGCCCAAGAGGTTGGTTGGGGTATTCCTTTTGAGGCGGAGTTAGCAGCGGCACTCATTGCTATTCAGTATGCCCATGCCCAAGGGTGGCGGTTCCTATGGATCGAGTCGGACTCCAGTCTGACAGTTAGCACTTTGATGAGCTCTACTCCTTCTATCCCTTGGCGCCTGCAGGGTCTCTGGAGTCAGGTTCATCCTCTTACCACAGACATGCACATTCGGTATTCTCACACTTTTAGAGAGGCCAACCAGGCGGCTGACGCAGTAGCCAAGACGAAGATCAACGGCATTTGGAGGGGCTATCCTCCAGATTTCTTACTTACTTTCTTGCATAAAGATTTGTATACCGTCTTATACAGACATTGATTGTTAGAGGAGTTTACCTTTTTCCTTCGCCTGGGTTTTGTCCCTAAGGAGGGTTTTCCCAAGCAAGGTTTTAACGGCACTCCGGCCTCTGGCTCGACTTGTGAGCTTATGGTTTTAGGTTTTCTTTTTTTCTTTTATATTCCATACATTTTTATTGGCCACTATTCAAGGTCACATAATCAGATAAGAAGTCAATACGACCTATCATATGTCTAGAACAACCACTATCAAAGTACCATAAATCAGGTAGACATGCTTTTAATGAGGTATGAACAACATTACAGGTAGCCTTCGGTTTCCATGCAGATTTCATAATCTGTTTACCAGGATGTGACAGTTTCTTATGCAGCATTTTTAAGTTTTTATGTTCTTCAAACAACTTTATACAGTAAGGATGAATGTGACCAACTTTGAAACAGTAATGACAGATATACTTCCTTTTAACCTTGTGAGACTCTGTTTCTGCAGATGTTGCACCAGATGTGTCAACATTTGCCTTAACAAATTTCACAGGTTTTCTAAATTTATCAGAAATAGAAGCAGTAGTACCATCATAACCTAAACCATGATTATTAGACTTACCAGTAGCTATAACATTATTTACCTCAAAAGCACTCTTGGAATATTTCTTGAAACATAAAGTAGAATTTATCAGTTTCTCCTTTAAGTTACAGATTTCCAGATCTCTTTTGGTAAGAATAACTTCTAGCTTGGTGATTGTGTCTATCAGATCCTCATTCCTTTTATTCAGAGAATCAAGGGTGAGTTTCTGATTCTTCCAATCATCTAACAGCTTTTGGTATTCATTGTCATCAGTCCTTTTTCCTGCATCATCAACTAAACCATTAAAACAGTTCAAATCTGGGTGACTCTGTTCTGATGTTGCTGTAGATGTTGAAGCATCAGGTACAGCATCAGAATCTGTTTCATCCAGATCATCATCTGAGGAATCATTATAATCAATTCTGGTAAAATTAGAATTATTCATTCTGATTTAATTCATCAAGATCATCATCAGAATCATCACTCAAGGTAGCACTATAATTCAGTTTTTGCTTAAGTCTAGTATTGGCACATTCATTTGCATAATGGCCATAACCAGAACAAGCATTGCATTGAACTGATTTTCGAAATTCAGGATCATACCTTGGTTTACCTTCACTCTTTGATAGTCTTGGTGTGAATTGACCTTTCCTCCTTTCTGGTTGAGGTGTTGATGTGTTGATCTGAATCTTAGGCTGAATGTTGCTAGATTTGTTCACAGATTTCTTAAGAAACTTATTAAAGTGCTTAGTAAGTAAGGCAATGTTGTTAGGATCCTTGAGACATTTATCAAGCAATTCTTCATCAGAATCAACTTCAGTAATGATAGGTTGAATCTCAGAAATGTTTGATGTTTCCCCTTTAAAAACCACAACTTTCTTATCAGCATCATTTTCATCAACTTGATTAGTGTTTATTTCATATGTTCTAAGAATACTCACTAACTCATTTTGACTTAATGTATCTGTATTTTTTACCTCTTCAATAGCACAAATTTTAGCATCAAATCTTTTAGGAACAGATCTTAATATCTTATGAACTACTCTAACATTAGAAATAGGGTCACCAAGAGAATGTGATTCATTGATTATCTCACTTAACCTTTCATTGTAAGATGAAATGGTTTCATCTTCCTTCATTCGGAGATTCTCAAACTTTGTCCCCAACAGTCGAAGCTTAGTCCTTCGAACACTGTCTGAACCCTCACAATGCTCTTGCAACCTGTCCCATGCATCTTTAGAAGTAGAACAGTTAGATATAATTTTAAAAATTGAAACATCAACAGAAGTAAAAATAGCATTTAAAGCTTTAGAGTTATAGCCTGCTGTTGTTATTTCATCAGCCGTCCAATCAACTTCTCTTTTGAGTTGAACTTCACCATCTGCATCTGCTGGTCTTTTTGGAGCTTCCCAGCCTGTAAGTACAGTCCTCCAAGCACGTTCATCAATTGACTTGATGTACATACGCATCTTAAGCTTCCAATAAGAATAATTTGAACCATCTAAAATGGGTGGCCTAAGTGCAGTGGATATGTGATGTGTTTCCATTGCTAACCTAAACTAAAAACACACTTGACCAAAGATCTAACCTAGTGTCGTCAGGTATCAGCTCTGATACCAACTGAAAGTGTGTTGGGGTGTATAAAAGTGTTTAAGTATAAGTAGATAAATGTTGCACAGAATGTTGAGACAAATAGTGCAACACTGACTCTAACAGAATATCAGAAATTAAGATACACAGCGGAAGACTTGAAACACTAAAAACAAACGAGACACAATGGAAATACTTTTAACATAGATTTTATAAATAAAAATCTATGTCTGCCTTATGGCGTAAATCAATACTTATCTTCAAGTACAAATGTTGTGTGAAATGTTACAACAATAACTTTCACAACGAAACTATAAACGAGGCAGGTGCCAAGTCTAGAAAACGAACTAAGTGTATAAATTATACACTGTCAAAATGCCTAGTCTATCTAATGATTACACTCTCAATAGATAAGAAGACACACAGCCATACGGGTGGTATACAACGTATGATCTAAAATGTAGAACTATTGGCCACAATTTCCTAACAGGGATGAACGCTCGGTCTAGGATATTGCTCGAATAGAACACACTGAATTATGAAGCCTTCAATCGGTATTTATAGAGGTGGTATGCGAATTCTAGAGGCTTCCACATTGAGGTCCTATTTTTTAGGAACTCAACTTCCACAACTTCCATGATCTTTCTAGATCCTTCTTGTATGCTCCAGGTCGTTCTAAATGCATCTAGGCTGTTCTAGCATGTTCTCCAATGTTCTGGAATCTTCCAGGTTCCAGATCCTTGTAGAAGCTTCTAGATCCTGCCAGAAATGCGACAACATTTAGATCAACATTTAATGTAGCATTTCAGAAAAGACTTAGAAAAAATCTCGGAAGGTCAAATTAAGATGTTGTTGATAATGTTAAGGCATTTAAGGATTAACAATATCTACAAGGTACAACTCTCCTGAAGCCAAGACTGAGGATAAAAAGCCGGAAGAAAGAAGATCAGAGGACAAGTACTCTGATAGGAGAAAGTCCAGCAGAGCTGAACCCTCATCATCAAGAAGAAGAGATGAATCAAAGAAAGATGATGATGAAGACCTATGTTACAACTACAAAAAGAGACAAGCTAAAAGAGATAAAAAGTTCGCCAACAAAAAAGCCATGGTGGCTAGTGATGAGTCTGAAAGTGTTGAAAGCTTCAACTCCTTTGATGATGGACTGTTCTAGCTCACCATCAATTAAATCACAAAACACTAGTGATGTCAACTTGAAACTTTCTTTTGGGAAGTTGATGGAAGATTTCACTAGGTTGCAAGAATTTCATGATAACTGTGTGAGAAAAAATGAAAGGCTATCCATTAAACTTGCAAAACCTTCTGAAGTTGTGGTTGCTGTCAAGTCTACTGGGTTGTATCAACAAGTCTTGAGAGAACTTGATGAAGCTTCTCTCAGGATAGTTGACCAACAAAAGCAGATTGATGAACAACTGCTTATTTAGAAGAGAAAGGACTTTGAGCTTAAAATTCTTCAAGCCAAATTTGAAAACCTCTCACATGAGTATGATATTCTTAAATCAAATGAAGAGAGCCTGAAAATTAAGATGTCTGCAATGAATAAATCTTCTAGAGCAATAGAGGAAATTCAAAGCTTCCAAGACGTATGGCTCAAAAGAGTGGATTGGGATATGATCCATTCGAATCTTCACCTTATCTTAGTGTTCCTTCAACAAGTAATACTAAGAGAGTCTTTGTTAAATCAGTGGCACAACAAGCTGAAAATGAATTAATTCAGCCACTGAACAAAGGAAATGGCAAAATGCATGAAGTGCCCTCTTAAGTACTTCAGGGAACTAGGCCTATACCTAAGGAAAAGGTCAAAGTCCCTGAATACAGGAGAAATGGTGTTCAGAAGAGTAGACCCAATGGAAGGGTAACTCATCTGAACAACATTCAGAGAAGTTGTCCAATGTATGTTCAGCCTAGGCCAACTCCCCTGAGGAAATCTCAGCTGAACAGACCTAAGGTCAACTCTCCTCAAGGGTACAATAAAATGAGACAACCAAAACCCTTCATGCCAAAGGGTAATGGTCATCTATATACCCATCCTCAAAGATTCCCTCAAGTAACACAAAGAACTCATAACTTCAGGAGAAATGACAACTCTCCTTAAACTTACAGAGTCAACACTTTCACACATTATTTCCCAAAGGCATTTAAGGGAAAAACTATGTACGTTAATGCTAGAGGAAAACAACTTAGCCACCTTGAATCAATCAGGGTAATTAGGCAAATTTGGTTTCCTAAAGATACAGTTAACCTCTCAGGACCCAAAATTCAAAGGGTACGTAAAACTTGATTATTGCAGGTACCAAAGGGCAACAAGAAACTGAGGAGCATGGACAAAAAGTCAGCATGGTACTTGGACAGTGGATGTTCAAGGCACATGACTGGAAACAAAAGTCTCCTCACTGAATTCATTGAACAAGAAGGCTCTAATGTCACCTTTGGAGACAGCTCACAAGCAACAACAAAAGGTTATGGTACCTTGATAATTGGTAATATCAAGGTATCCAATGTATCTTATGTGGCTGGTCTCAAATATAATCTCCTAAGCATAAGTCAGTTCTGTGATAAAGGATACAATGTTGAGTTCACTAGTGGAAAATGCTTAATCAAAGATAAAACTCAGCAAACTCTACTGACAGGAACTAGGAAAGGAAATGTGTATTTTGCTGACTGGGACAAGTCTACGGATGTTGCATGTTTCATTGCCAAAAGCTCAAATGAACAAAGTTGGTTATGACATAAAAGGCTAAACCCCCTGAACTTTAAATCCATGAACAAGCTGGCTAGAAATGCATTAGTTAAAGGACTGCCTAATGAAGTTTTCATTAAAGAATATGTGTGTAAACCATGTCAAGAAGGAAAGCAGATTAAAGATTCATTTAAGGGTAAACCAGTCATCTCTATTGAAAGAGTACTTGAACTATTACATATGGACCTATTTGGACCAATTACCTCTGCAAGCATAAATGGAAGAAAATACACATTGGTTGTAGTAGATGACTTCTCTAGGTTCACATCGGTAGTATTTCTCCTTAATAAGAAGGAAACTCAAGTCAAACTCCCTGAACTGTTAAAGAGACTGTCAAATGAGAAAAGCCTTAATATAATCAAGATAAGATCAGATAAAGGCACTGAGTTCATTAATTCATACATCAATGAGTATTGCACTGAAAATGGAATAGCCCATGAAACTTCAGCAGCCAGAACTCCTCAACAGAATGGGGTAGCAGAAAGAAGAAATAGAACTCTTAAAGAAGATGCTAGAACCTTAATTGTTGATTCAAATTTACCTAAGAGGTTTTGGGCTGAAGCCATAAACACTGCATGTTATACTCAGAATATATGTTTGATTACTAAGGGTCAAGGCAAAACCCCTTATGAACTCTGGAAAGGAAGATTACCTAAAGTATCTTACTTTCACATATTTGGTAGCAAGTGTTTCATTCACAACAATGGGAAAGAACAGTTGAAAGATTTTGATAGCGAAGCTGATGAAGGGATATTTCTTGGATATTCCCAAATCAGTAGAGCTTTTAGAGTCTACAATTGTAAAACCTTTATTGTGGAGGAAACACCCCATGTTGTGTTTGATGAAGCTATCTTTGAGAACAGGAATAAATCCCTGGAAATTGATGAAATCATACAAAGGACAACCAGACTGAGCTTAAAAGATAAAGATACAATGTTCATAGAAGTTGTCCAGGCCAATCCTCCTGAAAACACTACACTGGACAACACCCCAGAAGAAAACCCCACTTAAGGAAATGATGAACTGAATGACCCAATCCCAGTTCATAATCTGGTAACAACTACCAATGAAGAAGCAGGCCCTGCTAAGGTAGTTAATGGATTAAATATTCAAGGGGGAAATGAAAATGTTGAAAATGCCAACGTCCCTGACATTGAGGACAACACTCCCTGAATTCTATGATGCTAGTAACTCAACCTTAGTAGAGGACAACTCCACTGAAGGGATCAGAAAAAGAAGGACTTGGTTACCTAACCATCCTACTAATCTGATACTTGGTGATCTAAGTGTAGGAGTCAAAACTAGAAGGTTTCATGGTGAAAGTGCTTTGTTTTGCTGTTTCTATCAGAACAGGAACCAAAGGACATTGATGAAGCACTTCAAGATGCAAACTGGATTACAGCCATGCAAGAAGAGCTGAACTAGTTTACAAGAAATGATGTTTGGGAACTGGTTGACAGACCATCACATCAAGATGTTATTAGAACCAAATGGGTGTTCAAGAACAAGAAAAATGAAAATGATGTGATAGTCAGAAACAAGGCCAGATTGGTGGCCAAGGGTTATTGTCAATCAGAAGGCATTGACTATGATGAGACTTTTGCACCAGTGGCAAGACTTGAAGCAATAAGGCTATTCTTAGCCTATGCTGCCCACAAGAGGTTCAAAGTCTATCAAATAGATGTCAAGAGTGCTTTCCTGAATGGAGTGCTGAAGGAAAAAGTCTATGTTGAGCAACCCCCTGGTTTTGAAGAAGGAAACCAAGTTTACAGATTGAAGAAAGCTCTTTATGGACTTAAGCAAGCTCCAAGAGCTTGGTATGACACCCTGTCACAATTCTTAATGGATCATGGTTTAGTCAAAGGAACAGTGGACAGAACCTTGTTCAGAACCTGTGAAGGAGATGACATCTTGCTTGTCCAAATATATGTTGATGACATTATATTTGAATCACCCAATGAGAAGCTTTGTGAAAAGTTCTCAAAGCTCATGCAAAGCAAGTTTGAGATGTCAATGATGGGGTTGATGAATTTCTTCTTGGGACTTCAAGTCAAGCAATCTAAAGAAGGAATCTTAATCAATCAAGCTAAGTACACCAGAGAAATGATCAAAAAGTTTGGGTGTGCTACTAGCAAGCCAGTAAGGATCCCAATGAATACTAATTGGAAAATGGATCCTGATGAGAGTGGTGCTCCAACCAACTCTACTGAGTATAGAGGAATCATTGGATCTCTCCTCTATCTCACTGCCAGCAGACCTGACATCACCTTTGCAGTAGGTGTATGTGCAAGGTTTCAAGCCAATCCTAAGAAGAGTCATCTAGAGGCTGCTAAAAGGATCTTGAGGTATCTCAAAGGCATTGAGAACATAGGCCTTTGGTACCCTGCTGATGACAATTTTGAGTTAACTGGCTACTCAGATGCTGATTATGGAGGATGCAGAATTGATAGGAAGTCCACTTCAGGAACATGTCAATTTTTGGGAAACAAGCTCATTTCTTGGTTCTCAAAGAAGCAAAACACTGTGGCCACTTCCACTACTGAAGCTGAATATGTTGCAGCTGGAAGTTGTTTTGCTCAAATCCTTTGGTTGAGACAACAACTTAGAGAATACAATGTCAACTCTACTGAAGTGCCAATCTTCTGTGATAACAACAGTGTTATTGCAATATCACAAAATCCAGTGTTGCACACAAGATGCAAGCATGTGGACATCAAGCATCACTTCATAAGAGACCATGTGGAGAAGAAGGACATAAAATTGGTAAAAATACACACAAATCATCAAAAGGCTGACATTCTGACCAAACCTCTTGCTGAAGCAAGGTTCTTGGAACTTTCAGCAGAGTTGGGACTTCTTGATCCAGGGAAGTTGGACAAGTAAGCTCAATGGAGTTTATCAATGAAGGGGGAACTGAAAGTGATCTTCAGCAGACTTGGGCAAAGTCTACTGAAATTCATAAGAGATGACCCAAATCTCATCAGAGAAGTTGAGCAGAGCTCACTTCAGGACACTTGTCCATGAAGGTTCAGGACACTTGTCCATGTGGGGTCAGATAAGTTGTCTTGGCTATCAAACCAAATCTTGATCTGATAAGCACCTATTTTGGGTAATCATTACCTACTTTGATGGATGTCCCATTCCTCTTAAAGCCATCACCTTTACAAAGATTTAATTTGTCCCCTACCCAAAAAGTCATTTTCAATGCAGTTAATGCAAAGATTTAACTCTTGATTGCATAAAACATTTCAAGCCACTATCTACCTTGATAACCCCCTAGCCTTTAACAAACCTTAACTCCTTCCCACGTTTTAAATAAAAATAGTTTTCAAAATTGAATTATTATTTTCAACCGTTGGATCAAATTTTGGCCAACTCCCCTGAATTCATCCTGGCCATTCAAAATTTGATTTCCTCTTTTGTCAACCTTTGAATTGCCTTAAGACTTATCCACTCAATGACAAACATTCCTTTTGGAATATACTCTAAGTCTTAAGAAGCCCACAAACTTTCATTTCTTCCCCACGCATTCTATCAACTCTTGAAACCCTAATTTTCTAAACACTCTCAAGCTTTTCACTGTTTCATCAATGGCACCCAAGGTTAGGCAGGAGATGATTGTTGATTTCACCAACAAAGATCTAGACCTTGATTTCTCTTATCTCAGCCATAAGAATAACCTTATTTTTGAACCCATAATTTCTTTTGAGAGTGAAGCCCCTGAAATCACCCCCACCTTGAGATGGCTAAGAAGGGCTGGCCTTCAAAAGTTCATGGAAAGCAAGCCAAGTTCTTGTCTAGAGCAATATATGGCAGAGTTCTTTGCCTTTCTCAAGTGGAAAGGCAAGGCAACTGGAGGAGAAGTGTCAGCAAGGTTGACATATGTTTCTGAAGGTGATGAAGAGGAGAAACCCCACAGAGTTAAATTCACTGAAGAGGACCTTGAAGGTGTCTATGGATTGCCCTTAGAAGGAAGGAATCCATAAAGTTATGGCACAGGGCATGAGCAAGATGTTGCTCAAGATTGGCTAATCACACCAGGTCCAATCTCCTCCACCCAACACAAGAACACACTCAAACCTAAGTATGTAACATTATTTGAGGTAGTTGCAAAGAGTATTCTGAGCAATACTGGAAGCTTGAAGCAAGTAAGCTCTCCAAGAATTAGAATCATGGTTGTAGTGATCGATGTCAGTGACAAAGGCATCAAGTTTAATTTGAGAGATGATGAAAGAAAAGGCCAAGTTCAAAGTAAAATCCCACATGAAGGTGGTGTTGGAGGGCAAACTGAAGTATTGCACCAGGGCAAGTCTGCTGATTGAGAGGTTTTCACATTACTCAGAGATGCAGACCTTTGTAAAGCCCCTTCCAGCCCAGAAGATCATGTTCAGAAAGGCCAACCAGGCGGCTGACGCAGTGGCCAAGACGAAGATCAACTGCATTTGGAGGGGATATCCTCTAGATTTCTTACTTACTTTCTTGCATAAAGATTTGTATAACGTCTTTTACAGACATTGATTGTTAGAGGAGTTTACCTTTTTCCTTAGCCTGGGTTTTATCCCTAGGAGGGTTTTCCCAGGCAAGGTTTTAACGGCACTCCGGCCTCTGGCTCGACTTGTGAGCTTATGGTTTTAGGTTTTCTTTTTTCTTTTATATTCCATACCTTTTTATTGGACATGTTCACAAAGCTCAGCAAGAAATCTGAACAAAGGAAGCAGCAGATGGCCAAACTTGCTGAAGAAAAGGTGGAAAAGAAGCCCAAGATGAAAACAAGAACAAAGGAAATGGCTGTAAAGACAAAGAAATTATCCCAGATCTCTTCAGAAGAGAATTCTAGTGCTTCAGCAGAGGTGGATGAAGTTGTTGCTGAAGGAGTGCAAGTGCCCTCAGATTCTGAGGAGATAAGGGAAAGGTTTCCAATGGTGGTGAAGAAGAAGAAGGGTGAGAAGAGGATCAGGGAAGCTGTCCCAGAGGAGGAAGGGAGTGGAAGCTCAAGAGCTAGCAAGAGAAGGGCCAAGCCTTCTGAAAAGATGCTAGAGCTTCAGGAGGAGCAGACTTTGCAAATAGCTCTAAGGGAAAGTAGAGCTGAAAGTAGAACAAATTCAAAGTCAAAGTCCAAATCCAACTCTCCTAAATCTAGAACTCCAGAATCCAAGCTTCCTGAAACCCAAACCTTTGAGCCCATCATCCCTCTGAACCTAACAAAGAGATATTCTCCTGAGGGAGTTGCACAAAGAGGGCCCATAGATGTGCTAGCAGATATTGCAGTTGATGAGTCAAGAGTGCTATCACCTCTTGACTCATCCATGTTAAATTATTCCAAATTTTTAGAAGCTGCCCTATTTGAGCCAACTCCCTTGAGCAAAATCATTTCAGAACCATTGCTCTCAAAAGCAACTAAAGAAACCATTGCTAAACCCAACCTTCCTGAAGCCAACCCTACTGAACCCAGAGCCAACTCCCCTATAACCCAAAGTCCCCAATCAAGTGGAGATGAGGAGGAGTATACATATGAAGGTATTCTCAGAGGTGGAGCCAAAGCTATTGTGGATGGTTTGTATCCTATCCTTGCTGAATTCCCAAGGTTACAAAGGAATTTCCATGATTTGAGGGCTCTGTTTGAAGTTAAGGATAAAACCATCATGGAGATTGCCCAAGTTATTCAGGATAAGGGAGCAAATTGGTGGCAGATTGAGGAGAGTAGACTGCTACACTTTGCTGGAGTGCAAAAGACAAGATTCCTGACTGATGAGGAAGTCTTTGCAAAGCTGGTAGCAGACAAAGTTGCTGAAGAGAAAGATAGGATTGCTAAAGGGATCAAGCACCCTGATAGCAGTTCTAATGATGATGATAACCATGATGATCCCACAGATCCCAACCCCCCTGGTCCAAAACAGCCAACAATCCATTATTTGACCTATCATAGGAAGGGCTCTGTATCTTCAGAGGTGTTGACCAAAGATGGTAACACAGCCAAAGATGCATCAGCCAATGAAGGTTCTTCTGAACCCAATGCAAAGCTTAATGATGGTGAGGCCTCCCCACTAGAAGCTGGTTCGGTTAAGACCTCATCAGTGTCAGCAGAGTTGGATATTGACCAGCTCTTAACCATTCAGGATGACTCAGTGGCTTTGGAACCAAGCACTGTGATCTTCCAACAACTGCCTTCTTTGAACCCTATTGAGGGTGAAGAAGCTGCAGGTTTAGGTGGTGGAGTTGATAAGGAAGAATTAGGCAAAAAATCAGAGAGAGTTGAGGAGGAGAGGGATATGATTATCACTAGGATAGTGAGTGTACCACAAAATGAGGGTGATATAAGTGAGGAGGGGCAGGTTATTCTTGAAGTCAAATCTGAACTTCAAGAATCCCTTTATGAGAGGAGGCCTGACCCTGAATGTGAGGAAATTAATGAAAAAGGGAGAAAAGAAATAGTTGAAAATGAGAAGAAGACTGTTGATGTATCAAAGTCTTATGTAAAAGAAATTGAGGGAGATGAGAGCCTTTCTGCTAACAAATTTGATTTTTCTGACATTGCAGGTGTAACCCTTGATCAACTTTTTGTTGATGACTTGTTTACAGATGCTCCTGTACAAATTGATACAAGTCTAGCTCAAACCATCCTTGGAGAGCATTCAGCAAAGTTGGACACTCTGGTCCATCAAGTGGAATCTGCCCATGCTGAGACTTCAGAAGCCTTGGATGAGCAAGGAAGAACTCTTGCATCAATAGAGATGAGGCTTACATGCTCAGAAGAAGTGGTGTTGCCCATTATTGAGGCAAGGATTAGTGAAGTAGAATCTGGATTGCAAACAATCTCCACTGAAGTTTAGAAAGCCAAGGCCAGCATGGAATCCTTCACCAAGGAAGTTAGAAAGGATCAGAAGTTGCTCATGGACAACCATAATAAAAATGTAAAGGCTCTGAAATTGGTTGTCAAGCAAGCAATAGGCAAGAAGAGTGCCCTTCAAAAGAAAAGGGCAGAGGAGATGAGGCTAGCTATGGTGAAAGAAGCCTCGGAAAAGTTTACTCAGGAAGTATTGGCCAAGATTGTTGAATCTGCAGTGGCCAATCTCACTGATTTCCTAAAGGCAGTCCTCAATGCATCCCTCAAGTCAACCATGGAGCAGGTTGTGAAGCAGAAGATGAAACCTGTTCTTGCTTTCTTAAGCTTGAGCAGTGACAGGATGCAGAATATACACGATGAGAATGTATACTTGGTTGAGGAGATGAAATCCCTAAATCTAGCACAGTCCCTGGTGGCCTCCACTATGAGTGATCTCAAGCCCCAGTGCTTTGATGCTGCCAAAAAGGGGAAAAGAGAAATAGTAAGGGCAAAAGGTGCCTTGACCATTGGAGAAGGGAGCAAAGGAAAGGTCAAAGTGCCTGAAGCCAAAGGGAAAGGAAAAGCAGTCCAGAACTTGGAAGATTTGGATAAGGATGAGCAATTGGCTATTGCTCTGAAAAATTCCATGGCCTCAGCTTAGGAAGAAGGAGCAAGACTTCAGCAAAGGTCTAGAGGTGAATCAGCAGGATTGGACAAGACTACTGAAGGTGTCCAAACTAGAGGACAAATTAAGAAGGCTAAGGGAAACAAAAGAAAAGCTGAAACATTCACTGACTTTCCCAACAGCCTAGAACTTCCTACTGAATTCAGAGTGATTGAAGAGCCCACTCCAAAGAAGGCCAAAGCTCCTGAAACTTAAGAAACTGCTGAAAAGGACAAACTTGTTGAGATTGTCAAATCTGCTGAAACTGAATCTATTGAAAGCCCCAAAGCTACTGACACTCAAGAAGAGGTTGAGAAATTATTTGAAGAAGGCTTTGGAGCAGAACCAAAGAAGAAGACTCCAGTTCTGGCAAATGATCCATCAAAGCTTTTTGAGGAAGGCTTTGGAAAAGATGCTGAAACTCAGCAAAAGTTGTCTATGATAAGAGCTCAAGAAAAAATGGAGCAATTGATGGAAGCTAACAGGGCAAGAGACAAGAGGAGAGCAGACTTTCATAAGCCTAGAAGAAAGAGAGCATCCTACAACAAACTAAAGCCCCAATTGCTGATTCAGATGGATACCAAATATCCACACATGGATAGATGGGTTCCAATTCAGCTGAATGATAATTGGGAGGAAGCCAAAAGGGAGTTTGTCTATGACTACTATGTCATAGGCAGATGGATGGAAGAAGATCCCAACTCCACTTTTACTCAGTTTATGATTGATTATCACATGGGAACTTTATCAACAACTTCTTGCTGCTGCAGACATGGCAAGGATTGAGTTCAAAGCCCCTGAACCAATCATATACATGCCCCCAAAGAAAGATGGCTTCATTGATCAGTCTCAGATATTTCAAGAGTTCATCCAAATACTGAAGTTGAATAGAATGAAGCTTGGGCCTAAGGGAACCAACCAAGAAGCAATGGAGCTGAACAAGAGGGTTTGGGCACAATATGGAATGGTGCCACCTCCTGAAGACAATCTCTAAACTTGCTAAGTCGTCCTGACCCTTACTTGCCTTAAATGCTGATTTGGATGATTATTTGCTCATGGCTGCTGATATGGCTGAAATAGTTATTTCTGCTGAAAAACTGGTCAAGTCTACTGATCTATGTTTTGCTCTGATCACATGCTTACTTATGTAATTTGTTGCTCTGATCAAATGTTTTTCCTTGTAATTGCTTTGATTCATGCTCTGATAAGTTTATTTGACTATCATCATGCATGTAATGCTCAATGATTATATGAATGATAGTTGAACATTTTGTTAATCAAGAGATAAAATCTCATTGTCTCAACTTGCCTGACTTAAACCTATATACACTTAAACTGTGATCACACTAACATGTTCTTTCAGGAAATTTGACCTTAGTCACATCTACTGAAGTTATATGTAATAAGTGTAGTCGAGTCACCTTTGCATAGAATGTATAGGTTTTGGCATCATCAAAAAGGGGGAAATTGTTGGGAATAAAATGAGAATTTTGATTAAGATACCAAAACCCCTTAAGACATGCCAAATACATAAGTCAATATAATGTGAACATGTTTCAGAAATGTTGGAACATGTCGTATAGGCTAGTTGAGAAGATGGAATGTTAGGCAGCTCTTAGTGTATTGAGGGGGAACATATGCTTAGAAGATTACAACAATCAAGTCCCCTCAAGGCTCAGAATCAATTGATCCTAAAGCCTGCTGAAGTACCTAAATGGACAACTGTCCTGAACAAGTCAGCTCAGTTGAAAGACAACCTCTCTGAAGATCCTTTGAATGGAATACATCATCAAGACCAAGTCTACTGATGTATATATCAATGTACAGAAGAGTTAACCAGCAGAGATGTCTCAGCACTCTTGAACCAGAACAGTTCCAAGTAAAGACCAACTGTGCTGATAAGGATCAAAGCTACTGATATGAAGGCATGAACACTCAAGAACCATCAAGAGACATGCTATGAAAGAGAAAGAGCCAAGTTATCTCAAAGAGCCAAGCCAACACCGCTGATAAGCAAAGTCTGCTGAAAGTGATAAGCAAAACTGTCCAAGTGATAAGGAATGTTGTCCTTATCATAAGACCAATGTTCAGAAGTGATGTCCATGTTTGATCAAGTGAATCTTCAAGTCAGACATTGGGAAGAGTGCTTCAAAGTGAAGACAAAGAGCAAACAACCGTTTACTTCCCAAATTAAGGACATGTCACTTTCAAAAATCTGTCTTCCAGTTGCAAAGTTCAAGGAAGTCAAATATAGACATTTTGAGGTTGTCTCTCCAACGGGCAAATCCTCAAATTGTTCTATAATACATGAAGTGTGGAAACCATTGAAGGCACCCAACTAGTACTCAACTGAAGCAACAATTCTGAGATCCTAAGGAATCTTAAAGCCTTCAAGCTTTCATAGAAACACTTCAACCTAAGCTGAACTTCATTGTATATTCATACAAAACTTATAGAGATATCCTATCCTTTTACACTGAGCTCATTGTAAAGGATATCTCAACCTATTTGGAACCCAACATCAACCCTTATACCTTTCTAAAAGAGAGATAGAAGGTTGTTGTAGTAGAAGTGTAAGGAACATATTATTGAGAGAAGAACAGTAAGTTCTGAGTTGAGAAAGAGCACTAGGACTCTGATATCCTAGGGATCAAGGCACCAAGGAGTGGTGTGGTTGATCAAGTGCACCTTGGCACTATAAAACAAGTAATTCCAAGAGATAAGGAATTATCCTGTTAAATCAGGGAAAGTGGATGTAGGAGCTTGAGTCTCTGAACCACTATAACTCTTGTGTTGATTTACCTTCAAAGTACTTTCATTCTAACAACACATTTAAACACTGCACACAAACTGGCCTTTCAAAGACATATACTCAAGATTGTGCAAAATTGATTTGGGACAAGTTCCCTGAAAACAGACTAAGTGTTAAGAAGAGATTTCAGAACTAAAAAGGAGTTTAAACTAAAAGGCCAACCACAATTCCGCACTTATAACTTACTTAGATAGTTATTCAACTAAGCACTCAATAGTGCTTAGTAGTTTGATTATCTTTTGGAAGTTATTCATATCAGAAGAGTTGTCCAGGACAACCTTGCTCAAGCCAGTTTACTCAAGTTTGAAAAAGATTTGCATACAAGTGTATTCCCCCCCCCCCCCCCATACACTTGTTATATACTCCTTTCAGGACCAACAGTTTTGAATGCATGCACTGGCTTAGAAATAACTCCAGTCATAGGAGATATGTGGCGGTTAAGCTTGATATGTCCAAAGCTTATAATAGAGTTGAGTGGGGCTTTCTTAGAGCGATTATGATCAAGCTAGGATTTGGTCGGGCCTGGATCAACTTGATTATGCGGTGTATCACCTCAGTGACTTATGCCTTCGAGGTTAATAGGGAGATCTTTGGTAGCATAACTCCGACAAGAGGACTTCGGCAAGGGGACCCCACTATCCCCTTTTTTATTTGTGTTTTGTGCTCAAGGCTTATCCTCCTATTTTGACCACTTGGTCGAAGTGGGAAGCTTGTTATCTACGGGGAGCACTCGAGATCACCCATTTATTTTTTGAAAATGATAGCTTGATCTTCTTTAAAGTCGAGCCGGAGATAACAAGGAATGTGAAAGAGGGATTAGAGAAGTATCAGAAAGCATCAGGCTAGCTGGTGAACTTTGATAAATCCACCATAACTTTTAGCCCGAAAATGACGCAACTTAATCAACGGAAGGTTTGGGACATTATCGGTATAAGGAGACGAGATGGGCACAAGATCTACTTGGGTCTACCCACTTTGTCTCTCGGGGCAAAAAGGCTTCGATTCAGGTACCTTTGAGATAGAATGGCCAGAAAGTCCAATCTTGGAGTGGGAACAACTTTTCAGAAGTAGGAAAAGAAGTCCTGATTAAGGCAATTCTACATGCGATCCCGACGTACGCGATGGCTTGCTTTAGGCTCCCCACGACTTTGTGTCGGGATATGGAGAATATTTGTGCTAGATTCGGGTGGGGGTCTAATGAGCAACGACGGCGTATACATTGGAGGGAACGAGATGAGTTGTGCAGATCAAAGAGTGAGGGATGTTTGGGTTTTCGAAAGTTCTTAATTTCAACAAGGTTTTGTTAGCTAAGCAAGTGTGGCGCATCTTGAATAACCCAGATTCACTAGTCGCCAGTGTGCTTAAAGCTAAGTATTTTAAGGAGGGTGATGTTATGGAAGCATACCTGGGAAATAACCCCTCCCTTGTTTGGAGATCTCCGTGCTAGAATAGAGAGCTGGTCCTAGAGGGTCCTAGGTGGAAGATAGGTAATGGAAGACGAGTTGGGATCTTCAAGGAAGCTTGGGTGCAAGAACTTCACAATGGATATATTAAATCGAGAATTGAAAGTGGCTCATAAGTGAGTAGATTCATCACCTCGGAGGAGAAATGGGATGAACAACTTATCCAGGAGGCCTTTCTCCCTTTTGAGGCAAAGTGCATTCTTCGCACGTTTATTGAAGGGAAGGATAAACAAGATACACGATTATGGGCACCGAATAAGAAGGGTTTGTATACGGTTAAATCTGGTTATTGGCAGACTCATAAGGGGAACACAATTCGAGATACATCCATGCCATCTTCGGAAGATGGATTGACCAAATGGTGGGACAAACTGTGGAAAATCAAGGTTCCCCCTAAATTTAAAAAAAAAATATCTCTTTGGAAAATGTGTAAGGATGTTGTTGCGAGGGAGGCAAATCTAATCAGACATCATGTGTCGGTGGATCGACGGTGTGTGATATGCTGATGACACATTGCAACAACATTACACTCAATATTCTTTTGCCCAACTGTGAAAAAAACTTGGAAACAATGCGAATGGTGGACCCAATTTCGGAGCATTAAGGAAGAAGGTACACTTTGGGTTCTATCTGATTTCTTCGACAAATCAAGTCTATCCCAGATAGAAAGAATGGACATGCAAGCGTGGGGTATTTGGAGAGAACGATGTCAAGCTAAGCACACAGATGGTAGTGGTGCTCAACGAAATGTACCCATGAGTTGCTCGAATGGCAAGTGGAGCATTAAATATTTAGAAGAATTCCAGAACTGCTCAAGGATTTTGCGGTCAGATCCGAGATTGACCAGGGATATGCAAGCACCTAGGGGGAATTGTAATCAGGCATTCACGGATGGGGCCTTCAACTTCGACATCAATATCTTTGGAGTTGGCTTTGTCATATATAATGGCCAAGGAATGCTGCGTAGGGCAGGGTGTCATAGGATTGATTCGTCAGGCTCTATACTACTGGCGGAATTGGTAGCGATTAGTGCAGGATTAAAGGGTTGCATCAGAGACGCCCTTTTACAGGTCCAAGTGTACACAAATTCGATGGATGCGGTCTCCGCCATTGCTAAGAAAATTAAATTCTTGTGATATGAAGCTGGTCTATTGTAGCAAATATTGGCAATGATATGAAGCTAGTCTATTGTAGCAAATATGGACAATGGTCTATTGGAGCAAATATGGACAATGATGGAGGTTTTATAGGCTTGTAGTAATCCACATCCCGATTACTCAAAACAAAAGAGCTCACAGGCTAGTTACATCGATTTATCATTCACCCTCTTATGATTGGAGCGGTGACGAAATTCCGGAGTGGGTAAGTGATTAATGTATGTGACCATTACCTCTCCAAAAAAAATATATATACATAAAAATGTATTTGAGCATTCAAACTTCGCATGTTAATTTTTCACTCATTAAAATTCAATTTGAAATTATAAATATTCTACAATTATCTGCTCCAAACGTAAATAAATTATACTGTATGTTGTTTAATTTCCAAAAACCTAAATTCTATGAAATAACTATTGAATAATATTATGTCAATACTCTCTAACCTGCCCACAATTCTATACCAGTTTGACACATTGCTACCAGCTTCTACAGTTGACATTGTAACTTAGTTGATATATTAACATGTTCATGATCCATATCGTTTCAATTAAATTACATCACGATAAAAGTAGACGAGTAATGTGGCTACTAAAGCTCGACTTAATTAACTTTTCGAATAGGTCCCAAATAGCTCACGGAGCCAGCCAACTCGACTCGATGAGGATCAAACGAGAGATAATAATCACATTAACCAAAATTACAATTGAGACCTAAGAGGCCTAGTTGAAGTCACAAATGCAGTTTCTAACTGAAGATTCTGTACACGATATCTGAATATGAGCGTCGACTCAATTACCCATTCTTCTTTCTTACTCCACTGAACAACTTGTCTGTGCGCTTCCATCGTCTTCAGTAAAGCTCGACGGCATCTCTGCTGCTACACCCCTAGACCAGATATTATATATATCCACCAAATGTTATAATTATGAGAAAAGATATAAAACTGCATAATCACAAACCATTCATTTTTATGTGTTAATTCAATGGAAAATATGACAACACCCCAGCAGCAATTAATTAGAGGTTATTAGAACAAACCTTATCGGGCGATAGCTCCCAGTTTGGTTATCTAACAGTGATGCTTTCTTCCAGAATTCACCTCTCATTTTTTTTGTAGCCTATAATCAAGAAACACCATAAACTATTATTTGTCTGCTGTACACATCAATGTAAAAGTTGAAGTGTAAAAATAAACTTACGGATCTATCAATCTTGTAGGGAATCGTTGCCTGACTCTCATTTGATATCCTCTCAACATAGGCTTTACTACCCTGTAAGCACAATTATTAAAGCACGGTGTACCAGCAACAAAGCCACAAACTGTAAAATTTACAAACGAACCTTGGAAATCTGAGCAGGGTTGAAAGAGCTAGGGTATTCAGAACCTTTGATGGACAAATCAGATGATTCATATTCTCCCCGAAAACTAGGTTTACGTTCCCTTCTCAAATTCACACCAGCAGGTTTCACAAGAGGAGCAGAATTCGTTCTCTTAACTTGGAAATCCTGTGTGTATTTCATCTTATAATCATCTCTACTTTCACTACCAGATATATCTGTAGCATAGACTTGAGGTGTTCTAAAACTTGTTCTATCCATGTTAGAATTGATTAAACCCCTGCTCGAGCTGTATTCACCCCCCTGTAAGGATGGACATAAAAGGAAAATATTACTCGTATTTCAAATCAAAGGAGAAGCAGATAAACGAGACAATTTCTAGACTTTTAAGGACATTGTGCGATTTTTTGTTAGTTCAGAATAGAAACATTCATCAAAGTAAAGAATAAGCATGTAATTATACACCTCGGCCACACATTTCTTGAAACACAAGGCTTGTTAGAAGCAACAATTCTGTATCAGTGTCATTTTTCTATTACTTATTTAGAGCACAACATAATTTCAAACAATTGTCCAAATATACTGAACAGAGGCAAGAATGTACAATTTTTCATGAAACTTTAGAGTCGTGTACTTCATTAAACACCATTCAAGATTGTTGAACTTAATGAGTGTATTGGTTTTTCAGCCTCGTCTAAACTTCTAAACATTAATGATTCACTTCATTATATCTTTTCAATTATAAACTTTAGGGATCTTTAACTTTAAGTCTAATGATATCAGCAATACTTGCCAAATATAATCCACTTGAGCAAGAACATAGAAAGATATACTGCAAAAATCTACTAACCTTGCCAAACTTGAAATGCTGGTGGATATTTGAAAACTCAGGTGAGACAGGGAGAGTAGCTTCCTCAGTATAGTAAGTTTCTGAAAATAATTAAAAAATAAGAAAGAGCAAGAGCCGGAATAGTCTCATGAACAACCATAGAACACTCAAATACAGCAAACCAAAATTGAAATAGAATGAAGCGTGAATGGACACTCTTATGCCAAAAGTACTAACAAGTTCAAATTCACCTATCACTGCAGTCATATTAATACGGTGAGAACCATCACAGTCAAACAATTATGGGAAATTTTACCAAATAGAACGTAGAAGGGGAAGGAATCAACACTAAAACTGAAAAAAACATTGCATAATAAATGGGTAAGTGAAATGCTATCAAACAAGTAGTCATTAGAATTCAAAAACATCACCTCAAACCTAGCTTATTACTGTATTCTTCTCTGAAACTCGTGTGTTCAGTAAATGCTTTGGAAATTGGCATATGCAGTTAAAACATGTACAACTACAATAACAAACTAAGCTTGAATTGTACCTCTTCATCGTACTCAGTCAAAACAAATGTTTTCATTTACATTTAAGGGTAACTTATCTTTTTTTCTTTCTAAATGTCTGTTTTCAAGTCTTTTTTTATCCTTCCCTTTCCAGTCAATTAGAGTAGATGATTCCCCACTTTCTCCCCGATGTACTGGAGCATTTGAAGGTCTCTCTAAGGGGGCGCTTGGTACAAATTCTTCAATGGGATGGTAACGAGAATCATTGAATAATGAAGTACAATAAGAATGATAGTTACATTGTTAGTATTTTGCTCTAATTTTGGAATAAATGGGGACAAAAAATGATTGTCGGTTGATGAATCGTGGAATGACTGAAGAGAGATGAATTTAGGCAGGGAGGTAGTTGATCAAAAGGTAATGATTAACTTATTTTGAGCCTAATTACTCCTTACAAAGTATGATGAAGGTGATTTGATCATCCTTTATTCTTATTAACCACCACAATTACCACATGCTCATTCAGATTACCATCCCTACTGAAGAATTTTGAACCAAGGGCACCCTAATTCTTGTTCTATTGGAGCTACTCACACTTTCCTCCTAATGCTGTGTAATAAAGTGTGTCTGAACATATTTCTATTACCTTTTTTATATTTATTTTCTCAAGCAATGAAAAAGTAGATTAAGTTGGAAACTTTCCTATATTACTGTGTACAATTAAAGAATGAAATAAACTAGCACCAAAGTCAAAGAATGAATGAAGTGAATAATACAGAAGAAACTAAATTGAGTGATTCTTACTCACCATTAACTGGATTATTCTGCATAGAGTCTTCAAATGCACCAGGAGGGAGTGGGTCAAACTCAACCCCAAGTGGCGGGCCATCCTCCCTATAATGCTTCCCCAGTTGCCTCTTAACCGCAGTTATAGCAGAGTTCTCAACTTGACCCTTCACTTTTAAGTAACCCGATGGACCCCGCCTAGCTTTTACACCATTTACCTCCATGGGTAATTTTGGTATTAGGTACCTTGAAGTTGCCACATCAAAGGGGTCCCCATGATTATGGTTGGACAAATCCCGTAATGAAGAACTACTTCCGGAAGATGTGTCATCCATACGATTATTGTTTCCAGAATAATGACCACCATTCTCATACGTACGTTCTACAGCAGAGCTCTCTTGTAGAGTTAATCTCCCACTTTCAACTTCTCGACCATCAAAATTACGACCATCTCCCTGTTTGGTGCTCCCACATGAATCTTGCCTTTGCCCACTTCCCCGATCTTGGATGACTCCACTTGATAGATCTTGTCTTCCAATTACATTTTTATCCTCACTCAGTAACCTCTTGTCCTTCAATCTTCGGTGACAAAACCATCCAGAAACTTGCTTCTCTGTCAAACCAATTGACTCTGCAACTTGCAATTTCATGGACTCTGTAGGATATTTATGTTCTGGAGAAAAAAAACAGATTATATAAACATTTGCCTCAAGACATTTAGGGTATGTTTGCTTTGCAACTATCCCGGCCGGAATTTGGACTTTGTAATTTCAAATCCCCATTTGTTTTGGGATTCAAAACAAGGTGTTGTAGACTTGTAGTGGTGATTTTTTTAAATCGAATTTCAAAATCCCGAAGTAGAACCAGATTTAGATTTGGAAATCCTAAAACCGGTTTTTATAACCCAAAACTAACATTTCCTTAGCCTGCAAAAAGTACTCAACAAGATGAGAGAGTTACCACTATAAAATCTCTCCAATTCTTGAACCTGAGCTTGAGTCTTCACGGTCCGTTTTCTGTTCTTCTCCAGACCGACGACTTTCTCATCTTCAGAATGCATCTTACATGATTCTACATCATTAGGGGCTGAAAAAAGGCAGTAAGATCTGACTTGTTAAAAGGAACATGACAAATCAATGCACATAATAATGGCAGAACATTGTCCAGAATCATTATGAGTAAAAACACTATGCTCTTACAGCAGAGGAGAAAGTACATAAATCAAAATTATACACTACACAATCAAACACATGGTTATCTGCGAACTTTGCAGCACACAGCAGGTGTTTTACAAAGATGTATATACTTGAAAACTACAGCACACACGGGCCAGAGAAAACTGTGCAAACTTAAAAGGATGTAGCGACAAAATGAAATAGATTGCAAAACCTTATAAATGCATTTTATACAATTTATCTTGTTCTCATTCAAAGAAGACCATCTTCGGTTATTTATGCACAATCCAAGCCTATCCGTGTCTAATAAAGGTAGTAAAGCAATTGGTATCATGGCATTTGACACAATTAACTAATTCATTGTCAATAAGTAAAAGTTGGCAAGAGCTTTTTTAACGAAACTGAGATCAAGACACGGTGTTTAAGGTCATTCTACCATATGTCCAATTGCCACGTGTAGTGGCAGCAGAAGAAAAATGAGTAATGATCATGATATCATTACGAAATATCCAATGCACATTCAACAAATATCCAGATCATTAGCAGTAAATAATTGCTTGTTCTGAAGCATAATTAGCTATAGCATTCTTCTTCCAGAGCAAGAATACAATCCCTAATTAATGAAATATCTATAAATTATCTAGAACAAATCACAAACCACAACTCCGAAAATCAAAGCTGCAAAAGATGAAGGAAACAGCAGTTTCCTTCAAAGAACCATGAAGACTGCATCAAGTAGTGCATCTAGCCTTTCAATAAAATGTGTTGGAGAATCATCAATCAATCGGTATCAAATCACAATATAAATTCAGAAATTAAAACGAAACCTAATCAAAATCCAGATCCAATTCCGGCCTTATTCTGAACAAAATGCACACAAAAACGTTGAAATCAACCAGAGAAACAAAACCCTAATTTCACGCTTGAAGAAACAGGATTTATCGGCATCAAACCAAGTAAATTAAAGTCAAAACTCATAGAAAAGCCACACACAAATCGTGATCCATTATAAAAATCAAAAAGCCCCAAAGAATTAAGGAAAAACCCATACCTTCTTCCATGACTCCTCTAAGGTACAATTTCTCGATTTTTCTTCCTAATTATCGCAAACCCCACTTTGCCGAGAATTCAAGGAACCCTAGAGAGAGAAAAGCGAGGGAATCTTTGAGGGTTACATGAGATTTTAGGTGGATGCTTTGTCGTTGCACCAGTGAAGAGAGAGAAAGAGGGGTTTCTTGTTTCTGGGTTGGGGAAAAAAAAGTAAAAAGCAATTGAATTGAAGTGTTTTTCTGGGTTAGTATTATTATTCTTGATCTTGATGTCAATTTGCAATCTTTTTTGTTTGATTTGAATATCTTTTTCATTTTCTGTTCATATCAACTTCACATTTACTCCCAAACGACTGCTAATATTCATCCACTTTATCTAAGTAGTGATTATACATGATTACGTTACTTATCTGCAAATATTCATAAAAACTTTATTAAAATCATAATTTTTGTAGTATGCTTCGAAATCAAAGTTTCCGTCTTTTGCGTTGAATTTTAATCAAGTGAATCTTGTTCAGAAAAGCAAAATCATTATACAGCTATTCAAAACTAATATACGTCAATATCAATGCATTGTTTGCTCTCTGGACACCTTTTTATACATTATTACATCTTTTGATTAATACAACTAACTATTGAATTTAGGGAGTTGCGTTAAACCACAAACATATGCAGACAGCCTAACAAATTTAAATCCTTTATTTTAAATAAATCCCAGACAACAATGACGCCCCATGGTGGTACAATTGTGGATTCTACACACTCAAGAAATCTTTATTCATTGTTATGTTTACTTGGAACTTCTATATGTAGTCAGGGTGTCGTAATGACTACCGTAGTCAGTTAATCTAAGTCATTAAAAATCTAATCTAAAGGTTTAGATTTGATGCCCTTTTACCTTTTGTAAATTTTACGATATGTATTGTCGTAAAGTGTCATAAATTTGTATTTTTTATTAAATTAAATTAATTAAAATATATTATTGTAAATTTACATTTTTATCCTTATACAATAAAATAATTTATTACAACAATTATCTACACCCGCTAATTTTATGAGTTTACCCCAAATCATTTTTTACCATAGTTATCTGCACCCATTCATTTTATGAGTTCACCCCCAAATCATTTCTTTTTTACAACGGTTATCTACACCCGCTCATTTTATGAGTTCACCCCCAAATTATATTTTTACCAAAATTATCTGCACCCGCTCATTTTATGAGTTCACCCCCAAATTATTTTTATACCACAATTATCTGCACCCGCTCATTTTATGAGTTCACCCCAAAATATTTTTTTAAAAATAATTACATTTAAAAGACTATATTATTTTTTTATTAATTAACACAAAATATAATAAAATCAACCCTAATTTATACATTTACAATCTACAATCGAGTCATTGCCGAGTTACCGTCGATTCACCACCAAATCACTCATATTTTTAGAAAAAAAATCGTAAAAACATAATTAAAAAAAACTATCGAGATTAGGCACAAATTTTAATTTTTTTTTCTTTTTAATTTTTCTTCCCATTTTCAATTTTTATTCCAAACTTTTATTTCTTTGTTTTTTTTGTTTCCTACTTTTTTTTCATTAGTATATTTTTTAGTTTTAATACAAAATAATATTATATGTATGATTTTATTATAATCCCTCCGTCCCAGTGAAAGCTCCTCATGAGCTTTGGACACAGAGGTTAAAAAATATGATATAATAAGTGGATGTATGAGAGGTGATGTGATTGAGAGAGAGAAGAATATAATGAAATGTGAGAGGGAATAGTTTGGCAAAAAAAGAATGAGTAACTTTTATTGGGACAAACGAATAAGGAAAGTTGGGTAGTTTTCAATAGGAATGAGGGAGTAGTCGGTAATACAACAAGTAATAACCAGTAATATCATAAACAGTAATCAGTAATACCATTAACAATAATTAGTAATACCACGAACATTAATCAGTAATACCATTAATATTAATCAGTAAAATTTTATACAATAACAAATAATTTCACACATCTAATTATATTGAATAATACAAAAAATAATTATTAGTAATACCATGAACAGTAAGTAGTAATACCATGAACATTGAATAGTAATATCTCATACAATAACAAATAATTCCACAAATCTAATTATATTCAATAATACCAAAAACAATTATCAGTAATACCATAAACAAAAATATGTAATACTTTAAAAATAATAATAATCAGTAATAAATAATTTCACATAATCAGTAATACCACAATTAATAATCAATAATCATTAATATTAATTCAATAGTGTATTAATAGTAATACCGCAATCAATAACTAGTAATACCAATATCAATAATACCAATAACAATAATACCATAAAAAAGTGGAGGGAGTGCAGATCGGGGTGTACTAAAGAAAATAGAGGGTGCACATTACCAAGCCCAATTGAAGGAAACCCTAGCCCAATGGGAGGGCACCCTAGGTCAGTAGTCGTCGCTTGGGATTTCATCAGTAAGGTCACCGGCTCCGAGTGTCGTCCGGTCAGAGATCCATCAGCAACATACTCACAGTCCTCCGTCGGGCCGTCGTCAGCCGGAGGAAGAGGCTGCGCAGGAGCAGGGTGAAGAAGACAAATGAAGCAATGTAGCTTCGATTTGGACAGAGATGAACGACGAGAGAGAGGCAGCGTCGATCCGAGTGTTGCAGGCGAGCGCCGTTGATGTAGGAGAAGCTCCTGGATCGCGAACGCAAGGGAGATTGATCGAAGCAGTCGCGTCGGTGGTCAAAATGAGGAGAGGATTTCGGCCACCATGGATCGTGGCCGAGATGGAAGATTATGTCGATTGTTATGGAAGTGAAGAATCGCGATTGCGATTCGAGGAGTGGTCTCGGGCTTCAGCGGCCGAGACCGAAGCGCCGCCTTCGCCGTCGAGGGGGTGGTCGGGCATGGTGGTGGCTGGGTCACCCGCCGACATGCATGAATTTCCGGCAGGTCCTTTACTCATCAAATTAAAATTAAAATTTAGGTGCACCGCCGATCGACTTTAATAAAATTATACCTATAATATTATTTTGTATTAAAATTTAAAAAATACACATGCAAAAAATGAAAAAGAAAGACAGGAAAATTTAAAAAGGAAAAGAAAAAAAAAACAAGGAAATAAAAAATTTGAAAAAAAAATTGAAAATGGGAAGAAAAAAGAAAAAGAGGAGGGGGAAGAAAAATTAAAAAGAAAAAAATTGAGATTTGTGGCTAATTTCGATAGTTTTTTATTAATTATATTTTTACGTTTTTTTTTTTTAAATATGGGTGATTTGGTGGTGAATTGATTTTTTAGAGTTTATTTTATTATATTTTGTGTAAAATAATAAAAGGATAATATAGTCTTTTAAATGTGATTATTTTTTAAAAAATATTTTGGGGTGCACTCATAAAATGTGCGAGTGCAGATAACCGTGGTAAAATAATAATTTGGGGGTGAACTCATAAAATGAGCGAGTGCAGATAATTGTGGTAAAAAATAATTTGGGGGTGAACTCATAGAATGAGCGGGTGTAAATAACTGTTGTAAAAAAGAAATGATTTGGGGGTGAACTCATTAAATGAGCGGGTGCAGATAATTGTTGTAAAAATATGTTTAGGGGGTGAATTCATTAAATTAGCGGGTGCAAATAATTGTAGTAAAAATATGATTAGGGGGTGCACTCATTAAATTAGTGGGTGCAGGTAAAATATAAATAAAATTTAAAAAGAAGGGTAATATAGTAAATAACAAAATATAATTTAAATAATGCTAAAAATAATTGAAACCTGTATGACAGGTAGCAGGTCGTTTTTACGGTTACGACGCCACATGGCGCGATTCGATAAAGTGACTGCGTAGTCACTTTGTAAAATGTGACTACTGTAAGAATTGCCCATGTTTACTTTGGATTTTAAAAACTCAATTTTGAATTTTGAGATTTTACACCGATTTTATTTTGATATTAAAAATCGATTTTAAAAAACCATTTATATTAAACTCTCGTTAATTTGACATAAAATTAAATTTTACGTCAAAATTTAAAAAAAAAAAAACTGGCATATTACTTACTATACATCATGATTTCAAAAATCTAAGAATTTCAAAACTACTTAAAACCTAAACATCCTTGTGTATAATTAAAATAAAAAAAACTCACTTTGTCCTAGATTGCTCATTTTTCTATTTTGATTCTTTCCTTATTAGTATGTTCCTTAATGGCAAAAAATAGCTATATTTTTTTATTATTTCCTTCAAATATCTTAAAATTACATCAAAATGTTACTATTATTTTTTCAACAGAAGGGACTATCTGAAGAGGAGATTTGTCTAAGCCAGAAGAAAAGGAAACAGGCAGCAATGTTCAAAGGTTCCTTTATCAAAGGGAAGAATGTTAAGAAGAAGAGGAAGAAGACTGTTGAAGTTGTTGAAGAAGAAGAGCTTGAACCAAAACTAACAGATAGCCTCATTGAGACTAAGAGAGTGTATCGTGTTTAAAGTCTTATCTTGGGACTTTAAAGTAGCAAGGACCTTTATGAAATGAATTAAAATTTCACAACTGAGCTGTGAGAGAGGACGTAGGATTGGGATTCGAATCTCTATAAATACTTGTGTTATTTACTTGTTTTACACTGCTTTGATGGTCCATTTTTATGGGCTATACATCTAACGAGTTCTTGAAAGATCAGATGACTTTATGTCAACGGATAGAGTTTAAGTGTAGAAAACAAAATAACTCGATCTTCTATACAGATGACTTGGTCAGCTGATTCGTTAGAAGTCTAGAACTAACTAGTCTGCTGATTGGATCAGCTGATAGAGAAGCGTGTGCGGAATTTTGTAGTGTGCCCATTTTAAGGATTATACTCGTCTATACTGCTCATGAAAATTTAAAACTTTTATTTCATGCATAAACACATTTTATGATATCAGCTGACTTGGTGTCTGCTGATTATGAACTTTCAAACTTAGCAAATCTAATATGTAGTGTATCAGCTGATACAAAACCTTTTCTTTGTTAAACATATGTTATGTAAATATGCATGCTAAAGCAGTAAATAACACATAGATTTATAGTGGTTCGGATCTTAATATCATACATCCACTCTCACATCTCATTATGTGATATTAGCCTCCTTGAACACTTTAACGTCCCAAGAGGAGGACGTTCTGCTACTTTATAGTCCCAAGAGGAGAATAAGTACTTTTTAAGATCTTCAACTACTTTTTAAGGATACGGATCTACTTGTTGGGGAGGGAATAAGTACCCTTTACAGTGGTCTTCTTCTTGATAGTACCTAGTGTGAATACATCGGCCTATCTTCTAAATGGGTGTATAGAAGGGAGGACTCGAAAATGACTAAGTATGAGAAATTCCCTTACAATCTGAGTTAGCCTAAAGCTAGAATTGAGAATTTCTCTTCTAAGCTTGGGATGTGTATAAGACTAGATTGGCTTAGATATATCATGAGTTCACTCACTAGAGGTGTGGGTATAAGGATGCTTGCTTGATGTCTTCTATTATGGTGTTCTTGAGCTCTTCTGATTTTCTGGACTTAGAACATTTTGCTCAGCCTTAAGCATTACCCTCACACATTCCTTGAGTTATGATTTGAACTCAGTATTTATAGTGTGATTTGCTTGAATGTTACCGTTGAAAAGTTACAAGCAAATCCCACTATTTCAGGAACAACAATCTCTTGGTAGATGCTATTGATTATTATCGTTGATTAGTAATAATCAATACATCATAGACTTCCTTGATCTTTGTGCCTTGTCAGAATCTTGGTGTCTGCTATCGTCTTCCCATAGGTCCATGTCAGCTCTGTTTTGACAATACAATGCTAATTCAGATGACCTTCGACTCTGCTGTTTTACTCAGCTGATTTTATGATCATCTCTTCTGATCTTGACACTTAGCTTTTGAATGCTTCCTCAGCTGTGTAGACTTAGTCTGGTTAGTCAGTCAGACTTAGTCTCAACTGTGCTTGGCTTACTCATCTAATCTTGCTTACTTAGCTAATAAGACCTCAACTGATCATACTCAGTTGATATCAGATGAGTACTTACTCATCTGATTCTTCTTCTGGATTCTGGTCTTCTCTTCTGAGCTTGTGCGCGTTTCTCTACTATATCAGTTGGCTTCCAACTCTACTGATATGACCAGATCCTAATCTATTACAAGATGAATGATGAAGTTGTCTATACAATACAACTTATCATATTATTACGAGTATATTTGGTTTATGAATACAAAACATAAGGATATATAATATCCCAACATGCTTATTGCTTATCAATTGTTTATCTATTGTTTCATTTGATAAACATATCTTCAAAAGAGTCAAAATCACAAGTAAAATTTTCATAATCAGTTGACACCAAGTCATTTGATAAAGCTCACCGTTTACAATCCATATCAGAGAGATTTTCATAAAAGAACCTCGCACTTTATCAAATCACTTATTTGCTAAGACAACTTAATTGATCATTAAGTTTATCTACCCATATGATCACTAAAAAAAGATTTTGAAAAAGGGAGAAAGTCTATTCACCCCCTACTTTCTCTCACATATTACTTGTTTATGGATCAACACATTTCACTTCATAATTGTCTCCACCAACACCAACACCACCACCACCTCAAAATCGTCCCCCACCATCACCACGATATAAAAAAAAAAAAATCTAAAACATTTTGAGACGATTTTTTTTAAATACTCAAACAAACTATAAACTAATGCAAACAAACAAACTTAAAACAAAAAACAACAATTTTCGACAAAAAATTAAAAGAGCTATTAAATTTCGGTAAAAAATTTCTAATAAAAACAAATATTCGAAGAAAATTTTCGAAAAAGAGAAAAAAACGTTTTTTTTTTTTTTTTTTGAAAAAAGAGCTAAAAAGTCAAAAAAAAAAAAAAAACGAAAGAAATCAAAAACCGAAAAATACAAAAAATTAAAACTGACCTGGGCAGAATCTATGTTTTAAACCTTTAAAAATCAAAAATAAAAAAATCGAAAGAAATCAAGAGGAGGGGCAAACAGCGGCCGCGTGGCTTTTTCGAGGCGGTATCGATCGGCCGCCCATGGTGTAGAAAGGTTTCGCGGATTGAGTTGATTTAATGTAACCAAAATTTGCATTATCTATTATCATTGTTGTTCTTACATTAAATATTTAAGTGTGATTTGATTTATTTTCACTGGATCCAAAATATTAAGGATAGATAAACCGGCCAATTTAGTGCAAGTGCGAAACCTCCCCAAACCAATACTCCTATGATTTAATGTAACCAAGATTTTATCAATTCAAAGATATTACTCTCTCCGTCCCATACTTGAAGGCTCAAACTAATTGGACACGAATTTTAATAAATGAATTGTTTATTAATATTGTGTAAGATAAAGTTGGTAGTAAAAACTTTTCAACTTTATAAATAGTAATAAAGTTAGTTTTTAGTGTAATAAAGTAGTGACATTTGTTGTAATATTGTGATGTTTTAAGGGGAGTGTTTAAAAGTGTTTTTGCTATTTTAGGTAATGTGCCTTCAAGTGTGGGACGCCCAAAATGGTAAAATGTGTCTTCAAGTATGGGACGGAGGGAGTATTTATTTAAGTACACTGGATAAAAGTTACTCCCTCCATTCCGGGAAAGTTTCTCATGAGCTCTGGATACGAAGGTTAAAAAATATAATATAATAAATAGATGTATCAGAGGTATGTGATTTAGAAAAGAATATAATGAAATGTGAGAGGAAATAGTTTACCAAAAAATAAAAAATGGAGAGCTTTCATTAGAACAGACAGAAAAGGAAAGTTGGGTAGTTTTCTATGAAATTGAGGGTGTACGAAATTGGTTTGACCATTAAATTAGTTCATCATTGCCCGAAATCATATCTGTTGTGAAAACTTTTGGTTTTAAACTCAAATAAATAAAGTATTATACATATATATGGAGATATAATATACTCCCGAACGAAATTTAAATCACAAAAATCTGTATGCAATATTGATCAATTAAGAAAATATTAATGGGCTAAAAATATTGACTTATTAAGTTAATGGGATGTGTTTTAATTTTGACCGAAATATTTGACCCAGTTCTGTGAATTTTTTTATTTTTTATTTTATTGTTGAATGCGGGTTTTATTTTTATCTTTTCGAATTCTTTTCTTTCAGTTCGTCTTCTCTTTCCTATCTCTCAAGCGATTGACGATTTCTTCTTGCGACGATTTACTCTAGCGATTGTGACGATTTTTTTTATGTAGTAACAAAACACTATTAAATGTAGTAATTCAAATTGTAATACGTAGTAACACACATTATTTTATGCGGTAATAACGCAAACTATTTTATATAGTAATACAAATTCTTTTATTTAGTAACATATTCTTTTTATAGTGTTTTTTTATGTAGTAACTCACATTATAATATGTAGTAATATACAATAACCATGTTGTAATACCAATTCTTTTATTGCAGGATGATGTAAAGATATTAGATCATTAGATCATTTAATAAAGTTACATAAGTAAGAAACACTTTTCAATGTAGTTATTCGAATTGTAGTACTCTATGTAATAACATATAATTTTTTATATAGTTAAACACATTATTAAATATAGTAATAACACAAACTATATTATATAGCAATACAAATTCTTTTATGTAGTAAAATATTTTTTATAGTGTTTTTGTTGATATAGTAGTTCACATTATAATATATAGTACTATTAAATATGCATGTAGCAATCCAAATCATATTAAATATTTTGATTATTTAATTTATTTTTTAAATGAATAAAAAAGACTGATTTTTTAAAACTATTTTCTCATAAAATTAAAGTATATTAAAATATATATAGAGACCGTAATATTTATTTTGACATTAAACTAATTGAGGTAAGATGCATATTGCACACAAGATCACCCGATTTAAATAAAACATGGAGTCTCAACTTTATAAGAATTTTTATTGAAATAATTCAACTCATCCCAGTGATCCCACGGCTTAATTAATGGTTTTGTAAATCAAAAATTTTCGCATACACCTAATCCGAATTAACAAATACCAAAAAAATCCCTCAAAGCTTAATAGACAGAAGAAGAGTTAAATAATTTCATCACTTGTTTTGAACTCGAAACAAGAAATCCATGATAGATCGGCTTTATAGTCACTTTATAGAATGTAAAAATCAGAACTGAGATGACACATTGATAGATTTTGAAATATTAACTAACAAAAGGACGAGGAAGAAAACATTATTGCTTTGTAGACCCGGGAAACGAATACTTGATGGTTCAAAGAAGATTCAACGATCAAGTTTGCGACGAAAAACTTTTCAACTGAAATTAAAAAGATATGTGGTGGCATGTTTTGATGAGGGAATATATTATTTTTTGTAATTGTAAGTGTGTAAAATAAAAATTGATCAAGAAAATATAGTTAGTTGAGAAGAATTTGGGATTACGAGAAATCTATAAATTTCACTAATTTTGAATATTATTTAAAATAATAATAATAGAGTCGATTCCCTCCATTTACTCGTAGGTGTATATATATATATATATATATATATTCAAATTCTATAACTACTAACTATATTTACGCGTATATCTAATTATATATATACTAGTGTAAGACCCGCGAATTTCGCGGGATTGAAAAAAAATTATATTATTATTTAATAAGATTTTATATAATTTACTCCATTATTTTAAAATATAGTATTTGATGATAATTAATGTATTTAATAATTCATGTCATCTTCAACAATACCGACAACTAAAATATATTTTTGCATAAGTTCAGATTGAATAAGAGAATGTGTTGTATTTGTGTATGCATAAGTTCAGATTGAATAAGAGAATGTGTTGTCATTTGTATATGGTTGTAATATGTTAGTTTGTTCAGATTGAATAAGAGAATGTATTGTCATTTGTGTATGGTTGTAATATGTTAGTTTGTTGGGGGTGTTTTAAATATAATATGAGAGCATTAGACTGTTATATCCAAAATTATATCAATTGTATTTGAGTTCTTGTCTAATAATGTTTCTGTACTTGTGCATGAGGTATGCATGTATAGTAAAATAATGAAATTGAAATTAAGAGAATTATGATGAAATATTATTGAGTACACAAAATTATTTTGTTAAGAGAACAATTATGAACGATGTATGAGGTATGTAAGGTATATATAGTAAAACAATGAAATTGAAATTAAGAGAATTATGATGAAATATTGTTGAGTATACAATTTTTTTTTTTTGTTAAGAGAACAATTATGAACATTAGAGATGCATGAGGTATGCAGGTATAGTAAAACAATGAAATTGAAATTAAGAGAATTATAATGAAATATTATTAAGTATACAAAATTATTTTGTTAAGAGAACAATTATGAACATTAGAGATGATATA
Source organism: Galeopsis tetrahit (assembly GCA_963675135.1). Lineage (NCBI taxonomy): Eukaryota > Viridiplantae > Streptophyta > Magnoliopsida > Lamiales > Lamiaceae > Galeopsis > Galeopsis tetrahit. Next base: position 38,251,022 of record OY776122.1, read on the forward strand.
GAGAACATTTGTAAGCAATTTATGAACATTTGTTGAGTGCAAGTTGGTTGAAATGTGTTGTTTAAAATGATCTAATTATGAAATATTATAAGCGAGTAATTTAAAATGCAAGTAGTATGAAATAATGTACATAGAAATTTGGAGGGAGTATCTGAATAGGATTTATATAATATAATATATTAAAATTTTTCAGTGAATAAGTTGAAGGAGTAATATAAATTATAAATTTCTAAATACTTATAAATAGTGTACTTGCACGTTTTGCCTTTGTTATTAAGGGTAAGTATTTTTAATCTTGTTCTACTCTTTAACTCTATGACAGCAACCATAAAAAAATTTGAAAAAAATGCTACAGTGAAAGAGACTGTCATTGACTTTGTTTATATGGTCATGGCAAAGTACAAAAGAATTGGAAACTATTTCCTTTTAAATCTAACAACAAATGTTTCATGTGAAGTTGTAAGAATCATTTGCGGGATGTGCCCTCTACTCCTAATATTTCTTTGGATATGATTTTTGTCTAAATAATATGTTTCGTAGCCTTGTTATAACCAACTCATTCCACAAATCCGCATTTTGATCAATGTTTCTCAAAAGCATTATGAGATCACCTATCTTGAGAATAAGACGATGATTAGGTAGTCCAAAACATTTAATTGAGTTCAAATAATCAACTGAATACAATTTGACATAAAATGTTACTTTATAAAAATAGCAAAATAGAAAAACGTTATTTTATAAAAATAGCAAAATAGAAAACCTCAAAACCACGTCAATGTGCTCCATCCAGTCAATGTGCTCTACCCATTTATCTCATTCTACTCCTTACATGTTGAAGTTTTGCATTCGAGTTCTTCTATAGCAAAATGATCCATTTATCTCATTCTACTTGTTGGTCCCAAGTTGAGTTAAGATTGAGTAAGCTAAGAAAGTCTAGAGGGGAGGGGTGAATAGACTTTAAAAAATCTTTCAAAATATCAGAGTTTATAATGCGGAATAGTGTTCTGAATAGTACTGTTCTTACTGAGTCAGATCAGTACTTCCAATTCTTTTCTGATTTCACCTTTTTGATATCAGCACAGTAATCCTCAGATCAGTACTGTGACAGATTAGTTCTATTCTGTAGACAGATTAGTAGTAATCAAATCTTTCTGTAGACAGTTTAATCAGTAGTCAGATTGGTTCTGTAGAATAATTGAATTGTAATCAGATCAGTACTGTAGACAAATCAATTTATTAATCAGAATATATTTGTAGACTGATATGGCCTGTAGTTAGATCAGATTTGTAGACTTTTCAAATCTGTAATCAGATCAGTTCCCCCTTCAATGGAGAATTCCTCTTATGTGCCTGTTTCACCTTGGTAGAAGTGTTAGTTCATGAGATATAAATGTAAAACAGTACAGAGTAGTAAAAATATGTTTAATTTAATGATCACATCAAGGTTTATGAATTATGCTAAAGTGACTTAGTGTTCTGAGTCAACAAAAGGATCTTTAAGAAATCACAGATTCCCCCTTAATGTGTGTTCTCAGTGTCCCTCAGCTTTACCAGCTTCCTCATCGGGATTAAGGTCACTTTAGTAACCTTGTTACCTGTTTTAGATGTAGTGGTCTGACATAGGATTGTTTCTTCTGAGTTTTAGGCTTTTGATGTACTGCTCTTAGTTTGTGCTTTATCTCATTTTGGTATAAGATCAGTACCTGAAATGTTAGTGCAGTTCTATATACAAATAGAATCTATATCTATCAATCCTAAGCTAATGCATAACTCTCTAAATCTCACTTCAGCCAATGGTTTTGTAAAAATGTCAGCTCTTTGTATATCAGTATGAATCTTTTCCATCCTAATATTTTTCTTTTCCACATGATCCCTAATAAAGTGATGCCTAATGTCAACATGCTTGCATCTAGTATGTAGAACGGGATTTTGTGTTATGGCAATGGCACTATTACTGTCACAATATATAGGTACATTAGATTCTACAATATTGTAGTCTCTGAGTTGTTGTATTAGCCAAAGAAGCTGACTACAACAACTACCTGTAGCCATATATTCTGCTTTAGTAGTAGAAGTTGCCACACTTGTTTGTTTCTTTGAAAACCATGAAATGAGCTTAGTTCCTAAGAATTGACATGAACCTGAAGTAGATTTTCTATCTATTTTGCAACCTCCAAAGTCCGAGTCTGAATAACCACTTAAAGATATATCATCATCTGCAGGATACCATAATCCTCGATTAATGGTCCCCTTTAGATATTTCAATATCCTTTTGGCAGCTTCCAAATGACTTTCTTTGGGGTTTGCTTGAAATCTTGCACATACACCAACAGAAAAAGCAATATCAGGTCTGCTGGCAGTTAGATAGAGTAGAGAGCCAATTAAAGCACGATAATGAGGTTGGTCAGAAGACTTACCTCTTTCATCAGGGTCCATTCTGTATGTAGGTTGCATGGGCACACCAACTGTCTTACAGGTTTTTCAAATTTACTTTGCATGAGTGTAGAAAAGCTTTCACTCAAGGTATTGTTGGGTGATCCAAATATAATATCATCCACATAAATTTGAACAAGTAATATGTCATTACCTTCTTGTCTTCGAAACAAAGTTCTATCAACCTTGCCTTTAGTAAAACCATTTTCAAGTAAGAATAGAGAAAGTGTATCATACCAGGCTCTTGGGGCTTGTTTCAATCCATAGAGTGCTTTCTTTAACCTGTATACTTGGTGACTATTCACTTCAAAACCAGGTGGTTGTTCCACATAAACTTCTTCAGCAAGTATACCATTCAAAAATGCACTTTTCACATCCATTTGATACACAGTGAATTTCATATGTGCAACATAAGCAAGGAACAATCTTATAACTTCTAGTCTAGCTACATGAGCAAAAGTTTCATCATAATCAATACCCTCAGCTTGAGAGTGGCCCTGAGCAACTAATCTAGCTTTATTTCTAACTACAAGATCATTTTCATCCTTTTTATTCTTGAAAATCCACTTAGTGCCTACAACATTATGATCACTAGGTCTATCAACAAGTTCCCAAACTTCATTTCTAGTGAACTGATTAAGTTCTTCCTGCATGGCTATAATCCAGTTGCTATCACTTAAGGCTTCATTCACAGTTTTAGGCTCAATGGATGATAGAAAACAACACCAGCAAAATAGAGACTTACTAGGTTCTTCCTGGGAATCAAACAATTGTTTTCTAGTTTTAACACCTATACTGGAATCACCTAGAATCAGATCAGTAGAATGAGCAGACTTCCATGTCCTTCTATTCTTAACAGAAATGCTATCATCATTTATATCATGCAGATTAGTATCATTGTTTTGCATTAAATCAGCAGATTTGTTCATAGGAGAGCAGTCATTCAATTCTGGCAAATAAGAAGTTTTAGATGACTTACCTTTGTCTTTTACCTTTTCTTTTTCAGAATCTTGATCTAGGACATTCAGGAATGGATTATATGCTTGTACAGATTCATATATTTCTGTATCATCATCCTCATTGTTGGTTTGGAGCTGTAGTTTGTCAATTTTCTTACTGAGCTGATGATCAGCAGAGTCCTGCACATTCTCATTAAAGACCACATGGGGTGTTTCTTCTACACATAGGGTAGAGTAATTAAACACTCTAAATGCTTTGCTTACTGAAGAGTATCCTAAGAATATCCCTTCATCAGCTTTTGCATCAAAGGCATTTAGCTTACTTTTGCCATTGTTATGGATGAAACACTTACATCCAAAGATATGAAAATAAGAAACTCTAGGTTTTCTGCCTTTCCATACCTCATAAGGTGTTTTACCATGCACCTTATTAAGAGCACTTCGGTTTTGGGAGTGACAAGCTGTGTTAATGGCTTCAGCCCAAAACTTCTGAGGTGTGTTGAATTCTGCAATCATTGCTCTGCATGCTTCTTTTAGTGTTCTGTTTCTCCTTTCTGCAACACCATTTTGTTGAGGGGTTCTGGCTGCACTTGTCAAATGTTGTATGCCAGACTTAGAACAGTAGTCAGAGATGTAACAGTTAATAAACTCAGTCCCCTTGTCACTTCTTATCTTGACAATGGGTTGACCCTTTTCAACCTGCAACCTCTTTAATAGATCTGGAAGTAGTGTTTGTGTATCATTCTTTTTGTGTAGAAAGACTACCCAAGTAAACTTAGAATAATCATCTACTACAACTAGAGTATACCTTCTTCCATTCAATGTAGGAGGTTTGATAGGACCATGAAGATCCATATGCAAGAGTTCTAAGACTCTGCTTGTTGAAAGAGTTGGAATGGACTTAAATGAAACCTTTACATGTTTACCTTTTTGACAGGAGTCAGACATTTGTGATTTGGAATAGATTTCATTAGGAATGCCCTCAACAAGATGTTCTCTTGCAATCTTGTTGATTATCTTAAAGTTCAGGTGGCAGAGGCGTTTATGCCAGAGCCAACTGTTTTCTTTAGGACTCTTAGTAATAAGACAAACATTCTTAGGACAACTATTCCAATTCACAATGTATACACTTCCTTGTCTTGTGCCAACAAGTAAAACATTGTGAGTCCTTTTGTCTATTATTTCACATCTTCTGGTCTTGAACTGAACTTTGTATCCCCTGTCACAGAATTGAGATACAGATAACAAGTTATATTTCAAACCTTCAACATAGGAGATATCTTGGATTTCAACATCTCCATTCTTGATGAATCCAAATCCTTTTGTGATTGCCATGGAGCTGTCTCCAAAGATGACTTTTGGTCCTTCCTTCTCATGATAGTCAGTAAGCAAGGCCTTGGTACCAGTCATGTGGTGTGAACACCCACTGTCTATGTACCAGGTCTCACCAACTGAACCACCTTTCTTGTATAAGTCCAGTCGATCCTGCAAGGTAGTGATCTCAATAATTTAGGTACCCTAGTTTATTGGGGTCCTTGGGGGTTAGTAGTGAGAGGTACCCAGATAAACATTGAGGATTTGAATAGATGGGACCTCTTCAGTTTTCTTCCATATTTATCACAAAACAGTACTTTATTAACCATTTCAGAATTATCAGCAGACTTAGGATCTATTTTTCTGAGATAGCCTTTCCTTGGTTATATCCCTTTTTCAGTAAGATTAGTATGTCTGTAATAGTTTGAATAGGGCCTAAAAGCATGTGGACCATACGGCTTACAAATGCGTTTTGGTCTTTCCTCTCCAATGATATCATAAGATAAAGGTGGAGGATAAAGAACAGGTTTATTATGATAATGAGGCACAAATCTCCTAGGTTTAGTTGCATACAGTTGAGACTGCCTTATAAAAGGAGGTCTAGGCTGTTCCCAACTTGCCTGTGCTTGTCTTGACCTACTGTTCTGAGTTTGTCTCTTCTGATACCAGGACTGATCTGTTCTGGTCAGAGGAGTATAACTCTTCTGGTATGGTCTTGACTGTACTGGTCTTAATACATTCTTCATTTTACCATTCTTGGTAGTAGGAGGGATGTATTTAGACTGTAATTTAGGTTTGGGATCATTATCATAAGTCATAGGTTCTTTTCCTTTATCTAGTTGCAAAGAACTTGAACTAGCTCCATTAGTGTTCTTAAAGCCTGAAGTAGAGGAACTAGGCAGATCAGTACCTATCCCACTTTTATCATTTGGAGCTCTATATCTGTCTGAGATTGTTTGATTAATCTTGGTAGAGTTAATCATTCCAGATAGCTTTCGATCTAGGCTCACTACTTCAGTTTCTAAGAATCTATTGCGCTCTTCAAGTTTTTCACATTTAATCTTTAAATCATTGAATTCATTAGTCTCTTTGGATTGAGTTTTAAACATACCCTGATATAGTTTGTCAATGGATGCATACTTTTCTTGGAGTTGGGATAACTCTTCTGATAGTCGTGCATTTATGACAACTATATTTGTATTGTATAGACAGCTTATAGTATATGATTTAAATATACTCATCTGTATATAGTTCAGTTGATGTATATATAGGTTTTATAAATGTAAAGTTGTATTCTTTTGTATTCAGCATTGTAAAGATAAGAACAGTAGATTAGAACACTAGATTAGAAGAAGATCAGAAGACTATGAAGACTCAGAAGACTACTTCAGAATAAGAAGACTTAAAGAAGAGTTGAAGAGAAGCTTATAAGAATTCTTGAGAAGTACATAACAGTAAGTTACTGTGCTGACTGACTAAGAACAGTAAAAATCAGAACAGTAAGCTACTGTGCTGATTTGGTGAATTTGAAGAATAAGTTTGGAAAACTTATTTAAAGAGTAACTGAAGATATATTTGAAGATATGCTGACTTGGAATAAGAAGGAAGTTACAAAGTCGGTTACAAAAAGGAAGTTACAACAAAAACAGTTTTAGAGTTAGTTGAGAGTTAGTTCACAAACTGCTAACTGTCATACTAAGTTCTATAAATACTGTATGATCTCCTACTTGAAGAGACGACTGCTACTACTGAACAATTACTGATCTTAGAGAATTCAAGAGCAAGTCTACAAGCAAGAACTCACAGATTTAAGGAAATCAAACTAAGGAGAAGCCACTGAATTGAAGAGAAGAATCAAATGCTACTCAAGAGAAGTTTTACTTTTCAGTTTAAGTTTGTATTGTTGTAAACAAGTGTGCTAGTTACTTGTGGAAATACTAGTAGATCGAAGATACACTTGGAAGTGTAATCGAAAAGATCACAGTCTTAATCTTGAGACTTTAAGCCACAAGAAACTCAAGGAAGAGTTAATAAAACATCACAACTGGGATTGTGAGAGTGGATGTAGACTTATTGGTCGAACCACTATAAAATCCTGTGTTCTTTATTTTCTGTTTGATATTTGTTTGATATTTGTTTAAACAAGAACAGTAGAATTTACTAAGTAAAGATCTGATTAAAAGTTGAGTATAAAACTAAAATTGGAAGTACTGATCTGACTCAGTAAGAACAGTACTATTCAGAACACTATTCCGCATTATAAACTCTGATATTTTGAAAGATTTTTGAAAGTCTATTCACCCCTCCCCTCTAGACTTTTTTAGCTTACTCAATCTTAACTCAACTTGGGACCAACACTACTCCTTACCTGTTGAAGTTTTGCATTCGAGTTCTTCTATAGTAAAATGATAAACCTACTGAATATGAGAATAAGAAGAACAATAGAGTAAGATTGTGAAAAAATATAGACATTAATCATAGATTGAATCAGGTCAACGTTTCCTGCCTACCAATTATTTAAGAAATATACTTCTGTTAAAGACTTCGATGAAATAGTCCCTGAACAATTAGAAAATGAAATTTGAAATTCATTGACTAACGCACAAACACAGTAAATAGTCTTGCCGAAAAAGTGGTGTCGAAATACAAAAGGCTCATTGACTAACTTATATAAACATACTCAAACACAATAAATCTTTCATAGGATAACGCCTGCAAGAAGAGTAAAGTATATGATTATAAAAACAATTGAAGAAATGATGAGTACTGATAATACACAGTCGACAGAACATGAGTTAGGGAATTTTTTCTGAAAAAAGAAAAGAACTCTTTCATTTAGAAATAAATTAATCTATTTATTTTTTTTGTAAATCCAAAATCAGTGTATATACCTAAGAAAGATGAAGTTTTGTACCCCTTTGTCCTCCAGCGTTGATATTTCCAATTTCTTGGAAGCTTGCATAAATAAATAAAACTTATTAGGGTTCAGAGCATAGAATTGAATTATGCAAAAAGGGAAAGTGAAGAATAAAATATGAGTATTAAAATAATTAAATAGAACCTGGAACAAAATGTGGAAAAATGTAGTGATATGATATAGATAAATCTTTCATATGATAACGGTATGCAAGAAGAGTAAAATATATGAACATAAAAACAATTCAAGCAATGATGAGTACTGATAATACTTAGGGAATTTTTTCAAAAAAAAGAAAAGAACTCTTTCATATAGAAATAAATTAATCTATTTATTTTTTGTAAATCCAACATCAGTGTACATACCTAAGAAAAATGAAGTTTTGTACCCCTTTGCCATCCAGCGTTGATATTTCCAATTTATTGGAAGCAGATGTTGCATAAATAAATAAAATGAATTAGGGTTCAGAGCATATAATTGAATTATGCAAAAAAGGAAAACGAAGAATAAAATATGAGTACTAAAATAATTAAATAGAACCTGGAACAAAATGTGAAAAAATACAGTGATATGATAATAGAGAAATCTTTCATATGATAACAGTCTAGTTAGAGAATTTTTTCTGGAAAAAAGAAAAGAAGGGAGATAGAGAAAAGAGAATTAAAAAAATATGCTTTAAGAAACCGTAAAATAATGGAGAAAAATGAAAAAAAAAACTGTAAAATAATGAAGAGAGAGAGAGGTTAAGAAAACTGTAAAAAAAAAACGAAAAAAGGGTAGAGAAAAAAAAGTAAATTCTGAAAAAATTAGTAAATTAAAAAACGGAAAAAAAAAGTAATTAAAGAAAAGTTTAAAAAAATAATTGAAAAGAGAAAAAACTATAAAAAAAAAAAAACCGAAAAAAGGGGGAGAAAAAAAAAGTAAATTCTGAAAAAATTAGTAAATTAAAAAAGGGAAAAAAAAGTAATTAAAGAAAAGTTTTAAAAAAAAATTGAAAAGAGAACAAAAAAATTAATGAAATTGTAAAAAAAAAGTAAAAGAAAATTGTGAAAGATATTTTTCTGAAAAAATAAAATGTAAAAGAAAACTATAAAAAAAATCGAAATAAAAAACGGAGAAAGAGAAGGGAGAGAATTAAAAAAAAAAATCCTTTAAAAAAACCGTAAAAGAATGGAGAAAAATGAAAATGAAAAAATAAGAAGAGAGAGAGAGGAGAGATAACTAAAAAATTGGTTAAGAAACATGTACAAAAAACCGAGAAAAGGGGGAGAGAGAGAGAGGAGGAGGGGAAGGGGAGAGAAAAAAATTGTAAATTCTGATAAAATTACAAAATTAAAAAGAAAGAAATTTGAGATGCCACGTAAGAGAGCGTACATTTAGAAATAGTAATTAAGGGTAGATATAACCTAAATCTATAATATCTCCAACTATATATATATATATATATATATATATAATCATACTATCATAATTTTTTTTTTCAAATAATATCTTATGGACTTTTAATAACTTACAGTGATTGAAATTCATGGGTGTTACATCCTACTTTCCTTAAAATAAAATTCGTCCTCGAAATTAGTTACGTATCCTACTTTCCTTAAAATAAATTTCGTCCTCAAAATTAGTTACGTACCTTGATTATGCTGTCTCATGGCAAATGTTCGAGTCCTGCCACCGATTCCCGTATTTGGTCCTTTTGCACCAACTCCACGTTTCGTCTTTAGACATTCAGCAATCACATGTCCTTGTTCCTTGTACCAATAACACTGATTTTGTCCCAACAAGCATTCACCATTATGATTATTTCCACATTGCAGACAAGTAGGTCGGTCTGATCTTTTATTACCTCATGCGTCACCATTTGCTCTTACCCGCTTATTACTCTCATCATCACGTTCACTTGATCCCCCCTCTTTCTTTTTTCCACGATCTCCTTCAATCCCTGATTTTGATGCATCCATGGCAATACTAACAGCTATTTCCTCAGCATGTTCAAATGTTTCAAACATTTCTAATTTCCGAACGGAGATCATACCTAAAACGCCGAGCCTTCTTAGCTTTTGTATCCAAAGGATATGGAGCAAAACGACTCATCAGATTAAATTTTCGCTCATATTCTGACAACGACATGTTCCCTTATTTAAAATTGAAATTTTTTGATTCCATCTTCACCTGGTACGATGGAGGATAGTACTTAACCTTGATGATATGTTTAAACTCCTCCCATGATAGCGTTGCACGCTCAACAATTGGTCGCATGCCTCAATACAAGCTACTCTTTGTGCATCAGTGCACATAATAAGTCTGAGGACGCCCTCGATGGTTTCCAACCATTCTTCAAGTGCAGCCAGTTCATCTCGACCATTAAATGTAGGAGGTTTGAATCTGTTGAACTGTTCGACAACCTGGAGTTGGTGTGGGGGTTGTGGGGGAAGATTTTGGGCATTTAGGGTCTGAAGTAGGTTGACCAAGTTTTTCAGCAGGATATTTCCATCTTAAGGTTGGTTCTAATCTTGACCTGGTTTTGTAGCATTCTGAGTCCCCAACAAATCTGCTAACATAACATCTTCTCCATTTTGTCGATTTTGATTTCTTTCATTAGCAGCTCATGCACAATTGCCTTAACCCCCACATCGATTAGCCATCTCCTAGAAAAGAACTCAATTGTTTTAGCTCTAATAATATTATTATTATTGTTTTCGAGTATAAAATGTAAAATCAAATTCACTCAATTCTAGCACTTAAATATCCATACACTACAAAAAAAGGTGCTTTTAGTGAGAGTATACACTACAAAAAAAGGTGCTTTTAGTGAGAGTAAAAACACTGTCATTGATGACTTTTAAGGTGCTTTTAGTGAGAGTAAAAACACTGTCATTGATGACTTTTAGTGACGGAAAATTTACTCTCATGACCTCTAATTACTGCTTCTCTAGTTAAAAGTCAATAGTGACGGAACAAGGCCCCCTCACTAATAAGTATATAATTAGAGTAAATTTACTCTCACTAAAAGATTTTTAATGATGAAAATTCCTCTCACTTTTTTTTTTTTGATGGAAAGTTAAATACCCATCCTTTTTTTTTCCCTCCCCATGACTCGAACCCAGGACCTAAGGCCTAGGTAATGGTGCTCTAACCACTTGAGCTATCCCACTTTGTCGGAAATTCCTCTCACTAAAACATCATTTTACTCTCACTATTAAGTACATTTAGTTACAAAAATTCCCCTCATTAAAATTCAATCCCCCATCACTAAACGTGTATAGTATCCATATTTGACAAAATATAACATGTTGTGGGAATCCCCTCTAGCTTTTCATTCAAATACATTACATCTAATTATTTAACCAATTGATATAAATGACCAACCAATAACACAATCATAAAGGTCTCATACAAAAAGTCTCCTAATCAACGATAAAAGGTTCAACATGCAATGAGAAATAAATCTATCCCCAAAATTGTCGCTTATATAACAAATTATTACTTTAATAAAATAATATTATGAAAAATTTACTTTTTAGATTATAAACCAAACAAAAAATGTTGCACTTTAAAGCATTAGACAACAAAAGCCTAATTACAACAGAAGAGAGGTGATAATAAATATAAATATTATCCTCTCAAAGAAATACAAGTACCCCATGCCGATAAGGTGGATTCTTGGAAACTGCAACCTTCTCATCATTGAAGATCACCGACCCACCTTTTTTGTAGATATGAGCAACATAATGTCCAGAATGTGTAGATGTCCCGATGTGGCTTACTAATCCAATCAGCCGGTATCCTGAACATATCACAGCAAACCATTAGCACACAACGCTAAAACTGTCAGCAATCAAGCAGTGACTCTACCTAATGTGCTAAAATACAATTAGAGAAAGATAAGAGTTAACTCAAAGCTTTTTCACAAATTGGTTATTTTTCAACATCAATCAACTTTAGTCATGCAACTTCAAATTTTTGAGATAGTGCAAGTGTTCAGCAGACATGCAACTACATCATTAATTAAATAATAATAGCATGCAATCTGATTATATTGAAATGCTGCAACAGTAAAAAAAACACAGCAAATTCTTTAAGGAGTTCGAAGAACTGACTTCCTTGACCATCAAGCAGAGCAGCATTAACCACATTTCCACTACTACTAGGTGTAGTATCCATATTTGACATAGTAGGAGGAGAATTAAATATCCATTAAGTAGCTTTTTCAATATCACCATCCTGTAAAGAATCAAGTATTGGTTATTACAACAACATTCCACTTGACATACACGAATTCCCATTAAAAAAAAGGTGAAAGTCTCATAATAAGTGTATTACCGATGCCTGTAGAGCCTTACGAACAATTTCTTCTTCAAAACCAAAGGATAGCAAAGTCTCCACTTTTGATGGATCAACAGACGGATAAATCTTACGTTTTTTAGCAATTGGTTCATCAATATCTGTGGTGGGGGAGGAAGATTATCAAGTGGAGGTCATAAACCAAGGAGAGTATTAACTCAAAATAATCTTTACAAGTCCAATCGTAAATATGGAATACCTGGATCATTTATGTGGTCAAGTAACCAAGTCATTGCTTCTTCCACTCTAGCATTGGAGGTATTGATGGCAGCTTTTTGATAGTGAAGATTTTGAAATCCCATAGCTACAAGTTGCTGAACAATGTCCTCTTTAGGATTCATCACATCATCCTCAACAGTTGAGCATATATCTAAGAAGCAAAATAACAATCTTTAGAGCACATTTTATTTTATTTGGAGGGGGTGAGGGGTGTTGTCTGACAGAATATAACAAGTTTTGGAAATCCCCTCCAGCATTTCAGTCAGATACATTACAACTAATTATTTAACCAGTTGATATAAATGGCCAACCAGTAACACAATCATAAAGGTCCCACACAGAGTCTCCTAATCAACGATAAAAGGTTCAACATGGGAAATAAATCTATCCCCAAAACTGGCGCTTATATATATATAAATTATTACTTTTAACAAAACTATATTATGTAAAAATTACTTTTAATCAAAACATTTGAAGGGTTAAGACATCAAATAATAAAACTTTTAGATTATAAACCGAACCAAAAAGGTTGCACTTTAAAGCATCAAGCAGCAAAAGCCTAATTATCACAGAAGCGACGTGATAATAAATATTATGCATCAATAAGATAACCCTAAATTATCCCAAGTTGAGAAGGATATAAAAGAGCACATACCACCATCAGGTACTAATTCCTCTCCTGGTTGAATACCTTTGTTACGCATATTGCTAATGTCAATGGTATTCAGAATAAAGTCACCTTAGTGCTTTTATCTTCTTCAGCAATTTACAAGGAGTATCTAACCCCATGTATTTAAGTATTGTGGAGAGAAAAATTCAAGTTCCATTTCTTGTTTTCTCAGGAAGGTTTACACTTTGAGGAGAAGAATACTGGTCACTTTATTGCAGTTGTCTTGGTATTTAATGCACTACTGTAGAAATCATGCAACTCTTTAGGAGCAGCAGCAAAGCAATCCAAACAGTCCATCAAAGATACTCTTGGCGAACAATTTCATTAAAAGACCTGTTGCAGAAGATATCTGAAGCAAAAGATGGAACAAAATAAACATATACAAGGATGAGAGGGTTTCAACTCATAGTTCTTCTCCCTTTGCGTCCTTCTCAACTTTTAGTTTCTTGAAATCTTATAATTATTCTAAAATAACCAAAAAAAAAAACTTGGGGATTTAGAATAAAAATTGTGCTATTAGGCTTGTAATAATGTACATTGAACTCACTTTTGTACAACACAGACATAATAGACACACACAAACTGTGAGAATAGGTATGTGATCACCGTTAATGAGGTGACAGGAATGAATCACTATTTATAAGTATTTACAAGGAGATAAACATGGTAAATATAACAAACCATATCAAAGAGATATATATAAAGATATGGTCAAAATAAAAAATATATTATTCCTATATTTACATATTCCCTATTACAAACCACTATCATGTTTTTTTCCACCGAAATGCTCAAGGTATTTAGCTTTATGGAGCTGCAGATTCCTAGTGAAGTTGGAAATACAGATTAGTCAACAACATTTCTTTTTAAAACGTCATAACCAATTAACCCAACAACATGGTATACTCATTAAACCATCAATTCAAAGCTGATTTAATTGTTGATAATGAAACAACCTTGTATACATACATGTTGTCTCATAGTTGAAAATTCTGAATGATTTACAACAATTACAGACTTGAACATACGAGGAGGAATGCCTTCTTATTTCTGAAAGTTGAAGCAGATATTTCAAACACTTGAATAAAGGGAAATAATGCATCTTAAAGTAATAAGTAATGCTTTAAATTATACATATAGATTACAAATTTGACAGAAAAAGAGCTTCTTAATTAGAAAACATAAAGCTGATGTTTCCTAGGCCCTCATCATTTCTAAAGTATAAAAGAATTCATCAACTAAAGATATATTTCTGCAACTTAAAGATAAAAAAAAGAAGAAAGGATGAAGTGATAAATTTTGTAGGTATATGTATTAAAAAACTGCAGATTTTTGGAGTTCGGTTCATGTGTTGTCATAAAGGTCATTGGGTTTCAGTTCTCTTGATTGATCTTTCTTTTTCTAGTTTAACCCAAAACTCTAGCAATACCAATTTGCTGAGATTTTATGATGAGTTATTACTTATTACTAATTGGGGCTTGCTGGTGTCTAGACATGAGAGCTACTTGCTTACTTGTTTGGAGTGCAAAAGCCTGATTTTTATGGAGCTATTGTAAATTTGCTTTTTCCTCATCTTTTAATTTTGATACATGAAAAATCAGAAAAGAGCGGTATTTGTGTGCAAACCAGAATATTTGAAGCAAACATAATTTCCTGATATTCCAAATAAAGAAATAACTTCAAAATCTCCACTTAGTTTTGTAATTTATAAATTATTGAAGTAAAGTTGTAGATATTTCATCTTGCTCATTTGTGCTCAGATCCTCTAATTTTCCTCATCTCTTGGAAATCTAAAGGTTAGCAATTGATATTATAGGGAGCTAGCTCTAGCCCTAGTCCCTAGGTTGAGCACATTCTTAGAAAACCTAATCAAAGTCAAGACAAGCCTTGAAAATTCAGTAACATTAACCAAATTAAATGTCCCCAAATGGATAGAAATTTGTAGTAACCTTCAATATAAAGTCATTACCAATATAAGGTCCTTAGAATCATTGATTTGTTTTTAAAGCAAACACCATACAGATAGCTAAGGCAAGTACCTTTAGATTGATTGCTCGTAGCTGAGGATCAGTTGGGGGAAGGGCATTCTAAGGATACTTTCCTTCTAAATACTGGTAGGGTGGAGAAAAGATGTTTGTCGATTAAATAACAAATTAATTAACAGAACTGGATAATCGTATGTTTGGAGCAAGTAACGAACCATTAAAATTGCATAGGAATCTGAAACAATTACATCTCCATCAACCAAAACTGGGACATAGTGAAGGGGATTTAATCTCTCCAATTCTGTGTGTCAAATCCTAAAACAAAAAGAGGTTTCATTTCATATATAAGGTATTCAGACAAACAAGGATAAAGTCATAAACAAGAGTTTCTACATTGCTGCAACTAATGAACAGAAACTTAGAGATTGATTGTATTTAAAATTCACAATTAGATCAAGATTGCCCTAGTCTACCAGTAGTCAATCAAACTAACTTATTTCATTCTCTAGTAAAAAATAAGGAATATAGTGATATTGTTATACCAAAAGAAAAAAAAAAAAAACAGAGCAGAGCAGAGCAGAGATCAGAATGTTATTCATGAATTCTACTAATTACAATTTAAACAATAAAGGAAAGCCAGATAAAAAACATCCGCAAGACACCTCCATATTTAGAATTTTCATCTTCTTAGACTACTAACATCACAGAGACACAACTTGAATGTGTATATATATATATATATATATATATATATATATATATATATATATATGCCTTCAGAGAAACTCATAAACCAAATAATATCTCAAATAACTATAAAAAACTAATGAATTGTAGATATTAAATCAAAGTATTGCACTTAAATTTTAATCAAGGAGCTAGCCCTAGCCCCTAGGTTGAGCACAGTACTCTTAGAAAACCTAATCAAAGTTTAGACAAGCCTTGAAAATGCAGTAACATTAACCAAAATAAATGTCCCCAAATTAAATAGAGAATAACATAAGGAGAAAGAAATATTGATCGAGAAGATATGGTGTGTTGCTGTCAATCTCTAATTCAGAAAGTTATGCAGCTTAGCTCGCACGAATTGAAAAAGTAGAAGAATGTTTATTTCCCTCTAGATTATGCTGAAAAAAAATACACAATCAAAGCTACGATTACTATTGAAGAAGAAGAAGAAGAAGAAGTGGATTAAAGAACAATAGGATCAATCGTGTGATCTTCGAGGCTTAAATCATTGCAACTCAGCTCACACGATTTGAAAAAGTAGAAGAATATTTGTTTCCCTCAAGATCTCTAGATTATGCTGGAACAAAAAAACACAATCAAAACTACGATTACTATTGAAGAAGAAGAAGTGGATTAAAGGACAAATGGATCAATCGTATGATCTTCGAGGCTTAAATCATGAATTTGAAGAAAATGAAGAGGATTATATCGGTTAATTGCTGCAATCTGAACTGATGAATTGAATTGGGGATACATCTGTTCTTCGTTTGTGCGTGTGAGTGTGAGAGGTGTGAGAAACAATTTCCTTTTTTTGCACGTAATTAATTGAGCGTCTGATATTTTTATAAATTAATTTTTTATTTATGATATAAATAAATATATGAATTTTTTAAGTTAAAAATATATACTCCCTCCGTCCCGGAGGAACTTGCACCCTTTGACCGGCACACATTTTAAGAAATGTGTAAGAAAAGGTGTAATGATTGATGTTTTGAGGGGTAGTTTTGTAAACTTTTATGAATAAAGTAAAGTAAAAAGTAGATTGAGTGTGGAAAAGTAATGACATATGGGTAAATATGAGTATATTTCAAGGGAGAGGGTTGTGAAGATATTTCCTTTTATGGAGTGTGCAAATTGGTATGGGACATCCATGTATGGAAAGTGTGCAAATTCCTGTGGGACGGAGGGAGTAAAAAAAAATGTTAAAAATATAATATTATTGAAATACAGTATTTATATTTTTTATATTTTATTTTATCACCTTTGATTATATATATTTTTTTATGATTTTAATGAGAGTATTTTTTACCCTCACCAATGCTAGTAAAATTTACATTTAGTGAGGGTACATAAAATTTTCATACCAATATTAAGATTTTGATGAGAGTATTATTCTACCCTCATTAAAAGTAAACAATTATCACATTTAGTGAGAGTTTATCATACCCTCACCATTTTTTTTGTCACTAAAAGTGATATTTCTTTTAGTGATACTTGTTTATACCATTCATACTATCATCCATAATTCAAAATAAACAAAAAATTGCTGCTACCATTAAATACAAAAGTATAGGAAAATAATTGTTTGTCTCTAAACTACTCAGTAAGATCCCTCATCCTCGCTCTCATTATCCATAGTGTCTGAGCTTGATTCTTCTGTTCATATTGTCTTGTCGTTCTCGTATATAGTTCGGATTACAATTTCTTCTTCCGGTTTCTTTCTCTGGGAGGGGTAGTATTTCATTCAGATCTTCTACTACATTCCCAGTTTATGCCCATCTATACAAAAACTCAGCTACAACGTTCTCTAAGTCGGTCAACATTCTCCGTCGCTCTCTTTCTGCAATGAAACTTCTAATTTACTTTTCCCAGTCCAAAGGCAACATAACTATTACTGGGTTAATGTCCGCCTCATAGTGAGGTCGGTTCGGTCTATCTCTAATTTGTTGTTAGCTTTCTACAAGGTATCTTGGGACATTATCTCTCTCATCAGTAATCCTCTCATTCCTTATGCACTTATTTATTGTTATCTATCCATCACCATAGTCATTAGATAATAAAACTAAGGTTGTGTTTGGATGAGGGGATTTGATTTGTGGAGGTATTTCAAATGGAAGGAATTAAAAATAGATGAATTTCAAATGACATAGTTTTAGTGAGGATTTAAAATCCTCTCAATTTTAACTAAAAAAAAGTGTTAAATATTTGAAATCCATTCATTTACTTTTTAATCCAAACAAGTGGAGTGAATTTAGATTATGGATTTAAAATCCATACATAAATCCCTCCATTCAAACACAACCTAACAGTCTATCATGCAAGTGTGTTGGTATTCTATAAACCAACAATGATTTATAGGCTTTTTGGTGGAGTTTTTATACTTTTAACCTTTTGGATTTAGTGTTTGTATTAGATCCAATTTTGTAATAGATTCTAACACTCTGAATATTTATATCACACTCTTTATATTCACTTAAACCATGTTGTTGGGAATAAAATGAGATGTTTTGATTAAGATACTAAAACCCCTCAAGACATGCCAAATGATTAAGTCAAGTATTGAATGAACATGTTCAAGGAATGTTAGAACATGTAGCTTAAGGCCAGTTGAGAAGCTGGAATGTTAGGTAGCTCTTAGTATAATAGATGCACAAGTTGAGGGGGAACTCATGTTTACAAGATCTCAAGAATCAAGTCCCCTCAAGGCTCAAGAACTAATTTGACCTTAAGTCTGCTGATGGACAACTGTGCTGATCAAGTCAACTTAGATGTGATACAACCTATCTAAAGATCAACTGAATTAAATGCATTATCAAAGACCAAGTCTACTGAAGCATATATCAAAGTTCAGAAGGTTGGTTCAGCAAGAATGTATCAGCACAATTGAACCAGAACAGTTTCATGAACTAGCCCAACTGTGCTGATAAGGTCAAGGCTACTGATCTAAAGCCATGAAGGCTCAAAGATCATCAAGAGATATACATGGAAAGAGAAAGAGCCAAGTCATCTGAAGAGCTAAAGCCAACATTGCTGATAAGTAAACTCTGCTGATCCTGATAAGCAGAATTGTCCAAGTGATAAGGAATGTTGTCCTTATCATGGTATCAATCATCAGAAGTGATGTCCATGTTTGATCAAGTGAATCTTGAAGTCAGACATAGGGAAGAGTGCTTCAAAGTCAAGAGAAAATGCTAACAACCGTTTACTTCCCAAATTAAGGACATGTCACTTTCAAAGAAACTGTCTTCCAGTTGCAGAGTTCAAGGAAGACAAATATAGACAATTGAGGTTGTCTTTCCAACGGAAAAATCCTCAAATTGCTCTATAAATACAGAAGTGTGGAAACCATTGAAGGCATCCAACTAGCACCTACATTGCTGAAGAAACTTAAAGCCTTCAAGCTTTCTTAGAACATTCACAGTTTCCAGAAACACTTCATCTAAGCTACTCCTCATTGTATATCCATACTAGCTTAGAGAGATATCCTATCCTTTTACACTGAGCTCATTGTAAAGGATATCTCAACCAGTTGGAACCAACATCAACCCTTATACCTTTCCAAAAAAGAGATAGAAGGTTGTTGTAGTAGAAGTGGTAGGAATTGACTGTTGAGAGAAGAACAATTCAATTCTGAGTTGATAAGAGAGTACTAGGACTCTGATATCCTAGGGATCAAGGAGTGGTGTGGTTGATTAAGTGCACCTTGGCACTATAAAACAAGTAATTCCAAGAGTGAAGGAATTATCCTGTTAAATTAGGGAAAATTGATGTAGGAGCTTGAGTCTCTGAACCACTATAACTCTTGTGTTGATTTACCTTCAAATTATTTTCATACATACTCACATACATACACAACACACAAAGTAACCTTTGAAAGACATATACTTAAGACTGTGTAGAACTGATTTGGACAAGTTTTTCTGAAAACTGGTTTTACATTAAAAGGGACTTCAGAACTTAAAAGGAGTTTAAACCAAAGGGACAACCACTAATTCCGCACATATAACTCCCTTAGATAGTTATTCAACTAAGTACTCAATAGTACTTAGTAGTTTGATTATCTCTAAAGAGTTATTCATCTCAGAAGAGTTGTCCAGGACAACCTTGCTGAAGTCTGTTTTGGTTAAGTTTAAAAAAGATTTGCATACAAGTGTATTCCATCCCCATACACTTGTTATATACTCCTTTTCAGGACCAACAAGTGGTATCAGAGCAGGGGTTCAAAGATCACTGCTTCTGAAAATCCATTTTGATTTTCAAATACACATTTTAGTGTGGTCATTGAACTGATCTTTCTGAAATCTTATCATACTTGTATCTAACCCCTTTGTTTGAGATATGGCCAACAACAATGCTGTTCCACATGATGCTGTTCATGGTATCAACAACATGGCCCCTGGTCCAGTTAACCATATATCTCATCACAAGCTGCCCATGTTCTCAATTGAGAACTATGACTTCTAGAAAATTAGGATGAGAGCTCATCTTGCTTGCCTCCACATTGATATGCTGAGAGTGATTACAAGAGGACCCTTTGTATTCACTCAAATCAATCCCAGAATTACTGAAGCTCAAAGAGCTGATATAAGAGAGGAAATTCCCAAGGAAGAAGATGACCTCACCACTGAGGAGAAAAGGAGAGATAATTTAAATTATCTAGCAATGAACACTCTCTATCAAACAATTCCAGATGTAGTAATGGGGAGAGTCTACCACTGCACAACTGCCAAAGAAATTTGGGACACCCTTGCTGAAATGTGTGAGGGCACTGACAAAATCAAGGAAAATAAGCTCCAAGTTGCTGTGCAGAAGTTTGAACAATTCACAATGGAGTCAGAGGAGTCCATTGACAAGTTTGATGGTAGATTCACTGATATCATGAATGAAATCAACTCATTGGGCAAGGTGCACTCCAGGAGAGAAGTTGCACTAAAGATTCTAAGAAGTCTCACTCAAAAGTGGGATGTATATTCTGTAATGATGCAGAATACCAAAGATCTCTCCACTAGGCCCATGCAACAAATCTTCTCAGAACTCAAAGCCTATGAGTTTGACCTCAACAGAAGAAAGCCTGCTGAGGAATCTTCCTTACCAACCAAATGAGTGGCCTTCAAAGCCAAAGCTGCTGAACCAGAAATTCAGCCCACTCCAAGATCATCAAAGTCAGTCTCCAAGGCTAAGATGAAGGAAGAAATGGCCCTCATGGCTAGGAGGTTTGACAAGCTCAACTCAAGGTTTGGTAGATACAAGAAATTCTACCAAGACAACAAAGTCAGGAGAAGGTACAACTCTCCTGAAACTCAGGCTAAGGACAAAAGGCCTGAAGAAAGGAGATCAGAGGACAAATACTCTGATAGGAGAAAGTCCAACAGAGCTGAACCTTCATCATCCAGAAGAAGAGAGGAATCCAAGAAAGATGATGATGAACACCTGTTCTACAACTGCAAGAAGAAAGGGCACTTTCAATATGACTGCCCCGAGCTCAGCTCCAAGGAAATAAAGGAGAGACAAGCTAAAAGAGACATAAAGTTCACCAATAGAAAAGCCATGAAGGCTGGTGATGAGTCTGAAAGTGCTGAAAGCTTCAACTCTTCTGATGATGGACTGTTCTCAAACAGTGATGATGATGATGTGTGCAATATGGCCATAGAAGATGATGAGGTATCTTCTACTTCAAGCTCACCATCATTTCTATCAAAAAACACTAGTGAGGTCAACCTGAAACTTTCTTTTGGAAAGTTGATGGAAGATTTCACTAGATTACAAGAATTTCATGATAATTGTGTGAGAGAAAATGAAAGGCTATCAATTGAACTTGCAAAACCTTCTAAATTTGTAGTTGATGTCAAGTCTATTGAGTTGTATCAACAAGTCTTGAGAGAACTTGAGGAAACCTCTCTCTGGATAGTTGACCAACAAAAGCAGATTGATGATCAATTGCTTACTCAGAAGAGAAAAGATTTTGAACTTAAAATTCTCCAAGCCAAGTTTGAAAACCTCTCACATGAGTATGATATTCTTAAATCAAGTGAAGAGAGCCTGAGAATTAAGATGTCTGGTATGAACAAACCCTTTAAGGCAATAGAGGAAATTTAGAGCTTCCAAAAACCTATGGCTCAAAAGAGTGGGTTAGGATATGAACCATTTGAATCTTCACCTTGTCTTAGTGTTGCTTCAACAAGTAACACTAAGAGAATCTTTGTGAGATCAGTGACACAACAAGCTGAAAATGAACTAACTCAGCCACTGAACAAAGGAAAGGGCAAAATGCCAGAAGTGCCCACTCAAGTACTTCAGGGAAAAAGGCCCAAACCTAAGAAAATGGCCAAAGTCCCTGAATACAAGAGGAATGGTGCTCAGCAGAGTATGCCCAATGGAAGGGTAACTCATTTGACATTCAGAGAAGTTGTCCAAGGTATGTTCAGCCTAGGTCAACTCCCCTGAGGAAACCTCAGCTGAACAGACCTAAGGTCAACTCTCCTTATGGGTACAATAAAATGAGACAACCAAAACCGTTCATGCCAAAGGGTAATGGTCATCTATACGCCCATCCTCAAAGATTCCCTCAAGTAGCACAAAGAACTCATAAGTTCAGGAGGAATGACAACTCTCCTGAAACTTACAGAGTTAACACTTTCACACACTCTTTCCCAAAAGCATTCAAGGGAAAAACTGTGTATATAGATGCTAGAGGAAAACAACTTAGCCACCTTGAATCAATCAGGGTAATTAGGCAAGTTTGGGTTCCTAAAGGTACAACTAACCTCTCAGGACCCAAAATTCAAAGGGTACCTAAAACTTGATAATTGCAGGTACCTATGGGCCACAAGAAGATGAGGAGTATGAATAAAAAGTCAGCATGGTACTTGGACAGTGGATGTTCAAGGCACATGACTGGAAACAAGAACCTCCTCATTGAATTTATTGAAAAAGAAGGCCCAAATGTCACATTTAGAGACAGCTCACAAGCAACTACAAAAGGTTATGGTACCTTGATAATTGGTAATATCAAGGTATCCAATGTATCTTATGTGGCTGGTCTCAAATATAATCTCCTTAGTATAAATCAGTTATGTGATAAAGGATATAATGTTGAGTTCACTAGTAATAAGTGCTTAATCAAAGATAACACTCAACAAACCTTACTGACTAGAACTAGGAAAGGTAATGTGTATTTTGCTGACTGGGACAAGTCTACTGATGATGCATGTTTCATTGCCAAAGGCTCAAATGAACAAAGTTGGTTATGGCACAAAAGGCAAAACCACCTGAACTTTAAATCCATGAACAAACTGGCTAGAAATGCATTAGTTAAAGGACTGCCTAATGAAGTTTTCATTAAAGAACATGTTTGTAAACCACGTCAAGAAGGAAAACAGATTAAAGCTTCATTTACAGGCAAACTAGTCATCTCTACTGAAAGGGTACTTGAACTTTTACATATGGACTTATTTGGACCAATTACCCCTGCAAGCATAAATGGAAGAAAATACACATTGGTTGTAGTAGATGACTTCTCTAGGTTCACATGGGTAGTATTTCTCCTTAATAAGAAGGAAACTTAAGTCAAACTCCCTGAACTATTGAAGAGACTGTCAAATGAGAAAAGCCTTAATATTATCAAAATAAGATCTGATAAAGGCACTGAGTTCATCAATTCATACATCAATGAGTATTGCACTATTAATGGAATAGCCCATGAAACTTCAGCAGCTAGAACCCCTCAGCAGAATGGGGTTCCTGAAAGAAGAAATAAAACCCTTAAAGAGGCTACTAGAACTTTAATTGTTGATTCAAACCTACCTAAGAGGTTTTGGGCTGAAGTCATAAACACTGCATGCTATACTCAGAATAGATGTTTGATTACTAAGGGTCAAGGCAAAACCCCTTATGAACTCTGGAAAGGAAGATTGCCTAAAGTATCTTATTTTGACATATTTTGTTGTAAGTGTTTCATTCACAACAATGGGAAAGAGCAGTTGAAAGCCTTTGATAGCAAAGCTGATGAAGGGACATTTCTTGGATTTATTCCCAAATCAGTAGAGCTTTCAGGGTCTACAATTGTAAAACCTTAATTGTGGAAGAAACACCCCATGTTGTGTTTGATGAATCTATCTTTGAGATCAGGAATAAGAACCTGGATACTGAAGAGATCACACGAAGGACAACCAGACTGAGCTTAAAGGATAAAGATACTATGTTCATAGATGTTGTCCAGACCAACCCTCCTAAAATCACTAAACTGGACAACAACCCTGAAGGCAACATTCTTGAGGCAAATCCTACTGAAGGAAATGATGAACTGAATGACCCAATCCCAGTTCATAATCAGGTAACAACTACCAATGAAGAAGCATGCCCTGCTGAGGTAGTTAATGGATCAAATATTCAAAGGGGAAATGAAAATGTTGAAAATGCCAATGTCCCTAACATTGAGGACAACACCCCTGAATATGATCCTGAATTAGATCCTACATTAAATTTTCCTGAATTCTATAATCCTAGTGACTCAACCATAGTAGAGAACAACTCTACTGAAGGGATCAGGAAAAGAAGGACTTGGTTAACTGACCATCCTACTGAACTGATACTTGGTGATCCAAGTGTAGGAGTCAAAACTAGGAGATTTCATGGTGAAAGTGCTCTGTTTTGTTGTTTCTTATCATAACAGGAGCCAAAGGATATTGATGAAGCACTTCAAGATGCAAACTGGATAACAGCCATGCAAGAAGAGTTGAACCAGTTTACAAGGAATGATGTTTGGGAGTTGGTTGACAGACCATCACATCAAGATGTTATTGGAACCAAATGGGTGTTCAAGAACAAGAAGAATGAGAATGATGTGATAGTCAGAAACAAGGCCAGATTGGTGGCCAAAGGTTATTGTCAATCAGAAGGCATTGACTATGATGAGACTTTTGCTCCAGTAACAAGGCTTGAAGCAATAAGGTTGTTCTTAGCCTATGCTGTCCAGAAGAGATTCAAAGTCTATTAAATGGATGTCAAGAGTGCCTTCTTGAATGGTGTATTGAAGGAAGAAGTCTGTGTTGAGCAGCCACCTGGTTTTGAGATAGGAAACCAAGTCTACAGATTGAAGAAAGCTCTCTATGGACTCAAGCAAGCTCCAAGAGCTTGGTATGACACACTGTCACAGTTCTTATTGGATCATGGTTTTGTCAAAGGGATAGTAGACAGAACCTTGTTCAGAATCTGTGAAGGAAATGACATCTTGCTTGTCCAAATATATGTTGATGACATCATATTTGGATCCCCAAATGAGAAGCTTTGTGAAAAGTTCTCAAAGCTTATGCAGAGCAAGTTTGAGATGTCAATGATGGGAATGATGAACTTCTTCTTGGGACTTCAAATCAAGCAATCAAAAGAAGGAATTTTCATCAATCAAGCTAAGTACACCAGAGAGATGATCAAGAAATTTGGGTGTGCTATTAGCAAGCCAGTAAGGATCCCAATGAACACTAATTGGAAGATGGATCCTGATGAGAGTGGTGTTCCAACCAACTCTACTGAGTATAGAGGAATCATTGGTTCCCTCCTCTATCTCATTGCTAGCAGACCTGACATCACCTTTGTAGTAGGTGTATGTGCAAGATTTCAAGCAAATCCTAAGAAGAGCCATCTAGAGGCTGCTAAGAGGATCCTGAGGTATCTCAAAGGCACTGAAAACCTAGGCCTTTGGTACCATCTGATGACAACATTGAGTTAACTGGACACTTGTCCACAAAAGTTCAGGACACTTGTCCACAAGAGTTCAGGACACTTGTCCATGTGGGGTCAGATAAGTTGTCTAGGCTATCAAACCAAATCTTGGTCTGATAAACACCTATTCTGGGTAATCATTGCCTATTTTGATGGCTGTCCTATTCCTCTTTTAAGCCATCACCTTTTCAAAGATTTAATTTGTCCCCTACCCAAAAAGTCACTTTCAATGCATTAAAGTTCCCTATGGTGGTGAAGAAGAAGGGAGAGAAGAGGGAAAGCATTAAAGGCATCCAACTAGCACCTACATTGCTGAAGAAACTTAAAGCCTTCAAGCTTTCTTAGAACATTCACAGTTTCTAGAAACACTTCATCTAAGCCACTCCTCATTGTATATACATACAAGCTTAGAGAGATATCCTATCCTTTTACACTGAGCTCATTGTAAAGGATATCTCAACCAGTTGGAACCAACATCAACCCTTATACCTTTCCAAAAGAGAGATAGAAGGTTGTTGTAGTAGAAGTGGTAGGAATTGACTGTTGAGAGAAGAACAGTTCAATTCTGAGTTGATAAGAGAGTACTAGGACTCTGATATCCTAGGGATCAAGGCACCAAGGAGTGGTGTGGTTGATTAAGTGCACCTTGGCACTATAAAACAAGTAATTCCAAGAGTGAAGGAATTATCCTGTTAAATTAGGGAAAATTGATGTAGGAGCTTGAGTCTCTGAACCACTATAACTCTTGTGTTGATTTACCTTCAAATTATTTTCATACATACTCACATACATACACAACACACAAAGTAACCTTTGAAAGACATATACTTAAGACTGTGTAGAACTGATTTGGACAAGTTTTTCTGAAAACTGGTTTTACATTAAAAGGGACTTCAGAACTTAAAAGGAGTTTAAACCAAAGGGACAACCACTAATTCCGCACATATAACTCCCTTAGATAGTTATTCAACTAAGTACTCAATAGTACTTAGTAGTTTGATTATCTCTAAAGAGTTATTCATCTCAGAAGAGTTGTCCAGGACAACCTTGCTGAAGTCTGTTTTGGTTAAGTTTAAAAAAGATTTGCATACAAGTGTATTCCACCCCCATACACTTGTTATATACTCCTTTCAGGACCAACACATGTTTATATATTTTGCCATAAGTCACTCACAAACTAGTTTAATTTATAAGTAAAGTTTTGAACTTTATTGTCAACTAATTTTAATTGTTACCTCAATTGTTGCTCAACATTCTAACCTACACTCTGTATTTTCACCCACACACATTTTCATAGCCACAGGTTTGTTGAGATTATTTAGGAATGAGTAAGTCTTTAGTGCCCTTAACTTGGGTTTACCTTCACTCTAGACTCTTACCTCAATTCGAACTTTAGTTAGACCCCTTGTATCTTGTAATTAATTTAGTTACTTATTCAATACATCTATCACTACAAGAAACAGTGAAATTCCAACGATTTTTTGCATTTTTACCATTGGAATCTATGATTACAACGGAAATTCCAACGAAAATACGATCATTGGAAAAGTATGCGTTGGAATTGCGAAATTCCAACGAATATTCCAGCGGAAAAAATTCCGACGGTACATTCCAACAGATCTTGATCGTTGGAATATTCACCTATTGAAATTCTTTCCAACGTAAATTCCATCGACAAATCCAACGGTAATTTTCCGTTTGGAATTATTTTCAACGGATTTTGACCGTTGGAATTTTAGTTGTTGGAAATTATAAATGTAAATTCCTACATTAATTCCAACAACAAAAAAATCGTATGAATTTTTATTCCAATGAAAATGTACCGCTGGAATATTCAACTATTGGAAACTTTCCATCACAAACTTCATCATCAATTCCAATTGTTATTTTTATTGGAATTTTTCATGTATTGTTGGAATATTCAATTGTAGAGATTTGTCCAATATAAATTACAACAACATTCTTTCGTTGAAATTTATTTTAATTTTGTTATATTAAAAAGTCCTATTAAAATCAATCGAAATTACACAACATATAACCTGCCATTCAAATATAAAATCAAGTTTAAAAAGTATATAATAATTTCAATGTTAAATACAGTTTAAAATAACTAGCATCATAATAAAAATAATAAGTTTTAAACATTGTAACCATAAATGTCTATGTGTTGATCACCCTCACATCATCAATAAAAATAAACTAATTTATAACATAAATATTAACTCCTAGAAATCGTCATCCTCATCATCATAATCCCCATCATCAATACCAAGGGCATGATCATCATCCTTCTCATTTTTATTATCATCATTATCTATGTTCTCAACATCACGAGAAGACACACCTGAAAAAGATGCACCATGGTTAGCGTTGAATAAAATGTTGTTCATCTTTTGAAGAAGACTGTGTACAAAGTGTAATTCATTTTCTAAAAAAACTAGGAGTTCTTATCTATCCATCAAAATTACAAGGTTAAGAGATTCAAATTAAATTTCCTAAAAAAAATCCATGAAGTTAAAGTATAAACAACTCCATATTCTTTTATTCTCAGTTGATAATTATAATATTCACACACACACACATATATATATATATATATATATATATTTTGAATAAGAGCTCCCAAAAGAATATTTACAAAAGTTAAACTTCTTCTAACCTAACATGGATACAATTAAATGCAATATTATCTACAAACTAACGAATTTTGCAATGCTATCACCAACTTAGTTGTTATTTTAACTTCGTTGCGATTTGACATTATTCAAGTTATCATATTAACTTATTTAATTAATCTAAAATATAAAAAAAGTTATTTTTAATTTATAACTTTAATTTTAATTTTTAGAGTTTAGGGTTTTAGAATTTAGGGTTTAGAGGTTTAGGGTAAATTAATGTATACATTATTTTTTAATCCATTAATTTTGTGTTATTAAAAAAATTACATATATAAATGAATGGTTTTTTTTTTTTTAAAGTAGAGTACAATAAATCTTTTCGAAAAAGTAGAGTACAATAAATAAATTAAACATGTAATATTTAATAATTATGTACTAATAATAAAATCAGTTAAAAATAATTTAAAAAAAATCTTAAAATATTTTATTTCCTAATTTTATGGGAAGATGTTGAGATATAGCAATTATATATTTTCCATATTTTAGACTAATTAAATAAGTTAATATGATGACTTGAATAATGTCAAATCATTATTTGGCTCCATAAGGCCCACACTATGGGCTCCATATCATTTCTCTATATATATATATATAATCACACAACACACATATATGTATATATATTGTATACTCAAACAACACACAAAACACACACACACACATATATATATATATATATATATATATATATATATATATATATATACTCACACAAAATATATACTCAATATACTCACACTATCAAGCAACACTCACATATAGATATAAATGCACTGATACACACACAACACATATATATAGATATATATAGTCACACACTCACACATATGTATATATATACACTCACACACAACATACACGTCTTATAATATACTAGACAGGTCCACCTCAATTTTGAGGTGTTAATTTGTTTGAATATTGGCATATTTGTATTTTTATATTTAATATATTAGAAATAAATAAAAGATTTTTTTATTAAATGCAATATATAATTAAAATAACGGGTAACAAGAGTTTACGGCATGCAAATACATATTTAATTATTTAAACACTCATATCTTACATATTTATTTCATATTTTTCAACTCCGCATTTTTAATATTACAAAGTATTGATTACAATATTGTGTTATTGTAAACTGTGATTTTAATGCGAACAATGGTTGGCATTTATTTCTTTTTTAATATTTGATTTGTAATCAATCACAAAGTAAAATGATAGTCTATACAAAATTGAAAATGAACCTTATTATTAATATTTAAACTTCTGTTTAAAAGGGGTAATTGTACTGATATTGTACAATTGATGCATGTGTTATGTACTTATGTGGTTATATATTTTTTTTGTTAGCTATTGTTGATTATTAAATTAAAATTAAAATGAAAGACTCATTTTTTAGGCCGGATGTTATTGATTTTAAAAATACACTCTCTCGTTCTACAATAAGTGTTGTTTTAGCCTTTTTTATCTTTTACATAAATAAGTGATGTTTTAAAATTTTTACACTATTTGTTCCCATTATGCACTACCTTTAACTTTAGAAAATCTCCTCATTTTTAACTTAATTTAATTTTAGACATAAACTTGGAAATAATTGAAAAAAATTTGTTAAAAGATTTTGGAAAGATTTGAAGGAAATTAATGTGATTAAACTCTTCCTTTATTATGTAAGGGTATACTTGTCAATACATACAATTTCTTAATTCCAACAAATTTCATCAAAACAACACTTATTATAGAACGGATGTAGTATATTATTTTCATGTGTTGCTTAAAGTTTGGTAATTTTTTTAACATATTATGCATATATAAAAGTGCATCAACAAGTGCTCTCTGTTAGAAGCTTTCAATGGAGTCAAGTTACAAATGAAACTAAACTCACAAAATGAAACGTTGTTGAATTTCACCAAAGACTTTCAACATAGTAAAAATAACTTCAAAATGAAAATAAGTAATCTGAGCAGATCACTAATGACTTTCAGCATAGTAAAAAGATTTTTTTTACAAAAAGGTTTATTCTAGAGACACTCTTCCAATTAAGAACAAAAATTCTAATCATTTAAAATAAGGTGAAAATTGAATGTAAATAACTCATTATGCCCTTAACTTTAAATTTAGAGGCTAATTTAAAATTTTCAAATTTAATTAGGTTGTGTTTGGATGGAGGGATTTGATTTGAGGAGTTATTTCAAATGAAAGGTTTTAAAAATAGATGGATTTGAAATGACATGGTTTTATTGGGGATTTAAAATCTTCACAATTTTAACTTAAAAAATATGCTAAGGATTTTAAATCCATTCATTTATTTTTTAATCCAAACAAGTGGAGTGGATTTGAATGGTGGATTTAAAATCCATAGATCAAATCCCTCCATCCAAATGGAGCCTTAATGAATTCTTCACAATCCTTATTTTTTTGCCCTTTATGCAACAATCTTAAAATATCAAGATTAATTTAATATTATTTC
Source organism: Galeopsis tetrahit (assembly GCA_963675135.1). Classification (NCBI taxonomy): domain Eukaryota; kingdom Viridiplantae; phylum Streptophyta; class Magnoliopsida; order Lamiales; family Lamiaceae; genus Galeopsis; species Galeopsis tetrahit. The sequence continues at coordinate 38,281,454 of OY776122.1, forward strand.
GCCCTTATTTTTAAATATCAAGATTAATTTAATATTTAAATATTTAATTTAAAATTCATAGCATATCTTATTTCTCGCCCTTTCGTTTACTCCCTCCGATCAAAAAAGTTTGTCGCATTTGGACTTTAAATTTGTTTCAAAAAGTTTGTCGATTTTCCTAATTTTACCATTGATCTCCCTAAATTGCCCCTATTCTTTTGGAAATATATTAATTACGTTTTTTTTTTTGGAAAGGTCAAAGAAATGGTGAAAAAGGAAGGTGGAAAAATAAAAGGAAAAAGAGAAGAAAGGGGGAGAAAATATTGAGGGGTAAATTTGTCAAAAAAATATGTTCCTTAATTCTATACAAAATGAGAAATGCGACAAACTTTATGAAACGGAGGGAGTACAATTTGCATTGATTCCAAAAAAAAATCATTTCAATTTTCAAATCAATCATCAAGATCGCTGCAATTATTCATATCTTACTGACTTTTGTTATTCAAGATTCAATTTAATATTATAAGGTTAATATTAATTCTTCGTCAATACTTTCTATAATAAACTATTCTCTGCAAAATCGATTGACATTAAATGTCGATATGTTTATTTATCTCGCGGTTTACCACAACAATTTAGTATAATTCCATATTGGCGATACACACATATGCAGATTGATTAACGATCCATATTCAATTTTACACAGTGCTGGTAAATTCTTGATCATTGCTTTCCATAACAAAATAGTTCTGCAAATTCAATTTATATTCTGTATAGATCGATCAGTGTAGTTAATCGAGCATGCAGTTTCAATTACTGTGTTAAATCATTGATTCCAGTTTTAGAAGTATTTTATCTTCATATATTTGGCCAAACACAGAGATGCAGATTGATTGTTAGCCGTTTCTACATGTTATTTTGTTATTATTCTGGGTTTTCTGATAAATAGCAGATTATCAATCAATGGATTATTTCGTGATACTCAAGATCGAATTCGATGGGAAAACCAAGTTGGTTCGTGTTAATCAGTCTTCAACGTTTCTAGAAGTCTTGAATCAAGTCACTGGTATGTGGCCTACATTAATAGACTGGTTTTATTAATGCAGATCTAATTTGCATTAAAGTCGTGTTTTTGCAAAATGATATTTGCATATGCACATAATTTACTACACACTTCTGTATTATTAATATGCTGATGCAACTTTAGTATTTTTTTTCTGTATTATAGTTAGATGAATTGCATATGTATACATATATGTATCGCGAAATTATACTCAATGTACTCAATAATAAAATATTGTTATATTCAAAGAAGAAACACTGCCAGATTCTTTTGATCTAAATCTGGTTTGCTTCTTGGATGAATCAAGGTCGGTAATTATGTTCAGCGTTAAACTGTTAGGAAAATTCTGCTCGTATGACATCAAGAAGAAGAATTCAAAGAGGTAGAAGACATTGAGTCGTGGTCTGGTTGTCAACGCTCTTATAAATATTTGCAGAGTCTTGTATGCACCTTGAGAAACTTTGATAAACCCTTCGTCTCTTCCGTTGCAAACAAACTTACTTTGGAAATAAGTTCTTCACTTTTCAAACTGCAAATAAAGTTTTGATTTGATGATTTTTCTGCAGATCTTCAAGTTTGAAAATGCAATTGAATATCAGAGCTTTGGAGAAAATGCAATTGAATATCAGAGATTTGGGGAAGACTTGAATATCAGAGCTTTGGGGAAAGTCCTAAAATTGGGGAAGAAGAATAATCAGCGAGGTTTGAGAGAGAGAGAGAGAGAGAGAGAGAGATTTACATTTCAAAATTTAAAATCGTTGACTAATTAATATATTAAAACTCAATTTTAAATATTAATGGTGATGTGGATAAATATGTCGCCCTCAGAGGAGTCGACACGTGGAAACGGGATAAAAAATGGTAGTCTCCATTAAGTCAATGGGCCTGAGGAATTGGATTAATACACCCCTGGACCCTTGAAAGGATTAAGATAATTGGGCCCTCGGCCCACAAAGGGGAATTAACAGCCTTTAGGCCCAGGGAGTTGGCCCAAAGGGGAATGCATGATATAGATCAATCCTATCTAACTAAGTCAAAAGGAATGAGTCCGTCTTGAAGGAGGAAGACCAAGTCTTCAGGGATTTGGGGCCGGATTTATGGGAATGGGCCGAGAATATAGGGAGAAAGAGTCTTTCTCTCTCCCAAGAAACAGTCCAGGTATATAAGCCCCTTATTTTTACATTATCAGGTACGATATATATTTTTATTTACATTTTCTTACGAAACACACACATATTTACAAAATACTTGAAGAATTAAGAAGAAAGATACAGTGAATTGAGAGAAAACACCACTGTGTTCGCCGGAATTTCCCTAGACATACAGGGAAATTCCTCTTTGATTTCTCCTACGATCGAATCTGACTTGAGCGTCGGAGCTTCTACGCCGGAGCCCCCCTCCGGTGTGTTTTTGCAGGTCACTTTTCTGATTCTCAAGGAGATTCGCTTGAAGATTGCCAAAGACAAACGGATAACTAGATTCGAGATTAGCAGTGCTCGTAGAGGAACGACGTATATCTAAAGACGTTCTTTTTCGACGCATCAACTGGCGCCGTCTGTGGGAACATTTCAAGCTAAGGCGTGAGAAAAGTTCCGTACTGATATGGGTAGAGGACAAGATCCAACAAAGCAGACAAAGGAGAAAGGAGATTCCACTCCTCCACTTCCTCTTCCTCCGCCCCCTCCAGGATTTCCCTTAAATCGGAATTTAGGGAAACGTCCCATGGATCACACATCAGAAGATATTCCTCCTCCAGGTTTTCCCTCAAATCGAAATCTAGGGAAACAACCGGTAGACCACGCACCGGAGGATATCCCTCCCACTCAGGAAGGAGACACACCAGGTATCTCAGGGGCATCAGGGAGTGGGATCAATAAGGATAACCCTAACACTCAGCCAGAACTCTTGACCGTCTCTCGAGATCAGTTGGATGAGATGATAGCGCAATCAGTGGAGAGGATAATTGCTGCTCGAGGACTTCGCCCTCCTGAACCTGTTCATAAGGGCACACGACCAAATCCACCCGAACACGTCATCGATTCGGCTCCAGTCCCTTCAAAGAATGAAGGTTTCCCCCAGAATCAAGAAGAAAGAGTGCCTTCTCAGGCCGAAAGAAGCGTCCTTGATCGCCCTCCTAGGAGGAATATCGAGAGGATTCCTAGGGATACCACTCTGGATGCAGGGATAGGAGAAAGCACGGATGACACTTACCACGGAGCTGTTAGTGACCAAATACAGGCTCTACGGAAAGAAATGAAAGACATGCAGAAGCATATGAGTGACAACGTAAGTAAACCTTCTTACGTTACTGGTTATCAATTTTCATCCACTATTTTACAAGATGAACTGCCTCCTAATTTCAAATCTTTAAATTTCGAATATGATGGCACCACGGACCCGTACGAGCATCTGATGAGGTTCGAAAATGCCGCCCTATTGCACCGATACGGAGAGGGCGTTAAGTGCAGGGTATTTCTGACTACCCTATCTAAAGCGGCACAACAATGGTTCACCCAGCTAGGGCCAGATACTATCCATTCATGGTCGGAGTTCAGTGAGCTATTCTTACACCAATTTGCCAGCGCTAGGAGGCAACCCAGAGCCACCCTCACCTTGTTTAACATGCGACAAGGGGAGAATGAGAGTCTTCGGGCTTTCTTGAAACGGTTCAACCAAGCGGCTTTAGAGGTACCAACAGCCTCTTCGGAGGTCAAAATCAATGCTCTCACCAATGGGCTAAGGGACGGGGATTTGTTTACGTCTTTAGCCAAGAAGCCGGTACAGACCTTTGATGAATTACTAAGAAGAGCAGAGAAATACCTCACCCTGGAAGAAGTGAGAAAGGCTAAACGATCGGAAACCAAGACAGCAGTGAATAATGGAGAACGAAGAAGGGAGATAATGCCGAGGAGGCCCAGTCCAGAAAGACACCGGAATACGAGGGGGCTGGGAAATGTTAAAGGAGAGGAAGCTGCGCCCTGGAACTCCAGGGGAAGGATAAGGAGATATACCCCTCTGAGGATCGAGCCGGCAGAGGTTTTAGAAGTAGCAGGGGACCATCCCGATATGAAGTTCCCCTACTCACGAAACAGGGGCCCTCAGAATCCCAAGTCAGATAGATTCTGTAGATTCCACAATGACTATGGTCACGACACTAACCAATGCTGGCACCTGAAAGACGAAATAGAAAGAATGATTCAAGCAGGCCACCTAAAGGAATTTATTTTCAGGGATCGACAAGGTCCCCGAGGGCAGAAGAGAAAAGACCCTGAAAGCAAGCCAGAGGAAAATAGAAGAGAACAGAGAAAGAGCACGGAAGATCAACCACCCCCTCCCCAAAAGAGGGGAACTATTCACATGATTATGGGTGGCCCCGCTGACGGAGATTCCTTTAGACAAAGGAAGCGGAGCGTCAGGTCATTGAAGAGTGGAAGAGACATGGAATGCCGTGAAATAGGAAAGATGGCAACAGCCCCTGATATCCATTTCGGACCAGAAGACATTGCAGAGCCCAGAGAGATACATAATGATGCCCTCGTCATTACCACGGATATAGCGGGATATGACGTGGCTAGGATCTTTGTAGACACAGGAAGCTCCGCTGATATCATGTTCCTAGCATGTTTTAAGAAGATGGAATTAAACATAAAACTCAGACCAGTAGAGACAGCCCTCTATGGATTTTCAGGGGGGGCCATTCAACCCCTTGGTTCAGCATTATTACAGGTAGGGTTAGGAACTGCTCCTAACCGACGCGTGCAAGTGATAGAGTTTTTTATAGTGGATGTCCCATCATCATATAATGTGGTGATGGGAAGGCCGAGTTTGAATATTTTTCAGGCTGTGATTTCCACTTTCCACATGAAGATGAAATTCCCTGCCTCGGGGGGTGTGGGAGAGATAGGTGGAGACCAGTACCAGGCAAGAAAGTGTTATGTAGAATCGGTCAAGATAGCAGACAAGGCCGTATTCCGAGGGATGGAGAGATTTAAGGGTGAAGACCCTGAGTTGAAAAAACAGAAAGTTGGTGAACTAGTGCAAGAGCAACCTAAAGCCGAAGCAGATGAGGAATTAATGAACATCGAGCTCTACCCAGGAAAAGAGGGGTTCACAACAAGGATAGGTACACATATGAACCCTGAGCTCCAGGGAAAGATTATACTCGCCCTCCAGGAGAATGCAGATATTTTTGCTTTCACAGCGACGGATATGACAGGTATCCCTCCAGAGATAGCAATGCATTACCTTAATGTGGATCCCAAGGCTAGGCCAGTGAAGCAGAAGCTGAGGAACTTCGGTAAGGAGAAAAACCTCATTGTGAAAGAGGAGATAGATAAGCTTTTGAGTGCAGGGCATGTGAAGAGGGTGCAGTTCCCTGAGTGGCTGTCAAATGCGGTGCTAGTATCTAAAGGAGCTGGCAAGTGGAGAATGTGCATCGATTTTAGAGATTTGAATAAGGCATGCCCAAAGGATCACTATCCCCTACCTCGAATCGACCAGTTGGTAGATGCCACGTCTGGGTTTGAGTTACTCAGCATGATGGATGCGTACCAAGGGTACCACCAAATCCAGTTGAACCCCCTTGATATACCAAAGGTATGCTTTATAGCGACATGTGGTACTTTCGGTTATGTACGTATGCCTTTTGGACTAATAAATGCAGGAGCCACCTATCAAAGAATGGTAGACTCGGTATTCCGAGAACAGATAGGTAGGAACATGGAGGTTTACGTGGATGATATGCTGGCTAAAAGTGTCAAGGCAGAGGAACATATTGGCGACTTGAAGGAGATATTTCAGGTAATCCGAGAGAATGGTATTAAATTAAACCCTGCTAAATGTTCTTTTGGGGTAGGATCAGGAAAATTCCTGGGATATATGGTGACTCAAAGAGGGATAGAAGTGAACCCTGCTAAGGTGAAGGCGGTGCTCAACATGCAGCCCCCTCGGAATTTGAAGGAATTGAAAACCCTAAATGGTAGGATCGCAGCTCTCAGTAGGTTCATATCAAGGTCAGCAGAAAAGAGCCACCACTTCTTCAGAACCTTAAGGAAGGGGTCGAAGTTCGAGTGGGACGACCAGTGTCAGAAAGCTTTCGAGGAACTCAAGATCCACCTTCAACAACTTCCAAAGCTGACGAAGCCCTCTCAGGGAGATGTGTTGCTCTTATACCTTTCAGTAGGGGAACACTCCTTGAGTACTGCCCTAATGAAAGAGGAAGGGTCCATACAGCAACCCATTTATTACGTGAGCAAGGTCATCCAAGGGGCAGAGATCAGGTATTCAGAAGTGGAGAAGGCAGCCCTGGCGGTGGTAGTAACGGCTAGGCGATTACGCCCCTACTTCCTGTCCTATAAAGTTATGGTGCGAACTAATTTCCCTTTGAAGCAGACACTGGGGAGAGCAGACTTATCAGGTAGAATGGTCAGATGGGCAGTGGAATTACAGGAATACGATATTGATTATGAACCAAGGAGGGCCATCAAAGCCCAAGCTTTAGCAGACTTCATTCAAGAATCTACCAGAATGGAGGAAGAACAAGGCTGGAAGGTGTATGTTGATGGTTCCGCATCCACTGTAGGATGTGGAGCAGGGATAGTATTGGTTGACCCTGACGGCCAAGAAGTACAGGTAGCCATCAAATTCCGGTTCTCAACCTCGAACAATGGGGCAGAGTACGAAGCCCTGATAAGAGGGGCCAACATAGCAGCAGAGTTAGGGGCACAAAAAGTCACCCTGTACTCAGACTCACAGTTGATAGTACAACAGGTCAAGGGGGAGTATCTCGCCAAGGATGAAAGAATGATCGCCTACCTAGAACAGGTAAAGAAGTTAAAGAATAAATTCCAGACCTTTGAAGTAATACAGGTACCAAGGGAAGAAAATGAAAAAGCAGATGGGCTATCTAAGCTAGCTAGTTCCACTGAATTTGAGGGACACGGAAAAATAACCCTGTTAGTGGCGGACCAATTAGCCACCGAGACCCTGGTCGGAGAAATAACAGCAGGAGATGACTGGAGAAGAGAGATTTGGGAAGAGCTGAAGAAAGGACAGGCAACTCCAATGTCCAGAGAAGCCAAAGCTTGGAGAAGGAAATATTGTATCTTGGGGGACCAATTATACAAGAGGTCCTTCGCTCAACCTTATTTAAAATGCCTTTCGAAAAGAGAAGCAGAGCTAGTGATTAAAGATATTCATGAAGGTTGTGCATCTAGCCATGAAGGCTATCAGACTATGGTGAAGAAGGTATATAGAGCGGGTTTTTACTGGCCCAATATAATCAGAGACGCCAGGGAATATGTGAAGAAGTGCGAGAAGTGTCAAAAGAATGGGCCCTTAATACGGGTACCTGCAGAGGAAATGGGGGCCATGTACTCGCCCTGTCCCTTTGCCAAATGGGGAATAGATCTAGTCGGACCCTTCCCCCTGGCACCTGGGGGAAGGAAATTTTTGATTGTGGCCGTGGATTACTTTAGTAAGTGGGTAGAGGCTGTGCCCTTGGCCAAGATAGAGGAAGATAATGTAATTTTATTTCTGGCTAGACATATTTGTTGCAGGTTTGGAGTGCCCCGAATTTTGGTCTCTGACAACGGGACACAATTCAATGGGGAGAAGGTGAGAAAGTGGTGCGAAAGATGGAATATCATACAGAGATTTACTTCGGTGGCCCATCCACAAGCCAATGGGCAAGTGGAAGTTACAAACAGAATCCTAGTAGATGGCATCCGAACGCGATTGCAAAAGATAGGAGGAGGATGGGTGAAGGAGCTAGATAATGTTCTCTGGTCTTATAGGACCAGTCCTAAAACAGCCACAGGGGAATCTCCATTTTATTTGGTGTATGGAGCAGCGGCGGTGATACCTCCCGAGGTCAGGCTTGGGTCACACAGAATTACATATTTTGAGGAGAAGAAGAATGAAGAGCTGATGAGGGAGGCCCTAGACCTGGTAGAGGAAGAAAGAGAAATGGCAAGACTAAAAACAGAGAGATATAAAAGCAGGATCAAGGCAGCTTATGATCGCAGGGTGATGCCTCGTTCCTTTAAAGCTGGAGACCTAGTGCTTCGAAGAGCAGATGCCTTGAAGAACACAGGAAAGATGGAAGCTAATTGGGAAGGTCCCTACAAGGTGATACAGGTACTAAAAGGTGGAGCATACAGACTCCAGGACATGACAGGGAAAGAGATATTGAGGCCATGGAACGTGTGCCATTTGAAGAGGTTTTATGTTTGAGGAAGGTGTTATCCCTTTACCATCTTCCCCTTTATGAACAAATTTCATGTTTACTTTTCATTCGAATAATTGCTTCACCGGCACTCTTTTTCCCTCTACGTGGGTTTCCCCTTGGGGTTTTACCACGGAGAGGTTTTTAATGAGGCCGGCATAGGTTCCCCTTATTTGCCTATGTTGATAAACATTTTGAATCAATGGAGCATAGTTTTTGGAAAATTTCAACAATTTCCTTTAATGCATGATTAATGCGGTGATGAGATGATTCTTATATTCTGATGCTATGATGAGATGACCTTTATCCATGATTTTATGATGAAATATTTCTCATATATTGAATATTGTGTTGAGATAACTGCCAAATGTCCACGTAATGAGTGTGGAGATAATAAATGCATCCAACATGAGATGATAGATATATTGCAAGATAAGAGAAACATACACCGATTCATAAACATTTTACCTAAGGATAATTCCCAAAGTTTCTATACGCGACAGCCTCTAAAGCTAGGGGGAGTAGGGGATATGGTAGCGGAAGATGTGATCAACCTGCCAATAATCCCTACGAATTTCAACTTAAGGGAGAGTATAATCCCTAAGGACTCTTACGAGCATAAACAACTTAAGGGAGAGTATAATCCCTAAGGACTCTTACGAGTATAAACAACTTAAGGGAGAGTATAATCCCTAAGAACTCTTACGAGTATAAACAACTTAAGGGAGAGTATAATCCCTAAGAACTCTTACGAGTATAAACAACTTAAGGGAGAGTATAATCCCTAAGAACTCTTACGAGTATAAACAACTTAAGGGAGAGTATAATCCCTAAGAATTCTAACTTTTGGGAGAGTATAATCCCTAAACTTTCTAACTTTTGGGAGAGTATAATCCCTAAACTTTCTAACTTTTGGGAGAGTATAATCCCTAAACTTTCTAACTTTTGGGAGAGTATAATCCCTAAACTTTCTAACTTTTGGGAGAGTATAATCCCTAAACTTTCTAACTTTTGGGAGAGTATAATCCCTAAACTTTCTAACTTTTGGGAGAGTATAATCCCTAAATTTTCTAACTTTTGGGAGAGTATAATCCCTAAACATTCTAACTTTTGGGAGAGTATAATCCCTAAACATTCTAACTTTTGGGAGAGTATAATCCCTAAACATTCTAACTTTTGGGAGAGTATAATCCCTAAACATTCTAACTTTTGGGAGAGTATAATCCCTAAACATTCTAACTTTTGGGAGAGTATAATCCCTAAACATTCTAACTTTTGGGAGAGTATAATCCCTAAACATTCTAACTTTTGGGAGAGTATAATCCCTAAACATTCTAACTTTTGGGAGAGTATAATCCCTAAACATTCTAACTTTTGGGAGAGTATAATCCCTAAACATTCTAACTCTAACTCCGGAGAGAAACTAGAAGCAGTATCAAGACATCAAGTAAGTACAGAAATAAGGAAATATTATACTTTCATGTTAAGATTTCTCTGTGAACTTTAGAGCCTTTACGCGTCAAGAAAATGGTAGAGACATACCAAATTCACAGTAAAGGAAAAACATAACAGGTATCACATCATATATACGACAGAGATATATATATGTATATGTGTATGCCAAATGATAAGGTGCAAGTACGATATGAAGTAGCAGATAAAATAGAAATATCCCAGGCTAGGGGCATCATACCCTAGCCCTCCACAAAAAAACGCAGGAGTGTGGAGTCTCCTGAAAATACCAAAAGAGGCCTTAAAGGCCTTAACAAAAATAAAAAGTGTCTTAGGGATACCGGAATGTTATCAAAGAAATAGAGTTATAAAGAGAGGGGAACACCGTTCTTTCCCTCGAAACCTTCTCCTGCTTCCTCAACCTGCCCACTAGAACCACCTCCCTCCGTTTTCTCCTCTAGAGCGCCGACTGCCACGGTTGCCACGGGATCTGGGTTTACCACATGGATAGGGAAAGTTATATCCTTTGCCGGAACAAGGTCGTCCAACTTCAGGGCGGTCTGCTTCAACTCCAACACTGCTTTCCTCATCCCAGGCAGCCACCAAGGAGCGTCAATGTCCTCCTTAGGATCTCCAGGGAACTTAGGGGGAGTAGCTAATTCCTCCAATCGAAGAGCGCGAGTATACTGACCACTGAACCCCGGAGCAGAATGTTCAGCTACGGCATTGGAAAACCCATGATCTATGAAGTGGGGAATGTATGCGCCCATTGCCCCCAGGAAGCTGGTACTTTTCAGGAAGGCTTCTAACCATTCTCGGTGCAGGGTACCTAAGAACTTCTGACCCATGGCGGAGGTAAAAAGGGAATCAATACACAGCTTCATCCCAGCCAAAGGGAGAGTAGTTTCCAAGCGTTCGACCTGCTCACCTAATTGAGTCTTCAGCGAGGAAACCTCCCCTGACAACCTTGTCTTCTCTGCCTGAAGTGCCTTACATTTCTGACTAGCCTCCCGTAGCTCTGCTTCAAGTATTTCCTTCTTTACCTTCTCCAACTCTACTTGGCTTTGGAGATCGTCCACTAATTGAAGGGATTGAAGAGCTCGTTCAGACACATTGGAGAATAGGAGACCAAACTACACAATGAACAATCTAAAGAAGTAAGACAGGTATACTTTTTCTTATCTAATTACCTAGAAACGTATTTGCACAAAGAGTCTACCTGAGTAAAGCTGTGGGCGGCATGCACCACTCGCTCTTCGAAGGACAGAGCGTTAAGGGCCTCAGTGGCAGGGGTCGGAGCATGACGCTCTATGAACATCAGAAGGTGATCAACATTAATTTCATCAGGAGTGTCGGAAGCGACATTAGGTAGAGAGGATTTGGTCTTGGATTTCTTCTTTTTAGAAGCATCGGAGGCAGGGGGCACTGAGGAGATTATGGCTTTTTCTGTGGAGGACCTAGTGCGCTTTGCAACTGATCCAGTAGCAGGTTTCACTGGGGAAGGAAGAACAGGGGCCTTTGAGGAGCTTTCAGGGGCCGGAGACTTAGCAACCATCGAGAGAGGGGTAGCATCACGAGAAATTTGAGTTAACCAACTCATAGCTGCAAAAGAAAGAGTAGAAGTATGTTAATAAATCATAGCAGTTCGAATCTTGAGGACGATACCAAGGGAAAAGAAATGGTATTACCATCATCAGGACCTAAAGGATAATCAGGACGACCGAAGCCGAAATGAGATAGGGCTCTAGGATTTTTACAAATACTCATCACATCAAAAAAGCCATGGGCAGAAACGTTATTGTTTAGATGGTTCATCACATCCAAATTCAGAGAAGAACAAATGGAAAGAGGAGGACGGGGCACCCCAGGATTCTTATAAATCCACTCATGAGGAAATTCCCAAGGAGATGGATTGGTGACGAAAAAGTAGTAGTCCTTCCAGTCCTGAACCCCTTCATGGAGTTTTTCCATGAACTTTCCGGTTCTGGGAGTACGGCCACATGTGTAAAAGAACCCGTCGGCAAATTTGCACATATATTGAGTTAGGAAGAGTTGGGCGGAGGGTTCACCACCGTTCCCCTTCATCAAAATGTAAAAACCTAACATGGCACGAATAGCGTTGGGGGTAAATTGGTTCAAAGGTATGCGAAGATAAGTTGAAATCTCAGAAAAGTAAGGATGGATTGGAAAACGAAGGCCCACTTTTAATTGAGCCTCCCAAAAGGCCAGAGTGTTAGGGCCTGGGAAATTTGGGCGCTCCTTCCGGTGGCCCGCCCTAACAATGTAATCAGGGGGAAAGATGCCCGAACGAAGGAAGGCGGTAACTCGTTCAGGAGGAAGCAGAGATGAACCAGAGATTTTGTTTTTCAAGGCGGGATCGGTTATGGGAAATACGGAGAGTGAGGTGGAAGTAGAACTTTCCATGGATGTCGAGTTTGACGAGTTCGGAGTAGAAGACGACATGGGAGACAGTAAAAGAAAAGACGATAAAGGAGAGGAGATACCTGTAGCAGAGTCGATTTTCAGAGGTGATGAACCGATCGATAAACTCGTGTGGGAAGAAGTTAATAGCAGAAATGGGAGTGAGAATAAAGAGGAGTGGATAAGTTTGAAAGGAAATAAAAGAGGAGTTTTTTACGAAGTGAATCTGATTTTTTGAAATGATTGTGAAGAGAGAGAGAGAGGGAAAAGTTGAGAAGAATTAAATGCCCCCCAATAAAGGGGCGCGTGACTGGAAAAGGGCGGCCGGATGTCCCTTCTCGGGTAGACGCGCGGATGCAAAATCCGAGGGCAAATTGGCGTGTAGAAGTGGAAAAGACTTACAGCTTTTTGGAAATAATTGTTGAGAAATGGAATCATCAATACTCGGAGGGAAATACGAGAAAAGGAGCGTTTTAGAGGGAAATGATTATTTTCTTTGTGATTTATATTATTATTTTCCTACTCTCTTAAAAATTATTCTTTTTTACGAGAGTAGGGGGAGTGGTTGATGTGGATAAATATGTCGCCCTCAGAGGAGTCGACACGTGGAAACGGGATAAAAAATGGTAGTCTCCATTAAGTCAATGGGCCTGAGGAATTGGATTAATACACCCCTGGACCCTTGAAAGGATTAAGATAATTGGGCCCTCGGCCCACAAAGGGGAATTAACAGCCTTTAGGCCCAGGGAGTTGGCCCAAAGGGGAATGCATGATATAGATCAATCCTATCTAACTAAGTCAAAAGGAATGAGTCCGTCTTGAAGGAGTAGACCAAGTCTTCAGGGATTTGGGGCCGGATTTATGGGAATGGGCCGAGAATATAGGGAGAAAGAGTCTTTCTCTCTCCCAAGAAACAGTCCAGGTATATAAGCCCCTTATTTTTACATTATCAGGTACGATATATATTTTTATTTACATTTTCTTACGAAACACACACATATTTACAAAATACTTGAAGAATTAAGAAGAAAGATACAGTGAATTGAGAGAAAACACCACTGTGTTCGCCGGAATTTCCCTAGACATACAGGGAAATTCCTCTTTGATTTCTCCTACGATCGAATCTGACTTGAGCGTCGGAGCTTCTACGCCGGAGCCCCCCTCCGGTGTGTTTTTGCAGGTCACTTTTCTGATTCTCAAGGAGATTCGCTTGAAGATTGCCAAAGACAAACGGATAACTAGATTCGAGATTAGCAGTGCTCGTAGAGGAACGACGTATATCTAAAGACGTTCTTTTTCGACGCATCAAATGGTAAGATAATACATTTAAGTAGAATTTTGACCTTATTTGTAACTAAATTTAAACCTTGTTCTTATATGTAAAAACTATAAGTGAAAAGACCTTATTGGTGAAATCCCTTAGTAAAAATAACTTTAAAATGTGTAATCTGAGTAGATCTATGTAGGTAGGAGTGTAGGTTTCTTTTTTCTTGGTGTGTTTTGGAATCTTACATGACGAGCTTTCTATGAAATGTAGACTTCTTTTACTCGTTATATTTTTAAGGGTGGATTACTGGAGTTATTGAAGATGGGTCTTCTTGCATTGCTGAAGTGGTCTTTTGAGATTAAAGCATTGTTAGTCTTGAGCTGGTGAACTCATTGCCACAATAGAAACATGTGGAACTGCCAATGAAAATGTGTTCAAATTATTGGATGTTTAGGTGATATTCAAAAGATGTTTAGAGTAACTATTCCATCAATTTGAAATTACCATGTGAGATAAACTTAAGATTTGGCTTATTTTTCAAAGTTGAGAATGAAGTGGAAGATCTTTGTTGGGAAACAACAATTTCAACATAGATTTTTGTCGATTTTCATCTTGAGAAAATATGGTTTATATTATTAATCTATTACCATGCCCACTATTTCCATGAGTATACATGCTCAACATAACAATGTAAGTTTGCATGTTTGTCAACCATTAAAATGTCATATTACAAGTCTTGAAATGTCAACCATTAACATGTATGTATATATAAAATCCTCTTGCACTCCCTTCCAAAACATAAAATTCCTTTAAACATTAGGAGTGTTTATACAATTAGGAGAAGTATGTAGCAAAATATAATTAGTATCAGGTATATTGTAGAATATTTTAGAAAAAAGTAACAATATGTAGCGTAAAAGTAATGTAGTGAAATTGTTTTGTTTTAATAAAGTATGTTATGTTTTGTTTTTACCTAGAGAACAACAATGTATGCAAATGTAATGTTCTTGCATTATCAATTTAAGATTAAGATTCTCAATTAAAAAGAACATAATTTTATGTCAATATTCAATAAAATAATAGATAATCATTAATTTCATAAAAATTGACAACAACATTTCACCTTGATATAAGGAATGATCACCAACGTTTATGACGATGGAATATTGACGTGCTTACTATGGAGTTTGAAGTTGTAACCTTGTTTTTACAAGCCAAATAGGATTGGTACAAACCCAAACCTAAAAGAACCACAAATACACTTGCATTAGCAAGACAATAAATTCATGAGAGTTATGAAAATAATCAATAAGTGAAAAATCAAGAGTTATGAGGACATTTCAGTTTAAGGAGGAAAACGAGAGAAGAAATCAGAAAGAGATGTAAGTGTGCTCTCTACTGTATCCTTGGAGTTACATATACGAGTAAAAATACACAATAACTAAAAATATAAATTACAATTATGGAGTTGCCCAGTGTTGGGATATGAATCCTAAAATAAGTTCTATTTGATGATGAAGATGAGTTTTGATAAGTAAAAAAGAAGGCTTGAATATATTCTAAGTATTAACTGATCTGTTATGGAAGTCGTCTTGTATAAGACAAGACCAGATGACTTAAAGTAATATGAAAAATGATTAAGTATAAAATGAAAGATTACTTTGTAATAGGTTTTCAAGATAAGCTTTAATTAATGTATAGAGGCTTATATATTCTGTTATAATTGTAATAGTCTTTAGGATGACTAAGCTGATTTATAAAGCTTAAAGTAATGTAATAGATTAGATAGCTTAGTTGATAGGACAAGAATAGTTCTACAGAGGAAGAAGACTATCTGTCAAGACTAGAAGACTTGAACAAGACAAGACGAGATATGAAGAAGTCAGAAATATTGGTCCTGAGTGGAGTATGACACAAGTGTATTGGGGGGGGGGGGGGGGGGAATGCACTTGTGTATTCAAATTCTACTTTTTCAAAACAGTTTAGCCTATCAGGGAAGTTGTCTGACAACTAATCTGAGTGATAAGTTTAATAGATACTTAACCTACTGAAAACTATGAAGTGATCAGTTTGATAACTATCTAAAAGAGTTGCTAAGTGCGGAATGTGGTTGGCCTTATCTTAATAGAAATACTCCTTAGTAATTTTCTGAAAAGAAGTTTATCAGGGACTTTGTCCAAAAGCAGTTTTGCTTAACTTTGATGATCTGAATCTTTTTAAGAGAGTTATAGTGATTTAGTAAGCAATGCAGAAGGTAAATAACACAACAAGTTATAGTGGTTCAGAGACTCAATCTCCTACATCCACTTTCCCTGATTCACTAGGATAATTCCTTAACACCTGGAATTAGCTTGTTTTATAGTGCCAAGGTGCACTGATCAACAACACTATCTTAGTGTTTTGATCCCTAGGATAATCTGAGTCCTAGTGCTCAACTTCTCTGAGTTAAGGCTGTTTTTACTCTTAACAGTCCTTAACTCTTCACTTCTACAACAAACTCTACTTCACTTTATGAGGTAAGGGTTTGAGGTTTTGGTTCCAACTAATTGAGATATCGTTTACAGTAAGTACAATGTAAAGGCTTAGGATGTCTCAGTGCTAAGCTTGGGATATAACAAGAAAGGCTTAGCTTTGAAGTGATCAGGAAACTTGGGATTGTAATAGAAAACTTTGGTTTCCTTAAATGCTTGATAGTAGTTTGATAGCAGATTGTTGGATGCTTGAATCCTTGGATCACTTCTGAATTTATAGAGCAATTTGATCATCTATCCGTTGGAGAGATAGACTTTCAAATTGTCTATTTGCAGCTCCATTGAAACGGCTATGAGAGCAACCTTCTATTATCCACTGTGTTAGAAGGTTCTTCAATGGTTGCTTGAATGAATGTGTTGACTTCTGAAAAATGCGGCTGAGATGACTTGTGTCAGCTTCCAAACTTGCACATTTCCCAATGTTCATTGTGGCTGACTTTGTACTCTTCCAACGGTCAGATGGGACAAGTACTCTGAACTTTTCTGCTGCACTTGGAATGTTCTACATTCATTCAAGTTCCTCAGTCTTTAATTCTTCTAAGTCTTCAATGCTTGTTCAGGCTTTATGACATTAGTGCTTCATTAAGTTTGTCTATTGAGAGGACAGCATTCAATGCTCTTGATCTTGTAAGTCTTCAATTTGATCTATTATTGCCCTTATCATCAAGTGCTTTTAGTTCAGGCTACTTACTTGAGCATTCAGCCATGTTGTCTTCTTTAGCATACTTGTTTCAGCTGACCATCATCATTCATGGGGTTTTGGTATCTTAATCAAAATCAATTCATTTCCCAACAATTTCCCCCTTTTTTATGATGCCAAAACCTATTTACAAAAGGAAACTTGACTTATACTAAACTAGTCTTTAGGAAGGATGATCTGATTAATTTTCCTGAAACAAACTGTTAGCACAATAATAAATCAAGTATATAGGTTATGTCAGGTTAGTTGAGATAATGAGTTGTTATCTCTTTGGAAAATAGTAGTCCTTTAATATATATCATCAAACATTACAGTGCTGAAAATGTAAGGACTAACTATGCTGAAATTTAAGCAACAGAATAGAGAAACAATAAATTAAGGTAGATAAAGGAAGGAAGAACTTATTCTTCAGAAGGAGTCATCATCTTGAGGTGCAATCCCATACTGAGCCCATACTCTCTTCTTCAGTTCCCAAATCTCCTGATTTGTACCTTTGGGCCCAGCTTCATCTTTTTCATCTTCATAATGGAGATGAACTCCTCCAAGATCTTCCCTTCATCAATCAAGTTCCCACTGAACTTGGGAGGCATGTACAAGATGGGGCCTGGTGCTTTGAATTCTACCTTTGCAATATCAGCTGCTGCAAATAGCTTCTGGTACAACTCTCAATAGTTTTCAAACATGAACTGGGCAAAATTCTCTTCAACATTCTCTCCAAGCCATTTGCCTATGACATAGAAGTCATAGACAAATCTCCTCTTAGTCTCCTCCCATGCATCATTCCATTGAATGGGCACCCATTTGTCATGGTGAGGGTATTGGGTATCCCATCTTTGTATCATTTGAGGCTTCAATCTTCTGTAGGAGGCCCTCCTTATTGGGGCTTTGAAGTTTACCCTTCTCTCATCCCTAGCTCTGTTGGCCTCAACCAACTGATCCATCTTTTCCTTAGCTCTCTGAAGAGCCAACTTCTCCTGAGTCTCTGGATCTTTGCCAAATCCCTCTTCAAACAATTTTGAGGGATCATCAGCAAGCTTGGGCAGTTTCCCTTCAGACTCCTTGTCCGCTGTCTCTTCCTCAATCTCTTCTTCCTGGATTTCAGGCAACTTGGCTGCTTTCTTCAGCCTCTTTGATTTTCTGACTTGATTAACCTCTTCAGCTTGGAACTCAGTGGGCAGTGTCAGGCTTGTTGGGAACCCAGTGAAGGTTTGCTCCTTTCTTTTTCTTTCAGTGACTTTTGCAACCTTCCCCCTTACTTGGATGTCCTTCTCTTTGGGGTCTATTCCTGCAGATTCCCTTTCAGGCCTCTGCTCCCATCTGGCCTGATCTTCAATAACAGAAGCCATGGACTTCTTCACTGCAATCTTTATCTGTTCTTCCTCAGTCAAATCCTCAAAATTCATTTGTCCTTTGCCTTTTCAAATATCCTCCATTTTCTCTTCATCTTCAGCTTGTTTGTCCTTTGCCTTGGGTTCACCTATTTTCAAGGTTCCTTTTGCTTTTGCCCGCTCTCTTTCCCCCTTTTTGGCATTATCAAAGCATTGGGGCTTCAATTCACTCATAGTGGCAGAGAGGTGGGTTTGAGCATAGTTGATGGACTTCATTTCCTGTAGCAGATAGACATTCTCATCATGAATGTTCTACATTTTGTCATCTGCCATGCTGAGAAAAGCATGTATACTAGCTTCATTTTCTGGGCAAATATCTCATCCAATGTGGCCTTCAAGGATTGATCAAGTTTGGCCTGCAACTGATCAGTGAGATTGGCCACAACCTGATCAGAAACCTTGGCCATAAGTTCAACAGTGAACTTCTCAGCAGCCTTCTTTACCATTGTAGCTTTCAGTTCTTCAGCCTTCTTTCTCTGAGTTGCTGTTCTTTGCCTCAAGGCATCCTTTATTGTTCTTCTCGAGGCCAGCACATTGTTCTTGTAGTTTTCTCTCAGGCCTTTCTACTCTTTCTTCACATTTTTTGTGTTGGGTTTTAGTGGTTTGAGCTTTTCTTTTTCTTGGAGAAGATCTGGTAACACGTGCAACTGTCAAGGCTTGCTTTGCTGCAACCCCTTGCTTCCTCTTTTCTGTCTTGGTGGAGAGCTTTCTGAACATCACTTTCTGTGCTGGAAAGTGTTTGGGCTTGATTTGCAAATGAGTGTAGTGAGCAAATCTTTCCAAGAGCAAACTTGCTCTTGTGCAGTATTGAAGCTTTCCTTCTACCACAACCTTGTGGTGTTTTCTCTCCTTGAATTTAAAATTTTCATTCATCATCTTTCCCAGAATGAATGTTTTCCAATCAAACTTTATCCCCTTTTCAGCAGAATCTATGACAGCTGCCATCACTCTCAATTTTGGCAAGCTTATCTGCTCCACACTGCCAGAATGGCTTAACAAGCTCTTCACCACAATATCAAACAAGTGCTCATACTTAACTTTTAAAGTCTTCTTGTTTTGGGCACTGACAAGCTTCTGAGGCACCTTCATCCATTCATTTGAGAACTCCTGCTCCTCTCCTTCTCTATAGAACTCTGGATTGTCTCCTTCTGAGTGTAGTCCAAAACTGGCATCCAAATCTTCTGATGTGAAGATTATGGTGTGTTGGGATTCTTCTTCTTCCCCTTCCTCTGCATAAGTGAGTTTAGTGCAAACATCACCTTTCTTGCCTTTCCATCTGAGATAGGCAAAGAATTCAGTCATGTAGGGGTTGAGGCAAGAATCAGGTTTGGTGCCCAAAAATTGCTCAAGTCCTGCATCTCTCAACCATTGGAGAATGGGATGGACTTCCTCATTTGGGCTGTCAAAAGCCACAATATTTTCAAACCAAAGAGAGTTTATATTACTAAGGTAAGTGAAGTCAATGTCCAGAGATGGATCATTGAAGTTGACAAGTTCCTCTCTTTTGATTTTTGGAGCCATGGATGATTGAAGGTGTGGAAGAATTGAATGTTGGTAGGGATGGGTTGAAAGATTTAGGGTTTTTCAAAATTTTGCTTAAGGGTTTTCGAACAGTTTGTGCGTAAGAATGAATGAGAAAGGCTGAAGGTTTTTATATTCAAGTGGTTTTGTTAACCATTGGTCAATAGCATAAAGGGGTGGATAAATCACTTGGCAACGTGGATAAGGTGAGGTAGTGGGCTTAAGAACGGTTAGATGTGGGCATTAAGATAATCAATGGCTTTGATAATAGGCTCAGTAATTAATGCAATCTTTTAAGGATTTTGCATTAAATGCTGGAATGACCATTTGGGGGCTAAAGCTTTAATATCACACACTACAAAAAAAGTCTGATTTTGATACCAACGATTTAGAGATGGATATCCAATCTGTCCCTAATAGGTACAGATTAGAGACTGGTTTATTAAAAAATCGAGATTTGAAACCAAAAATTAATGAAAATCAGTCTCTAATCATACCTATTAGAGACTGATTGGATATCCGTCTCTAAATCGTTGGTATCAAAATCAGACTTTTTTTGTAGTGACACGCCATCCTAAAAATAGGCTACTCTTTGCCCAATAATTCCCTTAAATGTCTAATCAATGCTAAAAATAACACTTATCACCTTATCAGTTTGGACAAACGTCCTGATAAGTGATTTGACCTTTATTTTAGTCAAATGATCCGACCAAAATGCCTGAGTGGGTCCCAATGTTGCTGACTGGGTCCCACAAGGTCAATCATCTTGACCAACATTACTGAAAGCCATGTGGATAACTCTACTGAGTTCTTCTTTTGAGCAGGCCATTTCAGTGAGTTTGGTCAACTTTGCTGAAGTTCAAATTAATGAACTTCCCCCTTCATAAGTGCTTCCTTCTTCATTTTTCCATCTTTCCTGGATCAAGTAAGCCCAACTCTGCTGACAGCTCCAGAAATCTTGCTTCAGGTAGTGGCTTTGTCAAGATATCAACTTTTTGCTTATCAGTGTGAATTTTGACAAGCTTGATATCATTTTTCTCCACATGATCCCTTATAAAGTGATGCTTGATATCAACATGTTTGCATCTTGTGTGAAGCACTGGATTTTGTGAAATAGCAATTGCACTATTATTGTCACAAAATATTGGAACTTCATTTGTGATGACCTTGTAATCTCTAAGTTGCTGTCTGAGCCAAAGTATCTGAGCACAACAACTCCCAGCTGCTACATATTTTGCCTCAGTTGTTGATGTTGCAACTGTGTTTTGCTTCTTTGAGAACCATGAGATCAGTTTGCTCCCCAAGAATTGACATGTTCCTGAGGTGGATTTTCTGTCAATTATACAGCCTCCATAGTCAGCATCTGAATATCCAGTGAGTTCAATGTTGTCATCAGCTAGATACCATAATCCAAGATTCTCAGTTCCTTTGAGATATCTTAGGATTCTTTTGGCAGCTTCAAGATGGCTCTTCTTTGGATTTGCTTGAAATCTGGCACATACTCCAACTGCAAATGTGATATCAGGCTTACTTGCAATGAGATATAGTAGGGATCCAATGATGCCTCTATATTCAGTGGAGTTGGTAGAAGTTCCACTTTCATCAGGATCCATCTTCCAATTGGTGTTCATAGGAATCCTGACTGGTTTGCTTGTTGCACATCCAAATTTCTTGATCATGTCCCTTGTATATTTGGCTTGGTTAATGAAAATTCCTTTCTTTGATTGGGTGACTTGAAGTCCCAGAAAGAAATTCATCAATCCCATCATGGACATCTCAAATTTGCTTTGCACGAGTTCTGAGAATTTCTCACACAATTTCTCATTTGGAGATCCAAATATGATGTCATCCACATAGATTTGGACTAACAGAATATCATCTCCTTCACAGATTCTGAACAAGGTTCTGTCAACAGTGCCTTTGACAAAACCATGATCTAGAAGAAACTGTGATAAGGTGTCATACCAAGCTCTTGGAGCTTGCTTTAGACCATGTAGGGCTTTCTTTAATCTGTACACCTTGTTTCCTTCTTCAAAGCTTGGGAATTGTTCAACATATACTTCCTCTTTCAACACCCCATTAAGAAATGCACTCTTCACATCCATTTGATACACCTTGAATCTCATGTGAGCTGCATATACCAAGAAGAGTCTGATTGCTTCAAGTCTGGCCACTAGTGCAAATGTCTCATCATAATCAATCCCTTCAGATTGGCAGTATCCTTTGGCCACCAGTCCTGAGTGGAGTATGACACAAGTGTATGGGGGGGGGGGGAATGCACTTGTGTATTCAAATTCTACTTTTTCAAAACAGTTTAGCCTATCAAGGAAGTTGTCTGACAACTAATCTGAGTGATAACTTTAATAGATACTTAACCTACTGAAAACTATGAAGTGATTAGTTGGATAACTATCTAAAAGAGTTGCTAAGTGCGGAATGTGGTTGGCCTTTTCTTAATAGAAATACTCCTTAGTTATTTTCTAAAAAGCAGTTTATCAAGGACTTTGTCCAAAAGCAGTTTTGCTTAACTTTGATGATCTGAATCTTTTTAAGAGAGTTATAGTGATTTAGTAAGCAATGCAGAAGGTAAATAACACAGCAAGTTATAGTGGTTCAGAGACTCAAGCTCCTACATCCACTTTCCCTAATTGAACAGGATAATTCCTGAACACCTGGAATTAGCTTGTTTTATAGTGCCAATGTGCACTGATCAACAACACTATCTTAGTGTTTTGATCCCTAGGATAATCTGAGTCCTAGTGCTCAACTTCTCTAAGTTAAGGCTGTTTTTACTCTTAATAGTCCTTAACTCTTCACTTCTACAACAAACTCTACTTCATTTTATGAGGTAAGGGTTTGAGGTTTTGGTTCCAACTAATTGAGATATCCTTTACAGTAAGTACAGTGTAAAGGCTTAGGATATCTCAGTGCTAAACTTGGGATATAACAAGAAAGGCTTAGCTTTGAAGTGATTAGGAAACTTGGGATTGTAATAGAAAGCTTTGGTTTCCTTGAATGCTTGATAGTAGTTTGATAGCAGATTGTTGGATGTTTGAATCTTTGGATCACTTCTGAATTTATAGAGCAATTTGATCATCTATCCGTTGGAGAGATAGACTTTCAAATTGTCTATTTGCAGCTCAATTGAAACGGCTATGATAACAACCTTCTATTATCCACTGTGTAAGAAGGTTCTTCAATGGTTGCTTGAATGAATGTGTTGACTTCTGAAAAATGCGGCTGAGATGACTTGTGTCAGCTTCCAAACTTGCACATTTCCCAATGTTGATTGTGGCAGACTTTGTACTCTTCCAACTGTCAGGTGGGACAAGTACTTTGAACTTTTCTGCTGCACTTGGAATGTTCTACATTCATTCAAGTTCCTACGTCTTTAATTCTTCTAAGTCTTCATTAAGTTTGTCTACTGAGAGGACAGCATTCAATGCTCTTGATCTTGTAAGTCTTCAATTTGAACTGTTATTCCCTTATCATCAAGTGCTTTTAGTTCAGGCTACTTCCTTGAGCATTCAGCCATGTTGTCTTCTTCAGCATACTTGTTTCAGTGGACTTGACCTAGACTAAACAAGCTGCCTAACATTTCCAGCTTTGGACAACTAACCTGAGCACTAAGATATCTCAATAATTCTGAGATATTACTTAGGCATTATTACAGTCTCAACTATCCTGAGACAACTAGACTGATACACTTTTATATCTATCTCAACTAAGCTGACCATCATCATTCAGGGGGTTTTGGTATCTTAATCAAAATCAATTCATTTCCTAACAGAAATATTCTAAGTGCGGAATATGCTGAAGACAAGACATGTCAAGTTAGAACAAAATCGTATCTAAGATATGAAGTCTAAAGATATGAAGTTGGTTACAACTTAAATAACTGATTAACCGTTGTATACTCAAGATACATATCAAGAAGCGGTTACAAGAGTTAGTTGAAGGAAGTTATCAAGAAAGTTTGTTGGAATAACTAACTGATCTTGATGAAGAGATGTATATAAATAGATGAAGACATTCAAGTGTGAAGACTACTGAAACTATGCATATTGAAGCAATCAAAGAAGAAAGTCTTAAACGCTCGCAGAGTTTGAAGAAAGAAGAAGAAGCCCAGAAAAGAGTTCATTTCAAAAAAGGCTTATTGAAGAAAACAGAGAAGTTTTTCTTATTGTTTTAGTTTTTTACAAGCTTTCTAGTAGCTTGGGTAAATCACTAGTTGTTAGATCGAAGATATATCTGGTGATATAATCGAGAAGATCGAAGTCTTATTTCTTAGGACTTAAATCCACAAGACCAAATTAATAAAATATCACGAACTGGTGTTTGTTAGAGTGGATGTAGACAAGTTGTCGAACCACTATAAATCTTGTGTTTGATTTACTTACTGTTTTATATTTGTTAATTGTTCTTATTGTGAATTCGGATAATCAATAAGATTGTAAAATCGTAGTTGAATAGATGAGTTGAGTAATTGCAGAATAGACTAGTTAAGTTCTGAATAGTTTAGTTGAGTATAAATTGTTAAGGGCTCATAATTATGATATTTTAGAAAAAGTTTAAAAGTCTATTCACCTCCCTCTAGACTTTAGACTAGTTCTAATCTTAACACTCAACTACTTGAGACCAACACCCAGTTAGACACAAGAACATATAAGTGGACGAAGATATGCAAAATTTTAAATAAACAAACACACTGCTTATGTTGATTTCATAAGAAAAGAGAAATGAAAAACATGGAGGAAATAGAGAAATGTTAAAATATTTAGGAACGAGGTGTTCTCATCCACAAAGATTATGGAGGAACTCAAGACAAGACTATGAAATTGGGTCTCAATTAAATACCCAATTCGAAGTTCTTATTCTTCCAAGGACTGGATATCAAATCCAATCCCATGTCTAGGCTCCCGTTAGTTTTATTCTCTCTTTTGATTTCCATTTTTCAGAACTGCTTCTTCACAAAACTCTTGTAATCTGTACTTGGACATTTTTGGGTATACCTTATGCCTACTTTATAATATACTCATTTCTGGACTGATCTAAAATAAGAAAAACAGGGAACTAAAATTTTCAAAGAAACTCAAAACTAAATAATGAAAAATAGCAAATATAAATTTTTAAGGAAAATCACATAATGGCAATTAGAAAATTCAAGAGGTAGTGATAGAACTACCTTGTTTAGCCCAAGTTTATCCCTATCTAACGTCTATGAGTGTTTGAAACCCCAAAATCAAATTAGCAAAATCTTAAGTAGAACATTTTATCAAAATATATCATAGCAAACCCAAATAAAATAAAGAAGGATGTCACTATATACAACTCCTGAAGAATAAAATTATCATTTTGCCAAACAACAATTTATCAAACAGTTGATGTGCGTTCGTGTAAAAACCCAAACTAAAATAGCTTATAACCGCATATAAGAACATATAATTGACTGAAATATTCGTTAATCATCAACCAACAAGGTCAAATCCAATAACCACGAATTTGTCAAATTAATTACAGAGTATAAACATGAATGGAGGGAGGTATTGGGCAATGCAAAATTTCAGTAACTTTTTTAATTAAACTTTAACAAATGAGGAACTGAAATCCCAGTTTGGCTCACCAATCATCAACAACAAAAATTCATGGCAAAATTAACACATGCACTGATACAGGAACTAAAATTGGAATTCCATAAAGAAACAAAAAACACCTGATTCCGTTATAAGAGATGAAAGTCCTTGACGACAGTTCAGTGGAGAGGAGGAATTCGGGAGTTGGGCCTGTGTGTGTGAGACGAAAATTTGAATGAAGGAAGAGAAAGTAAGGGTGAAAGATAGGGCACCTAGCAAAAAAAAATGAAAGATGGGATACCAGATATTCTTAACTTATACACACTTTATATATAGTGTAAGGTGTAAGATAAAATAAGATAAGATAAGATGTAAGATACACTAACACACATAACACATATAGGTCATGTTTGCTTAATGGGTTTAGGGGGGTTTAGTGATGGGTTTGATATGTATACCCATCTTCTCCCATGTTTGGTTTCTCATAACTTTAAACACCTTGACCCGGCTTTATAATTTGACCCGGTTTTTATAAACTAGATTCCATGGATTTAGACAACCTAGCCTCCCCTTTGATTTATCTAGCCTCTCCCCCTAGGTTTATCTAGCATCCCCCACATCTTAACCCATCTTATCCCAACTCATGAAGCAAACATGCCCATAAAGATATATATACATCGCGCACAACACACACTCCCAAAGATACACACAAAACACACACACACTCCCAAAGATACACACAAAACACACACACACTCCCAAAGATACACACAAAACACACACACTCTCCCAAAGATACGCGAAATATACTGTTGCGGTTCCCCCCCCCCCCCCAAAAAAAAAAAGAATTGATAATAACTTCCACAATGAAGAAAGAGAGAAGAAAACTCGCTTTGCCGCATGATAAGAAATTAGGTGTCACCCCAAAAATCGTATTAAACCTAAAGTAAAAGGGTTTGAGAGTAATTTGAATGTATGAAAAAAAAGGAGAAGAATCAAAATAAACATAAGAAGGCGGCTCCATTGGAGTTTAAGGATTTGAGAGTGATTTAGATATATGAAAAAAAAGGAAGGCGTAAGAGTATATCTTTCTAGAAAATTGAATAAAATCATATATGTTTGAAATTTTCCTAATCAAAATTTTGAAAATCTCGACTCTATGTCTCTATCTAAATCTTTAGAATTTAATAATAGTTTACATAAATCTATTTATAATATAAATTACTGGAGTATTAAATTATTAATTTTTATTTTGAAAAGATAATTAGGGTGGACGATGATACATATTTTTATATTTTAGTATATAATTTTAAATTTTTATATTTTTAATTAATATATTATTTTTGGAATTTATTAATAATTTTGATATTTTTTAGATTTATTTAGTTTTTATTTAATTTTTTAAATAATTTAATGATGTTTTAAATAAATTTTATAGTGAGAAGTTTTTTTATCACTAAATTATGAGAATTATTCCAACGGTCTAATATATATTGATGGAAATTCTATTGGAGTAATTAGCATAAAAATCTAACGATCTCGGTTCGTTGAAAATTTTGTTGGAATTATATATAAAAATATCATTTGATTTAGAAAATCATTCCAGCGGGTGAGTGTCAATAGAATTTTCGTTGGAATAATTAAAGAAAAAATCCCACAATAATATCGTGTTGTAAATTCTGTTGAAATTAAATATAAAAATATAATTTTATTTAGAAAAATCATTCCAACAGTCTAGCACCAATTTTTCATTGGAATAATTAAAAAAAAATCCAACAATATTCATGTTGTTGAAAATTTTGTTGGAATTAGATATAAACACATCATTTAATTTAAAGAAACTATTCCAACGTGTGAGTGTCAATAGAATTTCCATTGGGATAATTAAAGAAAAAAACATATCGTGTTGGAAATTTCATTGGAATTAAATATAAAAATACAATTTTATTTAGGAAAAATATTCCAACGGTCTAGCACCAATGGGATTTTCATTAGAACAATTATTTAAAATTTCAACAATATTTATGTTGTTGGAAATTTTGTTGGAATTAGATATAAACACATCATTTGATTTAGGGAAACCATTTCAACTGTCGGGTGTCGTTGGATATATTTTTTTAAAATTCCAACGCCTTTTCCAATGGTAAATTCCAATGATTTCCACAAGATGTTGGAATCTCTGTTGGATCTTTCTAACGGTGGCTTAGGTCGTAGGAATTTCACTGTTTTCTTGTAGTGTATCATGGCACGTCATTGATTTTGGACGACGACAGTCTGTTGGGATATTCATCCAGCCACTAATCGGATTGCATTGTATAAGTTTAGTTTTGATGACCAAAAACAGATCAGTAGAGCACAGGTTAGAATAATAATTTGTAATCTAGAAGTAAGTTACCTAAGTTGTTCTTATAAAGCTTAGATGTATTGAAAGTGTCTAAGTCTAAGTTTGAAGAATCAGCTGATTACTCATCTGTTTGAACATGCGCTCGCTCAAGACTTAAAGAGAAGAAGACTAAGGATTTGAAGACACTAGAGCTCATTAAGTAACTATATGATAATCTTCAAGAAATTCAGAAGACCATTCAGCATATATGAGCTCACCTGATCTTGTCTAGAAGAAGCCTTAAGATGCATTAAAGTCAAGCTCATCTGAATCTCAGATGACAGTTAGTATTTATGATGAAGACACCTTGAAGAAGCGTAAGTTCATTTATGATACTATGATAAGTGGAAGAAGAGGCAAAGTTAACAGAAGACAAAGAGAATGTCAGACTAGTTCTGAATCGCTTAAATAGAAGACAAGACAGTTCGTTCAACAACTCGGCAGATGTGGACCAATGATACATCAAAACGAAGCTATGAAGTTGACTTGAACTAGGTCATTCAGAGATCTGTCAGAAGAAGTACGAAGCATTAAATGGTCGTTACCATTTCTGGTAATGTCGTACCAGAATATCTGCAAACATCCATTCTATGAAGATCTCGACCATACTTAGAAGATTTGCTTGCAACGACTAGTTTCTCACCAACGGCTAGTTTGAAGCAACAAATCCTCTATAAATATAACACTTGTTCTTTGGAATAAGGTACCAGAAACTCCCACGCAAGAACTCTCGTATTTAGCTGATCTCAAGAACAAAGCCATCTGAAATATTCTAAGTATCGAGTTCTTTAGAGCCTTCAAAGATTTCTTATCCTTAGCTCTAAGTTTTCAATCCTAAGCCTGCATAAAGAATCCTATCTTTAGTGCTTAGATTAATAGTGTGTTTTTTAGCACATTGAGTTGGTTATTAACATCCTTATATTTTTGTTAAGATACCCCCTGTAAAGGATACTTGTTTCCTAACCAACAAGTAGATCTGTATCCTCAGAAATTAGTTGAGGATCTTGATCACAAGTCTTCTCTTGGGACTATAAAGCAGCAAAAATAGTGAATTTCTCTATCTGATTAGAGAGAGTGGACGTAGGATATTGAGATCTGAACCACTATAAATACGTGTGTTCTTTATTGCTTTATTTGCCTTGTGTATATCATTCTTTATTGTCTATACTATACATAGTCTTCATATTTGATCAAAGCATAGTTTTAAAAATAGTCAAAATCCACTAAGTATAAGTTTTATAAATCAGCAGATATCAAATATCAGTTGATATCATTCATCTATTTTTAAAGTCATTCTTTAAAAAGGTTTTCATAAAATACCTACGAGTTTAAACATTTCAGGCGTACACATTTCCGCACCTTAGTTGTTAAGATAGATTTCCAACTGATCAGCTGATCTAAGCAATCAGTAGGTTTGTTATCTTGATTTGCTATATACACTCGCACTTAGGATCAGATCATCTTATTTGCATTCAGACGAGAGAGTATCTAACTCTTCTGATCGTCTCATCTGATCTTTCACGAAAAGGTTTAAAATACTAGAAAGTTTATTCACCCCCCCTCTAGACTTTCACCATACTCGTTTTGGGACCAACAAGTTTAGAAGATCAAGCTGAATTCACTCCATTGACAGTCTTGGCTGCCCCCTAGCATGGAAATTCAGGTAGGAGTATGTTGATATTCTTCTCAGCTTCTTCCTTGATTATGATTCCTAATAACTCTTCATCCTTTTTAGTGAGAAATCCTTTGAAACACTTGAAGGCCGTTTCTTGATCTTGATCTCCCCATTTGTGCGCAATATAATAAATTATTTGCTACTTCTTCTTTAGATTCAGCTATCTCAAATTATGAACTTGATCAATATAGTCATCTATTTGTTGATCTGATTGCTCTAGGAGTTCATCTTGATCTTCTACATCATCTTCGATGCCTTCAGGAATTGGCTCTTCAACAGGTTTCTTCTTCTTTTCAAGAGTCTTCCTCTTCTTGAATCTTGTATCCAGGTTGGCGGATTGCTTTCTCTTCAGCTCTATTTGACGTTGTTCCTCATCTGTTGATTCAAGGTGTCGAGATGCTTTCCTCAAGGCAATGGGAACATTGTCATCATCATCTTCAATCTGAATAGAGGGTAAGGCAAGTGCTGCTGATTGATCTGCTGGTTGCTTCTGCATATGAATATCCCCATTCCTTGCAGAAACAACATCAACAACCTGTGTTAAGGCAGGATCAGATAAATGAAGTGTAGATGTGGAAGGAATTTCAGAAATTCCCCCTTGAGAATTGAATTTCTTCATTTTGTCCGCCTGAATTCCGATCTGCTCTTCTGCATCTGCTAATATCCTAACCAGATCAGATTGAGCTTCAGTAGACTTCTTCAATTTCTCAGCAACTTCCAATGATAACTTAGCTCTGTCCTCTTCTTCCCCATTTTTTGGCTTCAGCAATTCGGGAAGTGAGCGCTTGAGTAAGTTCTTTGAATTGATCTGTGTTTGCAAAGTTGCCAATTTTGTAGCCTCAGATGCGGCTTCAGTTGCAATCAGTTTAAAATCGGGCACAACTGGAGCAAGTTCAAGTCTTGCTTTTAATTCATCAACAACTAAGGATAGTTGATTCTTGGTCATCCTCAAATTTTCAATCTCTTCCTCCATTTTGAAGTTGTGATCCTTTGTCATATCCAACTGTTTCAGCAAATCAACTCTTTGATAAGAAGAGATCCTCTCTATCTCCAAAAATTTTGCTTGCAAATGTTCAGTAGAGGAGTGCTCTCGAGCTATGCTTTTCTTCACTTCTTCCTCCTTGATATCATCTATAATCTTCAGTAGTTCAGATTTGCCTTCAGAATCCATCTTGCTTATCTGAGTTCCCATACAGTCACTGTAGTCAGAAAACACTTTGTCCACAGCTTTCAGAATGTTAGAAGTAAGATCAGCTTCAAAGTACTTCTTCATATTTTTCCGAATAGCTTTGTAGATGTTGTCGAAGTTAGTCTATTCTGTGGCAATCAGTCATCGAGAAGAATCTCGAATTTTAGGAGCAAGATCTTCATAGATCAGTTGGGAAAGTTTACTCAATACTTGACCAAAAAGAGGTAGGTCAATCTCAATTGATTCCAGACTTGTAGTAATGGCAGTAGATGTTCTATCTTGCTGAACTTCTGAAGTAGTTTTGAGTGTTTGAAACAACATTTTAGTAGTTCTCTTAAGTAAAATCTCACTACGAGGTGGAGCATCTATCTCTCCCAAAATCTGAAGATCATCATCATCATCAGCTTCTTTCTCTTCTTCCTTCTCCTCAGCTCTAGGAGCTGGCTGTTCAACACTTTTAGGTCCCTGAATTTCTGAGACCGGGGGCTGTGAAGATTCAGCTAACACAATTTCTTGTGTTTGACCTGGAAGAACATTAGACGCCGCATTTTCTGATCTGATTGTCTCCAACACCAAGTCAGAAACGGATTTGAGCACTAATGCCTCTGAATCTAAAGATCCATCATGGGTAAGGACTTCAACTGTTTGCACAATTTTTATCTCTAGCTCTACTGATTTCTCAGCATCATTGCCAGTCTGTTTACACGAACTCCCACCTAAATCAAATGTTCGGTCAGCTGTTCCTCCAAAAACGTTCCCTTTGATTTGATCTTGTGTAAGATCTTCATCGTTGGTCGTGCCCTTCTCAGCCCCAGACTCGGTTCCATCGTCGTTGTGATCTTTTTGTTCCTTAGCAGTTTCAGGAACTTGTGATTTTGAAAGCTGTCCAAGCTTTCTCATAACATGCTCTGAAAGTGCATCATCAAACGTTAGATCAAAGGCACTTTCAATTTCAGCAGACTCAATCTGCTCTAACTCCCAGTCGTAGAATGTATCTAGACCTCCCTTCTCTTCTATGGCTTGAGAGATTCTGTGAATGCTAGAATTTCTGATTTCTCTCCAAGTCCATATCCTCAAAATTTGTTCGAATAGAGCTGGGTGCAACAATAACTCTGGGAACTTCTCAGTAAGTTCAACTTCAATCTGCTGACGGAAGAATTGCTCTCGGGGTCCAACGAGATAGGTTGAGAGATTGGGGTTGAAAGGGTTAGGGAGTTGAAATGAAGGGGTTGATGTGTCGACTGGTTCTTGTCGAGAAACATCAGATGATGTCTCAATGTTGGTTGGGGATGGAGAAGTGGAGACTTGTGCATATGTTTCAGCAAATTTTGTAGCAAGTTCCAAGGGGTCTATTTGGGGATCAGCAGGCGTGAGGTCTGCTGATTGTTGGGTTTCGGAGACTAGAATAGGTTCTGAGGTTGGGTTAGAAGGTAAAATAGGAACAATGGTTAAGGTATCATCAGTTGCTGAAGTATCAACTGAAGATGAGGTAGGCTTAGAAAGGTTAGAAGGTGGGGAGTGAATTCATTTGGTTGAGGTTTCAGATGGTTGGGCTGAGAGAGGAATGGGGTTAAGAGGGTTGGATGAGGAATCTAATGCAAGTTTTCGATTTACCTTAACTTTGGGTTTGGAAATGGGTTTGGTTGGAGCTGGAGCAGATTCATCTTCAATTATCCTGACTTCATCTTCTGATTCAGTCGATTCAGATGAGGATGACTTGGCTGCTTTAACAACTTGGGACTTCAGCTTCTGTTTCTTCTGGGGAGCTTCAGCTCTAGAAGACTCTCCTCCTTTCTTTCCCTTTGCTGCCTCAGCCTTCTGAGCCTTAGATGATGTGAGCATCCACTTCGAGCCTCTAAATTCTTTTCCAGGGCCCCAATTCTTCTTGTTCGGCAACAGATGAAATAAGAGAACACTTATCTTGGTGAAAAAGCTAAGTTTGGAGTCGGGCTAGAAGACTTCATCATCCTTCTGAAATTTTTTTGCCCCTTCTTGAGCATACTTCATGATAAAGTATCTCGGCCAGTTAATCCTTGCACGATCAAGAATTTCCATCATCATTCGAATTTTAGCCATAGTGATGCCATTTAGAGACGAATGATATCCCATCAAAATCTTGCACACAATGTCGAATAGGTCTCGATACCTCTCCTTCAACATTGGTTTCTTCAGGGCACTAGATTCCAAATCCAAGTACTGGGGCAAGAGGAACTCATTCATCATGTCAGCTTCCTCACCAACCTTGTACTCTTCTGGATTCTCCATTCCTTCATTTTTCAGACCAAAAACTTCCTCGAATACTTCTGGAAATATGCAAACTTTGGTCTTCTTAACAAATGAGGAAAGGCTTCCATCGGTCTTGGGAACTAGATACAGGTAGAAGTGGGCAACATCTTCTATGATAATAACTTTGGGATTAGCGCCCAGATACCTTCTCAAACCAGCATCAGTTAGGACCTTGGTTGTCCATGCCTGGTTCGCAGTGTAGGGTCCTTCGAAAGAAACAACTCCTTCAGCCACCATCCTCTCCTTCGCCCAGATAGCAGGCTGAAATGTTTCTTCAGTGACAAGAGATTTCTCCTTTATGGTCGCGGTTTAGTGCCTTGAAGACATTTAAATTAAAGATGAGAGCTTGAGAGTGAGAGAGAAATGGTTTCTGAAATTTAGGGATTCGAAAGTTTGAGAGCGTAAAACTGAAAAATTACTCTAACACTATTTTATATATGAATTTGAAATAGGCTTCAACGACTCAGATTTGATCTAGGATATGAAATGTACGGCTTAGATGAAGGGGTGTATTCATCTTGTTTTAAAAAATAGGTTTTGCCGCTTCAAATTCTGAATGGACTTCAAACTAGATCAAAACTGCATTCTGTTTTTAAAATAATTAAATTTTGGGTCCGCATTTAATGTGAAGGCATGCTATTGGTTGGCAAATAAAGCAATTGTCCACTCAGCACGTAAAATGAGGTCTTGTACTCATTACTTAGAATGTAAAATGTATAGGACAAGTTTGCAATACTATTTACCATTTTATGACAGATCGAATGTTGCATGCTCACAATAAATGTAAACAGAATGTAATAAATGAAAACATGTTTCATTAAATATGTCTCCTAATCATTAGAAATGAATGAGTTAGGTGAGAAGTAAGGTTTATCGATATCAGCTGTGTACTGAGAACAACTGATTAAGCTTCTGATTGATCTTCTGTTTTCGAATATCAGCTGAACATTCCCCCTTCAGCTGATACCACTTAATATATTTCTTGGTGGTTGAAAAACCACTTGTCATCTGAATTAGATACCACTTGTTGTAATCCTTCTTAGAGCACTTGAGGAAATATCAGTTGCATTCCCCCTTCAGCTGATAACCAATTGCTGAATTACATTTTATCAATACTATTTGTTAAATTAATCAATAAGAGTGCAAAGTGAGTAAGATAGAATAGACATGTTAAATTCAGAAGTGTAAGGGTTAAGCTTACACATTGACAGATTTTTTAGAGTGAGAATTAAATCTAGAACATAAAACAGAAAACAAAGAGGGTTCTGATTTAAGGATCTTTAAGAATTTCAAGGAAATTCCCCCTAAAACAAACCTCTCTTGTTAAATATCCCTCGACTTTAACCATTTTCTTCATTGGGATTGGACTTAACTGAATGATGAGTGTGTCAATTCAACTCATCTACCTTTGTTGTCAATCTTAAGCTGCTCCATGATCAGCTGAGTCGGAGAAGACTTCTCAGCTGCAGGCTTCGAAATATCCAGCTCTAAAAGTCCTAATGAGAAACACAACTCTCTAAACCTCATCTCAGCTAGAGGCTTAGTGAGCATATCCGCTCTTTGGATATCAGTGTGAATCTTTTCCATTCTAATATCCTTCTTCTCCACATGGTCTCGAATGAAATGATGTCTAATATGAACATGCTTACATTTAGTATAGAGAACAGGATTCTGAGTGATGGCTATTGCACTGTTGTTATCACAATAAATTGGGACTTCTCTAGCAACAATGTTATAATCCAATAACTGCTAACTTAACCATAAAAGCTGACTACAGTAACTACCAGCAGTAGTGGAGGTAGAGACTGAGGTTTGCTTCTTGGAGAACCAAGAAATCAACTTTTTTCCTAGAAACTGACAAGTACCAGAAGTAGATTTCCTATCTATTTTGCACCCTCCAAAGTCAGAATCTGAATAGCCACTCAGATCTAAACTATCTTCTGATAGATACCACAAACCCATATTAACTGTACCTTTCAAATACTTCAGAATTCACTTAGCTGCTTCTAGGTGACTCAACTTAGGATTAGATTGAAATCTAGCACACACGCCTACAACAAAGGTTATATCTGGTCTACTAGCAGTTAGGTACAGAAGATATCCTATTAGGGCTCTATATTGGGATTGGTCTACAGACTTACCGTCCTCATCTGGATCCATCTTAAAGGAAGTCATCATGGGAATCTTAATTACATACTTTACTTTTCTGAACACCAAACTTGGCAATCAGATTCCTTGTATACTTAGCTTGAGTAATGAATATCTTATCTTGACTTTGCTTAACTTGCAGACCTAAGAAGTAGTTCATCTCCCCCATCATAAACATCTCAAATTTGTCTTGCATCAATTTTGAGAACTTGTCGCACATCTGTTGATTGGGTGAACCAAAGATAATATCATCAACGTAGATCTGAACCAATAAGATATTATCTCCTTCTTGAATCCTAAAAAACGTCCTGTCAATAATTCCTTTTGTGAATATATTATCAATCAGGAACTGAGATAGTGTATCATACCAAGCTCTAAGAGTCTGTTTTAGTCCATATAGAGCCTTCTTTAAACGATATACTTGGTCACTCTATTCGAAGCCTAGGGGTTGTTCGACATAGACTTCTTCCACAAGTATTCCATTTAAAAATGCACTCTTGACATCCATTTGATACACCTTAAATCTCATTTGGGACGCATAAGCAAGAAATAGTCGAATAGACTCAATGCGAGCAACAGGTGCAAAGGTTCCATCATAATCAATCCCTTCTGAATGTGAACAACCCTTCGCAACAAGTCTAGCCTTGTTCCTTGTTATGGCACCATTTTCATCCGTCTTGTTTTTTAATACCCATTTGGTACCAATGACTTTTTGATGATTAGGACGGTCTACGAGCTCCCATACATCATTCCTTGTGAACTAATTGAGCTTTTCTTGCATTGCAACAATCGAGTTGCTATCTTCAAGAGCTTCTTCAATGGATGAGGGTTCCTTCAAGGAAAGAAAACAACAATGACAAAATAAAGTTTCAGCAATATGTGCATATTGGTTAGCATTGTCCTTTTGCCTTCTAGTCTTGACACTGGAGCTTGAATATCCAATTATAAGATCAGATGAATGATTCCTTGTCCAACTATGCTTTGGATAAGTACCATCAGATGGGTTGGCAACCACATCTAGTGTTGTGTCACTAGTTTCTTGACATTGATGTATCTCAGCTGAATTATCAACTTGACATTGTGTCATCTGTCGAATCAGCTTCAGCTGTGTCAACAGTGTCTGCTGTTTTATCAACTTCTTCTGTTTCAACAGCTTCAACTGTTCCCCCTACTTGAGTAGGTTTAGTATCAGCTCTTGGAGCTTCATTTACTGTGTTCGTCTGCGATCTTGTAGTAGGTCTCCTTGGTTTGAATTGATCAACATCACTATCATCGTCATCTGAGAAGGGAATAGTGACTTTAACAAAGTTTTTGTCAGCTGATTCCTTCTTCTTCAGATTCAGACTTTGAAAATTTTCACTCAAGAGATCTATTTTATCAGTTGTACTCACAAAAGTAGTTTCATCAAATACAACATGGGGTGTTTCTTCCACTACAAGGGTCCTTTTATTAAAGACTCTGAATGCCTTACTAACTTAGGAATATGGAAATAAGATACTCTTGATTTTCTTTCATTCCAAATTTCATATGGAGTCTTACCATGTCTGTTATAGATGAGACTTATGTTCTGTGTGTGGCAAGCTGTGTTCACTGCTTCAGCCCAGAACTTCTTGGGTGTGCCGAACTCAGCTAGCATAGTTCGAGCAGCTTCTTTGAGGGTTATATTTCTCCTCTCAGCTACTCCATTTTGTTGAGGTGTATGAGCTGAGATTGTCTCATGCTGAATACCATTGTTAGGACAATAAGTGGTAATAGAAGAGTTTAGAAACTCACCACCTTTATCGCTTCTGATTTTGATGATTGTTGAACCCTTCTGGTTCTGAATCTTCTTCACCAGCTCTGGAAGTTTGGTCCTTGTCTCACTCTTTTCGAATAGAAAAGTATCCCACCTGTATTTGGAGAAATCATCTACTACCACTTAGCATAGCATGTGAGATAGGTCCAAACGGATCCATATGAAGTAGTTCAAGGACACTGCTGGTGGATGATACAGTGTTTCTTTTCATTGGCACTTTCGTTTGTTTGCCCTTCTGACATGCATCACACACCTGTAGATCTTTACTAAACACTTCATTAGGCAAGCCAACCACTAAAGAGCTTCTTGCAATAGTGTTAAGAGTCTTAAAGTTCAGATGACCAAGCCTCTTGAGCTATAGCCAACTTACTTCTTTAGAACTCTTAGCTACTAAGCAAGTGTCTTTAGGGCAGCTTTTCCAGTTAGCAACATAAATTGTTCCTTCTCTGCTAATAGAGAGTAGTACATGCTTACTAATCATATCTACTACTTTACAGCATGTAGAAGAGAATTCAACATTATACCCTCTATCACAGAATTGAGAAATAGAAAGTAAATTGTGCTTTAAACCATTAACATAAGATACATCTTTTACCGATATGTCGCCATT
This sequence comes from Galeopsis tetrahit, assembly GCA_963675135.1. NCBI lineage: Eukaryota > Viridiplantae > Streptophyta > Magnoliopsida > Lamiales > Lamiaceae > Galeopsis > Galeopsis tetrahit. The sequence goes on from OY776122.1 coordinate 38,318,660, forward strand.
GACTGAGGTTCCAATTCCTCTTGTTTGACCAGGAGAATTATCACCAAAGACCACTCGTGGACCTTTCTTTTCAATGAGGTTCGTGAGGAGGTGCTTTGATCCTGTCATATGACGTGAAGCGCTTGAATCTATATACCATAGTTCAGCTTCTGATTCTCCTCTCTTTAGTAGATCCACGCGACCCTTCAAGCAAATCATTGCTTAGGTAGCCATTTTGTTTTGGGTACTTTGGTGTTAGTGCTACCCTTGGGAACCCAGATGTACATTGCTCTTCTGAACAGTCTAGAGCATTTCAGCTTGTTTCCACGGGCATCACAATACCAAACCTTTTTAACTTTTACCTTAGCTAAAGAGGTCTTAGTAGTGTCAGTTGAGTGAAATTCAGAAGACTCTTGTTCATGTGACATATTAGAAGTTGACTTCTGTTTTTCTTTCAGCTTGGGTGCAACAGCTGATTGTAACTTAATCTCAAATCCAGGTTTGTCAAGAATGTCAAAAGACATTGACGGTGCTACTTGACAGTCCTTTTGTGGGCTGGGTCCAACTTTTTAGCCTTAGTTGTATTCGGCTGAGACTTCTTCTGAACAGAGTGTCTTGGATGATTACAACTCTTCTGTTGTTCAAGCATGATCTTCAGCAGTTGACCATAGGTCTTCTACCTTAGATTACACAACCTTTCCTTTGAATCCTTTGGCCTACCACCATTTCTAGTGATAAGCAAATTCATCTTAGGATTCGCCACAACAGGAGCTGGCTTAGGATTAGAGATCACAACCTTTGGCTTTTACAAGCTTGTGGTTGTTTCAGTTACAGGAGTATCAGTCTCATCAGGAGCTGTACTCTCAGCTGGAGAAGAATGTTCTTCAGGAATATAACAGTCAGGTTGTTCTTCTGTTTCATCAGCTTGGTCCTTACCTTGCTGATTTGCAGAAGATTTACCTTCATGCCCTACTCCTGACTTTTCTTTAAGACTTCGAGAGAAGCCATTGATCTGATTAAGATCTTCCATTTCTCTGTTAATCTCGACTACCTTTAAGTCTACAAGATTCTTCTCTTTTATTAGCTCTTCATGAATACTGAGGAGTTCATCATACTTAGATTTCAAAACTCGAAATTCTTCAGTTTCAGCAGCATGAGTCGTCAGCTGATTCTTATGTACATGTGTCAGAATTGAGTGTTGATCCTTAAGCTGAGATAGCTCTTCGGTCAGTCTCTCATTCATCACCACCAACTTAGAATCTGCTTCAGGCTTTCACTACTCAATTTCAGCTCTTAATTTCATAGTTTCATCCTCAGCAGCCATATAAGCTGCTGTTGCCAGTCTAAGATCAATCTTCAATTGTTCACAAGGGAACTGAAGGTGATCAGAAGAGTCGGGATTAGATGAGTCTGACTCATCTGATTGTGAGAAAGAGGAATGAATTGAAACAGTTTTAGAATTTACCTCTTTTTCTTCTCTTGCCATCATGCAATGATCATCCAAAAGAGCTTCATCTCAATCAGTCAGAAAGCCTGATTCATCTTAAGAAGGTAGTTCATCATCTGAATCACTACTTTCTTCATCAGCCATCATAGCTCTCCTTTTGGAAGAGAATTTTCTCTCTCTTATGGCTTTAAGTGCATCACGCTCTTTGGGTGTAAGATCTGGACAATCAACACTGAAATGGCTAGGTTTATTACATGTATAACATAAATCCTTACCATCCTAGAGCTTCGACTAGGAATAACATCACTTATGTTACTTCCTCTACGATCAGATGACTCATCTCTTCTGGAGGAGCTATGTTCCCGTCTTCTGCGTTCTGGAGTGCGTTCTGATCTTTCCTTGGGCTTATATGAGGATGATGAGCCTCCTACATGGTTAGATGATTTCTTATCTTTATAATCCTTACAGAATCTTTTGTATTTACCATGCTGAGATTGAAGTTTATCAAATCTCTTCACCATCATTGCCATTTGTTCCTGCAGACTCAGATCTGAAGGAATTGGGGTCACCTCTTCTCTTACTTTAGATTCTTTGTCTAAACTAGAACCCTTGGCGGCTGTTGAAGCTTTGAAAGCAACAACTTTAGAAGAAGAAGTAGACGCATGTTCATCACCTGTCTCTTATGCTCTTTCAACATCATATTCGTGAGCCTTAAGAGTTTTAAATAATGTTTGAACATACCAATTTTTAAAATCTTTGTTCTCTTTGATGATCCAAACTTTTGTTTGCCAGATCTTATGTAAAGCATACAATACTTTAGCGTTGACTTCGCTTATCAAGTATGTCTTACCTAAGTCTGTGATCTCATTTAATATTCTAATAAATCTATTGTCCATTTGGTCAATATTCTCAACAGGCAGCATCTTAAAGTTGTCAAACTTCTATACTGTCGTGATAAGTTTATTTTCCTTAATTTGCTCTGTGCCTTCGCACATGATAGCCAATGTTTCCCACATTTCTTCAACATTTTTCAGACGAATAATTTTACCAGCATATTCATTAGGAACAGAAGTTAAAATCATATTCTCAGCTATTCTGTCGAGGTTATTTTACTTTGCCTCGTCTGGAGTGAATTCAGCTATATTCTTTGGCACTAGCTGACCAACAGGAACCTCGGGGTTACCTGTGGCTGTTTTTGGAGCCATCACAGTGATAGGTCCATCTAAGATCACATCCCACATGAGATCATGAACTTGCCTGTAAGCAACCTCCATTCTTGCCTTCCAGAAATCATATTCATCAACTGAAAATCTAGGCAAGTTACGAGTATGAGAATCACCACCTATGCTGAATAATATGTACGAGTTTTATGAAAAATAGGGTTTTCAAATAAGACCTGTTCTAGTAAGCTACAAGAACTTCTTCATTAGAAGTTAAGTAACAGAAACAACAACTCGTTAGAACCACTACTCTAATAACACTTGTTGGTCCCAAAACGAGTATGGTGAAAGTCTAGAAGGGAGGGGGGTGTGAATAGGCTTTTTAGTATTTTAAGCTTTTTCGTGAAAGATCAAATGAGACGATCAGAAGAGTTAGATACTCTCTCGTCTGAATGCAAATAAGAAGATCTAATCATAAGTGCAAGTGTATATAGCAGATCAAGATAACAAACTTATTGATTGCTTAGATCAATTGGTCAATTGGAAAGCTATCTCAACAGCTAAGGTTCGGAAATGTGTAGGCCTAAAATGTTTAGACTCGTAGGTATTTTATGAAACCCTTTTTAAAGAATGACTTTAAAAACAGATGAATGATATCAGCTGATATTTGATATGTGTTAATTTATAAAACTTATACTTAGTGGATTTTGACTCTTTTGAAAACTATGCTTTGATCAAATATGAATAGTATGTATAGTATAGACAATAAAGAATGATATACATAAGGCAAATAAAGCAATAAAGAACACAAGTATTTATAGTGGTTCGGATCTCAATATCCTACGTCCACTCTCTCTAATCAGATAGAGACATTCACTATTCTTGCTGCGTTATAGTCCCGAGAGAAGACTTGTGATCAAGATCTTCAACTACTTTCTGAGGATACAGATCTACTTGTTGGTTAGGAAACAAGTATCCTTTATAGGGGGTATCTTAACAAAAATATAAGGATGTTAATAACCAACTCAATGTGCTAAACACACTGCTAATCTAAGCACTAAATATAGGATTCTTTATGCAGGTTTAGGATCGGAAACATAGAGCTAAGGATAAGAAATCTTTGAAGGCTCTAAAGAACTCGATACTTAGAATATTTCAGATGGCTTTGTTCTTGAGATCAGTTGAATACGAGAGTTCTTGCGTGGGAGTTTCCGGTACCTTGTTCCAAAGAACAAGTGTTGTATTTATAGATGATTTGTTGCTTCAAACTAGCCGTTGCAAGAAAATCTTCTAAGTATGGTCGAGATCTTCTTAGAATGGATGTTTGTAGATATTCTAGTACGACAGAAATGGTAACAACCATTTAATGCTTCTTCTGACAAATCTCTAAATGACCTAGGTCAAGTCAACTTCATAGCTTCGTGTTGATGTATCATTGGTCCACATCAGCCGAGTTGTTGAACGAACTGTCTTGTCTTCTGTTTGAGTAATTCAGAACTAGTCTGACATTCTCTTTGTCTTCTGTTAACTTTGCCTCTTCTTCCACTTATCATAGTAACATAAATGAACTCACGCTTCTTCGAGGCGTCTTCATCATAAATACTAACTGTCATTTGTGATTCAGATGAGCTTGACTTTAATGCATCTTGAGGCTTCTTCAAGACAAGATCAGGTGAGCTCATATCTGCTTAATGGTCTTCTGAATTTCTTGCAGATTATCATATAGTTACTTTCAGTCCATAAGGTATACAACAACCTTTAGATCTGATTTCACTAATGATCTCTAGTGTCTTCAAGTCCTTAGTCTTCTTCTTCTCTTTAAGTGTTGAGCGAGCGCGTGTTGAAACAGATGAGTAATCAGCTGATATACATACAACTGATTCCTCAGACTTAGACTTAATTAGACACTTTCAATATATCTAAGCTTTATAAGAACAACTTAGGTAACTTACTTCTAGATTACAAATTATTATTCTAACATGTGCTCTACTGATTTGTTTTTTGCCATCAAAACTGTTGGGATATGAATCCTAGAACAAGTCCTAAATGATGATAAAAGATAAAAGATGAAGTTTTGATAAGCCAAAAGAAGACTTGAATATTTTCTAAGTGTTGACTGATCTAGTCTAGTTAAGTTGAAGTTGTCTTGTACAGATCAGTAGAATTCACAAGACAAGTACTAGTGTTTAAAAGACAAGTATTATTGAAAGATAAGTACGATTTATAAGTACTTCATATTTGTTATTTGTATATGTTAAGATTGTTATTGAGTTATGAATAATTGTTGTATAGAGCTCATGATTTTAAAATGTAATAGATAGATTCTGTGTATAGTTTTATAAGTTGACTAAGCTTTATAACAAGAGCTTAATGTAATGTAATAGTCTTGTTAGGATTAGTTGATAGGACTAGATTAGTTCTATGTTGTAATCTGAATAAGTCTACTGCACAAGATAAGTAGAAGACGCAGTCTACTACTACTACACAAGACAGGTACGACTCAACAAGACAAGAAGATTGAAGAAACGCGTATTGAAGATAAAATTGAAGGAGTTAGTTAAGGAATAACTAATTAACTGGAGAAACGCGTTAAAGGATGAAAAGTTTCAGTTAGAAGTTAGTTTTCAAGAAAAGTTGGTTACAACTAACTGAGTTCTTGATTTCTAGAATCTATAAATACCTCAAGGTATTTAGCATTCAAAGACAACTGAAAATACATATACTGAAGCTGCATACTGAAGAATTGTTCGAAGTTTATCTCAGAGATTGAAGTTCAGAAAGTGAAGTTACACAAGTCAAGTGAAGAAATCAAGTTGCTAGTTACTTGTAAAATTGCTACTACTGAACGAAGAGAAGTTTTATTTTCGTTTACTGTTTCAAGTTGCTAGTTACTTGTAAAATAGCTAGTAAGATCGAAGATATATCTGGAGATATAATCGAGAAGATCTAAGTCTTATTTCTTGGGACTTAAAGCTACAAGAACATATTGCTCGATTGGAAGAGTTAATAAGAATTTCACAACTGGGTTTGTGAGAGTGGATGTAGACAAGTTGTCGAACCACTATAAATCTCGTGTTTAATTTACTTTACTGTTTTGTTGGTTTGAATTGATTAATTGTTTACTTGTTAAACATACGTAACTGAACAAGACTAGTTGAATAAACTACTGAAATAGAGTTCTCGAAATAAGTTGAGTATAATCTTTAATTGGGCTCATTGTTAATTTCGTATTCTGCACATTGTAATTCTGATATATCGAAAGATTTTAGAAAAGTCTATTCACCCCCCTCAGGACATTTTCTTTAGCTTCCCTCGATATTAACTCAACTTAGGGACCTACAAAAACTAAACTTATACAATGCAATCAGATTACGGGTTGTATGAATATCCCAACACAGTCGACATCTATTGTTGGTATCGAACGTTACATGCGATGTTGGCGTCGTCGTCAAACCTTCAACTGTCGTTAGACGTCACGTAAAATTATGGCTTCTATAATATGTTATGACTTATGGTGTGATATATTTTCTTTATTAAAATTGTAATTGTTTATGATATTTTTTTCAAAATTAATGTTTATTATTCTTCTTATTAGTTTGTGTTGGGATATGAATCCTAGAAACAAAGTCCTAATTGATGAGATTAAGTTTTGATGGCCAAAAAGCAACTTAAAGTTAATAAGATATGTAGAAGAAGTCATCTTAACTAAGTCATCTTGAGAAGTCATGAAAACTAAGTTTTACTGATCTGATATAATATATGAAGTGAAATATTCTAATTGTTATGAACTAAGATGAGTAATGAATTGTATAGACAACTTATAGTATAGGCTTAGAAATACTCTACTGTATATAGTTTAGTTGAAGTATTGATAGGTTTTATATTTGTAAATTTGTATTGTATTGTATTGTATTGTAAACAACAAAGTTAGATATCGGAAGACTAGTCAAAGATCAGAAGACTAGTTGAGATCAGAAGATTACAGACTCAGAAGACTACTCGGAAGTAGAAGACTACAAGCTAAGAAGTATTCTGAAGTCATACTCTAAAGAAGCTAAGTACAGAAGATAAGAAGAGTACTTGAGTAGAGTACATTAGAAGAGTAAAAACTTGAGAAAAGTATTTTACTATGCTGAAGATAAGTTTGGAAAACTTAACTGAAGGACGTAACTGAATAACATAATTAGTTATGAAGACTGACTTAAGGAGTTAAGAAATTAGTTATTTGGAAGTTGCAAGAATCGGTTACAAAAGGAGAAGTTAGAGAAACGGCTAAGAGTTAGTTATGAGTTAGTTTTCACAAACGGCTAACTACATTACTAAAGTCTATAAATACCGTATGATCTTCTACTGGAAAAAACTACTGAAAATACGAGCACTGAAAGAGCAATTCAAATCTAAGAAGCAATCAAGAAACTCACAGAGTTCAAGAAGAGAAGATCACAAGAAGCAAGTTTTTAAGAAGCATATTTGCAAGGCTACACAGAGGAGTTTTATCTTTAGTTTGTGATTTCGTTTTGTAAACAAGTGTGCTAGTAACTTGTGTGAATTACTAGTAGATCGAAGATATACCTGGTGGTATAATCGACAAGATTAAAGTCTTATATCTTGGGACTTAAAGCCAAAAGAGCAGATTAATAAAAATTTCACAACTGGGTTTGTGAGAGTGGATGTAGACAAGTTGTCGAACCACTATAAATCTCGTGTTCATTTTCTTACTGTTTTATATTCTTATAGGTTCTTAAAGAATTCGTATAAACAACTAGATTGAGAAATCTTGTTGAGTAGACGAATTACATGATACTGAGAACAGTATTGTACACTAAGTAAAATTCATAATCATAAGAGTTGAGTATAAACTTGTTATAGGCTCACATTACGATTTGTACTAAGCTAATCTGATATCAGAAGAGTACTGTATAAGAACACTATTTCCGCATTATAACTCTGATATTTTAGAAAAGTTTTAAAAGTTTATTCACCCCCTCTAAATTTTTAGACTCCTTCTAATCTTAACTCAACTACTTGGGACCAATAGTTTGCCTATTGAGTAAAATTGATGGATCCACCAATGGAACTGATCAATGCTAAAATAAATTGAGAATTCAATATCAACAAAAATACTTTGTACTTTGTATAAAATCATAAATGGTAGTGCAAGCAATTTATTAGAGTGAATCAATTTATTATAGTCATACTTAGTGAAATTGGTTACACATATACAATTGGAATTTGACTCCAATAAATTTGGTTAAATATTGAGATCAAATATTAAATTGGATAAATTAAACATTAAAATCAAATGTTTATATACACTCAATTGCATAAAGGAATTTATAATTTTATTAATTGGATAATATCAGATTTCATATCATTACTGATTCAATTGGTTTTTGTACATATTAAATATAATAAATAAAATAAGTACTTGTTACTAAATGTCACACACCCAATTTTCACAAAAGTAAATTTTACAAAATAATTGATAATTTTAAAATACAGGATATTAACTGAAATTTTTGACTTTAAGAAATGAGGGTTACAAATTTATACAGTAAAATTAAATAAGAATCAGTGGAAGCTTAGAGAATAAATAGTAATCACTCCATCCCAAGTGAATTTGAACCATTGGGATTGCACTTTTTTTTTTTTTAAATGTAAGAAAAATGTGTAATTAGTAGAGTTTTAATAGATAGTTTTGTAAACTTTTATAAAAGTAATAACATATGGGTAAATATGTGTATATTTTGAGAAGGAATGTTATGAAGATGTTTCTTTTTTTTAAGTGTGCAAATTAATGTGAGACGTCCCAATGTAACAAGTGTGTAAATTTTTGTGGGACGAAAAGTGTAACTCAAAAGGAATTTAAAATATCAACTAAGTCTGGTCTTAATATCTCATGAAAAGTTCAATACATAAATGAACTAGCTCAATTAGTTTTACTAAACGATCATAACAATGATTTGTCACCCATCACTCCTCCACGCCGTCAACTTCTCAATTTAAAATATTAAAAATGTATGGTACGAGGAAATTACTAGCTCAGTGAAGTCACTTTGACAAGATTAAATACAACGTATAAATAAAATGAATAATCACATATAACCATGTAGCATGATTAATTAATAATTATGTTTCACAATTTTTCTAATAACCGACAAAGCAACAATCTAGACTAATTCAACCGACCGCCCACAACAAATAAACCTCCCAATATTCCCCTTCGATCGGCTCCGATAAAACCCCCACCTCTCCTAGGATCTTTCTCTTCAATCCCCCACCATTTTCATTCATCTCTTTCTCATTTCCATTATGTAGATCGTCTGTTTCTTCCTTTATCAAGTAGATCGGTTAGAATAACACAATAAATCTATATTTACAAATTTGAATATCTACATATTTGAGTATATCTAAGTACCACCACCGTTGTACCGCAACAACACCGTCGCCGCACAGCCGGTCCACTAGTTGTAAATCGTTGTCCACCCGGTTTTTTTTGCTCAAATTCTTTTTAGGATTGATGTAGTTTTTTTAAGAGTGTTTGTGGGGATCAATGGGTAGATCCTCCTCGACGACGTTACAGTGACCGATCGGGCGAGTTTATCTATTAATCTCGTTTATAGTTTTTTTTTAGGTAGTTCTAATTCTTTGGTTTGATTCTTTTTCCAGTTTTATGTCTTCTCCGCCTGTTGTGCGGTTGTCTTGTTGTCTTTTGACTATTTGTGCATTTTGCTGTCTGCGTCTCTTTGGGGAGCCTGTTTGTCCCTTTGTGTGTTTGTCCCTTTGTGGACCCTGCTTTGTTCCTGTTGTGGTACTTGAATGCTCTGGATCTTAGTACTTGGTGACCTCTACTTTTATTTTTCTCTGTTTATCTCAACACTAGACTACCTTAGTTTGTGGTTTGTCTTGTTGTTAAAATGGATAATTGTGCATAACTTGTGGGCAAAGTGTATACTGGCGTCTCCACATCTCACGAATGGAGCGGATAGTGACACCGAATTGATCTGTCTCGGTTTGAAGATCTTGTGCTTACAAATGTATTTATGTATTTGAATTGATCTTGTAAACCCTCAAAAAAATAAATTTTTCACGATTATCTTAATGATCTATTTTTAATTCCACTGAGTCCTCCTCAAATTAATACCTATTTTCAGTCTTAAGTTCTTTTTTCTTGTGCACAACGATTCCCCCAAGATCTCTCTTCAATCTTGGGTTCACCGATGATCTTTCTTTAGTCTTGGACCTCTCTTAAGCACCTGAGCTTTTATAACCTTTTGTATTAAAATTGTCATTCGCATACAAATAATTTTATATTGCAGATGAAAAATTTATTTGTACAGAGCACCACTACCTAGGCCTTAGATCCTGGGTTCGAGTCATGGAGAGGGGAAAAAATGGATGGGTATTTAATGTAATTCCACACCTCAAAATGTATTTCATGGATGCAATGAATAAAACTATGACCTACTTCTCGCTATCACCTTCGCGTAGCATTAAATTAAACTATTTAATTAGAAAATAAATTCACGTGGCTAATTTTATATGTTCTTAGAAATTAAAATACATTTATAAATATAGATAGTTTGAAAAGTTTGAGGCCTAAAAAGTAAATAGGGTTTGAACAATTTGAGAGTAAGGAAAAATAATGAAATTTTGGAATAGTTGATGGTAAAATAAATTCGGTTGGATTCTTTTGTTCTACTTTTCGTATTTCGTGAATCCATTAATATTATAGGACGTTGATTATATTTTAATATAACACATGTCAATGAAATAAAATGTAGAACATGAAATGTGGAATAAGTGATTTCAATCCAAATAAATTTGGAATTGTGACGCATCGGGAGTTGAACTAAATTCTAGAAATATAATTGAAACAAGAACAAATCCCTAAATTAAATATATTAGCAATAAATTAAATTAAAATACAACGCCCAGTAGCAATAAATCAATTAGGAAAATCATTGTTGTTGAGATATGAATCCTTAAAACAATGTTCTAGTTGATGAGATTGAGTTTTGATGACCAAAAGCAACTTAAAGTTGATGATATATATGTCATAAAATTCAGGAAAATTTAATGCAGGATCTAATTCAAGTTCATATTCAGGGATATTGTCCTCAATGTCAGAGACATTTGTATTTTCAACATTTGTGTTTCCCTCTTGAATATTGGATCCATTAACTACATCAGCAGGGCCTGCTTCTTCATTGGTATTTGTTACCTGATTATGAACTGGGATTGGGTCATTCAGTTCATCATTTCCTTCAGTATGATTTGCTTCAGGAATATTGCCTTCAGGATTGTTGTCCAGTCTAGTGATTTCAGGAGGATGGGCCTGAACAACATCTATGAATGTAGTATCTTTTTCCTTTAAGCTCAGTCTGGTTGTTCTTTGTGTGATTTCATCAGTATCCAAGATCTTGTTCATGTTCTCAAGAATAGATTCATCAAACACAACATGGGGTGTTTCTTCCACAATAAGGGTTTTACAGTTGTAGACCTTGGAAGCTCTACTGATTTGGGAATATCCAAGGAATATCCCCTCATCAGCTTTGCTATCAAAAGCTTTCAACTGTTCTTTCCCATTGTTGTGAATGAAACACTTACAACCAAATATGTGAAAGTAAGATACTTTAGGCAATCTTTCTTTCCAGAGTTCATAAGGGGTTTTGCCTTGGCCCTTAGTAATCAAACATCTATTATGAGTATAGCAAGCAGTGTTTATAGCTTCAGCCCAAAACCTCTTAGGTAAATTTGAATCAGCAATTAAGGTTCTAGCAGCTTCTTTGAGAGTTCTATTTCTTCTTTCTGCAACCCCATTCTGCTGAGGGGTTCTAGCTGCTGAAGTTTCATGGGCTATTCCATTTTGTGAGCAATACTCATTGATGTATGAATTGATGAACTCAGTGCCTTTATCAGATCTTATCTTGATTATATTAAGGCTTTTCTCATTTGACAATCTCTTTAGCAGTTCAGGGAGTTTGACTTGAATTTCCTTCTTATTAAGGAGAAATACTACTCATGTGAACCTAGAGAAGTCATCTACTACAACCAGTGTGTATTTTCTGCCATTTATGCTTGAAGGGGTAATTGGTCCAAAAAAGTCCATGTGTAAAAGTTCAAGTACCCTTTCAGTAGAGATGATTGGTTTTCCTTTGAATGAAGCTTTAATATGTTTTCCTTCTTGGCATGGTTTACAAACATGCTCTTTAGTGAAAACTTCATTTGGTAGTCCTTTAACTAATGCATTCCTAGCAAGCTTGTTCATTGATTTAAAGTTCAGGTGGTTTAGCCTTTTATGCAATAACCAGCTTTGTTTATTTGAGCTTTTGGCAATGAAACATGCAGCATCAATAGACTTGTCCCAGTCAGCAAAATACACATTTCCTCTCCTAGTTCCAGTCAGTAGAGTTTGTTGAGTTCTATCTTTAATTAAGCATTTTCCACTTGAAAACTCAACATTATATCCTTTATCACAGAACTGGCTTATGCTTAGGAGGTTATATTTGAGACCAGCCACATAAGATACATTTGATACCTTGATATTACCAATTATCAAGGTACTATAACATTTGGTGGTTTCTTGTGAGTTGTCTCCAAATGTGACATTTGGGCCTTCTTTTTTAGTGAATTCAGTGAGGAGATCTTTGTTTCCAGTCATGTGCCTTGAACATCCACTGTCAAGGTACCATGCTGACTTTTTGCTCATACTCCTCATCTTCTTGTGGCCAATTGGTACCTGCAATTATCAAGCTTTAAGTACCCTTTGCATTTTGGGTCCTGAGAGGTTAGTTGTACCTTTAGGAACCCAAACTTGCCTAATTACCATGATTGATTCAAGGTGGCTAAGTTGTTTTCCTTTAGCATCTACATACACTGTCTTTTCCTTAAATGCCTTTGGGAAAGAGTGTGTGAAAGTGTTAACTCAGTAAGTTTTAGGAGAGTTGTCAAATCTCCTGTACTTATGAGTTCTTTGTGCTATTTGAGGGAGTCTTTGAGGAAAGGCATATTTGTGACCATTACCCTTTGGCATGTAGGGTTTTGGTTGTCTCATTTTATTCTGCCTTTGAGGAAATTTGACCATATGTCTGTTCAGCTGAGGTTTCCTCAGTAGAGTTGGCCTAGGCTGAGCATACCTTGGATAACTCCTCTGAATATTGTTCAGGTGAGTTGCCCTTCCACTGGGTCTACTCTGCTGAGCAACATTCCTCTTGTGTTCAGGGACTTTGGCCTTTTCCTTAGGTTTGGGCCTAGTTTCCTGAATCACTTGAGAGGGCAGCTCATGCATTTTTCCCTTTCCTTTGTTCAGTTGCTGAATTATTTCATTTTCAGCTTGTTGTGCCACTGATTTAACAAAGGTTTTCTTATTGTTACTTGTAGAAGCAACACTAAGATCAGGTGAAGATTCAAATGGATCAAATCCTAATCCACTTCTTTGAGCCATAGGTCTTTGGTAACTTTGAATTTCTTCTATTGCTCTAGAGGATTTGTTCAAAGCAGACATCTTTAATTTCAGGCTCTCTTCACTTGATTTAAGAATATCATACTTATGTGAGTGGTTTTCAAATTTTGCTTGAAGAATTTTAAGTTCAAAGTCTTTCCTCTTCTGAGTGAGTAGTTGTTCATCAAGCTGCTTTTGTTGGTCAACTATCCTGAGAGTGGCTTCATCAAGCTCTCTCAAGACTTGTTGATACAGCTCAGTAGTCTTGACATCAACTACTGATTCAGAAGGTTTTGCAAGTTCTATTGATAACCTTTCATTTTCTCTCACACAGTTGTCATGAAATTCTTGTAGCCTAGTAAAGTCTTCCATTAACTTTCCAAAAGAAAGTTTCAGGTTGACTTCACTAATGTTTTGTGAAAGAAATGATGGTGAGCTAGAAGTAGAGGATACCTCATCATCCTCTATGGCCATGTTGCACACATCATCATCATCATTGTTTGAGAACAGTCCATCATTAGAGGAGTTGAAGCTTTCAGCAGTGTCAGACTCATCACCAGCCATCATGGCTTTCCTATTGGTGAATTTTCTGTCTCTTTTTGCTTGCCTCTCTTTTCTCTCCTTTGAGCTGAGTTCAGGGCAGTCATACTGGAAATGCCCTTTCCTTTTGCAGTTATAGCACAAATCTTCATCATCATCTTTCTTTGGATCATATCTCCTTCTAGATGATGAAGGTTCAGCTCTGCTGGACTTTCTCCTATCAGAGTACTTGTCCTCTGACCTTCTTTCTTCAGGCTTTTTGTCCTCGGCCTGGATTTCAGGAGAGTTGTACCTTCTCATGAATTTGTTGTCTTGGTAGAATTTCTTGTATCTACCAAACCTTGAGTTGAGTTTGTCAAACCTCCTAGCCATGAGGGTCATTTCTTCCTTCATTTCAGCCTTGGAGACTGACTTATATGATCTTGGAGTGGACTGCATTTCAGGTTCAGCAGCCTTGGCTTTGAATGCCACTCCTTTGGTTGGTACGAAAGATTCCTCAGCTGGCTTTCTTCTATTGAAGTCAAACACATAGGCTTTAAGTTCTGAGAAGATTTGTTGCATGGGCATGGTGGAGAGGTCCTTTGGGTTCTACATCATTACAGAGTATACATCCCACTTTTGAGTGAGACTTCTCAGGATCTTAAGAGCAACTTCTCTCTTGGAGTACACCTTGCCCAATGAGTTGATTTCATTAATGATATTTATGAATCTACCAGCAAACTTATCAATGGACTCCTCAGGTTCCATTGTGAATTGTTCAAACTTCTGCACAGCAACTTGGAGCTTATTCTCCTTAATTTTGGCAGTGCCCTCACACATTTCAGCAAGGGTGTCCCAAATTTCTTTGACTGTAGTGCAGTGGTAGACTCTTCCCATTACTACATCTGGAATAGTCTGGTAAAGAGTGTTCATTGCAAGATAATTCAGATTATCTTTTCTTTTCTCCTTAGTGGTGAGATCATCTTCATCCTTGGGGATTTCTTCCCTTATTTCAGCTCTTTGTTCTTCAGTCATCCTATGATTGATTTGAGTGAACACAAAAGGTCCTCTTGTGATCACTCTCAGCATATCATTGTGCAGGCATGCAAGATGATAGATTTCAGATAAAGATTAGTTCAGTGACCACACAAAAATGTGTCTTTGAAAATCAAAATGGATTTTCAGAAGATATAACAAGTGTATGGGGAGGGAATACACTTTTATGCAAATTAACAAGTGTATGGGGAGGGAATACACTTGTATGCAAATCTTTTTCAAACTTAACGGTTTTGGGCGGGTTGGTGTTATATTTAATTAAAAAATAATCCCCTTTCCAGGGATTGAACTCAAGACCTTAGGGCTGAATAATTGTGCTCTAACCATTTAAGCTATCCAACTTTATTTAATAAAAGTATATAATAAACTTAACTAATATTAAAAACTCTAGCGCATAACAGATTATATAAGCAGCCACATTTTTTTCCTTCTTTCTTAATTTTCTGTACTCATAATACCTATTGTATATCGTATATATAATATAAGTATATTACTTTAATATATATATGTATATTATTACTGTATTTATAATATATTATACAACTATTAATGACAATATTTCTATTTAGTTTTTTTGTTCTTAATTAATAATTAATGTAATTCTTGATGTTTATTTATATTATGTACGATAAATATATATATTGTAATTTTTTATGTTTCATGATGAATTTAATAAACATTTTGTAAAAAAAAAAAAGTTGGCCCGCCTAAACCCGCGGCCCGCCCATTTTTGGGTTGGGTTGGGGTTTTGGTAGCCCGCCTTGCAAACGGGCTGGCCCGCCCCACCCCGCCGGCCCGTTTTGACAGGTCTACCACTAAGTACCATTGAGTACTTAGTTGAATGACTATCTAAGTGAGTTATAAGTGCGGAATTAGTGGTTGGCCCTTTAGTTTAAACTCCTTTTAAGTCTGAAATCACCTTAACAATTTATCCAGTTTCAGGGAACTTGTCCAAGTCTGTTTAGCACAGTCTTATGTATATATCTTTCGAAAATCTCTTGGTTTATGTAATATCTGAAAATATGATCAAGGGTGTTGTATCAAATGCGGTAGCATTTGAGACAACACTAAGATAAAGTCTCTTATTTGTTTCCTTACTTTAATTTTCATAATTATTGAATTAATCAAATTCCTTGTGATTACTATTTGAATTCTGAGTGACTTGTGAATAATACTAAAAGAGCCTATACACCTCTCAAATGCTGAAAAAGAAAAATCACTTATTAGATGCTTTATAAATCACTGAGTAACTATGGGACACGGAGATCACTACTACGATGATCTCTTTTCAAAAGGTGATATAAATTGCATCAAAATATTTACAAATCCATTGAATAACTATGGGGCACGGAGTTCGCTGCTACGATACACTCTTTTTAAAAGATGGATCAATGTGAAGTGTGATTAAACGAAAAAGAAATTAGTGCAACACATATGATGTAAAATCATGAAAAAAAAAATTGTGTTGAGGTGTATAGAATGCCAACAATAGTCGAAATACTCGTAAACTCAGATTCTTATCCCAATTTTCTAGGAATTTGTTATTTTTGATAATTATTAAATATTATTCTCTGAAATATTTAATTGACTAAGTCTTACCTTATATTATTATTTCAGTTATTATATTCCGCATTTAATTGTTTTTAAATTTTCAGTATTTTATTTTTCCCAACTTCACACGATCAATTAGTGGGGAAGTTATCTCCACTACTTCACTTCCCTCACTCTCATAATCGTGTATCTTCTTCTTTTCAATTCTCCATATAAGATGAGTCTCTACAGTAGTGTTGGTAAATACATTAAAGGCCTTGATTTGTCTTGCTTTATCTATATAAGATGAGTCTCTACAGTAGTGCTGGTAAATACAGTAGTCTCTACAGTGAATTTTGTTTTGCTTTATCTATAGAACTCGAAAGGTTTTACTGGAAATTAATTGTTGTCTTGATTTGTGTGTACAGCATCTATTATGCTAAACAATTCTCAGAACTCGGCTGCACAATCGGATTCAAGCTCCAGCAAGAAAAATTCACCGAACCCTCTAAATCTTCTAGCATAAATGGCGTCCTCAAACTCTCCAAACTCACCATCATTCACTGTAGGAACCATCGTTGTTCCTTACGCTGATGAACAAACTCCCTCGAACTCATCCCCTCTTGAAATCGTACCTTACAATCCATTCGAAATTCGCACTAAAATTGCGAATGCGAACGTTGTTGCAGCTTCGGCCTCTAAGCCACAAAATGAGCCCTCATCCGACACTCCCACACTCGAAAATGCTCCAGTAACCCTACACTTCCCTCTGGGCACTCCTTTTAACATACTAAAGGATGACTTCGAAACCCTAAGCCTGAAAACAGCACACCCTGTTATTGTGCTCGAAGGGGAAACACTGGACAATTCGATGTTCAAGGACAATGCTCCATAAAATAGAGATGTGGACATGCAGGATAGACTAGAATCCTTGGATGATGAAGTGTTAGCTGCCAAATTTGAGAAATTACACCGGCAAAAAAAGGGAAAGAAGAGGGTTGTTGTTGTTCCTACTACAAGAAAGAGGCCAGGTGGAAAAAGGAAGTCCCAAAGGAACCTGGGCAAAATTGTAGACTATTCAGGCAAAGGGAAAAAGCCCAGAACTGATGGCAACGTCTCTGATCCTATAGCTGTTTCTGATTTCGAGCCAGAACCAGAAACAGAGCCTGAACAAACTGCAGTCCAAGAAGAAGAAGAGGAAGTTAATGAGGATGATGTGGACGAGGTAGCAGAGGAAATGGAAGAGGAAAGTGAACCCACTCCACCGATCCGACGATCAAAAAGGCTTCGAGAGCCCGAGAGTGTTGCCTCTCCGATGGCAACACCAGAGTCGTCTGATCCTGAGTCCTCATCCAGCTCTTTTGAGGAAGATGAAAACGAGGTACTGTTTTCTTCTGATGATAGGAATAGTGATACTAATGAGGACTATAATGATAAATCAAGTTTTCATTAAAGAACTATAAGAACTAGGCAAATTTTGAGTGAAAGACTGATAAAAGTTCCTGACTTTGAAGAGATGAATCTGATTGACTAGTTTAAGAAAAGGTCTTTAATGCATGCCCTACAATTTGCTTGTCCTTATATTGTAGACTGGATTTTTAAATTCTATGATAATGTGTCACAACATGCTGGTGATCCGAATTCAACTAGATATGGACAGTTTTGGTTTAGAGGAAATAGGCACATGATTACTCCTAGGACAATCAACATTTTACTAAAAACAAAAATCATGGAGGATCCAGTAGTTACTGCTCATGATGTGATGATAAGTATCTTGACTGGGGGAGTAATCACTAAATGGAGAAGAAGGATTTTGGCCTCTAAATTGACTAGTCTATACTCTGTTTTACATAAGCTGGTTTGTTTTAATTGGTTGCCAAACAACACCACTCTCACTTTAGAACAAGCTGTACTGATGTACAAGATTGGACATTTGAAAAGATTCAACCTAGGACAGGTTATCTTTACAAACATGATGACATTCAAGTCTGATATGTCTGGAAGAGGCATACTTCCTTACCCTTGCCTTTTGTATAAATTCTTGCTTGACAAAGCCTTTGAAAGATCAGAGAATGAGGTGGTTAGCAACTATATACCAGGCTTCAACATATCTAATCAGTTCTTGGTGAAAGGTTAAAGAGTGGTTGATCTTCCTTTGAGAAGGAATGATGATGATGCAGGCCCAAGTACAGCTCCCAGTGTTCCAGCAAATGACCCCACTCATAATACATCACTGCCTCCAGAAGGACCTACCTCCTCTGTTTACTTATCCTCCCACTATATTATGAGGCAGATTGATATTTTGCAGGGATTTATTGTTAATTTGCAGCACTCTGTAGAGGATCTTCTCATTCAAAAGAAATTTTGGATGGATCTCCTTTCCACTTCAACAGGGGGGGTAGCTGATAGTTCACACAACCAGCCCACTAACATTGTTGCTCCACCTGTTGTAGATGAACCGGATGTTGTTCCTGACAGAACTCATGAACCTGCTGTTGACACTGCAATGACTTAAGAGGACCAGGATATCCAGGATCTGTATGGAGATCTGGATATATGATGAGCTTGAAGACAGGGGAAGAGCGTACTCTATGGGGGAGTATATGCAGATTATGGAGATGCAGTTGAAATACATTTCAGCCCAATCCTTTCCCAAGTTTTATTTCAGTTCATTCCTTGTTGTAATAGCTCTGTACTGATGTTTCTATTTTTTTCTCAAACTCTGCTATTTACATTCTGTAATTATTTAGGATTTATTTTTTGTTTAAGTTATTTAAATCTAAACAAGTTATTTTGGTTTAGATGTTGTTTTTTTAATTTGATCTAATACAACTTGTTACTTCATTATTTTGAAATATCAATTGTGTTAATTTCTTAGTCAATATTTTTGTTGTGCGAACTTCAGTAGTGTTGATGTAGGAAGGTCAAATTGGGGGAGATTGTGGATGTTGGTAGAAGTGTTCTGTTTAATGATCCAACACTAACAGCCGAGTGTTGTGTTTAATGTTCCCAACACTTATGACAACATCAGAATTTGCCATTCCTTTTTCACTAACTCCGATCTTACGCTTGTTGTCTAATGATGTCCCCAGAGCAGTTAGAAGACGTGGGCAACACCAAGTCATGCCACTGCGTGGGAGTGAGAAGTTATTAGACATGATATAACAAGTCCCTACATTCTAGGAGTGGTGGAAAGAGGTTATTAGAACCGCTTGATCTCACGGCTGTGATGATCATAGGGGTTGAGAGCAGTTCGTCCATGAAGCCTATAAATATAGTAGCTGCCTCAACACAAGATACACAAGAAGAAAAGCTGAAATCGATCACTACACTATTGAACGTTATATACGCTTCTAGTTAGGAAAATTATTGTTTCTTCTTGTAGTTCTTCATACTATTGTAAACCCGAATAATAGTGTGTTTGAACATAGTCTTATTTACTAGGTTATATGTATAGATCTATGAGGGAGATAGTTTCATAGGATCTAGTAAATTATTCACACTTTCGTAGTGTTATTGTACACCTTTAAGAGGTTGTAATTCGTTTCACATATTTTAATATAGTGAACAGCATAGATTATTTTATAATCTATGCAAATTTTGAATACTTCTATTTTCAGTACGTGCATTTTAATTTCCGCTACATAGTGTTGTCTGGACAGTGCCAATACGACAGACAACATCTCTGATTTCGCACGCACACACACTTTCATTTACCATGCTGATTTTGGAGCTTGTCGAATCTCTTCATCATCAATGTCATGATTCCTTAAATATCCTTTTGTTGACTCAAATCAATAGTCATCTTGGAATATACCTTCTGAATCATATAATAATTATTTTACATATTCTTATATACTATACTTCACCTATATTACATGGACTAACACTTCTACTAAGGTGAAACAAGTACAGAAGAGTTCTCAACTGAAGGGGGAACTCAGCTGATGATACTCTTCTAATCCTTAAAAGAGGTCAAAAGTCCAAGAAAGTCATACTCAGCTGATCACAGTACTCAGTTGAACCCAGATAAGTAGTTATTTATATTGGATACGTGTTAAAAATTATGTAATTGAGTCGTCGACTCAACTGTGCTGATAAGATCAGCAGAGTACTTTTGCCTTAGAAAAAAAATTTAAGTAAAAAACTCACAAGTTGGATTACTAATAGATAGGATTAATACACTCCTCTATTTTTAAACTGGTTTGGTGTTGTATCTACTAAACGCACATTTGGCTCGAAATTGATGAAAGGTCTTGAATTCGAACGGTTTCTTGTAAACCCCACGATCAAATTTTTCATCTAAACCACACATCTTGTAAATTAAATTCAATCTAAGCCCTTGATTTACATTGAATTTGATAAACCCGATCAAAATTACATCATCTTCTTCAAAATTCACTTTTCAATATTCTGAAACTCTTAATCGCTAGAAATTACCAAAATCCTTTCCTCTACATTTCTACATTTCTTCTAAGCAATGACTATCATCGAACTATTGAACAAGAAAAACGAAGTTGTAGATACATTCAATCCGCAGAAATGGGTAGCAGAGCGCAAGATTTTTGTGGAGAGCGCAGTTTATTTCGCCGGAAAGCAGAAACCGGAAAATCAAGCCATTCTTGATATGTGTGAGCAAGTAGGGCTTCGCACGTATCTTGAAGCCTACCCAAAGCAAGTGTTCGAGCCAGAAGTGGTCGATTTTTATTTGCAATTGATCGGAGACGACGATACAGTCCAGACCTATCTACTGGAGAAGAAGGTCATGCTTGCTCGTGACCATCTCGAACATGCATTCCAACTTCCAGGTGGAGAAGTTCACAATTCTACCTACAAAGAAGGATTAGAGAAAGAATCCGTGAAAAAATGGATTTGTGGGAACATTAAAGCCAAGAATCTGACGAACTTGAAGAAATCCATACTGCCCGAACCTCTAAGGTACTTGATGGATATTGCTAGAAAGATACTGTTAGGCCAACATAGTAGTCAGGATGGACTCACTTCTCTCAAAATTTGAGTCATGGTTGCGATTATTGACCGAGTCGATGGTGATTGGCAAGGATTGTTTCTTGAAAGACTGCTACTTGAGAAAGAAAAGATATACTTGGATGAAGTTGATAGAGAATACAAACTTAAGGGGATGCTAGAATTTGGTAACAAATTGAGTATTTTCCTGCCAGAAATAGTGAAAGATGAAATTGTTTGGAGTAAGCCCAAGAAATTTCATCAAGGAAAGTTTTTGTTTAAGAAAGAGGCTCTAGACAATGATTCTTCAGGTGGATCGATGTATAAATCTAATGATGAGGCTGAAGAGAGGACCAAGGCAAGGCATGATCCTCACTTTGTTAGGTCAAAGAAGATAAGGACTGGAGGGATCACTCCTCAACAGTCAGATGAGTCTGAAGAAGATGGATCACAACAAAAGGTTGTAAGTCCTCCTGAATCTTTAGGTGTTACTTCTAAGAAACGTTTGAAAGCTAAGAGGAAGTTGAAACCTATTCCTAAAACCAAGAAGCCTAAACCTACCCCACGAAACACTGAACATATTCATGCAAAACTCTTAGATCAAGAACCCTTAACCCGTTCTTTGTCTAGTTCATCAGTAGCATCCACTTCTGCTGATGAAACATATCAAAACTCACTCATTCATCACCCAAGCCCACAAACCTCACCAAAACAAACTACCCCACAACTTTCACCCAAACCAACTACCCAAAATCCTCAAGAACCAATTCTTGAAACCCAACCCCAAACTGAAGCTCAACTCCAAACCCAACCTGAAACCCATTCTGAACCCCAACCACTCCAAGACAAATCCAAAATGCTTAAATATTCTGTATGCAGCATACAGAGAGAAGATGATAAGGATGGATTTAAGTGAATTGATCCAGAGGGAGTTTAGAGGTCTAGATGTAAATTCTGATGAATTTGAGCAAGTTCTAAGAGTTTGCACATGGGTGCATCTTAGAAAGAAGGAGGTTGATGACATGATGGTTGTGATAGAAGGGATGAGAGGACTGAAGAAATTTCAAGACATGGAAATGGAACAAGCTGAGGCAGCACATGTTGAATCATTCACATAATTATTCTCACTTGATGCAGTTGTGAGAATGGTTGAAAGGATATCTAGAATAAAGTTCTTTGTTGATGAACAAGAAGAGGCTGTTGAGAGTGCACATCAGATAGAAAGAGATGTTCCAGAAGAGGATGTAAGAGTTGAGGAGAATATTATGATGGAAGAAGAGGTGGAAATGGATGTTGAAGTTGAACCAATTGACAGAACAGAGGAAGTAGTGGAAGATGGTCTTTATGCTGAAGAAATGCAAAGTAAAGAAACTATGATTGCAGAGGAATTATTTGATGAAATCTTAATGGAAAGATTGGAAGGGAAGGATGACGTTCAACAAACTGTTGATATCATAGATCAAATTTTTGAGCAAGACTGCAAAATTGAAATCAGAAATGAAGATGTGGCGATGACTGAAGAAACCACAGTTGACAATTCTTCTATGCTGAGAGATTTCAAGTTGAGACTTAAACTAGCACAGAAACAGAAGGATGATGCTTTAGAGCAACTGAATCTGTCAAAACAAGAAAATGCAGATTTGAAGATTCAACTTGAGAAAACTTTGAAGCAGTTGCAAGATGCAACTAATAGATTGACCAAGTTAACTGCTGAGTCTACTTATGATCTTGTGATGGATCGTACTATGTCTAAAATGTATAAGATGAATAAAGTACACGCTCATGACCTTTTTATAAACTTTGAAGGGTGAAATTATGCAACAACTAAAGCCATTAAAGGAGTTGTATGATAAAGCCAAAAATGGGGAAGGAAAAGTTATGAATGTCATGGAGAAGACACCGACTCAACAACCTAAATTGGTTGTAAGTCAAGATGAGTTAGCAAGGAGCAGAGAAGAGTACTGCTGCAGCTAAGGTTCAAGATGTTGAACAAATTCAAGAGCAGAAAAGTACATAAAAAGTTGATGAAGTTACTGTTGAACAAGTTGTTGAAAAATCTACAAGAAAGCTTAAGAGAAAACTTATCTTAAATGATGAGGAAGAGCAAATTGCTGAAGAGACTAATAGGATGACCTGATAAAAAACAAAACATGTTGTGCAAAGTGCTTTACCAACAAATGAGCAATGGAAAACTGTTGGTAAGAATAGAAAAGAAATGGAAGCAAAACAGAAATCAACCATTTTTTCTTGACCTCGAATTTTGTTCCTAGATAGTATTTTCTCAAATAAGGTTTTAACGGCACTCCGACCTCTAGCTCGATGAGCTTATAGTTTCAGGTTCCCTTTTTACTTTTCTTTTTATGTGTCCGATCGAATCAATGACTTAATTCACTGTCAAACATTTTAACGATTCAATATTTAATTTGGTTGGTTAGTATAGGAGTGATACGCTATATACCAAAATTTTTAATATTAAAAAAAATCGATATTGTTATTATACTGAAAATACCGTACCAAAATTTTAATATTTTTCACCACCACTAGATTATCACATCTAACCTATCCCAGCAAACAAGCATTTAAACGTGATGGATTTATTTCTCTTAAATTTAAGTTAAAAGGTTCAAGTTATTCATTTACCTTTTTTTAAAAATTATTTTTTCTTTTCTCTCTCTCTTCTTTCACAGTTCCTTGTAATGACTTTTTCCTTTCCTACCACTACCTCCATGGAAGGTGCCCTCAATCGGACACTTGGCAACATGGCATCAATATTGAAGCACGAGTTACTCACAGAATTTGATGTAATTTTGAATCACAGATGTTTGTCTTTCAATTATGTTTGCATGCACCAAATCAAGTTAAATAGAAATTTTAGGTTTTTTTTTTAGGACAGACTAATCTCGGAAGACCAATCTCACCGTCCACTAGTCTACTAGCAAAAGCACCACTTAAATCCAAACTAAAACATTGTATGAATTGATCTTTTAAAAGTTGTTTACACCTTAGAAATTTTGAACCTGAAACTTAAAGAGAGCACACTCTTATGTTTCAAACCTAATCCTTGATGTTGGGTAGAAATTTTAGGTTTAATCAAACATATATTTTAATTTGATTACTCGTCTATCTTGAATTAATATACCCTATCAAACTAAAACTAACATTACCGTCACACCCAAAATTTTATCATTATGGTATTATAGGAGCAAAAGATGGAAAATGACATTAAACTACTTAGGACAACCTTGCTTAGCAAAAGAACTGGAATATGAAAATCTGAATCTGAAAATGTACACACAATGCAAATATAAGGAGAAAAAAGGAAATAGAAAAACCTTGATCAATGCATTTGCTTATAATAGAATTTACATGGAAGCTGCTCACAACTAGAGCCACCATCCTAGCCAGAATTTACATTTCTCACCCTCTACCCCCCACCCCACCCCGCCCAACCCACTAACCCACATCACATTTGGGGGGTAAAAAAAAATATGATGAACCATAGTCAAGCCACAAGAATACTAAAGAGGGTTAGAAAGGAAAACACAAAGATTAGAAATCCTCACTCCACATCGAAACCTTTTCTTCCAAACAAACGCCAAACCTACTTAATCAATAAGATGATTTTTCTTTGAAGCAGAAACGCAAGGAGTGGGAAATGAAGAATGCAAAAATATCATATACATACGTCATGTGTCAATGTGGCATGTCCTCACTTGCTACCCCAATGCTTGACTTGTCAACCATCCTCACATTGTATTGTTCGTATACTCTTGCCCGATTCTCTGCCCACCATTGCTCAGCTTGCTTCTCACTAAACCGCTTTCGGCTGCATTCAAACAGTTCAAATCATTTTCACTTATATTGCAATTTATGATCTTAAATAATGTAAAATTTAATCAACTACTTCCTCAAATCATGTTATGGCTTGTGAACTCAGCAAATGTAGTTGACACCAAGAAAATGGATTATTGAAACTACAAGTGAGAATTTTTTAGATTTATGACTTTGCACCAACCAGACTGTCCCAGCGGATAAATCAGGAATACAGAACAAAAACAGCAATTGGACCAGAGAATGCGATTGCATTATAAGGTCGCAATTGAACAGATCGAACAAGCTCAAAATGACGTAACATGAAACTCATTAGGGCGAAAGCTCCATGCAGAGCAAGAAGAGTCCACAGTAAAGAATGCGTGAAAATATTAGCAGGAGTCGAAACCGCGGCAGTAAAGAAATTACAGCCTTCCAAATAGGAACTGGCTAATCTTGAAGGGGTGGAGGAATCTGAAAAGATATCTTTTGATAGAAAGTAGGGGGAATGATGAGCGTGTTTCAACTTTCAAATTTCATTCTAGATCTCTCTCTCCCCCTCTCTGAAGAAACCATTTTTTTTTCCTGCATTCCTCTATTATGGAATGGCTACACAGTGATACCAAACATAGTCCAGAACATAAAAAATAATTTAAAAAATATTACATCAAGGAAAGGCAGGCCAAAGCTCAATGTGACTTACCTGAAACGAACTCGCTTCAGATCTTTGAGGCCTCCAGGTAGGGAGGTAAGAGTTATATAAACACCAGGTTCATCTTGCTCAACCCATTCAGTTTCATTTCGACTATCACTTTCTTTTGTTTTATTTCCATTTCTCATTGCATCTGTTTGACCTAGTCTGCTTTGACCCAAACTGCGATTACTTGCAGTGCTGGACCCGTTAGAAAACAAGTTGTTTGACTCATTTACTTCAAGATCTTGCCCATTTATTTGGCCATTCACCCGATCAATAGAGGCATTTGCAACATCACTAGGTATAGATGGGGGACCAAGTGAGCTGAAGGGTGGAGATTTGATGTTTTTGGCAGACCCCACAGGAAGCCTCTCGGCCATTTCCTTAAGCTGCATAGCAAGATACAACATCAACAAAGAAACTAGTAAAATTATGCAGAACAAACTAATTATGGCTGCAAAGTGAACTGTTGCATTGGTCTCTTGTACTCTTCCTCGGTTTCCTTTAAAGCTCACAAAATTATATACGGAAAAGAAGAATTAAAGAGAACAAATGCAGCAGATGTATTCAGATTGACTTCTAGTTGTTTAAGAAACGATCTTAAAGCACAAGAGAGGACTTCACCAGCATAAAGCATTAAACAAATAACCGTAAGGTATCAATATGGACTTAACAAACATGATCGAAATTTGAATGGAAAGACACAAGCCCAATCTAGGATATTGAAATTTAATCTTTTAATTAGCTGAATAATACGACACAACAAAGTTAAGTCTGGGTTAATATATGAGAGAGTCCCTCCCAGCTGCTAAGTCTCCATGAAACAAAAATATATCTAACAAAATTACCCCCATTGTTGCTTTAAAGGTATCTGTTTATTTAATTGCAAAACGATGGCTTATATGATGGTCATGTTTTGATATGATTCAGAAATATTCCATTTCGCTATGCATGATACAATATACTTAATTAAGCAAACGCCCAGAGGAATGAAAACGGAAATTCTGCTAGCAGACATAACACCAAGGCAGCCATTAAGTCACAGTGTGGCCAAAAAGCCTCATGATATTTCTTTATGATCTACACGATATTTGTAATACCAAAAAGCTTTAATGACAAGAAAATTGTAAAATTTGTAATCTATCAGCATCTTCAAATATTCAAAGTTAGATACTCCCTCCGTCCCGCCATAAGCTTCTCCTTTGATTTTTGCACGGAGATTAAGGAATATAGTATTAATGTGTAGTAGGTAATTAAAAGGTGTCAAAGACTCAAAATACCTAAATGCTCCTAAAAGTAATAAAACTGTGTGGCAATTGTTCAACCTTAGGGGTAATGGTGTAAATGTGTGGGGTCATAACTTACTATTTAAGGAAATGGGAAGCATATGACAGGAGTCCAAAATAAGTAAGTGGGAAGCTTAGGGCAGGACAAAGGGAGTATTTGTTTCCATTTTTCTACATTCATACAGTTATATATGCACAGCTGTGAATCATATGATTAAGCAAAACGAATATTCAAGAGACTGCAGTATGTATAAAAAGATCATGTTCATCTCATATGAGCAATCCTGAAGAGTACTAGTGCCAATAGACAGAAACAATTC
Organism: Galeopsis tetrahit; assembly: GCA_963675135.1. NCBI lineage: Eukaryota > Viridiplantae > Streptophyta > Magnoliopsida > Lamiales > Lamiaceae > Galeopsis > Galeopsis tetrahit. The sequence continues at coordinate 38,345,870 of OY776122.1, forward strand.
TACATGAGAGACAAGTTTTATTCATTATAGGACCAACAACTTATTGATTTTTTCTCGTCATTTCAGTAAGTATTCTCCAAATTATAGTACCTGAGATAGAATCCTCGCCCTACCAAAAGGTGAAACTATGGTTACAAAACAGATAAACGAAAAGGTCCAGCTGAACTGAACAATGGCAATAATTCACACATGGCAATGTTAAACAGAGTGGTGATCTGACACTATCATAGATTTGTTCTCAATCTTGAAAATGTTGCAATTTAATTTATGATAATGGAGTGGTATGTAGCACTCATAGTGTGGAAACTGGAAACATGTTCAGGCTACCAATTACACTGCTGTAAACACAAACAACATACTGATATTGATTCGTTATATGCATACATGGCAGCATTATGCAATTCAAATAAAAGGAAAATCGCAAAACAAGATTCCACTTGGCTATTGAAGGGACAATCCACAACATCATACATATCAGGAGTTGTTATAAATGTGTCAATCTTCTGGCAATATGTCACATAGGTTGTTATAACAGAGGTCAAATCCTAAGTCCTATCCCGAAGTTCAATAAGAGGATAGAGGATACCGAAAAATTAGTTTTTCAAGTGGCTTGAAGTCGGAAACCATAAATGAAGAATGTAGGACAGTGAAGTTTCAACATGATGGTCAGTGTTTGTTCTTAAACTCTTTAATCCAATTCTATCTCCCCAAAGCACAAGCAAACATATTCTGTATTTGATGGATATTCTATCTAATACATCAAAAATTCCAACACTCATTTCAAAATCTTCCTTTAAAGCCTCCTCACAGAACAATCAATTCAATGATTCACATACAGACAATACCAAATGTATTTTCGAATATGCAGTATTGCTTCAAAGTCACGAAAGCCAAATTTTAAAAATTACACTCCCTCCGTCCCTTTGAAAGGTTTACACTTGCTTTTGGCACAGGGATTAAGAAATATAGCATTAAATGTGTAGTGGGTAGTTGAGGTAGAGAGATATAGGAAGAAGAAAAGGTAGAAAGAGGTAAGAAAAAGAAAGGTAGAGAGAGATAAGAATGAAAAAAGGTAGAGAGAGATAGTGGATTTTGCCAAATATTGAAATGTAAACTTTGTGTTGGGACGGACCAAAAAGGAAAGTGTAAACCTTTCGAAGGGACGGAAGGAGTATAAAAAAAAAAAAAAGAATTGCAGAAAACATAGAAGCCCATCTGCATATTTCTAACAGTACTTTTGCAAACAAAGATACTAACATTTTCAGTTCAGATCTTAGGTCAGTTTCTGATACATGTTTTATGCCATTTTCCAAAGAGTTTTGAGTATAATATGTTACTGTTGAATGAGAATTCAATAAAAATAGCATAACAAAATTAAGTAAAGTCAATTCTGTAGAGTAGACAGAACCTACAAAACCTTAGGATGTATTGAGTAAAAGAAACGTGATAGGTGAACTTAGCTAGCATGCTAAATAACATAGGCTTATTCCCAGTGTGTTTAAGTGTCCCAAAGTATTTTTCTTACCTGTGCAGTAAGCGACTTAATAACTTCTTTTGCAGCTTTGCATTTTGCTGTCTCCTCCCCTGCAATTGCTATAGCCTCCTTCAGCTGTTTAGTTGTTCTTTCAAGCTCTGCCTCCTGAAGTTGAGCCTTTCGAGAGAGAGTTTCCACCTATATAAACAAAAAGTCAACGCCAAATTCCCAATACTATCTCAAAAGGTCATTAAATTGCTGGACATATACTGTGTTTATATCAGTGGCAGACAAAATCATAAAACATCTTGTCGAAAAGAAAGAATGCTCCTCATAACTAAAATCAAAAGCATAAACAGCTCAAGCATGCTTCCCTGGCCAACTAGAGAAAAAAGGCAATGGAAAACCTCTGGATTGAGGAAATATGTAATCAAACGTTCCTGAAAAAATAATTTCACACCCAAACCTCCAAATAAGCATGTGTGGTTTAACAAAGGGAAGAATATCAATTGGAGCAAATCCATCACTTTTTAGGGTGTAGCACCCTCTTCAGTTTGAGTAAAAGATAAGGATGAAATGCCTTCTCCACCAGTCTCCATGATCACAATATTGAAATAACTGTAGAAGTAGAAACACAAGCATGCCGATTTCACTCGATTCCTACACCCTAAATAATTTTTAGACGAGAGAAAGCATTGTATGTATAAAGTACAATCAGTGTAAAAGTCACATATCTCAAACGCATCCACCATCCCAGCATGGACAGATAGCCATATTGTCACTATTAAAATCAAAAAACCAAAAAGGAAAAATTGCATAACTCCCACTTAAGCACAACTCTTTTTCTGCAACCTCATTTATTCCAGATGAAAAACTTATTCACCTTGCAGCCTACTAGTACTTTCCACACCCTCAGAAGAGTTAAAGTAGGGCATGGGATTAAAAAGGGGTGAAAGAAGCACAAAGAAAAGGGGACAGAATGCAGTGCAAGTACACGGAAACAATTCATACAAGATCAGTTTACCTGTGCCCTTAATTTGATAACTTCTTGGCTAAGGTTATCATTAGTCATCTTTGCATCATCCAAAGCAATTTTAGGTGATGTAAGTCCACCCAATGTGGGGGTTGGTGTGGTAGAACGAGGAGGACTGGCCCGTCTTGATATTGGTGATGTTGCTCGAGAAACAATTCTTGATCCAGGAACTGAAGCTGAGAAGAACTTTTTAGATGATCCAAATACAGGATTGAAAGACTTTGAGATATTGAGTGCCCCCCATTGGGAGCTTCCATTTGGGATAGGTGATACACGACTGCTATTGAATTCCAGTTTCTTGTTTCTCTTGGAGGAGAGGCTCTCCCCTTGCTTCAAGGATTCCATTGAAGCGAATCTAGCAAGATTGGGACGAGATCTGGAATCCAACTTCTCCTCTTTGTCTTTAATGTCATTTATCCCCTGATTCATGCTTCCTCTTCTACTGACTGATGTATGTGATGATGTATCAGTTTCAATAGCTTTTCTCAATTTACTGAAGCAATTATCACAAACACGAAAAGGTTTATTGGGATTTGGCGCCATAGAAGCCCTAAGTGACTTTTTGCTGCTGCATGAATGACAAAACACAAGGCCACAGTTGTAACAGTTGTGACGTTTTCTTTTGAAGTTAAATGGTAGACGGCAGCCAGAACACATGGACTGATCAACCCCTGACACCCACTTATGAAGGCAGATAGCAGCAGTGAAATTAGTACCACAAGCAATACTCTTTACTTGCTTGTCTTTTAGAGCTTCAACTAAAGTTGGAAAATTTCTATCATCTGTATCCCCATGACCCAATCTACCATTTGCTCCTTTCCCCCATGTATAAACTTCAGTTCTTGAAGTCAACACAGCCACGTGATAAGCACCACAAGCTATCTCCTCCACAAAACTCTTCATGAGCTTTCCTTCAACACGAGATGGCAACTTCCCATCAGCTTGAGGATTTCCTAGCTGCCCATAAACGGGACTCCCCATCGAATACACATGTCCTGAGGTCGTAAGAGCAACTGTCAAGCTGTGTCCACATGCCACCTGGCAAAAGTTAGGTTCTACAAGAGCAGCAACACAAGTCGGAACAAGCTTTGATTCCTTATCTCCATGCCCAAGTCGACCTTTATCACCGTCTCCCCATGTAAACAGCTTGCCTGAAGAACAGTTACTAGAACTCGAGCTTCCAACCATAACTTCGACAACTGCAGCAGTATGCCAAACACCACAGGCTGCTCGAACAGTGCGCAGACCCTTCAGGGATTCCACTTCCCTAGGCTTTGAAATATTTCCTCTATCTCCATGCCCAAGAACCCCAAAGGTTCCATCACCAAAAGTAAATAACTGCCCTGAAGAGGTTACAACAGCTGTATGCCAAGGCCCACACGAGATCGAAGAAACATGAATTCCCTCCAGAGGCCCATTTACTCTTTTTGGCACCCAATGACTCACTTCATTCCCATGTCCTAAAAGACCAAAATGACCATGACCCCAAGTGTACAAATCTCCAGAAAGTGTGACAGCACAGGAATGATATTCACCACATGCAACAAGCTCAATATTTGTATTGCTAAGCGCATCAACTAGTTTTGGATGCAAAACATCAGCGTCTACACCGTGACCAAGCCTACCCCCTGATTCCTCACCCCAAGAAAATATCTCTCCCTGTTTAGTCACTAGGGCAGCATGTCTTCCACCACAAGCTATATTCTGAACATCTAATACAACTGCAGATTCCAAAGCTTTGGGCAATAATGCGTCTATTTTGACACCAGAACTGCTTCCAACTCTGTGCAGTCCACCACCTATAACACCATCCCCAGTGCCTTCTCCCCAAAAGAAAACGTCACCCAGAGCATCCCCATCATCATGACCAGAACCTTGACTTGATGAGCTTACAGCACTAGAAAGGCTTACTCTGAAGGCATCCACTCCCGCTCCTTTCATGTGACCATGTAAGCTATCAGAACCTCCAGATGACACAGAATGGACAGAACCACTAGCAGTATCTGAAGGGAAGAAGCCCTTTGGAGGCACAGCATACAATATGACATCTGAAAATGCCTTATCTAGACCATTTTTTGGAGGACTTTCATAAGGGCTATGGAGGCGAAGTTGATCTCCACCATCCTGTAAGTGATGAATGATTTTTATTTAATGTTGCAACAATTTCAAGAACAAAAAAAGAGCTTATATGGAGGTCCTTCCAAAATCAGAAAAGGAAGCATATGACTAAGTGCATGCGGCAAACGAAAAATAGAAGTACTGCACCTTCTGCAAGCTATCACCATTTCCAAACGGAGAGTGCAATGGTGAACTTCTTCTTGTGTATGTTCTGGGACTGTTAGCTCCAGATGATATTCCATCACTCCTTGATTCAGTTCTCCACTTACGTTGATGACCGCGTGAAATCAATGCCTTAAGGCCACTGAACCAGACTTCAGCTTCTTCCTTGTCCTTGCAAATCTGCAATCAGAAGGAAAAAAGGTTCGCCAATTTAAATGATTATAATGCAGCCCAAGAAACAAACAATGGCTAAGCTAATCATTTTCTCAAAAAAAAATTGGAGGTAATAAATAGATTCTTACCAAGTCAAGTGACCTGTCATTGTATATAAGAGAAAACGACTGATATTCCTTCTCTGGTCGTGGGTACCTTTGAAAGATTGGCTAGAAAACAAAGAGATATTAGAATACAGAAAAAGTGACTAAATGTTATAACCAGAAATGTAAGTTAATTTCCTTTCATCAATATTATAAGCCAAAAAAATAAAAGTACCTATTCACATACAGAAATCTCCAATCATTAAGTTCAAGATCAAATCCACCATAACAGGGTACAAGGTAGAACTCAACATAGAGAGGTGAAGAACTTGATTAAATCCGGAACTAGGACTAGAGGATTTAGACAAAAACTTCTCAATCTCCAAGGAAAGGAAGGAAAAGGAAATAAATCTAGCCCTAAAGATCCATATTTTGGGGAGAATAATAGTAATATGTCATAAAACAGAGCTGGTACCCAACTACCCAAGACATTTGGATAGTTTAGGAGCTGAATTGGGAAGGTCTGCCTTACATGGAAGCAAGGATTTCTAGAATATCTAATGCTTCTGGATACAAACCCAAGTTCTAGTTTTGACTAACAAGTTAGGGAATAAGCTTTGTTCTCAATCACATAATACTTCTATTCATAAAGTTGTATGAATCACTGCTGTCTGACTTAAGATAATGTAATTTACTTTTCTATTGATTATTGTATAATAGCCTTATTCTATTGACTTGATGAAAATTAAGTGATTGTAAGAATTTATAATTTTTGTTATCTCATTAATTATTTGACTATTATTATGCAAATTATTAGATTTGAGTTGTTGATAATTGAATTTTTGATGCATGGTTTGTATAATATTTTATTTGATTTAATGCTAATTTGAATTCAAACATGAAGAATGGAAGAGAAATGTTGTAATTGCATTAAATTTCTCATGTTGAGATGTAATTAAATTATTTATTTTGGATATTGTCATGTTATGATGTAATATAGACTTTATTGAATTTGTTACTAGTTATGATTATATTTAGAAATGTTGTGTATTATTGTTCTTATCAGTTGGATCCCTGAGTAAAACTCTCGAGTCTGTCACTGCATGCAAGGAACAATGGAATAGTTTAGATTTTAGATTATGAATGCTTTCAGCGGATTTTAACACAAATCAGGGAAGTTTGCAAAAACATGTTTAATTTCAGGAATCTATCCCAACATTAGGATATCCCGGTAAACTGGAGGAAACGCTCATTCGAGAGGAAGAACTAGACATTTACAATAGAGCCAAAAGAAACCATAAAGGAAAATATGGTATAAAATTAGATGCAACTGATGCATCTAACACTTAATCGACAAAATGCAATTTAAAAGCATATCCATCACCCGACCAAAAAAAAAAAAAAGCAATATCCATCAAAATTGTTAGGCATCTACAGATGCACCAAAATATGCAGCTATTAAAGTAACTACTTTTCAGAAGTAGTTACTAGTTAGTAGAATTCAGAAAGCAAATTAGAGACTAATCTGAAACGCAGAAATAGAGCATGTACAGATAGCCTCTGTACCAACAGAATTATTTTAAAAAAGTGTGCATAAGCTGTCAAGTTTCAAAAAACTTGGATAACTCTTGGCAGTATTAAAATGGCCAAATGGGAGATGTGTAATAAGATACTTACAGTCCGCTGCCCGGATATAATTCTGGAAACATGACTAAGTTTAAGGTGTTTCTCCTCTTTACCCGAGAACCATATTAGAACAGACTCATCCTGAAATGCAGCAAAGCAATTATTAGATGTTTCAAATGTCTTCTAAAGGTTTTGCACTGGACAAAAAGATACACAAACCAACAACAAAAATGTAAACTGATGCAACTGAGAAATGACCAGACCTCATAATCGTGCACATTTATCTATAAGAAAATGGGAGCTGGGATATAACATTCATGATAGCAAGCAAAAACAAAGGACTCATATCTTCATGCACTTTTAAACAAAAGGCTAAATATGATTATAATTGTAAAACTGCAACCCAAGCTCATCTTATGGACACAAGGAGCAGCAACAATGAAAACCCTAAAATCTAGACAATCCAGTAGGCTTACATTTGCCAAGCGGAATGGACAAAACTTAGGCTTTCCTCTTCTTCCATACTTAAGTAAGTATGCACCTTTCTTTAAAGCAGTAATGGCCTGTTGTAAAATCAGTAAATAACATAAATTTACTCAGAAAAGTAAAATAATGAAAATAAGCAATTTACCAAAACAAATAAAATAATAATAATTCAAGCAAACAAATTAATAAAACTTAGACAAGATATGAAATAAAATAATAAATAACAAAAGCATTTTCTTAGGAATTATCTGGCATTCTCTACTCATGGTTATCCATCTACTTATAGTTGCAATTACATTTATGATCCATCCATCTACAGATCAACTTAGCGTTTGTACACTGACAAAATGCAAGCACAGCTAAGAAAAGTTTGGCATGATCAAACAGAATAACCAAGAATACTTTTCTAAATTTTAAACGAATTTTTTCAGAGATTTTCAAGAATCTAAGATTCTCATTATTTGGTAGTAAGGGTCCACGTACTTTCAGGTACTTTAGACAAGTTCTGAATTTTCGTAAAGCTATTTACCTCCCCCTTCCACAAATGCTTGTGGGGAAGAATTTAAAAAAAGATATGAGTCTGCTGATTTGAGTATTAAACTATAACAATGAACTTCCTAAAAACCAAATAATCACAACTGCACAAATGAACCACTTACTTTTTCTGGGTATTGTTAATTTGGTCATTAGTAGTGCATTTGCAATTCGCCAAGTACAACTTTAAATTAAAGCAATCCATATGCATAGATGCAACCAGGAATTTTTTTACAGGGAGCCAACCGTACACTCTAATCGCTTTAATTGTTCTTTCAGAATATCAAAAGGGCAGCATCAAACACCACCCCCAACCCACCACACAGTAGGAAAATATAATCCATCCCATGATGGGTCGTGATCTTAACTTTTATAAGAAGTATGCTCTCTAACAAACAGTATCTGAATGTTAATCGAACCAAAGCCTATATGCATAAGAAGTATTTCACCAATATGATAATTTTTAAGCACCACAATCAGCTTAGCCAAATGGAACAAAAACTATGACTACGAAAGTAATACTAATCAACAGACGCATTGAGACAGCTTAATCCAACACCTCGAACTATGCTCATATAAATAACATCAACAAAAAGAAGAAATTTAAAAAAAGCCAATAAATTCATACTTGTTCAATGTCTCTCTCGATTGGCCCACCAGCTCTGCTGACGTCAGAGCTACTCATCCTATCGGCGGTCTGTGACATCAGAAAGCGAATTCCCACTTTCCCAAACAAGCCCTAACTGCAAAACCCCCCATCCACCATCCAAATACTTTGCTCCCAGTCAAGTATATGCCATTAGAACCGCGTGAATTGCACGGAGTAAAACTGCAGAGTTTCAGTATCTCCAGGAAAACGTGGTTTCTGGAGAAAGTAGGATAATGGGGTAGTAGAGTAACGAGAGTGTGAGGGAAATGGGAATACCCCTAATTTGTGCAGTCGATTGACGGCTGTGGTGCGCGAGAATATGGGAGATCAGGGGAAAGTGAGCTGAGTAAAATCCAATGGGTTTTTGATCTGATAATTAACAATTTCTCCTTTAGCAGCACAGGTGTGTAACAGTATTTCTGTGCACAGATACGGGGGGTTGGGGGAAGAGAGATGAAACGGTGTGGACTTAAAGGAGTTCGATTTTCTCTAGTTTTGATTGAAAATGTAGGAAAAAACAATAAAGGACCAAAAAAATAAAAATCCATTTTTTTTTTTTTTTAGGGAACATGTATATATTCTATTCCATCAAACAATTGTGTTAATTTTGAAAAAGTGGAGTTATATTTGCCCTATCAAAAGAAAAACAAAAGGTTGGAGTTACAATTATTTTGTGGTGCAGTGATCAGTCAACGAGAGTTCAGAGATTATCGAACATATAAGAAAAAAGAAGCAAACTAAAAATATGTGTGAATTTTTTTTAACCAGGGCTCTTTTTGGAATAGGTCTGAATATTATTTAATTAACCCTAACGAAAAATCTTATTGAGTCATATCGAACGAATTAATTATGCATTAAAATTAATTAAATTATTACTTTATTTGAAATTACTATACCTTATCATTTCTATTTTAATTATAAAGTTATGCTTTATCAATTTTATCAAAAAAAATATTAGTAATAATAAATTAATAATCATTAGAGTCATGTTTAATTCAAATAAATTTTATTTTTTAATTAAAATGAGAAGCACATTATTTAAATTTGGACAATGACATAATTTGATTTTGTAAATGGGATAGTTCTTAATTAACATTGTAGTAATTGTTTATCATAGCCTTATTCATCATTATTGTATTATGTTTGATGTAGATAAAAGGGGGCATTTATCATTGGGTTCAAGCTTTCCCTAGCCCCTTCTCATTAATGGACTCCTAACGTATACGAATGAGTGCGATTCGTTCGAGAAATTTCTACCTCTCTATCTATCTCTGAGATGTTAGGATTTTTCAAAACTTCATGGACATGCAGAAGAGAAATGCTATCCCCACTCGGACAAAGACAAAACTTTTACTTGTTCAAATAACAATTAAGGTGAAGTAGGGTCAGGAACAACGAATCTCTTTATCATAAAAAGATCCATTTTGCAAGTTCGTTATTACGGGTAGTTCCTACAAAGGATCTTACTAATGACATATACAATACTTGAATTCTCGATGTAGATGACACATAATTGGTTCTCATTCTTCAGATGATAAATGGAATATGAGTGGGTAATTATATTCTTTAGATTTAATGAGGGAATAATATTATTATATGTTATTCCATATTTATCTTGGTTGATGGTCTGCGAGAGTCAGATGAGTTTAGTATTTGATGTACTCTAAGTTGATTTTAGCTCTATAAGATAGCTAGTCTATTGATTTTCTAGGGGCCTATGACTAGTTAGTCAGCTGATGATTATCAAACAAAGTTAAGTGCGGAAATGTGGTAGCCCATGATTATAATTGTCAATTTGTGAAAAACCTTTGCAAGTCATTTTATGCACGGTCAGCTGACTTGATGTCAACTGATACAAATGAGTTGATAAAACGGACCGAACTCATGAGTCAAGTGTCAAATTTTTCTCCATAATATATTTTCGGACTCAGAACGATGATCCGATCAAGAGTCATAGTTTCGCGATGACTAATGTTATGTAAACATGCATGATAATGCTCTTTAAAACTATGTTTTGTAAACATGCATGATAATGCCAGTTAATATGAAAGCAAGTAAACAACGCATAATTGTTTGTAGTGGTTGGGATCTCAGTCCTACATCCACTCTCACATCCCAGCTGTGATATTAATCTCTTTCAAATTAAAGGGCTTGTATTTTACGTGCCAAGAGTAACACGTCTTGCTCAACTTTATAGTTCCAAGAGAAGACTTTAAGCTCGGTAAACTTCCAAAGTACAACTGTCTCCACTAGTCATTGTGAGGAACTAGCATTCTTACATTGAATAACTACAAACTTGGCTTCTAGGGTTTAGGTTAGAAGGTTGGTTTGAAGTATGATGAACTAGGTGAAATTTTCCCTTAACAATCAATTTAGCCTCATGCTAGGATTGGAAAATCTCTCTAAGCTTAGAATATGTATTTGACAATACATGCTTAGTTTGAGTTCACTCACTCTCGGAAGATAACACCTGTTGAATCTCCATTGAAGTTCTTTTGAGTTGTTCTTATCGTCTGATCGTTGAAGCTCTATACTCGACCTTAGCATCACCTTCACTCTTATGAGATATGAGAAATGAACTCATATATATAGTGTAGATTTGAAATGTTACTATTAGAGTATAACATCAAATCTCCACCATTTCAGGAATTACAATCTTTGATTGATACTCTGAATATTATTGTTGACTAGTAATATTCAGTGTATCTTTGACTTTTCATATTTGTGCACTGTATCTTCTTAGATCTTTTGTATATGTTGTCAGTTTCCTATTGGTCCACGTTAGCTCTGATGTGACTTTCAATATACCGAATTAGACGACCTTTGCCTCAACGGATTCTAGGTTCAGCTCATCTAGACTTGATACTTGTGCATCAGATTGCAAGCCTCAGATGTATGAACCTCGGCTACCTAGTAACTCAGTTGTTTTGGTCCTCAGTTGTTTGGTGCCCAGTTGATCAGACCTTAACTGATATCATTCAACTGATCAGTCGAGTTCCCCATCGACTGATTCCTCTCTTCCTTCTAGTCTTCATCTTCCCTTCTCTTCTTGAGTATATGTGTGTTTCTCCACTTACATCTGTTGGGTTCCCCCTCAACTGATGCTACCATAAGCTAACTATTACAAGATAAATAATGAAGTTGACTATACAAGCAACTTCTCTTATTACAAGTGGTTTGACTTATAAAAACTAAATACAAGGGATATCAGCTGCCCGAATATCCCAACATTGGTTATTTATTATTTATGCTTAAATAATGTGATAATTATCTTTGTGAGGTGATTTAGAGCAAGTCATGTGCTTGTGTTATATGGAATTGGCAGATAAACCTCATTATTCAATAAGAAAGCTTCTAGATGAGAATATTATTTCATATCCATCATTGTAGTTAGTTTATTGTGCTTATTAGAAGAATTAGACTTTATACTCTCTTAAGATCTAAGCCCATAAAGATGTTCAATGGCACGAGCCCACGTAATTACAGGCTTTATCGGAATTGAGCTATGGCCCACCACTATGAGGAATAAGATATAGTTGGAATCAATTGAATATCCCCTCAAGTCTCCACATTTTCACAGTTGGAAAGTTGGGAAAGGATAAGAGAATATTTGAATAAAGGATAACCCCATTGACTAAAGTAACCTGTGATATATGAGAATATGGGTGGTGAACAAGAAAATTCTTGGCAGGCGAAGAAAGGGAGAGGAGCACCATTGCCTCTTATTCATACTTAAAGTAGTACTCCTATAGGCAGAGGGGCTTCATCATCCTTTGTCCCTTTTTCCACATCAGGGGTTTCTCCTTTCACCGACATTTGCATATTTGATTGTACACGTAGGGGCTCTAGTATTGTTTGAAAGGGATGAAGACATTGTTCCTACCTTGGCCAATGATGTAGATGGTACATCTATAGTACATATGGACGAATCGATTGATCATGGACACCAATATGGTGCAAGTGCGGATATAATCACCATCACTATAGAGCAATTGGATACTCTGGTGGCACAAGTAGTGAAGAATATTCTAGTTGTGTATGGGGTACTTCCAATATCTCCACAAGCAGCAGGTATTGCAGGATGTGAAAGTGTATTTATCCTCATAGGCTCTCTCAAATGAAGTTGGAGGCCATTGTGAGGGAATGAGGCTTGAGGTTCAGGAAGTTCCATGGGAATATGAGGAGAAGGAAATAAAATCAGCATCCCAGACAGAGAAAGGTCTAGGTGCACGAAGTGGTGGAAGGAATCAGAATATCCTAGTTGGATGGAGTGAGATCTAGGAGGCAAAAGAGAGCATCATTTATTCTTATTTATGTGATACGAGTGATCAATTGGTGGCCCTATAGAAGGAGATGAAGGTCATGCGCCAATAAATGACATATGATGAACTACCATTTAACTTAAAACCATTTAATTATGAATATGATGGAACCTTGGATCCATACGAGCACTTGGTGCGGATCGAGAATTCAACACTATTTTCATCGATATAGAGATGGGGTAAAGTGCATGTTTTTTTCTCACGACCCTGTGGAAGGCTACCCAACAGTGGTTCAGTCAGTTGGGGCCAAACATTATACACTCGAGGGCTGAGTTTACCAAGTTGTTCCTTCATCAATTTGTCAATGCAAGGAGACAACTTTAGGCCACCAGGACCTTATTAAACATTAGGCAAATGGAGTCAAAGAGTTTGGGAGCTTTTTAGAAGAGATTCAATCAGGCTACTCTGAATGTACCAACTACCAGTTTAGAGGTTAAAAACAATGCCCTCACTAATTGGCTCAAAGATGGAGATTTATTTTCTTCATTAGAAAAAAAGCATGTGCAGACCTTTGATGAACTATTGCACTGGGATAAGAAGCATGTCACCTTATAGGAGGTGAGAAAGGCTAATAAAATAAAAACAAAACTTTCAATCAGTAAGAAGAGGAAAGAGTCAAGAGTGAAGCGGTCTAGTCCTGAACCACCTAAAGGGGCTAAGTTTGGACCTCGAGAGAGATTCAAAAAGTATACACCTTTGAAGCTCGATCTGGTTGAGAATCTGGAGGTTGTGGCAGATCATCGATATATGAAGTTTTTACATTCCAAATCTATAGGGCCTTTGAAGCCCAAATTATATAGGTTATATCGTGTCCACCTCGAACCACTGCTTCCATATGAAAGATGAGATTGACAGGATAATTCAAGCTCGTCATTTAAAGGAGTTCATTTACCGAGATAGTTAAGGTCCTGGATACAAAAGAAAAGAGTTTGAGAGGAGGCAAAATGGCAAAATCCTCATCTGCAAAGCCCTAAATTGAAACTTAGAAATAGGAAGTTGGGAATAAAAGATATGCATTGGTGAGAGGTGCCCTTTAGGTACCGAAGAACCCGCTTACAAGCTTGCCAATGGTGTAAGGTAGGAGCTTGAAGAAATTGACTTAGCTTGTTTACGCTAAATGCAATTACCGGGCGAGTCAATAGAAGATATTATAGAGCACCAATACTACTCCTATATAATGTGGGATTATCAAAAGGGACATTGTCAAAGGCAGAAAGTTATAAGTTAGGGTAAGAGGGAGTAGATGCACTAGGGGGATGTTGTATGGGAGGAAGAACAACTTCTAGTTATGGTGAAGCCATATGTGATGGAGAACTCGAGAGGCTCTGTTGTTCAGAGGATTAAGTAGAGCGAGAGGGTGAGTTTTGGGAATTATTTAGTAATGGAGAATTTGAGGGTATGTGAGGATTCAGCTGTGGTATAGAGAGAATAGGTAAAGATAAAGAAACAATAGTAGTGGTGTGTGATGGAGAGGAAAATAAAGATGCATATGAAAAATCATTTTCATTAAATCCACGATAATAGGAATGTAATTACAACCGAAAGAGTTAAGACATTTACAACCCTTTTGCAATGGACTGTACCCAAGAAAGACACATTTTGATGAACAAAATTGCAGTTTTGACGTGTTATATGGACGAATAAATGAAAAACAATCACAATTGAACACACGAAGAAAAAAGTAATCGGGATGTCTACCAAAAAAATTGAAATAAGGTGATGCATCATGCAAAGTGGGTGTGGGTAAAACATTAATTAAAAACACTAAAGTGGAGAATGCATCCCACCAAAATCCATTGGTATGAACGCTTGAGCTAGAAGGGAAAGACTCATCTCAACTATATGTTAGGGATGACAAAATGACCTGCCTCGAAGTCACCCACCCTACCCCGAGCGATTTGGACTTGCCATGTCCTGCCCCATTTTAGAAACGGGGCAGGTAAGCCCCACCCCGCGCATAGGGCAGACATGGGTTTGCATTGATTAGGTAACCCTAATTGTTTATCTGCCTTTCTGCTGCGAAAATCCCCATTGGCCACTACTCTGCTACTCACTCATTCAAGTCCCACTACTCAAACGCGGAGACTACAATACTACACCTACCAGCTAGGCGGTTACCATCGGTCCATCGCCGCTACTGCGGCCCAGCCCACACCTACCACCACCGCGACAACCTCTGGGTTTTTTGCCCCATCGGCGACTTCCATTCGGCATTCAGGTATTCTACTATTTTTTATGGCTTTTATTTTTTCATTTGGTATCGAGTTTAAATGTTTAATAGAATCAGCCCACATATACCACCGTCTTTTATTTTTTTCATTTGTTGTTATACCAATTTGAGATTGTTGTGATGAATTAAAAATGAAACCAATCAACTATAATGTGTTGTGATGAACCAAAATTTAGATGTGATGAACCAAAATGTGTTGAAAGTATGTAAAATGATAATAGACGTGCAATGATGAACCAAAATTGTGTTGTGATGAACCAAAATTGCTTTGAATATATAAAAAAGATTTAGAAAGTCTTAAATATGTGGATTGGTGTACTAAAAGAAGGTTCAAGTATGGAGTATGGACCTGATATTCTTTATTGTTGTGTATTTTGATTTTAATACATAATCTAGTTTATTTATTATTAGTTGATTGATGGATAATTCGAGTTTCAGCAGCATTTTGAAGGAGGCGAGCTTCATAAGTTTGCAACACCGATTGAACCTCAGAGAGAGTAAGAGATACAAGATAAGAAGTCAGATTAACAAAAACTGCATCAAAGTCTAAGCCTGGGTCGGAGAGAAGATGTATCACTAGATCATCACCCGAGATGGCATGGTCGACCGCACGAATACGATCATTAATAGTGCAAATTTGAAGAATGTACTCATCGATCGTGAGATTTTCCTTCCAAAGAATCTGAAGTTGCAACTTCGAACTCATAACGCGTGCCTTAGATTGAGAATTAAAAAGGCCTGTAAGGATTCGCCGAATCTCAAATGAGTGTGGACAGTTACTAACACGCCCGAACATCGACTCCGAAACAAAATTGAAGATCCAGCTCATGAGGAATTGATCCTCACGTAACCAGGTGAGATACACCGAATTTGTCACATTAGAATCAGATTCTGAGTCATCGATTATGGAAGGAGGAATGGAATCCTCATTGCTGAGGAGATAACCTTCAAATCCATGGCCACAAACTGTCGCAAGGACCTGATATTTCCAAAACACATAATTCGACTAATCAAGTTGAAGAGTAAGCGTGATGAAACGCGGGCCGAGGGAGGATTGGGTTAAGACGATGATTGAGTAGTAGCAGACGATGACGCAATCATGATGAGAGGAAGAGATTAACTATTTTTAAGAAGAGAAATACACCTAGACTTGAGCAGCAACAAAGTAGAGGAGCTTGAACGAAACAAAAAAAATTCTGAAGGATTTCAAAAACTGAATCTACAAGAACAGTTATAGGTGATAGGAAGTCATGTGGCTCATGTGATAGAAAGTTAAAATTTAAACTATATTTCATTCACAAGATTTTCAATATACAAATGTGTGATATTTATAGGCACATGCTCATGTTTATTGAGCTGCCTTACACGACCTTCTCTAAAAGATTTTGGAACTAGTTTGTTACAACTAACTTTCTATCAGACTATTATACATTGAACATGGACATATCCTTCTATGCATTATATATTATATATGAATAGGTTGCATGTGTGTGTTGCATGCATGTGATATACTTAACAAATGAAAGACCCTCTGATTGATATTTGCGATCAACCCCAACAACCTCATAAAACACTACAAGAAATAGGGGGAATAGCGATGAAAATTTTGTGACAAATCTAAATTTCATCGCTAAAATCAATTTTTAGCAATGAAATAGAAATTTTCATCCCTAAATTGTTAGATTTAATATTTGCAACAAATTTATATAATTCGTCGCTATATTAGCAACAAATTGCTTCATTTTGTTGTTAATAATCAAAACAGCAATGAAAATTATATTTCGTCGCTAATATTTTGCGATGAAATATAAATTTTCGTGGCTAATTTCTTGAAATTAATTTTTGCAACAAAATTTATATATTTCATCGCTATATTAGCAACAAATTGCTTCATTTTGTTGTTAATAATCAGAACAACAATGAAAATTATATTTCGTTGCTAATATTTTGCGATGAAATAAAAATTTTTGTGGCTAATTTCTTGAAATTAATTTTTTCAACAAAATTTATATATTTCATCGCTATATTAGAGAAAATTTTCGTTTTGGTCCCACCTGCCACGCACCCTCGTTTTTTTGGTCCCATGACTTTCACATTTAGTCCCAATAGGTTAAATTTTATCACATTTGGTCCCAGTATTGTGCAAATTTTGTAATTTCGTCCCAGCTCCGTTAAGTTTTAACGGACAGACTCACGCGACCGTCAATTGTTAATTTTCACCCAAAATCAAAGTTCACCCTTAACAAAAATCCCAAATTTTTTCAGAACCCTAATATTGCAGCCAAAATCCCCAAATTCAAAAAACCAAAATCCCCAACTGATTCGATGAAGAAGGCAGCGAGGGCCATCCGCCATCGTCGGTGAAGAAGGCGGCGAGGTCTTTTTCGAGAGGGCCATCCACCCATCTTCTCTGATCTTCTCCGATGCCGGCGTAACGGTAGTGCACCTGAGATGCCGTCGTTTTCGCTTTAAGATGTGGAATAGAGAAAGCAGAGCTATCTAATCCGCCATTTACTCCGATCTTCTCCGATGTCGGCGTGGCGGTAGTGCACCTGAGATGTTGTCGTCTTCGCTTTAAGATGTGGAATAGAGAAAGCAGAGTATCTAATCCGTTGTTTACTCTGATCTTCTCCGATGCCGGCGTGACGGTAGTGCACCTGAGATGTCGTCGTCTTCGCTTTAAGATGTGGAATAGAGAAAGCAAAGCTATCTAATCTGTTGTTTACGACCCCGATGAATCCACCGCTCGCCTCATATCTCAATCAAATCAATCAATCTACTATTCAATTAATCACGATTAATTGTGCAGGCGTGGAGTACATTGTATCTGAAAAAATCTTCAACACACTTCCTCTGGAGTAATAGAGGCTCTGGCATTCTCACGATTACGAGGTATGTACAGTACAATTCAATCAATTACAAATCGTCGATTAAAACGAAAGGGGAATTAGAAAACGTACAATTAAAACGAAAGGGATCAAGTCGGGGATGTGGGTGAACCCTAGGGTTCATGAGATTTTATTTACTGAAGTGTTAATTTTGAGCAAATTAATTCAGGCGAAAACCTAATCCACGCCCTAAAGCTTCAGTTGAGGATTGGGTGAATACGGTGAATACGGGTGAACGATCTTCAGAATTCTGACAATCCATCGGAAAAAAGACATCGTGTTTGTATTCCAGCGGAGGAAGGGGATCCCGACGGATCTGGAGAGGCGGAGGTCGCCGCCCAAGGAGGCGGAGGAAGAGGAGGGGGAAAGGTAGGAACAAGGGCGAACTTTGCAGCAATTAGGGCAAAGTGTGTCGAGGCGATTACGGAGGTAGGTTGGGCAGATTCCGACGATGGGCGGAGGGCCCTCTCGAAAAAGACCTCGCCGCCTTCTTCCTCGACGATGGCGGATGGCCCTCGCCGCCTTCTTCATCGATCCGGTTGTGGATTTTGGTTTTTTTAATTTGAGAATTTTGGCAGCAATCTTAGGGTTTTGAAAGGATTTTGGATTTTTGTTAAGGGTGAACTTTGATTTGGGGGTGAAAATTAACAATTGACGGCCACGTGATATGCACGTGCATCTTTCCGTTAAAACTTAACGGGGCTGGGACGAAATTACAAAATTTGCACAATACTGGGACCAAATGTGATAAAATTTAACCTATTGGAACTAAATGTGAAAGTCATGGGACCAAAAAAATGAGGGTGCGTGGCAGGTGGGACCAAAACTCCCATTCTCTCGCTATATTAGCAACAAATTGCTTCATTTTATTGTTAATAATCAGAACAGCAATGAAAATTATATTTCGTCACTAATATTTTGCGATGAAATAGAAATTTTCGTGGCTAATTTATTGAAATTAATTTTTATGATGAAATTAAAATATTTCATCACTATAATAGCAACGAATTGCTTCATTTTGTTGTTAATAATCAGAACAACAATGAAAATTATATTTCGTTGCTAATATTTTACGATGAAATATAATTTTTTGTGGCTAATTTATTGAAATTAATTTTTGCGATGAAATAAAAAAATTTATCGCTAAACTAGCAACAAATTCTTTTATTTTGTTGTTAATAATAAGGACAACAATGAAAATTATATTTAGTCGCTATTATTTTGCGATGAAATATATTTTTTGTGGCTAATTTCTTGGAATTAATATTTGCAACAAAATTAAAATATTTCATCGCCACACTTTCAACAAATTATTTTATTTTGTTGTTAATAATAAGAACAACAATGAAAATTATATTTCGTCGCTAATATTTTAGCGACAAAATTGAAATTTGCATGACTAATTTTGTGGATTTAATATTCGAGAGAAAATTAAAATATTTCATCACTATATTAGCAACACAATATTTTATTTTATTCTTAATAACCAGAACAATAATGAAAATTATATTTCGTCTCTAATATTTTAGTGGTGAAATAGATTTTTCATGTTTAAATCTAATGAATTAAAAATGGTTGTCGTTTAAACATAATAAATGAAAAAAGTTTGAGTGCATGCACAATGTGAAATAATAGAGACGATTCCAACACTATGATGTTTGAAATAATAGGATCAATATAATTTCATTTACTTTTACTCATTAATTTGACATATTAAGTTTTTTATTTGATTTATTTTGGGGAATAATTACTTGATTTCAGTGACGGACCCAGAAATTTTCGATAGGGGGGCCCGATTAATATTATTATAAAAATAAAAAAAATATGTACTCATTATTTTCATCAAAATTCCACATTATAAAATTGTCAATACGTCACATTTCAATAAATTAAATTGATCGGATAAGTTGACTTTTGCTATGTTTTGGTACAAGTTAATACTCCCTCCCTCCCGTGATAACTTGCACATTTTAACCAATTCACTTTAAAAAACAATTGAATTTAGTGGTGTAGAGTCAAATAAGAAAGCGTATTTTGAGTGATTTGATAAGGTGTAAGAAGGATTTAGTAGGATGTAAAATAGATTTAGTGAAATTTAGGATAAAATGTAGACCCAAAATGAGTGACGATTTTAAAATAAAATGATGTCCGGATATATATTAATTTTATGAATTATTTTTATATAAAAAATGTGCAAATAATTATAAAACAGAGTATTAATTTTAATATGTGTGAAATTACCAAAATACCCCTAATAATCTGCTTGATTTCATTCTGTATAATTTGTTTTATGTTTTTCTGTTTTCTTAATTTCATTAATTATTTATTGTTATATTAAATCAACTATGCATATTAAATCAAGAAAATCGGTTTATATAATTAAATGTTTAATAATTCTCCAAATTTTGTGTCTTATAAATCAGTTTGAATATTTATATAAAAATATTTATAAATATGATGATGCAAATGAAGATGGACATAAAGATGAGAGAGTGAAGATTGAACGTAATATTTATTATTTTTTTGGAATTGTTAAAGTAACATTGAAATTGTTTTAAAAATTACAATATATATACAAAAATATATACAAGTTAAAAATTAATCAATTAATATTTGTGAAATAAATTATTAAATAAGTAAAATTAACTAAATTAGTAAAAATTGAATACATATATAATTAATATTAAAAACTGAACCAAAGAGTTGTCTGCCCGAGTGGTGGGCGCCCAGCTATGGGCGCTCATCCACCCGGGATCAATTCCCACCAAGAGCAAATAATTAGTCATTTAAATAAAATGGGGGAGGGGGTATGTAGGTGCGGATTGGGTTGGGTTGGGACGGGTCAGGTGTGGGTACGGGTTGGGACGGGTCGGGTGTGGGTGCGGGTTGGTCGAGTGCGGAAGTGGGTTTAGAGATTGATTCGTAAATCGGATATCCATAACCAAATATTAGCGACAAAAACATGGGTTTCATCACACTAACATTTGCAATGAAATTAAAATATTTATCGCAAAAAAATTAGCCACAAAGTAAGGAGCTACTATTTTAGACACGAAAAAATTTATCGTTAATTCTAATATTTTCGTCGCGGGATTTGTTGCTATACACCCGTCGCTAACGTGTTTTCGACAAATATTTGATTTTCCTCGCAAACATTTTGCAATGAAACTCATATTTTTTCGTCGCTAATATTTTGCGATAAAACTCAAATTTTCATCGCAAATATTTGCGATAAAATTATTTTTTTTTTATCGCAAACACGTTAGCGACGGGCGTATAGCAACAAATCCCGCGACAAAATTATTTCATCGCTAATTCACGTTAGCGACGAAAATATTAGAATTAGCGACAAATATTTTCACGGCTAAATCACAGTTTTGTTGTAGTGAAAGGGAAATGATCCAGATGATCATGGAAGGTCCAATTGATGGTGATACATTTAGACAAAGGAAGATGAATGTTCACACTCTGAACACTGAGCAAGAGAGGGAGAGCAAGAAGGTGGGGCACATTTTCAATACTCCTTACATAAAAATTGGACTAAAAGATAGAGGAGATATATGACAGCCCCATAAGATGCACTTGTAATCACCACAAATACATCAGGTTATGATGTAGCTCGTATTTTTATGGACACAGGAGTTCTAGTGATATTGTATTTTTTAGGTGGTTTAAGAGAATGGAGTTAAATGTAAAGTTGAGGTTGATTGAAACATCATTTTATAGTTTTTCCGAAGGAGCTATCAAGCTCCTAGGCCAAGTCACATTACAGGTGGAAGGAGATTACTATTGATGGTTGACCTTTTGGTTGTGATTGTACCTTCATCCTACAATGTGGTTTTTGGGAGGCCACAATTAACCTTTTTCAGGAAGTTCTTTCCACATTCCACATAAAGATTAAAGTTCCAAAATCTGAGAAGAGGTGGGAGAAGTAAGAAGAGATCAGTACCAAGTCTGAAATTGCTATATTGAGTTTGTAAAGATAGCTGACAAAGCTAACTCTCGAGATCTTGGAAGGGATGACCCCGAGCTGAAATTTTTTAAAGCAATCGAAGAAGAAGTTGAGGAGCTAAAGATCTTGAATGATGAGGAACTGATGAATGTGGAGTTATTCCCGGACAAAGTGGGGTTCACAATTAAGGTTGGCATCTAAATGGAGTTTGTAGTGGCTGAAGAGGTAATATGAGTATTGAGGAGAAATGTAGATATATTTGTCTTTTCTCTAGATGATATGACAGGTATCCCCCCTAAGGTGGCCACACATCACCTCAATGAGGATCCAAAAGTTAAATCTATAAAGCAAAAACTTAGGAATTTCAGGTTCAAGAAATATGTGATTATGAAGGAGGAGGTACCGAAGCTATTGAAAACAGGACACGTGTGAAAGGTATAATTCCCTGGGTGGATGTCCAATGTAGTCTTAGTTTAGTGTCTAAGGATGCGGGTAAGTGGAGAATGTACATTGATTTTCGTGATTTAAATCAAACCAGCCCCAAAGACCACTACACATTGCCTAGAATCGATCAATTGGTAGATTATACATATGGATTTAAGCTATTGAGCATGATGGATGCTTACCAAAGGTACCACTAGATACAGTTGAATCTCACTGATGTACCGAATGTTAGTTTCTTAAATGTGGTTCTCGTATTTGTGCAAGTTTGATTACTTATGTATTTATAGCATGTTTGAATATTTTCTCGTTGGAGAAGAAAAAATTCAAACATTTTATTTGCAGCTTCATAGAAAGGGTTATAGTATCTTCCTTCCATTAATCATCAGTCCAAATGGGGTTTTAAGGTTTGTAGATGTTGTTAACTCTTAAATGCTTTAACATTATCAACAACATCTTAATTTGACCTTCCTTGATTTATTCTAAGTCTTTTCTGAAATGTTACATTAAATGTTGTACTAAATGCTCTCACATTCAGGAACGATTCCAGAAGGTTCTACAAGAGTCTGGAACATGGAAGATTCCACAATGTTGCAGAACGTGATAAAAGAGTTTAGAGCATTGTAGAACGACCTGGAAGATGGAAGAAAGATCTAGAGAGATCATGGAAGTTGAGGTCCTAAAAAATAGGATCTCATAATGGAAGGATCTAGAAGCTGTGTATTTCTCTATAAATACCGCAGGAGCCTCTCATTTCAAAGTATGCACTATTCGAGTAACACCTTCTTGAGAGTTCAACCCTAGTTCGGAGTTATGGTCAGTAGTTGTATCGTTTAACGTACGCCGAGGGATACCACACCTTCCAGTGTACTTAGTTCTAGTCTTGTATCGAGTGAGAGTGAATCATAGATTAGATTAGTTCTTTAGACAGTGTTCTTACACTTAAGTCTATTTGCGGATTCAGGCACCTGCCTCGATCGTAGTTTCTGTTTGTGGAATGTTGAAGTAATTGCTGAGACATTTCACACGACATTTTTGTGTATAACTTAGGAACTAAGTTATTGTTTCGCCGTAAGGCTTAGCATAGGTTTTGTTATTAATAAAATATATGTTAAAAATTATTCCATTGTGTTCGTATTGTGTTTTAGTGTTTTAGACTTCCGCTGTCTACTGTGTTTAATTATTCACATTCTGTTAGAGTTAATGCTACACTAATTGTCACAACATTCAGTGTAACATTGTTCTGTTTTTTACTTAAACACTAGATACCATCCCCCCACACACTTTCAGTTGGTTTCAGAGCCGATGCCTGACGACACTAGGTTTAGATCCTTGCTTAAAGTGTGTTTTAGTTTATGTTAGCAATGGAAACACATCACATATCCACTACACTTAGGCCACCCGTTTTAGATGGTTCAAATTATGCTTATTGGAAGCCTAAGATGCGAATGTACATCAAGTCAATTGATGAACGTGCTTGGAGGACTGTTCTTACAGGTTGGGACGTACCAAAGAATCCAGTAGATGCCGATGGTGAAATTCAACTCAAGAAAGAGGTTGATTGGACAGCCGATGAGATAACAACAGCAGGATACAATTCTAAAGCTTTAAATGCTATTTTTACTTCTGTTGATACCTCTATGTTTAAAATTATATCTAACTGTTCTACTTCTAAGGATGCATGGGACAGGTTACAAGAGCATTGTGAAGGTTTCGATAGTGTTCGAAGGACAAAGCTTCGGATGTTGGGGACAAAGTTCGAGAATCTCCGAATGAGGGAAGATGAAACAATTTCATCCTACAACGAAAGGTTAAGTGAGATTATTAACGAATCACATTCTCTTGGTGACCCTATTTCTAATGTTAGAGTAGTACATATGATATTAAGGTCTGTTCCTAAAAGATTCGATGCTAAGATTTGTGCTATTGAAGAGGCAAAAGATACTGATAAGATAAGTCAAAATGAATTAGTGAGTATTCTTAGAACTTATGAAATAAACACTAATCAAACTGATGAAACTAATGATGATAAGAAAGTTGTTGTTTTTAAAGGAGAGACATCAAACAAATCTGAGATTCAGCCTATCATTACTAAGGTTGATTCGGATGAAGAATTGATTGATGAATGCCTTAACAATCCTGACAACATTGCCCTTCTTACAAAGCATTTTAACAAATTTCTTAAGAAGTCTATGCATAAATCTAAAGGAAATATACAGCCTAAGATCCAAATCAACACATCAACACCACAACCAGAAAGGAGGAAGAGTCAATTCACACCAAGACCATCAAAGAGTGAAGGTAAACCAAGGTATGATCCTGAATTTAGAAAATCAGTTCAATGCAATGCATGTTCTGGATATGGTCACTATGAAAATGAGTGTGCCAATACAAGACTGAAGCAAAAACTGAATTTTAGTGCTACCTTGAGTGATGAATCTGATAATGATGATCTTGATGAGTTTAATGAAAGAGAAAGTGCTCATTTTACTAGAATTGATTATAATGATTCCTCAGATGATGATCTGGATGATACAGATTCTGATGTTGCACTAGATGTCTTCACATCTACAGTAACATCAAAAACAGAGTCACCCAGATCTGAACTATTTTAATGGTTTTGTTGATAATGCAGGAAAAAGGATTGATGATGAGACATATCAGAAATTGTTAGATGATTGGAACTCTCAGAAACTCACTATGAATTCTTTGAATAAAGAGAATGAGAATCTGAAAGACACAATCACTAAGCTAGAAGTCTTACTTACCAGAAGAGATCTTGAAGTTTGTAAACTCAAGGAGAAATTGATCAACTCTACTTTAAGTTTCAAAAAGTTTTCCAAGAGTGCTTCTGATGTGAATGATGTTATAGCTGTAGGTAAGTCTAATAATTATGGTTTAGGTTATGATGGTGAAACTGCTTCTATTTCTGAAAATTTTAGAAAACCTGTGAAATTTGTGAAGGCAAATGCTAGCACATCTGGTGTAACATCTGCACAAACAGATTCTCACAAGGTTGAAAGGAAGTATATTTGTCATTATTGCTTTAAATATGGTCATATTCGTCCCTTCTGCTTGAAAATGTTTAAAGATTTGAGAGCTGAGTTTATGCCATCCAAAATGTCTTCACATCCTAGGAAACATTCTGTGAAATCTGCATGGAAACCAAAAGTTACATGTAATGTTGTTCACACATCCTTGAAAGCATGTTTACCTGATCTATGGTATTTTGATAGTGGTTGTTCTAGACATATGACAGGACAAATAGACTACTTATCTGATTATGTGACCTTGAATGGTGGTAATGTTACATATGGTGGTGGATCAAAAGGAAAGATAATAGGAAAAGGAACTTTGAATGTTAAAGGTTTTCCTAAGCTTAAAAATGTTTTGCATGTTGATGGCTTACTTACTAATCTGATTAGTATTAGTCAACTTTGTGATGATAATTTGCATGTAAAATTTGACAAAGAGTCTTGATATGTTCTTAATGAAGATGATGATTGTGTAATGACTGGAACTAGGTATGCAGATAACTGTTATCTTATTGGAACTAATGTATGCAATTTGTCAAAACATGATGAGAATGTCTTATGGCACCAAAGATTAGGACATGTAAATTACAGGGCAATGAAGAAACTAATCATATCAGATGCAATCAAAGGAATACCTAAACTGAGCTTCCTGAATACCACTGTATGTGGATCATGCCAGAAAGGTAAACATGTAAGAGTGCCGCATAGAATGTTGTCACATTGTTCTACACATCGATGTTTTGAATTGTTACACATGGATTTGATGGGTCCTATGGAAATTGAAAGCATTGGAGGTAAGAGATATTCCTTAGTTGTGGTAGATGATTTTTCTAGATATACTTGGATTGAGTTTTTAAGAGATAAATCTGAAACATTTGCTGCTTTTAAAGTTCTCTATAAAAGGTTCAAAAATGTGTTTAATTTGAAAGTTGGCCGTATTAGAACTGATCATGGTAGGGAATTTGAGAATAGCATGTTTAATGATTTCTGTGATAAGAAAGGTATCTTGCAAGAATATTCATCTCCTAAAACTCCACAACAAAATGGAATTGTTGAAAGAAAGAATAGAACTTTACAAGAAATGGGAAGAGTCATGCTTTTATCTAAAAGTCTTTCTAAAAGATTTTGGGCTGAAGTATTGAATACAGCATGTCATATTATTAATAGAGTTTATATTCGATCTGGTACTAATCAAACACCTTATGAGATTCTGAATGTTATAAAACCAAGTGTGAAATATTTTCATGTATTTGGTTGTGTGTGTTATATTTTGAATGATAGGGATCAACTTCACAAGTTTGATTCTAAAAGTGATAAAGGTTTCTTTTTAAGCTATTCTAGAAATAGTAAAGCTTATAGAGTTTATAACCTTAGGACTAACACTGTTCAAGAATCTGTTAATGTTGTGTTTGATGATGATAAAGGTCTTACAGATGATAAAGATGAAGAAGATATATCACAAGTCACTGACAATTCTGAGAATACACTGAAGTCTGATAATGCTGCACCAAATGCTAACACATCTGGAGCAACATCTACAGAACAGTCAGTTGTAATTCCACAGAATGATCAGTATGTTCCCAAAACGAATCCTTCTTCAAGAATGGGGAAAAGTCATCCTACTGACCAGATCATAGGCGATGCTACAGTTGGAGTGCAAACAAGAGGAAGAACAAGATCGAATAAGGTAGATGTGGTAAGAACAATATGCATGTCTTCTATTTGCAATGTTGTGAATGCTGAGTGTTACTATTCTGAAATTGAACCTAAAAGTGTGAATGAAGCATTATCTTATGAATATTGGATAAATGCTATGCATGAGGAACTTAATCAGTTTGAAAGAAATGAAGTTTGGACACTTGTTCCAAGACCTAGTCATACTAATGTCATTGGAACAAAGTGGATTTATAAGAATAAAACTGATGAGTCTGGAAACATTGTTAGGAACAAAGCTAGGTTAGTTGCACAAGGTTACACCCAAGTTGAAGGTGTTGATTTTGATGAAACTTTTGCACCCGTTGCTAGGATAGAATCTATTAGATTATTACTAGCAATTGCATGTTTTATTGATATTAAACTACATTAAATGGATGTAAAAGCTGCATTCTTAAATGGCATATTAATTGAAGAAGCATATGTAGAACAGCCTAAAGGGTTTGAAGATGCACAATACCCGGATCATGTGTACAAACTAAAGAAAGCATTGTATGGTCTAAAACAAGCTCTTAGAGCATGGTATGGCAGGCTTACGGACTTTCTTTTAGAGTATGGATTTATTAGAGGAGAAGCCGATAGGACTTTGTTTATTAAGCACACTGGAGAAGGTTTACTAATTGCTCAAATATATGTTGATGACATTGTGTTTGGTTCAACCTGTGATAAAATGCTGAACAGATTTGTTGAAGCAATGACAGCCACATTTGAGATGAGTATGGTTGGAGACTTGAATTATTTTTTAGGTCTTCAAATCAAGGAATGCAAGGATGGTATTTTCTTCTCTCAAGGTAAGTATGCTAAAAACTTAGTCAAACGGTTTGGTCTTGAAAACTCAAAAGTAATGAAAACACCTATGGGTTCTACTTTGAAACTTTGCAAAGACAATGGTGGAAAGGATGTTGATCCAACATTGTATAGATCCATGATAGGTAGTTTACTTTATCTAACCTCTAGTAGACCTGACATTATGTATAGTGTTTGTGCTAGGTACCAAGCTAATCCAAAGGAATCTCACCTGAATGCAGTGAAAATGATTATCAGATATGTTTCAGGTACAAGTGAACTAGGGATATGGTACACTAAGGACACCAACAACACATTGATTGGATACAGTGATGCGGATTGGGCTAGAGATATTGATGACAGAAAGAGTACAAGTGGAGGATGTTTCTACATGGGAAACAATCTTGTGTCTTGGCATAGCAAGAAACAAAATTGTGTTTCTCAATCCACTGCCGAGTCTGAATACATAGCTGCAGGAAGTTGTTGCACACAGCTATTGTAGTTAAGTAAGATGTTTCATGACTATGGAATTGAAAACAATATCCTCACAATTTTCTGTGATAATACAAGTGTTATTAACATATCTAAGAATCCGGTACAACACTCACTCACTAAGCACATTAGCATTAGACATCATTTTATGAGAGATTTAGTGGAGAAGAACATAGTTAAGTTGGAATATGTGCCTACTGAAAATCAAAATGCTGATATTTTTACTAAGGCTCTTGACCATGAGAGATTCTCATTTTTGAGGAAATCTCTTGGTATGTGTAATATCTGAATAATTCTTGAGAGGATGTTGTCACAAATGCGGTAGCATTTGGGACAACAGCCTAAGGTGGTATAGTTATTATAAATTTGATTTATTTCTTATTTTCGTTGAATAATTCCTTTGTAAAATATTCTTGAATCTGAAATTTGTTTGTGCAAAAATAGACATTTACTACACCTCTAAAAGCTTAAAAAAATTGAGAATGTTACAGCATACTAAAAGATGTACCAATTCACTGAGTAACTATGGAGCACGGAGTTCGCTACTACGATGCCTTCTTTTCAAAAGGTGAATTTGGTAAAAACATCAAGAGGTTCGTAATCCATTAAGTAAGTATGGGGCACGGAGTTCGCTGCTACGATATACTCTACAGAAACAATGGATCAATACGAATTAGATGTTGTAGCACAAAAAGAAGAAATGCAATGAAAAGAAAAATGCTGAAAAATTGGCTACATTGGATAGGTAAAACCTGTGAAAAACCAATGTTGAGGTGTATGTCAAATCCTTGAGCACAACATTACATGATTCGATTATATTTTTATAAGTTGTAATTATTTAATTAATTGTGAGAATTTATTTTATTTATTTATAATTATACTAACCTCTTTGTTTTATTTCAGATTATACACATTTTTTTCTAGAACTTTCTTAATTTAATTAATTAATTTATTGATTTAATTTATTAATTAAGATTTTACCCCACTAACTCACCCATGATTTTACTTGTGGCTGAATTTGTGGAGCATTATCGAAATCTTCTAGAATATTTCTTAGTTTCACGCATAACTTCCAACTACTAGCTCTCTCTATATAAATACTCCCATTTCATGCTTTTGTCTAAGCTTTGTAATTAATTGAGTAAGTTGAGTATTAATTTTGCAGATTTGTTATTAGCTAACTGTGTGTCTCGATTCTTGTGATAATTATCCTTTCGAATTCTTGAGTTTAAATGGCAGGAAACAAGAAAACCCACTCACAGAAACCAAACTCTCCTAACTCACAACAATCATCTTCATCTCTCTCGAATCTTCACACTCTAGCTTCCATGGCTGCTTCACACGAAAACTCACCCCTAACTGCCGTAACCGTCACACCCATTCCAGCTACTCCGACAACCATCCACATCCCAAACCAAGCTACACTCTCCGAGCTAAGCCAGGCGGTTGAGATTTTTTCTCAATCGATGAGATCACCTAATCCACCCATCCTCACGATTGGTGATTTGTCTATTGACATCTCACACTACTTGCGTACCCAAGAAGTCATCACAACAACACCCTCTTCTTCCACAGCTGAAAAGCCCCTAAATCCGAGCCCTAATGTTGAAACAGAGGCCCCGACTGCTGCCTCTATGGGGGAGAACGAAAGGGAGATCGAAGAGTCCCCTGTTGCTGAGTCAAAGGAGCCGTCGAATGCGGAGACATCCGACAATGAGGACGCTCAAATGGAGGATGCTGAAGAATCCGACAAAACCGACTCTGACATCTCGAAGTCGGACTCTGAACCGATTCCTTTCAAGAGGAATGCTGAAGAGAAGAAAAGAAAGAGGAGCCCAGTTCCAAGAAGACGATCAGGTCGAGTTTTTACTCGAGTTGATTACTCAGACTCTTTGAGGAAGACGAAGAAGCTAGCTGGTGATATTGCTGAACCGATTCAGGTATTCTCTGAATCCGATGAAGAAGTGGTGATTGAGAAGCCAACCAAGAAGAAGGCTGATCCAAAAGGGAAGGGAAAGGCAAAGGTTGATGCTGTTCGAACAATGCCTAAAGAACCAGAACATGATTCTGATTCTGAAATTGAGGTTTGTCTCAGGGATATGTAACAACCCCTGAAGAAGAATGCTGCCTCACATGCTGAATCAAGTGCTCCAGTACCAGAACCTGATGATGGAGATGATTCAAGCAGTGCAGATTCTGACAAAAACTCTAGAGAAGAAGCTGATTCCAGTTCTGAGGAGGAGAAAGAACCAAGCTCTAAAGAAAGT
Organism: Galeopsis tetrahit; assembly: GCA_963675135.1. Classification (NCBI taxonomy): domain Eukaryota; kingdom Viridiplantae; phylum Streptophyta; class Magnoliopsida; order Lamiales; family Lamiaceae; genus Galeopsis; species Galeopsis tetrahit. The sequence goes on from OY776122.1 coordinate 38,376,335, forward strand.
ACTTCTGAGGAAGGTAATTCTGAAACTGAAGTAGATTCTGATATTGATGGTTTGGTGGATAAAATTACTAGGCTGTCTAGGAGGAAACTGTTAATGGAAAGGAGAATTCATGTTTCTGATTTTGAGAGTAAGAATTTGGTTCAATTCTTAGAGGATAGAAAACTGATGAAAGCTCTGACTTTGTGTGATACTTTTGTTTCTGATTGGGTGTATGAATTTTATGCATGTCTGAGGAAGAGTAATGGTAGGAGGAGTTCTCGTTGGTATGGAAATATACAGTTTAGGGGGAGTACAGTTCCATTTACCCCAGAGTTAATTAATGATTTCTTAGGCATATAACCAGTACTTGATGATGATGAACCTGATTTGGATGTTGTTACTGCTTCTATGACTGGTGGTTTGTTGACTAGATGGAAAAATGGAATGTTGGCCAAGGACCTTACATCTCTTTATTATGTGTTGCATAAGCTAATAGTTTATAATTGGATACCCTCTACCAACTCAACCAAAGTGACAAAGGATCAAGCAATCTTGCTCTATAGGATAGTGGTTTTGAAGAAGTTTAACTTGGGATTGACTATTTTCCACCACATGATGAAGTTTAGTGGTGACATTTCTGATAAAGGCAACCTTCCATACCCTGTGCTTATTTGTTCATACTTGAAGATGCATGGTTTTAGCCCTAAGAAGACTGAAGTTCTTAGAGGTAAGGTTCCTTTATACACCATTTCACCTGCTTTACTCATTGGTGAAAGAGTGAAAGATCTGCCCTTGCACAATCCTGGAAATTCTTCTCAAAGACCAGCTCCTGCTCAACCTCAACCTCAACCCACATCAACACAGAGACCTGAACAGAACACAGCTGCACCTAATGCTGCACCAGATGCTGAGAACTTTGGTGGTAATTTTGATACCATGTTCTCTGTTCCTAGATCTTTTATATTATTGCAGTTACAACACTTACAGAACCAGATTGATGAACTCCAATTCATCAAAGACAAGTGGACCAGGCTACTTCCCACTACAACAGGGGGAGTACCACCTTCCACTTCAGCTAGAACTTCTGGAGTTGTTATTGAAGAGCTGAATCCTGAAGTTGGAGGTGTACCTGATGCTGCTACAGAGAATGGAGGAACTGCTGCTGCTAACAATGTTGTTGCACTCTTTGCTTCAACTTGTTTTATTGAGGAACCAGAGGGTGATGAAGACAAGTTTTCAGATGCTGCTGAAGATGATGAGGATATGGAAATCCTCTATGCTGATATCTAGAACAGATGATGCAAGACAGGGGTAGTACTGAAGTACACATGGCACATGTGCAGGACTTTGATGCTGCTGCTATTGTTATAGCAATTCATGCCATTTTCAGTCCTACTTTTGTTTTTTGTTATTCTGTTGTGTTTAAGTTAAATTCTGTTTATTCTGATACAATATTTACTATTTCTAGTTGATAGGATGTCTATATTTATCTTGCTTAAATTAGTTTGCACTAATGATATTTGATTACTGCTTCTTGCTTAATTTGTTTTCTTATCATTAATTGCTTACTGCATGATGAATATGTCTTGTTTTGTTTTATTTTTCTTCATGTTTTTGCTCTGTTTATTTTGTTTAGTTTTTTTTTTTTTTTTTTTGAGTCTTACATAAGTCTTAGAACTAATCTGGTATATACCCTTATATGTTCTGATTTAATCTTTGATTTTTTGTAAAAGTTATATGTTTTGTAAACAAGTGTATTGTTTATACTTGTTTTGGTTTTGAATAAGATTACTTTGATCTTATGGCACGGATCTTAGTAAAATTATTCTTGATCTTTTTTGATTTGATCCAACGGTTACAACAGGTATTGTCTTGACTAGTATTTAGACTTGATGTTCAACTCACCTAAATACATAATACTGAGTATGTATAGAAATATATGTGCATCAGGTGTGTTGTAGTCGAAAGGTCAAATTGGGGGAGATTGTAGATGTTGTTAACTATTAAATGCTTTAACATTATCAACAACATCTTAATTTGACCTTCCTTGATTTATTCTAAGTCTTTTCTGAAATGTTACATTAAATGTTGTACTAAATGCTCTCACATTCAGGAACGATTCCAGAAGGTTCTACAAGAGTCTGGAACATGGAAGATTCCAGAATGTTGCAGAACGTGATAGAAGAGTTTAGAGCATTGTAGAACGACCTGGAAGATGGAAGAAAGATCTAGAGAGATCATGGAAGTTGAGGTCCTAAAAAATAGGATCTCATAATGGAAGGATCTAGAAGCTGTGTATTTCTCTATAAATACCGCAGGAGCCTCTCATTTCAAAGTATGCACTATTCGAGTAACACCTTCTTGAGAGTTCAACCCTAGTTCGGAGTTATGGTCAGTAGTTGTATCGTTTAACGTACGCCGAGGGATACCACACCTTCCAGTGTACTTAGTTCTAGTCTTGTATCGAGTGAGAGTGAATCATAGATCAAATTAGTTCTTTAGACAGTGTTCTTACACTTAAGTCTATTTGCGGATTCAGGCACCTGCCTCGATCGTAGTTTCTGTTTGTGGAATGTTGAAGTAATTGCTGAGACATTTCACACGACATTTTTGTGTATAACTTAGGAACTAAGTTATTGTATCGTCGTAAGGCTTAGCATAGGTTTTGTTATTAATAAAATCTATGTTAAAAATTATTCCATTGTGTTAGTATTGTGTTTTAGTGTTTTAGACTTCCGCTGTGTACTGTGTTTAATTATTCACATTCTGTTAGAGTTAATGCTACACTAATTGTCACAACATTCATTGTAACATTGTTCTGTTTTTTACTTAAACACTAGATACCATCCCCCCACACACTTTCAAGGTTGTTTTAGTGCTTCATATTTGACTTGTTGCTTGACAGATTTTTGGCTTGTGTAAATCAACTTTTGCACAGATTTCAATGGTCATTTTCTGCCAATATTCAGACCATTCTTCAAACTAGGTCAATTTTCCTAAACATTCTCTACAACAATAGTGAATGTTCTAAACCACTTAAAGTCTTCTTTTAATGCTCTGTGTAATGCCTCGTCCCAAATTTTAATAATAAATAATACATAAATAAGTTTAATAAAAGAGAACTTTCTTTTAGCAAAATTTACTTCGTAAAATTTGAGTGTGTATGTTGCAAGATTTTGAATTTTGCAGGAATCAGATGAGCATTTTGAGTCGGGCGCACTCCTAGCACCTTAAAAGAATAATTAAATCACAAAACGTTAAAAGGAAATTTTAAAATTTCTTTCGTATAAAGAAATCGAATGTTTCGACGAATTTGGAATTTTATTAAGGAATCGAGTTAAAGAAATAATAAATAATTTTGTCTCGAAACGCGACAATCAAATCACTAGAAATCCTAAACAATTAATTATAATTATTTCGTAAATTTTATTTAACAAAACTACGATTTTAAAATATAGATATGAGATACAAAGGTGTAGTAAATACCGAGTACTAACGAATAACAGGGTAATTAGAAAATATCCCTTCATTACTACTAAGGGCCACATGACATATATGGATAGGGAGACTCCACGTCCTAAATCTCTATTTACACACGTCCCTCAAACTGCCTTATACTAACCCCTTCCCATCAGAATTTCACTCACAACAATTCCTCCCCAAAATCATGTCCAAACGCTGCTAAAATGATCAAACCTCACCCTGAAAAATAACCCCTTCATCCTTGGTTGCTTCTCCCTTAATTTCCACCGTCCTCATCAAGATCCAAAGAATCATACCTCCTTCCAATAGTGTTTGAAGAGAAGAAATCAAAGATCCATTCCATACGCCCTGAAATGAGTAAAAAGAAGACACTACCTTTCATTTCTTCTTTACTATTGTGCTCTTTTTCCTTTCGAGTTCATGAAACTAACTAATTCTCCCATTTTCTTGCAAAAAACTCATCACTACAAAAAAGAGGTGTTTTACCGACGGTTATACCGACGGATATTCAGTCGGTATTGGCTCATACCGACGGAATTACCGACGGATTTTATCCGTCGTCAATGAATTGGTCGGTAGTGGTTACCGACGGAAAATATGCGTCCATCGGTATATGCCGACGGATTCCCGACGGATTCGAACCAACCCGTTTTCAAAGCGGGTCGCCTATACCGACGGATTTAATTCCGTCGGCAGTCAAGCCAACCCGTTTTCAAACCAAGTTTTCAAACCGGGTCGCCTTTACCGACGGATCCCAAATCAATTTTTCGTCGGTAGATCCGTCGGTATATTTTGGACTTAAATTTTATTATTTTAATTTACCGACGAAATTTTCCGTCGGTAAGTATTAAATGTTTTTAAAAAAAATGGAATTCCGTCGGCTCGCCCGTCGGTATTACCGACGCTACACCGACGGAATAGTCCGTCGGTAAGTACCAAAAATTTTTTAAAAAAATTTTATTTGCGATCGGGATCCGACCCGATCCCGATTGCTTACATAATTGCTTAAAATTCAATACACGATCAAAATTCAATACACGATCAAAATTGCTTAAATAATTCAATACACAAATCTACATTACATCCAACAGAATAAACAAAATCGTGCTAAGGCATCGAATGGTGTTCCGGAATTGGCAGAGGATCGATCAAGTAAGAAGCAAATAGAATTTTGCTACTGATTATGACAACTATACCCCTCACTAGAATGCTTGAAAAAGCTCTGTGAAATATTAAAACAACATAGTAAACATTAACAAAAACTTATATGAGAAATAATTTAACAAGAATGTGAGTATATTAATACGTACCGTGGAGTATATTAAATTGTCCTTCGCTGACTCGACTCCATCCCTGCCATTTCAAAATCAATTCCAAAGAATCAAGATTCAATTGTCATTTTATATATTTAAACATAAATTAAATTATCATAAAAATTGAACATACCTCAACAGAGATCAAGTAACTTCATTAGGCTCGCATAGTTTCGGTCATGCTGGTAGTTCAAAGATAAGAGATTTAGAGTACAATAAATAAATCAATAATTCAAATTTGTTAAGGCTTTTCTTTTTTTCTTTTTAATTTGTGTTTGCAAGGGATAGAATAATTTTTTTTTTAAATCGTTCCCTCAAAGCTTTTTAAAAAACAGATTAAATTTTAGAAAAGAAATCGGACACAATAAAATTTTCGAACAAATACAAAAAAAATTCAAAACCCTAATTTTTTTTGACTTTACCCCAAAAAATTTCAAAAAAAAAAAATCACACATAAAAACTGGAAAAGAATCGAAAATTATTCCAGAACATACATCCCAAATCAAAACAAAAAGAACATGTTACCATACATCCAAATATAAAACAAAAAAAACAAAGAAGGGATGTGCTCACCTGACTTGGACGGCGGCGTGGCGGGGAGGGACGGTAGGGTGTCGCGGACGGTGGGGATGGGCGAACGGTCGCAGCGAGGACGGCCGGAGAAGGGGGTGGCGCCGCTGCGAACGTGGGCAAGGGGAAGCATGTGGCGGAGGAGACGGTCGGAGTGGGGGAGAGGGAGAGACATAGAGAGAGCCGGTCGGAGTGGCGGAGGAGACGGTCGGAGTGGGGGAGAGGGAGAGACATAGAGAGAGGGATGGAAAATACGCGTGAAATGAGAGAAAGTTACATTTATATTCGGAAATGGCGACGGAAATTTCGGTCGGCTTTGGCTCGTTGCCGTTAGCGACGGAAATGGCGACGGATATTTCGGTCGGCTTTGGCTCGTTGCCGTTAGCGACGGAAATGGCGACGGATATTTCGGTCGGCTTTGGCTCGTTGCCGTTAGCAACGGAAATGGCGACGGATATTTCGGTCGGCTTTGGCTCGTTGCCGTTAGCGACGGAAATGGCGACGGATATGTTCCGTCGCCATTGGATTTTTATAACCAAATGATAAATAATTAAATTATAAGTTAATTAATAAAATAACCAAATGATAAATAATTAAATTATAAGTTATAACCAAATGATAAATAATGAAATCTTATAAATTGTACAAAATAAAATAGCTAGGTTACATTAATTTAATATTCATCTTCATCTTCGTCTTCATTTTCATTATTTGCCACATCTTCCTCTTCCTCCTCATCTTCTTCATCCTCATCTTCTTCATCCTCCCCCTCGTCATGTTCATCCTCCTCCTCATGTCCACTATCGTTTTCAATAACAATCAATTGTGGATTTGCAGCCGTCAAGTCTACCGAAAGATTAAAATCTCCCGCAAACACTTCAGTTTGATTCTCTATTTGTTCCATTTGAAACGGAGGTTCATCTTCGTCGTTGTTTTCCTTTTGGGGGACCTCCACCATTGACCTTGCCTTCACTTTGCAAACAGCGTGCCATTCTGATCTATTACGTTTTCCAGCTCCTGGATACGTGCAGTAGTAGACTTGAGATACCTGAGAGGCAAATACAAACGGATCATCCCCGCTATACTTCCTTTTCGAATTAACATCCACAAGCTTGTACTCCGGATGAATTTTGGTTCCTAAAGGGGATGTGTCAAACCAATGGCACTTGAACAACATTACGGTTTTCACTGGATTTCCCGGATATTCAATTTCAACGACTTCGTGCAACACCCCAAAGTAATCACTTGCATCTGCATTGTAATTCGCACCCCTAAGACAAACACCACTGTTGTTAGTCGTTCTTGTTGATGCATACTCTGATGTATGAAACCTGTAGCCTTTCACAATATAGCCGTTGTAAGTCCTCACACGCCGTAGTGGTCCTTTGCTGAGATCCTGTAAGAACCGGCTCTGAAAATCGTGCGATTGTCCCTATACGTACAGTTAAAATTAACATTAATCAAAACAATTATTTGTTCACGTAAAATTCAATTAATGATACTCACATAACGTTGGAACCATCGGGCAAATTGACGTTGAAGACTAGTATCTATGTCTCTATCTGAGATGTTTTGATCTGCATGTCGTAGTTCTTGTGTATACATCCTAATAATTCACAACACAATTAGATGATAAATGACGCACGTTTAGTGCTATTTAATTAGATGGTAAATATATGAAATACTTACTCAATGTAAGGCTGAACTTCATCACAATTCAATAACACGTACGTTTGTGCTATTTCAGCCTCTGTGTGTGTTGACCAATATCGTTCAGTGGCTTTTCCTATAGGTCGCCCCTTAGACTTGAATACAGAGAGCATGCCATCGACTTCTTGTTGCGTACCTCTACCATCGAAGTTACGTGGTTCATTCCTGATCCTCGTGTTGACACGGTCTTCAAAATAATATGAACAAAACATGCCAACCTCTTCATTCAAATACGCATTAACAATCGATGCTTCGACGTTTGCCTTCTGTTTAGCATTGCGCTTCAAGTTGTGGAGATACCTAAAATTATAATAGTTAACAAATTAAAATAAGGCTCCATATACTAAAAACTAATTAAATGAGAGAAATAGAATTGTTCACCTCTCAAATGGGTACATCCACCTGTACTGCACTGGACCACAAATCCTAGCTTCATACGCTAAGTGGACAGGTAAGTGTTCCATCGAGTCAAAGAAGCTAGGTGGGAAAAAACGTTCCAACTTACACAAAATAACTGGAATGTCTCGTTCCAAACGATTCATATCATCAACCTTGATTGTTGTAGACGTTAAATCTCTAAAAAAGAGACTTAATTCAGTGACAGCCCTCCACACATTCAGAGGAAGAAATTCTCGAAACGCAATAGGTATCAAGCGCTGCATAAAAACATGACAATCATGACTCTTCATCCCTGCAACTTTGCCTTTTGTTGTGTCTACGCATCGACTCATGTTTGACACATAGCCGTCTACAATCTTAACTCTTTAATCCACCTACACAATTCCTGTTTTTGTGCCTTATCTAGTGTGTAGCAAGCCTTTGGATATTTACCTGTACGGGTATCCTGTTCCAACTCATCACGGCGACAGATAGTGTTCAACTCTTCCCTGGACTTTGGAGTATCTTTCGTCTTGCCTTCTGTGTTCATGATTGTGTGAAACACGTTGTCAAACACATTCTTCTCAATGTGCATGACATCCAAATTGTGTCGGAGCAATAGTGAACTCCAATATGGCAAGTCCCAAAAAATACTCTTTTTCTTCCAGTTACCTGGGATTCCTTTGTTGTGTTCTTCTGCATTTTCCTCCGTAGTTTTTTTCAAACCCGTCCACTCAATCTCATGTAACAGACTTTGTCCTGTAAGATTAATAAATGTTAGAATAAATGTAACCCAAAAAAACATGTTAAAATAAATGTATAAAATACCATTTCGAAGGGGCGGTCGATTGTTTGTGACTGTTCTATTCTTCGTGAAGTCCACCTTATTCCTTCGAAATGGATGATCTCGAGGTAAAAACGTTCGGTGATTATCGAACCATGAAACTTTTCTACTCTTCGGGAGACTGAAAGCTTCAGAATATTCCATACAATACGGACAAGCTTGCTTTCCGGCTGTACTCCACCCGGACAACATAGCATATGCAGGAAAGTCGCTAATGGTCCACAATAAAGCAGCACGCATCGTGAAGTTCTGTTTCCTAGAAACATCATACGTTTGGACTCCGTTATCCCATAGGAAGATCAAGTCTTTAATAAGAGGCTGGAGATAAACATCAAGTTTATGCTTTGGATTCGACGGACCAGACACCAATACAGTCAGAAACATTGTTTGAGGTTTCATACACATCCATGGAGGTAGATTATACGGAGTCAGTATCACCGGCCACAAAGAATACTTCTTTCCATAACTCCCAAACGGTGCAAAACCATCAGTACTCAAGCCTAATCTCACATTCCTCGGTTCACAAGCAAATCCTGGAAACACATTATCAAGGTGTTTCCAAGCTTCAGAGTCGGACGGATGTCTCATATCCCCAGCCTCAGTATCTTCAGAATTTCTTGCATGCCACGTCATGTGTTGAGCTGTAGCACTAGATTGAAACAATCTCATTAAACGAGGAATGATAGGAAGATAATACATCCTCTTGTGTGGAACTTTCTTTTTTGTCTTGCTCGATTGACCACCTGGTCCCTTCCGTCGTGGCTCTTTGTACCGGGGATGGCCACACATTCTACACATAAGAAGATCGCTATCGTCATCACCCCAGTATAACATGCAACCATTCACACAACAATCAATCTTCTCAACCGGCAAACCCATATTCTTCATCAGTTGTTTGCTCTGATGAAACGTCGTAGGTACTTTATTATCGACAGGACAAATCTCACTGCATAATTGTGTCATTTGCTCATATGCTCTGTTAGATAGCTTGTTCTCCATCTTGATAGCCATAAGTCGAGCATTAAATGACAACTGAGAATGAGAATCACACCCTGGGTACAAATCTTGATCGACTAATTTGAGCATCTCATAAAACTGAAATGCTTCATCCGTTGGTTCCTCCTCTATATTTGACATACCGGCTTCCATCACCATTGTTTGATACATATCGGGTTCTTCCACCCCAAACTCTTGATCGTTACTGGTGCCGACATGCTCAACGTGTACGGGTTGTTCATAAATTGTAGTAGTGTAATAGTACAAGACTTGATCAAAATTATAAGGCCACCGTTGTTCGCCATGACTTGTCCAATTATAGTAATTATCAACGAACCCATTCATAACAACGTGGCATAAGACTTCATCAATGCTTTTAAATGATCTATTCTTACATTTCTTAGCATTACACGGACACCTAATACAATCCTCAGACATGTAATGTGGGTGTAGCTTTGCAAATTCAACAAATGACACGAGTTTATCATAAAATTCAACATTCACATTTCCTAAAACGAGCCTAGGAGTACAATACATCCACCGACGATCCGGCAATTCCATCTGTTAAACAATTTGACCAAAATAAAATTACACACTAAAAATTAAACACTAAAAGTAAAAATTATGTAGTAAAATTACACACTAAAAAACTAAACACCAATTTAAAATTACACACTAAAAAACATACCTTAAATTTTCGCTCCAATCCAAATTTTTTGCTCCACACTAAAAATTTTCGCGTGTTTTGAGGTTCTGGAACATTTTTCAATACTACATGCCGACGGAAATGTCAGTCCGTCGGTATATCACGCGCCGAAATTCCGTCGGTATTGGCAATACCGACGAATAATTTCAGTCGGTAACACATATTTCAAATGTATATCACGCGCCGAAATTCCGTCGGTATTGCCAATACCGACGGATAATTTCAGTCGGTAACACATATTTCAAATGTATGTCAAATCAGTCAGATTCCGTTGACCAATTTTCAGTCGGTATTTACATTACCGACGGAATTTCCGTCGGCATTGAACATGTGTCAATACCGACGGAATCACTTTCCGTCGGTAAAGACGCGTATAAAAAAAATTTAACTGCGTATTCTTAACACTCCAACCACACTCAAAACAACCTACTTCTTCACAAACATCAAAAATTAAAAAAATACAGAAACTCATGTCTTCATCTTCGACATCCATGAAAATTGTGGTATGCCATTGTGGAAAAGAAGCTCGTGTGTGCATGTCGAAGCAAGAAAAAAGCAGAGATAGACTATTTTATACTTGCCGAGATTCACTAAATGGTAATGGATGCTCCTTTTTTGTTTGGGCCGATGAACACGAAATTCACGGACAAGGAACGAGTTCACACGGAATGTTTCCGGGCATGGTGAGGAGAATTGACTCACTTTTGCTTGAAAATCAAGAGCTCAACAACAAGTTGAATCATGCGCAACTAGTTGGGGATATGTATAAGGATACATCTGACCAACTAACCTCAGAATTAGGATTTGAAGCTGGAAAAGTTGAAGAGCTAAAGAAGCAGAGGAACTTTCTTGTTGTGGCCATAGTATTCTGTGTTCTACCCTATGTGTTCAAGTTTATAGGTTGGATGTAATCCTAAGTTTATGTCTCTAATATGTATTGCTAAGTTTATGTAATGTTAAGTGTATGCATGTAATGTAACCACAACAACAGCCTTTCTTCAAGGCAATTTTCAATGAAAATGTTGTTTATCTATCACATAAAACATCCAAATTTAAATATACACATTCTTAACACATAAAACACACATAACTAAAATTAAAAAACTGATACTTAAACATAAAAGTAAATAGTTCAACAAAAATGCAGATAAAAAATAAATAGTTCTACGAGACATAAAAGTAAATAGTTCTACGAGACATAAAAATAAAATTGTTAAACACATAAAAAAAAAAAATTATTCAAAGTCACTCATTGACCATAGTAGAATATATCAATGTCGTCATCGTTGCCAACGTACTGACCCATGATGTCATCATCGTGCTGCATGGTCGGGACATAGGGGGAGGGGGCTGAGGGGGCTGGGGGAACAGGCACGTTCACGTTGGCCGTCGGTGGAGGAGCTTGCATGGTTCTCCGATAAACCTCCTCGATCTTCTCGTCCGACCACCCCATCTCTCGACCCATATTCACATGCATCACATGCATGTAATGGTTGAATTGTGCCATCGTCACATCAGGAGTTGGGGTGGAAGATACGGAACCCTGCGATGCCGTCTGGGACGGACCAGCGCCGGAAATGACATCAGCGCTCATACGACCAAGGCCCAGAACTCGTCCGCGGGTGGTGGGGGCAACTTCCAAATAAGCCCGGTCCACCTCCTCGACTGTAGGGGCACTGCTGGTTCCGGCTTGAGTAGGGTCGACTTGAGTTCCGATCTCGGCAATCCTCCGGTTCATCTCCAACTACATAATTAATAATTTTAAATTAATAGAATAAATTATAAAAAATGTATTTAATTAAACAATTTTATTACTTACATGGAGGTTAGTTGTGCGCCCGTATGTGGATTGCTGTGTATCAGCATTAAACGGATGAGCAATGCTCATCCGGTCCAAGTGAGTGGGTACACGCCCCGTATCCCGTTCCTAATAATTAAATTTATATATTATATATATTAAATATATAATTAAATTTATTAAAATTAATTAAAAAATTAATAAACACTTACAATGACCATCGACTGCTCAAGGATGGACCGGGCTCCAGTCCGATGCCTGGACATCCCACCCCCATCGTCGGATCTCCGGTTGGCCTTAGCAATCTCACACTTCCTGATGTACTCCGGATCCAGCCACTCCCTCGTCAATGAATCCCACAACACAACATCATTATCATCCTTACCCAAGCTCTGCGTCGTCCCATCGCGCCGCCATGCCATTCTCCATTCGTTCATTAAATCCTTATACCGCTGTTGCGCCGATTTACAGAAATACTTGAACATAGCCTGGTCTGAGTAAATATTCCGATCCCAAGTGGTTTGTTTCTGCACATATAATAAATTGTTTATTATTGAACAAATTAACAAACATTAATTAAATAATTACTACCTGAAATTCTTCGAAGTACGCCAAATTTTTTTGTTTTGGGACCTTCGACCAGGTAATTGCACCCGCAGAGATCGGTAAAGAGCCAAAAGCAACTGTGCATGCCCTGGAGACCTCGTTACCAGGTAACAATCTGTGACATTAATTAACAAACAAAACACATTATAAATTAAAACGAATGTGAAATTAATTAATTATTAATTATTAAACAATAAAAGTATTTAATTACTTACACTCCTCCACTTGTAGCCCAAACGCGCTCCCGGCCATCCCGAGCAGGAACAACAGGATGGTCCCGGACAGACGAATGAGACGACGACTGATCAGGCGACGGGTGTGGAATGGGTGGCGGAGGCGACGATAATGGTGTTCGTGACAGTGTAGGCGCCGGCGCCTCGGGTCTAAGTTTGGATCGACTCTTCCTCGATCGGCTACGTGACCCGGAGGCCCCGTGAGATCCCGAGCCACCAGAGGCACCAGCACCATTTCCAGTCATCTATTTAATTTAAACATTTAAATTAATAAATTATATATATAATACTAATTAATTAATAATAAATTTCTTAATTTAATAAAAAACAATAATCTAATAAATTAAAATTTAATCCCTAAATAATAACCTATTTTAAGAAATAATAACCTATTTTAATAAATAATTTTTTATTCAATCAGCAATACCTAATTTAATCAATAATAACCTATTTTAATAAATAATTTCCTATTTTATTCAACAATAACTAATTTCCTATTTTATTCAACAATAACTAATTTATTCAATAATTTTCAACTTTAATTAACAATTTTCTATTTTAATTAACAATCTATAACCTAATAAATTTAGTAACAATTTTTTCTAACTTTAAAATAACAATTTCCTAATATAATTAACAAAGCCCCTAATTTAATCAATAATTTCATAATTAGTAAATCAACAATATTAATCTAGCTAATTATAACGTACAATATCATAATTTAATTATGTAATTAACTCCACTCCAACGTATATGCAAATTCAACAATAATATCAATTATATATATAACATCAATTATGCAAAACATGCAATATCGATCTTAACAAATCACATCAATTTATTATAAATAACTATATACATCAACTAGCTATAGATATAGGCAATTATCCACTTACAATATCAACTAATTAATTAGATATATCAACTACATACATTCAAAATAATTAACTATATACATCAACTACAAACAATTAATTTCATATTAATCTATATAACAATTTAAATTAACACATGCAATTTAATTCATAATTATAGGCAATACATATATAACTTAAAAATTAATTACTAACAAATTAAGAAAGCGTACCGTATAGATTTTCTAATCGAGTCGAGAGATCACCTCGGCTGAGCCTCTTCTTCGCGCGATGAAGATGAAGAAGGAAAGAGTGAGGATGGAGGAGGGAGGGTTTCTGTAATCTGTTCTTCAGTTTATATACAAAAAAAAAAATTGCCTTTACCGACGGATATTTCCGTCGGTAATGACCAGATTAATTATGGTAGTTAATGCGGGTCGGTTACCGACAGATATTTCCGTCGGTAATGACCACATTTAATTTTGGGAGTCGATCAAGAAGGCGGTTAGTTAATGCGGGTCGGTTACCGACAGAATATTTACAATACCGACGGAACAATCCGTCGGCCGGTGACCCAAAAACGACACCGTGTAGAGAGTTCTGAGTGTCCGTCGGCATATCCGTCGGTATCCCGTCGGGAAAGCCGACGGACATTGAATTCCGTCGGCAGAGTCTTCTGACTTTGAATTCCGTCGGTAATCCGTCGGTACAGCCGTCGGAAAGGAAATCCGTCGGTATACATCCGTCGGCATAAACAAGCGTTTTTGTAGTGTCATGAAGAAGTCAAGCCAGCTTCTTCCTAAAACGATCCTCCAAGCTCCCACACGTTTCTGACTCCAAAACCCCGGTCTAAGCCAAAGAAATACACAGGTTTTTCAACACACAACCCTTTATGTGCTAATTGCGAAATTTCGATTTTGGTTCATGACTTTCGGTACCCAAATTTGCTGGAATTTGTGTTGTAAATGTCTTATGATAATCATGTTATATGGTAGGTGTGTTTTTGTTGGTTGAAAACGTGATTAAGTATATGAAATGATTTTTGGGAGTTTAAAATACAAACTGAGATTTGATGTTGAATGAAGTAAGTTTAGCTTTCCATATCTTTTGGTAGAAAAATGATTTTGACTCAAAACTAAAGGGGGTATGATCTCCAAGTGGTAGGGGTTTTAATGTAAAAAAAAAGACACAAATCGACCGAATATATTGAGAGTTATTCAATTTTGAAAGTTTGGGCAGTAAGTTGGGAAATCAGGAAAATAGGGTATTTCATTTTCGGTTCATAACTTTAGAGTCACTTTTACTCAAGTTTGACACACGTTTCTTCACAAAGTTTTTTGTTGCCAGTAAACTTGAGATGACGTAATTTAGTTAACTCGAAGAAAAATGTTTTTTGAATTATCCGTTTTACGGGAATAAAATCACGAACATAGGAGAAAATTTCAGTTATTTTATGTCTCTTGACCAACTAACAAGGACCAGTTTTGAAATTGCATAAAACACGCCTTTTGTTTAATTGCCATATATTCACAAATAATTTTCTTGACCAAACAACTTGTGATAATGCGTTTACAGTAGCCGCGATGTCCATATGCACGACCAGGACCAAAAATTGATAAATAATATGCGAAAAACACCTTTTTTCATTATAAAATCTAAAGAACGAGATTTAACGTCCTCGTTAAATTCTCAAGTGACCAAATAAATATTTAAATGTATTATTCCGATATTTAAAACCAAAGAAATAATATTTTTCTTTGAAAATAATTATATGCATTACTACGACAACCTTTAAGGAATTATATATATCCCCACAAAAGAATATAGTAAAGACAACAAATATCCTTCTTTTTTAGAACAACAAATATCACTAATTATTAATGAATAATTTCACTTATTTGGTACTAGTACACATTAGAATAGATATTCAACAGCCACCATAATAACAATGTACGCACCTGCTTATACATACATGGATAATATATACCAAGCAATCCTCATTGTCAACATAGATTTTCCGACATTGAAATTCACAACCACTACAACTGAAAAAAAAAAAATATATACATGATGTATTAAGGCTGCAGATTTGTTTTATTGGGGGTCTGATGTATATACACACGCACTAGAACACATTTAACATGTATATGGAGAAAAAAATTATTTACGTCCCGTAACTTTTACCTTTTTTGAAAAACGTCCCAAAATAGTTAAAATTTTAATTTACGTCCCATAACTTTTTCAATTGCTTAATTTACGTCCAATTTTCACTAGAAATCCCTAAATTTATGTAAATGGGACGTAAATTGAGCAATTAAAGAAGTTATGGGACGTAAATTAAATTTTTAATTAAAATGAGACGTTATGCGAAAAAGATAAAAATATTAAACAAATGTGTACAATTCACTATAAAATTAATGTAGTTTATGTTATTAAATCAAATAAAAAAATAATTCATTTATTCATAAATTAATTATTCATAAATTAACTTATTTCAATATAAAAAAATAATTCATTTATTCATAAATTAATTATTTATTATAAAAATCAATTAACTTACCTAATTAATTATTAGAAAAATTATTAACTTACCTAATTATAAAAAAAATATAATTACAATATAAATATTATAAAACTATTTATTTATTTTAAAGTAATCAAATAAATATAAAAATTTATCTAAGTATTACACAAAGTGGGTCCACATATTTTTGTACGAACTAATATCAAATTAAAAATTATATAATAAAATTAAAAACAATAAAATTAACAAATTGTTAAAAAATATATTGTTCATCATCATCTTTAAATTACCGTGGTAAGGGGTGAGAATTTTGAATATATATATTAATTTGAGTATTTTATTTATTTATTTGGGGATTTTAAATATTTGTGGATTTTTGTATTTATTTAAAATATTAAAATAATTGTTATGTTTTAATAAGAGTTTTTGACAATTTTAATAAAAAGAATTATTTGGGATTTTTATTATTTTAAAGATAAAATTTATATTTATTTGAGTATGTTAATTGATTTTTTAAATTATATTTTTAATTAGGTTAATTGAGTTTTTAAATAATTAATTAGGTAAGTTAATTTATGTAGGTTAATTAATTATATTTACTTATTTAAATGACGTTATTCTAAATTTATTTTCGTATATTTTAAAATATTATTTAGTATTCTAAATTTTATTAGGTGAGTTAATTTTTTTATTTGATTTAATAACATAAACTATATTAATTTTATAGTGAATTGTACACATTTGTTGAATATTTTTATCTTTTTCGCATAACCTCCCATTTTAATTAAAAATTTAATTTACGTCCCACAACTTCTTTATTTGCTCAATTTACGTCCCATTTACATAAATTTGGGGGTTTTCAATGAAAATTGGACGTAAATTAAGCAATTGAAAAAGTTATGGGACGTAAATTAAAATTTTAACTATTTTGGGACGTTTTTCAAAAAAGGTAAAAGTTACGGGACGTAAATAATTTTTTTCTCCATGTATATGATACTGCAGCTTTTTAATGTAAAAGAAAATTCGAGTGATCAACTATATTCTTCACTTTCATTATATAAATTATATTGATCGAGAATAAAAAAGGGATCATTAAAATACGGAAGAACTGTGTTAGGCGAAGTGCGGCCAATCAGAGCTCAGACGGTCCCTGCATTGCGTTTGCCAAAACTATTCAAGAATTTTGCAACTTTTCTTAAAAGTTAACGAGGTGGGTGTCACTACTATATTGTCGTAATGTTATATGGACTATTGGTGTATTTTGTACTAAACTAAACAAACAACGAACATATAACTAAGAACACAAGAATACAATACTAATTACTACATATTATATTATAATTTTATGATATATGATTCATGAATTGCGATTTTACGGTGGAGGTGGGAAATGTGTATGGGAATTGCACGTGGTAGAGTTGCTACCAATATGTCCCACATGAATTTTACGATGGAGGTGGGAAGTGTTTAAGGGGATTGCATGTGATAGAGTCGCTATCAGTGTCCTGTATGATTTAATCATACAACGGAGTAGACGGAAAGCGTTTAAGGGGTAGCATGTGATAGAGTGGCTACAATATGAATTATGATAAGTGTGATATAAGATAAGTGTGATTTATGATAAGTACGATATATGATAAGTATAATATATGATGATTACAAACAAGAATATATTATGAATCCCAAGTGCATAACAAATTCACTATCCAAATAATAAGAATTATTTACGATAAAATATTATTATTAATTATTTCGGCGTACTACCAATCAGTATAACAACGTACAAGATATCCACTTAGATTTTATCTCACACCCCTTCAGGTTTCAACTTCGAGGGGCCAGGGCTGCAGCAGGGATGACACGGAGTTTCCCGATAATAAAATACTATAAATTTTATATTATTCATGCTCGTTAAAATAAATTGAAAATCGCTTGCATAAAGACGGTTTTATTCGTATACCGAGCAACAAACCTTCCCAAAAGTTTCTCGTTGATTTATATGTGTGTCCTTCTCAAAATAATTACTACTTTTCACACAAATCCTAAGTTTTAAATAAATGGGCCCACACTACTTCTATTGCAAATTATTTATGTTGCAAACTCTTATCTTTTTTCACTTGTATTATTATATTTTAAAAGAAATTTTCAAGCTCGTCTTTTTGGTCACTAAGTGGTGACTCGAATTTAGAGTGTCCAAGCCTCAAGGGCTACATTTCGGATTTGGGGCGTTATAGGTGGTATCAGAGCGCAAGTTCCAAACCTTAAAAAAATGGGAATTTATAAACAAGCAAACCCTTTTATAGAAGTCATTTCGTAAAACCTTCATATTACATGCACTTTTAAAACTACATGAACATGGTTACTAGTAGGAAAATGTGTCTCCTTGCCGCGACCGAAGCACCTCATTGTAGGTTATTACTTTAAAGGAAACTTTTAAACCAACAATGATACAAAAATGTTACGAGGACTTGATTAAGCCTAACACATAAAAAAATTACGAAAGTGAGAGATTATAAGTTATACCTTGATAAGAAATGTTTACAAAATAAAAGGAGTACACTATAATTTGTTTATCAAATTATTTGAAATATGTGAATTATGTGTGAAATTTTGTGCTTACGTGCCCAAGGTGTTAAAAATTTTTCATATATGACTGTGTTACATCCTCCCTTACATTTCTCACTCTAGCCCCTCCCATTTTTTGCCTAGGAAAGCTATGACCATAGTTGATCGCTACCGTAATGTAGTTCAGTATTCCCTGGAACTGATTACAACATACGTCATTCGCTTCTGTGAGCTTCGTGCGAACGCCGTTGCCATATATTTTATTGATTCAGACCTCATTGCGGCCACACGTTTTGCTAACGGGGTTAGCGAGCCCTACCACCTCATAGCACAGGGTATTCTTTACCGCATGGCGACAAATGACCTGATCCCGGAGGGACACATCCACATAAAGGCCTTCTTTACTGAAGTCATTCGAAGGATCACGACTTCTAGCGAAAGTCGACGATTGTCGGAGGTGGCCACAACTGCTACCCATGCCGATGCAGCCATCGGGAGGGTATTTCGAGAGGATGTAACACAGTCAGAGCTCAGACGTTTGTATTGTATTGTCATAATGTTATATGGATTGTTGGTGTATTCTGCACTAAACTAAACAAACACGAACATATAACCAAGAACACAATAATACAATAATAATTACTATATTATATTATAATCTTATGATATATGATTCATGAATTGCGATTTTACGGTGGAGGTGGGAAATGTGTGTGGGGATTGCACGTGGTAGAGTCGCTACCAATGTCCCACATGAATTTTACGATGGAGGTAGGAAGTGTTTATGGGAATTGCATGTGATAGAGTCGCTATCAGTGTCCTGTATGATTTAATTATACAACGGAGTAGACGGGAAGCATTTAAGGGGTAGCATGTGGTAGAGTCGCTACCAGTGTCCCATATGAATTATGATAAGTATGATATAAGATAAGTGGGATTTATGATAAGTACGATATATGATAAGTATAATATATGATGATTATAAACAAGAATATATTATGAATCCCTAGTGCATAACAAATTCACTATCCAAAGAATAAGAATTATTTACGATAAAATACTATTATTAATTATTTCGGCGTACTGCCAATCTGTATAACAACGTACAAGATATTCACTTACATTTTATCTCACACCCCAAAACAATTATCTTTTCAGGTTTCAACTTCGAGGGGCCGGGGCTGCAATAGGGATGACACAGAATTTTCCTATAAATAAAATGTTATAAACTCTATACTATTCATGCTCGTTAAAATAAATTGAAAATCGCTTGCACAAAGACGGTTTTATTCGTATACCGAGCAACAAACCTTCCCAAAAGTTGCTCGTTGATTTATATGTATGACCTTCTCAAAATAATTACTTTGTACTATTTTTCACATAAATCCTAAATTTTAAATAAATGGGCCCACACTACTTCTATTGCAAATTATTTCTGTTGTAAAACTCTTATCTTTTCACTTGCATTATTATATTTTAAAAGAAATTTTCAAGCTCGTCTTTTTAGTCACTAAGTGGTGACTCGAATTTAGAGTGTCCAAGCCTCAAGGGCTACATTCCGGATTTTGGGCATTACAGGTGGTATCAGAGCGCAAGTTCCAAACCTTAAAAAAAAATGGGAATTTTAAAACAAGCAAACCCTTTTATATAAGTCGTTTCGTAAAACCTTCATATTACATGCACTTTTAAAACTACATTAACATGGTTACTAGTGGGAAAATGTGTCTCCTTGCCGTGGCCGAAGCACGTCATGGTACGTTGTTACTTTAAAGGAAACTTTTAAACCAACAATGATACAAAATGTTACGAGGACTTGACTAAGCCTAACACACGAAAAATTACGAAAGTGAGAGATTATAAGGCATACCTTGATAAGAAATTTTTACAAAATACAAGGAGTACAGTATAATTTATTTATCCGATTATTTGAAATATGTGAATTATGTGTGAAATTATGTGCTTACGTGCCCAAAGTGTTAAAAACTTTTCATATATGACTATGTTACATCCCCCCCCCCCCCAATACGATACTAACTCTAGCCCCTCCCTTTTTTTGCCTAGGAAAGCTATGACCATCGTTGATCGCTACCGTAACGTAGTTCAGTATTACTTGGAACTGATTACAACATACGTCATTCGCTTCCGTGAGCTTCGTGCGAACGCCATTGCCTTAGATTTTATTGATTCAGACCTCGTTGCGGCCACACATTTTGCTATCGGTGTTAGTGAGCCCTACCGCCTCATAGCACAGGGTATTCTTCACCGCACAACGACATATGACCTGATCCCGGAGGGACACATCCACATAGAGGCCTTCTTTACTGAAGTCATTCGAAGGATCACGACTTCTAGCGAAAGTCGACGATTGTCGGAGGTGGCCACAACTGCTACCCATGCCGATGCAGCCATGGGGAGGGTATTTCGAGAGGATGTAACATAGTCGGAACTCAGACGTTTGTACTGTTTTACCATAATGTTATATGGACTGTTGGTGTATTCTGCACTAAACTAAACAAACACGAACATATAACTAAGAATACAATAATAATTACTATATTATATCATAATTTTATGATTCATGAATTGCGATTTTACGGTGGAGGTGGGAAATGTGTGTGGGGATTGCACGTGGTAGAGTCGCTACCAGTGTCCCACATGAATTTTACGATGGAGGTGGGAAGTGTTTATGGGGATTGCATGTGATAGAGTCGATATCAGTGTCTTGTATGATTTAATCCTACAACGGAGTAGACGGGAAGCGTTTAAGGGGTAGCATGTGGTAGAGTCGCTACCAGTGTCCCATATGAATTATGATAAGTATGATATAAGATAAGTGGGATTTATGATAAGTACGATATATGATAAGTATAATATATGATGATTATAAACAAGAATATATTATGAATCCCTAGTGCATAACAAATTCACTATCCAAAGAATAAGAATTATTTACGATAAAATACTATTATTAATTATTTCGGCGTACTGCCAATCTGTATAACAACGTACAAGATATTCACTTACATTTTATCTCACACCCCAAAACAATTATCTTTTCAGGTTTCAACTTCGAGGGGCCGGGGCTGCAATAGGGATGACACAGAATTTTCCTATAAATAAAATGCTATAAACTCTATACTATTCATGCTCGTTAAAATAAATTGAAAATCGCTTGCACAAAGACGGTTTTATTCGTATACCGAGCAACAAACCTTCCCAAAAGTTGCTCGTTGATTTATATGTATGACCTTCTCAAAATAATTACTTTGTACTATTTTTCACATAAATCCTAAATTTTAAATAAATGGGCCCACACTACTTCTATTGCAAATTATTTCTGTTGTAAAACTCTTATCTTTTCACTTGCATTATTATATTTTAAAAGAAATTTTCAAGCTCGTCTTTTTAGTCACTAAGTGGTGACTCGAATTTAGAGTGTCCAAGCCTCAAGGGCTACATTCCGGATTTTGGGCATTACAGGTGGTATCAGAGCGCAAGTTCCAAACCTTAAAAAAAAATGGGAATTTTAAAACAAGCAAACCCTTTTATATAAGTCGTTTCGTAAAACCTTCATATTACATGCACTTTTAAAACTACATTAACATGGTTACTAGTGGGAAAATGTGTCTCCTTGCCGTGGCCGAAGCACGTCATGGTACGTTGTTACTTTAAAGGAAACTTTTAAACCAACAATGATACAAAATGTTACGAGGACTTGACTAAGCCTAACACACGAAAAATTACGAAAGTGAGAGATTATAAGGCATACCTTGATAAGAAATTTTTACAAAATACAAGGAGTACAGTATAATTTATTTATCCGATTATTTGAAATATGTGAATTATGTGTGAAATTATGTGCTTACGTGCCCAAAGTGTTAAAAACTTTTCATATATGACTGTGTTACATCCCCCCCCCCCAATACGATACTAACTCTAGCCCCTCCCTTTTTTTGCCTAGGAAAGCTATGACCATCGTTGATCGCTACCGTAACGTAGTTCAGTATTACTTGGAACTGATTACAACATACGTCATTCGCTTCCGTGAGCTTCGTGCGAACGCCATTGCCTTAGATTTTATTGATTCAGACCTCGTTGCGGCCACACATTTTGCTATCGGTGTTAGTGAGCCCTACCGCCTCATAGCACAGGGTATTCTTCACCGCACAACGACATATGACCTGATCCCGGAGGGACACATCCACATAGAGGCCTTCTTTACTGAAGTCATTCGAAGGATCACGACTTCTAGCGAAAGTCGACGATTGTCGGAGGTGGCCACAACTGCTACCCATGCCGATGCAGCCATGGGGAGGGTATTTCGAGAGGATGTAACATAGTCGGAACTCAGACGTTTGTACTGTTTTACCATAATGTTATATGGACTGTTGGTGTATTCTGCACTAAACTAAACAAACACGAACATATAACTAAGAATACAATAATAATTACTATATTATATCATAATTTTATGATTCATGAATTGCGATTTTACGGTGGAGGTGGGAAATGTGTGTGGGGATTGCACGTGGTAGAGTCGCTACCAGTGTCCCACATGAATTTTACGATGGAGGTGGGAAGTGTTTATGGGGATTGCATGTGATAGAGTCGATATCAGTGTCTTGTATGATTTAATCCTACAACGGAGTAGACGGGAAGCGTTTAAGGGGTAGCATGTGGTAGAGTCGCTACCAGTGTCCCATATGAATTATGATAAGTATGATATAAGATAAGTGTGATTTATGATAAGTACGATATATGATAAGTATAATATATGATGATTACAAACAAGAACATATTATGAATCCCTAGTGTATAACGAATTCACTATCCAAAGAATAAGAATTATTTACGATAAAATACTATTATTAATTATTTCGGCGTATTGCCAATCTGTTTTTTTTTTTTTTAAATTCTGTCATACCTATATAATGTAAATATATATTCTTTTCTCTTTAGACTTTTACTACTTTTTATTATGGTACCCCCCAATGAACATGGAAGCGGATGTGGACGTGGACGCGGACGACCTCATATCGATCGATAGGTAGTCCGAGAACCATATGAGGGTTTTGTTGGACAAGAGCAACCACCCAACTCCGGGCAAGAACAACCACCTAATGCAGCATTTAGGGCTGACATAGCAAGGGAATTCTTTAATTCTTTCCAAAACTACATGCAACAACAAACACCACCACCACCACCAAATGTACCTATGCCACATATGGTGCCTAGGGCCAATGACTACGTCGAACTGTTTCGATGACTTCAACCACCTAAGTGTAATGGAAGAGAAGGTCCCATGAACACAGAGGAATGGATTGTAGGGCTAGAACGCATCTATCGACATATGACTCTAATAGATGCACATAAAGTATCTTGTGCACAGTTCAAGTTGATGGAAGATGCAACCCAGTGGTGGGAATCATATGAAAGGTCTCTGAATGTCGAAGTATGACAAACTTTTACATGGGAAGAATTTAAATGAGCAGTTATGTAAATATACTTCCCACACGTTCTATGCGATCAGAAGGAATAAGAATTTGTCAACCTACAACAAGGGACCCTCTCAGTGATTGAATATGAGAGGAGGTTTAACCAACTTTCGAGGTACGCTCCACATTTGGTGGAAATTGATGAAAATAAGGTAAGAAGGTTTGAACGGGGTTTGAGGCCCGAAGTCGGAGGAGTAGTAGCACGGTTGAAACTACCAAGTTACAATAAAGTCTTTGATCGAGAACTGATTGTCTCGATCGGTTTGGGTTTGGAGTTCAAACAAGCTTCGACAACTACATCTGTTAACCGCAATTGGCAGCCAAACTTCAAAAGAACCCGGATCCACCACCTAGGGGAAACAACTTCAATGCCCCAAGGACCCTACAAAACTGTTCCAAATCTAGAAAGAAGCACACCGGAGCTTACCTCCAAGGAACTGGGACTTGTTGTCGTTGCCATCAAGTGGGACACAAGATCACTAAATGCCCCATACCACCAAAGGGCCAACCTGCAATGATGAACAATCTGAACCACCAGCCTATGGGATATAATGAGTACCGACCCCTGCCTATGGGGAACTATCAGGCCCAACAACCGCTTGTACCAAACAACCACTTGCCCGGACTGCTAAGAAGAGGTCCACCCAATCAAAGTTAGAGGGGACGTGCTCAAGTGAATGTTATCCTACAAGATAAAATGGATGGTGATGGGCCAATACTCGAGCATCAGGAGCAACCCGAGGAACATGAAACCCTATCAGGTACATTACTTATACTTGAGATGCATACGTCTGCATTGTTTTATACAGGAGCATCCTACACCTTTATGTCTGAATTTTTTTGAAATAAGGTATGAATTATAGGGGAGAAAGGAAGTACCTTAAGCGTAAGTGTTCCATTTGGAACCATGATAAAAATAGAAACCCAAGTTAGAGGATTGGACATAGTATTGGATGATCACCAAATTAAAACTGACTTTCATGTCCTCAATATGAAAGATTTTGATATAATCTTGGGTATAGATTGGTTGACGAGAAACATAGCCGTGATAAAGTGTTCGGAACGTGAAATTGATTTTGAAATAGACGACGGCCAACGTTTCACTTTTCGTGGAATCAAGGCTAAGACGGGAGCATAAGTGATATTCGCAACCAAGGCTGTGAAATTATTATAAAAATGAAGATGTCAAGGGTACTTACTCCATATTACAGTAGAGAAGAAGGACAAGGAATCACCGTCCGGAGTGCTAGTAGTAAGAGATTATCTTGACATATTTCCCAAAGAATTAAGCGGAGTGCCCCCTGATCGTCAATAATTCACCATTGACTTCATACTTGGAGTCACACCAGTATCAAAGGCACCATACCGAATGGCGCTAAAGGAATTGGAGGAGTTGAAGGAATAACTAGAAGACTTGTTGAAAAATAAGTTCATCAAGCCTAGTGTATCCCCTTGGGGAGTGCCAGTCCTGTTTATGAAAAAGAATGACGAATCTTTTCGTATGTGCATTGACTATCGAGGACTCAATGATCTAACCATCAAGAACAAGTACCCTTTACCGTGAATTGAAGACTTTTTCGACCAGTTGAAGAATGTTAGTGTATTCTCAAAGATCTTTGAGGTCTGCGTATCATCAATTGAAAGTCAAAGAAAGTGACATTCTGAAGATAACTTTTAGAACACGCTACGGACATTATGAGTTTACAGTAATGCCTTTCGGGGTGACGAATGCTCCAACAATCTTTATGGACTTGATGAATATAGTCTTTCATCCATATTTAGATCAATTTTTCATCGTATTCATCAACGATATACTCGTGTACTCTAAGAGCAAGAAGGAGCACGAAGAGAATCTAAAAACTGTCATAGAAACAATAAAGCGTGAGAAGTTGTACGCAAAATTCAGCAAATGCGAATTTTGGATTGATCGAGTCATGTTCTTAGGACACATCATCTCGGAAAAGGGAATTGAGATGGATCTAGCAAAGTTGGAGGCCATAATGGATTGGAAGACTTCGACTAATTTCAATAAAATTCGGAGTTCCTTTGGATTGGCGGGCTATTATCGGAGGTTCATACAAGATTTCTCACGTATTGCTAAGCCATTAACTTAGTTAACGAAGAAAACAAAGAAGTTTGTCTGGACGCTTATTTGTGAGGAAAGTTTTCAAGAGCTGAAAAAGAGGTTAACCTCCTCACCAGTATTAACTATCCCAGATGGATATGAGGGATTTGTTATTTACACAGATGCATCATTATCCGGACTGGGATGTGTCCTTATGAAACGTGGAAAGGTTGTTGCGTATGCATCTTGACAACTCAAGAAACACGAACAAAACTATCTGACACATGACTTAGAGTTAGTTGTCGTGATTCATGCACTAAAGACCTGGAGGCATTACTTGTATGGAGGCAAGTGTGAGATCTATACGGACCACAAAAACTTGAATTTACACATAATGAACTAAATATGCGTCAGAGAAGATGCCTTGAGTTTGTAAAGGATTACGATTACATTATCCATTACCATCCTGGGAAAGAGAACGTGTAGCCGATACCTTGAGCAGGAAAGGAAGCATAAAACTCAACGTCGTACCAACCATAAAAAAAATTCTAATCAGAGAACTTTCTCAAATGAATTTGGAATTTTCAACATAGTGTTGTGCGAATTCCATGATTTTTGCACACGTTGCTACCAACCTTGAGAGAACGAATCAGGAATGCACAACGAGGTGACAAATTCCTCGATGGAATGAGGATACGAGTGGAGAAAGAAAACATTCGAGGTTTTATCGTCGGCCACTGACGGAACACTAATGTTCAAGAATATAATTTTTGTGCCCAAAGATGAAGGCTTGAGGAATGAAATTCTCCAAGAAGCACACAACATCCCTTATACTGTACATCACGGGTAAACAAAGATGTGTCGCGGACTAAGGGAGAACTTCTGGCGAAGAAGTATGAAGCAGACAATAGCTCACTTCGTCAAAAGGTGTTTAACTTGTAAACAAGTTAAAGCAGATTACCAACGACCCTCAGGATTGCTACATGCTTTGGAGATGCCGGAGTGGAAATGGGAGAATATCACCATGGATTTCGTCGCGGGTTAACCTAAGAAGATAAAAAATCACGACGCCATCTGGGTTGTCGTGGATAAACTCACAAAAGCTGCACATTTCATTCCCGTTCGAATGACGTACTCATTGGACAAACTTGCGTAACTCTACATCTAACGACTGCATGGAGTATAGGTTTCGATAGTTTCTGATAGAGACCCTCGTTTTACCTCTAAATTTTGGAAGAGCCTACAACGAGCCTTAGGAACTAATCTAAATTTTAGTACTGCGTACATCCCTCAAACAAATGGACAATCGGAGAGGACTATTCAGACCTTGGAAGACATGTTGAGAGCATGTGCTTTGGATCTCGAAGGAAGTTGGGAGACTCACCTTCCCTTGGTAGAATTCGCTTACAACAATAATTACCAAACTACCATACAAATGTCACCATTTGAGGCACTTTATGGGAAGAAGTGCAGATCGCCTATTTGTTGGGACGAAGTTGGAGTTCAGAAGATTCTTGGGCCAGCACTCGTAGAAAGATCAGTGGAAATTGTTTCGAAGATCAAGGAGAGGATCAAGATGGCACAAGATCGACAAAAATTATATGTCGACAATCAGAGGAAGGACTTGCGATTCAAGATTGGCGAGAAAGTGTTCCTTAGAATCGCACCGATTAAAGGATTGATTCGCTTTGGGAAGAAAGGCAAATTGAAGCCTCGCTTTATCGGACCATTCAATATTTTGGATAAGGTTGGAGATGTAGCCTATCGCTTAGCTCTACCGCCCAACTTGTCACAAGTACATAACGTCTTCCACGTCTCTTCCATTAGGAAGTATATGACCGATTCGAACCATATTGTCAGCTTTAGAGACTTAGAGATAGGTTATGACTTAACTTACGAGGATGTACCAATGACCATTTTGGGAAGGAAGTTACACGTCTTGAGAAATCGAAAGATACCTTTAGTTTTAGTCCAGTGGAGTATACATGGGAGGAAAGAAGCCACTTGGGAAAAGGAAGACGAGATTTTAGCCAAATAGCCGCAATGCCTAGGAGGAACTAGTAAGTGAAATTTTGGGGACGAAATTATTTTAAGGGGGTGAGGATGTAACGCCCCGTACTAAATTTTAATAATAAATAATACATAAATAAGTTTAATAAAAGAGAACTTACTTTTAGAAAAATTTACTTGGTAAAATTTGAGTGTGTATGTTGCAAGATTTTGAATTTTGCAGGAATCAGATGAGCATTTTGAGCTGGGTGCACTCCTAGTACCTTAAAAGAATAATTAAATCACAAAACATTAAAAGGAAATTTTAAAATTCCATTCGTAGGAAGAAATCGAATATTTCGACGAATTTGGAATTTTATTAAGGAATCGAGTTAAAGAAATAATAAATAATTTTGTCACGAAACGCGACGATCAAATCACAAGAAATCCTAAACAATTAATTCTAACTATTTTGTAAAATTTACTTAACAAAACTACGATTTTAATATACAGATATGAGATACAAAGGTGTAGTAAATACCGAGTACTAACGAATAATAGGGTAATTAGAAAATATCCCTTCATTACTACTAAGGGCCACATAACATATATGAATATAGAGACTCCACGTCCTAAATCACTATTTACACACGTTCCTAAAAATATTAACCCTTTCCCATCGGAATTTCACTCATAACAATTCCTCCCCCAAATCATGTCCAAACGCTACTAAAATGAAATTTCATATATTACTCAAAGATCAAACCTCACCGTGAGAAATAACCCCTCCACTCTTGGTTGCTTCTCCCTTAATTTCCACCGTCGTCATCAAGATCCAAAGAATCGTACCTCCTTCTTGTAGTGTTTGAAGAGAAGAAATCAAAGATCCATTCCATACGCCTAGAAATGAGTAAAGAAAACACTACCTTTCATTTCTTCTTTACTGGTGCGTTCTTTTTCCTTTCCAATTCATGAAACTAACTAATTCTCCCATTTTCTTGCAAAAAAATCATGAAGAAGTTGTTGGGATATTCATCCACCCCTAATCTGATTGAAATGTATAAGTTTAGTTCGATGCCAAAACCAGATCAGTACACCAAGTGTTAGAGTAATATTTTTTTAATCTAGTAATAGGTTACCTAAGTTGTTTTATAAAGTTTAGTAGTATAAAATAGAAGTTTAAGCCTTAGTCTATGGGATCAGCTGTATGTATATCAGTTGATACCACATCTCATCAAAAATGCGTATGATCAAGACACAAAAGAGTAGAAGACTAAAGACTAGAAGACCTCGAAGTTCATTAGTGAGATCAGACTAAAAGGTTCTTGTATACATTATCAGCTGATAGTAGCTACATGAGATCTGCAAAAACAGAAGACACCAGTAGATATGAACTTCACCAGATCTTGTCTAAGAAGACTTAAAGAGCATTTATGAAGATGCATTAAAGGCAAATGATAACAGAACACAAAGAGAATTTCGGATATCATCTGATTGACTCAAACAGAAGACAAGACTGCAAGTCTAACAACTCGGCTGATGTGGACCAATGAGAATATGACAACAAAGCAATGAAGTTGACTTGGACTAGGATTTCAGAGATCATTGTAGAGTCGTACAATGCATTAAATGGACATTTAATGCACATTCCCTTTTAAGGTACTGTCGTACCAGAAATCAAGGAATACATCAACTCTTGAAGATCTCGACCCAAATATAGAAGACATGTTGCAACGGCTAGTTCCAAGATCATTTCCTCTATAAATACAAGACTTTGTTCATTGGAACAATTACAGAAACTCTACGCGAAGAACTCACCAGTTGTACTCAATAACACTTAAGCATTCTGAAAGCCTACAATCGAGTTCTATAGAGCCTGAAAGAATTCCACATCCTTAGCTCTAATTTTCCGATCCTAAGCCCGTTTCAAGATTCTTATCTTTAGAGCTTAGAACAGTGTGCTTATTTCACACTAAGTTGGTTTTACACATACATTTTACTTTATTTGTTAGAAAACCCAACCTCTGTAAAGAGTGCTTGTTCTTTATACAACAAGTAAGTCCATATACACCAAGGCGAGTGTATCTTGATCAAAAGTCTTCTCTTGGGACTATAAAGTTAGCAAGGAATATAATATCACGAATTGAGTCGTGAGAGTGGACGTAGAACAAGTTGTTTGAACCACTATAAATACTTGTGTTATTTACTGTTTATTGCATTGTTTATTCTTATATTATTAATACATACTTTGCAAAAACATAAGTTTTCAAAAGAGTCAAAATTCACTAAGTATATATTTTACAATTAACAGATGTCACTATCCGCTGATAGCATTCATTGTTTGATAAAGTCATTCTTTATTAAAAAGGTTTTCATTCAACTCACGAGTCTAAATATTTAGGGCCTACACAATTTCGCACTAGTGGCTCTTTAGATAGCTTTCCAACTGACCAACTAATATAGAAATCAGTAAGTTTGTTATCGTTATCTGCTACTCACACTCGTACTCTAAGATCAGATCATATTATCTACATCAGACGATAGAGCATATAACTCTTTTGATCATCTCATCTGATCAGCACATCAAAAAGTTTGAAAATCAAGAAAAGTCTATTCAGCCCCTAGACTTTTCCCATCATTGATACTCGTTTAGGGATCAACGAGTGGTATCAGATCAGTGGTTCTAATGAGCTATTGTATCTGGAATCCTTGACTTCTAAGGAGAAGTGCTTGTAGTTCACTTGAACATATCTATTTTTAAAAACCCTCTTTTTGTATAAAATTATACATTATGGGTTCTGACTCTTGTACTAGGAATTTGCCAAAGTTCTCCATTGAAGAATATGATTTCTGGAAGGCACGCATGGAGGCTCAGTTCTATCAAATCCATGATCTGATGTGGGACGTGACCATCTTAGGGCCAATCACTGTGATGGCTCCTGACACAGCCATTGGGAATGGTGAAGTCCCAGTTGGTCAGCTAGTCCCAAAGCCAAGTGCAGATCTCACACCAGACGAGATGAAACAAAACAACCTCGACAGAATAGCTAAGGATATGATTTTAACTTTTGTTTCTAATGAGTATGCTAGTAAAATTATTCCTCTTAAATCTGCTAAGGAAATGAGGGATACTCTAGCTATCATGTGCGAAGGCACTGAACAGATTAAGGAAAATAAGCTCATCATTGTTGTCCAACAGTTTGATAACTTTAAGATGCAGTCTGGTGAGACTATTGACTAGCTATATATTCGTTTCAAAAGAATTATTAATGAAATTGAAAATCTTGGCAAGACATACACGAAAACTGAAATAAATACTAAGATCTTGTATGCATTGCCTAAGAAATGGCAAACTAAAGTTTGAATTATCAAGGAAAATAAAGAGATGAAAAACTGGTATGTTCAAACCCTGTTTCAAACTCTTAAAGTTCATGAATATGATATCAATATGATAAATGAGACAGGTGATGATAAGACGACACCCTCTTCTTCTAAAGTTGTTGCTTTTAAAGCTTAAGTGGCCGCCAAGGGATCTATCCGCTCTAGTAAAGCTCCCAAAGTGAAAGAAGAGGAAGTTCCATCAGATCTTAGCCTTCAAGAACATATGGCATTGATGATGAAGAGATTTGATAAGCTTCAAACTCAGCATGGTAAGTACAAAAAGTTCTATAAAGATTATAAAGATAAAGGATCTAACCATGCAGGAGAATCATCATCTTATAAGTCCAAGGACCGATCAGAACGCACTCCTGAGCATAGAAGACAAGAACCTAGTTCTTCCAGAAGAGAAGCGTCTTCTGATCGAAGAGGAAGTAGCAGAAGAGATGCTACTCCTACCAAAAGCTCAAGGGATGGTAAGGATTTATGTTATACTTGTAATAAACCTAGTCATTTCAGTGTTGAGTGTCCAAACCTTACACCCAAGGAGCGAGAAGAGATAAGAGCTCACAGAGAGAGAAGATTCTCTGGAAGAAATGCCATGATGGCTGGTGAGGAAAGTAGTGATTCAAATTATGATCTACCCTCATCATGCGAATCAGGGTTCTTATCTGATGGGGATGAAGTTCTCTCTAATGAGTTCGCATGGATGGCAAGAGAGGAAGAGGTAAACTCCAAAACTATTTCAATAGATTCCTCTCCTGCGTCACACACAGATGAGTCCGACTCATCTGATGTCGATTCGACTAATCAACTTCAGTTCACTTGTGAACAATTGAAGATTGGTTTGAGATTGACAACATCAGCTTATGTGGAACTGAGGATGAAACGATGCGTCTGAGAGCTGAAATTGTTCAGTTGAAGCAGCACAAGTCAGTAGAAGAGCTACTGATTATGAATGAGAGGCTATCCGAAGAGCTAGCTCAGCTCAAGGATAAGTACTCAATTCTAAATCATGTGCATAAGAATCAACTTCTGACACATGCTACTGAAATTGAAGAGTTTCGTGTTCTTAAAACCTCGTATGATGAACTCCTCAGTAATCACAACGAGCTAATAAAAGAGAAGAATCTCTTAGACCTGAAAGTAGCCGAGATTAATAGAGGAAAGGAAGCTCTCAATCAGATTAATGGCTTTATTAGAAGTCTAAAAGAAAATTCAGGAGTAGGCTATGAAGGGAAGTCTTCTGCTAATCAACAAGGTGAGAACCAAACTTATGAAACAGAAGATGAAAACCTGACTGTTGTATGCTGGATAATTCTTCTCCACCTGAGAGTATAGACTTTGTTAGATCTGGTACTCAAGTACCTAAACCAACCCAAAGCTTGCAAAAGCCCAAGGTTGTTATCTTAAATCCACAGCCAACTCATGTTGTAGCTGACCCTAAGATGAATTTTCTTATCACTTGAAATGGTGGTAGGACAAAAGATTCTAAGGAACAGTTGTGTAATTTGAGACAGAAGAGCTATCGTCAGTTGTTGAGGATTGTGCTAGAACAACAGAAGAGTTGTGATCGGCCTAGACCCTCTTCTCAAAAGAAGTCTCAACCGAATACAACTAAGGCTAAGAAGTTGTCACCAGCTGATAAGAGACCTGTTAAGCATGCACCTCCAATTTCCTATGAAATTCTTAATAGACCTAGATCTAAGAACCAGTTACAATCAGCTCATGCACCTAAGCTGAAGGAAAATCAAAAAACATTCCATAATATGTCGCTAATTCTAATATTTTTGTTGCTAACGTGAATTAGTGATGAAATAATTTTGTAGCGGGATTTGTTGCTATACACCCATCGTTAATGTGTTTGCGACAAATATTTTAATTTTATCGCAAATGTTTGTGATGAAAATATAAGTTTCATCGTAAAATATTAGCGACGAAAATATGAGGTTCATCGCAAAATATTAGTGACTCACATTAGCAACGAAAATATTAGGATTAGCGACAAAATTTTTCGTGTAAAAAATAGTAGCTCCTTAAATCGTGGCTAACGTGTTTGCGACAAATATTTTAATTTCGTCGCTAGCTAATATTTGCGATGAAACTCATGTTTTCATCGCTTACATTTGGTTATAGATATGCGATTTACGAATCGTTCTCTAAACCCACTTCCGCACTCGACCAACCCAACCCGCACCACACCCAACCGACCCGACCCAACCCAACCCTACACGCATACCCCCTCCCCCTTTTATTTAAATGACTATTAATTTATTTAGTTTTTGTGAGAATTGATCCCGGGTGGGTGGGAGCCCTAGCTGGACGCCCACTACTCGAGCAGACAACTCTTTGCTTCAGTTTTTAATATTAATTATATGCGTATTCATGTTACTAATTTAGTTAATTTTACTCATTTAATTAATTTATTTCACATATATTAATTGATTAATATTTAACTTGTAACAATTATATATATATATATATATATATATATATATATTTTGTAAAAAATATATATTACAACTAATCAATTTACTTTAACAATTCCAAAAAAATTTATAACTATTACATCTAATCTTCCTCTTATCTTTATGTTCAACTTCATTTGCATCATATTCTCCCTCGTTATTCTTTCTCATCATCATTTTCAATTTCGAACAACTCAAGATTTGTAATATAAAAAGATATTGACCTATAACATATTTAATATTATTATAATACCTATATTTATTTTAATATATATATATATATATATATATATAATTTTCATTTAAAAAAGATTTTTTTTGATGATATAACATAATTTAAACCATAGCTATACTAAAAAACATTAATTTATAGACATTTTAACTGATTTATAAGACAAAATTTTGAGAATTATTAAACATTTAAACTGATTTATAAGTAAATTAACTTTTAAAAAAGTTTTGAGTCTGCCTTATTTAATAAACGAGGTGAGTTGTACTTTAATAAGTTGAGCCGTAAACCTCTATAGAATAGCGTAGTTCATTCCCACCCTTAAGTTAAACGTAGGTTTCATGTGAGTCCGGGTTCATGTGAAATCTCCTATTCAAATATCATTGTTCAATATACAAAAGATCACTTTTTAGCATTCAAAGTGTTGCAATTTGAATTTTATTTAATTTTATATATTATTCATTTCAAATTTGTTAGAAATTAATATACAAGAATTAATTTTCACCCTCTCTACAAGTTCGGACTTTTAGATGAGACAGAATTCTTTCATGGTATCAGAGCTAACCGGGCAAAAAAAACGACCTGGGTTCGATTCCTGTTGAAAGCACTCCACCCATTTAAATTGTCCACTCGATGGGCCTCCTTCCCAAAAAGGGTAAGAGGTGTTAATCCGCCACTCGATGGGCCTCCTTCCCAAAAAGGGTAAGAGGTGTTAATCCGCCCCACTCGATGGGCCTCCTTCCCAAAAAGGGTAAGAGGTGTTAATCCGGCCCACGAGTGGGGGGAGTGTTAGGAATTAATATACAAGAATTAATTCTCACCATCTCTACAAGTTCGGACTTTTAGATGAGACGAAATTCTTTAAAATTCACTAAATAATACACTTTATATCTTAAACAATTATATTTGGAAAAAGAAAAGTTCAAGTGAACTCGAGATTGTTACAAAAACCAGATTATGATTCCTTATACTATGGACACAATATTATTACAAAAAGTTGTAACATAGTACTTCTTTAAAAAAAAAAAAAAAAGTTAACGTATACGAACAAGATTATTCCATTAAAAAAAAAAAAAGTTGTAACATAGTACTTCACTAAATGTAACTGTAATCAAGAAATAAATTCTACAACCCCTAAATACATATTTGTAACATGGTACTTCTTTAAAAAAAAAAAAAAAGTTAACGTATACGAACAAGATTATTCCATTAAAAAAAAATGTTGTAACATAGTACTTCACTAAATGTAACTGTAATCAAGAAATAAATTCTACAACCCCTAAATACATATTTCATCCGTTTCATTGAAAGCTATCTAAAAAAAATTTTCGTGAAAATTTCTTGTTCTTTTTATATTAATTACTTTTACATTTCATTATATTCTTCTCTCACAATCACATATGATCTTTAATGCATTTACTTATTCTATTATATTTTTTAACATCCGTACTCAAAGCTCATGGCTTTCACCGGAATAAAGAGAGTATACATATTAGCAGTGACGGAGCCAGAAATTTAGGGTTGGGGGGCCCGATTATCATTACTAAAAAAACGTAATATATAAAAGTTTCAGGTTCACACATGTCATAAGTGTTACTCAAAATAATAATATTATACTTATTAAACAATTTCATTATAACATTGTCAATAATTTAATTCTATTAATTTAAATTGAACAAATTAACTTTCGTTATATTCGGAAGAAACATTAATTGTTTTAGTTCAAAAAAAGACGAAACAGATCAAAATTGTTAAAATATGATTATCATAAAAACCAAAACATAAATTAATAATCATTATATAAAAACTTCTCATAATTCTTCCAAGAAAAAACGAAAGAATTATTGCGATAAAAACCAAAAAATAAATTAATAATAATTATATATCAAAATTGTTAAAATATAATTAACATAAAGACAAAAAAATACATTAATAAAGAACTAATGCTATTGGAAAGAATCGAACCATAGTTTAAAGTGAGACCTTTGCTGAGAAAGGCCACTGGACCAACATGACTTAAAAATTTTAAAGCTATAGTATATATTATAGTTGAAATTTTGGTGGGGGGCCCAGTGACCCACGGGCCCAATGTCCTTCCGTCTTTGCATATTAGATATGAAGTTGATACAGATATGAGATTTTTCTATATGCAACAATAGATGAAATTGGCAGGTGGTAATGACCAACACCACGAGGTGGAGACCTCATGCTTTTTGGAAAGAAAGAAGAAAGCCCACAAGTCAAAAAATCATGCTCCCTTTTCTTTCTAAATGGTCCTATATATTTTTATTTCACTTTATATTTCTTTTCCTTTTTAGTATTTTCGGATAAGTTCGTCAATAAACTAAAATGAGTGGAAGATTTGCATGAGATCGTTGTATTATGAAACAAATTATATTTAGGTATAATGGTTTAATACTTTTAAAAAATGATAGATGATAAATTATTTATGTTAATTTGTGACTGGTCTCATGGTAAGACCATTTCTCGTCATACATACAAGTCTTAAGTCTTAAAATAATAATTACATGACTCATGGAATAAGATTTGTATGACTCAATAAGATTTGTAAGATTTTAATTGGTGGATTTAAATGATTAACTTTGAGATTTAAAATTCACTATTTTGATATTGGTAAAGTCTAGTATGCACTCGAGTGCATGTTGTACACCGAAATAAATACAATTTAAGTCACTATTTAAGACCCTTAAGCGATTTAAGACACAATTTATTCTTAAAACAATTTAAGTCACTTTGTCCTTTGAAAATCCTATTTTACCCTTAATTCTAAAAAAGGTGAACAATTACTATTATATACTGCAATTCCGTATTTTAGGCTATTTTATGTAAGTGGTTGTCTTCCATTTACTTCTTCGGCAGTTACCATCAATACATCGGACCGGCGATCGTATATGCAGATTTAGGCAATTAATTGCATCGGTTATGTCAAACAACAAGTCTGACCTTCCATATCTAGGTATTGCACTAATTGTCATCGTCAAAGATACCAAAATATCTGATATTTCAGTTTTCATAGATTTTAATTTTTGGAGCCCTGTTCTTCCCTAAAATGTAGAACGGCGTAATACTTAAAATCGTTCACGAGGGTAGATGCAAGTTGAATTCGTACAACCGATCAAACAACATATCAGAACATCGTAGATGAAATAAAAAATAAATGGCCCAATATGTCAGAAGGTAAATTTTCAATTTTATATTCAGTTGGATGCATCAACAATTGATATTTAGAATCAGATAATGATTTCGCTGGTATGATGGATTTCTGCATTTTGTCATCTGAAAAATTGGTAGATATTATGTTTGAGTTTAATGATGCCCGAAACAAGTCTATACATGATTCCAATAGTCAAGGAACGGTTAATACTGTATGTGTCAATTATTCTTCAAGTTCTGTTGATGTAACTCAGATTAAGGAATCTAGTAATATGCCAAGCACCACACTCATTGTGAAGGAGAATTCGTGTATACCTAAAAAAAATTGCTCGGTCGAATTCTTGGGTATAGGTAGTATACCTAATTTTGACATATGCCCAGATGAGAGGAAGAAGTCATTGCTATAAAGTGGTTGAAGACTGTTTTTTTACATATGCCCATATCTATATCTGAGGTTGTTGAAGACTGTTTTTTTACTTTTAGCTATCGTGATTGCTATAAAGTGGATCTCGCTCCAGTTCCAGATACAGAGAGGTTTGCTTTCAAGTGCACTTCACATTCTGAAAAAATTCTACCCCCTGTACTAAAGAATCCTCCTGGTCGTCCCAAACAGAAAAGGATAACGTCATATGGAGAATTCCGTCGAGTCAAGCCTACAATATGCAGCAAGTGTGGCAAGAAAGGACGTCACGACACATTGACTTGTGCTCACGTATTCGGAACAGATAGGACAAATATAGACAATTAGATGTCTTTAAAATTATATCTGGATATTCTAACATTGGTTTGCACCGAAGCATTTAATTTTTTATTATTCAATCTACTTTTCACATTTCTAATCTCTTTGTTTTTTCATTTTAATCTTTAAGTAGTTCATGTACTATTTTATATATCAACGTCAGTTAACTGTTTAGAGTAGCCATTGATTTTAATTATAACCATATTCAGATATAGGAAATATGTTGTATTATATAACATATACATTGATACATAAGTTAAAATGATTGATATATTGAATTGAATGGTCTATTGTAACATAGTTTCTACACATACATTTATAAAAAATATAATTAATTTTCTTAAAATAGTTTATAATGATATATAATTAAATGGTTCCAAGCTGCTTATAGTTTTGTAATAAATTTCGGCATACATTTGTACATTCACAAGTCATGTACATTTTAATATCTTCAGTTAATGAGGTAGAATGTCTACAATAATATTAGTGTTCATTATGTTGTTACGTCAAAAATAATTTACCAAATTTACATTTAGCATCTAGCAAAATATTTAACAATGATCTAGTACGTTAATTAGTTAATACAATCAGAAAAGTAAAAATGTTCGAAATGTACGAAAAAAAATATATATAAATCTACGACAAAAATAAAATATATCATAACCTAACAATAAAATGCAGTAAGTAATAATTATGATCACAAATTTTGTTCAGGCGATACAAGGCTTTCAACATATGAAAGTGTGGTGTGGGGTGTATAGAAGTGTTTAAGTATAAGTAGATAAATGTTGCACAGAATGTTGAGACAAATAGTGCAACACTGACTCTAACAGAATATCAGAAATTGAGATACACAGCGGAAGACTTGAAACACTAAAAACAAATGAGACACAATGGAAATACTTTTAACATAGATTTTATAAATAAAAATCTATGTCTGCCTTATGGCGTAAAATCAATACTTATCTTCAAGTACAAATGTTGTGTGAAATGTTACAACAATAACTTTCACAACGAAACTATAAACGAGGCAGGTGCCAAGTCTAGAAAACGAACTAAGTGTATAAATTATACACTGTCGAAATGCCTAGTCTATCTAATGATTACACTCTCAATAGATAAGAAGACACACAGTCATACGGGTGGTATACAACGTATGAACTAAAATGTAGAACTATTGGCCACAATTTCCTAACAGGGATGAACGCTCGGTCTAGGATATTGATCGAATAGAGCACACTGAATTATGAAGCCTTCAATGGGTATTTATAGATGTGGGATACGAATTCTAGAGGCTTCCACATTGAGGTCCTATTTTTTAGGAAACTCAACTTCCACAACTTCCATGATCTTTCTAGATCCTTCTAGCCTGCTCCAGGTCGTTCCAAATGCATCTAGGCTGTTCTAGCATGTTCTCCAATGTTCTGGAATCTTCCAGGTTCCAGATCCTTGTAGAAGCTTCTAGATCCTGCCAGAAATGCGACAACATTTAGGTCAACATTTAATGTAGCATTTTAGAAAAGACTTAGAAAAAATCTCGGAAGGTCAAATTAAGATGTTGTTGATAATGTTAAGACATTTAAGAATTAACAACATCTACAACATACTTATATGTATGCCCAATAGGAATATCTGAATTCAACTCGTCAATTGTGAGTTCTTCCCTTGTTGCAAAATCGAATGAGTAGAAAGATCCTGCTGGATCATTCCTGAACATAATCCTTGTACGAATATTGTTAATGAAGTATATAGGCACGAGTTTATAATTTGGGTGTAGCACTCCCAATTTTGATATAGTATACTTTTTCCAAGTGGAACCCGTAGTTGAATACGACAGCACCTGCATTACAAAATTATATTTTCTTGTTCCACAGTTATCTGCATTGTGTCGATCCCCATATACGGCTAGGCTATTGTCATCCAATGACTCCATAACTAACGACCATCCATTACATTCGAAATCAGGTAACTTTATCAACCCATAAGTCTTATAAATATAATCAAAAGTCGCAATTGCATAAACCCCATACCCTTCATAAATCTTCCAATGAAAAATTCCAGCAACAAAGTGAGCATTGCACGATGGCGGGTGTTTGTATGGAAATGGGTATAATGAAACCCATTTGTTTAAATTTCAAGAGTATAAATTCACTACGCTATGAAAAGCATCATACGTCCAAAATCGGGTGAATCTCATTATTAAATAATCATTTGTATCACTATCATAACCTAACCCAAAAAACACTGATGCTTTAGTAAAACCGGATGAGAATATTATATTTGGTTTAGGTATTATTAAAGATTTATTTGTAATTGGGTTAACCAATTTGTAAACATCATCTACATTACAAAATAAAACTAACCCATTACAAATTCTAAGTACCTCGTAATCTTCACCATTGACGATGTCTGAACGTCTGTGCGTATCAATACCTTTGTCAACGTGTTTGACATAACTCACTGGAGGATATGCAACCCTTTTTTTTTGAATCAATGAAAACACATTTCTAAATTTCATTACACGGAAATGTTGTTCAACGAACGAACTAGAAGATATGAAAACATCTCATCTTTTGGAAACACATCTTAATTTTCTTATATGGCTTCCTGAAATTTTTTCCAGAATAACAAATGTTAATTCATCAGGCATGATGTCGATTAGCCTCGACATAATATTTGTTATTTTTTTAAGGGAAGCCCAAGGATGAATATTCTCTATTGGATGTACTGATGTAGATCGTTCATACTGTGTTTTGCCAAGTCTAGTATCTCCATTCAACAAGAATATGTAGAAATAATGTTTTACATTTATTATGTAATGTAGATGCTCATTGTAGTATTTTCATATTCTGAGATCTTGTTTTAGTGGACAACTCCATAATATTGTTGTTTATTATATACATATTTTGTAAATTATTTGTTAAGGTGTTGTTATTCACAATTTTGTGTTGATATCTTTATTATAAAACTAAATTTAAAAATAAATCTAATGTATAATATCCACATTTAAATGTCTTGTATTTCATATTTTTGGCACACTCATGCAAATTGGAACTCATTTTGTTTGATAATAGCTATGAAAAAGTTTCAATTGTTTTTTTGACGCTTTCCACAGGTCGCATATTTGGTGTGTTATATGTCAACATATGCAAGTGTTCAAATGCAAGTCGTACACCATATCTGGATACAAAATCAACATACTATACTCAAATGCATTCGTTTCTGCATCGATACACAACAAACTACATATCGACAAATACTGTTGCATAAATGTTGTGATCACCACATACGCTGTGTAATATGTAGATCGAACATCATACAACAGACATTCGTTCTTGCAACAAACACCACTACTTCAAATTATTTAATAAACATACATCAAACAAACCATACTATTTAAAAAAAATAAGAGTAACATAACTTAACTATTCCCGAAAATAACAAGCATTATATAAAATTAATGCAACATCAATGTCGAAGGAATTTCGTGTCGTCTTCGACATTACATCATGTTTTCTTGAATATCCAACCAACGAACACAACAATTAACAGTATACAATAAGACAGTATTTTAAACCCACTTTTAACTGGTACACTAATCATCAATTTGGCTTCCTTCATCGCCCTAATTTCATCCGTGAGTTTAAGATTCGTCAAATGAAAACTCTCCAATTTTTTTTCCAAATCTGTTATCTTTGCGTGATCTTCGTTTAGTCTTTTTATCAAACCTGAAACAATATCCCTTCCTCTTTCGCAGAGAGGTTTGTCGATCCACTGAAAAATTTTACAATAACCATATCCCTGCAATAAATTGGTAATATATATATATATATATTTCTGTAAAATGTAGTAAATTAAAAAAAATTATTAAGAAGATACGTATTCTTACCGGATAAGCCTCACAATCGAAGAATCTTCTTCCCACGTTTTCACCCTTCCATGACGTTACGACCATTAGGGGTGTGCACCGGTCCAAAACCGGACCGGACCGGACCGGGACCGGTTTGGACCGGGACCGGAATCTTACTAAAAGTTCGGACCGGAGACCGGACCGGAATCTATCCGGTCCAGATCGGTCCGGGTTTGGACCGGTTGGACCGGAATTGTTTTTTTTTTTTTTTTTTTAATTTATGGAAGCAAGAACAAGATTGATGAATTTGTGTATGAAAATTAAAGTGTTTGCTCTTCATTACGTCAATGTGAATTTTATTTACATTGTTATTAATGATCTTTTGACCCTAAAAATAAATTAAATATGTTTGTTAAATTATATATTTGTAAAAAATGTAATAAGATCTCAACACATTACTTGGTTTTGAAAAATAATTGAGAGTGTATTAGTAAAAAAAATATAAAAAAAATTAAAAAAAAAAATCCGGTCCAAACCGGTCCGGACCGGAAAATTCCGGTCTTGGACCGGACCGGAAGACCGGAATCCAAAATTTCCCGGACCGGAGACCGGACCGGAATCTAACCGGTCGGTCCGGTTCCGGTCCGGTCCGGACCGGTTCCGGTCTTTTTTTGAACACTCCTAACGACCATTGCATTCTTATTGCAGCAACACGAAACATTTTTATTATTGGTGATACTTAGAGACATTTTTTGTTGAAGCACAAGTGAGGAGGCGGCTGATTATATATATATGAAACATACTAATCAAAATCCTACATTCCTCTTTATATGCGTATTTATATAGAAAGTTGTTTATTGGTTATTTCCTATTTAACAAATCATGTGCTTTAATTATGCTAACATACAATCATAATACAGGATTACATTGTCCATAACAGGAATATATGCGACAGTGATTGCATATTCTAACCACAAATGTAATCCACTACTGCACAATGCAATCCAGCCATGCACTTGCAGAAGTTTATGGTGCTATATGCAGGATATTCATCAAATCCTCAGTCAAAATCGACTCCGATTCTATATAGATATACATTTAATCGAACCCCTGTGATCTCATGGCCAAACTAAAAAATTTCTACTGGATATGCGAATTTTTTTATGATAAAAGCGATTAAATCTTCATTTCAACAGTAATCAGTCAAAATGTTTTCGAAGTACCTCTGTTAGTCCTCAATGACACTCGTATCTTTCTACTTCTATTCCTCTTGCATTTTTTTGGCCTATCTTCTTCCTCTATTCGGATTCCTTTCCCCTTGTCCCTAGTCATACCTGAATATAAAAGATTCTTACCAAAAAATAACATAAAACAAAAAATGGTGAGTGTATGTGAAGCAGAAATTTACAGTCTTAAATAAACACAACCAAAATGAAATTCAAAAAATCGGAAAAAACAGTAAACGAAATTGTATTTTTTCACTACAACAATCATACTTTCCTCGGTACACACCCAACTCGGAAAACTGGTATTATGCAGCACGGTTTCAGAAAAAATCAAAAATCCATTTCAGAAATCACTTTTTT
Source organism: Galeopsis tetrahit (assembly GCA_963675135.1). Taxonomy (NCBI): domain Eukaryota; kingdom Viridiplantae; phylum Streptophyta; class Magnoliopsida; order Lamiales; family Lamiaceae; genus Galeopsis; species Galeopsis tetrahit. The sequence goes on from OY776122.1 coordinate 38,419,867, forward strand.
TAGCTTGAATATCCACGGAATATACACTAGAATCATTAGATTAAGGACATACCTTTGATGCAGATCGTGGAATTTTGGTGGGATGCAGTCGATGGAAAACCCTCCGATCAATGTGCAGCGTGGAAAAAGAGAGAAGATGGAATTTGGGTTTTGATATTTTCAATAATGGAATGTGTCTGAAATATGGTATGTTTGTATGAGATTTCAGCGCGATTACCGATGATTGATTATAAAAATTTTAATTAGGCCACGATTTGTAGTTGAGTAATAAATGTACACAACTAATTACATTAGGAGGTTAAAATTGTAATATTGAATATGATTATGATCTTTTCTGTAATTACATAGAAGAATGTTTTTTTTTTGTTAAAACACTAGGTGAAATGACCTATAGTGTTATTGCCCCTTGTACACCCTAGTTCATGTACACTTTTCAGTTTTAGTGACTTAAACTTTTTGGTAAATGGTGTTGCACTTTTCAATTATTACTAAAAATATTATTATACAAGTTTAATAATTGAAAAATGCAATACCATTTACCAAAAAGTGTAAGTCAGTAAACTGAAAAGTGCAACATGGACTAGGGTGCACAACATGCACTCGAGTCCATAGCAGACCAACCCTTTGATATTTTTGGATATACTACGAATTGGAGAAAAGAGTTTTAAATCAATAGATATCGAATCTATTAATGTTTGAAAAAATTAATAGAAAAATTTTCACAAAAACTTATATGCAATATTAATCAATTAAGTCAATTGGACTGAAAATATTGACTTATTAAGTTAATGGACTGAAAATATATATTATTGGGCCACCATTAATTCATTTGGATTAATTCTTAATTTATTTGTCAACTGACCCGTTTGTGTTCTAATTTTGATTTTTGACCAAAAATTTTAACCAATTTATTTTACCAGTTTCTGTGATTTTTTTATCTTTTATTTTATTGGCGAACGCGGGATATTAAATGTAGTAATTCAAATTGTAATATGTAGTAACACACATTATTTTATGTAGTAATAACACAAACTATTTTATATAATAATACAAATTCTTTTATTTAGTAACACATTTTTTCTAGTGTTATTGTTAATGTAGTAACTCGCATTATAATACGTAGTAACATATATTATTGCATGTAGTAAACACAATAACCATGTTGTAATGCAAATCATTTGCTAAAGTTACATATAGTAAAAACGCATATTCAATGTAGTAATTCAAACTGTAGTATGTAGTAACATATAATTTTTTATATAGTAATACCGATTCTTTTATGTTGTATTTTTTTTAGAATTTTTATTGATTAAGTAACTCACATTATAACATATAGTAACATATATTATTGCATGTAGTAATATAAAATAATATTGATCCATAATAATTATTAGGGATTAAAGTTTTTTTAGTCCATTAAGTTGACCTCTTTTTTATTTTGATCCAGATATTTTACACTTTTTAATTTTGGTCCTTTATGTTTGTATAAATTTTGAAATTAGTCCATCGACCTGCAATATCAGGTAAACTAACATGTCAATGTTGACGTGGCATGCAATTTAAGTTTACTTTTATTTTCTTTACCTAGATGTATTAATCTTTGTATGTTAAGTTTGACATTTCTAGTTTTGTGAATATTTGAAAATAAAATAACAATAATAACAAAAAAAATTCTACCTCTATAAATTAATAAATAATTATTTATAAGAAATAAAAAAAAATTATTTAAAATATAATGTCAGAAAAATGTATAATTACAAAATAAATATTATCAAATTATTTATTATTTTAAAATACAAAAAATCCTAAACAAAAAATTTCTATTAAAAAATTCCAAATTAAAAAAAATCTTATTAAACCCTTACTTATTTCAATTTAATTTTCTTAATATATTTACAAATAATATAAAATATATATAAGAATTATTTCCAAAAATTAAATTTTTAACTCAATTTAATCTTCTTAATATATTTACCCTGTTAAAAAAAAAACACACAACCCTATTAACCCTCATTAATACTCCGTAGTATAATTAATAAATGAAATTAAAGATCATCTTTCAATAGGTATAGTTCTCATTTTAAGATTTTATATTTAATTCTTGTGTTTTTTTTTTTTTTGTTATTTGTGAATATATTAAGAAGATTAAATTGTATTAAAACTTTAAGTTATGAAGATAATTTTAAATAAAAAAAATATTTCAGTAAATGTGAGGTTTTAATAATTTTTTTTGAATTTATTTAAAATATTAAAATATAAGTAAGGTTTTAATAAAAAAAATTGGTAATAATTTTAATAAGATATTTTTACATTTGGAAATTTTATTATTTTAAAGATAATTTTTTTATAATTTTAAAATAACTAAATATTTTGATAAAATTTATTTTGTACGTTTTTTTATATCAAAACTTTATATATATTTTCAAATAATAATATAATTATTTATTATAATTTTATTATTTTAAAATAACTAAATATTTTGATAAAATTCATTTTGTACGTTTTTTTATATCAAAAATTTATATTTATTTTCAAATAATAATATAATTATTTATTATAATTTATACTCCGTATTTTTTTTTTTGGTACTAGTTTTTTTTTAAAATTTAATTAAAATTGAAAAGTAGAAAATTATTAGTATTATTTATGTTTTGTTTTCAAATATCCACATAACTAGCTAGAAATGTCAAACTTAACATATACAGATATTACACCTGGATAAAGAAAATAAAAGAAAACTTAAATTGCATGCCATATCAACATTGACCCGTTAGTTTACCTGCTACTACAGGTCGATGGACCAATTTCAAAATTTATACAAACATAAAGAACCAAAATCAAAAAGTGTAAAATGTCTGGACCAAAATAAAAAAGAAGCCAACTTAATGGACTAAAAAAAACTTTAATCCCTGATTATTAAAGAATATTTAAAGAAATAGAAAATATTTAAAGATTAAGGCCGTCGTAAATTGCAGCGTTCGACCACGGTCTGGGGTGGTCGAAAACTGCTCGGAGACGACGACTAAGTACAATTTCTTGCTAGTGGATGTATTTATAAAAAAATATGGGTGTCAATTGAACTGTCAGTGGGTGTATTTATAAAAAATGTTAGTGTAAATAGTTGAAATGCATATCAATATTTCAGCTAAGACTAGCCCAAAAATTTTACAATTTTGTTATCTTTATTTAACCTTTTATATAATGAAGAGAGAGAGAGAGAATTATCAAGAGGGTGACGAGAAATTTAAATATGTGAGAAAGATAGAGAAACGACAAGGGAGAGTGAAAAGATAGATAAATTTATTTTGTTTCATATTTTTTCAAGTTATTTTTTAAAATTATTTACTCTTTATTTATGTAAGAGTTACTTAGTTATTTTATACGGAGTATACATTTATTTTTGTATTTAAAATATGGGGTGTGTATAAAATATTTTGGGGGTGTTATTAGCTCTATTTTTTTAATATAATGTGATGTGGCATGATAATGTGGCTTTTTTAAATATATGTACGTGGCACCAACTTTATCAATTTTAATTCCTACAAAACATAAAGGATAAAAATTGATGTAAAAAAGGACAAAAATTGAAAGCTAAATGACGCATTTTATAAAGTTGAAACTTAAAGGATTTATTTTGTAATGTATCAAACTTATAAGACTAAAAATAAAATTTCCTCGAAATTTAAATATGTGAGAAAGATAGAGAAACAACAAGGGAGAGGGAAAAGGAAGGGTGTGTTGAGATTTTTAATCAAACAAAGTCTCCCCTGCTTAAGGATTTGAAATGTATTAAAATATAATTTATATATACTAAGGACACAATATTTTTTCGAACTCTTTAACGTGGAGTAATTATTGGAATAATGATTTGAAAATACGAGTGCTTCGATAATAAGAGTATTCCAATAACTATATTTACATCAATCCAAATAATTCCGTTCAAATTTTTAAATACTGAATCTTTTTCTTTTTCTCAAATTCAAATATATAATATCAACACGAGTTCTTCTTTTCGTGAAATTAGGAAAATAAAACGAATTTTATCTTATGTATAGAATTAAATTCAAATATAGAAAAAAAATAGAAAAATGATTTTGTATCTTTCTTTCATCCGCGAAAATCCTATTTTCACTAAAAATCCCGATCGTGCCACATTAGATGGGTGATCCTCTCAAAAGTTCCCATGGTGCATGTAAATGTGGTGTTTTGGATGACACACTGTGAAGTTCGCAGTGTACGTGTTGTTGTACGTAGCTTATAAATAGTAGTATGTAACATTGGGTCATGCAATGCATACATAAGACTTGAACAATAGATTGGAGTGAATCATCTAAAAATTGAACTAGGAAGCAGTACGTAAGACTTGAGCAACAGACAATTGAGGAGCTCACGTAAGACTGAGCTCGAAAGCCGTACATAAGCCTTTCACAACAAGACATGAGGCGACATTCACGTGAAAATGATCTCAGAAGTAATGAAAAAAAAAAAAAAAAAAAACGTAAATAGAATAGTCAAATTAACTGGTCAACTGAAGGGTCTAGAGGCCCTTTGTTTGAGGGTGGACTATTAAAAGATGGCAAAAACTTGTGTGACACCGTCTCACAGTATCTTTTTCGTGAGACGGATTCTTTTAACCCATATTTCAAAATTTTGGGTAGAATAACCCATATTTTTTTTTCAGATTTTAGTTTGTAAAAAAAGTGATCATGTTTAAGTAAAAAGTTATAATATTTTTAACAAAAGTGACTATCACTTTTTACTTAAACACTATCACTTTTTACTCCAACGTTATCACTTTTTATATATAAAAGCCTTCTCACGGATCTCATTCTGTGAGACGGTCTCACCCAAAACTAGCCCTTAAAAGATTCGATCAAACAAAGTTTTTAAAAGATCACTAGGTTCTGAAGTTGAAAAAATGTCAAAATAACTATTATCAATATCTTTCTTTTTAAATGGACGTTGGGAAAGAACCAAGTAAAATTAAAAAATAGAACATGTTTTGAAATTTCAGATACGTTAGAATTAATAAGTAAATAAAATACAGTTATTTTAAATTATTTTGAAGCATATCATGTCTTTGTCCGAATTGCACTTTCCGAACACTTCTCGAAAAGGCATCGTGTGGTTGTAAGCCTTGATGCTGGCCCCATACTCGGTGGGCCGTTAATAATTCCCTTCACAAGAATCACAACATCTTTTTTTTCCTTTCAAAGTTTAATTGTTTCTTCACTTTATATCTAATATCTTCCATTCATATTTTCTTTTCAATTAATCCAGGCAAACACTTTATGTAAAATGATTTCAACATGGGATCATTCATAAACTAGCATAAATTAACATTCATCTTTCATTTGAGTTCGATTTTTCAATTTCACTTTTTATATTTCATTGATATTTTACTTTACTGAATTTTTAAAATTTGTCGTCTCCAATATTATAAGACGTTGATTATTTTTTAATATGACACATGTCAATCATCTCTACACTCACGATCAGAGATGGCACTTCCTTTGAATTGAGTCGGACTCTACACTCACGATTGACACTTTTATGAGCACCAATCCCTCTATTTCTTGACGTCTGCAAGGCCTTTGGAGCCAGATCCACCCTCTTACACAGGACATGCACATCAAATACTCACACGTCTTTAGAGAGGCCAACCAGGCGGCGGATGCTGTGGCCAAGACGGGCCTTGATTGTGTCTGGAGAGGCAACCCCCCAAACTTTTTACTCTCATTTCTGCATAATGATTTATATACTGCTTTCTATAGACATTGACTTTTAGAGGAGTGTACATTTTTCCTTGACTTGGGTTTTATCCCTAAGGAGGGTTTTCCCAAGCAAGGTTTTAATGGCACTCCGGCCTCTGGCTCGACCTGTGAGCTTATGGTCCTAAGTTTTTTTTATTTTATATGATCTACCTTTTATTGTCAATCATCGATATAGTAGAATAAAACGTGGAACACGAAATTTGGAGCACGTGATCTCATTCGCTTCCATTTGATAGATATGTTGAATTTTCTATGGTCATGTCCTCAGCCAGCTCACAGTAAATCACAAATGATATATTTTTCGAAAATTTGATATACACAGAATCGAGCAGAGACGGACCCACTATGAGCCCAGCGGGGGCAGTGGACCCCCCACTATTTTATATATATATATATATATATATATATATATTTTTTTTTTTTTTTGTAATTATTTATATATATTTTTATTGAGACGTTTTAAAATTACTTTCACACTCCTAATAGGAAAACAATTCACAAATTAAATTAATATCCTGATCACTACATTATTTTATTTTTAAAATTGCTATTTATTTTTTACCCAAATTTTCCTTTACACCTCACTAAATCGTCCAAAATACTCCTCTTTTATTTGACCTCACACCCCCACTAAATTCATTTTTTTAAAAGTGAGTATGTGAAGCAAGACATCACGAGACGAGGGAGTATAATTTAAGCTCTACATTTATCTAATACTAGTAAATAATGTCTATGCAGGGTTGCAAGTTAAATTTTAACACCGTTTCGCTTAGTACAAAACAGAATAATCAAAATTATTTCTCTTAAAAATATAACAAAAGTCTTTAAATTTAATGAAATAAGATATATTGGAAATTTTATACTCCATAATAAAATAATTTTGTAAATCGGATCTCCAATCTTAAATTTCTGGGTCCATCACTGGAATCGAGTATAATTTTATGTGTTGAGTATAATTTTTTTTTTATGCATGATTCATCTATATATCTTTAACCTAAATAGCCTCCTCTACCAAATATTAAAATATTATATATAAATCATCATGCTACGTCTCACCGGAAAACGGTTTCACGCAAGATCTACTCATTAACCTTTGGTATGAAGAGGAGGAATGTGGTCCTTAACCTTGCCCAATCTTTTTCTCTTTATTCCATTACGTGTTTGAAGAGTAATGAACATGCACGTGCGGTCCATGTGATCGTTCAAGATTTTCTTTCTACACTTGAAATGAGTGCTACTGTATATATTATATGTAAGAAAAGAAACTATGCTTTTTGGTATGCACGATTCAATATGATGATGATGATTGGCTACATCACATGTTATTAGGTATACGTCATCGGTTAAACACCTAATTATATGTACACATATAGGTTTTAATGGTTTTGATTAAATCTAGATTTATAACATCATTTCATTGATAATTTAAATTAAAAGTTGATTATATTTTAAAATTTATAAAGTTTAAATATCATTTTAATCTCAATCTAATCAACTTTTGCTATCAAATATGATCTGAATATATATATATCATCTCATTTAATTAATCACTAGCAACTTCAGTGTATTTCATACTCTTTTGTTCTTTAAATTTTTTTATACTTTTCTTTTTAATTTGTCCTTCACATTATACACATAACACATATTTACCCATCATATCATTACTTTTGAGACTCACAGTACAATACTCAATTCAACTATTTTATTTACTTTATATATAAAAATTTATAAAATTACCTTTTAACACTTTAATCATTACACATTTTTTAAAAAATTTAGTCCAAAAAGCACCACAATATTTTTAGAGACAGAGGGAGTAATATAGATGTATAAATTTAATTTATTTTAAGGTTATATTATACATTTATACTTAATTCTAATCCATTGAAATAAATTTTAATTTATAATATACACATGTGATTTATTTTTTTTATTCCTCACGATTTATTACAAATGTTCATAATTAGAGATGTTTATTTGAATGGGCTAAATGGGCCAATTCGATTAGTCCTTAAAAAAAAAATGCAGAGTTAGAATTTATATATAGTAAACCAGTTTAAATTCACATTTTTTTTTTATCCGGATGAGTTATTCCGCTGGCTAAAGCCAGCCGGGTTGTAAATTTGTAATCAATAAATAAATAAATACTACATACACACATATAGAGACTATATGTCTATATCTATTTATGATTTGGGCTGACCATTAAATACGGTGTACAATTCTAATAAACCCAACAATTCTAATAAGCCCAACAATTCTAGTGTGAAGTGCCAAATCCATAAGCCACATTAACAAATGGGCGCGGTTATACACACCCACCAATATATTGAGGACACCCACTGGATGAGGACACACACAATAAAATAAGGACACCCACGGTGAAAAATCAAAAATACCCTTCTACCTATTAAAACCCTAAATTCTTCATATACTCCCCTCACTCTCAAAATCAGTACACCCACTCACTCACCGATACTTCACTTTTTCACCGCCTTCGCCTCCTTGAAGAAGACGCCCGATCGTCGCCTACTCGCTGGAGAAGGGCGCAACCCACGCCACCGCCTCCTTTCACGCGTCCGCTCGCACGGTGCCGCCGTCCGTTCGCACCACCACTCCGCCCGTTCGCGTCGGCTTGAGCACCCCCTCCGCCGCCCGCCCGTTCGCCCCTCTGTAACAAAAAAGGCCGCCGCTTCGGTTATGTAGAAGAAGGAGAGGCCGCTCCGTCGCGTCCCCAGCCTCGCCGCGCACGCCACCGCCTCCGTTTGTACCCTCCGTCCAGCCTCGCACGCCACCGCCACCTGATACCTTTAGATCTGCTCAAGGAAAGTTTAGGGTTTAGGATGTGAGATTTCTGGAAAAAAATTAGGGTTTTTTAAAATTAGAATTTTTTACAGATCTAAATCTAAGTGTATTAGGGTTTTTTGAGTTTGTTGATTTTTTTTTCGTACAATTGGGAGTTGTTCGGGAATTATTTTCGTACAATTTGTGTTTGTTCGAAAGACAATTCTTGTTCGAAAAAAAATTCCCAACAATTTGTGTTTGTTCGAAAAAAATTATCGTTCGAAAAAAACTTCTAGACTATATGTGTATGTTCGAAAAAATATTATGGAAAATTTGAGTTTTTTGGGTAAATTTTTTTGGACATCTTAGCTTTGTTCCATTAATATTTTCGAACCCTTAAGAATTTTTTTGTTTTAAATTTTGTGTTTTTAGTTTTTTTTTTGTTGAAGTATGTTGTTTGATGGTGGTGATGATTCATTTGTGAAATGGAATGGGGGGTGTACTTATCTTCGTTTTTTTTATAAATTTCACATGAGGGGTATATATGACATTTCACATGTACTGAAAAATGAAAAAAATGTTTGATGGATGTACTCAATAGGTTGGTGTGTGTATAACCGCGCTCTTAACAAATACCTTATCAATTAGGGCTTATCGCATTTTTATTACATCATGATATTTGTTTAATTTTATTTTAGAATTGTGTTTAAATTAAATTATACTTTAAATTAAATTATAATTTAGTTTCCTCATTTACCTATTTAACTAATTATGTTTATGACCTTTAATTTTAATTTTTCAAAAAATAAAAATTAGCATAACCCTTAGTGATCCGTTTAACCCAACAGTTCTATAGAGTTAGGGTCAGCCTAATATACTCCTTATTACTTTTTGGACGCGCAACTTTTAGGGCATGTTTGTTTTGGGATGGGAAATCCGGATTTGGGATTTCGAAACTCCACCCCCGTTACAGTTTGGGATTTTGATTCAGGATTTCAAAATCCTACCCTATAAACCCTATAAAAGTCAACCCTATAAATACCTACAAACCCTATATAAATACCTATAAAACCTATAACCCTATTCTATAAAGTTAAATCATACCCTACATAAATCCCAAAACAAACACAAAACATAAAAAGCATTAGGATTTTAAAATCCACTAGATTTTGAAATCCGGATTTCAAAATCCTCAAAATCCCAAAACAAACATGCCCTTACATATTTTCTTCCATGTTTGTTTTGGGATGGAAAATCCAGATTTGGGATTTCGAAACTCCATCCCCGTTACAGTTTGAGATTTTGATTCAAAATTTCAAAATCCCACCCTATAAATACCTATAAACTTTATAAAAGTCAACCCTATAAATACCTACAAATCCTATATAAATACCTATAAAACCTATAATCCTATTCTATAAAGTTAAATCCTAACCTACATAAATTCCAAAACAAACACAAAACATAAAAAATATTAGGATTTTAAAATCCACTAGATTTTGAAATCCGAATTTCAAAATTCTCCAAATTCCAAAACAAACATGCCCTTACTCTCTCCATGCATTATGTGTTATACTAAAATAAATTTATAATAATATATTTTAATTTAAATTTATTAATTAAAAATAATCTTTTAAACATGTACATAAATTTGTAAAAAATTTATTATGCTGTTAACAAAATTAGAGAAAAAAAATATTGTAGCAATATAACATTTTTGTGTAAATTTGAAGATATTGTGAAAGTAAAATTTATAAAGGGCTAAGAACTTATGGAGAGTTATTATGAGACGTTCAAAAAAGAAAATTGTAAAAGTTATTATAAGACATTCCGAAAAGTAAATGTAAAAATTATTGTGGAACAGATGGAGTACAAAATATTAATACAAATAATTTTTTCTATAAATTTTATACTCCCTCCGTCCAATTTTATTATGCCCATTTCTCCGGGCACGGGTTTTAATGAATATTGATTAGTTTATTCATAAAGTAGATAAGTTGAGGGTATGATAGGGTATTGTGGGTCCATTTGTAAATAAATGATTGTTTATGAATAAAGTGAATGACAAAGTGAGTAAATAAGTGATGGTAGAAGGGTGGAGATAAAGTAGTATGAATAATATTTTTTCCAAAAAGGGTATGTGCATAATAAAATTGGATAACCAAAAAAGAAAAGTGAGAATAATATAATTGGACGGAGGGAGTAATTATTTATATAAAATAAAATCTTGTTTTTAATATTTTCACACAATAATTGGTTTTATATCCCGTGACGATTTTTTTTAAAAGAAATTTATTTAACAGCTGCAAATGCCAGTATGGATGTCCACCATGAGAGTCGGAGGGTAATTCCATTCATGATGATTTGTAAAGTTCCTAACAACTCTAGCTAGATTGTGTGCCCTATTATTGGCCACATGGTTGACATACTCCACGGTATAAAATGGGATATAATTAAAGTAAAATTCCCATACATTCCGAAATAAAATTTCAAAAAACTGAAAATTATATCTCTTTTGAGTTCAATGTATCCGCAACTACTTTAGCATCCATCTCAACCTCTACACGCTCCAATTCACAATGTTTTATCCAAGAAAAGGCTTCGACCAGTCGACTTCGCCCTCGTTCACTTGATAAAGTCCTGAAATAACAGATGACCTCATCATAAGAAATTACCCTCGTCGTCGTGGATAATAGCACCCACTCCCATTCACTTTAATGAAATATAAAAATCTCTTTATAAAATAAGAAAAATATCATTAAATTTTCTAAAAATTTCATTAAAATTTATAAATGTATAGAAATTACAAATTCTAAGAATCTTATAAGAATAATAAAAATTATAAATATTTCATAAAAAATATCACCTTGATTCCACCTTGATCAACCGTGAAATCGTCCCAAATTCATTCTAATGAGATTTTTTTTTTTTAAATTTTATGAGATTTTCAGATTTTTAATAAGATCTTTAGAAATTTTAATTTACACCATTTCAGATTTTTAGAATTGTAGAATTTTTAATATATTTAGGATTTTAAAATTTTATTTTACACATTTCTAATTTTTAATATTAATGAGATTTTAAAAAAATTATGGAATTTTTTAAATTTAAAGAACGTAAATTGAGCTATTTGTGCAAAATCCTAATTCTGGCTAAAAGAATGTAAATTTGATACCCTAGAACATAAATTGAAAAAGTGAAATTTAAATGATATAAATTGAATTAGACTTAATTATAGGCTGTAAAACGAAATTTTCTTCAAAGATATGCAATATTTTTGGAACTTATGGGTATTGTTGATTCAAATGAAAAATACTCCGTATTTGAACTAAAAACAGTATAGTGGAAAAAAGTAATAAAAATAGTTAGTGTCACTAATGAGTAATGATAAGATAGAAATTACGGAGATGGAATAATAAGATCCAAGTTAACTATTGCACATTATATAAATTAATTTACTTACATCAAAGGATCCTTATAATTAATACTCTGCAAGGTATGTATATTTATGGTTGACAAATTAATACATTGATTCCGTCAATTATATAATTGAATTTTTACACATACCAAAATACACCCATATACGACAAGGTGGGATAGCTCAAGTGGTTAGAGCACCACTACCTAGGCCTTAGGTCCTAGATTCGAGTTATGGGAAGGGTAAAAAAGGAATGCGTATTTAACTTCCATCAAAAAAACAAAATACACCCATATACTGTATCCTCTGGCAATATTTTAAAATAACAATATTTATTTTGGCTAATAATTCATATAATGCAATTAAAAGTAATGTATTTTTTAGAGATACCATTGAAAAATCCAATTAAGAGATTGTGTGGAAGGTAACACTGTTACACGTATCATCTTTACTTTCCCAAAAAAAAAAGAAATTTAAAATAGTATAATAGGAGTATAATTAAATGCCAAATTAATATTATAACTGTAACCGAGTAAATTGTGCACTAATCATATATAAGTGTTTACCATTAAAGCTAATCCTCTGTAATTTAGTTTAAATATATACGTAAATAAATAGTTTAAAAAAAGTCAATTACCAAATAATAAGATTAAGCACAAATATTTCATACTATGAAAAAAAAAATGTTTAAACAATATAATCAATTAGAACTTTTTATGTATTGATTTGTACAACTAATTAATTACTTTCATATGATATTATTAATTACCTTTAAACAATATAATCAAGTAGACTCTCTTTCTACCTGCATCTTTTTACCTTTAAATTCTTCTACATCCTTTTATTTTTTGGTTTAATTTTGTTTTTACATATTATTGGATTATTATGTCTGTAAGTGTATAAATGTGTGGATATTTGGATCAGCAAAACCTTTGGCTGAATAAAAAGACAGGTTCTCCTTAATTTAGTGAAAAGTTTTTTTTGTTGAAAATTAAAAAATATAGTAATTTTGTTTCTGAAAAGTGGTAACTAATATTATTGAAAAGTGGTAATTTTGTTATTAAAAAGTGGTAATTTTGTTACTGAAAAGTGATAATTTTATTATTGAAAAGTGGTTACTATTATTATTGAAATATGTAGTTCTTTCTTATTGAAAAGTGGTAATTTTGTTACTGAAAAGTGGTAACTATTGTTATTGAAAAGTGGTAATTTTATTATTGAAAAGTGGTTACTATTATTATTGAAAAGTGTAGTTATTTCTTATTGAAAAGTGGTAATTTTATTACCGAAAAGTGTAGTTCTTTCTTATTGAAAAGTGTTAATTTTGTTATTGAAAAGTGGTAACTATTATTATTGAAAAGTGGTAATCATTATTATTGAAAAGTGGAAATTTTGTTATTGAAAAGTGGTAACCATTATTATTGAAAAGTAATAATTTTATTATTGAAAAGTATAGTTCTTTCTTATTAAAAAGTGGTAATCATTATTATTGAAGTGGAAATTTTGTTATTGAAAAGTGGTAACCATTATTATTGAAAAGTATAGTTTTTTCTTATTGAAAAGTGGTAATTTTGTTCTGAAAAGTGGTGTCTTTTATTAATGAAAAGTGGTAATTTTGTTAATGAAAATTGACAACCACTATTATTAAAAAAAATGGTAATTTACTGAAAAAAAACGTTGATAATTTTATTAATGAAAATTGATAAACATTATTATTAAAAAGTGGTAATTTTGGTATTTAGAAAAACAATGATTTTTTTACTGATTTTTTTTTTATAGGTAGCAGGATTCGAACCTGATTTTTTTTTTTATAGGTAGCAGGATTCGAAGCTGACCTCCTCCTATCTAGAGGAGTTGGAGTAACCGTTGCACAAGCAGTTACTTTGTTAAAAAAATGCGCCTTTTATAGTTTATAAGGGTTGACTGGTCAGCATAGTGTGCACGGTGCACCCTACGCACCAGAGACCAACTCTTAATACATATGTGATGATGAAAGGATAAATGCATAATTTTAGAGTCTTCCTTAAATTTCGCTGTGTAATTATTAATTTTAAAGTATTTTAAACGATCTAAGAGTTTTGTATTAATAAATTAATATTATATATATGCAATTATACCAATTATATTGAAAATTATTAATGATTAATCAAAATAATTTAAAAAATAATGCAATCAACACATTTAATTAAATATTTCTAAAAAAAATTCAATTTTATTTGCAAAAACAATATTCTGGAAATCTAGTACTATAGTACTCCTATTAGAATTTAATTAGGAGTACGTACATTATTGAAATCCTTCATTTAATTAATTTATATTCCAAATATTATACATAAATTTAATCTATCTCCTAGTTAAATATTCTTGTAATTGATATTACAATTTCATGAATTTATTTATCTTCAAAATGCAGCAAATTCGCAGTCCACGACCCCTGCATATGAAATAAAATACCAAGAATATTAGTATATTACAATTCATAAGTGTTATAAAAAATTTTATTTTCTTTCATTTTACATTCCCATAATTCTCCATTTCTAATTCGTAGTAATATTTACCTTTCACAAATTCCCAAACCTAACCTCTACTAACTCCCTCTCCGCAGAAATTATTGAAAAAGAGAATAAAGAAAAAAGAAAAACACAACCTATCACTTGACATTGTTTATTTGTTATTTTTCATTCAAATCTTAACAAAATACTTTTTTACAATGTAGATTAATGGAGAAGCGAACTCATCTAAAAAAAAAAAAAAGCGAACTCAGGAGTAATGAGTGAGATTAAATTCTGTTGGGAATGAGAATTTTGATTAAGATACCAAAACCCCTTAAGACATGCCAAATAGACAAGTCAATATGATATGAACATGTTTTAGGACTGTTGGAACATGTAGTATAGACTAGTTGAAAAGCTGGTATGTTATGCAGCTCTTAGAGTATTTAGATGCATAAGTTGAGGGGGAACACATGCTTAAAAGAATACAAGAGACAAGTCCCCTCAAGGCTCAGAATCAAATTGATCCCAAGTCTGGTGAAGTACACAATTGACCAACTGTGCTAATCAAGTCAGCTTAGTAATTGTATCAACCTCTCTGAAGATCAATACATCATCAAGACCAAGTCTACTGAAATATATGTCAAAGACTCAAAAGAGATGACCAACAGAAATGTCTCAGCACACTTGAACCAGAACAATTCTAAGGCAGAAGGACAATTGTGCTGATAGGATCAAAACACTGAAATGGAACCATGAATACTCAAGAACCACCAAGAGATATGTTTTAAAAGAGAAAGAGCCAAACCAACAGTGCTGATAAGTCAAGAATGCTGAAAACAGATAAGCAGATCTGTCCAGATGATAAGGAAAGTTGTCTTTATCATAGGACCAATGATCAGAAGTGATGTCCATGTTTGATCAAGTGAATCTTCAAGTCAGACATTGGGAAGAGTGCTTCAAAGTCAAGACAAAGAGCAAACAACCGTTTACTTCCCAAATTAAGGACATGTCACTTTCAAGAAACTGTCTTCCAGTTGCAGAGTTCATGGAAGACAAATATAGGCATTTTGAGGCTGTCTCTCCAACGGACATAACCTTAAATTGCTCTATAAATACAGAAGTGTGGAAACCATTTGAAGGCATCCAATAAGAATCCAACTTACACAACTATCCTGAGATTCAAAGGAAACTAAAAGCCTTCAAGCTTTCTAAGAAACATTCTTAGTTTCCAGAAACACTTCTTCTAAGCTGAACTACATTGTATATCAATCAAAGCGTAGAGAGATATCATATCCTATACACTGACCTCATTGTAAAGGATATCTCAACCTAGTTGGAACCAACATCAACCCTTATACCTTTTCAAAAGAGAGATTAGAAGGTTGTTGTAGTAGAAGTGTAAGGAATTGACTGTTGAGAGAAGAACAGTTCAATTCTGAGTTGAGAAGAGGGTACTAGGACTCTGATATCCTAGGGATCAAGGCACCAAGAAGTGGTGTGGTTGATCAAGTGCACCTTAGCACTATAAAACAAGTAATTCCAAGACATAAGGAATTATCCTGTTAAATCAGGGAAAGTGGATGTAGGAGCTTGAGTCTCTGAACCACTATAAACCTTTGTGTTGTTTACTTTCAAGCATTACCATTCAAACACACATTCAAACACTGCACACAAAATGATCTTCAAAGATATACATATAAGACTGTGCAAAAGTGCTTTGGGACAAGTTCCCTGAAAACCTGTTAAGTGTTAAGCTAAGAATTTCAGAAGTAAAAGGAGTTTAAATATAAGGGCCAACGACTATTCCGCACATATAAATTACTTAGATAGTTATTCAACTAAGTACTCAATAGTATTTAGTAGTTTGATTATCTTCTGAAAGTTATACATATCAGAAGAGTAGTCCAGGACAACTTTGCTGAAAGCCTGATTTGCTTCAGTTTGAAAAAAGATTTGCATACAAGTGTATTCCCCCCCATACACTTGTTATATACTCCTTTCAGGACCAACAAATTCTTCTTGACAAAATATTTTAATTGTTGAACGAAAATATCAAACTAAAGAGAAATGAGTTTAAATTATAATTGATGGCCGAAAAATTAGACCAGCAAACGATCGAAAAAAATTACCGATGAATTTTGGAGAAGACAAAGTTGAGAGATTGAAACTTGAGTGGTTGAATGAAAAGGTGTTGAGATTTATATAGGAATAAAAAATAAAAACCGTAAGATTAAGATTGAAATTTTAAATAGATGGTTAAGATTAAAAGATAAATTTAAAATTAATAAGAATTGAAGAATTTTGAAAGGGAGAGATTTGGAGGAGAGAGGTTAAAATAGAAGGAGTAAGATTAAGATATTGTAGCGCATAAGGTTGTGTGGAATATTATATTAGGAGTTTATTGTTAGCAATTGTTGGTCCCAAGTTGAGTTAAGATTGATTAAGCTAGAAAAAGTCTAGAGGGGAGGGGTGAATAGACTTTTAAAAATCTTTCAAAATATGAGAGTTTATAATGCGAAATAGTGTTCTGATAAGTACTGTTCTTATACAAGATCAGTTCAGTACTTCTCAGTTTAATGTGAACCTTTAAGTTTTATACTCAACTTTGATTTTGAACTTTTACTTAGTAAACTTTACTGTTATTATTATCAAGAATATTAACCAAATATCAAAACAGAAAGTAAATCAACACACAAGATTTATAGTGGTTCGACAAATGTCTACATCCACTCTCACAAACCCAGTTGTGAAGTTTTATTAACTCTTTCTTGAGTTTCTTGTGACTTAAAGTCCCAAAACTAAGACTTTGATCTTTTCGATTACACTTCCAAGTGTATCTTCGATCTACTAGTAATTCTACAAGTAACTAGCACACTTGTTTACAGAAATCACAAACTCAAAAGTAAAGTAAACTTCTCTAAATAGTAGCCTTTGATTCTTCTCTTCAATACAGTGGCTTCTTCTCAGAATTGATCTCCTTCAAACTCTGTGAGTTCTTGAATACTTGAATGCTCTTTGATTGCTCTCAAATGCTTTTAGATCAATAGTCTTTTCAAGTAGAAGATCACACTGTATTTATAGACTTTAGTATGACAGTTAACAGTTTGTGAAAACTAACTCTCAACTAACTCTAAAACTGTTTTTGTAATTTATCCTTTTGTAACCGACTTTGTAACTTCCTTCTTATTCCAAGTCAGCATATCTTCAGATATATTCAGTTACATTCCAACTAATAAGTTTTCCAAACTTATTCTGCTCCAGCATAGTAAAATTACTCTTCTTCTATTTTACTGTTCTTGTTCCAGTTAGCACAGTTCTCAACAACTGTTCTGAACATCTTCAGAATGCTTCTGTGCTTCCTTTCAAATTCTTCTAAAATTACTCTTCTTGTTCTGAGTAGTCTTCTTCTTCTTTTGAGTCTTCTTTAGTCTTCTGATCTTATTTTAATCTACTGTTCTGAACTTTTTACAATGCTGATTACAACATAATACAAACTTACAAATATAAAACCTATCTATACTACATCTGAACTACATACAAAAGAGTACATTTAAGTCCTATACTATAAGTTGTCTATACAATATGAACATCAGCTTAGTTCCTAACAATTCATAATATGTTGGGATATGAATCTGTGAAACAATGTTCTAATTGATGTGTATGTTTTGATGGCCAAAAGCAACTTGAGGATAATGGTATATGTGATTATATGATTGATATAAAAGTTCTGTATAAGACAAGTTTATTGATCTTAGTAAGAAATACTGAAATAAGATTACTGATCTTAGTGTGGAAACTGAGAATGAGATTACTGATCTTATATGAGATATTTGAATCTGAGTTACTGATCTTATATGCTTACTGATCTTATATGTAAGTTACTGATCTTAGGTGTTTACTGATCTTATTAAATTTACTGATCTGATATATGAACTGTTAGGAACTAAGCTGCTGTTTTATATTGTATAGACAGCTTATAGTATAGGACTTAGATGTACTCATCTATGTATATAATTCAGTTGATGTATAGATAGGTTTTATATATGTAAAGTTGTATTCTATTGTAATCAGCATTGTAAAGTTCAGAACAGTAGATTAGGAATAGATTAGAAGAAGATCAGAAGACTAATGAAGAATCAGAAGACTACTTCAGAATAAGAAGACTTCAAAGAAGAGTTGAAGAGAAGCTTAGATGATTCTGAAGAAGTGCAGAACAGTTTTGGAGAACTGTGCTGATTGGCTAAGAAGAGTAAAAATCAGAACAGTAAGTTACTGTGCTGATTTGGTGATTTGAAGAATAAGTTTGGAAAGCTTATTTAAAGAGTAACTGAAGATATATTTGAAGATATGCTGACTTGGAATAAGAAGGAAGTTACAAAGTCGGTTACAAGAAGAAGTTACAAAAACAGTTTTAGAGTTAATTGAGAGTTAGTTCACAAACTGCTAACTGTCATACTAAGTTCTATAAATACTGTGTGATCTCCTACTTCTAAGACTACTGATCATAAAAGCATTCACAAGCAATCTAAGTCTACAGAGCACAAGAAGAACTCACAGAGTTGAAGGAGATTAAAGAAGAGAAGAGCCACTGAATTGAAGAGAAGAATCAAAGGCTATTCAAAGAGAAGTTTTACTTTTCAGTTTTAAGTTTGTATTTGGTTGTAAACAAGTGTGCTAGTTACTTGTAGAATTACTAGTAGATCGAAGATATACCTGGAGGTATAATCGAAAAGATCACAGTCTTAATCTTGGGACTTTAAGCCACAAGAAACTCAAGGAAGAGTAATAAAACATCACAACTGGGATTGTGAGAGTGGATGTAGACTTATTGGTCGAACCACTATAAAATTCTGTGTTCCTTACTTTTCTGTTTGATATTTGTTTAACTAAGAACAGTAGAATTTACTAAGCAAAAGATCTAAAGAAAAGTTGAGTATAAACTAGTAAGGCCCATATTGTTTTGAAAGTACTGATCTGAGCTAAGTAAGCACAGTACAGTACATAAGAAGACTAAATTCCGCATTGCATATTCTGATATTTTGAAAGATTTTAGAAAGTCTATTCACCCCTCCCCTCTAGACTTTCTTAGCTTACTCAATCTTAAACTCAACTTTGGGACCAACATAATATTCACATATTTCACACATAAGATCAGTAAACTCAGAATATAAGTTTTCTTAGGATGACTTAGTTAAGATGACTTACAACCACATATATCATCAACTTTAAGTTGCTTTTGGCCATCAAAACTCAATCTCATCAACTAGAACATTGTTTTAAGGATTCATATCCCAACAACTTCCCCCTTTTTGATGAAGCCAAAACTACTTAAATGTTAATAAACCAGTAGTTTAGTAAATAGTCAATCATAACAGTTCATCAATTCAAAATTCCAGATTCATATTCAGATAAGATCAGATAATTCACATAATTATAGAATATGCAAATATGAAATATAGAAAATAAAGTTAAGGTAAAGAAATTTTATCTTGTGAGCTTGTCCTTCATCTTCATTCTTCATGTCTAGATTTTGTATGCCAAATACATCCTGGTCTTGATGTCCATCATATGTTGATGATTAGTGATGCCTTCATCCTTAATGATCTTCTCAATGATGTTAGCAATCTCATTGTAATCAGGTTCTCCAGATTTCAATCTTGGAGGTTCCCAAATAGGTTCTTCAGGACATAGAATATTAATTCCAACAACACTTGTTGTTAATAGCATATCTTCCCAAAATTCTCTTGCAATATTATCCATGAAATCTTGAAAATCAGCAAACTCTTCTTCTTTGCTCGAGTGAACTCCAAATTTTCTCACAATGTAGTTTGCTATTTGCCATTTCTTCTTGATATCATTCCAGTATGCAATCTGATCTGGATGCACAATGAAATCAAGATATGTATCATTGCAAATTTCATTAACCTTCTTTTTCTTCTTAAGAGCAGTAACTCTTCTTTCAAATTTCTTCCTAGCATCTTCAACATCTTTCAGTTTCTTCTTTTTCAATGCTTCATCAGCTTTCTTTTTTTCCAATAACTCAGCTTTCTTCTGAGCTAACATATTTTTACAAGTCTTAGAAGCCTCAACCATCTGTTCTTCACTAGGCTGTGCACTTTTAACAACATGTTTCAATTTGCTTCTTGATCTGGTTATCCTACCAGTTCCTTCTGCTTCTTGTTCAGCTTCCTCATCACTTAAGATGACTTTCCTTTTTCTTTTTCCTGAGCTCTCAGCAGCATTCTTTTCAGAAATTTTCTCAGCACTTGCAACAATAGTTTGTGCACTTTGAGCACCAACAGCTTGTTGTTTTCTTAGCTTGATTTTCTGGTTCAGATTAACAATCTCTTGCTTCAGCTCATCTTGACTTTGCTTTAGCTTATCTTGACTCACAACCAACTGAGCTTGTTGTGTTTGAGTCTGCTCCATTACTTTTATTATGTTCTCTTCCCCCTTTTTGGCTTCATCATGCTATTCCTTCAAGGGTGTAAAATGTTGCTCCAACTTACTATGCAACTCTTGAGAAAGCTTTTTCTCTTGCAACCTGTGAAGATCATAAATCTTCGACATAGTGTGCTCCACTAACTGTTCATAAGTAGATCCTGCAGTAAGCTTAGTAATTTTCTCAGTGGCATCTTGAAATTGCTTCACTGTAGCTTCTAACTTGGCTTGCAACTCCTCATTCAGCTTCTTCAACTTCTCAAAGCTTGAGTCATCTTGAGCTTGCTCAACATTATCTGTTCTGACTTCATTTTGAACAGAAATAGGAACAGTAAACTGTTGCACATCTAATCTTTCCTTATCACTTGTCTCAAAAATATTTTCAGGAACAATAACAGGTGTGCTTTGCACCTCATTAGCAACTATGTCTTGCTCTTCCAACACTTCAGTGTTCTCAATTACAATTGTATTCTCAAACACCTCAGTAGTATCAGCATCAACATCTATTGCAATTTCTTATTCAATATGTTCATCCATGTTGACATCAGTATCAACATTCACTTTAGTTTCAATATTTTCAACAAAATATGAAAATCCAGAAACTCTCTCCACCATCCTAACAACATATTATGGGGTTAACAACTTAGTAAATGAGTTAACACCAGCAACATCCTTCTGTTCTTGTTCCCAATCCTTAAAAACTGCAGAACCACCCATGCCTTCCATGACTACTAATAACTCATCAACATCTACTCTTCTTAGATACACCCAAGTGCCTATCCTAAGAATTTGCTCAAAAACAGTAGAGTTTTCATCTATGCCATGGAATTCCTTCGAAATCACATTCCTTAGATTCATCCTAATTTGTTCTTCTTTATCACAAATGGGATACTAAATAAAAAATGCAGGTTGGGTATTGATGTGTTCTGGTTCAGGAGATGAATGGGATTGAATAGGTTCAGAAGAATGTTCAAGAATGGGTTTAGGAGATAAATGGGGAGTAGGCTGATTATGTTGGGGACTCGATTGAGGGGTAGGTTGTGGGGTAGTGTTCTGGGGAGATGAAAAAGGGCTGTTCTGATGAATAAGTGAGTAGTGTACTGATTCATCAGAATATGTAGGTAAGGGTTGTTGATCAATAGGCTGGGTAGGAATGGGATCAGAAAATGATGGGGTAGAAGAAGTGTTCTTGAGTTTTCTCCTAGGTCCAGCAAGACCTTTACCCTTAGCTCTTTTATGCAAAATAGCAATGCTAGAAGAACTAACCTCTTTTTCAGTCTGCAATTGCTCTTTCACAATTTCCACTGACTGTTCTGGAGTCAGCTTTCCAGACATAATCTTCCTCGATCTCACAAAATGAGGATCATGCCTCGCCTTTGACCTCACCTCCGGTTGTTCATCATCAGATCTGTACATTGAACCACCAAAATTATCCTTATTCTCCAATGCTTCTTAATTAAATAAAAATTTCCCTTGATGAAATCTCTTGGGTCTACTCCAATCAACTTTATTGCTTGCAATAATTGGCAATATGATGCTTAATTTGTTTCCAAATCCAACCATGGACTTCACATAAAACACCTTTGAATCCTCATCAAAAAGAATTTTCTCTTTCTCACTCAGTAATCTTTCAAGAAAGAATCATTGCCAATCTCCATCAACTCGATCAATAATCGCCGCCATTACCCTAATTTTCAAATTTATAAGAGCGTCTTGGCTGTGATGTTGCCCTAACAAAATCTTTCTAGCTATATCCATCAAATAACGAAGACCCTCTGGAAGATTAGCTTTCTTCAAATTTGACAGAGGTGCAGGCTCTTCAACAGTCCATCTTGCAACGCATACCTTTTCTTGCCCTTCCATGTAGGATGAAATGTGAAGAGGGCCATCGGGTAAATCAAATGCATTCGCCAAAAGATCTCTCGCCACAGATACTCTGTTCCCCGAAAGAACAAATTTCACGGAATTAGTGTCGCCATCTAGCTGGAGAAAGAATTCCAATACCTCAGGTTCGTAAACCTTGTTGGGAAAGGATTCCAAGTATTTTCGCAGGCCGCTTTCTTCACACATGGTGAGAATGGCTTGGTTCTCCTTCTTCTGTGTTCCAATGAAGTAGACTGCATTTTCGACGAACACACCCTTTTCGCGTAGCCAATATGCAGGATTGAATGTACCTACAACTTCATTGTTCGCATTAAGGACGTCGATGATTGCCATTTTAGTAGTAGAAAAATGTAAGAGTTTTGAGAATGAGCAGTTTCGAGAGTTTTCAAAAAATCGTAAGTTTCAGAAAGCTCAAAGTGAAGAAGATGAAGAAGTGTGATCGTGTTAATCGAATTCAAAGTAAATCTATGGCTCAGATTGTCTTGAATGCGCACGACGTGTGGTTTAGATTATATTTTGAGGTGTGGGTTTCAATAAAACGTTTCAGATTCAAAAGACCCTTTCTAATTTTGGAGCCAAAGTGCTTATGATAAATACACCACCAAATTAGGTTAAAAATAGAGGAGTGTATTAATCTTCTCTATTAGTAATCCAAATTGAACAATTTCTGACTTAGAAAATTTTCTAAGGCAAAATACTGTTCTGATGTATATCAACACAATTGTTTCCAAAACACACTTTGCTTCATTTTCTCACTTTTTCAATAATGAAAATTACCTATCTGGGTTTAGCTAAGTAATGTGATCAGCTGAGTAACATTCTCTTGAAGATCAAATCACTTTTTAGAGTCAGCACAGTAACATCAAATCAGTACTGTGACTCAGATCAGTTCCCCCTTCTGTAGAGAACTCTTCTTCTGTGCCTGTTTCACCTTGGTAGAAGTGTTAGTTCATGTAATATGGGTGAAATACAATACAAAATAGTAAATAATAATTAAAACAAGGTATTTATAAGGTTTGTTCTAAGGTGACTAGTGTTCTGAGTCAACAGAAAGGATATTTAAGAAATCATAGATTACCCCCTTAAATGTATATTCTCAATTTCCTCAGCTTTACCACCTTCCTCATCGGGATTAGGCACCTTAGTAACCTTTTTACCTGATTGTGATGAATGTAGTGGTCTTGACATAGTTTTCATCCTTCTGGATTACCCTTTTGATGTGCTGTTCTTGGTTTAGTAATCTGCTTCTTGATATTAGTACAGTACCTGAAATGTTAGTACAATTCTATATGCATGCAGGATCCATGTATATCAATCCTAAACTTATGCATAACTCTCTAAATCTAGCTTCAGCCAAAGGTTTTGTGAAGATATCAGCTCTTTGAATATCAATATAGATATTTTCCATTCTAATGTTCTTCTTTTCAACATGATCCCTAATAAAATGATGCCTAACATCTACATGCTTGCATCTAGTATGTAAATCAGGATTTCGAGTGATAGCAATGACACTATTGCTGTCACAGAATATAGGTACATTAGATTCCACAATATTGTAGTCTCTAAGTTGTTGCATTAGCCAAAGACGCTGACTACAACAACTTCCTGCAGCCATATATTCTACTTCAGTGGTAGATATTTCTACAATTGTTTGTTTCTTTGAAAACCATGATATGAGCTTAGTACCTAAGAATTGGCATGAACCAGAAGTTGATTTTCTATCTATTCTACAACCACCAAAGTCCGAATCTGAATAACCACTTAGGGATAAATCATCATCTGAAGGATACCATAATCCTCGATTAATGGTTCCCTTTAAATATTTCAATATCCTTTTAGCAGTTTCCAAATGACTTTCCTTGGGGTTGGCTGGAAATCTTGCACATACTCCAACAGAAAAAGCAATATCAGGCCTGCTGGTAGTTAGATAGAGTAGAGAGCCAATTAAAGCACAATAGTAAGGTTGATCAGCAGACTTACCTCTCTCATCTGGATCCATCCTGTAGGTAGATTGCATCGGAACTCCAACTGTCTTACAAATCAACTACTCTGAAGCTTCAAAGCTCTTTAAAGACATTCTTAGTCTTCAAACACTTCATTCTAAGCTGAACCTCATTGTATAACCATACAAAGCTTAGAGAGATATCCTATCCATATACAATGAACCTCATTGTAAAGGGTACTAGGACTTTTGACATCCTAGGGATCAAGGCACCAAGGAGTGGTGTGGTTGATCAAGTGCACCTTGGCACCATAAAACAAGTAATTCCAAGAGTGAAGGAATTATCCTGTTAAATCAGGGAAAGTGGATGTAGGAGCTTGAGTCTCTGAACCACTATAAACTCTTGTGTTGATTTACTTTCAAGCATTTACATTCATACAACACAACACACAAACTGACCTTTGAAAGATACATACTTAACTCTGAGCAAAGCAAGTTTTGGACAAGTTCCCTGAACTGGATAAACTGTTAAGGTGATTTCAGAACTAAAAAGGAGTTTGAAACCAAAGGGCCAACCACTAATTCTGCACATATAACTCCATTAGATAGTTATTCAACTAAGTACTCAAGAGTACTTAGTAGTTTGATTATCTTTTAAGAGTTGATTATATCAGCAGAGTTGTCCAGAACAACTTTGCTGAAGTCTGTTTTGGTTAAATTCAAAAAGATTTGCATACAAGTGTATTCCCCCCCCATACACTTGTTATATACTCCTTTCAGGACCAACAAGTGGTATCAAAGCGGGGGTTCAAAGACCACTGCTTCTGAAAATCCACCTTGATTTTCAAAAACACATATTTAGTGTGGTCACTGAACTGATCTGTCTGAAATCTTAGCATTTATTGTCTAACTCTCTATCTGAGATATGGTAAGGGGCAATCACCACAATCAGAACCAACAACAAAACCAGAACCTGCAACCGAATCAGAATCAGCAACAAAATCAGAACTTTAATGTTGTCCCTCATGATGCTGTTCAAATAATCAACAACACAGCCCCAGATCCAGTCAATCATATATCTCATCACAAGCTGCCAATGTTCTCAATTGAGAACTATGACTTCTGGAAGATCAGGATGAGAGCTCATCTTACATGCCTACACACTGATATGCTGAGAGTCCTAACAAGAGGACCATTCATCTTCACACAGCCAAACCCCAGAGTTACTGATGCTCAAAGGGCAGATACAAGGGATGAGATTCCTAAGGATGAAGATGATCTCACTACAGAAGAGAAAAGAAGAGATAATCTCTATTATCTAGCCATGAACACTCTATACCAAACTATCCCAGATGTAGTAATGGGAAGATTCTACCACTGCACAACTGCCAAGGAAATATGGGATACTCTTGCAGAAATGTGTGAAGGTACTGAAAAGATCTAGGAGAATAAGCTTCAAGTGCCTGTGCAGAAGTTTGAACAATTCACAATGGAGTCAGATGAGTCCATTGACAAATTTGCTGGTAGATTCACAGATGTGATGAATGAAATCAACTCATTGGGCAAGGTGTACTCCAAGAGAGAAGTTGGCCTAAAAATCTTGAGAAGTCTCACTCAAAAGTGGGATGTGTACTCTATAATGATGCAAAATACCAAGGATCTCTCTACCATGCCCATGCAACAAATCTTCTCTGAACTCAAGGCTTATGAGTTTGATCTCAACAGAAGAAAGCCTGCTGAGGAACCTTCATTACCAACCAAAGGAGTGGCATTCAAAGCCAAAGCTGCTGAACCATAAATGCAGTCCACTCCTAGATCATCAAAGTCAGTCTCCAAGGCTGAAATGAAGGTTTGACAAGCTAAACTCAAGGTTTGGTAGATACAAGAAATTCTACCAAGATAATAAGGCCAAGAGAAGGTACAACTCTCCTGAAGCCAAGGCTGAAGACAAAAGGCCTGAAGAGAGAAGATCAGAGGACAAGTACTCTGATAGGAGAAAGTCCAGCAGAGCTGAACCCTCATCATCCAGAAGGAGAGATGACCCAAAGAAGGATAATGATGAGGACTTGTGCTACAACTGCAAAAAGAAGGGACACTTTCAATGTGACTGCCCTGAACTCAGCTCCAAGGAAAGAAAGGAGAAACAAGCAAAGAGAGACAAGAAGTTCACAAACAGAAAAGCCATGATGGCTGGTGATGAGTCTGACTCTGCTGAAAGCTTCAACTCTTCTGATGATGGACTGTTCTCAAACAGTGATGATGATGATGATGATGTGTGCAACATGGCCATAGAGGATGATGAGGTATCCTCCACTTCTAGCTCACCATCATTTCTATCACAGAACACTAGTGAGGTCAACCTGAAACTTTCTTTTGGAAAGTTAATGGAAGATTTCACTAGATTACAAGAATTTCATGATAGCCGTGTGAGAGAAAATGAAAGGCTTTCAATTGAACTTGCAAAACCTTTTGATTCAGTAGTTGATGTCAAATCTACTGAGTTGTATCCACAAGTCTTGAGAGAACTTGATGAAGCCTCTCTCAGGATAGTTGACCAACAAAAGCAGATTGATGAACAACTGCTAATTCAGAAGAGAAAGGACTTTGAGCTAAAAATTCTTCAAGCTAAATTTGAAAACCTCTCACATTAGTATGATATTCTTAAATCAAGTGAAGAAAGCCTGAAAATAAAGATATCTGCTATGAATAAATCCTCCAGAGCAATAGAGGAAATTCAAAGCTTCCAAAGACCTATGGCTCAAAAGAGTGGATTAGGATTTGATCCATTCGAATCTTCACCTTGTCTTAGTGTTGCTGTTGGGAATAAAATGAGTTTTGATTATGATACCAAAACCCCCTTAGACATGCCAATTAAATAAGTCAGATTACATGAACATGTTTCAGGATTGTTGGAACATGTAGCTTAAGGCTAGTTGAGAAACTGATGTGTTAGGCAGCTCTTAGTTGAATAGATGCACAAATTGAGGGGGAACACATGCTTAGAAGTTTATAAAGTCCAAGTCCCCTCAAGGCTCAGTTTTGGATTAACCTTAAGTCTGCTGATGGACAACTGTGCTGATCAAGTCAGTTCAGTATAGAACAACCTATCTGAAGATCAATTGAGTGGAATAGATCATCAAGATCAAGTCTACTACAATAAATATCAAGTTCAGAAGAGTTGTCCAGCAAGACTGTCTCAGCATATTTGAACCAGAACAAGTTTTGAAGAACAAGCCCAACTATATGCTGATGAGGTCAAGACCACTTATCCAAAGCCATGAATGCACAAAGACCTACCCTAAGAATTCATGAAAAGGGAAAGAGCCAAGTCATCTGAAGAGCTAAAGCCAACATTGCTGATAAGCAGAATCTGCTGATCTTGATAAGCAGAGTTGACCAAGTGATAAGGAAGGTTGTCCTTATCCAAGGATCAATCATCAGAAGTAATGTCCATGTTTGACCAAGTGAATCTTGAAGTCAGACATTGGGAAGAGTGCTGCAAAGTGAAGACAAAGTAGTTACAACCGTTTATTTCCCAATCAAAGGACATGTCACTATCAAGAATCTGTCTTCCTGTTGCAGAGTTCAAGGAAGACATTTATAGACATTTGAGGCTGCCTCTCCAACGGGCAAATCCTCAATTTTGTCTATAAATACAGAAGTGTGGAAACTATTTGAAGGCATCCAACTACAATCCAACCATTCTACATTCTAGAGGAAACTACAAGCTCAAAGCCTTCAAGCTTTCTTAGAACATTCACAGTTTCCAGAAACACTTCATCTAAGCTACTCTTCATTGTATATCCATACAAAGCTTAGAGAGATATCCTATCCTTATACACTGAACCTCATTGTAAAGGATATCTCATCAGTTGGAACCAAACTTCAACCCTTATACCTTTCAAGATAGAAAGTTAGAAGGTTGTAGTAGAAGAAGTGTAAGGAGTTAACTGTTGAGAGAAGAACAGTTAATTATGAGTTGAGAAAGGGTACTAGGACTTTTGACATCCTAGGGATCAAGGCACCAAGGAGTGGTGTGGTTGATCAAGTGCACCTTGGCACTATAAAACAAGTTAATTCCAAGAGTGAAGGAATTATCCTGTTAAATCAGGGAAAGTGGATGTAGGAGCTTACGTCTCTGAACCACTATAAACTCTTGTGTTGATTTACTTTCAAGTACTTACATTCATTCAACACATCACACAAATTGGACTTAGGGATGAAAACCTCTTGTCATCAAGAGCTTTGGTAAAAATATCAGCCAATTGTTTTTCAGTAGATATGTACTCCAACTTAACAACTTCATTTTCAACAACATTTCTAATGAAGTGATGTCTTATACTTATATGCTTTGTTAATGAATGTTGCACTGGATTCTTTGAAATATTTATAGCACTTGTATTGTCACAGTACACAGTGAATACATCACTAGGTAAGCCATAATCATGAAACATTTTTTGCAACCATAATAATTGAGTACAACAACTCCCTGCTGCAATGTATTCTGATTCAGTTGTTGATTGAGACACACAGTTTTGTTTTCTTCTCTGCCAAGAGATCAAGTTGTTTCCCAAATAAAAGCAACCACCACTTGTGCTTTTCCTGTCATCACAATTACCTGCCCAATCTGCATCACTATACCCTATCAAGGTACATTTTGTATCTTTGCTATACCAAATGCCTAAATCACATGTTCCTGCAACATACTTAATGATTCTTTTAACAACATTCATATGTGATTCTTTGGGTTAGATTGGTATCTAGCACATAAACATACACTGAACATGATATCAGGTCTACTAGAGCTCAAATATAGAAGACTGCCTATCATTGATCTGTATAATGTTGGGTCAACATTCTTGCCAACATTGTCTTTACTCAGTTTCTAAGTTGATCCCATAGGTGTTTTCATGTGTTTAGCATTCTCTAAACCAAATCCTTTTACAAGACTCTTAGGATACTTACTTTTTGAAATGAAAATACCATCCTTTTGCTGTTTAATTTGCAGTCCTAAGAAGTAATTTAAATCACCAACCATGGACATTTCAAAAGTAGATGTCATTTAATTTACAAAATGTTTGAGCATATCATCACAAGTAGAACCAAATACTATAACATCAACATAGATTTAAGCAATCATAATAGCATTTTTCTCATGTTTAATGAACAGTGTTCTGTCTGCTTCTCCTCTTACAAAACCAAACTCAATTAAGAAATCAGTTAGTCTTTCATACCATGCTCTAAGTGCTTGCTTCAAGCCATATAGAGCCTTTTTCAGTTTAAAGACATGATCAGGAAAATCAGGGTTTTCAAAGCCTTTTGGTTGTTCAACATAAGCTTCTTCCATAAGAATACCATTTAAAAAAGCAGCTTTAACATCCATTTGGTGCAGTTTTTTATCAATATAGCATGCAATAGCAAGTAATAGCCTAATGGATTCAATTCTAGCAACAGGAGCAAATGTTTCATTAAAGTCTACACCTTCTACTTGTGTATACCCTTGAGCAACCAACCTAGCTTTGTTTCTAATAATATTTCCCATCTCATTAGTCTTGTTTTTAAAGATCCATTTAGTTCCTATAACATTAACATGATCTGGTCTAGGAACTAATGTCCAAACTAGGGATGGCAATGGGCCGGATCGGGTCGGGTACTTAGATACCCGGACCCGACCCGTTTCAATTCGGACCCGAGTCGGGCCGACCCGTTCGGGTCACGGGGCGGGCCGGGGCAAATCGGGGCGACCCATTATAAAAAAATTTTTACAAAAAAATTGAAATATAATAGTTTTTTTTAAAAACATATAATATAAAGTTTAGATTTGTGTTGAAAAATAAATAAAACAGTCTTAGAATCATGTTTATAAATTTATTTTCACATTTATGAAGGTGAATTATTGTTATATATATTAATAAACATCAAAATATTGAACATATATTATATTTATATGTATAATATATATAAAAAATAAATATAAAAATGGGTCACGGGTCCGGGTCACGGGTCGAGGGTAATACCTGGACTCGCCCCATTTCAATACGGGTCCGGGGCGGCCCAAATAGCGCGGGTCGGGGCGGGTTTAAATTGCCATCCCTAGTCCAAACATCATTTCTAACAAACTAATTTAATTCTTCATGCATAACTTCAATCCAATTTTCATCATCTAATGCTTCTTTAACATTTTTAGGTTCAATCTCAGAGTGATAACATTCATGATTTACCATATTGCACATAAATGACATACATATAGATCTTACTACATCCTTTGAGTTCATACCAATTCTTCTTCTGGTTTGAAAACCTATTGATTGTTCCCCAATGATTTGATCATGTGGGTGAATTTCTGAATCCTTATGGAGGGAGTTTTCTGGAGATTATACAGATTTTCAGGATCTGTATTATCATATGATTCCTCTGGTGTGTCATCATTCTTCTCAACATTCTGAACCTGTTCATCTTTTTCAGTATTGATTGGAACATCAATCAAGTCTGAAATGTCTTCATCTTCAATGCTTTTACCTGTAATGCTTGTATCATCATCAAAAACAACATTTACAGACTCTTGTACAATATCAGTCCTAAAGTTATAGATTTTATAGGCCTTGCTATTTCTTGAATAGCCAAGAAAGAATCCTTTGTCACTCTTTGAATCAAACTTATGTAACCGATCCCTGTCATTCAAGATGTAACAAACACAACCAAAAACATGAAAATATTTAAGGTTAGGCTTTCTATTGTTCAGAATTTCATATGGAGTTCTAGTAGAATTTGTTCTAATATAAACTCTATTTGCAATATGACAAGCAGTGTTAAGAGCTTCAGCCCAAAATCTTTTGGATAAGTTCTTAGAACATAAATGACTCTAGCCATTTCTTGAAGTGTTTCTATTCTTCCTTTCTGCTATGCCATTTTGTTGAGGAGTTTTAGGAGATGAAAACTCTTGAATTATTCCTTTAAATTCACAAAATTCAGTAAAAAAACTATTTTCAAATTCTCTTCCATGATCAGACCTGATTCTGCACACTTTGGAATTGAAAACATTCTTGAATCTTTTATACAGAATTTTGAAAATGGAAAAAGTTTCAGATTTATCTTTTAAGAATTCAATCCATGTGAATCTGGAATAGTCATCAACCACAACTAAAGAATATCTTTTACCTCCAATACTTTCTGTTTCCATAGGACCCATAAGATCCATGTGAAGTAATTCGAAGCAGTGTTTGGTTGAGCAATGTCCCAATATTTTGTGAGACACTTTAACCTGTTTACCTTTTTGATAAGGTCCACACACCTTTTTGTCTGAAAATTTGAGATCTGGTAAACTTGTAACAACTTTCAATCTAACAAGTTTATCAAGCTATCTGTAATTTGCATGTCCAAGTTTATGATGTCATAAAGTACTATCATCAACTTTAGCCTTATTACATTTAAGTTTAGATTCAATGAGATAGCAATTATCAACAGATCTGTTTCCCATCATGATGCATTCAGAATCTTTGTTTAACACATAACATGATTTTTTGTCTAATTTAACATGCAAATCATCATCACATCGTTGACTAATACTTATGAGATTGACAAGTAATCCATCAACATGCAGAACATTGGGTAATTTAGGAAAACCAGGAACATTTAATGTCCCTTTACCAATGATTATTCCTTTGGATCCACCACCATAAGTGACATTACCACCATTATAAGCATTATAATCAGAAAGATAATCAATTTGACCTGTCATGTGCTTAGAACAATCACTATCAAAGTACCATAATCCAGGAATACATGCTTTTAATGACATATGAACAACATTACAAGATGTGCTTTCTTTTGGTGTCCATACCGAATGTGATCTTGAATGTTGAGTCATTTCAGGCAATATAGAAGTTTTCAGATGATTTTTCTTCTTCAAACATTGAGGACTTTTATAACCCTTTTTAAAACAGTAATGACAAATCACATCTTTTATAATGATCTGAGACTTAGCAGAAATACTAGGATTGTAATTCACTTCAGCTTTAAAAAAAAAAGTAGGTTTCTTAAGTTCAGTCTTCTTAGAATTTTTACCTTGGTAGCCAATACCTGTTTTTCTTGAGTTGTTGGTCATAAGAGAGTCTTCCAGTTTCATCTTTCCTTCAGAAAATCTTTTAAAGCTCAGCGAGGCTTCCTTCAACCTATCTTCAAGTTTAGATATCTCAATATCTTTTCTTATTAGAATACCTTCAAGCTTAGTAATTGATTCTCTTAAATCCGAATTTTCAAAGTGTAGAGACTTAATTATGTGATTAAGTTTCTCAGTTTCAGAGGATATCTTGAAAACTTTTTCATTTGTTAAAGGTTTTTCATAAGAATATTTCTTAAAATCAAGAACAGACACTTCTAGTCTTTCTTTCAGTTTAGAAATTTCTTTATCCTTCTTTGTTAAAAGACTTTCTAGTTTGAAAACAATGTTAGACAAGTCTTGAATATCAGCATCTCTTCTGGATAAACCTGCTTTACTTGATGTACCTGTCTCTGTAACAGAACTTGTGAAACAGTTAAATTCTGGAGCATTATTATTCAGTGATTTCCCAAATGATGGCTCATTTGTCCTCACATCGTAATAATCGTCCAGATCATCATCAAGAGTATCATCATACACAATTCTAGCAGAGAGAGCTTTTTCAAGGTCTTTTTCAGGATCATGTTCAACATCAGACTCATCACTTAAGACCAGTGTTGTAAAAGGCGGAAATCAATAAGCGGGCGTTTTCGACCGCCTAGCACCTAGGCCGCCTAATCGGCGCCTAGGCGCCGCCTAGAATTTCCGATTTTTTTTTTTTTTTTTTTTTTTTGTACTTCGTAACCAAATGAAAATATTAGACAATGCTTTATAGAATAATAGTTTCATACCAAATTAAACATGCTAATCATACAAAGCTCCAAAAGTCCAAAACATGATACGAGCCTACGAATACCAAAAGTCTAAATTACACCTAATTCACTTTAAAAGTTCAAATTAAGTATAATTAACATTCACGTCAAAATAATCAAAGTAACTAATTAAGGGTTGGGGGTAGAGGTTGATGGTTGAGGACGTTGAGAACACAAATGTGGTTCATTGCCATACACACGATCTTCATCGGACTCATACTCGACGTTAACATCTACTTCTTCCTCATCGGATAAGAAATCATTGTCGTCAAGTTCTCTAAGTTGATCTCCCTCCACAACATCGTCATCGACCGATCCAACTCCACCAACAATCCATTCTTGAGCACAACTTGCATCCTCTTTTGATAATAAAACTTCCACATCTTTCTCGATTAACTTCTTGCGCTTGTTCATCAATTTTGCATTGAAATTGACATACACAAGATTGTTTAATCGTTCGGCTAGAAGTTTATTTCTTTTCTTTGTGTGTATCTAGAAAGATTATAAACCCAAGATAATTCATAGTAAAAATTAGAAATGATTATAGTTCAAATTAGGATAGAGGGACATAATTAAAGATTACTAACCCCTTCAAATGCACTCCAATTCCTTTCACAACCTGATGAGCTAGTAGTCAAAGAGAGTATTCTCATGGCAAATCTACGCAAATTAGGAGTGGATGAACCATAATTTGCCCACCAATTTACTACACAAAAGAATGAATATAAGATTTGTTAATTAATAAACTAAATAAAAGACCAAAAATATCTTCAAATAATTAATTAGTTACCTGGATCAAACTTTTCGATGGATGCATCCTTCATGCACGATTTTATCGCTGGTTCTCTAGCAAAAAGATACTCCTTAGTCTTGTACCTTGGTAGCTCCTCATCCAAGATCTTAATTTGCATATCGACATTTCCATGAAATATAACATCCACACAATCAATGACCCCAATTGTAACTTCCTCATCCAAGTGAAGTAAAGGATCTCGATAATGGTAGAACGGGTTTAAGAGGTAAGCCGTCAGATGAAGAGGACTGTTGAGCCTATCTTTCATCTTTGCATCAATAATGTCAATGATAGGCTGGTAGTTCTTAGCAATATTGTTCAAACATGCTTTAATATCCTCCTTCGTCTTCATAAGCTCACCATATATAAAGCCCATTGATGGCTTTTTATCTCCATCGACAAGTCGAAGCACCTTCACTAGTGGGCCAAAGATTTGCAAAAACGAGGAAACACCATTCCAAAATCCCATACTCAACACAGTTTCAAAAGCTGCTTTTCCTTTGACGGTCTTTGAAAATTTGCATTGTTCCCATTCATTGCTCGTAAACATTGCCCTTAATTGTTCTTTTTTATCGAATATGCTCTGCAAAGATAGAAAAGAAGATGCAAACCTAGTCACTCCCGGTCTCACTATGTCCCTCTTCTTTGTGTATGCCCTCATCATGGCTAATGTTTTATGATGAGCATAGATGAAGATAGTCAATGTCTTAGCTTGATCAACGGTCTTCTTGAACTTTGGAAGATTTGCAATGCTTTCAAGCATAAGATTGATCGAGTGGGCAGCACACGAGGTCCAAAAGATATGAGGCCTATTCTGCTTTAATAACTTTGCAGCTGCCATATTGTTTGAGGCATTGTCGGTTACAACTTGAACAACATTTTCTGCACCAACCTGTTGAATGCATTGTTTATTGAATATTATATAAGTATGTGCATATACATTATGTAACATAACTACAAGGATGAACATTAAAATCTAAAAAGTTAAAAACTAACCTGTAGAATGCATTGTTCGACGTAGTCATGAATTACTTGGCCTGTATGTGAAATGTTCGAGAAGTCCTTGGAGGAAATAAAAGCAGTGCCAATTCGAGAATTTACACACAAATTCATGATGCTTCTTCTCTTTCTATCACTCCAAGCATCGGTCATAATCGAACACCCATTTATTTTCCACTCTTCTTCTTGTTGTTGTAGCGTTGTTTTTGTTCTTTCAACCTCTTTTTTCAAGAACGGCTCACTCAACTCATATCTTGTAGGAGGCCTACATCCTACTCCATACTGACCAATAGCCTCGAACATCAATTTGCAACTATCTAGCTCGAATACGTTGAAAGGAATGCAAGCTTCATATGCAAATCTACAAACATACTCTTTCACTTTGTCAAGCTTTTCCTTACAAATCGCCTCCTTGATGTTTTGATCACGCATTGTCTTGTTAACATTCATTGTTTCCTCGGGATTGATTTGATTGGTAAATCTATCCATAGGTCCAATGGTACCTTGAGACTTAGACCCCATAGACTCTCTAATTGAAAATTCATCTTCATCCTCCATATCCATGTCATCAACAACATCAACAAGGTTCACTTGTGATCTTAACAATTGCTCACCTCGTTTCTTTGTAGCCTTCTTCCTTTTAGTCGCATATAGTGCATTCAAGCACTTCTCTTGATCTTCTTTTTTTGCCGCTAGACATGCAGCAACACTTCCTTTTACACCAGCAATGTGCAGTTTTACTCGATAAACGCCTCCACACAGCGGCTTGTTGCACAATAAGCATTGCACCTTATCCAAATCGTTTGGATCTCTAAGCTTAGCATATTTCCAACCAATATCATCTGATTTTCTTTTAAGTACTTGAACTTCAGGAGTAGCCACAGAATTTGATGAACCTTCCATCCTACAAACCAACAAAATTTAAATATTTAATACATATCAATTAAGAAATAATAATTAACCAATTGGCAATTACTAACCTACTGATTCTGATAACCAATTGGAAATTACTAACCTACTGTTTCTGGTTAGTAACTTAGTATGCCTAATATAGTAATATGCCAAATTATTTAGTCATTCACTCATTCATTATTCAATTACCAATTAATATAACAAGCTCATTATTAATTTATTACATTTCTAAGATTTCTTAGACTTCTACTGCAAGTGCCACACCAAACTCTCAAACTAATAAATAAAAGTGAAAAAACAGAGCAGTAAGCAACTCAAAACTCTCAAATTACTAGTATTCAGTTATAGTAAGTCCAATTACTAGAACATGCTTTTGATATGCAGTAAGCAACTTCATTAAGTGTAACCTGGGCATGATAATTTAGACTAAAAATCAACTACTGTACTAATGATGCTCAGAATTGAAGCAAAAAAAAAAAACAGTACAGCGCAGAAGCCTCAACATTTTTATTTCAAATTAATATCCCCATTTTGTTTCTCAACATTTTTATTTCACAATTAACTAATTAAGTCACTAATACACTATACAATCAGAATCTATACTACATTACCGTCATTA
Source organism: Galeopsis tetrahit (assembly GCA_963675135.1). Taxonomy (NCBI): domain Eukaryota; kingdom Viridiplantae; phylum Streptophyta; class Magnoliopsida; order Lamiales; family Lamiaceae; genus Galeopsis; species Galeopsis tetrahit. The sequence goes on from OY776122.1 coordinate 38,456,838, forward strand.
CTACTACAAGTATACAATCAGAATCTAATAGTACAGTAAATAAATAAAAACAGAGCAAACGTCGATCTCAAACAATAGTAGTCTAAATGGCTAACCTAACTTAAGGGATGCGAGCGACGCGAGCGGTGGGCTGCACGACGGAGGCGTTGGGAAGCGTGACGGAGGCGCCAGCGCAAGCTGCTGTTTTTCACTTTTGCGTTTTGCACAATTGATTCAAATTGAAAGAAACCCTAATTTAATTACTTAATTTAATTTTGTTTTTTTTATTATTATTTTAACCCCAAAACGATGTCGTTTTTTATATTTAAAAAAAAAAAGTAAAAAATTCACCGTCCTAATCGGTGCTCCGCCTAGGCTCCGCCTACCCGCCTAGGCCCGCCTAGGACCGCCTAGGACCGCCTAATACGCCTGGCGCCTAATGTGGACAGATTAGTGAAAAATTAAATTTTTTTTGCCGCCTAGCGCCTAGGCGCCGATTTTTGCATCATTGTTTAAGACTGGTGTTGGCATATTCATTAGCATAATGACCATATCCACAACATGCATCACATTTAACATTCTTCTTATAATCTTGGTCAGATCTAAATTTGTTTCCTCTTTCTAATTGTCTAGAAGGATTAAAAGTGTTCTTCCTAACAGGCAATTGTTAAGTATTATTAATCAGGACCTTAGGTTGAATGTTATCTTTGAATTTCTTATTCCTCATGAATGTCTTAAACTGTTTAGTAATAAATGCCATGTAATCAGGATTATTAAGATATTCCTCAATATCATCTTCATCAGAATCAATTTCAGTAACATAAGGAGACTTTCCAGAACCTGATGATGTAGATGATGAGGCATCACCTTTGAAAACAAGAAATTTCTTTTCATTATCAGTCTTTTCAGATATGTTCATTTCATAAGTTTTTCAAAATACCAATCAATTCATTTTGACTTAACACATCAGTATCCTTAGCTTCTTCTATATCACATATCTTAGGTTCAAAACGTTTAGGAACTGATCTAAGAATTTTATGTACTAACCTTGTACTCCCTCCGTCCCACAGGAATTTGCACACTTTCTATAAATGGATGTCCCATACCAATTTTCACACTCCATAAAAGGAAATATTTTCATAACCCCCACCCTCAAAATATACTCTTATTTACCCATATGCCATTACTTTTCCACACTCAATCTACTTTTTACTTTACTTTATTCATAAAACTTTACAAAACTACCCCTCAAAACATCACTCATTACACCTTTTCTTAGCCATTTCTTAAATTGTGTGCCCACCCAAGTGTGCAAGTTCCTATGGGACGGAGGGAGTATTAGATATTGGATCTCCAAGAGAATGAGCTTCATTTGAAATCTCAGTCAGCTTTTCATTGTAAGATGAAATGGTTTCATCTTCTTTCATCCTCAGATTCTCAAACTTGGTTCCAAGCATACGAAGTCTGGTTCTTTGTACACTATCTGATCCTTCACAATGCTCTTGCAGTCGATCCCATGCATCCTTCGAAGATATGCAGTTTGATATGATTTTGAACATTGAGGCATCAGTTGAGGTGAAGATTGCATTCAACGCCTTTGAATTGTAACTTGCAGCCGTGATTTCATCATTTGTCCAGTCGAGCTCTCTCTTAATCCGAGCTTCATTATCTTCATCCGCCGTGGTTCTTGGTTGAGTCCAACCAGCAAGAACATTCCTCCAGGCTCGTTCATCAATGGATTTGATGTACATTCTCATCTTTGGTTTCTAGAAGACATAGTTTGTGCCATCTAGAATAGGAGGATTTAGTGCGGGTGAAAGTGGATACTCCATTTCAGAATTACACACTCTAAGCAGAATCTCTACTTAGTGTATTAAGTAGTTGGCTCTGATACCAACTGAAAGTGTGTGTGCGTGCGAAATCAGAGATGTTGTCTGTCGTGTTGGCACTGTCCAGACAACATTATGCAGCGGAAATTAAAATGCACGTACTGAAAATAGAAGTATTCAAAATTTTCATAGATTATAAAATAATCTATGCTGTTCACTATATTAAAATATGTGAAACGAATTACAACCTCTTAGAGGTGTACAATAACACTACGAAAGTGTGAATAATTTACTAGATCCTATGAAACTATCTCCCTCATAGATCTATACATATAACATAGTAAATAAGACTATGCTCATACACACTATTATTCGGGTTTACAATAGTATGAAGAACTACAAGAAGAAACAATAATTTTCCTAACTAGAAGCGTATATAGCGTTCAATAGTGTAGTGATCGATTTTAGCTTTTCTTCTTGTGTATCTTGTGTTGAGGCAGCTACTATATTTATAGGCTTCATGGACGAACTGCTCTCAACCCCTATGATCATCACAGCCGTGAGATCAAGCGGTTCCAATAACCTCTTTCCATCACTCCTAGAATGTAGGGACTTGTTATATCATGTCTAATAACTTCTCACTCCCACGCAATGGCATGACTTGGTGTTGCCCACGTCTTCTAACTGCTCTGGGGACATCATTAGACAACAAGCGTAAGATCGGAGTTAGTGAAAAAGGAAGGGAAAATTCTGATGTTGTCATAAGTGTTGGGAACATTAAACACAACACTCGGCTGTTAGTGTTGGATCATTAAACAGAACACTTATACCAACATCAACAGTCAATATAAACGCTTTTATAAAGATTATAAAGATAGAAAAGCTAACCATGCAGTAATCTCATCATCTTATAAGTCCAAGGACCGATCAGAACGGACTCCAGAACGTAGAAGAGAAGAACATAGTTCTTCCAGACGAGAAGAGTCATCTGATCGAAGAGGAAGTAGTAGAAGCGATGCTACCCCTAGGGATGGTAAGGATTTATGTTTTACATGTGGAAAACCTGGTCATTTCAGTGTAGATTGTCCAGACCTTATACCCAAGGAGCGTGATGCACTTAAAGCCAGACGAGAGAGGAGATACGCCTCCAGACGGAAAGTTATGATGGTTGATGAGGAAAGTAGTAGTCAGATGAATTTGGTTTTCTATCTGATGGTGATGATTCTCTCTTGGATGATCATTGCATGATGGGAAGAGAAGAAAGAGAGGTAAACTCTAGAACTGTTTCAATTCATTCCTTTTTTTCACAAACAGACGAGTCAGACTCATCTGACGCCGATTCTGAAAATCACCTCAAGTTCACTTGTGAACAATTGAAGATTGGTCTAAGATTGGCAACATCAACTTATGTGGCTGCTGAGGAAGAAACTATGAGATTAGAAGCTGATATTGTTAAGCTGAAGCAGCTTAAGCCTGAAGCTGATTCCAAGCTAGTGATAATGAATAAGAGACTGACCGAAGAGTTGTCTCAGCTTAAGGACCAGCACTCAGTTCTGACTCATGAGCACAAGAATCAGCTGACGACTCATGCTGCAGAAACTGAAGAATTCCGAGTTCTGAAATCTAAGTATGATGAACTCTTCAGTACCCACGAAGAGCTAATAAAAGAGAAAAATCTTTTAGACCTGAAGGTAGCCGAGATTAACAGATCAATGGAAGCTTTTAATCAGATTAATGGCTTTTCCTGAAGTCTTGAAGAAAAATCAGGAGTAGGGCATGAAGGCAAGTCTTCTGTTAATCAGCGAGGTAAGGACCAAACTAATGAATCAGAGGAGGAGCCTGACTGCTGTATTCTTGAAAAAAATTCTTCTCTAGTTGAGAGTTCAGCTCCTAGTGAGACTGCTACTCACGTAACTGAAACAACCCCAAGCTTGCAAAAGCCAAAGGCTGTGATCTCAAATCCCAAACCAGCTCCTGTTGAACTAACTAATCTTAAGATGAATTTTCTTATCACCAGAAATGGTGGTAGACCACAAGATTCGAGAGATAAGTTGCGCCTTCTAAGGGAGAAGACCTATGGTCAAGTGTCAACTACTGAAGATGGTGTATGAACAATAGAAGGGTTGTAATCAGTAGAGACCCTCTTCTAAGAAGTCTCAGCCGAATGCAACCAAGACAAAGTTGGACCCAGTCCACAAAAGGTCTGTCAAGTATGCACCTCCAATGTCTTTTGAAGTTCTTGGCAGACCTGATTCTGAGATTAAGTTACAATAAGGTTGATGCACCCAAGCTGAAGGAAAATCAGAAGACAGTCCATAAACTGTCACTTAAACAAAAGTCTTCTGAATTTCACTCAGCTGACACTTCTAAAACTTCTTGTTGGGAATAAAATGATTTTGATTTAGATACCAAAACCCCTGATTAATGATGTTCAGATTAGTTGAGAAATGCTCAAGCCTAAGTTCAGACAAGTTGTCTTAGAACACTTGAGTAAGTAGAATGCTTAAGTCAAAAATCTCAGAAATGTTGTGAGATTTTAGAGTTCAGGATAGTTGTCCAAAGCTGAATGTTAGGCAGCTTGATATGTATTAAGTTTCTAGGCCAAAGTTGATGAACTTACAAGACAAGCTATCAAAGTGGACAACTGAGCTGAAGAGATCAAACATGTTAAGGCAATGCTCATAAATGCAAATGGTCAGAACAATTAAAGTACAAATGATCAAGAGCATTGAATACCAAAGCTCACAGAAGACACAATCAATGAAACATTTATTGCCAATCATGCCTGAACCAAGCATTGAAGACTTGAAGCATTAAAGAGTGAAGCATTGAATGAATGTTGGAACATTCTAAATTGCAGCAGGAATGTTCAGGGAGCTTGTCCCATCTGACCGTTGGTTGAGTGTAGCTTCTGCCACAAATCAACCTTGGGAAATGTGCATATTTAGAATCTGACACAAGTCTTCTCAGCCGCATTTTTCAGAAGTCAACACATTCATTCAAGCAACCATTGAAGAGGCCTTTTACACAGTGGATAAAAGGATGCCAAGCTTCATAGCCGTTTCAATGGTGCTGCAAATAGACAAGTTTGAATTGCTATCCCTCCAACGGTTAGCTGCTCAAATTTGCCTATAAATACAGAAGTGATCAAGGGATTCAAAACATCAAACTACAAGCTATCAAACTATCATCAAGCTTTCAAAGGAAACCAAACTATTCTTAAGAATCCCAAGTTTCCTAAATCACTTCATCAAGCTAAGCCAATCTTTGTAAAACATCCAAAGCTTAGCATTGAGATATCCTAAGCCTTTACACTGTTCTTATTGTAAAGGATATCTCTATAAGTTGGAACCAAACCTCAAACCCTTATCTCATTCAGTGAAGAGAGAGTTTATTGTAGAAGTGAGGAGTTAAGGACTGTTATTGTGAAACACAGTCTTAACTCAGAGAGATTGAGCACTAGGACTCAGGTTATCCTAGGGATCAAAACACTAAGAGAGTGTTGTTGATCAGTGCACCTTGGCACTATAAAACAAGCTAATTCCATTGTGAAGGAATTATCCTGTTCAATCAGGGAAAGTGGATGTAGGAGCTTGAGTCTCTGAACCACTATAAACTTGTGTGCCACTTACTTACTGCACTCTTTATTTACTTACATTCTAACATATTTTAAAGAGCAAAACTCAGTAAGTCAAGAAAAACTGTTTTGGACAAAGTCCCTGATAACTGTATTTTTCAGAAATCAACTAGGAGTATTTCTTTGAGTCAAAGGCCAACCACATTCCGCACTTAGCAACTCTTTTAGATATTTAGCCAACTGATCACTTAATAGTAATCAGTAGGACAAGTATCTATCAAAGTTCTCACTCAGGCTAGTTGTGAGACAACTTGCCTGATAAGACCAGTTTGTCAAAAAGAAAAAGAATTTGCTTACACAAGTGCATTCCCCCCATACACTTGTGTTATACTCCACCAAGGACCAACAAGTGGTATCAGAGCAGGGGTTCAAAGACCACTGCTTCTGAACATTCAACTGATTTTCAAAAAGTCACATTATTTCAGTGGTCACTGAACTGATCCAAAATTTCTGAAAAATCTATTTGTATTTTCCTTTATCTATCTGTATAAGAATGGCTAACAATGTAGTTCCAGGAGATGCTGTCAACACCATCAACAACATGGGTCCAAACCAAGTCAATCATATTTCTCATCACAAGTTGCCAATGTTCTCAATTGAGAATTATGATTTCTGGAAGATCAGGATGAGAGAACATCTTGCTTGCCAGCATGATGAAATGCTCAAAGTCATCACTAGAGGACCATTCACCTTCACCAAGCTCAATCCCAAGGTCACTGATGCTCAAAAAGCAGACCCAAGGGAGCTATTGCCAAAAGATGAGGATGAGCTGACAACAGAAGAGAGAAAAAGGCACAATCTGAACTACATTGCCATGAACACCTTGTACCAGACTATTCCAGATGCAGTGATGGGAAGAGTATATCACTGCACCACAGCAAAGGAGATCTGGGATACCCTAGCACTTATGCGTGAAGGTACCCAAAAGATAAAGGAAAACAAGCTTCAAGTGGCTATCCAAAAGTATGAGCAATTCACTATGGAGCCAAATGAAACTATTGATCATCTTGATGGCAGATTCACTGACATCATGAATGAGATGAATTCTTTGGGCAAGTTCTATGCCAAAAGAGAAGTTGCTTTGAAGATTCTGAGAAGTCTCACATCTAAGTGGGACATATATTCTGTCATGATGCAAAATACCAGCAATCTTGACAACATGCCAATGCAGCAAGTATTCTCTGAACTCAAAGCATATGAGTTTGATCTCAACAGAAAGAAGGTGCATGATGAACCATCTTCCTCAAGCAAAGGTGTTGCTTTCAAAGCTACTGAAATAGAGAAGAAAAATACTCAAAGATCTTCTCAATCTGTTTCAAAATCAGAAATGAAAGAGGAGCTGGCACTCGTGGCAAGGAGATTTGAGAAACTCAACTCCAGATTTGGTAGATACAAGAAGTTCTACCAAGACAACAGAACCAGAAGGAGATTCAGCTCTCCTGATAACAAATCAGAGGACAAAGTCTCTGATGAGAAGAAAGAAGACAGATATGCTGATAAAAAGAAGTACAGCAAAGGGGAACCATCATCATCAAGGAGGAAGGAGTCCTCAAGCAAGAAAAATAATGACGAAGATGTGTGTTACAACTGCCAGAAAAAGGGTCACTTTTAGTATGATTGTCCTGACCTAAGTGCCAAAGAAAGAAAAGAAAGGCAAAACAAAAGAGACAAGAGGATGAACAACAGGAAGGCCATGGTAGCTGGAGAATCAGCAAGTGAAGAGAGTGTCTACTCTTCTGATGATGGACTGTTCTCCAACAGTGACAGTGATGATGACTGCCAAATGGCATCTGAAAATGAAGATGTATGTTCATCTTCCAACCTTTCCATTAACACACATGAATCTAGTGAAATCCACCTTGACTTTGAAAAGTTGTTGGAAGATTTCACCAGAATGCAAGAAGTATGCAATATGGCATTGAGAGAAAATGAACAGTTGAGGTTTATAAATAAAATCTCCAATCTTCCTGAATATGAAGTTGACATTAAATCAACTGAGTTGTATCAGCAAATTGTGAGAGAACATGGAGAAATGTCTCTTAAAGTCTCTAAACAACAAAAGCTGATTGATGAACAAAGTCTGACTCTAAAGAAAAGGGATTTTGACCTTAGAACTCTTCAAGCTAAATTTGACAATCTGTCAAGGGAATTTGACACTCTAAAATTAAGTGAGGGGAGTTTAAAAATGAAAATGTCTGCCTTGAACAAATCTGCTAAGGCAATAGAAGAAATTCAAGGGTTTCAAAGACCATTTGCTCAAAAGGGTGGATTAGGCTATAATTCATTTGAACCCTCACCTGGTCTTAGTATTGCTTCATCAAGCAACTCTAAGATGACTTTTGTAAGATCAGTGGCACAACAAAATGAGATGGAAGTAAATCAACCACTGATCAAGGATAAGGGTAAAGGAATTTCTATACCAACTCAAGTAAACAATATCCCTAAACCAATACCTAAGGAAAAGGTTAAAGACATTGCTTACAGGAGAAATGAGGGTCAGAAAGGTAGAACCAATGGAAGGCCAACCTATCTGAATCCTCATCAGAGGAGTTGTCCAAAATCTGTTCAGAAAAGGCCAACTCAAATGAGGCAACCTCAACTGAATGGATTAAGGCCAATCCCCTCTGACAGGTATAAAACCTTCAGGAAGCCTGGACCTTACATGCCAAAAGGAAAAGGCCATCCAAAACCCTATCCTCAAAAGTCTTACCAAGCTGCACCTTGGTCTAGTAATTTCAGGAGAAATGTCCCAAAGAAATTCACCAACTCTCCTGAACCTTACAAGGCTAACACTTATGCACAGAAGCCACCCAAGGCATTTAAGGGTCAAACTGTGTATGTAGATGTAAATGGAAACCAAGTCAGTCACTTTGAGTCAATCAGAGTAATCAGGCAGATTTGGGTTCCAAAAGGTACAGCTAACCCTCTAGGACCCAACACTCAAAGGGTACCTAAATTTTGACTTTGCAGGGGTGCAAGGACCACAAAAACAAGAGAAGCATCAACAAGGAAACAACATGGTACTTGGATAGTGGATGCTCAAGACACATGACTGGGAATAAAAAGCTTCTCTCAGACTTCATTGAAAAAGATGGTCCCTCAGTAACCTTTGGAGACAACTCTCAAGGAATCACAAGAGGTTATGGTACATTAAACATTGATAGTGTCAAAATTACTGATGTCTCATATGTCCTAGGCCTAAAATACAACTTGCTGTCCATAAGTCAAATCTGTGATAAAGGATATAGTGTTGAATTTGCACCTAATGAATGTAGTATCAAAAATAATTCAACACAACAGGTGCTACTAACAGGGGTGAGAAAGGGAAATGTTTATTTTGCAGATTAGAGCAAAACCCCTGAAGCAGTTTGTCTTGTTGCCAAAGGCACAAGTGAGCAAAGCTGGCTGTGGCACAAAAGACTAAACTATCTGAACTTCAAAACCATCAACAAGATTGCAAGAAACTCTCTAGTTAAAGGGCTGCCAAATCAAGTGTTCACCAAAGAACATATATGCCAGCCATGTCAGGAAGAAAAGCAGATCAAAGCTTCATTCAAAGGAAAACCTGTCATCTCAACTGAGAGAGCTCTTCAACTACTGCATATGGATTTATTTGGTCCAATTATCCCAGTAAGTTTAAATGGAAGAAAATATGCATTAGTTGTTGTTGATGATTTTTCCAGGTACACTTGGGTAGTATTCTTGCTGAACAAAAAGGAGACCCAAGTCAAGCTACCTGAATTGATGATGAGATTGAGCAATGAAAAGGGCCTAAGTATTGTCAAGATCAGATCTGACAAAGGCACAAAATTCATAAACTTATACATCAATGAGTACTGCAGCAAGAATGGCATCACTCATGAAACTTCAGCAGCAAGAACACCTGAACAAAATGGGGTTGCTGAAAGAAGGAACAGAACCTTGAAAGAGGCAGCAAGAACATTGATTACTGAATCCAAATTGCCTAAAAGGTTCTGGGCTGAAGCCATTAGCACTGCATGTCACACTCAAAACAGGTCCTTAATCACCAAAGGACAAGGTAAAACCCCATATCAAATATGGAAAGGTAGATTGCCCACTGTTGCTTATTTCCATATATTTGGTTGTAAGTGTTTCATTCATAATAATGGGAAAGAACAATTGAAAACTTTTGACAGCAAAACTGATGAAGGAATATTTGTTGGATATTCACAAATCAGCAAGGCTTACAGAGTCTACAATTGCAAAACCCTTATTGTGGAAGAAACACCTCATGTTGTGTTTGATGAATCTGTTAATGAGTTCAGGGATAGAAACCTGAATATTGATGAGATAACACAAAGAACAACCAGATTAAGGCTTCAAAGCAAGGAAACAGTGTTTGTAGATGTTGCCCAGCCTGAACTTCATGAAAATAAAAAACTGGACAACCTACCTGATGGCAATCAACCTGAAGACAACCAACCTGAAGGAGAAATTGAACTGACTAACCCCATCCCAGTTCAAAACCAGGTAACAACTACCAATGAAGAAGCAGGCAATGCTGAGGTAGTTAATGGATCCAATATTCAAGGGGGAACCAATGAAAGTGTCAACTTATCTGACAATGAGGACAACACCCCTGAATATGATCCTGAACTTGATCCTTCAATTAACTTTCCTGAATTTAATGAATCTAGTGATCCAACTTCAGAAGAGGACAATCCTCCTGAAGGGATCAGGTCTAGAAGGACCTGGTTGCATGACCATCCAACTAGCCTGATACTTGGAAATCCAAGTGAAGGGATCAAAACTAGAAGATTTCATGGAGAAAGTGCTTTGTTTTGTTGTTTCCTTTCAGAACATGAACCAAAAGATATTGAGGAAGCACTACAGGACACCAACTGGATCATAGCCATGCAAGAAGAGCTGAACCAGTTTACCAGAAATGAAGTATGGGAGCTTGTGGAGAGGCCAACTCATCAAGATGTCATTGGTACCAAATGGGTGTTCAAAAATAAGAAAAATGAAAATGACATCATTGTGAGGAACAAAGCAAGACTGGTGGCCAAAGGGTATTGTCAATCTGAAGGAATTGATTATGATGAGACTTTTGCTCCAGTGGCCAGACTTGAGGCAATCAGACTCTTCTTAGCATATGCAGCTCACATGAGATTCAAGGTGTATCAAATGGATGTGAAGAGTGAATTTCTCAATGGGGTGCTCAAAGAAGAAGTATATGTTGAACAACCCCCAGGATTTGAAGAAGGAGACAAGGTGTACAGATTGAAGAAAGCTCTCTATGGCTTAAAGCAAGCTCCAAGAGCTTGGTATGACACCTTATCACAGTTTCTTCTAGATCATGGCTTTGTCAAAGGCACTGTTGACAGAACTTTGTTCAGAATCTGTGAAGGAGATGATATTCTGTTAGTCCAAATCTATGTGGATGACATTATATTTGGATCTCCAAATGAGAAGTTGTGTGAGAAGTTCTCCAAACTCATGCAAAGTAAATTTGAGATGTCCATGATGGGATTGATGAATTTCTTCTTAGGACTTCAAGTCACACAGTCTAAGAAAGGAATTTTCATCAATCAGGCAAAGTATACAAGGGACATGATCAAAAAATTTGGATGTGCTACAAGCAAGCCAGTCAGAATTCCTATGACTACTAACTGGAAAATGGATCCTGATGAAAGTGGAGAATCAACAAACTCCACTAACTACAGAGGAATCATAGGATCCTTGCTATATCTCACTGCAAGCAGGCCTGATATTACATTTGCAGTTGGAGTGTGTGCAAGATTTCAAGCTAATCCAAAGAAGAGCCATCTTGATGCTGCCAAGAGAATCCTAAGATATCTCAAGGGATCTGAGAATCTTGGATTGTGGTATCCAGCTGATGACAACATTGAGCTCGCTGGATATTCAGATGCAGACTATGGAGGATGTAGAATTGACAGAAAGTCCACTTCTGGAACATGTCAGTTCTTGGGCAGCAAGCTTATCTCATGGTTCTCCAAGAAGCAAAATACAGTAGCAACTTCAACAACTGAAGCAGAATATGTAGCAGCTGGAAGTTGCTGTGCTCAGATACTTTGGCTCAGGCAGCAACTGAGAGATTACAAAGTCATCTCAAATGAAGTGCCAATATTCTGTGACAACAATAGTGCAATTGCTATCTCACAAATATATTCAAAAATATCCCAAGCGTTTTTTCCCAAGTCATGGTGGGTCGTAGATCTCGAGGCCCGAGATAAAGCCCGATCCAATTTGAGTCAACCCGAACCCGATAAAATCTAGCACAGCGCGGACCCGATTTGAGATCTGCACCCATGGTTCTTGCAAAATATCCATTAGAAACCGTTCATCTGCTGATATCATCTTTTCCAGCAATTGCAACCTCTTTTGCATCTTTTGGCCATGCATCCTCATCGCCTCATTCTCCGATTCAATGGCCACCAATCGCTGCTCGATTAGGTCAATTTTTTTAACCATTTCAGACGTTTTTGTGATGAAATATTCAATTTGATCATCAAATTCCTTCACATGCTGCTCCCTTTTCATCTTCGAACGCCTTGCTCATTCCTTGTTTGTCATCATCCTCTTCTTTTTCTTTTCAAAATCACATATTGATGATGAACATATTCTAATTAATTAGTTGCTACTTCTATACTAACAAATTTATTAACAATTTTCTTTTCGCAATCGTGTAGTAAAAAATAAATGCATGCTACATGAAAAAACATAATATTAGTACAAGAAAACTATTGAAAACGATTGAACAAACCTAATTCTATGCAAATATGCACTAATAACTCCACCCATATCAATATATAATGAATTTCATGCCTATGAAAATAAATAAATGCAATTTAAAGTAGAATCAACTTCTTTAAATTAATATGATCGAATTAATGATGAGAAGAAAATAATAAATGAGAAGTAGTATATATAATGCCAAAAAAGTTGAATAAATTTAGTCTATCACATATAGTTGGTAAGAATTGATGGACATATATATATTATATATGAATAATGATAACACTCTATATTTATATATATTTACTAAATAAGTATTATTCCCTTCGTCCAATTTTATAATTTCCATTTTCGTGAGAGAGTATAATTAAAGTAATATAACAAAATATGGAAAATGTTGTAATAAATTTCAAAAAGATTATGTAATCTTTATCAAAGTCGCACACTTCCATAATTTTGACCGTAAATTGACTCAATCGCTAAAATCTATTCCCAAATAAATTGGGACCCAAATCCAATATTCAACAAAATATATATATATATATATATTTTGATATTATCTTTGAAATCGTATAAGTGTCAGTCACCAAAAATCACTTCCCAAATTAATCAAGCTCAAGTATTATAGAATATAAATAATGATAATCTTGATTATCAAATATTTCAATTTTGTGATATCCCTCTCAAATAGATGAAGAATTATTACTTCATATAAAGTTTTTCTACTGTGAGTTAGGGATTCGTCGTCGTGTCTTATAATATGCGTCCAATTAAAAGTTGACTCATCATTTGGCTTTACCATGTGCGATACCACTTCGCCATTAGATACAATATTTATGTTTTTTAAATATAAAATTACTGAAATATCCTTATAGTATTTTTGAAAAAATATATTAAAAAATATCCCAAACGTTTTTTCCCGAGTCAGGGTGAGTCGTAGATCTCTAGGCCCGAGAGAAAGCCCGATCCATTTTGAGTCAACCTGGACCCGACACAATCTAGGACAGTCCGGACCCGACTCGAGATTTGCAACGATGGTTCTTGCAAAATATCCTACAGCCATGGTTTTTGCAAAATATACATTAAAAACTGTTCTTGTGCTGCTATCATCTTTTCCAGCATTTGCAACCTCTTTTGCATCTTTTGGTCATGCATCCTCATCGCCTCATTCTCCGATTTAACGGACACCAATCGCTGCTAGATTTGGTCAATTTTTTTAACCATTATAGACGGTTTTGTGGTGAAATAGTCAATTTGATCATTCAATTCCTTCACACGCTGCTCCCTTTTCATCCTCGAACGCCTTGCTGATTTCTTGTTTGTCACCATCATCTTCTTTTTCTTTTCAAATTCACTCATTGATGATGAACACATTTTAATTAATTAATTGCTACTTCTATACTAACAAATTTATTAACATTTTTCTTTTCGCAATCGTGTAGTAAAAAAATAAATGCATGTTTTATGAAAAAATATAAAATTAGTACAGGAAAACTATTGAAAACGATTGAAAAAGCCTAATTCTATGAAAATATGCACTAATAACTCCACCCATATCAAGATTTAATGAATTTCATGCCTATGAAAATAAATAAATGCAATTTGAAGTAGAATCAATTTCATTAAATTAATATTATCGAATTAATGATGAGTAGAAAATAATGAATGAGAACTAGTATATATAATGCCAAAAAAGTTGGATAAATTTAGCCTATCACATATAGTTGGTATGAATTGATAGACATATATTATATATGAATAATGATAGCACTCTATATTTATATATATTTAATAATTACGTATTATTCCCTCCGTCCAATTTTATAATTTCACTTTTGTGAGGGAGTATAATTAAAGTAATATAACAAAATATGGAAAATGTTGTAATAAATTTAAAAAAGATTATGTAATCTTTATCAAAGTCACCCACTTCCATAATTTTGACCGTAAATTGACTCCATCGCTAAAATCTATTCACAAATTAATTGGGACCCAAATCCAATATTCAACAACATTATATTTTTGATATTATCTTGTAAATCGAATAAGTGTCTGTCACCAAAAATCACTTCACAAATTTAGCACGCTCAAGTATTATAGATTATAAATAATGATAATCTTGATTATCAAATATTTCAATTTTGTGATATCCCTCTCAAATAGATGAAGAATTATTATTTCATATAGAGTTTTTCTATTGTGAGCCAAGGGTTCGTCGTCGTGTCGTATAATATGTGTCCATTAAAAGTTGACTCATCATTTGGCTTTAGCATGTGCAATAGCACTTCGCCATTAGATAAAATATTTATGTTTTTTAAATATAAAATTACTGAAATACCCTTATAGTATATTTTAAAAATTATATTAAAAAATATCCAAATGTTTTATTCCGAGTAAGGGTGCATCGTAGATCTCGAGGCCCGAGAGAAAGCCCGATCCAATTTCAGTCAACCCGGACCCGACACAATCTAGGACAGTCCGGACCCGACTCGAGATCTGCAACCATGGTTCTTGCAAAATATCCTGCAGCAATGGTTCTTGTAAAATATCCATTACAAACCGTTCATCTCGTGCTATAATCTTTTCCAGCATTTGCAACCTCTTTTGTAGCTCTTGGTCATGCATCCTCATCCCCCATTATTCGATTCAGCGGCTACCAATCGCTTCTTGATTTGGTCAATTTTTTAAATCATTTTAGACGTCTTTGTGGTGAAATATTCAATTTGATCATTCAATTCCTTCACATGCTGCTCCCTTTTCATCCTCGAACGCCTTGCTGATTTCTTGTTTGTCACCATCCTCTTCTTTTTCTTTTCAAATTCACTCATTGATTATAAACACATTTTAATTAATTAATTGCTACTTTATACTAACAAATTTATTAACAATTTTCTTTTCGCAATCGTGTAGTAAAAAAATAAATGCATGCTTCATGAAAAAACATAAAATTAGTACAGAAAACTATTGAAAATGATTAAACAAGTCTAATTCTATACAAATATGCACTAATAACTTTACCCATATCAAGATTTAATAAATTTCATGCCTATGAAAATAAATAAATGCAATTTGAAGTAGAATCAACGTTTTTAAATTAATATGATCGAATTAATGATGAGTAGAAAATAATGAATGAAAACTAGTATATATAATGCCAAAAAAGTTGGATAAATTTAGCCTATCACATATAGTTGGTAAGAATTGATGGACATATATATATATATTATATATGAATAATGATACCACTCTATATTTATATATATTTAATAATTACGTATTATTCCATCCGTCCAATTTTTTAATTTCCACTTTCGTGAGGTGGTATAATTAAAGCAATATAACAAAATATGGAAAAAGTTGTAATAAATTTCAAAAAGATTATGTAATCTTTATCAAAGTCACCCACTTCCATAATTTTGACCGTAAATTGACTTCATCGTTAAAATTTATTCCCAAATTAATTACGACCCAAATCCCATATTCAACAACATTTTTTTTTTTTTTGATATTATCTTCAAAATCGAATAAGTGTTTGTCACCAAAAATTACTTCCCAAATTAATTATGCTCAAGTATTATAGATTATAAATAATGATAATCTTGATTATCAAATATTTCAATTTTGTGATATCCCTCTCAAATAGATGAAGAATTATTACTTCATATAGAGTTTTTTTACTGTGAGCCAAGGGTTCGTCGTCGTGTTTTATAATATGCGTCCATTAAAAGTCGACTCATCATTTGGCTTTAGCATGTGCAATAGCACTTCGCCATTAGATAAAATATTTATGTTTTTAAATATAAAATTACTGAAATATCCTTATAGTATTTTTAAAAAAATATCCCAAACGTTTTTTCCCGAGTCAGGGTGGGTCGTAGATCACGAGGCCCGAGAGAAAGCCCGATCCAATTTGAGTCAACCCGGACCCGACACAATCTAGGACAACCCGGATTCGACTCGAGATCTGCAACCATGGTTTTTGCAAAATATACTACACCCATGGTTCTTGAAAAATATCCATTACAACCGTTCACCTACTACTATCATCATTTCCAGCATTTGCAACCTCTTTTGCATCTTTTGGTCATGCATCCTCATCGCCCCATTCTCCGATTCAACGGCCACCAATCGCTTCTCGATTTAGTCAATTTTTTAAATCATTTTAGACGTCTTTGAGGTAAAATATTCAATTTGATCATTCAATTCCTTCACATGCTGCTCCCTTTTCATCCTCGAACGCCTTGCTGATTTCTTGTTTGTCAGCATCCTCTTCCTTTTCTTTTCAAATTCACTCATTGATGATGAACAAATTTTAATTAATTAATTGCTACTTTATACTAAAAATTTATTGACAATTTTCTTTTCGTAATCGTGTAGTAAAAAAATAAATGCATGCTTCATTAAAAAACATAAAATTAGTACAGAAAAACTATTGAAAATGATTAAACAAGTCTAATTCTATACAAATATGCACCAATAACTTCACCCATATCAAGATTTAATGAATTTCATGCCTATGAAAATAAATAAATGCAATTTGAAGTAGAATCCACTTTTTTAAATTAATATGATCGAATTAATGATGAGTAGAAAATAATGAATGAGAACTAGTATATATAATGCCAAAAAAGTTGGATAAATTTAGCATATCACATATAGTTGGTAAGAATTGATGGACATATATATATATTATATATGAATAATGATACCACTCTATATTTATATATATTCACTAATTACGTATTATTTCATCCTTCCAATTTTTTAATTTCCACTTTCGTGAGGTGGTATAATTAAAGCAATATAACAAAATATTGAAAAGGTTGTAATAAATTTCAAAAAGATTATGTAATATTTATCAAAGTCACCCACTTCCATAATTTTGACCGTAAATTGACTCCATCGCTAAAATCTATTCCCAAATTAATTGGGACCCAAATCCAATATTCAACAACATTATTTTTTTGATATTATCTTTGAAATCGAATAAGTGTTGTCACCAAAAATCACTTTCCAAATTAATTAGGACCCAAATCCAATATTCAACAGCATTTTTTTTTTTTTGATATTATCTTCAAAATCGAATAAGTGTTTGTCACCAAAAATCACTTCCCAAATTAATTATGCTCAAGTATCATAGATTATAAATAATGATAATCTTGATTATCAAATATTTCAATTTTGAGATATCCCTCTCAATTAGATGAAGAATTATTACTTTATATAGAGTTTTTCTATTGTGAGCCAAGGGTTCGTCGTCGTGTCGTATAATATGCGTCCATTAAAAGTTGACTCATCATTTGGCTTTAGCATGTGCAATAGCACTTCGCCATTAGATAAAATATTTATGTTTTTTAAATATAAAATTACTGAAATACCCTTATAGTATATTTTAAAAATTATATTAAAAAATATCCAAACATTTTATTCCGAGTCAGGGTGCGTCGTAGATCTCGAGGCCCGAGAGAAAGCCCGATCAAATTTCAGTCAACCCGGACCCGACACAATCTAGGACAGTCCGGACCCGACTCGAGATCTGCAACCATGGTTCTTGCAAAATATCCTGCAGCAATGGTTCTTGCAAAATATCCATTACAAATTGTTCATCTGGTGCTATAATCTTTTCCAGCATTTGTAACCTCTTTTGCAGCTCTTGGTCATGCATCCTCATCCCCCATTATTCAATTCAGCGGCTACCAATCGCTTCTTGATTTGGTCAATTTTTTTAATCATTTTAGACGTCTTTGTGGTGAAATATTCAATTTGATCATTCAATTCCTTCACATGCTGCTCCCTTTTCATCCTCGAACGCCTTGCTGATTTCTTGTTTGTCACGATCCTCTTCTTTTTCTTTTCAAATTCACTCATTGATTATAAACACATTTTAATTAATTAATTGCTACTTTATACTAACAAATTTATTAACAATTTTCTTTTCGCAATCGTGTAGTAAAAAAATAAATGCATGCTTCATGAAAAAACATAAAATTAGTACAGGAAAACTATTGAAAATGATTAAACAAGTCTAATTCTATACAAATATGCACTAATAACTTTACCCATATCAAGATTTAATAAATTTCATGCCTATGAAAATAAATAAATGCAATTTGAAGTAGAATCAACGTTTTTAAATTAATATGATCGAATTAATGATGAGTAGAAAATAATGAATGAAAACTAGTATATATAATGCCAAAAAAGTTGGATAAATTTAGCCTATCACATATAGTTGGTAAGAATTGATGGACATATATATATATATTATATATGAATAATGATACCACTCTATATTTATATATATTTAATAATTACGTATTATTCCATCCATCCAATTTTTTAATTTCCACTTTCGTGAGGTGGTATAATTAAAGCAATATAACAAAATATGGAAAAAGTTGTAATAAATTTCAAAAAGATTATGTAATCTTTATCAAAGTCACCCACTTCCATAATTTTGACCGTAAATTGACTCCATCGTTAAAATCTATTCCCAAATTAATTACGACCCAAATCCCATATTCAACAACATTTTTTTTTTTTTTTTTGACATTGTCTTCAAAATCGAATAAGTGTTTGTCACCAAAAATCACTTCCCAAATTAATTATGCTCAAGTATTATAGATTATAAATAATGATAATCTTGATTATCAAATATTTCAATTTTGTGATATCCCTCTCAAATAGATGAAGAATTATTACTTCATATAGAGTTTTTTTACTGTGAGTGTTGGTCCCAAAGTTGAGTTAATAATATTGAGTAAGCTAGTGAAAATGTCTAGAGGGGAGGGGTGAATAGACTTTTCAAAAATCTTTCAATATATCAGAATACACAATGCGGAATAATCAGATTACTAATGAGCCCAATCAAATTTATACTCAACTTTTCTCTAGATCTTTATCTTTGTTGATTCTTAATGTTCTTGATTAAACAATTCAAACAAATATCAAACAGTAAATGTAAACAACACAGAATTTTATAGTGGTTCGACAAATGTCTACATCCACTCTCACAATCCCAGTTGTGAAATTTTATTACTCTTCTTGAGCTTCTTGTGGCTTAAAGTCCCAAGATTAAGACTTTGATCTTATCGATTATACCTCCAGGTATATCTTCGATCTACTAGTAATTCTACAAGTAACTAGCACACTTGTTTTAAAAAATACAAACTTAAACTTTGAAAAGTAAAACTTCTCTTAGAATAGCCTTTGATTCTTCTCTTCAATTCAGTGGCTCTTCCTTGCTTTGATTTCCTTCAACTCTGTGAGTTCTTGCTTGTAGACTTGCTCTTGAATTCTCTAAGATCAGTAATTTCTCAGTAGTCTTTAGCAGTAGGAGATCATACAGTATTTATAGAACTTAGTATGACAGTTAGCAGTTTGTGAACTAACTCTCAACTATCTCTAAACTGTTTTGTAACTTCTTCTTGTAACCGACTTTGTAACTTCCTTCAACTTCCAAGTCAGCATATCTTCAAATATATCTTCAGTTACTCTTTAAATAAGTTTTCCAAACTTATTCTTCAACTTTACTAAATCAGCACAGTAACTTACTGTTCTGATTCTTACTCTTCGGATTTTACTCTGCTGATTTTTACTCTTCTGATTCAATCAGCACAGTAACTTAAAACTGTCAAAACTTCTCCAGATTTCTTCTAATCTCTTCTTCAACTCTTCTTTGAAGTCTTCTTATTCTGAAGTAGTCCTCTGAGTCTTCATTAGTCTTCTGATCTTCATCTAATCTAGTTCTAATCTACTGTTCTGAACTTTACATTGCTGAATACAAATAAAATACAACTTTACAATTATAAAACCTATCTATACATCAACTGAACTATATACAGATGAGTATATCTAAGTCCTACACTATAAGCTGTCTATACAATACAAAACATCAGCTTAGTTCCTATCAATTCATATATCAGATCAGTAACCAATAAGATCAGTAAACACCTAAGATCAGTAACTCATAAGATCAGTAACACATGTAAGTTCAATAACTTCCATATAAGATCAGTAAATACTAAGATTAGTAACCACTTAAGATCAGTAACTTACATATAAGATCAGTAAGCATATCAGATCAGTAAGTATATCAGATCAGTAACTCAGATTTCAAAATATCTCATATAAGATCACTAAAATTATTCTCAGTTTCCATACTCATTTCAGTAATCTTATTCCAATATTACTCAGTTAAGATCAGTAATTTTACTCTTAATATTACTTCATAAGATCAGTAAACTTACTTCAGTTAGCATTAAGATCAGTAATCTCAATTTAAGTTTCTCATCAGATTAGTAAGCTTAGATTCAGATGACTTAGTTAAGATGACTTGAAACCACATATATTACTAACTTTAAGTTGCTTTTGGCCATCAAAACATACTTTCATTAACTAGAACATTGTTTATAGGATTCATATCCCAACAATTTCCCCCTTTTTGATGAAGCCAAAACTACTTAAATGTTAATAAATCAGTAGTTAAGTATGTAGTCAATCATAACAGTTCATCAATTCAGAAATCATATCATATTCACAATCAAATCAGATATTTCACATATTACACATACTAACAAAATACGAGATGATCACAAAATATAGAAATAAAGATTAAGGTTAAGAAATGTTATCTTCTGAGCTTGTCCTTCATCTTCATTCTGTATCTTCAGATTCTGAATGCCACATACATCCTTGCTTTTATATCCATCATATGTTGATGATCAGATATTCCTTCTTCCTTGATAATTTCAGCAATAATGTTGTTGATCTCTTTGTAATCAGGTTCTCCATTTTCCAGTCTTGGAGGTTCCCAATTAGGTTCTTCAGGACACAAAATCTTTGTTCCAGCACGATTAGCAACTTGTGCTATGTCATCCCAGAACTCTTGATCAATATTCAGCATGAATTCTTCAAAATCAATAAATTCTGCTTCCTTGCTCGAATGATCACCAAACTTCTTCACAATGAAGTTTGCAATCTGCCACTTCTTCTTTAAATTCTTCCAGTATTCCATATGCTCTGTTAAAACAATGAAATCCACAAAGTTTTCATCTTGAAAATCTTTGTCAAACTGTTTTCCTTCAGCTTTCTTTTGAGCATTCATCTTTTTCTTCAAAGCTGTAACTCGATTATCAAATCTTGTCTTCAAGAACTTGACATCCTTTTCTTTCTTCTTTTTCAAGCTTTCTCTTCACTTGTCATAACAGCTTTCATTTTGCTTTTTGATCTAGTCATTCTTCCAGCTTTTTCCTCTTGTTGTTCTTCATCAGACAGAATCAATTTCCTCTTCTTATGACTAGAACTTCCACCAATATCAGGTCTTTTCTCAACAATTTCTTGACCTAGCTGTTGTTTTTGTTGCTTCCTTTTGTTGCTTCCTTTGTTGTTCTTCATCAGACAGAATCAATTTCCTCTTCTTATGACTAGAGCTCTCATCCAAACCAGGAAATTGCTTCAACAATGCTATCCTTAAATCTATCCTGATTCTATCCTCTTTATCACAGATAGTGTACTCCATCAAATCAGCAGGTTTAGGAGTAATAAATTCAGGTTCAGGGGATGATGAAATGTCAATTGGTTCAGTAGAAGGCTCAAATTCATGTTCAGTAGAGTGAGCATGAACCTGTAATGGGGATTGATGTGGTGAAGATTGATGTGAAGTTTGATGTTGAGGGCTAAGAATTGAAGTAGGCTCAAAGTTAGTGTGCTGAGGTGATGAATGGGGAGTGTTCTGAGTTTCAGAAAAATAGTGTTCTAACTGCCCAGAACATGGAGGTTGGGGGTTTTGGGTTTCAGTTTGGCTTGGTTCAGAGTTTGAAGGGGTAGGGGAGACAACAATCAATTTCCTCCTAACACTCCTTGACTTTGTCCTTTTATGAATAGCAACAGGACTAGGAACACTAACCTCTTGCTCATCTGAGCTTGATTGCACCACAGTTTCCACAAATCGAACTGTTGGTTCTGAGGCAGCTGTAGCAGACCTTCCTCTCCTTGGTCTAGTACTGCTCGGATCATGCCTTGCCTTCGACCTAACTTCAGGCTGATTGTCCTCCGATTGGTACATTGAAGCTCCAGACTCTTCTGCTTCAATCTCTTGAGAGTGTTCCAAGGGGTTCTCTTGTTCAAACTGAACATACTCCTTCTTCATCAAGAATTTCCCATGATGGAATTTCTTGGGATTACTCCAATATGGCTTTTTCACCAGCTGAGGCAGCAAGAAACTCAGCTTGCTTCCAAACCCTAATTTTGATTTAATTGAAAATTCCATTGTATCCTCATCAAACAGAACTTTGTCCTTTTTAGTCAGCAGCCTTTCCAAGAAGAATCCTTGCCAATCACCTTGCACTCTGTCAATGATTGCAGCCATAATTCTAATCTTGAAACTCGATAAGGCATCCTGGCTATGATATTGCCCTAACAAGCACTTTCCAGCTATATTCATCAAGAACTGCAGACCAGTAGGAAGAACATCCTTCTTCAGATTAGTCAATGTCTCTGTTTCAACAGCTGACCACCTTCCCACACACTCCTTTTCCTCTCCAGCTTTGTAAGTCAAAATATCCTCTGGGCCTTGTGGTAAATCCAACATGACTTCTAGGATGTCCCTAGTAATTGTGACCTTGTGCCCAGCAAGCATGGAGTGAACACCGTTTTTATCACCTTGAAGTTGTAAATAAAATTCCACAGCTTCTGGTTCATAGACATTCATGGGAAATGATTCCAGAAATTTCCGTAGTCCGCACTCTTCACACATAGTTAGAATGGCTTGATTTTCAGCACTGTGTCGCCCATTGAAATACACAGCGTTCTCCACGAAAATGCCCTTTTTGCGAATCCATAAATTCGAATCGAATGTTCCTGCAACTTGGTTAGCTTCATTGATAATATTGATAGTTGCCACTTGAGAATTTTTGTAGAAATTAGATTTTTCAGAAGTTATGAGGTTAAGAGATTTCCAGAAATGAGCTCGTAGGAACGAAGAAGATGAAGTGTGATCGTTTTTGTTAAATTCAAAACCAATCTAGGGCTAGGATTGAATTAGATTATTACCAAGAATGGTTGGGATTAAATCTCGAAATTCGAGTTAAACAATAACTGTTCACATTCTAGAAACATTCTTAATTTTTGGAGCCAACTAGTGTTTGATAAATACACCACAATTTTTAGGTTAGAAATAGAAGAGTGTATTAATCTTTTCTATTAGTAATCTAAAAATTTGAACAATTTTTGACTTAGAGTAATCTAAACCAAAAGACTGTTCTGATGCAAATCAGCACAGTAGTTTTCAAAACTATTTCACTTCATTTTCTTACTAGTATATAAAGAAACTTTCACTTATCTGGATCAGCTGAGTACTGTGATCAACTGAATAACCTTTTTAGAAATCAGATCAGTAGATGAATCAGCACAGTAGATTTCAGATCAGTAGATGGGTCAGCACAGTAATCCTCAGATCAGTACCCAAATTCCCTGATTTCATCTTTTTGATATCAGCACAGTAATCCTCAGATCAGTACTGTGTCAGATCAGTAGATTTCTTGTAGACAGATTAGTTGTAAACAAATCTTTCTGTAGACAGATTAGTCAGTAATCAGATTAGTTCTGTAGAATAACTGAATTGTAATCAGATCAGTACTGTAGACAAATAAGTTTTGTAATCAGTACAATTCTGTAGACAAGTCAATTTATTAATCAGAATATATCTGTAGACTGCTATAGTCTGTAATCAGGTCAGATTAGTAGACTTTTCAAATCTGTAATCAGATCAGTTCCCCCTTCAATGGAGAATTCCTCTTCTGTGCCTGTTTCACCTTGGTAGAAGTGTTAGTTCATGAGATATAAGTGTAAAACAGTACAGATTAGTAACAATATGTATAACTTAATGATCTTATCAAGGTTTATGCTAAAGTGACTTAGTGATCTGAGTCAACAAAAGGATCTTTAAGAAATCACAGATTCCCCCTTAATGTATGTTCTCAGTGTCCCTCAGCTTTACCAGCTTCCTCATTGGGATGAAGGTCACTTTAGTAACCTTGTTACCTGTATTAGTGATCTGACATAGGATTGTCTCTTTTGAATGTTGAATTTTGGTGTACTGCTCTTAGTTTCTGCTTCATATTCCTCTTCATATAAGATCAGTACCTGAAATGTTAGCACAGTTCTATATACAAACAGAATCCATATCTATCAATCCTAAACTAATGCACAATTCTCTGAATCTCACTTCAGCCAATGGTTTTGTAAAAATGTCAGCTCTTTGAATATCAGTATGAATCTTCTCCATTCTAATATTCTTCTTTTCAACATGATCCCTAATAAAATGATGCCTAATGTCAACATGTTTGCATCTAGTATGTAGAACAGGATTTTGTGTGATGGCAATGGCACTATTACTGTCACAATATATAGGTACATTAGATTCTACAACATTGTAGTCTCTGAGTTGTTGTATTAGCCAAAGAAGCTGACTACAACAACTACCTGCAGCCATATATTCTGCTTCAGTAGTAGAAGTTGCCACACTTGTTTGTTTCTTTGAAAACCATGAAATGAGCTTAGTTCCTAAGAATTGACATGATCCTGAAGTAGATTTTCTATCTATTTTGCAACCTCCAAAGTCCGAGTCTGAATAACCACTTAAAGATATATCATCATCTGCAGGATACCATAATCCTCGATTAATGGTCCCCTTTAGATATTTCAATATCCTTTTAGCAGCTTCCAGATGACTTTCCTTGGGGTTTGCTTGAAATCTTGCACATACTCCAACAGAAAAAGCAATATCAGGTCTGTTGGCAGTTAGATAGAGTAGAGAACCAATTAAAGCACGATAGTGAGGTTGGTCAGAAGACTTACCTCCTTCATCAGGATCCATTATGTATGTAGGTTGCATGGGCACACCAACTGTCTTACAGGTTTTAATACCAAATTTATCTAGCAAATTCTTAGTGTACTTTGCTTGATTTATAAAGATACCTTCTGAAGTTTGTTTTACTTGAAGACCAAGAAAATATGTCATTTCTCCCATCATAGACATTTCAAATTTACTTTGCATGAGTGTAGAAAAGCTTTCACTCAAGTTTTTGTTGGGTGATCCAAAGATAATATCATCCACATAAATTTGAACAAGTAATATATCATTACCTTCTTGTCTTCTAAACAAAGTTCTATCAACTTTGCCTTTTGTAAAACCATTTTCAAGTAAGAATAAAGAAAGAGTATCATACCATGCTCTTGGGGCTTGTTTCAATCCATAGAGTGCTTTCTTTAACCTGTATACTTGGTGACTATTCATTTCAAAACCAGGTGGTTGTTCTACATAAACTTCTTCAGCAAGTATACCATTCAAAAATGCACTTTTCACATCCATTTGATACACAGTAAATTTCATATGTGCAGCATAAGCAAGGAACAATCTTATAGCTTCTAGTCTAGCTACAGGAGCAAAAGTTTCATCATAATCAATACCCTCAGCTTGAGAGTAGCCC
Source organism: Galeopsis tetrahit (assembly GCA_963675135.1). Taxonomy (NCBI): domain Eukaryota; kingdom Viridiplantae; phylum Streptophyta; class Magnoliopsida; order Lamiales; family Lamiaceae; genus Galeopsis; species Galeopsis tetrahit. The sequence goes on from OY776122.1 coordinate 38,482,493, forward strand.
TGAGCAACTAATCTAGCTTTGTTTCTAACTACAAGATCATTTTCATCCCTTTTGTTCTTGAAAATCCACTTAGTGCCTACAACATTATGATTACTAGGTCTATCAACAAGTTCCCAAACTTCATTTCTAGTGAACTGATTGAGTTCTTCCTGCATGGCTACAATCCAGTTACTATCACTTAAAGCTTCAATCACAGTTTTAGGCTCAATAGATGATAGAAAACAACACCAGCAAAATAAAGATTTACTAGGTTCTTCCTTTGAATCAAACAATTGTTTTCTAGTTTTAACACCTATACTAGAATCACCTAGAATCAGATCAGTAGAATGAGCAGACTTCCATGTCCTTCTATTCTTAACAGAAATGTTATTATCATTTACATCATGCAAATTATCATGCAGATCAGTATCATTTATATCAGCAGTTTTGTTCACAGGAGAGCAGTCATTCAATTCTTGTATTTCAGAAGTTTTAGATGACTCACCTTTGTCTTTTACCTTTTCTTTATCAGAATCTTGATCTAGAACATTCAGGAAAGGATTATAAGCTTGTACAGATTCATATATTCCTGTATCATCATCTTCATTGTTGATTTGAAGCTGTAGTTTGTCAATTTTCTTACTGAGCTGATGATCAGCAGAGTCCTGCACATTCTCATCAAAGACAACATGGGGTGTTTCTTCCACACATAGGGTAGAGTAATTAAACACTCTAAATGTTTTGCTTACAGAAGAGTATCCTAAGAATATCCCTTCATCAGCTTTTGCATCAAAAGCATTTAATTTACTTTTGCCATTGTTATGTATGAAACACTTACAACCAAAAATATGAAAATAAGAAACTCTTGGTTTTCTACCTTTCCATACCTCATAAGGTGTTTTACCATGCAACTTATTAAGAGCACTTCGATTTTGGGAGTGGCAAGCTGTGTTAATAGCTTCTGCCCAAAATTTCTGAGGTGTGTTGAATTCTGCAATCATGGCTCTGCAAGCTTCTTTTAATGTTCTGTTTCTCCTCTCTGCAACACCATTTTGTTGAGGGGTTCTGGCTGCACTTGTCAAATGCTGTATGCCAGACTTAGAACAGTAGTCAGAAATGTAACAATTAATAAATTCAGTCCCCTTGTCACTCCTAATCTTGACAATGGGATGACCTTTTTCAACCTGCAACCTCTTCAATAGATCTGGAAGTAGTGTTTGTGTAACACTCTTTTTGTGTAGAAAGACTACCCAAGTGAACTTAGAATAATCATCTACAACAACTAGAGTATACCTTCTTCCATTCAATGTAGGAGGATTGATAGGACCATGAAGATCCATATGCAAGAGTTCTAAAACTCTGCTTGTTGAAAGAGTTGGAATGGACTTAAATGAAACCTTTACCTGTTTACCTTTTTGACAGGAATCACATACTTGAGATTTGGAATAGATTTCATTAGGAATGCCCTCAACAAGATGTTCTCTAGCAATCTTGTTGATTATCTTAAAGTTCAGATGGCAGAGACATTTATGCCAGAGCCAACTGTTTTCTTTAGGACTCCTAGTAATAAGACAGGCATTCTTAGGACAACTATTCCAATTCACAATGTATACACTTCCTTGTCTTGTGCCAACAAGTAGAACATTGTGAGTCCTTTTATCAATTATTTCACATCTTCTGGTTTTGAACTGAACCTTGTATCCCCTGTCACAGAATTGAGATACAGATAACAAATTATACTTCAAACCTTCAACATAGGAGACATCTTGGATTTCAACATCTCCATTCTTGATGAATCCAAATCCTTTTGTGATTGTTATTGAGCTATCACCAAAGATGACTTTTGGTCCTTCCTTCTCATGATAGTCAGTAAGTAAGGCCTTGGTACCAGTCATATGGTGTGAACACCCACTGTCTATATACCAGGTCTCACCAACTGAACCACCTTTCTTGTATAAGTCCAGTCGATCCTGCAAAGTAGTGATCTTAATAACTTAGGTACCCTTGTTTATTGGGGTCCTTGGGGGTTAGTAGTGAGAGGTACCCAAATGAACATTGAGGTTTTGAATAAGTGGGACCTCTTCAGTTTCCTTCCAAATTTATCACAGAATAGTACTTTATTAACCAGTTCAGAATTATCAACAGACTTAGGATCTATTTTTCTGAGATAGCCTTTCCTTGGTTCTATCCCTTTTTCAGTAAGATCAGTATGTCTGTAATAGTTTGAATATGGTCTAAAAGCATGTGGACCATAAGGCTTATAAATTTGCTTTGGTCTTTCCTCTCCATAGATGTCATAGGATAAAGAAGGAGGATAAAGAACAGGTTTGTTATGATAATGAGGCACAAATCTCCTAGGTTTAGTTGAATACAACTGAGACTGCCTTATGAAAGGAGGTCTAGGTTGTTCCTAACTTGCATGTGCTTGTCTTGACCAACTGTTCTGAGTTTGTCTCTTCTGATTTCAGGACTGATCTGATCTGGTCAGAGGAGTATAACTCTTCTGGTATGGTCTTGACTGTACTGGTCTTAATACATTCTTCATTTTACCATTCTTGGTAGTAGGAGGGATGTATTTAGACTGTACTTTGAGTTTTGGATCATCATCATAAGTCATAGGTTCTTTTCCTTTATCTAGTTGCAAAGAACTTGTACTAGCTCCATTAGTGTTCTGAAATTCTGAAGTAGATGGACTAGGCAGACCAGTACCTATTCCTCTTTTATCATTTGGAGCTCTATATGTGTTTGAGATAGTTTGATTAATCTTAGTAGAGTTAATCATCCCAGATAGCTTTCGATCTAGGCTCACTACTTCAGATTCTAAGAATCTATTGCGCTCTTCAAGTTTTTCACATTTAATCTCTAAATCATTGAATTCATTAGTCTCTTTGGCTTGAGTTTTAAGCATACCCTGATATAGTTTGTCAATGGATGCATACTTTTCTTGGAGTTGGGACAACTCTTCTGATAGTCTTGCATTTATGACAGCTATATTAGGATCCACTGTTGACTGAGCTTCTTTTAGCTTAATGATTTCTTGCTTTAAAGATATATTCTCATCACTAATTTCAATGAATGCTTTGTTAGCTTGTAGAAGGTCCTCTTCAGTCACTCCTTGGGAATGATGAAGACTACTTCCTACACTGCTAACAGCAGCATCACTTTCATCAGTGTCAGAATTGTCACAAGATTGAAATGAGTTAACAGATGATACCTCATCATTTATTTTGGCCATCATTACCAGTCCATCATCTGCTATGAAGGCTTCATCTTCATTGCTAGAGGGGTAGTCAGATGAAGACGATGGTAACTCTTCTGATTCCGAATCAGAGTCATTGTAAGCCATCATTGCCTTCTTACCCTTTGCATATTTTCGATCTCTTCTGGCTTTCCTTTCTTCTCGATCTTCAGAACTCAGATCAGGACATTCATAAGCATAATGACCTGGCTTATCACAATTATAGCAAACAGGATTGTTAGAAGTTCTTTTAGGAGGAGAATGCTTTCTGTTCCTGTCATGCTTGTCAATTGAGTTCCTGTCTTTCTTATCAGAATACTTTCTATCTCTCTTTTCAGATGAGTTCCTATCTCTCCTGTTCTCATTAGAGATCTCATCCCTTCTTTCAGAAGAGTTTTGATCCCTTCTGTTCACAGAAGAGTCCCTGTTATTAGAACCCTTATTTTCCTTATAGAATCTTTTGTACCTACCATACCTCTTATTCAGTTTATCAAATCTTTTGATCATGAGGCTCATCTGATCTTTCAGACTAAGATCAGAAAAATCTAGTTCATCTTTTATGCTTGAGGCCTTAGTCTTAGACTAAGATTAGAACAATCTAGACCCCTTTGAGGTAGAGGCTTTAAAGGCTATGTCCTTAGAGGCATCCTGATCCTTATGAATCTCAGTAATAGGATCTTCTTCATCTAACTCAAACTCATGTGCCTTAAGTGTTTGGAACATAGTTTCTGCTGGCCAAGAATCAATGTCTTGTGTGGTTTTAATGATCATCTTGACCATTTTCCACCTTTCATCCAAAGCTTTCAAGATTCTCAAGTTAACTTCTCTGTCAGTATAAGTCTTGCCTAACACATCAAGATCATTCATGATTTTGGTAAATCGAGTATCCAACTCATCAATTGATTCTCCTGGCTTCATCTTAAATGATTCAAACCTTTGGACAGCAGTGGATAACTTGCTTTCTTTGATCAGTGTAGTACCTTCACAAATAATAGCCAGTTTGTCCCACATCTGTTTTGCAGTCTTACATTTTAGTACTTTACCAAGATACTCATTTGGTAAGGTATGTAAAATGTAGTTCTTGGCAAGACTGTCCAAATTGTTTTGTTTCATTTCTTCCGAAGTCAGTTCTGACCTTGGTTTAGGGACCAGTGCTCCAACTGGTTTAGATGGATCCAGAACAGCAGTGTTTTCCACCATGATGACAATTGGTCCTTCAGTCACCACAGACACCATTAGATCATGGGTTGAGCTAAAGATGGCCTCCATCCTAAGCTTCCAGTAGTCATAATCTGCAATCTTGAACTTAGGCAGTTTGTTCACATTAGTGTCATCCATGTTTGATTAGACAAATAGTATCAGTAGTATAGCAGATAGATTTCAAGTATTCAGATAGTAAGAAATAACAGCAAGATCAGTAAGATATCCCTCAAGATCTGTAAGGTTATCAAGAAACAGCAGTCCTATGCACTACTGCTCTGATACCACTTGTTGGTCCCAAAGTTGAGTTAATAATATTGAGTAAGCTAGTGAAAATGTCTAGAGGGGAGGGGTGAATAGACTTTTCAAAAATCTTTCAATATATCAGAATACACAATGCGGAATAATCAGATTACTAATGAGCCCAATCAAATTTATACTCAACTTTTCTCTAGATCTTTATCTCTGTTGATTCTTAATGTTCTTGATTAAACAATTCAAACAAATATCAAACAGTAAATGTAAACAACACAGAATTTTATAGTGGTTCGACAAATGTCTACATCCACTCTCACAATCCCAGTTGTGAAATTTTATTACTCTTCTTGAGCTTCTTGTGGCTTAAAGTCCCAAGATTAAGACTTTGATCTTATCGATTATACCTCCAGGTATATCTTCGATCTACTAGTAATTCTACAAGTAACTAGCACACTTGTTTTACAAAATACAAACTTAAACTTTGAAAAGTAAAACTTCTCTTAGAATAGCCTTTGATTCTTCTCTTCAATTCAGTGGCTCTTCCTTGCTTTGATTTCCTTCAACTCTGTGAGTTCTTGCTTGTAGACTTGCTCTTGAATTCTCTAAGATCAGTAATTTCTCAGTAGTCTTTAGCAGTAGGAGATCATACAGTATTTATAGAACTTAGTATGACAGTTAGCAGTTTGTGAACTAACTCTCAACTATCTCTAAACTGTTTTGTAACTTCTTCTTGTAACCGACTTTGTAACTTCCTTCAACTTCCAAGTCAGCATATCTTCAAATATATCTTCAGTTACTCTTTAAATAAGTTTTCCAAACTTATTCTTCAACTTTACTAAATCAGCACAGTAACTTACTGTTCTGATTCTTACTCTTCGGATTTTACTCTGCTGATTTTTACTCTTCTGATTCAATCAGCACAGTAACTTAAAACTGTCAAAACTTCTCCAGATTTCTTCTAATCTCTTCTTCAACTCTTCTTTGAAGTCTTCTTATTCTGAAGTAGTCCTCTGAGTCTTCATTAGTCTTCTGATCTTCATCTAATCTAGTTCTAATCTACTGTTCTGAACTTTACATTGCTGAATACAAATAAAATACAACTTTACAATTATAAAACCTATCTATACATCAACTGAACTATATACAGATGAGTATATCTAAGTCCTACACTATAAGCTGTCTATACAATACAAAACATCAGCTTAGTTCCTATCAATTCATATATCAGATCAGTAACCAATAAGATCAGTAAACACCTAAGATCAGTAACTCATAAGATCAGTAACACATGTAAGTTCAATAACTTCCATATAAGATCAGTAAATACTAAGATTAGTAACCACTTAAGATCAGTAACTTACATATAAGATCAGTAAGCATATCAGATCAGTAAGTATATAAGATCAGTAACTCAGATTTCAAAATATCTCATATAAGATCACTAAAATTATTCTCAGTTTCCATACTCATTTCAGTAATCTTATTCCAATATTACTCAGTTAAGATCAATAATTTTACTCTTAATATTACTTCATAAGATCAGTAAACTTACTTCAGTTAGCATTAAGATCAGTAATCTCAATTTAAGTTTCTCATCAGATTAGTAAGCTTAGATTCAGATGACTTAGTTAAGATGACTTGAAACCACATATATTACTAACTTTAAGTTGCTTTTGGCCATCAAAACATACTTTCATCAACTAGAACATTGTTTATAGGATTCATATCCCAACAGTGAGCCAAGGGTTCGTCGTCGTGTCTTATAATATGCGTCCATTAAAAGTCGACTCATCATTTGGCTTTAGCATGTGCAATAGCACTTCGCCATTAGATAAAATATTTATGTTTTTAAATATAAAATTACTGAAATATCCTTATAGTATTTTAAAAAAAATATCCCAAACATTTTTTCCCGAGTCAGGGTGGGTCGTAGATCACGAGGCCCGAGAGAAAGCCCGATCCAATTTGAGTCAACCCGGACCCGACACAATCTAGGACAACCCGGATTCGACTCGAGATCTGCAACCATGGTTTTTGCAAAATATACTACACCCATGGTTCTTGAAAAATATCCATTACAACCGTTCATCTACTACTATCATCATTTCCAGCATTTGCAACCTCTTTTGCATCTTTTGGTCATGCATCCTCATCGCCCCATTCTCCGATTCAACGGCCACCAATCGCTTCTCGATTTAGTCAATTTTTTAAATCATTTTAGACGTCTTTGAGGTAAAATATTCAATTTTATCATTCAATTCCTTCACATGCTGCTCCCTTTTCATCCTCGAACGCCTTGCTGATTTCTTGTTTGTCAGCATCCTCTTCCTTTTCTTTTCAAATTCACTCATTGATGATGAACACATTTTAATTAATTAATTGCTACTTTATACTAAAAATTTATTAACAATTTTCTTTTCGTAATCGTGTAGTAAAAAAATAAATGCATGCTTCATTAAAAAACATAAAATTAGTACAGAAAAACTATTGAAAATGATTAAACAAGTCTAATTCTATACAAATATGCACCAATAACTTCACCCATATCAAGATTTAATGAATTTCATGCCTATGAAAATAAATAAATGCAATTTGAAGTAGAATCCACTTTTTTAAATTAATATGATCGAATTCATGATGAGTAGAAAATAATGAATGAGAACTAGTATATATAATGCCAAAATAGTTGGATAAATTTAGCATATCACGTATAGTTGGTAAGAATTGATGGACATATATATATATATATTATATATGAATAATGATACCACTCTATATTTATATATATTTACTAATTACGTATTATTCCATCCTTCCAATTTTTTAATTTCCACTTTCGTGACGTGGTATATTTAAAGCAATATAACAAAATATTGAAAAGGTTGTAATAAATTTGAAAAAGATTATGTAATATTTATCAAAGTCACCCACTTCCATAATTTTGACCGTAAATTGACTCCATCGCTAAAATCTATTCCCAAATTAATTGGGACCCAAATCCAATATTCAACAACAATATTTTTTTGATATTATCTTTGAAATCGAATAAGTGTTGTCACCAAAAATCACTTTCCAAATTAATTAGGACCCAAATCCAATATTCAACAACATATATTTTTTTTTTTTGATATTATCTTCAAAATCGAATAAGTGTTTGTCACCAAAAATCACTTTCCAAATTAATTATGCTCAAGTATTATAGATTATAAATAATGATAATCTTGATTATCAAATATTTCAATTTTGTGATATCCCTCTCAAATAGATGAAGAATTATTACTTCATATAGAGTTTTTCTATTGTGAGCCAAGGGTTCGTCGTCGTGTCGTATAATATGCGTCCATTAAAAGTTGACTCATCATTTGTCTTTAGCATGTGCAATAGCACTTCGCCATTTGTTGGTCCCAAAGTTGAGTTAAGATTGATTAAGCTAGTAAAAGTCTAGAGGGGAGGGGTGAATAGACTTTTAAAATTCTTTCAAAATATCAGAATATGCAATGCGGAATTTAGTCTTCTTATGTACTGTACTGTGCTTACTTAGCTCAGATTAGTACTTTCAGAACAATATGGACCTTACTAGTTTATACTCAACTTTTATTTAGATCTTTATCTTTGTAAATTCTTAATGTTCTTGTTTAAACAATTATGAAACAAATATCAAACAGAAAAGTAAAGAACACAAAATTTTATAGTGGTTCGACCAATAAGTCTACATCCACTCTCACAATCCCAGTTGTGATGTTTTATTAACTCTTCCTTCTTGAGTTTCTTGTGGCTTAAAGTCCCAAGATTAAGACTGTGATCTTCTCGATTATACCTCCAGGTATATCTTCGATCTACTAGTAATTTTCCAAGTAACTAGCACACTTGTTTTACAAAATACAAACTTAAAATTGAAAAGTAAAACTTCTCTTTGAATAGCCTTTGATTCTTCTCTTCAAATCTGTGGCTTCTCTTCTTTAATCTCCTTTAACTCTGTGAGTTCTTCTTGTGCTCTGTAGACTTAGATTGCTTGTGAATGCTTTATGATCAGTAGTCTTAGCAGCAGGAGATCACACAGTATTTATAGAACTTAGTATGACAGTTAGCAGTTTGTGAACTAACTCTCAACTAACTCTAAAACTGTTTTTGTAACTTCTTCTTGTAACCGACTTTGTAACTTCCTTCAACTTCCAAGTCAGCATTTCTTCAATAAATCTTCAGTTACGCCTTAAATAAGTTTTCCAAACTTATTCTTCAATCATACTAACTCAGCACAGTAAACTACTCTTCTTAGTTTTACTGTTCTTAGTCAGTAAGCACAGTTCTCCAAAACTGTTCTGTACTTCTTCAGAATTCTTCTAAGCTTCTCTTCAACTCTTCTTGAAGTCTTCTTAATCTGAAGTAGTCTTCTGAGTCTTCATAGTCTTCTGATCTTCTTCTAATCTATTCCTAATCTACTGTTCTGAACTTTACAATGCTGATTACAATAGAATACAACTTTACAATTACAAAACCTATCCATACATCAACTGAACTATATACAGATGAGTATATCTAAGTCCTATACTATAAGCTGTCTATACAATACAAAACATCAGCTTAGTTCCTAACAGTTCATACATCAGATCAGTAAACAATAAGATCAGTAAACACCTAAGATCAGTAACTTACATATAGAATCAGTAAGCATATAAGATCAGTAAGTATACAAGATCAGTAACTCAGATTCAAATACATAAGATCACTAAAATTATTCTCAGTTTCCACACTAAGACCAGTAAACTTATTCCAGTATTTCTTACTAAGATCAGTAAACTTGTCTTATATAGAACTTTTATATCAACATATAATCACATATACCATTATCCTTAAGTTGCTTTTGGCCATCAAAACATACACATCAATTAGAACATTGTTTCACAGATTCATATCCCAACAATTTCCCCCTTTTTGATGAAGCCAAAACCACTTAAATGCAATCAGTTCAGTAGTTTAAGATATATGATTGATCATACTTAGTTCATCAATTTCAACATTAGAATAGTTTCATATAACCAAATATTACATATACATCACATAATCACAAAAAACATCAAAATGAAGAAAATAAAGATAAGGTTAAGAAGTGTTATCTTGTGAGCTTAGTCCTTCATCTTCAGTCTTCATTTGGTATTCTGAATGCCAAATACATCCGGTTCTTGATTTCCAATATGTGCTTGTGATCTGTAATACCTTCATCTTGAATGATTTTTGAAATGATATTTCCAACCTCTTTCAGATCAGGTTCTCCATTTTCTAATCTTGGAGGTTCCCATACTGGTTCTTCAGGACACAATATCTGAATGTGTGCACCAGCAGTTAACAACAAAACATCTTCCCAGAAGATTCTTGCAACATTCAGCATAAAGTCTTCAAAATCAGCATACTCATCCTCTTTGGTAGGATGATCACCAAACTTCTTCACAATGAAATTTGCAATTTGCCACTTCTTCTTAAGATTATTCCAGTATTCCAAATGTTCATCATCAATAACAAATTCTATGTAATTCTCATTAAGAGTACCAACAGCAGACTTAGATTTCATTTTCCTTTTCAATGCAGCAACTCGATTATCAAATTTCTTCCTAGCAGCTTCTGCATCTTTCAACTTTTGTTTCCTAATCTGCTCATCAGCTTTCCTTTTCTCAAACAATTCAGCTTTCTTCTTAGCAAGCAACTCATTATGCTTCTCAACAGCTTCAGCCATCTTCTCATCACTTGGCCTACTACTAGCAACAACATGCTTCAGCTTACTCTTAGACCTGGTAACTCTCCCAGACTCTTCAGCTTCTTCTTCATCTTCACTCAATACTAACTTCCTTTTCCTTTTTCCAGATGAAGATTCAACAATGTTCTTTTCAACAGTTGCTATGATTTGAGTTTCAGCTTCAGAAGATTTTCCATGCTTTCTGAGATCAGCAATATTCTTCTTCAAACTAATGATCTCTTCTTTCAGATCATCCATACTCTCTTTTAGTTCATCTTGACTGACAACTAATTGAGCTTGCTGAGTTTGAGTTTGCTCCATGACCTTCATGACCTTAACTTCCCCCTTTTTGGCTTCATCCTGCCATTCTTTCAAGGGTGTTATTAGCAACTCAACTTTCCTTTGCAAATCAGTAGACAATTTCTTTTCCTGTAATCTATGCAGATCATAGACTTTGGACATTGTGTGATTTATCACTTGCTCATATGAACTTGTAGCACATAACTTTTCCAATTTCTCAGTAGCCTCTTGAAATTGTGTCTAGGTAGCCTCCAGCTTACTTTGCAATTCTTCATTAAGCTTCTTCAACATCTCAAAGCTTGAGCTATCTGGAACAGTATCAGTAGGATCAGGTCTTACTGTCTCTTGAACATCATTCAGCACAGTATTTTGATCAACCTCAATTGGTGTACTATCTAACCCATCAATACCGAATGTTTGTTCCTCTATGACTTCAGTTTCTTCAATTACAACTGTGTTCTCAAACACCTCAGTTGCATTGGTATCAGCTTCATAGTCAGCTTCCATATCAGCTTGATTATTAAACTCTTCAGCACCAACATCCTCAGCACCCAAATTGACATCAGAATCAACATGAGTCTCAGCAGGGTTAACCATATAATATTTACATCCTGTTAATCTTTCAATCAACTGAATAACTGAATCCAATGTAAACAATTCTGAACAATTTTGAACACTTGCAGCTTCTCTCTGCTCTTGTTCCCAATCATGAAAAACAGACAAACCTCCTATGCCTTCTGCCACAACTAACAAATATTTCAAACCAATCCTTCTAAGATATACCCAAGTACCTATCCTTAGAAGTTGTTCAAACACCATAGAACTGTCATCTAATCCATGAAAACATTTTAGGAGTGCATTTCTCAGTTTAAACCTAATACTCTCTTCCTTGTCACAAATAGGATAGTCCATCAAAAACACTGAATGTGGTTGAATAACCTCAGTTTCTGGAGATGATGAGATTTCAATAGGTTCAAAAGAAGGTATATGTTCATGCTCAGTAGATTGATCATGAACTGGTTCAGGGGAAAAATGAGTAGCAGGAATATGTTGAGGACTAGAATGGGGAGTGGTATGAAAAGAAGTGTTCTGAATGGGTGAGGATGGAGTGTTCTGTCTAATAGGAGAGTAGTGTACTGACTCCTCAGAACAGGTTGAAACTCGATCAATGGGTTGAGTTTGAAATGGAACAGAATTTGATGGAGTAGGGGTAGAATCAAGAATTTCCCTAGGTCTAGAAGAACTAACCTCATGATCATCAGAGCTGCTTCTCTCCACAGTTTCAAGAAATCTGACTGTGTGCTCTGCTGAGGCTTTTGCAGACCTCCCTCTTCTTAATCCAGAACTCATAGGATCATGCTTTGCCTTGGTTCTTTTCTCTGGTTGATCATCATCTGATTTGTACATAGAAGCACCAGATTCTTGAGCTTCTAGTTCTTGAAGAGGTAGCACCAAAGGATTCTCTTGTTCATAACGCACAGATTCCTTTTTCATTAAGAATTTCCCTTGATGAAACTTCTTGGGATTACTCAAGTATGCTTTCTTAACAACAATCTGAGGCAGCAGAATGCTCAGCTTGTTCCCGAACCCTAACTTTGATTTGATTGAAAACTCTTCAGAGTCCTCATCGAACAAAATCTTCTCCTTTTCGCTTAAAAGTCTTTCAAGAAAGAAACCTTGCCAATCACCTTGAACACGGTCAATTATTGTTGCCATTATGCGAATTTTCAGATTTGATAGAGCGTCTTGACTATGATGTTGCCCTAACAAACACTTTCCAGCAATATCCATCAAGAATTGAAGACCAGTAGGTAATACGACTTTCTTCAAGTTGTTTAGAGTGTCTGGTTCCTCATTTGTCCATCTACCAACACACTCTTTTTCTTCTCCAGCTTTGTAATTCAGTATATCAACAGGTCCTTGTGGTAAATCCAACATAACCTCAAGAATTTCTCGAGTTATTTCGACCTTGTGTCCGGACAGTGTTGAACGAACACCATTGGTATCACCTTCTAGCTGGAAAAAGAATTCCACTGCTTCGGGTTCATACACATTGAGTGGGTATGATTCCAAAAATTTCCTGAGACCGCATTCTTCGCACATTGTTAAAACAGCTTGATTCTCTGGACAATGTCGACCATTAAAGTAGACTGCGTTCTCTACAAAAATGCCTTTCTCGCGCATCCAAAATCCAGAATCAAACGTTCCAATAACTTCATTAGATTCGCTTAGAACATTAACAATATCCATTTGTAGAAGTGTAGAAGATAGAGTAATTTTGAGTGATGAAATTTCCAGAAATGATTTCGTAAGGAAGAAGATGACAAGTGATCGTGTTTGATAAATTCAAAACCAATCTAGGGCGTGGATTGAGTTTATTTTCACGATGAATGGTTGCGATTAAATCTCGAAATTTGTGATAACAAAAAAACTGTTCATATTCGAATACCATTCTTATTTCTTGGAGCCATTTTGTGTTTGATAAATACACCACAGTAGTTAGGTTAAAAATAGAGGAGTGTACTAATCATCTCTATTAGTAATCTAAAAGACTGTTCTGATGCATATCAGCACAGTAGGTTTCAGAAATAATTCACTTCATTTTCTTGTTTTTTTTTTAAATATTAATATGTACTTATCTGGATCAGCTGAGTACTGTGATCAGCTGAGTAACCTTTTGAGCATCAGATCAGTAGTCGGGTCAGCATAGTAGTGTTCAGATCAGTTCCCAATTTTCCTGATTTCACCTTTTTGATATCAGCACAGTAATCCTCAGATCAGTACTGTGACAGATCATTTTTCTTCTGTAGACAGATTAGTAGTAATAAATTCTTTCTATAGACAGATTATTAGTAGTCAGATCAGTTCTGTAGAATAATTGAATTTGTAGTCAGATCAGTTCTGTAGACAAACAAACTTTGTAATCAGATCAGTTCTGTAGACAAGTCAATTTATTAATCAGAATAGATCTGTAGACTAATATAGTCTGTAATCAGATCAGATTTGTAGACTTTCACATCTGTAATCAGATCAGTTCCCCCTTCAATGGAGAATTCCTCTTCTGTGCCTGTTTCACCTTGGTAGAAGTGTTAGTTCATGGGATATAAGTGTAAAACAGTACAGATTAGTAACAATATGTTTAATTTAATGATCACATCAAGGTTTATGCTAAAGTGACTTAGTGTTCTGAGTCAACAAAAGGATCTTTAAGAAATCACAGATTCCCCCTTAATGTATGTTCTTAGTGTCCCTCAGCTTTACCAGCTTCCTCATCGGGATGAAGGTCACTTTAGTAACCTTGTTACCTGTTTTAAGTGTAGTGTTCTGACATAGGGTTGTCTCTTCTGAATTTTGAGTTTTGATGTACTGCTCTTAGTTTCTGCTTCATATTCTTCTTGGTATAAGATCAGTACCTGAAATGTTAGTACAGTTCTATATACATATAGAATCCATATCTATCAATCCTAAACTAATGCATAGTTCTCTGAATCTCACTTCAGCCAATGGTTTTGTAAAAATGTCAGCTCTTTGAATATCAGTATGAATCTTTTCCATCCTAATATTTTTCTTTTCCACATGATCCCTAATAAAGTGATGCCTAATGTCAACATGTTTGCATCTAGTATGTAAAACGGGATTTTGTGTGATGGCAATGGCACTATTACTGTCACAATATATAGGTACATTAGATTCTACAACATTGTAGTCTCTGAGTTGTTGTATTAGCCAAAGAAGCTGACTACAACAACTACCTGCAGCCATATATTCTGCTTCAGTAGTAGAAGTTGCCACACTTGTTTGTTTCTTTGAAAACCATGAAATGAGCTTAGTTCCTAAGAATTGACATGAACCTGAAGTAGATTTTCTATCTATTTTGCAACCTCCAAAGTCCGAGTCTGAATAACCACTTAAAGATATATCATCATCTGCAGGATACCATAATCCTCGATTAATGGTCCCCTTTAGATATTTCAATATCCTTTTGGCAGCTTCCAGATGACTTTCCTTGGGGTTTGCTTGAAATCTTGCACATACTCCAACAGAAAAAGCAATATCAGGTCTGCTGGCAGTTAGATAGAGTAGAGAGCCAATTAAAGCACGATAGTGAGGTTGGTCAGAAGACTTACCTCCTTCATCAGGATCCATTATGTATGTAGGTTGCATGGGCACACCAACTATCTTACAGGTTTTAATACCAAATTTATCTAGCAAATTCTTAGTGTACTTTGCTTGATTTATAAAGATACCTTCTGAAGTTTGTTTTACTTGAAGACCAAGAAAATATGTCATTTCTCCCATCATAGACATTTCAAATTTACTTTGCATGAGTGTAGAAAAGCTTACACTCAAGGTTTTGTTGGGTGATCCAAAGATAATATCATCCACATAAATTTGAACAAGTAATATATCATTACCTTCTTGTCTTCTAAACAAAGTTCTATCAACCTTGCCTTTTGTAAAACCATTTTCAAGTAAGAATAGAGAAAGAGTATCATACCAGGCTCTTGGCTCTTGGGGCTTGTTTCAATACATAGAGTGCTTTCTTTAACCTGTATACTTGGTGACTATTCACTTCAAAACCATGTGGTTGTTCCACATAAACTTCTTCAGCAAGTATACCATTCAAAAATGCACTTTTCACATCCATTTGATACACAGTAAATTTCATATGTGCAGCATAAGCAAGGAACAATCTTATAGCTTCTAGTCTAGCTACAGGGGCAAAAGTTTCATCATAATCAATACCCTCAGCTTGAGAGTAGCCCTGAGCAACTAATCTAGCTTTGTTTCTAACTACAAGATCATTTTCATCCCTTTTGTTCTTGAAAATCCACTTAGTGCCTACAACATTATGATTACTAGGTCTATCAACAAGTTCCCAAACTTCATTTCTAGTGAACTGATTAAGTTCTTCCTGCATGGCTATAATCCAGTTACTATCACTTAAAGCTTCAATCACAGTTTTAGGCTCAATAGATGATAGAAAACAACACCAGCAAAATAGAGACTTACTAGGTTCTTCCTGGGAATCGAACAATTGTTTTCTAGTTTTAACACCTTTACTAGAATCACCTAGAATCAGATCAGTAGAATGAGCAGACTTCCATGTCCTTCTATTCTTAACAGAAATGCTATCATCATTTACATCATGCAAATCATTTATATCAGCAGATTTGTTCATAGGAGAACAGTCATTCAATTCTGGTATATCAGATGTTTTAGAAGACTCGCCTTTGTCTTTTACCTTTTCTTTATCAGAATCTTGATCTAGAACTTTTAGGAAAGGATTATATGCTTGTACAGATTCATATATTCCTGTATCATCATCTTCAATGTTGATTTGGAGCTGTAATTTGTCAATTTTCTTACTGAGCTGATGATCAGCAAAGTCCTGCACATTCTCATTAAAGACTACATGGGGTGTTTCTTCCACACATAGGGTAGAGTAATTAAATACTCTAAATGCTTTGCTTATAGAAGAGTATCCTAAGAATATTCCTTCATCAGCTTTTGCATCAAAAGCATTTAATTTACTTTTGCCATTGTTATGTATGAAACACTTACATCCAAAGATATGAAAATAAGAGACTCTTGGTTTTCTGCCTTTCCATACCTCATAAGGTGTTTTACCATGCACCTTATTAAGAGCACTTCGATTTTGGGAGTGGCAAGCTGTATTAATAGCTTCAGCCCAAAATTTCTGAGGTGTGTTGAATTCTGCAATCATGGCTCTGCAAGCTTCTTTTAGTGTTCTGTTTCTCCTTTCTGCAACACCATTTTGTTGAGGGGTTCTGGCTGCACTTGTCAAATGCTGTATGCCAGACTTAGAACAGTAGTCAGAGATATAACAGTTAATAAATTCAGTCCCCTTGTCACTCCTAATCTTGACAATGGGATGACCTTTTTCAACCTGCAACCTCTTCAATAGATCTGGAAGTAGTGTTTGTGTGTCACTCTTTTTGTGTAGAAAGACTACCCAAGTAAACTTAGAGTAATCATCTACTACAACTAGAGTATACCTTCTTCCATTCAATGTAGGAGGGTTGATAGGACCATGAAGATCCATATGCAAGAGTTCTAGAACTCTGCTTGTTGAAAGAGTTGAAATGGACTTAAATGAAACCTTTACCTGTTTACCTTTTTGACAGGAATCACATACTTGTGATTTGGAATAGATTTCATTAGGAATGCCCTCAACAAGATGTTCTCTAGCAATCTTGTTGATTATCTTAAAGTTCAGGTGGCAGAGGCGTTTGTGCCAGAGCCAACTGTTTTCTTTAGGACTCTTAGTAATAAGACAAGCATTCTTAGGACAACTATTCCAATTCACAATGTATACACTTCCTTGTCTTGTGCCAACAAGTAGAACATTGTGAGTCCTTTTGTCTATTATTTCACATCTTCTGGTCTTGAACTGAACTTTGTATCCCCTGTCACAGAATTGAGATACAGATAACAAATTATATTTCAAACCTTCAACATAAGAGACATCTTGGATTTCAACATCTCCATTCTTGATGAATCCAAATCCTTTTGTGATTGCTATTGAGCTATCACCAAAGATGACTTTTGGTCCTTCCTTCTCATGATACTCAGCAAGTAAGGCCTTGGTACCAGTCATGTGGTGTGAACATCCACTGTCTATGTACCAGGTCTCACCAACTGAACCACCTTTCTTGTATAAGTCCAGTCGATCCTGCAAGGTAGTGATCTTAATAATTTAGGTACCCTAGTTTATTGGGGTCCTTGGGGGTTAGTAGTGAGAGGTACCCAAATGAACATTGAAGATTTGAATAAATGGGACCTCTTCAGTTTCCTTCCAAATTATTCACAGAACAGTACTTTGTTAACCAATTCAGAATTATCAGCAGACTTAGGATCTATTTTTCTGAGATAGCCTTTCCTTGGTTCTATCCCTTTTTCAGTAAGATCAGTATGTCTGTAATAGTTTGAATATGGTCTAAAAGCATGTGGACCATACGGCTTATAGATGCGTTTTGGTCTTTCCTCACCAATGATATTGTAAGATAAAGGTGGAGGATAAAGAACAGGTTTGTTATGATAATGAGGCACAAATCTCCTAGGTTTAGTTGAATACAGCTGAGACTGCCTTATAAAAGGAGGTCTAGGCTGTTCCCAACTTGCCTGTGCTTGTCTTGACCTACTGTTCTGAGTTTGTCTCTTCTGATACCAGGACTGATCTGATCTGGTCAGAGGAGTATAACTCTTCTGGTATGGTCTTGACTGTACTGGTCTTAATACATTCTTCATTTTACCAACCTTGGTAGTAGGAGGGATGTATTTAGACTGTACTTTGAGTTTTGGATCATCATCATAAGTCATAGGTTCTTTTCCTTTATCTATTTGCAAAGAACTTGAACTAGCTCCATTAGTGTTCTTAAATTCTGAAGTAGATGAACTAGGCAGATCAGTACCTATTCCACTTTTATCATTTGGAGCTCTATATCTGTCTGAGATAGTTTGATTAATCTTAGTAGAGTTAATCATCCCAGATAGCTTTCGATCTAGGCTCACTACTTCAGATTCTAAGAATCTATTGCGCTCTTCAAGTTTTTCACATTTAATCTTTAAATCATTGAATTCATTAGTCTCTTTGGCTTGAGTTTTAAGCATTCCCTGATATAGTTTGTCAATGGATGCATACTTTTCTTGGAGTTGGGACAACTCTTCTGATAGCCTTGCATTTATGACAGCTATATTAGGATCTACTTTTGACTGAGCTTCTTTCAGATTAATGATTTCTTGCTTTAAAGATATATTCTCATCACTAATTTCAATGAATGCTTTGTTAGCTTGTAGAAGGTCTTCTTCAGTCACTCCTTGGGAATGATGAAGACTACTTCCTACACTGCTAACAGCAGCATCACTTTCATCAGTGTCAGAATTATTACAGGATTGAAAAGAGTTAGCAGATGATACCTCATCATTTATTTTGGCCATCATTACCAGTCCATCATCTGCTATGAAGGCTTCATCTTCATTGCTAGAGGGGTAGTCAGATGAAGACGATGGCAACTCTTCTGATTCCGAATCAGAATCATTGTAAGCCATCATTGCCTTCTTACCCTTGGCATATTTTCGATCTCTTCTGGCTTTCCTTTCTTCTCGATCTTCAGAACTCAGATTAGGACATTCATAAGCATAATGACCTGGCTTATCACAATTATAGCAAACAGGATTGTTAGAAGTTTTTTTAGGAGGAGAATGTTTTCTGTTCCTGTCATGCTTGTCAATTGAGTTCCTGTCTTTCTTATCAGAATACTTTCTATCCCTCTTATCAGATGAGTTCCTATGTCTCCTGTTCTCATTAGAGATCTCATCCCTTCTTTCAGAAGAGTTTTGATCCCTTCTGTTCACAGAAGAGTCCCTGTTACTAGAACCCTTAGTTTCCTTATAGAATCTTTTGTATCTACCATACCTCTTATTGAGTTTATCAAATCTTTTGATCATAAGGCTCATCTGATCTTTCAGACTAAGATCAGAACTATCTAGTTCATCTTTTATGCTTGAGGCCTTAGACTTAGATGATCTAGACCCCTTAGAGGTAGAGGCTTTAAAAGCTATGTCCTTAGAGGCATCCTTATCCTTATGAATCACAGTAATAGGATCTTCTTCATCTAACTCAAACTCATGTGCCTTGAGTGTTTGGAACATAGTTTCTGCTGGCCAAGAATCAATGTCTTGTGTGGTCTTAATGATCATCTTGACCATTTTCCACCTTTCATCCAAAGCTTTCAAGATTCTCAAGTTAACTTCTCTGTCAGTATAAGTCTTGCCTAGCACATCAAGATCATTCATGATTTTGGTAAATTGAGTATCCAATTAATCAATTGATTCTCCTGGCTTCATCTTAAATGATTCAAACTTTTGGACAGCTGTGGATAATTTGCTTTCTTGGATCAGTGTAGTACCTTCACAAAGAATAGCCAATTTGTCCCACATTTGCTTTGCAGTCTTACATTTTAACACTTTACCAAGATACTCATTTGGCAAGGTGTGTAAAATATAATTCTTATCAAGACTATCCAAATTGTTTTATCTCATTTCTTCAGAAGTCAGTTCTGACCTTGGTTTAGGTACCAGTGCTCCAACTGGTTGGGAAGGATCCAGAACAGCAGTGTTCTCCACCATGGTAACAATTGGTCCTTCAGACACCACAGACACCATTAGATCATGGGTTGAGCTAAATATGGCCTCCATCCTAAGCTTCCAGTAGTCATAATCTGCAATCTTAAACTTAGGCAGTTTGTTCACATTAGTGTCATCCATGTTTGATTAGACAAATAGGATCAGTAGTATAGCAGATAAATTTCAAGTATTCAGATAGTGTCAGATATCAAGAAATAGTAGCAAGATCAGTAAGTTTTCCCTCAAGATCTGCAAGGTTATCAAGAAACAGCAGTCCAAAGAACTACTGCTCTGATACCACTTGTTGGTCCCAAAGTTGAGTTAAGATTGATTAAGCTAGTAAAAGTCTAGAGGGGAGGGGTGAATAGACTTTTAAAATTCTTTCAAAATATCAGAATATGCAATGCGGAATTTAGTCTTCTTATGTACTGTACTGTGCTTACTTAGCTCAGATTAGTACTTTCAGAACAATATGGGCCTTACTAGTTTATACTCAACTTTTATTTAGATCTTTATCTTTGTAAATTCTTAATGTTCTTGTTTAAACAATTATGAAACAAATATCAAACAGAAAAGTAAAGAACACAGAATTTTATAGTGGTTCGACCAATAAGTCTACATCCACTCTCACAATCCCAGTTGTGATGTTTTATTAACTCTTCCTTCTTGAGTTTCTTGTGGCTTAAAGTCCCAAGATTAAGACTGTGATCTTCTCGATTATACCTCCAGGTATATCTTCGATCTACTAGTAATTTTCCAAGTAACTAGCACACTTGTTTTACAAAATACAAACTTAAAATTGAAAAGTAAAACTTCTCTTTGAATAGCCTTTGATTCTTCTCTTCAAATCTGTGGCTTCTCTTCTTTAATCTCCTTTAACTCTGTGAGTTCTTCTTGTGCTCTGTAGACTTAGATTGCTTGTGAATGCTTTATGATCAGTAGTCTTAGCAGCAGGAGATCACACAGTATTTATAGAACTTAGTATGACAGTTAGCAGTTTGTGAACTAACTCTCAACTAACTCTAAAACTGTTTTTGTAACTTCTTCTTGTAACCGACTTTGTAACTTCCTTCAACTTCCAAGTCAGCATTTCTTCAATAAATCTTCAGTTACGCCTTAAATAAGTTTTCCAAACTTATTCTTCAATCATACTAACTCAGCACAGTAAACTACTCTTCTTAGTTTTACTGTTCTTAGTCAGTAAGCACAGTTCTCCAAAACTGTTCTGTACTTCTTCAAAATTCTTCTAAGCTTCTCTTCAACTCTTCTTGAAGTCTTCTTAATCTGAAGTAGTCTTCTGAGTCTTCATAGTCTTCTGATCTTCTTCTAATCTATTCCTAATCTACTGTTCTGAACATTACAATTCTGATTACAATAGAATACAACTTTACAATTACAAAACCTATCCATACATCAACTGAACTATATACAGATGAGTATATCTAAGTCCTATACTATAAGCTGTCTATACAATACAAAACATCAGCTTAGTTCCTAACAGTTCATACATCAGATCAGTAAACAATAAGATCAGTAAACACCTAAGATCAGTAACTTACATATAGAATCAGTAAGCATATAAGATCAGTAAGTATACAAGATCAGTAACTCAGATTCAAATACATAAGATCACTAAAATTATTCTCAGTTTCCACACTAAGATCAGTAAACTTATTCCAGTATTTCTTACTAAGATCAGTAAACTTGTCTTATATAGAACTTTTATATCAACATATAATCACATATACCATTATCCTTAAGTTGCTTTTGGCCATCAAAACATACACATCAATTAGAACATTGTTTCACAGATTCATATCCCAACACCATTAGATAAAATATTTATGTTTTTTAAATATAAAATTACTGAAATACCCTTATAGTATATTTTAAAAATTATATTAAAAAATATCCAAACGTTTTATTCCGAGTCAGGGTGCGTCGTAGATCTCGAGGCCCGAGAGAAAGCCCGATCCAATTTCAGTCAACCCGGACCCGACACAATCTAGGACAGTCCGGACCCGACTCGAGATCTGCAACCATGGTTCTTGCAAAATATCCTGCAGCAATGGTTCTTGCAAAATATCCATTACAAACCGTTCATCTGGTGCTATAATCTTTTCCAGCATTTGCAACCTCTTTTGCAGCTCTTGGTCATGCATCCTCATCCCCCATTATTCGATTCAGCGGCTACCAATCGCTTCTCGATTTGGTCAATTTTTTTAATCATTTTAGACGTCTTTGTGGTGAATTATTCAATTTGATCATTCAATTCCTTCACATGCTGCTCCCTTTTCATCCTCGAACGCCTTGCTGATTTCTTGTTTGTCACCATCCTCTTCTTTTTCTTTTCAAATTCACTCATTGATTATAAACACATTTTAATTAATTAATTGCTACTTTATACTAACAAATTTATTAACAATTTTCTTTACGCAATCGTGTAGTAAAAAAAATAAATGCATGCTTCATGAAAAAACATAAAATTAGTACAGGAAAACTATTGAAAATGATTAAACAAGTCTAATTCTATACAAATATGCACTAATAACTTCACCCATATCAAGATTTAATAAATTTCATGCCTATGAAAATAAATAAATGCAATTTGAAGTAGAATCAACGTTTTTAAATTAATATGATCGAATTAATGATGAGTAGAAAATAATGAATGAAAACTAGTATATATAATGCCAAAAAAGTTGGATAAATTTAGCCTATCACATATAGTTGGTAAGAATTGATGGACATATATATATATATTATATATGAATAATTATACCACTCTATATTTATATATATTTACTAATTACGTATTATTCCATCCGTCCAATTTTTTTAATTTCCACTTTCGTGAGGTGGTATAATTAAAGCAATATAACAAAATATGGAAAAGGTTGTAATAAATTTCAAAAAGATTATATAATCTTTATCAAAGTCACCCACTTCCATAATTTTGACCGTAAATTGACTCCATCGTTAAAATCTATTCCCAAATTAATTACGACCCAAATCCCATATTCAACAACATTTTTTTTTTTTTTTGATATTATCTTCAAAATCGAATAAGTGTTTGTCACCAAAAATCACTTCCCAAATTAATTATGCTCAAGTATTATAGATTATAAATAATGATAATCTTGATTATCAAATATTTCAATTTTGTGATATCCCTCTCAAATAGATGAAGAATTATTACTTCATATAGAGTTTTTTTACTGTGAGCCAAGGGTTCGTCGTCGTGTCTTATAATATGCGTCCATTGAAAGTCGACTCATCATTTGTCTTTACAATGTGCGATAACACTTCGCCATTAGATAAAATATTTATGTTTTTAAATATAAAATTACTGAAATATCCTTATAGTATTTTTAAAAAATATCCCAAACGTTTTTTCCCGAGTCAGGGTGGGTCGTAGATCATGAGGCCCGAGAGAAAGCCCGATCCAATTTGAGTCAACCCGGACCCGACACAATCTAGGACAACCCGGATTCGACTCGAGATCTGCAACCATGGTTTTTGCAAAATATACTACACCCATGGTTCTTGAAAAATATCCATTACAACCGTTCATCTACTACTATCATCATTTCCAGCATTTGCAACCTCTTTTGCATCTTTTGTTCATGCATCCTCATCGCCCCATTCTCCGATTCAACGGCCACCAATCGCTTCTCGATTTAGTCAATTTTTTAAATCATTTTAGACGTCTTTGAGGTAAAATATTCAATTTGATCATTCAATTCCTTCACATGCTGCTCCCTTTTCATCCTCGAACGCCTGGCTGATTTCTTGTTTGTCACCATCCTCTTCCTTTTCTTTTCAAATTCACTCATTGAGGATGAACACATTTTAATTAATTGCTACTTTATACTAAAAATTTATTAACAATTTTCTTTTCGTAATCGTGTAGTAAAAAAATAAATGCATGCTTCATGAAAAAACATAAAATTAGTACAGGAAAACTATTGAAAATGATTAAACAAGTCTAATTCTATACAAATATGCACCAATAACTTCATCCATATAAAGATTTAATGAATTTCATGCCTATGAAAATAAATAAATGCAATTTGAAGTAGAATCCACTTTTTTAAATTAATATGATCGAATTAATGATGAGTAGAAAATAATGAATGAGAACTAGTATATATAATGCCAAAAAAGTTGGATAAATTTAGCATATCACATATAGTTGGTAAGAATTGATGGACATATATATATATATATATATATATTATATATGAATAATGATACCACTCTATATTTATATATATTTAGTAATTACGTATTATTCCATCCTTCCAATTTTTTAATTTCCACTTTCGTGAGGTGGTATAATTAAAGCAATATAACAAAATATTGAATAGGTTGTAATAAATTTCAAAAAGATTATGTAATATTTATCAAAGTCACCCACTTCCATAATTTTGACCGTAAATTGACTCCATCGCTAAAATTTATTCCCAAATTAATTGGGACCCAAATCCAATATTCAACAACAATATTTTTTTGATATTATCTTTGAAATCGAATAAGTGTTGTCACCAAAAATCACTTTCCAAATTAAGCACGCTCAAGTATTATAGATTATAAATAATGATAATCTTGATTATCAAATATTTCAATTTTGTGATATCCCTCTCAAATAGATGAAGAATTATTACTTCATATAGAGTTTTTCTATTGTGAGCCAAGGGTTCGTCGTCGTGTCGTATAATATGCGTCCATTAAAAGTTGACTCATCATTTGGCTTTAGCATGTGTAATAGCACTTCGCCATTAGATAAAATATTTATGTTTTTTAAATATAAAATTACTGAAATACCCTTATAGTATATTTTAAAAATTATATTAAAAAATATCCAAACGTTTTATTCCGAGTCAGGGTGCGTCGTAGATCTCGAGGCCCGAGAGAAAGCCCGATCCAATTTCAGTCAACCCGGACCCCACACAATCTAGGACAGTCCGGACCCGACTCGAGATCTGCAACCATGGTTCTTGCAAAATATCCTGCAGCAATGGTTCTTGCAAAATATCCATTACAAACCGTTCATCTGGTGCTATCATCTTTTCCAGCATTTGCAACCTCTTTTGCATCTTTTGGTCATGCATCCTCATCGCCCCATTTTCCGATTCAACGGCCCCCAATCGCTTCTCGATTTGGTCAATTTTTTTAATCATTTTAGACATCTTTGTGGTGAAATATTTAATTTGATCATTCAATTCCTTCACATGCTGCTTCATTTTCATCGTCGAACGCCTTGCAGATTTCTTGTTTGTCACCATCCTCTTCCTTTTCTTTTCAAATTCACTCATTGATGATGAACACATTTTAATTAATTAATTGCTACTTTATACTAACAAATTTATTAACAATTTTCTTTTTGCAATCGTGTAGTAAAAAAATTAAATGCATGCTTCATGAAAAAACATAAAATTAGTACAAGAAAACTATTGAAAACGATTAAACAAGCCTAATTATATGCAAATATGAACTAATAACTCCACCCATATCAAGATTTAATGAATTTCATGCCTATGAAAATAAATAAATGCAATTTGAAGTAGAATCAACTTTTTTAAATTAATATGATCGAATTAATGATGAGTAGAACATAATGAATGAAAACTAGAATATATAATGCCAAAAAAGTTGGATAAATTTAGCCTATCACATATAGTTGGTAAGAATTAATGGACATATATATATATATATATTATATGAATAATGATACCACTCTATATTTATATATATTTACTAATTACGTATTATTCCATCCGTCCAATTTTTTAATTTCCACTTTCGTGAGGTGGTATAATTAAAGCAATATAACAAAATATGGAAAAGGTTGTAATAAATTTCAAAAAGATTATGTAATCTTTATCAAAGTCACCCACTTCCATAATTTTGACCGTAAATTGACTCCATCGTTAAAATCTATTCCCAAATTAATTACGACCCAAATCCAATAGTCAACAACATTTTTTTTTTTTTTTGATATTATCTTCAAAATCGAATAAGTGTTTGTCACCAAAAATCTCTTCCCAAATTAATTATGCTCAAGTATTATAGATTATAAATAATGATAATCTTGATTATCAAATATTTCAATTTTGTGATATCCCTCTCAAATAGATGAAGAATTATTACTTCACATAGAGTCTTTTTATTGTGAGTCAGAGGTTCGTCGTCGTGTCTTATAATATGCGTCCATTAAAAGTTGACTCATCATTTGGGTTTACAATGTGCGATAGCACTTCGCCATTAGATAAAATATTTATGTTTTTAAATATAAAATTACTGAAATATCCTTATAGTATTTTTTAAAAAATATCTCAAATGTTTTTTCCCGAGTCAGGGTGGGTCGTAGATCTCGAGGCACGAGAGAAAGACCGATCCAATTTGAGTCAACCCGGACCCCACACAATCTAGGACAGCCCGGATCCGTCTCGAGATCTGCAACCATGGTTTTTGCAAAATATCCTACAACCATGGTTCTTGAAAAATATCCATTACAACTGTTCATATGCTACTATCAACTTTTCCAGCATTTGCAACTCTTTTGCATCTTTTGGTCATGCATCCTCATCGCCCCATTCTCCGATTCAACGGCCACCAATCGCTTCTCGATTTGGTCAATTTTTTAAATCATTTTAGACGTCTTTGTGGTGAAATATTCAATTTGATCATTCAATTCCTTCACATGCTGCTCCCTTTTCATCCTCGAACGCCTTGCTGATTTCTTGTTTGTCACCATCCTCTTCTTTTTCTTTTCAAATTCACTCAATGATGATGAACACATTTTAATTAATTAATTGCTACTTTATATTAACAAATTCATTAACAATTTTCTTTTCGCAATCGTGTAGTAAAAAAATAAATGCATGCTTCATGAAAAAACATAAAATTAGTACAGGAAAACTATTGAAAATGATTAAACAAGTCTAATTCTATACAAATATGCACTAATAACTTCACCCATATCAAGATTTAATGAATTTCATGCCTATGAAAATAAATAAATGCAATTTGAAGTAGAATCAACTTTTTTAAATTAATATGATCGAATTAATGATGAGTAGAAAATAATGAATGAAAACTAGTATATATAATGCCAAAAAAGTTGGATAAATTAAGCCTATCACATATAGTTGGTAAGAATTGATGGACATATATATATATATATATATTATATATGAATAATGATACCACTCTATATTTATATATATTTACTAATTACGTATTATTCCATTCGTCCAATTTTTTAATCTCCACTTTCGTGAGGTGGTATAATTAAAGCAATATAACAAAATATGGAAAAGGTTGTAATAAATTTCAAAAAGATTATGTAATATTTATCAAAGTCACCCACTTCCATAATTTTGACCGTAAATTGACTCCATCGCTAAAATCTATTCCCAAATTAATTAGGACCCAAATCCAATATTCAACAACATTTTTTTTTTTTTGATATTATCTTCAAAATCGTATAAGTGTTTGTCACCAAAAATCACTTCCCAAATTAATTACGCTCAAGTATTATAGATTATAAATAATGATAATCTTAATTATCAAATATTTCAATTTTGTGATATCCCTCTCAAATAGATGAAGAATTTTTACTTCATATAGAGTTTTTTTACTGTGAGCCAGGGGTTCGTCGTCGTGTCTTATAATATGCGTCCATTGAAAGTCGACTCATCATTTGTCTTTACAATGTGCGATAATACTTCGCCATTAGATAAAATATTTATGTTTTAAAATATAAAATTACTGAAATATCCTTATAGTATTTTTTTAAAAAATATCCCAAACGTTTTTTCCCGAGTCAGGGTGTGTCGTAGATCTTGAGGCCTGAGAGAAAGCCCGATCCAATTTGAGTCAACCCGGACCCGACACAATCTAGGACAACCCGGATTCGACTCGAGATCTGCAACCATGGTTTTTGCAAAATATCCTACACCCATGGTTCTTGAAAAATATCCATTACAACCGTTCATCTACTACTATCATCTTTTCCAGCATTTGCAACCTCTTTTGCATCTTTTGGTCATGCATCCTCATCGCCCCATTCTCCGATTCAACGACCACCAATCGCTTCTCGATTTAGTCAATTTTTTAAATCATTTTAGACGTCTTTGTGGTGAAATATTCAATTTGATCATTAAATTCCTTCACATGCTGCTCCCTTTTCATCCTCGAACGCCTTGCTGATTTCTTGTTTGTCACCATCCTCTTTCTCTTCTTTTCAAATTCACTCATTGATGATGAACACATTTTAATTAATTAATTGCTAGTTTATACTAACAAATTTATTAACAATTTTCTTTTCACAATCGTGTAGTAAAAAAATAAATGCATGCTTCATGAAAAAACATAAAATTAGTACAGGAAAACTATTGAAAATGATTAAACAAGTCTAATTCTATACAAATATGCACCAATAACTTCACCCATATCAAGATTTAATGAATTTCATGCCTATGAAAATAAATAAATGCAATTTGAAGTAGAATCAACTTTTTTAAATTAATATGATCGAATTAATGATGAGTAGAAAATAATGAATGAGAACTAGTATATATAATGCCAAAAAAGTTGGATAAATTTAGCCTATCACATATAGTTGGTAAGAATTGATGGACATATATATATATATATATATATTATATATGAATAATGATACCACTCTATATTTATATATATTTACTAATTACGTATTATTCCATGCTTCCAATTTTTTAATTTCCACTTTCGTGAGGTGGTATAATTAAAGCAATATAACAAAATATTGAAAAGGTTGTAATAAATTTCAAAAAATTATGTAATATTTATCAAAGTCACCCACTTCCATAATTTTGAACGTAAATTGACTCCATCGCTAAAATCTATTCCCAAATTAATTAGGACCCAAATCCAATATTCAACAACATATTTTTTTTTTTTTTTTTGATATTATCTTCAAAATCGAATAAGTGTTTGTCACCAAAAATCACTTCCCAAATTAATTATGCTCAAGTATTATAGATTATAAATAATGATAATCTTGATTATCAAATATTTCAATTTTGTGATATCCCTCTCAAATAGATGAAGAATTATTACTTCATATAGAGTTTTTTTATTGTGAGCCAAGGGTTCGTCGTCGTGTCGTATAATATGCGTCCATTAAAAATTGACTCATCATTTGGCTTTAGCATGTGCAATAGCATTTCGCCATTAGATAAAATCTTTATGTTTTTTAAATATAAAATTACTGAAATACCCTTATAGTATATTTTAAAAATTATATTAAAAAATATCCAAACGTTTTATTCCGAGTCAGGGTGCGTCGTAGATCTCGAGGCCCGAGAGAAAGCCCGATCCAATTTCAGTCAACCCGGACCCGACACAATCTAGGACAGTCCGGACCCGACTCGAGATCTGCAACCATGGTTCTTGCAAAAGATCCTGCAGCAATGGTTCTTGCAAAATATCCATTACAAACCGTTCATCTGGTGCTATATATAATCTTTTCCAGCATTTGCAACTCTTTTGCATCTTTTGGTCATGCATCCTTATCGCCCCATTCTCCGATTCAACGGCCACCAATCGCTTCTCGATTTAGTCAATTTTTTAAATCATTTTAGACGTCTTTGTGGTGAAATATTCAATTTGATCATTCAATTCCTTCACATGCTGCTCCCTTTTCATCCTCGAACGCCTTGCTGATTTCTTGTTTGTCACCATCCTTTTCCTTTTCTTTTCAAATTCACTCATTGATGATGAACACATTTTAATTAATTAATTGCTACTTTATACTAAAAATTTATTAACAATTTTCTTTTCGCAATCGTGTAGTAAAAAAATAAATACATGCTTCATGAAAAAACATAAAATTAGTACAGGAAAACTATTGAAAATGATTAAACAAGTCTAATTCTATACAAATATGCACCAATAACTTCACCCATATCAAGATTTAATGAATTTCATGCCTATGAAAATAAATAAATGCAATTTGAAGTAGAATCAACTTTTTTAAATTAATATGATCGAATTAATGATGAGTAGAAAATAATGAATGAGAACTAGTATATATAATGCCAAAAAAGTTGGATAAATTTAGCCTATCACATATAGTTGGTAAGAATTGATGGACATATATATATATATATATTATATATGAATAATGATACCACTCTATATTTATATATATTTACTAATTACGTATACGTATTATTCCGTCCTTCCAATTTTTTAATTTCCACTTTCGTGAGGTGGTATAATTAAAGCAATATAACAAAATATTGAAAATGTTGTAATAAATTTCAAAAAGATTATGTAATATTTATCAATGTCATCCACTTCCATAATTTTGACCGTAAATTGACTCCATCGCTAAAATCTATTCCCAAATTAATTAGGATCCAAATCCAATATTCAACAACATTTTTTTTTTTTTGATATTATCTTCAATATCGAATAAGTGTTTGTCACCAAAAATCACATCCCAAATTAATTACGCTCAAGTATTATAGATTATAAATAATGATAATCTTGATTATCAAATATTTCAATTTTGTGATATCCCTCTCAAATAGATGAAGAATTATTACTTCACATAGAGTCTTTTTATTGTGAGTCAGAGGTTCGTCGTCGTGTCTTATAATATGCGTCCATTAAAAGTTGACTCATCATTTGGGTTTACAATGTGCGATAGCACTTCGCCATTAGATAAAATATTTATGTTTTTAAATATAAAATTACTGAAATATCCTTATAGTATTTTTTAAAAAATATCTCAAATGTTTTTTCCCGAGTCAGGGTGGGTTGTAGATCTCGAGGCACGAGAGAAAGCCCGATCCAATTTGAGTCAACCCGGACCCGACACAATCTAGGACAGCCCGGATCAGACTCGAGATCTGCAACCATGGTTTTTGCAAAATATCGTACAACCATGGTTCTTGAAAAATATCCATTACAACTGTTCATATGCTACTATTAACTTTTCCAGCATTTGCAACTCTTTTGCATCTTTTGGTCATGCATCCTCATCGCCCCATTCTCCGATTCAACGGCCACCAATCGCTTCTCGATTTGGTCAATTTTTTAAATCATTTTAGACGTCTTTGTGGTGAAATATTCAATTTGATCATTCAATTCCTTCACATGCTGCTCCCTTTTCATCCTCGAACGCCTTGCTGATTTCTTGTTTGTCACCATCCTCTTCTTTTTCTTTTCAAATTCACTCAATGATGATGAACACATTTTAATTAATTAATTGCTACTTTATATTAACAAATTCATTAACAATTTTCTTTTCGCAATCGTGTAGTAAAAAAATAAATGCATGCTTCATGAAAAAACATAAAATTAGTACAGGAAAACTATTGAAAATGATTAAACAAGTCTAATTCTATACAAATATGCACTAATAACTTCACCCATATCAAGATTTAATGAATTTCATGCCTATGAAAATAAATAAATGCAATTTGAAGTAGAATCAATTTCGATCTTTAAATTAATATGATCGAATTAATGATGAGTAGAAAATAATGAATGAAAACTAGTATATATAATGCCAAAAAAGTTGGATAAATTAAGCCTATCACATATAGTTGGTAAGAATTGATGGACATATATATATATATATATATATATATATATATTATATGAATAATGATACCACTCTATATTTATATATATTTACTAATTACGTATTATTCCATTCGTCCAATTTTTTAATCTCCACTTTCGTGAGGTGGTATAATTGAAGCAATATAACAAAATATGGAAAAGGTTGTAATAAATTTCAAAAAGATTATGTAATATTTATCAAAGTCACCCACTTCCATAATTTTGACCGTAAATTGACTCCATCGCTAAAATCTATTCCCAAATTAATTAGGACCCAAATCCAATATTCAACAACATTTTTTTTTTTTTTGATATTATCTTCAAAATCGTATAAGTGTTTGTCACCAAAAATCACTTCCCAAATTAATTACGCTCAAGTATTATAGATTATAAATAATGATAATCTTGATTATCAAATATTTCAATTTTGTGATATCCCTCTCAAATAGATGAAGAATTTTTACTTCATATAGAGTTTTTTTACTGTGAGCCACGGGTTCGTCGTCGTGTCTTATAATATGCGTCCATTAAAAGTTGACTCATCATTTGTCTTTACAATGTGCGATAGCACTTCGCCATTAGATAAAATATTTATGTTTTTAAATATAAAATTAACGAAATATCCTTATAGTATTTTTTAAAAAATATCCCAAACGTTTTTTCCCGAGTCAGGGTGGGTCGTAGATCTCGAGGCCCGAGAGAAAGCCCGATCCAATTTGAGTCAACCCGGACCCGACACAATCTAGGACAGCCCGGATCCGACTCGAGATCTGCAACCATGGTTTTTGCAAAATATCCTACAGCCATGGTTCTTGAAAAATATCCATTACAACCGTTCATCTGCTACTATCATCTTTTCCAGCATTTGCAACCTCTTTTGCATCTTTTGGTCATGCATCCTCATCGCCCCATTCTCCGATTCAACGGCCCCCAATCGCTTCTCGATTTGGTCAATTTTTTTAATCATTTTAGACGTCTTTGTGGTGAAATATTTAATTTGATCATTCAATTCCTTCACATGCTGCTTCCTTTTCATCGTCGAACGCCTTGCAGATTTCTTGTTTGTCACCATCCTCTTCCTTTTCTTTTCAAATTCACTCATTGATGATGAACACATTTTAATTAATTAATTGCTACTTTATACTAACAAATTTATTAACAATTTTCTTTTCGCAATCGTGTAGTAAAAAAAATAAATGCATGCTTCATGAAAAAACATAATATTAGTACAAGAAAACTATTGAAAACGATTAAACAAGCCTAATTATATGAAAATATGAACTAATAACTCCACCCATATCAAGATTTAATGAATTTCATGCCTATGAAAATAAATAAATGCAATTTGAAGTAGAATCAACTTCGATCTTTAAATTAATATGATCGAATTAATGATGAGTAGAAAATAATGAATGATAACTAGTATATATAATGCCAAAAAAGTTGGATAAATTTAGCCTATCACATATAGTTGGTAAGAATTGATGGACATATATATATTATATATGAATAATGATACCACTCTATATTTATATATATTTACTAATTACGTATTATTCCTAGAGATGTTTATCCGGGCCGGGCTAACCGGGCTGGCCCGTTTATCCCTGTAAAATACAGTGTTAGGGTTCATGAATTATAGGTTCGTTTAAAACCGGGCTTTTTTGACCCGGACCGGTTAGCCCATGGGCTAAACCGTTCTAGCCCGCAGGGCTATAGGGCCAGCCCGCTAGCCTAAGTTGTTACCTTTTTTATCTTTTTTTTTTAAATAAATAACCTAAAACAAATTTTGGGTCATTTGACCAATAACCATAACTATAAATATTAAGAAGTCCATTAACATCCATTAGTCATTATTATTATTTTTTTATTAGATTATGATATTTGTTTAGGTTTATTTGGTCATATTAAGAACCAATGAGTTCTAGAATTGTGTTTAAATTATACTTTTGTTTTCTCATTTACTGATCATTAACTAATTATGTATTTTTCTATTTTATTTGTTTGTTGGACATGCCAATTGAGACCTTTAATTTTAAAAGGAAAAATTATTATTGTAGCCCGTTAGTGGCCCGTTTAGCCCGTGGCCCGCTAGGGTTAGGGTTAGGTCCCAATAATTGTAGGCCCGTTAAATATGAACAGGTTAAGGCCCTAACCCGTTTAGCCCGTAACCCTGTAGGGCTGGCCCTATAGGGCTAGGGCCAGCTCGATAGACATCTCTAATTATTCCATCCGTCCAATTTTTTAATTTCCACTTTCGTGAGGGGGTATAATTAAAGTAATATAAAAAAATGTGGAAAAAGTTGTAACAAATTTCAAAAAGATTATGTAATATTTATCAAAGTCACCCACTTCCATAATTTTGACCGTAAATTGACTTCATCGCTAAAATCTATTCCCAAATTAATTGGGACCCAAATGCTATATTCAACAACATTATTTTTTTTGATATTATCTTGGAAATCTAATAAGTGTCTGTCACCAAAAATCACTTCCAAAATTAATCACGCTCAAGTATTATAGATTATAAATAATGATAATCTTGATTATCAAATATTTCAATTTTGTGATATCCCTCTCAAATAGATGAAGAATTGTTACTTCATATAGAGTTTTTCTACTGTGAGCCAGGGGTTCGTCGTCGTGTTTTATAATGTGAGTCCAATTAAAAGTTGACTCATCATTTGACTTTACCATGTGCGATAGCACTTCGCCATTAGATAAAATATTTAATTTTTTTAAATATTAAATTAATGAAATATCTTTATGGTATTTTTTAAAAAATATATTAAAAAATATCCCAAACTTTTTTCCCGAGTCAGGGTAGGTCGTAGATCTCGAGGCCCGAGAGAAAGCCCGATCCAATTTGAGTCAACCCGGACCCGACACAATCTAGGAAAGCCCGGACCCGACTCGAGATCTGCAACAATGGTTTTTGCAAAATATCCTGCAGCCATGGTTCTTGAAAATTATCCATTACAACCGTTCATCTGCGGTTATCATCTTTTCCAGCATTTGCAACCTCTTTTGCATCTTTTGGTCATGCATCCTCATCGCCCCATTCTCCGATTCAACGGCCACCAATCGCTTCTCGATTTGGTCAATTTTTTAAATCATTTTAAACGTGTTTGTGGTGAAATATTCAATTTGATCATTCAATTCCTTCACATGTTGCTCTCTTTTCATTCTCGAACGCCTTGCTGATTTCTTGTTTGTCACCATCCTCTTCTTTTTCTTTTCAAATTCACTCATTGATGATGAACACATTTTAATTAATTAATTGCTACTTTATACTCCCTCCGTCCGCCTATAAGTTTCTCATTTTACCATTTTGGTCCGTCCGCCTATAAGCTTCTCATACCCTTTTTGGTAAGTATTTTTTCTTACACATCACTTTATATCTTACTTTTTCTCTCTATCTCTCTCCTTCTTCCAATCACATCACTTGTACTATATCTATTATTTAATCACTTTTCTTAATCTCTGTGCCAAAAAGTTACGGGAAGCTTATAAGCGGACGGAGGGAGTACTAACAAATTTATTAACAATTTTATTTTCGCAACCGTGTAGTAAAAAAATAAATGCATTCTTCATGAAAAAACATAATATTAGTACAAGAAAACTATTGAAAACAATTAAACAAGCCTAATTCTATGCAAATATGCACTAATAACTTCACCCATATCAAGATTTATTGAATTTCATGCCTATGAAAATAAATAAATGCAATTTGAAGTAGAATCAACTTTTTTAAATTAATATGATCGAATTAATGATGAGTAGAAAATAATGAATGAGAACTAGTATATATAATGTCAAAAAAGTTGGATAAATTTAGCCAATCACATATAGTTGGTAAGAATTGATGGACATATATATATATATATATATATTATATATGAATAATGATACCACTCTATATTTATATATATTTACTAATTACGTATTATTATATCCGTCCAATTTTTTAATTTCCACTTTCGTGAGGGGGTATAATTAAAGTAATATAACAAAATATGGAAAAGGTTGTAATAAATTTCAAAAGGATTATGTAATCTTTATCAAAGTCACCCACTTCCATAATTTTGACCGTAAATTGACTTCATCGCTAAAATCTATTCCCAAATTAATTGGGACCCAAATGCTATATTCAACAACATTATTTTTTTTTTGATATTGTCTTGGAATCTAATAAGGTCTGTCACCAAAAATTACTTCCGAAATTAATCACGCTCAAGTATTATAGATTATAAATAATGATAAACATGATTATCAAATATTTCAATTTTATGATATCCCTCTCAAATAGATGAAGAATTATTACTTCATATAGAGTTTTTCTACTGTGAGCCAGGGGTTCGTCGTCGTGTCTTAGAATGTGCGTCCAATTAAAAGTTGACTCATCATTTGACTTTACCATGTGCGATAGCACTTCGCCATTAGATAAAATATTTAAATTTTTAAAATATTAAATTAATGAAATATCTTTATGGTATTTTTTAAAAAATATATTAAAAAATATCCCGAACATTTTTCCCGAGTCAGGGTAGGTCGTAGATCTCGAGGCCCGAGAGAAAGCCCGATCCAATTTGAGTCAACCCGGACCCAAGACAATCTAGGACAGCCCGGACCCGAGTCGAGATCTGCAACAATGGTTTTTGCAAAATATCCTACAGCCATGGTTCTTGAAAAATATCCATTACAACCGTTCATCTGCTGTTATCATCTTTTCCAGCATTTGCAACCTCTTTTGCATCTTTTGGTCATGCATCCTCATAGCCCCATTCTCCGATTCAACGGCCACCAATCGCTTCTCGATTTGGTCAATTTTTTAAATCATTTTAGACGTGTTTGTGGTGAAATATTCAATTTGATCATTCAATTCCTTCACATGTTGCTCTCTTTTCATCCTCGAACACCTTGCTGATTTCTTGTTTGTCACCATCCTCTTCCTTTTCTTTTCAAATTCACTCATTGATGATGAACACATTTTAATTAATTAATTGCTACTTTATACTCCCTCTGTCCGCCTATAAGTTTCTCATTTTACCATTTTGGTCCGTCCGCCTATAAGCTTCTCATACCCTTTTTGGTAAGTATTTTTTCTTACACATCACTTTATATCTTACTTTTTCTCTCTATCTCTCTCCTTCTTCCATGCACATCACTTGTACTATATCTATTATTTAATCACTTTTCTTAATCTCTGTGCCAAAAAGTTACGGGAAGCTTATAAGCGGACGGAGGGAGTACTGACAAATTTATTAACAATTTTATTTTCGCAATCGTGTACTAAAAAAATAAATGCATGCTTCATGAAAAAACATAATATTAGTACAAGAAAATTATTGAAAACGTTTAAACAAGCCTAATTATATGCAAATATGCACTAATAACTCCACCCATATCAAGATTTAATGAATTTTATGCCTATGAAAATAAATAAATGCAATTTGAAGTAGAATCAACTTCGATCTTTAAATTAATATGATCGAATTAATGATGAGTAAAAAATAATAAATGAGAACTAGTATATATAATGCCAAAAAAGTTGGATAAATTTAGTCTATCACATATAGTTGGTAAGAATTGATGGACATATATATATATATATATATATTATATGAATAATGATACCACTCTATATTTATATATATTTACTAATTACGTATTATTACATCCGTCCAATTTTTTAATTTCCACTTTCGTGAGGGGGTATAATTAAAGCAATATAACAAAATATTGAAAAGGTTGTAATAAATTTCAAAAAATTATGTAATATTTATCAAAGTCACCCACTTCCATAATTTTGAACGTAAATTGACTCCATCGCTAAAATCTATTCCCAAATTAATTAGGACCCAAATCCAATATTCAACAACATATTTTTTTTTTTTTTTGATATTATCTTCAAAATCGAATAAGTGTTTGTCACCAAAAATCACTTCCCAAATTAATTATGCTCAAGTATTATAGATTATAAATAATGATAATCTTGATTATCAAATATTTCAATTTTGTGATATCCCTCTCAAATAGATGAAGAATTATTACTTCATATAGAGTTTTTTTATTGTGAGCCAAGGGTTCGTCGTCGTGTCGTATAATATGCGTCCATTAAAAATTGACTCATCATTTGGCTTTAGCATGTGCAATAGCATTTCGCCATTAGATAAAATCTTTATGTTTTTTAAATATAAAATTACTGAAATACCCTTATAGTATATTTTAAAAATTATATTAAAAAATATCCAAACGTTTTATTCCGAGTCAGGGTGCGTCGTAGATCTCGAGGCCCGAGAGAAAGCCCGATCCAATTTCAGTCAACCCGGACCCGACACAATCTAGGACAGTCCGGACCCGACTCGAGATCTGCAACCATGGTTCTTGCAAAAGATCCTGTAGCAATGGTTCTTGCAAAATATCCATTACAAACCGTTCATCTGGTGCTATATATAATCTTTTCCAGCATTTGCAACTCTTTTGCATCTTTTGGTCATGCATCCTTATCGCCCCATTCTCCGATTCAACGGCCACCAATCGCTTCTCGATTTAGTCAATTTTTTAAATCATTTTAGACGTCTTTGTGGTGAAATATTCAATTTGATCATTCAATTCCTTCACATGCTGCTCCCTTTTCATCCTCGAACGCCTTGCTGATTTCTTGTTTGTCACCATCCTTTTCCTTTTCTTTTCAAATTCACTCATTGATGATGAACACATTTTAATTAATTAATTGCTACTTTATACTAAAAATTTATTAACAATTTTCTTTTCGCAATCGTGTAGTAAAAAAATAAATACATGCTTCATGAAAAAACATAAAATTAGTACAGGAAAACTATTGAAAATGATTAAACAAGTCTAATTCTATACAAATATGCACCAATAACTTCACCCATATCAAGATTTAATGAATTTCATGCCTATGAAAATAAATAAATGCAATTTGAAGTAGAATCAACTTTTTTAAATTAATATGATCGAATTAATGATGAGTAGAAAATAATGAATGAGAACTAGTATATATAATGCCAAAAAAGTTGGATAAATTTAGCCTATCACATATAGTTGGTAAGAATTGATGGACATATATATATATATATTATATATGAATAATGATACCACTCTATATTTATATATATTTACTAATTACGTATACGTATTATTCCGTCCTTCCAATTTTTTAATTTCCACTTTCGTGAGGTGGTATAATTAAAGCAATATAACAAAATATTGAAAATGTTGTAATAAATTTCAAAAAGATTATGTAATATTTATCAATGTCATCCACTTCCATAATTTTGACCGTAAATTGACTCCATCGCTAAAATCTATTCCCAAATTAATTAGGATCCAAATCCAATATTCAACAACATTTTTTTTTTTTTTTGATATTATCTTCAATATCGAATAAGTGTTTGTCACCAAAAATCACATCCCAAATTAATTACGCTCAAGTATTATAGATTATAAATAATGATAATCTTGATTATCAAATATTTCAATTTTGTGATATCCCTCTCAAATAGATGATGAATTATTACTTCACATAGAGTCTTTTTATTGTGAGTCAGAGGTTCGTCGTCGTGTCTTATAATATGCGTCCATTAAAAGTTGACTCATCATTTGGGTTTACAATGTGCGATAGCATTTCGCCATTAGATAAAATATTTATGTTTTTAAATATAAAATTACTGAAATATCCTTATAGTATTTTTTAAAAAATATCTCAAATGTTTTTTCCCGAGTCAGGGTGGGTTGTAGATCTCGAGGCACGAAAGAAAGCCCGATCCAATTTGAGTCAACCCGGACCCGACACAATCTAGGACAGCCCGGATCCGACTCGAGATCTGCAACCATGGTTTTTGCAAAATATCGTACAACCATGGTTCTTGAAAAATATCCATTACAACTGTTCATATGCTACTATTAACTTTTCCAGCATTTGCAACTCTTTTGCATCTTTTGGTCATGCATCCTCATCGCCCCATTCTCCGATTCAACGGCCACCAATCGCTTCTCGATTTGGTCAATTTTTTAAATCATTTTAGACGTCTTTGTGGTGAAATATTCAATTTGATCATTCAATTCCTTCACATGCTGCTCCCTTTTCATCCTCGAACGCCTTGCTGATTTCTTGTTTGTCACCATCCTCTTCTTTTTCTTTTCAAATTCACTCAATGATGATGAACACATTTTAATTAATTAATTGCTACTTTATATTAACAAATTCATTAACAATTTTCTTTTCGCAATCGTGTAGTAAAAAAATAAATGCATGCTTCATGAAAAAACATAAAATTAGTACAGGAAAACTATTGAAAATGATTAAACAAGTCTAATTCTATACAAATATGCACTAATAACTTCACCCATATCAAGATTTAATGAATTTCATGCCTATGAAAATAAATAAATGCAATTTGAAGTAGAATCAATTTCGATCTTTAAATTAATATGATCGAATTAATGATGAGTAGAAAATAATGAATGAAAACTAGTATATATAATGCCAAAAAAGTTGGATAAATTAAGCCTATCACATATAGTTGGTAAGAATTGATGGACATATATATATATATATATATATATATATATTATATATGAATAATGATACCACTCTATATTTATATATATTTACTAATTACGTATTATTCCATTCGTCCAATTTTTTAATCTCCACTTTCGTGAGGTGGTATAATTAAAGCAATATAACAAACTATGGAAAAGATTGTAATAAATTTCAAAAAGATTATGTAATATTTATCAAAGTCACCCACTTCCATAATTTTGACCGTAAATTGACTCAATCGCTAAAATCTATTCCCAAATTAATTAGGACCCAAATCCAATATTCAACAACATTTTTTTTTTTTTTGATATTATCTTCAAAATCGAATAAGTGTTTGTCACCAAAAATCACTTCCCAAATTAATTACGCTCAAGTATTATAGATTATAAATAATGATAATCTTGATTATCAAATATTTCAATTTTGTGATATCCCTCTCAAATAGATGAAGAATTTTTACTTCATATAGAGTTTTTTTACTATGAGCCAGGGGTTCGTCGTCGTGTCTTATAATATGCGTCCATTAAAAGTTGACTCATCATTTGTCTTTACAATGTGCGATAGCACTTCGCCATTAGATAAAATATTTATGTTTTTAAATATAAAATTAACGAAATATCCTTATAGTATTTTTTAAAAAATATCCCAAACGTTTTTTCCCGAGTCAGGGTGGGTCGTAGATCTCGAGGCCCGAGAGAAAGCCCGATCCAATTTGAGTCAACCCGGACCCGACACAATCTAGGACAGCCCGGATCCGACTCGAGATCTGCAACCATGGTTTTTGCAAAATATCCTACAGCCATGGTTCTTGAAAAATATCCATTACAACCGTTCATCTGCTACTATCATCTTTTCCAGCATTTGCAACCTCTTTTGCATCTTTTGGTCATGCATCCTCATCGCCCCATTCTCCGATTCAACGGCCCCCAATCGCTTCTCGATTTGGTCAATTTTTTTAATCATTTTAGACGTCTTTGTGGTGAAATATTTAATTTGATCATTCAATTCCTTCACATGCTGCTTCCTTTTCATCGTCGAACGCCTTGCAGATTTCTTGTTTGTCACCATCCTCTTCCTTTTCTTTTCAAATTCACTCATTGATGATGAACACATTTTAATTAATTAATTGCTACTTTATACTAACAAATTTATTAACAATTTTCTTTTCGCAATCGTGTAGTAAAAAAAATAAATGCATGCTTCATGAAAAAACATAATATTAGTACAAGAAAACTATTGAAAACGATTAAACAAGCCTAATTATATGAAAATATGAACTAATAACTCCACCCATATCAAGATTTAATGAATTTCATGCCTATGAAAATAAATAAATGCAATTTGAAGTAGAATCAACTTCGATCTTTAAATTAATATGATCGAATTAATGATGAGTATAAAATAATGAATGATAACTAGTATATATAATGCCAAAAAAGTTGGATAAATTTAGCCTATCACATATAGTTGGTAAGAATTGATGGACATATATATAATATATATGAATAATGATACCACTCTATATTTATATATATTTACTAATTACGTATTATTCATAGAGATGTTTATCCGGGCCGGGCTAACCGGGCTGGCCCGTTTATCCCTGTAAAATACAGTGTTAGGGTTCATGAATTATAGGTCCGTTTAAAACCGGGCTTTTTTGACCCGGACCGGTTAGCCCATGGGCTAAACCGTTCTAGCCCGCAGGGCTATAGGGCCAGCCCGCTAGCCTAAGTTGTTACCTTTTTTATCTTTTTTTTTTAAATAAATAACCTAAAACAAATTTTGGGTCATTTGACCAATAACCATAACTATAAATATTAAGAAGTCCATTAACATCCATTAGTCATTATTATTATTTTTTTATTAGATTATGATATTTGTTTAGGTTTATTTGGTCATATTAAGAACCAATGAGTTCTAGAATTGTGTTTAAATTATACTTTTGTTTTCTCATTTACTGATCATTAACTAATTATGTATTTTTCTATTTTATTTGTTTGTTGGACATGCCAATTGAGACCTTTAATTTTAAAAGGAAAAATTATTATTGTAGCCCGTTAGTGGCCCGTTTAGCCCGTGGCCCGCTAGGGTTAGGGTTAGGTCCCAATAATTGTAGGCCCGTTAAATATGAACAGGTTAAGGCCCTAACCCGTTTAGCCCGTAACCCTGTAGGGCTGGCCCTATAGGGCTAGGGCCAGCTCGATAGACATCTCTAATTATTCCATCCGTCCAATTTTTTAATTTCCACTTTCGTGAGGGGGTATAATTAAAGTAATATAAAAAAATGTGGAAAAAGTTGTAACAAATTTCAAAAAGATTATGTAATATTTATCAAAGTCACCCACTTCCATAATTTTGACCGTAAATTGACTTCATCGCTAAAATCTATTCCCAAATTAATTGGGACCCAAATGCTATATTCAACAACATTATTTTTTTTGATATTATCTTGGAAATCTAATAAGTGTCTGTCACCAAAAATCACTTCCAAAATTAATCACGCTCAAGTATTATAGATTATAAATAATGATAATCTTGATTATCAAATATTTCAATTTTGTGATATCCCTCTCAAATAGATGAAGAATTGTTACTTCATATAGAGTTTTTCTACTGTGAGCCAGGGGTTCGTCGTCGTGTTTTATAATGTGAGTCCAATTAAAAGTTGACTCATCATTTGACTTTACCATGTGCGATAGCACTTCGCCATTAGATAAAATATTTAATTTTTTTAAATATTAAATTAATGAAATATCTTTATGGTATTTTTTAAAAAATATATTAAAAAATATCCCAAACTTTTTTCCCGAGTCAGGGTAGGTCGTAGATCTCGAGGCCCGAGAGAAAGCCCGATCCAATTTGAGTCAACCCGGACCCGACACAATCTAGGAAAGCCCGGACCCGACTCGAGATCTGCAACAATGGTTTTTGCAAAATATCCTGCAGCCATGGTTCTTGAAAAATATCCATTACAACCGTTCATCTGCGGTTATCATCTTTTCCAGCATTTGCAACCTCTTTTGCATCTTTTGGTCATGCATCCTCATCGCCCCATTCTCCGATTCAACGGCCACCAATCGCTTCTCGATTTGGTCAATTTTTTAAATCATTTTAGACGTGTTTGTGGTGAAATATTCAATTTGATCATTCAATTCCTTCACATGTTGCTCTCTTTTCATTCTCGAACGCCTTGCTGATTTCTTGTTTGTCACCATCCTCTTCTTTTTCTTTTCAAATTCACTCATTGATGATGAACACATTTTAATTAATTAATTGCTACTTTATACTCCCTCCGTCCGCCTATAAGTTTCTCATTTTACCATTTTGGTCCGTCCGCCTATAAGCTTCTCATACCCTTTTTGGTAAGTATTTTTTCTTACACATCACTTTATATCTTACTTTTTCTCTCTATCTCTCTCCTTCTTCCAATCACATCACTTGTACTATATCTATTATTTAATCACTTTTCTTAATCTCTGTGCCAAAAAGTTACG
This sequence comes from Galeopsis tetrahit, assembly GCA_963675135.1. Classification (NCBI taxonomy): domain Eukaryota; kingdom Viridiplantae; phylum Streptophyta; class Magnoliopsida; order Lamiales; family Lamiaceae; genus Galeopsis; species Galeopsis tetrahit. The sequence continues at coordinate 38,526,043 of OY776122.1, forward strand.
GGAAGCTTATAAGCGGACGGAGGGAGTACTAACAAATTTATTAACAATTTTATTTTCGCAACCGTGTAGTAAAAAAATAAATGCATTCTTCATGAAAAAACATAATATTAGTACAAGAAAACTATTGAAAACAATTAAACAAGCCTAATTCTATGCAAATATGCACTAATAACTTCACCCATATCAAGATTTATTGAATTTCATGCCTATGAAAATAAATAAATGCAATTTGAAGTAGAATCAACTTTTTTAAATTAATATGATCGAATTAATGATGAGTAGAAAATAATGAATGAGAACTAGTATATATAATGTCAAAAAAGTTGGATAAATTTAGCCAATCACATATAGTTGGTAAGAATTGATGGACATATATATATATATATATATTATATATGAATAATGATACCACTCTATATTTATATATATTTACTAATTACGTATTATTATATCCGTCCAATTTTTTAATTTCCACTTTCGTGAGGGGGTATAATTAAAGTAATATAACAAAATATGGAAAAGGTTGTAATAAATTTCAAAAAGATTATGTAATCTTTATCAAAGTCACCCACTTCCATAATTTTGACCGTAAATTGACTTCATCGCTAAAATCTATTCCCAAATTAATTGGGACCCAAATGCTATATTCAACAACATTATTTTTTTTTTTGATATTATCTTGGAATCTAATAAGGTCTGTCACCAAAAATTACTTCCGAAATTAATCACGCTCAAGTATTATAGATTATAAATAATGATAAACATGATTATCAAATATTTCAATTTTATGATATCCCTCTCAAATAGATGAAGAATTATTACTTCATATAGAGTTTTTCTACTGTGAGCCAGGGGTTCGTCGTCGTGTCTTAGAATGTGCGTCCAATTAAAAGTTGACTCATCATTTGACTTTACCATGTGCGATAGCACTTCGCCATTAGATAAAATATTTAAATTTTTAAAATATTAAATTAATGAAATATCTTTATGGTATTTTTTAAAAAATATATTAAAAAATATCCCGAACATTTTTCCCGAGTCAGGGTAGGTCGTAGATCTCGAGGCCCGAGAGAAAGCCCGATCCAATTTGAGTCAACCCGGACCCAAGACAATCTAGGACAGCCCGGACCCGAGTCGAGATCTGCAACAATGGTTTTTGCAAAATATCCTACAGCCATGGTTCTTGAAAAATATCCATTACAACCGTTCATCTGCTGTTATCATCTTTTCCAGCATTTGCAACCTCTTTTGCATCTTTTGGTCATGCATTCTCATAGCCCCATTCTCCGATTCAACGGCCACCAATCGCTTCTCGATTTGGTCAATTTTTTAAATCATTTTAGACGTGTTTGTGGTGAAATATTCAATTTGATCATTCAATTCCTTCACATGTTGCTCTCTTTTCATCCTCGAACACCTTGCTGATTTCTTGTTTGTCACCATCCTCTTCCTTTTCTTTTCAAATTCACTCATTGATGATGAACACATTTTAATTAATTAATTGCTACTTTATACTCCCTCTGTCCGCCTATAAGTTTCTCATTTTACCATTTTGGTTCGTCCGCCTATAAGCTTCTCATACCCTTTTTGGTAAGTATTTTTTCTTACACATCACTTTATATCTTACTTTTTCTCTCTATCTCTCTCCTTCTTCCATGCACATCACTTGTACTATATCTATTATTTAATCACTTTTCTTAATCTCTGTGCCAAAAAGTTACGGGAAGCTTATAAGCGGACGGAGGGAGTACTGACAAATTTATTAACAATTTTATTTTCGCAATCGTGTACTAAAAAAATAAATGCATGCTTCATGAAAAAACATAATATTAGTACAAGAAAATTATTGAAAACGTTTAAACAAGCCTAATTATATGCAAATATGCACTAATAACTCCACCCATATCAAGATTTAATGAATTTTATGCCTATGAAAATAAATAAATGCAATTTGAAGTAGAATCAACTTCGATCTTTAAATTAATATGATCGAATTAATGATGAGTAAAAAATAATAAATGAGAACTAGTATATATAATGCCAAAAAAGTTGGATAAATTTAGCCTATCACATATAGTTGGTAAGAATTGATGGACATATATATATATATATATATATATATATTATATGAATAATGATACCACTCTATATTTATATATATTTACTAATTACGTATTATTACATCCGTCCAATTTTTTAATTTCCACTTTCGTGAGGGGGTATAATTAAAGTAATATAACAAAATATGGAAAAGGTTGTAATAAATTTCAAAAAGATTATGTAATCTTTATCAAAGTCACCCACTTCCATAATTTTGACTGTAAATTGACTTCATCGCTAAAATCTATTCCCAAATTAATTGGGACCCAAATGTTATATTCAACAAATTTTATTTTTTTTTATATTATCTTGGAAATCTAATAAGTGTCTGTCACCAAAAATCACTTCCGAAATTAATCACGCTCAAGTATTATAGATTATAAATAATGAAAATCTTGATTATCAAATATTTCAATTTTATGATATCCCTCTCAAATAGATGAAGAATTATTATTTCATATAGAGTTTTTGTACTGTGAGCCAGGGGTTCGTCGTCGTGTCTTATAATGTGCGTCCAATTAAAAGTTGACTCATCATTTGACTTTACCATGTGCGATAGCACTTCACCATTAGATAAAATATTTAATTTTTTTAAATATTAAATTAATGAAATATCCTTATGGTATTTTTTAAAAAATTTCCCGAGTCAGGGTGGGTCGTAGATCTCGAGGCCCGAGGGAAAGCCCGATCCAATTTGAGTCAACCCGGACCCGACACAATCTAGGACAGCCCGGACCCGACTCGATATCTGCAACAACGGTTTTTGCAAAATATCCTGCAGCCATGGTTCTTGAAAAATATCCATTACAACCGTTCATCTGCTGTTATCATCTTTTACAGCATTTGCAACCTCTTTTGCATCTTTTGGTCATGCATCCTCATCGCCCCATTCTCCGATTCAACGGCCAACAATTGCTTCTTGTTGGTCACAAGTTGAGTTAAGATTGAGTAAGTTAAGAAAGTCTAGAGGGGAGGGGTGAATAGACTTTTCAAAATCTTTCAAAATATCAGAGTTTTAATGCGGAAATGTGTTCTGAATAGTACTGTTCTTACTGGATCAGATCAGTACTTCCAGTTTCAGTTTTATACTCAACTTTTTCGAGTTAGGGTGGGTCGTAGATCTCGAAGCCCGAGAGAAAGCCCAATCCAATTTGAGTCAACCCGGACCCGACACAATCTAGGACAGTCCGGACCCGACTCGAGATCTGCAACCATGGTCCTTGCAAAATATCCATTACAAACCGTTCATCTGGTGCTATAATCTTTTCCAGCATTTGCAACCTCTTTTGCAGCTCTTGTTCATGCATCCTCATCACCCATTTTTCGATTCAGCGGCTACAAATCGCTTCTCGATTTGGTCAATTTTTTAAATCATTTTAGACGTCTTTGTGGTGAAATATTCAATTTGATCATTCAATTTCTTCACATGCTGCTCCATTTTCATCCTCAAACGTCTTGCTGATTTTTTGTTTGTCACCATCCTCTTCTTTTTCTTTTCAAATTCATTCATTGATGATGAACACATTCTAATTAATTAATTGCTACTTCTATACTAACAAATTTATTAACAATTTTCTTTTTGCAATTGTGTAGTAAAAAATAATTGAATGCTTCATGAAAAAACATAAAATCAGCACAAGTAAACTACTAAAAACAATTGAACAAGCCTAATTCTATGCAAATATGCTCTAATAACTCCACACATATAAGATTTAATGAATTTCATACATGTGAAAATAAATAAATGCAATTCGAAGTAGAATCAACTTCTTGAAATTAATATGATCGAATTAATGATGAGAAGAAAATAATAAATGAGAACTAGTATATATAAGGCCAAAAAAGTTGGATAAATTTAGCTTATCACATATAATTGGTAAGAATTGATGGACTTATATTAAATATGAATAATGATAACATTAATATATTTATATATATTTACTAATTACGTATTATTCCCTCCTTCCAATTTTATAATTTCCACTTTCGTGAGGGAGTATAATTAATATAATATAACAAAATATGGAAAATGTTGTAATAAATTTCAAAAAGATTATGTAATCTTTATCAAAGTAGCCAACTTCCATAATTTTGACCGTAAATTGACTCTATCGCTAAAATCTATTCCCAAATTAATTGGGACCCAAATCCAATATTCTACAACATTATTTTTTTGATATTATCTTTGAAATCGAATAAGTGTTGTCACCAAAAATCACTGTCCAAATTAAGCACGCTCAAGTATTATAGATTATAAATAATGATAATCTGACAAAGTGGGATAGCTCAAGTGGTTAGAGCACCACTACCTAGGCCTTAGGTCCTGGGTTCGAGTCATGGGGAGGGGAAAAGGGATGGGTATTTAACTTGTAATCAAAAAAATAATGATAATCTTGATTATCAAATATTTCAATTTTGTGATATCCCTCTCAAATAGATGAAGAATTATTACTTCATATAGAGTTTTTCTACTGTGAGCCAAGGGTTCGCCGTCGTGTCGTATAATATGCGTCCATTAAAAGTTGACTCATCATTTGGCTTTAGCATGTGCAATAGCACTTCGCCATTAGATAAAATATTTATGTTTTTTAAATATAAAATTACTAAAATACCCTTATAGTATATTTTAAAAATTATATTAAAAAATATCCAAACGTTTTATTCCAAGTTAGGGTGCGTCGTAGATCTCGAGGCCCGGGAGAAAGCCCGATCCAATTTGAGTCAACCCGGACCCGACACAATCTAGGACAGTCCGGACCCGACTCGAGATCTGCAACCATGGTTCTTGCAAAATATCCTGCAGCAATGGTTCTTGCAAAATATCCATTACAAACCGTTCATCTGGTGCTATAATCTTTTCCAGCATTTGCAACCTCTTTTGCAGCTCTTGGTCATGCATCCTCATCCCCCATTATTCGATTCAGCGGCTACCAATCGCTTCTCGATTTGGTCAATTTTTTTAATCATTTTAGACGTCTTTGTGGTGAAATATTCAATTTGATCATTCAATTCCTTCACATGCTGCTCCCTTTTCATCCTCGAACGCCTTGCTGATTTCTTGTTTGTCACCATCCTCTTCTTTTTCTTTTCAAATTCACTCATTGATGATGAACACATTTTAATTAATTAATTGCTACTTTATACTAACAAATTTATTAACAATTTTCTTTTCGCAATCGTGTAGTAAAAAAATAAATGCATGCTTCATGAAAAAACATAAAATTAGTACAGGAAAACTATTTGTTGGGATATGAATTCTATAAACAATGTTCTAGATGATGATTGTATGTTTTGATGGCCAAAAGCAACTTGAAAGTAATGGTGTATGTGTTATATGTAATATATGTTTACTGATCTTATTAAGAAATATTGAAAATAAGTTTACTGATCTTAATGGAATCTGAGAATAAGAATGCTGATCTTTATTTGGTATTTGTATCTGAGTTTACTGATCTTATATATAATTACTGATCTTATATATAATTACTGATCTTATTATGTTTACTGATCTGATATATGAACTGTTTAGGAACTAAGCTGATGTTTTGTATTGTATAGACAACTTATAGAATAGGACTTAGATGTACTCATCTGTATGTAGTTCAGTTGATGTATAGATAGGTTTTATATTTGTAAAGTTGTATTTTATTGTAATCGGCATTGTAAAAGTTCAGAACAGTAGATTAGGAATAGATTAGATGGAGATCAGAAGATTAATGGAGACTCAGAAGACTACTTCAGAATAAGAAGACTTCAAAGAAGAGTTGAAGAGAAGCTTAGAAGAATTCTGGAGAAGTGCAGAACAGTTTTGGAGAACTGTGCTGACTGACTAGGAACAGTAAAAATCAGAACAGTAAGTTACTGTGCTGATTTGGTGAATTGGAAGAATAAGTTTGGAAAACTTATTTAACGCATAACTGAAGATTTATTTGAAGAGATGCTGACTTGGAATAAGAAGGAAGTTACAAAGTCGGTTACAAGAAGAAGTTACAAAAACAGTTTTAGAGTTAGTTGAGAGTTAGTTCACAAACTGCTAACTGTCATACTAAGTTCTATAAATACTGTATGATCTCCTACTTGAAGAGACTACTGCTACTACTGAACAATTACTGATCTTAGAAGAAATCAAGAGCAAGTCTACAAGTAAGAACTCACAGAGTTAGGGAAATCAAACTAAGGAGAAGCCACTGAATTGAAGAGAAGAAATCAAAGGCTACTCAAAGAGAAGTTTTACTTTTCAGTTTTAAGTTTGTATTGTTGTAAACAAGTGTGTTAGTTACTTGTAGAATTACTAGTAGATCGAAGATACACTTGGGAGTGTAATCGAAAAGATCACAGTCTTAGTCTTGGGACTTTAAGCCACAAGAAACTCAAGGAAGAGTAATAAAACATCACAACTGGGATTGTGAGAGTGGATGTAGACTTATTGGTCGAACCACTATAAAATTCTGTGTTCTTTATTTTCTGTTTGATATTTGTTTGATATTTGTTAAAAACAAGAACAGTAGAATTTACTAAGTAAAGATCTGATTAAAAGTTGAGTATAAAACTAAAACTGGAAGTACTGATCTGACTCAGTAAGAACAGTACTATTCAGAACACTATTCCGCATTATAAACTCTGATATTTTGAAAGATTTTTGAAAGTCTATTCACCCCTCCCCTCTAGACTTTCTTAGCTTACTCAATCTTAACTCAACTTTGGGACCAATAAGTGGTATCAGAGCAGTAGTTCTTTGGACTGCTGTTTCTTGATAACCTTGTAGATCTTGAGGGAAATCTCACTGATCTTGCTACTATTTCTTGATATCTGTCACTATCTGAATACTTGAAAATTATCTGCTATACTACTGATCCTATTTGTCTAATCAAACATGGATGACACTAATGTGAACAAACTTCCTAAGTTCAAGATTGCAGATTATGACTACTGGAAGCTTATGATGGAGGCCATCTTTAGGTCAACACATGATCTGATGGTGTCTGTGGTGACTGAAGGACCAATTGTCACCATGGTGGAGAACACTGCTGTTCTGGATCCTTCTAAACTAGTTGGAGCACTGGTCCCTAAACCAAGGTCAGAACTGACTTCTGAAGAAATGCGACAAAACAATTTGGATAGTCTTGCTAAGAATTATATTTTACACACCATGCCAAATGAGTATCTTGGCAAAGTGTTAAAATGTAAGACTGCAAAGCAAATGTGGGACAAATTGGCTATTCTTTGTGAAGGTACTACACTGATCAAAGAAAGCAAATTATCCACAGCTGTCCAAAGGTTTGAAACATTTAAGATGAAGCCAGGAAAAACAATTGATGAATTGGATACTCGATTTACTAAGATTATGAATGATCTTGATGTGTTAGGAAAAACTTATACTGAAAGAGAAGTTAACCTGAGAATCTTGAAAGATTTGGATGAAAGGTGGAAAATGGTCAAGATGATCATTAAGACCACACAAGACATTGATTCTTGGCCAACAGAAACTATGTTCTAAACACTTAAGGCACATGAGTTTGAGTTAGATGAAGAAGATCCTATTACTGAAAATCGTAAGGATAAGGACGCCTCTAAGGACATAGCTTTTAAAGCCTCTACCTCTAAAGGGTCTAGATCATCTAAGTCTAAGGCCTCAAGCATAAAAGATGAACTAGATAGTTCTGATCTTAGTCTGAAAGATCAGATGAGCCTTATGATCAAAAGATTTGATAGACTAAATAAGAGGTATTGTAGATATAAGAGATTCTATAAGGAAACCAAGGGTTCTAGTAACAGGGACTCTTCTGTGAACAGAAGGGATCAAAACTCTTCTGAAAGAAGGGATGAGATCTCTAATGAGAACAGGAGAGATAGGAACTCATCTGATAAGAGGGATAGAAAATATTCTGATAAGAAAGACAGGAACTCAATTGACAAGCAAGACAGGAACCGAAATCATTCACCTCCTAAGAGATCTTCTAACAATCCTGTTTGCTATAATTGTGATAAGCCAGGTCATTATGCTTATGAATGTCCTGATCTGAGTTCTGAAGATCGAGAAGAGAGGAAAGCTAGAAGAGATCGAAAATATGCCAAGGGTAAGAAGGCAATGATGGCATACAATGAATCTGATTCGGAATCAGAAGAGTTACCATCGTCTTCTTCTGAATACCCCTCTAGCAATGAAGATGAAGCCTTCATATCAGATGATGGACTGGTAATGATGGCCAAAATAAATGATGAGGTATCATCTGCTAACTCTTTTCAATCTTGTAAAAATTCTGACACTGATTTAAGTGACACTGCTGATAGTAGTGTAGGAAGTAGTCTTCATCATTCCCAAGGAGTGACTGAAGAAGACCTTCTACAAGCTAACAAAGCATTCATTGAAATTAGTGATGAGAATATATCTTTAAAGCAAGAAATCATTAATCTGAAAGAAGCTCAGTTGAAAGTGGATCCTAATGTAGTTTCTCAGAATGCACGACTATCAGAAGAGTTGTCTCAACTCCAAGAAAAGTATGCATCTATTGATAAACTATATCAGGGTATGCTTAAAACCCAAGCCAAAGAGACTAATGAATTCAATGATTTAAAGATTAAATGTGAAAAACTTGAAGAGCGCAATAGATTCTTAGAATCTGAAGTAGTGAGCCTGGATCGAAAGCTATCTGGGATGATTAACTCTACAAAGATTAATCAAACAATCTTAGACAGATATAGAGCTCCAAATGATAAAAGTGGAATAGGTACTGATCTGCCTAGTTCCTCTACTTCAAGAATTAAGAACACTAATGAAGCTAGTACAAGTTATTTGCAACTAGATAAAGGAAAAGAACCTATGACTTATGATAATGATCCAAAACCTAAAGTACAGTCTAAGTACATTCCTCCTACTACCAAGAATGGTAAAATGAAGAATGTATTAAGACCAGTACAGTCAAGACCATACCAGAAAAGTTATACTCCTCTGACCAGATCAGATCAGTCCTAGTATCAGAAGAGACAAACTCAGAACAGTAGGTCAAGACAATCACAGGCAAGTTGGGAACAGCCTAGACCTCCTTTTATAAGGCAGTCTCAGCTGTATTCAACTAAACCTAGGAGATTTGTACCTCATTATCATAACAAACCTGTTCTTTATCCTCCACCTTTATCTTATGATATCATTAAAGAGGAAAGACCAAAACGCATCTATAAGCCGTATGGTCCACATGCTTTCAGACCATATTCAAACTATTACAGGCATACTGATCTTTCTGAAAAAGGGATAGAACCAAGGAAAGGCTATCTCAGAAAAATAGATCCTAAGTCTGCTGATAATTCTGAATTAGTTAACAAAGTACTGTTTTGTGATAAATTTGGAAGGAAACTGAAGAGGTCCCATTTATTCAAATCCTCAATGTTCATTTGGGTACCTCTCACTACTAACTCCCAAGGACCCCAATAAACTAGGGTACCTAAATTATTAAGATCACTACCTTGCAGGATCGACTGGACCTATACAAGAAAGGTGGTTCAGTGGGTGAGACCTGGTACATAGACAGTGGATGTTCACACCACATGACTGGTACCAAGGCCTTGCGTTCTGACTATCATGAGAAGGAAGGACCAAAAGTCATCTTTGGAGACAGCTCCATGGCAATCACAAAAGGATTTGGATTCATCAAGAATGGAGATGTTGAAATCCAAGATGTCTCCTATGTTGAAGGTTTGAAATATAATTTGATATCTGTATCTCAATTCTGTGACAGGGGATACAAAGTTCAGTTCAAAACTAGAAGATGTGAAATAATAGACAAAAGGACTCATAATGTTCTACTTGTTGGCACAAGACAAGGAAGTGTATACATTGTAAATTGGAATAGTTGTCCTAAGAATGCTTGTCTTATTACTAAGAGTCCTAAAGAAAACAGTTGGCTCTGGCATAAACGCCTCTGCCATCTGAACTTTAAGATAATCAACAAGATTGCTAGAGAACATCTTGTTGAGGGCATTCCTAATGAAATCTATTCCAAATCACAAGTATGTGACTCCTGTAAAAAAGGTAAACAGGTAAAGGTTTCATTTAAGTCCATTCCAACTCTTTCAACCAGTAGAGTTTTAGAACTCTTGCATATGGATCTTCATGGTCCTATCAAACCTCCTACATGGAATGGAAGAAGGTATACTCTAGTTGTAGTAGATGATTACTCTAAGTTTACTTGGGTAGTCTTTCTACACAAAAAGAGTGATACACAAACACTACTTCCTGATCTATTAAAGAGGTTACAGGTTGAAAAGGGTCAACCCATTGTCAAGATAAGAAGCGACAAGGGGACTGAGTTTATTAACTGTTACATCTCTGACTATTGTTCTAAGTCTGGCATACATCATTTGACAAGTGCAGCTAGAACCCCTCAACAAAATGGTGTTGCAGAAAGGAGAAACAGAACACTAAAAGAAGCATGCAGAGCCATGATTGCAGAATTCAACACACCTCAGAAGTTTTGGGCAGAAGATATTAACACAGCTTGCCACTCCCAAAATCGAAGTGCTCTTAATAAGGTGCATGGTAAAACACCTTATGAGGTATGGAAAGGCAGAAAACCTAGAGTTTCTTATTTTCATATCTTTGGATGCAAGTGTTTCATTCATAACAATGGCAAAAGTAAATTAAATGCATTTGATGCAAAAGCTGATGAAGGGATATTCTTAGGATACTCTTCAGTAAGCAAAGCATTTAGAGTGTTTAATTACTCTACCCTATGTGTGGAAGAAACACCCCATGTAGTGTTTGATGAAAATGTGCAGAACTCTGCTGATCATCAGCTGAGTAAGAAAATTGACAAACTACAGCTCCAAACTAACAATGAAGATGATGATGCAGAAATATATGAATCTGTACAAGCATATAATCCTTTCCTGAAAATCCTAGATCAAGACTCTGAAAAAGAAAAGGTAAAAGACAAAGGTAAGTCATCTAAAACTTCTGATATAACAGAATTGAATGACTGCTCTCCTATGAACAAATCTGCTGATATGAATGATACTGATATGCATGATGATTTGCATGATATAAATGATGATAGCATTTCTGTTAAGAATAGAAGGACATGGAAGTCTGCTCATTCTACTGATCTGATTCTAGGTGATTCTAGCAAAGGTGTTAAAACTAGAAAACAATTGTTTGATTCCCAGGAAGAACCTAGTAAGTCTCTAATTTGCTGGTGTTGTTTTCTATCATCTATTGAGCCTAAAACTGTGAATGAAGCTTTAAGTGATAGTAACTGGATTATAGCCATGCAAGAAGAACTTAATCAGTTCACTAGAAATGAAGTTTGGGAACTTGTTGATAGACCTAGTGATCATAATGTTGTAGGCACTAAGTGGATTTTCAAGAACAAAAAGGATGAAAATGATCTTGTAGTTAGAAATAAAGCTAGATTAGTTGCTCAGGGCTACTGTAACACCCCGTTTTTAAAATCTAAATTTTGGCATTCCATGATTTTTAGAAATTAAAATATCTTTTTATTAAATGACAAATTTATTTGAAGTGTTAAAGATATATGATTTTATATAATTTATGAACTAATGTTTTCAATAAGTTGTACAAAGTTTGCAGGATAGCTTACTGAGGAGATCGGACTCGATTTGTGACTCACTGACACGATTTAATAAGATGATGAGATAAGTTTAAAATGAAGTAAATTATAATAGAATTTAATGATAAGAAATTTATCTAGTGAATTATTAATATGAAAATAAGCTAAATAATAGAGTAAAAAAATATTTATAATAATAATAATATTACATTAAATTATGATATTCTTTTAAATTAAAATTTAACCAAGAACCAATGATTTTTATTTAAAACGCGGAGGAATGCGAAGAGTTTTCCTCTATTTAAGACGCTATTGAATTGAAGGGTGCGAAGAGTCATTCTTACGCATCTCTTCTTTGAAAGGCTCCTTTCTCTCATAAACCCTCTCCTTCTCAAACTCTCTTCCCTCTTAAATCATTTCCTCTCAAATCCTCACAGTAGAAAACATGAATCTCCTCAACTAACGTCATTCCTGAAGAGTTGAGAACCTCCTATTTTCACTGTAATTCTAAAATCTGAGTCAGGTATGAAGGCCTTCTTCTTTTTAAACAGTTTTAAAGAAATAAAACCATTTCTTTTCTTTCTTTAAGCGACTTCTTCTTTTTAAACAGTTTTAAAGAAATAAAACCATTTCTTTTCTTTTCTTTCTTTAAGCGATGTTTCTGGTTATTGATATTTTCTCATTGTTATTACTCTATGGTTACTGAGTCGTCTTTATTTGAAGTAAGAATGCCTTATGAGTTGCGGATTGAGTTTTTGTGTCGATTTCTTCTTAAAACTTGTGGGATTTGAATATTATGTGACTTATTTAGGCTTATATTTGGATTACATGTGGTATTTGTCATTGCATGTGAGATCTGAGTTCATTTTACCCACTGTACGCCTACGGTTTATTACCTGAGTAATTTATGTTGAATTTCTTGTTGAACTCATGAGATTTGCATACCATTGAAGCTTATATTTTGATTGCATGTGGTATTTGCTATTGCATGTGTGATTTGAGTTCCTTTTTCTTGATGAACAACTTTTCTTATGGTACTGGTATATCCGTTTGAGGCAATGGATGTTTTTAAAATAGGTTGAGAAGCCTTTTTGTTATTGCATGTTAATTTTAAAAGAGTACAGCCCTTTCCCCAATGTTTTAGCTCAAACCCTTTACCACATTGAGGTACTTGAAACCTGGGATATGAGGTTACGTTTTCAATTTTATGGGATTTTTCTTTGAGGCAATGTACAGAGCTCGGAACTGAAAAACTGCCCTATGGGTTGAGATTACAAAAATTCCCTCACACATCTCGCTTCGTTTTTGGAGCTAATTTTTGACTATGTTAACTTAATGTGTCTTATATTTCATAAGAATTTTACCTAGACACATTTGGATTTATATTATATTTTTAATGACTTTTCTAACAAACAGTGTTTGTTCTTTATAAAAGTAAACTATTTTGATGTTCAAAAGGAATACAAGATTAAATAACAATGGATAATATTAAAATGAAATGTTTTATAGATATTGCTACTGGCTTTATAGTTGTGTAGGTTTTGGCCTTACATTTTTATAAGAAACGAAAAAGTTTTAACAAATTCTAGAAAATCTCTTATCACGGTCCATTTCGGTCTAATTTTTCAATGGTCTTACAAAATTTATAAGTAATATTCTATAAGTTATTTTTAAATGAAAATTTTATTATGTGCACCAATGAATATTTAGAGTCTACTGTACAAAATTCATGAATTTTAAGAATTTCTATGATTTATGATAAATAATTTACTACAGGCTGTCTTTTTAGATAATTTAAATATATGAAATGAATTTGACAAAATTTTGTGAATAAACGGTTTATTGGAAAGTTATTATTTTTCTAGAACAAACAAATTGGAATTATATGTGTAATTGAAGAATTTTTATAATACACTTTAAAGGTGTTTAGGATTAATTTAATTATCTTCTCCAATGTGTATTTTCATGTGATTCCAAATAGCTTCATAACTAGGTTTGACCATTTGAAATGTGACAAAACTGAAATAGATATGTTCTAAGCTTATTGATAAAGTTGATAGTGTCACCTATATAGATATATGTACAAGAAGATATACGAATATATACATATATACTTTAAACCTAAAAAGTTGAGTAAATGTGTCGAGTGCAGTGCAAGTCAGTCGGATCCTTGGAATGCTAGACCGCTATCAACAAACGACAAAAGTGGGTAACATTTATTTACATTTGCATTATTTAGATTAATTTATGTGTGAATACGAGCAGGCAGATCTTCGGATTATGCTTTGTGTGAACTCTGTGTGAGAAAATAAAGTCTACGGACTATACTCTGTGTGAGAAAATAAAGTCTACGGACTATACTCTGTGTGAGAAAAGAAAGTCTACGGACTATACTCTGTGTGAGAAAATAAAGTCTACGGACTATACTCTGTGTGAGAAAATAAAGTCTACGGACTATACTCTGTGTGAGAAAAGAAAGTCTACGGACTATACTCTGTGTGAGAAACAGACAAGTCTTCGGACCAAGTTCTGTGTGAAGTGAGCCGGGTTCATGGGACTCGGCGTGTACTCGATTGACATATTAATTAGCCTTCTTAATGTGCATGCATAGTAAATGTTATCCCACTGGGCTTCTCCTCCGGGAGAAGACTCATGATGCTACTTTAATTATTTCAGGTTTCGTAGACGACGAGGAGGACGTGTGACTGACTGGGCAAGCTTTAATAAACGTTCTCCTAAAGTTTTAAGTTTTACATAAGAAACGTATTTAGTATTATTACGACTCATGTTATCTTTAAGTTTAATTCAGTAATTAAGTATGAACTACTAGGTCAACTGATCGAACCTATTTAAACTATTAGAATGTTTGTCTACTCTTTAAAGGTTAATTTTCATGTGTGACAACCTTATTGCAAATTGTCGTATCTTCTAACGTTAAAGTATTTTAGACATCACATCACTTATATAGTGATTTTGAATTTTATAATGTTTTAGTCAAGTACACGTTTGACTTAGAAATGTGGGTGTCACACGAGTTAGGCACAAGCACGGTTGTTCTTTAAAAAAAAAAAAAAACTCGTGTATCTTTTATCGAAAAGTCTTCCGCTTGAATTTATGTAAGTCAAAAAGTGCTCTTTCAAACCGTAGCGCCCACCGGGATTTTGGGGGCGTTACAGCTACTCTCAAGCTGAGGGTATTGATTATGATGAAACTTTTGCTCCTGTAGCTAGACTAGAAGCTATAAGATTGTTCCTTGCTTATGCTGCTCATATGAAATTCACTTTGTATCAAATGGATGTGAAAAGTGCATTTTTGAATGGTATACTTGCTGAAGAAGTTTATGTGGAACAACCACCTGGTTTTGAAGTGAATAGTCACCAAGTATACAGGTTAAAGAAAGCACTCTATGGATTGAAACAAGCCCCAAGAGCCTGGTATGATACACTTTCTCTATTCTTACTTGAAAATGGTTTTACTAAAGGCAAGGTTGATAGAACTTTGTTTCGAAGACAAGAAGGTAATGACATATTACTTGTTCAAATTTATGTGGATGATATTATATTTGGATCACCCAACAAAACCTTGAGTGAAAGCTTTTCTACACTCATGCAAAGTAAATTTGAAATGTTTATGATGGGAGAAATGACATATTTTCTTGGTCTTCAAGTAAAACAAACTCCAGAAGGTATCTTTATAAATCAAGCAAAGTATACTAAGAATTTGCTAGATAAATTTGGTATTAAAACCTGTAAGACAGTTGGTGTGCCCATACAACCTACATACAGAATGGATCCTGATGAAGGAGGTAAGTCTTCTGACCAACCTCACTATCGTGCTTTAATTGGCTCTCTACTCTATCTAACTGCCAACAGACCTGATATTGCTTTTTCTGTTGCAGTATGTGCAAGATTTCAAGCAAACCCCAAAGAAAGTCATCTGGAAGCTACCAAAAGGATATTGGAATATCTAAAGGGGACCATTAATCGAGGATTATGGTATCCTGCAGATGATGATATATCTCTAAGTGGTTATTCAGACTCTGACTTTGGAGGTTTCAAAATAGATAGAAAATCTACTTCAGGTTCATGTCAATTCTTAGGAACTAAGCTCATTTCATGGTTTTCAAAGAAACAAACAAGTGTGGCAACTTCCACTACTGAAGCAGAATATATGGCTGCAGGTAGTTGTTGTAGTTAGCTTCTTTGGCTAATACAACAACTCAGATACTACAATATTGTAGAATCTAATGTACCTATATATTGTGACAGTAATAGTGCCATTGCCATCACACAAAATCCCGTTCTACATACTAGATGCAAGCATGTTGACATTAGGCATCACTTTATTAGGGATCATGTGGAAAAGAAAAATATTAGGATGGAAAAGATTCATACTGATATTCAAAGAGCTGACATTTTTACAAAACCATTGGCTGAAGTGAGATTTAGAGAGTTATGCATTAGCTTAGGGTTGATAGATATGGATTCTATATGTATATAGAACTATACTAACATTTTAGGTACTGATCTTATACCAAGAGGAAGATAAAGCAGAAATTAAGAGCAGTACATCAAAAGCCTAAAACTCAGAAGAGACAACCTCATGTCAGACCACTACATGTAAAACAGGTAACAAGGTTACTAAAGTGACCTTAAATCCCAATGAGGAAGCTGGTAAAGCTGAGGGACACTGAGAACACACATTAAGGGGGAATCTGTGATTTCTTAAAGATCCTTTTGTTGACTCAGAACACTAAGTCACTTTAGCATAAACCTTGATGTGATCATTGATTTAATTATTCATTACTGATCTGTACTGAAAATTCACCAATTATTAATGAACTAACACTTCTACCAAGGTGAAACAGGCACAGAAGAGGAATTCTCCAATGAAGGGGGAACTGATCTGATTACAGATTTGAAAAGTCTACAAATCTGATCTGATTACAGGCTATATCAGTCTACAGATCTATTCTGACTAATAAATTGACTTGTCTACAGAACTGTTCTGATTACAAAGTTTCTTTGTCTACAGTACTGATCTGATTACAATTCAATTATTCTACAGAACTAATTTGACTACTGATTAAACTGTCTACAGAAAGATTTGATTACTTCTAATCTGTATATAAAACTGATCTGTCACAGTACTGATCGGAGGATTAATGTGCTGATAGCAAAAATGTGAAATCAGGAAAGTTGGGAACTGATCTGAGTACTACTGTGCTGACCCCAACAACTGATCTGATGTTCAAAAGGTTACTCAGCTGATCACAATACTCAGCTGATCCAGATAAGTAAATTTTCTTTATATACAAGTAAGAGAATGAAGTGAAATAGTTTTAGAAACTACTGTGCTGATATGCATCAGAACAGTCTTTTGGATTAGAATACTCTAAGTCAAAAACTGCTCAAATTTAGAATACTAATAGAGAAGATTAGTACACTCCTCTATTTTTAACCTAATTACTGTGGTGTATTTATCAAACACAAATTGGCTCCAAGAAATAAGAATGGTATTCGAATATGAACAGTTTTCTTTAATCACGAATTTCGAGATTCAATCTCAACCATTCATCGTGAAAATAAACTCAATTCACACCCTAGATTGGTTTTGAATTTTATAAACACGATCATCTTTCATCTTCATCTTCTTTACGAATTCATTTCTGGAAATTTCATAACTCAAAATTACTCTATCTTCTACACTTCTCAAATGGCAATTATTAATGTTCTGAGCGAATCTGATGAAGTTATTGGAACATTTGATTCTGAATTTTGGATGCGAGAAAAGGGCATTTTTGTAGAGAATGCAGTTCATTTTAATGGTCGACATTGTCCAGAAAATCAAGCTATCCTGACCATGTGTGAAGAAAGCGGTCTTAGGAAATTTTTGGAATCATATCCACTCAATGTATATGAACCCGAAGCAGTGAAATTCTTTTTACAGCTTGAAGGTGACAACAATGGTGTGCGTTCAATGTTGTCCGGGCACAAAGTCGAAATAACTCGAGAGATTCTTGAGGTTATGTTGGATTTACCCCAAGGACCTGTTGACATCCTGAACTACAAAGCCGGAGAAGAAAAAGAGTGCGTGGGTAGATGGACAAGTGAAGAACCAGAAACTCTACTCAATCTGAAGAAAGCCGTGCTTCCTTCCGGACTTCAATTTTTTATGGATATTGCTGGAAAATGCTTGTTAGGGCAACATCATAGTCAAGACGCTCTATCAAACCTGAAAATTCGAATCATGGCAGCAATAATTGATCGAGTTCAAGGTGATTGGCAAGGTTTCTTTCTTGAAATATTGCTAAGCGAAAAGGAAAAAATTATGTTCGATGAGGACTCCGAAGAGTTTTCAATTAAATCGAAATTAGGGTTCGAGAACAAGCTGAGCATTCTGTTGCCTCAAATTGTTGTTAAGAAAGCATACTGGAGTAATCCCAAGAAATTCCATCAAGGGAAATTCTTGATGAAAAAGGAATCTATTCGTTATGAACAAGAGAATCCTTTGGTGCTACCTCTTCCAGAACTAGAAGCTCAAGAATCTGGTGCTTCTATGTACAAATCGGATGATGATCAACCAGAGAAAAGAACCAAGGCACAGCATGATCCTATGGGTTCTGGATTAAGAAGAGGAAGGTCTGCAAAAGCCTCAGCAGAGCACACAGTAAGGTTTCTTGAGACTGTGGTGAGAGACAGCTCTGTGGATCAAGAGGTTAGTACTTCTAGCCCTAGGGAAATTCTTGATTCTACCCCTACTCCATCAAATTCTGTTCCATTTCAAACCCAACCCATTGATCGAGATTCAATCTGTTCTGAGGAGTCAGTACACTACTCCCCTATTAGACAGAACACTCCACCCTCACCCACTCAGAACACTTCTTTTCATACCACTCCCCATTCTAGTCCTCAACATATTCCTGCTACTCATTTTTCCCCTAAACCAGTTCATGATCACTCTACTGAGCATGAACATATGCATGCCTCTGAACCTATTGAAATCTCCTCATCCCCAGAAACTGAGGTTATTCAACCAAATTCTGTGTTTTTGATGGATTATCCTGTCTGTGATAAGGAAGAGAGGATTAGGTTTAAGCTGAGAAATATACTTCTGAAATGTTTTCATGGATTAGATGACAGCTCTATGGTGTTTGAACAACTTCTAAGGATAGGTACGTGGGTATATCTTAGAAGGGTTGGCTTGAAAGAGTTGTTAGTTGTTGCAGAAGGCATGGGAGGTTTATCTGTTTTTCATGATTGGGAATAAGAGCAAAGAGAAGCTGCAGGTGTTCAATCTTGTACAGAATTGTTTACTCTAGATTCTGTTATTCAGTTGATTGAAAGATTAACAGGATGTAAGTACTCTATGGTTAAGCCTGATGAGCCTCATGTTGATTCTGATGTAAATATGGGTGCTGAGGATGTTTGTGATGAAGAGTTTGATAGTCAAGCTGATATGGAAGCTGATTATGAAGCTGGTACCAATGCAACTGAGGTGTTTGAGAACACAGTTGTGATTGAAGAACCTGATGTCATAGAGGAACCAACTTTGGGTGCTGATAAGTTGGAAAACACTCCAATTGAAGTTGTTGAAACTACTGTGCTTAATGATGATCAAGAGCCAGTAAGATCTGTTCCAGATAGTTCAAGCTTTGAGATGTTGAAAAAGCTTAATGAAGAGTTGCAAAGTAAGCTGGAGGCTACTTTGACACAATTTCAAGAAGCTACTGAGAAATTGGAGAAGTTAACTGCGACAAGTTCGTATGAGCAAGTGATAGAGCACACAATGTCCAAAATCTATGATCTGCATAGATTACAAGAGAAGAAATTATCTGTTGAGCTGCAGAAGAAAGTTGAGTTGCTTGTAACACCCTTGAAGGAATGGCAGGATGAAGCCAAAAAGGGGGAAGTTAAGGTCATGAAGGTCATGGAGCAAACTCAGACTCAACAAGCTCAATTAGTTGTAAGTCAAGATGAATTAAAAGAAAGTATGGATGATCTGAAAGAAGAGATCATTAGCTTGAAAAAGAACGTTGCAAATCTCAGAAAGCTAGAAAAGTCTTCTGAAGCTGAAACTCAAGTCATAGCAACCGTTGAAAAGAACATTGTTGAATCTTCATTTGGAAAAAGGAAAAGGAAGCTAGTTTTGAGTGAAGATGAAGAAGAAGCTGAAGAGTCTGGAAGAGTTACCAGATCTAAGAGTGAGCTGAAACATGTTGTTGCTAGTAGTAGGCCAAGTGATGAGAAGATGGCTGAAGCTGTTGAGAAACATAAAGAGTTGCTAGCTAAGAAGAAAGCTGAATTGTTTGAGAAAAGAAAGGCTGATGAGCAGATTAGGAAACAAAAGTTGAAAGATGCAGAAGCTGTAAGAAAGAAGTTTGATAATCGAGTTGCTGCATTAAAGAGGAAAATGAAATCTAAGTCTGCTGTTGGTGTTCCTAATGAGAATTACATAGAATTTATTATTGATGATGAACATTTGGAATATTGGAATAATCTTAAGAAGAAGTGGCAGATTGCGAATTTTATTGTGAAAAAGTTTGGTGATCATCCTACTAAAGAGGATGAGTATGCTGATTTTGAAGACTTTATGATGAATGTTGCAAGAATCTTCTGGGAAGATGTTTTGTTGTTAGCTGCTGGTGCAAACATTCAGATATTATGTCCTGAAGAACCAGTATGGGAACCTCCAAGATTAGAAAATGGTGAACCTGATCTGAAAGAGATTGGAAACATCATCTCAAAAATCATTCAAGATGAAGGTATTACAGATCACAAGCACATGCTGGAAATCAAGAACCGAATGTATTTGGCATTCAGAATACCAAATGAAGACTGAAGATGAAGGACTAAGCTCACAAGATAACACTTCTTAACCTTATCTTTATTTTCTTTATTTTGATGTTTTTATGATTATGTGAAGTATGTGTAATATTTGGTTTATGTGAAAACTATTCTGATGTTGAAATTGATGAACTGATTATGATTAAACATATATTTTACTACTGATCTGATTATATTTAAGTGGTTTTGGCTTCATCAAAAAGGGGAAAATTGTTGGGATATGAATTCTATAAACAATGTTCTAGATGATGATTGTATGTTTTGATGGCCAAAAGCAACTTGAAAGTAATGGTGTATGTGTTATATGGAATATATGTTTACTGATCTTATTAAGAAATATTGAAAATAAGTTTACTGATCTTAATGGAATCCGAGAATAAGAATGCTGATCTTTATTTGATATTTGTATCTGAGTTTACTGATCTTATATATAATTACTGATCTTATGTATAATTACTGATCTTATTATGTTTACTGATCTGATATATGAACTGTTTAGGAACTAAGCTGATGTTTTGTATTGTATAGACAGCTTATAGAATAGGACTTAGATGTACTCATCTGTATGTAGTTCAGTTGATGTATAGATAGGTTTTATATTTGTAAAGTTGTATTTTATTGTAATCAGCATTGTAAAAGTTCAGAACAGTAGATTAGAAATAGATTAGATGGAGATCAGAAGATTAATGGAGACTCAGAAGACTACTTCAGAATAAGAAGACTTCAAAGAAGAGTTGAAGAGAAGCTTAGAAGAATTCTGGAGAAGTGCAGAACAGTTTTGGAGAACTGTGCTGACTGACTAGGAACAGTAAAAATCAGAACAGTAAGTTACTGTGCTGATTTGGTGAATTGGAAGAATAAGTTTGGAAAACTTATTTAAGGCATAACTGAAGATTTATTTGAAGAGATGCTGACTTGGAATAAGAAGGAAGTTACAAAGTCGGTTACAAGAAGAAGTTACAAAAACAGTTTTAGAGTTAGTTGAGAGTTAGTTCACAAACTGCTAACTGTCATACTAAGTTCTATAAATACTGTATGATCTCCTACTTGAAGAGACTACTGCTACTACTGAACAATTACTGATCTTAGAAGAAATCAAGAGCAAGTCTACAAGCAAGAACTCACAGAGTTAAGGAAATCAAACTAAGGAGAAGCCACTGAATTGAAGAGAAGAAATCAAAGACTACTCAAAGAGAAGTTTTACTTTTCAGTTTTAAGTTTGTATTGTTGTAAACAAGTGTGCTAGTTACTTGTAGAATTACTAGTAGATCGAAGATACACTTGGGAGTGCAATCGAAAAGATCACAGTCTTAGTCTTGGGACTTTAAGCCACAAGAAACTCAAGGAAGAGTAATAAAACATCACAACTGGGATTGTGAGAGTGGATGTAGACTTATTGGTCGAACCACTATAAAATTCTGTGTTCTTTATTTTCTGTTTGATATTTGTTTGATATTTGTTTAAAACAAGAACAGTAGAATTTACTAAGTAAAGATCTGATTAAAAGTTGAGTATAAAACTAAAACTGGAAGTACTGATCTGACTCAGTAAGAACAGTACTATTCAGAACACTATTCCGCATTATAAACTCTAATATTTTGAAAGATTTTTGAAAGTCTATTCACCCCTCCCCTCTAGACTTTCTTAGCTTACTCAATCTTAACTCAACTTTGGGACCAACACTATTGAAAATGATTAAACAAGTCTAATTCTATACAAATATGCACCAATAACTTCACCCATATCAAGATTTAATGAATTTCATGCCTATGAAAATAAATAAATGCAATTTGAAGTAGAATCAACTTTTTTAAATTAATATGATCGAATTAATGATGAGTAGAAAATAATGAATGAGAACTAGACTTGTTTAATGAATGAGAACTAGACTAGTTCTCATTCATTATTTTCTACTCATCATTAATTCGATCATATTAATTTAAAAAAGTTGATTCTACTTCAAATTGCATTTATTTATTTTCATAGGCATGAAATTCATTAAATCTTGATATGGGTGAAGTTATTGGTGCATATTTGTATAGAATTAGACTTGTTTAATCATTTTCAATAGTGTTGGTCCCAAAGTTGAGTTAAGATTGAGTAAGCTAAGAAAGTCTAGAGGGGAGGGGTGAATAGACTTTCAAAAATCTTTCAAAATATTAGAGTTTATAATGCGGAATAGTGTTCTGAATAGTACTGTTCTTACTGGATCACATCAGTACTTCCAGTTTCAGTTTTATACTCAACTTTTAGTCAGATCTTTACTTAGTAAATTCTACTGTTCTTGGTTAAACAAATATGAAACAAATATCAAACAGAAAAGTAAAGAACACAGAATTTTATAGTGGTTCGACAAATGTCTACATCCACTCTCACAACTCCAGTTGTGAAGTTTTATTAACTCTTCCTTGAGTTTCTTGTGGCTTAAAGTCCCAAGATTAAGACTTTGATCTTTTCGATTACACTCCCAAGTGTATCTTCGATCGACTAGTAATTCTACAAGTAACTAGCACACTTGTTTACAACAATACAAACTTTAAAATGAAAAGTAAAACTTCTCTTGAATAGCCTCTTATTTCTTCTCTTCAAATCTGTGGCTTCTTCTCAGATTTATTGATCTCTTTGACTTTGTGAGTTCTTCAAATGCTCTGTAGACTTGCTCTTGAATGCTTTAGGACCAGTAAATGTTCAGTAGTCTTTAGCAGTATGAGATCACACATTATTTATAGACATTAGTATGACAGTTAGCAGTTTGTGAACTAACTCTCAACTAACTCTAAAACTGTTTTTGTAACTTCCTTTTGTAACCGACTTTGTAACTTCCTTCAACTAATTCCAAGTCAGCATATCTTCAATATATCTCCAGTTACGCCTTAATAAGTTTTCCAAACTTATTCTTCAAACTCACCAACTCAGCACAGTAACTTACTGTTCTGACTTTTACTTTTCTTAGTCAGTAAGCACAGTTCTCCAAAACTGTTCTAACTTCTCCAGAATTCTTCTAAACTTCTCTTCAACTCTTCTTGAAGGTCTTCTTATTTTGAAGTAGTCTTCTGAGTCTTCAATAATATTCTGATCTTCTTCTAATTTAGTGTTCTAAACTATTACAATGCTGAATACAATAGAATACAACTTTACATATATAAAACCTATATATACATCAACTGAACTATATACAGATGAGTATATCTAAGTCCTATACTATAAGTTGTCTATACCATACAAAACATCAGCTTAGTTCCTAACAGTTATTCTATCAGATCAGTAAACACAATAAGATCAGTAAACATATATAAGACCATTAACTCATCAGTAAACACACTAAGATCAGTAAACATATATAAGATCAGTAACCCAGTTTACAATATCTCTTATGATGTAGTTAAGATGACTTAGAACCACATATATCATTAACTTTAAGTTGCTTTTGGCCATCAAAACATTTAATCACCAACTAGAACTTTGTTTATAGGATTCATATCCCAACAATTTGCCCCTTTTTGATGAAGTCAAAACTACTTAAATGTTAATAAATCAGTAGTTAAGTATGTAGTCTATCATAACAGTTCATCAATTCAAAATTCATATCATATTCATAATAAGATCAGATAATGCACATATTACACATAATCACATAATATAAAATATAGAAATAAAGATTAAGGTTAAGAAATGTTATCTCTTGAGCTTAGTCCTTCATCTTCAATCTTCAGATTCTGAATTCCAAGTAGAGTCTTGCTTTGATGTCCATCATGTGTTGATGATCAGTGATACCTTCATCTTGAATAATCTCCTCAATGATTCTCTTGACTATAACATTTATAACTTTTCCTTCCCCCTTTTTGGCTTCATCATACAACTCCCTAATAATATTTCAGTTGTTGCATGATTTCACCCTTCAAGGTCTGGGTAAGGTCATTAGTGTATTGTTTAGTAGATACAACACCAAGTTAGGTTAAAAAATACTCTGCTGATTTTTATCACTTTTTCAACATTATGAACTACTTATCTGGATTCAGCTGAGTAATGTGATCAGCTGAGTAACATTCTCTTGAAGATCAGATCACTTTTTGGAGTCAGCACAGTACTATCAGATCAGTTCTCAAACTTTTCTGATTATTACTTTCTCGAAGTGTTAGTTCATGAGATATAAGTGTAAAACAGTACAGAGTAGTAATAGTATAATTAAATCAATGATCACATCAAGAGTTATACAAAAGTGACTTAGTGTTCTGAGTCAACAAAAGGATCTTTAAGAAATCACAGATTCCCCCTTAATGTGTGTTCTCAGTGTCCCTCAGCTTTACCAGCTTCCTCATCGGGATTTAGGTCACTTTAGTAACCTTGTTATCTGTTTTGATGAATGTAGTGGTCTGACATAGGGTTGTCTCTTCTGAATTTAGGCTTTTGATGTACTGCTCTTAGTTTCTGCTTTATCTTCTTTTGGTATAAGATCAGTACCTGAAATGTTAGTGCAGTTCTATATACATATAGAATCCATATCTATCAACCCTAAGCTAATGCATAACTCTCTAAATCTCACTTCAGCCAATGGTTTTGTAAAAATATCAGCTCTCTGGATATCAGTATGGATCTTTTCCATCCTAATATTTTTCTTTTCCACATGATCCCTAATAAAATGATGTCTAATATCAACATGCTTGCATCTAGTATGTAAAACGGGATTTTGTGTGATGGCAATGGCTCTATTACTGTCACAATATATAGGTACATTGGATTCTACAATATTGTAGTCTCTGAGTTGTTGTATTAGCCAAAGAAGCTGACTACAACAACTACCTGCAGCCATATATTCTGCTTCAGTAGTTGAAGTTGCCACACTAGTTTGTTTCTTTGAAAACCAGGAAATGATCTTAGTTCCTAAGAATTGACATGAACCAGAAGTAGATTTTCAATCTATTTTGCAACCTCCAAAGTCAGAGTCTGAATAACCACTTAGGGATATATCATCATCTGCAGGATACCATAATCCTCGATTAATGGTCCCCTTTAGATATTTGAATATCCTTTTAGCAGCTTCCAGATGACTTTCTTTGGGGTTTGCTTGAAATCTTGCACACACACCAACAGAAAAAGCAATATCAGGTCTGCTGGCAGTCAAATAGAGTAGAGAGCCAATTAAAGCACGATAATGAGGTTGGTCAGAAGACTTACCTCGTTCATCAGGGTCCATTCTGTATGTAGGTTGCATAGGCACACCAACTGTCTTACAGGTTTTAATACCAAACTTGTCTAGCAAATTCCTTGTATATTTTGCTTGATTTATAAAGATACCTTCTGGAGTTTGTTTTACTTGTAGACCAAGAACATAAGTCATTTCGCCCATCATGGACATTTCAAATTTACTTTGCATGAGTGTAGAAAAGTTTTCACTCAAGGTTTTGTTGGGTGATCCAAAAATGATGTCATCCACATAAATTTGAACTAGCAATATGTCATTACCTTCTTGTCTTCGAAACAAAGTTCTATCAACCTTGCCCTTAGTAAAACCATTATCAAGTAAGAATAGAGAAAGAGTATCATACCAGGCTCTTGGGGCTTGTTTCAATCCATAGAGTGCTTTCTTTAACTTGTATACTTGGTGACTATTCACTTCAAAACCAGGTGGTTGTTCCACATAAACTTCTTCAGCAAGTATACCATTCAAAAATGCACTTTTCACATCCATTTGATAGACAGTGAATTTCATATGTGCAGCATAAGCAAGAAATAATCTTATAGCTTCTCTCATCATAGTCAATACCCTCAGCTTGACAGTAGCCCTAAGCAACTAATCTAGCTTTGTTTCTAACTACAAGATCATTTTCATCCTTTTTATTCTTAAAAATCCACTTAGTGCCTACAACATTATGATCACTAGGTCTATCCACAAGTTCCCAAACTTCATTTCTAGTGAATAGTACTGTTCTTACTGGATCAGATCAGTACTTCCAGTTTCAGTTTTATACTCAACTTTTATTCAGATCTTTACTTAGTAAATTCTACTGTTCTTGGTTAAACAAATATGAAACAAATATCAAATAGAAAAGTAAAGAACACATAATTTTATAGTGGTTCGAGAAATGTCTACATCCACTCTCACAACTCCAGTTGTGAAGTTTTATTAACTCTTCCTAGAGTTTCTTGTGGCTTAAGTTCCAAGATTAAGACTTTGATCTTTTCGATTACACTCCCAAGTGTATCTTCGATCCACTAGTAATTCTATAAGTAACTAGCACACTTGTTTACAACAATACAAACTTTAAAATGAAAAGTAAAACTTCTCTTGAATAGCCTCTGATTTCTTCTCTTCAAATCTGTGGCTTCTTCTCAGATTTCTTGATCTAGCTCTTTGACTCTGTGAGTTCTTCAAATGCTCTGTAGACTTGCTCTTGAATGCTTTAGGACCAGTAAATGTTCAGTAGTCTTTAGCAGTATGAGATCACACATTATTTATAGACATTAGTATGACAGTTAGCAGTTTGTGAACTAACTCTCAACTAACTCTAAAACTGTTTTTGTAACTTCCTTTTGTAACCGACTTTGTAACTTCCTTCAACTAACTCACCAACTTAGCACAGTAACTTACTGTTCTGACTTTTACTGTTCTTAGTCAGTAAGCACAGTTCTCCAAAACTGTTCTAACTTCTCCAGAATTCTTCTAAACTTCTCTTCAACTCTTCTTGAAGGTCTTCTTATTCTGAAGTAGTCTTCTGAGTCTTCAATAATCTTCTGATCCTCTTCTAATTTAGTGTTCTAAACTATTACAATGCTGAATACAATAGAATACAACTTTACATATATAAAACCTATCTATACGTCAACTGAACTATATACAGATGAGTATATCTAAGTCCTATACTATAAGTTGTCTATACAATACAAAACATCAGCTTAGTTCCTAACAGTTCTTATATCAGATCAGTAAACACACTAAGATCAGTAAACATATATAAAATCAGTAACTCATCAGTAAACACACTAAGATCAGTAAACATATATAAGATCAGTAACTCAGTTTACAATATCTCTTATAATGACTTAGTTAAGATGACTTAGAACCACATATATCATTAACTTTAAGTTGCTTTTGGCCATCAAAACATACAATCACCAACTAGAACTTTGTTTATAGGATTCATATCCCAACAGTTCTCGATTTGGTCAATTTTTTTAATCATTTTAGAAGTGTTTGTGGTGAAATATTCAATTTGATCATTCAATTCCTTCACATGTTGCTCTCTTTTCATCCTCGAACGCCTTGCTGATTTCTTATTTGTCACCATCCTCTTCTTTTTCTTTTCAAATTCACTCATTGATGATGAACACATTTTAATTAATTAATTACTACTTTATACTCCCTACGTCCGCCTATAAGTTTCTCATTTTACCATTTTGGTCCGTCCACCTATAAACTTCTCATACCCTTTTTGGTAAGTATTTTTTCTTATACATCACTTTATATCTTACTTTTTCTCTCTATCTCTCTCCTTCTTCCAATCACATCACTTGTACTATATATATTATTTAATCACTTTTCTTAATCTCTGTGCCAAAAAGTTACGGGAAGCTTATAAGCGGACGGATGGAGTACTAACAAATTTATTAACAATTTTATTTTCGCAATCGTGTAGTAAAAAACATAAATGCATGCTTCATGAAAAAACATAAAATTAGTACAAGAAAACTATTGAAAACGATTAAACAAGCCTAATTCTATGCAAATATGCACTAATAACTCCACCCATATCAAGATTTAATGAATTTTATGCCTATGAAAATAAATAAATGCAATTTGAAGTAGAATCAACTTCGATCTTTAAATTAATATTATCGAATTAATGAGGAGTAGAAAATAATGAATGAGAACTAGTATATATAATGCCAAAAAAGTTGGATAAATTTAGCCTATCACATATAGTTGGTAAGAATTGATGGACATATATATATATTATATATGAATAATGATACCACTCTATATTTATATATATTTACTAATTACGTATTATTACATCCGTCCAATTTTTTAATTTCCACTTTCGTGAGGGGGTATAATTAAAGTAATATAACAAAATATGGAAAAGGTTGTAATAAATTTCAAAAAGATTATGTAATCTTTATCAAAGTCACCCACTTTCATAATTTTGACCGTAAATTGACTTTATCGCTAAAATCTATTCCCAAATTAATTGGGACCCAAATGCTATATTCAACAAAATTATTTTTTTTGATATTATCTTGGAAATCTAATAAGTGTTTGTCACCAAAAATCACTTCCGAAATTAATCACGCCCAAGTATTATAGATTATAAATAATGATAATCTTGATTATCAAATATTTCAATTTTGTGATATCCCTCTCAAATAGATGAAGAATTATTACTTCATATAGAGTTTTTCTACTTTGAGCCAGGGGTTCGTCGTCGTGTCTTATAATGTGCGTCCAATTAAAAGTTGACTCATCATTTGGCTTTACCATGTGCGAAAGCACTTCGCCCTTAGATAAAATATTTATTTTTTTAAATATAAAATTGCTGAAATATCATTATAGTATTTTTTTAAAAATATCCCAAAAGTTTTTCCCGAGTCAGGGTGGGCCGTAGATCTCGAGGCCCGAGAGAAAGCCCAATCCAATTCGAGTCAACCCGGACCCGACACAATCTAGCACATCCCGGACCCGACTTGAGATCTGCAGCCATGTTTCTTGCAAAATATCCATTACAAAAAACCCTTCATCTGCTATCATCTTTTCAAGCATTTGTAGCCTGTTTTGCAGCTCTTGGTCATGCATCCTCATCCCCCATTATTCTATTCAGCGGCCACCAATCGGTGCTCGATTTCGTATATTTTTTTAACCATTTTAGACCTTTTTTTGGTGAAATATTCAATTTGATCATTCTATTCCTTCACATGCTAAATGCTCCCTTTTCATCCTCGAACGACTTGCTGATTACTTGTTTGCCACCAACCTCTTCTTTTTTCTATTCAGATTCACTCATTAATGATGAACACAAGCTTCTTAATTAATTGTCACTTCTATACTAACAAATTTATTAATAATTTTCTTTTCACAATCGTGTAGTAAAAAATAAATGCATGCTTCATGAAAAAACATAAAATCAGTACAAGAAAACTACCGAAACGATTAAACAAGCCTAATTCTATGCAAATATGCCTTAATAACTCCACACATATCAAGATTTAATGAATTTCATGCCTATGAAAATAAATAAATGCAATTTGAAGTAGAATCAACTTCTTGAAATTGATATGATCGAATTATTGATGAGAAGAAAATAATAAATGAGAACTAGTATATATAAGCCCAAAAAAATTGGATAAATTTAGCCTATCACATATAGTTAGTAAGAATTGACGGAAATATATTATACATGAATAATGATAGAACTCTATATTTATATATATTTACTAATTACGTATTATTCCCTCCATCCAATTTTATAATTTTCATTTTCCTGAGGGAGTATAATTAAAGTTAGAGATGTCTATCGGGCTGGCCCTAGCCCTATAAGGCTAGCCCTACAGGGCTACGGGCTAAACGGGCTAGGGCCTTAATCGGTTCTGTTGGGAATAAAATGATTTTGATCTAGATACCAAAACCCCTGATTGATGATGTACAGTTTAGTTGAGATATGCTCAAAGTATTGTTCAGGCAAGTTGTCCCAGAACACTTGATGTATAGTATGCTTAAGTTAAAATCTCAGAAATGTTATGAGATATTAGTGATCAGGATAGTTGTCCAAAGCTGGAATGTTAGGCAGCTTGATAGGTCCATAGGACAAAGTTACTGATCTATTCAAGACAAACTTACCAAATGGACAACCTGGCTGAAGAAGTTCAAGTATACTGAAGCTGTGCTCATAAATGCAAAAGATTTAGGCAGTTGAAGTACAAATGATCAAGAGAATTAAATGTCAAAAGCTTACAGAAGATACATTCAATGAAGCATTTATTGCCAATCATGCCTGAACCAAGCATTAAAGACTTAGAGCATTAAAAAGTGAAGCATTGAATGAATGTTGGAACATTCTAAAACTGCAGCAGGAATGTTCAGGGAGCTTGTCCCATCTGACCGTTGGTTGTGTGTAAAGTTTGCCACAAATCAACCTAGGACAATGTGCAAAATTGGAAACTGACACAAGTCTTCTCAGCCGCATTTGTCAGAAGTCAACACATTCATTCAAGCAACCATTGAAGACCTCTTTTACACAGTGGATAAAAGGATGTCAAGCTTCATAGCCGTTTCAATGGTGCTGCAAATAGACATATTTGAATTGCTAATCCCTCCAACGGTTAGTTGTTCAAATTGCCTATAAATACAGAGAGCAAGGGCAAAGGGGACCTTGGTAATTGGTGAATCCAAGGGAAAGGAGAGAGTCCCTGAAGTTGAGGAGGAAGCAGTAGAAGACATTGGGAAAGGCAAAGGCCCAATGAATGTTGAAGATTTAACTGAGGAAGAGCAGATTCAAATAGCTGTCAAGGAGTCCATGGTATCAGCTATGGAAAGTCAGGCAAGAAAGCTTCAAAGGCCAGGTGGTGAGTCTATAGGACTTGAACCTCAAGAGAAGGTTGCTGAAGTGAGGGGGAAGGTGACAAGGTCATCTGAAAGAAAGAGGAAGGAACTGCAAGCCTTCAATGAATTCCCAACCAGCCTGACTTTGCCATCAGAATTTCAATCTGAAGAATCTACTCCAGCAAGGAAATCAAAGAGAATGAAGAAAGCAGTCCTGATGCCTGCTATTGAAGAAATTGAAGAGGAAGTACATGACAGAGAGCCTGAAGAAGTAGTGCCCAAGCTTGCTGATGATCCTTCCAAATTGTTTGAAGAAGGATTTGGGAAAGATCCAGAAACTCAGGAAAAGCTAGCTCTCCTAAGAGCTAAAGAAAGAATGGATCAGTTGGTTGAGGCCAACAAAGCAAGAGATGGGAGAAGGGCAAACTTCAAAGCTCCAAGAAGGAGGGCTTCATACAAAAGGCTCAAACCTCAAATGCTGCAAAGATGGGACACTCAGTACCCTCACCATGATAAGTGGGTTCCAATCTCACTGAATGATGCATGGGAGGAGGCCAAGAGAAGTTTTGTTTATGACTTCTATGTCATTGGAAAGTGGCTTGGTGAGAGTGTGGATGAAATCTTTGTTCAGTTCATGTTTGAGAACCACAGGGATCTCTACCAAAAGCTGTTTGCAGCAGCTGAGATGGCAAAAGTGGAGTTCAAGGCCCCTGGTCCAATTCTGTACATGCCTCCTAAGTTCAATGGGAACTTGATTGATGAAGGGAAGATTCTGGAGGAGTTCATCAACATCATGAAGATGGAGAAGATGAAGATAGGCCCTAGAGGCTCCAACAAGGATGTTTGGGAGCTGAAGAAGAGGGTCTGGGCTCAATATGGCATTGCTCCCCAAGATGATGGAACTCTCTGATGGATAAGTTTATCCCTTCCCAACTCTTTTTTTTATGTTTGCTGATGATGTTGTTATTCTTGTATCAGTTAGTATGTCCTTTTAATTTTCTGATCTGTAATGCTCCATGATATATAAAAGGACCAATGATTTTCTATCAAGAGATAACAACTCATTATCTCAACTAACCTAACATGACAAATATTACTTGATTTATTGTACTAACAGTTTCTTTCAGGCAAGTTGACCAGTTCACTCTCCCTGAAGGTAATATTGAGTATAAGTCAAGGTTCCTCTGTAATAGGTTTTGGCATCATCAAAAAGGGGGAAATTGTTGGGAATAAAATGATTTTGATCTAGATACCAAAACCCCTGATTGATGATGTACAGTTTAGTTGAGATATGCTCAAAGTATTGTTCAGGCAAGTTGTCCCAGAACACTTGATGTATAGTATGCTTAAGTTAAAATCTCAGAAATGTTATGAGATATTAGTGATCAGGATAGTTGTCCAAAGCTGGAATGTTAGGCAGCTTGATAGGTCCATAGGACAAAGTTACTGATCTATTCAAGACAAACTTACCAAATGGACAACCTGGCTGAAGAAGTTCAAGTATACTGAAGCTGTGCTCATAAATGCAAAAGATTTAGGCAGTTGAAGTACAAATGATCAAGAGAATTAAATGTCAAAAGCTTACAGAAGATACATTCAATGAAGCATTTATTGCCAATCATGCCTGAACCAAGCATTAAAGACTTAGAGCATTAAAAAGTGAAGCATTGAATGAATGTTGGAACATTCTAAAACTGCAGCAGGAATGTTCAGGGAGCTTGTCCCATCTGACTGTTGGTTGTGTGTAAAGTTTGCCACAAATCAACCTAGGACAATGTGCAAAATTGGAAACTGACACAAGTCTTCTCAGCCGCATTTGTCAGAAGTCAACACATTCATTCAAGCAACCATTGAAGACCTCTTTTACACAGTGGATAAAAGGATGTCAAGCTTCATAGCCGTTTCAATGGTGCTGCAAATAGACATATTTGAATTGCTAATCCCTCCAACGGTTAGTTGTTCAAATTGCCTATAAATACAGAAGTGATCAAAGGAATTCATATCCAACTACAAGCTATCAAACTATCATCAAGCTTTCAAAAGGAAACCAAGCTGTTCTCTAGAATTCCAAGTTTCCTGAATCACTTCAAGTCAGCTAAGCCAATCTTTGTAAACATCCTAGCTTAGCATTGAGATATCCTAAGCCTTTACACTGTTCTTATTGTAAAGGATATCTCTATTAGTTGGAATCAAACCTCAAACCTCATCTCATTTAGTGAAGAGAGTGTTTGTTGTAGAAGTGAGGAGTTAAGGACTGTTAGTGTGAAACACAGCCTTAACTCAGTGAGATTGAGCACTAGGACCCAAGTTATCCTAGGGATCAAGACACTAAGAGAGTGTTGTTGATTAGTGCACCTTGGCACTATAAAACAAGCTAATTCCATTGAGAAGGAATTATCCTGTTCAATCAGGGAAAGTGGATGTAGGAGCTTGAGTCTCTGAACCACTATAAACTTGTGTCTCATTTACTTACTGCATTCTTAACTTCACTCCATTCAATCATATTTCAAAGATTCATAACTCAGTAAGTAAGAAAATCTGTTTTGGACAAAGTCCCTGATAACCTGTATTTTCAGAAATCAACTTGGAGTATTTCTTTGAGTAAAGGCCAACCACATTCCGCACTTAGCAACTCTTTTAGATATTTAGCCAACTGATCACTTAATAGTAATCAGTAGGACAAGTATCTATCAAAGTTCACACTCAGGCCAGTTGTGAGACAACTTGCCTGATAAGACCAGTTTATCAAAAAAAAAAAGAAAAGAATTTGCATACATAAGTGCATTCCCCCCCCCCCCCCCCCCATACACTTGTGTTATACTCCACCAAGGACCAACAAGTGGTATCAGAGCAGGGGTTCAAAGACCACTGCTTCTGAAAATCCAACTGATTTTCAAAATCACATTTTCTGTGGTCACTGAACTGATCCAAATTTCTGAAAAACTTATCTGTGTTCATCTTATATTACATTTGTTGAAATGGCTAACAATGCAGTTCCAGGAGATGCTGTCAACACCATCAACAATATGGGTCCAAACCAAGTCAATCATATTTCTCATCACAAACTGCCAATGTTCTCAATTGAGAACTATGATTTCTGGAAGATCAGGATGAGAGCACATCTTGCTTGCCAGCATGATGAGATGCTTAAAGTCATCACTAGAGGGCCATTTACATTCACTAAAGCAAATCCCAAGCTCACTGATGCTCAAAAAGCTGATCCAAGGGAGTTGCTGCCAAAAGATGAAGATGACCTTACAGCTGAAGAAAGAAAAAGGCACAACCTGAACTACATTGCAATGAACACATTGTACCAGACAATTCCAGATGCAGTGATGGGGAGAGTATACCACTGCACATCTGCTAAAGAGATTTGGGATACCTTAGCACTAATGTGTGAAGGTACTCAAAAGATCAAGGAGAACAAGCTTCAAGTGGCTATCCAAAAATATGAACAATTCTCCATGGAAGCCAATGAAACTATTGATCATCTTGATGGCAGGTTCACTGACATCATGAATGAAATAAACTCTCTTGGCAAATTCTATGCCAAAAGAGAAGTTGCTTTGAAGATCTTGAGAAGTCTCACATCCAAGTGGGACATATATTCTGTCATGATGCAAAATACCAGCAATCTTGACAACATGCCAATGCAGCAAGTATTCTCTGAACTCAAAGCATATGAGTTTGATCTCAATAGAAAGAAGGTGCATGAAGAGCCATCCTCTTCAAACAAAGGTGTTGCCTTCAAAGCTGCTGAAACAGAAAAGAAGATTACTCAAAGATCCTCTCAGTCTGTTTCAAAATCTGAAATAAAGGAGGAGCTGGCACTCATGGCTAGAAGATTTGAGAAGCTCAACTCCAGATTTGGTAGATACAAGAAGTTCTACCAAGATAACAGAACCGGAAGGAGATTCAGTTCTCCTGAACATAAATCAGAGGACAAAGTCTCTGATGAAAAGAAAGAAGACAGATATGCTGATAGGAAGAAATTCAGCAAAGGTGAACCATCATCATCAAGGAGGAAGGAGTCCTCAAGCAAGAAGAATGATGATGAAGATGTGTGTTACAACTGCCAGAAGAAGGGTCATTTTCAGTATGACTGTCCTGACCTCAGTGCAAAAGAAAGGAAGGAAAGGCAAAACAAAAAGAGATAAAAGGCTGAACAATAGGAAGGCTATGGTAGCTGGAGATTCAGCAAGTGAGGAGAGTGTCTACTCTTCTGATGATGGACTGTTCTCCAACAGTGACAGTGATGAGGACTGTCAAATGGCACTTGAAGATGAGGAGGTATGTTCAACTTCCAACTTGTCAATTAACACACATGAATCTAGTGAAATCCATCTTGACTTTGAAAAATTGTTGGAAGATTTCACCAGAATGCAAGAAGTATGCAATATGGCTCTGAGAGAAAATGAACAGTTGAGGTCTAAAGTCAAAATGTCCAATCCTCCTGAATCTGAAGTTGACATTAAATCAACTGAGTTGTATCAACAGATTGTGAGAGAACATGAAGAAATGTCTCTCAAAGTCTCTGAACAACAAAAGCTGATTGATGAACAAAATCAGGCTCTAAAGAAAAAGGATTTTGACTCTAGAACTCTTCAAGCTAAATTTGACAATCTCTCAAGAGAATTTGATACTCTAAAATTAAGTGAGGGGAGCTTGAAAATGAAAATGTCTGCCTTGAACAAATCTGCTAAGGCAATAGAGGAAATTCAAGGGTTTCAAAGACCATTTGCTCAAAGGGATGGATTAGGCTATAATCCATTTGAACCCTCACCTGGTCTTAGTATTGCTTCATCAAGCAATTCTAAGATGACTTTTGTAAGATCAGTGGCACAACAAAATGAAATTGAAGTAAATCAACCATTGATCAAGGATAAGGGTAAAGGAATTTTTATACCAACTCAGGTAAACAATGTACCTAAACCCACACCTTTGGAAAAGGTTAAAGGCATTGCTTACAGGAGAGATGAGGTTCAGAAAGGTAGAACCAATGGAAGGCCAACCTATCTGAACCATCATCAGAAGAGTTGTCTAAAATCTGTTCAGAAGAGGCCAACTCAAATGAGGCAACCTCAACTGAATGGATTAAGGCCAATCCCCTCTGATAGGTATAAAACATTCAGGAAGCCTGGACCTTACTTGCCAAATGGAAAAGGCCATCCAAAAACCCATCCTCAAAAGTCTTACCCAGCTGCACCTAAGCTTAGTAACTTCAGGAGAAATGTCCCAAAGAAATTTACCAACTCTCCTGAACTCTACAAAGCTAACACTTATACACAGAGATCACCCAAGGCATTTAAGGGTCAAACTGTGTATGTAGATGTAAATGGAAACCAAGTCAGTCACTTTGAATCAATCAGAGTTATCAGGCAGATTTGGGTTCCAAAAGGTACAGCTAACCCTCTAGGACCCAACACTCAAAGGGTACCTAAATTTTGACTTTGCAGGACTGCAAGGACCCCAAAAAGAAGAGAAGCATCAACAAGAAAACAGCATGGTACCTGGACAGTGGATGTTCAAGGCACATGACTGGAAACAAGGAGCTTCTCTCAGACTTCATAGAAAAAGATGGTCCTTCAGTAACCTTTGGAGACAGCTCTCAAGGCATCACAAGAGGCTATGGTACATTAAACATTTGTAGTGTTAAAATTACTGATGTCTCATATGATCTAGGCCTAAAATATAACTTGCTGTCTATAAGTCAAATCTGTGACAAAGGATATTGTGTTAAATTTGCACCAAATGAATGTACTATCAAAAACAAATCAACACAACAGGTGCTACTAACAGGGGTGAGAAAGGGAAATGTCTATTTTGCAGATTGGAGCAAAACCCCTGAAGCAGTTTGTCTTGTTGCCAAAAGCACAAATGAGCAAAGCTGGCTATGGCACAAGAGACTGAATCACCTGAACTTCAAAACCATCAACAAGATTGCAAGAAACTCTCTAGTTAAAGGGCTGCCAAATCAAGTGTTCACCAAAGAACATATATGCCAGCCATGTCAAGAAGGAAAGCAGATCAAAGTCTCATTCAAAGGAAAACCTGTCATCTCAACTGAGAGAGTCCTTCAACTACTGCATATGGATTTATTTGGGCCAATAATCCCAGTAAGTTTAAATGGAAGAAAATATGCTTTAGTTGTTGTTGATAATTTTTCCAGGTACACTTGGGTAGTATTCTTGCTGAACAAAAAGGAGACCCAAGTCAAACTACCTGAATTGATGATGAGATTGAGCAATGAAAAGGGCCTAAGCATTGTCAAAATCAGATCTGACAAAGGCACTGAGTTCATTAACTCATACATCAATGAGTATTGCAGCAAAAATGGCATCACTCATGAAACTTCAGCAGCAAGAACACCTCAACAAAATGGGGTTGCTGAAAGAAGGAACAGGACCTTGAAGGAGGCAGCAAGAACCTTGATTGCTGAATCTAAATTGCCTAAAAGGTTCTGGGCTGAAGCCATTAGCACTGCATGTCACACTCAAAACAGGTCCTTAATCACCAAAGGACAAGGTAAAACCCCATATCAAATATGGAAAGGTAGATTGCCCACTGTTGCTTATTTTCACATATTTGGTTGTAAGTGTTTCATCCATAATAATGGGAAAGAGCAATTGAAAGCTTTTGATAGCAAAGCTGATGAAGGAATATTTGTTGGATATTCACAAATCAGCAAGGCTTACAGAGTTTACAATTGCAAAACTCTTATTGTGGAAGAAACACTTCATGTTGTGTTTGATGAATCTATTAATGAGTTCAGGGATAGAAACCTGAATATTGATGAGATAACACAAAGAACAACCAGATTAAGGCTTCAAAGCAAGGAAACAGTGTTTGTGGATGTTGCCCAGCCTGAACTTCATGAAAATCAAAAACTGGACAACCTACCTGATAGCAATCAACCAGTAGACAACCAACCTGAAGGAGAAATTGAACTGACTGACCCCATCCCAGTTCAAAACCAGGTAACAACTACCAATGAAGAAGCAGGCAATGCTGAGGTAGTTAATGGATCCACTATTCAAGGGGGAACCAATGAAAATGTCAACTTACCTGACAATGAGGACAACACCACTGAATATGATCCTGAACTTGATCCTTCAATTAACTTTCCTGAATTTAATGAATCTAGTGATCCAACTTCAGATGAGGACAATCCTCCTGAAAGGATCAGGTCTAGAAGGACTTGGTTGCAAGACCACCCATCTAGCCTGATACTTGGTAATCCAAGTGAAGGGATCAAAACTAGAAGATTTCATGGAGAAAGTGCTCTGTTTTGTTGTTTTCTTTCAGAACAGGAACCTAAAGACATTGAGGAAGCACTACAAGACACCAACTGGATCATAGCCATGCAAGAAGAGCTGAATCAGTTTACCAGAAATGAAGTTTGGAAGCTAGTAGACAGGCCAACCCATCAAGATGTCATTGGAACTAAATGGGTGTTCAAAAACAAGAAAAATGAAAATGACATCATTGTGAGAAACAAAGCAAGATTGGTGGCCAAAGGATATTGTCAATCTGAAGGGATTGATTATGATGAGACTTTTGCTCCAGTGGCCAGACTTGAGGCAATCAGACTCTTCCTAGCATATGCAGCTCACATGAGATTCAAGGTGTATCAAATGGATGTGAAGAGTGCATTTCTTAATGGGGTGCTCAAAGAAGAAGTGTATGTGGAACAACCCCCAGGATTTGAAGAAGGAGACAAGGTGTACAGATTGAAGAAAGCCCTCTATGGCTTAAAACAAGCTCCAAGAGCTTGGTATGATACCTTGTCACAGTTTCTTCTAGATCATGGTTTTGTCAAAGGCACTGTTGACAGAACCTTGTTCAGAATCTGTGAAGGAAATGATATTTTGTTAGTCCAAATCTATGTGGATGACATCATATTTGGATCTCCAAATGAGAAGCTATGTGAGAAGTTCTCCAAACTCATGCAAAGCAAGTTTGAGATGTCCATGATGGGATTGATGAATTTCTTCTTAGGACTTCAGGTCACTCAATCAAAGAAGGGAATATTCATCAATCAGGCCAAGTACACAAGGGACATGATCAAAAAATTTGGATGTGCATCAAGCAAGCCAGTTAGAATTCCTATGAATACTAACTGGAAGATGGATCCTGATGAAGGTGGAGAGTCAACAAATTCTACTAACTACAGAGGAATCATAGGATCACTGCTATATCTCACTGCAAGCAGGCCTGACATCACATTTGCAGTTGGAGTGTGTGCAAGATTTCAAGCCAATCCAAAGAAGAGCCATCTTGATGCTGCCAAGAGAATTCTAAGATATCTCAAGGGATCTGAGAATCTTGGATTATGGTATCCAGCTGATGACAATATTGAGCTCACTGGATACTCAGATGCTGATTATGGAGGATGTAGAATTGACAGAAAATCCACCTCTGGAACATGTCAATTCTTGGGGAACAAGCTTATCTCATGGTTTTCCAAGAAACAAAATACAGTTTCAACTTCAACAACTGAAGCTGAGTATGTAGCAGCTGGAAGTTGCTGTGCTCAGATACTTTGGCTCAGACAACAATTGAGAGATTACAAAGTAATCACAAATGAAGTGCCAATATTCTGTGACAACAATAGTGCAATTGCCATCTCACAGAATCCAGTGCTCCACACCAGATGTAAGCATGTGGACATCAAGCATCATTTCATAAGGGATCATGTGGAGAAGAAAGATATCAAGCTTGTCAAAATTCACACTGATAAGCAAAAAGCTGATATTCTGACCAAGCCTCTAGCTGAAGCAAGGTTCTTGGAATTGTCAGCTGAATTAGGGTTACTTGATCCAGGCAAGATGGAAAAATGAGGAAAGTAAAGCTCATATGAAGGGGGAAGTTCATCAAAGTTGACCAACCTCACTGAAGCTGTCAGCCAAAGAGAGAAACTCAGCAAGGTTGTCCCTGTAGTGCTCAGCAATGTTGGTCAGGGGATTTGTCCAAGTGGGACCCAGTCAGCATCTTTGGGACCCACTCAGGCAGAGCAATCAGGCAATTTGGTCCACACAGAAACCAAAGCACATCTCAGGATGTTTGTCCTAGTTAATTGGATAATTATTGCTATTATTAGCATTGATTAGACATTTAAGAGGTTTCTTGGTCTAAGAGTAGGCCATTTTAGGATGGAGTGTGCTATAAAGATTTTTACCCCCAAAAAGGCAAATCAGCATTTAATGCAGAAATCTTAATAAGATTGCATGAATTCTTGAGCCTTCATCCAAACCATTAAATTACATTCAAAACTCCATCGAACCATTGAAAGTCCACTACCCCACTATATTCAAACGGTTTTTCAAATTACCCACTGTTACATTCCATTAACCAACGGTTAATAAATTCCTTCCATATATAAACCTCTCAATTTTCACCACCATCCTTACGCACTCATAATTCCCAAAACCTTTGAAGTCTCAAAACCTCTAAACCTGCAATTTTTCTCCGAAAAAACCTTCTATTTCTCATATTATCCATGGCACCTAAGATCAAAAGAGAAGAGCTTGTAGACTTCAATGATTCCTCCTTGGACATTGATTTCTCTTATCTTAGCAACCCAAATTCCCTTTGGTTTGAAAAGCTGGTAGCCTTTGATAGCCCAGACTCAGAAGTTCAACAAGTCCTCCAATGGCTGAGGGAGGCAGGGCTAGAAAAATTCCTAGGCACCAAGCCTGATTCCTGCCTGAATCCATTTATGGCAGAATTCTTTGCCTATCTCAGGTGGAAGGGCAAGAAGGGGGATGTGTGCACAAAGCTCACATATGCTGAGGAAGATGAAGAAGAAGAAACTCAACACACAATCATCTTCACTGCAGAGGATTTAGAAGCTAGCTTTGGGCTACCTTCGGAAGGTATGAACCCAGAAATGTACAAGGAAGAAGATGATCAGGAGTTCTATTATTCTTGGATGATAGAACCTAAAAAGGTTGTGAGTGCTCAAAACAAAAACACTTTAAAGCCAGTGTTTAGGCACTTGTTTGATTATGTAGTAAAGAGCCTGTTGAGCCACTCAGGGAGTGTTGAACAAATCAGTATGCCTAAATTGAGAGTGATGGCTGCTGTGATTGACTCTGCTGAGAAGAGAGTCAAGTTCAACTGGAAGAAATTCATTCTTGACAAGATGATGAATGAAAAATTTAAGTTTAAGGAAGTAAAGCACCACAAGGTGGTGGTTGAAGGAAAACTCCAGTTCTGCACAAGAGCCAGCCTGCTCTTGGAAAGATTTGCTCACTACACACACCTCCAAGCAAAGCCAAAACCCTTCCCTGCACAAAAGGTGATGTTTAGGAAGCTGTCTTCTAAGACAGAGAAAAGAAAGCAGGATGCAGTTTCTAAGAAGGCCATCACAATTGTACCAGCAACAAGAGCCTCTCCAAGAAAGAGGAAAGCCCAGCCACCAAAAGCTCAACCAAAGATGAAGAAGATGAAGAAGATTTTGCATGAATCTTCACCAGAAAGTCAGTCAAGAAGTGGAGGAGCCACTTCTGAGGAAATAGAGAAGGTTGCTGAGGAAGGAGTCAACCCTCCTGAAGAGGGTGAAGTATTCAGAGAAATTATCCCACTGCAACCTGAAACAATCACTGAATTCAGAGACCTTGACCAGCCAACAAGGTATGAAAGAAAAAGAAAAATCATCAAGACTTCTGAGAAGCAGAGGTTGATGGAGGAAGAAAAGAAGAAGAAAGAGTTCTTCAAGGAGATTAGACAGGCAAGCAAATCTAACTCCAAATCCAAGTCAAAACCCAACAGCCCTGAAGCCAACTCTCCTGATATTCAATCTAGAAGAATATCTCCAAGGCAAGAAGAAGAGGAGTGCAAGACTCCTGAAGATGCACCAATCATTGCCAAGAAAGTATACTCCCCTGAAGGTGCACCTGATAGATCAGGTATTGATGTGCTGGCAGATTTGGTCAATCTTGAAGATAGACCCTTTTCCCCACTTGATCCAAGACTCCTCTCTTATACCAAACTTCTTGAAACTGCTCTTCAAGAAGGTGATCAAGTTGTTTTCCCACCCATTCCAGCCATTCCAGTTACCTCTTCAGGCACAATGCTCTCAAAAGCGCCTGAATCCCAACCTGCTTTGACCTCTCCTGACCCCAACCCTTCTGAACCCAACTTACCTGAATCCCAGCCAAGCTTACTTGAATCCCATTCCAACCCTCCTGAATCCAACTCTTCTGGAGATGATAGTGGTGAAGAATATACCTATGAGGGGATGTTGAGGCAGATTGCAAGAGCCAATGTGGATGAACTATATCCAGGATTGAAGGCTTATCCCAGGCTGCAACAACAATTCTATGATCTCAGAGCACTTGTTGAGATCAAAGATAGAACCATTGTGGAAATAGCTCAGGCTATTCAGGATAAGGGTGCCAACTGGTGGCAGGTTGAGGAAAATAGGCTGCTACATTTTGCAAATATAAAGAAGACCAGTGTATTAACCACTGAGGCCCTATTTTGCACCATTGTCCATGAAAAGGTGCTTGCTGAAAGAGAGAGGATAGCACAAGGAATCAAGTATCCTGACAGCCCTTCTGATAATGATGATGATGATGATGATCACACCAATCCCAATCCCCCTGGTATCAA
Organism: Galeopsis tetrahit; assembly: GCA_963675135.1. Lineage (NCBI taxonomy): Eukaryota > Viridiplantae > Streptophyta > Magnoliopsida > Lamiales > Lamiaceae > Galeopsis > Galeopsis tetrahit. The sequence goes on from OY776122.1 coordinate 38,568,702, forward strand.
CTCAGCTCAGGTACATTACTTGACCTTTCATTCTGTGAAGGACTCTGATCATTCAGAGGAGTTGACCAAAGATGGTGACTCAGTCCAAGATGCATTGGCCAAGGATGGTTCTTATGAACCTGAGGCACAGCTTGACAATGCTGAGACTTCCATAGGAGAAGCTGGTTTGGCTAAAGCCTCATCAATGTCAGGCAAGTTGGACATTGACCAGCCTTTAGTCATTCAGGATGACTCAGTGGACTTGGGATGTCCAAGCACTGTGATCTCCCAACAACTGCCCTCTGTGGATCCTGTTGAGGATATAGAGGTGTCAGGTTTAGAAATTGAAGGAGTTGAAAAGGCTGTGAGTGCTGAAAAATCAGAGGGAGATGATGGTGAGGAGTGTGTGATCACTGGTTCCTTGAGTGCACCACAAATAGAGGGAGAGGAAGTAGAAATATTGGGTGCAGCCCAATTTGAGAGTCAGGCTATTCTTCAAGTCAAATCTGAACTTGATGAATCCCTTGGTGAAAGGAGGCCTGATTCTCCAGTGAATGTGAGTTTATCTCTTGAAAATGAAGAAGAAAAGAATAAAGTTGAAAATGAGAGAAAAGGTGCTGATGTATCAGACCTTATGGGAGAAAAAGAAATAGAGGGTGATGAGGGAGTTTTTACTAACACTATCAGTTTTGCAGATTCAGTTGCTGTCACTCTTGAGCAAATTTTTGCAGATGCCTCCCTGACAGATATACCAGTTGATGCTGACACTGATCTTGAAGCAGTATCAGCAAATGTGTCCACACTCAACCAGATCTACTTTGAACAAGCCAACACTTCTGAGGCTCACTTTCAGATGGCTACTCAGACTGCATCCATCATTGAAGAGCAGTCAGAGAAGTTGGACACACTAGTCAGGGAAGTTGAGAAAGCTCATGCAACCACTGCTGATACCTTAGATGGCCAAGGCAAGACTCTAGCCTCTGTGGAGATGAGGCTCACAGGGTCAGAAGAAGTGATCTTTCCTACTCTTGATGCAAGAATATGTGGAGTTGAAACTGGACTTCAAACAGTTTCAACTGAAGTAACAAAGGCCAAGGATGCTATGGTCAAATTCACAAGATCTGTGAAGAAAGAGCAAGATGGTCTCAAAAATTTGTACAAGCACAATGTAAAAGCCTTGAGAAAGACCATCAAGGATACTTTAAGGCAGAGGACAGCAGCACAGAGAAAGAAGGCAGAAGAGTTGAAAGCTGCTATGGTGAAGGAAGCTGCTGAAAAGTTCACTGTTGAACTCATGGCCAAAGTGTCTGACCAAGTTGTGGCCAATCTCACTGAACAGCTTCAGGCCAAACTTGATCAATCACTGAAAGCCACATTGGATGCCATAGTTTCCCAAAAGATGAAGCCTGTTCACACCTTTTTGAGCATGGCAGATGATAAAATGCAAAACATTCATGATGAGAATGTTTACCTACTGCAGGAATTGAAGTCCCTCACTCATTCCCACTCACATCTCTCTGTCACTATGAGTGAATTGAAGCCCCAATGTTTTGATAATGCCAAAAAGGGGGAAAGACAGAGAGCAAGGGCAAAGGGGACCTTGGTAATTGGTGAATCCAAGGGAAAGGAGAGAGTCCCTGAAGTTGAGGAGGAAGCAGTAGAAGACATTGGGAAAGGCAAAGGCCCAATGAATGTTGAAGATTTAACTGAGGAAGAGCAGATTCAAATAGCTGTCAAGGAGTCCATGGTATCAGCTATGGAAAGTCAGGCAAGAAAGCTTCAAAGGCCAGGTGGTGAGTCTATAGGACTTGAACCTCAAGAGAAGGTTGCTGAAGTGAGGGGGAAGGTGACAAGGTCATCTGAAAGAAAGAGGAAGGAACTGCAAGCCTTCAATGAATTCCCAACCAGCCTGACTTTGCCATCAGAATTTCAATCTGAAGAATCTACTCCAGCAAGGAAATCAAAGAGAATGAAGAAAGCAGTCCTGATGCCTGCTATTGAAGAAATTGAAGAGGAAGTACATGACAGAGAGCCTGAAGAAGTAGTGCCCAAGCTTGCTGATGATCCTTCCAAATTGTTTGAAGAAGGATTTGGGAAAGATCCAGAAACTCAGGAAAAGCTAGCTCTCCTAAGAGCTAAAGAAAGAATGGATCAGTTGGTTGAGGCCAACAAAGCAAGAGATGGGAGAAGGGCAAACTTCAAAGCTCCAAGAAGGAGGGCTTCATACAAAAGGCTCAAACCTCAAATGCTGCAAAGATGGGACACTCAGTACCCTCACCATGATAAGTGGGTTCCAATCTCACTGAATGATGCATGGGAGGAGGCCAAGAGAAGTTTTGTTTATGACTTCTATGTCATTGGAAAGTGGCTTGGTGAGAGTGTGGATGAAATCTTTGTTCAGTTCATGTTTGAGAACCACAGGGATCTCTACCAAAAGCTGTTTGCAGCAGCTGAGATGGCAAAAGTGGAGTTCAAGGCCCCTGGTCCAATTCTGTACATGCCTCCTAAGTTCAATGGGAACTTGATTGATGAAGGGAAGATTCTGGAGGAGTTCATCAACATCATGAAGATGGAGAAGATGAAGATAAGCCCTAGAGGCTCCAACAAGGATGTTTGGGAGCTGAAGAAGAGGGTCTGGGCTCAATATGGCATTGCTCCCCAAGATGATGGAACTCTCTGATGGATAAGTTTATCCCTTCCCAACTCTTTTTTTTATGTTTGCTGATGATGTTGTTATTCTTGTATCAGTTAGTATGTCCTTTTAATTTTCTGATCTGTAATGCTCCATGATATATAAAAGGACCAATGATTTTCTATCAAGAGATAACAACTCATTATCTCAACTAACCTAACATGACAAATATTACTTGATTTATTGTACTAACAGTTTCTTTCAGGCAAGTTGACCAGTTCACTCTCCCTGAAGGTAATATTGAGTATAAGTCAAGGTTCCTCTGTAATAGGTTTTGGCATCATCAAAAAGGGGGAAATTGTTGGGAATAAAATGATTTTGATCTAGATACCAAAACCCCTGATTGATGATGTACAGTTTAGTTGAGATATGCTCAAAGTATTGTTCAGGCAAGTTGTCCCAGAACACTTGATGTATAGTATGCTTAAGTTAAAATCTCAGAAATGTTATGAGATATTAGTGATCAGGATAGTTGTCCAAAGCTGGAATGTTAGGCAGCTTGATAGGTCCATAGGACAAAGTTACTGATCTATTCAAGACAAACTTACCAAATGGACAACCTGGCTGAAGAAGTTCAAGTATACTGAAGCTGTGCTCATAAATGCAAAAGATTTAGGCAGTTGAAGTACAAATGATCAAGAGAATTAAATGTCAAAAGCTTACAGAAGATACATTCAATGAAGCATTTATTGCCAATCATGCCTGAACCAAGCATTAAAGACTTAGAGCATTAAAAAGTGAAGCATTGAATGAATGTTGGAACATTCTAAAACTGCAGCAGGAATGTTCAGGGAGCTTGTCCCATCTGACTGTTGGTTGTGTGTAAAGTTTGCCACAAATCAACCTAGGACAATGTGCAAAATTGGAAACTGACACAAGTCTTCTCAGCCGCATTTGTCAGAAGTCAACACATTCATTCAAGCAACCATTGAAGACCTCTTTTACACAGTGGATAAAAGGATGTCAAGCTTCATAGCCGTTTCAATGGTGCTGCAAATAGACATATTTGAATTGCTAATCCCTCCAACGGTTAGTTGTTCAAATTGCCTATAAATACAGAAGTGATCAAAGGAATTCATATCCAACTACAAGCTATCAAACTATCATCAAGCTTTCAAAAGGAAACCAAGCTGTTCTCTAGAATTCCAAGTTTCCTGAATCACTTCAAGTCAGCTAAGCCAATCTTTGTAAACATCCTAGCTTAGCATTGAGATATCCTAAGCCTTTACACTGTTCTTATTGTAAAGGATATCTCTATTAGTTGGAATCAAACCTCAAACCTCATCTCATTTAGTGAAGAGAGTGTTTGTTGTAGAAGTGAGGAGTTAAGGACTGTTAGTGTGAAACACAGCCTTAACGCAGTGAGATTGAGCACTAGGACTCAAGTTATCCTAGGGATCAAGACACTAAGAGAGTGTTGTTGATCAGTGCACCTTGGCACTATAAAACAAGCTAATTCCATTGAGAAGGAATTATCCTGTTCAATCAGGGAAAGTGGATGTAGGAGCTTGAGTCTCTGAACCACTATAAACTTGTGTCTCATTTACTTACTGCATTCTTAACTTCACTCCATTCAATCATATTTCAAAGATTCATAACTCAGTAAGTAAGAAAATCTGTTTTGGACAAAGTCCCTGATAACCTGTATTTTCAGAAATCAACTTGGAGTATTTCTTTGAGTAAAGGCCAACCACATTCCGCACTTAGCAACTCTTTTAGATATTTAGCCAACTGATCACTTAATAGTAATCAGTAGGACAAGTATCTATCAAAGTTCACACTCAGGCCAGTTGTGAGACAACTTGCCTGATAAGACCAGTTTATCAAAAAAAAAAAAAAAAGAATTTGCATACACAAGTGCATTCCCCCCCCCCCCCCATACACTTGTGTTATACTCCACCAAGGACCAACAGGTTCATACTTAACGGTCCTACAATTGTTGGGACCTACCCCTAACCCTAGCGGGCCACGGGCTAAACGGGCCACTAACAGGCTACAATAATTTTTTTCTTTTAAAATTAAAGGTCTCAATTGATACGTCCAATAATCAAATAAAATAGAAAAATAAATAATGAATTAATGATCGGTAATGATAAAACAAAAGTATGATTTAACCACAATTCTAGAACTCATTAGTCCTTAATAAGGCCAAATAAAGCTAAACAAATATCATAATCTAATAAAAAAAATAGTAATACTGACTAATAGAGGGTAATGTGATGCTTAATGCTTGTAGTTATGGTTATTGGTCAAATGATCCAAAATTTGTTCTCAGATAATTTATTTAAAAAAAAAAAAAAAAAAGGGTACAACTCGGGCTAGCGGGCTGGCCCTTTAGCCCTGCGGGCTAACCGGCCCGAGTAAAAAAAGCCTGAATTTAATCGGGCCAACAATTCATTAACCCTAACCCTACATTTTTCAGGGTTAAACGGGCCAGCCCGGTTAGCCCGACCCGGATAAAAATCTCTAATTAAAGTAATATAACAAAATATGGAAAGGTTGTTATAAATTTCAAAAAGATTATGTAATGTCTATCAAAGTCGCTCACTTCCATAATTTGGCCGTAAATTGACTCCATCGCTAAAATCTATTCCCAAATTAAGTGGGCCCAAAATCCAATATTCAACAACATTATTTTTTTTGATATTATCTTGGAAATCGAATAAGTGTCTGTCACAGAAAATCACTTTCCAAATTAATCACGCTCAAGTATTATATATTATAAATAATGATAATCTTGATTATCAAATATTTCAATTTCTTGATATCCCTATCAAATAGATGAAGAATTATTACTTCATATAGAGTTTTTCTACTGTGAGCCAAAGGTTCGTCGTCGTGTCTTATAATATGCGTCCAATTAAAAGTTGACTCATCATTTGGCTTTACCATGTGCGATAGCACTTCGCCATTAGATAAAATATTTAATTTTTTTAAATATAAAATTACTGAAATATCCTTATAGTATTTTTTTAAAAAATATCCCCAAAGTTTTTTACCGAGTCAGGGTGGGCCGTAGATCTCGAGGCCCGAAAGAAAGCCCAATCCAATTCGAGTCAACCCGGACCCGACACAATATATCACAGCCCGGACCCGACTCGAGATCTGCAGCCATGTTTCTTGCAAAATATCAATTACAAACCGTTCATCTGCTATCATCTTTTCAAGCATTTGTAGCCTCTTTTGCAGCTCTTGGTCATGCATTCTCATCCCCCCATTATTCTATTCAGCGGCCACCAATCGTTGCTCAATTTCGTATATTTCTTTAACCATTTCACATTTTTTTGGTGAAATATTCAATTTGATCATTCAATCCTTCACATGGTGCTCCATTTTCATCCTCGAACGACTTGTTGATTACTTGTTTGCCACCAACCTCTTCTTTTTTCTATTCAGATTCACTCATTGATGACGAACACATTCTACTTAATTAATTGCAACTTCTATACTAACAAATTTATTAACAATTTTCTTTTCGCAATCGAGTAATAAAAAATAAATGCATGCTTCATGAAAAAACATAAAATCAGTACAAGAAAACTACTGAAAACGATTGAACAAGCCTAATTCTATGCAAATATGCACTAATAACTCCACACATATCAAGATTTAATGAATTTCATGCCTATGAAAATAAATAAATGCAATTTGAAGTAGAATCAACTTCTTGAAATTAATATGATCGAATTAATGATGAGAATAAAATAATAAATGAGAACTGGTATATATAAGCCCAAAAAAATTGGATAAATTTTGCCTATCACATATAGTTGGTAAGAATTGAAAGAAATATATTATATATGAATAATGATAGAACTCTATATTTATATATATTTACTAATTACGTATTATTCTCTCCGTCCAATTTTATAATTTTCATTTTCGTGATGGAGTACAATTAAAGTAATATAACAAAATATGGAAAAGTTTGTGATAAATTTCAAAAAGATTATGTAATCTCTATCAAAGTCGCTCACTTCCATAATTTGGCCGTAAATTGACTCCATCGATAAAATCTATTCCCAAATTAAGTGGGCCCAAAATTCAATATTCAACAACATTATATATAATTTTTTGATATTATCTTGGAAATCGAATAAGTGTCTGTCACCAAAAATCACTTTCCAAATTAATCACGCTCAAGTATTATATATTATAAATAATGATAATCTTGATTATCAAATATTTCAATTTCCTGATATCCATATCAAATAGATGAAGAATTATTACTTCATATAGAGTTTTTCTACTGTGAGCCAGAGGTTCGTCGTCGTGCCTTATAATATGCGTCCAATTAAAAGTTGACTCATCATTTGGCTTTACCATGTGCGATAGCACTTCGCCATTAGATAAAATATTTAATTTTTTTAAATATAAAATTACTGAAATATCCTTATAGTATTTTTTTAAAAAATATCCCAAAAGTTTTTTCCCGAGTCAGGGTGGGCCGTAGATCTCGAGGCCCGAAAGAAAGCCCAATCCAATTCGAGTCAACCCGGACCCGACACAATATATCACAGCCCGGACCCGACTCGAGATCTGCAGCCATGTTTCTTGCAAAATATCAATTACAAACCGTTCATCTGCTATCATCTTTTCAAGCATTTGTAGCCTCTTTTGCAGCTCTTGGTCATGCATTCTCATCCCCCCATTATTCTATTCAGCGGCCACCAATCGTTCCTCAATTTCGTATATTTCTTTAACCATTTCACTTTTTTTTGGTGAAATATTCAATTTGATCATTCAATCCTTCACATGGTGCTCCCTTTTCATCCTCGAACGACTTGTTGATTACTTGTTTGCCACCAACCTCTTCTTTTTTCTATTCAGATTCACTCATTGATGATGAACACATTCTACTTAATTAATTGCAACTTCTATACTAACAAATTTATTAACAATTTTCTTTTCGCAATCGAGTAATAAAAAATAAATGCATGCTTCATGAAAAAACATAAAATCAGTACAAGAAAACTACTGAAAACGATTGAACAAGCCTAATTCTATGCAAATATGCACTAATAACTCCACACATATCAAGATTTAATGAATTTCATGCCTATGAAAATAAATAAATGCAATTTGAAGTAGAATCAACTTCTTGAAATTAATATGATCGAATTAATGATGAGAATAAAATAATAAATGAGAACTGGTATATATAAGCCCAAAAAAATTGGATAAATTTTGCCTATCACATATAGTTGGTAAGAATTGAAAGAAATATATTATATATGAATAATGATAGAACTCTATATTTATATATATTTACTAATTACGTATTATTCTCTCCGTCCAATTTTATAATTTTCATTTTCGTGATGGAGTACAATTAAAGTAATATAACAAAATATGGAAAAGTTTGTGATAAATTTCAAAAAGATTATGTAATCTCTATCAAAGTCGCTCACTTCCATAATTTGGCCGTAAATTGACTTCATCGCTAAAATCTATTCCCAAATTAAGTGGGCCCAAAATTCAATATTCAACAACATTATATATAATTTTTTGATATTATCTTGGAAATCGAATAAGTGCCTGTCACCAAAAATCACTTTCCAAATTAATCACGCTCAAGTATTATATATTATAAATAATGATAATCTTGATTATCAAATATTTCAATTTCCTGATATCCCTATCAAATAGATGAAGAATTATTACTTCATATAGAGTTTTTCTACTGTGAGCCAGAGGTTCGTCGTCGTGCCTTATAATATGCGTCCGATTAAAAGTTGACTCATCATTTGGCTTTACCATGTGCGATAACACTTCGCCATTAGATAAAATATTTAATTTTTTTAAATATAAAATTACTGAAATATCCTTATAGTATTTTTTAAAAAATATCCCAAAAGTTTTTTCCCGAGTCAGGGTGGGCCGTAGATCTCGAGGCCCGAGAGAAAGCCCAATCTAATTCGAGTCACCCCGGACCCGACACAATCTGGCACAGCCCGGACCCGACTCGAGATCTGCAGCCATGTTTCTTGCAAAATATCAATTACAAACCGTTCATCTGCTATCATCTTTTCAAGCATTTGTAGCCTCTTTTGCAGCTCTTGGTCATGCATTCTCATCCCCCCATTATTCTATTCAGCGGCCACCAATCGTTGCTCAATTTCGTATATTTCTTTAACCATTTCACATTTTTTTGGTGAAATATTCAATTTGATCATTCAATACTTCACATGGTGCTCCATTTTCATCCTCGAACGACTTGTTGATTACTTGTTTGCCACCAACCTCTTCTTTTTTCTATTCAGATTCACTCATTGATGATGAACACATTCTACTTAATTAATTGCAACTTCTATACTAACAAATTTATTAACAATTTTCTTTTCGCAATCGAGTAATAAAAAATAAATGCATGCTTCATGAAAAAACATAAAATCAGTACAAGAAAACTACTGAAAACGATTGAACAAGCCTAATTCTATGCAAATATGCACTAATAACTCCACACATATCAAGATTTAATGAATTTTATGCCTATGAAAATAAATAAATGCAATTTGAAGTAGAATCAACTTCTTGAAATTAATATGATCGAATTAATGATGAGAATAAAATAATAAATGAGAACTGGTATATATAAGCCCAAAAAAATTGGATAAATTTTGCCTATCACATATAGTTGGTAAGAATTGAAAGAAATATATTATATATGAATAATGATAGAACTCTATATTTATATATATTTACTAATTACGTATTATTCTCTCCGTCCAATTTTATAATTTTCATTTTCGTGATGGAGTACAATTAAAGTAATATAACAAAATATGGAAAAGTTTGTGATAAATTTCAAAAAGATTATGTAATCTCTATCAAAGTCGCTCACTTCCATAATTTGGCCGTAAATTGACTCCATCGCTAAAATCTATTCCCAAATTAAGTGGGCCCAAAATTCAATATTCAACAACATTATATATAATTTTTTGATATTATCTTGGAAATCGAATAAGTGCCTGTCACCAAAAATCACTGTCCAAATTAATCACGCTCAAGTATTATATATTATAAATAATGATAATCTTGATTATCAAATATTTCAATTTCCTGATATCCCTATCAAATAGATGAAGAATTATTACTTCATATAGAGTTTTTCTACTGTGAGCCAGAGGTTCGTCGTCGTGCCTTATAATATGCGTCCAATTAAAAGTTGACTCATCATTTGGCTTTACCATGTGCGATAGCACTTCGCCATTAGATAAAATATTTAATTTTTTTAAATATAAAATTACTGAAATATCCTTATAGTATTTTTTAAAAAATATCCCAAAAGTTTTTTCCCGAGTCAGGGTGGGCCGTAGATCTCGAGGCCCGAGAGAAAGCCCAATCTAAATCGAGTCACCCCGGACCCGACACAATCTGGCACAGCCCGGACCCGACTCGAGATCTGCAGCCATGTTTCTTGCAAAATATCAATTACAAACCGTTCATCTGCTATCATCTTTTCAAGCATTTGTAGCCTCTTTTGCAGCTCTTGGTCATGCATTCTCATCCCCCCATTATTCTATTCAGCGGCCACCAATCGTTGCTCAATTTCGTATATTTCTTTAACCATTTCACATGTTTTTGGTGAAATATTCAATTTGATCATTCAATCCTTCACATGGTGCTCCATTTTCATCCTCGAACGACTTTTTGATTACTTGTTTGCCACCAACCTCTTCTTTTTTCTATTCAGATTCACTCATTGATGATGAACACATTCTACTTAATTAATTGCAACTTCTATACTAACAAATTTATTAACAATTTTCTTTTCGCAATCGAGTAATAAAAAATAAATGCATGCTTCATGAAAAAACATAAAATCAGTACAAGAAAACTACTGAAAACGATTGAACAAGCCTAATTCTATGCAAATATGCACTAATAACTCCACACATATCAAGATTTAATGAATTTTATGCCTATGAAAATAAATAAATGCAATTTGAAGTAGAATCAACTTCTTGAAATTAATATGATCGAATTAATGATGAGAATAAAATAATAAATGAGAACTGGTATATATAAGCCCAAAAAAATTGGATAAATTTTGCCTATCACATATAGTTGGTAAGAATTGAAAGAAATATATTATATATGAATAATGATAGAACTCTATATTTATATATATTTACTAATTACGTATTATTCTCTCCGTCCAATTTTATAATTTTCATTTTCGTGATGGAGTACAATTAAAGTAATATAACAAAATATGGAAAAGTTTGTGATAAATTTCAAAAAGATTATGTAATCTCTATCAAAGTCGCTCACTTCCATAATTTGGCCGTAAATTGACTCCATCGCTAAAATCTATTCCCAAATTAAGTGGGCCCAAAATTCAATATTCAACAACATTATATATAATTTTTTGATATTATCTTGGAAATCGAATAAGTGCCTGTCACCAAAAATCACTGTCCAAATTAATCACGCTCAAGTATTATATATTATAAATAATGATAATCTTGATTATCAAATATTTCAATTTCCTGATATCCCTATCAAATAGATGAAGAATTATTACTTCATATAGAGTTTTTCTACTGTGAGCCAGAGGTTCGTCGTCGTGCCTTATAATATGCGTCCAATTAAAAGTTGACTCATCATTTGGCTTTACCATGTGCGATAGCACTTCGCCATTAGATAAAATATTTAATTTTTTTAAATATAAAATTACTGAAATATCCTTATAGTATTTTTTAAAAAATATCCCAAAAGTTTTTTCCCGAGTCAGGGTGGGCCGTAGATCTCGAGGCCCGAGAGAAAGCCCAATCTAAATCGAGTCACCCCGGACCCGACACAATCTGGCACAGCCCGGACCCGACTCGAGATCTGCAGCCATGTTTCTTGCAAAATATCAATTACAAACCGTTCATCTGCTATCATCTTTTCAAGCATTTGTAGCCTCTTTTGCAGCTCTTGGTCATGCATTCTCATCCCCCCATTATTCTATTCAGCGGCCACCAATCGTTGCTCAATTTCGTATATTTCTTTAACCATTTCACATGTTTTTGGTGAAATATTCAATTTGATCATTCAATCCTTCACATGGTGCTCCATTTTCATCCTCGAACGACTTGTTGATTACTTGTTTGCCACCAACCTCTTCTTTTTTCTATTCAGATTCACTCATTGATGATGAACACATTCTACTTAATTAATTGCAACTTCTATACTAACAAATTTATTAACAATTTTCTTTTCGCAATCGAGTAATAAAAAATAAATGCATGCTTCATGAAAAAACATAAAATCAGTACAAGAAAACTACTGAAAACGATTGAACAAGCCTAATTCTATGCAAATATGCACTAATAACTCCACACATATCAAGATTTAATGAATTTTATGCCTATGAAAATAAATAAATGCAATTTGAAGTAGAATCAACTTCTTGAAATTAATATGATCGAATTAATGATGAGAATAAAATAATAAATGAGAACTGGTATATATAAGCCCAAAAAAATTTGATAAATTTTGCCTATCACATATAGTTGGTAAGAATTGAAAGAAATATATTATATATGAATAATGATAGAACTCTATATTTATATATATTTACTAATTACGTATTATTCTCTCCGTCCAATTTTATAATTTTCATTTTCGTGATGGAGTACAATTAAAGTAATATAACAAAATATGGAAAAGTTTGTGATAAATTTCAAAAAGATTATGTAATCTCTATCAAAGTCGCTCACTTCCATAATTTGGCCGTAAATTGACTCCATCGCTAAAATCTATTCCCAAATTAAGTGGGCCCAAAATTCAATATTCAACAACATTATATATAATTTTTTGATATTATCTTGGAAATCGAATAAGTGTCTGTCACCAAAAATCACTTTCCAAATTAATCACGCTCAAGTATTATATATTATAAATAATGATAATCTTGATTATCAAATATTTCAATTTCCTGATATCCCTATCAAATAGATGAAGAATTATTACTTCATATAGAGTTTTTCTACTGTGAGCCAGAGGTTCGTCGTCGTGTCTTATAATATGCGTCCAATTAAAAGTTGACTCATCATTTGGCTTTACCATGTGCGATAGCACTTCGCCATTTGATAAAATATTTAATTTTTTTAAATATAAAATTACTGAAATATCCTTATAGTATTTTTTAAAAAATATCCCAAAAGTTTTTTCCCGAGTCAGGGTGGGCCGTAGATCTCGAGGCCCGAGAGAAAGCCCAATCTAATTCGAGTCACCCGGACCCGACACAATCTGGCACAGCCCGGACCCGACTCGAGATCTGCAGCCATGTTTCTTGCAAAATATCAATTACAAACCGTTCATCTGCTATCATCTTTTCAAGCATTTGTAGCCTCTTTTGCAGCTCTTGGTCATGTATTCTCATCCCCCCATTATTCTATTCAGCGGCCACCAATCGTTGCTCAATTTCGTATATTTCTTTAACCATTTCACATTTTTTTGGTGAAATATTCAATTTGATCATTCAATCCTTCACATGGTGCTCCATTTTCATCCTCGAACGACTTGTTGATTACTTGTTTGCCACCAACCTCTTCTTTTTTCTATTCAGATTCACTCATTGATGATGAACACATTCTACTTAATTAATTGCAACTTCTATACTAACAAATTTATTAACAATTTTCTTTTCGCAATCGAGTAATAAAAAATAAATGCATGCTTCATGAAAAAACATAAAATCAGTACAAGAAAACTACTGAAAACGATTGAACAAGCCTAATTCTATGCAAATATGCACTAATAACTCCACACATATCAAGATTTAATGAATTTCATGCCTATGAAAATAAATAAATGCAATTTGAAGTAGAATCAACTTCTTGAAATTAATATGATCGAATTAATGATGAGAATAAAATAATAAATGAGAACTGGTATATATAAGCCCAAAAAAATTGGATAAATTTAGCCTATCACATATAGTTGGTAAGAATTGAAAGAAATATATTATATATGAATAATGATAGAACTCTATATTTATATATATTTACTAATTACGTATTATTCTCTCCGTCCAATTTTATAATTTTCATTTTCTTGAGGGAGTACAATTAAAGTAATATAACAAAATATGGAAAAGTTTGTGATAAATTTCAAAAAGATTATGTAATCTCTATCAAAGTCGCTCACTTCCATAATTTGGCCGTAAATTGACTCCATCGCTAAAGTCTATTCCCAAATTAAGTGGGCCCAAAATTAAATATTCAACAACATCATATATATTTTTTTGATATTATCTTGGAAATCGAATAAGTGTCTGTCACCAAAAATCACTTTCCAAATTAATCACGCTCAAGTGTTATATATCATAAATAATGATAATCTTGATTATCAAATTATGGGAAAGTTTGTGATAAATTTCAAAAATATTATGTAATCTCTATCAAAGTCGCTCACTTCCATAATTTGGCCATAAATTGACTCCATCGCTAAAATCTATTCCCAAATTAAGTGGACCCAAAATTCAATATTCAACAACATTATATATATTTTTTTTGATATTATCTTGGAAATCGAATAAGTGTCTGTCAACAAAAATACTTCCCAAATTAATCACGCTCAAGTATTATATATTATAAATAATGATAATCTTGATTATCAAATATTTCAATTTTTTGATATCTCTCTCAAATAGATGAAGAATTATTACTTCATATAGAGTTTTTCTACTGTGAGTCAGGAGTTCGTCGTCGTGTCTTATAATATGCGTCCAATTAAAAGTTGACTAATCATTTGGCTTTACCATGTGCGATAGCACTTCGCCATTTGATAAAATATTTATTTTTTTTAAATATAAAATTACTGAAATATCATTATAGTATTTTTTGAAAAATATCCCAAATTTTTTTTCCCGAGTCAGGGTGGGCCGTAGATCTCGAGGCCCCATAGAAAGCCCAATTCAATTCGAGTCAACCCGGACATTAAAAAATCTAGCATAGCCCGGACCCGACTCGAGATCTGCAGTCATGTTTCTTGCAAAATATCCATTACAAACCGTTCATCTGCTATCATCTTTTCAAGCATTTAGTAGCCTCTTTTGCAGCTCTTGGTCATGCATCCTCATCCCCCCATTATTCTATTAAGCGGCCACCAATCGCTGCTCGATTTCGTATATTTTTTTAACCATTTCAGACCTTTTTTTGGTGAAATATTCAATTTGATCATTCAATTCCTTCACATGTTGCTCCCTTTTCATCCTCGAACGACTTGCTGATTACTTGTTTGCCACCAACCTCTTCTTTTTTTCTATTCAGATTCGCTCATTGATGATGAACAGATTCTACTTAACTAATTGCAACTTCTATACTAACAAATTTATTAACAATTTTCTTTTCTCAATCGTGTAGTAAAAAATAAATGCATGCTTCATGAAAAAATATAAAATCAGTACAAGAAAACTACTCAAAACAATTGAACAAGCCTAATTCTATGCAAATATGCACTAATAACTCTATACATATCAAGATTTAATGAATTTCATGCCTATGAAAATAAATAAATGCAATTTGAAGTAGAATCAACTTCTTGAAATTAATATGATCGAATTAATGATGAGTAGAAAATAATGAATGAAAACTAGTATATATAATGCCAAAAAAGTTGGATAAATTTAGCCTATCACATATAGTTGGTAAGAATTGATGGACATATATATATATATATATTATATATGAATAATGATACCACTCTATATTTATATATATTTACTAATTACGTATTTTTCCCTCCGTCCAATTTTATAATTTTCATTTTCGTGAGGGAGTATAATTAAAGTAATACAACAAAATATGGAAAAGGTTGTGATAAATTTCAAAAAGATTATGTAATCTCTATCAAAGTCGCTCACTTCCATAATTTGGCCGTAAATTGACTCCATCGCTAAAATCTATTCCCAAATTAAGTGGGACCAAAATCCAATATTCAACAACATAATTTTTTTGATATTATCTTGGAAATCGAATAAGTGTCTGTCACCAAAAACCACTTCCCAAATTAATCCTTCTCAAGTATTATATATTAGAAATAATGATAATCTTGATTATCAAATATTTCAATTTTTTGATATCTCTCTCATATAGATGAAAAATTATTACTTCATATAGAGTTTTTCTACTGTGAGCCAGGGGTTCGTCGTCGTGTCTTATAATTTAGTTAATTTATGCTCTGATGTAATGTCCATGCTCTGATATGTTTGCTCAACTATCAACATGCCTGTAATGATCTCTTATTTGAATGATAGTTGAACACATTTTGAATCAACATTACTGAATTCTAACTTGTCTGACTTATCAACCTATATGCAAATGAAAACAGAAAATACACTAACACATTTTCTTTCAGGGAACTTGACCTCAGTCACCTTCACTGAAGTAGAATGTAATAAGTGTAATCAAGTCACCTTTGCATAGATTGTATAGGTTTTGGCATCATCAGAAAGGAGGAAATTGTTAGGAATAAAATGAGTTTTGATTATGATACCAAAACCCCCTGAGACATGCCAAGTAGATAAGTAAATTTCAATAAACATGTTTCAGGACTGTTGGAACATGTAAACTAAGACAGGTAGAGGAGGTGATTTGTTAGGCCACTCTTAGATTAATAGATGCACTAGTTGAGGGGGAACACATGCTCACAAGTTGATTCTGTTCAAGTCCCCTCAAGGCTCAGTTTCTGGATTGACCCCAAGTCTGCTGAAGGACAAGTATGCTGATCAAAGTTAAGACAAAATGGAACAACCTATCTAAAGATCAACTAAGTAGAATAAATCCTAAAGATAAAGTATACTACAAGAATTGTCAAGATTAGAAGAGTTGTCCAGCAATATTGTCTCAGTACAATTGAAATAGAACAAGCTTTGAAGTTCAAGGCCAACTTTGCTGAAGAGGTCAAGTCCACTTTTCCAAGACATATATGCTCAGAGAACTATTCTAAGAAGTCATGGAAAGAGGAAGAGCCAAATCATCTGCAGAGCTCAAGAGCCAACACTACTGATAAGGAAACTCTGCTGAAACTAATAAGTAGTGTTGACCAAGTGATAAGGAATGTTGTCCTTATCTCAGGATCATTGATAAGAAGAGATGTCCATGTTTGACCAAGTGAATCTTGAAGTCAGACATTGGGAAAAGTGCTGCAGAATGAAGACAAAGTGGTTACAGCCGTTTATTTCCCAAGTTAAGGACATGTCACTATCAGAATCTGTCTTCCAGTTTGAAGATTTCAAGGAAGACATTTATAGACATTTGAGGCTGCCTCTCCAACGGGCAAATCCTCAAATTTGTCTATAAATACAGAAGTGTGAAGACCATTTGAAGCATCCAATCTACTGAATCCAACTACAACTACTCTAAAGCTTCAAAGTCCTCAAAAGACACTCTTAGTCTTCAAACACTTCATTCTAAGTTGAGCCCCATTGTATAATCCATACAAAGCTTAGAGAGATATCCTATCCTTATACACTGATCCTCATTGTAAAGGATATCTCATTAGTTGGAACCTTACTTCAACCCCTATACCTCTCAAGTGAGAAAGTTAGAAGGTTGTAGTAGTAGAAGTGGAAGGAGCTGACTGTTGAGAGAAGAACAGTACAGTTCTGAGTTGAGAAAGGGTATTAGGACTCTTGACATCCTAGGGATCAAGGCACCAAGGAGTGGTGTGGTTGATCAAGTGCACCTTGGCACTATAAAACAAGTTAATTCCAAGAGTGAAGGAATTATCCTGTTAAATCAGGGAAAGTGGATGTAGGAGCTTGAGTCTCTGAACCACTATAAACTCTTATATTGATTTACATTCAAAGTACTTTACATACATTCAACACTGCACACAAACTGGACTTTCAAAGATACATATCACAAACTGTGCAAAACAAGATTTGGACAAGTTCCCTGAACTGGATAAACTATTAAGGTGATTTCAGAATTAAAAGGAGTTTAAACTAAAGGGCCAACCACTAATTCCGCACATATAACTCTCTTAGATAGTTATTCAACTAAGTATTCAATAGTACTTAGTAGCTTGGGTATCTATAAAGAGTTCATCATATCAGCAGAGTTGTCCAGGACAACCTTGCGGAAGACTGGTTTGATCAAAGTTTGAAAAGAAATTGCATACAAGTGTATCCCCCCCCCCATACACTTGTTATATACTCCTTTCAGGACCAACAAGTGGTATCAGAGCAGGGGTTCAAAGACCACTGCTTCTGAAAATCCATCTTGATTTTCAAAATCACATATTTGGTGTGGTCACTGAACTGATTTTTATCTGAAATCTATCATATATGTATCTAACCCATCTTGTTTTGAGATATGGCCAACAACAATGCTGCTGTTCCACCTCCTGCTGTTCAAGGACTGGACAATATGGCCACCAATCCAGTTAACCATATATCACACCACAAGTTACCCATGTTCTCGATTGATAATTATGATTTCTGGAAATCAGAATGAGAGCTCATCTTGCATCTCTCCACACTGACATGTTGAGGGTAATTACAAGAGGACCCTATATGTTCACTCAGCTTAACCCCAGATTGACTGATGAACAAAGAGCAGACACAAGGGATGTGATGCCCAAGGATGAAGATGACTTCACTTCTGAGGAGAAAAGGAAAGATAATTTGAATTATCTAGCCATGAATACCCTCTACCAAACAATTCTAGATGCAGTCATGGGAAGGGTCTACCACTGCACAACTGCCAAGGAAATATGGGATACTCTTGCAGAAATGTGTGAGGGTACAGAAAAGATAAAGGAGAATAAGCTCCAAGTGGCTGTGCAGAAGTTTGAACAATTCACAATGGAGTCAGATGAGTCCATTGACAGGTTTGCTGGTAGATTCACAGATGTGATGAATGAAATCAACTCCTTGGGCAAGGTGTACTCCAAGAGAGAAGTTGGACTGAAAATCTTGAGAAGTCTCACTCAAAAGTGGGATGTATATGCTGTGATGATGCAAAATACCAAGGATCTCTCCACTATGCCCATGCAACAAATCTTCTCTGAACTTAAAGCTTATGAGTTTGATCTCAACAAAAGGAAGCCAGCTGAGGAATCTTCCTTACCAACCAAAGGAGTGGCATTCAAAGCCAAAATTGCTGAACCAGAAATGCAGTCCACTCCAAGATCATCAAAGTCAGTCTCTAAGGCTGAAATGAAGGAAGAAATGGCCCTCATGGCTAGGAGGTTTGACAAACTCAACTCAAAGTTTGGTAGATACAAGAAATTCTACCAAGACAACAAATTCAGAAGAAGGTACAACTCTCCTGAAGCACAGGCTGAGGACAAGAAGCCTGAAGAGAAAAGATCAGAGGACAAGTACTCTGATAGGAGAAAGTCCAGCAGAGCTGAACCCTCCTTATCTAGAAGGCAAGATGATCCAAAGAAAGATGATGATGAGGATCTGTGCTATAACTGCAAGAAGAAAGGGCATTTCCAGTATGACTGCCCTAAACTCAGCTCCAAGGAGAGAAGAGAGAGGCAAGCCAAAAGAGATAGAAATTTCACCAAAAGAAAAGCAATGATGGCTGGTGAAGAATCTTATAGTGCTGAAAGCTTCAACTCTTCTGATGGACTGTTTTCAAACAGTGATGATGATAATGATGTATGCAGCATGGCCATTGAGGATGATGAGGTATCCTCTACTTCTAGCTCACCATCATTCTTATCACAAAATACTAGTGAAGTCAACTTGAAACTTTCTTTTGGGAAGTTGATTAAAGATTTCACTAGGTTACAAGAATTTCATTACAATTGTGTGAGAGAAAATGAATGGCTTTCAATTGAGCTTTCAAAACCTGCTGAGACAGTAGTTGATATCAAATCTACTGAAGTGTATCAACAAGTCTTGAGAGAGCTTGAGGAAGCAAATCTCAGGATAGTTGACCAACAAAAGCAGATTGATGACCAACTGCTTTCTCAGAAGAGAAAAAATTTTGAACTAAAAATTCTTCAAACAAAATTTGAAAACCTCTCACATGAGTATGACATTCTTAAATCAAGTGAAGAGAGCCTGAAATTAAAGATGGCTGCTTTGAACAAATCCTCTAGGGCAATAGAGGAAATTCAAAGTTACCAAAGACCTATGGCTCAAAGAAGTGGATTAGGTTTTGATCCATTTGAATCTTCACCTTGTCTTAGTGTTGCTTCTACAAGTAACACTAAGAAAATCTTTGTTAAATCAGTGGCACAACAAGCTGAAAATGAATTAATTCAGCCACTGAACAAAGAGAAGGGCAAAATGAATGAGATGCCCACTCAAGTGTTTCAGGAGACTAGGCCCAAACCTTTGGAAAAGGCCAAAGTCCCTGAACACAAAAGGAATGTTGGTCAGCAGAGTAGACCCAATGGAAGGGCAACTCTCCTGAACAATGTTCAGAGGAATTATCCAAGGTATAATCAGCCTAGGCCAACTCTACTGAGAAAGCCTCATCTGACTAGACCTAAGGACAATTACCCTCAAAGGCAGAATAAAATGAGACAACCAAAACCCTTCATGCCTAAGGGTAATGGTCATAACTATGCCTTCCCTCAAACATTTCCTCAAGTAGCACCAAGAACTCATAAGTTCAGGAGTTTTGACAACTCTCCTGAAACTTACAGAGTCAACACTTTCACACACACTTTCCCAAAGGCATTTAAGGGAAAGACAGTGTATGTTGATACTAAAGGAAAACAACTTAGCCACCTTGAATCAATCAGGGTAATTAGGCAGGTTTGGGTTCCTAAAGGTACACCTAACCTCTCAGGACCCAAAATTCAAAGGGTACCTAAAGCTTGCTAATTGCAGGTACCTCAGGGCCACAAGAAGATAAGGAACATGAACAAAAAGTCAGCATGGTACCTTGACAGTGGATGCTCAAGGCACATGACTGGAAACAAAGAACTCCTCACTGATTTCACTGAAAAAGAAGGCCCAAATGTCACATTTGGAGACATCTCACAAGCAACAACAAAAGGTTATGGTACCTTGATAATTGGTAATATCAAGGTATCCAATGTATCTTATGTGGCTGGTCTCAAGTACAATTTGCTAAGCATAAGTCAATTTTGTGATAAAGGCTTTAATGTTGAGTTCTCAAGTGGAAAATGTTTAATTAAAGATAGAACTCAACAAACTCTACTGACTGGAACTAGAAAGGGAAATGTGTATTTTGCTGACTGGGACAAGTCTACTGATGCTGCATGTTTTATTGCTAAGATATCTAATAAACAAAGTTGGTTATGGCATAAAAGGCTAAACCACCTGAACTTTAAATCAATGAACAAGTGTGCTAGAAATGCATTAGTTAAAGGACTACCTAATGAGTTTTTCATTAAGGAGCATGTTTGTAAACCATGCCAAGAAGGAAAACAAATTAAAGCCTAATTCAAGGGAAAACCAGTCATCTCTACTGAAAGGGTACTTGAACTTTTACACATGGACTTATTTGGACCAATTACCCCTGCAAGCATAAATGGTAGGAAATACACATTGGTTGTAGTAGATGACTTCTCTAGGTTCACATGGGTAGTATTTCTCCTTAATAAGAAGGAAACACAGGTCAAACTCCCTGAACTACTAAAGAGACTGTCAAATGAAAAGAGCCTTAACATAATCAAGATAAGAACTGATAAAGGCAGTGAGTTCATAAATTCATACATTAATGAGTATTGTACACAAACTGGTATAGCCCATGAAACTTCAGCATCTAGAACTCCTCAGCAGAATGGAGTTGCAGAAAGAAGAAATAGAACTCTAAAGGAAGCTGCTAGAACCTTAATTGCTGATTCAAACCTACCTAAGAGGTTTTGGGTTGAAGCCATAAATACTGCATGTTATACTCAGAACAGATGTTTAATCACTAAGGGTCAAGGCAAAACCCCCTATGAACTCTGGAAAAGAAGACTGCCAAAAGTGTCATATTTCCACATATTTGGTTGTAAGTGTTTCATTCACAACAATGGGAAAGAACAGTTAAAAGCTTTTGACAGCAAAGCTGATGAGGGGATATTCCTTGGATATTCTCAAATCAGTAGAGCTTTCAGGATGTACAACTGTAAAACCCTAATTGTGGAGGAAACACCTCATGTTGTGTTTGATGAATCTATTTTTGAGGTCAGGAACAAGGACCAAGATACTAAAGAAATCACACAAAGAACAACCAGATTGAGCCTAAAAGACAAGGACACTGTATTCATAGATGTTGTCCAAGCCAATCTTCCTGAAAACAGAATACTGGACAACAATCCTGAAGGCAACTTTCCTGAAGCAAACCCCACTGAAGGAAATGGTGAATTGAATGACCCAATCCCATTTCACACACAGGTAACAACTACCAATGAAGAAGCAGGCTCTGCTGAGGTAGTTAATTGATCTAATATTCAAGAGGGAAACATAAATGTTGAAAATGCCAATGCCCCTGACATTGAGGACAACATCCCTGAATATGATCCTGAATTAGATCCTGCATTCAATTATCCTGAATTTTATGATAATGGTGACTCAACCTTAGTAGAGGACAACTCTACTGAAGGGATCAGAAAAAAAAGGACATAGTTGTCTGACCATCCTACTGATCTAATACTTGGTGATCCAAGTATATGAGTCAAAACCAGAAGGTTTCATGGTGAAAGTGCTTTGTTTTGCCGTTTCCTATCAGAACAGGAACCAAGTGACATTGAAGAAGCACTTCAAGATGCAAATTGGATCACAACAATGCAGGAAGAGCTGAACCAATTCATCAGAAATGATGTATGGGAGCTGGTGGATAGACCTTCACATCAAGATGTCATAGGAACCAATTGGGTGTTCAAGAATAAGAAGAATGAGAATGATGTGATTGTCAGAAACAAAGCCAGATTAGTGGCAAAAGGCTACTGTCAATCAGAAGGCATTGACTATGATGAAACATTTGCACCTGTGGCAAGGCTAGAAGCAATAAGGCTCTTCTTAGCCTATGCAACCCACAAGAGGTTCAAAGTGTACCAGATGGATGTCAAGAGTGCCTTCTTGAATGGAGTTTTGAAAGAAGAAGTCTATGTGGAGCAACCACCTGGTTTTGAAGTTGGAAACCAAGTCTACAGACTGAAGAAAGCTACATATAGACTCAAGCAAGCTCCAAGAGCCTGGTATGACACACTGTCACAGTTCCTCTTGGATCATGGCTTTATGAAAGGAACTGTGGACAGAACTCTCTTCAGAATCACTGAAGGAGAGGACATCTTGCTTGTCCAAATATATGTTGATGACATCATATTTGGATCCACAAATGAAAAGCTGTGTGAGAAGTTCTCAAAGCTCATGCAAAGCAAGTTTGAGATGTCAATGATGGGAATGATGAATTTCTTCTTGGGCTTACAAGTCAAGCAATCAAAGGAAGGAATTTTCATCAACCAAGCAAAGTACACAAGGGAAATGATCAAGAAATTTGGGTGTACAACCAGCAAGCCAGTAAGGATCCCCATGAATACAAATTGGAAGATGGATCCAGATGAGAGTGGTGTTCCAACCAACTCTACTGAGTATAGAGGAATCATTGTCTCACTCCTCTACCTCACAGCCAGTAGACCTGACATCACCTTTGCAGTAGGTGTTTGTGCTAGGTTTCAAGCAAATCCTAAGAAAAGCCATCTAGAAGCTGCTAAAGGATCTTGAGGTATCTCAAAGGCACTGAAAATCTAGGCCTTTGGTACCCTGCTGATGACAACATTGAGCTAACTGGCTACTCAGATGCTGATTATGGAGGCTGTAGAATTGACAGAAAGTCCACCTCAGGGACATGTCAATTCTTAGGGAACAAGCTCATTTCTTGGTTCTCTAAGAAGCAGAACACAGTGGCTACCTCCACCACTGAAGCTGAATATGTTGCAGCTGGAAGTTGTTAGTGCTCAGATCCTTTGGTTGAGACAACAACTAAGAGACTACAATGTCAACTCTACTGAAGTGCCAATCTTCCATGACAACAACAATGCTATTGCAATATCTCAGAATCCAGTCTTACACACTAGATGCAAGCATGTGGATATCAAGCACCACTTCATTAGAGACCATGTGGAGAAGAAGGACATCAAGCTAGTAAAAATCCACACAGATCATCAAAAGGCTGATATTTTGACAAAACCACTTGCAGAAGCAAGATTCTTGGAATTATCAGCAGAGTTGGGACTTCTTGATCCAGGGAAGTTGGACAAGTGAGTCCAAAAGAGTTTATTAATCAAGGGGGAACTGAAATCAAAAGTTCAGCAGACTTGGTCAAGTCTACTGAAACTCAGAAGAGATGACCTCAATTGTTCAGGACACTTGTCCATTGAAATTCAGGACACTTGTCCATGTAGGGTCAGATAAGTTGTTGTTGGTCCCAAAGTTGAGTTAAGATTGAGTAAGCTAGTAAAAGTCTAGAAGGGAGGGGTGAATAGACTTTTAAAAATCTTTCAAAATATCAGAATATGCAATGCGGAATTTAGTCTTCTTATATACTGTACTGTGCTTACTCAGCTCAGATCAGTACTTTCAGAATAATATGGGCCTTACTAGTTTATACTCAACTTTTGTTTAGATCTTTATCTTTGTTAATTCTTAATGTTCTTAGTAAAACAATTCAAACAAATACCAAACAGTAAAGTAAAGAACACAGAATTTTATAGTGGTTCGACCAATAAGTCTACATCCACTCTCACAATCCCAGTTGTGATGTTTTATTACTCTTCTTTGAGTTTCTTGTGGCTTAAAGTCCCAAGATTAAGACTTTGATCTTATCGATTATACCTCCAGGTATATCTTCGATCTACTAGTAATTTTCCAAGTAACTAGCACACTTGTTTACAACAATACAAACTTTAAACTTTGAAAAGTAAAACTTCTCTGTGTTTAGCCTTTGAATCTTCTCTTCAAATCTGTGGCTTCTTCTTCTTTAATCTCCTTCAACTCTGTGAGTTTCTTCTTGTGCTCTGTAGACTTAGCTTGCTTTAAGATCAGTAAAATATTCAGTAGTAGCAGTCCTTCAGTCAGTAGTCTTCAGCAGTAGGAGATTACACAGTATTTATAGAACTTAGTATGACAGTTAGCAGTTTGTGAACTAACTCTCAACTAACTCTAAAACTGTTTTTGTAACTTCTTCTTGTAACCGACTTTGTAACTTCCTTCTTATTCCAAGTCAGTATCTCTTCAATAAATCTTCAGTTACACCTTAAATAAGTTTTCCAAACTTATTCTTCAATTTCAACAAACCAGCACAGTAACTTACTGTTCTGATTTTTACTCTTCTGAGTCAGTCAGCACAGTAACTTAAAACTGTTCAAAACTTCTCCAGATTTCTTCTAAGCTTGTCTTCAACTCTTCTTTGAAGTCTTCTTATTCTGAAGTAGTCCTCTGAGTCTCCATTAGTCTTCTGATCTTCTTCTAATCTATTCCTAATCTACTGTTCTGAACTTTTACATTGCTGAATACAATAAAATACAACTTTACAAATATAAAACCTATCTATACATCAACTGAACTATATACAGATGAGTATATCTAAGTCCTATACTATAAGCTGTCTATACAATACAAAACATCAGCTTAGTTCCTAACAGTTCATATATCAGATCAGTAACTTCAATAAGATCAGTAACTCATGTAAGATCAATAACTTTCATATAAGATCAGTAAGCATTT
Organism: Galeopsis tetrahit; assembly: GCA_963675135.1. Taxonomy (NCBI): domain Eukaryota; kingdom Viridiplantae; phylum Streptophyta; class Magnoliopsida; order Lamiales; family Lamiaceae; genus Galeopsis; species Galeopsis tetrahit. The sequence goes on from OY776122.1 coordinate 38,594,015, forward strand.
AAGATTAGTAAATATATAAGATCAGTAAGTATATAAGATCAGTAAGTATATAAGATCAGTAAGTATATAAGATCAGTAACTCAGAATACAAATATCTCATATAAGATCACTAAAATTATTCTTAGTTTCCATACTCAGATCAGTAATCTTATTTCAAATGACTCAGTTAAGATCAGTAATCTTATTCTTAATTATTACTAAATAAGATCAGTAAACTTATTTCAGATATCATTAAGATCAGTAATCTCAATTTAAGTTTCTCATCAAATGACTTAGTTAAGATGACTTAGAACCACATATATCACTAACTTTAAGTTGCTTTTGGCCATCAAAACATACTTTCATCATCTAGAACATTGTTTCAAGGATTCATATCCCAACAATTTCCCCCTTTTTGGTGAAGCCAAAACTACTTAAATGTTAATAAATGAGTAGTTAAGTATGTAGTCAATCATAACAGTTCATCAATTCAGAAATCATATCATATTCACAATCAGATCAGATATTTCACATATTACACATACTAACAAAGTATGAAATGATCACAAAATATAGAAATAAAGATTAAGGTTAAGAAATGTTATCTTCTGAGCTTGTCCTTCATCTTCATTCTGCATCTTCAGATTCTGAATGCAACATACATCCTTGCCTTGATATTCATCATATGTTGATGATCAGTTATTCCTTCTTCTTTGATAATCTCAGCAATTATGTTGTTGATCTCCTTGTAATCAGGTTCTCCATTTTCCAGTCTTGGAGGTTCCCAATTTGGTTCTTCAGGACACAAGATCTTGGTTCCAGCACGAGCAGCAACTTGTGCTATGTCTTCCCAAAAATCTTGATCAATGTTCAGCATGAACTCTTCAAAATCAATAAATTCAGCTTCCTTGCTCGAATGATCACCAAACTTCCTCACAATGACGTTTGCAATCTGCCACTTCTTCTTCAGATTTTTCCAATGTTCCATATTCTCTGTTAGAACAATAAAATCCACAAAGTTTTCATCTTGAAAATCTTTGTCAAACTCTTTTCCTTCAGCTTTCCTTTGAGCTTTCAATTTCTTCTTCAAAGCAGCAACTTTGTTATCAAATCTTGTTTTTAAGAACTTGATATCCTTTTCTTTCTTCTTTTTCAGCTCTGCTTCTTCAGCTTTCTTTTTCTTCAAAACATCAAGTTTTTCTTGCTCTTCACTTGAAATACCAACTTTCAATTTTCTCTTTGATCTGGTAAGTCTACCAGTTTCTTCTTCTTCTTGTTCTTCATCAGACAAGACTAACTTCCTCTTCTTCTGAATCGAACTTTCAGCAATATCAGGTCTCTTCTCAACAATTTCTTGACCTTGCTGTTTCTGTTGCTTCCTTTGTTTCAGCTTTTCATTCAGAATAGCAATTTCTTCTTTTAACTCATCCTGACTCACAACCAACTGAGCTTGTTGTGACTGAGTTTGTTCCATCACTTTCCTTGTCTTATCTTCCCCCTTTTTGGCTTCATCATGCCACTCTTTTAAGGAAGATATGTGTTGCTCCAGCTTGTTATGCAACACTTGAGACAGGTTCTTCTCTTGTAATCTATGAAGATCATAAATTTTGGACATTGTATGCTCCATAACATTTTCATATGAGTGTTCAGAATTCATCTTATTCATTCTGTCAGTAGCTTCTTGAAACATTTTCACAGCATCTTCCAATTTAGCTTGAAGCTCTGCATTCTGCTTTTTCAACATCTCAAAGTCAGAATTATCAGATTCCTTTTCAATAGGAACTGTTCTGATCTGTTCCTGCACATCCTCAGGAATAATAGGATCAGTAGAATGAATTGGAATGCTTTCCATCTCTTCAGCATTTAAGTCTTGTTTCTCCAAGGCTTCTATTTCTTCAATAACAACAGTGTTCTCAAACACCTCTGTTGCATTGTTAACATCTTCATCAATATCCATAAAATCTTTTTCAGCAGCATTCTCAGCTTCATCAACACCTTTCTCTTCACTTTCCATAAACAAATCTTCATCAGTATTAGGAGTTGCAATCTTTTCCACAGTGTACTTGATTCCAGTTAATCTTTCAACAAGATGAACTACAGATTCTGGAGTAACTAACTCAAGAAAAGAGTTAACACCAGCAGCTTGCATCTGCTCTGCTTCCCAATCATCAAAGATTGAAGCACCTCCCATACCTTCCATGATAGCCAAATTTTCCTTCAAAGTACTCCTCTTAAGATACACCCATGTGCCTATCCTAAGGAGTTTCTCAAACTCAACTGAGCTCTCATCCAATCCAGGAAATTGCTTCAACAAAGCTATCCTCAAATCTATCCTGATTCTATCCTCTTTATCACAGATAGTGTACTCCATTAAATCAGCAGGTTTAGGAGCAATAAATTCAGGTTCAGGGGATGATGAAATATCAATTGGTTCAGTAGAAGGTTCAAATTCATGTTCAGTAGAGTGATCATGAATCTGTGTTGGGGATTGATGTGGTGAAGGTTGATGTGAAGTTTGATGTTGAGGACTAGAAATTGGGGTAGGATAAAAATTTGTGTTCTGAGGGGATGAATGGGGAGTGTTCTGAGTCACAGAAAAATAGTGTTCTGATTGTCCAGAACATGAAGGTTGAGGGTTTTGGTTTTCAGCTTGGCTTGGTTCAGAGTTTGAAGGGGTAGGAGAGACAACAATTAACTTCCTCCTAGCACTTCTTCTCTGAGTTCTTTTATGCACAGCAATAGGACTAGGAACACTAACCTCTTGCTCTTCTGAGCTTGATTGCACCACAGTCTCCACAAATCTGACTGTTGGCTCTGAGGCAGCTGTAGCAGACCTTCCTCTCCTTGGTCTAATACTGCTCGGATCATGCCTTGCCTTCGACCTAATCTCAGGTTGATTGTCATCAGATCGGTACATTGAAGCTCCAGATTCTTATGCTTCAAGTTCTTGAGGTTGTTCCAAGGGGTTCTCTTGTTCAAAACGAACAGACTCCTTCTTCATCAAGAATTTCCCATGATGGAATTTCTTGGGATTACTCCAATATGGCTTTTTAACCAGCTGAGGCAACAAGAAACTTAGCTTACTTTCGAACCCTAATTTCGATTTAATCGAAAATTCCATAGTATCCTCATCGAACAAAACTTTTTCTTTCTCAATCAGTAGCCTTTCCAAGAAAAATCCTTGCCAATCACCTTGAACTCTGTCAATGATTGCAGCCATAATTCTAATCTTGGAACTTGATAAAGCATCCTGGCTATGATGTTGCCCTAACAAGCATTTTCCTGCTATGTCCATCAAAAACTGCAGACCAGTAGGAAGAACATCCTTCTTCAGATTAGTCAAGGACTCTGTTTCAACACCTGACCATCTTCCTACACATTCCTTCTCCTCTCCAGCTTTATAATTCATGATGTCAACTGGACCTTGAGGTAAATCCAACATCACTTCTAGGATTTCCCTTGTGATAGTGACCTTATGCCCAGAAAGCATGGAGTGAACACCATTGCTATCTCCTTTGAGTTGCAAATAAAATTCCATAGCCTCCGGTTCATAAACATTCAGTGGAGATGATTCCAGAAATTTCCTCAGCCCACACTCCTCGCACATTGTCAGAATCGCCTGATTTTCAGCATTGTGTCGGCCATTGAAATAGACAGCATTTTCTACAAAAATGCCCTTTTCGCGAACCCAGAAATTTGAATCAAATGTTCCTGCAACTTCGTTAGTTTCATTGATAATATTGATAGTTGCCATTTGAGAATTTTGTAGAAACCAGATTTTTCAGTAGTTATGAAGTTATGAAATTTCCAGAAATGAACTCGTAAGAAAGATGATGAAGAGTGATCATTTTTGTCAAATTCAAAACCAATCTAGGGCTAGGATTGAATTAGATTATCACAAAGAATGGTTGGGATTAAGTCTCGAAATTCGAGTTTAACAAGAACTGTTCATATTCTAGTACCATTCTTAATTGTTGGAGCCAATTTGTGTTTGATAAATACACCACAGTTTTTAGGTTAGAAATAGAAGAGTGTATTAATCTTCTCTATTAGTAATCTAAAAATTTGAACAATTTTTGACTTAGAGAATTCTAAACCAAAAGACTGTTCTGATGCAAATCAGCACAGTAGTTTCCAAAACTATTTCTCTTCATTTTCTTACTAGTATATAAAGAAATTTTACTTATCTGGATCAGCTGAGTACTGTGATCAGCTGAGTAGCCTTTTTAGGAATCAGATCAGTAGATGAATCAGCATAGTAGATTTCAGATCAGTACCCAAATTTCCTGATTTCACCTTTTTGATATTAGCACAGTAATCCTCAGATCAGTACTGTGTCAGATCAGTAGAATTCTGTAGACAGATTAGTAGTAAACATATCTTTCTGTAGACAGATTAATCAGTAATCAGATTAGTTCTGTAGAATAACTGAATTGTAATCAGATCAGTACTGTAGACAAAGAAGCTTTGTAATCAGTACAGTTCTGTAGACAAGTCAATTTATTAATCAGAATATATCTGTAGACTGCTATAGTCTGTAATCAGATCAGATTAGTAAACTTTTCAAATCTGTAATCAGATCAGTTCCCCCTTCAATGGAGAATTCCTCTTCTGTGCCTGTTTCACCTTGATAGAAGCGTTAGTTCATGGGATATAAGTCCAAAACAGTACAGATTAGTAAAAATATGTTTAATTTAATGATCACATCAAGGTTTGTGCTAAAGTGACTTAGTGATCTGAGTCAACAAAAGGATCTTTAAGAAATCACAGATTCCCCCTTAATGTGTGTTCTCAGTGTCCCTCAGCTTTACCAGCTTCCTCATTGGGATTAAGGTCACTTTAGTAACCTTGTTACCTGTTTTAAGTGTAGTGATCTGACATAGGGTTGTCTCTTCTGACTTTTGAGTTTTGATGTACTGCTCTTAGTTTCTGCTTCATATCCTTCTTGGTATAAGATCAGTACCTAAAATGTTAGCACAGTTCTATATACAAACAGAATCCATATCTATCAATCCTAAACTAATGCACAATTCTCTAAATCTCACTTCAGCCAATGGTTTTGTAAAAATGTCAGCTCTTTGAATATCAGTATGAATCTTTTCCATTCTAATATTCTTCTTTTCCACATGATCCCTAATAAAATGATGCCTAATGTCAACATGTTTGCATCTAGTATGTAGAACAGGATTTTGTGTGATGGCAATGGCACTATTACTGTCACAATATATAGGTACATTAGATTCTACAACATTGTAGTCTCTGAGTTGTTGTATTAGCCAAAGAAGCTGACTACAACAACTACCTGCAGCCATATATTCTGCTTCAGTAGTAGAAGTTGCCACACTTGTTTGTTTCTTTGAAAACCATGAAATGAGCTTAGTTCCTAAGAATTGACATGAACCTGAAGTAGATTTTCTATCTATTTTGCAACCTCCAAAGTCCGAGTCTGAATAACCACTTAAAGATATATCATCATCTGCAGGATACCATAATCCTCGATTAATGGTCCCCTTTAGATATTTCAATATCCTTTTGGCAGCTTCCAGATGACTTTCCTTGGGGTTTGCTTGAAATCTTGCACATACTCCAACAGAAAAAGCAATATCAGGTCTGCTGGCAGTTAGATAGAGTAGAGAGCCAATTAAAGCACGATAGTGAGGTTGGTCAGAAGACTTACCTCCTTCATCAGGATCCATTCTGTATGTAGGTTGCATGGGCACACCAACTGTCTTACAGGTTTTAATACCAAATTTATCTAGCAAGTTCTTAGTATACTTTGCTTGATTTATAAAAATACCTTCTGAAGTTTGTTTTACTTGAAGACCAAGAAAATATGTCATTTCTCCCATCATAGACATTTCAAATTTACTTTGCATGAGTGTAGAAAAGCTTTCACTCAAGGTTTTGTTGGGTGATCCAAAGATAATATCATCCACATAAATTTGAACAAGTAATATGTCATTACCTTCTTGTCTTCTAAACAAAGTTCTATCAACCTTGCCTTTTGTAAAACCATTTTCAAGTAAAAATAGAGAAAGAGTATCATACCAGGCTCTTGGGGCTTGTTTCAATCCATAGAGTGCTTTCTTTAACCTGTATACTTGGTGACTATTCACTTCAAAACCAGGTGGTTGTTCTACATAAACTTCTTCAGCAAGTATACCATTTAAAAATGCACTTTTCACATCCATTTGATACACAGTAAATTTCATATGTGCAGCATAAGCAAGGAACAATCTTATAGCTTCTAGTCTAGCTACAGGAGCAAAAGTTTCATCATAATCAATACCCTCAGCTTGAGAGAAGCCCTGAGCAACTAATCTAGCTTTGTTTCTAACTACAAGATCATTTTCATCCTTTTTGTTCTTGAAAATCCACTTAGTGCCTACAACATTATGATTACTAGGTCTATCAACAAGTTCCCAAACTTCATTTCTAGTGAACTAATTAAGTTCTTCTTGCATAGCTATAATCCAGTTACTATCACTTAAAGCTTCAATCACAGTTTTAGGCTCAATAGATGATAGAAAACAACACCAGCAAAATAAAGACTTACTAGGTTCTTCCTTGGAATCAAACAATTGTTTTCTAGTTTTAACACCTTTACTAGAATCACCTAGAATCAGATCAGTAGAATGAGCAGACTTCCATGTCCTTCTATTCTTGACAGAAATGTTATCATCATTTTTATCATGCAAATTATCATGCAGATCAGTATCATTTATATCAACAGATTTGTTCACAGGAGAGCAGTCATTCAATTCTTGTATTTCAGAAGTTTTAGATGACTCACCTTTGTCTTTTACCTTTTCTTTATCAGAATCTTGATCTAGGACTTTCAGGAAAGGATTATATGCTTGTACAGATTCATATATTCCTGTATCATCATCTTCATTGTTGATTTGGAGCTGTAATTTGTCAATTTTCTTACTGAGCTGATGATCAGCAGAGTCCTGCACATTCTCATCAAAGACAACATGGGGTGTTTCTTCCACACATAGGGTAGAGTAATTAAATACTCTAAATGCTTTGCTTACAGAAGAGTATCCTAAGAATATTCCTTCATCAGCTTTTGCATCAAAAGCTTTTAATTTACTTTTGCCATTGTTATGTATGAAACACTTACATCCAAAGATATGAAAATAAGAGACTCTTGGTTTTCTGCCTTTCCATACCTCATAAGGTGTTTTACCATGCACCTTATTAAGAGCACTTCGATTTTGGGAGTGGCAAGCTGTATTAATAGCTTCTCCCCAAAATTTTTGAGGTGTGTTGAATTCTGCAATCATGGCTCTGCAAGCTTCTTTTAGTGTTCTGTTTCTCCTTTCTGCAACACCATTTTGTTGAGGGGTTCTAGCTGCACTTGTCAAATGCTGTATGCCAGACTTAGAACAGTAGTCAGAGATGTAACAATTAATAAATTCAGTCCCCTTGTCACTCCTAATCTTGACAATGGGATGACCTTTTTCAACCTGCAACCTCTTCAATAGATCTGGAAGTAGTGTTTGTGTATCACTCTTTTTGTGTAGAAAGACTACCCAAGTAAACTTAGAGTAATCATCTACTACAACTAGAGTATACCATCTTCCATTCAATGTAGGAGGGTTGATAGGACCATGAAGATCCATATGCAAGAGTTCTAAAACTCTGCTTGTTGAAAGAGTTGGAATGGACTTAAATGAAACCTTTACCTGTTTACCTTTTTGACAGGAATCACATACTTGTGATTTGGAATAGATTTCATTAGGAATGCCTTCAACAAGATGTTCTCTAGCAATTTTGTTATCTTAAAGTTCAGGTGGCAGAGGCGCTTATGCCAGAGCCAACTGTTTTCTTTAGGACTCTTAGTAATAAGACAAGCATTCTTAGGACAACTATTCCAATTCACAATGTATACACTTCCTTGTCTTATGCCAATAGGTAGAACAATGTGAGTCCTTTTATCTATTATTTCACATCTTCTGGTCTTGAACTGAACTTTGTATCCCCTGTCACAGAATTGAGATACAGATAACAAATTATATTTCAAACCTTCAACATATGAGACATCTTGGATTTCAACATCTCAATTCTTGATGAATCCAAATCCTTTTGTGATTGCTATTGAGCTATCACCAAAGATGACTTTTGGTCCTTCCTTCTCATGATAGTTAGTAAGTAAGGCTTTGGTACCAGTCATGTGGTGTGAACACCCACTGTCTATGTACCAGGTCTCACCAACTGAACCACCTTTCTTGTATAAGTCCAGTCGATCCTGCAAGGTAGTGATCTTAATAATTTAGGTACCCTAGTTTATTGGGGTCCTTGGGGGTTAGTAGTGAGAGGTACCCAAATGAACATTGAGGATTTGAATAAATGGGACCTCTTCAGTTTCCTTCCAAATTTATCACAGAATAGTACTTTATTAACCAATTCAGAATTATCAGCAGACTTAGGATCTATTTTTCTGAGATAGTGTTGGGAATAAAATGAGCTACGTTTTGATTAAATACCAAAAACCCCCTGAGACATGCCTAATTTAAATGAATATGTTCTAGAAATGTTAGAACATATAGCATAAGGCTAGATGAGAAGCTGAAATGTTAGGCAGCTCTTAGACAATTAGATGCACAATTTGAGGGGGAACCTATGCTTTAAAGATGATCAAGATCAAGTCCCCTCAAGGCTCAAATTCTGGAACAATCACTTAAGAGCAAGGACACTCTATGAAATCTAAGATACTCTGATCAGGAGAGTTGTCCAGAGAAGATGTTCTTATGTAAGAACAAGATTGTAAAGCTCAAAAGAACAAGTCCAATGAAGATTCTCTGTTCAGGAGAGTTGTCCAGAGAAAATATTCATAAAGCTCTGATCAGGAGAGTTGTCCAAAGAAGCTAGCCATATGCAAGAACAAACCTACCTAGCTCAAAAGGACAAGACTACTCAAAGGTTTTGGTCAGGAGAGTTGTCCAGATAAGCCAACTCTAAAGTATAAAGTGCTCTGATGCAAAAAGACCAATCATGCTGATCAGAAGAGTTGTCCAGATGAGTTGTCTCAGCTAAATTGATCAAGATAAAGTGCTCTGAAAGCCTGAGGTCAACTATGCTGAAGAGATTGAGACAATCACTCCCTAAAGGTCTTCAAAGAAATAAGCTAAGACCATCCTTAAAGAAATAAAGGGAATGAGCCAAGTCATCTGAAGAAGAGCAAGCCAACCATGCTGAAAAGCAAAACTGCTGATAGTGATAAGGAGAGTTGTCCAGATGATAAGGAATGTTGTCCTATCATTGGATCAACCTTCAGAAGCCATGTCCAAGTCCTAACAAGAAGTCAAACATTGGGAAAAGTGTTGCAGAATGAGGACAAAACTGTTACAGCCGTTTATTACCCAAATGAGGACATGTCACTATCAAGAATCTGTCTTCCAGTTTGAAGAACTCAAGGAAGACATTTATAGCAATTTGGGGCTGCCTCTCCAACGGGCAAATCCTCCATTTTGTCTATAAATACAGAAGTGTGAAGACCATTTGAAAGCATCCAACTATCCAACTGACCTCAACATAATCCAACCTAGCTCAAAGTTCTTACAAGCTAGAGTGCTTTCAAAGCTTTCAAAGACTATCTTAGTCTTCAAACACTTCTTCTAAGCTGAACCAAATTGTATATCCATACACAAGCTTAGAGAGATATCCTATCCTTATACACTGATCTTCATTGTAAAGGATATCTCATTAGTTGGAACCTTACTTCAACCCTTATATCTTTCAAGAGTGAAAGTGAGAAGGTTGTAGTAGTAGAAGTGGTAGGAGCTGACTGTTGAGAGAAGAACAGTTCAGTTCTGAGTTGAGAAGAGGGTACTAGGACTCTAGACATCCTAGGGATCAATTCACCAAGGAGTGGTGTTCTTGATCAAGTGCACCTTGGCACTATAAAACAAGTTAATTCCAAGAGTGAAGGAATTATCCTGTTAAATCAGGGAAAGTGGATGTAGGAGCTTGAGTCTCTGAACCACTATAAACTCTTGTGTTGATTTACTTTACAAGTACTTACATTCATTCAACACTGCACACAAAACTGATCTTTCAAAGATACATATTCAAAGACTGTGCAAAACTGTTTTGGACAAGTTCCCTGAAGCTTAACTGGATTGTGTTACATTGACTAAGTGATTTCAGAAATTAAAGGAGTATTAACTTAAAGGGCCAACCACTATTCCGCACATATAACTCCTCTAGATAGTTATTCAACTAAGTACTCAATAGTACTTAGTAGATTGATTATCTTAGAAGAGTTAATCATCTTCAGCAGAGTTGTCCAAGACAACCTTGCTGAGCTCTGGTTTGATCTAGTTGAAAAGAATTTGCATACAAGTGTATTCCCCCCCCCCCATACACTTGTTATCTACTCCTTTCAGGACCAACAAGTGGTATCAGAGCAGGGGTTCAAAGACCACTGCTTCTGAAAATCCATCTTGATTTTCAAAACTCACATATTTGGTGTGGTCACTGAACTGATCTCTATCTGAAATCCATTACTTGTTGATTGACTGACTCTTATTGAGATATGGCTAACAACAATGCTGTTCCTCCACCTGCTGTTCAAGGATTGGACAATATGGCCACAAATCCAGTCAACCACATTTCTCATCACAAACTGCCCATGTTTTCAATAGACAATTATGATTTCTGGAAAATTAGAATGAGGGCTCATCTTGCATCTCTTCACACTGATATGCTTAGAGTAATCACCAGAGGACCCTTTGTGTTTACTCAAACTAACCCCAGATTGACAGATGAGCAAAGAGCAGATATAAGGGAACTGATTCCCAAGGATGAGGATGACTTCACTGCTGATGAAAAGAGGAAAGATAATTTGAATTATCTTGCCATGAACACTCTTTATCAAACAATTCCAGATGCAGTTATGGGAAGAGTCTACCACTGCACAACAGCTAAAGAAATTTGGGACACCCTTGCTGAAATGTGTGAGGGTACTGAAAAGATCAAGGAGAATAAGCTCCAAGTTGCTGTGCAGAAATTTGAACAGTTTACAATGGAGTCTGAAGAGTCCATTGACAAATTTACTGGTAGATTCACTGATGTGATGAATGAGATTAACTCATTGGGCAAGGTCTACACCAAGAGAGAGGTTGGATTAAAAATTTTGAGGAGTCTCACTCAAAAGTGGGATGTCTATGCTGTGATGATGCAGAATACCAAAGATCTCTCCACTATGCCCATGCAACAAATATTCTCAGAACTTAAAGCCTATGAGTTTGACCTCAATAGAAGAAAGCCTGTTGAGGAATCTTCAAATCCTACCAAGGGAGTGGCATTCAAAGCCAAAGTTGCTGAACCAGAAATGCAACCCACTCCCAGATCATCAAAGTCAGTCTCTAAGACTGAAATGAAGGAAGAACTAGCCTTGATGGCTAGAAGGTTTGACAAGCTCAACACAAGGTTTGGTAGATACAAGAAATTCTACCAAGACAACAAATTCAGGAGAAGATACAATTCCCCTGAAGATCAGGCTGAGGACAAAAAGCCTGAAGAGAAAAGATCAGAGGACAAGTCCTCTGATAGGAGAAGATCCAGTAGAGCTGAACCCTCATCATCTAAGAGAAGAGATGAATCCAAGAAGGATGATGATGAAGATCTGTGTTACAACTGCAAAAAGAAAGGGCACTTCCAATATGACTGCCCTGAACTAAGCTCTAAAGAAAGAAGAGAAAGACAAGCAAAAAGAGACAGAAAATTCACCAATAGAAAAGCCATGATGGCTGGTGAAGAATCTGATAGTGCTGAAAGTTTCAACTCTTCTGATGGATTGTTCTCCAACAGTGATGATGATGATGATGTCTGCAACATGGCTCTTGAGGATGATGAGGTATCCTCTACTTCTAGTTCACCATCATTTATCTCACAAAACACTAGTGAGGTTAACCTGAAACTTTCCTTGGGAAAGTTGATGGAAGATTTCACTAGATTACAAGAATTTCATGACAATTGTGTGAGAGAAAATGAAAGATTAGCTACTGAACTCACCAAAAACTCTGAGGTAGCTGTTGATGTCAAGTCTACTGAGTTGTATCAACAAGTCTTGAGAAAGCTTGAGGAAGCAAATCTCAGGATAGTTGACCAACAAAAGGAGATTGATGATCAACTTCTCTCTCAGAAAAGAAAAGAATTTGAACTTAAAATTCTAAATGCCAAATTTGAAGAAATAGAGGAAATTCAAAGTTATCAAAGACCTATGGCTCAAAGAAGTGGATTGGGTTTTGATCCATTTGAATCTTCACCTTGTCTTAGTGTTGCATCCACAAGTAACACTAAGAGAATCTTTGTTAAGTCAGTGGCACAACAAGCTGAAAATGAAGTAATTCAGCCACTGAACAAAGGAAAGGGCAAATTGAATGAAATGCCTACTCAAGTTATTCAGGAAAATAGGCCAAAACCTAAGGAAATGGCCAAAGCTCCTGAACACAAGAGGAATATTGGTCAGCAGAGTAGACCCAATGGAAGGGCAACCCTCCTGAACAATGTTCAGAGGAATTATCCATGGTATAATCAGCCTAGGCCAACTCATCTGAGAAAGCCTCAGCTGAATAGACCTAAGGAAAACCATCCTTTAAGGCAGAATAAAATGAGACAACCAAAACCCTTCATGCCAAAGGGTAATGGTCATAAAAAGGCCTTTCCTCAAGGATTTCATCAAGCTGCACAAAGAACTCATAAGTTCAGAAGAGTGGTCAACTCCTCTGAAACTTACAGAGTTAACACATTCACACATACTTTCCCAAAGGCATTTAAGGGAAAGACAGTGTATGTTGATGCACTAGGAAATCAACTTAGCCACCTTGAATCAATCAGGGTTATTAGGCAAGTTTGGGTTCCCAAAGGTACAGCTAACCTCTCAGGACCCAAAACTCAAAGGGTACCTAAACCTATCTAATTGCAGGTACCATTGGGCCACAAGAAGAGGAGCATGAACAAAAAGACAGCATGGTACCTTGACAGTGGATGTTCAAGGCACATGACTGGAAACAAGGAACTCCTCTCTGATTTTATTGAAAAAGAAGGCCCAAATGTCACCTTTGGAGACAGCTCACAAGCAACAACAAAAGGTTATGGTACTTTGATGATTGGTAACATCAAAGTAACCAATGTATCTTATGTAGCTGGTCTCAAATATAACCTCCTGAGTATCAGTCAATTCTGTGATAAAGATTTTAATGTTGAGTTCTCAAGTGGAAAGTGTCTAATTAAAGATAAAACTCAACAAACCCTATTGACTGGAACTAGGAAGGGAAATGTGTATTTTGCAGACTGGGACAAGTCTACTGATGCTGCATGTTTTATTGCTAAAAGTCCTAGTGAACAAAGTTGGCTATGGCACAAAAGGCTAAATCACCTGAACTTCAAATCCATGAATAAACTTGCTAGAAATGCATTAGTTAAAGGACTACCTAATGAGGTTTTCATTAAAGAACATGTGTGTAAGCCATGTCAAGAAGGAAAACAGATTAAAGCCTCATTTAAGGGAAAACCAGTCATCTCCACTGAAAGGGTACTTGAACTTCTACATATGGATCTGTTTGGACCAATTACCCCTTCAAGCATAAATGGTAGAAGATACACATTAGTGGTATTAGATGACTTCTCTAGGTTCACATGGGTAGTATTTCTCCTTAATAAGAAGGAAACACAAGTCAAACTGCCTGAACTTCTAAAGAGGTTGTCAAATGAGAAAAGCCTTAGCATTATCAAGATAAGATCTGATAAAGGCACTGAGTTCATTAACTCATACATCAATGAGTACTGCACATCAAATGGAATAGCTCATGAAACCTCAGCAGCTAGAACTCCCCAACAAAATGGAGTTGCAGAAAGAAGGAATAGAACTTTAAAAGAAGCTGCTAGAACTCTAATTGCTGACTCAAATTTACCTAAGAGGTTTTGGGCTGAAGCTATAAACACTGCATGCCATACTCAAAATAGATGTTTGATCACTAAGGGGCAAGGCAAAACCCCCTATGAACTCTGGAAAGGAAGAATGCCTAAAGTGTCATACTTTCATATATTTGGGTGTAAATGTTTCATTCACAATAATGGGAAAGAACAGTTGAAAGCCTTTGACAGCAAAGCTGATGAGGGAGTATTTCTTGGATACTCTCAAATCAGTAGAGCTTTCAGAGTCTACAACAAGAAATCCCTTATAGTGGAAGAAACACCTCATGTTGTGTTTGATGAATCTATCTTTGAGATCAGGAATGATCATTTGGAACCTGAAGAAATCACACAGAGGACAACCAGATTAAGCTTAAAGGACAAAGAACAATCTTCACTTTGAGCCAATTATCTCTTTTGAAAGTGAAGATCATGAGATTACTCCAACCCTGAGATGGTTGAGAAGGGCTGGTCTCCAAAAGTTCTTGGAAGAAAGACCAAGCTCTTGCTTGGAGAGTTATATGGCAGAATTCTTTGCCTTCCTCAAGTGGAGAGGCAAGCCTGAAGATGGTGAAGTATCAACCAGGCTATCCTACACAGCTGAAGGAGAGGAAGAGGAGAGATTCCATAGAGTTAGATTCTCCTCAGAGGATCTGGAAGGAGCCTTTGGATTGCCTTATGAGGGAAGGAATCCAGAAGTGTATGGCACTGGACATGAAGAGGAAATAGCCCAAGAGTGGTTATTAGTTCCAGGCCCTCTCTCCTCAACTCAAAACAAGAAAACTCTCAAGCCAGAGTTTCTTAATCTCTTTGAGGTAGTTGCTAAGAGCCTCTTAAGCAACACTGGAAGCCTAGAGCAGGTCAGCCAGCCAAGGATCAGAATCATGGCTGCCATTATTGATGCCAGTGATAAGGGCATCAAGTTTGATTGGAGGACCTTCATCATGTCTGAGATGATGAAGGAGAAGGCTAAATTTAAGGTGAAAGCCCACAACAAGGTGGTGCTAGAAGGGAAAATCAAGTATTGCACCAGGGCAAGCTTGTTGATTGAGAGGTTTTCCCACTATTCCCAGATGCAGACCTTTGCAAAGCCCCTCCCAGCCCAAAAGATCCTGTTCAGAAAGCTCAGTAAGAAAACTGAGAAAAGAAGGATGCTACTGGCCAAGCCTGCTGAAGAACAGGAGGAAGAGAAGCCTAAGATGAAAAAGAGAACAAAGGCCAGGGCTGTAAAGACAAGAAAAATGTCTCAGAGAATCTCAGAAGAGAATTCAGATGCTTCAGCTGAGATTGAAGAAGTTGCTAGAGAAGGTGTACAAGTGCCATCTGATCATTCAGAAGAACTCAGGCAAAAGTACAATGAGACTAGACAAAAGTCTAAGGGTGATAAGAGAATCAGGGAAGTTGTCCCTGAGAAGGAAGGAAGTGGAAGTAGCAGGGCCAGCAAGAGAAGGGCCAAACCTACTGAAAAGGTGTTGGAGCTGCAAGAAGAGAGGTCTCTTCAATTGGCTCTAAGGGAGAGCAGAGCTGAAAGCAGGGCCAAATCCATGTCAAGGACCAATTCATCTGGTTCTGGAACTCCAGAATCCAAAGTCCCTGAAGGTCAACCCATAGAGGCCAACCTCCCTGAAATTCAGTATCTTGAGCCCAACTCCCCTGAAACCCATGTTACCCATTCCAACCAACCCATTACCCCTGTAAATCTCACTAAGAGATATTCTCCTGAAGGGAATGAGCAAAGAAGTGGCATAGATGTGCTTGCTGATTTAGCAGTAGATGAGACAAGACTCCTGTCTCCCCTTGACTCATCCATGCTCAACTATTCAAAGCTCCTAGAGCATGCACTTCATGAGCCAACCCCCCTGAGTAAAGCCCCTTCAGAATCATTGCTCTCTAAAGCAGCTGAAGATCCTTCTGTTGTACCCAACCCATCTGAAGCCAAGATCCCTGAACTTAATCTACCTAAAGCCACATTAGGAGAACCCAGAGCTAACTCCCCTATAACCCAAAGTCCCCATTCAAGTGGAGATGAGGAGGAGTATACTTTTGAAAGTATGCTCAGAGGAGGAGCCAAGGCTACTGTGGACAGTTTGTATCCACAACTTGCTGAATTTCCAAGAATTCAGAAGGCCTTTCATGATCTAAGGATGCTTGTTGATGTGAAAGACAAATCTATGATGGGGATATCACAAGTCATTCAAGATAAAGGTGCAAACTGGTGGCAAATAGAGGAGAACAGATTGCTACACTTTGCTGGAGTTTCAAAGACAAGATTCCTCATTGATGAGGAGATTTTTGCAAAGCTGGTGGCTGATAAGATTAAGGAGGAGAAAGAAAGAAAAGCCAAGGGAATCAAACACCCTGACAGTGGCTCTAATGAAGATGATTCCCCTGATGATCCCTCAAACCCTTCAAATCCCAACCCTTCTGAAACCCCTCAAGCCAACCTCCCTGAATCCCTTCATCCCAAGTCTTCTGTCTCTGAAAGACTTTCCAATCCTCCCAAAACCTATCATAGGAAAGGCTCTGTAACCTCAGAGGTGTTGACCAAGGATGGTAACACAACCAAAGATACATCTGCCAATGAAGGTTTTTCTGAACCCAAGGCACAGCCTAAAGATGTTGAGGTTCCTGTATTAGAGGCTAGTTTGATTAAGGCCTATTCAGTGTCAGAGGAGTTGGACATTGATCAGCCCTTAATCATTCAGGATGACTCAGTGGCTGTTGATATAAGCACTGTGATCTCCCCACAACTGCCATCTTTGAACCTTGATGAAGGTGGAGATGTTGCAGGTTTAGGAGAAGGAGTTGAAAAGGAAAGATTAGTTGAAAAATCAGAGGGAGTTGAGGATGAAAGAGAGGTAGTCATCACTAAGATAGTGAGTGTACCAACATATGAGGGTGGAATAAGTGAGGAAGGACAGGTTATTCTTGAAGTCAAATCTGAACTTCAGGAATCCCTTGGTGAAAGGAGGCCTGATTCCTTGAGTGAGAACATTATTCATGAAGGGAGAAAAGAACAAGTTGAAAATGAGAAGAAGACTGCTGATGTATCAGAGTCTTATGCAAAAGAAATTGAGGGTGATGAGTGCTTATTTCCTAACTTGTTTGATTTATCTGATGTTGCAGGTATTTCTCTTGACCAAATTTTTGCAGATGAGTTCCTCACAGATGCACCTATCCAAGTTGATACAGGCTCAGCTCAGGCCTTACTTGGAATGCAATCAGAGAAGTTGGACTCCTTGGCTCATCAAGTCCAATCTGCTCATGCTGAAACTTCAGGAGCATTGAATGAGCAAGGAAGAACTCTAGCATCTGTAGAAATGAGGCTCACTGGCTCTGAAGATGTTGTGCTACCCACCCTTGAGGCAAGAATCAGTGGTGTGGAATCTGGTCTTCAAACCATCTCCACTGAAGTTCAGAATACCAAGTCCACCATGGAAGCCATCTCAGAGGAGGTCAAGAAAGAACAGAAGCTGCTGAGAGATAATCACAATGCTAATGTCAAAGCTCTCAGGCTCACTGTCAAGCAAGCTCTTGGAAAGAAGACAGCACTACAAAAGAGAAGAGCTGAAGAGCAAAGGCTAGCTATGGTCAAAGCAGCCTCAGAAAAATTTTCCCAAGAAGTGTTGGCCAACATTGCTGAAGGTGCAGTGGCCAACCTCACTGAGCTCTTAAAAGCCCAACTGGATGCATGTCTGAAAACAGCCATGGAAGAGGTTGTCCAACAAAAAATGAAGCCTGTTCTAGCTTTCCTTAGCTTGAGCAGTGATAGGATGCAAAATATACATGATGAGAATGTATATTTGTTGGAGGAGATGAAGTCCCTGAACCAGGCCCAATCCCTAATGGCCACAACAATGAGTGACCTAAAGCCCCAGTGCTTTGATGCTGCCAAAAAGGGGGAAAGGGAAAATTGCAAGAGCAAAAGGTGCCTTGGTGATTGGGAGTCCAGTGAAAGGGAAAGACAAAGTCCCTGAAGGAAAGGGAAAAGAGCCAGAAATGCTGAACTTGGAAGATTTGGATGAAGAGGAGCAGTTAGCATTGGCATTGAAGAACTCAATGGCCTCAGCTCAAGAAGAAAGGGCAAGGAAACAGCAAAGACCAGGTGGTGAAGTATCTGGTCTGGACAAGGTAGCTGAAGGTGTCCAAACTAGAGGAAAGATCAAGAAAGCCCAAGGAAAGAAGAGGCAAGTTGAGACATTCACTGACTTTCCTAGCAGCCTTGATCTTCCACCAGAATTCAGAATTGATGAGGATGAGCCTACATCAAAGAAAGCCAAAACTGCTGAAGATCCCAAAGCTGCTGAAAAGGACAAGTCTTCTGAATCTGGCAAAACTGCTGAAGATACCAAGTCCTCTGAAGACATTGAAGACTTATTTGCTGAAGGATTTGGATCTGAACCTAAGAAGAAGACAACAGTCCTAGCTCTTGATCCATCAAAACTGTTTCATGAAGGGTATGGCAAAGACCCTGAAACACAACAGAAACTGGCCATGATGAGGGCCCAAGAGAAAATGGATCTGATGGAAGAAGCCAACAGAGCAAGAGATGAAAGGAGAGCAAACTTTCAGAAACCAAGAAGGAGAAGAGCAACTTACAGCAAGATGAAGCCTCAGCTTCTAATCCCAATGGACACCAAATATCCACACTTGGATAAATGGGTGCCAATTCAACTGAATGACACATGGGAAGAAGCCAAAAGGGAGTTTGTCTATGACTATTATGTCATTGACAGATGGAATGGAGGAGATGCAAACTCTGCCTTCACTGAGTTCATGCTAGAATACTACAGAGAGTTGTATCAACAACTACTTGCAGCTGCTGACATTGCAAGATTTGAACTCACAGCTCCCAAGCCAATCATATACACGCCTCCAAAGCTTGAAGGATGGATTGACCAAGCAAGAATTCTGAGGGAATTTACTGAGATCCTTAAGCTGAACAAGATGGTTCTTGGACCTAAGGGAACCAACCAAGAAGCCATGGCACTAAAAAGAAGAGTGTGGGCACAGTATGGAATGCTGCCACCTCCTGAGGATGATCTTTGAAATGGCTAAGTCTTCTGACCTTTCTTAATTGATCAACTATGCTGAAATATGGTCAAGATTGCTGATATGGTGTGATAATTTGGTTGCTCTGATTTATTATGGATTGCTCTGATACAAGATTGGTGCTCTGATACAAGTTTATGCTCTGATATGCTTAGTATTGTTAGAATATAATGCTCTATTGTATTTAGTGTTGATGATTCATGCTCTGATATGTTAAATTCAACTATCAACATGCCTGTAATGATCTCTTATATGAATGATAGTTGAACTACTTTTGAATCAAGATACACTTATACAAAAATCTCTCTATGCCTATCCTTGAAACCTACTTGCAACAAAAACAGTGAATACACTAACACATTGTCTTTTCAGGAACATTGATCTTAGTCATGTCTTCTGAAGATATATGTAATAGGTGTATACAAGTCACTTTTGCTTAGATTATGTAGGTTTTGGCATCATCAAAAAGGGGGAAATTGTTGGGAATAAAATGAGCTACGTTTTGATTAAATACCAAAAACCCCCTGAGACATGCCTAATTTAAATGAATATGTTCTAGAAATGTTAGAACATATAGCATAAGGCTAGATGAGAAGCTGAAATGTTAGGCAGCTCTTAGACAATTAGATGCACAATTTGAGGGGGAACCTATGCTTTAAAGATGATCAAGATCAAGTCCCCTCAAGGCTCAAATTCTGGAACAATCACTTAAGAGCAAGGACACTCTATGAAATCTAAGATACTCTGATCAGGAGAGTTGTCCAGAGAAGATGTTCTTATGCAAGAACAAGATTGTAAAGCTCAAAAGAACAAGTCCAATGAAGATTCTCTGTTCAGGAGAGTTGTCCAGAGAAAATATTCATAAAGCTCTGATCAGGAGAGTTGTCCAAAGAAGCTAGCCATATGCAAGAACAAACCTACCTAGCTCAAAAGGACAAGACTACTCAAAGGTTTTGGTCAGGAGAGTTGTCCAGATAAGCCAACTCTAAAGTATAAAGTGCTCTGATGCAAAAAGACCAATCATGCTGATCAGAAGAGTTGTCCAGAGGAGTTGTCTCAGCTAAATTGATCAAGATAAAGTGCTCTGAAAGCCTGAGGTCAACTATGCTGAAGAGATTGAGACAATCACTCCCTAAAGGTCTTCAAAGAAATAAGCTAAGACCATCCTTAAAGAAATAAAGGGAATGAGCCAAGTCATCTGAAGAAGAGCAAGCCAACCATGCTGAAAAGCAAAACTGCTGATAGTGATAAGGAGAGTTGTCCAGATGATAAGGAATGTTGTCCTATCATTGGATCAACCTTCAGAAGCCATGTCCAAGTCCTAACAAGAAGTCAAACATTGGGAAAAGTGCTGCAGAATGAGGACAAAACTGTTACAGCCGTTTATTACCCAAATGAGGACATGTCACTATCAAGAATCTGTCTTCCAGTTTGAAGAACTCAAGGAAGACATTTATAGCAATTTGGGGCTGCCTCTCCAACGGGCAAATCCTCCATTTTGTCTATAAATACAGAAGTGTGAAGACCATTTGAAAGCATCCAACTATCCAACTGACCTCAACATAATCCAACCTAGCTCAAAGTTCTTACAAGCTAGAGTGCTTTCAAAGCTTTCAAAGACTATCTTAGTCTTCAAACACTTCTTCTAAGCTGAACCAAATTGTATATCCATACACAAGCTTAGAGAGATATCCTATCCTTATACACTGATCTTCATTGTAAAGGATATCTCATTAGTTGGAACCTTACTTCAACCCTTATATCTTTCAAGAGTGAAAGTGAGAAGGTTGTAGTAGTAGAAGTGGTAGGAGCTGACTGTTGAGAGAAGAACAGTTCAGTTCTGAGTTGAGAAGAGGGTACTAGGACTCTAGACATCCTAGGGATCAATTCACCAAGGAGTGGTGTTCTTGATCAAGTGCACCTTGGCACTATAAAACAAGTTAATTCCAAGAGTGAAGGAATTATCCTGTTAAATCAGGGAAAGTGGATGTAGGAGCTTGAGTCTCTGAACCACTATAAACTCTTGTGTTGATTTACTTTACAAGTACTTACATTCATTCAACACTGCACACAAAACTGATCTTTCAAAGATACATATTCAAAGACTGTGCAAAACTGTTTTGGACAAGTTCCCTGAAGCTTAACTGGATTGTGTTACATTGACTAAGTGATTTCAGAAATTAAAGGAGTATTAACTTAAAGGGCCAACCACTATTCCGCACATATAACTCCTCTAGATAGTTATTCAACTAAGTACTCAATAGTACTTAGTAGATTGATTATCTTAGAAGAGTTAATCATCTTCAGCAGAGTTGTCCAAGACAACCTTGCTGAGCTCTGGTTTGATCTAGTTGAAAAGAATTTGCATACAAGTGTATTCCCCCCCCCCCCCCATACACTTGTTATCTACTCCTTTCAGGACCAACAGATAGCCTTTCCTTGGTTCTATCCCTTTTTCAGTAAGATCAGTATGTCTGTAATAGTTTGAATATGGTCTAAAAGCATGTGGACCATACGACTTATAAATGCGTTTTGGTCTTTCCTCACCAATGATATTATAAGATAAAGGTGGAGGATAAAGAACAGGTTTGTTATGATAATGAGGCACAAATCTCCTAGGTTTAGTTGAATACAGCTAAGACTGCCTTATGAAAGGAGGTCTAGGCTGTTCCCAACTTGCCTGTGCTTGTCTTGACCTACTGTTCTGAGTTTGTCTCTTCTGATTCCAGGACTGATCTGATCTGGTCAGAGGAGTATAACTCTTCTGGTATGGTCTTGACTGTACTGGTCTTAATACATTCTTCATTTTACCAATCTTGGTAGTAGGAGGGATGTATTTAGACTGTACTTTGAGTTTTGGATCATCATCATAAGTCATAGGTTCTTTTCCTTTATCTAGGTGCAAAGAACTTGTACTAGCTCCATTAGTGTTCTCAAATTCTGAAGTAGATGAACTAGGCAGATCAGTACCTATTCCACTTTTATCATTTGGAGCTCTATATCTGTCTGAGATAGTTTGATTAATCTTAGTAGAGTTAATCATCCCAGATAGCTTTCGATCTAGGCTCACTACTTCAGATTCTAAGAATCTATTGCGCTCTTCAAGTTTTTCACATTTAATCTTTAAATCATTGAATTCATTAGTCTCTTTGGCTTGAGTTTTAAGCATACCCTGATATAGTTTATCAATAGATGCATACTTTTCTTGGAGTTTGGACAACTCTTCTGATAGCCTTGCATTTATGACAACTATATTTGGATCTACTTTTGACTGAGCTTCTTTCAGATTAATGATTTCTTGCTTTAAAGATATATTCTCATCACTAATTTCAATGAATGCTTTGTTAGCTTGTAGAAGGTCTTCTTCAGTCACTCCTTGGGAATGATGAAGACTACTTCCTACACTGCTAACAGCAGCATCACTTTCATCAGTGTCAGAATTGTTACAAGATTGAAAAGAGTTAGCAGATGATACCTCATCATTTATTTTGGCCATCATTACCAGTCCATCATCTGCTATGAAGGCTTCATCTTCATTGCTAGAGGGGTATTCAGATGAAGACGATGGCAACTCTTCTGATTCCGAATCAGAATCATTGTAAGCCATCATTGCCTTCTTACCCTTGGCATATTTTCGATCTCTTCTGGCTTTCCTTTCTTCTCGATCTTCAGAACTCAGATCAGGACATTCATAAGCATAATGACCTGGCTTATCACAATTATAGCAAACAGGATTGTTAGAAGTTCTTTTAGGAGGAGAATGTTTCATGTTCCTGTCATGCTTGTCGATTGAGTTCCTGTCCTTCTTATCAGAATACTTTCTATCCCTCTTATCAGTTAAGTTCATATCTCTTATGTTCTCATTGGAGATCTCATCCCTTCTTTCAGAAGAGTTTTGATCCCTTCTGTTCACAGAAGAGTCCCTGTTACTAGAACCCTTAGTTTCCTTATAGAATCTCTTGTATCTACCATACCTCTTATTGAGTTTATCAAATCTTTTAATCATAAGGCTCATTTGATCTTTCAGACTAAGATCAGAACTATCTAGTTCATCTTTTATGCTTGAGGCCTTAGACTTAGATGATCTAGACCCCTTAGAGGTAGAGGTTTTAAAAGCTATGTCCTTAGAGGCATCCTTATCCTTATGAATCACAGTAATAGGATCTTCTTCATCTAACTCAAACTCATGTGCCTTAAGTGTTTGGAACATAGTTTCTGCTGGCCAAGAATCAATGTCTTGTGTGGTCTTAATGATCATCTTGACCATTTTCCACCTTTCATCCAAAGCTTTCAAGATTCTCAAGTTAACTTCTCTGTCAGTATAAGTCTTGCCTAGCACATCAAGATCATTCATGATTTTGGTAAATCGAGTATCCAATTCATCAATTGATTCTCCTGGCTTCATCTTAAATGATTCAAACTTTTGGACAGCTGTGGATAATTTGCTTTCTTTGATCAGTGTAGTACCTTCACAAAGAATAGCCAATTTGTCCCACATTTGCTTTGCAGTCTTACATTTTAACACTTTACCAAGATACTCATTTGGCAAGGTATGTAAAATATAATTCTTAGCAAGACTATCCAAATTGTTTTGTCTCATTTCTTCAGAAGTCAGTTCTGACCTTGGTTTAGGGACCAGTGCTCCAACTGGTTGAGAAGGATCCAGAACAGCAGTGTTCTCCACCATGGTGACAATTGGTCCTTCAGTCACCACAGACACCATCAGATTATGGGTTGAGCTAAAGATGGCCTCCATCCTGAGCTTCCAGTAGTCATAATCTGCAATCTTGAACTTAGGCAGTTTGTTCACATTAGTGTCATCCATGTTTGATTAGACAAATAAGATCAGTAGTATAGCAGATAAATTTCAAGTATTCAGATAGTGACAAATATCAAGAAATAGTAGCAAGATCAGTAAGATATCCTTCAAGATCTGTAAGGTTATCAAGAAACAGCAGTCCAAAGAACTACTGCTCTGATACCACTTGTTGGTCCCAAAGTTGAGTTAAGATTGAGTAAGCTAGTAAAAGTCTAGAGGGGAGGGGTGAATAGACTTTTAAAAATCTTTCAAAATATCAGAATATGCAATGCGGAATTTAGTCTTCTTATATACTGTACTGTGCTTACTCAGCTCAGATCAGTACTTTCAGAATAATATGGGCCTTACTAGTTTATACTCAACTTTTGTTTAGATCTTTATCTTTGTTAATTCTTAATGTTCTTAGTAAAACAATTCAAACAAATACCAAACAGTAAAGTAAAGAACACAGAATTTTATAGTGGTTCGACCAATAAGTCTACATCCACTCTCACAATCCCAGTTGTGATGTTTTATTACTCTTCTTTGAGTTTCTTGTGGCTTAAAGTCCCAAGATTAAGACTTTGATCTTATCGATTATACCTCCAGGTATATCTTCGATCTACTAGTAATTTTCCAAGTAACTAGCACACTTGTTTACAACAATACAAACTTTAAACTTTGAAAAGTAAAACTTCTCTGTGTTTAGCCTTTGAATCTTCTCTTCAAATCTGTGGCTTCTTCTTCTTTAATCTCCTTCAACTCTGTGAGTTTCTTCTTGTGCTCTGTAGACTTAGCTTGCTTTAAGATCAGGAAAATATTCAGTAGTAGCAGTCGTTCTGTCAGTAGTCTTCAGCAGTAGGAGATTACACAGTATTTATAGAACTTAGTATGACAGTTAGCAGTTTGTGAACTAACTCTCAACTAACTCTAAAACTGTTTTTGTAACTTCTTCTTGTAACCGACTTTGTAACTTCCTTCTTATTCCAAGTCAGTATCTCTTCAATAAATCTTCAGTTACACCTTAAATAAGTTTTCCAAACTTATTCTTCAATTTTAACAAACCAGCACAGTAACTTACTGTTCTGATTTTTACTCTTCGGATTTTTACTCTTCTGAGTCAGTCAGCACAGTAACTTAAAACTGTTCAAAACTTCTCCAGATTTCTTCTAAGCTTGTCTTCAACTCTTCTTTGAAGTTTTCTTATTCTGAAGTAGTCCTCTGAGTCTCCATTAGTCTTCTGATCTTCTTCTAATCTATTCCTAATCTACTGTTCTGAACTTTTACATTGTTGAATACAATAAAATACAACTTTACAAATATAAAACCTATCTATACATCAACTGAACTATATACAGATGAGTATATCTAAGTCCTATACTATAAGCTGTCTATACAATACAAAACATCAGCTTAGTTCCTAACAGTTCATATATCAGATCAGTAACTACAATAAGATCAGTAACTCATGTAAGATCAATAACTTTCATATAAGATCAGTAAGCATTTAAGATTAGTAAATATATAAGATCAGTAAGTATATAAGATCAGTAAGTATATAAGATCAGTAAGTATATAAGATCAGTAACTCAGAATACAAATATCTCATATAAGATCACTAAAATTATTCTTAGTTTCCATACTCAGATCAGTAATCTTATTTCAAATGACTCAGTTAAGATCAGTAATCTTATTCTTAATTATTACTAAATAAGATCAGTAAACTTATTTCAGATATCATTAAGATCAGTAATCTCAATTTAAGTTTCTCATCAAATGACTTAGTTAAGATGACTTAGAACCACATATATCACTAACTTTAAGTTGCTTTTGGCCATCAAAACATACTTTCATCATCTAGAACATTGTTTCAAGGATTCATATCCCAACAGTTGTCTTGGCTATCAAAAAGCACCTATTTTGGGTAATCATTGCCTATTTCAATAAGTGTCCCATTCCTTTTAAAGATATCACCTTTTCAAGGATTCAATTTGTCCCTTACCCAAAAAATCGCTTTCAATGCATTAAATGCCAAGATTTAACTCTTGTTTGCATTAAACAATTTGAGACATGATCTACCTTGATAACCCCCCAGCTTTAAACAAACATTAAACTCCTTCCCACGTTTTGAATAAAACAGTTTTTCACTGTTTCATTGGTTAATAACCGTTGGATCAAAACTGGCCAACTCCCTTGAAATTGATCTTGGCCGTCCAAACTTGATTTCCTCTTTTGTAAACCGTTGAATTACCTTAAGACTCACCTACTCATTGACATACATTCCTTTTGGAATATTCACAAGTTTTAAGAAGCCATACAACAGTTCATTCTTCCCCACGCATTCAAACTCTCTTGAAACCCTAGTTTTTTCTTACTCTCAAAATCTCTCTCAAACCTTACTGTTCTTCAATGGCTCCCAAAGCTAGACCTGAAATGGTTGTTGATTTCTCAAACAAGGACCTTGACCTTGATTTTGGCTATCTTAGCCACAAAAACAACCTTATCTTTGAGCCTATCATCTCCTTTGAGTGTGATGATCCAGAGGTTACTCCAACCTTGAGATGGTTAAGAAGGGCTGGCCTTCAAAAGTTTATGCAAGAAAAACCAGACTCTTGCCTTGAATCTTACATGGCTGAGTTCTTTGCTTTTCTGAAATGGAGAGGAAAGCCAGAAGATGGAGAGGTAACCACAAGACTTTCTTACAGGGTTGAAGGAGAAGAGGAAGAAAGATTTCACAGAGTAAAATTCTCTGAAGAAGATGTAGATGCTGCTTTTGGATTGCCCTCTGAAGGGAGGAATCCAGATTTTATGGCAATGGCCATGAGCAATAAATTGCTCAAGATTGGCTCCTTGACCCAGGAACAATTTCATCTACACAGCACAAGAGGACTCTCAAGCTCAAGTTCCTCAATCTATTTGAGGTAATCACAAAGAGTCTCATGAGCAACACTGGCAGTTTGGAGCAAGTGAGTGCTCCAAGGATAAGGATTATGGCTGCAGTGATTGATGCCAGTGATAAGGGCATTAAGTTTGATTGGAGGACCTTCATCTTGTCTGAGATGATGAAGGAAAAGGCAAAGTTCAAAGTAAAAGCTTATAACAAGGTTGTATTGGAGAGCAAGCTCAAGTACTGCACAAGGGCAAGCTTGCTGATTGAGAAGTATGCTCATTATTCTGAGATGCAAACCTTTGCCAAGCCCCTCCCTGCCCAGAAAATTTTGTTCAGGAAGCTGAGCAAAAAGACTGAACAAAGAAGACTGCAACTGGCCAAACCTGTTGAAGAAAAGCAAGAGGAAAAGCCCAAAATGAAGAAAAGAACAAAGGTCAGGGCTGTCAAAACCAAGAAATTGTCTCAAATTCCATCAGAAGAAGCCTCAGGAGCATCAACTGAAGTTGATGAAGTGGCAGAAGAGGGAGTGCAAGTGCCTTCTGACCACTCAGAAGAGTTCAGGCAAAGATACAATGAGACAAGGCAAAGGAAAAAGGGTGATAAAAGGCCCAGGGAAGTTGTCCCTGAGAAGGAAGAGGAAGGAAGTGGGAGCAGTAGGGCAAGTAAGAGAAGAGCCAAGCCCACTGACAAGATTCTGGAACTTCAGGAGGAAAGGTCACTCCAAATAGCACTAAGGGAGAGCAGGGCAGAAAGTAGGACAAAATCCAAGTCCAGGACCAACTCTTCTGGTTCTGGAACCGCAAAGTCCAATGTCCCTGAAGACCAAGCTTTAGAGCCCAACCTTCCTGAAACCCAAAATCTTGAACCCAACTCCCCTGAAACCCATGTTACCCCTCCTAACCAACCCATCACCCCTGTTAATCTTACTAAGAAGTATTCTCCAGAAGGGAGTGCACAGAGAAGTGCAATAGATGTGCTAGCTGATCTAGCAGTAGATAAGACAAGGCTACAATCTCCTCTTGATTCTTCCATGCTCAACTACTCAAAACTTTTAGAAGCTGCACTTCATGAACCAACCCCCCTTAGCAAAGCCCCTTCAGATCCATTGCTCTCAAAAGCAACTGAAGTACCTTCTATTGAACTCAACCCTTCTGAAGCCAACCCCCCTGAACTCAATCTGCCTGAAGCTGCAATTACTGAAACCAGAGCCAACTCCCCTATAACCCAAAGTTCTCAGTCTAATGAGGATGAGGAGGAGTATACTTATGAAAGTATGCTCAAAGGTGGAGCAAGGGCTACTGTGGACAACTTGTATCCAGAACTTGCAGAATTCCCAAGACTCCAAACCATGTTCCATGATTTGAGGATGTTAGTGGAAGTGAAAGATAAGTCCATTATGGAGATTGCACAGGTCATTCTTGACAAATGTGCAAATTGGTGGCAAATTGAAGAGGATAGATTACTCCACTTTGCTGGAGTAAACAAGACAAGGTTCCTCACTGATGAGGAAGTATTTGCCAAATTGGTTGATGTCAAGATTGCTGAGGAGAAAAAGAGACAGGCTAAAGGGATCAAGCACCCTAATAACAGCTCTAGTGATGATGGGAAAGATGACCCTTCAAACCCCTCCAAGCCTTCTAAAGACAACCCTCCTGAACCCTCCCAGACCAACCCCCCTGAACCTCCCCAACCCAACCCTTCTGAATCCAGCAAGTTTTCAACTCCCCTTGTTACTTATCATAGAAAAGGCTCTGTCTCTTCAGAGGTGTTGACCAGAGCTGGTGACATAGCCAAGGACACATCTGCCAATGAAGGTTCTTCTGAACCCAAGGCACATCTTACAAATGTGGAGGCTCCTATCCTAGAAGCTGGTTTGGTTAAGGCCTATTCAGTGTCAGGAGAGTTGGACACTGATCAGCCCTTAATCATTCAGGATGACTCAGTAGCTGCTGAGAAAAGCACTGTGATCTCCCAACAACTGCCTCCTTTGAACCTTGTTGAGGGTGAAGGTGTTGCAGGTTTAGGTGAAGGAGTTGAAAAGGAGAATATAGTTGAAAAACCAGAGGGAGTTTTAGATGATAGAGAGGTAGTAATCACTAAGATTGTGAGTGTACTACCATATGAGGGTGGAATAAGTGAGGAAGGACAGGTTATTCTTGAAGTCAAATCTGAACTTCAGGAATCCCTTGATGAAAGGAGGCCCGATCCTTTGTGTGAGAACATTATTTATGAAGGGAGACAAAAAGAAGTAGAAAATGAGAAGAAAGCTGCTGATGTATCAGAGTCTTATGCAAAAAATATTGAGGGTGATGAGTGTTTATTCACTAACCCATTTGACTTGTCTGATATTGCAGGAATTTCTTTTGATCAAATATTTTTGCAGATAAACTACTCACTGATGCACCTATCCAAGTGGATTCCAGTTCAGCCCAAGCAATCCTTGGTGAACATTCAGCAAAACTGGACTCCTTGGCTCATCAAGTCCAAACTGCCTATGCTGAAACTTCAGGCACCTTAGATGAGAAAGGAAGAACATTGGCTTCAGTAGAAATGAGATTGACAGGCTCAGAGGATGTGGTGTTACCCACAATTGAAGCCAGGATCAGTGGAGTAGAGTCAGGATTGCAATCTATCTCTGCAGAAGTTCAGAAAGCAAAGACAAGCATGGAATCAATTTCCAAGGAAGTCAAAAAAGAACAGAAGCTGCTAAGAGACAATCACAACTCCAATGTCAAAGCACTTAGGCTGACTGTCAAGCAGGCCCTTGGAAAGAAAACAACTTTACAAAAGAAAAGGGCTGAAGAGATGAGGCAGGCAATGGTGAAAGTTGCCTCAGAAGTGATGGCCAACATTGCTGAAAGTGCTGTGACAAATCTTACTGAGTTCCTAAAGGCCCAACTTGATGCATCTCTGAAAGAAACCATGAAAGAGGTTGTTGAGCAAAAGATGAAGCCTGTTCTAGCTTTCCTTAACTTGAGCAGTGACAGGATGCAGAATATACATGATGAAAATGTATATCTGCTAGAAGAGATGAAATCCCTGAACCTAGCCCAATCCCTGATGGCAACAACCATGAGTGAGCTCAAACCTCAGTGTTTTGATGCTGCCAAAAAGGGGAAAAGAGAAAGAGCAAGGGCCAAAGGTGCCTTGGTTATTGGTGGTTCAGACAAGGGCAAGGAAAAGGCTGTTGAAGATAAGGGCAAAAGGCAAGCAGTTTTGAACTTAGAAGATCTTGATGAAGAAGAGCAGTTAGCCATAACATTGAAGAATTCAATGGCTTCAGCACAAGAAGAAAAGGCAAGGCTTCAGTAGAGGCCAGGAGGAGAAGCTTCTGGAATGGACAAATCCACTGAAGGAGTCCAAACAAGAGGCCAAATCAAGAAAGCAAAAGGAAACAAAAGGAAAGTTGTTGAAACTTTTACAGATTTTCCTAACAGTCTTGATTTGCCACTTGAATTCAGGATTGAGGAAGAAGAGCCTACCTCCAAGAAGAGCAAAACTGCTGAAAAGGTCAAGACTGCTGAAGTGACCAAGACTGCTGAAAAGGCAAAGTCTTCTGAAACTGACAAGTCTGCTGAGACCAAGTCCACTGAAGACATTGAAGAGTTGTATGGTGAAGGCTTTGGACCTGGACTAAAGAAGAAGACAAATGTGTTGTTAAATGATCCATCAAAGTTGTTTCAAGAAGGGTATGGCAAAGACCCTGAAACACAACAGAAGCTGGTCATGATGAGGGCCCAAGAAAAGATGGATCTGATGGAAGAAGCTAACACAGCAAGAGACAAGATAAGAGCTGATTTTCAAAAACCAAGAAGAAGAAGAGCTACATACAGCAAGTTAAAGCCACAGCTACTGATCCCCATGGATACCAAATATCCACACTTGGATAAATAGGTGCCAATACACCTGAATGATACATGGGAAGAGGCAAAAAGGGAGTTTGTCTATGACTACTATGTCATTGACAGATGGAATGGAAAAGATGTCAACTCCTCTTTTACTGAGTTCATGATTGAATACTACAGGGAATTATATCAACAATTGCTTGCAGCTGCTGACATTGCAAGAATTGAATTCACTGCCCCTAAGCCAATCATCTACATGCCTACAAAGCTGAATGGATGGATTGATCAGTCAAGAATCTTCCAAGAATTCTTTGAAATCTTGAAGTTGAACAGGATGGAACTTGGACCTAAGGGAACTAACCAAGAGGCTATGGAATTAAAGAAGAGAGTGTGGGCACAATATGGGATGGTGCCACCTCCTGAAGATAATCTCTGAATAGGCTAAGTCCTCTTGACCCTTTTCTGCTGATCTGAATGTCTTGACCGTTGACTTGTTGAATTTGATCATCTATGCTGAAATTGCTCAAGATTGCTGACATGTTTCTGCTCTGATGACTTGTTGCTCTGATACATAAAGACTAATGCTCTGATGGAATATCTGGTTAAGTATTGCTCTGATCATGTAATTTAGTTAATTTATGCTCTGATGTAATGTCCATGCTCTGATATGTTTGCTCAACTATCAACATGCCTGTAATGATCTCTTATTTGAATGATAGTTGAACACATTTTGAATCAACATTACTGAATTCTAAATTGTCTGACTTATCAACCTATATGCAAATGAAAACAGAAAATACACTAACACATTTTCTTTCAGGGAACTTGACCTCAGTCACCTTCACTGAAGTAGAATGTAATAAGTGTAATCAAGTCACCTTTGCATAGATTGTATAGGTTTTGGCATCATCAGAAAGGGGGAAATTGTTGGGAATAAAATGAGTTTTGATTATGATACCAAAACCCCCTGAGACATGCCAAGTAGATAAGTAAATTTCAATAAACATGTTTCAGGACTGTTGGAACATGTAAACTAAGACAGGTAGAGGAGGTGATTTGTTAGGCCACTCTTAGATTAATAGATGCACTAGTTGAGGGGGAACACATGCTCACAAGTTGATTCTGTTCAAGTCCCCTCAAGGCTCAGTTTCTGGATTGACCCCAAGTCTGCTGAAGGACAAGTATGCTGATCAAAGTTATGACAAAATGGAACAACCTATCTAAAGATCAACTAAGTAGAATAAATCCTAAAGATAAAGTCTACTACAAGAATTGTCAAGATCAGAAGAGTTGTCCAGCAATATTGTCTCAGTACAATTGAAATAGAACAAGCTTTGAAGTTCAAGGCCAACTTTTCTGAAGAGGTCAAGTCCACTTTTAGAAGACATATATGCTCAGAGAACTATTCTAAGAAGTCATGGAAAGAGGAAGAGCCAAGTCATCTGAAGAGCTCAAGAGCCATAACTGCTGATAAGGAAACTCTGCTGAAACTGATAAGTAGAGTTGACCAAGTGATAAGGAATGTTGTCCTTATCTCAGGATCATTGATAAGAAGAGATGTCCATGTTTGACCAAGTGAATCTTGAAGTCAGACATTGGGAAAAGTGCTGCAGAATGAAGACAAAGTGGTTACAACCGTTTATTTCCCAAGTTAAGGACATGTCACTATCAGAATCTGTCTTCCAGTTTGAAGATTTCAAGGAAGACATTTATAGACATTTGAGGCTGCCTCTCCAACGGGCAAATCCTCAAATTTGTCTATAAATACAGAAGTGTGAAGACCATTTGAAGCATCCAATCTATTGAATCCAACTACAACTACTCTGAAGCTTCAAAGTCCTCAAAAGACACTCTTAGTCTTCAAACACTTCATTCTAAGCTGAGCCCCATTGTATAATCCATACAAAGCTTAGAGAGATATCCTATCCTTATACACTGATCCTCATTGTAAAGGATATATCATTAGTTGGAACCTTACTTCAACCCTTATACCTCTCAAGTGAGAAAGTTAGAAGGTTGTAGTAGTAGAGGTGGAAGGAGCTGACTGTTGAGAGAAGAACAGTACAGTTCTGAGTTGAGAAAGGGTATTAGGACTCTTGACATCCTAGGGATCAAGGCACCAAGGAGTGGTGTGGTTGATCAAGTGCACCTTGGCACTATAAAACAAGTTAATTCCAAGAGTGAAGGAATTATCCTGTTAAATCAGGGAAAGTGGATGTAGGAGCTTGAGTCTCTGAACAACTATAAACTCTTATATTGATTTACATTCAAAGTACTTTACATACATTCAACACTGCACATAAACTGGACTTTCAAAGATACATATCACAAACTGTGCAAAACAAGATTTGGACAAGTTCCCTGAACTAGATAAACTGTTAAGGTGATTTCAGAATTAAAAGGAGTTTAAACTAAAGGGCCAACCACTAATTCCGCACATATAACTCTCTTAGATAGTTATTCAACTAAGTATTCAATAGTACTTAGTAGCTTGGGTATCTATAAAGAGTTCATCATATCAGCAGAGTTGTCCAGGACAACCTTGCTGAAGACTGGTTTGATCAAAGTTTGAAAAGAAATTACGTATTTTTCCCTCCGTCCAATTTTATAATTTTCATTTTCGTGAGAGAGTATAATTAAAGTAATACAACAAAATATGGAAAAGGTTGTGATAAATTTCAAAAAGATTATGTAATCTCTATCAATCTATTCCCAAATTAAGTGGGACCAAAATCCAATATTCAACAACATAATTTTTTTGATATTATCTTGGAAATCGAATAAGTGTCTGTCACCAAAAATCACTTCCCAAATTAATCACGCTCAAGTATTATATATTATAAATAATGATAATCTTGATTATCAAATATTTCAATTTTTTGATATCTCTCTCATATAGATGAAGAATTATTACTTTATATAGAGTTTTTCTACTGTGAGCCAGGGGTTCGTCGTCGTGTCTTATAATATGCGTCCAATTAAAAGTTGAATCATCATTTGGCTTTACCATTTGCGATATCACTTCGCCATTAGATAAAATATTCTATTTTTTTAAATATAAAATTACTGAAATATCCTTATAGTATGTTTTGAAAAATATCCCAAATTTTTTTCCCGAATCAGGGTGGGCCGTAGATCTCGAGGCCCCGTAGAAAGCCCAATCCAATTCGAGTCAACCCGGACCCGAAACAATCTAGCAGAGCCCGGACCCGACTCGAGATATGCAGCCATGTTTCTTGCAAAATATCTATTACAAACCGTTCATCTGGTATCATCTTTTCAAGCATTTAGTAGCCTCTTTTGCAGCTCTTGGTCATGCATTCTCATCCCCCCATTATTCTATTAAGCGG
This sequence comes from Galeopsis tetrahit, assembly GCA_963675135.1. Classification (NCBI taxonomy): domain Eukaryota; kingdom Viridiplantae; phylum Streptophyta; class Magnoliopsida; order Lamiales; family Lamiaceae; genus Galeopsis; species Galeopsis tetrahit. Next base: position 38,627,855 of record OY776122.1, read on the forward strand.
CTGACTTGGATGTATTTTTGCACACTTTTTACAACTATACGATCCCCACAAGCGTATGGGTTCGTTAGTAGTACGATAAGTATACCAAGTAAAATTTCGTTCCAAGGACCTAATTGAGTGCTAGTGAATCCCTAAAGTTACGAGTATGCATGCTATTGTAGTAACTACACGTGTTTGTTTGGATTTTTGGAAATAAGAGCAAAAATATTAAACTAGATTAACTAAAGTAATGAAAACTAGTGACAAAAATAACAAGTTATCTAACTTTCGTTGGAAAGTGCAAGGGAAGGGTATTGCCTCGGGTGTTTCCGTTTTGTGGGTAATTCAATGAGTTAACGAACCAATTGCATGAATTAAACTATGGTTTTGGATTAAGCTAAAGGCTATCACTCGTGTGTGTAGACCAATCCCTTGTGAGGCTTAGGTGAACACGTGCATCGATTAGCAATTATATAGTCTAATCAATACCATAAGCTCCTAAGATAGTGTCTCATAAACACGTTCAACACGGTTACTAATGTTTATGAGACGCCCTCTCACTAATCTAATAGACGACCTCTAATCGACTAGTGTCTAGTGTCGTCGATCTAAGCAATCAACCCCCGGTCGGTGTAGCTAATTACTATGTTAATTCTCATTGATTAATTCAAGCTCATACACACACTCTTAATCATGCAACCCAATACGGTCGTTGAAGTTGACAAAACTAACAATGCTAGCTAATAGGGTGAATTAATCAATTGAATCATGAAAATTACAACACTAGAAACATATACACCCAATTCCTAAGCTAATCATGCAATTAATCTATAATTACACTAAACACCCATCAAAACATTCACACCCAAGGCAATAAGAGCTTAGCCCATGGTTCTAGAAGAGAATTCCATGGTTAAAACAACTAATAACATCAAACTCATAGTAGAATGACAAAAGATTGAAGAAATTAAGAAAATACTAAATTGAATTGCAAAATAGAATAATATCACCTTGATCATGAGAATTTAGCTACAAACCGATGTAATAGACGATGCCCGATGATAATCGTAGCTTGATTCGAAGTAAAAACCACTATTCTATCTAATCTAATTAAGAATCTAAACTAAAAATGAAGAACACCTACAACTATGTGAATGTGTGTGTGAATTGCTTGTAAAAGGAGTAAGAGACCCTCTTAAAACTCAAATTTGGTCTATTTATAGTTGGGGTAGAAGTCTTGAATTAATTTTGCAATTAGGCCCTTGAAATATGGAGAAAATGGGCCAAAAACCCCGAAAATGATGTGACCCGGCCGGGTGGCTCCCACCCGGGCATGCCACCCGGCCAAAAGACGAAGAAAATGCATTTTGGGTCTTGCCCGGGTCGACCCCACCCGGCCGGGTGGGTCTCACCCGGGCACAACACGAAGCTCCTCCATAATTTGGCCTTGCCCGGGTCGACCCCACCCGGCCGGGTGGGTCTCACCCGGGCACAACACGAAGCTCCTCCATATCGCACCCTGACCGAGTTGAAGTGACCCGGCCGGGTCGATTCTACCCGGCCATGTGGTGTCTACCCGGCCATGTGGTGTCTTTTGACACGTCATCTCGTTTCCTTGCATAACTTTCGCTTCGGATGTCGGATTGACTCGATTCCTTAGGCTAATTCACTCCGTTTCTCGAGACGAATCCAACCGTGCACTCCTATTTCCGGTCCGGTCACTTTTGGCATGTGTTTTGCTCCAAATTTCATCGTATTTCCTACAAAATCGACAAAACACAACCTTTCTCTCATTTCGGCTTAAACAATCATATTCAATGTATAATTCAATGAAATCAACATCAAATGAGCTTCAAATATGCATCTAAATAGTGTAAATTCCACCCGAATCAATTCCCCAAACTTAAAGTGTTGCTCGTCCTCGAGCAACGAAAGAATTACAATGTGAGGGGAAATTTACAACTAGATGATCAATGAAAGATCCCACGTATCAAATGACATGAAATGAATTCTTCTTCCTCAAGATACATTCTCAAAAATGATCACAAGTTCAATATTGAAAATCAAACTAATTACCTCACACATGCTCAACATACAATAACAAGTGATGGTGATGACAATATCCAAATGCTTCAAGTTCAACTCACAAGATATAGTGTTTCTCTCAAACACTCAAACAAATTAAGGACAATAGACACTCATCAATCAAATCATGCATTGCAATTACCATAAGCTTGCCCAAGCTCTACCATCTTTCCACCACAAACATGTTCAACTATGAGATCAATAGGTCTTAACCAAGGACGTAACGTTGGCTCTTTGGACGGGGTATGATGAATATGGAGGAAGTGACTTGTCTAGTGGAGAACGAAAGTTGTTTTTCAACACATCAAACTTATGCTCATAAGGTTTATACACCTTCATTCTCACTTTTCATTCAACTTTCTCACAAGCAATCATCTCCTCATCTTTTTGTAGAAAATTTCTTTTCTTTTTAAGCTCTTGGGGCTCATTGTCCCTCTTTTCTTTCTCAATTATTTTCTTTTCACTTCCATCTCTTTTTTTTTTCTTTTCACAACTTTGCCAATTTTCTCTTAAAACCAAAGGCACTAAAGCACATGTTTTACCACTTTCTTTTTATTCTCCACTAGATTTGGATATCAAAGGCTCAAAAGGCTAAGTTGTTAAACATTGTAGGTTGCCACGAAAATGGGAAATCAAGCTCAAACGGGCTAACTACGGAATATTACTTTGGTTATTGGGAAAATTTTGGCTAAGTGACGTGTAGTACGAAAGATGGCCTACATCATATCTCAAAGTATCACACAAGCATGATTTCAAGCAAGAACTTGGGCAAGTTCTAGAAAAGCAAGCAATGAATTGATTCACTCACAAATGAAATAAACCGGATTAATGCTCGGTTCAAAGCTCAACTCTCACCGGTTCATTCAAGACTCAAACATTCATCAATCACCACCACACATAACTCATTGTGCATGTAAAACATCTATAGGCAACAAGATGACAACAACATAAACAAGATGATTCATTCCAATCGTGTACACATTCAAGGAATCAAATTCACAACAAATCACCATCAAATGTGTCTCAATGATCATTAAAGCTCAAATTACACACATACACAAGAGTACACATTGGTGTCAATAGAAAATGTAAAAACGAACATACCCCCCCAAACTTTTTCATTGCAAAGCAATTAAAAGTTTGGTAAAATAGTGTTGCATTGATATTGACACCAAGTGCTAACCATACAAATCTACACACATGGGCCACTATCTCATCAATTAACACTAAGAGTAGCTAAGCAATCAATGTCATGAACAAGAATATAAATTCCACTACCCCCCCCAAACTTAGTAATTGCTATGCAATTCCTAAGAATTGGGGTGGGTGTACCTCTTACGATTGCTATAGCTACACCTTCTTCTTAGCACAAAGTTCCACTTTCAATCTCCAATCGTCCATTTGATCCAAGCTTCTCCAACTAACATCAAAACTCACAAACACATCAAACTAAACTAACAAAGCAAATAAAATGAACAAAATTGAAATAAAGCAAGTAAAAATGGGTTGCCTCCCATTTAGCGCTAGGTTTAACGTCCTATGCCGGACGGAACTTAACAAGTTCATACTTCTCTTTCTTTGAATGGAGGATGATAGTACTTGACATTGTGCTCATCGGTGATGAACACTTCATCCTCCTCACTTTCCAACGCAATGCCTCCTCCATAGACCAATTTCTTCATGACCAACATTTTTCGTTCCTTGATCTTCATCTTTCCAAGGACTTCCATCATTCCCAAGGTGCCCCATACCACCGTATCTCCAATTTCAAATCCCTTCTCAATCTTTCTCTCCTTTGAACTCTTTCTTCTTCTTTCGGTGGAGGATTCATCTCTTCAACGTTTTCCATCTCAAGTGGTTCTTCTATGACTCTTTGACGGTTTCTACTTCGATTCCTTCTTCTTGCGTGTGCTTCGATCTCAAGGTCTAATGGTTCAAGATTTCCTCCACGTGATCTTGTGATCATGCACCTACAAAAGAAAAGTGTCAAATCCACAAAGATGAACAAGATCAAAAGAACAAAAAGAAATGCTACTATCAATAACACTCAACAAACTCTAAGTTTCACTAACAACACTCGCTTAAATCCCCGGCAGCGGCGCCATTGACTTGGATGTATTTTTGCACACTTTTTACAACTATACGATCCCCACAAGCGTATGGGTTCGTTAGTAGTACGATAAGTATACCAAGTAAAATTTCGTTCCAAGGACCTAATTGAGTGCTAGTGAATCCCTAAAGTTACGAGTATGCATGCTATTGTAGTAACTACACGTGTTTGTTTGGATTTTTGGAAATAAGAGCAAAAATATTAAACTAGATTAACTAAAGTAATGAAAACTAGTGACAAAAATAACAAGTTATCTAACTTTCGTTGGAAAGTGCAAGGGAAGGGTATTGCCTCGGGTGTTTCCGTTTTGTGGGTAATTCAATGAGTTAACGAACCAATTGCATGAATTAAACTATGGTTTTGGATTAAGCTAAAGGCTATCACTCGTGTGTGTAGACCAATCCCTTGTGAGGCTTAGGTGAACACGTGCATCGATTAGCAATTATATAGTCTAATCAATACCATAAGCTCCTAAGATAGTGTCTCATAAACACGTTCAACACGGTTACTAATGTTTATGAGACGCCCTCTCACTAATCTAATAGACGACCTCTAATCGACTAGTGTCTAGTGTCGTCGATCTAAGCAATCAACCCCCGATCGGTGTAGCTAATTACTATGTTAATTCTCATTGATTAATTCAAGCTCATACACACACTCTTAATCATGCAACCCAATACGGTCGTTGAAGTTGACAAAACTAACAATGCTAGCTAATAGGGTGAATTAATCAATTGAATCATGAAAATTACAACACTAGAAACATATACACCCAATTCCTAAGCTAATCATGCAATTAATCTATAATTACACTAAACACCCATCAAAACATTCACACCCAAGGCAATAAGAGCTTAGCCCATGGTTCTAGAAGAGAATTCCATGGTTAAAACAACTAATAACATCAAACTCATAGTAGAATAACAAAAGATTGAAGAAATTAAGAAAATACTAAATTGAATTGCAAAATAGAATAATATCACCTTGATCATGAGAATTTAGCTACAAACCGATGTAATAGACGATGCCCGATGATAATCGTAGCTTGATTCGAAGTAAAAACCACTATTCTATCTAATCTAATTAAGAATCTAAACTAAAAATGAAGAACACCTACAACTATGTGAATGTGTGTGTGAATTGCTTGTAAAAGGAGTAAGAGACCCTCTTAAAACTCAAATTTGGTCTATTTATAGTTGGGGTAGAAGTCTTGAATTAATTTTGCAATTAGGCCCTTGAAATATGGAGAAAATGGGCCAAAAACCCCGAAAATGATGTGACCCGGCCGGGTGGCTCCCACCCGGGCATGCCACCCGGCCAAAAGACGAAGAAAATGCATTTTGGGTCTTGCCCGGGTCGACCCCACCCGGCCGGGTGGGTCTCACCCGGGCACAACACGAAGCTCCTCCATATCGCACCCTGACCGAGTTGAAGTGACCCGGCCGGGTCGATTCTACCCGGCCATGTGGTGTCTACCCGGCCATGTGGTGTCTTTTGGCACGTCATCTCGTTTCCTTGCATAACTTTCGCTTCGGATGTCGGATTGACTCGATTCCTTAGGCTAATTCACTCCGTTTCTCGAGACGAATCCAACCGTGCACTCCTATTTCCGGTCTGGTCACTTTTGGTATGTGTTTTGCTCCAAATTTCATCGTATTCCTACAAAATCGACAAAACACAACCTTTCTCTCATTTCGGCTTAAACAATCATATTCAATGTATAATTCAATGAAATCAACATCAAATGAGCTTCAAATATGCATCTAAATAGTGTAAATTCCACCCGAATCAGCGGCCACCAATCGCTGCTCGATTTCGTATATTTTTTTAACCATTTCAAACCTTTTTTTGGTGAAATATTCAATTTGATCATTCAATTCCTTCACATGCAGCCCTTTTCATCCTCGAACGACTTGTTGATTACTTTTTTTCCACCAACCTCTTCTTTTTTCTATTCAGATTCACTCATAGATGATGAACACATTCTACTTAATTAATTGCAACTTCTATAATAACAAAATTATTAACAATTATCTTTTCGCAATCGTGTAATAAAAAATAAATGCATGTTTCATGAAAAAACATAAAATCAGTACAAGAAAACTACTGAAACGATTTAACAAGCCTAATTCTATGCAAATATGCACTAATAACTCCACACATATCAAGATTTAATGAATTTAATGCCTATGAAAATAAATAAATGCAATTTGAAGTAGAATCAACTTCTTGAAATTAATATGATCGAATTATTGATGAGAAAAAAATAATCAATGAGAACTAGTCTATATATGTCAAAAAAAGTTGGATAAATTTAGCCTATCACATATAGTTGGTAAGAATTGATGGACATATATATATTATATATGAATAATGATAACAATCTATATTTATATATATATATATATACTAATTACGTATTATTCCCTCCGTCCAATTTTATAATTTTCATTTTCGTGAGGAGTATAATTAAAGTAATACAACAAAATATGGAAAAGGTTGTGATAAATTTAAAAAAGATTATGTAATCTCTATCAAAGTCGCTCACTTCCATAATTTGCCCGTAAATTGACTCCATCGCTAAAATCTATTCCCAAATTAAGTGGGACCAAAATCCAATATTCAACAACATAATTTTTTTGATATTATCTTGGAAATCGAATAAGTGTTTGTCACCAAAAATCACTTTCCAAATTAATCACGCTCAAGTATTATATATTATAAATTATGATAATCTTGATTATCAAATATTTCAATTTTTTGATATCTCTCTCATATAGATGAAGAATTATTACTTCATATAGAGTTTTTCTACTGTGAGCCAGGGGTTCGTCGTCGTGTCTTATAATATGCGTCCAATTAAAAGTTGACTCATCATTTGGCTTTACCATTTGCGATATCACTTCGCCATTAGATAAAATATTCTATTTTTTTAAATATAAAATTACTGAAATATCCTTATAGTATGTTTTGAAAAATATCCCAATTTTTTTTCCCGAATCAGGGTGGGCCGTAGATCTCGAGGCCCCGTAGAAAGCCCAATCCAATTCGAGTCAACCCGGACCCGAAACAATCTAGCAGAGCCCGGACCCGACTCGAGATATGCAGCCATGTTTCTTGCAAAATATCTATTACAAACCGTTCATCTGCTATCATCTTTTCAAGCATTTAGTAGCCTCTTTTGCAGCTCTTGGTCATGCATCCTCATCCCCCCATTATTCTATTAAGCGGCCACCAATCGCTGCTCGATTTCGTATATTTTTTTAACCATTTCAAACCTTTTTTTGGTGAAATATTCAATTTGATCATTCAATTCCTTCACATGCAGCCCTTTTCATCCTCGAACGACTTGCTGATTACTTTTTTTCCACCAACCTCTTCTTTTTTCTATTCAGATTCACTCATAGATGATGAACACATTCTACTTAATTAATTGCAACTTCTATAATAACAAATTTATTAACAATTATCTTTTCGCAATCGTGTAATAAAAAATAAATGCATGTTTCATGAAAAAACATAAAATCAGTACAAGAAAACTACTGAAACGATTGAACAAGCCTAATTCTATGCAAATATGCACTAATAACTCCACACATATCAAGATTTAATGAATTTCATGCCTATGAAAATAAATAAATGCAATTTGAAGTAGAATCAACTTCTTGAAATTAACATTATCGAATTATTGATGATAAAAAAATAATCATTGAGAACTGGTATATATAAGGCAAAAAAAGTTGGATAAATTTAGCCTATCACATATAGTTGGTAAGAATTGATCGACATGTATATATTATATATGAATAATGATAACACTTCATTCTAAGCTGAGCCCCATTGTATAATCCATACAAAGCTTAGAGAGATATCCTATCCTTATACACTGATCCTCATTGTAAAGGATAGCTCATTAATTGGAACCTTACTTCAACCCCTATACCTCTCAAGTGAGAAAGTTAGAAGGTTGTAGTAGTAGAAGTAGAAGGAGCTGACTGTTGAGAGAAGAACAGTACAGTTCTTAGTTGAGAAAGGGTATTAGTGTTGGGATATGAATCCTAGAACAAGTCCTAAATGATGAATAAAAGATAAAAGATAAAGTTTTGATAAGCCAAAAGAAGACTTGAATATTTTCTAAGTATTGACTGGTCTAGTCTGGTTAAGTTGAAATCATCTTGTACAGATCAGTAGAAATCAAAAGACAAGTACTAGTTTTAAAAAGACAAGTATTATTGAAAGATAAGTACGATTTATAAGTACTTCATATTTGTTATTTGTATATGTTAAGATTGTTATTGAGCTATGAATAAATGTTGTATAGAGCTCATGATTTTAAATGTAATAGATAGATTCTTTGTATAGTTTTATAAGTTGACTAAGCTTTATAAACAAGAAGCTTAAAGTAATGTAATAGTCTTGTTAGGATTAGTTGATAGGACTAGATTAGTTCTATATTGTAAATGTGAAGAAGTCTACTACACTAGATAAGTAGAAGACGCAGACTACTACACAAGACAGGTGCGACTTAAACAAGACAGGTCAACCTGAAGTTAGTTACAAACGCGTATTGAAGATAAAGACTGAAGAATTAGTTAAGGAATAACTAATTAATTGAAGAAACGCATGGAAGAAGAAATTTCAGTTAGAAGTTAGTTTTCAAGAAAAGTTGGTTACAACTAACTGAGTTCTTGATTTCTAGAATCTATAAATACCTCAAGGTGTTTATCATTTGAAGACTACTGAAATATTGATACTACAAGCATTATTGAAGATTCAAGTGAAGAAGTTACTCTCAGAGATTGAAGTTCATAAAGTAAAGCTACACAAGTCAAGTGAAGAAGTCAGAAGGCTACTACTGAACGAAGAGAAGTTTTATTTTCGTTTATTGTTTCAAGTTGCTAGTTACTTGTAAAATAGCTAGTAAGATCGAAGATATATCTGGAGATATAATCGAGAAGATCTAAGTCTTATTTCTTGGGACTTAAAGCTACAAGAACATATTACTCCATTGGACGAGTTAATAAGAATTTCACAACTGGGCTTGTGAGAGTGGATGTAGACAAGTTGTCGAACCACTATAAATCTCGTGTTTGATTTACTTTACTGTTTTGTTTGTTGTTTAATTGTTTAGATTAATTGAATTACATAACTGAACTAGACTAGCTGAGTATACATAAAACAGAGTTCTCGAATTAAGTTGAGTATAAACTTTAATTGGGCTCATTGATAATTTCGTATTCCGCACATTGTAATTCTGATATATCGAAAGATTTTAGAAAAGTCTATTCACCCCCCTCTAGACATTTTCTTTAGTTTCCCTCGATATTAACTCAACTTAGGGACCTACAATTAGGACTCTTGACATCCTAGGGATCAAGGCACCAAGGAGTGGTGTGGTTGATCAAGTGCACCTTGGCACTATAAAACAAGTTAATTCCAAGAGTGAAGGAATTATCCTGTTAAATCAGGGAAAGTGGATGTAGGAGCTTGAGTCTCTGAACAACTATAAACTCTTATATTGATTTACATTCAAAGTACTTTACATACATTCAACACTGCACATAAACTGGACTTTCAAAGATACATATCACAAACTGTGCAAAACAAGATTTGGACAAGTTCCCTGAACTGGATAAACTGTTAAGGTGATTTCAGAATTAAAAGGAGTTTAAACTAAAGGGCCAACCGCTAATTCCGCACATATAACTCTCTTAGATAGTTATTCAACTAAGTATTCAATAGTACTTAGTAGCTTGGGTATCTATAAAGAGTTCATCATATCAGCAGAGTTGTCCAGGACAACCTTGCTGAAGACTGGTTTGATCAAAGTTTGAAAAGAAATTACGTATTTTTCCCTCCGTCCAATTTTATAATTTTCATTTTCGTGAGAGAGTATAATTAAAGTAATACAACAAAATATGGAAAAGGTTGTGATAAATTTCAAAAAGATTATGTAATCTCTATCAATCTATTCCCAAATTAAGTGGGACCAAAATCCAATATTCAACAACATAATTTTTTTGATATTATCTTGGAAATCGAATAAGTGTCTGTCACCAAAAATCACTTCCCAAATTAATCACGCTCAAGTATTATATATTATAAATAATGATAATCTTGATTATCAAATATTTCAATTTTTTGATATCTCTCTCAAATAGATGAAGAATTATTACTTCATATAGAGTTTTTCTACTGTGAGCCAGGGGTTCGTCGTCGTGTCTTATAATATGCGTCCAATTAAAAGTTGACTCATCATTTTGCTTTACCATGTGCGATATCACTTCGCCATTAGATAAAATATTCTATTTTTTAAAATATAAAATTACTGAAATATCCTTATAGTATGTTTTGAAAAATATCCCAAATTTTTTTTCCCGAGTCAGGGTGGGCCGTAGATCTCGACGCCCCGTAGAAAGCCAAATCCAATTCGAGTCAACTCGGACCCGAAACAATCTAGCAGAGCCCGGACCCGACTCGAGATCTACAGCCATGTTTCTTGCAAAATATCCATTACAAACCGTTCATCTGCTATCATCTTTTCAAGCATTTAGTAGCCTCTTTTGCAGGTCTTGGTCATGCATCCTCACCCCCCCCCCCCCCCATTATTCTATTAAGAGGCCACCAATCGCTGCTCGATTTCGTATATTTTTTTAACCATTTCAAACCTTTTTTTGGTGAAATATTCAATTTGATCATTCAATTCCTTCACATGCAGCCCTTTTCATCCTCGAACGACTTGTTGATTACCTGTTTTTCACCAACCTCTTCTTTTTTCTATTCAGATTCACTTATTGATGATGAACACATTCTACTTAATTAATTGCAACTTCTATACTAACAAATTTATTAACAGTTTTCTTTTCGCAATCGTGTAGTAAAAAATAAATGCATGCTTCATGAAAAAACATAAAATCAGTACAAGAAAACTACTGAAACGATTGAACAAGCCTAATTCTATGCAAATACGCACTAATAACTCCACACATATCAAGATTTAATGAATTTAATGCCTATGAAAATAAATAAATGCAATTTGAAGTAGAATCAACTTCTTGAAATTAATATGATCGAATTATTGATGAGAAAAAAAATAATCAACGAGAACTAGTCTATATATGTCAAAAAAAAGTTGGATAAATTTAGCCTATCACATATAGTTGGTAAGAATTGAATGACATATATATATTATATATGAATAATGATAACACTTTATATTTATATATATATATATATACTAATTACGTATTATTCCCTCCGTCCAATTTTATAATTTTCATTTTCGTGAGGGAGTATAATTAAAGTAATACAAAAAAATATGGAAAAGGTTGTGATAAATTTCAAAAAGATTATGTAATCTCTATCAAAGTCGCTCACTTCCATAATTTGGCCGTAAATTGACTCCATCGCTAAAATCTATTCCCAAATTAAGTGGGACCAAAATCCAATATTCAACAACATAATTTTTTTGATATTATCTTGGAAATCGAATAAGTGTCTGTCACCAAAAATCACTTCCCAAATTAATCACGCTCAAGTATTATATATTATAAACAATGATAATCTTGATTATCAAATATTTCAATTTTTTTATATCTCTCTCATATAGATGAAGAATTATTACTTCATATAGAGTTTTTCTACTGTGAGCCAGGGGTTCGTCGTCGTGTCTTATAATATACGTCCAATTAAAAGTTGACTCATCATTTGGCTTTACCATTTGCGATATCACTTCGCCATTAGATAAAATATTCTATTTTTTTAAATATAAAATTACTGAAATATCCTTATAGTATGTTTTGAAAAATATCCCAAATTTTTTTCCCGAATCAGGGTGGGCCGTAGATCTCGAGGCCCCGTAGAAAGCCCAATCCAATTCGAGTCAACCCGGACCCGAAACAATCTAGCAGAGCCCGGACCCGACTCGAGATATGCAGCCATGTTTCTTGCAAAATATCTATTACAAACCGTTCATCTGCTATCATCTTTTCAAGCATTTAGTAGCCTCTTTTGCAGCTCTTGGTCATGCATCCTCATCCCCCCATTATTCTATTAAGCGGCCACCAATCGCTGCTCGATTTCGTATATTTTTTTAACCATTTCAAACCTTTTTTTGGTGAAATATTCAATTTGATCATTCAATTCCTTCACATGCAGCCCTTTTCATCCTCGAACGACTTGCTGATTACTTCTTTTCCACCACCCTCTTCTTTTTTCTATTCAGATTCACTCATAGATGATGAACACATTCTACTTAATTAATTGCAACTTCTATAATAACAAATTTATTAACAATTATCTTTTCGCAATCGTGTAATAAAAAATAAATGCATGTTTCATGAAAAAACATAAAATCAGTACAAGAAAACTACTGAAACGATTGAACAAGCCTAATTCTATGCAAATATGCACTAATAACTCCACACATATCAAGATTTAATGAATTTAATGCCTATGAAAATAAATAAATGCAATTTGAAGTAGAATCAACTTCATGAAATTAATATGATCGAATTATTGATGAGAAAAAAATAATCAATGAGAATTAGTCTATATATGTCAAAAAAAGTTGGATAAATTTAGCCTATCACATATAGTTGGTAAGAATTGATGGACATATATATATTATATATGAATAATGATAACACTTTATATTTATATATATATATACTAATTACGTATTATTCCCTCCGTCCAATTTTATAATTTTCATTTTTGTGAGGGAGTATAATTAAAGTAATACAACAAAATATGGAAAAGGTTGTGATAAATTTCAAAAAGATTATGTAATATCTATCAAAGTCGCTCACTTCCATAATTTGGTCGTAAATTAACTCTATCGCTAAAATCTATTCCCAAATTAAGTGGGACCAAAATCCAATATTCAACAACATAATTTTTTTGATATTATCTTGAAAATCGAATAAGTGTCTGTCACCAAAAATCACTTCCCAAATTAATCACGCTCAAGTATTATATATTATAAATTATGATAATCTTGATTATCAAATATTTCAATTTTTTGATATCTCTCTCATATAGATGAAGAATTATTACTTCATATAGAGTTTTTCTACTATGAGCCAGGGGTTCGTCGTCGTGTCTTATAATATGCGTCCAATTAAAAGTTGACTCATCATTTGGCTTTACCATTTGCGATATCACTTCGCCATTAGATAAAATATTCTATTTTTTTAAATATAAAATTACTGAAATATCCTTATAGTATGTTTTGAAAAATATCCCCAATTTTTTTCCCGAATCAGGGTGGGCCGTAGATCTCGAGGCCCCGTAGAAAGCCCAATCCAATTCGAGTCAACCCGGACCCGAAACAATCTAGCAGAGCCCGGACCCGACTCGAGATATGCAGCCATGTTTCTTGCAAAATATCTATTACAAACCGTTCATCTGCTATCATCTTTTCAAGCATTTAGTAGCCTCTTTTGCAGCTCTTGGTCATGCATCCTCACCCCCCCCCCCCCATTATTCTATTAAGAGGCCACCAATCGCTGCTCGATTTCGTATATTTTTTTAACCATTTCAAACCTTTTTTTGGTGAAATATTCAATTTGATCATTCAATTCCTTCACATGCAGCCCTTTTCATCCTCGAACGACTTGCTGATTACCTGTTTTCCACCAACCTCTTCTTTTTTCTATTCAGATTCACTTATTGATGATGAACACATTCTACTTAATTAATTGCAACTTCTATACTAACAAATTTATTAACAATTTTCTTTTCGCAATCGTGTAGTAAAAAATAAATGCATGCTTCATGAAAAAACATAAAATCAGTACAAGAAAACTACTGAAACGATTGAACAAGCCTAATTCTATGCAAATATGCACTAATAACTCCACACATATCAAGATTTAATGAATTTCATGCCTATGAAAATAAATAAATGCAATTTGAAGTAGAATCAACTTCTTGAAATTAATATGATCGAATTATTGATGAGAAGAAAATAATCAATGAGAACTAGTATATATAAGCCAAAAAAAGTTGGATAAATTTAGCCTATCACATATAGTTGCTAAGAATTGATGGACATATATATATTATATATGAATAATGATTAACACTCTATATTTATATATATATATATATATACTAATTACGTATTATTCCCTCCGTCCAATTTTATAATATTTCATTTTCGTGAGGGAGTATAATTAAAGTAATACAACAAAATATGGAAAAGGTTGTGATAAATTTCAAAAAGATTATGTAATCTCTATCAAAGTCGCTCACTTCCATAATTTGGCCGTAAATTGACTCTATCGCTAAAATCTATTCCCAAATTATGTGGGACCAATATCTAATATTCAACAACATAATTTTTTTGATATTATCTTGGAAATCGAATAAGTGTCTGTCACCAAAAATCACTTCCCAAATTAATCACGCTCAAGTATTATATGTTATAAATAATGATAATCTTGATTATCAAATATTTCAATTTTTTGATATCTGTAACACCCCGTTTTTTTAAAATCTAAATTTTTGCATTCCATGATTTTTAGAAATTAAAATATCTTTTTATTTAATGACAAATTTATTTGAAGTGTTAAAGATATATAATTTTATATAATTTATGAACTAATGTTTTCAATAAGTTGTACAAGGTTTGCAGGATAGCTTACTGAGGAGATCGGACTCGATTTGTGACTCACTGACACGACTTAATAAGATGATGAGATAAGTTTAGAATGAAGTAAATTATAATAGAATTTAATGATAAGAAATTTACCCAGTGAATTATTAATATGAAAATAAGCTAAATAATAGAGTAAAAAATATATATATATATATATATATATTTATAATAATAATAATATTACATTAAATTATATTATGATATTCTTTTAAATTAAAATTTAACAAAGAACCAATGATTTTTATTTAAACCGCGGAGGAATGCGAAGAGTCTTCCTCTATTTAAGACGCTATTGAGGGATGCGAAGAGTCATTCTTACGCATCTCTTCTCTGAAAGGCTCCTTTCTCTCAGAAACCCTCTCCTTCTCCAACTCTCTTCCTTCTTAGATAATTTCCTCTCAAATCCACCCACTACAAAACATAAATCTCCTCAACCAACCAACGCCATTCTTGAAGAGTTGAGAACCTTCTGTTTTCACTATCGTTTAAAAGCTGAGTCAGGTATGAAGGTCTTCTTCCTTTAAAACAGGTATAAAGCTAGAGTTGGCCGCAGTTGTTCATGCACTAAAAATATGGAGACATTACTTGTATGGTGAGAAGTGTGAAATATATACAGATCACAAAAGTCTGAAATATTTCTTCACACAGAAAGAGTTGAACATGCGCCAACGAAAGTGGCTAGAATTGGTAAAAGATTATGATTGTACCATCCTCTACCACCCAGGTAAGGCAAATGTAGTAGCTGATGCGCTTAGTAGGAAGGGAGATGGATGCTTAGCGTCATTACTCACCCAACAAGACCATCTGATCGAAGAATTTGATAGAATGAGTTTAACCATCGTCAAATCAAACCAAACCACTTCAATGTTAACCACCATGTCAGTCCAACCAATGTTGAGAGAACGAATAATAGAAGCACAAAATGATGATCGGTTTCTCCTACTAATGAGCAAAAAGGTCAAGGAGAACTCGACCAAGGACTTTACATTAGCCCCCGATGGTGCGTTAGTGTTCAGAGGAAGAATCTGCATACCAAAGAAGGAGGAATTACGAGACGAGATTATGAGGGAAGCTCACAACACACCATATACCGCACATCCTGGTGAAACAAAGATGTATAGAGATCTTAGGAGCAACTTTTGGTGGAGGGGCATGAAACGGTCGATCTCACAGTTTGTCAAACGATGTCTCACCTGTCAGAGAATCAAACCAGATCATCAGCGACCGGCTGGACTTTTGCAACCATTAGAAATTCCGGAGTGGAAATGGGAACATGTGACAATGGACTTCGTGACATGTTTACCAAGAAGCCCTAAACAACACGAGGCTGTGTGGGTAGTTGTCGATAGGTTGACCAAAGTAGCTCGATTCATACCAATCAAAATGAATTATTCAATGGATCGATTGGCTAAATTGTACGTTGATGGAGTGGTACGACTACATGGAGTGCCGACGTCGATTGTGTCCGACCGTGATCCACGGTTTACGTCAAAATTTTGGAGGAGTTTGCAATCAGCTATGGGAACTAAGCTAAATTTCAGCACTGCTTTTCATCCACAGACAGACGGGCAAACGGAGAGAACGAACCGAATTCTAGGAGATCTTCTGAGGGCATGTACCTTGGACTTTGGAGGAAACTGGGAAGAATACTTGTCCATAGTAGAATTCGCGTATAATAATAGCTATCAATCCTCCATTGGGATGGCACCATACGAAGCACTCTATGGACGGAGATGCAGAACGCCCATCCATTGGGACGAAGTTGGAGTGAGACAAATTTTAGGCCCAGAATTAGTGGAAAGGTCTGTGGAGGCAATCAAAAGGATTCGGGAAAGAATCAAGGTTGCCCAAGATCGCCAAAAGTCTTATGCAGACTCGCGAAGAAAGGACTTGCAGTTCGAAAAAGGTGAAAAGGTATTTTTGAAAGTTTCTCCCATCAAAGGGATAGTTCGGTTTGGAAAGAAGGGGAAGCTGAGACCAAGATACGTTGGACCGTTCGAAATATTGGAGCGAGTTGGGGACGTAGCTTATCGACTCGCCTTGACCCCAGAGTTGTCCAAAATTCACGATGTCTTCCACGTGTCAATGCTTCGGAGATACGTCTCAGA
This sequence comes from Galeopsis tetrahit, assembly GCA_963675135.1. Lineage (NCBI taxonomy): Eukaryota > Viridiplantae > Streptophyta > Magnoliopsida > Lamiales > Lamiaceae > Galeopsis > Galeopsis tetrahit. Next base: position 38,644,800 of record OY776122.1, read on the forward strand.
CCCAACTCACCACATTGAACTCGAAAGTTTAGAAGTCAACGAGGATCTTACATACGAAGAACGACCCATAAGTATCCTCGGCAGAAAGGTTAAAACCTTGAGGAATAGAGATATACCCTTAGTCTTAGTTCAGTGGAATAGGCACGGGGAAGAAGAGTCGACTTGGGAACGCGAGGGAGAAATTTTAAACAAGTACCCAGAACTTTTCGCGCAGGCCTAATTTTCGGGGACGAAAATTTTCAAAAGGTGGGGAGAACTGTAACACCCCGTTTTTTTAAAATCTAAATTTTTGCATTCCATGATTTTTAGAAATTAAAATATCTTTTTATTTAATGACAAATTTATTTGAAGTGTTAAAGATATATAATTTTATATAATTTATGAACTAATGTTTTCAATAAGTTGTACAAGGTTTGCAGGATAGCTTACTGAGGAGATCGGACTCGATTTGTGACTCACTGACACGACTTAATAAGATGATGAGATAAGTTTAGAATGAAGTAAATTATAATAGAATTTAATGATAAGAAATTTACCCAGTGAATTATTAATATGAAAATAAGCTAAATAATAGAGTAAAAAAAAAAAAAATATATATATATATATATATATATTTATAATAATAATAATAATATTACATTAAATTATATTATGATATTCTTTTAAATTAAAATTTAACAAAGAACCAATGATTTTTATTTAAACCGCGGAGGAATGCGAAGAGTCTTCCTCTATTTAAGAGGGTTAGTCTTATGTGAAATATTGCATACATGCATTTCATCCCAATTAGACAAGTCAAAACCCTAAGTCCAAAAGTCAAACTAAGTCAATTTTAAAAAATTTGCGGGTCATAGGTCTGGATCCGGGTTGCCCAGAAAATCTGTGGGTTGCAAACAGGTGGTTTAGTACATGACCAAAATATTGTTACTACAAGGCCAAAATATTACCACTACAAGGCAAAAATTTAATACTACATGTCAAAACATTTTGAAAAATTCACCAAAAAATAAAGTCTCCAAAATATTTTTGAACATGTAGTAATACACTTTTGACCTTGTAGTGATTAAATTTTGGTCTTGTAGTAACATTGTTTTAGTCATGTAGTAGCCGAATAAGTCAAAATTATTTTAGTAATTTTGCCCCCAAAAAATAAGTGTCCAGAATATTTTTGAACTTGTAGTAATACACTTTTGACCTTGTAGTGACGAAATTTAGTTCTTGTAGTAACATAATTTTGGTCATGTAGTAAAATAATAATATATTAGAGTGAAAATAAATATTTTAATTAAGGTTGACCCGCTTTGACCCGTGTTGACCCGCGTTGACCCACAAATTTTGACCTAATTACCTTAATTAGTCATATTGCATGTATGCAATATTGCATATAAGTTTTTGCGTATTTAAGACGCTATTGAGGGATGCGAAGAGTCATTCTTACGCATCTCTTCTCTGAAAGGCTCCTTTCTCTCAGAAACCCCCTCCTTCTCCAACTCTCTTCCTTCTTAGATAATTTCCTCTCAAATCCACCCACTACAAAACATAAATCTCCTCAACCAACGCACGCCATTCTTGAAGAGTTGAGAACCTTCTGTTTTCACTATTGTTTAAAAGCTGAGTCAGGTATGAAGGTCTTCTTCCTTTAAAACAGTTTTAAAGAAATAAATCAATTTCTTTTCTTCCTTTAAGCGATGGATTCTGGACATTGTTATTTTCTTATAATTTTTGTTGTGGTTACTGATTCGTTTTATTTGGAGTATAAGAATGTCCTGGTTGTGTTGATTTCTTGATAAACTTGTGGGATTTGAATACTGTGTGACTCATTGAAGATTATATTTAGATTTCATGATGTATTTATCATTGCATGTGTGATCTGAGTTCATTTTACCCACTGTACGCCCTACGGGTTATTACCTGAGTAATTTATGTTGAATTTCTTGTTGAACTCATAGGAATTGCATACTAGGTAACTCATTGAAGCTTATAATTTGATTGCATGTGGTATTTGCTATTGCATGTGCGATTTGATTTGAGTTCCTTTTTCTTGATGAACACCTTTTCTTATGGTACTGGGATATCCGTTTGAGGCCATGGATGTTTTTAAAATAGTTTGAGAAGCCTTTTGTTATCGTATGTTAATTTTAAAAGAGTACAGCCCTTTCCCCAATGTTTTAGCTCAAACCCTTTTACCACATTGAGGTACTTGAAACCTGGGATATGAGGTTAAAACACCAAGGTTGTTTAAGGCATTTTCAATTTTATGGGATTTTTCTTTGAGGCACTGTACAGAACTCGGAGCCGAAAACTGCCCTATTTTTGGGGTTGAGATTACAAAAATTCCCTCACATAGCTCGTTTTGTTTTTGGAGCTAATTTTTGACTATGTTAACTTAATGTGTCTTAGCTTTCATAAGAATTTTACCTAGATACATTTGGATTTATATTATATTTTTAATGATTTTTCTAACAAACAGTGTTTGTTCATTATAAAAGTAAATTGTTTTGATGTTCAAAAGGAATACAAGATTAAATAACAATGGATAATATTAAAATGAAATATTTTTATAGATGTTTCTACTGGCCTTTATAGTTGTGTAGGTTTTGGCCTTACATTTTTATAAGGAACGAAAAAGTTTTAACAAATTCTAGAAAATCTCTTATCACGGTCCATTTCGGTCTAATTTTTCAATGGTCTTACAAAATTTATAAGTAATATTCTATACGTTATTTTTAAATGAAAATTTTATTATGTGCACCAATGAATATTTAGAGTCTACTGTACAAAATTCATGAATTTTGAGAATTTCTATGATTTATGATAAATAATTTACTACAGGCTGTCTTTTTAGATAATTTAAACATATGAAATGAATTTGACAAAATTTTGTGAATAAAATGTTTATTGGAAAGTTATTATTTTTCTAGAACAAACAAATTGGAATTATATGTGTAATTGAAGCATTTTTATAATACACTTTAAAGGTGTTTAGGATTAATTTAATTATCTTCTCCAATGTGTATTTTCATGTGATTCCAAATAGCTTCATAACTAGGTTTGACCATTTGAAATGTGACAAAACTGAAATAGATATGTTCTAAGCTTATTGATAAAGTTGATAGTGTCACCTATATAGATATATGTACAAGAAGATATACGAATATACACATATATACTTTAAACCTAAAAATTTGAGTAAATGTGTCGAGTGCAGTGCAAGTCAGTCGGATCCTCGGAAGGCTAGCCCGCTATCAACAAACGACAAAAGTGGGTAACATTTATTTACATTTGCATTATTTAGATTAATTTATGTGTGAATACGAGCAGGCAGATCTTCGGATTATGCTCTGTGTGAACTCTGTGTGAGAAAATAAAGTCTACGGACTATACTCTGTGTGAGAAAATAAAGTCTACGGACTATACTCTGTGTGAGAAAATAAAGTCTACGGACTATACTCTGTGTGAGAAAAGAAATTCTACGGACTATACTCTGTGTGAGAAACAGACAAGTCTTCGGATCAAGTTCTGTGTGAAGTGAGCCGGGTTCATGGGACTCGGCGTGTACTCGATTGACATATTAATTAGCCTTCTTAATGTGCATGCATAGTAAATGTTATCCCACTGGGCTTCTCCTCCGGGAGAAGACTCACGATGCTACTTTAATTATTTCAGGTTTCGTAGACGACGAGGAGGACGTGTGACTGACTGGGCAAGCTTTAATAAACGTTCTCCTAAAAATTTTAAGTTTTACGTAAGAAACATATTTAATATTCTTACGACTGATGTTATCTTTGAGTTTAATTTCGTAATTAATTATGAACTACTAGGTCAACTGATCAAACCTATTTAAACTACTAGGATGTCTGTCTACTCTTTAAATGTTAATCTTCATGCGTAACAACTTTATTGCAAATTATCGTGTCTTCTAATATTAAGGTATTTTAGACATCACATCACTTATACAACGATTTATAATTTTATAATGTTTAGGTCAAGTACACGTTTGGCTTAGAAATGTGGGTGACACACGAGTTAGGCACAAGCATGGTTAGCCACTTAAAAAAAAAAAAAAAAACTCGTGTATCTTTTATTGAAAAGTCTTCCGCTTGAATTTATTTAAGTCAAAAAGTGCTATTTCAAACCGTAGCGCCCACCGGGATTTTGGGGGCGTTACAGCGTGGTATCAGAGCCGAAGTTGGGTTTTTCCTCCTCGGACTCTAGGTCAAATACTTTCAAATGAAATAACATGCATGATAAATATATACATGGAAAATTTATCATATGAATATTAAGAATGAGAAAGAATAAAAGGCCCACAGTCAGCGCATATCCGAATCGTCTCAAGGTAACCGTTTATTATTATTTTTAAAGTTAATGAGAAGTTTTACGAAAAATGGATATTTACGAGAAAAAGAGATTTATGTTCATGATTATATGAATGACAAAGAGTTAAGACGAAGGAAATGGATATGAAATGAGTCAAGGATTAATGAAATGTTTTAATTGATAAATTATTCATTGTTTGGATTCACAAATGTTGTTTCTTCAAAATTGCATGCGTTGTTTTAAATGTAAACCCCGAGATCGTGCGATTAAACCCGACTTAGAAATGGTAACTTACGATAGATCGTGATGAGGCGTAGAGAGCGTTTTTAGAGTGAGTGTCGAGACCGTTACTAGCATAGTAAAAATAAAATAATGGAACCAATAGGTCAATATTATTATGGAATACGAGCGTAAGTTCAACTCTCTCTCTCTCTCGGTATGGTCCACATTTGGCGGAACCAATGATCGGAAGGCATGTAAGTTCGAGCGTGGACGACGTTCGAAAGTTGTAAAAAAAAATAGCATCTAGGTTGAGATTGCTACACTTTAGAGACGTTTTCGAAAGAGCAAGAATTGTGTCAATGAGTTTAAGATTAGAGAATGAACAACCACAAATCTCGATCCAACTTAAGAGGAAGGGTGCGCTATAACCTGAACCGAGAGGGAATACAATAGTTAGGAATGTTCGACCTTCTTCAGCCCCATATCCCTCGAGAAACGCCCCACTTTTCTCAACGTGCAACAAGAATCACCAAGGAGAGTGCCTCCTGGGAACGCGCACCTGCTATCAGTGCCGGAAATCAGGTAACCTGGTCAATGCGTGTCCTGAAGCGATGGGTGCCCAATCTGGAGTTGCTAGGGGTAACAAGCCGCGACCACCAAGGGTGTTAAACCCTCGAGGAGCGAACTAGAAGGGTAAGACTAAGCTGAACGCATTGCCTAGCATTGAGTTCGCTGAGGAGGATGAGTACATAAAAGATGAGCAAATGGAGGAAGGCGATATCTAACGAAACTGTGGCAAGTACGATACTTGTCTCAAATATGCCTGCGTATGTTTTATTTGATACTGGAGCATCGCACTCCTTCATATCTGATGCCTTTAGGAAGGAACTTAGGCTAAACTGCAATAAGAATGTAAACTTAGAAGTTAGAGTTCCTTTAGGAGAAAATATTATGATTAGAAGCTTAGCCAAGGATGTTAAGTTAAGTATCGGTGGGAATGACCTACCCGCCGACTTACACGTGATCGGAATGAAGGGCTTTGACATCATTTTAGGAATGGATTGGTTAAGTAAAAATAAAGCTGTGATTCGGTGCATGGAACGAGAAGTAGACCTGGAGACATTGGACGGTCAACGTCTTACTTTCCACGGGAAAGATAAGCAAGGGCGCATACCTGTCATATCTGCCATGAAGACAGCTAAGTTGTTGAAGAAAGGAGGGTGTCAAACGTACTTAGTGAATATTGTAAAAGTGGAAAAGGAGAAGTTGACACCGGCTGACATATCAATAGTGAAGGACTACCCTGATGTATTTCCAGAAGACCTTTCTGGACTTCCACCGGATCGATCCATAGAATTCACTATCGACTTGGTCCCCGGAGCTGCACCAGTGTCAAAAGCCCCATATCGAATGGCACCAAAGGAATTGCAAGAATTGAAGGTACAGTTAGAGGAGCTGTTGGATAAGAAGTTTATCCAACCCAGTGCTTCGCCGTGGGGAGCACCAGTCCTTTTCGTAAAGAAGAAAGACGGGACTATGAGAATGTGCATTGATTATCGAGAACTTAATCGACTGACCATAAAGAATAAGTATCCGTTGCCTAGGATTGAGGATCTCTTCGATCAATTGAGAAATGCGAGCGTATTCTCCAAGATTGATCTCAGATCGGGATATCACCAACTTAGAGTCAGGGAAAGTGATATCCCAAAGACTGCATTTAGGACTAGGTATGGTCATTACGAGTTCACTGTAATGCCATTCGGAGTTACGAATGCGCCCGCAGTCTTCATGGATTTGATGAACCGGGTGTCCCACGAATACCTAGACAAATTCGTCATCGTATTCATTGACGATATCTTAATTTACTCAAAGGATACTAGACAACATGGGGAACATCTTAAGTTAGTCTTAGAAGTTCTACGACAGAAGAAGTTGTACGCTAAGTTCAGCAAGTGTGAGTTTTGGCTCAATAAAGTGGCTTTTCTAGGACACGTAATCACGGCCCAAGGGATAGAAGTTGATCCCGCGAAAGTTGAGGCAGTCTTAAATTGGAAGGTACCAACCAATGCAAATGAAGTTCGCAGTTTTCTTGGTTTGGCTGGATACTACCGAAGATTCATACAGAACTTTTCGCGTATCGCAAAACCACTCACGCATCTCACAAAGAAGAGTGAAAAGTTCAAGTGGACGCCAGAATGCGAAGTTAGCTTCCAAGACTTAAAACTGAAACTTACAACTGCACCAGTTTTAGCAGTCCCGGATGGGTCAGGAGGGTTTGTAATCTACACAGACGCCTCCAAGTCAGGACTAGGGTGCGTCCTGATGCAGCATGGAAAGGTCATAGCATACGCATCACGGCAGTTGAAGGTTCATGAGCAGAACTATCCAACACATGACCTAGAGTTGGCCGCAGTTGTTCATGCACTAAAAATATGGAGACATTACTTGTATGGTGAGAAGTGTGAAATATATACAGATCACAAAAGTCTGAAATATTTCTTCACACAGAAAGAGTTGAACATGCGCCAACGAAGGTGGCTAGAATTAGTAAAAGATTATGATTTTACCATCCTCTACCACCCAGGTAAGGCAAATGTAGTAGCTGATGCGCTTAGTAGGAAGGGAGATGGATGCTTAGCGTCATTACTCACCCAACAAGACCATCTGATCGACGAATTTGATAGAATGAGTTTAACCATCGTCAAATCAAACCAAACCACTTCAATGTTAACCACCATGTCAGTCCAACCAATGTTGAGAGAACGAATAATAGAAGCACAAAATGATGATCGGTTTCTCCTACTAATGAGCAAAAAGGTCAAGGAGAACTCGACCAAGGACTTTACATTAGCCCCCGATGGTGCGTTAGTGTTCAGAGGAAGAATCTGCATACCAAAGAAGGAGGAATTACGAGACGAGATTATGAGGGAAGCTCACAACACACCATATACCGCACATCCTGGTGAAACAAAGATGTATAGAGATCTTAGGAGCAACTTTTGGTGGAGGGGCATGAAACGGTCGATCTCACAGTTTGTCAAACGATGTCTCACCTGTCAGAGAATCAAACCAGATCATCAGCGACCGGCTGGACTTTTGCAACCATTAGAAATTCCGGAGTGGAAATGGGAACATGTGACAATGGACTTCGTGACATGTTTACCAAGAAGCCCTAAACAACACGAGGCTGTGTGGGTAGTTGTCGATAGGTTGACCAAAGTAGCTCGATTCATACCAATCAAAATGAATTATTCAATGGATCGATTGGTTAAATTGTACGTTGATGGAGTGGTACGACTACATGGAGTGCCGACGTCGATTGTGTCCGACCGTGATCCACGGTTTATGTCAAAATTTTGGAGGAGTTTGCAATCAGCTATGGGAACTAAGCTAAATTTCAGCACTGCTTTTCATCCACAGACAGACGGGCAAACGGAGAGAACGAACCGAATTCTAGGAGATCTTCTGAGGGCATGTACCTTGGACTTTGGAGGAAACTGGGAAGAATACTTGTCCATAGTAGAATTCGCGTATAATAATAGCTATCAATCCTCCATTGGGATGGCACCATACGAAGCACTCTATGGACGGAGATGCAGAACGCCCATCCATTGGGACGAAGTTGGAGTGAGACAAATTTTAGGCCCAGAATTAGTGGAAAGGTCTGTGGAGGCAATCAAAAGGATTCGGGAAAGAATCAAGGTTGCCCAAGATCGCCAAAAGTCTTATGCAGACTCGCGAAGAAAGGACTTGCAGTTCGAAAAAGGTGAAAAGGTATTTTTGAAAGTTTCTCCCATCAAAGGGATAGTTCGGTTTGGAAAGAAGGGGAAGCTGAGACCAAGATACGTTGGACCGTTCGAAATATTGGAGCGAGTTGGGGACGTAGCTTATCGACTCGCCTTGACCCCAGAGTTGTCCAAAATTCACGATGTCTTCCACGTGTCAATGCTTCGGAGATACGTCTCAGACCCAACTCACCACATTGAACTCGAAAGTTTAGAAGTCAACGAGGATCTTACATACGAAGAACGACCCATAAGTATCCTCGGCAGAAAGGTTAAAACCTTGAGGAATAGAGATATACCCTTAGTCTTAGTTCAGTGGAATAGGCACGGGGAAGAAGAGTCGACTTGGGAACGCGAGGGAGAAATTTTAAACAAGTACCCAGAACTTTTCGCGCAGGCCTAATTTTCGGGGACGAAAATTTTCAAAAGGTGGGGAGAACTGTAACACCCCGTTTTTTTAAAATCTAAATTTTTGCATTCCATGATTTTTAGAAATTAAAATATCTTTTTATTTAATGACAAATTTATTTGAAGTGTTAAAGATATATAATTTTATATAATTTATGAACTAATGTTTTCAATAAGTTGTACAAGGTTTGCAGGATAGCTTACTGAGGAAATCGGACTCGATTTGTGACTCACTGACACGACTTAATAAGATGATGAGATAAGTTTAGAATGAAGTAAATTATAATAGAATTTAATGATAAGAAATTTACCCAGTGAATTATTAATATTAAAATAAGCTAAATAATAGAGTAAAAAAAAAAAAAATATATATATATATATTTATAATAATAATAATATTACATTAAATTATATTATGATATTCTTTTAAATTAAAATTTAACAAAGAACCAATGATTTTTATTTAAACCGCGGAGGAATGCGAAGAGTCTTCCTCTATTTAAGACGCTATTGAGGGATGCGAAGAGTCATTCTTACGCATCTCTTCTCTGAAAGGCTCCTTTCTCTCAGAAACCCCCTCCTTCTCCAACTATCTTCCTTCTTAGATAATTTCCTCTCAAATCCACCCACTACAAAACATAAATCTCCTCAACCAACCAACGCCATTCTTGAAGAGTTGAGAACCTTCTGTTTTCACTATCGTTTAAAAGCTGAGTCAGGTATGAAGGTCTTCTTCCTTTAAAACAGTTTTAAAGAAATAAATCAATTTCTTTTCTTCCTTTAAGCGATGGATTCTGAACATTGTTATTTTCTTATAATTTTTGCTGTGGTTACTGATTCGTTTTATTTGGAGTATAAGAATGTCCTGGTTGTGTTGATTTCTTGATAAACTAGTGGGATTTGAATACTGTGTGACTCATTGAAGATTATATTTAGATTTCATGATGTATTTATCATTGCATGTGTGATCTGAGTTCATTTTACCCACTGTACGCCCTACGAGTTATTACCTGAGTAATTTATGTTAAATTTCTTGTTGAACTCATAGGAATTGCATACGAGGTAACTCATTGAAGTTTATAATTTGATTGCATGTGGTATTTGCTATTGCATGTGCGATTTGATTTGAGTTCCTTTTTCTTGATGAACACCTTTTCTTGATGAACACCTTTTCTTATGGTACTGGGATATCCGTTTGAGGCCATGGATGTTTTTAAAATAGTTTGAGAAGCCTTTTGTTATAGTATGTTAATTTTAAAAGAGTACAGCCCTTTCCCCAATGTTTTAGCTCAAACCCTTCTACCACATTGAGGTACTTGAAACCTGGGATATGAGGTTAAAACACCAAGGTTGTTTGAGGCATTTTCAATTTTATGGGATTTTTCTTTGAGGCACTGTACAGAACTCGGAGCCGAAAACTGCCCTATTTTTGGGGTTGAGATTACAAAAATTCCCTCACATAGCTCGTTTTGTTTTTGGAGCTAATTTTTGACTATGTTAACTTAATGTGTCTTAGCTTTCATAAGAATTTTACCTAGATACATTTGGATTTATATTATATTTTTAATGATTTTTCTAACAAACAGTGTTTGTTCATTATAAAAGTAAATTGTTTTGATGTTCAAAAGGAATACAAGATTAAATAACAATGGATAATATTAAAATGAAATATTTTTATAGATGTTTCTACTGGCCTTTATAGTTGTGTAGGTTTTGGCCTTACATTTTTATAAGGAACGAAAAAGTTTTAACAAATTCTAGAAAATCTCTTATCACGGTCCATTTCGGTCTAATTTTTCAATGGTCTTACAAAATTTATAAGTAATATTCTATACGTTATTTTTAAATGAAAATTTTATTATGTGCACCAATGAATATTTAGAGTCTACTGTACAAAATTCATGAATTTTGAGAATTTCTATGATTTATGATAAATAATTTACTACAGGCTGTCTTTTTAGATAATTTAAACATATGAAATGAATTTGACAAAATTTTGTGAATAAAATGTTTATTGGAAAGTTATTATTTTTCTAGAACAAACAAATTGGAATTATATGTGTAATTGAAGCATTTTTATAATACACTTTAAAGGTGTTTAGGATTAATTTAATTATCTTCTCCAATGTGTATTTTCATGTGATTCCAAATAGCTTCATAACTAGGTTTGACCATTTGAAATGTGACAAAACTGAAATAGATATGTTCTAAGCTTATTGATAAAGTTGATAGTGTCACCTATATAGATATATGTACAAGAAGATATACGAATATACACATATATACTTTAAACCTAAAAATTTGAGTAAATGTGTCGAGTGCAGTGCAAGTCAGTCGGATCCTCGGAAGGCTAGCCCGCTATCAACAAACGACAAAAGTGGGTAACATTTATTTACATTTGCATTATTTAGATTAATTTATGTGTGAATACGAGCAGGCAGATCTTCGGATTATGCTCTGTGTGAACTCTGTGTGAGAAAATAAAGTCTACGGACTATACTCTGTGTGAGAAAATAAAGTCTACGGACTATACTCTGTGTGAGAAAATAAAGTCTACGGACTATACTCTGTGTGAGAAAAGAAATTCTACGGACTATACTCTGTGTGAGAAACAGACAAGTCTTCGGATCAAGTTCTGTGTGAAGTGAGCCGGGTTCATGGGACTCGGCGTGTACTCGATTGACATATTAATTAGCCTTCTTAATGTGCATGCATAGTAAATGTTATCCCACTGGGCTTCTCCTCCGGGAGAAGACTCACGATGCTACTTTAATTATTTCAGGTTTCGTAGACGACGACGAGGACGTGTGACTGACTGGGCAAGCTTTAATAAACGTTCTCCTAAAAATTTTAAGTTTTACGTAAGAAACATATTTAATATTCTTACGACTGATGTTATCTTTGAGTTTAATTTCGTAATTAATTATGAACTACTAGGTCAACTGATCAAACCTATTTAAACTACTAGGATGTCTGTCTACTCTTTAAATGTTAATCTTCATGCGTAACAACTTTATTGCAAATTATCGTGTCTTCTAATATTAAGGTATTTTAGACATCACATCACTTATACAACGATTTATAATTTTATAATGTTTAGGTCAAGTACACGTTTGGCTTAGAAATGTGGGTGACACACGAGTTAGGCACAAGCATGGTTAGCCACTTAAAAAAAAAAAAAAAAAAAAACTCGTGTATCTTTTATTGAAAAGTCTTCCGCTTGAATTTATTTAAGTCAAAAAGTGCTATTTCAAACCGTAGCGCCCACCGGGATTTTGGGGGCGTTACAATATCTCTCTCATATAGATGAAGAATTATTACTTCATATAGAGTTTTTCTACTGTGAGCCAGGGGTTCGTCGGCGTGTCTTATAATATGCGTCCAATTAAAAGTTGACTCATCATTTGGCTTTACCATGTGCGATATCACTTCGCCATTAGATAAAATATTCTATTTTTTTAAATATAAAATTATTGAAATATCCTTATAGTATGTTCTGAAAAATATCCCAAATTTTTTTCCCGAATCAAGGTGGGCCGTAGATCTCGAGGCCCCGTAGAAAGCCCAATCCAATTCGAGTCAACCCGGACCCAAAACAATCTAGCAGAGCCCGGACCCGACTCGAGATCTGCAGCCATGTTTCTTGCAAAATATCCATTACAAACCGTTCATCTGCTATCATCTTTTCAAGCATTTAGTAGCCTCTTTTGCAGCTCTTGGTCATGCATCTTCATCCCCCCATTATTCTATTAAGCGGCCACCAATCGTTGCTCGATTTAGTATATTTTTTTAACCATTTCAAACCTTTTTTGGTGAAATATTCAATTTGATCATTCAATTCCTTCACATGCAGCCCTTTGCATCCTCGAACGACTTGCTGATTACTTGTTTTCCACCAACCTCTTCTTTTTTTTAATTCAGATTCACTCATTGATGATGAACACATTCTACTTAATTAATTGCAACTTCTATACTAACAAATTTATTAACAATTTTCTTTTCTCAATCGTGTAGTAAAAAATAAATGCATGCTTCATGAAAAAACATAAAATCAGTACAAGAAAACTACTGAAACGATTGAACAAGCCTAATTCTATGCAAATATGCACTAATAACTCCACACATATCAAGATTTAATGAATTTAATGCCTATGAAAATAAATAAATGCAATTTGAAGTAGAATCAACTTCTTGAAATTAATATGATCGAATTATTGATGAGAAGAAAATAATCAATGAGAACTAGTATATATAAGGCAAAAAAAGTTGGATAAATTTAGCCTATCACATATAGTTGGTAAGAATTGATGGACATATATATATTATATATGAATAATGATTAACACTCTATATATATATATATATATAAACTAATTACGTATTATTCCCTCCGTCCAATTTTATAATATTTCATTTTCGTGAGGGAGTATAATTAAAGTAATACAACAAAATATGGAAAAGGTTGTGATAAATTTCAAAAAGATTATGTAATCTCTATCAAAGTCGCTCACTTTCATAATTTGGCCGTAAATTGACTCCATCGCTAAAATCTATTCCCAAATTAAGTGGGACCAAAATCCAATATTCAACGACATAATTTTTTTGATATTATCTTGGAAATCGAATAAGTGTCTGTCACCAAAAATCACTTCCCAAATTAATCCTTCTCAAATATTATATATTATAAATAATGATAATCTTGATTATCAAATATTTCAATTTTTTTATATCTCTCATATAGATGAAGAATTATTACTTCATATAGAGTTTTTCTACTGTGAGCCAGGGGTTCGTCGTCGTGTCTTATAATATGCGTCCAATTAAAAGTTGACTCATCATTTGGCTTTACCATGTGCGATACCACTTCGCCATTATATAAAATATTCTATTTTTTAAAATATAAAATTACTGAAATATCCTTATAGTATGTTTTGAAAAATATCCCTAATTTTTTTTCCCGAGTCAGGGTGGGCCGTAGATCTCGAGGCCCCGTAGAAAGCCCAATCCAATTCGAGTCAACCCAGACCCGAAACAATCTAGCAGAGCCCGGACCCGACTCGAGATCTGCAGCCATGTTTCTTGTAAAATATCCATTACAAACCGTTCATCTGCTATCATCTTTTCAAGCATTTAATAGCCTCTTTTGCAGCTCTTGGTCATGCATCCTCATCCCCCCATTATTCTATTAAGCGGCCACCAATCGCTGCTCGATTTCTTATATTTTTTTAACCATTTCAAACCTTTTTTTGGTGAAATATTCAATTTGATCATTCAATTCCTTCACATGCAGCCCTTTTAATCCTCGAACGACTTGCTGATTACTTGTTTTCCACCAACCTCTTCTTTTTTCTATTCAGATTCACTCATTGATGATGAACACATTCAACTTAATTAATTGCAACTTCTATACTAACAAATTTATTAACAATTTTCTTTTCGCAATCGTGTAATAAAAAATAAATGCATGCTTCATGAAAAAACATAAAATTAGTACAAGAAAACTACTAAATGATTGAACAAGCCTAATTATATGCAAATATGCACTAATAACTCCACACATATCAAGATTTAATGAATTTCATGGCTATGAAAATAAATAAATGCAATTTGAAGTAGAATCAACTTCTTGAAATTAATATGATCGAATTATTGATGAGAAGAAAATAATCAATGAGAACTAGTATATATAAGGCAAAAAAAGTTGGATAAATTTAGCCTATCACATATAGTTGGTAAGAATTGATGGACATATATATATTATATATGAATAATGATTAACACTCTATATTTATATATATATATATATATATATACTAATTACGTATTATTCCCTCCGTCCAATTTTATAATATTTCATTTTCGTGAGGGAGTATAATTAAAGTAATACAACAAAATATGGAAAAGGTTGTGATAAATTTCAAAAAGATTATGTAATCTCTATCAAAGTCGCTCACTTTCATAATTTGGCCGTAAATTGACTCCATCGCTGAAATCTATTCCCAAATTAAGTGGGACCAAAATCAAATATTCAACAACATAATTTTTTTGATATTATCTTGGAAATCGAATAAGTGTCTGTCACCAAAAATCACTTCCCAAATTAATCACGCTCAAGTATTATATATTATAAATAATGATAATCTTGATTATCAAATATTTCAATTTTTTGATATCTCTCTCATATAGATGAAGAATTATTACTTCATATAGAGTTTTTCTATTGTGAGCCAGGGGTTCGTCGTCGTGTCTTATAATATGCGTCCAATTAAAAGTTGACTCATCATTTGGCTTTACCATGTGCGATACCACTTCGCCATTAGATAAAATATTCTATTTTTTTAAATATAAAATTACTGAAATATCCTTATAGTATGTTTTGAAAAATATCCCAACTTTTTTTCCCGAGTCAGGGTGGGCCGTAGATCTCGAGGCCCCGTAGAAAGCCCAATCCAATTCGAGTCAACCCGGACCCGAAACAATCTAGCAGAGCCCGGACCCGACTCGAGATCTGCAGCCATGTTTCTTGCAAAAAATCCATTACAAACCGTTCATCTGCTATCATCTTTTCAAGCATTTAGTAGCCTCTTTTGCAGCTCTTGGTCATGCATCCTCATCCCCCCATTATTCTATTAAGCGGCCACCAATCGCTGCTCGATTTCTTATATTTTTTTAACCATTTCAAACCTTTTTTTGGTGAAATATTCAATTTGATCATTCAATTCCTTCACATGCAGCCCTTTTAATCCTCGAACGACTTGCTGATTACTTGTTTTCCACCAACCTCTTCTTTTTTCTATTCAGATTCACTCATTGATGATTAACACATTCTACTTAATTAATTGCAACTTCTATACTAACAAATTTATTAAAAATTTTCTTTTCGCAATCGTGTAATAAAAAATAAATGCATGCTTCATGAAAAAACATAAAATTAGTACAAGAAAACTACTGAAACGATTGAACAAGCCTAATTATATGCAAATATGCACTAATAACTCCACACATATCAAGATTTAATGAATTTCATGTCTATTAAAATAAATAAATGCAATTTGAAGTAGAATCAACTTCTTGAAATTAATATGATCGAATTATTGATGAGAAAAAAATAATCAATGAGAACTAGTATATATATAAGGCAAAAAAAGTTGGATAAATTTAGCCTATCACATATAGTTGGTAAGAATTGATGGTCATATATATATTATATATGAATAATGATAACACTCTATATTTATATATATATATATATACTAACTACGTATTATTCACTCCGTCCAATTTTATAATATTTCATTTTCGTGAGGGAGTATAATTAAAGTAATACAACAAAATATGGAAAAGGTTGTGATAAATTTCAAAAAGATTATGTAATCTCTATCAAAGTCGCTCACTTTCATAATTTGGCCGTAAATTGACTCCATCGCTAAAATCTATTCCCAAATTAAGTGGGACCAAAATCCAATATTCAACAACATAATTTTTTTTATATTATCTTGAAAATCGAATAAGTGTCTGTCACCAAAAATCACTTCCCAAATTAATCACGCTCAAGTATTATATATTATAAATAATGATAATCTTGATTATCAAATATTTCAATTTTTTGATATCTCTCTCATATAGATGAAGAATTATTACTTCATATAGAGTTTTTCTACTGTGAGCCAGGGGTTCGTCGTCGTGTCTTATAATATGCGTCCAATTAAAAGTTGACTCATCATTTGCCTTTACCATGTGCGATATCACTTCGCCATTAGATAAAATATTCTATTTTTTTAAATATAAAATTACTGAAATATCCTTATAGTATGTTTTGAAAAATATCCCAAATTTTTTTCCCGAATCAGGGTGGGCCGTAGATCTCGAGGCCCCGTAGAAAGCCCAATCCAATTCGAGTCAACCCGGACCCGAAACAATCTAGCAGAGCCCGGACCCGACTCGAGATCTACAGCCAAGTTTCTTGCAAAATATCCATTACAAACCGTTCATCTACTATCATCTTTTCAAGCATTTTGTAACGACCCAAAAATTTTAAAGGAATAAACATAATTTTTTTTTTTTTTAAATAGGGAGTAAGGGGCATTACTACTTTTGAAAATAACCTAATAAATTAAATCAATGCAACCATCCAAATCAAGGTGATCACCACCAAAACCCTCAAAATAATTTAGAAGTGACAACAGCGGAAGTAAATAGTTAGCCAAACATAGAAATTCAAGTTTCAAAAGACATGAATTAAAGGGTTGCACTTTCGAGATCGAGCGCCCACATCCACCTTCAATCCTCCCGAACATTTCCACCTGAAAGTGGAGGGGGTGAGCATTTGAAAAATACTCAGTGGGCTCACTCAAACACCCACTCGAATATCATACAATCTACCGTAATAAAGGTTAACCATGGGAATCAATGTATATATATTAAACATAAATTTGAGATTCATTACTCTCAATCATGGCATTAAGTCACATAGAGACAACTCAAATCACAACCTTCACGTATCATCAATCATATGTTAACCATGCAATACGTTCAACATCGTGTTTTATATTAATAAATAGTGATAGTTAAAATATAATACACGTAAGAGCACATCAATCTTGTTTGGGGCACGCTTTACCCCGCTCGAGCATCTTGTTCGGGAGCTACCCGAATGTGATCTTTCGATCAAATCTTGGAACGGTGTTACCCGTAATCTTATCATAGCTAGTACGGTTATTATCCGTATACCATACATCTTGAACGGTCTTGACCGTATATCATATATCTTCACGTTTGAAACGTGCATGTATGAAACCATTCATGTAACATACTTCTTCACATATGGACATGCATAATCATAAGCATTTATGTATCCATAGAACATACTTAACACAAGTGAACATGTCTAATATCAAATATCCATAAAGCATATATTCCACGAGTGAACATGAACATATTTATACACAAATTCACATAGGACATTTAATACAATAAATCACATGATATGTAAAGTAGGCATTGTAAAAGTCAACGAGAGTTACCCCACCTATTAGCTTGGAAAGTTAAACGGTATCCTCCCCTCTTAGTTCCAAGTCCTTTCCCACTTCTCGTTCCTTAAATCCTACAATAATATTTCTACCACTTAGTCCTTAATTAATATGAACATTAATTATAGTCTAAGTGTATGTGGTTGTGGTAGTGTACTTAAAAGAAGTAGAAATGTTGGCCAAACATAGAAATTAAAGGGTTTAGGAAAAGAATGCATTCTCGTAAAAGTTTAAGGACTGAAAGACAGATTTAAATAATCTGAAAGTTCAATATTTTAATGAAAAACAGTAGGTTTCAAAATTTGGGATTAAATGCCACTGATTTCGTTCAAAACGGATGAAAAACGAACATTTTACGTGCATTTGAAGTTCTAGGGGCATCTTTGCAATTTCTGAAATATTTGTGACTTTTTCGTAAATAAAAACAGTGCATTTTCGTAAATAATAAAAGTGCATTGACAAGATGGAAAATATTTGGCTTGGGCCAAAATGAAAAACCGAAAAATAACGGTTTGACCCCAAGATACAAATTTACCTACAAAACGCAACTCGTAGCTTTCTACCTCAATATATTCAACCCCCACAACTCATACCTCCACCACCCACCAGAAAAGCTCCGGCAAGGTGGTCCACCAATAAAAACAGGCGGCGTATCGACGGAGAGTCGTCGGAAAACGGGAGAGAGAGAGAGAGTATGAAAGTGAGAAGGAAATAAAGTAGATTATAAAAGTTTTCAAACACTTTGACTGGACATAACTAGAGTTTTATAACTCCGATTTAAAAACTAAAATGTGTTCTGGAAAGCTTATGAAAACAGCTTTCAAACAAGACCAAAAACATAAAAATCGGACTTCTGAACTAAAAGTTATGGCCTAAAGAACAAGTTCCGACTATAAGGATTTTAACCCATCTTTGACCAGCCATAACTGGAGATCTAGAACTCCGATCGAGAATCGGAAAAGTGTTCCAGAAAGCTCTCGACGAGAGCTTTCCAACGGTGCTGGCCGATCAATGATCGGACGTCGGAAAGTTGGCCGGAGTTTGGACGGAAGCTGAAGTGTGTGTGGGTAAAGTGTGTGTCTTGAGTGTGAGTGTGAAGTAAAAATCTTACTCTAGTGTGAAGTTCCAAAAATGTGCACAACTTCTAAAAGTGGCTATTTATAAGGTGCAAAATGTCTTAGGGTTTCCTTAGTGGGCCACAAGAATGGGCCTTGTCTTAATATTTTTGTTTGGGCCATTTACTTATATTATTTTAAGACCATTTCTTATATCAAGTCAAACCTAAATGAATAACTTAACTAGTCCTATGCCATCCACCAACATTAATTTTACTACCATTAGTAAATAAATAATTTAATAGGTGAATAACATTTAATACTATGTAAATTTCACATAATTATGATAAATCACATAATTTTACATAAACAAATATAAGGGCTCAATTCATGAGATTTTTGGGTTCTTACACATTTAATAGCCTCTTTTGCAGCTCTTGGTCATGCATCCTCATCCCCCCATTATTCTATTAAGCGGCCACCAATCGCTGCTCGATTTCTTATATTTTTTTAACCATTTCAAACCTTTTTTTGGTGAAATATTCAATTTGATCATTCAATTCCTTCACATGCAGCCCTTTTAATCCTCGAACGACTTGCTGATTACTTGTTTTCCACCAACCTCTTCTTTTTTCTATTCAGATTCACTCATTGATGATGAACACATTCAACTTAATTAATTGCAACTTCTATACTAACAAATTTATTAACAATTTTCTTTTCGCAATCGTGTAATAAAAAATAAATGCATGCTTCATGAAAAAACATAAAATTAGTACAAGAAAACTACTGAAATGATTGAACAAGATTAATTATATGCAAATATGCACTAATAACTCCACACATATCAAGATTTAATGAATTTCATGGCTATGAAAATAAATAAATGCAATTTGAAGTAGAATCAACTTCTTGAAATTAATATGATCGAATTATTGATGAGAAGAAAATAATCAATGAGAACTAGTATATATAAGGCAAAAAAAGTTGGATAAATTTAGCCTATCACATATAGTTGGTAAGAATTGATGGACATATATATATTATATATGAATAATGATTAACACTCTATATTTATATATATATATATATATATATATACTAATTACGTATTATTCCCTCCGTCCAATTTTATAATATTTCATTTTCGTGAGGGAGTATAATTAAAGTAATACAACAAAATATGGAAAAGGTTGTGATAAATTTCAAAAAGATTATGTAATCTCTATCAAAGTCGCTCACTTTCATAATTTGGCCGTAAATTGACTCCATCGCTGAAATCTATTCCCAAATTAAGTGGGACCAAAATCAAATATTCAACAACATAATTTTTTTGATATTATCTTGGAAATCGAATAAGTGTCTGTCACCAAAAATCACTTCCCAAATTAATCACGCTCAAGTATTATATATTATAAATAATGATAATCTTGATTATCAAATATTTCAATTTTTTGATACCTCTCTCATATAGATGAAGAATTATTACTTCATATAGAGTTTTTCTACTGTGAGCCAGGGGTTCGTCGTCGTGTCTTATAATATGCGTCCAATTAAAAGTTGACTCATCATTTGGCTTTACCATGTGCGATACCACTTCGCCATTAGATAAAATATTCTATTTTTTTAAATATAAAATTACTGAAATATCCTTATAGTATGTTTTGAAAAATATCCCAACTTTTTTTTCCTGTGTCAGGGTGGGCCGTAGATCTCGAGGCCCCGTAGAAAGCCCAATCCAATTCGAGTCAACCCGGACCCGAAACAATCTAGAAGAGCCCGGACCCGACTCGAGATCTGCAGCCATGTTTCTTGCAAAAAATCCATTACAAACCGTTCATCTGCTATCATCTTTTCAAGCATTTAGTAGCCTCTTTTGCAGCTCTTGGTCATGCATCCTCATCCCCCCATTATTCTATTAAGCGGCCACCAATCGCTGCTCGATTTCTTATATTTTTTTAACCATTTCAAACCTTTTTTTGGTGAAATATTCAATTTGATCATTCAATTCCTTCACATGCAGCCCTTTTAATCCTCGAACGACTTGCTGATTACCTGTTTTCCACCAACCTCTTTTTTTTTCTATTCAGATTCACTCATTGCAACTTCTATACTAACAAATTTATTAACAATTTTCTTTTCGCAATCGTGTAGTAAAAAATAAATGCATGCTTCATGAAAAAACATAAAATCAATACAAAAAACTACTGAAACGATTGAACAAGCCTAATTCTATGCAAATATGCATTAATAACTCCACACATATCAAGATTTAATAAATTTAATACCTATGAAAATAAATAAATGCAATTTGAAGTAGAATCAACTTCTTGAAATTAATATGATCGAATTATTGATGAGAAAAAAATAATCAATGAGAACTAGTCTATATAAGTCAAAAAAAGTTGGATAAATTTAGCCTATCACATATAGTTGGTAAGAATTGATGGACATATATATATTATATATGAATAATGATAACACTCTATATATATATATATATATATATATACTAATTACGTATTATTCCCTCCGTCCAATTTTATAATTTTCATTTTCGTGAGGGATTATAATTAAAGTAATATAACAAAATATGGAAAAGGTTGTGATAAATTTCAAAAAGATTATGTAATCTCTATCAAAGTCGCTCACTTTCATAATTTGGCCGTAAATTGACTCCATCGCTAAAATCTATTCCCAAATTAAGTGGGACCAAAATCCAATATTCAACAACATAATTTTTTTGATATTATCTTGAAAATCGAATAAGTGTCTGCCACCAAAAATCACTTCCCAAATTAATCACGCTCAAGTATTATATATTATAAATAATGATAATCTTGATTATCAAATATTTCAATTTTTTGATATCTCTCTCATATAGATGAAGAATCATTACTTCATATAGAGTTTTTCTACTGTGAGCCAGGGGTTCGTCGTCGTGTCTTATAATATGCGTCCAATTAAAAGTTGACTCATCATTTGGCTTTACCATGTGCGATACCACTTCGCCATTAGATAAAATATTCTATTTTTTTAAATATTAAATTACGAAAATATCCTTATAGTATGTTTTGAAAAATATCCCAAATTTTTTTTCCCGAGTCAGGGTGGGCCGTAGATCTGGAGGCCCCGTAGAAAGCCCAATCCAATTTGAGTCAACCCGGACCTGAAACAATCTAGCAGAGCCCAGACCCGACTCGAGATCTGCAGCCATGTTTCTTGCAAAATATCCATTACAAAACGTTTATCTGCTATCATCTTTTCAAGCATTTAGTAGCCTCTTTTGCAGCTCTTGGTCATGCATCTTCACCCCGCCCCCATTATTCTATTAAGCGGCCACCAATCGCTGCTCGATTTCGTATATTTTTTTAACCATTTCAAACCTTTTTTTGGTGAAATATTCAATTTGATCATTCAATTCCTTCACATGCAGCCCTTTTCATCCTCGAACGACTTGCTGATTACCTGTTTTCCACAAACCTCTTCTTTTTTCTATTCAGATTCACTCATTGCAACTTCTATACTAACAAATTTATTAACAATTTTCTTTTCGCAATCGTGTAGTAAAAAATAAATGCATGCTTCATGAAAAAACATAAAATCAATACAAGAAAACTACTGAAACGATTGAACAAGCCTAATTCTATGCAAATATGCATTAATAACTCCACACATATCAAGATTTAATGAATTTAATGCCTATGAAAATAAATAAATGCAATTTGAAGTAGAATCAACTTCTTGAAATTAATATGATCGAATTATTGATGAGAAAAAAATAATCAATGAGAACTAGTCTATATAAGTCAAAAAAAGTTGGATAAATTAGCCTATCACATATAGTTGGTAAGAATTGATGGACATATATATATTATATATGAATAATGATAACACTCTATATTTATATATATATATATACTAATTACGTATTATTCCCTCCGTCCAATTTTATAATTTTCATTTTCGTGAGGGATTATAATTAAAGTAATATAACAAAATATGGAAAAGGTTGTGATAAATTTCAAAAAGATTATGTAATCTCTATCAAAGTCGCTCACTTTCATAATTTGGCCGTAAATTGACTCCATCGCTAAAATCTATTCCCAAATTAAGTGGGACCAAAATCCAATATTCAACAACATAATTTTTTTGATATTATCTTGGAAATCGAATAAGTGTCTGTCACCAAAAATCACTTCCCAAATTAATCACGCTCAAGTATTATATATTATAAATATTGATAATCTTGATTATCAAATATTTCAATTTTTTGATACCTCTCTCATATAGATGAAGAATTATTACTTCATATAGAGTTTTTCTACTGTGAGCCAGGGGTTCGTCGTCGTGTCTTATAATATGCGTCCAATTAAAAGTTGACTCATCATTTGGCTTTACCATGTGCAATATCACTTCGCCATTAGATAAAATATTCTATTTTTTTAAATATAAAATTACTGAAATATCCTTATAGTATGTTTTGAAAAATATCCCAAATTTTTTTTCCCGAGTCAGGGTGGGCCGTAGATCTGGAGGCCCCGTAGAAAGCCCAATCCAATTTGAGTCAACCCGGACCCGAAACAATCTAGCAGAGCCCGGACCCGACTCGAGATCTGCAGCCTTGTTTCTTGCAAAATATCCATTACAAAACGTTTATCTGCTATCATCTTTTCAAGCATTTAGTAGCCTCTTTTGCAGCTCTTGGTCATGCATCCTCACCCCCCCCCCATTATTCTATTAAGCGGCCACCAATCGCTGCTCGATTTCTTATATTTTTTTAACCATTTCAAACCTTTTTTTGGTGAAATATTCAATTTGATCATTCAATTCCTTCACATGCAACCCTTTTCATTCTCGAACGACTTGCTAATTACTTGTTTTCCACTAACCTCTTCTTTTTTCTATTCAGATTCACTCATTGATGATGAACACATTCTACTTAATTAATTGCAACTTCTATACTAACAAATATATTAACAATATTCTTTTCGCAATCGTGTAATAAAAAATAAATGCATGCTTCATGAAAAAACATAAAATCAGTACAAGAAAACTACTGAAACGATTGAACAAGCCTAATTATATGCAAATATGCACTAATAACTCCACACATATCAAGATTTAATGAATTTCATGGCTATGAAAATAAATAAATGCAATTTGAAGTAGAATCAACTTCTTGAAATTAATATGATCGAATTATTGATGAGAAAAAAATAATCAATGAGAACTAGTATATATAAGGCAAAAAAAGTTGGATAAATTTAGCCTATCACGTATAGTTGGTAAGAATTGATGGACATATATATATTATATATGAATAATGATAACACTCTATATTTATATATATATATATATACTAATTACGTATTATTCCCTCCGTCCAATTTTATAATTTTCATTTTCGTGAGGGAGTATAATTAAAGTAATACAACAAAATATGGAAAAGGTTGTGATAAATTTCAAAAAGATTATGTAATCTCTATCAAAGTCGCTCACTTTCATAATTTGACCGGAAATTGACTCGATCGCTAAAATCTATTCACAAATTAAGTGGGACCAAAATCCAATATTCAACAACATAATTTTTTTGATATTATCTTGGAAATCGAATAAGTGTGTGTCACCAAAAATCACTTCCCAAATTAATCCTTCTCAAGTATTATATATTATAAATAATGATAATCTTGATTATCAAATATTTCAATTTTTTGATATCTCTCTCATATAGATGAAGAATTATTACTTCATATAGAGTTTTTCTACTGTGCACCAGGGGTTCGTCGTCGTGTCTTATAATATGCGTCCAATTAAAAGTTGACTCATCATTTGGCTTTACCATGTGCGATATCACTTCGCCATTAGATAAAATATTATATTTTTTTAAATATAAAATTACTGAAATATCCTTATAGTATGTTTTGAAAAATATCCCAAATTTTTTTTCCCGAGTCAGGGTGGGCCGTAGATCTCGAGGCGCCGTAGAAAGCCCAATCCAATTCGAGTCAACCCGGACCCGAAACAATCTAGTAGAGCCCGGACCCGACTCGAGATCTGCAGCCATGTTTCTTGCAAAATATCCATTACAAACCGTTCATCTGCTATCATCTTTTCAAGCATTTAGTAGCCTCTTTTGCAGCTCTTGGTCATGCATCCTCATCCCCCCATTATTCTATTAAGCGGCCACCAATCGCTGCTCGATTTCTTATATTTTTTTAACCATTTCAAACCTTTTTTTGGTGAAATATTCAATTTGATCATTCAATTCCTTCACATGCAGCCCTTTTCATCCTCGAACGACTCACTACAAGAAAAAGGGTTTTTAGCATCGGATTTTTTTGATACCAAAGATGAAATATTTGATACCAAAGGGTATTGGTATCAAATTTATTTTAGATACCACTTCCGATACTTATACTCCCGATCCTAAAGACCGCGTATCAGAAAAAAAAGTCTGATACTAAAGGTTACCCATTTAGTATCAGAAATGTATAGTATCAATAAATATTTTCCGATACTAAAGGATTGAACTCTTTAGTATCAGAATTGTATTTAGTATCGGATAATGGTATCAAATTTTTTTGATACTACATTGTATTTTTAGTATCAATTTTTTTTAACAATACTAAATATATAATATCAATAAATGTTTTCTGATACTAAATGATTGAACCCTTTAGTATCCGAATAATATTTGGTATCGGATAATGATAGTATCAATAAATATTTTCTGATACTAAAAGAATTTAACCTTTAGTATCAGAATCGAATAATGGTATCAATTAATTTTAACAATACTAAATATATAGTATCAATAAATATTTTCTAATCTAAAAGGATTTTAACCTTTAGTATCAGAAAAAAAAAATTGGTATCAATTTTTTTTGATAGTACTTTTTTTTTATATAGTATCTAAATTTTTTGTTCTTTAGTATCAAAAGACATTTAACATCTGATAATTAATTCTAAAATTAATGGTATTACAAAAAAAATCTAATATTAATTTCCGAATAACAAAAACCACACTAGCTTTATTACACGCATAAAACGTTAATATTCAATATGATTCAAATCTAGCTTTATTTGTCCTCCATAGTACAAATTCAACTATCAAAATAACATTTATCAACAATGATCTACAAGTATATTAGTTTTATATACAAAAACTAGTATATAAGCTCCATTACAAAATATCTAATGTAAAGTGCTTTTCAAGAACTAGTATATTAGGTTGGTGTTGTTGAGCATTTCCAAACATGCAAATTGTGGGAAGCCTTGTAGTTGTCATAATCTCCTGCAATTGAGCCACTTTCAGATCTATCATATATTTTTTCACAAATGGATCAAACCTTAGAGCACAAATTCATATAAATGAAATTCATATGGCATATAATAATTAAATACAAAAAACAAAGAAACATAGAGAATTATAACAAGTAAACAGTGGAATAGAAGAATATTTAGAAGAAAAGAGTAAGTTTGAGTTTAGGTTTGCAACATCCTGAGGCAGAAAATCATATATTGAAAATTGAATTGAAAATTGAATGAAGAGTTGGGAAAGAATGACTAACAAGGAAAGTCATGTTGAGGGTGGGTTCATGATGAACTGCAACTGCAATGAAAAGAAGAGCATGAAAAAATTAATGTTGGATCAACAGAGGAGAGGAATAGAAAAGCATACTTTTTTCCATGTGGGTTTGAAGCTGTTTATGTAAAGATGACAATATCAAAGGCCATAGATGCCATACTTCAGGAGATACTGCACCACTTCATAAGCATAAATTAAAAAAGGTAGTAGCTGAAACTTGAAGCACAAACAATGAATACTGAACAGTCAAAACTTAAATGTTGTAATAACTACAAATGTATAAAACAGTTTTAACTTTTAAGTCTTCAAAAGAGAGATGAATTTGAAATGTAAACAACAAAATGATTCAACTCCAAGGCTTTCTAGTCCACTTTTAATCCAAGTCATTTGCATAGGCAATAGATCTTACAATAGTAACAAACGTAAAGGATAGCACATGAGTGGAGTGTACAGCAAATATTTGTATTGTTCTTAATTGTGCGTTCTGCTACACTAAAAGATAAACCAGTTGCATAGGCAATATACAAACACACAAGGTGACATCTAAGAAACTAGAGTCTAGAACATGGTCCTGACACCAGTAAGTACTACTATAACTTGAGCCAAGCAACTTTAGATAGAAGAAATTAATCAACTAAACATTTACATCATCATCACACTTTTACAACTTTAAGAGTGATTGAAAATGAATTTTATCCAATTACTGACTCATACAGAACATGTAAATGACAGGAAATACAATTTGATTTGAAAGTGATATTCAGAAGAGAGGCGTAGTTACCTATGTGTTTGTTTGCTAAGCCCAATATGTTGCAAGAGATGCCATCTGGATAAGAATCTCATTATCATTACCTACTGCAATCAATACCCAGTGAAACGAGACTCGAGTTTAAAACATATTAGATCCAAAAACATAATAAAAAGTATCAACATAGCAACATTTATTCAATTCAAAGAATTAAACAGTGAATTTAAGCAACAATTCAGATCTTAGTGTATTTAAGCAACAATTCAGATCTGAAGAACTTACATTAATCAAAACACAAGCTCTAGTCTAAAATGTCTGAACTCCACCGACTTCAAATCTACAAATCTGGTGCTGATGATTACAGAGCTTTATGAGCCTGTAAAAGCAGAGCAGTCTTCATTTATCAAATCTATAATTGCAATTGCATCTCTCCTTCAAATAATTTTCTAGAATATGAAAGATATTTTACCAACTGCACCTCTATTTCAAATAATTTTCAGAACCTATGTGTTTGTTTGCTAAGCCCAAAAATATGTTGCAACTCTCATTATCATTACCTACCGCAATCAATACCCAGTGAAACGAGACTCAAGTTTAAAACATATTAGATCCAAAAACATAATAAAAAGTATCAACATAGCAACATTTATTCAATTCAAAGAATTAAACAGTGAATTTAAGCAACAATTCAGATCTTAGTGTATTTAAGCAACAATTCAGATCTGAAGAACTTACATTAATCAAAACACAAGCTCTAGTCTAAAATGTTTGAACTCCACCGACTTCAAATCTACAAATCTGGTGTTGATTATTACAAAGCTTTATGAGCCTGTAAAAGCCTTCATTTATCAAATCTATAATTGCAATTGCATCTCTCCTTCAAATAATTTTCTAGAATATGAAAGATATTTTACCAACTGCACCTCTATTTCAAATAATTTTCAGAATGCTATCACTAATTTCTTCAAAAAAAAAAAAATAATAAATAAATAAAAAGAATGTACCGAGAAATCAAATGGAAGCGCGAGATGCGGTAGATGTCAATGGACCGGAGGCTGCTGGACACCGATGGACGCAGGAGCTCTATAGCAGGAGGTTGCGTGCGGCTGTGGGATGGCGGCCCTGGGCGTCTGCCTCGCCGGTCAGTGCCGGTCAGTGCGCAGCAGCGACAGGCTTGGGATCTGTCGCCGGCGTCGGGGCATTAGGCGCGAGGCCACTGGCCGACGTCACCGATGTAGTCGCCGGAGGGTTATGGTGCAGCGGCAGTCGAGAGAAGGGGACCGCGTTAGAGTGCGGCCGTCTGAGCGGTGGCTACGGCGCGCAGGGAGTGGCCGGAGGAACTGTGTGTGGCGGCGGCTGAAGTATTACGGTTACATCCTCACTGTGTGAAAATCGCACACAGTGAGGGTTTTCTGTTTCTTTTCAAATCAAATTACTTTCTCGAGAAGAGAGGAGACCAGGGGGAGACTGTATAGTGTATACTCTATGAGAAATTGGTATCGGAAATTCATTATCGATACCAATCTATCATTATTACTAATTAAAAAAATTGTATCAATAAAACAATTATTAATGCTAAAAAGAAAATTAATAGTATTAAAATTTTAATTTTTAATAACAATTATAATTAGTATCAAAAATATATATTTGATAAAAAATAATTAGTGGTATCAATAAAACAATTACTAATACTAAAAATAAAATTAATAGTATCGAAAATTTAATTTTCGACACCAATGATAAGTAGTATCAAAAAAAAAATTTGATACAAAAAATAAGTTGTATCAATAAAACAATTACTAATACTAAAAATAAAATTAATAGTATCGAAAATTTAATTTTCGACACCAATGTTAAGTAGTATCAAAAAAAATATTTGATACAAAAAATAAGTTGTATCAATAAAACAATTACTAATACTAAAAATAAAATTAATAGTATCGAAAATTAAATTTCCGATACCAATGATAAGTTGTATCAAAAAAATATATTTGATACAAAAAATAAGTGGTATCAATAAAACAATTACTAATACTAGAAATATAATTAATAGTATCGAAAATTTAATTTCCGACACCAATGATAAGTAGTATCAAAAAAATATACTATTTGATACAAAAAATAAGTGGTATCAATAAAACAATTACTAATACTAAAACTAAAATTAAAATTAATAGTATCGTAAATTTAATTTCTGACACCAATAATAAGTAGTATCAAAAAAAATATTTGATACCAAAAATAGGTGGTATCAATAAAACAATTACTAATACTAAAAATAAAAGTAATAGTATCGAACATTAAATTTCCGATATCAATAATAAGTAGTATCAAAAAAAAAATAGATACAAAAAATAAATTATATCAATAAAACAATTACTAATACTAAAAATAAAATTAATAGTATCGAAAATTAAATTTCCGATACCGATGATAAGTAGTATCAAAAAAATATTTGATACAAAAAATAAATTGTATCAATAAAATAACTACTAATACTATAAGTAAAATTAATAGTATCAGAAATTAAATTTCCAATACCAATGATAAGTAGTATCGAAAAATTATTTGATGCAAAAAATAAGTAGTATCAATAAAAAAAATCTGATGCCAAAATAATTTTAGTATCAAAAAATAACGGATGCAATAAAATTAATGGTATCAAAAATTTATTTTTTGATACCAAGTATGCAAGTAGTATCAATAGTTTTATTGTTGATATTAAATGATAAGATTTAGTATCAGAAAAAGCATCTGATACCAATTTTCTGATACTAAAAACCTCTTTTTTTGTAGTGGTACTTGCTGATTACTTGTTTTCCACCAACCTCTTCTTTTTTCTATTCAGATTCACTCATTGATGATGAACACATTCTACTTAATTAATTGCAACTTCTATACTAACAAATTTATTAACAATTTTCTTTTCGCAATCGTGTAATAAAAAATAAATGCATGCTGCATGAAAAAACATAAAATCAGTACAAGAAAACTACTGAAACGATTGAACAAGCCTAATTCTATGCAAATATGCACTAATAACTCCACACATATCAAGATTTAATGAATTTCATGCCTATGAAAATAAATAAATGCAATTTGAAGTAGAATCAACTTCTTGAAATTAATATGATCGAATTATTGATGAGAAAAAAATAATCAATGAGAACTAGTATATATAAGGCAAAAAAAGTTGGATAAATTTAGCCTATCACATATAGTTGGTAAGAATTGATGGACATATATATATTATATATGAATAATGATAACACTCTATATTTTTATATATATATATACTAATTACGTATTATTCTCTCCGTCCAATTTTATAATTTTCATTTTCGTGAGGGAGTATAATTAAAGTAATACAACAAAATATGGAAAAGGTTGTGATAAATTTCTAAAAGATTATGTAATCTCTATCAAAGTCGCTCACTTCCATAATTTGACCGTAAATTGACTCCATTGCTAAAATCTATTCCCAAATTACGTGGGACCAAAATCCAATATTCAACAACATAATTTTTTTGATATTATCTTGGAAATCGAATAAGTGTCTGTCACCAAAAATCACTTCCCAAATTAATCACGCTCAAGTATTATATATTATAAATAATGATAATTTTGATTGTCAAATATTTCAATTTTTTGATATCTCTCTCAAATAGATGAAGAATTATAACTTCATATAGAGTTTTTCTAATGTGAGCCAGTGGTTCGTCCTCGTGTCTTATAATATGCGTCCAGTTAAAAGTTGACTCATCATTTGGCTTTACCATGTGCGATATCACTTCGCCATTAGATAAAATATTCTATTTTTTTAAATATAAAATTACTGAAATATCCTTATAGTATGTTTTGAAAAATATCCCAAATTTTTTTTCCCGAGTCAGGGTGGGCCGTAGATCTCGAGGCCCCGTAGAAAGCCCAATCCAATTCGAGTCAACCCAGACCCGAAACAATCTAGCAGAGCCCAGACCCGACTCGAGATCTGCAGCCATGTTTCTTGCAAAATATCCATTACAAACCGTTTATCTGCTATCATCTTTTCAAGCATTTAGTAGCCTCTTTTCCAGCTCTTGGTCATGCATCCTCATCCCCCCATTATTCTATTAAGCGGCCACCAATCGCTGCTCGATTTCGTATATTTTTTTAACCATTTCAAACCTTTTTTTGGTGAAATATTCAATTTGATCATTCAATTCCTTCACATGCAGCCCTTTTCATCCTCGAACGACTTGCTGACTACTTGTTTTACACCAACCTCTTCTTTTTTCAATTCAGATTCACTCATTGATGATGAACACATTCTACTTAATTAATTGCAACTTCTATACTAACAAATTTATTAACAATTTTCTTTTCGCAATCGTGTAGTAAAAAATAAATGCATGCTTCATGAAAAAACATAAAATCAGTACAAGAAAACTACTGAAACGATTGAACAAGCCTAATTCTATGCAAATATGCATTAATAACTCCACACATATCAAGATTTAATGAATTTAATGTCTATGAAAATAAATAAATGCAATTTGAAGTAGAATCAACTTCTAGAAATTAATATGATTGAATTATTGATGAGGAGAAAATAATCAATAAGAATAAGTATATATAAGGCAAAAAAAGTTGGATAAATTTAGCCTATCACATATAGTTGGTAAGAATTGATGGACATATATATATATATTATATATGAATAATGATAACACTCTATATTTATATATATTTACTAATTACGTATTATTCCCTCAGTCCAATTTTATAATTTTCATTTTCGTGAGAGACTATAATTAAAGTAATATAACAGAATATGGAAAAGGTTGTGATAAATTTCAAAAAGATTATGTAATCTCTATCAAAGTCGCTCACTTCCATAATTTGGCCGTAAATTGACTACATCGCTAAAATCTTTTCCCAAATGAAGTGGGACCAAAATTAAATATTCAACAACATTATTATTATTATTTTTTTGATATTATCTTGGAAATCGAATAAGTGTCTGTCACCAAAAATCACTTCCCAAATTAATCACGCTCAAGTATTATATATTATAAATAATGATAATCTTGATTATCAAATATTTCAATTTTTTGATATCTCTCTCAAATAGATGAAGAATTATTACTTCATATAGAGTTTTTCTACTGTGAGCCAGGGGTTCGTCGTCGTGTCTTATAATATGCGTCCAATTAAAAGTTGACTCATCATTTGGCTTTACCATGTGCGATAGCACTTCGCCATTAGATAAAATATTAAATTTTTTTAAATATAAAATTACTGAAATATCCTTATAGTATGTTTTGAAAAATATCCCAAATTTTTTTTCCCGAGTCAGGGTGGGCCGTAGATCTCGAGGCCCCGGAGAAAGTCCAATCCAATTCGAGTCAACCCGGACCCGAAACAATCTAGCACAGCCCGGACCCGACTCGAGATCTGCAGCCATGTTTCTTGCAAAATATCCATTACAAATCGTTCATCTGCTATCATCTTTATTAACAATTTAACCATTTCAAATCGTTCATCTACTATTAAGCGGCCACCAATCGCTGCTCGATTTCGTATATTTTTTTAACCATTTCAGACCTTTTTTTTTGGTGAAATATTCAATTTGATCATTCAAATCCTTCACATGCAGCCCTTTTCATCCTCGAACGACTTGCTGATTACTTGTTTTCCACCAACCTCTTCTTTTTTCTATTCAGATTCACTCATTGATGATGAACACATTCTACTTAATTAATTGCAACTTCTATACTAACAAATTTATTAACAATTTTCTTTTCGCAATCGTGTAGTAAAAAATAAATGCATGCTTCATGAAAAAACATAAAATCAGTACAAGAAAACTACTAAAACGATTGAACAATCCTAATTCTATGCAAATATGCCTTAATAACTCCACACATATCAAGATTTAATGAATTTCATGCCTATGAAAATAAATAAATGCAATTTGAAGTAGAATCAACTTCTTGATATTAATATGATCGAATTATTGATGAGAAGAAAATAATCAATGAGAACTAGTATATATAAAGCAAAAAAAGTTGGATAAATTTAGCCTATCACATATAGCTGGTAAGAACTGATGGACATATATATATTATATATGAATAATGATACCACTCTATATTTATATATATTTACTAATTACATATTATTCCCTCAGTCCAATTTTATAATTTTCATTTTCGTGAGGGAGTATAATTAAAGTAATATAACAAAATATGGAAAAGGTTGTGATAAATTTCAAAAAGATTATGTAATCTCTATCAAAGTCGCTCACTTCCATAATTTGGCCGTAAATTGACTACATCGCTAAAATCTTTTCCCAAATGAAGTGGGACCAAAATTAAATATTCAACAACATTATTATTATTATTTTTTTGATATTATCTTGGAAATCGAATATGTGTCTGTCACCAAAAATCACTTCCCAAATTAATCACGCTCAAGTATTATATATTATAAATAATGATAATCTTGATTATCAAATATTTCAATTTTTTGATATCTCTCTCAAATAGATGAAGAATTATTACTTCATATAGAGTTTTTCTACTGTGAGCCAGGGGTTCGTCGTCGTGTCTTATAATATGCGTCCAATTAAAAGTTGACTCATCATTTGGCTTTACCATGTGCGATAGCACTTCACCATTAGATAAAATATTAAATTTTTTTAAATATAAAATTACTGAAATATCCTTATAGTATGTTTTGAAAAATATCCCAAATTTTTTTTCCCGAGTCAGGGTGGGCCGTAGATCTCGAGGCCCCGGAGAAAGTCCAATCCAATTCGAGTCAACCCGGACCCGAAACAATCTAGCACAGCCCGGAGCCGACTCGAGATCTGCAGCCATGTTTCAGACCCTTTTTTTGGTGAAATATTCAATTTGATTATTCAATTCCTTCACATGCAGCCCTTTTCATCCTCGAACGACTTGCTGATTACTTGTTTTCCACCAACCTCTTCTTTTTTCTATTCAGATTCACTCATTGATGATGAACACATTCTACTTAATTAATTGCAACTTCTATACTAACAAATTTATTAACAATTTTCTTTTCGCAATCGTGTAGTAAAAAATAAATGCATGCTTCATGAAAAAACATAAAATCAGTACAAGAAAACTACTAAAACGATTGAACAAGCCTAATTCTATGCAAATATGCCTTAATAACTCCACACATATCAAGATTTAATGAATGTCATGCCTATGAAAATAAATAAATGTAATTTGAAGTAGAATCAACTTCTTAAAATTAATATGATAGAATTATTGATGAGGAGAAAATAATCAATAAGAACAAGTATATATAAGGCAAAAAAAGTTGGATAAATTTAGCCTATCACATATAGTTGGTAAGAATTGAAAGAAATATACTATATATGAATAATGATAACACGTTATATTTATATATATTTACTAATTACGTATTATTCCCTCCGTCCAATTTTATAATTTTCATTTTCGTGAGAGAGTATAATTAAAGTAATATAACAAAATATTGAAAAAGTAGTAATAAATTTCAAAAAGATTATGTAATCTCTACCAAAGTCGCTCACTTCCATAATTTTGGCCGTAAATTGACTCCATCGCTAAAATCTATTCCCAAATTAAGTGGGACCAAAATTTAATATTCAACAACATTATTTTTTATGATATTATCTTGGAAATCGAATAAGTGTCTGTCACCAAAAATCACTTCCCACATTAATCACGCTGAAGTATTATATATTATAAATAATGATAATCTTGATTATCAAATATTTCAATTTTTTGATATCTCTCTCAAATAGATGAAGAATTATTACTTCATATAGAGTTTTTCTACTGTGAGCCAGGGGTTCATCGTCGTGTCTTATAATATGCGTCCAATCAAAAGTTGGCTCATCATTTGGCTTTACCATGTGCGATAGCACTTCGCCATTAGATAAAATATTTAATTTTTTGAAATATAAAATTACTGAAATATCCTTATAGTATTTTTTGAAAAATATCCCAAATTTTTTTTCCCGAGTCAGGGTGGGCCGTAGATCTCGAGGCCCCGGAGAAAGCCCAATCCAATTCGAATCAACCCGGACCCGACTCGAGATCTGCAGCCATGTTTCTTGCCAAATATCCATTACAAAAAACCGTTCATCCGCTATCATCTTTTCAAGCATTTGTAGCATTTTTTGCGGCTCTTGGTCATGCATTCTCATCCCCCCATTATTCTATTCATCGGCTACCAATTGCTGCTCGATTTTGTATATTTTTTTAACCATTTCAGACCTTTCTTTGGTGAAATATTCAATTTGATCATTCAATTCCTTCACATGCTGCTCCCTTTTCATTCTCGAACGACTTGCTGATTACTTGTTTGCCACCAACCTCTTCTTTTTTCTATTCAGATTCACTCATTGATGATGAATACGTTTTACTTAATTAATTGCAACTTCTATACTAACAAATTTATTAACAATTTTCTTTTCGCAATCGTGTAGTAAAAAATAAATGTATGCTTCATGAAAAAACATAAAATCATTACAAGAAAACTACTGAAAACGATTGAACAAGCCTAATTCTATGCAAATATGCATTAATAACTCCACACATATCAAGATTTAATGAATTGCATGCCTATGAAAATAAATAAATGCAATTTGAAGTAGAATCAACTTCTTGAAATTAATATGATCGAATTATTGATGAGAAGAAAATAATCAATGAGAACTAGTATATATATATAAAGCAAAAAAAGTTGGATAAATTTAGCCTATCACATATAGTTTGTTAGAACTGATGGACATATATATATTATATATGAATAATGATACCACTCTATATTTATATATATTTACTAATAACGTATTATTCCCTCCGTCCAATTTTATAATTTTCATTTTCGTGAGGGAGTATAATTAAAGTAATATAACAAAATATGGAAAAGGCTGTGATAAATTTTAAAAAGATTATGTAATCTCTATCAAAGTCGCTCACTTCATAATTTGGCCGTAAATTGACTACATCGCTAAAATCTTTTCCTAAATGAAATGGGACCAAAATTCAATATTCAACAACATTATTATTATTTTTTTTTTTTATATTATCTTGGAAATTGAATAAGTGTCTGTCACCAAAAATCACTTCCCAAATTAATCACGCTCAAGTATTATATATTATAAATAATGATAATCTTGATTATCAAATATTTCAATTTTTTGATATTTCTCTCAAATAAATGAAGAATTATTACTTCATATAGAGTTTTTCTACTCTGAGCCAGAGGTTCGTCGTCGTGTCTTATAATATGCGTCCAATTAAAAGTTGACTCATCATTTGGCTTTACCATGTGCGATAGCACTTCGCCATTAGATAAAATATTTAATTTTTTTAAATATAAAATTACTGAAATATCCTTATAGTATGTTTTGAAAAATATCCCAATTTTTTTTTCCCGAGTCAGGGTGGGTCGTAGATCTCGAGGCCCCGGAGAAAGCCCAATCCAATTCGAGTCAACCCGGACCCGAAACAATCTAGCAGATCCCGGGCCCGACTCGAGATCTGCAGCCATGTTTCTTGTAAAATATCCATTACAAACCGTTCATCTGCTATCATCTTTTCAAGCGTTTAGTAGCCTTTTTTGCAGCTCTTGGTCATGCATCCTCATCCCCCCATTATTCTATTAAGCGGCCACCAATCACTGCTCTATTTTGTATATTTTTTTAACCATTTCAGACCTTTTTTTTGGTGAAATATTCAATTTGATCATTCAATTCCTTCACATGCAGCCCTTTTCATCCTCGAACGACTTGCTGATTACTTGTTTTCCACCAACCTCTTCTTTTTTCTATTCAGATTCACTCATTGATGATGAACACATTCTACTTAATTAATTGCAACTTCTATACTAACAAATTTATTAAAAATTTTCTTTTCGCAATCGTGTAGTAAAAAATAAATGCATGCTTCATGAAAAAACATAAAATCAGTACAAGAAAACTACTGAAACGATTGAACAAGCCTAATTCTATGCAAATATGTAACGCCCCCAAAATCCCGGTGGGCGCTACGGTTTGAAATAGCACTTTTTGACTTAAATAAATTCAAGCGGAAGACTTTTCAATAAAAGATACACGAGTTTTTTTTTTTTTTTTTAAAAGTGGCTAACCATGCTTGTGCCTAACTCGTGTGTCACCCACATTTCTAAGCCAAACGTGTACTTGACCTAAACATTATAAAATTATAAATCGTTGTATAAGTGATGTGATGTCTAAAATACTTTATCATTAGAAGACACGACAATTTACAATGAAGTTGTCACACATGAAAATTAACATTTAAAGAGTAGACAAACGTCCTATTAGTTTAAATAGGTTCGATCAGTTGACCTAGTAGTTCATACCTAATTAGGAATTAAACTTAAAGATAACATCAGTCGTAATAATACTAAAAACGTTTCTTACGTAAAACTTAAAAATTTAGGAGAACGTTTATTAAAGCTTGCCCAGTCAGTCACACGTCCTCCTCGTCGTCTACGAAACCTGAAATAATTAAAGTAGCATCATGAGTCTTCTCCCGGAGGAGAAGCCCAGTGGGATAACATTTACTATGCATGCACATTAAGAAGGCTAATTAATATGTCAATCGAGTACATGCCGAGTCCCATGAACCCGACTCACTTCACACAGAACTTGGTCCGAAGACTTGTCTGTTTCTCACACAGAGTATAGTCCGTAGACTTTCTTTTCTCACACAGAGTATAGTCCGTAGACTTTATTTTCTCACATAGAGTATAGTCCGTAGACTTTATTTTCTCACACAGAGTATAGTCCGTAGACTTTATTTTCTCACACAGAGTTCACACAGAGCATAATCCGAAGATCTGCCTGCTCGTATTCACACATAAATTAATCTAAATAATGCAAATGTAAATAAATGTTACCCACTTTTGTCGTTCGGTGATAGCGGGCTAGCCTCCTGAGGATCCGACTGACTTGTACTGCACTCGACACATTTACTTAACTTTTAGGCTTAAAGTGTATATATATACGTATATTCATATATATTCTTGTACATATATCTATATAGGTGACACATTCAAATTATCAATAGGTTTAAAACATTTCTATTTAAGTTTCGTCACATATCAAATGGTCAAACCTAGTTATGAATCTAGTTGAAATCACATGGAAAATACACGTTGGAGAAGATAATTAAATTAATCATAAGCACCTTTAAAATATTTCAAACACACATATTAGTCCAATTTGTTTATTCTGGAATAATATTAAATTTTTAATAAACAATTTTTCACAAGGTTCTGTTCAGCTCATTTCATACATTAAGAATCAAAAGACATAGTAATTTATTTATCATAAATCATAGATAATATTAAAATTCATAATTTTTGTACAGTAAACTCCAAACATACAGGGTGTACATAATAAAATTTTCATTTAAAAATAACTGATAGAATATTAGTTATAAATTTTGTAAGACCATTGAAAAATTAGACCAAATGGACCGTGATAAGATATTTTCTAGAATTTGTTAAAAAAAATTCATTTATTATAAAAATGTAAGGCCAAAACCTACACAACTATAAAGGCCAGTAGCAATATCTATAATAACATTTCATTTTAATATTACCCATTGTTATTTAATCTTGTATTTCCTTTTGAACATCAAAAGGATTTACTTTTTATAAAGAACAAACACTGTTGTTAGAAAAATAATTAAAAATATAATATAAAACCAAATGTGTCTAGGTAAAATTCCTATGAAAGTTAAGACACAGTAAGTTAACATAGTTGAAAATTAGTTCAAAAAAAACGAAGCGAGAGCTGTGTGAGGGAATTTTTTGTAGTCTCCACCCAGAAACAAGCAGTTTTTCACCTCTGTACAGTGCTTCAAAGAAAAACCATATAAAATTGAAAACACATCAAATAATTTTGGCATTTTAACCACGTATCCCAGGTTTCAATTACCTCAATGTGGTAAAATGGTTTGAGCTAAAACATTGGGGAAATGGTTGTACTCTTTTAAAATTAACATGCGATAACAAAAGGCTTCTCAAACTATTTTAAAAACATCCATGGCCTCAAACGGATATCCCAGTACCATAAGAAAAGGTGTTCATCAAGAAAAAGGAACTCAAATCGCACATGCAATAGCAAATACCACATGCAATCAAATTATAAGCTTCAATGAGTTACCTAGTATGCAAATCCTATGAGTTCAACAAGAAATTCAACATAAATTACTCAGGTAATAACCCGTAGGGCGTACAGTGGGTAAAATGAACTCAGATCACACATGCAATGATAAATACATCATGAAATCTAAATATAATCTTCAATGAGTCACACAGTATTCAAATCCCACAAGTTTATCAAGAAATCAACACAACCAGGACATTCTTATACTCCAAATAAAACGAATCAGTAACCACAGCAAAAATTATAAGAAAATAACAATGTCCAGAATCCATCGCTTAAAGGAAGAAAAGAAATTGATTTATTTCTTTAAAACTGTTTTAAAGGAAGAAGACCTTCATACCTGACTCAGCTTTTAAACGATAGTGAAAACAGAAGGTTCTCAACTCTTCAAGAATGGCGTTGGTTGGTTGAGGAGATTTATGTTTTGTAGTGGGTGGATTTGAGAGGAAATTATCTAAGAAGGAAGAGAGTTGGAGAAGGAGGGGGTTTCTGAGAGAAAGGAGCCTTTCAGAGAAGAGATGCGTAAGAATGACTCTTTGCATCCCTCAATAGCGTCTTAAATAGAGGAAGACTCTTCGCATTCCTCCGCGGTTTAAATAAAAATCATTGGTTCTTTGTTAAATTTTAATTTAAAAGAATATCATAATATAATTTAATGTAATATTATTATTATTATAAATATATATATATATATATATATTTTTTTTTTTACTCTATTATTTAGCTTATTTTCATATTAATAATTCACTGGGTAAATTTCTTATCATTAAATTCTATTATAATTTACTTCATTTTAAACTTATCTCATCATCTTATTAAGTCGTGTCAGTGAGTCACAAATCGAGTCCGATCTCCTCAGTAAGCTATCCTGCAAACCTTGTACAACTTATTGAAAACATTAGTTCATGAATTATATAAAATTATATATCCTTAACACTTCAAATAAATTTGTCATTAAATAAAAAGATATTTTAATTTCTAAAAATCATGGAATGCAAAAATTTAGATTTTAAAAACGGGGTGTTACAATTCTCCCCACCTTTTAAAAATTTTCGTCCCCGAAAATTAGGCCTGCGCGAAAAGTTCTGGGTACTTGTTTAAAATTTCTCCCTCGCGTTCCCAAGTCGACTCTTCTTCCCCGTGCCTATTCCACTGAACTAAGACTAAGGGTATATCTCTATTCCTCAAGGTTTTAACCTTTCTGCCGAGGATACTTATGGGTCGTTCTTCGTATGTAAGATCCTCGTTGACTTCTAAACTTTCGAGTTCAATGTGGTGAGTTGGGTCTGAGACGTATCTCCGAAGCATTGACACGTGGAAGACATCGTGAATTTTGGACAACTCTGGGGTCAAGGCGAGTCGATAAGCTACGTCCCCAACTCGCTCCAATATTTCGAACGGTCCAACGTATCTTGGTCTCAGCTTCCCCTTCTTTCCAAACCGAACTATCCCCTTGATGGGAGAAACTTTCAAAAATACCTTTTCACCTTTTTCGAACTGCAAGTCCTTTCTTCGCGAGTCTGCATAAGACTTTTGGCGATCTTGGGCAACCTTGATTCTTTCCCGAATCCTTTTGATTGCCTCCACAGACCTTTCCACTAATTCTGGGCCTAAAATTTATCTCACTCCAACTTCGTCCCAATGGATGGGCGTTCTGCATCTCCGTCCATAGAGTGCTTCGTATGGTGCCATCCCAATGGAGGATTGATAGCTATTATTATACGTGAATTCTACTATGGACAAGTATTCTTCCCAGTTTCCTCCAAAGTCCAAGGTACATGCCCTCAGAAGATCTCCTAGAATTCGGTTCGTTCTCTCCGTTTGCCCGTCTGTCTGTGGATGAAAAGCAGTGCTGAAATTTAGCTTAGTTCCCATAGCTGATTGCAAACTCCTCCAAAATTTTGACGTAAACCGTGGATCACGGTCGGACACAATCGACGTCGGCACTCCATGTAGTCGTACCACTCCATCAACGTACAATTTAGCCAATCGATCCATTGAATAATTCATTTTGATTGGTATGAATCGAGCTACTTTGGTCAACCTATCGACAACTACCCACACAGCCTCGTGTTGTTTAGGGCTTCTTGGTAAACATGTCACGAAGTCCATTGTCACATGTTCCCATTTCCACTCCGGAATTTCTAATGGTTGCAAAAGTCCAGCCGGTCGCTGATGATCTGGTTTGATTCTCTGACAGGTGAGACATCGTTTGACAAACTGTGAGATCGACCGTTTCATGCCCCTCCACCAAAAGTTGCTCCTAAGATCTCTATACATCTTTGTTTCACCAGGATGTGCGGTATATGGTGTGTTGTGAGCTTCCCTCATAATCTCGTCTCGTAATTCCTCCTTCTTTGGTATGCAGATTCTTTCTCTGAACACTAACGCACCATCGGGGGCTAATGTAAAGTCCTTGGTCGAGTTCTCCTTGACCTTTTTGCTCATTAGTAGGAGAAACCGATCATCATTTTGTGCTTCTATTATTCGTTCTCTCAACATTGGTTGGACTGACATGGTGGTTAACATTGAAGTGGTTTGGTTTGATTTGACGATGGTTAAACTCATTCTATCAAATTCTTCGATCAGATGGTCTTGTTGGGTGAGTAATGACGCTAAGCATCCATCTCCCTTCCTACTAAGCGCATCAGCTACTACATTTGCCTTACCTGGGTGGTAGAGGATGGTACAATCATAATCTTTTACCAATTCTAGCCACCTTCGTTGGCGCATGTTCAACTCTTTCTGTGTGAAGAAATATTTCAGACTTTTGTGATCTGTATATATTTCACACTTCTCACCATACAAGTAATGTCTCCATATTTTTAGTGCATGAACAACTGCGGCCAACTCTAGGTCATGTGTTGGATAGTTCTGCTCATGAACCTTCAACTGCCGTGACGCGTATGCTATGACCTTTCCATGCTGCATCAGGACGCACCCTAGTCCTGACTTGGAGGCGTCTGTGTAGATTACAAACCCTCCTGACCCATCCGGGACTGCTAAAACTGGTGCAGTTGTAAGTTTCAGTTTTAAGTCTTGGAAGCTAACTTCGCATTCTGGCGTCCACTTGAACTTTTCACTCTTCTTTGCTTTTATTGAAAAGTCTTCCGCTTGAATTTATTTAAGTCAAAAAGTGCTATTTCAAACCGTAGCGCCCACCGGGATTTTGGGGGCGTTACAGCGTAAAGTATTTAAAGAGTAGACAGACATCCTATTAGTTTAAATAGGTTCGATCAGTTGACCTAGTAGTTCATACCTAATTAGGAATTAAACTTAAAGATAACATCAGTCGTAATAATACTAAAAACGTTTCTTACGTAAAACTTAAAAATTTAGGAGAACGTTTATTAAAGCTTGCCCAGTCAGTCACACGTCCTCCTCGTCGTCTACGAAACCTGAAATAATTAAAGTAGCATCATGAGTCTTCTCCCGGAGGAGAAGCCCAGTGGAATAACATTTACTATGCATGCACATTAAGAAGGCTAATTAATATGTCAATCGAGTACACGCCGAGTCCCATGAACCCGACTCACTTCACACAGAACTTGGTCCGAAGACTTGTCTGTTTCTCACACAGAGTATAGTCCGTAGACTTTCTTTTCTCACACAGAGTATAGTCCGTAGACTTTATTTTCTCACATAGAGTATAGTCCGTAGACTTTATTTTCTCACACAGAGTATAGTCCGTAGACTTTATTTTCTCACACAGAGTTCACACAGAGCATAATCCGAAGATCTGCCTGCTCGTATTCACACATAAATTAATCTAAATAATGCAAATGTAAATAAATGTTACCCACTTTTGTCGTTCGGTGATAGCGGGCTAGCCTCTTGAGGATCCGACTGACTTGTACTGAACTCGACACATTTACTTAACTTTTAGGCTTAAAGTGTATATATATACGTATATTCATATATATTCTTGTACATATATCTATATAGGTGACACATTCAAATTATCAATAGGTTTAAAACATTTCTATTTAAGTTTCGTCACATATCAAATGGTCAAACCTAGTTATGAATCTAGTTGAAATCACATGGAAAATACACGTTGGAGAAGATAATTAAATTAATCATAAGCACCTTTAAAATATTTCAAACACACATATTAGTCCAATTTGTTTATTCTGGAATAATATTAAATTTTTAATAAACAATTTTTCACAAGGTTTTGTTAAACTCATTTAATACATTAAGAATCAAAAGACAGTCTGTAGTAATTTATTTATCATAAATCATAGATAATATTAAAATTCATAATTTTTGTACAGTAAACTCCAAACATACAGTGGTGTACATAATAAAATTTTCATTTAAAAATAACTCATAGAATATTAGTTATAAATTTTGTAAGACCATTGAAAAATTAGACCAAATGGACCGTGATAAGATATTTTCTAGAATTTGTTAAAAAAATTTCATTTATTATAAAAATGTAAGGCCAAAACCTACACAACTATAAAGGCCAGTAGCAATATCTATAATAACATTTCATTTTAATATTACCCATTGTTATTTA
Organism: Galeopsis tetrahit; assembly: GCA_963675135.1. Lineage (NCBI taxonomy): Eukaryota > Viridiplantae > Streptophyta > Magnoliopsida > Lamiales > Lamiaceae > Galeopsis > Galeopsis tetrahit. The sequence continues at coordinate 38,688,691 of OY776122.1, forward strand.
ATCTTGTATTTCCTTTTGAACATCAAAACAATTTACTTTTTATAAAGAACAAACACAGTAAGTTAACATAGTTGAAAATTAGTTCCAAAAAAAACGAAGCGAGAGCTGTGTGAGGGAATTTTTTGTAGTCTCCATCCAGAAACAGGCAGTTTTTCACCTCTGTACAGTGCTTCAAAGAAAAACCATATAAAATTGAAAACACATCAAATAATTTTGGCATTTTAACCACGTATCCCCAGGTTTCAATTACCTCAATGTGGTAAAATGGTTTGAGCTAAAACATTGGGGAAATGGTTGTACTCTTTTAAAATTAACATGCGATAACAAAAGGCTTCTCAAACTATTTTAAAAACATCCATGGCCTCAAACGGATATCCCAGTACCATAAGAAAAGGTGTTCATCAAGAAAAAGGAACTCAAATCGCACATGCAATAGCAAATACCACATACAATCAAATTATAAGCTTCAATGAGTTACCTAGTATGCAAATCCTATGAGTTCAACAAGAAATTCAACATAAATTACTCAGGTAATAACCCGTAGGGCGTACAGTGGGTAAAATGAACTCAGATCACACATGCAATGATAAATACATCATGAAATCTAAATATAATCTTCAATGAGTCACACAGTATTCAAATCCCACAAGTTTATCAAGAAATCAACACAACCAGGACATTCTTATACTCCAAATAAAACGAATCAGTAACCACAGCAAAAATTATAAGAAAATAACAATGTCCAGAATCCATCGCTTAAAGGAAGAAAAGAAATTGATTTATTTCTTTAAAACTGTTTTAAAGGAAGAAGACCTTCATACCTGACTCATCTTTTAAACGATAGTGAAAACAGAAGGTTCTCAACTCTTCAAGAATGGCGTTAGTTGGTTGAGGAGATTTATGTTTTGTAGTGGGTGGATTTGAGAGGAAATTATCTAAGAAGGAAGAGAGTTGGAGAAGGAGGGGGTTTATGAGAGAAAGGAGCCTTTCAGAGAAGAGATGCTTAAGAATGACTCTTGGCATCCCTCAATAGCGTCTTAAATAGAGGAAGACTCTTCGCATTCCTCCGCGGTTTAAATAAAAATCATTGGTTCTTTGTTAAATTTTAATTTAAAAGAATATCATAATATAATTTAATGTAATATTATTATTATTATAAATATATATATATATATATTTTTTTACTCTATTATTTAGCTTATTTTCATATTAATAATTCACTGGGTAAATTTCTTATCATTAAATTCTATTATAATTTACTTCATTTTAAACTTATCTCATCATCTTATTAAGTCGTGTCAGTGAGTCACAAATCGAGTCCGATCTCCTCAGTAAGCTATCCTGCAAACCTTGTACAACTTATTGAAAACATTAGTTCATGAATTATATAAAATTATATATCCTTAACACTTCAAATAAATTTGTCATTAAATAAAAAGATATTTTAATTTCTAAAAATCATGGAATGCAAAAATTTAGATTTTAAAAACGGGGTGTTACAAAATATGCACTAATAACTCCACACATATCAAGATTTAATTAATTTCATGCCTATGAAAATAAATAAATGCAATTTTAAGTAGAATCAAGTTCTTGAAATTAATATGATCGAATTATTGATGAGAAGAAAATAATCAATAAGAACAAGTATATATAAGGCAAAAAAAGTTGGATAAATTTAGCCTATCACATATAGTTTATGTTGGTAAGAATTGAAAGAAATATACTATATATGAATAATGATAACACGCTATATTTATATATATTTACTAATTACGTATTATTCCCTCCGTCCAATTTTATAATTTTCATTTTCGTGAGAGAGTATAATTAAAGTAATATAACAAAATATTGAAAAGGTAGTGATAAATTTCAAAAATATTATGTAATCTCTACCAAAGTCGCTCACTTCCATAATTTTGGCCGTAAATTGACTCCATCGCTAAAATCTATTCCCAAATTAAGTGGGACCAAAATTTAATATTCAACAACATTATTTTTTATGATATTATCTTGGAAATCGAATAAGTGTCTGTTACCAAAAATCACTTCCCACATTAATCACGCTGAAGTATTATATATTATAAATAATGATAATCTTGATTATCAAATATTTCAATATTTTGATATCTCTCTCAAATAAATGAAGAATTATTACTTCATATAGAGTTTTTCTACTCTGAGCCAGAGGTTCGTCGTCGTGTCTTATAATATGCGTCCAATTAAAAGTTGACTCATCATTTGGCTTTACCATGTGCGATAGCACTTCGCCATTAGATAAAATATTTAATTTTTTTAAATATAAAATTACTGAAATATCCTTATAGTATGTTTTGAAAAATATCCCAATTTTTTTTTCCCGAGTTAGGGTGGGTCGTAGATCTCGAGGCCCCGGAGAAAGCCCAATCCAATTCGAGTCAACCCGAACCCGAAACAATCTAGCACATCCCGGACCCGACTCGAGATCTGCAGCCATGTTTCTTGCAAAATATCCATTACAAACCGTTCATCTGCTATCATCTTTTCAAGCGTTTAGTAGCCTTTTTTGCAGCTCTTGGTCATGCATCCTCATCCCCCCATTATTCCATTAAGCGGCCACCAATCACTGCTCTATTTCGTATATTTTTTTAACCATTTAAGACCTTTTTTTTTTGTGAAATATTCAATTTGATCATTCAATTCCTTCACATGCAGCCCTTTTCATCCTCGAACGACTTGCTGATTACATGTTTTCCACCAACCTCTTCTTTTTTCTATTCAAATTCACTCATTGATGATGAACACATTCTAGTTAATTAATTGCAACTTCTATACTAACAAATTTATTAACAATTTTCTTTTCATAATCGTGTAGTAAAAAATAAATGCATGCTTCATGAAAACACATAAAATCAGTACAAGAAAACTACTGAAACGATTGAACAAGCCTAATTCTATGAAAATATGCACTAATAACTCCACACATATCAAGATTTAATTAATTTCATGCCTATGAAAATAAATAAATGCAATTTTAAGTAGAATCAAGTTCTTGAAATTAGTATGATCGAATTATTGATGAGAAGAAAATAATCAATAAGAACAAGTATATATAAGGCAAAAAAAGTTGGATAAATTTAGCCTATCACATATAGTTGGTAAGAATTGAAAGAAATATACTATATATGAATAATGATAACACGCTATATTTATATATATTTTCTAATTACGTATTATTCCCTCCGTCCAATTTTATAATTTTCATTTTCGTGAGAGAGTATAATTAAAGTAATATAACAAAATATTGAAAAGGTAGTGATAAATTTCAAAAAGATTATGTAATCTCTACCAATGTCGCTCACTTCCATAATTTTGGCCGTAAATTGACTCCATCGCTAAAATCTATTCCCAAATTAAGTGGGACCAAAATTCAATATTCAACAACATTATTTTTTATGATATTATCTTGGAAATCGAATAAGTGTCTGTCACCAAAAATCACTTCCCAAATTAATCACGCTCAAGTATTATATATTATAAATAATGATAATATTGATTATCAAATATTTCAATTTTTTGATATTTCTCTCAAATAAATGAAGAATTATTACTCCCTCTGTCCCACAATTGTTTGCACTCTTTCCTTATTCGTCCGTCCCACAATTGTTTGCACTACCCAAAAAGGAAACTTTTTCATAAACCCCACCCTCACAATATTCACATATTTACACAAAATGCCATTACTTTTACCCTCAATCCAATCATTCACTTTACTTTATTCATAAAAGTTTACAAAATTACCCCTCAACTCTCCACTCATTACACCTTTTTCTTAGTTTGCGTGCCCCATTTTTGGTGCAAACAATCCTGGGACGGAGGGAGTACTTCATATAGAGTTTTTCTACTCTGAGCCAGAGGTTCCTCGCCGTGTCTTATAATATGCGTCCAATTAAAAGTTGACTCATCATTTGGCTTTACCATGTGCGATAGCACTTCGCCATTAGATAAAATATTTAATTTTTTTTTAAATATAAAATTACTGATATATACTTATAGTATTTTTTGAAAAATATCCCAAATTATTTTTCCCGAGTCAGGGTGGGCCGTAGATCTCGAGGCCCCGGAGAAAGCCCAATCCAATTCGAATCAACCCGAACCCGACTCGAGATCTGCAGCCATGTTTCTTGCAAAATATCCATTACAAAAAACCGTTCATCTGCTATCATCTTTTCAAGCATTTGTAGCCTCTTTTGCAGCTCTTGGTCATGCATCCTCATCCCCCCATTATTCCATTATGCGGCCACCAATCACTGCTCTATTTCGTATATTTTTTTTAACCATTTCAGACCTTTTTTTTTTTGGTGAAATATTCAATTTGATCATTCAATTCCTTCACATGCAGCCCTTTTCATCCTTGAACGACTTGCTGATTACATGTTTTCCACCAACCTCTTCTTTTTTCTATTCAGATTCACTCATTGATGATGAACACATTCTAGTTAATTAATTGCAACTTCTATACTAACAAATTTATTAACAATTTTCTTTTCGCAATCGTGTAGTAAAAAATAAATGCATGCTTCATTAAAACACATAAAATCAGTACAAGAAAACTACTGAAACGATTGAACAAGCCTAATTCTATGCAAATATGCACTAATAACTCCACACATATCAAGATTTAATTAATTTCATGCCTATGAAAATAAATAAATGCAATTTTAAGTAGAATCAAGTTCTTGAAATTAATATGATCGAATTATTGATGAGGAGAAAATAATCAATAAGAACAAGTATATATAAGGCAAAAAAAGTTGGATAAATTTAGCCTATCACATATAGTTGGTAAGAATTGAAAGAAATATACTATATATGAATAATGATAACACGCTATATTTATATATATTTACTAATTACGTATTATTCCCTCCGTCCAATTTTATAATTTTCATTTTTGTGAGAGAGTATAATTAAAGTAATATAACAAAATATTGAAAAGGTAGTGATAAATTTCAAAAAGATTATATAATCTCTACCAAAGTCGCTCACTTCCATAATTTTGGCCGTAAATTGACTCCATCGCTAAAATCTATTCCCAAATTAAGTGGGACCAAAATTCAATATTCAACAACATTATTTTTTATGATATTATCTTGGAAATCGAATAAGTGTCTGTCACCAAAAATCACTTCCCAAATTAATCACGCTCAAGTATTATATATTATAAATAATGATAATCTTGATTATCAAATATTTCAATTTTTTGATATCTCTCTCAAATAAATGAAGAATTATTACTTCATATAGAGTTTTTCTACTCTAAGCCAGAGGTTCGTTGTCGTGTCTTATAATATGCGTCCAATTAAAAGTTGACTCATCATTTGGCTTTACCATGTGCGATAGCACTTCGCCATTAGATAAAATATTTAATTTTTTTTAAATATAAAATTACTGAAATATACTTATAGTATTTTTTGAAAAATATCCCAAATTATTTTTCCCGAGTCAGGGTGGGCCGTAGATCTCGAGGCCCCGGAGAAAGCCCAATCCAATTCGAATCAACCCGGACCCGACTCGAGATCTGCAGCCATGTTTCTTGCAAAATATCCATTACAAAAAACCGTTCATCTGCTATCATCTTTTCAAGCATTTGTAGCCTCTTTTGCGGCTCTTGGTCATGCATTCTCATCCCCCCATTATTCTATTCATCGGCTACCAATTGCTGCTCGATTTCGTATATTTTTTTAACCATTTTAGAACTTTTTTTGGTGAAATATTCAATTTGATCATTCAATTCCTTCACATGCTGCTCCCTTTTCATTCTCGAACGACTTGCTGATTACTTGTTTGCCACCAACCTCTTCTTTTTTCTATTCAGATTCACTCATTGATGATGAACACGTTTTACTTAATTAATTGCAACTTCTATACTAACAAATTTATTAACAATTTTCTTTTCGCAATCGTGTAGTAAAAAAATAAATGTATGCTTCATGTAAAAACATAAAATCATTACAAGAAAACTACTGAAAACGATTGAACAAGCCTAATTCTATGCAAATATGCACTAATAACTCCACACATATCAAGATTTAATGAATTGCATGCCTATGAAAATAAATAAATGCAATTTGAAGTAGAATCAACTTTTTGAAATTAATATGATCGAATTATTGATGAGAAGAAAATAATCAATGAGAACTAGTATATATAAAGCAATAAAAGTTGGATAAATTTAGCCTATCACATATAATTGTAAGAACGGATGGACATATATATATTATATATGAATAATGATACCACTCTATATTTATATATATTTACTAATTACGTATTATTCCCTCCGTCCAATTTTATAATTTTCTTTTTCGTGAGGGAGTATAATTAAAGTAATATAACAAAATATGGAAAAGGTTGTGATAAATTTCAAAAAGATTATGTAATCTCTATCAAAGTCGCTCATTTCATAATTTGGCCGTAAATTGACTAAATCGCTAAAATCTGTTCCCAAATGAAGTGGGACCAAAATTCAATATTCAACAACATTATTATTATTATTATTATTTTTTATATTATCTTGGAAATCGAATAAGTGTCTGTCACCAAAAATCACTTCCCAAATTAATCACGCTCAAGTATTATATATTATAAATAATGATAATCTTGATTATCAAATATTTCAATTTTTTGATATCTCTCTCAAATAAATGAAGAATTATTACTTCATATAGAGTTTATCTACTCTGAGCTAGAGGTTCGTCGTCGTGTCTTATAATATGCGTCCAATTAAAAGTTGACTAATCATTTGGCTTTACCATGTGCTATAACACTTCGCCATTAGATAAAATATTTAATTTTTTTAAATATAAAATTACTGAAATATCCTTATAGTATGTTTTGAAAAATATCCCAATTTTTTTTTCCCGAGTCAGGGTGGGTCGTAGATCTCGAGGCCCCGAAGAAGGCCCAATCCAATTCGAGTCAACCCGGACCCGAAACAATCTAGCACATCCCGGACCCGACTCGAGATCTGCAGCCATGTTTCTTGCAAAATATCCATTACAAACCGTTCATCTGCTGTCATCTTTTCAAGCGTTTAGTAGCCTTTTTTGCAGCTCTTGGTCATGCATCCTCATCCCCCCATTATTCCATTAAGCGGCCACCAATCACTGCTCTATTTCGTATATTTTTTTAACCATTTCAGACCTTTTTTTGGTGAAATATTCAATTTGATCATTCAATTCCTTCACATGCAGCCCTTTTCATCCTCGAACGACTTGCTGATTACATGTTTTCCACCAACCTCTTCTTTTTTCTATTCAGATTCACTCATTGATGATGAACACATTCTAGTTAATTAATTGCAACTTCTATACTAAAAAATTTATTAACAATTTTCTTTTCGCAATCGTGTAGTAAAAAATAAATGCATGCTTCATGAAAAAACATAAAATCAGTACAAGAAAACTACTGAAACGATTGAACAAGCCTAATTCTATGCAAATATGCACTACTAACTGCACACATATCAAGATTTAATGAATTTCATGTCTATGAAAATAAATAAATGCAATTTGAAGTATAATCAACTTCTTGAAATTATTATGATTGAATTATTGATGAGAAGAAAATAATCAATGAGAACTAGTATATATAAGGCAAAAAGAGTTTGATAAATTTAGCCTATCACATATAGTTGGTAAGAATTGATGGACATATATATATTATATATGAATAATGATACCACTCTATATTTATATATATTTACTAATTACGTATTATTCCCTCCGTACAAAAATTATGAATGGCATTGATGTTCTGGGCAAGAAGTATACCAATTGGGAGGTTATTCTCAGAGTGCTTAAGTCCTTAGATGAAATGTGGAATCTTACAAAAATGCTCATTAAGAATACCAAGGATATTGATAACTGGTCTATGCAAACTCTTTTCCACACTCTTAAGGCTAATGAGTACGAACTAGATGAGGAAGATCCCTTAGAAAGTGATGATCAAGCCAAGAACCCTACTGTTAAAAATGTAGCATTCGAGACATCTACTTCTAAAGAATTTAAAACTCCTAGTGATAAGCCTGCTAGCATTAGACATGGGTTAGAGAAGTCAGACCTTAGTCTGAGAGAACACATGAGTTTGATGATTAAGAGATTTGGCAAACTCAATAGTCGTTATGGTAGATATAAGAAGTTTTATAAGAATTATAGGGGTTCCAGGAACAAGGACTCTTCTAAGCCAAGGAGGGACTGAAACTCTTCTGACAAGATAAGGGAAAAAGTCTCCTCTAAACTCGGAAGAGATAGGAACTCGTCTGATAGAAGAGATAGGAACTTGTCGGACTTTAGGAAGGATAGGACACGAGATGATATACATATCAAGAAAACCACTAATGAAACTTTGTGCTATAACTATGATAAGCCATGTCATTATATCTATGAGTGTCCAGATCTCAGTTCGGAAGACAGGGAAGAAAGGAAAGCCAGACGAGATCGACGATACTCAAGAGATAAGAAGGCTATGTTGGTAAATGATGAATCTGATGTGGATTTAGATGACTTACCATTATCCTCTTCAATATATCTCACCGGAAATGACCATGATGATGAGATAGCATTCCTGTACTCTTCATGTGATTCACAAACTGATGAAAGTTACATTGCTAACAGTGGAGTATAAAGTAATCTTCATCTTACATGAGAATAAATGAAATATGACCTTCTACTTGCTAATAAAGCATTCATGGAAATTAGTGATGAAACCATTGCTTTAAAGCAAGAAATCATTAGTTTAAAGGAAGCCCAAAAACAAGTAGATCCTAAGACAAGTGTTATGAATTCAACTTAAAGATAAGTATGCACACATTGACAACTTGTACAATATATGGAATGCTTAAAACACAGGCTGTAACACCCCGTTTTTAAAATTTAAAATTTTGCATTTCATGATTTTAGATATTAAAATATCTCTTTTAAGTATTAAATAACGAATTAATCGAAAATTTAAAGATATATGATTTTATGTAATTTATGAACTAATGTTTTCAATAAGTTGTACTAAGTTTTTGCAGGATAGCTTACTGAGGAGATCAAACTCGATTATCACTCACCCGACACAATTTAATAAGATGATGAGATAAGTTAAAGATGAAGTAAATCATAATAGAATTTAATGATAAGTAATTTATCCAGTGAATTATTAATATGAAAATAAGCTGATAATAGAGTAAAAGATATTTATAATAATAATGTTATATTAAATTATGATATCCATTTAAATTAAAATTTAACCAAGAACCCATGACTTTTATTTGAAAGGCGGAAGAATGCGAAGAGTTTTTCTCTATTTAAGACGTTGTTGTTGAGGGGTGTGAAGAGTCATTCTTACTTACGCATCTCTTTTACTCATTACTCTCAGAAACCCTCTCCTTCTCAAACTCTCCTCCTTCTTAAATCATTTCCTCTCAAATCCTCACAGTACAAAACATGAATCTCCTCAACCAACACCTTTCCTGAAGAGTTGAGAACCTCCTATTTTCACTGTCATTTCCCAAATCTGAATCAGGTATGAGGTATGAAGGCCTTCTTCTTTTTAAATCAGTTTTAAAGAAATAAATCCATTTCTTTTTTCCGCGTCGGATTCTGGATATTATTATTTTCTTATGATTTTTGGTATGGTTACTGAGTCATCTTTGTTTGAAGTATAAGAATGCCTCTTAGGTGTTGCGGATTGAGTTTTTGTGTTGATTTCCTTTTAAAACTTGCTTATAGTTGGAATGCATGTGGTATTTGTCATTGCATGTGTGATCTGAGTTCATTTTACCTATTAAACACCTTTTCTTATTCTTATGGTACGGTTGTTTTCTAGGTGGATTGTGTTTAATTTCTTCTTAAAACTTGTGGGATTTGAACATTATATGACTCATTTAAGCTTATATATGTGTGATCTGAGTTCATTTCACTTATTGTTCACCTTTCTTGGTACTCATGGATGTTTTAAAATAGGTTGAGAAGCCCTTTTGTTATTACATGTTAATTTTAAAAGAGTACAGCCCTTTCCCCAATATTTTAGCTCAAACCATTTTACCACATTGAGGTAATTGAAACCTAGGATATGTGGTTAAAATGTCAAAACTATTTGAAGTGTTTTCAATTTTATATGATTTTCCTTTTGAAGCACTGTACAGAGGTGAAAAATGCCCTGTTTCTGGGTTGAGATTTCAAAAATTCCCTCACACTCGCTTCGTTTTTGAACTAATTTTTAACTATGTTAACTTATTGTGTCTTATCTTTCATAGGAATTTTACCTAGACACATTTCGATTTATATTATATTTTTAATGATTTTTTTTACAATAATGTTTGTTCTTTATAAAAAGTAAACTGTTTTGATGTTCAAAAGGAAATACAAGATTAAATAACAATGGATAATATTAAAATGAAATGTTTTTATAGATATTGCTACTGGCCTTTATAGTTGTGTAGGTTTTGGCCTTACATTTTTATAAGAAACGAAAAAGTTTTAACAAATTCTAGAAAATCTCTTGTCACAGTCCATTTCGGTCTTGTTTCGGTCTTGTTTTTCAATGGTCTTACAAAATTTATAAGTAATATTCTATAAGTTATTTTTAAATGAAAATTTTATTGTGTGTACCACTGTATGTTTGGAGTCTACTGTACAAAAATTGTGAATTTTAAGATTTTCTATGATTTATGATAAATAATTTACTACAGACTGTCTTTTTAGATTTTTATCGTATGAAATGAGTTTAATAGAACTTTGTGAATAAATTGTTTATTGAAAATTTAATATTATTCCAGAATAAACAAATTGGACTAATATGTGTGTTTGAAACATTTTTTTATAATACACTTTAAAGGTGCTTAGGATTAATTTAATTATCTTCTCCAACGTGTATTTTCCATGTGATTTCAACTAGCTTCATAACTAGGTTTGACCATTTTGATATGTGACGAAACTTAAATAGAAATGTTTTAAACCTATGGATAATTTGATAGTGTCACCTATATAGATATATGTTCAAGAGGATATATGAATATATATATATATATATATATATATATACTTTCAACCTAAAAGTTAAGTAAATGTGTCGAGTGCAGTGCAAGTCGGTCGGATCCTCAGGAGGCTAGCCCGCTATCACCGAACGACAAAAGTGGTTAAAATTTATTTACATTTGCATTGTTTAGATTAATTTATGTGTGAATACGAGCAGGCAGATCTTCGGATTATGCTTTGTGTGAACTCTGTGTGAATTAGCAAGTTGACGAACTTTGCTCGCAAGTCTACGGACTATGCTCTATGTGAAATAGGCAAGTCTACGGACCATGCTCTGTGTGAAATAAGCATGCCTACGGACTATGCTCTGTGTGAAATAAGCAAGTCTATGAATTATGCTCTGTGTGAGCAACAGATTAGTCTTCGGACCAAGTTCTGTGTGAAGTGAGTCGGGTTCATGGGACTCGGCGTGTACTCGATTGACATATTAATTAGCCTTTTTAATGTGCATGCATAGTAAATGTTATTCCACTGGGCTTCTCCTCCGGGAGAAGACTCATGATGCTACTTAAATCATTTCAGGTTTCGTAGACGACGAGGAGGATGTTTGACTGACTGGGCAAGCTTTAATAAACGTTCTCCTAAAATTTTAAGTTTTACGTAAAAAACGTATTTAGTATTATTACGACTGATGTTATCTTTAAGTTTATTCCGTGATTAAGTATGAACTACTAGGTCAACTGATCGAACCTATTTAAACTACTAGGATGTTTGTCTACTCTTTAAATGTTAATTTTCATGTGTGACAACCTTATTGCAAATTGTCGTGTCTTCTAATGTTAAAGTATTTTAGACATCACATCACTCATATAACGATTTAGAATTTTATAATGTTTAGGTCAAGTACACGTTTGGCTTAGAAATGTAGGTGAGACACAAGTTAGGCACAAGCACGGTATTCTTTTAAAAAAAAAAAAAACTCGTGTATCTTTTATTGAAAAGTCTTCCGCTTGAATTTATTTAAGTCTAAAAGTGTTATTTCAAACCGTAGCGCCCGTCGGTATTTTGGGGGCGTTACACAGGCCCTTGAAACTATTGAATTCAATGCCTTACAAGCCAAGTATAATTAACTTGTAGAGCGTAATAAGTTCTTAGAAACGGAGATACTCAATTTAGATCTCAAGTTAGCTGACATGATCAAGGTATCTAATATTGTCAAAGAATTATCAGATAACTATAAATCTCCAACTGATAAAAGTGAGATAGGTTCTGATTTACATAACTCATCTATCTCAAAAGACAAGAACACTAATTTAGTTAGTACAAACTCGTTATCTATTGGTAAAGGGAAGAAACCTATGGAGCCAATTAACTTTGTAAGATCCAAGGCTATTGTACCAGTACGGCCAAATCTTGATCATTCTACTGCCAAGAATGGTAATAAAATGACCAAAATCAGACCAGTACAGTCAAAGTCGTATCGGCTGAGTAAACCTCAGCTGTATAAGACCAGACAGGTTTAGACTAGTTGGAATCAGCCAAGACCACTTTATGTTAGGCAGTCTCAGTTGTACTCAACTAAGCAGAGAAAGTATGTTAAACCCAATTATGGTAAATCTATACTCTTCGCCCCACCATTGTCTTATGATATTATAAGACATGATAAATCATATCATAAATACATACCATACAGTAATCAAGTTTATAAACCTTACTCAAACTATCAAAGACCACATATTCCTACTCACAAAGAGGCTAAACCAAGTGGAGGTTACCTCAGAAGAGTGAATATTAACGCAGCTGATAGTAAATATAAGGTAGATAAAGTTTGGTTCTGTGATCACAAAGGTAGAAAACTTAAAAGATCCCAACTATTTAAAACTTCAATGTATATTTGGGTTCCTAGAAACCTGACTAACAATGAAGGACCCCAAGAAAAGAGGGTACCTAAACATTAATCATCTTGCAGGGCCGAATTGATCTGTATAGGAAAGGAGGATCCATTGGAGAGACATGGTACATAGATAGTGGTTGTTCGCACCACATGACCAGTTCCAAGGAACTCCTTATCAATTTCAAAGAACAAAAAGGTCCGAGAGTGATTTTTGGTGATAGTTGTTTAGCAAGAACTAAAGGTTTTAGCACTTTAAGAAACGGTGACATAGAGATTCAGGATGTTTCATTTGTCAAAGGTTTGAAGTATAATCTCCTATCCGTTTCTCAATTTTGTGATAGAGGTTATAAAGTGGAGTTCAAGAGTACAAAATGTGAAATTATTGAAAAACGAACCCACTCTATACTCCTCACAAGCTCAAGACAAAGCAGCGTGTACATTGCGAATTGGAGTAGCTGTCCTAGCTAGGGATGTCTGTCTATTATTAGTTAAGAATCTTGTTGGTGCTAAAAGGAGTATGACACAAGTGTATGGGGGGGATGCACTTGTGTATGCAAATTATTTTCTTTTCAAACAATCAGGCTATCAGGTGAGTTGTTTGGACAACTTCTCTGAGTATGTATAACTTTGTTCAGATAATTAGACTACTGAGAACTATGAAGTAATCATTTGAATGACTATCTAAGTAAGTTATAAGTGGGGAATTATGGTTGGCCCTTCGTTGGTCCTAAAAGGAGTATGACACAAGTGTATGGGAGGGGGGGAATGCACTTGTGTATGAAAATCTTTTCAATTTTAAACAAATCAGGGTATCAGCAGAGTTATCCTGGACAACTTTTCTGAGTATGTATAACTTTGTTCAGATAATCAAACCACTAAATACTATGAAGTACTCAGTTGAATAACTATCTAATTAAGTTATACGTGCGAAATTATGGTTGGCCCTTTATATTTAAACTCCTTTTAATTCTGAAATTCTTCTTAACACATAAACAGTTTTCAGGGGACTTGTCCCAAATTTGTTTTGCACAACTTGTAATGGTTTTCTTATAAAGATCAGTTTGTGTGCAGTGTATGATTGTGTTACTTTGTATGAAATTACTTGAAAGTAAAAAACACAAGAGTTTATAGTGGTTTAGAGACTCAAGCTCCTACATCCACTTTCTCTGATTTAACAGGATAATTCCTTCACTTGGAATTAACTTGTTTTATAGTGCCAAGGTGCACTGATCAACCACACTACTCCTTAGTGCCTTGATCCCTAGGAATTCAGAGTCTTATTGCTCTCTCTTAACTCTAGAACTAAACTGTTCTTCACTTGACAGTTTCAGTTCTCACACTTCTACTACAACAACTCTTCTAACTTTCCTTGAAAGGTTTAAGGGTTGAGGTTTGTTCCAACTAGGGTGAGATATCCTTTACAATTGAGCTTTGTGTAAGGATAGGATATCTCTCTAAGCTTTGTATGATTTACAATATGTTCAGCTTAGTTGGTAACTGGAAGTGTATGGAAACTCTAAGAATGAAATATTCTTTGAGAGAACTTAAGGCTTGTAGGCTTGAATGCTTGTAGTTTCCACCCTAGAATGGTCTCCATACACCAGTATTTATAGAGCAATATAAGGTTATGTCTGTTGGAGAGACAACCTCAAATTGTCTATATTTGTCTTCCTTGAACTTAGCAACTTGAAGACAGATTCTTGAAAGTGACATGTCCTTGATTTGGGAAGTAAACGACTTGAAGTTCTTTGTCTTGACTTTGGTGCACTCTTCCCAATGTCTGACTTGAAGATTCAGTAGTCAAAACATGGACATTCCTTCTGATCATTGATTCCTTGATAAGAGACAACTTTCTTTATCATCAAGACTGATCTCCTTATCACTTTCAGCTGACTTGACCTTTCAGCAATGTTGGTCAGCTTCTTCAGTTGAGTTGGCTCCTCATCTTCACTTATCATAATTGTTAGCTTCTAAGTAAGCATTCTTCCATATCAGTGGACTTGACCCCATCAGCACAGTTGTCTCTTACCTTAAACTTGATTGTGAACACTTCCAGTTTTAGTGTGCTGATCAACTCTGTTGAACATCTCCTCTAATCTTGATTGTGTGCATGTCAGTAGACTTGGTCTAACTGATGTATTCATATGAATTGATCATCAGGGAGGTTGTCTCTTTACTAAGCTGATTTGACTTATCAGCACAGTTGAGCACTTCGACCATCAGCAGTGTTGGGATCATCTTGGTTCTGAGTCTTGAGGAACCTGATTCTTGTAATCTTCTAAACTTGTGTTCCCCCTCAACTTATGCATCTAAAACATTTATGAGTTGCCTAACATGTCAGCTTCTCAACTAGCCTGATCTATATGTTCTAACATTCCTGAAACATATTCATTCAATTTGACTTATCTATTTGGCATGCCTTAAGGGGTTTTGGTATCTTAATCAAAATCTCTCATTTTATTCCCAACAATTTCCCTTTATATTTAAACTCCTTTTAATTCTGAAAAACTTCTTAACACTTAAACAGTTTTCAGGGGACTTGTCCCAAATCTGTTTTGCACAGTTTGTGTTGAGTATCTTTTGAAAAGATCTGTTTGTGTGCAGTGTATGAATGTGTTACTTGTATGAAATGACTTGAAATTAAATAACACAAAGGTTTATAGTGGTTCAGAGACTCAAGCTCCTACATCCACTTTCCCTGATTTAACAGGATAATTCCTTCACTTGGAATTAACTTGTTTTATAGTGCCAAGGTGCACTGATCAACCACACTACTCCTTAGTGCCTTAATCCCTAGGAATTCTGAGTCCTAGTACTCTTTCAACTCTGAACTAAATTGTTCTTCTCTTGACAGTTCTAGTTCTTACACTTCTACAACAACTCTTCTAACTTTCCTTGAAAGGTTTAAGGGTTGAGGTTGGTTCCAACTAGGGTGAGATATCCTTTACAATGAAGAACTGTATAAAGGATATGATATCTCTCTAAGCTTGATTGATATACAATGAGTTTCAGCTTAGGTGTGAACTGGAAGTGTTTGGAAACTAAAGAATGATGTATTCTTTGAAATCTTGAAGGTTTGTATGCTTGTAGTTTCCTTGACTAGTTGGATGCCTTTGAAAGTGTGTGTGCGTGCGAAATCAGAGATGTTGTCTGTCGTGTTGGCACTGTCCAGACAACACTATGCAGCGGAAATTAAAATGCACGTACTGAAAATAGAAGTATTCAAAATTTGCATAGATTATAAAATAATCTATGCTGTTCACTATATTAAAACTATGTGAAACGAGTACAACCTCTTTGAGGTGTATAATAACACTACGAAAGTGTAAAATGATTTACTAATTTCTATTAAACTATCTCCCTCATAGATCTATACACACAACCTAGTAAATAAGACTATGATCTAACACACTACTATTCGGGTTTACAATAGTATGAAGATCTACAAGAAGAAACAAAGATATTTCTAACTAGAAGCGTATATAGCGTTCAATAGTGTAGTAGTCGAATTCAGATTTCCTTCTTGTATGTCTTGTGTTGAGGCAGCTTCTGTATTTATAGGCGTCAAGGACTAACTGCCATCAACTCCCATGTTCATCACAGCCGTGAGATCATGCGGTAAGTAACTTCTCTCCACCACTCCTAGAATTTAGGGACTTGTTATACCATGTCTAATAACTTCTCACTCCCACGCAATGGCATGACTTAGTTTTTCCCACGTCTTCTAACTGCTTTGGGGACATCATTAGACAACAAGCGTAAGATAAGAGTTAGTGAGAAAAGGAAGGGCAAATTCTGATGTTGTCATAAGTGTTGGGAACATTAAACACAACACTCGACTGTTAGTGTTGGATCATTAAACAAAACACTTATATCAACATCAACAATCTCCCCCAATTTGACCTTTCTACATCAACACTACTGAAGTTCACACAACAGATATATTGACTAAGAAATTTACACAATTGATATTTCAAATTAATGAAGTAACAAGTTGTATAAGATCAAATTTAAATAAATAACATCTAAACCAAATAACATGCTTAGATTTAAATAAAAAAAAAAAACAGAAGTAAATCCTAAATAATTACAGAATGTAAATAACAGAGTTTGAGAAAAAAAGATAAGTATAAAACTTTTACAACAAAGAAAGAACTGTATTAACACATGGGAAAGGATTAGGCTGAATGTGTATCAGCTGCATCTCCATAGTCTGCATATACTCCCCCAGAGTGTAAGCTCTCCCTCTGTCTTCAAGCTTATCATGCATCCAGATCACAGATCACCATACAGGTCCTGGATGTCTTGATCATCTCCCTCAGTCATTGTAGTGTCAGCAGCAGGTTCATCAGTTCGGCCAAGAACTGAATTCGGTTCATCTACATCAGGTGGAGCAACAATGTTAGTAGGCTGGTTGTGAGAACTGTCTACTCCCCCTGTTGAAGTGGAAAGGAGATCCATCCAAAATTTCTTTTGGATTAGAAGATCCTCCACAGAGTGCTGCAAGTTAAGAATAGATCCCTGCAAGATATCAATCTGCCTCATTATATAGTGGGAAGATAAGTAAATAGAGGAGGCAGCTCCTTCTGGAGGCAGTGTGGAACTGTGGAAGTGATCATTTTCTGGAACACTGGTTGTTATACTGGGGCTTGCTTCATCATCATTCCTTCTTAAAGGAAGATCAACCACCCTGTCACCTCTCACCAAGAACTGATTTGAAATGGTGAAGCCTGGGATATAAGAACTTACAACCTCATCTTCATATATTTCAAAGGCTTTTTCTAGCAGATATTTGTACACAAGACATGGGTAAGGCAGTATGCCTCTTCCAGACATATCAGACTTAAAAGTCATCATATTAGTGAAAATGACCTGTCCTAAATTAAACCTTTCCAAGTGCCCAATCTTGTACATCAAAACAGCCTGTTCTAGGGTGAGAGTGGTGTTGTTTGTGCTAGGCAACCAATTAAAACAAACCAACTTGTGCAAGACAGAATATAAACTAGTCAGTTTAGAGGCCAAAATCCTTCTCCTCCATTTGGTTATTACTCCCCCAGTCAAGATTCTTATCATAACATCATGATCAGTAACAATAGGATCCTCCATAATTTTTTTTTTTAAGCAAAATATTGATTCTCCTAGGGGTAATCATATGCCTATTTCCTCTAAACCAAAAATGTCCATATCTTGTAGAGTTTGGATCACCAGCAAATTGAGGGACATTAGCATAAAATTCATATATCCAGTCAACAACATAAGGACAAGCAAATTGTAAGGCATTCAGCAAAGATCTTTCTTTAAACCAATCAAGCAGATTCATCTCTTCAAAGTCAGGAACTTTAATCAATCTTTCACTTAGAATCTGCCTAGTTCTTATGGTTCTATACTGTATGCTTGACTTATCATTATAATCCTCATCAGAGTCACTATTCCTATCATCAAAAGAAAAAAGTACCTCGTTTTCATCCTCTTCTGAAGAACTGGATGATTGTTCATGATCTAATGGTTCTGGTGTTGCCATCGGAGAGGCAACGCTCTCGGGCTCTCGGAGCCTTTTTTATCGTCAAACTGGTGGAGTGGGTTCAGTCTCTTCTTCCATATCTTCAGCTACTTCGTCCACATCATCCTCATTAATAGTCACTTCTTCTTCCACTTGGGCTGCAGTTTGTTTGTGCTTTGTTTCCGGTTCTGTTTCAGAATCAGATATCGCAATGGGTTCGGAAGAGTTTCCATCAGTTATAGGCTTCTTCTTCCCAGTATAGTCAACAATCTTGCCCAGGTTCCTTTGGGACTTTCTCTTTCCACCCGGCCATTTTCTTGCTGTAGGAACAGCAACGGCCTTCTTCTTGCCCTTTTTCTGTCGATGAAGTCTTTCGAATTTGGCAGCTAGAACCTCTTCATCTGAAGACTCTTGCTGAGTTTGCATGTCCACATCGCCCTTGAACATGGCATTATCCAGTGTTTCTCCTTCAAGCACTAAAACAGGGTGTGTTGTTTTTAGGCTTAGGGTTTCGAAAGCATCTTTCAAGGTGTTGAAAGAGGTTCCAAGAGGGAAGTGTAAGGTTACTGGAGTGGTTTCAGGTGCGAGAGCTTCGGATGAGGGCTCATTTTGAGGCTTAGGGGCCGAAATTTTAGCAGGTGCGTTCGCATTCACAATTTCTGTGCGAATGTCGAAAGGATTGTATGGGATGATCTCGAGAAGGGATGATTGAGTGGGGGTTTGTTCATCTGGGTAAGGAACAACAATAGTTCCTACGATGAATGATGAAGAGTTTGGTGAGTTTGAAGATGCCATTTCTGCGAGAAGGTTGAGAGGATTTGGAGAATTCTTGTTGCTTGAGTTTGAGTTTGAATATGCAGCAGAGTCCTGAGAATTGTTAGGCATAATAGGAGTTGTACACACAAAACGAGACATCAAAAGTTAATTCTGGAGACCTTTCGAGTTCTACAGATAAATGCAAAGTAATTTCAAACAGTGTGAGGCGAAATATGATGTGACATAGGTAATAGATATACTTGAGTGCTATAAATAAATTTAAGATTTGTAAATTACCGTGCTTAAGCGTATTAACAAAGCTTTTGAAGTATTTACTAACACTGCTATGGAGATTCATCTTATAGGAGGAATTGAGAAGAGGGAGTTACACGATTCTGATAGTGAGGGAAGTGAAGTAGTGGAAGTAACTTCTCCAATAATTGATCGTGGTAATTTGGGAGAATAAGAATTCTGAAAAACTAAAAGGTTTAAACGCAGAATATATAATAACTGAATTAGTAAAATAAGGCAAGACTTAGTCAAATTAAATATTTCAGAGAATAATATTTAATAATTATCAAAAATAACTAATTCCACGAAAATTGGGATAAGAATCTGAGTTTACAAGTGTTATAACTATTGTTGGCATTCTATACACCTCAACACAGTTTTTTCATGATTTACATCATATGTGTTGCTCTATTTTCTTTTTCTTTTTATCACACTTCACATTGATCCATATTTTGAAAAGAGTGCATCGTAGCAGCGAACTTCGTGCCCCATAGTTACTCAATGGATTTGTGAATATATTGATGCAATTTATATCACCTTTTGAAAAGAGATCATCATAGTAGCGAGCTCCGTGTCCCATAGTTACTCAGTGATTTATAAAGCATCTAATAAGTGATTTTTCTTTTTCAGCATTTGAGAGGTGTATAGGCACTTTTAGTATTATTCACAAGTCACTCAAAATTCAAATAGCAATCACAAGGAATTTCATTAATTCAATAATTACGAAAATTAAAGCAATGAAACAAATAAGAGATTTTATCTTAGTGTTGTCTCAAATGCTGCCGCATTTGATACAACACCCTTGATCATATTTTCAGATATTACACAAACCAAGAGATTTTCGAAGAGATGAAAACCTCTTGTCATCAAGAGCTTTAGTAAATATATCAGCCAATTGTTTTTCAGTAGAAATGTACTCCAACTTAACAACTTCCTTTTCAACAAGATCTCTAATGAAGTGATGTCTTATACTTATATGCTTTGTTAATGAATGTTGCACTGGATTTTTTGAAATATTTATAGCACTAGTATTATCATAGTACACAGTCAAAACATCACTAGGTAAGCCATAATCATGAAACATTTTTTGCAACCAAAGTAATTGAGTACAACAACTCCCTGCTGCAATGTATTCTGATTCTGCTGTTGATTGAGAGACACAATTTTGTTTTCTGCTGTGCCAAGAGATCAGATTGTTTCCCATATAAAAGCAACCACCACTTGTGCTTTTCCTATCATCACAATCACCTGCCCAATCTGCATCACTATACCCTATTAAGGTACATTTTGTGTCTTTGCTATACCAGATGCCTAAATCACTTGTTCCTGCAACATACTTAATGATTTTTTTAACAACATTCATATGTGATTTTTTGGGGTTAGCCTGGTATCTAGCACATAGACAAACACTGAACATAATATCAGGTCTACTGGAGCTTAAATATAGAAGACTACCTATCATTGATCTGTACAATGTTGGATCAACATTCTGGCCAACATTGTCTTTACTCAGTTTCTGAGTTGATCCCATAGGAGTTTTCATGTGTTTAGCACTCTCTAATCCAAATCTTTTTACAAGACTTTTAGCATACTTACTTTATGAAATAAAAATCCCATCTTTTTGTTGTTTTATTTGCAATCCTAGGAAGTAATTCAAATCACAAACCATGGACTTTTCAAATGTGGATGTCATTTCATTCACAAAGTGTTTAAGCATATTGTCACAAGTAGAACCAAATATAATATCATCAACATAGATTTGAGCAATCATAATAGCAGTTTTATCATGTTTGATGAACAATGTTCTGTCAGCTTCTCCACTTACAAAGCCAAACTCAATCAGGAAATCTGTCAACCTTTCATACCATGCTCTAGGTGCTTGTTTCAAGCCATATAGAGCCCTTTTCAGTTTAAAAACATGATCAGGATATTCAGGGTTTTCAAAGCCTTTTGGTTGTTCAACATAAGCTTCTACCATAAGAATACCATTTAAAAAAACAGCTTTAACATCCATCTGGTGCAATTTTATATCAATATAGCATGCAATAGCAAGTAATAGCCTAATGGATTTAATTCTAGCAATTGGAGCAAATGTTTCATCAAAGTCTACACCTTCTACTTGTGTATACCCTTGAGCAACCAACCTAGCTTTGTTTCTAATTATGTTTCCCATCTCATCAGTCTTGTTTTTGAAAATCCATTTAGTTCCTATGACATTAACATGGTCTGGTCTAGGAACTAATGTCCAAACATCATTCCTAACAAACTGATTAAGTTCTTCATGCATAACTTCAATCCAATTCTCATCATATAATGCTTCTTTAACAGTTTTAGGTTCAATCTCAGAGTGATAGCATTCATGATTAACTTTACTACACATGCATGACATACATATAGATCTTACCACATCTGTTGGGAATAAAATGAGATATGTTTTGATTCAATACCAAAACCCCCTGAGACATGCCTAAGACTAAGATGATTATGTTCTAAGCATGTTAGAACATATAGAATAAGGCTAGATGAGAAGCTGATATGTTAGGCAACTCTTAGTTGTTTAGATGCACAATTTGAGGGGGAACATATGCTTTGAAGAATATCAAGAACAAGTCCCTTTAAGGCTCAAATTCTGGAACAATCACTAAGTCTATTGAAGGCCAAGTATGCTGATCAGGAGAGTTGTCCAGAAGAGTTGTCTCAGCACAATTAAACAAGAACAAATGTTCTGAAGCTTAAAGGTCAACTATGCTGAAGAGATGAAGACAACTATACCCTAAAAGACTTCAAAGAATGATTCTAAGATCAATTCCAAGTGAAGCAAAGGGAAAAGAGCCAAGTCATCTGAAAGAGAGCCAGCCAACTATGCTGATAAGCAAAATCTGTTGATAGTGATAAGCAGAGTTGTCCATTTGATAAGGAATATTGTCTTATCATTGGAGCAACCTTCAGAAGCCATGTCCAAGCTTAATCAAGTGAATCTTGAAGTCAGACATTGGGAAGAGTGCTACAGAATGAAGACAAAGTCTTAACAGTCGTTTATTACCCAAATAAGGACATGTCACTATCAAGAATCTGTCTTCCAGTTTGAAGAACTCAAGGAAGACATTTATAGCAATTTGGGACTGCCTCTCCAACGGGCAAATCCTCAAATTTGTCTATAAATACAAAAGTGTGAAGACCATTTGAACCATGTCCAAGTTAACAAGTGCTTTCAAGCTTTCAAAGAGACTATCTTAGTCTTCATACACTTCATCTAAGCTGAATCCATTGTATATCCATACAAGCTTAGAGAGATATCCTAATCCTTATACAGTGACCTTCATTGTAAAGGATATCTCATTAGTTGGAACCTTACTTCAACCCTTACCCCTTTCAAGTGAGAAAGTGAGAAGGTTGTAGTAGTAGAAGTGGTAGGAGCTGATTGTTGAGAGAAGAACAGTTCAGTTCTGAGTTGAGAAGAGGGTACTAGGACTCTAGACATCCTAGGGATCAATTCACGAAGGAGTGGTGTTCTTGATCAAGTGCACCTTGGCACTATAAAATAAGTTAATTCCAAGAGTGAAGGAATTATCCTGTTCAATCAGGGAAAATGGATGTAGGAGCTTGAGTCTCTGAACCAAACTCTTGTGTTGATTTACTTTCAAAGTACTTTCATACATTCAAACACTACACACAAAACTGATCTTTCAAAGGACATATATTCAAAGACTGTGCAAAAATTGAATTGGACAAGTTCCCTGAAAACTGAATTGTATTACTTAAAGTGATTTCAGAACTTAAAGGAGTTTAAACTAAAGGGCCAACCACTTATTCCGCACTTATAACCAACTTAGATAGTCATTCAACTAAGTACTCATTAGTACTCAGTAGCTTGGTTATGTTTAAACAGGTTATACATCTTCAGCAGAGTTGTCCAAGACAATCTTGCTGAACTCTGGTTTGATCAAAGTTGAAAAGAATTTGCATACAAGTGTATTCCCCCCCCATACACTTGTTATATACTCCTTTCAGGACCAACAAGTGGTATCAGAGCAGGGGTTCAAGGACCACTGCTTCTGAAAATCCATCTTGATTTTCAAAATCACATATTTGGTGTGGTCACTGAACTGATCTATCTGAAATCCTATTATTTGACTAACATCTTATTCTTGAGCTATGGCCAACAACAATGCTGTTCCTAATGATGTTGTTCAAGGAATCAACAATATGGCTACCAATCCAGTCAACCATATATCACATCACAAGCTGCCCATGTTCTCAATTGAGAACTATGACTTCTGGAAGATCAGAATGAGAGTTCATCTTGCATCTCTTCATACTGACATGTTGAGAGTGATAACAAGAGGACCCTACATGTTCACTCAAATCAACCCCAGATTAACTGAAGATCAAAGAGCTGACATAAGGGAAGAAATCCCTAAAGATGAAGATGATTTCACTGCTGAAGAGAAAAGAAAAGATAACTTGAATTATCTTGCAATGAATACTCTCTATCAAACAATTCCAGATGCAATCATGGGAAGAGTTTACCACTGCACAACAGCCAAAGAAATTTGGGATACTCTTGCTGAAATGTGTGAGGGTACTGAAAAGATAAAGGAGAACAAGCTCCAAGTGGCTGTGCAGAAGTTTGAACAGTTCTCAATGGAGCCAGCTGAGTCCATTGACAAGTTTGCTGGTAGATTCACTGATGTGATGAATGAAATCAACTCCTTGGGCAAGGTGTACTCCAGGAGAGAAGTTGGATTGAAAATCTTGAGAAGTCTCACTCAAAAGTGCGAGGTATATGCTGTAATGATGCAGAACACCAAGGATCTCTCCTCCATGCCCATGCAACAAATCTTCTCAGAACTCAAAGCATATGAGTTTGACCTCAACAGAAGAAAGCCAGTAGAGGAATCTTCTCTACCAACCAAGGGAGTGGCATTTAAAGCCAAAACTGCTGAACCAGAGATGCAGTCTACTCCAAGATCATGAAAGTCAGTCTCCAAGGCTGAAATGAAGGAAGAGATGGCCCTCATGGCTAGGAGGTTTGACAAACTCAACTCAAGGTTTGGTAGATACAAGAAATTCTACCAAGACAACAAATTCAGGAGAAGATACAACTCCCCTGAAGATCAGGCTGAGGACAAAAAGCCTGAAGAGAAAAGATCAGAGGACAAGTACTCTGATAGGAGAAGGTCCAGTAGAGCTGACCCTTCATCATCTAAAAGAAGAGATGAATCCAAGAAGGATGATGATGAAGACTTGTGATATAATTGCTAGAAGAAAGGGCACTTCCAGTATGACTGCCCTGAATTGAGCTCTAAAGAAAGAAGAGAAAGGCAAGCAAAAAGAGACAGAAAGTTCACCAATAGGAAGGCCATGATGGCTGGTGAAGAATCTGATAATGCTGAAAGCTTCAACTCTTCTGATGGACTGTTCTCAAACAGTGATGATGATGATGATGTGTGCAATATGGCCATTGAGGATGATGAGGTATCCTCCACTTCTAGCTCACCATCATTTTTATCACAGAACACTAGTGAAGTCAACTTGAAACTTTCCTTTGGGAAGTTGATGGAAGATTTCACTAGGCTGCAAGAATTTCATGACAATTGTGTGAGAGAAAATGAAACACTTTCAATTGAGCTTTCAAAACCTGCTGAGACAGTAGTTGACATTAAATCTACTGAGTTGTACCAACAAGTCTTAGGAGAGCTTGAGGAAGCAAATCTCAGGATAGTTGACCAACAAGGACAGATTGATGCTCAATTACTTACTCAGAAGAGAAAAGAGTTTGAATTAAAAATTCTTCAAGCAAAATTTGAAAACCTCTCACATGAGTATGACATTCTCAAATCAAGTGAAGAGAGCCTGAAATTAAAGATGTCTGCTTTGAACAAATCCTCTAGAGTAATAGAGGAAATTCAAAGTTATCAAAGACCTATGGCTCAAAGAAGTGGATTAGGTCCACCACCATATGTGACATTACCACCATTATAAACAGTATAATCAGTAAGATAATCAATTTGACCTATCATGTGTTTAGAACAACCACTATCAAAGTACCATAATCCAGGAATATATGCTTTTAGAGACATATGAACAACATTACAGGATGTATTTTCTTTTGAAACCCATGTAGATTTACCACTGTGTGATCTTGAATGTTGAGTCATTCCAGGCAATACAGAATTTTTCAGATGATTTTTCTTCTTTAAGCATTGAGGACTTTTATGACCCTTTTTGAAACAGTAATGGCATATCACATCTTTTGCATTGATCTGAGTCTTAGCAGAAACACTAGAATTGTAATTTACTTCAGCTTTTACAAACACAATAAGTTTCTTAGTTTCAGAATTTTTAGAGTTTTGACCTTGGTAGCCAATACCTGTTCTTCTTGAGTTGTTGGTCATAAGAGAGTCTTCCAGTTTGTTCTTTCCTTCAGAAAATCTTTTGAAGCTTAATGAGGCTTCCTTCAATCTCTCTTCAAGTTTAGATATCTCAATATCTTTCCTTGTTAGAATACATTCAAGCTTGGTAATTGATTCTCTTAAATCAGAGTTTTCAAAATTCAGAGACTTAATTACATGATTAAGTTTCTCAGTTTCAGAAGATATCTTGAAAACTTTTTCATTTGTTAAAGGTTTTTCATAAGAATATTTCTTAAAATCAAGAATTGACACTTCTAGTCTTTCTTTAAGTTTCGAAATTTCCTTATCCTTCTTTGTCAAAAGACTTTCTAATTTGAAAACAGTATTAGACAAATCTTGAATGTCAGCAGCATCTCTTCTGGATAAACCTGTTTTACTTGATGTACCTGTCTTAGAAACAGAACTTGTGAAACAGTTAAATTCTGGAATATTATTATTCAGTGATTTCTCAAATGATGGCTCATTTGTCCTCACATCGTAATAATCATCCAGATCATCATCAAGAGTATCATCATACACAATTCTGGCAGAGAAAGCTTTTTCAATGTCTTTTTCAGGATCATGTTCAACATCAGACTCATCACTTAAGGTAGCACTGAAATTAAGTTTCTTTTTTAGAATGGTGTTGGCACATTCATTAGCATAATGACCATATCCAGAACAAGCATCACATTTAACATTCTTCCTATAATCCTGATCAGATCTAAACCTATTTCCTCTTTCTAATTTCTAGCAGGATTAAAAGTATTCTTCCTAAAAGGCAATTGTTGAGAATTATTAATCTGCACCTTAGGTTGAATGTTATCTTTGAATCTCTTATTATTCATGAGTGTCTTAAACTGTTTAGTAATAAATGTCATTAATCAGGATTATTGAGATATTCCTCAATATCATCTTCATCAGAATCAATTTCAGTAACATAAGGTAACTTTCCAGAACCTGATGATGTAGATGATGTGGCATCACCTTTGAAAATAAGCAATTTCTTTTCATTATCATTCTTTTCAGAAATATTCATCTCATAATTTTTCAAAATACCAATCAGTTCATTTTGACTTAACACATCAGTATCCTTAGCTTCTTCTATAGCACATATCTTAGGTTCAAAACGTTTAGGAACTGATCTAAGAATTTTATGTACTAACCTTTGATTGGATATTGGATCTCCAAGAGAATGAGCTTCATTTGAAATCTCAGTCAGCTTTTCGTTGTAAAATGAAATGGTTTCATCTTCTTTCATCCTCAGGTTCTCGAACTTAGTTCCAAGCATACGAAGTCTGGTTCTTCGTACACTGTCTGATCCTTCACAATGCTCTTGCAATCGATCCCATGCATCCTTTGAAGAAATACAGTTTGATATGATCTTGAACATTGAGGCATCGGTTGAGGTGAAAATTGCATTTAACGCCTTGGTTGAGGTGAAAATTGCATTTAACGCCATTGCTCTTGCAATCGGTTGTGATTTCTTCAGCCGTCCAATCGAGCTCTCTCTTGATCCGAGCTTCATTGTCTTCATCCGCTGTGGTTCTTGGTTGAGTCCAACCAGTAAGAACACTCCTCCAGGCTCGTACATCAATGGATTTGATGTACATTCTCATCTTTGGTTTCCAGAAGGCATAATTCGTGCCATCTAGAATCGGAGGCTTTAGTGCGGGTGAAAGTGGATACTCCATTTCAGATTTACACACTCTAAGCAGAATCTCTACTTAGTGTATCAAGTAGTTGGCTCTGATACCAACTAAAAGTGTGTGTGCGTGCGAAATCAGAGATGTTGTCTGTCGTGTTGGCACTGTCCAGACAACACTATGCAGCGGAAATTAAAATGCACGTACTGAAAATAGAAGTATTCAAAATTTGCATAGATTATAAAATAATCTATGCTGTTCACTATATTAAAAATATGTGAAACGAGTACAACCTCTTTTAGGTGTATAATAACACTACGAAAGTGTAAAATGATTTACTAAGTTCTATGAAACTATCTCCCTCATAGATCTATACACACAACCTAGTAAATAAGACTATGATCTAACACACTATTATTCGGGTTTACAATAGTATGAAGATCTACAAGAAGAAATAAAGATATTCCTAACTAGAAGCGTATATAGCGTTCAATAGTGTAGTAGTCGAGTTCAGCTTTCCTTCTTGTATGTCTTGTGTTGAGGCAGCTTCTGTATTTATAGGCGTCAAGGACTAACTGCCATCAACTCCCATGTTCATCACAACCGTGAGATCATGCGGTAAGTAACTTCTCTCCACCACTCCTAGAATTTAGGGACTTGTTATACCATGTCTAATAACTTCTCACTCCCACGCAGTGGCATGACTTGGTGTTGCCCACGTCTTCTAACTGCTCTGGGGACATCATTAGACAACAAGCGTAAGATAAGAGTTAGTGAGAAAAGGAAGGGCAAATTCTGATGTTGTCATAAGTGTTGGGAACATTAAACACAACACTCGGCTGTTAGTGTTGGATCATTAAACAAAATACTTATATCAACATCAACATCCTTGAATGGTTTCCAAACTCCACTATTTATAGAGCAAAGTGAGGATATGTCCGTTGGAAAGACAGCCTCAAATTGTCTATATTTGTCTTCCTTAAACTTTGCATATTGAGGATAGATTCCTTGAAAGTGACATGTCTTCTTTTTGGGAAGTAAACGACTTAGAGCTTCTTGTCTTGACTTATATGCACTCTTCCCAATGTCTAACTTGTAGATTCAGCAGTCAAACAGAGGACATTCATCCTGATCATTGATCCATGGCTTAGGACAACATTCCTTATCATCAGGACTGATTTGTGCTCAAGCTTATCTCATCAGCTGACTTGACTATCAGCAGTGTTGGCTAGCTTCTTCAGTTGAGTTGGCTTCTCATCTTCACTGATCAATCTTGAGAATGCTTCTAAGTGAATATATTCCTTATCAGTGAAGTTGGCTGTTGGGAATAAAATGAGCTATGTTTTGATTGAATACCAAAAACCCCCTGAGACATGCCTAAGTCAATATAAATATGTTCTAAGAATGTTAGAACATATAGATTATAGGCTAGATGAGAAGCTGAAATGTTAGGCAGCTCTTAGACAATTAGATGCACAATTTGAGGGGGAACCTATGCTTTGAAGATGATCAAGATCAAGTCTCCCCAAGGCTCAAATTCTGGAACAAAGAGTAAGGACACTCTATGAAATCTAAGATGCTCTTATCAGGAGAGTTGTCCAGAGAAAATATTCATAAAGCTCTGATCAGGAGAGTTGTCCAAAGAAGCTAGCCATATGTAAGAACAAACCTACATAGCTCAAAAGGACAAAACTACTCAAAGGTTTTCATCAGGAGAGTTGTCCAGAGAAGTCAACTCTAGGCATAAAGTGCTCTGATGCAAAAAGATTAAATACACTGATCAGGAGAGTTGTCCAGAGGAGTTGTCTCAGCTAAATTGACCAAGATCAAGTGCTCTGAAAGCCTAAGATCAACTATGCTGAAGAGATTAAGACAACCAGTCCCTAAAGGTCCTCAAAGGAATGAGCTAAGACCATACTCAAGAGAAATAAAGGGAAAGAGCCAAGTCATCTGAAGAAGAGCAAGCCAACCATGCTGAAAAGAAAAAAATGCTGATAGTGATAAGGAGAGTTGTCCAGATGATAAGGAATGTTGTCCTATCATTGGATCAACCTTCAGAAGCCATGTCCAAGTCCTAACAAGAAGTCAAACATTGGGAAAAGTGCTGCAGAATGAAGACAAAACTGTTACAGCCGTTTATTACCCAAATGAGGACATGTCACTATCAAGAATCTGTCTTCCAGTTTGAAGAACTCAAGGAAGACATTTATAGCAATTTGGGGCTGCCTCTCCAACGGGCAAATCCTCCATTTTGTCTATAAATACAGAAGTGTGAAGACCATTTGAAAGCACCTCAACACAATCCAACTAAGCTCAAAGTTCTTACAAGCTAGAGTGCTTTCAAAGCTTTCAAAGACTATCTTAGTCTTCAAACACTTCTTCTAAGCTGAACCCAATTGTATATTCATACACAAGCTTAGAGAGATATCCTATCCTTATACACTGATCTTCATTGTAAAGGATATCTCATTAGTTGGAACCTTACTTCAACCCTTATATCTTTCAAGAGTGAAAGTGAGAAGGTTGTAGTAGTAGAAGTGGTAGGAACTGACTGTTGAGAGAAGAACAGTTCAGTTCTGAGTTGAGAAGAGGGTACTAGGACTCTAGACATCCTAGGGATCAATTCACCAAGGAGTGGTGTTCTTGATCAAGTGCACCTTGGCACTATAAAACAAGTTAATTCCAAGAGTGAAGGAATTATCCTGTTAAATCAGGGAAAGTGGATGTAGGAGCTTGAGTCTCTGAACCACTATAAACTCTTGTGTTGATTTACTTTACAAGTACTTACATTCATTCAACACTGCACACTAAACTGATCTTTCAAAGATACATACTCAAAGACTGTGCAAAACTGATTTGGACAAGTTCCCTGAAGCTAAACTGAACTGTGTTGCATTGACTAAGTGATTTCAGAAATTAAAGGAGTCTAAACTTAAAGGGCCAACCATTATTCCGCACATATAACTCCCCTAGATAGTCAATCAACTAAGTACTCAATAGTACTTAGTAGTCTGATTATCTCAGAAGAGTTAATCTTCTTCAGCAGAGTTGTCCAAGACAACCTTGCTGAACTCTGGTTTGATCAAATTAGCAAATGAATTGCATACAAGTGTATTCCCCCCCCCCCCATACACTTGTTATATACTCCTTTCAGGACCAACAAGTGGTATCAGAGCAGGGGTTCATAGACCACTGCTTCTGAAAATCCATCTTGATTTTCAAAACTCACATATTTGGTGTGGTCACTGAACTGATCTCTATCTGAAATCCATTATTTGTTAATTGATTGATTCTTATTGAGATATGGCTAACAACAATGTTGTCCCTCCACCTGCTGTTCAAGGTTTGGACAATATGGCCACAAATCCAATCAATCACATTTCTCATCACAAACTGCCCATGTTTTCTATAGACAATTATGATTTCTGGAAAATTAGAATGAGGGCTCATCTTGCATCTCTTCATACTGATATGCTTAGAGTAATCACAAGAGGACCTTTTGTGTTTACTCAAACTAACCCCAGATTGACAGATGAGCAAAGAGCAGATATAAGGGAACTGATTCCCAAAGATGAGGATGACTTCACTGCTGATGAAAAGAGGAAAGATAATTTGAATTATCTTGCCATGAACACCCTCTATCAAACAATTCCAGATGCAGTTATGGGTAGAGTCTACCACTGCACCACAGCTAAAGAAATTTGGGATACCCTTGCTGAAATGTGTGAGGGTACTGAAAAGATCAAGGAGAATAAGCTCCAAGTTGCTGTGCAGAAATTTGAACAGTTTGCAATGGATTCTGAAGAGTCCATTGATAAATTTGCTGGTAGATTCACTGATGTGATGAATGAGATTAACTCATTGGGCAAGGTCTACACCAAGAGAGAGGTTGGACTAAAAATCCTAAGGAGTCTCACTCAAAAGTGGGATGTCTATGCTGTGATGATGCAGAATACCAAGGATCTCTCCACCATGCCCATGCAACAAATATTCTCAGAACTCAAAGCCTATGAGTTTGACCTCAATAGAAGAAAGCCTGTTGAGGAATCTTCAAATCCTACTAAGGGAGTGGCATTCAAAGCCAAAGTTGCTGAACCAGAAATGCAACCCACTCCCAGATTATCAAAGTCAGTCTCTAAGACTGAAATGAAGGAAGAACTAGCCTTGATGGCTAGAAGGTTTGACAAGCTCAACACAAGGTTTGGTAGATACAAGAAATTCTACCAAGACAACAAATTCAGGAGAAGATACAATTCCCCTGAAGATCAGGCTGAGGACAAAAAGCCTGAAGAGAAAAGATCAGAGGACAAGTCCTCTGATAGGAGAAGATCCAGTAGAGCTGAACCCTCATCATCTAAGAGAAGAGATGAATCCAAGAAGGATGATGATGAAGATCTGTGTTACAACTGCAAAAAGAAAGGGCACTTCCAATATGACTGCCCTGAACTAAGCTCTAAAGAAAGAAGAGAAAGACAAGCAAAAAGAGACAGAAAATTCACCAATAGAAAAGCCATGATGGCTGGTGAAGAATCTGATAGTGCTGAAAGTTTCAACTCTTCTGATGGACTATTCTCCAACAGTGATGATGATGATGATGTTTGCAACATGGCTCTTGAGGATGATGAGGTATCCTCTACTTCTAGCTCACCATCATTCATCTCACAAAACACTAGTGAGGTTAACCTGAAACTTTCCTTAGGAAAGTTGATTGAAGATTTCACTAGATTACAAGAATTTCATGACAATTGTGTGAGAGAAAATGAAAGATTAGCTACTGAACTCACCATGAACTCTGAGGTAGCTGTTGATGTCAAGTCTACTGAGTTATATCAACAAGTCTTGAGAAAGCTTGAGGAAGCAAATCTCAGGATAGTTGACCAACAAAAGGAGATTGATGATCAACTTCTCTCTCAGAAAAGAAAAGAATTTGAACTTAAAATTCTAAATGCCAAATTTGAAAATCTCTCACATGAGTATGATATTCTTAAATCAAGTGAAGAGAGCCTGAAATTAAAGATGTCTGCTTTGAACAAATCCTCTAGAGCAATAGAGGAAATTCAAAGTTATCAAAGACCTATGGCTCAAAGAAGTGGATTAGGTTTTGATCCATTTGAATCTTCACCTTGTCTTAGTGTTGCATCCACAAGTAACACTAAGAGAATCTTTGTTAAGTCAGTGGCACAACAAGCTGAAAATGAAGTAATTCAGCCACTGAACAAAGGAAAGGGCAAATTGAATGAAATGCCTACTCAAGTGATTCAGGAGAATAGGCCAAAACCTAAGGAAATGGCCAAAGCTCCTGAGCACAAGAGGAATATTGGTCAGCAGAGTAGACCCAATGGAAGGGCAACTCTCCTGAACAATGTTCAGAGGAATGATCCAAGGTATAATCAGCCTAGGCCAACTCATCTGAGAAAGCCTCAGCTGAATAGACCTAAGGACAACTATCCTCAAAGGCAGAATAAAATGAGACAACCAAAACCCTTCATGCCAAAGGGTAATGGTCATAAAAATGCCTTTCCTCAAAGACTTCATCAAGCTGCACAAAGAACTCATAAGTTCAGAAGAGTGGTCAACTCCTCTGAAACTTACAGAGTTAACACATTCACACATACTTTTCCAAAGGCATTTAAGGGAAAGACAGTGTATGTTGATGCACTAGGAAATCAACTTAGCCACCTTGAATCAATCAGGGTTATTAGGCAAGTTTGGGTTCCCAAAGGTACAGCTAACCTCTCAGGACCCAAAACTCAAAGGGTACCTAAACCTATCTAATTGCAGGTACCATTGGGCCACAAGAAGAGGAGCATGAACAAAAAGACAGCATGGTACCTTGACAGTGGATGCTCAAGGCACATGACTGGAAACAAGGAACTCCTCTCTGATTTTATTGAAAAAGAAGGCCCAAATGTCACCTTTGGAGACAGCTCACAAGCAACAACAAAAGGTTATGGTACTTTGATGATTGGTAACATCAAAGTAACCAATGTATCTTATGTAGCTGGTCTCAAATATAACCTCCTGAGTATCAGTCAATTCTGTGATAAAGATTTTAATGTTGAGTTCTCAAGTGGAAAGTGTCTAATTAAAGATAAAACTCAACAAACCCTATTGACTGGGACTAGGAAGGGAAATGTGTATTTTGCAGACTGGGACAAGTCTACTGATGCTGCATGCTTTATTGCTAAAAGTTCTAGTGAACAAAGTTGGTTATGGCATAAGAGGCTAAACCACCTGAACTTCAAATCTATGAATAAACTTGCTAGAAATGCATTAGTTAAAGGACTACCTAATGAGGTTTTCATTAAAGAACATGTGTGTAAACCATGTCAAGAAGGAAAACAGATTAAAGCCTCATTTAAGGGAAAACCAGTCATCTCCACTGAAAGGGTACTTGAACTTCTACATATGGATCTGTTTGGACCAATTACCCCTTCAAGCATAAATGGTAGAAAATACACATTAGTGGTAGTAGATGAC
The DNA here is from genome assembly GCA_963675135.1 of Galeopsis tetrahit. NCBI lineage: Eukaryota > Viridiplantae > Streptophyta > Magnoliopsida > Lamiales > Lamiaceae > Galeopsis > Galeopsis tetrahit. Next base: position 38,722,659 of record OY776122.1, read on the forward strand.
TTCTCTAGGTTCACATGGGTAGTATTTCTCCTTAATAAGAAGGAAACACAAGTCAAACTACCTGAACTTCTCAAGAGATTGTCAAATGAGAAAAGCCTTAGCATTATCAAGATAAGATCTGATAAAGGCACTGAGTTCATTAATTCATACATCAATGAGTACTGCACATCAAATGGAATAGCTCATGAAACCTCAGCAGCTAGAACTCCCCAACAAAATGGAATTGCAGAAAGAAGGAATAGAACTTTAAAAGAAGCTGCTAGAACCCTAATTGCTGACTCAAAGTTACCTAAGAGGTTTTGGGCTGAAGCTATAAACACTGCATGCCATACTCAAAATAGATGTTTGATCACTAAGGGGCAAGGCAAAACCCCCTATGAACTCTGGAAAGGAAGAATGCCTAAAGTGTCATACTTTCATATATTTGGTTGTAAATGTTTCATTCACAATAATGGGAAAGAACAGTTGAAAGCCTTTGACAGCAAAGCTGATGAGGGAGTATTTCTTGGATACTCTCAAATCAGTAGAGCTTTCAGAGTCTACAACAAGAAAACCCTTATAGTGGAAGAAACACCTCATGTTGTGTTTGATGAGTCTATCTTTGAGATCAGGAATGATCACTTGGAACCTGAAGAAATCACACAGAGGACAACCAGATTAAGCCTAAAAGACAAAGACACTGAATTCATAGATGTTGTTCAAGCCAATCTGCCTGAAAAATCCACATTGGACAACAATCCTGAAGGCAACCTTCCTGAGACAAATCCCACTGATAGAAATGATGAACTGAATGATCCAATCCCAGTTCACATCCAGGTAACAACTACCAATGAAGAAGCAGTTCCTGCTGAGGTAGTTAATGGGTCAAATAATCAAGGGGGAACTCAAAATGTTGAAAATGCCAATGTCCCTGACATTGAGGACAACACCCCTGATTATGATCCTGAATTAGATCCTGCATTACATTATCCTGAATTTTATGATCAAAATGACTCACCTTCAGTAGAGGACAACTCTACTGAAGAGATCAGGAAAAGAAGGACCTGGTTATCTGACCATCCTACTGATCTGATACTTGGTGATCCAAGTATAGGAGTCAGAACCAGAAAGTTTCATGGTGAAAGTGCTATGTTCTGTTGTTTCTTGTCAGAGCAAGAACCAAGTGATATTGAGGAAGCACTTCAAGATGCCAACTGGATCACAGCCATGCAGGAAGAACTAAATCAATTCACCAGAAATGAAGTATGGGAGCTGGTGGACAGACCTTCACATCAAGATGTTATTGGAACAAAGTGGGTGTTCAAGAACAAGAAAAATGAAAATGATGTGATTGTCAGAAACAAAGCAAGACTAGTGGCAAAAGGATATTGCCAACATGAAGGCATTGACTATGATGAGACTTTTGCACCTGTGGCAAGACTAGAAGCAATAAGGCTCTTTCTAGCCTATGCAGCCCACAAGAGGTTCAAAGTATACCAAATGGATGTCGAGAGTGCCTTTCTGAATGGAGTCTTAAAAGAAGAAGTCTATGTGGAGCAACCACCAGGTTTTGAAGTTGGAAACCAAGTTTACAGACTCAAGAAAGCTCTATATGGACTCAAACAAGCCCCTAGGGCTTGGTATGATACACTGTCACAATTCCTCTTGGATCATGGATTCACCAAGGGAACTGTGGACAGAACTCTCTTCAGAATCTCTGAAGGAGAGGACATCCTGCTTGTCCAAATTTATGTAGATGACATAATTTTTGGATCCCCTAATGAGAAGCTGTGTGAGAAATTCTCCAAGCTCATGCAAAGCAAGTTTGAGATGTCCATGATGGGGTTGATGAACTTCTTTTTGGGTCTACAAGTCAAGCAATCTAAAGAAGGAATCTTCATCAACCAAGCTAAGTACACCAGAGAAATGATCAAAAAGTTTGGGTGTACAACTAGCAAGCCAGTAAGGATCCCAATGAACACAAATTGGAAGATGGATCCTGATGAGAGTGGTATTCCAACCAACTCTACTGAGTATAGAGGAATAATTGGTTCACTCCTCTATCTCACTGCCAGCAGACCTGATATCACCTTTGCAGTAGGTGTTTGTGCAAGATTTCAAGCAAATCCTAAGAAAAGCCACCTTGAGGCTGCAAAAAGGATTTTGAGGTATCTCAAAGGCACTGAGAATCTAGGCCTTTGGTACCCTGCTGATGACAATATTGAGCTAACTGGCTACTCAGATGCTGATTATGGAGGATGTAGGATTGACAGAAAGTCCACTTCAGGGACTTGTCAATTCTTGGGCAACAAGCTTATTTCATGGTTCTCCAAGAAGCAGAACACAGTGGCCACTTCCACCACTGAAGCTGAATATGTTGCTGCTGGAAGTTGTTGTGCTCAAATCCTATGGTTGAGACAACAACTAAGAGACTACAAAGTCAACTCTACTGAAGTGCCAATATTTTGTGATAACAATAGTGCCATTGCTATATCACAAAATCCTGTCTTACACACAAGATGCAAGCATGTGGACATCAAGCACCACTTCATTAGAGACCATGTGGAGAAGAAGGACATCAAGTTGATCAAGATCCACACTGATCATCAAAAAGCTGATATTCTAACCAAGCCACTTGCAGAGGCAAGATTTCTGGAGCTATCAGCAGAGTTGGGATTACTTGATCCAGGGAAGTTGGACAAATAAGTCCAAAGAAGCTCATTGATTAAGGGGGAAACAAACTCAAACTTCAGCAGACTTGGTCAAGTCTACTGAAATTCAGAAACATGACCTTACCTCTTCAGGACACTTGTCCACAGTTCTTCAGGACACTTGTCCATGTAGGGTCAGATAAGTTGTCCTAGCTATCAAACCAAATCTTGGTATGATAAGCACCTATTCTTGGTGATCAATACCTATTTCGAAATCTGTCCCATTGAAATACAGTTTTCACCTTTCTGGGATTTAATTTGTCTCCCACCCAAAAGGTCACTTTCCATGCATTAAATGCCAAGATTTAACTCTTGTTTGCATTAAACTTTTTGGGACATGATCTATCTCGAAAAATCCCCAGCCTTAAACAAACATTTAAAACCACCCACGTTTTGAATAAAACAGTTATTTCACTGTTACATTGGTTTTTGACCATTGGATCAAAAATGGACAACTCCCCTGAAATCAATCCTAGCCGTCCATTTTGGATTTCCATTTTTGTTCACCTTTGAATTGTATCAAGACCTTACCAACTCATTGACAAACATTCTTTTTAGAATATTCACAAGTCTTAAGATACCCACAAACACTTCTTCCCCAAGTATTCGAAACCCTAACTCAAAATTCTTCAAACTCTCTCATTCTTCATCTCTTCAAACTTCTCTCTGCCAATGAAGGTTCTTCTGAACCCAAGGCACAGCCTAAAGATGTTGAGGTTCCTGTATTAGAGGCTAGTTTGATTAAGGCCTATTCAGTGTCAGAAGAGTTGGACATTGATCAGCCCTTAATCATTCAGGATGACTCAGTGGCTGTTGATATAAGCATTGTGATCTCCCCACAACTGCCATCTTTGAACCTTGATGAAGGTGGAGATGTTGCAGGTTTAGGAGAAGGAGTTGAAAAGGAAAGATTAGTTGAAAAATCAGAGGGAGTTGAGGATGAAAGAGAGGTAGTCATCACTAAGATAGTGAGTGTACCACCAAATGAGGGTGGAATAAGTGAGGAAGGACAGGTTATTCTTGAAGTCAAATCTGAACTTCAGGAATCCCTTGATGAAAGGAGGCCTGATTCCTTGAGTGAGATCATTATTACAGAAGGGAGAAAAGAACAAGTTGAAAATGAGAAGAAGACTGCTGATGTATCAGAGTCTTATGCAAAAGAAATTGAGGGTGATGAGTGCTTATTTCCTAACTTGTTTGATTTATCTGATGTTGCAGGTATTTCTCTTGACCAAATTTTTGCAGAAGAGTTCCTCACAGATGCACCTATCCAAGTTGATACAGGCTCAGCTCAAGCCTTACTTGGCATGCAATCAGAGAAGTTGGACTCCTTGGCTCATCAAGTCCAATCTGCTCATGCTGAAACTTCAGGAGCATTGAATGAGCAAGGAAGGACTCTAGCATCTGTAGAAATGAGGCTCACTGGCTCTGAAGATGTTGTGCTACCAACTCTTGAGGCAAGAATCAGTGGTGTGGAATCTGGTCTTCAAACCATCTCCACTGAAGTTCAAAATGCCAAGTCTACCATGGAAGCCATCTCAGAGGAGGTCAAGAAAGAACAGAAGCTGCTGAGAGATAATCACAATGCTAATGTCAAAGCTCTCAGGCTCACTGTCAAGCAAGCTCTTGGAAAGAAGACAGCACTACAAAAGAGAAGAGCTGAAGAGCAAAGGCTAGCTATAGTCAAAGCAGCCTCTGAAAAGTTTTCCCAAGATGTATTGGCCAACATTGCTGAAGGTGCAGTGGCCAACCTCACTGAGCTCTTAAAAGCCCAACTGGATGCATCTCTGAAAACAGCCATGGAAGAGGTTGTCCAACAAAAGATGAAGCCTGTTCTAGCTTTCCTTAGCTTGAGCAGTGATAGGATGCAAAATATACATGATGAGAATGTATATTTGTTGGAAGAGATGAAGTCCCTGAACCAGGCCCAGTCCCTAATGGCCACAACAATGAGTGACCTAAAGCCCCAGTGCTTTGATGCTGCCAAAAAGGGGGAAAAGGAAAGAGCAAGAGCAAAAGGTGCCTTGGTGATTGGGAGTCCAGTGAAAGGGAAAGACAAAGTCCCTGAAGGAAAGGGAAAAGAGCCAGAAATGCTGAACTTGGAAGATTTGGATGAAGAGGAGCAGTTAGCATTGGCATTGAAAAATTCAATGGCCTCAGCTCAAGAAGAAAGGGCAAGGAAACAGCAAAGACCAGGTGGTGAAGTGTCAGGTTTGGACAAAGATGCTGAAGGTGTCCAAACCAGAGGAAAGATCAAGAAGGCCCAAGGAAAGAAGAGACAAATTGAGAAATTCACTGACTTTCCTAGCAGCCTTGATCTTCCATCAGAATTCAGAATTGATGAGGATGAGCCTACATCAAAGAAAGCCAAAATTGCTGAAGATCCCAAAGCTGCTGAAAAGGACAAATCTTCTGAATCTGGCAAAACTGCTGAAGGTACCAAGTCCTCTGAAGACATAGAAGAGCTATTTGCTGAAGGATTTGGACCTGAACCTAAGAAGAAGACAACAGTCCTAGCTCTTGATCCATCAAAACTGTTTCATGAAGGGTATGGCAAAGACCCTGAAACACAACAGAAACTGGCCATGATGAGGGCCCAAGAGAAAATGGACTTAATGGAAGAAGCCAACAGAGCAAGAGATGAAAGGAGAGCAAACTTTCAGAAACCAAGAAGGAGAAGAGCAACTTACAGCAAGATGAAGCCTCAGCTTCTAATCCCAATGGACACCAAATATCCACACTTGGATAAATGGGTGCCAATTCAACTGAATGACACATGGGAAGAAGCCAAAAGGGAGTTTGTCTATGACTTTTATGTCATTGACAGATGGAATGGAGGAGATGCAAACTCTGCCTTCACTGAGTTCATGCTAGAGTACTACAGAGAGGTGTATCAACAACTACTTGCAGCTGCTGACATTGCAAGATTTGAACTCACAGCTCCCAAGCCAATCATATACATGCCTCCAAAGCTTGAAGGATGGATTGACCAAGCAAGAATTCTGAGGGAATTCACTGAGATCCTTAAGCTGAACAAGATGGTTCTTGGACCTAAGGGAACCAACCAAGAAGCCATGGCACTGAAAAGAAGAGTGTGGGCACAGTATGGAATGCTGCCACCTCCTGAGGATGATCTTTGAAATGGCTAAGTCTTCTGACCTTACTTGAATGATCAACTATGCTGAAATATGGTCAAGCTTGCTGATGTGTTAATCTGATTGCTCTGATCTGTTAAAGATTGCTCTGATACAAGTTCTGTGCTCTGATGCTGAAAATATTATTTTGAATTATTGTAATGAAGTGCTCTGATATACTTAAGTGTTATTGATTCATGCTCTGATATGTTAATTTCAACTATCAACATGCCTGTAATGATTTTTGAATGAATGATAGTTGAACTTATTTTGAATCAAGAAACTCAAATCTCTCTATGCCTATCTTAAAACCTACTTGCAACAAAAACAGTGAATACACTAACACATTACTTTTCAGGAATATTGACCTCAGTCATGTCTTCTGAAGATACATGTAATAGGTGTAGACAAGTCACTTTTGCTTAAGTTGTAAAGGTTTTGGCATCATCAAAAAGGGGGAAATTGTTGGGAATAAAATGAGCTATGTTTTGATTGAATACCAAAAACCCCCTGAGACATGCCTAAGTCAATATAAATATGTTCTAAGAATGTTAGAACATATAGATTATAGGCTAGATGAGAAGCTGAAATGTTAGGCAGCTCTTAGACAATTAGATGCACAATTTGAGGGGGAACCTATGCTTTGAAGATGATCAAGATCAAGTCTCCCCAAGGCTCAAATTCTGGAACAAAGAGTAAGGACACTCTATGAAATCTAAGATGCTCTTATCAGGAGAGTTGTCCAGAGAAAATATTCATAAAGCTCTGATCAGGAGAGTTGTCCAAAGAAGCTAGCCATATGCAAGAACAAACCTACATAGCTCAAAAGGACAAAACTACTCAAAGGTTTTCATCAGGAGAGTTGTCCAGAGAAGTCAACTCTAGGCATAAAGTGCTCTGATGCAAAAAGATTAAATACACTGATCAGGAGAGTTGTCCAGAGGAGTTGTCTCAGCTAAATTGACCAAGATCAAGTGCTCTGAAAGCCTAAGATCAACTATGCTGAAGAGATTAAGACAACCAGTCCCTAAAGGTCCTCAAAGGAATGAGCTAAGACCATACTCAAGAGAAATAAAGGGAAAGAGCCAAGTCATCTGAAGAAGAGCAAGCCAACCATGCTGAAAAGAAAAAAATGCTGATAGTGATAAGGAGAGTTGTCCAGATGATAAGGAATGTTGTCCTATCATTGGATCAACCTTCAGAAGCCATGTCCAAGTCCTAACAAGAAGTCAAACATTGGGAAAAGTGCTACAGAATGAAGACAAAACTGTTACAGCCGTTTATTACCCAAATGAGGACATGTCACTATCAAGAATCTGTCTTCCAGTTTGAAGAACTCAAGGAAGACATTTATAGCAATTTGGGGCTGCCTCTCCAACGGGCAAATCCTCCATTTTGTCTATAAATACAGAAGTGTGAAGACCATTTGAAAGCACCTCAACACAATCCAACTAAGCTCAAAGTTCTTACAAGCTAGAGTGCTTTCAAAGCTTTCAAAGACTATCTTAGTCTTCAAACACTTCTTCTAAGCTGAACCCAATTGTATATTCATACACAAGCTTAGAGAGATATCCTATCCTTATACACTGATCTTCATTGTAAAGGATATCTCATTAGTTGGAACCTTACTTCAACCCTTATATCTTTCAAGAGTGAAAGTGAGAAGGTTGTAGTAGTAGAAGTGGTAGGAACTGACTGTTGAGAGAAGAACAGTTCAGTTCTGAGTTGAGAAGAGGGTACTAGGACTCTAGACATCCTAGGGATCAATTCACCAAGGAGTGGTGTTCTTGATCAAGTGCACCTTGGCACTATAAAACAAGTTAATTCCAAGAGTGAAGGAATTATCCTGTTAAATCAGGGAAAGTGGATGTAGGAGCTTGAGTCTCTGAACCACTATAAACTCTTGTGTTGATTTACTTTACAAGTACTTACATTCATTCAACACTGCACACTAAACTGATCTTTCAAAGATACATACTCAAAGACTGTGCAAAACTGATTTGGACAAGTTCCCTGAAGCTAAACTGAACTGTGTTGCATTGACTAAGTGATTTCAGAAATTAAAGGAGTCTAAACTTAAAGGGCCAACCATTATTCCGCACATATAACTCCCCTAGATAGTCAATCAACTAAGTACTCAATAGTACTTAGTAGTCTGATTATCTCAGAAGAGTTAATCTTCTTCAGCAGAGTTGTCCAAGACAACCTTGCTGAACTCTGGTTTGATCAAATTAGCAAATGAATTGCATACAAGTGTATTCCCCCCCCCATACACTTGTTATATACTCCTTTCAGGACCAACATTGGCCTCATCAGCACAGTTGTCTCTTGACTTAGACTGGATTTGAACACTTCTGATTTGGTGTGCTGATCAACTCTGCTGACCATTTCTTCTGATTTCAATAGAGTTCTTGTCAGTAGGATTGGTCCAATTGATGTGATCTTCTAGCATTGGCCATTCAGATAGGTTGACTCTTCTGAACCTACTCTGCTAATTCTGCTATCAGCACAGTTGAACTCTTCTGATCTTGTGTTGTCAGCAGGGTTGAAGTCTTCTGATTCTGAGCCTTTGAGGAACTTGATTCTTGTGATCTTCTAAGCTTGTGTTCCCCCTCAACTTGTGCTCTAAACTTCTATAAGCTGCATAACATGTCAGCTGTTCAACTAGCCTGATCTATATGTTCCAACATCCCTAAAACATACTTATTCAAATTTGACTTATCTATCTTAGCATGTCTAAAGGGGTTTTGGTATCTTAATCAAAATCTCATTTTATTCCCAACAATTTCCCCCTTTTTGATGATGTCAAAACCTATACAATGGTGACTTGACTATACTATTATATATCTTCAATAGAGATGACTAAGTTAAATTTCCTAAAAGAAAGTGTTAGTACAATCACGGTTTAAACACATATAGGTTAAGTCAGGCAAGTTGAAATAATGAGATGTTATCTCTTGAAGGAAAATGGTTAATTTTCATTTATAATCATTTGAGCATTACAAATAATGATGATAGTCAATTAACCAATCAGAGCATGTAATCCGAGCAAAATAAACATAAATATCAACAACATAAGCAATTGGGAACAAGGAAACTTAGCAGTTTCAGAGATCATTTTCAGGAGGTGGCATCATCCCATGCTGTGCCCAAACTCTCTTCTTCAATTCCATAATCTCCTTGTTGGTTCCCTTGGGTCCAACCTTCAGCTTCTCTAGCTTCATTATATCAATGAACTCTTGCAAGATCTTATGCTGATCAATAAATCCACAACTGAACTTTGGGGGCATGTAAATGATAGGTCCAAGAGCCTTGAATTCAACTCTTGTTATATCTGCAGCAGCAAAGAGTTTCTGGTAAAGTTCCCTGTGATTATCATACATGAATTGAGTGAAGATACTCTCAATATCCAAATCTATCCATCTGCCTATGACATAGAAGTCATAAACAAACTCTCTCTTGGCCTCCTCCCATTTATCATTCAGTTGGATTGGGACCCATTTGTCAAGATGGGGATACTTGGTGTCCATCCTGATCAGTAGCTTTGGCTTAAGCTGAGTGCATGAAGCCCTCTTCCTTCTTAGCTTCACAAACTTTTCCCTTCTTATGTCTCTAGCTTTGTTTGCTTCCATTAGAGCCTCCATCTTCTCTTGGGCTCTCATCATTGACAGCTTCTGCTGAGTTTCAGGGTGTTTTCCAAAGCCCTCTTCGAACAAATTTGAAGGGTCATCAGCTAAGACTGGTGCTCACTTCTCTTTAGGGCTCTTGGCCACTTCATCTTCAGCAGTCTTGATCCTCTTAGGACTTGGCTCTTCTTTTGTTATGAACTCAGTTGGCAAGCTCAGGCTGGTTGGGAAGTCAGTGGAAGTTTATTCTCTCCTCTTGCTTTTCAGCACTTTCTTCACCTTCCCCCTGACTTGGATGTCTTCATCTCCTTTATCCAAGCCTGCTGATTCACCACCTGGCCTCTGCTGCCATCTTGCTCCTTCTTCTTGGACTGATGCCATAGAATTCTTTACAACTATTGCAAGTTGTTCTTCTTCAGTTAAATCCTCTATGGTCATCACTTGCTTTCCTTTTCCCTTAACTTCAGGCAAGTTGGACTTGGGTTCAGAACTATTGCCACCAATCTTCAAGTCACCTTTGGCTCTTGCTCTTTCTCTTTCCCCCTTTTTGGCAACATCAAAACATTGGGGTTTGAGATCACTCATTATTGTAGTCATCAGTGCTTGTGCCTGATTCAGGGATTTGATCTCTTCCAGGAGGTAAACATTCTCATCATGAATGTTTTGCATTTTGTCATTGCTCATACTGACAAAAGCAAGAACAGACTTCATCTTCAGTTCCACCACAGCCTCCATGGTAGCCTTCAAGGTTGCATCTAAGTTGGCCTTTAGTAGCTCAGTGAGGTTGGCCACTGCAGCTTCAGAGATCTTGGCAAACACTTCTTCAGTAAACTTGGTTGGGGCCTCTTTCACCATAGCCAATCTCATTTCTTCAGCCATTCTCTTCTGAAGAGCTGTCTTCTTGCCCAAAGCTTGCTTAACCACCAATTTGAGAGCATTGACATTTTTGTTGATCCTTTTTCACAGATTTTGTAAACTTTTCCATGCTTGCCTTGGCCTTCTGTACATCAGTAGAGATGGTCTGCAGCCTAGATTCAACTCCACTTATCCTTGCTTCAATGGTGGGAAACACCACATCTTCAGAGCCAGTTAACCTCATTTATACTAAGGCCAAAGTCCTTTCTTGCTCATCTAGAGCTTCTGAAGTGTCACCATGAGCTTGTCCCACTTGTTGGGCCAAAGTGTCCAACTTTGCTTACTGAACTTCCAATGCAGCATTGGCATGTTTGAAAGTTGATAAGACCTCATCAGCTTGGACATGAGCATCTGTGAATTCATCTGCAGCAAATATTTGGTCAAGGGTAATACCTGTAGTATCTGCAAAGAAAAACTTGTTAGTAAAATCACCCTCAAAATCTTTTTCACAAAGCTCTGAATCATCAGCAACTTTCTCCTCATTTTCAAATATTTTCTTTTCACCATCTTCATAGATAATCTCACATTCATGAAGATCGGGCCTCCTTTCACTAAGGGTTTCTTGAAGTTCAGATTTGACTTCAAGAATAACCTGACCTTCCTCACTTATACCTTCCCCACCCTCTTTATTTGGTGCACTCACAACCTTAATGATTTCTACATCACTATCACCATTATCTCCCTCTGGTTTTTCAATACTAATTTCCTTTTCAACTCCACCAGAACCTAAACCTGACTTCTCTACATTCTCACAAGTATCCATAGAGAGCAGTTGTTGGGAGATCATAGTGCTTGGGCATTCCAAGACCACTGAGTCATCCTGAATGGTTAAAAGCTGGTCAGTATCCAACTTCCCTGACACTGATGAGGTCTTAACCAAACTAGCTTCTCCAATGGAAGTCTCAGCATCATTCAGCTGTGCCTCAGGCTCAATTGAACCATCCTGGGCTGATGCTTCTTTGACTGTGTTACCAGCACTGGTCAACACCTCTGAAGTTTCAGAGTTCTTTGCACCTTCATAGGTCAAGTAATGTACCTTACTCTTCTGGGACCAGGGGGTTGGGGTTTGTGCAATAATACTCATCATTAGAACTGCTATATTTCTCCTCAGCAATTTTGTGTTCCACCAATTTGGCAAAAGCAGCTTCTTCTATCAGGAATCTTGTCTTTTGAACACTAGCAAAGTGTAGAAGCTTGTTTTCTTCAATTTCACACTAGCTTGCACCCGTGTCTTTGATAACTTGTGCAATTTCCATGATTGTTTTGTCTTTAACCTCTACCAAGGCTCTGAGATCATGAAATCACTTCTGCAGTCTTGGAAACTCAGACAAGTTGGGATACAAGTTGTCCACATTGGCCTTAGCTACTCCTCTGAGCATACCCTCATATGTATACTCCTCCTCATCACCATCTGAATGGGGACTTTGGGTTATAGGAGAGTTGGCTTTTGTTTCAGGAAAGTTGGTTTCTGGATTGGATTCAGGGACATTGGGCTCTGAAAGGTTGAATTCAGGTGCTTTTGAGAGCAATTTTCCTGAAGGGTTCTTAGTTTTATGGGTGTTGGTTCCATCATAGCAGCCTCAAGGAAACTTGAATAAGAAAGCAAATTTGTATCCAGATGAGATTGCAACCTAGACTCATCTACTAAAATATCAGCCAAGATGTCTATAGAACCTCTTTGAGCAGTTCCCTCTAAAGAATATCTCTTTGTAAGATCTAAGGGAATGATAGGTTGGTTTTCAGGGAGTTTGGATTTTGGGGTTCCAAATTCAGGAGAATTGGACTTTGATTTGGATCTTGATCCTGATCTTCTTGCAGCTCTACTTTCCTTGATCACCTTCCGCAAGGTCTCCTCCTCCTTCAAACTTTGGATCTTTGCAGAAGTTTTCACCCTTCTCTTGTTAGGCCTTGAGCTTCCACTTTCCTCTTGGACAACTTCCCTGTCCATTTTCTTTGAGGCAGATGCCTTCTTGTTCTTCTTTACGACCATGGGAAACTTTTCCCTCAACTCTTCTGAGTCAGATGGCACATCCACACCTTGTTCAGCAACCTTTTCCAACTCTGCTTAAGTATATGTTTCCTCTTCTGAGAGAATTTGAGTCATCTTCCTTGCTTTGATTACCCTTGCCTTTCTCCTAGGCTTCATCTTAGGCTTCTGCTCTTCCTCTTCAGCAGGTTTGGCCATCAGCATCTTCCTCTTTTCAGTTTTCTTAGACATTTTTCTAAAAAGGATCTTTTGGGCTGGAAGAGGTTTGGCAAAGGTTTGCATATGAGATTAGTGGGAGAATCTTTCAATCAGGAGACTTGCCCTTGTGCAATATCTCAATTTGCTTTCCACCACTACTTTGAAGTGAGCCTTCACTTTGAACTTGGCTTTCTCCTTCATCACCTCACCCATGATGAAATCTCTCCAGTTGAATTTGATGCCTTTATCACTTGCATCAACAACAGTAGCCATTATCCTCAATCTTGGAAGGCTTACTTGCTCTAAGCTTCCAGTGTTACTAAGAATACTCTTAGTAACCACCTCAAACAGAGTCTGAAACACTGGTCTCATGGTATTCTTGTGTTGAGCAGATTCAAGGGGTACTGGAATGATGATCCATTCATTGGCAATTTCTTGTTCATGCCCTGCTCCATAATTTTCTAGATTCCTTCCCTCTGAAGGCAATCCAAAGGCAGCTTCTAAATCTTCTTCTGAGAAGATGATGGCATGAGCAATTTCCTCCTCTTGATCTTCATCAGCATAAGTGAGCCTTGTATGGACTTCTCCACCAGTGGCTTTGCCCTTCCATTTGAGGAATGCAAAGAACTCATCCATATATAGTTCAAGGCATGAGCTGGGCTTTGTTTCCATGAACTTCTGAAGGCCTGCCCTTCTCAACCATCTTAAAACAGGAGTAACCTCTAGAATTTTACTTTCAAAAGACATGATGGGCTCAAAGGTGAGGTTGTTCTTATGGCTTAGGTATGAGAAAACTATGTCTAGTCTTTCATCAGAAAAGTTGACAATCCTGTCTTACCTAACTTTAGGTGCCATTGATGACTTTAAGAAAGCTTGGGAGTGTCTGAAAATTTTGGGTAAGGGTTTGGAATATGCGTGAGAAAGAATGAATGGGATTAGGGCTTCTTAAGACTTGTGAATATTCCAAAATGAATGTTTGTCATTGAGTTGGTGGGTCTTAAGGCAATTCAAAGGTTGATATTTTGGGAAATCAAAACTGGGCGGCCAGGATTGATTCAGGGGAGTTGGTCATCAATTGATCCAACGGCTCAGATTTGAATTAAATGCAATAAAACAGTTTTATCAAATCGTGGGATAAGAAGTTAAGGCTTTTAAGGCTTGTGGGAGTTATCAAGGTAGATTGTGGGCTAAAAGGTCAATGCAAACGAGAATTAAATCTATTGCATTAAATGCATGAAAAGCACATATTGGGTAGGGGAAAAATTAAATCTTTGAAAAGGTGATGGCTTGAAGAGGAATGGGACAGTCATCGAAATAGGTAATGATTACCCAAAATAGGTGTTTATCATCCCTAGATTTTGTAAGTGATAGCTATTTCAGCTTATCAGGCCCCACATGGACAGTCACTCTTCACTTTCGATTGGGAACTCCATTTAACACCTTGAAGGAGGCCTACGAAGCCCTAAGTCACAAAATAGTGAACCATGTTATTGTGCTTGAAGGTGAAACCTTGGATAATGCTATGTTCAAGGGTGATGCTCCACCAGCTCAAGTTGTGGACATGCAAGATAGGTTGGACTCCTCGAATGAAGAGGTGTTAGCTGCAAAGTTCGAAAGATTGCATAGGCACAAAAAGGGAAAAAAGAAAGTTATTGTACCTGCTGCAAGGAAATGGCCCGGTGGGAAAAGAAAGTCTCAAAGAAATCTTGGCAAGATTGTGGACTATTCTGGAAAAGGGAAGAAGCCAAGAACCGATGGCAATGCTCTGAGCCCATTGCAGTTTCTGATTCTGAACCAGAACTAGAAACAGAGCCTGGACAGGTCCCAGTCCAAGAGAAGTTAATGAGGCTAATGTGGATGAAGTGGCAGAAGACCTTGAAGAGCAGCAAGAGGAGAGTGATTATATTCCAAGGGTTCGGACCAGAAGATCAAAAAGGCTCTAAAGGACCGCTAGTGTTGCCTCTCCGATGGAAACACCCGAACCTTCTGACACTTAATCATCATCCAGTTCAACTGAAGATGAAAATGAGGTATTATTTTCTTCTGATGGTAGAAATAGTGATACAGGGGAGGAATATCATGACAATACGAGTATTCAATATAGAACAATAAGGACTAGACAAATTTTAAGTGAAAGACTGATTAAGGTGCCTGATTTTGAGGAAATGAACCTGATAGATTGGTTTAGAGAAAGGTCTTTGCTGAATGCTCTGCAATTTTCCTGCCCTTACATTCTTGATTGGGTTTATGAGTTTTATGCTAATGTGACTGAACATACTAGGGATCCTAACTCTACTAGATATGGTCAAATTTGGTTTAGAGGAAATAGGATAATGATTACTCCTAGAATGATAAATATCATGCTTAAAATAAAAATTATGGAGGATCCAGTGGTCACTGATCATGATGTCACGATAAGTATACTGACAGGGGGAGTAATCACCAAATGGAGACAAAGAATTCTTGTCTCTATGTTAACTAGTTTGTACTTTGTATTGCATAAATTGGTCTGCTTTAACTGGTTGCCAACAACAAACAATACTACACTCACACTTGAACAAGCTGTACATATGTACAAAATAGGCCATTTGAAGAGATTTAACCTAGGACAGGTTATCTTCACTAACATGATGACCTTCAAGTGTGATATGACTGGTAGAGGCATACTACCTTACCCATGCTTGTTGTACATATTTCTGGTTGATAAGGCCTTTGAATGATCAGATGAAGAGGTAATTAGTAATTACATCTTTGGGTTCAGTATATCAAGGTAATTTAGAGTTGTAGGTGAAAGGGTTGTGGAACTTCCTCTTAGAAGGAGATATGAAGGTGCAGGTCCCAGTTCAGTTCCCAGTGATGCTCAGAATGATCCCATCCACTCCACAACATTGCCTCTAGAAGGAGCTGTCTCCTCTTTATATTTATCTTCTCATTATATTTTGAGGCAGGTTGACATTTTGCAGGGCTCTATCACCAACTTGCAAAGTTCAGTGGAGGATCTTCTTATCCAAAGAGATTTTGGATGGATCTTCTTTCCACCTCAACAGGGGAGTTGTTGATGGTTCCCACAACCAACAACCTACTAACATTGTTCCTCCAACTGTAGATGAACAACCTGTTGTTCCTGACAGAGCTGATGGAGCTATTCCTGACATTGGGATGAGGGAGAATGATGTTGCTGAAGGAGAAGACCAAGATATCCAGGATCTTTATGGGGATCTGGATGTATGAAGAGCTTGAAGACAGGGGGAGAACTTACATCATGGGGGAGTCTGTGCAGATTATGAAGATTCGGCTGAATTAATTTCAGCCCAATCCTTTCCCAAATGTTATTCAGTTGTCCTTGGTTATAAAGCTCTGTACTTATGTTTTTTTTTTCCTAAACAATGTTATTTACTTTTGTATTTATTTAGGATTTCCCTTTATGTACAAGTTATTTAAATCTAAACAAGTT
Organism: Galeopsis tetrahit; assembly: GCA_963675135.1. Lineage (NCBI taxonomy): Eukaryota > Viridiplantae > Streptophyta > Magnoliopsida > Lamiales > Lamiaceae > Galeopsis > Galeopsis tetrahit. The sequence continues at coordinate 38,738,663 of OY776122.1, forward strand.
ATTTGGTTTAGATGCTGCTTTTATTAATTTTAGCTAATACAATTACTACTTCAATTTTTGTTGAAATATCAATTGTGTTAAAATTCTTAGTCAATATTTTTGTTGTGCGAACATCAGTAGTGTTGATGTACAAAGGTCAATTGGGGGATATTGTTGATGTTGATATAAGTGTTATGTAAAATGATCCAACACTAACAGTCGAGTGTTGTAACTAATGTTCCCAACACTTATGACACCATCAGAATTTGCCCTTCCTTTTCTCACTAACTCCGATCTTACACTTGTTGTTTAGTAATGTCCCCAGTGCAGTTGGAAGACGTGGGCAACACCAGGTCACGCAGTTGTATGGGAGTAAGAAGTTACTAGACATGAGATAACAAGTCCTACATTCAAGGAGATATGAAAATAAGTTCCATTAACCGCTTGATCTCATGGCTGTGATGATCATGGGAGTTGAAGGCAGTTTGTCTATGAAGTCTATAAATACCGTAGCTGCCTCAACACAAGACATACAAGAAGAAAAGCTATTCTCGACTACTAGTCTATCGAACGCTCTTACGCTTCTAGTTAGGAAAATCTTTGTTTCTTCTTGTAGATCTACATACTATTGTAAACCCGAATAGTAGTGTGTTGATCATGGTCTTATTTACTAGATTATATGCATAGATCTATAAGGGAGATAGTTTTGTAAGATCTAGTAAATTATATACACTCATTCGAAGTGTTATGGTACACCTCTAAGAGGTTGTAATCTGTTTCACATATTTTTATATAGTGAACAACGTAGATTATTTTATAATCTACGCAAATTTTGAATACTTTCATTTTTCAAAGTGCAATTTAATTTTCGCTGCATAATGTTGTTTGGATAGTGCCAACACAACAGACAACATCTATGATTTCGCACGCACACACACTTTCAATTTTATTTCCCAACATAAGTCTTTAAGGCTTGACAAGATCTGATCGAGTCCATATCAGCTGGCATCTTCTAGTCTGCTGATCTCATGTAGCTAGTCAGCTGATAAAGGTATACAAGAACCTTTCAGTCTGATTTCACTAATGGACTTAATGGGGGTCTTCTAGTCTTTAGTCTTCTACTCTTTAAATCTTGAGCATACGCTTGTTTATCCAGATGTGGTATTAGCTTAAATATATACAGTTTATCCCACGTGACTAAGACTTAGACTCTATACTAACTACTAAGCTTTTTACAAAAAGCTTAGGTAACATATCAAACTAGATTACATGATCTTGTTTTGGCCATTAAAACTAAACATAGTATCTAATCTGATCAGGGGTAGGATGAATATCCCAACAAAATCATTTGTCACACTTTGAATCAAACTTGTGTAACTGATCCCTTGTGTTGGATATTGGATCACCAAGAGCATGAGATTCATTAGCAATCTCACTTATCTTCTCATTGTAAGAAGAGATGGTTTCATCTTCTTTCATTTATAAATTTTTAATTTTAGTTCTAACCATCTGAATTCTTATCTTTCTAACACTGTCAGATCCTTCACAGTGTTCTTGTAATCGATCCTAGGCTTCTTTTGAGGTTATAAAAGTGGAGATGATCTTAAACATTGAGGCATCAACCGAGGTGAATATTGCATTTAGTGCCTCTGAATTGTAGCTTGCAGTTGTGAGCTCATCAATGGCCCAATTCAATTCTTTCTTCACCCTTAATTCATTATCTTCATCAACTTCAGTCTTTGGTTGAGTCCAACCAGTCAAGACACTTCTCCATTCTTTTTGTTGGGAATAAAATGAGAATTTTGATTAAGATACCAAAACCCCTTAAGACATGCCAAATAGATAAGTCAAAATTGAATGAACATATTTCAAGAATGTTGGAACATGTAGATTAGGCTAGTTGAGAAACTGGTATGTTAAGCAGCTCTTAGTAAATTTAGATGCACAAGTTGAGGGGGAACACATGCTTAGAAAACTACAAGAATCAAGTCCCCTCAAGGCTCAGAATCAAATTGATCCCAAGACTGCTGAAAGTGCACACTGACCAACTGTGGTTATCAAGTCAGCTCAGTAGAAAGACAACCCCCTGATGATATAATGAGTAGAAGACATCAAGAAGATAAAGTCTGCTGATGTGCATATCAATGTTCAGAGGAGTTGTACAGCAGAACTGACCAAGCACACTTGAACCTGAAATGATCCAAGGTAAGAGCCAACTATGCTGAAGAGGTCAAGACCTCTGATATGGAAGCTCAAGAACCATCAAGTGATGATCAGTGAAGTTGAAGAGCCAAGTCATCTGAAAGAGCCATGCCAACACTGCTGAAAAGCCATATCTGCTGAAATAGATAAGCAGATTTGTCCAGATGATAAGAAAAGTTGTCCTTATCATAGAACCAATGATCAGAAGTGATGTCCATGTTTGATCAAGTGAATCTTCAATTCAGACATTGGGAAGAGTGCATCAAAGTGAAGACAAGAAGCTCACAGCCGTTTACTTACCAAATTAAGGACATGTCACTTTCAAGAATCTGTCTTCCAGTTGCAAAGTTCAAGGAAGACATATATAGACATTTTGAGGTTGTCTCTCCAACGGACATAACCTCAATTTGCTCTATAAATACAGAAGTGTGGAACCATTTGAAGGCATCCAACTTGCATCTGATAGATCCAACTATCCTGCAAATCAAAGGAAACTACAAGCTCATAAGCCTTCAAGCTTTCTAAGAACATTCTTAGTTTCCAAACACTTCATCTAAGTTGAACCTCATTGTATACCATACAAGCTTAGAGAGATATCCTAACCTTTACACTGTGCTCAAATTGTAAAGGATATCTCACCTAGTTGGAACAAACATCAACCCTTAAACTTTTCAAGGAAAGTTAGAAGGATTGTTGTAGTAGAAGTGTAAGAAACTAACTGTCAAGAGAAGAACAGTTTAGTTCTGAGTTGAGAGAGAGTACTAGGACTCTGAATTCCTAGGGATCAGGGCACCAAGGAGTGGTGTGGTTGATCGGTGCACCTTGGCACTATAAAACAAGTTAATTCCAAGAGTGAAGGAATTATCCTGTTAAATCAGGGAAAGTGGATGTAGGAGCTTGAGTCTCTGAAACACTATAAACTCTTGTGTTGTTTACTTACAAGTTATTTCATTCAAACACACATTCATACACTACACACAAATTGATCTTCAAAAGACAAGCATTCAAGCTGTGCAAAACTGTTTTGGGACAAGTCCCCTGAAAAACAATTTAAGTGTTAAGATAAGATTTCAGAATTAAAAGGAGTTGCCAACCACAATTCCGCACTTATAACTTAATTAGATAGTTATTCAACTAAGTAATCTATAGTACTTAGTAGTTTGATTATCTTCTGAAAGTTATACATATCAGAAGAGTTGTCCAAGACAACCTTGCTGAAAGCCTGTATTGCTCAGGTTTGAAAAAGATTTGCATATACAAGTGTATTCCTCCCCCCCCCCATACACTTGTACCTACTCCTTTTAGGACCAACACTTTTTCATCAATAGATTCGATGTACATCCTCATCTTTGGTTTCCAGAAAGCATAATTTGTGTCATCTAGAATATGGGGTCTAGGTGAAGGGAAAAGAGGATATTTCATTGCAAATACACACTCTAAGCAGAATCTCTACTTAGTGTATCAAGCAGTTGGCTCTGATACCAACTGAAAGGGTGTGTGAAAGTGTAAACAGAGATGTTGTCTGTTGTGTTGGCACTATCCGGACAACATTGTGCAGTGGAAAATAAAAAAATACTTTGTGAATGGAAGTATTCAAAATTTTTGTATATTATAAATAATCTACACGGTTCACTATAACAAATTAGTGATACAAATATCTACAACCTTTTAGAGGTTTGAAAAAACTACAACTTAAGAAAGCTTAGAAAATCTACATTGATTCTATGAAACTATCTCCCTCATAGATATATACATATAATATAATAGATGAACATAATAGATACAGTAATTGTTCGGGTTACAACTATGTACCAATCTACAAGAAGAAACAATAATCTTTCTAACTAGAATCGAGAATGCATTCAATAGGCTAGTAATCTATTTTAACTTTTCTTCTTGATTATTCTTGTGTTGAGGTAGTCTCTCTATTTATAGACTTTTGGACTTGAACTGCTCTCAACTCCCCCGGTCAAAGATGCATTGATCATGGGAATAAACTTCATTTCTCAACTCCTTGAATTTAGGAACTTGTTGGTCCATGCTCATAACTTATCACTCTTATGCAACCGCATGACTTGAATGTTGTCCACGTCTTCAAACTGCACTAGGGACATTATGAGCAACAAGTGTAAGATAGAGTTAGTGTGAAAAGAAAGGGCAAATACTGATGTTGTCATAAGTGTTGGATTACTAAAAAGCACAACACTGGCATAATATCGCCATGTGTGTTGGATCATTATAAGAAACACTTATTTCAACATCAACGGAGGTGATGATAGGTCTTCTGACCTTATAAACGAGGTGATGATAGGTCTTCTGGCCTTTATGAACGAGGTGATGATATTGAATTGTTATTGAAAGGTTATTGAATTATACATGTTGATGTGATTTATCGATTTGATTATTTATTGTATTAGTTCTGACAAATATGTCCCCACTAGGTTGTAGTTTGCTCACCCCTTCATTTAAACATTTCAGATTGACTAGGAGTTGGCGGCGGGAGCGGCAATGGATGTCAGTTAGTCATGTTATTTACTACTCCCTCTGTCCCATAGGAACTTGCACACCTGAGATGGCATACAATTTAAGAAATGTGTAAGAAAAGGTGTAATGAGTGATGTTTTGAGGGGTAGTTTTGTAAAGTTTTATGAATAAAGTAAAGTAAAAAGTAGATTGAGTGTGGAAAAGTAATGGCATATGGGTAAATAAGAGTATATTTTGAGGGTGGGGGTTATGAAGATATTTCCTTTTATGGGGTATGCAAATTGGTATGAAACATCTATTTATAGAAAGTGTGCAAATTCCTGTGGGACAGAGGGAGTATTAAGAATCTTATGAACTCGTTTATTTAAATTTTTAGTAATTCAGTTATGAGACTTCTTTTATAATATTGTAAAGATTTTGTTTGCTTTTGATTTTAAATTAGAATTCACTGAGTCTTTTGTTGTTATTCAAGCAATTTTATTTATTAAATAAATTCGTAAGTCTCATGTCTTAAGGAAAAAATGTAATTCACGCCCTTTTACTTTATATTGCTACATATTTTACGCAAAATCTACTTTTATGAAAATTTGGGCGTGTCAGGCCACTTTGGACGAGCTTAGTAAGAGGTTCCTATTGAAGTTCTTTTCCTCAATCGAAGATTCTTCAATGCAAAACCGATATTACTCAATTTCGTTAAAGAGACAAGGAAAGCATATATAGTGCATGAGAAAAGTTCCAAAGTCTATTGAGAAGATGCCCACAACACGGGTTTGTAGAAGAGAAAACAATTAGTTTCTTCTACAGTGGATTAGGACTTTCTTCAAAGCAATATATTGATGCTTCAGCGGGTGGTCAATTGTTTGCAAAAAGTGCAAAGGTAGCAAAAGAGATTATAGAAGTCATTGCTACAAACACTTACGATTGGCCTATCGAGGGGGATGGTATCAAAGGATAACTCAAATTGGAGGGGGCTCAACAGCATTGAATGATACTATAAAGATGCTTTTTGATAAGGTTGACTCTCTAGAGAGCAATATATCAAAGAACTGGAAATTGTGGATGGATGGATATGCCAAACATGATGGATCAAGTTGAGGAAGCTAACTACATTGGAAGGCAACCTTACCCACAAGGTAATTTTCAAGGAAATTATTAATGTAACCAACCCTTTCTCAACCGGTACCATTACCCACAAAATTCGCTAGCCCAATTCCAAGGAAACCCTCTTTATAATCCAAACTTTCGAAAACATGACAATTTCTCCTATGGAAATCCAAAAGCCGATCTTACTCTACTATCAGAATTTGATCTAGGTGCTTGTGCACCCAACAATGAGGGAAGACCACAAATTAGAGGATTTGTTAACCACTTTCATGACTCAATCCAATCAAAATGTTTCTAAGTCCAATGCAATATTTGACAAAATGGAAGAGCAGTTGACTTGTCTCAATTGCCCAATATTGTGAACTCTTTTTCGAATTAAATGAAGAATATGGAGTTCCAAATGGGTCAAATAGCTTCTTCGAGTGGAGAAAATAAAAAAGATAAATTTTCTTCTACTACAAAAACTATTTTGAAGAAGCATTGTAAGAAGGTAATATAAAGGGTGGGTGACGTAGCGGAAGATTAACGAAACGAGATAAACACTTTGATACTACGTATACTAGGTGATGATCTCGAATTTTATTCAAAAGGTATTCAAAACTTCAACAAAAAAACCAATTGTGCAGAAAACACCAGTAAATAACTTATTCTCCAAACTATAAAAAAACCCATTAACACGTTTGGGAATTATTACCAAACAAAGGATTGAAATTGAAATTAAAAAAAAGGAAAGTTGTCATATCTAAGAAGGTTTTCATAACTATTGTATAATTGTTGTGATCCTCCTTTAATTATTCTTTGATTTGCTGATTCTATCATATGATTCAATATATCTTGCTGCCACATCATGCTCCCCAACGGAGAGAAGGTTCGCCCTCGAACCAGATTCCTCAATGTCAACCTCATCGTTGTCACCCGTATATGGTATCAAATGCTTCACGTTGAACACATCGGAAGTGCGTAGGTGGGAAAGCAGTTTCAAGCGGTAGGCATTCGGGTTAATTTTGGCCATAACCTCCAACGGACCAATATTTCGGGCAGCTAGCTTATTGTACTCGTGAGGTGGGTATCTATCTCGTGTGAGGACAGCCCAAACAATGTCCCCCGGTTCAAAATCTATGTGGCAACAGGTCTTATCAGCAGCAGCCTTATATTCCAAGGTTGAAGCAACGAGTTGATCATGAGTTGCACTATGAGCGGCACGAAGGGCTTCGATGAGATCAGCCGCTCGAGGGTTTGCTCGCACCGGGGACGGGAAGGCCAACAAATCAGTTGGGCCACGGGGGAGCACGGCATACACAACCTGGAATGGGGCGAGGCATGTGCTGTGATTGAAAGCGGAATTATGTGCAAATTCTGCCTGGCTAAGGCGAGAGTCCCAGGTTCGAAGATTTTTGCCGACCAAACAACGTAACAAATTACCAAGTGACTTGTTTACGACCTTTGTTTGTCCATCTATTTGAGGTTGATAGGCACTGCTGAAACTCAATTGCGTTTTTGCCATACGCCATAAGCTCTTCTAAAAGAAGCTTAGGAACCGCGTGTCTCGATCTGATACAATAGAAAACGGTAAACCGTGCAAACGATACACTTCTCTGAAAAATATCATAGCAATATGCAAGGCATCCGACGTCTTATTGCAAGGAATAAAATGCACCATCTTCGAGAATCTATCGACCACGACAAAGATGGAATCAAAACCCCGCTGGGTTTGAGGCAACCCCAACATAAAATCCATGCTAATAGTTGTCCACGGTGCATTCGGGACTGGTAAATGGCGATAAAGGCCAGTGTTTGTGGTCGTCCCCTTAGATATTTGACGCACACGGCATCGCTCAATGTATCGAGCCACATCATGCCTCAACGTGGTCCAAAAATATGAATGTTGCAACAACTCTATTGAGCGATCACGCCCCACGTGACCCATCCTATGTAGTTCAGCAATTAACCGAAGGCGAAGGCTCGTGTCTGGAATGCATAGGCGAGTTCCCTTGAACAAAAACCCATCAACCACCACAAAATCAGAAATGGTGTCCGCTGCCACTTGTGTCAATATGGGCTCAAAAAAGTTGTATGGCACCTGAATCTAAAGGTCTTAAATAATTAAGGCGTATTGGCTCAATGCATTTACCACTCTATTCAACGCCCCCGGCCGATGTTTAAGCACAAATATGAATTGTTGTAGATATGCCACCCACGAAGCGTGTCGAGCCGGAAAATTATTTTTGAGTGGCAAGGTGGCGTAAAGCCTCATGATCTGAATACAACACAAACTCCTTTTGAAATAAGTAATGCCTCCAATGACACACTTCTCGCAAAACCGCATAAAATTCGACGTCATACACGCTATATCTAGAGCGAGCACCGGCGAGCTTCTCACTGAAAAATGCTACCGGCCGACCATGCTGACTCAAGACAGCCCCTATACCCATTTTAGACGCATCACAAGATAGCTCAAAGTTGATCAAAGTTTGGAAGGAGCAAAATTGGGGCCTGCACTAATTTCTGCTTTATTTTTTCAAATGCCTCTGTTGCAGCCGGTGTCCACACAAAGGGCCTGTTGCCAATGCAATCTGTAATTGAGGCTGTGATGGCACTAAAATGGGCGATGAATCGGCGATAAAACGAGGCAAGTCCATGAAAACTTCTAGCCTCAGTGACGGAAGAGGGTTGAGGCCAATCTCGTATAGCTGCGATCTTTGAATCATCCACTTGGATGCCCTTTACTGAAATTATGTAGCCTAGAAACAAAACTGACTCCACACAAAATATGCACTTGGTCGTGGCTGCATAAAATTTCTCGGCCCGTAAGATTGCTAGAACTGAACGCAAGTGTAGCAAATGATCCCCCATTTTCTTGCTATATACCAGAATGTTGTCAAGTATACAACGACACAAGTCCAAATTAAATCACACAATTCTTGGTTCATGACGTGCATGAAAGTGCTAGGAGCATTTTGATAATCCGGAGGGCATAACTAGCCACTCAAATAGACCCTCTCGGTGATTCATGTATTATCTAACACTAAAATACAAAACTGCAAGTGTACGGCGTATATTGCAGCGTGATAAGTACAAGGTCGATCCCACAAGGAGGTGTAGTGTAAAAGTGTATTTTGTTGATTGAATTATAAATAAACGTGATCGATAAGTTTGAAAGTTTTAATTACCCCTAATTATCTACCAACTTGTCACAAGTAAACAATTAAAAGAGTAATAAGAGAATCGATCAAATACCATGCAAATCACGAAAATGAAGAAGATACGATTAAAACTCAAATAAGAGAAGGTACGTTCCAAGGCATTTGCAATATTTAGATATTCATCTATGATTTATGACTCATTAAAATGGCAATTAAGTTTGTCCTCTTGTAAGGTTGACCACTAAAGAAGAATTAAGCAATCTCTCGATCTAACTAATCCAAAGGAAAATACAATATAAGCTCGTATCTCTACCTCACAAATATTGTATCACCTAAATTAGCCCAAAGGATCATTCAATTCCCTCCAAATAATTAATCCTCTCTCGAGCTCATAATAATATTGGGTTGCATGCTTATGTACGATTAATGGAATAAATCTCTCAATACTACCCCAATTAACAATAGATCAAACACATTATCATGGCCAATAATAATATGCTTACATATAAGAATTAAGCACACAAATAAGAGACAAACACCATTTAAAATAAGAAATTAGTTCATAAGCTTCAATCTAAATATTTACAAAGCCCTAGAACCAAAAGTGTTCTAGTCAACAATCAACATAATCAAATTAACACAAACTAATGAAATAACCAAATAAAAAGAAAGAGAAAGAGGAAGATTAGTCTAATGGATGATGGGTAATTGAATTCCAAAGCTCTTGGTGCCTTTCTTGCTTGATTTGATGGAGAATTTGTGGAAAAGATGATGATTACCTCTAATTGTGTGTTTGTATGTGAAAGAGTGCTTGATAAAGGGGTTAATTGTCTTTGAAATTCAAGAAAATAGGTATTTATAGTGTTGGTGTAGGGTTTGGGGTAAGTTTTGCACTTAAATCCCTCGAAAAAGATGAAAATACACAAAATACCCTGAAACAGAGGCCACTCGGCCGAGTTGAGGGATGATTTTGTGAGTCGCAGGTTGGTCACGGACTCGGCCGTTTCTGAACACTCGACCGTTTTGATTTTTCACTTCCACTCGGCCGAGTGGAATGACTCGGCCGAGTCATCTTGCACCTCAAACTTGTTTTGTGTGTAACTTTCGACTCCGACCTCCGATTGACTCGATTCTTCCTTCCATTTCACTCCATTTTTCGAGTCGGATCCAATGATGTACTCCTCTCTCTCTCTCTCTCGTCCAGTGAAGTGTGGTGCTTGTTTTTCTCTCAAATTCCTTCATTTTTCCTACAAAATCAATAAAACACCACCTTTCTCTTACTTTGACCAAAACCATCATATTCAACCCACAAATCAATGAAATCACAATCAAAATGACATTCACATGTGCATAAAAAATGTGTAAATTCCACCCGAAACAAACCCCCCCCCCCCCAAACTTAAAATGTTGTTTGTCCTCAATCAACTAAGCACTTATAACAATGAGGGTGGAATGATCACAATTGAATATTCAATGCATATCACACATGCAAAGTGAAGTGTGGTGATGTCTCTTCCTTAAAGTGCTTTCTCAATGATGGTCATAGGCTCATTATTGTAATTCACACTCGTAGATCAAAGATAACACAAGTACACAATACATTGTGAAGGGGGAACAAAATCCAAATGCTCAAGTTCTCTACTCACATGATAGAGCGTTTCTCTCAAACACACAAACAAATTAAGGATATAAATGCACTCAACAACCAAGTTATGCTATGCAATCACCATAAGTTTGCCCACATTCTACTTTCTACACCACTCAAATGTTCAACAATGTGATCAATAGGGCTTAATCAAGGATGTAACATTGGCTTTGGACAAGGTAGGGTGAATTTTAGAATTGTGACTCTTTTAGTGGAGGACAAAGCTTGTTGTTTTACAATTTGTGCTTTCACCTTCAAATGTTACAACCTCTATCCTCACTTTTCATTTTCTTTCTTTTTCAAGCATTCATCACCTCATCTTTTTGAACCGGGTTTCTTTTCAAGCTCTTGGGGCTCTTTATCCCTCTTTTCTTTTTTTCATTGATTTTCTTTTCATCTTTTTTCATTTTTTTTCTTTTTCAACTCATTCCAATTTCTCCTTAAACCAACGATATTTAAGCTCATGTTTTTCCACTTTGTCTTTTATCCCCCACTAGATGTAGGTATCGAAGGCTTTAAAAGGCTAAGTGTTTAACATTGTAGCTTGCCAAGAAAATGTGAAATTAAGCTCAAAGGGGCTAACTACGGAAGATTATTTCGGTTCTCGGAAATTTTGGCTAAGTGACTCTTCAAAATGAAAGATGGCCTATATCATATCACAAAGTCTCACACAATCATGCTTTCAAACAAGAACTTGGGCAAGTTCTAGGATCACTAGCAATAACCTAATCCACTCTCAAATGAACGAAACCGGATTAAAGTTCGATTTAGGGCTCAATTCTAACCGGTTTATTCAATAGAACCTTCACATTCATCAAATGACCCCAAACAACAACACATCATGCACTCAATGCATCAAAGATCAACAATTATGAACACAACATGAATACTACTATCCATCACCAATCATGCATACATTCAAAGAAAATAGACATCACCACAACTACTCACTATGGATTTCAAAGATTTTCCATGCTCACATTTCACCATAAGTCCACTACCCAACATATGATCAAAACCAACTCAAACAATATAAGCATATGAAAGCTAAGTGTGCGCTGGTGCAAAATGTATACAAGTGAAATGACAAAACGGTGCAAGGGATAACAACCAGTAGAGAAATAAAAGAAAAAATAACTCCCCCAAACTTAGAATTTTACTATGTAAAAATTCTAAGTTTGGGGCTAAATGTTGTTACCTCCCTCCCTACACATCCAATGCTCTTCAAAGATCACCATTGCACCACTTGCTCCCTCTTTCCAAAGTTGGCTTTGTTTTCTTCTTCATTCTCCAAGAGAGTGTATCCACAATGTTACTCATCCATACCTACAAAAGGGACTAAGCTATCAAAACTACTAAAGCAATAAAAAAAAAATGAAAGCAATAAAACCTTGGGTTGCCTCCCAAGAAGATCGATTTTTTACGTCCTATGTCGGACGGATTTCTTGAGATGATTATCAAGTCACCCCCTTATCATCCTTGTGCTTGACCTTTTTTGCCCATCCAACTTTCTTAAATCCATTGAAACATCCACAAGCTAGCCCATCTGGCACTTCAATCATGTTATGGGAAGTTGATGTCTCATTCAAACCCAAACTTGCACAAGTGGCCTTTCTTGATTTAGGGGAGTTTTTAAAGAAAACTCCCCCAAACTTGGCCTTCTTTCCCATCTTCAAATCACTTTATTCCACTTTGGGGTCCTATTTTACAAAATTTACCTTAAAATATTCTCCCACCTTCTCTTTCATGGGCATTGGATCATGATTTCCCTTGGGGTTCCCAAATTCCCCATCCTCATCATCCCGGGATTTGCTATTTCTATAAATGTTGAACAAAACTATCTCATTGTTCACTTGAAGCTCCAACTCTCCTTTCCTCACATCAATTACGGCCCCTCCTGTTGCTAGACATGGCCTTCCCAAAATCAATGGGACGTATTTTTCCTCCTCCATATCCAAAACCACAAAGTCTACCGGAAAGATAAACTTATCGACTTTGACCAATACATCCTCCACTATACCCAAAGGGTACGTCATAAACGTGTCCGCCAATTGGAGGCTCATTGTAGTTGGTGTGAGCTCTCCCAAACCAAGGGTCTTGAAGATGGATAGAGGCATAAGATTTATACTAGCTCCCAAATCACATAAAGCACGAAATGTACCTCCATCTCCAATGACGCATGGCAAAGTGAAGGATCCAAGGTCCCAAAGCTTTGGAGGTAGCTTAGCTTGGATTATGGAGCTACACTCTTCGGTTAAGTGCACCGTCTCATAATCCACCATTTTTCTCTTGTTTGACATAATTTCTTTCAAGAACTTGGAGTAATGAGGCATTTGTTCAAGAGCTTCGGCAAAGGGGATATTTGATGTGTATCTTCTTAAACATCTCCACGAACTTGGAAAATTTGTTGTCCAAGCCCTTCTTCTTCAACCTTTGATGATAGGGAAGAGGCACTACATTATTGCCTTTGTCTTGTGGAGGAATGATCTCCTCATTTTTCTTCTCCCCTTCTTTCTCTTCTTCCCCTCTTGCCTCTTTTTCTTCCCTCACTAGCTCTTCTTGCTTCTCTTTCTATTGGTCATCTCTTTTGTCAACACCCTCGGGTGCCATTACCACTTCCTCCTCTTGTGGCATCTTGGGCCCTTCGTAGCTTGTTCCACTTCTCAACTTGATTGACTTGCATTGCTCTTTGGGGTTCAATTCCGTGGTTGAGGGGAATTGACCCGGCTTGTGTTGATTTCCATTCATATTGGCAATTTGACCCACTTGAATCTCAATGGCTTTCACATCATTCTTGATTCCCATCACCTCATTTGCCAAATGACCAATTTTATCATCTTGGCTTTCAATCTTTTGCCAAGTCTTTGTCATGAAACTCTTCGTCTCTCCCATGAATGTTGTTGGGAATAAAATGATACATGTTTTGATTAAATACCAAAACCGCCTGAGACATGCCTAAGTCAAAATTGAGAGTGTTCTAAAAATGATAGAACACATAGCATAAGGCTAGATGAGAAGCTGAAATGTTAAGCAGCTCTTAGATAATTAGATGCACAATTTGAGGGGGGAACCTATGCTTTGAAGATGATGAAGATCAAGTCCCCTCAAGGCTCAAATTCTGGAACTATCACTTATGATCAAGGACACTCTATGAAACAACAAATGCACTGATCAGGAGAGTTGTCCAAAGAAGATGTCCTTATACAGAACAAGATTATAAAGATCAAAGGACAAGTCCAATAAGATGCTCTGATCAGGAGAGTTGTCCAGAGAAAGTGTCCATATGCAAGATTGGTAAAATCAAAAGGACAAGCTTAATGACTCTGATCAGGAGAGTTGTCCAAAGAAGCTAGCCATATGCAAGAACAAGGTTACCTAGCTCAAAAGGACAAGGCTACTCAAAGGTTTTTGATCAGGAGAGTTGTCCAGAGAAGCCAACCCTATGTGAAAAATGCTCTGATGCTAAAAGACCAAGTATGCTGATCAGAAGAGTTGTCCAGAAGAGTTGTCTCAGCATGATTGAATCAGAACAGATGCTCTGAAGGTTGAAGGTCAACTATGCTGAAGAATTAGAGACAACTATACCCTAAAGAATTCCAATACAACATGCCTAGATCACTTTGAAGTGAAATAAAGGGAAAGAGTCAAGTCATTTGATAAAGAGCAAGCCAACCTTGCTGATGAGCAAGACTGCTGATAGTGATAAGAAGAGTTGTCCACTAGATAAGGAATGTTGTCCTATCATTGGATCAACCTTCAGAAGCCATGTCCAAGTCCTAACAAGAAGTCAAACATTGGAAAAAGTGCTACAGGAAGAAGACAAAGTCTTTCAAGCCGTTTATTACCCAAATGAGGACATGTCACTATCAAGAATCTGTCTTCCAGTTTGAAGAACTCAAGGAAGACATTTATAGCAATTTGGGGCTGCCTCTCCAACGGGCAAATCCTCCATTTTGTCTATAAATACAGAAGTGTGAAGACCATTTGAGAGCACCTCAACAGAATCCAACTACTCAAGTATTCTGAAACTCATAGAACATACAAGCTTTCAAAGACTATCTTAGTCTTCATACACTTCTTCTAAGCTGAACTCAATTGTATATCCATACACAAGCTTAGAGAGATATCCTATCCTTATACACTGATCTCCATTGTAAAGGATATCTCATTAGTTGGAACCTTACTTCAATCCTTACCCCTTTCAAGAAAGAAAGTGAGAAGGTTGTTGTAGTAGAAGTGGTAGGAGCTGACTGTTGAGAGAAGAACAGTTCAGTTCTAAGTTGAGAAGAGGGTACTAGGACTCTAGACATCCTAGGGATCAATTCACTAAGGAGTGGTGTTATTGATCAAGTGCACCTTGGCACTATAAAACAAGTTAATTCCAAGAGAGAAGGAATTATCCTGTTAAATCAGGGAAAGTGGACGTAGGAGCTTGAGTCTCTGAACCACTATAAATCTCATGTGTTGATTTACTTTATAAGTACATACATTCATTCAACACTGCACACAAAACTGATCTTTCAAAGATACCTATTCAAAGACTGTGCAAAACTGATTTGGACAAGTTCCCTGAAACTTAACTGGGCTGTTTTGGATTGACAAAGTGATTTCAGAGTCTTAAGGAGTCTAAACTTAAAGGGCCAACCACTATTCCGCACATATAACTCCTTTAGATAGTTATGCAACTAAGTACTCAAAAGTACTTAGTAGCTTGATTATCTTAGAAGAGTTAATCATCTTCAGCAGAGTTGTCCAAGACAACCTTGCTGAGTCTTGGTTTGATCTCAAGTTGAAAAAATTTGCATACAAGTGTATTCCCCCCCCCCCCCCATACACTTGTTATATACTCCTTTCAGGACCAACAAGTGGTATCAGAGCAGGGGTTCAAAGACCACTGCTTCTGAAAATCCATCTTGATTTTCAAAACTCTCATATTTGGTGTGGTCACTGAACTGATCTCTATCTGAAATCCATCACTTATTGACTGACTGATTATTATTGAGATATGGCCAACAACAATGCTGTTCCTCCACCTGCTGTTCAAGGATTGGACAATATGGCCACAAATCCAGTCAACCACATTTCTCATCACAAACTGCCCATGTTTTCAATAGACAATTATGATTTCTGGAAAATTAGAATGAGGGCTCATCTTGCATCTCTTCACACTGATATGCTAAGAGTAATCACAAGAGGACCTTTTGTGTTTACTCAAACTAACCCTAGATTGACAGATGAGCAAAGAGCAGATATAAGGGAACTGATTCCCAAAGATGAAGATGACTTCACTGCTGATGAAAAGAGGAAAGATAATTTGAATTATCTTGCCATGAACACCCTCTATCAAACAATTCCAGATGCAGTTATGGGTAGAGTCTACCACTGCACCACAGCCAAAGAAATTTGGGATACCCTTGCTGAAATGTGTGAGGGCACTGAAAAGATCAAGGAGAACAAGCTCCAAGTTGTTGTGCAGAAGTTTGAACAATTCTCAATGGAGTCTGATGAATCCATTGATAAATTTGCTGGTAGATTCACTGATGTGATGAATGAAATTAACTCATTGGGCAAGGTCTACACCAAGAGAGAGGTTGGATTGAAAATCTTGAGAAGCCTCACTCAAAAGTGGGATGTCTATGCTGTAATGATGCAGAACACCAAAGATCTCTCCACCATGCCCATGCAACAAATATTCTCAGAACTCAAAGCCTATGAGTTTGACCTAAATAGAAGAAAGCCTGTTGAGGAACCGTCAAATCCTACTAAGGGAGTGGCATTCAAAGACAAAGTTGTTGAACCAGAAATGCAACCCACTCCCAGATCATCAAAGACAGTCTCTAAGACTGAAATGAAGGAAGAACTAGCCTTGATGGCTAGAAGGTTTGACAAGCTCAACACAAGGTTTAGTAGATACAAGAAATTCTACCAAGACAACAAATTCAGGAGAAGATACAACTCCCCTGAAGGTCAGGCTGAGGACAAAAAGCCTGAAGAGAAAAGATCAGAGGACAAGTCCTCTGATAGGAGAAGATCCAGTAGAGCTGACCCTTCATCATCTAAGAGAAGAGAAGAATCCAAGAAGGATGATGATGAAGATCTGTGCTATAATTGCAAAAAGAAAGGGCACTTCCAGTATGATTGCCCTGAATTGAGCTCTAAAGAAAGAAGAGAGAGGCAAGCCAAAAGAGATAAAAAGTTCACCAACAGAAAGGCCATGATGGCTGGTGATGAATCTGAAAGTGCTGAAAGCTTCAACTCTTCTGATGGATTATTCTCCAACAGTGAAGATGATGATGATGTTTGCAACATGGCTCTTGAGGATGATGAGGTATCCTCTACTTCTAGTTCACCATCATTCATCTCACAAAACACTAGTGAGGTTAACCTGAAACTTTCCTTAGGAAAGTTGATAGAAGATTTCACTAGATTACAAGAATTTCATGACAATTGTGTGAGAGAAAATGAAAGATTGGCTACTGAACTTACCAAGAACTCTGAGGTAGCTGTTGATGTCAAGTCTACTGAGTTGTATCAACAAGTTTTGAGAGAGCTTAAGGAAGCAAATCTCAGGATAGTTGATCAACAAAAGGAGATTGATAATCAACTCCTCTCTCAGAAAAGAAAAGATTTTGAACTAAAAATTCTGAATGCCAAATTTGAAAACCTCTCACATGAATATGATATTCTTAAATCAAGTGAAGAGAGCCTGAAATTAAAGATGTCTGCTTTGAACAAATCCTCTAGAGCAATAGAGGAAATTCAAAGTTATCAAAGACTTATGGCTCAAAGAAGTGGATTGGGTTTTGATCCATTTGAATCTTCACCTTGTCTTAGTGTTGCATCTACAAGTAACACTAAAAAAATCTTTGTTAAATCAGTGGTACAACAAGCTGAAAATGAAATAATCCAGCCACTGAACAAAGGAAAGGGCAAATTGAATGAGATGTCTACTCTAGTGCTTCAGGAGACTAGACCCAAACCTCTGGAAAAGGTCAAGGCTCCTGAACATGAGAAAAATGTTGGTCAGCAGAGTAGACCCAATGGAAGGGCAACTCTCCTGAACAATGTTCAGAGGAGTTATCCAAGGTATAATTAGCCTAGGCCAACTCATCTGAGAAAGCCTCAGCTGAATAGACCTAAGGACAACTACCCTCAAAGGCAGAATAAAATGAGACAACCAAAACCCTTCATGCCAAAGGGTAATAAAAATGCCTTTCCTCAAAGATTTCATCAAATTGCACAAAGAACTCATAAGTTCAGGAGAGTTGACAACTCCCCTGAAACCTACAGAGTTAACACATTCACACATACTTTCCCAAAGGCATTTAAGGGAAAGACAGTGTATGTTGATGCACAAGGAAATCAACTTAGCCACCTTGAATCAATCAGGGTTATTAGGCAAGTTTGGGTTCCCAAAGGTACAGCTAACCTCTCAGGACCCAAAACTCAAAGGGTACCTAAACCTATCTAAATGCAGGTACCATTGGGCCACAAGAAGAGGAGCATGAACAAAAAGACAGCATGGTACCTTGACAGTGGATGCTCAAGGCACATGACTGGAAACAAGGAACTCCTCACTGACTTCATTGAAAAAGAAGGCCCAAATGTCACCTTTGGAGACAGCTCACAAGCAACAACAAAAGGTTATGGTACTTTGATGATTGGTAACATCAAAGTAACCAATGTATCTTATGTAGCTGGTCTCAAATATAATCTCCTAAGTATCAGTCAATTCTGTGACAAAGATTTTAAAGTTGAGTTCTCAAGTGGAAAGTGTCTAATTAAGGATAAAACTCAACAAACATTACTGACTGGAACTAGGAAGGGAAATGTGTATTTTGCAGACTGGGAAAAGTCTACTGATGCTGCATGTTTCATTGCTAAAAGTTCTAGTGAACAAAGTTGGCTATGGCACAAGAGGCTAAACCACCTGAACTTCAAATCTATGAATAAACTTGCTAGAAATGCATTAGTCAAAGGACTGCCTAATGAGGTTTTCATTAAAGAACATGTGTGTAAGCCATGTCAAGAAGGAAAACAGATTAAAGCCTCATTCAAAGGTAAACCAGTCATCTCCACTGAAAGGGTACTTGAACTTCTACATATGGACCTGTTTGGACCAATTAACCCTTGAAGCATAAATGGTAGAAAATACACATTGGTGGTAGTAGATGACTTCTCTAGGTTCACATGGGTAGTATTTATCCTTAATAAGAAGGAAACACAAGTCAAACTACCTGAACTTCTTAAGAGATTGTCAAATGAGAAAAGCCTTAGCATTATCAAGATAAGATCTGATAAAGGCACTGAGTTCATAAATTCATACATCAATGAGTATTGCTTATCTAATGGAATAGCTCATGAAACCTCAGCAGCTAGAACTCCTCAACAAAATGGAGTTGCAGAAAGAAGGAATAGAACCTTAAAAGAAGCTGCTAGAACTTTAATTGTTGATTCAAATTTACCTAAGAGGTTTTGGGCTGAAGCTATAAATACTGCATGCCATACTCAGAATAGATGTTTGATTACTAAGGGGCAAGGCAAAACCCCCTATGAACTCTGGAAAGGAAGAATGCCTAAAGTGTCATATTTTCATATATTTGGTTGTAAATGTTTCATTCACAATAATGGGAAAGAACAGTTGAAAGCTTTTGACAGCAAAGCTGATGAGGGAGTATTCCTTGGATACTCTCAAATCAGTAGAGCTTTCAGAGTCTACAACAAGAAAACCCTTATAGTGGAAGAAACACCTCATGTTGTGTTTGATGAGTCTATCTTTGAGATCAGGAATGACCATTTGGAACCTGAAGAAATCACACAGAGGATAACCAGATTAAGCCTAAAAGACAAAGACACTGAATTCATAGATGTTGTTCAAGCAAATTTACCTGAAAAGCTCACATTGGACAACAATCCTGAAGGCAACCTTCCTGAGACAAACCCCACTGATGGAAATGGTGAACTGAATGATCCAATCCCAGTTCACATCCAGGTAACAACTACCAATGAAGAAGCAGTTCCTGCTGAGGTAGTTAATGGGTCAAATAATCAAGGGGGAACTCAAAATGTTGAAAATGCCAATGTCCCTGACATTGAGGACAACACCCCTGATTATGATCCTGAATTAGATCCTGCATTAAATTATCCTGAATTCTATGATCAAAATGACTCACCTTCAGTAGAGGACAACTCTACTGAAGAGATCAGAAAAAGAAGGACTTGGTTGTCTGACCATCCTACTGACCTAATACTTGGCGATCCAAGTATTGGAGTCAAAACAAGAAGATTTCATGGTGAAAGTGCTCTTTTCTGCTGTTTCTTGTCAGAACAAGAACCAAGTGACATTGAGGAAGCACTTCAAGATGCCAATTGGATCACAGCAATGCAGGAAGAACTCAACCAATTTACCAGAAATGAAGTATGTGAGCTGGTTGATAGACCTTCACATCAAGATGTTATTGGAACCAAGTGGGTGTTCAAGAATAAAAAGAATGAAAATGATGTGATTGTCAGAAACAAAGCAAGACTAGTGGCAAAAGGCTATTGCCAACATGAAGGCATTGATTATGATGAGACATTTGCACCTGTGGCAAGGCTGGAAGCAATAAGGCTTTTCTTAGCCTATGCAGCCCACAAGAGGTTCAAAGTGTATCAAATGGATGTCAAGAGTGCCTTTCTAAATGGAGTCTTGAAAGAAGAAGTCTATGTGGAGCAACCACCAGGTTTTGAAGTTGGAAACCAAGTTTACAGACTGAAGAAAGCTCTATATGGACTCAAACAGGCCCCTAGGGCTTGGTATGATACATTGTCACAATTCCTATTGGATCATGGATTCACCAAGGGAACTGTGGACAGAACTCTCTTCAGAATCTCTGAAGGAGAGGACATCTTGCTTGTCCAGATTTATGTAGATGACATAATTTTTGGATCCCCTAATGAGAAGCTGTGTGAGAAATTCTCCAAGCTCATGCAAAGCAAGTTTGAGATGTCCATGATGGGGTTGATGAACTTCTTTTTGGGTCTACAAGTCAAGCAAACAAAAGAAGGAATCTTCATCAACCAAGCTAAGTACACCAGAGAAATGATCAAGAAATTTGGGTGTACATCAAGCAAGCCAGTAAGGATCCCAATGAATACTAATTGGAAGATGGATCCTGATGAAAGTGGTGTTCCAACCAACTCCACTGAGTATAGAGGAATCATTGGATCACTCCTCTATCTCACTGCCAGCAGACCTGACATCACCTTTGCAGTAGGTGTTTGTGCAAGGTTTCAAGCAAATCCTAAGAAAAGTCACCTTGAAGCTGCAAAAAGGATCTTGAGGTATCTCAAAGGCACTGAGAATTTAGGCCTTTGGTACCCTGCTGATGACAACATTGAGCTAACTGGCTACTCAGATGCTGATTATGGAGGATGCAGAATTGACAGAAAATCCACTTCAGGAACTTGTCAATTTTTGGGCAACAAACTCATATTTTGGTTCTCCAAGAAACAAAATATAGTGGCTACTTCCACCACTGAAGCTGAATATGTTGCTGCTGGAAGTTGTTGTGCTCAAATCCTCTGGCTAAGACAACAACTCAAGGACTACAAAGTTAACTCTACTGAAGTGCCAATATTCTGTGATAACAATAGTGTCATTGCTATATCACAAAATCCTGTCTTACACACAAGATGCAAACATGTGGAAATCAAGCATCACTTCATTAGAGATCATGTGGAGAAGAAGGATATTAAGCTAGTGAAGATCCATACAGATCATCAAAAAGCTGATATACTAACTAAGCCACTTGCAGAGGCAAGGTTCCTGGAATTATCAGCAGAGTTGGGTCTTCTTGATCCAGGGAAGTTGGACAAATGAGTCCAAAGAAGTTCATTGATTAAGGGGGAAATAAACTCAAAACTTCAGCAGACTTGGTCAAGTCTACTGAAATTCAGAAAAGATGACCTTACCTCTTCAGGACACTTGTCCCTTGAAATTCAGGACACTTGTCCACAGCTTTTCAGGACACTTGTCCATGTAGGGTCAGATAAGTTGTCCTAGCTATCAAACCAAATCTTGGTATGATAAGCACCTATTTTTGGTGATCAATGCCTATTTCGAAATTTGTCCCATTGAAATACAGTTTTCACCTTTCTGGGATTTAATTTGTCTCCCACCCAAAATGTCACTTTCCATGCATTAAATGCTAAGATTTAACTCTTTTTTGCATTAATCTTTTTGGGACATGATCTATCTCGAAAAACCCCCAGCCTTAAACAAACATTAAAACCACCCACGTTTTGAATAAAACAGTTCTTTCACTGTTACATTGGTTTTAGACCATTGGATCAAAAATGGACAACTCCCCTGAAATCAATCCTAGCCGTTCATTTTGGATTTCCATTTTTGATCACCTTTGAATTGCATCAAGACTTCACCAACTCATTGACAAACATTCCTTTTAGAATATTCACAAGTCTTAAGATCCCCACAAACACTTCTTCCCCAAGTATTCGAAACCCTAACTCAAATTTTCTTCAAACTCTCTCAAAGCCTTCTCACAAATTTCAATGGCCCCCAAAGTTAAACCAGAAATGCTTGTTGATTTCTCCAACAAGGCTCTAGACCTTGATTTTGGCTACTTAAGCAACAAAAATAATCTTCATTTTGAGCCAATAGTATCCTTTGAGAGTGAGGATCCTGAAATCACACCAACCTTAAGATGGTTGAGGAGAGCTGGACTTCAAAAGTTCATGGAGGAAAGACCAAGTTCATGCTTGGAAAGTTACATGGCAGAATTCTTTGCTTTTCTCAAGTGGAGAGGCAAACCTGAAGATGGTGAAGTATCCACCAGATTGTCCTATATAGCAGAAGGAGAGGAAGAAGAGAGATTTCATAGAGTGAAATTCTCCTCAGAAGATCTGGAAGGAGCTTCTGGATTGCCTTATGAGGGAAGGAATCCAGAAGTTTATGGTACTGGCCATGAAAATGAGATAGCTCAAGAATGGCTATTGATTCCAGGCTCCATTTCTTCAACACAGAACAAGAAGACTCTCAAGCCAGAATTTCTTAACCTCTTTGAGGTAGTTGCTAAGAGCCTCTTAAGCAACACTGGAAGCTTGGAGCAGGTCAGCCATCCAAGAATCAGAATCATGGCTGCCATTATTGATGTCAGTGACAAGGGCATCAAGTTTGATTGGAGGACCCTCATCATGTCTGAGATGATGAAGGAAAAGGCAAAATTCAAGGTGAAAACCCACAACAAGGTGGTGCTAGAAGGGAAAATCAAGTATTGCACCAGGGCAAGCTTGTTGATTGAAAGATTTTCCCACTACTCTCAAATGCAGACCTTTGCAAAACCCCTCCCACCCCAAAAGATCTTGTTCAGAAAGCTCAGCAAGAAAACTGAGCAGAGAAGGATGCTTATGGCCAAACCTGCTGAAGAACAGGTTGAAGAAAAGCCTAAGATGAAGAAGAGAACCAAGGCCAGGGCTGTCAAAACAAGGAAAATGTCTCAGTTGTCTTCAAGAGAAGCCTCAGGAGCATCAGCTGAAGTTGATGCAGTGGCAGAAGAGGGAGTGGATGTGCCTTCTGACCACTCAGAAGAGTTGAGGAGGAAGTACAATGAGACTAGGCAAAAGAAGAAGGGTGATAAGAGGATCAGGGAAGTTGTCCCTAAAAAGGAAGGTGAAGGAAGTGGGAGCAGTAGGGCCAGCAAGAGAAGGGCCAAGCCTACTGAGAAAGTGTTGGAACTTCAAGAAGAGAGGTCTCTTCAATTGGCTCTAAGGGAAAGCAGAGCTGAAAGCAGAATCAAATCTAGATCAAGAACCAACTCATCTGGTTCTGGAACTCCAGAATCCAAGATCCCTGAAAGTCAACCTATAGAGGCCAACATCCCTGAGTTTCAGAATCTTGAGCCCAACTCCCCTGAAACCCATGTTACCCCTTCCAACCAACCCATTACCCCTGTAGATCTCACTAAGAGATACTCCCCTGAAGGAAGTGTGCAAAGAAGTGGCATTGATGTGCTTGCAGACTTAGCAGTAGATGAGATAAGACTCCTGTCTCCCCTTGACTCATCCATGCTCAACTATTCAAAATTCTTAGAACATGCACTCAATGAGCCAACCCCTCTGAGTAAAGCCCCTTCAGATTCATTGCTCTCTAAAGCAACTGAAGTACCTTCATTTGAGCCTAACACTTCTGAAGCCAACATCCCTGAACTTAACCTGCCTAAAGCCACTCTAGGAGAACCCAGAGCCAACTCCCCTATAACCCAAAGTCCCCATTCAAGTGGAGATGAGGAGGAGTATACTTATGAAAGTATGCTCAGAGGAGAAGCAAAGGCTACTGTGGACAGTTTGTATCCACAACTTGCTGAATTTCCAAGAATTCAGAAGATATTTCATGATCTAAGGATGCTTGTTGATGTAAAAGACAAGTCTATGATGGAGATATCACAAGTCATCCAAGATAAGGGTGCAAACTGGTGGCAAATAGAGGAGAACAGATTGCTAAACTTTGCTGGAGTTTCAAAGACAAGATTTCTCATTGATGAGGAAAGTTTTGCAAAGCTAGTAGCTGATAAAATTGAGGAGGAAAAAGAAAGAAAAGCTAAGGGAATCAAACACCCTGACAGTAGCTCCAATGATGATGATTCCCCTGATGATCCCTCAAACCCTTCAAATCCCAACCCTCCTGAAACCCCTCAAGCCAACCTCCCTGAACCCTCTCAACCCAAGTCTTCTGTAGCAGATAGACTTTCCAACCCTCCTAGAACCTACCATAGGAAAGGCTCTGTGTCATCAGAGGTGTTGACCAAGGGTGGTAACACAACCAAGGACACATCTGCCAATGAAGGTTCTTCTGAACCCAAGGCACAGCCTAAAGATGTTGAGGTTCCTGTACTAGAGGCTAGTTTGATTAAGGCCTATTCAGTGTCAGAAGAGTTGGACACTGATCAGCCCTTAATCATTCAGGATGACTCAGTGGCTGCTGAGATAAGCACTGTGATCTCCTCACAACTGCCATTCTTGAACCTTGTTGAAGGTGAAGATGTTGCAGGATTAAGAGAAGGAGTTGAAAAGAAGAGGATAGTTGAAAAATCAGAGGGAGTTGTGGATGAAAGAGAGGTAGTCATCACTAAGATAGTGAGTGTACCACCATATGAGGGTGGAATAAGTGAGGAAGGACAGGTTATTCTTGAAGTCAAATCTGAACTTCAGGAATCCCTTGATGAAAGGAGGCCTGATTCCTTGGGTGAGAACATCTTAAAAGAAGGGAGAAAAGAACAAGTTGAAAATGAGAAGAAGACTGCTGATGTATCAGAGTCTTATACAAAAGAAATTGAGGGTGATGAGTGCTTATTTCCTAACTTGTTTGATCTGTCTAATATTGCAGGTATCTCTCTTGACCAAATTTTTGCAGATGAGTTCTTAACAGATGCACCTATCCAAGTAGATACAGGCTCAGCTCAGGCCTTACTTGGAATGCAATCAGAGAAGTTGGACTCCTTGGCTCATAAAGTCCAATCTGCTCATGCTGAAACTTCAGGAGCATTGAATGAGCAAGGAAGGACTCTAGCATCTGTAGAAATGAGGCTCACTGGCTCTGAAGATGTTGTGCTACCAACCCTTGAAGCAAGGATTAGTGGTGTGGAAACTGGCCTCCAAACCATTTCCACTGAAGTTCAAAATGCCAAATCCACCATGGAAGCCATCTCAGAGGAGGTCAAGAAAGAGCAAAAGCTGCTGAGAGACAATCACAATGCCAATGTCAAGGCTCTCAGGCTAACTGTCAAGCAAGCTCTTGGAAAGAAGACAGCACTGCAAAAGAAAAGAGCTGAAGAGCAAAGACTAGCTATGGTAAAAGCAGCCTCTGAAAAGTTTTCCCAAGAAGTATTGGCCAACATTGCTGAAGGTGCAGTGGCCAACCTCACTGAGCTTCTTAAAACCCAACTGGATGCAACCCTGAAAGCAACCTTGGAGGAGGTTGTCCAACAAAAGATGAAGCCTGTTCTAGCTTTTCTTAGCTTGAGCAGTGATAGAATGCAAAATATACATGATGAAAATGTGTATTTGTTGGAAGAGATGAAATCCCTAAACCAGGCCCAATCCCTGATGGCCTCAACAATGAGTGACCTCAAGCCCCAGTGTTTTGATGCTGCCAAAAAGGGGGAAAGGGAAAGAGCTAGAGCAAAAGGTGCCTTGGTAATTGGGAGCCCAGTCAAAGGGAAAGACAAAGCTGCTGAAGGAAAAGGAAAAGAGCCTGAAGTGCTGAATTTGGAAGAACTGAATGAAGAAGAGCAATTAGCACTTGCAGTAAAGAATTCTATGGCCTCAGCTCAAGAAGAAAAGATGAGGTTACAACAAAGACCAGGTGGTGAAGTGTCTGGTTTGGACAAAGATGATGAAGGTGTCCAAACTAGAGGAAAGATCAAGAGGGCAAAAGGAAAGAAAAGACAAGTTGAGACATTCACTGACTTTCCTAGCAGCCTTGATCTTCCACCTGAATTCAGAATTGATGAGGATGAGCCTACATCAAAGATGCTGAAGAGCCCAAAGCTGCTGAAAAAGACAAGTCTTCTGAATCTGACAAAAGTGCTGAAGGTCCCAAGTCCACTGAAGACATTGAAGAGCTATTTGCTGAAGGATTTGGACCTGAACCTAAGAAGAAGACAACTGTCCTATCTCATGATCCATCAAAGCTGTTTCATGAAGGGTATGGCAAAGACCCTGAAACACAACAGAAGCTGGCCATGATGAGGGCCCAAGAGAAAATGGATTTGATAGAAGAAGTTAACAGAGCAAGAGATAAGAGAAGAGCAAACTTTCAAAAACCAAGAAGGAGAAGAGCAACTTACAGCAAGATGAAGCCTCAGCTTCTGATCCCAATGGACACCAAATATCCACATTTGGATAAATGGGTGCCAATTCATCTGAATGATACATGGGAAGAGGCAAAAAGGGAGTTTGTCTATGACTATTATGTCATTGACAGATGGAATGGAGGAGATGCAAACTCTGCCTTCACTGAGTTCATGCTGGAATACTACAGAGAGTTGTATCAACAATTACTGGCAGCTGCTGACATTGCAAAAATTGAACTCAATGCTCCCAAGCCTATCATCTATATGCCTCCAAAGCTTGATGGATGGATTGACCAAGCAAGGATCCTAAGGGAGTTCATAGAAATTCTGAAACTGAACAAGATGACCCTTGGACCTAAAGGAACCAACCAGGAAGCCATGGAACTCAAGAGGAGAGTGTGGGCACAATATGGGATGGTGCCACCTCCTGAGGATGATCTCTAAGAATGGCTAAGTCTTCTGACTCTTTCTGGATGAAAAATTATCTTATCTGAAGATATTTTTGCTATATGGTCAAATCTGCTGAAATTTGGACAAGTCTGCTGATATGTGCATTGACATGTTGTTTGCTCTGACATGGTTTAGAATGAACTGATACAAGAGTAAATGCATTCTACTTTGAAATATGGAATATCTTGTATTAGTCAGCTCTGATACTTGAAATAGTTTATTTTGCCCTGATCCTATGTTTAGTATGTATATCCTGATTTGTAATGATTTCATGCTCTTATAAGTTATCTTCAACTATAAACATGCTTGTAATGATCTTTTATATGAATGATAGTTGAACTACTTTTGAATCAAGATACATTATTACAGAAATCTCTCTATACCTAGCTATGAAACCTACTTGCAACAAAAACAGTGAATACACTAACACATTGTCTTTTCAGGAATATTGATCTTAGTCATGTCTTCTGAAGATATGTGTAATAGGTGTAGACAAGTCACTTTTGCTTATAATGTGTAGGTTTTGGCATCATCAAAAAGGGGGAAATTGTTGGGAATAAAATGATACATGTTTTGATTAAATACCAAAACCCCCTGAGACATGCCTAAGTCAAAATTGAGAGTGTTCTAAAAATGATAGAACACATAGCATAAGGCTAGATGAGAAGCTGAAATGTTAAGAAGCTCTTAGATAATTAGATGCACAATTTGAGGGGGGAACCTATGCTTTGAAGATGATGAAGATCAAGTCCCCTCAAGGCTCAAATTCTGGAACTATCACTTACGATCAAGGACACTCTATGAAACAACAAATGCACTGATCAGGAGAGTTGTCCAGAGAAGATGTCCTTATACATAACAAGATTATAAAGATCAAAGGACAAGTCCAATAAGATGCTCTGATCAGGAGAGTTGTCCAGAGAAAGTGTCCATATGCAAGATTGGTAAAATCAAAAGGACAAGCTTAATGACTCTGATCAGGAGAGTTGTCCAAAGAAGCTAGCCATATGCAAGAACAAGGTTACCTAGCTCAAAAGGACAAGGCTACTCAAAGGTTTTTGATCAGGAGAGTTGTCCAGAGAAGCCAACCCTATGTGAAAAATGCTCTGATGCTAAAAGACCAAGTATGCTGATCAGAAGAGTTGTCCAGAAGAGTTGTCTCAGCATGATTGAATCAGAACAGATGCTCTGAAGGTTGAAGGTCAACTATGCTGAAGAATTAGAGACAACTATACCCTAAAGAATTCCAATACAACATGCCTAGATCACTTTGAAGTGAAATAAAGGGAAAGAGCCAAGTCATCTGATAAAGAGCAAGCCAACCTTGCTGATGAGCAAGACTGCTGATAGTGATAAGAAGAGTTGTCCACTAGATAAGGAATGTTGTCCTATCATTGGATCAACCTTCAGAAGCCATGTCCATGTCCTAACAAGAAGTCAAACATTGGAAAAAGTGCTACAGGAAGAAGACAAAGTCTTTCAAGCCGTTTATTACCCAAATGAGGACATGTCACTATCAAGAATCTGTCTTCCAGTTTGAAGAACTCAAGGAAGACATTTATAACAATTTGGGGCTGCCTCTCCAACGGGCAAATCCTCCATTTTGTCTATAAATACAGAAGTGTGAAGACCATTTGAGAGCACCTCAACAGAATCCAACTACTCAAGTATTCTGAAACTCATAGAACATACAAGCTTTTAAAGACTATCTTAGTCTTCATACACTTCTTCTAAGCTGAACTCAATTGTATATCCATACACAAGCTTAGAGAGATATCCTATCCTTATACACTGATCTCCATTGTAAAGGATATCTCATTAGTTGGAACCTTACTTCAATCCTTACCCCTTTCAAGAAAGAAAGTGAGAAGGTTGTTGTAGTAGAAGTGGTAGGAGCTGACTGTTGAGAGAAGAACAGTTCAGTTCTGAGTTGAGAAGAGGGTACTAGGACTCTAGACATCCTAGGGATCAATTCACTAAGGAGTGGTGTTATTGATCAAGTGCACCTTGGCACTATAAAACAAGTTAATTCCAAGAGAGAAGGAATTATCCTGTTAAATCAGGGAAAGTGGATGTAGGAGCTTGAGTCTCTGAACCACTATAAATCTCCTGTGTTGATTTACTTTATAAGTACATACATTCATTCAACACTGCACACAAAACTGATCTTTCAAAGATACCTATTCAAAGACTGTGCAAAACTGATTTGGACAAGTTCCCTGAAACTTAACTGGACTGTTTTGGATTGACAAAGTTATTTCAGAGTCTTAAGGAGTCTAAACTTAAAGGGCCAACCACTATTCCGCACATATAACTCCTTTAGATAGTTATGCAACTAAGTACTCAAAAGTACTTAGTAGCTTGATTATCTTAGAAGAGTTAATCATCTTCAGCAGAGTTGTCCAAGACAACCTTGCTGAGTCTTGGTTTGATCTCAAGTTGAAAAGATTTGCATACAAGTGTATTCCCCCCCCCCCCCCCATACACTTGTTATATACTCCTTTCAGGACCAACAAATGTTATAAACATTTCTTCCATGGTAAGCTTTGAGGACGACTCTTCGATCACACCATCTCGTGCATTGAAGTTCGATGGTGGTTGAATGGCATTGTGTGGGTTAGCATATGAGAAATTTTCATGGTTTCTCAAGCCAAGATGATATTGGTTCGGATTAGGAGGGTGATAATTCCCATGATTTTGTCTTTCGCCCCAACCTTTTTCTCTAAAATTCCGGTCTCTTTGGTTGTTCATGTAATGGGCCTCTTCGTATTGTGCATCATTAGGCTCCACTAGTGCTTTGGCCGTCATCAAAGAGATCAACTTATCCACTTTGTTGGATAAATTGACATTTTCCTCCGAATCTTTAGTAGAAACTATCTTTCGGTTTTGCCTTCGTTCGGAGGGCCATTGATTTCCATTTTTTGCCATCTCTTCCAAAAGAACATAACCTTCCTCCGTCATCTTCCCCAATAACGATCCTCCACCCACCGAAGCATCCACCATTCCTCTTGTCCGGTGGTCCATTCCGTTGTAGAAGTAGCAAATGAGTTGGTCTCATGAGAAACCATGTTGTGGGCAACTTCTAATAAAATCCTTGAAGCGCTCACATGCTTTGGCCAGAGACTCATCATTATCTTGTCGAAACGAAGATATTTTCCCTCGTATTTGGATGGTCTTGCTTGGGGGGAATACTTCATCAAGAATTCATCGACAAGGTCATTCCAATTTTCAATAGTTCTCAAATCAAGGGAGAGATACCATTGCTTAGCTCGATCTCGGAGGGAGAAGGGGAATAGTTGCAATCGAATGTAATCTTGAGGAACCTGATTGATCTTAATTGTCCCACTTATCTCGAGGAATTGAGACAAGTGGAGGTTAGGATCCTCCTTAGAAAGTCCACCAAATTTATTGTTTTGGACCATAACAATCAAGGCCGGCTTGAGCTCGAAATTGAGAGCATCCACGGGTTCCCGGCCCGCTCCTCCATACGGCCTCGGAATTGGGCGGAAATGATCTCTTAGTACCCTTTGTGGTCGATTTCCCCCATTCCCATTCGGTTCCAAAAATCCATCCACATCTTAGTTTCCTACTTCCTCCTCGACCTCTTCTACAATCAGATTTTCCCTTTGATTCATTTCTTCCAACTCAACTATTCTTCTCTCGACGTTTCTTCTTCGACAATTAGCTTCAATCTTCGGGTCTAGAGGCAACAATTCTTGATGGTTCCTCCTAGATCGTGTGATCATCAGCCTTGTCTATCAAATGTTCGAAGGAGAGTGAGAATCACAAGCAAAATAGAAATAACAAACAAAAATATTTTTAGAATTTTTGAAGAATAAAGAAAGCAATTAAAGTGTCTATACTAAAACTCTATCAACCTACACTCTGGAACTAAAAAAACCTCCCCGGCAACGGCGCCATAAACTTGATTCATGTATTATCTAACACTAAAATACACAACCGCAAGTGTACGGCGTATACTGTAGCGTGATAAGTACAAGGTCGATCCCACAAGGAGGTGTAGTGTAAAAGCGTATTTTGTTGATTGAATTCTAATTAGACGTGATCGATAAGTTTGAAAGTTGTAATTACCCCTAATTATCTACCAACTTGTCACAAGTAAACAATTAAAAGAGTAATAAGAGAATCGATCAAATACCATGCAAATCACGAAAATGAATAAGATATGATTAAAACTCAAAAAAGAGAAGGTAGGTTCCAAGGCATTGGCAATATTTAGATATTCGTCTATGATTTATGACTCATTCAAATGGCAATTAAGTTTGTCCTCTTATAAGGTTGACCACTAAAGAAGAATTAATCAATCTATCGATCAAACTAATCCAAAGGAAAATACAATATAAGTTCGTATCTCTACCTCACAAATATTGTATCACCTAAATTAGCCAAAAGGATTATTCGATTCCCTCCCAATAATTAATCCTCTCTCGAGCTCATAATAATATTGGGTGGTATGCTTATGTACAATTAATGGAATAAATCTCTCGATACTACCCCAATTAACAATAGATCAAACACATTATCATGACCAATAATAATATGCTTACATATAAGAATTAAGCACACAAATAAGAGACAAACACCATTTAAAATAAGAAATTAGTTCATAAACTTCAATCTAAATATTTACAAAGCCCTAGAACCAAAAGTGTTCTAGCCAACAATCAACATAATCAAATTAACACAAACTAATGAAATAACCAAATAAAAAGAAAGAGAAATTAAGAGGAAGCTTAGTTTAATGGATGATGGGTAATTGAATTCCAAAGCTCTTGGTGCCTCTTTGCTTGATTTGATGGAGAATTGGTGGAGAAGATGATGATTACCTCCAATTATGTGTTTGTATGTGTAAGAGTGCTTGAGAAAGGGGTTAATTGTCTTTGAAATTCAAGAAAATAGGTATTTATAGTGTTGGGGTAGGGTTTGGGGTAAGTTTTGCACTTAAGTCCCTCAAAAAAGATGAAAATACACAAAATACCCTGAAACAGAGGCCACTCGGCCGAGTTGAGGGATGATTTTGTGAGTCGCAGGTTGGTCACGGACTCGGCCGTTTCTGAACACTCGGCCGTTTTGATTTTTCACTTCCACTCGGACGAGTGGAATGACTCGGCCGAGTCATCTTGCACCTCAAACTTGTTTTGTGTGTAACTTTCGACTCCGACCTCCGATTGACTCGATTCTTCCTTCCATTTCACTCTATTTTTCGAGCCAGATCCAATGGTGCACTCCTATCTCTGGTCCAGTGAAGTGTGGTACGTGTTTTGCACCCAAATTCCTTCATTTTTTCTACAAAATCAACAAAACACCACATTTCTCTTACTTTGACCAAACCATCATATTCAACACATAAATCAATGTAATCACAATAAAAATGACCTTCACATGTGCATAAAAAATGTGTAAATTCCACCTGAATCACTCAAGTTTTAAAAGTTGTCTTCCATTCATCCCCAGGACGGATACGAATCTGATGGTACCCACTACGGAGGTCAAGCTTGCTGAAATAGGACACACCACTGAGTTGATCCAATAAGTCATCCAATCTTAGAATAGGGAACCGATAACAAACTGTTATTTTATTAATAGCCCGACTATCTACACACATCTGCCAAGATGCATCCTTTTTCGGGGTAAGGAGTGCGGGTACAGCACACAGGCTTAAGCTCTGTTGAACCACACCTTTGAGAATTAACTCCTCTACTTGACGACGAAGCTCGACATGCTCCATCGGGCTCATCTGATAATGGGGCCGATTTGGGAGTGATGCCCCCGGTACCAAATCTATCTGATGTTGAATGTCCTGAAGAGGTGGTAGGCCGGACGGTAACTCCTCTGGGAAAACATTCACAAATTCTGCAATCAAGGCTGCCACGGCTGGGGGAAGAGTGGTTTTGTGTTCTCTAGTCTCAACTCCAATAAGTAGCACCAATAGAGGGGCAACAAATAACTCTTTGAGAAAATCAGCCTTTGACAATAATAAAATAGAAGCATTCGACAATTCAGGTGACGGAACCGAAGAGTGCAATACAATTCTAGATCCATCAAATACGAAACTATGCGTGTCCATTCTGCCATCATGAAACCACAGATCTATCAAATTGCCACGAGCGCCCCAACAATAAGTGGCACGCGTCCATAGGCACCACATCACACCAAACAGAGTCCCTGTATTTATTTCCAATACACAAAGACACTAACACACGCCAATCAACCGTTATAGAATTTCCACGTTGAATCCATGCTAAAGTATAAGGGGAAGGGTGAGGTTCAGTAGGCAAATTTAATTTACTCAAAGCATCCACAGAAATGACATTCTCACATGAACCTGAATCAATAATAAAATGATAAACTTTACCATTAATGGTGCAAGTGGACGTAAAGATGTGGTGGCATTGTGCATCCGTAGAAGATGTACCTTTCGGTGCCAAGCAAATGCGACGGAGAACCAACATCTGACCCACGTCTCCGTCTATATGCTCCTCGGGTATGTCATCTTGCCTCTCATCATCGAAAATGGGAGGGCCCTCATACACTGTCGTTTCCCAATCGTCCATGAGCATTTTTCGCTGGCGCACGCGAGGGCAAGCGGCACGTCTGCGTCCCGCCTCCCCACAACCAAAGCAGTGCATTGATGAAGATCCGCATCCTGGTGAGTGGTGGGTGGGGTCGGTAGTGTCAGACGCGCTACCCAGGGGCTACAGGTTGTGAAGGGGGAAAACGAGGAGCAAAAGTACCCGATCCAGATGGGCGGCGAGTGTGTTGTTGCTCTAAGAGCAAGGCACGTGGATGAGCTTCGGATACTAACAAAGAAGCGAGTAACGTCAAAGTGTCTTGGAGGGCAGGTTTTAAACCCCCCAAATATCTCGAAACCAATTGTTGTGAATCTCGAACGTCGATCCGGGATAGGTACTGATAGAACTCCTCTGTGTAGGCGTCCACGAATCTCGATCCCTGTCTCGGTGTGTGTAAACGCTGGTATAACGTGCTTTCGTAATTGTGGGGAAGGAATTAACGCTCAAGGTATTTTCGAAATATTTCCCAAGCGACCAAGCGTGGTTTTCGATCCTGGATTCTTGCCTGCTTGAGTTGCTTCCACCAAGACGACACACGGTGAAGAAACCGCGTCGCCACCAACGCTACACGACGATTGTCGGGCACTGATTTGAAATCCAATATATCCTCCACTATCGTGATCCAATCCAGAAAATCGCACGGGTCGAGACCCCCCGTGAATTCGGGAATCTCAAGTTTGAAACCAGATTCCCATCGTCGATCGTCATCGCCCCTAAACCCTGTTTCTCGCGCTAGAGGGGCAAAGGGATTGACATTGGACATAGTCTCGTCCTCATCCGACCCTGATGCATCTGGTGGTGGTGAGCGCACGTTTTGAGGGTTGCGGCGCTGGCGGGGTCCATCTGCCTAGGGTCCGGGCGGAAGAGGTCTGTTTCGCCCTCCCTGAACGTTGTCGGCAACTGCTTGACAAAGTTCCTCGAGGCCCACCATAAGGGCGGCCACTTGACGGCTCAGATCTGCCACAACGTAGCGTTGTGCATCGGCAGCGGCGTCAAGGGGTGATTGGCGGCGGGGAGGCATCGTACCTGTCTCGTGATACCAACTGACGTAGCGGAAGATTAACGAAATGAGATAAACACCTTGATACTACGTATACTAGGTGATGATCTCGAATTTTATTCAAAAGGTATTCAAAACTTCAATAAAAAAACCAATTGTGCAGAAAACACCAGTAAATAACTTAATCTCCAAACCATAAAAAAAATCTATTAACATGTATGGGAATTATTACCAACAAAGGACTTAAATTGAAATTAAAAAAAGGAAAGTTGTCATATCTAAAAAGGTTGCCATAACTGTTGTATAATTGTTGTGATCCTCGTTTAATTATTCTTTGATTTGCTGATTCTGTCATAAGATTTCATATATCTTGCTGCTACATTAGTGGGTAAGCTTCTTCAATACTTTTCATTTGTTAATTTCAGTATTATATTAATTATTCAAACATTCCTTTTCTATTACCAATTATCTTAATTAATTATATTAATTATAGAATCTTTCATTTTCTTTAATATTAATTTAAATTCATTCTCAATTACATTAAATATTCAATATTTTTTATCGGTTAGTTTCTTAATATATTAATTATTCAAACATTCCATTTGTCTAATATTAATAATCATTCATACATTTTCATTAAGTGTTTTAGTATTTCAATTCTTATATTAAATATCAAAGTTTCGATAATACTTATTCATAACATAAATAAAAAGGGAGATTTGTGCAATGGTACTAGATTGATTGTTATAAAACTTGAAAATCACGTGTTAGACACAAATAATTTCAAGTAAAAATATTGAGAATAAGCTATACGTTCCACATAT
This sequence comes from Galeopsis tetrahit, assembly GCA_963675135.1. Classification (NCBI taxonomy): domain Eukaryota; kingdom Viridiplantae; phylum Streptophyta; class Magnoliopsida; order Lamiales; family Lamiaceae; genus Galeopsis; species Galeopsis tetrahit. The sequence goes on from OY776122.1 coordinate 38,773,938, forward strand.
GATGATATTAAGTCATTCATATAACACAACACCAGTCATGTTTCAAAGAAAGCAGTTTTCTGTTCTATTGTATTTCATAATAACCATTAATAAATGTCAATGACAAACTCTCTCCAATATAGAATATTCATTCTAAGACCTCTATTTACACATGATCAATTATATGTTGCGATTTTTAGGGTAAAGAGTAAAAAAGAATTATATTCATATTGGTTTATCTTTTACATTATAATATACAATTTACATTACAATTAATATAATTAAAAAATTGTTAAATAAAATTTAAGCAAAAGAATTTATAGTTGTACGCAACCATTTTTTTTAAATATAATTATAATAATCAATTGTATAAAATGTATATATTAAATTTTAAAATATTTATTTAAAATTCTGTGTAATACACGGATTCTACAATAGTGGATATATGTTTTGATTGCATATATTGATGCTCGTATGGATATATGTGACTCTATATAACATGGTAGTATAATTATATTTGATCTATCTTCACATTGATCTAAATCCGAAAATTAAGAAAATGATAAAGTAAATATATTGATATCCCTTTAACTTTTTTTTTTTTTTTTTTTTGACGGGGATATCCCTTTAACTTAATTAAAGTGATAAAGTAAATGCATTTTTAAGAAAAGTAAGAACATGTAAACAAGTGAGAATTTTGAAAGTAAGAGTTGTTAGAAATTTCTTTTATTTTTAGTGTGAAAACTAATGTGGGATAAAATAAAAATGTGTGAAAACTGATTTGGGACATAGAGTTAAATATAATTTATGGTTATATTGATATTGTCGTGGCTCTAATTTTGAAATAAGTTGGGTAAAATATATTATTATTAGATGAAAATTAGTGATTTACTTATTTAGAAGAGGTAATAAACTGATCATTTTTTTTTTTATTAACCACCATAATTACACTAAATTCAAAAAATGATGCAATACTACAATTTTAACTCGTTCTATGGATCAAAAATTCAATTAGCGATTAATTTTCTTTTGAATTGAATAATTCAGACACAAGAGTCAAGAGTGTATATTTTGCCAAAAGTCAAGCAAAAACCAATCACTTATTATGCAAAGAAAAAACACATTATTTATTAGCTTCAAGCCTTCCATCAACACCTTACATCTATCAATCTACAACAAAGTGATCCAAACTAATTAATAACTATTTCTCAAACCTAGAATCAAATTGCAAGATTGAATTATTCGATATTCAGTTCGATTTCTCTAGTCCCACCTCGACCAGAACTTTCTTCCGACAACACCCTCTGCCATTACCTGAATTTCCAAGCTCGTCCTTTCGCTCCATGAACTCCGAGTTCTCCTTCCAAACCTCTCCATTCGTATAAACTTCCTTCTTCCATATTGGGACCGATGCCTTAACCTCATCAATCACAAACTTACAAGCATCCAATGCATCTGCCCTATGAGCAGACGAGATTGCTATGAACACACTCGTTTCTCCAACAGCAACTGGGCCTAAACGGTGGGCCACTGCAATGGCATTGAGATTCCAAGACAATCTTGCAGAAGAACATATTGACTTGATGCATCGTATAGCCATGGGGACATATGCTTCGTACCTCAGCTCTAACACCATTTTGCCCTCAAAGGTGTCCCGAGTAGTGCCAGCAAAAGTTGCTATTGCACCGCAATGTGGTGCCTGAACATAGTTGATGTATTTGGCCATGTCAATTGGGGCATTCTCGTCCAATATCTCAATCATGTTCCTCTCTTCCTCGCTCGCCATTTCTTCTGGGCCTGACATAGGTTTAGTTATCCTACAAATACAAAAAATCATTATAAATTTAAACCACACACCCTGCCCACCACCACCATTATCCTGCAAGGAAATTGAACTGAAACAGAAGAACAAACCCAGATTTTGCAGAATATTAAATATGCCAAATGAACTATTACACCAAGTTTCCAATCAAGAAACCAGATTATGCCATGGTGCAAACACAATACTGGTTTAATTTAATAATTTGCAAGGGTGTAAAAAGAGCCAAAACTTTACCACAAACAATCTCAAGAGTTACTGCTTAATGTTATATAATTGTTTATATTGTGTTTCTTTCAAAAAATACATATTCATACATTCAAAAATGAAAAAACTTCAGACAATAATGCCACAGTAAGTGCTCGTTCGCTTAGTGGGTTTAAAGGTAAGTTAGGTGTGTAAACCCATCACAACTCATGGGTTGTGGTGGGTTTACACACCTAACCTATCTCTAAACTCACTAAGCAAACGAGCCATAAGCATATACCATACTAAAACCTTGTTTATGTAATAGAACTCATATTAAACTTTTGCAGCTGTTAAATCTAACACGAAAACATTATATCCTTCAAATCATGAACTCGGACTATATTAAGCCCCATATTAACTACTACTATTTCACAATCTAGACAGTAACTTCAATAGCTCTGTATAACAAAACAACATAAAAGTAACAAAAAGGGCTTCAAATTTGAAGTGTTATAATTTCAGATATTCGAGGATCTCAAAGAAATCTCAGTTGATAAGAAAAGAAACCATGTTTCAAATTGGGCATGGCCTCATATAAAATTTCTACCCGAAAAACACACCATTTACAATTCAATAGGGACCAATTAAGATAACGAACGGGGCCTCAAGGAAGAGACAAAAACTACAACTGCATAATTCCATTCCCACAAACTACATACAAAACAAATATAGGCATACATATTCCTGCTAATCAAATGAAGTGAAACCTAGTTCAATCTCTAACAATTAATCGGAAAGTTATTAAAATCTTTGAACGCCAATTCATTATCCGTCAGAGGAATAGAGACCCTTCTCTAAATGAATTGAAAAATTATAAAGTTTAGCCGCCGAAGATGAAACAATTCCATCATCAACTGAAAACTTCATGAATGTAAGGAAAGATGCTGAGAATTAAGAAAACACTGAAAGAGAAGAAAAGCAGAGCAGAATGACATCAATTGATTCTTTCTTACCCCTAACCAGATGAAGAGGAGGTCAGGACAAGGAGGAGTGGACTCAACTTGGCACCAAAGTGGGCATCTTTTTATTTTCGCAAATTTTGTTTGGATTTCATAGAATATTAGTATTTGTTTTTAAATAAATAAAGGGAAAATATCAATTTTGATCACCCAATTTTACCTCTTTTTATATTTGGTCACCCACATTTTCCTATCAAATTGGTTACCAAAATTATTATATTCTATCAAAGTTGATCATTCTGTTAGTCAATTGATTAACGGAGAAAAAATTTTAAGCCATGAAATTTTTCAAAACGGTTAAAAAATTCTCAATCCTCCAAAACTAACGAAATAAAACTAATAAAATAAAGTAACGAGAATATTATGAGTTTAATCACTAGGAAGGACAATCTTATAGACTAATTTTCAAATAAAGGAAACAAACTAAAACAATACAATTAAGGTCAAATTAGTATCCAAAAAACCCAATATACCCTTTCTTTTCATTTCCAATTTTTATTTATGTTTGTTCCACAATTTTAGCTGAATTCCCTTTTATTTTGTTTGGTACTCAATTCTTTAAAACTTAATTCATTAGAACCCTAATTCATCTTCACGGCCTCCATCTTCCTCGACAGTCCTTCAGTCGCCACTGTCACCGTCAAATTTCTCTTCTCGGTTGTTCCTCAGCCGCCGACTTCATCTTCTTCGACAGTCGATCCTAAGGTTTAGAATGGTGTTAACGAGAATCGGTCATTGCAGAGCCTTTGCCGCCGTGTGGTCGTTCCAGATCGTGGGTCATAGACTCGTCGGACGCCATCCGTTGCCGTCACAGGTCCGACGTGAATTATTCGCTTGTTGTAATTTTCCCTAAATAACACTGCTTTGAAAGTTTTTATCTTTCTCCTAACATTATTTGTTTCTTCCCCCCTCATAGTATTAAAAAATTATGTAGATCTGATGTAATATATTGTTTAATGAATTGTTCTTTTTTCAAAAATTATGATTTTATGATTTTTCAAAAATAAGAATTTAATTTGCAGAACAATCGCAGTTTATTCGGTCTTTTGAATTCTGAAATTCATCGTTCAAGAATTAGGGATTCTTCCCTTCATCGTTCAAGAAGATTGAAGATTACAGCACTTCTGATTCTAGTGATGATGAGGACTCATTAAGACCACTTAATTACAGAACACCTTTAGTTACACAGGTTCATCTCATCTCATCTCATCACTTTAGTTTCGGTCTCTTTTTCACTCTCTCGTTCTCTCTAATCGTGGATCGATTTCCTCAGGGCATCGGTAGACTCTTCAGGTGTCTATGTAACCCAGCATTCGACGTAGATGATGACGAAATCGTGTATAGAGGAAGATGAATATGTGAGCCATTTATAGAGCACTCATTTGTGATCTTTTGCTTTTATTTTATGTTTTTAACAACTTGTCTGTGTCGCTACAGCAAACTGATGCATCAAAATTCTATATTTGATAAGTTTTACTGTATAATATTCTTTGGAGCACAAAGGCTCAAATCCATTTCATAAACTTGTATGTAGTTGCTCAACAAAACTGAACAAAGTTTGTTCCTTATATTTATATTATGTAATTTTTCTTTCTTTAGATCAAACTTCTCCGAAAACTCAACGTTGGCGTTGGAGTGTAAGTAAGTTGAGTCGACTCACGAGCTACTCGTGCTCGACTCAAATTTAATCGAATTGAGCTCGAGTAGTTTTCTCTTTCCGGTTGGATTCCTTTGTTGTAAATTGCATTTTTATGGCGTATTCTGGAAATATGAGATTGATTATAATTGTATGATAACAATTGGGGAAATCAAAATGCCTCAATTTCAATATAATGACTGAATTAGCTGTCTCTTACTTCTACACAGTTGTTTGTTGCTTCTTTGATATAGTTGCTTATAAAAATACCACAAATGCCAACACGTAACATAAGCCAAATGTTCTAAAATTACTAACTTGTTAGTGTTTATTTGATATTATTGAGATTTACGATTTTACGTCTGTTCAGTTGAAAAAAAGATCAAAGGAGCTGACTACCTGTAAAATTAAGTGTTATGGATGCCTTATTGACAAGTCCTGATGTCTGACAGTTTGATTTTCTTTATGTAGTTTCAAACTACTGCACCTAAGAGTTGTTTTATGCGGCCGCTTGGAGGTATCCTTGCCCCCAAGAGAAAGCCTCATAGCTTCTCGTAATCCCTTTGTTGATATGGACAATCTCAGTAGATAGCTTTTTGACATTATAGAGGAGGAACTTGGTCAACCTCTTAAGGCTGTTTTCAACAAAATTTCATCGGAGACAATTGCAGCTGCAAGCTTGGGACAAGTTTATCGAGCCACTCTCCGATCATCTAAAGAAGATGTTGCAATTAATTATGGTTTCAACTTCTATGTTCAATTGATTTTCCTTTCTCTACTTTGATTTTAAAGCTTTTGTAGCTCTTGCATATATTCTTTATATTTTTTTAATCTTATGGAATAATACATTGACCATATGCAACATAATATTTGAATATCTTATTGACTATATGCACCGTTTTTTTACATATATGCTTATATATTTGCATATTTTATATAGATGATATATATTGTTAAATATATATATATATATATATATATTATCTAAAATGTAATTACACAACAATTAAATGGTTTATTTATTTAAAAATAAAATTCATAGATTTTATAATATAAATAAAGTGAAGTAATATTGTATTATTAAATTGACCCGTTCAAACCCAAAGAATCATATCTATATTAATTTTTTAAAATAAAATTAATATTTTAGAACATTTTATTACAAATATATTGTTCTATTGCATATTGTCACGTATTTTAAGTTATATGCAACATATTTTTGCATATGTCAACAAGAATATGTAACAATTTCTTGCATATATGTTTTTAAATCTGCATATAAAGTAATGATATAGAACCAACCAATTTATTTTTTTATGGAATTGAGTTGTCACCAAATCATTATCCACATAATCAATTACTATAATTTAAAATAAATAATTGAAATTTATTAATATATTTTAAAAATGAGACTACAAATCTTTCAAATTCAAATAAATTTTTTAATATCTTAGCTCTAATTTTCATTAAAATTTTAAATTTAAAAAGAAATCAATTAACACAATATCACATAATCAATTAATATAATTTAAAATAAATAATTGAAATTTATTAATATATTTTAAAAATAAATATAAATCTTTCACATTCAAATAAAATTTTCTAATATCTAGTCTCTAATTTTCATTAAGTTTTCAAATTTGAAAAAAAATCAATTACGCAATATCCACATAATCAATTGTTATAATTTAAAATAAATAATTGAAATTTATTAATATATTTTAAAAATAAATACAAATCTTTCATATTCAAATAAAATTTTCTAATATCTTATCTCTAATTTTCATTAAATTTTCAAATTTGGAAAGAAACTAATTAACGCAATTAACGATTCTGTGTACATAGTTAGTTTTATTAATCTTTGACTAATTAATTAAAATATAATTTCGTTAATTAAGTAATAAAGAGGGTAGTTTTGTACATGTATCATGGATTTTGTCCCTATTTGAATTAAAAAAAAAAGTTGTCTTTCTATATAAATTCTATAGGTGAAATGTCCTTATGAACAATTCCCCCGAATATTATCTCTGTTTCAATAATATTTATCAATTTTATCATTTAAATTGTTTTATCAAAAGATTTTTTTTTAACACTCGTTATCTATTTTTATCTTTTTTTTTTTCATATTTCAAAATAATTCACTACATATATAATACTCTCTCCGTCCAATTTTATTATGCCCACTTCTTCGGGCACGGATTTTAATGAATATTGATTAGTTTATTCATAAAGTAGATGATTGTTTATAAATAAAGTGAATGACAAAGTGGTAAAATAAGTGATGGTAGGAGGGTGGAGATAAAGTAGTATGAATAGTATTGTTTCAAAAAGGGTATGGGGATAATGAAATTGGACAACCAAAAAAGAAAAGTGGGAATAATAAAATTGGATGGAGAGAGTATATTATACGAAGTACTTTTTAATTAATATGTAAAAAATAAACAGACAAGAAACGAAGAAAGTATAAAGTAAATGTAATAAAGTACATATTTTTTAGAAAAAGTAAATAGTTTATGTGTGTGTTTTGCCATCACTGTTAAACAGTAACAATCACTTCTCAAATTCAAAATTTGGGAGAGGGCTGCTCCTAAAAAAATGTTTCTAAGCTCTCACTAGAATTTTTTAAAACACCACATGTACGAACCGTCCAAAGAAAACTGCGGACTGAAGAAATGATAATTAATACTCCATGTTGTTCCCTAGTTAGAGTGTGTAGGATTTGGTGTCCAACGAATAACAATCTACACAGTGCCAATTAGGTTATTAATTTAGGTGGTGTATAACGGTGTCAATGATCGTTCGGGTGGTTATCTACAGATTTTATTTTAATATTTTTTTAGGTTGTTTAATATTTTGTTTATTGTTATCTTTCCATTTCTTTTCGTTCGGGTGAGTTATCTATAGATTTTATTTTAATATTTTTTAGGTTGTTTAATATTTTGTTTGTTGTTATCTTTCCTATTGTTGTGGAACTAAAAAAGTGTAATATAATATTACTTCAAAATGTTAATCATTTTGTTGAAAAGTGCAACACGATTTAACTGAAAAGTTCAACAAGATATTATTTTAAAGTGTTATATAATATTACTGAAAAGTGTTATTCAATCCAACTGAAAAATGTATAACTAAAAAGTGTAACACAATATCATTGAAAATTGTAATAAAATATTACTGAAAAGTGTAACACAATATTATTGTAAAGTGTTATTCACTTGAGCCTAGGGTTTAGTAAGCAAATGCCCTTTCACTTCGGATGTAGCCTGACATGTTAACAATGCAAAATATTTATGCTATATTCGGTCTTCTAACCGGTTAAAAATAAATTTAAATGTATGTATGTATGCAATTGAGTGCACACAAGACACACTCAATATCAAATAATTCAAATACACTTATCGAATTGAATATTGTAGTATTTGTCTCGATTTGATTAGTTGCATCCTACCTACTACTTGCACTTGCTATAGTTTTCTTGGGGAAATGGAAGGAGGCACAAGAGCCTAGTAATTGTAGCCAAGCTCATGCTGGATGTGAAGCATGGCACAAGCTCCCGTCAGTTTTTGTTAAAACGCATGTAGATGCAACTTTCTTTGAGGATAATACAGAAATGAATGTATGGATCATGCATGATGATAGGGGTGTAAACCAATGAAACGAACATTTAAGTGTTTAAGTTTGTTTTGAAATGTTATCGAGTTTTGAAATTTATATTTAAACTTGTTTGATGATTTAGTCAAGTAAACACATTTTAACCACTATTTTACGTATTCTTACTTATCAAGCTCCACCGAGCTTCAGACTTTATTGTGCCTAGGGTCCGTTATTTAAATAGACCAAGAGCTTATTTCAAACATAGTTACAAGCAAAACAAGTTTGTTTGTATATTTTCAGTTTACCTTGATTTTAAGGGTGTGTTTTCAAACGCAACTCTCAAAATTTTTGAATAAAAAGTGATTCTAAAAGTTGTTAGTTGAATTTGCAAACACTCTCTAAAAGCATGCACGAATGCGTATAGAAAAGTGTAGGCAGTTTTTGACTAAATGCAAAATTACAATTTTCAGTCACCCAATGGTAAAATTATTCATGATTGAAACTCAACATTTTATGATTCTTAAAAGCATCAATCAGGCAGCAAAAGACTGAAAAAGTAGGTCACTAAATAATAATCACCATCATCTATAGCAAACAACTATTATGCTCAAACTTAATGACAAACTGGAATCAGAGACCCTAATACGATTTTCCACAGTGTATTAAGCTTCCAGCTCCCAGGAAAAGTCCAAACACAGCAGCACTACCAATCGTCGTCTGTCCAATATACCGTACTTTTAGAAGACCAGGCACCTGCAATTTCACAAGCGAAGCTTTCATGAATTCAGATTATCCAATGTCACTAGTACAAATGCTCTTTTAACATCTTATAGACAATTAAGCAAGTTTTACATTAACTGGAGAATATCTGAATTGGACATGTAAGACGAACTATAAAAGACCAAATAATGATCTTGGCGACATAATGAATAAAGAATTTCAAATATATGGATTAAATTCACACGAGTGTATTGATTAATCAAAATATTGTCACACTATCTCTATAGTCTCTTACCAAAACATTAGTTCCACAATCAAACACATTAGATAATGATAATAACCAAATCCCCCACCCACCTAAAAAGGAGAGAGCATACCAATAACAAAGCTTCAACCATGGCACATCACAAGAGAAAAATAATGCATAATTTGAGCATACCTTAAAATTTCAATCCACCGAGCTCAAAACTTCTATACATAAAGGTAACCAGGAAACATTGATAAAAGTACTAAGAACTACTATAAATCACTCAACAACTCATATTGCGTACATAATTGGAACATGATGTAACTCGCTTCTTTTTTATTTTCCTTGTATGTGTTTGTTATGCTCCTCTTTTCATCCTACTTTTTCAATTTTGATTTTTCTTTAGCATGATTAAGGTGCACTAGAAGACTATAAAAGACACTGAAAAATGTGCACAACAATGTAACAAATTGAAGACAACATTCCCTCACAACAAATATGATCAGGTTTCAGATACCACCACCAAACACAAACTTTGATATGATTGAGGTTTTCAGAGAAGAAAACTATATAGATTCTAGAGGCTGCCTACAACAAAGACTAAACCAAGATAACTGGAAATATAAATTATAGATTATAAAACTTTGATATGATGAGGATTCTAGAATCCTCATCATGCATGAACTTCTGTAAATCTAACCCCACCGAATAACAGCCAAAATTAGACTCCTCAAACATTAAAATTGCGTACAAACTAGACTCTCTAATAGTAAGAATGAAGTTGAGTCTATTTAAATTTTAAAGCTCATTTTCGAGATGCAGAAGCGAATGCCCAGTTACAAAATTATTGGATCGGTTAAGATTTTCCCAATCACAAAAAGAAGTGTTCAGTATCATATTGTTTTATGATGTAAAAGGGTGCAACTTCTGACAGCACTGCTTAAGTTCTGAGATTTGTGAGTCCATAGTATTGCAATTTGATGAAACAATTAAACACCACTATTTGGTGAGAGGGAGGATATCATTGAAATATATTAACTATGATGAATAAAGAAAAAACATATATCTGAAATAGATGTTTTTACTTTTTAATAGAGAAACAATCTCATAACAAATTCAACAACACAACCGCAGAAACCTGCATTGCAAGAAGTGTACTCTACACATACACAGAAAGATAATCTCTATTTTGAGTTCTTCAATCAAGAACATGTGTTCAGTCCATTGCACTAGTGTAGATATACTATGGGATATCTCTATTATTGTATTCTGGGTGGCTTAGTCGAACGAGCACACCTTGATGTTTTTGTTTATGTGTCAATGCTTCTGTTGGAAAATGTATCCATAATCAGTTTCTTGTTCTTTCAGGTGATGGTTATGAATCCTCAGTTTTGTTGGACACTTTGAGAAATGCATATCTAAGTTTGGAAGTATTTTTCTTTTTAATCCCAGATGAATGCCATCGAGCTACTGGTAACCATCCTTATGCTTTAGCTTGAAATGATATAGATGCAACTTAAATTGATTTTTGGCGTTCATTCCCGAACATTTATTGATTGATATGTAAGTTCCTAATCACTAGAAGACTAGGTATTAATTCACCAAAAGTTAGGTAACTGGCTGAAAATGTCCACCTAACTTTTCGTGTTTTGTCATTTTAGATTGCAAAGCCTGCACTGGTTATATTCATAAACCACCCAGTATTTTGTTTGCATCACACGTCTGCAGCCCATGATTCATTATAGCCCAGCATACAATCAATTCTGAATCTTAATCTGTAACCTGAGATCCTAAAAGGTCTAAATAGTAACTTCGCAAAGACTAAAGCACCCCTCGAGTATAAAAGCCTAAAACAAACATAATCCCTCCTCTTTCCCACACGGGTGAAAACCCCCTTCTCCAAAAGCTAAAAAATGGCAGTTGTACTTAGTGATGCCCACAGTTGGTTGGATGTGCTAGATACTGTAACATTAATACTGGAGATGGGATCGGTGTTTCATAGCTTAATAATCTTCCTTGATGACCTCAAATAATGCTTAGAAAAATTAAATTTGGCACCATTTTCATTTCAAATAGCAGGAAATCTTGAAATAATCTTCAATGGGCTTAGTGTACGTGAATGCATAGACCCACCATTCCCTAATTGATAGTTAAAGCAGAACGAAAGACAGTATTGATGGGTTTCCTTTTCAAATTTGAGTAGAGATTTAGTTCAAGGGGGAGAGAAATTATGAGAAATATCAAATACTGAAGGTCAATTTTTAACATTTCATCACTAATCACGCGAAGGCAAGGAAAGAAATTGTCACTTGTACACCCTATAGGATATTCTCACTTCAAATCAATGAAAGGAGACAATATTTTGGATGGTAATGATGTGAACTCTAGTTGATAGATCATGGACTTCATGAATCACATCAATCCCTATTTTGCAAGCAAACAAGGCCTAACAGTATGACAAAAAAAGGATACTGTCTAATTCATAGGTGCCCATGTATCGAACTTAGTTAGGGATCACTCTTCAGTGATACTGTCTAATTGTAAGCTGTAAAAGGGACCTCTCATCCCTCTTACCTTCCCTACCTTAATAAAACATTTTGTTTCCTATAAAAAAATGGTAAACGTTTACGGAAAACACTTCACAGTTCACAATGACCTGATGTCATGCAAATGCACTGAAACTACTTACACCGGGGAGAGGATTTTCCTCAAAGTCCTATAAATATGCAAACATTAAGATGGACCAGTTAGGCTAAACCGATCTATAATACAAGTGCACGTGGCTATATTATTTGCTCAGGTTATGTTACGAAAATTATTAATAAATGGGAAGCAACTAGAGGACAGAAACTATATGATTTAAAAAAAAAAATCTATATATAATAAAAAATAAAAAGCTAGAAGCATTCAGAAAGTTTACCTTGTATCTTATAGCCTCATAAGTTCCATAAACAGCACCTGCAGATAATAGCAATTCAAACACTCATGAGTACATATTATCATAAACTTACTCGAAGGGAGTGTAACCATTACAAATATCATTTCCTGAACATAATATCTCCACAAAAAAGCTAATCTATTCAATATGGAAGGAGAAACCACTTATTTCCTTGTTCTTATTTGGACCTTTTTAGTACAATTCAAAGAAAAACTAGCACCTTGTGAAAGTATAATAAAAAAAATAATAAAAAATTCTAGATTCACAATAATTATGCCAGGATATTAGCAAACGCTTGAAACAACATTCTGCAATTTTCCCTTCGTTAGTGAGAATTTGATAGTGTTATCTCAGAGATGGAATTGGCTAAGCAGTCAGGCCTTGCCCTTGTGCCCTTGCTGATTATCAATACCCTAATTGAGTATTCGAAGATATAAATAAGGAAAGAAATCGAGGTCTTTTGCACAGGTGTATAGTGAGGGGAATAGTTGGAGCTAGGGTTTAAGGAGAATTAGGAAACGTTACCCACAGCGCCGCCGACAGCACCTCCGACGGCGAAGCCCGCCGTAATTCGTGCCAGACAGCTATCTCTTGCCATCTCTTGTCTTTCTCTTCTTTTCCGATAATCAGGTGACGGCTGCTGAGCGAATAATTTTATTTTATTGTTGAGCAAAAATATTGAGCTTTAGGCTTTGGCCACAGGGTCTGACTTTTTAAGCAAGAAATAAACTTCTGAATTAGGGTCAATTTTACATTCTATAAAAAAAAAATACTCCCTCCCTCCCCCATAATAAAATTAATTGTACACTCTTAATATGAAAATATTCCATAAAATTAATAATCTCACAACATCATTTTATTTTTATATTTGTCACTCCTTTTTTCTATATATTTCACTTTACACATCATCAAATTCACTTTACACATCATTAAATTACATAAAATACCCCTCATTCATCTTTCATCATCAACCACTAAATCCACTTTTCTTAAACAACGTGCCGGTCAAACTATGCAAGTAATTCCGGGACGGAGGGAGTATATATATATTAAAAACAAACCACCACAATTTTTTAAAACGATAATGCCAAATTTATGACTAGTATACTCCCTCCGTCCGCCTATAAGCTTCCCGTTACTTTTTATCACAGAGATTAAGAAAAGTGATTAAATAATAGATATAGTCAAGGGCGGAGCTAGAATTTTTTTTAGGGTGGACTACAATGAATGCAATATAAAAAAATAAAAGTAACATTTTATTTTACATACGTTGCAACATACGGTTTTTTTCGATAGAATTCATAAATTTTCAAACAATTCTCTTTTAATATTGACAACTCTATAATCTGATAAATTAATAGCTCTCCATTTTGTTTCGAATACGCTCTACCTTGACATAGTTCATTATTGAAAATGTTTGTTCGTTTGTGGCAATGGTAACAAGAAGTGTTAAAACTTGGTGAATCAGTCTCTACCTTGACATGGTTCATTGTTGAAAATGTTTGTTCGTTTGTGGCAATGGTAACAAGAAGTGTTAAAACTAGGTGAATCAATCTCGTAAACAGAGCATACAGTTGATAAATTCTGGTTTTTTACACCTTGTTTGTCTCAACTAACTTTTTATGTAGTTAAAAAATAGTTGATAAATTCTAATTTTTTTAGAGGTTATTTAATTGAATTTTAAATTATGTAAAGAGTTAAATATGTATATTTTACAAATAGTTTAATAAAAACTAATATGGATTAATGGTAGGTGTAAAGTAATTTTGTGAGGTTTGAAGTAAAATGTAGATAAAAAATGAGTGACAATTTTAAAAATAAAATAATGTTAGAAGGATATTAATTTTGTGGGATATTTTTATATTAAGAGTGTATAAACATTTCAATAAAAAAAAATGTACAAATAATTACGGAACTGAGTATATATATATATATAGAAGAAAATCCCAAAATATTAGGGTGGGCTGGAGCCCTCCTTAGCCATAAGGAGGCTCCGCCCTTGGATATAGTACAAGTGATGTGATTCGAAGAAAGAGAGAGATAGAGAGAAAAAGTAAGATATAAAGTGATGTGTAAGAAAAAATACTTACCAAAAAAGGGTATGGGAAGCTTATAGACGGACGGACTAAAATGGTAAAATGGGAAACTTATAAACGGACGGAGGAAGTATTTTTTATTTTATTTTTTGTATTCAAGATATTTTAACTTTCTTAATTTAGAAAACGTTTTATGTGTACCTTAGCAATAAGGTTAACTAGGGACAAAGTGGAATAACTCAAGTGGTTAGTGGGATAACTCAAGTGGTTAGAGCACCACTATCTAGGCCTTAGGTCCTGGGTTCGAGTCATGGAGAGGGGAAAAAAGGGATGAGTATTTAACTTCCATAAAAAAAAAATAAGGTTAACTAGGGTTTCCTTCCCCATCCTCCATTTCTTTTTATGTGTACCTTAGCAGACATTCAATTAAGTTTTTTTCTCAACAAAATATGGTCGAAAATCATATTAATTTTCGATCAATTCTTATCGACAAATCTTGTAATTTTTTTATTAATCTTTGCGAAAATTATAAAGTAAAAAAATGATTTTTTTTGGCACAAATTTATCGAAAAAAAAAGGTTAGATTTTGACAATAGTTTATCAAAAAATAATGTAGATTTTGACCCTAGTTTGGCGAAATATGTCAAAAATTCTTCTTTTTCTTTTAGAGATTTCTAAAATATTTATTTTGGATTTGATTTTTTTATATATATATAAAATTTCAATACTATTTGAATGAAGTTGATGGCTCGAAGGTGGTGGGAGTAGCGATGGTGGATGATAGTGACAGCTGCCATTAGAAATGATGGTGGATGACAGCGGCGGATGTTAAGGGAAGTGTACCAACTACTAATAATATTTTACTAAAAAAAGATAGTATTAATATTTTACAATAATGGGCTAGTCTTGTATGAAATATTGCATATATACATTTCAGTTATTCACACATATGTTCTTTATAAATACACCCACAAGCTTAATTCACACACACATTTTTTATAAATACACCAATAAACTTAATTCACACACACATTTTTTTATAAATACACCCACTGACAGCTTAATTCGAAATTTTTAATCTGTTTATTTTACTCGTTTCTGTGATTTTTTTATCTTTTATTTTATTGTCGAATGTGGGATATTAAATATAGTAATTCAAATTGTAATATGTAGTAATACACATTATTTTATGTAGTAATAACACAAACTATTTATATAATAATACAAATTCTTTTATTTAGTAACACGTTTTTTCTAGTGTTTTTATTGATGTAGTAACTCACATTATAATATGTAGTAACATATATTATCGAATGTAGTAAACACAATAATCATGTTGTAATACAAAATGTTTTATTGTAGGATGATGCGAAAAATATTAGATCATTTGATAAAGTTACATATAGTAACAAACGTCTATTCAATGTAGTAATTCAAACTGTAGTATGTAGTAACATATAATTTTTTATTTAGTAAAACAAATTATTACATGTAGTAATAACACAATTATATATATATATATATATATATATATATATTTATTGATTAAATAACCCACATTATAATATATAGTAACTTATATTATTGCACGTAGTAAGATATATTATTGCACGTAATACAAAATAACATTGACCCATAATAATTAGTATTAAAGAATATTTAAATAAATATAAAATATTTAAGGATTAAGGTCATCGTAAATTGCAGCGTCCGACCGCGGCCTGAGGAGACCGAAAACTGCTCGGAGAAGACGACCATGTTCAATTTCTGTCAGTGGGTGCATTTATAAAAAATGTGTGTGTGAATTAAGCTTGTGGGTGTATTTATAAAAAAATGTGTGTGTGAATTAAGCTTGTGGGTGTATTTATAAAAAATGTGTGTGAATTAAGTTTGTGGATGTATTTATAAAGAACATGTGTGTGAATAACTGAAATGCATGTATGAAATATTGCATACAAGTTTTTGTGATAATATTATGTACTGTAAAAAAAATAAGGGGAGAAGTATATCTAAGCATAATTGGAGGTGTATATAACCTCGGCCTTTTAATTCCTGCAAGTCTCCAACTTAACTTAAGGGTTGAGGTATATACCCCTCCAGCTTTGTTTAATACACTCCCCCTTCATTTTTATTAATTCAAAATTCATGCAAAATATCAATTTTACCCTTTACTAAATCATGATAGATACATACACCCCTTACCATTTAAACATTAACCCTAAACCTAAAATTTCGCCGCCGCCGCGGTTGCCGTCACCTCCGTCGTCCCCCACCGCCACAAACAAATTCATGAACGTCACAACGAATAAATAATTAACTGTGAGACTCTTTCAAGATCAAAAGAAACATTGAGAGTTGATCAATTGCAATCTGGAGAGAGTTTCGAATGGTTGATTTCTGCCGGCAACGGAACACGAACGCCTCATAAGCGGCGCCCCCGTGTTCTTTTAAAAGGCAATGTTGCCACAAACAAATTCTAACCCCCACAAAAATGAACATGTTGATCAAATAAAATAGCAATAACACCCCAACGGACTCATAACTATCTCGAATAAAATTTAGAAATTAAAAAAAATCTTAGTATTTTTAACAAACCAGAGTCGACCAAAAACACTCCGGTCGACCCTGGTTTGTCGACCAAAAATATTCCTGTCGACCCTGGTTTGTCGACCAAGTTTCGAAAGAAAAAAAAAATTGAAATTTTCGACTATTATTGATTGCTCAAAAACACTCTCGTCGACACCCTATCGTCGACGAGAGTGTTCTTGAGCGACCAATAATGGTCTGGAGAAATAAAAAAAAAACAAACCTGTTCTTCGCCGGCGACGACAGGGGCGAGCGCTGGCGGACCGCGGCGGCTAGGGGCGCAGGAGGGCGGTGGCGTCGCTGGGCGAGAGGGGCGGCGCCGCCGCTTGTTACAGAAAAAAAAAAAAAAAAAAAAGAACATAGCGGCGTGTTAACGGTCGAGGCGAGCGACGGCGAGGGAGGGGGAGAGCGACGGCGAGAGAGAGGGAGGGGGAGAGCGACGGCGAGGGAGAGGGAGGGGAAGAGCAACGGCGAGGGAGGGGGAGTGCAGAAACCGAAAAAAAAAAAAAAAAGGAGGGGGAGAGAGGCGGTAAAGAGTGGTTGGGGGAAGAAGATGAAATTAGGGTTAATGGGGGGTGTGTATGTATCTATACATTTTATGAAAGGGCAAATATGGTATTTCATAAATATATTTAATTAAAATATATGAGGGGGGAGTGCATTAAACAAAGCTGGAGGGGTATATACCTCAACCCTTAACTTAATTCATGAGTTTGGCACTAAAATGGCCTTCAAACATTGGGCCTGTATTTAATTAAAGGGCGCGGCTAAAGGCACCCAAGAATCCTATGAGTACACCCACACAAACTTTTTTTTATCACCAGGGTATGCGAAATGTCTTTTGTACCCATTCTGCACATTTTTAAAAAAAAGGATGGATGAGTACAACCACCCATTTCATTTCACACACGATTCATCATTTCACACCCGATTCATTCGAACACGATTCATCATTTCACACCAGATTCATCATTTCACAATCATCACCAAAACAACAAAAATCCTATAGGAAGGCATACGACAGAGGTATGTTCGAAAATTTTACAACAAAAAAAATCCTAAAAACCCAAAATTTCAACAATAAAAATAAAATCTTAGCATGTTCGAAAATTTTACACAAACAAACTCAATATGTTCGAAAAAAATTCCAAAACAACTTAAATTTGTCCGAAAAAAAAAAATCGAACAAAATGTTCGAAATTTTTTCCAAAACAAACATAGATTGTTCGAAAAAAATTCCAAAACAACTTAAATTTGTCCGAAAAAAAAGATTGTTCGAAAAAATTTACAATACAAACTCAATATGTTCGAAAATAAATCACGAACTTCTAAAAACCCTAATTTTTCTAAAAACCCTAAATTTCCTACAATTCCTAAAAATTTCAAAAATCCTACCTGGAACGGGCGGCGGTGGCGGAGGAGGGAGGAGGGTTGCGAGCGGCCGCGTCTCTAGGAGGAGGGCGACGGCGGCCGCGTCTCTGGGGGGAGGGCGACGGCGGCCGCGTCTTTGGGAGGAGGGCGGCGGCGGCCGCGTCTCTGGGAGGAGGGCGATAGCGGCCGTGGCGGACGAGGGAGGAGAAGAGGGGATGCTCACGCGAGTTGGGTGGGGAGTGAGGGCGGCGCTGTCGCCGCGTGGGGAGGGGAGGCGGAGCTGCTGGCGAAACGGGGACGGTGCTAGCGAAGAGGGGACGACGACGAGAGGGGACGGCGACGAGAGGGGACGGCGACGAGAGGAGACGTGGAGAGGGAGGGCGGCGTTGCTGCCGGCGACGAGAGCGGCGCTGGCGAAATTTTTGGAGGTTGTCGTCGCCGTGGGAGAGGGAAGGTGATGAGGTGAAATTGGGTGGGTGTACCAAATAAGTTATGAATTAGGGTTTTAATGGAACGAGGGTATTTTTTAGTTTTCCAGGTGGGTGTCCTCATCGCGTGGGTGTACTCATAGGAAAGTCGAGTGCCTTTAGCTGCGCCCTTATTTAAATGACATGTTGTATTGGGCCAAATTTATTGGCCTTAATATATTATGGGGTTTCACTATATGCACCTCCATTTCGGAGAGATGCACTCCCCCTTTTTATTTATTAATAAAATAAGTGTAAAAAATTTAAAATACCCTTCATTAAAATACAGCATACTAGATGCACCCCCTTACTGAACGCACCCCCTATCATCATTTCTTTCACCTTATTCCTAAACCGAACTTCCGACCACCATCACCATTTTTTCCGGTAGCAAGAAATAAAAAAAATTCAACAAATCAACCATATTCATTCATAAAACACCATTATCAAACCCATTAACAAACACCATTAACAAATCAACCATATTCAACATTTTTTTTAAAAAAAATTCGTCAAACTAGTGCCGACCATATATCCTCACGTCGACAACATTTTATCGACGAGAGGATATATGGTCGACCAAAAAAGGTTGATCGACACTGTAATGTCGACCATATACACTCTCGTCTACAACAGGATGTCGACGAGACTGAATATAGTCGACATTACAGTGTCGAAATAAAATAAGAAAAAAAACCTAGGGCTAATGTCGATGAATCGGGGTGGGCTAACGCCGTGGACGGAGTGGCGTGGGCCAACGTCGGTGAAGAGAGGGAGAGAAGAGAGAGGTAAAGGGGCGGCCGCTTAAAGCAGGTTTTTTTTTTTTTTTTTTACAAAAACGGACAAAATTGGGAAGGAGGGGGCGGCCACGGTGGAGGTGGATGGGGACGGTCGCTGCAATATTTTTTTTTTTACAGATGGACGGGCAGGGGCACCATGGCCGGTGAACTCGAGGGACGAGGGCGGCCACTAGCAGTGGCATTTTTTTTAACAGAAAACGAGGGTGGGGGCGAGGGCGGGTGGGGACGAGGGCGGCCGCGGTGGCGGGGGCTGCGAGGGTGCCGCCGCCGCCGGCGGCGGGGCTGGTGGTGGAGTGGTTTGGGTGGGAGAGAAGAAGAAGATGAAGATGAAAATTAGGGTTTGAAGGGGGGGTGTGGGTAGTAATAGGAGTTTTTATGAGAGAAGGTCATCTATCGGGGGAGTGCATCAAACCGAAATGGAGATGCATATATTCAGACCCTATATTATGTATATGTATTGTGTATGGGTGCGGCTAAGGGCACAAACGAATCCTATGAGGACACCCACTAGCTGAGTACACACACAAAAGGGATGAGGACACCCACGTGGAAATCCCAAAATTAACCTTCTCATTTCAAACCCTAATTAAATCTTTTATCTTCCCCCATTTCTCACATTTTCTCACTCAAAAGTGGTGCACCCACCTCCCCCTCCCTCCCAATCGGCGCAGCCGCCCACCACCCCCTTCCTCCCTAGCGGCGCCGCCGCCCACCTCCCCTCCCTCCAGCCTGCGCTGCCGCCTACCCTCGCCCCCGCAGCGCCATCCCCTCCCCTATCCCTCTAGTCGCCGCCCTCCTCCCAACAGTGCAGCCGATCGCCCTACTCCAGTCGTCGCCCTACTCTCCACCGCCGCTGATTTGAAGAAGGATGCGGCCGTCGTCGCTCTCCTCCCAGCGACGCGGCCGTTCACACCCCTCTCCTCTCCGCCACCATTCCCATCGCCGCCGCTTCAGGTAAGTTTTTGAAAAAATTAGGGGTTTTTCAGTTTTTTAGGGATTATTTTCAAAAAACTTGTATTTGTTCATGAAAAATTTTCGAACAATTTGTGTATGTTGGGGAAAAAATTTCGAACAACTTGATCTTGTTGGGTAAAAAAAATTCGAACAAGATTTTTTCAGTTTGTTAGGGATTATTTTCGAACAACTTGTGTTTGTTCATGAAATTTTTTCTAACAACTTGTGTTTGTTCATGAAAATTTTCGAACAATTTATGTATGTTGGGAAAATTTTTTTGAACAACTTGATTTTGTTGGGTAAAAATTTTCGAACAAGATGTCCGATTTTTTTTCGAACAAATAAAAGTTGTTCATGAATTTTTGGAGTTTTTTTTGTTGAAATTTTGGAGTTTTTTTTGTTGAAGAATGGTGTTTGTTTTGGTGGTGGTGGTGGTGGAGATAATTCTGTGAAATAGAATGGGTGAGTGTACTCATCTTCGTTTTTTTCATAAATTTTACACTAGGGGTATATGGGACTTTCACATGTTCTGAAAGATTAAAAAAATGGTTGGTGGGTGTCCTCATAGCATTCGTGCGTGCCTTTAGCCGTGCCCATTGTGTATCTATTATGAGGCGCACACCACATATGCGCATCTTGTATAATTTTTTTTTTAAGAATTACAAAATCAAAATAAATATATTATACAATTTTAAGCACTAGATCTTCAAATTGAGACGGATCAATATGAAATCGTCACAACAATGTCCATAAACAATGTCCAGTTCTCCTTTCTTACACCGAGACAAACTCCACACTAAGAATGTTTTGTATGAAGAAAATAGAGAATAAATAAAAGGCAAAACGTCACCATGCACTAAGATCCAAACATCCAAGCATCACTACGAGACCAAAACAGACTCCACAAAGGGATAGATGACTGCAAAACGCGAAGAGAATGCACAAAGCAAGAAGCAAAAAAAATAAATAAAAAAAAAGAACAAGAAAATAACTAAGCTAAGAACAGAAAAATCGAAATATAACTAAACTAAACTAAAAAAAAAATAAGAAATTAAAAGGAATCAACGGGTCACTCACCTGATCGGCCACCGTAGCGCCGTTAGGGAGGATTGACCCATTAATCCCACCTAAAAACTCAACATGAAAATTACTAAACTCAAAAGCTACGACAAAACAAAGATCACCACACTGAAGACATCAAGTATATGGCTAAGTCGACGATGCCGATTACACAGTGAAGGGGGCGACCGATAAGATAGAGTTTGGAAACTTACCCGAAAAACAAACGGTGAAAGTGGGCAAAGCTTACAAAGAAAACTAATAGAGAAGAGAGAAGCTCTCAATTTTTTTAGGGATGAAGTGTTTTTATCCGTTGTAAGCATTATTTACTTAGGGAGGATCACCATTAGGTCCCTTGTGGGATGAACTCTTGCAACTAAGTCTACTAAAAAATATGTGTTGCAAGGAGCTACTAAATGGGTTATGTTTTGACTATAATACCCCTGATATCATTTCACCTTTTAAAAATGAAAAAAAATCACTTTTTGCTTTTTGTCTTCCTAAAGCCCTACCACCTACCTCCCCAAAATATTCCGGCAACTCACAAGATTAAATCAGTCCAATCTACCACCTCCTAGCCTCATAACAATTCCCAGGCCCAACGAATAAATCCGATGGTCGGCGCTATATCTTCGAAATCTTGAGATTTTTTTTTTATTTTTGATGGTTTCTTCGAAATCTTTCCAGACCCGACGAATAAATTCGATGACCGGCGATATATTTTCGAAAAGCCAGGCAAAGAAATCCGATGACCGGCGATATATTTTCGAAAAGTTGTAGCAGATTTTCGATCCATTTCCCATTGTCAAAATTCTTCGAACAACAATAAATATCAGGCGATGGATCAAAAAATGCCATTAAAGGTTCGTCATTCTTTTCTGATTTTTTTTTCAACTAGGTTCGACCTCCTTTCTAAGACTTCCCAAAGTTTAGGTTTTTTTTTTTTTTTTTAAGTTCAGATTGATGAGGTTTTTTTGGAATAAGAACAATATCTCCATAAAAGATTAGTGCTTCTTTTGTCAGAGTTTGAAATGTTTAGGGTTTTTAAATGGTCTGAAATGTCAAAAAGGTTTGGTTGATTTTCGGCTCTTTGAGTTAGAATATTAACTCATCCAATAATATACATCAAATCTAATGAAGTTTTCTACAATCTAAACAACATGATTTTTCGAAATTATTTCACATAATTCGGCCTCTGTAGGTCGTTTTCAAATGAATATGGTTATTTCATGAATTGGAATTTCCCAGAAAAATAGAGCATAATATCAAATTTTGTTTAATTTCATTGATATCCAACATTGATACATTAATAATAGTCTATTACATCAACAAGAAAGCAATAAAAATCGACACTTGAAGAACAACCAATATCATGAACAAATTTGCAATAAGAAGGTGTTGAAGTGTATAACTTGACATCAAATTAACGCTTGAAAGGGTAGTTGAGGTCTTGTTTGGTGGTTGATATATGAGTCCTGGATCTTGGAAGGATTTGAAGTCTTTAGGATCCTTGAAATATCTTCTAGGTTACTTCATGTGGATGCTACACGAATGAAGGTAGTTTACATGGAGTGGAATTCGATGATATCATAGAGATTGTTTGTGAATGTCCACATTCGAAAGATGAGGATGCAGAACCAATTTTCTCCCATCATTCAGAATCAAATTTCGTTCCCCCCAATTGCTTACGAGAGGAGGGGGTCAAATGTGTTATCATACCAAAGAATTGTGAATGAAGAAGACGGACATTCGGAGATCGTTGCAGACTGCAGGGGTTTGAAATGCGTTGCAACTATAAACGATCAAATGTTTATAGTAAACCCAGTTCCAGCGGAAGAGAAGGAAATACCGCATGTACTTATAGAGTGGGATCCAACCGAAGATTGGCCATCTTTATATTTCTACTTGGGTTACGACTCGGGCAAAAATGATTACGTGCTGCTAAGAATCGTGGTTTTCAACAATTATGAAAGAAGTACCCAGGTTAACGTTTACTCAACAAGAATGAACATGTGGAGAAGGTTGACTGATTTTCCTTTTGAAGGATCTCTTTCTATGTTTTTTAGTTTTATTAGAGGAAAAATTCATTTTCAGGTCTACCAAAAGGGAAGTTTAACAAACCAGATTGGAACTTTCAACATCCAGGATGACTCTTGGGGAGTAATAGATCCTCCAATATATAGCAGAATGCTTGATGGGGAGACAAGAACCGATGGGGACTATGGGATATGTGTGGTTTGGATGATGACACAATAATTATTTCTCCATTTGTGCATGTAGATTTTGAGGAGAGGGATTAGGAAGAACCTCATTTGGGCGGAAATAAATTTTCACTTTAATCCAACTTTCATTTTACCCGTATCCCTTAAGGATCCAAAACTTGAATGTGCATGGAATTTGAGAAGATGGTTAAAAGGACATGCAACTAACGTGTCTTCATCCAATGAAGATATTTCCCATAAGTTGTCGGAATTTTCTACGGCTTTTGGATATTGAATAGATCCCCATGACTCAGTTTCAACGTTGAACGTTCGAATCTTCTTGCTTAGCGAAGCATACTTGAACACCTGAAAATGAATTTGGCCATGAACCCAAACGCAAAACTTGCCACATGGTATTCCAAAGGGAAATGGCTTTAGTTAGTCGCTTCCACGAATTTGAAGTTGTTGAAAATACATCAACTTGGGTATTTGAGAAAGGTGATTGAAAAGTTATCAGCATTAACAAATTGTAAAAGTTTGTTGAAGAAACATACCCCATTCCAAAACAAGCATCTCCTTGATCAACATTTTTTCCCCACTCAATTGGACACCGAGGGACGGTTGTACATTAAAATGACAATTGGTTGAAAATGAAGAAATTATCATCGCAATCGGCAGAACAAACGAGGCCTCTATAGTGAGCAACAATCTTCTCTTGCTCCTCGCCTTCGAGAAGTGTCCTTTGGTAAGTTGAGCCTGAGATTTCACAAGCTATTGGAGAAAATACAATACTTTCATCATATATTAGTAAACAATTGTTTCTCTTAATCATATGAACAAGGTTAGAGTGAACGAAGTTGAAGGATGATATCATATCATTCCAGAAAACAACGTTATCCGTTCTTAATCAGGTAGCATTTTTTGGAGATAGTCTGCATGCTATATCTTCGGATATTTCAACAGGAAGGGAGTGGATACTCATTATGAATAGGAAACGAGTTGTTAGATGTAGTGGGAACTAAGGATTTAGGTTGGCATCTATATATATATATATTTGTAAACCTTCTTAGTGCCACATGTCGCAGTTCTATTCCTCTAAGACAACATCTCTCCACTCAAATGTCACAATTTCAAAATCTCCATGCTTACCACATTTTCCTCATCTTCTTTTTAATCTAATCCGTCCATTTAAACAAATTAATTATAACCGTTCGATCTTAATTTCATTTTCTATATAATATCACATCTTCTTTCATTTCAATCACTCAATCTTTCACATTTTTCTCTAATTTGTAATTTAATCTCATCTCCCATACACGGGTCTCATTCTCCTTTTATTTTAATGGTGTGTTCTTCAATCTAAATGGTTAGTTTTAGTATCTTATGTAGCAAGAATTTTTGTTTTTCTATATTGTCGATGTCTAATATTAATTCGAATCTCTCTTAACTTTTGTTTTTGATGTAATTTATCTTAACTTTCGTTTTTGACAATTCTACAATCTATTATAATCCCCTTATATCAACATGTATGATTTTATTGTAGATCTCTAATATTGATTTCTATTAGCGAAAATTTCACTCTTCGGGTGCAATTATACTACGCTAAAATCCAGTCATATGACTCAATTCAAGTTGAAAACGCCCGTTCCAAAATCAAGAACAACTATACGACGTTGGTGTAAAAGTCAACTTATCTGAAATCCATAAAAAATGTGCATATCTTCAATTTTTTGTCATTGAAAATGTAGGGGAATGTACTTTATATTCGAATTGATGTAATTTTTTTTTTTTTTTTATGATTTAGAATTTAATCTTGGATGTCAATTTGTATACATTGATTAGCCCATATTCGTGTATATTACAATGAAATTAATCTTAATTAATACGTTTCTATACCCGTGCAATTTATATATGGTTACAAAAGATATTACAACACATATTTTCCATAAATGACGTTAATTAATAAATTCATATGATTTTCCATTTATGCCCCATTTTATGTTAATTTAAAAATATCTATGATTTACAATTATATATGAATTTTAAAATATTACAAAAGAATATTTGTCATTATTCACTATAATTAATAAATTTTCATGTTTTGAAATTTATATGTAACCTACAAAAAAACGTTAATTAATAAATTAAACTCATAAATTTTACTACAATTTATATATAAATTTTAAAATATTGCAAAAAAACGTATTTAAAAAAAACACAATTTATGTTGATTATAAATTTTCATAAATTGAAATTATTATTATCACTCATTATGTCACTACATTGTATTGTTTCCATATTTTCTATTTATTTATTTATTATTTACGATTTATTTTTGCCTCTAGACTAATTTGTAATTATTATCATCACTCCTTCGGTTACTATATTGTTCCGTTTTCACATTCACAATTTAAATATGGTTTTTAATTTATGAAACAACAATTAAACTTAATTAGTAAATTAATCCTTTGATTTGCAATTTGTATAAATTATTGGACGAAAAATATGTTAAAGATATGTTAAAAATACTTTAAACCAAATCAATAGAATTATTAACAAATATGTAGCATATGAATATATAATAACTTTTTATTGACTCGATCTAATAACTAACATAATATAGGAAAGATCAATTTAAATTACAATGCAATTAAATATACGTAAAAGAAATTTTTTATTTATTTTTATTTAAAATTTTAGATAATAATTAAAAATCGATTAAATTGAATAGTTGATTCGATAAATGTATGACATCCAAATACAATCATATATTATTATAAATTTTAAATACATAGTTCTAGGCTCTAGCAACACATTAAGTACATATATAATTATATAAGGTTGTTTCCTATTATATTATATGGGGATAATTATTCATCTAATGTTGATTAAAAATATTTATTACTTAATTGCAATTATGATATTTTTAAAATTTTGGAAAATGCTAATTTGTCGCAATTAAATTTGGCATATTGAATGAAAATTATTTTTAATTAGTTGCGGTTTTGATCAAGATTTGTATTTGCATCTAATTCAATATGTATTGAACTAAAAGTCTAAATGTCAAGGTCCATATTATAGGAGGCTAAATGTAGTAATATAAACACATGACGTAACCGATTACTAAAAAAAAATAACGCGTTAATTAATTAAAAATTCAGACTAAATAACTTTTGATGCCTCAGTATATGGTTCAAGGACCGACTAATTCGAGTTTTGCGCTTTGCATGGACAACTAAAAAAATGGGCATTATATTGAGTGAATTTTAATTCTTAATATCATATATTTACAAATATGGGTTGTCTAATCTCTTCATAAAATTTATACATAAATTGTTGACTAATACTCAAAAAATTATTGGTAACAAAATTTCTTATATTCACTCAAATCAAAATTAACTTTCATTAAGACATTTATTTGCATTTAAATTCAATTCATAAAGATTTGTATGAATATTTATTTAAATTCGAATTTCACTTAATGAAAAAATTGTAATTATAATATGATAATCTTCTAATTGGTTACCGATGCAAGAATATAATATAGTAATCTTATACTCCGTAATTGATTATCTAAGGAAAAAATATGATCGTAACGTAGCAAATATAATTGTACACGATTTATTTTCCATAAGTAATATTTATTGAATTGTCACTAACTCAATAGTGTCGTAGACTAAACAGATTAGGATTTTAATCGGTTCACTTTTAACAGTCCTGCAATAGTTGAAACGTAAATCTAACCAAAAGAAAAGTCCTAATGAAAGTAAAATAAACATTTTCTCTCTTTCCAAATAGAAATTTCAACTTTTATAATCAAATATGACAATGTTAATGTGTTTTTAAATATTTTAAATAAAAGTATGAATACTTTGATTTTCTCATTTTTATATTAACAATTAAGTTCTCACAATACATAAGGGTCCAATTTATACGAAGTCAATAATTCATATATAACTCGATTTAAATAGAACACTTTTTATTGAATAAATTGAAAAATACTTGAATTAAAAATTAATTGAAGTGCCAAAAAAATGTAAGTGAAGATATTAATTAACGTGAACAGAGTAAAAATATATAAATTCATTGTTTATTATATATATATATATATTATAGGGCAATGGTATAACTTCTCTTCTCTCAAGGATTGCTCAAATACATAAAAAAGTTGAAAGTATTAACGAGACAGTTTCACGATGAAACTTGATGATAAAATGAAATACTCCCTCCGTTTTTATTAAGTGTCATTTTGCTTTTTTTAATATTTTTAAAATAAGTGTCATTCTACACCTTTTTCTTTGATTTTGACACTTTTACCCTTATACATTATACTCCTTCCATTTTCTTTACCTTGATTTAAACTTTTTCCCTTTTGAATATAGTACAATAGCATAAATCTACTCATTTTTATATTAACAATTAAGTTCTCACAATACATAAGGGTCCAATTTATACGAAGTCAATAATTCATATATAACTCGATTTAAATAGAACACTTTTTATTGAATAAATTGAAAAATACTTGAATTAAAAATTAATTGAAGTGCCAAAAAAATGTAAGTGAAGATATTAATTAACGTGAACAAAGTAAAAATATATAAATTCATTGTTTATTATATATATATATATATATTATAGGGCAATGGTATAACTTCTCTTCTCTCAAGGATTGCTCAAATACATAAAAAAGTTGAAAGTATTAACGAGACAGTTTCACGATGAAACTTGATGATAAAATGAAATACTCCCTCCGTTTTTATTAAGTGTCATTTTGCTTTTTTTAATATTTTTAAAATAAGTGTCATTCTACACCTTTTTCTTTGATTTTGACACTTTTACCCTTATACATTATACTCCTTCCATTTTCTTTACCTTGATTTAAACTTTTTCTCTTTTGAATATAGTACAATAGCATAAATCATGGATAAACCTTAATTATTGTATACATGAATATCACCTACAATATTGACCACATTCATTACTAAACATAAATTTAATATTAAAATTAGTTATCATTAATGAAGGGTAAAATGGTCCACGATTATATGAGTTTAGACAATGTTTGTGACTCGAACCCAGGACCTAAGGCCTAGGTAGTGGTGCTCTAACCACTTGAGCTATCCCACTTTGTCATTTAAACTGATTGTTACATGACTTAAAAATTACATTATTGAAGCATAAATTCTTTCTAGAAGGAGTGTTGGTAGTAAAGTTCTATTATATTGTCTTTTGCAATGACGATAAATAAATAAATAAATTATCTTTTAATAAAATAACAATTTTACAAATATATACATATTTAAAATATTATTTTTTTAATAAATAAATTATACTAATATTTTATAAATTTATTCCAACCCCACGTAAAACGCGAGTCTTGCACTAGTTGCATTATAAACCCTTCCCAAATTAATTTGACTTGAAGAGTACTGCAATGAATATACTTATTTGACATATGGTTGATTGGATTTGGCCTATATTTTAAAAGTCAACTTCTGGGAATTGATTATCAAATGTAATTAAAACTGTTTATCAAATTTTAGATAAAAGGAGTTAGGGAATTTATATTTTTATTTAAGTTATTGGAAAAATCGACCAAATTTCTATAAAATCTTCTTTTGAATTTTTAAAGGATTAGGGAATTTATACAAAATTTCTACAAATCCGCCCCCGTCTATTTAATCTAATATTATTATTTAATTTTGAAAGAATTAGGGAATTTATATTTTTATATATTTATAATTAGGCAATTGCTTATGTGTACCAGTTACATGTATGTAACTGGCTATCTACCCTCCTTTTTTAATAAATTCACACTCTCTTTTTTTTAGGCACTCCTTTCTTTTCTTTTAGGCACTTTCCCAAATTTTTTAAAAGAAAAATACATGTAAAATATTATATTACCATTTTATCAATTAAATTAAAATACAACTCATTAAAATTATAATTATACACCGACTATCGATTCACCAATGAATAACTACGAAGTCAAATATTATTCTATTTTTTTAACTTTTAAAAAATAAATATAAAAACATAACGAATATTAAAAAAAATATGAAACTCAAAAATAAAATTATGAAATAAAATGTCCTGTTTTTTTTTTCAAAAAATGACCAAAATTTAGGAAAAAAATACAAAAAAAATCGAAAAAAAAAAACTAAACTAAAAAAATTCAATTTTTTTCTAATTTGGGTATAAATGTATGAATATGACATGCTCACTTTTTAGCTTTAATCTGATTTATAATAACTAAGATTGTTTTGTTATGTTTTCATTATTTCTAAAATGATATCTGGTTTGTTACAAGTTTTTTAAGGTTGTAGATTATTTTTTAAAACTAATTAATAATATAATCTAATTGAAAAATAAAATTTATATTTAAAAACTTAAATGAGTTAAGAATTGGGGAAGAAACCAGCATAATATTGCACCAGCTTTATTATTTTCTTTGGGGTCATCGTCATGTTGATGCATTCATATGTTTATTGAGTGTCATCGTATCTATTAATTGAATTGTGTGTTCAGTGTGATTCATTCTCACTTTTGTTCTTCTTACTAGTTAGTTAATATCATTTTTTTTAATATTGATGTATTAATTTGCATGGTATACCTGAAATTATAAATGTGTTTAGTTATGTATTTTTTGTTAAATATAAATATTAGTTTAAATACGATATAGTATTAGTACGCTTATGATATAGTACTAGTTAATATATTGTATAGTACTAGAGATTAATGTGGGTATAAAAATATTACAGAGTATTTAATATATGAACTAATACTATAAAATATTTGAATTTATACTATACTATATTTGAACTAGTACCATAGAGTATGTGAACTAATACTATA
This sequence comes from Galeopsis tetrahit, assembly GCA_963675135.1. Taxonomy (NCBI): domain Eukaryota; kingdom Viridiplantae; phylum Streptophyta; class Magnoliopsida; order Lamiales; family Lamiaceae; genus Galeopsis; species Galeopsis tetrahit. The sequence continues at coordinate 38,804,405 of OY776122.1, forward strand.
CAATATGTGAACTAATACTATACTATATTTGAACTATTACCATAAAGTATGTGAACTCGAAACTCGAAAAAATTAAAACATATACCAATATAAACTAATATTATACTGTATATGAACTAATATGTACAGTACTGCATATTAACTAATAATATATCATAATACTTATCAACAGTTATCATAACACTTATAAACTAAAAATTATATTCATAAAAAATTAAAATAAGTGATTAAAAAATGAAAGTTCAAATGAAAAAAATAATTAAACAATGTAAAACGAAGTTAAATTTGTAAGGAATGAAGTAAAATTTTGAAAGGATAAAGTGAAAATTGTACATCAATTAATTAAAGTAAAATAGTACCAATAAAATTGAACACTTGCCTAAGAGAGAGGTGAGAGTTTTATTTTTTAAAATAAATTATTATTATACTATTTAATATTTAAAAAAAACAATTAATATTATTTTTAAAATTTTCTTATTAGATTTTAAAATTTTAGAATAATTATTTATGACATAAAAAGAAATTACGTTATCATTTGAAACACAAATGATAAACAAGAAGAAAAATAAATTTAAAAAATAATATTAAAAAGATAAATATAAATATCAATTAAGTAAAAAAAAAAAAATTTAAAAATTAATGGAGTATTAGTTTTTAATGATAAAAAAAAAAATTAATTGAAGTAAAATAAAGGTCAATGAAAAAATGTATGTGTTAAATTGATATAGTAAATGGGTCATGTGTTATTGGATTGGATATAGTAAATGGGTCATGTGTTATTTATAATGCGTTATTGGATTGGATATAGTAGTTACATATATTAGATTGGATATAGTAGTTACATACATGTAACTGGTACACAAGATTGCAACTCTTATAATTAAATATATTTTGTTAAATTTTGATCCTATTCATTGATTGCATTTATTTTGAATTGATAAAATCAATCAAATCTCAACAAAATATTCATTTTTAGTTGTTCTTATATTGGAATATTTAAATCGGCAAGTTGTTTAATATATAAATCAAATTTTAATTTTAATTTTATATTTTGACATTCCCTAAAATTGTGGAATTAATTTTAAAATAAAAAAAATCACTACAAAAAAGAGGTGTTTTACCGACGGTTATACCGACGGATATTCAGTCGGTATTGGCTCTTACCGACGGAATTACCGACGGATTTTATCCGTCGTCAATGAATTGGTCGGTAGTGGTTACCGACGGAAAATATGCGTCGACGGATTCCCGACGGATTCAAACCAACCCGTTTTCAAACCGGGTCGCCTATACCGACGGATTCAATTCCGTCGGCAGTCAAGCCAACCCGTTTTCAAACCAAGTTTTCAAACCGGGTCGCCTTTACCGACGGATCCCAAATCAATTTTTCGTCGGTAGATCCGTCGGTATATGTTGGACTTAAATTTTATTATTTTAATTTACCGACGAAATTTTCCGTCGGTAAGTATTAAATGTTTTTTAAAAAAATGGAATTCCGTCGGCTCGCCCGTCGGTATTACCGACGCTACACCGACGGATTAGTCCGTCGGTAAGTACCAAAATTTTTAAAAAAAAAATTATTTGCAATCGGGATCCGACCGATCCCGATTGCTTACATAATTGCTTAAAATTCAATACACGATCAAAATTGCTTAAATAATTCAATACACAAATCTACATTACATCCAACCGAATAAACAAAATCGTGCTAAGGCATCGAATGGTGTTCCGGATTTGACAGAGGATCGATCAAGTAAGAAGCAAATAGAATTTTGCTCCGGATTATGACAACTATACCCCTCACTAGAATGCTTGAAAAAGCTCTGTGAAATATTAAAACAACATAGTAAACATTAACAAAAACTTATATGAGAAATAATTTAACAAGAATGTGAGTATATTAATACGTACCGTGGAGTATATTAAATTGTCCTTCGCTGACTCGACTCCATCCCTGCCATTTCAAAATCAATTCCAAAGAATCAAGATTCAATTATCATTTTATATATTTAAACATAAATTAAATTATCATAAAAATTGAACATACCTCAACAGAGATCAAGTAACTTCATTAGGCTCGCATAGTTTCTGTCGGTCTCAGCAAACTTCATTACTACAACATCATGAATTAAAAATCCATTCACTCTATCTTCAGTCAAATAAAATTCAATTTTGGACACAATGCTTGAAAAAGACTCTTAATGCAGGAACAAAAAAAAGCAGAAATCTAATCTTTTTCTTGCAGACTCATTTCATAGAGCATTACCTGATATATTACTACAATTACACCTTAACCATTAAAGAAGATAAACTGAAAAACAGAAGTTGTGGCTCACTCAAAAACAAAAAACAAAAACCCTGTTCTATCTTTTGTTTAAGGAATTCATAACACGGTTTTCTCAACTGGTTTGTCCCTCGGAATCAGAATATGAAATCAAATTTCGCAAAGTAAACTATCAATAACATTTCAATAATTGAATATTACATGACAGCCCTAATGAAAATCACAATTCAATTCAACAAAGATAACACGACAATCAAAAGCACGAACTGAGATCTTATGAAATTAGATTCTTGACAGATAGAGGCACATTAATCAAGTCAAAAACATTACAACTCCACAAAAAATTGGGGCGAAATTCTCGAACGGTCACAGGTCATGCTCAACAATACGAGAATAATCAAAACAATTCGTGAAGAATTCAAGAAAAGCAGCACACTAACCATCAAAACGTAATTCGTAGATGTGGACGGCGGCATGTCGGGGAGGGACGGTAGGGTGTCGCCGGACTGCGACGCGGAGGGACTGCGACGCGGACGGTGGGATGGGCGGACTCCGGCCGGAAAAGGGGGTGGCGCCGCTGCGAACGTGGGCAAGGGGCAGCATGTGGCGAAGCCTAAAGGAGGAGACGATCGGAGTGGGGGAGAGGGAGAGGGAAAATACGCGTGAAATGAGAGAAAGTTACATTTATAATCGGAAATGCCGACGAAATTGGCGACTGATAATTCGGTCGGCTTTGGCTCGTTGTCGTTAGCGACGGAAATGGCGACGGATATTTCGGTCGGCTTTGGCTCGTTGCCTTTAGCGACGGAAATGGCGACGGATATTTCGGTCGGCTTTGGCTCGTTGCCTTTAGCGACGGAAATGGCGACGGATATTTCGGTCGGCTTTGGCTCGTTGCCGTTAGCGACGGAAATGGCGACGGATATTTCGGTCGGCTTTGGCTCGTTGCCGTTAGCGACGGAAATGGCGACGGATATGTTCCGTCGCCATTGGATTTTTATAACCAAATGATAAATAATTAAATTAAATTATAAGTTAATTAATAAAATAACCAAATGATAAATAATTAAATTATAAGTTATAACCAAATGATAAATAATGAAATCTTATAAATTGTACAAAATAAAATAGCTAGGTTACATTAATTTAATATTCATCTTCGTCTTCATTTTCATTATTTGCCACATCTTCCTCTTCCTCCTCATCTTCTTCATCCTCATCTTCTTTATCCTCCCCCTCGTCATGTTCATCCTCCTCCTCATGTCCACTATCGTTTTCAATAACAATCAATTGTGGATTTGCAGCCGTCAAGTCTACCGAAAGATTAAAATCTCCCGCAAACACTTCAGTTTGATTCTCTATTTGTTCCATTTGAAACGGAGGTTCATCTTCATCGTTGTTTTCCTTTTGGGGGACCTCCACCATTGACCTTGCCTTCACTTTGCAAACAGCGTGCCATTCTGATCTATTACGTTTTCCAGCTCCTGGATACGTGCAGTAGTAGACTTGAGATACCTGAGAGGCAAATACAAACGGATCATCCCCGCTATACTTTCTTTTCGAATTAACATCCACAAGCTTGTACTCCGGATGAATTTTGGTTCCTAAAGGGGATGTGTCAAACCAATGGCACTTGAACAACATTACGGTTTTCACTGGATATCCCGGATATTCAATTTCAACGACTTCGTGCAACACCCCAAAGTAATCACTTGCATCTGCATTATAATTCGCACCCCTAAGACAAACACCACTGTTGTTAGTCGTTCTTGTTGATGCATACTCTGATGTATGAAACCTGTAGCCTTTCACAATATAGCCGTTGTAAGTCCTCACACGCCGTAGTGGTCCTTTGCTGAGATCCTGTAAGAACCGGCTCTGAAAATCGTGCGATTGTCCCTATACGTACAGTTAAAATTAACATTAATCAAAACAATTATTTGTTCACGTAAAATTCAATTAATGATACTCACATAACGTTGGAACCATCGGGCAAATTGACGTTGAAGACTAGTATCTATGTCTCTATCTGAGATGTTTTGATCTGCATGTCGTAGTTCTTGTGTATACATCCTAATAATTCACAACACAATTAGATGATAAATGACGCACGTTTAGTGCTATTTAATTAGATGATAAATATATGAAATACTTACTCAATGTAAGGCTGAACTTCATCACAATTCAATAACACGTACGTTTGTGCTATTTCAGCCTCTGTGTGTGTTGACCAATATCGTTCAGTGGCTTTTCCTATAGGTCGCCCCTTAGACTTGAATACAGAGAGCTTGCCATCGACTTCTTGTTGCGTACCTCTACCATCGAAGTTACGTGGTTCATTCCTGATCCTTGTGTTGACATGGTCTTCAAAATAATATGAACAAAACATGCCAACCTCTTCATTCAAATACGCATTAACAATCGATGCTTCGACGTTTGCCTTCTGTTTAGCATTGCGCTTCAAGTTGTGGAGATACCTAAAATTATAATAGTTAACAAATTAAAATAAGGCTCCATATACTAAAAACTAATTAAATGAGAGAAATAGAATTGTTCACCTCTCAAATGGGTACATCCACCTGTACTGCACTGGACCACAAATCCTAGCTTCATACGCTAAGTGAACAGGTAAGTGTTCCATCGAGTCAAAGAAGCTTGGTGGGAAAAAACGTTCCAACTTACACAAAATAACTGGAATGTCTCGTTCCAAACGATTCATATCATCAACCTTGATTGTTGTAGACGTTAAATCTCTAAAAAAGAGACTTAATTCAGTGACAGCCCTCCACACATTCAGAGGAAGAAATTCTCGAAACGCAATAGGTATCAAGCGCTGCATAAAAACATGACAATCATGACTCTTCATCCCTGCAACTTTGCCTTTTGTTGTGTCTACGCATCGACTCATGTTTGACACGTAGCCGTCTGGAAATCTTAACTCTTTAATCCACCTACACAATTCCTGTTTTTGTGCCTTATCTAGTGTGTAGCAAGCCTTTGGATATTTACCTGTACGGGTATCCTGTTCCAACTCATCACGGCGACAGATAGTGTTCAACTCTTCCCTGGACTTTGGAGTATCTTTCGTCTTGCCTTCTGTGTTCATGATTGTGTGAAACACGTTGTCAAACACATTCTTCTCAATGTGCATGACATCCAAATTGTGTCGGAGCAATAGTGAACTCCAATATGGCAAGTCCCAAAAAATACTCTTTTTCTTCCAGTTACCTGGGATTCCTTTGTTGTGTTCTTCTGCATTCTCCTCCGTAGTTTTTTTCAAACCCGTCCACTCAATCTCATGTAACAGACTTTGTCCTGTACGATTAATAAATGTTAGAATAAATGTAACCCAAAAAAACATGTTAAAATAAATGTATAAAATACCATTTCGAAGGGGCGGTCGATTGTTTGTGACTGTTCTATTCTTCGTGAAGTCCACCTTATTCCTTCGAAATGGATGATCTCGAGGTAAAAACCTTCGGTGATTATCGAACCTTGAAACTTTTCTACTCTTCAGGAGACTGAAAGCTTCAGAATATTCCATACAATACGGACAAGCTTGCTTTCCGGCTGTACTCCACCCGGACAACATAGCATATGCAGGAAAGTCGCTAATGGTCCACAATAAAGCAGCACGCATCGTGAAGTTCTGTTTCCTAGAAACATCATACGTTTGGACTCCGTTATCCCATAGGAAGATCAAGTCTTTAATAAGAGGCTGGAGATAAACATCAAGTTTATGCTTTGGATTCGACGGACCAGGCACCAATACAGTCAGAAACATTGTTTGAGGTTTCATGCACATCCATGGAGGTAGATTATACGGAGTCAGTATCACCGGCCACAAAGAATACTTCTTTCCATAACTCCCAAACGGTGCAAAACCATCAGTACTCAAGCCTAATCTCACATTCCTCGGTTCACAAGCAAATCCTGGAAACACATTATCAAGGTGTTTCCAGGCTTCAGAGTCGGACGGATGTCTCATATCCCCAGCCTCAGTATCTTCAGAATTTCTTGCATGCCACGTCATGTGTTGAGCTGTAGCACTAGATTGAAACAATCTCATTAAACGAGGAATGATAGGAAGATAATACATCCTCTTGTGTGGCACTTTCTTTTTTGTCTTGCTCGATTGACCACCTGGTCCCTTCCGTCGTGCCTCTTTGTACCGGGGATGGCCACACATTCTACACATAAGAAGATCGTTATCGTCATCACCCCAATATAACATGCAACCATTCACACAACAATCAATCTTCTCAACCGGCAAACCCATATTCTTCATCAGTTGTTTGCTCTGATGAAACGTCGTAGGTACTTTATTATCGACAGGACAAATCTCACTGCATAATTGTGTCATTTGCTCATATGCTCTGTTAGATAGCTTGTTCTCCGTCTTGATAGCCATAAGTCGAGCATTAAATGACAACTGAGAATGAGAATCACACCCTGGGTACAAATCTTGATCGACTAATTTGAGCATCTCATAAAACTGAAATGCTTCATCCGTTGGTTCCTCCTCTATATTTGACATACCGGCTTCCATCACCATTGTTTGATACATATCGGGTTCTTCCACCCCAAACTCTTGATCGTTACTGGTGCCGACATGCTCAACGTGTACGGGTTGTTCATAAATTGCAGTAGTGTAATAGTACAAGACTTGATCAAAATTATAAGGCCACCGTTGTTCGCCATGACTTGTCCAATTATAGTAATTATCAACGAACCCATTCATAACAACGTGGCATAAGACTTCATCAATGCTTTTAAATGATCTATTCTTACATTTCTTAGCATTACACGGACACCTAATACAATCCTCAGACATGTAATGTGGGTGTAGCTTTACAAATTCAACAAATGACACGAGTTTATCATAAAATTCAACATTCACATTTCCTAAAACGAGCCTAGGAGTACAATACATCCACCGACGATCCGGCAATTCCATCTGTTAAACAATTTGACCAAAATAAAATTACACACTAAAAATTAAACACTAAAAGTAAAAATTATGTAGTAAAATTACACACTAAAAAACTAAACACCAAATTAAAATTACACACTAAAAAACATACCTTAAATTTTCGCTCCAATCCAAATTTTTTGCTCCACACTAAAAATTTTCGCGTGTTTTGAGGTTCTGGAATGTTTTTCAATACTACATGCCGACGGAAATGTCAGTCCGTCGGTATATCACGCGCCGAAATTCCGTCGGTATTGCCAATACCGACGGATAATTTCAGTCGGTAACACATATTTCAAATGTATGTCAAATCAGTCAGATTCCGTTGACCAATTTTCAGTCGGTATTTACATTACCGACGGAAATTCCGTCGGTATTGACACATGTTCAATACCGACGGAATCACTTTTCGTCGGTAAAAACGCGTATAAAAAAATTTTTAACTAAGTATTCTTAACACTCCAACCACACTCAAAACAACCTACTTCTTCACAAACATCAAAATTTAAAAAAATACAGAAACTCATGTCTTCATCTTCGACATCCATGAAAATTGTGGTATGCCATTGTGGAAAAGAAGCTCGTGTGTGCATGTCGAAGCAAGAAAGAAGCAGAGGTAGACTATTTTATACTTGCCCAGATTCACTAAATGGTAATGGATGCTCCTTTTTTGTTTGGGCCGATGAACACGAAATTCACGGACAAGGAACGAGTTCACACGGAATGTTTCCGGGCATGGTGAGGAGAATTGACTCACTTTTGCTTGAAAATCAAGAGCTCAACAACAAGTTGAATCATGCGCAACTAGTTGGGGATATGTATAAGGATACATCTGACCAACTAACCTCAGAATTAGGATTTGAAGCTGGAAAAGTTGAAGAGCTAAAGAAGTAGAGGAACTTTCTTGTTGTGGCCATAGTATTCTGTGTTCTACCCTATGTGTTAAAGTTTATAGGTTGGATGTAATCCTAAGTTTATGTCTCTAATATGTATTGCTAAGTTTATGTAATGTTAATTGTATGCATGTAATGTAACCACAACAACAGCCTTTCTTCAAGGCAATTTTCAATGAAAATGTTGTTTATCTATCACATAAAACATCCAAATTTAAATATACACATTCTTAACACATAAAACACACATCACTAAAATTAAACAACTGATACTTAAACATAAAAGTAAATAGTTCAACAAAAATGCAGATAAAAAATAAATAGTTCTACGAGACATAAAAGTAAATAGTTCTACGAGACATAAAAATAAAATTGTTAAACACATAAAAAAAAAAAATTATTCAAAGTCACTCATGGACCAAAGTCCCACAAATCAACATCAACGTCGGCGCCAACACCGAACTGTTGACCCATGATCTCATCATCCTGCTGCATGGTCGGGACATAGGCTGATTGGGCTGGGGGGGCTGAGGGGGCTGGGGGAACAGGCACGTTCACGTTGGCCGTCGGTGGAGGAGCTTGCATGGTTCTCCGATAAACCTCCTCGATCCTCTCGTCCGACCACCCCATCTCTCGACCCATATTCACATGCATCACATGCATGTAATGGTTGAATTGTGCCATCGTCACATCAGGAGTTGGGGTGGAAGATACGGAACCCTGCGATGCCGTCTGGGACGGACCAGCGCCGGAAATGACATCAGCGCTCATACGACCAAGGCCCAGAACTCGTCCGCGGGTGGTGGGGGCAACTTCCAAATAAGCCCGGTCCACCTCCTCGACTGTAGGGGCACTGCTGGTTCCGGGTTGAGTAGGGTCGACTTGAGTTCCGATCTCGGCAATCCTCCGGTTCATCTCCAACTACATAATTAATAATGTTAAATTAATAGAATAAATTATTAAAAATGTATTTAATTAAACAATTTTATTACTTACGTGGAGGTTAGTTGTGCGCCCGTATGTGGATTGCTGTGTATCAGCATTAAACGGATGAGCAATGCTCATCCGGTCCAAGTGAGTGGGTACACGCCCCGTATCCCGTTCCTAATAATTTAATTTATGTATTATATATATTAAATATATAATTAAATTTATTGAAATTAATTAAAAAATTAATAAACACTTACAATGACCATCGACTGCTCAAGGATGGACCGGGCTCCAGTCCGATGCCTGGACATCCCACCCCCATCGTCGGATCTCCGGTTGGCCTTAGCAATCTCACACTTCCTGATGTACTCCGGATGCAGCCACTCCCTCGTCAATGAATCCCACAACACAACATCATTATCATCCTTACCCAAGCTCTGCGTCGTCCCATCGCGCCGCCATGCCATTCTCCATTCGTACATTAAATCCTTATACCGCTGTTGCGCCGATTTACAGAAATACCTGAACATAGCCTGGTCTGAGTACATATTCCGATCCCAAGTGGTTTGTTTCTGCACATATAATAAATTGTTTATTATTGAACAAATTAACAAACATTAATTAAATAATTAAGTAATTAATTACTACCTGAAATTCCTCGAAGTACGCCAACTTTTTTGGTTTTGGGACCTTCGACCAGGTATATGCACCCGCAGAGATCGGTAAAGAGCCAAAAGCAATCGTGCATGCCCTGGAGACCTCGTTACCAGGTAACAATCTGTGACATTAATTAACAAACAAAACACATTATAAATTAAAACGAATGTGAAATTAATTAATTATTAATTATTAAACAATAAAAGTATTTAATTACTTACACTCCTCCACTTGTAGCCCAAACGCGCTCCCGGCCATCCTGAGCAGGAACAGCAGGATGGTCCCGGACAGACGAATGAGACGACGGGTGTGGAATGGGTGGCGGAGGCGACGATAATGGTGTTCGTGACAGTGTAGGCGCCGGCGCCTCGGGTCTAAGTTTGGATCGACTCTTCCTCGATCGGCTACGTGACCCGGAGGCCCCGTGAGATCCCGAGCCACCAGAGGCACCAGCACCATTTCCAGTCATCTATTTAATTTAAACATTTAAATTAATAAATTATATATATAATACTAATTAATTAATAATAAATTTCTTAATTTAATAAAAAACAATAATCTAATAAATTAAAATTTAATAAAAACCTAATTTAATCAATAATAACCTATTTTAATAAATAATTTCCTATTTTATTCAACAATAACTAATTTCCTATTTTATTCAACAATAACTAATTTTCTAATATAATTAACAAAGCCCCTAATTTAATCAATAATTTCATAATTAGTAAATCAACAATATTAATCTAGCTAATTATAACGTACAATATCATAATTTAATTATGTAATTAACTCCACTCCAACGTATATGCAAATTCAACAATAATATCAATTATATATATAACATCAATTATGCAAAACATGCAATATCGATCTTAACAAATCACATCAATTTATTATAAATAACTATATACATCAACTAGCTAGCTATACATATAGACAATTATCCACTTACAATATCAACTAATTAATTAGATATATCAACTACATACATTCAAAATAATTAACTATATACATCAACTACAAACAATTAATTTCATATTAATCTATATAACAATTTAAATTAACACATGCAATTTAATTCATAATTATAGGCAATACATATATAACTTAAAAATTAATTACTAACAAATTAAGAAAGCGTACCGTATAGATTTTCTAATCGAGTCGAGAGATCACCTCGGCCGAGCCTCTTCTTCGCGCGATGAAGATGAAGAAGGAAAGAGTGGGGAGGGAGGAGGGAGGAGGGAGGGTTTCTGTAATCTGTTCTTCAGTTTATATACAAAAAAAAAATTGCCTTTACCGACGGATATTTCCGTCGGTAATGACCAGATTAATTATGGTAGTTATTGCGGGTCGGTTACCGACGGATATTTCCGTCGGTAATGACCACATTTAATTTTGGGAGTCGATCAAGAAGGCGGTTAGTTAATGCGGGTCGGGTACCGACGGAATATTTACAATACCGACGGAACGATCCGTCGGCCGGTGACCCAAAAACGACACCGTGTAGAGAGTTCTGAGTGTCCGTCGGCATATCCGTCGGTATCCCTTCGGGAAAGCCGACGGAAATTGAATTCCGTCGGAAGAGTCTTCTGACTTTGAATTCCGTCGGTAATCCGTCGGTACAGCCGTCGGAAATGAAATCCGTCGGTATACATCCGTCGGCAAAAACAAGCGTTTTTGTAGTGAATCTTTGGGAATTATAAATATAGGAAAATTTTGAATTTGATTACTTATCTAACCAAACCTTTCAAATCAAATAAATATGGTGCGACTTTCGATAATATTAACTATTAATAAGGGGAAAATTTCAAAATACATCCTGTAACTTAGATCGATTCTATTTTAAATCCTTTATGTTTTCACTTTTTTAAAATACGTCATAAGGTGTCCAATTTACGTCCCGTAACTTAGGACAATTTCATTTTAAATCCTTTAAGTTTTCACTTTTTTCAAAATACGTCATAAGATGTCCAATTTACATCATTTTTTTATCGAAAATTAATTTTTTTCTAAAAGTTGTCATGCGCGGCTCGAACTTTTGTTTAAAATTGGGGCTTCCGGAAAATTTGGTTATTGGGCACCTTAGGACGTATTTTAAAAAAGTGAAAATTTAAAGGATTTAAAATTAAATCAATCTAAATTACAGGACGTAAATTGGACAAAAGGATGTAAATTGGACACTTTAAAATGTATTTTGAAAGAGTGAAAACTTAAAGGATTTAAAATGGAATCAATCTAAGTTACAAGACTTATTTTAAAATTTTCCCTATTAATAAGTAGAATCGAAATAAGATATGAGATGGAAGTTGTTGCTATTTATTTTTAAAAGATAATCAGAATTTTAAACGAATATATTTTAAAGTATTAATTCTTAAAAAAAAATGAATTTAATTTATCAATAAAACCATTCCTAAAAAAAACGAGTTTAATTTATTCTTTAATACAGTTTCGACACAAAGAAATAAGATAAATAAAAAAATATAAAATTGATAAATATGTTTGTTTTATTAATTATCTAACCACCCATTTCCAATCAAATAAAACGATTTGACTCCTTCATGCATTTAATTGAACACGTGGGATGTGAATATAATTGATTCGACGCCATACCGGTTAAGATGAAACGCCGTAAGTTTTCACATTTAATCATCTTCACCAAAACTCCATTAATCCCAATAAAAAGGTTGCACTCCATTAGTCTTCTTCACCAAACCACTTCTCTCAACTCTACTTTCATTAATATTATAATTCACAAACCCCTATTCTCTCAACTCTACTTAGAAAAAAAATGGAGTTGTCTTCAATGCCATTCGATTTGAAGGAGGAAATATCTTCTAGGTTACTTCCTAAGGATGCTACACGAATGAAGGTAGTTTGCATGAACTAGTGGAATTCGATGATATCATCGAGTTTGTTTGTAAATGTCCACATTCGAAAGATGAGGATGCAGAACCAATTTTCTCCCATCATTCAGAATCAAATTTCGTTCCCCTTAATTGCTTATGAGAGGAGGGGTCAAATGTGTTATCCTACCAAAGAATTGTGAATGAAGAAGACGGACATTCGAATATCGTTGCAGACTGCAGGGGTTTGACATGTGTTGAAACTATAAACGATCAAATGTTTATAGTAAACCCAGTTTCAATGGAAGAGGAGGAAATACAACATGCACTTATAGAGTGGGATCCAACCGAAGATTGAGCATCTTCATATTTCTACTTGGGTTACGACTCGAGCAAAAACGATTACGTGTTGCTAAGAATCGTGGTTTACAACAATTATGAAAGAAGTACCCAGGATAACGTTTACTCAACAAGAATGAACATGTGGAGAAGGTTGGCTGATTTTCCTTATGAAGGATCTCTTTCTAAGTTTTCGAGTTTTATTAGAGGAAAAATTCATTTTCAGGTCTACCAAAATGGAAGTTTAGCAAACCTGATTGGAACTTTCAACGTCCAGGATGACTCTTGGGGAGTAATAGATCCTCCAATACAGCAGAATGCTCGATGGGGAGAGAAGAACTGATGGGGACTATGGGATATGTGTGGTTTGGATGATGACACAATAATTATTTCTCCATTTGTGCATATGGATTATGAGGAGAGGGATTAGGAAGAACCTCATTTGGGCGGAAATAAATTTTAACTTTAATCCAACTTTCATTTGACCCGTATCCCTTAAGGATCCAATACTTGAATGTGCATGGAATTTGAGAGGATGGATAAATAGGACATGCAACTAACGTGTCTTCATCCAATGAAGATATTTCCCATAAGTTGTTGAAATTTTCTACGGCTTTTGGAAATTGAATAGATTCCCCATGACTCAGTTTCAACGTTGAACGTTCGAATCTCGCTTAGCGAAGCATACTTGAACACCTGAAAATGAATTTGGCCACGAACCCAAACGCAAAACTTGCCACATGGTATTCCAAAGGGAAATGACTTTAGTTAGTCGCTTCCACGAATTTGAAGTTGTTGAAAATACATCAACTTGGGTATTTGAGAAAGGTGATTGAAAAGTTATTAGCCTTAACAAATTGTAAGAGTTTGTTGAAGAAACATACCCCATTCCAAAGCAAGCATCTCCTAGATATTGGAGAAAATGCAATACTTTCATCATCTATTAGTAAACAATTGTTTCTCTTAATCATATGAACAAGGTTAGAGTTAACGAAGTTGAAGGATGCTATCATATCATTCCAGAAAACAACGTTAATCGTTCTTAATCGGGTAACATTTTCTGGAGATAATCTGCATGCTATATCTTCGAATATTTCAATAGGAAGAGAGTGGATACTCATTATGAATAAGAAACGAGTTGTTAGATATAGTGGGAACTAAGGATTTAGGTTGACATGCATTATAAGTGAAAAATTCTTCCCAAATTATTTTGATTTGAAGACTACTGCAATGAATATCCTGATTGACATATAGTTGATTGGATTTGACCTATATTTTAAAAGTCAACTTCTAGGAATTTCTTATCAAATGTAATTAAATTGTTTATCAAATTTTAGTTAAAAGGAGTTAGGGAATTCATACTTTTATTTAAGTTATCGGAAAAATCGACCAAATCTCTACAAAATCTTCTTTTGAATTTTTAAAGGATTAGAGAATTTATACAAAATCCGCCTCCGTCTATTTAATCTAAAGGGGTGTATTCAATTGAGATTTTGTTGGATTTTTTTGGACTTTAAAAAGTCATTGGATTGGAAAATCCATAGACTCCATGCAGAGTTTGACTGACTTTTTTATTGATTTATATGGATTTTTATAGATTTGACAGGATTGTGAAATGTATTTTTTTATTGATTTACCCGGCACTGAAATTATTGATGCAAATGTATATCAAACACACTTGTATATTAAAAAAAATTATCTAAATTAATTTTTAAAGAATACCAAATATATATTAATTAAAAAATATATATTATTCATCATTATTATTCTCATCTTCATTTCCATCACCATTATACCTCGACCTCATTTGAGTAATTTCTCACATAGCATTAGCAATACTCGTTCTCCATGCATTAGCTTCAGTTCTTTGTTGTAAATTTTCCTCTTCCATGTCGAGATAGCAATACTCCGTTCTCCATGCATTAGCTTCAGTTCTTTTTGTTGTAAATTTTCCTCTTCCATGTCGAGATAGCAATACTCCGTTCTCCATGCATTAGCTTCAGTTTTTTGTTGTAGTCGCATGCATTAGCTTCAGTTCTTTTTGTTGTAAATTTTCCTCTTCCATGTCGAGATAGCAATACTCTTTTCCTCTTCCATGTCGAGATAGCAATACTCCGTTCTCCATGCATTAGCTTCAGTTTTTTGTTGTAGTTTTTGTTGTAAATTTTCCTCTTCCATGTCGAGATATGGTGAATCTTATCTTCTTCATATTCGACTGAAAATTCATAATATATTATAAAGATATATACAAATCTTGTTAATATTATATTCCAAATAATCTTTGTACAATAATTAATACTATAAATTAGGTGGAGATCGAGAATATATAAATTAGTATATCAAATGGGCTGATATTATAAATTTTTAACGTGAGAACATAATTTTGAAATAATGGTGGTGAAGCTCTCACTCTACGCAATTTCTCCAATGATGAAAAATGTGGTAGGTTAGTAGTAGAACTTTTGTTAGAAGGACAACGGTAGGTTAGTAGTAGAACTTTTGTTGGAAGAACAATGGTAGGTTAGTAGTAGAACTTTTGTTAGAAGAACAACAAGGTTTTTTTTTTCGTCTTTTTAAAGTTTTTTTTGGAGAATCCGTTGAAATCTCTGTTTATTAGAAGAGATTTTGGAGAGTGAAATTTATTTATATTTTTGGAGGAGAATCCATCAAAATCCATAAAAATCCATAGAGTATTGAAATCCACAGACCATTGAATACCTAAAGTTTTTTTAAGACTTTTTAAAATCCGGATTGAATACCTCAAGATTTTGAAAGACTTTTAAAAATCCGGATTGAATACACCTATATTTTAAAAGTCCAAAAAAAATCCAACAGAATCTCAATTGAATACATAAGATTATTATTTAATTTTGAAAGAATTAGGGAATTTATATTTTTATATATTTATAATTAAATATATTTTGTTAAATTTTGATCATATTCATTGATTGCATTTATTTTGAATTGATAAAATCAACCAAATCTCAACAAAATATTATTTTTTAGTTGCTTTAATATTGGAATATTTAATTCGGCAAGTTGTTTTATATATAAATCAAATTTTAATTTTATATTTCGACATTCCCTAAAATATTGGAATTAATTTTTAAAAAAAAAATCTTTGGGAATTAAAAATATAGGAAAATTTTGAATTTGATTACTTATCTAACCAAACCTTTCAAATCAAATAAATATGATGCGACTTTCGATAATATTAACTATTAATAAGAAGAATCGAAATAAAATATGGGATGGAAGTTGTTGCTATTTAATTTAAAAAGATAATCAGAATTTTAACCGAATATATTTTAAAGGATTAATTCTTAAAAAAAAAAACGAATTTAATTTATAAATAAATCTGTTCCAAAAAAACGAGGTTAATTTATTCTTTAATACAATTTCGACACAAAGAAATAAGATAAATAAAAAATATAAAATTGATAAATATGTTTGTTTTATTAATTATCTTGCCACCCATTTCCAATCAAATAAAACAATTTGACTCCTTCATGCATTTAATAGAACAGGTGAGATGGGAATATAATCGATTCGGCGCCATACCGTACCGGTTAAGATGAAACGCCGTAAATTTTCACATTTAATCATCTTCACCAAACCTCCATTAATCCCTATAAAAAGGCTGCACTCCATTAATCTTCTTCACCAAACGACTTCTCTCAACTCTACTTAGAAAAAAAATGGAGTTGTCTTCAATGTCATTCGATTTGAAGGAGGAAATATCTTCTAGATTACTTCCTGAGGATGCAACACGAATGAAGGTAGTTTGTATGGAGTGGAATTCGATGATATCATCGAGTTTGTTTGTGAATATCCACATTCGAAAGATGAGGATGCAGAACCAATTTTCTCCCATCATTCAAAATCAAATTTCGTTCCCCCCAATTGATTACGAGAGGAGGGAGCCAAATGTGTTATCCAACCAAATAATTGTGAATGAAGAAGACAGCCCTTTAGAGCTCATTGCAGACTGCGGAGGTTTGACATGCGTTACAACTATAAACGATCAAATGTTTATAGTAAACCCAGTTTCAATGGAAGAGAAGGAAATACCGCATGCACTTATAGAGTGGGATCCAACCGAAGATTGGGCATCTGCATATTTCTACTTGGGTTACAAATCGGGAAAAGACGATTATGTGTTTCTAAGGATCGTGATTTTCAACAATTATGAAAGAAGTACCCAGGTTAGCGTTTACTCAACAAGAATGAACATGTGGAGAAGGTTGGATGATTTTCCTTTCGAAGGATCTCTTTCTAAGTTTTCGAGTTTTGTTAGAGGAAATATTCATTTTCAGGTCTACAAAAGGGAAGTTTAACAACACATATTAGAACTTTCAACGTCCAGGATGACTCTTGGGGAGTAATAGATCCTCCAATACAGCAGAATGCTTGATGGGGAGAGAAGAATCGATGGGGACTATGGGATATGTGTGGTTTGGATGATGACACAATAATTATTTCTCCATTTTTGCATGTGGATTATGATGAGAGGGATTAGAAAGAACCTCAATTGGGTGGAAATAAATTTTAACTTTAATCCAACTTTCATTTGACCCGTATCCCTTAAGGATCCAATACTTGAATGTGCATGGAATTTGAGAGGATGGATAAATAGGACATGCAACTAACGTGTCTTCATCCAATGAAGATATTTCCCATAAGTTGTTGGAATTTTCTACGGCTTTTGGAAATTGAATAGATCCCCATGACTCAGTTTCAACGTTGAACATTCGAATCTTCTTGCTTAGCGAAGCATACTTGAACACCTGAAAATGAATTTGTCCACGAACCCAAACACAAAAATTGCCACATGGTATTCCAAAGGGAAATGGCTTTAGTCGCTTCCACGAATTTGAAGTTGTTGAAAATACATCAACTTGGGTATTTGAGAAAGGTGATTGAAAAGTTATCAGCATTAACAAATTGTAAAAGTTTGTTGAAGAAACATACCCCATTCCAAAGCAAGCATATCCTTGATCAACATTTTTTCCCCACTCAATTGGACACCGAGGGACGGTTGTACATTCAAATCACAATGGGTTGAAAATGAAGAAATTATCATCGCAATCTGCAGAACAAACGAGGCCTCTATAGTGAGCAATGATCTACTCTTGCTCTTCGCCTTTAAGAAGGGTCCTTTGGTAAGATGAGCTTGAGATTTCATAAGCTATTGGAGAAAATACAATACTTACATCATATATTAGTAAACAATTGTTTCATCTAATCATATGAACAAGGTTAGAGTTAACGAAGTTGAAGGATGCTATCATATCATTCCAGAAAACGTTAACCATTCTTAATCGGCTAGCATTTTGTGTATATAATATGCATGCTATATCTTCGGATATTTCAATAGGAAGGGAGTGGATACTCATTATGAATAGGAAACGATTTGTTAGATGTAGTGGGAACTAACTAAGGATTTAGGTTGGCATGCATTTATAAGTGAAAATCCCTTCCCAAATTAATTTGATTTGAAGACTACTGCAATGAATATCCTGATTGACATATGGTTGATTGGATTTGACCTATATTTTAAAGGTCAACTTCTAGGAATTGCTTATCAAATGTAATTAAAATTATTTATCAAATTTTAGATAAAAGGAGTTAGGGAATTTATAATTTTATTTAAGTTGCATATTCGCATGCAAAGCAAAGGACAAATTGTGAATTTTCTATGCTATTCACGTCGCTTTAGCAAACCTCTTTGGAATGTCATGAAATTGCTCAAAACATACTTCTTAAATTCATTCATAAAGTTACAGTAGGAAATGAAAACAAGAAATTTAATCACTGATGTATAGCTCGATCAATTTATCAACCAGAAATCATGTTTAAAACTGAAACATCAAATGTGACATTGTAGACAAACAAGAGAATCTCCCAGGCTCCAAATCTTTCACGAATTTAATTCCTCATCGTCAGAAATCACCTTTTTCGAGTTTCGTAATCCTCGTTTCCCCTGAACTTGCTCTGAGTTTCGCCTAGTCTCGCACAAAAAATGGCGGCAACCTCAGCACAAGATGAATTTCCAATTTTCCAGCAACAAAACAACCACATTATACAACTGATCATCATCATATATCCGTAAACGAATCGATTAAATACTTTATTGTGAGTGTTATCTCATAATCTCATAGTCAACTAATGTAGCCAACTGATAGGATTAGATAAGATGACTTAGGCCGAAATCAGATGAGGAGGTGATGTTTAGTGTTCAGCACAGTTGGTCAGATCAGCTGACCAGATCAGCAGAGTATGAAGTTTATCAGCAGAGTCAGCTTTTGATCACAGAAAAGAAGAGTTGGGTATCAGATGAGTAGAAGTCGTCTAATCTTTTCTGGGCAAGTCTTCTGATACAAAAGTTAGTTATATAACTAACTGTATTACAATTACAACTACTTGATGACATAACTACCCTTTCAGTTGGGCAATAACAGAGCACATGGGTTGTTACAAGTGGTTGCAAACGGTTACTAACTACTCAACGGTTCCTAACAGCAGCACTACCTTGGTCTTTATATACTCTTGTAGGTGTACATTGTAAAGGTTGATTTTAGATTGTAGTACGTTTTGTAATCTTTGAGTTGTGTGAGTTCACGAGCGAAGTGAGGAAATATCTTATTCCGAGTGAATGAGTATGTAAACATTCTTGATCAATCAAAGAAGTACTTGTCTGGTCCAGTGGATGTAGATCACACTGATCGAACCACTTAAATCCTTTGTGTGTTGTTTGTCTCGTTGCTTATTTTTTAATTACTATCTTAGCTGAGTTATTTCTTATATCTTAAAGTCTTCTACTTGGTTGGAGACGTCTAATCGACTAGGATACTTGCCATTTATTTTGTATGAAGTAATACTACTTCTGTATCGACTGATCAGCCCAAAAATCTGGTCTCTTTATCAGTTTTTTTGGGCAGTAAAATATGATCACGACTGTTATGGAATTGTATCTATAAAGCAACTCTTCACAAATGATAAATCAAGACAACAAAGAAATGCAAATAATTGAAACGAATAAAGAACTCAAAGAAAAACACGGGATTTACGTGGTTCGATCAAATGATCTACGTCCAAGGAGGATATAAAACTCTCTTCACTAATCACGAATGAAAGTTACAGATTCCAAGTATACACAAAGCTTGATCTCTAATCGCAGAATATTCACTAAGTTCTACGAAACTCAATACTCTCATTACTCACAACCTATGCACCAGATGGTGTATTTATAGATGTATAAATGTATTGGATAACTGTCACTAACCAACTAACTAACTAACAGAAACACCAGAAATAACTAACTCCGAAAACTGGAAATCAGCAGACTTGACTCAGCCGGTCTGCTATCAGCTAAGTTGGCTTCAGCAGACTTGGACCCAACTGATCTGATCTGATCAAACGACTTGCATTAGCAGAGTTGTCCTCAACTCATCTCAGATTAGTTGACACCTATATCAGACTACTAAACCTTATCAGTTGAGTACACCTTACTCAACTTGTGCTGAACTCCAAGATCAGACGACTAGCTACTCTTCTGATAGATATAATCAGATGACAAACCAATATTGCATTAATTTTAACAATTCTCCACCTTAATGCAAGATTGCCTCCTTCCCAGCTCTCCCCAAGGCTGTTTGTTCATTCTCTTCTTAATGAACATCCTAGGTGCTAAGGTTTACCAATTCCATGCAATGGTTGAACTTATTGCTTGGTAATGCCTTAGTCAACGTATCAGTTGCATTCTCTTCTGAACTTCAACAATGTTCTTCTCCAAGATGTCTCTTACTAAATGCAACTTCACATCAATGTGTTTTGACCTCTCATTAAACACTTGATGTTTTGCTAGATGGATAATACTCTGATTATCACACAGAACTGGAACACTCTTCTGATTTATGCCAAAATCTCTCAGAATGCCCTTCAACCACATTGCTTCCTTCACAGCTTCTGTTAAGGCTATGTATTCAGCTTTAGTCGTGGATAAGGTCACCATAGATTGTAAAGCTGCTCTCTAGGTGATAGCAATGCCATACAATGTAAACACATAACCAGACAATGACTTCCTTGTATCTATGTTTCCAGCAAAATCAGAATCCACAAATCCAATCAGAGGACTCGTGGTAACAGCTGACCTCTCGAACACTAATCCTAAGTCTTCTGATCCATTCAGATATCTTAGAATCCACTTCATTGCTTCCCAGTGTAGTTTCCCTGAATTTCCCATGAATCTACTCACCATACTAACAGCATAGGCAAGGTCTGGCCTGCTACAAACCATGGCATACATGAGACTTCCCACTCCATTTGCATAAGGAACAGTAAGCATCTGCTTCTTCTCTTCAGATGTCTGAGGAGATTGCTTAACTGATAACTTGAATTGCTGGCCAAATGAAGTACTAACTGGTCTGGGCTGGTGCATAAGAAACCTCAGGACCTTCTGAATATAACTCTTCTGTGATAGGAACAGCTTCCCTGCTTTCCTATTTTTGAGAATATCCATCCCTAATATTCCCTTGGCTTCACCTAAGTCCTTCATCTCAAACTTGCTACTCAACTGCTGCTTCAGCTGGGTAATCATCCTCACACTCGTGCTAGCTATCAGGATATCATCTACATAGATCATTAGATAGGTGCTCTCTAGATAATCTTGTTTACCAATATATACACATCCATCATATTTGCTTCTTAAGAAACCGATGGAAAGCATGAAGGTATCAAACATTCTATACCATTGTCTAGGACTCTGCTTGAGCCCATACAATGATTTCTTAAGCAAGCATACATTACTTTCAGTTTCAGGCATGATGAACCCTTCTGGTTGGTGCATATATATTGTTTCAGCTAGTTCTCTATGTAAAAATGCAGTTTTAACATCTAGCTGATGTAACTCAAGATCATCTTGAGCAACCTTAGACAAAAATAATCTTATGGAATAGTGTTTAACAACAGGAGCGAATACCTCATTGAAGTCTATGCCTTCTCTTTGTGTGAATCCTCTTACCACCAACCTAGCCTTGAATCTGATGTGCTCCCTAGCACCACCAAATCCAACCTCAAGCTTCTTCTTGAATAGCCACCGACAGCTGACCAACTTCTGGTTGTTTGGCTTCTCAACAAGGATCCAGGTCTCATTCTTCTCTTAAGGACTACAACTCTTCCAACATGGCTGTTATCCACTGCTCTCTTTCAGGACTGGTGATAACTTCCCTATAGTTTCTTGGCTCATAATGCTCCACCTCTTTTGCTGTGATCAGAGCATATGACACAAGATCAGCCTGGCCAAACCTAGATGGGGGATGAATCTGCCTTCTGAGCCTATCTCTTGCAAGACTATAATTCCTCAAATCAGCAGGGTTGTCCTCTATGGTATCATCTTCTGAATTATCTTCTTGTACCTATTATAGGACAACCTCATCTGGTGTGTCATCTCCCAGATCAGCTGGGTTAGCCACCTCCTCTGATGCTAACTCATCTGGTGTGGGAAACTCCACCTTAGCTCCACCAATGGTTTCAGTCCTTGATGACCCCCATACATTTGAATGAACATAATCCAGCATCTCTTTGGTGGTGTGTTGACTCTTCTGGAAGGACTTCTTCTTGGCCTTGCCAATAATGCACTGCTCACACAACTCCAGGTCTTTGAATGTCTTCTGGTGGAACACTCCCTTCTTGGATAACTCCACCAGGCCTTTCTCTCCCACGTGTGCTAGCCTCTTCTGCCAAAGCATAGCATCATCAGAACTCATGGTAACATCAGCAACCCCTGTGATTGTCTCACCAATCAAAGAATATAACCCATTAGACTTCTTCCCTTGCATCACTATTCTATCAGCTTTGGTAACCAGCAGACATCCTCTTTCTGTCTTGAATCCATAACCCAAAGTATTTAGTGTGCCAAGAGATATAAGAGTTCTCTTTAACTCTAGAACAAATCTGACATTGGTAGGATCACATGTTATCATTAAACATCTTCACCCTCACACTGCTAATCCCTCTCATAGTGCAGCTTTCATCATTACCCAACATAACTGACCCACCATCCATCATCTCAAGGTTTTGAAACCAAGATTTGGTAGGACACATGTGAAATGAACATCCAGAATCCAACACCCATTCATTAACAAGTTTACTATCTGTTATGCTCATCACTTTCTGCACTATCACATCCTTTTGCCTCTACTACATCAGCTTTAGCAGCATCAGTAGACTTCTTGTGCTCAGGGCAATCTTTTATGTAATGCCCTTCTTTATGGCATTTGTAGCAAGCTTTGTTCTTGACTACATATCCATTTTTCTTCTGAGCTGGCTTGGCATATTGCTTCTTGTCTTGCCCTCCTTTCTTGTCATTCTTGAGTTTGATATTAAGACCCCCAGCATGGTTCTTGGTCTTCTTAGTTGAGTTTGCTACATGTAAACTCTTAGTTTTCAGTATAGACAAGACTTCTTTGAATTTTTCCTTACCCTCCTTGGTAATCAACAGAGCATTCTTAAAGCTGTCATATGAAGGTGGTAATGCCTCCAAAAGTAGAAAAGACTTCTTATGATCTTCCAAGGTAATTCCAACATTCTCAAGATCATCAACTGCTTGCTTGAACTCTATTAACTGTTCATCAAGGGTTCTATCATCTGACATTTTGAAATTATTGAGCTTCATTTCCATAAACATCTGATTTGACAAAGACTGTGCCAAATACAGATCATATAGTGCCTCAAATACTCCAGCAACATCCTTCTCCTTCATAACTTCTCTAAAAACATTATCTCCCAAACTCAGAACAACAATGTTGTAAGCTTTTTCCATAAGCTCTTCTTTCTTGGCCTTGTCTGCATCAGATGCAGCAGGGTCAAGTGGACTAAGAGCATCCTTTAGCCCATTGTGTGAGAGCAGAGCCTTCATCTTGGCTTTCCATAAACCAAAATCTGTCTTACCATTGAATTTCTCTATCTCCAACTTTATAGAGCCCATTTCTTAACTCTTGACTTTATCTTTCGAGTTCCCACAGACGGTGCCAATTGTTATGGAATTGTATCCACAAAGCAACTCCTCACAAATGATAAATTAAGACAACAAAGAAACGCAAAGAATTGAAACGAATAAAGAACTCAAAGAAAAACACGGGATTGGCGTGGTTCGATCAAATGATCTACGTCCACGGAGGATAGAAGACTCTCTTAACTAATCACAAATGAAAGTTACAGATTACAAGTGTACACAAAGCTTGATCTCTAATCGCAGAATATTCACT
Source organism: Galeopsis tetrahit (assembly GCA_963675135.1). Lineage (NCBI taxonomy): Eukaryota > Viridiplantae > Streptophyta > Magnoliopsida > Lamiales > Lamiaceae > Galeopsis > Galeopsis tetrahit. The sequence goes on from OY776122.1 coordinate 38,828,596, forward strand.
AAGTCCTACGAAACTCAATACTCTCATTACTCACAACCTATGCACTAGATGATGTATTTATAGATGTATAATGTATTAGATAACTGCCACTAACCGAGTAACTAACTAACTAGCTAACTAACAGAAACAACAAAAATAACTAACTCCGAAAACTGGAAATCAGCAAACTTGACTCAGCTGATCTGTTATCAGCTGAGTTGGCTTCAACAGACTTTGACCCAACTGATCTGATCTGATCTAATCGGACGACTTGCATTAGCAGAGTTGTCCTCAACTCATCTCAGATTAGTTGACACATATATCAGACTACTAAACCTTATCAGCTGAGTACACCTTACTCAACTTATGTTGAACTCCAAGATCAGATGACTAGCTACTCTTCTGATAGATAGAATCAGACGACAAACCAATATTGCATTAATCTTAACAACAACTAGCTAGCTCTATGTACAGACTGGGTTTAAATTGCTAGCTCTTAGTACTCGTAACTGGAAATGGTTGGCTCGATAAAGCTTCATGTATGGTAAATTCTTCGACTCAAATGACTTGCATGTTTTATGTTTGTTTTGAGATTTAAATAGGGTATGAATTAACTTTAGAGTATATGATTATAAGTTTTATATGTATCTATATAGATTTTGTAGGTATTTATAGGTTGATTTTTGTAGGGTTTATATGTATTTGTAGGGTAAGATTTTAAAATCCTAAATTTAAATCCCAAACTAGAACATAAGTAGGATTTCCCATCCCAAAACGAACATCCCCTTAAGCAATTGGGTGGATATAAACACTTTTAATGTTTAATTTATTCAATGTAATGTTTAACTCAACAATTGACTCAATTTATTAAATTTCAATTGTATGGGTACAACCAATTGCACCCAAGTATCACTCAAAATTTATACTAAAAATTGGTTTGATATTTAAAAAGAAAATTAATTGAATCCACCGTGCCGGGGGACCAAGCAGGGCATAGCTAGCGGCATAGGAGTCGACTCGGCATCAGCGGCTTCGTGCCGCACTAGAGTGATCCAATATATGGTTCTGCACGTTCCACCACTTCTCTGTTCATTTCCAATACTAATCGTGAAACACCATGGGCAGCAGGATGTTGAGGTCCGAAATTCAAAGTGAAATTTCGGATTTGCTTGTTCCTAGTCGTCTTGGGAAAGAAAGGCAAAAATAAGAAAGAAATAGATTCTTCTCTGAGAGCTTGTCCAATACTACCAGTACCATGAATGCATCTCCTTCGCCTGCGCGAGAGACTTCTATGTCAGCCGGGAATAACGACTTTGTTATGAAAGAAAGCGGCAGACAGACTGGCCTCTACTAACTACTACGTTTTATATAGACTGGAAGCTAGATAGATACTAAGGTATAATGCTGCTAACAGAGCTGGTTTTTTTTTTTTTTTTTGAGTAATCAAACAACCATAATAAGGATTAGATTACAAACAATTCAAACTAAGATCCTTGATATGTTGTGAAATGCCTTCTTCAAGCCCATCTTGAGACACTGAAGAGGAGAGCGCCAACTTTATTATTTCATGAGTAATTACATTTTTATCCTTTGAGATGAACTGACAATCCCACACTAGGAGTTCTCTCAATAGACGTCGAATATTACTAACACAGTCATTCTCTGCTCTGTTTACCTGCAAATCATTATCAATAGCCTCAATTGCTTGGATAGAATCAGAACGTAGACTAGATATTTTCACCCTGAATTCTTTACACTTAACTAATCCATTCTCATTTGCCTTTAATTCAGTCCCTAGCACATTGATTAGATTTTGAATTCTATCAAACCAAGCTCTAACAACTCTATTTTGGCTATCAATAATAGCATATCCTGCCGCAAAAAAAATGTTTCTCTGGGTTAAAGGCTACATCAGTAGCTAACACAGGACCACTAAGCTCTGCTTTATTCAATCTCCCCATTTTCTTATTTTCAAATCCTTCATTGCAGCCTACTAGCTTGCTCTGTTGGAATTCTGTAAGAAGGCGAACCGCCCATTCAACTGAGATAGGAGTATTCAACACCATTCTTCGAATGTCCCTATCTTCCGTGTCCAACAACTTGCATCTTTCTTTCCAAATCGCCTAAGCAATGATAAATATTTTTTCCATCTCATTCGACACAAAGTCCCTGCATGCTAGTATAGTATCAAAACAATCATCAGTTATAAGATGCTTAATACCTTCCCAGATACCTTGTTGCTTCCAAACATCCTTCACAAACTTGCATTTGAAGAACACATGAGTAGTGCTTGCTACTAATGCTCCACAACATCTGCATCCTGGATTTATCGGGACATGATGCCTAAACAAATTCCCTTAAGTCGCCACCACATCATTAACCATCTTCCATCCAAAAATTCGCACCTTTGGAGGTAATTTTAGCTTCCATATCATCTTATACATACCATGGGTAGGATCCAGTTTTGAAGAACTATGTGATGTCTTTGCCAAAGCCTCATTCTCCTTTGTACACAAAAAATGGTAAGCTGAAGCGATTATAAAATCTGAATAATTAAAACTGAATAAAATTTGAATTAAGTTGAGGGAAAAATGTGATTTGATACCAAAGACTTTTGGGTCAATGAGAGAAAATGTGTTGGATTTCAAGGGCATAAGAGTCAATTTATATGGCAAATTCTATCTGATATTAATAACTTTTGGAGATTGTATCTAAGAGTACTTTTTATCACACAAGTTACTCCATCAATTAACAATAATAAAATAATACAACAAACCCTAATAAAATGTTTAACAATTTATAAGATCTTTTAAAAAAAAATACAACTTAAAAGACAAAAATTAAAATAAAAAAAAATCTCAACTTGTTTTCTACTCCAGTAATATTTTTTATTCTATACTTAAATAATACTAAAAAAAAAAAAAAATCACCCAAAAACCACCCCGACCTCAATATAAAAAATTAGAACATATTTATTTTATACTCCCTCTGTCCCCCGGAGGAACTTGCACCCTTTAACCGGCACACATTTTAAAAAATGTGTAAGAAAATGTGTAATGATTGATGTTTTGAGGGGTAGTTTTGTAAACTTTTATGAATAAAGTAAAGTAAAAAGTAGATTGAATGTGGAAAAGTAATAACATATGAGTAAATATGAGTATATTTCAAGGATGAGGGTTATGAAGATATTTCTACGGAGTGTGCAAATTGATATGGGACATTCATATATGGAAAGTGTGCAAATTGGTATGAGACATTCATATAGGGAGTATCAAGTTAAATTTTATAAAATATTTATCTCAAATTGTCAAAAATTAACTCTTGAAACATCTTATAAAATGTTAGAGCTTAATGTTTAAATAAAATAAGCTTAATGATTGGCCACTCCTTTTATCCTAAAATCAAAGAATCAACTAATCAATGTTCTTTTGGATGGGGCGAGAGAAGTTGGCACATTAAAAATTCCATAATACAGAACGCATTCAAATTTTACAAAAGATTCTAAATCAAAACCAGGACAATGTTTTGCCCTTTTTCAAACGCATAATTTTTGTGTACATTGTTATTGTTGTCTCATCTTTTCACTTCCTGCGAGCGGCCGACAATGCTGCTGCAACACCACCAGCCAAAAGTCCAACAGCAGTTGCAGCAATGCCAATACCAATCACTCCATCTACATTCAGTTTCAACAATAAGGAAGGTCACCAAATCAATTCTTGCACAAACCAATTCACATATTTAGGCGGCCAATAGTCATTACAAAAGAACTGAAGTTACCTTTTGTAATTTTATCTTCAATTGCTTTCTTGAGAGTTGAGGCCTGCCTCCAGTCAGGTGCAACCTGTAACATCGCGACCAAAATTGCAAATTTATATAATTAAAGATTAATTTAAAAAACATCACATAAATAGAGACGAAAATTTGAATATGTATGAACAGTCTATAAAAAAAAATCCCTTGAGAAATAAAAGAACCCAATTATACAGAAAGTCCGATTGCTTATAGGAACTCATACCTCCAAACAGCGCTCAACGAGTTGCCTGCTCCTAGTGTAATTCCCACTTCTGTAGTATCCAACAGCCATAAGATATATCTTTTCCCTATCCAGAAGGGGGCTGCTAGAGCCAGCCAAAGAAGCTACAAGCAACGAGTTTCAAAAGTCAAAAGAAAGAAGTCAAACCTAATTTTACAATAAGGGGAAGCAACAACAAGTAAATACGCAATTCCCCATGAGACATCATATAATCGTTAATAGATATGGATATCACAAAGAATTGAAGAGGATTAAAGAGTATTCCGTCTGTCTAACCCTTAAGCTCCAAATGAAATTTGATTTCATTATTAAGAAAACACAGATGTGAGCATATGAAGAATTCCTTGTCTATGTACCTTCAAGCATATCTATTCCACGTTGCACATCCTCAGGTCGTTTTGAGTGAACAAGGGCCCAAGATAAGCGCATGATGCATTCACTTTTTAGTTTATCAGAGGAACCTTTCTCAGCTTCAGCAACCTCACGTTCACATCCCTGTAGATATGTAATGCTCAGAAATATGCTGAAGAAGAGGGCATGAAAAGAATACACGTATAAGAACACCATAAGTCCCTCATGCATGATAACATTGATCAATGGATGGAGCCATGGAAACATTTCTTTCCTCGAACAGAAGCTAGAATAAGAAGCACAAGCCATTACCTTTTCACCACGTCTTCCACTGTAAGTGGAAAAGTGGAAATGATATGTGCAAATAAAATCTTAGAGCATATAATCAAATCTCAATTTCTCACAATTATCATCCTAGTTTGTATAATATTTGAAGATACTGACATAGGATGCAAGCGTCACAGTTAACAACACATGTTATGGATAAGTGAATCTCCATTTAATCTTCTTCATAAAATGAGCACACGATCAGAGTAAACGTTAAAACCGTGTTCAGAGTTGAAGAATAGCTGCAGTCATCTAACCGATAAGTAGACTCTCCAATGGTGACAGCACATGTTACTCAGAAGTAGATTGTAAATGATATTATGGTGATGGATCACAGTATCACACAAGGGACTCTGCAACATAAATATTTTTACTACTGAAAGAAATCATAACACGTGAACAGATATAAAAACTTGAGTACCCTCTATAAAAATTGCAATAAACCAGCAACACAAACCTCCATTGCATGTATATATTGCCAAATTCACTACCATAAAATCATATAATGAGTAAGAAGCATTTTAAACTTGCGCACCCCTCTCTAATCCACTAAATCATGCTCAAACTGGTTTTTATCCAACCATTATAAGGAGTTCCATAGCCAAAAGTTATACAAGAAAGCATCCCATACAACTTAGATGATAAATCTACCCATATTCAATTGGTATAAACTCACTTTAAAAGAGACGATGAAAAGGGGACCCAGATCCCTTCGAAATCCAACCTCATTTAGAGCAAAATGTACGAAGGACCAATCAAAAGTAACCAACAAAACGAAAACAAGAGTTTTAGGTATGTTGTGAGGCAAACAACACAGCACACACAATATAACAACATGTATACATCCGAGTTCACGCTTCCTCAACTTAAATCAAGCTTCCTTCATTTGATTTTTCGCCTCAAATGCTTTCCAGTTAGAGATATACTCGGTCTCGAGGACAAAATCCCAAAGATATATGTATAAAATCATGCACGATGCTAAAATACTTCTTAAACCCCAAATAACTTCCGTCAATCGTTAATGAATTCACACCGGCAATATATTGCAAAGCAAAGCTATAAGACTACTTACAGCAACGATGTCGGCATCGCTCCATGGAATCTGGTCGCCGCTGCTGAAAAAGTTGCCCACTGAATCGAAGAATTTCCCAATTTTCCTCTCCATGTTTCTCTTTACCGGTTGGATGAATCGATAAGCAAATTTAAACTCTGTAGCAAATATTATTTTCTTTCTATGAGGAAGTTATTCAGATATTTGAATGAAATTGACCAATTGGGGAAACTTGGGGTTTTGAGGAATGAGCAACGACGAGTAGAGGAGGCGTGTCTAGCGGGCCCACTCTACTCTGACCCAATTCTCACGGACCCGCCCATATGCAAACAAAATTCAATACCAAAATTACAATATTTAAAATTATAAATAAATTCACGATCAAAATGAGTGCATTAAAATGATAAATTTAAATAAAAATATAAAAATGATTTTTTAAATATTAAAATAAATTTAATTTACTTTAATTTATTATTAATGTTACGGTTATCTTTTAAGAATTATTTTATTATAATATATTCAAGCACCAAAATAAATTTAATTTGCTTTAATTTATTATTGTTTTATTATAATATATATTGTTGGGATATTTAATATACTATGTTTTGTATTGATAAATCAAATATACTTGTAATAGAATAAACTATATTGAACAAACAATTTCATCATTCATTTTGTAATAGAAAAGCTCAAAGAGAAGAGAAGACGAGAAGAGTAGAATCAGACGAGTAAGTACTCATTTGATGATATCAGCTGAGTATGATCAGCTGAGGTCTTATCAGCTAAGTACTCAATATCAGCTGAGTAAGCCAAACATAGCTGAGACGAAGTCTGCCTGACTAACTGATCAGTTGTGTACTGAGAACAACTGATTAGGCTTCTAATTGATCTTCTGTTTTCGAATATCAACTGATACCACTTGTTATGACTTGTTGGTTGAGGAACCACTTGTCGTCTGAATTGGATACCACTTGATATCACTTGTTGGAACTTCTTTAGAGCACTTCGTGGAGATATCAGTTGTGTTCCCCCTTCAGTTGATAACCACTTGCTGAATTATATCATATCAATACCACTTATTGAATAATAAATGAGAGCACAAAGTGAATAAGATAGAATATACATATTAAGTCATAAGTGTAAGTGTTAAGCTTACACATTGACAATTTTTTTAGAGTGAGCGCTAAATTCAGAACATAAAACAGAAAGCAAAGAGTGTTCTGAATTAAGGATCTTTAAGAATTTCAAGGAAATTCCCCCTAAAACAAATGTCTCTTGTTAAATATCCCTCAACTTTAACCGTTTTCTTCATTGGGATCGGACTTACCTGAGTGATGAGTATGTCTATTCAAGTCATTTGAACTTGTTGTTAGACTTGAGCTGCTCCATGATCAGCTGAGTCAGAGAAGACTTCTCAGCTGCAGGCTTCAAAATAACCAGCTCTAAAAGTCCAAGTAAGAAACACAACTCTCTAAATCTCGTCTCACCTAGAGGCTTAGTGAGCATATCCGCTCTTTGGATATCTGTGTGAATCTTTTCCATTCTAATATCCTTCTTCTCCACATGATCTCGAAAAAAGTGATATCTAATGTGAACATGCTTACATCTAGTATGGAGAACGTGATTCCGAGTGATGGTTATTGCACTGTTGCTATCACAATAAATTGAGACTTCTCTAGAAACGATGTTATAATCCAATAACTACTGAATTAACCATAACAGCTGACTACTGCAACTACCAGCAGCCATATATTCGGCTTCAGTAGTGGAACTAGCAACTGAGGTTTGCTTCTTGGAGAACCAAGAAATCAACTTGTTTCCTAGAAATTGACCTGTGCCAGAAGTAGATTTCCTATATATTCTGCACCCTCCAAAGTAAGAATCAGAATAGCCACTCAGATCTAAACTATCTTCTGATGGATACCACAAACCCATATTCATTGTACCTTTCAAATACCTCAGAATTCTCTTAGCTGCTTCTAGGTGGCTCATCTTAGGGTTGGATTGAAATCTAACACACACATCTACAACATAGGTAATATCTGGTCTACTAGCAGTTAGGTACAAAAGAGTTCCTATAAGGGCTCTATACTGGGATTGGTCTACAAACTTACCATCTTCATGTGGATCCATCTTAAAGGAGTGCATACTTTACTTTTCTGAGCACCAAACTTGGCAATCAGATTCCTTGTATACTTAGCCTGAGTAATGAATATCCCATCTTGACTTTGCTTCACTTGCAGACCTAAGAAGTAGTTCATCTCTCCCATCATGGACATCTCAAGTTTTTCTTGCATCAACTTTGAGAACTTGTCGCACATTTGCTGATTGGGTGAACCAAAGATAATATCATCAACATAGATCTGAACCAATAAGATATCATCTACTTATTGAATTCTAAAAAACGTCCTATCAATGATTCCTTTTGTGAATCCATTATCAATTAGGAACTGAGGTAGCGTATCATACCAAGCTCTAGGAGCCTGTTTTAGTCCATAGAGGGCCTTCTTAAGACGATATACTTAGTTATTCTATTTAAGAATAGAGGGCCTGTTTTAGTCCATAAGGGTTGTTCGACATAGACTTCTTCCACAAGTATTCCATTTAAGAATGCACTCTTGACATCCATCTGATACACCTTAAATCTCATTTGGGACGCATAAGCAAGAAATAGTCGAATAGACTCAAGGCGAGCAACAGGTGCAAAGGTCTCATCATAATCAATCCCTTCTGATTGTGAATAACCCCTCGCAACAAGTCTAGCCTTATTCCTTATTATGGCACCATTTTCATCCGTCTTATTTTTTAATACCCATTTGGTTCCAATAACACTTTGATGTCTAGGACGGTGTACGAGCTCCCATACATCGTTCCTTGTGAACTGATTAAGCTCTTCTTGCATTGCAATAATCCAGTTGCTATCTTCCAGAGCTTCTTCAATGGTTGAAGGTTCCTTCAAGGAAAGAAAACAACAATGACAAAATAAAGTTTCAGCTATATGAGCTGATTGGTTAGCATCGGCCTCTTGCCTTCTAGTCTTGACACCGGAGCTTGAATCTCCAATTATAAGATCAGATGAATGATACCTTGTCCAAATATATTTTGGATAAGTACCATCAGATGAATTGGCAACCACATCTGGTGTTGTGTCACTAGTGTTTTGACATTGATGTGTCTCAACTGGATCATCAGCTTGAGTATCATCTATTGGATCAACTTTAGTTGTATCAATAGTGTCTGTTGTATTATCAGCTTCAGCCGTTCCTCCTACTTGAGTAGGTTCAGTATCAGCTCCTGGAGCATCATTTACTGTGTTTGTCTGGGATCTTGTAGTAGGTCTTATTGGTTTAAATTGATCAACATCACCATCGTTGTCATCTAAGAAGGGAATAGTGACTTTAACAAAGGTTTTGTCAACTGATTCCTTCTTCTTCAGATTCAGAATTTGAAACTTTTCATTCAAGAGATCTACTTTATCAGTTGTACTCACAAAAGTAGTTTCATCAAATACAACATGGGGTGTTTCTTCCACTACAAGGGTCCTCTTATTAAGGACTCTGAATGATTTAATAACTTGGGAATATCTTAAGAAAATTACCTCATCTGATTTAGCATCAAAGGCCTTTAATTGGGTCTTCCAATTGTTATGGATGAAACACTTGCAACAAAAAATATGGAAATAAGATACTTTAGGTTTTCTTTCATTCCAAATTTCATAGGGAGTATTACCATGTCTATTGTAGATTAGACTTCTATTATGAGTGTGGCAAGCTGTGTTTACTGCTTCAGCCCAGAATTTCTTCAATGTACCAAACTCAGCTAGCATGGTTCGAGCAGCTTCTTTGAGGGTTATATTTCTCCTCTCAACTACTCCATTTTGTTGAGGCGTATGAGCTGAGCTTGTCTCATGCCGAATACCATTGTTAGCACAATAAGTGGTAATATAATAGTTAAGAAACTCTTCCAGTTAACAACATAAATAGTTTCTTGTCTGCTACCAGAGAGTAGTACGTGTCTACTAATCTTATCTACTACTATACAACCTGTGGAAGAGAATTCAACACTATACCCTCTATCACAGAATTAAGAAATAGAAAGCAAATTATGCATTAGACCATCAACATAAGATACATCTTTTACCGATATGTCACTATTGACTAAGGTTCCAATTCCACTTATTTTAGCAACGGAATTGTCACCAAAGACTGCTCGTGGACCTTTCTTCTTTTTGAGGTTCGTGAGGAGGTGCTTTGAACTTGTCATATGACGTGAAGCGCCTGAATCTATATACCATAATTCAGCTTCTGGTCCTCCTCTCTCTAGTAGATCCACACGACCCTACAAGCAAATCATTGCTTAGCACTACAAAATATTGCCCAAAAGGCATCGACAATTGGCAACGGCAGGCGAGCCGATGCGAAATGGCATCGGCATTTAATGGCCGATGCAAAATGGCATCGGCAGTGGGCCCCGATGCCATTTGGTAACGGCCCCCCCGATGCAAAATGGCATCGGCAGTGGGCCCGATGCCTTCCCCGTCGCCCTAAATGAGTATAAATTGGCCAAACACCTCTTTTCCAGAATGTTACAGCCGCCCCCCCACCTCCACCCTCAAAAATCACCTTCGTTTGCGGATCGAACTCGGTTTTTGGCCATTTGTGTTCTACACTTCGACGGGAGCATTTCTACGGTAATTTTTTTCGTTTTCATTAGTTAAATTTGAAGTTATATGTGTATATATAGTTTTAGTATATATATGCATATATGTTGTATGTATATATAAAATTGTTAGAAGAATTGTTAATTTTTATTTATGCATGTGTTAATTGTTAGAATGTATAAATTGTTAATTAATTATGTTGTGTTAGACATGTATTTATATGTATGTTTTAATAATTAAGTTATATGAATTTATTTGTTAATTAGGGTGTTAGAATTATATTTGTGTTATATGTCTATATATGAATTTATTTGTTAATTAGGGTGTTAGAATAATTATTAGAATATAATTAGAATTATATTAATTGATTTTAATAGAGTTGGGAAATGAGACGTTGGTTGTTTGTGTGTTTGTAGACGTCGATTGACATGGATTATTCAATTCGTAGTTGGATGTATAGTCCAAGATTAGTGAATGGGATTATGATCCCCGGATTTGTTAGTGGAATAAATGGATTTATTGAATTTGCTACTAGTAATCCGAATTCGATTTGGGAAGGAATAAATGGACAGGGTTCTTCTGGACATGGGCGAGGTAGAGGTAGAGGTAGAGGTAGAGGAGAGTCGGTGGATGAGACACCGACTGTGCAGATACCACATGGTTTTTATATTCCCGATATGACTGGGATAATGTTGCCCCAGATGCCCGGAATGAACCCTAATTCCTATTACACTCAGGTGCCTCAGTTGCCTCATATGGTTCCACATCCACAGGAACAATCCCCTCCACCGATACATTCGCCAGTTAGACATCCGTCTCGATCATCTACCAACAAACCTCTAGCAAAGCAAGCTTCCCGAAACGTTGGATGAATTACTCCCTTAAATTTCTTCAAATCATCATAAGATGTAAGTCCACGAACTACATTCAAGAGAATCCTCGGGTAATGTGCCTCACCAGCACCAGGAGGAACATAACAAATACGTCTGATTGAAAAATCTCTCTTTCTTTCAACACACGCTCTAATTTTCGTCTTCCATACAAAGAATTGTGGCATTTCAGCATAAGTCAAATTTCTTGCTTTAGAAGAATTCTTGTTGTGTTCAAACCAAGCTAAGAACATGTTTTGGTTTACCGATGGTCTTTTCAAGATCGGTTCCAAAGATGCACCATCACCAAATAAAACAGTTTACTGATCAGGAAGATGAAATCCCAAACGTTCAACTCGAGGATTTCTGTAATTAATCTCAAACCCGAAAATTCTTCAAGCAGATTCACATGGAGAAATGTACCTACAGTCATAGTACATTTTAACTTCATCTAAATTTGCTTTACCATCAGACTGCTCCTTACTTTCAAAGAACGATACAGTAACACGATCATGTCCTTTGTTGACATACTTGAACAGGTATTTTATGGATCTTGATTGATTACACCATTCAACATTGATGTGTGCACCATACTTCAAAAGAAGATAACGATTATGGGGAACAACGTGTCTGTTATCCAAAACAGAGTCCTTCTTATTCAAAGTCCTTCCATCATCCCTTACCTATAAATAGGATAACCATCTTCATCAATAGAAGACTCTGAAACAAATCTTTTAGGAAAATGTTTTGTACATGAACCTTCATCGGTCATGCAAGGAGAACTTAGATTTGCAGCACCACAAGGACCATGAATCATTAAATCACAAACATCATTAAAATACTGTGAATCATTTTCCTTATCAGGTAACTCAGCAGAAATGATGCGATAAATATCATTTCCAGATGGAAACTGTAACAATTTAAAAAAAAAAAAAAAAGATACAGAATAATCAATTATAATAAAAATCTAATTTAGTAAGATTAAATATATACAAACCTCATTGTGGTTTTCAAGAAACACCAATATATACAAACCTCATTGTGATTTTTAAGAACTGCAGATAAAATTACAAAAAATATTAAAAGATAAAATGTAGTGAATAGATGTTATTAAATGACAATAAAATTATAAATGTAAGGGGATGTTTACTTTTGGTTTTAAAAATCAGGTTTTGGATTTCAAGATCCAAAACTCGTTTTACTTCGGGATTTAAAACCCGGTTTTTAAAATCCACTCAAAACCACCCCTATCAAACATATTGATTTGACATAAAGTTATATCTATATAATATTACTCCGATTATTATATTCTTTCTCAACAATAATATAATAATACTATAATAATACAATAATATAATACATTTAATCATTACACAATCAACTAATCATTATAATTTCACCAAACAATAATATAATAATACAAACTCATTCAATCTTACAACTTGATTTGACATAAAGTTAAATCCTCCACTATTCCAAAACCCAAAAGAACACTCGTATTACTATTCATCGGGATTTCAAAAACCAGGATTTCAAAAACCCAATTTTTAAAACCACCCAAAGCCCAAAGTAAACACCCCCTAAAAGAAAAAATAAATAAATTTAAATACCTGCTTTGACATTCCCAAATATTTTTTTCTTTCGAATATCATTTAATAATCCTTCAAGTTTGATCTTAAATATTCAACATATTATATCTGGGCGATCTTCAGGATTAAGTCCCTTCTGTTTTAAAAAAACGTACAATCTCATGCCATTTTTAATTGCACGTGAAGGTTATAAATAATTGAGGATAACCGGTCCATCTACAAATTGTCATTGCATCTTGATAATTTTGAACCATATAGCGTGCACCTCCAGTAAATGAAGGGGGCAAAACAACTCGTTTTCCCAATGCATGAACATTTGTCTCACCATCTAAAACTGCATCCTGAACACCATCTAAAATGCACAGCTGATATGTTGAAAAATATTACATTAAATTTTAATTATTATTTATAATGTATATTCATTTTATAATATACCTAACTTATATTAAAAAAGTATATATTATTATTTATTATTATAAGGCCACGGCTAAACAAATTCTCAAATGTACTATACACACCCCATGTAACACTATATGATTTTTTTTTTTTTTTTTAATTTTGGACAATTATACCAAAATTTTTAAAAAATCACGAAAAATCATTATGCTCTAACGAAACGGAAGAAACACAATGAAACAATAAAAATAAAAAATTATATTCAAGATACTTAAAAAATTCACAAAAAATTTTTAAAAAAAATCACAAAAATTTAACCCTAGATTCACTACAAAAAATTGGCCAAAAGGCAACGAATTTTAGTAACGGCAGTGTACCGTTGCCAAATGGCAACGAATTTGGCAACGGATGTAAAAAAGGCGACGGATGTCTTATTCGTTGCCAAAAGGCAACGGATAAAGTAACGGGAGTGGGCCCCGTAGCGAAAAGGCGATGGATTTTAACGCCCTTGCTTGTTGGCAACGGCAAAGGCAAGGGCGTGTTCTGCACTCGCTAAAAGGCGACGGCAGTGGGACCGTTGCCAAATTGCAACGGGGCCCCACTCGCTAAAAGGCAACGACAGTGGGCCCGTCGCCTTTGCCGTCGCCCTAATTGAGTTAAAACCCAACCATTCTTTCTTCCAGAATTACAGAAGCGGCGCACACACCTCCTCCATTAAAATTTCTTTCCACCTCCAAACTCAACATCCACGTTCGTTTTCAGATCGAATTCGGTTCTTGGCCATTTGTGTTCTACACTTCGACGGGAGCATTTCTACGGTAATTTTTTTCGTTTTCATTGGTTAAATTTGAAGTTATATGTATTGTTGGGATATAAATTCACCCTAAGCCCCACTTGATGTTAGAATAGTTTTGATGGCCAAAACACTTAGAGTTGATGGCCAAAATATGAAAATTAAGAAATAAGATGAGTAAAAAAATATTATCTTCAGATTTGTCCTTCATCTTCTTTCTTCAGACTTCATCTCCTTCAGATTCTGAATGCCACATACATTCTGGTTTGAATGTCAATCATATGTTGAGGATCGGTGATGCCTTCATCCGAAATGATCTTCTCAATGATTTTCTTGATTTCTTCATAGTCAGGTCTTCCAGATGCTAATACTGGAGGTTTCCATTCAGGTTCTTCAGGACATAACATGTTGTAACCAACTGCCCTTGCAGTTAACAATGCATCTTCCCATAAATCTCTAACAGTGTTTTTCATGAATTGTTGAAATGCATCAAACTCATCTTCTTTACTTGCAGGTTCACCAAATCTCCTAACAATGTGATGAGCAATCTGTCATTTCTTCTTAACATCCATCCAATAATCAACATTCTCTGGATGAACAATAAAGTCCATATAAGTGTCTTCCAACACTTCTTCCTGTTTCTTTTTCTTCCTAAAAGCAGTAACTCTCCTTTCGAATTTCTTCCTTGTAGCTTCAACATCTTCCAATTTTTGCTTTTTCAATTTTGCTTCAGCTTTCTTCTTAGCTAACAGTTCCTTGTTAAATCTAGCTGCTTCAGCCATTTGTTTCTTCTGAAGGTTGATAGCTTTGGACCACATGCTTTGTCTTCGATCTGGTCACTCTACCAGTATCTTCAACAACTTGTTTAGAATCTTCATCACTTAAAACAAACTTTCTTTTAAGCTTCTTTGAAGATCTCTCAGCAACAACTTCTTCAACTTTCTTTCCAACTTTAGCCTCTGTACCAGCAGTACTCTTCTCACCAGCAGTTCTCTTCTCACCAACAATACTCTTCTCACCAGCTTGTTGCTCCCTCAGCTTAATCTTGTTAGCAAGATTT
Source organism: Galeopsis tetrahit (assembly GCA_963675135.1). Classification (NCBI taxonomy): domain Eukaryota; kingdom Viridiplantae; phylum Streptophyta; class Magnoliopsida; order Lamiales; family Lamiaceae; genus Galeopsis; species Galeopsis tetrahit. The sequence goes on from OY776122.1 coordinate 38,843,704, forward strand.
TCAATCTCCTTTTTCAGCTCATCTTGACTTACAACCAATTCAGCTTGTTGAGATTTAGTCTTCTCCATCACATCTATCACTTTACCTTCCCCCTTTTTTGGCTTCATCATACAATTCAGTTATTGGCTTCAACTTGTGTACAATTTCACCTTTCAAGGATTGGGTCAGGTCTGAGCATGCTTTTTGTTCGTGTCAAACAACTTAGACATAGTGTTCTCCATGATGTGATCATAAGTTGATTCTGCTGTCAACTTGGTCAGCTTATCAGTTACATTATGTAACTGCTTCAAAGTTGCTTCCAACTGAGCTTTTAACTCATCATTTTGTAGCTTCATCTGCTCAAAATTTGTAGGTGCATCAGCCATCACTAAACTTTCAGTTTTGCTTTCCATTTGAGCATCAGCCTAAAAAATTTCATCTATAATCTCAACAGTATGTTGTAGATTATCCTCTTTATCCATTCTTTCTTTCAAAATCTCATCAAATAAATCCTCAGCAATCATAGTAGATTTGCTTGGTAAATCAACTTCTTGCACATCACTTTCCAATGCAGAAGCAATAACCTCATCATCCTTCTCCTTTTCAATCACAGGTTCTTCTTCTTCCATATTGTCCTTAGAGTTCTCTTATTCAACAACATTTTCTAAGTCATTAACAGCAAAACTGACTCCATAAATTCTTCTACCATTTTCATAACAGCTTCTTGTGAGAGAAGTTCAGTGGAAGAATTAACTCCAGCAGCTTCATCTTTCTCCAATTCCCAGTCTAGAAAAATCTTAGAGCCACCCATACCCTCAATAACAACTAGTAAATCAGAAACATCCAATCTTCTAAGATGTACCCAAGTACACACTCTTAAAATATGCTCATAAGCCTTAGAATTCACATCTAAACCATGGAATTCACTCAGAATTACTTTACTCAGCTTCATCCTAATCACCTGTTCTCTTATGCATATAGGATATGTGAGCATGGTAAATTTTGGTTGGGTTTGGGTTTCAGTTTGAATTTCAGGATGGGTTTGAGGGGGTTGCTGAGTAGGTTCAGGAGAGATTTAGGGTGAAGAATGAATAGGTTTAGAATGAGGTTCATGGTGAATAGGTGATGTTTGGGGAGTGGTTTGATGAATGGGAGAATGATGTTCAGATTCATCAGCAGATGTAGATGCTATTGAAGAATCAGATAGGGATTGTTCCAAAGGTATCTGATCAAGGGGTTTAGCAGGAAGCCTGGAATGGGAGAAGATGAGGGTTGGGTAGGTTTAGTCTTCTTTGGTTTTGGCTTGGGTTTCAACACACCTTTACCATCGGTTCTCTTCTTCGAAGTAATAGCCACAGATTCAGAATGAGGATTTACAAATTTTGGCTGTTCTTCCTCCTCATCCGATTTATCAGAATGTTGAGATGCCGTTTTCTCAGCTCTGACTTTCGAAGATCTTGTGAAATGAGGATCGTGCCTAGCCTTCGTTCTTACCTCAGGCTCCTCATCAGATCTATACATCGAACCATCTGACTCATAACCAACAACTGCTTCTTTCTTGAACATAAATTTGCCTTGGTGAAATCTTTTAGGTTTGCTCCAATTAATCTTACTCTTAACAATTGAGGGCAGTAAGATACTCAACTTATTGGCAAATCCGAGCATTCCTCTCACCTTATACTCCTTAGTATTTTTATCAAAGTAGATTTTCTCCTTTTCGAGCAACAGTCTCTCCAAGAAGAATCCTTGCCAATCTCCATTGACTCTATCAACAATGGCCGCCATAACTCTTACTTTCAGCATAGTTAAACAATCTTGGTTGTTATGTTTACCCATCAATACTTTTCCAACTATATCCATCAAATGCCTCATTGGCTCTAGCAAGATGGACTTCTTCAAGTTTTTCAATTCACTTGCCTTAGTATTTCCACATATCCACTACTCAACAAACTCCTTCCCGAATCCAGCTTTGTATGATTCAATTCGAACAGCTCCGCCGGGAAGATAAAATGCCCTTTGTAGATGATCGCGGGTTAAAGTTATCCTTTTCTCCAAAAGATAGGTGGTCACTGTGTCGTCGTCGCCGGACAGTTGCAAGTAGAATTCCACTACTTCTGGCTCGAACACTTCTTTTGGAAAAGCTTCAAAATATGCGCGAAGTCCAGACTGCTCACACATATCAAGAATCGCCTGATTTTCTTTTGTGTGGACGCCGGAGAAGTAAACAACATTTTCCACGAATACTTTTCTCTCTCTAACCCATTTGTGAGGGTCGAATGTACCTATCACTTCACCATCCTTGTTTAGTTACTCAATAACCATCATCGTGAAGGAAAAATTTGCAAAAGATTTGAGATAGAGTGTTTTTTGAAGTTTCAGATAAATCGCGAAATTTTCAGAATGTGTAAAGTGAAGAAGATGATGTAAATTTGATCTTAATTATCAAATCCAAGAAAAATCTAGGGCTTAGATTGAATTTGATTTTTAAGTTGTGTGGTTTGGATTAAAATTTTTTGGCTTCATCAAAAAGGGGGAAATTGTTGGGATATAAATTCACCCTAAGCCCCTCCATGTGATAGGATAGTTTTGATGGCCAAAACACTTAGAGTTTATAAAATACATGTAATAGGATCAACTGGTATCTATATAGATCAGCTCAGCTTTTAATTCTAGTCTTGTGTAATCAGTTGTATGTATCTCACCTGATAAGCACAGTCCTAGCCTACATGCGTAGTCTCAAGAGATGAAGAGTAGAAGATATGAAGACTAGAAGATCCTTGAAGATCAGATAAGCAAGGTGCTTGTATACCTACTTAACTGATGAAGTCCAAGTCGAAGATGGCCAAAGTCAGCACAAGTATTTTTTTCAGATCAGAAGAGTAATACTCATCTGATATCAGAAGACAGACGGTACCAAGCCAGACGAGTTAACCAGACGACTAGAAAAGAAGATCAGCAAACTAGTAGCTCGTCAAAGACTCGGTTTATTCCAAAGTCATCTTATGAAATTCAAACGAAAACTTACCATACATAGAAGATTGACAAAGATCCCAAAATTGAAGCAATCAAGATCAAATCAGCTAGAATCAACAAACAACAAGGAAAGATTGCTAACGGCTAGTCAACTCCAACGGCTAGTTGTATCAATCCTCCCTATAAATACAAGAATATGAGGAAGAACAAACACGGAAATACCAAGCAAGAATTCTGAAGTTAATCAAGCAAGCAAGCCAAAAAGCAACACACTCATAAGAATTCTCAAGAGCCCAGAAAAGCATTAGAATACTTTTAGCTCTTAAATTATTTCCTCATCCAACCAAAGAACCTGAATCCAAATACATATTGTATATTCTTTGATTTAGACATAGTGGTTAAGCATTTTATAAGCTTGAACCATTAGTTGGATCCATTCAAAAACCCAAAACCCCCACCATAAGGTTTAGTTTTTTGAACCCCTGTAGGAGTGCAAGTGCTCTCAAATCACTTGTGAAGACCGCAGCAGTTTGGAACTGTTCAGATCTCAAAGTCCTTCTCTTGGGACTATAAAGGACAAGCCTCTGTAATTTTCGGGAAATTAAGGGATTAACTTCACGTTTGGAACGTGAGAGTGGACGTAGGATCGTATATCCGAACCACTATAAATCTACAGTGTTTTTTACTTTCAAGTGTTTTATTTTATAACTTCATGAAAGATGTGAGATTTTTTTAAGAGAGTTAGACGAGGAAGAGTAAAAATGAAGATGAAATTGTGAATTGTGATGCTAAACCTTTCTTAGGAAAAGCAAATAATACATTTATGCAAAGTATTTACCAAAAGACTTGTTGACTCAAGAAATACGCTATCACATCAAGAAATACCAAAAGACTTGTTGACTCGAGAAAAAATTTAGCCAATTTGTAAGAAATACAAATAATCAATATTTTAAAAAATTTACCAATATATCGACAATATTTCGGAGATATATCTCGATATGATTTTGATATAGAAACATAAAGTGGATTTCTTATGAAATCAATCATATACATAAAATTACTTGTACATGTTAAAGTGTACAAGTGATTTATGCATGTGGTTGATTCAATAAAAAATGCACTATCGGATTTTATATTATTACTCTATCTTGATATTCTAGAAGCTTTATACTACATCTAAATCAATATATTTATCCATGTCGATTTTTTCTACTCCCTCCGTCCACGAAAAGTAGTCACATTTGCCCTATATTCTTTGTCCACAAAATGTAGTCCCATACCCTTTTTTTAAACTATTACCCTTCAATCATCACTTAATTACTCAAATTGCCATCAACTTTATTCACAAACAATCACTTTATTCACAATGGACCCCACAATACCCTACAATACCCTTACTTTATCTACTTTATCTACCTTTTTCTTAAAACACGTGCCCCTCCCCATGTCCCTACTTTTCATGGATGGAGGGAGTATATTTTATCGATATTTAAAAAAAATTATTTAAATGAATATTCATATCGGTGGGCCCAAAAAAAAAAAAAAATTGCGTCCATAATTTTCTATTTCTGGGTATGCAAAATGTTTGGGAAGGAGTAAAAAAAAAAGTGTTCAAAATATTAAAATTTAAAGGAGTATATGACCAATAAACTTTTAAAAAATTATAATAATGCGACAGTGACACATAAACTATGAGTATGACACAAGTGACTTTCATTCCCCGTTAATGGCTAATAATGATTTTATTAAAAGAAAAAAAAATCTTGAGTTATAAATTCACAAGTCGAATCAAAGGTCGGGGTATTAAATTTTTGTCCGAAAAAACCCTTTTTAAGGACAAAACTCGAATTGAGAAAAAAAGGAAAATAAAGGTTATATATTAAGAATAAAAAGAAAAAAAAACTTAGGAGTCATAAGTTTACAAGTCGAACCAGAAGCCGTAACGCCATTAAAACCTTGCCCAGGAAAATCCTCCTTAGGGACAAACCTGATTAAGGGAAAAAGGTAGACCCCTCTAGATCAAATAAAAAAGAGCACAATAATAAACCAAACGTAAACAGACAAAAAAATGAGAACCGCACAAAAATCACGGCGGATCAAAGACATCACCCCATCGTCCTATATATGAGGCGATAAGACGCATTTCATTGGTAAAGGATGGCGAAGAATCAATCGTGAAGGCTTCCAATGTGATAGCGATAAACTCGTCGATAACATCTTCTGGTATTTGCCTAGGTGAACGGGTGCCTCATAGGTTCTTCAAAATAGAGTGGGACGGTATGTCAGTCCTTGGTGGTTGTTGTTTTGATACACCCACCACAAGAGCAAGATCTAGGGCGTCTTTGACGAACGAATTCAGTGCAACAGCCACCAGTTCCTGGGTATTGTTTTATTGGGGACTCATACATGTAGTCGTCAGAGAAGTATAAGAATAAGTTACTCACGGGGACCGAAATGACCACAATAGCCGAGTTAGATTTTCCTGACTGAAGAGACAGTTTTGTTAGCACATTAGGGAGAACTGGGCTGGGATCCGAAGGGGCATGAGGCCTAAGCCAGCATTTCTAATGGCGGGAAGAACTCCTACCACGTCAGATCGCGTCACGAGGTGGCAGTACCTTACCCTTATGGCAGTGGGTAGTCACGTGTCCAACAATCTCACAAAGACTGCAATACTCTGGAAGCCTCCCATAATTTACATCCACAATCACAAATTGATCACCACGTTCAAACACAGATTGCTCCAAGAACGGTTGTTTCATATCCACCCCAACCAAGATTATAGCATACTGAGCCATCCTCTTCGCCGAGGTGTGACCGTCCATCTTAACAACAGTGCCAACAGTCGAGGCCGCTGTAGAAAGAACCGTGGGTTGCCAAAATTCAATAGAAATGCCAACTAGATCGATCCACGTCCGAGCAGTCGAGGTCTGAACACTGTCCGGATTAAATTGGGGGGAGAGGGGTTCAACTTTGAGGACGAATAAACATTGAAGCCAACTATCAAATCCACCTTTATAAACTTTGACCACGCTCCTCTAAAGAATGAAATTTGAGGACAATGAATCCCTTTTCAATATAAAAGTGCTAACTAAGAAATCATCCCGTTAATGGCGTTACCGGATAGGATTCATGTACAGTAGTATGTTGATTTATTTTTAAAAAGATATTAAATAGCCACCACATATTTTCTTTCATAAATTAAATAGCTACCACAAACTCGCGCGCACAGACGTTCTCTCTCTCTCTCTCTGGTTTCCGTTTGTGAGAGGTAAATTCATGGCGTGCAGGCTCTCCCTCACTCCCATCATCGCCGATCTTCCGCTCTCACTGAGAGCTTCCACTCAATCACTTCCTTTTCTTCTTCCCCTCAATTCTCCCTCTCTTAATTATTCCATCAGAAGAAAAGTAGCACCACCATCACTGTCGCGCTCAGACGCTGTAAGCGAAAGAGGTGTTGAAGCTGTAACCTCTGATACAACCCAGAATCCTTCCTCATCTAAGCTCGTTCTCGTTGTTGGTGGCACCGGCGGTGTTGGTAACTTACAATTTCATCATATATCTATGTACAGTAGAAGAGTATTTCCTTGCACTGTGAAGGAATTTCGGCAAACCTAGTGTTTATTGACTGATTGTTAAACCGTTTGAATCTGATCGATCTAAGCTTGTGTTCTTAGTATGTAATTAGCTATCTTAATGACATTTGCAACTTATATGATATCTCTGCAAATGGAAATGCTCAAATAGAGGAATTTTTCTTTGTGATTTGTGCTTTGTGGTGATATTGTTGAAATTCGTTCAATTTTATGTTTGGTACTTTCTTGATGGGGACTATATGTTATTAGTAACTTAGAGATCATCACAAGCACTGGTTTTAGAATGGAATGTGTAGTAACTTTGATATGATATACTCCTGTATGTTAAGATGATTAATTTAGTTGACATAGGTGTGGATTAGTAGGAAACAATGGAAGCTTCTAAGAAGGAACACTTTGACTTAGAAATTGCACTTTCTTGTTTAGTTTTGCTTTGCTGGGGCATGGCATCTCCTTCCTCTTAGGCTTGTTTGTTTTATGCTTTATTCTCTCTTATTCATAGTTTTTCATCCAATTATTTGCATAGTGCGTCACTCTAGAGCTCTACCTAGCATAGAAATCTAGTATAGAGGAATACTAAAAAAATGTGGAAAGAATAGTAGATTAAGGACAAAGGTTTGATTTCGTTTTGAGGTTGCTTCTCTATTGGCACTGTAAAATTTGTGCTCCTTATCCTGATGTTTTTTCATAGACACAAGAAGAACATACACATCTAGAATCTAGTTATTATGAATATGTATATATATTTATTATTCTCTCTAAATAGAAACTTTGTTGTCAGTTGTCACATTCCTTGAGTACTGTATTGCTATTTAGGGCAATTGGTTGTAGCATCACTGCTCAATCGGGACATCAAAACACGGCTGTTAACCCGAAATTCTGAAAAAGCCACCACTCTCTTTGGCGAACAAGATGAGGAGAAATTACAGGTCTTTTTTACCTATCTTGTTCAATTTGTGAATCAGTTCCAACTAAAGTTTGTCATATAATAAATTGATTCATCTTTTTCCTATAATTCAGGGTATCTTTATTTTTTTTGAAAGCATCTTTATGAACTTGCTAGGTGCGTCTAGGCGACACACGGAACCCAGAGGATTTGGATCCTTCTATATTTGAGGTTTGATAACTTTCAACCACTTTAGCTCTTGGTGCTTGTTTCTCTTCAACAGATTTCAGAATCTTCAAGGAGATTGTGAAATGATATATTGGTGAAGGTCATAAATGGTATAAGAATTGTGTTACAGGATGTCACACATGTAATATGCTGCACTGGAACAACAGCCTTTCCATCTAGGAGATGGGATGGAGATAATACACCTGAAAGAGTAGGTTAGAATGTTGCTCTCTGATGTATTAGTGTCATTCTCCTTGTCTCTAGAAAAAGGAAATCATGTTGGAACATTAGCAAGCTATCTAAATAAGGCACCTTTTCACATATTAAGAAGAAACCCTTTCAATATAAAGCAAGTAGAGCCCAAACATTAATTTCTTTTTTAATTCTAGCTGAATTGAACCTTAGAGCCCTGCTTCAGAAATGTTTGAAAATTTATCGTTTACATTACATTTTATGGAAACTATGGGATACAGCTTCACGGGGTTGGGGTTAAAAACAATGTATTGTCAACAATGACCTCACACGGAGTGTATGTCTACAAAGCCAAAATGTTTGGATCAAAAAACTAGCTTGATTATTGTTTTTTATTTTATACATAATGCATCAAAAGGCCTCTAACTTATCAAGTTTTGTTTCGATACCCTAAACTATTTTTTTGTTTTAAAAAACCCTTTAAGTATCAAAATTTTATTTCGCTCCCTCAGGACAAAAATTGACAAATTTTTCAGTCCACCTTAATGGCCCCGTTAAATAATATACATGTTTGATTTATTTAATTTTATTTATACACATAAGTGTTTTTCATAAGACATTTTAGGTACTGTTATGAATGAAGAAGACAGAGAACGAAGGTGCAAATAAGGAGGGTGTATTAAGTAGTTCACTTAATTAAATTCTAATAAAACGCATTGTTGTTAATAGTCGCATTAGCGACTTTGTAACCATTTTAGGATGGGTATATATTCGACCCATACCTACCCATTAATGCAATTCGGATATTTTGTAACCGTAACTAATTCTTCCCCCCAAATTTCTCTCAACTCCTCTTCTTTTCTGCGCGCGAATTACCGAAATTGCTCGATCCATTGCTTCGGGCATTTCAGTGGCCTCAGAGCTAGGATAATCCACGTGAGCTGTGCGAAAAATGGTGGCGTCACACACAAATGGAATCGTCCGATTGGAATCGCAATTGGATGCGATGGAAGGTCGTGTTATTTCTGTGGAGAAAGGAATAGCCGACGTACAGAGGGAGCAAGCGGATGGAAGAAATGAAATATTAAAACGCTTTGATCAACAAGCAAAGGAGCAAAGCAAGGAATCGGAGCTATTGCGAGAACAATTAGCTGAGTTATTCAAAAAATTGTGCTCGAATGAAGGAAAAGCTCCTATGGTGAAGGAGGAACAGGAAATACCGGCTGTGAATCTTTCTAGTGGAGTAGGTGATGGATTGCTTCCCACACCACCACCACAGGCTCGACTATTTGTTCCGAAAGGAGGTGGTACCTCTAGAGTCCTAGATGCAAACTCACATGATAAATCTAAGGATGAAACGGTGCCACAAGAGTTTATCCATTCAACAAAGAGGTACGAATCTAAATTCCATCACAATTCATCCATGGAATTTGAGACTGAATTAGCTGGACAGAATAGAGATGCTGAAATTAATAATCATCATAGATCTAGTGATCTTTTCAGTCAGAATAGAAAACCTCGAATGGACTTTCCAAAATTCAGTGGGGAAAAACCTAGATTGTGGATTAGAAAGTGCCATAAGTACTTCACTTTCAATACAATGTCAGATAGGGAGAAGATCATGCTAGCTGCATTTAATATGGAAGGGGCAGTAGATCATTGGTATGTAGACTATGTGGATGGCAGAGAAGACATGCCTTGGGAAGAGTTTGTTAAAATGGTCTACAAGAGATTCATCAATGTGGAAGATGAGAATCTTATTGGCAAATTCACCAAGCTCACACAAACAGGCACTGTAATGGATTATATAAAAGAGTATGAAGAGTTGAAGTCCTTTATGGTGGTGAGGGTGCCATGGCAGACAGATGAGTTCTATACTATGAGTTTTATAAGTGGCTTAAAGGATGAAATCAGCCAGATGGTGAGGAGTTTCCATCCTGAATTCTTAGAAGAAGCAATGCAATCTGCTATAAGGCAAGAACAAGTTCTTTTAAGTAGAGAAAGAGGATCAAAAACTTACAAAAATACTTGGAATTCTCCTTCCAGAACTCAGTGGCAAGGCAATGATAAGGGTAAAGGAGAAGTTAAACCTTTTGAGAAAGCTGTAGCATCAGGAACATCTAAAATACCCCCTTCTAAAAGGTTATCCCAAACAGAAATGGAGGAAAGGAGAAAACAAAAACTATGTTTCAATTGTGATGAAACTTTCCATTTTGGGCACAAGTGCAAAAAATTATTTGTTGTGCTTGGGGAGGATAATGATGAGGAGGTGGATGAGCTCATTCTAGAGGAGACTCAAGAGGACAGGGGTGAATCTATAGTGTCTCTGAATGCTGTAGTTGGACATAAGCACCCAGATACCATCAAGATCACTGGAAAAGTTGGTTCCCATATAATTTCCATCTTGATAGACTCTGGAAGTACTCATAGTTTTCTAGATCCTACCACAGCAGGGAGATTAGGGTGTGTAGTGGAGTACACTAGCCCTTTGATGGTCACTATTGTCAATGGCCATAGAATTGAGTGCAACACCAGGTGCTCTAAATTTGAATGGGTAATGGGGAGTTGCAAATTTGTAGCACATATAAGAATACTCAAACTAGGTGGATGTGATATGGTGGTGGGAGTAGACCTGCTTAGTCAACTGGGTCCTATTACTTTTGACTTCAGATCACACCAAGTACAGTTCAAGAAAGATGGGAAAGAAGTTGTGTTGCAAGGAAATGATGAAGATGAAGTCAAAGTAACTATGATCTCAGGCAAGCAGTTAAAGAGGATGATTAGAAGGGGAAAGTATGAAGATATGGGGTATCTATGCTATATCAAAGGCAACCCTAAGTTTGAGAAGTGCACTATACATGCTGATTTGGAACCAATCATTGAACAATTCCAAATTGTGTTCAAACCCCCTACTGAACTGCCACCACAAAGGTTGATGGATCACAAAATCTTCATCAAAGAAAGAGAGAAGCCAGTAAAGCAGCCTCCATACAGATATCCATTCTTGCAAGGCAAGAAATTGAGAAGCTGGTAAAAGAAATGTTGGCTAGTGGAGTGATCCAACCAAGTAATTCACCATACTCTTCACCAATGTTATTGGTAAAGAAGAAAGATGGTACATGGAGATTTTTTGTGGATTATAGGAAGTTAAACAATATTAAAACAGCTACCCTATTCCTTTAATTGAGGATCTGCTTGATGAGTTGGGTCAGGCCAAAGTGTTCTCTAAGATAGACCTTAGAGCTGGATATCATCAAATCAGGGTGCATCCTCCTGATATTCAAAAGACAGCTTTCACTACAGTCTCTGGTCTATATGAGTTTGTTGTGATGCCCTTTGGTTTGACCAATGCACCAGCAACATTCCAAGCTATTATGAATAAGGTGTTTGCACCTTTTCTAAGGGAGTTTGTCTTAGTTTTCTTTGATGACATCCTAATCTACAGTGGAAGTATGGATGAGCATAAGATCCATTTGAGGCAGGTGTTGGAAGTACTGATGGAACACACATTAAAAGCTAAGGCTTCTAAATGTGTTTTTGGGGTAGACCAAGTGGAATACTTGGGTCACATAATATCTAATGAAGGGGTGCAAGCTGATCCTAACAAACTTAGGGAGATGCAAGATTGGCCAACTCCAAAGACTCTGAAAGAATTGAGGGGATTTCTTGGCCTGACAGGTTACTACAGGAAATTTATCAGACACTTTGGTATTATTGCCAAACCCTTGACTTTTTTGACTAAGAAAGGGCAGTTCAAATGGAGTGATGAAGCAGAGGGTGCTTTCATAGCACTTAAGGGGGTTATGGTGTCTGCACCTATTCTACATTTGCCAGATTTCAATGTGCAATTTGTTGTGGAGACAAATGCTTGCTATGGGGGCATTGGTGCTGTGTTGTTACAAGGAAAATTACCAATTGCTTTCCTCAGCAAAGAACTAGGGGTCAAGAATTTAGGCCTATCAATCTATGAGAAGGAGTTTCTAGCTATTTTGATGGCAGTGGATAAGTGGAGGTGCTATCTTATACATGCTCCATTCTTAATCAGAACTGATCACCAAAGCCTAAAGTTTCTCTTGGAACAGAAGATATCTACACCCCTTCAACACAAGTACCTAACAAAACTTCTAGGTTTTGACTACAAGATTGAATACAAAGCAGGACATGAAAGCATTGTTGCAGATGCTTTGTCAAGAAGGGGCCATTTTCAGGGTGAATGTGTAGGCATTATCAGCTGTCAAACCACATTGGGTGGAGGAAATTCAAGTTAGCTATGCAGGAGATGATTTGGTTTCTGAAGTCATCACATATAGCCTCTCTACACCCTACAATATGTCACTCTTTTCCTATAGTGGGGGCATAGTGAGATATAAGGGGAAAGTTTATGTGGGGTCGGCTGCTAATTTGAGGATAAAACTAGTGCTGCATGTTCACTCTTCTACTGAAGGAGGTCACTCAGGGGAGCATGTCACATTCCAGAGGTTGAAGAACATTTTTTGGTGGTCTAAGATGATGGAGTTAGTTCACAAAATGGTTTCTGAATGCCATACATGCCAGCTTTGCAAGCATGAACTACTTAAAACCCCTGTTTTGTTACAACCATTGCCAATTCCAGAGCACGCCTGGACTGACATATCCATGGATTTCATTGAGAAGCTTCCTACCTCCAATAAAATGGACACTATTTGGGTGATTGTGGACAGACTCACCAAGTACAGTCATTTTATTGCTCTGGCACACCCTTTTACAGCTTCTACTCTAGCTAAGGTTTTCATTACTGAAGTATACAGACTTCATGGTTTACCCTCCACCATTGTCTCTGATAGAGACAAGGTTTTTACTGGACATTTTTGGCAGGAATTAATGAAACTCTTGGGGGTTCAACAACTGTTGAGCACAACCTATCACCCCCAAACAGATGGCCAAACAGAGAGGGTCAACCAATGTTTAGAGTCATATCTCAGATGTATGAGTGGCCAGAGCCCTAAACATTGGGCCCAATGGTTACCTCTAGCTGAGTTTTGGTACAACACCAGTTTTCACTCAGCTATTAAGAGGTCCCCTTTTGAGGCTTTGTATGGGTACAACCCAAAATTTATTACTTTTGGCCCTTTGATGCGAGGTCGAGTGCAAGGGGTGGAAGACATGATAAGAGACAATCAACACATACTTCAACAACTAAAGCAGTTACTATACCAAGCACAAGATAGAATGAGGTTCTATGCTAATCAGAATCGAGTGGATAGGGTGTTTCAGGTGGGTGATTGGGTTTATCTGAAACTCAAGCCCTACAGACAACTCTCACTGCGCAAGAGTCATTTGTGGAAACTGAGCCCCAAATTTGTCGGGCCTTTTCAGGTCGTGCAAAAGGTGGGGGTGGCTGCTTATACATTGGCACTGCCAAAAAGTTCTAAGCTTCATCCTACTTTCCATGTTTCTTTACTGAAGAAAAAAGTAGGGCATGGGGATTTGGTTTCACAGAACTTACCTGAGTTCGATGAGGATGGTAAGGTGCTTCTTTTACCACTGAAGGTGTTGAACCGTCGCATTGTTCGCCGGGGAAATTCGCCGGCGGCGGAGGTCCTCGTTCGCTGGTCTCACTTGCCGGACGAGGAGGCTACCTGGGAGGATTTTGTTACCTTCAATAAACTCTACCCCCATTTGTTTGCTTGAGGAAACGCATGGTCTGAAGAAGGGGGTATTGTTATGAATGAAGAAGACAGAGAACGAAGGTGCAAATAAGGGGGGTGTATTAAGTAGTTCGCTTAATTGAATTCTAATAAAAACGCATTGTTGTTAATAGTCGCATTAGCGACTTTGTAACCATTTTAGGATGGGTATATATTCGACCCATACCTACCCATTAATGCAATTCGGATACTTTGTAACCGTAACTAATTCTTCCCCCCAAATTTCTCTCAACTCCTCTTCTTTTCTGCGCGCGAATTACCGAAATTGCTCGATCCATTGCTTCGGGCATTTCAGGTACCCATTGTAGAAAATATCTGCGTAAAGTCCACTGAGGAGTAATTAAGAGTGTATGCACCCATTTGATGAGCTGGAATTGAGTGTGATTATATTTCTACACTCATTACCTGAAGAATTAGGGTTGAAAATTCGAAATGCCTTGCACTAAACAAATCTGGATATTAATAAAATTGAGGTATATATTATTTAAGGGAACAATTAAGGTGAATCGAAAAATTGTGTCAATTCTCGTTTCGTCTGAATACTTGAAGAGCTTTTTAAAACAAAAAATCCTCTTGAAACAAAAGTTGATAGTTTAAGGACCTTTTGATGTCTTGCACCTTTATTCTATCATTTTCTAACCTCTAAGTAACACACATGCTACTCCTTGATTTATTGGCTCATGTATTTCATTTGCATTATTCCTTTGTAGACTGGGATGGTGTGAGAAACCTGGTATCATCACTGCCTTCATCATTGAAAAGAATTGTTCTTGTTTCTTCGGTTGGGGTGACCAAGTGCAGTGAACTCCCTTGGAGGTATGCTTTTGCACTAGGCCACCAGAGCTTTTCAGTCCTTTTGCATTTAATTTATTTCGAAAGTGATGAAACCTCTTCACGAGGTATTCTAGAAATCCGAGGAGGAGATTTACTCTCAAAATATATTTCTGCATAAACCCAATCATAGATAATTAATAGTCTATCCATCTAAGCCGGTGCCCCAAATAAAACAAAGATATAAATTATATCTACAATGGACTAAATCTAATCAAATCAAGTATGCTAAATGAATATCGAGGTTTAATTTCTTGTTGACGAAGAGGGAACTTTGAATTTCCGTCTTACATGCCCTCTCCCTTCTCCTTCCTTCTTTCCATATTTATCTTCATTAGATGGTATGCGCAGGTTTCACCTATCTGGATCTTCGTAAATTATGCTAATTCTACCTGGATGTAAAACTGTATCAGAAAATTGATCAAATATGATGGTTGTTTAGTGTTAATAAACTTATATATACGTCTATGTTGCAAAATCTTAGCAATCAGTTTTTTCTAACTTACATTGCACGTTATATGTAACAGATAGTATAAATATTTTACAAGTTTAGTGATTTACCATAGACAACATTTACATTGATTGAAGATCGTTTCCTTGAATGGAAAAAATATATTTGAATGCTAACCTATAGTAACATCGAAACCATGTAATGAACTTTTAAAATATGTATAATATTAATATCTAATACGGAGTAACTGAGAACATGAAGTTGAGTTACTTACAATGAAATGTACTTGAATTTTTAAGCTACCTATCATATTCGATGTTGAAAAACAAAAATAATTTACAAGTAAATCAATGAATCTTTTTAAAAAAAAAATCCTTGAACTGAAATTCTTTCTTGCCCTATTTTTAATTGCTTCATTTTTGTTCAACTACATGTTGACCTCAATCACACGAACATTCAAAGTAAATAAATGAAGTTCATTTGTTCAATAAACGCAGACTACTCTAATTTCCATTGATAGTTCATCTTCATAAATAGATGGTTGCATCATAAGTTCATAACCCTAGATTCCATATTATGAAATGAAAGAACTTGTAGTTTTTAGTGTAAGAGAGTCCTTTTTTTTTTTTTTTTTTTTTTTCTCACTTCAAACCACTTTTAATGTATATTATAGATAACTGGAAAAATTACAAATTTAATTTTGCTAATGCACCGTACCTAGTTTCTTAATTCTAGATTCATATACTCATTTCAGAAACTGCCTACATTTCCCTCTGCTATGTCAATCTTCAGACTGGATTGAATAAAAAAGCCACCATTGCTTTTTTCTTAATTTACTTTTGAGAAGATGCATGCCATTTCTTCTAACTTTGATCTTTCTTTTATGCTGTAGCATTATGAACCTTTTTGGCGTTCTAAAGTACAAGAAAATGGGTGAGGACTTTGTTCGTAATTCTGGGCTTCCATATACTATTATCAGGTTTGAATATCTGTTTCCGAATGGTAGACATTTTTTTGATAGTTAAAGCTTTATTGATCTCATAAAACTACTAGTCTTTCATTTCTAATTTACACATTTTATACCAGACCTGGTAGATTAACAGATGGACCCTACACATCGTATGATCTTAATACTTTGCTCCAGGCCACTGCTGGAGAACGTCGAGCTGTGCTTATAGATCAAGGTACTCACCATTTTTTTTTGTTTGTTATCATCTATATAAGATTAATTGCATGAAACTCCCTCTTGATTTAGAAATGTCGTGTGAAATCCTCGTGGTTTGGAAATTGCATGAAAACCCTCATGGTTTATTTAACACTCCATTTTTTTCAAAAATGAGTCAACGGTTTGATCTACTTTCTATGTTTCTCATACCTTATTTTTCCAAATATTGAAGTCTTGATGAGACTATACTATGAAGGACATAACGGGAAATAGAGGAAATACCGAAATAGATAAAACCGTTAACTCATTTCTGGAAAAAAGGGAGAGTTAGATTTATTTATAGTAAATCACAGGAGGATTTCGTGCAATTTTCAAACCACGAGGGTATTTCGTGCAACATTTGGTTTCGTGCAATTAAGCCCATCTATATATGATCCCATTATCATCCCATTTTTTTAGTAGGTTTTATATGAACATTGTGTATGATTTGTACCATTATTTATATTATAATTTTGGGTCTTAAATTGACCCAAATTGGTCATGGCAGGAACTTATACATGATCCAAATGAAAATGGATTCAATTTTACGTTAAGGATTACCATGAACCATGTTCATATAATACTTTGTGTTTTTTTCTGTTTCCTATTTGTTTATCTTATCTTTGACTCTAGAACCGATATTTTTCACATTGTGTGTCAATGTTGCACGTGGTTCGCAGGGGATAAACTTGTTGGTGAGGTTAGTAGGCTTGTAGTTGCAGAAGCTTGCATACAGGCACTGGACATCGACTTTACTGAAGGCCAAATTTATGAAATCAACTCAGTCAAGGTAACTATTCTCTTTGAGATGATATGCATATACAAGAGAAGAGATTGAGGCTTAATAGATTAGTAATTTTACAAATTTATACATCTTTCAAACTGTTAAGGTTCTTCTTCCCAGAAAATATAGGCATTTGAAACTTTATACTATTAAAAACTCAGTAGCCATTTATCTCTAGTTAAACCCAACAATGTATGCAGATAATCCATCCATCATATACTCCATATGGCTGGTTCGGACGAAAATACCATTCCATACTGCATACCATACCGAAACTTTCAGTAATATCAAATTTCGGTATATGAAAAGTATTTACCACCACCGAATTTTTGAAAGGTGTTGATATATACTGTTCTATATCAAAATATATATAGGATATTGGTATGCATTTTGAAATAGTATTTTAGTTTTTGGTACTTCGGTATATATTTGAATGTACTTACCATTACCGTACCAAAAACATTCAGTACTTATCCATGTATACGGTTTTGATATGGAACTAGATGGTGGATTTCTTATGGAACCAATCACGTGCATAAAATTCTTGTACATGCTAACATGTACAAGTGTTATGGAGGTGGTGGGTTCCATAAGAAACCCACCATCGGGTTCCATATCTTTACTCTCTATGTGTATATACTATAAAATCTATACTGTACCGAAAATCTCGGAATAGCGAAAAATTTGATATTATTTTTTGGTTTGATAAGTGTGTTATATCAATTTTTTTGGTAAATACCCACCCATACTTATCCATGTATATATACTATAATTACAGCTATTTATATTTTATTTGCTAATAAATAAAGAATGGATTAGAAAAACATTAATCACGTAAATAGGCATATGCTTTAATGTTAGGGTAAAATGCAATTTTGGTCCCAAGAGAATGTTTCGAAAGTAATTTTGGTCCCACGTTCTTTTTTAGTCCCATTTTTTGCAAAAAAGGTCCCAAACGTTAAATACTTAACAGTTTCTGTTAAGTGATAAAAATGCAAAAATGGTCCCAAAGAAAAATAAGAGGGAAAATGCTTTGGAATTGAATTTTTTTGGAGGGAAATGACCTGCATATTTTTTGGAGGTAAAATGGCTCAAATACTAAAAAAAAATCAGTTTTGTACTTTTGTAACAAAAATAAATAAATTACTCACATGCCTTCATCTTCTTCGACATCTAACATTCGATCGAACGTTAGACGTGGGTGCGGAATGTTCTGCATAATGTCAAATGTCCTGTTTTCATTACATAATTCCAAAAGGCTAACAAGTTCATAGCATCATCAAAAAGTATTGTTTTAATTTGTTTCAAACAAACTAGCAAAAATAACTTCATCTAAGACAGAGTCAATCATCTAAGCACAAACTAGATGCACCATTGTTTTCTGTCTAACACAAAATAAAACCAAAGTTCAAGTTTCCAAAATAAAAGACAAAGAAGCTGCATACTTTACTTCTTTTTGCCACCCTTCTTCTTCTTGGAAGATTTAACCATTGATGCTTGCAAGTTTGTCATGGTCACATACTTCTGGCCCCCAACTTTCAGCAACGGAACAGCAGGTGATGATGGAGTTGCCATTATACTTCCTCTTTACATAATTGAGTTCTCATTAGGGTGTAGAGTCATGGGAGCCGGTGCTCTAATATTAACCCTTGAAACTACTTGTCTAAGAGGTTTGAAAGGAATTGACTCATTTGTTGCTATAAAATGGGAACTCATAGGCACCTGGAATTTAAACAAAAAATATCAAATAATTTACTTCACAGCCTATATCCAAATCTCAGAAATTTCAGAATAAGTGCACATACATAATCACTGCAATTTAACCAAAAAATTCAGAAATTCAGAATAAGTGAATGCATACAAAACCACTTCAATTTACTTCACAACCTAATCCATAATTTTGGAAACAATTTACTTCACACTTATGTATAAATCTCATACTAAACAAATCTAAATCACTACAGTTTAACCAAAAATCTCAGAATATGCACATGCATACAAAACCATTGCAATTTAACCAAAATTTTCAGAATTTCAGAATAGGTGCATGCATACAAAACTCCTGCAATTTAACTAAAAAATCTTAGAATTTTCTTCTTCATCAACTATGAACCCCATAACCTTCCCCTTTCCCTTTCCCTTTCCCTTTCCCTTTCCCTTATCATCATTATTAATAGCCCACTTTCAACATATATATGAACCTCAAAGGACTTAAAATCAAGACTTAAATATAACTCATTTTCATGCATAATTTGTCTTAATACGTTGCATGAATCAAGCCTATAATACTTATTAGGACCATTTAACCCTAATTGTGCAACTAATCCATCAATTTGTTTTACAGAAATTCCAAGCATGTTCACATAATCAAAAGAACTTACTTCACCTCCTTCATATGCAAGTATATTCTTTACTCTGTAATGCAAAGAGATTTCAATTTTAAACAAAGCCAAAGAAAGTAAGTAGTTTACACTGTTTCAAATTTTCCAACCAAGCCAAAAAAAAAAAAATGGTAAGTAGTGAAACTTCTAATTACATAAAATATTTGATTTCAATATCATACAGCCAATCAAATATTTGATTTCAATATCATACAGTCAATCAAATATCTTATTTCAATATCTATAAATCTATAAATATTTGATTTCAATATCATACAACCAATCAAATAGGTCTGATTTTTTTCCTAATGGGACCCTAGTAATTGGATTTTGCTCTATGGTGTGTAGTTATTGTCTGATCCATTTATACGAACTAACACTAAACAGATGCCTCTTTCTTGTATTCTCTTTTACTCAATAGCTCAGCTTATTTTATCTTCTTCTGTGGAGACAAAAATGTCAAATATTTAATTCATATCTATAAATTATTTTATTGAATTATTTTACTAATAGCTTAATTGCTGCGACACTTACTGATCATTTCAGTAGAATAAAAATGATGAAAATTAAGGTATGTGAGATTCTTGGATTTGGCTTTAATGTGAAGCTTTAGTCTGATTCAATTCCCTTTGATAATGCAATGGATTTGATTATGAAAATTTTATCATTCTCTCTCACACCATCCACATACAGAGAGACAAAAATATACATCAATTCTAAGACTTGTATTTGTTCAACAGTAGAGGTTTTCTACATTCATTTTAATTTGAATGTTTTTGACAAATTTACTAAACTTGTGTCATATTAAACATATGTCCTAGATAAAAACAGATTACAAACTCACAGTAAGCATAAAATTTTTCTTTTTTTGTCTCAGAACCACTAAATCTTAAAAATACACAAGAAAAATTGTAATAAACACAAAATCATCAAATGGAATCACCAAACGATCAAAATCAATTTGTCTAACTTGTAGAACTTGTACGAAAACAGAGCCTAAAGAAAATCCATAATTATGTACGCAAAAATAAGAAAACAGGGCATAAAGAAAACCTCTTATTTTGCAGAAATTTGGGGAATTAAAAACCTAAGATTTTCAGATGAACTTACGTCGTGGGGATGTTCTCCAACCTTGCCTTGTTGCAGCATCTTCAGTGGGTGTGATTTCAGCGGCGTGCGATTTCAGTATCTTCAATTTTGAGTACCATTTCAAAGTTTTTCGATTTCAGCAGAACTTAGCATGCGATTTGGGGCGGCGACTTCAGGGTTTTTTGATTTTGTGTGCGATTGGGGTGCGTTTTCAAGGTTTTGTGATTTGGGGCACGATTTAGGGTTTTGGGATTTGGGGTGTGATTTCAGGATATCGCGATTTGGGGAGTGATTTCAGGGTATCGCGATTTGGGTGTTCTTAGGGTATCGCGATTTTGTGTTCTTACACGCTGCTTTGATTGATGATTTCAGTGAGTAGCTGGGATTTGGGATTGTTCTTTGCCAGATTTCAAGGGTTTCTTTTTTCAGATTTTGGTTGCTTTTGATATTTGATCGAAAATGAGGAGTTGCGTGTTTTTGTTTCAGATATTAACGGCGCGTGAATTGCACGCTTCCAATTCCGTTAATCTTAAACGGGAAAATTACGTGGGACCATTTTTGCTTAAAATGGGACCATTTTTGTGAGCAGTCATTCTCTTGGGACCAAAATTGCATTTTTTCCTTTAATGTTAAGAAATTCACCAAATAAGCATGCTCAACAAATCTCTATAATAAACACCAAATTCTACTATAATTATTGTGACAAGGAAGAATAATGTTTAAAGTGGAAGCATAGTTGAATTCATACTGGAGTTTGAGTGAATCTGGCAAGCTTCTTCCAATCGTCCCTTCACTTTTCAGTCTTTTCTATCAATGCTACCTTTTTTTTTGTTGGACTGTTAAGACAACTATACACATTTAAGACCCCGTTTGGTAAGTACTAGATATCTCAACTAATCCAAATTAAATCGCAATAATGTGTCTTTCAATCATTTAATATGCACACATTCGAGTGTTTTTTTTCATGTTTATTCGGCAACTATTTTGGACCTACCTATTTTGTGCTAATTTGATATGTGTTAGCTCATGTGTTGAATATTTCAAATATGTTGATGGTAATTTCGTTGCAGGGGGAAGGACCTGGAAGTGATCCCAGAAAGTGGCAGGAATTATTCAAATCTGCACAGAAACAACTCGCTTTGTAATATGTCATTTGTTGGACATAAATATGATTTACATACATAAAAAAATGTATAGAAAAAAATTGTTTTCTTATTATTTTTATTTATCTTAGACACGTGCCAATATAGACTCCGGTTTCAATCGTGTCCAGGACGTTGGTGTTTGGATAATTGGATGTTGATGGGAAGGTGTCTTTGTGACCAAAGTTTAGTATAAGTTGTGAAACCCGCAGTTATGACTTTTTTAATTTAATCCTTCTAATAAATTGAGATGAATAGGACAAGGAAGATTGAATCCGGGGGTGTAAGATTCGAGTCGAGTAGTGTTGAGCTCAAAACTCGACTCGATTGTTATACTCGAAGCTCGAAATTCGACTCGACTTGATTGAGCCTTGAATATTTAAGTTCAAGCTTTACTTGATAAGAAACTCGATAAATTTGAGCTCGACTCGATTACCTGTATAATTTTTAAAATTAAATGTAAAACTAGTATTTTTTAAATATAATTAATGGTAAAATAAGCTCAAGCTCGACTCGATTGCATGTATATAAATAAAAATTACTAATGACAAAATAGTAAATATTGTTGAAGCTCGATTAGACTCACGAGTCTTTCAAGCCTAGTATTTATGAGAATTCGGTAGCTATTTGAGTAGCTCAAAATTCAACTCGACTCGATTAAATTCGAGTCGAACACGAGTAACTTGTAAATTGGCTCGATTCACTTACACTCCTACTTGAATCTATAATATTTCATCATTTTCGCAATAAATATTTTTAAGACTTTAATTTTGTTGATAAACTATGTTCCTCCATTTCATTCCAATACACCCCATTTAAGAAATCTGTTAAGGGCATGTTTGTTTTGGGATTTTGAGAATTTTGAAATCCGAATTTCAAAATTTAGTGAATTTCAAAATCCTAATGTTTTTTATGTTTTGTGTTTGTTTTGGAATTTATGTAGGGTAGGATTTAACTTTATAGTTTATAGTATAGGATTATAGGTTTTATAGGTATTTATAGAGTTGACTTTTATAGGGTTATAGAGTGTGATTTTGAAATCCTGAATTAAAATCTCAAAGTGTAACGGGGGTGGTGTTTCGAAATCCCAAATCCGAATTTTCCATCCCAAAACAAACATGCCCTTAGGTTGTGTTTGGATGGAGGGATTTAGGTATGGATTTTAAATCCATGATCTAAATCCACTCCACTTGTTTGGATTAAATGAATGGATTTCAAATATTTAACATCTTTTTTAGTTAAAATTGAGAGAATTTCAAATTCTCACTAAAACCATATCATTTGAAATCCATCTAATTTTAAATTATTTCATTTGACACAACCTTAATATTTTCTAATTAAGGATATTTTTATTATTATTCATCAAATACTTTAGATTCTTCCTTTTTTTTCTTTATCTTTCATATGCATGAAATCACAAACACTTTGTACTCTTAAAGGGTGAGTCTCTTGTGCACTCAAGTATACGGCGTATTTGAGGGGACCTTTAGTGGTCAACTATTGACCGGTCAACGGTCAAATTTTAACTTTTTTTTTTCGATTTTTTTTTTTTGATTTTTTTTTCTTCAGAAAATTTACATTTTTCAATAATATTTTCAGTTATATTAACATACACTTTTCCGTTATAATATCATACACTTTTTAGTTATAATAACATACACTTTTCATTAATATATAATTTACATTTTTCATTAATAGAACATACATTTTTCATCGGTTATAATAACATACACTATTCATTAATAGATATACACTTTTCACTTATAATAACATACATTTTTCAATTATAATAACATACACTTTTCTTCTAAAAAGAAAAAAAAAACATACACTTTTCATTAATATATAACTTACACTTTTCAGTTATAATAATATAAATTTTTCATTAAAAATAATGATGCACTTTTTATTATACTAACACACTTTTTCAAAAAAATAAAAATAGAAAAAAATTGAAATTTGGTTTTTGAAAAAAAAAAAAGAAGTAAAAGTTTGATTGTTGACCAATCAAAGTCCACTCAAACACACTGTGTACGTGAATGCACATGAGATTTTGGCCTCCTTAAATACTAATTAAGGTTAAAAAGACCAAAATTAACGGTTCAAACCAAGGTTAAAATATGCTATAGAAAGGTTAACATACTACTCCCTCAGTCACATTTTAACTTCTCACCTTTTTTTTTATTTTTTTTTATTTTGTCCTTTAAATTATATTAATTTTGATTTTTTTTCTCTAAATTTTTCAACTTTAAAATTAATTTCTAATGTTTATAAATTTTATTATTTTAGCACTACATGCCATTAAAATAAACATACATGACTTTTATTTCTCACTTTTTAAAGGAAAAAAAATAACGACATGATTTTTCATTTAAAAAACTTGAAATTTTAATCCCTAAAGAAAAAATATTTAAATAAAAAGAAGTGCGGCTTATATTTAGTTCATCGTAAAACGTGAATTGTATTTTTGAACCTAAACTTTATTTAACTCTAATTCCTTTGTTAATTCACAAGTTTTGGGCATCAACAAAAAACCCTATATTGTGGATTTGAAAAGATTTAAAATTTTCATTTTTTCAGTCGAATTTTTGGGCATCAACAGAAAACAAAGTAACATTGTACTACCCTTGCACCCGACATTGAAAATGACGAATCAGATGACAATGGGGCTCGATTTGTACGAAAGCAATTCGGGGCCCGATTTGTAGATACGCAATTTGAGGCTCGACGTGCAGGTAACGACAAAGTCAGCGAATTGCACCTTTGATTGTAGATAATTATATGGACTAAAATCTTAAAATTTATAAACATAAGAGACTAATTTCAAAGTAAAAAAATAATTTAGAGGACAATAATCAAAATTGGTACAACTTAAGGGACAAAAAATGTAGTTTTCCTTTTTTTTTCCCTTTTTTCTCTCAATCACATTACTTGTACTACATCTATTATTTTATTATTTTATTATATTCTTTAATCAAAACATCTCTCCTATATACTAATTCTGAATCTTCTCTCTCCTACGTGTCACTCCAAATTCTTTCCATTTGCTTTTTCTCAATTTATAAGAATTTTGCATTATTTTCTCTTCTTTTCTTTTTCTCTCTCATATCTCTTTTAACTGCATTATTTGTTCTAAATTTTTTATTTTTTTCTCTTTCTTATTTTCTTTTCTCTATCTTCGTGAATGATTTATTTATTTTTTTCAATTTTTCTCTCTCCACTCTATTCCTTTCCTAGATATTTCTCTTCTTTTTTTAGTTTTCTTTAATAATTTTTTTACAATCTCCACGAAATTTCGTGGGTTTTGCACTAGTTCAAAATAAAGGGCAAATTTATAGCGAGACGGGGGAGTACTATAAGGCCATAATATGTTGCAAGAATAGTAACAAAAACCTTTTTTTTGTTTTGGACTAGATGTCAAAGTGAGAGTTTTTCTGAATTTGTTTGATACCTCGTAAACACACACTAAACATAATGCCAAGTTTACCAGATGTCAAATAAAATAGATTGTCAATCATGGATATGTACAATATTGGATCAACATCTTAGTCAATATTGTCTTTATATAGTTTCTATGATGATCTCATAGGTATTTTCATGTGCTTAACAGTTTCAAGACTAAATTTGTTGTTTGATTTAAAAACCTAGAAAATAATTTAAGTCTCTAATCATGCTCATTTCAAAGGTACGTATAAATCATTTTCTTCAAAAATTTATTTAACATGAAATTACAAGTGGAATCAAACACTATATTGTAGGTCTCGAAACAAGTTAATGGAAGTAAAAAGTTTATAGGGGGTTAAATAAACTTTTTAATCAAAATGTTTTTATGAACAACTGGGTAACTGACTTAGTTAGATTAAATCAGTTGGCATATAAAGTTATTGAGTGTGAGGTGTTTCAGCTAATATTGCTGATAACTAATTTACTGACGAAAGTGTAGACCTTAAATTATAAATCATATACTTAAGAAAACCCTTGATTAATTTTATAAAGTTAAAAACATTTCAGATGTGCTTGGTGCTCAACTCATTTAGTGTGTTATATGCAATTTGATAAAATATATGAATGGATACACAATTATTAAAGCAATAAATGACACAAAGATTTATATTGATTCGAAGACTCGTCTTCTACGTCCACTACACGGCTGTGATATTAATTCTTTCAATGAAATACTTGTTTCTTTAGTACCAAGGGATATTTGTAAACTTATCCGTAGGGGTGGGAATGGGTCAGGCTACTCAACAGGATCCTACAACTTGACCTACTAAAGTTCAACTCGTTTATTAAACAAATTAAACTCGAGCTTTTTAGAAGCCCATAGGAACATTTGTTTTTTAGTATTATTTTATGAACTATTTTTTTTTTAATTACATTATATACCCTCTTTTTTCCCCTCCCCATGACTCGAACCCAGAACCTTTAGGTCTAGGTTGTTGTTCTCTAACCACTTGAGTTATTCCACTTTATCATTTTATGTACTATTTAATGACAATAAAAGGCGGGATATATAAAATAAAAAGAAAGCTAAAACCATAAGTTCACATGTCGAGCTAGAGGTCGGAGTGTCATTAAAACCTTGCCTGGGAAAACCTCTTTAGGGACAAAACCCAATGTAAAAAAAAAAGGTACACTCCTCTCAAATCAACATTTGTAGAAAACTGTGTACAAATCACCATGCAAAAAGGTAAGTAAGAAGTTTGGAGGATAACCCTCCAAATGTCGTTGAGTCTAGTCTTGGCCACTGCGTCCACCTCTTGGTTGGCCTCTCTGAAAGTGTGGGAATACCAAATGTGCATGTCTTTAGTGAGAGAATGTACCTAACTCCAAAGACCCTGCAGACGTCAGGGAATAATAAGTGAAGAGTCCATCAAAGTGTTAACCGTCAAAATAGAATCCGACTTAATCCATAAGTGTCGCTAGCCCTGGGCATGAGCATAATGAAAAGCAATAAGAGTAGCTGCTAGCTCCGCCTCAAAAGGAAGACCCCAACCAACCTTTGACCAATAGCCGCAACAAAGAACCCCCGAAGTTTCTAAACACCGCCCCTGCATGCAAGCTTCCTGGAGAGGACGTTGTACTGCCATCTGTGTTGATCTTATATTAGTTCGGATCGGGAGGAATCCACCTGACAGGCGAACCTTGTAGAGTCGGCCTGTGCCTGCCCAAAACACCAAGAAACCTAGCAATAATGAATGTGATTGCTTTTATATCTTCATATTGAGATTTAAGAAGTTGATATTTATAATTTTATGATAATATAAGTGTTTTGAGAATTTATTTTGAAGCGCACTAAATAGAACTAAAAAGGACTTTAAAATTCAAGTCAAACATATTTATTAAAAAGACCTGGTCAAACCTCTAAAAAAAGCCTACGATAGGTTATTGGTCAGGGTTGAGCCAAAATATTAAAATACTAGGCCAAGAATTTATTTTTAAACCCTGGCTTAGTCTCAATGATGGAGATAAGATTGTATTTTAATTATTTAGTAGTATTTATATTTTATATAGTGTTATAGCTTTATTTAGGTTTTGATTAATTATTAGTGGGCCGAGCTTTTAGGGCTTACACGCCTAAAACCCTAGTTTACCTATTATAAATACGAGTCTCAAGAACATTGTAAGGGGAGTTGATTTTGAATAGAAAATATTGGGTTTTATCCCTTTTGGCGTGTTTTATTTGTGTTCTTCCAGTATTCATTTTGAATCAATGGATTATCACTTTTAATCTCGTTTACGTATATTTCGGGCATTCGTAGAATCAACGGATTTACGTGTGTATCGTACTTCCGCCTGCATCAGTTGGTATCAGAGCCATAACGATTCCGTGGGATTTATCGTTTATCAACGATGAAGCAAAATTACGATACGGAGGAGAAATTTGATTTTCTCTGGTCTCAATTGGCCGCCACCGTCAATGGAATTTTCGACAGCTACAGCCAACGAGACGAACTTGCCGCACTGGAAACGCCATCGCCACCACCATCTCCAGTTTTGGCAGCCCTTGTCGCCGCCGCCATAGTGCCGCCCCCCTTTCCAGAAACTCATTCCACCAGTTTCACATCTCTACACAACCAACGGATTCAGTCGACGACTTTCATCGTACATGTTCAGCCCGTGGAAGATGTTAACCAAGTTGGGCCAACTAATATTTTGGGAGAATTTGGTCCTGTATTTTATGAGGGAAATAGTGGACCTAGAGTTAGTAATAATTGTTTTTTTATTATTAATGATAGTTATTTGGGACCTCCTAGATGTAGTCAAAGTGTCATAAGGTGTCGTAATGACTACCGTAGTCAGTTAATCTAAGCTATTAAAAATTTAATTTAAAGGCTTAAATTTGATGACCTGTTACCTTTTGTAAATTTTACGGTATTTATTGTCGTAATGTGTCATAAATTTGTATTTTCTATTAAATTAAATTAATTAAAATATATTATTGTAAAATTACATTTTTATCCTTATACAATAAAA
Source organism: Galeopsis tetrahit (assembly GCA_963675135.1). NCBI lineage: Eukaryota > Viridiplantae > Streptophyta > Magnoliopsida > Lamiales > Lamiaceae > Galeopsis > Galeopsis tetrahit. The sequence goes on from OY776122.1 coordinate 38,871,604, forward strand.
TATTTTATTATATTTATTAATTTAATTAAAATATGTAATGTTAAAATTACATACTTACCCTTATGTTATTAATCAAATTAATTAAAACCTATGTTGGGATATGAATCCTATAAACAATGTTCTAGTTGGTGATTGTATGTTTTGATGGCCAAAAGCAACTTAAAGTTAATGATATATGTGGTTCTAAGTCATCTTAACTAAGTCATCTGAAATGAGTTTACGGATCTTAATGAGATATTGAAATCTGAGTTACTGATCTTATATATGTTTACTGATCTTAGTATGTTACTGATTTGATATATGAACTGTTAGGAACTAAGCTGATGTTTGGATTGTATAAACAGTTTATAGTATAGGACTTAGATGTACTCATCTGTATGTAGTTCAGTTGATGTATAGATAGGTTTTATATTTGTAAGTTTGCATTTTATTGTATTCAGCATTGTAAAAGTTCAGAACAGTAGATTAGGAATAGATTAGAAGAAGATCAGAAGACTATTGAAGACTCAGAAGACTACTTCAGAATAAAGAAGACTTTGAAGAGTTGAAGAGAAGCTCAGAAGTTCAAAAGAAGCATTCTGAAGAAGTTAGAACAGTTTTGAAGAACTGTGCTGACTGGCTCAGAGCAGTAAGTTACTGTGCTGAGTTGGTAAGTTTGAAGAATAAGTTTGGAAAACTTATTTAAGGCGTAACTGAAGATATATTTGAAGGATATGCTGACTTGGAATAAGTTGAAGTTATAAAGTCGGTTACAAAAAGGAAGTTACAAAAACAGTTTTAGAGTTAGTTGAGAGTTAGTTCACAAACTCCTAACTGTCATACTAAAGTCTATAAATACTGTGTGATCTTCTACTGCTGAGACTACTGAAAGACTACTGATCTAAGTGCATTCAAGAGCAACCAGAGTATTCGAAGCATTCAAGAACTCACAGAGTTAAGGAGATCAATCTAAGAAGAAGCCACAGATTTGAAGAGAAGAATCCAAGGCTAACACAGAGAAGTTTTTACTTTTCATTTTAAAGTTTGTATTGTGTAAACAAGTGTGCTAGTTACTTGTAGAATTACTAGTCGATCGAAGATACACTTGGGAGTGTAATCGAAAAGATCACAGTCTTAATCTTGGGACTTTAAGCCACAAGAAACTCAAGAAGGAGTTAATAAAACTTCACAACTGGAGTTGTGAGAGTGGATGTAGACATTTGTCGAACCACTATAAATCTTGTGTTCTTTACTTTCTGTTTGATATTTGTTTGAATTGTTTAATAAAGAACATTAAAGTTGTTTAAGAAAAGATCTAAATAAAAGTTGAGTATAAAACTAAACTGAAAAGTACTGATCTAACTCAGTAAGAACAGTACTGTTCAGAACACATTTACGCATAAAAACTCTGATATTTTGATAGATTTTGAAAAGTCTATTCACCCCTCCCCTCTAGACTTTTCTTAGCTTAATCAATCTTACACTCAACTTGGGACCAACAAGTGGTATCAGAGCAGTAGTTCTTAGGACTGCTGTTTCTTGATAGCCTTGTAGACTTTGGGGAAAGTCATACTGATCTTGTTACTGATTCTTGATAATTGTCAATTCTTAAATACCTGAAATTACTTGCTATTTTACTGATCCTATTTGACTGATCTATCATGGATGAGGCTAATGTGAACAAACTTCCTAAGTTCAAGATTGCAGATTATGACTACTAGAAACTGAGGATGGAGGCCATTTCCAGTTCAACACATGATCTAATGGTCTCTGTGGTCAAAGAAGGACCAATCACAACCATGGTGCCAAACACTGCAACTCTGGAGCCATCCAAGGCCGTTGGTGTACTAGTTCCCAAACCAAGGTTAGAATTTACTTCAGAAGAAATGAAACAGAACAATCTGGACAGTTTGGCCAAAAACTACATTTTACATACCCTTCCCTATGAGTATCTTGAGAAAGTATTAAAATGTAAGACAGCCAAAGAAATGTGGGATCGTTTAGCAATCCTTTGTGAAGGTACATCCCTAATAAAGGAAAGCAAGTTATCCACTGCTGTTTAGAGGTTCGAATCATTTAAGATGAAGGCTGGTGAAACAATATACCAGTTGGATACTCGATTTACAAAAATTATGAATGATCTTGATGTGTTAGGTAAGTCATATACTAATAGAGAGATCAACCTGCGTATTCTTAAGTCACTAGATGACAGGTGGAAAATGGTCAAGATGATCATTAAAACTACACAGGATATAGATACCTGGACTGCTGAAACCACCTTCCAAACCCTTAAGGCGCATGAATTTGAATTGGATGAAGAAGATACAATAGTGAGCAGTGATAGGGAGAAGGAAATCTCCAATAGTATTGCTTTTAAGGCATCTACCTCTAAGAAGTCTAGAACATCTATGTCTAAGCCCTCAACCATAAAAGATGAACTAGATAGTACTGATCTTACACTTAAGGATCAGTTGAACTTAATGATAAAGAGGTTTGATAAACTTAACAAGCGTTATGGTAGATATAAGAGATTTTATAAGGAAACTCAGGGTTCTAGTAACAGGGACTCTTCTAAGACCAGAAGGGATCACAAATCTTCTGAAAGGAGAGATGAGGTCTCTAATGAGAATAGAAGAGATATGAACTCTACTGATAGGAAGGATAAGAACTCTACTGATAGACAGGATAGGAACCGACATCGTTCTCCTATTAAACGTTCTACTAATGAACCTGTGTGCTATAACTGTGAAAAGCCAGGTCATTACATCCATAAATTTCCAGATCTAAGTTCAGAGGACAGAGAAGAAAGACAAGCAAGAAGAGATCGCAGATTTGCTAAGGGTAAGAAGGCTATGGTGGCTTACAATGATTCTGAAACGGATTCAGATGAGTTGCCATCGTCTTCATCTGAGTACCCCTCTAGCAATGAGAAAGAAGCTTTTATTGCAGATGATGGACTAGCCATGATGGCAAAAATCGAATAAGAGGTATCATATGTCAATTCTTTCCAATCTTGTGACAATTCTGATTCTGAGTCTCATGACAGCTGATAGCAGCTTAGGGAGTAGTCTTCATCATTCCAATGGAGTGACTGAAGAAGACTTCCTACAAGCTAATAAAGCATTTATGGAAATCAGTGATGAGAATATTTCTTTAAAATAAGAAATCATTAGTCTACGAGAAGCTCAGTTAAAAGTAGACCCTAATATAGCTATCATCAATGCACGACTATCAGAAGAGTTGTCTCAACTCCAAGAAAAGTATGCATCTACTGATAAACTATATCAAGATTTACTTAAAACACAAGCCAAAGAGACAAATGAATTCAATGATTTAAAGATTAAATGTGAAAAACTTGAAGAGCGCAATAGATTCTTAGAATCTGAAGTAGTGAGCTTAGATCTAAAGCTATCTGATATGATTAACTCTTCTAAGATTAATCAAACACTATCAGACAGATATAGAGCTCCAGATGATAAAAGAGGAATAGGTGCTACTGTGCCTAGCTCTCCTACTCTAGGCACTAAGAACACTAATGAAGCTAGTTCAAGTTCTTTGCAACTAGATAAAGGAAAATAACTTATGACTTATGATAATGATCCAAAACCTAAAGTACAGAATGTATCAAGACCAGTACAGTCAAGACCATACCAGAAGAGTTATACTCCTCTGACCAGAGCAGAATAGTCCTGGTATCAGAAGAGACAAACTCAGAACAGTAGGTCAAGACAAGCACAGGCAAGTTGGGAACAGCCTAGACCTCCTTTTATAAGGCAGTCTCAGCTGTATTCAACTAAACCTAGGAAATTTGTGCCACATTATCATAACAAACTTGTTCTCTATCCTCCACCTTTATCTTATGATATCATTGGAGAGGAAAGGCCAAAACGCATTTATAAGCTGTATGGTCCACATGCTTTTAGGCCTTATTCAAACTATTACAGACATACTGATCTTACTGAAAAAGGGATAGAACCAAGGAAAGGATATCTCAGAAAAATAGATCCTAAGTCTGCTGATAGTTCTGAAATGGTCAATAAAGTACTGTTTTGTGATAAATATGGAAGGAAACTAAAGAGGTCTCATCTATTCAAATCTTCAATGTTTATTTGGGTACCTCTCAACACTAACCCCCAAGGACCCCAATAAAAGAAAGGGTACCTAAATTATTAAGATCACTACTTGCAGGGTCGATTGGACTTATACAAGAAAGGTGGTTTAGTTGGAGAAACTTGGTACATAGACAGTGGGTGCTCTCACCACATGACTGGTACCAAGGCTCTTCTTTCTGACTACCATGATCAAGAAGGACCAAAGGTGATATTTGGAGATAGTTCCATGGCAATCACAAAAGGATTTGGATACATCAAGAATGGAGATGTAGAGATTCAAGATGTCTCCTATGTAGAAGGTTTGAAATACAATCTGTTATCTGTCTCTCAATTCTGTGACAAGGGCTATAAAGTCTACTTCAAAAGCACCAAATGTGAAATCTGGGATAAAAGAACTCATACTATTCTACTGGTTGGTGTAAGACAAGGCAGTGTCTACATTGTGAACTGGAATAGTTGTCCTAGGGATGCTTGCCTTCTTTCTAAGAGTCCTAAAGAAATCAGCTGGCTATGGCACAGACGCCTATGTCATATGAACTTTAAGATAATTAATAAGAAAGCAAGAGATTACCTTGTTGAAGGTATCCCTAATGAAATCTATCCAAGTCACAAGTGTGTGATGCATGCCAGAAAGGTAAATAGGTAAAGGTTTCCTTTAAGTCCATTCCAGTTCTTTCTACTTGCAGAGTCTTAGAACTCTTGCACATGGATCTTCATGGTCCTATAAAACCCCCTACACTAAATGGTAGAAGGTACACTTTAGTTGTGGTAGATGATTATTCAAAGTTCACTTGGGTAATCTTCTTATACAAAAAGAGTGATACACAAATCCAACTACCAGAACTGTTGAAGAGGTTGCAAGTAGAAAAGGGTCAGCCCATTGTCAAGATAAGAAGTGACAAGGGGACTGAATTTATAAACTGTTACATCAAAGAATATTGTTCTAAGGCTGGAATTCAGCATTTGACAAGTGCAACTCGAACACCCCAACAAAATGGAGTTGCAGAAAGGAGAAACAGAACACTAAATGAAGCATGTAGAACAATGCTGGCAGAGTACAGCACACCTCAGAAGTTTTGGGCTGAGGCAATTAATACTGCCTGCCACACTCAGAACAGGAGTGCTCTAAACAAGGTACATGGTAAAACACCATATGAGGTATGGAAAGGTAGAAATCCTAGAATTTCGTATTTCCATATTTTTGGTTGTAAGTGTTTTATTCATAACAATGGAAAGAGCAAATTAAATGATTTTGATGCTAAAGCAGATGAGGGGATATTCTTAGGATACTCCTCTACTAGCAAAGCATTTAGGGTATTTAATTACTCTACTCTATGTGTGGAAGAAACACCCCATGTTGTCTTTGATGAAGTTGTACAGGACTCTGCTGACCATCAGCTCAGTAAGAAAGTTGATGATCTGAAAATTCAAACTGACAAAGATGACAGTGAGACTGAAGTTTATGAATCTGTACAAGCTTACAATCCATTTCTGAACATCCTAAACAAAGATGATGATGTAGAAAAGGTAAAAGACAAAGGTAAAACTTCTAGACCAATTGATATGCCTGAATTGGTTGACTGTTCACCTGTGAATAAATCTGCTGATATTAATGATACTGATATGCATGATTTAGATGATGAGAATGTTCATGTTAAGACTAGAAAAACATGGAAATCAGCTCATACTACTGATCTGATTATTGGTTTGTCTAGTAAAGGTGTTAAAACCCGAAGACAACTGTTTGATTCTAAGGCAGAACCTAGTAATTCTTTGTTTTGCTGGTGTTGCTTTTTATCTTCTATTGAGCCCAAGACTGTAAAAGAGGCTTTGTTTGATAGTAATTGGATTATTGCTATGCAAGATGAATTAAATCAGTTTACTAGAAATGATGTATGGGAACTTGTAGAAAGACCTGTTGATCACAATGTGGTAGGTACTAAGTGGATTTTCAAAAATAAGAAAGATGAGAATGATCTTGTTGTTAGAAATAAGGCTAGATTAGTTGCACAGGGCTACTCTCAAGCTGGGGGTATTGATTATGATGAAACTTTTGCCCCTGTAGCTAGACTAGAAGCTATAAGATTGTTTCTTGCTTATGTTGCTTATATGAAATTCACTGTGTATCAAATGGATGTGAAAAGTGCATTTTTAAATGGTATACTTGCTGAAGAAGTTTATGTAGAACAACCTCCTGGTTTTGAGGTAAATGGTAATCAAGTATACAGGTTGAAGAAAGCACTATATGGTCTAAAGCAAGCCCCAAGAGCCTGGTATGACACACTTTCTCTATTCTTAATTGAAAATGGCTTTACTAAGGGCAAAGTAGATCGTACTTTGTTCAGAAGACAAGAAGGTAAAGACATTTTACTGGTTCAAATTTATGTTGATGACATAATATTTGGATCTCCCAATAAAAGCATGAGTGAAATTTTTTCAAAGCTCATGCAAAGTAAGTTTGAAATGTCAATGATGGGTGAAATGACTTACTTTCTTGGTCTTCAAGTAAAACAATCATCTGAAGGCATCTTTATCAATCAAGCAAAATATACAAGAAATCTGTTAGATAAATTTGGTATCAAGACCTGTAAAACAGTTGGTGTACCTATGCTACCTACATACAAAATGGATCCAGATGAACGAGGTAAGTGTGCTGATCAATCCTATTATCGAGCTTTAATTGGTTCTCTACTCTATTTGACTGCTAGTAGGCCAAATATTGCATTTGCAGTAGGTGTGTGTGCAAGATTTCAGGCCAACCCCAAAGAAAGTCATGTGGAAACTGCTAAAAGGATATTGAAATATCTAAAGGGTACCATTAATCGAGGTTTTTGGTATTCTGCAGATGATGATTTATCCCTAAGTGGTTATTCAGATTCTGACTTTGGAGGTTGTAGGATAGATAAAAAATCTACTTCTGGTTCATGCCAATTCTTAGGATCTAAGCTCATATCATGGTTTTCCAAGAAACAAACTAGTGTGGCAACATCTACCACTGAAGCAGAATATATGGCAGCAGGAAGTTGTTGTAGTCAACTACTTTGGTTAATGCAACAACTTAGAGACTACAATATTGTGGAATCTAATGTACCTATATTCTGTGACAACAATAGTGCCATTGCCATCACTCAAAATCCTGTTTTACATACTAGATGCAAGCATGTAGTTGTTAGGCATCATTTTATTAGAGATCATGTTGAGAAGAAAAACATTAGGATGGAAAAGATTCATACTGATATTCAGAGAGTTGACATTTTCACAAAACCTTTGGCTGAAACTAGATTTAGAGAGCTTTGCATAAGTTTAGAGTTGATTGATATGGATCCTACATGTGTATAGAGATATGTACTAACATTTCATGTACTGTCCTGATACCAAGAACAGTACTCCAAGAAGGGTAATTCAGAAGGATAGACCATGTCAAGACCACTACATTCATCTAAATCAGGTAAAAAGGTTACTAAGGTGCCTAATCCCGATGAGGAAGCTGGTAAAGCTGAGGGAATTGAGAATATACATTTAAGGGGGAATATGTGATTTCTTAAATATCCTTCCTGTTGACTCAGAGCACTAGTCACCTTAGAACAAACCTTATAAAGATCTATTTTAATTATTCCTTATTGATCTGTACTATATTTCACCAATTATACATGAACTAACACTTCTACCAAGGTGAAACAGGCACAGAAGAGGAGTTCTCCACTGAAGGGGGAACTGGTCTGATTACAGATCTGAACTGTCTACAAATCTGATCTGATTGCAGTCTTTATCTGTCTACAGACATGTTCTGATTATTGAATTGATTTGTCTACAGAACTGTTCTGATTACAAAGTTACTTTGTCTACAGAACTGATCTGACTACAAAATCAATCTTTCTACAGAATTGATCTGACTACTGATTAAACTGTCTACAGAGCTGATTTGACTGCAGGAAAATCAGTCTACAGAATAGAACTGATCTGAGACACAGTACTAATCTGAGAGTACTATGCTGATAATCAGAAGAGTTGGTGAATTGATTCAAGGTTTACTATGTTGACCCAACTACTAATCTGATGTTTGAAAAAGGTTACTCAGCTGATCACAGTACTCAATTGATCCAGATAAGTATATTTCAAATATATAAAAGTGAGAAAATGAAGTATAGTGTGTGCGGAAACTACTGTGCTAATAGGCATCAAACTAGTATTTTGTCTTAGAATAATTTAAATCAAAAACTGTTCAATTTTAGATTACTAATAGAGAAGATTAGTACACTCCTCTATTTTTGACCTAATTTGTATGGTGTATTTATCAAACACAATTTGGCTCCAAGAATTGGAATGGGTTCTGGAATCTGGTACGTTTTTATTAAACTTACGGATTTCAAGACTCAATCCCAACCACACATCGTGCAAAATTAATTCAATCCAAGCCCTATATTTGTTTTGAATTCATTAAACACGATCTCCCACACTTCATCTTCTTCACTTTACATTTCTGGAATTTACGAGCTAAGAGAATTCTAAAAATCTTTCTCTACTCCTTTTCAATTTTACTATATTCTCTCAAATGGCGATTCTCAGAGTTAAGAATCAAGCTAACAAAGTCGTAGGTACGTTCGATTCAGCTAAATGGCTCAGAGAGAATGGCATTTTTGTTGAGAACGCAGTGTACTTCGCTGGACAACAAAATGCAGAGAATCAAGCTATTCTCACCATGTGCGAAGAAAGTGGGCTAAGGAAGTTCTTAGAATCATTCCCCAAGATGGTTTTTGAACCTGAGGCAATGGAATTCTATCTGCAACTTCAGGGCGACAACAATGGTGTCCGATCGATGCTGTCAGGACACAGAGTCTCATTGACAAGAGAGATTCTAGGTCTCGCTTTTGATTTGCCGGAAGGACCTGTTCATATTTTGAGTTATATGGAAGGGCAAGAAAAGGAATGTGTTGGAAGATGGACTGGTGTTGAACCTAAGTCGCTGTAGAATCTAAAAAAGGTGATTCTTCCTACATCTGGTTTAAAGTTATTGATGGATATTGCTGGAACATGTTTGTTAGGGCAACATCATAGCCAGGATGCTCTCACGAATTTGAAAATTCGAGTAATGGCTACAATAATTGATCGTGTCAAAGGCGACTGGCAAGGATTTTTCATTGAGAGGTTATTAAGTGAGAAGGAAAAGGTGTTGTTTGATGAAGAGTCAAAAGAGTTCTCCATCAAGTCTATGCTTGGTTTTGGAAACAAGCTTAGCATTCTGCTACCAACTTTGGCAGAGAAGAAGTCTGATTGGAGCTCTCCAAAGAAATTTCATCAAAACAAGTTTTTGTTCAAAAAGGGGTCTGTGGAATTTGAACTACAACAAGTTCAGGATCAACCTCAACAGCAAGAATCTGGAGATTCGATGTACAAATTTGAGGATGAGGTTCCTGAAGTTCGATCAAAGGCAAGGCATGATCCTAACAGATCACATCCAAGGAAGGATAGGAAGTTGTCTTCTGATGATTCATAGAAGACAGATGCAGATGAGGAGGAGGAGGAGGCAGATATTCAACAAGAGGAGGTAAGTGATTCTAGCCTTATTGTTAGTTATAAGAGAACAAAAGGTAGAGGAATTGCTGGTCCTAGTAGAAAGCATAAAACCATTTCATCTACCCCTTCAAATTCTGATCCTATACCTACTCAACCTATTGATCAACAACCAACCCGTTCTGATGAGTCTGTTCACTATTCTCCTTTGCATCAGAACAGTCCTCACTTTTCCCCTCAGAACTCTCCCATTCATTTTACTCCCAATTCAAGTCCTCCAGAACATACCACGATGCATAACTCACCTAACCCAATTCATGATCACTCTACTGAACATGAATTTGAAACTTTTTCTATACCCATTGATATATCATCCTCCCCAGAACCTGAGTATGTAGCTCCCAAACCTGCTGGTTTAATGGAGTATCCTATTTGTGATAAGGAAGATCGTATTAGGATACAACTGAGATTAGCTCTCTTAAAGGAGTTTCATGGTTTGGATGAAAGCTCAATTGAATTTGAAAAACTTCTTAGAATAGGTACTTGGGTTTACCTGAAAAGAAGTGATCTGAAGGAATCTTTGGTTGTTATGGATGGTATGGGTGGTTCCTCAGTCTTTGATGATTGGGAACAAGAGCAGAAAGATGCTGCTGGTGTAGATTCATTTACAGAACTGCTAACTCCAGAATCTGTAGTACATCTTGTTGAAAGGATAACTAGATTTTCTTATCATGTGGAACCTGTTAATCAAGCTGAAGGTGATGCTGATGATCCTATGGAGATTTCTGATGATGCAACTGGGATTGCAGTTCAAACCAATGAAGCAACTGAAAATTTGGATGTGCCAATGGATGAAGGTATTGCTCTAGATCAAGAAGAGGAAGCACTTGATGATGCTACTGAAGTGATTGAAACCACTGAAATTCTTGGATCTACTGAGATTATTGAGAAAGAGCAGAATGTTTGTGCTGATGAAATTCAAAGCACACCAAAGGAACCTGAGGAAATTGATGTTCCAGAAGCTGTGCAGGAAGCTGTCAGAACAGTTCCTCAAGAATCTGTTGTAAATGATTCTAGATTTGACTTTCTGATTAAGCAAAATGAAGAGCTTCAAGTCAAATTGGATGCTGTTGTGAAAAATTTTCAAGAAGCTACTGAGAGAGTGAATAAGATTACTTCTGAAAATTCTTATGACAGAGTTATGGAGCATACAATGTCTAAGATTTATGATCTCCATCGACTTCAAGAGAAGAAATTATCTCAAGTGTTGCATGACAAGTTGGAACAACACATGACACCCTTGAAGGAATGGCATGATGAAGCCAAAAAGGGGGAAGATAAGATACAAAGAGTAATGGAGCAAACTCAACAACAACAAGCTTAGTTAGTTGTTAGTCAAGATGAATTGAAAGAAGAGATTGCTAGTCTGAATAGAAAGATCAAGCTTAGGAAACAAACTCAGCAGGTTGGTGTAAAGTCTTCTACTAGAACTGAGGTTGCTGAAGGTTCTGGACAGAAGAAAAGGAAGTTGATCTTAAGTTATGAAGAAGAGCAAGAAGCTGAAGAGACTGGTAGAGTTACCAGATCAAGAAGCAAATTGAAACATGTTGTTTCAAGTGATCAACCAACTGAAGAAGAAATGGCTAAAGCTCAGAGGAAACTGGAATTAATGCAGAAGAAAAGAGCTGAAGAAGAAAAAGCTGAAAGATGTTGAAGCATTGAGTAAGAGATTTGAAAATCGTGTTGTTGCTTTAAAGAGAAAGATGAAAGCTTAGAATAAAGTTGCGGGTAAGAAAGTTAATAAGAATTTCAAGGATGAAAAATTTGTTGAGTTCATAGTCCTACCAGAAAGTATGGAATTCTGGAATAGTCTGAAGAAAAGGTGGCAGATTGCAAACTTCATTGTGAAGAAGTTTGGTGATCATCTGAACAAGGAAGCAGAATTTGCTGATTTTGAAGAGTTCATGATGAACATAGCAAGAGATTTCTGGGAAGATATCTTAATTACTGCTGCTGCTGTTGACATTAAAATCTTATGTCCTGAAGAACCAATCTGGGATCCTCCAAGGCTTGAGAATGAAGAACCTGATTTCAAAGAAATTGGTAACATCATTGTGAAGATCATTCAAGATGAAGGCATCACTGATCATCAACATATGATGGACATCAAAACAAGACTTTACTTGGCATTCAGAATCTGAAGAATGAAGATGAAGGACTAAGCTCACAAGATAACATTTCTTAACCTTATCTTTATTTCTATATTTTATATTCTGTGATTATGTGTAATATGTGAATTATCTGATTTGATTATGAATATGATATGAATTTTGAAATGATGAACTGTTATGATTGACTACATACTTAACTACTGATTTATTAACATTTAAGTAGTTTTGGCTTCATCAAAAAAGGGGAAATTGTTGGGATATGAATCCTATAAACAATGTTCTAGTTGGTGATTGTATGTTTTGATGGCCAAAAGCAACTTAAAGTTAATGATATATGTGGTTCTAAGTCATCTTAACTAAGTCATCTGAAATGAGTTTACAGATCTTAATTAGATATTGAAATCTGAGTTACTGATCTTATATATGTTTACTGATCTTAGTATGTTACTGGTCTGATATATGAACTGTTAGGAACTAAGCTGATGTTTGGATTGTATAGACAGCTTATAGTATGGGACTTAGATGTACTCATCTGTATGTAGTTCAGTTGATGTATAGATAGGTTTTATATTTGTAAGTTTGCATTTTATTGTATTCAGCATTGTAAAAGTTCAGAACAGTAGATTAGGAATAGATTAGAAGAAGATCAGAAGACTATTGAAGACTACTTCAGAATAAAGAAGACTTTGAAGAGTTGAAGAGAAGCTCAGAAGTTCAAAAGAAGCATTCTGAAGAAGTTAGAACAGTTTTGAAGAACTGTGTTGACTGGCTCAGAGCAGTAAAAGTCAGAGCAGTAAGTTACTGTGCTGAGTTGGTAAGTTTGAAGAATAAGTTTGGAAAACTTATTTAAAGCGTAACTGAAGATATATTTGAAGGATATGCTGACTTGGAATAAGTTGAAGGAAGTTACAAAGTCGGTTACAAAAAGGAAGTTACAAAAACAGTTTTAGAGTTAGTTGAGAGTTAGTTCACAAACTACTAACTGTCATACTAAAGTCTATAAATACTGTGTGATCTTCTACTGCTGAGACTACTGAAAGACTACTGATCTAAGTGCATTCAAGAGCAATCAGAGTATTCGAAGCATTCAAGAACTCACAGAGTTAAGGAGATCAATCTAAGAAGAAGCCACAGATTTGAAGAGAAGAATCCAAGGCTAACACAGAGAAGTTTTTACTTTTCATTTTAAAGTTTGTATTGTGTAAACAAGTGTGCTAGTTACTTGTAGAATTACTAGTCGATCGAAGATACACTTTGGAGTGTAATCGATAAGATCACAGTCTTAATCTTGGGACTTTAAGCCACAAGAAACTCAAGAAGGAGTTAATAAAACTTCACAACTGGAGTTGTGAGAGTGGATGTAGACATTTGTCGAACCACTATAAATCTTGTGTTCTTTACTTTCTGTTTGATATTTGTTTGAATTGTTTAACTAAGAACATTAAAGTTGTTTAAGAAAAGATCTAAATAAAAGTTGAGTATAAAACTAAACTGAAAAGTACTGATCTAACTCAGTAAGAACAGTATTGTTCAGAACACATTTCCGCATAAAAACTCTGATATTTTGATAGATTTTGAAAAGTCTATTCCAATTTTCTTAGCTTAATCAATCTTACACTCAACTTGGGACCAACAACCTAGCTAATACATCATTCCAATTTGATGCGTTTTTTTTTTCTCCCCTGTGACCCATCACCCACGCCTCCGCCACCTGCCCGTTGATTTTAAAATTCTTGGTTGAATTTTCGATTTTCTCTAATTGATTTTGTTTACGAGTTCTATGCTCGATTTCTTGAGTTATACACTCAAACTTCTTCTGCCCGGTTTTCTGAAATAGGGATTTTCGATTTTGTTTTTGACAAATTCGCGACCGTCACAAATTTTATGTGATTTTCTTTGTAATCTTCCGTAAATAGGCGAAATCCTTTGAAAATTATGGTTGTTGTTGTTCATAAATTATGTGTGTTTCTTCAATCTTTCAAAATCTTGTTCTCAATTGCTTTTATTTCTTCTAGCGATGAGTTGCGATAGGTTGAGATTCAACGTCATGCAAGAGTTGACGCAGGCGGGGAAGGGAGAATTGGGGGAGAAAGAAACTAATTGCTTGCGTTGATAATTTGGGGAGTCAACGGAATTGGGGGGACCTAAATCTTCTGCAAGAGTTATTAGGGAAGTAAAAGTTATTGAATTTTCTGAAGAAGATTCAGGAGAAGAACCCTAATTTCTAAAGTTTTGTTCGATTTGTAATTTGTGCGTCCTTTGTAATTTTTTCAAGAGGAATTTTGCGAATTAATTGATAGAACCCTGATTTGAAGAGGAATTCTGCGAATTATTAATCTATTATTTAATTTGCTTTTTATTTTTTCACTGGGGGCGTTGTTTTTTATTTAATTTTGGCGTCACACTGTAATTTTGTATTGAAAGGGGTAGGATAGTAATTTGTTATTTTCTATAAATTTTACACTTTTTTAAAAATAATTTAATTTATATAAAAGAAGGGTAATATAGTAAATAATAATATAAAAAATTAAAATATAATTAAATAACTTAAATCTGTATAACAGGTAGGAGGTCGTTACGACGTTTACGACGCCACGTGGCGCGATTCGACAAAGTGACTATATAGTCACTTTGTAAAATTTGACTACAGTAAGAATTGCCCTAGTTATTTTGGCACTTCTCTTAAGTCAACATTTGCTTATAGTCTCAAGACCTTGGGCAACGTACGAACTGCAGATGTTTTTGACGTCAAATTTCCTGAGGCGTTAATTAATTTTGCTTTCTCTGAAAATGATCCCGTCGTGGTTTTTTTTTTTTCATACTGCTAGAGATAAGATTCATGCAGATTCGAGGACGAATCTTTTCGAAGAGGGAGAGAATGATGGAGATAAGATTGTATTTTAATTATTTAGTATTATTTATATTTTATATAGTGTTAGAGCTTTGTTTAGGTTTTGATTAATTATTAGTGGGCCGGGCTCTTTTAGGGCTTACACGCCTAAAACCCTAATTTACCTATTATAAATACGAGTCTCAAGAACATTGTAAGGGGAGTTGATTTTGAATAGAAAATATTGGGTTTTATCCCTTTTGGCGTGTTTTATTTGTGTTCTTCCAGTATTCATTTTGAATCAATGGATTATCACTTTTAATCTCGTTTACGTATATTCCGGGCATTCGTAGAATCAACGGATTTACGTGTGTATCGTACTTTCGCCTGCATCAGTCTCACCCCTAGTCGGTACACTATTCGAAAGAATTGGCACAGTTAAACCTTGATAAAGTAATAAACTTGAAGTCGGAGAAAAATATTTATTTAGCGAGTTTATTTATTTATCAATAAATGAATATTTATTATTATAGGTATAGTTTTACATATATACATGAAATACACATACATTTTCCAGTTTGTCACCGGCTTACTACATTTTACAATTATGAAATAGGTTTGATGGTGTTTTAAAACGAACAATCACAATTAATTAGTAATTAGGTACGATTAATATATCAATCTATTGGACTAGATTCATTACTACTCAGAATGAAATTTGAATACATTGGATTGAAGTCATTAGAATATTGAAAGAAGAATGAATACAAGTATAACTATACAAGCTTATATAAAGTGTTGTTGATTGATTGAATATTTTAACTATATTTTCGATACATTATACAATAATAATTTCAAAAGAAAATATTATTGTAAAGTATATATATATATATATATGAGATGAAATACAATGATTATTACTTTACATTTTTGTTAGCTAGACCTTAAGGATTTTTTTATTTGTTATTACTTTGTGCATTTAGAAAAATTATTACTTTAGTACACTGCCCACGTTGAGACTGGATGAAATTATTATATTATAATGATTGTTACTTTATGAAGGTTTAATTATACACAATCACGTGTCATAATGCTAGATTATATTCATATTTGGCTCATTTTGATATCATCATTTTGATCATTTACATATCTGGATTTTATGAAACCTCTTATTTAATTCTCGCAAATTTACTGGACTCCAATGACAAAATGTAAAAGATCTCATAACCCTCAAAATTAGAGCAATTATCATATTACTTAGGATGCATTATGCATAAATATCATTGTATGCAAAAATGGAAGAACATGAGTGATTGTATCTCACTCCTCTCAAAAAAAAAAAAAAAAAGAGTGATTGTATCTCACATTCTTTTTAGCGTGTTTTGTCATGAGGTAAAGATGGTGAGATAAATACCGAAATTTTCGATATAACGTAAATATCTTGTCGAAAATACCAAAATTTTCGATGAGCATATTTAGGACGTTTGACGTATTTTGCATTTTCATAAAATTCTTTTTAAATATCAAAATATATACAAATATCGCATACAATTTTCGGTATAAAACATAATTAATTAACATACACCAATATTGTTCATAAATTTGATACTATAATCTCTGGTAGTGATAAGTTTCAAATGTTGAAAGTTTCCAGTACAGTACGATAACGATATAATTGTTTGCATACCAAAAAATGTTGGTATAATACAAGTATGTAAATAAATTTTTCTGAGCGGTGAAAACTGTTTTTCCGCTACAATCTACTTAATTTATTAGGAAAATCAAGTGAGTTAATAGTTTCTTTTATTATAGTTGTAAGAAAAAAAATTATTAATTTCTACAGATAATCTATTTTGTTTTGTTGTGGGTTAACCGCTCAAGTATTATTCGACATGGTCCCTATTCGCCCTTTATCTCATGAGATTCAGGAATAGCACTTCAAATAGTCTTATGTGTTGTTTTCGAGTTCAATCTTACACGAGTCCCTCCCCACACAACACGTTGCTCAATTCTTATGTGTTAAAGCCTCCTCCGCTCCCACAAAGATTATGTACCACAAAAATAACTAACTTTATACACATACATTTGACTTTACACACAGATTAAGAAAAATCAATAAATGTAGTCAAATTTAGTTAATGTGTCAATTTTGCCCTTGAGATCACATTCTCCAAAATCTGCTCAACCTTAATTACTCTTATTAATTAAGGTAAAACTGACAATAGAGCATTTAATACTAAAGTAAAAGAGGAAATGTAGCTATAATTTGGGACATTCAAAAAAGAAATATGTAGCTATTTTTGTGGGACGGAAGGAGTACATTGCATGGCCCAAGACGTTACATATTGTTTTTGCAATATTCTATTCGACACCAAGAATTGAACCACGTGATTAACGGTCATTCACGCTTTTATACCAAATCATGAGTAAGTCACTTTTGCAGATGCACGATGTCCCTATTGAAATCAGTTTTTTTGTCAAATCCATACTATATTATTGACTTATTATTGGTCCATATCAACTTGATCGGTAAGGTTGTCAACGAAACAAAACTATTTAGTTGATTTAAGTTTCAAATTAACTTTTTCAACTTAGCGTAACTACTCTCTCTAGGAGAAAATCCTCTCCCCTCTCTCTACATCTCATTATAAGAAAATAAGTTGCCCACTGCCATAGCTTAAAAAATAAGCCGCCCTCCACCGCTTACCATCGCCCACTCCATACCTCCATCCGCGTTCTCCACCTCGCTAATTTCACAGCTCCGGCCATCATCCCCCCACATCCTCTCCGTAGAAGTCGTTCTTCTCCCAGTTGTGCCGTTGTCTTGCACGCCGCCTCCGCCGTCGTTGGTTTCTGTGTAAGAGTTAAGAGGTCACAGATCCACCGTAGCTAGCACAAGTCCGGGTTTTCAGTTACTCCATCGGACCACCGCGTTCGTTCGACACTTAACCAGTTTCGTCTCCTATAATCTAAGGGCTCCGGGAGTTTGTTTAAGGTTTAGGTGGGATCAATGGGTATATCCTCCCCGACGGCGCCACGGTGGCCGATTAGGTAAGTCACCAGTTGATCTCAATTTATTGTTTTTCTAGATTTTTAGCGTTTCTTTCTAGTATTTTAATTTATTTTATTTTCGGTTCTTGTTAATTTTTTCCTCCACTTTGAAAGTGGTCTCTCCTTGCCTAACCTAGTGCATTTTTTCTTCCCTGCATGGGTCCTTTATTGTTCTCTGTGTTTTTTATATTGCTTTTGGTGGACCTTTGTCTTTTCTTTTTTCTCTGTGTTTCTTAACACAGATATACCTCAGTGTGGAGT
Organism: Galeopsis tetrahit; assembly: GCA_963675135.1. Taxonomy (NCBI): domain Eukaryota; kingdom Viridiplantae; phylum Streptophyta; class Magnoliopsida; order Lamiales; family Lamiaceae; genus Galeopsis; species Galeopsis tetrahit. Next base: position 38,889,519 of record OY776122.1, read on the forward strand.
ATTTATCTCGTTTTGAGAATGGAGACCTGGTCGTATCTGTGGGCATAGATTGCACTCGTCTCTTCACTTCCTCACGATTGGGACGGATCAGCTATCGGTTTGATCCTTCTTAATTGAAGATGATCTTGTAGGTTATAATGTATATTGATCTTGTTATATTATTCTTGTAACCTTACCAAAAAAAAAAAAAACTTTTTTAACTTAGCGTCAATGCACATTTTTGTATTCTACCAATTGATTTTGACCCTCGTGAAGTCTTCAAAGTATTCTCAGGCTCGGTAGACTCTCATTTTTGAGCTCATCAATTGAAATCTTTCTCAACTAACGTTTAAAATAAAAATCTGTGTTAATAAATAAGTTGTACATACATTATCAATTTATCATATTACAAGTTATTTTGGCATTATTAAATGTTTACTTTGAATTTTAAGTGATTTTCATTTTTGAAATTCTAATGAATAGTAATATGTGTTTTTTTTTTTAATAGAACATTTAATTTTATATCAAATCAATGTGTAAGATTGAATGAAATTGTATTACCACATTATATTGTTGGATGATGAAATTATAGATTAGATGATTATGCAATGATTGTATATATTATATTGTTGTAGAATGATTATATTATTGTTGAGAGTATTATAATAATTGAAGTGATATTATAAGAATTTAATTTTATGTCAAGTCAATATGATTGATAGAAATGATTTTAGATACTTTTTAAAATCTGTTTTTAAATGTCGATGTAAAATTAGTATATGGTCTTAAAATTCAAAACTTGATTTTTAATTCCAATGTAAACATCACTTATTTGAGTTTTAAAACTCATGTTTTGAATTTTAAGGTCTTACCCCGATTTTATATCGAATTTTAAAAATCGATTTTTAAAAAATCACTCAAAGTTATCCCTATCAATCAAGCCTATTAAATTTACATAAAATTAAATTCTTGTAATTTTACTACAATCATTATAATCATATTCAACAATAAATTCATTCAATTATTACACAATTATCTAACCATTACTCCCTTTCTCCGTCTATAAACTTTAAATTTTATGTTACTTTTGCGTACATGGATTAAGAAACATGATTAAATAATATATATAATACAAGCGATGTGACTGAAAGGGGGTAAAATAGAGAAAAAAGTAAAATATAAAAAAATCAAAAATATTTTTTACCAAAAAGGGTATGAAAAGCTTATAGGTGAACGGACAAAAACAACAAAATAAGAAACTTATAGACGAACTGAGAAAGTATAATTCTACCCAATAGTAATATGATAATAAAATATCATTCATTCTTACTCATGAATTTGAACTCAAATCTAAAAGAAATAAAATACATGTTACTATTCAATGGAGTAGTATTTAAAAAATCCCAAATTTTTAAAAACTAAAAAATATCACCCATACCCCAAAGTGTATGTTTCTTTTTGGAAAATTCTCAAATGCATGTGCACCAAAACAGGTTTGGTGCACATGCTTTTGTTCTTATATATCCTCCTACTCTAATTTATTATTCATTTTTCTCTATTTAGGATTATAATTCCATTTTTTTTCTATTAATTAATTAAATTATAATTCATTACTTTATTAATTAATTAATTTACCATTATTAATTAATTACCGTCCTTTCAAACTTTTTTTTTTAGTTTTTTTTAAGTTTTTTTATTCGTTTTTTTTAGTTTTTTTTTCGTTTTTTTTTTTAGTTTTTTTTTTTTTAGTTTTTTTTTTTTTTGTTACTCACTTCCACTTTTCAATAATAATAGTCGCTACTTTTCATTAATAAAATTTCCACTTTTCACTAATAACAGTTACCACTATTCAGTAACAAAATTTTCACTTTTCACTAATAATAATTACCATTTTTCAGTAACAAAATTTTCACTTTTCAATAATAATAGTTACCACTTTTCAGTTAAAATATCTACCACTTTTCAATAATAAAAATTACATTTTTCAGTTAAAATATCTACCACTTTTCAGTAACAAAATTTCCACTTTTCACTAATAATAATTACCACTTTTCAGTAACAAAATTACCACTTTTCAGTAACAAAATTCCCACTTTTCAATAATAAGAATTACACTACAGTTTGTTTTGCTACATAAAAAATCATATGTTACTACATACTACAGTTTGAATTACTACATTGAATAGACGTTTGTTACTATATGTAACTTTATCAAATGATCTAATATTTTTCGCATCATCCTACAATAAAACATTTTGTATTACAACATGATTATTGTGTTTACTACATTCGATAATATATGTTACTACATATTATAATGTGAGTTACTACATCAATAAAAACACTAGAAAAAACGTGTTACAAAATAAAAGAATTTGTATTATTATATAAATAGTTTGTGTTATTACTACATAAAATAATGTGTATTACTACATATTACAATTTAAATTACTACATTTAATATCCCTCGTTCGACAATAAAATAAAAGATAAAAAAATCACAGAAACGAGTAAAATAAACGGATTAAAAATTTCGAATTAAGTTGTCAGTTTGTGTATTTATAAAAAATGTGTGTGTGAATTAAGTTTGTTGGTGTATTTATAAAAAATGTGTGTGTGAATTAAGTTTGTTGGTGTATTTATAAAAAATGTGTGTGTGAATTAAGCTTGTGGGTGTATTTATAAAGAACATGTGTGTGAATGACTGAAATGCATATATGCAATATTTCATACAAGACTAGCCCTAAAATTATTCATACATTTTTAATATAAAATTAATATTCTCACAATAATATTTTAATTTTAAAATACTTTTTTTATTTAACTTTACAATTTACTAAATTCATTTTTAAAAAATTTATGTAGTATTGCATACATGAAATCATCTTAGAACTAGTTAAGGATGAAAATTTCAACCGCCCCACACTTTTTTGGTTGCCCTACCCCGTGCCGTGCCTAAACATGGGCGGTTTTTAACCGCGGAACCGCCGAACCGGCAAAACCGCCGGTTTGGGGTTTCGGTTGCTAGTTTTGGCAAACCGAAACCGCCGGTTTGCCGGTTTTTTTTTTTATTTTTTTTTAATACACAATTCTTCTATTTTTTATGTATAAATTTAAGTTATATAATTTTTATTAAATTCTAGTAATGTAGTTTCTAAAAAACGAGTTGAAACGAACAAAAAACGAGCGAAAACGGAGTGAAAACGAGCAAAAAACGGAGAGAGAAAGAAAAAAAAAAGAAAACCGTCTAACCGCCGGTTTTTAACCGAACCGGCGGTTAGAAAACCGTAACCGTAACCGGCGGTTTGCCGGTTCGGTTTCGGTTACGAATTTTGCAAAACCGAAACCGCCGATTTTTAACCGTAACCGGCGGTTTTCGGCGGTTGAACATGTCTAGCCGTGCCCCATAATAGAACATGATGAATTTGGATATCACCCTCGTTCTGTGTACCGAACTCGTTACCTACTTTTAATATTAATTATTTTCATTATACATATAAATGTAATATATTTCTATATTTTTTTATATTTATTAATATATATATATATATATTAATAAATACACCTATGACAATAATTTAAACTTCATATAAATATTTTTATGTCAATATCAATTGATAAAATATAATGTGAAATACAATATATATTTCAACTAAAATTTAATAACATTGTAATGTGGAAATAAATTTATAAACATACTTTTAAGATTATTTTATTTATTTTTTAATATGAATTTTTGAAAATTATTTATTTTGTTATTTTATGCATTCCTTACCCTCTTTTTTTAGTCAACACTCAACCATTTCTCTCTAGTTTTCTTAGTTATACCTCCATCTACCTTTTTTTTTTCTATATCTTTAATTCCACCTCAACAACCTATTATGCATATAATACTTTACTCCATAATTAATGTGCGAAAATAAAAATGAACATCGTTCGAAGGATGAAATGAGTACCTTTTAACACATATATGTATTATCTTTACATTTTATTTTATTTATAATGAATCGTCGAAGCCTGTTTCCACCCATCCCATTATCGTACCTTATGCTAGTCGTCTCTAGGCTAGACAAATTGTGTTATCGTATTGTGTTCCGTGTCGACATTATAAGGCCAAACACAAATACGATTATAATACGATATTTTTCGTGACAACGTGACACGACACACAACACAATAACAATACAATATTTTTTGTGGCGACGCGACATCACACAATCACGATATACAACAGGATAACAAAAATACAATAACAACCCGATCAGGGGCGAACCCAGGACTCGAGGTTGGGGGGGAGGGGGGGAATAACATTTAATGATCTAAAAGAGTGAAACACTAACATATGTATATGCATTTATAATATTTGTGTATATTATATTTAAATTAAGTCAAAAGACATTAGTACCAGACTTCTCAAATACATCAATATGTCGTCTAGTAAGAAATGATTACGTAGTTACAAGAAAAAAAAATATTGTGTTGTGTCGTCTAGTATTACATGATAATTGAAAAAATGAACACTCAAAATATTAAAAGAACGAATACTTTATTTATTTTAATTAATGCAATGTAAAATTAAAAAAAGTGACAAATTAAACTATGAATTATAATTTATTCGATTATCCATCCTTTTTTTAAGGGCTGACTTTTTTATTTATATAATATCGTGTACATGAGTTGATTGAAAACATGTTTAAAAAACTAAAATAATATAAAAAATGGATCAAATATGTAAAATATAGTTCATTTGAGATCAATTTTACAATTAAAATACATATAAAATAGTTATTTATATATATAAATATCAAAAGTGCAATAATTTTGAGACAATTTTTACAATAAATTTACAACTAACATGATTTATTAAATTAATATATTATCAATTTTACTTAATTTAAAAATTATTAAAATTTAATATATAAATATAGGGGTGGGTGGGATAGGGTTGGGGGTCAAGCCCCCTTGACTATTGCTTGGGTCCGCCCCTGGACCCGATAAGGAAATAAATAAATTTAAAATTGCATTTAAATATACGAAAAAATAAAATGTTTATTTAAATATAAAAAATATCGTGTTATTATTAAATATGTGTTGTGTCGTATCACGTAAATAATATGTTAATGGATTGTTAATGAGTTATTGGACTACCTGTTAATTCTATCGTGTTTAAAAGGTCCATACGATTTGTATCGTTATCAGATCGACACAAAAACACAATAAGCCCAAACACTATCGGATAATTGTCTAATTCATGTCACCCTAACTGCCCGCCCATCCCGAGTCATTGCCATCTCTACCCCCGTACGGTGGAGTAGGATAAAGATAGGGTTTTTTTCTTTAAAAAAAATAGAGAGGGGGTTTCCACGTGAGTGCTGCAAAACCAGACAGAATAATACCGCCACCCTAAGCATCTTGCTTCTTCTTCTTTCTTCTATTGTCTATCCAAATTAAGTCAATTAATTATACCCCCTTCACCCCTAAAACGTGTGCACGCCCTTTCTCTCTCTTCACCGCACGCCTCTCTCTCTCTCTCTCTCTCTTCTTGCGAATTCTATCCATATCTATTAACCGTCACACCCTTATATATCATCATCCTGCCTTTGCAATTCTTCAACACATCTTACCATGGATTCCATCTCCACAGAAATCCTTCATTCCCATGATTTCTTCGACCGTTTACCCGATGAAATCGTCCGTGCAATTTTCAACCGTTTGCACGATGCCAAATCGCTCTGTTCATCCATGTCGGTTTGCAAGCGTTTCCGTTCCATAGCCCCTCAGGTCGATCAAATCTACCTCCCCATCCCTCATAGTAAATCCTGTGCTAGAGAATCCGATCCGGAAATCCGCAGGAATTCGTTCAAGGATCTGGTGATTAGAGCTCTGGTGAAGCCCTTTCAAATCATCTCTCAGGCGATCAAATCCAAGTCCAAAAGCGACGACAAGGATTTGGATTTCTACTCTCACTGCATCCCCAACGAGATCCTCAAGTCCTTTGAAGAAATCCGTGCGCTGCATCTCCGATTACCCTGCCGTGAAGGTCTCAAACTCAGTTCAAAAAGGAGTAAGAAATCATCGACGTTTCTAAAATGGAAAGCGGATTTCGGTAGAGAGCTCCAAAGCTGCGTGATTCTCGGATCTAAATCGTGGAATGACAAGTCCGACGATTTAGGGGAGGAATCAGAATCGCGAGTGATGGGGGAAGATGAATTGAAGCTGAGGATCGTGTGGACGATTTCGTGTCTGATCGCAGCGTCAGCGAGGCATTATCTGATAGAGGAGACGGTGAAGGGGCTGAAAACGGTTGAAAACGTCGTCGTTTCGGATGAGAGTGATCAAGGTAGGGTTTGTATGAGCAAAGAGCAGATAGTGGAGATGAGGGAATCGAAAGGGAACGAGGATGAGCTTCATCGAAGTAGGGTTCCGGCGTTGAGGATGAAGATGTGGTACTTGGAAAGTCTGGAGGATCCGGATTCCGGTAAAGTCATGGAGGGTGCGACGTTGGTGGTGATAAGGCCGGCCGCCGCCGCGGCTGAGGTGGGTAAAAGCGACGGTGATATGGTGGCGGAAGCTTTTGGGGAGGAGAATGTGGTTGGTGAAGCAGCTAGGAAATTAATGGTTGCCAAGAAATGTTACGTTTTGGAAATGAATTCGTTTTGAGGTTTTTTTTTTTTTACTAGTATTTCTTGTATAAGAAAGAATTGACCATTTTGGTTAATTTCACATAGTTGAATTAGATTCAAACTCTTGTGCTTTTTTTGAGTTCTTACAGTTTTATGTAAATACATTACGGTTCTAGTTTTGGTTTCTAAGCTCTTACAATTTCCTATACGACTACTTTGAAATAGCAAAGATCACCTTAAACAGGTATTCAATTGAGTGTAAAAATGTTAAACTAACGAACTCGATTAAAACTTGTTTGAGCTTGATTTGTTTAATAACCAAACAAACTCAAACAATCATTTCAAAGTTCGATAATATTTCAAACAAGTTTGAACTACACTCAACTCACTTTTAGTCCCTTACTTTCAAAAGTTTCACAACATAAGTGATTCAAGAATTGCAAAGACCTTCCTTCATAAACAGGTGTTTAGCCTAAGTGGGGTTAGGTCAAATGATACCTAAACCAATGTGGTTGGAATCATTATTGTGGTGCCAAACTTGATTGCATGGACCAAAATAATGCCTCAATTATGTTTAGCCTTAATCAGCAGATGGTAAAGAAGTACTATGAGTTAACAATTAATGCCACAATGAAGAAGACAGCTTTCTATAACTAGTAATATCAAAATTATAGAATAATCAGGAGGATTTTTCTATGAGCATGCACAAAATAGTAAACATGGTCTTGGAAAACTTGAATAGTTGTAGATGTGTGAAAACAATGCGACAGGAGGCAGTTCCAGGACAGTCTACAACAAGTATATTGTGAAGCATGGTTTAACAATGTCAATTTACCCTACATAACAATTCCAATACAATACTTGTAGCCAGGAGTAGGAAATAGAATGAATGAATGAATGCTCTATTCACATAATCGTTTTGTTTACAAACAGTGTCTGAATAGGTATTAGATCACATGTGCCAATTTTAGTATTTTACTATCTCACTAATTGACATGTTTCGTGTAAAAAAAATGATCAGCGTCGCACAATAATGGGGACGACGCGTGTTAAGGGAAGTGGAACAAATTAAATGATTCGCCTACTTCACAATCCAACCAATAATTCACTAGATTACAAATATTGCTAACCTGCATGATTTCACAGCACATGTTCTGATAGTGTAATGTACGTTGACTCTGTCGGGACAAATTGACGGACATAACCTGCAGATGTGATGATACCTAACCTGGCTATCTTCCTTTTCATGGCCCCTCTTTTCTGTAATAGTGAGACAGCATAAAAGGATAAATCAAACTTATATCCTCTATTCACTTCAACAATACAAGAAAGAAATCATAATATAAATCTATATATAAAGCTCAAAAATGTTAGGGCAAAAATTTACTGCTGATACAAACTTTTGTCAACACATTTTACGGCGCCATAAAAACCCAAAACAAAAAAGAAAACTAAATCTTTACATCAATCTAATTAATGAACTCTTGCTCTATATCCGTTGCATGCCAACTCTTTCCGGGGATTCTGATCTCAAGATCGTCATTATCTCGCCAAATCCAAATTTAATGAGTGACCACCACCAAATTAAAGCTGATATATCTGGGGGGTTTGACACTTCAAATGGTATGTATTGAATGAAAAAATATTTATTCACTTGATACTTTTAACTAATTCCATCTCAACCCTAGTTTTTGTTCACAAAAGCTGATGAAAACTGATCAGAAACCAGAACATGTTGCATTATACTATTATAGGCAGTTGACCAGTAAACCTCAGTTCAACGGGGAATGTAGTTTCTCTCTTGAAGGACAGTTGTTCATGAAAAGACTTCTTGCCATCTTGACAAAACCTTAACAGCTCACGGTTCATCTTGCTCATGATGTTGCACGAAATCCCCATTCCCAGTACATAGTCGGGTTGATATTGTGGGTGATAATGGGGTATAACCACCTAAATTGAGACCGACATTTTGGGCATTAAAATCTACATATAATAATTAGTAGGTTAACATCATTTTGCCACATGCAATATACCCCTTTTATCAAACTGGTACCTTTACATGTTTTTTTCGATTTCATCCTTTGAGATTGACCAATTGAACGTGTACTTTGTTTTAGTGGTATTTTTCCAACCAATAGTCAAACACGTGACGTGACTTGCATGCTTGTTACTCATGGTTATATCTGTCCCTTCAAGCCACCTGTACTATACTCCTTTTATCAAGCTAGTACCTGTACAATTAACGTGTTCGACTTTTGGCCGGAAAAAACCACTAAAACATAGTACATGTGGCAAAATGATATTAACCCTAATAAGTACCCAACTGAGGTCAGTTTAAACAAAGGATGTAGACCTCTACAAGAAGGACTTCTCTCGAAATCCTTGGTCGAATGCAACAAGATGGTTCCAGAGAGCACAACAACAAAGGCACATATTTCTGAAATAATGTTCCCAGAAGTTTGGTCCTCCCAATCCTGTGATATGATTAGATCTGAACATACTTAGGACTGCAAATTATCAAATTTTATTCAAGTGGCCTATGATGTTGCAGGGATCTCCATAAATTGCGCTTTCTTATAAAATATTTTTACTATAATAGTAGAATTTTATGTTAAGACTTTGATATATTGCTTGTCATGTAGGATCATGTTTGATGATAACAAGTACAATGATATGAAAAGTTAATATTGGGATACCTTACATCAGACCACAGATAAAATCGAGTAAATTGAAAAATTGGTCCCACATCAATTAAGTCTCATAAATTGGTCCCATATATTGACAAAGATGCAGGATTTTTGCATGTGCTGCTCACGTGAGCTGTCGGAATTCCATCTAGCAACTGGATAATGACTTGGCATCGCTTACATGGCATAGTGAACCTCCAACATATTAATTTCATTTTAAAAAATCGCATATTAATTATCATCCTAAAACAAAATTTGTCAATATTGGACTAAAAATGCATTTTTTTAAAAGTTATGGGACTTAATTGAGAGAATTAATTGTATAGGACTAAAATCACCTAACACCCAATAGATACGGGACCAATTTTGCAATTTACTCAATAAAGACAAATGGAAGAAAATAATTTGCCCAACCATGTGGAAGCTGACGTTACCTTATACATAATTACGCTGGCAAGTATTGTGAGTGATGTAAATAGGACATAGTATATAGGAGAAACAACGGCAGTGTTGAAGGTGTCAAGAGCCTGTAACAAATGGGATCAACAGATTTAAAATAATTATGAATTGTCAATGTTACTATTAAAAATTACTTTTGGATACAAGTTTAAGAAAAGAAAAAAAAAAACCTAATATAAAGTCATTTTGCATTTCAAATATAGAAGTAATACTGCAACAATTTCTTATTATAAAGTTCTGGTCGACTGGTCCCCTCAGGAAACTAGTAGAGTCGTTACATAGCTGACTTCATCCAGTTAATAAATGCACAAAGATGTGGGAAAGGAAACAGTTTGCATGGTTTCTTCTTAAGACCACATTCTTTACTCCCCCCGTCCCACAATAAGTTTCACATTCTATTTTTGGCATATTATTTTATCTCTCAATCACATCACTTGCACTACATCTATTGTTTATCATACTCATCTATTATTTTTCTCTCTCCCAATCACTTCACTTGTACTACATCTATTCAGGTTTTGAGAATAAAGTGACATTTATTTTACACCTTATACAAATGAGGGGCAAAGAAGTCCACTCAATGAAGTTAATAAAGGGGAATTGACTTTTTTTTTTTAATATTCCCATCCCCTCCCCATGACTCGAACCCAAGACCTCACGGCCTAGGTAGTGGTGCTCTGACCACTACAGCTATCCCACTTCGTCAATAATAGATTTAAAGGTAATGACATGTGGTGTAAATAAGCGTGTATTGTGAGGGTAAGGAATTTGACTAAAATTTCCTTATTTGTGTTTGCAAATAATAGTAGGACGTCTAAAAGAGAAAAGTCTGCAAATAATTGTGGGATGGAGGGAGTATAAGATATGATAATATAATATAATACAGGCATGATTATTGATTTTTGCATGGTTTCTTCTTAGGTTTTTGCATGGTGAAATTAATTTTGATAGAAGTGAAATATTTTCAGAAAACTAAGGATATAGACATGCTACCCAAATTTGAGGAATAACCTTTCTACAGCTATAGACAAAAATTATCTCACATAGCTTAAACAGGAATAAAAATACTAAAGCAATGAAATATTTAATGCCATATGATGAAATGATGCTATTAATGATACTAATAGTTATGTTGTCTCTTCGGGCACAGATAGTTCAGTATAGTCAAGGAAATCTTTCATTTATTCTTTTTCTATTACAATCATGCTATGTTTGTGTAAATAACAATATCAAAATCATTTAGCAAGTATCAAGAGAAACACATTAATTAGTCTTAAATCATCAATCAGCAAGAACTAAACATTTGAAAGTTGGTAAATATTTAAAGGGAATCATGCTCCTATGTTTTTCAAGAACATTTGATGTGCCTCAATGTAGATTAAATTTAAATAAAAATCCTGGAATATCCTCACATTAGGCAAGACTTGCCCACCAAGACACATAGGATGTTTAAAAGTTGTACTTGCCTTGTTTAAGTAATTCAGCTGCATTACGACACAAATTCCCACAACTAACACAAAAAACCAGGTCTCCGGGTAGATTAACTGGTTTTTCCCCTCAAAAGTCAATTTTAAAGCAGTCCCAAGGGCTTTAACACTCATAACCTGCAAAAGAAACAAATGTATAGCAATAAATAAGCTACAATTAGTAGTGTAGTAAATTCATCAGCCACAGTCCAACAACTTGTCAGGAATATGATAATAGTGAGTAATGTAGAAAGTCTCTTTGTCTTTAAACAAGTAGACCCGAAAAAGAATATACTAGAATATAAATGACTATTTGATAAAGATATATTTGTAGCTACTGGAAGCACTTTTTTAAGTTGAAATATGTACCATGGCATTTGTACAACATGAAACAAGAGAAATATGTAATCTATATTATTAGCAATTCAGAATTTACCGAGAGAGAACCCATTAGTGAACAAATGCCGGTGAATACTAGAACGTTGCTGTTTCCATATTGGGGGGCAAAATAGAAAACAAGAATGAATACCAAAATGATAACTGATCCCACATAGAGAAGAAAGGCTGGAATCAAACAAAATGAATTGCATTAGACACTGTACTTGTGGCATAAGTTTTTCGGTTAATATCATTTTGCCACCTGTGTTATGCCCCTTTTATCAAACTGGAACATGTACAATTTTGTTTTTCCGATTGCAACCTCTACTATTCGGGATTGACCAGTTGCAATCTGTACTTTGTTTTACAGGTTTTTTCCAGCCAAAAGTCAAACACGTGACTTGCACATCTACTTCTTAAGGGGTATATCTGTCCATTGAAGAAAGAGTGGTAAGCCCCAGGGCAATTACTTCGTCTGGATTGATCCTTCTATGGGTGAAAGGGCTCAACAGATTATCCCAGGACTTATATAACAAGTCATGTGTTTGATTTTTGGCCCGATGTGCCCCCAAGAAACAGGCGTGCATGTCACATGTATCGAGTTTTGGCAGGAAAAAAACACTAAAAAATTGCAACTGGTCAATCCCGAATAATAGAGGATGCAAAAAAAAATTGTACAGATAGCAGTTTAATAAGAGGGGTATAGTAAAAGTGGAAAATGATATTAGCGCTTAGTTTTTAGAGGAACAAAGAAGATGTATGCCGCTTTTTACCTGGTTGTGTTGCCATATTCCATATTGCATGGACAGAAGATATTGGCTTCTCTTGTGGTGCATGTATAACGATTATGATGGAACCAACAATGCACATCACACAGCCCAATATCCCTAGGTGATGTAGCTTCTCATTTAAGACAAAGTAGGCCAACACAGCACTACAGCACACCATATCAGACATCAAAGATTGCATAACTTGAAGAAAATTGTTCTCGTTTACGAGATAAAATAAATTAAGGGGCTGCTTGGTTAAAAAATCTTCAATTGGAATGATAATGAGCATGGGGTAATTCTGGTGGTTAATGAGTATAAAAGATTATTAATTCGCCCTCATCATACTTCGTACGAGGTAATGAGACTAAAATTAAGTTTTGATTAACTACCTCCCTTACTATAATCATTTATCCTCAATCATTCCACTATTCCTTAACCAACAATCATTTTTTGTCCCCACTTATTCCAAGATTAGAGAAAAACACTAACAATGTAACCACCATTCTCATTATAATACGCTATTTAATAATTCTCATTACCATCTCCTTTGAGGAATTTTAATCAAGCGCCTCCTAAATACAGAAAACAATTTACCTTACAAGGATGCTCAATGCCCCAAGGGGAGTGACCAGAACTGCAGGGGCAAATGTGTATGCCACAAAGTTTGCAATTTCTCCAATGATCACTGCACAAAAAAGAAGACAAAAACTTGTATGAGATGATCTAATGAATGAGACATATCTCATTTAAAATATTATACAACCCATGATTTTATGGGACTCTAGACAAATAATATTTTAAAGAGAATCATGACCCAAATACCAAGATGGAGCTCCGTTTCAAGTATGAGAATATCTCACAAAAAACTCCCTCAAAAAAGAAAGAAGCTTCAGTATCAGGTCTAGTGTAAATAGACAGAATTATGTCATCTATACCATATATGTTAAAGCTGCGCCCGAGGAGCAGAGGCAGGAACATATATTAAAAAACATTTATTTAGTAAAGACACGTGCTTTTAGGTTTCAGAATAATAAATCCACAGGTTTATCCATATGTAAGTGTAAAACTAGGGTTTTACCATCTAAGACTAATGTAATGAGTGGTAGGTTGGTACAATGAATGATGAAGAAGATGAGTTGGTTTTTGAAGTTGAAGGTTTGAATTGGGGTTTTGCTGCTAGAACATTGAAGTTGAGGAGACCGCTTATGATACTAGAGCTAAAGGGAAAAAACCAGTAACAAGTGGAGAAGGGAAAGGGAAAGAGTGTGGGAGGATCTCTTTTAGACTTACAGATGAGTTGACAATTTAGAAGGTCAAGATGAGGAAGAAGAAGAAGAATTTAACGAGAAAGATACACAATTAGATGATGAGGAGGAGGAAGAGTGTGATTATGATTAGTTTGCTTGTTTGCCTTTGATTTGGATATTTATGGTTTATTACTAGGCTTTGATGTTTGCTACGTGTTATCGAAGTTTATTTATTTGATTTATGTGCTTTTGAACTTCAATCTAATAGTAATAGTAATTTACATGCTAATATGTTTAATTTAAGTTTATGTAGCCATAATGTACAAAGGGGGCCCCTGAATTGCACATCAGTCCCTTATATGTGATGAAACTGGATAGTAAGTTTAAGAATTGAGTCCCAAAACACCACTGTTTATTGAATCATCTTCCCCATTGCAATTTACTAAACTATGAGTCTATAACTAACTATAGATAGTTGTCACGATTGATAAAATCAGTCCCCCAATGCATAGAGAAAAGGAATGAAAAAGAGAAAAGAATTGAGGCAAAATAGACTCACTAGTGATCATTCCAAGCCACCATAGCGGCTCCATGAGATATGAATAACCCCCTACGCCTAATAATACATCGATCGCATACGAAAATATAAGATCTGAGATGAAATTAAGCATTATAATTTAGAGAATGGGAAGAGAGAGTACCAGCCCTAACACCAGAGGAAGCAGTAGCTCTTCGGAGGCCTTTCTTCTTGATGATAAAGCTTGAGCCAATAAACGCACTCGAAATCACGGCCAATATAAATCCTATGAGATTGTCTCTAGAGAAACCCATACTCCCCATCCTCCACTCCGATCTCTATCTTCTTCTTCTTCTTCTTCTTCATGGAAATATCATTTTCACAATCTCAATCATCATTCACAATGTAGTATATATGCTTCCGCTTTTATATTTCCCTTAATTACTCCACCCCAATTTAGTACTATTATTAATTCGTTTCTCCATTTAAAAAGTAAGACGTGGTATTATTTTTATTTGTTCAGATTTCAAAATTAAAACTAAATTTTGCATTATCACTCACTCTATTATATACTCCCTGGGTCATTAATGTTAATAAAATATAATATAGTAAATAGTTGTATTAGAATTGATTGGGGCTCGAGAGAAATATAATGAAATGGAAGTGAGTTATTTGTAATAAACGGGCAAAAAATGAAAGTTTGATAGTTTTTACGGAACGAAGGGAATATATATATTAGACGAGTTAGAGGGTATTATAGGATAACTTCACTTATCAATTAAGTGATTGTGTATGAATAATAAATTGAATGACAACTTAAGTAAATGTGTGATGATTTGGAGTGTGATGATAAAAATATTATTTTCATTTTTGAAACATACCTATTAAATTTTGATAGGGACGGAATGAGTAATTTGTTTCTCTAATTTTATTTTTTAATTCAAACGAGTGCATGAACAATATCTTTATTATATATATTTCCAAACCTCTAAAGTGCTACATGTCATCACCACATTTCTCCTAACTCATACTTTTTTTAAAATCTCTTCATTTCAAAAATTCTCAACTCTCACCCATTTGTAATTTTATCTTTTAATCTCAACCATCTATTTTAATTTTTCATCTCAACCATTCATTCTTAATCTTACTGCTGTATAAATCCTTTCCCCCTTTCATTTCAACCACTCAACATTTCACACTTTTCTCTATTCAAACATATTTTTTGTTTATGGTGTATTCATTGTCAATTAGTTAATTTTGTACGTATTTCATACGTAGAGTTGTTTAGATTGTAGATTTCTAATATTTCGTTTTTTCTCAAACACATTGTTCGTTTATGGTGTATGTATAATGTATTCTTTATTCTCAATCAACGAATTTGATTTGTATTTCACGCGTATATATTGTAGATCTTTAATCTTTTTTTTTTTCATTCACGATCCATAATATATTGATTTTTTTGACTTTGATTTACGTTTCGCGAAAATTTTATCTCTCAATGTGCACTTATACTACTCCAAAAGTCTTCATATGATCCAGTCATATTGAAAAATCTTCATCTTTGTTTCTTCATCCACGACATTCTAAGTGGTTCAAATAGCGCGTCTCAAATTCAAGAGCAACAATCAGAGCCCTAACAATCTTATTTCTCATTTATGTAAATTATAAAGTTAGAGTGACAACGATGTATATTTCTACATTTTTTTATGATGTCATGTAATTATTTATTTTGATGATTCATAATTAATTATACAATATTTTTCTAGATATTCATTTTAATTATTTTGTCTTATATGAGTTATATCCCGTCTTTAAGTAAACAAATAGAATTGGTCACGGCTAATATAAAATTAATTTAATCAATTCTATTGTTTCTAAACACCCCCACCCCACCCTCTAAAGTCTTAAAGAAGGGCTCATTTGGGTCACATTTTATTTCTATTTAACATGACAAGCATATAGGAAGGGATGGTTCTTTCATTGCATTGATAGAAGAAGAATTAGAAAAATATCTCTTTATTACTTTGAGAAGAGAATCGTTGGTTTGACCGACGAACTACGTGAGAAAATGGACCTTCTTTCTTTTATTTTCAACAAGATTTTGTGTGATAATAGGGCATGGTATGTTGAGTCTTTAATTTTACTTTCTTCATCACTTACTGTGTAAATTTCATTCTGAAAAAAATAGATAATTTAACTTAAAGTTGATCAAAGTTAAACAAAGTATTTACCTATTTAATTTAAAAACAAACCCCACTAAAATAGTTGAATTGAAACCCATGGTTAGTCGTATAGCAGCAGAAACAGCATAATCATCTTCTAAATATCGACGAACATCATTCATGGTCGGTAATTATTTGTAACCGTCAATATGAATGATGGAATTAAAGATGGTTATCCAGGACGGGCTAAATGGGTCAGCCCATTTAACCCTAAAATTAATTAATTGCATTGATAGAAGAAGAACTAGAAAAAGATCTCTTTATTACTTTGAGAAGAGAATCGTTGGTTTGACCGACGAACTACGTGGGAAAATGGACCTTCTTTCTTTTATTTTCAGCAAGATTTTGTGTGATTATAGGGCATGGTACGTTGAGTTTTTAATTTTACTTTCTTCATCACTTACAGTGTAAATTTCATTTTGAAAAAAATAGATAATTTAACTTAAAGTTGATAAAAGTTAAACAAAGTATTTGCCTATTTAATTTAAAAACAAACCTCACTCAAATAGTTGAATTGAAACCCATTGTTAGTCGTATAACAACAGAAACGGCATAATCATCTTCTAAATATCGACGAACATCATTCATGGTCAGTAATTATTTGTAACCGTCATTATGAATGATGGAATTAGAGATGTTTATCCGGGCTGGGCTAAACGGGTCAGCCCATTTAACCCTAAAATTAATTAATTGCATTGATAGAAGAAGAACTAGAAAATGATATCTTTATTACTTTGAGAAGAGAATCGTTGGTTTGACCGACGAACTACGTGGGAAAATGGACCTTATTTCTTTTATTTCGACAAGATTTTGTGTGATTATAGAGCATGGTATGTTGAGTCTTTAATTTTATTTTCTTCATCATTTACGGTGTAAATTTCATTTTGAAAAAAATAGATAATTTAACTTAAAGTTGATAAAAGTTAAACAAAGTATTTACCTATTTAATTTAAAAACAAACCTCACTCAAATAGTTGAATTGAAACCCATTGTTAGTCGTATAACAGCAGAAACAGCATAATCATCTTCTAAATATCGACGAACATCATTCATGGTCGGTAAATATTTGTAACCGTCAATATGAATGATGGAATTAGAGATGTTTATCCGGGCCGGGCTAAACGGGTCAGCCCATTTAACCCTAAAATTAATTAATTGCATTGATAGAAGAAGAACTAGAAAAAGACCTCTTTTTTACTTTGAGAAGAGAATCGTTGGTTTGACCGACGAACTACGTGAGAAAATTGACCTTCTTTCTTTTATTTCAGCAAGATTTTGTGTGATTATAGGGCATGGTGTTGGTCCCAAGTTGAGTTTAGATTGAGTAAGCTAAGAAAGTCTAGATGGGAGGGGTGAATAGACTTTCAAAAATCTTTCAAAATATCAGAGTTTTAATGCGGAAATGTGTTCTGAATAGTACTGTTCTTACTAAGTCAGATTAGTACTTTCCAGTTTAGTTTTATACTCAACTTTTATTTAGATCTTTACTTAGACAACTTTACTGTTCTTGGTTAAACAAATATCAAACAGAAAATACCAAACAGAAAGTAAAGAACACAAGATTTATAGTGGTTCGACCAAAAAGTCTACATCCACTCTCACAATCCCAGTTGTGATGTTTTATTAACTCTTCCTTGAGTTTCTTGTGGCTTAAAGTCCCAAGATTAAGACTTTGATCTTTTCGATTACACTTCCAAGTGTATCTTCGATCGACTAGTAATTCTACAAGTAACTAGTACACTTGTTTACAACAATACAAACTTTAAAATGAAAAGTAAAACTTCTCTTGAATAGCCTTTGATTTCTTCTCTTCAAATCTGTGGTTCTTCTCAGATTTCTTGATCTCTTTGACTCTGTGAGTTCTTAAATGCTATGTAGACTTGCTCTTGAATGCTTTTGGATCAGTAATTGTTCAGTAGTATTTAGCAGTATGAGATCACACAGTATTTATAGAACTTAGTATGACAGTTAGCAGTTTGTGAACTAACTCTCAACTAACTATAAAACTGTTTTTGTAACTTCTTCTTGTAACCGACTTTGTAACTTCCTTCTTATTCCAAGTCAGCATATCTTCAAATATATCTTCAGTTACGCCTTAAATAAGTTTTCCAAACTTATTCTTCAATCATACTAACTCAGCACAGTAAACTACTCTTCTTAGTTTTACTGTTCTTAGTCAGTAAGCACAGTTCTCCAAAACTGTTTTGCACTTCTTCAGAATTCTTCTAAACTTCTCTTCAACTCTTCTTGAAGTCTTCTTATTCTGAAGTAGTCTTCTGATCTTCTTCTAATCTAGTTCTAATCTCCTCTTCTGAACTTTTACAATGCTGAATACAATAAAATACAACTTTTACAAATATAAAACCTATCTATACATCAACTGAACTATATACAGATGAGTATATCTAAGTCCTATACTATAAGCTGTCTATACAATACAAACATCAGCTTAGTTCCTAACAGTTCTTATATCAGATCAGTAAACACACTAAGATCAGTAAACATATATAAGATCAGTAACTCAGATTCAAATATCTCTTAAGATCAGTAAACTCAGATTTCATATAACACAATTATATCAACATATAATCACATATATCATTAACTTCAAGTTGCTTTTGGCCATCAAAACATACAATCATCATCTAGAACATTGTTTCACAGATTCATATCCCAATAATTTCCCCCTTTTTGATGAAGCCAAAACTACTTAAATATAATCAGATCAGTAGTTAAGATATATGGTTAATCATAACAATTCATCAAGTCAAACATCAGATTAGTATTCACATAAGATCAGATATTACACATACTTCACATAATCACAAAAATATCAAAATAAAGAAAATAAAGATAAGGTTAAGAAATATTATCTCTTTAGCATAGTCCTTCATCTTCAATCTTCATTGGGAATTCTGAATGCCAAGTACATCCGATTCTTGATCTCCATCATGTGCTTGTGATCTGTAATACCTTCATCTTTAATGATCTTAGCAATAATGTTTCCAACTTCTTTCAGATCAGGTTCTCCATTTTCTAATCTTGGAGGTTCCCACACAGGTTCTTCTGGACAAAGGATCTGGATATTCGCACCAGCAGCTAATAACAACACATCTTCCCAGAAGATCCTTGCAACATTCATCATAAAATCTTCAAAATCAGCATACTCATCCTCTTTGCTTGAATGATCACCAAATTTCTTCACTATGAAATTTGCCATCTGCCATTTCTTCTTCAGATCATTCCAATATTCCAAATTAACATCATCAACAATAAATTCTATGTAGTTCTCATTAAGAACTCCAGCAACAGACTTAGATTTCATTTTCATTTTTAATGCAGCAATTCGATTATCAAACTTCTTTCTTGCAGTTTCTGCATCTTTCAATTTCTGCTTTCTAATCTGTTCATCAGCTTTTCTCTTCTCAAACAATTCAGCTTTCTTCTTTGCTAACAACTCATTGTGTTTCTCAACAACTTCAGCCATCTTCTCATCACTTGGCTGACTGCTAGCAACTACATACTTCAGCTTACTCTTAGATCTGGTAACCCTTCCAGTCTCTTCAGCTTCTTCTTCATCACTTAAAACCAATTTCCTCTTTCTCTTTCTAGATGAAGATTCAACAATGTTCTTCTCAATTGTTGCTACAACTTGAGTTTCAGCTTGAGTTACATCTTCAGAAGCCTTTTGCTGTTTTCTGAGATTGATTCTCATCTTCAAACTAATGATCTCTTCTCTCAGATCATCCTGACTTGCTTTCAACTCATCTTGGCTTACAACTAACTGAGCTTGTTGAGTTTGAGTCTGCTCCATCACTCTCATGACCTTATCTTCCCCCTTTTTGGCTTCATCCTGCCATTCCTTCAAGGGTGTCATAAGCAGTTCAACTTTCTTTTGCAGTTCAGCAAACAATCTCTTTTCTTGCAATCTATGCAGATCATAGATTTTAGACATTGTGTGTTCCATCACTTGCTCATATGAACTGGTAGCAGTCAATCTTTCCAATTTCTCAGTAGCTTGTTGATATTGTTTCAAAGTAGCTTCCAGCTTGCTTTGTAACTCTTCATTATGCTTTTTCAACATTTCAAAACTAGAACTTTCTGGAGCTATGTCAGTAGGAACAGTTCTTACAGTTTCTTGAACATCATCAAGCACAGTATTCTCAACAACTTCAATTTGTGTGCTTTCCAACTCATCAGCACCCAAAGTTGGTTCTTCTAAGACTTCAGTCTCTTCAATAACAACTGTGTTCTCAAACACCTCAGTTGCATTGGTATCAGCTTCATAATCAGCTTCCATATCAGCTTGATTGTCAAAATCTTCAGCACCAACATCCTCAGCTTCCATGTTGACATCAGTATCAACATTCTCATCAGCAGACTTAACCATAGAATACTTACACCCAGTCAACCTTTCAATCAACTGAATAACTGAATCTAATGTGGCTAATTTCGTAAAAGATTGAACACCTGCAGCTTCTCTCTGCTCTTGTTCCCAATCATGGAAAACAGATAAACCACCCAGGCCTTCTGCTACAACTAACAACTCATTCAGGCCAATCCTTCTAAGATACACCCAAGTGCCTATCCTTAGAAGTTGCTCAAAAACCATAGAGCTGTCATCTAAACCATAAAAACTTTTCAGAAGTGCATTTCTTAGTTTAAACCTAATCCTTTCTTCCTTATCACACACAGGATAATCCATAAAAAACACTGAATTTGGTTGAATAATCTCAGTTTCTAGAGATGAGGAGATTTCAATAGGTTCAGAAGCAGGTATATGTTCATGCTCAGTAGAGTGATCATGAACTGGTTCAGGGGAAAAATGAGGAGTGGAAAAATGTTGAGGACTCGAATGGGGAGTGGTATGAAAAGAAGTGTTCTGAGTGGGTGAGGGAGGAGTGTTCTGTCTAATGGGAGAGTAGTGTACTAACTCCTCAGAACAGGTTGGTTCTCTATCAATGGGTTGGAATTGGATTGGAACAGAGTTTGAAGGAGTAGGAGTAGAATCAATAATAATTCTCCTAGGTCTAGAAGTACTAACCTCTTGATCTTCAGAGTTGTTCCTCACCACAGTTTCAATAAATCTTACTGTGTGCTCTACTGAGGATTTAGCAGACCTTCCTCTTCTTAATCCAGCACTGCTCGGATCATGCCTTGCTTTAGTTCTTCTTTCAGGTTGATCATCATCCGATCGATACATAGAAGCACCAGACTCTTGAGCTTCTTGTTCTGGGAGAGGCGGAGCTAAAGGATTCTCTTGCTCATATCGAACAGATTCCTTTTTCATCAAAAATTTTCCTTGATGGAACTTCTTAGGATTACTCCAGTAAGCTTTCTTGATGACTATCTGAGGCAACAGAATGCTCAGCTTGTTTCCGAACCCTAATTTTGATTTGATTGAAAACTCTTCGGAATCCTCATCGAACATAACCTTTTCCTTTTCACTTAGCAGTCTGTCAAGAAAGAAACCTTGCCAATCACCTCGAACACGGTCAATGATTGCTGCCATGACTCTAATTTTCAAATTTGATAGAGCATCTTGACTGTGATGTTGCCCTAACAAACACTTTCCAGCAATATCCATCAAAAATTGAAGACCAGGAGGTAGCACAACCTTCTTCAGATTGTGTAGAGTTTCTGGTTCCTCATTCGTCCATCTACCCACACATTCTTTTTCTTCTCCGGCTTTGTAGTTTAGAATATCAACGGGGCCTTGGGGTAAATCCAACATAATTTCAAGAATTTCTCGAGTTATTGCGACCTTGTGCCCTAACAGCATTGATCGAACGCCATTGGTGTCACCTTCGAGCTGTAAAAAGAATTCCATTGCTTCAGGTTCATACACATTGAGTGGGTATGATTCCAGATATTTCCTGAGCCCGCTTTCTTCACACATCGTCAATATAGCTTGATTTTCTGGGTTATGACGACCATTGAAGTAGACTGCATTTTCTACAAAAATGCCCTTTTCTCGCATCCAAAATTCCGAATCAAACGTACCTACAGCTTCATTAGATTCGCTCAGAACATTAATAATTGCCATTTGTAGAAATGTAGAAGATATAGAATTCAGACTTGAAGCAATTTCGTGTTATTAGTATCCAGAAATGTACTCGTAAGGAAGATGAAGTTGATAGTGATCGTGTTTGATAAATTCAAAACCAATCTAGGGCTTGGATTGAGTTTATTTCCCACGATGAATGGTTGAGATTGAGTCTCGAAATCCGTGATTAAAAAAACTTTCCATATTCTAGAACCATTCTATTTCTTGGAGCCAATTTGTGTTTGATAAATACACCATAGCAATTAGGTCAAAAATAGAGGAGTGTACTAATCTTCTCTATTAGTAATCTAAAAGTCGAGCAGTTTTTGACTTAGAGTATTCTAAGGCAAAATACTGTTCTGATGCATATCAGCACAATAGTTTCCAAAAACATTTCACTTCATTTTCTTACTTTTATATTAAAGAAATTTACTTATCTGGATCAGCTGAGTATAGTGATCAGCTGAGTAACCTTTTTGAACATCAGATCAGTAGTTGGGGTCAGCACAGTAATACTCAGATCAGTTCCCAACTTTTCTGATTTCACCTTTTTGATATCAGCACAGTAATCCTCAGATCAGTACTGTGTGTTAGATCAATTCTCTTCTGTAGACAGATTAGTAGTAATCAAATCATTCTGTAGACAGATTAATCAGTAGTCAGATTAGTTCTGTAGAAGGATTGAATTTGTAGTCAGATCAGTTCTGTAGACAAAGATACTTTGTAATCAGAACAGTTCTGTAGACAAGTCAATTCATTAATCAGAACAGGTCTGTAGACTGATATAGCCTGTAATCAGATTAGATTTGTAGACAGTTCAAATCTGTAATCAGATCAGTTCCCCCTACAATGGAGAACTCCTCTTCTGTGCCTGTTTCACCTTGGTAGAAGTGTTAGTTCATGCAGTATAAGTGTAAAACAGTACATAGTAGTAATAGTATAATTAAATCAATGATCACATCAAGGTATATACTAAAGTGACTTAGTGTTCTGAGTCAACAAAAGGATCTTTAAGAAATCACAGATTCCCCCTTAATGTGTGTTCTCAGTGTCCCTCAGCTTTACCAGCTTCCTCATCGGGATATAGGTCACTTGAGTAACCTTGTTACCTGTTTTGATACATGTAGTGGTCTGACATAGGGTTGTCTCTTCTGAATTTAGGCTTTTGATGTACTGCTCTTAGTTTCTGCTTTATCTTTCTTTGGTATAAGACCAATACCTGAAATGTTAGTGTAGTTCTATATACATATAGAATCCATGTCTATCAACCCTAAGCTAATGCATAACTCTCTAAAACTTACTTCAGCCAATGGTTTTGTAAAAATGTCAGCTCTTTGAATATCAGTATGAATCTTTTCCATCCTAATATTTTTCTTTTCCACATGATCCCTAATAAAATGATGTCTAATATCAACATGCTTGCATCTAGTATGTAAAACGGGATTTTGTGTGATGGCAATGGCACTATTACTGTCAGAATATATAGGTACATTAGATTCTACAATATTGTAGTCTCTAAGTTGTTGTATTAGCCAAAGAAGCTGACTACAACAACTACCTGCAGCCATATATTCTGCTTCAGTAGTAGAAGTTGCCACACTCGTTTGTTTCTTTGAAAACCAGGAAATGAGCTTAGTTCCTAAGAATTGACATGAACCAGAAGTAGATTTTCTATCTATTTTACATCCTCTAAAGTTAGAGTCTGAATAACCACTTAGGGATATATCATCATCTGCAGGATACCATAATCCTCGATTAATGGTCCCCTTTAGATATTTCAATATCCTTTTGGCAGCTTCCAGATGACTTTCTTTGGGGTTTGCTTGAAATTTTGCACACACACCAACAGAAAAAGCAATATCAGGTCTGTTGGCAGTTAGATAGAGTAAAGAGCCAATTAAAGCACGATAATGAGGTTGGTCAGAAGACTTACCTCTTTCATCAGGATCCATTCTGTATGTAGGTTGCATGGGCACACCAACTGTTTTACAGGTTTTAATACCAAATTTATCTAGCAAATTCTTTGTATATTTTGCTTGATTTATAAAGATACCTTCTGGAGTTTGTTTTACTTGAAGACCAAGAAAATATGTCATTTCACCCATCATAGACATTTCAAATTTACTTTGCATGAGTGTTGAAAAGCTTTCACTCAAGGTTTTGTTGGGTGATCCAAAAATGATGTCATCAACATAAATTTGAACAAGTAATATGTCATTACATTCTTGTCTTCGAAACAAAGTTCTATCAACCTTGCCCTTAGTAAAACCATTTTTAAGTAAGAATAGAGAAAGTGTATCATACCAGGCTCTTGGGGCTTGTTTCAATCCATATAGTGCTTTCTTCAACCTGTATACTTGGTGACTATTCACTTCAAAACCAGGTGGTTGTTCCACATAAACTTCTTCAGCAAGTATACCATTCAAAAATGCACTTTTCACATCCATTTGATACACAGTGAATTTCATATGTGCAGCATAAGCAAGGAACAATCTTATAGCTTCCAGTCTAGCTACAGGAGCAAATGTCTCATCATAATCAATACCCTCAGCTTGAGAGTAGCCCTGAGCAACTAATCTAGCTTTGTTTCTAACTACAAGATCATTTTCATCCTTTTTATCCTTAAAAATCCACTTAGTGCCTACAACATTATGATCACTAGGTCTATCCACAAGTTCCCAAACTTCATTTCTAGTGAACTGATTAAGTTCTTCTTGCATGGCTATAATCCAGTTACTATCACTTAAAGTTTCATTCACAGTTTTAGGCTCAATGGAGGATAGAAAACAACACCAGCAAAATAAAGACTTACTAGGTTCTTCCTGGGAGTCAAACAATTGTTTTCTAGTTTTAACACCTTTACTAGAATCACATAGAATCAGATCAGTAGAATGAGCAGACTTCCATGTCCTTCTATTCTTAATAGGAATACTATCATCATTCATATCATGCAAATCATCATGCAGATCAATATCATAGCTTTGAGTTAAATCAGCAGATTTGTTCATGGGGGAGCAGTCATTCAATTCTGGCAGATCAGAAGTTTTAGATGACTTACCTTTGTCTTTTACCTTTTCTTTATCAGAATCATGATCTAGGACATTCAGGTAAGGATTATATGCTTGTACAAATTCATATATTTCTGCATCATCATCATCATTGTTGGTTTGAAGCTTTAGGTTGTCAATTTTCTTACTGAGCTGATGATCAGCAGAGTCCTGCACATTCTCATCAAAGACTACATGGGGTGTTTCTTCCACACACAGGGTTGAGTAATTAAATACCCTAAATGCTTTGCTTACTGAAGAGTATCCCAAGAATATCCCTTCATCAGCTTTTGCATCAAAAGCATTTAATTTACTTTTACCATTGTTATGAATGAAACACTTACATCCAAAGATATGAAAATAAGAAACTCTAGGTCTTCTGCCTTTCCATACCTCATAAGGTGTTTTACCATGCACCTTATTAAGAGCACTTCGGTTTTGGGAGTGGCAAGCTGTGTTAATGGCTTCAGCCCAAAACTTTTGAGGTGTGTTGAATTCTGCAATCATTGCTCTACAAGCTTCTTTCAAAGTTCTGTTTCTCCTTTCTACAACACCATTTTGCTAGGGGGTTCTGGCTGCACTAGTTAGATGCTGTATGCCAGACTTAGAACAGTAGTCAGAAATGTAACAGTTAATAAACTCAGTCCCCTTGTCACTCCTTATTTTGACAATGGGTTGACCCTTTTCAACCTGTAACCTCTTCAATAGATCTGGAAGAAGTGTTTGTGTATCACTCTTTTTGTGTAGAAAGACTACCCAGGTAAACTTAGAATAGTCATCTACTACAACCAGAGTATACCTTCTTCCATTCAATGTAGGAGGCTTGATAGGACCATGAAGATCCATATGCAGGAGTTCTAAGACTCTGCTGGTTGAAAGAGTTGGAATGGACTTAAATGAAACCTTTACCTGTTTACCCTTTTGACAGGAGTCACACATTTGTGATTTGGAATAGATTTCATTTGGAATGCCCTCAACAAGATGTTCTCTAGTAATCTTGTTGATTATCTTAAAGTTCAGGTGGCAGAGGCATTTATGCCAGAGCCAACTGTTTTCTTTAGGACTCTTAGTGATAAGACAAACATTCTTAGGACAACTATTCCAATTCACAATGTATACACTTCCTTGTCTTGTGCCAACAAGTAACACATTGTGAGTCCTTTTGTCTATTATTTCACATCTTCTGGTCTTGAACTGAACTTTGTATCCCCTGTCACAGAATTGAGATACAGATAGCAAATTATATTTCAAACCTTCAACATAGGAGACATCTTGGATTTCAACATCTCCATTCTTGATGAATCCGAATCCTTTTGTGATTGCCATGGAGCTATCACCAAAGATTACTTTTGGTCCTTCCTGCTCATGATAGTTTTTAAGCAAGGCCTTGGTACCAGTCATGTGATATGAACACCCACTGTCTATGTACCAGATCTCACCCACTGAACCACCTTTCTTGTATAAGTCCAGTCGATCCTGCAAGGTAGTGATCTTAATAATTTAGGTACCCTAGTTTATTGGGGTCCTTGGGGGTTAGCAGTGAGAGGTACCCAGATAAACATTGAGGACTTGAATAGATGGGACCTCTTCAGTTTTCTTCCATATTTATCACAAAACAGTACTTTATTAACCAATTCAGAATTATCAACAGACTTAGGATCTATTTTTCTGAGATAGCCTTTCCTTGGTTCTATCCCTTTTTCAGTAAGATAAGTATGTCTGTGATAGTTTGAATAAGGTCTAAAAGCATGTGGACCATACGACTTATAGATGCGTTTTGGTCTTTACCCTTCTTGGTAGTAGAAGGAATGTACTTTGACTGTACTTTAGGTTTTGGATCATTATCATAAATCATAGGTTCTTTTCCTTTATCTAGTTGCAAATAAATTGAACTAGCTTCATTAGTGTTCTTAGGTCCTGAAGTAGAGGAACTAGGCAGATCAATACCTATCCCACTTTTATCATTTGGAGCTCTATATCTGTCTGAGATTGTTTGATTAATCTTGGTAGAGTTAATCATCCCAGATAGCTTTCGATCTAGGCTCACTACTTCAGATTCTAAGAATCTATTGCGCTCTTCAAGTTTTTCACATTTAATCTTTAAATCATTGAACTCATTAGTCTCTTTGGTTTGAGTTTTAAGCATACCCTGATATAGTTTATCAATGGATGCATACTTTTCTTGGAGTTGGGACAACTCTTCTGATAGTCGTGCATTTATGATAACTATATTAGGATCCACTTTCAACTGAGCTTCTTTCAGATTAATGATTTCTTGATTTAAAGATATATTCTCATCACTGATTTCAATGAATGCTTTGTTAGCTTGTAGAAGGTCTTCTTCAGTCACTCCTTAGGAATGATGAAGACTACTTCCTACACTACTATCAGCAGCATCACTTTCATCAGTGTCAGAATTTTTGCAAGATTGAAAAGAATTAGCAGATGATACCTCATCATTTATTTTGGCCATCATTGCCAGTCCATCATCCGCGATGAAAGCTTCATTCTCATTGCTAGAGGGGTATTCAGATGAAGACGATGGTAACTCTTCTGAATCCGAATCAGATTCATTGTATGCCATCATTGCCTTCTTACCCTTGGCATATTTTCGATCTCTTCTGGCTTTCCTTTCTTCTTGATCTTCAGAACTCAGATCAGGACATTCATATGCATAATGACCTGGCTTATCACAGTTATAGCAAACAGGACTGTTAGAAGATCTCTTAGGTGGTGAACGATTTCGAATCCTGTCATGCTTGTCAATAGAGTTCCTATCCTTCTTATCAGAAGACTTTCTATCCCTCTTATCAGATGAGTTCCTATCTCTCCTGTTCTCATTAGAGATCTCATCCCTTCTTTCAGAAGAGTTTTGATCCCTTCTGTTCACAGAAGAGTCCCTGTTACTAGAACCCTTGGTTTCCTTATAAAATCTCTTATATCTACCATACCTCCTATTTAGTCTATCAAATCTTTTGATCATAAGGCTCATCTGATCTTTCAGACTAAGATCATAACTATCTAGTTCATCTTTTATACTTGAGGCCTTAGACTTAGATGATCTAGACCCCTTAGAGGTAGAGGCTTTAAAGGCTATGTCCTTAGAGGCATCCTTATCCTTATGGCTAACAGTAATAGGATCTTCTTCATCTAACTCAAACTCATGTGCCTTAAGTGTTTGGAACATAGTTTCTGCAGGCCAAGAGTCAATGTCTTGTGTGGTTTTAATGATCATCTTGACCATTTTCCACCTTTCATCCAGAGCTTTCAAGATTCTCAAGTTAATCTCTCTTTCAGTATAAGTCTTTCCTAACACATCAAGATCATTCATAATCTTTGTAAAACGAGTATCCAATTCATCAATAGTTTCTCCTGGCTTCATCTTAAATGTTTCAAACCTTTGGACAGCTGTGGTCAATTTGCTTTCTTTGATCAGAGCAGTACCTTCACAAAGTATTGCTAATTTGTCCCACATTTGCTTAGCAGT
Organism: Galeopsis tetrahit; assembly: GCA_963675135.1. Classification (NCBI taxonomy): domain Eukaryota; kingdom Viridiplantae; phylum Streptophyta; class Magnoliopsida; order Lamiales; family Lamiaceae; genus Galeopsis; species Galeopsis tetrahit. The sequence continues at coordinate 38,918,447 of OY776122.1, forward strand.
CTTACATTTTAACGCTTTGCCAAGATACTCATTTGGCAAGGTGTGTAAAATATAGTTCTTAGCAAGACTATCCAAATTGTTTTGTCGCATTTCTTCAGAAGTCAGTTCTGTTGGGATGTAAATTCACCCTAAGCCCCACTTGATGTTAGAATAGTTTTGATGGCCAAAACACTTAGAGTTTATAAATGTAATAGGATCAGCTGACTTTGTATAGAACAACTTAGACTAGTCTTGTGTGATCAACTGTATAGATAACAACTGATTAGCACAGTCCCGGCTTACATGCGCTCCCTCAAGATGAGAAGAGTAGAAGACATGAAGACTAGAAGATCCTTGAAGGCCAGTTAAAGTAAGGTGCTTGTATACCTACTTAACTGATGGAGTCAAAGATTGAAGATGGCCTAAAGCAGCACAATTTATTCTCAGATCAGACGAGTGTTACTCGACTGATATCAGAAGACAGAAGACCTAAGGCCAGAAGAGTAGTCAGAAGACTAGTAGTACAGATCAGAAGACTATGTTCTCTTCTGAGACTCGGCTGATTCCCAAAGTCATCTTGCAATTTAAATGAAGACCTACCTTATTTAGAAGATTGACATGATCCCAGGATTGGAGCAATCAAGCAGCTGGAATCAAGGAATCAAGCCAATATGGAAAGATTGTCCCAACGGCTAGTAAACTCCAACGGCTAGTTGCAAGCAATCACCATTATAAATACAAGAGGATGAGAAATCACAAGTACGAGATCACATCGAGAGAATTCAACAAGCTAAGCAAGCAATCAAGCAAAAGCCATACTGTTCTAAGAATTCTCCAAGAGCCCAGAAAACATTAGAATACTTTTAGCTCTTAAGTGATTTCTATCCAACCCATAAGAACCTGAAACCTGTTCATCTTGTATATTCATTGTTTTAGGCATAGTGGTTAAGCAATTTATAAGCTTGAACCATTAGTTGGATACACTTCAAAAACCCCAAACCCTCACCGAAAGGTTAAAGTTTTTGAACCCCTCAAAGTGCAAGTGCTTACAATCACTTGTGGAGACCGTAGCTTTTAGGACGGCTCAGATCTCAAAGTCCTATCCTTGGGACTATAAAGGTCAAGACCCTTGTAATTTGTGGTAAATTAAAGGGATTAAACATCACGTTAGGACGTGAGAGTGGATGTAGGATCGTATATCCGAACCACTATAAACCTATTGTTATTTACCTTTCTGCACTTTACATTTCTGTCTCTACATATATTTTATATAGTGCATACTGTGTTTTCAACATCCTTCAACTAAGGCCACAACTTTCAAACCAGCATCAGCTGAGTGCTTTCATTAAGTAAAAACAAGTTAACACTTTCACAAGAAACAAAAGAACGAGTCTAAACAAGGCCTACCATAATTCCGCATTTAATCTCTTCATTCAGATTACTATAGTCATCTGGACCAGCAGACTTGCAGTCCAGTTGACATAGCAATCAGAAGAGGTTCACCAACTCTCTTGAAATTTTTTTAAAGTCTATTCACCCCTCCCCTCTAGACTTTAATCCCATTCACTACTCGTTCAGGGACCAACAAGTGGTATCAGAGCAGTGGTTCTAACGGACTACTATTTCTAGATTATCAGAAGACTTGAGGTAGTCTTTCTGTAGTCCTCTTGAACAGATCTTTTGAAAAACTTGTTTTCGAAAACTCATACAGCATGAGTGCTAATATGCGTAAGTTGCCTAAGTTTTTAGTGGAGGATTATGATTACTGGAAGATCAGGATGAGGAAGAATCTCACATCAGTCCACTACAAGATGTGGTCAGTAATCACCGAAGGCCCAATCACCATCATGGCAGTCAACACTGCAAATGGTGATCCAGAAGTTCCAGTTGGAGAACTTGCTCCCAAGCCAATGAAGGACCTCACTCCAGAAGAAATGAAGCAGTCAAATCTTGACAGCATTGCTCAAGATTACATCATGCAAACTCTTCCAAACAAGTACATTGCAAAAGTAATCAATTGTGAAACAGCTAAGGATATGTGGGATGCTCTAGCACTCCTCTGTGAAGGAACCGAGCTGATTAAGGAGAGCAAGATGACAACAGCAGTCAAGAAGTTTGAACACTTCAAGATGCAACCAGAAGAGTCTATTGATCAACTAGAAAATAGATTTACCAAGATCATCAATGAGATAGAATCTCTGGGCAAGAAATATACAAATAGAGAGAAAAATCTAAAGATCTTAGACTCTCTAACCAAGAAATGGAGACTCAAGAAGACCATTATCAAAGATACTCAAGATATCAAGGAGTGGTCTGCACAGACTCTATTTCAGAACCTAAAAACTCATGAATATGATCTTGAAAGAGAAGAAAACTCAGGAAGTGATGAACCTACTGCAACCCCCATCTACTTCCAAGACTATAGCTTTCAAGGCAGCAAATACAAAAGCTACAAGCACCTCATCTGGCAAGACCTCTCTGAAAACAGAAGACTTTGAAGGATCAGACATGAGTCTGAAAGAGCAAATGGCTCTTATGATCAAAAGATTCGAAAGGATGAACACTCTCAACAACAAATATAGAAATTTCTATAGAAACTACAAAGATAGAAGAGCCAGTTCACCCTCTAGAGGCTCCAGAGAAAGAACACCAGAAAGGTATCCTAGAAAGGATATGGAGTCATTTGACAGCCGAGGCTCCAGAAGAAGAGATGCCACTCCTCCAAGGAAAGGCAGTTCAAATCAAAAACCTGGAGCATGCTTCAATTGTCGCAAACCAGGACATTATGTCTATGAATGCCCTGAGCTGGATGACAAAGAAGAAAGAAGGCCAAGAAGAGACAAAAGAAATTCAGATAAGCAAGCAATGGTGACTGAAGAATCTGAATATCAAAGTGATGAACTTCCTACATCACCAGACTGTCAAATCTACTCAGATGATTCAGATGATCTAGCTATGATGGCCATAGGAGAAAATGAGGTAAATTCCTACACTACTACTTTCCATTCACCTATTTTCTCACAAACAGATGACATAAACTCATCTGAAGGCGAATCAGAAGACACCTATCATCAATCGTTAAGAAAGGTAAAAGGTGATCTGGATATTTCCACTAGAGCTTTTATAGAAGTGGAAGAGGAGAATAAGGATTTAAGGAAAGCAATTGCTAGGTTGAAAAAGGTTAAGTTTGATAACACCCCTGAGTTAGTCACCATGAATGAAAGGTTGACCAAAGAAGTGGAACTTCTTAAGGAAGAAAATACCACAACAACTCAGTTGTATGAGGGGATGTTAGAAACTCAAGCCTTAGAAACCAAGGAATTTCGTATACTACAATCTAAGTTCGATGACCTCTTCCAAGCACACAAGCTCTTAGAAAAGGAGAAGGAATGCCTAAATCAAAAGATATCAGAGTTCAATAAAGCTTCGACTACTATTGAAAGTATCTCTGAATATTATAAATCAAATGGCAATAAGATGGGTTTTGGCTATGAACTTAATCCATCAACATCCTCTCCAGCTGGGGGTAGTATACCTAACAAGTGCACTACTCAGACACATGAACAGGGTGAGTGTTCTAAACACAATGAACCTAATATGAACCAAAAGGCATCTGTACCAACTAAGGCTAACTATTCCAACACCAAAAACGGTAAAAGAAAATTTAACCCCAAACCTGTACAGAGGAACAACAAACAGCCTAGACCATCTCGTCTAAGACAGTCTCAGCTGTATGCTGCTCCAGCCAAGAAGAAGAAATCTTCTTCACACAAATCTGTTCTCTTTGCACCCCCTATCTCTTATGATATTGTGAGAACAGAGGAGTATTATGGTCCATATAATCGTGTGCATCGACCAGCTAATGCACCCAGGCCGAATGTAACTAGTCAAAAGATAATGTATGTACACTCCTATAAAGGGAAACCATTTGACTATTACTTAGCTGACACAAACAACAAATCAGATCAGTCCAAGGTGTTAACTGATAAGATTTGGTTCTGTGATGCCCGAGGGAAACAACTCAAGTGCTCAAGGTTGTTCAAACGACCAATGTATATGTGGGTTCCCAAGGGTAGTACTAACACCCAAGGACCCAAGACAAAATGGGTACCTAAGACTTAACCTTTCTTGCAGGAAAGGAGGGACCTATACAGAAAATGAGGTCTAGCAGGAGAAATATGGTACATAGATAGTGGATGCTCAACCCATATGACTGGAACCAAAGACCTGCTGACCAACTACACAAAAAAGAAAGGTCCAAAAGTCTTCTTTGGTGATAACGCGCACGGTAACACAAAAGGATATGGCACCCTTCAAAATGGTGACATTGAGGTACATGATGTATCATATGTAGAAGGTTTAAAGTTTAATTTATTATCTGTTTCTCATTTTTGTGACACCGGTTAGTCAGTAAAATTCTCTAAAGATGAGTGTCTCATAAGTGATAAAAGAACAAAACAAAACCTTCTAACAGGATCTAGAAAAGGAAGTATGTATCTTGCAAATTGGAACAGCTGTCCTAAGGATACATGTCTGCTTGTGAAGAGCCCTAAAGATGTCAGCTGGCTATGGCACAAACGTCTTAGTCATCTGAACTTTAAGACTATGAACAAGTTAGCAAGGGAATCCTTAGTTGATGGTCTGCTTAATGAACTCTACTGTAAAGATCAGGTTTGTGATGCATGTCAACAAGGAAAGCAAACAAATGTCTCTTTCAAGACCAAGAAGACAGCATCAACCAGCAGAGCTCTTGAATTGCTTCACATGGATCTATTTAGACCAGTCACTCCAACTACACTTATAGGGAGGAAGTATACTCTCATTGTTGTAGATGACTACTCCAAGTTTACTTGGGTTGTCTTCCTATACAAGAAGAGTGAAACTCAGCAGAAGCTTCCTGAACTATTAAAGAGGATCCAAGTAGAGAAAGGAGAACCTATTGTGAAAATTAGAAGTGACAAAGGCACTGAATTTATTAACTCTTATATTATTGCCTATTGTACTTCTAATGGTATTCAGCATGAGACAAGTGCAGCAAGAACACCACAACAAAATGGTGTAGCTGAAAGAAGAGTCAGAACGCTCAAAGAAGCTGCAAGAACACTCCTTGCTGAATTCTCCACTCCTAAGAAGCTTTGGGCAGAAGCTATCAACACAGCTTGTCACACTCAAAACAGGTCAGGTATTCACAAAATCCATGAGAAAACCCCATATGAACTGTGGAAAGGAAGAAAACCTAGAGTATCTTACTTTCATATATTTGGTTGTAAGTGTTTCATTCACAACAATGGGAAAAGTAAGTTGAATGCTTTTGATGCCAAAGCAGATGATGGGATATTCTTGGGATACTCCTCTACTAGCAAAGCATTTAGAGTATTCAACAAACGAACCCTTCTTGTGGAAGAAACACCTCATGTTGTTTTTGATGAATCTTGTGAAAAGAGTGCAGTAGAAACAGACTCAGCTGTAGATCAGATGAAGAAACTAGTGATCAAGACCAGGTCTGATGAGTTTATTGAAGTCAATGAACCATTTTCTGAAGAACCAGAGGAGGATAAACCACACAGACCAGTCACTAGATCTCAAACTCAAGCTGAGCAAGCTGTCCATAATCAAGATGCAACAATCCCAAATGCAAGGGGGAATGATCTCTTTGACACACAAGATACAGATGATGATCGACCTAATCAAGTCAACCCTCCTGATGGCACTAGAACAGATGAGAATCCAAGCTCATCTAATGCAGATAATCCTGTGAGACATACATGGAGAAACAACCATCCATCAAACCTCATCTTAGGAGGAGCAGACTCAGGTGTCAAGACCAGAAGACAACTAAATCAGAACCCCCAATCATCTATGTTCTGCTGGTGTGCTTTCTTGTCCAACATTGAACCAGCTGACATAGAAGAAGTAATGACAGATAGCAATTGGATCACTGCTATGCAAGAAGAATTAAACCAATTCGAAAGAAATGAAGTATGGGAATTGGTAGATCGTCCTGAAAACCACAATGTAGTAGGAACAAAGTGGGTATTCAAGAATAAAAAGGACGAAAATGATGTGATAACTAGAAATAAAGCAAGGCTAGTTGCAAAAGGATACTCACAATCTGAAGGAATTGACTATGATGAAACCTTTGCTCCAGTAGCCAGATTAGAAGCCATTCGACTGTTTCTAGCTTATGCATCATATATGGGCTTCAAGGTATATCAAATGGACGTCAAGAGTGCTTTTCTGAATGGTATTCTGGTAGAAGAAGTGTATGTAGAGCAGCCTCCAGGATTTGAAAAAGGAGATCAAGTATATCGTCTGAAGAAGGCTCTCTATGGTCTGAAGCAAGCTCCCAGAGCCTGGTATGACACATTTTCACAATTCCTACTTGACAATGGTTACACAAAAGGCAATGTTGACAGGACACTTTTCAGAATACAAGAAGGAGAAGACATTCTAATGGTGCAAATATATGTAGATGACATTGTATTTGGATCACCCAATCAAGATATGTGCAAGAAGTTCTCTGAACTTATGCAAGGAAAATTCGAAATGAATATGATGGGTGAGATGAATTATTTCCTAGGACTCCAAGTCAAACAGAGTACAGAATGGATCTTCATCAATCAGTCCAAGTACACCAAAAGCCTATTAGAAAGATTCAAAGCTCTACAAAGCAAGACTGCAAGGATTCCAATGATGACATCTTTCAAAATGGAACCAGATGAGTCTGGAAAGGCAGTTGATCAAGCTGAATATAGAGCACTTATTGGATCTCTACTATATCTTACAGCTAGCAGACCAGACATAACATTTGCTGTAGGAGTATGTGCTAGGTTTCAAGCAAACCCAAAGCAGAGTCATCTAGAAGCAGCAAGGAAAATTCTCAAGTACCTAAAAGGAACAGTCAATCTAGGACTATGGTACCCTGCTGATGACAATCTAGAGTTGAGTAGTTATTCTGACTCAAACTATGGAGGATGTAGAATTGATAGGAAATCCAACCATGATGTAGTATGACTCAATAGTATTCTGACTCAGACTATGGTGGATTTCCTATCAATTCTGCATCCTCCATAGTCTGAGTCAGAATAGCCACTCAATTTTAGATTGTCATCAGCAGGGTACCATAGTCCTAAGTTGACTGATCCTTTTAGGTACTTGAGGATTTTCCTTGCTGCTTCTAGATGACTTTGCTTTGGGTTTGCTTGAAACCTAGCACATACTTCTACAACAAATGTTATGTCTGGTCTGCTAGCTGTAAGATATAGTAGAGATCCAATCAGTGCTCTATATTCAGCTTGATCAACTGCCTTTCCAGACTCATCTGGTTCCATTTTGAAAGATGTCATCATAGGAATCCTTGCAGTCTTGCTTTGTAGAGCTTTGAATCTTTCTAGTAGACTCTTGGTATACTTGGACTGGTTGATGAAGATCCCTTCTGGACTCTGCTTGACTTGAAGTCCTAGGAAATAGTTCATCTCACCCATCATACTCATTTCGAATTTTTCTTGCATAAGTTCAGAGAACTTCTTGCACATCTCTTGATTTGGTGATCCAAATATAATGTCACCTACATATATTTGTACCATTAGAATGTCTTCTCCTTCTTGTATTCTGAAAAGTGTTCTGTCAATTTTGCCTTTTGTGTATCCATTGTCAAGTAGGAATTGTGACAATGTATCATACCAAGCTCTAGGGGCTTGTTTTAGACCATAGAGAGCCTTCTTCAGTCGATATACTTGATCACCTTTTTCAAATCCTGGAGGCTGCTCTACATATACTTCTTCTACCAGAATACCATTCAGAAAAGCACTCTTGACATCCATTTGGTATACCTTGAAGCCCATATGTGATGCATACGCTAGAAACAGTCGAATGGCTTCTAATCTGGCTACTGGAGCAAAGGTTTCATCATAGTCAATTCCTTCAGATTGTGAGTATCCTTTTGCAACTAGCCTTGCTTTATTTCTAGTTATCACATCATTTTCGTCCTTTTTATTCTTGAATACCCACTTTGTTCCTATTACATTGTGGTTTTCAGGACGATCTACCAATTCCCAGACTTCATTTCTTTCGAATTGGTTTAGTTCCTCTTGCATAGCAGTGATCCAATTGTTATCAGTCATTGCTTCTTCTATGTCAGCTGGTTCAATGTTGGAGAGGAAAGCACACCAGCAGAACATAGATGTTTGGGGGTTCTGATTCAGTTGTCTTCTTGTCTTGACACTTGAGTCTGGTCCTCCTAAGATTAGGTTTGATGGATGGTTGTTTCTCCATGTATGTCTCACAGGAGTATCTATATTAGATGAGCTTGGATTCTCATCTGTTCTATTGCCATCAGGAGGGTTGACTTGATTAGGTCGATCATCATCTGTGTCTTGTGTGTCAAAGAGATCATTCCCCCTTGCATTTGGGATTGTTGCATCTTGATTGTGGATAACTTGTTCAGCTTGAGTTTGAGATCTAGTGACTGGTCTGTGTGGTTTATCTTCCTCTGGTTCTTCAGGAAATGGTTCATTGACTTCAATAAACTCATCAGACCTCGTCTTGATCACTAGTTTCTTCATCTGTTCTGCAGCTGAGGTTGTTTCTACTGCACTCTTTTCACAAGATTCATCAAAAACAACATGTGGTGTTTCTTCCACAAGAAGGGTATGTTTGTTGAATACCCTAAATGCTTTGCTAGTTGAGGAGTATCCCAAGAATATCCCCTCATCTGCTTTGGCATCAAAAGCATTCAACTTACTTTTCCCATTGTTGTGAATGAAACACTTACAACCAAATATATGAAAGTAAGATACTCTAGGTTTTCTTCCTTTCCACAGTTCATATGGGGTTTTCTCATGGATTTTGTGAATACCAGACCTGTTTTGAGTGTGACAAGCTGTGTTGATAGCTTCTGCCCAAAGCTTCTTAGGAGTGGAGAATTCAGCAAGGAGTGTTCTTGCAGCTTCTTTGAGTGTTCTGACTCTTCTTTCAGCTACACCATTCTGCTGTGGTGTTCTTGCTGCACTTGTCTCATGCTGAATATCATTAGAAGTACAATATGCAATAATATAGGAGTTAATAAATTCAGTGCCTTTGTCACTTCTAATTTTCACAATAGGCTCTCCTTTCTCTACTTGGATCCTCTTTAATAGTTCAGGAAGCTTCTGCTGAGTTTCACTCTTCTTGTATAAGAAGATAACCCAAGTAAACTTGGAGTAGTCATCTACAACAATAAGAGTGTACTTCCTCCCTGTTAATGTGGTTGGAGTGATTGGTCCAAAAAGATCCATGTGGAGCAGTTCAAGAACTCTGCTGGTTGATGCTGTCTTCTTGGTCTTGAAGGAGACCTTTGTTTGCTTTCCTTGTTGACATGCATCACAGACCTGATCTTTACAGTAGAGTTCATTAGGCAGACCATCAACTAAGGATTCCCTTGCTAACTTGTTCATAGTCTTAAAGTTCAGATGACTAAGACGTTTGTGCCATAGCCAACTGACATCTTTAGGGCTTTTCACAAGCAGACATGTATCCTTAGGACAGCTGTTCCAATTTGCAAGATACATACTTCCCTTTCTAGATCCTCAATGTCACCATTTCTAAGGGTGCCATATCCTTTTGTGTTACCGTGCTCGTTATCACCAAAGAAGACTTTTGGACCTTTCTTCTCTATGTAGTTGGTCAGCAGGGCTTTGGTTCCTGTCATGTGGGTTGAGCATCCACTATCTATGTACCATATCTCTCCTGCTAGACCTCATTTTCTGTATAGGTCCCTCCTTTCCTGCAAGAAAGGTTAAGTCTTAGGTACCCATTTTGTTTTGGGTCCTTGGGTGTTAGTACTACCCTTGGGAACCCACATATACATTGGTCGTTTGAACAACCTTGAGCACTTGAGTTGTTTCCCTCGGGCATCACAGAACCAAATCTTACCAGTTAACACCTTGGACTGGTCTGATTTGTTGTTTGTGTCAGCTAAGTAATAGTCAAATGGTTTCCCTTTATATGAGTGCACGTATAAGATCTTTTGACTAGTTACATTCGGCCTGGGTGCATTAGCTGGTCGATGCACACGATTATATGGACCATACTCTTCTGTTCTCACAATATCATAAGAGATAGGGGGTGCAAAAAGAACAGATTTGTTTGAAGAAGATTTCTTCTTCTTGGCTGGAGCAGCATACAGCTGAGACTGTCTCAGACGAGATGGTATAGGCTGTTTGCTGGTCCTCTGTATAGGTTTGGGGTTAACTTTTCTTTTACCATTTTTGGTGTTGGAATAGTTAGCCTTAGTTGGTACAGATGCCTTTTGGTTCATATTGAGTTCATTGTGTTTAGAACACTCACCCTGTTCATGTGTCTGAGTAGTGCACTTGTTAGGTGTACTACCCCCAACTGGAGAGGATGTTGATGGATTAAGTTCATAGCCAAAACCCATCTTATTGCCATTTGATCTATAATATTCAGAGATGCTTTCAATAGTAGTCGAAGCTTTATTGAACTCTGATATCTTTTGATTTAGGCATTCCTTCTCCTTTTCTAAGAGCTTGTGTGCTTGGAAGAGGTCATCGAACTTAGATTGTAGTATTCGAAATTCCTTGGTTTCTAAGGCTTGAGTTTCTAACACCCCCTCATACAACTGAGTTGTTGTGGTATTTTCTTCCTTAAGAAGTTCCACTTCTTTGGTCAACCTTTCATTCATGGTGACTAACTCAGGGGTGTTATCAAACTTAACCTTTTTCAACCTAGCAATTTCTTTCCTTAAATCCTTATTCTCCTCTTCCACTTCTATAAAGGCTCTAGTGGCAATATCCAGATCACCTTTTACCTTTCTTAACGATTGATAATAGGTGTCTTCTGATTCGCCTTCAGATGAGTTTATGTCATCTGTTTGTGAGAAAATAGGTGAATGGAAAGTAGTAGTGTAGGAATTTACCTCATTTTCTCCTATGGCCATCATAGCTAGATCATCTGAATCATCTGAGTAGATTTGACAGTCTGGTGATGTAGGAAGTTCATCACTTTGATATTCAGATTCTTCAGTCAGCATTGCTTGCTTATCTGAATTTCTTCTGTCTCTCCTTGGCCTTCTTTCTTCTTTGTCATCCAGCTCAGGGCATTTATAGACATAGTGTCCTGGTTTACGACAATTGAAGCATGCTCCAGGTTTTTGATTTGAACTGCCTTTCCTTGGAGGAGTGGCATCTCTTTTTCTGGAGCCTCGGCTGTCAGATGACTCCACATCCTTTCTAGGATACCTTTCTGGTGTTCTTTCTCTGGAACCTCTAGAGGGTGAACTGGCTCTTCTATATTTGTAGTTTCTATAGAATTTTCTATATTTGCTGTTTAGAGTGTTCATCCTTTCGAACCTTCTGATCATAAGGGCCATTTGCTCTTTCAGACTCATGTCTGATCCTTCAAAGTCTCCTGTTTTTAGAGAGGTCTTGCCAGATGAGGTGCTTGCAGCTTTTGTATTTGCTGCCTTGAAAGCTACAGTCTTGGAAGTAGATGGAGTTGCAGTAGGTTCATCATTTTCTGAGTTTTCTTCTCTTTCAAGATCATATTCATGGGCTTTCAAATTTTAAAATAGAGTTTGTGCAGACCATTCCTTGATGTCTTGAGTATCTTTGATGATGGTCTTCTTGAGTCTCCATTTCTTGGTTAGAGAGTCTAAGATCTTTAGATTTTTCTCTCTATTTGTGTATTTCTTGCCCAGAGATGCTATCTCATTGATGATCTTGGTAAATCTATTGTCTAGTTGATCAATAGACTCTTCTGGTTGCATTTTGAAATGTTCAAACTTCTTGACTGCTGTTGTCAACTTGCTCTCCTTAATCAGCTCGGTTCCTTCACAGAGGAGTGCTAGAGCATCCCATATTTCCTTAGCTGTTTCACAGTTGATTACTTTTGCAATGTACTCATTTGGAAGAGTTTGCATGATGTAATCTTGAGCAATGCTGTCAAGATTTGACTGCTTCATCTCTTCTGGTGTGAGATCCTTCATCGGCTTGGGGGCTAGTTCTCCAACTGGAACTTCTGGATCACCATTTGCAGTGTTGACTGCCATGATGGTGATTGGGCCTTCGGTGATTACTGACCACATCTTGTAGTGGACTGATGTGAGATTCTTCCTCATCCTGATCTTCCAGTAATCATAATCCTCCACTGAAAACTTAGGCAACTTACGCATATTAGCACTCATGCTGTATGAGTTTTCGAAAACAAGTTTTTCAAAAGAAAAAGATCTGTTCAAGAGGACTACAGAGAGACTCCCTCAAGTCTTCTGATAATCTAGAGACAGTAGTCCGTTAGAACCACTGCTCTGATACCACTTGTTGGTCCCTGAACGAGTAGTGAATGGGATTAAAGTCTAGAGGGGAGGGGTGAATAGACTTTAAAACTTTTTCAATAGAGTTGGGAACCTCTTCTGATTGCTATGTCAACTGGACTACAAGTCTGCTGGTCCAGATGACTATAGTGATCTGATAGAGGAGGTTATATGCGGAATTATGGTAGGCCTTGATTAGACTCGTTCTTATAATTTCTTAAGAAAGTGTTAACTTGTTTTCTTTAATGAAAGTCCTCAGCTGATGCTGGTTTGAAAGTTGTGGCCTTGTTTTGAAGAATGTTGAAATCACAGTATGCACTAGATAATAATATGTGTAAATACAAAAATGTAGAGTGCAGTAAGTAAATAACACCAGGTTTATAGTGGTTCGGATATACAATCCTACGTCCACTCTCACGTCCTAACGTGATGTTTAATCCCTTTAATTTACCACAAATTACAAGGGTCTTGACCTTTATAGTCCCAAGGATAGGACTTTGAGATCTGAGCCGTCCTAACAGCTACGGTCTCCACAAGTGATTGTAAGCACTTGCACTTTGAGGGTTTCAAAAACTTTAACCTTTCGGAGAGGGTTTGGGGTTTTTGAAGTGTATCCAACTAATGGTTCAAGCTTATAATTTGCTTAACCACTTTGCCTAAAACAAATGATATACAATATGAACAGGTTTCAGGTTCTTATGGGTTGGATAGAAATCACTTAAGAGCTATGGATAATCTAATGGATTCTGGCTCTTTGAGAACTCTTGGAACAATATGGCTTTTAGCTTGATTGCTTGCTTAGCTTGTTGAATTCTCTCGTTGTGACTTCGTACTTGTGATTTCTCATCCTCTTGTATTTATAGTGGTGATTGCTTGCAACTAGCCGTTGGAGTTGACTAGCCGTTGGGGCAATCTTTCCATAATGGCTTGATTCCTTGATTCCAGCAGCTTGATTGCTTCAATCCTGAGATCATGTCAATCTTCTAAATAAGGTAGGTCTTCATTTGAATTGCAAGATGACTTTGGGAATCAGCCGAGTCTTGGAAGAGAACATAGTCTTCTGATCTGTACTACTAGTCTTCTGACTACTCTTCTGGCCTTAGGTCTTCTGTCTTCTGATATCAGTCGAGTAAAACTCTTCTGATCTGGCAATTCTTTGTCCTGCTTTAGGCCATCTTCAATCTTTGACTCCATCAGATAGGTATACAAGCACCTTAACTTATCTGGTTTTCAAGGATCTTCTAGTCTTCATGTCTTCTACTCTTCTCATCTTGAGGGAGCGCATGTAAGCCGGGACTGTGCTAATCAGCTGATATCTATACAGTTGATCACACAAGACTAGTCTAAGCTGTTCTATACAAAGTCAGCTGATCCTATTACCTTTATAAACTCTAAGTGTTTTGGCCATCAAAACTATTCTAACATTAAGTGGGGCTTAGGGTGAATTTATATCCCAACATGAAGTTTACTGTATATCAAATGGATGTTAAAAGTGCATTTCTTAACGGTATTCTTATGGAAGAAGTGCATGTTGAACAACCTCCAGGTTTCGAAGTGCAAGGCAACCAAGTGTACAAGTTGATGAAAGCCTTATATGGATTAAAGCAAGCTCCCAGAGCATGGTACGATACTCTTTCTCAATTTCTATTAGAGAATGGTTTTACTAAGGGCAAGGTCGATAGAACCTTGTTCAAAAGACAAGAAGGTAAGGACATCCTACTTGTTCAAATTTACGTGGATGATATCATTTTCGGATCACCCAACAAAAAGCTGAGTGAAAGTTTTTCAACACTCATGCAAAGTAAGTTTGAAATGTCAATGATGGGAGAGATGACTTATTTTCTTGGACTTCAAGTAAAACAAACTCCCGATGAGATTTTCATAAATCAAGCAAAGTATACTCGCAATCTACTAGACAAGTATGGTATTAAGACTTGTAAATCTTCTGGAGTACCTATGCTACCTACCTACAGGATGGATCCAGACGAGAATGGTAAGTGTGCTGATCAAACTCATTACCGTGGTCTTATTGGTTCTTTACTGTACTTGACTGCTAGTAGACCTGACATTGCATTTTATGTTGGTGTATGTGCTCGATTTCAAGCTAATCCAAAAGAGAGTCATATGGAAACCACTAAACGGATTCTAAAATATTTGAAAGGAACCATCAATCGTGGTATATGGTATCCTTCAAATGATGATTTATCCCTAAGTGGCTACTCTGATTCTGATTTTGGTGGTTGTAGAATAGATAGGAAATCTACATCCGGTTCTTGTCAATTCTTAGGCACAAAACTCATTTCATGGTTTTTGAAAAAGCAAAAAAGTGTTGCTACCTCTACTACTGAAGTCGAGTACATGGCTGCTGGTAGTTGTTGTAGTCAATTATTGTGGCTTATTCAACAGCTTAGAGATTATAATATCTGTGAATCAAATGTTCCTATATTCTGTGACAGTAACAGTGCTATTCCCATTACACAAAATCCTGTTTTGCACACACGATGTAAGCATGTTGATGTGAAACATCATTTCATACGTGATCATGTAGAAAAGAAGCATATTCGCATGGAAAAGATTCACACTGATTTTCAAAGAGATGATATTTTCACAAAACCATTACCTGAGGCTCGATTTCGTGAATTATGCATTAGTCTATGACTAATTGATCTAGAACCTACTAGTATGTAGCAATGTACTAACTGGACAGGTATGAGCCTCCGCCAATGGTTTTGTGAAAATATCAGCTCTCTAAAAATCAGTATGAATCTTTTCCATGCGAATATCCTTCTTTTCTACATGATCACGAATGAAATGATGCTTCACATCCACATGCTTACAACGTGTGTGCAAAACAGGATTTTGTGTAATGGCAATTGCACTATTACTATCACAGAAAATAGGAACATTTGATTCATATATGTTGTAATCTCTAAGCTGTTGTATAAGCCAAAGTAGTTGACTACAGCAGCTACCAGCAGCCATGTACTCGGCTTCGGTAGTAGAGGTAGCCACACTAGTTTGCTTTTTCGAAAACCATGAAATGAGTTTTGTGCCTAAGAATTGACAAGAACCGGATGTAGATTTCCTATCTATTCTACAGCCACCAAAATCAGAATCTGAGTAGCCACTTAGAGATAAATCATCATTTGAAGGATACCATATACCACGATTGATGGTCCCTTTCAAATATTTCAATATCCTTTTAGTGGTTTCCATATGACTCTCTTTTGGATTAGCTTGAAAACGAGCACATACGCCAACAGAGAATGCAATATCAGGTCTACTAGCAGTCAAGTAGAGTAATGAACCAATAAGACCACGATAATGTGTTTGATCAACACATTTACCTTATTCGTCTGGATCCATCCTGTAAGTAGGTAGCATAGGTACGCCAGTAGACTTGCATGTCTTAATACCATATTTATCTAGTAGATTTCTAGTATACTTTGCTTGATTTATGAAAATCCCTTCTGGGGTCTGTTTTACTTGAAGACCAAGAAAGTAATTCATTTCACCCATCATAGACATCTCAAATTTACTTTGCATGAGTGTTGAGAAACTTTCACTCAGCTTTTTGTTAGGTGAACCAAAAATGATGTCATCTACGTAAATTTGAACAAGTAAAATGTCTTTCCCTTCTTGTCTTCTGAACAAGGTTCTATCGACCTTGCCCTTAGTAAAACCATTTTCTAATAGAAAGAGAGAGAGTGTATCCTACCATGCTCTTGGAGCTTGTTTTAGTCCATATAAGGCCTTCTTTAATCTGTATACTTGGTCACCTTTGACTTCGAAACCTGGAGGTTGTTCAACATACACTTCTTCCGCAAGAATACCATTAAGAAATGCACTTTTAACATCCATTTGATATACGATAAATTTCATGTAAGCAGCATATGCAAGGAACAATCGAATGGCTTCTAGTCTAGCAACAGGAGCATATGTTTCATCATAATCTATGCCTTCAGCTTGTGAATAGCCTTGGGCTACTAGTCTAGCCTTATTTCGAACAACTACATCATTCTCATCTTTCTTGTTCTTGAAAATCCATCGAGTGCCAACTACATTATGATGTTTAGGTCTATCGACAAGTTCCCAAATGTCATTTCGAACAAACTGGTTCAACTCGTCTTGCATAGCGATGATCCAATTACTATCAGCCAATGCCTCTTTGATGGTTTTAGGCTCGATAGATGAGAGGAAACAACACCAGAAAAACAAAGATGGACTAGGTTGTTCTTGTGACTCAAAGAGTTGTCGTCTAGTCTTCACACCAACAGTAGAGTCGCCAATGATATTTTTAGTATCATGAGCAGATTTCCATGTTTTTTTAGTCTTAGCATGTATATTATCATCATCTAGATCGATTATAGCATCATGCATTTCAATATCATTTACATCAGAAGATTTAATAGGAGTAGACGAGTCGACTAGTTCAGGCATGTCAACTGGTCTAGTAGATTTACCTTGAGCACTTACCTTTTATGTGTCATCTGACTCGATAGCTTTTAGGAATGGGTTATAGGCTTGAACAGATTCATACACTTCTGATTCTTGGTCAGTTTGGATCGATAGATCAGTTACTTTCTTACTAATCTGGTCGGCAGACGAGTCCTGTATAGATTCATCGAAAACTACATGTGGTGTTTCTTCCACACAAAGAGTTGAGTAGTTGAATACCCTAAATGCTTTGCTAGTCGAGGAGTATCCTAAGAATATCCCCTCGTCTGCTTTAGCATCGAAAGCATTCAACTTGCTTTTCCCATTGTTATGGATAAAACATTTACAACCAAATATATGGAAATATAAAACTCTGGGTTTTCGACCTTTCCATACCTCATAGGGCGTCTTACCTAGTGCTTTATTGATAGCACTTCTGTTTTGGGAATGGCATGCAGTATTGATCGCTTCTGCCCAAAACTTCTGAGGAGTATTATACTCTGTCAGCATTGTCCTGCAGGCCTCCTTAAGAGTTCTGTTCCTTCGTTCTGCTACTCCATTTTGTTGTGGTGTCCTTGCTGTACTAGTAAGGTTTGATCTTCTAAGCTTTCGACCATATTTGTTGCAAAATAAGACCCTATTGTCCTTGTCTGGCCTATCCTCAGTCCTTGGGTCTACTCGTCTGAGGTAGCCTTTTGACTTAACCTCTACTTGAGTAGGCACAGGCATGTGATAGTCAGAGTAGGGCTTGTATGCATTTGGGCCATACGGTTTATAGACATGTTTAGGTCTTTCTTCTCCTTCGATATCATACGATTCAGGCGGAGGATATAAGACGGGTTGAATACGATATTTTGGAGCCATATTCCTAGGCCTAGACGAGTAGAGCTGAGACTGCCTTATAAAAGGAGGTCTAGGCTCTTTCCATCTAGTTTGTACTTATCTAGTACTTGTCTCCTCATGATACCAGTCCTCGTATCTGACCTAATTTGGTCGTCCACGATTTCTAGTCCTTTGTTGAGTTGTCTTAAACGGAATAGCCTTGTTGTTAACATTCTTTTTACCTCCCTTGGTAATTGGAATGTTAACTCGAGTTTGTTTGGGTACAGTGCCTTCGGATGGAGTTCCAATATCGTATATCATTGGTCCTTTTCCTTTATCATTAGTCAAAGAGCTTGAGATGAAAATAGTAGGGTTCTTAGGAACTTGAGTAGACGAGCTAGATGTTTCAGCACCTATGCCTGTCTTGTCAGCAGGAGCCCTATACCTATCTGATAATTCAAGGTTAGCCTTAGAGGAGTTAACCAGGTCAGTAAGTTTAAGGTCTAGAGTGACAACCTCGGTTTCTAAGAACTTATTACGTTCTTCAAGCTTTTTGCACTTGCTTTTTAAAACATTGAATTCATGTTTCTCAGTAGCATGTGTCTTAAGTAGGTCTTGATACAACTTGTCAGTTAATGCACACTTGTCTTTGAGTTGTCTCAACTCTTCTTGCAAGCGTTCATTTAGGACTGTTATATTAGGATCTACTTTAGACTGAGCTTCCTTAAGATCAATGATTTCTTGTTTTAAAATGATGTTTTCATCGCTGACTTCAATGAATGCCTGGTTAGCAAGTAGGAGGTCGTCTTCAACTGCACTAGTAGAGTGCTGAAGGCTACTCCCTACTTTGCTACTGGCAGTATCACTTTCATCAGAATTTGATTCATCACAAGATTGAAAAGAAGTAGCAGATGATACCTCTTGGTCGATTTTAGCCATGCAGCATAGACCATCATCTACTATGAAGGCTTCATCGTGATCTGGATCAGACGGGTAGCTAGATGAGGATGATGGCAACTCGTCTGAGTCAGAATCAGAATCATCATTGGCAATCATTGCCTTCTTGCCACGGTTGTATCTTCTTTCCCTTCGTGCTTTGCGTTCTTCTCGATCATCAGTGCTCAGGTCTGGACATTCATATATGTAGTGACCTAGTTTCTCACAGTTATAGCACAAGAGATCATTAGTAGCCTTTTTAATAGGAGAGTTATTCCTTCGTTTATCACGTCTATCAGAACGAGTAATATTCCTACCATCAGACTCTCTATCTTGTCTGTTACCTTTCGAGACTTCGTCTCTCCTTTCGGACGAGTTTCGGTCTCGTCTTGTCTCAGACGAGTTCTTAGAAGCAGACCCTCTATGATCTCTATAGAACTTCTTATATCTTCCAAAACGTTTATTCAGCCTATCAAACTTTCTAACCATGAGGCTTACCTGATCCTTCAGACTAAGATCAGTATCTAACTCGTCTTTCACAGAAGCAGACCTAGTCTTAGACTTTGACCTGTCTACCTTAGACGAACTAGCCTTAAAAGCAACGTTCTTAGATACAACATGTTCTCTATCACTACTTGTTATGGGTTCATCCTCGTCTAAATCAAACTCATAGGCCTTTAGAGTTTGAAACATGGTCTCTGCTGTCCACACGTCTATATCTTGGGTATTCTTAACAAGCATTTTTACCATTTTCCATCGACTATCAAGGCTTTTGAGAATCCTAAGATTGATTTCTCGTGGAGTATATGATTTACCAAGGACTTCCAAATCATTCATGATTTTGGTAAAACGAGTATCCAACTGGTCAATTGTTTCACCAGCTTTCATATGAAATGATTCAAATCTTTGGACTGCTGTGGAAAGCTTGCTTTCTTTGATTAAGGATGTCCCTTCACAAATGATAGCTAAGCGATCCCACATTTCTTTGGCAGTTTTACATTTTAACACTTTTCCCAGATACTCGTTAGGAATAGTGTGTAAGATGTAATTCTTGGCCAAGCTATCCAAATTATTCTACCTCATTTCTTCTGAGGTTAGTTCTGACCTTGGTTTCTTGACGAGAGTACCCACGGGTTTGTCTTTGTCGAGGGCAGCAGTATTGGGGATCATGGTCACGATTGGACCTTCAGTGATGACAAAGATCATTAAGTCGTGAGTGGAACTGAAGATGGCTTCCATCCTCAGCTTCCAATAGTCATAGTCCTGAACCTGGAACTTAGGTAACTTGTTAGCACTAATTTCGAGCGACATGATTCAAGAAGATGCGTATAACACAGTATTGTATCAAGAAACAAATATTTCCAAGTACAGCGATAAAGAACACGTATGAGTACGTACAATCTCGGACCAAGACTTTCACCCAAGTCTTGAGTTGGTTATCAAGAAATAGCAGTTCGTAAACTACTGCTCTGATACCACTTGTAGGTCCCAAGTTGAGTTTAATAACGAGTAAGCTAGTGAAAATGTCTAGAGGGGGGTGAATAGACTTTTCAAAAATCTTTCGATATATCAAAGTACAATATGCGGAATAACGAAATTAATCAATGAGCCCAAGTAGTTTATACTCAACTTATTTCGAGAACTCTGTTTTTAATGTTTACTCAACTAGTCTTGTTCAATTATGAAGATAAACAATTAATCAAACAGTTAATCAATTAAACAACAAACAAAGTAGTAAAGTAAATCAAACACGATATTTATAGTGGTTCGACAACTTGTCTACATCCACTCTCACAAACCCAATTGTGATATTCTTATTAACTCGTCCAATGGAGTAATATGTTCTTGTAGCTTTAAGTCCCAAGAAATAAGACTTAGATCTTCTCGACAACACTACCAAGTGTCTCTTCGATCTTACTAGTGATTTACAAGTATCTAGCAACTTGAAACAGTAAACAAAAATAAAACTTCTCTTCGTTCAGTAGTAGCCTTCTTCGATCTTCACTTGTTTTGTGTAGCTTCACTTTCTGAACTTCAAAAACTCTGTGAGTGACTTCTCTTAATCTTCAATATTGCTTTAGTATGCAGTAGTATCTGTAATATCAGTAGTCTTTAATCAATCGACACCTTGTGGCATTTATAGACTTTAATTCCAAGAACTTTCAGTTGTGTAACCACCTTTTCTTGAAAACTGACTTGTAACTTCCAAACTTTATCCATTCACGCGTTTAAGTAGTTAATTAGTTATTCCTTAACTAACTCTTCCATCTTTATCTTCAACACGCGTTTTTGTAACTAACTTCAAGTCGACCTGTCTTGTTGAGTTGTGTGCACTTGTCTTCTTCTCCAGTAGTAGACTTCGTCTTCTACTTAACTTGTGCAGTAGACTTCTTCTGTAGATTACATCATAGAACTAATCTAGTCCTAGCATCTAATCCTAACAAGACTATTACATTACATTAAGCTCTTGTTATAAAGCTTAGTCAACTTAAGAATCTATACATCAAATACACAAATATAAATCGTAAAACATGAGCCTCTATACATCTTTATAATATAGCTCAGTATAAAAACCTATCAATTATACAAAATATCAACATATTATAATAACAAGTACTTATGCTTTTCTTTCATACTTATCTTTTGAAACTTTACTTAAGAACTAGTACTTGTCTTGTGAACTAGTACTTGTCTTGTGAACTAGTACTTGTCTTGTGAACTCTACTGATCTGTACAAGATGACTTATTCTTAACTAGACTAGATCAGTCAACACTTATCAAGTCTTCTTTTTGGCTTATCAAAACTTATCTTATCTTTTCATCATTTAGGACTTGTCTTTAGGATTCATATCCCAACAGACCCCACTCACTCAGACCCCTCCCATGAATAGATTTCCCAACCTGGTCGATTATCCGATGTGTGCAAGGGAGAAAAGGCTCCAAGCATAAATGACCAATAATTTGAAGAAAGTGTTGCCGTCTGTTGACATTGATACCAGTTCAGAGGCTTATGAGAAATTGATTCGTATCTACACATGGGTTGCCTTAAGGAAAGGACCTTATGAGGATATGTTCGAAGTAATAACTGGTATGGGCGGTATCTCCAATTTTCAAGACTGGGAACTTGAATAGAAGGAGATCAGTGGTGTAAAGAAGCATTCAGAGTTACGGACTGATGAAGCCTTGACTGATCTTGTGAAGAGGATGCTTGATATTCCAGATGATATATTATCTTCAAGCAAGCCAAGTATTGGTGTTCAATACTCAGAAGATGACTTCAAGGAAGTTGAGCCGGAATCGTCTGATCCAAATCTTGATCTGGAGAATATTTCTGACCAACTACGCAAAATTGTCTTCAATTTCCAAGTAGAACATGCTCATGGCCCGAGATGCAATGTTGGCCAAATAACCAGACAAGTAGATAAGTACTTTCCTGTAGAGACGTGTGCGTACACTGCAAGGTTAGTTGAGATGGTTAAGAGAGAATGTGATGCTTCTGAGCGCAAGGCTAAGGAAGAAAGGTTAGCAATCGTACCTTACTCTCCTATTTTGAATTTCAGAGCTATCGCTGGAAGTGTTGTTCCAGAGGAAGTAGTAGAAGACGAGGTCTTAGCTACTGATCTGAATAACAACTTGGTTGAAATTCCAATTGTTGAGGAAGATGAGATGATGGAAGAAGCAATTCCTGAAGAATTTGTTCACACAACTCAGTCCATTCCATCTGCATCGATAGATGGGTTGAAAGATGATTTTGTAGCAAGTTATCAAATCGGCAATTGATGAATTTTTTAAGTCTGATTTGAAGGAAGCAATGATAGATCAGAACAGTTCGCTAGTAACTAGTTCGAAAGAGATGATTCTGAATGAAGTTAATCAGTTGGATAATGATTTCAGACAAGAGATGTTTAATCAGCTTGAGTTGTTCATTCAAAATCAAGTTGAATATTCAGAGAAGAGCTCAGTTGATTTTGCCAGAGTTCTTGCTCGTGAATCAAGGAAAATGGAAAGAGTATATCGAGTCAAGATTGAAATCGCAGATGAGCAGAGAAGGAAAGCTCATGAACAATTGGAGAATGCACGAGCCCTTCTAAATGCGATGACTGAAGAAAACAGATT
This sequence comes from Galeopsis tetrahit, assembly GCA_963675135.1. Taxonomy (NCBI): domain Eukaryota; kingdom Viridiplantae; phylum Streptophyta; class Magnoliopsida; order Lamiales; family Lamiaceae; genus Galeopsis; species Galeopsis tetrahit. The sequence goes on from OY776122.1 coordinate 38,941,044, forward strand.
ATTGAAGTTGACTGCCACTCACTTAAAGAATGAATTCGATCTTACTTCTAAGAAACTCGAGTATACTGCAGACCGTCTTGAAAAGCTAAGTCAGGATGGAAGTCATCAGAGGCAAATAGAGAACGCTACTAATTTGATGAAGCAAGCAATTCAAGAAGAGATAACTAGATTCACTTCTCTTTTCACCCTCAAGGAAAGTGATGAAGCCAAAAAAGGGGAAGAGATTGAAGAAGAAAAGGCGACGAAAGTTGATACTCAGACTGCTGCTACTGATATTCCTGTTCGTTCGACTAGAAGGAGACTAGTGAAGAAAGCAGAATTAGAACAGATCAGTGCTGAAGAGCAGTTGAGGTTGTCGAAAGGCAAGTCCATAGTATCTAAGGAAGTTCAAATTAAGCCAATGCAAGTCAAAAGAAAGTTGGAAACACAGAAGGAAGCCTTAGGTGAGATACTAGCTGGATTTGATGATAAAGTTGTTGTAGAAATCCATAAGAAGCATAATTTAGAAGATGATTGATATGCCAACAAGAAATTGGTTGGAAAACATATCAAGAGGCTGCAAGGTTTGAAAGAAAATCGCGATGTGATTGAAGATGCCCAAATTGACAGATTTATTGATGCTGAGCATAGAGAAGCATGGAAAATTGTCAAGAAGAAGTGGGAAGTAGATCACTGGATTATTCGTAAGTATGGTGACACAGATAGCAAAGACGAGTTGTTTGCAATTTTTGATAAGTTCATGGAAGCAGAAGATGAGAACTTGTGGAATCTCATAATGAGAATTGCAACTGCTGTTGGTTACAATATCTTGTCTCCAGAATTTCCACAATGGGAAACTCCTATGTTAGGTTCTGGAAAGCGTGTTCACTTCAATGTGATAAAGAAGTTTGAAGAAGAATTCCTAGAGAAGGAGAAGATCGATAATGAAGATCATATTTCGGATATTCACAGAAGAATTCATGATGCATTCCAAGTTCCAAATACTGATGCTGACACTCCAAGTGGTGGAAACATGGAATGAAGAGATTGTAAGTACTTTACTTATTTTTATTATTTTTGCTAAATATTTGTAATCTATCTGATCTACTGATTATGAATGAAAAAGTTGAACATTTTGAGAAGATAACTACTTAACTGATCTACTGACTTAAAATAATTCAAGTAGTTTTGGCTTCATCAAAAAGGGGGAAATTGTTGGGATATGAATCCTAATATAAGTCCTAATTTATGAAAGAAGTAGTTTTGATAAGCTAAAAGTAGACTTGAATATATTTCTAAGTGTTGACTGATCTAGTTATGGAAGTCGTCTTGTGACAAGATCAGTAGAGTACAAAGCAAAAGAAAAGACAAGTACGAATTATAAGTACTGTAAACTAAGTATTGAAAGGAAGTTTCATATAGGTTTTATGATAAGCTTATAATTGTTGTATAGAAGCTTATGTTTTTATGTTTATATTGATGTATAGTTTATAGGATGACTAAGCTGGATTTATAAAGCTTAAAGTAATGTAATAGTTTTGATAGGATTAGTTGATAGGACTAGTATAGTTCTATATAGAAGTCTACTGGAAGAAGACTACAACAAGACAAGAAGACTTGACAAGACAAGATAAGTTTTGAAGACAGAAGAAATATTCTAAGTGTTGAAGGAACACAAGATGAGTTCGTGCAGAAGGAAGATTAAAAGATAAAATCGTATCTAGAAGTGAAGATATAAAGAATTAGTTAAGGAATAACTAATTAATTGAAGAAACGCGTGAAAGGATAAGAAGAAGTTGTTACAAGTTAGTTATCAAGAAAAGGTTGTTGAAATAACAAACTTATCTTGATCATGTGACGTCTATAAATACTTGAAGACTTACAACATTAAAGACTAATGTTACTACGAAATCATAAGTATTCAAAGCAAGAGAAACTCACAGAGTTCAAGCAAGTTTGAAGTTGAAGCCAGAAGAGAAGACAAGTCATATTCAGAAGGCTACAACAAATTAGAGAAGTTTTTCTTTAAAGTTTCTGTTGTTAATCAAGTTGTTAGTTACTTGTTTCAAAGCTAGTTGTTAGATCTAAGAAGCACTTGGTAGTGTTATCGAAAAGATCGAAGTCTTATTTCTTGGGACTTAAAGCCACAAGAACACTCGAAGAGAAGAGTTTAATAAAATTTCACGACTGGAGTTGTGAGAGTGGATTGTTGGGAATAAAATGAGAAGTTTTGATTAAGATACCAAAACCCCTTTAACACATACCATTTAGATAAGTCAAAATGAAATGAACATGTCTCAGGAATGTTGGAACATGTAGCTTAAGGCTAGTTGAGAAGCTGAACTATTGGGCAACTCTTAGTGATTTAGATGCACAAGTTGAGGGGGAATACATGCCTAGAAGATTACATGAATCAAGTCCCCTCAAGGCTCAGAATCAATTTGACCTTAAAACTGTTGAAGTACCCAATGGACAACTGTGCTGATCAAGTCAGTTCAGTTATGGAACAACCTCTCTGAAGATCATTTGAATGAAACACATCATCAAGACCAAGTCTACTGATGTGTATGTCAAAAGCCTAGAAGAGTTGAACAGCAGAAATGTCTCAGTACTAAAGCCATGAATGCTCAAAGACCATCAAGAGATATGTATGGAAAGAGAAAGAGCCAAGTCATCTGAAGAGCAAAGCCAACATTGCTGATAAGCAAAGTCTGCTGACTATTGATAAGCAGAACTGTCCAAGTAATAAGGAAAGTTGTCCTTATCATAGGACCAATCATCAGAAGTGATGTCCATGTTTGATCAAGTGAATCTTGAAGTCAGACATTGGGAAGAGTGCTTCTAAGTTAAGACAAAGTACTCACAGCCGTTTACTTCCCAAATTAAGGACATGTCACTTTCAAAGAAACTGTCTTCCAGTTGCAGAGTTCAAGGAAGACAAATATAGGCAATTTGAGGCTGTCTCTCCAACGGGCAAATCCTCAAATTGTTCTATAAATACATGAAGTGTGGAGACCTTTGAAGGCAACCAACTAGTGATCAACAATTCTGAAGCTACAAGCTCATAAGCCTTTCATAGCTCTCAAAAGACATTCTTAGTCTTTCATACACTTCATCTAAGCTAAACTTCATTGTATATCCATACAAGCTTAGAGAGATATCTTATCCTTGTACACTGAGCTCATTGTAAAGGATATTTCAACCTAGTTGTAACCAACATCAACCCTTATACCTTTCCAAAAGAGAGATGGAATGTTGTTGTAGTAGAAGTGGTAGGAATTGACTGTTGAGAGAAGAACAGTTCAATTCTGAGTTGAGAGAGAGTACTAGGACTCTGATATCCTATGGATCAAGGCACCAAGGAGTGGTGTGGTTGATCAAGTGCACCTTAGCACTCTAAAACAAGTAATTCCAAGAGAGAAGGAATTATCCTGTTAAATCAGGGAAAGTGGATGTAGGAGCTTGAGTCTCTGAACCACTATAACTCTTGTGTTGATTTACTTTCAAAGTACTTTCATTCAAACAACACAATCATACACAGCATACAAACTGGCCTTTCAAAGACATATACTTAAGACTGTGCAAAACTGTTTTGGACAAGTTCCCTGAAAATCCAGTTTAAGTGTTAAGAAGATTTCAGTAATTAAAAGGAGTTTAAACTAAAGGGCCAACCACTATTCCACACACATAACTCATTTAGATAGTTACTCAACTAAGTAATCATTAGTACTTAGTAGTTTTATTATCTTTTAAGAGTTATACATATCAGAAGAGTTGTCCAAGACAACCTTGCTGAAGCCAGTTTTACTCTAGTTTGAAAAATATTTGCATACAAGTGTATTCCCCACCCCCCACCGCACATACACTTGTTATATACTCCTTTCAGGACCAACAAGTGGTATCAGAGCAGGGGTTCAAAGAACACTGCTTCTGAAAATCCATTTTGATTTTTAAAGACACATTTTAGTGTGGTCACTGAACTGATCTTTCTGAAATCTTATTATTTGTTGTCTAACACTTTCTTGTCTGAGATATGCCTGACAACATCACCAATGTTGTTGTTCCTCATGATGTTGTTCAAGGCATCAACAATATGGCTCCTGATCCAGTCAATCACATCTCACATCATAAATTGCCAATGTTCTCAATTGAGAACTATGATTTCTGGAAAATCAGGATGAGAGCTCATCTTGCATGCCTTCATAATGAAATGTTGAGAGTCATCACAAGGGAGGAGATCCTCAAGGATGAAGATGATCTCACCACAGAAGAAAAAAAGAGAGATAATCTCAATTATCTAGCTATGAATACTCTCTACCAAACAATTCCAGATGCAATAATGGGGAGAGTCTACCACTGCACAACTGCCAAAGAAATTTGGGACACCCTTGCTGAGATGTGTGAGGGTACAGACAAGATCAAGAAGAACAAGCTCCAAGTAGCTGTGCAGAAATTTGAGCATTTCACAATGGAGCCTGAGGAGTCCATTGACAAATTTGCTGGTATATTCACTGATATAATGAATGAAATCAACTCACTGGGCAAGGTGTACTCCAAGAGAGAAGTTGCACTGAAGATCCAAAGAAATCTCACTCAAAAGTGGGATGTATATTTTGTAATGATGCAGAATACTAAAGATCTCTCTACCATGCCCATGCAACAAGTCTTCTCAGAACTCAAAGCTTATGAGTTTGACCTCAACAGAAGAAAGCCAGTTGAGGAACCTTCCTTACCAACTAAGGGAGTGGCATTCAAAGCCAAAACTGCTGAACTAGAAATGCAGCCCACTCCAAGAACATCAAAGTCAGTCTCTAAGGCTAAAATGAAGGAAGAGTTAGCCCTCATGGCTAGGAGGTTTGACAAGCTCAATTCAAGGTTTGGTAGATACAAGAAATTCTACCAAGACAACAAGGTCAGGAGACGGTACAACTCTTCTGAAGCCAAGGCTGAGGACAAAAGGCCTGAAGAGAGAAGATCAGAGGACAAGTACTCTGATAGGAGAAAGTCCAGCAGAGCTGAACCTTCATCATCTAGAAGAAGAGATGAATCTAAAAAAGATGATGATGAAGAAATATGCTACAACTCCAAGAAGAAAGGGCATTTTCAGTATGATTGCCCTGAACTCAGCTCAAAAGAAATAAAGGAGAGGCAAGCTAAAAGAGACAAAAAGTTCACCAACAGAAAAGCCATGATGGCTGGTGATAAGTTTGAAAGTTGAAAGTGCTGAAAGCTTCAACTCCTCCGATGATGGACTGTTCTCAAACAGTGATGATGATGATGTGTGCAACATGGCTATAGAAGATGACGAGGTATCTTCTACTTCTTGCTCACCATCATTCCTATCACAAAACACTAGTGAGGTCAACCTGAAACTTTCATTTGGAAAGTTGATGGAAGATTTCACTAGATTACAAGAATTTCATGATAATTGTGTGAGAGAGAATGAAAGGATATCCATTGAACTTGCAAAACCTTCTGAATAAGTAGTTGATGTCAAGTCTACTGAGTTGTACCAACAAGTCTTGAGAGAATTTGATGAAGCCTCTCTTAGGATAGTTGACCAACAAAAGCAGATTGATGAACAACTGCTTATTCAGAAGAGAAAGGACCTTGAGCTAAAAATTCTTCAAGCTAAATTTAATAACCTCTCACATGAATATGATATTCTTAAATCAAGTGAAGAGAGCCTGAAAATTAAGATGTCTGCAATGAATAAATCCTCTAGAGCAATAGAGGAAATTCAAAGCTTCCAAAGACCTATGGCTCAAAAGAGTGGATTGGGATATGATCCATTCGAATCTTCACCTTGTCTTAGTGTTGCTTCAACAAGTAACACTAAGAGAGTCTTTGTTAAGTCAGTGGCACAACAAGCTGAAAATGAATTAATTCAGCCACTGAACAAAGGAAATGGAAAAATGCATGAAGTACCCACTCAAGTACTTCAGGGAACTAGGCCCAAATCTAAGGAAAAGGCCAAAGTCCCTGAATACAGGAGTAATGGTATTCAGCAGAGTAGCCCCAATGGAAGGGTAACTCAACTGAACAACAATCAGAGAAGTTGTCCAAGGTATGTTCAGCCTAGGTCAACTCCCCTGAAGAAACCTCAACTGAACAGACCTAAGGTCAACTCTCCTCAAGGGTACAATAAAATGAGACAACCAAAACCCTTCATGCCAACGGGTAATGGTCATCAATATGCCCATCCTCAAAGATTCCCTCAAGTAGCACAAAGAACTAATAAGTTCAGGAGATATGACAACTCTCCTGAAACTTACAGAGTCAACACTTTCACACATTCTTTCCCTAAGGCATTCAAGGGAAAAACTGTGTATGTTGATGCTAGAGGAAAAAAACTTAGCCACCTTGAATCAATCAGGGTAATTAGGCAAGTTTGGGTTCCTAAAGGTACAGCTAACCTCTCAGGACCCAAAATTCAAAGGGTACCTAAAGCTTGATCATTGCAGGTACCAAAGGGCCACAAGAAGCTGAGGAGCATGAACAAAAAGTCAGCATGGTACTTGGACATTGGATGTTCAAGGCACATGACTGGAAACAAAGATCTCCTCACTGAATTTACAGAAAAAGAAGGCCATAATGTCACCTTTGGAGACAGCTCACAAGCAACTACAAAAGGTTATGGTGCCTTGATAATTGGTAATATCAAGTTATCCAATGTATCTTATGTGGCTGGTCTCAAATACAATCTCCTAAGCATAAGTCAGTTCTGTGATAAAGGATACAATGTTGAGTTCACAAGTGGAAAATGCTTAATCAAAAATAAAACTCAACAAACCTTATTGACTGGAACTAGGAAAGGTAATGTGTATTTTGCTGACTGGGACAAGTCTACTAATGCTGCATGCTTTATTGCCAAAAGCTCAAATGAACAAAGTTAGTTATTGCATAAAAGGCTAAACCACCTGAATTTTAAATATATGAACAAGCTGGCTAGAAATGCATTAGTTAAAGGACTGCCTAATGAAGTTTTCATTAAAGAACATGTTTGTAAACCATGTCAAGAAGGAAAACAGATTAAAGCTTCAATTAAAGGCAAACCCGTCATCTCTACTGAAAGGGTACTTGAGCTATTACATATGGACTTATTTGGACCAATTACCCATGCAAGCATAAATGGTAGAAAATACACATTGGTTGTAGTAGATGACTTCTCTAGGTTCACATGGGTAGTATTTCTCCTTAATAAGAAGGAAACTCAAGTCAAACCCTGAACTGTTAAAGAGACTGTCAAATGAGAAAAGCCTAAACATTATCAAGATAAGATCTGATAAAGGCACTGAGTTCATTAATTCATACATCAATGAGTATTGCACTGAAAATGGAATAGCCCATGAAACTTCAGCAGCTAGAACCCCTCAGCAGAATGGGGTAGCAGAAAGAAGAAATAGAACTCTTAAGGAAGCTGCTACAACTTTAATTGTTGATTCAAACATACCTAAGAGGTTTTGAGCTGAAGCTATAAACACTGCATGCTATACTCAGAATAGATGTTTGATTACTAAGGGTCAAGGCAAAACCCCTTATGAACTCTGGAAAGGAAGATTGCCTAAAGTATCTTACTTTCACATATTTGGTTGTAAGTGATAGCAAATCTGATGAAGGGATATTTCTTGGATATTCCCAAATCAGTAGAGCTTTCAGAGTCTACAACTGTAAAACCTTTATTGTGGAAGAAACACCCCATGTTGTGTTTGATGAATCTATCTCTGAGATCAGGAATAAGAACCTGGATACTGATGACATCACACAAAGGACAACCAGACTGGGCTTAAAAGATAAAGATACTATGTTCATAGATGTTGTCTAGGCCATTCATCCTGAAATCACTAGACTGGACAACACTCCTGAAGGCAATATCCCTGAGGCAAACCCCACTGAAGAAAATGATGAACTGAATGACCCAATCCCAGTTCATAATCAGGTAACAACTACCAATGAAGAAGCAGGCTCTGCTGAGGTAGTTAATGGATTAAATATTCAAGGGGGGAACAATAATGTTGAAAATGCCAATGTCCCTGACATTGACGACAACACCCCTGAATACAATCCTGATTTAGATCATGCATTGAATTTCTTTGAATTTTATGAAGCTAGTGACTCAACCTTAGTAGAGGACAACTCTACTAAAGGGATCAGGAAAAGAAGGACTTGGTTAACTGACCATCCAATTGACCTGATACTTGGTGATCCAAGTGTAGGAGTCAAAACTAGAAGGTTTCATGGTGAAAGTGCTCTGTTTTGTTGTTTTCTATCAGAACAGGAACCAAATCACATTGATGAAGCACTTCAAGATGCAAATTGGATTACAGCTATGCAAGAGGAGGTGAACCAGTTCACAAGAAATGATGTATGGGAACTAGTTGACAGACCTTCACATCAAGATGTTATTGGAACCAAATGGGTGTTCAAGAACAAGAAGAATGAGAATGATGTGATAGTCAGAAAAAAGGCCAGATTGGTGGCCAAGGGTTACTCTCAATCAGAAGGCATTGACTATGATGAGACTTTTGCACCAGTGGCAAGACTTGAAGCAATAAGGTTGTTCTTACCCTATGATGCCCACAAGAGGTTCAAAGTCTATCAAATGGATGTCAAGAGTGCTTTCTTGAATGGAGTGCTGAAGGAAGAAGTCTATGTTGAGCAACCACCTGGTTTTGAAATAGGAAACCAAGTCTACAAATTGAAGAAAGCTCTTTATGGACTCAAGCAAGCTCCAAGAGCTTGGTATGATACCCTATCACAGTTCCTATTTGATCATGGTTTTGTCAAAGGGACAGTAGACAGAACCTTGCTCAAAATCTGTGAAGGAGAAGACATCTTGCTTGTCCAAATATATGTTGATGATATCATATTTGGATCCCCCAATGAGAAGATGTGTGAAAAGTTCTCAAAGCTCATGCAAAGCAAGTTTCAGATGTCAATGATGGGAATGATGAATTTCTTCTTGGGTCTTCAAGTCAAGCAATCAAAAGAAGGAATCTTCATCAATCAAGCTAAGTACACCAAAGAGATGATCAAAAAGTTTGGGTGTGCTACTAGCAAGCCAGTAAGGATCCCAATGAACACTAATTGGAAGATGGATCCTGATGAGAGTGGTGTTCCAACCAACTCTACTTAGTATAGAGGAATCATTGGATCTCTTCTCTATCTCACAGCTAGCAGACCTGACATCACCTTTGCAGTAGGTGTATGTGCAAGGTTTCAAGTCAATTCAAAGAAGCGCCACTTAGAAGCTGCTAAGAGGATCTTGAGGTATCTCAAAGGCACTGAGAACTTAGGCCTTTGGTACCCTGCTGATGACAACATTGAGCTAACTGGCTACTCAGATGCTGATTATGGAGGATGCAGAATTGATAGGAAGTACACTTCAGGAACATGCCAATTCTTGGGAAACAAACTCATTTCTTGGTTCTCAAAGAAGCAAAACACTGTGGCCACTTCCACTACTGAAGCTGAATATGTTGCATCTAGAAGTTGTTGTGCTCAAATACTTTGGTTGAGACAACAACTTAGAGACTACAATGTCAACTCTACTGAAGTGCCAATTTTTTTTGATAACAACAGTGCTATTGCAATCTCACAAAATCCAGTGTTACACACAAGATGCAAGCATGTGGACATCAATCATCACTTCATTAGAGACCATGTGGAGAAGAAGGACATCAAATTGGTGAAAATTCACACAAATCACCAAAAGGCTGATATTTTGACAAAACCACTTGCTGAAGCAAGGTTCTTGGAACTTTCAACAGAATTGGGACTTTTTGATCCATGGAAGTTGGACAAGTAAGCCCAATGGAGTTCAACAATCAAGGGGGAACTGAAAGTGATCTTCAGCAGATTTGGGCAAGTCTACTGAAATTCAGATGAAATGACCCTAATCTCATCAAGAGAAGTTGAGCAAAGCTCACTTCAGGACACTTGTCCATGAGAGTTCAGGACACTTGTCCATGTGGGGTCAGATAAGTTGTCTTGGCTATCAAACGAAATCTTGGTCTGATAAGCACCTATTTTGGGTAATCATTGCCTACTTTGATGGCTGTCTCATTCCTCTTTAAGCCATCACCTTTACAAAGATTTAATTTGTCCCCTACCCAAAAAGTCACTTTCAATGCATTAAATGCCAAGATTTAACTCTTGTTTGCATTAAACATTTCAAGCCACTATCTACCTTGGTAACCCCCCCAGCTTTTATCAAACCTTAACTCATTCCCACGTTTTGATAAAAATAGTTTTCAAAACTGTTTCATCAATTTCAACCGTTGGATCAATTTTTGGCCAACTCCCCTGAATTAATCTTGGCCATTCAAAATTTGATTTCCTCTTTTACCAACCTTGAATTGCCTTAAGACTTACCTACTCAATGACAAACATTCCTTTTGGAATATACTCCAAGTCTAAAGAAGCCCCCAAGTTTCATTTCTTCCCCACGCATTCTATCAACTCTTGAAACCCTAATTTTCAAACTCTCTCAAAAAATTTCACCGTTCTATCAATGGCACCCAAAGTAAAACCAGAGATGATGGTAGATTTCTCCAATAAGGAATTAGACCTTGATTTCAACTATCTCAGTAACAAAAAAAACCTTATTTTTTAACCCATAGTATCCTTTGAGAGTGAAGCCCCTGAAATCACTCCCACCTTGAGATGGTTGAGAAGAGCAGGCCTAAAAAAATTTATGGACGACAAGCCCAGTTCTTTTCTAGAGCAATACATGGCAGAGTTCTTTGCCTCCTCAAGTGGAAAGGAAAGGCTGCTGGGGGAGAAGTGTCCACTAGATTGACATATGTTGCTGAAGGTAAAAAAGAGGAGGAGAAGTCTCACAGAGTTAGATTCTCTGAAGAGGACCTTGAAGGTGCCTATGGATTTCCCTCAGAAGGAAGGAATCCAGAAATTTATGGCACAGGGCATGAGCAAGAAATTGCTCAAGAATGACTTCTCATTCCATGTCCTATCTCTTCAACCTAACACAAGAAGACACTCAAACCTGAGTTTCTCACACTCCTTGAAGTAGTAACAAAGAGCTTGCTAAGAAACACTGGGAGCTTGGAGCAAGTAAGCTATCCCAGAATCAGGATCATGGCTGTTGTCATTGATGCCAATGACAAGGGCATCAAGTTCAACTGGTGGGACTTCATCATGGGAGAGATGATGAAGGAAAAAGCCAAATTCAAGGTGAAAGCTCACATGAAAGTGGTGTTGGAGGGCAAACTGAAGTATTGCACAAGGGCAAGTCTACTGATTGAGAGGTTCTCTCATTACTCAGAAATCCAGACCTTTGCCAAGCCCCTTCCAGCCCAGAAAATCATGTTCAGAAAGTTGTCTAAGAAGTCTGAACAAAGGAGACAGCAAATGGCCAAACCTGCTGAAGAGGAGGTTGAAAAGAAGCCCAAAATGAAGCCAAGGACAAAGGCAAGGGTTGTAAAGACAAATAAATTATCCCAAATTCCTTCAGAAGAGAATTCTGGTGCTTCAGCAGAAGTGGATGATGTTGCTGCTGAAGGAGTGCAAGTGCCCTCAGACTCTGAGGAGATAAAGGAAAAGTTTCCCATGGTGGTAAAGAAGAAGAAGGGTGAGAAGAGAGTCAGGGAAGTTGTCCCAGAGGAGGAAGGGAGTGGAAGCTCAAGAGCTAGCAAGAGAAGGGCCAAGCCTTCTGAAAATATGCTAGAACTTCAAGAGGAGAAGACTTTTCAAGTAGCTCTAAGGGAAAGTAGAGCTGAAAGTAGAACTAAGTCAAAGTCAAAGTCCAAATCCAACTCTCCTGAATCTGGAACTCCAGAATCCAAGCTTCCTGAAACCCAAACCTTTGAGCCCAACTCTCCTGAAACCCATATAACCCCACAAGAACAACCCATCATCCCTCTAAACCTAACAAAGAGATATTCTCCTGAGGGAGCTGCACAAAGAGGGCACATAGATGTGCTAGCTGATATTGCAGTAGATGAGTCAAGATTGATGTCACCCCTTGACTCATCCATGCTGAATTACTCTAAGTTCTTAGAAGCTGCCCTATTTGAGCCAACTTCCCTGAGCAAAACCACTTCAGAACCATTGCTCTCAAAAGCAACTGAAGAAACCATTGCTGAACTCAATCCTTCTTAACCCATTCTCCCTGAAGCTAGCCTTGAAGCCAACCCTTCTTAACCCAGAGCCAACTCCCCTATAACCCAAAGTCCTTAGTATAATGGAGATGAGGAGGAGTATACCTATGAAGGTATGCTCAGAGGTGGAGCCAGAGCTACTGTGGATAGTTTGTATCCCAATCTTGCTGAATTCCCAAGATTGCAAAGGTAGTTCCATAATTTGAGAGCTCTAGTTGATATTAAAGACATGACCATCATGGAGATTGCACAAGTTATATAAGATAAGGGAGCAAACTGGTGGCAAATTGAGGAGAGTAGGCTGCTACACTTTGCAGGAGTGAACAAGACAAGATTCCTGACTGATGAAGAAGTATTTGCAAAGCTAGTGGAAGACAAGATTGCTGAAGAGAAAGATAGGATTGCTAAAGGGATCAAGCACCCTGATAGCAGTTCTAATGATGATGACACTTATGATGATCCCACAGATCCCAACCCCCCTGGTCCCAAACAGCCCACAATCCATTACTTAACCTATCATAGGAAGGGCTCTGTATCTTCAGAGGTGTTGACCAAAGATGGTAACACAGCCAAAGATGCAACAGCTTAATGATGTTGAGGCTACCCACTTAGAAGCTGGTTTTGTTAAGACCTCATCAGTGTCAGCAGAGTTAGACACTGACCAGCACTTAATCATTCAGGATGACTCAGTGGCTTTAGAACCAAGCATTGTGATCTCCCAACAACTGCCTTCTTTGAACCCTGTTGAGGGTGAAGAAGCTGCAGGTTTAAGTGGTGGAGTTGAAAAGGATGATTTAGGCAAAAAATCAGAGGGAGTAGAGGATGAAAGAGATGTAATCATAACTAGGATAGTGAGTGTACCACAAAATGATGGTGGTATAAGTGAGGAGGGACGGGTTATTTTTGAAGTCAAATCTGAACTTCAAGAAACCCTTGAGGAGAGGAGGCCTGACCCTGATTGTGAGGAAATTATTAATGAAGGAAGAAAATAATTAGTTGAAAATGAGAAGAAGACTGCTGATGTATCAGAGTCTTATGCAAAAGAATATGAGGGTGATGAGTGCATTTTTGCTAACAAGTTTGATTTTTTTAACTTTGCAGGTGTAACCCTTGATCAAATCTTTACGGATGATGTGTTTACAGATGCTCCTGTACAAATTGACTCAAGTTCAGCTCAAGCCATCCTTGGAGAGCAATCAGCAAAGTTGGATACCTTGGTCCATCAAGTGGAAACTGCTCATGCTGAGACTTCAGAGGCCTTGGATGAGCAAGGTAGAACCTTGGCATCAGTAGAGATGAGGTTGACTGGCTCTGAAGAAGTGGTGTTACCCACCATTGAAGCTAGGATCAGTGGAGTAGAATCTGGTTTGCAAACCATCTCCACTGAAGTTCAGAAAGCTAAGGAAAGCATGGAGTCTTTCACCAAGGAGGTTAGAAAAGATCAAAAGCTGCTGATGGACAATCACAATAAGAATGTAGAGACCTTGAAGCTGGTTGTCAACCAAGCAATAGGCAAGAAGACTACCCTTCAGAGGAGAAGAGCAGAGAAATGAGGTTAACTATGGTCAAAGCAGCTTCAGAAAAGTTTACTCAGGAGGTGATGGCCAAAATTGTTGAATCTGCAGTGGCCAACCTTACTGATTTCCTTAAGGCTACCCTTGATGCATCCCTCAAAACAACCATGGAGCAGGTTGTGGAGCAGAAAATGAAGCATGTTCTTGCTTTTCTAAGCTTGAGCAGTGACAGAATGCAGAACATACATGATGAGAATGTATATCTGCTTGAGGAGATGAAATCACTGAACCTGGCATAGTCCCTTATAGCTTCTACAATGAGTGATCTCAAGCCTCAGTGCTTTGATGCTGCCAAAAAAGGGGAAAGAGAAAGAGCAAGGGCAAAAGGTGCCTTGACTATTGGAGAAGGGAGCAAAGGAAAAGAAAAGTTGTCTGAAACCAAAGGAAAAGAGAAATCAGTCCTGAATTTGGAAGATTTAGATGAAGATGAGCAACTAGTTATTGCTCTGAAAAACTCAGTGGCATCTGCTCAGGAAGAAGGAGCAAGACTTCAGCAAAGGCCTGGAGGTGAAGTGTCAGGACTAGACAAATCCACTGAAGGTGTCCAGACTAGAGGGCAAATCAAAAAGGCTAAGGGAAAGAAGAGAAAAGCTGAAACATTCACTGACTTTCCCAACATCTTAGATCTACCTGCTGAATTTAGAGTAGAAGAAGAAGTGCCTACTTCTAAGAAGGTCAAAGCTGCTGAAAAGGACAAGACTACTGAAGAGGACAAATCTGCTGAGATTAACAAGACTGCTGAAACTGAGTCTGCTGAATGCCCCAAGCCTGCTGAAACTCAAGAGGATGTTGAGATATTGTTTGAAGAAGGTTTTGGAGCTGAACCAAAGAAAAAGACTCCAGTGCTGGCAAATGATCCATCCAAGCTCTTTATGGAAGGCTATTGAAAAGATGCTGAAACTCAGCAGAAGCTGGCCATGATAAGAGCCCAAGAGAAAATGGATCAAATAATGGAAGCCAACAAGGCAAGAGATAAAAGAAGAGAAGATTTCCAGAAGCCAAGGAGGAAGAGGGTTGGCTACCTACAACAAACTGAAGCCCTAGTTGCTGATCCAGATGGACACCAAATATCCACACATGGATAGATGGGTTCCAATCCAGCTAAATGATAACTGGGAGGAGGCCAAGAGGGAGTTTGTCTATGACTTCTATGTCATAGGCAGATGGATGGAAGAAGATCCCAACTCCACTTTCACTCAATTCATGATTGACTATCACAGGGAACTCTACCAACAACTTCTTGTTGCTGCAGATATGGCAAGAATTGAGTTCTTCCAAGAAAGATGGCTTCATTTACATGCCCCCAAGAAAGATGGCTTCATTGACCAATCACATATATTTCAAGAGTTCTTCCAAATTCTGAAGCTGAATAGGATGGTGCTTGGGTCCAAGGGAACAAACCAAGAGGCAATGGAGCTTAAGAAGAGAGTTTGGGCACAATATGGAATGGTGCCACCTCCTGAAGACAATCTCTGAACCTGCTAAGTCCTTATGTCCCTTATTGCCTTGAGTGCTGAATTGGATGAATATTTGCTCTTGGCTGCTGATATTGATGATTTGGTCATCTCTGCTGAAAACTGTTCAAAGTCTGCTGATTCATGTTTTGCTCTGATCACATGTTTCCTTATGCACATGATCATATGTTTGCTCTGATCAAATGATGTATATCTGTAATTTCTCTGATTCATGCTCTGATAAGTTTGTTTAACTATCATCATGCTTGTAATTCCAATGATTATATGAATGATAGTTGAATATTTATGTGAATCAAGAGATAACATCTCATTATCTCAACCTGCCTGACTTAAACCTAAATGCACTTAAACAGTAATTACACTAACATATTTCTTTCAGGAAATTTGACCTTAGTCACATCTACTGAACATAAATGTAATAAGTGTAGTCAAGTCACCTTTGCTTAGAGTGTATAGGTTTTGGCATCATCAAAAGGGGGGAAATTGTTGGGAATAAAATGAGAAGTTTTGATTAAGATACCAAAACCCCTTTAAGACATGCCATTTAGATAAGTCAAAATGAAATGAACATGTTTCAGGAATGTTGGAACATGTAGCTTAAGGCTAATTGAGAAGCTTAATTGTTAGGCAGTTCTTAGTGATTTAGATGCACAAGTTGAGGGGGAATACATGCCTAGAAGATTACATGAATCAAGTCCCCTCAAGGCTCAGAATCAATTTGACCTTAAAACTGCTGAAGTACCCAATGGACAACTGTGCTGATCAAGTCAGTTCAGTTATGGAACAACCTCTCTGAAGATCATTTGAATGAAACACATCATCAAGACCAAGTCTACTGATGTGTATGTCAAAAGCCCAGAAGAGTTGAACAACAGAAATGTCTCAGCATACTTGAGCTAGAACAGTTCAAAAACAAGACCAACTATGCTGATAAGGTCAAAGCTACTATACTAAAGCCATGAATGCTCAAAGACCATCAAGATATATGCATGGAAAGAGAAAGAACCAAGTCATCTGAAGAGCAAAGCCAACATTGCTGATAAGCAAAGTCTGCTAACTATTGATAAGCAAAATTGTCCAAGTAATAAGGAAAGTTATCCTTATCATTGGACCAATCATCAGAAGTGATGTCCATGTTTGATCAAGTGAATCTTGAAGTCAGACATTGGGAAGAGTACTTCTAAGTTAAGATAAAGTACTCACAGTCGTTTACTTCCCAAATTAAGGACATGTCACTTTCAAAGAAACTGTCTTCCAGTTGCAGAGTTCAAGGAAGACAAATATAGGCAATTTGAGGATGTCTCTCCAACGGGCAAATCCTCAAATTGTTCTATAAATACATGAAGTGTGGAGACCTTTGAAGGCAACCAACTAGTGATCAACAATTCTGAAGCTACAAGCTCATAAGCCTTTCATAGCTCTCAAAAGACATTCTTAGTCTTTCATACACTTCATCTAAGATGAACTTCATTGTATATCCATACAAGCTTAGAGAGATATCCTATCCTTTTACACTGAGCTCATTGTAAAGGATATCTCAACCTAGTTGGAACCAACATCAACCCTTATACCTTTCCAAAAGAGAGATAAAAGGTTGTTGTAGTAGAAGTGGTAGGAATTTACTGTTGAGAGAAGAACAGTTCAATTCTGAGTTGAGAGAGAGTACTAGGACTCTGATATCCTAGGGATCAAGGCACCAAGGAGTGGTGTGGTTGATCAAGTGCACATTGGCACTCTAAAACAAGTAATTCCAAGAGAGAAGGAATTATCCTGTTAAATCAGGGAAAGTGGATGTAGGAGCTTGGGTCTCTGAACCACTATAACTCTTGTGTTGATTTACTTTCAAAGTACTTTCATTCAAACAACACAATCATACACAGCACACAAACTGACCTTTCAAAGACATATACTTAAGACTGTGCAAAACTGTTTTAGACAAGTTTCCTGAAAATCCAGTTTAAGTGTTAAAAAGATTTCGGTAATTAAAAGGAGTTTAAACTAAAGGGTCAACCACTATTCCGCACACATAACTCATTTAGATAGTTACTCAACTATGTACTCATTATTAGTACTTAGTAGTTTGATTATATTTTAAGAGTTATACATATCAGAAGAGTTGTCCAAGATAACCTTGCTGAAGGTAATTTTACTGTAGTTTGAAAAAGTTCCAAGATTTGCATACAAGTGTATTCCCCCCCCCCCATACACTTGTTATATACTCCTTTCAGGACCAACATGGGTGTAGACAAGTTGTCGAACCACTATAAATCTCGTGTTTGATTTACTTTACTGTTTTATTTGTGTTTAATTGATTACTTGGTTAATTGATTAATCTGCATATAAAATAGACAAGATCAGTGTTCATCATAATAGTTTAGTATAAATCTTAAAGGGCTCATTGCTAATTCTGATATTCCACATTGTGTATTCTGATATTTTGAAAGATTTTTAAAAGTCTATTCACCCCTCCCCTCTAAACTTTTACTAGCTTACTCAATCTTACACTCAACTAGGGACCAACAGCATCAAATGTTTTAGATTTATCTCTTAAGAATTCAATCCAAGTAAACCTAGAAAAATCATCTACCACAACAAGTGAATACCTTTTTCCTCCAATGCTTTCAATTTCCATAAGACTCATTAAATTCATGTGCAACAATTCAAAGCAAAGATGTGTAGAACAATGTGACAGCATTTTATGTGACACTCTTACCTGCTTACCTTTTTGGCATGGTCCACATACAATGGGTTTGTCAAACTTTAAGTTTGGTAATCAATTCACAGCTTCAGCACTGGCTAGCTTTTTCAATGATCTATAATTTGCATGACCCAATCTTTGATGTCATAAGACATTTTCATTATGTTTTGACAAATTACATACATTGTTTGTTCCAATAAAATAACAATTATCAGTTGACATAGTACCAGTCATTAAACATTCATCATCTCTATCAAGAACATAACATGAATCTTTGTCAAATTTTACATGCAAATTATCATCACACAATTGACTTATACTAATCAAATTAGCAAGCAAGTCATTAACATGCGAGACATTCTTAAGCTTAGGAAAACCTTCAACATTTAAAGTTCTTTTCCAATGATTTTTCCTTTTGAACCTCCACCATATGTAACATATCCACTATTTACAATAACATAATCAAATAAGTAGTCAATTTGTCTTATCATATGTCTAGAACAACCACTATCAAAATACCATAGACTAGGTAAACATGCTTTCAGAGAAGTGTGGACTGCATTATAGGTAACATCGGATTTCTTTTCCAAGTAGATTTTGAGAAATGTTTCTTTCGATGTGACAACTTTTTAGGTAAAGATTTCTCATTAGCAAAATCTTTCTTCATTTTCAGGCAATAAGAACGAATATGACCTAATTTAGAACAATAATGACAAACAAGTGACTTTTTAAAAGTTTTAGCTTAGTGAGGTTTTGTTTGTGTTGATGCTTCAACATATATTTTAGCATTAACCTTCACAAACTTCACAGGATTTTCAAAACGTTTATAAATAGATGCATTTTCACCATCATAACCTAAAGCATGATTATTAGATTTACTAAATACCAAAACATCATTCATATCAGAAACACTCTTTTCATATTTTCTGAAACTTAGAGTATAACTTTTTCAATTCTTCCTTTAGTTTGCAGAGTTCTAAATCTCTTCTGGTAAGCATAACTTCTAGTTTAGTAGTTGTTCCTTTCGAATCCTCATTCTTTTTATTCAAAGAATCAAAAGTGAGTTTCTGAGAGTTTCAATCCTCAAATAACTTCTCGTATTTAGAATCTTCTGTCCTCATTCATGTATCATCAACAAAACCATTAAAATAGTTCAAATTTGGGTGATTCTAACTTGATGTTGTTGCAGATGTTGTAACGTATATTTCAACATTAGAGTTTATTTCATCCAGATCATCATCTAAAGAGTCATCATAATCAAGCTGAGTATGAAAAGCAACTTCAATTTCTTTCGATTTAATATTTTCATCATCTGAATCATCACTCAAGGTTGCACTAAAATTCAGTTTTTGTTTGAGTCTAGTATTGACACATTCATTTGCATAATGTCCATATCCAGAACATGCATAGCATTGAACTGATTTTCTATATTTAGGATCATACCTTGGTATACCTTCACTTTGTGATAGTCTCGGTTGAAATTTACTTCTTCTCTAGTGGTGGTGTTGATGTGTTGATTTGGATCTTTGGTTGAATATTCCCTTTGGATCTGTTCATAGTTTTCTTTAAAAACTTGTTAAAATTCTTATTGAGAAAGGTCATGTGGTCAGGATTGTCATAACATAGGTTCAGCACATCATCATCTGAATCGATTTCAGTGATAATTGGCTGGATTTCAGAACCTTGTGATATCTTTCCTTTGAAAATAACCACTTTTTTATCATCTTTATTTTCATCAATTTGAGTAGTGTTCATCTCATAAGTTTTAAGAATACTTACTAGCTCATTTTGACTCATCTTATTAGTATTTTTAGCCTCTTCTATAACACATATTTTGCATCAAATTTTGTAGTAACTGAACCCAAAATTTTATGAACTACTCTCACATTTGAAATAGGATCACCAAGAGAATTTGATTCATTGAAAATCTCACTTAAACGTTCATTATAAGATAATATGGTCTCATCTTCCTTCATTCGGAGATTCTCAAATTTAGTCCCTAGCATTCGAAGTTTTGTTCTTCGAACACTATCTGAACCTTCACAATGCTCTTGTAATCTATCCCAAGCTTCTTTAGAAGTAGAACAATTAGAAATAATTTTAAACATAGAAATATCAACAGAAATAAAAATAACATTTTAAACTTTAGAATTAAATCATGTTGTTGTTATCTCATCAGCCGTCCAATCAACTTCCTTCTTGAGTTGAACTTCATTGTCTTCATCACTGGAGTTTTTGGTGCATACCAACCTGTAAGTATTGTTCTCCAAGCACGTTCATCAATAGATTTGATATACATGCACATCTTAAGTTTCCAATATTCATAATTTATACCATCTAAAACGGGTGGCCTAAATGTTGTCGAGATGTGATGTGTTTCCATTGCAACAATGACACAATAAATACTAAAACACACTAATTGAAAACAAGAATCTAAACCTAGTGACGTCAGGTTTTGGCTTTGATACCAACTGAAAGTGTGCGTGTAAAATAAAACAAGACTGATGCTACACTAAATGTTATAACACTCAATACAACACTGACTCGATTACAAAATATCAAAATACGAATAGCGGAAGACTTAAAAGAATGAAAACACGGAGACACGGAATTAACTTTTTACATAGATTTTAATTTAAAATCTATGTGTGAGCCTCATGGCTAAACTTTCACTAATCAAAGAGTGAATACAAATGGTATGTGAACAAATATTCACAACGGCAACAAGACTTCGATAATCTATCTAGTCTAAAGATGGCTATGTAAAACACTACCAAAATCTAATTTAACTCTATGATCTCTCTATCAAAAAAGTATAGAAAAGTTTGTGTTGTACATGAAGTTTGAACTTTTCGGTACAGCGACATGAACATGCCAATGGCAATTAATTCCTAATAGGATAAACGCTATTTTATGACTTAAAAAATGGCACTTCATTTTGGGATTAATGGCCTATTTATAGGCGTGAAAATGGAGCCTAAAACCTTCATCCATGATCTCCTAAAAAATAGGATCTCATTCCTTCTTTTTCTCTCAACCGCCTTCTAGGTTCTACCAGCCAATTCTGAACGCTTTTTCAAAGCAACCGCATGATCTACATCATTGTGCAACCTTCCAGAACCTTCCAGCCTGGAACCGTGTAGAATATTCTAAATCTTCAACCTGCGATGTTACAACATCCAAAGCAGCATTAGCTAGAACTTAGAAATTAGACTTGGAAAAAATAAGAAAGATCGAATTAAGATGTTGCAGCCTTATGTGATAACATCTTCGATAATATCACCAAGTCTTCAACATCAACAGTTTTCAATACTCTACTGAGCGCATTGCAAGCCTATCCACTTATATGACTTCGCAATAGAGAAGCTCATATCGCTCTTAAAAATGACTTGATTGAGCACATATGGCAAAAATTCGGCACTGATAATTAAACATGTAATTTTTGTTTTTTGCATTGCTGTATTTTATCCATTTATTTGTAACTTAATTTGTTTATTTACTATATTGTATTTCAAATTTTCAATTCTTGTAATTTATTTTATTTTTGAGATTGTACTTTATTTTAATTGTATGGTAAAATGATTTTTTATTACCATTTATAAATTATTAATCCCAAATAATTTAATAGATTTCTTACATCTTTTAAATATAATAAAAATTGATTATATATAATGTATAATTAAAATATAATATATTTGAAGGTTGGGGTGGGTTGTTAATAAAGTATGAAAAATTGAAAAGTAAGACGGGTGTGTATGTGGAGGAGCAGAAAATTATTTATTTATTAAAAGGTTAGGGTATGGAGATTGGGGAGGGTATGGTCCATATGGATAAAGATAACTTTTCCTAATGGCTCATAGGCCCAGTGAGAGGAGAGTATAAGTAATTTGTTAAAATTGATTAAAAATAGGGTTTGACTATATGCACCTCCATTTCGGAGAGATGCACTCCCCCGATTTATGCACTCCCCCGATTTATGCACTCCCCCGATTTATACACTCCCCGAATTTTAGGTCACATCCCCCCTCAAATGTCATAAATACCCCTCCTTCATAAAAATCATATTACTACCCCCCAAATCCTTCAACTTCTTCCTCCTCCATTTCTTCTTTCATCTTCTCCCCCACCCCTCAGCCCTCACCATCACCGTCGGCGACCTGCCCCTCCATCACCCGTCGCCGGCGACGCCACCCCCTCCCTCCCTCGCCGAGCCCGTCGCCTCCCCTCCCCCCCCCCCCCACCCGCTTGTAAAAATAAAAAAATTAAAACAAAAAGAACAGATCACGGCCGCCGCGACCGTCCCCTCCCTCCCTCGTTGAGCCCGTCGCCCCACCCCCTACTTTAAAAAAAAAAAAAAAAAGAACAGATTGCGGCCGCCCCCTCCTCCCCCCGACGCCGACACACCCCACCCCACCAGGTTTCCCCCCTTTCCCAATGTTAGGGTTTTCTGCAAAAATGCAGAAAACACTAGTTTTTTTCTTTTCTTTTTTTTCAATTTTCGACCGTATAAGGTCGATTAAATACACCTTCGTCGACAAATTGTTGTCGACGAGAGTGTATTTGATCGACCATACATAGTCGAATTTTAAAAAAAAATTTAATTTTCGACCAACCGTTTCGACCATATACATTCCCGTCGACAACGATTTGTCGACGAGAGTGTATATTGTCGACACTGGTTGGTCGAAAATTGAAAAAAAATTGTGATTTTTTTGAGTATATGGTCGACCATTTCTTTTTTTTTTTTTTTTTTGAGTTGATGGTCGCCGGAAATGTTGTCTCCGGCGACCGAAAGTTGTGTGTTAGGGGAAGGTGAAAGAAATGAAGGTGGGGGTGCATTCAGTAGGGAGGGTGCATCTAGTATAGTGTATATTTAATGATTGGTATTTTAGGTTTTTTACCTATTATTTTATTAATAAAACTGAAAGGGGGTGCATCTCTCCGAAATGGAGGTCCATATAGTCAGACCCTTAAAAAAATTTTTTTTTTTTTTTTTTTGAGAACACAAACAGGGATGAGGGGAATAGAAATTAACAAATCATATCCCTAATGTGTTGAGGAATTCCATCTTCAATCCAATCTTGAGACTTTGAAGAGGTTCTAACCATTTGAGCCAAATTGTGTGCTGCTTTGTTGTGCTCTCTAGAGATGAACTGACAATCCCACACTAGGAGTTCTCTCAAGAGACGATTCACCTGCTGCTTTGCTTGGTGTTCTGCTCCATTAAAATGCAATTGACCATTGATCATATCAATAGTCTGTTTTGAATCGGATCTAATTCCATCAATTGGAAGATGTAAAGCCTTACAATTCTGCAATCCGATGAAAATTGCTTGGATTTCAGCTTCTAAAACAGAATTGGGTCTTGGGATGCTCATATAGCCTGCCAACTTAGTACCAGAGTGATAATTGTGCAAAATATAGCCAACAGCAAACAAGCTTTTGTCAACATTATATGCTGCATCTGTGAACAGGATGTTCTTGTTATCATCAACTTTATCTCCTCTTGTCCTTCTCCAGCTGCTTTTCACCATAATCCCAAGATTCCTTTCCTTTTGAAAATCCTCCACAAACCTCAAAGCCCAGTCCGCTGAGACCTTACAATTATGCCTAGTTCTATTATGGTTATTTGCATCAGAATGTAAGAAGTTACATCTCTCCTTCCAAATAGCCCAAGCAATAGTAAAAAAGGAAATCAACTCATCCCCTCTTGTTTTAAAGAAAAAATCTAGAATTCCAGCAAAACAAGCCATACCTGCCCTCTTTATTTTGCTCCAAAAACCATGCGTTTTCCAGACTTGCTTCGCAAAAGTGCATCGAACAAGTGCATGGATAATGTCAGACTTTGCTTCTCCGCAATATAGGCAATGTGGATCAATAGGCACATGATGCTGATTCATATTCTCTTCAGTGGCAATGAGATTCCGAATTAATTTCCATCCAAAAATCTTAACTTTGGGAGGAAGTTTCAGGCTCCACAATCTTTTGTATTGCTTCCTAATAATGTCCATATTCGACGAGGCCGACTTCTCATCATTTGCTCTCCCAGTGTCCAACGCAAGAGCATGCTTATAGCCTGATGCAACTGTAAATTGACCATTTTGGTTGTCTGGCCAGGTTAAGCAATCCTCCAATTCAGCCCCAATTAAAGGTGTCTCTATAATTGCGGCAACCTCATGTGGAAGAAAAGCTTGTTGAAGCAGTGGCACATTCCATTCATAGTTATCCTTAATGAATCGCTTCACTTTGGATCCACTTGCTATCCTGGAACGGATGTAGCTCCCATGCAGGCCAGGAACCCATCGATGATTGAATATGTTAATTGATTCTCCATTCCCCACTTTCCATAGCGTTCCACTGTCAATGATACCCCTTCCCCATATTATGGATCGCCAAATATAAGATGGATTAGATCCTATTTCAGCCTCCATGATGTTAGTATGGCGGAAATAGCGCGCCTTAAAAATGGTACTTGCAAGTGTTTGGGGATTTTTTAGCATTCGCCACACTTGCTTAGAAAGCAGGGCTCTATTAAAGAGAATCATACGACGAAAACCCATACCTCCATCTTCTTTCTACTTGCACAGTTCATGCCATCTCGTCCAATGCATTATTGTGTTTTCACCATTCATGCCCTACCAAAAATTTGCCATGGTGCTTTCCATTGCTGCACAGATAGAAGTGGGAATCCGAAAGCATGACATTGCATATGACGGCACTGCTTGAAGCACAGATTTAATAAGAATCTCTCTACCCCCTTCAGAGAAATGTTTGTGGCTCCAGTTGCTTATTTTTCCCCTGACCCTATCAAGCAAATATGAGAACTGAATCTTTTTTGACCTTGATGAGAGAGCTGGAAGTCCTAAATACATTTCATGCCCCTGGACTGATCGAATGTCCAGAATTTCCTTAGCCATCCTGATATTCATGTTGCTGGTTTTAGGACTGAATGTTATGGCAGACTTCTCGAAGTTAATCAATTGTCCTGAAGCTCTTTCATACGTTTCCAGACATTCCTTGATCCCTTTGCATTCCTTTTCTGAAGCTTGAAGAAAGATAATGCTATCATCTGCAAAGAATAAGTGTGACACTATCGGGGCTGACCTTGCTACTCGAAGACCCGCAATAAACTTTGATTCAACAGCCCTTGTTAATAGAGAGGAAAAGCTCTGTGCACAGATAGCAAAAAGATAGGGGGACAAAGGGTCACCTTGTCTAATTCCTCTTGATGGCCTGAAAGTATCTGAATGAACACCATTGACCTTGATTTCGTAAGAGACTGACGTGACACACTTGAGTATGAGCTCAATCCATCTTTCAGAGAAGCCCATCCGTCGCATTGTTGCCATGAGAAAATTCCATTCCACTCTATCGTATGCCTTGCTCATGTCAAGCTTTAATGCTGCAAACCCTTTCTTGCTTTTCGAAGATTTAATCCAGTGCATGCATTCAAATGCTACCAATATGTTGTCGGATATTAACCTTCCCGGGACAAAAGCACTTTGGTATTGATCAATAATGTCATTCATGATTTGCCGAAGCCGGTTTGTTATTGTTCGTGCAAGGATCCGATAGCTTACATTGCAGAGGCTGATAGGCCTAAAATGAGTTACCAGAGTTGGACTTTTCACCTTGGGAATGAGTGAAATGGTTGTGTTATTCCATTTATCCACATTTCCATTATGATTCAGAATATGGAGAATCTGCCTAGAAACCTCTCCTCCAATTGTATCCCAGTTGTTTTGATAGAATGATGCAGGGTAACCATCGGGCCCTGGTGCTTTTCCGGGATTTAAATCCTTCATAGCTCTCTTTACTTCCTCTTCTGTGAATGGCGCATCAATCATCCTGCACATGTCCGGTGTCACTCTTCGTGGAACACAGCTTGTAGCCTGTTCAGTGTTGAAAGGAGAAGTCCCACTTGAAGTGAATAGATCCTGAAAGTAATTAGAGAACGTATTCCGAATATCTTGATCTCTTGTCATCCATTCTCCCCCTCCCCCTTGAATTCCACGAATCCAGTTTAAATTTCTCCTCATGCTTGCCCTTGAATGAAAGAACTTGGTGTTGCGATCTCCTGCTTTCAACCAATCTGCCCGAGCTCTTAGCTTCCAATGGTGTTCTTCTTGAGTAAGGAGACTCTCCAGCTGCAATTCCAGATTATTTAGCTTGGTTATATCAGGAACTTTTGAGTCATCATCAATCTCTCTTGCAATTTCTGCTTGAAGGGCTTTGATCCGTTTGGGAATTGGCCCTCCCTTTTGTTTAGCCCATGTTTGAAATGTGCTACCACAATTCTTGAGTGTATCTGAGAGATCCCCATCCTTGCCGATTCTATTCCATGTCCGAGCAACCATTGATCTGAAATCAGGCTCTCTAAGCCATGAGTTCTCGAATTTGAAATTATTTTTGAAATTGAGGCGAGCTTCACATGGTCTTGGGGTACAATGAATCCAAATTGGTCGATGATCCGAACAAAAAAAGTCCAAATTCTTTGCTAGAAAGTGAGGGAACAGATGCATCCAATTTTCATTAGCTAGATATCTGTCTAGTTTCTAACGAATAAGAAAATTCCCTTTCCTTTTGTTGTACCAAGTGAACTTAGAACCTGTTGTTTGGATGGTTTGTAGTTCATTGTACACAAGTACATCATTGAATTGCTGTATTCTCCATGGTGGTGTTAACTCTCCCCCATTCTTTTCCCAATTAAAGAGTGTCTCATTAAAATCTCCACCAATAAGCCAAGCTTTAGAGTCCATATTATTATACTTATGTAATCGTTTTAACAACTCCCAAGAATGTTTACGAAGAGCAACAATAGGGTTTCCGTAGAAACCTGTAAACCTCCATTCTTTTGCATCATACTTTATATCACAATCAATATGTCCAGGCGAGTAAGACAAGACACTAACATTCATTTCATTCCACAAAAGGAGTAAACCACCCGACATTCCATTAGCATCCACATGAAAAGAAAAACGAAAACCAAGCTTAGACCTAATCCCATCTACATGTTAGGAAAGACACTTAGATTCAGAAATAAATAAAAGGGAAGGATTATGCTTCTGGACCAGCCTACTAACACGATCTAACGCACGAGTTCCACGAACCCCTCGTGCGTTCCAGCAAACAAGGATCATTCTCGTTGGCGGGGCTGATCAACCTCAGCCTCCGCCGGTCCTGGTACAGCAATGTCCTCCCCATAAAGTTCAAACATGCTTCTGGCTCTCTTGAACAGATTCACATCTTCCATTTCCCTCTCACGATATTCTTCCCACACCTCCATTGTATCCCCCATTCCTTCCAGAAAGGCTCGTTTCTTGCACTGCACCATGTTGCTCCTGTTAGAAGTAGTATCATTTTCTTCAGTCCTTCGTTCAGTAGCTCTATCATCAAGTCTGAGTGGGTGTCTTTTCCAAAAGGCTTTTTCACGAACAGGTTCATATGGGGTTTCTCCTTCATAGATTACTTCAACATAGGAGGTAAAATCAAAGTTCCTGAAATCTCGCCCCACATAATGGGTAACTCTGTAATCTTTTCCATTCTCCACCTCCATAAGAGGCTCCTTAACCATTCTATGCTCATAGCCCCTGGGGATAGTAAAAGACAATGGTGCCAAAAGTATACCTGTTCTCGGATCCATCCTTTGCATGCTCCATCCAGCTCTTGTTTCTGCATCTCCTTCTTGGATATTCTTTAGAGGCATCAGATCAGTAAAGTTGTGGACCACCGTGCGAGGAGGGTAGGCCCGCACCTCTTGCTGCTCATCATCACTATCATCAATGACCACTGCCTTGCCTCTTTCCTTTCTCATGACATCCTCTCGGTTCATCTGCTGAGTTTGCATGAGCACCTCTTCCTCTTTCTCAAGAAGTCTTAGAAGTTGTTGCATGTCAGATTCAGAGGGACAACTTCGAGTTTCAGTCTTCAACCACTCCGGAAAGAAACGGTGGTTTGTGCACCATTCATCAGTTTTTCCTATGGCCAAAGCACATTC
Source organism: Galeopsis tetrahit (assembly GCA_963675135.1). Lineage (NCBI taxonomy): Eukaryota > Viridiplantae > Streptophyta > Magnoliopsida > Lamiales > Lamiaceae > Galeopsis > Galeopsis tetrahit. Next base: position 38,968,886 of record OY776122.1, read on the forward strand.
TTTTTCGACATGGTCTAGTTTCCCACAAAGAAAACAAAAGTCAGAAAGTCTTTCATATCTGAAAAAGACTGTTACCTTTTCCTCATCTATGGTAGTGCTAGCACATCGGCATAGTTGTTGGCACGTATCCACCATCACTCTGATTCTAAGACATTCGCCCCATGCCTGTTCTCCATCCTCCGTCTCAACTTCTAGCACTTCTCCAAGGATACCACCAACACGGAACCCCATCGTTTTATTCATCGCATGGAGCTGCAACCCATGGACTTGAATCCAGAAAGGCACAAGGTGGATCTTCAAGTTTGAAAGCTTTTCATGGCCATGCAGTTTCATCAGAGCAACAAGAGACTTTCTGAGGTTCCATGGCTGTCGGTGGAGAACCATGTTCATCTCTTCTTCCTGTTTGAAGACCAACAGGTATGTTTCCTTTCCAAGAAGGGTAACTTTGAGCTCCTCCTTGATATTCCACACTCTCTTGAGAAGTGCCTTTAGTTCTTGCAGATTGATCGGCCTTCGAGCAACAAACTTCATAGCCAGAGCAAATCTTGGGATGATGAGTTCCTCCTTCTTAACAGCAGCATTTTTGTGTTCTTGTTCAACTAGGGAGATGTGTTTGAGTTTTTCTTGAATAGTTTCAATCATGATGAAAGGGTATGAAGATAAAGAGGCACACGGATGGTAAGGCACTAGTGTATTCTGCCCTTTCATTCTCCCTTCCTCTATATATAGGCCTCGAATTAGATGAAATCTGTGGGTGATGTACAACTGTTTCCAAGACAAACTATGAGTAGTGTGTCTTTTGCGTGAAACATAAAATCCCCAATATTCAAAACACCCAATCCAGTTAAGATCTGCCATAGATATTAAGCCTGTGTTGAGAAGGCTTGACGAACACCTCCAATGGAGCCGCAAGTGATTATCACGCAGTATTAATGAGAAAACCCCACGCTCCAAATCACAATGATTGAAGATCTTCCGGAAACCAAGAAATTAGAAAAGGAAGCAAAAAGCGGAGTGTTTGGGCGAAAAGGGTTGTTTGGATAAAAGGTTTATGGATTTAATTCACAAAACAAGAAAAAAGGAGTAGGGGGAATCTGGCCGGCATACAAAACGTCACCGGAAGAGAGGAAGAAAATCCAAGAATTTCTTCAGGAAGGCTCATAAGGATTCTTCTCAAGAGAGAGAAACCAGAGAGAGGATTCGTCTTTCAAATTCATGGAATTAATTGTGGATCCAAGATCCAAAAATGACCCTTAAAAAAAATTATATATGTGTTTTTCCTTCATTCCATCAAAAGTTAAGTTTGGTGTTGTACGTAAACAATGAAAAATTGTATTCTTTTGTCAATTTTTTAGAGCAATCATGCCATCATCTGTTTTTGTGAATTTACAACCAAACTTTTAGAAGTAGGTTGCTTTTGTTTTTTGTGATAAGCAGCTTTTTGGCTTCAGTTTGACGGATTTTTTTTTGCTATGATGTAACCTCTGATCAGACTTCCACATCTTGGTATGATATCATTAGCTACAAATGATTTGCTGAAAGAATTAGAGGAGCTTCTCAAGTTGAAAATGTTGTATTTATAAGGCTAATCCTCAACTTCAATCTGGATAATTATGATGAATGATACAAGAAGCGAATCATAAATCTTCTATTAATCATAAACCTCGTGTCAACTTTCTATTGCAGGAATATCTAACATCTATTATATACAATATTCTTGCATTTGAAGTGAAATTGGAATAAAAAAAGATTTATGTGGGTACAAATAAAGACTTACAAGATGGAAGTGATGTGCTCCTAACGATGATCTGGATGAAATTTGGAATGAGATGAAAGTTGCTAATGATGATAATTCATTAAGTGCGACAATAGTGCTGATCAATCTAAGAAATAAATTGTCATTCTAATTCATAGTAAAAAATACATTATTACAATTCTTCACAAAATTACATACTTAACTTAATTACCTAACCTTGTTCAAAACTCAAATTCTACAATACAGACACAGGAATTCTACCTAGTGTTTTTCAGATTACATCCACCATGTTGCCAAGAAAAAAACCTAAGATCCAATTAAAACATACTTCATCCAATTTCCATTTTTTTCTGCATTAATTCGCTTATATGCAAATTCACGTTACATCCCTAGCTGTTGGCCCCATTGAAGGGTCTAACCATTCAAAATACCTTGCTGGAAAATTAAAAACAAATTACAAGAGGAGAATAATTTAATAACAAATTCAACTCGAGACTTACCTTCCAAGCTTTGCAACCGTAGAACCTTTGACCAGGATTACCTTCAGTCCAAGAGGTGCGCAAACGTGCCTCATTTCCACACAAACACACCGTAAACCTATCTCCTGCAGTGGACAACAACGAGGAGCAAGTTTTTTGGGTGGGGCTGGGAAGGGAGGTGTTTGCCCAAGTGTAATATTTTATTATTTGGGTTAATTGTTGCCCCGCCCCATAACCCATTCTCCTTTTAAAATAAATAAACAAATATGACTGCATATTTTATTAAAAGGAAAAAGGGTATGCTGAGTACACGTGGAGAGTCAAAATATTGGCTACTTAATGGACCAAAATCAAAATGACTAATGCATGTGGACCAAATTAAAAAATAGGCCAAGTTAGTGGACTGCAAAAACTTTAAATCCTTCATAAGCATGAAAGCTTTAATAGTAACATGAACACTATCACATAATATAGCATAGCAGTCTCAACAAAACTAGCCAATCTAAGTGGCTTGAGCTCTCTCAAAAGAGAGCAAGGCCTTCTTCATCTAAACGGGAACCAAACTCATGGTATACGGCACCACAATAGGAGAAAACATGGATTTTGGTCCCAAACTCGAAACATCACACAGTCGTTTCATCTTCCTCGTCTCGAATTGAAACATATAGACGACAGCTGACACGCGCATAAGCAGCATTCCATCTTTGGAAGCCAAAGGATCCATCCAAGCAATTGTATCTCTGCTCACACGGCTCTCAACTTTTTCAGATAATTTATATCCTACGACCGGATTTTCGTTCTCAAACTCATCCAACGAGATAGAGATCTTCAACTCCCATCGAGAAATAAAGCAATCTTCTAAAGTCCACAGTTGGAGTCCATCTTCCGAGATCATCACGTAGGAAAGCTTGCCCTCTGATTCGCCTATACACATTTCAGGGATGCTATCCATCTCAGGGAAAGGCGAAGAAATCAACCAAGAAAACTCGTTCTGAGGATCGAACATGAGGATTTTGCAGCCATCAGTATGCCAATACAAAATCCCATCCACAAGAACACCTTTGTTCTTGTTGAGATTGACATTGCAGGGGCAAAATTCCTTGGATCTAGTCCACAACCTAGTTTTCGATGAATAAATATCAAACAAGAAACAGCATTCTTCATCATCTTCTTGTTCCATTTCCATTTTACTTACTGCAACTAGCTTAAAATCTGTGGACTTATCAATTGGGTTTCGAGACGGGTCAAAAACGAGGGCAATGCTGCTATCTTGAGGAAGATGATTAGGCCATTTTACACTTACATATTGTCTATTCAAGGGGTTGCAGACATAAACCCTAGGGTCGGAAATCGGGAAGCAACTTCGACAACATAATAGCCCATTGTTTAACGACATAATCACAACATTTTGAGGAAGAAAATTCAGAAGGGAACGCCAAACTTTGGGAATTTCAGTATCTATTGGAATGTAACTGATAGAGTCGATACCTTCATAATCTGAAAATTGGAAAATCTCCTGGAAGAAAAAACCAGAAACTGGTTCCTTTTTCTGCAACTGAAGGCCGATGAACGACCGATCGCATACGAGATTTTGCCACTCTTTAGAAACATTCTTCAAATTGTGCAATTTTTTGGCGGATAATCGGCTGAGGATGTTAGTGGGAATGTCATCATTTGCAAACCAGCGTCCCTTCATCTTCTGCAAAATTGCATTTCAGAGTCGAAAATTTTAGATACTGACAAATAGGGGTTCTACCTAATCAGCAAATCAAGCATTCGAAAAAAATATATCACCTAATCTAATTCTAAAATCAGCAAATCAAGCATTCGAAAAAAATATATCACCTAATCTAATTCTAAACTAGTAAATAAACAACAATCGACTAAAAAACCATAAGTACTAAACTACTAACAGTAACTACTTATCTCAGTATCTAATGATTCTCATCTACAATTCTACAAAATCGAAACAAAGTAAATGAGTAAATCAAACGATTCAAACCCAAGTCACAACTCACAATCAAATTTGCAAAAATCTTACCCCGTGTGTGTGTGTTTGAGTTTGTCCTCTCAGTCGACGGTGATAGAGCTTGGGCTGTGCTACGGTGGCCGGTGGGCGACGTTAATCAGCGGAGTGATGGCAGGCGTACAGGCGCCAGGCTGTGGGGAGCGCGCGCCGGTAGCGTGGGAAGCGCCGGTGACTTAGTGGGTGTGTGCGCAGAATTGAGAGTTGGATTTGGAGATTGTATAGAGTAATACTCAATTCTATTTTATTTATAATATACCGTAATTCATTTAACCTTTTGTTTTTCAATCATATATAATGTTTTACACTTTTTAATGTAAATTAAGAGTTTATTAACAAAGTAGGACATTCCATAAGTGTTTTAAACAAAGTAAGACAAAATTTTATAGTAAAACAATTAAGGACAAAATAGCCTACAAATTCCCCATTCTACCCTTATTTTCATATAATTCGTGTAAAGTCAGGTTTGTTCAAGAATATCCCACGATTTCGATTGAATTCAAATCGAATAGTCTCTTCTCTCATGTAGTCAAAGAATTTTCAAAAATTTGATCAATTTCCATTGATCAATTTCTAAAATTCCAAAATTACAACAAAAAAATTTTTGCGGGGTGAAATTTCACGAATCTCTTTGAGTTACTGCATTTTTGTTTCAATTGAATTTGGGAATTTTCTAGAACTGTGTTAGTAACTCCATTTTGAGAATCTGCAGTCATAATTTTCGTAAAACAACATTCTTCAGTTTCGAATTTTAGTGTGCATATGGTATTTCGATTTTTTGTTCATTTGATATATGAATTTCTGAAAATCGTTTCGGGCAAAAAAAACCATCGAAATCTGCAAACAATGGAGTCATCAATCATATTGAAGATCGATTTCGATGGCCGGAGTAAACTCATTCCAATTACAGAAGCCACATCGTTTCAACATATTACTGATGTAATTAATAGGAAGTGGCCTTCTATATCCCCAGGTAAATATTCGTTTCTTTACTCAGTGGGTGGAATTAAGAATTGTTGTTTAGACTGTGACTCAGATTTTGATGGTCTGAAAGAGTACTGCAGAATGACATCAGAAAAATTAGTGAATATATCTATTGATATTGTTGTAGATGTTATTCAATCTAATGCTATTGAATCCTTAACAGGCGATTCTATGTTACATTTTGATGGGAATGCACATATAATTGATATTAATTCCCAGAAGTCGTCTTTAGATAGAACTCCAAACAATCTGTCTAATAAGGATTTTATTTTGACTAAGTCTCAAACTTCTGTGTTTAATGAATTTGTTGGATTGGGTAGATTACCTCTCTTTGATATATGCCCATCTGAGAAGAAGGAGTCCTATTTATCTGATCACTGGACCGATTCAATGAAAGTTGGAGCTACATTTTCTGGTGGTGCTCCTGAGTTCAGAGTTGAACTCATAAAGTACAGTACAAAACTGAATTTCAAGTTTACATACCTAAAAACTGCCCAAGGTATGTATATGCAGAATGTAGTGAGAAGACATCATTCAATTGTTCTTAGTTTATTAAAGCTAAACAGTCTCCCTTGAAAAATGGATTCATTGTTCACAAAGCTAACCTAGTGCACACATATGTAGGAAATCTACCTAGTGCACTAAGATTATTAAAGAACTTGTAATTGAGAGTGTTAAATTCAATCCAAACATTAGAGGTAAGAATATTATAGATGAAATTAACGTTGATTACGGTTTTTGTATTCCTTACTATAAAGCTTGGCGCGGTATAGAGGCAGCGAGGGATGACATATTTGGAAGTTATGACGAATCCTACGATCAACTTTGTTGGTATAGTGAAGCTGTTAAACGTACAAATCCTGGTAATATAGCTGATTTAGAGATAGATAGCACTACTCACCATTTTGAAAGGATTTTTATTTCTTTCTATGCTTGTAAAGAAGGATTTAAACACTGTAGACCTATGCTGTTTATCGACGGTACTTTCATGAAAGGGAGGGCAAAAGGAGTGTTACTTGTTGCTACTTTCATGAAAGATGGAGATAATGGTATGTTTAACTCAGTCTAATAATAAAATATATAGTTTTATGCTCAGTTTTATATTATTCATTTCTTTACTTGCCAATATTAAATTCAGTTTATGTCAATGTAGGATTATTCCCTGTTGCCTTTTTTGTGGTATCTGCTGAAAATAAATGTAACTGGGCATGGTTTTTGAACAAAATTAAGGACTGCATATTCCATCCGGAACAGATCATATTTATATTTGATAGGAACACAGGTCTCATGTCAGCCTTTTATGATGTATGGGAACATCCTCCACATTCCTACTGTTTATTCCATCTGATAATGAATCTCAAGGGGAGATATGGAGGGGGGTGGAATACGCAGCACCGAGAAAATATGGCTGACTTATTCAAGCAGTGTGCATACGCACCCAATGTACGCATATTTAACGATAAGATTAAGAAATTCAAAGAAGTTGGTGGTCGAATTGCAGAAATATGGCTTGAGGACTTGCCTTATTCACACTGGGCTGTTTCTCATTCACCTAACATCAAGAGATATGGTGAAATGACTTCAAATGCTGTTGAATCTTTCAATTCCTGGATACAGGAGTCCAAGGGATTACCCATTACTCATATGATTGATTCAATAAGGTCAAAATTATCCCAGTGGTTTGTTGATAGGAGAATAACCAGTAGTAATTGGTCTGGTTTGTTGGTTCCTTCGAAGGAGGACCTCTGGAACGAACATCCAAATATCAGTGCATCGTGGAGGGTCACAGTCTACCCCAATGGACAGTTTCAAGTAGCTTCAAAGACATCAGTCACTGTTGATCTAGAACAGAAATTCTGCACATGTTTTCAATGGTAAGTAACTAGATTCCCATGTGTTCATGCGGTGGCTGTTATTAAGAGATATTGTTCCTCTATTTCCAATGTTGTTGAAGACTGCTTCATGGTATCAAACTATAAACAATTCTACAAGGTTGATTTAATGTCAGTTCCACAAACTGAGAAATATGAATGGAAGCCGACGATGGACAGTGAAAAAGTACTTCCACCTATTCTGAATAAACCTCCTGGTAGACCAAGACAAAAACGAATTACCTCGTATGGCGAGTTTCGTCGTGTCAAGCCTACAAACTGCTCTATATGTGGGAAGAAAGGTCCACATGATCCTTTAATGTGTGCTGCAGTTTTTGGAACTGATGTAACAAATATTTACCATTGAATTGTAATTAGATTAGATTTAGTTTATTGCTCAATAAACTATTGTCTACATTTGTTTCTCAATGCATGATTCTGTAATACTTATTGTGCAAGAATCTTCAACATTTTATATCATTATTCCACTTGTTTTACATTGAAGAAATAATTACGTATACAATATTATATCTCATGTGTATTTATTATTCCATGCATATTTAGAGTCATACCGGTCTCAGACCCACTAAATAATAAATATGAAAATATTTAAATATTTTATAAACAGTTTAAATGATCAAATCAATTATGTGTATTATATCTTTAATTGATCACATCAATGTTGTGTATAATATTGTTCGGTCCCAGCAGACCGTAAAAAACCATCAGGTTTTTACCATAAACCTTTATGCGGCGCATATACGTGTAACATACCCGTATCAGATCGAATAAATCGTTATTCTGAAAAATGGATCTAAAGTTTGTAAATACCCTTAAATGATCGCATCAACGTTTTGAATGTAATGGCCCGGACCATCCAAACTTGTAAATAAACTCAGATATGCACTCATTCTGCATTGTCTGCAACGCATATATGTACTGCATATATCAAATGACACTACATATATCAAATGTCAGTGCATTTTCCTAGATATTCATTCATTAACAGATTTATTACGTTTGTATCGTTGTATTCTTTAGTACCTTTCAACAATCACAATACATATTTATGAAATTCAAAAAGGATAACATACATACATATAAATCCCATCCAAAAAAAAAAAAAAAATTACACAACCATATGCAAAATCCCAAAATACTAATATATCAAATGACAATGCATATATCAAATGACAGCGCGTATATCCAATGACAATGCATATATCAAATGACAATGCATATTCGTTGATATCCATGCATTAACAGATTGTATTTCGTTTGTATCGTTGTAGTTTTAGTTTTAGTGCCTTTCAACAATCACAACACATATTTATGAAATTCAAAACGGATAACATACATACATATAAATCCAATCCAAAATAAAATAAATACACAACCATATGCAAAATAACAAAATACTAATATAACAATATTTAAACAAAAGTGTTAAACAATTTAACAACCAAAAATTGTTCAAAAACTAAATCAAATAGTTAAAACAAATAAGTGTTTAAGACACTAATTTCTGAATGGCTTCACTAGACTGGGAATGTACCAATACGAGCACACAATATGAGGTTGATCGTCCATATCCATCAACGACTCGAATTCCTTCTTCATTACATCATAAATGTAGAATCTCCCAAAAGGTTCTTCCCTGAACACTATTCTTTTTTTCGAGTTTTTGAAACATATTGGTACTAGTTTATAATAATTAGGTAGTATCTCTTCCTTGAAAATTACCACTCTAGACCACGACCGACGACGCCTTGTTGCATACGTGAGTATATACATCTCAAAGAAATAACTACTTCCACCCTCTTCTTCAGGACCAAGCTGACATGCATAAATACCAATACTGGATTCGTCCAAAGCAATAATTGATAAAAACAACGATGACAATATAAACAACGGAGCTTCAAAATTACTGTATGTTAAACGATTAGGGTCGAAAGTAATAAACTCGATTTCACCGTGACCTATATATACTTTCCAATGGAAAAGACCACCAACGAAACAAGCATTATCAACAGGTGGGTTATTAAATGGAAAAGGGGGAATACTAATCCAACAGTTTGAGTTCCTTGAGTATAATTTAGATTCTGAAAGTATTCCTTCTAGATCATAAAATCTTGCAACTCTCATAATCATATAATCATCACTCTCAATGTTATAACCAAAACCATAAAACACCCACGCTTCAGCGTATCCATGAGGAATAACATGGATATCTTTTTCAGTTAAAAATGACTCCATTGTCAATGGATTCTTTAAGAAAAATCTGGCATGAACATCACCAATTAAAATCAAACCATTATCACTTCCAAGAATTTCATATTCTTCATTATGCTCTGAAATCGATCTTCTTATTGGCGGATCCTTTGTAGGTACAGTAATGTAACATATTGGAGCGTTAGCAACAGTTACCTTGTTAATCAGACAAACCTCTTTCAGTTGTTTCATTTTTTTTAGATGTGCTTCAACGAATGAACTGGAGGAGATAAATGCTCTCCATTCCGGCAATACGCACTTGAATTGCCCTAATGCCTTTGGGGGAAGAAGGACAAGGATGTCCGCTGCAATTTTCGGTGGGATCAATGTATTTTCACTCAAACGCCTCATTGTTCTTTTACAAATTAAATGAAGATAAAAAATTTCAGATGTGATGATTTTGGGTGTATGAACCCGAGAATCGAGTATGAAAGATATGTTATAATTGATGCAGCATTGTCAACTTTCAAAAGTGAAAAACTGTTGGACTTCACCATGTACATCAGTTAATTACATAATTTGTAGTGGTGTTATGCCTTTAACCTCAGGTTATGCATTAATTATTAATATAATATAATATATTAATGAATATTAACTTCAATTTGACGGTGGTTTCATCATTTGAGTTTCAAACTCATATTTCGTGTATTTAATGTAAGATAGACCCCATCATATCAAAGAGCACATCGTTTGGACTTCCCAATGTACCAAAATTTACTAAAATTAAATTAATTTATTTTTGCTTATGCGTTAAGTTTTTATTTTTTTATTTTATGAATTATTTTTTATTATAGTAATATATAATTTAATAAATATGCTTTACTAATTATTTGTATAATTCTATAATTTATTATATTAAGTTTGTTTAATTGATAATAAAATAAAAATTATATTAAAAAAAATTAAAAAATGAAAAAAAAACACAAGTGTAAGGTTAAATGCATATACATATTATATGTCGTGCATAGAGTTATTTGTGCACTACATATAATAGTACCCCGTACGTGAACTTCACGTATGTTAGTTATTAAAAGTCACAGAGTTAAATTAAAATTATTTATTAAATATTTAGGAGATTCAGAAATACAACAAATAATATTTGATAATCTCCTCCCAATACTCCTTATATTAAAAAATATTTAATACATAAAATAAGTTAAATCTTTGAAAAACAATTCATATCATATGTCGGTTCAGTTTAAAAGATGGAAGTTAAAGAGTTTAAATAAATTCTTATTCAATTATAAATGTTATCAAAACCAACTATTGAAACGAAAAGTTGCAATGCATTAACTATTATTTAATAGGCTTCTTAAACCAAAATAACACACAATCTCCATCATCATTTTTTCGAATAGAAACATCTCTAGTCTGTTAAGTTTAACATCTTTCTTCAAAAGATATCAAAAAAAATGAGTGAAACAATACCATAATACATTTCATTTGAAATACTTGAGCAACTACTTCCCAAATCACTCATCAGATTCAAATGCGTTTCTCGCATATGGGAGTCGTTTATTTCAACAGAGGAATTTGTTCAAAGGCACCTCCGTAGAATGAAAGAAGATAATAGATTCTCAATGCTCAATCAAGTAAGGAGGCAAACCCACCTATATGTTATGAATTCGTTCCTCTTGCAGTTCCATCATATAGAAGGTTTGTTCGTTCTGAAGATGAAGATTATGAAATACTTGGTACATACGATGGGGTAGTTATTTTTTGCAACACTGATGATCAGTATTCTCTTGTCAATCCATCTTCAAATGAAACATTTTTTATAAAAAATGACCATATATCAATACCTCCTCAATTTCGGGAAGCATGGGTTTATTTTTGTATAGGTTTTGACATTGATTTAAATGAATTCAAGATAATGAGGATAGCTAGATTTTGGTCGTTACAAGGATATCAGTATGAGGTGAAGTTATATTCACATAATTCAAATTCTTGGTGTTTTGTTGAATCGTATCCGTATGATAGGCCCCCTATTGCAAATGGTTTTATCGTTGGTGGTCGATTTCATTGGCAGCTAAAACTTGATGGTGGAGTATATAAAATTGCATCATACGATGCAAAGAAGGCTGTTTATGAACTAATAGATATTCCAAATTTTATACTCCCGACATGGTATGTTGAATTTCGTGCTTTGGACGAGACTACTATTGCTGTTTATTCCAGCAAGCTTAGCCCAGAAGTGAACCTAGTGAATAGATACTTTCTTCAGATGCACATCTTAACATATCATAACGATCAATCTACATGGTCAAGCTTGACGATATTCAAAGAAGAAGTTTTACCTTTTATGTTAACTATCAACTCGATTTGCTATTTGAATTTTACGAAGACCCTGATTATGTTCAAGGAAGAGCCAAATGGTACATTTTGTTCTTATGATATACAAAAAAGAGAATTTCAGGCACTGGATTCGTTAGATGCAGCCCCTGGGGTCGACCGTACATATAGTGTTTTGCATAGCCTTGTTTCTCCATTCCCCCAAAATGTATAGTAATATGTATTAAAAAACATTATTTATATAAGTTATATTGTTGTGAAATATGTCATGTAAATGTTGTTTATGAATCAATTATAAATCAATTTCGAGTTTCTGAACAATCTCATATTTTGATTCTTATTATGCGAAATAATGCAATCTATGTATGCACTAAAAAAAATTATATCATAATAACTTCATTACGACAACAATAATACACAAAATAACCCAATTAAAATTGAAAGTGTTTATTGCAAGAATTCAATATCGTAGAAGGTTTAATCTATCATAAGCATATCACATTTCACTTTCGAGATTGATTTCATCCATACATACCATAATACCCAAAATAAACAGATAAGCAACATGTATTTAATATATCTCGATGATAAATTTAGTGTTCATTTTTTAGTTTTCTTGTCAACAGTATTCCCACTAACAATCAAAGCCGACAACATCTGTGCATTCTCAAACTTCAAATAAGCAATCTCATATTCTAGCTTCTTGAAATTAATCTGCAAGTCGTTGGCTTGATTCCTCTCCTCATTTAATTTCTTAATCAGTCCATGTATAATATGTTGTCCTCTTGCACACAATGGATCATCAATCCATCTAAAAAACTTGCAGAATCCAGATTTCTATAAATTAATTTGCAGTAAAAGTTAATATTGACATATATGCGTTCATTATACCTGGTGAACATTGTTAATAAAACTCCATAATATTAAAACGAACAACTCACCAGGTACGATTCACAACCATAAAATCTCCTTCCCACATTCTGATTCTTCCAAGATGTTACGATTTTAGCATCGATTCCACAATAGCACCTTAGACGATGCACTGCATTCCCATCCCAATTATCCTCACGATTCATATATCTTAAATATGAATATTATAGTATATAGGTATTCGAATGAAAAAGCTATGAAAGTAGGGGAAAATCGTTTGCTTCTGTGCTATGTAAGGCGTAGGTCTCGAAATAAATAGGAGAATTTGTTGAGTAATGGTGATTAACCCTAATTTTAGTAACGCAATAATAAAAAATATATTAATTTTTCATAATGTCATAAATACCAAAATTATAATTGGAAAATAATCAATTAACATAAGTTTCTATATCGAAATTAGTTTTCAACGTAATGCATATATAATATATAGAATAGTATACAATGCGTATATAATTTGTATATATATATATATATCTAATGAATATAGTTTATGTAATGATATCACTGAATATATACATATATTTTACTAAGAATAAAATCAAGACAATTTCTAGATCAAAATGAACAATGTCATTCAATTCATAAGTTATGAACTCAAAAAGTTGTCAACATCTAATAAACCAAAATATCAAACCGACTGACTGACAGGGAGTTGAATTCGTAGAAGATTAGTACAATCAACTTCACACATTGTTTAAAATAAAATAAACACACATAACTAATTGTATATAAACGGATTCAGAAATGTCCCCACCATCCGGACACGCATAGCACTTGCAGCATCGACATTGTAATCACCTTTCGGAGCTTCTTCACCTTTTACAAAGCATTCAAGTAATTTGCAAACTATAATCCCACAATCTAGTGAACCAGGCACCTGCTGCATAATCTCAGATTGAATAGGATTTGAGAATTTAATCTTTAAAAATTGATGATTAGGTGCTGATTTTATGAACACCGTCGTCAACTTCGCCTCGACATACTTAACCTATTAATTTTTACAAATGAATGATAAATGTATATTAATGACAGGTTTTATTGAACGTATAAAATAAATTTAAAATTTAATTATAACAAGAGAACAACTTACCACATGCATAGCCTCTTTCAAGTATGGATCAACAGATGTAAGCTTCCTTGGACGAAGTGAGTTATAGAACGTCCATTCTCTACTCCTCACTTCCAATTTCAATAGTGTCCAGTGGCCTGTAACATTTGATCTCGTTCTTCTACCAACATCGGTTATGATAATAGGGAAGAGAAGTGTACTTTTATCAAAACTTTGTTCAAGAACTCTTTCAATCATACTTCCAAATATTAGTTGCTGGGAGATATCGCGCCTTGAAATCATTGACTAAAAAACAAACAGAAAATTATGAACTGAAACTCTAAAATAAGAAAATAATTGGATGATTTAAGTAGTTTATTACCCAACATGATGAAGTCAGTATCGTGACACCGTGGGAAGTAGGATATTGTTCCAATGCACTTGAACGTATGCAATCAGACCATGCATCTATAACCTGTTTATTTTATAAACAACAAAAAATATAATAACCGACATATGCTGTCAGACCATGCATCAATTTTTATCAGACCCAACAAACTCTTTACTGAATGATCTAATGTTTATTAACCTGATTGTCAACTGTCATCTCGTTTAGTAAGTTTATCAGCATTTGAACGGTGACATCAGTTAATGGACCATTCCCCACGTACACTGAATGGCTGAAAATGTATAAACAAATAAAATAAAAATGTTTTAATAAACACACATTGAGAAAAAAAGACACATCCTAAATATGCAAAGTTGTATATAATTAAAGTTTCAATTTACCTCGCTCCATAATCATAAAGCTCGTTAAACAATTGATTCTTCAACCCTGAAGGAGCATTCTTAACAGTTTGTAGAGAACTGTTGAATGGAGTCTTTATAATCTTTTGTCCTTTATGGTCTATTTTTTCTCCCTCCTCTTTCAAATCTCCAGTGTCGCTTAACTCATGTACCAAATTTAATTCTTTGGTCAGAACTTGAGGAGATATCAGAATAGGCTTCCTGTTATTTGCAACAGTTCTCCCCTTGATTCGATCAACCATAGAACTAGGAGAGCGAATAATCTTATTCCTTCTTCCAACTCTAACTGTTGGTCTTTGTGGACTCTCATAATTAGTTTCCCTTTCGCATTCACTCCCCACCTGAACATTACTAACCGAAGCTGTTGGCAAAAATTCTGGAGCAATAACAGGAGCTGCTGTCAAAACATCCTCCTCCCCAACCTTACTACTTGAATTTTTTACCAACTCTTCTTTTTCAATTTTATCTAGTTCTTCTAACAGCAACTCATCTTCTGTGTATTTTTCCAAAGGCTTCTTAAGCATATCGAATTCTCTCTTTAGCAATTCTATCTCATGCTCCAGTCCTAAAATAAATTCATTTTTCGCCTCCTTGTCCAGTGCATACGAAGCCCTTTCCTTCTCAAAGTCTTCCTTGATCTTTTTAATTTTAAGTTCCAGCTTCTCATTGCACATTCTCAGCTGAACCATATCATTCATACTAGTACCAATATTATCTTGTACAACCTTCTCAACTCGGATATTGCCCCCTTCTTTAATCACACCAACTTCATTCCGATTTTCAATAAATGATTTTTTCAAATCACTGCACACCCTCATCACTGTTCGATCAACGTCAATATCATCCAGTTCATCATTATTCTGAAATCCTATATCAAACGACGGACCGTCATCAATGCTTACACCCTTCAATTTTGAACTTGATCCAATATCCAAATTTACAACTGGCTCTTTACCCGACAAAACTCCTGCCCTGTCTACCGACTCAGCATTTGCATTTACATCAGCAGTTGCGCAGGATTGTCCATAAGCATTCGTAAAATTCCTAGGATTACTGTCAACACTTGCTATCCTATGTGACCTTTCATTATCCCTGAATGCATGCAGTGAATTGTACTGTTCTACCTCCCAATCATTTATCTTCAAACAATTGGTTGACACTTTAAACTGTATATAACAAATTCAACAAATTCTTATTTAATATTAACTATTTCAATAATATTTCTTATATTAAAAGATTTAACCTTTATATTACCTCAGAATGTTTGTTCAGAATACCCCTGTCTAGAACAGCGTTCAGATCGTTTCCCACTTCAAAAATCTTGAAAAAGCTCTCTCGTTCAATGGACCTATAAACGAAGAGTGTTCACAAAGCCAAAACTGCATACACAAATAAATTTTGCTCTGTAAGTATATATCAATGTTGCATACAAATTGACTGGGTATAATATATAATTAAATGCTTACCGGTAATAATACAACACAACCACCAAACTTCGTATCCTTACTTTTCTTAACATGATATTTCAGATATTCAACCACAAATGTACCCCAATCGTACTTGCATACATCATAAAAATCCTCCAAATATAATGTCAAATAACATGGTAAAGCACCACTCTTAACCGGACATAGAATACCACACATAACATAACAACTTAATAGTCTCGCAACATCCTGTAACGATTCTTTATCCGTGCGATGCTGAATTTCTTGAATCTTGTTCTTTATTAATGGACGGTATAAAGATGGCAAAGGCTTTCTGTTCAAGAACCTCTCATCGAAGCATCTTCTAATCCATGCAGGGTGCCTATAATTATCAACTCTAAATGGTAACTTCTCGTTACCTGATGTTAATCCCAATATTAACTCTGCATTATTTCTACTCAAATCCAACTCCTCTGCCCCAATTAAAAAACCATCAGAGACCTTGTCATATTTTGAAACAATTTGTTTCACATCTTCCTCATATTTAGTACAGTTAATGACCATCTCCTCACTTCCATTTTTTAAAATAGCTTCCATTAAGAACCAGAAAGGTGTAAGTTTCATTTCTTTATAATGCATATCTGTAAACCTAAAACACAGCATTTCTTTGAAGCATGTACGCATATTCGAACGAAAATAGTACTCTCCACCTCTATCACCCCCAACACCTGTTAAGCATCAAAGTTTAGTTATTATGCATAATTACAAAAAACTAAATAAAAGTTTGTAATATACATCACTTGGGACCTTCTATATGTAGTCAGGGTGTCGTAACGTGTCGTACTGACTACCGTAGTTAGTTAATCTAAGCCATTAAAAATCTAATCTAAAGGTTTAGATTTGATGACCTGTTACCTTTTGTAAATTTTACGATATGTATTGTCGTAATGTGTCGTAAAGTGTCATAAATTTGTATTTTCTATTAAATTAAATTAATTAAAATATATTATTGTAAATTTACATTTTTATCCTTATACAATAAAATAATTTATTACAACAATTATCTACACCCGCTAATTTTATGAGTTCACCCCAAATCATTTTTTACCATAGTTATCTGCACCCATTCATTTTATGAGTTCACCCAAATCATTTTTTACAATAGTTATCTGCACCCATTCATTTTATGAGTTCACCCCCAAATTATATTTTTACCAAAATTATCTGCACCCGCTCATTTTATGAGTTCACCCGCAAATTATTTTTATACCACAATTATCTGCACCCGCTCATTTTATGAGTTCACCCCAAAATAATTTTTTAAAAATAATTACATTTAAAAGACTATATTATTTTTTTATTAATTAACACAAAATATAATAAAATCAACCCTAATTTATACATTTACAATCTACAACTGAGTCATTGCCGAGTTACCGTCGATTCACCACCAAAAAATCGTAAAAATATAATTAAAAAAAACTATCGAGATTAGGCACAAATTTCAATTTTTTTTTCTTTTTAATTTTTCTTCCCATTTTCAATTTTTATTCCAAACTTTTTATTTCTTCGTTTTTTTTGTTTCCTACTTTTTTTTCATTAGTATATTTTTTAGTTTTAATACAAAATAATATTATATGTATGATTTTATTATAATCCCTCCGTCCCAGTGAAACGACGACCCCCCTCGTCTTTCCAGCAAATCGGGTACGTCATATGTTTCTGATTCTGGAATTATCACTTCTTCTATTGGATTTGCTCCTTCCTCCCTTTCTCCGCAGGTCTACGTGCATGATGTTCATGCACCTGCTAAAATGAGAGATCCAAGGGACAAACCTCGAGGAAAAGCTCATATGCATGATGATGCTTCTGCCCCTGGGCAGATTGGCGCCACCAACGCCGGACGGGGTGGTCAATCTCATCCCTCCGGCATACAGGGTACGTCCACTTATCAAAGTGAATTTCCTACTTTCACCCCTACTTCTGGTACTGCTTCGTCTTCCACTCCCTCGCAGGTACGCACCCCCATGGGTGTCTCGTATGCCAAGGTCGCAGCTAGCAAAAAACAGGGGCCCTCACGGCCTACTGCCAGGTTGCCAGAATCTATGAGGCCAGTTTTAGATGGAGATGTCCTAGTAGTCAATATTGATAAGGACATATTTCAGAGGAGGGCTTCCCAATTTGTGAACACGGTGATTGGTAGGGTCATCATCCAGTCAGGGGAGAAACCTTATGAGCATGCACACCTGCTCGAGACACTTCAGTCCTTATGGCAGATTACGGACCTCAAGGTTGTCTCTTTGGGCAAGGGTTTTTTCAATCTCATCTTTCCCACTTCAGAGGATAAGGATCGGATATTCGAGACTCGGTCTTGGCAGTTAAGGCCAGGGGTCATTCATCTTATGCCATGGTCTCCTCACTTCAACCCGAACACTTTTAGGTCTTCGCTGGCCCAGGTATGGGTTCGTCTTTCGGATCTCCCAATTGTGTTTTGGGACCCTTTGATCTTGGAGTCATTGGCATCTGTGTTAGGTACTCTGGTGCAGATTGATGAGCGTACCTTACAGGGCACGATGGGCCACTATGCCAGACTACTAGTCGAGGTGGATATGCTTACCGCCCCCCAGACAACATTCCATTTCAACTGGATGGTCACAGATATTTCGCTCAGGTCCATTTTGAGACTCTTCCTGAATTTTGCACCTCCTGTAAGATCGTGGGCCATTCTCTCGCTGTTTGTAGGAAATCTGCCAAGCGACGTGAACGAAGGGCTTCTGCGCGTCGGGGACGGAGCAAGTCTAAGAGGGGCTCCAGGCCTACTGATGGGGCACATGTGGAGGACCCCAACTCAGCCCTAGTTCCTGTGGGGAACACTTTTGAGGCCCTTTCAGATGAAAACCCTGATTCCGAGCAGCATCAGGGTGACGAGTCAGATTCTGGTTCTATTAGGCTGAACAACTTTCAGATGGCGCCACCTCCTTTGGTCTCCTCCATCTTGGAGCACGCCCGCAGTAGATATGCTAGACCCATAGCATCACCGTTTCGACGTCCTGTAAGAGGACGGAGTGCCCCGACTCATGACTCCCTTAGGGATACTGCCAAGGAACCTTTTACGGTAGAGGACTCCAATTTGACAGAGCAATCGAGTGTTTCGAGGCATACCAGACGCTGGTCTGGGGAGGATTCTTGCTATCAGCCGCCGATGCACGGCTCGACGAGTGATCAATGATAGTGTTGTCTTGGAACATTTGCGGGGTGGGGCATATTCGGACGAGGAATGCCCTTCATGAGCTTTGCCGCACTCATAACCCTGATTGGGTCGCCATCTACGAGCCTAAGGTTATGATTTCTAGCCTTCCCTCTCGTTATTTGCAGTCTTTGAATTTAGTTGTGTTTACTGTTAACGATAGAGTTTCATCGGCTCCCAATATTTGGATTCTTTGTAAGCCTACCCATGTTCCTACATCTAGAGTTTGTCATAGCTCAGACCAGATTGTTATGATTGAGACTAGGGATGCCACTCGTTCTTGGTCTTTTGGTTTTACGCATGCTAGTAATTCTTATATTACTCGTCGTTTGATGTGGTCTGATGTTTTAGCTTCTTCTGCTACTAGTCTCTGTGTTTTGGGTGATTTTAATGTGGTGACAGGGAAGCATGAGAGAAGTCCGGGTTCTGTGGCTACTCCTAGAGCTTCTCTTGATTTCAGGGAGTTCATGGATGAGTCGGGTCTGATTGATTTGGATACCGCTGGGTCTCAGTTCACGTGGTCTATTCGCCGGGGTCCTAGGGGTTTTCAAGCTGCTAGGTTGGACAGAGTGTTAGCTAATCAGGATTTTTTGGATCTATGGGCAGGCGTGGAGGTTATTGCTCTTCCTAGAAACAAGTCAGATCATCATCCACTGCTCCTTACTGTCAGATCAGACTAGGTTCAGGTTCGTCGTCCATTTCGGTTCTTCAGTATGTGGTGTCAGCATGACTCCTTCAGATCAGTTGTCGAGTCTTCATGGACCCAACCGTTGATGCATCAAAACCCCATTGTCTGTTTTATGTGGAAGCTGAAGAGGCTCAAGTCCGCATTGAAGATTTGGAACAAGACTGTGTTCAGGAATGTTTTCACTCAGATTGAGTCTGCCACTCGTCGCCTGGCTGATATTCAGCATCGTATTGAGTTGGAGGGTGATTCTGAGGCCACCTTTGCAGAAGAGATTCAGGCTCAGGTTGATCTTGATGGGTTGTTGACGGCCAGGCAGGAATACTACACTCAGAGGAACCGTTTGCAGTGGTTGACTGACGGTGATAGAAACACTAGATTCTTTCACATTTCTCAGCAGACTAGGATAGCCAGGGGGGTATCACGTCTTTGCTCATTGACGACATCCTTACTTCGGACTTGGACACCATCAGTTCCCATGTGGTTACTTACTATTCTCAGTTGTTTGCGGATGATCGGTCGTCTCCTTTCGATGCTAGTATTCTGGACAACTTTATGGATACCGTTGTGACTGATGACCATAATGGTCTCCTTGTGAGTGTTCCTTCAGCGGAAGAGGTTCGAAGGGCTGTCTTTGATATGGATGCTTCGAGCGCTCCGGGTCCAGATGGCTTTGGGGGCTGCTTTTACCAGGGATGTTGGGACATTGTGGGCCAGGAGGTGGTTAATGCTGTCAGACACTACTTCATTTTCAGACTTTTACCTCCTGGGCTGAACTCCTGTTTCATGACGCTTGTTCCCAAGACGGAAGGGGCCCGTAAAGTTGAGGAGTTTCGTCCGATTGTGATGGGTAACTTCATCTTTAAGGTCATGACCAGAGTTTTGTCTTCGAGATTGGGCACTTTCGTTAGTAGTTGTCTCTCTGCATATCAGTTTGGTTTCGTCCCGGGCAAGCGAATTCACACGTGCATCGCTCTCGCATCTGACGCCATTAATACCCTTGACTACCCGAGAGTTCACGGGTATATGGCCTTGAAGATTGATATGATCAAAGCGTTTGACACCATCTCTTGGCGATTTCTGGAGGCTGTCATGGCCAGGATGGGCTTCTGTACTACTTTCATATCTATGGTGAGAGGAGTCCTGAATTCGGCTAGGATTTCAGTTCTCATCAATGGGGAGCCGAAGGGGTACTTTTCTTGCTCCAGGGGTGTTCGTCAGGGAGATCCTCTATCACCATTGCTTTTTTGTATTGCGGAGGAGGCGCTCGGGAGATGGATTGATTGGGAGATCGATAGAGGCCGTCTTCGTCCCATCCGTTTTGTCCCTCGTTATCTCTTCTATGCGAACGGCATCATGATATTTTTGAGGGCCACAGAGTCTAATATCAGTAACCTACATGCAGTTTTACAGGGGTATGGTCATCTTTCAGGTCAGATCTATAGTCCTCCGAAGTCTAGGGCTTTCTTTGGGCGTGCTGTTCCCCAAAGACTTCGTCGTCGGATGCACAGGGTCACAGGCATCGTAGAAGGTTCCCTTTCTTTCACGTACCTAGGAGTTCCGATCTTTCGAGGTTGCCCCAGGAAGGCTCATTTACAGCCTGTGGCAGATGATGTTATTGCTAAGTTTAGTCGTTGGAAGGGTAGCTCCCTTTCCTTAGCAGGGAGACGATGCTTGATTAACTCGGTTATCACGGGTTCTATGGTCCACTCTATGATGGTTTACAAGTGGCCCAGTTCGCTTCTTCGCCAGGTGGAATCTGCTATTCGCAACTTTCTTTGGAAGGGTGACATCAATCGTAAGAGTGGTTCTTGTTCGGTCTCGTGAAAGAGGGTTTGTGCGCCCTTTGGAGAAGGAGGGATGGGGGTTCGCTCCATTATATTGGCGAATGCCTCCTTTCTCTGTAAGTTGAGTTGGGACATTCTTCAGCACAGATCTCCAGATACAGCTCTGCTTCACAGGAGACACTTTTCCTCGGATGGCAGATTGCGTCCCCATGGGAGGATCTCGTCTATTGGGCCAGGTATTCGTCCTCACGTTTCGAGGCTTTCTGATGGGTCAAGGTGGCTGATTGGTAGGGATTCGACAGTCAGCTTTTGGCATGATAACTGGTTGGGATACACTATTTCTGATAAGATTGGCCTCCCGGATTGGTTTGCGGCTACCCTGAAGAGCACGGTTGGGGACTTCTTCTATGACGATTGTTGGCACTTTGAGGAGTGCTTCGTCACGGACTTCACTGATATCGTCAGAGATATCCTTCAGATTCGGGTCCTTCATGGCCCTGGCAAACGTATTTGGGAAGGTACTACCTCAGGGGAGCTAACCTCTTCAGTAGCCTATGACATGCTTAGATCTCCTCTCCCTCGTCTTGGTTGGTCGTCGTGGATTTGGAGTTCCTTCATTCCGATGTGTCGTTCTACGGTTATTTAGAGGGCGATATGGGGCAAGCTCCCTACTTCTGATTGGCTGGTCTCATTTGGGATTCACGGTCCTTCGATGTGTATGCTCTGTCTTAGAGACTCTGAGTCTTTAGACCACTTGTTAGCTCACTGTCCATTCACTCTGGAGATTCTTCAGCATCTGACTCAGCTTTTTGGAGTTACGATCCACACGGGGATCAACTTTCTTGATATCTTCCTCCAGGCTACCAGAGTTCGCTTGGGTCCGCAGTCCTTGGAGTTATGGAGAGCGGCATTTGTCACTACAATTTGGGCTATTTGGGCTCTACGGAACAGGGTGGTCTTTGATGGGGTCTCTCCTTCAGTCAGACGATGCATGGCGCAAATCGTTGCTGGTATTAGGGAAGCCAATAGCATCTCTCGGGGTTACTCTGACGGTTCAGTTCAGGATCTCTTGATTGCCAGGTCTCTTGGTGTATTGGGCAGGCACAAACCGACTCGTCAGGGTTCGTCTGTTAGATGGATCCCTCCGGATCCGGATTGGTACAAGATCAACACGGACGGCAGTGCAACATCCTCTCCAGGTAGTTTGCATGCAGGGGCGGTGTTTAGGAACTTCAGGGGGTTCTTTGTTGCGACTATTGCCCAAGAGGTTGGTTGGGGTACTCCTTTTGAGGCGGAGTTAACAGCGGCACTCATTGTTATTCAGTATGCACATTCCCAAGGGTGGCGGTTCTTATAGATCGAGTCGGACTCCAGTCTGACAGTTAGCACTTTGATGAGCTCTACTCCTTCTGTTCCTTGGCGTCTGCAGGGTCTCTGGAGTTAGGTTCATCCTCTTACCACATACATGCACATTCGATATTCTCACACTTTTAGAGAGGCCAACCAGGCGGCTGA
Organism: Galeopsis tetrahit; assembly: GCA_963675135.1. Lineage (NCBI taxonomy): Eukaryota > Viridiplantae > Streptophyta > Magnoliopsida > Lamiales > Lamiaceae > Galeopsis > Galeopsis tetrahit. The sequence continues at coordinate 38,992,011 of OY776122.1, forward strand.
CGCAGTGTCCAAGACGAATATCAACTGCATTTGGAGGGGATACCCTCCAGATTTCTTACTCACTTTCTTGCATAAAGATTTGTATACTGTCTTTTACAGACATTGATTCTTAGAGGAGTTTACCTTTTTCCTTCACATGGGTTTTGTCCCTAAGGAGGGTTTTCCCAGGTAAGGTTTTAACAGCACTCCGGCCTCTGGCTCGACTTGTGAGCTTATGGTTTTAGGTTTTTCTTTTTTCTTTTATATTCCATACCTTTTTATTGGCCTCCGTCCCAGTGAAAGCTCCTCATGAGCTTCGCACACAGAGGTTAAAAAATATGATATAATAAGTGGATGTATGAGAGGTGATGTGATTGAGAGAGAGAAGAATATAATGAAATGTGAGAGGGAATAGTTTGGCAAAAAAGGAATGAGTAACTTTCATTGGGACAAACGAATAAGGAAAGTTGGGTAGCTTTCAATAGGAAGGAGGGAGTAGTTGGTAATACAACAAGTAATAACCAGTAATACCATAAACAATAATCAGTAATACCATTAACAATAATTAGTAATACCACGAACATTAATCAATAATACCATTAATATTAATCAGTAAAATTTTATACAATAACAAATAATTTCACACATCTAATTATATTCAATAATACAAAAAATAATTATCAGTAATACCATGAACAGTAAGTAGTAATACCATGAACATTGAATAGTAATATCTCATACAATAACAAATAATTCCACAAATCTAATTATATTCAATAATACCAAAAACAATTATCAGTAATACCATAAACAATAATATTTAATACCTTAAAAATAATAATAATCAGTAATAAATAATTTCACATAATCAGTAATACCACAATTAATAATCAATAATCATTAATATTAATTCAATAGTGTATTAATAGTAATACCGCAATCAATAACTAGTAATACCAGTATCAATAATACCAATAACAATAATACCATAAAAAAAGTGGAGAGAGTGCAGATCGGGGTGTACTAAAGAAAATAGAGGGTGCACATTACCAAGCCCAATAGAAGGAAACCCTAGCCCAATGGGAGGGCACCCTAGGTCAGTAGTCGTCGCTTGGGATTTCATCAGTAAGGTCACCGGCTCCGAGTGTCGTCCGGTCAGAGATCCATCAGCAATATACTCACAGTCCTCCGTCGGGCCGTCGTCAGCCGGAGGAAGAGGATGCGCAGGAGCAGGGTGAAGAAGACGGATGAAGCAATGTGGCTTCGATTTGGACATAGATGAACGACGAGAGAGAGGCAGCGTTGATCCGAGTGTTGCAGGCGAGCGCCGTTGATGTAGGAGAAGCTCCTGGATCGCGAACGCAAGGGAGATTGATCGAAGCAGTCGCGTCGGTGGTCGAAATGAGGAGAGGATTTCGGCCACCATGGATCGTGGCCGAGATGGAAGATTATGTCGATTTTTATGTAAGTGAAGAATCGCGATTGCGATTCGAGGAGGGGTCTCGGGCTTCAGCGGCCGAGACCGAAGCGCCGCCTTCGCCGTCGAGGGGGTGGTCGGGCATGGTGGTGGCTGGGTCACCCGCCGACATGCATGGATTTCCGGCAGGTCCTTTACTCATCAAATTAAAATTAAAATTTAGGTGCACCGCCGATCGACTTTAATAAAATTATACCTATAATATTATTTTGTATTAAAATTTAAAAAATACACATGCAAAAAATGGAAAAGAAAGACAGGAAAATTTAAAAAAGGAAAAGAAAAAAAAACAAGGAAATAAAAAATTTGAAAAAAAAATTGAAAATGGGAAGAAAAAAGAAAAGGAGGAGGGGGAAGAAAAATTAAAAAGAAAAAAATTGAGATTTGTGGCTAATTTCGATAGTTTTTTATTAATTATATTTTTACGCTTTTTTTTTTAAATATGGGTGATTTGGTGGTGAATTGATTTTTTAGAGTTTATTTTATTATATTTTGTGTAAAATAATAAAAGGATAATATAGTCTTTTAAATGTGATTATTTTTTAAAAAATATTTTGGGGTGCACTCATAAAATGTGCGAGTGCAGATAATCGTGGTAAAACAATAATTTGGGGGTGAACTCATAAAATGAGCGAGTGTAGATAAGTGTGGTAAAAAATAATTTGGGGGTGAACTCATAGAATGAGCGGGTGTAAATAACTGTTGTAAAAAAGAAATGATTTGGGGGTGAACTCATTAAATGAGCGGGTGCAGATAATTGTTGTAAAAATATGTTTAGGGGGTGAATTCATTAAATTGGCTGGTGCAAATAATTGTAGTAAAAATATGATTAGGGGGTGCACTCATTAAATTAGTGGGTGCAGGTAAAATATAAATAAAATTTAAAAAGAAGGGTAATATAGTAAATAACAAAATATAATTTAAATAATGCTAAAAATAACTGAAACCTGTATGACAGGTAGCAGGTCGTTTTTACGGTTACGACGCCACATGGCGCGATTCGACAAAGTGACTGCGTAGTCACTTTGTAAAATGTGACTACCGTAAGAATTGCCCACATCACTTGCATTTATTGTTCTTAATTTTCCTTATATTCAACTTCGTCTGTCTACGTTTCTTTCTGCTGCATTCTCCTATATCAGAATCTGAATTACGAATTGCTCACGTCAATTCATATAATATTAAATAATAATTAAGATGTTGAACTAAATACACATAATAAAAAAAAAATACAATCCTGATTAAAACTATAATGAAATTTACCTCCAGAAATAGACAACATGTCTTTATCTCTGTCTACCTCCATCTCAGCATCACTCTCAAAATCTAACAATAGATGTATTAATATTAATAGATGTAATACAGTATCATATATTTATCAAGTCTACATATGAAATATATCATTACAACATATGAACATAACCTGAATCATCCGATAATAGCATCGACCGCATAACTTTTTGTTTTTTTCCTGATATTGAATAACCAGGTTAAGTTAGTTATAGCTATATAATTCATACAAACTATAATATAGTAAACTGTATAAGTGTTGTGTAAGAATGTTATACTATCATACCTTTTCCCCTGTCATTTCTGACCTTATCGGTGACATTTTTATTCATTTTTCCTTAAAAAAACAGAAACCAAATAAAGATTCAGAAACATATTCCATATAATATAATATAATATAATAAATACATCAGATACTGATACTTAATATTTCTTTAAACTATATCTGCACAACAACCATATCTAAATGTAATATAATAATAAACACTTACTTGCAGATTCTCTAACAGCTTTGTTAGATTTTTTTATTTTTTTTTGCTATTTCTTCCACCTTCCTTAACTTGTATCACACATTTTTTCCCCCTTGCCATCTTCATATATGTACACAGAAAAACAGGCAATTGGAAACACTTGTTACAGATATATATACTATAACAAGTAACATATTACCCTTTTTCATATATCCAGAACCATTCATGATTCTTACATTAAGTGCATATAGAACGAAATATGGTTTTAAATAAATTAACAAATTGTATTCTTCTATAACCCATCAATTGTATTCTGCAAATTTCATGTGCATAAGACTACTTCTTCAATATGCAAGCAGTAACTATCTTATTGTAACAATATAAAGTGTATATGCTCCTGAGCACTTCAATCTAGTGTTTTAACAAATTTTTAAACACAACAATACAATAATCAACAAAATAGTTCCCGAATCGCACTCAATATCCCCAATATGCGTTGCAGATTTCGATTTTGTATGAATATGCAAAGCCCTAACAAAAAACTTCAGTACTACTTTTACCAAAACAAAGCATTTTAAACAAAAAACTTTTTAAAATCAAAGACTCCTATCTATACAAAACTATAATCATCATAAAAACAACTATAAATCGAAAAAGTACATCAAACGCATATATTTAAAACAATTAGCAAATATATATTTTGACCCATTTCATATTTGACAACACTGATGACCAAATAAGAAACATGCAGTAAACAAAACCTGGATTTAATATTATAACGACACCGAATTCACGTTTCAACCCTTCGAAGCTTCGAACAACTCTCTGAAGATCAGGCCACCGCGTGAATATGCACTCGAGTGAAGCTTAGTGAAATTTTGGTATTATCTTTTCTGGAATAAAAACAGCGCGAGATTCTAGGCAAATTAACTCACAACTTAATTTAAAATTAGATTGGTTTGACTTTCCTAATTTTGCTTAACTAAATTAATTGAATTCGAATATCATACTTAATTTGAAAACAGGGGCATATTTGTCTAAAACTATTCCATTTTGTCCTTAATTGTTTTACTAAAAAAAATTGTCTTGAAACTTAAAGTCTTAGGGTGAAATGTCATATTCTGTTTTTTCCCCGTAAATTAATTGAATTTCTTTCACATTTACATAATTCAAATTAATTACATTTCTTCCAAATTTATTCATAAGATCAATAAATATTTATATAAATATTATCTTATTTCATTAGAAGTACAAATATTAATTAAGAGTAAAATAAAAAATTAATTAATTTTTTAATATATGTACATTTACCCAAAATGATTTATATTTTAAACTAGGGTAAGACCCTCATTTTACGTAGGATTGAAATAAATTTATAAAATATTTTAATTTTAATTTATTAATTAAAAATATAATTTTTAAAATATTTATAGATTTGTAAATTATTATTTTATTTAAAATTAGAAAATGAAGTGTTATAGTAATATAGATTAACTCACATATATATATATATATATATATAAAAAAAATAAGAGATAATTAACTTTTTATTTATTAAAAAAATTAATATACAAAATTATAAATTGCTAAAAACTTTATTATAAACAAAAATACAATTCTCAATATACCACCAAGTATATACCCTACTAGACAAACTTATTAATATTCTTAACTTCCATATGTGTTGGATCTTTTTATGAAATATTATAAATATTCAAAATTACTCACCATATTGAGAATTATGAATTATAAATATATATACTAACATCTAGTATAGCATTAAAATAAACGACAATCGATATTGTAAGTAGGAGTGACAATTTCAACTTACCTATTTTGTCTATTGTTGGTCCTGAAAGGAGTATATAACAAGTGTATGGGGGGAATACACTTGTATGCAATTTCTTTTTCAACCTTAACCAAAAGTACTTCAACAAGGTTGTCCTGGACAACTCTGCTGATGTGTTTAACTCTTCTAAGATAATCAAACTACTAAGTACTATTGAGTACTTAGTTTAATAACTATATAGGGGAGTCATATGTGCGGAATTAGTGGTTGGCCCTTTAGTTTAAACTCCTTTAAATCTGAAATCACTTTAATCAAACAGTCCAGTTTTCAAGGAAGTTGTCCAAATCTGTTTTGCACAGTTTATGATATATGTCTTTGAAAGGTTCAGTTTTGTGTGCAGTGTTGAGTGTATGGAAGTACTTGAAAGTAAATCAACACAGGAGTTTATAGTGGTTCAGAGACTCAAACTCCTACATCCACTTTCCCTGATTTAACAGGATAATTCCTTCACTCTTGGAATTAACTTGTTTTATAGTGCCAAGGTGCACTTGATCAAGAACACCACTCCTTGGTGAATTGATCCCTAGGATGTCTAGAGTCATAGTACCCTCTTCTCAACTCAGAACTGAACTGTTCTTCTCTCAACAGTCAGCTCCTACCACTTCTACTACTACAACCTTCTCATTTTCTCACTTAAAAGGGGTAAGGATTGAAGTAAGGTTCCAACTAATGAGATATCCTTTACAATGAAGGTCAGTGTATAAGGATAGGATATCTCTTCTAAGCTTGTATGGATATACAATGGGATTCAGCTTAGATGAAGTGTATGAAGACTAAGATAGTCTCTTTGAAAGCTTGAAAGCACTTTGACTTGTAGGATAGTTGGATTTTCTTGTCAAGGTTGAGGTTGGATTGGATGCTTTCAAATGGTCTTCACACTTCTATATTTATAGACAAATTTGAGGATTTGCCCGTTGGAGAGGCAGTCCCAAATTGCTATAAATGTCTTCCTCGAGTTCTTCAAAAACTGGAAGACAGGTTCTAATAGTGACATGTCCTTGTTTTGGGAAATAAACGGCTGTAACAACTTTGTCTTCATTCTGAGCCCTTTTCCCAATGCCTGACTTCAAGACTCACTTGGTCAAACATGGACATCTCTTCTTATCAACATTCCTGAGATAAGGACAACTTTCCTTATCACTTGGACAACTCTGCTTATCAGATTCAGCAGAGTTCACTCATCAGCAGTGTTGGCTCTTTAGCTCTTTAGTTGATTTGACTCTTTCTCTTTCCACTTCTTCTTTGAGTTGTCATTTAAGTATTCATGACTAGGAAAGGTGGACTTGACCTCTTCAGCATAGTTGTCTTGATGACATATTCAAGTGTTCTGAGACAACTCTTCTGAAACACTTAGTGCACAACTCTTATGAGCTTGGTAAGATGTCGTAGATTGATGTTTTGATGATGCATCTTAACTCATGTTGGCATTCACTAGGTTGCCTTTTGACTGATTCCACTTGATCAGTATACTTGTCCTTCAGCAGACTTGAGGTCATTCCAGAACTTGAGCCTTGAGGAGACTTGATCTCAATTGTCTTGTAAGCATGTGTTCCCCGTCAACTGTTGCATCTACTCTTATTAGAGTTGCCTAACACATCAGCTTCTCTACTTGTCTAGTGTACATGTTCCAACAATCCTGAAACATGTTCATTCAATTTTGACTTATCTACTTGGCATGTCTTAAGGGGGTTTTGGTATATTCATCAAAACTTATTTTATTCCCAACAATTTTCCCCTTTTTGATGATGCCAAAACCTATACAATCTATGCAAAGGTGACTTGATTACACTTATTACATTCTACTACAGTGAAGATGACTGAGGTCAAGTTCCCTGAAAGGAAAATGTGTTAGTGTATTTTCTGTTTTCATTTGCATATAGGTTTATAAGTCAGACAAGCTGTAGTTTGGTAGTGTTTGTTTCAAAATGTGTTCAACTATCATTTAAATAAGAAATCATTACAAGCATTTTGATAGTTGAACAAACATATCAGAGTATGAGAAACATTACATCAGAGCATAACACTTCTAAATTACACATTCAGAATAATAAACTGTCTATTGATTTAAGCAATATTGAGATAGTCTATCAGAGCATTGATTCTTGGTTATCAGAGCAAATAGTCATCATCATAGCACATCAACAGTCTTGATCAATTTCAGTGAATTATCAGTCAAAAGCATTCAGAACAGCAAATAGGAGTCAAGAGGACTTAGCCAGTTTAGAGATCATCTTCAAGAGGTGGCACCATCCCATATTGTGCCCACACTCTTTTCTTCAACTCCATGGCCTCTTGGTTTGAACCCTTTGGTCCAAGCACCATTCTGTTCAGTTTCAGGATTTCAAAGAACTCCTGAAGAATCTTGTTCTGATCAATCCATCCTTCCAGCTTTGGAGGCATGTATATGATTTGTTTTGGTGCAGTGAGCTCAAATCTTGCAATGTCAGCAGCTGCAAGCAGTTTCTGATATAGCTCTATGTGATATTCTATCATGAACTCAGCAAAAGTGGAGTTGGCATCTCTTCCATTCCATCTGTCAATGACATAGTAATCATAGACAAACTCCCTTTTGGCCTCTTCCTATGAGTCATTCAGCTGGATAGGCACCCATTTATCCAAGTGAGGATATTTGGTGTCCATTGGGATCAGTAGTTGTGGCTTTAGCTTGCTGTAGGTTGCTCTCCTTCTTCTTGGTGTTTGTAAATCAGCTCTTCTTTTATCCCTTGCTCTGTTGGCTTCCTCCATCAAATACATTCTTTCTTGGGCCCTCATCATGGCCAGCTTTTCTTGTGTTTCAGGGTCTTTGCCATACCCTTCATGAAACAACTTTGATGGATCATTTAGTAGGACAGTTGTCTTCTTTTTAGGTTGAGGTCCAAAGCCTTCTTCATATAGCTCCTCAATATCTTCAGCAGCTTTGGCACCTTCAGTAGGCATAGTCTCAGCAGACTTGTCAGCTTCAGGAGACTTTACCTTTTCAGCAATCTTGGTCATTTCAGCAGATTTGACTTTTTCATCATACTTGCTCGTCTTGGAGATAGGTTCTTCCTCCTCAATTCTGAACTCAAGAGGAAGTTCTAGGCTGTTGGGGAAGTCAGTGAATGTTTCAACCTTTCTTTTGTTCCCCTTGGCCTTCTTGATTTGGCCTCTAGTTTGGACACCTTCAGCACCTTTGTCCAAACCAGATCCTTCTCCTCCTGGCCTCTGCTGAAACCTAGCTCTTTCTTCTTGTGCTGATGCCATGGAAGCCTTCATTGCTATGGCTAGCTGCTCTTCTTCATCAAGATCTTCCAAGTTTAGTACTCCTTGCTCTTTGCCCTTGTTTTCAGCAGCCTTTTCCTTGCGCTTCTCTGAACCACCTATTATCAAGGCACCTTTGGCCCTTGCTCTTTCCCTTTCCCCCTTTTTGGCAGCATCAAAGCACTGAGGCTTGAGTTCACTCATGGTTGTTGCCATCAAAGATTGGGCTAAGTTCAGAGATTTCATCTCTTCAAGCAGATATACATTCTCATCATGTATATTCTGCATTCTATCCCTGCTCAAGCTAAGGAAAGCTAGAACATGCTTCATTTTTTGCTCAACAACCTCTTCCAGGGTTGCTTTCAGAGATGTATCCAACTGGGCTTTAAGGAACTCAGTAAGGTTGGCCACTGCACTTTCAGCAATGTTGGCCATTACTTCTTGTGAAAACTTTTGAGATGCAGCTTTTACCATAGCCAGCCTTAGCTCTTCTGCTCTTTTATTTTGCAGTGTTGTCTTCTTCCCAAGAGCTTGCTTAACCACCAACTTTATAGCATTGACATTCTTGTTGTGGTTGTCTCTAAGTAGCTTCTGTTCCTTCTTGACTTCTTCTGAGATGGACTCCATGGAGGTTTTAGCCTTTTGAACCTCAGTGGAAATGGTTTGGAGACCAGTTTCCACTCCACTTATCCTTGCCTCTAATGTAGGGAGCACTACTTCTTCAGAGCCAGTTAATCTCATCTCCACAGATGCTAGAGTTCTTCCTTGCTCATACAATGCACCAGAAGTTTCAGCATGTGCAGATTGGACCTGATGAGCCAAGGAGTCCAACTTTGCTGATTGCATCCCAAGTAATGCTTGTGCTGATCCAGAATCTAGTTGGATGGGTGCATCTGTTAAGAACTCATCTACAAAGATTTGGTCAAGAGAAATACCTACAATATTAGACAAATAAAAAATGTTAGGGAATAAGCACTCATCACCCTCAATATTTTTTGCATAAGACTCTGATACATCAGCAGTCTTCTCCTCATTTTCAACTAATTCTTTTCTTCCTTCATAGATAATGTGCTCACTTAAGGAACCAGACCTCCTTTCATCAAGGGATTCTTGAAGTTCAGATTTAACTTCAAGAATAACCTGTCCTTCCTCACTTATACCACCCTCAATTTGTGGTACACTCACAATAAGAGTAATCACTACCTCTCTATCATCCACAACATCCTCTGGTTTTTCAACTAGATTTTCCTTTTCAACTCCTTCATTTAAACCTGCATCAACTCTACCTTCAACAAGGTTCAGAGATGGCAGTTGTGGGGAGATCACAGTGCTTCTATCAGCAGCCACTGAGTCATCCTGAATGATTAAGGGCTGATTAGTGTCCAACTCTCCTGACACTGAATAGGCCTTAACCAAACTAGCCTCTAAAATAGGAACCTCAACATCTTTAGGCTGTGCCTCAGGTTCAGAAGAACCTTCATTGGCAGATGTATCTTTGGCTGTGTCACCATCCTTGGTCAACACCTCTGAGGATACAGAGCCTTTCCTATGGTAGGTTATAAGAGGTTCTGAGAACTTGCTTGATTCAGAAGGTTTGGGTTGGGAAGGTTCAGAGAGGTTGGCCTGGGAGGGTTCAAGGGGGTTGTCTTAGGGAGGGTTTGAAGGGTCATCTTTCCCATCATTACTTGAGCTGCTATCAGGGTGCTTGATCCCTGTAGCAAGTATCTCTTTCTCCTTTTCGATTTTGTCAGCAACCAACTTGGCAAACACTTCCTCATCAGTGAGGAATCTTGTCTTGGTTACTCCAGTAAAATGGAGTAATCTGCCTTCTTCAATTTGCCACCAGTTGGCACCTTTGTCATGAATGACTTGTGCAATCTCCATTACGGATTTATCCTTTACTTCTACAAGCATCCTCAGATCATGAAATGTAGCTTGAATTCTTGGAAATTTTGCAAGCTGAGGATATAGGCTGTCCACAGTAGCCCATGCTCCACCTCTGAGCATACGTTCATAAGTATACTCCTCCTCATTATCATTTGATTGAGAACTTTGGGCTATATGGGAGTTGGCTGTGGTCTGATTAAGTGCAGCTTCAGGCAGGTTGAGTTCAGGAAGGTTAGCTTCAGAAGGGTTGGGCTCAATTGAAGGTACCTCAGTTGCTTTTAAGAGCAATGATTCTGAGGGGGCTTTGCTCAGGGGTGTTGGCTCATGAAGTGCATTTTCTAAGAGTTTGGAGTAATTTAGCATAGATGAGTCAAGTGGGGATAGGAGTCTTGTCTCATCTACAACTAGGTCTGCTAGCACATCAATGCCACTTCTTTGCACACTCCCTTCTGGAGAATATCTCTTAGTAAGATTGACAGGGGTGATGGGTTGGTTGGGAGGGGTAACATGGGTTTCAGGGGAGTTGGGATCAGGGTTTTGGGTTTCAGGAAGGTTGGCTTCTAAGGGTTGATCTTCAGGGACTTTGGACTCTGGGGTTCTAGAGCCAGAAGAGTTGGTTCTAGACTTGGATTTAGTCCTGCTCTCAGCCCTGCTTTCCCTTAGAGCTAATTGAAGAACCCTTTCTTCCTGGAGTTCCAGCACTTTCTCAGTGGGCTTGTCTCTCCTCTTGCTTGCCCTACTGCTTCCACTTCCTTCTCCTTCTCAGGGACAACTTCCCTGGGCCTTTTATCACCCTTCTTCTTCTGCCTTGTCTCATTGTATTTCAGCCTCAACTCTTCTGAGTGGTCAGAAGGCACATTCACTTCTTCTTCTGCCACTTCATCAACTTCAACTGATGCTCCTGAGGCTTCTTCTGATGAGATTTGAGACATCTTCTTGGTCTTTACAGCTCTGGCCTTAGTCCTCTTCTTCAACTTGGGTTTTTCCTCCTGTTTTGCTTCAATAGGCTTGGCCAGAAGCATCTTCATTTGTTCAGTTTTCTTGCTCAGCTTTCTGAACAAGATTTTCTGGGCAGGGGAGGGGTTTGGCAAAGGTTTGCATCTCTAAGTAGTGAGCAAACTTCTCAATCAGCAAGCTTGCCCTGGTGCAATACTTGAGCTTTCCCTCTAAAACCACTTTTTGGTGAGATTTCACCTTAAACTTTGCCTTTTCCTTCATCATCTCAGACAAGATGAAGGTCCTCCAATCAAACTTGATGCCTTTGTCACTGGCATCAATCACTGTAGCCATGATTCTTATTCTTGGAGCACTTACTTGCTCTAGGCTGCCAGTGTTGCTCAAAAGACTTTTTGCAACAACCTCAAATAGATTGAGGAACTTAGGCTTGAGGGTCTTCTTATGTTGTGTAGCTGAGATTGGTCCTGGAACAAGGAGCCAATCTTGAGCAATCTCCTTCTCATGGCCATTGCCATAGAATTCTGGATTCCTCCCTTCAGAGGGCAATCCAAAAGCAGCATCTACATCTTCCTCAGAAAATTTCACTCGGTGACATCTTTCTTCTTCTTCTCCTTCTGCCCTGTAAGATAGCCTTGTGGTGACCTCACCATCTTCTGGCTTTCCTCTCCATTTTAAGAAGGCAAAGAATTCTGCCATGTATGATTCAAGGCAAGAGTCTGGCTTTTCTTGCATAAATTTTTGAAGACCAACTCTTCTCAACCTTCTCAAGGTTGGAGTGATTTTAGGATCTTCATTCTCAAAAGAAAGAATGGGCTCAAAAATAAGTTTGTTCTTATGGCTAAGGTAGCCAAAATCAAGGTCCAAGTCCTTGTTAGAGAAATCAACAATCATTTATGTTCTAACTTTGGGAGCTATTGAAGAACAGTGAAGGATTTTTTGAGAGAGTAAGAAAACTAGGGTTTCAAAGAGTTTGAATGCGTGGGGGAGAAGTGAGGTGAGTATGGCTTCTTAAGACTTGTGAATATTCCAAAAGGAATGTATGTCAATGAGTTGGTGAGTTTTAAGGCAATTCAACGGTTTACAAATATGGAAATCCAATTTGGACGGCCAAGATGAAGTTCAGGGGAGTTGGCCAGTTTGATCCAATGGTCAAAAACCAATGAAACAGTGAGAACTGTTTTTATTCAAAACGTGGGAGGAGTTTTAATGTTTGTTTAAAGCTGGGGGGTTTTCAAGGTAGATCATGTCTCAAATGGTTTAATGCAAACAAGAGTTAAATCTTGGCATTTAATGCATTGAAAGTGACCTTTTGTGTAGGTGACAAATTGAATCCTTGAAAATGTGATATCTTGAAAAGGAATGAGACAGATTTTGAAATAGGCAATGATTACCCAAAATAGGTGCTTATCAAACCTAGATTTGGTTTGATAGCCAAGACAACTTATCTGACCCTACATGGACAAGTGTCCTGAAAAGATGTGGACAACTGTCCTGAATTTCAATGGACAAGTGTCCTGATATATGGAGGTCATCTCTTCTGAGTTTCAGTAGACTTGACCAAGTCTGCTGATCTTTGATTTTAGTTCCCCCTTAATGAATAAACTCCTTTGGACTCATTTGTCCAACTTCCCTGGATCAAGTAGACCCAACTCTGCTGATAGTTCCAGAAACCTTGCCTCTACAAGTGGTTTTGTCAATATATCAGCTTTTTGATGATCTGTGTGGATTTTCACCAATTTGATATCCTTCTTCTCCACATGGTCTCTAATGAAGTGATGCTTGATGTCCACATGCTTGCATCTGGTGTGCAGTACATGATTCTGTGATATTGCAATAGCACTATTGTTGTCACAAAAGATTGGCACTTCAGTAGAGTTGACATTGTAGTCTTTTAATTGTTGTCTCAACCAAAGAATCTGAGCACAACAACTTCCAGCAGCAACATATTCTGCTTCAGTGGTGGAGGTTGCCACAGTGTTTTATTTCTTAGAGAACCAAGATATGAGCTTGTTCCCTAAGAATTGACATGTCCCTGAAGTGGACTTTCTGTCAATTCTACAGCCTCCATAATCAGCATCTAAGTAGCCAGTGAGCTCAATGTTGTCATCAGCAGGGTACCAAAGGCCTAGATTCTCAGTGCCCTTGAGATACCTCAAGATCCTTTTTGCAGCCTCTAGATGGCTTTTCTTAGGATTTGCTTGAAACCTTGCACAAACACCTACTGCAAAGGTGATGTCAGGTCTGCTGGCAGTGAGATAGAGGAGTGATCCAATGATCCCTCTATATTCAGTAGAGTTGGTTGGAACACCACTCCCATCTGGATCCATTTTCCAGTTTGTGTTCATTGGAATCCTTACTGGCTTGCTGGTTGTACATCCAAATTTCTTGATCATTTCTCTGGTGTACTTGGCTTGGTTGATGAAGATTCCATCCTTTGATTGTTTGACTTGTAAGCCCAAGAAAAAGTTCATCATCCCCATCATTGACATCTCAAACTTGCTTTGCATGAGCTTTGATAACTTCTCACACAGCTTCTCATTGGGGGATCCAAATATGATGTCATCCACATATATTTGGACAAGCAAGATGTCTTCTCCTTCAGTGATTCTGAAGAGAGTTCTGTCCACAATTCCTTTGATGAAACCATGATCCAAGAGGAACTGTGACAGTGTGTCATACCAAGCTCTTGGAGCTTGCTTGAGTCCATATAGAGCTTTCTTCAGTCTATAAACTTGGTTTCCTACTTCAAAACCAGGTGGTTGCTCCACATAGACTTCTTCTTTCAAAACTCCATTCAAGAAGGCACTATTGACATCCATTTGGTACACTTTGAACCTCTTGTGGGCTGCATAGGCTAGGAAGAGCCTTATTGCTTCTAGCCTTGCCACTGGTGCAAAGGTCTCATCATAGTCAATGCCTTCTGATTGACAGTAGCCTTTAGCCACTAATCTGGCTTTGTTTCTGACAATCACATCATTCTCATTCTTCTTGTTCTTGAACACCCACTTGGTTCTAATAACATCTTGATGTGAAGGTCTGTCCACCAGCTCCCAAACATCATTTCTGGTGAATTGGTTCAGCTCTTCTTGCATTGCTGTGATCCAGTTTGCATCTTGAAGTGCTTCATCAATGTCTTTAGGTGCATGTTCTGATAGGAAACAACAAAATAGAGCACTTTCACCATGAAACCTTCTGGTTTTGACTCCTATACTTGGATCACCAAGTATTAGTTCAGTAGGATGGTCAGACAACCAGGTCCTCCTTTTTCTGATCCCTTCAGTAGAGTTGTCCTCTACTAAAGTTGAGTCACCAGAGTTATAGAATTCAGGATAATTGAATGCAGGATCTAATTCAGGATCATATTCAGGGATGTTGTCTTCAATGTCAGGGACATTGGTATTTTCAACATTTATGGTTCCCCCTGGAATATTTGATCCATTAACTACCTCAACAGAGCATGCTTCTTCATTGGTAGTTGTTACCTGAGAGTGAACTGGGATTGGATCATTCAGTTCACCATTCCCTTCAGTGGGGTTTGCTTCAGGAATATTGCCTTCAAGATTGTTGTCCACTGAAGCAGTTTCAGGGAGATTGGCTTGGACAACATCTATGAATTCAGTGTCTTTATCTTTTAGACTTAATCTGGTTGTTCTTTGTGTGATTTCTTCAGTGTCCAGGTTTTTGTTCCTGATCTCAAAGATAGATTCATCAAACACAACATGAGGAGTATATCTAGGTTTTTGTCCAGGTTTTTGTTCCACAATTACGATTTTACAAGTATACACTCTGAAGGCTCTACTGATTTGAGAATATCCAAGAAATATCCCCTGTTGGTCCTGAAAGGAGTATATAACAAGTGTATGGGGGGGGGAATACACTTGTATGCAATTCTTTTTCTACTTTGATCAAACCAGAGCTCAGCAAGGTTGTCTTGGACAACTCTGCTGAAGATGATTAACTCTTCTAAGATAATCAAACTACTAAGTACTATTGAGTACTTAGTTGAATAACTATCTAGGGGAGTTTATAGGTGCGGAATAGTGGTTAGCCCTTTAAGTTTAGACTCCTTAAGTTTCTGAAATCACTTTGTCAATTCAATGCAGTCCAGTTTAGTTTCAGGGAACTTGTCCAAATCAGTTTTGCACAGTCTTTGAATATGTATCTTTTGAAAGATCAGTTTTGTGTGCAGTGTTGAATGAATGTAAGTACTTTGTAAGGTAAATCAACACAAGAGTTTATAGTGGTTCAGAGACTCAAGCTCCTACATCCACTTTCCCTGATTTAACAGGATAATTCCTTCACTCTTGGAATTAACTTATTTTATAGTGCCAAGGTGCACTTGATCAATAACACCACTCCTTGGTGAATTGATCCCTAGGATGTCTAGAGTCCTAGTACCCTCTTCTCAACTCAGAACTGAACTGTTCTTCTCTCAACAATCAGCTCCTACCACTTCTACTACTACAACCTTCTCACTTTCTCACTTGAAAGGGGTAAGGATTGAAGTAAGGTTCCAACTGATGAGATATCCTTTACAATGGAGATCAAGGTATAAGGATAGGATATCTCTCTAAGCTTATGTATGGATATACAATTGGGTTCAGCTTAGAAGAAGTGTTTGAAGACTAAGATAGTCTTTGACAGCTTTGAAAGCACTTTGACTTGTAGGATAGTTGGATATTCTTGTCAAGGTTGAGGTGCTTCAATGGTCTTCACACTCCTTGTATTTATAGACAAAATGGAGATTTGCCCGTTGGAGAGGCAGCCCCAAATTGCTATAAATGTCTTCCTTGAGTTCTTCAAACTGGAAGACAGATTCTTGATAGTGACATGTCCTTATTTGGGTAATAAACGGCTTGTAAGACTTTGTCTTCTTTCTGCAGCACTTTTCCCAATGTTTGACTTCTTGTTAGGACTTGGACATGGCTTCTGAAGGTTGATCCAATGATAGGACAACATTCCTTATCAACTGGACAACTCTCCTTATCACTATCAGCATTTTTGCTTTTCAGCAAGGTTGGCTTGCTCATTTTCAGATGACTTGGCTCTTTCCCTTTCTTTCACTTTAAGTTGATCTTAGCATGTTTCAATGAGGTTCTTTAGGGTATGGTTGTCTCTAGCTTCTTCAGCATGGTTGACCTTTTGTTCTGGTTCATGTTTGCAGAGACAACTCTCTTGGGACAACTCTCCTGATCAACATGTTTGGCCTTTTAGCTTCAGAGCTGTTGCTTGTACAGAGTTTACTTCTCTGGACAACTCTCCTGATCAGAGTTTTTGGCTAATTTTGTCCTTTTGAGCTTTGCAATCTTCTTCTTGCATAGAGATAACTCTTCTGGACAACTCTCCTGATCAAGGCCTTAGGTTTCATATGGAGTTTTCTTGTCCTTAGAGTTTGTTCCAGACTTTGAGCCTTGAGGGGACTTGATCTTGATCATTTTGAAGTTATAGGTTCCCCCTCACAATGTGCATCTAATCACCTAAGAGCTGCCTAACATATCAGCTTCTCATCTAGCCTTATGCTATGTGTTCTATCACATTTTGAACACAATCATCTTGACTTAGGCATGTCTCAGGGGGTTTTGGTATTTAATCAAAACATGTATCATTTTATTCCCAACAATTTCCCCCTTTTTGATGATGCCAAAACCTACACATTCTATGCAAAAGTGACTTGTCTACACCTATTACATATATCTTCAGAAGACATGACTAAGGTCAATATTCCTGAAAAGACAATGTGTTAGTGTATTCACTGTTGCAAGTAGGTTTCAAGGATAGGCATAGAGAGATTTTTGCAATAATGTATCTTGATTCAAAGGTGGTTCAACTATCATTCATATAAAAATCATTACAGGCATGTTGATAGTTGAAGATAACTTATCAGAGCATGAATTCAAGATAACATTTCACTACAAATTCATACTAAACATAAGATCAGAGCAAAACAACTACTTCAAGTATCAGAGCTAATACAAAATATTCCAGATATCAAAGTAGAACACATCAATTCTTGTATCAGAGCAATCCAAAACATGTTAGAGCAATCAGCATATCAATGCACATCACATCAGCAGGCTTGCCCAAACTTCAGTAGATTTGACCACTTAGCAAAAATATCTTCAGATAAGATAGTTCTCTATCCAGAAAGAGTCAGAAGACTTAGCCATTTAAAGATCATCCTCAGGAGGTGGGTTCATCCCATATTGTGCCCACACTCTCTTCTTGAGTTCCATGGCTTCCTGGTTGGTTCCTTTGGGTCCAAGGGTCATCTTGTTCAGCTTCAGAATTTATGTGAACTCCCTTAGGATCCTTGCTTGGTCAATCCATCCATCAAGCTTTGGAGGCATGTAGATGATAGGCTTGGGAGCATTGAGTTCAATTCTTGCAATGTCAGCAGCTGCAAGTAGTTGTTGATACAACTCTCTGTAGTATTCTATCATGAACTCAGCAAAGGCAGAGTTGGCATCTCCACCATTCCATCTGTCAATGACATAGTAGTCATAGACAAACTCCCTTTTAGCCTCTTCCCATGTATCATTCAGCTGAATTGGCACCCATTTATCCAAGTGTGGATATTTAGTGTCCATTGGGACCAAAAGCCGAGGCTTCATCTTGCTGTAGGTTGCTCTCCTTCTTCTTGGTTTCTGAAAGTTAGCTCTTCTCTTGTCTTTTTCTCTTTGTGCTTCCTCTAACAGATCCATTTTCTCTTGGGCCTTCATCATGGCCAATTTCTGTTGTGTTTCAGGGTCTTTGCCGTACCCTTCATGAAACAGCTTTGATGGATCATTCAGTACTACAATCTTTGTCTTCTTGGGTACAGGTCCAAAACCTTCTTCATATAAGGCTTCCACATCTTCAGTAGCTTTGGTACCTTCAGCAATGTTGACCATTTCAGAAGATTTGTCTTTTTCAGCAGTTTTGGGCTCTTCAGCAGTTTTGGCTTTCTTTGATGTAGGCTCATCCTCATCAATTCTGAATTCAGGTGGAAGATCAAGGCTGTTAGGAAAGTCAGTGAATGTCTCAACTTGCCTTTTCTTTCCTTTTGCCCTCTTGATCTTTCCTCTAGTTTGGACACCTTCATCACCTTTGTCCAAACCAGACACCTCGCCACCTGGTCTTTGTTGTAACCTCATCCTTTCTTCTTGTGCTGAGGCCATAGAGTTCTTCAATGCAAGTGCTAATTGCTCTTCTTCATCCAATTCTTCTAAGTTTAGCACTGCAGGCTCTTTTCCTTTTCCTTCAGCAGCTTTGACTTTTCCTTGAACTGGGCTTCCAATCACCAAGGCACCTTTTGCTCTAGCTCTTTCCCTTTCCCCCCTTTTTGGCAGCATCAAAACACTGGGGTTTTAGCTCACTCATAGTTGTGGCCATTAGGGATTGGGCCTGGTTTAGGGACTTCATCTCCTCCAACAAATATACATTTTCATCATGTATATTCTGCATCCTATCACTGCTCAAGCTAAGGAAAGCTAGAACATGCTTCATCTTTTGTTGAACAACCTCCCCCAAGGTTGCTTTCAGGGATGCATCCAGTTGGGCTTTAAGAAGCTCAGTGAGGTTGGCCACTGCACCTTCAGCAATGTTGGCCAATACCTTTTGAGAAAATTTTTCTGAGGCTGTTTTCACCATAGCTAGCCTTTGCTCTTCAGCTCTTTTCTTTTGTAATGCAGTCTTCTTTCCAAGAGCTTGCTTGACAGTTAGCCTGAGAGCCTTGACATTGGCATTATGATTGTCTCTCAACAGCTTTTTCTCTTTCTTGACCTCCTCTGAGATGGCTTCCATGGTGGATTTGGCATTCTGCACTTCAGTGGAAATGGTTTGGAGGCCAGTTTCCACACCACTAATCCTTGCTTCCAGAGTTGGTAGCATAACATCTTCAGAGCCAGTGAGCCTCATTTCTACAGATGCTAGAGTCCTTCCTTGCTCATTCAATGCTCCTGAAGTTTCAGCATGAGCAGATTGGACTTGATGAGCCAAGGAGTCCAATTTTTCTGATTGCATTCCAAGTAAGGCTTGAGCTGAGCCTGTATCTACTTGGATAGGTGCATCTGTTAAGAACTCATCTGCAAAAATTTGGTCAAGGGAAATACCTGCAACATTAGACAGATCAAACAGGTTAGGAAATAGACACTCATCACCCTCAATTTCTTTTATATAAGACTATGATACATCAGCAGCCTTCTTCTCATTTTCAACTCTTTCTTTTCTCCCTTCTTTAACAATTTCCTCACTTAAAGGAACAGGCCTCCTCTCATCAAGGGATTCCTGAAGTTCAGATTTGACTTCAAGAATAGCCTGCCCTTCCTCACTTATATCACCCTCATTTGGTGGTACACTCACTATTCTAGTGATCACCACATCTCTCTCATCTACTACTCCCTCTGATTTTTCCACTAACTTCTCCTTTTCAACTCCTTCTCCTAAACCTGCAACATCTCCACCTTCAACAAGGTTCAAAGATGGCAGTTGTGGGGAGATCACAGTGCTTATACCAACAGCCACTGAGTCATCCTGAATGATTAAGGGCTGATCAGTGTCCAACTCTTCTGACACTGAATAGGCCTTAATCAAACCAGCCTCTAGTATAAGAACCTCAACATCTTTAGGCTGTGCCTTGGGTTCAGAAGAACCTTCATTGGCAGATGTGTCTTTGGTTGTGTTACCACCCTTGGTCAACACCTCTGAAGATACAAAGCCTTTCCTATGATAGGTTCTGGGAGGGTTTGAAAGTCTATCTGCTACAGAAGACTTAGGTTGAGAAGGTTCAGGGAGGTTGGCTTGAGGGGTTTCAGGAGGGTTGGGGTTAGATGGATTTGAGGGATCATCAGGGGAATCATCATCATTTGAGCTACTGTCAGGGTGTTTGATTCCCTTAGCCTTCCTTTCTTTCTCCTCCTCAATTTTATCAGCTACCAGCTTTGCAAAAATTTCCTCATCAATGAGAAATCTTGTCTTTGAAACTCCAGCAAAGTTCAGCAATCTGTTTTCCTCTATTTGCCACCAGTTTGCACCGTTATCTTGGATGACTTGTGATATCTCCATCATAGACTTGTCTTTTACATCAACAAGCATCCTTAGATCATGAAATGTTTTCTGAATTCTTGGAAATTCAGCAAGTTGTGGATACAAGCTGTCCACAGTAGCCTTTGCTCCTCCTCTGAGCATACTTTCATAAGTATACTCCTCCTCATCTCCACTTGAATGGGGACTCTGGGTTATAGGGGAGTTGGCTCTGGGTTCTCCTAGAGTGGCTTCAGGGAGGTTTAATTCAGGGATGTTGGCTTCAGAAGGGTTTGGTGCAGTAGAAGGTGCTTCAGTTGCTTTTGAGAGCAATGGGTCTGAAGGGGCTTTACTTAGGGGGGTTGGCTCATTGAGTGCATGTTCCAAGAGCTTTGAATAATTGAGCATGGATGAATCAAGGGGAGACAAGAGTCTTGTCTCATCTACTGCTAAATCTGCAAGCACATCAATGCCACTTCTTTACATACTCCCTTCTGGAGAATATCTCTTAGTGAGATCTACAGGGGTAATGGGTTGGTTGGAAGGGGTAACATGGGTTTCAGGGGAGTTGGGCTCAGGATTCTGAAACTCAGGGATGTTGGCCTCTATAGGTTGACCTTTAGGGATCTTAGATTCTGGAGTTCCAGAACCAGATGAGTTGGTCCTTGACCTAGATTTGGTCCTGCTTTCAGCTCTGCTCTCTCTTAGAGCCAATTGTAGTGACCTTTCTTCCTGCAGCTCCAACACTTTCTCAGTAGGCTTGGCCCTTCTCTTGCTGGCCCTACTGCTCCCACTGCCTTCACCTTCCTTCTCAGGGACAACTTCCCTGATCCTCTTATCTCCTTTCTTCTTTTGCCTTGTCTCATTATACTTCAGCCTCAACTCTTCTGAGTGGTCAGAAGGCACACTTACTCCCTCTTCTGCCACCTCATCAACTTCAGCTGATGCTCCTGAGGCTTCTCCTGAAGATAATTGAGAAATTTTCCTTGTTTTAACAGCTTTGGCCTTGGTTCTCTTCTTCATCTTAGGTTTTTCTTCAACCTGTTCTTCAGCAGGTTTGGCCATAAGCATCCTTCTTTGCTCAGTTTTCTTGCTGAGCTTCCTGAACAGGATCTTTTGGGCTGGGAGGGGCTTTGCAAATGTTTGCATCTGAGAGTAATGGGAGAATCTCTCAATTAACAAGCTTGCCCTGGTGCAATACTTGAGTTTCCCTTCTAGCACAACCTTGTTGTGAGCTCTCACTTTAAATTTAGCCTTTTCCTTCATCATTTCAGACATAATGAAGGTCCTCCAATCAAATTTGATGCCTTTGTCACTAGCATCAATAATAGCAGCCATGATTCTGATTCTTGGATGGCTGACCTGCTCCAAGCTTCCACTGTTGCTCAAGAGACTCTTAGCAACTACCTCAAAGAGGTTGAGAAATTTTGGCTTGAGAGTCTTCTTGTTTTGTGTTGAAGAGATGGGGCCTGGAACCAATAGCCATTCTTGAGCTATTTCATCTTCATGGCCAGTACCATAAACTTCTGGATTCCTTCCCTCATAAGGCAATCCAAAAGCTCCTTCCAGATCTTCTGAGGAGAATTTCACTCTATGAAATCTCTCTTCTTCCTCTCCTTCTGCAGTATATGACAAATTTGTGGAAACTTCACCATCTGCAGGTTGACCTCTCCACTTGAGAAAGGCAAAGAATTCAGCCATGTAACTTTCCAAGCATGAGCTTGGTCTTTCTTCCATGAACTTTTGCAAACCAGCTCTTCTCAGCCATCTTAGAGTTGGTGTAATTTCAGGATCCTCACTCTCAAAGGATACTATGGGCTCAAAATGAAGATTGTTTTTGTTGCTCAAGTAACCAAAATCAAGATCTAGAGCCTTGTTGGAGAAATCAATGAGCATCTCTGGTCTAACTTTGGGGGCCATTTGAAAGTTACAGAGAAAAGTTTGATAGAGATTTAGAGTGTTTGAAGAAATTTTGAGCTAGGGTTTCGAATACTTGGGGAAGAAGTGTTTGTGGGGGATCTTAAGACTTGTGAATATTCTAAAAAGAATGTTTGTCAATGAGTTGGTGAAGTCTTGATGCAATTCAAAGGTGAACAAAAATGGAAATCCAAAATGAACGGCTAGGATTGATTTCAGGGGAGTTGGCCAGTTTTGATCCAATGGTCAAAAACCAATGTAACAGTGAAAGAACTGTTTTATTCAAAACGTGGGTGGTTTTTAATGTTTGTTTAAGGCTGGGGGTTTTTCGAGATAGATCATGTCCCAAAAAGTTTAATGCAAACAAGAGTTAAATCTTAGCATTTAATGCATGGAAAGTGACCTTTTGGGTGGGAGACAAATTAAATCCCAGAAAGGTGAAAACTGTATTTCAATGGGACAGATTTCGAAATAGACATTGATCACCTAAAATAGGTGCTTATCAGACCAAGATTTGGTTTGATAGCCAAGACAACTTATCTAACCCTACATGGACAAGTGTCCTGAAGAGATGTGGACAAGTGTCCTGAATTTCAAGGGACAAGTGTCCTGAAGAAGCAAGGTCATCTTTTCTGAGTTTCAGTAGACTTGACCAAGTCTGCTGAAGTTTGAGTTTATTTCCCCCTTAATGAATGAACTTCTTTGGACTCATTTGTCCAACTTCTCTGGATCAAGAAGACCCAACTTTGCTGATAATTCCAGAAACCTTGCTTCTGCAAGTGCCTTAGTTAGTATATCAGCTTTTTGATGATCTGTGTGGATCTTCACTAACTTAATATCCTTCTTCTCCACATGATCTCTAATGAAGTGATGCTTGATGTCCACATGTTTGCATCTTGTGTGCAAGACATCATTTTGTGAAATAGCAATGGCACTATTGTTATCACAAAAAATTGGCACTTCAGTAAAGTTGACTTTGTAATCTCTGAGTTGTTGTCTCAGCCAAAGGATTTGAGCACAACAACTTCCAGCAGCAACATATTCAGCTTCAGTGGTGGAGGTAGCCACTGTGTTTTGCTTCTTGGAAAACCAAGATATGAGTTTGTTGCCTAAGAATTGACAAGTTCCTGAAGTGGATTTTCTGTCAATTCTGCATCCTCCATAATCAGCATCTGAGTAGCCAGTTAACTCAATATTGTCATCAGCAGGGTACCAAAGGCCTAGATTTTCAGTGCCTTTGAGGTACCTCAAGATCCTCTTTGCAGCCTCAAGATGGCTTTTCTTAGGATTTGCTTGAAACCTTGCACAAACACCTACTGCAAAGGTGATGTCAGGTCTGCTGGCAGTGAGATAGAGGAGTGATCCAATTATTCCTCTATACTCAGCGGAGTTGGTTGGAACACCACTCTCATCAGGATCCATCTTCCAATTTGTGTTCATTGGGATCCTTACTGGCTTGCTTGATGTACACCCAAACTTCTTGATCATTTCTCTGGTGTACTTGGCTTGGTTGATGAAGATTCCTTCTTTAGATTGCTTGACTTGTAGACCCAAAAAGAAGTTCATCAACCCCATCATGGACATCTCAAACTTGCTTTGCATGAGCTTGGAGAATTTCTCACACAGCTTCTCATTAGGGGATCCAAAGATTATGTCATCTACATAAATTTGGACAAGCAAGATGTCCTCTCCTTCAGAGATTCTGAAGAGGGTTCTGTCTACAGTTCCCTTGGTGAATCCATGATCCAATAGGAACTGTGACAATGTATCATACCAAGCCCTAGGGGCCTGTTTGAGTCCATATAGAGCTTTCTTCAGTCTGTATACTTGGTCTCCAACCTCAAAACCTGGTGGTTGATCTACATAGACTTCTTCTTTCAAGACTCCATTCAGAAAGGCACTCTTGACATCCATTTGACACACTTTGAACCTCTTGTGGGCTGCATAGGCTAGGAAGAGCCTTATTGCTTCTAGCCTTGCCACGGGTGCAAAGGTCTCATCATAGTCAATGCCTTCATGCTGGCAGTAACCTTTTGCCACTAGTCTTGCTTTGTTTCTGACAATCACATCATTTTCATTCTTTTTGTTCTTGAACACCCACTTGGTTCCAATAACATCTTGATGTGAAGGTCTATCAACCAGCTCCCATACTTCATTTCTGGTGAATTGGTTGAGCTCTTCCTGCATTGCTGTGATCCAATTGGCATCCTGAAGTGCTTCATCAATGTCTTTTGGTTCCTGTTCTGACAAGAAACAACAGAACATAGCACTTTCACCATGAAACTTTCTGGTTCTGACTCCTATACTTGGGTCACCAAGTATCAGATCAGTAGGATGGTCATACAACCAAGTCCTTCTTTTTCTGATCCCTTCAGTAGAGTTGTCCTCTACTGAGGTTGAGTCATCTTGATCATAAAATTCAGGATAATTTAGTGCAGGATCTAATTCAGGATCATAATCAGGGGTGTTGTCCTCAATGTCAGGAACATTGGCATTTTCAACAGTTTGAGTTCCCCCTTGATTATTTGACCCATTAACTACCTCAGCAGGAACTGCTTCTTCATTGGTAGTTGTTACCTAGATGTGAACTGGGATTGGCTCATTCAGTTCACCATTTCCATCAGTGGGGTTTGTCTCAGGAAGATTGCCTTCAGGATTGTTGTCCAATGTGGTATGTTCAGGTAGATTGGCTTGGACAACATCTATGAATTCAGTGTCTTTGTCTTTTAGGCTCAATCTGGTTGTCCTCTGTGTGATTTCTTCAGGTTCCAAACTATCATTCCTGATCTCAAAGATAGACTCATCAAACACAACATGAGGTATTTCTTCCACAATAAAGGTTCTCTTGTCGTAGACTCTGAAAGCTCTACTGATTTGAGAATATCCAAGGAATACTCCCTCATCAGCTTTACTATCAAAGGCTTTCAATTGTTCTTTCCCATTATTGTGTATGAAACACTTACAACCAAAAATGTGAAAATATGACACTTTAGGTATTCTTCCTTTCCAGAGCTCATAGGGGGTTTTGCCTTGCCCCTTAGTGATCAAACATCTATTTTGAGTATGACATGCTGTGTTTATGGCTTCAGCCCAAAACCTCTTAGGTAAATTTGAATCAGCAATTAAAGTTCTAGCAGCCTCCTTCAATGTTCTATTTCTTCTTTCTGCAACTCCATTTTGCTGACGAGTTCTAGCTGCTGAGGTTTCATGAGCTATCCCATTAGATGTGCAATACTCATTGATGTATGAATTTATGAACTCAGTGCCTTTATCAGATCTTATCTTGATAATGCTAAGGCTTTTCTCATTTGACAGTCTCTTGAGAAGTTCAGGTAGTTTAACTTGTGTTTCCTTCTTACTAAGGAGAAATACTACCCATGTGAACCTAGAGAAGTCATCTACTACAACCAATGTGTATTTTCTACCATTTATGCTTGAAGGGGTGATTGGTCTAAAAAGATCCATATGTAGAAGTTCAAGTACCCTTTCAGTAGAAATGACTGGTTTACCTTTGAATGAGGCTTTAACCTGTTTTCCCTCTTGACATGGCTTACACACATGTTCTTTTATGAAAACCTCATTAGGTAGTCCTTTAACTAATGCATTTCTAGCAAGTTTGTTCATTGATTTGAAGTTCAGATGGTTTAGCCTCTTATGCCATAACCAGCTTTGTTCACTAGTGCTCTTAGCAATGAAGCATGCAGCATCAGTAGACTTGTCCTAGTCTGCAAAATACACATTTCCCTTCCTAGTTCCAGTCAATAAGGTTTGTTGAGTTTTATCCTTAATTAAACATTTTCCACTTGAGAACTCAACTTTAAAATCTTTGTCACAGAATTGACTGATACTTAGGAGATTATATTTGAGACCAGCTACATTAGATACATTTGTTACTTTGATGTTACCAATCATCAAAGTACCATAACCTTTAGTTGTTGCTTGTGAGCTGTCTCCAAAGGTGACATTTGGGCCTTCTTTTTCAATAAAATCAGTGAGGAGTTCCTTGTTTCCAGTCATGTGCCTTGAGCATCCACTGTCAAGATACCATGCTGTCTTTTTGCTCATACTCCTCTTCTTGTGGCCCAATGGTACCTGCAATTAGATAGGTTTAGGTACCCTTTGAGTTTTGGGTCCTGAGAGGTTAGTTGTACCTTTTGGAACCCAAACTTGCCTAATTACCCTGATTGATTCAAGGTGGCTAAGTTGTTTTCCTTGTGCATACACTTTCTTTCCTTTGAATGCCTTTGGGAAAATATGTGTGAATGTGTTAACTTTGTAAGTTTCAGGGGAGTTGTCAACTCTCCTGAACTTATGAGTCCTTTGTGCAGCTTGATGAAATCTTTGAGGAAAGGCATTTTTATGACCATTACCCTTTGGCATGAAGGGTTTTGGTTGTCTCATTTTATTCTGCCTTTGAGGATAGTTTTCCTTAGGTCTATTCAGCTGAGGCTTTCTCAGATGAGTTGGCCTAGGCTGATTATACCTTGGATAACTCCTCTGAACATTGTTCAGGAGAGTTGCCCTTCCATTGGGTCTACTCTGCTGACCAACATTCTTCTTGTGTTCAGGAGCTTTGACCTTTTCCAAAGGTTTAGGTCTAGTCTCCTGAAGCACTAGAGTAGGCATTTCATTCATCTTGCCCTTTCCTTTGTTCAGTGGCTGAGTTATTTCATTTTCAGCTTGGTGTGCCACTGATTTAACAAAGATTTTCTTAGTGTTACTTGTAGATGCAACACTAAGACAAGGTGAAGATTCAAATGGATCAAAACCTAATCCACTTCTTTGAGCCATAGGTCTTTGATAACTCTGAATTTCCTCTATTGCTCTAGAGGACTTGTTCAAAGCAGACATTTTTAATTTCAGGCTTTCTTCACTTGATTTAAGAATATCATATTCATGTGCGAGATTTTCAAACTTGGCATTTAGAATTTTTAGTTCAAAGTCTTTTATTTTCTGAGAAAGTAGTTGATTGTCAATCTCCTTTTGTTGGTCAACTATCCTGAGATTTACTTCCTTAAGCTCTCTCAAGGCTTGTTGATACAACTCAGTAGATTTGACATCAACAGCTATCTCAGAGTTTTTGGTAAGTTCAATAGCCAATCTTTCATTTTCTCTCACACAATTATCATGAAATTCTTGTAATCTAGTGAAATCTTCCATCAACTTCCCAAAGGAAAGTTTCAAGTTGACTTCACTAGTGTTCTGTGATAAAAATGATGGTGAGCTAGAAGTGGAGGATGCCTCATCATCCTCACGAGCCATGTTGCACACATTTATAATCACTGTTTGAGAACAGTCCATCAGAAGAGTTGAAGCTTTCAGCACTATCAGATTCTTCAGCAGCCATCATGGCTTTTCTATTGGTGAACTTTCTGTCTCTTTTAACTTGTCTTTCTCTTCTTTCTTTAGAGCTCAGTTCAGGGCAGTCATACTGGAAGTGCCCTTTCTTTTTGCAATTGTAGCACAGGTCTTCATCATCATCCTTCTTGGATTCATCTCTTCCTTTTGATGATGAGGGATCAGCTCTACTGGACCTTCTCCTATCAGAGTACTTGTCCTCTGATCTCTTCTCTTCAGGCATTTTGTCCTTGGCCTGATCTTTAGGGGAGTTGTATCTTCTCCTGAATTTGTTGTCTTGGTAGAATTTCTTATATCTACCAAACCTTGTGTTCAGCTTGTCAAACCTTCTAGCCATCAAGGCTAATTCTTCCTTCATTTCAGTCTTAGAGACTGACTTTGATGATCTGGGAGTGGGTTGCATTTCAGGTTCAGCAGCTTTGGCTTTGAATGCCACTCCCTTAGTAGGATTTGAAGGTTCCTCAACAGGTTTTCTTCTATTGAGGTCGAACTCATAGACTTTGAGTTCTGAGAAGATTTGTTGCATGGGCATGGAGGAGAGATCCTTGGTATTCTGCATCATCACAGCATAGATATCCCACTTTTGAGTGAGACTTCTCAAGATCTTTAATCCAACTTCTCTCCTGGAGTACACCTTGCCCAATGAGTTGATTTCATTCATCACATCAGTGAATCTACCAGCAAATTTGTCAATGGATTCATCAGCTTCCATTGTGAATTGCTCAAACTTTTGCACAGCAACTTGGAGCTTGTTCTCCTTGATCTTTTCTGTACCCTCACACATCTCAGCAAGAGTATCCCAGATTTCTTTGGCTGTGGTGCAATGGTAGACTCTTCCCATGATTGCATCTGGAATTGTTTGATAGAGGGTATTCATGGCAAGATAATTTAGATTATCTTTCCTCTTTTCATCAGCAGTGAAGTCATCCTCATCCTTGGGAATCAGTTCCCTTACATCTGCTTTTTGCTCATCTGTTACCCTGGGGTTAGTTTGGGTAAACACAAAAGGTCCTCTTGTGATTACTCTTAACATGTCAGTATGAAGAGATGCAAGATGAGCCCTCATTCTAATTTTCCAGAAATCATAGTTGTCTATTGAGAACATGGGCAATTTATGATGTGAAATGTGATTGACTGGATTTGTGGCCATGTTGTCCAATCCTTGAACAGCAAGTGGAGGAACAACATTGTTGTTGGCCATATCTCAAGAATAATCAGTTAGTCAACAAGTGATAGATTTTAGAT
This sequence comes from Galeopsis tetrahit, assembly GCA_963675135.1. Taxonomy (NCBI): domain Eukaryota; kingdom Viridiplantae; phylum Streptophyta; class Magnoliopsida; order Lamiales; family Lamiaceae; genus Galeopsis; species Galeopsis tetrahit. Next base: position 39,020,680 of record OY776122.1, read on the forward strand.
AGAGATCAGTTCAGTGACCACACAAATATGTGAATTTTTGAAAATCAAGATGGATTTTCAGAGACAGTGGTCTTTGAACCCCTGCTCTGATACCACTTGTTGGTCCTGAAAGGAGTATATAACAAGTGTATGGGGGGGGGGGAATACACTTGTATGCAATTCTTTTTCTACTTTGATCAAACCAGAGCTCAGCAAGGTTGTCTTGGACAACTCTGCTGAAGATGATTAACTCTTCTAAGATAATCAAACTACTAAGTACTATTGAGTACTTAGTTGAATAACTATCTAGGGGAGTTTATAGGTGCGGAATAGTGGTTAGCCCTTTAAGTTTAGACTCCTTAAGTTTCTGAAATCACTTTGTCAATTCAATGCAGTCCAGTTTAGTTTCAGGGAACTTGTCCAAATCAGTTTTGCACAGTCTTTGAATATGTATCTTTTGAAAGATCAGTTTTGTGTGCAGTGTTGAATGAATGTAAGTACTTTGTAAGGTAAATCAACACAAGAGTTTATAGTGGTTCAGAGACTCAAGCTCCTACATCCACTTTCCCTGATTTAACAGGATAATTCCTTCACTCTTGGAATTAACTTGTTTTATAGTGCCAAGGTGCACTTGATCAATAACACCACTCCTTGGTGAATTGATCCCTAGGATGTCTAGAGTCCTAGTACCCTTTTCTCAACTCAGAACTGAACTGTTCTTCTCTCAACAGTCAGCTCCTACCACTTCTACTACTACAACCTTCTCACTTTCTCACTTGAAAGGGGTAAGGATTGAAGTAAGGTTCCAACTGATGAGATGTCCTTTATAATGGAGATCAAGGTATAAGGATAGGATATCTCTCTAAGCTTATGTATGGATATACAATTGGGTTCAGCTTAGAAGAAGTGTTTGAAGACTAAGATAGTCTTTGACAGCTTTGAAAGCACTTTGACTTGTAGGATAGTTGGATATTCTTGTCAAGGTTGAGGTGCTTCAATGGTCTTCACACTCCTTGTATTTATAGACAAAATGGATATTTGCCCGTTGGAGAGGCAGCCCCAAATTGCTATAAATGTCTTCCTTGAGTTCTTCAAACTGGAAGACAGATTCTTGATAGTGACATGTCCTTATTTGGGTAATAAACGGCTTGTAAGACTTTGTCTTCTTTCTGCAGCACTTTTCCCAATGTTTGACTTCTTGTTAGGTCTTGGACATGGCTTCTGAAGGTTGATCCAATGATAGGACAACATTCCTTATCAACTGGACAACTCTCCTTATCACTATCAGCATTTTTGCTTTTCAGCAAGGTTGGCTTGCTCATTTTCAGATGACTTGGCTCTTTCCCTTTCTTTCACTTTAAGTTGATCTTAGCATGTTTCAATGAGGTTCTTTAGGGTATGGTTGTCTCTAGCTTCTTCAGCATGGTTGACCTTTTGTTCTGGTTCAAGTTTGTAGAGACAACTCTCCTGGGACAACTCTCCTGATCAACATGTTTGGCCTTTTAGCTTCAGAGCTGTTGCTTGTACAGAGTTTACTTCTCTGGACAACTCTCCTGATCAGAGTTTTTGGCTAATTTTGTCCTTTTGAGCTTTGCAATCTTCTTCTTGCATAGAGATAACTCTTCTGGACAACTCCCTTGATCAAGGCCTTAGGTTTCATATGTAGTTTTCTTGTCCTTAGAGTTTGTTCCAGACTTTGAGCCTTGAGGGGACTTGATCTTGATCATTTTGAAGTTATAGGTTCCCCCTCACAGTGTGCATCTAATCATCTAAGAGCTTCCTAACATATCAGCTTCTCATCTAGCCTTATGCTATGTGTTCTATCACATTTTGAACACAATCATCTTGACTTAGGCATGTCTCAGGGGGTTTTGGTATTTAATCAAAACATGTATCATTTTATTCCCAACATCCCCTCATCAGCTTTGCTGTCAAAAGCTTTTAATTGCTCTTTCCCATTATTGTGAATGAAACACTTACAACCAAATATGTGGAAATATGACACTTTAGGCAGTCTTCCTTTCCAGAGTTCATAGGGGGTTTTGCCTTGACCCTTGGTTATCAAACATCTGTTCTGAGTATAGCATGCAGTGTTTATAGCTTCAGCCCAAAACCTCTTAGGTAGATTAGAGTCAGCAATTAAGGTTCTAGCAGCTTCCTTTAGAGTCCTATTCCTTCTTTCTGCAACTCCATTTTGTTGAGGAGTTCTAGCTGCTGAGGTTTCATGAGCTATTCCATTTAGTGTGCAATACTCATTGATGTATGAATTAATGAACTCAGTGCCTTTGTCAAATCTTATTTTGATAATGTTAAGGCTCTTTTCATTTGACAGTCTCTTTAACAGTTCAGGGAGTTTGACTTGTGTTTCCTTCTTATTAAGGAGAAATACTACCCATGTGAACCTAGAGAAGTCATCTACTACAACCAATGTGTATTTTCTACCATTTATGCTTGAAGGGGTAATTGGTCCAAATAAGTTCATATGTAAAAGTTCAAGTACTTTTTCAGTAGAGATGACTGGTTTTCCTTTGAATGAGGCTTTGATCTGTTTTCCTTCTTTTCATGGTTTACACACATGTTCTTTAATGAAAACCTCATTAGGTAGACCTTTTACTAATGCATTTCTAGCAAGTTTGTTCATTGACTTGAAGTTCAGGTGGTTTAGTCTTTTATGCCATAACAAACTTTGTTCATTGAAGCTCTTAGCAATGAAACATGTAGCATCAGTAGACTTGTCCCAGTCAGCAAAATACACATTTCCTTTTCTAGTACCAGTCAGTAGAGTTTGTTGAGTTCCATCTTTAATTAAGCATTTTCCACTAGAGAACTCAACATTAAAACCTTTATCACAAAACTGACTTATGCTTAGCAAGTTATATTTGAGACCAGCTATATAAGATACATTGGATACCTTGATATTACCAATTATCAAGGTACCATAACCTTTTGTTACTGCTTGTGAGTTGTCTCCAAAAGTGACATTTGGGCCTTCTTTTTCAGTGAAATCAGTGAGGAGTTCTTTGTTTCCAGTCATGTGCCTTGAGCATCCACTGTCAAGGTACCATGCTGACTTTTTGTTCATACTTCTCATCTTCTTTTGGCCCTTAGGTACCTGCAATTAGCAAGTTTTAGGTACCCTTTGAATTTTGGGTCCTGAGAGGTTAGCTGTACCTTTAGGAACCCAAACTTGCCTAATAACCCTGATTGATTCAAGGTGGCTAAGTTGTTTTCCTTGTGCATCAACATACACTGTCTTTCCCTTAAATGCCTTTGGGAAAGTGTGTGTGAATGTGTTGACTCTGTAAGTTTCAGGAGAGTTGTCAAATCTCCTGATCTTATGAGTTCTTTGTGTAGCTTGAGGAAATCTTTGAGGGAAGGCATTCTTATGACCATTACCCTTTGGCATGAAGGGTTTTGGTTGTCTCATTTTATTTTGCCTTTGAGGATAGTTGTCCTTAGGTTTGTTCAGCTGAGGCTTCCTCAGTAGAGTTGGCCTAGGCTGATCATACCTTGGATAACTCCTCTGAACATTGTTCAGGAGAGTTGCCCTTCCATTGGGTCTACTCTGCTGACCAACATTCCTCTTATGTTCAGGGGCCTTGACCTGTTCCAAAGGTTTGGGCCTAGTCTCCTGAAGCACTTGAGTGGGCATTTCATTTATTTTGCCCTTCCCTTTGTTCAGTGGCTGAATTATTTCATTTTCAGCTTGTTGTGCCACTGATTTAACAAAGATTTTCTTAGTGTTACTTGTGGAAGCAACACTAGGACAAGGTGAAGATTCAAATGGATCAAAACCTAATCCACTTCTTTGAGCCATAGGTCTTTGATAACTTTGAATTTCCTCTATTGCTCTAAAGGATTTGTTCAAAGCAGACATCTATAATCTCAGGCTCTCTTCACTTGATTTAAGAATGTCATACTCATGTGAGAGGTTTTCAAATTTTGATTGAAGAATTTTTAGTTCAAAATCTTTTCTCTTCTGAGAGAGTAGTTGATCATCAATCTGTCTTTGTTGGTCAACTATCCTGAGATTTGCTTCCTCAAGCTCTCTCAAGACTTGTTGATACAACTCAGTAGATTTAATATTAACTACTGTCTCAGCAGGTTTTGAAAGCTCAATTGAAAGCCTTTCATTTTCTCTCACACAATTGTCATGAAATTCTTATAATCTAGTGAAATCGTCCATCAACTTCCCAAAGGAAAGTTTCAAGTTGACTTCACTAGTGTTCTGTGATAAAAATGATGGTGATGTTGGTCCTGAAAGAAGTATATAACAAGTGTATGGGGGGGGGGGGAATACACTTGTATGCAATTCTTTTCAACTTTTGATCAAACTAAAGCTCAACAATGTTGTCTTGGACAACTCTGCTGAAGATGATTAACTCTTCTAAGATAATCAAACTACTAAGTACTATTGAGTACTTAGTTGAATAACTATCTAGGGGAGTTATATGTGCGGAATAGTGGTTGGCCCTTGTAGTTTAGACTCCTTTAGTTTCTGAAATCACTTTGTCAATACAATACAGTCCAGTTTTTCAGGGAACTTGTCCAATACAGTTTTGCACAGTCTTTGAATATAAGTTCTTTTGAAGATCAGTTTAGTGTGTAGTGTTGAATGTATGAAAGTGCTTGAAATTAAATCAACACAAGAGTTTATAGTGGTTCAGAGGCTCAAGCTCCTACATCCACTTTCCCTGATTTAACAGGATAATTCCTTCACTCTTGGAATTAACTTGTTTTATAGTGCCAAGGTGCACTTGATCAATAACACCTCTCCTTGGTGAATTGATCCCTAGGATGTCTAGAGTCCTAGTACCCTCTTCTCAACTCAGAACTGAATTGTTCTTCTCTCAACAGTCAGCTCCCACCACTTCTACTACTACAACCTTCTCACCTTCTCACTTGAAAGGGGTAAGGGTTGAAGTAAGGTTCCAACTAATGAGATATCCTTTACAATGAAGTTCAGTGTATAAGGATGGATATCTCTCTAAGCTTTGAAATGATATACAATGAGGTTCAGCTTAAAAGAAGTGTATGAAGACTAAGATAGTCTCTTTGAAAGCTTTGAGAGCACTTTAACTTGTAGGATAGTTGCCTTGGTAGTTGGTGCTTCAAATGGTCTTCACACTTCTATATTTATAGACAAATTTGAGGATTTGCCCGTTGGAGAGGCAGTCTCAAATTGCTATAAATGTCTTCCTTGAGTTCTTCAAACTGGAAGATAGTTTCTTGATAGTGACATGTCCTCATTTGGGTAATAAACGGCTTGTAGGACTTTGTCTTTATTCTGCAGCACTCTTCCCAATGTCTGACCTTAAGATTCACTTGTTAAGACTTGGACATGGTTTCTGAGGTTTGATCCAATGATAGGACAACATTCCTTATCAAATGGACAACTCTACTTATCACTATCAGTAGACTTTGCATATCAGCATAGTTGGCTTGCTCTTCTTCAGATGAGTTGGCTCTTTCCCTTTGCTTCACTTGGAATTAATGTTAGCATCATTCTTTGAAGGCTTTAAGGTGTAGTTGTCTTTATTTCTTTAGCAGGTTGGTTTTCAAGCTTCAGAGCATATGTTCTGGTTCAATTTTGCGTAGACAACTCTTCTGGACAACTCTCCTGATTAGCATACTTGGCCTTTGAGCTTTAGAACCTTTGTTCTTATACAGAGACAACCTCTCTGGACAACTCTCCTGATCAGAGCATTAGAGTAAACTTGTCCTTTTGAGCTTTAGAACCTTTGTTCTTGCTTTAATTCAGCAGAGACAACTTCTCTGGACAACTCTCCTGATCAGAGCATTTGGTTTTCAATAGAGTATGCTTGGCCTTAGTGATTGTTCCAGAATTTGAGCCTTGAGGAGACTTGATCTTGATAATCTTCAAAGCATAGGTTCCCCCTCACATTGTGCATCTAATCATCTAAGAGCTGCCTAAACATTACAGCTTCTCATCTAGCCTTATGCTATGTGTTCTAACAGTTTTAGAGCACAATCAATTTGACTTGGCATGTCTCAGGGGGTTTTGGTATTTAATCAAAACATATGTCATTTTATTCCCAACAATTTCCCCCTTTTTGATGATGCCAAAACCTATACATTTTATGCAAAAGTGACTTGACTACACCTATTACATTTATCTTCAGAGGACATGACTGAGGTCAATTTTCCTGAAAAATAATGTGTTAGTGTACTCACCATTCATGTTGCAAATAGGTTTCAAGAATAGGCATAGAGAGATTTGTTTTTCTAGATTTAAAAGGTGTTCAACTATCATTAAGATGAATATCATTACAGCATGTTGATAGTTTGAACAAAAACATATCAGAGCATGAGAAACATTACAAATAAGCACACGTTTACTACAAAAGTATGATATACTCTTAAATCATTAGACATTTAGGTATCAGAGCAAATCATATCAGCAGCTTGAGCATCTTCAGAATAGTTGACCAAAACACAAGTTAGCAACCAACTTAAGTTTTCATCCATTTCAGCATATAATAGTCAGGAAGACTTAGCCATTTCAGAGATCATCTTCTTTAGGTGGCACCATCCCATATTGTGCCCACACTCTCTTCTTGAGTTCCATGGCTTCCTAGTTGGTTCCTTTGTGTCCAAGGGTCATTTTGTTCAGTTTAAGAATCTCTGTAAACTCCCTCAGGATCCTTGTTTGGTCAATCCATCCATCAAGCTTTGGAGGCATGTAAATGATAGGCTTGGGGGCATTGAGTTCAATTATTGCAATATCAGCAGCTGCAAGCAATTGTTGATACAACTCTCTGTAATATTCTATCATGAACTTAGCAAAGGAAGAGTTGGCATCTCCACCATTCCATCTGTCAATGACATAATAGTCATAGACAAACTCCCTTTTGGCCTCTTCCCATGTATCATTCAGCTGAATTGGCACCCATTTATCCAAGTGTGGATATTTGGTGTCCATTGGGACTAGTAGCTGAGGCTTCATTTTGCTGTAAGTTGCTCTCCTTCTTCTTGGCTTTTGGAAGTCAGCTCTTCTCTTATCTCTTGCTCTGTTGGCCTCTTCCATCAAATCCATTTTCTCTTGGGCCCTCATCATGGCCAGTTTCTGTTGTGTTTCAGGGTCTTTTCCATACCCTTCATGAAACAACTTTGATGGATCATTGAGTACCACAACCTTTGTCTTCTTTGGTCCAGGTCCAAAGCCCTCTTCATATAATGCTTCCACATCTTCAGTAACTTTGGCACTTTCAGCAATGTTGACCATTTCAGAAGACTTGTCTTGTTCAGCAGGCTTGGACACTTCAGCAGATTTGTCCTTTTTAGCACTCCTTGTCTTTTTGGAGATAGGCTCATCATCATCAATTCTGAACTCAGGAGGCAGATCAAGGCTGTTAGGAAAGTTAGTGAATGTTTTTGCTTTTCTTTTGATTCCTTTGGCCTTCTTGATTTTTCCTCTAGTTTGGACACCTTCAGCATCCTTGTCCAAACCAGATACCTCTCCTCCTGGTCTTTGCTGTAACCTAACTCTTTCTTCTTGTGCTGAGGCCATTGAGTTCTTCAGGGCAATTGCTAATTGCTCTTCTTCATCCAATTCTTCTAAATTAAGCACAACTGGTTCTTTTCCTTTTTCTTCAGCAGCTTTGTCTTTTCCCTTGTCTGGGCTCCCAATCACCAAGGCACCTTTTGCTCTAGCTCTTTCCCTTTCCCCCTTTTTGGCAGCATCAAAACACTGGGGTTTGAGCTCACTCATTGTTGTAGCCATTAGGGATTGGGCTTGGTTTAGAGACTTCATTTCCTCCAACAAATATACATTCTCATCATGTATATTTTGCATCCTATCACTGCTCAAGCTAAGAAAGGCTAGAAGAGGCTTCATCTTTTGTTGGACAACCTCCTCCAAGGTTGCTTTCAGGGATGCATCAAGTTGGGCCTTAAGGAGCTCAGTGAGGTTGGCCACTGCACCTTTAGCAATGTTGGCCATCACCTATTGGGAAAAAATTTCAGAGGCTGCTTTTACCATAGCAAGTCTTTGTTCTTCTGCCCTTTTCTTCTGTAATGCAGTTTTCTTCCCAAGTGCTTGTTTGACAGTTAGCCTGAGAGCCTTAACATTAGCATTATGATTGTCTCTCAGCAGCTTTTGTTCCTTCTTGACCTCCTCTGAGATGGATTCCATAGTAGATTTGGCTTGTTGAACTTCAGTGCAAATGGTTTGGAGACCAGATTCCACACCACTAATTCTTGCTTCCAATATGGGTAGCACCACATCCTCAGAGCCTGTAAGCCTCATTTTTACAGATGCTAGAGTTCTTCCTTGCTCATTCAATGCTCCTGAAGTTTCAGCATGAGCAGATTGGACCTGATGAGCCAAGGAGTCCAATTTCTCTGATTGCATTCCAAGCAAGGCTTGTGCTGAGCCCGTATCTACTTGGATAGGGGCATCTGTCAAGAACTCATCTGCAAATATTTGGTCAAGAGATATACCTGCAATGTTAGACAAATCAAACAAGTTAGGGAATAAGCACTCATCACCCCCAATTTCTTTTGTATAAGACTCTGATACATCAGCACCCTTCTTCTCATTTTCAACTACTTCTTTTCTTCCTCCATTAGTAATTTCCTCACTTAAAGAAACAGGCCTCCTCTCATCAAGGGATTCCTGAAGTTCAGATTTGACTTCAAGAATAGCCTGCCCTTCCTCACTTATATCACCCTCATTTGGTGGTACACTCACTATTCTAGTGATCACCACATCTCTTTCATCTACTACTCCCTCTGGTTTTTCCACTAACTTCTCCTTTTCAACTCCATCACCTAAACCTGCATCATCTCTACCTTCAACAAGGTTCAAAGATGGCAGTTGTGGGGAGATCACAGTGCTTATTTCAACAGCCACTGAGTGATCCTGAATGATTAAGGGCTGATCAGTGTCCAACTCTCCTGACACTGAATAGGCCTTAACCAAACCAGCCTCTAGTGTAGGAACCTCAACATCTTTAGGCAGTGCCTTGGGTTCAGAAGAACCTTCATTGGCAGATGCATCTTTGGTTGTGTTACCACCCATGGTCAACACCTCTGAAGATACAGAGCCTTTCCTATGATAGGTTCTAGGAGGATTTGAAAGTCTGTCTGCTACAGAAGACTTGGGTTGAGTGGATTCAGGGAGGTTGGCTTGAGAGGTTTCAGGAGGGTTGGGGTTTGAAGGGTTTGAGGGATCATCAGGGGAATCATCATCATTTGAGCTACTATCAGGGTGTTTGATGCCCTTAGCTTTTCTTTCCTTCTCCTCAATGATCTTCTCATCTACTAACTTTGCAAAAACTTCCTCATCAATGAGAAATCTTGTCTTCAGCACAACAGCAAAGTGTAGCAGTCTACTCTCCTCCACTTGCCACCAATTATCACCCTTATCTTGTATGACCTGAGAGATTTCCATCAATGTTTTGTCCTTGACATCCACTAACATTCTAAAGTCATGGAACATTTTCTGAATTCTGGGAAATTCAGCAAGCTGTGGGTATAAGCTGTCCACAGTGGCTTTGGCTCCACCTCTGAGCATACTTTCATAAGTATACTCCTCCTCATTCTCACTAGATGGAGAACTTTGGGCTATAGGGGAGTTGGATGTGGTTTCATTAAATGCAGCTTCAGGTAAGTTAAGTTCAGGAGGGTTGGCTTCAGAAGGATTAGGCTCAAATGAAGGTACTTCAGTTGCTTTAGAGAGCAATGGATCTAAAGGGGCTTTGCTCAGGGGAGTTGGCTCATTGAGTGCATGTTCTAAAAGTTTGGAGTAATTCAGCATAGATGAGTCAAGGGGGGACAAAAGCCTTGTCTCATCCACTGCTAAGTCTGCTAGCACATCAATGCCACTTCTCTGTACACTTCCTTCTGGAGAGTATCTCTTAGTGAGATTTACAGGGGTGATGGGTTGGTTGGGAGGGGTAACATGGGTTTCAGGGGAGTTGGGTTCAGGATTCTGAATTTCAGGGATGTTGCCCTCTATTAGTTGACCTTCAGGGACCTTGGATTCTGGAGTTCCAGAACCAGATGAGTTGGTCCTTGACTTGGATTTGGTCCTGCTTTCAGCTCTGCTCTCTCTTAGAGCAAGTTGGAGAGACCTTTCTTCCTGAAGCTCTAGCACCTTCTCAGTGGGCTTGGCCCTTCTCTTGCTTGCCCTACTTCTCCCACTGCCTTCCACTTCCTTCTCAGGGACAACCTCCCTAGACCTCTTATCATCTTTCTTCTTTTTCCTTGTCTCATTATACTTCAGCCTCAACTCTTCTGAGTGGTCAGAAGGCACATTTACTCCCTCTTCTGCCACTTCATCAACTTCAGCTGATGCTCCTGAGGCTTCTCCTGAAGATATCTGAGACACTTTCTTTGTTTTGACAGCCCTGGCCTTAGTTCTTTTCTTCATCTTAGGCTTCTCTTCAACCTTTTCAGCAGGGTTGGCCAGAAGCATCCTTCTTTGCTCAGTTTTCTTGCTGGGTTTTCTAAACAATATTTTCTGAGCTAGGAGGGGTTTGGCAAAGGTTTGCATCTCAGAGTAGTGAGCAAACTTCTCAATTAGCAAACTTGCCCTGGTGCAATATCTCAATTTTCCCTCCATCACAACCTTGTTGTGAGCTTTCACTTTGAACTTTGCCTTTTCTTTCATCATCTCAGACAAGATGAAAGTCCTCCAATCAAACTTGATGCCTTTATCACTGGCATCAATCACAGCTGCCATAATCCTTATCCTAGGATGGCTTACTTGTTCTAAGCTTCCAGTGTTGCTGAGCAAGCTCTTTGTTACTACCTCAAATAGGGTTAAGAACTTTGGCTTGAGTGTTCTTTTGTGTTGAGTAGAGGATAGTGGCCCTGGAGTAATAAGTCATTCTTGAGCAATTTCTTGCTCAAGACCATTTCCATAGAATTCTGGATTCCTTCCCTCTGAAGGCAATCCAAAAGCAGCTTCAACCTCTTCCTTAGAAAATTTCACCCTGTGAAATCTTTCCTCCTCTTCTCCTTCTGCTACAAAGGACAGTCTTGTGGCAACTTCTCCAGCTTCAGGTTTGCCTCTCCATTTGAGAAAAGCAAAGAACTCTGCCATGTAGGATTCAAGACAAGAGTCTGGCTTCTCTTGCATGAACTTTTGGAGACCTGCCCTTCTCAACCATCTCAGGGTTGGAGTAACATTAGGATCCTCACTCTCAAAAGAAAGGATTGGCTCGAATGTGAGGTTATTTTTGTGACTTAGATAGGCAAAGTCTAGGTCAAGATCCTTGTTGAAGAAACCAACAACCATTTCTGATTTTGCTTTGGGAGCCATTGAAGGTTTCAGAGAAAAATTTGACAAAGATTGAGAGTGTTTGGAAAAAATTTGAGCTAGGGTTTCGAATACTTGGGGAAGAAGTGTTTGTGGGGGATCTTAAGACTTTGAGAATATTCTAAAAAGAATTTTTGTCAATGAGTTGGTGAAGTCTTGATGCAATTCAAAGGTGAACAAAAATGGAAATCAAAATGGACGGCTAGGATTGTCTTCAGGGGAGTTGTCCAATTTTGATCCAATGGTCAAAAACCAATGTAACAGTGAGTGGTTGGTTTTATTCAAAACGTGGAGGCTATTTAATATTAGTTAATGGTTGGGGAGTTTTCAAGGTAGATCATGGCTTGAAAAGGTGTAATGCAAACATGAGTTAAATCTTGGCATTTAATGCATGGAAAGTGACCTTTTGGGTGGGAGACAAATTAAATCCCAAAAAGATGAAATCTGTAAATGGAATGGGACAGCTTTCGAAATAGGCAATAATTACCCAAAATAGGTGCTTATCAGACCAAGATTTGGTTTGATAGCTAGGACAACTTATCTGACCCCACTAGGACAAGTGTCCTGAAAAGATGTGGACAAGTGTCCTGAAATTCAATGGACAAGTGTCCTGAATCATTTAGGTCATCTCTTCTGAATTCCAGAAACCTTGCCTATCTTGTGTGCAATACAGGATTCTGTGATATTGCAATAGCACTGTTGTTGTCACAGAAGATTGGTACTTCAGTAGAGTTGACATTGTAGTCTCTTAATTGTTGTCTCAACCATAGAATTTGAGCACAACAGCTTCCAGCAGCAACATATTCAGCTTCAGTGGTGGAAGTAGCCACTGTGTTTTGCTTCTTGGAGAACCAAGATATGACTTTGTTGCCCAAGAATTGACAAGTCCCTGAGGTGGACTTTCTGTCAATTCTACATCCTCCATAGTCAGCATTTGAGTAGCCAGTTAACTCAATGTTGTCATCAGCAGGGTACCAAAGGCCTAGATTTTCAGTGCCTTTGAGATACCTCAAAATCCTTTTTGCAGCCTCAAGATGGCTTTTCTTAGGATTTGCTTGAAACCTTGCACACACACCTACTACAAAGGTGATGTCAGGTCTGCTGGCAGTGAGATAGAGAAGTGATCCAATGATTCCTCTATACTCAGTAGAGTTGGTTGAGATACCACTCTCATCAGGATCCATCTTCCAATTTGTGTTCATTGGGATCCTTACTGGCTTGCTAGTTGTACACCCAAACTTTTTGATCATTTCTCTGGTGTATTTGGCTTGATTGATGAAGATTCCTTCTTTAGATTGTTTGACTTGAAGTCCCAAGAAGAAATTCATCAGACCCATCATGGACATCTCAAACTTGCTTTGCATAAGCTTGGAGAACTTCTCACACAGCTTTTCATTGGGAGATCCAAATATGATGTCATCCACATATATTTGAACAAGCAAGATGTCCTCTCCTTCAGTGATTCTGAAGAGGGTTCTGTCCACAGTTCCTTTGATAAAACCATGATCCAAGAGGAACTGTGACAGTGTGTCATACCAGGCTCTTGGAGCTTGCTTGAGTCCATATAGAGCTTTCTTCAGTCTGTAAACTTGGTTTCCAGCTTCAAAACCAGGTGGTTGCTCCACATAGACTTCTTCTTTCAAAACTCCATTCAGAAAGGCACTTTTGACATCCATTTGGTACACTTTGAACCTCTTGTGGGCTGCATAGGCTAAGAACAGCCTTATTGCTTCTAGCCTTGCCACAGGTGCAAAGGTCTCATCATAGTCAATGCCTTCTGATTGACAATAGCCTTTTGCCACTAATCTGGCCTTGTTTCTAACAATCACATCATTTTCATTCTTCTTGTTCTTGAACACCCACTTGGTTCCAATAAAATCTTGATGTGAAGGTCTATCCACCAGCTCCCATACATCATTTCTGGTGAATTGGTTGAGCTCTTCCTGCATTGCTGTGATCCAGTTTGCATCCTGAAGTGCTTCATCAATGTCTTTTGGTTCCTGTTCTGACAAGAAACAACATAACATAGCACTTTCACCATGAAAACTTCTGGTTTTGAATCCTATACTTGGATCACCAAGTATTAGATCAGTAGGATGGTCAGACAACCAAGTCCTTCTTTTTCTGATCCCTTAGTAGAGTTGTCCTCTACTAAGGTTGAGTCACCAGTGTTATAGAATTCAGGATAATTGAATGCAGGATCTAATTCAGGATCATATTCAGGGGTGTTGTCCTCAATGTCAGCGACATTGGCATTTTCAACATTTTGAGTTCCCCCTTGAATATTGGATTCATTAACTACCTCAGCAGAGCCTGCTTCTTCATTGGTAGTTGTTACCTGGTTGTGAACTGGGATTGGATCATTCAGTTTACCATTTCCATTAGTGGGATTTGCTTCAGGAATATGGCCTTCAGGATAGTTGTCCAGTGTAATATTTTCAGGGAGATTGGTTTGGACAACATCTATGAATTCAGTGTCCTTGTCTTTTAGGCTCAATCTGGTTATTCTTTGTGTGATTTCTTCAGGGTCCAGGTTTTTGTTCCTGATCTCAAAGATAGATTCATCAAACACAACATGAGGTGTTTCTTCCACTATAAGGGTTTTCTTGTTGTAGACTCTGAAAGCTTTACTGATTTGAGAGTATCCAAGAAATACTCTCTCATCAGCTTTACTGTCAAAGGCTTTCAACTGTTCTTTCCCATTATTGTGAATGAAACACTTGCAACCAAATATGTGAAAGTATGACACTTTAGGCAATCTTCCTTTCCAGAGTTCATAGGGGGTTTTGCCTTGCCCCTTAGTAATCAAACATCTATTCTGAGTATAACATGCAGTGTTTATAGCTTCAGCCCAAAACCTTTTAGGTAGGTTAGAATCAGCAATTAAGGTTCTAGCAGCTTCTTTTAAAGTTCTATTCCTTCTTTCTGCAACTCCATTTTGTTGGGGAGTTCTAGCTGCTGAGGTTTCACGAGCTATTCCATTTTGAGAGCAATACTCATTGATGTATGAGTTAATGAACTCAGTGCCTTTATCAGATCTTATCTTGATAATGCTAAGGCTTTTCTCATTTGACAATTTCTTTAAAAGTTCAGGCAGTTTGACTTGAGTTTCCTTCTTATTAAGGAGAAACACTACCCATGTGAACTTAGAGAAATCATCTACTACTACCAATGTGTATTTTCTTCCATTTATGCTTGAAGGGGTAATTGGTCTAAATAAGTCCATATGTAAAAGTTCAAGTACCCTTTCAGTAGAGATGACTGGTTTTCCTTTGAATGAGGCTTTAATCTGTTTTCCTTCTTGACATGGTTTGCACACATGTTCTTTAATAAAAACCTCATTAGGTAGTCCTTTTACTAATGCATTTCTAGCAAGTTTGTTCATTGATTTGAAGTTTAGATAGTTTAGCCTCTTATGCCATAACCAGCTTTGTTCACTAGTGCTCTTAGCAATGAAACATGCAGCATCAGTAGACTTGTCCCAGTCTGCAAAATACACATTTCCTTTCCTAGTTCCAGTCAATAGAATTTGTTGAGTCTTATCTTTAATTAGGCATTTTCCACTTGAAAACTCAACATTGAAATTTTTATCACAGAATTGACTGATACTTAGGAGATTATATTTGAGACCAGCTACATAAGATACATTGGTTACTTTGATGTTACCAATCATCAAAGTACCATAACCTTTAGTTGTTGCTTGTGAGCTGTCTCCAAAAGTAGCATTTGGGCTTTCTCTTTCAATAAAATCAGTGAGGAGTTCCTTGTTTCCAGTCATGTGCCTTGAGCATCCACTGTCAAGGTACCATGCTGTCTTTTTGCTCATACTTCTCTTCTTGTGGCCCATAGGTACCTGCAATTAGATAGGTTTAGGTACCCTTTGAGTTTTGGGTCCTGAGAGGTTAGCAGTACCTTTTGGAACCCAAACTTGCCTAATTACCCTGATTGATTCAAGGTGGTTAAGTTGTTTTCCTTGTGCATCAACATACACAGTCTTTCCCTTAAATGCCTTTGGGAAAGTGTGTGTGAAAGTGTTAACTCTGTAAGTTTCAGGAGGATTGTCAAATCTCCTGAGCTTATGAGTTCTTTGTGCAGCTTGATAAAATCTTTGAGGAAAGGTCTGTTTATGACCATTACCCTTTGACATGAAGGGTTTTGGCTGTTTCATTTTATTCTGCCTTTGAGGATAGTTGTCCTTAGGTCTATTCAGCTGAGGCTTTCTCAAAAGAGTTGGCCTTGGCTGATTATACCTTGGATAACTCCTCTGAAAATTGTTCAGGAGAGTTGCCCTTTGTTGGTCCCTGAACGAGTAGTGAATGGGATTAAAGTCTAGAGGGGAGGGGTGAATAGACTTTAAAACTTTTTCAAGAGAGTTGGGAACCTCTTCTGATTGCTATGTCAGCTGGACTACAAGTCTGCTGGTCCAGATGACTATAGTGATCTGATAGAGGAGGTTATATGCGGAATTATGGTAGGCCTTGTTTAGACTCGTTCTCTTAGTTTCTTTTGAAAGTGCCAAGTTATTTAGTTAATAGAAATACTCAGCTGATGCTGGTTTGAGAGTTGTGGCCTTGTTTTGAATACAGTTAAAACACAGTATGCACTATATAAGATAAATGAAATGACAATAAAGTAAAGTGCAGAAAGTAAATAACACCAGGTTTATAGTGGTTCGGATATACGATCCTACGTCCACTCTCACGTCCTAACGTGATGTTTAATCCCTTTAATTTACCGCAAATTACAAGGGTCTTGACCTTTATAGTCCCAAGGATAGGACTTTGAGATCTGAGCCGTCCTAACAGCTACGGTCTCCACAAGTGATTGTAAGCACTTGCACTTTGAGGGTTTCAAAAACTTTAACCTTTCGGAGAGGGTTTGGGGTTTTTGAAGAGTATCCAACTAGTGATTCAAGCTTATAATTTGCTTAATCACTTTGCCTAAAACAAATGATATACAATGTGAAATGGGTTTCAGGTTCTTAAGGGTTGGATAGAAATCACTTAAGAGCTATGGATAATCTAATGGATTCTGGCTCTTTGAGAATTCTTGAGATAATACGACTTTAGCTTGATTGCTTGCTGGAAGTGTTGAATTCTCTTGTTGTGACTTCGTATTTGTGATTTCTCATCCTCTTGTATTTATAGTGGTGATTGCTTGCAACTAGCCGTTGGAGTTGACTAGCCGTTGGGGCAATCTTTCCATAATGGCTTGATTCCTTGATTCCAGCCGCTTGATTGCTTCAATCCTGGGATCATGTCAATCTTCTAAATAAGGTAGGTCTCTGTTTAAATTGCAAGATGACTTTGGAATCAGCCGAGTCCTGAAAGAGCACATAGTCGTCTGATCTGAACTTCTAGTCTTCTGACTACTCTTCTGGCTTTGAGTCTTCTGTCTTCTGATATCAGCAGAGTAAAACTCTGGCAGTTCTTTTGTCCTGCACTAGGCCATCTTCAATCTGGGACTCCATCAGTCAAATAGGTATACAAGCACCTATCTTAACTGGTCTTCAAGGATCTCCTAGTCTTCATGTCTTCTACTCTTCTCATCTTGAGGGAGCGCATGTAAGCCGGGACTGTGCTGATCAACTGATATCTATACAGTCAATCACACAAGACTAGTCTAAGCTGTTCTATACAAAGTCAGCTGATCCTATTACATTTATAAACTCTTAAGTGTTTTGGCCATCAAAACTATTCTAACATCAAGTGGGGCGTAGGGTGAATTTATATCCCAACAATTTCCCCCTTTTTGATGAAGCCAAAACTATATATGATAAATGCTCTTAATAAGATAAGATAAGAGTTTATAAACTTCATAAAAACTGAAATATCTGATGAAGACAATGAGAATTTGTCTTGAAAGCAAAGAGAACTAAACTTGAATATATATAGAACTTTTACAGATTACAAGTAATAGTTTCTTTAAAGCTTTGAAAGAGGTCTTCATCAGGTCTTCTGATCTTCAGATGCGTAAAGCAAGGTATAGACGAGATCGAACTTCTTCCATGTGCTGCAGGTCTGTAACATTCTCCTCTTCATAGATCTTCTCTAGGATCCTTTTGACTTCAATTAAGTCTGTTCTTCCAGAATCCAGTGTGGGAGGATCCCATTTGGGTTCTTCAGGAGTTAAAATTCTGCAGTTGTCAAGTTCTTTGGCTGTCTTGACTACTTCTTTCCAGAACTCTTGATCTTCAATGTTCATGAATTGATTGAACTGGAAGAATTCATCTTCATAGGTTGGGAGAGGGCCAAATTTTCTTACAATGTGGTGTTGAATTTGCCATTTCTTCTTCAGAGGGTACCACCTTGGTAGCTCATCTTGAAGGGCTAAATAGTCCACATAGTTGCTATCAAACACCGGAACTTTATCTTTCTGTGCCACAGCATTCTCTTTCAATGCTTTGTCCTTGAGAGCTTTCCTGAGTTTGGCTATCTTCCTGTCAAATTTGGCTTTGACTGCTTTCGCATCTTTTAGCTTCTTTTGCTTAAGCTCTTGAGCTTCAAGCTCTTTTCTTTTCTTCAACTCTAAAGCCTCTTTCTCTTCTGCAGTAGGCTCTGCTGGAGTTGACTTCTTGCTTGATTTCTGAGCTTGCTCATCTGCTTGCTCATCTGCCTTCCTTTTCCTAGTCATCCTCTTCTCAGGAATTTGTTCTGTAGAGGCAGTGATCTGCAGACTTTTGGCAGTTGCTTGAGTGGGAGCTTGGATGTCTTCTTGAGCAATTTCTTTGCCTTTGCCTTGCTTGCTCTTGATTTTGCTTGATAAACCACCCAAGGTTTCATTCAGCTCATCTTGAGATACTACCATTACAGCTTGCTGTGCAGTAGTCTTCTCTAGAGCTTTTATCAATACATCTTCCCCCTTTTTGGCTTCAGCAAGTGCAGCCGCAAAAGGCTTCATGGCATTCAGAATCTCCACTCTGAGAGTTTGTTGAAGAGCCATGGCATTGACTTTGCCAATATGAGTCAGATGAGTGATGCTATGGTCTAGAATCTGAGCATGAGAGTTGGAGGAGGAGGCAACTTCAAGTTTAGCTGTAAGTGCTTCCAATTTGGTTGCTGTCTCCTTCAGCTGAATCTGAAGTTTTTCATTTTCTGCTGTAGCTGAGTGGAGAAGAGCTCGACCTTCAGTAGCTCTTGCTTCAGCATCTTCAAGTCTTTTCTTGTAGGTGTGTTCCATGCGGTTGACCTCATTAGTGTAGAGATCAGCAAACCTGGTGGAATAGTCACCTGCCTTCTTCAGAATGCTGGTCAGATACTCACTTATCTGATTGTGAAGTGATTCTCCAAACTTGTCTTCAATGTCAATGATCTGGTCATGAAGACGAGTTCTCTGCTCCTTAACCGCCTTTTCAACATATCTTCCAAGCTGTAGGCCTAAACCCTTTTCAAAGTGTAGGTCTATTGCAGCCTTGACCTGTGAGCATATGTCTGTTGTATAGTCAGCTGTTGAAGTAGAAGTGGAGGCAGTACCTTGAGGCTTTGGATGAACAATCAGGGCTTTGCCTCTTTCTTCAACTGAAAGGTACTCTTCATTGAGAAATGAGGTAGTGGCCTTAACCAGGTGGGACATGATAGTGTCTCCTTTGTCAATGAAGTGAGTTAGAGTATCCTTAGGCATGAAGTGATCAGGAATAGTGATTACTTCTCTGTCAATCTCGGTTCTGTCAGCTGGTTCAGCTGAGTCTTCCGCAGGAACGGATGCAGCTGAGTTATTCACTTTTGCTGTGTCATCTGTCTGCTGACCTGATATGCCTTCTGGGATAGAGGCATCATTAGGTGGAATTCCTAGAATTCTGTGGCATACTGCTGTAAAGGCTTCTTCGGGCAGTAGTTGAGCAAAAGATTTAACTTGAGCAACCTCTTTTTGCTCCATTTCCCAGTCGAGGAAATTAGCTTTTCCTCCCATTCCTTCCATGACCTCAATAAGGTCATCCACATCATCTCTCCTGAGTTCAATCCAGGTGCAGACTCTGAGAACTTGTTCAAACTGAACTGATTCCTCATCAATACCAGGAATAGTAGACTTGAGCAGGTTTTCTATCTTCATCCTCATTATCTTCTCCCGTGTGCACATAGGATAGTGTACCATTCTGTACTGAGGTCGAGAGGGACCAGCTTGAGCAAGGTCTGTTGGTGCCATGTCTTCTGGAATAGAAGAACCAATGATGGTAGGAGTTTGTGTATGTGGGGTAGTTTCCTCTACTGTGTGAATATCAGCAGGGATTTGGGAAGTGATATGTTCTTGATCTTCAGTGATCTGTTCATCAGTAGGGATTTGGGTCTGCTGGTCTGGTATAGTACCTTCATGAAGATCAGTAGAAGGTTGAGCCTGTAGATCTTGGACATCTGCTGTGTGAATGTCAGCAGGGGTTGGCAACAATGATTCAGGGGTTGTGGTAGGTTGTGCTTGTTCCTCTGCTGTGTGAGTATCAGCAGGGATTTGGATATCAGTGTTTGAGTGTTCAGATGGGTTGGAATCATCAGAGGGGTTGAAGGATGCAATCGGGGCTATTAACATGGGAGTAGGAAGCCTCGATTTCTTGGATTTTTTGTTGAAGGAAGAATTATTCTTCTTTCTCTTCTGACCCTTTGACAATTTAGAAGGAGTAAGAGAGGGAGAGTGTTTAGAGGTACCTGCCTTCTTCAAGGGAGAGGCAGTGGGAGTAGCATCTGAATCAGATGGGGAGATGAGCCCTGATCTGATTAGATATCGTCTTTGTGCTAAGGTCTGATTGTCATCATCATCATCATCCTCAGCAGCCTTCTTCTGAGCCTCTTCTTTGGTTGGCTCCTTTTCTTCTTCAGCAGAGTCATGATCTGACTCTTGTGCTGCCTTCTCAGCCAACAGCTTCCTCTTCGCTTCTTTCAACCTTTCTGCCTCAGCAAGAGCTTCCTTTCTCAAATAGTATTTGGAGATGTGAAAGGTCTTATGAGGTCCCATCTTGTACTTCTTTGGGAGAATATCTGGAAGGATGATGCTCAGCTTGTTGACAAAGCTGACTGTAGCTGCTACCTTCCATACCTTCGATTGTAAGTCCAAAGTGACTTTCTTTGCCTCAAGGGCAATTCTTTCTAAGAATAGTCCTTGCCAGTCTCCATCGATTTGATCCCAGATTGCAGCCATTACTCGAACCTTTAAAGTAGTAACCGCATCATGACTGAATGTGTTACCAAGTAACATCTTGCCTGCAATATCCATCAAGGTTTGGAATTTTGGTTCAAGTTGGGATTTCTTGAGTCCAATTGCATCAGCAGCCTTGATTTTTCCACCAGTAAACATCTCCATATACTCTTTTTCTCTATTCATGATGTAGTTGGAGATATTTATCTTCCCCCTTAACAGGCCAAACAATTCTTGAAGGATTTCCCTTGTAACCTTGACTTTGTGTCCACCCATGACACTTTCAATATGAGAACCCTTCATCACAGCGTTTGCATAGAATGCCAATACATCTTGTTCATAAACATTAGTTGGAGCTGCTTCCAGAAAGTCTCTGAGTTTAAGATTGACGCACCGAAGCAATATCTCCTTGTTCTCATCTGTGTGTTTGCCTTTGAAGAACAGAGCATTCTCCGTAAAAATCTTCCCTTCCTTGGACCACTTTGCGGCATCCAAGGTGCCAGTGTTCTTGGTCTTCTCGTCGTAAATTTCAATGATTGCCATAGTAGAGTTTGAATGTTAGGGTTTGAAGGCTTGAAAGAAATTTGCAGAACGAGAGAGAGTAATATGAGTGACAGGGTTTGGAAGAATTTTAGGGGTGTGAATATATACTCCAGAAAATTTTGATCTAACGGTCAAATTTGGGTTTAATTTGGAGTAGAGCCCAAGATTTCCTTCTTTGATTTCTTAAATTTGCCGGCTGGTTTTTCCATGTGGCAATATTTGATTTGCTGGCAATATGGTACTTGAGTATTAATGACATCATTACCAAAAATAGTCGTTGTGACTAATTTATGGTAAGAATTGATCATCAAGGCCGTTTTCTATAAGAGAATTGCATTCCTTATATAAGCCAATTTGTTTAATTACATTCAGGAATAAATCTAGAATGAATTACATGATCAAGACTAGTCATTATTCTCTAAATTGGAGTGTTTTGATCAGCAGAGTGAGGTCTTCTGATTTCTTCAAGATGTCTGCTGATTTTCTTTGAAAAGTCTTCTGGTCAGCTGAGTTGGTCTTCTGATCAGCTGAGTAGAGGAAACGATGTTTGCTGTGATGATCCAACCTGGATGGATCCTTCCAGCTTTATTGTGAGTGATGATCCAACCTGGTTTGATGGATCTTTCAGCTCCTTCTTTAAATCAAGTGAGACTAGCCTAGACAAAATCCCACTGATTTAACTGCTTCTCACCATCGGATGTTCCTCATCATCAGATGGGATGTAGCATCTAATGTGCTCTTGTTGAATTTCTTCGCTTCTCTTGAAGGGGAAGGAAGGTTGAGGGGTGCTTCAATGGAGTTGAAGAGAGGGCCATGGACTCAGCCTTCATGTTCTGTTTAGGCACAGTAGCTTTTGATAACAAGCCCTCCATGTAGAACTTCCTTCTGGAGAAGAAGCTCTGCTTGCTTGCTACTTTGTCCTTTGCATCTCTTCCTCCTTTAGCTTTCAACAAGAACGTCTCTTCTTCCTTTAGCTTTCATGAGCATACTCATGTTGAGTAAGCCATGTATATAGATCTGCATCATCTTCATTTTCTGGACAAATCTTCATCTCCTTCACCCAAGATTTTGGTTGAAGAATGATCTCCATTCCATCTCTTCTTTCAATTGTCTCCATACCTGAAACAAGAATAGTGTTAGATGATTTGTGTTCTTAGGTGTTCTCATAACTTCTCCTTTTATAGGGGTAGAAATGAGGTAGTGGAGAGAAAGATGACAAAACTATAGAGGTGATAGGTCTGAATTTCTGAAAAGTGATTTCTTAAGATCAGCAGTGAGATTCTTGATCCAAGGGTGCACATTTAAGGATATTCAGACTTTATCTAATGGAATGCAGAAATTATAAATTTTGACCATGAGTTATTTGAAATCCGTACTGTGCATACATATTGTTGAGTCGGTGAGGATGGTGTATTAATCCAGCCAAGTATGACTCAGTAGTATACTGTATTTATGTATATGAATAAAGTATTTTATGAAGAATAGTTTATTAATATACATAGTTATACATTGCTTAGAGTAAAGAGATCAAATAACTTTGTTCAAGTCTGCTATATATATATATGTGTACTATGCAATGCAGATTTTAGAGTATTTCATCAAGGATTCTTAAGGTATCATAGATTCCCCCTTGATTAGATAACTCTATGTTTTCCCTCAGCTCTATCTGTCTTCATTGGGAAATAACTTACCTGAAGATGAGGGTGTCTATTCACCTCATCTGATCCTCCTAGTCTGCTGCAAAATGTATCAGCTGAGGTCTTCAGCTGATCTTGTGCTCTTCAAGTGCTTGGGTCCAAGAGTCCTAAGCTATAGCATAGGGTCTTGAATCTTTCTTCAGCTAGGGGCTTAGTCAAGATATCTGCTCTTTGGATATCTGTGTGAATTTTCTCCATCTTGATGTCCTTCTTTTCAAGGTGGTCTCTTATGAAATGGTGTCGAATGTCGACATGCTTGCACCTTGTGTGGAGGACTGGATTTTGAGTGATGGCAATGGCACTGCTGCTGTCACAAAAGATAGGGACTTCTTTTGCCTCTACATTGTAATCTTTGAGTTGTTGAGCTAGCCAGAGTAGCTGACTACAACAACTTCCAGCTGCCATATATTCTGCTTCAGTGGTGGATGTTGCAACTGAGGTTTGTTTCTTAGAGAACCATGATATCAGCTTGCTGCCTAGAAATTGACAGGTTGCTGATGTGGATTTCCTATCAATTCTGCATCCTCCAAAGTCTGAGTCAGAGTAGCCACTTAATTCTAGATTGTCATCAGCAGGGTACCATAGACCTAGGTTGACTGATCATTTTAGGTACTTGAGAATCTTCCTTGCTGCTTCTAGATGACTTTGCTTTGGGTTTGCTTGAAACCTAGCACATACTCCTACAGCGAATGTTATGTCTGGTCTGCTGGCTGTAAGGTATAGTAGAGATCCAATCAGTGCTCTATATTCAGCTTGATCAACTGCCTTTCCGGACTCATCTGGTTCCATTTTGAAAGATGTCATCATAGGAATCCTTGCAGTCTTGCTTTGTAGAGCTTTGAATCTTTCTAGCAGACTCTTGGTATACTTGGACTGGTTGATGAAGATCCCTTCTGGACTCTGCTTGACTTGAAGTCCTAGGAAATAGTTCATCTCACCCATCATGCTCATTTCGAATTTTCCTTGCATAAGTTCAGAGAACTTCTTGCACATATAATGTCATCTACATATATTTGTACCATTAGAATGTCTTCTCCTTCTTGTATTCTGAAGAGATTTCTATCAACTTTGCCTTTTGTATATCCATTGTCGAGTAGAAATTGTGACAATGTGTCATACCAAGCTCTAGGGGCTTGTTTTAGACCATAGAGAGCCTTCTTCAGTCGATATACTTGATCACCTTTTTCAAATCCTGGAGGCTGCTCTACATATACTTCTTCTACCAGAATACCATTTAGAAAAGCACTTTTGACATCCATTTGGTATACTTTGAAGCCCATAAATGATGCATAGGCTAGAAATAGTCGAATGGCTTCTAATCTGGCTACTGGAGCAAAAGTTTCATCGTAGTCAATTCCTTCAGATTGTGAATATCCTTTTGCAACTAGCCTTGCTTTATTTCTAGTTATTACATCATGTTCATCCTTCTTGTTCTTGAATACCCACTTTGTTCCTATTACATTGTGGTTTTTAGGTCGATCTACCAATTCCCAGACTTCATTTCTTTCGAATTGGTTTAGTTCCTCTTGCATAGCAGTGATCCAATTGCTATCAGTCATTGCTTCTTCTATGTCAGCTGGTTCAATGTTGGAGAGGAAAGCACACCAGCAGAACATAGATAATTGAGAATTCTGATTCAGTTGTCTTCTTGTCTTGACACCTGATTCTGCTCCTCCTAAGATGAGGTTTGATGGATGATTGTTCCTCCATGTATGTCTTACAGGAGTACCTGCATTAGATGAACTTGGATTCTCATCTGTTCTATTGTCATCAGGAGGGTTGACTTGATTTGGTCGATCATC
This sequence comes from Galeopsis tetrahit, assembly GCA_963675135.1. NCBI lineage: Eukaryota > Viridiplantae > Streptophyta > Magnoliopsida > Lamiales > Lamiaceae > Galeopsis > Galeopsis tetrahit. Next base: position 39,045,111 of record OY776122.1, read on the forward strand.
ATCTGTATCTTGGGTATCAAAGAGATCATTCCCCCTTGCATTTGGGATTGTTGCATGTTGATTGTGGATCACTTGTTCAGCTTGAGTTTGAGATCTAGTGACTGGTATGTGTGTTTTATCTTCTTCTGGTTCTTCAGGGAATGGTTCATTGACTTCAATAAATTCATCAGACTTCTTCTTGATCACTAGTTTCTTCATCTGTTCTGCAGCTGAGGTTGTTTCTACTGCACTCTTTTCACAAGATTCATCAAAAACAACATGTGGTGTTTCTTCCACAAGAAGGGTACGTTTGTTGAATACTCTAAATGCTTTGCTAGTTGAGGAATATCCCAAGAATATCCCCTCATCTGCTTTGGCATCAAAAGCATTCAACTTACTTTTCCCATTGTTGTGAATGAAACACTTACAACCAAAAATATGAAAGTAAGATACTCTAGGTTTTCTTCCTTTCCACAGTTCATATGGGGTTTTCTCATGGATTTTGTGAATACCTGACCTGTTTTGAGTGTGACAGGCTGTGTTGATAGCTTCTGCCCAAAGTTTCTTAGGAGTAGAGAATTCAGCAAGGAGTGTTCTTGCAGCTTCTTTAAGTGTTCTGACTCTTCTTTCAGCTACACCATTTTGTTGTGGTGTTCTTGCTGCACTTGTCTCATGCTGAATACCATTAGAAGTACAATATGCAATAATATAAGAGTTAATAAATTCAGTGCCTTTGTCACTTCTAATTTTCACAATAGGTTCTCCTTTCTCTACTTGGATCCTCTTTAACAGTTCAGGAAGCTTCTGCTGAGTTTCACTCTTCTTGTATAAGAAGATAACCCAAGTAAACTTGGAGTAGTCATCTACAACAATAAGGGTGTATTTTCTTCCTGTTAGAGTGGTTGGAGTGATTGGTCCAAAGAGATCCATGTGTAACAGTTCAAGAGCTCTGCTGGTTGATGCTGTCTTCTTGGTCTTGAAGGAGACCTTTGTTTGCTTTCCTTGTTGACATGCATCACAGACCTGATCTTTACAGTAGAGTTCATTAGGAAGACCATCAACTAAGGATTCCCTTGCTAACTTGTTCAGAGTCTTAAAGTTCAGATGACTAAGACGTTTGTGCCATAGCCGGCTGACATCTTTAGGGCTTTTCACAAGCAGACATGTATCCTTAGGACAGTTGTTCCAATTTGCAAGATACATACTTCCCTTTCTAGATCCTGTTAGAAGGTTTTGTTTTGTTCTTTTATCACTTATGAGACATTCATCTTTAGAAAATTTAACTGAATAACCAGTGTCACAAAAATGAGAAACAGATAATAAATTAAACTTAAGACCTTCTACATATGATACATCATGTACCTCAATGTCACCATTTCTAAGGGTGCCATATCCTTTTGTGTTACCGTGCGCGTTATCACCAAAGAAGACTTTTGGACCTTTCTTTTCTGTGTAGTTGGTCAACAGGTCTTTGGTTCCAGTCATATGGGTTGAGCATCCACTATCTATGTACCATATCTCTCCTGCTAGACCTCATTTTCTGTATAGGTCCCTCCTTTCCTGCAAGAAAGGTTAAGTCTTAGGTACCCATTTTGTTTTGGGTCCTTGGGTGTTAGTACTACCCTTGGGAACCCACATATACATTGGTCGTTTGAACAACCTTGAGCACTTTAGTTATTTCCCTCGGGCATCACAGAACCAAATCTTACCAGTTAACACCTTGGACTGATCTGATTTGTTGTTTGTGTCAGCTAAGTAATAGTCAAATTGTTTTCCTTTATAGGAGTGAACATACAATATCTTTTGACTAGTTACATTCGGCCTGGGTGCATTAGCTGGTCGATGCACACGATTATATGGACCATACTCTTCTGTTCTCACAATATCATAAGAGATAGGGGGTGCAAAGAGAACAGATTTGTTTGAAGAAGATTTCTTCTTCTTGGCTGGAGCAGCATACAGCTGAGACTGTCTCAGACGAGATGGTCTAGGCTGTTTGCTGTTCCTCTGTATAGGTTTGGGGTTAACTTTTCTTTTACCATTTTTTGTGTTGGAATAGTTAGCCTTAGTTGGTACAGATGCCTTTTGGTTCATATTGAGTTCATTGTGTTTAGAACACTCACCCTGTTCATGTGTCTGAGTAGTGCACTGGTTAGGTGTACTACCCCCAGCTGGAGAGGATGTTGATGGATTAAGTTCATAGCCTAAACCCATCTTATTGCCATTTGATCTATAATATTCAGAGATACTTTCAATAGTAGTCGAGGCTTTATTGAATTCTGATATCTTTTGATCTAGGCATTCCTTCTCCTTTTCTAAGAGCTTGTGTGATTGGAAGAGATCATCGAACTTAGATTGAAGTATACGAAATTCTTTGGTTTCTAAGGCTTGAGTTTCTAACATCCCCTCATACAACTGAGTTGTTGTGGTATTTTCTTCCTTAAGAAGTTCCACTTCTTTGGTCAACCTTTCATTCATGGTGACTAACTCAGGGGTGTTATCAAACTTAACCTTTTTCAACCTAGCAATTTCTTTCCTTAAATCCTTATTCTCCTCTTCCACTTCTATAAAGGCTCTAGTGGCAATATCCAGATCGCCTTTTACCTTTCTTAAAGATTGATAATAGGTGTCTTCTGATTCGCCTTCAGATGGGTTTATGTCATCTGTTTGTGAGAAAATAGGTGAATGGAAAGTAGTAGTATAAGAGTTTACCTCATTTTCTCCTATGGCCATCATAGCTAGATCGTCTGAATCATCTGAGTAGATTTGACAGTCTGGTGATGTAGGAAGTTCATCACTTTGATATTCAGATTCTTCAGTCAGCATTGCTTGCTTATCTGAAGTTCTTCTCCTTGGCCTTCTTTCTTCTTTGTCGTCCAGCTCAGGGCATTCATAGACATAGTGTCCTGGTTTACGACAATTGAAGCATGCTCCAGGCTTTTGATTTGAATTGCCTTTCCTTGGAGGTGTGGCATCTCTTTTTCTGGAGCCTCGGCTGTCAGATGACTCCACATCCTTTCTAGGATGTCTTTCTGGTGTTCTTTCTCTGGAACCTCTGGAGGGTGATCTTGCTCTTCTATCTTTGTAGTTTCTATAGAACTTTCTATATTTGCTGTTGAGGGTGTTCATCCTTTCGAATCTCTTGATCATAAGAGCCATTTGTTCCTTCAGACTCATGTCTGATCCTTCACAGTCTTCTGTTTTCAGAGAGGTCTTGCCAGATGAGGTGCTTGCAGCTTTTGTATTTGCTGCCTTGAAAGCTACAGTCTTGGAAGTGGATGGAATAGCAATAGGTTCATCATTTTCTGAGTTTTCTTCACTTTCAAGATCATATTCATGGGCTTTTAGATTCTGAAATAGAGTCTGTGCAGACCACTCCTTGATATCTTGAGTATCTTTGATGATGGTCTTCTTGAGTCTCCATTTCTTGGTTAGAGAGTCTAATATCTTTAGATTTTTCTCTCTATTTGTATATTTCTTGCCTAGAGATTCTATCTCATTGATGATCTTGGTAAATCTATTGTCTAATTGATCAATAGACTCTTCTGGTTGCATTTTGAAATGCTCAAACTTCTTGACTGCTGTTGTCAGCTTGCTCTCCTTGATCAGCTCGGTTCCTTCACAGAGGAGTGCTAGAGCATCCCACATTTCCTTAGCTGTTTCACAATTGATTACTTTTGCAATGTACTCATTTGGAAGAGTTTGCATGATGTAATCTTGAGCAATGCTGTCAAGATTTGACTGCTTCATCTCTTCTGGTGTGAGATCCTTCATCGGCTTGGGGGCTAGTTCTCCAACTGGAACTTCTGGATCACCATTTGCAGTGTTGACTGCCATGATGGTGATTGGGCCTTCAGTGATTACTGACCACATCTTGTAGTGGACTGATGTGAGATTCTTCCTCATCCTGATCTTCCAGTAATCATAATCCTCCACTGAAAACTTAGGCAACTTACGCATATTAGCACTCATGCTGTATGAGTTTTCGAAAACAAGTTTTTCAAAAGAAAAAGATCTGTTCAAGAGGACTACAGAGAGACTCCCTCAAGTCTTCTGATAATCTAGAGACAGTAGTCCGTTAGAACCACTGCTCTGATACCACTTGTTGGTCCCTGAACGAGTAGTGAATGGGATTAAAGTCTAGAGGGGAGGGGTGAATAGACTTTAAAACTTTTTCAAGAGAGTTGGGAACCTCTTCTGATTGCTATGTCAGCTGGACTACAAGTCTGCTGGTCCAGATGACTATAGTGATCTGATAGAGGAGGTTATATGCGGAATTATGGTAGGCCTTGTTTAGACTCATTCTCTTAGTTTCTTTTGAAAGTGCCAAGTTATTTAGTTAATAGAAATACTCAGCTGATGCTGGTTTGAGAGTTGTGGCCTTGTTTTGAATACAGTTAAAACACAGTATGCACTATATAAGATAAATGAAATGACAGTAAAGTAAAGTGCAGAAAGTAAATAACACCAGGTTTATAGTGGTTCAGATATACGATCCTACGTCCACTCTCACGTCCTAACGTGATGTTTAATCCCTTTAATTTACCGCAAATTACAAGGGTCTTGACCTTTATAGTCCCAAGGATAGGACTTTGAGATCTGAGCCGTCCTAACAGCTACGGTCTCCACAAGTGATTGTAAGCACTTGCACTTTGAGGGTTTCAAAAACTTTAACCTTTCGGAGAGGGTTTGGGGTTTTTGAAGAGTATCCAACTAGTGATTCAAGCTTATAATTTGCTTAATCACTTTGCCTAAAATAAATGATATACAATGTGAAATGGGTTTCAGGTTCTTAAGGGTTGGATAGAAATCACTTAAGAGCTATGGATAATCTAATGGATTCTGGCTCTTTGAGAATTCTTGAGATAATACGACTTTAGCTTGATTGCTTGCTGGAAGTGTTGAATTCTCTTGTTGTGACTTCGTATTTGTGATTTCTCATCCTCTTGTATTTATAGTGGTGATTGCTTGCAACTAGCCGTTGGAGTTGACTAGCCGTTGGGGCAATCTTTCCATAATGGCTTGATTCCTTGATTCCAGCCGCTTGATTGCTTCAATCCTGGGATCATGTCAATCTTCTAAATAAGGTAGGTCTCTGTTTAAATTGCAAGATGACTTTGGAATCAGCCGAGTCCTGAAAGAGCACATAGTCGTCTGATCTGAACTTCTAGTCTTCTGACTACTCTTCTGGCCTTGAGTCTTCTGTCTTCTGATATCAGCAGAGTAAAACTCTGGCAGTTCTTTTGTCCTGCACTAGGCCATCTTCAATCTGGGACTCCATCAGTCAAATAGGTATACAAGCACCTATCTTAACTGGTCTTCAAGGATCTCCTAGTCTTCATGTCTTCTACTCTTCTCATCTTGAGGGAGCGCATGTAAGCCGGGACTGTGCTGATCAACTGATATCTATACAGTCAATCACACAAGACTAGTCTAAGCTGTTCTATACAAAGTCAGCTGATCCTATTACATTTATAAACTCTAAGTGTTTTGGCCATCAAAACTATTCTAACATCAAGTGGGGCTTAGGGTGAATTTATATCCCAACACCCTTCCATTGGGTCTACTCTGCTGATCAACATTCTTCTTGTGTTCAGGGATTTTGGCCATTTCCTTAGGTTTAGGCCTAGTCTCCTGAAGCACTTTAGTAGGCATTTCATTTATTTTACCCTTTCCTTTGTGCAGTGGCTGAATTATTTCATTTTCAGCTTGTTGTGCCACTGATTTGACAAATATTTTCTTAGTGCTACTTGTTGAAGCAACACTAAGACAAGGTGAAGATTCAAATGGATCAAAACCTAATCCACTCCTTTGAGCCATAGGTCTTTGATAACTCTGAATTTCCTCTATTGCTCTAGAGGATTTGTTCAAAGCAGACATCTTTTGTTTCAGGCTCTCTTCACTTAATTTGAGAATGTCATATTCATGTGAGAGGTTTTCAAACTTAGCTTGAAGAATTCTCAATTCAAAATCTTTCCTCTTCTGAGTAAGTGATTGAACATCAATCTGTCCTTGTTGGTCAACTATCCTGAGATTTGCTTCCTCAAGCTCTCTCAAGACTTGTTGATACAACTCAGTAGATTTAATGTCAACTACTGTCTCAGCAGGTTTTGAAAGCTCAATTGAAAGTCTTTCATTTTCTCTCACACAATTATCATGAAATTCTTGTAATCTAGTGAAATCTTCCATCAACTTCCCAAAAGAAAGTTTCAAGTTGACTTCACTAGTGTTCTGTGATAAGAATGATGGTGAACTAGAAGTGGAGGATACCTCATCATCCTCAATAGCCATGTTGCACACATCATCATCATCATCACTGTTAGAGAACAGTCCATCAGAAGAGTTGAGACTTTCAGCACTATCAGATTCATCACCGGCCATCATAGCTTTTCTGTTGGTGAACTTCCTGTCTCTCTTGGCTTGCCTCTCTCTTCTTTCTTTAGAGCTCAATTCAGGGCAGTCATACTGGAAGTTCCATTTCTTCTTGCAATTATAGCACATATCTTCATCATCATCCTTTTTGGATTCATCTCTTCCTTTTGATGATGAAGGGTCAGCTCTACTGGACCTTCTCCTATCAGAGTACTTGTCCTCTGATCTTTTCTCTTCAGGCTTTTTGTCCTTGGCCTGATCTTTAGGGGAGTTGTACCTTCTCCTGAATTTGTTGTCTTGGTAGAATTTCTTGTATCTACCAAACCTCGACTGAGCTTGTCAAACCTCCCTGCCATAAGAGCCATTTATTCCTTCATTTCAGTCTTAGAGACTGACTTTGATGATCTTGGAGTGAGCTGCATTTCAGGTTCAGCAGTTTTGGCTTTAAATGCTACTCATTTGACTGGTAAGGAAGTCTCTTCTGCTGGCTTTCTTCTATTGAGGTCAAACTCGTATGCTTTGAGTTCTGAGAAGATTTGTTGCATGGGCATGGAGGAGAGATCCTTGGTATTCTGCATCATTACAGCATATACATCCCACTTTTGAGTGAGACTTCTCAGGATTTTTAATCCAACTTCTCTCCTGGAGTACACCTTGCCCAATGATTTGATTTCATTCATCACATCAGTGAATCTACCAGCAAATTTGTCAATGGATTCTTCAGACTCCATTGTTAATTATTCAAATTTCTGCACAGCATCTTGGACATCTCAGCAAGAGTATCCCAAATTTCTTTGATGTGCCCTCACACATCTCAGCAAGAGTATCCCAAATTTCTTTGGCAGTTGTGCAGTGGTAGACTCTACCCATGATTGCATCTGGAATTGTTTGGTAGAGAGTGTTCATGGCAAGATAATTCAGGTTATCTTTTCTCTTTTCATCAGCAGTGAAGTCATCTTCATCTTTGGGAACCAGTTCCCTTATATCAGCTCTTTGCTCATCTGTTATCCTGGGGTTAGTTTGAGTAAACACAAAAGGACCTCTTGTGATTACTCTCAAAGTATCAGTATGAAGAGAAGCAAGATGAGCTCCCATTCTGATTTTCCAGAAATCATAATTGTCTATAGAGAACATGGGCAGTTTATGATGTGAAATGTGGTTGACTGGATTTGTGGCCATGTTGTCCAATCCTTGAATAGCAGGTGGAGGAACAGCATTGTTGTTAGCCATATCTCAAGAATAAACAGTTAGTCAACAGGTAATGGATTTCAGATAAAGATCAGTTCAGTGACCACACAAATATGTGATTTTTGAAAATCAAGATGGATTTTCAGAAGCAGTGGTCTTTGAACCCCTGCTCTGATACCACTTGTTGGTCCTGAAAGGAGTATATAACAAGTTATTGGGGGGGGAATACACTTGTATGCAATTCTTTTCAACTTTTGATCAAACTAGAGCTCAGCAATGTTGTCTTGGACAACTCTGCTGAAGATGATTAACTCTTCTAAGATAATCAAACTACTAAGTACTATTGAGTACTTAGTTGAATAACTATCTAGGGGAGTTATATGTGCGGAATAAATGTTGGCCCTTGTAGTTTAGACTCCTTTAGTTTCTGAAATCACTTTGTCAATACAATACAATCCAGTTTTTCAGGGAACTTGTCCAATACAGTTTTGCACAGTCTTTGAATATAAGTTCTTTTGAAGATCAGTTTAGTGTGCAGTGTTGAATGTATGAAAGTGCTTGAAATTAAATCAACACAAGAGTTTATAGTGGTTCAGAGGCTCAAGCTCCTACATCCACTTTCCCTGATTTAACAGGATAATTCCTTCACTCTTGGAATTAACTTATTTTATAGTGTCAAGGTGCACTTGATCAATAACACCTCTCCTTGGTGAATTGATCCCTAGGATGTCTAGAGTCCTAGTACCCTCTTCTCAACTCAGAACTGAACTGTTCTTCTCTCAACAGTCAGCTCCTACCACTTGTACTACTACAACCTTCTCACTTTCTCACTTGAAAGGGGTAAGGGTTGAAGTAAGGTTCCAACTAATGAGATATCCTTTACAATGAAGTTCAGTGTATAAGGATAGGATATCTCTCTAAGCTTTGAAATGATATACAATGAGGTTCAGCTTAGAAGAAGTGTATGAAGACTAAGATAGTCTCTTTGAAAACTTTGAGAGCACTTTAACTTGTAGGATAGTTGCCTTGGTAGTTGGTTCTTCAAATGGTCTTCACACTTCTATATTTATAGACAAATTTGAGGATTTTCCCGTTGGAGAGGCAGTCTCAAATTGCTATAAATGTCTTCCTTGAGTTCTTCAAACTGGAAGACAATTTCTTGATAGTGACATGTCCTCATTTGGGTAATAAACGGCTTGTAGGACTTTGTCTTCATTCTGCAGCACTCTTCCCAATGTCTGACCTTAAGATTCACTTGTTAAGACTTGGACATGGTTTCTGAGGTTTGATCCAATGATAGGACAACATTCCTTATCAAATGGACAACTCTGCTTATCACTATTAGTAGACTTTGCATATCAGCATAGTTGGCTTGCTCTTCTTCAGATGACTTGGCTCTTTCCCTTTGCTTCACTTGGAATTAATGTTAGCATCATTCTTTGAAGGCTTTAGGGTGTAGTTGTCTTTATTTCTTCAGCAGGTTGGTTTTCTAGCTTCAGAGCATATGTTCTGGTTCAATTTTGCTTAGACAACTCTTCTGGACAACTCTCCTGATTAGCATACTTGGCCTTTGAGCTTTAGAACCTTTGTTCTTGCACAGAGACAACCTCTCTGGACAACTCTCCTGATCAGAGCATTAGAGTAAACTTGTCCTTTTGAGCTTTAGAACCTTTGTTCTTGCTTTAATTCAGCAGAGACAACGTCTCTGGACAACTCTCCTGATCAGAGCATTTGGTTTTCAATAGAGTATGCTTGGCCTTAGTGATTGTTCCAGAATTTGAGCCTTGAGGAGACTTGATCTTGATAATCTTCAAAGCATAGGTTCCCCCTCACATTGTGCATCTAATCATCTAAGAGCTGCCTAAACATTACAGCTTCTCATCTAGCCTTATGCTATGTGTTCTAACAGTTTTAGAGCACAATCAATTTGACTTGGCATGTCTTAGGGGGTTTTGGTATTTAATCAAAACATATGTCATTTTATTCCCAACAGGTGAGCTAGAAGTGGAGGATACCTCATCATCCTCAATGGCCATGTTGCACATATCATCATCATCATCACTGTTTGAGAACAATCCATCAGAAGAGTTTAAGCTTTCAGCACTATCAGATTTATCACCAGCCATCATGGCTTTTCTGTTGGTGAACTTCTTATCTCTTTTGGCTTGCCTCTCTCTTCTTTCCTTAGAGCTGAGTTCAGGACAGTCATACTGGAAGTGCCCGTTCTTCTTGCAATTGTAGCATAGGTCCTCATCATCATCTTTCTTTGGATCATCTCTTCTTCTAGATGAGGAGGGTTCAGCTCTGTTGGACTTTCTCCTATCAGAGAACTTGTCCTCTGATCTTTTCTCTTCAGGCTTCTTGTCCTCAGCCTGTGCTTCAGGAGAGTTGTATCTTCTCCTGAATTTGTTGTATTGGTAGAATTTCTTGTATCTACCAAACCTTGAGTTGAGCTTGTCAAACCTTCTTGCCATGAGAGCCATTTCTTCCTTCATTTCAGCCTTAGAGACTGACTTTGATAATCTTGCAGTGGGCTGCATTTCAGGTTCAGCAACTTTGGCTTTGAATGCCACTCCTTTGGTTGATAGGGAAGGCTCTTCTGCTGGTTTCCTTCTATTGAGGTCAAACTCATAAGCTTTGAGTTCTGAGAAGATTTGTTGCATGGGCATGGTGGAGAGATCCTTGGTGTTCTGCATCATTAAAGCATATACATCCCACTTTTGAGTGAGACTTCTCAAGATCTTTAGCCCAACTTCTCTCTTGGAGTACACCTTGCCCAAGGAGTTGATTTCATTCATCACATCTATGAATCTACCAGCAAACTTGTCAATGGACTCATCTGGCTCCATTGAGAATTGTTCAAACTTCTGCACAGCCACTTGGAGTTTGTTCTCCTTTATCTTTTCAGTACCCTCACACATTTCAGCAAGAGTATCCCAAATTTCTTTGGCTGTTGTGCAGTGGTAAACTCTTCCCATGATTGCATCTGGAATTGTTTGATAGAGAGTGTTAATTGCAAGATAATTCAAATTATCTTTTCTTTTCTCCTCAGAAGTGAAGTCATCTTCATCTTTAGGGATCTCTTCCCTTATATCAGCTCTTTGAGCTTCAGTCATTCTGGGATTGGTTTGGGTGAACACAAATGGTCCTCTTGTGATTACCCTCAGCATGTCAGTGTGAAGAGATGCAAGATGAGCTCTCATTCTAATCTTCCAGAAGTCATAGTTCTCAATTGAGAACATGGGCAGCTTGTGATGTGATATATGGTTGACTGGATTGGTGGCCATATTGTTGATTCCTTGAACAGCATCATGAGGAACAACATTGTTGTTGGCCATGACTCAAAGATAAAATGTTAGTCAACAAATAATAGGATTTCAGATAGATCAGTTCAGTGACCACACCAAATATGTGATTTTGAAAATCAAGATGGATTTTCAGAAGCAGTGGTCTTTGAACCCCTGCTCTGATACCACTTGTTGGTCTTGAAAGGAGTATATAACAAGTGTATGGGGGGGGGGGGAATACACTTGTATGCAATTTCTTTTTCAACCTTAACCAAAAGTACTTCAGCAAGGTTGTCTTGGACAACTCTGCTGATGTGTTTAACTCTTCTAAGATAATCAAACTACTAAGTACTATTGAGTACTTAGTTGAATAACTATCTAGGGGAGTTATATGTGCGGAATTAGTGGTTGGCCCTTTAGTTTAAACTCCTTTTAAATCTGAAATCACTTTAATCAAACAGTCCAGTTTTCAGGGAACTTGTCCAAATCTGTTTTGCACAGTTTATGATATATGTCTTTGAAAGGTTCAGTTTTGTGTGCAGTGTTGAGTGTATGGAAGTACTTGAAAGTTAATCAACACAGGAGTTTATAGTGGTTCAGAGACTCAAGCTCCTACATCCACTTTCCCTGATTTAACAGGATAATTCCTTCACTCTTGGAATTAACTTGTTTTATAGTGCCAAGGTGCACTTGATCAAGAACACCACTCCTTGGTGAATTGATCCATATGATGTCTAGAGTCCTAGTACCCTCTTCTCAACTCAGAACTGGATTGTTCTTCTCTCAACAGTCAGCTCCTACCACTTCTACTACTACAACCTTCTCACTTTCTCACTTGAAAGGGGTAAGGAATGAAGTAAGGTTCCAACTAATGAGATATCCTTTACAATGAAGGTCAGTGTATAAGGATAGGATATCTCTTCTAAGCTTGTATGGATATACAATGGGATTCAGCTTAGATGAAGTGTATGAAGACTAAGATAGTCTCTTTGAAAGCTTTAAAGCACTTTGACTTGTAGGATAGTTGGATTTTCTTGTCAAGGTTGAGGTTGGATTGGATGCTTTCAAATGGTCTTCACACTTCTATATTTATAGACAAATTTGAGGATTTGCCCGTTGGAGAGGCAGTCCCAAATTGCTATAAATGTCTTCCTTGAGTTCTTCAAAAACTGGAAGACAGGTTCTGATAGTGACATGTCCTTGTTTTGGGAAATAAACGGCTATAACAACTTTGTCTTCATTCTGAGCCCTTTTCCCAATGTCTGACTTCAAGACTCACTTGGTCAAACATGGACATCTCTTCTTATCAACATTCCCGAGATAAGGACAACTTTCCTTATCACTTGGACAACTTTGCTTATCAGATTCAGCAGAGTTCACTCATCAGCAGTGTTGGCTCTTTAGCTCTTTAGTTGATTTGGTTCTTTCTCTTTCCACTTCTTCTTTGAGTTGTCATTTAAGTATTCATGACTTGGAAATGTGGACTTGACCTCTTCAGCATAGTTGTCTTGATGACATATTCAAGTGTTCTGAGACAACTCTTCTGAAACACTTAGTGCACAACTCTTCTGAGCTTTGTAAGATGTCGTAGATTGATGTTTTGATGATGCATCTTAACTCATATTGGCATTCACTTGGTTGCCTTTTGACTGATTCCACTTGATCAACATACTTGTCCTTCAGCAGACTTGAGGTCATTCTAGAACTTAAGCCTTGAGGAGACTTGATCTCAATTGTCTTGTAAGCATGTGTTCCCCCTCAGCTGTTGCATCTACTCTTATAAGAGCTGCCTAACACATCAGCTTCTCTACTTGTCTAGTCTACATGTTCCAACAATCCTGAAACATGTTCATTCAATTTTAACTTATCTACTTGGCATGTCTTAAGGGAGTTTTGGTATATTCATCAAAACTCATTTTATTCCCAACATCTATTCCAATCGATTGACCCTGACCTGTACTGTTTGGGTTATCCCACTATGTGCCCCACAATGAAATGAGACAGGGCTAGGTATCACTCCTACCCCATAAAAATTCGATTGTACATTAATATATACTGAAAACTCACTATTTCATAAATGAAGTTAATTAATTGCTATGTTTTTAGATACAATTTTCTTTAAAAATGTTAAAATAATATAATAACATGTTCTTAAAATCAATTGTTCCATAATTCATGCAATAAATATATAGATATCCAATAAACTCAACTGGTCTACATTTCTTCAAATTTATTACCATAAATTTTTTTAAGCACATGTTCTTAAATTAATTGGTTCATAATTTATTCAATTAAATCCCACAATTCTTAGCTGTTGAATAATTTCTTTAGTTTGTAGAATCATCTTATAAAGTTATCCACTGTGTTATTGAGTACCTCCTATGTCAATTTAAAATCTCAAATAAAAATTTCAATATACATTTCTTTCAATAAATTTTTTAAGTTTGAAAATATTACAATAAAAAAATAAAATTGAAAATTTGTTGCTAATAAATTTTAGTTTCGTACTCTTTAATTTTTTTACTATTTAGTACTCCATCTGTCCTAGAATTATTTGCATGGTTTGATTGACACACTTTAAAAAAAATAAAATTTAACGATGTGTGGAGAAAAATAAAGAATGAATATTTTGAGTGATTTAGTGAGGTGTAAAGAGAAATATAAATAAAAAATGAGTGACAATTTTGAAATAAAATGATATTGTAAAAATATTAATTTTGTGGGTTATTTTTATATCGTGAGTGTGCAAGTAATTTTGGAATGACCCAATAAAAAAAAATGTGCAAGTACTCACCGAACAAATAAAATAAATAGAGTATTTTTATATTTTAACTTAGAAAATATTACGTGTTTACCCATTTGACTAATGTATAGTAAGTTGTTTTATAATATATATATATATATATATAAACTAGATCTAATACATTATTGATTAATAATTAAATCTAAGTATTATTGCATATTTTTATTTAGCATATGTTTAAATTGAATTAAGTGATCAATTTTTATTTTTTTTTTGACAAATAAAACAAGGATTACAACGAGAAAAACATATCCTCATTAGAATGAGGGAACCCGAGCAAGATCCTTGAGATATTGTGGACAACCATCTTCATTCCAATCTTGAGGAGATGAAGCGTGTTTACAGAATTGGGCCAGTTCATGCGCCACCATATTTCTATGTCTCGGAATGAACTGACAATCCCACACCAAGTGTTTTTGCATCAACCAAACAATTCTGTTCACCACTTGGTTTTCGTCATTAATAATGCTCGTCCCTTGCATAATCAGCTTAATAGCATCAGTAGAATCAGAACGAACACCCCTAATATTGATACTTTTATCATAGCACTTTCGTAGCCCCTGCTCAATTGCCAATAATTCTGCATTACAAACCGAAGACGGATTTATAATTCTGTTTGCCCCCGCTAGCAAGATTGCATGACTACTATTAATCACCACAAAGCCAACAGCAAAGTAATTTTCATCCATATTAAAAGCAGCATCAGTAAATAGCAAATTACCTTCATCACTTGTAGATCCCAATTCCTTTTCTTTCGCTACAAAATCAAGGCTTGTATTCTCAATGGTACTTGATCGTAGGAAATCATACCAATATGACACTGCCCATTCCACCTGAAAGCCCAGCTTAGCATCCCTATCATTGTGAGTTTCATTGTGATCAATTAACTTACATTATTATTTTGAATTCAAATGTAAATTCTATAAATTTGAGATTAAAATAATTCAAATAAGTTACTCCATCAATGATATCAAGTCATGAGGACTTAATTTCAATTAAGGTACACTCTATTCTCATTTTTTTTTTTTTTTAATTTAGAAAGCCTAATATGCATTTTATTTTAATAACAACAAGTATATGTTTTATAAAAACAATCTACTAGAAAGCCTAATATGCCAAACTCATCTAGCTATTATGCTTTTATTATCTAACTAATCTAAAATGATCTTCAAGATTATTATATAGATCATAATTATTTAAATTTTTATTTATTCCTAGGAGTAAAGTAATTATACTCAAGTAATAATATTCATAATATTGACATTAACATTTAGATATAAAATAAAAACAATTACGACAATTTCAATACACATAATGAAGTAAATATAAACTAAATTTTATTTCAAAGGAACAAGATGAGTGATCATTCTCCAATATGTCAAATCCCTAATAAAATCATATATCACACAACTTAATAAAATAATTAACGAAATAATAACTTCAACCCAAACTAATAAAGAAAATACAAAAAACAAAATAACAATTTTCTTCTTTATATATATAAACTGGCTTAACTAAAGACAAGGAGCGAAAATCACTCAATTCTTTGTGAAATGTTGGAGAGTTTTAATTTATTTATTTATTTTTATTTTGTTTATAGGTTTTGTACTTTCAATTTGAAGGTCTTCTAAAAGTCAATTTTATCTAAAAGCGGACCTTCCCCATGGCTAAGGGGGCTGCCGCGGTGAGTGAGAGCACTGAGAGGGCAAGGGACGTTTCTACAACTTGATGGGCTGGGCCAAAACTCAAGCTTTAGTAATTAATAGTGTGGGGGAATCACTCTTATTGGGTGGGTTTTATGTGCATTTATTGTTTTTGATTTTGTTGATGCTCGTTCATTTCTATTTTATTTTTCTAAGCATCCATAACTTATAGAGAGAACTCTGAGTTGAGGTGGGATAACACGGTTGATTTTATTTTTCTAAGCATCCATAACTTATAGAGAGAACTCTGAGTTGAGGTGGGATAAGACGGTTGATTTTATTTTTCTAATGGTAAGCGAGAGAAATCGAAGTAGAGGATATATATGTGGCATTCTATAATTAGGATATTCTAGAGGATTTTCTTGTCAAATTTATAAACAATTAGAGGACAAAATAGACTTTAAGCATTGGTAATTTAATTGGAAGCATTTAGGGTTGGCAATGGGATGGGTAAAAACTCGGACCCGCATGAAACCGGCCCGCACGGGGCGGGTAAATACCCGATCAAACGGGTTGCGGGGCGGGTAAATACCCGGTCAACGAATACCCGTCGGGTATGGGACGGGTAATGGGATTGTATATACCCAACCCGAACCTGACCCGCATATATATAATAATTAAAAAATATATATAATATATATATATATTAATATAATAAATATATATTAAAAAAACTTTATAAATTCTAATTTTAGGGTTTACACAATAACAGAACATACACACGCACATATGCTTTCTGCCTTTCTAATTCGAGGAAGAAGACGTACATGAAGAATTATCTATCAAAGAGTGTTGAGAATTGAGATATTAATTGTGTTATGCATTTGATTTTATTAGGATATGTATGTTTTTTAAGATTTTATGTTCTATTTTATGTTGGAATTGATGTTTTATTGTGATTATAAGAGCCGATTATAAATGTGCTATTTTATTTAAATAACAATTTTTTTTATTAAAAAAAAAGTGATGGCGGGGCGGGGCGGGTAACGGGTACAATTTTTTTTTGCGGGGCGGGTCCTAGGACGGGCCATACCCGTCCCATACCCGCCCCGTTGTCAACCCTAGAAGCATTTGGCAGATCAATAATCTCACCCCCACCCCCACGACAAGTAATCACGTGAATGCAGGACAAAATGGGAAATTGAATCTGGGCCGACAGTCTTTCCCGGGTTGTAATCTAACAAACTAAACCACTTACTAATTGGTATAAAACAATCAAACCCACCTAATCTAACAAACAAAACAGGCCCATAGAGAGAACTCTGAGTTGAGGTGGGATAAGACGGTTGATTTTATTTTTCTAAGCATCCATAACTTATAGAGAGAACTCTGAGTTGAGGTTGGATAAAACGGTTGGTTTAAAACACCGCTCCTCTACTCTCTCTGTTCTCGCTATTTTATTAGTTTTTCATTGCGTTACATTTGCGATAAGAATGAAGATGAAAGTCTGCATTTCTTTTAATTTTATCCAAAGACGGACCTTCCCCTTGGCTAAGGTGGTTGCGGCTGTGAGTGAGAGGGCAAGGGATAACTTGATATATTTAATACGCGGGTTGAAATAAATTTATATGATATATTTAATTTATTAAGAAAAAAATATCTTCGAAATTTTTTATAAAATTGTTATTCTATTAAAAAATAAAAAAGGAAATGTTGTATATAATATATATATATATATATATATATATATAATATCACACTTTCTAATACAGTCACTCATTTTATTATCCTTTTATATATGTAAATCATAATTCATTTCATTCAATTTTTACAATTATACTTAACAACAATATAAAATTGTTGGGATATGAATCCTATAAACAATGTTCTAGATGATGAAAGTATGTTTTGATGGCCAAAAGCAACTTAAAATTAGTAATATATTCGGTTCTAAGTCATCTTAACTAAGTCATCTGAAAAGAAATAAGTTTACTGATCTTATTAAGAAATATTACTGATCTTAATGATATCTGAAAGTAAGATTACTGATCTTAGTGTGGAAACTGAAATAAGAATACTGATCTTAAATGAGATATTTGAAGTCTGAGTTACTGATCTTATTTGTTTACTGATCTTATTGTGTTTACTGATCTGATATATGAACTGTTAGGAACTAAGCTGATGTTTTGTATTGTATAGACAACTTATAGTATAGGACTTAGATGTACTCATCTGTATATAGTTCAGTTGATGTATAGATAGGTTTTATATATGTAAAGTTGTATTTTATTCAGCATTGTAAAAGTTCAGAACAGTAGTTTAGAACTAGATTAGAAGATCAGAAGACTATTGAAGAATCAGAAGACTACTTCAGAATAAGAAGACTTTGAAGAGTTGAAGAGAAGCTTAGAAGAAGTCTGGAAAAGTGTAGAACAGTTTTGGAGAACTGTGCTGACTAACTAAGAACAGTAAAAATCAGAACAGTGAGTTACTGTGCTGATTTGGTGAATTTGAAGAATAAGTTTGGAAAACTTATTTAAAGTGTAACTAAATATATTTGAAGAGATGCTGACTTGGAAGGAAGTTAAAAAGTCGGTTACAAGAAGAAGTTACAAAAACAGTTTTAGAGTTAGTGGAGAGTTAGTTCACAAACTGCTAACTGTCATACTAAGTTCTATAAATATTGTGTGATCTCCTACTTGAAGAGACGACTGCTACTACTGAACATTTACTGATCTCAGAAGAATTCAAGAGCAAGTCTACAATCAAGTACTCACAGAGTTAAGGAAATCAAAGCAAGGAGAAGCCACTGAATTGAAGAGAATAATCAAAGGTTATTCAAAGAGAAGTTTTACTTTTCAGTTTTAAGTTTGTATTGTTGTAAAACAAGTGTGCTAGTTACTTGTAGAATTACTAGTAGATCGAAGATGCACTTGGAAGTGTAATCGAAAAGATCACAGTCTTAATCTTGGGACTTTAAGCCACAAGAAACTCAAGGAAGAGTAATAAAACATCACAACTGGGATTGTGAGAGTGGATGTAGACTTATTGGTCGAACCACTATAAAATTCTGTGTTCTTTATATTTTCTGTTTGATATTTGTTTGATAGTTGTTTAAACAAGAACAGTAGAATTTACTAAGTAAAGATCTTGTAGGTCCCTAAGTTGAGTTAATATCGAGGGAAGCTAAAGAAAATGTCTAGAGGGGGGTGAATAGACTTTTCTAAAATCTTTCGATATATCAGAATTACAATGTGCGGAATACGAAATTAACAATGAGCCCAATTAAAGATTATACTCAACTTAATTCGAGAACTCTGTTTTATGTACTCAACTAGTCTTGTTCAGTTATGTATGTTTAATCAAGTAAACAATTAATCAATTCAAACAAACAAAACAATAAAGTAAATCAAACACGAGATTTATAGTGGTTCGACAACTTGTCTACATCCACTCTCACAAACCCAGTTGTGAAATTCTTATTAACTCTTCCAATCGAGCAATATGTTCTTGTAGCTTTAAGTCCCAAGAAATAAGACTTAGATCTTCTCGATTATATCTCCAGATATATCTTCGATCTTACTAGCTATTTTACAAGTAACTAGCAACTTGAAACAGTAAACGAAAATAAAACTTCTCTTCGTTCAGTAGTAGCCTTCTTCGATCTTCACTTGTCTTGTGTAGCTTCACTTTCTGAACTTCAATCTCTGAGAGTAATTTCTTCACTTGAATCTTCAATAATACTTGTAGTATCAATATTTCAGTAGTTGTATCAGTATCTCAGTAGTCTCTAATGAATCAATACCATGAGGTATTTATAGACTTCTAATTCCAAGAACATTCAGTTGTGTAACAACCTTTTCTTGAAAACTAACTTGTAACTGATTCTTTATATCCTTTCACACGTTTCTTCAGTTAATTAGTTATTCCTTAACTAATTCTTCAAACTTTATCTTCAACACGCTTTTGTAACTAACTTCAAGTTGACCTGTCTTGTTTAAGTCGCACCTGTCTTGTGTAGTAGTAGTAGACTGTGTCTTTTACTTATCTTGTGTAGTAGACTTCTTCAGATTACAATATAGAACTAATCTAGTCCTATTATCTAATCCTAACAAGACTATTACATTACATTAAGCTTCTTTTTATAAAGCTTAGTCAACTTATAAAACTATACAAAAGAATCTATCTATTACATTTAAAATCATGAGTTCTATACAACAATTATTCATAGCTCAATAACAATCTAACATATACGAATAACAAATATGAAGTACTTATAAATCGTACTTATCTTTCAATAATACTTGTTTTTTAACACTAGTACTTGTCTTTTGAATTAGTACTTGTCTTGTGAATTAGTACTTGTCTTGTGAATTCTACTGATCTATACAAGACGACTTCAACTTAACTAGACTAGATCAGTCAACACTTAGAAAATATTCAAGTCTTCTTTTGGCTTATCAAAACTTTATCTTTTATCTTTTATTCATCATTTAGGACTTGTTCTAGGATTCATATCCCAACAATTTCCCCCTTTTTGATGAAGCCAAAACTACTTGAATCTTTTCCATAATAATAGACTAGTTAAGTAGTTATCTTGTCTTAAACATCAAATAGTACTTATCTTTTCATTCATTTCGAAATAAGATCAGTAGATATTACAAATACTTACTCAAAATAAAACTAAGTCTAAGTATCAGAGCAAAAATAAAAATTAATCTGACATACTACCTTCTTAAGAACTTGGAACACCAAAAGCATCTAGTAGCCTTTTGTGAATGATAATCATGTGTTCTTCAGTTTCGATCTTCTCCTTCTCCAGTAGGTCTTCTTCAAACTTCTTAATGTGGTTGTAATCGATCCTTTTTCCAGAACCTAACATAGGAGTAATCCATTTAGGAAAGATAGGAACAAGAATATTAAAACTTACAGCAGTTGCAATCCTCATGATCAAGTTCCATAGATTCCTGTCTTGAATTTCCATGAACTTGTCAAAAATTGCGTATAACTCTTCTTTGCTCTCTGGATCTCCAAACTTGCGAATAATCCAGTGATCCAACTCCCAAATCAGTTTGACTTTGAACCATGCATCTTTATGTTCATCATCAATGAAATTATCAATGTATGCATCTTCAACTTGATCTGGATCAGTCTTCAACTTCAGCAAATTCTTGATATGCTTTCCTAGCAATTTCTTGTTAGCATAATGAATTTCTTCCAGCTTCTGCTTCTTATGAAGAGCTTCAACCTCTTCATCACCAATATCAGCTAAAATATCTCCTAGTTCTTCTTTCTTCTTCTCTAGAACCAGTTTCCTCTTGACTTGTCTAGTCTGAGTTTCAACTTCAGGAGATGCAATACTTTTTCCTTTCAGCAATCTTTTCTTTTTCTGTTCTTCAGCTTCTTCAAGATCAGCTTTCTTGACCAGCCTTCCCCTCTTGGGATATCTTAACTCTTCTATCGCAGTCGCAGCAGCTTTAACTTCAGGTTCTGCACTTGACTTCTCTTCAACTCTACTTGCCTCTTCCCCCTTTTTGGCTTCATCACTTGCCTTAAGAGTGAATAGACTAGTGAATCGAGTCATTTCTTCTTTCAGTGCTTCCTTCATTGCTTCAGCCGCGAGCTCTATCTGCTTTTGTTGGGACTGATCACGACTCATCTTGTCTAGTCGATCAGCAGTAGACTCCAACTTCTTCGAGTTAATGGCCAACTCATCCTTGAACTCCAAGTAGACTCTTCAGCTAATGACCTAGCAAAATTAACAGACCTGTTCTCCAAGTAGTCAACTTGTCTTTTCAAGAAGTCTTCAATTTGCGTATACATTTCTTGTCGAAACGTAGAATCCATCTTATTCACTTCTCCAACTATCAATTCCCTGGAGCTGTCAACTAGGGACTGATTTTGTTCAACAAGAACTGTCTTCAACTTTGATTCTAAGAACACTTCAATAGACGATTTTACTACTTCCTTTAATTCTGTCTTCAACTCATCTATAAGTCCTTCTGGAAACATATGAGCAGTAGAGTGAGTGTCAGTTAGCTCATCTTCATTAAACAAGATGGCTTCAACAAACTCATCATCTTCTTCACCAAAAACGATTGAGTTGGTGTCTTCTTCTTCAACATTTACAGCATCTTCCTCAGACGGATCAGTCTGAACAGCAACATCAACTAACTCAGCTGTCAACTTTTCTTCCACAACATCAGTCTGAATACCAACATCAAACATGTGTGATGCAGGCAATACATCATCTGGTACATTTAGCATTCTCTTTACCAGGGCTGTAATAACATGAGGTGGGAGAAGTTCTGAATAATCTTGAACTCCACTATTCTCCCTTTGCTCCATCTCCCAATCCATAAAATTGGAGATACCACCCATGCCTTGTATGACTTCAAATAGATCATCAGTAGAAGATTTCTTCAATGCAACCCATGTGCATATTCGAATGAGTTTCTCATACTGTTCTGATGAGGTGTCTATCTCAATAGACGAGAGCCTCTTCTTCAGATTGTTACTGACTTTAGCACGAACCCTCTTCTCCCTTAAGCACAATGGATAATAAACAAGGGATTCAAATCTAATATCAGACGGGGTCTGAGCAGGTGGGGTCCCTGTCTCAGTTGTTGCAGTGGCAACTGGTGTCTTGTCTAAAGTAGATGGGTTGAGTGGTTCAACATATTCTGTTGAGGTAATAGGAATTTGGATGGTGGTTTCTTGGGGCTTTAATGTGGCTTGGTTTGGTTCGACAGTTGTAGAAGTATCAACTGTATCGAATATAGTAGTGTGTGGGGTTATGTTGGCTCGAAGTGGATGCACTGCCAACACTGACGAGGTTTTGGGTACAGGTTTAGCACGAGATCGGAGTGATCTGGCCTTGGTTTTAACAGGGATAGAGAGAGGAATTGACAAAGCTCTAGAAGAAGTACCAACCTTTTCTTCAGTCGACTTGTCTGGTGAAGGACTCGACTCGACTCTCACCAGTCGATATACTTGCAATTCTTCCTCTTTCGTCTCAGGCTGCTTGTCTGAGTGAGTTTCTTCCGAATCTCCTTCAGCCTCAATCATAGCCTCCTCTTCCACATACTGAACTAGTCTTCTACTAGTACCAGCCTCAACTTCTTCAGAACCTTCACTGCCTGACTCGTCTTCTCCAGAACTAGACGAGGCAGCTTCAATCATGGCATCATCAGGATTGATTTGGACTTGTCTGGTGGCAGCCGATCTAGCAGCAGCTTGCTTTGCCAGGGCCTCCTTCTTCAAATAATGCTTTAGAGGATGGAATGGCTTGCCTTTACTCCAACTCGTCTTGTTGGGCAATAAGATTGGTAGAATGATACTTAGCTTGTTTCCAAAGCTAACATTCGCAGTTACCACCCAGTTGACTGTACTGGTGTCAACTTGCACAAATTTCTTGTAATACATTAATCTGTCCAAGAAGAGTTTAGTCCAGTTTCCTTCAGTGATTCCATCGTAAATCACAGCCATTATTCTTGCTTTCTGGGGCGTCACAGAGTCAAAACTCCCAGTGACTCCTAGCAACATCTTTGATGCGATATCAAGAAGAGTTTTGTACTTGTCAAGTAGCTCCTTCTTCTTGACTACAGGAACTTTACCATCACTTTTCAATTTCAGCTTCCTTCCACAGAAAATGCTCAAATACCTCAACTCTCTGCCTTCAGCATATCTTTCGATATCTATCGAACCGGATGGCAATTTCAGAGATTCTATCAGAAAATCACGAGTGATTTCCACTCTCCTTCTTCCAACAAAGGCTTCAATTGAGTCGCCTTGTCGAGTTGCAGTAGAATAAAATTCTAATACCTCTTCCTCTAGCACCACTTCAGGAAAAGCCTCCAAATAGGGTCTCAAACCGCATCTGAAGCATTTAATCAGAATTTCTTTGTTGTCTTCAGTGTGATTTCCTTTGAAGAACACCGAACCCTCCACATGCACTCTTCCTTCTGTAATGTACTTGCCTAGATCGAACCTTGCTTGCATGTTAGTACGGGCATCAAATATCGAAACAATCGACATAGTAGAATAAGTAAGAAGAATAAGAGATTTCGAAAGATCTTGAGAGCTTGAGAAGTTATGAGAATCAAGAGATAAAAACTTGTGAGCAGTTATGAACGAGTAGTGTGGGTTTTGTTAAACCTTGAGTTTGGAATCAATGGTTAAGATTGAGCGATTTAATCCAATGGTTAAGTATGAAAGTCTTTTGAAATTCAGTTTTACGGAATCGAGAGTATTACGTGATTTAGTATTGTGAAATTTGAAATCCGCCTCTTCTATTGGTAGAGTAGAGGAGTGTATTCCTCTGACCTAGCACAGTAGAGTTTTTGGCGCGAACTGGTTATATACACCTCATTAAATGGAGTGTATACATCCAATTCTAGGTTTTTTAAACTTTCAATACTCAAATTACATATATATCCTTAATTTGTATTGATTAAACACTTAGAGTTTTTAAATCATGAAACCACTTATCTTGTCTGTTCGTGTCTATCCAGAACAGACGAGTAGACTGACATGCACAAGACGAGTTCCCCCTTCGATTGTGCTTGTCTACTTTGAACATCAAGTGATTATATGTACCTGTCTTTTCTTGCACTACAGATTAGATGTAATACAGGTAGTCGAGTAGAATAATTAGAATGAATATCAATCTAAATCAATGATCAAGGTTCAAACAAGATGACTGTTACCAAACTAAAGAGTCAACATAAGGATCTTTAAGAAATCAAGGATTCCCCCTTAAATGTTTATTCCCTTAGTATTACCCTCAGCTTTACCAGCTTCCTCATCGGGTTGTTTGGTCATCCAAGTCGAGTTGACCCTGCAATGAATAATTTAGGTACCCTCCTTGTTTATTGGGGTCCTGGGGGGTTAGTCGAGTTCAATGGAATCCAAATGTACATTGGAGTCCTGAACAAGTTTGATCTTCTAAGCTTTCGACCGTATTTGTTGTAAAATAAGACCTTGTTGTCCTTATCTGGCCTATCAGTCGAGTTCGGGTCTACTCTTTGGAGATAGCCTTTCGACTTGATCTCTACTTGAGCAGGCACTTGTCTATGATAGTCAGAGTAGGGTTTGAATGCATTAGGTCCATACGGTTTATAGACATGTTTAGGTCTTTCTTCTCCTTTGATATCATATGACAAAGGTGGAGGATATAGAACAGCTTGTGTACGATATTTTGGACCTTCCTGTCTAGGTCTAGACGAATAGAGTTGAGACTGCCTTATAAAAGGAGGTCTAGAGTCTTGTCGTCTGGTCTGTACTTGTCTAGTACTAGTCTCCTCGGGATACCAATCCTCGTATGTGACCTGGTTGTATCGTCTACGATTAGTGGTCCTTGGAAGATTAGTTCTAGGTTGAACAGGCTTGTTGTTACCATTCTTTTTACCTCCTTTGGTAATTGGAATGTTAACTCGAGCTTGTTTTGGTACAGTACCTTTAGATGGAGTATCAATATCGTATATCATTGGTTCTTTTCCTTTATCATTAGTCAAAGAGCTTGAGATGAAGATAGTAGGGTTCTTAGGAACTAGAGTAGACGAGCTGGGTGTCTCGGCACCTATGCCTGTCTTGTCAGCAGGAGCCCTATACCTATCTGACAATTCAAGGTTTACCTTTGAAGAGTTAACCAGGTCAGTAAGTTTAAGGTCTAGAGTGACAACCTCGGTTTCTAAGAACTTATTACGTTCTTCAAGCTTTTTGCACTTGCTTTTTAAAATATTGAATTCATGTTTCTCAGTAGCATGTGTCTTAAGTAGGTCTTGATACAACTTGTCTGTCAATGCACACTTGTCTTTAAGTTGCCTTAACTCTTCTTGCAAGCGTTCATTTAGGACTGTTATATTAGAATCTACTTTAGACTGAGCTTCCTTAAGATCAATGATTTCTTGTCTTAAAATGATGTTTTCGTCACTGACTTCAATGATTGCCTTGTTGGCAAGTAGGAGGTCGTCTTCAACTGCACTAGTAGAGTGCTGAAGGCTACTCCCTACTTTGCTACTGGCAGTATCACTTTCATCAGATTCTGATTCATCACAAGATTGAAAAGAAGTAGCAGATGATACCTCTTGGTCGATTTTAGCCATGCAGCATAGACCATCATCTACTATAAAAGCTTCATCGTGATCTGGTTCAGACGGGTAGCTAGATGAGGATGATGGCAACTCGTCTGAGTCAGACTCAGAGTCATCATTGGCCATCATTGCCTTCTTACCACGGTTGTATCTTCTTTCCCTTCGTGCTTTGCGTTCTTCTTGATCATCAGTACTCAGGTCTGGACATTCATATATGTAGTGACCTGGCTTTTCACAGTTATAGCACAAGAGATCATTAGTAGCCTTTTTAATAGGAGAGATATTCCTTCGTTTATCATGTCTATCAGAACGAGCAATCTTCCTACCATCAGACTCTCTATCTTGTCTGTTACCTTTCGAGACTTCGTCTCTCCTTTCGGACGAGTTTCGGTCTCGTCTGGTCTCAGACGAGTTCTTAGAAGCAGACCCTCTATGCTCTCTATAGAACTTCTTATATCTTCCGAAACGTTTATTCAGCCTATCAAACTTTCTAACCATGAGGCTTACCTGATCCTTCAGACTAAGATCAGTATCTAACTCGTCTTTCACAGAGGTAGACCTAGTCTTAGACTTCAACCTGTCTACCTTAGACGAACTAGCCTTAAAAGCAACGTTCTTAGATACAGCATGTTCTCTGTCACTACTTATTATAGGTTCATCTTCGTCTAAATCAAACTCATGGGCCTTTAGAGTTTGAAACATGGTCTCTGCTGTCCATACGTCTATATCTTGGGTATTCTTAACAAGCATTTTTACCATTTTCCATCGACTATCAAGGCTTTTGAGAATCCTAAGATTAATTTCACGTGGAGTATAAGATTTACCAAGGACTTCTAACTCATTCATGATTTTGGTAAAACGAGTATCCAACCGGTCTATAGTTTTGCCAGTTTTCATATGAAATGATTCAAATCTTTGGACTGCAGTGGAAAGCTTGCTTTCTTTGATTAGGGATGTCCCTTCACAAATAATAGCTAAGCGATCCCACATTTCTTTGGCAGTTTTACATTTTAACACTTTTCCCAGATACTCGTTAGGAAGAGTGTGTAAGATGTAATTCTTGGCCAAGCTATCCAAATTATTCTGTCTCATTTCTTCTGAGGTAAGTTCTGACCTTGGTTTCTTGACGAGTGTACCCACGGGTTGATTAGTGTCAAGGGCAGCAGTATTGGGAATCATGGTCACTATCGGACCTTCAGTGATGACGGAGATCATTAAGTCGTGAGTGGAACTGAAGATGGCTTCCATCCTTAGTTTCCAATAGTCATAATCTTGAACCTGGAATTTAGGTAACTTGTTAGCACTAATTTCGAGAGACATGATTCAAGTAGATACAAATATCACAGTATAGTATCAAGAAACAGATGATTTCAAGTTCAGCGTTAAAGAACACGTAAGAGCACGTATAGACACGGACCAAGACTTCACCCAAGTCTTGAGTTGGTTATCAAGAAACAGCAGTTCGTAAACCACTGCTCTGATACCACTTGTAGGTCCCTAAGTTGAGTTAATATCGAGGGAAGCTAAAGAAAATGTCTAGAGGGGGGTGAATAGACTTTTCTAAAATCTTTCGATATATCAGAATTACAATGTGCGGAATACGAAATTAACAATGAGCCCAATTAAAGATTATACTCAACTTAATTCGAGAACTCTGTTTTATGTACTCAACTAGTCTTGTTCAGTTATGTATGTTTAATCAAGTAAACAATTAATCAATTCAAACAAACAAAACAATAAAGTAAATCAAACACGAGATTTATAGTGGTTCGACAACTTGTCTACATCCACTCTCACAAACCCAGTTGTGAAATTCTTATTAACTCTTCCAATCGAGCAATATGTTCTTGTAGCTTTAAGTCCCAAGAAATAAGACTTAGATCTTCTCGATTATATCTCCAGATATATCTTCGATCTTACTAGCTATTTTACAAGTAACTAGCAACTTGAAACAGTAAACGAAAATAAAACTTCTCTTCGTTCAGTAGTAGCCTTCTTCGATCTTCACTTGTCTTGTGTAGCTTCACTTTCTGAACTTCAATCTCTGAGAGTAATTTCTTCACTTGAATCTTCAATAATACTTGCAGTATCAATATTTCAGTAGTTGTATCAGTATCTCAGTAGTCTCTAATGAATCAATACCATGAGGTATTTATAGACTTCTAATTCCAAGAACATTCAGTTGTGTAACAACCTTTTCTTGAAAACTAACTTGTAACTGATTCTTTATATCCTTTCACACGTTTCTTCAGTTAATTAGTTATTCCTTAACTAATTCTTCAAACTTTATCTTCAACACGCTTTTGTAACTAACTTCAAGTTGACCTGTCTTGTTTAAGTCGCACCTGTCTTGTGTAGTAGTAGTAGACTGTGTCTTTTACTTGTCTTGTGCAGTAGACTTCTTCAGATTACAATATAGAACTAATCTAGGCCTATTATATAATCCTAACAAGACTATTACATTACATTAAGCTTCTTGTTATAAAGCTTAGTCAACTTATAAAACTATACAAAAGAATCTATTTATTACATTTAAAATCATGAGCTCTATACAACAATTATTCATAGCTCAATAACAATCTAACATATACGAATAACAACTATGAAGTACTTATAAATCGTACTTATCTTTCAATAATACTTGTTTTTTAACACTAGTACTTGTCTTTTGAATTAGTACTTGTCTTGTGAATTAGTACTTGTCTTGTGAATTCTACTGATCTGTACAAGACGACTTCAACTTAACTAGACTAGATCAGTCAACACTTAGAAAATATTCAAGTCTTCTCTTGGCTTATCAAAACTTTATCTTTTATCTTTTATTCATCATTTAGGACTTGTTGTAGGATTCATATCCCAACAGATCTGATTAAAAGTTGAGTATAAAACTAAAACTGGAAGTACTGATCTGACTCAGTAAGAACGGTACTATTCAGAACACTATTCCGCATTATAAACTCTGATATTTTGAAATATTTTTGAAAGTCTATTAACCCCTCCCCTCTAGACTTTCTTAGCTTACTCAATCTTAACTCAACTTGGGACCAACAAGTGGTATCAGAGCAGTAGTTCTTTGGACTGCTGTTTCTTGATAACCTTGTAGATCTTGAGGGAAATCTCACTAATCTTGCTACTATTTCTTGATATTTGTCACTATCTGAATACTTGAAAATTATCTGCTATATTACTGATCCTATTTTTCTAATCAAACATGGATGACACTAATGTGAACAAACTTCCTAAGTTCAAGATTGCAGATTATGACTACTGGAAGCTTAGGATGGAGGCCATCTTTAGCTCAACCCATGATCTGATGGTTTCTGTGATAACTGAAGGACCAATTGTTACCATGGTGGAGAACACTGCTGTTCTGGATCCTACTAAACCAGTTGGAGCACTGGTCCCTAAACCAAGGTCAGAACTGACTTCTGAAGAAATGAGACAAAACAATTTGGATAGTCTTGCTAAGAATTATATTTTACACACCTTGCCAAATGAGTATCTTGGTAAAGTGTTAAAATGTAAGACTGCAAAGCAAATGTGGGACAAATTGGCTATTCTTTGTGAAGGTACTACACTGATCAAAGAAAGCAAATTATCCACAGCTGTCCAAAGGTTTGAAACATTTAAGATGAAGCCAGGTGAATCAATTGATGAATTGGATACTCGATTTACCAAAATTATGAATGATCTTGATGTGTTAGGAAAGACTTATACTGAAAGAGAAATTAACCTGAGAATCTTGAAAGCTTTAGATGAAAGGTGGAAAATGGTCAAGATGATCATTAAAACCACACAAGACATTGATTCTTGGCCAGCATAAACTATGTTCCAGACACTTAAGGCACATGAGTTTGAGTTAGATGAAGAAGATCTTATTACTGTGATTCATAAGGATAAGGATGCCTCTAAGGACATAGCTTTTAAAGCCTCTACCTCTAAGGGGTCTAGATCATCTAAGTCTAAGGCCTCAAGCATAAAAGATGAACTAGATAGTTCTGATCTTAGTCTGAAGGATCAGATGAGTCTTATGATCAGAAGATTTGATAAACTAAATAAGAGGTATGGTAGATACAAGAGATTCTATAAGGAAACCAAGGGTTCTAGTAACAGGGACTCTTCTGGGAACAGAAGGGATCAAAACTCTTCTGAAAGAAGGGATGAGATCTCTAATGAGAACAGGAGAGATAGGAACTCATCTGATAAGAGGGATAGAAAGTATTCTGATAAGAAAGATAGGAACTCTATTGACAAGCATGACAGGAACCGAAATCATTCACCTCCTAAGAGATCTTCTAACAATCCCGTTTGCTACAATTGTGATAAGCCAGGTCATTATGCTTATGAATGTCCTGATCTGAGTTCTGAAGATCGAGAAGAAAGGAAAGCCAGAAGAGATCGAAAATATGCCAAGGGTAAGAAGGCAATGATGGCATACAATGATTCTGATTCGGAATCAGAAGAGTTGCCATCGTCTTCATCTGAATACCCCTCTAGCAATGAAAATGAAGTCTTCATAGCAGATGATGGACTGGCAATGATGGCCAAAATAAATGATGAGGTATCTTCTGCTAATTCTTTTCAATCTTGCAAAAATTCTGACACTGATGAAAGTGATGCTGCTGATAGCAGTGTAGGAAGTAGTCTTCATCATTCCCAAGGAGTGACTGAAGAAGACCTTCTACAAGCTAACAAAGCATTCATTGAAATTAGTGATGAGAATATATCTTTAAAGCAAGAAATCATTAATCTGAAAGAAGCACAATTGAAGGTGGATCCTAATATAGCTGTCATAAATGCAAGACTATCAGAAGAGTTGTCCCAACTCCAAGAAAAGTATGCATCCATTGACAAACTATATCAGGGTATGCTTAAAACTCAAGCCAAAGAGACTAATGAATTCAATGATTTAAAGATTAAATGTGAAAAACTTGAAGAGCGCAATAGATTCTTAGAATCTGAAGTAGTGAGCCTAGATCGAAAGCTATCTGGGATGATTAACTCTACTAAGATTAATCAAACTATCTCAGACAGATATAGAGCTCCAAATGATAAAAGTGGGATAGGTACTGATCTGCCTAGTTCCTCTACTTCAGAATTTAAGAACACTAATGGAGCTAGTTCAAGTTCTTTGCATCTAGATAAAGGAAAAGAACCTATGACTTATGATAATGATCCAAAACTCAAAGTACAGTCTAAATACATCCCTTCTACTACCAAGAATGGTAAAATGAAGAATGTATTAAGACCAGTACAGTCAAGACCATACCAGAAGAGTTATACTCCTCTGACCACATCAGATCAGTCCTGGTATCAGAAGAGACAAACTCAGAACAGTAGGTCAAGACAAGCACAGGCAAGTTGGGAACAGCCTAGACCTCCTTTTATAAGGCAGTCTCAGCTATATTCAACTAAACCTAGGAGATTTGTGCCTCATTATCATAACAAACCTGTTCTTTATCCTCCACCTTTATCTTATGATACCATTGGAGAGGAAAGACCAAAACGCATTTATAAGCCGTATGGTCCACATGCTTTCAGACCATATTCAAACTATTATAGGCATACTGATCTTACTGAAAAAGGGATAGAACCAAGGAAAGGCTATCTCAGAAAAATAGATCCTAAGTCTGCTGATAATTCTGAATTGGTTAACAAAGTATTGTTTTGTGATAAATTTGGTAGAAAACTGAAGAGGTCCCATCTATTCAAATCCTCAATGTTCATTTGGGTACCTCTCACTACTAACCCCCAAGGACCCCAATAAACTAGGGTACCTAAATTATTAAGATCACTACCTTGCAGGATCGAATGGACTTGTACAAGAAAGGTGGTACAGTTGGTGAGACCTGGTACATAGACAGTGGGTGTTCACACCACATGACTGGTACCAAGGCCTTACTTACTGACTATCATGAGAAGGAAGGACCAAAAGTCATCTTTGGAGACAGCTCCATGGCAATCACAAAAGGATTTGGATTCATCAAGAATGGAGATGTTGAAATCCAAGATGTCTCCTATGTTGAAGGTTTGAAATATAACTTGTTATTTGTATCTCAATTCTGTGACAGGGGATACAAAGTTCAGTTCAAGACCAGAAGATGTGAAATAATAGACAAAAGGACTCACAATGTTCTACTTGTTGGCACAAGACAAGGAAGTGTATACATTGTGAATTGGAATAGTTGTCCTAAGAATGCTTGTCTTATTACTAAGAGTCCTAAAGAAAACAGTTGGCTCTGGCATAAACGCCTCTGCCACCTGAACTTTAAGATAATCAACAAGATTGCTAGAGAACATCTTGTTGAGGGCATTCCAAATGAAATCTATTCCAAATAACAAATGTGTGACTCCTGTCAAAAAAGTAAACAGGTAAAGGTTTCATTTAAGTCCATTCCAACTCTTTCAACAAGCAGAGTCTTAGAACTCTTGCATATGGATCTTCATGGTCCTATCAAACCTCCTACATTGAATGGAAGAAGGTATACTCTAGTTGTAGTAGATGATTATTCTAAGTTCACTTGGGTAGTCTTTCTACACAAAAAAAGTGATACACAAACACTACTTCCAGATCTATTAAAGAGGTTGCAGGTTGAAAAGGGACAACCCATTGTCAAGATAAGAAGTGACAAGGGGACTGAGTTAATTAACTGTTACATCTCTGACTACTGTTCTAAGTCTGGCATACAGCATCTAACAAGTGCAGCCAGAACCCCCCAACAAAATGGTGTTGCAGAAAGGAGAAACAGAACACTAAAAGAAGCATGCAGAGCCATGATTGCAGAATTCAACACACCTCAGAAGTTTTGGACAGAAGCTATTAATACAGCTTGCCACTCCCAAAACAGAAGTGCTCTTAATAAGGTGCATGGTAAAACACCTTATGAGGTATGGAAAGGCAGAAGACCTAGAGTTTCTTATTTTCATATCTTTGGATGTAAGTGTTTCATTTACAACAATGACAAAAGTAAATTAAATGCTTTTGATGCAAAAGTTGATGAAGGGATATTCTTAGGATACTCTTCTGTAAGCAAAGCATTTAGAGTGTTTAATTACTCAACCCTATGTGTGGAAGAAACACCCCATGTAGTCTTTGATGAGTATGTGCAGGACTCTGCTGATCATCAGCCCAGTAAGAAAATTGACAATTTAAAGCTTCAAATCAACAATGAAGATGATGATGCAGAAATATATGAATCTGTTCAAGCATATAATCCTTTCCTGAATGTCCTAGATCAAAATTCTGATAAAGAAAAGGTAAAAGACAAAGGTGAGTCATCTAAACCTTCTGAACTACCAGAATTGAATGACTGCTCTCCTATGAACAAATCTGCTGATATGAATGATACTGATCTGCATGATGATTTGCATGATATAAATGATAATAGCATTTCTGTTAAGAATAGAAGGACATGGAAGTCTGCTCATTCTACTGATCTGATTCTAGGTGATTCTAGTAAAGGTGTTAAAACTAGGAAACAACTGTTTGATTCCCAGGAAGAACCTAGTAAGTCTCTATTTTGCTGGTGTTGTTTTCTATCATCTATTGAGCCTAAAACTGTGAATGAAGCTTTAAGTGATAGTAACTGGATTATAGCCATGCAAGAAGAACTTAATCAGTTCACTCGAAATGAAGTTTGGAAACTTGTTGATAGACCTAGTAATCATAATGTTGTAGGCACTAAGTGGATTTTCAAGAATAAAAAGGGTGAAAATGATCTTGTAGTTAGAAACAAAGCTAGATTAGTTGCTCAGGGCTACTCTCAAGCTGAGGGTATTGATTATGATGAAACTTTTGCCCCTGTAGCTAGACTAGAAGCTATAAGATTGTTCCTTGCTTATGCTGCTTATATGAAATTCACTGTGTATCAAATGGATGTGAAAAGTGCATTTTTAAATGGTATACTTGCTGAAGAAGTTTATGTGGAACAACCACCTGGTTTTGAAGTGAATAGTCACCAAGTATACAGGTTAAAGAAAGCACTCTACGGATTGAAACAAGCCCCAAGAGCCTGGTATGATACACTTTCTCAATTCCTACTTGAAAATGGTTTTACTAAAGGCAAAGTTGATAGAACTTTGTTTCGAAGACAAGGAGGTAATGACATATTACTTGTTCAAATTTATGTGGATGACATTATTTTTGGATCACCCAACACAACCTTGAGTGAAAGTTTTTCTACACTCATGCAAAGTAAATTTGAAATGTCTATGATGGGTGAAATGACCTATTTTCTTGGTCTTCAAGTAAAACAAACTCAAGAAGGTATCTTTATAAATCAAGCAAAATACACTAAGAATCTGTTAGATAAATTTGGTATTAAAACCTGTAAGACAGTTGGTGTGCCCATGCAACCTACATACAGAATGGATCCTGATGAAGGAGGTAAGTCTTTTGACCAACCTCATTATCGTGCTTTGATTGGCTCTCTACTCTATCTAACTGCCAGCAGACCTGATATTGCTTTTTCTGTTGGTGTATGTGCAAGATTTCAAGCAAACCCCAAGGAAAGTCATCTGGAAGCTGCCAAAAGGATATTGAAATATCTAAAGGGGACCATTAATCAAGGATTATGGTATCCTGCAGATGATGATATATCCTTAAGTGGTTATTCAGACTCTGACTTTGGAGGTTGCAAAATAGATAGAAAATCTACTTCAGGTTCATGTCAATTTTTAGGAACTAAGCTCATTTCATGGTTTTCAAAGAAACAAACAAGTGTGGCAACCTCTACCACTGAAGCAGAATATATGGCTGCAGGTAGTTGTTGTAGTCAGCTTCTTTGGCTAATGCAACAACTCAGAGACTACAATATTGTAGAATCTAATGTACCTATATATTGTGACAGTAATAGTGCCATTGCCATCACACAAAATCCTGTTCTACATACTAGATGCAAGCATGTTGACATTAGACATCACTTTATTAGGGATCATGTGGAAAAGAAGAATATTAGGATGGAAAAGATTCATACTGATATTCAAAGAGCTGACATTTTTACAAAACCATTGGCTGAAGTGAGATTCAGAGAGTTATGCATTAGCTTAGGGTTGACAGATATGGATTCTATATGTATATAGAACTGTACTAACATTTCAGGTACTGATCTTATACCAAGAGGAATATGAAGCAGAAACTAAGAGCAGTACATCAAATATCAATAATCAGAAGAGACAATCCTATGTCAGATCACTACATTTAAAACAGGTAACAAGG
Organism: Galeopsis tetrahit; assembly: GCA_963675135.1. Classification (NCBI taxonomy): domain Eukaryota; kingdom Viridiplantae; phylum Streptophyta; class Magnoliopsida; order Lamiales; family Lamiaceae; genus Galeopsis; species Galeopsis tetrahit. The sequence goes on from OY776122.1 coordinate 39,079,694, forward strand.
TTACTAAAGTGACCTTAATCCCGATGAGGAAGCTGGTAAAGCTGAGGGACACTGAGAACATACATTAAGGGGGAATCTGTGATTTCTTAAAGATCCTTTTGTTGACTCAGAACACTAAGTCACTTTAGCATAAACCTTGATGTGATCATTGATTTAATTATTCATTACTGATTTGTACTGTAATTCACCAATTATTGATGAACTAACACTTCTACCAAGGTGAAACAGGCACAGAAGAGGAATTCTCCACTAAATGGGGAACTGATCTGATTACAGATTTGAAAGTCTACAAATCTGATCTGATTACAGGCTATATTAGTCTACTGATCTGTTCTGATTAATAAATTGACTTGTCTACAGAACTGTTCTGATTACAAAGTTTCTTTGTCTACAGAACTAATCTGACTACAAATTCAATTATTCTACAGAACTGATATGACTACTAATCTGTCTACAGAAAGATTTTGATTACTAATAATCTGTCTACAGAATTTTACTAATCTGACACAGTACTGATCTGAGGATTACTGTGCTGATAGCAAAAAGGTGAAATCAGAAGAATTGGGTACTAATCTGACACTACTGTGCTGACCCAACTACAGATCTGATGACTGAAGAAGCTTACTCAGCTGATCACAGTACTCAGCTGATCCAGATAAGTACATTTTAACATTTCAAAAGTAAGAAAATGAAGTGAAAAAGTTGTTAGAAACTACTGTGCTGATATGCATCAGAACAGTATTTTGCTTTAGAATGCACTAAGACAAAATCTGCTCAATTTTTAGTTTACTAATAGAGAAGATTAGTACACTCCTCTATTTTTAACCTAATTTCTATGGTGTATTTATCAAACACAATTTGGCTCCAAGATTCAGAATGGGTTTTAGAATTTGAACAGTTTTTTTTAATCACGAATCTCAAGATTCGATCTAAACCATTAAACGAACAAAAATGATTCAATCCAAGCCCTAGATTGGTTTTGTATTCAATAAACCCACGAACTTCATCACTTCATCTTCTTTACTTTACATTTCTGGAAAATACGAGCTAAAGAGAATTCACTCATCTTTACCTACTCTCAAACACTCCTACATTCATCTTCTTACATACCTATAATGGCGATTGTTAACATCATTGATCAAGATAAACAGGTAATAGGTACGTTTGATGTGACGAAATGGCAAAGAAGAAAGGGCATCTTCGTTGAAAACGCGGTTTACTTCGCCGGACCTCAAAATGCTGAGAATCAAGCTATTCTCACCTTGTACGAGGAATGCGGGCTGCGAAAATTCTTGGAATCATTCCCCGAAAAGGTTTTCGAACCTGAGGCGATTGAGTTTTTCCTACAAATTGAAGGTGATCAGAACAGTGTGCGCTCGATGCTTTCTGGTCACAGGGTTACAATTTCGAGAGAAATCTTAGGTCTTGGTTTTGACCTACTTGAAGGCCCAGTTCATATTATGAGCTATATGGAAGGAAGAGAGAAGGAATGCGTTGGAAAATGGACGGGTGTTGAGCCAAAATCCCTCCACAATCTCAAGAAGGCAATTCTTCCATCCTCTGGAATTAAATTTTTGATGGATATTGCAGGAAAATGTTTGTTAGGGCAACACTACAGTCAAGACGCCCTTACAAATTTGAAAATTCTTGTTATGGCCGCAATCATAGATCGTGTGGATGGTGATTGGCAAGGATTCTTCCTTGAAAGACTTCTGGGTGAAAAGGAAAAGATCTTGTTTGATAGAGATACAGAAGAGTTCTCTCTCAAGTCAAAACTTGGATTTGGGAACAAGCTTAGCATACTGCTACCCACCTTGGCTGAGAGGAAGTCAAATTGGAGCTCTCCTAAGAAGTTTCATCCGAACAACTTTCTACTCAGAAAGGAGTCTTTGGAATTTGAGCAATCTCAACAAGCTCAAACTCATCATCGAACTCAACAACAAGAATCTGGAGGTTCTATGTATAGAACAGATGATGAAACTCCTGAAGTTCGATCAAAAGCAAGAAATGATCCGACCAGAACCAGAGCAAGAGGAGTTAGGAAGGAGTTTTTAAGTGCATCAGAACAGTCAGAGTCTGATGAGAATCAATCTCAAGAAGAAGAGGTAAGTGATTCAAGCCTTATTTTTAGCTATAAAAGAACAAAGGGTGTAGATATTGCTGGTTCTAGTAAGAAGAGAAAAACCATTTTTGCTACCCCCTCTAACTCTGAACCTATTCCTGCCCAACCCCTTGATAATCAACCTACCCTTTCTGGTGAGTTTGTTCACTATTCTCCTTTACATCAGAACACTCATATTCATGAACATTTTTATTCAAGCCCTCATGAACCAGAACAAGTCACACCTCCTCATAAATCTCCAAGCCCAATTCATGAACACTCCACTGAACATGGATTTAAACCTTCTACTGAACCCATTGATATTTCATCCTCCTCTGAAACTGATTTTATAACCCCTAAACCCGCTGGTTTAATGGATTATTCTATATGTGATAAAGAAGATAGAATAAGGGTTGATATAAGGATAGCTTTGTTGAAACTATTTCATGGTCTGGATGAGAGCTCAGTTGAGTTTGAAAGACTGCTTAGGATAGGCACTTGGATTTATCTTAAGAAATGTGATCTGAAAGAGACTCTAGCAGTTATGGAAGGTATGGGTGGTTCCGAAGTCTTTGACGATTGGGAACAAGAACAGAAAGTTGCAGCTGGTGTTAATTCAGTTACTGAATTATTAACTACAGAGTCTATAGTACAACTTGTAGAGAGGATAACTGGTTTCTCATATCTTGTTAAAAATGTGAACCAAGCTGATCCTGAAGCAGAGGATGTGGTTCATATGGACATTTCAGATGATGATATTGAAGTTCAGCAACACCAATCTCCTGAGGTAATGGAGACTCAAGCTCAAGATGCTGTACCTCGTGATAATCAAGAGCTGGATGATATTCTGATTAAAGAAATTGCTCATGATAATGAAGAATCTGATGATACTGAGGTTTTTAAGGACACAGTTGTTCTTGAAAATACTGAGGTTATTGAGCAAGATCAAGATGTTTGTGCTGATGAAATTCAGAGTACGCCAAGAGTTGTTGACGAAGTTGGTGTTTCAGATCCTATTGTTCAGGAAGTCGTACGACCAGTTCCTCAATCAACCACTCTGGACTATTCTCATTTTGATGCTTTGAAGAAGCAAAATGATGAACTGAAGGTTAAATTGGATGATGCTGTGAAAAATTTTCAGGAAGCCACTGAAAGGATGAATAAAATGACTTCTGAAAACATGTTTGAAAGAGTGATTGATCATACAATGTCGAAAATCTATGATCTGCATAGATTGCAGGAGAAAAATCTTTCAGCTACTCTTCACAAGAAATTGGAAGAACATCTCATTCCTCTAGGTCTTTGGCAGGATGAAGCCAAAAAGGGGGAAGAGAAGTTAAGCAAGCTAATGGAGCAGACTCAAACACAGCAAGCTCAGTTGGTTGTGAGTCAAGATGAGCTCAAAGATGAAATTGCTAGCTTAAATGCAAAATTCAAACTAAGAAAACAGCAGAAACACCAAGCTGAGGTTGTTATTGCTGGTGCTGAAATTGCTGAATCAGGTAAGAAGAAAAGAAAATTGATCCTTAGTGATGATGAAAAGCAAGAAGAATCTGGTAGGATTACTAGATCAAGAAGTAAGTTGACTGTTGGAAGTAGTCAATCTACTGAACAAGAAAAGGAAAGAAGAAGCAGAGCTAAAGAAGAAAAAGAACAAGGATGTTGAGTTCTTAAGCAAGAGATATGATAATAGAGTTGCTAATCTGAAAAGGAAGTTAAAAGCTCTAAGGAAAGCTGAAGGAAAGAAACTGGATAAAAATTTCAAAGATGAAAACTATGTTGATTTCCTGATCTTACCTGAAAATGAAAATCACTGGAATGAATTAAAGATAAGATGGCAAATTACTAACTTCATTGTGAAGAAGTTTGGTGATCATTCTAGCAAAGAAGCAAAGTATGCTGACTTTGATGATTTCATGATGAACGTAGATAGAGTCTTCTGGGAAGATGTGTTGTCTATGGCTGCTGCTGTTAATCTTGTGATTTTATGTCCTGAAGAACCTGTCTGGGAACCTCCAAGACTGGATGATGGAACACCTGATTATAAGGAAATTGGAAACATCATTGAGAGGATCATTAAGGATGAAGGCATCACTGATCATCAACATATGATGGATATCAAAGCAAGACTGTATATTGCTTACAGGATCTGAAGATAAAGGACTAAAGCTCAAATAGATAACATTTCTTAACCTTAATCTTTATTTCTATATTTTTGTGTTTCATATTCTGTGATTATTTGTAATATCTGATCTTATCTGAATATGAATCTGGGAATTTTGACTTGATGAACTGTTATGATTGACTACATACTTAACTACTGATTTATTAACATTTAAGTAGTTTTGGCTTCATCAAAAAGGGGGAAATTGTTGGGATATGAATCTTATAAACAATGTTCTAGATGATGAAAGTATGTTTTGATGGCCAAAAGCAACTTAAAATTAGTAATATATGTGGTTCTAAGTCATCTTAACTAAGTCATCTGAAAGAAATAAGTTTACTGATCTTATTAAGAAATATTACTGATCTTAATGATATCTGAAAGTAAGATTACTGATCTTAGTGTGGAAACTGAAATAAGAATACTGATCTTAAATGAGATATTTGAAGTCTGAGTTACTGATCTTATTTGTTTACTGATCTTATTGTGTTTACTGATCTGATATATGAACTGTTAGGAACTAAGCTGATGTTTTGTATTGTATAGACAACTTATAGTATAGGACTTAAATGTACTCATCTGTATATAGTTCAGTTGATGTATAGATAGGTTTTATATATGTAAAGTTGTATTTTATTCAGCATTGTAAAAGTTCAGAACAGTAGTTTAGAACTAGATTAGAAGATCAGAAGACTATTGAAGAATCAGAAGACTACTTCAGAATAAGAAGACTTTGAAGAGTTGAAGAGAAGCTTAGAAGAAGTCTGGAAAAGTGCAGAACAGTTTTGGAGAACTGTGCTGACTGACTAAGAACAGTAAAAATCAGAACAGTGAGTTACTGTGCTGATTTGGTGAATTTGAAGAATAAGTTTGGAAAACTTATTTAAAGTGTAACTAAATATATTTGAAGAGATGCTGACTTGGAAGGAAGTTAAAAAGTCGGTTACAAGAAGAAGTTACAAAAACAGTTTTAGAGTTAGTTGAGAGTTAGTTCACAAACTGCTAACTGTCATACTAAGTTCTATAAATACTGTGTGATCTCCTACTTGAAGAGACGACTGCTACTACTGAACATTTACTGATCTCAGAAGAATTCAAGAGCAAGTCTACAATCAAGTACTCACAGAGTTAAGGAAATCAAAGAAAGGAGAAGCCACTGAATTGAAGAGAAGAATCAAAGGCTATTCAAAGAGAAGTTTTACTTTTCAGTTTTAAGTTTGTATTGTTGTAAAACAAGTGTGCTAGTTACTTGTAAAATTACTAGTAGATCGAAGATACACTTGAAAGTGTAATCGAAAAGATCACAGTCTTAATCTTGGGACTTTAAGCCACAAGAAACTCAAGGAAGAGTAATAAAACATCACAACTGGGATTGTGAGAGTGGATGTAGACTTATTGGTCGAACCACTATAAAATTCTGTGTTCTTTATATTTTCTGTTTTATATTTGTTTGATAGTTGTTTAAACAAGAACAGTAGAATTTACTAAGTAAAGATCTGATTAAAAGTTGAGCATAAAACTAAAACTGGAAGTACTGATCTGACTCAGTAAGAACAGTACTATTCAGAACACTATTCCGCATTATAAACTCTGATATTTTGAAATATTTTTGAAAGTCTATTCACCCCTCCCCTCTAGACTTTCTTAGCTTACTCAATCTTAACTCAACTTGGGACCAACAAAAATTATAACTTCATTTGTCTTTTACACATTAATTTAACATAAAATTAAATCTCAATATACTTTTAACTAAGAGTTCAAACGTCTTTTCTTCTAGAGAGCAATTAAGAGAATTAAAATATTCTAAAATAATTTTTTTAAATTTATAATATTAAGAGAATTGTTGAAAATTTTAAAAAAATTCACTATGGATTAAACAAAATCTTCATCATTTGTTGATAATATAGAGAATTGTTGAAAATTTTAGAGATTTCATGATTGATTAAACAAAATTTACATCATGGGTGAGTTGGTATAATTGTAAAAATATGGAAAATATAATTATTTAAATAATTTTTATAAATTTATCCAAGTCATTATACTAACTTATTTAATTATTCTAAAATATGGAAAATATATAATTAATCTCAACCTCTTTCGATAAAATTAAGAAATAAAGTATTCTAAGATTTTTTTAAAACTATATTCTAAGATTTTTTTAAAACTATTTTAACAGGTTTTATTATTAGTACATAATTATTAAATATTACATGCTTAATTTATTTATTGTACTCTACTTTTAAAAAAATCATTTATTTATGTAATTTTTTTAATAATAAAAAATTAAAATTATAAAAAATAATGACTACATTAATTTACCCTAAAACCCAAAACCTCTAAATCTTAAATCATTAATTTTAGGATCATTAATTTTAGGGTTTTAGGATTTAGGGTTTTAGGGTTTAGGGGTTTAAGGTTTTAAGGTTTAGGGTTTTAGGGTTTAGGGTTCAGGGATTTAAGGTTTTAGGGGTTTAGGGTTTAGAATTAAGTAAATTAATGTAGTCATTATTTTTTAAACTATTATTAAAAAAATAAAATATATAAATGAATATTTTTTTTAAAGTAAAGTAGAATAAATAAATTAAACGTGTGATATTTAATAATTATGTAATACTAAAACGCGTTAAAAATAGTTTTTAAAAATCTTTAAATAATTTATTTTTTAATTTTATGGGTAGAGGTTGAGATATACGTGCAATTATATATTTTTCATATTTTAGATTAATTAAATAAGTTAATATGATTACTTGGATAATGCCACGTCATCATTTGGCTCCATAAGTAGGCTATTAATGGGCTCCATATCATTTCTTATATATAGAAGTGAGTGAGGTTGCGGAATTCGGTTTCATTTAAATTTTAATATTTAAATTTTGAATATTCAAAAGTAAAGTTTTGTCATTTAAATTTTAATATTCAAAAGATGATATTAAAAAAAGTACGGTTAATATTAATGATTAAGATTAATAAAAAAAATTAATAAATGTGAAATTAATGAGAAAAAATAGATTTTGAAATAGAGTGATTTGAGAAAAAATAGACTGACCAATCATTTTGTGACATGTGTCACCTAAAATGTTTGCAAATATATGATATTAAGATTAAGAAAAAAAATTATGATTGTTGAAATGAAAGAAAGATGTTGAGATTTATATAGAACTAGTGTAATCAATGACATAAAAAAAAGTAAAATTGAGAATGAATGAGAAATTAGGAATTTTGAGAAGAGATGAGGGATTTATATAGAAAATAAGATTAAGAATGTAAGGTCAAGATTAAGTTTTAAAATGGATGGATGAGATTAAAAGAAAAGTGTAGAATGAATGAGAATTCGGGAATTTTGAAATAGAGTGATTTGAGAAGAGAGAGATTGAGATAGACCAATGAATTAGCGCCACGTGGCTGTAAAAAATGTTTGCAAATATATATTTTGGATTTCTATTGAATAGACAATCTTCAAATCTTCAAAATCCAAAATCTTCAATAAATTGATTTTAATCAATGGATGACATGAATTATTGGATTTCTATTGACTAGAAAATCTTCAAATCTTCAAAATCCAAAATCTTCAATGAATTGATTATAATCAATGACATAAAAAAATAAGTAAAATTGAGAATGAATGAGAAATTAGGGATTTTGAGAAGAGATGAGGGATTTATATAGCATGAAGACAATTAAAGGTCCACGAGCAGAATTACCCAACACACGATTTAGAACTTGTCGACGTTGTTCATGCCTTGAAAATTTGGCGTCATTACCTTTACGGTGGGAGATGTGAGATCTACACTGATCACAAGAGCCTCAAATACCTGTTTGAGCAAAAAGAGTTGAACATGAGACAAAGGAGATGGTTGGAACTAGTTAAGGATTATGATTGTTCTATCTTGTACCATCCCGGAAAAGCTAACGTGGTCGTCGATTCTCTGAGTCGTAAAGGCAATGAAAGCATAACTTGCATGTTGACTACTCAGGAGAAGTTGGTGGAAGAGTTTAGCAAGATGAAGTTAGAAATCACGATGCCGCCTACAACCACCAACCACATTATAACGACCTTAATAATGAAGCCGACATTACGAGAAAGGATCGTCGAGGTCCAAAGAAGAGATGCATTTATAGAGAAATTACGGGATAAGGTCGAGAGTGGTGGCACAAATGTTTTTGCCTTAGACATCAACGAAGCACTGTCATATGGAAGAAGGATATGTGTTCTGAATGATGAGGTCATTCATAGAGAGATCCTCGAAGAAGCACACAACACCCCGTACACTACCCATCCGGGAACTACAAAGATGTATCGGGACTTAAAAATGATGTTTTGGTGGAGGAACATGAAGAGGAGCATAACATTATTTGTTCAAAGATGTTTAACTTGTCAGCAGGTTAAGGCAGAACATCAACGACCTAGTGGTCTTCTACAACCACTTGAAATTACAGAATGGAAGTGGGAACACATCACAATGGATTTCGTTGTTGGTCTACCAAGGTCGACACGCGGAAACCACGCAATTTGGGTTATCGTTGATCGTCTAACCAAATCATCGCACTTTTTACCAATCAAGATGACATATAATATGGATAAACTAGCTCAAATATATCTTGAAAAAATGTTGAAACTTCATGGAGTGCCAGTATCGATAGTTTCCAACCGGGACCCGAGGTTCACATCTCAATTTTGGCAAAGCTTACAGAAGGCTATGGGAACCAAACTAAACTTTAGCACCGCCTTCCACCCGCAAACAAATGGTCAGTAAAAAAGGACTATACAAACATTAGAAGATATGTTAAGGGCTTGTGTTTTAGATTTTGGAGGGAAATGGGAAGATTGCTTGCCCTTAGTAGAATTTGCTTACAACAATAGCTTCCACGCAACCATAGGGATGGCTCCCTATGAAGCACTCTATGGGAGAAAGTGTAGATCGCCATTGTACTGGGATGAGGTTGGAGAAAGAAGGCTCTTAGGACCGGAGATTGTTGAAAGAACAGTTGAGGCCATAGACAAGATTAGGGAAAGAATTAAGATGGCCCAAGATAGACAAAAATCCTACGCTGATCAAAGGCGAAAGGATTTAGAATTCACAATCGGTTAAAAGGTTTTTCTCAAAGTATCACCGGTAAGAGGTGTTATCCGATTTGGCAAGAAAGGAAAGCTACGACCAAGACTCATTGGACCATACGAGATTTTAGAACGCATTGGAGAAGTTGCTTACCGTCTTGCACTACCACCAGATCTATCTGGAGTGCACAATGTTTTTCATGTTTCCATGCTGAGGAAGTATGTGTTTGATCCAAGCCATGTAATCAACCACGAAGGACTCGAAGTCAAGAATGATTTGTCTTATGAGGTATCACCAGTCGCAGTACTAGAACAAAAGATCAAGAAGCTTCGAAACTGTGAAATTCGTCTAGTCAAGATCCAATGGAGTCATCATGACAAGGAAGAGTCCACTTGGGAGCTTGAGAGCGAAGTTCAAGCAAAGTACCCAGATCTGTTACAAATTAATATGTTTTCAATTTCGAGGACGAATTTTATTTTTTAGAAGGGTAGGGTGTAAGAACCCAAAAATCTCATGAATTGAGCCCTTATATTTGTTTATGTGAAATTATGTGATTTATCATAATTATGTGAAATTTACATAATATTAAATGTTATTCACCTATTAAATTATTTATTTACTAATGGTAGTAAGATTAATGTTGGTTGATGGTATAAGACTAATTAATTTATTTATTTAGGATTGATTTAATATAAGAAATGGTTTTAAAATAATATAAGAAAGGGCATTTTGCACCTTATAAATAGTCACCTTCAGAATTTCTGCACATTTTTTGCACTTCACATTAGGGTAAGAATCTTACTTCACACTCACACTCAAGACACACACTTCAGCTTCCTTCTAAGTTCTGGCCAACTTTTCGACGTCCGATCATTGATTGTCCAGTACCGTTGGAAATATCTCGTCGAGAGATTTCTGGAACAATTTTCCGATTCTCGATCGGAGTTCTGGATCTCCGGTTATGGTTGGTCAAAGATGGGTGTAAACCCTTATAATCGGAATATCTTCCCCAGGCCATAACTTTTAGTACAGATGTCCGATTTTGATGTTTTTGGTCTTGTTTGAAAGCTGTTTTCATAAGATTTCAAGAACATATTTTATTTTTTAAATCGAAGCTATAAAACTCCAGTTATGTCCAGTCAAAGTGTTTGAAAACTTTTAGATCTATTTTATTTTCCTTCTCACTTTCATACTCTCTCTCTCTCTCTCTCCCGTTTTCCGGCGACTCTCCATCGGTGCGCCGCCTGTTTTGTTGGTGGACCACCTAGCCGGAGCTTTTTCCGGTAGGTGGTGGAGGTATGAGTTGTGGGGTTGAATATATTGAGGTATAAAACTACGAGTTGTGTTTTGTAGATAAATTTGTATCTTGGGGTTAAAACGTTATTTTTCCGGATTTTCATTTTGGCCTAAGTCAAATATCCTTCCAGCTTGTCAATGCATTTTTATTATTTACGAAAATGCACTATTTTATTTAAGAAAAGTCACAAGTTTTTCATAAATTTGCAACAATGCCCATAGAACTTCAAATGCGCGTAAAATGTTCGTTTTTCATCCGTTTTGAATGAAATCAGTGGCATTTAATCCCAAATTTTGAAACCTACTATTTTTCATTAAAATATTGAACTTCCAGATTATTTAAATCTGTCATTCAGTCCTTAAACTTTTACAAAAATGCATTTTTTCCTAAATCCTTTAATTTCTATGTTTGATCAACATGTCTACTTCTTTTAAGTACACTATCACAACCACATACACTTAGACTATAATTATTGTTCATCTTAATTAAGGACTAAGTGGTAGAACTATTATTGTAGGATTTAAGGAACGAGAAGTGGGAAAGGACTTGGAACTAAGAGGGGAGTATACCGTTTAAACTTTCCAAGTTAATAGGTGGGGTAACTCTCGTTGACTTTTACAATGCGTACTTTATATATCATGTGATTTATTGTATTAAATTTCCTATGTGAATTTGTGTATAAATATGTTCATGTTCACTTGTGGAATATATGCTTTATGGATATTTGATATTAGGCATGTTCACTTGTGTTAAGTATGTTATATGGATACATAAATGCTTATGATTATGCATGTCCATATGTGAAGAAGTATGTTACATGAATGTTTTCATACATACACGTCTCAAACATGAAGATATATGATATACGGTCAAGACCGTGCAAAGTGTATGGTATACGGATAATAACCGTACTATCTATGATAAGATTACGGGTAACACCGTTCCAAGATTTGATCGAAAGATCACATTCGGGTAGCTCCCGAACAAGATGCTCGAGCGGGGTAAAGCGTGCCCCAACAAGATTGATGTGCTCTTACGTGTATTATATTATAACTATCACTATTTATTAATATAAAACATGATGTTGAACGTGTTGCATAGTTGTCATATGATTGATGATACTTGAAGGATGTAATTTGAGTTGTCGCTATGTGACTTAATGCTATGATTGAGAGTAATGAATCTCAAATTTATGTTTATTATATACATTGATTCACATGGTTGACCTTTATTACGGTAGATTGTATGATATTCGGGTGGGTGTTTGAGTGAACCCACTGAGTATTTTTCAAATGCTCACCCCTTCCACTTTCAGGTGGGAATGTTCGGGAGGATTGAAAGTGGATGTGAGCGCTCGATCTCGAAAGTGCAACCCTTTAATCCATGTCTTTTGAAACTTGAACTTCTATTTTGGCTGACTATTTGAAATTGTAGTATTTTATTGTAAGGCAAACTCTTAATGACCTTACTTACTAGTTTACTTCCGCTGTTATCCCTTCAAACTTATTTTGAGGGTTTGGTGGTGATCACCTTGGTTTGGATGGCTGCATTCATTTAAATCATTAGGTTATTTTCAAGCGTAGTAATGCCCCCTTACTCCATATTTAAAAAAAAAAAATCTATGTTTATTTCTTTAAAATTTTGGGGTCGTTACAAGTATTATTATGTAAGAAAGTCTAATCTTCCATATTATTATGGTATATACCTATTTTCATAAATTATGATAATTAATATTGTACTCCAAATGAGTAATATACTTATCTTCATAAATTATGATAATTAATATATATACTTAAAAAAGTCTAATTTTAATTTCTTATATTCTCAATCACCACATTAATTAATCAAAGATGTTAATTGTGTGTACTATGTATATAACTGGTACCACTTGATTCAATTTTTTAAAATGAGTGAATGTTACCCATGAGTTATAGCAAATGTATAATATATTAATATTAATTCAAATAGGGTATAATATTAGTTCAAATACAGTATAGTATTAACTCACATATTGTATAATATTAATTCAAATATTAAATAGGAACAAGTTACATATATGTAACTGTTACACAAGAGTGCAACCCATACATAGTATGAATGTATAAATAATCTTGAAACATCTCAAATAAAGAAAGTATACAAATAATTATAAAACAAAAGAAATATATTTTTTTTTTAAATGGTGGGGGGGAAGGGGGTCCATTGCCTAAAAAGCTCGAGCTTTTGAGGAATATACGCCCCCATGGCCCCTAAAAAGCTCGAGCTTTTGAGGAAAGAGGATACCCATTCCCTGTGGAGAGTTCCTAAGGACTCTTGACCAGCCTTAGAAGTAAACAGAGACTCGATGCACATCCTTACCCCAGTTGCAGGGAGCTCCTCCCCCAAACACTGGATCTCCGCCTCTAGATTTTTTTATATCGGCCTCTTGGTGTTTGGCTTTGGAGCGTAGGAGGAGCATCTCCTTGGAAAGGGTTTGAGCCTGACCCTGAGCTTTTTCTTTCTCCAGCAAGGCCTCCTGAAGCCGAGTCCTTAAAACTTCAGCCTTCGAGCGCTCCTGGTTCACCTGGGCCTGGAGGACATCGCATTGCTGCACAACTTGGAAGGACTGTTCGAACAATCCTGAGTAGAGGAGCCCGAACTATAAAAGAGAGAGAGTTTAGATTGCCTATGATTGATAAATTGAACATAGTATGAATGGAAAGTAAAAGGTAAAGAAAATTACCTGAGAGAAACTGTGAGTCGTCTGAATAATGCGGTCCTCTACACTTAATCCTTCCAAGGACTTGATGCTAGTTGGAGGGAGGTAGCGATAAATGAAGCTTGATACGTTGTCTGGACCAGCAGATTGGGAAGGATCCAATTCTATGGCATCAGAAGGGGTAGCAGCTTGTTTGCTCTTAGCTTTCTTCTTAGAGGTACCTGAGTTGGGAAGTGTAGAGTTGAAAGCCATCTTGCCAGAAGAGGACCTTGTCCTCTTAGAGATAGAATTGGGGGCTGGCATGGTAGAACTTGAAGGAACCGAAGCCTTTGAGGAGCTCTCGGGAGTTGGAGCTGGAGAGCTGTTGACCATGGCAAGGGGAGCTGCATCCCTAAAGATCTGACACAACCAACTCATAGCTACAACATATAAGAGAAATTCATGTTAATAAAGAGAAACATTAAGAGGTGTTGAAAATAAGATATGAAGGAGATGGCATTACCATCATCTAACTCTAAACATGTACGATTGAAAACATAACATATATCCTAAGCACAACCAGAATTAAACATTATTTAAAGACTAAAAGAGTGTTTAAAGAAATGAATAATGGTGGAGGAAGAAGAGTTGCACTCATGTGTATATAATTTAATATGAATAAAAAAATATTGATAACAAAGCTTGTTGTTTATAGCATATGATAGTTTTTTTTTTTTTTTTGACAGACATATGATAGTTAGTCTAGACTTCTTGAACGTTAGGTTTCAAAACCCAAAACCAGCTAAGAAAATTTGTTTTTATTTTTTATTTTTTTAACTCTTTTACGTTTTTGCCTTTTAATTTTTTTTTTTTTTTATATTTCCGCCCTCCTCCTTACTTTTTTCCTCCTTTTGGGAAATATATATCTTCTTTAATAAAAATTGTAGGAAAAAAAAAAGTAGCATGAGATTGAATAAATATGTGATTATTTGTACTTTATTTTTTATAAGACCATCTCCTACGGCACTCTATAACTGAAGTTTAACTGCACTCTATAAATGAAGTTTAACTTCATTTATAGAGTTTTGCTTCCTCCAACCGTACTCTATTTTAAAGATTTGAAATAGAGTTTTGAATAGTAAACTCTATATATGAAGTTTACTATTCAAAACTCAATATTTTTATCTATTATTTTATTAATATTTACAATTCTGTATTACTTCCTCCGTCCCGGAATTACTTGCATAGTTTGACCGGCACGTTGTTTAAGAAAAGTGAATTTAGTGGTTGATAATGTAAGATAAAGGAGGGGTATTTTAGGTAATTTAATGATGTGTAAAGTGGATTTGATGATGTGTAAAGTGAAATGTATGTAAAAAAAGGAGTGCCAAATTTGAAAATAAAATGATGTTGTGAGGTTATTAATTTTGTGGGGTATTTTCATATTAAGAGTGTGCAAGTAATTTTGGGACGTCCCAATAAGGAAAGTGTGCAAGTAATAACGGGACGGAGGGAGTACAATTTTATATTAATAGTTTGTTAAATATAATTACAATTCTATTGTTATACTAATTTATAATTTAATTTTAATTGTGCAATTAATTTTTTTTTTTTGTGTATTATTATTACCTACAAAAAAATAACCTAAAATACAATAAAACATACATTATATATTAAATATGAAATACATTACATATTAAAACGGACATACATTCATTACCTAGCTACATATAACACCGACATATTAAAATAAGTGAACACAACCTGAAAAGAAATACAAATACAAATACAAATAAAAATACAAATAATAAAAAACACGATACACTAGTACGCCGGAATGTTGGATCTAGAAGAGAAGTTACGCTAAAAAAACATTGTGTTGTAGTATTAGATTATACTCACATGTATCGTTTTATGTCATTATGTGTTTCGTAATTTTATATTTAAATAAAAGAATTTGTTGATGTTGAAATAAGTGTTTTGTTTAATGATCCAACACTAACAGCCGAGTGTTGTGTTTAATGTTCCCAACACTTATGACAACATCAGAATTTGTCATTCCTTTTCTCACTAACTCTTATCTTATGCTTGTTGTCTAATGATGTCCCCAAAGCAGTTAGAAGACGTGGGCAACACCCAAGTCATGCCATTGCGTGGGAGTGAGAAGTTATTAGACATGGTATAACAAGTCCCTAAATTCTAGGAGTGGTGGAGAGAAGTTACTTACCGCATGATCTCACGGCTGTGATGAACATGGGAGTTGATGGCAGTTAATCCTTGACGCCTATAAATACAGAAGCTGCCTCAACACAAGATACACAAGAAGGAAAGCTGAATTCGACTACTACACTATAGAACGCTTTATACGCTTCTAGTTAGGAATATCTTTGTTTCTTCTTGTAGTTCTTCACATTATTGTAAACCCGAATAATAGTGTGTTTGAACATAGTCTTATTTACTAGGTTGTGTGATTAGATCTATGAGGGAGATAGTTTCATAGAACTTAATAAATCATTTACACTTTCGTAGTGTTTTTATACACCTCAAAGAGGTTGTACTCGTTTCACATATTTTTAATATAGTGAACAGCATAGATTATTTTATAATCTATGCAAATTTTGAATACTTCTATTTTCAGTACGTGCATTTTAATTTCCACTGCATAGTGTTGTCTGGACAGTGCCAACACAATAGACAACATCTCTGATTTCGCACGCACACACACTTTCAGTTGGTATCAGAGCCAACTACTTGATACACTAAGTAGAGATCTTGCTTAGAGTGTGTATATCTGAAATGGAGTATCCACTTTCACCCGCACTAAAGCCTCCGATTCTAGATGGCACGGATTATGCCTTCTGGAAACCAAAGATGAGAATGTATATCAAATCCATTGATGAACGAGCCTGGAGGAGTGTTCTTGCTGGTTGGACTCAACCAAGAACCACGGTGGATGAAGACAATGAAGCTCGGATCAAGAGAGAGCTCGACTGGACGGCTGAAGAAATCACAACTGCTAGTTACAATTCAAAGGCGTTGAATGCAATTTTCACCTCAACTGATGCCTCAATGTTCAAGATCATATCAAACTGTATTTTATCAAAGGATGCATGTGATCGACTGCAAGAGCATTGTGAGGGATCAGATAGTGTACGAAGAACTAGACTTTGTATGCTTGGAACCAAGTTCGAGAACCTGAGGATGAAAGAAGATGAAACCATTTCATCTTACAACGAAAAGCTGACTGAGATATCGAATAAAGCTCATTCTCTTGGAGATCCAATATCGAATCAAAGGTTAGTACATAAAATTCTTAGATCAGTTCCTAAACGTTTTGAACCTAAGATATGTGTTATAAAAGAAGCTAAGGATACTGATGTGTTAAGTCAAAATGAATTGATTGGTATTTTGAAAACTTATGAGATGAACATTTCTGAAAAGACTGATAATGAAAAGAAAGTGCTTGTGTTCAAAGGTGATGCCTCATCATCTGCATCATCAGGTTCTGGAAAGTTACCCTATGTTACTGAAATTGATTCTAATGAAGATGATATTGAGGAATATCTTAATAATCCTGATTACATGGCATTTATTACTAAACAGTTTAAGACACTCATGAAGAATAAGAGATTCAAAGATAACATTCAACCTAAGGTCCAGATTAATAACACTCAACAACTGCTTGTTAGGAAGAATACTTTTAATCCTGCTAGACAATTAGAAAGAGGAAACATGTTTAGATCTGACCAGGATTATAGGAAGAATGTTAAATGTGATGCATGTTCTGGATATGGTCATTATGCTAATGAATGTGCCAACACCATTCTAAAAAAGAAACTTAATTTCAGTGCTACTTTAAGTGATGAGTCTGATGTTAAACATGATCCTGAAAAAGACATTGAAAAAGCTTGATACTCTTGATGATGATCTGGATGATTATTACGATGTGAGGACAAATGAGCCATCATTTGGGAAATCACTGAATAATAATATTCCAGAATTTAACTATTTCATAAGTTATGTTTCTGAGACAAGTACATCAAACTAGAAAGTCTTTTGACAAATGGCATCCAGAAGAGATGCTGACATTCAAGATTTGTCTAATACTGTTTTCAAACTAGAAAGTCTTTTGACAAAGAAGGATAAGGAAATTTTGAAACTTAAAGAAAGACTAGAAGTGTCTATTCTTGATTTTAACAAATATTCTTATGAAAAACCTTTAACAAATGAAAAAATTTTCAAGATATCTTCTGAAACTGAGAAACTTAATCATATAATTAAGTCTCTGAATTTTGAAAATTCTGATTTAAGAGAATCAATTACCAAGCTTAAAGATATTCTAACAAGGAAAGATATTGAGATATCTAAACTTGAAGAGAGATTGAAGGAAGCCTCACTAAGCTTCAAAAGATTCTCCGAAGGAAAGAACAAACTGGAAGACTCTCTTATGACCAACAACTCAAGAAGAACACGTATTGACTACCAAGGTAAAAATTCTAAAGATTCTGAACTTAAGAAACCTACTATTTTTGTAAAAGTTGAAGTGAATTACAATTCTAGTGTTTTTGTTACTCAGATCAATGTAAAAGATGTGATTTGCCATTACTGTTTTAAAAAAGGTCATAAAAGTCCTCAATGTTTAAAGAAGAAAAATCATCTGAAAAATCCTGTATTGCCTGGAATGACTCAACATTCAAGATCACATAGTAATAAGTTTGCATCGATTCCAAAAGAAAATACATCTTGTAATATTGTTCATATGTCACTAAAAGCATGTATTCCTGGATTATGGTACTTTGATAGTGGTTGTTCTAAACACATGACAGGTCAAATTGATTATCTTGCTGATTATACTGTTTATAATGGTGGTAATGTCACATATGGTGGTGGATCTAAAGGAAAAATCATTGGTAAAGGGACATTAAATGTTCCTGGTTTTCCTAAGTTATCCAATGTTTTGCATGTTGATGGATTACTGGCCAATCTTATAAGTATTAGTCAACTAGTGTAGAACCCGTGTATTACACGGAATTTTAAATAAACATTTTAATATTTTATATTATACTGTATCTTTTAATTTATATATATACTTAATTTAAATTTTATTATCTTCATTTCTAAATTGTGTTGTAATTCAATTGAAATTCTTGAAAACACATAATATTACAAATTAAGTAAAAAAGAGAGAGTAAAGTTTGAATAATTGGTGTAATTGAGAATTAACATAAGAAAATAATAAGTTATTATACCCAAATAAATGTGTTTGTACTAATATGTGTTAAACTACCCAAAGAAAAAATAGAAGGAAATTATTGAAAAACACTGATACAAAATCAATAAAAAAAAATTCTAAAAATTTAGAGGCAGTTGTATATGATAGAATGAATTTGGTTAAAAAAATGGACTTCACAATGAACAACAGTGAAATACAAATAATAATTAAATATATATTTGCTGAAAATTAAGTCACACAAATCTTAGCCATATACCATCTTGTATCAACATAAACTTGTCTCAGAGCAAATAAAATGTGTTCAGCAACATGAGAAAATAAATAAATTAAAAGATGGTGCACAAAAAGAATTACGGGGTTGAGCCCGATATTCGAAAGTGCTTCTTCAATACAATCATGGCTCGAATGAAGAACCCTGCTTCAATAGTTGAACTTGTTGTATTCTCAACAGAATGACCTGAATAATAATTCATCATTGATAAAAATCAAAATATCCTTAGGTATAAAATGCAAACCTTAACCTTCAACAGTCTTAACAATTTTCCTCTCATGCAGGATGGTTAGCATATCAAAAAGTAAGTTTTTTAGATAATGCTCACACTACTCACACTAAAAAAATCCTTTAAGCACACCCCACATAAATTTAGTGAAATTTCAACAATTATTAGTAATAAGATTGTTTTTTAGATAATGAATTTCAACTTTGACATCGGAGATACCAGTATCGCAACCAAAAATAATTTAACATCCCTAGTGTATGATAAATTATTTTATCCCCAAACTTATGTTGTTCCAACCAAAAACAGTTCTCCCCAAAATGAATACAGAACAATGAACATATCCTCATAATGCCTAACGCAAATTATCGTCATCTGCACACTTATCATTTTTATTTAAAAAAATATATGTAAGAGTCATGAAGATAGAATAAAATTCTTGAGCAAAACAATAGTAACCTGCAGGAAAGTACTAAGGAAAGCTAGGATAGATCCTCCAATCCAATGTCATGTAGTCAATTGTCACACCAAAAAGATTGACAAAGTAAATCAACCCACAAATTTAAACCTTTTGTCCTACAAAATAATAAGATGTTAAAAATCTCTCAATTATATTCTTCAATGCTCTATACAATCAATAGTTTTTTCACAGCTAATTAACTTTGATAAAATTTTCCATAGAAAAGTTTCCATAGTTGGAAGCGGAAATCGAAAAAATAAGATGTTAAAAAAATTATTGTAGACAATTGCATCATCCTCAAAGATGATCGCAAGGGAAAAAACATGAACTCTATTATTCATAAACCATAAAGATGTTCAGAACTACATGTACCTTAAATCGTGTGGATTTTTTTTAATTTTTTTTTAAAATAGATGCATGCATAAAGAAAAAAAAATACAGTATATAAATATATACATATACTGCTAGGAATTTAGAGAGATGGAGGTCTGCTTTTCAGAGAGAGGACGAATACGAAGACGACGCTCACCTACAATGAAACCATATCCGCTCACATAAATATAACCTGCAGGAAGAAAACAAAGACGGGAAGATGGACCTAAAAATAGGAATACGAAAAAAAAAATTAAAATATGAAATTTGAACACATATATTTTCGTGTAATCAAATCTAAAAATAAATGAATTACCATGAAAATCGAACATTGAACATAACAATATCCTCCCTATCCTTCAAAAGAGAAAGGAAACATGTGAAAAACTAAAAAATACAAAGGAGAAATACCAAATAGCATACGTGTAGGAAAGATAGGATAGCAAAGAACATGATGAAAGTTACGACAATTAATTATTTTGAGAGAATGGGGCGACACAATATTGATTTGTTACCTGGGACAAAGCAACAACGGCTTTCAGGGAGGGCATCAAGGGAGTGGCGATGACAGAGGGGGCGCTAGACTGTGAAAACCCTACTTCATTAAAAAACGATTAAAAGAAACAATGGCGTCAATGTGGGCGGCAATGAATAGCAACAACGTCAAAGGTAGGCAACGACAGAGGGGCCGGTAGAGGCGAGGAGTAGTAGCGAGAGGTGATGGAGGAGAGAAACCCCATTTTATACATTAGTTGATTAGAAGAATATAGACGTGGCTTTCCAAAATGAAGTGGTGTAATAAAATGAAACGTGGAATTCGATTTTTCTTAAAATGACACGTAGGCGAAATCTCTAATAGAGTGACACCCAAATGTTTAAAGGTTGAATAGATCAACTTCATGTCATTGCAATAATCCCTTCAAGGCCGTGCATAAAAAGTTTTTTTTTGTCTTTCTTTATGACACTGAAATACCAAATTTAGATATGCATAAATTGAACCTTTTAATAACTGAGAAAGGCCATATTTCTTCTTGACAGTATAATCAAGCAATCTTTTTCAATTTAATTATATACACATTCAATGCAAAGAAAAAAAAATGTTTATGCACTCTCCCTGCTTCACCAAGAAGAATGAACACAAATATGTGATTATTAAACCATTACAACATTCTCACTTTAATCATACACAATTATCCCAACAAATAGAAACAAAAAAGATAGAAGAGTACCAAATTAGTGCCCCTCAATTCTCCGCATTGTTTTGCACCATCATTTTGAACAGAATGTGAGGAACTCGAATTAAGTCCATGTTCTAGCTGAACCAAAGAAGATCCTCCAGTAAGACTTTAACTCTTCTGAAACAGGAACTTCAACAGGGGGATTTTCATCCTCACTCACATTCTCAGTGATTGGCCTGAAGGAGCATCCATTCTTAGGCAACGACATAATTTATTAGCTAAAACTTACAATTCAGTTACTTTTTTCTCAAACTCCACCTTGTAGCTAAAACTTGTGAGGATTTCTTTGTCTTAGATTTTGTTGACTCCTGCAATTCAGGGCTGCTGACTTTCTTCATGTTTTCCGTTGATTTCTTTATCGCTGAATCCTGCAATTCAGTTCTCCTGACTTTCTTCGTTTTTTTATTGTGGATTTCCTTATAGTTGAATCCTGCAATTATTTTTATTGACTTTCTTCTTTTTCGTCTCCATTTTCAGTGTTTCCTTCTAAATTTCTGATACATTATCGTTTTGATCCATACTGTCAGATTCTCTAACTATGTGAACCTACAAAAGGATCATTGTTATTTAAGCATAAATTCCAGCAAATTCCTAGATAAAGCAAAGTAGAAGATCTTTAAGTAAAGATGTATTAATTATCATTACATATTTGAGGACCAAGCCAATCTTAAATCTTGTTGCAGACCCTCAATTCAAAGAACAGAAGGAACATATGCTGAAAAAACCAATAACAGTAACAATACTAAAATTCTACAAAAATAAAAGGAACAAAACCTTAATAACAGTAAAGAAACACATTGTATTGCAGAAATCAGAGCATGGTACCCAATGCAATGTCAACAGCGTAAATATCATTGTGCATTGAACAACAAAACTCATCCATTCAAATAAGACTCACTTGTAGAAAATGAAATGTGATTAACGCTTTTGTTTTGATTTCTTTGTTGCGCAATTTGGGAAATAATCTGGGAAAACCAATTATGTGATTGCAACTTGTCGATTCTAGTAATAAGGAAATGAAATGTTCATTGAAAAACTCAAACAAATTGTCAAAAATAACTTGGATCAAGGGTTGCAAATCTATGACTCCATTAATTACAGATTTCTGAAAAATAAATTCAGATTTGTGGGTACTATATAAATCTTGAACATTCAAAAATGATCTTGACTTTGGGGTGAGGAGAGGGTAAAGGAATCGATTCGATTGAGTATTACCTTTCATCAATGGAGGACGACGATAGAGGCGAAGAACATGTGCAGCGGGGAGAAAGGCGAACAGATGCACTGGGGAGAAAGGCGAACAGATGCAGCGGCGAAAACCCTAATTCATAGAAGAACCGATTGAAAAATATGTAGCTTCCGGAATACAAACATGGATTTTCAATTCTTATGTGGAGCAAACGTGGGTGTACAGATCATGTTATGAGCTGGAACGGATGTGAGTAATAAAATGACAGCTGTAGTACGATTATTCTTAAAATTACACATAGGCGAAATCGCTCTTAGAGCGACACCTCAGCAGAAAAGAACTCCCTATTAGTAATATAGGGGATTATGTGATGATGATTTACATGTTAAATTTGACAAAATTCATGTTATGTGTTAGACAAAGACTCTGAATGTATCATGATGGGAAACAGATCTGCTGATAATTGATATCTCATTGAATCTAAACTTACTTGTAATAAGGCTAAAGTTGATGATAGTGTATTATGGCATCACAAACTTGGACATGCTAATTACAGACGGCTTGATAAACTTGTTAGACTAAAAGCTGTTACAGGTTTACCAGATCTGAAATTTTCAGATAAAAAGGTTTGTGGACCTTGTCAAAAAGGCAAACAGGTCAAGGTGTCTCACAAAATGTTGGGACATTGCTCAACCAAACATTGCTTCGAATTACTGCACATGGATCTTATGGGTCCTATGGAAACAGAAAGTATTGGAGGTAAAATGTATTCTCTAGTTGTGGTTGATGACTATTCCAGATTCACATGGAGTGAATTCTTAAAAGATAAATCTGAAACTTTTTCCATTTTCAAAATTCTGTATAAAAGATTCAAGAATGTTTTCAACTCCAAAGTTTGCAGAATTAGGTCTGATCATGGAAGGGAATTTGAAAATAGTTCCTTTACTGAGTTTTGTGAATCAAAAGGAATAATTCAAGAGTTTTCTTCTCCTAAAACTCCTCAACGGAATGGCATAGCAGAAAGGAAGAATAGAAAACTTCAATAAATGGCTAGAGTCATGTAATGTTCTAAGAACTTATCCAAAAGATTTTGGGCAAAAGCTCTTAATACTGCTTATCATAATGCCAATAGAGTTTATATTAGAACATATTCTACTAGAACTCCATATGAAATTCTGAACAATAAAAAGCCTAACCTTAAATATTTCCATGTTTTTGATTGTGTATGCTACATCTTGAATGACAGGGATCAGTTACATAAGTTTGATTCAAAAAGTGATAAAGGGTTCTTTCTTGGCTATTCAAGAAATAGCAAAACCTATAGAATTTATAATTTTAGGACTGATAATGTACAAGAATCTGTAAATGTTGTTTTTTATGATGATACAAGTATTATAGGTAAAAGCATTGAAGATGAAGACATATCAGATTTGATTGATGTTCCAATCAATACTGAAAATGTTGAACATGTTCAGAATGTTGAGAAGAATGATGACACACCAGAGGAAACATCTGATAATGCATATTTTGAAAATCTGTATAATCTCCAGAAAACTCCCTCCAAAAGGATTCAGAAATATCACCCACAAGATCAAATCATTGGTGAACAGTCTACAAGTGTTCAAACCAGAAGAAGAATGGGTATGAACTCAAAAGATGTGGTAAGATCTATATGTATGTCATGCATGTGTAGTAAAGTTAATCATGAATGATATCACTCTGAGATTGAACCTAAAACTGTTAAAGAAGCATTAGATGATGAGAATTGGATTGAAGCCATGCATGAAGAACTAAACCAGTTTGTTAGGAATGATGTTTGGACATTAGTTCCTAAACCAGACCATGTTAATGTCATAGGAACTAAATGGATTTTCAAAAACAAGACTGATGAGATGGGAAACATAATTAGAAACAAAGCTAGGTTGGTTGCTCAAGGGTATACACAAGTAGAAGGTGTAGACTTTGATGAAACATTTGCTCCAGTTGCCAGAATTGAATCTATTAGGCTATTACTTGCTATTGCATGCTATATTGATATAAAATTACACCAAATGGATGTTAAAGCTGCTTTTTTAAATGGTATTCTTCTGGAAGAAGCTTATGTTGAACAACCAAAAGGCTTTGAAAACCCTGATTATCCTGATCATGTTTTTAAACTGAAAAAGGCTCTATATGGCTTGAAACAAGCACCTAGAGCATGGTAGGAAAGACTAACTGATTTCTTGATTGAGTTTGGTTTTGTAAGAGAAGAAGTAGACAAAACATTGTTCATTAAACATGAGAAAAATGCTATTATGATTGCTCAAATTTATGTTGATGATATAGTATTTGGATCTACTTGTGATAATATGCTCAAACACTTTGTAAATGAAATGACATCTACTTTTGAAATGTCCATGGTTGGTGATTTGAATTACTTCCTAGGATTGCAAATTAAACAGCAAAAAGATGGGATTTTTATTTCACAAAGTAAGTATGCTAAAAGTCTTGTAAAGAAGTTTGGATTAGAGAGTGCTAAACACATGAAAACACCTATGGGATCAACTCAGAAACTGAGTAAAGACAATATTGGCCAAAATGTTGACTCAACAATGTACAGGTCAATGATAGGTAGTCTTCTATATTTGAGTTCCAGTAGACCTGACATTATGTTCATTGTTTGTTTATGTGCTAGATACCAGGCTAACCCCAAAGAATCACATATGAATGTTGTTAAAAGAATCATTAAGTATGTTGCAGGAACAAGTGATTTAGGCATCTGGTATAGCAAAGACACAAACTGTACCTTGATAGGGTATAGTGATGCAGATTGGGTAGGTGATTGTGATGATAGGAAAAGCACAAGTGGTGGTTGCTTTTATATGGGAAACAACATGATCTCTTGGCACAGCAGAAAAAAAAATTGTGTTTCTCAATCAACAGCAGAATCAGAATACATTGCAGCAGGGAGTTGTTGTACTCAATTACTTTCGTTGCAAAAAATGTTTCATGATTATGGCTTACCTAGAGATGTTTTGACTGTGTACTGTGATAATACTAGTGCTATAAATATTTCAAAAAATCCAGTGCAACATTCATTAACAAAGCATATAAGTATAAGACATCACTTCATTAGAAATCTTGTTGAAAAAGGAAGTTGTTAAATTGGAGTACATATCTACTGAAAAACAATTGGCTGATATATTCACTAAAGCTCTTGATGACAAGAGGTTTTCATCTCTTCGAAAATCTCTTGGTTTGTGTAATATCTGAAAAGATGATCAAGGGTGTTGTATCAAATGCGGCAGCATTTGAGACAACACTAAGATAATTCACTTATTTGTTTCCTTGCTTTAATTTTCGTAATTGTTGAATTAATGAAATTCTTTGTGATTGATATTTGAATTCTGAGTGACTTGTGAATAATAGTGCCTATACATCTCTCAAATGTTGAAAAAGCAAAAATCACTTATTAGATGCTTTATAAATCACTGAGTAACTATGGGACACGGAGCTCACTACTACGATGATCTCTTTTCAAAAGGTGATATAAATTGCATCAAAATATTCACAAATCCATTGAGTAACTATGGGGCACGGAGTTCGCTACTACGATGCACTATTTTCAAAAGATGGATCAATGTGAAGTATGATTAACAAAAAAAATAGAGCAACACATATGATGTAAAATCATGTAAAAACTGTGTTGAGGTGTATAGAATGCCAACAATAGTTACAACACTCGTAAACTCATATTCTTATCCCAATTTTCGTGGAATTTGTTATTTTTTTTAATTATTAAATATTATTCTCTGAAATATTTAATTTGACTAAGTCTTGCCTTATTCTATTAATTCAGGTATTATATATTCCGCATTTAATTAATTTCAGTTTTTCAGAATTCTTATTCTCCCAAATTACCACGATCAATTAGTGGAGTACTTCCACTACTTCACTTCCCTCACTATCAGAATCGTGTAACTCCCACTTCTCAAGTCCTCCTATAAGATGAATCTCCATAGCAGTGTTGGTAAATACTTCAAAAGCTTTGTTAATACATTTAAGCACGGTAAATTACAAATCTTAAATTTATTTATAGCACTCAAGTACATCTATTACCTATGTCACATCATATCTCGCCTCACATTTTTTGAAATTTGCTTTGCATTTATCTGTAGAACTCGAAAGGTCTCCAGAATTAACTTTTGTTGTCTCGTTTTATGTGTACAGCTCCTATTATGCCTAACAATTCTCAGGACTCTGCTGCACATTCGAACTCAAACTCAAGCAACAAGAATTCTCCAAATCCTTTCAACCTTCTCGCAGAAATGGCATCCTCAAACTCACCAACATTCATTGTAGGAACCATTGTTGTTCCTTACTCCGATGAACAAACACCCTCTCAATCATCCCCTCTCGACATCATCCCATACAATTCCTTCGACATTCACACTGAAATTGCGAATGCTAACGCAGCTTGTAACAACCCGTTTTTAAAATCCAAATTTTTGCATTTCATGATTTTTAGAAATTAAAATATCTCTTTTAAGTATTAAATGATAAATTAATTGAAATCTGAAAGATATATGATTTTATGTAATTTATGAATTAACATTTTCAATAAGTTGTACAGAGTTTGCAGGATAGCTTACTGAGGAGATCGGACTTGATTGCGACTCTCACTCGACGCGATTTAATAAGATGATGAGATAAGTTTAAAATGAAGTAAATCATAATAGAATTGAATAATAAATAATTTATCTAGTAAATTATTAATATGAAAGATAAATAAAAAAGTGTTTAATAATAATAATAATAAAATAATGTTAAATTCTGAATTTTGATATTTTCCATCGTCATTGAAAAGCTCCAGAGAAAAGCAGGAAGTCACTCCTCGTTTTCGCTTCCTCTCAGTAAAAGAAAAGCATATTATATTTTAATAAATAATGATGCTTTGTTATCTTAATTTAATATGTTTTGCTTGTTCTATTATAAACCAAAATGGGATATATAAATTATTTCATTAAAACTAAAATCAACAGCCCATTTAATTTGATTTTCTTAGCACACTCATTCTATTTACAAGCCCAATACAAGAACCATCTAAATTGATAACCAACTACTTTTAGGCGCGGCTAAAGGCACCCAAGGATCCTATGAGGACACCCACAAAACGGATGAGGACACCCACGTGAAAATCCCCAATATACCCTTAACCTACATAAAACCCTAATTCTATACATTTTATTCCAAAAAAATCAGTACATCCACCTCCTCCCTCTTTTTCTCTGCCCCTCTCCCTCCCCTTCTTCCCCATCTACCACATCGGCCCCTCCGCCCCTCTACCCTCGCCGCCATCGCCGCCTCTCTGAGAAGCGGCCGCTGTCGCCTCCTCTCTGAGCCGCGGCCGCCGTGCCCTCCCTTCTGAGCCACGACCGCCGTGCCCTCCCTTCTGAGCCACGACCGCCGTGCCCTCCTCTTTGAGCCGCGGCCGTCGTGCCCTCCTCTCTGAGACGCGACCGTCGTCGCCCTCCTCTCTAAGCCGCGATCGTCGTGCCCTCCTCTCTGAGCCGCGACCGCCATGCCCTCCTCTCTGAGACGCGGCCGCCGTCGCCCTCCTTCCTCGTTCGTCGCGGCCGCCGCCGCCCTCCTTCCTCGTTCGTCGCGGCGCCGTCGCCGCCGCTCGTTTCAGGTAAGATTAGGGGTTTTAAAAAAATTAAGAAAATTAGGGTTTGTTTTGGAAGTTCGTGATTATTTTCGAACATATTATGTTTGTTTTGAAAAAAAATTCGAACAAGATGTTCGATTTTTTATTTCGGACAAATTTAAATTGTTTTGGAATTTTTTTCGAACATATTGAGTTTGTTTTGTAAAAAAATTCGAACATCTTACCTTTGTTCACTTAAAATTTTCGAACACATTAAGAATTTTTTTATTTTCGAACATTTTACCTCTGTTTCGGTTGTTTTCTTTTGGGATTTGGATGTTATGATGTTGGTGGGGGAAGATTTTTGGGGCAGTGGTGGTGGTGGGTGAAGAATTTTGGGTGCAGTGTTAGTGGTGGGGAAAGATTTTTGGGTGGTGTGTAAGAGTTTGACCATTAATATAATGGTGGGTGTACTCATCTTTCGTTTTTTTTTTAAATTTACACTAGGGGTATATTTGACATTTTATAAACTCACTTGGATGAAAAAAAAGTTTGGTGGGTGTCCTCATAGGATCCTTGGGTGCCCTTAGCCGCGCCCACTACTTTTATTTGCAAAGCCAAAAAAACAAATAAAAGTGCCTCAGCAGTGCAGAAAACCAAAATAAGAGGCAAATTTATTTAAATATAATATTTTTTAGAAGTATTTTAATTTCTAAAATGTAACAAAAATGGAGAAATTTTTCAATTTAGGCAAAGGCCTGGGTGCCACCCTAGCTTTTTGAAAAGGCATGGGTGCCACCCTAGCCTCTTAATTTAAAAATCGAAAAAAATAAAAAAACAAAAGGCCTATATGCCAGAAGAGCCTTTTACACGGTTTCTCTAATAAAGCCAAAAGGCCTATGTGGCAGATGGACTTTTTCATTTCCGAGAATTTTGTCTCTTGTGAATAGGGCTGACAAATCGTGCTATCGTGTCGGGTTTCGTGTCGACATGGTGACACGACACGATAAGGCCAAACACGAACACGACACGATAATGATATGTGTCGACACGAACACAATAATTTTCGTGTCGATACGACACGATAACAACACGATAATTTTTGTGTCGAAATGACACGATACGATAAGGACACGCAACACGATAACAACACGATAACGACATGATAAGAAAATAAATAAATTTAAAATTGCATTTATATATATAAAAATTAATATATTTATATAAATATAAAAATTATCGTGTTATTATCGGATACGTGTCATTATCGTGTCGTATCATGTAAATAACAGGTTAACAGGTTAATGGGTTACATGTTTATTTTATCGTGCTTAATTAACGGGTTGACACAAACCCGACACAAAATTTCCGTGTCATTATCGGGTCGACCTGATAACGACACGAACCCGATAAGGCCAAACACAAGCCCATACTTTTCGTGTCAAATTCGTGTCGTGTCGAAAATTGAACCATGTTTGTGTGTTGTCCCATCCTCGCAAACCGTGTAAGAGGCTCTTCTAGCATATGGGTCTTTTGTTATTTTGTTATTTTTTCATTTTTTTTCGGTTTTTAAATTAAGAGGCTAGGGTGGCACCCAGGCCTTTTCAAAAAGCTAGGGTGGCACCCATGCCTTTGCCTAAATTGAAAATATCTCTCATTTTTGTTACATTTTAGAAAACACTCCTACAAAATGTTATATTTAAATAAATTTGCCAAAATAAGACTACTGATATAATCTTTCTTTCTACACACATATACACGTATACCATCTACAATACTGCTACATTCATATGCGTATACATACCCACATTACCATACTGATATTTTAAATTTCTACCTACTAAATTACTGTTACCTTTTCCTCCTATAAAAGAATGACTCAGGGTAAGAAAGATGAAAGTGTGTGGGGGGTGGTATCTAGTGTTTAAGTAAAAAACAGAACAATGTTACACTGAATGTTGTGACAATTAGTGTAGCATTAACTCTAACAGAATGTGAATAAGTAAACACAGTACACAGCGGAAGTCTAAAACACTAAAACACAATACGAACACAATGGAATAATTTTTAACATAGATTTTATTAATAACAAAACCTATGCTAAGCCTTACGGCGAAAAGTAACTTAGTTCCTAAGTTATACAAAAATGTCGTGTGAAATGTCTCAGCAATTACTTCAACATTCCACAAACGGAAACTACAATCGAGGCAGGTGCCTGAATCCGCAAACAGACTTAAGTGTAAAACACTGTCTAAAGAACTAATCTAATCTTGTGATTCACTCTCACTCGATTCAAGACTAGAACAAAGTACACTGGAAGGCGGTATCCCTCGGCGTACGTTAAAAGATACAACTACTGACCATAACTCCTAACTAGGGTTGAACGCTCAAGGAGGTGTTACTCGAATAGTGCATACTTTGAAATGAGAGGTTCTGGCGGTATTTATAGAGAAATACACAGCTTCTAGATCCTTCCATTATGAGATCCTATTTTTTAGGACCTCAACCTCCATGATCTTTCTAGATCATTCTGCCATCTTCCAGGTCGTTCTACAATGCTCCAAAGCCTTCTAGCACCTTCTCCAACCTTCTGGAATCTTCCAGGTTCCAGACTCTTGTAGAAGCTTCTAGAATCGTTCCTGAATGTGAGAGCATTTAGTACAACATTTAATGTAACATTTCAGAAAAGACTTAGAATAAATCAAGGAAGGTCAAATTAAGATGTTGTTGATAATGTTAAAGCATTTAAGAGTTAACAACATCTACAATCTCCCCCAATTTGACCTTTCGACTACAACACACCTGATGCACATATATTTCTATACATACTCAGTATTATGTATTTAGGTATGTTGAACATCAAAGCTAAATACTAGTCAAGACAATACCTGTTGTAACCGTTTGATCAAATCAAAAGAAGATCAAGAATAATTTTACTAAGATCCGTGCCATAAGATCAAAGTAATCTTATTCAAAACCAAAACAAGTATAAACAGTACACTTGTTTACAAACATATAACATTTACAAAAATCAAAGATTAAATCAGAGCATATAAGGGTATATACCAGATTAGTTCTAAGACTTATGTAAGACTCAAAAAACAAACAAACAAAAAACAAACAAGGACTAAACAATATAAACAGAGCAAAAAACTATGAAACATAAATAAACTAAACAAGGCATATTCATCATGCAGTAAGCAATTAATGATAGGAAAACAAATTAAGCAATAAGCAGAAATCAGATATCATTAGTGCAAACTAAATTAAGCAAGATAAATATAGACAACCTATCAACTAGAAATAGTAAATATTGTATCAGAATAAACAGAATTTAACTTAAACATAACAGAATATCAAAAACAAAATTAGGACTGAAAATGGCATGAATTGCTATAACAATAGCAGCAGCATCAAGTTCCTGCACATGTGCCATCTGTACTTCAGTACTCCCCCTGTCTTGCATCATCTGTTCTAGATATCAGCATAGAGGATTTCCATATCCTCATCATCTTCAGCAGCATCTGCAAACTTGTCTTCATCGGCCTCCTCTGGTTCCTCAATGAAACAAGTTGATGCAAAGAGTGCAACAACATTGTTAGCAGCAGCAGTTCCTCCATTCTCTGTAGCAGCAGCAGCATCAGGTACACCTCCAACATCTTCAGGATTCAGCTCTTCAATAACAACTCCAGAAGCTCTATCTGAAGTGGAGGGTGGTACTCCCCCTGTTGTAGTGGAAAGTAGCCTGGTCCACTTGTCTTTGATGAACTGGAGCTCATCAATCTGGTCCTGTAAGTGCTGTAACTGCAGTAATATAAAAGATCTGGGAACAGAAAAAGTGGTGTCAGTGTTACCACCAATGTTCTCAGCATCTGGTGCAGCATTAGATGCAGCTGTGTTCTGTTCAGGTCTCTGTGCTGGTTGAGGTTGAGGTTGTGGTTGAGCAGGAGCTGGTCTTTGAGAAGAACTTCCAGGATTGTGCAAGGGCAGATCTTTCACTCTTTCACCAATGAGCAAAGCAGGTGAAATGGTGTATAAAGGAACCTTACCTCTAAGAACTTCAGTCTTCTTAGGGCTAAAACCATGCATCTTCAAGTATGAACATATAAGCACAGGGTATGGAAGGTTTCCTTTATCAGAAATATCACCACTAAACTTCATCATGTGGTGGAAAATGGTCAATCCCAAATTAAACTTCCTCAAAAACACTATCCTATAAAGCAAGATTGCTTGATCCTTTGTCACTTTGGTAGAGTTGGTGGAAGGTATCCAGTTATAAACAATCAATTTGTGCAACACAGAATAAAGAGAAGTAAGGTCTTTGGCCAACATTCCATTCCTCCATCTAGTCAATAAACCACCAGTCATAGAAGCAGTAACAACATCCAAATCAGGTTCATCATCATCAAGAACTGGTTCTATGCCTAAGAAATCATTGATCAATTCTGGTGTAAATGGAACTATACTCCCCCTAAACTGTACATTCCCATACCAACGGGAACTCCTCCTACCATTACTCTTCCTCAGACAAGCATAAAACTCATACACCCAATCAGAAACAAAAGTATCACACAAGTTCAGAGCTTTCATCAACTTTCTATCCTCTAAGAATTGAATCAAATTCTTACTCTCAAAATCAGAAATATGAATTCTCCTTTCCATCAACAATTTCCTCCTAGACAACCTAGTTATCTTATCAACCAATCCATCAATATCAGAATCTACTTCAGTTTCAGAATTACCTTCCTCAGAAGTAGTGTCCTTTGAGCTTGGTTCTTTCACCTCTTCAGAGCTTGATTCAGAGCTTGATTCCCCTTCCTTTTCAGAGCTTTTGTCAGAAGCTGCACTGCTTGAATCACCTCCATCATCAGGTTCTGGTGCTGGAGCACTTGATTCAGCATGTGAGGCAGCATTCTTCTTCAGGGCTTGTTGTATATCCCTGAGACAAATCTCCATTTCAGAATCAGAATCATGTTCTGGTTCTTCAGGCATTGTTCGAACAGTATCAACCTTTGCCTTTCCCTTCCCCTTAGGATCAGCTTTCTTCTTAGTTGGCTTCTCAATTACCACTTCTTCTTCAGATTCAGAGAAGACCTGAATTGGTTCAGCAACATCACCACCTAGCTTCTTCTTCTTCCTCAAAGAGTCTGAGTAATCAACTCGAGTAAAAACTCGACCTGATCGTCTTCTTGGAACTGGGCTCCTCTTTCTCTTCTTCTCTTCAGCATTCCTCTTGAAAGGAATCGGTTCAGAGTCGGATTTCGAGATGTCAGAGTCGGTTTTGTCGGATTCTTCAGCATCCTCCATTTGAGCGTCCTCATTGTCGGATGTCTCCGCATTCGACGGCTCCTTTGACTCAGCAACAGGGGATTCTTCAATCTCCTTTTCAGTCTCCCCCATAGAGGCAGCAGTCGGGGCCTCTGTTTCAGCGTTAGGGCTCGGAATTTGGGGCTTTTCGGCTGTGGATGAAGAAGGTGCAGTAGTGATCACTTCTTGGGTGCGCAAGTAGTGAGAGATGTCAATGGACATATCACCAATCGTGAGGATGGGTGGATTAGGTGATCTCATCGATTGAGAAAAATTCTCAACCGCCTGGCTCAGCTCGGAGAGTGTAGCTTGGTTTGGGATGTGGATGGTTGTCGGAGTAGCTGGAGTGGGTGTGACGGTTGTGGCAGTTGGGGGTGAATTTTCGTTTGAAGCAGCCATGGAAGCTAGAGTATGCAGATTAGAGAGGGATGAAGATGACGGTTGTGAGTTGGGAGAGTTTGGTTTCTGTGAGTTTAATTTCTTGTTTCCTGCCATTTAAACCAAGAATTCGAAAAGAACCAACACAAGAATCGAGATAAACACAAAATATCTTATAACAAAATCTGCAAAACTAATACTCAACTTACTCAATTAATTACAAAGCTTAGAAAAACATGAAATGGGAGTATTTATATAGAGAGAGCTTAGTAGTTGGAATAATGTACGTGTGATTAAGGCTTGACTTAAAGAAAATTCTAGATTGAATGGATAATGCTCCACAAATTCAGCCACAAGTAAATCATGGGTGAGTTAGTGGGGTAAAATCTTAATTAATTAAATTAATTAAGAATATTCTAGAATTAATTAAAAATAAAAAATGTGTATAATCTGAAATAATAAAAGGAACGTGGTTAGTATAATTATAAATAAATGAAATAAATTCCCACAATTAATTAAATAATTACAACTTATAAAAATATAATTGAATCATGTAATGTTGTGCTCAAGGATTTGACATACACCTCAACATTGGTTTTTCACAGGTTTTACCTATCCAATGTAGCCAATTTTTTCAGCATTTTTCTCTTCATTGCATTTCTTCTTTTTGTGCTACAGCATCTAATTCGTATTGATCCATTGTTCCTGTACAGTACATCGTAGTAGCGAACTCCGTGCCCCATACTTACTTAATGGATTACGAACCTCTTGATGTTTTTACCAAATTCACCTTTTGAAAAGAAGGCATCGTAGTAGTGAACTCCGTGCTCCATAGTTACTCAGTGAATTGGTACATCTTTTAGTATGCTGTAACATTCTCAATTTTTCAAGCTTTTGAGAGGTGTAGTAAATGTCTATTTTTGCACAAACAAATTTCAGATTCAAGAATATTTTACAAAGGAATTATTCAACGGAAATAAGAAATAAATCAAATCTATAATAACTATACCACCTTAGGCTGTTGTCCCAAATGCTACCGCATTTGTGACAACATCCTCTCAAGAATTATTCAGATATTACACATACCAAGAGATTTCCTCAAAAATGAGAATCTCTCATGGTCAAGAGCCTTAGTAAATATATCAGCATTTTGATTTTCAGTAGGCACATATTCCAACTTAACTATGTTCTTCTCCACTAAATCTCTCATAAAATGATGTCTAATGCTAATGTGCTTAGTGAGTGAGTGTTGTACGGGATTCTTAGATATGTTAATAGCACTTGTGTTATCACAGAAAATTGTGAGGATATTGTTTTCAATTCCATAGTCATGAAACATCTTACTTAACCACAATAGCTGTGTGCAACAACTTCCTGCAGCTATGTATTCAGACTCGGCAGTGGATTGAGAAACACAATTTTGTTTCTTGCTATGCCAAGACACAAGATTGTTCCCCATGTAGAAACATCCTCCACTTGTACTCTTTCTGTCATCAATGTCTCCAGCCCAATCCGCATCACTGTATCCAATCAATGTGTTGTTGGTGTCCTTAGTGTACCATATCCCTAGTTCTCTTGTACCTGAAACGTATCTGATTATCCTTTTCACTGCATTCAGGTGAGATTCCTTTGGATTTGCTTGGTACCTAGCACAAACACACACATTATACATAATATCAGGTCTACTAGAGGTTAGATAAAGTAAGCTACCTATCATGGATCTATACAATGTTGGATCAACATCCTTTCCACCATTGTCTTTGCAAAGTTTCAAAGTAGAACCCATAGGTGTTTTCACTACTTTTGAGCTTTCAAGACCAAACCGTTTGACTAAGTTTTTAGCATACTTACCTTGAGAAAAGAAAATACCATCCTTACATTGCTTGATTTGAAGACCTAAAAAATAATTCAAGTCTCCAACCATACTCATCTCAAATGTGGCTGTCATTGCTTCAACAAATCTGTTCAGCATTTTATCACATGTTGAACCAAACACAATGTCATCAACATATATTTGAGCAATTAGTAATCCTTCTCCAGTGTGCTTAATAAACAAAGTCCTATCGGCTTCTCCTCTAATAAATCCATATTCTAAAAGAAAGTCCGTAAGCCTACCATATCATGCTCTAGGAGCTTGTTTTAGACCATACAATGCTTTCTTTAGTTTGTACACATGATCCGGGTATTGTGGATCTTCAAAACCTTTAGGCTGTTCTACATATGCTTCTTCATTTAATATGCCATTTAAGAATGCAGCTTTTACATCCATTTGATGTAGTTTAATATCAATAAAACATGCAATTGCTAGTAATAATCTAATAGATTCTATCCTAGCAACGGGTGCAAAAGTTTCATCAAAATCAACACCTTCAACTTGGGTGTAACCTTGTGCAACTAACCTAGCTTTGTTCCTAACAATGTTTCCAGACTCATCAGTTTTGTTCTTATAAATCCACTTTGTTCCAATGACATTAGTATGACTAGGTCTTGGAACAAGTGTCCAAACTTCATTTCTTTCAAACTGATTAAGTTCCTCATGCATAGCATTTATCCAATTTTCATCAGTTAATGCTTCATTTACATTTTTAGGTTCAATTTCAGAATAGTAACACTCAGCATTCACAACATTGCAAATAGAAGACATGCATATTGTTCTTACCACATCTACCTTATTCGATCTTATTCTTCCTCTTGTTTGCACTCCAACTGCAGCATCGCCTATGATCTGGTCAGGAGGATGACTTTTCCCCATTCTTGAAGAAGGATTCGTTTTGGGAATATACTGATCATTCTGTGGAATTACAACTGTCTGTTCTGTAGATGTTGCTCCAGATGTGTTAGCATTTGGTGCAGCATTATCAGACTTCAGTGTATTCTCAGAATTGTCAGTGACTTGTGATACATCCTCTTCATCTTTATCATCTGTAAGACCTTTATCATCATCAAACACAACATTAACAGATTCTTGAACAGTGTTAGTCCTAAGGTTATAAACTCTATAAGCTTTACTATTTCTAGAATAGCCTAAAAAGAAACCTTTATCACTTTTAGAATCAAACTTGTGAAGTTGATCCCTATCATTCAGAATATAACACACACAACCAAATACATGAAAATATTTCACACTTGGTTTTCTAACATTCAGAATCTCATAAGGTGTTTGATTAGTACCAGATCGAATATAAACTCTATTAATGATATGACATGCTGTATTCAATGCTTCAGCCCAAAATTTTTTAGAAAGACTTTTAGATAAAAGCATGACTCTTGCCATTTCTTGTAAAGTTCTATTCTTTCTTTCAACAATTCCATTTTGTTGTGGAGTTTTAGGAGATGAATATTCTTGCAAGATACCTTTCTTATCACAGAAATCATTAAACATGCTATTCTCAAATTCCCTACCATGATCAGTTCTAATACGGCCAACTTTTAAGTTAAACACATTTTTGAACCTTTTATAGAGAACTTTAAAAGCAGCAAATGTTTCAGATTTATCTCTTAAAAACTCAATCCAAGTATATCTAGAAAAATCATCTACCACAACTAAGGAATATCTCTTACCTCCAATGCTTTCAGTTTCCATAGGACCCATCAAATCCATGTGCAACAATTCAAAACATCGATGTGTAGAACAATGTGACAGCATTCTATGCGGCACTCTTACCTGTTTACCTTTCTGGCATGATCCACATACAGTGGTATTCTGGAAACTCAGTTTAGGTAGTCCTTTGATTGCATCTGATGTGATTAGTTTCTTCATTGACCTGTAATTTACATGTCCTAATCTTTGGTGCCATAAGACATTCTCATCATGTTTTGACAAATTGCATACATTAGTTCCAATAAGATAACAGTTATCTACAGACCTAATACCAGTCATTACACAATCATCATCTTCATTAAGAACATAGCAAGACTCTTTGTCAAATTTTACATGCAAATTATCATCACAAAGTTGACTAATACTAATCAGATTAGCAAGTAAGCCATCAACATGCAAAACATTTTTAAGCTTAGGAAAACCTTTAACATTCAAAGTTCTTTTTCCTATTATCTTTCCTTTTGATCCACCACCATATGTAACATTACCACCATTCAAGGTCACATAATCAGATAAGTAGTCTATTTGTCCTGTCATATGTCTAGAACAACCACTATCAAAATACCATAGACCAGGTAAACATGCTTTCAAGGATGTGTGAACAACATTACAGGTAACTTTTGATTTCCATGCAGATTTCACAGAATGTTTCCTAGGATGTGAAGACATTCTGAATGACTTAAATTCAGCTTTCAAATCTTTAAACATTTTCAAGCAGAAGGGACGAATATGACCATATTTAAAGCAATAATGACAAATATACTTCCTTTTAACCTTGTGAGAATCTGTTTGTGCAGATGTTACACCAGATGTGCTAGCATTTGCCTTCACAAATTTCACAGGTTTTCTAAAATTTTCAGAAATAGAAGCAGTTTCACCATCATAACCTAAACCATAATTATTAGATTTACCAGTAGCTATAGCATCATTCACTGTAGAAGCACTCTTGGAAAACTTTTTGAAACTTAAAGTAGAGTTGATCAATTTCTCCTTCAGTTTACAAACTTCAAGATCTCTTCTGGTAAGTAAGACTTCTAGCTTAGTGATTGTGTCTTTCAGATCCTCATTCTCTTTATTCAAAGAATTCAGAGAGAGTTTCTGAGAGTTCCAATCATCTAACAATTTCTGATATGTCTCATCATCAATCCTTTTTCCTGCATCATCAACAAAGCCATTAAAACAGTTCAAATCTGGGTGACTCTGTTTTGATGTTACTGTAGATGTGAAGACATCAGGTGCAACATCAGAATCTGTATCATCCAGATCATCATCTGAGGAATTATTATAATCAATTCTGGTAAAATGAGCACTTTCATTTTCATTAAACTCATCAAGATCTTCATTATCAGATTCATCACTCAAGGTAGCACTAAAATTCAGTTTTTGCTTCAGTCTGGTATTGGCACACTCATTTGCATAGTGTCCATAACCAGAACATGCATTGCATTGAACTGATTTTCTAAATTCAGGATCATACCTTGGTTTACCTTCACTCTTTGATGGTCTTGGTGTGAATTGACTCTTCCTCCTTTCTGGTTGTGGTGTTGATGTGTTGATTTGGATCTTAGGCTGAATGTTTCCTTTAGATTTATGCATAGAGTTCTTAAGAAATTTATTAAAATGCTTTGTAAGAAGAGCAATGCTGTCAGGATTGTTAAGGCATTCATCAAGCAATTCCTCATCCGAATCAACCTCAGTAATGATAGGCTGAATATCAGATTTGTTTGATGTCTCTCCTTTAAAAACAACAACTTTTTTATCATCTTTAGCTTCATCAGTTTGATTAGTGTTTATTTCATAGGTTCTAAGAATACTCACTAATTCATTTTGACTCAACTTATCAGTATCTTTTGCCTCTTCAATAGCACAAATTTTAGCATCAAATCTTTTAGGAACAGACCTTAATATCTTATGTACTACTCTAACATTTGAAATAGGGTCACCAAGAGAATGTGATTCATTAATAATCTCACTTAACCTTTCGTTGTAGGATGAAATGGTTTCATCTTCCCTCATTCGGAGATTCTCAAACTTTGTCCCCAACATTCGAAGCTTTGTCCTTCGAACACTATCGGAACCTTCACAATGCTCTTGTAACCTGTCCCATGCATCCTTAGAAGTAGAACAGTTAGATATAATTTTAAACATAGAGGTATCAACAGAAGTAAAAATAGCATTTAAGGCTTTAGAATTATATCCTGCTGTTGTTATCTCATCGGCTGTCCAATCAACTTCTTTCTTAAGTTGAATTTCACCATCGGCATCTGCTGGATTCTTTGGTACGTCCCAACCTGTAAGAATAGTCCTCTAAGCACGTTCATCAATTGACTTGATGTACATACGCATCTTAGGCTTCCAATAAGCATAATTTGAACCATCTAAAACGGGTGGCCTAAGTGCTGTGGATATGTGATGTGTTTCCATTGCTAACATAAACTAAAACACACTTTAAGCAAGGATCTAACCTAGTGTCGTCAGGTATCGGCTCTGATACCAACTGAAAGTGTGTGGGGGTGGTATCTAGTGTTTAAGTAAAAAACAGAACAATGTTACACTGAATGTTGTGACAATTAGTGTAGCATTAACTCTAACAGAATGTGAATAAGTAAACACAGTACACAGCGGAAGTCTAAAACACTAAAACACAATACGAACACAATGGAATAATTTTTAACATAGATTTTATTAATAACAAAACCTATGCTAAGCCTTACGGCGAAAAGTAACTTAGTTCCTAAGTTATACAAAAATGTCGTGTGAAATGTCTCAGCAATTACTTCAACATTCCACAAACGGAAACTACAATCGAGGCAGGTGCCTGAATCCGCAAACAGACTTAAGTGTAAAACACTGTCTAAAGAACTAATCTAATCTTGTGATTCACTCTCACTCGATTCAAGACTAGAACAAAGTACACTGGAAGGCGGTATCCCTCGGCGTACGTTAAAAGATACAACTACTGACCATAACTCCTAACTAGGGTTGAACGCTCAAGGAGGTGTTACTCGAATAGTGCATACTTTGAAATGAGAGGTTCTGGCGGTATTTATAGAGAAATACACAGCTTCTAGATCCTTCCATTATTAGATCCTATTTTTTAGGACCTCAACCTCCATGATCTTTCTAGATCATTCTGCCATCTTCCAGGTCGTTCTACAATGCTCCAAAGCCTTCTAGCACCTTCTCCAACCTTCTGGAATCTTCCAGGTTCCAGACTCTTGTAGAAGCTTCTAGAATCGTTCCTGAATGTGAGAGCATTTAGTACAACATTTAATGTAACATTTCAGAAAAGACTTAGAATAAATCAAGGAAGGTCAAATTAAGATGTTGTTGATAATGTTAAAGCATTTAAGAGTTAACAACATCTACAACCCAAATTTAGTGCATACAACAAATGAGACATTAATTTTTGAACCAAACATTACATGCAATTAATAGAAACTTATCACTTGAAACCCCGCCAATCTACGCTGGGAACTTACGGTTGAAATTCTTCACTTCTAAAATAAAAATCTGAAAATTTATCCCTATATTGTTGTTGTGAGTCTGTGTGCATCTTCCGCCTTCGTTTCGTCTCTTTCGCATGTGTGATTTTCTCCGTTGAAACATGAAATAGGCGTCAAGATTGTGTGAAATAAGAAAGAAGAGGTGAGGAGGGTGTTATTCAAAAATGGCAAAAGGGAACGCGCCTAACGCGCCTACTGCGGGCGATTTCACCATGAATAGGTGCGATTCACAAAATGCCAAATCAACTCGCCTCTCTCCCTTCTTAATTAGGGTTCACCACGCCTAAACAGTAATCATGAAGATGCGCCGGAATTACTCCCATTCCGAGATGATCCTGCTTCAGGACGGATACCGAAAACACTCGAGTACAATCCGCCTTGTAAGTCCAACTACACCAGCATTGGTGGTCATGCCGGCCGTGATGGCTATATTAACTGGGTTTGAGATCGAGTTTCAGACACTCACTCAAGCCTCTCTCCCTCTCTCCATTATCTTCCTCATAGCTTCACTTGCACTCTCAAAAACTGTAAGAATGGCTTCTGATTTGGATGAGCAGCTCTCCCTCTTTACCATTTCTGAAAACGAAGTTGCGGAATTTGTTGTACCAAAAAAGCCCTCTTTGGCCCCAAAATTCCTCCTGGCGGGTCGATTCACAATCAAAAAACACTTTGGTGCAGTAGAGTTGGGACAGACTTTAAAGAAGATCTGGAAACTGGAAGGGGCCCTTAGAGTATCCCAAATAGGCGAAGGGCTGTTTGTTCTCGACTTCGAGCAGAAAGGAGAAATGAACAAGGCACACTACAGGCAACCATGGTCTTTCAAAGAGACCTCTTTTATTCTGAAAAAACTGAAAGGCAACGAACGAGCAATGGATCTCAACTTTACGGAAGTACCCCTCTGGATCCACATGCACGGCCTACCACTGGATACCATGTCGGTGGAACTGGGAGAAAGCTTGGGAGGAAGGGTAGGTGAAGTCTTGGAGGTGGAGGGCCCCTCGGAAGAAGGAACCTGGGGAAGATGCATCCGAGTTAGAGTGCAGGTTGATATCACCAAACCTTTGGAACGTGGTACGGTGATCAGAACAGAGGAAGCTCATTTGACCATTGCTTTCAGGTATGAGAAGATTACGGACTTCTGTTTTGTTTGTGGCAGGCTCACACATACAGCCAAAGACTGCTCGGAGGATTT
This sequence comes from Galeopsis tetrahit, assembly GCA_963675135.1. NCBI lineage: Eukaryota > Viridiplantae > Streptophyta > Magnoliopsida > Lamiales > Lamiaceae > Galeopsis > Galeopsis tetrahit. The sequence continues at coordinate 39,121,589 of OY776122.1, forward strand.
TATTGAAGGAGATAAACGAGGAAAAAAGGAGTTCCAATTTTTCCCATGGCTCAAAGCTGACTTACAAAAAGGACTAACAGAGAAGGAGTTTGAGGATTTTTGTAGAATGAGGGAAGCAGCGGCGTTGAGGAAAGCTCAGACACAAAAGGGAAAAGGACCACAGACAGCACCTAAAAGCTCCAACGGAAAACACACCAATCCACCACCTGTGGAGAAAACAAGAACAGGGGAGAGCTGGAAGGAAACCCAACTAGCCAGACTGTATCAAAAAACAATCATTCCGGAGGCGGCCACTACGGAGAAAGATTATGCCAAGGCATGGGGTAACAACATTCAATACACTGCCTATATGAACTCACTGCCGAACCTGGGGGTCAAAATGCCATATCTGAATAAGGAAGATGGGAGCTCAAAAACGCCCTTTAGCCCTGTGCCGCAGTCACAGTACTATGCCCAAATGTTTGGGTCATTCGATGTGGGGATGGATCACAAAAAGCAAATGGTTGCAACAACTTCTAGAAAAGCTGCAGGTAAAGTGAGTGGAACCAACACCAAGGGACCAAAAGGGACACCGCAACCAACGAAAAAGAGAATCCGGACAGCAAAGGGGGCGGAGGACAACATTACTGGAAGTGGAGAATCATCGGAGGGAAAAAAAGCAAAAAGTGATGAGGATACGGAGGAAAACGATCCAAAGGCGGGAGCTGGCTCTGTTCAGCCCTGCCGTAAACCATGAGAATCATTGTTTGGAATGCCAGGGGGCTCCGGGGCCGTCGGGCATTCCAGAAACTGCAGCTCCTTGTTAAGGAGCAAAAACCCGATGTTTTGTTTGTCACTGAAACTAAGAATAGTGTTGCTATGGGTAGGAGATGGAATTGTTGTTTTAATTTTAATATTTGTTTAGGGGTTGATGCAGTGGGTAATAGTGGAGGTCTTTGGCTTTTTGCGAATGATGTAGTTGATGTCAATCTGTACTCTTTTTCTACGGGACATGTGGATTGCTTAATGAAGAATGCTTCTTTTAGTTGGTGGTTTACTGGTTTTTATGGGCATCCTGTTACTTCTCTTATGAGTTTTTCTTGGGACCTGTTAAGGAAAATCCATAAATCTCATGGGGGAGGAGCAATACCATGGTTGATTGGGGGGGATTTCAATGAGGTGGTGGGATTACATGAGGTCAAGGGGGGAGAGTCTGGCAGAACCAGACCCTTCAATCAAATGGAGAACTTCCGAAAGGTTTTGGGGGATCTAGCACTAGAAGATATGGAAGCAAAGGGGCCATACTACACTTGGTGTAATAAAAGGGGAGGGTATGATTGCACTTTTGAAAGATTAGATCGCTTTGTAGCTAACAATGAGTGGTTGCAACTCTTCCCGAAGGCGGAATGTACGAATTTGAACTTCTATGACTCTGACCACAGGCCAGTATTACTGAATACTGAATCAACTGCTCCCTATGATGAAAGAAAGGGAAACCGAGTTATGCATTTTGAGAAAGCTTGGACAATGGAAGCAGATTTTATCGAAAATGTTAAACAGCTATGGCATCAATCAAAGGAAGAAACTGTCTTGCCACTGAGGATGAAGAGTATAGTACAGGAGTTAACTGCGTGGGCTAGCGGGAGAATGGGCAGATTGTCAAAAAGCATCAAAGTTTGTAGAGGAAAGCTGGAAGGACTGCAAAATGATGAGTCAAAGGGATGGAGGAAAGATCAAATCATTGGATTGGAACGGGAACTTGAGAAACTATTCTCTCAACAGGAAATGTGGTGGCAACAACGAGCAAAGAATTCATGGCTACTTGATGGAGACCGAAACACCAATTTCTTCCACAGACAAGCCACGAGGAGGAAAAAACAGAATTTGATCACGGGTTTAAACGATGAGGAGGGACGATGGTGCAACAGTCCGGAAGGAATTGAGGGAGTAATCACACGATTCTATAAGGACCTTTTCACTAGCAGTAATCCCAGGGCTTCAGATATCCAGGAGGTGGCTGACCTATGCCCATCAGGTATTACGGCCTCTCAACAACTCTTCTTAGATGCAGATTTCACAGCAGGGGAGGTCAAGAAAGCTGCTTTTGAACTAAGCCCTTTGAAGGCACCAGGCCCGGATGGTATGTCAGCGGACTTCTATCAAACCTCTTGGGAGATTGTTGGAGCGGAGGTAACTACAAATATTTTAAATATCCTGAATAAAGGAGATTGTTTGGAGAATTGGAACCAGACTTTGGTCACCCTCATACCAAAGACGAATACACCACAGGGGATGAAGGACTACAGACCAATAAGCCTTACAAATGTGTGTTATCGCATTCTTGCGAAAACAGTTAGTAACAGGTTGAAAGTAGTCATGGGGAATATGGTGGATGAGTTTCAGAGTGCTTTCACTCCGGGGAGACTCATATCAGACAACGTTATTGTGGGATTTGAAGTGTTACATTGGATTCGGCAGAATAAAAGCAAGCGAGGCTACGCAGCCCTCAAACTTGACATGTCCAAGGCATACGATAGGATAGAATGATCTTATCTTGAGGCGATTCTACAGAAAACAGGTTTTAGCAGAAGATGGATTGATATGATACTTAATTGTGTTTGCACAGTGTCATACTCTTTCAAGATTAACGGGAATGTGAAAGGAAGTGTACAACCGACACGGGGAATAAGGCAAGGGGACCCTTTATCCCCTTTCCTCTTTGTGCTCTGTACCCAAGGCCTATCAAGTATGTTGGGGCAGATGATGGACCAACGTCTCATTTCGGGGGTTAAAGTTGCAAGGGAGGCACCGGAGATCACACACTTACTATTTGCAGATGACAGCCTCTTATTTTTCCAAGCAGAAGAGAGGAGTGGGGAGATGATTAAAAGGGGATTACAAAGATATGAAAGAGCATCCGGGCAGATGATAAATTATGAGAAGTCTTCAATCACTTTCAGTCCAAACACAGATCAGGCGGCGAAATTGAGCATTAGAGATCAACTAGGCTTAAGAATGAGTCAAGGACATGAGATTTATCTTGGTTTACCTACCTTTTCTTTAAGATCAAAGCGAATCCAGTTTGAGTACATTAAAGACAAGGTGGCAAATAAATTACTGAGTTGGAAAGTAAGGGATTTCTCGGAAGGAGGAAGGGAGGTGCTTATTAAAGCTGTCATCCAAGCCATTCCGACGTATGCAATGGCATGCTTTCGACTCCCCCATGCGCTGTGCAAGGATATCGAACGATTGTGTGCTCAATTCTGGTGGGGTAGGAATGAAAGAGGGAATTCAATGGCCTGGAAAAAATGGGAGACGATGTGTACTTCAAAAAAGGAGGGTGGGATGGGCTTTCGTCAGATTGAATCTTTCAATAAAGCAATGTTAGCAAAGCAGCAATGGAGGCTGATTGATCAACCTGACTCTCTAGCAGCTAGAGTTCTCCGAGCAAGATATTTTAAGCATGAACATGTGATGGAGGCTGGGCTGGGTACAAACCCTTCCTATATTTGGAGATCGATATTGTGGAGTAGAGGCCTAATTGAAAAAGGCATGCAATGGAGAATTGGAGATGGGCGAACAGTGCGCATATTTGGAGATAAATGGGTTAATGGACTTCATGAAGGCAAAATATGTTCGAGAATTGCAAGCGCCTCAAGAGTGAGGCGTTTCATAACTACAGAAAACGAGTGGAATGAAGAGCTTGTACGTGCGGCTTTTATGCCCTTTGAGGCGGATGCAATTTTGCGAACACCTTTGGGAGGAGATGAATATAAAGACAAGCTCTATTGGAGGGAGGAAAAGAAGGGCCAGTACTCTGTTAAAACAGGGTATAAGATAGCAGTGAAGGAAAGATTGAAAGCAGCACAGGAAAAGATCGGCTCAACCTCAGAAGAAACAGATAACTGGTGGAAGAGAATTTGGACTCTAAATGTCCCCCCGAAGATCCGTATCTTCACCTGGAAGATAGCTTGGGACATAATAGCAACTGAAGGTAATTTAGCAAGACACCATGTGCCAGCTTCCCCCTTCTGTTTCTTATGTGGGAGACATGACGCGACAACGGTTCACACACTTTTTTTATGCCCTTTTGTCAAGAAGGTGTGGAAATCCATTGGACTGTGGGCTACGCTAAAAGAATGGGGGGAACTCCCTACATATGTCTTTTGGTCGAGGCTGTGGAATGAAATGGGTAGTATACAGATGGAGGAAATAGTGACAATGGCTTGGGGTTTCTGGCGGGAGAGGTGTGCTCTTAAAGCAAAGATTGATACAGTGGCGACACACACGCGGAAAGAAGCTATCACGGACGTCATGTGGGCCAGAAACTTTCTGCAGAATTACCAGCAGATCAAGGAACGAACGGGCACTCATACGTCCGTAGCAAGGCACACCCAAGAGGAAGAGGCGAGCCCCATGAATTCGGAGTGGGCACAGGTTTATACGGATGCAGCCACAGATGAGGAACAGGGCATATATGGCATAGGATATGTGGTTTTGGATAGAGAGGGTAGTCCAACGGCCGCGGGCCACTTGCAGATCCAACGGCCGGGCTCGGTGATGGCGGCGGAAGTGATGGCTATGGTTAGAGGGCTCAGGAAATGCAAGGCAAAAGGAAGTACGAAGGTTAAATTATATTCGGACTGCCTCAATGCAGTCACGCTACTTCGAAGGGGGGAACTTTGTATATCCCCGGATGGTTTTGCTTTTGATGAGGTAAGAAGAGTGATGAACGACTTTGTAGTGTGCGAGGTTATCTTCATCCCAAGAACACAAAACACGATGGCTCATCGATTAGCAAGGGAAGCTATTAACTCTCCCACCCCTCGCGATTGGGACGGAGCAGAAGATCTGATTTGGTTACAACTTTGATAGGGCTTGTGAGGATGATTGTTTTTGTCCTTTTGTTTTTATGGTTATCTACAGGCTTTGTAACCTTGTCAAAAAAAAAAAAAAAAAGAAGAGGTGAGAGTTGATATATATGGTGTGCGTTGGTATATATATATGGTTAAGTAACTTAAGTTGTTTACTAAAATGGAGTATATATTAACTTATTAAGTGTTGTTAACCTATTACTGTATTAATTACTTTTATTATTTACAAAATTAAATATATATATTTGTAGAAGTGGTGTCGTGGGGTGTGTGTTTAATTAACTAAAGAGTTGTTAATTTATTAGTATTGTTACTATTATTATTATATAAATATATTATTGTTATTTTAAAATATTAGTAGAACTATTTTTACAAATTATTACAAGTTCATAAATTGTTACAGATTATAAGTTCTATCTTTTTAATTTATTAAAGTCATTCAAATATCTATATATGGATATATACATACATCTAAAGATTAGTTAATTAAATGTGTCAAGTGCAGTGCAAGTCAGTCGGATCCTCAGGAGGCTAGCCCGCTATCACCAAACGACAAAAGTGGGTAACATTTATTTACATTTGCATTGTTTAGATTAATTTATGTATGAATACGAGCAGGCAGATCTTCGGATTATGCTCTATGTGAACTCTGTGTGAATTAGCAAGTTGACGAACTTTGCTCGCAAGTCTACGGACTATGCTCTGTGTGAAATAGGCAAGTCTACGGACCATACTCTGTGTGAAATAAGCATGCCTACGAACTATGCTCTATGTGAAATAAGCAAGTCTATGAATTATGCTCTGTGTGAGCAACAGATAAGTCTTCGGACCAAGTTCTGTGTGAAGTGAGTCGGGTTCATGGGACTCGCCGTGTACTCGATTGACATATTAATTAGCCTTTTTAATGTGCATGCATAGTAAATGTTATCCCACTGGGCTTCTCCTCCGGGAGAAGACTCATGATGCTACTTTAATCATTTCAGGTTTCGTAGACGACGAGGAGGACGTGTGACTGACTGGGCAAGCCTTAATAAACGTTCTCCTAAAGTTTTAAGTTTTACGTAAAAACATATTTAGTATTATTACGACTCATGTTATCTTTAAGTTTAATTTCGTAATTAAGTATGAACTACTAGGTCAACTAATCGAACCTATTTTAACTACTAGGATGTTTGTCTACTCTTCAAAGGTTAATTTTCATGTGTGACAACCTTACTACAAATTGTCGTATCTTCTAATGTTAAAGCATTTTAGACATCACACCACGTATATAATGATTTTGAATTTTATAATGTTTTAGTCAAGTACACGTTTGGCTTAGAAATGTGGGTGACACACGAGTTAGGCACAAGCACGATATCCTTTAAAAAAAAAAACTCGTGTATCTTTTATTGAAAAGTCTTCCGCTTGAATTTATTTAAGTCAAAAACTGCTCTTTCAAACCGTAGCGCCCACCGGGATTTTGGGGGCGTTACACAGCTGCTGAAATTTCGGCCTCTAAGCCACTAAATGAGCCCTCATCCGAAGCTCCCGCACCTGAAATCTCTCCAGTAACCTTACACTTCCCTCTAGGCACCCCTTTCAATACCTTGAAAGATGCCTTCGAAACCCTAAGCCTAAAAACAGCACACCCTGTTTTAGTGCTTGAAGGAGAAACACTGGATAATGCCATGTTCAAGGGCGATGTGGACATGCAAGCTCAGCAAGAATCTTCAGATGAAGAAGTTCTGGCCGCCAAGTTCGAAAGACTACATCGGCAGAAAAAGGGCAAGAAGAAGGTCGTTGCTGTTCCTACCGCAAGAAAATGGTCGGGTGGAAAGAGAAAGTCCCAAAGGAACCTGGGCAAGATTGTTGATTATACTGGGAAGAAGAAGCCCAGAACTGATGGAAATGTGTCCGAACCCATTGCGGTGTCTGATTCTGAAACAGAACCGGAAATAGAGCCCGAACAAACTACAGCTCGAGTGGAAGAAGAAGTGGCGGTTAATGAGGATGATGTGGACGAAGTAGCTGAGGAAATGGAAGAGGAGAGTGAACCTACTCCACCGGTCCGACGATCAAAAAGGCTCCGAGAGCCTGAGAGTGTTGCCTCTCCGATGGCAACACCAGAACCGTCAGATCCTGAACAGTCATCCAGTTCTTCAGAAGAGGATGAAAACGAGGTACTTTTCTCTTCTGATGATAGGAATAGTGGCTCTGATGAGGACTATAATGATAAGTCAAGCATACAGTATAGAACCATAAGAACTAGGCAGATTTTAAGTGAAAGATTGATTAAAGTTCCTGACTTTGAAGAGATGAATCTGCTTGATTGGTTTAAAGAAAGATCTTTGTCGAATGCCTTACAATTTGCTTGTCCTTTCATTATTGACTGGATATATGAATTCTATGCTAATATCCCTCAATTTGCTGGTGATCCAAACTCTACAAGATATGGACATTTTTGGTTTAGAGGAAATAGGCATATGATTACCCCTAGGAGAATCAATATTTTGCTTAAAACAAAAATTATGGAGGATCCTGTTGTTACTGATCATGATGTTATGATAAGCATCTTGACTGGGGGAGTAATCACCAAATGGAGGAGAAGGATTCTGGCCTCTAAACTGACTAGTTTATATTCTGTCTTGCATAAGTTGGTTTATTTTAATTGGCTGCCTACTACAAACAACACCACTCTCACCTTAGAACAGACTGTTTTGATGTACAAGATTGGGCACTTGAAAAGGTTTAACCTAGGACAGGTTATTTTCACTAATATGATGACTTTTAAGTCTGATATGTCTGGTAGAGGCATACTACCTTACCCATGTCTTGTGTACAAATACCTGCTGGACAAAGCCTTTGAAAGATATGAAGATGAGGTTGTAAGATCTTATATCCCAGGCTTCAGTATTTCAAATCAGTTTCTAATAAGAGGTGACAGGGTGGTTGATCTTCCTTTAAGGAGGAATGATGATGAAGCAGGCCCCAGTACAACAACCAGTGTTCCAGCAAATGATCCCTACAGTTCAACACTGCCTCCAGAAGGAGTTGCCTCCTCTATTTACTTATCTTCCCACTATATAATGAGGCAGATTGATATCTTGCAGGGATCCATTCTTAACTTGCAGCACTCTGTTGAAGATCTTCAAATTCAAAAGAAATTTTGGATGGATCTTCTTTCCACTTCAACAGGGGGAGTAGCTGATAGTTCACATAACCAGCCTACTAACATTGTTGCTCCTGTTGTAGATGAACCGGATTCAGTTCCTGGTCGAACTGATGAACCTGCTGCTGACACTGCAATGACTGAGGGAGATGATCAAGACATCCAGGACCTGTATGGTGATCTATGAGCTGGATGCATGATGAGCTTGAAGACAGGGGGAGAGCTTACACTATGGGGGGGGGTATATGCAGACTATGGAGATGCAGCTGAAACACATTTCAGCCCAATCCTTTCCCAAGTGTTAACTCAGTTCTTTTCTAGTTGTAAAAGCTTTGTACTTATGTTTTTTATTATTTCTCAAACTCTGTTATTTACATTCTGTAATTATTTAGGATTTACTTTTGGTTAAGTTATTTAAATCTAAACAAGTATTTTTGGTTTAGATGTTGTTTATTTAAATTTGATCTTATACAACTTGTTACTTCATTAATTTGAAATATAAATTGTATAAACTTCTTAATCAATATTTATGTTGTGTGAACTTCAGTTGTGTTGATGTAGAAAGGTCAAATTGGGGGAGATTGGTGATGTTGAAATAAGTGTTTTGTTTAATGATCCAACACTAACAGTCGAGTGTTGTGTTTAATGTTCCCAACACTTATGACAACATCAGAATTTGCCCTTCCTTTTCTCACTAACTCTTATCTTACGCTTGTTGTCTAATGATGTCCCCAAAGCAGTTAGAAGACGTGGGCAACACCCAAGTCATGCCATTGCGTGGGAGTGAGAAGTTATTAGACATGGTATAACAAGTCCCTAAATTCTATGAGTGGTGGAGAGAAGTTACTTACCGCATGATCTCACGGCTGTGATGAATATTGGAGTTGATGGCCATTAGTCCTTGACGCCTATAAATACAGAAGCTGCCTCAACACAAGATACACAAGAAGGAAAGCTGAATTCGACTACTACACTATAGAACGCTTTATACGCTTCTAGTTAGGAATATCTTTGTTTCTTCTTGTAGTTCTTCATATTATTGTAAACCCGAATAATAGTGTGTTTGAACATAGTCTTATTTACTAGGTTGTGTGATTAGATCTATGAGGGAGATAGTTTCATAGAACTTAGTAAATCATTTACACTTTCGTAGTGTTTTTATACACCTCAAAGAGGTTGTACTCGTTTCACATATTTTTAATATAGTGAACAGCATAGATTATTTTATAATCTATGTAAATTTTGAATACTTCTATTTTCAGTACGTGCATTTTAATTTCCACTGCATAGTGTTGTCTGGACAGTGCCAACACGATAGACAACATCTCTGATTTCGCACGCACACACACTTTCAGTATTATTTGAAAACTATAAGTTTATTTAAATTTTATGATTTTGATAAAATTAATAATATTTAGTTTATAATTTAATTTACTAATTGAATATTTAATTGTATAAATTTATTTAAATACAAAGATAAATATATTATTTAATGATTGTAATATATTGAAAATGATTAAAATAATAAATAGAGTAAGATATAGAGTTTCATGGTTGGAGAAGATTTTTAAAATAGAGTATAAAAAAGTGTATTTTGAAGTTTAGAGATCTTCATTTGAGAGTTTGTGGTTGGAGATGACCTAAAATGGCTTCCATTAATTCTCTCACCAATCCTCGTTTGAGCTAGAGTCTTATAATATTTGTCAAATTACATTTTAAAATGTAAAGTATGAACTAAAACTCTTTACACATTTTTACTTTTAATAAACTCATTTTTTTGAAATAAATAAATAAAGTCTAATCCTATTGCTCGAAAATTTTATTAAATTCAACTGAATTAAAAATACTTATATTAAATTCATACTAAATTTTTTTTTTTTTTAAAATAGAAAAATTATGTACATGAAATGGAATAAATATGTGATAACTTAACATTAAGATTAAGTCGAATTGATTTTTTTTTGGAAGGACATAGAAGTGATTCCATTTGATTGAAACCGCCAATTTCAAGTATCCTATGATTAACTACTCTATTTCAATTATAAGAAATGATAGAGTAGCCTTTGAGCTAAGTGGTGCGCTCTTCCATTCCTAGATCTGGGTAGATATGTGAATTTGCACACTACACATTAATTAGATCAAATTGATCTATTTTTATCAAACTTATACAGTTTTTTTTCGATCATCACGATTACATTTTCGTCTCCGAGATCTAGATATATTTATATTTACCTATCTCCCAAATATCGTCTTTTATTTATTTAAGATTAGATCAAATTGATCTAATCTTTATTAAACCCACACATAACGCTTTGTTTACTTTTTTTTTTTTTTCGATCCTCCTCATCTTCGAGACTCCGACATACCCGCCTATCTCCCAAATATAAACACTCAAGATTAGATCAAACACTAAGTTCTTCTTTTACTGTATGGCCATCAAGAACGAGACCACATTCTTCCTCTTCGCTGCTTCGCTCACCACGAACAACAAGAAAATCGCCTACCTCGCCTATAAGGCGCAGATCTTATTGTTTCATACGCACAAAAATGCCCACCATAAACGTTATATATGTTCATTGGGCGTCCTTTGTGATGGTCCCTGCTCTGGGGGTATCAGACGAGTGATTTAGAGTACTTGGTGTGCTCTATGTGTAAGAAAATAACTAACTCTTCAAGACAACTAGTCTACTGATTTACTAGGGGTCTAGGACTAACTTGTCGGCTGATTTATCGTAGTGTACCCATAATTATACTCGTCTGTTAGTGAAAAACCTTTATAAATCATTTCATGCACGATTAGCTGACTTGGTGTCAGATGATACAGATGACTTGTTAAAACGGACCGAACTCTCGACTCTTGTGTCAGATTTTTTTTGCATAATATGTTTTCGGACTCAGATGACGAGCCCGTCAAGATTCATTTCTTCGTGATGAATAGAGTGTAAATATAGGTGTATCAGCTGATTTGGTATCATCTGATACAAAACATTCTTTAAAACTTGTTATGCAATATGAAAGATTATGACAGTTAATATAAAAACATGTAAACAACACACCATCATTTATAGTGGTTCAGACCTCCTTGTCCTACATCCACTCTCACAGCCCAACTGTGATATTAATCCCTTCCGAAGGCTTGTTGTTGGTCCTGAAAGGAGTATATGACAAGTGTATGGGGGGGGAATACACTTGTATGCAATTCTTTTGCTAATTTGATCAAACCAGAGTTTCAGCAAGGTTGTCTTGGACAACTCTGCTGAAGAAGATTAACTCTTCTAAGATAATCAAACTACTAAGTACTATTGAGTACTTAGTTGAATAACTATCTAGGGGAGTTATATGTGCAGAATAGTGGTTGGCCCTTTAAGTTTAGACTCCTTTAATTTCTGAAATCACTTAGTCAATGCAACACAGTCCAGTTTTCAGGGAACTTGTCCAAATAGGTTTTTGCACAGTCTTTGAATGTTTATCCTTGAAAGATCAGTTTTATGTGCAGTGTTGAGTGTATGAAAGTACTTGGAATGTAAATCAACACAAGAAGTTATAGTGGTTCAGAGACTCAAGCTCCTACATCCACTTTCCCTGATTTAACAGGATAATTCCTTCACTCTTGGAATTAACTTGTTTTATAGTGCCAAGGTGCACTTGATCAAGAACACCACTCCTTGGTGAATTGATCCCTAGGATGTCTAGAGTCCTAGTACCCTCTTCTCAACTCAGAACTGAACTGTTCTTCTCTCAACAGTCAGCTCCTACCACTTCTACTACTACAACCTTCTCACTTTCACTCTTGAAAGATGTAAGGGTTGAAGTAAGGTTCCAACTAATGAGATATCCTTTACAATGAAGATCAGTGTATAAGGATAGGATATCTCTCTAAGCTTGTGTATGGATATACAATTGGGTCAGCTTAGATGAAGTGTTTGAAGACTAAGATAGTCTTTGAAAGCTTTGAAAGCACTCTAGCTTGTAAGAACTGTGAGCTTAGATGGATTGTGTTGAGGTTAGTTGGATGCTTTCAAGTGGTCTTCACACTTCTGTATTTATAGACAAAATGGAGGATTTGCCCGTTGGAGAGGCAGCCCCAAATTGCTATAAATGTCTTCCTTGAGTTCTTCAAACTGGAAGACAGATTCTTGATAGTGACATGTCCTCATTTGGGTAATAAACGGCTTGTAAGACTTTGTCTTCATTCTGCAGCACTTTTCCCAATGTTTGACTTCTTGTTAGGACTTGGACATGGCTTCTGAAGGTTGATCCAATGATAGGACAACATTCCTTATCATCTGGACAACTCTCCTTATCACTATCAGCAGTTTTGCCTTTCAGCAAGGTTGGCTTGCTCTTCTTCAGATGACTTGGCTCTTTCCCTCTATTTCACTTCAAGGTGATCTTAGCTTGTTTCTTTGGTGATCTTTAGGGTGTGGTTGTCTCTTTCTCTTCAGCATAGTTGACCTTCAACCTTTAGAACATCTGTTCTGATTCAATCATGCTGAGACAACTCTTCTGGACAACTCTTCTGATCAGCATATTTGGTCTTTTAGCATCAGAGCACTTTACACATAGAGTTGGCTTCTTTGGACAACTCTCCTGATCCAAAACCTTTGAGTATCCTTGTCCTTTTGAGCTAGGTAAAGTTTGTTCTTGCATATGGCTAGCTTCTTTGGACAACTCTGCTGATCAGAGTTATTAAGCTTGTCCTTTTGATTTTACCAATCTTGCATATGGACACTTTCTCTGGACAACTCTCCTGATCAGTGCATTTGGTTTTTCATAGAGTGTCCTTGCTCTTAAGTGATTGTTCCAGAATTTGAGCCTTGAGGGGACTTGATCTTGATCATCTTCAAAGCATAGGTTCCCCCTCAAATTGTGCATCTAATTGTCTAAGAGCTGCCTAACATTTCAGCTTTTCATCTAGCCTTATGCTATGTGTTCTAACATTTTTAGAACACTATCAATTTGACTTAGGCATGTCTCAGGGGGTTTTGGTATTAGATCAAAACATATCTCATTTTATTCCCAACAATTTCCCCCTTTTTGATGATGCCAAAACCTATACTATCTAAGCAAAAGTGACTTGTCTACACCTATTACATGTATCTTCAGAAGTCATGACTAAGGTCAATATTCCTGAAAAAATAATGTGTTAGTGTATTCACTGTTTCTGTTGCAAGTAGGTTCAAGATAGGCATAGAGAGATTAGTGTTTCTTGATTCAAAATAAGATCAACTATCATTCATTCAAAAATCATTACAAGCATGTTGATAGTTGAAATTAACATATCAGAGCATGAATCAATAACATTTAAATACATCAGAGCATTTCATTCTAACAATTCAAGACATAAGTAAGATATTCAGCATCAGAGCACAGAGCTTGTATCAGAGCAATCCATAACATATCAGAGCAACCAGATTAGCACACCACATCAGCAATCTTGACCATATTTTAGCATAGTTGATCAATCAAGAAAGGTCAGAAGACTTAGCCATTTCAAAGATCATCTTCAGGGGGTGGCAGCATTCCATACTGTGCCCACACTCTTCTTTTCAATGCCATGGCTTCTTGGTTGGTTCCCTTAGGTCCAAGAACCATCTTGTTTAGCTTAAGGATCTCAGTGAATTCTCTCAGAATTCTTGCTTGATCAATCCATCCTTCAAGCTTTGGAGGCATGTATATGATTGGCTTGGGAGCTGTGAGTTCAAATCTTGCAATGTCAGCAGCTGCAAGAAGTTGTTGATACAACTCTCTGTAGTATTCTAGCATGAACTCAGTGAAGGCAGAGTTTGCATCTCCTCCATTCCATCTGTCAATGACATAATAGTCATAGACAAACTCCCTTTTGGCTTCTTCCCATGTGTCATTCAGTTGAATTGGCACCCATTTATCCAAGTGTGGATATTTGGTGTCCATTGGGATTAGAAGCTGAGGCTTCATCTTGCTGTAAGCTGCTCTCCTCCTTCTTGGTTTCTGAAAGTTTGCTCTCCTTTCATCTCTTGCTCTGTTGGCTTCTTCCATCAGATCCATTTTCTCATGGGCCCTCATCATGGCCAGTTTCTGTTGTGTTTCAGGGTCTTTGCCATACCCTTCATGAAACAGCTTTGATGGATCATGGGCTAGAACAGTTGTCTTCTTCTTAGGTTCAGGTCCAAATCCTTCAGCATATATTTCTTCAATGTCTTCAGTGGACTTGGTACCTTCAGCAGTTTTGCCAGATTCAGAAGATTTGTCCTTTTCAGCAGCTTTGAGCTCTTCAGCAGTTTTAGCTTTCTTTGATGTAGGCTCATCTTCATCAATTCTGAATTCAGGTGGAAGATCAAGGCTGCTAGGAAAGTCAGTGAATTTCTCAATTTGTCTCTTCTTTCCTTGGGCCTTCTTGATCTTTCCTCTAGTTTGGACACCTTCAGCATCTTTGTCCAAACCTGACACTTCACCACCTGGTCTTTGATGTAGCCTTACTCTTTCCTCTTGAGCTGAGGCCATTGAGTTTTTCAATGCCAATGCTAACTGCTCCTCTTCATCCAAATCTTCCAAGTTCAGCACTGCTGGCTCCTTTCCCTTTCCTTCAGAGACTTTGTCCTTCCCTTTCACTGGACTCCCAATTACTAAAGCACCTTTTGCCCTTGCTCTTTCCCTTTCCCCCTTTTTGGCAGCATCAAAACACTGGGGCTTGAGGTCACTCATTGTTGAGGCCATCAGGGATTGGGCCTGGATTAGGGACTTCATCTCTTCCAACAAATACACATTTTCATCATGTATATCTTGCATTTTATCATTGCTCAAGCTAAGAAAAGCTAGAACAGGCTTCATTTTTTGTTGGACAACCTCCTCCAAGGTTGCTTTGAGAGATGCATCCAATTTAGCTTTCAGAAGCTCAGTGAGGTTGGCCACTGCACCTTCAGCAATGTTGGCCAACACTTCTTGGGAAAACTTTTCTGAGGCAGCTTTGACCATAGCTAGCCTTTGCTCTTCAGCTCTTCTCTTTTGCAGTGCAGTCTTCTTTCCAATAGCTTGTTTGACAGTTAGCCTGAGAGCTTTGACATTAGCATTGTGATTGTCTCTCAGCAGCTTTTGCTCTTTCTTGACCTCCTCTGAGATGGCTTCCATGGTTGATTTGGCATTTTGAACTTCAGTGGAGATGGTTTGGAGACCAGATTCCACACCACTGATTCTTGCCTCAAGGGTTGGTAGCACAACATCTTCAGAGCCAGTGAGCCTCATTTCTACAGATGCTAGAGTCCTTCCTTGCTCATTCAATGCTCCTGAAGTTTCAGCATGAGCAGATTGGAGTTGATGAGCCAAGGAGTCCAACTTCTCTGATTGCATTCCAAGTAAGGCCTGAGCTGAGCCTGTGTCTACTTGGATAGGTGCATCTGTTAAGAACTCATCTGCAAAAATTTGATCAAGAGAAATACCTGCAACATCAGACAAGTCAAACAAGTTAGGAAATAAGCACTCATCACCCTCAATTTCTTTTGTATACGACTCTGATACATCAGCAGTCTTCTTCTCATTTTCAACTTGTTCTTTTCTCCCTTCTTTAGTAATGTTCTCACTCAAGGAATCAGGCCTCCTCTCATCAAGGGATTCTTGAAGTTCAGATTTGACTTCAAGAATAACCTGTCCTTCCTCACTTATTCCACCCTCATATGGTGGTACACTCACTATCTTAGTGATGACTACCTCTCTTTCATCCTCAACTCCCTCTGATTTTTCAAAACTACTTTCCTTTTCAACTCCTTCTCTTAAACCTGCAGCATCTCCACCTTCAACAAGGTTCAAAGATGGCAGTTGTGGGGAGATCACAGTGCTTATATCAGCAGCCACTGAGTCATCCTGAATGATTAAGGGCTGATCAGTGTCCAACTCTTCTGACACTGAATAGGCCTTAATCAAACTAGCCTCTAGTACAGGAACCTCAACATCTTTAGGCTGTGCCTTGGGTTCAGAAGAACCTTCATTGGCAGATGTGTCCTTGGTTGTGTTACCACCCTTGGTCAACACCTCTGATAACACAGAGCCTTTCCTATGATAGGTTTTAGGAGGGTTAGAGAGTCTATCTGCTATAGAAGACTTGGGTTGAAAGGATTCAGGGAGATTGGCTTGAGGGGTTTCAGGAGGGTTGGGATTTGAAGGGTTTGAGGGATCATCAGGGGAATCATCATCATTTGAGCTACTGTCAGGGTGTTTGATTCCCTTGGCTTTTCTTTCTTTCTCCTCCTCAATTTTATCAGCTACTAACTTTGCAAAAATGTTCTCATCAATGAGAAATCTTGTCTTTGAAACTCCAGCAAAGTGTAGCAATCTGTTTTCCTCTATTTGCCACCAGTTTGCACCCTTATCTTGGATGACTTGTGATATCTCCATCATAGATTTGTCTTTCACATCAACAAGCATCCTCAAATCATGAAAGGCCTTCTGAATTCTTAGAAATTCAGCAAGTTGTGGATACAAACTGTCCACAGTAGCCTTGGCTCCTCCTCTGAGCATACTTTCAAAAGTATACTCCTCCTCATCTCCACTTGAATGGGGACTTTGGGTTATAGGGGAGTTGGCTCTGGGTTCTCCTAATGTGGCTTCAGGCAGATTAAGTTCAGGGATATTGGCTTCAGAAGGGTTGGGCTCAAATGAAGGTATTTCAGTTGCTTTAGAGAGCAATGAATCTGAAGGGGCTTTACTCAGGGGGGTTGGCTCATGGAGTGCATGCTCTAAGAGCTTTGAATAGTTGAGCATGGATGAGTCAAGGGGAGACAGGAGTCTTGTCTCATCTACAGCTAAATCTGCAAGCACATCTATGCCACTTCTTTGCACATTCCCTTCAGGAGAATATCTCTTAGTGAGATTTACAGGAGTAATGGGTTGGTTGGAAGGGGTGACATGGGTTTCAGGGGAGTTGGGTTCAAGGTTCTGAGTTTCAGGGAGGTTGGCCTCTATAGGTTGACCTTCAGGGACTTTGGATTCTGGAGTTCCAGAACCAGATGAGTTAGTCCTTGACATGGATTTGGTCCTGCTTTCAGCTCTGCTCTCCCTTAGAGCCAATTGAAGAGACTTTTCCTCTTGAAGCTCCAACACCTTCTCAGTAGGCTTGGCCCTTCTCTTGCTGGCCCTGCTGCTTCCACTTCCTTCCTTCTCAGGGACAACTTCCCTGATTCTCTTATCACCCTTCTTCTTTTGCCTAGTCTCATTGTACTTCCTCCTCAACTCTTCTGAGTGGTCAGAAGGCACACTCACTCCCTCTTCTGCCACTGCATCAACTTCAGCTGATGCTCCTGAGGCTTCTCTTGAAGACAATTGAGACATCTTTCTTGTTTTGACAGCCCTGGCCTTTGTTCTCTTTTTCATCTTGGGCTTCTCTTCCTCCTGTTCTTCAGCAGGCTTGGCCAGTGACATCCTTCTTTTCTCAGTTTTCTTGCTGAGCTTTCTGAATAGGATCTTTTGGGCTGGGAGGGGTTTTGCAAAGGTTTGCATCTGGGAATAGTGGGAAAACCTCTCAATCAACAAGCTTGCCCTGGTGCAATACTTGATTTTCCCTTCTAGCACCACCTTATTGTGGGTTTTCACCTTAAATTTAGCCTTCTCCTTCATCATCTCAGACATGATGAAGGTCCTCCAATCAAACTTGATGCCCTTATCACTAGCATCAATAATGGCAGCCATGATTCTGATCCTTGGATGGCTGACCTGCTCTAAGCTTCCAGTGTTGCTTAAGAGGCTCTTAGCAACTACCTCAAAAAGATTGAGAAACTCTGGCTTGAGAGTTTTCTTGTTTTGAGTTGAGGAGAGAGGGCCTGGAACTAATAACCATTCTTGGGCTATTTCATCTTCATGCCCAGTACCATAAACCTCTGGATTCCTTCCCTCATAAGGCAATCCAAAAGCTCCTTCCAGATCTTCTGAGGAGAATTTTACTCTGTGGAATCTCTCCTCTTCCTCTCCTTCAGCTGTGTAGGATAGTCTGGTTGATACTTCACCATCTTCAGGCTTGCCTCTCCACTTGAGGAAGGCAAAGAATTCTGCCATGTAGCTCTCCAAGCAAGAGCTTGGTCTCTCCTCTATGAACTTTTGAAGTCCAGCTCTTCTCAACCACCTCAGGGTTGGAGTAATCTCAGAATCTTCACTTTCAAAGGAAACTATTGGCTCAAAGTGAAGATTGTTTTTGTTGCTAAGGTAGGCAAAATCCAGGTCTAGATCCTTGTTAGAGAAATCAACAAGCATCTCAGGTCTAACTTTGGGGGCCATTGAAATTTGCAGAGAGAGTTTTGAGAGAGTTTGAAGAAAATTAGAGTTAGGGTTTCGAATACTTGGGGAGGAAGTGTTTGTGGGTATCTTAAGACTTGTGAATATTCTAAAAAGAATGTTTGTCAATGAGTTGGTAAGGTCTTGAGACAATTCAAAGGTGAACAAAAATGGAAATCCAAAATGGACGGCTAGGATTGATTTCAGGGGAGTTGTCCATTTTTGATCCAATGGTCAAAAACCAATGTAACAGTGAAATAACTGTTTTATTCAAAACGTGGGTGGTTTTTAATGTTTGTTTAAGGCTGGGGGTTTTTCGAGATAGATCATGTCCCAAAAAGTTTAATGCAAACAAGAGTTAAATCTTGGCATTTAATGCATGGAAAGTGACCTTTTGGGTGGGAGACAAATTAAATCCCAGAAAGGTGAAAACTGTATTTCAAGGGACAGATTTCGAGATAGGTATTGATCACCAAAAATAGGTGCTTATCATACCAAGATTTGGTTTGATAGCTGGGACAACTTATCTGACCCTACATGGACAAGTGTCCTGAAAGACTGTGGACAAGTGTCCTGAAGAAGTAAGGTCATGTTTCTGAGTTTCAGTAGACTTGACCAAGTCTGCTGAAGTTTGAGTTTGTTTCCCCCTTAATCAATGAACTTCTTTGGATTCATTTGTCCAACTTCCCTGGATCAAGAAGTCCCAACTCTGCTGATAATTCCAGGAACCTTGCCTCTGCAAGTGGCTTAGTTAGTATATCAGCTTTTTGATGGTCTGTGTGAATTTTCACTAGCTTGATATCCTTCTTCTCCACATGATCTCTAATGAAGTGATGCTTGATGTCCACATGTTTGCATCTTGTGTGCAAGACAGGATTTTGTGATATAGCAATGGCACTATTGTTATCACAGAAAATTGGCACTTCAGTAGAGTTGACTTTGTAGTCTCTGAGTTGTTGTCTTAGCCAAAGTATTTGAGCACAACAACTTCCAGCAGCAACATATTCAGCTTCAGTGGTGGAGGTGGCTACTGTATTTTGTTTCTTGGAGAACCAAGATATGAGTTTGTTGCCCAAGAATTGACAAGTCCCTGAGGTGGACTTTCTGTCAATTCTACATCCTCCATAATCAGCATCTGAGTAGCCAGTTAGCTCAATATTGTCATCAGCAGGGTACCAAAGGCCTAGATTCTCAGTGCCTTTGAGATACCTCAAAATCCTCTTTGCAGCCTCAAGGTGGCTTTTCTTAGGATTTGCTTGAAACCTTGCACAAACACCTACTGCAAAGGTGATATCAGGTCTGCTGGCAGTGAGATAGAGGAGTGAACCAATTATTCCTCTATACTCAGTGGAGTTGGTTGGCACACCACTCTCATCAGGATCCATTTTCCAATTGGTGTTCATAGGGATCCTTACTGGCTTGCTAGTTGTACATCCAAACTTTTTGATCATTTCTCTGGTGTACTTAGCTTGGTTGATGAAGATTCCTTCTTTAGATTGCTTGACTTGTAGACCCAAAAAGAAGTTCATCAACCCCATCATGGACATCTCAAACTTGCTTTGCATGAGCTTGGAGAATTTTTCACACAGCTTCTCATTAGGGGATCCAAAAATTATGTCATCCACATAAATTTGGACAAGCAAGATGTCCTCTCCTTCAGAGATTCTGAAGAGAGTTCTGTCCACAGTTCCCTTGGTGAATCCATGATCCAAGAGGAATTGTGACAGTGTATCATACCAAGCCCTAGGGGCTTGTTTGAGTCCATATAGAGCTTTCTTGAGTCTATAAACTTGGTTTCCAACTTCAAAACCTGGTGGTTGCTCCACATAGACTTCTTCTTTCAAGACTCCATTCAGAAAGGCACTCTTGACATCCATTTGGTATACTTTGAACCTTTTGTGAGCTGCATAGGCTAGAAAGAGCCTTATTGCTTCTAGCCTTGCCACAGGTGCAAATGTCTCATCATAGTCAATGCCTTCATGTTGGCAATACCCTTTTGCCACAAGTCTTGCTTTGTTTCTGACAATCACATCATTTTCATTTTTCTTGTTCTTGAACACCCACTTTGTTCCAATAACATCTTGATGTGAAGGCCTATCCACCAGCTCCCATACTTCATTTCTGGTGAATTGGTTCAGTTCTTCCTGCATGGCTGTGATCCAATTGGCATCTTGAAGTGCTTCCTCAATATCACTTGGTTCTTGCTCTGACAAGAAACAACAGAACATAGCACTTTCACCATGGAACTTTCTGGTTCTGACTCATATACTTGGATCACCAAGTATCAGATCAGTAGGATGGTCAGATAACCAAGTCCTTCTTTTCCTGATTTCTTCAGTAGAGTTGTCCTCTACTGAAGGTGAGTTATTTTGATCATAGAATTCAGGATAATTTAATGCAGGATCTAATTCAGGATCATAATCAGGGGTGTTGTCCTCAATGTCAGGGACATTGGCATTTTCAACATTTTGAGTTCCCCCTTGATTATTTGACCCATTAACTACCTCAGCAGGAACTGCTTCTTCATTGGTAGTTGTTACCTGGATGTGAACTGGGATTGGTTCATTCAGTTCACCATTTCCATCTGTAGGATTTGTCTCAGGAAGGTTGCCTTCAGGATTGTTGTCCAATGTGGGTTTTTCAGGCAGATTGGCTTGAACAACATCTATGAATTCAGTGTCTTTGTCTTTTAGGCTTAATCTGGTTGTCCTCTGTGTGATTTCTTCAGGTTCTAAATGATCATTCCTGATCTCAAGGATAGATTCATCAAACACAACATGAGGTGTTTCTTCCACTATAAGGGTTTTCTTGTTGTAGACTCTGAAAGCTCTACTGATTTGAGAGTATCCAAGAAATACTCCCTCATCAGCTTTGCTGTCAAAGGCTTTCAACTGTTCTTTCCCATTATTGTGAATGAAACATTTACAACCAAATATATGAAAGTATGACACTTTAGGCATTCTTCCTTTCCAGAGTTCATAGGGGGTTTTGCCTTGCCCCTTAGTGATCAAACATCTATTTTGAGTATGGCATGCAGTGTTTATAGCTTCAGCCCAAAACCTCTTAGGTAAATTTGAGTCAGCAATTAGAGTTCTAGCAGCTTCTTTTAAAGTTCTATTCCTTCTTTCTGCAACTCCATTTTGTTGGGGAGTTCTAGCTGCTGAGGTTTCATGAGCTATTCCATTTGATGTGCAGTACTCATTGATGTATGAATTAATGAACTCAGTGCCTTTATCAGATCTTATCTTGATAATGCTAAGGCTTTTCTCATTTGACAATCTCTTGAGAAGTTCAGGTAGTTTGACTTGTGTTTCCTTCTTATTAAGGAGAAATACTACCCATGTGAACCTAGAGAAGTCATCTACTACCACTAATGTGTATTTTCTACCATTTATGCTTTAAGGGGTAATTGGTCCAAACAGATCCATATGTAGAAGTTCAAGTACCCTTTCAGTGGAGATGACTGGTTTTCCTTTGAATGAGGCTTTAATCTGTTTTCCTTCTTGACATGGCTTACACACATGTTCTTTAATGAAAACCTCATTAGGTAGTCCTTTAACTAATGTATTTCTAGCAAGTTTATTCATAGATTTGAAGTTCAGGTGGTTTAGCCTCTTGTGCCATAACCAACTTTGTTCACTAGAACTTTTAGCAATGAAACATGCAGCATCAGTAGACTTGTCCCAGTCTGCAAAATACACATTTCCCTTCCTAGTTCCAGTCAATAGGGTTTGTTGAGTTTTATCCTTAATTAGACACTTTCCACTTGAGAACTCAACATTAAAATCCTTATCACAGAATTGACTGATACTTAGGAGATTATATTTGAGACCAGCCACATAAGATACATTTGTTACTTTGATGTTACCAATCATCAAAGTACCATAACCTTTTGTAGTTGCTTGTGAGCTGTCTCCAAAAGTAACATTTGGGCCTTCTTTTTCAATGAAGTCAGTGAGGAGTTCCTTGTTTCCAGTCATGTGCCTTGAGCATCCACTGTCAAGGTACCATGCTGTCTTTTTGTTCATGCTCCTCTTCTTGTGGCCCATTGGTACCTGCATTTAGATAGGTTTAGGTACCCTTTGAGTTTTGGGTCCTGAGAGGTTAGCTGTACCTTTGGGAACCCAAACTTGCCTAATAACCCTGATTGATTCAAGGTGGGTAAGTTGATTTCCTAGTGCATCAACATACACTGTCTTTCCCTTAAATGCCTTTGGGAAAGTATGTGTGAATGTGTTAACTCTGTAAGTTTCAGAGGAGTTGTCCACTCTCCTGAACTTATGAGTTCTTTGTGCAGCTTGATGAAATCTTTGAGGAAAGGCCTTTTTATGACCATTACCCTTTGGCATGAAGGGTTTTGGTTGTCTCATTTTATTCTGCCTGTGAGGGTAGTTGTCCTTAGGTCTATTCAGCTGAGGCTCTCTCAGATGAGTTGGCCTAGGCTGATTATACCTTGGATAATTCCTCTGAACATTGTTCAGGAGAGTTGCCCTTCCATTGGGTCTACTCTGCTGACCAATATTCCTCTTGTGCTCAGGAGCTTTGGCCATTTCCTTAGGTTTTGGCCTATTCTCCTGAATCACTTGAGTAGGCATTTCATTCAATTTGCCCTTTCCTTTGTTCAGTGGCTGAATTATTTCATTTTCAGTTTGTGCCACTGACTTAACAAAGATTCTCTTAGTGTTACTTGTGGATGCAACACTAAGACAAGGTGAAGATTCAAATGGATCAAAACCCAATCCACTTCTTTGAGCCATAGATCTTTGATAACTTTGAATTTCCTCTATTGCTCTAGAGGATTTGTTCAAAGCAGACATCTTTAATTTCAGGCTCTCTTCACTTGATTTAAGAATATCATATTCATGTGAGAGGTTTTCAAATTTGGCATTTAGAATTTTAAATTCAAATTCTTTTCTCTTCTGAGAGAGAAGTTGATCATCAATCTCCTTTTGTTGGTCAACTATCCTGAGATTTGCTTCCTCAAGCTTTCTCAAGACTTGTTGATACAACTCAGTAGACTTGACATCAACAGCTACCTCAGAGTTCTTGGTTAGTTCAGTAGCCAATCTTTCATTTTCTCTCACACAGTTGTCATGAAATTCTTGTAATCTAGTGAAGTCTTCCATCAACTTTCCTAAGGAAAGTTTCAGGTTAACCTCACTAGTGTTTTGTGAGATGAATGATGGTGAACTAGAAGTAGAGGATACCTCATCATCCTCAAGAGCCATGTTGCAAACATCATCATCATCATCACTGTTGGAGAATAATCCATCAGAGGAGTTGAAGCTTTCAGCACTATCAGATTCTTCACCAGCCATCATGGCTTTTCTATTGGTGAACTTTCTGTCTCTTTTAGCTTGTCTCTCTCTTCTTTCTTTAGAGCTCAATTCAGGGCAGTCATACTGAAAGTGCCCTTTCTTTTTGCAATTATAGCACAGGTCTTCATCATCATCCTTCTTGGATTCTTCTCTTCTCTTAGATGAAGAAGGATCAGCTCTACTGGATCTTCTCCTATCAGAGGACTTGTCCTCTGATCTTTTCTCTTCAGGCTTTTTGTCCTCAGCCTGATCTTCAGGGGAGTTGTATCTTCTCCTGAATTTGTTGTCTTGGTAGAATTTCTTGTATCTACCAAACCTTGTGTTGAGCTTGTCAAACCTTCTAGCCATCAAGGCTAGTTCTTCCTTCATTTCAGTCTTAGAGACTGTCTTTGATGATCTGGGAGTGGGTTGCATTTCTGGTTCAGCAACTTTGGCTTTGAATGCCACTCCCTTAGTAGGATTTGAAGGTTCCTCAACAGGCTTTCTTCTATTGAGGTCAAACTCATAGGCTTTAAGTTCTGAGAATATTTGTTGCATGGGCATGGTGGAGAGATCTTTGGTATTCTGCATCATTACAGCATAGACATCCCACTTTTGAGTGAGACTCTTTAGGATTTTCAGTCCAACCTCTCTCTTGGTGTAGACCTTGCCCAATGAGTTAATCTCATTCATCACATCAGTGAATCTACCAGCAAATTTGTCAATGGACTCATCAGACTCCATTGAGAATTGTTCAAACTTCTGCACAGCAACTTGGAGCTTGTTCTCCTTGATTTTTTCAGTGCCCTCACACATTTCAGCAAGGGTATCCCAAATTTCTTTAGTTGTGGTGCAGTGGTAGACTCTACCCATAACTGCATCTGGAATTGTTTGATAGAGGGTGTTCATGGCAAGATAATTCAAATTATCTTTCCTCTTTTCATCAGCAGTGAAGTCATCCTCATCTTTGGGAATCAGTTCCCTTATATCTGCTCTTTGCTCATCTGTCAATCTGGGGTTAGTTTGAGTAAACACAAAAGGTCCTCTTGTGATTACTCTAAGCATATCAGTATGAAGAGATGCAAGATGAGCCCTCATTCTAATTTTCCAGAAATCATAATTGTCTATTGAAAACATGGGCAGTTTGTGATGAGAAATATGGTTAACTGGATTTGTGGCCATATTGTCCAAACCTTGAACAGCAGGTGGAGGAACAGCATTGTTGTTGGCCATATCTTAAGGAAAAATCAGTCAGTCAATAGGTGATGGATTTCAGAAAGAGATCAGTTCAGTGACCACACCAAATATGTGAGTTTTGAAAATCAAGATGGATTTTCAGAAGCAGTGGTCTTTGAACCCCTGCTCTGATACCACTTGTTGGTCCTGAAAGGAGTATATGACAAGTGTATGGGGGGGGGAATACACTTGTATGCAATTCTTTTGCTAATTTGATCAAACCAGAGTTTCAGCAAGGTTGTCTTGGACAACTCTGCTGAAGAAGATTAACTCTTCTAAGATAATCAAACTACTAAGTACTATTGAGTACTTAGTTGAATAACTATCTAGGGGAGTTATATGTGCGGAATAGTGGTTGGCCCTTTAAGTTTAGACTCCTTTAATTTCTGAAATCACTTAGTCAATGCAACACAGTCCAGTTTTCAGGGAACTTGTCCAAATAGGTTTTTGCACAGTCTTTGAATGTTTATCCTTGAAAGATCAGTTTTATGTGCAGTGTTGAGTGTATGAAAGTACTTGGAATGTAAATCAACACAAGAAGTTATAGTGGTTCAGAGACTCAAGCTCCTACATCCACTTTCCCTGATTTAACAGGATAATTCCTTCACTCTTGGAATTAACTTGTTTTATAGTGCCAAGGTGCACTTGATCAAGAACACCACTCCTTGGTGAATTGATCCCTAGGATGTCTAGAGTCCTAGTACCCTCTTCTCAACTCAGAACTGAACTGTTCTTCTCTCAACAGTCAGCTCCTACCACTTCTACTACTACAACCTTCTCACTTTCACTCTTGAAAGATGTAAGGGTTGAAGTAAGGTTCCAACTAATGAGATATCCTTTACAATGAAGATCAGTGTATAAGGATAGGATATCTCTCTAAGCTTGTGTATGGATATACAATTGGGTCAGCTTAGATGAAGTGTTTGAAGACTAAGATAGTCTTTGAAAGCTTTGAAAGCACTCTAGCTTGTAAGAACTGTGAGCTTAGATGGATTGTGTTGAGGTTAGTTGGATGCTTTCAAGTGGTCTTCACACTTCTGTATTTATAGACAAAATGGAGGATTTGCCCGTTGGAGAGGCAGCCCCAAATTGCTATAAATGTCTTCCTTGAGTTCTTCAAACTGGAAGACAGATTCTTGATAGTGACATGTCCTCATTTGGGTAATAAACGGCTTGTAAGACTTTGTCTTCATTCTGCAGCACTTTTCCCAATGTTTGACTTCTTGTTAGGACTTGGACATGGCTTCTGAAGGTTGATCCAATGATAGGACAACATTCCTTATCATCTGGACAACTCTCCTTATCACTATCAGCAGTTTTGCCTTTCAGCAAGGTTGGCTTGCTCTTCTTCAGATGACTTGGCTCTTTCCCTCTATTTCACTTCAAGGTGATCTTAGCTTGTTTCTTTGGTGATCTTTAGGGTGTGGTTGTCTCTTTCTCTTCAGCATAGTTGACCTTCAACCTTTAGAACATCTGTTCTGATTCAATCATGCTGAGACAACTCTTCTGGACAACTCTTCTGATCAGCATATTTGGTCTTTTAGCATCAGAGCACTTTACACATAGAGTTGGCTTCTTTGGACAACTCTCCTGATCCAAAGCCTTTGAGTATCCTTGTCCTTTTGAGCTAGGTAAAGTTTGTTCTTGCATATGGCTAGCTTCTTTGGACAACTCTGCTGATCAGAGTTATTAAGCTTGTCCTTTTGATTTTACCAATCTTGCATATGGACACTTTCTCTGGACAACTCTCCTGATCAGTGCATTTGGTTTTTCATAGAGTGTCCTTGCTCTTAAGTGATTGTTCCAGAATTTGAGCCTTGAGGGGACTTGATCTTGATCATCTTCAAAGCATAGGTTCCCCCTCAAATTGTGCATCTAATTGTCTAAGAGCTGCCTAACATTTCAGCTTCTCATCTAGCCTTATGCTATGTGTTCTAACATTTTTAGAACACTATCAATTTGACTTAGGCATGTCTCAGGGGGTTTTGGTATTAGATCAAAACATATCTCATTTTATTCCCAACACTTGTAATATTTATTGTGCCAAGAGTAACACGTCTTGCTACTTTATAGTTCCAAGAGAAGAATTTTGATCCTTTGACAACCTTCTTGTTGTACTCGATCCCACTAATCATTGTGAGGAACTAGGACTCTTAAAGTGATTAACACTAACTTGGCTTCTAAGGGTTTATGATAGAAGGTGAATTTTGTGTATGTGGACTAGGTGAGAATTTCCCTACAATCTGATTTAGTCTTAAGTTAGGATTGAGGAATTCTCTTTAAGCTTAGGATATATATAATTATATACTTTCTTAGATATGATGAGTTTACTCTCACTGTTTGGAGGATGATGTTTGTTGGATCTTCATTGAAGTTCTTCTTGAGCTGTTCTTGACGATGAACACTTAAGCTCATTTGTTCGACCTTTGCATCCCTTCACTCATGTGTGAGATATGATAATGAACTCATATATATAGTGTTAGATTTGAATGTTACCATTGGAATACAATCAATTCTTCCATTATTTCGGGAATCACAATCTTCTTAATCGGTTCAATTAAATGTTATTGTTGCCACGTAACATTTAATGCATCATTGACTTTCCATTCTTGTGTACTGTGCAGTGTCAGAATCTTGGTGTCTGTTGTCGTCTTCCTATTGGTCCACGTCAGCTCTGATTGATCCTTCAATATATAAGAATTGATGACCTTTTCCTGAGTTGACCGACTCAGCCGATCTTGGGTTTTGCTCTTCTGATCTTGACACTTGGCATCTTGACTGTTTCCCCAATTGTATGGACGTCGTCTGTCTAGTAACCAGCTTTGTCCTCAGTTGTGTTTGGTTCCTCAACTGATAATGCTACTCAACTGATCATACTCAGTTGAATCAGTCGAGTTCCCCCTTGACTGATTCTCCTGTTCTGGTCTTGATCTCCTCTTCTCTTCTTGAGCATACGCGAGGTTTCCCCCTCGGCTGATGTTAACCAGAAGCTATTTATTACAAGATGAATAATGAAGTTTTCTATACAATACGACTTGTCCTATTACAAGTTGATTTGGTTTATCAAAACAAAACACAAAGGATATTAACTGGTCTGAATATCTCAACACTTCGTCTCGATCATCACAGTAGCTCATGTGTTGTCTGCCGATCAACTAGCTGATGCTATCATGAAAATGCTCTCCCGTCCTCGTCTTCAACTTCTTATAAACAAGATTGTAATCACTAATGGTGATTCATATTGAGGGAGCGTATCAAAGATAAATATAATATTTGTATAATATTATTTTATATTTCATATCTTTATATCTTGGAATATATTTCCATACCTTGTATGTATGGAAAGTTATCTCTTTATGTATGTATATAAATCACTCATATAACTTTTCATTACTCATTTAAATATAATTAAATTAATATAATGTAAATTTGTTCGTATATCTCCTTATACAGGAATGGTTTCACAAATGGGAAAACATGGCTATCCACATTCTGGATAGCCAGAATTAATTTAAAAAATTTAAAAAATTGTGATTTTACCGTAATACCCTTGTTAAAGAAAATATTACTAATATTCAGTTAGGGGTGTTTCCGTCCTTTTACCAGATTCTGGATATTCAGAATTTGGATGTGTAATGCCACCCTTCACAAATTAAGAAAAGAAGAAATTATGAAATGGGAATTATGCAACCAACGACTTGATCGAGTCAGCTGCCCAAAGTGGAAGCTGGAATATTATTAATACACTTCTCAAAGTTGATACAAAATATATCACAAAGTTAATTATAGTCTCCTTTCAAGTCTTCCAAACAAAAAATTACTATTTTTTACGTACTCTGAACTCAGGAGCTCTCCAAATTTCAAATGCTTATCTCATTTTTGTTATATTAATTAATACTTTATACAATTTTATATTTTACTATATAGTGATTAGACAACGTGATTTGAAAAGTAAAATTTATTCTCTAAATTTAAAAGTTAAATAATGATACGCTGGAAATGAATTTTAGTGAACGACTCTTTGCTCTCTTTCCCCCTCTAATTTTACATGTGGTTTATCTAAATAATATAATAAAAAATTATATGTATTGAAAAATCTCCATGTACTTGTTTTGTTAGACAAAAGCATATGGCCTACCAGAGAAAAAAAAGAAGAAATTAGATAGGAAGCTAGCAAAGACTTAAGTCAACTGCCCATACCTCGGGTTTGGTTGATTATTTACGGTTACATTACTATTTTGTTACAACTTTCGTGTTCTATGATTATTAACATATATCGGTGTGGTGGTCCATTGATATTTTTTTTTATTCTCCACATGTCATTCATCCACAAAGTGAAACACCAAATATAGGGAAAATGATTTCTATTTAGGGACCATTAATGAATAAATAAACCTCTATCAACATGATTGAGTTTAGCTTAATACACTATTATTCACTACTATGAGAATTTCACCTCATCTAAGAGTCTTCTACCTTTTAAAAAAGGAAAATTTATTACTGGATAACTTAATATGAGCGGAGTTACTTTTAGTGGAATTCGAACCATACGGGATTTGAACGATACTAAATTTTGATACTATAAAATAATTTTATCTTATTTAAAAGCCATAATTTATAAAGAGGTGTTAAATCAACTCTTTTATATTAAATTTCCTTACAAAATTGTCTCGTATATAACCATTTGAGGAAGAATAATTAATTTATAATCCTAATGTGTCACTGTCTGTTGTATATCAACGCCGTAAGAAGAGCTTAAAGCCTTTACATTTAAAATGACAGTTAGACAAGTTAGTTGTTGACTAGGTCCTTGTTTGTATTTTAGAAAAGGACCTCTTGGTCTTTTAGGTTGAGTCCCCTATTAGGCGTTAGTATTAATAGGGGTGTTTGCCTTATGGATATTCATTGTGTAATCTTGGAAAATTGGAATTGGGCAGCTTCGGCAGATTATCTTGAATCTTTTCTGTTTCGTCCTTGGCTACTCTCTATACTCTACATCAATGGTCTGACCTACCCTCAATGACGAGAACGGAGTCTCGTTTGGACGCCGTCGAGGCGGCAATCACGGCACTTCAAACTTCCAGTACGAATGTGGAAAGAGCGGTAGCCGCCCATCAGGTTTCAACCGCCGCCACGGACAAGACTGTCGCCACCATCGAACAGGCGGTGGCCACGTTAAACACCAATGTCGACGACATCCGGTCCCTTCTGCAATAGCTGGTCAAACCCACCCATACCGACGCATCTTCATCCACGGCCGGCACAAACCCCCCACCTCTAGCACCTCAACTGCCTGCCCCCTTCCAACCGCCCGTACCCATTCAACCGCCTCGACACGGCCCTAACACAGTTCAGAAAAAGTTGGAACTTCCCAAATTCAACGGCGAAAACCCTTACGGTTGGCTCTCTCATGCGGAACAGTTCTTTCGCCTTGACAACACCCCACTGACGATGCGCTTTGATCTGGCCCTCGTCACCATGGAATGCACGACCCTTCAATGGTTGCAATGGCTCATGTCCCAATTTCCAAATCTTGATTGGTAGAAATTTACCCTATAACTTATTCAACGATATGGCGACAATCTGCGAGCAAACCCCTTCGAGACCCTCGCCCTTACTCGCCAGTCCGGCTCGGTCGAGGATTACGTCGACCAGTTTATCGCCCGCATGGCTGCTATCCCAAATCTTGACTCTTCATATGCCTTGGGGATCTTCTTGCACGGTCTCCGCGATGACATCCGTCTACGGATTCCTCTAAAGATGCAGCAGACATGTGCCACACGATCCAGTTGGCCCATAAAATTGAACAGCGTCTCTCGGCGACCAAGGGTTCGCGATTTCAACCAACTTTCGACCGCGACACGCTTTCCGTTCGGTTCTCGGCCCCAGGTTCCTCAACTCACCCAGGCCAACAGTCGCCTGGCTCCCGGCCCGCCATCGCTGGTCGGCCACCAGATTCCTGCGTACCGACTGAGCCCTCAGGTTCTTCGTCGTCAATCAGAACCCTACTCCCCAAGTACATGTCAAATAAGGAGTTCATGGACCTACGTCGGAAATGGTTATGTTTTAAATGTCGTGAACCTTACTCCCCGTTGCACATATGTTCGGCCAAATCACTCACCGAATACATCGATTTAAACCAACCTCTACCCGATTTCGAAGACTTCGACCCCTCTCTCCAACACTTGGAGGTGATCGCAACAGCCGCGTCTAGGTTCGATGGGCCACAAACGATGAAATTAAGGGCCACCATAAATAACATACCCCTGATCGTGATGATCGATAGTGGGGCTTCACATTGTTTTATCGCTACATCGTTCACTAATAAACTCAACATTTCCTTTTCAGGTGGGGTTGCTTTACCGGTCGTTCTTGGCAACGACACCATGACAAAAACCGACGGGGTCTGTTTAGGCCTCCAAGTCCTCCTCGGTGAAACCATCTTCTTGATCGAAGCATACGTTTTCCCGATTGGTGGCGTTGACCTCATCCTCGGCATAACATGGCTCGCCACCTTGGCAGATGTTCGCATAAATTGGGCGACCATGACGATGCAATTTGATTATTAGGGTCGTCGTGTAACCTTGATCGGCGAACCTGGCCTTGCTCGTCGCCAAATTTCAGTGGTTTCAGCCGCCAAGGGCGATCCCTCGAACCAACGCTTCCTTGCATTTCCCCTAGAATTAACGTGCATCTCGACTCGTCCCCCTATTGAGTCGGCTGTCCAAAAACTCCTCGACTCATTCCCCACTGTCTCTGCCCCGCCAGTCGGCCTACTACCCCGATCGCATTCCTTCACAGCCTGGTTCTTCGACAGTGGTTGCTCGCCTGTACCGCTATAGTGCGGCACATTTTCGGCCAAAACGGTCGCCCAAAAATTTGGCTGCGAAAAAATAGTTCGTCTTCATGGTATTCCGCGCTCGATTGTCTCAGATCGAGACCCTTTGTTCCTAAACGCCTTTTGGACGGAGCTCTTTCATGCAACCGACACCAAACTAAGGATTTTTCGTACCATCTAGAAATGGACGGTCAAACGGAGGTGATGAATCCCTGCCTCGAAACCTATCTTCGTTAGTAGCTTCCGTGGGCGGAGATTTATTTCAACACATCTTTTCACACCGCGACGGGATGCACTCCGTTTCAAGCGGTATATAACAGACCTCCACCAACTATAACTCGATTTCTGCCAGGGGAGGTACGAGTGAAGGCCGTCGCCGACGACCTGGCCGAAAGGGACTCAATTATTTCACTACTTCGCTGGAATCTGGAACAAGCGCAACAGCGCATGAGACAGTCAACAAACCTTCATTGCCGCGATGACGAGTTTCAGGTAGGTGACAGTTTTTTTTAAAATTTGGACCTTATAGGCAATACTCATTATTTCGCAGGTTGAACGTGAAATTGGCGCCTCGTTTCTTTGGGCCTTTTGAGGTAGTAGCGCGCATTGGAGCAACAACTTACAAATTAAAACTCCCACCAAGTTCCCGTTTGCATCCGGTGTTTCACATTTCCCAGCTTCGTCGATTGATCGGAGCGCACGCGGTGGTCTAAACGCTTCCGGACGATTTCATTTTACCAAGTCCCGAATTTAAGCCAGCAGCGGTCACCCGGATCCGCGATATTTGGCGTGACGATGATCGAATTCGCCAATACCTTGTTTCGTGGAAGGGCCTTCCCAGCGACGATGCCACATGGGTCTACGAAGACATCTTTCGCCAGCAATTTCCTTCCTTCCGGCAGAAGAACTTAAAGTCGTAAGAAGAACTTAAAGTCTTTACATTTAAAACGGCAGTTAGACAAGTTAGTTGTTGACTATGTCCTTGTTTGTATTTTAGAAAAGGGCCTCTTGGTCTTTTAGGTTGAGTCCCTTATTAGGCGTTAGTATTAATAGGGGTGTTTGCCTTGTGGATATTCATTGTGTAATCTTGGAATATTGGAATTGGGCAGCTTCGGTTGATTATCTTGAATCTTTTCTGTTTTGTTCTTGGCTACTCTCTGTACTCTACATCACTGTCACATTTCTTATCATCAATTTATTTTAGAATGAAATCTTGTTTGGTGTTCTTCTCGATCGCTGCACTTCAGTGTGGGTTGTACCGAGGAGAAATGAATTATTAAGTTGGGCTTCAAATTTGGACTTAGTTTTATGGCCACGATTAAATTCCAACGTTTTTTTAGTTCGCCCTCCTTTAAAAAAAAAATTACACATATTACCCTTTTATTAATTTATATAAAAATATGACATAATAATCCCGATTCATGTATTCTACAACTCTAAAATACACAACCCCGCAAGTATACGGTGTATATCGTAGTGAAGTAAGTATACAAGGTCGATCCCACAAAGAAGTGTAGTGTAAAAGTATAGTTTATCGATTAAGTTCTAAATAGACGACGATCGATAAGTTTGAATGGTGAAATTACCCCGAATTATCTATCAAAGTGTCACAAATAGACAATAAAGAGTAATAAGAAATCGATCAAGTGTCATGCAAATCAAAGGAACGAGAGATAAACGAGTAAAACTCAAATAAGAGAAGATAGGTTTCAAGGCACATGCAATACTAATGAATCCATCTATGATTAACAATCTACTCAAGTGGTGTTGTGCTTTTTCTATAAGATTGATCACAAAATAATGAGTTAAAAGTCTTTTCAATCCAATTAACCCAAGAGAAATATAACACAATTAACCTAGTATCTCTACCTAAATTGCATCATAAAATCCAATTAAGCCCCTAAGATCATCACACATCCTCCTAATCATTGATCATCTTTCGATCTCTCAATAAAACTAGGTTAAATGCTTGCAATCAATCAAAAGAGATTTCTCAATCCAATTTCAATTAATTAAACACATCACTATTGTACACTAATGACATGTTTGGAAGTGAAAATCAAGCATTCAAATAGAATTAAGCCACGCAAACACGAATTAAGCAAAATACTAATTCATAAACTTCATCAAAAGTATTTACAAGGCCCTAGAACCAAAAGTGTTCTAGCCAACAATCAACATAATCAAACTAACACTAACTAATGAAATAAACAAATAAAAAGAGAGAGAATGAGGAAGCTTAGTCTAATGGATGATGGGTAATTGAATTCCAAAGCTATTGACTCATTCCTTGCTTGATTCGGTGGAGAATTGAAGAAATGGATGGTGATTACCTCCAACTATGTGTTTCTATGTGTAAGAGGTCTTGTGAAAGGGGTAAGGTGTGTTTGAATTCAAGAATGGAAGTATTTATAGTGTTGGAGTAGGGCTTGGGGTTGAAAATTGCACTTTGGCCCCTTGAAAATGGTGAAAATGCACAAAAATCGTCGAGAACAGGGGTAACTCGGCCGAGTTGGGATGGCTTGCAAATGTTGATTTTTTAGTCTAACTCTCTAGCTCGGCCGAGTTGAGCCAGTCAGTCGAGTTGCGGCTCTTCAAGGTAGCAGGTCATGGCTCGAGCTCGGCCGTTTCTGACAATCCGGCCGAAATTGATTTTTTCGTCCAACTCGGCCGAGTTGAGTAGCTCGGCCGAGTTGCTGGCTAAAGCAGTCTCAGGCACTCGATCAAGCTCGGCCGATTCCGAGCATTCGGCCGAAAAAATGAATTTTTTGGCCAACTCGGCCGAGTTGCTGAATGTTTAGTTTGCACCTCGAACTTGTTTTGTGCATAACTTTTGCTTCCGACCTCCAATCAACTCCATTCTTTTTGCTATTCCACTCCATTTTTCGAGCCGAATCCAATGGTGCACTCTTATTTTTGGTCCAGTGAATTGTGGTAGGTGTTTTACTCCCAAATTCCATCGTTTTTTCTACAAAATTGACAAAACACCACATTTCTCTTATTTTTACCTTTTATTGTCCATCATATCAGCCCATAAATCAATGAAACCAACACCAAAATGAGCTTCACATGTGCATCTAAATTGTGTAAATTCCACCTGAATCAAATCCCTAATTTATACATTAACAATCTATTGTTAGTCACCGCCTAGTCATCTATATTTTTATAAAAAAAAATTATTTTAGAATTTTTTTTGAAAAAGTAGCAAATTCTCAGTAAAATTTTCTAAAAAAATATAAAAAAATAATAATAATTAAACAAGCCAGATCCAAAATCTGAAAAAAAAAATATCGAAAATTGTATAATTTTAGCCACAAAACAATAACAACTTGACATTATGTTGCCAAAGTAGTGTAAGTTTCATCATCATTAATAAAACACACAAAATAATTGTTCTCAACTTTCATCATTAAGTTAGGGATATTGGAATGAACACCCTTAACTACAAAAATATTTGTCTTCTCTCTTTCCTCATAAAAAATTGAAGGTTCACTATAATCATTATCAACCAACATATCAACAAACTCATCGAAAATTGGTGGTACATCATAATCACAATCTTTATCAAAATATTCATCGAAAATTGGTGGTTTAATTTAAAATCTCAATTTATATAAGAAATATTGTTTATATAATAAAATTTGTATTCAATCATATGTTGAGGAAATAACTTTCTTTCATATTTTTATATCAATTCATTTTACCCTGTTAAAATTTAAATTTTTTAAATCTCAATTTTATACTAACAATTTTGTTTTACCATATATATATATATATATATATATATATATATATATATTGATTTGATTCTAATGTTTTGATAAGAAATTAAATTTACCAAGTGAAAAATATTTTTAAAAAATTAAAATCCAACTTTATATAAATTTAATACCATGATTTTCTTCTAATTTATATTTATATTTATTTTTCATTTAACATTTAATATTTCACATTTAAAATTTAATACCGTAATTTTCTTTTAATTTATACTTATATGTTTAATATCTTTTTATATTCTATTTATCATAGATACCTTTTGAATATTATTTTTATTTTAATTAATATAAAACATTCTTTTCTCCTTTATATGTTCATATCTATTTACATTTATTTTAATTTATTAAGATAATATTTTATTTATTTATAAATTTCTGAATATTCAGGTGTATTCAATTGAGATTTTTTTTTGACAAAAACGTTTGTGAGTTTAGAAAATTTATAGACTCTATATAGAGTTTGACTGACTTTTTTTATTAATTTATATGAATTTTGATAGACTTGGTAGGGGTGTGGAATGCATTTTTTCTTATTGATTTACATGGATTTACAAAATATTTAAGAGATAAGGATGAACATAATATTAAAAGATATATACAAATCTTATTAATATTATATTCCTAATAATCTTTGTACAAGAAACAAAGTAAATCAAAATTGATGATGGCAAAAAATGCAGTAGGTCAGCAGTCGAGTGTCCATCACAGAAAAAACAAAAATCTCTACCAAGCCGTGAGTTGTTATTTTCTTGTAAAATCACTCAAAATAATTTATAAATAACGAAAGATTTATTAACATAGAATAATGCTAAATAACCTAAACCAGCCGTAATATTTACAGTCCACACATCAAACATTTTTCACCTGCAACCCTCCACACACCCCTACCCCAAAATCACCAAAAATGAAATGTTAAAATAATAGCAAACAACTTCAACCAATCCATACTCAAAATCCTAAACAAAGAGCAACAAAAGATTTTTGACCTTTAGTTTTCAGAGTTCTCTAAGAGAATACGTTGAAATCTCTAGTTTTAAGAAGAGATTTTGGAGAGTGAAATCTATTCATACTTTTGGAAGAGAATCAAAGAAAATCCATAGAGTATTAAAATCAATACACCATTGAATATATAAAGATTTTTTAAGACTTTTTAAAATTCATATTGAATACCTCAGAATTTTTAAAAATCCGGATTGAATACCCCCAACTTTGAAAGTCTAAAAAAATCCTACACACCCCTTAATTTACTTAAAATTATGCTTATTTTTCTCTTTACTTCTAGAATTATATTTAATTAACCAATTTATATAAAGAACCAATTTTATATAAGGACCCATTTTTAATGATATTAAATATATTTATATGGCATTTATTACCATTTACTTTAATTTCTTGATTTTATTTAGATCATATTTTTTTTTATAAAATTTAAGTACTGGATATTTAGTTTACTTTAATTTGCTTAAAATAAGAGTGATTTTTCTCTTTACTTATAAAATTATATTTATACCGTATATTTTTTAATTTTTGTTTTTACAATCATTACTATTTAATAAGGAATCAATTTTAATCAAATTAAATATATTGTACAATTTTCTATATTTTAATATCCCTAAATTAATTGTGTGGCATTTATTAGGTTTTTTTGTTTAATTTCGTTTTTTATTTTATATCATATTTTTATATAAAAATTGTTAGGTTTATTTATTTATAATTTTCTTGATATTCAGTATTCTTTAATTTTCTTAAAATTAAGCATATTTTTCTCTTTACTCATATTTATAAGGTAAGTTTTCCAGCCCAGATGCGCATCCACTGTTTCACTCAATACACCCCACTTGTAGGCACCCACTGTTTTCCTCAGTACACCCAGACTTGGCGCATAATCATGTGTCGTTGCCCCTGCATAGCGGTGGATACTTCTGCAGTGTTGCAGATTTGCGAACACATTTCTGGGAACGTTGACACATTGCTGCATCGAGGCTGCTTGGCTTTATCTCGATCGGAAACGATGACTCCCTTCGTCTTTATAGCAAATCGGGTACGTCACATGTTTTTTATTCTGAAATTGTCACTTCTTCCATTGGATTTTCTCCGTCCTCTCTCTCTCCACAAGTTGCCGTGCATAGTGCACATTCGGCCGGACGGGTCACCCATGCACCTGCACACACAAGAGATCCGAGGGATATATCTCAAGGAAAGGCCCCTGTTGGGCCCAAAACGAGTATCAATGAGAAAGTCTAGAGGGTGGGTGAATAGAATTTCTATGTATTTTAAAACTTTTGCGTGTAGATCAGATGAGACGATCAGAAGAGTGATATACTCTATCGTCTGATGCAAATAAGATGTTCTGATCTTAGAGTGAGAGCAGTGACGGAGCCAGGAAATCTCGATAGGGGGGCCCGATTAACATTACTTTAAAGATAAAATAATATGTACTTATTATACTCATCGAAATTTTACATGATAAAATTGTCAATAAAGTCTTTCATTTTGTTTTGAAGTTTTGATAGTTCGATTCAAAATGAAGCGAAACAATTTAAAAATTGCTAAAATATTTTGCGATTCTTAGCATAAACTTAGATAATAATTCTCAAATACATATATTATTGACTCTATGGAAGAAATAATTTATTTTTGGAGTATTAAGAAACAAATTTAAGTAAAAAACACATGAAAAAATATATTATTCCTTCCAAACTTTGTATGCAAGCATATATTTTTTATTCGTCTATACTTAATATGTATGTCTCAAAAAATAAAAATAATACTTTTATTTCCATATATATATTTATGATGAGAATAACTATCACCACATACTCCCTCCGTTCCACTATAGTCTCCCACTTTCCTCTCACTATAAGTTTCTCATCTCATTTTTACATATTATTTTATCTCTCTCAATCACATCACTTTTCTACTTTATCTATTATTTTATTATACTTTATCTAATACTTATCTATTATTTTCTCTCTCACCATCACATCACTTATATTTATCTTTTATTTTATTATATTTCTTAATCAAAACATCCAAAAGAAAGGGAGAACTTATAACGGAGGGAGTAATATATATATTATTATAAAATATTTATCATATATATATATATATATATAAAATAAAAAATTGGTGGGGGGCCACTGGGCCCCCTGGCCCCAACGTGGCACCGTCCCTGAGAGTGTATATAGCAAATCAAGATAACAAACCTACTGATTGCTTAAATCAGTTGGTCAGTTAGAAAGCTATCTTAACAACTAAGGTGCGAAAACGTGTAGGTCCTAAATTTTTTAGACTCGTGTGATTTTAGACTCATCTTTAATACTAAATGTTATCTGAATATCAGATGAGCTTGACTTTAATGCTTCTTAAGACTTCTTCTAGACAAGATTAGGTGAGCTCATATCTGCTGAATGGTCTTCTGATTTGTTGCAGATTATCATATAGTTACTTTCAGTCGATTAGGTATACAACTACATTTCGATCTGATTTTACTAATGAGCTTCAATGTCTTCTAGTCTTTAGTCTTCTACTCTTTAAGTCTTGAGCGAGCGCGTGCTGAAAACAGATGAGTAATCTGCTGATATACATACAGCTGATTCCTCAGACTTAGACTTAGACAATTCAATACTTCTAAGCTTTATAAAATAGCTTAGGTAACTTACTTCTAGATTACAAATTATTATTCTAAACCTTACTCTACTGATCTGGTTTTGACCATCAAAACTAAACTTAGGGGGGTGTATTGGTTGTGGATTCTATAGGATTCTTGTGGACTTTCAAAGTTTGGGGGTATTCAATTCGGATTTTCAAAAGTCTTTAAAAATTCTGAGGTATTCAATACGGATTTTAAAAAGTCTTTAAAAAAATCTTTTGGTATTCAAAAAAGTCTATTAATTTTAATACTCTATATATTTTGTTGGATTCTCCTCTAAAAATATAAATAAATTTCACTATCCAAAATCTCTTCTAAAAACCAGAGGTTTCAACGGATTCTCTCAGAGAACACTAAAGACAAAAGATCAGAAGTAGGGATGACAATATTGACCCGATCCTCGGGTACCCACCCATCCCGCGAGCTTTGGGTCAGATCGGATCCATCCCGTATTGAGTATGGGTCGGGTTTGGGTCTTATATCCGACCCGCGGGTATCCGACCCGTCCCGAATTAATATATAAATTTTTATAGTATATTTATATATATTTTTTTTAATTATAAAATATTTATATATGTATTATATATATAATGTTAATTTAAAAAAAAACTTTTCGCATCAATACCGGAGTTTATGAAAATCTATGTAAATCATTAAAAAAAGTATATTCCACAATCCTGTCAAATCCATGAAAATCCATATAAATCAATAAAAAAAGTCAGTCAAACTCTGTATGAACTCTATGTATTTTATAAATCCACGTACTTTTTAAAGTCCAAAAAAATCCAATAGAATCCTAATTGAATACACCCCCCTTAGAAATTACAATCAGATTAAGGGTTGGATGAATATCCCAACAATTTCCCTCTTTTTGATGAAGCCAAAACTAACTAAGCTAAGTTATCAGGCTAATTAGTTAATAATTTGAAATTCATCAAAGGTTAGAAATAATAATCAGAGCAGTCAAAGCAAAAATAGATTTTAAAGAAGACAATGAGATGTTGTCTAAAGCTAAAAAAAGTAAGAATTTGTATTAATCAGAGCATAAAGAAAAGAGATTACAAATACAAGAATTACTTAACAACTGGATATATATGTCTTTAGTAGATGTTATAGGCTTGGTAGTCTCTCTTCTTGATTTGTCGAACGATCTGTTTATCTCGAATCTTCTCTTCCAAGACTATGTTCTGTGCAAGTAGATCAACTTCTCTCATATCTGGTTTTCCATTGACAGTTGCCTTCCATCATGGAAACTCAGGTAGAAGTATGTTGATATTCTTGTCAGTTGTTTCCTTGATCAAAATGCTTAAGAACTGATCGTCTTTTCCAGTGAGAAAACCTTCGAAACATCTGTAAGTCGTTTGTTGATCAAGATCTCCCCATCTATGCGTAAGATAATAAATTATCTGTCATTGCTTCTTCAAATTCAGCCACCTCAGATTGTGAACTGGATCAATGAAGTCATCAATCTACTGATTTGATTGCTCTGGGAGTTCAACTTGATCTTCTTCTACATCGTCTTCGATGCCTTCATGAATTAGCTCTTCAGCTGGCTTCTTCTTCTTTTCAAGAGTCTTCATTCTCTTGTAGTTTGCATCTACGTGAGCAGTCTGCTTCTTCTTCAGCTCGATTTGACGTCGTTCCCCATCTGTTGATGTAGTGCGTCGAATCCCTTTTCTTTGAGCAATAAGAACATTGTCTTCATCATCTTCAATTTGAATAGAGGGTAAGGCAGGTACTGTTTGTTGATCTGCTAGTTGCTTCTGTATCTCAGCTTAGGGGCTGGATGAATATCCCAACAACCCCTATGCTTGATCATGCTTCTGCCCCTAGGTAGACGGGCGCTATCAACGTCGGACGGGGTGTTCACCCTCATCCTTCCGGCCAACAGGGTACGTCCAATTATCAAAGTGAATTTCCATTTTTTACTTCGAATATTGGTACCGCTTCGTCCTCTATTCCTCCATAGGTACGCGCCCCAACGAGCGTCTCTTATGAAAAGGCCACAACCAACTCCAATCAGGGGCCCTTACGACCATGTAAAGTATGCTGGATTCTATGAAGCCGGTTTTAGATGGTGATGTTATGGTGGTTAACATCGATAAAAATATCTTTTAGAAGAGGGTCTCGTTACATGAGAACATTGTTATTGAACGGATGATTATTCAGTCACGAGATAAGTCCGATGATCTTGCAAGATTACATGAGATACTACGGTGCTTATGGTAAGTTGCAGACCTTATAATTGTTGCTCTGAGTATGGTTTTTTTCAATATCAGCTTTTCTACTTTGGAGGACAGAGACAGGATTTTCAAGACTAGATCATGGTAGTTGCAGTCCGGGGTCATACATCTCATAAAATGGTCCCCCGACATGGAACATTTGTAGTTTGGTTTACTTTAATTATTGTTTACTTTAGACGTTGTTATTTAGAGTAGTGTACCTTTTTCCTTGACCTCGTGTTTTGTCCCTATGGAGGGTTTTTTCAAGCAAGTTTTTAACGGCACTCCGGCCTCTGGCTCGGTCTGTAAACTTATGGTTTCAGGTTTTTATTTTTATTTTTTATACAACATATACCTTTTATTGTTTTAAAGAAATAGGTTGTTGTTATTTATATAAAGAGTCAATTTTAATGAAATTAAATACATATGCTTTTTTATATATTTTAATATTTCTAAGTTAATTATATGACATTTATTACTTTTCTTTAAAACCCTTATTTGTTTAAATTTTATTGTTGACAATATTTATTATCATTTGATATTGATTACTTTATTCTTTCTACTTTCCAAACAATGCACTCTTGTGTGTGAATAAATTGGTGGCTTATAATAATTTTTTGTTTGCATATACTTTTAACTTTCAATTTTGTTTGTTTATCACATTATTCAATGATTTTTTCTTTGATACGAGATATTAATTAAAAAAAAAAGTTTGAGCTTTGAGGTTACGTGTACCTGTTTATGAAGTTCCCGCTTATGGAATGAAAAATCCTCTAAGAAATCTTGAATGTGTCTTTCACGATTCTGAAGTATTCTTCTTCCACTTTTTTTTTTTTACTAATTATTGCACTAATTGTTTAAGTTTTCTTTTTTACAATTATTAAATATATATATACATATATATATATATATATATTTTTTACAATGTTGAAGAATTCATGCAACCATCAAGCCATATAGTATTGATAAGTATTACAATACATTTTTTTATGGTGACTGGTATGTTATTCGAAATTTTTTGGTTACTAATGACAAGTCATATTATAAGTCTACTTCAAACAACATGAATATATAATTCATTTATAACACTGAGTATCAAGTTTCATTGATAATGATTTTTCTAGGGATATGTTTGTTTTTACCCCTATGTTAGATTTATTAAATGTGTCTTTCTCCCAATGAAAATCAATTAATTGGTATTTTTTAAATTTATAAAACACATAATACAATTATCATTTTAAAATTATTAATTCTTTTTTTCCACCACATATTTTTTAACTTTCTTAAAAAATTGAAGATGTTATTGGTAGAGTTTATGAAATTGGTGAAATTCAAGAATGTTAATATGAAGCCTACTAAACTATTGGAAGTTTTTATTGAAGATATTTAGTAGTATGTTTTTTTTTAATTGTTTTTTTATGTTTTATTCATTAATGTTTATTTTTTATTTTTAACACACTTATATTATGTATTTGTTATGTTGTTATTTTCTAATATTTTCATTTTATCGAGGTAATTGTTTAAAAGTAATTGGGGTGATTTCATTAATGATCTAATAAAGGTTTGTTTTTCTGGCTGCGTTGATCCTCTCATATTGATCTTTCAAATGGTTCTTCTCAAATTTTATAATGGTATGTATAATTTTTTTCTTAACTATTTATATTAATATTTTTATTCTTTTTTGTATCTATTGTTTTCCTATATTATTATTTAACTTTATATTTATTTGTATTGCTAACGTTAAATTATTTGTATTGAAAAGGTGAATATTCGATTTCAAATTCTTTTAACACATTCATAATTCTTTTTGGAGATGAAATTCATGAAATACTTAATTTTAGTACCCGATACAATTTTTTAAACTTCATCTATTTTAATTTTTCACATTTATTTTATTTGTTTTTAATATTGTTTGATTTTAGTTTCGATGTTATTTCAAATAACAAACAAACATTTGTTTCTTTTTCTTGATCATATTTGTCTAAAAGTCGAGGTGTAGTTGGAACTCGTGAATTGCAAATTATATCTATCGATTCTATTCTTCACACTCCCAAGGTTAATCTCATTAGTTAATATTAGTATATTATCTATTAATTATTGTATTATTAATTTTCTTTTTAAATTTTTAATTATCTAATCTTATTTATTATATAACATTCAGGTTGGTGTCTATTGGATTTGTGGTAAAAAAAAATTTTTTTGAAGCCTCGGATATCCGGTCTAAGGAACGACTAATTTTGGGGGACCAATCACACCGCCCACTTGTGGGGGTCCCGTTTAAAGTTAGAGCTTTTGCGCTTTGTATGGACATGATCTCATATAAATTGTGGTAAAATTATTGATCTAGCTTGCTTCGTATGATAATTGGTGGTACCGTTAATACTCCAAATGCTTTCGCAAAGTTATTAATGATAATGTTTACTGTTTTAACTACGTGAAGGATAATGTTTATGTGATTATTAGGTAGTTTTCGTTAAATAAAAAATACGGAGTACTTTTTATTTTTATTCACATCTAATATATTTAGGGTTTTTCTAAGGTGAGACGGGAGGTTCGCCCTGTCTTACAAAAGGCGTCAATGAGAAGTTGACATATCATTTAGTTTCGTCATGGCGATCGCACTTCGTAATGATATAAAATATTTAATTTTTATTAAAAAAATTATAAAATTACCGAAATATCCTTATAATAATTTTTAAAAATATATACAAAATTACAAACTTAACCTTCTTTTATCTTAAATAATCTCAACCAAATATCTTTTTAATGATAATTTAATTAAAAACATTCTCATAGTCCTCATTCCTAATCAAACCAAATTCATTCCCACAATTTTTATCAATCCCTCCTTCGGTAATCACACGATTCACACCCATCACTCTGTTAGAATTGACGAAAGATGCAAATTGAAGATAACATAAAGGTGAAAATCTATATCGTATTGAATTTTGATGTTTTGCAGCTAATATATATACATATCAGAGTATGTGGAAAACCTAATGGGCCTATCAAAGCAATTGGTTTGACATCTGGTTCTCAAATTATCCATAGCTCTCCCCGTTCTTGATCAATTGACAGGGAAATTCCCTAAATCTACCTAAGAAGGAAGACGCTGTGACAAATGGCATAAAGGGATGAAGTAATCGTAATCCATAATCTAAACACAACTACAAGGTATCATGTGAAAATCTCTTCTTGCCGATGAAAATGTTGGATCTTCACCATCAAAATATGTCTTAATTAATTGTATGAAAACATCACACAATTGAAACTGCCACCATGAGTATAAAATTGTAGGAGCATCAGAAAATCGAGTATGAATTTAATGATATAACTGTTTTTGAAATTGTGTTTCGAAATTCCAATGAGATAGGATTTAG
Source organism: Galeopsis tetrahit (assembly GCA_963675135.1). Taxonomy (NCBI): domain Eukaryota; kingdom Viridiplantae; phylum Streptophyta; class Magnoliopsida; order Lamiales; family Lamiaceae; genus Galeopsis; species Galeopsis tetrahit. The sequence continues at coordinate 39,166,230 of OY776122.1, forward strand.
AGGGTGGGGGCGACACTGCCGTTCTGAGTTATTGTGATGGAGAAGATGAATGATTAGGTTAGGACTTAAGCGTTGATTTAAAAAAATAAAATTATTTAATTAGTTTTGTAATATAGTATTTATTAAATGATTTTGATGATATATTATTTAATGTTAATTATTTTAATAAAAATGATACGTAAGGATTTTTATGTAATTTTATAATTAAATATTTTTATATATTTTAAATTAAAAGGATACATTAGTCATTTTATATATATTAATTTAATTTAATAGTAGGGCGACGCGGTGCAATTGCATAGAGCAAACGCACTAATGCGGAGTGCAATCATATAAAATAAATTTCATACGTCAGATTAACGATCTAACGTGATTTAAAGTATTGTCTTTTGTAAGACAGGGCGAAACCTGTCTTACCATAGAAAGACCCATATATTTATCTGCTTTGTTATTTGTTTTGCTTTTAAATTGCTTGACCTAATAAATTTTATTTTAAAAAAATGTTAGGTATGGAATGAAGGCGAATACATTTTTGTATTAAAAAGAAAAAACACCGACGAAGTTGGATAGCTCAAGTGGTTAGAGCACCACTACCTAGGCTTTAGATCCTGGGTTCGAGTCATGGGGAGGGGAAAAGGGTCCACAAGTCGAACTAGAGGTCTGAGAGTCATGGGGAGGGAATAATAAGTCCACAAGTCGAACTAGAGGTCTGAGAGTCATGGGGAGGGGAAAAGGGGTGGGTATTTAATAATTGAAAAGTGCAACACCATTTATCAAAAAGTGTAAGTCAGTAAACTGAAAAATGCAACATGGACTAGGGGTGCACAACATGCACTCGAGTCCATAGCAGACCAACCCTTTTTTTTAATGGAAATAAAGGTTAAGGTTGATGACGGTGAAAAATGCAACATGGACTAGGGGATCACACACACACAGCCGTCGTATTTGAAAAAAACAAGCAAGTAGGGAGGAGCCGTGAGATGGAGGCAAGCAAGAGGAGGCGTCCTGAAATTGAAGCAGCAGCCGTGATGAGTTTGATTTTATCGTTTGTTCTTATTATGTTTAGTAGATAGATTGTTACTTTAGCCCGAGGATGTGAAACCTGAATTTAATTATACCTTTTTGATTATGTGATTCACGTTTATTTCAATTCATATTTTGATTTCGTTATTATTTAATTTTATGCGAAGCATGTTTTGATTAATAGATTTATTAGGACTGGCCATCCGAGTTTATTTGTTATCAATTCTAGTTAATTCACGATATATAATCCGTAATTGTTATATTATTGTGGATATCGTAGCAACTAAGGCAGAATACCTTAGGGGATAATAATGTCTAGGTTGCATGAAACAAGTGTCTCGTATTCATGGTCTAGTTTATTCTATTGTTTTAGATCTTGAATGCGTTTCTCGAGTTGAACCTTAAATACATGTTTTGGGGTTATTCGTAGAAATAGATTAATTGGGGGTCGTACTTTCTAATTAATTAAACTTAAGAAACAATTCGAGTTAGTTTGGTCGTACCACTGACTTAGGGATAAGATTTGAGATTAGATTGAGATTACCGGGTTCACTAATTAAATTGGTTAAATTATTCAAGGGGAAGCAATCCGAGGGCTAGATCGTTTTTTATATTTGATTCTTGTTTATTTTTATTGCTTACTTTTATTTTTCATGCTTTATAGTAGTCAGTTAGAAACCACCAATTCAACTCCCCCCATTTTTACTGCTTTCATACACAGCCGAACTAGAGGTCTGAGAGTCATGGGGAGGGGAAAAGGGATGGGTATTTAATAATTGAAAAGTGCAACACCATTTATCAAAAAGTGTAAGTCAGTAAACTGAAAAATGCAACATGGACTCGGGGTGCACAACATGCACTCGAGTCCATAGCAGACCAACCCTTTTTTTTTAATGGAAATAAAGGTTAAGGCTGATGACGGTGAAAAATGCAGTAGGTTAGTAGTAGAACTTTTGTTAGAAGAACAACAAAGTTTTTTTTTCCTTCTCTTCATAGTCTTCTGAGAGAATCCGTTGAAATCTCTAGTTTTTTGAATAGTTTTCTTCTCTTCATAGTCTTTTGAGAGAATCCGTTGAAATCTCTAGTTTTTTTAAGAGATTTTGGATAGTATAATTTATTTATATTTTTGGAGGAGAATTCAACAAAATCCATAGAGTATTAAAATCTATAGACGGTTGAATACCCAAAGATTTTTTAAGACTTTTTAAAATCCGTATTGAATACCTCAAAATTTTGAAAGACTTTTGAAAATTCGGATTGAATACCCCTTAGTTTGGATTTTAAAAGTTATAGTTGACTAATTCTTAAAGGGTATAATTGTAAATTAGGTTTAATTTTAAATCTAATTGTAACTCTAAAATATATTTGAACTAGAATGTATAATCAATATGTTAAATGAACCTTTGAGTAACTCCCCTCTAAAATATTGATTTAACTGAATTTTTAGTAAAAATAATTTAATCAAAAAAATATATTTGTAAAATTTTAAAAAAAAATTATTTTTTTTTAAAATTGTAGAATAATATATACTCCGTATGAATTAATAATAATTAATGTTATAATTATGATAATAATATATAATTTAGGAATATTATTAAATAAATACACTATAAATAATAATAATTTATATATATATATTATGACATATTTCAACATTATTTGCGATCAATATCGGTATCCTACTAGTTTCATGAAAGGGCGATAAACTACCAAATTCTTATTATTAATAATTTAATAATTTGTGTATGCACCAAGAGCTAATTGAACTTTTTAAGATTTAAAGATATTTGTGCCAAACACTTATCATTTTGAAACGCACGGTGAGAATGGAATTCAATACTTGAATGTATCTATATTATTAATTTATTGCCTTTAATGAATGTGGAAGAAATCACGTGGAAGAAATCACGTGTTTGAGAAACCAATGAGTCAATTAAGTGAGTTTAGAGGAATTTTGGGAGCTCATTGTTGGGAATAAAATGAGTTTTGATTATGATACCAAAACCCCCTTAAGACATGTCAATTAAGAAAGTTATTATACATGAACATGTTTCAGTGATGTTGAAACATGTAGCTTAAGACTAGTTGAGAAACTGATATGTTAAGCACCTCTTAGATAAGTAGATGCACTAGTTAAGGGGGAACACATACTTCCAAGATCACAGTAATCATATCCCCTCAAGGCTCAAAAGCTTGACCATCTCAAGTCTGCTGAAGGACAAATATGCTGATCAAAGAGTAACCAGTTGAAAGACAACTTCTTAGATGATCATATGATTAAAGATGCATCATTAAAGTGCTAATCTACTGCATCACACAAGTTCAGAAGGATTGTCCAACAAGATTGTTTCAGAAGAGTTGTCTCAGTATACTTGAACCAGAATCTGTCTCAAGGACAACTATGTTGATGAGGTCAAGTCCAATTAGAAAAGAACTACTCCAAGAAGTCATGGAAAGTGAAAAAGCCAAGTCATCTGAAGAGCATGCCAACACTGCTGATAAGCAGAACTTGCTGAAGTTGATAAGCAGAATTGTCCTAGTGATAAGGAATGTTGTCCTTATCTCAGGATCATTGATAAGAAGAGATGTCCATGTTTGACCAAGAGAATCTTAAAGTCAGACATTGGGAAAAGTGCTACAGAGTCAAGACAAAGTTGTTACAGCCGTTTATTTCCCAAATTAAGGATATGTCACTATCAAGAATCTATCTTCCAGTTTGAAGAGTTCAAGGAAGACATTTAGGGCATGTTTGTTTTGGGATGGGAAATCCGGATTTGGATTTCGAAACTCCACCCCGTTACAGTTTGGGATTTTGATTCAGGATTTCAAAATCCTACCCTATAAACCCTATAAAAGTCAACCCTATAAATACCTACAAACCCTATATAAATACCTATAAAACCTATAACCCTATTCTATAAAGTTAAATCCTACCCTACATAAATCCCAAAACAAACACAAAACATAAAAAACATTAAGATTTTAAAATCCACTAGATTTTGAAATCCGGATTTCAAAATCCTCAAAATCCCAAAACAAACATGCCCTTATAGACATTTGAGGCTGCCTCTCCAACGGGCAAATCCTCAAATTTGTCTATAAATACAGAAGTGTGAAGACCATTTGAAGCACCTCAACACATCCAACTATCCTACAAGCTAACAAGTGCTTTCAAGCTTTCAAATAGACTATCTTAGTCTTCAAACACTTCATCCTAAGCTGAACTTCATTGTATATCCATACAAAGCTTAGAGAGATATCATATCCTTATACACTGAACTTCATTGTAAAGGATATCTCATTAGTTGGAACCAAACTTCAACCCTTATACCTTTCAAGTGAGAAAGTTAGAAGGTTGTAGTAGTAGAAGTGGAAGGAGCTGACTGTTGAAAGAAGAACAGAGTGGTGTGGTTGATCAAGTGCACCTTGGCACTATAAAACAAGTTAATTCCAAGAGTGAAGGAATTATCCTGTTAAATCAGGGAAAGTGGATGTAGGAGCTTGAGTCTCTGAACCACTATAAACTCTTGTGTTGATTTACTTTCAAGCATTAACATTCATTCAACACTGCACACAAACTGAACCTTCAAAGACATATTTATAAGACTGTGCAAGACAGATTTGGACAAGTTCCCTGAACTGGATAAACTGTTAAGGAGATTTCAGAATTAAAAAGGAGTTTAAACTAAAGGGCCAACCACTAATTCCGCACATATAACTCCCTTAGATAGTTATTCAATTGAGTACTCAATAGTACTTAGTAGTTTAATTATCTATAAAGAGTTAATCATATCAGTAGAGTTGTCCAAGACAACCTTGCTGAAGACTGGTTTGATCAAAGTTTAAAAATATTTGCATACAAGTGTATTCCCCCCATACACTTGTTATATACTCCTTTCAGGACCAAAAAAATGTGCAAATGAATAATGAATGATACAAAAACTTATCTACAATATTAATACAAATTAGGTGAGAGATAAAAAAATTTAGGGGTAAAATGAATTTTCTCACAAAAATCGCACAAGATAATCCTAATCAAAAAAGCTATTTTAGGTTTGATGGAAAGTTAAATATCCATCCCTTTTTTTTCCCCTCCCCATGACTCGAACCCAGGACCTAAGGCCTAGGTAGTGGTGCTCTAACCACTTGAGCTATCCCACTTTGTCAAAAAAAGCTGTTTTAGGTCTTTGTGAATTCGAGTGCATGTGGTGCACTCGAGTCCATTTATATATTAGTAAGAACAACAGTGTAACATAACCCAATGGTAGTCATATGATTAAATTAGCACTAAAAAAAATTAGCCGAAAAAAAAGAAAACCAAAAAAAAGAAAAAAAAATCAGCCGAAAAGAAATAGAAAGAAGAAAAGGAAAAAAAAAATACTCCCTCCGTCCCGGGATAATTTGCACACTTTGATCGGCACGTTATTTAAGAAAAGTGAATTTAGTGGTTGATGATGTAAGATAAAGGAGGGGTATTTTAGGTAATTTGATGATGTCACGTGTAAAGTGAAATGTATGGAAAAAATGAGTGGCAAATTTGAAAATAAAATGATATTGTGAGGTTATTAATTTTGTAGGGTATTTCCATATTAAGAGTGTCCAAGTAATTTTGGGACGTCCCAATAAAGAAAGTGTGCAAGTAATCATGGAACGGAGGGAGTAATAAATTACACGAGTGCACGCTTCTCTTACATTAATACACATAGTAATACACATATCTGTTATTCTACCTATTGTAAAAAAAAAAAAAATACACATAGTAATACGAACTTGCTCCTCAAAAAAAAAAACGAACTTGCTCCTCAAAAAAAAAACCAACTTGGAAACTAGTTTTCTATTTACCTTTACACGACTTTTCTAAAATGAAATGATGTTATTTCCTTTTTCTAAAATGATATTCTGCCCAAATCAAGCATGCCCTTCTTCCTTAATTACCATCTAAATTCACAAATCAAACGCCCAAGCTGCCCAGTTTGCGTCTTCGCCGGAAGTCCCGCCCAAAAAGGTGTATTGATTTATTTTTTTGACTGTACAAGTTAGAAAGATATTCCAGTGCTTAATTTTACTTCCATTTGGAGATTGACGTTACGAAACTCACGGATTCTGAAAACTTTCGCTTTTTAATCCCTCATTTCAGTGTTGCTACTGAAACGTAAAAGAAGAATAAACAATGGCGTCTTCATCGTCATATTGGGCTCTCTCCAGAATAACTAACCTCCAAAAACACTTAAACCCCACGCCAAAGGTACTAGTAGTAATATTTTTTCTGTAAAGTAGAATTCGGTGATTATTGGAAGTTTTCTGTTTCCAAAAATATATATTTAAATTCATCAGTGTTCTGTTATTGATCTCTCGTTAAAAAAATATTGATCATGTTTGAGTTGTATGTATAGGGCCAAGGGATAATTAAGATATCCCCATTAGTTTCAGAAGCTTTGTCGCTTGGGAAAGCAGTTGTTGCTCTAGAATCCACTATTATTTCTCACGGTAAGATGTAATGTTGATTTTTGATCTTTTCATTTTGACTGCCATCTTTTTCCATTTAGGGATTGATGTCAAAAGGCCTAATAGAGTTTTTTTTCGTAATTACATACATTTCTGAATCCAGTTATACAACAGTTTCTGTTAGTTTTTAGAGGTTTGTCAGGAAATGTGATCAATGTTAAAGCATTTGTTATTTGTTTTCAATAAACTAGGTTGTTTCTCAAGAAAGAAGAACACTCTTTTTAATTCTGCTTAAATTATGTATACTAGGAAAATTCTCCATTTACCAGAAACATAATGTTGTTACTTTGCATTGCATTGTTCAGGATGCTATAATTTCGAATCTTTACACGTTGGTCTTATTTATGTAATTAAATAATTTCTTCTGTCATATTTCTAGGAATGCCATATCCTCAGAATTTGGAGACAGCTAAAGAGGTGGAGGCAATAGTAAGGCAGAATGGAGCTATTCCTGCCACTATTGCTATTTTAGATGGTGTACCATGTATAGGTGGTTATTCAATACTTCTTTTTCCTTTTCTTTGAGTTGCCTTTTTTCCAACACAAGTTTTTTTTATCAATATTTATTACTCCGTATTTAATAAAATTGGAGTGTCGAAAAAATGTTACTACTATACAAGAACCTCGATCGTTTCAAAACTATTTTTATTTTCCTTCTCTCTTGTTATTTAGTTTCACTTGTTTGCAAGTGTTGAGAGAATAAAATTATTAAGAGAAAATTTCTGATGTGTAGCATTTGATTTAAGGTTTATCTCTGGAAGAACTTGAAAGGCTTGCTATCCTAGGAAAAAAAGCTCTAAAGACAGCTCGGAGGGACATTGCACATGTTGTGAGTTTTTACTCCTAATTTAAGCTTAGTTGTTTATGGGCCTTTGCTTTCAAAGTTTAAATTAGGGATGTTTGAACTCTTAAGAGTTTGACTATACTATAGCAGAGCAGAACAAAGTTTGCATGGTTATGCATCGAGGTTTCTATTAAAAAAAATGCCTCAGAAATTATTTGTTTACGGGAAAATGCTTTTTAGACCTTATTGCAAGCAACTTTCCCAGGTAGCTACTGGAGGAAATGGTGCAACAACTGTTTCAGCCACAATGTTTTTTGCAGACATGGTAATCATAGCAAGCTTATCAGAATTTATGATTCTTGTCTTCTTTAATTATACCCTGAGTAGTAGATTATATTTATCCTTTTTTTTAAAATTAAATACAGGTTGGCATTCCAATATTCGTCACTGGTGGTATTGGTGGAGTTCATAGACATGGAGAGAATAGTACGTTTATCTGATTACACGTTGAAAATGTCAAATAAACATGCATTATGCTTTGATGACTCCATATTTCCCATCTTGGTACTGATTCTTCAGAAAAAATTTCAAACAAGTATGTCTGAGTTTAAATCTTAAAAAGCAGAAGTGGAATTAATTTAAAACAGCAAGGCTTCCAGGGCCAGATCTTCAGCAGAATGATTAGAGCTCCTGATAAAAATATGGAGAGCATAGTTATCTTTCTGCTAATTGTGGCTATATCAACAAAAAATTGTTAGGTAGTGTCAGAATCTAATATAGGCATCCTTGTTAGGGGTATGGTTAATTTCTCACTTTGTAATATTATTGTTATTTAGTTATTTATTTTTGGGGATAAGGACCATTTTACTTGAGGTATTTTAGGGAGAGTTTTCTGGGAGTTGACTGTCTACAGGATTGAATAAACTTTTTGAGCTTGTGATGTTTTTCAAGCTATTTACAATATTTCAATGGATATATATCTTTTTTTTAAATTGCAGAAATTAGACCCTTTTTATATGTAACAGAGGATTATGTGGCAACCCTTTGAAATTGTGTGATGAAATAACCATTTTCAGTATGATTCCAAAAGCATTCACTTCATATGCATGAATCAAAATAAGCTTTGTTTTTTTATTATCTAGAGGCATTTTTGTTTCATCCTCATATTTCTTTTTACAGCAATGGATATTTCTTCCGATCTCACAGAGCTGGGAAGGACACCTGTCACTGTAGTTTCTGCAGGTGTGAAATCAATTTTAGATATTTCAAGAACACTGGAATATTTGGTAACCACTATCTAACTCCAATTGTTAGTACATATTTATACCTTTTGAAGTAATATAAGATTAAATCAAGTTAAATGGGATACAGGAAACTCAAGGAGTTTGTGTTGCTGCATATCAGACCAATGAGCTCCCTGCCTTTTTCACTGAAAAGAGTGGATACAAGGTTACTTCGTCCCCTTTTTTTTTACATTAACACTGCTGGATAATGATCATTTTTGTGATTCCTGCTTATAGGTTCACCTAAATTATTTGTTCAAAGCCCATAGAGCTAAAATTTTCATGTATCTGTCAGAAAAAGGGGGGGAAATCATGTATCTAAAATTTTAATATTAGCAGTATAATGATGCAAATGAAAGCATGAATGTATATATTAATGTTATGGGCCATTCCATGTGATGTTATATATGCCTTCGATAGAAGTATAATTTTTCTGATCAATATTCAGTTACTGACTTTTTCTTTGGTTTTTCTTTTTGATGTTTACATAAACATAGGCGCCTTGTCGAGTTGACTCACCTGAGGAATGTGCTCGACTAATAGGTATGGTTTGTTGTATAATACTATTATTGCTTAACTTTTCTTTTTTTGTGTTTACTTGCTGATTTAGTTTCCAAACGTCGTAGATACAAATATAAATCTTAAGCTTGGGAATGGAATTCTTATAACTGTCCCAATTCCAAGCGAACATTCTGCTTCAGGAAACATTATTGAGTCAGCAATACAGAAAGCTCTCTTGGAAGCTCGGTAATCTGTTTCTGATTATCTCTTCTTAGACGTATATCTCGTTTATTATTTGTTCACACTCTTGACCAATTGATGATGGACACAGGGAGCAAAATATTAGTGGCAGTGCTGAAACTCCTTTTTTACTTGCTAGAGTGAACGAGCTAACTGGAGGAGCGTCCCTTTCGTCAAGTATTCTTTTTTAAGGCAAAAACTTCTATGCACCAGTTGCACAATGCGACTAACGCAATTTTGACTCAAATTTGAACAAAAATTTTATTCAAAAAAATAAATAAAATGAAATACATAATGAGAAGTATTAGTACGTATGAAGAAATTTTTTAGTAGTTCCTATGAAAGTAAGTTTGTAGCATGAACAACATTAGTATTTTTTTAGTAAATAACTAATACTACATTTTATCATATGTACTAATACTTTTGACCACTCTTTTGTTATGATCAGCAAAAAACACATTATAGAAAAATGTTTGGCCAAAATTGGGTCAAATTGCACAAGTTCCACGGTGCAACTTAAATATTTCATTATCTTTACCAAATATGCAATTCCCTATCTCCCAAAAAAAGCCCCATCATTTTTATTTTGTTTTCAAATATGAAGTCATGTTTCAAAAGCCACAGTGAATATTTTGTTGAAATTTATATAATGGCGTGATCTCTTTTCTTTTAAAAATTAATGAGAATCAATGGCTATAAGCTAAATTGATGCTACCTTAATGTCTATTCAGTTGTTTAGTTGCATGAATTTTTAGCTATTTTTAAATTTCATTTAATCATATGAAGTTCCTTGATGGAGGATTAGATATTGCTCTTGTGAAAAATAATGCACGGTTAGGTGCTCAGATTGCAGTCGCCCTTTCTCAGCTGCGAGAAGAAAGTCGTAAGTGATTTTCACTCATTTTTTTATTTAAATTTTAGAGCTCGTTTTCTATGGCCTTTTTTCTGCAGTGAGAACTAGTGTTGTAAATGCTGATGATTAATACAAACAACTATGTTGATTTAATTCATGATGAGTTATTAGGTCTGAACAACAAGTTGGATTTGTTTTGCAAAATTTTTCCATTTTCTTACTTAATAATACCCTTGCTAATAGGCTCAGCGACAAGTTGAAAAAGCACTTGTGAACTTATGAATTATTCTTATTTTCAGGTGGCTAATGGTGCAGATGGGAGTGCAACATTATGATTGGAGAAGCCAACAACTCCACCGACACTTTTTTATTTTTAAATTTTATTTTGCAGATTTTCAACTCTTGCTGGTTTTGTTTGTTACTCTAGAGAAAGATTGTCAAGGTTGTGTTTGGATTGGATGATGACATGAGGATTTTTACGCCCCTTGGTTGGGCTTTTAATTTAAGTTGAGTCTTTTTAATAAATAGTCGGTGGGAGTTTGAGTTTGTTTAAACAATGAGTAGGATTATTTTTTTATGACTAAGGGAGTGTATTCAATAGTTTGACTCACTTTTTTTATTGATTTATTTGGATTTTTATAGATTTGACAGAATTGTGAATTTTTTTTTTTTTTTATGGATTTACATAGATTTTCATAAATTCTGTTATTGATGGGAAGAGTTTTTTTTTTTTTAAAGGTTAATTCTAAATAAATACACAACATTTAGTCTCAATATCAATTGAATCACGACCTTTAAAATAATAACAGAAGTGATCCAAGGTCGTGATTAAATTGATACTATGACTAAAGTAGGTGTATTTATTTAGAATTAACCATTTTTTTAATGTGATTTTACCAATAAAAAAAAAATATATATATATATATATATACTATATAAAATTTATATATTAAGTCGGACAGGTCGTGTTGGTCCTAGGTGGAGACACAAATGTATGGGGGGAGGGGGGGAATGCACTTGTGTATGCAAATTTTTCTTTTTAAAACAGATTTACCTTATTAGGGAAGTTGTCTAACAACTACTCTGAGAGGATAACTTTAATAGATAATTAACCTACTGAAAACTATGAAGTGATCATTTGAACAACTATTTAAAAGAGTTGTTAAGTGCGGAATGTGGTTGACCTTTTCTTTGAAAAATACTACTAATAAGTTAATTTCTGAAAAACTCCAAAGGCTGTTTTGCTTAACTTTGCTGAACTTAACTCTTTTAAAAGGATCTTTGTATGCAATGTAAGTTAGAAGTAAATGCAGTAAGTAAATAATACAACAAGTTATAGTGAGCTCCTACATCCACTTTCCCTGATTTAACAGGATAATTCCTTAACACCTGAAATTAGCTTGTTTTATAGTGCCAAGGTGCACTGATCAACAACACTCTCTTAGTGTTTTGATCCCTAGGATAAACTGAGTCCTAGTGCTCAACTTCTCTGAGTTAAGACTGCAATTCTCACTTAATAGTCATTAACTCCTTACTTCTACAACAAACACTATTTCACTTAAGAGGTAAGGGTTTGAAGTTTGGTTCCAACTAATTGAGATATCCTTTACAATAAAAGCAGTGTAAAGGGGTTAGGACATCTCTATGCTAAGCTTTGGATTTTACAAGATTGGCTTAGCAAGAAGTGATCAGGAAACTTGGGATTCTAAGAAATAAGCTTTGGTTTCCTTGAATGCTTGATTGTAGTTTGATAGCAGATAGTTGGATACTTGAATCCTTGGATCACTTCTGTTTTTATAGAGCAATTTGATCATCTATCCGTTGGAGAGATAGACTTTCAAAATGTCTATTTGCAGCTCCATTGAAACGGCTATGAAAGCACCCTTCCATTATTCACTGTGTAAAAAGGTTCTTCAATGGTTGCTTGAATGAATATGTTGACTTCTGAAAAATGCGACTGAGTAGACTTGTGTCAGTTTCCAAATTTGCACATTTTCCAAGGTTGATCTTTGGTAGAACTTGTACTTGTTCAACCGTCAGATTGGACAAGTACTCTGAACATTCTTGTTGCATGTAGAATGTTCTTCCATTCAATCAATGCTTTCAGTCTTTAATGCTTCTAAGTATTCAATGCTTGCTCAGGCTTGATGGCTTTAATGCTTCATTAATGTTGTCTTCTGAGACAATAACAATCAATGTTCTTGATCTTCAAATTGATCTGTCATAGCCCTTATCAGTGCCTTTCTTCTAATATCAGTTCAGGCTACTTAGATTGGCTCTGTTCATTCAGTCATGTTGTCCTCTTCAGTAGACTTGTCTTCAGGCATTCAGCAGACTTGACAAAATGGACTAAGAATATCAAGCTGCCTAACATTTCAGCTTTGAACACTGATAATCTCAACTTTTCTGAGATTCTAGACTTAGACAATTTTACTGTCTCAACTATCCTAAGATTTTAGACTTAGACAATTTCACTGTCTCAACTATCCCGAGACAACTAGACTGATGTACATTCTATCTATCTCAACTAAGCTGACCATCATCATTCAGGGGTTTTGGTATTTTAATCAAAATCAATTTATTTCCCAACAGGTCGGAGACCCTCGTGTCAGACATAAGACCCAGATCCGACCCATATTCAATACGGGGCGAATTCGACCTGACCCAAAGCTCGCGGGGTGGGGTGGGTACCCGCGGGTAGGGTCAATATTGCCATCTCTACTTCTGATCTTTCGTCTTCAGAGTTCTCTGAGAGAATCCGTTGAAATCTCTGATTTTTAGAAGAGATTTTGAAAAGTAAAATTTGTTTATATTTTTTTAAGGAGAATCAACAAAATACATAGAGTATTAAAATTCATAAACTGTTGAATACCTAAAGATTTTTAAAGACTTTTTAAAATTCGTATTGAATACCTCAAAAATTTTAAAGACTTTTAAAAATTTGAACAAAATCTACAACCAATACACTCCCCTAAATTGTTGCAGCTTCAGCTTGTGGCAGCGATATATTCCCTGTGGCCTCGTTGTTTTCAATAAATATTTGATACATTTATTTTACTGAATATTTAGATAGCATTACTATTGATTTATTTCTTTATTTTCTGATTTAGTTTCATATTTAAGCTTATGGTTTAGGTTTTTAGACTTTATTTATATGAAATTAGTTTTAGAGATATTATCTCTTCTATAATGTGTTTGCTCGTTGTTAGGGTAATTTGAGATTATTTCTCACGTTTTTAGAATTTGGTTTCAATTCTCCCTTTTGTCTCGTCTTAACTTCATCAACAATGGATTTAAAATCTATATTAGCCAAATTGCAATGGATTTGAAATGTTTGGCTTTTTAATTTTAACAAAAATTGGAGGGATTTTGATGAATTTGAAATGGATTTTAGGTCTTTAACTTTATATTTGAATCCAAAGGCATGCCTTCCACGTATTTGAAATTTATACATGTCTTTATTGACCAGAATTTAATTAAATTAAAGGTGAAGATAATACCAATTTGAAAGTGTGTTGGCTGTGTAGAAGAAGACAAAGGTGTGTGTTGGAAGTATGTAGGAGAATTTCTTGCAATTCCCACACTTAAGAACAAAAACTGATGGGGTTTGTTAGGGCGTGTTTGGAGTTTTGTGAAAGTTGAGGAATATTCAACACTTTAGGCAGCCTTTGATTCTAATCCACCTAATGTCATGACAAACACACCACATAGAAAAGTAGTTCCAAATACTAATTAAGGGTCACTTTCTATGTAGAGAGAGTAAAAGAGAAAACAAGACAAGAGTGCTAGAATGTGACAAGTTTATGTCTTCCATCTTTTTTCTTTTTCTTTTTAGGTAACCTAGTGATTTTTTTTTTTAATTACTATTAGATGTAAAATGGTGTACATTATGAGTTCGTAGTATGCATTTATAGTTCGTAGTGTACAAACCAATTGTACCTAAGAGTAAGATGCATATTTTTTTTTTGCATTAGAATGCAAATCTTCTCCCCTTTCTAATTTTTTAAATGCATATATATAATATTATACTTATACTTTGTATTTTATTCAAAAATCGATTCTTTCGATCTGGGAGAGATAATAGAACTCCCCCACCAATATTGGTCTTTAGTCTCTTAGTCGGGTGAAATGTAAATCGAGAGATATATGTAAGTGGTAGACATTGGCACCACATGCCTATCAAACTCAATTGTACCATGGTTCTTAATGTTATGCATAGCACCATGTTATTGGACTTGTATGATCAATATTTCATCATATAAAGGTTAAATTGAATCGGTTTATTATTTTGTGAATGATAGTTGAATGCGAAATCATCCACAAAAGGTTCTCAATATCATCAAATGTTTTGAGGAAAATAATAATTAAACATAATTTATGCATCAGCTTAAAAGAGTCATCAAACAATAAAAAATTCAGACTTCCAAGTTCCAAGGTCAAGTTGGAAATTGGAAGCTTTATTGATGATATGTTGCGTTATATTATCCATTTTTTTTTATATACATATAGTGTTCACATGACTAGTTAAATATCCAATTTATCTTATGGTATAGTGTTATACTAGAATGAAAATATAGCGAGTGAATTCCGTTTCATAATTGTTTGTATTATTTCCTTGTTTGTTCGTTCGTTCCACAATTGTTTGCACATTTTAAAAAAGATTTTTTTCATAAACTTCACCCTCACAATATTCACACATTTACACAAAATATGATTACTTTTATCCTCAATTCAATCATTTACTTTATTTTATTCATAGAAGTTTACAAAATTATCCGTCAACAATCCACTCGTTACACATTTTTTTTAGTTTGTGTACCCATAAAGTGGTGCAAACATTTTTGGGACGGATGGAGTATATCATAAATTTGGATATTGCGATATGAATATTGGGGTCTAATGTATTTTTTTCGGGTATCGCAGATATATCGCTAAATATTGATGTCAATGACTCAATATCGATATCGTTCAACCGTAGTGTAAAATTGGATGAAAATCGAGAAATATCGCAAAATTTTAAAAAAACACAAATTTATTTAAAATTTTATTTTTATATATTTAAAATTATACCTTTTATTTTATTTTTAATTGTGCAAGGGAATATATTCTCAATTCTACTAATATATTTGGTGCTTTTTTTAAACAGATGAATGAAATGTGTATAACTATATTCTAAGAGGTAGTACCAATATTGTTTGAACAAAAAATGTCATTTCACCTATATTTAGTCATTTTGTATTGTGTTGTCAATTGTTTTTCGTTCACCAATATATATATAATTTATTATCTATATCAAGCTATATGTTTGGTTTAAACATATAATTTTATTATACTTTTTAAACATATAATTTTAAACATATAGTTTGTTATAATAATTACTAAATTTTCATGTTAAAATTTTAATAAAATTTTTGTCATTTTTTTTCTCTCTCTTTTGCGATGTTGATATATCCGTTAAATTAAGATTATGATATTTATTGCGATAAAGATATTTTCATCTTTTTTATAACATTGAAAATAAGAAATATATATTAATGCATGTGATGTGAGTATTTAAATATTCAATTTATCTGATGCAATTCTCTAATTGGCTAAGCATAACTGAGGTGTACCGTGCAAATCAAATATTTTTTTATGCATCAATTGTATCATACAACTGAATATCTGAATATAGGGGTGAAAGTGCACACTAATATTATTTGAAACATGAAAGGTTAGTATATAAAAAAATATGTTTTTTTTTTTATTCCAAATGAAATATATTCTAAATTTGACAAAAAAATGTAAAATTAAAATGTGCATGCTAATATAATTCAAATATACGATGAGTGGGGGTGTAAATAAGTCGAGTCAACTCGCGAGCTACTCGTGTTCGACTCGGAAAAAAATCGAAATTGACTTGAAATTAATCGAGTCGAGTTTTGAGCTACTCAAGTTCGAAATACTCGACTCGAAAGACCTTAGTCAATACTTGTATTTTCTATTTTGTCATTAATATATAATATATACATGTAATCGAGTCGAGTCGAACTGAACTCGAGTTTATTTTTGTCATTAATTATATTAGAAAAAAAATTATGTTTTACAATCAATTTTAAAAATTATACTGATAATCGAATCCAGTTGAGCTCGAATATTTTTATGGAGCTAAACTCGAACTTCAAATAAAACAATCAAGTCGAATTTTAAGTTAAAAAACTTGAGTCGACGATACCAAATGCATTTGAGAGGGAGGCATTGTTGAAATTATGTGATAAATGATGGATGAATGACATCCTCTAGTTTGTCATGCACAAACAATTGAACAAGAACAAGTGTATATAGAAAAAGTGAGGGTTGGAAAATGACAAGAGATGAAATCCTAGACAAGAAAGAATGACAACAAATTTCAAGAAAGACACACACTTGTTTTCTCTCTCATTAATTAAACAAAAGGTACAAAAATGGGCACTTGTTCACACAAATTCCATATTCCTTCAACAGGCAAAAAGACAACAAAAACCCCTCTCACGTTTACTCCTCCACACCCTCTCCTTATTAAATTCAGACAACTCTCTCCTTGTTTATATAGCAGAGCAAAGGAGGCTTTTGCATGGGGCTTTTGGTGGGTTTTCGATCAATCTCAAAACCCAGCAACGAATTCGTGAGTTAACCTAATTTGTTGTTTCCAGGGCAATTCCTCTGTTTTGTTGTTGTTAATCTAATGTTTCAAGAAGATGGGTCATCGCCTGTAATGATGTCTCCACAGCCATGGCTGAAAGATCTAAAACCCGAAGAAAGGGGATTATACCTAATCCATCTGTTAGTCACCTGTGCAAACCATGTTGCATCCGGCAGCCTCGAGAATGCAAACACAGCCCTTGATCAAATCTCCTATCTCGCCTCTCCTCATGGCGACACTATGCAGAGAATCGCCTCTTATTTCTCCGAGGCTTTAGCTCACAGAATCCTCCGAGCCTGGCCTGGCCTTTACAAAGCCTTTCAAACCACCCGAATTTCCCTTCTTCTTTCCGAACAAATCCTTGTTAACAAAATGTTTTTCGACTTTCTCCCATTTCTCAAACTGGCTTTTGTCATTAGTAATCAAGCTATAATTGAAGCTATGGAAGGGGAAAAGATGGTTCATGTCATTGACATGAACGCCACTGACCCCACTCAGTGGTGCGCGCTCATACGAGACTTGAGCGCGCGCCCTGAGGGAGCCCCTCATTTGAGGATAACCGGTGTTCATCACAAAAAGGAGGTGTTGGAACACATGGCTCATGTTCTAACTGAAGAGGCTGAGAAGTTGGATTTGCCGTTTCAGTTTAATCCTGTTGTGTGCGTGTTAGAAGAGCTTGATGTCGAAAAACTGCGTGTTAAGACGGGGGAGGCTTTAGCTATTAGCTCAATTATGCAATTGCATACCCTTTTAGGTTCTAATTATGATCATGGGAATAGGTTCCATAGGTCGAAAATGGGGGATGGTTATAGCGACTCGGCCTCTTCGTCGAAAATGGAGGGCTTCCTTGGTGCTTTATGGGGGTTATCTCCCAAAGTTCTGGTGGTGACAGAGCAAGACTCAGACCACAATGGGAGAACCTTAATGGAGAGGCTTTCGGAGTCGTTGTACTACTACGCAGCGTTGTTCGATTGTTTGGAGTCTGCTTTGCCGAGAGCGTCGTTGGAGAGGTTGAAGATGGAGAAGATGATACTAGGTGAGGAGATTAAGAATATTATAGCGTGTGAGGGAGGTGAGAGGAAAGAGAGACATGAAAAGCTTGAAAAGTGGAACCAAAGATTTGATTTGGCTGGTTTTGGGAATGTTCCATTGAGTTATTATGCTATGCTGCAGGCAAAGAGATTGCTGCAAAGTTTTAACTGTGATGGGTACAAGATTAGACAAGAGAATGGCTGTGTGGTTATTTGCTGGCAAGATAGGCCACTTTTCTCGGTGTCAGCTTGGAGATATAGGAGGTGAAATCATGTTTGTTTATATGTAGAGTGTTTTTAGTGATGTATTGCTTTACTTGTATGTTTTCAATTTTGTAGATGCATTTGATTTGAAGGTTTTGTTCATCCAAGAAATTCAACCTATGGCTTCTACTTTTGTTAATTTTAGTATAGTTACTCTTTACATTGGGCAAAACAAAGTATACAATTCTATGCAATATGTATTCAAAAGACATGTGCTATACTTACTTTCTTCTTCCCTTCTCCATGATAGATTGTTCTCGTTCATTGGATTTGTGTGATTCTACTTGCTGAATTTACGTTTCAATCTGATGGATCAAGGTTTTGAGTATACAATATTGAACAAGGGGCAAAACCAGAGCACAAATACTTATATACAATATTGAACAAGTTTATTTCTATGCAATATGCCTTAAAATTCATGTGCTACTTGCTTTCTTCTTCCCTTCTCCACGATAGATTGTTCTCGCTCATTGGATTTGTGTGATTCTTCTTGCTGCATTTACGTTTCTGTCGGATGGATCAAGGTTTTGAGTATCTGAATTTAACATGTCTACTAATATTTTTTAGCATTCCTTACTAGTTTTGTTCATACAGTAACACCCATCTCTTCATAAAAGTAACACACTTGTGTTCATTTAATAATACAGTTTTTCAATACCTTACATACGTTGTTGGAAGAGCAAACATGTGTAGCTGCAGTAACACATATTTTCTCTTATAGTAACACAGACATGGGATCGAGTTATTTTGTTTGCCTTTGCGTGATTTTTGTGGGAAAATTCATTTGACCTGGTTCGACCTGCATAAGATCCGCGAGATTTTCTGTCTCCTTCCTACTTTGCATATAAGTTTCTCTCTTTTCTGGGCTGGTGATTATGGTTACAGTATGCATTTCTTTGTCTAATTAAACATGGTAATATTTTGTGTGTAAAGTATCACTTGTTACACACAAAAGTAGTAGAGTCCATTTGGCTTTTATATTGATTGCTCTGCCTCTACATCATTTCAGTGCATCACAATGTCATTCTTAATTCTCAGTTGAAGTTATAACTCAATTTTCTGGCAGGAAGGACACAAGTAGTTAACATAAGAATTATTCCAAAAATGGTGAAAATATTCAAGGGCATTTAGGGCCACCCCTCTTGGTCTTCCAGTTGTTGTAGCACGGGCAAGTCGTCTTGTTTCCATACGTCCCGGCGGGCACGCACAAAAACTTTGCACAGCATTTCTGGCAGAAGAACAAGCATGGCTTCTTGTATGCTGTTTTTGAGCATCTGTTGCTGCATCTTGGTGCACACTCTGCCATGTCAAAGTAACAACACTATTTCTTAGACGGAATTTTTCCAGTTTTCGTCACTCACCTTGAGGGCTAAGGCTCCCCTCACTTATACCATACTGCCATGCTTGCGTTTCAGAAGCTGTCGCCGCTACCTTCGCCTGTGCAATACACGATTTATAACGAAAATGCAATTTTATAAAGATTATAAATATTTGATGTAATGTAGCTTCTTAATATATCTAAAGTATTAATTTGTGCTTCTTTACCTGCTTTTGGCTCAGGATTGTGACAACAAAGATTAGATACACAAACAAGATTAATTTGCTACCCATTTCTTGTGTAAATTGAATGAGAGAGATGAAGAGTTTGAAGAAATATAGTTGTATTTATAGAGGGGTGGATGATTTCATCAAGTGGATGCCTTCACACTTAATACTACTTGATACACTAAAATGACCTTATTACCCACTCATATCTCCAAGAACCCTTCTTGGTATGAGACCATTTGTGTCAATTTTAGTGTTTCACTATCTGATTTATTAATATGTGTCATGTCAAAAAATGATCAGCGTCTCATAATAATGGGAGCATCTCATAATAATGGAAGCGATATGTGTTAAATATTCCAACAGAGTGGAACAATAAGTGAAACACGAGGCTATATACAACTAGACATTGATAATTATTAGTGTAGGATTGCAGAGACAATCTTGTATAGATAGAAGCAAGAAAAAGGTGAAGAAGTGATGTTTGCTTCTTGTAGGAAATACTAAGATCACAATCTCCCAATTCTACATTTCTTCCTCATAGGACATTCTTGTGGGTTTTCTATTTTGGATCGACGGTTGCGATTGCCATTGGTTGATCTATTTTCTATCAAGTTTTTTTTGTTGAATGCTCATCATTCCAATTTTTTTTTTTCATTAGCAGGATCAATTGAAATTAAAGCAAAACATAGTATGAACTAATTTATCTTAAAAATTGTTTGCACTTTTGAAGTTCGAACTTGAAACCTAAAAGAGAGCATATTCACGACCCCGTGGGTTGCTCATAATTCCAATTTTGAATTTTTTTGAAGACATTTTTTTTTTTGTAATTTATTTAAGATTGTTGACATCTACAATTTTTTTTTTCTTCATCTTCTAAACTTCCCATGTCCCAAATTTATTTTCACACTTTTTTTTTTGTTAGCACATTAATTTTCACACTTCAGATAAAAAAGTTTCTCACAACTCTTACACTCAAAATTCTTATTTATTAATCCTTTATATCATTATTTTTTCTTATACAATATCTTAATTTATTATTTTTATAGAGAAGAAAGTACTACAATACCCATACTTTATCATTTTTTTAATTTTCATGTTCAGATAAGTGTAAAAATTAATATAATATTATCATCTTTACTTTAACCACCCATTTAAGAAAAACAAATCATTTTTACTACCAAGTCCACTAGATGAGGCTTATTTTGCATATATGTGTATAAAGTAAACACACTATTCAATTAAAAAAGAATATATATATATATATACTTAAAATTATAGAAGGATAAAAGAGGAAAATGGCGAGTCAACCACCCCAATGAATGCATTCGGTGCAAAGATAAACACGATATTTATTTTCTATTTCAACATTTTCTCTCTAATTTATTTATTTTAAACTCTACACATTCTTGCTAGGAATATGTATTCTCTAGGTTTCTTTTTTATAATTTTTCTTGTAAATTTTAAAAAATATAAACACATTAAAATAATAAATAAAAATATAAAAGTGCAAAACCTATTTTATGTATCTATCTCTCCTAAATTTACAAGAAATTTACCGATTCAAAATTACCAATTTAGGTAAAGGGAAGTTATATAACTACTAGCTCATTTTCTTAAAAGTTTTTTTTTTTTTAGAAAATAATTTATTACCTCTTTTATTGCACCTAAATGAAATTATTGAGATTTTAATAAAATTACTGAGATTATAATAAAAGGATAAAGAGATGAAAAATGACGAGTCCAACCACCTCAATGAATGCACTCGGTGCAAAGATAAACATGATATTCTATTTTCTATTTCTTTAGCATATTTATAAATTATAAGGTCGCCTTGTATAAGAAAAATTGTACCTATAAATTATTACTTCAATTATTACAAATGAAACTAAACTAAAAATATAAAACGTTACTTAATTATGTTACCGACACAATAAATACGAGTGTGGAGCAAGATTAAAAACATCAATACATAAATTGAAAATTTGAATTTATGAAAATATTAATGAATTTATCGATATTGGTAAATTAAAATAAAATAAAAACTAGAGTTAGACTTACATTCAACCAATTGAGTCACAATTTTAACTCGATTTTAATGTGATGGATCAAAAAGTTTAATTAAACAATTGTGAATATATCAAAATTACTTAAAATAAAATTTTAGTAGATTCAACAATAAACTTGATGTATAATTTAGCAAAAGAATTTTAACAAATTCTACATTTGATATAAAAGTACATGGAATAGAATATAAAATATAATCTCATATGCTGCCGTTTACCGACTTTTTTTTTTGATGCATTATTGATATTGAATTCAATCTGTACAACAAATTAATCGATATAAAAAGGATACTGATATTTATTAATATTCTCAATACTTTTACGAATATTATAAAGTTTATATTGATGATCACAAAATATTAAATATATGTCTCAGTCTTGTAAATAGCATCTCAAATACATTTTTAAATAATATCAGTTGTTTTTAAGGTGCAATGTTAATTTATCAATCGTAATTATTATGTAAAAACAACTAATATTATTTAAAATCAACACAAAAATGTGCTAACTTACTCCAGATATATTGATGGTATGTATGTGAAATATTGAGATATTTAAGGTGGGGGGCATGTGCTAAAAGAAACATGGAATGCGATGGGAGAGGAGGCATTAACATGTGAAATCACATGCCCCTTGTTTGTTTGTTTTCTTACATATCTCTTAATGCTATCATATTCATAAATCAAATCAAATCAACGAATACTCAAGAGGAAAATTAGGTAAATATTAAATATGTAAAATGTTTATAATTTTGAATTTCTCAAATATAAAAAGAATAGCCCTAATTTAACTACGGTCTAACTAATTTTGATATAGAAAATTTATTTAGTTCAAAAATTAAAATGACATTTATTAAAAAATGGAGAAGGTGTTATTTTGTATAGGGTGGGGCTAATAACACCCCATAAAATGTTATACACACCCCAAATGTTAAACACACCCCATCAAAATTTAAAATTCACTTTTTATTACTATACACACCCCAATTATTTCTTACTTACCCTTCAACCCTCCTAACTAATAAAAATTAACTACATCTTTAAAAACATATAAAATTTAAAATTTAATTAACAAAAAAAATCAATAATACAATAAAATTACGTGTAAAAGTTGAAAATATTTTAAAAAATCAACTACATTTTAAAAATCATTTAAAAATGAAACAATCAATTAAAAAATTAAAAAAATGAAAAAATAATAATTAAATCTAAATAAAATCTAAAAAATAAATCAAATAAAATAAAAAATTAATGATTAACGATTATTTTTTTAAAAAAATAAAAAATAAAAAAAAGAAAAATCAACTCAAAATTTAATTAAAAAATAAAATAAAGCTAAATAAAATTTAAAATTTTCAACTAAATTTAAAAAAAATAGTTTAATTAATTATATTTATAATTAATTTAATTCTTAAGATTTAGGAGATTTTTAATTTTTTAGATTTTATTGATCATTATTCGAATTCTTAATTTTAATTGATTTTTTAATTAATTATATTTTATGATTTATTAAAAAAATAACGAATTTATTTTTAATAAAAAATATTTAATTTTTTCAGATTATTTTTCGAATTTTTTTTGATTTATTTAAATTAAATATTTTTTAAGATTTTATTAATCTTTTAAAATACTTTTCAGATTTTAATTACATTTTTAAGATTTTTTCAAAAAAATTGTCTTTAATTTGAATAAGGGTTACTTAGTCATTTTACAATTATCTATTTTCATTTTTAAAATGATGGAGTGTGTATAACATGTTTTGGGGTGTTAGTAGCGGTACCCTTTTGTATATTTAAATTTCTACAAAATTATCAGGGGTTGTATCCATTAGGGGGTGTCTGGGACCAGTTTTTAAGTTCAGTACTATAGTTAATCGATCAACCACTGACACACTTTTTTTTTTTGATATTGTACAATAATTTTTACATTTTTAAAATGAAAAATCATTTATAAACTTCACTCTAACAATATCTACAGTTTTACAAAAAATGTCATTATTTATTTGATCACACGCACACCACTCTTTACTTTATACATAAAGGATTACCTAATTACTCCTCAAAACTTTACTCAATATTAAACTTCGTTAATATGTGTGCTCCCTTAATTATAAAAGTTATTATGAAACAAATGAAGTATTCACTATAATACCCCCTCCCCGTACGTTTCATATTGTTTGTTATTTTTGTACTTAAATTTTATTTCAAAATATTTATCGTTTTAGCAAATTTTTTACATCTATCTCTAAATCACTCCTATATGTAATTATGTATCCCAAACATTTCTCCTTTTATACACATTCTTTCATGTTAATTAAGATAAATTATTCCCCATTTCCTTTTCTTCCCCTCATTTTTCTCTTTCTTTCATAATAATGAAGGGTAAATTTGTACAAAAAATATATATATAAATTAACATTATGAAATTGAGGAAATGTATATCATTCATGAGACACTTTCTTGTGTAATATTTGCACATTTAAGTGTGAGAAAAATTGTGTATCACCGATTAATTGATGAGCGAATGATATGATATTTAACAATAGAAATTACAACTGAAATACAAATATTGAAAGACATTTGAGCATTTTAATGTAAAAGATATTTTGATATAAGATCTACAAGAAATACTAAAATATAGGATACAAAAAATTATTCCTATTATCTCTTACCCCTTCAAGCATTATGTGGAATGAAGAGAAGAGGAGGCTAAGTTAGCTGTTGAAGAGGCCAGCCAGCCTTAAGGTGATGATAATAACGATGATGATAGTGATCATACCAATCCCAAACCTCCTAGTTCCAACAATGCGATGTACATTTTTCTTTTTCCGAAGGTGATAAGGACTCTGGTCACTCAAAGGTTCTAGCAACTGTGGATGTTGTTGAAACAGTAAAAGAAGCATCAACCAAATAAGGTTCATTTGAGCTCGAGGCACGATCTATTGATGCCGAGACTTCCATGGGGAGGCTAGTTTGATTGGACTCTCATATAAGTGTTGGACACATGTGTCACTCCTTCCATTCAGGTTGGCTTACTGAGCTTGAGAAAACCAATCAGTGGGACCACCTCACAACTTCCCTTAATGGATCCTGTTGAGGATATTGATGAGTCATTTTTATTTGGAGTTGATAAGGAATATCAATTGAAAAACTAGAGGGAGATGAAGGTGAGAAGAGTGCACCATCTAAAGAGGGAGATGATGTAGACATTGTGAAGGTTTCACAATATGAGAGGCATATTATTTTTCAAGTCAATTATGAACTT
Source organism: Galeopsis tetrahit (assembly GCA_963675135.1). NCBI lineage: Eukaryota > Viridiplantae > Streptophyta > Magnoliopsida > Lamiales > Lamiaceae > Galeopsis > Galeopsis tetrahit. The sequence continues at coordinate 39,191,249 of OY776122.1, forward strand.
GATGAACCCTTGCTGAAGGTGTAAGAAGGCTCTAATTCTTTGAGAGAAGTAAGCCCTATTAATGAACAAAGGAGAAAAGAAATAGTTGAAAATGAGAGCTGAACTGTTGAAGGTTTAAAGTTCTTGACCAAAGAAATTGAAGGAGAAGAGGGTGATTTAACTAACCAACTCTTTCTTACAGATAAAAAATGACTCACTCTTGATTATATCTGAAAGTGTGCTTCCTAGTGTTTAAGTAAAAAAATAGAACAATGTTACACTGAATGGTAAGACAAATAGTGTAACACAGACTTTAACAGAATATCACAATTGTTGTAAAGACACATGATTCATGTATTATGTAACACCAAAATACACATCCGCAAGTATACGGTGTATATCGTAGCGTGACAAATACAAGGTTGATCCCACATAGAGGTGTAGTGTAAAAGTATAGTTTGTTGATTAAGTTCTAAATAGACGGTGATCGATAAGTTTGAATGATGAAATTACCCCTAATTATCTACCAAACTGTCACAAATAGACAATAAAGAGTATAAGAAATCGATCAAGTTTGTTCATGCAATTCACGAAAATAAAAGAAAATACGGATGAAACTCAAGTAAGAGAAGATAGGTTCCAAGGCACATGCAATACTAATGAATCCATTTATGATTAACAATCTACTGAAGTGGTTTTGTGCTTTTTCTATAAGATTGATTACAAAATAATGAGTTAAAAGTCTTTTTAATCCAATTAACCCAGGAGAAATATAACACAACCTAGTATCTCTACCCAAATTGCATCATAAAACCCAATTAAGCCCCTAAGATCATCACACATCCTCCTATCTTTCGATCTCTCAATAAAATTAGGTCAAATGCTTGCAATCAATCAATCAAAAGAGATTTCTCAATCCAATTTCAATTAACTAAGATCAACACATCACTATTGTACACTAATGGCATGTTTTGCAATGTAAATCAAGCATTCAAATAGAATTAAACCACACAAACACCAATTAAGCAAAGTATTAATTCATAAACTTCATCAAAATTATTTACAAGGCCCTAGAACCAAAAGTGTTCTAGCCAACAACCAACATAATCTAAATAAAACAAACTAATGAAATAAACAACTAAAAAGAGAGATGATGAGAAATCTTAGTCTAATGGATGATGGGTAATTGAATTCCAAAGCTATTGACTCCTTCCTTACTTGATTTGATGGAGAATTGAAGAAATGGATGGTGGTTACCTCCAAGTGTGTGTTCGTATGTGTAAGAGTTCTTGTGAAAGGGGCAAGGTGTGTTTGAATTCAAGAATGAAGGTATTTATAGTGTTGGGGTAGGGTCTGGGGTTGAGAATTGTACTTTGGTCCCTTTAAAATAGTGAAAATGCACAAAAACCGCCGAGAACAGGGGTAACTCGGCCGAGTTGAGATGAGTTGAAATGGTTGTATTCATAAATTTTCTTTCGAGCTCGGTCGAGTTGGGTAGCTCGGCCGAGTTGCCACTCTTTGATATCATAGATCAAGGCTCGAGCTCGGCCGATTCTGATCATCCGACCGAGTTGAGTTTTTCTTCTTGCTCGGCTGAGTTGAGTAGCTCGGCCGAGTTGCTGGCTAAGGTGGTCTTAGTCCATCGCTCTAGCTTGGTCGATTTTGAGAACTCGGCCGAGGTGTCTTCCATGCCTTCCCTTCCAACTCGGCCGAGTTGGGTTGAGGTCTCAGGCCTTGCTTCTTACTCGGCCGATTATGTCCACTCGGCCGAGTTGCACTTCGAACTTGTTTCGTGCATAACTTTTGCTTCCGACCTCCAATCGACTCGATTGTTTTTGCTATTCCACTCCATTTTTTCGAGTCGGATCCAATGGTGTTTTTTCTCTTTGGTCCAATGAAGTGTGGTAGGTGTTTTGCTCCCAAATTTCATCGTTTTTCCTACAAAATTGACAAAACACCACATTTCTCTTATTTTGACCAAAACCATCATATTCAATCCATAAATCAATGAAAACAACATCAAAATGAGCTTCACATGTGCATCTAAATCATGTAAATTCCACCCGAATCAAACCCCCCCAAACTTAAAATGTTGTTTGTCCTCAAACAACTAAGCACTTAAAGCAATGAGGGTGGAATGATCACAATGGAATATTCAATGCAAATCACACATGCAAAGTAAATTGTGGCGATGTCTCTTTCTCAAAGTGTTTTCTCAATGGTGGTAATAGACTCATTATTGCAATTCACACTTATAGATCAAAGAATGCACAAGTACACAACATATTGTGATGGGGAAATAAAATCCAAATGCTCAAGCTCTCTACTCACATGATATAGTGTTTCTCTCAAACACACAAACGAATTGAGGATATGAATGCACTCAACAACCAAGTTATGCTATGCAATCACCATAAGCTTGCCCATATTCTACTTTCTACACCACTCAAATGTTCAACAATGTGATCAATATGACTTAATCAAGGATGTAACATTGGCTCTTTGGACAAGGTGAGATGAATTTGGGAATTGTGACTCTTCTAGTGGAGGACAAAGCTTGTTGTTTTACAATTTGTGCTTTCACCTTCAAAGCATACAACTTCTATCCTCACTTTTCATTTTCTTTCTTTTTTTTCAAGCATTCACCACCTTATCTTTTTGAACCAAGTTTCTTTTATTTTCAAGCTCTTGGGGCTCTTTGTCCCTCTTTTCTTTTTCATTGATTTTCTTTTCATCTTTTCTCCTTTTCTCCTTTTCAACTCATTCCAATCTTTCTTTTAAACCAAAGACATTTAAGCACATGTTTTTCCACTTTGTCTTTTATCCCCCACTAGATATAGGTATCAAAGGCTCTAAAAGGCTAAGTGGTTAACATTGTAGTTTGCCAAGATAATGAGGAATTAAGCTCAAAGGGGCTAACTACAGAAGATTTCTTTGGTTTTCGGAAATTTTGGCTAAGTGACTCTTCTAAACGAAAGATGGCTTATATCATATCACAAAGTCTTACACAATCATGCTTTCAAACAAGAACTTGGGCAAGTTCTAGGATCACTAGCAATAACCTAATTCACTCTCAAATGAACTAGACTGGATTAGAGTTCGATTTAGGACCCAATTCTCACCGGTTTATTCAATAGAACTTTCACATTCATCAAATGTCCCCTAAAAACAACACATCATGCATTCATGTCATCAAAGATTAACAAATATGAACATAACATGATACTACTATCCATCACCAATCGTGCATACATTCAAAGCAAATAGATATCACCACAACTACTCAACTATGGATTTCAAAGATTATCCATGCACACATTTCACCATAAATCCACTACCCAACACATGATCAAAACCAACTTAAACGATATAAGCATATGAAAGCAAAGTGTGCGCCGGTGAAAAATGTAACACAAATGAAATAACAAAACTATGCAATGGATAAAAACTAGTAGAATAACTAAAAGAAAAATAACTCCCCCAAACTTAGAATTTTACTATGTAAAATTTTAAGTTTGCGGCTACAAGTTGTTACCTCCCTCCTTGCACATCCAATGTTCTTCAAAGATCACTATTGCACCACTTGCTCCCTCTTTCCAAAGTTGGCTTTGCTTTCTTCTTCATTCTCCAAGAGATTATGTCCACATTGTTCCTCATCCATTATCTACAAAAGAGACTAAGCTATCAAAACTACTAAAATAAGAAAAACATGAAAGCAATAAAACCTTGGGTTGCCTCCTAAGAAGCGCTATTTTTAACGTCCTATGCCGGACGGTTTCTTTCTACTTTCAAGCCTCATCCAAGTGAAGTGACTCCACCATTCGAAGTTGCTCATTTCTAAAATAGTGCTTCACTCTTTGACCATTCACCACAAAAGTTGCTCCATCTTTACCAACAAGCTCCACATTTCCCATGGGCGTCACATTCTTGATCACAAAGGTTCCCGACCACTTTGACTTCAATTTGCCCGGAAAGAGCCTTAGCCTTGAATTGAACAACAAGACTTGTTATCCCACTCGGAACTCTCTCCTCTCAATCATCTTGTCATGAAACTTCTTGGCTCTTTCTTTGTGGATCTTGGAGTTCTCAAAGGCTCCATTTCTAAACTCATCAAGCTCATTGAGCATCATCTTTATTCTTTCTCGGGATGCCTTAAGATCAAGATTCAACTCTTTAATGGCCCAACGAGCTCTACATTCCACTTCCACGGGTAGATGACAAGACTTACCATACACAAGTTGGTAAGGAGATGTGCCCAAAGGTGTCTTGTAAGCGGTTCGATATGCCCAAAGAGCGTCATCTAGCTTGATGGCCCAGTCTTTCTTCTTTATCCCAACAGTCTTCTCCAAGATTTGCTTTAAACTTCTCGATTGACAAGCTCTGTTTGTCCATTAACTTGAGGGTGATAGGGTGTGGTCACCCTATGCTTCACTCCATATTTTGTCAATAGTTGATCTAACCATCTGTTGCAAAAGTGTGAACTACTATCACTCACCAGTGCTCTTGGAGTGCCAAAACGAGTAAAAATGTTCTTCCTCAAAAAGTTGAGAACCACCTTAGCATCATTGGTAGTGGTTGGAATGGCCTCAATCCATCTAGAGACATAGTCAATGGCCAAGAGGATGTAGGAAAATCCATGAGACGTTGGAAAAGGCCCCATAAAATCTATTCCCCACACATCAAAGAGCTCTACTTCAATCACATTCTTCAAAGGCATTTCATGCCTTTTTGAAATGTTTCACATCCTTTGACACTAGTCACATTTCTTCACAAAAACTTCACAATCTCTAAAGATGGATGACCAATAAAAACCAATTTGAAGAACTTTGTGGGCCGTCCGGTTTGCTCCAAAATGCCCTCCATAGGGAGATGAATGACACTCATCAATCACTTTCTCCCACTCATCTTCCCCTAGGCACCTTCTCATAATCATGTCCGAACACCATCTAAATAAGAACGAATCTTCCCATACATAGAACTTTACAGCATGATATAACTTCTTCTTTTGATGGAATGAGAGATTCGGTGGATGTGTTCCGGTGGCTATGTAGTTCACAAAGTCGGCGAACCAAGGACATGCTTCCTTGATAGCAAGAATTTGCTCATCGGGAAACCACTCCTTGATAGAGACTTGGACATCTTTTTCCTCCACATTCTCAAGTCTTGAGAGATGATCCGCCACCACATTCTCACACCCTTTTCTATCTCTAATCTCCACATCAAATTCTTGCAATAAGAGCACCCACCGTATCAACCTCGGTTTAGCCTCTTTCTTCTCAATCAAATACTTGAGGGCCGTGTGATCCGTGTAAACTATGGTCTTAGCTCCAACAAAATATGCTCTAAACTTATCAAAGCTATAGATCACGGCTAGCATCTCCTTTTCCGTTGTGGTGTAATTCCTTTGAGCCGGATTCAAGGTCTTGCTTGCATAGTAAATCACACGAAAAAGCTTGTCTCTTTTTTGACCCAAAGCTACCCCAACGACATAGTCACTAGCATCACACATGACCTCAAAAGGTTGACTCCAATCGGGTGTCACCAACACGAGGGCCTTGATCAAAGCCTCCTTCAATATCTCAAATGCCTTCACACAATCTTCATTAAAGATGAAGGTGGCACCTTTCTCCAACAACGAACACATGGGTTTGGCTATCTTTGAAAAATCCTTGATAAATCTCCTATGAAATCCGGCATGCCCAAGGAAACTTCTTACCGCCTTCTTATTGGTGGGTGGGGGTAACTTCTCAATTGCCACAATTTTTGCTCTATCCACCTCAAGTCCCTTAGCCGAGACCTTGTGCCCAAGCACAATTCCTTCCTTCACCATGAAGCGGCACTTCTCCCAATTGAGCACCAAGTTAATATCTATGCATCTTTGCAAAACACAAGAGAGGTTACGTAGACAAGTATCAAAAGAATAACCAAATACGGAAAAGTCATCCATAAACACCTCCATTATGTTTTCAATCATGCCATGAAATATATCCATCATACATCTTTGAAAGGTGACGGGGGCATTACACAATCCAAATGGCATTCTCCTAAAAGCAAAAGTACCATAAGGGCAAGTAAAAGTTGATTTCTCTTGGTCCTTAGGATCAATAAAAATTTGATTGTATCTCGAGTAACCATCAAGGAAGCAATAATACTCATATCCCTCCATCCTATCTAGCATTTGATCAATAAATGGCAAAGGGAAGTGATATTTCCTAGTGGCATTGTTCAACATGCGATAATCAATGCATACTCTCCACCCCACAATGGTCCTAGTAGCAATTGTCTCTAAGGCTTCAGTTGTAACAATAGTCGTGCCCCCCTTCTTAGGTACCACTTGTGTTGGACTCACCCACTCACTATCACTAATGGGAAAAATTATGTCATTATCTAACCACTTCAATACATATTTTCTAACTACCTCTTGCATGATGGGATTTAATCTTCTTTGACCTTGGGCTTTAGGCTTAATAAACTCATCTAGCCTAATTTTATGCATGCAAATATGAGCCGGTATACCCTTCAAATCCGAAATATCCCAACCAATATCCGACTTATAAGTTCTTAACACCCTAAGCAATTTTTCTAACTCAATATCATGCAAGTGCAAAGAAACTATAACCGGAAAGAGGTTACCTTGTTCGAGATATGCATATCTCAAGTGATCCGGAAGTGGTTTAAAGTCTAGCTTCCTCCCTTTGTCTCGAGCTTTTGGTTCTTCCTTAGCTCCATCTTTTGGTGCCTCCAACGAGAAATATGAGGGCCAAGTGTCAAGATTTTTGTTAGGAAATCCTTGGCACTCTTCAAGTAAAACCCCCCCAAACTTGGCTTCTCGTCGTATCTCCATGAATTTCTCCTCATTCTTGATTGGAAGCTCCTGTAAAACATCAAGAGAACACATATATTCAAAAAAATCCACATCATTAAGCTCATCAAAATTAAAATCAAAAGGAACAAGAGAAGGTGAAGTGATAGAGTTTCTTATGCAAAAGTTAAGTGGATATTTTGAGTTGCTTTTTTCCATGTCCATATCCGCACAAGCTTGAACACTATTGATCATGTTGCACTCGAAGCTCTCATCCTCATCATCCCGGAATTTGATAGCCTTGTAAATGTTGAACAAGATTTTCTCATTGTTCACTTGAAGCTCCAACTCCCCTTTCCTCACATTTATGATAGCCCCTCCGGTCGCCAAAAAGGGTTTTCCCAAGATCAACGAGATATACTTGTCCTCCTCCATATCTAAAACTACAAAGTCTACCAGAAAGATAAACTTGTCGACTTTGACCAATATATCCTCTACTATACCCAAGGGGTATATCATAGATCTATCCGCCAATTGGAGGCTCATCGTAGTCGGTGTGAGCTTTCCCAAACCAAGTGTCTTAAAGATGGATAGAGGCATAAGATTTATACTAACTCCCAAATCACATAAAGCTCTAAATGTACCTCCATCTCCAATGACACATGGCAAAGTGAAGGATTCGGGGTCCCTAAGCTTTGGAGGTAGCTTAGCTTGGATTATGGAACTACACTCTTCGGTTAAGTGCACCGTCTCATACTCCACCATTTTCCTCTTGTTGGACATGATTTCTTTTAAGAATTTGGAATAATGGGGCATTTGTTCAAGAGCTTCGGCAAAGGGGATATTGATGTGGATCTTCTTGAACATCTCCACGAACATGGCAAATTTGTTGTCCAAGCCCTTCTTCTTCAACGTTTGAGGATAAGGAAGCGGCACTACATTCTTGCCTTTGTCTTGTGGAAGAATTGTTTCCTCATTCTTCTTGCTCACATCTGTTTCTTCCTCTTCTGTTACCTCTTTTTCTTCACTCACTAGCTCTTATTGCTTCTCTTTCTCTTGGCCATCTCTTTTGTCAACACTCTCGGGTCCCATTACCACTTCCTACTCTTGTGGCATCTTGGGCCCTTCGTAGCTTGTTCCACTCCTTAGATTTATAGCTTTGCATTTCTCCTTGGGGTTGAGCTCCGTGTTAGAGGGGAATTGCCCCGGAGTGTGTTGACTTCCAACAATATTGTCAAGTTGTTCCATTTGCTCATGTTGTTTGCCACGTTCTTAATCATTTCCCCTTGTTCATCAAGTCTTTGCCAAGTCTTTTCCATGTAACTCTTGGTTTCCCCCATGAATGACCCAAACATATCTTCCAAAGATGGCTTCGATGAAGGTTCAATGATCATCCCGTCTCTCATGTTGAAATTCGGTGGTGGTTGAATAACATTCCTTGGATTGGCATAGGAAAAGTTCTCATGTTGCCTCAAATCGGGATGATATTGGTTCGGATTAGGAGGGTTCTCACGATTTTGCCTTTCGTTCTAACCTCTTTCTCTAAAGTCCCGGTCTCTTTGGTTGTTCATATAGTGGGCCTCTTCGTATTGATCTTCACTTGGCCCCACTAATGCTTTTGCCGTCTTAAGAGAAGTCAACTTATCCATTTTGTTGGATAAAGTGGCAAACTCTTCCGCCTCTTGAGTTGAAGCAACCCTTCGATTTTGTCTTCTCTCGAAAGATCATTGATTCCCGTTTTTCGCCATCTCTTCCAAGAGAACATACCCTTCCTCCGTCGTCTTACCCAATAACGATCCTCCACCCGCCGAAGCATCCATCATTCCCCTCGTTCGGTGGTCCATTCCATTGTAGAAGTAGCATATGATTTGGTCTAGTGAGAAACCATGTTGTGGACAACTTCTAATCAAGTCCGTGAAACGCTCCCATACGTCGGCTAGGGACTCATCATCATCTTTCCTAAACGAAGATATTTCCCCTCGGATTTGAATGGTCTTGCTCGGAGCGAAATACTTCATAAAAAATGCATCGACAAGATCATTCCAATTTTCAATGGTCCTAAAATCAAGGGAGAGGTACCATTGCTTAGCTCGGTCTCGGAGGGAGAAGGGGAATAATTACAATTGGATGTAATCTTGGGGAACCCGATTGATCTTAACCGTCCCAGTTATCTCGAGAAATTAAGACAAGTGAAGGTTAGGATCCTCCTTGGAAAGTCCTCCAAATTGATTATTTTGCACCATAACAATCAAGGCCGGCTTGAGCTCGAAATTGTGAGCATCCACAAGTTCCCGACCTGCTCCTCTGTATGGCCTCGGAATCGGACGGAAATGATCTCTCAAAACTCGGTGTGGACCATTCTCCTCATTCTCAATCGGATTTTCTCCAACCCTCCGGTGAAGGTTGTCTCTCACGGCCCTTTGTTGTCGGTTTCCACTATTTCCATTCGGCTCATCAAATCCATCAACCCCTTGGTTCCCTACTTCCTCCTCGACCTCCTCTACAATCGGGTTCTCTCTTCTATTCATCTCTTCCAACTCAACTCTTCTTCTCTCGGCGTTTCTTCTTCGATAATTAGCTTCAATCTCCGGGTCTAGAGGCAACAAATCTTGATGGTTCCTCCTAGATCGCGTGATCATAAGCCATGTCTATCAAATATTCAAGAGAGAGTGAGAATCACAAGTAAAATAGAAATAGCAAACACAAATATTTTTGGAATTTTGAAGAATATAGAAAGCAAATAAGATGTCTAGACTAGAACTTTATCAACCTACACTCTAGAACTACAAAACCTCCCCGACAGCGGCGCCATAAACTTGATTCATGTATTATGTAACACCAAAATACACAATCGCAAGTATACGGTGTATATCGTAGCATGGCAAATACAAGGTCGATCCCACATAGAGGTGTAGTGTAAAAGTATAGTTTGTTGATTAAGTTCTAAATAGACGGTGATCGATAAGTTTGAATGATGAAATTACCCCTAATTATCTACCAAAGTGTCACAAATAGACAATAAAGAGTAATAAGAAATCGATCAAGTTTGTTCATGCAATTCACGAAAACAAAAGAAAATACGGATGAAACTCAAGTAAGAGAAGATAGGTTCCAAGGCACATGCAATACTAATGAATCCATCTATGATTAACAATCTACTCAAGTGGTGTTGTGCTTTTTCTATAAGATTGATTACAAAATAATGAGTTAAAAGTCTTTTTAATCCAATTAACCCAGGAGAAATATAACACAACCTAGTATCTCTACCCAAATTGCATCATAAAACCCAATTAAGCCCCTAAGATCATCACACATCCTCCTATCTTTCGATCTCTCAATAAAATTAGGTCAAATGCTTGCAATCAATCAATCAATCAAAAGAGATTTATCAATCCAATTTCAATTAACTAAGATCAACACATCACTATTGTACACTAATGACATGTTTTGCAATGGAAATCAAGCATTCAAATAGAATTAAGCCACACAAACACCAATTAAGCAAAGTATTAATTCATAAACTTCATCAAAAGTATTTACAAGGCCTTAGAACCAAAAGTGTTCTAGCCAACAACCAACATAATCTAATTAAAACAAACTAATGAAATAAACAACTAAAAAGAGAGATGATGAGAAAGCTTAGTCTAATGGATGATGGATAATTGAATTCCAAAGCTATTGACTCATTTCTTGCTTGATTTGATGGAGAATTGAAGAAATGGATGGTGGTTACCTCTAAGTGTGTGTTTATATGTGTAAGAGTTTTTGTGAAAAGGGTAAGGTGGGTTGAGAATTGCACTTTGGTCCCTTGAAAATAGTGAAAATGCACAAAAACCACCGAGAACAGGGGTAACTCGGCCGAGTTGAGATGAGTTGAAATAGTTGTATTCAGAAATTTTCTTTCGAGCTCTACCGAGTTGGGTAACTCGGCCGAGTTACCACACTTTGATGCCGTAGATCAAGGCTCGAGCTCGGCCGATTCTGATCCGGCCGAGTTGAGTTTTTCTTCTTGCTCGGCTGAGTTGAGTAGCTCGGCCGAGTTGCTGGCTAAGGTGGTCTTAGTCCATCGCTCTAGCTCGGTCGATTCTGAGCACTCGGCCGAGGTGTCTTCCATGCATTCCCTTCCAACTCGGCCGAGTTGGCCAACTCTGCCGAGCTACTGCTCGTTGAGGTCGCAGGCCTTTCTTCTTACTCGGCCGATTCTGTCCACTCGGCCGAGTTGCACTTCGAACTTGTTTCGTGCATAACTTTTACTTCCGACCTCCAATCGACTCGATTCTTTTTGCTATTCCGGATCCAATGGTGTGATTTTCCCTTTGGTCCAGTGAAGTGTGGTGTTTTGCTCCCAAATTCCATCATTTTTCCTACAAATTGACAAAACACCACCTTTCTCTTATTTTGTCCAAAACCATCATATTCCCATAAAAGAATGAAATCAACATCAAAATGAGCTTCACATGTGCATCTAAATTATGTAAATTTCACCAAAATCAACACAGGGGAAGACTAAAACACTAAAAACAAACTGAACACAATGGAAATACTTTTAACATGGATTTTGATTTATAATCTATGTGAGCCTTATGGTGAAAACTTTTATTTATAAAGAATAAGTATAAATGTTGTGTGAAATGTTACAACAATACCTTTCACATACAACATAAACTATGATCTAGTACAAGCCTAAATTTGGAAATGGATTAAGTGTATGAACACCGCCAAAGACTAATCTATGATTACACTCTCGATATATAAATAGAAAAGTATAAGTTGCGCGGGAAGTTAGTATACTTCGGCACAATCTAAAATATGTAGTTAATGGACATTCTCCTTGGTTCTGTAATCTTCCAGGTTCCAAACTCTTGTAGAATCTTCTAGATCGTCAACCTGTATGTGACAACATACAAAGCAACATTTAATGTAACATTCAGAAAAAGACTTAGATAAATTAAGAATGGTCGAATTCTAGATGTTGTTGTGAATGCTAAGACATTTGAGTTTTAACATCTATAAGATATTTGAGTCTGCGCTCCTCACGGAAGCAACAGTGCATGACTACATTGAAATTGATAGTTTATGTTAATTAGGCCAAAGTCCACTGAATATGGAATGAAGATAACTTTAGCTGTTCTCAACACTATGGAGGACAATTCTGAAAAACTTTAAGAACTATCAGAGAAATTGGCCAAGCTCATGCCAATACAGCTGCTGAAATGGATAATAATTTTTTTTCCAATTGTGGAGGCAAGAAATACTCAGTAGAGTTGAAATACGTCTTCAAACCGTCTCAACCGAAGTTCAAAACATCAAGAAGTCAGTTCAGCAGGTCTCTATGTGTTAGTGAAAAGTGAACAAAAAAATATGCTTAAGAATCACAATTACAGTGTGTGTTCTTTGAAGAATATGGTGAAAAATGTGTTTAAAAGAATGAATGCTCTTCAAAGAAGGCAAAGGTGATGAGCTTAAAGCAGCTATGGTGAAAAAAGCTTCAGAGAAGTTCACAACTGAGGTGTTTGCCAAGATCTCTGAAGATGCAGTAGCCAAGTTCATTGAACAACTTCAAGCACAATTTGCAGAATCACTCAAGTCTTCTCCGGATTCCATTGTCAGTGAGAAGATGAAGTCCATTCATGCTTATGTTAGTATGAACAGTGATAAAATTTAAGATATTCATGATGAGGATGTATGGTTCCTTAAAGAATTGAAATCATTGAGTCAAGATTAAGCCTAGATGTTTGTGACCATGAGTGACCTTAAGCCCCAATACTTTGATAATGTCAAATATGGGGAAAGGACGAGAAGAGGCAAATAAGTGACTTGACTATTAGAGAGGCCATTAGAGAATCTTAAACTCAAGTTGAAAGAGTCGAGGAGCCTGAAGTTCAAGGCAAACAAAATGATCATTTGAATATTGAATACCTAACTAAAGAGGAGAAACTTCAATTAGTTGTGAAGAGATCCATGTCTTCTGTGCATGAAGAATAAGCAAGAAAATTGCAAAGGCCTAGAGGTGATCCAACTGACCTGGACAAGCCAACTGAAGAAGGGAGGTGAAGAAAGTTAAGAGAAGTGATAGAAGAGAGATCACTAAATTCCAAACCAGCCTGATAATTCCAGCTAAGTTCAGAGTTGATGAAGAAGATGTTAAGGCGCCTCAACCAAAAATGCCAAAACTGCTGAAATGACCAAAACTTCTGAAGAACTCAAGAAGCCTGAGTAAAGGGAACCAAAGAGATTTGATGATCCTTCAAAGTTGTTTTAAGAAGGATTTGGTCAAGATCCAAAGACTCTGAAGAGGGCACAATGAAGGAAATCATGGAAGTTAATCAACAAGATATAAAATGAGAACAACCTTCATAAGACCTAGGAGAGGTGCATCCTATTGGAAGCTGAGGACAAAGAGAGAGCAAGCTGGTGAGATGTTGATCACCACTTATTCCCATCACGATAAGTGGGTCCCAATTCATTTGAATTACACTTGGAAGGAGGTCAAAAGAGGTTTTGTATATGATTTCTATGTCATGGGAAAACAACTTGGTGATGATAAGGAAAGTGTGTATGGTCAGTATATGTTTGAAAATTACATGGATCTTTATCAAGAGTTGTTGGATGTAGTTGAGATGACCAGAATTGAATTTAAGGCTCCTGCACCTATTCCATATCCACCCCCTCAAACCATTGTTGGCTTCATTGATGAACATAAGATTTTGGGTGAATTCAATCAAATTATGCAAATAATTTATTTGAAGAAAAGTGTATGGGCTGGCTCAATATGATATGATACCCAGGTGTTGGTCCTGAAAGGAGTATATAACAAGTGTTTGGGGGGGGGGGGGAATACACTTGTATGCAAATCTTTTTCAAACTAGAGTAAACTGACTTCAGCAAGGTTGTCCTGGACAACTCTTCTGATATGTATAACTCTTTAAAAGATAATCAAACTACTAAGTACTATTGAGTACTTAGTTGAATAAATATATAAATGAGTTATATGTGCGGAATTGTGGTTTGCCCTTTAGTTTAAACTCCTTTTTAGTTCTGAAATCCTCTTAACACTTAAACTGGTTTTCAGGGAACTTGTCCAAAACAGTTTTGCACAGTCTTAAGTATAAGTCTTTGTAAGGTCATTTTGTGTGCTGTGTATGATTGTGTTGTATGTATGAAAGTACTTTGAAAGTAAATCAACACATGCGTTATAGTGGTTCAGAGACTCAAGCTCCTACATCCACTTTCTGTGATTTAAAAGATAATTCCTTCACTCTTGGAATTACTTGTTTTATAGTGCCAAGGTGCACTTGATCAACCACACCACTCCTTGGTGCCTTGATCCCTAGGATATCAGAGTCCTAGTACTCTTTTTTAACTCAGAACTTACTGTTCTTCTCTCAGCAGTAGGTTCTTTACACTTCTACTACAACAACCTTCTATCTCTCTTTTGGAAAGGTATAAGGGTTGAGGTTTGGTTCCAACTAGGTTGAGATATCCTTTACAATGAGCTCAGTGTAAAAGTATAGGATATCTCTCTAATCTTGTATGGATATACAATGTAGTTCAGCTTAGGTTGAAGTGTTTCTGGAAACTATGAATGTTCTAAGAAAGCTTGAAGGCTTTATGAACTTGTAGTTTCCTTTTGCTTGCAGGATAGTTGGATGCCTCCAATGGTTTCCACATTTGATGTATTTATAGAACAATTTGAGGATTTTCCCGTTGGATAGACAACCTCAAATTGCCTATATTTGTCTTCCTTGAACTCTGCAACTGGAAGACAGTTTCTTGAAAGTGACATGTCCTTAATTTGGGAAGTAAACGGCTGTAAGCAATTTGTCTTGACTTTGAATCACTTTTCCCAATGTCAGACTTCAAGATTCACTTGATCAAACATGGACATCACTTCTGATGATTGGTCATATGATAAGGACAACATTCCTTATCATTTGTACAATTCTGCTTATCATTTTCAGCACAGTTTTCTTATCAGCAATGTTGGCTTTGCTCTTCAGATTATTTGACTCATTCTATTTCCATGCATATATCTTGATGGTCTTTGAGCTTTCATGGCTTTAGATCAGTAGCTTTGACCTTATCAACACAGTTGGACTTGTCTTGAATCTGTTCTGGTTCAAGTGTGCTGAGACATTTCTGCTGTTCAAACCTTCTGAACTTTGACATATGCTTCAGTAGACTTGATCTTGATGATGCATTCTATTCAATTGATCTTCAGATAGGTTGCACCTCAACTAAGCTAACTTGATCAGCACAGTTGTCTATCAACAGACTTAAGGTCAATTTGATTCTAAGCCTTGAGGGGACTTGATTCTTGTAATCGTCTAAGCATGAGTTCCCACTCAACTTGTGCATCTAAATCACTAAGAGCTGCCTAACATTCCAGCTTCTCAACTAGCCTTAAGCTACATGTTCCAACATTCCTGAAACATGTTCATTTAAATCTGACTTATTTATTTGGCATTTCTTAAGGGGTTTTGGTATCTTAATCAAAACTTCTCATTTTATTCCCAACAATTTCCCCCATTTTTGATGATGCCAAAACCTATACATTCTAAGCAAAGGTGACTTGACTACATTTATCTTCAGTAGATGTGACTAAGGTCAAATTTCCTGAAAGAGATATGTTAGTGTAATCACCGTTTGAGTGAATATAGGTTTAAGT
Organism: Galeopsis tetrahit; assembly: GCA_963675135.1. Lineage (NCBI taxonomy): Eukaryota > Viridiplantae > Streptophyta > Magnoliopsida > Lamiales > Lamiaceae > Galeopsis > Galeopsis tetrahit. Next base: position 39,206,698 of record OY776122.1, read on the forward strand.
CAGGCAAGTTGAGACAATGAGATGTTATCTCTTGATTCACAGAAACATTCAACTATCATTCATATAATCATTGTCATTACAAGCATGATGATAGTCAAACAAACTTATCAAAGCATGAATCAGAGAAATTACATATCATTTGATTAGAGCAAAGTACATAAGAAAGACATATGATCAGAGCAAATGGGAAGACATGTGATCAAAGTAGAACATGGATTTAGCAGACTTGAACAGTTTTCAGCAGAGATGACCAAAACAACAATATCAGCAGCCAAGAGCAAATATTCATCCAATTCAGTACTCAAGGAAAATAAGGGTCAGGAGGACTTAGCAAGTTCAGAGGTTGTCTTCACGAGGTGGCACCATTCCATATTGTGCCCAAACTCTCTTCTTCAGCTCCATAGCCTCTTGATCTATTCCCTTAGGCCCAAGCACCATCCTATTCAGCTTCAGGATTTCGAAGAACTCTTGGAATATTTGTGATTGGTCAATGAAGCCATATTTCTTGGGAGGCATGTAAATGATTGGCTTAGGGGCATTGAACTCAATTCTTGCCATATCTGCTGCAACAAGAAGTTGTTGATAGAGTTCCCTATGATAGTCAATCATGAACTGAGTGAAAGTGGAGTTGGGATCTTCTTCCATCCATCTGCCTATGACATACTAATCATAGACAAACTCCCTCTTAGCCTCTTCCCAGCTGTCATTCAGCTGGATTGGAACCCATTTATCCATGTGTGGATATTTGGTGTCCATCTGGATTAGCAACCGAGGCTTCAGTTTGTTGTATGTAGCCCTCTTCCTCCTTGGCTTCTGGAAATCTGCTCTTTTCTTGTCTCTAGCCCTGTTGGCTTCCATAATTTGATCCATTTTCTTTTGAGCTCTCATCATGGCCAACTTTTGCTGAGTTTCAGCATCTTTGCCATATCCTTCCACAAAGAGCTTAGATGGATCATTTGCTAGCACTGGTGTCTTTCTCTTTGGTTCAGCTCCAAAACCTTCTTCAAATAATATCTCAACATTCTCTTGAGTTTTAGCAGGCTTGGGGCTTTCAGTAGACTTCTCAATCTCAGCAGATTTGACTTCTTCAACAGTCTTGTTCTTTCCAGCAGTTTTATCTTCTTCAGCAGTCTTGACTTTCTTGGAGGTAGGCACTTCTTCTACTCTGAACTCAGTAGGTAGGTCCAAGTTGTTGGGAAAGTCAGTAAATGTTTCAGTTTTTTCTTCTTTCCATTAGCCTTTTTGATTTTCCCTCTAGTCTGGACACCTTCAGTGGACTTGTCTAGTCCTAACACTTCACCTCCAGGCCTTTGCCGAAGTCTTGCTCCTTCTTCCTGAGCAGATGCCACTGAGTTTTTCAGAGCAATAACTAGTTGCTCATCTTCATCTAAATCTTCCTAGTTTTGAACTGCTTTTCCTTTTCCTTTGGCTTCAGGCACTTTGTCTGTTCCCTTGCTCCCTTCTCCAATGGTCAAGGCACCTTTTGCCCTTACTTGTTCTCTTTCCCCCCTTTTGGCAGCATCAAAGCACTGGGGCTTGAGATCACTCATTGTGGAGGCCATAAGGGACTGTGCCAGGTTTAGTGATTTCATCTCCTCAAGCAGATATACATTCTCATCATGTATGTTCTGCATTCTGTCACTGCTCAAGCTTAGAAAAGTTAGAACATGCTTCATTTTCTGCTCCACAACTTGCTCCATGGTTGTTTTAAGGGATGCATCAAGGTTTGCCTTTAGGAAATCAGTGAGGTTGGCCACTGCAGATTCAACAATTTTGGCCATCACCTCCTGAGTAAACTTTTCTGAAGCTACTTTGACCATAACCAACCTCATTTCCTCTGCTCTCCTCCTCTGAAGTGCAGTCTTCCTGCCTATTGCTTGCTTGACAGCCAGTTTCAAAGCTTTCAAATTCTTGTTGTGGTTGTCTCTGAGAAATTTCTGATCCTTTCTGACCTCCTTGGTGAAGGATTCCATGCTGTCCTTAGCTTTCTGAACTTCAGTGGAGATGGTTTGCAAACCAGATTCTACTCCACTGATCCTTGCCTCAATGGTGGGTAACACCACTTCTTCAGAGCCATTCAGCCTCATCTCTACTGATGCAAGGTTCTACGTTGCTCATCCAAGACCTCTGAAGTCTCAACATGGGCAATTTCCACTTGATGGACCAATGTGTCCAACTTTGCTGATTGCTCTCCAAGGATAGTTTGAGCCATGCTTGTATCAACCTGTATAGGGGCATCTGTAAACACATCATCATCAAAGATTTGATCAAGGGTTACACCTGCAAAGTCAGAAAAATCAAATTTGTTAGCAAAAATGCTCTCATCACCCTCATAATCTTTTGCATAAGACTCTGATACATCAACAGTCTTCTTCTCATTTTCAACTCTTTCTTTTCTCCCTTTATTAATAATTTCCTCACATACAGGGTCAGGCCTCCTCTTCTCAAGGGTTTCCTGAAGTTCAGATTTGACTTCAAGAATAACCTGCCCCTCCTCACTTATACCACCCTCATTTTGTGGTACACTCACTATCTTAGTAATTATCACATCTCTCTCATCCTCTACTCCCTCTGATTTTTTAGCTAGTTCATCCTTTTCAACTCCACCACCTAAACCTGCAGCTTCTTCACCCTCAACAGGGTTCAAAGAAGGCCGTTGTTGGGAGATCACAGTGCTTGGTTCTAAAACCACTGAGTCATCCTGAATGGTTAAGAGCTGGTCAGTGTCCAACTCTGCTGACACTGATGAGGTCTTAACCAAACCAGCTTCTAAGTGGGTAGCCTCAACATCATTAAGTTGTGCCTTGGGTTCAGAAGAACCTTCATTGGCTGATGCATCTTTGGCTTTGTTGCCATCTTTGGTCAACACCTCTGAAGATACAAAGCCCTTCCTATGGTAGGTTAGATAATGGATTGTGGGCTGTTTGGGACCAGGGGGTTGGGATCTGTGGGATCATTGTTGTCATCATCATTTGAGCTACTTTCAGGGTGTTTTATCCCTTTGGCAATTCTTTCCTTCTCTTCAGCAATTTTGTTTGCCACTAGCTTTGCAAAGACTTCCTCATCAGTCAGGAATCTTGTCTTGTTTACTCCTGCAAAGTGTAGCAGCCTACTCTCCTCAATTTGCTACCAGTTTTCACTTTTATCTTGTATAACTTGGGCAATCTCCATGATGGTCTTGTCTTTAATGTCAACCAGAGTTCTCAAATCATGGAACTGCCTCTACAATCTTGGGAATTCAGCAAGATTGGGATACAAACTATCCACAGTAGCTCTGGCTCCACCTCTGAGCATACCTTCATAGGTATACTCCTCCTTATCTCCACTAGATTGGGGACTTTGGGTTATAGGGGAGTTGGCTCTGGGTTCAGAAGGGTTGGCTTCAAGGTTGGCTTCAGGGAGATTGGGTTCAGAAGGATTGGGTGCAGCAATGGTTTCTTCAGTTGCTTTTGAGAGCAGTGTTTCTGAGGTGGTTTTGCTCAGGGGAGTTGGCTCAAATAGGGCAGCTTCTAGGAACTTAGAGTAATTCAGCATGGATGAGTTAAGGGGTGACACCAGCCTTGATTCATCTACTGCAATATCAGCCAATACATCTATTGGGCCTCTTTGAGCAGCTCCCTTAGGAGAGTATCTCTTTGTGAGGTTTAGAGGGATGATGGGTTGGTCTTGGGGGGTTATATGGGTTTTAGGAGAGTTGCGCTCAAGGTTTTGAGTTTCAGGAATCTTGGATTCTGGAGTTCCAGATTCAGGAGAGTTGGATTTGGACTTAGACTTTGTTCTACTTTCCCTTAGAGCTAATTGCAAAGTCTGCTCCTCCTGAAGCTCTAGCATCTTTTCAGAAGGTTTGGTCCTTCTCTTGCTAGCTCTTGAGCTTCCACTCCCTTCCTCATCAGGACAACTTCCCTAATCCTTTTCTCTCCTTTCTTCTTCTTCACCACCATTGGAAAATTTTCCCTTATCTCCTCAGAATCTGAGGGCACTTGCACTCCTTCAGCAACAACTTCATCCACTTCTCCTGAAGCACCAGAATTCTCCTCTGAAAGAATTTTGGATACTCTCTTTGTTTTGACAGCCCTTGCCTTTGTTCTAGTTTTCAGCTCTGGCTTCTTCTCAACCTCTTCTTCAGCAGGTTTAGCCAATTGCTGCCTCCTTTGTTCAGACTTCTTGCTAAGTTTCATGAACATGATTTTCTGGGCTGGAAGGGGTTTTGCAAATGTTTGCATCTCAGTATAATGAGAAAACCTCTCTATCAGGAGACATGCCCTAGTGCAATATCTCAGTTTTCCCTCCAATACAACTTTCATGTGAGATTTTACTTTGAACTTTGCCTTTTCTTTCATCATCTCACTCATGATGAAGTCCCTCCAATTTAATTTGATGCCCTTGTCACTAGCACCAATCACTGCAGCCATGATTCTAATTCTAGGTGCACTTACTTGTTCTAAGCTTCCATTGTTGCTTAGCAAGCTCTTTGTTACCACTTCAAAGAGATTGAGAAACTCAGGCTTGAGTGTTTTTTTGTGTTGTGTAGAGGAGATAGGTCCTGGAACTAGCAACCATTCTTGAGCAGTTTCTTGCTCATGTCCAGCACCATAGTTTTCTGGGTTCCTTCCTTCTGAAGGTAAGCCAAAAGCACATTCCAAGTCCTCTTCAGAGAATTTAACTCTGTGAGACTTCTCCTCCTCCTCACCATCAACAACATATGTCAACCTAGATGATACTTCTCCTCCAGTGGCCTTTCCTTTCCACTTGAGGAAGGCAAAAAACTCTGCCATGTATTGCTCTAGGCAAGAACTGGGCTTGCTTTCCATAAACTTCTGAAGACCAGCTCTTCTCAGCTATCTTAAGGTGGGGGTGATTTTTGGAGCTCCACTGTCAAAGGCTAGAATGGGGTCAAAAGTAAGGTTGTTTTTGTGACTGAGGTATGAGAAATCAAGGTCCAAATCCTTATTTGTGAAATCCACAATCATTTCCTGCCTAACCTTGGGTGCCATTGATGGAACAGTAAAAAGCTTGAGAGTGTTGAAAAAAAAAAATTAGGGTTTCAAGAGTGATAGAATGTGTGGGGAAGAAATGAAACTTGGGGGCTTCTTAAGACTTGGAGTATATTCCAAAAGGAATGTTTGTCATTAAGTAGGTAAGTCTTAAGGTAATTCAACGGTTGGCAAAAAGGAAATCAAATTTTGGATGGCCAGGATTAATTCAGGGGAGTTGGCCAAAATTTGATCCAACAGTTCAAATTAATGAAACAGTTTTGAAAACTGTTTTTATTCAAAACGTGGGAAGGAGTTAATATTAGTTAAAGGCTGGGGGGTTATCAAGGTAGATAGTGGCTCGAAATGTTTAATGCAAACAAGAGTTAAATATTGGCATTTAATGCATTGAAAGTAACTTTTTGGGTAGGGGACAAATTAAATCTTTGTAAAGGTGATGGCTTAAAGAGGAATGGGACAACCATTAAAGTAGGCAATGATTACCCAAAATAGGTGCTTATCAGACTAAGATTTGGTTTGATAGCCAAGCCAACTTATTTGACCCTACATGGACAAGTGTCCTGAACTCTCATGGACAAGTGTCATGAACCTTTGTGGACAAGTGACCTGAGTTTTGCTCAACTTCTGTGATGAGTTTAGAGTCATTTCTTCTGAATTTCAGAAGACTTGCCCAAGTCTGCTGAAGATTTCTTTCAGTTCCCCCTTGATTGTTGAACTCCATTGGGCTTACTTGTCCAACTTCCCTGGATCAAGAAGTCCCAATTCTGCTGAAAGTTCCAAGAACCTTGCTTCAGCAAGTGGCTTTGTCAAAATATCAGCCTTTTGGTGATCTGTGTGAATTTTTACCAATTTGATGTCCTTCTTCTCCACATGGTCTCTAATGAAGTGATGTTTGATGTCTACATGCTTGCATCTTGTGTGTAGCACTGGATTTTGTGATATTGCAATAGCATTGTTGTTATCACAGAAGATTGGTACTCCAGTTGAGTTGACATTGTAGTCTCTAAGTTGTTGTCTCAACCAAAGGATTTGAGCACAACAACTTCCAGCTGCAACATATTCAACTTCAGTAGTGGAAGTGGCCACAATGTTTTGTTTCTTTGAGAACCAAGAAATGAGCTTGTTTCCCAAGAATTGACATTTTCCTGAAGTGGACTTCCTATCAATTCTGCATCTACCATAATCAGAATCTGAGTAGCCAGTTAACTCAATGTTGTCATCAACAGGGTACCAGAGGCCTAAATTTTCAGTGCCTTTGAGATACCTCAAGATACTTTTAGCAACCTCTAGATGGCTCTTCTTAGGATTGACTTGAAACCTTGCACATACACCTACTGCAAAGGTGATGTCAGGTCTGCTAGCAGTAAGATAGAGGAGGGAACCAATGATTCCTCTATATTCAGTAGAGTTGGTTGGAACACCACTCTCATCAAGATCTATCTTCCAATTTGTATTAATTGGGATCCTTACTGGCTTGCTAGTAGCACACCCTAACTTTTTGATCATTTCTCTGGTGTACTTAGCTTGATTGATGAAGATTCCTTATTTTGATTGCTTGACTTGAAGACCCAAGAAGAAATTCATCAACCCCATCATTGACATCTCAAACTTGCTTTGCATGAGTTTTGAGAACTTCTCACACATCTTCTCATTTGGAGATCCAAATATGATGTCATCAACATATATTTGGACAAGCAAGATGTCATCTCCTTCACAGATTCTGAACAAGGCTCTGTCTACTGTTCCTTTGACAAAACCACGATCTAATAAGAACTGCGACAGTGTATCATACCAAGCTCTTGGAGCTTGCTTGAGTCCATAAAGAGCTTTCTTCAATCTGTAGACTTGGTTTCCTGTTTCAAAACCAGGGGGTTGCTCAACATAGACTTCTTCCTTCAGCACTCCATTCAAGAAAGCACTCTTGACATCCATTTGATAGACTTTGAACCTTTTGTGGGCAGCATAAGCTAATAATAGCCTTATTGCTTCAAGCCTTGCCACTAGTGCAAAAGTCTCATCATAGTCAATGCCTTCTGATTGACAGTAACCCTTGGCTACCATTCTGGCCTTGTTTCTGACTATCACATCATTCTCATTCTTCTTGTTCTTGAACACCCATTTGGTTCCAATAACATCTTGATGTGATGGTCTGTCAACCAGCTCCCAAACATCATTCCTTGTAAACTGGTTTAGCTCTTCTTGCATGGCTGTAATCCAGTTTGCATCTTGAAGTGCTTCATCAATATCCTTTGGTTCCTGTTCTGATTATGAACTGGGATTGGATCATTCAGTTCATCATTTCCTTCAATGGGGTTTTCCTCAGGGATATTGCCTTTAGGAGTGTTGTCCAGTCTAGTGATTTCAGGAGGAATGGTCTGGACAACATCTATGAACATAGTATCTTTGTCTTTTAAGCTCAGTCTGGTTGTCCTTTGTGTGATGTCATCAGTATCCAGGTTCTTATTCCTGATCTCAAGGATAGATTCATCAAACACAACATGGGGTGTTTCTTCCACAATAAGGTTTTTACAGTTGTAGACTCTGAAAGCTCTACTGATTTGAGAATATCCAAGAAATATCACTTCATAAGTTTTGCTATCAAAAGCTTTCAACAGCTCTTTCCCATTGTTGTGAATGAAACACTTGCAACCAAATATGTGAAAGTAAGATACTTTAGGCAATCTTCCTTTCCAGAGTTCATAAGGGGTTTTGCCTTGACCCTTAGTAATCAAACATCTATTCTGAGTATAACATGCAGTGTTTATAGCTTCAGCCCAAAACCTCTTAGGTAGATTTGAATCCGCAATCAAAGTTCTAGCAGCCTCTTTAAGAGTTCTATTTCTTCTTTCTGCTACCCCATTCTGCTGAGGGGTTCTAGCTGCTGAAGTTGCATGGGCTATTCCATTTTCAGTGCAATACTCATTGATGTATGAATTAATGAACTCAGTTCCTTTATCAGATCTTATCTTGATAATGTTGAGGCTCTTCTCATTTGACAGTCTCTTTAATAGTTCAGGGAGTTTGACTTGTGTTTCCTTCTTATTAAGGAGAAATACTACCAATGTGAACCTAGAGAAGTCATCTACTACAACCAATGTGTATTTTCTGCCATTTATGCTTGCAGGGGTAATTGGTCCAAATAAGTCCATATGTAACAGTTCAAGTACCCTTTCAGTAGAGATGACTGGTTTGCCTTTAAATGAAGCTTTAACCTGTTTTTATTCTTGACATGGTTTACAACCATGTTCTTTAATGAAAACTTCATTATGCAGTCCTTTAACTAATGCATTTCTAGCAAGCTTGTTCATGGATTTAAAGTTCAGGTGGTTTAGTCTTTTATGCCATAACCAACTTTGCTCATTTGAGCTTTTGGCAATAAAGCATGCAGCATCAGTAAACTTGTCCCAGTCAGCAAAATACACATTTCCTTTCCTAGTTCTAGTCAGTAAGGTTTGTTGAGTTTTATCTTTGATTAAGCATTTTCCACTAGTGAACTCAACATTATATCCTTTATCACAGAACTGACTTATACTTAGGAGATTATATTTGAGACCAGCCATATAAGATACATTGGATACTTTGATATTACCAATTATCAAGGTACCATAACCTTTTGTAGTTGCTTGTGAGCTGTCTCTAAATGTGACATTTGGGCCTTCTTTTTCAATAAATTCAGTGAGGAGGTTCTTGTTTCCAGTCATGTGCCTTGAACATCCACTGTCCAAGTACCATGCTGACTTTTTGTTCAAGCTCCTTAGCCTTTTGTGGCCCAATGGTACCTGCATTTATCAAGCTTTAGGCACCATTTGCATTTTGGGTCCTGAGAGGTTAGCTGTACCTTTAGGAACCCAAACATGCCTAATTACCCTGATTGATTCAAGGTGGCTAAGTCGTTTTCCTCTAGCATCTATGTTGGGAATAAAATGAGATATGTTTTGATTCAATACCAAAACCCCCTGAGACATGCCTAAGTCTAAGATGATTATGTTCTAAGCATGTTAGAACATATAGAATAAGGCTAGATGAGGAGCTCATATGTTAGGCAGCTCTTAGATGATTAGATGCACAGTTTGAGGGGGAACATATGCTTTAAAGACTATCAAGAACAAATCCCCTTAAGGCTCAAATTCTGGAACAATCACCAAAGCTATTGAAGGACAAGTATGCTGATCAGGAGAGTTGTCCAGAAGAGTTATCTTAGTGCAATTGAACCAGAACAAGTGTTCTGAAGCTTAAAGGTCAACTATGCTGAAGAGATGAAGACAACTACACCCTAAAAGACTTCAAAGAATGATGCTAAGATCAATTCCAAGTGAAGCAAAGGGTAAAGAGCCAAGTCATCTGAAGAGAGCAAGCCAACTATGCTGATAAGCAAGTATGCTGATAGTGATAAGCAGAGTTGTCCATTTGATAAGGAATGTTGTCCTATCATTGGATCAACCTTCAGAAGCCATGTCCAAGTCCTAACAAATGAATCTTAAAGTCAGACATTGGGAAGAGTGCTGCAGAATGAAGACAAAGTCTTAACAGCCGTTTATTACCCAAATGAGGACATGTCACTATCAAGAATCTGTCTTCCAGTTTTTGAAGAACTCAAGGAAGACATTTATAGCAATTTGGGACTGCCTCTCCAACGAGCAAATCCTCAAATTTGTCTATAAATACAGAAGTGTGAAGACCATTTGAAGCACCAACCTTGAATCCATTCTACATCCAACTGAACAAGCATTCTGAAGCTTCAAAAGTCATAAGACATTCTTAGTCTTGAAACACTTCTTCTAAGGTGAACTCATTGTATATCCATACAAAGCTTAGAGAGATATCCTAATCCTTATACACTGACCTTCATTGTAAAGGATATCTCATTAGTTGGAACCTTACTTCAACCCTTACCCCTTTCAAGTGAGAAAGTGAGAAGGTTGTAGTAGTAGAAGTGGTAGGAACTAACTGTTGAGAGAAGAACAGTTCAGTTCTGAGTTGAGAAGAGGGTACTAGGACTCTAGACATCCTAGGGATCAATTCACCAAGGAGTGGTGTTCTTGATCAAGTGCACTTTGGCACTATAAAATAAGTTAATTCCAAGGGTGAAAGAATTATCCTGTTAAATCAGGGAAAATGGATGTAGGAGCTTGAGTCTCTGAACGACTATAAACTCTTGTGTTGATTTACTTTCAAAGTACTTTCATACATTCAACACTGCACAAAACTGATCTTTCAAAGAACATATATTCAAAGACTGTGCAAAAACTGTATTGGACAAGTTCCCTGAAAATTGGACTATATTGCTTAAGTGATTTCAGAACTTAAAGGAGTTTGAACTAAACGACCAACCACTAATTCCGCACTTATAACCAACTTAGATAGTCATTCAAATAAGCACTCAATAGTACTTAGTAGCTTGGTTATCTTTGAAAAGGTTATACATCTTCAGCAGAGTTGTCCATGACAACATTGCTGATCTCTGGTTTGATCAAAGTTTGAAAGAATTTGCATACAAGTGTATTCCCCCCCATACACTTGTTATATACTCCTTTCAGGACCAACAAGTGGTATCAGAGCAGGGGTTCAAGGACCACTGCTTCTGAAAATCCATCTTGATTTTCAAAATCACATATTTGGTGTGGTCACTGAACTGATCTATCTGAAATCCTATTATTTGACTAACATCTTACTCTTAAGCTATGGCCAACAACAATGTTGTTCCTAATGATGCTGTTCAAGGAATCAACAATATGGCCACCAATCCAGTCAACCATATATCACATCACAAGTTGCCCATGTTCTCAATTGAGAACTATGACTTCTGGAAGATCAGAATGAGAGCTCATCTTGCATCTCTTCATACTGACATGCTAAGAGTGATAACAAGAGGACCCTACATGTTCACTCAAATCAACCCCAGATTAACTGAAGACTAAAGAGCTGATATAAGGGAAGAGATTCCTAAAGATGAAGATGACTTCACTGCTGAAGAGAAAAGAAAAGATAACTTGAACTATCTTGCAATGAATACTCTCTATCAAACTATTCCAGATGCAATCATGAGAAGAGTTTACCACTGCACAACAGCCAAAGAAATTTGGGATACTCTTGCTGAAATGTGTGAGGGTACTGAAAAGATAAAGGAGAACAAGCTCCAAGTGGCTGTGCAGAAGTTTGAGCAGTGCTCAATGGAGCCAGATGAGTCCATTGACAAGTTTGCTGGTAGATTCACTGATGTGATGAATGAAATCAACTCATTGGGCAAGGTGTACTCCAGGAGAGAAGTTGGATTAAAAATCCTGAGAAGTCTCACTCAATAGTGGGATGTATATCCTGTAATGTTGCAGAACACCAAGGATCTCTCCTCCATGCCCATGCAACAAATCTTCTCAGAACTCAAAGCATATGAGTTTGACCTCAACAGAAGAAAGCCAGCAGAGGAGTCTTCTCTACCAACCAAGGGAGTGGCATTTAAAGCCAAAACTGCTGAACCAGAAATGCAGTCTACTCCAAGATCATCAAAGTCAGTCTCCAAGGCTGAAATGAAGGAAGAGATGGCCCTCATGGCAAGGAGGTTTGACAAACTCAATTCAAGGTTTGGTAGATACAAGAAGTTCTACCAAGATAACAAATTCAGGAGAAGGTACAACTCTCCTGAAGATCAGGCTAAGGACAAAAAGCCTGAAGAGAAAAGATCAGAGGACAAGTACTCTGATAGGAGAAGGTCCAGTAGAGCTGACCCTTCATCATCTAAAGGAAGAGATGAATCCAAGAAAGATGATGATGAAGACTTGTGCTATAATTACAAGAAGAAAGGGCACTTCCAGTATGACTGCCCTGAATTAAGCTCTAAAGAAAGAAGAGAAAGACAAGCAAAGAGAGACAGAAAGTTCACCAATAGGAAGGCCATGATGGCTGGTGAAGAATCTGATGATGCTGAAAGCTTCAACTCTTCTGATGGACTGTTCTCAAACAGTGATGATGATGATGATGTGTGCAACATGGCTATTGAGGATGATGAGGTATCCTCCACTTCTAGCTCACCATCATTTCTATCACAAAACACTAGTGAAGTCAACTTGAAACTTTCCTTTGGAAAGTTAATGGAAGATTTCACTAGGCTGCAAGAATTTCATGACAATTGTGTGAGAGAAAATGAAAGACTTTCAATTGAGCTTTCAAAACCTGCTGAGACAGTAGTTGACATTAAATCTACTGAGTTGTACCAACAAGTCTTGAGAGAGTTGACCAACAAGGACAGATTGATGCTCAATTACTTACCTAGAAGAGAAAAGAGTTTGAATTAAAAATTCTTCAAGCAAAATTTGAAAACCTCTCACATGAGTATGACATTCTCAAATCAAGTGAAGAGAGCCTGAAATTAATGATGTCTGCTTTGAACAAATCCTCTAGAGCAATAGAGGAAATTCAAAGTTATCAAAGACCTATGGCTCAAAGAAGTGGATTAGGTTTTGATCCATTTGAATCTTCACCTTGTCTTAGTGTTGCTTCAACAAGTAACACTAAGAAAATCTTTGTTAAATCAGTGGCACAACAAGCTGAAAATGAAATAATTCAGCCACTGAACAAAGGAAAGGGCAAAATGACTGAAATGCCTACTCAAGTGCTTCAGGAGACTAGGCCCAAACCTAAGGAAATGGCCAAAGTCCCTGAACACAAGAGGAATGTTGGTCAGCAGAGTAGACCCAATGGAAGGGCAACTCTCCTGAACAATGTTCAGAGGAGTTATCTAAGGTATAATCAGCCAAGGCCAACTCTTCTGAGAAAGCCTCAGCTGAATAGACCTAAGGACAACCATCCTCAAAGGCAGAATACAATGAGACAACCAAAACCCTTCATGCCAAAGGGCAATGGTCATAAAAAGGCCTTTCCTCAAAGATTTCATCAAGTTACACAAAGAACTCATAAGTTCAGGAGATTTGACAACTCTCCTGAAACTTACAGAGTTAATACTTTCACCCACACCTTCCCAAAAATATTAAAGGGAAAGGCAATGTATGTTGATGCACAAGGAAAACAACTTAGCCACCTTGAATCAATCAGGGTAATTAGGAAAGTTTGGGTTCCTAAAGGTACAGTTAACCTCTCAGGACCCAAAATTCAAAGGGTACCTAAAACTTGCTAATTGCAGGTACCTATGGGCCACAAGAAGAGGAGTGTGAGCAAAAAGTCAGCATGGTATCTTGACAGTGGATGTTCAAGGCACATGACTGGAAACAAGGAACTCCTCACTGATTTTATTTAAAAAGAAGGCCCAAATGTCACATTTGGAGACAACTCACAAGCAACAACAAAAGGTTATGGTACTTTGATGATTGGTAACATCAAAGTATCCAATGTGTCTTATGTAGCTGGTCTCAAATATAATCTCCTAAGTATCAGTCAATTCTGTGATAAAGATTTCAATGTTGAGTTCTCAAGTGGAAAATGCTTAATCAAAGATAAGACTCAACAAACTCTATTGACTGGAACTAGGAAAGGAAATGTGTATTTTGCAGACTATGACAAGTCTACTGATGCTGCATGTTTCATTGCTAAGAGCTCTAGTGAACAAAGTTGGTTATGGCATAAGAGGCTAAACCACCTGAACTTCAAATCAATGAACAAACTTGCCAGAAATGCATTAGTTAAAGGACTGCCTAATGAGGTCTTCATTAAAGAACATGTATGTAAACCATGTCAAGAAGGAAAACAGATTAAAACCTCATTTAAAGGAAAACCAGTCATCTCTACTGAAAGGGTACTTGAACTTTTACATATGGACTTATTTGGACCAATTACCCCTTCAAGCATAAATGGAAGGAAATACACACTGGTTGTAGTAGATGACTTCTCTAGGTTCACATGGGTAGTATTTCTCCTTAATAAAAAGGAGACACAAGTCAAACTGCCTGAACTTTTAAAGAGACTGTCAAATGAGAAAAGCCTTAGCATTATCAAGATAAGATATGATAAAGGCACTGAGTTCATAAATTCATACATCAATGAGTATTGCACACTGAATGGAATAGCTCATGAAACCTCAGCAGCTAGAACCCCTCAACAAAATGGAGTTGCAGAAAGAAGGAATAGAACTCTAAAAGAAGCTGCTAGAACCTTAATTGCTGATTCTAATCTACCTAAGAGGTTTTGGGCTGAAACTATAAATACTGCATGCCATACTCAGAATAGGTGTTTGATTACTAAGGGGCAAGGCAAAACCCCCTATGAACTCTGGAAATGAAGATTGTCTAAAGTGTCATACTTTCACATATTTGGTTGTAAGTGCTTCATTCACAATAATGGGAAAGAATAGTTGAAAGCCTTTGATAGCAAAGCTGATGAGGGAGTATTTCTTGGATACTCTCAAATCAGTAGAGCTTTTAGAGTCTACAACAAGAAAACCCTTGTTGTGGAGGAAACACCTCATGTTGTGTTTGATGAATCTATCTTTGAGATCAGGAACAAAAACCTGGACAATGAAGAGATCACACAAAGAACAACCAGATTAAGCTTAAAAGACAAGGACACTGAATTCATAGATGTTGTCCAAGCCAATCTCCCTGAAAATGCTTTACTAGACAACAATCGTGAAGGCAACATACCTGAAGAAAACCCCACTGAAGGAAATGATGAACTGAATGATCCAATCCCAGTTCACCCTCAGGTAACAACTACCAATGAATAAGCAGGCTCTGCTGAGGTAGATAATGGATCCAATATTCCAGGGGGAACCATAAATGTTGAAAATACCAATGTTCCAAACATTGAGGACAACATCCCTGAATATGATCCTGAATTAGATCCTGCATTCAATTATCCTGAATTCTATAACACTGGTGACTCAACTTTAGTAGAGGACAACCCTACTGAAGGAATCAGAAAAAGAAGGACTTAGTTATCTGACCATCCTACTAATCTGATACTTGGTGATCCAAGTATAGGAGTCAAAACCAGAAGTTTCCATGGTGAAAGTGCTATGTTTTGTTGTTTCTTATCAGAACAGGAACCAAAAGACATTGATGAAGCACTTCAAGATGCAAACTGGATCACAGCAATGCAGGAAGAGCTAAAACAATTCACTAGAAATGATGTATGGGAGCTGGTGGATAGACCTTCACATCAAGATGTTATTGGAACCAAGTGAGTGTTCAAGAACAAGAAGAATGAAAATGATGTGATTGTCAGAAACAAGGCCAGATTAGTGGCAAAAGGCTATTGTCAATCAGAAGGCATTGACTATGATGAGACCTTTGCACCTGTGGCAAGGCTAGAGGCAATCAGACTCTTCTTAGCCTATGCATCTCACAAGAGGTTCAAAGTATACCAAATGGATGTCAAGAGTGCCTTCCTGAATGGAGTTTTAAAAGAAAAAGTCTATGTGGAGCAATCACCTAGCTTTGAAATTGGAAACCAAGTCTACAGACTGAAGAAAGCTCTATATGGACTCAAGCAAGCTCCAAGAGCTTGGTATGACACCCTGTCAAAGTTCCTCTTGGATCATGGTTTTATCAAAGGAACTGTGGACAGAACTCTCTTCAGAATCACTGAAGGAGAGGACATCTTGCTTGTCCAAATTTATGTAGATGACATAATTTTTGGATCCCCAAATGAGAAGCTGTGTGAGAAGTTCTCCAAGCTCATGCAAAGAAAGTTTGAGATGTCCATGATGGGTCTGATGAATTTCTTGTTGGGACTTCAAGTCAAGCAATCTAAAGAAGGAATCTTCATCAATCAAGCTAAGTACACCAGAGAAATGTTCAAGAAATTTGGGTGTACAACTAGCAAGCCAGTAAGGATCCTGTTAGGACATAAATTCACCATAAGCCCTACTTGATGTTAGAATAGTTTTGATGGCCAAAACACTTAGAGTTTATAAATGTAATAGGATCAACTGACTTTGTATAGAACAACTTAGACTAGTCTTGTGTGATCAAATGTATTGATATCAGCTGATTAGCACAGCCCCGACTTACATGCGCATCCTCAAGATGAGAAGAGTAGAAGACATGAATACTAGAAGATCCTTGAAGACCAGATAAGTAAGGTACTTGTATACCTACTTATCTGATGGAGTCCAAGATTGAAGATGGCCTAAAACAGGTTACTGAATTGCTAGATCAGAAGAGTGTTACTCGACTGATATCAAAAGACAGAAGACTTAAGGCCAGACGAGTAGTCAGAAGACTATGAGTGAAGATCAGAAGATTAGGTGCTCGTCCAGGACTCGGCTGATTCGCAAAGTCATCTTGTAATTTGAATGAAGACTTACCTTACTTAGAAGATTGACATGATCCCAGGACTGAAGCAATCAAGCGGCTGGAATCAAAGAATCAAGCCAATATGGAAAGATTGCCCCAACGGCTAGTCAACTCCAACGGCTAGTTGCAAGCAATCACCATTATAAATACAAGAGGATGAGAAATCACAAGCACGTAGTCACAACGAGAGAATTCAACAAGCTAAGCAAGCAATCAAGTAAAAAGCCATACTGTTTTAAGAGTTCTCCAAGAGCCAGAATCCATAAGAACATCCCTTGCTCTTAAGTGATTTCTATCCAACCCAAGAACCTGGATCGTATTCATATTGTAAATCCATTGATTTAGGCATAGTGGTTAAGCATATTATAAGCTTGAACCATTAGTTGGAAACATTCAAAAACCCCAAACCCCCACCGAAAGGTTAAAGTTTTTGAACCCCTGCAAAGTGCAAGTGCTTACAATCACTTGTGGAGACCGTAGCAGTTAGGACTGCTCAGATCTCAAAGTCCTATCCTTGGGACTATAAAGGACAAGCCCTTGTAATTTTTGGTAAATTAAAGGGATTAAACATCACGTTAGGACGTGAGAGTGGACGTAGGATCGTATATCCGAACCACTATAAACCTGGTGTTATTTATCTTTCTGCACTTTACATTATTGTCATTTCCATACATTTTATATAGTGCATACTGTGATTTCAACTATCTTCAAATCAAGGCCATAAATTTCAAACCAGCATCAGCTGAGTATTTTCATTAAGTAAACAACTTGGCATTTTCAAAAGAAACTAAAGAACGAGTCTAAACAAGGCCTACCAAACTTCCGCATATAATCTCTTCATCAGATCACTATAGTCATCTGGACCAGCAGACCTGTAGTCCAGTTGACATAGAAATCAGAAGAGGTTCCCAACTCTCTTGAAAAAGTTTTAAAGTCTATTCACCCCTCCCCTCTAGAATTTAATCCCATTCACTACTCGTTCAGGGACCAACAAGTGGTATCAGAGTAGTGGTTCTAACGGACTACTGTCTCTAGATTATCAGAAGACTTGAGGGAGTCTTTCTGTAGTCCTCTTGAACAGATCTTTTTCTTTTGAAAAACTTGTTTCTGAAAACTCATACAACATGAGTGCTAATATGCGTAAGTTACCTAAGTTTTCAGTGGAGGATTATGATTACTGGAAGATCAGGATGAGAAAGAATCTCACATCAGTCCACTACAAGATGTGGTCAGTAATCACAGAAGGCCCAATCACCATCATGACAGTCAACACTGCAAATGGTGATCCAGAAGTTCCAGTTGGAGAACTTGCCCCCAAGCCGATGAAGGACCTCACACCAGAAGAGATGAAGCAATCAAATCTTGACAGCATTGCTCAAGATTATATCATGCAAACTCTTCCAAATGAGTATATTGCAAAAGTAATCAATTGTGAGATAGTTAAAGATATGTGGGATGCTCTAGCACTTCTCTGTGAAGGAACTGAGCTGATCAAGGAAAGTAAGCTATCAATAGCAGTCAAGAAGTTTGAACACTTCAAGATGCAGCCAGAAGAGTCTATTGATCAGTTAGACAATAGATTTACCAAGATCATAAATGATATTCAATCCCTAGGCAAGAAATACACAAATAGAGAGAAAAACTTGAAGATTTTAGACTCTCTAACCAAGAAATGGAGACTCAAAAAGACCATCATTAAAGATACTCAAGATATCAAGATATGGTCTACTTAAACTCTGTTTCAGAACCTCAAAGCTCATGAGTATGATCTTGAAAGAGAAAACTCAGAAAATGATGAGCCTACTGCAACCCCATCTACCTCCAAGACTGTAGCTTTCAAGGCAGCAAATACAAAAGCTGCAAGCACCTCATCTGGCAAGACCTCACTGAAAACAGAAGACTTTGAAGGATCAGATATGAGTCTGAAAGAGCAAATGGCTCTTATGATCAAGAGATTCGAAAGGGTGAACACTCTCAACAGCAAATATAGAAAATTCTACAAGAATTATAAGAGAGGTGGTTCATCCTCTAGAGAATCTAGAGAAAGAACACCAGAAAGGTATCCTAGAAAGGATATGGAGTCATTTGACAGCCGAGGCTCCAGAAGAAGAGATGCCACTCCTCCAAGGAAAGGCAGTTCAAATAAAAAACCTGGAGCATGCTTCAATTATCGCAAACCAGGACATTATGTCTATGAATGTCCTGAGCTAAATTTAGATGACAAAGAAGAAAGAAGGCCAAGAAGAGACAGAAGAAATTCAGATAAGCAAGCAATGGTGACTGAAGAATCTGAATATCAAAGTGATGAACTTCCTACATCACCAGACTGTCAAATCTTCTCAGATGATTCAGATGATCTAGCTATGATGGCCATTCACCTATTTTTTCACAAACAGATGATATAAACTCATCTGAAGGCGAATCAGAAGACACCTATTATCAATCTTTAAGAAAAGTAAAAGGTGATCTGGATATTGCCACTAGAGCTTTTATAGAAGTGGAAGAGGAGAACAAGGATCTAAGGAAAGAAATTGCTAAGTTGAAAAAGACTAAGTTTGATAACACCCCTGAATTGGTCACAATGAATGAAAGATTGACCAAAGAAGTGGAACTTCTTAAGAAAGAAAATACCACAATAACTCAGTTGTATGAGGGGATGTTAGAAACTCAAGCTTTAGAAACTAAGGAATTTCGTTCACTACAATCCAAGTTCGATGACCTCTTCCAAGCACACAAGCTCTTTGAAAAGGAGAAGGAATGCCTAAATAAAAAAATATCAGAGTTCAATAAAGCATCTACTACTATTGAAAGTATCTCTGGATATTATAGATCAAATGGCAATAAGATGGGTTTTGGCTATGAACTTAATCCATCAACATCCTCTCCAGCTGGGGGTAGTACACCTAATCAGTGCACTACTCAGACACATGATAAGGGTGAGTGTTCTAAACACAATGAACCTAATATGAACCAAAAGACATCTGTGCCAGCTGAGGTTAACTATCCCAACACCAAAAATGGTAAGAGACAAGTTAACCCCAAACATGCATAGAGGAACAACAAACAGCCTAGACCATCTCGTCTGAGACAGTCTCAGCTGTATGCTGCTCCAGCCAAGAAGAAGAAGTCTTCTTCACACAAATCTGTTCACTTTGCACCCCCTATCTCTTATGATATTGTGAGAATAGAGGAGTATGGTCCATATAATCGTGTGCATCGACCAGCTAATGCACCCAGGCCGAATGTAACTAGTCAAAAGATAATGTATGTACATTCCTATAAGAGGAAACCATTTGACTATTACTTAGCTGACACAAGTAACAAATCAGACCAGTCCAAGGTGTTAACTGGTAAGATTTGGTTCTGTGATGCCCGAGAGAAACAACTCAAGTGCTCAAGGTTGTTCAAACGACCAATGTATATGTGGGTTCCCAAGGGTAGTACTAACACCCAAGGACCCAAGAAAAAATGGGTACCTAAGACTTAACCTTTCTTGCAGGAAAGGAGGGACCTATACAGAAGAGGAGGTCTAGCAGGAGAAACATGGTACATAGATAGTGGATGCTCAACCCATATGACTGGAACCAAAGCCCTGCTGACCAACTACACAGAAAAGAAAGGTCCAAAAGTCTTCTTTGGTGATAACGCGCACGGTAACACAAAAGGATATGGCACCCTTAAAAATGGTGACATTGAGGTACATGATGTATCATATGTAGAAGGTTTAAAGTTTAATTTATTATCTGTTTCTCATTTCTGTGACACTGGTTATTTAGTAAAATTCTCTAAAGATGAGTGTCTCATAAGTGACAAAAGAACAAAACAAAACCTTCTAACAGGATCTAGAAAGGGAAGTATGTATCTTGCAAATTGGAACATCTGTCCTAAGGATATATGTCTGCTTGTGAAGAGCCCTAAAGATGTCAGCTGGCTATGGCATAAACGTCTTAGTCATCTGAACTTTAAGACTATGAACAAGTTAGCAAGGGAATCCTTAGTTGATGGTCTGCCTAATGAACTCTACTGTAAAGATCAGGTTTGTGATGCATGTCAACAAGGAAAGCAAACAAAGGTCTCTTTCAAGACCAAGAAGACAGCATCAACCAGCAGAGTTCTTGAATTGCTTCACATGGATCTCTTTGGACCAATCACTCCAACTACACTTACAGGGAGGAAGTACACTCTCATTGTTGTAGATGACTACTCCAAGTTTACTTGGGTTGTCTTCTTATACAAGAAGAGTGAAACTCAGCAGAAACTTCCTGAACTATTAAAGAGGATCCAAGTAGAGAAAGGAGAACCTATTGTGAAAATTAGAAGTGACAAAGGCACTGAATTTATTAACCCTTATATTATTGCCTATTGTACCTCTAATGGTATTCAGCATGAGACAAGTGCAGCAAGAACACCACAACAGAATGGTGTAGCTGAAAGAAGAGTCAGAACTCTCAAAGAAGCTGCAAGAACACTCCTTGCTGAATTCTCAACTCCTAAGAAGCTATGGGCAAAAGCCATCAACACAGCTTGCCACACTCAAAATAGGTCAGGTATTCACAAAATTCATTAGAAAACCCCATATGAATTGTGGAAAGGAAGGAAACCTAGAGTATCTTACTTTCATATATTTGGTTGTAAGTGTTTCATTCACAACAATGGGAAAAGTAAGTTGAATGCTTTTGATGCCAAAGCAGATGAGGGGATATTCTTGGGATACTCCTCAACTAGCAAAACATTTAAAGTACTCAACAAACGAACCCTTCTTGTGGAAGAAACACCTCATGTTGTTTTTGATGAATCTTGTGAAAAGAGTGCAGTACAAATAGACCCAGCTGTAGATCAGATGAGGAAACTAGTGATCAAGTCTAGACCAGATGAGTTTATTGAAGTCAATGAACCATTTCCTGAAGAACCAGAGGAAGATAACCCACACAGACCAGTCACTAGATCTCAAACTCAAGCTGAGCAAGCTGACCAAAATCAAGATGCAACAATCCCAAATGCAAGGGGGAATGATCTTTTTGACACACAAGATACAGATGATGATCGGCCTAATCAAGTCAACCCTCCTGATGGCACAAGAACAGATGAGAATCCAAGCTCATCTAATGCAGACACACCTGTGAGGCATACATGGAGAAACAACCATCCATCAAACCTCATCTTAGGAGGAGCAGACTCAGGTGTCAAGACCAGAAGACAACTGAATCAGAACCCCCAATCATCTATGTTTTGCTGGTGTGCTTTCCTATCCAACATTGAACCAGGTGACATAGAAGAAGCAATGACAGATAGCAATTGGATCACTGCTATGCAAGAAGAACTAAACCAATTCGAAAGAAATGATGTATGGGAATTGGTAGATCGTCCTGAAAACCACAATGTAGTAGGAACAAAGTGGGTATTCAAGAATAAGAAGGACGAAAATGATGTGATAACTAGAAATAAAGCAAGGCTAGTTGCAAAAGGATACTCACAATCTGAAGGGATTGACTATGATGAAACCTTTGCTCTAGTAGCCAGATTAGAAGCCATTTGACTGTTTCTAGCTTATGCATCATATATGGGCTTCAAAGTATATCAAATGGATGTCAAGAGTGCTTTCCTGAATGGTATTCTGGTAGAAGAAGTGTATGTAGAGCAGCCTCCAGGATTTGAAAAAGGAGATCAAGTATATCGTCTGAAGAAGGCTCTCTATGGTCTAAAGCAAGCCCCCAGAGCTTGGTATGACACATTGTCACAATTCCTACTTGACAATGGTTACACAAAAGGCAAAGTTGATAGAACTCTTTTCAGAATACAAGAAGGAGAAGACATTCTAATGGTGCAAATATATGTAGATGACATTATATTTGGATCACCCAATCAAGATATGTGCAAGAAGTTCTCTGAACTTATGCAAGGAAAATTTGAAATGAGCATGATGGGTGAGATGAATTACTTCCTAGGACTCCAAGTCAAACAGAGTCCAGAAGGGATCTTCATCAATCAGTCCAAGTATACCAAAAGCCTATTAGAAAGATTCAAAGCTCTACAAAGCAAGACTGCAAGAATTCCAATGATGACATCTTTCAAAATGGAACCAGATGAGTCTGGACAGGCAGTTGATCAAGCTCAATATAGAGCACTTATTGGATCTTTACTATACCTTACAGCCAGCAGACCAGACATAACATTTGTTGTAGGAGTATGTGCTAGGTTTCAAGCAAACCCAAAGCAAAGTCATTTAGAAGCAGCAAGGAAGATTCTCAAGTACCTAAAAGGAACAGTCAACCTAGGACTATGGTACCCTGCTGATGACAATCTAGATTTGAGTGGTTACTCTGACTCAGATTATGGTGGATGCAGAATAGATAGGAAGTCCACATCTGGAACCTGTCAATTTCTAGGCAACAAGTTGTTATCATGGTTCTCAAAGAAGCAAACGTCAGTTGCAACCTCCACCACTGAGGCAGAATATATGGCAGCTGGAAGTTGTTGTAGTCAGTTGCTCTGGCTAGTTCAACAACTCAAGGATTACAATGTAGAGGCAAGAGAAGTCCCTATCTGCTGTGACAGCAGCAGTGCTATTGCCATCACTCAAAATCCAGTCCTCCACACAAGGTGCAAGCATGTCGACATTCGACACCATTTTATAAGAGACCACCTTGAAAAGAAGGACATCAAGATGGAGAAAATTCATACAGATATCCAAAGAGCAGACATCTTGACTAAGCCCCTAGCTGAAGAAAGATTCAAGACCCTATGCTACAGCTTAGGACTCCTGGATCCAAGCACATGAAGAGCAAAGATCAGCTGAAGACCTCAACTGATACAATTGCAGCAGACTAGGAGGATCAGATGAGGTGAATAGATACCCTCATCTTCAGGTAAGTTTTTCCCGATGAAGACAAATAAAGCTGAGGGAAAACATAGAGTCATTTAATCAAGGGGGAATCCATGATACCTTAAGAATCCTTGATAAAATACTCAATCTTCTGCATTGCATAATATATATATATATACATACAGAAGACATGAACAAAGTTAATTGGTATCTATACTTAAGCAATGTATGCCTATGTATAATAATAAACTATTCTTCATAAAATACTTTATCATTATACATTCATACAGTATACTATTGAGTTATACTTGGTTGGATTAATCCTCACCGACTCAACAGTATGCATGCACTGTACGGATTCCAAATAACTCTTGCTCAAAATTTATAATTTCTGCATTCCATAAGATAGAGCCTAAATCTCTTTAAATGTGAACCCTTAGATCAAAAATCTCATTGTTGGTCTTAAGAAGTAACTTTTCAGAAATTCAGACCTATCAACTCTATAGTTTTTGTCATCTTTTACTCCACCACCTCATTTCTACCTCTATAAAAAGGGAAAGTTATGGGAATACCTAAGAACACAAATTACTAACTATTATTCTTGTTTCAGGTATGGAGAGAATCGAAAGAAGAGATGGCATGGACATCATCCCTCAACCAAAGACTTGGGTGAAGGAGATGAAGATTTGTCCTGAAAATGGAGATGATGCAGATCAGCATACTTGGCTTACCCCACATAAGTATGCCTATGAAAGCTAAAGGAATGAGAGACGTTCTTGTTGAAAACTAAAGGAAGGAGAGATGCAGAAGAAAAGGTATCAAACAAGCAGAGCTTCTTCTCCAGGCGAAGTTCTACATGGAGAGCTTGTTACCAAAGGCCACTTTGTCAAATCATATCAGGAAGACTAAGTTCCTGTCTTTCTCTTCACACTCTATTGAAGCACCTTCCAATCTTCTCCCTCCTACAAGAGGAGCGAAGAAATTCAACAAGGACACATTAGATGCTACATCCCATCTGATGATGAGGAACATCCGATGGTGAGGGGCACCTGAACCAGTGGGATACCATCTAGACTAATCCCACATGGTTAAAAGAAGGAGCTGAAAGATCCATCAAACCAGGTTGGATCATCACAGCTGAAAGACCCATCCAACCAGGTTGGATCATCACACACAGAAGATTTACTCAGCACACTTCAATCCTCTACTCAGCTGATCAGAAGACAAACTCAGCTGACCAGAAGACTTTCAAGAAAATCAGCAGACTTTTCGAAGAAATCAGAAGACTTCACTCTGCTGATCAGATCACTTTATTTCAGAGCATAATGACTATCTTTGATCATGTAATTCATTCTAGATTTATTCCTGAATGTAATTAAGGAAATTGACCTATATAAGGAATGAAATTCACCTATAGAAAACGGCCTTAATGATCAATTCTTGCTAAAATTTAGTCACAACGACTATTTTTGGTAATGATGTCATTAGTACTCAATTGCAGTTTTGCCAACGAATCATCAATTGACACATGGCAAATTTTGCCGGCAAAATTAAAGGAACGAGGCGAAATCAAAGAAGGAAATCTTGGGCTCTACTCCAAAATTGAATCAAATCTGACCGTTGGATTCTCAAGTTTTGCTGGAGTATATATACAAACCCTTAAACCTCTTCCAACCCTTTCTCTCACAATACTCAATTGCTCTCAAATCACTCTCGTCCTGAATATCTTTCCTAAGCATTCCGAGCCTAAAACTCAACAATGGCAATCATTAAAATTTACGACGAGAAGACCAAGAGCAACAGCACTCTAGATACACCAAATTGGTCTAAGGAAGGAAAGGTTTTCACTGAGAATACTTTGTTTTTCAAGGGCAAACATACACCTGCGAACAAGGAGATCCTTCTTCGCTGCATCTGATGTGGATAGAGACGAAGGACCCATTAGATATAATGATCTAAGAACCCAACGTATAATTTAAGCAGCGGATCTTCCAAAATCGAGATTTGAATTGATCTTACTTAGAGCATAAAAACCTTGACCCGTTGGCTATAGAAGAGCCAAGAACCTTGGTATGATTGAACGCCACAAGATCTTGCTCAAGATTCTTGATAAGTTCTCAAATAAATTAACCTCACAAAGAGAATAAGCAAACAAAAACTTGTAATTTCGTATAAAACTTGGTGTCCCTTCCCAAAGGAATACAAGGCCTATTTATAGGCTAGAAAGTAACTCCTAAGAGTAAATACATTCATAACCTACACCTATGGTCTTAAAAGGCCACTAAAGATTGAATTCAAAGCAAAAAATGTAACTCCTAACTCTTTGAATTTCCTAGAAAATGTAAATAATCTAAATAACTAATAATAATAAAAATAAAACAATAATTCTGATGGGCTTCATGTGTGCCACGTTTTTGAAGGCCCGTGCACTTAGAATTATGTCTTTTAGCCCGAATTAGCTTCATGACATCTCTTTATTCGTAGTCCAGCCCAATAACATTCACTACTAGGCCTTCTTCGAGCTTGTCTTGCACATTTTCTCTTATTTCAGCAACTAAGCTCATCAAAGCCTCATTTATCTTCTTAGCTCTTGCCCTTGTAATCGACCCATCATGTATGATCAAAGGATTCTTTTTGTTTTCATGACTTTGCACTGGTTGATCCTCATCATTCCCTTCTTCTTCAAAAGGATTCGTCCTCGAATCTACATCATCAGAATAGGGAGAAAGATCAGTAACATTGAAAGTTGCACTTACATTATACTCACCAGGAAGGTCAAGTTTGTATGCATTGTCATTGACTCGTGCAATCACTTGAAATGGACCGTCTCCTCTTGGCTGTAATTTTGACTTTCTCTTGCTTGGAAATCTCTCCTTCCTCAAGTGTAACCATACCCAATCACCGGGCTCAAAGATGACTCGTTTACGACCTTTGTTAGCTTGCTTGACATATTGCTCAGTTCTTTTCTCAATATTGAGTTTCACTCTTTCATGCAACTTTTTAATCATCTCGGCTTTTGCTTTTCCATCTAGACTCGCACGTTCTTCAATGGGAATTGGTACTAGATCAAGTGGAGTTATTGGATTAAATCCATAAACAACCTCAAAAGGAGAATGATTAGTAGTAGAATGAACACTTCTATTATAAGCAAATTCAGCAAACGACAAACAATCTTCCCAATTTTTTAAGTTCTTTTGAATCAAAACTCTAAGTAATTGAGACAAAGTTCTATTAACGACTTCAGTTTGTCCATCCGTTTGAGGATGACAAGTAGTAGAAAACAGAAGTTTTGTACCCAATTTATTCCACAAAACACGCCAAAAGTGACTTAAAAATTTTACATCTCTATCACTCACAATGGTTTTTGGAATTCCATGCAAACGAACAATTTCCTTAAAGAATAAATCAGCAATATGAGTTGCATCATTAGTCTTATTACATGGAATGAAATGTGCCATTTTTGAAAATCTATCAACCACCACAAAAACAGAATCTTTACCTTTCCTTGATTTTGGCAAACCCAAAACAAAGTCCATGGATATGTCTACCCAAGGTTCATTCGGTATAGGTAATGGCGTGTACAATCCATGCGGGTGAGCTCTTGACTTAGCCTGCTTACAAGTTATGCATCGTTCACAAATTCTTTCAACATCAACACGCATTTTTGGCCAATAGAAATGATCACACAAGATACCCAAAGTTTTATGTACTCCAAAATGTCCCATTAGACCTCCCCCATGTGCTTCCCTAACGAGAAACTCACGCATAGAACATTTAGGAATGCATAATTTACTTTCACGAAATAAATATCCCTCATGCCTATAGAATTTCTCAAATGCAGCATGCTCACAAGCCAAATAAATGGATGCAAAATCAGAATCATCAACATACATTTCCTTGATAGATTCAAAACCAAGAAGCTTAGAGCTCAAAGTAGTGATCAAAGTATACCTTCTAGATAATGCATCAGCCACAATGTTCTCTTTCCCCTTTTTGTACTTAATTACATATGGAAAAGATTCAATGAATTCTACCCACTTAGCATGCCTCTTACTAAGCTTACCTTGTCCCTTAAGGTATTTGAGAGATTCATGATCCGTATGGATAACAAATTCTTGAGACCACAAGTAATGTTGCCATGTTTCTAATGCCCTCACCAAAGCATACAACTCCTTGTCGTAAGTTGGATAGTTCAATTGAGCTCCCTTCAACTTCTCACTTGAGTAAGCAATCGGCTTTCCATCCTGCATTAAAACAGCACCTATACCTACTCCAGATGCATCACATTCAAGTTCAAAGCTTTTATTAAAGTCAGGTAATGCAAGAATTGGAGTAGTAGTGAGTTTTTCTTTCAAAAGATTAAATGCATGCTCTTGCTTTTCTCCCCAATGAAAACCAACTTCTTTTTTTACAATTTCATTTAGTGGTGCGGCAATGGTGCTAAAATCTCTAACAAATCGTCGATAGAAACTAGCAAGACCATGAAAACTTCTTACTTGAGCAATATTAGTAGGAACTGGCCAATCTAGAATAGCCTTGACTTTATCCCTTTCCATTTCAATCCCATTAGCACTTATCACAAAACCAAGAAAAACAACTTTATCCATGCAAAATGAACACTTCTTAAGATTAGCATACAAAGATTCTTTTCTTAAAGCTTCTAACACTTTATGCACATGACTAAGATGTTCTTCCATACTTTTGCTATAGATAAGGATATCATCAAAGTACACAACCACGAATTTTCCAATAAAATCACGCAAAACATGGTTCATTAATCGCATGAAAGTACTTGGTGCATTAGTTAAGCCAAACGACATTACCAACCACTCATATAAACCATGTTTTGTTTTGAAAGCAGTTTTCCATTCATCTCCTTCTTTGATCCTTATTTGATGATAACCACTTTTCAAATCAATTTTAGAAAATAACACAGCCCCATGCAATTCATCAAGCATATCATCTAACCTAGGGATAGGATAGCGATACTTTACCGTGATTTTGTTGACGGCGCGACAATCTGTGCACATCCTCCACGTTCCATCCTTCTTTGGTACTAGAATCACCGGTACAGCACACGGACTCAAGCTTTCTTGAACCTTTCCATTAGTCATCAACTCCTCTACTTGCCTTTGGATTTCTTTTGTTTCCTCCGGGTTAGCTCTATAAGCGGGTCGATTTGGAAGTGTTGCACCCGAAACGAAATCAATCTGATGTTCGATGCCCCTTAATGGTGGTAAACCATTCGGTTCCTCCTCCGGAAAGACATCTTCATAATCCTGCAAAAGAGACACAAAAGAACTAGGCAAAGAAGATGTTAATTCGTTAGTGCTTAAAAAAGTTTCCTTATGTACCAACACCAATACACTCATTTTTTCAACAAAAGCTCTCTTTAGTTCACTCCCTCTTGCAAAGAAATTCTCTCTTTTTTTGTCCTCAGTTCCATCCACTTTTTTTTCTCCCTCGGAAACACTCAAATCAGCCCTCTTATTTTTTTCTCCACTCTTTTTTTTGTCATCTTTTTTTTTTTAAATCTCACGTGCTCTCCTTGATCGAGACATTTTGATTCGATCCTCAAGAACCTGTTGTGGAGTTAAAGATACAAGCATGATTTTCTTATTTTGATGCTTCAATGTAAATTGATTATGATACCCATCATACATCACTCGCCTATCGAACTGCCATGGTCTTCCCAAAAGGATATGACTTGCATGCATTGGTACCACATCACATAAAACTTCATCATTGTAATTGCCAATAGAGAATAACACCAAAACTTGTTTATTTACTCGAATTTCTCCACATTCATTAAGCCATTGAAGCTTATATGGATTAGGATGCTTCGACGTAATTAAACTCAATTTTCCACCATTTCCATACTAGCAACATTAGTACAACTCCCACTATCAATAATTAACATGCATACCTTTTCTCGAACCAAACACCTTGTATGAAAGATATTTTCTCTTTGTTGTTCCACTTCTCCCACCTTTGCTTGCATGTTTAGAGATCTTCTTACCACCAAGAGTTCTCCCGATTCAGCGGAGACTTTCTCAACTTGCTCTTCACTCTCATCTTCACTCTCACCCTCCGACTCAATTTCACCATTATCTTTCAGGATCATCACTTTCTTGTTTGGACATTGAGATGCAATATGCCCATAGCCATGACAACGAAAACATTTAACATCACGACTACGAGAAGGTGTAGTGACAATACCTTTTCCTTTATCAGTCTCACTAGACTTGGCCTTTGACGTCTCACTTTGTGGTCTTGGAGAACCTCCAAAGGTCTCTTTGGGGACCACTTCTTTCATCTTACTTGAAGATTGAGAATTTGGTGTGTAACTCCTTTGCACGTAACCCTTCTTCTTCAATTGCCTTTCCACTTTCATGGCTGTATGTACCATATCTTCAAGCTCCACATAGTGTTGAAGCTCCACAATGTTAGCAATATCTCTATTCAGCCCATTCAAGAAACGAGCCATGGTCGCCTCCCGATCTTCTTCAACGTTTGCCCTAATCATGGCAACCTCCATCTCCTTATAGTATTCATCCACAGATTTTGTACCCTGATTCATAGATTGAAGTTTTTGATACAATTCACGAAAATAATGAGAGGGTACGAATCTCTTACGCATAACCGCTTTCATTTCAGCCCAAGTGGAAATTGGCCTTTCTCCATTCCGTCTCCGATTGGTAACAAATTGATCCCACCAAACTATAGCATAGTCGGTGAACTCAATCGCTGCAAGTTTTACCTTTTTATCCTCCGAGTGATTATGGCAATCAAAAATGAGTTCTACCTTATTTTCCCACTCCAAATACGCTTCCGGATCGCTCCGCCCATGGAAAGCTGGGATGTGAAACTTTATGTTCCCCATACCTCGATTCACTTCGTCGTTTCGCCTTCTTCTACCCCCTCTCCCATGTGCTTGATGAACAACCCCCATATCATCATCCACCTCTTCCTCCGATTCCAACTCCTCAAATTGCCTTCTTTGATTTGCATTGGCATTTCTAGGCTCCCTTTGTGTAGGCTGTTCCAATCTCTCTATCCGATCTACTAGACCATCAAGAACTGTTCCAAACCTTGCAAATTGTTGTTGCATGGCTTGTAGGGTGAAAGCTTCTTGTTGTTCATTGGGTGTTCCTGCCATAGTATATAATTTCTCACAAATCACTCGTGTTTCACTCAAAAAAATTAAAAAAAAAAAATCCTCACAATTCACTCTTGTATCACTCTTTTGGCTTTTACCTCCCCTCTAATAATCTCACCACTCTAGCCTTTTACCACTCAAAATTTGAGAACAAAAATCAAGTTCGAACAATTTCCAGTAACACTCAATAATCCCTTAGTCCTATAGATGTAGGGAACAAGGAATTCTTGAAACTGTAATATGAAGAGGTAACAATGATGTAAAACAAATATTATAACTATTCTCGTCCTTTTTTTTTTTTTTTTTTTGGACTTGCTTCTCTAGATATGAAGAAAAAAAAAAAAAAAACAGCAAGATATTCAATTTTTTTTTGACGTTTTTTTTTTTTTGAAACTAAATACTATAAACAACGATAAAATAAAATCAGATCAATATCAAATTGCTCTGATACCAAACTGATGTGGATAGAGACGAAGGACCCATTAGATATAATGATCTAAGAACCCAACGTATAATTTAAGCAGCGGATCTTCCAAAATCGAGATTTGAATTGATCTTACTTAGAGCATAAAAACCTTGACCCGTTGGCTATAGAAGAGCCAAGAACCTTGGTATGATTGAACGCCACAAGATCTTGCTCAAGATTCTTGATAAGTTCTCAAATAAATTAACCTCACAAAGAGAATAAGCAAACAAAAACTTGTAATTTCGTATAAAACTTGGTGTCCCTTCCCAAAGGAATACAGGCTAGAAAGTAACTCCTAAGAGTAAATACATTCATAACCTACACCTATGGTCTTAAAAGGCCACTAAAGATTGAATTCAAAGCAAAAAATGTAACTCCTAACTCTTTGAATTTCCTAGAAAATGTAAATAATCTAAATAACTAATAATAATAAAAATAAAACAATAATTCTGATGGGCTTCATGTGTGCCACGTTTTTGAAGGCCCGTGCACTTAGAATTATGTCTTTTAACCCGAATTAGCTTCATGACGTCTCTTTATTCGTAGTCCAGCCCAATAACATTCACTACTAGGCCTTCTTCGAGCTTGTCTTGCACATTTTCTCTTATTTCAGCAACTAAGCTCATCAAAGCCTCATTTATCTTCTTAGCTCTTGCCCTTGTAATCGGCCCATCATGTATGATCAAAGGATTCCTTTTGTTTTCATGACTTTGCACTGGTTGATCCTCATCAGCATCAATCTCAACCTTCGTGATTTTCTGGAAGCAGCACCAACAAACGTTTATGAACAAGATGTACTGACTTTCTACTCAAACGCAGTGATGAAGGAATCTCATGTTGAAAGTGTCATGGGTGGACACAGAGTTGAGATCTCAAGAGAGATCCTTCAGGAATTGTTCGACTTATCAAGGGGGGAGATAAACATCTCTACCTACATTATGGGAAGAGAAAAAGAGTATATGGAGATGTTTACTGGTGGATGAGTCAAGGCTGAGAATGCCTCTGGCCTTAAGAAATCACAACTCGACCCCAAGTTTCAAACCTTGATGGACATTGCAGGCATGATGTTGCTTGGTAACACTTTTAGCCATGATGTTGTTACCACTTTGAAGGTTAGAGTTATGGCTGCAATCTGGGATCAGATTGATGGAGATTGGCAAGGGCTATTCTTGGATAGGATTGCTCTTGAGGCCAAGAAGGTGTCATCGGACCTCAAATCCA
This sequence comes from Galeopsis tetrahit, assembly GCA_963675135.1. Taxonomy (NCBI): domain Eukaryota; kingdom Viridiplantae; phylum Streptophyta; class Magnoliopsida; order Lamiales; family Lamiaceae; genus Galeopsis; species Galeopsis tetrahit. The sequence continues at coordinate 39,238,604 of OY776122.1, forward strand.
AAGAATGGAAGGTGACATCAACTGTCAGCTTTGTCAACAAGCTGAGTGTTATCCTTCCAGAAGTACTCCCAAGGAAGTACAAGATGGGTCCTCATAAGACATTCCACACCTCCAAGTATTATTTGAGAAAGGAGGCCCTTGCTGAGGCAGCAAGGTTGAAGGAGGAAAAGAAGAAGAGATTGGCTGAAGCATCCTCTAAGGATGTTGTTGAGGAGGCAGAAGAGTCTGTTCATGACTCTGCTGAAGAAGAAGAGGAGCCCTCCAAAGAAGAGGCTCAAAAGAAGGCTGCTGAGGACGATGATGATGATAATCAGACCATAGCACAACGCATAATCCTGATCAGATCTGGGCTCATCTCCCCATCTGATTCAGATGCCACTCCCACTGCCTCTCCTTTGAAGAAGGCAGGTACTTCTAATCCCTCTCTCACTATCTCACCTTCTAAACTGTCAAAGGGACAGAAGAGAAAGAAGAACACTTCTTCTTTCACCAAAAAGACAAAGAAATCCAGGCTCCCTACTCCCATGATCATAGCCCCTATTTCATCATTCAACCCTACTGATGATCCCAACCCATCTGAACCTTCAAACACTGATACCCAAATCCATGCTGATACTCACACAGCAGAGGAACAAGCCCAGCCTCAAACAACTCTTGAGTCCCAACTGCCTACCCCTGCTGATACTCAAACAGCAGATGACCAAGATCATCAAGCCCAACCATCTACTGATCTTCAAGTAGAACAGGAACCAGACCAGCAGACTCAAAACCCTGCTGATACTCAACCTACTGAAGATCAATCTCTCTCTCAACCTGAAAATATCACTTCCCAAATCCCTGCTGATACTCACACAACAGAGGAAAATGTTCATTCCACTCAATCCCCTATCCTCACTGCCCCATCTGCACAAGAAGACTTGGCACCAGCAGACTTGGCTCAAACTGGCCCTTCTCAACCCCAATTCAGCATGGTGCACTATCCTATGTGCACAAGAGAGAAGATAATGAGGATGAAGATAGCCAACCTGCTCAAGTCTACTATTCCTGGTATTGATGAGGAATCAGTTCAGTTTGAACAAGTACTAAGAGTCTGTACTTGGATTGAGCTCAGAAGAGATGATGTGGATGACCCCATTGAAGTCATGGAAGGAATGGGAGGAAAGGCTAACTTCCTCGACTGGGAAATGGAGCAAAAAGAGGTTGCTCAAGTCCGTTCATTCACTGAGTTGTTGCCCACAAAATCTCTGACCAGGGTATGCCAAAGGATTCTAGGAATCCCCTCTGAGGCCCCCTCTGTACCAGACTCAACTGCAGACGATACAGCTGAATCAGCTGAGAATGAAGCAAAGGAAAGAGAAGCGGTGTCAGTTCCTGTAGATGTTGTTAACTCTTAAATGCTTTAACATTATCAACAACATCTTAATTTGACCTTCCTTGATTTATTCTAAGTCTTTTCTGAAATGTTACATTAAATGTTGTACTAAATGCTCTCACATTCAGGAACGATTCTAGAAGCTTCTACAAGAGTCTGGAACCTGGAAGATTCCAGAAGGTTGGAGAAGGTGCTAGAAGGCTTTGGAGCATTGTAGAACGACCTGGAAGATGGCAGAATGATTTAGAAAGATCATGGAGGTTGAGGTCCTAAAAAATAGGATCTCATAATGGAAGGATCTAGAAGCTGTGTATTTCTCTATAAATACCGCCAGAACCTCTCATTTCAAAGTATGCACTATTCGAGTAACACCTCCTTGAGCGTTCAACCCTAGTTAGGAGTTATGGTCAGTAGTTGTATCTTTTAACGTACGCCGAGGGATACCGCCTTCCAGTGTACTTTGTTCTAGTCTTGAATCGAGTGAGAGTGAATCACAAGATTAGATTAGTTCTTTAGACAGTGTTTTACACTTAAGTCTGTTTGCGGATTCAGGCACCTGCCTCGATTGTAGTTTCCGTTTGTGGAATGTTGAAGAAATTGCTGAGACATTTCACACGACATTTTTGTATAACTTAGGAACTAAGTTACTTTTCGCCGTAAGGCTTAGCATAGGTTTTGTTATTAATAAAATCTATGTTAAAAATTATTCCATTGTGTTCGTATTGTGTTTTAGTGTTTTAGACTTCCGCTGTGTACTGTGTTTACTTATTCACATTCTGTTAGAGTTAATGCTACACTAATTGTCACAACATTCAGTGTAACATTGTTCTGTTTTTTACTTAAACACTAGATACCACCCCCCACACACTTTCAGTTGGTATCAGAGCCGATACCTGACGACACTAGGTTAGATCTTTGCTTAAAGTGTGTTTTAGTTTATGTTAGCAATGGAAACACATCACATATCCACAGCACTTAGGCCACCCGTTTTAGATGGTTCAAATTATGCTTATTGGAAGCCTAAGATGCGTATGTACATCAAGTCAATTGATGAACGTGCTTGGAGGACTATTCTTACAGGTTGGGACGTACCAAAGAATCCAGCAGATGCCGATGGTGAAATTCAACTTAAGAAAGAAGTTGATTGGACAGCCGATGAGATAACAACAGCAGGATATAATTCTAAAGCCTTAAATGCTATTTTTACTTCTGTTGATACCTCTATGTTTAAAATTATATCTAACTGTTCTACTTCTAAGGATGCATGGGACAGGTTACAAGAGCATTGTGAAGGTTCCGATAGTGTTCGAAGGACAAAGCTTCGAATGTTGGGGACAAAGTTTGAGAATCTCCGAATGAGGGAAGATGAAACCATTTCATCCTACAACGAAAGGTTAAGTGAGATTATTAATGAATCACATTCTCTTGGTGACCCTATTTCAAATGTTAGAGTAGTACATAAGATATTAAGGTCTGTTCCTAAAAGATTTGATGCTAAAATTTGTGCTATTGAAGAGGCAAAAGATACTGATAAGTTGAGTCAAAATGAATTAGTGAGTATTCTTAGAACCTATGAAATAAACACTAATCAAACTGATGAAGCTAAAGATGATAAAAAAGTTGTTTTTTTTAAAGGAGAGACATCAAACAAATCTGAGATTCAGCCTATCATTACTGAGGTTGATTCGGATGAGGAATTGCTTGATGAATGCCTTAACAATCCTGACAGCATTGCTCTTCTTACAAAGCATTTTAATAAATTTCTTAAGAAGTCTATGCATAAATCTAAAGGAAACATTCAGCCTAAGATCCAAATCAACACATCAACACCACAACCAGAAAGGAGGAAGAGTCAATTCACACCAAGACCATCAAAGAGTGAAGGTAAACCAAGGTATGATCCTGAATTTAGAAAATCAGTTCAATGCAATGCATGTTCTGGTTATGGACACTATGCAAATGAGTGTGCCAATACCAGACTGAAGCAAAAACTGAATTTTAGTGCTACCTTGAGTGATGAATCTGATAATGATGATCTTGATGAGTTTAATGAAAATGAAAGTGCTCATTTTACCAGAATTGATTATAATGATTCCTCAGATGATGATCTGGATGATACAGATTCTGATGTTGCACCTGATGTCTTCACATCTACAGTAACATCGAAACAGAGTCACCCAGATTTGAATTGTTTTAATGGTTTTGTTGATGATGCAGGAAAAAGGATTGATGATGAGACATATCAGAAATTGTTAGATGATTGGAACTCTCAGAAACTCTCTCTGAATTCTTTGAATAAAGAGAATGAGGATCTGAAAGACACAATCACTAAACTAGAAGTCTTACTTACCAGAAGAGATCTTGAAGTTTGTAAACTGAAGGAGAAATTGATCAACTCTACTTTAAGTTTCAAAAAGTTTTCCAAGAGTGCTTCTACAGTGAATGATGCTATAGCTACTGGTAAATCTAATAATTATGGTTTAGGTTATGATGGTGAAACTGCTTCTATTTCTGAAAATTTTAGAAAACCTGTGAAATTTGTGAAGGCAAATGCTAGCACATCTGGTGTAACATCTGCACAAACAGATTCTCACAAGGTTAAAAGGAAGTATATTTGTCATTATTGCTTTAAATATGGTCATATTCGTCCCTTCTGCTTGAAAATGTTTAAAGATTTGAGAGCTGAATTTAAGTCATTCAGAATGTCTTCACATCCTAGGAAACATTCTGTGAAATCTGCATGGAAATCAAAAGTTACCTGTAATGTTGTTCACACATCCTTGAAAGCATGTTTACCTGGTCTATGGTATTTTGATAGTGGTTGTTCTAGACATATGACAGGACAAATAGACTACTTATCTGATTATGTGACCTTGAATGGTGGTAATGTTACATATGGTGGTGGATCAAAAGGAAAGATAATAGGAAAAGGAACTTTGAATGTTAAAGGTTTTCCTAAGCTTAAAAATGTTCTGCATGTTGATGGCTTACTTGCTAATCTGATTAGTATTAGTCAACTTTGTGATGATAATTTGCATGTAAAATTTGACAAAGAGTCTTGCTATGTTCTTAATGAAGATGATGATTGTGTAATGACTGGTATTAGGTCTGCAGATAACTGTTATCTTATTGGAACTAATGTATGCAATTTGTCAAAACATGATGAGAATGTCTTATGGCACCAAAGATTAGGACATGTAAATTACAGGTCAATGAAGAAACTAATCACATCAGATGCAATCAAAGGACTACCTAAACTGAGTTTCCAGAATACCACTGTATGTGGATCATGCCAGAAAGGTAAACAGGTAAGAGTGCCGCATAGAATGCTGTCACATTGTTCTACACATCGATGTTTTGAATTGTTGCACATGGATTTGATGGGTCCTATGGAAACTGAAAGCATTGGAGGTAAGAGATATTCCTTAGTTGTGGTAGATGATTTTTCTAGATATACTTGGATTGAGTTTTTAAGAGATAAATCTGAAACATTTGCTGCTTTTAAAGTTCTCTATAAAAGGTTCAAAAATGTGTTTAACTTAAAAGTTGGCTGTATTAGAACTGATCATGGTAGGGAATTTGAGAATAGCATGTTTAATGATTTCTGTGATAAGAAAGGTATCTTGCAAGAATATTCATCTCCTAAAACTCCACAACAAAATGGAATTGTTGAAAGAAAGAATAGAACTTTACAAGAAATGGCAAGAGTCATGCTTTTATCTAAAAGTCTTTCTAAAAGATTTTGGGCTGAAGCATTGAATACAGCATGTCATATCATTAATAGAGTTTATATTCGATCTGGTACTAATCAAACACCTTATGAGATTCTGAATGTTAGAAAACCAAGTGTGAAATATTTTCATGTATTTGGTTGTGTGTGTTATATTCTGAATGATAGGGATCAACTTCACAAGTTTGATTCTAAAAGTGATAAAGGTTTCTTTTTAGGCTATTCTAGAAATAGTAAAGCTTATAGAGTTTATAACCTTAGGACTAACACTGTTCAAGAATCTGTTAATGTTGTGTTTGATGATGATAAAGGTCTTACAGATGATAAAGATGAAGAGGATGTATCACAAGTCACTGACAATTCTGAGAATACACTGAAGTCTGATAATGCTGCACCAAATGCTAACACATCTGGAGCAACATCTACAGAACAGACAGTTGTAATTCCACAGAATGATCAGTATGTTCCCAAAACGAATCCTTCTTCAAGAATGGGGAAAAGTCATCCTTCTGACCAGATCATAGGCGATGCTGCAGTTGGAGTGCAAACAAGAGGAAGAATAAGATCGAATAAGGTAGATGTGGTAAGAACAATATGCATGTCTTCTATTTGCAATGTTGTGAATGCTGAGTGTTACTATTCTGAAATTGAACCTAAAAATGTAAATGAAGCATTAACTGATGAAAATTGGATAAATGCTATGCATGAGGAACTTAATCAGTTTGAAAGAAATGAAGTTTGGACACTTGTTCCAAGACCTAGTCATACTAATGTCATTGGAACAAAGTGGATTTATAAGAACAAAACTGATGAGTCTAGAAACATTGTTAGGAACAAAGCTAGGTTAGTTGCACAAGGTTACACCCAAGTTGAAGGTGTTGATTTTGATGAAACTTTTGCACCTGTTGCTAGGATAGAATCTATTAGATTATTACTAGCAATTGCATGTTTTATTGATATTAAACTACATCAAATGGATGTAAAAGCTGCATTCTTAAATGGCATATTAAATGAAGAAGCATATGTAGAACAGCCTAAAGGTTTTGAAGATCCACAATACCCGGATCATGTGTACAAACTAAAGAAAGCATTGTATGGTCTAAAACAAGCTCCTAGAGCATGGTATGGTAGGCTTACGGACTTTCTTTTAGAATATGGATTTATTAGAGGAGAAGCTGATAGGACTTTGTTTATTAAGCACACTGGAGAAGGATTACTAATTGCTCAAATATATGTTGATGACATTGTGTTTGGTTCAACATGTGATAAAATGCTGAACAGATTTGTTGAAGCAATGACAGCCACATTTGAGATGAGTATGGTTGGAGACTTGAATTATTTTTTAGGTCTTCAAATCAAGCAATGTAAGGATGGTATTTTATTCTCTCAAGGTAAGTATGCTAAAAACTTAGTCAAACGGTTTGGTCTTGAAAGCTCAAAAGTAATGAAAACACCTATGGGTTCTACTTTGAAACTTTGCAAAGACAATGGTGGAAAGGATGTTGATCCAACATTGTATAGATCCATGATAGGTAGCTTACTTTATCTAACCTCTAGTAGACCTGACATTATGTATAGTGTGTGTGTTTGTGCTAGGTACCAAGCAAATCCAAAGGAATCTCACCTGAATGCAGTGAAAAGGATAATCAGATACGTTTCAGGTACAAGTGAACTAGGGATATGGTACACTAAGGACACCAACAACACATTGATTGGATACAGTGATGCGGATTGGGCTGGAGACATTGATGACAGAAAGAGTACAAGTGGAGGATGTTTCTACATGGGGAACAATCTTGTGTCTTGGCATAGCAAGAAACAAAATTGTGTTTCTCAATCCACTGCCGAGTCTGAATACATAGCTGCAGGAAGTTGTTGCACACAGCTATTGTGGTTAAGTAAGATGTTTCATGACTATGGAATTGAAAACAATATCCTCACAATTTTCTGTGATAACACAAGTGCTATTAACATATCTAAGAATCCGGTACAACACTCACTCACTAAGCACATTAGCATTAGACATCATTTTATGAGAGATTTAGTGGAGAAGAACATAGTTAAGTTGGAATATGTGCCTACTGAAAATCAAAATGCAGATATATTTACTAAGGCTCTTGACCATGAGAGATTCTCATTTTTGAGGAAATCTCTTGGTATGTGTAATATCTGAATAATTCTTGAGAGGATGTTGTCACAAATGCGGTAGCATTTGGGACAACAGCCTAAGGTGGTATAGTTATTATAGATTTGATTTATTTCTTATTTTCGTTGAATAATTCCTTTGTAAAATATTCTTGAATCTGAAATTTGTTTGTGCAAAAATAGGCATGTACTACACCTCTCAAAAGCTTGAAAAATTGAGAATGTTACAGCATACTAAAAGATGTACCAATTCACTGAGTAACTATGGAGCACGGAGTTCGCTACTACGATGCCTTCTTTTCAAAAGGTGAATTTGGTAAAAACATCAAGAGGTTCGTAATCCATTAAGTAAGTATGGGGCACGGAGTTCGCTACTACGATGTACTCTACAGGAACAATGGATCAATACGAATTAGATGCTGTAGCACAAAAAGAAGAAATGCAATGAAGAGAAAAATGCTGAAAAAAAATTGGCTACATTGGATAGGTAAAACCTGTGAAAAACCAATGTTGAGGTGTATGTCAAATCCTTGAGCACAACATTACATGATTCAATTATATTTTTATAAGTTGTAATTATTTAATTAATTGTGGGAATTTATTTTATTTATTTATAATTATACTAACCACGTTCCTTTTATTATTTCAGATTATACATTTTTTATTTTTAATTAATTCTAGAATATTCTTAATTTAATTAATTAATTAAGATTTTACCCCACTAACTCACCCATGATTTACTTGTGGCTGAATTTGTGGAGCATTATCCATTCAATCTAGAATTTTCTTTAAGTCAAGCCTTAATCACACGTACATTATTCCAACTACTAAGCTCTCTCTATATAAATACTCCCATTTCATGTTTTTCTAAGCTTTGTAATTAATTGAGTAAGTTGAGTATTAGTTTTGCAGACTTTGTTATAAATCATTTTGTGCTTATCTCGATTCTTGTGTAGTGCTTTTCGAATTCTTGGTTTAAATGGCAGGAAACAAGAAATTAAACTCACAGAAACCAAACTCTCCCAACTCACAACCGTCATCTTCATCCCTCTCTAATCTGCATACTCTAGCTTCCATGGCTGCTTCAAACGAAAATTCACCCCCAACTGCTGCAACCGTCGCACCCACTCCAGCTACTCCGACAACCATCCACATCCCAAACCAAGCTACACTCTCCGAGCTGAGCCAGGCGGTTGAGAATTTTTCTCAATCGATGAGATCACCTAATCCACCCATCCTCACGATTGGTGATATGTCCATTGACATCTCTCACTACTTGCGCACCCAAGAAGTGATCACTACTGCACCTTCTTCATCCACAGCCGAAAAGCCCCAAATTCCGAGCCCTAACGCTGAAACAGAGGCCCCGACTGCTGCCTCTATGGGGGAGACTGAAAAGGAGATTGAAGAATCCCCTGTTGCTGAGTCAAAGGAGCCGTCGAATGCGGAGACATCCGACAATGAGGACGCTCAAATGGAGGATGCTGAAGAATCCGACAAAACCGACTCTGACATCTCGAAATCCGACTCTGAACCGATTCCTTTCAAGAGGAATGCTGAAGAGAAGAAGAGAAAGAGGAGCCCAGTTCCAAGAAGACGATCAGGTCGAGTTTTTACTCGAGTTGATTACTCAGACTCTTTGAGGAAGAAGAAGAAGCTAGGTGGTGATGTTGCTGAACCAATTCAGGTCTTCTCTGAATCTGAAGAAGAAGTGGTGATTGAGAAGCCAACTAAGAAGAAAGCTGATCCTAAGGGGAAGGGAAAGGCAAAGGTTGATGCTGTTCGAACAATGCCTGAAGAACCAGAACATGATTCTGATTCTGAAATGGAGATTTGTCTCAGGGATATACAACAAGCCCTGAAGAAGAATGCTGCCTCACATGCTGAATCAAGTGCTCCAGCACCAGAACCTAATGATGGAGGTGATTCAAGCAGTGCAGCTTCTGACAAAAGCTCTGAAAAGGAAGGGGAATCAAGCTCTGAGTCAAGCTCTGAAGAGGTGAAAGAACCAAGCTCAAAGGACACTACTTCTGAGGAAGGTAATTCTGAAACTGAAGTAGATTCTGATATTGATGGATTGGTTGATAAGATAACTAGGTTGTCTAGGAGGAAATTGTTGATGGAAAGGAGAATTCATATTTCTGATTTTGAGAGTAAGAATTTGATTCAATTCTTAGAGGATGGAAAGTTGATGAAAGCTCTGAACTTGTGTGATACTTTTGTTTCTGATTGGGTGTATGAGTTTTATGCTTGTCTGAGGAAGAGTAATGGTAGGAGGAGTTCCCGTTGGTATGGGAATGTACAGTTCAGGGGGAGTATAGTTCCATTTACACCAGAATTGATCAATGATTTCTTAGGCATAGAACCAGTTCTTGATGATGATGAACCTGATTTGGATGTTGTTACTGCTTCTATGACTGGTGGTTTATTGACTAGATGGAGGAATGGAATGTTGGCCAAAGACCTTACTTCTCTTTATTCTGTGTTGCACAAATTGATTGTTTATAACTGGATACCTTCCACCAACTCTACCAAAGTGACAAAGGATCAAGCAATCTTGCTTTATAGGATAGTGGTTTTGAGGAAGTTTAATTTGGGATTGACCATTTTCCACCACATGATGAAGTTTAGTGGTGATATTTCTGATAAAGGAAACCTTCCATACCCTGTGCTTATATGTTCATACTTGAAGATGCATGGTTTTAGCCCTAAGAAGACTGAAGTTCTTAGAGGTAAGGTTCCTTTATACACCATTTCACCTGCTTTGCTCATTGGTGAAAGAGTGAAAGATCTGCCCTTGCACAATCCTGGAAGTTCTTCTCAAAGACCAGCTCCTGCTCAACCACAACCTCAACCTCAACCAGCACAGAGACCTGAACAGAACACAGCTGCATCTAATGCTGCACCAGATGCTGAGAACATTGGTGGTAACACTGACACCACTTTTTCTGTTCCCAGATCTTTTATATTACTGCAGTTACAGCACTTACAAGACCAGATTGATGAGCTCCAGTTCATCAAAGACAAGTGGACCAGGCTACTTTCCACTACAACAGGGGGAGTACCACCTTCCACTTCAGCAAGAGCTTCTGGAGTTGTTATTGAAGAGCTGAATCCTGAAGATGTTGGAGGTGTACCTGATGCTGTTGCTGCTACAGAGAATGGAGGAACTGCTGCTGCTAACAATGTTGTTGCACTCTTTGCATCAACTTGTTTCATTGAGGAACCAGAGGAGGCTGATGAAGACAAGTTTGCAGATGCTGCTGAAGATGAGGATATGGAAATCCTCTATGCTGATATCTAGAACAGATGATACAAGACAGGGGGAGTACTGAAGTACAGATGGCACATGTGCAGGAACTTGATGCTGCTGCTATTGTTATAGCAATTCATGCCATTTTCAGTCCTATTTTTGTTTTTGTTATTATGTTATGTTTAAGTTAAATTCTGTTTATTCTGATACAATATTTACTATTTCTAGTTGATAGGTTGTCTATATTTATCTTGCTTAATTTAGTTTGCACTAATGATATCTGATTACTGCTTATTGCTTAATTTGTTTTCCTATCATTAATTGCTTACTGCATGATGAATATGCCTTGTTTAGTTTATTTATGTTTCATAGTTTTTGCTCTGTTTATATTGTTTAGTCCTTGTTTTTTTTTTTTTTTTGTTTGTTTGTTTTTTGAGTCTTACATAAGTCTTAGAACTAATCTGGTATATACCCTTATATGCTCTGATTTAATCTTTGATTTTTGTAAATGTTATATGTTTGTAAACAAGTGTACTGTTTATACTTGTTTTGGTTTTGAATAAGATTACTTTGATCTTATGGCACGGATCTTAGTAAAATTATTCTTGATCTTCTTTTGATTTGATCAAACGGTTACAACAGGTATTATCTTGACTAGTATTTAGCTTTGATGTTCAACATACCTAAATACATAATACTGAGTATGTATAGAAATATATGTGCATCAGGTGTGTTGTAGTCGAAAGGTCAAATTGGGGGAGATTGTAGATGTTGTTAACTCTTAAATGCTTTAACATTATCAACAACATCTTAATTTGACCTTCCTTGATTTATTCTAAGTCTTTTCTGAAATGTTACATTAAATGTTGTACTAAATGCTCTCACATTCAGGAACGATTCTAGAAGCTTCTACAAGAGTAGATTCCACTATTTCAATTTAAGGTCTTTTCTTCTCGGTGATCACAAGACTGAGTTAAATCCTGAACTGGAACCTGGAAGATTCCAGAAGGTTGGAGAAGGTGCTAGAAGGCTTTGGAGCATTGTAGAACGACCTGGAAGATGGCAGAATGATCTAGAAAGATCATGGAGGTTGAGGTCCTAAAAAATAGGATCTCATAATGGAAGGATCTAGAAGCTGTGTATTTCTCTATAAATACCGCCAGAACCTCTCATTTCAAAGTATGCACTATTCGAGTAACACCTCCTTGAGCGTTCAACCCTAGTTAGGAGTTATGGTCAGTAGTTGTATCTTTTAACGTACGCCGAGGGATACCGCCTTCCAGTGTACTTTGTTCTAGTCTTGAATCGAGTGAGAGTGAATCACAAGATTAGATTAGTTCTTTAGACAGTGTTTTACACTTAAGTCTGTTTGCGGATTCAGGCACCTGCCTCGATTGTAGTTTCCGTTTGTGGAATGTTGAAGAAATTGCTGAGACATTTCACACGACATTTTTGTATAACTTAGGAACTAAGTTACTTTTCGCCGTAAGGCTTAGCATAGGTTTTGTTATTAATAAAATCTATGTTAAAAATTATTCCATTGTGTTCGTATTGTGCTTTAGTGTTTTAGACTTCCGCTGTGTACTGTGTTTACTTATTCACATTCTGTTAGAGTTAATGCTACACTAATTGTCACAACATTCAGTGTAACATTGTTCTGTTTTTTACTTAAACACTAGATACCACCCCCCACACACTTTCAGTTGGTATCAGAGCCGATACCTGACGACACTAGGTTAGATCTTTGCTTAAAGTGTGTTTTAGTTTATGTTAGCAATGGAAACACATCACATATCCACAGCACTTAGGCCACCCGTTTTAGATGGTTCAAATTATGCTTATTGGAAGCCTAAGATGCGTATGTACATCAAGTCAATTGATGAACGTGCTTGGAGGACTATTCTTACAGGTTGGGACGTACCAAAGAATCCAGCAGATGCCGATGGTGAAATTCAACTTAAGAAAGAAGTTGATTGGACAGCCGATGAGATAACAACAGCAGGATATAATTCTAAAGCCTTAAATGCTATTTTTACTTCTGTTGATACCTCTATGTTTAAAATTATATCTAACTGTTCTACTTCTAAGGATGCATGGGACAGGTTACAAGAGCATTGTGAAGGTTCCGATAGTGTTCGAAGGACAAAGCTTCGAATGTTGGGGACAAAGTTTGAGAATCTCCGAATGAGGGAAGATGAAACCATTTCATCCTACAACGAAAGGTTAAGTGAGATTATTAATGAATCACATTCTCTTGGTGACCCTATTTCAAATGTTAGAGTAGTACATAAGATATTAAGGTCTGTTCCTAAAAGATTTGATGCTAAAATTTGTGCTATTGAAGAGGCAAAAGATACTGATAAGTTGAGTCAAAATGAATTAGTGAGTATTCTTAGAACCTATGAAATAAACACTAATCAAACTGATGAAGCTAAAGATGATAAAAAAGTTGTTTTTTTTAAAGGAGAGACATCAAACAAATCTGAGATTCAGCCTATCATTACTGAGGTTGATTCGGATGAGGAATTGCTTGATGAATGCCTTAACAATCCTGACAGCATTGCTCTTCTTACAAAGCATTTTAATAAATTTCTTAAGAAGTCAAGAAAGCAATCGACACACACTTCGACAAAGGGCTAGGCATGCAGCTGGCCAGATTTGTAGAAAAGGCCATTCATGAGCAGAAGACTCGTCTCACCGAACAAATCCTTGACATAGATGACAAGTTCGGTGAGGCACTCCATAATCAGCTAGAGGAGTATCTCAACTTCGAAATGAAGAAATCAGCAGACAGGACCAAGATGTTTACTGATCTCTATGCAAATGAGATTAACCGCTTAGAGAGCTCCTACAAAAATAGACTCGATGATGCTGAAGCAAGAGCCACTGAAGGTCAAACCCTTCTTAAGTCAGCTGCAGAGGAGAATGAGAAACTGCAGACTCAACTGAAGGAGACAACAGCCAAATTGGAAGCACTTACATCTAAACTTGAAGCTGCCTCCTCCTCCAACTCTCATGCTCAGATCCTAGAGCACAGCATCACTCATCTGACCCATGTTGGCAAAGTCAATGCCATGGCCCTACAGCAGACTCTGGAAGTGGAAATTATGAATGCCATGAAGCCTTTTGCGGCTGCACTTGCTGAAGCCAAAAAGGGGGAAGATGTATTGATAAAGGCTCTAGAGAAGGCTACTGCACAGCAAACTGTAATGGTAGTATCTCAAGATGAGCTGAATGAAACCTTGGGTGGTTTAAAAAAGCAAAATCAAGAGCAGGCAAGGCAAAGGCAAAGAAATTGCTCAAGAAGACACCCAAGCTCCCACTCAAGCTCCTGCTGCCAAGAGTCTACAGATCACTACCCCTGTAGAAGAAGTTCCTTAAAAGAGGATGACAAGGAAAAGAAAGGCAGATGAGCAAACTCAGTCAAGCAAGAAGTCAGCTCCAGCAGAGCCTACTGAAGAAGAGAAAGAGGCTTTAGAGCTGAAGAAAAGAAAAGTGCTTGAAGCTCAAGAGCTTAAGCAAAAGAAGCTAAATGATGCGAAGGCACTCAAGGCCAAATTTGATAGGAAGGTGACCAAACTCAGGAAAGCTCTCAAGGACAAAGCAATGAAAGAAAATGTCCTGGTGTTTGATAGCACTTATGTGGATTTCTTAGCCCTTCAAGATGAGCTACCAAGATGGTATCCCCTGAAGAAGAAGTGGCAAATTCAACACCACATAGTAAGGAATTTTGGCCCTCTCCCTACTTATGAAGATGAATTCTTCCAGTTCAATCAGTTCATGAACATTGAAGATCAAGAATTCTGGAAAGAAATAGTCAAGACAGCCAAAGAACTTGACAACTGTAGAATTCTAACTCCAGAAGAACCTAAATGGGATCCTCCCACTCTGGGCTCCGGAAGGACAGACATGATAGAGGTCAAGTGCATCCTGGAGAAGATCTATCTTGAAGAGAATGTTACAGACCCTCAACACATGGAAGATGTTCGAGCTCGTCTGTACCTTGCTTTCCGCATCTGAAGATCAGAAGACCTGATGAAGACTACTTTAGAAGTATAAAGAAACTATCACTTGTAATCTGTAAAAGCTCCACATTTATTCAAGTTCTAGTTCTTTTGCTTACAAGACAAACTCTCATTGTCTTCATCAGATACTTCAATTTTTAAAAATGTTATAAATTCTTATCTTATGTATTAAGAGCATTTATCAAGTATAGTTTTGGATTCATCAAAAAGGGGGAAATTGTTGGGACATAAATTCACCCTAAGCCCCACTTGATATTAGAATAGTTTTGATTGCCAAAACACTTAGAGTTTATAAATGTAATAGGGTCAGCTGACTTTGTATAGAATAGCTTAGACTAGTCTTGTGTGATCAACTGTATTGATATCAGTTGATTAGCACAGCCCCGGCTTACATGCGCATCCTCAAGATGAGAAGAGTAGAAGACATGAAGACTAGAAGATCCTTGAAGACCAGATAAGTAAGGTACTTGTATACCTACTTATCTGATGGAGTCCAAGATTGAAGATGGCCTAAAACAGGTTACTGAATTGCCAGATCAGAAGAGTGTTACTCGACTGATATCAGAAGACAGAAGACTTAAGGCCAAACGAGTTGTCAGAAGACTATGAGTGAAGATTAGAAGACTAGGTGCTCGTCCAGGACTCGGCTGATTCGCAAAGTCATCTTGTAATTTGAATGAAGACTTACCTTACTTAGAAGATTGACATGATCCCAGGACTGAAGCAATCAAGCGGCTGGAATCAAGGAATCAAGCCAATATGGAAAGATTGCCCCAACGGCTAGTCAACTCCAACGGCTAGTTGCAAGCAATCACCATTATAAATACAAGAGGATGAGAAATCACAAGCACGAAGTCACAACGAGAGAATTCAACAAGCTAAGCAAGCAATCAAGTAAAACGCCATACTGTTTTAAGAGTTCTCCAAGAGCCAGAATCCATAAGAACATCCCTAGCTCTTAAGTGATTTCTATCCAACCCAAGAACCTGAATCGTATTCATATTGTAAATCCATTGATTTAGGCATAGTGGTTAAGCATATTATAAGCTTGAACCATTAGTTGGAAACATTCAAAAACCCCAAACCCCCACCGAAAGGTTAAAGTTTTTGAACCCCTGCAAAGTGCAAGTGCTTACAATCACTTGTGGAGACCGTAGCAGTTAGGACTGCTCAGATCTCAAAGTCCTACCCTTGAGACTATAAAGGACAAGCCCTTGTAATTTTTGGTAAATTAAAGGGATTAAACATCACGTTAGGACGTGAGAGTGGACGTAGGATCGTATATCCGAACCACTATAAACCTGGTGTAATTTATCTTTCTGCACTTTACATTATTGTCATTTCCATACATTTTATATAGTGCATACTGTGATTTCAACTATCTTCAAATCAAGGCCATAACTTTCAAACCAGCATCAGCTGAGTATTTTCATTAAGTAAACAACTTGGCATTTTCAAAAGAAACTAAAGAACGAGTCTAAACAAGGCCTACCAAACTTCCGCATATAATCTCTTCATCAGATCACTATAGTTATCTGGACCAGCAGACCTGTAGTCCAGTTGACATAGAAATCAGAAGAGGTTCCCAACTCTCTTGAAAAAGTTTTAAAGTCTATTTACCCCTCCCCTCTAGACTTTAATCTCATTCACTACTCGTTCAGGGACCAACAGATCCCAATGAACACAAATTGGAAGATGGATCCTGATGAGAGTGGTATTCCAACCAACTCTACTGAGTATAGAGGAATCATTGGTTCACTCCTCTACCTCACTGCCAGCAGACCTGACATCACCTTTGCAGTAGGTGTTTGTGCAAGGTTTCAAGCAAACCCTAAGAAAAGCCATCTTGAGGTATCTCAAAGGCACTGAAAATCTAGGCCTTTGGTACCCTGCTGATGACAACATTGAGTTAACAGGCTACTCAGATGCTGATTATGGAGGATGTAGAATTGACAGGAAATCCACCTCAGGGACTTGTCAATTCTTGGGCAACAAACTCATTTCTTGGTTCTCCAAGAAGCAAAACACAGTGGCTACCTCCACTACTGAAGCTGAATATGTTGCAGCTGGAAGTTGTTGTGCTCAGATTCTTTGGTTGAGACAACAACTGAGAGACTACAATGTCAACTCTACTGAAGTGCCTATCTTCTGTGACACCAACAGTGCCATTGCAATATCACAGAATCCAGTATTGCACACTAGATGCAAACATGTGGGCATCAAGCATCACTTCATTAGAGACCATGTGGAGAAGAAAGACATAAAGTTGGTGAAAATCCACACAGATCATCAAAAAGCTGATATATTGACTAAGCCACTTGCAGAGGCAAGATTTCTAGAGCTATCAGCAGAATTGGGATTACTTGATCCCGGGAAGTTGGACAAGTAAATCCTATTGAAGTTAATGGGAGGAAAGGGAACTGAAATGGTGTTCAGCAGACTTGGTCAAGTCCACTGAAATTCAGAAAAGATGACCTAAATCATTCAGGACACTTGTCCATTGAAATTCAGGACACTTGTCCACATCTTTTCAGGACAGTTGTCCAAGTGGGATCAGATAAGTTGTCCTAGCTATCAAACCAAATCTTGGTCTGATAAGCACCTATTTTGGGTAATCATTATCTATTTTGAAATCTGTCCCATTCCATATACAGATATCATCTTTTTGAGATTTAATTTGTCTCCCACCCAAAAGGTCACTTTCCATGCATTTAATGCCAAGATTTAACTCTTGTTTGCATTACACTTTTTCAAGACATGATCTACCTTGAAAACTCCTCAACCATTAACTAATATTAAATAACCTCCACGTTTTGAATAAAACCAATTACTCACTGTTACATTGGTTTTTGACCATTGGATCAAAATTGGCCAACTCCCCTGAAATCAATCCTAGCCGTCCAATTTTGTTTTCCATTTTTGTTAACCGTTGAATTGCCTCAAGACTTCACCAACTCATTGACAAACATTCTTTTTAGAATATTCACAAGTCTTAAGAATCCCCACAAGCACTTCTTCCCCAAGTATTCAAACCCTAGTTTTCATCTTCTTCAAACACTCTCAAACTTTCTCAAAATTCTTTCTGTAACCTTCAATGGCTCCCAAAGCAAAACCTGAGATGGTTGTTGATTTCACCAACAAGGAACTTGACCTTGATTTTGGCTATCTAAGCCACAAGAACAACCTCACCTTTGAGCCAATCCTCTCTTTTGAAAGTGAGGATCCTGAAGTAGTTCCAACCTTAAGATGGTTGAGGAGGGCAGGTCTCCAGAAATTCATGCAAGAGAAGCTAGACTCTTGTCTTGAATCTTACATGGCAGAGTTCTTTGCTTTTCTCAAATGGAGAGGCAAGCCTGAAGATGGAGAAGTTGCCACAAGATTGTCCTTTGTTGCAGAAGGAGAAGAGGAGGAAAGATTTCACAGGGTGAAATTTTCTGAGGAGGAAGTTGATGCTGCTTTTGGATTTCCTTCTGAGGGAAGGAATCCAGAATTTTATGGAAATGGACTTGAGCAAGAAATTGCTCAAGATTGGCTTATCACTCCAGGGCCATTATCCTCTACACAACACAAGAGAACCCTCAAACCAAAGTTTCTTACCTTGTTTGAGGTTGTTGCAAAGAGTTTGCTCAGCAACACTGGAAGTTTAGAGCAAGTCAGCCATCCAAGGATAAGGATTATGGCAGCTGTGATCGATGCCAGTGACAAAGGCATCAAGTTCAACTGGAGGACCTTCATCTTGTTTGAGATGATGAAGGACAAAGCCAAGTTCAAAGTAAAATCTCACAACAATGTTGTGATGGAAGGAAAGCTGAGATATTGCACCAGAGCAAGTCTCTTAATTGAAAAGTTGCTCACTACTCTGAGATGCAGACCTTTGCCAAACCTCTCCCTGCCCAGAAAATATTGTTCAGGAAGCCCAGCAAGAAAACTGAGCAAAGAAGGATGCTCCTGGCCAAATCTGCTGAAGAGAAGGCTGAAGAAAAGCCAAAATTGAAGAAAAGGACTAAGGCCAGAGCTGTAAAGACAAGAAAGGTGTCTCAAATTCCTTCAGAAGAGAACTCAGGAGCCTCAACTGAAATTGAAGAAGTTGCTGAAGAAGGAGTGCATGTACCTTCTGATCACTCAGAAGAGTTGAGGCAGAGATACAATGAGACTAGACAAAAGTCTAAGGGTGAAAAGAGGATCAGGGAAGTTGTCCCTGAGAAGGATGGAGAAGGAAGTGGGAGTAGTAGAGCTAGCAAGAGAAGGGTCAAGCCTACTGAAAAGGTGTTAGAGCTTCAAGAGGAAAAGTCTCTACAACTTGCTCTAAGAGAGAGCAGAGCTGAAAGTAGGACCAAATCAAAGTCAAGGACCAACTCTTCTGGTTCTGGAACTCCAGAATCCAAGGTCCCTGAAGGTCAGCCAATAGAGGTCAATCTTCCTGAAACTCAGAATCCTGATCCCAACTCCCCTGAAACTCATGTTACTCCCACAAACCAACCAATCACCCCTGTCAATCTTACAAAGAGATATTCTCCAGAAGGGAGTGTGCAAAGAAGTGGGATATATGTGCTTGTAGACTTAGCTGTAGATGAGACTAGATTGCAATCACCCCTTGACTCATCTATGCTCAATTATTCCAAGATTTTAGAAGCTGCACTTCATGAGCCAACCCCCCTGAGCAAAGCCCCTTCAGATCCATTGCTCTCAAAAGCAAATGAAGTACCTTCAACTGCACCCAACCCTTCTGAAGCCAACATCCCTGAACTTAACCTTCTTGAAGCCACTTTAGGAGAAGACAGAGCCAACTCCCCTATAACCCAAAGTCCCCATTCAAGTGGAGATAAGGAGGAGTATACTTATGAGAGTATGCTCAGAGGTGGAGCTAAGGCTACTGTGGACAGTTTGTATCCACAACTTGTTGAATTTCCAAGAATTCAGAAGATGTTGCATGATTTAAGGATGTTTGTGGATGTGAAAGACAAAACCATAATGGAGATATCACAAGTTATCCAAGATAAGGGTGCAAACTGGTGGCAAGTGGAAGAAAGCAGACTACTACACTTTGCTGGTGTGCTAAAAACAAGATTTCTCACTGATGAGAATGTTTTTGCAAAGTTAGTAGATGAGAAGATCATTGAGGAAAAGGAAAGAAAAGCTAAGGGCATCAAACACCCTGATAGTAGCTCAAATGATGATGATTCTCCTGATGATCCCTCAAACTCCTCAAAACCCAACCCTCCTGAACCCAATCCCAACCCTCCTGAATCCAATCTACCTTCAACCCCCCTCTTAACCTATCATAGGAAAGGCTCTGTTTCATCAGAGGTGTTGACCAAGGGTGGTAACACAACGAAAGATACATTTGCCAATGAAGGTTCTTCTGAACACAAGGCACAGCCTAAAGATGTTGAGGTTCCTACTTTAGAGGCTGGTTTGATTAAGGCCTATTCAGTGTCAGGAGAGTTGGACACTGATCAGCCCTTACTCATTCAGGATGACTCAGTGGCTGCTGAAATAAGCACTGTGATCTCCCCACAACTGCCATCTTTGAACCTTGTTGAAGGTGGAGATGTTGCAGGTCTAGGTGAAGGTGTTGAAAAGGAGAGCTTAGTTGAAAAATCAGAGGGAGTAGAGGATGAAATAGAGGTTGTAATTACTAAGATAGTGAGTGTACCACAAATAGAGGGTGGTATAAGTGAGGAAGGACAGGTTATTCTTGAAGTCAAATCTGAACTTCAAGAATCCCTTGATGAAAGGAGGCCTGATTCCTTGGGTGAGGACATCATTAATGAAGGAAGAAAAGAATTAGTTGAAAATGAGAAGAAGGCTGCTGATGTATCAGATTCTTATGAAAAAGAAATTGAGGGTGATGAGTGTTTATTCCCTAACATTTTTTATTTGTCTAACATTGCAGGTATCTCTCTTGACCAAATATTTGCAGATGAGTTCTTAACAGATGCACCCATCCAAGTAGACACTGGATCAGCACAAGCCTTGCTTGGGATGCAATCAGAAAAGTTGGACTCCCTAGCTCATCAAGTCCAATATGCTCATGCTGAAACATCTGGAGCATTGAATGAGCAAGAAAGAACTCTAGCATCTGTGGAGATGAGATTAACTGGCTCTAAAGATGTAGTGCTCCCTACATTGGAAGCAAGGATAAGTGGAGTGGAATCTGGTCTTCAAACCATTTCCACTGAGGTTCAGAAAGCCAAAACCACTATGGAATCCATCTCAGAAGAGGTCAAGAAGGAACAAAAGCTGCTGAGAGATAATCACAATGCAAATGTCAAAGCTCTCAGACTAACTGTCAAGCAAGCCCTTGGAAAGAAGACTGCACTTCAAAAGAAAAGAGCTTAGGAACAGAGGCTAGCAATGATCAAGGCTGCATCTGACAAATTTTCCCAAGAAGTGATGGCCAACATTGTTGAAGGTGCAGTGGCCAACCTCACTGAGCTCTTAAAAGCCCAATTGGATGCATCTCTGAAAGCAACTTTGGAGGAGGTTGTTGAGCAAAAGATGAAGCCTGTTCTAGCTTTCCTTAGCTTGAGCAGTGATAGAATGCATAATATACATGATGAGAATGTATATCTGCTGGAAGAGATGAAGTCTCTGAACCTAGCCCAATCCCTGATGGCTACAACCATGAGTGAGCTCAAACCTCAATGCTTTGATGCTGCCAAAAAGGGGGAAAGGGAAAGAGCAAGGGCAAAAGGTGCCTTGATTATTGGAGGTTCAGACAAGGGCAAGGAAAAAGCTGCTAAAGATAAGGGAAAAGAGCCAGCAGTGCTGAACTTGGAAGATTTGGATGAAGAAGAGCAGTTAGCCATAACATTGAAGGCTTCTATGGCATCAGCACAGGAAGAAAGGGCAAGATTTCAGCAGAGACCAGGAGGAGAAGTTTCTGGATTGGACAAAGGTGCCGAAGGTGTCCAAACCAGAGGCCAAATCAAGAAGGCCAAGGGAAACAAAAGAAAAGCTGAAACATTCACTGACTTTCCCAACAGCCTAGAACTTCCTCTTGAGTTCAGAATTGTGGAAGAGCCTTCTCCTAAGAAGAAGCTCAAAGTTGCTGAAAAAAACAAAACTGCTGCAGTATCCAAAACTACTAAAAAGGACAAGTCTTCTGAAACTGAAAAGTCTGCTGAGACTAAGTCCACTGAAGGTGCCAAAGCTGCTGAAGATATGGAAGAGCTGTATGAAGAAGGCTTTGGACCTAGACCAAAGAAGACAAAAGTTCTGGTACTAAATGATCCATCAAAACTGTTTCATGAAGGGTATGGCAAAGACCCTGAAACTCAACAGAAATTGGCCATGATGAGGGCCCAAGAGAAAATAGACTTGATGGATGAAGCACAAAGAGCAAGAGATCAAAGAAGAGCAAATTTCCAAAAGCCAAGAAGAAGGAGAGCAACTTACACCAAGATGAAGCCACAGCTACTGATCCCCATGGACACCAAATCTCCTCACTTGGATAAATGGGTGCCAATTCAACTGAATGAATCATGGGAGGAAGCCAAAAGGGAGTTTATATATGACTACTATGTCATTGATAGGTGGAATGGAAGGGAAGTCAACACCACCTTTGCTGAGTTCATGATTGAATACTTCAGAGACCTTTATCAGCAACTACTTGCAGCTGCTGATCTTGCAAGGATTGAACTCACTGCTCCCAAGCCAATCATCTATATGCCTCCCAAACTGGAAGGATGGATTGATCAATCTAGGATTCTTCAAGAATTCCTAGAAATTGTGAAGCTAAACAAAATGGTACTTGGACCTAAGGGAACCAACCAAGAGGCCATGGAGCTGAAAAGAAGAGTGTGGGCACAATATAGGATGGTGCCACCTCCTGAGGATGATCTCTGAAATGGCTAAGTCTTCTGACCTTTTTGGTGGTTGAAAACTTATCTAAAGATATGTTTAATTGGTCATCTATGCTGAAGTTTGGTCAAAGATGCTGATATGATCTGAAAAATATGTTTTGCTCTGATATGCTATGATTGCTCTGATAAAAGTCTTTTGTGCTCTGATACTTGAAGATCTAGATGCTATTAAGTATTTAGTATATGCTCTGATATCTTGTAATGAAATGCTCTGATGTAATAGTGTTTTGGATTCATGCTCTGATATGTTAACTTCAACTATCAACATGCTTGTAATGTACTTTTGAATGAATGATAGTTGAACATCCTTTGAATCAAGAAACATTGTTACAGAAATCTCTCTATGCCTATCTTTGAAACCTATTTGCAACATGAATAGTGAGTACACTAACACATTCTTTTTCAGGAAAATTGACTCTAGTCATGTCTTCTGAAGATAAATGTAATAGGTGTAGTCAAGTCACTTTTGCATAAAATGTATAGGTTTTGGCATCATCAAAAAGGGGGAAATTGTTGGGAATAAAATGAGATATGTTTTGATTCAATACCAAAACCCCCTGAGACATGCCTAAGTCTAAGATGATTATGTTCTAAGCATGTTAAAACATATAGAATAAGGCTAGATGAGGAGCTGATATGTTAGGCAGCTATTAGATGATTAGATGCACAATTTGAGGGGGAACATATGCTTTAAAGACTATCAAGAACAAGTCCCCTTAAGGCTCAAATTCTGGAACAATCACCAAAGCTGTTGAAGGACAAGTATGCTGATCAGGAGATTTGTCCAGAAGAGTTGTCTTAGTGCAATTGAACCAGAACAAGTGTTCTGAAGCTTAAAGGTCAACTATGCTGAAGAGATGAAGACAACTTCACCCTAAAAGACTTCAAAGAATGATGCTAAGATCAATTCCAAGTGAAGCAAAGGGTAAAGAGCCAAGTCATCTAAAGAGAGCAAGCCAACTATGCTGATAAGCAAGTATGCTGATAGTGATAAGCAGAGTTGTCCATTTGATAAGGAATGTTTTCCTATCATTGGATCAACCTTCAGAAGCCATGTCCAAGTCCTAACAAGTGAATCTTAAAGTCAGACATTGGGAAGAGTGCTGCAGAATGAAGACAAAGTCTTAACAGTCGTTTATTACCCAAATGAGGACATGTCACTATCAAGAATCTGTCTTCCAGTTTTTGAAGAACTCAAGGAAGACATTTATAGCAATTTGGGACTGCCTCTCCAACGGGCAAATCCTCAAATTTGTCTATAAATACAGAAGTGTGAAGACCATTTGAAGCACCAACCTTGAATCCATTCTACATCCAACTGAACAAGCATTCTGAAGCTTCAAAAGTCATAAGACATTCTTAGTCTTCAAACACTTCATCTAAGCTGAACTTCATTGTACATCCATACAAAGCTTAAAAGAGATATCCTATCCTTATAACCTTCATTGTAAAGGATATCTCATTAGTTGGAACCTTACTTCAACCCTTATACCTTTCAAGTGAGAAAGTGTGAAGGTTGTAGTAGTAGAAGTGGAAGGAACTAATTGTTGAGAGAAGAACAGTTCAGTTCTGAGTTGAGAAAGGATACTAGGACTATAGACATCCTAGGGATCAAAGCACCAAGGAGTGGTGTTCTTGATCAAGTGCACCTTGGCACTATAAAACAAGTTAATTCCAAGAGTGAAGGAATTGTCCTGTTAAATCAGGGAAAGTGGATGTAGGAGCTTGAGTCTCTGAACCACTATAAACTCTTGTGTTGATTTACTTTCAAAGTACTTTCATACATTCAACACTGCACAAAACTGATCTTTCAAAGAACATATATTCAAAGACTGTGCAAAAACTGTATTGGACAAGTTCCCTGAAAACTGGACTATATTGCTTAAGTGATTTCAGAACTTAAAGGTGTTTGAACTAAAGGGCCAACCACTAATTCCGCACTTATAACCAACTTAGATAGTCATTAAACTAAGCACTCAATAGTACTTAGTAGCTTGATTATCTTTGAAAAGGTTATACATCTTCAGCAGAGTTGTCCAAGACAACATTGCTGATCTCTGGTTTTATCAAAGTTTGAAAGAATTTGCATACAAGTGTATTCCCCCCCCCCCCATACACTTGTTATATACTCCTTTCAGGACCAACAATCTACACACACAGTTTTTCCCTTAAATGCCTTTGGGAAAGAGTGTGTGAAAGTGTTGACTCTATAAGTTTCAGGAGAGTTGTCATTTCTCCTGAACTTATGAGTTCTTTGTGCTACTTGAGGGAATCTTTAAGGATAGGCATATTAATGACCATTACCCTTTGGCATGAAGGGTTTTGGTTGTCTCATTTTATTTTACCCATAAGGTGAGTTGACCTTAGGTCTGTTCAGCCGAGGTTTCCTCAGGGGAGTTGACCTAGGCTGAACATACCTTGGACAACTTCTATGAATGTTGTTCAGATGAGTTACCCTTCCATTGGGCCTACTCTGCTGAACACCATTCCTCTTGTATTCAGGTATTTTGGCCATTTCCTTAGGTGTGGGCCTTTTTCCCTGAAATACTTGAGTGGGCACTTCTTGCATTTTGCCCTTTCCTTTGTTCAGTGGCTGAATTGTTTCATTTTCAGCTTGTTGTGCCACTGATCAAACAAAGACTCTCTTAGTGTTACTTGTTGAAGCAACACTAAGACAAGGTGAAGATTCGAATGGATCAAATCCCAATCCACTCTTTTGAGCCATAGGTCTTTGGAAGCTTTGAATTTCCTCTATTGCTCTAGAGGATTTATTCATTGTAGACATCTTAATTTCCAGGCTCTCTTCACTTGATTTAAGAATATCATACTCATGTGAGAGGTTTTCAAATTTTTCTTGAAGAATTTTGAGTTCAAAATCTTTTCTCTTTTGAATAAGCAGTTGCTCATCAATCTGCTTTTGTTGGTCAACTATCCTGAGAGAAGCTTCATCAAGTTCTCTCAAGACTTGATGATACAACTCAGTAGACTTGACATCAACTACAGATTCATAAGATTTTGCAAGTTCAATGGATAATCTCTCATTTTCTCTCACATAATTGTCATGAAATTCCTGCAACCTGGTGAAATCTTCCATCAACTTTCCAAAGGAAAGCTTCAGGTTGATCTCACTGGTGTTTTGTGATTGAATTGATGGTGAGCTAGAAGTAGAGGATACCTCATCATCCTCTATGGCCATGTTGCACACATCATCATCATCACTGTTTGACAACAGTCTATCATCAGAGGAGTTGAAGCTTTCAGCACTTTCAGACTCATCACCAGCCATCATGTCTTTTCTATTGGTGAACTTTTTGTCTTTTTTAGCTTGCCTCTCCTTTCTTTCTTTTGAGCTGAGTTCAGGGCGATCATACTGAAAGTGCCATTTCTTCTTGCAGTTGTAGCACAAGTCTTCATCATCATCTTTCTTGGATCCATCTCTTCTTCTGGATGATGAAGGTTCAGCTCTGCTGGACTTTCTCCTATCAGAGTACTTGTCATCTGATCTTCTTTCTTCAGGCCTTTTATCCTCAGCCTTGGCTTTAGGAGAGTTGTACCTTCTCCTGACCTTGTTGTCTTGGTAGAATTTCTTGTATCTACCAAACCTTGAATTGAGTTTGTCAAACCTCCTTGCCATTAAGGCCATTTCTTCCTTCATCTCAGCCTTGGAGACTGACTTTGATGATCTGGGAGTGGACTGCATTTCTGGTTCAGCAGCTTTGGCTTTGAATGCCACTCCTTTAGTTGGTAAGGAAGGTTCCTCAACTGGCTTTCTTCTGTTGAGGTCAAACTCATAGGCATTGAGTTCTGAGAAGATTTGTTGCATGGGCATGGTGGAGAGATCTTTGGTATTCTGCATCATTACAGAATATACATCCCTCTTTTGAGTGAGACTTCTTAGGATCTTCAGTGCAGTTTCTCTCTTGGAGTACACCTTGCCCAATGAGTTGATTTCATTCATTATGTCTGTGAATCTACCAGCAAACTTGTCAGTGGACTCCTCAGGCTCCATTGTAAATTGTTCAAATTTGTGCACAACAACTTGGAGCTTATTCTCCTTGATCTTTTCAGTACCTTCACACATTTCTGCAAGAGTATCCCAAATTTCTTTGACTGTTGTGCAGTGGTAGACTCTCCCCATTACTGCATCTGGAATTGTTTGGTAGAGAGTGTTCAAAGCTAGATAATTGAGATTATCTCTCCTTTTCTCTTCAGTGGTAAGATCATCTTCATCCTTGGGAATCTCATCCCTTGTATCAGCTCTTTGAGCATCAGTAATTCTGGGATTTGCTTGTGTGAAGATGAATGGTCCTCTTTGAGCTCTCATCTTGATTTTCCAGAAATCATAGTTCTCAATTGAGAACATTGACAGCTTGTGGTGAGATATGTGATTGACTGGATCTGGGGCCATGTTGTTAATGGTTTGAACAACATCATGAGGAACAACATTAAAGTTCCGGTTCTGTTTCTGATTTTGGTTCTGATTCTGTTGTTGGTTCTGGTTTTGTTGCTGGTTCTGGTTGTGGTGGTTGCCCCTTGCCATATCTCAGAAATAGAGGTTAGACAATACAATGTAAAGAGTTTCAGAAAGACCAATTCAGTGACCACACTAAAATATGTTTTTGAAAATCAAGATGGATTTTCAGAGGCAGTGGTCTTTGAACCCATGCTCTGATACCACTTGTTGGTCCTGAAAGGAGTATATAACAAGTGTATGGGGGGGGGGGGGGGAATACACTTGTATGCAAATCTTTTTCAAACTAGAGTAAACTGACTTCAGCAAGGTTGTCTTGGACAACTCTTCTGATATGTATAACTCTTTAAAAGATAATCAAACTACTAAGTACTATTGAGTACTTAGTTGAATAACTATCTAAATGAGTTATATGTGCGTAATTGTGGTTTGCCCTTTAGTTTAAACTCCTTTTTAGTTCTGAAATCCTCTTAACACTTAAACTGGTTTCAGGGAACTTGTCCAAAACAGTTTTGCACAGTCTTAAGTATAAGTCTTTGAAAGGTCAGTTTGTGTGCTGTGTAAGATTGAGTTGTATGTATGAAAGTACTTTGAAAGTAAATCAACACAAGCGTTATAGGGTTCAGAGACTCAAGCTCCTACATCCACTTTCCGTGATTTAACAGGATAATTCTTTCACTCTTGGAATTACTTGTTTTATAGTGCCAAGGTTCACTTGATCAACCACACCACTCCTTGGTGCCTTGATCCCTAGGATATTAGAGTCCTAGTACTCTTTCTCAACTCAGAACTTATTGTTCTTCTCTCAACAGTAGGTTCTTTACACTTCTACTACAACAACATTCTATCTCTCTTTTGAAAAGGTATAAGGGTTGAGGTTTGGTTCCAACTAGGTTGAGATATCCTTTACAATGAGCTCAGTGTAAAAGGATAGGATATCTCTCTAAGCTTGTATGGATATACAATGTAGTTCAGCTTAGGTTGAAGTGTTTCTGGAAACTATGAATGTTCTAAGAAAGCTTGAAGGCTTATGAGCTTGTAGTTTCCTTTTGCTTGCAGGATAGTTGGATGCCTCCAATGGTTTCCACACTTCATGTATTTATAGAAAAATTTGAGGATTAGCCCGTTGGAGAGACAGCCTCAAATTGCCTATATTTGTTTTCCTTGAACTCTACAACTGGAAGACAGTTTCTTGAAAGTGACATGTCCTTAATTTGGGAAGTAAACGGCTGTAAGCACTTTGTCTTGACTTTGAATCACTCTTCCCAATGTTTGACTTCAAGATTCACTTGATCAAACATGGACATCACTTCTGATGATTGGTCCTATGATAAGGACAACATTCCTTATCATTTGAACAGTTCTGCTTATCATTTTCAGCACAGTTTGCTTATCAGCAATGTTGGCTTTGCTCTTCAGATGATTTGGCTCATTCTCTTTCCATGCATATATCTTGATAGTCTTTGTGCTTTCATGGCTTTAGACCAGTAGCTTTGACCTTATCAGCACAGTTGGACTTGTCTTGAATCTGTTCTGGTTCAAGTGTGCTGAGACATTTCTGCTGTTCAAACCTTTTGAACTTTGACATATGCTTCAGTAGACTTGATCTTGATGATGCATTCTATTCAATTGATCTTCAGATAGGTTGCACCTCAACTAAGCTGACTTGATCAGCACAGTTGTCTATCGGCAGACTTAAGGTCAATTTGATTCTGAGCCTTTAGGGGACTTGATTCTTGTAATCTTCTAAGCATGAGTTCCCCCTCAACTTGTGCATCTAAATCACTAAGACCTGCCTAACATTCCAGCTTCTCAACTAGCCTTAAGCTACATGTTCCAACATTCCTGAAACATGTTCATTTAAATCTGACTTATTTATTTGGCATGTCTTAAGGGGTTTTGGTATCTTAATCAAAACTTCTCATTTTATTCCCAACACCAGGGAAGATAACTCTTTAGTTTGATTAAGTTTTTGTGCTCATATTGCTTATCATTTCAATCTTTCTTTTGTTGTATCATGTACTTACTCGTAAGAATGAAAATATTGAAACTTTTGCTCTCAAGATAATATCTCATTATCTTTCTAGGCTTTGTGGAACTTTACTTAACTTTATATACTTGAACTACTTTGAACCAACATTTGTGTTTTAGGGTTCTCGAGCATATCAGATTCTATGAAATCAATTGTAATATATAGTCAAGTTAATTTATGGTTTTGACATCATGAAAAAGTGGAAAATTGTTGGAAAATAAAAGTTATATTTAAGATACTAAAACCCTTGATAGTATGCTTGTAAGTATTTTAGTGAAAATGTATTCAGGGATTTAGCTCAGGTTAGTTGTGGCAGCTATTAGACAATAGTATTATCAAGGTGAGGGGGAACTCAAGCTTTGAACAAGTCCACTGAATAATCAAGATGTCTAAACCAGATCAAGTCCACTGACCAAAGAGAAACTTAGCATTGAATTGACTGAAGATGGGAAATTGGCACAAAACCAAAGCAAGAATCATTAAAGAAGGTCTTCTAAGCGGATTGCAAAAAGAATCATGAAGCCAATGTTTGAAGAATAAAGTACAAAAGCCTAAATATTAAAGGTTACTCGTCCAGAATCATAAAGGCCGATCGAAGTACATAAATGCTTGGAACATTCTAAGTGCAGCAAATAGAATGTTCATGTATGTTGGACCATTTTTAAGCCGTTTGAAAGGCCCTGACATTCTGCAATAAGAGGACAAATGTAAATTTTGAAGACTGTGCAAACCTGCAACTAGTAAGAATGAAGTCATGCCCAAATTAAGCACAAAATGTATACATGAACTCAAAGCTAACATCTTACCAGCATCCAATTGAAACACAATGATCACATATTTCTCAAGTGTTTCAAGAGTTGTTTCCTCTGTACAAGGATTCTAAGTCACTTGTAAATTATATTTTAGAGAGAAGTTTAAAAATGATGTTTGTTTTAAATAGATAGTTGCCCGAAAATTGAAGGGGAATAATTAATTCTCACAATTACTCCCAATTGTTAACTAACATGTTACAAGTGAACACTAATAGCAATCACTAAATTCGATCAAATGCAAACTCGTGTAAAACGAAAAATATGGATTAAAGTCAATTAAGAGAAGGTAGGTTACAATGCATTTGCAATATTAGGACATTCACTTCTAGTAAATAACTAATTCAAATGACAATTAAGTTTGTTCTTATAGGGTTGCTCACAAAGAAATAATTAATTAATCTCTCGATCTAATTAAATCAAAGGAAAATAAAATATAAGTTTGTACCTCTACCTAACAAATATCATGTAACCTTGTACCTCTACCTAAAAAGACACAAAGAAAACTTAAAACTCTTTTAGGAGACGAAGTATGCAAATTCAAAGTTATTGCGTGATCTGGTCTCCAAAAGAAGAAGAGATGAAGAAAACCTTTAGAGTAGGTGTGAATGTGTTTTTTAGATGGAAAGTTAAATACCCATCCCTTTTTTCCCCTCCCCATGACTCGAACCCAGGACCTAAGGCCTAGGTAGTGGTGCTCTAACCACTTGAGCTATCCCACTTTGTCGATGTGAATATGTGGGCTTTCTCTTTTTGTGAAGGGATTAATTTTTGAAATTTTAAATGAAAAATATATTTATAACTTTAGAATTAGGGCTAAAAAATAGAAGAAAATCTGCACTGGCTTTCGAATGAAATCGTCTATCCCATATTTAGTGTTTCACTTTGTGTTTCCACCTTTGTCATATACTCCCTCCGTCCCATTATAAGTTTTTCACTTTCCTTTTATGGATGTCCCACTATAAGTTTTTCATTTCATTTTTGACATATTATTTTCTCTCTCCATATCAAATCACTTACTCCCTCCGTCCTACAATAACTTTCACACTTTCCTTTTCGGGACGTCCCACAATAACTTTCACACCCTTAAAATGAAAAATCCTTTATAAACTCCACCCTCACAATATCCTCAATTTTACACAAATGCCATTACTTTTTCTCCACACATACACAAAAGTCAACCCATTCTTTACTTTATATATAAAGTTTTACAAAATTACACCTCAAAACTCCACTCATTATTACACTTTCTTAATTTACGTGTCCACCTACCTATGAAAGTTAATACGGGGCGGAGGGAGTATATTTTATCACACTTCATCTCACATTCATCTATTATTTTTTCTCCCCCCATCACATCACTTGTACTACATCTATTATTTTATGAGTTTATTTATAATATAAGATAAGATCCAAGCCCATCTTATAATTCAAGGTAAAAAATATGGAGGTTACAATTTAGGACAAATTCATATTTTTTATCTCTAATATGCCCTCAACTCAATTCTGGAGGTTACAATTTGAATAAGTTTCTCTTATTTGTAGTTGACCTTTCCATTTACGGTTGAAACCAAATTTACTCATTCAATTCATTGTTTTCATTACGTCCTCAATGAATGCAACATCTCTTTAAATTATTCAAAATTAATTATATAATTAAATAACATTTATCATATTTAAAAGCTTTTAACTGCAATGTCGTTCGAATAAATTAATTATAAATTCTCTTTTAACAGTTATAAATGTGCTTTTAATATTTTATTTAGAGTTTATTAACAAATTAGGACAATCCCTAAGTAATTTAAATAAAGTAAGACAAAAATTTATAGTAAAACAATTAAGACCAAAACACCTTGTAAAATTCCTAATATGCCCTATATATTATAATTCGAATTCTGTCATTTTCAACTCTTTCCAAAATTACAGGTTCTCTTTCCTTTTTCAAAATTAAATCTAATTTGAATCATTCAATTCAATTAAATTCGCTGATAATCTTTTCGCCTTCATTTGATCAATCGTCGATCAATTCAACGATTGGGACTGGGGAAACTCAATAACATCCCACTCGTTAGCAAATTAATCTCTGCAGTTTTTATCCTCGATTCTATTTGGAATTCACAGTGTCTCTGAAGAACTGTTTCTTAGGTAATCTGATTTTTTTATCGCGATCTGATGTTTTTTGGATTAGATCGTTTTTTCGCGTGAATTGACCATTCTAATTCCCACTCGTTAGCAAATTAATCTCTGCAGTTTTTATCCTCGATTCTATTTAGAATTCACAGTGTCTCTGAAGAACTGTTTCTTAGGTAATCTGATTTTTTTATCGCGATCTGTTGTTTTTTGGATTAGATCGTTTTTTCGTGTGAATTGACCATTCTAATTCATTGATTCTCTGTATTTTTATAACTTGTTTGTGTAGAGACTTTGTATTTATGAAGAAAGATGGCGGTGGTCAATCACTGCGTCTCCGTCGATCTAGAGTCGTTGTTGCGATCTTCGTCGGATTATTAATCGCCTGCGTTTTCGCCTTATTCTACCTTGAAGGATTTTTTGTCTCCTCGCCTCCCCTTCGCCATTCCGAGGTCATTCTTCTCTTTACTCTTTCTAATCCGTATTATGATGCTCTAAACATCTATTTAATTTGCTGATTGTGGTGTTTGCAGTTTTGATTCATTTTACTCTTCATGAATTCGCATTTCAGGCTTTGAAGTTTCATTGTTCCTTATGTTTCTAATTTTTTTGCTTTTAAAACTAATTGCTGAATTATGTGATGGTGAATGAGTTTCCACTGTGTTGTTACAAAACTGGCTCATCTGTTAATAATACTTATAAACCGTTTAAGTATGAAAAAATTAATCAAATTAGAGATTTTATGTGCATGCTAATCTTGTGGATGCATCCAAAATTTTGTGTTTATGGTTTTGCCAACATCACGAAAGACTCCGATTAGCTCTTACGTTTAGTATATGGCTTAAGAATCGTATAATGGAGATAGGAATAGGTTACAAGTTCAAAATAAATATAGACAAAATTGTTTGTTCCGACCCAGTGTTGCTTCATGTAAACTTGTTCTGCATCTCATAATTATTATGTTCCTACTCTAGTCTAACTTTTACCTTCTTTTATATCCATAATCGGTTATTCCACCTGTTGTAAAGATATTCGTTTGTAAACTTTGACTTATCTTTACTCACATATCATCTGATCTCTCTCAGGTTATCACCAATACATGTGAGTCGCCAGAACGCTTCAACATATTAAAATCAGAGTTTGTTGCTGCTTTAGAGAGAATGGGTATGAGGGGCTTCATGCCTCTAAAAGAACTATGGACTATTACATGTTCATGAACAGTAAGTTTTGGATAGAAAGACGCACAACTACACAAGCTTAAGCCAGTGATAATTCATATTAATTATCACCTCGATAAGTTCTAGAGAATGAATGATAAAGTGTTTGCACTAATTTGTAAGCATGTTTCAGAATTCTAATGTAAATTTTAGATTCAATAGTTTATCTACTTCCAAAACTAGGAAAATCATAATTATTATAACATGTATGATAAAGCGTTATATTATTCTTATGCAATGCACATATTAGATATATGCATCTCCTATTAATATGCAATGCACATATTATATATATGCACCAAACTATGAATATATGCACATTAGTTGCGCATTACGTATAAGACTACAGGCCAATCCGACCTTTGGGTTAAAAATTCCAATGAAATTCGAAATAATTTATTCTAATTTTTTAGTACATCAAAGATTTAAACTAACATGCAGAAAACACACCTTGAGAATCGAGCGAGTAATCGAATGTGTGAAACGAATGTGTACATAATTAATGGTATGCATATTTGAAAGTATATGTGATTATCGATTGCATATATAAAAAAACGCATGCATATTTGAAAGTATATGCACTCGTCGGTTGCATATAAATAAAATATGCATCTTGCAAAAATATTATAGATTTATTCAACAAGTATTTGTTAATACAAGTTGTTCAGCAAATTATTTAAACACTTTTAGAGGTGTATGCAGAATAAAATTCAAAACTGATGAATGTTGTTTTACTAAAATTATGCCTGCAGACTCTCAAAATGCAGTTACTAACACAGTTCCAAAAAAATACCCAAATTCAATTGAAACCAAAAATGTAGAAACTCAAAGAAATTCGTGAAACTTCATTCGCAGAAAGTTTTTTGTTGTAATTTTGGAAATTTAGAAATTCATCCATGGAAATTGATTAAATTTTTGGAAAGTCTTTGACTGCATGAGAGAAGAGACAATTCGATTTGAATTCATTTGAATTCAAAATAGATTGGATTCAATTATGGAAATTTAAGCGAAATCATTGGATATTCTTGAACAAGCATGACTTTTCGAATTATAAGAAAATAAGGGCAAAATTGGGAATTTGAAGGCTGTTTTGTCCTTAATTGTTTTACCAAAAAAATTTGTCTTTAATCTTAAAGTCTTAGGGTGAATTGTCATATTTTGTTTTTTCCCCTTTTATTTATTCTTATTCAATTAATTAATTTTTCAAAGCTTCTAACAACAATTACACGTAATTTAATAAAATAACTTCATTATCTATAAAATATTAAACAAATAATTTTTAATATGTATTATTTTTAATAATTTTGACATATATCTCTAATAATTTTTGTATCATTTTATAAATAAACTCTAATACTTTTTTTGTCATATAACTTAATATATCAATTTTCAAAATAGTCAAATATCCTTTATTATAGCATCTATATTATTATTGTTTATATTTCCAAATAACAATAACGAGAATATTAAATTAAATGATATATATTTGATCTTTTTATGTATTATAGTTATGCATATTATATGTATTTTTTATGCATATATGCTATTATATGTATTAAATTTTCGCATATTAACTTATATATGAATTACTTTGTGCATATATTATACTACATTTAGTTTGCTATGCATATTTGTTGTATAGTAATTATATTAAAAAAATAATAGTGTTTATATATACCTTTTGTAGGTTCCTTTTTATGTTTCTAATTAATTTTAATTAAAAGAAATATATATTCAAATAAAGTGAAACTTTTGAACTAAAAGAAAACTATATATGAATTTCAATCTGGATAATAATTTATGTATTTATCCATATGATTGTGTATACTGAATATTAATATGAATAATTTATGTATTATATAATTTATAGGTATTGATGTATGCATCTTTATTTACTCACTTAAGTCTATGCTATCTATTTTCTTTAGGCACTTTTTCATAATTTTCATTCCTCCTTCATTAATCTGAATGCCGGATCTCTTCCGTCTAGTCATCTACAAAAAATATATTATCAAATTGTTTTGAAATTAAAATCTTTAGTCACATGCAAACATATCTTAACCAAATGTGCGACATCTATTCTAAATAGATAGACTTTCTTATAAATACAGAAAAAATATACTAAACAATGTTAAGTATATACAGTTCTATGAATTTTTGTAAATGATATAATCATCGAATATATTCCTCATATGCTATTTTCCATTTTTCTTTAAATTGCAAAAAACAGAGAGTGTTAGAACTACAAAAACAGAGAAGGAAACATCTTAAATTGCATGCGGTACTCTATGTTAATCATCCCCAAACTCAAGGTAAAATGTCCTATATGCCAAGCCCTAAAACTAAGTAAAATTTCATACCCAAAATCGTATATTCCCAGAATCGAAAAATCCATAACATGCAGGAGGATTATTTAAATAAATACCTTGAATGATTATCGACACAAGGGGCGTTCGTCTTGATTAGTGTTTTCTTCTTTCAGCTTCGATAGAGAGAGAATGAACAATGTTTTGTGAATTAATTGTGGCTGAACTATTAGGAATGAGTTTTGAATTTAGAATTCGGTGCGATTATCAAGAAAATAGGTCTACCAGATTTTGTTTAATGGTTTTGGTTGACTTTGCATTAATTAACTCCAATCAAATTTAATTTTTTAAAATTCAAAAGTCATATTAAAATGGTATTGGTTTAGGGGTATAATGGTACATCAATGTGTTAAGTTGTCTTGATTTGTAACTCTAATAAATTTTTCCTTTAATTATAAACACTTAGGGTGAAATGTCCTATAGTGTAATTCTCCCTTATTTTATCATATTTCTTAAACAAAACACCCCAAAGAAAGGGGAAACTTATACCGGAACGGAGGGAGTAATAATAGGGAAAAAAACGCATAAGCCTCCCTTCCACCTTTGACACCAAACATACCCATCTTCCAAGCCTCCCTTCCTCCTTTTGATCTTTATCTCAAAAAAATTTTAAATTATTTCTCAATCAACTAGTGTAAAAAAAAATCAAAAGAAAAAATCGAAAATAGTACTAAATTTCGAAAAATATTAAAAAAATCGAGAATGCCAAACGGTTGGAAACTAGAACAAAATTTTGAGCTTTTTTTTTTATTTTTTTTAAGAATAAAAAAAATCGGCAAAATAATTTGAAAAAAATAAAATAAAATAACATTCGACAGGCTCTGATCTGTGTTTCTTAACTCAAAATCAGAGGAATGGGTAGGTGGCTTTACCTTAGGCGTCGACGGCTTGGGACACGACATAAGGAGAAGGAGGCAACGACTTGAGACGGAGCACTAGACGACGAGGTTTGGAAGGATTTGGCAGATGCGTGGGAAATAAGGGGCCCCGAAACAAAAATGACGAAGATGAGCCGGCAAGCGATGAGACTTAATTGAGAGAAGCGACGAGGTTGGACTGGGTCAATTTTTTTTTTTTTTTAAGTCTCTTTGCGTTTTCAAAAATGAAGGGAGGTGAGAGGCGATGTCGGCGACATTGGTTGGAAGGAGGGACGACGACAACAGTTAGGGAGGAAGGAGGAGAATGGGTGGGTGTAACTAAAAAACGAAAGAGGGAAGCTAATAGAGGGTGGGTGTAACTAAAAAATTAGGGTTTAGAAGTAGGAGGGTATTTTAGATCTTTTGCGGGGTGCGTACTTATCATACGAGCGGTGTAGTGAACGATTGGGTGTCCTCATAAAAGTTGCGTGTGCGTATAACCGTGCCCTTAATGCATTGCTTTTTTTTTTTTTTTTATGGAAGTTAAATACCCATCCCTTTTTTCCCCTCTCCATGACTCGAACCCAGGACCTAAGGCCTAGGTAGTGGTGCTCTAACCACTTGAGCTATCCCACTTTGTCACCCTTAATGCATTGCTGCTCCTTTTTTTTTTTTATCAAATCGGCTCACAGTGAGAAGGGGTTGGGTCCAGCATTTCCATATTGATCCATTGTTTAAGGCCCTGGCTATATACCCCTCCAGCTCTGTTAAGTATACTCCCCCGATTTATGTACCCCACTCAATGTGGCCAATGTTAGATGTACTCCCCCTCAAGTTATCCAAATTACCCTTTTCTTCTAAATTGACAAATGTTAAATATACTCCCCCATTCAAACCCTAATATCACTTTTCTCCCATCTTTCTTCTACCTCCTTCTACACCACGCCGCCGCCGACGACGGCACCGCCCACGCCCACCTCCGCCTGCGTCGCCCCCTTCTTCTTTATTTTTTTTCTCATTTTCCTGCAAAAAATCGCCGCCCCCGCCCCCACCCCCACCACCTCCCCGACGTGCGCCGCTCCCGCCCCTCCTTGCTTCAATCCCGTCGTGCGCCACCACCCCTCTTCCCCGCTTCTTCCTCCTCCCTCTCCCATCCGCCGCCATCCGCCGCCTGAACAAACCCTAAAACCCGGCCAACACAGGTTTTTTTCTTTTTTTTTTCGGCAACATGTGCTCGAATGTAAACACTATCGTCGACAAATTGTCGTCAACAATAGTGTTTATTTTTTACTACATTTTGCTGAAATATTTAAGTTTTTATTTTATTTTTTCTTTCGACGAACTAGTGTCGACTGGAGTAATTTTTGTCGACACATTATCGTCGACCATATACTTTCGTATCGACAAACCAGTGTCGAATTTTTTATTTTTTTTATTGATATTTCTATTGAATTTTTTTTTCTGATTTGTTTTTGCAAATGATTAGGTGGTGGGGCGGCGGCCGCAGTCGGAGGCGGTGGTGACGACTGTTGCTGGAAAAAAAATTAGGGTTAGATTTTTCAATTTCAAAAGGGGTGTATTTATCTAATGGATGTTAATAAAAGGGCACATTGGGTATTTTACACGAATATAAAATTAATAAATGAAGAGGGAGAGTATACTTAACAAAGCTGGAGGGGTATATAGCCAGGGCCTTGTTTAATTAGTTAATGGGCTCTGTTTATTTTTTCATTTTGGGCCTTTTGTTTGGTTAAGTAAATGGGTCGCTACTTTATTCAAATGGGCCAAGCAATTTAATTGTTGATCAAAATTATTTTCACCCTTCATTTTTTGTTCGTTTGATGAGATCTCATTTTCTTCCATCATTTAGCATCACTGAAAATTAGGTAAATGTACTTGTCTAAAATATTCACTTTTCCAAGTGCAATTAGGTAAAATTAACCAATAAAAACGTAAGTAAATTAAAATTAAAATGTACAATAAAATCATGCAATTATTATCTTGAATCAGTAATTGGATGTGGGTTTTTGATATTATTATTGTAGGTTAACTAAATATAAGACAAAGTTTATGCATTCAATAGATTTGTATCGCAAAATTTTGGAATTTGATTAGTATGTAGTGTCATGGGTTTTAATTTGAGGATTTACTTAATTCTCTTATTGTATAATATTAAATTATGTATGAATTATTGCTTATGTAAATTCATTTATTATTTACAATAGGGAACGTTAATCACGAGATGGACTAAAGCTACATTTAATTAATTGAATCTATTCACTTGACTTTATGGTGGAAATTTCTAATCTATTATGTTTGTCATTATAAAATGTGATTAATTACTATATTGACATTCATGTAGGTCATCTGACTTTTATAAATGAGAAGTATTAGAGGTATAGACAATCCGACTTTTATAAATGAGAAGTAGGTCATTTGACATTTATAAATGAAAAGTATGAAAGGTATAGGTCATCTGACCTTTATATAAATGAGAAGTAAGGTCATTTGACCTTTATAAACGAGAAATATGTCTTTTGACCTTTATAAATGAGAAGAAAAAAAATGACACTAGATTTATAAAGGTTTAATTACTTATTGTATTTAGTTTTGATAAACTTGTCTCTACTAATCTATAGTTTGTTCATCCTTCTTATTTTCTAACTTTTTAGATTTTAGTGCCGATGTGGTTCATTGGAGAATGCATGGCATGAGGATTTAAAGAATTACTAGTTTTTGCCCGGGAGATGCACGGATCTATTATAATTTAATATTCAGTAGAACTTAGATATATCTAGAACTTGATACATTATTTCAAATGGTGTAATATAATTTCCACCAGCCAACTGATTATTATGAGTATTTTATTGAGATTATCTACCATGGGGTACAAGGTTTTCTAATGTATAGCAATAAGGCATAGAAGACTTTTTAACTTGTAACTAGACACAAAATCATATGGAAAATGACGGAAATACCCTTCGAGCCCAAATAAATCAAAATTGGCCCACCATTCTCTCATTTCACATGTTATCTGCCTCTCCCCCTCCCTCAAACCCTTCTAATTTCTCTCTCTCTCTCTCTCTCTCTCTCTCTCTCTCTCTTCTACAAATGATCGCCGCCTCATAGCCTCGCCGCCCCTCGCCGTCGCCCCAACCCATATGCTCGTCGCCGTCACCACCCAGTATGTCGCTCGTCGTCGCCTTTCCCTCCTTTCTCCAAACGAAATTATGTCCGTCGACGTTCGTCCCCCACCTTTGCCGTCGCTCAATAGGTGTTCTCCATGACGTGCGCGTGAGCCTGTGTGGTGGCTTCGCCATGGCCGCCGCGGCACAAACGAAGGGAGTGCGCCATAGATTTGTAATCTGTAACTCCCTAGCGCCGCCCGCCTGCACAATCGCCCATCGCCGACGAGATCTGAAGCCATGAGTGAACGATCTTTGGTGATTTCCACCTCCCCCGTCCCAAATAAGTCCGCCGCTGCCCTCGTCGCCCCGAACAGGTAAGCCGCTGCCTTCGTCGTCCTAAACAGAGTCGTTGTCGTTTCTCTCCCTCGAAGCCAACGACCGATCTGAATAAGTCTGCTCCGAGCAATTTTGTGATTTGTTGTTTTTTCTCTCTTGATTTTACTGCAATTTTGCAATTTTGTGATTTCTTGTACCTAATTTTTAAAAATCTCATTAGGCCTTCTGTTTGGATGTGAAATTGATTTAGGAAAGTAGTTCTCTGAGGTAAGAAATATTGTCTTTCACGTGTTTTGATGAAAGTCCTGACTGAAGTCTGGTTTGTTGTTAGTTTTGAATTAAATGATAAATTGTGGTGGATTTTGATCTAAATAGAGTTGTTCAACTTTTAGTTGGTGTACATTTGTTGTTGTGTTCAATTTTTTTTATTGTATATACAATTTTTTTATCGTCGTGTTCAATATTTTATTTGGTACGTTCAATTTTTTATTCGGTATGTTCGATTTTTTATTTGTTTATGTTCAATATTTTTGTATACACAATAATGTATGAAAATTATTTAAATGAGTGATTTGAATATTATGAAATTAAATAATGCATTTATATATAAAAGTACTGACAAGAAATCTGTATTTTTTTGTTTAAATTTTAGAGAATAAAATGTATGGGAAATAACATAAAAGTTTTTTGGACATTTTCGTCGGATTCAATGGTTTCGCCGGAAATAGCAATAAATGGCTGGAAACGTCTCAGCATGTCTGGGGAATTGGGTAGGTAGATGCATTGGAAAGTAAAAAAGGTAGTATATTGTATTTTCCCATTTTTTAAGAATGATGGACTTAAGGGGTAATTTGGACATTACCACTCACATTTTGTATCTAATTGCATGTTTTTTTTCCTATGTGTCTAGTTGCTATAAGTCACCCAACTATGTGCCTTATGGTGATCCACCTTATTTTATTCCTCTTGGCTCACCTATCATCTGTTTACTTTGGATGGATTTTATTGTTTTTTGACACGGTTTACTTAGATACTTTAAATTGTTTTAAGAGGTCTAGTCAAGTAATTGGTATGTAGTAGCACAACTGCTGAATCATATAGCCATGAAAACACGTCATTCAAATCTTTTTTTTTTTTTTACTTGGATTCAGATCTTCTTGATTTGCTCTAAAACTTCTTGATACTTTTCAATCTAAAGACTTCATTTACTGATTTCTTTAATGGACATAAAGAAAGTAAAAATCATTGGTTTGTTTTAAATAACTCTTCGTATGCTTGTGAGTTGTGACAACCGAAAAGTTAAAGAAATCAGATTTTACATTTTTATTTAGATTCTAAAAATAATAAGATTCAAAACTTGTAGTAATTCTTTCACAACAAAAATAACAACATATAACATACTTTTAGGAATACAAGTTCATTAATATTGATTGGTGTTGGTCCCAAAGTTGAGTGTTTAAGATTGAGTAAGCTAGAAAAGTCTAGGGGGGGGTGAATAGACTTTTAAAATCTTTCAAACTATCAGAAATTGTATATGCGGAATATCAGTTTATGAACCCTTACGATTATACTCAACTATACACGATGAACACTATACTTGTCTATTCTGCAGATATGTCAATTCAATCAATTCAAGTAAACAATCAAATCAACAAACACAAAATAAATGCAGTAAGTAAACAACACAAGGTTTATAGTGGTTCGGCAACTTGTCTACATCCACTCTCACAACTCCAGTCGTGAAATTTTATTAACTTGTCTTGTGGCTTTAAGTCCCAAGAAATAAGACTTCGATCTTTTCGATTATATCACCAGATATATCTTCGATCTAACAACTAGTGATTTACTATGCAACTAGCAAGCTTAATCAAACTAAAACAATAAAGAAAAACTTCTCTATTTCGTAAGCCTTCTTCTTCGATTGAACTTGTCTTTTCTGGGTTTCCTTCTTGAATTTCAAACTTTGCTTTGAACTCTGCGAGTTTCCTTGCTTTTAAATTCTTCAGTACGCGCTCAGTAGTTGTAGTTTCAGTAGTCTTTAAACGTTGAAAGTCACCAACTATATATAGACTTCACTTCCACAAGATAAGTTTGTTATCCAACGACCTTTCTTGATAACTAACTCCATAACCGTTTCTTCTTGATATGTATCTTCAAAATCCGTCGGTTATTCTGTTATGATATGTAACAAACTTCATATCTTCAATATACGATCATATCTTTATTTTTCGCGAACTTGACTTGTCTTCTTTCAACACTTAGAATATTTCAGCTTCTCAACACTTGTCTTGTCTTGCACAAGTCTTCTCTTCATATAGTCTTCTCTTCTTGTAGAAATAATCTTGTCCTATCATCTAATCTATCTAGACTATTACATTACATTAAGCTTTATAAAATAGCTTAGTCATCCTATAAACTATTACATCAATAAACATAAACATAAGCTTTTATACAACATTTATAGCTTATCATAAAATCCTATAATAAAACTGTTCTTTTCAATACTTAGTTTATTTTCAATATTACTTATCACTTGTCTGATCTTGTCTTATAAGACGACTTCCATAACTAGATCAGTCAACACTTAGAAATATATTCAAGTTCTCTTTTTGGCTTATCAAAACTATACTTTCATCAAATAGAACTTGTCTTTAGGATTCATATCCCAACAATTGGTAAGACAATTGATGTATGTATCCCGAGTCTCATCTTCTACATGATTACTTATAAGTATCATCACATGAAAAATTTACAAAACAAACTAATCACCTAGATGTACAAAAATTCTAGCAAAATGGTCCAATTATTGAGAGGTATAGTAAATAAATAAAACAGTGTAAATCTCGGTGCTCACATTCATATGCAGCCTCGGCTACGGCATGTGCCAAGATAATCTGCAGTATGAAATATAGAATATAATAAAAAAATAAAGATAATATTACTACTATGAGATAGGAGTAAGTCTTGTGAATCACGTGATCTCTCTTCTTCAATCTAATACTATTGTTTAATATACGAAGTAATTCTATTTAGAATAAAAAGAATTATATTTTAAAGAATGTTTGATTTAATGTGTTATTCTTCTCAAAATCATTTAATGGTGATACTTCGTGTGCTAAACAGTATTACTGTGTTCATTATAAACTTATGTGAACCAAGTTCCCAAAAGTTTTTTTCATCAGATAGACATATGAGAAGGTCATATCTGAAATTTCTGCGAACAGAATTCCAAAATCTTCAAAGACTTAAAATGACCATTCTATTATGTTTGAAGGCTATAAAAATTACAGGCAACCTTTAACTTCATTGTTCCACAATCTCCAACATAAAGTGAAATCTATGGAGCTTTTATTCGTCAGCGCAAACTGTTTCCATTACATTACATTACATGACATTCTTTTTGTGTTTCTTTCCTTCTTCCTGACACCTTTTAATAATACTCCTTATGTCCTCACTAAGTTAACCATTTTAGCCTTTTGAGCATCTTTGTTAAGTTACTCATTTCTATTGTAAAAAAAAAAGTTACTCATTTCTACTTTTATCTACACCACCCTATCTCTCTCTCTCTCTCTAATTAACTTTTCTATTTTCTATTCCTTTCTATCTTTTCTGTTTCCTACCCTCTCTCTACATTTTCCCTTTCATATC
Organism: Galeopsis tetrahit; assembly: GCA_963675135.1. NCBI lineage: Eukaryota > Viridiplantae > Streptophyta > Magnoliopsida > Lamiales > Lamiaceae > Galeopsis > Galeopsis tetrahit. Next base: position 39,281,991 of record OY776122.1, read on the forward strand.
TCTCTCTACCTCAATGCCCAACACTACACATTAAATAATATATTTCTTAAAACATGTGGAAAGAGTAAATATGTATCTTTACACGAGACAAAGGAAGTATATGTTATGCTTAAGATCTGATTGAAGATGTAAATAAACATGTGAGGAAATGGATAAGTTTTCCACAAACCCAATAGTCCTAAAGGAAAACAACTCTATGTTGTGCAGAAAAATTTTCTAAATTACCAAGCATCATGAAAATGTTACTGATTTATTTAATTTCACACTCATTATCATGTAAGAGCCCATACCTTTTTCTCAAACTGATTTCTCGAACAGACTCTTTGATGGAGATGGTGGATGTTGGGATATGAATCCTGAAACAAGTCCTAATTGATGAATGAAGTAGTTTTGATAAGCCAAAAAGAGAACTTGAATATATTTCTAAGTGTTGACTGATCTAGTTATGGAAGTCGTCTTGTGACAAGATCAGACAAGTACAAGTATAAGTATACTGAAAAATAAGCTAAGTATTGAAAGAACAGTTCATATAGGATTTTATGATAAGCTTATAATCATTGTATAGAAACTTATAGTTTATGTTCATATTGATGTATAGTTTTAAGTTGACTAAGTTATTTTATAAACTTAAAGTAATGTAATAGTCTTGATAGATTAGTTGATAGGACTAGATTAGTTCTACAGTGAAGAAGACTACGAGAGAAGATAAGAAGACTTGTGCAAGACAAGATAAGTGCTGAGAAGCTGTGAAATATTCTATGTGTCGAAGCAAGACAAGTCAAGTCCGCGTGAAGTTAAAGATAAAGATAAGATCGTATCTAGAAGTGAAGATATGAAGAGTTAGTTATGGAATAACTAATTAACTGAAGAAACACGTGAAGAGATAAGAAGAAACAGTTAGAAGTTTGTTGAAGGAAGTTATCAAGAAAAGTTGTTGGATAACTAACTAATCTTGAGGAGCTGAAGTCTATAAATACTCAAAGACAATCAACATTGAAGACTACTGTTACTAAGAGATTTTGAGCGTATATTGAAGATATTCAAAGCAAAGGAAAAATCACAGAGTTAAAGTTCAAAGTTTGAAGCCAGACAAGACAAGACAAGTTCATATTCAGGAAGGCGAATTCGAATATAGAGAAGTTTTCTTTATAGTTTTTATTTGTAAATCAAGTTGCTAGTTACTTGTTTCAATAGCTAGTTGTTAGATCGAAGATATATCTGGAGATATAGTCGAAAAGATCGAAGTCTTATATCTTGGGACTTAAAACCACAAGAACACTTGAAGAGAAGAGTTTAATAAAATTTCACTACTGGAGTTGTGAGAGTGGATGTAGACAAGTTGTCGAACCACTATAAATCTCGCGTTGATTTACTTACTATTCTATTTGTGTTTGATTGTTGATAATTGCTTAATTGATTAATCTGCATATTTGACTAGACAAGTAAAGTGTTCATTGAATAGTTGAGTATAAATATTAAGGGCTCATTGTTAATTCTGATATTCCGCATATTGTTTACTCTGATATTTCGAAAGATTTTTAAAAGTCTATTCACCCCTCCCCTCTAGACTTTTACTAGTTTACTCAATCTTACACTCAACTAGGGACCTACAAGTGGTATCAGAGCAGTAGTTCTTTGGACTATTGTTTCTTGATCACCAGAAAGACTTTGAGGGAAGTCTTATTTGTCCGTTTGTACTTGATCATATCACCTTACTTGATTTTCTGTATCTTTGATCTGTCTGCTATATTCTTATTGATCTTCTTGAATCATGTCTATGGAAATAAACGCTAACAAATTGCCCAAGTTCTCAGTATAGGACTATGACTACTGGAAACTCAGGATGGAAGCCATTTTCAGTTCGACTCACGACCTGATGGTCTCCGTCGTAAAAGAAGGTCCGATTGTTACTATGGTGCCAAATACACACTGGAACCATCCAAAGGCGTTGGTGTGCTCATCCCCAAGCCAAGGTCAGAACTCACTTAAGAAGAAATGAGGCAAAATAATCTGGACAGCTTAGCAAAGAATTACATTTTACATACTCTACCTAATGAGTATCTGGGAAAAGTATTAAAATGTAAGTCTGCTAAAGAGATGTGGGATCGACTTGCAATCCTTTGTGAAGGGACCTCCCTGATCAAGGAAAGTAAGTTATCCACTGCTGTACAGAGATTTGAATCATTTAAGATGAAGGCTGGTGAAAATATAGACCAGTTAGATACTCGTTTTACACATATCATGAATGATTTGGAAGTGCTAGGCAAGACTTATACTAATAGAGAGATTAACTTGAGGATTCTTAAGTCGTTAGACAATAGATGGAAGATGGTCAAGATGATCATCAAGAATACTCAGGACATTGATGGATGGTCTACCGAAACAATGTTTCAAACACTCAAGGCACACGAGTTCGATCTAGATGAGGATGATCCTGTAGCTAGTAGTGACAGGGAGAAAACTGTGTCTAAAAATGTTGCTTTTAAGGCCTCTTCATCTAGGAGCTCTAGAGTAGACAAGTCTAAGTCTGCTAGTATTAAGGACGAACTTGATAGGTCTGATCTAAGTCTGAAAGATCAGATGAGTCTAATGATCAAGAGGTTTGACAAGCCTAACAAAAGATACGGTAGATATAAGCGATTTTACAAGGACTATAGATGTGCTCAGAACAAGGACTCGTCTGAGAACAGACGAGATAGAAACTCATTCGAAAGGAGAGATGATATCTCGAAAGGGAACAGACGAGATAGGAATTCTGATGATAGGAAGGTTAGACACTCTTCTGATAGGAGAGACAAGAAAGGGGATAATTCATCTGTGAAAAAGTCTACTAACGAACCTCTATGCTATAACTGTGAGAAACCAGGTCATTACATTTACGAATGTCCGGACCTGAGCTCAGATGATCGAGAAGAGAGGAAAGCCAGACGGGAACGAAGATACAATAAGGGTAAGAAGGCCATGTTGGCAAATGATGAATTTGAAACGGATTTAGACGAGTTGCCTTCGTCTTCATCTAGTTACCCTTCTAGCAACGAACGAGAAGCCTTCATAGCAGACGATGACCTAAGTATCATGGCAAAAATCAAACAAGAGGTATCATCTGCAACTTCTTTTCGTTCATGTGATGACTCGGATACTGATGAAAGTGATACTGCCGACAGTGGAGTAGGGAGTAGTCTTCATCATTCCACCGGAGTGACTGAAGAAGACCTCCTACTTACTAATAAGGCGTTCATGGAAGTCAGCGACGAGAACATCGCTTTAAAACAAGAAATCATTGATCTTAAAGAAGCTCAGTCTAAGGTAGATCCTAATATGACTGTCCTAAACAAACGCTTGACAGAAGAGTTGAGACAACTCAAAGACAAGTTGTATCAAGACTTATTAAAGACTCATGCCACCGAGACTAATGAATTCAATGTTTTAAAGAACAAGTGCAAAAAACTTGAAGAGCGCAATAAGTTCTTAGAGATTGAAGTCGTAAATCTAGACCTTAAACTTACTGACTTGGTTAATTCTTCAATGATTAATCAACAACTATCAGATAGGTATAGGGCTCCAGATGACAAAATAGGGTTGGGTGCAGATACACCTAGCTCGTCTACTCATGTCATTAAGAACCCTATTGTTGCTAGTTCAAGTTCTTTGACAAAAGATAAAGGGAAAAGACCAATGGAATACGATATTAAAGCACCATCCAAAGGCGATGTACATAAGCAGACTAGAGTTAACACTCCGACTACCAAAGGAGGTAGAAAGAATGTTAACAACAAACCTGTTCCGTTTACAATAAGTCAAAAGAGGACTACTAGTCGTGGACGACCAAACCAGGTCAGATACGAAGATTGGTATCCTCGGGAGACGAGTTCTAAACAAGTACAAACTCGTTGGAATGAGCCTAGACCTCCTTTCATTAGGCAGTCTCAGCTCTATTCAACAAGGCCTAGGAAGGTTGCTCCAAAATATCGTACTCAACCTGTCTTATATCATCCACCTTTATCATATGATATAATAAGTGAGGAAAGACCTAACGAGTCTATAAACCGTATGGCCCAAACGCTTATAAACCATATTCGAACTATCAAAGGCATATGCCTGCTCAAGTAGAGGTTAAATCCAAAGGATACCTCAGACGACTAGACTCAAGGTCTAACGATAGATCAGATAAGGTTGATAAGGTACTATTCTGCAACAAGTATGGCAGAAAATTAAAGAGGTCCAATTTGTTCAAAACTCCTATGTACATTTGGATTCCTCTTAACCCTACTAACCCCCCAGGACCCCAATAGACAAGGAGGGTACCTAAGTTATTAAATATCATCAATGCAGGGTCGACTCGACTTGTATAAGAAAGGTGGTTCTATAGGAGAAACTTGGTACATCGATAGTGGTTGTTCGCACCACATGACATGTACTAAGGCTCTTTTATCGAGCTACTACGAACAAGAAGGACCCAAGTTGATCTTTGGTGATAGCTCAATGGCTGTTACAAAAGGTTTCGGTTACATCAGAAATAGAGATGTAGAAATACAATACGTATCCTACGTTGAAGGATTGAGGTACAATTTACTTTCTGTTTCTCAATTTTGTGATCGTGGTTATAAGGTACAATTCAAGAGTCGCAAATGTGAGATCATCGACAAGAGGACACACACTGTTCTACTCGTTGGCATCAGACACGGCAGTGTATACATCGTGAACTGGAATAGCTGTCTTAGGGATACTTGTATTCTTAGTAAGAACCCTAAAGAGATAAGTTGGCTATAGCATAAACGTCTATGTCATATGAACTTTAAGGTGATTAATAAGATTGCAAGAGATTAACTCGTTGAAGGTATACCCAACGAAATCTATTTCAAGTCACATGTATGAGACGCATGCCAGAAAGGTAAGCAGGTAAAAGGTTCTTTTAAATCTATTCCAACTCTCTCAACAAGTAGAGTCCTAGAACTACTACATATGAATCTTCATGGTCCAATCACCCCTCCAACCTTGAATGGTAGAAGGTACACGCTTGTTGTGGTAGACGACTATTCTAAGTTCACTTGGGTAGTCTTCTTACATAAGAAGAGTGATACACAAACTCTTCTACATGATCTGTTGAAGAGGATACAAGTTGAGAAGAGTCAGTCCATTATCAAGATTCGTAGTGATAAGGGGACTGAATTTATCAATAGCTATATCAATGATTTTTGCTCTAAAAAAGGTATCCAGCATCTTACTAGTGCAGCTAGGACACCTCAACAAAACGGTGTAGCTGAGCGACGGAATAGAACACTCAAGGAAGCATGCAGGACCATGATAGCCGAGTATAACATTCCTCAGAAGTTTTGGGCGGAGGCGATCAATACATCCTACCACACCTAGAACAGAAGTGCAATCAACAAGGCACTAGGTAAGACGCCCTACGAGGTATGGAAAGGTAGAAATCCTAAAATTTCATATTTCCATATATTCGGATGCAAGTGTTTCATCCATAACAATGGAAAAAGTAAGTTGAATGTGTTTGATGCTAACGCAGACGAGGGGATATTCTTAGGATACTCCTCGATAAGCAAAGCATTCAGAGTATTCAACTACTCTACTCTTTGTGTGAAAGAAACACCACATGTTGTTTTCGATGAATCTAGACAGGACTCGTCTACCGACCAGATCAGTGAGAAAGTGAAAGACTTAAAGATTCAATCTGACAAAGAAACAAAAGTGTACGAATCAGCTCAAGCCTATAATCCATTCCTGAAAGCCCTCGAGTCAGATGACGAGGTGAAGGTAAGTGACAAAGGTAAGTCTACTAGACCAGTTGACATGCCTACTCTAGTTGACTCGTCTACTCCGGATAAATCTGTTAATATAGATGTTGTAGATTCGCATGATGTTGTAGTTGACTTAGATGATGATAGCGTGCCTATTAAATCTAGAAAAATATGGAAATCTGCTCATACAACTGATAATATCATTGGTGACTCTACTAAAGGTGTAAAGACTAGATGATAACTCTTTAAGTCGCAAGAACAGCCAAGTCCATCTCAGTTTTGCTGGTGTTGTTTCCTTTCATCTATCGAGCCTAAAACCGTTAAAGAGGCATTGGCTGATAGTAATTGGATCATCGCTATGCAAGACGAGTTGAACCAGTTTGTTCGAAACGACGTCTGGTAACTTGTCGATAGGCCAGAACACCATAATGTAGTTGGCACTAGATGGATTTTAAAAAATAATAAAGGTGAGAATGATTTAGTCGTTAGAAATAAGGCTAGACTAGTAGCCCAAGGCTATTCACTATCCGAAGGCATAGACTATGATGAAACCTTCGCACCTGTTGCTAGACTAGAAGTTATTCGATTATTTCTTGCATATGTTGCTTATATGAAGTTTACTGTATATCAAATGGATGTTAAAAGTGCATTTCTTAACGGTATTCTTGCGGAAGAAGTGTATGTAGAACAACCTCCAGGATGCGAAGTGAAAGGCAATCAAGTGTACAGATTAAAGAAAGCTTTGTATGGATTAAAGCAAGCTCTAAGAGCATGGTACAACACTCTCTCTCTCTTTCTACTTGAAAATGGTTTTACTAAGGGCAAGGTCGATAGAACCTTGTTCAGAAGACAAGAAGGAAAGGATATCCTACTTGTACAAATTTACGTGGATGATATCATTTTTGGTTCACCCAACAAAAGCATGAGCGAGAGCTTTTCGAAACTCATGCAAAGTAAATTTGAAATGTCCATGATGGGAGAAATGAATTACTCTCTTGGTCTTCAAGTAAAACAATCTGATGAAGGCATATTCATAAATCAAACCAAATATACTCGTAATCTACTTGATAAGTATGGCATCAAAACCTGTAAAACTGTTGGTGTACCAATGCTACCAGTCTACCGCATGGATCCTGATGAACGAGGTAAGTGTGTTGATAGCAATCATACTATCGTGGTTTAATTGGTTCATTACTCTACTTGACTGCCGGTAGGCCGGATATAACTTTTGATGTTGGTGTGTGTGCGCGATTTCAAGCTAACCCCAAGGAAAGTCACCTGGAATCTGCTAAAAGAATATTGAAATATCTGAATGGAACCATTAATCTAGGTCTGTGGTACCTTACAAATGATGATCTATTCTTAAGTGGATATTCAGACTCGGACTTTGGTGGTTGCAGAATAGATAGGAAATCAACATCCGATTCATGTCAATTTCTTGGTTCTAAACTCATTTCATGGTTTTCTAAGAAACAGATAAGTGTAGCAACCTCTACTACTGAAGCAGAGTACATGGCTGCAAGTAGTTGTTGTAGTCAACTATTATGGCTAATGCAACAACTCAGAGACTACAATATTGTAGAATCAAATGTACCAATATTTTGTAACAGTAATCATGCAATTGCTATCACTCAAAATCCTGTTTTGCATACACGTTGTAAGCATGTAGATGTAAGACATCATTTCATACGTGATCATGTTGAGAAGAAGAACATACGCATGGAAAAGATTCACACTGACATTCAGAGAGCTGACATTCTTACAAAACCACTGCCTGAAGCTCGATTTCAAGAATTATGCATTAGCTTAGGATTGATTGATCTAGACCCTACTACTGCATAGTACTACGCTAACAAGACAGGTACACAATAGCAAGTCATTTGGAGAACAGATGAGTTCAACATAGACAAGTCATACCGTTGGGAATAAAATGAGAATTTTGATTAAGATTACAAAACCCCTTAAGACATGCCAAATGAACAAGTCAATATGATATGAACATGTTTCATGACTCTTGGAACATATAGTATAGGCTAGTTGAGAAGCTGGTATGTTAGGCAGCTCTTAGTTAATTAGATGCACAAGTGGAGGGGGAACACATGCTTAGAAGATTACAAGAATCAAGTCCCCTCAAGGCTCAGAATCAAATTGATCCCAAATCTGTTGAAGTATCTAAATGGACAACTGTGTTGTTCAAGTCAGCTCAGTAGTGTATCAACCTCTCTGAAGACCAATACATCATCAAGACCAAATCTACTGAAGTATGTGTCAAAGTTCAGAAGAGATATGGACCAGAAATGTCTCAGCACACTTGAACCAGAACAATCATAAGGAAAGGCCAACTGTGCTGATAGGGTCAAAGCTACTGATATGAAGGCATGAATGCTCAAGATCCATCAAGAGTCATGCTATGAAAGAGAAAGAGCCAAGTCATCTGAAAGAGCTATGCCAACACTGCTGATAAGCCAAGTATGCTGGTTCTGATAAGCAGTCTTGTCCAGATGATAAGGAAAGTTGTCCTTATCATAGGACCAATGCTCAGAAGTGATGTCCATGTTTGATCAAGTGAATCTTAAAGTCAGACATTGGGAAGAGCGCTTCAAAGTCAAGACAAAGTGCTAACATCCGTTTACTTCCCAAATTAAGGACATGTCACTTTCAAGAAAATGTCTTCCAGTTGCAAAGTTCAAGGAAGACAAATATAGACATTTTGAGGCTGTCTCTCCAACGGACATAACCTCAATTTGCTCTATAAATACAGAAGTGTGGAAACCATTTGAAGGCATCCAACTATCCTACAATCTAGAGGAAACTACAAGCTCATAAGCCTTCAAGCTTTCTAAGAAACATTCTTAGTTTCCAGAACACTTCTTCTAAGCTGAACTTCATTGTACATCAATCAAAGCTTAGAGAGATATCCTATCCTATACACTGACCTCATTGTAAAGGATATCTCAACCTAGTTGGAACCGACATCAACCTCTATACCTTTCCAAAAGAAAGTTAGAAAGTTGTTGTAGTAGAAATGTAAGGAACTCACTGTTGAGAGAAGAACAGTAAGTTCTGAGTTGAGAAGAGAGTACTAGGACTCTGATATCCTAGGGATCAAGGCACCAAGGAGTGGTGTGGTTGATCAAGTGCACCTTGGCACTATAAAATAAGTAATTCCAAGAGATAAGGAATTATCTTGTTCAATCAGGGAAAGTGGATGTAGGAGCTTGAGTCTCTGAACCACTATAACTCTTGTGTTGATTTACTTTCAAAGAATTTTCATACAACCAACACATTCATACACTGCACACAAACTGATCTTTAAAAGACATATACTTAAGACTGTGCAAAACTGGTTTGGGACAAGTCCCCTGAAAATAGATTAAGTGTTAATAGGATTTCAGAATTAAAAAGGTGTTTAAACTAAAGGGCCAACCACTATTCCGCACATATAACTCAATTAGATAGTTATTCAACTAAGTACTCAATAGTACTTAGTAGATTGATTATCTTCTAAGAGTTATTCATATCAGAAGAGTTGTCCAAGACAACCTTGAAAAAGATTTGCATACAAGTGTATTCCCCCCCTATACACTTGTTATATACTCCTTCCAGGACCAACAAGTGGTATCAGAGCTGGGGTTCAAAGACCACTGCTTCTGAAAATCCATTTTGATTTTAAAAAATATATTCTAGTGTGGTCACTGAACTGATCTGTGTGAAATCTTAGTATACTGTTATCTAACCCTTCTTGTCTGAGATATGGCTGACAAAAACAACAATGATGTTATTCCCCATAATGCTATGGATAACCTCAACAACATGGCTCTAGATCCAGTCAATCCCATCTCACATCATAAGCTACCAATGTTCTCAATTGAGAACTATGACTTCTGGAAAATCGGGATGAGAGCTCATCTTGCCTGCCTTCACAATGAGATGCTGAGAGTCATCACGAGGGGTCCATACATATTTACCCAAGTTAATCCCAGAATCACTCAAGCTCAAAGAGATGGCATAAGGGAGGAGATCCCTAAAGATGAAGATGATCTCACAAATGAAGAGAGAAGGAGGCACAACCTCAACTATCTTGCCATGAACACTATCTATCAAACTATTCTAGATGCAGTAATGGGGAGAGTCTACTTCTGCACAACTGCCAAAGAAATTTGGGACATCCTTGCTGAAATGTGTGAGGGTACTGACAAAATCAAGGAGAACAAGCTCCAAGTTGCTGTGCAGAAGTTTGAACAATTCACAATGGAACCTGAGGAGTCCATTGACAAGTTTGCTGGTAGATTCACTGATATTATGAATGAGATCAACTCATTGGGAAAGGTGTACTCCAAGAGAGAAATTGCACTCAAGATTTTAAGGAGTCTCACTCAAAAGTGGGATGTATATTCTGTAATGATGCAGAATACCAAAGATCTCTCCACCATGCCCATGCAACAAGTCTTCTCAGAACTCAAAGCTTATGAGTTTGACCTCAACAGAAGAAAGCCTGCTGAGGAATCTTCCTTACCAACTAAAGGAGTGGCATTCAAAGCCAAAGCTGCTGAACCAGAAATGCAGTCCACTCCAAGAACATCAAAGTCAGTCTCTAAGGCTGAAATGAAGGAAGAGTTAGCCCTCATGGCTAGGAGGTTTGACAAACTCAACTTAAGGTTTGGTAGATACAAGAAATTCTACCAAGATAACAAGGTCAGGAGAAGGTACAACTCTCCTGAAGCCAAGGCTGAGGACAAAAGGCCTGAAGAAGAACATCAGAGGACAAGTACTCTGATAGGAGAAAGTCCAGCAGAGTTGAACCTTCATCATCTAGAAGAAGAGATGAATCAAAGAAAGATGATGATGAAGACCTGTGCTACAACTGAAAAAAGAAGGGGCATTTTCAATATGACTGCCCTGAACTTAGCTCTAAAGACAGAAAGGAGAGGCAAGCTAAAAGAGACAAAAAGTTCACCAATAGAAAAGCCACGATGGATGGTGATGAGTCTGAAAGTGCTAAAAGCTTCAACTCCTCTGATGATGGACTGTTCTCTAACAGTGATGATGATGATGTGTGCAACATGGCCATAGAAGATGATGAGGTATCTTCTACTTCTAGCTCACCATCAATCCAATCACAAAACACAAGTGAGATAACCTGAAGCTTTCCTTTGGAAAGTTGATGGAAGATTTCACTAGGTTACAAGAATTTCATGATAACTGTGTGAGAGAAAATGAAAGGTTATCTATTGAACTTGCAAAACCTTCTGAATCTGTAGTTGATGTCAAGTCTACTGAGTTGTATCAACAAGTCTTGAGAGAACTTGATGAAGCTTCTCTTAGGGTAGTTGACCAACAAAAGCAGCTTTGTGAGCAACTACTTACTCAGAAGAGAAAAGATTTTGAACTTAAAATTATTCAAGCTAAATTTGATAACCTCTCACATGAATATGATATTCTTAAATCAAGTGAAGAGAGCCTGAGAATTAAGATGTCTGCAATGAATAAATCCTCTAAAGCAATAGAGGAAATTCAAAGCTTCCAAAGGCCTATGGCTCAAAAGTGTGGATTGGGATATAATCCATTTGAATCTTCACCTTGTCTTAGTGTTGCTTCAACAAGTAACACTAAGAGAGTCTTTGTTAAGTCAGTGGCACAACAAGCTGAAAATGAATTAATTCAGCCACTGAACAAAGGAAAGGGCAAAATGCATGAAGTACCCACTCAGGTATTTCCGGGAAAAAGGCCCATACATAAGGAAATGGCCAAAGCCCCTGAATACAAGAGGAATGGTGTTCAGCAGAGTAGGCCCAATGAAAGGGTAACTCAACTGAACAACATTCAGAGAAGTTGTCCAAGGTATGTTCAGCCTAGGTCAACTCCCCTGAGGAAACCTCAGCTGAACAGACCTAAGGTCAACTCTGCTCATGGGTACAATAAAATGAGACAACCAAAACCCTTCATATATATGCCCATCCTCAAAGATTCCCTCAAGCTGCACAAAGAACTCATAAGTTCAGGAGAAATGACAACTCTCCTGAAACTTACAGAGTCAACACTTTCATACATTCTTTCCCAAAGGCATTTAAGGGAAAAATTGTATATGTTGATGCTAGAGGAAAACAACTTAGCCACCTTGAATCAATCAGGGTAATTAGGCAAGTTTGGGTTCCTAAAGGTACATCTAACCTCTCAAGACCCAAAATTCAAAGGGTACCTAAAGCTTGATCTTTGCAGGTACCAAAGGGCCACAAGAAGCTGAGGAGCATGAACAAAAAGACAACATGGTACTTGGACAGTGGATGTTCAAGGCACATGACTGGAAACAAAAACCTCCTCACTTAATTCATTGAACAAGAAGGCCCTAATGTCACATTTGGAGACAGCTCACAAGCCACTACAAAAGGTTATGGTACCTTGATAATTGGTAATATCAAGGTATCTAATGTATCTTATGTGGCTGGTCTCAAATATAATCTCCTAAGCATAAGTCAGTTTTGTGATAGAGGATATAATGTTGAGTTCACTAGTAATAAATGTCTGATCAAAGATAAAACTCAACAAATCTTACTGACTGGAACTAGGAAAGGAAATGTGTATTTTGCTGACTGGCACAAGTCCACTGATGTAGCATGTTTTATTGCCAAGAGCTCTAATGAACAAAGTTGGTTATGGTATAAAAGGCTAAACCACCTGAACTTTAAATCCATGAACAAGTTGGCTAGAAATGCATTAGTTAAAGGACTGCCTAATGAAGTTTTCATTAAAGAACATGTTTGCAAACCATGTCAAGAAGGAAAACAGATTAAAGCTTCATTTAAAGGCAAACCAGTCATCTCTACTGAAAGGGTACTTGAACTGTTACATATGGACTTATTTGGACCAATTACCCCTGCAAGCATAAATGGAAGAAAATACACATTGGCTGTAGTAGATGACTTCTCTAGGTTCACATGGGTAGTATTTCTTCTTAATAAGAAGGAAACTCAAGTCAAACTCCCTGAACTGTTAAAGAGACTGTCAAATGAGAAAAGTCTTAACATTATCAAGATAAGATCTGATAAAGGCACTGAGTTCATAAATTCATACATCAATGAGTATTGCACTGAAAATGAAATAGCCCATGAAACTTCAGCAGCTAGAACCCCTCAGCAGAATGGGGTAGCTGAAAGAAGAAATAGAACTCTTAAATAGGCTACTAGAACCTTAATTGTTGATTCAAATCTACCTATTCTTGAAGGGTGATATAAGGAAGGAGGGGCAAGCTATTCTTGAAGTCAAATCTGAACTTCAAGAATCCCTTGATGAGAGGAGGCCTGACCCTGAATGTGAGATTATTAATACAGAAGGGAGAAAAGAACAAGTTGAAAATGAGGAGAAGGCTGCTGATGTATCAGGGCCTTATGAAAAAGAATTAGAGGGAGAAAAGAGTGTTTTTGCTAACAAATTTGATTTTTATGATATTGCAGGTATCACATTTGATCAAATTTTTGCTGATGAAATTTTCACAGATGCCCCTGTTCACATTGATACAGGCCTAGCACAACTTGCTTTTGAGAAGCAGTCAACAAAGTTGGACACTCTGGTCCATCAAGTGGAATCTGCCCATGCTGAAACTTCAGTAGCATTGGATGAGCAAGGCAGAACTCTTGCATCAGTAGAGATGAGGCTAACTGGTTCTGAAGAAGTGGTGTTACCCACTATTGAGGCAAGAATCAGTGGAGTAGAGTCAGGATTGCGAACAATCTCTACTGAAGTGCAAAAAGCCAAGGCAAGTATGGAATCTTTCGCCAAAGAGGCCAGGAAGGATAATAAATTGCTTATGGACAACCACAATAAGAATGTCAAGGCTCTCAAATTGGTGGTCAAGCAAGCAATTGGCAAGAAAAGTGCCCTTCAGAAGAAAATAGCAGAAGAGATGAGGCTTCCATGGTGAAAGAGGCTTCAGAAAAATTTACTCAGGAAGTGATGGCCAAGATTGTTGAATCTGCTTTGGCCAACCTCACTGATCTACTCAAGTCCAGTTTAGATGCATCCCTGAAGACAACCATGGAGCAGGTTGTGGAACAAAAGATGAAGCCTGATCTTGCTTTCCTAAGCATGAGCTGTGATAGGATGCAAAATATACATGATGAGAATGTATATTTGCTTGAGGAGATGAAATCCCTTACCCAGGCACAGTCCCTAATGGCCTCTACAATGAGTGATCTCAAGCCCCAGTGCTTTGATGAAGCCAAAAAGGGGGAAAGAGAAAGAGCAAGGGCCAAAGGTGCCTTGACAATTGGAGAAGGAAGCAAGGGAAATGAACAGATGCTAAAGCCCAAAGGAAAAGGAAAAGCAGCTCTGAACTTAGAGGACTTGGATGAGGAAGAGAAATTGGCAATTGCTATGAAGAACTCAATGGCCTCAGCTCAAGAAGAAGGAGCCAGATTTCAGCAAAGGCCTGGAGGTGAATCAGCAGGGTTGGACAAGTCTGTTGAAGGTGTCCAAACAAGAGGGAAAATCAAGAAGGCCAAGAACAAGAGAAAAGCTGAAACTTTCAATGATTTTCCTAACAACTTAGAGATGTCTGCTGAATTCAGAGTGGAAGAAGAGCCCACTCCAAAGAAGGCCAAAGCTACTAAAATTATTGAAGAAGCTGAAATTGCCAAGTCTACTAAAGCTGCAAAAATTGTCAAGTTTGCTGAGACTGAGGAAGATGTGGAGAAGATATTTGAAGAAGGCTTTGGAGCAATACCTAAGAGAGCCCCAGTTCTTGCTGATGATCCATCCAAACTTTTTGAGGAAGGCTTTGGAAAAGATGCTGAAACTCAGCAGAAACTGTCTATAATGAGGGCTCAAGAAAAGATGGAGCAACTAATGGAAGCTAATAGAGCAAGAGACAAGAGAAGAGAGAATTTTCAAAAGCCAAGGAGGAAGAGGGCTACTTACAACAAGTTGAAGCCTCAGCTGCTGATTCAGATGGATACCAAATATCCACATATGGATAAATGGGTCCCCATTCAGCTAAATGATGAGTGGGAAGAAGCCAAGAGGGAGTTTGTCTATGACTTCCATGTCATAGGCAAATGGATTGGAGAAGACTTAGAATCCATCTTTACTCAATTCATGTTTGATAACCACGGGGATCTTTATCAAAAACTACTTGCTGATGCAGATATAGCAAGGATTGAGTTCAAAGCTCCTGGCCCAATCATCTACATGCCTCCTAAGCAGCAGGGTTATATTGATCAATCAACCATCTTCAAGGAATTCTGTCAAATTTTGAAAATGGAAAAGATGAAGCTTGGACCTAAGGGAACCAACCAAGAGGCTATGGGATTGAAGAAGAGGGTTTGGGCACAGTATGGAATGGTGCCTCCTCCTGAAGATAACCTCTGAATCTGCTAAGTCTTCATTTCTCTTATCTATCCATATCTGCTGAATTGGATGCTTACCTGCTCATGGCTGCTGAAATGGATAAATGTGCTGAAATTTGCTATTGTTTGTTGATATGATTGCTATGAAATCTGCTCTGATCACATTTACTTAGAAAAAGTTATGCTCTGATCACATCCTTGTTTTAATGTAATTGCTCTGATTTCATGCTCTGATAAGTTATTTGACTATCAACATGCTTGTAATGCTCAAATGATTATATGAATGATAGTTGAACATTTTGTGAATCAAGAGATAACATCTCATTGTCTCAACATGCCTGACTTAAACCTATATGCACTTAAACTGTGATTATACTAAGATGTTCTTTCAGGAAATTTGACCTTAGTCACATCCACTGAAGTTATATGTAATAAGTATAGTCAAGTCATATTTGCATAGATTGTATAGGTTTTGGCATCATCAAAAAGAGGGAAATTGTTGGGAATAAAATGAGAATTTTGATTAAGATACCAAAACCCCTTAAGACATGCCAAATGAACAAGTCAATATGATATGAACATGTTTCATGACTATTGGAACATGTAGTATAGGCTAGTTGAGAAGCTGGTATGTTAGGCAGCTCTTAGTTAATTAGATGCACAAGTTGAGGGGGAACACATGCTTAGAAGATTACAAGAATCAAGTCCCTCAAGGCTCAGAATCAAATTGATCCCAAATCTGCTGAAGTATCTAAATGGACAACTGTGTTGTTCAGCTCAGCTCAGTAGTGTATCAACCTCTCTGAAGACCAATACATCATCAAGACAAAATCTACTGAAGTATGTGTCAACGTTCAGAAGAGATATGCAACAGAAATGTCTCAGCACACTTGAACCAGAACAATCATAAGGAAAGGCCAATTATGCTGATAGAGTCAAAGCTACTGATATGAAGGCATGAATGCTCAAGATCCATCAAGAGTCATGCTATGAAAGAGAAAGAGCCAAGTCATCTGAAAGAGCTATGCCAACACTGCTGATAAGCCAAGTATGTTGATTCTGATAAGCAGTCTTATCCAGATGATAAGGAAAGTTGTCCTTATCATAGGACCAATGCTCAAAAGTGATGTCCATGTTTGATCAAGTGAATCTTCAAGTCAGACATTTGGAAGAGCGCTTCAAAGTCAAGACAAAGTGCTAACAGTCGTTTACATCCCAAATTAAGGACATGTCACTTTCAAGAAACTGTCTTCTAGTTGCAAAGTTCTAGGAAGACAAATATACACATTTTGAGGTTGTCTCTCCAACGGACATAACCTTAATTTGCTCTATAAATACAGAAGTGTGGAAACCATTTGAAGGCATCCAACTATCCTGCAATCTAGAGGAAACTACAAGCTCATAAGCCTTTAAGCTTTCTAAGAAACATTCTTAGTTTCTAGAACACTTCTTCTAAGCTGAACTTCATTGTACATCAATCAAAGCTTAGAGAGATATCCTATCCTATACACTGACCTCATTGTAAAGGATATCTCAACCTAGTTAGAACCAACATCAACCCCTATACCTTTCCAAAAGAAAGTTAGAAGGTTGTTGTAGTAGAAGTGTAAGGAACTCACTGTTGAGAGAAGAACAGTAAGTTTTGAGTTGAGAAGAGTGTACTAGGACTCTGATATCCTAGGGATCAAGGCACCAAGGTGTGGTGTGGTTGATCAAGTGCACCTTGGCACTATAAAACAAGTAATTCCAATAGATAAGGAATTATCCTGTTCAATTAGGGAAAGTGGTTGTAGGAGCTTGAGTCTCTGAACCACTATAACTCTTATGTTAATTTACTTTCAAAGTATTTTCATACAACCAACACATTCATACACTGCACACAAACTGATCTTTAAAAGACATATACTTAAGACTGTGCAAAACTGGTTTGGGACAAGTCCCCTGAAAACAAATTAAGTGTTAAGAGGATTTTAGAATTAAAAAGGAGTTTAAACTAAAGGGCCAACCATTATTCCGCATATATAACTCAGTTAGATAGTTATTCAACTAAGTACTCAATAGTACTTAGTAGATTGATTATCTTCTAAGAGTTATTCATATCAGAAGAGTTATCCAAGATAACCTTAATGAAGCCTGTTTTGCATAAGTTTGAAAAAGATTTGCATACAAGTGTATTCCCCCCCCCCCCCATATACACTTGTTATATACTCCTTTCAGACTCGACTAGATCCAGGTAAACAAGGTCAGACAAGATGACCAAACAACCGATGAGGAAGCTGGTAAAGCTGAGGGTAATATTAGGAGAATATACATTTAAGGGGGAATCTATGATTTCTTAAATATCCTTATGTTGACTCTTAAGTTTGTTAAAAGTCATCTTGATCATAACCTTGATTACTGTATTTGATTAATATACAATATATTTATTCTACTCTAATCGTATCTACTCTCATGCATCGCCCAAGATGAGACAGGTACATGAAGATGTTCGATAGTTAGACAGACAAACACAATCGAAGGGGAAACTCGTCTAGTGCAAATAAAGTCTATTATTCTGTTCTGATGAACTCGAATAGACCAGATAAGTTCTTATGCATTCATAATTCACTAAGTAATTGGAACTGATTTAAGGGTATTATTGTAATTTTGAATTGCGAAATTTTTGGAGACCCTTAAACTGGATTTATACACTCCATTTAATGAGGTGTATACACACATGGCCAGTTCCCGCCTAAACCTACTGCATTAGGTTAGATGAGTACACTCTTCTTTCCTAACCAATAGCAGAGGCAGATTCCAAATTTTACAATACTGAATCGCATAATATTCTCGAATCCTCAACTCAATTCCAAAGGTCCAAATCCTACCGTTGGATCGATCTGCTCAATCCCAACCACTCGATTAAAAAAAAACCCAATTTCATAAAACCCCTCATTCTTAAAATTACTCCCCACGTTTACTCACTTTGCTATTTTCAAGCCTTTGATTTCTCAGAACCCTACTATTCTTCTGTGTTCAGTTTCATACTCATTTCAATTAAAAAATGTCTATCGTTTCTATTTTCGACTCTGAAACTAACATGCAAGCTAGGTTCAATCTCGGGAAGTGTGTTGCTGAAGGCAAGGATCATGTGGAGAGTTCTCTATTCTTCAAAGGAAGGCATTCGGATGATAATAGAGAGATTCTAATGAAATGCTACAACTGCGGTCTGAAATCGTTCTTGGAGTTGTACCCAAAGACCGTGCTGGAGGAAGAGGTGTTGGATTTCTATGCGTCTGCTACTCATAGAGGCGAGTACATTGAATCGTTTATCAGTGGAAGAAGGGTGAAGGTGACCAGAGAGATTCTGGATGAGAAACTGCATTTGAATCCAGGTTCCATTGATGTGGAAACTTATGCTACTGGTCAGGAGCTGAGATACGTTAGTATCTTTTGTGGAAGGAAACTGAGCATTACAAATGATGGAAGGCCCCCTGCTATCAAGAAGAAGCATTTGTTTCCCAAATACAAGACTCTTCTAGACATTGCGAGCAAGATGTTGTTGGGTATTACTGGAAGTTATGATTCGGTTACTCTTTAGAAGGCGGCAAAAGTAATGGTTGCGATTTATGATGGAATCACAGAGGGCAACTGGCAGAAGATGTTTATGGATAGGTTAATGTACTTTTCGAAGTATGTTAAGGTTGATAGTGCTGCTGGAGAATGGACGGTGTCTACTACCGTTAGCTTTGGTAACAAGCTAAGTGTTCTTCTACCCTACTTGCTGCCTACGAAGAAAAATTGGAGCAAGGGTAAGTCATTTCACGTCCTTAAGTTCTATTTGAGGAAGGATGCGATCAACAGACAGACTCAAGGTCGATTAGTTGAGAAGAAGCAGATTCAGATCAATCATAGAGATGTTATGATTGAGGCTGAGTCATCTAGTGAGAAAGAAGAAGAGGTGCAAGAGGAAGCTGGAACTAGTGGTGCACTAGTTGAATATGTGTCGGATGAGGCACAAATTGAGCTTGTTGATGATTCTGAAGTGACAGAATCAGAAGAGTCTTCGCAAGAAGAGATGGAGACGGAAGAAGAGTGCCAGTTGCGGATAAGTCCAATTCCAAGAGGCGACTTGTCTGGTCCTCCTTCTCCTACTCGTCTGGTGGCCGAATCTTCCTCATCACCAGCCAAGAAGGCCAGAATGGTTAGTACTTCTACTTCCATTCCTATGCTATCTCCTCCCTCTGTTCCAATCAAAACCAAGGCCAGGACACTACGTTCTCGTGCCAGACCTGCTCCCCAATCTACTCCCAAATTTGTTCAGCACTTGAGTTCTCTTTTGACTCAAGATGCTCCAGTATTTGTTCATGTTGATACTCCTTCAGCTGATATTCTTGTTCAATCCCCACCCAAACCCCAAGATACCACCACCCAAAACATATCCCTACCCTCAACAGAAAATGTTGATCCTTCGAACCCATCTATTTTGGGAACCCCACTTGCTGACACTTCAGCAACTGGGCAGAGGACCCCACTCACTCAGACCCTTCCCAAAAATAGATTTCCAAGCCTGGTCGATTATCCAATGTGTCCAAGGGAGAAGAGGCTCCGTGCACAAATAACCAAGAATTTGAGGAAGATAATGTCGTCTGTTGAGATCGACACAACTTCAAAAGCTTATGAGAAGTTGATTCGCATTTGAACATGGGTTGCCTTGAGAGAAGGACCATGTGAAGATATGTTTGAGGTTATCACTGGCATGGGTGGAATCTCTAATTTTCAAGACTGGGAACTTGAACAAAAAGAGATCAGTGGAGTGAAGAAGCACTCAGAGTTAAGGTCTGCTAAAGCCTTAACTAGTCTGGTTAAGAAGATGTTAAACATTCCAGATGATGTTTTATTTGTTGGTAAGCCAAGTGTTGGTGTTCAAGTTTCAGAAGCTGCTTTCGTGGAAGACGAGTTAATGCTAGTAACTGAACATGAAGAAGACCTGGAGTCGTCTGATCCAGTTATTGATCTCGAGAATGTTTCTGATCAACTTAGGGGAATTGTCTTCCAATTCCAAGATGAGCATGCACACGGTCCGAGGTGCAATGTTGGTCAGATAAGTAGACAAGTGGAGAAGTATTTTCCTTCGAAAACTTGTGCTTACACTACAAGATTGGTTGAGATGGTGAAAAAGAAATGTGTTGAAGCTGAGCACAGAGCTAAAGAAGAGAGGTTGGCCATCATTCCTTACTCAACTCCTTTGAATTTGAGAGCAATCGCTGGAAGTGTTGAATCGGTAGAAGAAGACGAGGTCTTAACTACTGAGATAGAAGATAAGTTGGTTGAAGTCACTGTTGCTGAAGAAGATGAGTTAATGGAAGAAGATGTTCCTGAAGAAGTTGTTCACACAACTCAATCCATTCCATCTGCATCTATTGAGAATTTGAAAGACGACTTGAGACAAGTCATAAAAACAACAATAGATAAGTTCTTAAAGTCTAATGTGAAGAAGGTGCTTATAGACCAGAACAGTTCTTTGGTAACTGATTCTAAGGAGATGATCTTGAATGAAGTGAATCAGTTGGATGCAGCCTTCAGACAAGAAATGTTCAATCAGTTAGAAACATTCATGCAGAACCAGATTGAATACTCGGAGAAGAGCTCAGTTGATTTTGCGAGAGTTCTTGCTAGAGAATCTAAGAAGATGGAAAGGGTCTACAGAGTTAAGATTGAAATTGCTGATGAGCAAAGAAGAGAAGTTCATGAACAGTTGGTTCAAGCCAGAGCATTGCTAACTGCCATGACAGAAGAGAACAGACTTTTGAAGTTGACTGCTACTCACTTCAAGAATGAGTTCAATCTCACTTCGAAGAAGCTTGAATACACTGCTGATCGTCTTGAAAAGCTAAGTCAAGATGCAAGTCATCAGAAGCAGATTGAAAGAGCTACTGTTCTGATGAAGCAAGTTGTTCAAGAGGAAATGACTAGATTTACTTACTTTTCACCTTGAAGGCAAGTGATGAAGCCAAAAAGGGGGAAGAGACTGAAGAAGTAAAAGAGAAAGAATTGGAGACTCAGACTGATGTTCCTATTCAAGAGACTAGTAGACCTGGAAGAGGAAGACTAGTGAAAGCTGCAGAAAAGGAACAGATCAGTGCTGAAGAGCAATTGAGATTATCGAAAGGCAAATCCAAAGTATCTGAAGATTTTCAAATTCAACCAAGGCGAGTTAAGAGAAAGTTGGAAACTAAGAAAGAAGCCTTATGAGAGATACTAGCAGGATTTGATGATGAAGATGTTCAAGAAATTCATAAGAAGCAGAAACTTGAAGATGATAAGTATGCTAACAAGAAGGTGTTAGGCAAGATTGCAAGGAAAATTCAGATGTGATTGAGGATGCTCTCATTGACAAGTTTATTGATGCAGAACACAGAGATGTGTGGAAAATTGTCAAGAAAAAGTAGGAGATTGCTCACTGGATTATTCGCAAGTATGGAGATTCAACAAGCAAAGATGAGTTGTTCGTGATCTTTGAAAAGTTCATGGAAGCAGAAGATAAAAACTTGTGGAATCTTATCATGCGCATTGCTACTGTTGTTGGATATAACATTCTAAGTCCAGAATTTCCGAAATGGGAAACACCCATGCTTGGTTCTGGTAAAAGAGTTGATTTTAATGTCATCAAGAAGTTTGAAGAAGATTTGCTAGAAGAAGAGAAGATTGACAATGAAGATCATATTTCTGATATTCATAGAAGAATTCTTGAAGCATTTCAAGTACCAAATCCAGATGCTGATACACCAAGTGGAGGAAGCATGGAGTGAAGAATCTGTAAGTGTTTACTTAATTTTTGTTATATTTTTACTAAGTAATTGTAATAGATCTGATCCGATTTACAATGAATGAAAAAGATGAAACATTTTGATAAGATAACTACTTAACTAGTCTATTTACTTAAAATTATTCAAGTAGTTTTGGCTTCATCAAAAAGGGGGAAATTGTTGGGATATGAATCCTGAAACAAGTCCTAATTGATTAATGAAGTACTTTTGATAAGCTAAAAAGAGAACTTGAATATATTTCTAAGTGTTGACTGATCTAGTTATGGAAGTCGTCTTGTGACAAGATTAGACAAGTACAAGTATAAGTATACTGAAAAATAAGCTAAGTATTGAAAGAACAGTTCATATAGGATTTTATGATAAGCTTATAATCATTGTATAAAAGCTTATAGTTTATGTTCATATTGATGTATAGTTTTAAGTTGCCTAAGCTGTTTTATAAAGCTTAAAGTAATGTAATAGTCTTGATAGATTAGTTGATAGGACTAGATTAGTTCTACGAAGAAGAAGACTACGAGAGAAGACAAGAAGACTTGTGCAAGACAAGATAAGTGCTGAGAAGCTGTGAAATATTCTAAGTGTCGAAGCAAGACAAGTCAAGTCCGCGTGAAGTTAAAGATAAAGATAAGATCGTATCTAGAAGTGAAGATATGAAGAGTTAGTTATGGAATAACTAATTAACTGAAGAAACGCGTGAAAGAGATAAGAAGAAACAGTTAAAAGTTTGTTGAAGGAAGTTATCAAGAAAAGTTTGTTGGATAACTAACTAATCTTGAGGAGATGAAGTCTATAAATACTCGAAGACATTCAACATTGAAGACTACTGTTACTAAGAGATTTTGAACGTATATTGAAGATATTCAAAGCAAAGGAAAACTCACAAAGTTGAAGTTCGAAGTTTGAAGCCAGACAAGACAAGTTCATATTCAGAAAGGCGAATTATAATATAGAGAAGTTTTCTTTATAGTTTTTGTTCTTAAATCAAGTTGCTAGTTACTTGTTTCAATAGCTAGTTGTTAGATCGAAGATATATCTGGAGATATAGTCGAAAAGATCGAAGTCATATATCTTGGGACTTAAAACCACAAGAACACTCGAAGAGAAGAGTTTAATAAAATTTCACTACTGGAGTTGTGAGAGTGGATGTAGACAAGTTGTCGAACCACTATAAATCTCGTGTTGATTTACTTACTGTTATATTTGTGTTTGATTGTTGATAATTGCTTTATTGATTAATCTGCATATTTGACTAGACAAGTAAAGTGTTCATTGAATAGTTGAGTATAAATCTTAAGGGCTCATTGTTAATTCTGATATTCCGCATATTGTTTACTCTGATATTTTGAAAGATTTTTAAAAGTCTATTCACCCCCCCCCCCCTCTAGACTTTTACTAGCTTACTCAATCTTACACTCAACTAGGGACCTACAGTGGAAGTGGAAACAAAGGTAATCTTGAGGCGACGTGGGGGCAAGAGCGGCTGAAGTGGGTATGGAACGACTGAACGGGGTTTCTATTGGCTTTGGAAGAAAAGGCAGCGATGCGGAGTAGCTGCTTCAGTGTGTGCAGCACCACCACTGCTTCCATTTTTTTGCATTTGCTGCAGTTTCTATTCAAAAAGTATTTTTACAATCAAATACAAATTAAGTTGATATACATCTTCTATGACATGCAAAAGATGTGCACAGTAATATATCATGTTTCAAGGCAGTCAGAAGTTACAGTGGGTCAAGAAACAATAAGCTGGAGAAAACTTCCTCAATATGCATCTCAACTTATGCATATAGACAAAATAAGTTGATACAATGTTCATCATAATATGTCCCCCAGTTTACAATGACTGAGATATGATTTTTGTGTTCAAAAATAGCTTTTTCCTTTCGCTGCACATATTTCTTGCATTTAATCAAAATTTACATTGCCATATTATGGATATACCAAAAAAGAATTTAGCCGAAACTGAAGGAAACTGGAGAATATGTTGTTCATCGGATGCTCAGAAAATTCAACATAAAAATACATTTTAAACAAACAACTCGTCTCATTTTAATTAACCATAAAATAATTACATCAATGCGGAAGGAACAGATTCACATTCCTTTGCTGATACATACTAATATAGTAACAAAGAACTAAAAAACTATATCAAGTTCTTGCTTGTCACTATTCCTTAGAAATTCAATTCCCTTATAAAATGCTGATTGAATACACCTTCCATATAATGTAAGCTCCTAAATATAAAAGTTTCTCATTTTGATATTTGCACATTCTTATTGAAAATTCCAATTCATTATTTATACAATACTATTACCACATCATTACGCTCTAAAATACTCTATCTTCGAGCTAATTCTAAAATATTGCATCTTGTCTCACTTATGAATCTTATGATAGCCATTGCAATTGATCCCCATATGTTAACCCTAAGAAAACCCCACTTCTAAGCCCTCATTGAACATCTAATCCTGGTGAAAACCTAACCACAAAATCCTACACACACCAAACATTAAAATCCCAAATAGTAAATATCCAAACATGAGTAACAAATATTATAGATACAAATCAATGAGGGCACACGCACATCAGAATCAATATTAATACATTAAATTTATAAAAAAGAAGGAAAAAGAAAATGAAATTTACAGTTTTATTGTCAGCAAGAGAAGGAGGAGGAGGAGGAGAAGCAGGATTTTCATAAACTTTTGCCGGATCATGAACCCCAACAAAATTTGAGAAACCAGGTGTGGGTTTCTGCGATTAATACCAATTAAGAAGTAGACGTTTCACTTAAACCGACTTAAGAGGTAACGTTTGGGCACACTTTCTCCTTAAAAAATGACACGCGGTGAAAGGAGGAGGCCTTAAATTGACACATGGCAACACCTGGAGAGAACTACACATCCATACACCCATAGTAGTGGACCAATTACAATTGAAATAATTCTAGGAATATAATGGACGATGACAGTATGTATACCTTGGAGGTGATGGAGCCGAATTGGAGGAGACCCGGCTGGCCTTTGGATTCAACGGTTTTGTTGGGCTCTCGGATTTTGCGGTGCTCAACTTCTCCTATGAAGCTACATGATCACTTGCAGAAAGAAAGGGAAGAAAAAACCCTCCATTCATCTGAAACCAACACATGTACTTCTATTTATTTATAGATTTAACAACTAAATCTTCATAAGTAGATTTCACAAAAGTTGTATTTAAATGTATACACAATCTACAATACCAATTTACAATGATGTTGAAACTTCATGTGTAGAAAATGAGTAAACTAACTCTAGGAGACGGATCATATCTATTGGCATTTTGTTCCCACACCTAATAACAGCAGCAACAAATTATTTCTCAGTGGAGCCACTTCAAAATAACACTTGATGGGGGCTTAAATTACATTCTAATGATAATAACAACAATAAGAAGAATACTCTTTTTTACTTGCATTCAGGCATATGAATTAGAAGCAAATCCATTGGAATAATAAAACAAAATTTTTAGAATTTAACAAACGATTTAAAAAAATTTGTATTTATACCAATCACCATAAATGATTTCTTCCTTGGAGGCCACTCATTCAAAGAAACCACGCCAATTTTCCCTCTCTCCCTCAGCTCTCCTAGATGCTGATGACCTCATCTGGAGCATTGAAATTGACTTGTCCAATGACCTAACATAATTAATCTCCCAATAAATTCCACCTTCATTTAAACTCAATTCATCAAACATTTGGCAAACAAAAATCTAAAAAATGATGAACTCACTTAATTGCTTCATGGGTTTTATACACCTCTTTCCTTACATCCCTTTCTTGATCTCCCCCTTTCTATTAAAGGGCATTTAAAAGAATAAACACACTGCCAAAATGTTGAATCTTAAACTTCAAAATGGAAAATTACAAACATGAATCTGTAATGATTTTAAACCTCTTTACGAGTGTTGCATTCCTCAGTGATATGACATAATGATGTCATATCTAAACAAGGGATCTGATACATCAAAAACCTCTTCCTTGTATTGGTCTAAGAGAAGGGCCCCTGAGTTTTCCTCCTCCGACTCCCCAGAACAGGAACAGGAATAGCTCGTCCCAAAAGGTTTTCGGCACCAGGTCTGATCCTGATAGAAGATTCAATAGTGATGTAACATAATGGTGCAGGTCCAGAAAAGAAGAGCTATTGACTAAAAACCAAAATAAGAGCTTATCACTACCTTTTGGGATCAGGATCAGAAAAGTCTCTACCCATGATATGGGTCATGATCTGATCAGATCCCTCCGGGATCTGATCTGATATTAATAGCCCCACCGGACATGACCAAATCTGATGGACATGGACGGGAGAATAAGGCCCTCATTCGGTCTTCTTCACATAACCAGAGCCAGGACGATAAGTTGTCTTGGTTCACAAAGAGGAGCAAGCAATCTTGATGTGTCAGGATATCTCTGAATACCTCTGCAAATGTGTGCGCACTACCCAAACAATCAGTTATGTGTCAGAGTTGTACCATGACGTGGCACTATTTGTAACAAACCCTAGAGGTGAGTTTACTTCCCTACCCTTCAAGAACAAGGTATAAAAGCACCCCCTTTCATTTTTAAAGAGGGCTAAGTCATTTTTTCTACTATCTACTTGCATATACAAAATACTCATCTTCTCCATCGAGCATTACTGACTTGAGCGTCGGAGGTCCGTCGCCGGACACCTCTCCAGCCCGATTTTCGTGCAGGTCCCAACGACCATCGTCATCCTCCCTCCTTATCCATCATTCAAGGATTTTCAAGGAGCTCATTTAGGTATTCATCATTTTAAATATTTCTTTGATTGTGTTCTCTTTTATTCACTCATGTGAATTTGGTGAGGTCACATCAAATGGCGCCGTCTGTGGGAAAATCTGAGCTGAGACGTGAGATTTTTTCCATTCATATATGGTCTTCCCAAAATATATGAGAGTGAACTATTTGGGGAAATTTTTTAATATTTGTTCACTGAGAGTTAAAGTTGGTTATTTGGTGTGATTTGAATCACTTGGTTGTGGAGAATCAAACATCCAGAAACTCAAATGAGGTTCCTGCCACTACTTTAGGTAAAGGAGATGGTGCTCCTGCTCAACCCTTCTCCTCTGGACCACTGACCACTCTCTCTAGGGAGGAATGGAAGGAACTGGTTATGCAACAATAAATCAAACTCCAACCTCAAGAGGAGATCTAATAACCCCACCATCCGTAAAAGTGCACAATGAGCGACCTGATCCAGAGGGGGTAACCCCCATACCTGCCCCGAAATCAGTCGATTCGGAAGAATCCGAACAAGTGATAATTGGTCAGAGGCGAGCGAAGAGAGGTACTGAGAGAATAAATGAAAAACATGTGCCCCCGCCAGAGCCATAAGGAAAAGATAACTCAGAAGAAGAATATATCCAGTCCCTTGTTCGCGAGGGTGTTAACGCAAAGATCCTGGACCTGACGTGAGAAATGGAGAAGAAAAGAATCCTGATTCTGAGGAAGAGGAAGAGGTCTCAAGAGATAAGAAAAGAATGATAGAAGAAGAGATGAAGTGGGAAACCGAGAGGAATATACAAGATAATGAAGAAAGGCGACAAATAAGTGACTCGCCTTTGGATTGTAAGTAAGCTAAGCATATAATTGTTGTAGGAGACCAGGCAAGTTACAATGTTGAAATTTCGTTTGCTTGTTTTGAAAATTGTTTCTAGTTATTCTTAATCTTGTAATAGCGTGTACTTTGGAGATCCCAATGAGAAAGAGAACTGATGAGAGCAGTCTCTCTTTTCCACTACTTCGGAGCAACATATACGAAAATGAGCAAACTCCCCGAGGAGTATAAACAACTCAATGAAGAGTACAAAATCTAACTCTGAATGAGCAAGTGCTGCTCCTTATATTCGGAGTATAAACAACTCCCCGAGGAGTATAAACAAGTCAGTGAAGAGTATAAAATCTAACTCTGAATGAGCAAGTGCTGCTCCTTATATTCGGAGTATAAATAACTCCCCGAGGAGTATAAACAACTCAGTGAAGAGTATAAAATCTAACTCTGAAAAAGCAAGATATGCTCGCTTCGGAGTATAAACAACTCCCCGAGGAGTATAAATAATTTGCAAAGTCTGGATGAAGAAGAGAGAGAGGAGTTACAAAGAAAACTAATCAGAGAAGCAGAGATCCCTTAACCGGGATCAGAACCCAAGATGTGGGTCTGAACACTTAAATATTTTCAAGAGAAAATATTGAGAAGCAGAGATCCCTTAACCGGGATCAGAACACAAGATGTGGGTCTGAAACCTTAAATATTTTCAAGAGAAGAAGAGATCCCTAACCGGGATCAGAACCCAAAATGTGGGTCTGAACACTTAAATATTTTCAAGAGAAAATATTGAGAAGCAGAGATCCCTAACCGGGATCAGAACCCAAGATGTGGGTCTGAACACTTAAATATTTTCAAAAGAAAATATTGAGAAGCAGAGATCCCTTAACCGGGATCAGAACCCAAGATGTGGGTCTGAAACCTTAAATATTTTCAAGAGAAAATATTGAGAAGAAGAGATCCCTAACCGGGATCAGAACCCAAGATGTGGGTCTCAACACTTAAATATTTTCAAGAGAAAATATTGAGAAGCAGAGATGCTTAACCGGGATCAGAACCCAAGATGTGGGTCTGAACACTTAAATATTTTCAAGAGAAAATATTGAGAAGCAGAGATCCCTTAACCGGGACCGGAACCCAAGATGTGGGTCTGAAACCTTAAATATTTTCAAGAGAAAATATTGAGAAGAAGAGATCCCTAACCGGGATCAGAACCCAAGATGTGGGTCTGAACACTTAAATATTTTCAAGAGAAAATATTGAGAAGTAGAGATCCCTAACCGGGATCAGAACCCAAGATGTGGGTCTGAAGCATTAAAGAGAAAATATTGAAAAGTAGAGATCCCTACCCGGGATCAGAACCCAAGATGTGGGTCTAAAGCATTAAATATTTTCAAGAGAAAATATTGAGAAGAAGAGATCTCAGGACCTGAATCCGAGATCATAAATATTATTTACTTGGAAAAAAATTCAATTTTTTCTGAGGATGAGAAGAGATCTCAGGACCTAAATCCGAAATCAGAAATATTATTTACTTGGAAAAATTTCAATTTATTCTAAGGATGAGAAGAGATCTCAGGACCTGAATCCGAGATCAGAAATATTATTTACTTGGAAAAATTTCAATTTTTTCTGAGGATGAGAAAAGATCTCAAGACCTGAATCCGAGATCAGAAATATTATTTACTTGGAAGAATTTCAATTTTTTCTGAGGATGAGAAGAGATCTCAGGACCTAAATCCGAGTTCAGAAATATTATTTACTTGGAAGAATTTCAATCTTTTGAGAATGAGAAGAGAACTCAAGATCTGAGTTCGGGATCTGAAAAATTATGCACTCAGAAATTTTTTCAATTTTCTGAAGATGAGAAGAGAACTCAAGATTTGAGTTCAAGATCTGAAAAATTATTTACTTAGAAAATTTCTCAAATTTTTGAGGTTGAGAAGAGAACTCAAGATCTGAGTTCGGGAGCTGAAAAACTATGCACTCAGAATTTTTTTCATTTTTTGAGGTTGATAAGAGAACTCAAGACCTGAGTTCTGGATCTGAAAAATTGTTTACTCTAACAATATTGAGAAGCTAAAGGATCCGTGATGAGGATCAGAACCCAAGATGTGGGTTCAAGATGTCAAAATATTTTCAAGAGAAAATATTGTGAAGCTAAACGATCCGTGATCAGGATCAGAACCCAAGATGTGGGATCAAGATGTCAAAATATTTTAAAGATAAAATATTGAGAAGCTAAAGGATCCGTGATCATGATCAGAACCCAAGATGTCAAAATATTTTCAAGAGAAAATATTGTGAAGCTAAACGATCCGTGATCAGGATCAGAACCCAAGATGTGGGGTCAAGATGTCAAAATATTTTAAAGATAAAATATTGAGAGGCTAAAGGATTCGTGATCAGGATCAGAACCCAAGATGTGGGTTCAAGATGTCAAAATATTTTCAAGAGAAAATATTGTGAAGCTAAACGATCCGTGATCAGGATCAGAACCCAAGATATGGGGTCAAGATGTCAAAATATTTTCAAGAGAAAATATTGTGAAGCTAAACGATCCGTGATCAGGATCAGAACCCAAGATGTGGATTCAAGATGTCAAAATATTTTTAAGAGAAAATATTGTGAAGCTAAACGATCAGTGATCAGGATCAGAACCCAAGATGTGGGTTCAAGTTGTCAAAATATTTTCAAGAGAAAATATTGTGGAGCTAAACGATCCGTGATCAGGATCAGAACCCAAGATGTGGGTTCAAGATGTCAAAATATTTTCAAGAGAAAATATTGAGAAGCTAAAGGTTCCGTGATCCGGATCAGAACCCAAGATATGGGTTTGATACGTTTAAAATATTTTAAGTTATGAAATATTGAGAACCTGAAAGATCCGTAATCAGGATCAGAATCCAAGATGTGGGTTCAAGATGTCAAGATATTTTCAAGGAAAAATATTGAGAAGTTAAAGGATCCGTGATCAGGATCAGAACCTAAGATGTGGGTTCAAGACGTTAAAAATATTTTCAAGAGAAAATATTGTGAAGCTAAACGATCCGTGATCAGGATCAGAACCCAAGATGTGGGTTCAAGATGTCAAAATATTTTCAAGAGAAAATATTGAGAAGTTAAAGGTCCCATGATCAGGACCAGAACCCAAGATATGGGTTTGATATGTTTAAAATATTTTAAGTTATGAAATATTGAGAACTTGAAAGATCCGTAATCAGGATCAGAATCCAAGATGTGGGTTCAAGATGTCAAGATATTTTCAAGGGAAAATATTGAGAAGCTAAAGGATCTGTGATGAGGATCAGAACCCAAGATGTGGGTTCAAGACGTTAAAAATATTTTCAAGAGAAAATATTGTGAAGCTAAACGATCCGTGATCAGGATCAGAACCCAAGATGTGGGTTCAAGATGTCAAAATATTTTCAAGAGAAAATAGTGTGAACCTAAACGATCCGTAATCAGGACCAGAACCCAAGATGTGGGTTCAAGATGTCAAGATATTTTCAAGAGAAAATATTGTGAAGTAAAGAGGTCCGTGATCAGGATCAGAACCCAAGATGTGGGTCATAAGCATTAAATATTTTCAAGAGAATATTGTGAAGTAAAGAGATTCGTGATCAGGATCAGAACCCAAGATGTGGGTCCTAAGCATTAAATATTTTCAACAGAAAATATTGTGAAGTAAAGAGATCCTTGATCAGGATCAGAACCCAAGATGTGGGTCTTAAGCATTAAATATTTTCAAGAGAAAATATTGTGAAGTAAAGAGATCCGTGATCAGGATCAGAACCCAAGATGAGGGGCCGAAACATTTTAGAAGTGGAGATCCTTAATCAGGATCAGAACCCAAGAGGTGTGTCCTAAGCATTAAATATTTTCAAAAGAAAATATTGTGAAGTAGAAAGATCCGTAATCAAGATTAGAACCTAAGATGTGGGTCCTATGCGTTAAATATTTCCAAGAGAAAATATTGTGAAGTAAAGAGATATGTGATCAGGATCAGAACCCAAGATGTGGGTTCGAAAAGTAAAAAATATTTACAAGTAGATAAAACTACTAGATATTGAAGCAGTCACTGATCTTAAGATTGCAAGATCATATAGATAGGTATCAAAAGATAAAATCTTGTTCGAATTAGAATACTGACTGTAAAAGATATGAACCGAAATATTCAAAGATCATGCAAGATCTAAAGAAATAAAAGAGGAGCAGCCAAAATCTTTTCTTGAGAAAAGAACCTAGCACTTGAGAGAAATTATTCTAAACCATTTATCAGAGCACATAATGGCCCAGAATAGGGAGGAGTGGATGATATGACATAATGATGTCATATCTCAACAAGGGATCTGATACATCAAAAACCTCTTCCTTGCATTGGTCTGAGAGAAGGGTCCCTGAGTTTGCCTCCTCCGACTCTCCAGAACAGGAACAGGAATAGCTCGTCCCAAAAGGTTTTCGGCACCAGGTCTGATCCTGATAGAAGATTCCATAGTGATGTAACATAATGGTGCATGTCTAGAAAAGAGGAGCTATTGACTAAAAACCAAAATAAGAGCTGATCACTTCCTTTTGGGATCAGGATCAGAAAAGTCTCTACCCATGATATGGGTCATGATCTGATCAGATCCCTCCGGGATCTGATCTGATATTAATAGCCCCACCGGACATGACCAAATCTGATAGACATGAACGGGAGAATAAGGCCCTCACTCGGTCTTCTTCACATAACCAGAGCCAAGACGATAAGTTGTCTTGGTTCACAAAGAGGAGCAAGCAATCTTGATGTGTCAGGATATCTCTGAATACCTCTGCAAATGTGTGCGCACTACCCAAACAATCAGTTATGTGTCAGAGTCGTACCATGACGTGGCACTATTTGTAACAAACCCTAGAGGTGAGTTTACTTCCCTACCCTTCAAGAATAAGGTATAAAAGCACCCCCTTTCATTTTTAAAGAGGGTTAAGTCATTTTTTCTACTATCTACTTTCATATACAAAATACTCATCTTCTCCATCGAGCATTACTGACTTGAGCGTCGGAGGTCCGTCGCCGGACACCTCTCCAGCCCGATTTTCGTGCAGGTCCCAGCAACCATCGTCATCCTCCCTCCTTATCCATCATTCAAGGATTTTCAAGGAGCTCATTTAGGTATTCATCATTTTAAATATTTCTTTGATTGTGTTCTCTTTTATTCACTCCTGTGAATTTGGTAAGGTCACATCACTCAGAAACGATTGGTAATTCTTGGTCTCTTCTTTTCTGAGTTAAGAGCTGGTTGTTGGATTCCATAGGAACCCAAAATCTAATTCAAATCTTATATTAATTAAACAAAATTAAAAAACCCGACAAGCTTATAATGTAAAGAAAAACAAAACTCTTGAAGTAGGTATACTTGTTGATCAGCATCATGTCAAGAAGAAGAAATAAATGGAGAAAATGGGAATCCATTTTGCAGAAACCTTTCCACTGCTCTTGCTCTTCATTTTTTTATCTTCACTTTTGCTGCTCTATGTCCACACATTATACAAAATTTGTAGAAATTAGAAAAATCAAGAATCACAAATTTTAGAATCTAACAAACGATTTAAAAAAATTCAATTACACTCACAATAAAATGTAATCATATATAATCTTCCCTACCTCACCAGACGATTCGGTCTCGGAGCCTCTATTGCGTAGAATCTTACATCTGGGTGACCCGAATAAGTCGATTGTGCCCAAACTTGACAAGTCGAAATTCTTGGAGGGAACCCACGATGGCGGCCGATCTCTTTCACAATCTGGAACCTATGATGGCACATAAATGGTGAAAGATGAATCGATGATAGCAAGAGTGAGTTGAGAGAACTGAGAAGACAAATGGACATGGAAGAGAATTAGATATCAATAGGTGACAGAAACCCTTCATCATTATGACACGTCAATGAGGATGTGGCATGAGGTGGCATACACATATCAAGCTCCGGAGAGCCACGTGTCAAGCTCAGGGAGAGACTTTTCCTCCTTTTATTATATAAGATTTATTTCCTTAATCCGTTTCCATTAAAAGTTGACATTTGGGTGTTACTTATAACTTATTTTAATTTTAAACGAAAAATTTTTACATTGGTTTTGTTTAAGATTTTTCTGTAGTGTTTAATTCAATGTAGTGGTTCGATCACTACACTCGAATTTCATAAATATTTTGTATGTTTTTTTTTGGGATAATACTCGAATTAGATAAGAAGGGAGAGAGATATCAAGAAAGGATAGAGAAGAAGAGTTGAGAGAGACAAGATGCTGTAATTTTCTACTTTGCTTTCTCATTTCTTATCAGACGTATTTAAACTTAGAAGAAATTACATACTCCCTCCGTCCCATAAAGATAGCCACGTATTCCTTTTTTGAATGTTCCAAATTATAGCCACATTTTCTCTTTTACTTTAGCATTAAGTACTTTATTGGCAATTTTACCCCTAATTGATAAGAGTAATTAATGCTTAGCAGATTTTGGAGTATGAGATTCTAAGGGCAAAATTGACACATTAGCTAAATTTGACTACATTTATTGATTTTTCTTAATTTGTGTGTAAAGTCAAATGTGGCTATCTTTGTGGGAAAAAAGGACTAAAAATATAAAGCCCATTTTCAGCGGTATTTAATGTTTACTTTTCCCAAGTGCTTATTTTCAATGTTTACTTATTTCCGTACACGATAATCATATACAGTAAAACCTCTCTATAGTCATATCCTTGGGACCACAAAAAAATATTCCTAAATGGGGGTTATTCCTAAATAGAGTTATAAGGTTTTTTTTTTTTTTTAAATGCATGTATATTATATAATGGTATAATTAGTAGATACATGTACATGATGTAATGTGTTGAACTTAATTGAACTAATTTACCCACGTAATATGAAAAGACAATATGAAAAGACAATAGTAGACAAGTATTTTAAATCAACTTAAATATATTGTAAAATTATATATATTATTATGATTTATTCCTAAATGGAGGTGTATTTCTTTATGTTGGGACTTTAAAAAATATGAATTATGACAATATGGAGTTTATTCCAAATTATAACTGGTCCCAAGTTGGGACCATAAATTATTATTCCTAAAGAGAGTTTATTCCTTAATAAAGTATTCTTTTTGAGAGGTTTTACTGTATATGGTTAGTCCATTTTCATTAGCTCAATTGCTGAAATCCATGTTTTAATTACTTGCATCCTGTATTTTTTTTTTTTAAATACTATTCCATTCGTCCTCTACCTAATGACTTATTGTATCATTTTTAGAGTCTTTTACTTAATGATTCATACTTAAAATAGTAAAACAGAATTTTAACTATTATCTCAAAATATTTCAATATTACATCAAATGTCATTACTTTATTCACATTAAAATCATTTTTACTACATCAAATGTCATAAAATCATTACTTAATGACATCAAATGTCTTTAATGTCTTCACTTTATTTTATATATTACTAATAAAAAATGTATACATTAAAACACGTGTCCAAAAGTTATGGATCCTTAATTAAGGAATGCAGGGAGTAGTCTTTATATTAATTATTATTTATTTGTTTTTTTTTATTTTCAATTTTTGATCATTATAAATTCTAAAGTTTGAGAATTTTAGGGTTTTTTTATTTAACTTGTGAATTAGTAATTTTAATATTTATATATATTTATGTATTTTGAGATATTTAAATATAAAATTGATATACATAGTGCAAATATGAAATATCTATTTTTTTTAAAAGCATACTTTAGTGTTAAATTTTATATGTTAGTCCCCCTCAACCTAAATTCATATTCCATCCTAGCTTACAATAAATTAAAATACCATTAAAATTTATCTAAAAATGTAAAG
Organism: Galeopsis tetrahit; assembly: GCA_963675135.1. Classification (NCBI taxonomy): domain Eukaryota; kingdom Viridiplantae; phylum Streptophyta; class Magnoliopsida; order Lamiales; family Lamiaceae; genus Galeopsis; species Galeopsis tetrahit. The sequence goes on from OY776122.1 coordinate 39,317,366, forward strand.
AAAATAAAAAGTAAACTAAAATAATCCATTTGGTATAACTCCAATTAGCGTTCTTGCCCGCATATCTTCTTTTGGGTTCTTACCCAACCAATTAAAACAAAAAGGCTTTTCCAAGAAGCAACTTCCTTATTAGATTAGGGGGGCTCCCTTATGGATATTTAATCACTGTCACACAGGGTGGTAGATAGATACAGAAAAAGACGAATCCAATCTTTTAATTCAACAAGAAGTACCACCTGTGTGATAGATCCGCGATTCGGTATGTTGGAGTAGGCCCACGAGGGTCGGCTTTCGCACGGCTGCTTTACAATAGGGCATAGGTGGTTAGAACAAGGGGCTTCGAGAGATGCTCGCAATTACTACCACAAGAAAAGGCCGCCCCCTATCTTCGAAAGTGGCCCGTCACTTCATTTTCTTAGTTTAGGTTTTCAACTGAAAAACATGGTCTTGCCGCCCCGCCGCTAGCAGAAGCTAAGAGCTTGAAAAGCGCGCTAAGAAACCTTGCTTTTGTCGGCCTTTCTATGCAACAATCCACCAGTAGCGGAAGAGAGGGTTACCGTACATACAAGAGTCTTCTAGTTCTTATGGAAGCTCTTTCTTCCGAGTCAAGTAGTACAACAAATCTATCTTACTGCCTGGAGCGGCGAGTCGCCTTTTGAATTTAATAGATGGAAGAGACTATTAAATAGATAGGGAGTAGGATGAGTCCTCACTTGTTGGGAAATGAATTGATTTTGATTAAGACACTAAAACTCCTTATGATTGATGATGGTCAGCTTAGTTGAGAATATATTCAGTCTTATTGTCTCAGGAATGTTGGGAAAATATAGAAAGTTAATCTTAGTGTAGAAGATCTCAGGAATTAAGAGATCATAATTTCAGGTTAGTTGTCCAAGCTGGTATGTTAGGCAGCTTAAAACTTTTATCTTAATTAGTTTAGGAGAACTGATCATGTGAAGACAAACTACTTGAAGACTCAAGACAATGGACAACATGGTTGACGACATAAGAGAAAGCAAGTAACCTGAATACATAAGTCAGTAATGATAAGTGCTGCTCCAGATCAAAGAATGCTTATCTAAAGTTGAAGAAAAGTGCATTGAATGCATATGCTCCAGGAGACAACATTAATGAGCAATTAAGACCATCAGGCCCGAAGAAGCATTAAAGACTAAGAAGCCTTAAAGACTGAAGTGAAGACATTGAATGCTCAAAGAACATTTTAACTGCAACTGAGAATGTTCAGGGAATTTGTCCCATCTGACCGTTGAAAGAGGAAAGATTCTGACACAATCTACTTTGGAAAATGTGCCTTACATTTGTTTGACACACGCTTTTCAGCTGCAATTTTCTGAAGTCAAACACCAAGTATTCAAGCAACTATTGAAGAACCTTCTATAACCACTGGATAATAGAAGATAACTCAAGTAGTCGTGTCAATGGAGCTGTAAATAGACAAATTTGAATGTTGCCTCTCCAACGGGTATATGTTCAAATTTCTCTATAAATACAAAAGTGATCAAAGTTGATTAAGCAAGGAAAACACAAGCCATTCAAGCATACAAACTTTCATTCTACACAAACAATATTCTAAGTTTGTTGAATCACTGCTAGCTAAGCCAAACTATAACTATCCAAAGCTTAGTAGGAGATACCTATCCTTTATAAACTGTTCTCATTGGAAATGATATCTCACTTAGTTGGAACCAACCTCAACACTGAAAGTGTGCTGGTATGGATGTATAAAAGTGTTTAAGTAAGTAGATAAATGTTGCACAGAATGTTGAGACAAATAGTGCAACACTGACTCTAACAGAATATCAGAAATTATGATTAACACAGCGGAAGACTTGAAACACTAAAAACAAACGAGACACAATGGAAATAATTTTTCACATAGATTTTATAAATAAAAATCTATGCTAGCCTTACGGCGAAAATCAATACTTATCTTCAAGTATAAATGTTGTGTGAAATGTTACAGCATTAACATTCACAACAGAAACTACAAACGAGGCAGGTGCCTTGTTCTAAAAACGAACTAAGTGTATAATGTATACACTGTCGAAATGCCTAGTCTATCTAAAGATTACACTCTCAATAGATAAGAAGACACACAGCCATACGGGTGGGATACTTCGTATGAACTAAAAGGTAGTTCTACTGGCCACAATTCCTAACAGGGATATACGCTCGGTCTAGGAAGTTGATCGAATAGAGTACACTGATTTGAGAAGCCTTCCATCGGTATTTATAGTAGTGGGGTGCTGATTCTAGAGGCTTCCACATTGAGGTCCTATTTTTTAGGAACTCAACTTCCACAACTTCCATGATCTTTCTAGATCCTTCTAGGCTGCTTCAGGTCGTTCCAAATGTATCTAGGCCGTTCTAGCATGTTCTCCAATGTTCTGGAATCTTCCAGGTTCCAGATCCTTGTAGAAGCTTCTAGATTCTGCCAGAAATGCGACAACATTTAGATCAACATTTAATGTAGCATTTCAGAAAAGACTTAGAAAAAATCTCGGAAGGTCAAATTAAGATGTTGTTGATAATGTTAAGGCATTTAAGGATTAACAACATCTACAAACACTAATCCTTTCAAAGAGAGAAAGTAGTAGAGTTGTTGTAAGAAGTGAGGAACTTGAGGTTGTTAAGAGAAAACAGCAATAGTTCAGAGAAGTTGAGCATCAGGAATCAGTTTATCCTAGGGATCAATCACATTGAAGAAGTGCTCGTGATCAGTGCACCTTGGCAGTATAAAACAAGTTAATTCCAGGGATAATGAATTATCATGTTAAATTAAGGAAAGTGGATGTAGGAGCTTGAGTGTCTAAACCAATATAAATCTTTGTGTTATTTACTTATTGTACTTATCCTTCTAACACACTCATACACTGCACACAAACCCATTCCTAAAAGATAATTATTCAAAGTTGTGCAAATTCATTTTGGGACGAGTCTCTTTATAACAGTTCTTGTGTTAATAATTTTTCAGAATATAAAGAAGTTTAAACATAAGGGTCTATCACTATTCCGCACAAAATAACTTCAGTAGATAGCATTCCAACTGATTACAACATAGTCTTTAGTAGGATTGTTATCTAACCAAAGTTATTCTCTTCAGAGACTTTTCAGGACAAATTTGAATACACTAGTGCATCTCCCCCCCCATACACTTGTGTCATACTCCTTTCAGGACCATCATCACTGACCTGAGTGGATCTATTTCATTATATTATATTCCATCCACATCCCAATTCCATTAATTGAATACCCCATTTAGTGTAATGGTCTAGAGACTTAGAATCTCTACGATAGAGCATACACATTGAAGGTCCCTGAATACTAAATGAAACCAGCCAATCAGATGTAGGGAGCTTGCCCCATATCGCCCTCCAAATCACCGTAGAACGACACATGGGAATGAAGAAACCCCAAATCCACGACGACCAGCTTAGTCGAGGAAGAGGAGATCTGACCATGTCATAAGCCACACGGGAGGTGAGCTCCCCCGAGAGAGTACCTTCCCAAATACGTTTGTTAGGACCATGAAGAACCCTAATTGGAAGCTTAGAAACAACGTTGATTGAATCTTGTCTCATTCACACAAGTTGGTACATTTTGTAAACACCCAAACCCTTCTTATCACCCTTAGAAGTTTAAGTTTGTTGTTTACACAACTACCTTGTAAAAGTACTTGTTCTTACAATAACAAGTGAAACCAATTACACTAAGAGAGTGTATCGAGTTCAAAGTCTTCTCTTGGGACTATAAAGTAGCAAGGACCTTTGTGAAAGGAATTGAAACTTCACAACTAGGCTGTGAGAGAGGACGTAGGATTGGGATCCAAACCTCTATAAATACTTGTGTTATTTACTTGCTTTATATATTGCTTATTTCTTATCAATTGTTCATACATATTTTCATTGATTAGCATATCTTTAAAAGAATCAAAATCACAAGTAAAGTTTCCATAATCAAACGACATCAAGTCATCTGATAAAGTCATTGTTTATATTGCATATCAAAGGTTTTCATAAAAGAACGAGTCTAAACTTAGGGCCTACACATTTCCGCACTATCAGCTGACAAGAGTTTCGTCTACTTAACTAATTGACACTCGCACTCTATCAGATCACTTACTTGCTCAAACAACTTAGTCGATCACTAAGTTTGTTACTCATCTGATCACTAAAAGAGTTTGTTTTAAAAAAAAGTTGAAAGTCTATTCACTCCCCCCCCCCCTCTAGACTTTCTCTCACATTATTACTCGTTTAGGGACCAACAAAGAGATATACTAGAAATTATGTCACAAGACAACTGATTTGAAGTCATGAATGCTTAAAGACCATCAAGAGACATACATGGAAAGAGAAAGAGCCAAGTCATCTGAAGAGCAAAGCCAACATTGCTGATAAGCAAAGTCTGCTGATCCTGATAAGCAGAACTGTCCAAGTGATAAGGAAAGTTGTCCTTATCATAGGATCAATCAACAGAAGTGATGTCCATGATTGATCAAGTGAATCTTGAAGTCAGACATTGGGAAGAGTGCTTTAAAGTCAAGACAAAATGCTCACAACTGTTTACTTCCCAAATTAAGGACATGTCACTTTTAAGAAACTGTCTTCCAGTTGCAGAGTTCAAGGAAGACTAAAATATGCAATTTGAGGTTATCTTTCCAATGGGCAAATCCTCAAATTGTTCTATAAATACAGAAGTGTGGAAACCATTGAAGGCATCCAACTAGATTGAACTAGCATCTACATTGCTGAAGAAACTTAAAGCCTTCAAAGCTTTCTTAGAACATTTATAGTTTCCAGAAACACTTCATCTAAGCTGAACCTCATTATATATCCATACAAGCTTAGAGAGATATCCTATCCTTTTACACTGAGCTCATTGTAAAGGATATCTCAACCCAGTTGGAAACAACATCAATCCTTAATTATACCTTTCCAAAAGAGAGATAGAAGGTTGTTGTAGTAGAAGTGGTAGGAATTGACTGTTGAGAGAAGAACAGTTCAATTCTGAGTATAGAATAGAGTACTAGGACTCTGATATCCTACGGATCAAGGCACCAAGGAGTGGTGTGGTTGATCAAGTGCACCTTGGCACTATAAAACAAGTAATTCCAAGAGTGAAGAAATTATCCTGTTAAATCAGGGAAAGTGGATGTATGAGCTTGAGTCTCTGAACCACTATAACTCTAGTGTTGATTTACATTCAAGTACTTTCATACAAACAACACATACATACACAGCACACAAAGTAACCTTTCAAAGACATATACTTAAGACTGTGCAAAATTGATTTGGACAAGTTCCCTGAAAACTGTTTAAGTGTTAAGGAGATTTCAGATCTTAAAAGGAGTTTAAACTAAAGGGCCAACCACTAATTCCGCACATATAACTCCCTTAGATAGTTATTCAACTGAGTACTCAATAGTACTTAGTAGTTTGATTATCTCTAAAGAGTTATTCATCTCAGTAGAGTTGTCCAGGACAACCTTGCTGAAACCAGTTTGGTTAAAGTTTGAAAAAGATTTGCATACAAGTGTATTCCCCCCCCCCCCCATACACTTGTTATATACTCCTTTTAGGACCAACAAGTGGTATCAGAGCAGGGGTTCAAAGACCTCTGCTTCTGAAAATCCATTTTGATTTTAAAATACACATTTTAGACACGGTCACTGAACTGATCTTTCTGAAATCTTAATATATGTTGACTAACTATTTCCTGTCTGAGATATGGCCAACAACAACAATGTTGTTCCTCATGATGCTGTTCAAGGCATTAACAATATGGCCCCTGATCCAGTCAACCACATATCTCATCACAAGCTGCCCATGTTTTCAATTGAGAACTATGACTTCTGGAAAATCAGAATGAGAGCTCATCTTGCATGCCTCCAAGCTGATATGCTGAGAGTGATTACAAGAGGACCATTTGTATTCACTCAAATTAATCCCAGAATTACTGAAGCTCAAAGGGAAGATATAAGGCAGGAAATCCCAAAGGATGAAGATGACCTCACCACTGAGGAGAAAAGAAGAGATAATCTCAATTATCTAGCAATGAACACTCTCTATCAAACAATTCCTGATGCAATAATTGGGAGAGTCTATCACTGCATAACTGCCAAAGAAATTTGGGACACCCTTGCTGAGATGTGTGAGGGTACAGACAAAATCAAGGAGAACAAGCTCCAAGTTGCTGTTCAGAAATTTGAGCAGTTCACAATGGTTCTTGACGAGTCTACTGACAAGTTTGCTGGTAGATTCACTGATATCATGAATGAAATCAACTCATTGGGCAAGGTGTACTCCAGGAGAGAAGTTGCACTAAAGATCCTAAGAAGTCTCACTCAAAAGTGGGATGTATATTCTGTGATGATGCAGAATACAAAAGATCTCTCCACCATGCCCATGCAACAAATCTTCTCAGAACTCAAAGCTTATGAGTTTGACCTCAACAGAAGAAAGCCTGCTGAGTAACCTGCCTTACCAACTAAAGGAGTGGCCTTCAAAGCCAAGGCTGCTGAACCAGAAATTCAGCCCACTCCAAGATCATCAAAGTCAGTCTCTAAGGCTGAGATGAAGGAAGAAATGGCCCTCATGGCAAGGAGGTTTGACAAACTCAATTCAAGGTTTGGTAGATACAAGAAATTCTACCAAGACAATAAGGTCAGGAGAAGGTACAACTCTCCTGAAGCCAAGGCTGAGGACAAAAGGCCTGAAGAAAGAAGAGCAGAGGACAAGTACTGTGATAGGAGAAAGTCCAGTAGAGCTGAACCTTCATCATCTAAGAGGAGAGATGAACCAAAGAAGGATGATGATGAAGACCTATGTTATAACTACAAAAAGAAAGGGCACTTTCAATATGACTGCCCTGAACTCAGCTCAAAAGAGAGAAAGGAGAGGCAAGCTAAAAGAGACAAGAAATTCACCAACAGAAAAGTCGTGATGGCTGGTGATGAGTCTGAAAGTGCTGAAAGCTTCAACTCTTCTGATGATGGACTGTTCTCAAACAGTGATGATGATGATGTGTGCAACATGGCCATAGAAGATGATGAGGTATCTTCTACTTCAAGCTCACCATCATTTCTATCACAAAACACTAGTGACGTCAACCTAAAACTTTCTTTTGGAAAGTTGATGGAAGATTTCACTAGATTACAAGAATTTCATGATAACTGTGTGAGAGAAAATGAAAGGCTATCAATTGAACTTGCAAAACCTTCTGAATCTGTAGTTGATGTCAAGTCTACTGAGTTGTATCAACAAGCCTTGAGAGAACTTGAGGAAGCCTCTCTCAGGATAGTTGACCAACAAAAGCAGATTGATGATCAATTGCCTATTCAGAAGAGAAAATATTTTGAAGATTCTCCAAGCCAAGTTTGAAAACCTCTCACATGAGTATGATATTCTTAAATCAAGTGAAGTGAGCCTGAGAATGAAGATGTCTGTTATGAACAAATCCTCTAAGGCAATAGAGGAAATTCAGAGCTTTCAAAGGCCTATGGCTCAAAAGAGTGGGTTAGGATATGACCCATTGGAATCTTCACCTTGTCTTAGTGTTGCTTCAACAAGTAACACTAAGAGAGTCTTTGTTAAGTCAGTGGCACAACAAGCTGAAAATGAATTAATTCAGCCACTGAACAAAGGAAAGGGCAAAATGCCAGAAGTGCCCACTCAAGTACTTCAGGGAAAGAGGCCCATCCCTAAGGAAATGACCAAAGTCCCTGAATACAAGAAGAATGGTGTTCAACATAGTAGGCCCAATGGAAGGGTAACTCATCTGAACAACATTCAAAGAAGTTTTCCCAGGTATGTTCAGCCTAGGTTAACTCCCCTGAGGAAACCTCAACTGAATAGACCTAAGATCAACTCCCCTTATGGGTACAATAAAATGAGACAACCAAAACCCTTCATGCCAAAGGGTAATGGTCATCAATATGCCCATCCTCAAAGATTCCCTCAAGTAACACAAAGAACTCATAATTTCAGGAGGAATGACAACTCTCCTTGTTGGTCCTGAAAGGAGTATATAACAAGTGTATGGGGGGGGGAATACACTTGTATGCAAATTCTTTTCATACTTGATCAAACCAGAGTTCAGCAAGGTTGTCCTGGACAACTCTGCTAATGAGATTAACTCTTCTAAGATAATCAAACTACTAAGTACTATTGAGTACTTAGTTGAATAACTATCTAAGGGAGTTATATGTGCGGAATTAGTGGTTGGCCCTTTAGTTTAAACTCCTTTTATATTCTGAAATCACCTTAACAGTTTATCATAGTCTATCAAGGAACTTGTCCGAATCAGGTTTTGCACACTTTGTGTTATGTATCTTTGAAAGTCCAGTTTGTGTGCAGTGTTGAATGTATGTAGAGTACTTTGAATGTAAATCAACACAGTGGTTTATAGTGGTTCAGAGACTCAAGCTCCTACATCCAGTTTCCCTGATTTAACAGGATAATTCCTTCACTCTTGGAATTAACTTGTTTTATAGTGCCAAGGTGCACTTGATCAAGAACACCACTCCTTGGTGCTTTGATCCCTAGGATGTCTATAGTCCTAGTATCCTTTCTCAACTCAGAACTGAACTGTTCTTCTCTCAACAATTAGTTCCTTCCACTTCTACTACTACAACCTTCACACTTTCTCACTTGAAAGGTATAAGGGTTGAAGTAAGGTTCCAACTAATGAGATATCCTTTACAATGAAGGTCAGTGTATAAGGATAGGATATCTCTTTTAAGCTTTGTATAGATGTACAATGAAGTTCATCTTAGATGAAGTGTTTGAAGACTAAGAATGTCTTTTGAGGACTTTTGAAGCTTTAGAGTAGATGTTCAGTTGGATGTAGATTGGATTTCTTGAGATAGTGCTTCAAATGGTCTTCACACTTCTGTATTTATAGACAAATTTGAGGATTTGCCCGTTGGAAAGGCAGTCCCAAAATGCTATAAATGTCTTCCTTGAGTTCTTCAAACTGGAAGACAGATTCTGATAGTGACATGTCCTTGTTTTGGGAAATAAACGGCTGTAACAACTTTGTCTTCATTCTGAGCACTTTTCCCAATGTCTGACTTCAAGATTCACTTGGTCAAACATGGACAACATTCCTTATCACTTGGACAACTCTACTTATTAGTTTCAGTAGAGCTTATTCATCAGCAGTGTTGGCTTTTAAGCTTCTTCAGATGACTTGACTCTTTCTCCTTTCATGACTTCTTAGAATAGTTCTTTGGATGAATATGTCTTGGAAAGGTGAACTTGACCCCTTCAGCATAGTTGTCTTGAAAGACAGATTCTGGTTCAAGTGTACTAAGACAACTTTTCTAAAACATTTGGCTTGGACAATTCTTCTGAGCTTTGTGTGATGCAGTAGATTGGTGCTTTGATGATGCATCTTAACTCATGTTGGCATTCACTAAGTTGTCTTCAGACTGATTCCTCTTGATCAGCATACTTGACCTTTAGGAGACTTGAGGTCAGTACATAACTGAGCCATGAGGGGACTGATATAGGTTTAAGCTATTAAGCAAGTGTTCCCCCTCAACTAGTGCATCTATTCTTCTAAGAGCGGCCTAACACATCAGCTTCTCTACTTGTTTTAGACTACATGTTCCAACATTCCTGAAACATGTTCATTCAATCTTGACTTATCTACTTGGCATGTCTTAAGGGGGTTTTGGTATACTCATCAAAACTCATTTTATTCCCAACAATTTCCCCCTTTTTGATGATGCCAAAACCTATAAAATCTATGCAAAGGTGACTTGATTACACTTATTCCATTTTACTTCAGTGAAGGTGATAAAAGTCAAGTTCCCTAAAAGAAAATGTGTTAGTGTATTTTCTGCTTTTTAGTGCATAGAGGTTAATAAGTCAGACTAGTTGTAGCTTGGTAATGTTTGATTCAAAATGTGTTCAACTATTATTCAAATAAGAGATCATTATAAGCATGTTGATAGTTGAACAACCATATCAGAGCATGAACATTACATCAGAGCATAAATTTTCTAAATTACATATTCAGAGTAATAAACTATCTATTGATCACAGCAATATTGAGTGAGATAGTCTATAAGAGCATTGATACTTAGGTATCAGAGCAAACAGTCATCAGCAAATCACATCAGCAGTCTTGATCAATTTCAGCATATATGACCAATTTCAGCACATCAGTAATCAAGACAATCAGATCAGCATAAAGAAAGGTCAAGAGGACTTAGCCAATTTAGAGATTATCTTCAGGAGGTGGCACCATCCCATATTGTGCCCACACCCTTTTCTTCAACTCCATGGCCTCTTGGTTTGTGCCCTTTGGTCCAAGCACCATTCTGTTCAATTTCAGGATCTCAAAGAACTCCTGAAGAATTTTGTTCTGATCAATCCATCCTTCCAGCTTTGGAGGCATGTATATGATTTGCTTTGGTGCAGTGAGTTCAAATCTTGCAATGTCAGCAGCTGCAAACAATTTCTGATATAGCTCTCTGTGATATTCTATCATGAATTCAGCAAAAGTGGAGTTTGCATCTTTTCCATTCCATCTGTCAATAACATAGTAGTCATATACAAACTCCCTTTTAGACTCTTCCCATGAGTCATTCAGCTGGATAGGCACCCATTTATCCAAGTGAGGATATTTGGTGTCCATGGGGATCAGTAGCTGTGGCTTTAATTTGCTGTAGGTTGCTCTCCTTCTTCTTGGTTTCTGGAAATCAACTCTTCTCTTGTCTCTTGCTCTGTTGGCTTCTTCCATCAAATTCATTCTTTCTTGGGCCCTCATCATGGCCAGCTTTTGTTGTGTTTCAGGGTCTTTGCCATACCCTTCTTGAAACAACTTTGATGGATCATTCAGTATCACAACTTTCTTCTTCGTTGGTCCAGGTCCAAAGCCTTCATCATACAACTCTTCAATATTTTCAGCAGCTTTGGCACCTTCAGTAGACTTAGTCTCAGCAGACTTGTCAGTTTCAGAAGACTTTGCTTTCTCAGCAGTCTTGGTCACTTCAGCAGATTTGACCTTCTCAGCAGCTTTAGACTTTTCAGCAGTCTTGCTATTCTTTAAGGTAGGCTCTTCTTCCTGAGTCCTGAATTCAAGTGGCAAATCAAGACTGTTAGGAAAATCTGTAAAAGTTTCAACAACTTTCCTTTTGTTCCCTTTTGCTTTCTTGATTTGGCCTCTTGTTTGGACTCCTTCAGTGGATTTGTCCAACCCAGAAGCTTCTCCTCCTGGTCTCTGCTGAAGTCTAGCTCTTTCTTCTTGTGCTGATGCCATAGAAGCCTTCATTGCTATGGCTAACTGCTCTTCTTCACCAAGATCTTCTAAGTTCAAAACTGCTTGCTCTTTGCCCTTATCTTCAGCAGCCTTTTCCTTGCCCTTGTCTGAACCACCAATTATCAAGGCACCTTTGGCCCTTGCTCTTTCTCTTTCCCCATTTTTGGCAGCATCAAAGTACTGAGGCCTGAGCTCACTCATGGTTGTTACCATCAGGGATTGGGCTAGGTTCAGGGATTTCATCTCTTCTAGCAGATATACATTCTCATCATGTATATTCTGCATTCTATCACTGCTCAAGCTAAGGAAAGCTAGAACAGGCTTCATCTTTTGTTCAACAACTGCTTCCATAGTTGCTTTCAGAGATGCATCAAGTTGGGCTTGGAGGAACTCAATAAGATTGGCCACTGCACTTTCAGCAATGTTGGCTATCACTTATTGGGAAAATTTTTCTGAGGCAGCTTTCACCATGGCCAGCCTTAACTCTTCTGCCCTTTTCTTCTATAGAGCTGTTTTCTTTCCAAGGGCCTGCTTGACAGTTAGTCTGAGAGCTTTGACATTTGCATTGTGATTGTCTCTTAGCAATTTTTGTTCCTTCTTGACCTCCTTTGAGATCGACTCCATGGTGGCTTTAGCTTTTTGAACCTCAGTGGAAATGGTTTGAAGACCAGATTCCACTCCACATATCCTTGCTTCCAATGTAGGTAGCACTACATCTTCAGAGCCAGTTAATCTCATCTCAACAGATGCCAAAGTTCTTCCTTGCTCATCCAGTGCTCCAGAAGTTTCAGCATGAGCAGATTGGACTTGATGAGCCAAGGAGTCCAACTTTGTTGTTTGCATTCCAAGCAAGGCTTGTGCTGATCCAGAATCCATTTGGATGGGTGAATCTGTTAAGAATTCATCTGCAAAGATTTGGTCAAGAGAAATACCTACAATATCAGACAGGTTAAATGGGTTAGGGAAAAAACACTCACCACCCTCAATATTTTTTGCATAAGACTCTGATACATCAGCAGTCTTCTCCTCATTTTCAACTGATTCTTTTCTCCCTTCATAAATAATGTTCTCACCCAAGGAATCAGGCCTCCTTTCATCAAGGGATTCTTGAAGTCCAGATTTGACTTCAAGAATAACCTGTCCTTCCTCACTTATTCCACCCTCATATGGTGGTACACTCACAATCTTAGTGATGACTACCTCTCTTTCATCCAAAACTCCCTCTGGTTTTTCAATACTACTTTCCTTTTCAACCCCTTCTCCTAAACCTGCAACTCCTTCACCCTCAACAGGGTTCAAAGGAGGCAGTTGTTGGGAGATCACAATACTTTTCTCAGCAGCCACTGAGTCATCTTGAATGATTAAGGGCTGATCAGTGTCCAACTCTCCTGAAACTGAATAGGCCTTAACCAAACTAACTTCTATTATAGGAGCCTCCACATCTGTAAGCTGTGCCTTGGGTTCAGAAGAACCTTCATTGGCAGATATGTCCTTGGCTGTGTCACCAACTCTGGTCAACACCTCTGAAGAGACAGAGCCTTTCCTATGATAAGTAACAAGGTTTGAGAACTTGCTGGGTTCAGAAGGTTTGGGTTGGGAAGGTTCAGGGAGGTTGGTCTGGGAGGGTTCAGGAGGGTTGTCTGGAGGAGGGTTTGAATGGTTTGAAGGGTCATATTTTCCATCATCACTTGAGCTGCTATCAGGGTGCTTGATCCCTTTAGCAAGCCTCTCTTTTTCCTCTTCAATCTTGTCAGCAACCAACTTGGCAAATACTTCCTCATCAGTGAGGAACCTTGTTTTGTTTACTCCAGCAAAATGGAGTAATCTGCCCTCTTCTATTTGCCACCAATTTTCACCTTTGTCAAGAATGACTTGTGCAATCTCCATAATGGACTTATCTTTCACCTCCACTAACATCCTCAAATCATGAAACATGGTTTGAAGTCTTGGGAATTCTGCAAGTTGTGGGTATAGGCTGTCCACAGTAGCCCTTGCTCCACCTCTGAGCATACTTTCATAAGTATACTCCTCCTCATTCTCATTTGATTGAGAACTTTGGGCTATAGGGGAGTTGGCTCTAGTTTCAGGAATTGCAGCTTCAGGTAGGTTTAGTTCAGGAGGGTTGGCTTCAAAGGGGTTGAGCTCAATTGAAGGTACTTCAGTTGCTTTTGAGAGCAATGGATCTGAAGGGGCTTTGCTCAGGGGGGTTGGCTCATGAAGTGCATTTTCTAAGAGCTTTGAATAATTGAGCATAGATGAGTCAAGTGGAGACAGGAGCCTTGTCTCATCTACAGCTAAGTCTGATAGCACATCAATCCCACTTCTTTGCACACTCCCTTCTGGAGAATATCTCTTTGTAAGATTGACAGGGGTGATGGGTTGGTTGGAAGGGGTAACATGGGTTTTAGGGGAGTTGGGTTCAGGATTTTGGGTTTTAGGAAGGTTGGCTTCTAAGGGTAAGCCTTCAAGGACTTTGGACTCTGGAGTTCCAGAACCAGAAGAGTTGGTCCTAGACTTGGATTTGGTCCTGCTTTCTGCCCTACTCTCCCTTAGAGCTATTTGGAGAGTCCTTTCCTCCTGAAGTTCCAGCACCTTCTCAGTGGGCTTGGCTCTCCTTTTGCTTTCTCTACTACTTCCACTTCCTTCCTTTTCCTTCTCAGGGACAACTTCCATGGGCCTTTTATCACCATTTTTCTTCTGCCTTGTCTCATTGTATTTCTGCCTCAACTCTTCTGAGTGGTCAGAAGGCACTTTCACTCCCTCTTCTGCCACTTCATCAACTTCAATTGATGCTCCAGAGGCTTCTTCTGATAGAACTTGAGACATTTTCTTGGTTTTGACAGCCCTGGCCTTTGTTCTTTTCTTCATTTTGGGCTTCTCCTCAACCTCTTCAGCAGGTTTGGCCAGTTGCAGTCTTCTTTGTTCAATTTTCTTGCTCAGTTTTCTGAACAAGATTTTCTGGGCAGGGAGGGGTTTGGCAAAGGTTTACATCTCAGAATAGTGAGCAAACTTCTCAATCAACAAGATTGCCCTTGTGCAATGTTTGAGTTTGGCTTCCAACACAACTTTTTGGTGAGCCTTCACCTTGAACTTTGCCTTCTCCTTCATCATTTCAGACAAGATGAAGGTCCTCCAATCAAACTTGATGCCCTTGTCACTGGCATCAATTACTGCAGCCATGATTCTGATCCTTGGAGCACTCACTTGTTCTAAGCTGCCAGTGTTGCTCATGAGGCTCTTTGTAATTACCTCAAATAGGTTGAGGAACTTGGCTTTTAGAGTCCTCTTGTGTTGTGTAGATGAGATTGGTCCTGGAACAAGGAGCCAATCTTGTGCAATCTCTTCCTCATGGCCATTGCCATAGAATTCTGGATTCCTCCCTTTAGAGGGCAATCCAAAAGCAGCATCTACATCCTCCTCAGAGAATTTCACTCTGTGGAATCTTTCTTCCTCTTCTCCTTCAGCCATGTAGGATAGCCTTGTGGTGACTTCTCCATCTTCTGGCTTTCCTCTCCACTTCAAGAAAGCAGAGAACTCAGCCATATATGTTTCCAAGCAAGAATCTGGCTTCTCTTGCATAAATTTCTGAAGTCCTACTCTTCTCAACCATCTCAAGGTTGGAGTGATTTCTGGGTCTTCACTCTCAAAAGAGAGGATAGGCTCAAAAATGAGGTTGTTCTTATGGCTAAGATAGCCGAAATCAAGGTCTAGGTCATTTTTTGTAAAGTCTACAACCATTTTTGTTCTAACTTTGGGAGCCATTGAATAGAAGAGAAGGATTTTGAGAGAGTGTTTGAGAGAGTAAGAAAACTAGGGTTTCAAGAGAATTTTGAATGCGTGGGGAAGAATGAATTGTTGTATGGCTTCTTAAGACTTGTGAATATTCCAAAGGGAATGTATGTCAATGAGTAGGTGAGTCTTAAGGCAATTCAACGGTTTACAAATGAGGAAATCAAGTTTGGACGACCAAGATCAATTTCAGGGGAGTTGGCCAGTTTTGATCCAATGGTCAATAACCAATGAAACAGTGAAAAACTGTTTTATTCAAAACGTGGAAGGAGTTTTAATGTTTGTTTAAAACTGGGGGGGTTATCAAGGTAGATCATGTCTCAAATTGTTTAATGCAAACAAGAGTTAAATCTTGGATTTAATACATTGAAAGTGACTTTTTGGGTAAGGGACAAATTGAATCTTTGAAAAGGTGATATCTTTAAAAGGAATGGGACAGTTATTGAAATAGGCAATGATTACCCAAAATAGGTGCTTATCAAACCAAGATTTGGTTTGATAGCCGAGACAACTTATCTGACCCTACATGGACAAGTGTCCTGAGATGATGTGGACAAGTGTCCTGAACATTTGAGGTCATCTCTTCTGAATTTCAGTAGACTTGACCAAGTCTGCTGAGCTTTGATTTCAGTTCTCCCTTGATTAGTAAACTCCTTTGGACTCATTTGTCCAACTTACCTGGATCAAGAAGACCCAACTCTGCTGATAATTCCAAGAATCTTGCCTCTGCAAGTGGTTTTGTCAAAATATCAGCCTTTTGATGATCTGTATGGATTTTTACTAGTTTGATATCCTTCTTCTCCACATGGTCTCTAATGAAGTGATGTTTGATGTCCACATGCTTGCATCTAGTGTGTAGAACTGGATTCTGAGATATTGCAATAGCATTGTTGTTGTCACAGAAGATTGGCACTTCAGTAGAGTTGACACTATAGTCCCTTAATTGTTGTCTCAACCAAAGGATCTGAGCACAACAACTTCCAGCTGCTACATATTCAGCTTCAGTGGTGGAGGTTGCCACTGTGTTCTGCTTTTTAGAGAACCAAGAGATGAGCTTGTTCCCTAAGAATTGACATGTCCCTGAAATGGACTTTCTGTCAATTCTACATCCTCCATAATCAGCATCTGAGTAGCCAGTTAGCTCAATGTTGTCATCAGCAGGGTACCAAAGGCCTAAATTTTTAGTGCCTTTGAGATACCTCAAGATCCTCTTAGCAGCCTCTAGATGGCTTTTCTTAGGATTTGCTTGAAACCTAGCACAAACACCTACTGCAAAGGTGATGTCAGGTCTGCTGGCAGTGAGATAGAGGAGTGAACCAATGATTCCTCTATATTCAGTAGAGTTGGTTGGAACACCATTCTCATCTGGATCCATTTTCTAATTTGTGTTCATGGGATCCTTATTGGCTTGCTGGTTGTACAACCAAATTTATTAATCATTTCCCTTGTGTACTTGGCTTGGTTGATGAAAATTCCTTCTTTTGATTGCTTGACTTGTATGCCCAGAAAGAAATTCATCATCCCCATCATAGACATCTCAAACTTGTTTTGCATGAGTTTTGAGAACTTCTCACATAGCTTCTCATTTGGGGATCCAAATATGATGTCATCAACATATATTTGAACTAGCAAGATGTCCTCTCCTTCAGTGATTCTGAAGAGTGTTCTGTCCACAGTTCCTTTGATGAATCCATGATCCAAGAGAAATTGTGACAGTGTGTCATACCAAGCTCTAGGAGCTTGCTTGAGTCCATATAGAGCTTTCTTCAGTCTATAAACTTGGTTTCCAACTTCAAAACCAGGTGGTTGCTCCACATAGACTTCTTCTTTCAAAACTCCATTCAAGAAGGCACTCTTGACATCCATTTGGTACACTTTGAACCTTTTGTGGGCTGCATAGGCTAAGAAAAGCCTTATTGCTTCTAGCCTTGCCACAGGTGCAAATGTCTCATCATAATCAATGCCTTCTGATTGACATTAGCCTTTTGCCACTAGTCTGGCTTTGTTTCTGACAATCACATCATTCTCATTTTTCTTGTTCTTGAACACCCACTTGGTTCCAATAACATCTTGATATGAAGGTCTATCCACCAGCTCCCATACATCATTTCTGGTGAATTGGTTCAGCTATTCCTGCATAGCTGTGATCCAGTTTGCATCTTGAAGTGCTTCCTCAATGTTACTTGGTTCCTTTTCTGATAGGAAACAACAAAACAAAGCACTTTCACCATGAAACCTTCTGGTTTTGACTCCTATACTTGGATCACCAAGTATCAGATCAGTAGGATGGTCAGACAACCATGTCCTTCTTTTTCTGATCCCTTCGGTAGAGTTGTCCTCTACTGAAGTTAAGTCACCATTTTCATAGAATTCAGGATAATTGAATGCAGGATCTAATTCTAGATCATATTCAGGGATGTTGTCCTCAATGTCAGGGACATTGGCATTTTCAACATTTATGGTTCCCTCTGAAATATTTAATCCATTAACTACCTCAGCAGAGCCTGCTTCTTCATTGGTAGTTGTTACCTGAGTGTGAACTGGGATTGGGTCATTCAGTTCACCATTTCCTTCAGTGGGGTTTGTTTCAGGAAGGTTGCCTTCAGGAGTGTTGTCCAGTATTATGTTTTTAGGGAGATTGGCTCGGACACCATCTATGAATACAGTGTCCTTGTCTTTTAGGCTCAATCTGGTTGTTCTTTGTGTGATTTCTTCAGTGTCTAGGTTTTTGTTCCTGACTTCAAAGATAGATTCATCAAACACAACATGAGGTGTTTCTTCCACAATTAGGGTTTTGCAGTTATACACTCTGAAAGCTCTACTGATTTGGGAATATACAAGAAATATCCCCTCACCAGCTTTGCTGTCAAAAGCTTTTAATTGCTCTTTCCCATTATTGTGAATGAAACACTTACAACCAAATATGTGGAAATATGACACTTTAGGCATTCTTCCTTTCCAGAGTTCATATGGGGTTTTGCCTTGACCCTTAGTGATCAAACATCTGTTTTGGGTATAACATGCAGTGTTTATAGCTTCAGCCCAAAACCTCTTGGGTAGATTAGAATCAGCAATTAAGGTTCTAGCAACTTCTTTTAGAGTTCTATTCCTTCTTTCTGCAACTCCATTCTGCTGAGGAGTTCTAGCTGCCGAGGTTTCATGAGCTATACCATTTATGGTGCAATACTCATTGATGTATGAATTAATGAACTCAGTGCCTTTATCAGATCTTATCTTGATTATATTAAGGCTCTTTTCATTTGACAATCTCTTTAATAGTTCAGGGAGTTTGACTTGAGTTTCCTTCTTATTAAGGAGAAATACTACCCATGTGAACCTAGAGAAGTCACCTACTACAACCAATGTGTATTTCCTTCCATTTATGCTTGAAGGGGTAATTGGTCCAAATAAGTCCATGTGTAAAAGTTCAAGTACCCTTTCAGTAGATATGACTGGTTTTCCTTTGAATGAGGCTTTAATCTATTTTCCTTCTTGACATGGTTTGCACACATGTTCTTTAATGAAAACCTCATTAGGTAGTCCTTTTACTAATGCATTTCTAGCAAGTTTGTTCATTGATTTAAAATTCAGGTGATTTAGCCTTTTATGCCATAACCAACTCTGTTCACTGGTGCTCTTAGCAATGAAACATGCAGCATCAGTAGACTTGTCCCAGTCAGCAAAATACACATTTCCCTTTCTAGTTCCAGTCAGTAGAGTTTGTTGAGTTTTATCTTTAATTAAGCATTTTCCACTTGAGAACTCAACATTAAAACCTTTATCACAAAACTGACTTATGCTTAACAAATTGTATTTGAGACCAGCCACATAAGATACATTGGATACCTTGATATTACCAATTATCAAGGTACCATAACCTTTTGTTACTGCTTGTGAGCTGTCTCCAAAGGTGGCATTTGGGCCTTCCTTTTCAGTGAAGCCAGTGAGGAGTTCTTTGTTTCAAGTCATGTGCCTTGAGCATCCACTATCAAGGTACCATGCTGACTTTTTTCTCATACTCCTCATCTTCTTGTGGCCCTTAGGTACCTGCATTTAGCAAGCTTTAGGTACCCTTTGAATTTTGGGTCCTGAGAGGTTAGTTGTACCTTTAGGAACCCAAACTTGCCTAATTACCCTGATTGATTCAAGGTGGCTAAGTTGTTTTCCTTGTGCATCAACATACACTGTCTTTCCCTTAAATGCCTTTGGCAAAGTATGTGTGAAAGTGTTGACTTTGTAAGGTTCAGGAGAGTTGTCAAATCTCCTGAACTTATGAGTTCTTTGTGCAGCTTGAGGAAATCTTTGAGGGAAGGCATATTTATGACCATTACCCTTTGGCATGAAGAGTTTTGGTTGTCTCATTTTATTTTGCCTTTGAGGATAGTTGTCCTTAGGTCTGTTCAGCTGAGGCTTCCTCAGTAGAGTTGGCCTAGGCTGATCATACCTTGGATATCTCCTCTGAACATTGTTCAGGAGAGTTGCCCTTCCATTGGGTCTACTCTGCTGACCAACATTCCTCTTGTGTTCAGGGACTTTGGCCTTTTCCTTAGGTTTGGGCCTAGTCTCCTGAAGCACTTGAGTGGGCATTTCATTCATTTTGCCCTTCCCTTTGTTCAGTGGCTGAATTATTTCATTTTCAGCTTGTTGTGCCACTGATTTAACAAAGATTTTCTTAGTGTTACTTGTGGAAGCAACACTATGACAAGGTGAAGATTCAAATGGATCAAAACCTAATCCACTTCTTTGAGCCATAGGTCTTTGATAACTTTGAATTTCCTCTATTGCTCTAGAAGATTAGTTCAAATCAGACATCTTTAATTTCAGGCTCTCTTCACTTGATTTAAGAATATCATACTCACATGAGAGGTTTTCAAATTTTGCTTGAAGAATTTTTAGTTCAAAATCTTTTCTCTTCTGAGAAAGCAGTTGATCATCAATCTGTTTTTGTTGGTCAACTATCCTGAGATTTGCTTCCTCAAGCTCTCTCAAGATTTTTTGATACAATTCAGTAGATTTGATATCAACCACTGTCTCAGCAGGTTTTGAAAGCTCAATCGAAAGCCTTTCATTTTCTCTCACACAGTTGTCATGAAATTCTTGTAACCTAGTGAAATCTTCCATCAACTTCCCAAAGGAAAGTAGCCCATTGCCCATTCACTTTGGAGGTTCTACAACATCTGCCTCAGTTATTTGGAGTCACTATCCACACGAGGGTCAGCTTTTTGGATATCCTTCATCAGACCACTAGAGTTCGGTTGGGTCCGCAGTTTTTGGAGTTATGGAGAGCGGGATTTGTCACTACAGTTTGGTCTGTATGGGCTCTGCGGAATATGGTGGTCTTTGATGGGGTCTCCCCCTCTGTTAGACGATGTATGGCGCAGATCATTGCAGGTATTAGAGAGGCCAATAACATCTCTCGGGGTTTTGTAGACGGTTCAGTTCAGGATCACTTGATTGGTAGGTCTTTTGGTGTCTTGGGCAGGCACAAACCGACTTGACAAGGTTCGTCTGTTAGGTGGATTCCTATGGATCTGGATTGGTATAATATCAACACAGATGGTACTGCAACATCCTCTTTAGGTAGTTTGCATGCAGGGACGATGTTTAGGAACTTCAGGGGGATCTTTGTTGCGGTTATTGCCCAAGAGAATGGTTGGGGTCTTCCTTTTGAGGCGGAGTTAATGACGACTCTTATTGCTATTCAGTATGCTCATGCCCAGGGTTGGTGGTACTTATGAATTTAGTCGGACTCCATTATGACAGTTAGCACTTTGATGAGCTCTACACCTATTGTTCCTTGGCATCCAAGCGGTCGACACAGACATGCACATTTAGTATTCTCTAGAGTTTTCCCAGACAAGGTTTTAATTGAACTCTGGCCTCTGATTCGACATGTGAGCTTATGGCTTTAGGTTTCTTTTTATTTTATATATCCTGCCTTTTTTTATTGTCCTACAAAAATAGCAAACAACATACCTTTCTCATTTCAAGTGAAATTAGTCAAATTAGTGTAAATAATGCAATAAAATTCTATACAATTAAGGAAAATAAATCTATGAATTTCAAGCAATTTTAACATTAATCACCAGCCTAAGAAAAGCTCTCGAAGGACTAATCTGGTTCCAAAGGGACACTCCAAGGCTCCAACCGCTCTAGGTGTTTGGATGCGTACATGATCCAATTCCAAGACTACAATGGTAACTAATGAAAGTGAGGTCATCAACTGCAATAATTCATTTGTAGTGCTCCATGAAAATGAGAACGACAACACTCATCACGAGCAACAAACTAAGAATAAAAATGCAGCTCGAGTCATTCATGAGCAGAGGCAGACGGAGAGAGAGGACATGAGTACATATATATATATATATATATATATATACTAAATATTGTTAGAAAAATGTAAATTCTTAACAGTAGATATAATTCATGCAGTGGTCGAAAACATAAGTTAGGGCTCAACTTTAAAGTTGTTGTAAAGTTACACAAAGTTTCAGCATGTTCCAAGTTAAATAGAATAATGAAAAAATAATTTATAATGTCATTTAAACACATCTAAAAACCATAAGATAATTTTTCAGAGATACTTAACTTCATGTAGTATTTAAATAAAATATATCCACAATTTATCCATGGTTAGAAAAATTACAAAAAATCTCAAATTAAAAAAAAAATGTCATAGATCGACACATTCTCTTAAAAAAAATCATAACTTATTCAATACAACTTGGATTGATATGATTCTTATCTTCGTGTGTTCACAAATCAAATAGGTTTCTCCTAGTGTGTTTAGATCATCCAAAAACTGAGTATAACAAAAATGGTGTGCAGATTTAAAGTCACTGCAAAAACTGAATATAGGACATGCAAGTGCCTAAAATCATCCCAAAAATACCATACATCATTTCTCATACCAATAAAGTAAATAAACCATATTTTGTGTATCAAAGATGACAAAGAAAGACTGAAGTTGGAGTTATTGAGGGAATTTTGGAAGGCAACATGATTACGAACATAAGGAATAGTTTTAATACTTGTTTAAATACTTTGGGTTCTTAAAGGTTGTTTTAGTGTTTTGGCTTTTATTATTTTAGGGTGGCTTGGGCCGTTGACCAGCTCCATGTGGTTTTGGGGATACTTATAGGATAAAGTTGTTTGTATACGACTGTTTTTGCATTATTGGAATTCAGAATTGGGAAGCTTCGGCTGAGTTCTTGTGTTACGATTCTTGTGTTTCTTGTCCACTCTTTTGTACTCCATAAAAATTGGTCCGACCTCCCTTCTCGATGAATCACATCGAAACTCTCCTAGATACCGTGGAATCGGCGGTCGGTGTATTGCATTCCTCCGTCGAGACATTGGAGAGAGAGGAGTGGCAACACTCGGCACCGACGTGAAAGATATTCAAATTGGAATGGAGGAGATGCATGGTATGTGATTAGTATGAAAATTGCTTGAAATTCATGTGCTTAATTCACATAATTTTATAGAATTTCATGCATTATTTATACTAAATTGACTAATTGCACTTGATTTGGAGAAATGGTGTGTGGTTTACTATTTTTGTAGGAAAAATGAGGATTTTTGGAGTAAAATACACCTTAATTATTTTATAAACTCAATTAAAAGAGTGAGACCAGAATAGAGTTGAAACGAGAAATTAAAGATTAATTGGAAATTAAAATTATTTGGGCTTAGATATTAATTTGTGCAGTCCATAAATAGAAGGTCAAATAGATTGAGCTCATTTCTCCAAGTCCCCAACCTTGTCGAGAGAAATATAACCAAGGGCTTGACTATTTACACCTCCATTTGCGTTGAGAGCACGCCCCCCCCCCCTCTCAAAATTTGAGTAGGATAAATGCACCCTCCCTCTAATTGTCAAATACCCCTTTCTCCTTTTTCTATATAAAATACTCATGTACTAACCACACCCTAATTTATAACCCAAATTCATCTCTCTCTCATTTTCCACTTTCCACCCCAGCCGACGCACGCCACCCCTCGTTGATGAGTTGAAATTATTGCATATCTTTGTTCTTTAATTGGATATTTTATATGGATTAATTTGGTATTTTAATGTATATTTCTGACTTATTGTTATGTGACCTTCAATTATCTTGATATTTTATTTTCTTATTTAATCCAGGTAAATTTGGAATATTTGAAATTACATTGACAAGCCGTGTGAGAAGAAATTAACCCAACATTGAGGGACTCAATATTGGGCCATGACATAAATTAAAAGCCCAAAGTCCATTACTTCAACATTAAAATTGGGCCCATGAGTAAAGTGGGAGAGAACCTAATTTAAACAAGAGACTTGGGCTTGGTCGGTTTGGGCCGTGGCATTCAGGAGGGCAAGTGAGAGTGAGTATTGGGGAAGAGTTATTATATATACCAGCCGCTATTCTTGGGGGAAACGGATGACAGATTAGAGATTAAGGAGAAGCAGGCGTGCGTGGACTGATATTAGAAAAGAAGTTGATTCAATGGGAGTCTATAGTGAGATTTTTGTAGCCATGTTCGGCTAATTTTGTTTTCTAGTTCGAGGAGGCGCAAACCTTTGTTATGATTTGATTGCCCATTTATTTAGTAACGAATTTCTTAACTCGATCTCTTTGATTTCTTCGTTATTTGTTTTCATGTTATGCATGTGATATTTATTGATTTTGTGAGCCTAATCAACTTGCATGATTAAATATTTATATCTAGCTTAATTGCACGTTATATTCCGTAATTGTTATAACTAGTTTTTTTGCCCGTGCAATGCACGGGTCAGTTGTAAAATTTGAATGAATCAAATAAATAAAATTGACGATCAGTCGTGGAGGTTTTGAAAATTTTCAATGTCGAAAGACTCGACGACTTAGACTGATCTACGTGTTAATTAGAACTACAAAAGTTTCAATAAATTTTTTGATTCATTTTATGCATTCAATATCTTGTGATAAACGTTTATTTTGTTAGACGATGCAAATTTTTATTTATGGAAATAAATGAAAAGTTGCATCTATTGTCAATTTGTCACCAACAAACAAACAAATTTAGGAATCCGGAAAATAAAGGTTAGGGGAGTAAGTGAGTCGAGCCAACTCTCAAGCTACTCGTGTTGATCGACTCGAAAAAAGATCGAAATCGACTCGAAGTTAATTCAGTCATTTCGAGCTATCGAGTTCATAAATACTCGGCTCGAAAAGCTCGCGAGCCTAATCGAATTTGAACAATATTTACTATTTTGCCAATAATATATAATTAATATTTATATATAAGTAATTGAGTCGAGCCGGATCGAGTTGAGCTCGAGTTTAGTTTAGAAAAAAATATGATTTATAATTAATTAAAAAAATTATATATATAGGTAATCGAGTCGAGCTCGAGTTTCTTATCGAGTCGAGTTCGATATTTAAAATTTTAAGCTCGATCGAGTTGAATTTCGAGCTTCGAGTATAACAATCGAGTCGATTTTCGAGCTCGGCTCGTTTACACCCGTAATAAAGGCCCCCGTTTCTTAAAGCATGACAAAAACTATTAACACCCTTATAATTCAAAAACTCAATTAATATTAGATTAAGAAGAGATAAGCAAAAATATAAAACAATTAGATATGACATAAGACAACACTAAAAATATAGAGGTTTAGATTATAAAGAAACGCAACTCCCTCAAATATTCACAATAGCTTTGCATTTAATTTAGTCCTAGCTAGAGAAGTTGCGGCAAATAAATTTCTACAATATTTCCTACTTAAGAGACTTAAACTATTTGAAGTAAAGATTAAAGTGTCGATAAATTTCTCATTTTTTACTTCCGCGCGCACAACAAACCATTTGAGCTATATATACACTACCCCGTAGAAAGTAAATCTCATAAAACTCTAAACAGTCATTCTTGCAAATTGTTCGTTTAAAATAAGAACTCTTAATACATCATTCTCATAAATTTCGCCACATTAGTGAATCAAATTCAAATCACATTATATTCATCGGTTATTGAATGATGTAAAAAAATAGATAACTTCACAACCTTTCTCAAATCTAAGACATGGTACGCACCTTATATCCAAAGAAGGGTCTTAGCTATGAAAATATTATCTTTTTTTTTTTTGTGTGGCCATTGTTTTATATAAATTGAAGGTTGGTTTGTTAAACTAATTTTCATAAATTTAACAAAAATATTCAACTTTGTAATGTTTGTAGTTCTCTTTATTTCAGCTGTGGAAGACTCCATCATAAATTCGAAGAGCAAGAATTAAACTGTAACTGACAAATAAGCTTCGTTAAAGCCTAATTCTTAAATAAGTGGTTAACAAAACACATGAACAAACTAAACGAAATAAATTGAATATATTTTTTTTTACTTAATTCTAATACAACCCTAAATTTCTAAAACCTTTTTCATAACAAACTAATACAAATTAATTTAATTAAATCTTTAATATGCAACAAAATATAAAATTCATAACAGTTTTGCTACGGACATTTGTCTTTTGATTTTTGCTAGACCAGTTATCGCCCATCGGAAAGACCAAATATTAATTTTAATGTTCTCCATTGTCCTCTTCACCTCCGGTGTCTCCCCCCCCATAAAATATTTTGCATTTCTACATCTCCACAAAAAATTCCCATATCACACCTGCCCTCGCTGCAATTTCCTCTGATTTTTCCACCTCCAAATAACTCACTAAATTGTAAGTTGCAGCATGCTATAGAGTTGTGTGCAGCCATGCTTACCTTCACCCATTTAAGGCACTCCCACCAACCTGATTTTGCAAACGTGCAGTCTAGGAGGATGTGTTGATTGCTTTATTCTATTTCCCCACACATTTTGCAAGGCATATCTTCATTGTTTATCGACACCCCTCTCTTTATCAGGTTGTCTGTCGTAACCAACTTCCTTCTCGGTGCTTTCCATACGATTGTTTGTACCCTTCGAGGTGCCCAACACTCCACAGCAAAGCATACTCCTCCCCCACTTTTTCATCTTCTCCGCTCAATTCCCTTTTCTGTCATATTTTTTCATATGTCGGAGTAAATCCTATTTGAAGCACGATCCCATCTCCACATGTCTTTGATTCCCTTCTTCAAACTAAACTTGCCAATGTTAGTCAGTAATTCATTAAAAATGTTTTGCTCTCTAATATTCAGCTCTCTCCTCCATTTCCATTTCCATTTCCATTTCCACTTCCACACTCACCCTTCATATCCCCTATCCCCATATTACTAATTAGACAATCCTTTTGTAAGCTGCAATTATAAAGCCTTGGATATTTATCTTTAAAGCACTCCTCACCCGTCCACCTATCCAACCAAAACATAAGATAGTAGTAGGAAAATTGGTATAATTTGCGAATAAATTCGAGGACAAACATAAATACATAATACTTCTTCACGTGCTAAAAAAAAAGTATGCAGCCACCATAGAGACAAGATAAAATAAAATAAAGGGAATTAATGTGTAAATTGAAGAAAGTCTAACCAAAATGAATTAAAAGAGTGCAAGGAGTAACTTATTTACATAACATTTTGTTCTACACGGGAGACTACCTAATTGTTCCAGCAACCTCGTATATAGTTGATACTTTAGGACTTCTAGAAGGGTCATCACCTATAATAATTATAATAAAATAAAAAAATTGACCACATTCCGAATTAGATTAAGAATCAAACAAAAATTATGTAATGGATTCTCACTCAGACTATAATTGCAATTCCTTCTCATGAATATGACTTAAAATACACCAGAAATTCATCTAACATATGCTTAGAAAAATATTTTTGTATACTTCAGTTTAAAAATGACATTCTTGAAAAAATATGCAAAGCCCATCAAAGAGTAATTAGAATATATATATAACACATACGGATAGTCACATAAAGCCTCATAAGCTCTTGCATTGCAGGATCCTCAAAACCTAGCATATGTACGTGCAAAATTCCCTCCATAATCTAGAGAGTCATCCATTGGTACGTATGACTGTCCCATTCCTGTATATATATATCCTTCACAAGTTCAAATTAAAATTACTAAAGGTTACCAATAAGCACTGATTACATGACCATCAGTCTTTTACTTGTATAATTGACATAAATGTATTGCTTGAGTACAACACGATACAACATTACATTCTATTGACTAACCTAGAGTATATATATGAAGCTACAATTGGAACTTGAGCAATCAAACTAAGGGAAGCCCTATATGTTGGTTCCCAATAACCTAGAGGACCAACTGTACGAATCTCAATAGAAGAAAGAAACAATATTTCAATAGAAGATATTTTATTGCAGTCCAGATTACTAAAAAGTTTTAAAAAATGTTGTGGATTCCTAGGGCAGTTTTAGCTCTAAGTTAATTAGAATACATAAAAACTCAACCTCAAATATTTATGTATTATTATTGTAGCCACTGTGACCCCTTTTTTTGTTATATGCTAGCTGGATGGAATGCACACTATAGATGGTCTTCTTACATGCCAAGTAAAAAAGAAAAAGGGATGAAGCAGAATACATTCAAAAAAAAGTTGCTCAGATATCTCATGAAGGTTTGTTTTGCTCCTATAAACTATATATTGTGATAGTTTGAACCATATCTTTCTATTTGGCTTATTGATGCTTTTTTATCTGAATTTTCTCCAGGAAGTAAGTACCTTTTAAGAACAGCCTCAGTAAATCTTCTCAGATGCCTTGTGGAATTCACTTTGAACCTTAAAGCAAATATAATAGTGTGGTTTTTCAGTTGATCTCCTTACATAAAGACCAAAACAATAATGGTCTTAAACATTTTGATATTTTTGAATGAATGGAAACAACTTTACCATAAAACGAACTCGAGAAATGTATAATGCAAGCAAGAATAAAAATCTCAACAAATTACCCTGTGAATTCCCAACACAATGTCTTTAACATAGCAAAACCCAGAGGCTTCACTCTTCTTCGCATGATGCAAACCCCCCAGCCCAATTAATCATCATCATACTGATTAAGCTTGACAACGACAATTTCTTCATTAATAAAACATGTCAAATCAAAGTGGATAGACAATTCTGCCACAATAGAATCTAGTAAATGTGAAACTTCGATAAATCATATTTCCTTTGGGCCAAACAAAGCCTTAATCAAAATATTTGAAAAATTAAACATACCAAGACTTGCTGCAACAATTGGTTGTCGATCAAATCTTTCGAAAATATCATTTACAGAAGCTCCGAGTTCTTTCTCAATTATTGATACTGTAGTTTCTGATTGAAAATGAGGAACTTGATCCTGAAGCAGTTGCAATGGAGTTAGTTCTTAATGAACTGGTTTCTCTAAATTACGAAGTATATATACATATATTCATGATCAATGCTGGGCTTATCGTCTTACTCTAGCAAAATCATTTTTCACTTATCACAAAACCTAAACCAAATCAAATGCACAAAATATCCATCAATTTCATGAATTAAAAAAAAAACTGTAAATACATAAAATTATACATTAACAATCCAGAAATCAGGCAAGACGATATATACCCCAATATTTCACAAACGCAATAAATCGAATTTGAGAATTCAAGAAATTTTCAAAGTCCTCTGAATCGCAGAATAGGTGGTCAACAGGAGCAACAGATACCTTGAGAAGAATAAACAACTATGCATAAGATCAACACAGCTATTAGGGATACTAAATGAATTCATCTTCGTCGTCTTCAGTGAAATTGCAGCCTTTGAGGTCGGGGAGAAGGCCACAACTCTTGCCGCAGCGGAGGAGGCCTCTGAATCTCTTTTTCTTCTTTTAACATAAAAGTGAATAAATGATAATGAAACGTTACGGGCAGTTTCAGAATTTAGAACGTTACATGGTCAGGGATTTAAGTTTTAGAATGACACATGGCAGAAAATCCATGCCTCAAATATGACACGTGTCAAACTCTGGAGAGGCATTGTTTTCCTTTTATATATAATATAGATTGTGTAATTGGAGTAGCAAATAGGGCAGAACACTCTAGGGATAGCGAAGTCTAGGTTGTATGAAACGAGTGTCTCGTATTCATAGTCTAGTTTGCTCTATTATTTTGGTTCGTTAATGCATTCTATGAGTTGAATCTCGATACATGTTTTGGGGTTATTCATTAGAATAAGTTAATTAGAGGTCGTACCTTTTAATTAATTAAACTTAAGAAATAATTCGAACTAGTTTGGTCGTACCACTGGTGTAGGGGCAAAAGATTCAAAGAAGAGTTGAGATATTTGTGAATTTTAATTGTGTATGAAAATTATTCAAGTGGATGTAGATCTGAGAACTAGAATTTCCTTTTATTTGATTCCTATTTATTTTACCGATTCCTGTTATTTTTCATGTTTTCTACTAGTTAGTTAGTCACCAACCAAACTCCCCCCATTTTATTGCTTTCGTACACGAACTTTTCAATTGAGTTTCACCGTGGGTATTTAAGGAATTTATTTTTGGGTGCCGGCGACAGCACACCGCTTGTCGACAGCCCCCCCCCCCCCCTTTTCTCCCTCTCTTCACCGGTTCGACCCCCTCCCTCTCCCTCAATCCTCTCTTCACCGATGCAGCCCCCTTCCTTTCCCTCACCCTCGATGCTCTCTTCATCGGCGCGATGCTCTCCCTCTCTCTCGATTCTCTACAATTGTTTTTGTTCAACCCGCCGTCGTTGCTCCCGATCGACCTCGCCGCCGCTTAGTCCAAGATTGTCGGCCACCCCACCCCAGGTTTGTGAATTCGGCCGCCGCCGCCTGGTAAAGATGTCGGTCGCGTTTTTCTTTTTTTTTTTTTTGTTAGGGTTTTCTGCAGAAACCTTTTTTTATATATATTTTCGACAATTTAATGTCGACCATATACACTTTCGTCAACAAATTTTTATTGACGAGAGTATATATGGTCGACATTAATTGTCAAATTTTAAAAAAAAAATCGACAATTTTAGGTTGACCATATACACTATCTTCGACAACAATGGTCGACACTGGTTTGTCGAAATTTTTTAAAAAAATGAGATTTTTCTAAGTTTTTTATGAAATTTCAAAAAAAAAATTGTTTAGTTGCCACCGAAAATGGTGGTGGTAGTGGCAGCGACGACGACTGTAACTGCAGAAATTATGTTTAGGGTTTAAAGGTTGAACGAGGGGTGTATTTAGTAGTGGGGGTGCATTTAGTAGTGTAATATTACTTAAAGGGTATTTTGGGGTTTTCACATGATTATTAAATTAATAAAGTGATTAGGGAAGTGCATCCAACGCAAATGGAGGTGTAAATAGTCACACCCTATAACCAAGCAACTCATTTGTTAATGGTCATGCGGATCCCACAACCAATTCACTCCCTCTAAAACACATATCAAATCATGCGACCCATTTGGAAATACACGGCCCATTAAAAGCAATTCAATTGCAAAGGACGCAAGCCCCGGGCCCCTTTTCACGGAATTTCCAGCATACATAATAGAGCAGAGGGCACAGTTTATTGGGGGATTTTGAGCCTCCTCCAACACTTCACCCAATAGTTTAGTTTAACTTAATTTTCTTTCATTTCTTAGATAGATTTCAATGAAGTGCTTTATTTTATTGTAAGTATTGGAGAATTGGTGATAACCTTCTTTAATTTAATGTTTTATTATTTATATTTTTGAGTTTACTTCCATTTGTTGATTTAGCAATGGGCTAAGTCAAATTGTGTTTAGGTGTTTGGAATTATGTGGTTTATTGATATTTAGTTTGATTCTATTGGGTGGTGTATTGATTAAATTATTGAGTATTTATTTGATTAATTGCATGAATCAATTATTAATTCGTATGTTGATGCATGATCATCGCAACGAGAGTTTTGTATTTGTGTTTAATAGTATGGGCGAGGGCTAGGATAATGTGATTTGAGTAAATATTGGTTTATCAAAATGCGAGTTGGGTAAATTCATTAGGGTTGGGATAATGTGATCTGTAGGACATGCACATCGAACTTGCGCTTATTGCCATGGAAGACACTACCTTACAGTGGCTCTAGTGGATTATGTTTCAATATTGACATTAAGTTGGCAAGAGTTCACTGAGAAACTACTTTGCCATTTTGGTTACAATCCCCGAGCCAATCCCTTTGAAACCTTGGCTCTTTCTCGCTAAACGGGGACGGTTGAGGACTACGTCGACTAGTTTATCGCAAGAATGGCTTGATGGGATAAACACACAAATAATAGCACACAATTATTCGTCTACGCAGCAGGATGATCAATTATCCCTCTCTACTGTGAATCTAGCAGGAAATAATACTAAATAGCAATGCACAATAACGCAATCAACACAACAATAACACAAACAATTTTTACGTGGAAAACCTCCTCAATGTAAGGAGTAAAAATCACGGGACCGTAGTCCACCCAAAAGCTTCACTATGACAAGAATCCATGTATTACAATCTGTCAAAACAGATATTCAAGCACAAACTTATCAAGATACACAATGTTTGATAACTACAATGAGATAAGAAAGATCTCACCAACAACACCAATTTGTCTGTCACTGTTTATAACGCTAAAAAGCTCAGAATCTGATCTCCACCTTCTAGAATGAACTACAATGCCTCGTGAACGTGTTGTCCAAGTTACATCTCGATCCAACATTTGGTTTGTGAGAAATAGCCTCTTAAACTCAACTGCACATAAGTGAATCACCCAGAAAATAGACCTTTCCGTTCGTGGCTATTCCTGACAATACTGAGCTTCAAATACGATCTCTACCGTTCAGAATGTACCTTGACGAGTCCTGAATGTGATGTTCAAATTTTAGCTCGTTCCAACGGTTGAAACTCAAGATGTTGCTTCTGCAAAATTCTCACTCTTGGAATTCTCTAAAAAACGTCAATGCCTCTTTTCTCTCTATTTTTGTCTCTCACCCACAATGTCTTCTAGGGTTAGGGTAAGTTAACTCCAAATGTTGGGCCTAATTGGGCCTCCCAAGTATGTTGACTATTGGGCTTCTCCATATGTTGGAAACCTAACCCAACAAATCTCCCCCTTTCCGACTATGTGGAGAGATTAGCCACTCCAACTATCTCACGACAAACCTCAAGCTTCTCCCTAGGCAATGCCTTTGTCATCATGTCAGCACCATTGTCATTTGTATGAAAATTTTGTAGCTCAAGCAACTTATCATTGATTTCATTTCTCATCCAATGATATCTCCCGTGAATGTGCATTGATCTTGAGTGAAAAACTGAATTCTTACCAAGATGAATAACACTTTGATTATCACAAAGTACTACATACCTTTATTACTTGAGACCAATCTCCTCCATAAATCTTTTGTACCATAACACCTCCTTACATGCTTCCGTTGCAGCAATGTATTCGGCCTCTGGTGTGGAGAGTGCAACACATTTTTGCAATCTTGATTGCCATGACACTGCACCACCTGAGAATGTTATCAGGTAGGCTGAAATTGACTTTCTGGTATCCACATCTGATGCCATATCTGAGTCGGTGTAGCCAACTAATTCGGGTTCTCCACCTCTAAATGTGAGTGTCAACTTAGATGTACCTCATAGATATCTCATTATCCACTTCACAACATTCCAATGCTCCTTTCCCGGATTAGACAAATAATGACTAACAACACCAACTGCAAGAGCTCTGTCAGGTCTCGTACACACCATCGCATACATCAAAATCCCAACAACAAAAACATATGGAACTCTTCTCAGATCTTCCTTTTCTTCATCGGATGAAGGATTGTGATAAGCACCAAGCTTAAAGTGAGTTGCAAGAGGAGAACACCATTTTAGCTTTGCTCATGTTGAATCTCTCAAGCACTTTCTCAATATATTGCTCCTATGATAAATTCAACTTCTTGTTTGCTCTATCTCGTGAGATGTTGATGCCAAAAAAATTCTTTGTTGGTCCCAAATCCTTCATGGCAAAGGATTTGCTCAACTGCTTCTTCAACCTGTCAATTCTTGAAACATTTTTGCCAACAATCAATATATCATCAACGTAGAGCAACAATAAGATGAAATCATCATCTGAGAATCTTTGCACAAATACACAGTGATCGGAAATGGTCTTTTGGTAGTTTTGCTCTCCCATAACTTACTTAAACTTCTCATACCACAATATAGGTGCTTGTTTCAAACCGCAGAGACTTTTCTTCAGTTTGCACACATAGTCTTCTTTTCATTTCACCTCGAAACCTTCAGGTTGTGCCATGTACATTTCTTTATCTAACACACCATGAAGAAATGCGGTTTTTACATCCATTTGTTCAACTTCTAAATCAAGGCCAACTGCTAAACCAAGCACAAATCGGATGGAAAACATCCTGACAACCGGAGTGAATATCTCATCAAAATCAATCCACACTTTTTGACTGAAACCTTTGACAACCAATCTTGCTTTTAATCGTGGCTTTGAGGTGTGCTCTTCTTGCTTTATCATGTACACCCACTTATTCTTCAAATCACTTTTTTCCTTTTGGTAGTTTCAACAGATCAAATGTGTCATTGTCATGCAAAAACTCCATCTCATCTTTCATTGCTTCCAGCCACTCACTTTTGTGTTCACCTTGTATTGCTTCTTCATAGCATTCAGGCTCTCCCCCATTGGCCAGAAGCACATACTGATCAGGAGTAGGGTTTTCAAATGGGTCAGGGCAGGCCAGTCTGGCCCGGTTGCTACCGGACCTAG
Organism: Galeopsis tetrahit; assembly: GCA_963675135.1. Taxonomy (NCBI): domain Eukaryota; kingdom Viridiplantae; phylum Streptophyta; class Magnoliopsida; order Lamiales; family Lamiaceae; genus Galeopsis; species Galeopsis tetrahit. The sequence goes on from OY776122.1 coordinate 39,351,119, forward strand.
AAAATTGAGGCCCAACCTTGCCCTGGTCGGGCTGTCGGGCCAAAATAGCCCGTTTCTTTTATATAATTAAAAAAAACTCAATATCTCTTTCATAAATAAATTAATCTATTCTACAAAAGGACGATATTGTGTTCCAGAATTAGTTAGAGGACAAAGTCAGAGAAGTTAATATAGATATTTACATATTTGCTCATTCATACTCTATAAGGCAAAGAAAATAAGTATTTATGTTTTATAGTACTCAAACATAGATGGGCTCAATTCACATAATTGGCCCAACTAATTAAAACATACTAAAGATAAAAGCCCAAATATAAAATTAAGTCCACAAAGTAGTAACTACTTTCTTGAAACGCTTTTGACAACAATCTCTTCATCCAACCTTCAACCTTGGGAACTGTAACAACACTATCTCATCCAAATATTAAAATTGAAAACAAAGTATAGTGAAAAAAACCCTTAATTTACCGTGCAATTTAATCAAAACCCCATGATTAACCTTGAAAAGAAGGACGGAGATTGTTCAATCGAAGGGCAAAGGTAGCGAGTCTAGCGACTATTGTGTAGAACGTAGAAGCGGAGGATCGGAGGCTGACTACGCGATTGCGCTGTGACGCTAAATGTGCAACTGGAGGTGCGCCACCCGTTGCACCGCCGCCGTTGGAACGGAGGTGTGTTACTACTGGAGATGGGCGTGCCGCTGTTCGGCATTTTCAAGAAGGAGGCGTGTGTAGGGGAACTAGGGTTTTTACGAAGGAGACGTGTAAATGGGATAGAAATAGCGTAATTATATTTCTTTTTGTATCTATTAGATTAGTTTTGGAATTTGAGCCAGCCCAAAAAATCGGGCTTAGCCAAGCCTGAGCCCGGTCGGCCCGATAGTTCAAGTGGACCAGGCCAGTTTGGCTCGGTTATTTTCGGGCCATTGAAATTGCAGCCCAGCCTAAAGGCCGATTCGGTCGGGCCGGGCCCATTTTGACAGCCCTAATCAGCAGGATACATCTTAGAAGGAACATGAGGTATGTTTGTTCTTCTAAGCGGTTCTTGAGCTTCTAGTGGTGGTAATTGTTTATCGTCTTTCATTGCTTCCAAGTTCCAACCACTCACTTTTGTGTTCACCTTGTATTGCTTCTTCATAGCATTCAAGCTCTCCCCCATTGGCTAGAAGCACATACTGATCATGAGGATACATTCTTAGAAGTAACATGAGGTTTGTTTGTTCTTCTAAGCGGTTCTTGAACTTCTAGTGGTGGTAACGGCTGATCGTCGTCATGTTCTTCTTCCATATGACCATCATCATTACCAAGATCAGGCTGATCTTGATTCTCCTCTCCATCTTCAATTGGACCTTGATCATGAGGAACTATATCCAAGTCATTGAATTCTCCACTAGGAGTAGGAACTGATTTATCCACCTTCTCAATGTCTTATATATTTTGATCATCAACGAACACAACATCTCGCTTTCTAACAAGTTTCTTTTTCACCGGGTCAAAGAATCTGTATCCAAACTCATCTTAACCATAACCAAGAAATATATATTGTCGAGTCTTCATGTCTAACTTAGACCTTTCATCCTTGGGAATGTGCATAAATGCTTTACATCCAAAGACACGCAAATGATCATAGGAAGCATCATTTCCCGACCAAACTCTATCTGGAACATCAAAGTCTAAAGGAACACATGGTAGACAAACCTGCTTCTGAAAACAAGCATCTTACTCTCTCGACCAGTGTTTTGTTCATCCTTTCAGCAAACCCATTCAACTGTGGAGTCTTTTGATGTCGGGTGTCTTGCTGCTTGCAATACTCATCAAAAGGACCAATATATTCGCCTCCATTACCTGTCATGATGCACTTCAACTTCTTCCTTGTTTGCCTCTCAACTAAGGCATGGAACTTCTTGAACACATCAAGCACTTGGTCTTTCGTCTTCAACGAGTAGACCAAGTCTTTCTTGAGTGATCATCTATAAATGTAAACAAAATATAAAGCACCACCAAGAGTTCCAATTTTCATAGGACCACAAACATCATAATATATTAAATCAATAATACTCGACGCTCTAGAAGGAGTGGACATCTTGAAAGCAACTCTAGTTTGCTTTCCTGCCAAATAGTGAACACACTTCTTTAGGGATGCATTCTTCATATCTAGAATGCGGTTTTCTTTCTCCAAGATTTCCAAGCCCTTCTCACTGATGTGGCTGAGTCTGCTATGCCATTACTCAATCTTTCCTTCATTCTCAATAGCATTTATGGAGCGATCAAGTAACTTTGTTTGCATTAAGTAAAATGAGGAGTACTTTTGGCCTCTTGCAACCACCAATGAACCTCTTGTGAGCTTTCACTAACCATCAAAGAACAAACTGAAGAAACCTTCATCATCAAGTTTTCCAACAGATATCAAGTCCAAACGAAGTCCAGGCACATGTTTAACATTTTTCAAACCTAGTGTGGCACCATTACTAGTATGCAAACATACATCTCCAACACCAATGGCTTTAACCAAGCCATCATCACTCATCTTGATGTTCCCAAAGTCACCTGACATGTAGGACGTGAACATATCTCTCCTAGATGTAGCATGTATGGATGCACCACTATCAACTACCCAACTGCTCTCACATTGTACAAGATTGACAACTTTACAATCACAAACTATAAGAAAGTCACTTGTCACGGTGGACACCCGATCATCATCTTTCGCTTTTTCATTCCTCTTTTATTTTACTTTATCTTTCTTGTCATCTTGCTTGGGCTTTCTACAATTCTTCATTATGTGTCCTGGAGTGCCACAGTTCCCACACTCAACTTTAACATATCTGTTAGATTTGCTTTTGCCGTTTTGTTTGCCTTTTGGACCTTTGCTTTTACTTCTCCACCTTCTCTCTGTGACCAAGTCCTCTGACTGTTAAAAAGAGCCTTGCGATTTTCTCCTCATTTCCTCATTCAAAACGACGCCCTTAACTAAATTAATGGTAATGGTACCATTTGGGGTTGAATTAGACAATGTTGTTCTGAAAATCTCCCATGAATCCGGTAATGTACTAAGGAGCCATAAACCTTGTACTTCATCTTCAAACTTGATATTCATTCCTGCCAACTAGTTAATGATACCTTGAAATGAATTCAAATGATCAGTCATAGGAGTGCCATCTCTGAACCTCAAGTTTATCAACGACTTGATTAATAACAACTTATTGTTCCCAGGTTTCCTAGCATACAATTGCTCCAACTTTTCCCATAATGCCCGTGGATTAGTTTCTCCACTAACATGGTTCAACACATTATCATCTACCCACTGACTAATGTAACCACACACTTGTCGATGCAATATATTCCACTCAACATCAGTTTTACTATCAGGATTGTTGGTCTCAAAAAACGGGAATATAGAAATCTTACACGTGCATAAGATCTTCCATCTTTCCTTTTCACACATGATAATTTGAACCGTTGAGATTCACCATCCTCTTAATATTAGTTTCCATATTCACCACAAGGCATAGAGAAGAAAACTCGCTCTGATACCACTTTAATGGGATAAACACACAAATAATAGCACATAATTATTCGTCTACACATCCAAATGATCAATTATCCCTCTCTTGTGTGAATCTAGCAGGAAATAATACTAAATAACAATGCACAATAACACAATCAACACAACAATAGCACAAACAATTTTTACGAGGAAAATCTCCTCAACGTAAGGAGTAAAAACCACGGGACTGTAGTCCACCCAAAAGATTCACTATGATAAGAATATAAGTATTAATCTATCAAAATAGATATTCAAGCACAAAATTATCAAGATACACAATACTTGATAACTACAATGAGATAAGAAAGATCTCACCAACAACACCAATCCGTCTGTCACTGTTCCCGACGCTAAAAAGCTCGAAATCCGATCTCCACCGAAAAAAATAAACTACAATCCTCTTGAATATGATTTCCAAGTTACAGCTCGATCCAACGGTTGTTTGTGAGAAATAACCTCTTAAACTCAGTTGCGTAGAAGTGAATCGCCCAAAAAATAGACCCCTTTTTTCGTGGCTATTACCGACAATAAAGAGCTACAAATATGATCTCCACTGTTCAGAATGTACCTCGACGAGTCGTGAACGTGTTGTTAAAATTTCAACCCGATCCAACGGTTGAAACTCAAGATATTGCTTCTACAAAATTCTCACTCTTGAAATTCTCTCAAAAACGTCAATGCCTCTTTTCTCTCTATTTTTGTCTCTCTCACCCCCAATGTCTTCTAGGGTTAGGGTAATTTGACTCCGAATGTTGGGCCTACTTGGTCCTCCCAAGTATGTTGACTATTGGGCTTCTCCACATGTTGGAAACCCAATCCAACATGGTTGCGGTCCCTAATCTTGATTTGTCTCACGCTTTGGGTTTGTTCTTGCACGACCTTTGGGATGACATTCGTTTACGCATTTATTCCAAAGATGCGGAAGACATATGGCAAACTATGCACTTATCTCACGAAATTGAGCAAGAACTCACGGCTTCTCGAGGTTTTCGATCCCATAGCTCTTTTGGTCGTGGAAACCCCACGTTTCAGCACATTGCCCCTCCGGTTTCCTTGGGTTTTCCCCTCTGATCTACGACAGCCTTCAGTGGTTTTTTGCTCACCGTCTACAAGTCGCCCTTCTGATCTACGACATCCTTCTGAGTTTGTGGGTTCAACCCATTCTTCTCATGTGACACCCCGTCCCAAAATTGATAATATAAATAATTATTAGAAATAAGTTTAACAAAAGATAAATTTTATTTGCGAATTTTCTAAATAATATTAGAATGTGTATGTTGCAAAGACTTTAATTTTCAGGAGGCGGGCGAGCATTTTGAGAAGGGCGCACTCCTAGCACTCAAAATAATAATAATAATGATAATTTGAATCATAACACATTAAAGAGGAAACCTTAATTTCCATTGCGGAAAGAAATCGAATGTTTCGACGAAATTGGAATTTCAGAAATCGTGTTTTTAATAAATAAACATATACATATAATATAATATAATAATAATAATAATATATATATATAATATACATGTGGATGTGGATATATAGATATGCAAATAAAGTAACAGTATACTTACTACAGAAAGAAAAACAGAGTGCGTGAGTCATCCTGGAATGACTAAGCGTACCTACAAGCCTAGAAGCGGATTTCAAATTTTAAATTTCACGTCCATAGCTATTTACGAGGGGTAATTATCAGAAGGAATCTAAAAATCTTCTTTCAACCCTCAGGTTTTAGTTTTCATTCAAACCGACCCCTCCCTCGTCTCACTCTATAAAAGGAACAACATCTCCCCTCATTCCTTACAACAATTCTCTCTCGTTTTTCTCCTTCCCGAAGCCATAAGCCTGTGTAAAAGATGAAGGTAAGCTCAATCCAGAGTCTATCCAAGGTATAGGTAAGAAGTTCCACTCATTTCCATTCCTTTTCCCGTACGGAAGTATACCTTCCTTCAAACTCACTAATCTCTTCATCATTTCTCTTAAACACCATGTAGAATTCGAGGTATCTTCATCTCTGACCAATATCCTGAGCTTCCACATGAATCATACCAGAAAAACAGAGTCTAAATCCAAGGTTACAACCCATATCTCTCTTATGTGCTGCTAGCGTAATTATCGGTTTCCGTTAGTAAATTTCGATGCTTGAATCTTGTGTAACTTGCGATATAATTGCTTTATTTCGATCATGTTACATGGTATCTAAGTTTATATGGTTGGATACGTGATTTAATTATGCAAAACAAATTTTTTAAAAACAAACAGTAGGCTGAAAACTAGATGTTGGAAACAGCAAGTTTAGAAGCCCATATCTTTTTGTTGAAAAATTATTTTGGCATAAAACCAAAGAGGCTGTAATCTTCACATGGTAGAGAGTCTGTATATAAAAAATTACACAATTTGATCGGATAAAATCAGAGATATTCAATTTTTAAAAACAGACAGTAGGCTGGAAAACAGAGCATCTGTTTTCGGGTCCAATGTTTCAAGGGCTATTTTTACTCAGCTTCGTGATGCGTTTTTATAAAACTTTTTATTTGCCAGTAAACATTACCTGATTTAGTTTAATTGCCTCAAATTATAATTTTAATTGGGTTACCCATTTGACGGGAATTAATTTACGAATATAGGAGAAACTTCACTTATTTTGTGCCTTACAACTAGTTGCCAAGGACCATTTCTGACTTTTGTAAAAAACATACCTCCTGCTTAGTTGCCAGGCATTTGAAAATACTTTTCTTAGACTTAAAAACCTACGATAAGGATGGTTGCAGTAGTCGAGATGCTATTAAAAGGATAGGACCGAAATTGATAAAAAACTATGCGACAACACCTATTTTTTCAAATAAACCAAAAGGATGAGATTTAACGCCCTCGTTAGATTCTCAAATAACCAAACATTGTTTAGAAATTATTACTTTAACTATGAAGCAAAAAAGATCACTAAAAATATGGGAGAAAATGTGCTAGGCGAAGTGCGGTCGAAATCAAAGCTCGGACGGTCCATGTGTTACGCTTGCTAAAACTATTCAAGAAGTTTGTAGCTTTTCTTAAAAAGTTAACGAGGAGGGTGTCATTACTGTATTGCTGTAATGTTATATGGACTGTTGGTGTATTCTGAACTAAACTAAACAAACATCAACATATAACTAAGAACACAAGAATACAATAATAATCATGATATAATATTATTAATATTATGATATGAAATATGTTAGTTACGATTTCACGGAGGTGGTGGGATAGGGTTTATGGGGATTGCATGTGATAGAGTCGCTATTAGTGTCCCACTATGATTAATCATACCACGGAGGAGGCGGGAAGCGTTTAGGGGATTGCACGTGGGGAGTTGTTGGGAATAAAATGATTTTGATTTAGATACCAAAACCCCTGATTGATGATGTTCAGATTAGTTGAGATATGCTCAAGTCTAGTTCAGACAAGTTGTCTCAGAACACTTGAGTAAGTAGAATGCTTAAGTTAAAAATCTCAGAAATGTTGTGAGATTTTAGAGTTCAGGATAGTTGTCCAAAGCTGAATGTTAGGCAGCTTGATATGTATTAAGTCTCTAGGCCAAAGTTGCTGAACTTGCAAGACAAGCTGACCAAGTGGACAACTGAGCTGAAGAGATCAAGAGTGTTAAGGCAATGCTCATAAATGCAAATGATCAAAACTATTAAAGTGCAAATGATCAAGAGCATTGAATGCCAAAGCTCACAGAAGACACATTCAATGAAGCATTTATTGCCAATCATGCCTGAACCAAGCATTGAAGACTTGAAGAATTAAAGAGTGAAGCATTGAATGAATGTTGGAACATTCTAAATTGCAGCAGGAATGTTCAGGGAGCTTGTCCCATCTGACCGTTGGTTGAGTGTAGCTTCTGCCACAAATCAACCTTGGGAAATGTGCATATTTGGAATCTGACACAAGTCTTCTCAGCCGCATTTTTCAGAAGTCAACACATTCATTCAAGCAACCATTGAAGAGGCCTTTTACACAGTGGATAAAAGGTTACCAAGCTTCATAGCCGTTTCAATGGTGCTGCAAATAGACAAGTTTGAATTGCTATCCCTCCAACGGTTAGCTGCTCAAAATTGCCTATAAATACAGAAGTGATCAAAGGGATTCAATATCCAACTACAAGCTATCAAACTATCATCAAGCTTTCAAAGGAAACCAAGCTGTTCTGAAGAGAGAGTTTGTTGTAGAAGTGAGGAGTTAAGGACTGTCATTGTGAAAAACAGTCTTAACTCAGAGAGATTGAGCACTAGGACTCAGATTATCCTAGGGATCAAAACACTAAGAGAGTGTTGTTGATCAGTGCACCTTGGCACTATAAAATAAGCTAATTCCATTGTGAAGGAATTATCCTGTTCAATCAGGGAAAGTGGATGTAGGAGCTTGAGTCTCTAAACCACTATAAACTTGTGTGCCATTTACTTACTACACTCTTTATTGCACTTATATTCAATCATATTTCAAAGAGCAAAACTCAGTAAGCTAAGAAAAACAGTTTTGGACAAAGTCCCTGATAACTGTATTTTTCAGAATTCAACTTGGAGTATTTCTTTGAGTCAAAGGCCAATCACATTCCGCACTTAGAAACTCTTTTAGATATTTAGCCAACTGATCACTTAATAGTAATCAGTAGGACAAGTATCTATCAAAGTTCACATTCAGGCTTGTTGTGAGACAACCTGCCTGATAAGACCAGTTTGTTAAAAAGAAAAAAAAAAGAATTTGCATACACAAGTGCATTCCCCCCCCCCCATACACTTGTGTTATACTCCACCAAGGACCAACAAGTGGTATCAGAGCAGGGGTTCATAGACCACTGACTCTGAAAATCACTGATTTTCAAAATCACATTATTTCTGTGGTCACTGAACTGATCCAAATTTCTGAAAAACCATTGTGTGCTTATCTAAACCTATTTCCATATAGAAATGGCTAACAATGCAGTTCCAGGAGATGCTGTCAACACCATCAACAACATGGGTCCAAACCAAGTCAATCATATTTCTCATCACAAACTGCCAATGTTCTCAATTGAGAACTATGATTTCTGGAAGATCAGGATGAGAGCACATCTTGCTTGCCAGCATGATGAAATGCTCAAAGTCATCACCAGAGGACCATTCACCTTCACCAAGCTGAATCCCAAAGTCACTGATGCTCAGAAAGCAGACCCAAGGGAGTTATTGCAAAAAGATGAAGATGAGCTGACAGCAGAAGAGAGAAAAAGGCGCAATCTGAACTACATTGCTATGAAAACTTTGTACCAGACTATTCCAGATGCAGTGATGGGAAGAGTGTATCACTGCACCACAGCAAAGGAGATCTGGGATACCCTAGCACTCATGTGTGAAGGTACCCAAAAGATCAAAGAAAATAAACTTCAAGTGGCCATCCAAAAGTATGAGCAATTCACTATGGAGCCCAATGAGACTATTGATCATCTTGATGGCAGATTCACTGACATCATGAATGAGATGAATTCTCTGGGCAAGTTCTATGCCAAAAGAGAAGTTGCTCTAAAAATTCTAAGAAGTCTCACATCCAAATGGGACATATATTCAGTCATGATGCAGAACACCAACAATCTTGACAACATGCCTATGCAGCAGGTGTTCTCTGAACTCAAAGCATATGAGTTTGATCTGAACAGAAAGAAAGTACAAGATGAGCCATCCTCCTCAAGCAAAGGTGTTGCCTTCAAAGCTGCTGAAACAGAAAAGAAGAACACTCAAAGATCTTCACAAAATGTTTCAAAATCTGAAATGAAGGAGGAAATGGCACTCATGGCTAGGAGATTTGAGAAGCTCAACTCCAGATTTGGTAGATACAAAAAATTCTACCAAGACAACAGAACCAGAAGGAGATTCAGCTCTCCTGACAACAAATCAGAGGACAAAGTCTCTGATGAGAAGAAAGAAGACAGATATGCTGACATAAAGAAGTACAGCAAAGCTGAACCATCATCATCAAGGAGGAAGGAGTCCTCAAGCAAGAAGAATGATGATGAAGATGTGTGTTACAACTGCCAGAAAAAGGGTCACTTTCAGTATGACTGTCCTGACCTAACTGCCAAAGAGAGAAAAGAAAGGCAGAACAAGAGAGACAAGAGGCTAAGCAACAGGAAGGCCATGGTGGCTGGGGAATCAACAAGTGAAGAAAGTGTCTACTCTTCTGATGATGGACTGTTCTCCAACAGTGACAGTGATGATGACTGTCAAATGGCATTTGAAAATGAAGAGGTATGTTCATCTTCCAATTCTTCCATTAACACACATGAGTCTAGTGAAATCCACCTTGACTTTGAAAAATTGTTGGAAGATTTCACCAGAATGCAAGAAGTATGCAATATGGCATTGAGAGAAAATGAACAGTTGAGGTCTAAAATTAAAATCTCCAATCTTCCTGAATCTGAGGTTGACATTAGATCAACTGAGTTGTATCAGCAGATTGTGAGAGAACATGGAGAAATGTCTCTCAAAGTCTCTGAACAACAAAAACTGATTGATGAACAAAGTCTGATTCTAAAGAAAAAGGATTTTGACTTTAGAACTCTTCAAGCTAAATTTGATAATCTCTCTAATGAATTTGATACTCTTAAATTAAGTGAGGGGAGCCTAAAACTGAAAATGTCTGCCTTGAACAAATCTGCTAAGGCAATAGAGGAAATTCAAGGGTTTCAAAGACCAATGGCTCAAAGAAGTGGATTAGGCTATAATCCATTTGAACCCTCACCTGGTCTTAGTATTGCTTCAACAAGCAATACTAAGATGATCTTTGTAAGGTCAGTGGCTCAGCAAAAAGAAAATGAAATGGAAGTAAATCAACCACTGATCAAGGAAAAGGGTAAAGGAGTTTTAATACCTACTCAAGTAAACAATGTCTCTAAACCCATACCTAAGGAAAAGGTTAAGAACAATGCTTACAGAAGGAATGAGGTTCAGAAAGGTAGAACCAATGGAAGGTCAGCCTATCTGAATTCGCATCAGTGGAGTTGTCCAAAATCTGTTCAGAAAAGGCCAACTCTAATGAGGCAACCTCGACTGAATGGATTAAGGCCCAACCCCTCTAACAGGTATAAAGCCTTCAGGAAGCCTGGACCTTTCATGCCAAAAGGAAAAGGCCATCCAAAACCCTATCCTCAAAGATCTTACCAAGCTGCACCTAAGTCTAGTAACTTCAGGAGAAATGTCCCAAAGAAATTCACCAACTCTCCTGAACCTTACAAGGCCAATACTTATACACAGAAGCCACCCAAGGCATTTAAGGGTCAAACTGTGTATGTAGATGTAAATGGAAACCAAGTCAGTCACTTTGAGTCAATCAGAGTAATTAGGCAGATTTGGGTTCCAAAAGGTACAGCTAACCCTCTAGGACCCAACACTCAAAGGGTACCTAAAGTTTGACTTTGCAGGGCTGCAAGGACCACAAAAATAAGAGAAGCATCAACAAGAAAACAGCATGGTACTTGGACAGTGGATGTTCAAGACACATGACTGGGAACAAGAAGCTTCTCTCAGAATTCATTGAAAAAGATGGTCCCTCAGTAACCTTTATAGACAGCTCTCAAGGAATCACAAGAGGTTATGGTACATTAAACATTGGTATTGTCAAAATTACTGATGTCTCTTATGTCCTAGGCCTAAAATACAACTTGCTATCTATAAGTCAAATCTGTGATAAAGGATATAGTGTTGAATTTGCGCCAAATGAATGTATTATCAAAAATAATTCAACACAACAGGTGCTACTAACAGGGGTGAGAAAGGGAAATGTCTATTTTGCAGATTGGAGCAAAACCCCTGAAGCAGTTTGTCTTGTTGCCAAAAGCACAAGTGAGCAAAGTTGGCTGTGGCACAAAAGACTAAACCACCTAAACTTCAAAACCATCAACAAGATAGCAAGAAACTCTCTAGTTAAATGGTTGCCTAATCAAGTGTTCACCAAAGAACATATATGCCAGCCATGTCAGGAAGGAAAGCAGATCAAAGCTTCATTCAAAGGAAAACCTGTCATCTCAACTGAGAGAGTTCTTCAACTACTGCATATGGATTTATTTGGTCCAATCATTCCAGTAAGTTTGAATGGAAGAAAATATGCATTAGTTGTTGTTGATGATTTTTCCAGGTACACTTGGGTAGTATTCTTGCTGAACAAAAAGGAGACCCAAGTCAAGCTACCTGAATTGATGATGAGATTGAGTAATGAAAAGGGCCTAAGCATTGTCAAGATCAGATCAGACAAAGGCACTAAATTCATAAATTCATACATCAATGAGTACTGCAGCAAGAATGGCATCACTCATGAGACTTCAGCAGCAAGAACACCTCAACAAAATGGGGTTGCTGAAAGAAGAAACAGAACCTTGAAAGAGGCAGCAAGAACATTGATTGCTGAATCCAAACTGCCTAAAAGGTTCTGGGCTGAAGCCATTAGCACTTCATGTCACACTCAAAACAGGTCCTTAATCACCAAAGGACAAGGTAAAACCCCATATCAAATATGGAAAGGTAGATTGCCCACTGTTGCTTATTTTCATATATTTGGTTGTAAGTGTTTCATTCATAATAATGGGAAAGAGCAATTAAAAGCCTTTGACAGCAAAGCTGATGAAGGAATATTTGTTGGATATTCACAAATCAGCAAGGCTTATAGAGTCTACAATTGCAAAACCCTTATTGTGGAAGAAACACCTCATGTTGTGTTTGATGAATCTGTTAATGAGTTTAGGGATAGAAACCTGAATATTGATGAGATAACACAAAGAACAACCAGATTAAGGCTTCAAAGCAAGGAAACAGTGTTTGTAGATGTTGCCCAGCCTGAACTTCATGAAAATCAAAAACTGGACAACCTACCTGATGGCAATCAACCAGAGAACAACCAACCTGAAGGAGAAATTGAACTGACTGATCCCATCCCAGTTCAAAACCAGGTAACAACTACCAATGAAGAAGCAGGCAATGCTGAGGTAGTTAATGGATCCAATACTCAAGGGGGGACCAATGAAAATGTCAACTTATCTGACAATGAGGACAATACCCCTGAATATGATCCTGAACTTGATCCTTCAATTAACTTTCCTGAATTTAATGAATCTAGTGATCCAACTTCAGATGAGGACAATCCTCCTGAAGGGACCAGGTCTAGAAGGACTTGGTTGCATGACCACCCAACTAGCCTGATACTTGGTAATCCAAGTGAAGGGATCAAAACTAGAAGATTTCATGGAGAAAGTGCTTTGTTTTGCTGTTTCCTTTCAGAACAGGAACCAAAAGATATTGAGGAAGCACTACAGGACACCAACTGGATCATAGCCATGCAGGAAGAGCTGAACCAGTTTACCAGAAATGAAGTATGGGAGCTGGTGGATAGACCAACTCATCAAGATGTCATTGGAACCAAATGGGTGTTCAAAAATAAGAAAAATGAAAATGACATCATTGTGAGGAACAAAGCAAGACTGGTGGCCAAAGGATATTGTCAATCTGAAGGGATTGATTATGATGAGACCTTTGCTCCAGTGGCCTGACTTGAGGCAATCAGACTCTTCTTGGCATATGCAGCTCACATGAGATTCAAGGTGTATCAAATGGATGTGAAGAGTGCATTTCTCAATGGGGTCCTCAAAGAAGAAGTATATGTTGAACAGCCCCTAGGCTTTGAAGAAGGAGACAAGGTGTACAGATTGAAGAAAGCCCTCTATGGCTTAAAGCAAGCTCCAAGAGCTTGGTATGACACCTTATCACAGTTTCTTCTAGATCATGGTTTTGTCAAAGGCACTGTTGACAGAACTTTGTTCAGAATCTGTGAAGGAGATGATATTCTGTTAGTCCAAATCTATGTGGATGACATTATATTTGGATCTCCAAATGAGAAGCTGTGTGAGAAGTTCTCCAAACTCATGCAAAGAAAATTTGAGATGTCCATGATGGGATTGATGAATTTCTTCTTAGGACTTCAAGTCACTCAATCTAAGAAAGGAATATTCATCAATCAGGCCAAGTATACAAGGGACATGATCAAGAAATTTGGATGTGCTTCAAGCAAACCAATCAGAATTCCTATGAATACCAATTGGAAAATGGATCCTGGTGAAAGTGGAGAATCAACAAACTCCACTAACTTCAGAGGAATCGTAGGATCCTTGCTATATCTCACTGCAAGTAGGCCTGATATCACATTTGCAGATGGAGTTTGTGCAAGATTTCAAGCAAATCCAAAGAAGAGCCATCTTGATGCTGCCAAGAGAATCCTAAGATATCTCAAGGGATCTGAGAATCTTGGATTATGGTATCCAGCTGATGACAACATTGAGCTCACTGGATATTCAGATGCAGATTATGGAGGCTGTAGAATTGACAGAAAATCCACCTCAGGAACATGTCAATTCTTGGGCAGCAAGCTTATCTCATGGTTCTCCAAGAAGCAAAATACAGTTGCCACTTCAACAACTGAAGAAGAATATGTAGCAGCTGGAAGTTGCTGTGCTCAGATACTTTGGCTCAGGCAGCAACTTAGAGATTACAAAGTCATCTCAAATGAAGTGCCAATATTCTGTGACATCAATAGTGCAATTGCTATCTCACAGAATCCAGTACTCCACACCAGATGCAAGCATGTGGATATCAAGCATCACTTCATAAGGGATCATGTGGAAAATAAAGATATCAAGCTTGTCAAGATCCACACTGATAAGCAAAAAGCTGATATCTTGACTAAGCCACTAGCTGAAGCAAGGTTCTTGGAACTATCAGCTGAATTAGGCTTACTTGATCCAGGGAAGATGGAGGAATGAAGGAAGGAAGCTCATAAGAAGGGGGAAGTTCATTAAATTGAACTTCAGCAAGGTTGACCAACCTCACTGAAGCAATCTATCAAAAAGGGAAAATCAGCAAAGTTGTCCCTAGTGCATTCAGATAAGTTGGTCAGGATGTTTGGCTTAGTGGGACCCACTCAGCAACTTTGGGACCCACTTAGGAATGTTGGTCATATTGACCTTACAGAAGTCAAAACACATCTCAGGATGTTTGTCCAAGTAAATTGGATAATTATTGCTATTTTTAGCATTGATTAGACATTTAAAAGGTTTCTTGGTCTAAGAGTAGGCCATTTTAGGATGGCGTGTGCTATTAAGATTTTTGCCCCCAAAATGGCAAATCAGCATTTAATGCAAAATCTCCATTAAGATTTCATGAATTCTTGAGCCATCATCAAGGCCATTGATTTGCATTAAAACTTCATCGAACCGCCTAATGCCCACTACTCCACTTTATCCAATTGGTTTTAACTTTTACCCACTGTCATTATCTATTAACCAACGGTTAATAAATTCCCTTCATATATAAACTCCTCGATTTTTACCTTCTTCCTTACACACTCATAATTTCAAACCCTTAACCTTTTTGAAAAACCTCTCAAAACCAACAATTTTCTCCATTCTTCGAACTCAAAAACTTATCCATGGCTCCCAAATTAAAGAGAGAAGAACTTGTAGATTTCAATGACTCCTCTTTGGACATTGATTTCTCGTATCTTAGCAACCCAAATTCTCTTTGGTTTGAAAAGTTGGTAGCTTTTGACAGCCCAGACACAGAAGTTCATCAAGTCCTCCAATGGCTAAGGGAGGCAGGGCTTGAGAAATTTCTTGGCACTAAGCCTGATTCCTGCCTGAATCCTTTCATGGCAGAGTTCTTTGCCCATCTCAGATGGAAGGGCAAAAAGGGTGATGTGTGCACCAAGCTGACATATGCTGAGGAGGATGAAGATGAAGAAAGCCAACACACCATCATCTTCACTACTGAGGATCTGGATGCTCGCTTTGGGCTACCATCAGAAGGCCAAAATCCAGAAATGTACAAAGAAGGAGATGATCAGGAGTTCTACTATCCATGGATGATAGAACCCAAGAAACTTGTAAGTGCTCAAAACAAGAACACCTTGAAACCAGTTTACAGGCACTTGTTTGATTGTGTGGTGAAGAGTTTGTTGAGCCACTCTGGGAGTGTTGAACAAATCAGTATGCCTAAGTTGAGAGTGATGGCTGCTGTGATTGACTCTGCTGAGAAGAGAGTCAAGTTCAACTGGAAAAACTTCATTCTTGACAAGATGATGAATGAAAAGTTTAAATTCAAAGAGGTGAAGCACCACAAGGTGGTAGTTGATGGGAGACTCCAGTTTTGCACAAGAGCTAGCTTGCTCTTAGAAAGATTTGCACATTATACCCACCTCCAAGCCAAGCCAAAGCCTTTTCCAGCTCAAAAGGTGATGTTCAGGAAGCTGTCTTCTAAGACAGAAAAGAGGAAGCAGGATGCAGCTTCAAAGAAAGCAGTTGCTGTTGTACCAGCAACCAGAGCCTCTCCAAGAAAAAGAAAAGCTCAACCACCAAAAGCACAACCAAAGATGAAGAGGATGAAGAAGATTCTGAGTGAATCTTCCCCAGAAAGCCAGTCAAGAAGTGGAGGAGCCACTTCTGAGGAAATTGAAAAGGTTGCTGATGAAGGAGTCAACCCTCCTGAAGAGGGTGAGGAATTCAGAGAGGTTGTCCCCCTACAGCCTGAGACTGTAAAAAAGTACAGGGACCTTGATAAGCCCACAAGGTCTGAAAGAAGGAGAAGAATTATCAAAACTTCTGAGAAGCAGAAGTTGATGGAAGAGGAGAAGAAGAAGAAAGAGTTATTCAAGGAGATTAGACAAGCAAGTAGGTCTAACTCCAAGTCCAAGTCAAAGCCCAACAGCCCTGAAACCAACTCTCCTGATATTTAGTCTAGAAGAAAATCTCCATCAAGGCATGAAGAAGAGGAGTGCAAGACTCCTGAAGATGCCCCAATTATTTCAAAGAAAGTTTACTCCCCTGAAGGTGCCCCTGACAGATCAGGTATTGATGTGCTGGCTGATTTAGTCAATCTTGAGGATAGGCCATTCTCCCCACTTGATCCCAGATTACTCTCCTACACAAAACTTCTTGAAACTGTTCTTCAAGAAGGTGATCAAGTTGTCCTCCCACCCATTCCAGCCATTCCAATTACCTCTTCAGGAACATTGCTCTCAAAAGCACCTGAATCCCAACTTGTCTTAAGCTCTTCTGAACTCAATCCTTCTGAACCCAACCTATCTGAGCCCAGCCCAATTTACCTGAATCCAAATCCAACCCTCCTGAATCCCAAACCAACTCTTCTGATGAAGAAGATAGTGGTGAAGAGTACACCTATGAAGGGATGTTGAGGCAGATTGCAAGAGCCAATGTGGATGAATTATATCCAGGATTGAAGGCATATCCTAGGCTGCAACAACAATTCTATGATCTCAGGGCACTTGTTGAGATCAAGGATAGAACAATTGTGGAGATAGCTCAAGCTATCAAGGATAAGGGAGCTAACTGGTGGCAGGTTGAAGAAAATAGGCTATTACATTTTGCAAATGTAAAGAAGACCAGTGTGTTAACCACTGAGGCCTTATTTTGCACCATTGTTCATGAGAAGGTGTTTGCTGAAAGAGAAAGAATTGAACAAGGAATCAAGCATCCTGATAGCCCATCTGATGATGATAATGATGATGATGATGACAACACCAATCCCAATCCTCCTGGCCTCAACTCTGCTCAGGTACATTACTTGACCTATCATTCTGTTAAGGACTCTGATCATTCAGAGGAGTTGACCAAAGATGGTGACTCATTCCAAGATGCATTGGCCAAGGATGGTTCTCCTGAACCTGAGGCACAGCTTGACAATGTTGAGACTTCCATGGGAGAAGCTAGTTTTGCTAAAGCCTCATCAATGTCAGGACAGTTGGACATTGACCAGCCTTTAGTCATTCAGGATGACTCAGTGGCTTTGGGATGCCCAAGCACTGTGATCTCCCAACAACTGCCCTTTGTGGATCCTGTTGAGGATATGGAGGTGTCAGGTTTAGGAATGGAAGGAGTTGAAAAGGCTGATAGTGATGAAAAATCAGAGGGAGATGGTGAGGATGATTGTGTGATTACTGGTTCCCTGAGTGCACCAATTATAGAGGGAGAAGAAGTAGAAATATTGGGTGCAGCCCAATATGAGAGTCAGGCTATTCTTCAAGTCAAATCTGAACTTGATGAATCCCTTGGTGAAAGGAGGCTTGATTCTCCAGTGAATGTGAGTTTATCTGTTGCTACTGAAGAAAAGAAATTAGTTGAAAATGAGAGTATAGGTGTTGATGTATCAGACCTATTGGGAGATAAAAAGAATGAGGGTGTTGAGGGAGTTTCTACTAACACTCTTAGTTTTGCAGATTCAGTAGCTGTCACCATTGAGCAAATTTTTGCAGATGCTTCCCTTACAGCTATACCAGTTGATGCTGACATTGACCTTGAAGCAGTTTCAGCAAATGTGTCCACATTGAATAAGATGTACTTTGAACAAGCCAACACCACTGAGGTTGGTTTTCAGATTGCTACTCAAACTGCATCTATCATTGAAGAGCAATCAGAAAAGTTGGATACACTAGTCAGGGAAGTTGGGAAGGCTCATGCTGCAACAGTGGATACTCTAGATGGCCAAGGCAAAACTTTAGCCTCTGTGGAGATGAGGCTAACTGGCTCAGAAGAGGTGATCCTGCCCACATTAGATGCAAGAATTTGTGGAGTTGAAACTGGACTGCAAACAGTTTCAACAAAAGTAACAAAGGCAAAGGATGAGATGGTGAAGTTCACAAAATCTGTGAAGAAAGAGCAGCATGACCTCAAGAATCTCTACAAGGACAAAGTGAGAGCTCTAAGAAGGACAATCAAGGATGCATTGAGGCAAAGGACAGCTGCTCAGAGGAAGAAGGCTGAAGAATTGAAAGCTGCAATGGTGAAAGAGGCTGCAGAGAAGTTCACTGTTGAACTTATGGCCAAAGTGTCTGATCAAGTTGTGGCCAACCTCACTGATCAACTTCAGGCCAAACTTGATCAATCACTGAAAGTCACTTTGGATGCCATTGTTGCTCAAAAGATGAAACCTGTTCACACATTCTTAAGCATGGCAGATGACAAGATGCAAAACATTCATGATGAGAATGTTTATTTGCTGCAGGAGTTGAAGTCCCTCACTCAAGCCCACTCACATCTCTCAGTCTCAATGAGTGAGTTGAAGCCCCAATGTTTTGATAATGCCAAAAAGGGGGAAAGAGAGAGAGCTAGGGCAAAGGGAACCTTGGTGATTGGTAAATCCAAAGGAAAGGAGAAGCTCCCTGATGTTGAGGAGGAGGGAGTAGAAGACATTGGGAAAGGCAAAGGCCCAATGAATATTGAAAACTTGACTGAGGAAGAGCAAATTCAGATTGCTGTCAAGGAATCTATGATGTCAGCCATGGAAAGTCAGGCAAGGAGGCTTCAGAGGCCTGGTGGTGAGTCTGCAGGACTTGACCCCAAGGAGAAGGCTGCTGAAGTAAGGGGGAAAGTGACAAGAGCATCTAAAAGAAAGAGGAAGGAATTGCAGGCCTTCAATGAATTCCCAACTAGCCTGACTCTGCCATCAGAATTTCAGTCTGAAGAAACAACTCCAGTAAGGCAATCTAAGAGGTTGAAGAAAGCAGCCAAACTGCCTGTTATTGTAGAAGAAGAAGTTGAAGAAGAAGTACAGGACAAAGAGCCTGAAGTTGGTGTGCCCAAACTTGCTGATGATCCTTCTAAGTTGTTTGAAGAAGGATTTGGAAAGGATCCAGAGACACAGGAGAAGCTAGCTCTTCAAAGAGCTAAAGAGAGAATGGATCAGTTGGTTGAGGCCAACAAGGCAAGAGATGAAAGAAGGGAAAACTTCAAAGCTCCAAGAAGGAGGGCTTCTTACAGAAGGCTCAAACCACAAATGTTGCAAAGATGGGACACTCAATACCCTCACCATGATAAGTGGATTCCAATCTCACTGAATGATGCATGGGAGGAGGCCAAGAGAAGTTTTGTATATGACTTTTATGTCATTGGGAAGTGGCTTGAAGAGAGTGTGGATGAAGTCTTTGTGCAGTTTATGTTTGAGAACCATAGGGACCTCTACCAAAAGTTGTTTGCAGCAACTGAGATGGCAAGAGTTGAATTCAAGGCCCCTGGTCCTATTCTGTACATGCCTCCTAAGTTCAATGGGAACTTAATTGATGAGGGAAAGATTCTGGAAGAGTTCATCAACATCATGAGGATGGAGAAGATGAAGCCTGGCCCTAAAGGAACCAACAAGGATATCTGGGAACTGAAGAAAATGGTATGGGCTCAGTATGGGATTGCCCCTCAGGATGATGGAACTCTCTGAAGCATAAGTTCACTTCTTCCCTATCCTTCTATAATTTTTGTTGTTATCTGTTCTATTTGTATCGGTCTAGTGAGTCTTTTTAATTTTCTGGTCTGTAATGCTCTTTGGTTTATATAAAAGGATCACTATGTTTCTATCAAGAGATAACAACTCATTATCTCAACTAACCTAACATGACATATCATACTTGATTTATTGTGCTAACAGTTTCTTTCAGGAAAGTTGACCAGTTCACTCATCCTGAAGGTAAAGTATAGTATAAGTCAAGTTCCCTTTGTAATAGGTTTTGGCATCATCAAAAAGGGGGAAATTGTTGGGAATAAAATGATTTTGATTTAGATACCAAAACCCCTGATTGATGATGTTCAGATTAGTTGATTGTTGGGATATGAATCTGTGAAACAATGTTCTAATTGATTTGTATGTTTTGATGGCCAAAAGCAACTTGAGGTTAATGGTATATGTGATTATATTTTGATATAAATGTTCTATATAAGATAAGTTTACTGATCTTAATGAAATCTGAGAATAAGAATACTGATCTTTATTGGATATTTGATGTATGAGTTTACTGATCTTATATGTAAGTTTATATGTATGAGTTACTGATCTTATTATGTTTACTGATCTGATATAAGAACTGTTAGGAACCAAGCTAATGTTTTGTATTGTATAGACAGCTTATAGTATAGGACTTAATTATACTCATCTGTATATAGTTCAGTTGAAGTATGGATAGGTTTTATATATATAAAGTTGTATTCTATTGTATTCAGCATTGTAATAGTTTAGAACAGTAGATTAGAACTAGATTGGAAGAAGATCAGAAGACTATTGAAGACTCAGAAGACTACTTCAGAATAAGAAGACTTTGAAGAGTTGAAGAGAAGCTCAGAAGTTCAAGAGAAGCATTCTGAAGAAGTTAGAACAGTTTTGGAAGAACTGTGCTGATTGGCTAAGAACAGTAAAAATCAGAACAGTAAGTTACTGTGATGATTTGGTAAATTTGAAGGATAAGTTTGGAAAACTTATTTAAAGAGTAACTGAAGATATATTTGAAGATATGCTGACTTGGAATAAGAAGGAAGTTACAAAGTCGGTTACAAAAACAGTTTTAGAGTTAGTTGAGAGTTAGTTCACAAACTACTAACTGTCACACTAAGTTCTATAAATACTGTATGATCTCCTACTTGAAGAGACGACTGTTACTACTGCACAACTACTGATCTTGGAGAAATCAAGAGCAAGTCTACAAGCAAGAACTCACAGAGTTAAGGAAATCAAAGCAAGGAGAAGCCACTGAATTGAAGAGAAGAATCAAAGGCTATTCAAAGAGAAGTTTTACTTTTCAGTTTTAAGTTTGTATTTTTGTAAACAAGTGTGCTAGTTACTTGTAGAATTACTAGTAGATCGAAGATATACCTGGAGGTATAATCAACAAGATCAAAGTCTTAATCTTGGGACTTTAAGCCACAAGAAACTCAAGAAGAGTAATAAAACATCACAACTGGGATTGTGAGAGTGGATGTAGACTTATTGTTCGAACCACTATAAAATTCTGTGTTCTTTATTTTCTATTTGATATTTGTTTCATAATTGTTTAAACAAGAACAATAGAATTTACTAAGTAAAGATCTGATTAAAAGTTGAGTATAAAACTAAAACTGGAAGTACTGATCTGATCTCGTAAGAACAGTACTATTCAGAACACTATTCCGCATTATAAACTCTGATATTTTGAAAGATTTTTGAAAGTCTATTCACCCCTCCCCTCTATACTTTCTTAGCTTACTCAATCTTAACTCAACTTTGGGACCAACAAGTGGTATCAGAGCAGTAGTTCTTTGGACTGCTGTTTCTTGATAACCTTGTAGATCTTGAGGGAAATCTCATTGATCTTGCTACTATTTCTTGATATTTGTCACTATCTGAATACTTGAAAACTATGTGCTATACTACTGATCCTATTTGTCTGATCAAACATGGATGACACTAATGTGAACAAACTGTCTAAGTTCAAGATTGCAGATTATGACTACTGGAAGCTTAGGATGGAGGCCATCTTTAGCTCAACACATGATCTGATGGTGTCTGTGGTGACTGAAGGACCAATTGTCACCATGGTGGAAAACACTGCTGTTCTGGATCCTTCTAAACCAGTTGGAGCACTGGTCCCTAAACCAAGGTCAGAACTGACTTCTGAAGAAATGAGACAAAACAATTTGGATAGTCTTGCTAAGAATTATATTTTACACACCTTGCCAAATGAGTATCTTGGCAAAGTGTTAAAATGTAAGACTGCAAAGCAAATGTGGGACAAATTGGCTATTCTTTGTGAAGGTACTACACTGATCAAAGAAAGCAAATTATCCACAGCTGTCCAAAGGTTTGAAACATTTAAGATGAAGCCAGGTGAATCAATTGATGAATTGGATACTCGATTTACCAAAATCATGAATGATCTTGATGTGTTAGGAAAGACTTATACTGAAAGAGAAGTTAACTTGAGAATCTTGAAAGCTTTGGATGAAAGGTGGAAAATGGTCAAGATGATCATTAAAACCACACAAGACATTGATTCTTGGCCAGCAGAAACTATGTTCCAAACCCTTAAAGCACATGAGTTTGAGTTAGATGAGGAAGATCCTATTACTGTGATTCATAAGGATAAGGATGCCTCTAAGGACATAGCTTTTAAAGCCTCTACCTCTAAGGGGTCTAGATCATCTAAGTCTAAGGCCTCAAGCATAAAAGATGAACTAGACAGTTCTGATCTTAGTTTGAAAGATCAGATGAGCCTTATGATCAAAAGATTTGATAGACTAAATAAGAGGTATGGTAGATACAAGAGATTCTATAAGGAAACCAAGGGTTCTAGTAACAGGGACTCTTCTGTGAACAGAAGAGATCAAAACTCTTCTGAAAGAAGGGATGAGATCTCTAATGAGAACAGGAGAGATAGGAACTCATCTGATAAGAGGGATAGAAAGTATTCTGATAAGAAAGATAGCAACTCTATTGACAAGCATGACAGGAACCGAAATCATTCACCTCCTAAGAGAACTTCTAACAATTCTGTTTGCTATAATTGTGATAAGCAAGGTCATTATGCTTATGAATGTCCTGATCTGAGTTCTGAAGATCGAGAAGAAAGGAAAGCTAGAAGAGATCGAAAATATGCCAAGGGTAAGAAGGCAATGATGGCATACAATGATTCTGATTCGGAATCAGAAGAGTTGCCATCATCTTCATCTGAATACCCCTCTAGCAATGAGAATGAAGCCTTCATAGCAGATGATGGATTGGTAATGATGGCCAAAATAATTGATGAGGTATCATCTGCTAACTCGTTTCAATCTTGCAAAAATTCTGACACTGATGAAAGTGATGCTGCTGATAGCAGTGTAGGAAGTAGTCTTCATCATTCCCAAGGAGTGACTGAAGAAGACCTTCTACAAGCTAACAAAGCATTCATTGAAATCAGTGATGAGAATATAGCTTTAAAGCAAGAAATCATTAATCTGAAAGATGCTCAGTCAAAAGTGGATCCTAATATAGCTGTCATAAATGCAAGGCTATTAGAAGAGTTGTCCCAACTCTAAGAAAAGTATGCATCTATTGACAAACTATATCAGGGTATGCTTAAAACTCAAGCCAAAGAGACTAATGAATTCAATGATTTGAAGATTAAATATGAAAAACTTGAAGAGCGCAATAGATTCTTAGAATCTGAAGTAGTGAGCCTAGATCGAAAGCTATCTGGGATGATTAACTCTACTAAGATTAATCAAACAATCTCAGACAGATATAGAGCTCCAAATGATAAAAGTGGAATAGGTACTGATCTGCCTAGTTCCTCTACTTCAGAACTTAAGAACACTAATGGAGTTAGTTCAAGTTCTTTGCAACTAGATAAAGGAAAAGAACCTATGATTTATGATGATGATCCAAAACTCAAAGTACAGTCTAAATACATCCCTCCTACTACCAAGAATGGTAAAATGAAGAATGTATTAAGACCAGTACAGTCTAGACCATACCAGAAGAGTTATACTCCTCTGACCAGATCAGATCAGTCCTGGTATCAGAAGAGACAAACTCAGAACAGTAGGTCAAGACAAGCACAGGCAAGTTGGGAACAGCCTAGACCTCCTTTTATAAGGCAGTCTCAGCTGTATTCAACTAAACCTAGGAGATTTGTGCCTCATTATCATAACAAACCTGTTCTTTATCCTCCACCTTTATCTTATGATACCATTGGAGAGGAAAGACCAAAACGCATCTATAAGTCGTATGGTCCACATGCTTTCAGACCTTATTCAAATTATTACAGGCATACTGATCTTACTGAAAAAGGGATAGAACCAAGGAAAGGCTATCTCAGAAAAATAGATCCTAAGTCTGCTGATAATTCTGAATTGGTTAACAAAGTACTGTTCTGTGATAAATTTGGAAGGAAACTGAAGAGGTCCCATTTATTCAAATCCTCAATGTTCATTTGGGTACCTCTCACTACTAACCCCCAAGGACCCCAATAAACTAGGGTACCTAAATTATTAAGATCACTACCTTGCAGGATCGACTGGACTTATACAAGAAAGGTGGTTCAGTTGGTGAGACCTGGTACATAGACAGTGGGTGTTCACACCACATGACTGGTACCAAGGCCTTGCTTACTGACTATCATGAGAAGGACGGACCAAAAGTCATCTTTGGAGACAACTCCATGGCAATCACAAAAGGATTTGGATTCATCAAGAATGGAGATGTTGAAATCCAAGATGTCTCCTATGTTGAAGGTTTGAAATATAATTTGTTATCTGTATCTCAATTCTGTGACAGGGGATACAAAGTTCAGTTCAAAACCAGAAGATGTGAAATAATAGACAAAAGGACTCACAATGTTCTACTTGTTGGCACAAGACAAGGAAGTGTATACATTGTGAATTGGAATAGTTGTCCTAAGAATGCTTGTCTTATTATTAAGAGTCCTAAAGAAAACAGTTGGCTCTGGCATAAACGCCTCTGCCATCTGAACTTTAAGATAATCAACAAGATTGCTAGAGAACATCTTGTTGAGGGCATTCCAAATGAAATCTATTCCAAATCACAAATGTGTGACTCCTGTCAAAAAGGTAAACAGGTAAAGGTTTCATTTAAGTCCATTCCAACTCTTTCAACAAGTAGAGTCTTAGAACTCTTGCATATGGATCTTCATGGTCCTATCAAACCTCCTACATTGAATGGAAGAAGGTATACTCTGGTTGTTGTAGATGATTATTCTAAGTTTACTTGGGTAGTCTTTTTACACAAAAAGAGTGATACACAAACACTACTTCCAGATCTATTAAAAAGGTTGCAGGTTGAAAAGGGTCAACCCATTGTCAAAATTAGGAGTGACAAGGGGACTGAGTTTATTAACTGCTACATCTCTGACTATTGTTCTAAGTCTGGCATACAGCATTTGACAAGTGCAGCCAGAACCCCTCAACAAAATGGTGTTGCAGAAAGGAGAAACAGAACACTAAAAGAAGCATGCAGAGCCATGATTGCAGAATTCAACACACCTCAGAAATTTTGGGCTGAAGCTATTAACACAGCTTGCCACTCCCAAAATCGAAGTGCTCTTAATAAGGTGCATGGTAAAACACCTTATGAGGTATGGAAAGGCAGAAAACTTAGAGTTTCTTATTTTCATATCTTTGGATGTAAGTGTTTCATTCATAACAATGGCAAAAGTAAGCTAAATGCCTTTGATGCAAAAGCTGATGAAGGGATATTCTTAGGATACTCTTCTGTAAGAAAAGCATTTAGAGTGTTTAATTACTCTACCCTATGTGTGGAAGAAACACCCCATGTAGTCTTTGATGAGAATGTGCAGGACTCTGCTGATCATCAGCTCAGTAAGAAAATTGACAAACTACAGCTCCAAACCAACAATGAAGATGATGATGCAGAAATATATGAATATGTACAAGCATATAATCCTTTCCTGAATGTCCTAGATCAAGATTCTGATAAAGAAAAGGTAAAAGACAAAGGTGAGTCATCTAAAACTTCTGATATACCAGAATTGAATGACTGCTCTCCTATGAACAAATCTGCTGATATGAATGATATTGATCTGCATGATGATTTACATAATATAAATGATGATAGCATTTCTGTTAAGAATAGAAGGACATGGAAGTCTGCTCATTCTACTGATCTGATTCTAGGTGATTCTAGTAAAGGTGTTAAAACTAGGAAACAATAGTTTGACTCCCATGGAGAACCTAGTAAGTCTCTATTTTGCTGGTGTTGTTTTCTATCAACTATTGAGCCTAAAACTGTGAATGAAGCTTTAAGTGATAGTAACTGGATTATAGCCATGCAAGAAGAACTTAATCAGTTCACTAGAAATGAAGTTTGGGAACTTGTTGATAGACCTAGTGATCATAATGTTGTAGGCACTAAGTGGATTTTCAAGAATAAAAAGGATGAAAATGATCTTGTAGTCAGAAATAAAGCTAGATTAGTTGCTCAGGGCTACTCTCAAGCTGAGGGTATTGATTATGATGAAACTTTTGCTCTTGTAGCTAGACTAGAAGCTATAAGATTGTTCCTTGCTTATGCTGCTCATATGAAATTCACTGTGTATCAAATGGATGTGAAAAGTGCATTTTTGAATGGTATACTTGCTGAAGAAGTTTATGTGGAACAACCACCTGGTTTTGAAGTGAATAGTCACCAAGTATACAGGTTAAAGAAAGCACTCTATGGACTAAAACAAGCCCCAAGAGCATGGTATGATACACTTTCTCTATTCTTACTTGAAAATGGTTTTACTAAAGGCAAGGTTGATAGAACTTTGTTTAGAAGACAAGAAGGTAATGATATATTACTTGTTCAAATTTATGTGGATGACATTATTTTTGGATCACCCAACAAAACCTTGAGTGAACGCTTTTCTACACTCATGCAAAGTAAATTTGAAATGTCTATGATGGGAGAAATGACATATTTTCTTGGTCTTCAAGTAAAACAAACTCCAGAAGGTATCTTTATAAATCAAGCAAAATATACTAAGAATTTGCTAGATAAATTTGGTATTAAAACCTGTAAGACAGTTGGTGTGCCCATGCAACCTACATACAGAATGGATCCTGATGAAGGAGGTAAGTCTTCTGACCAACCTCATTATCGTGCTTTAATTGGCTCTCTACTCTATCTAACTGCCAGCAGACCTGATATTGCTTTTTCTGTTGGTGTATGTGCAAGATTTCAAGCAAACCCCAATGAAAGTCATCTGGAAGCTGCCAAAAGGATATTGAAATATCTAAAGGGGACCATTAATCGAGGATTATGGTATCCTACAGATGATGATATATCTTTAAGTGGTTATTCAGACTCGGACTTTGGAGGTTGCAAAATAGATAGAAAATCTACTTCAGGTTCATGTCAATTCTTAGGAACTAAGCTCATTTCATGGTTTTCAAAGAAACAAACAAGTGTGGCAACTTCTACTACTGAAGCAGAATATATGGCTGCAGGTAGTTGTTGTAGTCAGCTTCTTTGGCTAATACAACAACTCAGAGACTACAATATTGTAGAATCTAATGTACATATATATTGTGACAGTAATAGTGCCATTGCCATCACACAAAATCCCGTTCTACATACTAGATGCAAGCATATTGACATTAGGCATCATTTTATTAGGGATCATGTTGAAAAGAAAAATATTAGGATGGAAAAGATTCATACTGATATTCAAAGAGCTGACATTTTTACAAAACCATTGGC
The DNA here is from genome assembly GCA_963675135.1 of Galeopsis tetrahit. NCBI lineage: Eukaryota > Viridiplantae > Streptophyta > Magnoliopsida > Lamiales > Lamiaceae > Galeopsis > Galeopsis tetrahit. Next base: position 39,378,718 of record OY776122.1, read on the forward strand.
TGACGTGAGATTTAGAGAGTTATGCATAAGTTTAGGGTTGATAGATATGGATTCTATATGTATATAGAACTGCACTAACATTTCAGGTACTGATCTCATACCAAAAGAAGACAAAGCAAGAGCAGTACAACAAAACTCAAAATTCAGAAGAGACAACCCTATGTCAGATCTCTACATTTAAAACAGGTAACAAGGTTACTAAAGTGACCTTAATCCCGATGAGGAAGCTGGTAAAGCTGAGGGACACTGAGAACATACATTAAGGGGGAATCTGTGATTTCTTAAAGATCCTTTTGTTGACTCAGAACACTAAGTCACTTTAGCATAAACCTTGATGTGATCATTGATTTAATTATAACATGACTACTTTGTACTGTTTTACACATATATCTCATGAACTAACACTTCTACCAAGGTGAAACAGGCACAGAAGAAAAGTTCTCTACTGAAGGGGGAACTGATCTTAGTCACAGAACTGATCTGATTACAGATTTGAAAAGTCTACAAATCTGATTACAGGCTATATCAGTCTACAGATATATTCTGATTAATAAATTGACTTGTCTACAGAACTGTTCTGATTACAAAGTTTCTTTGTCTACAGAACTGATCTGATTACAAATTCAATTATTCTACAGAACTAATCTGACTACTGATTAAACTGTACAGAAAGATTTGATTACTACTAATCTGTCTACAGAAGAGAGAATTGATCTGACACACAGTATTGATCTGAGGATTACTGTGCTGATAGCAAAAATGTGAAATCAGGAAAGTTGGGAACTGATCTGAGTACTACTGTGCTAACCCCAACAACTGATCTGATGTTCAAAAGGTTACTCAGCTGATCACAATACTCAGCTGATCCAGATAAGTAATTTTTCTTTATATAACAAATAAGAGAACGAAGTGAATTATTTCTGAAACCTAATGTGCTGATATGCATCAGAACAGTCTTTTGTCTTAGAATATTCTAAGTCAAAAACTGCTCGACTTTTAGATTACTAATAGAAATGATTAGTACACTCCTCAATTTTTTAACCTAATTACTGTGGTGTATTTATCAAACACAAATTGGCTCCAAGAAATAAGAATGGAACTCAAATATGAACAGTTTTCTTTAATCACGAAATTCGAGATTCAATCTCAACCATTCATCGTGAAAATAAACTCAATCCACGCCCTAGATTGGTTTTGAATTTATCAAACCCGATCACTTTTCATCTTCGTCTTCCTTACGAATTCATTTCTGGAAATTTCATAACTCAAAATTACTCTATCTTCTACACTTCTACAAATGGCTATTATTAATGTTCTGAGCAAATCTAATGAAGTTGTTGGAACGTTTGATTCTGGATTTTGGATGCGTGAGAAAGGCATTTTTGTAGAAAACGCAGTCTACTTTAATGGTCGACATTGTCCAGAGAATCAAGTTATTTTAACCATGTGTGAAGAAAGCGGTCTCAGGAAATTTTTGGAATCATACCCACTCAATGTGTATGAACCCGAAGCAGTGGAATTCTTTTTACAGCTAGAAGGTGATAACAATGGTGTTCGTTCAATGCTGTCCGGGCACAAGGTCGAAATAACTCGAGAGATTCTTTTTACCCCAAGGACCTGTTGACATCCTGAACTACAAAGCCGGAGAAGAAAAAGAGTGTGTGGGTAGATGGACGAATGAGGAACCAGAAACTCTACACAATTTGAAGAAAGCCGTGCTACCTCCTTGTCTTCCATTTTTTATGGATATTGCTGGAAAGTGTTTGTTAGGGCAACATCACAGTCAAGACGCTCTATCAAATCTGAAAATTCGAATAATGGCAGCAATAATTGACCGTGTTCAAGGTGATTGGCAAGGTTTCTTTCTTGAAAGACTTCTAAGCGAAAAGGAAAAGATTATGTTCGATGAGGACTCCGAAGAGTTTTCAATCAAATCGAAATTAGGGTTCGGGAACAAGCTGAGCATTCTGTTACCTCAGATTGTTGTTAAGAAGGCATATTGGAGTAATCCCAAGAAATTCCATCAAGGGAAATTCTTGATGAAAAAGGAATATGTCCGTTATGAACAAGAGAATCCTTTGGTGCTACCTTTTCCAGAACTAGAAGGTCAAGAATCTGGTGCTTCTATGTACAAGTCAGATGATGATCAACCAGAGGAAAGAACCAAGGCAAAGCATGATCCTATGGGTTCTGGATTAAGAAGAGGAAGGTCTGCAAGAGCCTCAGCAGAGCACACAGTAAGGTTTCTTGAAACTGTGGTGAGAGACAGCTCTGAGGATCAAGAGGTTAGTACTTCTAGACCTAGGGGAATTCTTGATTCTACCTCTACTCCATCAAATTTTGTTCCATTTCAAACCCAACCCATTGATCGAGATTCAACCTGTTCTGAGGAGTCAGTACACTACTCTCCTATTAGACAGAACACTCCACCCTCACCCATTCAGAACACTTCTTTTAATACCACTCCCCATTCTAGTCCTCAACATATTCCTACTCCTTATTTTTCCCCTGAACCAGTTCATGATCACTCTACTGAGCATGAACATATACCTGCTTCTGAACCTATTGAAATCTCCTCATCTCCAGAAACTGAGGTTATTCAACCACATTCAGTGTTTTTGATGGATTATCCTATCTGTGATAAGGAAGAAAGGATTAGATTTAAACTGAGAAATGCACTTCTGAAATGTTTTCATGGATTAGATGACAGCTCTATGGTGTTTGAACAACTTCTAAGGATAGGTACTTGGGTATATCTTAGAAGGATTGGCTTGAAAGAGTTGTTAGTTGTAGCAGAAGGCATGGGAGGTTTATCTGTTTTTCATGATTGGGAACAAGAGCAGAGAGAAGCTGCAGGTGTTCAAACTTGTTCTGAATTATTTACATTGGATTCTGTTATTTAGTTGATTGAAAGATTAACAGGATGTAAGTATTCTATAGTTAATTCTGCTGAGACTCATGTTGATTCTGATGTCAATTTGGGTGTTGAGGATGTTGGTGCTGAAGAATTTAATAATCAAGCGGATATGGAAGCTGACTATGAAGTTGATACCAATGCAACTGAGGTGTTTGAGAACACAGTTGTAATTGAAGAAACTGAGGTCATAGAGGAACAAACTTTGGGTGCTGATGAGTTAGAAAGTACACCAATTGATATTGCTGAAAATACTGTGCTTAATACTGTTCAGGAGACAGTAAGACCTGTTCCTACTGACACAGTTCCAGATAGCTCAAGCTTTGAAATGTTGAAAAAGCTTAATGAAGAGTTGCAAAGCAAGCTGGAAGCTACTTTGAAACAATTTCAAGAGGCTACTGAGAAATTGGAGAAGTTATGTGCTACAAGTTCGTATGAGCAAGTGATGGATCATACAATGTCCAAAATCTATGATCTGCATAGATTACAGGAAAAGAAATTGTCTGCTGATTTGCAAAGGAAAGTTGAGCTGCTCATAACACCCTTGAAGGAATGGCAGGATGAAGCCAAAAAGGGGGAAGTTAAGGTCATGAAGGTCATGGAGCAGACTCAAACTCAGCAAGCTCAATTAGTTGTAAGTCAAGATGAACTAAAAGAAAGTATGGATGATCTGAAAGAAGAGATCATTAGTTTGAAAAACAACATTGCAAATCTCAGAAAACATGGAAAATCTTCTGAAGCTGAAACTCAAGTCGTAGCAACTGTTGAGAAGAACATTGCTGAATCTTCATCTGGAAAAAGGAAAAGGAAGTTAGTTTTGAGTGAAGATGAAGAAGAAGCTGAAGAGTCTGGGAGAGTTACCAGGTCTAAGAGTAAGCTAAAGCATGTTGTTGCTAGCAGTAGGCCAAGTGATGAGAAGATGGCTGAAGCTGTTGAGAAACATAATGAGTTGCTAGCTAAGAAGAAAGCTGAATTGTTTGAGAAAAGAAAGGCTGATGAGCAGATTAGGAAACAAAAGTTGAAAGATGCAGAAGCTGCAAGGAAGAAGTTTGATAATCGAGTTGCTGCATTAAAGAGGAAAATGAAATCTAAGTCTGCTGTTGGTGTTCTTAATGAGAATTACATAGAATTTATTATTGATGATGAACATTTGGAATACTGGAATAATCTTAAGAAGAAGTGGCAGATTGTAAATTTCATTGTGAAGAAGTTTGGTGATCATCCTACCAAAGAGGATGAGTATGCTGATTTTGAAGACTTTATGATGAATGTTGCAAGAATCTTCTGGGAAGATGTTTTGTTGTTAGCTGCTGGTGCACACATTCAGATATTATGTCCTGAAGAACCAGTATGGGAACCTCCAAGATTAGAGAATGGAGAACCTGATCTGAAAGAGGTTGGAAATATAATTTCAAAAATCATTCAAGATGAAGGTATTACAGATCACAAGCACATGCTGGAAATCAAGAATCGGATGTATTTGGCATTCAGAATACCAAATGAAGACTGAAGATGAAGGACTAAGCTCACAAGATAACACTTCTTAACCTTATCTTTATTTTCTTCATTTTGATATTTTTTTGTGATTATGTGAAGTATGTGTACTATTTGGTTTATGTGAAAACTATTCTGATGTTGAAATTGATGAACTGATTATGATCAACCATATATCTTAACTACTGATCTGATTATATTTAAGTAGTTTTGGCTTCATCAAAAAGGGGGAAATTGTTGGGATATGAATCTGTGAAACAATGTTCTAATTGATTTGTATGTTTTGATGGCCAAAAGCAACTTGAGGTTAATGGTATATGTGATTATATGTTGATATAAATGTTCTATATAAGATAAGTTTACTGATCTTAATGAAATCTGAGAATAAGAATACTGATCTTTATTGGATATTTGATGTATGAGTTTACTGATCTTATATGTAAGTTTATATGTATGAGTTACTGATCTTATATGAGTTACTGATCTTATTATGTTTACTGATCTGATATAAGAACTGTTAGGAACCAAGTTGATGTTTTGTATTGTATAGACAGCTTATAGTATAGGACTTAATTATACTCATCTGTATATAGTTCAGTTGAAGTATGGATAGGTTTTATATATATAAAGTTGTATTCTATTGTATTCAGCATTGTAATAGTTTAGAACAGTAGATTAGAACTAGATTGGAAGAAGATCAGAAGACTATTGAAGACTCAGAAGACTACTTCAGAATAAGAAGACTTTGAAGAGTTGAAGAGAAGCTCAGAAGTTCAAGAGAAGCATTCTGAAGAAGTTAGAACAGTTTTGGAAGAACTGTGCTGATTGGCTAAGAACAGTAAAAATCAGAACAGTAAGTTACTGTGCTGATTTGGTAAATTTGAAGGATAAGTTTGGAAAACTTATTTAAAGAGTAACTGAAGATATATTTGAAGATATGCTGACTTGGAATAAGAAGGAAGTTACAAAGTCGGTTACAAGAAGAAGTTACAAAAACAGTTTTAGAGTTAGTTGAGAGTTAGTTCACAAACTGCTAACTGTCATACTAAGTTCTATAAATACTGTATGATCTCCTACTTGAAGAGACGACTGCTACTACTGAACAACTACTGATCTTGGAGAAATCAAGAGCAAGTCTACAAGCAAGAACTCACAAAGTTAAGGAAATCAAAGCAAGGAGAAGCCACTTAATTGAAGAGAAGAATCAAAGGCTATTCAAAGAGAAGTTTTACTTTTCAGTTTTAAGTTTGTATTTTTGTAAACAAGTGTGCTAGTTACTTGTAGAATTACTAGTAGATCGAAGATATACCTGGAGGTATAATCGACAAGATCAAAGTCTTAATCTTGGGACTTTAAGCCACAAGAAACTCAAGAAGAGTAATAAAACATCACAACTGGGATTGTGAGAGTGGATGTAGACTTATTGGTCGAACCACTATAAAATTATGTGTTCTTTATTTTCTATTTGATATTTGTTTCATAATTGTTTAAACAAGAACAATAGAATTTACTAAGTAAAGATCTGATTAAAAGTTGAGTATAAAACTAAAACTGGAAGTACTGATCTGATCTCGTAAGAACAGTACTATTCAGAACACTATTTCGCATTATAAACTCTGATATTTTGAAAGATTTTTGAAAGTCTATTCACCCCTCCCCTCTAGACTTTCTTAGCTTACTCAATCTTAACTCAACTTTGGGACCAACATTGAGATATGCTCAAGTCTAGTTCAGACAAGTTGTCTCAGAACACTTGAGTAAGTAGAATGCTTAAGTTAAAAATCTCATAAATGTTGTGAGATTTTAGAGTTCAGGATAGTTGTCCAAAGCTGAATGTTAGGCAGCTTGATATGTATTAAGTCTCTAGGCCAAAGTTGCTGAACTTGCAAGACAAGCTGACCAAGTGGACAACTGAGCTGAAGAGATCAAGAGTGTTAAGGCAATGCTCATAAATGCAAATGATCAGAACAATTAAAGTGCAAATGATCAAGAGCATTGAATGCCAAAGCTCACAGAAGACACATTCAATGAAGCGTTTATTGCCAATCATGCCTGAACCAAGCATTGAAGACTTGAAGCATTAAAGAGTGAAGCATTGAATGAATGTTGGAACATTCTAAATTGCAGCAGGAATGTTCAGGGAGCTTGTCCCATCTGACCGTTGGTTGAGTGTAGCTTCTGCCACAAATCAACCTTGGGAAATGTGCATATTTGGAATCTGACACAAGTCTTCTCAGCCGCATTTTTCAGAAGTCAACACATTCATTCAAGCAACCATTGAAGAGGCCTTTTACACAGTGGATAAAAGGTTACCAAGCTTCATAGCCGTTTCAATGGTGCTGCAAATAGACAAGTTTGAATTGCTATCCCTCCAACGGTTAGCTGCTCAAAATTGCCTATAAATACAGAAGTGATCAAAGGGATTCAATATCCAACTACAAGCTATCAAACTATCATCAAGCTTTCAAAGGAAACCAAGCTGTTCTTAAGAATCCCGAGTTTCCTGAATCACTTCATCTAGCTAAGCCAATCTTTGTAAAACATCCAAAGCTTAGCATTGAGATATCCTAAGCCTTTACACTGTTCTTATTGTAAAGGATATCTCTATTAGTTGGAACCAAACCTCAAACCCTTATCTCATTAAGTGAAGAGAGAGTTTGTTGTAGAAGTGAGGAGTTAAGGACTGTCATTGTGAAAAACAGTCTTAACTCAGAGAGATTGAGCACTAGGACTCAGATTATCCTAGGGATCAAAACACTAAGAGAGTGTTGTTGATCAGTGCACCTTGGCACTATAAAACAAGCTAATTTCATTGTGAAGGAATTATCCTGTTCAATCAGGGAAAGTGGATGTAGGAGCTTGAGTCTCTGAACCACTATAAACTTGTGTGCCATTTACTTACTGCACTCTTTATTGCACTTATATTCAATCATATTTCAAAGAGAAAAACTCAGTAAGCTAAGAAAAACAGTTTTGGACAAAGTCCCTGATAACTGTATTTTTCAAAATTCAACTAGGAGTATTTCTTTGAGTCAAAGGCCAACCACATTCCGCACTTAGCAACTCTTTTAGATATTTAGCCAACTGATCACTTAATAGTAATCAGTAGGACAAGTATCTATCAAAGTTCACATTCACGCTTGTTGTGAGACAACCTGCCTGATAAGACCAGTTTGTTAAAAAGAAAAAAAAAAAGAATTTGCATACACAAGTGCATTCCCCCCCCCCCCATACACTTGTGTTATACTCCACCAAGGACCAACAGGAGTCGCTACCAGTGTCCCATATGATATGTAAAAAATTACGATATATGATTTATGATATATATATGATGAATTATGATAATTATGAATAATGATATATTGTAAATCCTCAGTGAACGAAAGTTCACTACCAAAAGATTTAAATCCCAGTGAATAACGAATTCACTATCCAAAGAATAATAATAACTCACGATAAAATATTAATACTAATTATTCTGGCGTACTGCCAATCTGTATAATAGCGTACAAGGAAATCCACTGAGATTTTTATCTCACACCCCAAAACTAATATCTTTTCAGGTTTCAACTTCGAGGGGCCGGAGCTGCAGCAGGGATGACACGGAGTTTCCCAATAATTAAAATATTATAAGTTTTATATAATTAAATAAATGATATTGCTATACTTTGAGACAATTACATTCGTATGCCGAGTGACAAACTTTCCTAAAAGTTGCTCGATGAATATTATGTATGTTATCTTTAAAAACAAGTGCTACTTATCATATAAATTCTAAGTTTCCTAAATGGGCCACACTACTCTTTTTGCAATTTATAACTGTTCTTTAAATGATTCTCGCTGCAAAACTCTTATTGATTTTCTCGTGTTAATATATTTTAAAGAAATTTTTCAGTCAGGTTTTCTGGTAACTAAGTGGCGACTCGAATTTAGAATGTTGAGCCTCAAAAGCCGCATTCTGGATTCGGGGCGTTACAGGTGGTATCAGAGCCTAGGTTCAAATTTTCGGACAAAATATTTTCGGATAAACTTTAACAAGAAATAAACTACCTTATTAAATCGTATTTCTAGTGTAATTCGTTTTGACAAAAACATTTAATTTATATACATGTTAGAATTACTGAAAACACAATTACTTGTGGGAAAATGTGTCTCCTGTCGTGGCCGAAGCACCTCAAGGTATGTTTTTTTTAAATATATTCAAACCCTTGCTAGTGCGAATATGAAATGTTATGAAGACGTCACGAAATATAACATACGAGAGTACGAAGGATAGATGGTTATAAATTGTGCCTAGAATATTAAATAGAAGTTGTTATATGCTGTTTTTGACTAATTTATTAATGTGAGCCATGTGCGTGAAATAAATTGCTTATGTGCCAAAGTGTTATAAATGCTTTCAGTATTAGACTGTGTTACATTCTTCTTTCCCCGTATAATACTGACCTTAGCCCCTCCCCCATTTGTTTTGCCTAGGAAAGCCATGACCGTCGTTGATCGCTACCGCGACATCTCCCAGTATGCCCTAGAACTAATTAGGGCCTATGTTGATCGTTTTCATGAGCTTCGTGCTAATGCCGGTGCCGAAGGTTTTATTGATTCAGACCTCATCGCGGCTACTCGTTTTGCTAACGGTGTTCACGAGCCACACCGCCCTATAGCACAGGGTATCCTCCACCGTATGACAGTGTATGACGCGATTCCAGGGGGTCACATCCACTTAGAGGCTTTTCTTGAAGAAGTTTTCCGAGGAATCACGGCGTCCATAGAGAGTCAACGATTGTCGGAAGAGGCGACGATTGCTGCCCAACGTGATAGGGCCATGGCAAAACTCTTTCGTGAAGATGCTATGATAGGTCGCATAAGCGCAGGTGTGCATAGGGATAGCGTTGTTACGCAAGAGTATATATCTATCATTTCCGATGGACGTGCAGACATGCATATGGAGTCAGCTAGACTTAATCATATTAGTGATGTAGCTCACTGGGAAGCTAGTGGACTAGCTGGAGGACCCGTCACCCCAGAGCCAGTAGAATACCATGTCGAGGAGGTCCAGGAACAGCATGAGGTACCAGATGTATCCTACCCTTCCTATGCAGACAGCAGCACCCCATCAGACGATAGCGGGAGCGACTATACACCTCTCCCTCGAGACCCCCATGTTCCATCTGACGGAGCTGGACCCAGTCACCCTCCCGACTCCTAGATGTTTACCTTCTGTTTTGTATACATATGGATATACTTATGTATAGTATAGATAGTCTAAGTTTGTGTGCACCACCAAACTGATAATACTCTATGACGGCTCTAATCTACCCGACCCTTTTTTACCACCCTCCTTTTGCCACACGCATACCATTTTGTTGTCAGGATGCGTTGTGTTAGCATTATATGTGTAATACCTTTTCTATAGTATGATGTAAGGAGGCTAAACCCTCCGAATACTTGATGTATATATACCTACTGCTCTCACGTGATGTGAGTTTGCTTTATTCTACCTGTTATTTTTACCTGTTTATCACTTTAAATTACATGTGTCAATGGTTCCCGGCTTTACGTTAAGTATTGTCATTGTGCAGCTGAATGATCACAGTATGTTCCAATGTTCGGTGTACTTCTAATGAATAACTGGTGCTAATACCTTGTAAAATAATAATGATGGGTTCTGTTTTTAAATTTTTCTCATACCTATACGATTTAATTATATATTCTTTTTCTTCAGCCCTTTACTATACTTTAGTATGGCACCACCTCGTGGACGTGGACGCGGACGTGGGCGTGGACGACCCTGTGCTGATCAACAGGAAATTCGAGAACCATCTGAAGGTTCTGTTGGACAAGAGCAACCAACAAATGCTGAACAAGAACAACCACCTATCGCAACATCTGGGGCTGACATGGCGAGAGAATTCTTTAATTCCCTTCAGACTTACATGCAACAACAAACACCACCTCCAGCACCACCGCCGCCGCCGCCACAGTATGCACCTATGCCATATATGGTGCCTAGGGTCAACGAGTTCGTTGAACAGTTTCGACGACTGCAACCACCTAGGTTGAACGGAAGGGAAGGTCCCATGAACACTGAAGAATGGATTTCCGGGCTAGAACGTATCTTTCGACACATGACTCTGACAGATGCACAGAAAGTCTCATGTGCATAGTTCCAACTAGTGGAAGATGCAGCCCAGTGGTGGGAATCATATGAGCGAACTCTTAACGCTGAAGGAAGACAAGCTCTTACTTGGGAAGAGTTTAAGCGAGCAGTTATGGACAGGTACTTTCCGCAAGTCTTATGCGATCAGAAAGAACAAGAATTCGTAAATCTTTGACAAGGAACCCTCACAGTAACTGAATATGAGAGGAGATTTAATCAGTTGTCGTCAAGGTATGCTCCACATCTGGTGGAGATTGATGCCAAGAAGGCAAGAAGGTTTGAACGAGGTTTGAGGCCAGAAGTCGGAGGAGTAGTCGCAGGGCTGAAACTACCAAACTATAATGAAGTCTTTGACCGAGCACTGATTGTCTCGATCGGTCTAGGTTTGGAATTCAAACAAACTCCGACAACTGTATCTATTAACCGAAACTGGCAGCCAAACTTCAAAAGGAACCCAGACCCAACACCAAGGGGGAATAACTTCAATACCCCAAGGACCATACCAAACTGTTTCACCTGTGGAAGGAAGCACACTGGAACTTGCCTTCAGGGGACCGGGACTTGTTACCGTTGCCATCAGACGGGACACAAGATAATTGAATGTCCCTTACCACCGATTGTTCGACCTCCAATAATGAACAACCCGAACCACCAGCCATTGGGGAATAATCAGTATCGACCACCCCCCGTGGGTAACTATCAGGCTCGACAGCCGCTTGTACCAAACAACCGCCCACTCGGACCACCGAGAAGAGGTCCACCATATCAAGGACCGAGAGGACGTGCTCAAGTAAATGCTATCCTCGAAGATGAGGGGGATGGAGAAGGGCCACTACTCGAGCAACACGAGCAGCATGAGACCCTAGCAGGTACATTACTTGTGCTTGAAATGCCTGCATCTGTATTGTTCGATACAGGAGCATCCCACTCTTTTATGTCTGAAAGGTTTAGGGAAAAGGTGGGAATAATGGGTGTGAAGGGAGATACCTTAAATGTAAGTGTTCCATCCGGAAACACAATAAAAATCGAAACTCAAGTAAAAGGATTGAACATAGTGCTGGATGATCACCAAATAAAAACTGACTTTCATGTCCTCAACATGAAAGATTTCGATATAATCCTGGGTATAGATTGGTTAACAAGAAACAAAGCCATAATAAAATGTTCGGAACGTGAAATTTATTTCGAAACGGACGACGGCCAACGTTTCACTTTCCGTGGAATCAAGGCCAAGACGGGAATACGAGTGATATCCGCAATCAAAGCTGCAAATTTTTTGCGGAAAGGGAAGTGTCAAGGATACTTAGTCCACATTACAGCAGAGAAAGAGGATAAAGAATCGCTGACTGAAGTGCCAGTAGTAAGGAACTATCTCGACGTATTTCCTGAGGAATTAATCGGGATGCCCCCAAACCGCCAACTAGAATTCACCATCGACTTGATACCTGGAGCTGCACCAGTATCAAAGGCACCATACAGAATGGCGCCAAAGGAATTGGAAGAATTGAAGGAACAACTGGAGGATTTATTGAAATGGAAGTTCATTAGGCCTAGTGTATCTCCTTGGGGAGCACCAGTCCTATTTGTGAAGAAGAAAGATGGAACTTTCCGCATGTGTATCGACTATCGAGGACTCAACGAGTTAACCATCAAGAACAAGTATCCTTTGCCAAGGATTGAGGACCTGTTCGACCAGCTGAAGAACGCCAGTGTATTCTCAAAGATCGATTTGAGGTCTGGTTATCATCAACTGAAGGTCAAAGAAAGTGACGTTCTGAAAACAGCTTTTAGGACGCGCTATGGACATTATGAGTTTACAGTAATGCCTTTCGAAGTGACGAATACCCCAGCAATCTTTATGGACTTGATGAATAGAGTCTTTCATCCGTACTTAGATCAGTTTGTCATCGTGTTCATCGATGACATACTCGTGTACTCTAAAAGCAAGAAAGAACACGAAGAGCATCTTAAAATCGTCTTAGAAACAATGAAGCGGAAAAAGTTGTACGCAAAATTTAGCAAGTGTGAATTTTGGATCAATCGAGTCATGTTCTTAGGACATATCATCTCAGCAAAAGGAATCGAGATGGATCCGGCAAAGATAGAGGCTATAATGGGTTGGAAGGCGCCGACTAATGTCAACGAAATTCGAAGTTTCCTTGGATTAGCAGACTATTATCGAAGATTCATACAAGACTTCTCACGCATCGCGAAGGCATTAACCCAGTTAACGAAGAAAACAAAGAAGTTCATTTGGACACCTACTTGTGAGGAAAGTTTTCGAGAATTGAAAACGAGATTAACCTCCTCTCCAGTATTAACTATCCCAGATGGATCCGAAGACTTTGTTATTTACACAGATGCATCCTTATCTGGGCTAGGGTGTGTCCTTATGCAACGTGGAAAGGTTGTTGCATATGCTTCACGACAACTCAAAATACATGAACAAAGCTACCCGACGCATGATTTAGAATTAGCTGCCGTGGTTCATGCATTCAAGATCTGGAGACATTACTTGTACAGAGGCAAGTGTGAGATCTATACAGACCACAAAAGCTTAAAGTACTTCTTTACACAAAAAGAACTGAATATGCGTCAAAGGAGATGGCTTGAATTGGTAAAGGATTACGATTGTACTATCCATTACCATCCCGGAAAGGCGAATGTAGTAGCCGATGCCTTGAGTAGGAAAGGGAGTACAAAACCCAATGTCATACCAACCACACAAAAATCGCTACTCGTAGAACTTTCCCGAATGAACTTGGAATTTACAACACAGTGTTGTGCGAATTCCATGATCTTTGCACTGACATTGCAACCAACCTTGAGAGAAAGAATCAGGGATGCGCAACAAGGCGACAAATTCCTCGAGGGAATGAGAATGAGAGTGGAGAAAGAAACCATCCAAAGTTTTCACGTTGGCACTGACGGGACATTGATGTTCGATAATAGAATCTGTGTGCCCAAAGATGAAGAATTGAGGAACGAAATCCTCAAAGAAGCGCACAACACACCTTACACCATACATCCCGGAGAGACGAAGATGTATCGAGGGCTAAGGGAGAACTTCTGGTGGAGAGGCATGAAGCGGACAATAGCTCACTTTGTTAAAAGGTGTTTAACTTGTCAACAAGTTAAAGCGGATCACCAACGACCCTCAGGATTGCTACATCCTTTGGAAATTCCAGAATGGAAATGGGAGAATATCACCATGGATTTTGTCACGGGTTTTCCTAAGACAGTAAGAAATCACGATGCCATCTGGGTTGTCGTGGATAGACTCACAAAAACTGCACATTTCATCCCTGTTCGGATGACGTACACATTGGACAAGCTTGCCCAACTCTACGTAGAGGATGTAGTCAGACTACATGGAGTACCGGTTTCAATAGTTTCCGACAGAGACCCTCGTTTCACCTCTAGGTTTTGGAAGAGCCTACAACGAGCCTTAGGAACTAATCTGAATTTCAGCACCGCGTACCACCCTCAGACAGACGGACAGTCGGAGAGAACTATTTAGACCCTGGAAGACATGTTGAGAGCGTGTGCTTTGGATCTCGAAGGAAGTTGGGAGACTCCTCTTCCCTTGGTAGAGTTTGCTTACAACAATAGTTACCAAGCTACCATACAGATGGCACCATTTGAAGCACTGTACGGAAAGAAATGCAGGTCACCTATTTGTTGGGATGAAGTTGGAGTTCGAAAAAATTTTGGGCCAGAACTCGTAGAGAGATCAGTGGAAATAGTTGCGAAAATTAAGGAAAGAATCAAGACGGCGCAGGATCGTCAGAAATCTTATGCCGACATTCGGAGGAAGGACATACATTTCGAGGTTGGCGAGAAAGTGTTCCTTAGGGTCGCACCGATGAAAGGGTTAATTCGTTTTGGGAAGAAAGGCAAATTGAAGCCTCGCTATATTGGACCTTTTGATATTTTGGATAAGGTTGGTGATGTAGCCTATCGTCTAGCTCTACCGCCCGAGCTATCTCAAGTACATAACGTTTTTCACGTCTCTACCATTAGAAAGTATATGACCGACTCAGATCATGTCATCAGTCTTAGAGACTTGGAAATAGGTCGCGACTTAACTTACGAGGAAGTACCACTGACTATTTTGGGAAGGAAATTGCACGTCTTGAGAAATCGGGAGATACCCCTTGTTTTAGTTCAATGGAGTAGACATGGGAAGGAAGAAGCCACATGGGAAAGAGAAGACGAGATATTGGCAAAGTACCCGCAATACCTAGAAGGAACTAGTAAGTGAAATTTCAGGGACGAAATTCTTTTAAGGAGGTGAGGATGTGACACCCCGTCCCAAAATTGATAATATAAATAATTATTAGAAATAAGTTTAACAAAAGATAAATTTTATTTGCGAATTTTCTAAATAATATTAGAATGTGTATGTTGCAAAGACTTTAATTTTCAGGAGGCGGGCGAGCATTTTGAGAAGGGCGCACTCCTAGCACTCAAAATAATAATAATAATGATAATTTGAATCATAACACATTAAAGAGGAAACCTTAATTTCCATTGCGGAAAGAAATCGAATGTTTCGACGAAATTGGAATTTCAGAAATCGTGTTTTTAATAAATAAACATATACATATACATATAATATAATATAATAATAATAATAATATATATAATATACATGTGGGTGTGGATATATAGATATGCAAATAAAGTAACAGTATACTTACTACAGAAAGAAAAACAGAGTGCGTGAGTCATCCTGGAATGACTAAGCGTACCTACAAGCCTAGAAGCGGATTTCAAATTTTAAATTTCACGTCCATAGCTATTTACGAGGGGTAATTATCAGAAGGAATCTAAAAATCTTCTTCCACCCCTCAGGTTTTAGTTTCCATTCAAACCGACCCCTCCCTCGTCTCACTCTATAAAAGGAACAGCATCTCCCCTCATTCCTTACAACAATTCTCTCTCGTTTTTCTCCTTCCCGAAGCCATAAGCCTGTGTAAAAGATGAAGGTAAGCTCAATCCAGAGTCTATCCAAGGTATAGGTAAGAAGTTCCACTCATTTCCATTCCTTTTCCCGTACGGAAGTATACCTTCCTTCAAACTCACTAATCTCTTCATCATTTCTCTTAAACACCATGTAGAATTCGAGGTATCTTCATCTCTGACCAATATCCTGAGCTTCCACACGAATCATACCAGAAAAACAGAGTCTAAATCCAAGGTTACAACCCATATCTCTCTTATGTGCTGTCGGCGTAATTATCGGTTTCCGTTAGTAAATTTCGATGCTTGAATCTTGTGTAACTTGCGATATAATTGCTTTATTTCGATCATGTTACATGGTATCTAAGTTTATATGGTTGGAAACGTGATTTAATTATGCAAAACGAATTTTTTAAAAACAAACAGTAGGCTGAAAACTAGATGTTGGAAACAGCAAGTTTAGAAGCCCATATATTTTTGTTGAAAAATGATTTTGGCATAAAACCAAAGAGGCTGTAATCTTCACATGGTAGAGAGTCTGTATATAAAAAATTACACAATTTGATCGGATAAAATGAGAGATATTCAATTTTTAAAAACAGACAGTAGGCTGGAAAACAGAGCATCTATTTTCGGGTCCAATGTTTCAAGGGCTATTTTTACTCAGCTTCGTGATGCGTTTTTATAAAACTTTTTATTTGCCAGTAAACATTACCTGATTTAGTTTAATTGCCTCAAATTATAATTTTAATTGGGTTACCCGTTTGACGGGAATTAATTTACGAATATAGGAGAAACTTCACTTATTTTGTGCCTTACAACTAGTTGCCAAGGACCATTTCTGACTTTTGTAAAACCATACCTCCTGCTTAGTTGCCAGGCGTTTGAAAATACTTTTCTTAGACTTAAAAACCTACGATAAGGATGGTTGCAGTAGTCGAAATGCTATTAAAAGGATAGGACCGAAATTGATAAAAAACTATGCGACAACACCTATTTTTTCAAATAAACCAAAAGGATGAGATTTAACGCCCTCGTTAGATTCTCAAATAACCAAACATTGTTTAGAAATTATTACTTTAACTATGAAGCAAAAAGGATCACTAAAAATATGGGAGAAAATGTGCTAGGCGAAGTGCGGTCGAAATCAAAGCTCGGACGGTCCCTGTGTTACGCTTGCTAAAACTATTCAAGAAGTTTGCAGCTTTTCTTAAAAAGTTAACGAGGTGGGTGTCATTACTGTATTGCTGTAATGTTATATGGACTGTTGGTGTATTCTGAACTAAACTAAACAAACATCAACATATAACTAAGAACACAAGAATACAATAATAATCATGATATAATATTATTAATATTATGATATGAAATGTGTTAGTTACGATTTCACGGAGGTGGTGGGATAGGGTTTATGGGGATTGCATGATAGAGTCGCTATCAGTGTCCCACTATGATTAATCATACCACGGAGGAGGCGGGAAGCGTTTAGGGGTTTGCACGTGGGGAGTCGCTACCAGTGTCCCATATGATATGTGAAAAATTACGATATATGATTTATGATATATATATGATGAATTATGATAATTATGAATAATGATATATTGTAAATCCTCAGTGAACGAAAGTTCACTACCAAAAGATTTAAATCCCAGTGAATAACGAATTCACTATCCAAAGAATAATAATAACTCACGATAAAATATTAATACTAATTATTCTGGCGTACTGACAATCTGTATAATAGCGTACAAGGATATCCACTGAGATTTTTATCTCACACCCCAAAACTAATATCTTTTCAGGTTTTAACTTCGAGGGGCCGGAGCTGCAGCAGGGATGACACGGAGTTTCCCAATAATTAAAATATTATAAGTTTTATATAATTAAATAAATGATATTGCTATACTTTGAGACAATTACATTTGTATGCCGAGTGACAAACTTTCCTAAAAGTTGCTCGATGAATATTATGTATGTTATCTTTAAAAACAATTGCTACTTATCATATAAATTCTAAGTTTCCTAAATGGGCCACACTACTCTTTTTGCAATTTATAACTGTTCTTTAAATGATTCCCGCTGCAAAACTCTTATTGATTTTCTCGTGTTAATATATTTTAAAGAAATTTTTCAGTCAGGTTTTCTGGTAACTAAGTGGCGACTCGAATTTAGAATGTTGAGCCTCAAAAGCCGCATTCCGGATTCGGGGCGTTACATCTCAGCCGCTCGAGCCAAAGTATATGTCCCATAGAGAGTTCATGAACCTTCGACGGAATGGTCTGTGTTTCAAGTGCAATGCATGCTCCGCCAAGTCACTTCGCATCTTAATTCTTGGTGACGATGAACAAGTTTCTGAAATTCGGTTACCATTAGATTCTTCCCTCTAGCACGACTGGATTTGTGATTTGGTTACCATCAAATACGCTTGGCTCCTGAGGATATCGAAAAAATAGGGTTTCACACTTACTCGGGCCACTATGAGTGGCTTGTATTCGACCATTGTAACACAACTTCGACTTTTCAATCGGATATGAATGACCTTTTTCGTCCATGGTTACTTAATTAAATTCATACTTTTTTTATATCATATACTAGTATATATCCCTTGACTACAGGAACACATGTAACCTCTTTGCTTGGTTTTGCAGTCCCTATCTTCAGCGCCTTTTGTCATCAATCCCAAAAGGTGAGTCTAGGCCCAATTTGAGACTCAATTCAATATGTACATGCTAATACAATCAATTAGCAATATTAATACAATAAAAATGTTAATATTAATTCAATTTCTTGCTAAATTATTTATTATTATTGACACGAATAATTTATTATGAAAAAATAATAATACTATGCCGATGATAAAAATTATTTGATAATCGTATTGATAAAAGGAAAAAAATTTAAAGTATAATGCTCCACATTGGCTCCAAACTTTTCTCTGTTTACTTTGAAAAAAAGGCTGCAGATATTAAAGATGAATGTGAAAAATTTGCTCCAACTTTCCCTCTATATTTTTTTATATATAAAAATTTTGCTCCATTTTTTCCTCCATGATTTTATATCCAAAAAGAAAGTGGAAGCGTCTTATGACTTGTTCATTTTTCTAGTTTTAAATTTAATTAATATACTTTTCTATCTCTAATTCCCAATTTTCGTCAAAGGAAAAACCTATGCCCAAATTTGAAAAAATTGAAAATCGCTTGTGCATGAAAAGAAGATGAATATAGAGAACAATGAATAGGAAATTATAATTTCATTGAGTGATTGTAAAGTGTTTACAAGAGATGTATTTATAGATACAAAGTGTATCTATATTTACAAGATATGGATAAATATTTACATTAAATATTCTAAGAGATAAGAATGAATCATATTATTAAAAGATACAAATATGTATAATATTATATTCCTAATACGCCCCCTCAAGATGGAGCACCTTAGGAGAGTCCAATCTTGATCATAAGTGGTTGTACGCGAGAACGAGAAAATGATTTGGTAATAGCATCAACAAGTTGATCCACAGACGAAACATGTGAAACTCGAAGTTGAGGGTCGGGTACGAAAAATGGGGCAGTAGGGGGTGTATTTAGTAAGTTGGGAGTTGGTTGATCGTGTATTTACCAAAGTTGGGGGTGTATGTAGACGTGGAGTAGGGGATCTGTCCCATCTGGGCAGCAAGCGAGTATGTAGTTGTGGAGGGAGTGTGTAGAAGAGTGTGCATGGATTATGGGAAGGGGGTGTTTTTACTAGAACTGCGGGTGTGGTTACTTGGGGAGTTTGCATGGGCTTCCATGGATGGAGATTTTGGAGAAGAAAGCTTCTCGTGAGTGTACAGTTGTTTTAACCAAAATTAGTTACCGTGAGAGGGTTGCAACCGTGAGTTTTGACCGGTGTTGAGTGTCGAGCAACGGTTAAGGGTGGTAGTCGAGAGTTTGGACGGCGCTGGACGTCGAGCAACGACTACAAGAGAGGGTTTCAAATCGAGGTGTTAGCCGTACGACTCATTGATGTCGGGGTAATTGTGGGTTTTGTACGACAAGAACATCGAACAACAATTACGGGGAAGAAGAAACGTGTCTTCTTGAGGATAGGGTAATCGTGAGTTTTGTACGACAAGAACGTCAAACAACGATTACGGGGAAGAAGAAACTTGTCTTCTTGAGGTTGGGGTAATCGTGAGTTTTGTACGACAAGAACGTCGAACAACGATTACGGGGAAGAAGAAACTTGTCTTCATGATGAGGTTGGGGTAATCGTGGGTTTTGTACGACGAAGAACGTCGAACAACGATTACGAGGGTTTGGGGTGGGATCGAGGCGTGAGCCGAGAGGCTCTGATACCATATAGAGTGAAAGTGTGTTGGGGGTGTATAAAAGTGTTTAAGTATAAGTAGATAAATGTTGCACAGAATGTTGAGACAAATAGTGCAACACTGACTCTAACAGAATATCAGAAATTAAGATACACAGCGGAAGACTTGAAACACTAAAAACAAACGAGACACAATGGAAATACTTTTAACATAGATTTTATAAATAAAAATCTATGTCTGCCTTATGGCGTAAAATCAATACTTATCTTCAAGTACAAATGTTGTGTGAAATGTTACAACAATAACTTTCACAACGAAACTATAAATGAGGCAGGTGCCAAGTCTAGAAAACGAACTAAGTGTATAAATTATACACTGTCGAAATGCCTAGTCTATCTAATGATTACACTCTCAATAGATAAGAAGACACACAGCCATACGGGTGGTATACAACGTATGATCTAAAATGTAGAACTATTGGCCACAATTTCCTAACAGGGATGAACGCTCGGTCTAGGATATTGATCGAATAGAGCACACTGAATTATGATGTCTTCAATCGGTATTTATAGAGGTGGTATGCGAATTCTAGAGGCTTCCACATTGAGGTCCTATTTTTTAGGAACTCAACTTCCATGATCTTTCTAGATCCTTCTAGCCTGCTCCAGGTCGTTCCAAATGCGTCTAGGCTGTTCTAGCATGTTCTCCAATGTTCTGGAATCTTCCAGGTTCCAGATCCTTGTAGAAGCTTCTAGATCCTGCCAGAAATGCGACAACATTTAGGTCAACATTTAATGTAGCATTTCAGAAAAGACTTAGAAAAAATCTCGGAAGGTCAAATTAAGATGTTGTTGATAATGTTAAGGCATTTAAGAATTAACAACATCTACAATCTCCCCCAATTTGACCTTTCGACTACAACACACCTGATGCACATATATTTCTATACATACTCAGTTTTATGTACTTAGTTGAGGTTGACATCATTGCTAAGTACTAGTCAAGTCAATACATGTTGTAACCGTTGGATCAAATCAAATGAAGATCAAGGATAATTTCATAATGATCCGTGCCAAAGGATCAAAACTATTTTATCCAAAATAGAATAAGCATAAACAGTACACTTACTCACAACATAAGTAACTATACTAAAATCATAAGTTGAACTGGAAGAATTAACTTAAGATCTAAGTAAGACACTAACAAAAACAAAATACCTAAAATCAGAGTAAAAAGAATAAACACAACAAATGGACAGAAACTCAGACTAAACAACCTGTAGTAAACACATGGTAATCTGTAAACAAATTTAAGCAAGGGCAGTAAACAAATATTACCAAATGTAACCATAATTTAAGCAAATTGCAGACAAAAACAGCCTATCATCTAAAAACATAAATAACAAGTGTATCAAAATATCAGAACTCAAACTTAAACATTAATTACAGAGATTGAACTGAATAAATGGCATATATTACTGTGGTAACAGCTGCAGCATCAAATTCCTGCACAGTAGCCATTATGATATATTCAGATCTCCCCCTGTCTTGCTTGTCCCTGTTCATCAATGGTGTCCATCTCAGCAGCATCATCATCAGCTTCATCCACAAATTAAGTAGATGTAAGATGTGCAACTACATCTGTTACTCCAGCATCTCCAGCATCAGGTCCATCACTAGCAGCTGGAACTCCATCATCATTTAACTCTTGAATCACCACATTGGAGTTTGATGGTGGTGGTACTCCCCCTGTTGTAGGTGAAAGCATACTGGTCCACCTATCCTTCAGGAACTGGAGCTCATCAATAGTTTCCTGCAAGTGCTTGAGCTGTAGTTTGATGAATTCCTATGAAAGATACACATTACCAGAAATGTTGACACGAATGTTCTCAACATTTGGGGGTGCATTTCTCTGATGTGTTATGGAAGGGCCTGGTTGAGCAGAAGTAGAGGTTCTGGAAGATCTCTGTGGACTATCAGTACCAGGAGCAACTATGGGCAGGTCAATGATTCTGTCCCCAATCAATAAGGCATGAGCAATAGCAAGCAGTGGCACTCTCCCCCTCAAAACATCAGTCTTCTTAGCAGTGAAGCCATGGTGCTTCAGATAGTTTGAAATCAAGACTGGATAGGGCAGATTTCCTTTCCCAGTAGTTTTTCCAGTAAATTTCCTCATATGGTGAAAGATAGTGTGTCCCAGATTGAACTTCTTAAGTATAGAAATCCTATACATAAGAATGGCTTGGTCTCTTGTAATCTTAGTGGTGTTGGTAGTGGGAATCCAATTGTATATGATCAGCTTATACAAAACAGAATGTAAGGAGGTTAAGTGTCTAGCTAGCATCTTCCTAGTCCACTTAGTCTTTCTACCCCCTGTGATTGCAGTAATCACAACATCCATATCTGGATCATCATCCTCGTCAACATTAGGAGTGTGCAAGAACTCATTAATAAGTTCTGGAGTGAATGGCACATTCCTCCCCCTAAAATTAACAGTACCATAAGACCTAGAACTTCTTTTTCCATAACTTTTCTTCATACAGGCATAGAATTCATAAGACCAGTTTGTAAGAAAAGCTTCACCAAATGTAACAGCATTCAACAGATTTCTATCCTCTAAAAACTTAATCATCCCCTTACTGTCAAAATCAGGCACATTAATTCTTTTCTCAATCAACAGCTTCCTCTTAGAGTAAATTTCTAACCTTTTCTCAACATAATTAGAGTGATCAGAGATACCTTCGCTTTCTTCCTCAGAAGGTAGTTGCTCATCAGGATCAGTGTCTCCATCATGTGCAGAGGAGCTTTTGGATGAGCTCTTTGCTTCAGCAGATGAGCTTTTTGCCTCAGAAGATGAGCTGTCTCCACTTCCACCATCATCAGGTTCTGGTGTGGACTCTTTTGCAGCAGCAAATGACTCAGCATTCTTCTTAAGAGATTCTTGCATGTCTCTTAGGCAAACATTGAAATCAGAATCAGAGTCTGATTCAGCAGGTTCTTCTTCAGGGATCATTTTGGCCTTCCCTTTCCCTTTAGGATCAGTAGCAGCTTTCTTCTCTAATGGTTTCTCAGCAACTTTCTTTGGCTTCTTTGCAGCAACAGTGGCAATTTCAGTTTCTTCATCAGAATCAGTGAACACTTGAATGGGTTCACCAGCATCATCTCCAGCTTTCTTCTTCTTCCTCATGGATTCAGAGTAATCCACACGAGTGAATACACGGTACGATCTCCTTCTTTGTACAGGGCTTCTCTGTCTTTTCCCTTTCTGCGCATTTTTCTTGAAGGGAATAGGAGCAGACTCTTCAAAAAGTGAGAGAGATGAGTTTGTACCACTGTCAGAAGCTTGGGCGTCCTCCATTTCTTCATCCTCAGAATCGGATGCAGCAGCAGCTTCTCCTTCAGCAGCAACCTCCACATTTTCAGTTTGCGGGTGAACAGTAGGCGAATTGGGGCTTTTTGAGGCAGCAGCCATTTGGGCGATTTGATCAGCCAAATAGCTTGAGATATCAACAGTGATATCTCCAAATGTCATCACAGGAAGATGACCTGTAGCTCGAAGAGTCTCAGACACTTCGTCTACAGCCCTAGTAAACTGTTCAACGGTCGAATCTTGTGGAATGTGGGTTGTTGGTGGAGCGGTTTGAGGAGCAGTTTGAGGAGTGGGAACGGTTGTTGATGGGTTTGCAGAGACATTGGAGTCGGCATTTGAGGAGTTGGATTGTTGTGAGGCCATTGAAGCAAGAATTTCGAGAGAGTTTTGGGCAGTTCATTTGGAATTTTCAGAAGCAGAGTGTGAGTGAGAGTGAGATTGAGGTTGGTTTCCAGCTATTTAAGAAACGGTTGGATTTTCAAGGTAGGTTTGAGGAGTGTATACACAATCTTTGAGAGATACACGGCCAAAAGAACAAAACTGCAAGAGGTGTACTTAACAAAGCTCGACAATCAGCAAATTAGCAACATAAATCACAATTAATTGAGTTTTATGGAGAGAATGTGTGTGTAGTTGGAGGTTAACACGATTAATTCCAGAAATAATGTGATAGTGCTCCACATTTTTAGCCACAACCTTGATCATGGTTTAATTAGTGGGAAAAATCCATTTTATTAATTAATTAAATAATTAAGAAATTTCTAGAATAATGACTAAGTCTAAGCATAATCTGAAAAAAATAAAAAACGTGGGTTAGTTATATAATTGAATAAATAAAATAAATCTCAATAAATAATTAAATAATTACTACTTATAAAAATAAATTCGAATCAGGCAATGTTGTGCTCAAAACTGTTACAAACACCTCAACACGGTTTTTACATGAATTTGCTTCATTTGTGTTGCACCATAATTTTTTCTTTTTGTGTTATAGCATCTAATTTGTATTGATCCATTGTTCCTGTAGAGTACATCGTAGTAGCGAACTCCGTGTCCCATACTTACTTAATGGATTACAAATATATTGATGTTTTTACCAAAGAATCACCTTTTGAAAAGAAGGCATCGTAGTAGTGAACTCCGTGCTCCATAGTTACTTAGTGATTTGGTACATCTTTTAGTATGCTAATAACATTCTCATTTTTATGCATTTGAGAGGTGTGAGACATGTTTATTTTTGCACTACAAGGTTCTTAGATTCGTAGATATTTTACAAAGGAATTATTTAACTAAGTAAGAAATAAATTCAACTTATAAAATTTTTACAACCCATGATGTTGTCCCAAATGCTGACGCATTTGTGACAACATCCATCCGAATTTTTTTCAGATAGTGCTCATGCCAAGAGATTTCCTCAAGATTGAGAATCTCTCATGGTCTAATGTCTTAGTAAAAATGTCAGCATTTTATTTTTCAGTAGGTATATACTCCAACTTCACAATGTTCTTCTCTACTAAATCTCTCATAAAGTGATGTCTTATGCTAATGTGCTTTGTGAGTGAGTGTTGTACAGGATTCTTATAAATGTTAATGGCACTAGTATTATCACAAAAGATTGTAAGTATACTATTCTCAATACCATAGTCATGGAACATCTTGCTCAGCCACAAGAGTTGTGTACAGCAGCTTCCAGCAGCTATATACTCAGATTCTGCAGTAGATTGTGAAACACAATTCTGCTTCTTGTTGTGCCATGAAACAAGATTGTTTCCCATGTAGAAACATCCTCCACTCGTACTCTTTCTATCATCTATATCTCCAGCCCAATCAGCATCACTGTAACCTATCAGAATGTTATTGGTGTCCTTAGTATACCAGATTCCAAGGTCACTTGTACCTGAAACATACTTGATAATCCTTTTCACAGCATTCAGGTGAGATTCCTTTGGATTAGCTTGGTACCTAGCACAAACACACTGTACATAATATCTGGTCTACTAGAGGTTAAATACAGTAAACTACCTATCATGGATCTTTAAAGTGTTGGATCAACATCTGTTCCAGCACTGTCTTTGCAAAGTTTCAAAGAAGATCCCATAGGAGTTTTCATTGGTTTTGAATTATCAAGACCAAATCTTTTAACCAAGTTCTTAGCATACTTACTTTGGGAGAAGAAAATACCATCACTGCATTGTTTGATTTGAAGACCTAGAAAATAATTCAAGTCTCCAACCATACTCATTTCAAATGTTGCAGTCATTGCCTCAACAAATTTACTCAACATTTTATCACAAGTAGAACCAAACACAATGTCATCAACATATATTTAAGCAATTAGTATATCATTTTCAGTGTGCTTAATGAACAAAGTTCTATCTGCCTCTCCTCTAATAAATCCATATTCCAAAAGAAAGTCAGTAAGCCTACCATACCATGCTCTAGGAGCTTGTTTAAGACCATATAAAGCTTTCTTAAGTTTATATACATGATCAGGATACTGTGGATCTTCAAATCCTATAGGTTGTTCAACATATGCTTCTTCATTTAATATGCCATTTAGAAATGCAGCCTTTACATCCATTTGATGAAGTTTAATATCAATAAAACATGCAATAACTAGCAGTAATCTAATAGATTCTATCCTAGCAACAGGTGCAAAAGTTTTATCAAAATCAACTCCTTCAACTTGGGTGTAACCTTGTGCTACTAACCTAGCCTTGTTCCTAACAATATTACCAGATTCATCAGTTTTATTCTTGAATATCCACTTTGTTCCAATGACATTAGTATGACTAGGTCTAGGAACAAGTGTCCACACTTCATTTCTTTCAAACTGACCAAGTTCTTCATGCATAGCATTAATCCAGTTTTCATCAGTTAAGGCTTCTTTAGCACTCTTAGGTTCAATTTCAGATAAATAGCATTCAGCATTTACAACATTACACATAGAAGACATGCATATTGTTCTTACCACATCTACCTTGTTTGATCTTACTCTTCCTCTTGTTTGCACACCAACTGTAGCATCGCCTATGATCTGGTCAGAAGGATGACTTTTGCCTATTCTTGAAGAAGGATTTGTTTTGGGGATGTACTGATCATTCTGTGAATTTACAGCTGACTGTTCTGTAGATGTTGACCCAGATGTGTTAACATTTGGTGCAACATTTTCAGACTTCAGTGTATTCTCAGAAGTGTCAGTAACCTGTGATACATCTTCTTCATCTTTGTCATCTGTAAGACCTTTATCATCATCAAACACAACGTTAACAGATTCTTGAACAATGTTAGTTCTAAGGTTATAAACTCTATAAGCTTTACTATTTCTAGAATAGCTTAAAAAGAAACCTTTATCACTTTTAGAATCAAACTTATGAAGTTGATCCCTATCATTCAAAATATAACACACACAACCAAATACATGAAAATATTTCACATTAGGTTTTCTGTTGTTCAAAATCTCATAAGGTGTTTGATTAGTGCCAGAACGAATAAAAACCCTATTAATAATATGGCATGTAGTATTCAATGCTTCTCCCCAAAATTTCTTAGCAAGACATTTGGATGTAAGCATAACTCTAGCCATTTCTTGTAAAGTTCTATTCTTTCTTTCAACAAAGACATTCCGTTGTGGAGTTTTAGGAGATGAATATTCTTGCAAAATACCATTTTTATCACAAAAATCATTAAACATGCTATTTTCAAATTCCCTACCATGCATGATCAGTTCTAATACGGCCAACTTTCAAGTTAAACACATTTTTGAACCTTTTATAGAGAATTTTAAATGCAGCAATTTAATGTTTCAGATATATCTCTTAAAAACTCAATTCAGGTAAATCTAGAAAAATCATCTACCACAACAAGTGAATACATTTTGCCTACAATGCTTTTAGTTTTCATAGGACCAATAAAATCCATGTGCAAAACAATTCGAAACATTGATGTGTAGAACAATGTGACAGCATTTTATACAACACTCTTACCTGCTTACCTTTCTGGCATAGTCCACATACAGTAGTACTCTGAAACTTCAGTTTTGCTAATCCTTTTCACTGCATCGACTTTGATTAGTCTCTTCACTGATATATAATGTGCATGTCCCAATTTTTGATGCAATAAGACATTTTCATCATTCTTTGACAAATTACACACATTTGTTCCGATGAGGTAATAATTATCTACTGCCCTAGAAAATTTTCACATTCATTAAGAACATACACATGATTCTTTGTCAAATTTTACATGCATATTATCATCACAAAGTTTACTAATACTAATCAAATCAGCAAGCAAGCCATCAAAATGTAAAGCATTTTTTAAGCTCAGGAAAACCTTCAACATTCAAAGTTCCTTTTCCTATAACATGTCCTTTCGAACAACCACCATATGTAACATTACCATCATTCAAGGTCACATAATCAGATAAGTAGTCAATTTGTCCTGTCATATGTCTAGAACAACAACTATCAAATACCATTGACCAAGTAAACATGCTTTCAAAGAGGTGTGAACAACATTACAAGTAACATCAGATTTCCATGCAGATTTCAGAAAATGTTTCATAGGATGTGTCATCTTTTTAGGCAACATTTTCTCATATCTCAGATCATCAAACATTTACATGCAGTAAGGACAAATATGATCAATTCTCGAAAAATAGTGACATACAAACTTCTTTTCAATGTTTTTGACTTTGTGAGAATCTGTTTGTGCAGATGTTGCAACATATGTTTTAACATTTGCCTTCACAAACTTCACAGTATATTCAAAATTCTTAGAAAATAGAAGTTGTTTCACTATCATAATGTATACCACAATTATCAAATTTACCAAATAGCTATAACATATATGAGAAGCACTCATAGAAAATTTTATGAAACTTAAAGTAGAGGTGATCAATTTCTCCTTCAGTTTACAATCTTCAAAAAATCTCTTCTGGAATGTATGACTTCTAGCTTGGTAATTGTCTCTTTCAGATTCTCATTCTCTTTGTTCAAAGAATTAAGAGTGAGTTTCTGAGAGTTACAATCATCCAACAACTTTTGGTATTTATGATCATCAATCCTTATGCCTGCATCATCAATCAAACCCATTAAAACAATTCAAATCTGGGTGACTCTGTTTTGATATTACCATAAATGTTATGACATTAGGTGCAACATCAGAATCTGTATCATCCAGATTATCATATAAAGAATTATCATAATCAATCTTGGTATGAAAAGCAAATTCAACATCTTTTGATTCATTAAATTTATCATCTGATTCATCATTTAAGGTAGTACTAAAATTCAGTTTTTGATTAAGTCTAATATTGGCACATTAATTTTCATAAAGACCAAATTCAGAACATGCATTGAACTGATTTTATATATTAAAGATCATACATTGGTTTACCTTCACTTTTTGATAACCTTGTTTGAAATTGACTTTTCCTTCTTTCTGGTGAGAGAGTTGATGTGTTGATTTGGATCTTTGGTACATCATAACCTGTAAGTATAGTCCTCCAAGAACGTTCATCAATCGACTTGATATACATGCACAACTTAGGCTTAAAATATGGATAATATGTTCGGGTGCCTAAGTGTAGTGGATATGTGATGTGTTTCCATTGCTAACATAAACTAAAAACACACTTAAACAAGGATCTAACCTAGTGTCGTCAGGTATCGGCTCTGATACCAACTGAAAGTGTGCTGGGGTGTATAGAAGTGTTTAAGTATAAGTAGATAAATGTTGCACAGAATGTTGAGACAAATAGTGCAACACTGACTCTAACAGAATATCAGAAATTAAGATACACAGCGGAAGACTTGAAACACTAAAAACAAACGAGACACACTGGAAATACTTTTAACATAGATTTTATAAATAAAAATCTATGTCTGCCTTATGGCGTAAAATCAATACTTATCTTCAAGTACAAATGTTGTGTGAAATGTTACAACAATAACTTTCACAACGAAACTATAAACGAGGCAGGTGCCAAGTCTAGAAAACGAACTAAGTGTATAAATTATACACTGTCGAAATGCCTAGTCTATCTAATGATTACACTCTCAATAGATAAGAAGACACACAGCAATACGGGTGGTATACAACGTATGATCTAAAATGTAGAACTATTGGCCACAATTTCATAACAGGGATGAACGCTCGGTCTAGGATATTGATTGAATAGAGCACACTGAATTATGATGCCTTCAATCGGTATTTATAGAGGTGGTATGCGAATTCTAGAGGCTTCCACATTGAGGTCCTATTTTTTAGGAACTCAACTTCCATGATCTTTCTAGATCCTTCTAGCTTGCTCCAGGTCGTTCCAAATGCATCTAGGCTGTTCTAGCATGTTCTCCAATGTTCTGGAATCTTCCAGGTTCCAGATCCTTGTAGAAGCTTCTAGATCCTGCCAGAAATGCGACAACATTTAGGTCAACATTTAATGTAGCATTTCAGAAAAGACTTAGAAAAAATCTCGGAAGGTTAAATTAAGATGTTGTTGATAATGTTAAGGCATTTAAGAATTAACAACATCTACATAGAGAAACTGAAAGTGTGCTGGGGTGTATAGAAGTGTTTAAGTATAAGTAGATAAATGTTGCACAGAATGTTGAGACAAATAGTGCAACACTGACTCTAACAGAATATCAGACTTAAGATACACAGCGGAATACTTGAAACACTAAAAACAAACGAGACACAATGGAAATTCTTTTAACATAGATTTTATAAATAAAAATCTATGTCTGCCTTATGGCGTAAATCAATACTTATCTTCAAGTACAAATGTTGTGTGAAATGTTACAACAATAACTTTCACAACGAAACTACAAACGAGGCAGGTGCCAAGTTTTGAAAATGAACTTAGTGTATAAATTATACACTGTCGAAATGCCTAGTCTATCTAATGATTACACTCTCAATAGATAAGAAGACACACAGCCATACGGGTGGTATACAACGTATGAACTAAAATGTAGAACTATTGGCCACAATTTGCTAACAGGGATGAACGCTCGGTCTAGGATATTGCTCGAATAGAACACACTGAATTGTGAAGCCTTCAATCGGTATTTATAGATGTGGGATACGAATTCTAGAGGCTTCCACATTGAGGTCCTATTTTTTAGGATCTCAACTTCCATGATCCTTCTAGATCTTTCCACAATGTTCCAGGTCGTTCTAAGCTGCTTCCAGGCTCTTCTAGCACTTCTAGCACATTCTCTTAGGTTCTGGAATCTTCCAGGTTCCAGATCCTTGTAGAAGCTTCTAGATCCTGCCAGAAATGCGACAACATTTAGATCAACATTTAATGTAGCATTTCATAAAAGACTTAGAAAAAATCTCGGAAGGTCAAATTAAGATGTTGTTGAGAATGTTGATACATTTAAGAATTAACAACATCTACAATCTCCCCCAATTTGACCTTTCGACTACAACACACCTGATGCACATATATTTCTATACATACTCAGTATTATGTACTTAGTTGAGGTTGACATCATTGCTAAGCACTAGTCAAGACAATATCTGTTGTAACCGTTGGATCAAATCGAATGAAGATCAAGGATAATCTTACAATGATCTGTGCCATAAGATCAAGATAATTTTATCCAAAACAGAACAAGTATAAACAGTACACTTATTCACAACATAAGTAATTTACTAAAATCATAAGTTGGATTTGGAAGAAAACTTAAGATTTAAGTAAGACTCAAACAAACAGAAATCAGAGCAAAAACAAAAATGAAATACAAAAGAACTACACAGACCTAAAGACAAACAAAACTAGACTTATATTATCAATAGGCAGTAAGCATATGAGAATTAAAGAGAAGTGTACTTCTAAATTATATTTTCAAAAGCAAACAAATTTAAGCCAATTGAATAATAAGGCAAGTTAGAAAGACAAATCAAACAACAACTAACAAAGACCTAAAATCAGCAAGCAGTAAGCAATTAAGAATAATTCTTTAAGGCAAACAGTTTAAGCAAACTGAAAATAGAGCAAAGTTAGGGGAAAAACAAATACAATAAACAACTAACATATACAACATGCAGTAAGCAAATAATGATAAGTAAGAAAACAATTTAAGCATAGAAGCAGTAATCTGTTATCATAAATGCAAACCAATTAAGCAAGTTGAATAAAAGACAACCTATCAACTAGAAAGTAAAAACAAAGTCTGTAAATCAACTTAAACACAGTAACAACAATGCATAAGATCAAGGGAAGTATAAAAGGAACAAATACTTAAGAAACTAAACATGTGACATATATTGTTGTAACAACAGCTGCAGCATCATGTTCCTGCACATAATCACATATAATGTTCAGCCCTCCCCCTGTCTTGTATCAACCTGTTTAGTTGTTACCATAACCTGTTTAGATGTCATAAGAAACATCCATATGTTCATCGGCATTAGCAAATTGATCCTCATCTTCTTCAACAAAAGTGCACGTTGTAGCAAAGTGAACTACAACATCTGGTTCAGCAGTCTCTTCATGAATAGCATCAAGTACACAATCAGCTTCTGGTACATCTTCATGGAGCTCTTCACTTCGAACACCAGAAGGGTGATGGTGTTTCTCCCCCTGTGGTAGTAGAAAGCGTCTATAGCCACTGGACTTTAAGGAACTGAAGGCCATCAATAGAGTCCTGTAAATGTTTCAGTTGAAGTAAAATAAAAGATCTAGAAACAGAATTTTTTTTTTTACCAATGTGACCACCAATGTGCTTCACATTCGGTGCAGCATTTTTCTGTTCAGGTCTTGCTGGAGCTGGTCGAACTGGAATAAGAGCATCTCTGTGATCAGAACCATCTGAATTTTGTAACAAAGCAAATCAACAGTCCTTTCACCAAGTAACAGAGCATGTGAGATAGTCATCAAGGGTACCTTGCCTCTAATAACCTCAGTTTCCTTAGGTTTAAAAATTCATGCCTCTTGAGATATGAACATATCAGCAAATATCACAATAAACTGCATGTGGTGAAAATGGTTAAATCCATATTGAAATTCTTCAACACAATCATCATATACAACAATATGGCTTGATCCGTAGTCACCTTAGTGGAATTTGTAAAGGGTATCCAATTGTAGACAATCAATTTATGGAGTACATAGTATAGAGATGTGAGATCTTTAGCAAGCATAACATTTTGTCACCTAGTTAATCTACCCTAGTTATAGAAGTAGCAACCAAGTTCAAATCAAGTTCATCTTCATCAATCACATGCTCTATCTCTAAGAGATCATTAATCAATTTCAGAGTAAATGAAACTGATCTCACCCTAAATTGTACATTCCCATATCATTTAGAGCTACGTCTACCCGTACTCTTCCTAAGTCAAGCATAAAGATACATATACCCAATCAAACACAAAAGTATCACTCAAGGTTACAGCCTTCAACAATTCTCTTTCAATAAAAAATTGTATCAATCTTTTACTCTCAAAATCAGCGGTGTTAATTCTCTTTTTCCTTTAACAATTTTCATCTAGATAGCTTAGTGATTTTAGCAACTAACCTATCAGTTTTAGAATCATTATCAGGAAAATCAGCAATGTTAATTCTCTTTTCTATTAACAACTTTCATCAAGATAGCTTAGTGATTTTAGCAACTAACCTGTCAATCTAAGAATTGTTATCAGGATCAGAATTACCTCCTTTAGAATTTATTTACTCAGCTGATTCAGAGTCCTTACTACTGCTCTTCTCAGAATCATCACTTCTACTGTCATCAGGGTCTGGTGTTGCGGCACTTGTTTCAGCATTTGATGCAGCATTCTTCCTCAGAATCTTCTTAATCTCACGCACAGTGTGATTATCATCTGGATCAGAATTTTCAATTCCTTTGGGCAAGTCTCGTTCAGCAGCAACCATCTTTCCCTTTGGATCATACTTCCTTTTGACTCATTTCTCAGTAACCACATTTTCTTCCTCCGATTAAGAAAAGAACTTGAATCGGTTCATCATCAACACTACTTCCTTTCTTCTCCTCAGTGAGTTAGAGTAATCAACTCTAGTGAACACATAGCCGGATCTCCTTCGTTGAACAAGGCTTCTTCTTCTCTTTTCTTTCTCAACATTCTTCCTAAATGCAATTTATTCAGATTTATCAGTATAGAAAGATAAGAGTTAGTTTAACCTGAGTTAGCATTCACGTCGATCTCCTTCATTTGAGCGTCCTCAGAGTCGGATGTCTCAGCATTTGCATACTCATTCTGCTCAGCAACAGGAAAATCATCAATTTCCTTTTCAATCTCCCCCAGAGAGGTAGCATTCGAGACAATTGCCTCTATTTCAGTATTAGGACTTGGAAATTGGGGCTTTTATGAGGTGAATGAATCAAGTGTAGTGGTGAGTTTTTCGATTTTCAGTAGTGAGAAATGTCAACGGACGTATTTCCAACAGTAAGAAATAGATTCTCAGAATTCACATTCGATTGAGACATATTCTCAACAGCTTGGTTCAGCTCGTTAAGGGTCGAATCGAGTTGAATGTGAGCAGTTGTAGGAATGGGTGTAACTGGAGTTGTTTGGGTAAGTGTTTCAGCTTTTCTTGTAGCAATTGGTGAGTTTTGGTGTGAATCGGCCATGAAAGCGAAACTATTAAGATTGGAGAGAGATGTAGATGATGGTTTCGTGGGAGTTTGAGTGTGGTGAGGTGGTTTCTTTGTTTCCTGTCATTTAAGCACCAAGAAATCGAAAAGATAATCACAATAATCGAGACAAACAAGGCTTTAGCAAATCTTAAAATGCAATACTCAAATCACTCAAAAAAATGCAATGCTTAGTATATCATATTATGAGAAGAATATAGGAGAGAATGCATAGTTGGAAGTAATACGTTTAAAAATTAAGAACTAACTAAGGAGGATTCTAGAAGGAATTCAATAATACTCCATAAACTTAGCCACAAAAATAGATCATGGTTAAGTAGTGGATAAAACCATAATTAATTAATTAATTAAATTAAGAACATTCTAGAATAATTAGTATTTAAATGTGTATAATCTGAAATAAAACAAAGACGTGGGTTAGCATAATCAGAATAAATAAAATAAATTTCAAAAAATAATCAAACAATTACTACTTATAAAAATATAATCGAATCATCTAATGTTGTGCTCAAAACTGTTACATACACCTCAACACGGTTTTTACATGAATTTACTTCATTTGTGTTGCACCATATTTTTTTTTTTTGGTGTTATAGCATCTAATTTGTATTGATCCATTGTTCCTGTAGAGTACATCGTAGTAGCGAACTCCGTGCCCCATACTTACTTAATGGATTACAAACCTCTTGATGTTTTCACCAAATATCACCTTTTGAAAAGAAGGCATCGTAGTAGCGAACTCCGTGCTCCATAGTTACTCAGTGATTTGGTACATCTTTTAGTATGCTAATAACATTCTCTCTTTTTATGCATTTGAGAGGTATAAGACATGTTTATTTTTTCACAACAAATTTTAGTTTCAAGAATATTTTACAAAGGAATTATTCAACGAAATAGGAAATGGATTATATCTATAACAACTATACAACCTTACGATGTTGTCCCAAATGCTACGACATTTGTGACACCATCCATCTAGGATTATTCAGATACTACACATACCAAGAGATTTTCTCAAAGATAAGAATGTCTCAAGGTCAAGACCTTAGTAAATGTATCAACATTATGATTTTCAGTAGGTACGTATTCCAGCATCACTATGTTCTTCTCCACTAAATATCTCATAAAATAATGCCTAATGCAAATGTGTTTAGTGAGTGAGTGTTGTACTGAATTTTCAGAAATGTTTATGCACTCATATTATCACAGAAAATTGTAAGGATATCAATTGCAATTTCATAGGCATGAAACATCTTGCTTAACCACAAGATTGTTTCCCATGTAGAAACATCCTCTACTCTTACTATTTATGTCGTTTATATCTCATGCTCAATCCGCATCACTGTATTCAATCAAAGTGTTGTTGGTGTCCCTAGTGTACCATATCCAAAGTTCACTTGTACCTGTATCATACTTGATAATTCTTTTCAAAACATTCAGGTGGGATTCCTTTGGATTAGCTTGGTACCTAGAACAAACAAAAACACAAACATTGTACATAATATCTGGTCTATTAGAGGTTAGATGAAGTAGATTTTTTATCATGGATCTATACAATGTTGGATCAAAATCATTTCCAGCACTGTCTTTGGAAAGTATCAAAGTAGATCTCATATAAGTTTTCATTACTTTTTAACTTTCAAAACCAAACTTTTTAACTAAATTCTTAGCATACATATCTTGAGAGAAGAATATACCATCCTTAAATTGCTTGGTTTGAAGACCTAAAAAATAATTCAAGTCTCCAACCATAATCATCTCAAATGTTGCAGTCATTGCCTCAACAAATTTGTTAACATTTTAACACAAGTTGAACCAAACACAATGTCATCAACATATATTTGAGCAATAAGTAAATCTTCTCCAGTGTGCTTAATGAACAAAGTTATATCAGTTTCTCCTCTAACAAAACCATTAGGGTATTGTGGATCTTCAAATCCTTTAAGTTGTTCAACATATGTTTCTTCATTCAAAATGCAATATAGAAATGCAGCATATACATCCATTTGATGAAGTTTAATGTCAATAAAACATGCAATTGCTAGCAATAATCTAATAGATTCTATCCTAGCAACATGTGCAAAGGTTTCATCAAAATCAATAAC
Organism: Galeopsis tetrahit; assembly: GCA_963675135.1. Lineage (NCBI taxonomy): Eukaryota > Viridiplantae > Streptophyta > Magnoliopsida > Lamiales > Lamiaceae > Galeopsis > Galeopsis tetrahit. The sequence goes on from OY776122.1 coordinate 39,414,659, forward strand.
CTCAACTTGGGTGTAACCTTATGCAACTAATCTAGTCTCAATCCTAAAAAGTGTTACCAAACTCATCAGTTTTATTCTTTAAAATCCACTTTATTCCAATGACATTAGTATGACTAGGTCTTGAAACAAGTGTCCATACTTCAAATCTTTTAAACTGACCAAGTTCTTCATGCATAACATTATTCCAATTTTCATCAGTTAATGCTTCATTAACATTTTTAGGTTCAATTTCAGAATAGTAACACTGTGCATTCACAACATTGCAAATAGAAGACATGCATATTGTTCTTACCACATCTACCTTATTCGCTCTTACTTTTCCTCTTGTTTGCACTCCAACTGTAGCATCACCTATGATCTGGTCAGAATGATGACTTTTCCCAATTCTTGAAGAATTGTTCGTTTTGGGAACATAGTGATTATTCTGTAAAGGTACAACTGACTGTTCTGTAGATGTTGACCCAAATGTCTTAACATTCGGTGCAATATTTTCAGATTTCAGTGTATTCTCAGAATTGTCAGTGACTTGTGATACCTCTTCTTCATCTTTGTCATCTGTAAGACCTTAATCATCATCAAACACAACATTAACAGATTCTTGAACAGTGTTAGTCTTAAGGTTATAAACTCTATAAGCTTTACTATTTCTAGAATAGCCTAAAAAGAAACCTTACACTTTTAGAATCAAACTTATGAAGTTGATCCATATCATTCAGAATATAACACACATAACCAAATATATGAAAATATTTCACATTTGGTTTTCTAATGTTCAAAATCTCATAAGGTGTTTGAATAGAACCAGATCGAATATAAACTATATCAATAATATGACATGATGTATTCAATGTTACATCCCAAAATCTTTTAGCAAGACTTTTAGAAGTAAGCATGACTCTTATTATTTCTTGTAGAGTTATATTCTTTCTTTCAGCAAAGACATTCCGTTGTGGAGTTTTAGGGGATGAAAATTCTTGCAAAATACCATTCTTATCACAAAAATCATTAAACATGCTATTTTCAAATTCCCTACCATGCATGATCAGTTCTAATACAGCCAACTTTCAAGTTAAACACATTTTTGAACTTTTTATAGAGAATTTTAAATGCAGCAATTTAATGTTTCAGATATATCTCTTAAAAACTCAATTCAGGTAAATCTAGAAAAATCATCTACCACAACAAGTGAATACATTTTGCCTACAATGCTTTCAGTTTTCATAGGACCAATAAAATCCATGTGCAAAACAATTCGAAACATTGATGTGTAGAACAATGTGACAGCATTTTATGCAACACTCTTACCTGCTTACCTTTCTGGCATAGTCCACATACAGTAGTACTCTGAAACTTCAGTTTTGGTAATCCTTTTCACTGTATCAACTTTGATTAGTCTCTTCACTGATATATAATGTGCATGTCCCAATTTTTGATGCAATAAGACATTTTCATCATTCTTTGACAAATTACACACATTTGTTCCAATGAGGTAATAATTATCTACTAGGATGTGTCATCTTTTTAGGCAACATTTTCTCATATCTCAGATCATCAAACATTTACATGCAGTAAGGACAAATATGATCAATTCTCGAAAAATAGTGACATACAAACTTCTTTTCAATGTTTTTGACTTTGTGAGAATCTGTTTGTGCAGATGTTGCAACATATGTTTTAACATTTGCCTTCACAAACTTCACAGTATATTCAAAATTCTTAGAAAATAGAAGTTGTTTCACTATCATAATGTATACCACAATTATCAAATTTACCAAATAGCTATAACATATATGAGAAGCACTCATAGAAAATTTTATGAAACTTAAAGTAGAGGTGATCAATTTCTCCTTCAGTTTACAATCTTCAAAAAATCTCTTCTGGAATGTATGACTTCTAGCTTGGTAATTGTCTCTTTCAGATTCTCATTCTCTTTGTTCAAAGAATTAAGAGTGAGTTTCTGAGAGTTACAATCATCCAACAACTTTTGGTATTTATGATCATCAATCCTTATGCCTGCATCATCGACAAACCCATTAAAACAATTCAAATCTGGGTGACTCTGTTTTGATGTTACCATAAATGTTATGACATTAGGTGCAACATCAGAATCTGTATCATCCAGATCATCATATAAAGAATTATCATAATCAATCTTGGTATGAAAAGCAAATTCAACATCTTTTGATTCATCAAATTTATCATTTGATTCATCATTTAAGGTAGTACTAAAATTCAGTTTTTGATTAAGTCTAATATTGGCACATTAATTTTCATAAAGACCAAATTCAGAACATGCATTGAACTGATTTTATATATTAAAGATCATACCTTGGTTTACCTTCACTTTTTGATAACCTTGGTTGAAATTGACTTTTCCTTCTTTCTGGTGAGAGAGTTGATGTGTTGATTTGGATCTTTGGTACATCATAACCTGTAAGTACAGTCCTCCAAGCACGTTCATCAATCGACTTGATATACATGCACAACTTAGGCTTAAAATATGGATAATATGTTCGGGTGCCTAAGTGTAGTGGATATGTGATGTGTTTCCATTGCTAACATAAACTAAAAACACACTTAAACAAGGATCTAGCCTAGTGTCGTCAGGTATCGGCTCTAATACCAACTGAAAGTGTGCTGGGGTGTATAGAAGTGTTTAAGTATAAGTAGATAAATGTTGCACAGAATGTTGAGACAAATAGTGCAACACTGACTCTAACAGAATATCAGACTTAAGATACACAGCGGAAGACTTGAAACACTAAAAACAAACGAGACACAATGGAAATACTTTTAACATAGATTTTATAAATAAAAATCTATGTCTGCCTTATGGCGTAAATCAATACTTATCTTCAAGTACAAATGTTGTGTGAAATGTTACAACAATAACTTTCACAACGAAACTACAAACGAGGCAGGTGCCAAGTTTTGAAAACGAACTAAGTGTATAAATTATACACTGTCGAAATGCCTAGTCTATCTAATGATTACACTCTCAATAGATAAGAAGACACACAGCCATACGGGTGGTATACAACGTATGAACTAAAATGTAGAACTATTGGCCACAATTTGCTAACAGGGATGAACGCTCGGTCTAGGATATTGCTCGAATAGAACACACTGAATTGTGAAGCCTTCAATCGGTATTTATAGATGTGGGATACGAATTCTAGAGGCTTCCACATTGAGGTCCTATTTTTTAGGATCTCAACTTCCATGATCCTTCTAGATATTTCCACAATGTTCCAGGTCGTTTTAAGCTGCTTCCAGGCTCTTCTAGCACTTCTAGCACGTTCTCTTAGGTTCTGGATAGATTCCAGGTTCCAGATCCTTGTAGAAGCTTCTAGATCCTGCCAGAAATGCGACAACATTTAGATCAACATTTAATGTAGCATTTCAGAAAAGACTTAGAAAAAATCTCGGAAGGTCAAATTAAGATGTTGTTGAGAATGTTGATACATTTAAGAATTAACAACATCTACAGAAACAATGAATAGGAAATTATAATTTCATTGAGTGATTGTAATGTGTTTACAAGAGATGTATTTATAGATACAAAGTGTATCTATATTTACAAGATATGGATAAATATTTACATTATATATTCTAAGAGATAAGAATGAATCATAATATTAAAAGATACAAATCTGTATAATATTATATTCCTAATAATGAAAGCCCCTCATTCTTGCGTTTGACACCAACATTGATTAACGAATTTTACCTGAGAGAGTCGATCTCTGACTCGCTGTTTTTAGAGTTCAATGGAAACGGGTTCATGATATACTACAATTCCGGTGAGTTTCATTGCAATTCAATTTATGTACTTGATTTTCATTTCTTTTTTATTGAGTTCGTCGTCCAGGATATTCTTGGATTGGAAATTTGGGACAAGACTGATTTATGGTGATTTAATTTCCGATTAATAAGTTTTTCAGATCGTTGTTCCGATTGAATTGAAATTAGGGTCACACTTGCGTGCCCTTGCATGTACCATGCATACATCACCAAAACAGAATATGGACCAGGAGATTATCTGCACCCGTTATTTTTTTAAGTTCACCCCAAATTTTTTTACCCAATTCTTTTTACCACAGTTATCTGCACCCACTCATTTTATGAATTCACCTCCAAATCATTGTTTTACAACTACACCCGCTCATTTATGAGTTCACCCCCAAATTATTTTTTTACCACAATTATCTACACCCGCTCATTTTATGAGTTCACCCACAAATTATATTTATACTACAATTATCTGCACCCACTCACTTTATGAGTTCACCCCCAAAATATCTGCAGCCGCTCATTTTATGAGTTTACCCCCAAATATTTTTTTTAAATAATTATATTTAAAAAACTATATTATCTTTTTATTGATTTACACAAAATATAATAAAATCAACCTTAATTTATACATTTACAATTTGCAGTTGAGTTATCGTCGATTCACCACTAAATCACCCATATTTTTAAAAATAAAATCGTAAAAACATAATTAAAAAAAACAATTGAAATTAATCACAAATCTCAATTTTTTTTTCTTTTAAATTTTTTTTTCAATTTTCAGTTTTTATTTCAAACTTTTTATTTCTTCATTTTTTTCCAGCTTTTTTTTTTCTTTTTTTTTTTGTTTAGTATTTTTAAAAATTTTAATATAAAATAATATTATATATATAATTTTATTATAGTCGCTAGTACAATAAGTAATAACCAGTAATACCATAAATCATAATCAGTAATACCATTAATAATAATCAGTAATATCTTATACAAAAACAAATAATTGCACACATCTAATTATATTCAATAATATCAAGAACAATTATTAGTAATACCACGGACAGTAATCTGTAATACCATTAATATTAATTAGTAAAATTTTATACAATAACAAATAATTTCACACATCTAATTATATAAAGTAATACCAAAAAATAATTATCAGTAATACCATGAAGGAATGAACAGTAATTAGTAATACCATAAACATTGATGATTAATATCTTATACAATAACAAATAATTTCACAAATCAAATTATATTTAGTAATACCAAAAACAATTAATACCATAAACATTGATCATTAATATCTTATACAATAACAAATAATTTCACAAATCAAATTATATTTAGTAATACCAAAAATAATTATCAGTGATACCATAAATAATAATATATAATAACATAAACAATAATAATAAGCAGTAATGTCTTAATTAATAATAAATAATTCTACACAATCAGTAATACCACAAACAATAACCAGTAATACCATAATTAATAATCAATAATATTGTAATCAATAATCATTAATATTAATTCAATAGTGTATTAATAGTAATACCACAATCAATAACTAGTAATACCAATACCACTAACAATAATACCATAAAAAAAGTGGAGGGAGTGCAGACCAGGGTGCACTGAAGAAAATAGGGGGTGCATATTACCAAGCCCAATTGAAGAGAACCCTAGCCAAATAGAAGGGCACCCTAGGTCAGCAGTCGCCGCTTGAGATTTCATCGACAAGCTCACCGGCTCCGAGTGCCGACTGATCAGAGATCCATCGACAACATACTCACAGTCCTCCGTCGGACCGTTGTCAACCGGGGGAAGAGGCTGCGTAGGAGCATGGTGAAGAAGACGAATCAATGTAGCTTCGATTTGGACAAATACGAAAAACGAGAGCGAAGTGAGTGTTGCAGGCGAGTGTCATTGATGCCGGAGAAGCTCCTGAATCGCGAACACAAAGGAGATTGATCGAAGCAGTCGCGTCGGTGGTCGAAATGAGCAGAGGTTTTTGACCGCCATGGATCATGATGTCGATTGTCATGGAATTGAAGAATCATGATTGCGATTTGAGGAGGGGGCTTAAGCGGCTGGGACGGAAGCGTCGTCGTCGCCGTCGAAGGGGTGGTCGGATATGGTGGTGGCTGGGTCACCCACCGACCGACATGGATTTTCGACAGGTCCTTTACTCATCAAATTAAAATTGAAATTCAGGTGCACCGCTGATAGAATATAATAAAATCATACCTATAATATTATTTTGTATTAAGATTAAAAAAATACACATGAAAAAAATGAAAAAGAAAGGCCGAAAAAAAAAAGTAAAAGAAAAAAAAACGAAGAAATAAAAAATTTGGAAAAAAAATTGAAAATGGGAAGAAAAAAGGAAAAGAGGAGGGGAAAAAAATTAAAAAGAAAAAAATCGAGATTTGTGGCTAATTTCGATAGTTTTTTATTAATTATATTTTTACAATTTTTTTAAAAAAGTATGGGTTACTTGGTGGTGAATCGACGGTAACTCAATAATAACTCGTTTGTATATTGTAAATATATAAATTAGAGTTTATTTTATTATATTTTGTGTAAATTAATAAAAAGATAATATAATTTTTTTAAATGTGATTATTTTTTAAAAATTATTTTGGGGTGAACTCATAAAATGAGTGGGTACAGATAATCGTGATAAAATAATAATTTGGGAGTGAACTCATAAAATGAGTGGGTGCATATAACCGTGGTAAAAAAAGATTTAGGGGTGAACTCATAAAATGAGCGGGTGCAAATAACCGTGGTAAAAAAATGATTTGGGGGTGAACTCATTAAATGTGTTAAATGTGTAAATGCAGATAATTATAGTAAAAAATAATTTGAGAGGTGAACTAATTATATGAATGGGTATAGATAATTTGAATTAAAAAAAAAATGAAATTGAGGAGGTATGCACCATGCACTTGCATGCATACAAGTATTTGGCTAATTTCAATCATTCTTTTTAAGCCTTTTATCTTACCGTTAATTCTTATCCTATAAATAAGATTTTGACTTTTTCCAAACAAAAAAATGTGCACATTTTGTTTCATATCTTTAAATATTGTGTAATTATTTATTTCTTTATTGAGTCATTCTAAGAGCATCTCAATCACAACATCAAATATCCGACTTTGTTTACATCATTGTTTTAATTACGGGTCTTCAAAGACATTAATTATAAAATCACATGTAAAATGTACACAATATTTAGATAAGTGTTTACTAATAAACTATAAATTTAATTATAATGACTTAATTAGATAAATTTGATGATATTAATAATATACCATAAAAATTCAAAATTTGTTATCTTAAATAAATTAGGTAAATTGAATTTCCTAAAATTACTCTATAAAACAATTGCATTTTTATTTATTTAATAATAAAGATTCCCTTTGAGGGGAACCATGTTCCCGTACCAATTTTACTTCAAATAACTAAATATTCGTTCATACTAATTTTGGGAGATATTGAGTTGATCAATATTTATTTATAAATTAATTAAAGAATATTTTTAAATTAAAATTTCAAATTTAAAAGACTCTATATTATTGAAGTCAATTATACAAACTATAATTTTGCACGTTTACCGTGTTATATCATATATTTGTACATATTTGATTGCATAAATTAATATTTGATTAATTAATTAATTAATATGAAATAGTCACGATTAAGCAAGATTTTTAGACTATCAATAAAATAATTTTTGAATTAGCAAGATCTATAAAAAAGATAACAAACTTATCAAATTTTCGAAATTTATGGGAGTAATAATACGGACATAATGTAAAAATAAAAATATTGTTTTCTTTTAAAATTCAATATTTTCTGTATAAATATTTCCTTAATTTTTTAATAAATTTATCATTTTAAATAAATTAGGTAATGTTTTTCACGGTAATTTATTATATTAATTTTTTTTATAAATAAATTTATAATTCGCTGTAATTTATTATATGTATGATGTAATCTATATTAATACGACATTTAAATTTTCTATTGTTTTTAATAAAAGAAATTCCGTTTAAGAAATCTTTTAATTTTTTTAATTAATAAATTTAAATTAAACATATAATATATCTATTTCAACCCGTATTATTACGCTGGTCTTACACTAGTTTATACATGTATTATACAACATATATATCCTACCCTAATCACGTGACTTGTTTCTTATTTTTGAATTGGAACAGTTAATAAATACACCATTACTAATATATTTTTTTATTTCCTTTTCTATTTGAGTTTATTTTCATTGTTAAAACTTAAATTTTTTTTTTTTTTTCGACACCAAAGCAGTCTAGTTATTATTGGTGCATTGGCACGAAAAAGTGGGAAGCCCTTCCACAAAGTTTGGAGGGTCGTTCCAGTAATGAGAGGCTCCGTGTGAACGGGAGGCCCGAGCAAGTTCGTGCGCCATAGAGTTGGCGTCCCTTTTGACAAATAGGACTGAGTAATGTGTATTGGGGAGCACTTTGGCTCTGCATGTTGCGACTAGGTCTCCCAGCACTGTGTTGTCGGTGGAATGGGAGTTTATTGCATCAATGACGGTTTTGGCATCCCCCTCAAATTGCACCTGGGTCCACCCTTCGTCAATTGCCCAGTTGATGGCTTCGAGTATGCCTTGGGCTTCCGCTTCGTCGACCTGCATGATACCTCTGTGGAGTTTTGTTTTTGCCTTCAGGAACAAACCCTCATTGTTTCTCGCAACCATGCCTATACCCGTGTTGTGGGAGTTTGCGAACAGGGCCGCGTCCACGTTGATTTTCATATAATCTATGGGTGGGGGGTGCCATGCTGCGCACTTTGGGGCGGTTCTCGGGACCTGGCTGAGCGCGGGGGTTGATCGGGTGGCATTCCATTCTGCCCAATAAGCAGCAGCTGCCGTCACTGCGTTGATGGGGGTACGACATTGGTTCTCCCATAGTTTGGAGTTCCTTTCCTTCCACACTTGCCATAAGATCATGGCAATATTTGCGGCTACTGACTTGACAGGGCTATTAAGCAGGCTGAACAACATGTCGTTGAAGGTGTCTGCGCGTTCAGCCTCCAGCTCTAGCTTCGTCCCGAGGCCTGATAATCTCCAACAATTGACGGCGAAATCACATTCGTAGAATATGTGCCAGTTTGATTCCGAGCTTGTGTTGCATAGGACACAATGGCTTTCCGTGACTACTCTCATTTGGAGGAGATTTACTCGGTGTGGGAGGACATTTCTAGCGATCCGCCAAACGAGGTCCTTGACTTTTGGCGGGACATTTAGTTTCCATATTAGGTTCCAGTCCCCATCGCTCCCCTGCGGTTCCGGGCATATCATTTTTGCTGCTCTTTTGTACGCCGATCGCACGGTGTACCTTCCGCTTTTGTCGAAATGCCACATAACTCTGTCGACTGCGTCTCTCGGGGGTAATGCCATATTCAAGATTCGATCGGCGTCGGCTGGTAGTAGCTCCTGGATTAGTTCGCTATCCCAAGTGTTCATGTCCGCGTCGATAAGTGCCGAGACATGCAGTTCTTCAAGACCTTCGACTTCCTCAGAGTTGACTCGAAAGTTGTCATCGTCCCGTATCCAGGGGCTGTGCCATATACTGATGTTATTTCCGGTTCCTATTTTCCATCTAACCCCATTCCGGACGAGGTCTTGGGCTGCGTGTATACTTTTCCATGTGTAGCTGGGATTCCAGCCGTGTTTCGCCTCGAGGAAGTCGGAATTTGGGAAATATCTGGCTTTAAGGACTTTGCACACAAGAGAGTCGGTGTCTGTTAAGAGGCACCAACCCATTTTGCCCAAGAGAGCTTTGTTGAAGGCGTGGAGGTTCCGGAAGCCCCTGCCTCCCTCTGATTTACTTGTGCTGATTTTTTCCCATTTCAGCCAATTCAGGCCTTTAGTATTGCCCCGCTTGCTACCCCACCAGAATTTATTGAGCATGATGTGGAGCTCGTCGACCAAGGTCGAGGGTAGGAGGAATGTCGTCATGCAATATGATGGGATTGCCTGGGCTGCAGCTTTAATGAGCACTTCTTTTCCTGCTTTCGATATGTTTTGCCTTTGCCAGCCTTGCAACTTCGACCACATTCTGTCTTTTATGTACTGGAATATCTCTTTTTTTTTCCTCCCTATTAGTGAAGGGAGTCCAAGATATTTACTGGTGTTTATGGTGTTTTGCACTCCCAGCAAGTTTTTTATCAGGGCCCTTCTGTTTTCAGTGACATTCTGGCTGAAGAATATCCCAGACTTGTTATAGTTCACGGCTTGTCCGGAAACATTCTCAAACTCGTCTAGGATTAGCCGCATGTGGGCTGCCTCCTCGGTCGTTGCTCTGCAGAACAACATGCTATCATCTGCGAATAGTAAGTGTGAGACCTGTGGCGCATTCCTGCTGACTCTCGCCCCGTGGAGGGTGCCCGCTTGATTTGCATTATTAATCGCTGCTGAGAGGCCTTCTGCACAAAGGATGAATAGATAGGGGGATAGGGGATCCCCTTGTCTGAGGCCTCTGTGGGGGGTAATCGGGCCTACGAGCTCATCGTTGACTTGGACCGTGTACGAGACTGATTTGATGCACATGTTCATCCAATCGATCCAAACATTCGAGAAACCTAGTTTTCGTAGAATGTTTTCCAGGTAATTCCAGTCAACCCGATCGTATGCTTTGCTGATGTCGATTTTCATGCATACATCCCCTCTGTTGCCCTTTCTTTTGTTCTTCATCATGTGTAGCGTTTCAAACGCTACAATCACATTGTCTTGGATGTTTCTGCCTGTTACAAAGGCGGATTGAGCCTTGTCGACTAAACCTGGTAGGACCTTTTTGAGTCTGTTGCACAGGACCTTCGATATGATTTTATAAAGGACATTACATAACGAGATAGGCCTAAGGTCACGTACCGATTGAGGGCTTTCCACTTTAGGTAGGAGGACGATCGTTGTATTGTTAAGGGGGTGGGGAAGTTCCCTGTTGTTCAGCCATTCCACTGCAGATGTGAAGATGTTCTGTCCAACTGTGCCCCAAAATTTGCTGTAGAAGTTTGGATTGAATCCGTCCGGCCCGGGCGCAGTGTCCGTCTTCATTTGTTTTATGGCTATTTTGAATTCCTCCATGGTGAACTGCTCAGTTAAGCACATGTTTTGCTCTTCGGATATCAAAGGCTGGATGGGCTGTAAAAAATCCTCATCGTTTCCTCTACTGTGATTGGCACTGAAGAGGTCTGTGAAATAATTTTTCACAAGGGAACAGAGCCCGTCTTGCGTCTCTACCCACTGCCCTTCATCATTTTGCAGCTTTATGAGTTTTTTCCTTTTCTTCCTGGTGGTAGCGGTTTGGTGGAAGAATCTCGTGTTTAGGTCCCCTTCGGTGAGCCAATGCACCTTGGCCCTTTGCCTCCAGAAAATGTTTTCGTCTTTTAGGATGATGCCCAGTTCGCGTCTTGCTTGTTCGTATTCCATACGCGATTGCAGATTCGACTCCCCCTGGAGGCAGTTGATGCGTGCTTCCAGCCTTCGTTTCTGGGCTCGGAATTTATAGTCCACACTAGACCCCCAGGCGACTAGGGTGTCGCCCGTACCTTTGAGTTTTCGCAATGTGTCAGCGTCTGTATTTTATGTCCAGCTTCTGCGTATTACCTCCCCAATACTTGGTTCTGAGAGCCAACGGTTTTCGAACCTAAATTTGTGCCTGTTGATTCTGGTGCTGGCTGGCTTTGTGTTGAGTAGGATCGGATTGTGGTCCGAGACTGGTGCAGTCAGGTTGTCTAGAGTTGCATTCGGGAATTTCGAGTGCCATTCCGGGTTTCCCATTGCCCTGTCCAATCTCTCTTCAACCACTGGGAGGGGGGCTCGGCCACGGCGCCATGTGAATTTATAGCCCGTGAGGGGCACATCGCTTAGGCGGCAGTCCACTATTGCTTCCCGGAAGCCTCGGTATAACCATGGTGGGTGGGGTACTTGGCCTTTCTTATCATCTGGGAACATGAGGTCATTGTAGTCTCCAATACATGCCCATGGGAGGTTGTCTGTATTCGCAAGTTGTCGGAGCAAGTTCCATGATTGCCTTCTATTGTGTCTTTCAGGAAAACCATAGTAGCCTGTGAGGCGCCAATTTCCTTCGTTCTCACTTATAAGGAGATCAATGTGATTCCGAGAGTAGTTCAAAACAGTGCACAAATTATTATTATTCCAAAGTACTGCAATGCCCCCACTGTGGCCAATACAATCAATCGAAAAGCACGAATCAAAATGGAGTTTAACACGTAGAGATTCTAGTCTAACACCAAAGGACATAGTTTCAAATAGGAAGATAACATCCGGGCGTCGTCTTTTCACAATGTCACATATTGTCGGAACTGTAGCGGGAGCGCCCAAACCTCTACAGTTCCAGCTTAGGGCGATCATTGACCCCGGCTGGCACCCGAGCCGGGGCCAACCGATAAAAAAGGCTCTGTGTTCTCGATGCTGTCTTCCTCATTTGGCTCCTGCTCTGTCTGTGTATGGTTTAGCCCCTGGTGTTGCGTATCTTCAGTCCGTCTTCGCTTTTTTTGCTCCAGGTACTCAAATGTGGCAATCATACCATCCACGTAGTTTGAGTTGAACACGGGATTGGTGGTAAGTGTGTCGCGGGATTGTCTCCCCCAAGGAGTTGTAACTGCTCCTGAAGTGGCGTGATTGAATGAGTGGTTGACTGCCAGGGCTGAAGTCTCGCCCCTTTCCATATTTGGGCCTTGATTGGTGTGATCCTCATTAATGTCTGGGTTGTCGTTACCTTGATTTTCGTCCTCCGTCGCCGAGGCGTCGGCCTCCCCACCGGTGTTGTTTTCTTGATTTAGCCATTTGTCCCCTGGGAGAGTTGAGTTTCTCCTCTCCGGCGCCACTAGCTCCTTACCCCAGTTTAATTTCGCATTTTCGTCGTTCGCCTCGAAGTACTCAGTGCAAAAGCTTAAGGTATGGTCCATGTGACCACAGAAAAATCAGAATCTTGCAAGGCGTTCGTATTTGAACGTGACCTTGGTGGCCCTTCCGTCTGCGTGGCGAATCACTTTGTGCCTTTTGAGGGGTATTCTGATGTCGAGTTCGATGCGGAGGCGCATGAATGGTCTCCAGATTGCTCCTTTGTTTGAGGTGTCGTACCCTATGAATTTGCCTATGAAGTTCCCCAGAGCTACTCCGAATTCTTCGGAGAAGTAGCCAATAGGGACATCATAGACCTGTACCCAGAATGGAACTGACGTGAGTGGTATCGTGTTTGGTATTTCTCCTATTGTTAACCGGTTGATAACTATCAGATTGGTACCAATCATCCATGGGCCACCCGTTGAAATTCTGGCCATGTCCATCTTGTGGTTGAACTGGGCCAAAAATCTACCGTTGCCAATATCTCTAATGGCCACTCCCCTTGCTGGTCTCCAGAGGCTAGCCAGCCTGCTGCGTGTTAGGTTGAAGGAGAGGTTTGGATCGGTGAGAAATCTCCCCACTATGCTGAGGTGCACAGTTGCCGTGGTGTTTTGGGTATTGGGGGCATCGAAATCCAATTCCTCATTTTCATCTGAGATGTTGAGTCTGTCCATGGTGTATGCATCCAGTGTTCTATTGCCTCGTTAAATAGCCTTCAATTGATCTTCGTAGTGATGGCCCGATCTCAAATCGCGGCTAACCAGTGGTGGTGATTCGAATATCCCTGATTTGTAGCAGTTGGGCGGGGACTGGCGATTCGGGGTGTTTTGATTACCAGTGGAAACTTCAGCAAATCTTTGGGATTCGGTGTATCAGCTTGATACGGCTCTCAACGCCGGAGAGAAAACCCTCATCATCCTTGTTAAAACTTAAATAGAAACTAAAATAGAAACTATTGTTAAAACTTAAATAGAAAACAATATTTCTTCCAAATAAAATTGATTGCGGCCCAATTCACTTTTCCAAATCAATTTCCTTGTTTATAGATTTTTTTCCTCGTTTATAGAGTTAATCGAATATTTCTAAGTTTATATACATAGGGAATATAACGAGTCCTTTTAACTTAAAATCTATACACCTAATATATATATATATATATATATATATACCCTTCGTCCCTTCAATTTTTCTGAATTAATCTAAAATATTTACAGATTAGAAGACTGCAGAAAAAAGATACATACAAGGTTGGTGATTAATTTCGTGTTTAAATGATAGATACATGCTTCATATAATTATTACTTATATGATTTGATCAGATATTTTTAATCCAATTAAGATTAAATTGCTGATTTTTTTTTCATAAAAGGTATTAAATATATGATTAATTTCGTGTTTAAATGATAGATACACATCTGCTTCATATAATTATTACTTGTATAATTTGATCAGATTTTTTTAATCCAATTAAGATTAAATTGCTGATTTTTTTTCATAAAAGGTACGGATGGAGTACAATATTATGTCAATTTTTTTTTTAATTTATTTATTCAATGCACGTATTCGTAACATGGTTTGCAATTTCATGATCCTCTTTGTTGTTTCTAGGGTTTTAAATGGAGCTCCTAGAAGATATGATTCAACACATACAATCTTTTCTAAATATAAAAGAAGCTACTCGAACAACTCTCATCTCCAAATCATGGAACAAAGTGTGGGTAACTCGCAATAATCTTAATTTTTCCTTATTAGACTTTGTCTTTCAAGGTGACTTTATCAAAGTCACGGAGAGGACTTTGGAAAGATACGAGGAATCGAAACAAAAGATTCAGAGCTTCAGACTAGTTCTAAAAGAACCTTCCAATGAAGGTTCGTCATTTATGACGCGGGATATGATTTCTTTGGGTATTGAATGTATCAAGAAAGCAATGAAACTTGGTCCTACTTATGTCCATATTGAAGTTCCATGGTGGTCTGAAATTTTTATTTTACCATGTGAGGTGTTTGAATCAGTATCTCTCGTCGACTTATACTTTGTTGGTGGCAAAATTGATGGGCAGGCCCTCAAGGTTAGTTGTTCCAGACTTGAAGCCCTTAATTTATGTCAAGTCTATATACACGATAATATCATTTTGGATATAATTTCGATGTGCCCCTTGATCGAGTATTTGGAATTATGTTATTGTCGTTGCCCATATTCTTCAAGAAGGTTAGTATTGAAATCGGGATGGGGTGTAAATGATTTACGTAAATTGAAAATATTGTCGTTGTATGATGTGGAAATTGGTGAAGGGCTTTTTCGTGCCGTGTCTAAATCTCCTTATCTCGAGAATTTGAGTCTTACATGTTGTACGGGCTTTGAAGAAATACAAATTTGCAGCGATTCACTTGAGTCCATAACCATATTTTGTAGTGACGAGCAGAGGATATTAAGGGCCAAGTTTGATGTTCCCCGAATTCGCAAGTTTGTGTTTATTCATTGTTCGTGTGTGCCTTCTCTTTGTTTTAAAACTAATTCAAGGAAATGGGAGTCTATAATATCTTTTCCGCACAATGTTTATTCTTCAAGATCCATTGTCAAATTCAGAAAATTTCTATCGGAGTTGAGCTCTTCCAAAATTTATTTCGAACTCTCAACTAATATTCCTCGAGAGGAGGACGAGGGGGAGGAGAATGTGATAGGAGGTTTACCAAAACCACCCATGGTGGATACTTTTGCGTTGACATTTTCCCATTCACCATTTTCAATTGAATCCAATGCTTTAAAGGATTTATTTTTGAGTTGTCGTCCAAAAGCCATAACTCTATGTGTATGTATGAAACCCTACGATTTGGCGAAGCTCATTTGCTACACAACAATAAAAGAAGAGCGTGAAATTCGAAATAAATCTTCATTACATGATCTTGAAAAAGTAGATGTTAAAATTTCCGGACAAATTGCATGGACATGGAGCCGTGGCTGCCCTGTGCCCACAAACACACAAGATGAGGGTGACGAGTTTTCCTACTGGTATGATAAACAAGTTTGTCTCCAATGGAGATGAGGGTGACAACTTTTGACACATTGAATTCTTTTCATTTTATCGTATTATTTACTTAACGTACGGATTTTTATCATTTTAATTATGTATGTTTGAGAGTTTTTTCATATATTATAATTTTGTTCTTAATTTTTATTTAATTTGCTAAAGCAATTTATTTGTTTATATATATACGTACTATCATTGTCATTCCAATTCAAATTGCGTGTGACAAACTAAGAGGCTCTTAAATTGTGCTTGGTGGAGAGAATTTGAAAATGAAGTTAAAAATTATTCATATGAGGTAGTAATTTGTCCAAAAAAAAAAACTTTCAAAATGTTTAATGGTTAATTGTTAAAGAGTTAAAATGGCATCAAATAAAAAATGGAAGGAGTATAATTTAGTTTAATTTGTCCATCTTTTTTAATGATCACATAATCATATCGTTAAATTTTCTTATTTACACATGCGAGGGATATGACTTAAAATCTCTACACCATATTAATAAATACACCAGTAATATTACTATTTTTTTTCTAAATTAATTTTACCATTGGGTGTTCTCATAAAAGCTGGATGTGCGTATAACTGTGCACCTATATTTCTTCTTTAACATGGACCGCTAATAATTAATTATAAATGGGCTGCTGAAACTTAATTTTGTGGGTTGCATAAATTGTAATGATTGCGACCCAATTTTGTCTTCCAAGTCAAAATCTTATGTTCAAACAGATTAGTTGAATTTCCTTGTTTATAAACTTAATAATTGTATATTTCTAGATTTATTATACTTTGTTCGTTGTTTCTATATATGATTAATTTCGTGTTTAAATGATAGATATATTTGCTTCATATTGTTATTTGTATGATTTGATCAGTTTTTATAAAAGGTACGAGAACAAAATTGATGAATGGAGGAAATAGAATATTATATATCAAATTTTGATTTTTGTTTATTTATTCAATGCACGTATTAGTAACATAGTTTGCAATTTTATAACCCCCTTTGTCTCTAGGGTTATTAATGGATCTTTCAGAAGAGAAGATTCAACACATACGATCTTTTCTAAATACAAAAGAAGTTGTTCGAACAAGTATCCTCTCCAAATTATGGAACAAAGCTTGAGTAACTCGCTCCAATCTTGATTTTTCTTTATTAGACTTTTAAAAGTCAATTGATTTTATCAAAGTCACGACGAGGACTTTGAAAAGATATGAGAAATCGAAAATAAAGATTCAGAGATTTAGACTGGTGTTAAAAGATCGTTCCAATAAAAATGTGTCATTTATGTCGTGGGTAATGATTTCGTTGGGTATTGAATGGATTAAGAAAGCAATGAAACTTGGTGTTATTGATGTCGATATTGAAAAATTTCAACGGTTGTGTCAATATGATAAGAGGTTTACCTAAACCACCCATGGTGGAGGCTTTGTCGTTGATATTTAAGCATTCACAAATTTTCAATGGAATCCAATGTTTTAAAGGATTTATTTTGGAGTTGTCGTCCTAAAGCCATAACTCCTTGTTTATGTATGAAACCCTACGATTTCGCGAAGCTCAATTTGCTACACAACAGTAAAAGAAGAGCGTGAAATTCGAAATACATCTCCATTACATGATCTTGAGAAAGTAGATGTTGAAATTTTCGACAAACTGCATGGACGTGGAGCCGCGATTGCCCTGTGTCCACAAACACAGAAGATGATGGTGACAAGTTTACCAACTAATGGTGTGATACACAAGTTTGCCTCCAATGGAGATGAGAGTTTTGATACAATATTGAATTCTTTCCATTTTATCATTTTATTACTTAATGTACAGATTTTTATCATTTTAGTTATGTCAGTTAGTTTCATATATTATAATTTTGTTCTTAATTTGTATTTAATGCAATTTATTTGTTCACATTCTATTATCATTGTCATTTCAATTCTCATTGCATATAACTAAACTAAGGCCTCTTAAATTGTGCTAGTTTGTAAAAAATAAATAAATGAGTAACTTCCATTGAAACATATATATAAATAGGTAAGTATATATATTTAATGTTTAATGATTAATTGTTTCATAAGAAATCATCAAATAAAAAATGGAAGGAGTATAATTTAGTTTAATTTCTATACATCCTTGTTTATAGATTTGTCTTTTGTAATTATCATATACTAGTATGATTATATAATTGTATTTTCTTATTTATCCTAATCACGCCACTTGTTTCTTCTTTTTGAATTAGAAGAGTTAATAAATACAACATTAATATTACTATTTTTTTTTCTAAACTAATTATACCAGTGGGTGTTCTCATAAAATCTGTGTGTGCTGTAAATTAATTTTGTGGGCTGCAGTGCGGCCCAATTCAGTCTTCCAAGTCAATTCGGCAGCGGCCACGGATAAATGTCCCCCCAATTATTATGTGTTCACCCCTTAGATGTCTTCACCCCTCACATATGAGTTCACCCACCTCTTATTTTCCAAAATTACCCTCCTTACTCATAAACCCTAATTTTCCTCCTACCTCACCCCCCTTTTTTGGATTTCTCTTCACCATGGTTCGATTTCTCACTCACTACTCACTACTCAATATATATGTAGTGTATTTCGTTTCCGAGTTTTTTTATACCCTAGTAGTAGTAGATGACTACTTCAAGTTCACATGGGTTGTCTTTCTATTCAAGAAGAGTGAGGCACTGATAAGACTCTCTGAGCTGTTAAAGAAGATCCAAAACGAAAATGGAGTTGTTAATATGATTGGTAGAATAGTTCAAAATCATGCACATAATATTATTATTCCACAAAATAACCAAGCCTGCACTACGGCTTACATAGTCAACTGTAAAACATGATTCAAAATTAAGCTTGACTCTAACATCCTTTAATTTGACTCTAAAGAATAATGTTTGGGACAAGAAAATAATATCGGGTCTTCGAACTCGAACGAGCTCACAAAGGGTCGGACCTGTAGTTGGTTGACCCAAACCCCTACAGTTCTAACTTAGGATTTTCATTGATCCCGGCTGGCCCCCGAGCCGGGACTTGCCAATAAAAAATGGAGCTCGTTGTCTGATGCATGGGATTGGGGGTTTCCATGCAAGACAACTTGCCTCTTCCTCTTCATAATTTCTAGTAGAGATGTGTCCTCCTCGTCATTTGCAGCATTGGAATCACTTTCCTCAAAGATGTGATTCGAGACCACAACACTAATGATATCGGGTCCACCTTCATTAATTTCCTCCATAACTGTCTAATCGACCCTTCCCGAATTGGTGTGAGGGTAGGGTTTATTGTGTTGACTTCCATTGTCGTTACCCCTTGATGCACAATTAATGTCATTATTACCTCCTTGATTTCCGGAAGCTGCGTTACTGCCCAAATCCTTCTCTCTCCTCAACCACTTATCGCCGACCATTACCGGTTTTCGATGATCCGAAGTGAACAGAGTGGTCCCTCATTTTAAGTCCTCTTCACCAGTGTTGGCGTCAAACCACGCCATGCATAGGCTAACTGAATGATCCAGCTTCCCACAATAGAAACATAATTTGTTCAACCTTTCATACTTAAAATTTACAAATGAGGACGCACCACTCCCCATACGAATTGTTCTAGATCGCTTCAAAGGTTTGGTAACATCAATCTCCACTCGTAGCCACATAAACTGCCTCCATGCCGCACCTCGATTGGTAGCATCATACTCAAGGAACTTACCCACAAATTACCAAGGGCTTGCCCCACTTGTTCATTAAAGCACCCCACTGGGATATCATAGACTTGGATCCAAAATGGGACACTCTCCAACGGGACTCGAAGTGGAACTTCCCCAATTTTGAGAGGATTGAAGAATAAATAGATGAGGCCCGACAGACCATGGCCCCCACCCATTATTACTCTCTTGAAATCCATGTCGTGGGCAAATTGAGAAAGAAATCTACCCTCACCAATATCCTTAATAGTCACCCCCGAATCGGTCTCCAAAGGTTAGCAATACGACTCCTGGTGAGATTGAAGGACATATTGTGATCAGAGAGAAATCTCCCAATAATGTTGAGGCCGAGAGATTCTTCCTAAGTATTAAAGTCTCCATCTCCCAAGTTTAGTTCGTCTTCCTCATCACTCAATATGTTGAGATTCTCCATCAGATAAAATTCACAAGAAGAGCATGGAATAAATAATAACCCAATTTGAGATCGTGTCTTGATCGATACAAGAGCATATCAAGAGAAGATCCAAAATAATAATGCTAAGGATCTCAAAACACTAAATCACCGATTCTCCACATAATGTAACGGGATGAAAAAAATTCCCACAGATTCAACTAATAAAAAAGCATCGACTCTCAACTAGGAGAGATAATATGGGTTGTCTTAGTTTTTACATTATTTCCCATATGGAAGGCAGCTTATGAATGCATACAAGAATCTATCTTAGCAATAATATTTGACAAATAATATAAAAAAAGTACCAAATTTAAGAGGAAATTAATAATTACTAGGAGAAAAAAATTATTGCATTCCAATTCCTATTTAAGTCATATTCCAAACAATTCAACAAGTCTTCAAGCGAGGCGGGTCTTGAAACAAGACTTACCCGTCCCAGATCCGTCCCGTTTCCATCCCTAGTTAGATACATGCTTATGAATTTGTTTTTACATTTTAAAGATGTTCATTTCAATAGAAAATTTAGTTTTTTTTTAAGTAATAGAAATTTGAGTTGAAATATCATATTTGTCCAAAAATAAAATAAAATTATGTATGAAGTTGGAGTATTGTTATTTATATGTTATAGTAGTACTATTATATGTGAAAAACTACAATAATATATTATACTCCCTCCGTCCAATTTTATTATGCTCACTTCTCCGGGCACGGGTTTTAATGAATATCGATTAGTTTATTCATAAAGTAGATAAGTTGAGGGTATGATAGAGTATTGTGGGGTCCATTTGTAAATAAATGATTGTTTATGAATAAAATGAATGGCAAAGTGGATAAATAAGTGATGGTAGGAGGGTGAAGATAAAGTAGTATGAATAGTATTGTTTCCAAAAAGAGTATGTGCATAATAAAATTGGACAACCAAAAAATGAAAGTGAGAATAATGAAATTGAACGGAGTAAGTATATATATATATATAAAATATACTATTTCGTTTTGAAAAGATAGTCCATTTTCATTTTTCACACAGATTAATAAAACATTTTGAACATATAAAGTTTACACTTATATTTGTGTTATACCTCTATTTAATGCTAATGACCAATATTAATGATCATTAAACATGGTTATTTTAGACAAATATGTTGTCTAAAAGAAAAGCGGACTATGATTTAAGGCAAGTAAATAAATAAATAGTGACAACCATTTTTTTAGACGGAGAAAGTATTATATGCAATATATATTAAAATTAATAATCCATCCCTCATAAAATTATATTTTCAATTTTTTTCTTACAAATCAACAAAACATTGTTTATTGTTCTAAAAACTTTCAAATATACCATTATTTATAGAACATTAGGAGTAATAAAACCCTATTTTCTCTCATACACTCTCTAAAGACAACGAAGCTATATTTTTGGACAAAAAAAAAAAAAGAATACGAAATATAATTTTAGGATAGACGAAGTATATAACATAGGGTCAAACAGTTAAGTTTAGTGCGGATCAAATCTAAAGCGATATCCAAATCCCTACGTGGCCCGACAAGGCAAAGGACGAGACGATTTAAATATCGAGATGAAGTTGTCGTCCTAAATAAATGCTTAGAAAAAGGTAAATTGTAATAAATGAAATTAAGTACAAAATGAAACGGCCCTTTGTCATGAATGGATTCAGCGAATAGGGGAGTACCTCGCGCATCGAGAGTTGTACCATAAGAAAAGCAGTGGAATTTGAAATCAAACTTGTCACGTAGAAAGCGCAGCTTTCTTCACGTTTTGTACTATGTAGTCCCCACTCTCTCACACCATCCGCATACCAAACCTTTTTTTCCCAATTCTAGAGAGAGAAACAAAACCCCTCCGTACCCCCTACCATTTTCGTCTCTTCTACTCCGCACGGATTTTTCTCGCAGATCAATTCATTTTCACTCTTGCAATTCTTTCCTTTACTTGATTCAAATCCGATTCTTGATTTTTTCCGATTATTTATGAAATTGGGGAATGGAGTACGTGGGTAGAAGGGTGAAGAAGAAGTTTCAAGGGCACGGAACGTTCTTCGGTTTGGTCCAAGCGTACGAACCGGCAACTGGTTTTTTCAAGATCGTTTATGACGACGGAGATTCCGAGGAATTGGAGCTGATGGAAGTCTCTTCGCTCTTGGTCTCCGACGAGCCTCTGCCCGAATCTTCTGCTGAGAAGCCCGGGCGCCAGCCGAAAAGGCGGCGGCGCATTGTTAGTGAAGGTACGACTGATAATAGCTTAGTAAACGAGGGTTTAGTTTGTGACAATTTGGTAGTTAAAGATGGGGAACTTGACTTGAATTTGAATGATGGTGCGTCTAACTGTTTGCGTGATGGTGATCATGAGGGTAATGCTGTTGGTGGTGGAGCTAAGTTGCATGACTTGGATTTGAATGAGGGGGTGACTTTAGAGTTGGATGAGGGGTTATGCTTGAATGAAGAGATAATTGTAGAATGTCAGGGAGAAAAGAAGGAAATAATTGATTTGAATTTGGATGTAAATGGGGATTTGAATGATGTGAGAGAAGGGCGTCGTTTTGACTTGAATTTACAGTTAGTAGAGGATGAGGTGAAGATTTTGGATAATTATGAGGGGCAAGTGGGAGCGAATGAGAGGGTGTTTACTGGAAGTCGTATGCAGATTAAAGAAGAGATGGTGGAGAATGATAGGATGGGAAACTCAGTAAGTATGGATGAAGATAAAGCGGATCTTATTGTAAACAAAGAGACTGAAGCAGATAACCAGTTAAAGAAGTGTGCCACTGCTGTTGATAATGAAAATGTTGCTCCAGTAAGTGTCCAACCGAAGAAAAGGGGTAGAAAGAGAAAGACTCTGCCAAATGCTAATACTGAATTGGCCACATCACAGGCGCCAACAGTGGATTTTGAATCTGAGAAAATGGATTTAGAGTTGGAAAGAAGAGACGGGACCCCATCAATAAATAATGGTGATTCAGTTTGTCATGATAATGGAAATTCTGAAAGTGTAGTGACAAAGAGAAGAGGTAGGAAGAGAAGAGAGCTATCAGAAAACGATAATACCTTGACTACTCCTGACACAGGATTGAGAAGGAGCAGTCGTAGAGCAAAACAAGCTGCCCTTTCTGGTGAAGATCTAGTGTCTAATGCAGCAGTTCTGGAGTGCATTAGTCATCAGTTGTCTTCTCCAGCAATCAGCATTGTATCTGATGAAAAGATTACGGTGGCAGCTCTAAAAAAATCTTCAGAAGATGTTGTTCTTTCTCCAAAGGTGGAATTGCCACCACCTTCATGCAACTTGAACTTCGATGGAGTTTCACTGTTTGATTTTCTTTCTATTTATACATTTTTGAGGTCATTTAGTACTTTGTTGTTCCTAAGCCCCTTTGGATTGGATGATTTTGTGGCCTCCGTTAAATCTAATGATTCATCATTATTATTTGATTCTGCACATGTTTCTCTGTTAAGAACATTGCGTAAGCATTTGGAGTGTCTCTCAGTTGAAGGATCTGACTCTGCATCTGATTGTCTCAGGTATTACATTAACTCTTGCTAGAGATCTTATACTTATGAATCAATATTTAACTAACCATTTTGTGATTTTTATCTAGGTCGCTCAATTGGGATTTTCTTGATTTGATCACATGGCCAATGTTCGTTGTTGAGTATCTGCTATTCTACCGACCTGGGTATATTCCCGGTTTAGACCTTTCTCAATTGAAGCTTTATCAGGATGACTACTACAAACTACCGATTTCTTCAAAGATTGAGATCATGCGTCATCTTTGTGATGATGTAATCGAAACTGAAGCCTTCAGGTCAGAATTGAACAGAAGGATGCTCGTTTCAGACCGACAAATAGATTTGGAACGTAATTTGAAATATGATGGCACCAAGAGAAGAAAGAGTGCAGTGGATGTTGCTAGCACTTCCTGCATTACTGAAGAGGATGCTGAGGAACGAGCTGATTCAAACATTGATGAATGTTGTTTGTGTAAGATGGATGGGAATTTGATATGTTGTGATGGTTGCCCTGCAGCATATCATTCAAGGTGTGTAGGGATTGTCAGCAGCCTTTTGCCTGAGGGTGATTGGTATTGCCCCGAATGTGCGGTTGAAAAAGATAAGCCTTGGATGAAAGTGAGTAATAAGGCAATTCGAGGAGCGGAGCTGTTGGACATTGATCCTTATGGACGACTATATTATAGCTGCTATGGCTACCTTTTAGTGTAAGTTCCATTTTATATAGTTATCTAAAACATATTCTGTTCGAAATAGCTTACGTGAATCTGGTCACTCTTCATCTTCTTCTTTTCTTTTCTATTGCAAGTTTAGTTTCAATATTGGTAATTATGCTTTTAGTGGGAGAAGCACAATTGCAGATGCCTTTTTTTGTTCGTTTCCTCTAACAAGCCTATAATATTAACTGTAGTAATTGACCTTATCCAATTATCAGTTACCTAAGAATGAGAAGCTATGACGTGTGTGCAGTAGTAGTCTATATACTTATTTTACTTGCACGGTAATTTTATAATTTGCTTGAATAAAAAGGTTAGTGATTAATTTATAATTCATATCTTCAGAGTAAAGATTCTTATTTATATGTTGATTTTATTTTACCTTTTGCATTAATTGGACGCGGCTTAACTTTATCCGTGAATTTTTTTTTTCCGTCCAGCATCATATCTATTAAATCTTCTCATAAAAGTCAAGCTTTTACTTATTTTGTGCCACACTGCCACATATCTTGGAATGCAAATTTGTCCCAAAAGTGTCACAACTATAACTGAGATTATTGAAATCTGGGACAAGAACTATTGCCTGCATGAATTTTAAGTGGAACTCAGTGAAGTATGATTTATCAAGGACTGTATGAATAGGTTCCTCTATTGGTGAATAATCATTATGATATTTGACTGCAGTACTCACGTGTCAGAATACATGAAAGCTTACACCTTATTTATTCAAATTTACTATGGTAGCTTGTAGTTTGATTAGAGCTTGGTGTGGCTTTATTGAAGCTTAATCATAGGCTGTTGGGTGGCCAAGTGTTCATACAATTTTCATGTGGTCCTTCATTTTCCTGGTTTCATTACCTTTTGAGTATCATTTGTATTTTATTTTAACTAAGGTGACATTTGGTCAATTCGCAGCAGTATTCCGAAAAGTAGCTGATTGAAGATGATAATTTTTGCTAAATATGTTCTTTTTAGTTGTCGTAAACAGTTAAAAGAAGTAAATTTCTATCAGACGTCGTCAATGACACCGTCTATATATTCTTTTGACTATTTTGGTTATTTCATAGACAAAATGATTAGTATAAAATTGAATAGTTTTCTCCTCTTCAGTCATCATGTCAGTTAACTTTAATTTTGCTTCGGTAAAGCTTAGTTAAAAGTATAGTATATTTTCTTATATTTCTTTCTTGATGGTATGAGTTTTATGACTACCTTTATATAGAAGGCCTTACCCCTTTCTATTCTTAAGATCTTTTGATATTGTACATGAATGTCTATGTATATTTGTTTGACCCCACAATTGCTTAACTTGCAGGTTAGAGTCATGTGATGAAAAATCCTTGTGTTGTGCCTACAGTAGAAATGACTTGCCTACCCTTATTGAAGTTTTGGAGTCATCACCGATTATCTATAGCACGTTAATAAATGCTATCTGTAAGAATTGGAATGTAGTTCGTGGGACCAGAAATGATTTGGACACTCGTTCCTGCTCTATACAGTCAGCTTTTCCTGAAAAAAAACAACTTCGAGGTATGCATTTAACGCCATCAGAACCTCTTAACAGGAGTGAAGTTTTTTCTGAAAAGAGATCTAATGGGAAGACTGGAAACAATGGATTAAACATGGAAAATCAGTTGGCAAGTTCTGAAGGATCACCTGAAGTCTCTCAGACTTTCATGAAGACAGATAACCTAAAAGATAGTGTGCTGGATCAATCAAAAGTATGCCCTGAGATTTCAGATTGTCATATTGTAGAGAAGCTTGTGAATGCTGGGGATGATTATGTGATTGAGACTTTTGTAAATACTGAAAAAGGGACGAATTATGTCAACTGCTATGAATTTGCTCGAACGGCAGCATTATATTACGAGGAACTGACTACGAAATCATTAATTAAGACACCTGAAGATGCCCAAAGATCCATTGAGGAAATCATCGCAGGACAGCTGAAGGTTGTATCAAATAGATTTGCTCAATTTTCTTGGTCAAATATTCAAAATTCAGTTGTCAATTTTAGGAAAGAACGATGTGGTTGGTGCGTCTATTGCAGAGCTGCTGAAGATGAAAGAGACTGCTTATTTTGTATGAATGATAGTTTTCCTGCTGTAGAAAGTTTTACATGTGAGGCTTTAGGAATTCAGTCTAGGAAAAATTTGAAAAGCCATCTTATTGATGTCATGTGCCATATCATATGCATCGAGGACCATCTGCAGGGTCTTCTGGTGGGCCCATGGTTAAATCCAGGCTATTCAATGATGTGGCGTAGAAGTGTTCTTGAAATGTCCGACATTGCTTCTCTGAAAAATCTGCTGCTCGAGGTACATATATGACCTCCTTTCTGTCTCTTTTACTCTCTAATTGTATTTACCTTCTGGGCTTGTAAATTATGTCTTTTGTTGCATACTTCTCTCTGGGATTCAATGTTTTAGGTAATTGAAAAGCAGATTCAGAGAAACCTGTTAAATTTATTTCGTAATAGAAAATATTTGGCTTTTCTTTTTGGGACTTGGGGGTAGAAGAATATTGTAAATGGAGACTAGTCATATTCTTTTATGGCTGCCATGAAATACATTGGTTATATGAGAAGACGAGAAACTCCTATGAAGCCTTAGTAACTCAGTTTGTCTTAATAAGACATCCTAGAGTAAATTGATGAAGTTTGTATAAGGTGATAATCAACATTGCAGCCCAGAATGGTAACAAATCCCAAAAAACCAACTTAAATAGAATAATAATCAAATAAAATTTATGCTCGTGAATGGCTTGGTTCATTTGATACCATTTATTTTCATCAATCCGTCTTAAACAATTATCCTGTTGGTTTTGCATACTCCATCGGCCAGGTCTATTATTACATTAAAGACAACCCTTGGCACATGTTTAATGTGCTTGCTGCACTTTGAATTGCTTATATTTCATCGAGAGTGTGGTATTATTATGAGTCAAGAAGAAACAATATGTAATGTTTGTCATTCCTATTTGAATTGAATGTTAACTTAAAATTGTCTGGAGCCAGACTGAGCAACCGTTATTGCCTCGTTGGAGGAAAATGAGTTTGGCTGTATTAACTGATGTTTCAGATTTGGAATTTTTTCATAAGAACATTTGAAACCTCGTACTCTGATGTTTCGCAGGCATGTCATTAGAGAACAGTGTATTTTATCTATATTTCTGTAACATAATGTGTTGGGATCTCTCATTTCAAATCTTTCTATGCACTAGAAATTCTGTTTCTTATCATAAAAAAAAAGGTCAATCATTACTTTTTTTTGGCCTAGTATTGCCAAATTGGTATAATTGATTATACTATTACTTTAAGTTCACTTTATATGTTCATTTATATTTCCTTCTTCCTGAAACATTTGATTTCTTATGAATAATGATGTTTCAAAGAAATTACATAAATTAAGGGAAAAAAAAGGTTTACCTGCCTGCCTCAAAAAATGTGTTTATAAGTTATAAGGTAGTCACACAATAGTTAATACCCATTCCATTTATTAGTATCTGAATCATCATATGACAAATAGAAGATAAATATAATGTTACTTGATATTGAATAATCTATCTATGCTTTTCTTGTTTGAGTGGCTTGCTACACTTTGAAGAACAAAAAAGCCACTAAAATCTGAAACTCAAGGAATGAATTACTCGACAGATCAGCATATTAATATATATGTGTTAAAACTTCTTTTTGATTTTTTTTCTCTACTTCGGGTGAGATCTCTAGGTCAAATATTTCAACGTAAACTAATGAGTTCTTGGAACTGTGGAAGTGTTTAATCATTATTCTTGTGGCATAAAGAATTATTGTGTGCCTTAGAAATATTTACTTACACAAACATTCCACGAATCTTTTTCATCCTATTTGTAGGATATCTAGATGTTTATCTGGCATAATTTAATTAACTTGAATTTCTGTACACTTGTTTTTTTAGCCTCCTTCCTATCTTTTTCTCTCTTGGAAAACTACATTGAAAACCTTTCATAAAACGCGATTTATTGGGTAGTCCAATTATAAAGGCTTAATGAATATAAATATCTGGCAATTTCGATGCTTAAATTTTTGATGATTCATAGCATAAAGCTCGAAACTCAACCTTCCTGGTGCATGTGCATACTTCCATATTTTTTGCCATTTACAAGGACCTTGTTCATTGTCATGAAATGTGGAGTTGAACATCTTCATTTCTGCTTATGATTGTGCTATGTTTAAGAGATATATGGTGGAAAGTATCAGTAGGAAGTAATACGTGCATGGTCTGAGTTTACCTTGTCTTTTTCTTCTTATTGTCTTTAAAAACTTTTTTTTTTTTACCTTTGGCACCAGCTAGAGTCAAATTTACACCATCGAGTGATTTCTGTTGACTGGAAAAAACATGTGGATTCTGTTGCTACAATGGGATCTGCTTCTCACATTGTCAGCACTTCTGCACGAGCTTCTTCAAAATATGGAACTGGCAGGAAAAGAGCCAAGTCTTCTGAGGTGAGTGGGCCATCTTCAAATGCTGCAACTGGGCTAAGTTCATTCTGGTGGAGGGGTGGAAGGGGCTCACGTGCACTCTTCAATTGGAAGGTTTTGCCTCGCTCTTTGGCTTGTAAAGCTGCGCGCCAAGGTTGTTATAGTTCCTCTCTCTTTAAACATGGGGTAAATGTTTTTTTGTTCTTTAACTTTCACCAATTTTGATTTTAGTCCTTTAACATTTTCGACTTTGAAAATAATCCCTTAAATTTACCAAATTCAACTTTTCCGTCCTTTTAACAGGCTAAAAGGATGAAAACATTGAATTTAGTGGACTTAAGGGACAAATTTCAGTCAAAAAAATTAGCGGACTAAAATCAAAATTGCTACAAGTTAAGGGATTAAAAAACATTTACCCTTGAACTTGTGATCTCTGTGACACACAGTTAACTGAACGTCTGTTGACTTTTACAGGTGGACGTAAGATACCAGACATACTATATCCAGACAGCGGAGAGTATGCAAAGCGAACTAAATTTGCTTCTTGGAGAGCTGCGATCGAGACTTCAAGAAGCGTGGAGCAGCTTGCTTTGCAGGTATGTTTATATTATGCATCTTTTATGCCTAATGGACAAAATCATATTTTGGAATTCTAGAATAAGGCTTTTCGTTAAAGTTGGATTTAGTTGGAATTGTTTTTACCCTGCTAAGTTCTCGGGTTTTTCCTGCTTATGGAAACTATACAAGGACTATCTTCCCGTCTTTTTTTCGCCTATAACCTACTAAAACTAACCCTATCAATAAGGAATAGAAATGGATATTATTTAGACTATTGCAATGTTTACAAATGTGAAATGACAGATCTTGCATACTTTTTATCTTTGCAGATTAGGGAGTTTGATGCTAATATTAGATGGGATGATATTGGAAATACCAACCTTCTTTCGAAGATAGAGAAGGACTCCAAAAAACCTGTCAGGTCATTTAAGAAGGTTATAGTCCGTAGGAAGTGCTCTGAGGGTACAATGGTCAAATATCTTCTGGATTTTGGCAAAAGAAGGTTTATCCCTGAGGTTGTTGTCAAACATGGGTCTAGGGTTGAAGACTCCTCAAGTGATAAGAAGAAATTTTGGCTTGAAGAGTCTCATGTTCCATTGTACCTCTTGAAAGGTTTTGAAGAGAAAAGAATTGCTCGTAAATCCAATAATATGAAGCCTGCAAAACTATGTGTGAACAGTAGATTTGTGAGGAAGTCCTTCCAGGAAAAGGGATTTTCGTATCTTTTCTCAAGAGCAGAAAAATCGGACAAGTGTCAGTGTGAGCACTGTAAAAAAGATGTTCTAATCAGGTATTATATGGTTGTAACTCTTGAATATCACGCTTCTTGTTTCACAGAAGTAAAAAATCTTATTCTTTGCGATATAAAAGAGTCGAGTGGCTAAATATATTGCAATTGTTTGTGCACAATCAAATTTATCAGTTATCGAGCAAATGCTTAATGTTTTCAATATGGCTTTTGTTTCACAGAAAAAACAATTTTAGACTAGTATTCTTCGAGATGAAAAATAGTTAAGTAACTAAATAAACTGCATTGTGGGTGCACAATCCAGTTATCACTCGTTTTGCTAATGATTAATGGTTTTGCTGGACACTAGAATATGTGTGTACATTTCCAAATTTTGTTGAATGACATTAGTATATGCTTTGCCTAAATCACCTTTTCTCCTTATGTTCTTGGAATCTTTTAATTGCTGAATTTACAATGTTATTGATAAATTACTTCTGTTGATATACAGGGAAGCAGTGAGCTGCCAGCATTGCAAAGGTAAAATCCTCATTTTGCTAAGGATTTCTTATCAGTTATCACTGGTTTTTTATTCTTTGCAACACTCTCTATGTTACCCTAATAAATGATGGTAGCATCTGCCTAAATGTCTGGTGTCTCAATTGCAATTGAGATGTTGAAGTTGTGTGTGTGTGTGTGTGTGTTTTTTTTTTTTTTTTTTGCAGTATCCAAAATTATGGTTAAAAATGCATTTAAGTCGAAGGTTATGATTTTTGCTGAAATTACCCCTTTATTTTTTATAATAGATAAGCACAATTTTCTGTTTTCGTTTATTAGCACTTTAATTACTTGGAAACCAAGTAGTTGCCTTGATTATTGTGGTCCTATGGATTGTGGTCTCTATTTTATGCTGTTGAAATTGACCATTGCTATCTTAGGGCATGAAAGATTGTTGATGTGTGCTCTCACTAATTTCTGGTGTTGTCAAATCCCGGATTACAAACTGTAGTTGGCTTGATCATAATGGGCTTTGTGTTACAAGGAACAACTACTTTTTTTCCACCAGGAACTATTTCAAGTTGATTACCATCTTTGAGATAACCTGCAATATAGAATGCTAATGTACTTTATAAATTTAACATGTTCGTTCCACTCTGAACTTCTCTAGTCTGAGCTAAGAAACCTAGTTTTATGTTTTTTATTGTCCCATTCATTTATAATCTTCATTGGATTGGTACCAGGCTACCAGCCCGTGGGTCAATGTAATATGGTTTTGAAAGCCAAATGTGTTATTTGCATAGATTTTGATTGAATGAAAACTTACTTGATAGGTTACTCTCCCATGTGAATTGTGACTGTTATCCTTCTTACTACGTGGTATGCAATTAATCTCCACTTAATAAAATGTCTATACTTTGACTAAAACACTAGTGTCAGAAAATGGTAAATGAAATTTTTCGTGATATATCTGAGCTCTACATCTCCTGAATTCATATTACTCTTATCATTTCTTTAAACATCAACATCAGCACAATCACTTCTATGCCGTGCAAAGCAGAGTGATTATACATTTTATTATGGATATAAGTGTAAATATTGGTACGTATGAAGTGAGATAAAGGGATCTTTATACACTGCCCATTATGATTATAAACATAACAATTTAGGCATGCTCCAAAGCATGGGTTTCTAGACTCTTTGCATTTTCAAGGGTTTATTGACATGGAATGTACTCTGGTGGGATGAGGTACATGATGAAGGATTCCTTAATATCCAGGGGATCCTCACTAAACATTGCTTGTTGAATCCAAATTGGATGTGTTATGAAATATATTAATCTAATTCTAGCTTGCTTACTGATCATTTGGTTTCCCAAAAGATGGAATAGAGGCTAGAGGCAACAGTGCTTGTGGTGGAATGGAAGGTTAGGATTGGTCACTACAGGGTTCTTTCTTGATGCTGCTTGATTTCGATCTGAAGTTTTGGTGGTTTTTATTACTGGATGCGTGTAAATGGTAATAGTTGATGCATGTAGCAGAGAAAGATGCCACGGTTGTGGCATGTGGGGTGGGGAAACAATGGTTATATACTTATATGATACCTGTAACCTGTATATTTCTTGCGAATTAAATTCCATCTGAGCTTGTTATAAAGTTGTGTGCTTGAACTTGCTTCTCTTCTTTTAGTATATATGACTTGTTTGTTAATGGCAGTTTGCTTGATACTTTGACTAAATTTCAGGCTTTTTCCATAAAAGACATGTACGGAAATCTGCTGGATCCATCACTACCGAGTGTAAATATACCTGCCATAAATGCCAGGATGGGGGGTTTGTGAAAATTAATGCAAGGAAGGGGAAATACGAACCCCCAAAACTTAAGAATTCATCTAAAGGAATGAAGCTGTTGGGTCCTGTGAAAGGGAAAAAGAGGGGAAGACCTCTGAGTCTTAAAAACAAAAAGAGAGTTCCTGTCATAATACCCTTGCGACGTTCTGCTAGGAATGCTGAACGAACTGCAAAGCTTACTTCGCAGAAAACGAAGACAAAAAAACGCAAGAAGGGAAAAAAAGCTAAATCAGAAAAGGGCAAATTTATGAAGCCCAAGCCCAAGCCCAAGCCCGGTAGTTGGAAGAAGACAAGGACGCCTGTTATGAGCAGCTACTGGTTGAACGGTTTACGATTTTCAAGATTGCCTGATGATGAAAGGTTGATGCATTTTAGAAGTAGACTGCTTCTTGTGCTTTCAGGAGAGGGGACTTCCATCTGTGATAAGCCAAAATGCAGTCTCTGCAACGAATTGGAGTATAAATCTGAGCTGAATTATGTGTGTTGTGAAATTTGTGGAGGTAAGATACTCTTTCAAATCAATCCACTTCATTTTCTTTTCTCACTTCCGTTTTGTTTATCAAGGAGTACAATCTAAATGGGTTAATTCAATTGATTAGTGTGAATTATTGCATAGGAATTATTATTATTTTAAATTTGATTTAAGTTCATGCAATTTATTATTTATTAAAATCCCCCCCCCCCCCACCCCACCCCACATACCCTCTCTTGGTCAATTGTTGAATAAAAAATCATCTGTAGAGTAGAATCCGAATCCACCTCATTTTTATTTAATCACATGTTGTAAAATATATCCTTTTCAAATTATGATATTGGCTGACCAATATAATAGAAAGTGGACAGTGTTTTTGTTATACTATAGAAAACGAGTATTCGCCTTGAATGAATTTACCGTTGACTTAATGAACCCCTTTCTGTAAAAATGTGTTACTACTTATGACTCTGAGTTCTCTTATGACTTGTGCAAGGGGGGTTTTCCAAATGATGGGAGTATGATTCTATTTTAGTTGAAGCCTTAGTTTTCTATTAAGGTGATTTTTTTCTCTCTTTGTGCAATAACTTGTAGATTGGTTTCATGGAGACGCTTTGAATCTTAGAGCTGATAAAATTGAAAACCTTATTGGCTTTAAGTGCTACATGTGTCTCAAAAAGAGGCCTCCTGTCTGCCCTCATCATTGTTCAACTGGAAGCACGAAGCTTTCAGAAAATAAAACCAAGACTGAAACCACTGGGGAAGATTCTGACTGTTTGACCCACCCTGAGGATGAATCAGCATTAAACGGTAACTCCAAGGATGCGAATGTCTCTGTTAATATGGAGAAGCAGTTGCCAGAGGAAGTACAGAAAGATGATGACTTTAAATCGTCCGAGAAGATTTTGCTTGAGAATGGTCCTGTTAAACTTGATGAAAGGAAGGGGGAGTTGTTGAATGCTGTTGAAATTCAGTCTACCGTTCCCAACTCTGACATGATTGAGGAACATTCTGGCATGTGTAGCTGATAGGGCTCTTTCTGTCTCAACTGAAGCTGTCCTCAGCCATTTTTATGTGTGTCAGGTGAACTGTTGTATGCTGGGAGGGGAAAACATAGATTAGTTGTATTCATACCCTTTACTAGGTACTGTACTAGTATTACAGTTGTTAAAACTCTTTTTATGAAATATTAGCTGAAATTCAAAAAATTATCAAGATTTGCTTGAAATAGCGCAAATGAAGAAAAAAAAATCCAGTTTGTTTCTCTTCAATATTGGTATATCCTCCATCTCTTTTACTCTTTCATTACATCTGATTTTATTTTTAATGAGTACATATTTGTGCTCACAGCCATGCACACACTAGATTTGTTCCTACATGGTTTATTTTGCAATTCAACATTATGAAAGAGATTGATGATTAGTTTGACTGTTATCCTCTGTTTCAAGTCACAATATTTTTGGTTCAAACAGTCTCTAGGCTATGTTTCAATTGCTGACTACTTTTTGCCAGAGAAATGTGCCTTGATTTCCTTTGGTTAGTTTACTGGTGGCATTATCAAGCTGCATGTCGAGATGTATCTTAATAGTATTTACAAGTTAACGCCTAATTTTATGAATTTAAATGCAAATTTTAAAGTATCTTGTTGGTGATTGTAATGCTTTTCTTTAGTCTTCCCTAAAAAAAAAGTAAAAAAAGAAAAGAAATTGCCCTTATCACAGAAGGGAGTGCAAACTTTCTGTAGAGCAGTTTTGTTATTATCATAACTGTCATTATGTTAGTGCGACGGCTTTAATGCTTTTTTTATAGTTATTTAGCTCTTAGATCTTAAACTTCCCGATCGAAGCAGAATACTATTAATGCTATTTGCTAACTGCTTGACATGGGGGTTAGGCTGATTAGTGACGGGGGTCCTCTATAATTATGACTTCCTCAGAATTCTTCAGATGGGTAAGCCATTATTCTGCAAGCTTAATTAGTTCTGGTTGACAGTTCTTTTGTTATATTATATACTGCCTGTATTCTGGGAATTGCTATATGTGTGTGTATATTATGTTTTGTTTACTTCGCTCTTACTTTTTGGATGAAATTACAGTCACAGTTCCTAGTAATGCGCTAAGCGTACATTTGAAACTGATTTTTTACTGATCAGCTTGTCTCATGTTTAGGAGGATGCTTGAGGTTATCAGGCCATTATACAAAATAATCCCAGTTTGCTATTCATTTTGACATTAAGCATTGTTTCATCGTTAATTGCTGTTGGTTTTTGGTGACAGCCCATACAATTTGAATGTACAGATAGAGACTGGTGCACAATGTGCAGTTGGTTAGAGTTAAAACAAAATCTCTGGTCGGTTGCAGAGGTTTGTTTTTCTTCTCTATTCCTATCTGATTGTCACTATCTTCTGTTAGCCACCTGTTTAAAATGAAGAAATTGGAACTGTAGCATAATTGAGAAATGATTTGCTGGAATTTGTTTAACTTCCATCATAATTTACTTCTGTTATTCTTTACTTGGTACCTAACAGTTGAAATTGTTTATCTATTTTAGCATTCTTGTAGTCGCAATGTGGAGTATGAGGTTAAATTTGTTAGGAGGACTTTGTTTTCAATCTTTTAAAGGATGATAAGTTGGAGGGAGCGGTGGGCGAGCTTTATTTCATTTCTGGTGGGTTGTCTTATGGTTTTAGCAGGCGGGGGAGGAATGAATTACGGTATGCTTCAAGCCTTTCAGGTGATTCTTGTCATTGTTTTCTGTGTTCAAACATGCAGTGTTGTGTTCTTGGACCTTATTGAGGTCTCTGTTGTGATATTAATTCGTGTGTTCTCATAAAAACTCGATTTAATTGCTTGTTTATAATGGAAATATAGTAGTGTCAAAAAGTAGATTTTTCTCATTTACGCGTCTAGTTTCAATTTACTTAAATTTTTATATAAGTAGTTTTACCGTGCAATTGATTTACATTTTGTTTCATGGGAACAGTTGGAACAACTATTTTTAAAATTTTCAGATTAGCACAAAAATTGCAAAAGAAAAATACATGGAAACAAACAGTTGGAACAACAATTCGGTCCACTCTGATAAAAAAATTACTTAATTTTTGACAAATCGAAAAATAATCTACTTTTGGTGGAACAAAAATCGAATAATACAACAATTTTCGGCCTTAATTGACTTGAGAACAGAAAACCTGGAGCAGAGGGCAACGATCCTGGTGACAGCAATGTCGTCGTGTCTTTTTGTGTGTTGCTACGGGGCTGTGTCGGTGCATGCAAGGGAGGAGGACGTCAAGGGTGGGAGCACCCGTTGTAGAGTGAAAGAAAAGGAAGGAGAAAAGGAAAAAAAAAAAAGAGAGTGAAAGGGGGGGAATTGCATTTTTTTTTCATCACGATTCAGATTTGTGATGGAAATTCTCACCTCCATTTGTTTCGGAGTATTTTAGGAGTGAATTTTCAGCATCCTAATAAATATTTCCTATATTCATATTCATATTGTTCCACACAAAAGATAGTACATTCAAAATAATGGAATGGTAACTTTACTTTAAAGTATTAGTAATACGTTTATACTAAACAATTACTCCATATGGTTTTACTTTAAGGAACATACCCTTCAAAAGTGATATATTCTAAGTAATTGATGATGATATAACTTTACTTAAAACCTTAGAGGGTGTATTCAATTGAGATTCTGTTGGATTTTTTTGGATTTTTAAAATTTGGGGGTATTCAATCCGAATTTTTAAAAGTCTTTCAAAATTTTGAGGTATTCAATACGGATTTTAAAAAGTCTTTAGAAATTTTTAGGTATTCAACAATCTATGGATTTTAATACTCTATGGATTTCGTTGGATTCTCCTTAAAAAATATAAATAAATTTCACTATTCAAAATCTCTTCTAAAAAGTAGAGATTTCAATGGATTCTCTCAGAAACTCTGAAAGAGAAGAAAATAGTGTATTTAGAACCACAAAATCCTACACAACCTCATAGTTTATAAAATCGAAAACTGTCCATCTTCTTCAAACGAAATAAAATCTAACCATGTTCTTCGATAAGCATCACATATTCTTCATCACCATTATTATTATCGTGAAAACTGTATTTTAAAATTATATTTTTTCTTTAAAAATTATAGTATATCGTTATGTTAATATCAAGGTCGTCACTCCAGTAATCGACGCCAACTCCCCATTATCATCTAAAAGATTTTGGTGGTCAAGTTCGTCACTCCAAAAATGCAATTAAAGCACAACAACTAATGCATTGAAAACCTAATAATAAATAATAATGAAGATATATTTTTTAAATAATTTAGATAATTTTTTTTATATACAAGTGTGTTCGATATACGTTTGCATCAATAGTTTTAAGGGCGTAGTTTTTGGAAATCCATTTAAATAAATAAAAAAATGTGTATTTTAGAATCATGTCAAATCTATGAAAATCCATATAAATCAATAAAAAAAGTCAGTCAAACTCTGCATAGAGTGTATGGATTTTCTAAATCCACTAACTTTTTAAAGTCCAAAAAAATCAAACAGAATCTCAATTGAATACACACTCCTTACTAACATATAAATAGGTCAGGTTGGTTGGACTTAAAAGACATAATAAAATTGTTGTATTGTTTGTTTGTTTTTTTTTTTTTTCTAAGAAAATTAAACAAACATGTTCTAATAATAATAAAAAAAGAAAAATAGAACAACAATGCGTGTGAGTCCCAAAACAAACATGTTTTAAGAGCAATTAAACACACAAGGTTAGTTATTAGAAGAAATAACAAATTATGATGTTTTCACAAATGCGATAATACATGAGACAACATTAAAAGTTAAATAGATCGGTTGGTTGAACTTAAAAACATAAGATAAAGCTTAAGTTTGACTAGTTTTTTAAACGAACCAAACCAAACCAAGCTTTAATAGATTGAGCCGTAGACCTCCGGTCGGGTAGTGACATTCTCATCCCTATTTTGTTTATCATAATTCATAAAGTCTAGTATGCACTCGAGTGCATGTTGTGCACCTTAGTCCATGTTGCACTTTTCAGTTTTACTGACTTACACTTTTTGGTAAATGGTGTTGCACTTTTCAATTATTATACTAAAAATATTATTATACAGTTTAATAATTGAAAAGTGCAACACCATTTACCAAAAAGTGTAAGTCAGTAAAACTGAAAAGTGCAACATGGACTAGAATGCACAACATGCACTCGAGTGCATACTAGACCAACCCTTTGTTTATAAAGCAAAACAATGAGTAAATGGGAGTTTTGGTCCCACCAACCACGCCCCCTCAAATTTTTGGTCCCATGACTTTCACATTTAGTACCAATAGGTTAAATTTGATCACATTTGGTCCCACCGTTAAGTCAGCCGTCAGTCAGTTGTTAACGTTTTTGGTCCCGTTTACTAATTTTCCATTTTGGAGCGAAAATTGGCGCCAACTGCAGTAATAATACCAATTGGAGGGAAAATTGGCGCCAACTGCAGTAATAATACCAATTGGAGGGAAAATTGGTATCAAAAAGGAGGGAAATTCTCCGCATCTATATATACACTCTCCAACCTCATTATTGTGCTTCATCTACACCCAAACCTAACAAAACAAAAAAATCCAAAAAATCATGTCCACATCCTCCACATCCAAGCCGAAAAATGTGCTATGCCATTGTGGAATACCTGTTCGTACGTGCATTTCCAAGCAAGAAAAAAGCAAAGGTAGGATGTTTTATACCTGTTCCGATTCACTAAGTGGTGTTGGATGCTCGCTTTTTGTTTGGGCCGATGAATTCGAAATCGCCGGGGAAGGAATGTTTCCGGGCATGGTAAGGAGAATTGACTCACTCTTGCTTGAAAATGAAGACCTCATCAAACAACTCAATAATGCAAAACTAGCTGAGGAAATATATAAGGACTTATCTGACCACCTAACAGCAGAGGCAAGCTTTCAAGATGGAAGAGTTCAAGAGCTAAAGAAGCAGAGGAACTTTCATATCGTGGCCCTAATATTTTGTGTTCTATCCTATATGCTCAAGTTTATAGCCTTTATGTAATCCTAAGTTTATGCTCCTAAGTTTATGCTTCTAATATGTATTCCTAATTTCTACTTCTAATATGTATTCCTAATTTCTGTTTTTATGCATGTAATGTACCACAACAACAACCTTTATTCCAAGGCAATTTTCAATGAAAAATGTTGTTTATCTATTAAATAAAGTCTCACATCACATTCACATAAACATGAAGAAACATACAAATAACAATACCAATACCAACATGAAAATAACAAAAAACATGAAATTCCAATACCAACATGAAAATAGAGTCTCCATTAATAATACCAATACCAACATGAAAATAACAAAAAACAGAGGGCCCATTACCACAATTCCAAATACAAATCCCACACAAATTCCAAATACCAATCTGACAAATTCCAACTAACAAACCAAAAGAACAAAGTCTCATAAAACCAAATATCTTCTAAAGCAAAACAGAGTCTCATAAACAAAACAAATAAACCAAAGTTTCCATCTAACTAATTTTTCTTTTCTTTCCTTTCCCCTTACCTTTAGCCTTTTTGTCATTAGCAGCCTCCACTAAGCTAGACATTGTAACAAACTTCTTACCTCCAGAAATTATCACCCTCATTCCATCCTTGTTGGTTGGTGAACCACTACTGCCCCCCACATTCACATTACATCCAATGAATGTATTTGGACTAAAAGCCATTTTGTTGGATGGTGGAGGTTGCATACTTGTATCTCCAGAAGACACCAATCCTGAACCAATAAAATTTTGGGGATGAAAACCTATTGGTGCAGGTGTACTTGTTTTATCACCACTTGCAGTGCTTGAACCAACATTTTCTCCACTCATTGTTTTCTGCAAATAAAATCATTGTTAGGACCAAATAAAATCCCACAAGACCAAATTATAGCTTTATCTAGAATAATACCTTGCTAACCTTGCCCTTTGAAGACATTGATGCTGCATTTTTTTCTTTTCCCCTAAATAATTAACAAAACATCATAATGAGATACATATTTGAGTCAAATTCATTAAACCATCTATATCAATAAATTAAAATTTACCATGATTTTTCTCCCTGCCCTAGTGCTTGGCCTAGTAGGCCTTATCTCATCACCACTCTCCTCTTCTGGCTCCATGATCTGATTTTTAAAATAAAATGTATAAAAATTGGAGAAATTGGAGAAATGTATAAAGAACAGTATTTAAACAAATACAACACTTACAGTATCTTGGTGGTCTTCTTGTGTGTCAATTGGAGGAATATCTTGTGTTTGTGTCATCTCTTCAGGTACTTCAGTAATGGACCTCTCTTCTTGTGCCATACTTGTTGAAGCACCCAATGCCATTTCTTCTGCCTCAACCTTTGCCATAAAATCTTCAGCAATCTTCTTCCACTCAAAAGTTTTTTCCATGTGACCCTCATCCTTACAAAACTTGCAAACAATCTTTCTCTTCTGTTTTGGTAAGTCTTGCCCAATTTGACTCTGTCCACCTTGCCCACCTTGACTTTGTTTCTTCTGCCTCTTCTGCTTTGGCATTACTTGCACACCTTTTCTCTTTTTTTCATTTCCACCTTCATCTGCTGCCATTCTTCTTTTTGTGGTAGGCCTACCACGCTTTTTCTTGCCAAAGTTTGGAGGTAGTGGTGGTATGTACCCTGTTTTCTGCCAAAGCTCTTCTCCATTCATTGGGCTAATTGAAAACTGATACACAACTTCATATGTCACAACAGAATAACAATGGTTTACATAATCCTCAATCTCATGATTCTGAGATAGGATTGCACTTACAGCATGCTTGCAAGGTATACCAGACAACTCCCATCTTCTACAATCACAAGTATGAGCCCTCAAATCCACTGCATATCTTGAACCATCAAAAACTGAAATCTCATAGTTGAAGTCATTTGACTTCACTGGAATACAATCCTTTGAAGCATCCATTTCTTTGTAGATGAGAGAAGTAATCCTTCCACAAGTTTTTCTGCCTTTCCACTTTCTCTCACATTTTTCTCTATTCTTCTGAATTTTTGTCATCATGTATTCTCTGATCCATTCTAGCATAGTCAATATTAGCTTCCTTCTTGCTTCTAAGATCACAAAATTAAGTATCTCACACATGTTATTCACCAAAGTATCACATTTTGCAAAGGTGCTGAAATGTGACCTTGACCACTGAGAAGCTGGTTTCTCTTGAAGCCATTGAAAGCATCTGACATCTATGTCTTTCAATTTTTTCATACATCTGTCAAAATATGGTATTGTTGTTGCCTTGGCAGCAAACCACAAAGCCTTCTTGAATGCATCACCTTTGAATCTTGCCTTTTTCATATTCCCATGCAAGTGCCTAACACAAAACCTGTTTTCCACACAAGGCAACACCTTCTCAAAAGCTGGGATCAACCCTTTTTGCTTGTCTGACATAAAGATGTATCCATCTTCCCTTCCTTCAATTAAGTCTTCTTTCAACAGGGTCAAGAACCATTCCCATGCTTCCTTAGTTTCTGATCCAACTACTGCATATGCCAATAAAAGAGGATCATTATTTGGATCAATGCCAACTACAGTAAGCAACACACCTTGAGCAAGTCCCTTTAGGTGACAACCATCAACACCAATCCATGGTCTGCATCCAGCTTTGAAACCCATCTTCAATGCATTCAAGCACACATATAACTTTGAGAATCTGTTACCAGTGGGTGTTTGATCCAATTTCAGTATGACTGTTGAACCAGGATTCTTCTCCCTTAAGGTGTTGCAGTAGTCCCACAATTTGTTGTATTGATCTGTGATTTGACCCTCAATTGCAAGCATTGCCTTCTTTTTTGCCCTGTATGCCTGATTGTGAGAGATGAAACATCCAAGTTTCTTCATTGCTTGATTTTTTAAGCCACTGACTTCTTTGTTTGGTTCTATCCTCAAATCTTCCTCATAAATCTTTGCCAACCATCCAGATTTCACATTCTTCACATGGTAACTCCTAGCACATGTGTGATCTGGATTGTATTGTCTGATTTGAAATTGTTCCTCACCTGCCATCTTCAGTGCATTAATGTGCCAATCACATCCCTCTGCCTTGCATCTTGCATAGATCCTCCTCCCATCATTCTTTGTTATTGCCAAGGTTCTCCCTGTATTCACACTGTGGTAGGTAATTGCATCTTTGAATAACTTTTTTGTCCCAAATATTTGCTCAAGGAAGAAAGAAGGGTTTTCAACTTGAGATCTCCTGAAAACAAGATCTGGCCTATCACCATCTTCATCAGCTTCAGATTCCCCAAGACTGTCAAAATCAGATTCATTGTTTTGGTCAATTTCTTCCCCCTCACTTGATGAATCAGAATTAGAATGGTGGTCATCAATACCACCCCACTCAACTCCACTGTCAACATTCTCCTTATAAATGATATCATCTATCATTTCCTCATCACTTTCCTCTCTACCAATGAAATCAGAATCTTCATTAGAATCTGAGATATGCATATCCTCATTAGAGTCATCAATATGCATTCTTTGTTTTCCCTTGTTGATAGCATAATCAAGATTCTCCATAAGAGCTTCTCCATCACTACAAAACTCCTTCTTCACTTCCAAAATGTGTTGAGTTTGAGCTTCATCATCAAAGATGTCTTCATTTTGCTCAAAATTACCCCAGTCAAAATTACCCCAATCAAACTCCTTCTCAATTTCTTTCTCTTTATCTTCAGTCTGCACCTCAATCTCCTTCTCAATTTCTTTCTCTCTGTCTTCATTCTGCACTTCAATTTGCACCTCAATCTGCCCATCAATTTCTTTCTCTCTATCTTCAGTCTGCACCTCAATCTCCTCCTCAATTTCTTTCTCTCTGTCTTCATTCTGCACTTCAATTTGCACCTCAATCTGCCCCTCAATTTCTTTCTCGCTGTCTTCATTATGCACCTCAATCTCCTTCTCAATTTCGTTCACTCTGTCTTCATTATGCACCTCAACTTGCACCTCAATCTGCCCCTCAATTTCTTTCACTCTGTCTTCATTATGCACCTCAACTTGCACCTCAGTTTCTTGGTCTTTGTCTTCATTTTGCACCTCAATCTAAACATCAAACAACTTCAACACCCCCTCCTCTACCACATCACCTTCATTGAAGAACTCTACCTCCCCTAAATAATCATCACATTCTTGTAGTATGTTTGTTTTTATGCCAACCAAACACACTTCGAACACCCTAGTTTCAATGCCTAGGTTAAGTAACTTCTCTATGTCAAACATACCTACAACTTCTTCTAATTTTTCCTCTTTGTTCTTCCCATAATATCTCTTATCCCCAATATAGCCTAGTTGCTCACATAACTTACCTATATAGCCAATATCTTCCCTAGTTCTATCCACAAAATCAAAAACACTCATTGTCCCACCATTATATACTAAATCTCCATTATCATTTGCACTAACAGTTCCCCCATGTTGCAATACCATTGTATAATATTTCCTCATTCCGATGGCACCTACAAACATTTAAACGACAATTTTCACTAACATAAACAAAGATGCATGTGAATTCGACCATATAAAACCCAAAACACTAATGATATTTTTTCAAGCAAAATAAACAAATTACAGTGAATTTGAAAAATCAAAATCGATTTTACTAGTTACAGTGAAAACCCATCTAAAATCGACTCAAAACAACCACATTCACCACATTCGTTTACATTTAGTTACAGTGAAAACCCATCTAAAATCGACCCAAAACAACCACATTTAGTTCATTCGCAAGAACATACTTCCAAGT
This sequence comes from Galeopsis tetrahit, assembly GCA_963675135.1. Lineage (NCBI taxonomy): Eukaryota > Viridiplantae > Streptophyta > Magnoliopsida > Lamiales > Lamiaceae > Galeopsis > Galeopsis tetrahit. Next base: position 39,458,160 of record OY776122.1, read on the forward strand.
AAGCAAAAATCGACCCAAAAACTTCATTCTTGAGCAAAAATCGTAACAAATGTTTGTAAGAACAAGAATGGTGGAAGTGAAATCGAAACTTACAATATGGGGGTACACCTTTCTTCATCTTACGCCTTTGTCGCAACATTTCGCGTCGATTACACACGAATTCGTTGTTTGGAATTTGGGGATTTTGAGTTTTCGACTTTGGGGATTTTTTGTTAACGTTGGGAAATTTTAGGGTTCTCGCACGATTTGAGAAATTTTGTTATGTGTTGACGTTGGCAAGTGTGAAAAATAACGACTGACGGCCACGTGAGTCTGTCCGTTAAAACTTAACGCGGCTGGGATGAAATTTCAAAATGTGCACAATACTGGGACCAAATGTGATAAAATTTAACTATTGGTACTAAATGTGAAAGTCATGGGACCAAAAATTTGAGGGGGCGTGGTTGGTGGGTGTAATACCCCAAACTTTTTTTTTTTAAAATATATATAATTTATTTTATTTTTAACAAGAGAAATTTCAAATATTTATCTCCCTCAAATTCCTAACCGGTACAATTTTTAAGACAATTTATAGTATTAAAAATTCATCATTTCCACCGGCAGTTTAAAAGATGGGTAAAATTTTGCATTTTAAACTTTGTAAATTAATTTATAGAAATTTCAATTTAAAGCACACATTATTTTAGTAACCCCTCTTCCCACATGCGTTTCTTATTGTTATAAATATTAAAGTTAATGGATTTAAATTATTAATGTAACAGTAATCGTTTCATATGTATAATTTCTTCTCTCATTCCCCATATGTTATATATATATGTATGCTATTGTGAGCAGAAATCACAAGATCATTGCAAGTTTATTATTATATTAAGTATTACTTTGGAATTAGTATAGTTTTAAAAAAAAAATACAATTCTATGTTATTCTATGTTACACGGCAAGGCAGCGATAACTATGAAAAATAAATCATGCGATGTTTCCACGTATTACTTTGACGTTCATCTATCGAGGTGGGTTTTTTTTAATTGCTTTAATCTCTACGGTGGTTTGTAGAGCTCTATTGCAATGTTATTCTCTATTTAATGTTTTAGATAAATGTTTGAGTTAATTGTTTACTATGTGAATCCATTTCTATTGTTATTCGATTGGCAAGGTATATTGTATATTGGCAAAGTTTGTATATTGGCAAAGCAATGTGAATGTTATTTGCTAAGTTGCAATTACTTGATTATTTATTTTTAGCATTAACTATTGAATGACTTAAATCCCATTGAGTGTGCTTGCATGCTCACCCCCCATTTACAATTTCAGGTTGAAGAGTTGGATGGCGAGGCGTGGTGATGGGAGACGATGTTCATGTATTTAAAAATAAAGAATGATTTTATGTTTATTTAATTGGATTATGTTTTTAAAGATTCTTAGTTAATTAATTAAATTAGAATTTTCACTTGAATTATAGTATAACTGTTTCCGCTGCAATAGTTAAACGTGATTTTAATTATAATTGTTGTTATGTCCCTTTATTTTAACATTGTAAATTTAAGATTCAATTTTTGGCACGTACTTCTTAAGAGGTCAATATTTTTAAATTTGGGGCGTGACAGAGTGGTGTCAGAGCGAGACTACGTTCTTGTAGACTTGCAAAATTATATCTTTTTAGTCGAGTAAGTTAAAAATATATTTATGAATGAGTAAATTTTAGAAAAATGTTATGTCGTCCATCACCGTCTCATCGCTCCAACTTCACAAGGTACGTACATGTTATTATTTCAAATTTTGATTCATCATGCGATATTTTCATGCTATTGTGTTATATTGATCGACGCTAATGTTTTCAATATGCTATGTGCCTATGTTGCTATGCTATGTCACGATTATAACGCTAAATTTCGAGGACGAAATTTTATTAAGTGGGGTAGAATGTAATACCCCAAACTTTTTTTTAAAAATATATATAATTTATTTTATTTTTAACAAGAAAAATTTCAAATATTTATCTCCCTCAAATTCCTAACCGGTACAATTTTTAAGACAATTTATAGTATTAAAAATTCATCATTTCCACCGGCAGTTTAAAAGATGGGTAACATTTTGCATTTTAAACTTTGTAAATTAATTTATAGAAATTTCAATTTAAAGCACACATTATTTTAGTAACCCCTCTTCCCACATGCGTTTCTTATTGTTATAAATATTAAAGTTAATGGATTTAAATTATTAATGTAAGAGTAATCGTTTCATATGTATAATTGCTTCTCTCATTCCCCATATGTTATATATATATGTATGCTATTGTGAGCAGAAATCAGAAGATCATTGCAAGTTTATTATTATATTAAGTATTACTTTGGAATTAGTATAGTTTAAAAAAAAAATACAATTCTATGTTATTCTATGTAACACGGCAAGGCGGTGATAACTATGAAAAATAAATCATGCGATGTTTCCACGTATTACTTTGACGTTCATCTATCGAGGTGGGTTTTTTTTAATTGCTTTAATCTCTACGGTGGTTTGTAGAGCTCTATTGCAATGTTATTCTCTATTTAATGTTTTAGATAAATGTTTGAGTTAATTGTTTACTATTGTGAATCCATTTCTATTGTTATTCGATTGGCAAGGTATATTGTATATTGGCAAAGTTTGTATATTGGCAAAGTTTGTGGCAAAGTTATCTAATAGCCAGGGGCTCCAGATGGGGTCCGGGACCGACGGGTCTTCGGGTGTAACCCGCCGTGCTCACGCACTACAAAAAACGCGAGCTATAGGGACGGACAAATGCCGACGGATTATAGTCCGTCGGCATTGCCGACGGATATGCTGACGGAATGCCGACGGATTGGAAAGTCAACATAAATGCTGACGGATTTCGGTTCTGTCAGCATTTACCGAGGGCAATGCTGACGGATTTCCGTGCCGTCGGCATTTACCGAGGGAAAATGCCGACGGATATTTAGAAAAGCGTATGCCGACGGAAATGCCGACGGATAATCCGTCGGCATCTGACACGTTGAATCCGCACCGCCTCGTTTTCCAAAAAGGTAACGGTTACCATTAATATAGGGCGGTTAGCGAGGGAAATGCCGACGGAATATCCGTCGGCAGTTATTTTATTTTTTTATATAAGGGCCTGATATCAGAATGTTTGGCGAAAAAAAAAAAAGGGGAGTGCGTGAGCGAGGATTCGGTGGGGAAGACGAAGACGAGGACGAGGCTATTGAAGCAAATTTCTCCGATTACATCGATACGGTACGTTTTCTTAATTAGTTCTATTACTTAGTTTTAATACTTATATATGTTTATGCATGAATATATGTAAATATGAATAATTTAATGTTGATTTGCATGTTATATTGATTTAGTTAGTTGTTAAAATATTATGATCATGTTAGTACGTATGTTAGTTAATTTAATTTGTTGATTAAGAATAATTTTGATAGAGTTGTTTTTTAAGGTTAATTTACTACTTAATTGTTATATGTATACATTAATCAATTGTTATATAGTTAATTACTAGTTTAATTTAATGGTGTAATTTTGATATAGAATATTTTTAATGTAGGTAGTGCATGTTTCAATCAATTGTTTAAATTAGTTTAGATATAGTGGTTCGACCGTTGGATCACGTTGTAATTAGGAATATGTTGATTAAATTAGGAATACGCTATATTAGTAAAAAATTTAAATTAGGAATATGTTCATTAAATTGATAATTATTGACCCAATTAGAAAATTATTATTTTAATTAGTTTTAGGTTTGTTAATTTAGGAATATATATGTTCAATTTTTTATTATTGATTAAGTTAGGTAGAAAAATAATAATTAAATTAGGTTATTGTTGATTAAATTAGGAATATGTTGATTAATTAAATTAGGAATATGCTATATTAGTAAAAAATTTAAATTAGGAATATGTTCATCAAATTGATAATTAGAAAACTCCAATTAGAAAAGTATTATTTTAATTATGTTTAGATTTGTTAATTTAGGAATATGTTAATTTAGAAATATTTTTAATTTAGGTGATGTATGTTTCAATCAATTATTTAAATTATTAGTTAATTAGATGGTTCGACGGTGGTATCACGTTGTAATTAGGTTATATATATATATTGTTTTGATTTAAATTAGGAATATGTTGATTAAATTAGTAATTGATTAAATTAGGAATATGCTATATTTGTAAAAATTTTAAATTAGCAATATGTTCATTAAATTGATAATTAGTAAAATTATGTATTTTTTATTGATTGAAACAGATGAGTGAACAAGTACCGAATCAGGGTTCGGGTTCACGTCGTAGGTCGTCACTTTGGTCACGTGCAAGGAGGTCTCGGGATGAATCAGTTCCTGTGACGGCTCCTCCTCCTCCTCCTGTGGCAGTGTCGCCGCCGCCGCCGACTACGATGTCGGTTGGTTCGTCATCCTCTTCTCGTCAGCATCATGTTCGAGACACAAGGCAACCCGTTGATATCGTTTCAGGAAGGTAAGTCAATAATTCTAATGTTTGATGAGATTCAATAACGATTAACTTTATTTATTTATTTATAATGTGTTAGTTTATAAATTTGTTAATAATTTTACAGGTTGATGCCCGGTAATGAGGTGTCCAGGATGTGCACAAAATCCTTTAAGGATTGCAAGATTTCTAAGGGTGCTATCACTTGGTCGAAGGTGCCACAATCTAAAAAGGATGATTATTTCGAGGAGTTCCAGGTATATAATTACAATATTTAAAGTTTATTAAATAACTAATTATTCATATTATTTGATAAATATGTTGAATATTTATTTGTATAGAAAAAGGCCCGTTGGGATACGACGATCTACTCGGACGCCGCTATTTACGAGAAGTGGTACAATCTTTGTTCTACTCGGTACACGAACACGATGTACGACTGGAGAAAGGCCTGGCGTGATGAAGACAAAAATCTTGATCTGGGGAAAGACGAGGATGGTGTTGACCTGTGGGAGTCGTTGGTTGAGAAGTGGATGGACCAGGATTACCAAGACAAGTGTGACAAAGCTCGGGCCAACCGCAGAACCGACGTTGGAGGCGGGATGGCAGTGCATCGGGGGGGAGCTCGGTCCGTCCTCGAGCAATCACTTGCTCTCGTAAGTTTTATTTAATTATTTAAAAATTAAATAATTATAGTTAATTATTTTATATTAGTTATCTAAATGAATTTGTATATGTTTATTTGATACGTAATAGGAGCGGGAGACTGGACGTCCCCACACCCACTTGGATCGGCTGAGCCTTCTTCATCCGTTTAATGCCGATACACAGACGTCCACCTACGGGCGCACTACTGACCTCCACGTAAGTTTAATTAAATTTATGTATTAATTACATTATATATATATATATAGATAATTAAATTAATTTTAATTTTTTAATTATGTAGTTGAGCGTCCGACAGAGGATTGAAGAGGCTGAGAAGCAAGCCACCGCCACGACTACTGCTGAATCCGGAAGCAGCGGTACCCCTCCGGTTGTTGACGTGGACCAGTGTTACCTTGACGTTGCCCCGACCTCCAAGGGAAGGGTCCTTGGCCTTGGTGGGATGAGCAGCGCCGTGAGGACACCAAGTGGTCGGTCGGCCCGGAGTGCATCGCAGCCGTCCGTATCCTCCACTGCCGTCCCGGATCCGAACGTCATGGCAACGTTCGAGAACTACTTCCGCCTCTGGAGTACCAATGCGGGTCGGACGTTGGGGATGTCTGCTGAGCAGATCGAGGCCATCTATCAACAGACGATGGGGCAACCACCGCCAGCTCCAGCTCCAGATCAAGCTGCAGGTCAAGATGCAGGTCAGGCCGACGGTGGCAACGTCAACTTGAATGATGGTATGGATGAATATTTTAACTTTCCCGGCACTGACAACTATCCTGGCAACTATCCTGGCAACTATCCTGGTTGAACAATTTGAACAATTTAATTTTGTGTTGAACTAATTTATTTTTTTGTTGAACTTATTTAATTTTCTGTTGAACTTATTTAATTTTCTGTTGAACTTATTTATCTTTATGTATATATTTATGTTTATGTTGAAAAATATGTTGAACTATATATTGCAGTTTATTTGTGTAGTTTATTGGTGTATAGATGAAAATAGGGTGCATTCATTTGTTTCATTGAGTACAAAATAATCTCATTTAGAGTGCATTCTAGATATAGATTTAAACCACTTGAAGAGTGCATTTTAGTACAAATTAAAATAGCCTCATATAGAGTGCATTATACATATATTTAACCAAACCACTTGAAGGTGGTAGATGCAACCATGACAACTAGCACAATCAAAATGATTTTGTTCACTTTGATTAAATCCTTGATTTCTTCAGCCAAATTCTTGATCTCTGTAACCAATTTCTTCATCTCTTGAGTCATTTTCTTCATGTCTTCAGTTTCTTGGTCACTTTGATTAGATTCTTGATTCTTGTCAACAACACACTTTTCTAGAGTGTCAGCCCATACAAAGAAACCACATCCACCGCCATCACTTTGGGAGTCAGGACAATTATGAAATATCCTCCCTTTACTTCTAGGTTGTTTAGAAGCATATGTACGACATGCCTTTCCACAATAACAAACAAGGCCTTGATGAAATCGAATAGAAGATGAAGAAGACATGATATTTCTTTGCAAAATAGAAAAAATCGAATATGGTGTGTGTGAGCTTTGTGTTGTTGCTATATATACAAAAAATTGAATTAATTAATAAAAAAAAATAATAATAACACGCCAAATGCCGACGGAATTAAGTTTACGTCGGAATTCACCATTTGATATATGCCGACGGATAAACCGTCGGCATTTATCTTGACCGACGGAAATTCTGGGCGGTGAAATGCCGACGGAATTAAGTTTCCGTCGGAATTCACCATTTGATAAATGCCGACGGATAATCCGTCGGCATTTATCTTGACCGACGGAAATTTTGGGCGGTGAAATGCCGACGGAATTAAGTTTCCGTCGGAATTCACCATTTGATAAATGCCGACGGATAATCCGTCGGCATATATCTTGACTGACGGAAATTTTGGGCGGCGAAATGCCGACGGAAAGATAAGTCCGTCGGCATTTCCGTCGGGAAATTCCTAAAATTTTTTTTTTTCCCACTTCACTTTCGTATTGCAAATTTACACCAAAACTTTCTACTGCCTAATTTTTTTATGCTCATGCTCGGGTATTCAGAAACATCAAATTACGGTACATTTTCTACCATTTTTAATTTACTCTATATATAAAATTCAATATAATGTAATTACATGTTTTATATATATCATAAGTTTTGTTTGAATTTATTATAAGTTTAGTTTAGTAATGTGTTGCTCCACTTAAATGTTTAGCAGATGGATTTGCCTGACCGTCGTTGGATGTATTGTACTCCTAGAATGATTAGAGGAAATGTGAATGTGGAATTTTATAATGAACTCGTGTTATTTGTTGAATTTGCAAAAAGCCAGCCACATTACATGAGTGGAAATTGCATTAGGTGTCCGTGTAATGCTAAGAAATGTCAGAATAAGCAATATAAAGAGATTGATGAGGTCCTAGTGCATATTGTGAAGAATGGTTTCGTTGATAATTATTATAATTGGACTAGTCATGGCGAAACACGTTGGCCTTATAGATTTGATGAAGTGTTTTACTATTACACTGCTGGAATCTATCAAGAAGAAGCAAATTTCGATCATGTTGGCACTAGTAACGAGGTAGAACAACGGTTTGGGGACGAAGAACAACAGTTTGGGGACGAAGAACAACAGTTTGGGGACGAAGAACAACAGTTTGGGGACGAAGAACCGAATATGTATCAAACAATGATCAGGGAAGCTGGTTTTTCAAACATGGAAGAGGAGCCGACGAATGAGGCATTTCGGTTTTATGAGATGCTCAAATTAGTCGAAGAAGATTTATATCCGGGTTGTGAATCTCACTCACAGTTGTCATTTAATGCACGACTCATGAACATTAAGACCGAGAACAAGCTTTCTAACAGGGCATATGAGCAAGTGACACAGTTATGCAGTGAAATTTGTCCTCAAAATAATAAGGTGCCTACGACGTTTCATCAAAGCAAACAAATGTTGAAGAATGTTGGTTTGCCGGTTGAGAAGATTGATTGTTGTGTGAATGGTTGCATGTTATATTGGGGTGACGAAGATAGCAGTCTGAATATGTGTAGATTGTGTGGCCATCCCCGGTACAAAGAGGCACGTCGAAAGGGACCTGGTGGTCAATCGAAGAAGACAAAGAAGAAAGTGCCATATAAGAAGATGTACTACCTTCCTATCATTCCCCGTTTGATGAGATTATATCAATCAAGTGCCACTGCACAACACATGACGTGGCATGCTACAGATTCCTCTTCGGCTGAGTCGAGGGAGATGCGACATCCGGCAGACTCAGAGGCCTGGAAACATCTTGACAACGTGTTTCCAAATTTTGGTTGTGAACCGAGGAATGTGAGATTAGGTTTGTGTACTGATGGTTTTGCACCGTTTGGGATGCATGGGAAGCAGTATTCTTTGTGGCCGGTGATACTGACTCCATATAATCTTCCTCCGTGGATGTGCATGAAACCTCAAACAATGTTTCTGACTGTATTGGTGCCTGGACCAACGAATCCAAAGGACAAACTGGATGTTTATCTCCAACCTCTTATAAAAGACTTGATCTTCTTATGGGAGAATGGAGTCCAAACATACGATGTTTTTAGAAAGCAGAACTTCACGATGCGTGCTGCTCTTTTATGGACCATTAGCGACTTTCCTGCATATGGTATGTTGTCCGGGTGGAGTACGGCCGGAAAGAAAGCATGTCCGTATTGTATGGAGAATTCTGAAGCTTTCAGTCTCCCGGTGAGTAGAAAAGTTTCATGGTTCGATAATCACCGTAGGTTCTTACCTCAAGGTCACCCGTTTCGAAGAAATAAGAAGAACTTCGTAAAAAACAGAGCAGTCACAAACAATCGACCTCCACTACGAGATGGTATTTTATACATTTATTTAATAATCGAGTACTAAACGTATATTTATCTATTGCTTTTAGTGTCACTTATAATTTACTCTCCGTACAGGACGTAGGTTGTTATATGAGGTTCAAGTGACGGGGTTGAAAAAAAGTACTGAGGAAAATGCAGCGGAACACAACAGAGGAATTGAGGGTGGTTGGAACAAAAGGAGTATTTTTTGGGACTTACCATACTGGAGTTCACTATTGATACGACACAATTTGGATGTGATGCACATTGAAAAGAATGTGTTTGACAATGTGTTCCACACAATCATGAACACGGAAGGCAAGACGAAAGACACTCCAAAGTCTCGGGAGGATTTGGACACTCTTTGTCGCCGTCCAGAGTTGAAAAAGGATGAGCGTACAGGTAAATTTCCAAAGGCTAGCTACACACTGGATAAGCCACAAAAACAAAGATTGTGTAGGTGGATAAAGGATTTGAACTTTCCGGACGGCTACGTGTCGAACTTGAGTTGATGCGTAGACACAATAACGGGTAAGGTTGCAAGGATGAAGAGTCATGATTGTCATGTATTTATGCAACGCTTGATACCGATTGCGTTCCGAGAACTTCTTCCTCTCAATGTGTGGAGGGCTATCACTGAATTAAGTCTATTTTTTAGAGATTTAACGGCTACAACGATCACGATCGATGATATGATTCGTTTAGATGAAGACATTCCAGTGATTTTGTGTAAGTTGGAACAAATTTTTCCACCTAGCTTCTTTAACTCGATGGAACACTTACCCGTTCACTTAGCGTATGAAGCGAGAATTTGTGGTCCGGTGCAATACAGGTGGATGTACCCATTTGAAAGGTAAAATCTTACTTTTTTTATTTCATTACAATTACACATGCATTCATATAAGTTTTATATATATATATATATATATATATATATGTGTGTGTGTATATCAGGTATCTCCACAACTTGAAACGCAATGCTAAACAAAAGGCAAACGTTGAAGAATCGATTGTGAATGCTTATTTGAATGAAGAGGTTGGCATGTTTTGTTCTTATTACTTTGAAGACCACGTCAACACAAAGTTAAGAAGTGCTCCACGTAACTTCGGTGGTACATCCGCTGACGATATCAGTGAAGAGGTCGATGGAATGCTCTCCATATTCAAGTCTAAGGGACGGCCAATAGGAAAACCCACTGAACGATATTGGGAGACGAACTCGGAGGCGGAAATAGCACAAACGTATGTGTTATTGAATTGTGATGAAGTTCAGCCATACATCGAGTAAGTATTTCATATATAAATCGTCTATTTAAATACCACTTCATTTATGTCATTTAATATTAACCAAGTTTTTGAATGTTGTGAATTAGGATGTACGCTCAAGAACTACGACGAGCAGAACCAAACATCTCAGATACATATATAGATGCTCGTATTCAACGTGAATTTTCCCGATGGTTCGAACGTTATGTGAGTACCATTTAATTAATTATGTTTTACGTAAATAAATTAATATTTATTTTAATTAATTTTAAATTGAGCCGTATAGGGACGGGATAACGCTCTAGACAGTCGATTCTTACGAGATCTCAGCAAGGGACCACTACGTCCTGTAAAGACTTACAACGGTTATATTGTGAAGGGCTACAGATTTCATACGTCTGGGTATGCATCGACAAAGGCAACTACCAACAGTGGCGTCTGCGTTAGCAGTGCGAATTACAATGCAGATGCAAGTGATTACTTTGGGGTGTTACGGGAAGTCGTCGAAGTAGAATATCCAGGATATCCAACAAAGACTGTAGTGTTGTTCAAGTGTCATTGGTTTGATTCAAGCCATCTAGGAACAAGAATTCACCCGGAGTACAAGCTCGTTGATGTTAGTTCGAAAAGGGCGTATGTTGGGGATGATCCATTTGTATTTGCCCATCAAGTATCTCAAGTATACTACTGCACATATCCGGGAGCTCCACGTGGTTATGAATGGCACGCTGTTTGCAAAGTAAAGGCAAGGTCAATGGTAGAAGTCCCTAAAAAGGACAAAAATACTGAAGATGAATCTCCATTTCAAGCAGAACAAATAGAGACTCCAACTGAAGTCTTTACGGGAGATTTCAATCTTTCTGTACCCTTGACGGTTGCAAATCCCCAATTAATCGAAATTGAAGGTGAAGAGGAGGGGGATGAAGAAGAGGATGAAGATGAGGATGAAGAGGAGAATGAAGAGGAGAATGAAGAAGATGAGGATGAGGAGGAGGATGAGGATGAGGAAGATGATGATGAGAAGGAGGAGGAGGATAGGGACGAAGAGGAGGATGAAGACGATGAAGATGAAAATTAATTCAATTAATGTAATGTATTTATTTCTTATTTTATAAAAGTTATTTAATTATTTATCATTTAGGTACAAATTATAAAAATTAAATTTACTATAAATATAAGCCACAACCAATATATTTATTAATATATGTGGAAGAAATGAATTTCGTGATTTTTTAAAAAAATATTTTGGTAATTTAGTAAGTATATAGAAAAAATTGAATTATTTAAAAAAAAAAAAAAATCGCCAAAATGCTGACGGAATTCACCTTCCGTCGGTATTTACTTTTTGAACAATACCGACGGATTATCCGTCGGTATTTACCCTTATATAAAACCTCAACCTAGGGTTTTCTTTCCGAAATTTCCTCTCTCCCACCTCGCCTCCCTCCACCACCTCGCCAAAAGCTCCACCACCTCGCCTCCCTCCACCACCTCGCCGAAATTCACATGGCCTTCTGCTCCTCCCTCGCCTTCGCCGCCGTCCGCATCTTCAAACTCGTGGAGCCCGCCGCATCTACCTCTCCTCCGTCGTCCCAATCGGCGCCCTCTACTCCCTCTCCCTCTGGCTCTCCAATTCCACCTACATCTACCTCTCCGTCTCCTTCATCCAAATGCTCAAAGCCCTAATGCCCGTCGCCGTTTACTCAATCGGAATTCTACTAAAAAAGGACGGTTACAAAACCTCCACCATGTCCAATATGCTCGCGATTTCCGTGGGAGTCGCGATTGCCGCGTACGGCGAGGCGAAATACGATTCGTGGTGGTGCTTCTTCCGCCAAAGCTGAGGTACTACTGTTCATATTAGATTAACACAGTTTTCAATTTCAAGTTACATTGATTAATTCTTGCTACTTATTGGGAATTAGGGAGAAGATAATGTTGGACTGATATTGGTGTTTTATGGATTCGTCATTGTGAGAAATATTTGTTAGAGGTTTTCGAGTGCAATGTCGTAGTTGTGTTAATGATATATTTCAGTATAGGTTTAGTTTTTGGTGGTCTTGATTCAGCATATTTCAATGTGGTTGTGATATTATGTTTGGCAATAATGATTAGTCCTGTTACAAACTGAATGATGATTAGGTCCAAGTAGATTTTTCTTTCAAAATAATGTATACTTTTGTTGTAGTTTTAATTCGGAAGTAGTTGTACATTAGGAGTAGGATGTTATGTGTTTTGCTTAAGTTGCTTAAGTTCAATAACTTTTGGAGATGAATTTGAAACCCGAAGTCAAATCCATGCATTATATATATATATATACTATTATATTTAATTTTAAAAAGTATTTCGACAAACCAATGCCAATTAATTGTGGTCGGAAAATGAAATTCTGGTCGGGGCCTCCCCGGCCACCCATATTTTTTTTATTAATATTTTGTTTTACTGACGGATAATCCGTCGGTAACATGCCAACGGATAATCCGTCGGTAAAATGCCGACGGATATTCCGTCGGTATGTGAATTTCGAAATCATATTTTTTTTATTCATTTTTTTGTTTTACTGACGGATATTCCCTCGGTAACATGCCGACGGATATTCCGTCGGTACAAGGCCGACGGATATTCCGTCGGCATGTGAATTTCGAAATCAATATTTATTCAAAAATTAATTTCTTTTATAATTATTTTAATTCATTCTAATTTATTTTATAATTATTTTAATCCATACTTTCCGACGGAATTACCGACGGAATGTTGACCCGGTTTGTTAAACGGGTTGTCCGAAATACCGAGGGAATATCCCTCGGTAAATCCGTCGGCATGTCCGACGGAAAATACGTTAGCAAATCCGTCGGAAATCCCGACGGAATGCAAATATCCGTCGGTAAAAATACTGACGATGAAAAAGGGGACGGCTGACCTTCCGTCGGCAAATCCGTCGGTAACATCGGCGGCCGACGGAAATTCCGTCGGTAAATCCGTCTCTAAAATGCCCTTTTTTTGTAGTGACGTGTGGAACTATCTTAGTCATTAATTTGGCTTTGGGAAGGTCCACAAACATGCGATTGAAAAGTCTACGTGTGGGAATACCTTAGTCATTAATTTGGCTTTGGGAAGGTCCACAAACATGCGATTGAAAAGTCTACGTGTGGGAATACCTTAGTCATTAATTTGGCTTTGGGAAGGTCCACAAACATGCGATGGTTCACAAAACTCTATTGGCAAAGTTACAATGGCAAAGTTGGCAAAGTATCAATGGCAAAGTATATGTGGCCATGTGAATGTTATTTGCTAAGTTGCAATTACTTGATTATTTATTTTTAGCATTAACTATTGAATGACTTAAATCCCACTGAGTGTGCTTGCATGCTCACCCTCCATTTACAATTTCAGGTTGAAGAGTTGGATGGCGAGGCGTGGTGATGGCAGACGATGTTCATGTATTTAAAAATAAAGAATGATTTTATGTTTATTTAATTGGATTATGTTTTTAAAGATTCTTAGTTAATTAATTAAATTAGAATTTTCACTTGAATTATAGTATAACTGTTTCCGCTGCAATAGTTAAACGTGATTTTAATTATAATTGTCGTTATGTCCCTTTATTTTAACATTGTAAATTTAAGATTCAATTTTTGGCACGTACTTCTTAAGAGGTCAATATTTTTAAATTTGGGGCGTGACAGTGGGACTCCAAAGCAATACATTCAAGTTCAACCAACTATAGTAGGGTGCTCGATTTTTTCATTCCGTGCTCGATCAAGCTTGTACAAAGGACCTTACCTTTAATGTTTTATTTATGTTTATAAATAATGAATTAAATTATGGGACCGTTCTATTCTAATGCCATTTGGGCTTGACAAAACCCATCCAGTGCTACCAAAATAAAACATCTCCTCTAGGTGCCATTTGGGTGCCAAGATTACATCCTTACCCTTATAGGAGAAGATAAGATTCTTACACACTTCACCCTCTCACTCTCTCTCTTCTTCTCTCTCTCCTCTTTCTCTCCTTCAACCTCCTTCGTCTTTCCTATTCAAAATCCCAAATAACCCAAAACTCTAACCATAGCCTTAGTCGCCCCACCATGGCCGCCGCCTTCAACTCTCCGGCGAAGATGGCCCACCACCATCGCCGACAACTCCCCCACCATGGCCGTCCGCCTTGAAGCTCCGTCGCCGTCGACGCCCCCACCATGGAATTTTCTTATAGAAGGAGACGATGAAGCTTCGTCGGAGAGATGGAAGCTTCTCTCAAGGCCGCCCACTTCGCCGCCTTCAACTCTCCGCCGAAGACGGCCCACCACCATCGCCGTCGACGCCCCCACCATGGTTGTCCGCCTTGAAGCTTCGATTTGGAATTTTCTTATAGAAGGAGACGATGAAGCTTCGTCGGAGAGATGGGAGCTTCTCCCAAGACCGCCCACTTTTGTAAGAAGACGATCAGGATCCCGTAGCCGTAGCCGCCGATCTGCAGTACTCCGGCGAAGAAGCCATGGCCGCCGCCGCCCCCAAATCTGAAATGTTCTATTTTGGATGGGCAAGAATGGATATATTTGTAGAAACTCTTCATAGGTGAGGTTTTTTTATTTTGGATTTTTGAAGACGATGTAACTGGTTTTGGATCTGTATCTGTTAATTGATTTTTTTATTTTGTTTTTGGATTTTTGAAGACGATGGTGAGGTTTTTTATTTTGGATTTGTAACTGATTTTTTTGGCCGAAGAAGTCGATGGTGAGGTTTTTGAAGACGATGACGGTCGATGAAGATGGAGACGAAGGCCGGATTTTTTCTTCCACAAACTGTTGCCGGAATTTTCTCAAGCGGCGGCTAGGGTTTCCACATCCCACTTGGGCCTGCTAGTGGACTAGGGTTTCTTGAAGACACTGAATTTTTGTTATTGTAGATGAAGCAGAAATTTATATTTTTTATTTTTACTCGAAGTGTTGGTGCAAATAATTTTTTTGTTGGTGCAAAAGTTGACTAGCACCTATTGACAGTGGTCAAGTCCCTAAATGCAAAAAAATATAGAAATTAATATAAAACTAACAAAATCACACAAAATTACGAAAATAAAATTTGCATCAAAGAGAAAAAATAATTTGCATCAATTAAGAAAGGAATTGCATCAATGAACAAAAATTTTATCCAAAAAATAAATTTGCATCAACGAACAAAAATAAATTTGCACCAACGAAAAAAAATAAATTTGCATCAATGAAAAATAAATTTGAATCAACGAACAAGATCTTCATCTTCTTAAATTTGCATCAACGAAAATAAATTTGCATCAACGAACGGACTATTTGCATCAACACAACAAAACTTTACAACAACACAAGAGTTCTTTTTAGTAAAAAAAAAAACATCTCAACAGGACAAGATCTTCATCTTCTTCAACACAAAAAATTTAAAACTCAAAATCTCCATTACAAAAGCTTCTGCAGGACGAAGATCTTCATCTTCTTCAACACAAAAATATTAAACTCTCAAAACCTACATCTTCATCTTCTTCAACAAAAAAAAAAACTCAATATCAGCATTACAAAAATCTGCCACCCCTAACCTTCAAGTGTTTCAAGGGGTGAATACAAGAGTGGGTGCACGTTAGGGGTGGAAAACCCTAGCCCACTAGCAGTCCCAGGAGGGGGTGGGAAACCCTAGCCACCGCCTAAGAAATTCCGGCAACGGCGATTGAGGTTCGTCGGCCATGGCGAAGGGCATCATCTTCTTGATGGGGATCGCGACGGTGGCTTCGTCTTCTTCCAGTCTCCGGCGAAGGGCGGCGACTTCGTTTCCTTCAAGGAGCTTCGTGCGAAGCAGATCGGCGACGGGTGAGGAAAAAATAGCCCACTACCATCATCGTCTTCAGATCCGAACGGACTCGCCGGTTCGTCTCCTTCGCCACCCACAGATCCATCATCGTCTTCAGATCCGAACGGCGGCGCCGCCATCAACCACCATCTCCCCGTCGTCGATCAGTCTCGGGGCTTCGTCTTCGTCGCCTTCGCCGGAGCTCGTGAAGACGAAGGTCGTAGCCTTGCCTTGGCCACAGATCGCCCGCGATTTCAACGGCGGCAGCGGAGGGTGGATGGGCTTCACGTACGGCGGCGATAGAGACAAGTGGAGAGTTGGGGGAGGAGAGCATTACAATGGCGGTTGGGGGTGGAGGAAAGCTTTTCAGCGGCAGCCATGGGGTGGGATTTTGAAGACGTAGGAGAGAGAAGAAGAGAGAAGAAGATGAGGCGTGTTTGAGAGGAAGGGTGGGTGAGGTGTTTAATAAGAATGGAGAGAAAAATGAGGAATGAAGTAAGGGCAATTTGGGTCTTTCATATTGTTTTGGCACCTAAAATCTAGAGTTGGGAGGTGAAAATGACACCTAAGCAGCAATAAACTCTTAAATTATCAATGAACGGTCCAGATTGCATGAGAATGGAGAGAAAAATGAGGAATGAAGTAAGGGCAATTTGGGTCTTTCATATTGTTTTGGCACCTAAAATCTAGAGTTGGGAGGTGAAAATGACACCTAAGCAGCAATAAAGTCTTAAATTATCAATGAACGGTCCAGATTGCATGAGAACATTCTATGATCACGTAAATTGCAAGTTGAGCATAAATCGCTGGTTTGGAGAAAGCGATTTTAGTTGAAATCCATAAAGATAAGATGGGATGGATAATAGCAAATCCATGAAGCTTGATGGTATGGCGCTTTGCACTCCAATTCCTCCGGCATTTTCGCCATCAAAATCCCTTCTAACTTTGAAATCATTAAACCCACTTCTTGTTTTTTCCGATTCTTTGAGGCCAACCACACATTTTGTGCCCACCAAAACTAGGAGGCTGAGAGTAGAAGCCACTGCCACTCTTGATTCCGCCAATGGCTCCGTCAGGGTTGCGCCGGAAGAGGACAATAAAATCACCGCTGTCAATCCCTACGGCCGCCAATTTTTCCCTTTAGCTGCCGTCGTTGGCCAGGTTCAGTGTGTGCTAACTTTTGTTTCTAATAACATGATGCATTGGGAATGTTCTACAATTTTGGGAGTAATTTTTGATGATAATGGTAAAATTGAGTTATGTGCCACGATCAGTGTAATTAAGTCCAAAATTCAGTGTTTACTTATAAGTTTTCTCTTAATGTTTTGAGATGTGACAATGAGCAGCATTGTTTTTGAGTTATTTGGTTCGAGGCACTAGATTAAGGTGCAATTCTTTTGTTTAATTATATCTGGATAATGGTATGAGTGAGAGATGTCTATGTTTGATTGCATGCTATTTTACAAATGAACTTGTATGGTGCATCCTTTTGTACTAGGGATGACTCTAGCTTGTTCTGGTTTCTTTCTTGAGTCTGTTAAATTATCTGCCACAGAGAAAATGGGAGTGTGTTTATCTCAGTCTGTATCTTTTCACAATACGGATTTTTGTTAGGTTGTTGAGAAAATCTCTGCTAATTAAGCCTGTTAACAAATAACGAGATGAAACCACTTAGAAGGAAATACCAGCTTGGATAAGGATACTTATATGTTACGACGTTTGTATAAGTAGTACAAATCATATCTTATTTCCTTTTCCATGCTTGTGCTGTCAACATCCACAAGATTCCACGAATGATATTTACGTAAAAAGATTGCATGCAATTGCAGACTAGATTCTACAGTCCCAATCACGTTCATCCTCACATAACAAAATATATTTAATTTGGTTTATAATATCAAGATCAATAGACAACATTGGATTTTCATACAGGACGCCATCAAAACCGCTCTTTTACTTGGGGCTATAGACCGTGAGATTGGAGGAAT
This sequence comes from Galeopsis tetrahit, assembly GCA_963675135.1. NCBI lineage: Eukaryota > Viridiplantae > Streptophyta > Magnoliopsida > Lamiales > Lamiaceae > Galeopsis > Galeopsis tetrahit. The sequence goes on from OY776122.1 coordinate 39,476,221, forward strand.
TGCAATCTCTGGAAAGCGGGGAACAGCTAAAACAGTAATGTCACGTGGTCTGCATGCAATTCTTCCTCCAATTGAAGTTGTTGTTGGATCAATTGCAAATGCTAACCCAAATTGTCCAGAAGAGTAAGGTTTACTGAATTTGCACTGTTATGTATGCTATGGACGACTCTGAACTTATGCAGAAAATGATGTTTCACATGTTGAACGTGAGCTTGAAATGATAAGCTTGAATGCAAACTATTGCTAAATTTTCATCTGATATGCTTATCAAAATAGATTTGGTAATAAATGTGTGACAATTCTGAGTCTCGTATTTCACATTGTATTTGGCTGACATTATACTCTTCAATATACCAGTAACCATTTACCGCGATAATTACTCGTCTAAGCTAACACGATTATGTCAATGTGCTGTTCTTGATATCCAAAAATAAGAACACAATCACGTATTTTTGGTTTCACTTATTCAACATCTTGCTTTGAGATATTGATCTTGTTATCTTAAATTTACTTCTTGTACTGTTTGAAGGTGGGAAGACAAGCTTACAGATAGATTAGAGTACGATTCTGCTGGTAATATAAAGACTGAAATTGTCAGGACACCTTTTGTGCAGGTATTTTTTGAAGAACAAGTTATTTTCATGTTAGAATATTATTCTTTTAACTATATTAGTTTCCCTTATTCTGTAGATCCCACTTGGTGTTACAGAAGATAGACTAATAGGATCGGTTGATGTAGAGGAGTCTGTGAAATCTGGAACAACAGTTTTTCAACCAGGTCTTCTTGCAGAGGCTCATAGAGGAGTTTTGTATGTCGATGAGATAAACCTTTTGGATGAAGGCATTAGCAATTTGCTTCTTAATGTATTAACTGAAGGGGTCAATATTGTTGAGAGGGAAGGGATCAGCTTTAGACACCCATGCAAACCACTTCTGATTGCTACCTATAATCCTGAAGAGGGTTCTGTTAGAGAGCACCTGCTGGACCGTATATCTATAAATTTGAGGTAAGAATAGTGATGAATCGTTAAATGCAAATCATTTGGCATTAGCACATGTGGCATGAACAATTTTTTGATTTATTGAGCTCCTAACCACATATTATTCCATGTATCATGGTTGAGGGGGTGTTTGCAACCAATAGAAAGTGAGTGAGAATCACTTTCTTTTCAAAAGCCTCCTCTCACAACTTTCGAAAAAAAGTGATTTTGGAGCTGTTAGTTGTGTATATTTTCATCATTTTCATTAACATCTATTTCTACAGTGGATATTTTCTATATAATTACAAGGCTGCTCCGTTGCTGGCACTGAGTATTCGGTTTAGTGAATACTTCGTGAGACAGGGCATTCTAAAAATTTAATTTAATTTTATTCAATAAACTTCCTGCCAAGCCTATTTTTCTCATTCTCTTGGTGTCTGCTAACTTTGAGCTGAATGTCTACTTATTTTGAACTTCTCATTTGAAATAAACTACGAAATTTGGTGCAAACTACATATGATACGAAATCACACCTGATCTTTACTTTATGGTGACACACATCTGATGCATTATTATCCACGTGAATACTCTTCATTGCAAAATCTGGTGGTAAATTCTCTTTTAGATATCCAATTTAACGTAAAACAATGCCAGTAATAGTTCTTTACATCCTGAATAATTTTTTCCGTATTAATTGGTTAATAGATTTCATTAATTTTATCCATTTTGGGGTTATTGCATTTTATATACACAATGACATCGTACTTTGATTTGTGATCAAGCTATCAAATCTGTGTAATGTCTTGATGTTTCTGAACCCAAAACTTGCTCAAGACCAAACAACAAAGATGAGAAGATAAACTAAAACATTAACTGTTCAATCTTACAAGTAGCATCACAGACCTTCATTTTTTGCCTATGCATACTCCAGTTTACTAGCTATTCACTCGCCTTAGCCATACCTAATATTTATAAATTTGCTTCCTCCAATCTAACCAATTGTGAATTTGGATTTGTAATGTTGATGATACCCTCTTCTGCAGTGCAGATCTTCCAATGAATTTTGAAGATCGTGTTGCAGCTGTTGAAATTGCTACTCAGTTTCAGGAAAGAAGTGGTGACGTTTTTAAAATGGTTGAGGAAGAGATGGACTCAGCAAGGACACAGGTAATACTGGTTTCACAAAATATAGATAACAATTATGTTATAATGTATGTGATTTCATATATAGTTGAACCGAAAATCAAACCTCTAGACAAATCTACATCAAACAAAGATGTTTGTAGTAAAATCACATGCCAATTGTCATCTAAATTTAGATATTTCTGGATTGGAGCTGCATAATACATCCTCTGCATGTCAAATGTGCTTTTCTATCCCGTTTGTGGCAAACATATTGTATAATACATAATAACTTTGGTTAATTTCAATGGCTATAGATTAATGTGTATGTATATCATTGTTCACGTGGTATTCATATACTATCAGGATTACGTAAAGCATGATTTTGGTGTTTCTTTCAAGATCATTGATGATTGTCTGCAACGTCTTTCCGTATCATACAGTTTAAGCAGGGTATTCATATATTATTAGGATTATGCATTTTACTGGAATACCTGGGTTGCAGTTTCACTCGCTATCAGTAAAATATTGCTTACTTTCCTGCGTTTTGGAATTTGGATATATATATATATATTTTAAATCTTTTGAGTAGGCAAATAAAATGCGAACTAACACACTAAGGTGATGTTTACTTTCGGTTTTTAAAAACCGGTTTTGGGTTTTAAAATCCTACACCAGTTTTACTTCGGGATTTAAAAACTGATTTTCAAAACCACCCAAAACCCAAAGTAAACATCACCTAAGGGGGTGTTTGTTTATGGATTTCAAATCCAATAGGTGGATTCGATGAATAGTAAAAGGTGTATTTGAACTTTCGGTATGTTTGAGAGAGTAGATAATGTAGGATTTTGAAAATATAGGTGATAGATGATTAATTGTGTATTGAAAATTTTGTGTAAAGTAGGTGAAAGAGTGTGTAAAGTAAAAAGGAGAAGAGAGAGCGTTGAGTTGGGTATATAATAGTAATAATTAAAAAGTGGGAGGTGTATTGAAAGTTGTGTTTAAAAAAAGTAAAATCGGTGTATTATAGGGTAGAATTTTATAGGATTTGAAATCCTATACCAAAATCCAGAGAAGCAAACAAGGATATGGATTTGAAAAATAAAAGTGGGGTGTGGGGCTAGAAACAAACAGCCCCTAAGTCCCCCACACTTTTCTCTGTGTGTGCCTCAACCTCTCCCCCTCCGTGTCCGTCCTGAACAGTACACACTGGTTTTGTGACATTTTCGTGTATATGCTGATTGTATATGTGTAGAATGAATAAAAGTTTAAGCTGAAAATATTAGCATCCTTTTGTTAAGTTTGTTGTATTATTCTTGATTCACAGTTGATAGATTTAAGTTGCACTATTAATACTAAAATTTGCAGATAATGCCTAACTCAATGAATGACGATAGTATTGTTTATCCATGCAGATAATTTTGGCACGTGAGTATTTGAAGGATGTGACCATAGGCAGAGAGCAACTAAAGTACCTCGTTATGGAAGCTATCCGAGGTGGTTGCCAGGTTTTTGATTTGAAACTCTTCTTGATTTTGTTAGTTGCTACCGTTATAAAAGTTTATGTGCCCCTATCATGCTGATAGTACTTCTGTTTTCATGTGTGAAAGAATTGATAAGAATAATTCATTCTCCTGATTAATAATTTATTATTTCTATGTTCTTGCCTGTCTTCTTTCTTTGGGCCTGGGGTTATTTCAAGGACATGCTTTAATTTCACAAATGGACATGGATATATATTATCACTTTGTTATTGGTGCGATTTTATCAAGTTTTGTCTCTTATAGTCTTGTGCTGCTTTGGCAATGGGATTTGAAACTTCCTTTTTTTGTGGGGTGTTTAGCATTTTCAATAATATGGCAAGTAGATAAAAGGTTGCACTCGTCTCGTGCACAATTGTTATATAAGTACATCTGTTCATGAAACACATGGAACAAACAAATTATCTAGCAGGCTATGTAGCACATTCTTGGACAGTTTGAACATCCACATTGAAATTGCAGGGGCATAGGGCTGAGTTATATGCAGCAAGGGTGGCTCGGTGTTTAGCTGCTTTTGAGGGGCGAGACAAAGTCAATGTGGATGATCTCAAAAAAGCTGTAAGTGAAATATTCCTGCATTCTAAGTCCTTGTTTATTTTCCTGGATGGTTGCTGATGCCGGCTATGATGGTTGTTTTTCAGCCAAATACCTTAAGCTTTAATCAAAACCTCTGTTGCATGTTGCCTATGAATTCTGCTTTTATCTGAAGAACCTTAAGCCATTGGAAAATCATTTAAAGAGATTGTTAAACATGATTATGAAGTTTATGTTTGCCCTATTGATGCCATGAAGTTTTGGTTACTTATAGTGGTTTAAACCATAAAAGTGCGTAAAGAAGAGTAGAGTAGATAAACATAATACCAGATACCTTATACTCCCTCCGTCCCATACTAGATTTTACCCATTTGCCAAAATGGTCCGTTACATACTAGATTACCCATACCATAAATAATCATAAAATTATCACATTATTTCCAACTCACGTCCTTCAAACATCTTTTATTTACCACACATGTCATTACTTTTATTATTCACCATACTCTATTACTTAAAAGACTTTCATTCCCTCTACTTCATCTCATTTAATACTAATAAATAACTCCCACATTGAACCCTGTGTCAGAAGCAAATGGGTAAACAAGTATGGGATGTAAGGAGTATAAAGTTTGGTAATACAGTTTCAATGTTCAACTATTTTGCATTTGTGTTTATTTTTTAACAATGTTAGTTCTTTAATTAAAACGTACTAGTTATTTAATTCAAAAGTATTAGTTTTGTTATACTAAAACGTGATGATTTTGAATAAACTATATAGTAAAATTGTTTTACGTAAGACCAACTCTTTATTCATAAAAACAACACCATTTACGCTCTCAAGTCTATTGATTAGAGATGTAAACAAATCGAATCAATGCGAATATTACAATATCCAATTCGATTGGATAAAATATTTGAATGTTCGTATTCGTTTAAATTTAGAATATTAAATCTGATTCCTTATTGATTCGAAAGTGGTATTCGAATTATTCTATAGTATTTGAGTATTCGATTCAATTTTTTTTTTTTGTAATTTTTATAAAAAATATACTCCTAAAACTGATTTTTTCTACATTAATATATCATTCATTAATTATTTTGAAATACAATAATAATAAATTATGCATACTAATAATTATTCTTAATTAGTGAATATTATATTCTATTAATTATTCATTAAATTAAGAATACATATTATAAGTAATTTATTAAATTATAAATAAATATACTAATCGAATATTCGTGAATACCGAATCAAATGCAATGGTGCTCGTATTTGTATTTGAACATCTTCCGAATCAAAAAATAAATTTATTTGGTTCTTTTAAATCCGTACTGTTGATGCTGCAGGTAGAATTAGTCATCCTTCCACGCTCCAACATTAGTGAGACTCCACCGGACCCGCAAAACCAGCAACAACCACCACCTCCCCCTCCCCCACAGAATCAGGATGCTTCAGAAGAGCAAAATGAAGAGGAAGAGGAAGAGAAAGAGGAAGACGAAGATCAAGAGGTTTACTTACACTTCACTTATGTTTAGTGCTGTACTTGCCTTTTCCAAATGATAACAAAAAGAAGAGTATGCTTTTTTTGGCTGTCTTATTATCCAGAATGTTGTTTTTGGCAACAGGATGAGAATGATGAAGAGAATGAGCAACAAGAGGACCAAATACCCGACGAGTTCATCTTTGATGCTGAAGGAGGTTTAGTGGATGAAAAACTTCTCTTCTTTGCCCAGCAGGCACAAAGACGAAAAGGGAAAGCTGGGAGAGCAAAGAATGTTATCTTTTCTGATGACCGAGGACGATATATTAAACCCATGCTTCCAAAGGTCCGATCCCTTTTATTTTGAACCCGTTTGGCTGAGCTTATAAGTTATTTAACAGCTTATAAGAGTATTAAAATAAGCCATTTTTACAGCTTATAAGTCCTTCCTATTCAATGCAAATGTCGTTTTAACTATTCACTTCATTTTCAATTTAAATTGTTTTGCACTTTTCAATGTCAATTAATTACATTTCTTTCAAATTTACCCTTAAACTCATTAAAATTACTTAGATAATACTCCCTCTGTCCCACAATAACTTTCATAGTTAGATGGACACATGTTAAGAAAGTGTAATGATGAGTAGGATTTTGAGGGGTAATTTATGTATAAAGTAAAGAATGAGTTGACCTGTGTGTATGTGTGGAGCCAAAAGTAATGGCATTTCGTGTAAAATTGTGGATATTGTGTAGGTGTAGTTTATAAAGGGTTTCTATTTTAAGGGTGTGAAAGTTGTTGTGGGACATCTCGAAAAAGAAAGTATGAAAGTTATTATGGGACGTAAGGAGTAATAGTTTTCAAAGTAATTAATTAAGGGTATAGTAGAAAGTCAATGTTTTTCTTAATATGTGTGCATTAAAATGACATATATTTTGAATAGGAGGGAATAATATTTTTTTAAAAAATAATTTAAAAAAAATATAAATCACCCCACCCACCCCCACCCCTACTCTCCAAAATAATTATTTATATTAAAATTAAAAAATATATTTTTCTCAAAATATCAAAGAACTTTTAAGTTTTATTAGCCAAATACTTTAACAACTTGTAAGTTACTTAATAATTACATCTTACTTTATCTTCTTCTTAAAGGTGTCCTACTCAGTCTGATACATTGGAATAGCATCTATGTTTGATTAATCAAAAGCATCTCTTTCAGTTTCAATATTTAGGTTCATGAGAGTATGTTTTATTGTATGGAAAGCAGGGTCCTGTTAGGAGATTAGCTGTTGATGCAACTCTGAGAGCAGCTGCACCTTATCAAAAGTTGCGAAGAGAGAAGGATATCCTGAAGACTAGAAAAGTTTTTGTAGAAAAAACTGACATGCGTGCTAAACGGATGGCTCGGAAAGCAGGAGCCCTGGTAGAGTTACATATTTTGATGCATATTTCTGTCTCATGACTCTCATCTTCGTAATGCTATGAGAAAATTGTGCTGTGCCTGTGCCTTCTTAAGATTTCTCTTTTATGCTTGAAATGCAAGACTTTCTTATAGCTTTTGGAATTAAATGATCGAGACACTACAGAATGTACACCATGATCTCAAACTTACTGTTAAGACGGAATTTTCTTTTAGGCCCGTAACTTATGTTTGCAATTGTAGGACATTATGTTTGCAGGTTGACACATTTAGGCCATTATATTTTAATTTTGCACATTTATGTCAAATTGAGCCGAAACACCCCAATTTGTGCTAAAATGTCATGTGTCTGGCCTAAATGTGCAAAAATTAAAATAAAATGGCCTAAATTCGCCAGTCCAAAACACCCCAATTTTGTCCTATATGTGCGAAAATTAAAAGTTACGGACCTAAATGTGACAAATTAAAATTTAATGTCTTAAATGTGCCAGCCCATAAATATTGTCCTACAATTGTTACCTTACCGGTCCTTGAAAAAAGTTATTCCCATGGCTGTAGAAATGGATACATGTATTGCTTAGCTCCCATTACATATGTAAAATGTTTACAGAAATCATTTCAGTTTGAATTTTTAAATATGGATGCTAATTGTGTAAGCTTCTGCCTTCTGGTTTGTTCTAATGACCAAGAATGGTGTACAATGCGTTGAAAAAGTACAGAAATGGAGATAAATAATTGTAAGAGGAATATAATAACTGGGAAAATGTTAATTATGGCAGGTCATATTCGTTGTTGATGCAAGTGGAAGCATGGCACTTAACAGAATGCAAAATGCCAAAGGGGCAGCCCTTAAACTACTTGCAGAGAGTTATACGAGCAGAGATCAGGTGAATCTAAGTGAAGCCTGTCTCTTTCCGTATTTTCTCCTGTCTATTCAATTGTTTCTTCAATTTCTTATATGCCACTGCTTTTGAGAGCTGGGATGCGATTGAGAAGTTATAGAGCTAATTGCATAAATAATCACGACTTTTTCACATTTTTTCATTTACTCCTATGTTATTAAAATTTGCAATTCAATGCAGACTTTTTAAATTTTGCAATTACATCGTATGACTATTTCGCGCCAACTTATGCTGACGTGGCAGCTGGGGGTTTTTTTGTTGAGGACTATAAATTCACGACCTTTTTTTTTCTTTTTTTGGCAATTTCATTCACTGCCTTGTCGGAAGGACTTGCTAGAAATAGTCATGTAAATAGAATTGCAACAATTTAAAAGGTTGTGTATTGAATTGCAAATTTTAAAAACATATGTTGTAATTGGAAAAATGTGAAAAGATTGTGATTAATTTTGCAATTAACCCAATTTTTTAATATATTGGGATAATATGGAAATGAACTACATTTCTTGCTCTGATTTGAGGTTTGTGTAGGTCTGCATCATTCCATTCCGTGGAGATTCTGCAGAAGTCCTGCTTCCTCCGTCGAGGTCAATTGCCATGGCAAGGAAGCGTCTGGAGAGACTACCATGTGGTGGGGGCTCCCCTCTCGCACATGGTCTTACCACGGTATAAAAGTCTAACATACCAGTACCATATATTTTCTTGAAATAAATATTACTATAATGTGATGGAGCTTCTGTTGTTTCTTAAGTTCAAAATGAATAGACCCTTTTTTATTTAATGTAAAGAAAGAAGTAGTAAATGTCATTCATCTTCCTTTTCGACAGGCTGTTAGAGTGGGGATGAACGCAGAGAAGAGTGGTGACGTTGGGCGCATAATGATTGTTGCCATAACAGATGGGAGAGCCAACATCTCTCTAAAAAGATCTACGGATCTTGAAGCTGCTGCTGATTTGCCTAGACCCTCTTCTCAGGAGTTGAAGGTATAATTGCCTTTTTATAATCAATGCAACAGTTAACACTTGTGTGAACTTGGTCCATTCATTTATTTATCTACAAAAACTTGTATATATGGCCCATTTAGGGTTTGTTGGGTAGGGTCAATGGAGTTGAAGGATCTCAGATCTGTGAACTAGTTTCAGACAAGTTTTTGTCCAACACTTGATATCATGAACTTGTATGTTATTCCTTTTGCAGGATGAGATTCTTGAGGTGGCTGGGAAAATATACAAAGCTGGGATGTCGCTTCTAGTCATCGACACAGAGAACAAATTCGTTTCAACTGGTTTTGCCAAAGAGATAGCTCGTGTTGCTCAAGGTGTGCCTCCTATCCTCAATCTCATAATATTAAATTTAAGAGTCTATTCACACCCCATAAACTTTCAGATTAAAATCGACATAATAAATTTGGAGACTAAATTAGACATGTGAAATGACAAGTATACTCATTACTCACCCCATAAATTGTACTAATAATTTGCCCACTGCATTCCACCACACATTAGAACCAAACAATAACCCCAACCGAACATTCAACCAAAAATCATTTTGATAGGGTTTGTGCATGCTGATAATTCGACCCACAACCCTGTTCAATCCAAACTTTCAATAGAATAAAACGGTAATGACTTGTGGGAGAGAGAGACTTGGTTTTTTGTTTTGCTTCGAGGGATCCAATAATGGTATGGAGTTTTATGAGTTGTGACTCTTGATTTCCTATTCCAGGTAAATACTACTACCTTCCTAATGCTTCAGACGCTGTTATCTCAGCAGCAACAAAGGACGCTTTGTCAGCTTTGAAAAACGACTAACATTCTTTATGTCTCCAGTTGATGTTGTAATGTTATTTCGTACCAACATGGTTGTCGCTGTTATCTGATTTTTCGTTTTGGCTAGTCGGGGCATAAATGTAAAGTCGAGAGTTACTCAAATAGATCGAGCACGATTACTTCATACTTGCTATGGCTCTGTCCCACTATATATATTTTCCCTGCTTTTGATTAAGCAATATGATAAAATAATAGATGATGTGATTAAAACAGAAAGAAAGAGAGAGATAAAATAATATGTAAAAATTATAAAGTTATACACCATATTTTATTTATTAAAACAGAATACATTCACCACATCTCTTTCCTATGTGCCAATAGTAATCAAATTCTTATCATCAGTATCTGTTGATAAAAATGGGAGTCTCTCAACCAGCCACAAACATAAATGTCTCCTGTCTCAACTTGCTTCACTCCACTGGCAACTTATCATATACTCTCTTCTATAAGTCTATAAATTTAAATAATAAAAATAGTATAGCTGATATGATTGGTAGGGAGAAAAAGTAAAATATAAAAATAAAATTGAGTGACATTATATGTAAATAGGAGTGAAACGTAGAGATAAATTTAGATAGATATTTGCCAAAAAAAAGGGTACCAAAATTGCAAATGGGGAAACATATAGACGGGGGAAGAAAGTAGAGTAACCAATCTCCCAACTTGTGTGACTAAAATTGACTGTTTGGCCTTTAGTGTAAATCTGTAAACCAGTTGTTAATGAATGGAGCCCATGGCATTTGGATATATCTCCTGAAAATAGGGTCCCCTAGGGACATAGAAACCCAACTTCCCTATAGCACCATCACTTTTTAATTATTATTATTAATTACTTAAAAAAAGTAGTAGTAATAATGGCTTTGTATTTTATATTATATATACACACAAATTGAACAATCATAATCCATTGAAAACACAAGAAAAATGGCTGATCAATTCCTCCAAAACTACAAACAGTCTCTCTCTTTAGCAGATATAGAATTGTTGAACAATTTTTCAAGCCATGAAGCTGATAAGTTGATGGGATTTTGGCATGATCATAACAACATTTTGCCTCAAGAAAATGAAAATTTCCCTCCATTATTGCTCCAAGATCCTCCCATTTTTTTGGGTGAAAATGATCAAAAATCAGATAGGAAAAGGAAAGCAATGGATGTTAACACAACCCCAACAACCTCTGCATATTCATCTCCTCAAGTCTCTGATAATGGGAGTAGAAAGACAAATGTAAGCTTCTTGATTTTTTTTTTTTTTTTTTTCTTTTTTGGATATTTTGGATTCATGTTAATGAATTTGCAGCGCGGAAAGAAAGCGAAAGGTAATGAAAAACAAGATGAAACGGAACGGGACGTGATCCACGTTAGAGCGAAGAGGGGGCAGGCCACTGATAGTCATAGTTTAGCCGAGAGAGTAAGAGCCCGTTTGACTAAGCTTATTTTAAACATCTTTGCTAATAAAATTTATATGTTGAATATTATTAACTATTTGTGTCTGCAGGTGAGAAGAGGGAAAATTAATGAACGATTAAGATGTTTGCAAGACATTGTACCCGGATGCTACAAGGTACCTAATTATAATAATAATAATTTAGTTTTATTGTTGTTTAATTTAATTAATTAAGATTTTTTTTTTTTTATTAACAGACAATGGGGATGGCAGTTATGTTGGATGAGATAATCAATTATGTGCAGTCCTTGCAAAATCAAGTAGAGGTAAGTTATTAATGGAACACAAAATGAAACACGTTTTTGATCGAATTCTCATCGCTGCTTTTTTGCTTCTCGTCGTCCATCAGTTTCTTTCAATGAAGCTTACGGCAGCTACCACGTTTAATGACTTCAACTCCGACACAGATGACATGCTCGACGCAATGCGGGTACTGTGCTAACATTAATTAATTTCCATATATACAGTTTTGATATGGAATCAAACGTTGGTTGTGTTTATTACAGAGAGCAAAGGCATTTGAGGCAATGAAGATTGAAAACCAGCAGTTTAGTACTCCATTACCCCTCAATTTTGGACATCCATCATTCCACACTTAAATTTGTACTAATCTTGTTCAAGATTTCTCCATTCCCCTCAATTTATTTAAAGAGTTGATTTTTATTTTTTTTTATAAAAAAAAGGTACAAGTTTGTAGGGCACATGCCAAAGGAAACACAATACTTTAGTCTTAAATATATGTGAGCTAGTATTTTGGGAAGATGTAGATTTAATTGTATGATATTCTGCTCCAATACAAGTGTTCTTTAGAGATATTTTTTTTCTATCGGTGTATGTTTGGGAGATTCCAAAATAAATATGATAAAGTTTTCAGTTTTTGAAAGACGCCCAAGAACGTATAATGTTAAATCATTTTTTTATATCAATTTTAAAATATTTTTTTCGTCGTAAAATCTCAAACTCACTGAAAATGTGAACCTGGAGAGTGGAGACACGTTGGAAAAAATTTAAGGGCTCTGACCAAGTTGTTGAAACCTAAACAACTAAATCCTAAACCCTATACCCGACTAAGATCCGAAGAAAATAAAAAGACGAAGAACTTAAGTACGAAAAATTCAATGAAATAAACCTCTACTTCGGCTTGTGGCTCACATGCTTACATTTTAAGTGAATTTAAAAAAATTAGATGAAAATTAAAATTTGTTAAAAAGAACTAACATTGTACGTAGGATGTATTTCAGAAAGGGAAACTCAAAAGATTAATTTTGAAATCACCTATAAAAAAATTCTCTGTTTTTTATTTGTTGTTTACTTTAATATATATATATATATATATTTTTATAAAATGTAATTAATTAAATTTAAAATCATGAGCAATCATATTACACTTTAAGAAATCTGACTTTAATGATAAAATTCTCTCAGTATAGTTTCTCTAACTAAAAGTCTGTAACAAAAAATTAAAAATTAATAACGAGACTTATCACTAAAAATCAATTTATATCATTAAAAAAATTTAATTAGAAAAGTTATAATGACAGGTTATGTCATTAAAATTCAATTTTTTTTATAGTGTTAATTGTTGAAAGTCGATGCAAAAGTTAGACTCTTGAATAATGTATTGTCCGCAATTAAGGATAGATTGTCTATCTTAGATCAATGGATTGATTAATGAACCAGTCTAATTTCCATGTACACGAACACAAGAACTTGATTCCTCACAAACTGTGACTCCGTAGTGAAAATACAATAAATGACAATCTAAATGTTAGTGTATTGTGATATGTTTCCTCTTATGTGAGAAGAGTCTATAACACAGAAAAATGAATAGTGAATGAAAAATCGCGGTATGACGACATTTCAGTTTTAGTGTCTCACTTTTTGATTTATTGATATGTGTTACATATATATAAAAAACATGATCAACTTCTCATAATAATAGAAACTACACTTGTTAAAAATTGAATAAGGTGGAACACGAAAAGTGAACCAAAGGAATTGATGTTGCACTTCCTCCGTTCCACAATTATTTGTATTCTTTTCTTATTTGTCCGTTTCACAATTGTTTGCATATTCTAAAAAGGAAACATTTTCATAAATCCACCCTCACAATATTCACATATTTACACAAAATATCATTACTGTTACCCTCAATCTAATAATTTACTTTACTTTATTCATAAAAATTTACAAAATTACATCTCAACAAATAATTCATTACACATTTTTCTTATTTGTCGAGTCAATTCGTAATTGAAGTAATGAGCCGACCGATGTAGTCTCAAAAACAGTGTGGAATATACTATATATGTGATCAGCTGAAACATAAAAATGAGACAACAGCTAATAATGCTTCACTAAATATTTGAGATATTATAATTAGTATATAGTATAATTATCTTGTAAGGATGCGAATAGACCGATGTCTTGAGTATTATTAATTAGTTCGTCACCACTTGTTTGTCCTTATTATCTATACTCTGTTCATCAACAGCACCAATTAGCGTCTTAGGTTTCAACAGCTGGTGAGCGCCAAAATAAAATGTTACTCGGTGTTGTCGGCCGTCACTAGACTCTAATCGCTTCAACGGGCCCAGGTACCTAGAATCGAATTGAATTGAATCGAAGTGGAAATAACCATAGAACACTAAGGTAGATAATACTTCACCTTACTGTTCTCTCACTCTCCACTCATCAACTTAGTGCAACAATAAATTAGACGAAAAAAGAGTTAGATCTTTGTGTGAAGGTTGAATAGCCAAAATGACACTTGAGTTAAATTCCAACCGTTGATTACTTTTTTATTGATAAAATTGGTCTATCTAGTACACGAGAGACATTTTCCTATGCAATATTAACATAATTTTAAAAAATGAGTAGGAAACTCGCAAATCATTTGTAGATCAAATTGGGTTAAACAAATCTTTTAAAAAGAAATTGACAAAGATTAATATAATTTTTTTTGGATTCGTGTTACTATAATTGAAAAATGTAACTAAATATTACTGAAAATTGTAATACGCTATAACTGAAATGTTCAATTAATACAATAATAAGAAAAAGTGCTAACACATTTTTACTTAAAAATTGAATAGTGGAACTTAATATTTTTTGTGAATGGTTTACTATATAATTATATATAATTAAGAAAGTCATTTATTTAATAAGTATGACAGTAGCTTAAATGAAGAAGGTGTGTTTGTAAGTACAAGTTAATTAGTTCAAATTCTATTCTCATCGTTCCTCCTTTCACATTTTTTTTTCTTTTCTATTTTATTATAATATATACAAAAGAAAGTTAATACAGTATATTATTGAGTATGATAGTAACCTAGATAGTTAAAAGTTATATTATTTTAAAGTGAGTATGATAGTAACCTAGATAGTTAAAGTTTATTATTTTAAGATTGAGGTACAAGATTCAAAAGTTAATTAAGGATCAAATATTACTTTATGCTTGTTTTTTTATTCTCAGGTTCATTGCATTAAGTTGACCTATTTAGTTGGTTGTGGGGGTGTCGAGTTGATGAACTTAACAAACATAAAGATTCAATATTAATATGAGTCCAAATTTCTATCTATAATTTTTTAGCTTAAAACGATCCACAATTGTACAAAAGGCTAAACAAAAAAAGAAAAAGAAAGTATATATAATTATAGACATCCCAATATTTTATGTCAAATGGATGAGTAGGGGCCTTCAACAATTTGATCATCAAAGAACAAGAAAATCTTTTGTTTTTGGGTACAACGTGCTTTTCTTGTCATGTTTTAATTATTAATAATAGTAATTTGTAGTATTAATTAATTATTTTGATGGAGTATGTGTTTTCTAAATCAATTAATTATATTGTTATGTTAGATGATAAGTATGGATGATGAAGATGATTTCAATCCTTATTTTTTGGGACTTTGTAAAAACCAAAAACTCAAAAACCAATAATTAATGAATTATTGATATATATATATATATATATATTTACATACCTACTAAATTGTACTCGTAATTAATTTGTATAGTATTTGTAAAACTGTAATATTAATTTGTATACTATAAATTCAAAAAAATACTTTCTAAATTGTATAGTATTTGACTATTTGTAAAACTGTAATATTAATTATAAAAATATTATGCTATTTGAATTTAGATATTACTTTAAATTTTAATGTATATTGTAATTAGATTTTTAATGGACTTAGTGATAAGTTATAAAATATCCGTTTCCAGCCAAATATATTAAGCTAATTTAAAGTATATCACTATATTATGTACAGTATATAATAAAAAGAAGTGAAGAACTAAAGAAGGTCACGATTGCGTTTTGAAATGATTAATATATTTGACAATTTACAAATTAACACGAATAAATGAAAATGAAATTTAATTACAAATTAATTGTAAATTTATAATTTTTAAAATATAAATTAAAAACCTAAATTGTAATTTGCAATTTAAAACTTTCAATTTACAAATACAATTATACATAGTAATAAATTATAAAGAATGAAAAAAATATTCATTATTATTGAGTAACACTTGTGCATCAAATTATACTATGCAACCAGTCTACCAACAATACTTTCTAATAGAATAACTATTAATTAATAATGAATTAATACTTACAATTAGTAGCTCATAGCTCATATTTGAGGGAAAAAACAACATTACAAAAACCCATATTCACATGCTCGATTGAAAAAAAAAATACTACCTCAATTCAATTTCATTATTTTTATTTTTTTATTGTCTAATTTTTTCCTATTAAAAATTATACTCCGTACTATTTATACTATTGTGAAGAATAACAATAAGTCAAGCCAACAAATGAAAGATTATTAGTTAGAGTAGTTAGATGAGTAGTTCATTTTGTTAGTTATAACTCATTTGTTAGATGTAACTCCTCTTTTGTAAATCTCCCTCTATATAAGAGGAGAGATGATAATCATTTGATCATTTAATGTCAATGTAATTCTTCTATATTTCTAAATTCTCTCAATATGCACTCTATCCAATTTCTTCTTGTTATGAAATTTCACATGGTATCAGAGCTGTGTATCGATTAATTTATGATCGATTAAACAAGTTCGTCGATCTAGGTAAGTTTCCGCAATTCGATTTAAATGAGTCACTTGAGTTATATACTCATTTCTATCAAATCTTGAATTTTTTGAGTTCTATACTCATCTCTTAAACTTCTTGAGTTCTATACTCGTTTCTTGAATTTTATACTCATTTCTGCCAAATCTTTGATGAATTTGGATTTCTATCCTATTTTTTCTCTTTTCGAGATTTTTTCTTTACGGGTTTTATGCTCATAAATTTTAAATTCGATTTCATCTTGATTCGATTTTTTAGAGTTCTATGCTCATTTCTTTGAATTTCATTGAGTTTTATACTCATTTTCTTTGCGGGTTCTATGCTTGTGAGTTTCTATACTCAATATTTCTTTTCTCTTCGTGCCTATCACGATTGTATCTTTCATGTCTATCACGATTCTATCTTTAGATTTTGTTGTAATGTTGGTGGAAATCTCACCATGATTAGATGCATGGATTGCATCATTTGTCTACTCTCTACATCAACGTTCAAATGTTCAATTTGGCATTGGATTCTATTCTCGAAGGCTACCTCTTCATTGTTGATATCATTGCACCCCATCATGCTACTCGTAATGGTTTGGAGTTTTTTTAACAAGTTCAAGATGTGCTTGATTACCATTCATGCTCATCTTGTGGGAGGGTGTGAAGAATAACAATAAGTCAAGCCAACAAATGAAAGATTATTAGTTAGAGTAGTTAGATGAGTAGTTCATTTTGTTAGTTATAACTCATTTGTTAGTTGTAACTCCTCTTTTGTAAATCTCCTTCTCTATATAAGAGAAGAGATGATAATCATTTGATCATTTAATTTCAATGTAATTCTTCTATATTTCTAAATTCTCTCAATATGCACTCTATCCAATTTCTTCTTGTTATGAAATTTCACAACTATTTTATCTCCACTTTTCATCAATTAAATTTATACATAAATTAATTAATATTCATTATTCATTAAAATTGGTGTACAAAAAATATACTCCCCCGTCCAATTTCATTATTCCCACTTTCCTTTTTTGGTTGTCAAATTTTATTATGCTCATACCCTTTTTGGAAAAAATACTATTTATAATACTTTATCTCCACCCTCCTACCATCACTTATTTACCCACTTTGTCATTCACTTTATTCATAAACAATCATTTATTTATAAATGGACCTCACAATATCCTATCATACCTTCAACTTATCTACTTTATGAATAAACTAATCAATATTCATTAAAACTTGTACCCGAAGAAGTGAACATAATAAAATTGAACGGAGGGAGTAATAGATTTAAACGGAGAAAGTATATTAGTGTTAAACCTCTAGATATTTGGTTTATTTTAGTTAGCATGTCATTGTCCGGTCCGGTGTACTAGATTAGATATACAGTACAACGTTTTAATTGGTCCATAATTATGATAACAGCATTATTATTATTCCACAAAATTGAACCTCTAAAATAAATGATGTTTATTTTTATACATAATTAAATGACGTTTTAACTTTTTTTTTTCTTTTTTTATCATTTCTCCTAATTTACTCTTCTTTTAACTTTTGAAAGCATTCATAATTTCTAACTTATATCTATGCTAGATATAATTATGGGATGTAGTTAGAAATCTAATTCATTAATTAATGTCAAACTTGTCCGAATGAAATCACATGTTATAATTTTTGTGTTCCACATCTTATTTCACTATATGGATGATTGACACGTGTCATATTAAAAAATAATCAACGTTGTATAATACTGGAGCGACAAGTGTTAAAGATCCAGTAGAATGAAACACCAATAAATAAATAAAAAAATGGAACATTGGAATCGAATTGAACTTTTCAATACATTCTCTTTCTTAATTTCAAATAGAAAAAGTTAAAACGAATTAATTAGAATATAAGTAGGTGATTAAGGAAGTAGCATGCTTGCAATCTAAATAAATTAAAGTGTTAAGCAATTAGGAGTGGAACCCCACAAATAAACAAATACACCCTCTAAATCTCATGGATGTTGCCCATTCATTACATGAATGATTGAGAAAAGGCCAGGTCAATTTATTATTTATATATACTACTAGCTTATATTTCTATTTATATATCTAATAAAAAAATAATAAAGTAGATAGATGCAATGCATTTCCAATGGAAGGGAAGACAGCTTGAAATGGGCCAGGGCTGCCTACTAATGTGGGTTCTCTAAAATGATAACAAAGGTTTATCATCTAAGGTTCAATTTTAGTGTTTCATTTTGTATTTTACTATCCAGTTTATTAAGACGTGTTATGTTATAAAATAATTAACGGTCACATATTGATAATAACGTATTAAAGATTTAATAGGAAGAAATATTAAGTGGAACACGAACAAATAAAACAAAAGAATTTAGATTAATTTAAGGCCACCAATATTTTATTAATTCCATCCATTTAACTTTAATTTCATCACTCATAAAAAAGCTTTATCTAAAAAAAATATATGCGTGGACTTCCTTTTGACTGTGTTTTGGAGAATATGCATGCATCAAATATTACTATTTGCATCGTGGCCCCACTCTAACAAATTGGATATAAATGGATACATACATAGAGGACAGCACATGCATCAATCTCTCTCTTATATATATAACAAGACGAAAATTTACTTAGGGTGAAAGTGGGATAAACTACTCGACGGGGTCTAGAATTCGGCCTATTAAAGTTCGGCTCGACTCAATTCTTATAATAAACATGTTGAGTTCAAGGTTTTTTTAAAGCCTATTTAGTTAAATAGGTTGGGTTTGAACTTTTTTGTAGGCCTTTTAAGTCTAATAAATCGATCTATTTAACTTTACTTATATTATATATATATATACTCTCTTCATCACAGGATGACTTGCATTGTTTGATCGACACGATTAAAAAAAATAAAAAATTTAGTGGTTGGTAATGAAAGATAAATAAGGAATATTTTAGAGGATTTGGTGAAGTGTAAAGTAAAATATATATAAAAAAAGGGTGATAATTTTAAAAATAAAATGATATTGGGACGGTATTAATTTTGTGGGGTATTTTCATATTATGAGTGTACAAGTAATCTTAGAACGTCCCAATAAAAAAATGTGCAAATAATCACAGGACGAAGGAATATATAAATATAAAGTATAATATATAAAAATATAATAATGTCTTTTTTGTAAAGCCTCCTCACACATTCCCACCCCTTACATACCCACATCAAAAACAAAATATATATATATATATATATATATATATATATATATAAACACGTTCAATTTCATTGTTTTCATTTTCCTATTTTAATGATTGAATTTCATTATGTTTATTCCCCCTTTTAAAATAATATTATCTACACGACTACACCAGTACTGTATCTTCACATTTCAATTATTACATATTTGCTTAAATTATCTGTATCTTCACATTTCAATTATTACATATTTGCTTAAATTATTATTAATTTTATTCATAATTAAACTCTTAATTTATTGGTAGGTGGATATCACAATATTTGATCATATCTCTAAATTATCTACTTTATATATAAATTAATTAATATTTATTAAACATATATAATGAATTTTACCATTACAAAAATATTAGTAGTCTTTCAATTGAAATTACACCCCTAGCCATCCTAGCACCAAACATTGTTTAAAGAGTAATACTCACATAATTAAAAGAAAAGAAAACAAAATGCCCATGTTATGTAACACATGACAAATTTGTGATAATTCTGACTGAGTACTAATCGGCCCAAATCATATTAAATAACTAAATTAATTAAATAAATGCACTAATCTACTCTAAGATGTTTTGTAATTAGATAAGGGTACCGGCCCATTTAAGAACCATCCAACATAATTTCTTTCTTATAATATCCTTACTTACTATTAAATTATTAATGAGTACAGGTTAGTTTTGACTTTAAGTGGTGCTCCGATAATAGACGATGAGATTAGTTCTTCCAATTAGTCGATTTTTAGATTGAATATCGAAACTTAAAAAAAAAAAAAAGAATTCAGTCCCTTTAATTTTTGCCTTATTTCTTAAAGGACACCGCTTGCATCTTCCTTTTGGTACACCAACCAGACATCCTTTTATTCGTTATTGAGTAGGAGCATCTCCGATTCAGTGATGAGTGGGGGTCCAGATCCGTGAGAGATAAATCTACATGCCACCAATCGTATCAACTATTGAAATACGTATTTGTTATAAAAATGATTTGAAAGATATATTTCAATATATTGGACATGTATTTTTACATATACAATTGAAGTATTACACTACAACTAATCGATGTGGAATAAAACAAGTATGAGGAAAAAACGGTATATGCAAATACTCCTAATATGCCCCCACAAGATGACATACGCTTAACGACGTCAATCTTGTACATAAGAAGAAAAAGAAGATGTCGAGGTAAATGCTTCGTGAGAACATCAGTTGCAGCTAAACTACAGAGGAGACATGTGAAACTCGAAGCTGAGATGATTTAACTATTTCTCGCACAAACTAGTACTCCCTCCGTCCCACAAGTGTTTGCACCACAAAATGGGCACACTTTTTAAGAAAAAAGTGTAATGAGTGGAGTGTTGAGGGGTAATTTTGTAAATTTATATGAATAAAGTAAAAAGGTGATTAGAAAGAGGGTTAAAGTAATAACATTTTGTGTAAATATGTGAATATTGTGAGGATGGGGTTTATGAGAGAGTTTCTTTTTATGGGTGTGCAAACAATTGTGGGACACACAAATAAGGTAAGTGTGCAAACAGTTGTGGGACGGAGGGAGTAGTCAATTGCTATATGTATTATGCGAGAATGGAAGACCGGGTTTGAGAAAAGATATGTTACTCCAATATTATCATTTTAGAGAACAGGACAAATATTCAAAGGGACAAAATGCTCAGCAAGGATAGAACAAGCCCACTGTAGTTTAGCTATAACAATGACACAATATTTAGCTTCGTGGAGGAAGGTGCAACCGAACGTTATTTCTTGGAGCTCCAACAAATTAGGTTCGCACTAAGGAAAATAATATGTGCCCCAAGTAAATGTTCGATCATCACAGTTGTCATCCCAACATGCATCGGTTAAGCAGTGAAGAGATAAAGGCAACTGATAATGGAGATGAAGACTAAAGTGACATGTTCATTTCAAACAACAAAGAAGCCACTTGGCAGCTCCCCAATGAGTTTCAGTGGGAGCATGTATGAACTTACATGACATAACTAGCTTCATGCTATCAGGGATCATAGAGAGTTTGAGAAACAGTGGTGAACTCAATATCAGACGAAACACGGGAAGAAAGGCAATACCTCATATTTAGTTTCGAGATGTTGTTCCAAGAAAGTGTAGTCATGTGAGGATGAGCTGGAAGTAGTACTAGGTTAGGCTCCGGTGAAGGCACATGTCGGGCAGGCGAATGCGTAGGCATGGGCGCAGGCAGTGAATACACAACTGGAAGAGTGTGTATGATATGTGGTGGTGTAGGAACTAACTAGATATGTGGACGAAGGATCGAAGGATGAAATGGATGGAGTGGTAGGGATTGAACGAAACACATTATAAACAAACTTAACAAGACGTGATGTGTAAAATTTGTGGAAGTGTGATTGAGGCACAAAAGTACATTGTGTGTGTGATTATTCGATAAAGACACCAAGACGAAATATGCCATCAAGTTTGTTTGTGGTGTAAGGACGAAGTTAAGGAAAACACCGACATCCAAAGACATGAAGTTTGGCTAACGATGGGTGATTAAATTTTTTTTCATAAAGGAAACCATGGAATATCAACTTTAGGTAAGTGATTTATTTATGAGGTATGTGGTTGTGGAGATGGTGTAAAACCAGTATGAGAGAGACATGGAGGCTTAACAAAGGAGAGCAAGTCAATTGTCAACAATGCGAGGATGATGCACCATTGTGTTCAGAAGTGTGAGGTGGAGTAGTAAGAGGGGTTATGCCATGCGTGGCAAGGAATGAGCCTATGTCTAAGAATTTCCCCCTATTATTAGTGTACTTGGTTAATATTTTGTGTTTGAGGAAGTTTTTCACTACGTTTATATGCAATAAAAATATGTAAAACATGAGACTTATGATTACATGGATATAACCATACATATTTAGCATATTGTAAAGAATAACATAATACTCAAATTCATCAATCGATAAATAAGTAATGTTCATATATCAGAAAATAATCAAACGTAATAGCATATTAGATGCCAAAGATGACTAAAAATAAATAGAAGTTTGTGACTCTTGACAAAAATCCACAAACTTATTAAAGGGTAATTGTTTGCAAACAGATCACAATCTTAAATCTTAGCAAATGGGTGCCCAAGAAGGGCATGCCAAGTGGAGTGAAGCTTTCTTACCAAGGAAAATACTAAATGATTAGAAGAACCACAAACACTAGTTTGCCACAGGTATAACTCATTAACGTGAGGTTCCAGTAGGAGAATTCCCCCGTACAACAATTTTTCATCTAGAAAAAAAAAAATCCACAACATTATTTGTCTAACATGGGTGAGATACTAAAATTAATTTTTTAACATAGACGGAACATATAATGTATCAAGAAAGTTAGAAAATTTAAATCAGTAAAACACAATGTCCCCGTGTGAGTGATGCATAAATTATTACCATCATCGATGACTGCGTCATCATGCCCCTCATATGGCAAATGTAGCGACGAGTTGTTCAAGTTTGTATTATTTGGTGAGAAGCACCAGAATCAAGTATCCACTTAGATGTGGAAGGAGCGGAGGCAGTTGTGTGAGCAACCAAAGACAAATAAGTCTGTCAAGAGGGTTGTCTAACGGGCTGAGACACAAGAGCATATGATTGAAAAATGACCTTGAGTGTCACATGACTGACACTTACCAAGATTTGATCGTTGATCTGAATATGGGTTGGATGACGACCACTGTTGTGGCACACACTACTGTGGACGGTCGGTGGTACATGATGAACGATGATTGAACTAGTTTATTCATAGAAGTTTACAAAACTATCATTTAACACTTCAGTCATTATATTTTTTTCTTAGTTTGTGTACCACAAGTTTGATGCAAACAATTATGAGCCGAAGGATAATAAGTAAGAACAACTATTAAATAGTCTTACTTATAAACCCATTTTGCCAAAGTTATTTTTCTAATATGGTACAAAATCTTTATTTTTTCTTTATTAAAATATCAATTTTAAACTTTAATTTCATTCACCATAATACCATGTTGTGCAACCAATCCTATTATATATTAATATAATTTTTTTTTGACATGTCGTATTCTTCTTAATTTTGTTGATGCGTCGTCATGCATTTCCCTAATTTTGTAGAATGTGTCATATTTTTATAAAATTTATTTTTAATGTTATTATGTATAGTATTATTTAGGTGTTATCATAATTAATATTGAAGTGATTTTAAATAATTATGGTGATATGTCAAATATCTAGTAAGTATTTACTATCTTTAACATTAATAGTTTTAAAGGAAAAAAGACTTATTTGAGAAATTCCTCAATTATTAAATTATACAAATAAATTAATAAATACCATGTTATTAAATTTTAATTCATTGATTTTAAAAGATTATGAATATAAAGTGTATGTGCATATATTATAAATTATTAATATAAAGTATAACAATAATATTTTTTTTTATCTAAATCACAATTAATCTACTATTGTATTTTTTTTAAGTTAAAAATTGATGAGTTTATGCATAATTTTTCAATATATGCTCGAGAAAATTATATATATATATATATATATATATATATATATATATATCATTCAGTTATGTTTTTCAAACTTTTTTCTTTAGATTTTATTTTTTAAAAAATTATTTAAATATAAAATATATTATAAATATTTTTTTAGTCTATACCGCATAATACTCATCTAGTATAATCCAAATTTGAAGCTCTCATATTTCCCAACTCATGGTATGATGCGAGAGTATTGGTGGGTAGTGTTTTTCAATCATTGTTTTAGTTGGTGGATTCTTTATAAATGAGAGGCTTTCCTTTAATTCTCAACACTCTTTTGGATAGGGGTGGTTCCACCTATATTATACCGATTTTTTTTTTTTTCAAAAATAGATACCGATACTATATTAAATCAAATCTTCGATACATATAAAAAATTATTGAATCACCATTTTATACCGAAATATCAGTATATCAAATTTAAATAATTAAATAATATAAAATTATATTTATATAGTTTTATTATAAAACACTTTATATATCATGTGGCACACTTTTCTTATTTACACACTTCAATAAATACGGAATACTAAATTTCGATAGTTTTGAATATTCATATTCATAATGATAAGAATTATGAAGATTGATATATTGATGCATGCATGAGCATATATATATATATATATATATATACATTGACATGATGATATGATTAGATATGGAAGGTCAAGTTCAAGGGTCCAAAGGTGGTGCATTAATCTTGAGATTATTACATTCTTGACGTGGAAACTAATTTTGTCCCTTGCAACGCCATCAATCTCATACTTAACTAGCTAGGGAATGCCAATCTCTCCTAGCTAGATTTTTTTTTTTTTAAATTTTGCAACTATTAATATATCGCGTGTCATTCTTGTGTGCATCCTTCGCAAGCCATACAAAAATTAGTATGTTTTTATTTATGAATATTGATTAGTTTATGCATAAAATAAATATATTGAGGGTATAATAGGATATTGTGCGATTCATTTGTAAATAAAGTAATTGTTTATTAATAAAGTGATCGATGATAATTTAAGTAAATAAGTAATGATTGGAGATCGAAAAAGTAGTTTAAATAATATTATTTTTAAAAAAATAAAATTTGACATCTAAAAAAGAAAGTGTGAATAAAGAAATTGGACATAGCTAGGAAATACTATTTAATAAAACTAACTAAAATTGATGAATTAATATTATTTAATGAAATAAATTAATAAAAAAACACACATAATTGAACTTGTTGCATCAACTTATGCATACAAAGAATTTGTCACATATGTAATATGTTATATATATATATAGAGTAATTATGGAATCCTGAAACTTTAACATGTATAATTATTTTATAAAGGTAGTTGGTTTAATAAGAAACATACCTCTGGTATATGTCTCAAAATTTATTTATTTTTGCACTAACTCATGACTTGAAATTAAGTATTTTTAATATGTCATTGCAAATAAGACAAGAGTAACATTTGTGTGAAATATTTTATACATAAAAATATGTCAAATTAAGATAGTTTTTAAAATCCACGGGTTATAAGTTCGAGTTTGGGTCCCTTAAAAAATCACGGGTCATAAACAAGTAGTTTACTACATGACCAATATATTGTTACTCTAAGGCTAAAGTATTAATAATCGATCGAATCAAAATTTAAATTTTGGATTGGTAATTTGGTTATCGGTTTGATTACGATTTTAAAATATAGAGATTTCAATTTTCAGTTCGGTTTCGGTTATTTCGAATTACCTACCGAAACCCAAATTATATATATATATATATATATATATATTAAATATACTTTCCCCGTTTCATGATTTCTTTCACATGTGAACTGCCACACAAAATAAAGTGAATTTAGTGGGGATTTTGAGGGGTAATTTGGTAAACTTTTATGTATAAAGTAAAGAAATGAGTTGACTTTTGTGTATGCGTGGAGAAAAAATAATATCATTTGTGTAAAATTGAGGATATTGTGAGGGTAGAGTTTAAAAATGATTTTCTATTTTAAGGGTGTGAAAATTATTGTGAAACGTCATGAAAAGAAAAGTGTAAAAGTAATTGCGGGGAGGAGTAGTAATATTATATCAATAGTCAATGTTTGAAGATTTTTATCAGTTTAGGTTTGCTTTATTTTATTTTTTTTGCATTTTTTTATGAATTGTTTTAGGGGTTCTCATTATTTAAATCTTTACTTTTTTTTCAGAGTTTGAACATTTCGGTTTTTTATCGAAATCGAACTGAATATTTTTTGGTTCGGTTATTTTCGGGTTGATGCAATTCGGTTTGGTTTCGGTTACGAATAATATAATTCGGTTCGGTTTGGTTACCGAACCGATCGTTGTACACCCCTAAGTGTTATCACTACAAGATTAAATTTATACTACTACATACCAAAAAAATATTCTGGAAAATTTGCTCAAAAAATTAAGTGTTCAAAATTTATTTTATTTCTCTTGTAGTTGTACACTTTTGGCCTTGAGTGACAATAATTTAATCTTGCAATAACAAAGTTTTGGTCTTATAGTAGCATAATATTTTTCACCTTATAGTGACATATTTTGGCTTTTAATAACATAAAATATGTTACTATAAAAATTTCAAAATTATTCTGATAAATTCGATAAAAAAAATTAAGTGTTTAGAATATTTTCGGACTAGTAGTAGTACATTTTTGGCTTTATAGTGAAAATATTTTGGTTATGTAGTAACATAATTTGTTCATATAGTAAAATAATACTTGAAAGAGAAAAATATACTCCCTCCGTCCCATACTTGAAGGCTCAAATCAATTGGGCACGGGTTTTAATAAATGAATTGTTTATTAATATTGTGTAAGATAAAGTGGGGGTAGTAAAGACTTTTCAACATTATAAATAGTACTACCTCCGTCCCTGAAAAGTTTTCATAGTTACTCTTACGATATATACAATTTAACCTTTATACAATATCTTTTGGGGTAAATCATACACTCAATTAAACTACTTTATTTACTTTATATATTAAAGTTTACAAAATTACATTTAGGACTTTAATTATTACACTTTTTTATTAAACTTCGTTCCATCAAGTGAAAGCTTTTCAGGGACGGAGGGAGTAATAAAGTTACTTTTTAGTGTAATAAAGTAGTGGCATTTGTTGTAATATTGTGATATTTTAAGGGGAGTGTTTAAAAGTGTTTTTGCTATTTTAGGTAATGTGCCTTCAAGTATGAGACGGAGGGAGTATTTTATTTAAGTTTGGCTCACGTTGATCCCGATTTGACCCACAAATTTTTGCTCCAAATTTATCTTAATTATCTATATTTCATGTATAAAATATTTCATATAATTTTTCCTGATGTTAAAATGGATTTTACATCCCCTTTATAACTATTTCTGAATTGGCTTTTTCAAAAGCTTGTATTCTTAAATTCGTTAAATTCTATAATTTTAAATTTTTTAAAAAAATATTTTTTCTTTTCTCTCTCATCCCTTATTTTTCAACAATTATTTTCAAATTTTAATGGCTAATCAATTTTACATTTTCTATTTCTAATTTTTGTTCAACTATTCTTTCATTTTCTTCTTCAATAATAAAAATAAAATTTTATATATCTACATTTTATAAAAAAGATTATATTAATATATTTTTTAATATGTTCATTAATTTTTTTTTACAATATATATATTTCGAGTCATAAACTGGCGTTGTATCATTCCAGCCCAAGGAATCCATGGGCCTTCAAATTCTTAGGAATAATCATAGGGCGCGGCTAAAGGCACTCGAGGATACTATGAGTACACCCACGCGATGAGGACACACATAAAACGGATGAGGACACCTACGTGGAAAACTACAAAATACCCTCCTTCTTCTTCTTAACTTTAATTTTTCTCTTATTTTGGTACACCCACCAAATCTCTCTCTGTCAATCGCCTCCTCCCTTCCTTCCACTCTCAGGCGGCCGCGGCCCACCTCCTCACCCCTCCGTTTGAAGCTTCTTCCGCCGCCGTGACCCCTCCGTTTGAAGAGAAGACCAAGCGACGCGGCCGCCGTCGCGAACCCTCCCTCGTCTTTTGCAGGGCGCCGTCGCGCCCCTTCCTCCTTCAAACGCCGCCGCCGCTGGAGGTGTGTGCAACCCCTCTCCTCCTCCCTCGTCCCCTCCTCCGTGTGAAGCGGTCGTCGTCGCCCCTCCTCCGTGCGAAGCTGCCGCCTTCGCCCCTCCTCCATGCGAAGCGGCCGCCGTTCACATCGCCGGCCAGTGGACGCAGCCTCTGAAGAAGGCAAGTAGGTCAGTTTTTTATTTCTTGATTTAGGGTTTTTTTTTTTAATTTAGGAATTTTAGGAAAATTTGGGTATTTTAAAAGTTTGAGAATTATTTTCGAACCTATTGAATTTGTTTTGGAAAAAATTTCGAACAATCTGTGTTTGTTTTGGATAAAAATTCGAACATCTTGTTTTTGGAAAAAAATTCGATCTTTTTTTTTGAACAAATGAGTTGTTTTGGAAAAAAATTCGAACATATTGTGTTTGTTTTGGAATTTTTTTTTTGAACATTTGGTGTTTGTTCTGGAAAAAATTTCGAACATTTTTATTTTTGTTGAAATTTTGGAGTGTTTTTTGTTGAAGAATGGTGTTTGTTTTGATGGTGGTGGTGGAGATAATTCTGTGAAATAGAACAGGTGGGTGTACTCATCTACATTTTTTTCCATAAATTTTATCCTAGAGGTATATGGAACAATTCCTATGTTCAAAAAATTGTTTGGTGGGTGTACTCATAGGAAATCCGGGTGCATATAGCTGAGCCCATAATCATACTATATGTAGACTAACTTCTAATTAGGGCCTAGAATATTTGCAAATTCACCTACCTCATTTTCTTATTAAAATATTAAAACTATCCGTACATTATTTTCAGCTCATATGGTCGAAATATTTGAACATTTTCGAATTCTATTATTCGGACAAAAGATCTTAACTTCTTTTTGGGACTAAAACCTATTTTCGACCGGAGTAGTTGAAATATAATTATTTTATCTACATATCTTACCGAAATATCTGAATATTTTCGGTTCCTGTAATTAAATCAGACCTTTTTTTTAGTTTACCAAAATATGATTACATTTTCTATTAATCTCGTCGAATTTATTTTGAGTAACGCTGTTGTGCACTCGAGTTCAGCTTACTCGAATATATATTATAATGAATGCATTATTACATATACTCACTTATAGTCTAGTGGTATTAGACTTACACTTTTTGATAAACGGTGTTGCACTTTTCTATTGTAGTGTCCTACACTTTTTAGTAATATTAGAGTTACACTTTTTGATAAACGGTGTTGCACTTTTCTATTGTAGTGTTCTACACTTTTTAGTAATATTGCGTTGCACTTTTCAGTTACATTCGCTTACATTTTTTGGTAATATTGTGTTGCACTTTTTACTTATATTGACTTACATTTTTTAGTAATATTGTGTTGCACATTTTAGTAATATTGTGTTGCACTTTTCAATTACATTGACTTACACTTTTTAGTAATATTGTGTTGCACTTTTTAGTTATATTAACTTACACTTTTTATAATAGTGTTTGCACTTTTTAGTTATATTGACTTACACTTTTTATTAATATTGTGTTACACTTTTTAATTATATTGATTTTTTATGATTGAAGTATATAGCTCAAACTCACCCAATCCATTTTTTTAATTAACAAAAAAGAAACTAAAAAATAGGCCACAAAAAAAATTAAAATTACAGCAATAAATAAAAAAACTAAAACACAGATTTAATATTAATAGCAAAGATTTATTATTATTGACAAAATGAGATAGTTCAAGTGTGGAAATTTTAAAAAATGCGAGACTAAACCATTTATTTTTAATATTTTCGGTTTTTTATAATTATACTTATATTACTACAATAAAATTTAAATGTAACTTTACATTCCAAATTACAAATAATGAGATAGAGAAACAACTAATTGGAACTTAACATGACTTTTTGTTAGAATGTTAATCGTTATCCAATACGTACACAAACTAAATTCACCCATTTCTAGTTGGACTCCATTCCAAGGAAGAGTGTTTTCAAACGGTATAAAATAGTGCAGAATCACTTAATTTTAAAGGGATCTTTTACCTCGTGAAAAAAAGTGATTTTGAAAGTTTAAAAACATACCTTAAATCCATTTTCTAGGGATTTTTCAAACTTTTTTTTTTGGTTTTTCGTACTTCATTGGCGGAATATCCTTCACTGATGTAACTCTACACATGCGAATTGCGAGAGATTACAATGTGTGTGCATTGTCTTCTAGTTGCTATATTCGCTTATGTTGTCAGTATTTATGTGGCTGAGATTTGACAAACAAACAAGATATAAAATGTATTGAATGTTCTTCAATAAGTGTTTGTGACTTGTGAGAGAGGGGAGAGTTTTTGTTTAGATAATTTATTTATTTGTAATTCAGATTGTCCCTTCCTTAGTTGATCAACTGAATTTTTGAGCACCCAACAATGACTTTACAAAATTGACAGAAATAAATAACAAAATTATAAATACAATTAAATAAATATTTACACAAAGTCTTCGATTTTCCTCTTTTAGCAGCTTCCCAAAACAGGCAGGTTCTCGAAATCAGCAGCAACAACCTCATCTCACGAACAATGGAACAAAGTTAAAGTCGAGTCAAGAAAACCCTTTTCCCGCAAAACGAATACGTCCCGGCTAGTGCTCACGATTTGACGTAACGTTTTAAAAGGTAAAACGACTTTCGCCTCTATACGAGCAGCACCACAACGTATAGAGATCCAACGAACTGAATCGACACGAAAACTGGACTACACTCTATATACTTGATGCAAAATGTGTGATGCTATGATTTTTCTAGAAAATCTCAATTGTTGTGTGTAAGAGTGTTTTTCAACATAAAACATGCACCCTATTTATAGGCATGTTCCAACATGTGAGGGGTCTCCACATTCATTACGACATTCATGTAATTTGTAACGTCTTGCGGTTACAAGATTTAAATGGTTTTGTAACTCCTTTGCGGTTACAAATTCATTACTGAAACGTCTATGAACCTGGACATCCGAACGTCCAAGTTCATCACAATTTGTAACGTCAATGTACCTAGACATCCTCAACGTCCAAATTCGTCATAGTTCAAATTCAACTTTTAAATTTATTTAGGTTAACACAATTTCAAATTGAGTTTCAACTTTCTGAAAACTTGATTTGTATGAGCCAAGCCCAAATATTCAAGTTCTAAAATTATAGATGGGTCTGAAATCCCAAATTTAAAACCCACGAGTCACGAGCCCAAGACTAGGCCCAAGCTCAACCGAACGAGCACACACGTGCATCCGTATAGACTATTGGATTGCTCCTTAGTCAATATTATTTGAACCATTGTAACACCCTCCTATTTATAAGGAATAATTAGCCCCATTAAACTTTCAAAGTTTCAATGTGGGACAATTAACATGATATAACACTTTATCCCATAAAGTGTATTATTTTGACGTTTCAACTTTGTGAATTAATTTCTCACTCACCGAAATTCGATTTTGAGATTTTAAATACACTGCGAACATCTACTCCGAGAGTAGAACGACTTTATGCCATTTAATTTCCTTGAAGTTACATTTATAGCCCTCAATAAATTGGTCAAAGACGAGTGTTCTCCACTCTCATTTTAAAATCAATTAATTAATTAAAATTAATCAATTTCTAACCAATTTCTCCAACATCAACGACTTATAAATAGAACATGCAAGCATAAGTTGTCGCTATTACATTCAACATGTCCTTAAAATATGACATGTGTACCCTTATGTGTCACCTTTTTTCTTCGTCACAAATTTTATCTCTAAGGAGTACATGTGCACTCTTACATGTCACCTTTTCTGAGCAAGGTTTTAATGGTAGTCAGTCATCTAGTTTGATTTATGTATGGACTTATAACTTTTGAGTTTTTTATTTTTTCTTTTATATACTACATTTTTATTTGTCTTATCCCTTAAGATTTGGTGACTGACTCAATTACTAACTTCCTTTCAGGCTCCTATTCATACATATTTGTTTTAATAGTACTTTCAAAGAAAGGCTAGACTTTGTCTTATCAAATTTCACTGAATTTTCAATAGATGAAAGTTTTTAGGAGTGCCATTTTCATGCCAAGTTCTGCTTTTTTTGTCTTACATAATGATAAAGCATCATGGATTTTTTCAGTTCTTTTAGAATATTTTTTGAAATTTAAAATAAGAACTTTTCAATTTTTATTTAAGCTTTGAGATTTCTAAATCTTTTCTAGTCAAGATGACTTCGAACTCAAGTAAGGATTCCCTCAAATTAGTGATTTCAATAGTCATGGACTTGACAACCTGATTTGAGTTTTGCAAAGTCTTCTTCAATTGTTCACATTCTGATACATCCCTTAAAACATTTAAATTATGAATTACTCATACTCAATGTTAATTTATCATCATATTCAACATCAAAATATTTTAAATATATATAGACCATGATCATAATCTATTATAGCAGAGAATGCATATTCCTTATCTCTGTTTGATCATTTGCATAATTACTAAAACCGTAACCAGTGCATGCTCAAGAATCATACCTCTACCAGAGATCATAATCTATTTTAGCAGATAATGAACATTCCTTTATCTTTCACAAACTCTATTTCATCATTATCAGATTCACTAAACTTCAGTCTTTGCTTAATTTTGGTGTTAACACCACATTCATTTACATAATGATTCAAAACCAATGCATGCGTCACATCTTTCTACACTCGGGATCATACCTAGTATTGCCTCTATCAAATTACATTGTTTGATTGAAGTTTTCTTTTCTTTCAACATTTAATATGAGTTATTAATTTGAATTCTCATTGAACATTAGAGCATTTTTTTTTAAACTTGTTCAAATTTCACCACAGAATAGAAGAAATATTTCTCCTCCATTAAACTGCCATAACTCTGAGAACACACAAAATTATGTTGGCATCATTAATGTAATCATAAAAAATACAATTCTCTAAAAAAATAAAATAATACATTGATTTTCAGAAACAAATCAGTTCTAAACAAGGTCTCCCTCCTTCAATACCAAACAACTAATGAACCAGAATATCCTAAACAGCTGGTTTGTATAATTTCTCCACCATTTTCCTGTAGTCTGCAATTGAGGAGAGAGAGAGAGAGAGAGAGAATTAGCCTATATAGATCATGTTTGTAGTAGTAGAAGGAAGATTTGGCAGTTTAAAATTAAACAGATACCTTGTTGGTTGCTCCAAAGTGTGGCTGCCTGTGTGTTGAGTGGTGAAGCTATATTTGGCTCTGAATACACAAACATATTAGTAATTGGGAGAGTTGCAAAAATCAGAAAACAAAAGAGAGATTGTTACC
The DNA here is from genome assembly GCA_963675135.1 of Galeopsis tetrahit. Taxonomy (NCBI): domain Eukaryota; kingdom Viridiplantae; phylum Streptophyta; class Magnoliopsida; order Lamiales; family Lamiaceae; genus Galeopsis; species Galeopsis tetrahit. The sequence continues at coordinate 39,509,724 of OY776122.1, forward strand.
TCCTAGCAAACTCTGAATTGACAGCAAGACTGTCCTAACATCATAGGCAGATGACCACTTATCCTGTAATATATCCAAGCAGATGTTCCCATACACATCGACATTGGGATGGAAGCAAGACGTCTCAAATTTAATCTTGGGTGCTTTAAAAGGATAGTCGGTGGGAAACGACAACGATAACTTGTACTCCGTCCCTTCGAACACCGTATCCTTGCTCCCACAGATTGTACCTTTCCACACCAATATGTTATCCTCTTCAGGGAATGCTGATATCCCAGGATCACCTCCCATCTATTTAAACATTTTAATGTCAGATTCATTCATGGATTAATTAATTATTTAACAAACCAAATTCCCAGGGTAATTCTCACCATTAGGGCCATTAGCTCACATTGCAACCTGTTTTAACAACAAAATCACACACATCAGAAATATGATTCTAATCAACTCATCTTAAACTAGAAATTGCTCCATTTTATTTTTATGCAACACAAATTCTCCTATCTGATCAATCTATTTTCCAATTCGTATGAGCACCCCCAAAAAAATCAACAAAAAACAAGCACTTTTTTTTTTTTTAATCGAACACCAATTCGCCTTTAATAATTTTTCGGAATTAGAAGAAATTCAATCAATTTCCCAAAGAAATCATGTGAATCAATTTAAAATAAATTAGATCTAACAAAATTGGAATCAACTAACAGGAATGTGATCGAGAAATATTGAATTAACAATTCAATCGAATTCCTAATGTCAGCAGATAAATCACGTGAAACAATTCGTACAAAATTGAAATCAAATCAAACAGAGAAAAAATACCTTTTGGAAACGGACTGGGTATCGATGGCTTTTGCAGTGGGAACAGTCGGCTTTGCCGTAGTGACCGCCGGTGACGCCATGGCCGCCGTGTTGGGGTTGCTGTCTTGGTTGTGAGAATTATTGACTGCGGCCATCGTTTCCTTCTTTTCGCATGTCTTGGTTGTGAGAATTATTGACTGCGGCCATCGTTTCCTTCTTTTCGCACTTTTTCCTCCCTATTTAATTCCAATAATTGATTTAAAAAATTGGCAGGTTCGGATTTCGAGATTGTTGGCGAATTGAAGAAGACGGAGACAGTTGAGAGAGAACTGAAAGGGCCCCTTCTTCTTCAGAGCAATTTCAATGGAGAGAGAGAGAGATGAGGGCTAATTAGCAGATAGAGTTATAATAAAAGGGGAATATTTTGTGTTTTAATTCAAAAAATTCAAATTCGTTTTCGAACGTTACATCTAATACGTCTAACGACTAGTTTTCTTAAATCACAAAGTTTCGTTTTAATTAGGTTTTTATTTTAGGTTAGTTTACTTTTTAATTCCACTAGATTGGAAAGTTTTTATTATGAAAATATAGAGTATGATGTACAAGATGTTATGATAAATCGAACAAGAATGCAGTTTGGATGGAATATATGCGAGTTCGGGTAGAGATCAATGTGGATTCCCCACTGAAGTGCTCCAAAAAAATCAAACAAGTTAATGGAGTTTCATTTACTACCAAATTTCGCTATGAGAAGTTAAATCACTTTTGCTACATCTATGGGAAATTGGGGCATGTGGACAAGTACTACGACGTCTTATTTTATGTCAAGGATGGTGAAGAGGACCATCGGAAATGGGGGTCGGATATCAAAGTGGCTGACCGACGAAGTAGAATGGGAGACGGAGTCAAAGGCCAATGGAGCGGGGAATCAGGAAACGGACGCCACAATAACAGGACGAAATTTAATTCTGATCCTGTAACGGACGATCAGGAGGGGAATCCACATTCAAATCCTACCAATTCAGCCATAATTAATGCGCAATCGGGGGGGGGGGGGGATCCAGATTTAACAGAAGTAACGCCAACAATCATGAGTTGACTAGGGTCAACAAGTCAATCCATACCAATACAATTTTTTAGGATGACTCTGCATACTTACTTGAAGAAAATGGCAACAGTACCCCCGAGGAAGAAAGAAAGAGAAAGAGAGGCAAAATGGTGGGGTGGCCCACGAAACCACTCCTTAACATGAAGCAAACCATTTTTTATCGGCATGCCCGAGTTTCAAGGCCGACCGGAACCAATGATCGTCTTAAGTTGGAACTGTAGGGGGTTGGGGCAACCCTCTACGGTTCTAGCCCTTTGCGAGCTTTCCAGGGCTCGGAGGTTAGATGTTATTTTTCTTTTAGAGACCTTATCTCTTTCTAATAAATTAGAGGATGTTAGAATAAAATTGAATTTTCAATCTTGTCTTGCTATTGATTGTAATGGCCATAGTGGTGGCCTCGCTATTTTATGGAGAAATACAAACACTCTGCACTATTTTGAGTTACTCGAATCACCATATTGAAGTCGTTATTCCTAATATTTTTGGAGACTAGAGATTGATAGGTTTATATGGATACCCTAATAGGGCCCATCGTACACTCTTCTCTTGGAACCTACTTCGGGTATTGGCTAATTGGAGCAATCTACCTTGGCTATGTATCAGAGATTTTAACGACTTGTTATCGGAGTAACATAAAAAGGGTCGGGTGGAACACCCTGCCTGGCTGTATAGGGGCTTTCGGGAAGCAGTGGCAGACTATGCTCTTTCGGATGTAGACTTGATCGGGTATCCATTTACTTGGTCTAGAGGTCGCGGAACGTCGAATTTAGTGGAGGAAAGGCTTGACAGGGCCTTAGGAAGCACCCACATATGTGAACAGGCGAAGGCGCTTCCGGTTCGAAAATAAATGGTTCCACGAAGATGATTTGTCTACAGCGGTTCATCGGGCTTGGAATGGTTTTGGTGATTTTAACTTGATGCGGCGCTTAACAAGCACCTCATATACTCTTGATGAATGGGGGAGATATAAAAATACGGCTATGAGAGAAAACAGGAAAGAGGTGGAAAAGGAGATTGAGAGGTTACAGGGCAGGGATGACTCGATTTCGATGGCAAGATTCACTCAGTTACGTAAGAACCTTGCTCAACTTCTTCTTAACGAGGATATTTATTAGAGTTAGCATGCCAAGGTCTTTTGGATGAAAGAGGGTGACTTAAACACACACTTCTTTCATCAGACGGCCTCGGCAAGAAAAAAGACAAACAAGATCGGGGGTCTTATGGATGCTACGGGGATGTGGGTGGAGGATAAGGTTGGGCTGTGTGATATAGTACAGGTTTACTTTGCTGACATTGTCACATCAAATGGGAATAACTTGGGAGTGGAGACAGTTTTACAAACACTCGATCTTGTTACCACAGACGCTCATAATGAAGCTTTGATGAGGGCGTTCACAATGGATGAGTTCCATCGAGCTGTTTCGCAGATGCACTCGGACAAATCCTCAAGTCCGGATGGGCTCAATCCAGTCTTCTTTCAGAAATTCTGGAACATTGTAGGTACTGATGTTTTCAATTCTGGTAAACTTTAGCTAGCTCCAAACAATTTCCCAGCAAAAGTAAATGATACGCAGGTGGTTCTCATCCCCAAATGTGAAAACCCTACTTCTATGAAAGATCTATGCCCGATTTCACTATGAAATGTTGTGTATAAAATCATATCTAAGGTGTTGTGTAACAGATTAAAGGTGGTTCTTCCTTTTCTGGTGGTCATGCAATACAATATAACATACTTATTGCCTTTGAAACTATTCATGCGATGAGAAATCATCGAACTGGATCTGTGGGGGACGTGCCCTCAGAATCGATATCAGCAAGGCATATGATAGATTTTGGCCAAGTAATCAACTACGAGAAATCAGACACCTTTTTCAGCCGAAACATGAATGAGCAACAAAGAGCGGTTGTTTGCAACTTTTTTGGGGTTTTCGGGCAGCTTAACACGGGAAGGTACCTTGGCCTTCCATCTCTAATTGGGAGAGGCTTAAGGAGAAAGCAGAAAGCAGAAATTATCGAAGGTTGGGAAATAAGTTTTAATCAAAGCAGTGACGCAAACTATTCCCACATATTGCATGCGACTTTTCCTGATCCCACAGACCCTAGTTGAGGAATTACAGTGTATGATTAACTCTTATTGGTGGAGCTCAGGAGGATCAATGTCGGGAATCAAATGGACAAGATGGGGAAACATCTGCACCCCCAAAGAGAGAGGAGGAATAGGTTTTCGGGACCTTCATATCTTCAATGTTTCTATGTTGGGCAAGATTGGTTGGCGTCTCCTTACGAATCCTAACGCCTTGGTCTGTAAATTAATGAAAGCACGAGGGTTGATTGAATGCCTCAGCAAGAGCTTTCCAAATATCTAACGAAGTCGAGCAGCCAACAGTGGTTGTCATGGCTTCTTTAGTAAGTGTAGAAGTCAAGAAAACACTTACAGTTTGGTCACGAGAGAACCAAGAAGTGTAAAGAGGATTGGGCAAAGAGACTCTAGTTGTGGTGCCGACATTGAACCATCAACATCAACATATGGCAAGAACTTTGGAGTAACAAGAAGCAGGAAGACTTTACGATACCACATAGGATAGTTTGTGGGTTTTAATTTGATCGTAAAAAGGTACGTCATTGCATGAAGAGTAAGGGTGGCATCAAAAACCGAAGTGGTGGGGGCAGGTGGTTCCGTCATCGGAACGAGATGAGAGAAATGATCAAGGACGAAGAGAGGGGGAGAAGAAGGGTGATTGCCCAGGAGTTTAGGTTGATACCATGCAAAGTAAGAATGCTCTATCAATTAAGAGAGTAAAGATGATATTGAAGAGTATTTATAGAAGTTTACAAAGAGTAGTTGAAACCAGTGTTTTCATAACCGGACCGGTGATTAAACCGGATTAGGCACCGGTTCACGGTCCAACCGGTTGGACCAGTCAGACCGCCGGTTCAACCGGTAAAATAATATTTATATACATTTTTAAATATTCTTTATGTTACATTAAAAAAAAAAACATCTTATAAAAAATATATTAAAATAAACACACTAAAGTCATAAAATAAAAAATATTAAATTAAAATATCTTATCATTCATTCTCCATAATTCATAGTATTTCATAAGTTTCAAATTAAAAATATGAGATTTACGATCCCACATCGATAAAGAGTGGAAGAAACAAGAAAAAATAATAATATAACAACAACAATGTTAGTAATAAACCCACAAACATCAAACATATGGGATTTTATCCCACATTGAAAAGGAGAAAAAGAAACATTGCAAAACAATATAAAAGTGGGAGTGTTAGTAATAAACCCACAAACATATGAGATTTTGTCCCACATCGAAAAGAAGTAAAAGAAACATTAGAGCAAAACAATATAAATTTGGGATGTGCTCTTTAGTTCAATATTAAAAAAAGTTAGAAAAAAAAAACCGTTTGAATCGGTTTTCCGGTTTTGGGCCGGTTTTTCGGTCTGACCGTGAAAACGGTTTTTAGTCATCTTCTGGACCGGAGCCGTGACCGGTTCACGGTTGAACCGGCCGGTCCGGTTTTAAAAATATTGGTTGAAACCATAAGATAACTAATTACTCTTAAAACTAACTTAACTAACAACTCGTCTAGGTGCAAACTCAAGCTACGCATGGAGAAGCATTATAGAGAGCCAATATATCGTTCGGAGGGGGGGGGACAAGATGGAAGATGGGGTTTGGTTTGAACGTTCACGTATGGGGTCAGCTTTGGATTAATAATGATATAGATTTCTGGATTAGATCACCCCCAAATGAAGAACTTGGAGATATAAGAGTTGTTGACCTTCTCATCCCAGGGAGACGGAATTGGGATATGGAGTTCATTGAAGTTATAATGGAGCCCGAAGATGTGAACTGTATCGCTCAGACGACTGTTGATCCAGGCGGCTCCACGGATAATCTGACATGGCACTTCACTAAAGATGGGAGATACTCCGTGAAGTCTACATATCGGCTTGCAATGAGAATGATCCACGATGAGGAGCAAATAGAAGGACATGATTGGGGCCCTATGGAAAATACGAGCTCCACCGAAAGTGGTAAATTTCATGTGGCGACTTTGCAAGGAATTCATGCCAACTAGGGTGCGACTAGTGCATCGCCATGTATTGGATAATAAGCGGTGCCCCTTCTGTTTAGACCATGATGAAACGGAGTGGAAATGTGGAGGCACACCAAATTTCGAGGAGTGGTGAGTCGAACAATGCTTGCATCATAATCGTTTGTGGAGGTGGTGTTCACCTTACTGCGTGAGCTGGGAGAGGAAGAATTTTCACAAGTGGCCACCTTATTGTGGAGGAAATGGAAGGAACAAAATAATTTAATCTAGAATGGATCGTACATCTCGACTGCGATTTTGGTCCATTTGGCGATGGGATACCTCTCAAATGGGCAGTAGTGCGCAACAGAGACGGAGTTGTACAACGTTCGGTACAATGCAAGGCATGGCATAAACCTCCTACAAATTATATAAAGATCAACACCGATACTGCATTCTTCAATGATACCCTTCAAATGGGGTTTGGGGCGGTGGAGCGAAACGATACAAGGGAGGTCGTATGTTGTAGGGTGATGACTGTCCCGGGCTTGGTGCATGCAGATGAAGGAGAGGTGATGGGGCTCCATGAGGCTTTATCATGGATAAAACAAAGGGGGCTTCAACGAGTGATCATGGAGGTGGACGCTAGAGTGATAGTCGACGCTATGAAGTCACCACAACAAGATAATTCAGTTCGAGGTGATTACATCAATTCTTATAAGGATCTAATTTCTCATATTCCATTTGTTATGTTCAATTCATTTATCGTGATGCCAATGAGATAGCACATAGACTTGATAGAGCTGCTAGGACGTTTTCGAGTCCCCAAGTTTGGTCCGACCCTCCGGATTGTGTGGTGGGCGCACCGATTGTTAATTGTAGCTGCTAATAAAGGAGTTTCGCTCTAAAAAAAAAAGAAGATGTTATGACATTCTGATGTGGATAGAGACGAAGGACCCATTAGATATAATGATCTAAGAACCCAACGTATAAATTAAGCAACGGATATTCCAAAATCGATATTTGGATTGATCTTACTTAGAACATGAAAACCTTGACCCGTTGGCTATAAAAAGAGCCAAGCATCTTGGTATGATTGAACGCCACAAGATCTTGCTCAAGATTCTTGATAAGTTCTCAAATAATTCAACCTTACAAAGAGAATAAACAAACAAATCTTGTAATTTCGTATTAAACTTGGTGTCCTCTTCCCAAAGGAATACAAGGCCTATTTATAAGCTAGAAAGTAACTCCAAGGAGTCAACACATTCATACCCTACACTTATGTTCTTAAAAGGCCAGTAAAGACTCAATTCAAAGGTAAAAAAAGTAACCCTAGACTCTTTTGAATTCCTAGAAAATGTAAATTGTCTAAATAACTAATAATATTAAAATAAAATAATAAATTCGATGGGTTTCATGTGTGCCACGTTTTTGTAGGCCCATGCACCTAGAATTATGTTTTTTAGCCCAAATTAGCTTCTTGACATCTCTTTAAAAGTAGTTTAGCCCAATAACATTCACTATTAGGCCTTCTTTGGGCTTGTCTTGCACATTTTCTCTCATTTCAGCAACTAAGCTCTCCAAAGCCTCATTTATCTTCTTAGCTCTTGCCCTTGTAATCGACCCATCATGTATGACTAAAGGATCCCTTTTGTTTTCATGACTTTGCACTGGTGGATCCCCATCACATTCAATACAACGTTGATTGAATAACAAAATATAATCAAAAGCAAAGTAAAGTGAAAATAACGGTAGACCTAAAACACTAAATGCAAATGAAAATATAGACTAACGAGAAATTATTATTTTTAGTCGTGTAAGTTTGAGTAATTCCAAAAATAAATAATTTAAATTTTAACTTTACAAAATACATCATATATATATATATATATATATATATATATATATATATATATATCTCACTCCCTTCGTCATGGTGAAAGCTACTAATTAACTTTGGACACTAAGATTAAGAAATATGATAGGGGTGATGTGTTGGGAATAAAATGAGATATGTTTTGATCTAATACCAAAACCCCCTGAGACATGCCTAAGTCAAGATAAATATGTTCTAGAAATGATAGAACATATAGTTTATAGGCTAGATAGGAAGCTGAAATGTTAGGCAGCTCTTAGACAATTAGATGCACAATTTGAGGGGGAACCTATGCTTTGAAGATGATCAAGATCAAGTCCCCTCAAGGCTCAAATTCTGGAACAATCACTTAAGAGCAAGGACACTCTATGGAAGACCAAATGCACTGATCAGGAGAGTTGTCCAGAGAAGATGTTCTTATGCAAGAACAAGATTGTAAAGCTCAAAAGGACAAGTCCAATAAGATGATCTGATCAGGAGAGTTGTCCAGAGAAAGTGTTCATATGCAAGATTGGTAAAATCAAAAGGACAAGCTTAATAACCCTGATCAGCAGAGTTGTCCACAGAAGCTAGCCATATGCAAAAACAACTTTACCTAGCTCAAAAGGACAAGGCTACTCAAAGGCTTTGGATCAGGAGAGTTGTCCAGAGAAGCCAACTCTATGTGTAAAGTGCTCTGATGCTAAAAGACCAAATATGCTGATCAGAAGAGTTGTCTCAGCATGATTGAATCAGAACAGATGTTCTAAAGGTTGAAGGTCAACTATGCTGAAGAGAAAGAGACAACCACACCCTAAAGATCACCAAAGAAACAAGCTAAGATCACCTTGAAGTGAAATAAAGGGAAAGAGCCAAGTCATCTGAAGAAGAGCAAGCCAACCTTGCTGAAAAGCAAAACTGCTGATAGTGATAAGGAGAGTTGTCCAGATGATAAGGAATGTTGTCCTATCATTGGATCAACCTTCAGAAGCCATGTCCAAGTCATAACAAGAAGTCAAACATTGGGAAAAGTGCTGCAGAATGAAGACAAAGTCTTACAAGCCGTTTATTACCCAAATGAGGACATGTCACTATCAAGAATCTGTCTTCCAGTTTGAAGAACTCAAGGAAGACATTTATAGCAATTTGGGGCTGCCTCTCCAACGGGCAAATCCTCCATTTTGTCTATAAATACAGAAGTGTGAAGACCATTTGAAAGCATCCAACTAACCTCAACAATTCAACTAAGCTCAAAGTTCTTACAAGCTAGAGTGCTTTCAAAGCTTTCAAAGACTATCTTAGTCTTCAAACACTTCATCTAAGCTGAACCTCATTGTATATCCATACACAAGCTTAGAGAGATATCCTATTCTTATACACTGATCTTCATTGTAAAGGATATCTCATTAGTTGGAACCTTACTTCAACCCTTACATCTTTCAAGAGTGAAAGTGAGAAGGTTGTAGTAGTAGAAGTGGTAGGAGCTGACTGTTGAGAGAAGAACATTTCAGTTCTGAGTTGAGAAGAGGGTACTAGGACTCTAGACATCCTAGGGATCAATTCACCAAGGAGTGGTGTTCTTGATCAAGTGCACCTTGGCACTATAAAACAAGTTAATTCCAAGAGTGAAGGAATTATCCTGTTAAATCAGGGAAAGTGGATGTAGGAGCTTGAGTCTCTGAACCACTATAACTTCTTGTGTTGATTTACATTTCAAGTACTTTCATACATCCAACACTGCACACAAAACTGATTTTTCAAGGATAAACATTCAAAGACTGTGCAAAAACCTATTTGGACAAGTTCCCTGAAAACAGGACTGTGTTGCATTGACTAAGTGATTTCAGAAATTAAAGGAGTCTAAACTTAAAGGGCCAACCACTATTCCGCATATATAACTCCCCTAGATAGTTATTCAACTAAGTACTCAATAGTACTTAGTAGTTTGATTATCTTAGAAGAGTTAATCTCCTTCAGCAGAGTTGTCCAAGACAACCTTGCTGAACTCTGGTTTGATCAAATTAGCAAAAGAATTGCATACAAGTGTATTCCCCCCCCCCCATACACTTGTCATATACTCCTTTCAGGACCAACATGATGTGATTTAGAGAGAAAAATATATAATGAAATGTGAGAGAGGGTATTTTCCAAAAAAAGAATGGTAGATTTCATTGATACGGACGAAAAAAGAAAGTTGGATAGCTTTCACTAAAACTTGGGAGTATAATTTCGGTCCCTTTTTTAACCAATTTCAGTTTTTTAAGTTTAAACTGAACTTCTATACTTAGTGAGCACACGACCACCAATTGAGAAAGTTGATTCTAAAGCAACGATAGTAATTGAAATGGCCAAGACATCACATGCCATTGATGCAAGATCGGTAAATCAATGTCATTGATCATTTAATATGCCAACGCATTCAAATCTTTGAATTGTTTATGATCATACCTTGACTCTTCCAAATACACATCCAAATTACTTTTAACCGCACTTAATATAGGTTTGGCTCACAAAAGCTGACATTTCCTATGTAATAAAATTATATTATTGAGAATGTAGAAAAAATTAAAAAAAAAAAAAAAAACAGTTACATCCATAATTTTTGTTTCTTCTTCAAAGTTTCATCACTTAGATTGTATTCAAGTAAAGAAGAAGGTTGTTGTTTCTGAGCACTTGACTTGGTAGTGTTATTGTAACCCTCTAAAAGCTTATACAACTTACTTTCCACAAGTGACATAAAGTCTTCACACTTAGTAAAATCAAACTGAATCTTTGAGTATAAATACATTTGTTGGGGTATTCCTAAAAAAATTTATGGATCTATTCAAGACGTAATTTAAATACGAATTAACATAAATCTAATTCTATAATTTAAACAAATTAAACAAAACAATTCATGTAATGAATATACAGTAAAACAATTAAATCTCTAAATATGCGGAATTAAGAGATTACACGTTTACCTACGAATCGAAGAGACACTGTTGAGAAGAGTAACAATTAATAACAAATTCAACCTAACAACCTTCTCAAGTATTCCCCAAATTCTAGCCCGTTGATCCGATGGGAGATCTCACGAACTATCTAACTTTTAAGGAAGAACTAGTGTCTCTCTCTCTTATTGCACTCTTGTAATTTAAAAAAAATACAATTGTTATAGCACTTTGGGGGTTAAAATTCAGCTCGTATTTATAACAAGGAGTGGCCGAATTTTTTATAGAAAATATGGAGATATGAAAAGATTTTATTCTCCAAGACATATATATATTTTTTTCATATATCTTCTTCCATAAAATTTATGGAAAATATGGAGATATAGAGATATTTTATTCTCCAAGAGACATTATCTTATTTGCATATATCTTCTTCCATATATATCTTTTTTCATTAAATTTCTCTATCTTTTATTTCTTACAACAAAATTGAAAGTGTGTGTGCGTGTGAAATCAGAGATGTTGTCTGTCGTGTTGGCACTTGTCCAGACAACACTATGCAGCGGAAATTAAAATGCACTTTGTGAAAATAGAAGTATTCAAAATTTGCATAGATTATAAAATAATCTATGCTGTTCACTATATAAAAATATGTGAAACGAGTACAACCTCTTTGAGGTGTATAAAGACACTACGAAAGTGTATATAATTTACTAGATCCTATGAAACTATCTCCCTCATAGATCTAATCACACAACCTAGTAAATAAGACTATGTTCTAACACACTACTATTCGGGTTTACAATAATGTGAAGAACTACAAGAAGAAACAATAATTTTCCTAACTAGAAATATATATAGCGTTCAATAGAGTAGTGATCGATTTCAACTTTTCTTCTTGTGTGTCTTGTGTTGAGGGCAGCTTCTGTATTTATAGGCTTCATGCACGAACTGCCATCAACTCCCATGATCATCACAGCCGTGAGATCATGCGGTTATAAACTTCTCTCCACCACTCCTAGAATTTAGGGACTTGTTATACCATGTCTAATAACTTCTCACTCCCACGCAATGGCATGACTTGGGTGTTGCCCACGTCTTCTAACTGCTCTGGGGACATCATTAGACAACAAGCGTAAGATCGGAGTTAGTGAGAAAAGGAAGGGTAAATTCTGATGTTGTCATAAGTGTTGGGAACATTAAACAAAACACTTATATCAACATCAACAATCTCCCCCAATTTGACCTTTGTACATCAACATAACTGAAGTTCACACAACAGAAACATTGATTAAAAAATTTACACAATTGATATTCCAAAAATATGAAGTAACAATATGTATAAGATCAAATTAAAATTAACAACATCTAAACCAAAAAACTTGTTTAGATTTAAATAACTTAGGAAAAAATAAATCCTAAATAATTACAGAATGTAAATAACAGAGTTTGAAAAAAATAAAAAGACATAAGTACAAAGCTTTTACAACAAGATAAGAACTGTAATAACACATGGGAAAGGATTGGGCTGAATGTGTATCAGCTGCATCTCCATAGTTTGCATATAATCCCCCATAGTGTAAGTTCTCCCCCTGTCTTCAAGCTTATCATGCATCCAGATCACAGATCACCATAGAGATCCTGGATGTCCTGTTCATCTCTCTCACTCATTGTAGTGTCAGCAGCAAGTTCAGTAGTTCGGCCAGGAATTGAACCCGATTCATCTACAACAGGAGAAACAATGTTAGTAGGCTGATTGTGTGAACTGTCAGCTACTCCCCCTGTTGAAGTGGAAAGGAGATCCATCCAAAATTTCTTTTGGACTAGAAGATCCTCCACAGAGTGCTGCAAATTAATAATAGATCCCTGCAAGATATCAATCTGCCTCATTATATAATGGGAAGATAAATAAATAGAGGAGGCAGCTCCTTCTGGAGGTAGTGTGGAACTGTGGAAGGGATCATTTGCTGGGACACTGTTTATTGCACTTGGGCCTGCTTCATCATCATTCCTTCCTAAAGGAAGATCAACCACCCTTTCACCTCTTACTAAAAACTGATTTGAGATGCTGAACCCTGGGATATAGGAGCTTACAACTTCATCTTCATATCTTTCAAACTCTTTGTCCAGCAGGTGTTTGTACACAAGACATGGATAAGGTAGTATGCCTCTTCCAGTCATATCAGACTTAAAGGTCATCATATTAGTGAAAATAACCTGTCCTAGGTTAAACCTTTTTAAGTTTCCAATCTTGTACATCAAAACAGCCTGTTCTAAAGTGAGAGTGGTGTTGTTTGTGCTAGGCAACCAATTAAAACAAACCAGTTTATGCAAGACAGAATACAAACTAGTCAGTTTAGAGGCTAAAATTCTTCTTCTCCATTTGGTGATTACACCCCCTGTCAAAATGCTTATCATAACATCATGATCAGTAACAACAGGATCCTCCATAATTTTTGTTTTAAGCAGAATATTGATCCTTCTAGGGGTAATCATATGCCTAGTTCCTCTAAACCAAAATTGTCCATATCTTGTGGAGTTTGAATCACCAGCAAATTGAGGGATATTAGCATAGAATTCATATATCCAGTCAACAACATAAGGACAAGAAAATTGTAAGGCATTCAGCAAAGATCTTTCCTTAAACCAGTCAAGCAAATTCATCTCTTCAAAATCAGGAATTTTAATCAATCTTTCACTGAGAATCTGCCTAGTTCTTATAGTTCTATACTGTATGCTTGACTTATCATTATAATCCTCATCAGAGTCATTATTCCTATCATCAGAAGAAGAGGATACCTCATTTTCATCTTCATCTGAAGAGTTGGATGACTGTTCTTGATCTGATGGTTCTGGTGTTGCCATCGGAGAGGAAACACTCTCGGGCTCTCGAAGCCTTTTTGATCGTCTGACTGGTGGAGTGGGTTCACTCTCCTCTTCCATTTCCTCAGCAACATCATCTACATCATCTTCATTGACAACCACTTCTTCTTCCATCTGGGCTGTAGTTTGTTCTTGCTCTGCTTCTGGTTCAGAGTCGGACACTGCTATTGGATCGAATGAGTTCCCATCTGTTCTGGGCTTCTTCTTCCCAGTGTAGTCAACAATTTTGCCCAGGTTCCTTTGGGACTTCCTTTTTCCACCCGACCACTTTCTTGCAGTAGAAACAGCAACGACCTTCTTTTTGCCCTTTTTCTGCCGGTGTAACCTTTCGAACTTAGCGGCTAGAACTTCATCATCTAACGATTCCTGCTGAGTATGCATGTCCACATCACCTTTGAACATGGCATTGTCCAGTGTTTCTCCTTCAAGCACTAAAATAGGGTGTGCTGTTTTTAGGCTTAGGGTTTCGAAGGCATCCTTCAAAGTGTTGAAAGGGGTGCCCAGAGGGAAGTGTAGGGTTACTGGAGTGGTTTCAGGTGCAGGAGCTTCGGATGAGGGCTCATTTGGTGATTTGGTGGCCGAAATTTTAGCAGCTGCGTTCTCATTTGCAATTTATGTGCGAATGTCAAACGGATTGTAAGGGACGATCTCGAGGGAAGATGTTTGAGTGGGAGTTTGGGCTTCAGCATAAGGAACAACTATGGTTCCTACAGTAAATGATGGAGAGTTTGGTGAGTTGGATGAAGCCATTTCTGCGAGAAGGTTGAGAGGATTTGGAGAATTCTTGTCGCTTGAGTTTGAGTTCGAATGTGCAGCAGAGTCCTGAGAATTGTTCGGCATAATAGAAGTTGTACACACAAAACGAGACAAAAAGTTAATTCTGGAGACCTTTCGAATTCTACAGATATATGCAAAGCAGGTTTCAAGAAATATGAGTCAAGGAATGATATGACATAGGTACTAGATATACTTGAGTGCTGTAAATTAAATTAAGATCTGTAATTACCAGGCTTAAACGAATTAACAAGGCTTTTCAAGTATTTTCCAACACTGTTATGGAGACTCATTTTAAGTGGAGAATTGAGATGAAGGAGTTACACGATATGGAGAGTGTGGGAAGTGAAGTAGTGGAGGTAACTTCCCACTAATTGATCGTGGTTAACATGGAGAAAACCAATTCTGAAAAACAAAAATTAATAAAAAGCGGAATATTTAATACCAGGATTAATAAACAAGGAAGACAAAGTCAAATTAAATATTTCAGAGGATAATATTTAATAATTATCAAAAATAACTAATTCCATGAAAATTGGGATAAGAATTTGAATTAACGAGTGTTTTTACTATTGTTGGCATTCTATACACCTCAACACAGTTTTTTCATGATTTTTCATCATATGTGTTGCTCTAATAACTTTTTCTTTTTATTACACTTCACATTGATCCATCTTTTGAAAAGAGTGCATCGTAGTAGCGAACTCCGTGCCCCATAGTTACTCAACGGATTTGTGAATATATTGATGCAATTTATATCACCTTTTGAAAAGAGATCATCGTAGTAGCGAGCTCCGTGTCCCATAGTTACTCAGTGATTTATAAAGCATCTCATATGTGATTTTTCTTTTATAGCATTTGAGAGGTGTATATGCTCTTTTAGTATTTTACACAAGTTACATAGAATTCAAATAGCAATCACAAGGAATTTTATTAATTCAATAATTACGAAAATTAAAGCAAGGAAACAAATAAGAGACTCTATCTTAGTGTTGTCTCAAATGCTGCCGCATTTGATACAACATCCTTGATCATATTTTCAGATATTACACAAGCTAAGAGATTTTCGAAGGGATGAAAACCTCTTGTCATCAAGAGCTTTAGTAAATATATCAGCCAATTGTTTTTCAGTAGATATGTACTCCAGCTTAACAACTTCCTTTTCAACAAGATCTCTTATAAAGTGATGTCTAAGACTTATATGCTTTGTTAATGAGTGTTGCACTAGATTTTTAGATATATTTGTAGCACTAGTATTATCACAGTACACAGTCAAAACATCACTAGGTAAGCCATAATCATAAAACATTGTTTGCAACCAAAGTAATTGAGTACAACAACTCCCTGCTGCAATGTATTCTAATTCTGCTGTTGATTGAGAGACACAGTTTTGTTTTCTGTTGTGCCAAGAGATCAGATTGTTTCCCATATAAAAGCAACCACCACTTGTGCTTTTCCTATCATCACAGTCACCTGCCCAATCTGCATCAATATACCCTATTAAGGTACAATTTGTGTCTTTGCTATACCAGATGCCTAAATCACTTGTTCCTGCAACATACTTAATGATTCTTTTAACAGCATTCATATGTGATTCTTTGGGGTTAGCCTGGTATCTAGCACATAAACAAACACTGAACATAATATCAGGTCTACTGGAGCTTAAATATAGAAGACTGCCTATCATTGATCTGTACAGTGTTGGATCAACATTCTGGCCAACATTGTCTTTACTCAGTTTCTGAGTTGATCTCATAGGAGTTTTCATGTGTTTAGCACTCTCTAATCCAAATCTTTTTACAAGACTTCTAGCATACTTACTTTGTGAAATAAAAATCCCATCTTTTTGCTGTTTTATTTGCAATCCTAGGAAGTAATTCAAATCACCAACCATGGACATTTCAAATGTAGATGTCATTTCATTCACAAAGTGTTTAAGCATATTGTCACAAGTAGAACCAAATACTATATCATCAACATAAATTTGAGCAATCATAATATCATTTTTATCATGTTTGATGAACAGTGTTCTGTCAGCTTCTCCTCTTACAAAACCAAACTCAATCAAGAAATCTGTTAACCTTTCATACCATGCTCTAGGTGCTTGTTTTAAGCCATATAGAGCATTTTTCAGTTTAAAGACATGATCAGGGTAATCAGGGTTTTCAAAGCCTTTTGGCTGTTCAACATAAGCTTCTTCCATAAGAATCCCATTTAGAAAAGTAGCTTTAACATCCATTTGGTGTAATTTTATATCAATATAGCATGCAATAGCAAGTAATAACCTAATGGATTTAATTCTAGCAACTGGAGCAAATGTTTCATCAAAGTCTACACCTTCCACTTGTGTATATCCTTGAGCAACCAACCTAGCTTTATTTCTAATTATGTTTCCCATCTCATCAGTCTTGTTTTTGAAAATCCATTTAGTCCCTATGACATTAACATGGTCTGGTCTAGGAACTAAAGTCCAAACATCATTCCTAACAAACTGATTAAGTTCTTCATGCATAGCTTCAATCCAATTTTCATCATCTAATGCTTCTTTAACAGTTTTAGGTTCAATCTCAGAGTGATAGCATTCATGATTAACTTTACTACACCTACATGACATACATATAGACCTTACCACATCCTCCTTTGAGTTCATACCCATTCTTCTTCTGGTTTGAACACCTGTAGACTGTTCACCAATGATTTGGTCTTGTGGATGATTTTTCTGAATCCGTATGGAGGGAGTTTTCTGGAGATTATACAGATTTTCAGGATCTGCATTATCAGATGTTTCCTCTGGTGTGTCATCTTTCTTCTCAACATTTTGAACCTGTTCAACATTTTCAGTATTGATTGGAACATCAATCAAATCTGATATGTCTTCATCTTCAATGCTTTTACCTGTAATACTTGAATCATCATCAAAAACAACATTTACAGATTCTTGTACAGTATCAGTCCTAAAGTTATAAATTATATAGGCCTTGCTATTTCTTGAATAGCCAAGGAAGAACCCTTTATCACTTTTTGAATCGAACTTATGTAACTGATCCCTGTCATTCAAGATATAGCATACACAACCAAAAACATGAAAATATTTAAGGTTGGGCTTTTTATTATTCAGAATTTCATAAGGAGTTCTAGTAGAATCTGTTCTAATGTAATCTCTCTTGGCAATATGACAAGCAGTATTAAGAGCTTCTGCCCAAAATCTTTTGGATAAGTTCTTAGAACATAGCATGACTCTAGCCATTTCTTGAAGTGTTCTATTCTTCCTTTCTGCAATACCATTTTGTTGAGGAGTTTTAGGTGATGAAATCTCTTGTATAATACCTTTTGATTCACAAAACTCAGTAAATGAACTATTTTCAAATTCCCTTCCATGATCAGACCTAATTCTGCAAACTTTGGAATTGAAAACATTCTTAAATCTTTTATACAGAATTTTGAAAATGGAAAAAGTTTCAGATTTATCTTTTAAGAACTCAATCCATGTGAATCTAGAGTATTCATCAACCACAACTAGATAATACATTTTACCTCCAATACTTTCTGTTTCCATAGGACCCATAAGATCCATGTGCAGTAATTCGAAGCAATGTTTGGTTGAGCAATGTCCCAACATTTTGTGAGACACCTTGACCTGTTTGCCTTTTTGACAAGGTCCACAAACCTTTTTATCTGAGAATTTCAGATTTGGTAAACTTGTAGCAGCTTTTAATCTAACAAGTTTATCAAGTTGTTTGTAGTTAGCATGTCCAAGTTTGTGATGCCACAATGTACTATCATCAACTTTAGCCTTATTACAAATAAGTTTAGATTCAATAAGATAGCAATTATCAGCAGACCTGATTCCCATCATGATACATTCAGAATCTTTGTCTAACACATAACATGAATTTTTGTCAAATTTCACATGCAAATCATCATCACATAATTGACTAATACTTATAAGATTGGCCAGTAATCCATCAACATGCAGAACATTGGATAACTTAGGAAAACCAGGAACATTCAATGTCCCTTTACCAATGATTTTCCCTTTTGATCCACCACCATATGTGACATTACCACTGTTGGGAATAAAATATGTTTTGATTAAATACCAAAACCCCCTAAGACATGCCAAGTCATTGATTGTGCTCTAAATCTGTTAGAACACATAGTATAAGGCTAGATGAGAAGCTGAAATGTTTAGGCAGCTCTTAGATGATTAGATGCACAATGTGAGGGGGAACATATGCCTTGAAGATTATCAAGATCAAGTCCCCTCAAGGCTCAAATTCTGGAACAGTCTCTAACTTTATTGAAAACCAAATGCTCTGATCAGGAGAGTTATCCAGAGAAGTTGTCTCTGTGCAATTAAAGCAAGAACAAAGGTTCTAAAGCTCAAAAGGCCAAGTTTATTCAAATGCTCTGATCAGGAGAGTTGTCCAGAGAATGTGTCTCTGTGCAGTTAAAGCAAGAACAAAGGTTCTGAAGCTCAAAGGCCAAGTATGCTGATCAGGAGAGTTGTCCACAAGAGTTGTCTCAGTAAAATTGAACCAGAACAAAGGTTCTGAAGCTTGAAAACCAACCATGCTGAAGAAATAAAGACAACTACACCCCAAAAGCCTTCAAAGAATGATGCTAAGATCAATTCCAAGTGAAGCAAAGGGAAAGAGCCAAGTCATCTGAAGAAGAGCAAGCCAACTATGCTGATAAGCAAAGTCTACTGATAGTGATAAGCAGAGTTGTCCATATGATAAGGAATGTTGTCCTATCATTGGAACAAACTTCAGAAGCCATGTCCAAGTCCTAACAAGTGAATCTTAAAGTCAGGCATTGGGAAGAGTGCTGCAGAATGAAGACAAAGTCTTACAAGCCGTTTATTACCCAAATGAGGACATGTCACTATCAAGAATTTGTCTTCCAGTTTGAAGAACTCAAGGAAGGCATTTATAGCAATTTGGGACTGCCTCTCCAACGGGCAAATCCTCAAATTTGTCTATAAATACAAGAAGTGTGAAGACCATTTGAAGCATCCATTCTACATCCAACTGAACAATTATTTTGAAGCTTCAAAGTCCTCAAAAGACATTCTTAGTCTTGAAACACTTCTTCTAACCTGAACCTCACTGTATATCCATACAAAGCTTAGAGAGATATCATATCCTTATATACTGACCTTCATTGTAAAGGATATCTCATTAGTTGGAACCTTACTTCAATCCTTACCCCTTTCAAGTGAGAAAGTGAGAAGGTTGTAGTAGTAGAAGTGGTAGGAGCTGACTGTTGAGAGAAGAACAGTTCAGTTCTGAGTTGATAAAGGGTACTAGGACTCTAGACATCCTAGGGATCAATTCACCAAGGAGTGATGTTCTTGATCAAGTGCACCTTGGCACTATAAAACAAGTTAATTCCAAGAGTGAAGGAATTATCCTGTTAAATCAGGGAAAGTGGATGTAGGAGCTTGAGTCTCTGAACCACTATAAACTCTTGTGTTGATTTACTTTCAAGTACTTCCTTACATTCAACACTGCACACAAAACTGATCTTCAAAAGAATCTATACTCAAAGACTGTGCAAAACTGTATTGGACAAGTTTCCTGAAAACTGGATTATTTGACTAAGTGATTTCAGAACTTAAAGGAGTTTAACTAAAGGGCCAACCACTAATTCCGCACATATAACTCACCTAGATAGTTATTCAACTAAGTACTCAATAGTACTTAGTAGTCTGATTATCTTAGAAGAGTTAATCTCATCAGCAGAGTTGTCCAGGACAACCTTGCTGAACTCTGGTTTGATCAAAGTTGAAAAGAATTTGCATACAAGTGTATTCTCCCCCCCCCCATACACTTGTTATATACTCCTTTCAGGACCAACAACCACCATTATAAACAGTATAATCAGTAAGATAATCAATTTGACCTGTCATGTGTTTAGAACACCCACTATCAAAGTACCATAATCCAGGAATACATGCTTTTAAAGACATATGAACAATATTGCAAGATGTATTTTCTTTTGAAACCTATGTAGATCTACTGCTGTGAGATCTTGAATATTGAGTCATTCCAGGCAATACATAATTTTTAAGATGGTTTTTTTTTTCAAGCATTGAGGACTTTTATGACCCTTTTTGAAACAGTAATGGCATATCACATCTTTTGCATTGATCTGAGTCTTAGCAGAAATATTGGAATTGCAATTAATTTCAGCTTTTACAAACACAGTAGGTTTCTTAGTTTCAAAATTTTTAGTGGTTTTACCTTGATAGCCAATACCTGTTCTTCTTGAGTTGTTGGTCATAAGTGAGTCTTCCAGTTTCATCTTTCCTTCAGAGAATCTTTTAAAACTCAGTGAAGCTTCCTTCACTCTTTCTTCAAGCTTAGATATTTCAATATCTTTTCTTGTCAGAATACCTTCAAGCTTAGTAATTGATTCTCTTAAATCAGAATTTTCAAAATTCAGAGACTTAATTACATGATTAAGTTTCTCAGTTTCAGAAGATATCTTGAAAAAATTTCATTTGTTAAAGGTTTTTCATAAGAATATTTCTTAAAATCAAGAATTGACACTTGTAGTCTTTCTTTAAGTTTTGAAATTTCCTTATCCTTCTTTGTCAAAAGACTTTCCAGTTTGAAAACAGTATTAGACAAATCTTGAATGTCAGCATCTCTTCTGGATAAACCTGTTTTACTTGATGTACCTGTCTCAGAAACAGAACTTGTAAAACAGTTAACTTCTGGAATATCATTATTCAGTGATTTCCCAAATGATGGCACATTTGTCCTCACATCATAATAATCATCCAGATCATCATCAAGAGTATCATCATATAGAATTCTAGCAGAGAAAGCTTTTTCAAAGTATTTTTCAGGATCATGTTCAACATCAGACTCATCACTTAAGGTAGCACTGAAATTAAGTTTCTTTTTTAGAATGGTGTTGGCACATTCATTAGCATAATGACCATATCCAGAGCATGCATCACATTTAACATTCTTTCTATAATCCTGGTCAGATCTAAACCTGTTTCCTCTTTCTAATTGTCTAGCAGGATTAAAAGTATTCTTCCTAATAGGCAATTTTTGAGTATTATTAATCTGAACCTTAGGTTGAATGTTGTCTTTAAATCTCTTATTCTTCATGAGAGTCTTAAACTGTTTAGTAATAAATGCCATGTAATCAGGATTATTCAAATATTCCTCAATATCATCATCATCATCAGAATCAATTTCAGTAACATAAGGAGACTTTCCAGAACCTGATGATGTAGATGATGAGGCATCACCTTTGAAAACAAGCACTTTCTTTTCATTATCAGTCTTTTCAGAAATGTTCATCTCATAAGTTTTCAAAATACCAATCAATTCATTTTGGCTTAATACATCAGTATCCTTAGCTTCTTCTATAGCACATATCTTAGGTTCAAAATGTTTAGGAACTGATCTAAGAATTTTATGTACTAACCTTTGGTTTGAAATTGGATCTCCAAGAGAATGAGCTTCATTTGAAATCTCAGTCAGCTTTTCATTGTAAGATGAAATGGTTTAATATTCTTTCATTCTCAGATTCTCGAACTTGGTTCCAAACATACGTAGTCTGGTCCTTCGTACACTATCTGATCCTTCACAATGTTCTTGTAATCGATCCCATACATCTTTCGATGAAATGCAGTTTGATATGATTTTGAACATTGAGGCATCAGTTGAGGTGAAGATTGCATTCAACGCCTTTGAATTGTAACTTGCGGTTGTGATTTCTTCAGCCGTCCAGTCGAGCTCTCTCTTGATCTGAGCTTCATTGTCTTCATCCGCCACGGTTCTTGGTTGAGTCCAACCAGCAAGAACACTCCTCCAGGCTCGTTCATCAATGGATTTGATGTACATTCTCATCTTTGGTTTCCAGAAGGCATAATTCGTGCCATCTAGAATCGGAGGCTTTAGTGCGGGTGAAACTGGATACTCCATTTCAGATTTACACACTCTAAGCAGAATCTCTACTTAGTGTATCAAGTAGTTGGCTCTGATACCAACTGAAAGTGTGTGTGCATGCGAAATCAGAGATGTTGTCTGTCGTGTTGGCACTTGTCCAGACAACACTATTCAGCGGAAATTAAAATGCACGTTGTGAAAATAGAAGTATTCAAAATTTGCATAGATTATAAAATAATCTATGCTGTTCACTATATAAAAATATGTGAAACGAGTACAACCTCTTTGAGGTGTATAAAGACACTACGAAAGTGTATATAATTTACTAGATCCTATGAAACTATCTCCCTCATAGATCTAATCACACAACCTAGTAAATAAGACTATGTTCTAACACACTACTATTCGGGTTTACAATAATGTGAAGAACTACAAGAAGAAACAATAATTTTCCTAACTAGAAGCATATATAGCGTTCAATAGAGTAGTGATCGATTTCAGCTTTTCTTCTTGTGTGTCTTGTGTTGAGGGCAGCTTCTGTATTTATAGGCTTCATGCACGAACTGCCATCAACTCCCATGATCATCACAGCCGTGAGATCATGCGGTTATAAACTTCTCTCCACCACTCCTAGAATATAGGGACTTGTTATACCATGTCTAATAACTTCTCACTCCCACGCAATGGCATGACTTGGGTGTTGCCCACGTCTTCTAACTGCTCTGGGGACATCATTAGACAACAAGCGTAAGATCGGAGTTAGTGAGAAAAGGAAGGGCAAATTCTGATGTTGTCATAAGTGTTGGGAACATTAAACAGAACACTCGGCTGTTTGTGTTGGATCATTAAACAAAACACTTATATCAACATCAACAAAAATTAATCCTTATTTTTAATCACCTTAGTTAATGGACTTTTATTGCACTACTTGAGGGGGCCTTTATGAGAATTAGGATTGTACCTTCCAATGGGCCCATAAATCAATATTGAGCCACAATATTTTTCCAGCATTTTAATATTAATTCAATTTCACTATAGAATTAATATTGCACTATTCATCCTAACTCATATTACGAAATATGGCTCCTGATTATTATTTCTCGCGTTTAAGATTCAATGTCCATTAATTAATTTAAGCTAGTGAATGCTTTAATTTATTAATATTTTTTATTCATTGGAGACAACTCTCATTATTATCATACCAGAAATTAAATCCACTTTTCAGATTTGATATGATAAACCTTCTGAGCCCACCAAGGGGACATAATCAACTTGTCACTCGAAGACACGATTCTCAGTATGAATTTTGACAATCTGTCTTATAACTAATAATATTGCCCAAAATACAAAGTATTGAATCTATTTGATTCTCTACCCATAATAAAGCAAATCAACACTTATTAACTACATACAATCTGTTGGTCCTGAAAGGAGTATGACACAAGTGTATGGGGGGGGGGGGGAATGCACTTGTGTATGCAAATTCTTTTCCTTTTAAAACAAAACAGGCTATCAGGAGTGTTGTCTAGTCAACTTCTCTCAGTATGTATAACTTTGTTCAGATAATGAAACTATTGAGAACTATGAAGTAATCAGTTGAATAACTATCTAAGTAAGTTATAAGTGCGGAATTATGAACTCCTTTTAATTCTGAAAACTTTCTTAACACTTAAACAATTATAAGGGGACTTGTCCCAAATCTTTTTTGCACAGTTTGTGATGTATATCTTTTGAAGATCAGTTTGTGTGCAGTGTATGTATGTGTTACTAGTATGAAATGACTTGAATGTAAATAACACAAAAGTTTATTGTGTTTCAGAGACTCGAGCTCATAAATCCACTTCCCTGATTTAACAGGATAATCCCTTCACTTGGAATTAACTTGTTTTATAGTGCCAAGGTGCACTGATCAACCACACTACTCCTTAGTGCCTTGATCCCTAGGAATTCAGAGTCCTAGTACTCTCTCAACTCCGAACTAAACTGTTCTTCTCTTGACAGTTCTAGTTCTCACACTTCTACAACAACACTTCTAACTTTCCTTGAAAGGTTTAAGGGTTGAGGTTGGTTCCAACTAGATTGAGATATCCTTTACAATGAAGTACTGTATAAGGATAGGATATCTCTTCTAAGCTTTGATTGATATACAATGGGTTCAGCTTAGTTGGTAACTGGAAGTGTATGGAAACTTAAGAATGATGTATTCTTTGCTAGAGCTTAAAGGCTTGTATGTTTGAATGCTTGTAGTTTCCACACCTTGAATGATTTCCATATTCCAGTATTTATAGAGCAAATTTGAGGATTTGTCCGTTGGAAAGACAACCTCAAATTGTCTATATTTGTCTTCCTTGAACTTTGCTTCTTGAGGACAGATTCCTTGAAAGTGACATGTCTTCAACTTGGGAAGTAAACGGCTAGAGCTTCTTGTCTTGATTTAAATGCACTCTTCCCAATGTCTGACTTGAAGATTCAGCAGTCAAACATGTAGACATTCTTCCTGATTGTTGATCCATGATTAAGGACAACATTCCTTATGTTCAGGACTGATCTATACTCAAGCTTATCTTCTCCAGCTGACTTGGCTTATCAGTGTAGGTCCCTAGTTGAGTTAATAATATTGAGTAATCTAGGAAAACGTCTAGAGGGGGGTGAATAGACTTTTCAAAATCTTTCAATATATCAGAATACACAATGCGGAATTATCAGATTTATCAATGAGCCCAACAAATTTATACTCAACTAATATCGAAATAAGAACACTGAACTTGTCTATTCTAGATGCAGTTTTAATCAATTAAACAGTTAATCAAGTAAACACAAATAGAACAGAAACGTAAACAACACACAAGGATTTATAGTGGTTCGACAACTTGTCTACATCCACTCTCACAACTCCAGTTGCAAAATTCTTATTACTCTTCTCTTCAAGTAGTGTGTTCTTGTGGCTTAGAGTCCCAAGAAATAAGACTTTGATCTTTTCGATTACACTTTCAAGTGTGTCTTCGATCTAACTAGATATTTTACAAGTAAGTAGCAGCTTGAAAAAAACTATAAAAGTAAAACTTCTCTTTAGTCCAGTAGTAGCCTTCTTGAATTTTACTTTGAAAGTGTGCGTGCGTGCGATATACAAAGATGTTGTTTGTAGTGTTGGCACAGTCCAGACAACAATGAGCAGCGGAATTTAAACAAACACTTTGCAAAGAAGTATTTCAAAATTTGTGTAGATTAAATAATTAATCAACACGAATCACTTATATTAACTCTTAATATCAGTGAAACAAAATCAACAACCTCGTAAGGTTTTGAACAACTACAACTCAAATTGAGTTTGAAAAGTTACTAGAAAAATACGAAACTATCTCCCTTATAGATCTAACATATTTTCCAAATAAACGACTATGATTGAGTACACAAATATTCGGGTTTATACAAGTGCACTAATCTACAAGAAAGAACAAAATATTTTTCTAACTAGAAGCGTTGCGCATTCCATAGATAGTAATCTGATTTAACTTTCTCTCTTGTTGTACTTTGAAGTGAAGGCAGTGGGTTCTATTTATAGGCTTGAATTCGAACTGCCTTGCAACTCCTACAACTCCCTTGATCATCTCAGCCATTGGATCAAGGTGGTTTCTTGTAACTTCCCTTCACACTCCATATTTGTAGGAACTTGCATATTGGTGCTTAGAAACTTCTCACTCCCGTGCAACTGCTTGACTTGGGTGTTGCCCACGTCTTCTACCTACAATTGGGACATCACTAAGCAACACAAGTAAAGTTAGAGTTAGTAAAAGGAGAAAGGGCAAATTCTGATGTTGTAGTAGGTGTTGGCACATTTAGTACAACATGTAACTGAAATGTTGGATCATAAAATACAACACCTATTCCAACATCAACAATCTCCCCCAATTTGGCCTTTCTACATCAACATCCCTGATGTTCACAACATTCAGAATTTTAATAAAGAAAACAATACACATGATATTTCAAATAGGAACCAATATCAGTATTTGGCCAAATTTAATCACTGCATCTAAGTTAAAAACAATGTACTTAGATTTAAAAACAGTAAAAACAGAAAACAGTAAGCAGTGTTTGTGGAACAGAAAAAATAAACAACATAAGTAAGGCTTTAAAAAGTGAGGAAATAAAAGAAAGCAGTGAAAGTGGAGGATTGGGCTGATAGAATCAGCTGCATCTTCAGGACTCTGCACGAACTCCCCCATACTCTACACTTCCTCATTCTTCAAGCCTTCAAACTACATTGAGATCTCCATAGAGATCTTCAATGTCTTGAGCATCAGCATCAGCATCTGCATCCTCTTGCATTTCATCAGTGTTAAGGTTTGGATTAGGAACAGCAACATTGGAACTCTCTTCTTGAACTGGAACTGCATTATCTTGACCTGGAACCTGAACTGGAACTGCATTGTGAACATTGGGACTCACTCCCCCTGTTGAGGTAGAAAGCAGCTCTTCCCAGAACTGTTTTTGGATGATCAAGTCCTCAACCGTACTCTGGAGATTAGTTATGGTGCCTTGAAGTATATCAACCTGTCTGAGAATGAAGTGTGATGATAAATAAACAGAGGTAACACAACCTGAAGGGTGTGTTCTGGAGGTTGATGGCACATCTGGATCAACACTTCTGGGGGCAGCAGCCTTTGGTATAGGCAAATCCACAATCCGTTAACCACCACGAAGCAGAAGCTGTGGTGAAATTGAGAGGCTCGGAACATACCCACTAATGACTTCAGTTTCCATTCTTTGGAACTCCTTTTCGGCCAGCAACTTATAAATCAAACAAGGATATGGAAGAAGGCCCTTACCAGTCATGTTGCAAGTAAAGTTCATCATATTCTGAAATATCACAGGTCCTAGATTAAACTGCTTAAGATGTCCAATCTTATAGAGTAGGACAGCTTGTTCCAAGGTAAGAGTCGTGTTGTTTGTTGTCGGTATCCAATTATAACACACAATCTTATGTAATACGGAATATAAGCTAGTTAACCGAGACGCAAGCAGTTTAGGCACCCAATGAGTAATTTTTCCACCTGTAAGCACACTGATCATCAAATCAAGGGTTGTCACTACGGGATCCTCCATGATTCGAGTTTTCAACATCATGTTGATTTTCCTAGGTGTAATAATAATCTCAAGACCACGAAACGACACACAACCATACTTTCTAGAGTTCGTATCACCAGTTTTTGCACTAACATTTGCATAGAATTCGTGAACCCAATCAACTACGTAAGGTACTGCAAATAATAACGCATCCAGAATAGACCTTTCCCTAAACCAATCCATAAGATTAGCTTCCTCAAAATCAGAGATTTTTAGAATTCGTTCACTGAGAATAGTCCTATTTCGAATTGTTTTATAACGTGTACTCGTATGATCGTTGTATTCAACCTCGTCATCACTAAAGTCTGTATTAGAAGAAAATGGTACCTCTTCCTCGGGAGCAGAGGCGTATGAACTGGATTCGGAGGATGAGCTTTCGGATGTGGCCACTGGAGAAGCAACTTGTTGAGCTTTTCGGGCCTTTTTGTGTACTGCCCGAG
Source organism: Galeopsis tetrahit (assembly GCA_963675135.1). Lineage (NCBI taxonomy): Eukaryota > Viridiplantae > Streptophyta > Magnoliopsida > Lamiales > Lamiaceae > Galeopsis > Galeopsis tetrahit. Next base: position 39,537,620 of record OY776122.1, read on the forward strand.
TGTTGGGGATGTCTTCATCTGCATGATCAACTGAGATGGCTTCGGGGAAGTTGTCAATGATATCATCGAAACTTTGAGGCTCCCCCTCAGATTCTGAGTTAGATAGGACGATTGGTTGAGCTTTACCTCCATCTGTTCTAGGCTTTTTCTTCCCGGTGTAGTCGACTCTTTTCCCAAGAGTCCTGTAAGAGACACGGCGACCTCCGGGCCATTTGCGAGCGACTGGAATAGGGGCTTTTGCCTTTTTAGTGGTGAACTTCCTCTTTTGCCTTAAACGAGCAAGCTTTGTTGCCAAAATCTCCTCATCAGACGAGGAGACATCTTTCATTTGCACATCACTTTTCACCACCGCTGGAACATCTTCTCGGAACATTGCATTATCGAGAACCTCTCCCTCCAAGATAATGGTTGGGGAGGCTGTTTTACGGGTTAAGGATTGGTATGCCTTCTTCAATTTCTCGAAGGAGGTTCCAAGTGGGAAGGATTTTTGAGAGTCGGATGATTTCGGAGATGAGCGATCAATCAGAGAGGTATTTACAGGTTCAGAAAGGTTTGCATGTGCGATTTCACTGCGGATGTCTAGTGGGTTGTAGACCACCAGTGGTAGAGCAGAAATTTCGGGCTCGAATGGAACAACCATGGTTCCAACAATGAATGATGGCGACCCAGGTGCGGGAGAGTTTGGAATTTCAGTGATTATCACCATTTTGGGTTTGATTTTGAGTTTTTCGGAGAAGAAATCGCAGGACAGTTGAGAAGGGGCTGTGTTTGAAATTTGAATTGAAAAACTCAGACCTGTTTGAATGATGATGATTATCTGCAAAAGCAAGAAATAAATTGATTAGACCTTTCGAATTCTGGAATGAAGAGATAACCATAAAAAAATTCAAATATAAGTATACCAAATTGTGAAGTAACACTTATGCCAAAAAGTATATCCTTTGAATGAGTGTCACAGAAACAGAAATAAGTTCGATGGTATAAAATATCATACATATGAGATCTATTTATAGAGGATTTCAGGCGGGAGTTGATACACGATTTCATAGAGAAACTGAAACGAAGAGAGTGGAAAGAAACTTCTCTCCATTAAATATGTCGTGTGTTGTGGAGAATAATTACTGAGAAATAATAAATAAATGAACCGGATAAAATAATAACTGAAAAAATAAAATAAATAAATTCAGATAAATATTTGCAAATAATAAAAATAATAATTATCAGAAATTAATTAATTCTATAAATAATCAAAATCATAAGTCTGAGTCATGTGTTGAATAGATAGATGGCATTTTGTACATCTCAACACAGTTTTTTCATGAATTTGCTTCATATGTGTTGCACTTTGATTTTTATCACATATACACATTGATCCATCTTTTCAAAAGAGTGCATCGTAGCAGCGAACTCCGTGCCCCATAGTTACTCAATGGATTTGTGTTTAATTTGATGCATTATATATCACCTTTAGAAGAGAGAACATCGTAGTAGTGAGCTCCGTGTCCCTAGTTACTCAGTGATTTTTAAAGCATCTAATTTGTGATATCCTTTGCATTTGAGAGATTGTACAAGCTTTTATCATATGCCATATGACTCAATTTAAGACTTCTAGACTAAGATTATAAAGAATTATGTTAAATCCGACACTTACGAAATTTATACAAAGAAATAATTAAATGAACAATTCTGGTGTTGTCCCAAATGCTACCGCATTTGGTACAACACTTTTGATACAGTGTTCAGATATTGCATAACCCAAGAGACTTCCTTAGAGAGGAAAATCTCTTATCATCTAAAGCTTTTGTGAATATATCAGCAAGTTGTTTTTCTGTAGAAACGTATTCCAACTTGACCACCACTTTTTCTACTAGATCTCTTATGAAATGATGCCTTATACTTATATGCTTAGTTAAAGAATGTTGCACTGGATTCTTTGATATATTTATGGCACTAGTGTTATCACAAAAAACAGTTAGAGTGTCACAAGGTAAACCATAATCACACAACATTTTTTGTAACCAAAGTAGTTGTGTACAGCAACTCCCTGCAGCAATATACTCAGATTCGGCTGTGGATTTTGATACACAGTTCTGTTTCCTGCTATGCCAAGATATGAGATTATTTCCCATGTAAAAGCAGCCACCACTGGTGCTCTTTCTATCATCAGCATCTCCTGCCCAGTCAGCATCACTATAGCCAATTAAGGAACAATTTTTGTCCTTGCTGTACCATAAGCCTAAGTCACAAGTTCCTGCAACATATCTAATGATTCTTTTTACAGCATGCATGTGAGATTCTTTTGGATCAGACTGATATCTAGCACATAGACATACACTAAACATAATATCAGGCCAGCTCAAGTAAAGAAGACTACCTATCATTGATCTGTACAATGTTGGGTCAACATTCTGGCCAACATTGTCTTTACTCAGTTTCTGAGTTGATCCCATAGGTGTTTTCATGTGTTTAGCATTCTCTAAACCAAACATTTTCACAAGATTTTTAGCATATTTACTTTGTGATATAAAGATACCATCATTTTGCTGTTTAATTTGCAAGCCAAGGAAATAATTTAAGTCACCAACCATAGACATTTCAAAGGTTGATGTCATTTCATTCACAAACAGTTTTAGCATATCATCACAAGTAGAGCCAAACACTATATCATCAACATAAATTTGAGCTACCATAATATCATTTTTCTCATGTTTAATGAATAGAGTTCTATCAGCTTCTCCTCTAGTGAAACCAAATTCAATCAGAAAATCAGTTAATCTTTCATACCAAGCTCTAGGTGCTTGTTTCAAGCCATATAGAGCTTTTTTTAGTTTGAACACATAATCAGGAAATTCTGGATTTTCAAAGCCTTTTGGTTGCTCAACATAAGCTTCTTCCATTAAGATTCCATTTAGAAAGGCTGCTTTAACATCCATTTGGTATAGTTTTATGTTGATAAAGCATGCAATAGCAAGTAAAAGTCTAATGGATTCTATTCTAGCAACTGGAGCAAATGTTTCATCAAAATCTACTCCCTCTACTTGAGTATATCCTTGAGCAACAAGCCTTGCTTTGTTTCTGATAATATTGCCTATTTCATTAGTTTTGTTTTTGAAAATCCATTTAGTACCAATAACATTTGTGTGATCTAGCCTAGGTACTAAAGTCCATACATCATTCCTAACAAACTGATTCAATTCTTCATGCATAGCTTCTATCCAATGTTCATCATTTAAAGCTTCTTTTTCAGTTTTAGGTTCAATAGCAGAATGATAACACTCATGATTTACCTTATTACACACAGATGTCATGCAAATAGATCTTACCACATCTTTTGAATTCATACCCAACCTCCTTCTGGTCTGAATTCCAGTAGATTGATCACCTATTATCAGCTCCTGTGGATGATTCTTTTGAACTCTCCTTGAAGGAGTTTTATGCAGATTGTACAGATTCTCTAGTTTTTCTGTAACTTCAGCAGATGTGTCTGTGTGTGCTCCCTCATTCTGTTCATCATCTTTGATCTGATCTGTTCTGTCAGTAAGTATTGGACTGTCAGCAAGGTCTGAGACATCCTCTTCAATACTGTTTCCTGTAATACTTATGTTATCATCAAAAACCACATTTACAGATTCTTGAACAGTATTTGTTCTGAGATTATAAATCCTATAGGCTTTACTGTTTCTTGAATAACCAAGAAAAAAACATTTGTCACTTTTAGAGTCAAATTTATGCAATTGTTCTCTATCATTTAGGATGTAGCAAACACAGCCAAATATATGAAAATACTTAAGATTAGGCTTTCTGTTATTCAGTATTTCATAAGGTGTACTATTAGAATCTGTTCTAATCAAGACTCCATTAGAAATATGACAAGCTGTATTTAGAGCTTCAGCCCAAAACCTTTTAGCCAAATTTTTAGAACATAGCATAACTCTAGCCATCTCTTGAAGAGTTCTATTTTTCCTTTCTGCTATCCCATTCTGTTGAGGAGTTTTAGGTGATGAGAACTCCTGTAATATGCCTTTAGATTCACAGAATTCAGTGAAAGCACTGTTATCAAACTCTCTTCCATGGTCTGATCTAATTCTACAAACTTTAGAATTATAGACAGTCTTGAATCTTTTGCATAGAGTTTTAAAGACAAAAAAGGTTTCTGATTTTTTCTTTTAGGAATTCTATCCATGTAAATCTAGAATAATCATCAACAATGACATAAGAATACCTTTTTCCACCTATACTCTCAGTTTCCATAGGACCCATAAGATCCATATGAAGCAATTCAAAACAATGTTTTGTAGAACAATGGCCTAATAGTTTGTGAGAAGCTCTTACCTGTTTGCCCTTTTGACATGGTCCACAGATGTGTTTGTCTGAAAATTTTAGCATTGGTAAACCTGTAACAGCTTTAAGTCTAATTAATCTACCAATTTGTCTATGATTAACATGCCCAAGTCTATGATGCCATAGTGTACTTTCATCATTTTTCACATTATTGTAGCTCACTTTGGACTCAATTAAATAGCAATTATCAGCAGATCTATTACCCATCATAATGCAATCAGAATTTTCATCTAGCACATAACATGAATTTTTATCAAACTTTACATGCAAGTCATCATCACATAATTGGCTTAAACTAATAAGGTTGGCAAGTAATCCATCAACATGTAAAACATTTGGTAATCTAGGAAATCCAGGAACATTTAAGGTTCCTTTGCCAATGATCTTCCCTTTAGATCCACCTCCATAAGTAACATTACCACCATTATAAGCTTTGTAATCAGATAGGTAATCAATTTGACCTGTCATATGTTTTGAGCAGCCACTGTCAAAATACCATAAACCAGGAACACATGCTTTTAAAGACATATGAACAACATTACATATAGTATTTTTAGAAATCCATTATGTTTTCTGTGAATGTTGCTTTGTGTGTGGTGTCATTTTAGACAATCCAGTAGCATTTAAATCCTTTTGTCTTTTTAAACAGTAATGAGCTTTGTGACCCTTTTTAAAACAATAGTTACACACAAGTTCTTTCACATTAACAAGGGTTTTTGCAGAAATAGCAGCATTGGTTTCAAGTTCAGCTTTGACAAAAACAGTAGATACATTACTTTGAGAACTAAAACTGTTTTACCTTTATAACCAATACCTGCTTTCCTTGTATTGTTGATCAGTAGTGATTCATCCAATTTTGCTTTTCCTTCAAAGAATTTCTTAAAGCTTAAAGACACTTCCTTCATCTTTTCTTCAAGTTTTTCAATCTCACAATCCTTCTTGGTCAGATCACTCTCAAGTTTTAAAACAGAGTTTCTTAAATCACCATTTTCAAATGTTAAAGATTTGATAATGCGATTTAATTTTTCAGTTTCAGAATATATAATGTGTTGTTCTTTATTTGTCAAAGGATTTTCATAAGAATATTTTCTGAAATCAAGAACAGATACTTCTAGTCTATCTTTTAGATTAGAAATTTCTTTATCTTTCTTTGTTAAAAGACTTTCCAGTTTGAACACAGTGTTTGACAAATCTTGAATATCAGCATCTCTTCTAGATGTACCTGTTTCTGTAACAGAACTTGTGAAACAATTAAATTCTGGAGTTTTATTACTCAGTGATTTCTCAAATGATGGCTCATTTGTCTTCACATCATAATAAAAATCATCCAGATCATCATCAAATGTATCATCATAAATAATTCTAGCAAAAAAGCTTGTTCAATGTCTTTTTCAGGATCATGCTCAACATCAGATTCATCACTTAAAGTAGCACTGAAATTTAGTTTCTTTTTTAGAATAGTGTTAGCACATTCATTAGCATAATGACCATATCCAGAACATGCATCACATTTAACATTCTTCCTATAGTCTTGGTCAGACCTAAACTTGTTTCCTCTTTCTAATTGTCTAGAAGGATTAAAAGTGTTTTTCCTAATAGGCAATTGTTGATTATTAGTAATCTGAACCTTAGGTTGAATATTGTCTTTAAATTTCTTATTCTTCATGAAGGTTTTAAACTGCCTAGTCATAAAAGCCATGTAATCAGGATCATTATAATATTCCTCAATATTATCTTCATCAGAATCAATTTCAGTAACATAAGGGGATTTTCCAGAACTGGATGTTGCCGATAATGATGCATCACCTTTGAAAACAAGTACTTTCTTTTCATTATCAGCCTTTTCAGATATGTTCATCTCATAAGTTTTCAAAATACCAATTAATTCATTTTGACTGAGCACATCTGTATCTTTAGCTTCTTCTATAGCACATATCTTAGGTTCAAAACGTTTAGGAACTGATCTAAGAGTTTTATGTACTAACCTTGTATTAGAGATTGGATCACCAAGAGAATGAGCTTCATTTGAAATCTCAGTCAGCTTTTCATTGTAAGATGAGATGGTCTCATCTTCTTTCATTCTCAAATTTTCGAATTTTGTTCCAAGCATACGATGTCTGGTCTTTCGTACACTGTCCAATCCTTCACAATGTTCTTGTAATCGATCCCATGCATCCTTGGATGAAATGCAGCTTGAAATGATTTTGAACATTGATGCATCAGTTGAGGTGAAGATTGCATTCAATGCCTTTGAATTGTAACTAGCTGTTGTGATTTCTTCGACTGTCCAGTCTAGCTCTCTCTTGATTTGGGCTTCATTGTCCTCATCTGCAGCAGTTCTTGGCTGAGTCCAGCCAGCAAGAACACTCTTCCATGCTCGTTCATCAATGGATTTGATGTACATTCTCATTTTAGGTTTCCAGAAGGCATAATTAGTGCCATCTAGAATCGGAGGCTTTAGTGCGGGCGAAAGTGGATACTCCATTGCAAATAAACACACACTCTAAGCAGAATCTCTACTTAGTGTATCAAGTAGTTGGCTCTGATACCAACTGAAAGTGTGCGTGGGTGCGATATACAGAGATGTTGTATGTAGTGTTGGCACAGTCCAGACAACAATGAGCAGCGGAATTTAAACAAACACTTTGCAAAGAAGTATTTCAAAATTTGTATAGATTAAATAATTAATCTACACGAATCACTTATATTAACTCTTAATATCAGTGAAACAAAATCAACAACCTCGTAAGGTTTTGAACAACTACAACTCAAATTGAGTTTGAAAAGTTACTAGAAAAATACGAAACTATCTCCCTTATAGATCTAACATATTTTCCTAATAAACGACTATGATTGAGTACACAAATATTCGGGTTTATACAAGTGCACTAATCTACAAGAAAGAACAAAATATTTTTCTAACTAGAAGCGTTGCGCATTCCATAGATAGTAATCTGATTTAGCGTTCTCTCTTGTTGTACTTTGAAGTGAAGGCAGTGGGTTCTATTTATAGGCTTGAATTCGAACTGCCTTGCAACTCCTACAACTCCCTTGATCATCTCAGCCATTGGATCAAGGTGGTTTCTTGTAACTTCCCTTCACACTCCATATTTGTAGGAACTTGCATATTGGTGCTTAGAAACTTCTCACTCCCGTGCAACTGCTTGACTTGGGTATTGCCCACGTATTCTACCTACAATTGAGACATCACTAAGCAACACAAGTAAAGTTAGAGTTAGTAAAAGGAGAAAGGGCAAATTCTGATGTTGTAGTAGGTGTTGGCACATTTAGTACAACATGTAACTGAAATGTTGAATCATAAAATACAACACCTATTCCAACATCAACAGACTTGTCTCTTGGCTTCAACACTCTGAACTTGAACTCTGCGAGTTTCTTTGCTTCGAATATCTTCAGTAATTGCTTCAGTATGTTGAGTTTCAGTAGTCTTGAATCGTAGAATACCTTGAAGTATTTATAGACTTCTCAACCTTCAAGATCAGTTTGTTATCCAACTAATTTTCTTGATAACTAACTTCTAAGTGCTTCTTCTTATCTTTTAACGCGTTCCTTCAGTTAATTAGTTATTCCATAACTAACTCTTCAACATATATCCTTCATACGCGTTTCTTGACTTTAAGTAAATTGACTTCTTTTTGCGTACTTGTCTAGTCTTCCATACTTAGACAAATCTTCAGTCTTCTTCTTCACTTGTCTTGTCTGTTCGCGAGTCTTCTTATCTTCAGTAGACTTCTGTAGTAGACTTCAATATAGAACTAAACTATACTTGTCATATCATCTAATCCTAACAAGACTATTACATTAAGCTTTATAATTCAGCTTAGTCAACTTAAATCTATACATCAATAATAAAACATATAAAATATATGAGCTTCTATACATTGATTAATTTTCTCAACATAAACCTAACATATCATAACATAGTACTTATAAAACGTACTTGTCTTTTATTCATACTTAAACTTTCCTTCATATTTTGTACTCTATTGATCTTCACAAGACGACTTCCATAACTAGATCAGTCAACACTTAGAAATATTCAAGTCTTCTTTTTGGCTTATCAAAACTACTTATCTTTTCATAAATTATGACTTATATTAGGATTCATATCCCAACAATTTCCACCTTTTTGATGAAGCCAAAACTACTTGAATTATTTTTAAGTCATGAGATCAGTTAAGTAGTTATCTTCTCAAAATGTTATCTTTTCATTCATATTCATAAGATCAGATAGATTAAAATTACTTAGACAAAATGAAAATAGAAACTAAGTAAAGTACTTATAATTATTCACTGATGTTATCAATGTCTGGATTCGGAATGCAGAATGCTTCAAGAATTCTTCTGTGAATGTAAAAAATATGATCTTCGTTGTCTATCTTCTCTTTCTCCAGCAACTCTTCTTCGAACTTCTTTACCTTGTTGAAGTCGATCCGCTTTCCAGAACTAAGTAGTGGTGTTTCCCACTTTGGAAAATCAGGAACCAATATGTTATAACCAACAGCAGTTGCAATGCGCATGATCAAGTTCCAAAGATTCTTGTTGGTCCTTGATGGAGTATGACACAAGTGTATGGGGGGGGGGGAATGCACTTGTGTGTACAAATTCTTTCTTTTTCAAAACAGTTTGGTCTTATCAGGGAGGTTGTCTGACAACTAGCCTGAGTGAGTACTTCAGTAGATACTTGTCCTACTGAAAACTATGAAGTGATCAGTTGAATAAATATCTAAAAGAGTTGCTAAGTGCGGAATGTGGTTGGCCTTTTCTTAGAAAGAGTACTCCAAGTAATTTCTGAAAAATCAATTGATCAGGGACTTTGTCCAAAACAGTTTTACTTAACTTTACTGAACTTACTTCTTTAAGAATGATTATAGCAAGTAATGTGAGTTATAGTGAAGAGCAGTAAGGAAGTGACACAACAATTTATAGTGGTTCAGAGTCTCAAGCTCCTACATCCACTTTCCCTGATTGAACAGGATAATTCCTTAACACCTGGAATTAGCTTGTTTTATAGTGCCAATGTGCACTGATCAACAACACTATCTTAGTGCTTTGATCCCTAGGATAATCTGAGTCCCAGTGCTCAATCTCTCTGAGTTAAGACTGTGTTTCCAAATAACAGTCCTTAACTCCTCACTTCTACAACAAACTCTACTTCACTCAATGAGGTAAGGGTTTGAGGTTTTGGTTCAAACTAATAGAGATACCTTTTACAATAAGAACAATGTAAAGGCTTAGGATATCTCAATGCTAAGCTTGGGATATTACAGGAAAGGCTTAGCTTTTGAAGTGATCAGGAAACTTGGGATTATGAAGAACAACTTTGGTTTCCTTCGATTGCTTGATGGTAGTTTGATAGCAGATAGTTGGATACTTGAATCCTTGGATCACTTCTGAATTTATAGACCAATTTGATCAACTATCCGTTGGAGAGATAGCATTTCAAATTGTCTATTTGCAGCTTCATTGAAACGGCTATGAAGGTCATCCTTCTATTATCTAGTGTGTAAGAAGGTCCTTCAATGGTTGCTTGAATGGTTGTGTTGACTTCTGAAAAATGCGGCTGATATGACTTGTGTCAGTTTCCAAATTTGCACATTTCCCAAGGTTGATTGTGACAGACTTTACACTCTACCAACGGTCAGATGGGACAAGTTCCCTGAACATTCCTGCTGCAGTTGGAATGTTCTTCCATTCATTCAATTCTTCAGTCTATAATGTTTCTTAGTCTTTAATGCTTTGTTCAGGCTTGATTGTATTAAATTCTTCCTTAAATTTATCTTCTGTGTGCATCATTCAATGCTCTTGATCTTCAAGCCTTAAAATTGATTTGATATAGCTCTTATCAGTACTTGTAGTTTCTCCTGCATCCTTGATTATCAGTTATGTTGTCCTCTTCAGCATGCTTATCTCTGTGGCATCAGTAGTCTTGTCCTAATACACTAAAACTAAACAAGCTGCCTAACATTCCAGCTTTGGACAACTACCCTGATCTATAATTCTCACAACATTTCAGAGATTTAGACTTAGACAATTTCACTGTCTCAACTATCCTGAGACAACTAGACTGATGTACTCTCTCAACTGAGCTGACCATCAACTGAGCCCATACTCTCTTCTTTAGCTCCCAAATCTCCTGATTTGTGCCTTTGGGACCCAGCTTCATCTTTTCCATCTTCATGATGGAAATGAACTCCTCCAAGATCTTCCCTTCATCAATCATATTCTCATTGAACTTGGGAGGCATAAACAGGATGGGACCTGGTGCTTTGAACTCCACTCTGGCCATGTCAGCTGTTGCAAACAGCTTCTGGTACAACTCTCTGTAGTTGTCAAACATGAATTGACCAAAGATTTCCTCAACATCCTCTCCAAGCCATTTGCCTATGACATAGAAATCATAAACAAAACTCCTCTTGGCTTCCTCCCATGCATCATTCAATTGAATTGGCACCCATTTGTCATGGTGAGGGTATTGAGTGTCCCATCTATGAAGCAATTGAGGCTTTAATCTTCTATAAGAGGCCCTTCTCCTTGGAGCTCTGAAATTTGCCCTTCTGGCATCTCTTGCTTTGTTGGCCTCAACTAACTGATCCATTCTTTCCTTAGCTCTCTGAAGAGCCAGCTTCTCTTGAGTTTTTGGATCTTTCCCAAATCCCTCTTCAAACAATTTTGAGGGATCATCAGCAAGTTTGGCCTGTTTCACTTCAGGTTCCTTGTTTTCTTCTTTTTCTTCAACTTCCTGGATTTCAGGAAACTTGGCTGCTTTCTTCAGCCTCTTTGATTTTCTTACTTGAGTTGCCTCTTCAGCTTGGAATTCAGATGGCAATGTCAGGATTGTAGGGAAGTCAGTGAAGGTTTGCTCCTTCCTTTTTCTCTCAGTGGCTCTGGTAACCTTCCCCCTTACTTCAATCACCTTATCCTTGGGGTCTAAGCCTGCAGACTCTCCTCCAGGCCTCTGCTCCCATCTGGCCTGATCTTCAACCACAAAAGCCATGGACTTTTTCATTGCAATCTGTATCTGCTCTTCTTCAGTTAAGTCTTCAAAATTCCAGTGTCCTCTTCTTCCTCTTCAGTTTCAGGGAGTTTGTCCTTTCCCTTAGGATCACCAATCTTTAAAGTTCCCTTTGCTCTTGCTCGCTCTCTTTCCCCCTTTTTGGCATGATCAAAACACTGGGGCTTTAATTCACTCATTGTAACAGAAAGGTGGGTGTGAGCATGAGTCAAAGACTTCAGTTCTTGCAGCAAGTAAACATTCTCATCATGAATGTTTTGCATTTTGTCATCTGCCATGCTGAGAAAGGCATGGACTGGCTTCATCTTCTGAGCAACTATTGTATCCAAAGTAGCCTTCAGGGATTGATCAAGCTTGGCCTGCAAATGTTCAGTGAGATTGGCCACAACCTGATCAGAGACCTTGGCCATCAGTTCCACTGTGAACTTTTCAGCAGCCTCTTTCACCATTGCAGCTTTAAGTTCCTCAGCTTTCCTCCTTTGAGCTGCTGTCCTCTGCCTCAAAGCATCCTTGATTGTTCTCTTTAGGGCTAGCACATTATGCTTGCAGCTCTCTTTCAGGATTTTCTGCTCTTTCTTCACAGTCTTTGTAAATGTGGTCATTGCATCCTTTGCCTTTGTTACTTCATTTGAGACTGTTTGCAGACCAGTCTCAACACCACTGATTCTGGCATCCAAGGTGGGCAACACCACTTCTTCAGATCCTGTGAGCCTCATCTCAACAGAGGCTAGAGTTCTTCCTTGACTATCAAGAGCATCTGTGGTTTCTGCATGAGCCTTCCCAACCTCTCTGACCAAAGTGTCCAACTTGCCTGACTGCTCTTCAATGGATGTTGCAGTCTGGGAAGTAAGTTGCAGTCCTGCTTCAGTGGCATTGGCCTGTTAAAAATATATCTTGGACAATGTGGACATGTTGGCTGAGATGGCCTCAAGATCAACATCAGTGTTGACTGGAATATCAGTGAGGGAAGCATCTGCAAAAAACTGTTCAAGAGTAACAGCTACTGAATCTGCAAAACTCAAAGGGTTAGGTAAATCACCCTCAACACCCTCTTTCTTTTCATCTCCCAAAAGGTCTGATACATCAGCACCTTTGCTCTCATTTTCAACTATATTTTTTTCTTCATTCACATTTGTTGGACTCACTATCACTGGAGAATCAGGCCTCCTTTCACCAAGAGATTCTTCAAGTTCAGACTTGACTTGAAGAATAACCTGACTCTCATGTTGAGCTGCACTCAACATTTCACTTTCATCTCCCTCTATTTGTGGTGCACTCATGCTACCTATAATCACACAATCACCTTCATCTCCCTCTGGATTTTTATCACTACAGTCCTTTTCAACTCCTTCAGGTCCTAAACCTGACACCTCCATATCCTCAGAAGGATGTACAGAGGGCAGTTGATGGGAGATCACAGTGCTTGGGCTTCCCAAGTCCACTGAGTCATCCTGAATGACTAAAGGTTGGTCAGTGTCCAACTTCTCTGAAACTGATGAGGCTTTAGTCAAACCAGCTTCTCCTATGGAAGTCTCAACATTGTCAAGCTCCGCCTCAGGCTCAAAAGAACCATCCTTGGCAAATGTATCTTGGACTGGGTCACCATTCTTGGTCAACTCCTCTGATTTATCAGAGGCCTGAATTGAATGATAAGTCAAGTAATGTACCTGAGCAGGATTGGGTCCAGGAGGGTTGGGATTGGTGGTGTCATCATCATCATCTGCATCATCTGAAGTGCTGTCAGGATGCTTGATTCCCTTAGCTATCCTTTCTCTTTCAGCCAGCACCTTCTCATGAACAATTGTGCAGAATAGTGCCTCAGTGGTCAACACACTAAATTTCTTAACATTTGCTAAGTGCAATAGTCTGTTCTCTTCAACCTGCCACCAGCTAGCACCTTTATCCTTGATAGCCTGAGCTATTTCCACCATTGTTCTATCTTTGATCTCAACAAGTGCTCTGAGATCATAGAACTGTTGTTGTAGCCTGGGGTAATCCTTCAACCCTAGATAAAGTTGATCAACATTTGCTCTGGCAATCTGTCTCAGCATGCCTTCATATGTGTACTCCTCTGTATCCTCATCATCATTGTCATCAGAAGAGTTGGCTTGGGTATCAGAAGGGTTGGACTTGGATTCAGGGAGGATGAGTTGGGTTTCAGAAAGGGTGGGTTCAGAAGAACTAGGAATCAGGTTTGTCTTAGTTGCTGTAGAGAGCAATGTATTTGAGGGGTTAGAAGGAAGGTTGATTGGAATAGGCTAAAAGGCTGGAAATTGGGGTTGATCATCAGCAAGAATGGCACTCTCAAGAAACTTGGTGTATGAGATCATCCTTGGATCTAGAGGAGAGAAATGTCTATCTTCCTCATCAGCTAGGTCAGCCAGAACATCAATTCCTCCTCTGTCAGAAGCACCTTCAGGAGAGTAGGTCCTTTTTGCAGTAATTGGGGCATCTTCAAGAGTCTTGCACTCCTCTTCTTCAGGCTTTGGATCCTCGTGTGTTGGTGATATTCTCTGGGATTGAATATCAGGAGAGTTGGCTTGGGGGCTCTTGGACTTGGACCTTGTTTTGGAATTAGACCTACTTGCTTGTCTAATTTCCTTGCAAAACTCCTTCTTTTGTTTTTCCTCCTCAATTAACCTCTGCTTCTCAGAAGTTTTGATGATCCTCCTTCTTCTTTCAGCCCTTGTAGGCTTCTCAAGATCCCTGAACTCAGTGACCACTTCAGGCTGTAAAGGGACAATCACCCTGAGTTCTTCATCAGCTTCAGGAAGGTTGACCCCTTCTTGTGCAGTTTTATCAATCTCCTCAGAAGTGGCACCTCCACTGTTGGATTGACTGTCTGGGGAAGATTCACTAAGAATTTGCTTCATCCTCTTCATCTTTGGTTGGGTTTTGGTGGTCTGAGCTTTTCTTTTCCTTGGAGAAGATCTGGTAACACGTGCAACAGTCAAGGCCTGCTTTGCTCCAGCACCTTGCTTTCTCTTTTCTGTCTTGGAGGACAGTTTCCTGAACATCACCTTTTGGGCTGGAAATGGTTTTGGTTTGGCTTCCAGATGAGTGTAGTGAGCAAATCTTTCTAAGAGCAAACTTGCTCTTGTACAATACTGAAGTTTTCCATCAACCACAACCTTGTGATGTTTCACCTCTTTGAACTTATACTTTTCATTCATCATCTTTCCCAGAATGAAAGTTTTCCAATCAAACTTGACTCCTCTTTCAGCAGAGTCAATAACAGCTGCCATTACTCTCAACTTTGGCAAACTTATTTGCTCTACACTCCCAGAATGGCTCAGCAAACTTTTTACCACAATATCAAATAAGTGCTCATATTTCAGCTTTAAGGTTTTCTTATTTTGAGCACCTACAAGTTTCTGGGGTACCTTCATCCATGGGTTGGAGAACTCCTGCTCCTCTCCTTCTCTGTAGGCTTCTGGATTGAGTCCTTCAGATGGTAACCCAAAGCTTGCATCCAAATCTTCTGAGGTGAAGATTATTGTGTGTTGAGATTCCTCCTCCTCTCCTTCTTCTGCATAGGTGAGTTTGGTGCAAACATCACCTTTCTTGCCTTTCCATCTGAGGTAGGCAAAGAACTCAGCCATGTAAGGGTTGAGACAAGAATCAGGTTTGGTGCCCAAAAATTGCTCAAGCCCTGCATCTCTTAGCCATTGGAGGACTGGAAGGACTTCCTCATCTGGGCTGTCAAAAGCCACAAGTTTTTCGAACCATAGTGAGTTTATGTTGCTAAGATAAGTAAAATCAATGTCCAAGGCAGGATCATTGAAGTTTACAAGTTCCTCTCTTTTGAGTTTGGGGGTCATGGATGTTTGGAAGAAGAGAAAGGATTGGATATGAGTAAGAAAGATTTGAAAGTTCAAAGGTTTTCAGAATATTGCTTAAGGGTTTTGAAAATATGTGTGCGTGAGAAGTGAAGTTAAAACCGAAGGTTTTTATATTCAGTGGTTTTATTAACCGTTGGACAATGGCATTTGAGGGTGGACAAATCATAAAACAATATGGATAAAGTGGGGTAGTGGCTTGAAAACGGTTAGATGTAGGTTTAAGAATAATCAATGGCTTTGATGAAATGCATAGTAATTAATGCAATCTTTAAGAAGATTTTGCATTTAATGCAGATTTTCCATTTGGGGGCTAAAATCTTAATAGCACACGCCATCCTAAAAATAGACTACTCTTAGCCCAAGAATTCCCTTAAATGTCCAATCAATGCTAAAAATAACACTTATCACCTTATCAGTTTGGACAAGTGTCCTGATAAGTGATTTGACCTTTATTTTGGTCAAAATTTTCGACCAACATGCCTGAGTGGGTCCCAATGTTGCTGACTGGGCCCCACGTGATCAATCATCCTGACTAACATTGCTGAAAGCCATATGGACAATTCTACTGAGTTCTTCTTTCAGGCAGATAATTTCAGTGAGGTTGGTCAACTTTGCTGAAGTTCAGTTTAATGAACTTCCCCCTTCATTTGAGCTTCTTTTATCATTTCTCCATCTTCCCTGGATCAAGTAAGCCCAACTCAGCTGAAAGCTCCAGAAATCTTGCTTCAGCTAATGGCTTTGTCAGGATATCAGCCTTTTGCTTATCAGTGTGAATTTTGACAAGCTTGATATCTTTCTTCTCCACATGATCCCTTATGAAATGATGCTTGATATCAATATGTTTGCATCTGGTGTGAAGCACTGGATTCTGTGAAATAACAATTGCACTGTTGTTGTCACAGAATATGGGAACTTCATTAGTGATGACTTTGTAGTCTCTGAGTTGCTATCTGAACCAAAGTATCTGAGCACAGCAACTCCCAGCTGCTACATATTCTGCTTCAGTTGTTGATGTTGCAACTGTATTCTGCTTCTTTGAAAACCATGAGATCAGTTTGCTGCCCAAGAATTGACATGTTCCAGAGGTGGATTTTCTGTCAATCCTACATCCTCCATAATCTGCATCTGAGTATCCAGTGAGTTCAATATTATCATCAGCTGGATACCACAATCCAAGATTCTCAGTTCCCTTGAGATATCTTAGAATCCTCTTGGCAGCTTCAAGGTGGCTTTTGTTGGGATATGAATCCTATAAACAATGTTCTAGATGATGATTGTATGTTTTGATGGCCAAAAGCAACTTAAAGTTAATGATATATGTGGTTCTAAGTCATCTTAACTAAGTCATCATATGAGAAATTGAAAACTGTGTTTACTGATCTTATATGTGTTTACTGATCTTATATGTGTTTACTGATCTTATATATGTTTACTGATCTTATATGTGTTTACTGATCTTATATGAGTTTACTGATCTTATATATGTTTACTGATCTTAGTGTGTTTACTGATCTGATATAAGAACTGTTTAGGAACTAAGCTGATTTTTTGTATTGTATAGACAACTTATAGTATAGGACTGAGATGTACTCATCTGTATATAGTTCAGTTGATGTATAGATAGGTTTTATATATGTAAAGTTGTATTCTATTGTATTCAGCAATGTAAAAAGTTCAGAACAGTAGCTTAGAACACTAGATTAGAAGAAGATCAGAAGTTTAAAGAAGACTCAGAAGACTACTTCAGAATAAGAAGACTTCAAGAAGAATTGAAGAGAAGCTTAGAAGAATTCTGGAAAAGTTAGAACAGTTTTTGAGAACTGTGCTGACTGGCTCAGAACAGTAAAAGTCAGAACAGTAAGTTACTGTGCTGAGTTGGTGAGTTTGAAGAATAAGTTTGGAAAACTTATTTAAGGCGTAACTGAATATATTTGAAGATATGCTGACTTGGAATAAGAAGGAAGTTACAAAGTCGGTTACCAAAGGATAAGTTACAAAAACAGTTTTAGAGTTAGTTGAGAGTTAGTTCACAAACTGCTAACTGTCATACTAAGTTCTATAAATACTGTGTGATCTCATACAGCTAAGACTACTGATCATAAAGCATTCAAGAGCAATCTAAGTCTACAGAGCATTGAAGAACTCACAGAGTTGAAGAGATCAAGAAATCTGAGAAGAGCCACAAAATTGAAGAGAAGAATCAAAGGTTATTCAAGAGAAGTTTTACTTTTCATTTTAAAGTTTGTATTGTTGTAAACAAGTGTGCTAGTTACTTGTAAAATTACTAGTCGATCGAAGATACACTTGGGAGTGTAATCGAAAAGATCACAGTCTTAGTCTTGGGACTTTAAGCCACAAGAAACTCAAGAAAGAGTTAATAAAACTTCACAACTGGAGTTGTGAGAGTGGATGTAGACTTATTGGTCGAACCACTATAAATCCTATGTTCTTTACTTTTGTTTTGATATTTGTTTAATATTTGTTTAACCAAGAATAGTAGAATTTACTAAGTAAAGATCTGAATAAAAGTTGAGTATAAAACTAAAACTGGAAGTACTGATCTGACTCGGTAAGAACAGTACTATTCAGAACACATTTCCGCATTATAAACTCTGATATTTTGAAAGATTTTGAAAAGTCTATTTACCCCTCCCCTCTAGAATTTTCTTAGCTTAATTAATCTTAACACTCAACTTGGGACCAACAAGTGCTATCAGAGCAGTAGTTCTTTGGACTGCTGTTTCTTGATAACCTTGTAGACTTTGAGGGAAGTCTTACTGATCTTACTACTACTTCTTGATATTTGTCACTATCTGAATACTTGAAAATACTTGTTATACTACTGATCTTATCTATCTGATCAATCATGGATGAAACTAATATGAACAAACTTCCTAAGTTCAAGATTGCAGATTGTGACTACTGGAAGCTGAGGATGGAGGCCATCTTTAGCTCAACCCATGATCTGATGGTTTATGTGGTCAAAGAAGGACCAATCACTACCATGGTGCAAAACACTGTAACACTGGATCCTTCTGAACCTGTTGGAGCACTGGTCCCTAAACCAAGGTCAGAATTGACTTCTGAAGAAATGCGTCAAAACAATTTGGACAGCCTTGCTAAGAATTATATTTTACACACCTTGCCAAATGAGTATCTTGGCAAAGTGTTAAAATGTAATACTGCCAAGCAAATGTGGGACAAACTAGCTGTTCTTTGTGAAGGTACTACACTGATCAAAGAAAGCAAACTGTCCAAAGGTTTGAAACATTTAAAATGAAGCCAGGTGAATCAATTGATGAATTGGATACTCGATTTACAAGAGTTATGAATGACCTTGATGTGTTAGGAAAGACATATACTGAAAGAGAGATTAACTTGAGAATCTTGAAAGATTTGGATGAAAGGTGGAAAATGGTCAAGATGATCATTAAAACCACACAAGACATTGATTCATGGCCTGCAGAAATTATGTTTCAGAATCTTAAGGCATATGAGTTTGAGTTAGATGAAGAAGATCCGATTACTGTTAGTCATAAGGATAAGGATGCCTCTAAGGACATGGCTCTTAAAGCCTCTACCTCTAAGGGGTCTAGATCATCTAAGTCTAAGGCCTCAAGCATAAAAGATGAACTAGATAGTTCTGATCTTAGTTTGAAAGATCAGATGAGCCTTATGATTAAAAGATTCGATAGACTAAATATGAGGTATGGTAGATATAAGAGATTCTATAAGGAAACCAAGGGTTCTGGTAACAGGGACTCTTCTGGGAGCAGAAGGGATCAAAACTCTTCTGAAAGAAGGGATGAGATCTCTAATGAGAACATGAGAGATAAGAACTCATCTCATAAGAGGGATAGGAAGTCTTCTGATAAGAAAGATAGGAACTCTATTGATAAGCATGACAAGAATCGAAATCGTTCACCTTCTAAGAAATCTTCTAACAATTCTGTGTACTATAATTGTGATAAGCCAGGTCATTATGCATATGAATGTCCTGATCTGAGTTCTGAAGATCGAGAAGAAAGGAAAGCCAGAAGAGATCGAAAATATGCCAAGGGTAAGAAGGCAATGATGACATACAATGAATTTGATTCGGATTCAGAAGAGTTGCCCTCGTCTTCATCTGAATACCCCTCTAGCAATGAGAATGAAGCTTTCATAGCAGATGATGGACTGGCAATGATGGCCAAAATAAATGATGAGGTATCATCTGTTAATTCTTTTCAGTCTTGCAATAATTCTGATACTGATGAAAGTGACACTGCTGATAGTAGTGTAGGAAGTAGTCTTCATCATTCCCATGGAGTGACTGAAGAGGACCTTCTACAAGCTAACAAAGCATTCATAGAAATCAGTGATGAGAATATTTCTTTAAAGCAAGAAATCATTAGTCTGAAAGAAGCACAGTTGAAAGTAGATCTCAATGTAGTTTCTCTAAATGCAAGACTATCAGAAGAGTTGTCCCAACTCCAAGAAAAGTATGCATCCATTGACAAACTATATCAGGGTATGCTTAAAACTCAAGCTAAAGTGACTAATGAATTCAATGATTTAAAGATTAAATGTGAAAAACTTGAAGAGCGCAATAGATTCTTAGAATCTGAAGTAGTGAGCCTAGATCGAAAGCTATCTGAAATGATTAATTCTACCAAGATTAATCGAACAATATCAGACAGATATAGAGCTCCAAATGACAAAAGTGGGATAGGTACTGATCTGCCTAGTTCCTCTACTTCAGGCTTTAAGAACACTAATGGAGCTAGTTCAAGTTCTTTGCAACTAGATAAAGGAAAAGATTTATGATAATGATCCAAAACCTAAAGTACAGTCCAAATACATTCCTCCTACTACCAAGAATGGTAAAATGAAGAATGTATCAAGACTAGTACAGTCAAGACCATACCAGAAGAGTTATACTCCTCTGACCAGAGCAGAACAGTCCTGGTATCAGAAGAGACAAACTCAGAACAGTAGGTCAAGACAAGCACAGGCAAGTTGGGAACAGCCTAGACCTCCTTTTATAAGGCAGTCTCAGTTGTATTCAACTAAACCTAGGAAATTTGTGCCTCATTATCATAACAAACCTGTTCTTTATCCTCCACCTTTATCTTATGATGTCATTGGAGAGGAAATAACAAAATGCATTTATAAGCCGTATGGTCCACATGCTTTCAGACCATATTCAAATTATTACAGACATACTGATCTTACTGAAAAAGGGATAGAACCAAGGAAAGGCTATCTCAGAAAAATAGATCCTAAGTCTGCTGATAGTTCTGAAATGGTTAATAAAGTACTATTCTGTGACAAATATGGAAGGAAACTGAAGAGGTCCCATCTATTCAAATCCTCAATGTTTATTTGGATACCTCTCACTACTAACCCTCAAGGACCCCAATAAAGAAAGGGTACCTAAATTATTAAGATCACTACCTTGCAGGATCGACTGGACTTATACAAGAAAGGTAATTCAGTTGGTGAGACCTGGTACATAGATAGTGGGTGTTCACACCACATGACTGGTACCAAGGCCTTGCTTACTAATGGTGTTGCAGAAAGGAGAAACAGAACACTAAAAGAAGCATGCAGAGAAATGATTGCAGAATTCAACACACCCCAGAAGTTTTGGGCTGAAGCCATTAACACAGCTTGCCACTCCCAAAACAGAAGTGCTCTTAATAAGGTGCCTGGTAAAACACCTTATGAGGTATGGAAAGGCAGAAGACCTAGAGTTTCTTATTTTCATATCTTTGGATGTAAGTGTTTCATCCATAACAATGGTAAAAGTAAATTAAATGCTTTTGATGCTAAAGCAGATGAAGGGATATTCTTGGGATACTCTTCAGTAAGCAAAACATTTAGAGTATTTAATTACTCAACCCTATGTGTGGAGGAAACACCCCATGTAGTCTTTGATGAGAATGTGCAGGACTTTGCTGATCATCAGCTCAGTAAGAAAATTGACAAACTAAAGCTTCAAACCAACAATGATGATGATGATGCAGAAGTATATGAATCTGTACAAACATATAATCCTTTCCTGAATGTCCTATATCAAGATTTTAATAAAGAAAAGGTAAAAGACAAAGGTAAGTCATCTAAAACTTCTGATATGACAGAATTGGTTGACTGCTCTCCTATGGACAAATCTGCTGATTTGATACAAAGCAATGATACTGATCTGCATGATGATTTGCATGATATGAATGATGATAGTATTCCTGTTAAGAATATAAGGACATGGAAGTCTGCTCATTCTACTGATCTGATTCTAGGTGATTCTAGTAAAGGTGTTAAAACTATAAGACAATTGTTTGAATCCCAGAAAGAACCTAGTAAGTCTTTATTTTGCTGGTGTTGTTTTCTATCTTCCATTGAGCCTAAAACTGTGAATGAGGCTTTAAGTGATAGTAACTGGATTATAGCCATGCAAGAAGAACTTAATCAGTTCACTAGAAATGAAGTTTGAGAACTTGTGGATAGACCTAGTGATCATAATGTTGTAGGCACCAAGTGGATTTTTAAGAACAAAAAGGATGAAAATGATCTTGTAGTTAGAAACAAAGCTAGATTGGTTGCTCAGGGCTACTCTCAAGATGAGGGTATTTATTATTATGAAACTTTTGCACCTGTAGCTAGACTAGAAGCTATAAGATTGTTTCTTGCTTATGTCGCACATATGAAATTCACTGTTTATCAAATGGATGTGAAAAGTGCATTTTTGAATGGTATACTTGCTGAAGAAGTTTATGTGGAACAACCACCTGGTTTTGAAGTGAATAGTCACCAAGTATACAGGTTGAAGAAAGCACTCTATGGATTGAAACAAACCCCAAGAGCCTGGTATGATACCCTTTCTCTATTCTTACTTGATAATGGTTTTACTAAGGGCAAGGTTGATCGAACTTTATTTCGAAGACAAGAAGGTAATGACATATTTCTAGTTCAAATTTATGTGGATGATATCATTTTTGGATCACCCAACAAAATCTTGAGTGAAAGCTTTTCTACACTCATGCAAAGTAAATTTGAAATGTCCATGATGGGAGAAATGACTTATTTTCTTGGTCTACAAGTAAAACAAACTCCAGAAGGTATCTTTATAAATCAAGCAAAATATACAAGGAATTTGCTAGACAAATTTGGTATTAAAACCTGTAAGACAGTTGGTGTGCCTATGCAACCTACATACAGAATGGATCCTGATGAAAGAGGTAAGTCTTCTGACCAACCTCATTATCATGCTTTAATTGGCTCTCTACTCTATCTGACTGCCAGCAGACCTGATATTGCTTTTTCTGTTGGTGTGTGTGCAAGATTTCAAGCAAATCCCAAAGAAAGTCATGTGGAAGCTGCCAAAAGGATATTGAAATATCTAAAGGGGACCATTAATCGAGGATTATGGTATCCTGCAAATGATGATATATCTCTAAGTGGTTATTCAGACTCTGACTTTGGAGGATGCAAAATAGATAGAAAATCTACTTCTGGTTCATGTCAATTCTTAGGAACTAAGCTCATTTCCTGGTTTTCAAATAAACAAACTAGTGTGGCAACTTCTACTACTGAAGCAGAATATATGGCTGCAGGTAGTTGTTGTAGTCAGCTTCTTTGGCTAATACAACAACTCAGAGACTACAATATTGTAGAATCAAATGTACCTATATATTGTGACAGTAATAGTGACATTGCCATTACACAAAATCCCGTTTTACATACTAGATGCAAGCATGTTGATATTAGACATCATTTTATTAGGGATCATGTGGAAAAGAAAAATATTAGGATGGAAAAGATCCATACTGATATTCAGAGAGCTGACATTTTTACAAAATCATTGGCTGAAGTGAGATTTAGAGAGTTATGCATTAGCTTAGTGTTGATAGATATGGATTCTATATGTATATAGAACTGCACTAACATTTCAGGTACTGATCTTATACCAAAAGAAGATAAAACAGAAACTAAGAGCAGTACATCAAAAGCTTAAACTCAGAAGAGACAACCCTATGTCAGACCACTACATTCTTCAAAACAGGTAACAAGGTTACTAAAGTGACCTAAATCCCAATGAGGAAGCTGGTAAAGCTGAGGGACACTGAGAACATACCATAAGGGGGAATCTGTGATTTCTTAAAGATCCTTTTGTTGACTCAGAACACTAAGTCACTTTAGTATAAACCTTGATGTGATCATTGATTTAATTATACTTTTACTTTTATGTACTGTTTTACACTTATGTCTCATGAACTAACACTTTTACCAAGGTGAAACAGGCACAGAAGAGGAGTTCTCCACTGAAGAGGGAACTGATCTGATTACAGATTTGAGATGTCTACAAATCTGATCTGATTACAGTCTTTATCAGTCTATAGACATGTTCTGATTATTGAATTGACTTGTCTACAGAACTGTTCTAAATACAAAGTTTCTTTGTCTACAGAACTGATCTGGCTACAAAGTCAATCCTTCTACAGAACTGATCTGACTACTGATTAAACTGTCTACAGAACTGATTTGATTACAGAAAATCTGTCTACAGAAGAGAACTGATCTGATACACAGTACTGATCTGAGGATTACTGTGCTGATATCAAAAAGGTGAAATCAGAAAAGTTGGGAACTGATCTAAGGACTACTGTGCTGACCCAACAACTGATCTGATCTCTGAAAAAGTTTACTCAACTGATCTCTATACTCAGCTGATCCAGATAAGTAAATTTCAATAATATAAAAGTAAGAAAATTAAGTGAAATGTTTTTGGAAACTACTGTGCTGATATGCATCAGACCATTATTTCGCCTTAGAATACTCTAAGTCAAAAACTGCTCAATTTTAGATTACTAATAGAGAAGATTAGTACACTCCTCTATTTTGGACCTAATTTTTATGGTGTATTTATCAAACACAATTTGGCTCCAAGAATTAGAATGGTTCTAGAATCTGGAAAGTTTTTTTTTAACTTACGGATTTCGATACTCAATCTCAACCATTCATCGTGCAAAATAAACTCAATCCAAGCCCTAGATTGATTTTGAATTTATTAAACACGATCTCTCTTAACTTCATCTTCATTACGTTGCATTCCTGGAAACTCGTAACTCCAAACCGCTTCAAGTCTAAATACTCTATCTTCTACATTTCTACAATATACTTCAAATGGCGATTATCAATGTTCTAAGTGAATCCAATAAGGTTTTAGGTACGTTTGATTCATAATTTTGGCTACGCGAAAAGGGCATTTTTGTGGAAAATGCAGTCTACTTCAGTGGTCGCCATAGCGCATAAAATCAAGCAATCCTAACTATGTGTGAAGAAAGTGGGCTCAGGAAGTATCTGGAATCATATCCAAACATGGTGTTCGAACCAGAAGCCATGGAATTCTTTTTAAGCCACTAGAAACTCAAGAAAGAGTTAATAAAACTTCACAACTGGAGTTGTGAGAGTGGATGTAGACTTATTGGTCGAACCACTATAAATCCTGTGTTCTTTACTTTTGTTTTGATATTTGTTTAATATTTGTTTAACCAAGAACAGTAGAATTTACTAAGTAAAGATCTGAATAAAAGTTGAGTATAAAACTAAAACTGGAAGTACTGATCTGACTCAGTAAGAACAGTACTATTCAGAACACATTTCCGCATTATAAACTCTGATATTTTGAAAGATTTTGAAAAGTCTATTCACCCCTCCCCTCTAGACTTTTCTTAGCTTAATCAATCTTAACACTCAACTTGGGACCAACAGCTTTTCTTTGGATTTGCTTGAAATCTGGCACATACTCCAACTGCAAATAAATGTCAGGCCTACTTGCAGTGAGATATAGTAAGGATCCAATGATGCCTCTATATTCAGTGGAGTTGGTAGATATTCCTCCTTCATTAGGATCCATCTCCTAGTTGGTGTTCATAGGAATCCTGACTGGTTTGCTTGTTGCACATCCAAACTTTTTGATCATATCCCTTGTATATTTGGCCTGATTGATGAATATCCCTTTCTTTGATTGACTGACTTGAAGTCCAAGAAAGAAATTCATCAATCCCATCATGGACATCTCAAATTTACTTTGCATGAGTTTTGAGAATTTCTCACACAGTTTCTCATTTGGAGATCCAAATATAATGTCATCCACATAGATTTGGACTAACAAAATATCATCTCCTTCACAGATTCTGAACAGGGTTCTGTCAACAGTGCCTTTGACAAAACTATGATCCAGAAGAAACTGTGATAAGGTGTCATACCAAGCTCTTGGAGCTTGCTTCAGACCACATAGGGCCTTCTTCAATCTGTACACCTTGTCTCCTTCTTCAAAGCCTGGGGGCTGTTCAACATAGACTTCTTCTTTAAGTACCCCATTGAGAAATGCACTCTTCACATCCATTTGATACACCTTGAATCTCATGTGAGCTGCATATGCTAGGAAGAGTTTGATTGCTTCAAGTCTGGCCACTGGTGCAAATGTCTCATCATAATCAATCCCTTCAGATTGACAGTATCCTTTGGCCACCAGTCTTGCTTTGTTTCTCACAATGATGTCATTTTAATTTTTCTTATTTTTGAATACCCATTTGGTTCCAATGACATCTTGATGAGTTGGCCTATCCACTAGTTCCCATACTTCATTTCTGGTAAACTGGTTCAGCTCTTCTTGCATGGCAATGATCCAGTTGGTGTCTTGAAGTGCTTCCTCAATATCCTTTGGTTCCTATTCTGAAAGAAAACAACAAAACAAGGCACTTTCTCCATGAAATTTTCTAGTTTTGATCCCCTCACTTGGATTTCCAAGTATCAGGCTAGTTGGGTGATCTTGCAACCAAGTCCTTCTAGACCTGATCCCTTGAGGAGGATTGTCCTCATCTGAAGTTGGATCACTAGATTCATTAAATTCAGGAAAGTTAATTGAAGGATCAAGTTCAGGATCATATTCAGGGTTATTGTCCTCAATGTTAGGGAGATTGACATTTTCATTGGTTCCCCCTTGAATATTGGATCCATTAACTACCTCAGCAGGACATGCTTCTTCATTGGTAGTTGTTACCTAGTTTTGAACTGGGATGGGGTCAATCAGTTCAATTTCTCCTTCAGGTTGGTTGTCCTCTGGTTGATTACCATCAGGTAGGTTGTCCAGTTTCTGATATTCATTGAGTTCAGGCTGGGCAACATATACAAACACTGTTTCCTTGCTTTGAAGCCTTAATCTGGTTGTGTCTTTGTGTTATCTCCTCAATATTCAGGTTTCTATCCCTGAACTCATTAATAGTTTCATCAAACACAACATGAGGTGTTTCTTCCACAACAAGGGTTTTGCAATTTTAGACTCTGTAAGTTGTGCTGACTTGTGAATATCCAACAAATATTCCTTCATCAGCTTTGCTATCAAAAGCTTTCAATTGCTCTTTCCCATTATTGTGAATGAAACACTTGCAGCCAAATAAATGAAAGTAGGCAACAGTGGGTAATCTACCTTTCCATAATTCATATGGAGTTTTACCTTGACCTTTGGTGATCAGGGACCTGTTTTGAGTGTGGCATGCAGTGCTGATGGCTTCAGCCCATAACCTTTTAGGCAATTTGGATTCAGCAATTAGTGTTCTTGCTGCCTCTTTTAAGGTTATGTTTCTTCTTTCAGCAACACCATTTTGCTGAGGAGTTCTTGCTGCAGAAGTCTCATGAGTGATGCCATTTTTACTGCAGTACTCATTGATGTATGAGTTTATGAATTCAGTGCCTTTGTCTGATCTGATCTAGACAATACTTAGCCCCTTTTCATTGCTCGGTCTCATTAGCAATTCAGGTAGCTTGACTTGAGTCTCCTTTTTATTCAGAAGAAACACCACCCAAGTGTACCTGGAAAAATCATCAACAACTACTAAAGCATATTTTCTTCCATTTATGCTTACTGGTATAATTGGACCAAATAAATCCATGTGTAGTAGTTGGAGAACTCTCTCTGTGGAAATGACAGGCTTTCCTTTGAATGAAGCTTTGATTTGCTTTCCTTCCTGACATGGCTGACATACATGTTCCTTGGAGAACACTTGGTTTGGCAGCCCTTTCACTAGAGAGTTCCTTGCAAGTTTGTTGATGGTTTTGAAGTTCAGGTGATTCAGTCTCTTGTGCCATATCCAGCTCTGCTCACTTGTGCTTTTGGCAACAAGACAGACTGCTTCAGGGGTTTTGCTCCAATCTGCAAAATAAACGTTTCCCTTCCTCACCCCTGTTAGTAGCACATGTTGTGTTGATTTGTCTTTGATAGTGCATTCATTTGGTGCAAATTCAACATTGTATCCTTTATCACAAATTTGACTTATAGATAACAAATTATATTTTAGGCCTAGGACATATGAAACATTAGTAATTTTTACACTACTAATATTTAATGTACCATAACCTCTTGTGATTCCTTGAGAGCTATCTCCAAAGGTTACTGAAGGACCATCCTTTTCAACAAAGTCAGAGAGAAGTTCCATGTTTCCAGTCATGTGTCTTGAACATCCACTGTCCAAGTATCATGCTGTTCTTTTGTTTATGCTTCTGTTCTTCTTGTGGTCCTTGCACACCTACAAAGTCAAACTTTAGGTACCCTTTGAATGTTGGGTCCTAGGGGGTTAGTTGTACCTTTTGGAACCCAAACCTGTTTGATTACTCTGATTGACTCAAAGTGACTGATTTGGTTTCCATTTACATCTACATACACAGTCCTACCCTTAAATGCCTTAGGTGGTTTCTGTGCATGGGTGTTAGTCTTGTAAGGTTCAGGAGAGTTGGTGAATTGCTTTGGGAGAGATCTCCTGAAGTTACTAGACTTAGGTGCAGCTTGGTAAGACCTTTGTGGATAAGTGCTTGGATGGCCTTTTCCCTTTGGCATGAAGGGTTTAGGCTTCCTGAAACTGTTATACCTGTCAGGGGTGTTGGGCCTTGACCTATTCAGTTGAGGTTGCCTCATTTGAGTTGGCCTCTTCTGAACAAATCTTGGACAACTCCACTGATGAGTGTTCAGTTGGGTTAACCTTTCCATGGGTCTTCCCTTCTGAAACTCACTTCTCTTGTATCCAATATCCTTAACCTTTTCCGTAGGTTTGGGTTTAGGAATATTGTTTACTTGAGTTGGTGTAAGAGTTTCTTTGCCCTTACCCTTGTTCAGTGGCTGATTTACTTCCATTTCATTTTGCTTTAGTTGAGCCACTGACCTTACAAAGGTCATCTTAGAATTGTTGGTTGAAGCAATACTAAGACCAGGTGAGGGTTCATATGGATTATAGCCTAATCCACTTCTTTGAGCCATTGGTCTTTGAAACCCTTGAATTTCCTCTATTGTACGTAGTTCGCGAAGAACATGAGAAACCCAAACAACTTCAACAACAGCATTTGTCATTGCCTGATACTCTGATTCGCAGCTAGAAC
Organism: Galeopsis tetrahit; assembly: GCA_963675135.1. NCBI lineage: Eukaryota > Viridiplantae > Streptophyta > Magnoliopsida > Lamiales > Lamiaceae > Galeopsis > Galeopsis tetrahit. The sequence goes on from OY776122.1 coordinate 39,566,249, forward strand.
GTGAAACGGTGGGTTGCTTTTTAGCTCTCCATGAGACCAAGTTTGAACCAAGAAAGATCGAGTATCCATAAGTTGAGCGACGAGTTTCAATACATTTGGCCCAATCAGCATCAAAGTATCCAACTAATGACGAAGAGAAACCACGACTAAAGAAAATACCAAAATTAATAGTTGCTTTAACATAGCGCGGGATACGTTTAGTTTAACGGCAAGAAAGTGATCATCAGTAGGTTGGTGTAAATATTGGCTAACAACGTTGACCGCATAAAAAATATCGGGACGAGTGGTCGTTAGATACTATAGAGCACCAACAAGTGAACGATACAAAGTCGGATATGTGAATGTGGAGCCAGCACTTGTCAAATCAAGCCCAAGAACTAATGGTGTGGAAACAAGCTTTGAATCAAGCATTTGAGCTTTGGAGAGGATATCATATGCGTACTTACACTAACTCAAAAATAGTTTAAATGGAGTATATATGACTTCGAGCACCAAGAAGTAGTTTAGTTTCCCCAAGTATTTAATGGTGAATTCAGTGGTTGATGCGTGAAATGAAACGCCAAATCATGGAGTGATTATTGCCAGTGAGAATAATTTCATCGACATAGACAAGTGGAAAAATAGTGGTAGAATCCTTCGTAATGTAGAAAAGTGAAGAATCGGACCGACTGCCAATAAAACCCAATTTGGTAAAAAAAAAACACTAAAGAGTTGAAACCAAGCTCATAGGGCTTGCTTGAAGTCGACAAATATGATTGGGAAAACAATGATCCTTGTATCCTGGAGGTTTCTCCATATAAACGTATTTAGGCAAAATTCCATAAAGAAAAACATTTTTTACGTCAAGTTGATGAAGATGCCAATTTCTCATAACAGCAAGAGCAAGAATGATGCGAACAGTAGAAGTCTTAACGATTGGACTAAAGGTTTGACAAAAGTCAAAACTTGGAACTTGCGTAAAGCCTTGATCCACAAGACGAGCCTTGTGACGTTCAATAGAGCCATTTGCATGATGTTTAGTTCCAAAACCCATTTTGACCCAACCACATTCTCATTGCGGGGACGCAGAACAACATCCCATGTGTGGTTAGTGTGAAGTGCATCTAACTCTTCGTCCATAGTAGCAATCCAATTAGGAAACTTTGCAGCCGATTTGAACCCTTTATGTTCAGTAGAAGTTGTAAGAGCCAAATGCAAGGGAGTATTGGACAAATCAACAAAGTATTTCGATATGAAGATACCCGATTTAGCCCTCGTAGTCATAGTATGTGAGGGATGAATGAAAGGAGGAGTTGTCGGAACATATTGTGATGTGGGTATACGTGTCTAAGGAGTGGAAGTGGGCTCAGGAACAGATGGTGTGGACTCAGCAGACGGACTTGGAGTATCTGAATCACAAATGGCGCATGGCAAAGAGAAAAATGTTGAATCAAGTGGAACTGGAACTGTGATTTGGGATGGCAGCAGTGGAGCATCCACGAAGGATGAGAGATCCAGAGTTGTAGAAGTGCTTGTGTTTTTTATCAGAGAATGGAAAGTTATGTTCGTCAAACCAAGCATGGCGAGAGATGTAGACACGTGATGTAACTGGGTCTAGACATCGAAATCCTTTATAATTGTTGTTATAACCGGAAAAAAAAATGCAGTGAGTGCTTCAGGAAGCTATTTTTTGCGTTGCATAGTCTTGCAAGTAAGGATAAACACAACACACAAATGGATGGAAATTAGCAAAATTTGCAGATGTGGAGTAAAGTAGCTCAAACGGAGAATTTCCATCCAACAATGGTGTGGGTAGTTTATTAATAATGAACACTGTAGAACTGAATGCGTCAAACCATAAACGAGGTGCATGAGCATTAAATAACATTGCAAGTCCCATTTCAGTTATGTGACAGTGTTTACGCTTAGACCAACCATTTTGTGAAGGAGTATATGGACAAAAAACATTGTGATGGATGCCATGCTTAGAAAAAAAATCTCAAACACGTAAATTTAAAAATTCAGTATGCTTAGAGAAAAAATCTCAAACTCGTAAATTTAAAAATTCAGTACCGCCAACGCTTTGAAGACTTTAATAGTCCTGACTTGCAATGTAACGGATAAAGCTACGCGAATCTATTGAAATTGTCCACAAAAATAACATAGCGACGAATTATATGAAAAAAGTCAGACTTGCAATTTAACTATTCATCAGTCATTGAAAATAAATACACTTTACACCAGTAGAAAGAATTATATATGATAAATAAATGAATAAATAAATAGAATAAATCCCAATAGTTCAGATCCTATGCCCCTATTTTACAGACTGCGACACAGAATGAGCATTTGACAATTTCATAGTTTTTTTTTTTTATAAATCTAAAATGAATTCTCAAATATCATTGAGAAAATCATAAGCAGCTATGCACAACCCTTCCCCCTTTCAAAATATTATAATTTCTACAAATTTACAGCGGCTATATATATACAATAACCTTCTGTATATTTATAGCAACTGTACTAAAGAAGATGCAGCAAGAAGGGCCGCCCCAATACCCGACCCATCGTCCGTTACCTTAATAATGACATGGGAGGCCACATCTTCCCCTAACATTTGTCCCATTGCTTCTTTCAGATACTCTCGAAACATTGTGTAGTTTGTATACAAGCCCCCCTCAACTGCCACAACTGTTCTTCTCATCTGGCTCTTTCCTTTGCTTTTACTGCTTGTAATTCCACCACTCCCGTCCCGCCCAATCTTCTTCAATATTCCAACTATACCAGCAGCAGCCAATCGGGCTGCTCTCCGGGTTACCACATCACATACCTTCACAACGAGCTTTCGAACATTAAGAGGAACATTGGGTATCTGAAAGCAAAGTCATCAGAACAATAAACAAAAGTAAGAACAAGTGGCTAAACCCAATAGAAGCCGCACTTAAAATATGGATGGGCAGTTACTTGAAGACCCAGACCCACCCCGTTGTCCATTAAGTAAGGAAGGGTTGGGTGACCCGTTCTAAATTTACATTTTATTATCATTATAATAATACGTGATATATTTTAATAATGTAGAAGGGTCAGAATGGGGCGGGGCATGAGAATAAAAGGAAACGGCAAAGTACAACCTCCAGAGTCTCTTCTAATATTCTGGCAACTTCTGTCAAGTTTGGGGAATCATCCTCATGCATAGCAGCAACCATAGGTGTCCTGACAACCGAATAATAATTCCAAAAGAAACTGATATCAACTTATGAAAGCAAAACCATGGATGCAGAACACAGGGGTTAGCCACTAATTTATATCCATTCACATGAGTTATATTTTACCATCCTCATGATTTTAAATATCATTAAGCAAAATCCATTAAATATCTTTCTAATTCTGTTTACATGGAAAAGATACTGTTTATTACCTTCAGTGAAGCATAAAGACTTTAACGATGAACAGATGTAATCGAGATAAAGACTAGCAAAGAATACCATTTCATTTCTTAAGAGTTCATATGTATCTATCCATCTGTCATCTTGCATTTGCACAAATTTTATAGTAGTACCATATAATTTTAGCCCATAATTTTCACTTTTTACTAAATTTAGCACATATTTTTCTTTTTAAGTAAATTATACCCATACTTTTCATTTTGTTATCAAATTTAGCACAATTTTTTTCTTTCATGCCCATACTTTTCATTTTTAATCAAATTTAGCACATACTTTTAATCAATTAATTTAAAATACAAAAAAATATGTAAAAATTATCTAATAACTAAAAAAAATATATCTTAAATATGTTTCAAATTAAAAAATTCAATTTAAATCTACAAATTTTTTAAAAAAAATTAGAATTGAAATTATGTAAAACTATTGAATGAAAAGTAGATTTACAAAATATATACTCCTATAAAAAAATACAATAATTGAAATAAATTGTACTCCCTCCATCCACCAAAAGTATGAACATATTTTTAGTGGACGGAGGAGTATAATATTTTTTTTAATAATGCTTTGAGATTCTTTAAATAATTTTTAATTTTTTTATATTTTCTAGATTAAAAAAATATTACTACTATATAATTTTTTAGAATTTTTTTTATAAAGTAAGTTATACTCCCTCCGTCCCATACTTGAAGGCTCAAACCAATTGGGCACGGGTTTTAATGAATTAATTGTTTATTAATATTGTGTAAGATAAAGTGAGGTAGTAAAGACTTTTCAACTTTATAAATAGTACTAATAAAGTTACTTTTTAGTGTAATAAAGTAGTGGCATTTGTTGTAATATTGTGAGGTTTTAAGGGAAGTGTTTAAAAATGTTTTTGCTATTTTAGGTAATGTGCCTTCAAGTATGGGACGCTCAAAATGGTAAAAATGTGCCTTCAAGTATGGGACGGAGGGAGTAGTATTTATTAATTCATATAATTATATTTATAAAAAGTATGGGTATAAATTGGATAAGAGTAAAAAAGTATGTGCTAAATCAAGTATGTGCTAAATCAGATAAAATTAAAAAATGAAAAGTTTTGAGTATAATTTGGTTAAGAAAAAAGTATCTGCTAGATTTGAGGAAAAATGAAAAGTATAGATATAATTTGATTAAAAATAAAAATATGTGTGCTAGATTTGATAAAAAGTGAAAAGTATGGGCTAAAATTGATAATTTGGCCTTTTACGAAATTCGAGGGACAACTTTTTCGGTCAAAGTCTAAAATCAAGATGAATCACCTACTCTTTTCCAAAAGCTTAAGCTTTCATGACCACCACTTTTAGAAGTCCTTTGTTCAGACCTCACCACCGGCCATTCATAAAAGATATGCACATGCAACGTTCCAAAATAAACTAACTTGCCTTCATATTAGGGGGCTGGAGCGTTTTGAAATTTTAAAATATTAAATGATACTATTAAATATAGAAAGTAAAAATTCTACTTGAGGTGGTCACTTAACATAGCATCAGAACATTGAGGAATAAGAACATAACCCAAAAAAACGTAGTGTAATTTGCAATCCTAGGGCCAAATGGAATCTCAATAAGTTCAAATTGAAGACCAAGTAGTCCTTATTTGGATTTAAACTTATGCTGGCAGACTTCTCAGCGCCCTTTGCAGCAGTGCATCAAGTATAAGTAAGGATATTGTTAGCTGAATAGTCCTGAACTTCACACACCAATACCATGTTAAATAATTTCTGGACTTGAAATTTAACCTATACAGAAGAGTACATTTTAAAGCCTTGAATGAACCCCCAACGTGCAGGCTAGTTACTCTATGTTGGTGCCTTGAGCATGGAATTTTTTATTAATGGATAGAGGTGAGATTTAAACACATGACAGGATTTAATACCGAGTCAATTACCACCTCTTCAAAAAGTTTAAGCTACTATTAGACAAGGTCATAGAAGAACAAATACAGATACGACAAACATAACAGGAGTCAAGACATTAATAATTTAATAATAAGGACAAGACAATTACCTTAGGATAAAAGGCACATGTAATTTGGAAGAAATGGGCCCAAAAACATCTGACTCCTGCGACATCCGAAGAATTACTCTTCGCACAATGTCCCCTAAATACATTCCTGATATCATTTTCTCAAACCCCTGTAGCAGCGTGCTCATGAGTAAGCCACCAGCATAAACTATCACCTAGAATATTTAACATAAATTGTCAAAGCTTTACCTGATCATTTGGGTTGGGACTCTCAGCATCCAAGTCAACATCATACAATGTTCTTGGCAAATGAGATGACCAAAAGTTCCCCCATTCCATGTTAACTACCTAATACATTAAGAATGCTGAGAAAATAAGCAAAAGAATTAAGAAAACTCGTGCGGATGTGCTTCATAGTGTAATAAATACTGTTTAATCAATGTGCTGAAAAGATACCATGCCTCCAGAAGTTGAAAGAAGACCTTGGCATTTAATGATGGCATCTACACGCTCCAAATAACAGGCATTGGTACCTGTACCAAAGATCACAGCAGCTACTGTGTCTTCATCATGATAATGCCCAAGGGCCATGGTTCCCACAGTGTCATTTATCTGCATAAACAAATTTTAAATTATATTTTGCAAGCACTGCTACCATAAACCATCTAAATGTAAAAAGGTGGCATCACATATCTGCCAACAACATGATCTAACAAGTTCACACCATAAATACATACGAATGAAACAAATAACTATTGCCTGGTGGGAAAAGGGAATCATTAACGATGGCCAGCTACTGAAATTGCTTAGTGTTTACTTGCAGAATTTTTTACAATTGTTCACTCTTTTGGACATCAGAGTAGAATTAAAATTGGTGATGTAAAGGGAATGTTAAACTGCACTCCATGTAGCTGAAAGAATAAACATGAATTACTACAAACACATGAATATGCGAATATGCATGAAGCATGAAATTTTGGCAGCTGGGAAAATATGAACAAAGTGAATAGCTTAAAGAAAACTGTATCTCATAAATCATAGTAATTGCCTAACAAGATAAGGGCAGTCTATGTTTTTAATCATTAGCAATAGACAGGTTGACATAATTTAACAAAACATATAAAATAAAATTGAATCTGGGCGTACAAGCAAAATAATGAATTGATAATCTGAAAATCAAAATCTGGCAAACAATTAATCTTTGTTACATAATGTGTGTGTGTGTGGGGGGGGGGGAGTATGTATTATGACCCACTACAAACAGTCATGTTGCAGTTGGAGTTACATGGCCCTATATCGAATAAAAAAATGTCTTTTACTACTTGATAATCATTTATAAGTAGAAATAATGGAGTGCTTACAAGAGCAGAAACTCGCATGTCCAGGCCTGTTCGATGGATTGCTTGCTGCAAGCATTGAGATACATCTCTACCGACCTGCAATAAATTCCTCAAAATCATCAGTTACAACAAGTAACATAAGCTTGAGCTGGGCAGTGAAAACAAGTGTTTAGGAACCTCCCACAACTTATAACTAACTTGTATCTAGAGAACATATATCTAATAATCCTACAAAATATTATCACTAACACAAGGGGGTTCCCCAGATTCAAGGTGTAAGAACAAGAAGTCAAAAACTAAAATTTGTCTTTAACACGCATTTAGGACAGAACAGTTTATATGATTTAGGTTTCACAAACATCCAGTTTGTTATTCACCAATGGGCATGAGTTGTGAGAGACGAAATATATATATATATATATATATATGTATATGTGTGTGTGTGTGTGAAACTGACCATGTCTTCAATAGAGAATCCTTTCGTCCATTTTATTAGAATTCCGGACAAAGGAGAAATTTGTTTCACAGGAAATGAAAATGTGAAGCCAAGATCCCTTCTCTCCCCTTGTGAAGGCTTAGAAACATTTTCTTCCATTTCAACAAAATCCTTTAGTGATGCCGCTATAAAATCAAACAGTTCCTGAGAGTGAGGGAGGAGTAAAATTGTAAAAATTATTTCAGATGTATAATATCACTCTCTATTATTAACCAAAAGGAGTCAATAAGGTACAAAACTAAGCTACCTCAGTTGTGCTTGTCATCAAATGTTGGGGAATGGGTTTCCGATCAACATCATGTCCAATGATAGCAGACCGTTGCCCTCCTAACTTAACCCGCAAGACCCGAAAATTAGTACCACCAAGATCTAGAGCATAATATATCCCTTTCTCGTTCCTGGATACAGATGATTGATTAGATCAGGCGAACATCACTTAATTTCAGAAAACAGGAGCTATTTCAGTTTGAACATAACATCAAGAAAGCTCATCACACGTGGGAGAATAAATAGAAAATCAGAAGGCAGAGATCTAAATAAAAAAATCCTGCATTAGCAATCTCATGTTAACATTGAATTTATTAACTCAATGTCGGGGCATAAACATAAACTTCAAGGAATGCAGCCAATCATGAAAAATCAAATTGCTCCTACAGGAAACTTTCACCTTGTGACGCCAAGGAATACCCACTCAAGCCACAGATATTTTGTATACATCTCAAAGAAACTCATAACAACAAATTAGAAGTTCCCATTAAATGAACTATCCCTGATTTTGAGATAAAAAATCACGACAACGTGCATTAAAAACAAAACAAAAGGCAACGGTTTATATTTGCAATCTCATTAATACCACACCATATCTGGCAAGTACTAAGAAACCAAAACGTAGATTCCCCGACACATTAATGAAAATAATTTAAGAATTGGGATCAATTTATCTTTCAAATTGATCAATCCAAAACAGAAGAATTAACTTCATTAAGAGCAGATATTCAACATATGCATGATTCTGTACTAATAGCTACCTTAATTAAACTGGCAACTCTAGAAAAGGTTTAAAATTTCAATAAGCAATCAACAAACGAACAAATAATGAACCTATCCAGCAAGCGAATGAAATTCCAAATGTTTACTCCCATAGAACATATTGAAGAATAATACAACAATCCATATACCATTTCAAAAAGTAATTATCGAGATAAAGTATTAACGGGACTTAAACTAACATAGGAAGAAGTAAACACCAGACATAACAGAAGTACACCAACACTAATTCTTCTTCTAATAAATCATGTCGCGCAAGCAACCATACTTAAGGCTTAAGCTCTCATAGCTGCGCATTTTCAAGTATAAGATTTCGGCAAAAACAAGCACAAGTCATCAGTCAATAGGAACATGCAAGAGATGTACACACTAAAACACACATCAAGCATCTATGTTTTACCCAGTAGGAAGGTTGTGTACATATGTGAGCAGCATCTTAAGCTTAGACCCGCCCTCGGAGGCCAAACCTGCGTGCATCTCAACCGCCATAGCATCAACCACCTGCCGCAGCCGCGCCACCGGGGTGGCGCAACCATCCTCCAGCTCCTCCAGCACACTCACCGCTCTCCTCCACCCTCGCCTTCGCCTCACCCTCCTCCCTACCATGACGGCCGCCACAACGCAAGCCGCCACAGCAGACCCCGCCGCCAACGCCACCACCACTTTCCCCATATACGATGCCCTACTCTCCTCAAACCCTTATTTTATTAGCAGAAGGAAATTAAAATCAATCAACCATCAGAAAAAGAGAGAGAAACGGTTCCTTCCGGTGATCAGACGACGTTGCGTTTAGAAAATCGAATTGTTCTTCTCACCGGAGAAGCTAAACGACGACGGCGTCTTTGGAGTTGAAAGGGAGTAGAACGGCCGTCGGGTTGGGAAACGGCGTCGTACTTGGATAGCTGTCTTTTTTGAAATTCTCACTTTTTGCGACTGTGGAGAAACGTAGAAGACTAGGGGAGAAAAGTTGTAGAGAGAGAGAGGGGCGCATTGGTTGGAAAGCGAAGTGTTGGGTACTTATATCTGGGCGTGGAAATGACGAGAATAACCCTGCAGAACGACGGAATTCCTGATTTGTTCACCTTTACGGTGGAGCGATGTGGATTCTGGTTTGACCACTTACAAAATTGAGAAATTTTCCCATGTGAAATGACGGAATTGCCACTGACCTTTTAGGAGAGAATTGAGCCACCGCATTTGGCATTTACTTCTTGGGAGTTTGGGGCTTCAGATTTTGATATGAGTATAATTAGAAAACATATATGCACTTGTTTATATTTTTAAATTGTAAAGTGTAATGAGAAAACACTTACTCCCTCCGTCCGGAGGAATTTGCACCCTTTGACCGGCACACATTTTAAGAAATGTGTAAGAAAAGGTGTAATGAGTGATGTTTTGAGGGGTAGTTTTGTAAAGTTTTATGAATAAAGTAAAGTAAAAAGTAGATTGAGTGTGGAAAAGTAATGGCATATGGGTAAATAAGAGTATATTTTGAGGGTGAGAGTTATGGAGATATTTCCTTTTATGGAGTGTGCAAATTGGTATGGGACATCCATTTATAGAAAGTGTGCAAATTCCTGTGGGACAGAGGGAGTATTAGAAATTAATATAAAATAATTATTTTTTCATCTCTCTAGATGAAACAATAGGAAATGTGCAATTCTTAAAATACACGACTCTTCAGTGATGCTTCGAATCATCCATTCACAAATTAACTAATCTGAGAACAATATCTTATTGATTCGCTGAATCACTAAGGCGGTGTTGTTTTGGGATTGGTCAATCCGGATTTGGATTGGTCCAATCTCTCTCAATCCATTTCAATCCAAATATCAATTCACCCCTATAATACACTTATACACTTATTTTTATACAATCAAATCATTTTTTTCTTTTTCAACCACTCATTCTCTCTCCTACTTTCTTCTCTCTCTTACTTTAATATCTTTCACACACTTATTCTCTCTCTTATTATTTTTTTATCCACTTATTCTCACTCTCACTCTTATTTTTATACAATCATATAAAATTATATAAGTAATATTATATGGGTTGGTCTGCTATGGACTCGAGTGCATGTTGTTCACCCTAGTCCATGTTGCACTTTTCAGTTTACTGACTTACACTTTTTGGTAAATGGTGTTGCACTTTTCAATTATTAAACTGTATAATAATATTTTTAGTAATAATTGAAAAGTGCAACACCATTTACCAAAAAGTGTAAGTCAGTAAACTGAAAAGTGCAACATGGACTAGGGTGCACAACATGCACTCGAGTGCATACTAGACTTTACCATATTATATACTCTAGAAAAATAACAACTACAGTACTTATATTAAATATATGCTCATGGGCCAGTCGGGACTTATGAAAATCATGAGTTGGAACTGCAGAGGTTTGGGATACCCTGCTGCAATTCCGACATTGTGTGAACTCGTTCCAGTTCGGCGTCCTGGTATTATTTTTTTAAGTGAAAGTTCATCTTTTTGTGTGAAATTAGAAGCGGTGTATGTACGTCTTAATTTCTATTGTTGTTTTACTGTGGATTGTGTTGGTCGTAGTGGCGGATTGGCCATTTTTTGGAATAATAATAATTAATGCTCGATTGTGAACTACTCCATGAATCATATTAATCTACTCATTAAAAGTGTGGAAAGTGGCTGGCGTATTAACAAGTTATTATGGTTTCTCGGAGAGGAGTGGAGTATCTCTAATATAGATGATATTCCTTTGATCTGTATTGGAGACTTCAACGATTTACTTATGGTAACGGACAAAAGGGGGAGGAATCCACATCCTCAAGTTCTTTTTCAAGGATTTCGAAATGATGTTAGTGATTGCAATATATCTGATGTCCCGCTCATAGGACATCAATTCACTTAGAGGCGTAGTAGAGACACGTATACGGCAATTGAGGAGAGGTTGGATAGAGAAATGAGTAATAGTAATACGACTTGGCACTCAAGATTTTTGCATGCTGAATTACTAAATTTACTGGCACCGATTTCAGATCACAACCCATTACTTCTAGACTCTAATCCAGTTGCATACCATTCTCGGCGTCGGGGTTTTCGGTTTGAGAATAGATTGTCGACGGATCCGCATTTGGGGGAGGTGGTTCATAGATGTTGGACAGGATTGGTGATATGGGGTTTTCGAACAGGCTCACTGCAACGGGTGATGTCCTTGTTGAATGGGGTAGGAAAGAAGACTACAAATTCAAAATATCCAAAAGGGATCTTGAAAGGCAGTTAGAGGTACTTCAAGGCGACATAAGCTTGAATGGTGTGGCTACTTATAGTGATGCCAGATGGGAATTGGGTTCAATTTTACGCCAGGAGGAGATTTATGGGCAACAAAGGACGAAATTATTTTGATTGCGGGATGGGGATCTTAATACTAAGTTTTTCCATCAACCAGCAACTGCTAGGAAGTGGCGCAATAAGATTGCCCGGCTTCGAAACGATGATGGTGTATGGGTTAACTCACAGGAAGAAATGTATAACGTAGTGAGAAATTACTTTGAATCACTCTTTCATCTGAATGTCAATAATCCGAATGTTCAGAGATTTATTGAGCCTGTGAACCCTCTTATTTCTGATTATCAGAATTCCGAATTACTTAAACCATTCATGAAGTAGGAATTTAAACAGGTTATTCGTCAAATGCACGGGGAGAAGGCACTTGGCATGATGGCTTTAATCCATCATTCTTCCAACACTATTGGAATATGTTGGGCGATGATATCGTTTTAGAGAGGGCAGGTTGGCTAGACCTTGAGGAATTTCCTCACGGCCTTACAGACACAACAGTGGTGCTTATTCCAAAGGTAGATGATCCCCAGTCAATTCGTGATCTCCGACCTATTTCTCTCTGCAATGTTGCCTATAAAATAATTTTGAAGGTCTTGTGTATATGTTAAAATTTGTGCTCCCGAGTATTGTGGATAAAGCTCAGTCGGCTTTTGTGACAAGTCGGGTAATCCAAGATAATGTTCTCATCGCATTTGAGACATTACATACTATGAATAATAGGAGGACGGGATCGAGGAGAGATGTAGCGCTGAAAATTGGTATAAGTAAGGCGTATGATAGGGTAGATGAAGAATTCTTGGGGGCTATGTTACGAAAATTAGGTTTTGCGGACAAAGGGGTACGTTGGATGCTTATATGCGTTAGATCTGTGCGGTATTCGGTCCGAGTCAATGAAGATATGGTGGGACCAATTATTCCGGGGAGGGGCTTGAGACAAGGTGATATGTTGTCTCCCTATTTATTTATACTTTGCTCGGAGGGGTTGTCACAAGCATTGAATAGAACGAGCACTGATGGTTATCTTCACTGCAACAAGGTTTATCGTAATACACCCATTATTTGCCGACGATAACCTTCTATTTTGCAAGCCGAATGTGGAGGAATGTCGTTACCTGCAGAATTTACTTGGTGAATACGAGAGCTGCTCAGGCCAGGCAATTAACTATGCGAAGTTGAGGGTTTTCTTCAGTAGAAATGTCACGGAAGAAAGGAGAGCTACTATTAAATCTATTTATGGGGTACATAATCAGATCAACACGGGTCGTTACCTTGGGTTACCTTCGTTGATTGGTCGTAAGAAGAGGGATATTTTTAATTACGTGAAGGACAGATTGTGGGCTAAGTTGCATGGGTGGAGGAATAAAAAAATATCAAAAGCGGGTAAGGAGGTTTTAATAAAAGTTGTTGTCCAATCCATCCCGGCTTATTGTATGACGACATTTTTACTCCTCTCGACCTTACTTGATGAGTTGTAGGTGATGGTAAATAAATTTTGGTGGAGTAACTCGACGGATGCCTCGAAAGGTGTGAATTAGATGTGATGGGAGAAGTTTTGCGTCCCAAAAGGGGGGGCGAGGTTTTAGAGATTTACACAAATTCAGGACTATGTTTTTTTTTTTTTTAATGTAAAAGTAATTAGAGAATTTTTACTAAAAGGGTCATTATCACCCTTCATTAGTCTAATTGCACTGCCTAATTGATAGCCTGTCTAATTGCTTCATTTTCGAGATAAAAACCTCATATTACCCTTAAATCATAATTACCATTAAATTAGTCAAATTCAGATTTAAATTTTCGAAACTCTCCCTTTTTGCCGATTTTTATTCTACATTAATTATCGGATTATGTTAATTAGGTTATACATTTGGAAAGTCTACGACTTTCCAAATTTTGAATTCCTAAATTTGCGAATCCATCATCTCCAGATTCTACCAATTCAGAATCGATTTTCATCTTCAAATCCGATCATCTGCACGGCGCGTACGTATAATCAGTTTTCAATTCCATGATTAATAATTCTGCATTTTCTGATATTATCATTTACATGTGTTAATCTCACCCCAATTCCACAGGCATATCTGAATCGTGAAGAATTGTCATGGATTATATTGTTTTCTGCAAGTTTGATTGTAATGGGAAGAACAAACTTATTCGCGTATCTGAATCGACTACTTATGCAGATTTGGTTGCTGAAACAACAGGTCCAACTTATGCAGGTAACATATCTATTGCTTACTCAGTCTCTAGCCTAAATAACATATGCATAGAATCCGATGCTGACATCATCGGTATGGTAGAATTTTGTAAGGCGACATCAGAAAAAATTGTCAATATATCTGTTGTGACAAGTAACTCAGTTGCACCATGCATTCAAATGATTCAATCTTCAAACGCGAACGACAATCTGGCAAGTCAACAATTGCAGTTCATTCCCACTTCTTTATTGCCTAACACCCAATCGAATGATTCAAGAAACATATCTAAAGGCAATCAACATATGTTAGATTTTGAAGGTGTGTGCAGTATACCTAATTTTGATGTATGTCCAGTTGAGAAGAAGAAGACTTATTTGTCTGATCACTGGGTGAATATAATGGAAGGTGGTGTGGGTACTGTTTTTGTTGGAGGTGCCTCTGAGTTTAGGACTGAGTTGATAAAATACTCCACAAAACTCAACTTTAAGTATAAGTATAGAAAAAATGGCCCAAGGTATGTACATGCAGTATGCAATGAGGCTTCAAATTCGAACTGTGAGTGGTTCATCAAGGGAAAGAAGCTTCCTATGAATAATGCATTTATTGTTGCTAAAGCAAACCTGGTTCATAATTGTGTGGGAAATCTACTTCGTGAAAAAAGTAACCGATTAGGTCCCAGAATAATAAAGCAGCTTGTTATTGATACTGTCAAAGCCAATCCTACAGTGGCTGTGAAGGATGTCACTCGTCATGTTAATGAAGGATACGGTTTCACCCTTCCTTACTGGAAGGTTTGGCGAGGAGTAGAAGCTGCCAGAGATGATATATTTGGAAGCTATGAGGAATCTTATGATCAGTTGCGTTGGTACTGTGATGCAGTCAAAAGGACAAATCCTAGTAGTATTGTAGAACTAGAGAAGAACACTACAACCAACCGATTTGAACGAATTTTTGTTTCGTTTAACGCTTGCAAGGAGGGTTTTAAAAAGTGCAGACCCATGTTATTCATAGATGGGACATTTATGAAGGGTAGGTCCAAGGGCGTATTGCTTGCAGCCACGGCGAAGGATGGGAACAATGGTAACAAATATGTTCATATTACAGTTGATAAATTATGCATTTTCTCTCATTATTATTATTTTTTACCACTGATTTTGTTTTTGAAAACATTTATTCATTATACAGGACTGTTTCCAGTGGCATTGGCTGTAGTATCTGCTGAGAATAGGAACAATTGGGCATGGTTCCTTATTAAATTGCGTGATCTTATCATCCATGAAAAGAAGATCATTTACATATCAGATAGGAATATAGGTTTGATGTCGGCATTCTATGATGTATGGGATGAGCCTGCACACTTCTACTGCCTATACCATTTACTTTTAAACCTGAGGGGCAGATTTGGTGGTGGTTGGAACACCCAACATCGCGATAACATGGCTGATCTATTCAAGCAATGCGCATACGCCCCCACAGTCACTGTTTTCAAAGAGAAACTTGGTGTTTTTAAAGCAGTTGGTGGTCCGATTGCAGAACAATGGCTTGAAGACATGCCGTACAAACAGTGGGCAGTTGCCTACTCTCCTCATATCCAGCGATATGGTGAAATGACTTCTAATGCAGCAGAGTCTTTTAACTCATGGATTCGTGAAGCTCGATCTCTACCAATTACTTATATGCTAGACTCTATCAGGAAAAAGATAGCCCAATGGTTTGTGGAGAGACGTGAAAGAAGTAATAAATGGAATGGATTGCTTGTTCCTAGCAAAGAAGACTTATGGAACGAGCTTGGAAACATAAGTGCATCCTGGGGTGTTTCAATTTATCCTAATGGACAGTTTGAGGTGCGGTCGAGGACGTCTGTCACAGTTGATTTGGAGTATAAAATATGTACATGTTTTAAGTGGCAGCTTACAGGATTCCCTTGTGCACATGTTGTTGCTGTTATTAAGAAGAATTGTGATTCTGTATTAAACCTTATTGACAATTGCTTCTTTACATCCACATATAAACAATGTTATGCAGAAGACCTCATTCCTGTTCCAGAGACTGAACGTTTTGAATGCAATCCAGGGCCTACCACTGAGAAAATACTCCCACCCATCCTCAACAACCCCCCTGGCAGACCCAAACAAAAAAGGATTACGTCCTATGGCGAATTTCGTAGAGTAAAGCCTACACCTTGCAAACGCTGTGGAAAAACCGGTCGCCATGATCCCCAAACCTGCGTTGCTGTTTTTGGAATGGAAAAGACTAACTTTTAGAAGTAGTGAAACACAATATTTCATTGTGTTTTTCTTATTTACTTATTTTTTTTTTTTCAGCTCCGTTCCGATATACTTATCGGCCTATCTTATCTTTTAATTGATGGTTTGTTATTTCAGTATTCCTATGTGTACACACAAACTCTTATATTTCCAGAATTGCTAAGAGTCCAATGAACATGCGTTTTATCTTTGTCTCATATATCATTTTTTCATTTATACAATTATTCAATTCACATGTTTAAGAAAATGTCAGAAACATAATCCATGCTCTACTAACTTAATTCATAAGTTAGAATTATATAATGTATTAATAGGTTAAGCTTGTAAATCAGTTGCTTCGTATCCCGTTCCCAGCACACTTCACACATACGGTATCATTCATAACGAATATGAACTACAAACGGCATATGTAGGGAACAGCGCATATCGGTATGCACGCCTCATGGCATATATGTACCTTCTCCAACTGTTAACGGCTACGGAGTACAAATACAAATGCATATATATGTTAATGTGGCAGATCCGTTTTATGCATTTTTCGTTATATATGCACCATGTCATACATTCATTATGGTCTAACGCATCATGGTTTGGCATATTTGTAGGATAACATTTTTCTTAGTTTGCACTGCTCCGCGCATATTCCACATGCATACAACATATGTACCCTTAAATCGAGTGGTTATGCATATTTGTTGGATACATTCTTGTTTATGCACTGTTTCGCGCATATCATACATGCACACAGCATATGTAATCTATATTGCACATGCATTGTTTAGGTCATAATGCTGTGGAAACTTGCTACCTATCTTATTTATGCACGTTCATGTAATGTCAATATATGTAAATCATGTCATTTATTGCCCCGTAGTAACTAAACGGTCGAAATGTATCTAATAAATGTTAGGGTTATTTAACACAAAAAAAAAAAAAAAAAGGCCAAAAAATGTGCATATAATTTCTGGCTTAATATTTTTCATAACACACGTTCTCCCCAAATTATATTAATATGTATAAAAAGTAATAAAAAAAAAAAAAACCGCTAAACACTATGTCCACCATGTACGTGTCTATGATTATGAGAACGTTTCCCCTCCACTTATTATCATTCACAATCTATAAATTAGGTCATTCTTTAATATCTCTCCAATCCTTCTAACAAACTGTATCCGTGTTCAAAAAAATACACCCCACCAAAATGGAGAATTCTAGAATGATAGAAACTTTTCCCGATGAAATTACTATATCTTTTCTATTGTTCCTTCTTCCACAAGTTCTTTCTAAATATAAATGTATTTCTAGGATATGGAACTCAGTAATATCCTCTAAGTGGTTTGTTGAAGCACATTTGTTCAATATGAAAGCAGGTAACAAATTTTCATTGATACATAAATACCATGTTGCTAGTCCACCAATATGTTATGTATTAAAGCTCTGGAAGGGTGATAACATCGTTTATAGGGAACTACCAAGGGAGTTCGAAGAATCCGAGGTATTGGGTAGTTATAATGGTCTAGTATTATTCTGCAATACTAAAGATCAATATACTATAAAAAACCCCAATACTAAAAAATATATAATTGTTCCGAATCTACCTATATCATTTCCCAAGGGCCACGATGTAGCTTGGGTTTATTTTGGGTTTGGTTATGTTAAAAATTCGAATGATTACATCATAATGAGAATTGCATATCTATGGGCAGAAAATGGTGGAGTGACTGAGGTTACTATTTTCTCACGTAATTCTAACTCGTGGTCTAAACTTTCTTCGTTCCCTTTTGATACCTACCCATGTGCAAATGCTTTTTTTGTTGGTAATCTGTTCCATTGGAATTTAAGTTTTGGCCTTGGTGTTTATAAATTGGCCACATTTGATATAGATAGTGGAATTTATTCGTTGATTCAAATTCCAAAGTTTAAGTATTCTCCATTGAACTTACAAGTCCAGGGGTTGGATGACAATACAATTGCAGTCTACTGTAGTCGTTTGAGCGAAGTCGAATGTCGTTTTTATAGTAAATGTTTCTTTCAGATGCATATCCTCCACTACGCAAAAGAAGGTCCTACATGGACAACTATCATGATTTTCACAAAAACTCTAGTACCAAACAAATATCATATATGTCCAATATCCTTCTTGAATGTAGATAGAACGAAAATACTCTTCATCGTCCAACCATCGGGAGACTACTATTGCTATGATACTATTTCCAAGACGTTCCAGCTATCCGAAGAATATGAAATGACATATGGGGTTCAACATGCGTTTAAGTATACCCAGAGTCTTGTATCTCCAGTTTCTTGTTAGTTATATAGACATAGTTGGATAATTTTCTTTATATATCATTTGTATTAGTCTTATTTATATATACTTTGTAGTAGTTGTCATCCTGTTTTATAGAAGTCATTATTTTTCTCTTCTGAAGAATTATTTAGCATTCACATGATTATATATGCAATGTAAAATTATAGTAATTAACAAAATTTGTATATTATACTTCATTTTATGTCCTGTAAATTTACAAAAAAAAAAAAAAACATGAATAAATAAAACCACAACATTCAATTATTAAATAATGTATACCAATATATTTGGCGGGATATTATACCTATAAAATGTATAAAGATGCTTTAATTTTTATACATCGTGAACCGCCTCAATTGAAACAAGAAGTAGAATAGACACATTCAATCAAATCTTAGAAGTTGAAAGGTTTTTAATTGAACGTTTTGTCTCTTCAGATTCTATTCATTGGTAGAGATTGAAACCAAACATTTTCATTATCATTCTCAATCTTCTTCACTAAGTTACACAAATATATCTTCAAAGAGAACCTTCCTGCAGTCACCTTAAAAAAATGGACAACCATGTTAACCCAACGTTCATCCCTTCCGAAATCAGAGACCAAGTTCTGCACTCATTAGATACTAAACCCCTTGGGCGATTGAAGTGCGTCGACAGACATTGGAATCATATGATATCTTCCAAACCTTTTGTCGATTCTCATCTTGATCGGGTAAAGCGTGAGCATAAGTACTCATTCATACACAAGAATTATGTTTCTGATCCACCAGTTTGTTACTTGCCTGACGGATATGGTGAGCCTGGAACGAGTCGATATATTAGAGAAGATTCAGATAACTTTGAGGTTCTCGGGTCGTACAACGGGTTAGTTTTGATCTGCACCACTGTTGATGAATATATTCTGCGTAACCCTTGTACAAATCAAAACCTCATTTTGCCTCCCGTCCCACAAAACTTAAGACCTTATTTATCGGAAGAAAGTGCTTATTTTGGTCTTGGCTATGATAATCTTCATGATGATTATTTGATTATGCGAGTTTCCTCTTTTCTTCAATTAGAAGGGAACCTTTACTCAGTTATGTTGTACTCTAGAAATATGAACTCATGGTTGTCGCTTACTCAGTTTCCAAGTCAATTTCAACTCACTGAAAACTCATTTTATATTGGAGGCCTTTTTCATTGGAAAGTTAGATCAGGAAATGAACATGCAATTGTAACCTTTGATTTCAATGCCCGTGTCTACGACCAGTTTGCTGTGCCTGCTTTTATACTTCAGCCTATGTTTTGTAAGATGGAGGGGCTTGACGACAATAACCTTGCCATATATGCTGATCTGCTATCGGTGGATGAGTATGGTGTCAGTAGATATTTTATTGAAGTGCATATTCTAACTTATTCGAATGATGTTAGAACTTGGTCGACTTTTACGATATTCAGGGAAGAAAGATTGCCAGACGATTTTGCACTCAATCCAATATGTTACTTGAACCATGCAAGGACACAAATAATGTTTAGTGTTAAGCCGTATGGTACGTTTTTCTCTTATGACATTCTTTCAAGGATCTTTCGAAGGATGGATGAGATTGAATCGTGGCCAGGTTGTGCAAAATCCTACAAGTACATTGAAACTCTCGTATCACCTCACCGTAATTTAGCCATATAGGGTAGATGATAGTAGTTTATTTAATTTTGGTAGCATTCTAATGTATTCCTCTTCTATTAAGTATTTCCTTTTGTAGTTCTTTTGGTGTTTGTACCTAACTATGCAGTATGTATTTTGATTAGCCCTATTTTTTTTTTTTTTTTGCAGTACAACTACTTAATCTCGTACTCAGGAAAACTAAAATATGAAACCAATGTGCATATCATCACCAGTTGTTCATATATGTACCAAAACATACATACATTCCTTTATGTTGTCTTTTAACATTTGAAAGTGATTTTGTTTGTGCACCTGCTAACCATTCTGCACATTAAAAATCGTATTTAATAAAAATCAGTAGTCAAAAAATCACATATTAGTCTGATATAACTAAACATTTAAGCTATTTTTAAAAAAAAAGACAAACAATAATGCATTTTTTCAACCAACAAAGTTCTGCAGAGTTTTCATGTATACTATTGCAATCAATTCTTAAACCAAAATATATAATCCAACACATCATCTCATATTTCAAAACAAAATAGCCAACTCATGAGTAATGTTAATGGCTAATAGTTCAACATTGTTTTCCAAAAACAACTTCTTAGTCTTCATCCAACAAAAACAAAATTATAATCATAAACAACTACTTAGTCATCATCCAACCAAAACAAAATGATAATCATAGTTTAACTAAACGAGGTACGGTATTGAGTAGCAAAGCTTGAATTGTCTAGACTTCCACACATATACTTATTCAAAAGTCATATGCATCGGATCAACAAACGATTCAACGATCCTAGCTCTCATCGTGCTTGCTGCCAGTTTCCCAAATTCACCCGACTGCGGCTCTTCACCCTTATAAATAAATTCTATCACCTTGCAAACAATCACACCGCAGTCCACCGAATCACATCCCTGTCTCCAACTATCAGCTGGAGTTGGGTATTTCAATGGCATATTCAGAAACGGATGATTACGCTGCTTTGCTCTGAACAAACTGACCAATCTTGCATCTATAAACTTCACCTATAATAATTTGACAACAATAAACAAACAAATAGAAAACATTATAACAATGCTTAATACAATGCAGCCAACTACACAATTCCTCTAAAAAACTAACACTGGAAAAACTTACAACATTTAATGACTCCGTCATGCATGTATCTTCATGAGCAGTTGTTCTTGGCGGCAAAGAGTTATAAAATGTCCATTCCCTTGTTGTTACATCAAGTTTTAACAGTGTCCAATGGTCAAGAACTTTTGAACCACTTAATGAACCCATTTCACTTACATTGATTGGGAATAAAAAGATGCTTTTATCTAAGCTGTCCTCAATCACCTTTTCTACCAAGGAGTAGAAAGATTTCTGCTTGGAAACATTACGATTCGTAATCAATGCCTACAAAACAAATTATAACAATAAACTTATAGTTAATATTTAATATACTCTTACAAAACGATTATATTCATAAACCAATTAAAAGTATTATAAGTTATACCTAACATGTAGCAGTAAACACCCTCACACGTCTAGACATTGGCCTCGTGGTGAAAAGAACAGATCGTAACATATCAGCCCATGCATTGATTACCTATAATTATGCAAAATATTATCATATAAAAGTACAAACAAACTTAAGAATGTATTCACTGTATACCTTAGTACATTAGAGTCATGCAAAATGTTTACCTGACTAGTAATCCTTCCATTGTTTAGAATATCAATCAGCATCTGTACCGAAATATCGGCTAGTGGTATATCAGCGTGCCAAACAATGCAACTGTGATATGCAGAACAATTTCAATGCAATATATATAGACAAAATCAGGTAAAAGCATCATATATACAAGAATTAGGCACTAAGTACTCTTTACTTACTGTGGACCACTGCTCTTTAGCTCTGAGAATATCTGATCTCTAACATATGCAGAACACTTCCGAACAGTTGCCAATTTATTGTTGAAAGGGTACTTAACAACTCCCTTTGGTTTGTTATCCACCACTATATTCTTCAACGCATCATCATCGGAATCATTGATTTCATGGACCAAAGCAAGTTCTTTCGTAAGGGGTTGAGGGGATACTGTTATAGCTTTCCTGTCATCAGTTATGGTTCTTCCCTTAACCCTATTCACTAATGAACCTGCTGATGGCCATTTGTTCTTTTTCTGCATTACACGTTTCGGGGTCTTCTCGCAAGTTTCTAATATTTCCTCATTCAAATCATCAACAGGTAACTTTCCCTTATCAACAAAATGTTCATCAGTATCTTGCTCTTCATAATTTTCAATCTCAGCTTGAATAATTTCATCTTCAATCAATGACTTCGAACACAATTCAGAGGTGACTTGTAGATTCTTGCTCAAACGCTGATTTTCAGCTTTCAGACTTATAATTACTTCATCTTGAATTCGCATATTCTGATCAAACTTTGCACTCTCATCTTCAAGCTTCTTTCTCATATTAATCAACTCAGAAGCTGATTCCTCAATCCTTTTGGCATACTCATCCTTTTCAGTCCTCAACTTAAGAATTTCTGCATCCTTTTCTGTCCTCAACTTAAGAAATTCTGCATCCTTTTCCATCAATCCTTTATCACAATTTACCCTCACATCTAGAATCTGTTTCTGCAGAATTCCTATTTGAGATAAATAATTATCAACCAATTTAGACTGATTAACCTCAATGACAGGTGATTTCCTCTTTTCGTTGGAATTCATGTTTACAACAACATTATCTGCAGCCTTATCCTTCACATTGCCATCCACAGGTGGATTCTCACTGTCCATTAAGTCCATCGCAGCAGCTTCATTATTAACTTCCTTACACACTTTCAAAACTGGATCCTCACTGTTGATTAAGTCCACCCCAGCAGGTAAGTCTTTGTCAAATCCAATATCGAATGTTGGGCATTCAACCGTGAAACTCTCCTTTGTTTTTGAACTGGACCCAACCTCGAACAATTTTGTAGATGAACCCTGAAAAATATCACTCTCCCTTGCACCCATATTTAACTCTGTCTGCATTTCATTCACCCCCCTAGGACTACCAGATGACACCTTCCCATCTGTTGCAGGCGGTCCACTTCCTCCTAACCTTGAGCTTGTTTCTGCGCATCTGAAACGACGAACTTCTGAAAGCTGCTCCTTTTCATCAGTTGTAGGTTTAGGTTCTTCTGTGAAAACCTATATTCCAAAAATATATAATCACAAATTAAGTATAAAATGAAAATGTACAATAAAGAATAACCTATTCTTAACAAATACTAACCTTTGTTTTGTGAGTCAGTTTGTCAGTCAAGATTGCAGCATGCACTTTATTGGTATCCCATTTGAGGAACCGAGGAAATGCAGATGGATTGTTTGGTTTAACAATCCTTGTATGCTCGCATAACCAGAACTAAAAAAAAAAAATATAAGTTAAACACTGTCTAAAGTATTGGAAATGAATAAATGCAAAAAATGTACCGGCAACAACATAGCACAACCACCAGACTTCAGGTGTTTGCTTCTCTTAAGTTGACTCTTCAATTGGTCAACTATAAAAGTACTCCAGTCGTATCTACAGATGTCTGAGTAGTTCTCAAGGTAATGGGTCAAATGCCAAGGTACAGCTGAACTCCGAACTGGACATAGAAGAGCAACCAGCATATAACAACAAACTAATCTTGCCACATCGCGACATGATTCATCGTAGTCTAATCTCACAACCTCCTTCAACTTTAAAAGCACAGGATTTTTATACAAAGAATTATATTGTCTTGGTTTTGCATGTATATCATTGCCAAAACATCGCATTACCCATGCAGGATGCTGATAATCATCTACTCGTTGCCTGATTTCATCTACTCCACAACTAATTCCAAAAATAAGTTCTGCATCATGCTTTGATAAGCCGACCCTAGTTCCTCCGATTACAAAACTTTCAGTTTCAAAGTCAAACCTTCTAACTATCTCGACGATGTCACTCTCGAATTTAAGACATCTCTTCTTTAATGATGGACTAACATTTAGGCACACAGAGTTGAACAAAAGCCAGAATGGAGTTTTCTTCAGATGTAGTATATGCTGCTCTGTGAATTGAATCCCCTTCAAGTCTTTGATAGTTGTCCTCAGATTTGACCTATAGTAGGTCTCGCTGAAGTCGACTTCTACTCCAGCTGAAATAGGTAAGAGGTAATTAGATCAAAAATTAGTTTATATGCATATCATAATATGCAGCAGTATTTGTTATGAAGTATTACCAAAACAGTTGTGAGGTTCTATTGCTTGAACCTCATTATCCTTCTTCGTATGCTTTCGACTCCTTTCGTAGCTTTCTGTATCAGTTTCTGCACATTCAAACACACTTACTGTATTACGACCGTAAACCGTATGTGTAAATCTATACATCGAATCTTTATCAATTTATTTCCAATTCTGATGAGCTATCTTTACAAATAACTTTATATATCTTTATCTTTTAAGAAACAAATAAGATCTAATGCAGTATTACTATTATTAAATCGTAGCTTTATCAATCACCTTCCGATTCCGATGAGCTATCGTTACTTATCCTCTGTTTACCGCCACCATCACTCTCAAAATCTATACATTCATGTAAAAATACTGTGAGTATTAAGAACTTTGTCTACAGAATGTTTTATTGAATATTGTGATAAGCAACTACAGAAAACTACTAATAGTAATATAATCGGTTTAATTGCGCATAACCTGAATCTGATATTACATGAGAACCCCTTGACAGAACCTTGCCTGCAGAATATTTATTTTATATAAGCAACAAAGTTACAAAACTAAACAAATTACACTAACACAAAAGCAGTGACGTAGTACATAAACCTTTACGCTTTTCTTCTTTCTTTTCTTCCCTCCTACGCTTTTCGGAAGATCCTGTTTATAAATATGAATAGTAATTGGATGTGATTCACTGTTTCCAAATATCATCATCATCTCTTTCTTAAGCTACTGAAATGTGCAAATTGTTAAATTACCTCTTGTTTCTACACGCCGTACGCTGTCATCAACAACTTTCCTTTGTTTCCCACTCCCCCTGCCTGATCCTTCACCAAAACGATCATCTGGTTTTCTACTTCTTGCCATCTTTACTAATACAATAGTACATATCTGTGTAAGTACAATTAGACAAAATATCTAATGCACCTATACACCTTGTAATACATACTCTGAATTCACTAAAAAACTAATACAAAATATTCAGTCCATAGTACACATATTTCTGAAAAAAAACAGCCATTATTTTATATATCTCAGCAGACCAATCAAATTTTGTTCTGTTTCCATAAAAAACCAATTTCATTGTGTCTATCAACAAAATTTTAGGGTTTATGTCCTTTATAAGTTAATGGTATGTACTTTTTAACTGAAATTTTTGCACATAAACACTACCAAACAACACATGCAGTTTACCCAATATCTTATATACCTCGACAGCTCAAACAAATTTTGTCCTGTTTCCAAAAAAAAAAATAAAAAAAAAATTCATTGTTTCTATCAATAACTTTTTAGGGTTATCTCCTTTGTTGGTTAACGGTATTTACTTTTTTACTCATAATTTTGCACAAGGACACTATCAAACAACACATGCAGTTTACCCACCATGAAATACAACAAATATGTCGAACTTGTGTCAGATTATCACTATCTCCGAAACATTATTCACCACAAAACCATTAACATCAAACATGCAGATGATCACATACCTTATTCGTTTACTGGTCTTCCCGGTCGCCGAAAATTTGAAGGACGAAACAATGGCTTGAACAGAATGCACCGTGCAGAATTCTCGAAGCGGAAGAAAGTAAAACGAAATTAATGCGTTTACCTACCTTTTAGGAAGAATTTAAATCTTTTGGAAGGTGCTAAAATCTCTCTGTTTTCGAATTCCCCTTAATCGGATAATTATGGTATATAATTGATTTTTCAAATCCTATAAAATATCCGATAGCTTTGAAATGAATAGAAGGGTATAAATGTCCCAAACTTTTCAATTTGATGCTATTAGACAAGAAATGGTATTGTAGGTTTTATTAGACTAATCTTATAGTGAAATGAACTTATTAATAAATAACCCAAGTAATTATCATTTAGACTATGAAAATGGATCATGAGACGTGTTCCGCACAACATGTATTAAGTGAATAATGTAAACGCGTACGGCTAAAATAGCATCTAATTAAAAGATACTAATATTTATTAGGGGTATTGATTAAAGGAAAGAAGTAAAGTGACCGGTAAATATAAACACAATTTTAGATATAATGAGACAATTAACAAGAAACGGGTTAGTAATTATGATACATTTAATATGAATCTATCTAATAGTGAGGTAGGTTTCTTGTGAATTTGAATTCTCGTAAAAATATATATATATATATATATATATTCAAATTTCATTGTATTATTTATTATTCGAAATGTAAGGAATAGGTTTCCTGAAAACTTGATTAATTTACATTTTTTTTTTTTTTTTTAGGTATTATCATTAATGTTTAGTATATGAAGCGATATTTACAAAAAAAAAGTATTTAATTTGTTTTTATTCGTCTCAAAATTATTAAACAATGACACTTCATATCACAGGATGGAGTGACATTGGACCCTCCCCAAAATATCTAATTATTTTACTGTATATGTTGTGTTTTCAATTTATAAAAATTAAGTTGAAGCTGAAGCTATTCTAAAAACACCTTTAATGGATGCAGATGTTGAGGACCGCCTAGTCTAGATGGGAGATTCAAGTGGAAAATTTACGGTAACCTTAGCTTATCGACATGCTATTGGTATCGAAGCTAAGAAAGCAGACCGTGACAAAGCGGCACCATCCAACAACAATGTCGCTCGAAGCATGTACAATAAATTTTGGAAACTAAAATTGCCACCAAAAATTAGAATTTTTGGGTGGAAATTGATTCGAGATATTGTAGCAACAAAAGACAATATACATTGGCACCACATCCCCATGGATCCACATTGTCGATGTTGTGGAGCACCGAAGGCAGATTCGCTTCATGTTATATTTAAATGTAGCTTTGTTAAGTATATTTGGAAAAAACATGGATTTTGGGACAAGATCAATGAGTTATGCTTCCACAACTCGCTAGACATTATTGAAAGGTGCATGAGTAGGATGCACAAGGAGCTAAATGTCTTCTTTGTTATTGCATGGGCAGTCTGGAAAGAAAGATGTGACTTTATACATAAGGCGGAAAAAAAACAGCGGTCATTGAGCAATTTCAAATTTTCGGTTGAATGGGCATTGAGATACTTAGAAGAGTACCAGAAAGAAAGAAATGTTGAGAATGGAATGGATAATATATCTAGGAATAAAGAAGAGAAGTGACAAAATTTGAATACTGGTAATATTCTATTCACGGATGTAGCTTTCAACCCTGGATTTTTTTATTTTATTTTTTGCGTGCAGTTGTATTTATTGTGTGTGATTGCCACATCAATGCAATCGGAGCAGGGTACACAAGAATCCGAAACCCAAATTCAGTGTTAGGAGCTGAGCTTAATGCCATTAACATTGATCTGGAAAAAGGCAAGATAAAGGAGACTTGTATCTCTAGGATACGATCTGAGTCAATTCAATCCATTAATGCGATTAATAATAAACTTCAAGTTGAAGGATTGGAAAACCTTATTCTATGTAAAGTTAGAAATCATCTGGGAGAACTCCCAGTGTGGAATTGCAGTTCATCTCCTAAAATTATAATAAAGAAGTGCACAAATTAGTAAAAATGGCCCTTGACTTTTCAAGACCTCAAGATTGGTTTGAAAAAAATAGGGAAAATATCACTTTTGATCACTGAACTTTACCACTTTTCACATTTAGTCACCCACATTTCATCACTATCAAAATTGGTCACTCACTTATTCGTCACTATCAAAATTGGTCACTCACTTATTCTTTCTCTATCAATTTTGATGTTGCTGTTAGAGAATACGTCATTTACTAACGGAGAAAAGGTTTTGAGTCGCCAACTTTTATTTTCCATTTTTTAATTCCTTAACCCTAAACCCCCAAACCCATTTTTTTTTAAAATTTTACTGAATTTATCTTCAATTAATATTAATGTTGTGTGGTTAAGAATATATTATCAAACCCAAATAATTATAAATGGGGAAATGAATTCTAATAATTAATTATTTTGAAATAAGTTTCTATTCTCAATCATTATACAAATTCAATATGAAAATCAGTAATTGAAATATTATTCAAAAAAGTCTGAAAAACTGAGTACAAAAGCAAGTCTGAATAATTTTCAACCACAGTGAATACAATAATTATAAATCATCAAACTACACACCAAAATTATAAAAACAAAGTACATAACTAGTACATGACTACCACATTTGACTAATTTGGCTTTGCCATCACTCTCACTTGTTGTTCAACTCTTTCCCAGTAACTAGACATAGTGATGTAATTCACTCCTCCTTTCACAATAATTGTATTATGTACTCTTGATGGTTGCACAACCTATAAAATAAAAAATTAGTCACGTAACATTACAGTAATTATAAAATGACATTGTAAGCCAAGACACATTCACATTTGCTTCATTGTGATTTTTTCTTTTTCTACCCCTCATGGGTTTCCCATTTCCTGATTACCCTGTGAAATGAAAAGAAAACCAACAACAAGAACAATGAGATGATAATAAATTATAATTGAGTTATATGATTATTAATAACTTACTGATAATTCTTGGCTACTCTGGAAAGGGTTGGTTGATGAATCACTAAACGTAAAAGTTGGAAAGGGTTGGTTGATGAAAAGTTGGAAAGGGTTGGTTGATGAATCACTAAACGTAAAAGTTGGAAAGGGTTGGTTGATGAAAAGTTGGAAAGGGTTGGTTGATGAATCACTAAACGTAAAAGTTGGAAAGGGTTGGTTGATGAAAAGTTGGAAAGGGTTGGTTGATGAATCACTAATTAATCCCATATATTTAAACGTAAAAGTTATAGAAACTTACCGTATTGGTGTGCAGGAGCATTCTGGTTCCTTTTAGACATCTTCAGTTCTTCGTACAAACTCAAAATCACTTCTATTCTATTGTGGTTTGGGGGTTTAGGGTTAAGGAATTAAAAGAGGGAAAATAAAAGTTGGAGCTCAAAACTCTCCATTAGTAAATGATAGATTCTTTAACAACAACATCAAAATTGATAGAGAAAGAATAAGTGAGTGACCAATTTTGATAGTGACGAATAAGTGAGTGACCAATTTTGATAGTGATGAAATGTGGGTGATCAAATGTGAAAAGTGGTAAAGTTCAGTTACCAAAAGTGATATTTTCCCAAAAAAATATTCACAACATATTAGGGACTATTGTATTTAATTTCTTAAGTTTTATTGTCCTTTTCCTACTGTGTCAATTTTTATTTTTATTTTTATAGAAATTAAGTTATATTGACTCAGGGGTTAAGCTGCGAAGCAAAAATAATAATTTATTATTGATTTTTTTTTTTTTTTTAGTTTTTTACGAGAGCAATATTTTACCAATATTTAACCACTATGAATCGAAACAATTAAATCTTCCTTTGAAATATAACAAGTCAATTTATTCAATTTAACTTAATAAAATTATATTTACTTTCGTTGTTTTCTGAAATAACGATTTATATAGCATGTCGACAGAAAATTTAATTTTGATAACACGTTTTTTTTTGGGAGAGACTTGAAAGGCAAATTTTGTAAATCCAGGACAGCAAGTTCCGAGTACAAAATCATTCAAGTTTGTGGCTTGTGGGAAAAGAGAAGGATAATTTGGACATTTCATAGGCTGCTGTGTGTGTATGCTTTTACTTTGACAAATTTTTTCCGCCTTTTGTTTTCACGTGTTTTGTCAGAAAATATTACTACTAATTTCTATGTTCTACAATAAATTTTACTCTTTTATTTTTTAAGTATTTTGCAATAATAACGTTTACATATTTAAAGTAGAAAATATTTTATAAGGTTTCACTTTCACAAATTTATAATTTATATAAAATGATACTCTCTCTGTCCAATTTTATTATACACACTTTTACGTACACAGATTTTAATGAATATTGATTAGTTTATTCATAAAGTAGATAAGTTGAGGATATGATAGGATATTATGGGGTCCATTTGTAAATTAATGATTGTTTATGAATAAAGTGAATGATAAAGTGGGTAAATAAGTGATGTTAGGAAGGTTCGGAAAAAATAGTATGAATAGTATTGACAGTATCGTTTTTAAAAAGGATATGGACATAATAAAATTGGACAATAAAAAAAAAGTGTGAATAATGAAATTGAACTGAAGGAGTAATATTTTTTAGTTCATATATACACGCAACTGATACAAATCAACTCTTTTATCTACTTTATACATAAAAAATTTATATAATTATTTTTTAAAAATATACTCATTATAACACTTTCACTTTTTTTAGTATGTATATTAACATACATTTAAAAGTTATTATGAAACAAAATGTAAGTTAAGCCGCAAAAAAAAATCATCTCTCTAGGAGAGCTTCTCTCTCTTCCCCACACCAGAAACTCTTCAGTCCTCCCTCTTTTCTCTTCGCCGTCAACCCCTCCCCACTACACCCTTCCCCCATCATGTGGATCGGCCTCAAGGTCACGATTTTGGCGCTGCCGGCGCCGCCGCCACGGCCCTCCTCTATCCGATCTTGTTATTTTATAGATCTATAAGAATAAAAGATAGATCTTAAAAGATCTACTAGATACTACCGATTTGTCTTTACCGCCACTACCGACACCCCACCGCTGCCGTCGCCCCTGACCAGGTGTTCTCATTATCAATCTCGCAGTGTATGTAGTGCCTCTTAGCGTGTAGTTGGGGATCGATGGATAGATTATCCCTAACGGAGCTACGGTCACCGTTCGGTAAACTATCCGTCGATCCCTGTTTACAGTGTTTTTAGTTAGTTTTTATTTCTTGCTTGCCTGTTTTTTTCTTGTATTTAGTCTTGTCTTTTTGTTGTTGACATGTTGGTATGTCCCCTGCGCCTATGTGCATACTTTTTCCCCTTGTTGGGACTCCTCGCCCTTGATGGGTTTTATTTGGAGATGGACTTGATAGTCCTTGGGTCAGGTTTGGTGGAACTTTGTTCAGTTTTTTATCTTTCTTTTTGGACATGACAACACCTTAGTGTGGGGTTGTTTCAGTTTTGAGAATGAAGACCAGAGCGTCATTGTGGACAAAGGAAAAACACGTTTTTCCTCTTCTCACAATTGGAGGGGACAACGATACCTTCTGTATGATCCGCTCGGTTTTAAAGATCTTGTACTTTAGTGTTTTGTTGATTTAGAGTGATTT
This sequence comes from Galeopsis tetrahit, assembly GCA_963675135.1. Taxonomy (NCBI): domain Eukaryota; kingdom Viridiplantae; phylum Streptophyta; class Magnoliopsida; order Lamiales; family Lamiaceae; genus Galeopsis; species Galeopsis tetrahit. The sequence continues at coordinate 39,597,617 of OY776122.1, forward strand.
TTGTAAACCTTTCAAAAAAAAATAAAAAATTATTATGAAACTAAATAGTATTCCTATTTGTATAGGTGGAGTGAGAAGAGAGAGAGAGAGAGAGAGTGTTTTTAACTTGTGAGGAAAGAGAGAGAAAGTGTTGGGTTGGGAGGAAGAGCAAACGGCGAGTGAGTAGTTGCATATATGGTGCCAGCCGTGGTCCGCTAATTCCAGCTGTGCATCAAATAAAGCACCACCACTTGTAAATAATTCTCTCTCCTACCTTGGACCATTTTTCAAATTATTGTCTCATTCTTATATACTCCCTCTCCACACGCAAATTAAGAAAATGAAATAAGGTGATGTGTAAGATAAAATAAAGAAGAAATATTATTGGTAATTCATTGATTAAAGTGGAAGAGATTTGACTAAAAAAAAAAGAGATTTAACTAAATGTAAAATAAAGGAAGGGTATTATTGGTAGTATTATTATTTCTTTTTTTGGAGTGTGCAAAAAATGTTAGAACATGTTAAGGAAAGTGTGCATAAAATCTTGGGACGGAGGGAGTAGTACTGTAAATTTTATTTCTTTTAAGAGTTTACTATCTCTAAAAGCCTATTCATAAGACCAAAAAAACATAGAAGCACACAAATTTAAATAATTTCAAATAAGGTAAAAAACCTGCATAAAATCTCCTATATGCCCTATTCTTAAAAGACACGATTAATTTAAAATATAATTATATTTTAATTGAATTCTTCATATTCCATAATTTCCGTCAATTCTTCAACAATCTTTGACTGATTTAATTGTCTTTCCTTTTTCAAATTTCAATTCAATAATACTAAAATAAATGGATTTATTTAACTTTCCTTATTTAGGATCAAAATCAATATCATACACGAATTTCATTCATTTGTATCATCTTTTTTGGATCTACCTTTCCAGTTTTTCATCATGTGCATCAACCCTGTATCAATCGATGGTACCTTTGAGTCTTGAATGCTCATAGGCTCTTTCCGTCGTCTCTGTATTCAGTGAGTGTTTGGCTGCCCATCGGTTTCGTTGTCGTCGGCTCCTGTCGATTCACGTTCAGCTGCCAGCATCCATGGAAGACGGTGGCGTCGACGGGTACACTCCGCCGAAGGTGGATGAGACATGGCTAGCGGTAGGATTTTTTCGAAATAAGGCATTTGCTTGGAATTTGATTTTATAGTCACCAAACAATATGTGTTCTCAAAGTTTTGCTTTAACTCGAATTTAATATTTCGATCTGTATCAAGTTTTTTTTTTTCCTATTATTTCACGATCTGTGATGTACTTTTTTACTTCTATCATTCTAAATATCCATTAATCTTTTATAACTTGGGTTTTCTAAAACAACATAGTAATTTTTAGGCGATTTGTGTATAGTCTTTTTGCAAAAAATAAATTGAAAAGTAACACAATTTCTCAAGAATTATAAAATAAATTGGAAATAGAGGATTCAGATGTTATTATTATTTTTAAATGATTTATTACAATTTACTTTTTTTTTAATGTTATTACGATATTTTGAAAATACAATAATTGAACTAATATATTTTTGGTCCAGTTTCGTGTAGCCTCGGCAGCGATGGCTAATTTCCCGGTCCATAAGAAATGGGGCGAGGAATGATTGGAGAAAAGAGGAGATTGAGTCCATCTACGATTCCCCTATTCTTGAAGACATATGCAACAAAATATTTGCATATTTTTATTTGTATGAAAACATATGCAACATAATATTTGCATATGTTATTATCGTATGCACCAGTTTTTTACATATATGTTTATATATTTGCATATTTTATATAGATGACATTTATAAAATATTTTTCCATGTTTTTCATATGTTAATAAATTTGTTTTTAAAATGTAATTAAACAAGGGGAGTTGTTCATTAGGAAATACTATTATATTATTAATTTCATTTATAACATAATATTACACAACAATTGAATTTTAAAATAGAAATAAATTGTGTGAAGTAATACTATATTATAATATTATATTGACCAGTCATATGCAACATTGTATTTTGCATATATGTTTTCAAATCTGCATATAGAGTAATGATATAGAACAACCATATATGTCACCAAATCGTTATCCATATAATCAATTAATATAATTTGAAATAAATTTAAACTTATTAATATATTTTAAAAATAAATACAAATCTTTCACATTCAAATAGTGAACGAAGGAAGTAAACATTGTTGCAGTCCATCTAATGAATGTGTATTCATTCCAAAGATAAAAAATACATAATTATGCGTACACATGATATGTTGGGACACTCCCACTAATTCTAACCACTTTCCATGTTATTTGACTCATTTGTATCTACCTCCTCCCTTTCCATTCACACTCCTATCTATACTCTTATTTTGGTCCACCCACCCCACAGCGGTGGTTAATGGATCCGACTCCACCGCAACTGGTTGAGCAACAGCTCTCGTCGTCTTCTGAAGACGTTTCAAGTATAGGGAAGCATCGCTTGTCCGCTGCCATTTCTCTCCTTAATCAACAAATCCAGTTAATCCAGGTCCTCTATTTCTATGCTTTTATTTTAAATTATTGTTTGTTTATAGAGTGATTCATGTATACAATTATTCTTTGAAATTGCATACTCATACCTAAATTCCCCTTGTTGAGCTTATTATGAAGTTTTTTTCGTTGTACACGCCGAACAAGATGAACTTCTGAGAATGAGTTTTCAATTCAAAATGCAATTCATGTCTACCGTGATTCATTGGATTCATCTTGCAATTCATGGGATTCATCTTGCAGGTTAGATTTATCAATTAAATTTTCAAATATGGAATAATGATTAATTAGCGAGATTAGCGATTTTGCATGGGTACATAATTAGTTTTAATAATGTTTGACTAATTAATTAAAAAAGATATTCGAGAATTAATTAAATAGAAGGGTAGTTTAGTATATTTAGCAACTATTTTGACTTTATTTTAATTAAAAAAAAAGGTTGTCTTTCTATTTTAATCTTATGTGTGAAATTAATGTCCTTTTAAGAAACTGCCCGACTTTTAAATATCGGTATTCAATATTGAATCGACTAATTCGAATGATCAATTAGACTGTCTACTTTATTTATCAAAATTCTTTTGAATTTAAAATTTAGAAAAGAACACACTTCTAAATCTCAAACTTACCTCATTAGACTTTTATCTAAGAGTTTTACTCTCTTGTTCCAACATGGTCTTGTATTTTTTTTTTTTTAAATATAGTTCCATTTCCTTTTGTGAGTGTGTATAATGTCAACATTACCTCTAAATTTAACTAATAGATATTTAAATTATTGTAATGCGGGAGAGAAAAGAGTTTTTCTATTACAAAATCATTTAAATAAGGTTATATTTAAAAGCTTATAAGTAAATCTCATGTACAATCGACTTCAAAAAAAAAAAATCTTATGTACAATAAATTATAGTACAATGGAGGGAGTAGTTGAAATTTAAGGTGAAATATATATATTTTTAAATACTTTAATTAAAGTTAGGCTTCAGCTTATACAACAGACTTAAACTTTTCAAGGAAAAGCTTTCGATCAAGGTAAATTTTTTTATACAATTGAGTATATTTATTCTCAATTTAATCTTTGACACAATTTTTAATTTAATTGATTGAAGCTCAATTTCAATAATATAGAATTGGACCCAAGTATTACTCTCTCTATTAATTCTCACCCCCTAGTGGCAGAAAATGATAAGGTGGATAATTGAATCTCCATATGAAGTTTGTGAATAAATGATAACGTGTGACATTGAGCAAGATATAATATTCATTTTTATGTGTAACGCACCTAGCAAGATGTAATACTCACTTCGTCCTTTTAAAAATTATTCATTTATTTTTTATACATCAATTAAAAAATATAATATTATATACGCAGTAAATTGTTAAAAATAGAAAGAGGATAAAAAATAAATAGAGAAAGATGTAGAAAAGATAAACGATAAAAAGAGATAGAAAAGATAAAATGTAAAGAGAGATAAACAATAAAAGGTAGATAATATAAAAGAAAAGAAACATAGGACTATAAGCTCGCATGTCGAGCCAGAGGCCAGAGCGCCATTAAAACCTTGCATGGAAAAAACATTCTTAGGGACAAAACTCAAGTTAAGGAAAAATGTACGCTCCTCTAAGGATCAATATGTATATAAAAAAAAACATTGTGCAGGAATGGGAGTAAAAAGTTCAGGGGTAACCCCTCTAGACACAGTCAAGGCATGTCTTGGCCATAGCCAGTGCCGGTCCTGAAATTTTGTAGGCCTGGGCGAACAAAAAAAAAATGGGCCCCTTTTTCTAAAAAAATATCAAATAAAATAAGTGAAATATATATGCACATAAAATAAGTGAAATATGTATGCACATATTAAGAATGAATAATGTTATAAAAATAAATCATTTAAAATGACTTCTTCATAACTAATTTGTTATAACATAACTTTTTCAATACATAAAGTTGTTAGTCCATTTAATATTTATTGTGACACAGTGGATCGTAGGTATGTTTTTAGTAATTTTAATTTAGAGAAACTTCTTTCTGCAGATGTCACATGAATAGTTAATAATATTCTATATGCGATATTAAGGCATTGAGATAACAACCTAAAGCATTTACAAACTCAAGAATTTCTAGCGGAGAAGTTGTTATAAGAGTAATTTCATCTATAGAAACTACAAATAGAAACAAACATTTTGAAAGTTAGAAAGAAGGATAAATTGGTGGATAGATGTACAATTCTACACTTTCTTTATAATTACATTCGAAAATTCCATATTCAATTAATATAATTTATATTATTCAAATTAAGATTTGATAAAATCACAAATCATCGAAAATCGCGGTAATAAATACACTCTCAAAATTCAAAACTTTCCTAAAATTGAGCTGGAGTATTGGAGAAGTTAAATTACATAAATTTCGGAAGGTAGGAACTTGGGGTTTTCTGCACATTTTCCTCTCGGGTTCTTGAAGAAGCTTTTGATTTCGTCGGCTGAAGAAAGGTATGCATCTTCTCAAGAGAAACTTGGGGTTTTCTGCACATTTGCGTTTATTTTTGCAGTTCGTCGATGATCGTTTTTCTGGTTTTTCGATATAAAGTTTTAAAGCGAAGCTACTTCTGAAGTAGGTTTCATAGATCAAAATATGAAATGATATAAAGTATTATATTTCAAAAAAACAAAAATTTCGCTTAAACTTGCACTCTGTTTTTCGATTTGAAAATTTTGAAGTTTATTTGCATATGTGATTGCTGATTATTTATAAGACCTAACAAGTTTCTACGTATTACTAAGATCGACACAGTAGATTTCGATTTATTGTTAATATATTTATATTCTACAATAATAGTATATATTCTGCTTTAGGAAGATTGATTGGGATTTGTAATTGGACTGTATTGTTTGACAATCAAATGTATGTCAAGTTTTTTAGAAAAAAAAACAAATTGTAATTAGAGATTAATTGAGTTTTAATGTAATGCAGATGTCAAGGGTGAAGAGAAGTGGAATTTACATCGATGACGATGATGAGAGTGGAGGTAGCAGAAAAAGGATGAAGAAAGGTGAAAGAAAAAGTGGCAGAAAGACAAAGATAGGTAGACATATTTTATGTTGTAGTTATGCATATATATATACAATTAAAGTAATCTAAATGCACTATATTCATCACATTATACTATTAGCATTCTACATTGTTATATTATGCAAAGCATTGCCCAACATTATTCTATCAGCATTACACAATTGTTATATTATAATTATGTCACTCCTGTATTTTTTAAATTAACAAATGTTCTTATTTTTTTTTTTGTGAAGCATTTACCGATGCAAAGATAGCTAAAGATGCAAAGCGTAAAGGTTGGATTGTTATTTTTGTGAAATTTATAACAAAATATTAATTGGGTAACATTACTTAGCATATATGGAATGCCTCTTATAGTATACTTTTGAATGTAGGAAAAAAAGTTATTGGTTACGTTACAATTCCCTCTGACTTAGATGATTTTGCAATTAGATTAATTGTATGTAACAGATTATAGAACCACCTAGTTATATAATTTTGTTTACTTCTATTGACAGATTTCGAAAGTGATGAGGAGGTTGTTGCTGATAGTGATGATGAATCGAACTCTGAATCGGAAGGTATAGGACAAATATGTTGTGTCTTACATTCTGTTGATGTCTTTGTATAATGATTAAAAGTTTTTGCTGAATTTTATTGTTTAATGAATTTTAAATTGTTTATGAAGATTACGAAAGTGAGGAGGAAATGCGAATCGAGAAACAGACAAAAAAAAAAAAAAAATCAAAACGTTCGGGAAGTAAAAAATTTGGTATGATATTTTATAGTTTTACTTTGTTTATGATATTGAAGTTTTAGTTGAAACAAGAGTTAGATGTCATTCTAAATATATTTTTTATTTTCTTTCTTAATAGATGATGGTGGTGTTAAAAAGAGTCAGAACTACTGTAGATCGAATATGCATACTTGTTTCAAGGATTTAAGTGTGTTGCAGTTTAATGATAGTCATTATAATGAACTGAAGAAGATGCCCTTTTGGTTTATCTTAAATTTGATCTTGGTGAATGAGACTGATGAGATGATTGCAAATTGTAAGAAGGTTGAGACGAATATACAAGAGATTGTAATGAGGTTCGATGACAAGTTTGGCAGCTTCTTACTTGGTTCTAAGGAGTTGAATCTAAGAAAGAAAGATGTGGAACTAATATTTGGTATTACATCTGGTAGTGAGAAAGTTCCGTTACAGAATGAAAATTATGCTCATCTAGATTGGATTCGAAGGTGATTCAGAGAGGAACTGGTTAACAAGCCACCGAACCTTTCACTGAATAAACCATTGTTAATGTCTAAGATAAAAGAGATAGTTGAGTTGAATGATATCGAATATGTTCAAGATGTGGCTAGGCTTCTTTGCTGCTATGTGATGTGTGGTGCATTACCATGGTACTTGACTGCGTATTTAGAGAATTTTTCTGAAGTTTGCAAGTACGATTGGAGTGGATACATAGTGGATACAACACTCTGGACACAGTTAAAATACCCCCGTTGAGTTGAAAGATCAAATCTATAAAGAACTCGTAGAATATGATGCAAAACAAGTAACACCTAAAAGCATATTTAACACAACTTTTACACATAATCAACACAAAAATTGCATCTTCCACCTTATATTCATTATAAAGATGCAGGATATTTGTTCTTTGAATAATATTTGTTTGTTGTTTGTTTAATGATGCAGTCATTTTGTATACGTTGGTAATAGGCCCCTAACTGATGTCACAGTTCAAATGCTTATTAATTTGTTGAACAATAAAACTGTGGATAATCAGGTAATTATTAGTTGAATTATTTATAAGTTTGTATATTAATTAATAATGTAAATTTTTTCATCTAATTGTACGGAATACAATATTTTTTAGGTAATTGATGCATGGTCGGACATGGTACAATCGACACTAAGTCAGCAGTGTCCCGCGGCTAGACGTGTGACGATATTCACTTCTTCTTGTTGGGTAATGTACAATTGATACTATTATATAATTTTATATAGATTTGTTGTCTCATTGAATGTAATTTTTTTTCTTAACTGAGTATGATAAACAAACGTGATATATCAAAGCAAAAAATCTTTGCATCTCTCATTGAGAAAGTGATAAAAGAAAGCATTGATCAAGATATGCTACTATTCCCAATTATTATTACTGAGGATGGGTACAGAACAAGATCGAACATTAAAGGACATTGGACATTGTTGAAGCTTGATCTTAAGAAGAAGGAGTTGATGTTTTTCAACTCAATGCAGTCGAGAACAAGTGGGAACGTTGATCATCATTTGAAAGAATGCATATATGTGGTATACTCTTTCACTAAAATCAATAGTTGGTTAAATTTATATTTGTTTCTTTTGACTATAGCACATATGAAATAAGTACTGACTATAGTCCATTGTTGTATTTATTATTTATTATTCTAATGTGTATATGTTGTATACTCTTTCACTAAACTTATTAGTTGGTTAAATTTATATTTGTTTCTTTTGACTATAACACATATGAATTAACTACTGACATTGCTGTATTTATTAATTATAATTCCTATATAATAAATTATAGGTTAATTATGTGGAGGCAAAGTTGATGAATGTGTTCAAGATGTCATCGCCGAATCACCAATTTTTTAAGGGACCTTGCAAAAAACCTATTGCATCAGGCATTATGCAGCAAAGACATGGCATGCTGGACTGTGGGATAGTTGTGTGCAGGTTAATTGCGTGTTTCTTAAGAGGAGAAGACCCTCGGATTGTTAATTTTGATGGCGAAGGAGCAAGTAAGATGCGTGTGAGGATCGTTGGGACATTCGCCAACCCTTTTCTTTATGTAACTATTTAGATATGGAGTTTGATGCTTTTGGATGTTGGTTTTTGTTGCAGACTTAGTAACCTTTTTGTGAAGATATTATTCAGTATTATTGCTGCTGGTTTAAGTTATTTAGGTTAACCATTCATATCTTTTGAATGTAGGGCTTATGAACATGTTTGATTATTTTGGGTTAAATTCTATTTTGGATGATTACTTCTTTGTTTGTTTAATGACTTCATTTACTCATTTACAATATTTCTTCCAAGTGTTTATTTATATTATTATATTTAACATTAAGTATAATATTATTGTAATAGAATATTTATTATTTTTCCTTATATAGTGTAAAAGAGATCATGATAATTTATTGAATATTAGTTATTTATGTTTCAGTATAATATGATATAGATTCTGCTAAATTCCATAATTATTTGTAGTTTTGTAGATGATTTTTATTTTGAATTTTGATCGTACTTGCACTATATATACTAATTGAACGATAGTTGGTATATGTAATGTTTTTGGTATAAAAATGCAATAAATTATAGTAAAAAAATATAAATATAAATTATATGATTTATTAAATAAATAAAAAATCTATGTTATGATGTAAAGTATATAAATATATGCAATTATTGTATCTCAAGATATTTATGGGGATTATATAAATAGAATAGAATATAGTATCATTATAGATATAAAAAGTTAGTAAACAAAAAATAATATACTAAATTAAATGGTGTACCTTATATATAGCAATAGAACTAGGGTTTACAGTCCAATTTTATATAAATATAAAGACGGCGGCCTTTCATCACAAATATTAGAAAAAATTGACATAAAAAAAACAAACCGATTTCATTTTATAAAAACATGTCTCGATACAACGAGAGTGACAGGGATCTGGTTATATGTTATTGCAATCGGCGAGCAAATGTAGTTACATCTTGAAAGAATCGGAACGTTGGTAGAAGATTCTATGGTTGTGCCTCGTACCCGGTAAGAATTTTAGTGTAGTATGTTTGTTTTTTTTAAGAAGAAGTGATTATATTCATATAATTTCTGATATTCAATAATTAGTTTGTATTTCATTGTTATCGTGAATACCAAAAGAGATATGATTATAATTTCTCATATTTTTTTGTGTTTGATTGTGTAGAACACTGGTTTCTGTCAATATTTTGAGTGGATTGATGAGCCTTTGTGTGATAGAGCAATAAATATTATTCATGGGTTGTTGAAAAAATTAAACGAAGAAAGATCAAAGGTTAGTGATTTGCAAATGAATACTATGAAGCTGCACGAGGAGCACTGCATTGAAACTTGAGAAAAAAAAATTGACTGCCGAATTGATGAGAATGAAGAAAAAGTTGGAGGTGAAGAGTGATACAAGAAAAATATGTTTAAATGGTTTTCAGTGTGTCAAATTGTTTGTATTATTGTATATTTGTTGGTGTTTAGCAAAAGTGTGGTCAAATAAACCAGACAAAGGAAACGACAGTGAGTGATTTGGTTATATTTGATCGAATGGTTATGTAGTATGAATTCATATTTATTCATATTTATTTATTTAAGATGATGGATACCTATTGACGTGTATACGGATTTTCGATTCATGTTTTATATGCATTTGTTGAACTGTTTATAGTAATTATTTAAACTTCACAATTTAGATGCATATTTCATCTACATAATGTTGAACAGTTTTTAATAAAAAATTGAAATAAAGCGTTGATAAGGTTAATATAAATTCATTCATTTAACTTAAATGAATAAAAAATAATTATTTTTTTTCAAAATTAGTTGTTAATTCAATAATCTTAATTTATATATGAATATATATATATATATATATATATATATATATATATACAAATAAATTATATAGATTAAAATTGATTCAATATGCTTAAAGATATTAGAACAAAAAAAAAAAATACAAATAAAGAAAAAAAAATGTACATATGCTGAAAATAAATAAAATTACTTTTTCATATAAACTAAAGTTGGAGTACATTCATATCATATCACTTCATATTTGGACATGGAGATACAAGACTTTCAACATACTTATATGTGTGTTGAACACCATAAACTCTATCAACATCATTCAAATCAATAAATACATTCTTTCGAAAATCATACGAACAAAAAGTACCATTGGGATCAATTCTGAACATCAATTTTGTACGATCATTGTTCAAGAACTGAATCGGAACAAGATCATAATTGTTGGGCAAAATCTCCTCCTTTACAATGTTGAACTTGGACCATGAATGACCAGAATTTGTGTAAAAAAGTATATGCATCTAAAAAAAGTAATGACTTGGACCTTGCTTTGGAATACATAGACGACTTCCATAAAGAGCCAAGTTGTTATCATCCAAACTCTCGAGAGTCAAACACCAAGTGTCATATAAAGATTGAGGAACTTCAATAAGACCATAACTGTTGTCACTGTAGTTGAAAGTTGTAATTGAATAAACACCTTGGCCATGGTATACATTCCAATGGAAGAGGCCGCCTACGAAACATGCATTCGAAATTGGGGGATATTCACCTGGAAAAGGATTTATCGTAGACCAATTGTTTAAAATTTTAGAAAATAACTTAACCTCAAATTGATTGTCATGAAGAGTCCATAAATGTGCAACTCACATTATTATAACCTAAACCAAAGTAAACCCATACTACACTAAAATTAGTGTGAATTAAAAGTGATAGGGTCATTAGGAATGAATAATATCTTTTTGGTAGTTGGGTTAGACAATGAATAGACATCATGTATATCACAGTACAGTACCAAGCCGTTTAATGTTCCTAAAACTTCATCGTCCATATCACTATCTGAATTATCTTTATAAGTCGATGGGTTTCTCTTAGGAAAGTACTCGTATGTTATAGGCGGATTTGCAACACGTTGCTTGTGGATATATGAAAAGAAAAAACCCTCTTTCATTTTCATCAGATTTGCTTCAATAAACGAACGGGAAGATATTAGGGCATACCAAGATTTAGACAAACCTATGAAATGTTTCAGCTCAAATCCCAGCAACCTCTCCAAAATATGAGATGTGATGTCATCTGGAATGGTGCATGCAGACATGGTTGCCTGGTTTTTTTAAAATTTGATTATGTATGTAATTATGCAACTCTAGGATAATTATGCAATATATATAGAGTAAAATTATTAGATTAATTTTTTTTAAATATAATATAAAAACCCTTAGCATTCGCCACCACGTGGGATATAAGGAGTTTATGGAGAAGTGCAGAATGTATTATCCAACTAATAACTAACACTTTTTTTTAACTCTATATATATTTAAAAAATATTATTCCATATTAATTATATGCAATATTATATAGAATAATATACAATAATGCGTTCAAATAATATATAGAATAATTTATAATTAAATAGAATAATATAAAATAAAATATTAATGATAAATGATTATCATGTTAATGTTAATTGTAACAAACCGTTTTAAATTATGAGTAACTTCCACTAAAATTAAATAAGCTGGATAGAAAACCGTTTTAATAAAAAAATAAAGAGCATACTAATTAATTTATTAATAATTGATTTAACATATTATATGCTTGGCAACATGCCAAAAAAATATGCACATTTGAATATGTGCTTCATATATGCAAAATCCACGAGTGTATATTTAATCATGGTGTTATACTCTAAAAAATATTTAATATAATTTGATATAAAAAAATAAAATATTCTGCATCAACAAAATTCTTCGAGAGAATTTATATTTGTTTATAATTTATATATATAAAAAGAGTTTTAAGATAAAATCTACTTATAATATTAAACTTTTAAGTAAATCGATATATAAACATACCATGAGTCTTATAATGATGTTATATATTCAAACAAATAAGAGTTTAAAATCCAACTATAATAATATATAATTTAATATACAAGAAAAGTAAATATTCGAATTAAATTATATTTATCAACAAAATATTAATAATAAATGATTGTCATGTAAATGTTAATTGTAACTTCTCCATTAAATTAGGAATAACTACCAATAAGCATTAATTTTAAATTAAAATGACTTAATGCTATCTTTAGGGGAACTAAAAAAACCGTTTAACCACAAGAATCGACAAAATTTAATAAGTTGGATAGAAAACCGTATCAAACAAAAAATAAAGAAGAACATACTAATTAATTAATTAACGAGTAACAGAATATATTGGATGTATGCTAAAAAGATATGCACATTTTAATATGTGCTGCATATATGCAAAATCCAAGAGTTTTATCTTTATTTATAATTAATATAATTATAATATTATTACATAAATAATGGTGTTATCACCTAAAAAAAATATATAATATAATATAAGAAAACAAAAAATTCTGCAACAACAAAATTGTTCCACATAATTTATATTTGTTTATAATTTATATATATATATATATAAAGAGTTTTAGATAAAATCTACTTATAATATTATTCTATTAAACTAATTAATTTATTATTTATTAATTAAAAGAATATAATAATATATGTTTGGTGATATGCTAAAAATAAATGCACGTTTGGATATATGGAACATATATGCAAATAACATGATTTTATCTTTCCATATAATTAATATAATCATAGTATTATTAAATAATCATGGTGTTATCCGCCCTAAAAATTTATAATAATATAATAAAACTAAAACATTAGGCATCAATATAAATATTCGACAAAATTGATCTATATTTATAATTAATACATATAAAAGACTTTTTAGATAAAAAATTTACTCATAATATTAAACATTGTTGGGTCTTATATTGAGGTTAATTATTAAAAAAAATAAGAGTTTAAAATCAAAATATAAAAATAATAATGTAATATATAAGAAAAGTAAATATTTGAATTAAATTATGGATATCATTGAAAGCATATAATATTTTACATATAATTGGTAATATTTGTCAAAATATTATTATAACATGAATATCATTTCATTGGAAGCATGTAATATTCTGCATATGGCCATTTTGCGTCAGAATAAATGCGGAAATAATATTAATTTTTTTGCATATGTGCGTAGGATTAATTAGATATGGAAATAAAGTTACATCTGTAAATGTATATTAGTAAAATAATATAATAATTGTGTTCGTTTTGATTGGAGGGGGATAAGTGTATATAATACGAAACCAAAAAAAAAAAGATAAAAAATATTATATATAATATGAAAAATACTAAAAGATAAACACCTCAAATATATAATAAGAATACAAATGAATAAAAAAAATTTTATGCCAAACCAATAGAATTGGAAAATATAATAATATTGAATAATGATTCAAACAATTTTACTACTTCCTAATCACGACATAACATATGATTACCACATCGATAGTGGAAAAATGACGAAAACAAAAAATCCATATCTAAATCAATTATTTTCAAAGTGAATAAGCAACAATAAAAAAAGTTAAAAACATTCTACTGGACAACATTAGTTTTATCAGTTCCAAAAACACCTTAACATGTCAATGAATCATGCCTGCCCTTTTTGCCACACCTCTTACAACTAGTAGGTTTTACTTTGCGAAATTCTCCATAGGACGTCATCCTCTTCTGCTTAGGTCTTCCAGGTGGGTTCTGCAAAATTAGAGGAAGTATTTTTTAACTTCGACACCTTGTTGTGACTCAAATCGCTCTGTTTGAGGAACAGATCCTCCTTGTAGCATTGCTTGTAAGTAGATGTAAAAAACAATTCTCGACAACGCTATAAATGGATGTGCAATGCTTCCTAATCACCGCAACTGCATGAGCACATGGGAACCCTTTGACTTGCCACTGAAAACACGTACATATTTTGTATTCTAGATCGACAGTAACAGATGATTTTGAGGATACCTCAAATTGACCATTTGGATATAAGGACACAGACCATGAAGCACTTTTGTTTGTTAGTTTGTGCCAAACTGCCTCTTTACTAGGAACAAGTAGACCTGACCACTTATCCAATGCTTCACGCCTCTCTACGAACCACCTAGAAATATTCTTCCTTATAAAATCAATCATATGTGTTATAGGTAAGGTTCTGGTTTCACGTATCTAAGAATTAAATGACTCTGCTGCATTGGAAGTCATCTCTCCATACGTTTTAAGTTTCGAAGAGTGTGATACCGCCCATTTAGAAAAGGGTAAATGTTGAAGCCATTTTTCAGCGATAGGACCACCAACTTCCTTGAATTTTTGCAGATTTTCCCTGAATATAGTGAGAGTAGATGCATAAGCACATTGTTTGAACAAATCAACCATATTTTCGCGATGCTGAGTGTTCCAACCTCCACCATAATTACCCTTAAGATTTAGCAACAAGTGATAAAGGCAATAAAAATGGGCCGGATCATCCCATACATCATAAAATGCAAACATCAAACCCGTATTCCTGTCAGAAATGTAAATAACCTTTTTCGGGTGAATGATAAGATCCTGAAGCTTAGTTAAAAACCAAGCCCAATTATTACAATTCTCGGCAGGTACGATAGAAAATGCAACAGGGAATAATCCTGCAAAAATGTAGTGAAAAATAATAAGAAGCAATTTAACTTAATGGAAGTATAATAAACTATGCAACTTCTGCAGTTTTGGAAATTATTAGTATTAACATTCTGCAATATGTATGTGCATGAAACTTAGAATATTGTATAAGATATATTTATAATATTGAATGACACCAAGATATCACCATAACAAGATATACTAATATGAAGAATTTAACAAAGCACATAATATTTGGGTTATAACATATATAACGATCAATTAAAAATATCTTCTCATCACTTGAAATAATAGAACAAAACATAACATAAGTTTTATGAATTAGTTGTAGAATTAATATCGTTGTTGTCGTCCTTTGCGGGGGCAGCTAGTAATACACCTTTTGAACGACCCTTCATGAATGTCCCATCTATGAAAAGCATATGCCTACATCTTTCAAATCCTTACTTGCATGCATTGAAAGAAATAAAAATTATTTCAAAGCGGTTGGTTATGTTGTTGGTCTCCAAATCCACTATACTTCCAGGATTTGTGCGTTTCACTGCTTCTTCGTACCATCTTAATTGATCGTACGATTCGTCGTAGCTTCCAAATATGTCGTTTATAGCAGCCTCAATACCACGCTACGCCACGCCTTCCAATATGGTAGACCAAAACCATAATCTTTATTAAAATCTATGAGTACATTCTTTCTAGAAATCATCGGATCCGTCTTTAACATCTTGCAAAAGAAGATCTTTTAGAACTTTAGTACCAAACACGTTTTTCTTCTCATTTAACAAGTTGCCAACACACTTATGATCTGGATTGTCTTTGGAAACAATAAAACCTAAATTCATAGGTAAAATTTTACCTCTAATGAACCAATCACAGCCAGACGACATCTTTTCAAAGCACTCTACATATATATACCTAGGACAGTTCTTGACGTATCTATACTTGAAGTTCAATTTAGTCGAATACTTAATTAGCTCGATCCTAAACTCGGGTTGTTGGTCCTGAAAGGAGTATTTAACAAGTGTATGAGGGGGGGGGGGAGGAATACACTTGTATGCAATTTCTTTTCAAATTTGATCAAACCAGAGTTCAGCTAGGTTGTCCTGGACAACTCTGCTGATATGATTAACTCTTCTAAGATAATCAAACTACTAAGTACTATTGAGTACTTAGTTGAATAACTATCTAGGGGAGTTGTATGTGCGGAATTAGTGGTTGTCCCTTTGTTTTAAACTCCTTTTATATTCTGAAATCACTTAAGCAGTCTATCACAGTCTATCAAGGAACTTGTCCAAATCAGATTTGACACAGTTTGTGATATGAGTCTTTGAGAATTCAGTTTTGTGTGCAGTGTTGAATGTATGAAAGAACTTTGAATGTAAATCAACACAGTGGTTTATAGTGGTTCAGAGACTCAAGCTCCTACATCCACTTTCCCTGATTTAACAGGATAATTCCTTCACTCTTGGAATTAACTTGTTTTATAGTGCCAAGGTGCACTTGATCAAGAACACCACTCCTTGGTGAATTGATCACTAGGATGTTTAGAGTTCTAGTACCCTCTTCTCAACTCAGAACTGAATTGTTCTTCTCTCAACAGTCAGCTCCTACCACTTCTACTACTACAACCTTCACACTTTCTCACTTGAAAGGTATAAGGGTTGAAGTAAGGTTCCAACTAATAAGATATCCTTTACAATGAAGGTCAGTGTATAAGGATAGGATATCTCTTCTAAGCTTTGTATGGATGTAGAATGAAGTTCAGCTTAGATGAAGTGTTTAAAGACTAAGAATGTCTTTTGAGGACTTTTTAAGCTTCAGAGTAGATGTTCAGTTGGATGTAGATTGGATTCTTTCAAATGGTCTTCACACTTCTGTTTTTATAGACAAATTTGAGGATTTGCCAGTTGGAGAGGCAGTCTCAAATTGCTATAAATGTCTTCCTTGAGTTCTTCAATCTGGAAGACAGATTCTGATAGTGACATGTCCTTGTTTTGGGAAATAAACGGCTGTAACAACTTTGTCTTCATTCTGAGCACTCTTCCCAATGTTTGACTTCAAGATTCACATGGTCAAACATGGACATCTCTTCTTATCAACATTCCTGAGATAAGGACAACCTTCCTTATCACTCGGACAACTCTGCTTATCAGATTCAGCAGAGTTCACTTTAACAGCAGTGTTGGCTCTTTAGCTCTTCAGATGATTTGGCTCTTTCTCTTTCTATGACTTCTTAGAATAGTTCTTTGTGTATATGTCTTGGAAAGGTGAACTTGACCTCTTCAGCATAGTTGTCCTTGAGACAGATCTTGTTGGTTCAAGTGTACTGAGACAACTCTTTTGAACCATTTATTTTGGACAACTCTTCTAAGCTTTGTGTGATGCAGAAGATTGATGCTTTGATGATGCATATTAACTCATGTTGGCATTCACTAAGTTGTCTTCAGACTGATTCCTCATGATCAGCATACTTGTCCTTCAGCAGACTTGAGGTCATTTCAGAACCTGAGCCTTGAGGGGACTATTGCAGATTTAAGCTATTAAGCAAGTGTTCCCCCTTAACAAGTGCATCTATTCTTCTAAGAGCTGCCTAACACATCAGCTTCTCTACTTGTCTTAGACTACATGTTCCAACATTCCTGAAACATGTTCATTCAATCTTGACTTATCTACTTGGCATGTCTCAAGGGGGTTTTGGTATACTCATCAAAACTCATTTTATTCCCAACAATTTCCCCCTTTTTGATGATGTCAAAACCTATACAATCTATGCAAATGTGACTTGATTACACTTATTACATTCTACTACAGTGAAGATGACTAGGGTCAAGTTCCCTGAAAGAGAAATGAGTTAGTGTATTTTCTGCTTTTTAGTGCATAGAGGTTAATAAGTCAGACAAGTTGGAGTTTGGTAATATTTGATTCAAAATATGTTCAACTATCATTCAAATAAGAGATCATTACAAACATGTTGATAGTTGAACAAACATATCAGAGCATGAACATTACATCAGAGCATAAATTTTCTAAAGTACATATTTAGAGTAATAAACTATCTATTGATTAGAGCAATATTGAGTGAGATAGTCTATCTGGGCATTGATTCTTGAGTATCAGAGCAAACAATCATCAGCAAAGCACATCAGCAGTCTTGACCAATTTCAGCACATCAGTAATCAAGATAATCAGATCAGAAAAAAGAAGGGTCAAGAGGACTTAGCAAATTTAGAGATTATCTTCAGGAGGTGGCACCATCCCATATTGTGCCCACACCCTTTTCTTCAACTCCATGGCCTCTTGGTTTGTGCCCTTTGGTCCAAGCACCATTCTGTTCAATTTCAAGATTTCAAAGAACTCCTGAAGGATTTTGTTCTGATCAATCCATCCTTCCAACTTTGGAGGCATGTATATGATTTGCTTTGGTGCAGTGAGTTCAAATCTTGCAATGTCAGCAGCTGCAAGCAATTGCTGATATAGCTCTCTGTGATATTCTATCATGAACTCAGCAAAAGTGGAGTTGGCATCTCTTCCATTCCATCTATCAATAACATAGTAGTCATAGACAAACTCCCTTTTGGCCTCTTCCCATGAGTCATTCAGCTGGATAGACACCCATTTATCCAAGTGAGGATATTTGGTGTCCATGGGGATCAGTAGCTGTGGCTTTAGTTTGCTGTAGGTTGCTCTCCTTCTTCTTGGTTTTTGAAAATCAGCCCTTCTCTTATATCTAGCTCTGTTGGCTTCTTCCATTAAATCCATTCTTTCTTGGGCCCTCATCATGGCCAGCTTCTGTTGTGTTTCAGGGTCCTTGCCATACCCTTCTTGAAACAATTTTGATGGATCATTCAGTAGCACAGTTATCTTCTTCTTCGGTTGAGGTCCAAAGCCTTCTTCATATAGTTCTTCAATATCTTCAGCAGCTTTGGCACCTTCAGAAGACTTTGCTTTCTCAGCAATCTTGGTCATTTCAGCAGATTTGACCTTTTCAGCAGCTTTAGACTTTTCAGCAGTCTTGCTCTTCTTGGAGATAGGCTCTTCCTCCTCAATTCTAAATCCAAGAGGAAGTTCCAGGCTGTTGGGGAAGTCAGTGAATGTTTCAGCCTTTCTTTTGTTCCCCTTGGCCTTCTTGATTTGACCTCTAGTTTGGACACCTTCAGCACCTTTGTCCAAACCAGAGCCTTCTTGTGTTGATGTCATAGAAGCCTTCATTGCTATGGCTAACTGCTCTTCTTCACCAAGGTCTTCTAAGTTCAAAACTGCTTGCTCATTTCCCTTATCTTCAGCAGCCTTTTCCTTACCCTTATCTGAACCACCAATTATCAAGGCACCTTTGGCCCTTGCTCTTTCTCTTTCCCCCTTTTTGGCAGCATCAAAACACTGAGGTTTGAGCTCACTCATGGTTGTTGCCATCAAGGATTGGGCTAGGTTTAGAGATTTCATCTCTTCAAGCAGATATACATTCTCATCATGTATATTCTGCATTCTGTCACTGCTCAAGCTAAGGAAAGCTAGAACAGGCTTCATATTTTGTTCAACAACTGCTTCCATAGTTTCTTTCAGAGATGCATCAAGTTGGGCTTGGAGGAACTCAGTAATATTGGCCACTGCACTTTCAGCAATGTTGGCCATCACCTCTTGGGAAAAATTTTCTGAGGCAGCTTTCACCATGGCTAGCCTTAACTCTTCTGCTCTTTTCTTTTGTAGAGCTGTCTTCTTCCCAAGGGCTTGCTTGACAGTTAGTCTGAGAGCTTTGACATTGGCATTGTGATTATCTCTGAGCAGTTTTTGTTCTTTCTTGACCTCTTCTGAGATAGACTCCATGGTGACTTTAGCTTTTTGAACTTCAGTGGAAATGGTTTGAAGACCAGATTCCACTCCACTTATCCTTGCTTCCAATGTAGGTAGCACTACATCTTCAGAGCCAGTCAATCTCATCTCCACAGATGCCAGAGTTCTACCTTGCTCATCCAATGCACCAGAAGTTTCAGCATGAGCAGATTGGACTTGATGAGCCAAGGAGTCCAATTTTGCTGATTGCATCCCAAGTATGGCTTGTGCTGATCCAGAATCCACTTGGATGGGTGCATCTGTTAAGAATTCATCTGCAAAGATGGTCAAGAGAGATACCTGCAATATCAGACAGGTCAAATGGGTTAGTGAACAAACACTTATCACCCTCAATATTTTTTGCATAAGACTCTGATACATCAACAGTCTTCTCCTCATTTTCAACTAATTCTTTTCTCCCATCATAGATAATGTTCTCACTTAAGGAATCAGGCCTCCTTTCATCAAGGGATTCTTGAAGTTCAGATTTGACTTCAAGAATAATATGTCCTTCCTCACTTATTCCACCCTCATATGGTGGTACACTCACTATCTTAGTGATGACTACCTCTCTATCATCCAAAACTCCCTCTGGTTTTTCAATTCTACTTTCCTTTTCAACCCCTTCTCCTAAACCTGCAACACTTCTACCCTCAATAGGGTTTAAAAGTGGCAGTTGTTGGGAGATCACAGTGCTTTTCTCAGCAGCCACTGTGTCATCCTGAATGATTAAGGGCTGATCAGTGTCCAACTCTCCTGACACTGAATATGCCTTAACCAAACCAGCTTCTATTATAGGAGCCTCCACATCTGTAAGCTGTGCCTTGGGTTCAGAAGAACCTTCATTTGCAGATGTGTCCTTGGCTGTGTCACCAACTTTGGTCAACACCTCTGAAGAGATAGAGCCTTTCCTATGATAAGTAACAAGGTTTGAGAACTTGCTGGATTCAGAAGGTTTGGGTTGGGAAGGTTCAGGGAGGTTGGTCTGGGAGGGTTCAGGAGGGTTGTCTTGAGGAGGGTTTGAAGGGTTTGATGGATCATCTTTGCCATCATCACTTGAGCTGCTATCAGGGTGCTTGATCCCTTTAGCAAGCCTCTCTTTCTCCTCTTCAATCTTGTCAGCAACCAACTTAGCAAACACTTCCTCATCAGTGAGGAATCTTGTTTTGTTTACTCCAGCAAAGTGGAGTAATCCGCCTTCTTCAATTTGCCACCAGTTGGCACCTTTATCATGAATGACCTGTGCAATTTCCATAATGGATTTATCTTTTATTTCTACCAGCATCCTCAGATCATGGAATGTAGCTTGAAGTCTTGGAAACTCTGCAAGCTGAGCATATAAGCTGTTCACAGTAGCCCTTGCTCCTCCTCTGAGCATACTTTCATAAGTATACTCCTCATCATTCTCATTTGATTGAGAACTTTGGGCTATAGGAGAGTTGGCTCTTGTTTCAGGAATTGCAGCTTCAGGTAGGTTTAGTTCAGGAGGGTTGGCTTTAGAAGGGTTGAGCTCAATAGAAGGTACTTCAGTTGCTTTTGGGAGCAATGATTCTGAAGGGGCTTTACTAAGGGGGGTTGGCTCATGAAGTGCTCTTTCTAAGAGTTTTGAATAGTTGAGCATAGATGAGCCAAGAGGAGACAGGAGTCTTGTCTCATCTACTGCTAAATCTGCTAGCACATCAATTCCACTTCTTTGCACACTCCCTTCTAAAGAATATCTCTTTGTAAGATTGAAAGGGGTGATGGGTTGGTTGGAAGGAGTAACATGGGTTTCAGGGAGATTGGCTTCTAAGGGTAGGCCTTCAGGGACTTTGGACTCTGGAGTTCCAGAACCAGAAGAGTTGGTTCTAGACTTGGATTTGGTCCTGCTTTCTGCCCTGCTCTCCCTTAGAGCTAATTGGAGAATTCTTTCCTCCTGAAGTTCCAACACCTTTTCAGTGGGCTTGGCTCTCCTCTTGCTTGCCCTACTGCTTCCACTTCCTTCCTCTTTTTCCTTCTCAGGGACAACTTCACTGGGCCTTTTATCACCCTTTTTCTTCTGCCTTGTCTCATTGTATTTCAGCCTCAACTCTTTTGAGTGGTCAGAAGGCACATTCACTCCCTCTTCTGCCACTTCATCATCTTCAACTGATGCTCTTGAGGCTTCTTCTAATAGAACTTGAGACATCTTCTTGGTTTTGACAGTCCTGGCCTTTGTTCTTTTCTTTATTTTGGGCTTCTCCTCAACCTCTTCAGCAGGTTTGACCATCAACATCCTCCTTTGCTCAGTTTTCTTACTTAGTTTTCTGAACAACACTTTCTGGGCAGGGAGGGGCTTTACAAAGGTTTGCATTTGAGAATAGTGGGAAAACTTTTCAATTAGCAAGCTTGCCCTTGTGCAGTACTTCAATTTCCCTTCCAACACAACTTTGTTGTGAGCTTTCACTTTGAACTTGGCTTTTTCCTTCATCATCTCAGACAAGATGAAGGTCCTCCAATAAAACTTGATGCCCTTATCACTGGCATCAATTACTGCAGCCATAACTCTGATCCTTGGAAAGCTTACTTGCTCAAGAGTTCCAGTGTTGCTTAACAAACTCTTTGTAATTACCTCAAAAAGATTTAGGAATTTTTGCTTGAAGGTTCTCTTGTGATGTGTAGATGAGATTGGTCTTGGAACAAGGAGCCAATCTTGTGCAATCTCTTCCTCATGGCCATTGCCATAGAATTCTGGATTCCTCCCTTCAGATGGCAATCCAAAGGCAGCATCTACATCCTCCTCAGAGAATTTCACTCTGTGGAATCTTTCTTCCTCTTCTCCTTCTGCCCTGTAAGATAGTCTTGTGGTGACCTCACCATCTTCTGGCTTTCCTCTCCACTTCAAGAAGGCAAAGAACTCAGCCATATATGTTTCCAAGCAAGAATCTGGCTTCTCTTGCATAAATTTCTGAAGTCCTGCTCTTCTCAACCATCTCAAGGTTGGAGTGATTTATGGGTCTTCACTCTCAAAGGATAGGATGGGCTCAAAAATAAGATTGTTTTTGTGGCTAAGATAGCCAAAATCAAGGTCTAACTCCTTGTTTGTGAAGTCAACAATCATTTCTGTTCTTACTTTAGGAGCCATTGAAGAATAGTGAAGGATTTTGAGTGTTTGAGAGAGTAAGAAAACTAGGATTTCAAGAGAATGAAGTGTTGTATGGCTTCTTAAGACTTGTGAATATTCCAAAAGGAATGTATGTCAATGAGTAGGTGAGTCTTAAGGCAATTCAACGGTTTACAAATGAGGAAATCCAATTTGGACGGCCAAGATCAATTTCAGGGGAGTTGGCCAGTTTTGATCCAATGGTCCATAACCAATGAAACAGTGAAAAACTGTTTTATTCAAAACATGAGAGGAGTTTTATTGTTTGTTTAATGCTGGGGGGTTATCAAGGTAGATCATGTCTCAATTTTTTTTAATGCAAACAAGAGTTAAATCTTGGCATTTAATGCATTGAAAGCGACTTTTTGGGTAGGGGACAAATTGAATCCTTGAAAAGGTGATATCTTTAAAAGGAATGAGACAGTTATTGAAATAGGCAATGATTACCCAAAATAGGTGCTTATCAAACCTAGATTTGGTTTGATAGCCAAGACAACTTATCTGACCCTACATGGACAAGTGTCCTGAAGAGATGTGGACAACTGTCCTGAATTTCAATGGACAAGTGTCCTGAATATTTAGAGGTCATCTCTTCTGAATTTCAGAAGACTTGACCAAGTCTGCTGAACTTTGTATTCAGTTCCCCCTTGATTAATAAACTCCTTTGGACTCATTTGTCCAACTTCCCTGGATCAAGAAGACCCAACTCTGCTGATAATTCCAAGAATCTTGCCTCTGCAAGTGGCTTTGTCAAAATATCAGCCTTTTGATGATCTGTGTGGATTTTTACTAGCTTGATATCCTTCTTCTCCACATGGTCTCTAATGAAGTGATGTTTGATATCCACATGCTTGCATCTAGTGTGTAGAACTTGATTTTGAGATATTGCAATAGCACTGTTGTTGTCACAGAAGATTGACACTTCAGTAGAGTTGACATTGTAGTCTCTTAGTTGTTGTCTCAACCAAAGGATCTGAGCACAACAACTTCCAGCAGCTACATATTCAGCTTCAGTGGTGGAGGTTGCCACTGTGTTCTGCTTTTTAGAGAACCAAGAGATGAGCTTGTTCCCTAAGAATTGACATGTCCTTGAAGTGGATTTTCTGTCAATTCTACATCCTCCATAATCAGCATCTGAATAGCCAGTGAGCTCAATGTTGTCATCAGCAGGGTACCAAAGGCCTAGGTTTTCAGTGCCTTTGAGGTACCTTAAGATCCTTTTAGCAGCCTCTAGATGACTTTTCTTTAGATTAGCTTGAAACCTTGCACACACACCTACTGCAAAGGTGATGTCAGGTCTGCTGGCAGTGAGGTAGAGAAGTGAACCAATGATTCCTCTATACTCAGTAGAGTTGGTTGGAACACCACTCTCATCTGGATCCATTTTCCAATTTGTGTTCATGGGGATTCTTACTAGCTTGCTGGTTGTACACCCAAATTTCTTGATCATTTCTCTGGTGTACTTGGCTTGGTTGATGAAAATTCCTTCCTTTGATTGCTTGACTTGTAAGCCCAAGAAAAAGTTCATCATGCCCATCATTGACATCCCAAACTTGCTTTGCATGAGCTTTGAGAACTTCTCACACAGCTTCTCATTGGGGGATCCAAATATGATGTCATCCACATATATTTGGACAAGCAAGATGTCCTCTCCTTTAGTGATTCTGAAGAGAGTTCTGTCCACAGTTCCCTTGATAAATCCATGATCCAAGAGGAACTGTGACAGTGTGTCATACTAGGCTCTTGGAGCTTGTTTGAGCCCATATAGAGCTTTCTTCAATCTGTAGACTTGGTTTCCAACTTCAAAACCAGGTGGTTGCTCTACATAGACTTCTTCTTTCAAAACTCCATTCAAGAAGGCACTATTGACATCCATTTGGTACACCTTGAATCTCTTGTGGGCTGCATAGGCTAAGAAAAGCCTTATTGCTTCTAGCCTTGCCACAGGTGCAAAGGTCTCATCATAGTCAATGCCTTCTGATTGACAGTAGCCTTTTGCCACTAGTCTGGCTTTGTTTCTGACAATGACATCATTCTCATTCTTCTTGTTCTTGAACACCCACTTGGTTCCAATAACATCTTGATGTGAAGGTCTATCCACCAGCTCCCATACATCATTTCTGGTGAATTGGTTCAGCTCTTCCTGCATAGTTGTGATCCAGTTTGCATCTTGAAGTGCTTCCTCAATGTCACTTGGTTCCTGTTCTGATAGGAAACAACAAAACAAAGCACTTTCACCATGAAACCTTCTGGTTTTGACTCCTATGCTTGGATCACCAAGTATCAGACCAGTAGGATGGTTAGACAACCATGTCCTTCTTTTTCTGATCCCTTCAGTAGAGTTGTCTTCTATTGAAGTTGAGTCACCATTTTCATAAAATTCAGGATAATTGAATGCAGGATCTAATTCTGGATCATATTCAGGGATGTTGTCCTCAATGTCAGGGACATTGGAATTTTTAACATTTATGGTTCCCCCTGGAATATTTGACCCATTAACTACCTCAGCAGAGCCTGCTTCTTCATTGGTAGTTGTTACCTGAGTGTGAACTGGGATTGGGTCATTCAGTTCATCATTCCCTTTAGTGGGGTTTACTTCAGGATGGTTGCCTTCAGGATTGCTGTCCAGTATTATGTTTTCAGGGAGATTGGCTTGGACAACATCTATGAATACAGTGTCCTTGTCTTTTAGGCTCAATCTGGTTGTTCTTTGTGTGATTTCTTCAGTGATCAGGTTTGTATTCCTGACCTCAAAAATAGATTCATCAAACACAACATGAGGCGTTTCTTCCACAATTAGGGTTTTGCAGTTATACACTCTGAAAGCTCTACTGATTTGGGAATATCCAAGAAATATCCCCTCATCAGCTTTGCTGTCAAAAACTTTTAATTGCTCTTTCCCATTATTGTGAATGAAACACTTACAACCAAATATGTGGAAATATGACACTTTAGGCATTCTTCCTTTCCAGAGTTCATAGTGGGTTTTGCCTTGACCCTTAGTGATTAAACATTTGTTCTGAGTATAGCATGCAGTGTTTATAGCTTCAGCCCAAAACCTCTTAGGTAGGTTAGAATCAGCAATTAAAGTCCTAGCAGCTTCTTTTAGAGTTCTATTTCTTCTTTCTGCAACTCCATTCTGCTGAGGAGTTCTAGCTGCTGAGGTTTCATGAGCTATCCCATTTAGGGTGCAATACTCATTGATATATGAATTAATGAACTCAGTGCCTTTATCAGACCTTATTTTGATAATGTTAAGACTCTTTTCATTTGACAGTCACTTTAGTAGTTCAGGGAGTTTGACTTGTGTTTCCTTCTTATTAAGGAGAAAAACTACCCAAGTAAACTGAGAGAAGTCATCTACTACAACCAATGTGTATTTTCTACCATTTATGCTTGTTGGGGGTAATTGGTCCAAATAAGTCCATATGTAGAAGTTCAAGTACCCTTTCAGTAGAGATGACTGGTTTTCCCTTGAATGAGGCTTTAATCTGTTTTCCTTCTTGGCATGGTTTACAAACATGCTCTTTAATGAAAACCTCATTAGGTAATCCTTTTACTAATGCATTTCTCGCAAGCTTGTTCATAGATTTAAAGTTCAAGTGATTTATCCTTTTATGCCATAACCAACTTTGTTCACTAGAGCTCTTGGCAATGAAACATGCAGCATCAGTAGACTTGTCCCAGTCAGCAAAATACACATTTCCCTTTCTTGTTCCAGTCAGTAGAGTTTGTTGAGTTTTATCTTTAATTAAGCATTTTCCACTTGAGAACTCAACATTAAAACCTTTATCACAAAACTGACTTATGCTTAGCAAGTTATATTTGAGACCAGGCACATAAGATACATTGGATACCTTGATATTACCAATTATCAAGGTCCCATAACCTTTTGTTACTGCTTGTGAGCTTGTCTCCAAAGGTGACATTTGGGCCTTCTTTTTCAGTGAAATCAGTGAGGAGTTCTTTGTTTCCAGTCATGTGCCTTGAACATCCACTGTCAAGGTACCATGCTGACTTTTTGCTCATACTCCTCATCTTCTTGTGGCCCATAGGTACCTGCATTTAACAAGCTTTAGGTACCCTTTGAATTTTGGGTCCTGAGAGGTTAGTTGTACCTTTAGGAACCCAAACTTGCCTAATTACCCTGATTGATTCAAGGTGGCTAAGTTGTTTTCCTTGTGCATCAACATACACTGTCTTTCCCTTAAATGCCTTTGGGAAAGTATGTGTGAAAGTGTTGACTCTGTAAGTTTCAGGAGAGTTGTCAAGTCTCCTGAACTTATGAGTTCTTTGTGCAGCTTGAGGAAATCTTTGAGGACCATTACCCTTTGGCATGGAGGGTTTTGGTTGTCTCATTTTATTTTGCCAGTGAGGATAGTTTTCCTTAGGTCTGTTCAGCTGAGGCTTCCTCAGTAGAGTTGGCCTAGGCTGATCATACCTTGGATAACTCCCCTGAACATTGTTCAGGAGAGTTGCCCTTCCATTGGGTCTACTCTGCTGACCAACATTCCTCTTGTGTTCAGGGACTTTGGCATTTTCCTTAGGTTTGGGCCTAGTCTCCTGAACCACTAGAGTTGGTCTTTCATTCATTTTGCCCTTCCCTTTGTTCAGTGGCTGAATTACTTCAATTTCAGCTTGTTGTGCCACTGATTTAACAAAGATTTTCTTAGTGTTACTTGTGGAAGCAACACTAAGACAAGGTGAAGATTCAAATGGATCAAAACCTAATCCACTTCTTTGAGCCATAGGTCTTTGATAACTTTGAATTTCCTCTATTGCTCTAGAGGATTTGTTCAAAGCAGACATCTTTAATTTCAGGCTCTCTTCACTTGATTTAAGAATATCATACTCATGTGAGAGGTTTTCAAATTTTGCTTGAAGAATTTTTTGTTCAAAATCTTTTCTCTTCTGCGTGAGTAGTTGATCATCAATCTGTCTTTGTTGGTCAACTATCCTGAGATTTGCTTCCTCAAGCTCTCTCAAGATTTGTTGATACAACTCAGTAGATTTAATATCAACTACTGTCTCAGCAGGTTTTGAAAGCTCAATTGAAAGTCTTTCATTTTCTCTCACACAGTTGTCATGAAATTCTTGTAACTTAGTGAAATTTTCCATCAACTTCCCAAAGGAAAGTTTCAAGTTGACTTCACTAGTGTTTTGTGATAAGAATGATGGTGAGCTAGAAGTGGAGGATACCTCATCATCCTCAATGGCCATGTTGCACACATCATCATCATCATCACTATTTGAGAACAGTCCATCCGAAGAGTTGAAGCTTTCAGCACTATCAGATTCATCACCAGCCATCATGGCTTTTCTGTTGGTGAACTTTCTATCTCTTTTGGCTTGCCTTTCTCTTCTTTCCTTAGAGCTGAGTTTAGGGCAGTCATACTGGAAGTGCCTTTTCTTCTTGCAGTTGTAGCACAGATCCTCATCATCATCTTTCTTTGAATCATCTCTTCTTCTAGATGAGGAGGGTTCAGCTCTGTTGGACTTTCTCCTTTCAGAGTACTTATCCTCTGATCTTTTCTCTTCAGGCTTCTTGTCCTCAGCCCGTGCTTCAGGAGAGTTGTACCTTCTCCTGAATTTGTTGTCTTGGTAGAATTTCTTGTATCTACCAAACCTTGAGTTGAGTTTGTCAAACCTCCTAGCCATGAGGGCCATCTCTTCCTTCATTTCAGCCTTAGAGACTGACTTTGATGATCTTGGAGTGGACTGCATTTCTGGTTCAGTAGTTTTGGCTTTAAATGCCACTCCTTTGGTTGGTAAGGAAGATTCTTCAGCTGGCTTCCTTCTGTTCAGATCAAACTCATAAGCTTTAAGTTCAGAGAAGATTTGGTGCATGGGCATGGTGGAGAGATCCTTGGTGTTCTGCATCATCACAGCATATACATCCCACTTTTGAGTGAGACTTCTTAAGATCTTCAATCCAACTTCTCTCTTGGAGTACACCTTGCCCAAGGAGTTGATTTCATTCATCACATCTGTGAATCTACCAGCAAACTTGTCAATGGATTCATCTGGCTCCATTGAGAATTGTTCAAACGTCTGCACAGCCACTTGAAGCTTGTTCTCCTTTATCTTTTCAGTACCCTCACACATCTCTGCAAGAGTATCCCATATTTCTTTGGCTGTTGTGCAGTGGTAAACTCTTCCCATGATTACATCTGGAATTGTTTGATAGAGGGTATTCATAGCTAGATAATTCAAATTATCTTTCCTCTTTTCTTTAGAGGTGAAGTCATCTTCATCTTTGGGAATCACATCCCTTGTGTCTGCTCTTTGTTCATCAGTCAACCTGGGGTTAAGCTGAGTGAACACATAGGGTCCTCTTGTAATCACCCTCAGCATATCAGTGTGTAGAGATGCAAGATGAGCTCTCATTCTGATTTTTCAGAAATCATAATTATCAATTGAGAACATGGGTAACTTGTGATGTGATATATGGTTAACTGGATTGGTAGCCATATTTTCCAGCCATTGAACAGCAGGAGGAGGAACAACATTCTTGTTTTGTTCCAGATTTTGATCTTGGTTCTGGTTCTGGTTTTGATTCTGTTGCTGATTCCTGTTGTGTCCTCTTGCCATACACCTTCAATATAAGGGTTAGATAATAGATATGCACGATTTCAGAGAGATCAGTTCAGTGACCACACACAATATGTGATTTTGAAAATCAAGATGGATTTTCAGAAGCAGTGGTCTTTGAAACCCTGCTCTGATACCACTTGTTGGTCCTGAAAGAAGTATATAACAAGTGTATGGGGGGGGGAATACACTGGTATGCAATTTCTTTTCAAATTTGATCAAACCAGAGTTCAGCTAGGTTGTCTTGGACAACTCTGCTGATATGATTAACTCTTCTAAGATAATCAAACTACTAAGTACTATTGAGTACTTAGTTGAATAACTATCTAGGGGAGTTTTATGTGCGGAATTAGTGGTTGGCCCTTTGTTTTAAACTCCTTTTATATTCTGAAATCACTCAAGCAGTTTATCACAGTCTATCAGGGAACTTGTCCAAATCAGATTTGACACAGTTTGTGATATGAGTCTTTGAGAATTCAGTTTTGTGTGCAGTGTTGAATGTATGAAAGAACTTTGAATGTAAATCAACACAGTGGTTTATAGTGGTTCAGAGACTCAAGCTCCTACATTCACTTTCCCTGATTTAACAGGATAGTTCCTTCACTCTTGGAATTAACTTGTTTTATAGTGCCAAGGTGCACTTGATCAAGAACACCACTCCTTGGTGAATTGATCCCTAGGATTTCTAGAGTCCTAGTACCCTCTTCTCAACTCAGAACTGAACTGTTCTTCTCTCAACAGTCAGCTCCTACCACTTCTACTAGTACAACCTTTACACTTTTTCACTTGAAAGGTATAAGGGTTGAAGTAAGGTTCCAACTAATGAGATATCCTTTACAATGAAGGTCAGTGTATAAGGATAGGATATCTCTTCTAAGCTTTGTATGGATGTAGAATGAAGTTCAGCTTAGATGAAGTGTTTAAAGACTAAGAATGTCTTTTGAGGACTTTTGAAGCTTCAGAGTAGATGTTTAGTTGGATGTAGATTGGATTCTTTCAAATGGTCTTCACACTTCTGTTTTTATAGACAAGTTTGAGGATTTGCCAGTTGGAGAGGCAGTCTCAAATTGCTATAAATGTCTTCCTTGAGTTCTTCAATCTGGAAGACAGATTCTGATAGTGACATGTCCTTGTTTTGGGAAATAAACGGCTGTAACAACTTTGTCTTCATTCTGAGCACTCTTCCCAATGTTTGAATTCAAGATTCACATGGTCAAACATGGACATCTCTTCTTATCAACATTCCTGAGATAAGGACAACCTTCCTTATCACTAGGACAACTCTGCTTATCAGATTCAGCAGAGTTCACTTTAACAGCAGTGTTGGCTCTTTAGCTCTTCAGATGATTTGGCTCTTTCTCTTTCCATGACTTCTTAGAATAGTTCTTTGTGTATATGTCTTGGAAAAGTGAACTTGACCTCTTCAACATATTTGTCCTTGAGACAGATCTTGTTGGTTCAAGTGTACTGAGACAACTCTTCTGAACCATTTATTTTGGACAACTCTTCTGAGCTTTGTGTGATGCAGAAGATTGATGCTTTGATGATGCATCTTAACTCATGTTGGCATTCATTAAGTTGTCTTCAGACTGATTCCTCATGATCAGCATACTTGTCCTTCAGCAGACTTGAGGTCATTTCAGAACCTGAGCCTTGAGGGGACTATTGCAGATTTAAGCTATTAAGCAAGTGTTCCCCCTTAACTAGTGCATCTATTCTTCTAAGAGCTGCCTAACACATCAGCTTCTCTACTTGTCTTAGACTACATGTTCCAACATTCCTGAAACATGTTCATTCAATCTTGACTTATCTACTTGGCATGTCTCAAAGGGGGTTTTGGTATACTCATCAAAACTCATTTTATTCCCAACACGGGCGCACCACCACCAAATACTGCACCCACTTCGATTATGTTGACCCAATCATCAGACAAATAGGAGTTACTCTTCTCCACATGACATATATCAAAATTCGGCAAACTACCCAACCCAGAAAACTCTGTTGCACAATCATCTTGATTATTGCAATTGGACACTATGTCAACAAGTTTAACATGTATATTTGATAATTCATATTGGGATGCAGATGTATTCAAAGCAAGCTGATTTATCACAGAACTAGAACTGATAGTTTGTGAATTTTGCATGTCAGGTAGTAAGGCCTGAGATTGATTAGACTCTACAGAAACATCTACTAACTTCTTAGAGGATATCTTGCAATATTCAACCAAGCCGAATAAATCAATATCTGATGATAAAGAACAATTCTTTATGCAACCAATAGAATAACACATTCGTATATTAGGAGATGAGAGTATGCGTCATATACCAATTATTTCATTAAGAATATGCTGAATGGTGGAAGATTGTTGAACTGGGAATAACTTCATTTTTCCCTCATATTAGAACTTCAGAATCACAGAATATTCCATTTGTCGATTGTGATTTGATCCGCCAACTATATGGAACAATCGATTAGTAAACCCTAAAATGCAGTGAACGATGAATGATTGTTGAACGATTGAATGATGGAATTTTTAATTCTTGAACAAAAAGAAAGACCGATGAAACTGCAATGGTTCTGCAACAAATTTCTTATTTTTGGAAAGCAATGAAAATTAAATGGGTTGGTCTGCTATGGACTCGAGTGCATGTTGTGCACCCTAGTCCATGTTGCACTTTTCAGTTTACTGACTTACACTTTTTGGTAAATGGTGTTGCACTTTTCAATTATTAAACTGTATAATAATATTTTTAGTAATAATTGAAAAGTGCAACACCATTTACCAAAAAGTGTAAGTCAATAAAACTGAAAAGTGCACATGGACTAGGGTGCACAGCATGCACTCGAGTGCATACTAGACTTTACCAAATTAAATTGTTTATTGGTATACAAAAGGTAGTTATTCAATTAAGGAAATTTTGGTAGTGATTGAGTAATTATCGGTTGCTAAGGGGAATGAGAATTTAAATTCAAATTGTTATTCAATTTGAATAACAAATGCGTGGAAAATGGTATTTCAATTTCGAAATTAATTATATTAATGAATTAATATTGTTTTCTAAGAGTAAGGGGCATAATTGGGTATTAACACATCAATTTGACCTCATAGGATTGTTCTTCCTAATAATTAAACTCTTTCTAGTGCCGTTGTTTAGTTCTGGTCCACTATTAACATTATCATTCAAGTCTTTTAAACGACTCGATTGTCCTAAATTTTTTGGAAAGAATTTATCTAACGCTCCTTTTTGTGGTAAAATTAGTTGTTAGATCTCTTTCTTTTTTTTTTTGCCTTTTCTCACTACCAGATTCATGTTTTTTAGAAAACGTATTTATATTAAAAAGTAAAAATTGATAACTAAATGACAATAAATAATAATTCAACTAAAAAGTTAATGAAAAAGAAACAATAAGTCAAATAATCAATATTCAATAAGTACTAAAAAAAATAGAAATAATAAACAATAAATAAATGAATAATATAATCGTGATTATGGACCGTGTAACACTGAACGAGAAAGTCGAATGTCAAATCTCAAACGTAATCATCGATGTGATCAGATGTACAAATGAGATAAACCACAATAATATATTATATAGAATAAATAAATAAATAATGGATTGAAAAGTAAACTGTACTATGCTAGCTTATTAATTAGATTTAGATATTAGTAATAATTAACGCATTCAGATTAATTATTATATTTATCTTTTAATTTCTTTTTAAAATATTAATTATAATATTATTTATATATATATATTTAGAGAGTAGTGATATAGAACCAACCTTTGAATTTTGGGTTGGTCTCGTATGCACTCGAATGCATGTTGTGCACCCTAATCCATGTTGCACTTTTCAATTTTACTGACTTACACTTTTTGGTAAATGGTGTTGCACTTTTCAATTATTAAACTGTATAATAATATTTTTAGTATAATAATTGAAAAGTGCAACACCATTTACCAAAAAGTGCAGGTCAGTAAAACTGAAAAGTGCAACATGGACTAGGGTGCACAACATACACTCGAGTGCATACTAGACTTTATGTTGAATTTTTTTATGAAACCAGATTTATGAGGTGTATGCCACATCATCATCCACATAATTCATATTAATATATTTTAAATATAACTTAAAACAAACATTATCCATTAAAATATATTTTAATTTTTTAATATCTAATTTCCC
Organism: Galeopsis tetrahit; assembly: GCA_963675135.1. NCBI lineage: Eukaryota > Viridiplantae > Streptophyta > Magnoliopsida > Lamiales > Lamiaceae > Galeopsis > Galeopsis tetrahit. Next base: position 39,631,297 of record OY776122.1, read on the forward strand.
ACTTAACCTTTTAGTAAAAATTAGAAAACATCTCCAAAGCAAATCAAATTTTCATATGCACATCTTGAACAAGTTCTCAAAAGATTAATCCAATTGCTTACAGGGAATCAGAGACATCCCATAAATTTGAACAAAAATGGAATGGGATGAAATGGTAAAAACTACAAATTAGAAGATTTTTTTTTTAAACTACAAATTAAGTTAGAAGATAATGAGTTCCTGTCAACTAGCAAAATTATTATATTTATACCAACCTTCGAATTTTTTTATGGAACCAGTGAAATGTCACGCCACATCATCATCCACATAATTCTTATTAATATATTTTAAATATAACTTAAAATAAATATTATCCATTAAAATGTATTTTGATTTTTTAATATCTAATTTTCCACTTAACCCTTTAGTAAAAATCAGAAAACATCTCCAAAGCAAATCAATTTTTCATATGCACATCTTGAACAAGTTCTCAGAAGATTAATCCAGTTGCAGGGATTCAGAGACACCCCATTAATTTGAACAAAAATGGAATGAGATGGTAAAAGCTACAAAGTTAGAAGATTTTTTTTTTTGAAAAACTACAAAATTAGAAGATAATGAGTTCCGGTCAACGAGCAAAAATGCTCATGTTTTTTTCAAAAGGTGTGTATTAAGTCAAAACTCATTAATGGATTTTGTTACTCGATTTAATAGTGTTCTTATAAACCAACGACATAATGAGTTAGCAGCTGATCATGTTGACATAAATGAATGACCCAACGACCCCAAATGTAAGTCAATGTGACCAATAGAAAGGCAAATGACTAATTTGTACACAAATAAATTTTTTTTGTTCTTCCAGAATTGATGAGAGTAATGCATATTATATTAATCTTGAGTCTGGTTGCCAAGAGAATGAGAGAATGAGATTTACGTTGTTCGAAGGGACATCGAATTCTTTTATACAACAAGCAAGTCCTTGGAGTGGAAGAGTTGCTAAGAGAAATTAATACTAGTAGTCAAGAAGTGAATTCACGACTTTTTAGACGAGGAAGAGCATCAAATTATTTGTGACCCGTGAGGAAAAAGATTGATATTATTTGTATGGTTCTATACATGGTCTCATATTTTTTTCAACATACTTATATCAATAATTTTGACTCTCAATATGATTTTTTTTTTTTTTACTTAATGTTTTTATGGTTTGAATTTTGATTCAATATTAACATTTTTTTTATCATTTTATTGCTAAATTATAAATTATTTCATGGAACTTGTCCATTTAATACAAGTGAATTTTCTAATCACGACAACAATTAAGATGTGACATTTTTTGTTGAGAAAATAAGTAATAATTGTAGAAAACTTGATTTTCTTTGTGGGAGAAAAGGATTTTTCCAGTAAAAATAAATTGTAAATCAGAAAAAATAAATCGTTGGTGGTGGTGCAGATGAAAGATTTGATTTGCTTTGGAGATGTTTTTGGTTTTTATTAACGGGTTAAGTGGGAAATTAGATATTAAAAAATTAAAACATATTTTAATGGATAATATTTGTTTTAAATTATATTTAAAATATATTAATAAGAATTATGCGGATGATGATGTGGCGTGACACCTCAGAAATTTGGTCCGAAAATTCGGGACCCGGGGCGGTCGCCCTTCTAGCCCTGCCTCAGGGCCACCCCTGGCCATAGCATCCGTCGCCTGATTGGCCTCTTTGAAGACATGTGAGTATCTGATGTGCATGTCCTGCGTAAGCAGGTGGATCTGGCTCCAAAGACCCTGTAGACGCCAAGGGATGGAAGGCCTGGAACTCTTAAAAGTGTCAATCGTGAGGACCGAGTTCGATTCAATCCAAAGGAAGTGCCAACTCTAATCATGTGCATACTTGATGGTCATAAGAGCAGCAGCCAGCTCAACTTCAAGGGAAAGGCCCCAGTCCACCTTAGTGACAATTGCAGCCACGAAAAATCCCATGAAAGTCCTAAAGATCACCCTTGCATGTAGATTATTCGGGGAAGAAGCACCATCGTCCGTGTTAATATTATACCAACCCTGATCCGACAGAAACCATATCACATAAGCGCTGTGTCTCATCGGTTTATGTCTGCTCGAGACACCAAGAGCCCTGACAGTCAGTAGATCCCGAATCGTGCCGTCAAAATAACCCCCAGCTATGTTGTTGGCCTCATTAATGCCAGAAATGATTTGTGTCATACATCTCTTGATAGATGGCGAAACTTCGTCGAAAATCACTCTGCTCCGTAGAGTCCAAATGGCCCAAATAGCAGTGACGAAGCCCGCCCGCCAAAGCTCTAGAGATTGCGGACTCCACTGAACACTAGTGGCCTGAAGGAATATGTTTAGGAAGTTGATCCCCGTGTGAATCGTGACCCCAAACACGTTAGCCAAGTTGCTTAGAATCTCCAAAATGAACGGACAATGGGTAAGGAGATGGTCAAGCGACTCAGAATCTCTGCGGCAGAACATAAATCGACGGACCCTGAACCCCAAAAGATGAAAGCCATTCAGCCGTGGGCAGCTTGCCCCAAACCGCTCTCCAAGTCGCAATAGAACGACATGTGGGAATGAAAGAGCCCAAAATTCATGATGCCCAACTGATCCTGACTAGTGGAGATCTGAGCAAATCATATGCCATGCTGGAAGAGAGTTCACCTGAAAGTGAGCCCTCCCAAATGCGTCTGTCAGGAGTAGGGTCAAGGAAATTCCAGTTATTGTGCTTTCTGATGTTATTGTGCTTTCTGATTAAACCATTCGAGACCAAGAAAATTCGGCAAGTGGCGGTGGACGTGACGGTGGCTATGATGGTGATATGGCAGAAAGTGTTGAAGGAGGTGGTGATCATGAGAACGATGCTTAGGGTTTACAATTTAGGGGTTTAAGCTTATCTTATCTTATCTTTTATATATATATATTTTTTTTTTATCCTTTTAATTTTGGGATGTAATTTTCTCCCATTTTCCAATCAAATATAATAAAATTTTAGTTATTAATTTACTTTATTATATTTTGCAAAATAAACAACACCAATATACATAAATGAAACTAAATTACGTAAATTAACATTTTTTTTAATAAATTTAATAAAATTTAACTTTTAATTAAACCAATACAACACCACTACCACCGCTAACTTGACTTTGTAAAATAAACAACACGACTAGCTCTTCAATGGAAAATTAAATCCTTACAAATTTCATAGTAGAGATTAAACTTTATTACGGTTACACTTAGAAAAATTCAACTTGTCTTATAAAAACACGTATCAATTCCAAAAGGAAATCTAAATCACCCTTAGCCATAAGGAAATCAATTCCAAAAGAAAATCTAAATACAAATTTCAAATTGAAACCTTTTTCACTCGGGAAAATTCAGCTTGTCTTATTAAATTTCTAATGCTCATCAAAGGAAACCTAAATTAAACCCTAACAAATTGAATTTGTCTTGTAAAAATACCAATTCAACAAGGAAATCTACATCATGAAATAAATTACATTTGACTTAGATGAGGTAAAAATACCCATTCAATTAATTCCAGAAATTGTTACAAAACATAAGGTCGAAAAAAAATACAATATCAAAACCATATAATTTGAAAAAAAATACAAATATATTGATATGATGAATACTTGTTACAATTGTAGAATGAACACAAAAAAACAGGCTTGCAAAACCACCGATGATTTTAGAAACAAATCAGAAAAATAAAAGTCCATGAAGAAGAATGAATAAACACCGATAATATTGCATAACTTCATTCCTAGGTCTTTTCGGCTCATAAGAACTTGAGGCCTCCTTCGTTTCATCTTCTTTCAAATTTAGTATAAAATTCAAATTTGATTCATATCTATACGACTTATGCTGAAAATACGTAGTGTATACATCGATAGCCTCTTCTTCAGTCCGAAAAGATCTGTACATGGATCCTTTGAATTCGAGGACATGTGGAGCACATTCACTCCAACCATCATATATCCCTACTCGTACGCCTTTGAAGACTACATAATATTTCTCAACTTTTTTTCCCGTTGTGCTAAACATTCTGAGATGTGAAGAAGATGCCGTTTTTTTTTTCTTTTGCGGTAGAAGATGAAGGAGTTCTTAGGGTTCTTATATTAGGTAGGAAGGAGGAAGGAAGATAGAGATGAATTAAAAAGGAAGAAAATAGTGTAACTAAATACAACATTGAAATGTGTTAGTGTAATTATTATTAGTCTTGAGAATATAACACAACTTAAAACAGAAAATGACTAAAATACAATTTTGGATATCCATATTTTGAATGTTTAACACCACCCTTCAAAATATAAGTCATTTTAGATAAATGCACATATATTAAGAAACTAATTGATTTCTAATTCTACCCTTAATTAATGTTTGTACTTTTAATGAAAAGAAGAAAACATTTATGTAAATATTTATTAATCTAGAAGGTAAATTTGGAAGAAATGCAATTAATTTGCATTGAAAATTGTATAATGTCATATAATTAATTTGTAAATAAAATGAAAGGTGAAAATTAATTATATTATTATTGGCTTTTAGAATTATTAATAATTATTCTTAAAATTGAAAAATAATATTTCTTTTATCCTACAATTGTTTAAACTTTTTCTTTATTCATCCATTTCATAATTGGTTACACATCCCAAACTGGAGGCCAGGGTGCATTATTTCTTGTTGTTGTGCAATTGATTACAATTTGAGTGTGAAATATCATACTTTGTTTGTTTAGAATTCTATGCATTCTCAGCTAGCACTTATGGCGTTTCTCATTGATTCTGTCGACTGTAGCTGATTTCAATTATTCTTCTTTTGAACCCACGCCACTGAATGGATTACTTTAAATCATTTTCCAAACAAATTTACAGTTTGATAGTATAATAATGTGTTTTAGTAATCTGTTGGGTGGAAACTTCCAACACGAATTCAGTATCGATCTGCCTAGCCTTTTTAATGTGTTTTCTAAATTGCAACATCAGCACCAGAGTTTTAAATCCTGCACGCCAACACTAACGCGCCAATAATTTCTAATCTTTTCCCGCCACTCATTAACATATTTATTATACACACTCTAAGCAGAAATTGCATTCTCAAATCCTTTAATTTATTCATTTCCAAAAATCTCATCATAGATGCCTACCCTAGTCTCACGGCGCTCATCTCCGGCGACTGAGAATGGAATTGCCGTCACTCCGACAAAAACCAGATCGAGATCCGATTCCGATGCTTTGATTGGAACGCCCATGCGCAAATCTCCTCGACTCTGCAGAAAAGACAGCCCTAGTTGTTCCCCGAAAATTGAAGTGAGCTCACCCATTGCGTCTCGCTTGCTTTTAATTGCGTGTTTTTTGCATTTGATTGCGGATGATGACTGGAATGAGATATTATTATACTTGTTTATTAAACAATAAATTTGCACTTTCGATTGTTGTTAGATTAATATTGAAGTCTTATGTGCATTGAATTGATTTAATTACTTCTGAAAACAGGTCATTCAGAAATGCCTGAAAGCCTCCTTGAATTTGAATAGATCGCCAGTGAAAAAGAGATTATCTGAGAATTTTCTGGAGAAACCGGCTTGGGACCCAAGAGGCAAGTGTTAATAGTCAGGAGTTTGCATTTTATATGTAATTTACTTGTCGTGGTTTATATGTGGTTGATGATTTTATGAGTGACTGACTTGTTAATCTTATTATATGTTTATGTAATGATAGTAGATGTGGAGCAATTGAAAGCAGTTAACGAGGCGCTACATGTATCGACTGCCCCAAAAACTATTTTGTGTCGTGAGAATGAGCAAAATAGGATATTGGATTTCTGCAAGAAATGCATAGAAGAAGACAAGGCTGGAAGTTTGTATGTCTGTGGGTGTCCGGGGACTGGAAAGTCATTGTCAATGGAAAAAGTAAAAGCGATGCTTGCTAATTGGGCAAATGAGGTACTGATCTTTGTAACTATTTCGGTTGCATCTAAGTCCCCTGTCAAATAAGATAAGACCATTAATAAAATGTATTGTTTGTCCTTGCAATGAATATAATGGTCTAGTGAAGTTCATTTTTCGTTTTTGGTCATCTATTTAATGCCATTAAGAAAGAATTTGAACTGAGAATGTCAATTTCCAATCTGGCAGCTAATGAGAATTTACATATATATTTAACTTTACATGGAAAATTTGATTGTTGTGGAAAGCTTTTGAAACTGATATAATTGTTTCCAGTTGGACTGTTGTTGTCTAAATGAAATTGACGGGATACTCTCTTATACCATCATACCTAAAAATCTATTCATACAATGTGTAATTGAGGCTTTCAGCCGGTAGTTGAAGCCAATTTGTTCATTGTCCTTGAAAAAAAAACAAAAGTTTTATTTCTTCATTAATTGGGAACTCCAATCAGCTTATGTTCAGAATCTTGATTAAGGAATGGATTTGTACATGAGTTCTTTCATTTATGATCGATAATGTTCTCCTACTATCCTAAGATTGTTGTTTCTTGTCTCATTTTAGTATCTTTATATATTTCTTAACTATCATTGTTTTTTTCTTTTCCCCCTATTCCCTGGGAATCAGGAAGGTTTGCAGACACCCGATATATTATCCATCAATTGTACTTCTCTTGCAAACACGAGTGAGATTTTCAGCAAGGTACACTGATGCTTTGTATATATATGATTCCATATTCCATACCAAGACTAGCACATGTTTTGACTCACTTTGATTACAGATTCTTGGGGAAAATCACTCTCCGAAGAAAAATAGTTGTTCTACATCATCTTTGAAGCAGCTTCAGAACTTGTATTCCCAGAAGCAGTCAAATGACACAAAAATGACGTATGCATCATTACTGAGATTCTTGTCCCTTAATCATAGTAGAGTTTTGTGTTTACATAGTTTATTTCTTTGCTTTTTAAATGGTTGCCATGCTCAGGAAAGAAAGTCTAGTTTCTGAATTATATTGTTTCTTACAATGTAAATTTTATCACCTCACTTAATAACTTAAAATTCATCAACAGGCTTGTTATAGTTGACGAATTGGATTATTTGATTACCAAAGACCGGGCTGTGCTTCATGATCTTTTCATGCTAACAACTATGCCATTCTCCAAGTGTATTTTACTAGGTATGTGAGTGGTACTTGTAAGGCTCACATTAGTTCTTTAATCTTGGGAGTTGGTTTGACCTCTTTGCTTTGTACTGACAGGGGTTGCTAATGCTATTGACTTGGCTGATAGATTTATACCAAAACTGCAGTCTTTAAATTGTGAGTGCTCGTTTTTGAATCAGTTCAGTATAGTATCTTCTAATGCTTAAATTATGAATTTCTAGCTGATTTTTGTTTTCCTCCATAAAGGAATTTTTGTTCAGTATAGTGTATTAATTTAATTATTTTTCTAGGTAAACCTAAGGTCATAACCTTTTCTGCCTACTCCAAGGATCAGATCATCACTATTCTTCAAGAAAGACTGACGGTAAACTTTAAGCTCTTATTTAGATTAATAAGCATTTTGGTTGTTTAACTTGATCATTGTTATTCTATAGTATAAAAAAAAGGAAACAGAACTTTTAAGTGAAGCATCATGGGATGTATTAGATATCAGGTGGGTCATACTTTCAAAATCCCAATGCAAATCTACAACATCAGACCACCTTTTCTAGGCCTTTGTGCTCTTTTAGAAACTAATCAGCTCTTGAATATCTAAACAAACAAATAAATTAGATCAGAAACATAAAGGAATGTAAAAGAAATGAAAGTTAAGAAGAATGCTCTAACTTTTTCAAATACCATTACCATTCTAATATAACTGATTCAAACAGGCACTTCCTTATACTGTCTTCCAGCCACATGCATTGGGACTCTGTGCTGGGGTGAGCTCAATTGTTATTTTTCAGGAATACGAAATTTTAAATATTTCCTTGCTCTTTCTCACTAGTGGTGCTCAAGGGCAAATTTGTCATCTCGTATATGCTCTGATAACCATGCTTCTATTGCTGCAGAGAGTTGCTGCTGCTTCTGGAGATATGAGAAGGGCTCTCGGTGTTTGCAGGTTGATATTTTGAGTGTTATGTTTACGATTTTCTTTGTATTTTAGCTTTAACCAACTTCAAAGCAAAACACTTTCACACATATACTAAAGTTTAATGAACTTTTAGGCAGTGGATGACTAACTATTAAGGCCACATAATGCTTCTATCCACATTGGACTACAACATCAATAAATTCTCCATGTTTGTTTCAGGAGTGCGATTGAAATACTAAAAGCTGAAAGAAGAGAACCTATAAGCCCCATAAGATCAACCAAAGCCTGCTGCATGTGGTGTGATTCCTAAAGAAGCAAATAACATGGTAAGCATTGCCGGTTATATATTCAAACATCATTCTTTATGCCACAGTATTCAATAAATCCATCTCTAACATTTAGTTCTAGATTATATTCCTTTATTTTATTTCAATGTTTACAATCTGGTTTATGCAACATGGAAATTCTCCATATTCAAATAACATTTTGGGTTTTGTTATAGGTGAGGATAGATCATGTTGCTTCTGCATTATCAAAGGTGTATAAATCACCAGTAGTAGACACTATTCAATCTCTGCCGCAACATCAACAGGTGTGCTCCACATTCCCATCATGAGATGATTATCTATTCGTTTAATTTCATCTGAAGACCATTATTCTTCATTTCTGATTCAATCACCAGTGTGCATATGAATCACAATTCTACATTTTCTTATATCCATTTTCATGTCTTTTTAATATAGGAAGATTTTTATTTTTTTTATCAGATCATACTTTGCTCAGCTGTGAAGCTTTTCAGAGGAGGAAAAAAGGATACGACTCTTGGAGAGGTATGCATTGCTGACAACCAAATTTAGGACCATAATATTCTCTCATTGTGAATTAATCAAAGCTATTTTTCTATTGTTGCAGCTGAATAAATATTATGCGGATGTTTGTAAATCAACTTCAATCCCTCCAGTGGGCATTATGGAACTTTCAAGTTTGTGTAGGGTGCTAGATGACCAGGTAATTAAAAAACACTTTACATACACATTCATAATATTATTATTATTATTATGAGATTGTATGGACTTATGAATGTATGATCAAATTGCAGGGAATTCTGAAACTAGGACAATCACGAGAAGACAAACTAAGAAGAGTGACATTGAAGGTTGATGGTGCAGATATTGTCTTTGCACTTCGGGTATGTATATATCTTTTCCACTTGTATATATCTTTCTTAATGGCCAAATATTCACCATCGTAATAATGTTTGGTTTGGTAACAGGGAGTTCGATTCTTTCGCAACTGTCTGCAATGATTTCTCCTATCCTTTGCTCGCTCTCATGTGGTCGGTCTAATTTGGTTAGTAAATTTTACTTGATATACTTTTTGGTATATCTGAATTATACAAACTTATTGGCTCATTTTTTGTATTTGCACCAGTACAGGGAAAATATCTCAAGTTGCTCCAAGCCTCCCAACGATTGCAGTAAAAAAAAGAAGGTTAAATTAAAAAAAAAAAAAAACTTGAAGCAAAATGGCTGCTTCAGAATTAGGAAAATATCAGACAAGAAGATGAGAAGAAAATGTTGTGAATTTTTGAGCACCCAGGCTTTACAAAATTGACATAAATAAATAATAAAATTATAAATACAATTAAATTAATATTTACACAACGTCTTCGATTTTTTCTCTTTTTTAGTAGCTTTTCAAAACAGGCAGGTTCTCGAAATCAACAGCAACGACCCCATCTCACGAACAATAGGAACAAAGTTAAAGTCGAGTCAAGAAAACTCTTTTCCCGCAAAACGAATACGTCTCGGCTAGTGCTCACAGTTTGACATAACGTTTTAAAAGGTAAAACGACTTTCGCCTCTATACGAGCAACACCACAACGTATAGAATTCCAACAAACTGAATCGACACGAAAACTGGACTGCACTCTATATGCTCGATGCAAATATGTATGATGTTATGATTTTTTCTATGAAATCAAGTATCGTGTCTCTTTGTGTGAGTATGCAAGTGTGTGTGAGTGTGCAAGTGTGTTTGAGTGTGTTTGCAACATAAAACATGAACCCATTTCAAAAAAAAAAAAAAAACATAAAACATGCAACCTATTTATAGGCACGTTCCAACATGTGAGGGGTCTCCACATTTATTATGTCATTCATGCTATTTGTAACGCCTTGCGGTTACAAGATTTAAGTATGACATTCATGGTTTTGTAACTCCTCTTCGGTTACAAATTCATTACTGAAACGTCTACGAACCTGGACAACCGAACGTCCAAGTTCATCACAATTTGTAACGTCAATGTACCAAGACATCTTCAACATTCAAATTCGTTATAGTTCAAATTCAACTTTTAAATTTCTTTGAGTTAACCCAATTTCAAATTGGGTTTCAACTTTCTGTAAACTTGATTTGTATGAACCAAGTCCAAATATTTAAGTTCCAAAATTATAGATGGGTCTGAAAGCCCAAATTTAAAACCCACGAGTCACGAGCTCAAGACTAGGCCCAAACTCAACCGAACGAGCACACACGTGCATCCGTATAGACTATTGGATTGCTCCTTAGTCATTATTATTTGAACTATTGTAACACCCTCCTATTTATAAGGAGTAATTAGTCCATTAAACTTTCAAAGTTTCAATGTGGGACAATTACCATAATATAACACTTTATCTCATAAAGTGTATTATTTGACATTTCAACTTCGTAAATTAATTTCCCACTCACCGAAATTCGATTTTAAATACACTACGAACATCTACTCCGAGAGTAGAACAATTTGATGCCATTTAATTTTCTTGAAATTACATTTATAGCTCTCAATAAATTGGTCAAAGACGAGTGTTCTCCACTCTCATATTAAAATCAATTAATTAAAACTAATCAATTTCAAACCAATTTCTCCAACACATGTAACTTATTTTACATTCAAGATAGAGAATATACAATGAAGGATATTTTTATTTAAAGTTTTGATTCATTTCTGTAGTTCAAACTTGCATTGTTGAAGAGGAAAGATATCACATTCAAAATAAGAGCAAAAATATTCCCACCTACTCTTGTACCTTTCCTTTGACATTTACAGAAGAAATTGTAGGGAGAAAGAGAAAAACTCTTTCATCCAAAAATTGTCCTCACAAATCTCTCCTTCTCTTCCGCCGCCGCGAATTTTCCTATCCAGTTTCCTACCGCCGTCACAGCTCCGCCATCAACCATGGGTGATGTTGCTTCTGATTCTGCCATGGAATGGATGTTGTTCAGAGACGTGTCATGTTTGAAGACGAGTGCGTACATATTCTCTCTTCGTTTCCAATTCTTAACTTTATTCACCCTTTTTTCTCGTATTTGAAATTGAAGTGGATTCGATTCGAGTGTGCTATTGATTCTACAATTTTGACCTTTTTAAGTCTTCATCAGACCTTGATTCAGAAGAATAATTGAAACCTTCTCTGTACCGTATGATCTGTTCCAATTATTAGTTGGGCAATTTGTTTGATTTTTAGAAGGATGAAGAACTTCTCATCATCGATGGTTTAGGGATTCAGGCAAGTTGATTCTGCTGGGATAAAATGACTCGTGCTCTTTTTGTTATTTAAATTCTTTAAAAATTAAACTAATTACCTATGATATGATAGCAAGTAATAAGAGATGGAGTAATAAAGATCAAATTCTTAACATTTGTAAATATAAAGAACAAATTTTAAAGTAGAAAGATATAGAGTACGAAAATCAAAATTAAGGGACAAAAAAAAAATGTATTTTCCCTAAAGATAATATAATATTTTAATAATATAAGGTTAAAAATGTAATTTTAAAATTTTATATTTTTATTAATTAAATATAAAAATAAAAACGTAAAACACCATACAACACATACGTTGAATATATACAATACATTATACAAAATGTAACATGTCATGAAACTTAAACCTTTAGATTTGAATTTTAATGGTTCAGATTAACTGACTATGGTAGTCATTACGATATCATACGACACCCTAACTACATGCAAAAGATCCCTTCTTAGTATACAATTAAAGTTTAAAAACTTATGTTATATAATTAAATTTAATAAATGAATAATTTCATTTCATTTTAGTATCTTGTGTAATATAAAAATTTTCGATTTTAGATTTAGGGTTTAGTACCTTAGGTTAGGGTTCGATACCTTATTGACATTCAATGTATATATGTAAATTTAATGAATGAATGAATCAATCTTAATTTAAGTTTAATATATTATGTAATATTTAAAATTTAATTTAAGGTTAAGAGTTTAGAGTTTTAGTAATATTTAAATACAAAATTTTCCATTGTTAGGAGAAAAATTCAAAGAAATACACTCTTTGTTCAAATATTAATCATTTGTGTTTAAATATTTGTCTTATTAAAATATTCAAAATCAATTTCAATTTAAGTTTTAGTAACTTATGTAATATTCAATTTTCAATTTAAATTTTAGTAACTTTTGTAATATCCAAACTCAATTTTGATTTAAGGTTAATGTTTAGTACCTTACCTTATATTTCCTCCGTTCCAAAGAACATTTCACACTTTTTTTTATCCTCTTATTATTCAATAAATATAAGGTACTAAACCCTAAATTGAATTGGAATATCACATAAGTTGCTAAACTTAAATTGTATATAAGGTACTAAATATAAACTTTAAACCTAAATTGAGTTTGAATACTATATAAGTTACTAAACTTAAAATTGAATTTGAATAATATTACATAAGTTACTAAACTTACATGTTATACAAGTTATCAAATATAAACCTTAAACCTTAATTGAATTTGAATATTACATAATTGAATTTGAATATAACATAAGTTACTAAACTTAAATGGTATACAAGATATTAAACGTAAACCTTAAACCTAAAACACATATTTGAACACAGAGGGTGAATATTTGAACAAAGAGAGTATCTTTTTGAATTTTTCTCCTGATAACTGATTTAAGTAGAAAAAAATTGAAAAAAATGTTAAGTTGATTTATTTTCCTAATATATGTAGGTGTATTGGGTTAAAGCTAACAGTTGAAAAAATACTCAAAGCTATCAACAGAAGAAATGTGATTCTTATGATTTACTATTAACTTTACTTCAATTTTAATCTCAAGATTGACATCGAGAACACAACGTAATAGAAATAAAACACGATACAAAACAATCATAAATAGATACCCGTTATAAATAGGAACAAGTCAATCTCTTAGTACCTTACCTTATATTTCCTCTGTTTCAAAGAACCTTTCACACTTTTTTTTTATCCACTTATTATTCGATAAATATAAGGTACTAAACCCTAAATTGAATTGGAATATCACATAAGTTGCAAAACTTAAATTGTATATAAGGTACTAAACATAATGCCATAAACCTTAAACTTAAATTAATTTTGGATATTACATAAGTTACTAAACTTATATGTTATACAAGGTATCAACCTTAAACCTAAATTGAATTGGAATATTACATAAGTTACTAACTTAAATTGAAATATATATAAGATACTAAACTCTAAACCTTAAATCTTAAATTAAATTTAAATATTACATAACATACTAAATTTAAACTTAAATTGAAATTGATTCATTCATTCATTAAATTTACATATATAAATTGAATTTAAAACATAAGGTACTAAACTTAAATGAAAAATTGAAATTGATTCATTCATTAATTAATTTTTCATATATAAACTGAATGTTCATGAGTTACCAAAACTTAAATTGAAATATTACATAAGTTGCTAAACTTAAATTGTATTTAAGTTACTAAACATAAACTTTAAACCTAAATTGAGTTTGAATACTATATAAGTTACTAAAACTTAAAATTGAATTTGAATAATATTAAATAAGTTACTAAACTTATATGTTATACAAATAATCAAATATAACCTTAATTGAGTTTGAATATTACATAATTGAATTTGAATATAACATAAGTTACTAAACTTAAATTGTATACAAGGTATTAAACATAAACCTTAAACCTAAGACAAATATTTGAACACAGAGAGTGAATATTTGAACAAAGAGAATATTTTTTTAAATTTTTCTCCTGATAATGTATTTAAGTAGAGAAGAATTGAAAAAAATGTTAAGTTGATTTATTTTCCTAACATATGCAGGTGTATTGGGGTTAAAGCTAACACTTGAAAAATTACTCAAAGCTATCAACAGAAGAAATGTGATTCTTATTATTTCCTATTAAATTTACTCCAATTTTAATCTCAAGATTGAAATCGATAACACAACGTAATAGAAATAAAACACGATACAAAACAATCATAAATAGATACTCGTTATATATAGGAATAAGTCAATGTCTTATTAACTTACCTTCTTTCCTCCGTTTCAAAGAACCTTTCACACTTTTTTTTATCCTTTTATTATTCGATAAATATAAGGTACTAAACCCTAAATTGAATTGGAATATCACATAAGTTGCTAAACTTAAATTGTATATAAGGTACTAAACATAATGCCATAAATCTTAAACTTAAATTAATTTTGGATATTACATAAGTTACTAAACTTATATGGTATACAAGGTATCAAACATAAACTTTAAACCTAAATTGAATTGGAATATTATATAAGTTGCTAAACTTAAATTGAAATATATATAAGGTACTAAACTTTAAGCCTTAAATTTTAAATTAAATTTAAATATTACATAACGTACTGAACTTAAACTTAAATTGAAATTGATTCATTCATTCATTAAATTACATATATAAATTGAATTTAAAACATAAGGTACTAAACTTAAATGAAAAATTGAAATTGATTCATTCATTATTTTTTCATATATAAACTGAATGTTCATGAGTTACCAAAAATTAAATTGAAATATTACATAAGTTGCTAAACTTAAATTGTATTTAAGGTACTAAACATAAACTTTAAACCTAAATTGAGTTTGAATACTATATAAGTTACTAAAACTTAAAATTGAATTTGAATAATATTACATAAGTTACTAAACTTATATGTTATACAAGTTACCAAATATAAATCTTAAACCTTAATTGAGTTTGAATATTACATAATTGAATTTGAATATAACATAAGTTACTAAACTTAAATGGTATACAAGGTATGAAACATAAATCTTAAACCTAAAACAAATATTTGAACACAGAGGGTGAATATTTGAACAAATAGAGTATTGTTTTGAATTTTTCTCCTGATAATGGATTTAAGTAGAGAAGAATTGAAAAAAAAATGTTAAGTTATTTTATTTTCCTAATATATGTAGGTGTATTGGGTTAAAACTAACAGTTGAAGAAATACTTTGCTTGTCTTCTTTTCTTGAGTTAAAACACTGTCTTACTATGTAGTTGAGGATATACCGTGCTCATTCATGAGATGTGTAATTGAATATAGCACGCTATGCCACTTTTTTTCCTTTAAATTTATTATTCTTACAGAAACAGATCGAGCGCAAGTATTCTATGCAGGCTATGCAGTAGAGTTTTTTTTTTTTTCCAATTTAACCACAAAATCACCAGGAAATTGAAATGATCTCATTTTATGGGATCAAATTTGGATAGTAGAGTAGTTATAAAACCAAAACTGTACATTCCGCCGAAAATACACTAAACTTGCTACTATTGTAAGAGAATAAGTAAAAATTATACAAACAACTCTGCATATTTGCTTTAAGAGGAGAAAATAGTCAATTCCATGGAAACAAGAAATCAACACCCGGTGAATTCGTTCAAGAAAACAAATTTCAACTCCCATCAGCTATTAACCTTCTTATCTGTTTGACAATCAACTACTGACCAGGTCTTTGATTTGCTTTCAAGTCAATCATCATTAAGAGCCCTGCTAGAAGGCTTAGAGAGCAAACATGTGCATCAAATGCTACCTTTGTTAGTCCATTAATTTTGACAATTACGTGAAGAAAAAATAAATTCGAGATCCTCTATACCAATTTGATAACGAATTTTAGTGCAAATATTCACAAAACTAATCTCTTGAATGAAAGAAAACAAAAATTATTCACTTTCCTATTGAATTGAGCAGGGGATGTTTTCACTTTTGACTTTTAAAAGCTGAAGTGCGCATATTTGCTGTGTTCCTCACAAACAAGAAAAATACTACATTCTCTCCCCCAAAAACACAACAAAATCTAACTTTTTTCCGATTTTTTTTTATCTGTATATGTACAGATCTAGAAACAAAAAACAAACACCACAAATTTAGAAACAAAAAATCAAACACCACAGATCTAGGAACAAAAAAATAAAAAATCAAACACCACTCACCTGGACAAGTCACGGCGGCGGATGGGATAGGAAGGGTGCGGGACAAGGCTGTTCACGGCTGGGGTGGGTTGTGCGACGGGGGTTGGGCAACTCAAGGTAGGCGACGGGGGCTGTACGTCGGGGGTTGGGGCGGTCGGGCGGGGCTGTGAGGCGACGGCGACGTGCATCAGGGTTGGGGGCGGGGCTGAAGAACCTACCGCTGCAATGGAGACTCACGGTTCCGAACTCCGCAACATATTTATCTTTGTGTCACCGGAAAGAACCGCCGGAAAGAACCTACCATTTGAGTGTTCTTTTGGATTTTTTTTTTTTTTTTATGGAGTGAGATTTAAAAAGAAAAGAGAAAGAAGTATGGAGGAAGATAAGTCATTTCACGAGAAAAAAAAGAGAGAAGTATGTCAGTGAAGGGACATAAATTTCTGAAATAAATAAATAAAGGAAATTAAGTAGAAGGGCAAAAGAGACAATGTATGAAGAATTTGAAAATTAGTTGTAGACCAAAAAGTCAAAGGGAGTAATTTGCTATAGGTTGGCCAAAGTGGGAGCCATTAGTAAAAAATCTCAAGTGAATTTAGTGGAGATTTTGAGGGGTAATTTTGTAAACTTTTATTTATAAAGTAAATAAATAAGTTGACTTTTGTGAATATGTAGAGAAAAAATAATGACATTTATGTAAAATTGAGGATATTGTGAGGGTGAAATTTATAAAAGAGTTTTCCATTTTAAGGGTGTGAAAGTTATTGTGGGACATCCTGAAAAGTAAAGTGTGAAGGTAATTACGGAGGGAGTACTAAAATAATTTTTTTATGCAAAATCATAAATGCATTTGGTGCATGATGCACTCGCTGTACGTTTTAGTTATATTAGTTTGCACGTTTCACTATTGTGTTCATGTAATTGGTGCTCATGAAACTGACCCAAAATTTCGAGAGCCAATGAAGGATTATTGAATTTTAATATTTATAATGGACTAGTCTTTTGTGAAATATTGCATATATGCATTTCAGTCATTCACACTCACATTCTTTATAAATACACCCAGTGACAGTTCAACCCACATTTTTTATAAATACACCAATTGACAGTTCAATTCACACCCATTTTTTTTATAAATACACCCACTAGCAGAAATATTTTTTATAAATACACACACTAGCAGAAATTGTACTTAGTCGTCTTCTCCGAGCAGTTTTTGGCCACCCGAGGCCGCGGCCGAACGCTGCAATTTACGACGGCCTTAATATTTAAATATTTTCTATTTCTTTAATTAAATATTATTTAATTATTATTATGGATCGAGGTTATTTTATATTACTACATGCAATAATATATGTTACTATATGTTTTAATGTGAGTTACTTAATCAATAAAAATTCTAGAAAAAAATACTACATAAAAGAATCGGTATTACTATATAAAAAATTATATGTTACTACATACTTCAGTTTGAATTACTACATTGAATATGCGTTTGTTACTATATGTAACTTTATCAAATGATTTGCATTACAACATGGTTATTGTGTTTACTACATGCGATAGTATATGTTACTACGTATTATAATGTGAGTTACTACATTAACAAAAACACTAGAAAAAAACGGGTTACTAAATAAAAGAATTTGTATTATTATATAAAATAGTTTGTGTTATTACTACATAAAATAATGTGTGTTACTACATATTACGATTTGAATTACTACATTTAATATCCCGCGTTTGACAATAAAATAAAAGATAAAAAAATCACAGAAATTGACAAAATAAACGGGTTAAATTTTTTTGTCAAAATTAGAACCCAAACGGGCCAGTTGACAAATAAATTAAGAATTAACTCAAATGAATTAATGGTGGTCCAATAATATATATTTTCAGCCCATTGACTTAATAAGTCAATATTTTCAACCCAATTGACTTAATTAGTCAATATTGCATATAAGTTTTTGTGATTTATAATTCTAGCTAAATAATTATTCAAAACATCCTTAGACTACTTTAAAAAAAAAAAAGCAGTCTCATACGCAAGGCTCTCATGTAACTGGGTATATATGGGTGAAGTATGTAGACTAATATAACCAATGTTGTAGAAGTCAGGAATCGAAAGTCAGACGGATTTGCACCGCCTAGACCGACGCCTAGATTTTTTTATATATATAAATACAATTTTACCCTTTGTTCTTTTGTTCGATAGAATTTGGCAAAAAAACATAAAAAAAAAAACATTGTACCAATGCAAAGCTTTGATTATTACTTAGATACTATTTTTTCCTTAAAAAAATGTGAATGATTGTCCAAATCGAACTCTTGAACCCCCCAAAAAAGTTAATATATATATGGCTGCTTAGCCCGCCTACTGTCTAGACCGATTTTTCATCAAAAGCATCTAGAGAGGCAAAATTGAGTCGATCAGGGGGTGTCTAGCATCTAGGCGTTTACCTAAACAAATTTTTGCAACAGAGAATATAACTGAAATGTAGCATGCTAATATAATTGAAATGTACAAACTAATATAATAAAAAACGTGCACTAGATTTGACCTAAACGTGAAATTAAAACACGCAATCTATTATAACTGAAAACATGCCATGAGTTCATTTATTTATAATAAGGGAAAGTCTTATATGCACCATGGTGCACATGCTTTTTTTAACTGCTTTTCTCTCCTTTTTTCTTTCCCTCCTCCTCTTTTCTTCTCCCCCTAATAAAAATTTCTTCTCCGGCGACAAATTCCAACGTTACATTCACGCGGCATTGTTGGAGCAAATCGCTCCTGGCTTGCACACTATGTGTTTGTAAAATATCCCTAATGAGTTCCGAATAGTGGCGGATCTAGGATTTCAAATTCGGGGGTGCGAAAAATATTAAGTCATACGGTTCGAGAAAACTTAAAAAAAATAAAAAATTACATAACCTTCAAATAAATTTTTTTTTTCAACTTATACTCCTTTTATTTTCTTGAATTTGAGGTGAATTAAATGATGGGGTTGAAGAAGACTCCCTATCCATTGAGACTCGTCTATTTGAAAAAGTGCAAGGAGCTTCTTAAGATTTCATTCCCTTGAACATAAATTCTCGAAGATCGAATTATTTTTTCTTTGTCTTAAACTTCTTTAATATAAATTTATCTTTCGTCATTTTTTAGCTGAATTAGATAGTGAGTTGAAAATAATTAATTTAGCATAATGTAATAAATTAGTAATTATAATACAAACTCTAATTGCTAATTCATAACTTATTTCTAATTGAATTAGATAGTAAAATAATTATTATTATATAAACTCTAATTCATAACTTATAAGTTATAGACCAAAATAAATTTATTCATAAATTAAACACAGCAATCAAATTAAATAATAATTACTCCATAAATATAAAATATGCTTACTTGTATAGATTAAGTGTCAAGTGCAATTTATAATTCAGAGCAGAATGAAGAAAGTTATAAATTAACAATTAGAGAAATGGTTGCGAGTTCAGAGCATAATAGAGAAAGTGTAATATTCGTACTTGTATAGACTAAGTGTCAAGTGCATTTTATAGTTACAAACTTTTTTTCTGGCCTTTTAATTGTGGAGGTGCAGATTGGGTTGGCCTCATACAATTTTTTTTTAAACCTTAAATATAAAATAAAAAAAAAAAAAAAAATCTCAATTTGGGGGTACAACACTACTACAACTGTACCCCCAAATTCTATTCTCCCTCCGCCCCTGGTTCCGAATCGCGAGAAGAATCCAGGTCACCTGCCACGTCTTCATCATCAATATCACTCTCAAAATCAAGCTCTGCAGCGCTACATGATTCTTTAGAGGAAGTAAAAGATGCAATTGGATTGATGGTGGGCGGGGGCGTAGAGCTGAAAACCCTCCAATCAGAGGAACAACGGCGGACAAGAGAGCGAAGGCGTGTTGCTACAATAATATATGGTGATCTGAGATTGGAATAGCCTTTACTGCCGCAGAGTGCAAGGAGAAAAGAAGGTACGCCTCTCAGGTTTCTACTCATAGTGCGTATGAATCAAAGAACTGGGGAAAGGAGGCTTTGAATAAGAAAATGACCATGAAAATGTTGGAACCTTTTTACGCCGTGTAAACTGCAATATCGAAAATTTCAGAATAACAAATAAATACCACAAATAAGTCGAGTCAAGGGAATCCCTTTTTCCCACAGAACAGAATACGCCCAGGATAGTGCTCGACTGTTACGGCGTTCCGTTCCCAAAGGTAAAACGACTTTCACTTCTTACACAGTAGCACCACTGTATAAGAAGTATCGGCGAACGTACTTAGTACGAACTGAACACTCTCGGATATAAATCCGGCACAAGAAAGAACAGTGTAAGGCTTTCGGGAGCTTAACACACTACGTAGGGACGAGAGGAGAGTAGAAGGGCAGAGGGGCGAATTTCAGCGTTAGTTTGGAATGAGGGAAGAGTCTGTATTTATAGGCACAAGAAACCCTAAGAGGTTGTTGAGAAAATCGTGGGAATATTGAGAAAATCGTGGGAATATCACGAAAATATCTCTTACGTGGATAAGTCTTGAAGACTAAATCTTGAAGACCAAGTTCAACAATTAATTTCTCACTCACCTTAACTCGGTTTTGAGATATTAAATATACCACGTTCATCTACTCCGCGAGTAGATCGACTATATCACGTTCAATTATTTCTTAATTAACGTTTAGTCCGTCTAATTAATTAAATTAGATCAGGGTGTCAAAACCCAATTAATTCCCATTAATTCCAACAATCCCCCACATGAGTGAAAATCGTATCTATACAACATCAAACTCAGTGTTCAGTTCGAGTGACATCTCCATGCGTCAGGATAAGTGGTTTTTGGCCTTGAACTTTCCGTAGCCAAACACTATCGGATATACCGGCGGCTTAGTGGACGCGATGCCTTGAACTACTCCTCCATAGTGTATACCTAGACAACAGTGTCAGCACACATCAATCTTGTCTTCATAACGTTCTCACGTTTTTGTCCGTTTTGGCCATGGACGTCCTTTATGTTCATAAATGTTTGGTTGAAGCGGCCCTCACTTCTCATTTATATAGGTGACTTCCTTTCGAGTATCCCGTTATACTCTAGGAATCATTAAGAGTCGAAGACTCAGCCTTTACCACATCTTACGGGTCGTTAACACTTGAGATAGTGCTGTCCGGAATAGTCGTATTTTTCAAATGTTTTATCACTAACTTCCACAACTTCGTTTTCCCATTGAACCAAGTTCTTAGGATCTCCAGTCATCATGGTTGGGTTACCACTGCTTTAGTTTTTCTTGTGGGTTTTAGACCCATTCCTTCTACCAGCTTGTTCAATTGATCTCGATTTATGCTCTTCGTGAGCGGATCCGCTATATTGTCCTTAGTATTGACATAATCAATGGACATTACTCCAGTGGAGATCAATTCTCTAACGGAGTTGTGTCGACGACGTATGTGTCTCGACTTTCCGTTGTACATGACATTCGTAGCTCTCCCAATGGCAGCTTGCCTGTCACAGTGTACCGTCACCGATGGTATCGACCTTTTCCAACATGGAATGTCTTCCAGAAAATTACGCAACCATTCAGCCTCTGCAGCGGCTAGGTCTAACGCTATAAATTCTGATTCCATTGTGGAACGAGCAATACATGTTTGTTTCTTGGACCTCCACGACACTGCTGCTCCTCCAATAGTGAATACATATCCACTAGTGGACAGCGAGTCTTTTGTGTGTGATATCCAATTTGCATCACTGTATCCTTCGACTACAGCTGGATGTCTTGTGTAGTGAAGCCCATAATCAAGGGTGTACTTTAAGTATCTTAATACCCTTTTCAACGCTTTCCAGTGCTCATGACTTGAATTATTCGTGTATTGACTCAACTTGTTTACCGAACATGCAAGATCAGGGCGTGTACAGTTCGTGATGTACATCACTCTTCCAATGATCCTTGCGTATTCCAGTTGAGCCACTAGTTCTCCTCTATTTTTTTCAAGTGAACATTGAGTTCCAAAGGTGTCTTAGCAGGTGGATTGTCAAAGGCTTTAAATTGCTTTAGTACCTTCTCCACATAGTGAGATTGTGTCAAGGAAATTCCATTCGACGTTTTCGCTATCTTGATTCCAAGAATCACATCTGCTAATCCCATGTCTTTCATGTCGAAGTTTCTACTTAACATGTTTTTCGTATTAACTATGATATCGTGATTGTTACTCATGATTAACATGTCATCGACATATAAGCACACAATAACATATCCATTTGGTGTGTCCTTCACGTATACACACTTATCACATTCGTTAATTCGAAACCCATTTGACAGCATTGTACCGTCAAATTTTGTTTTGGAGCTTGCTTAAGTCCATACAATGATCGAACGAGTTTGCACACCTTTTTCTCGTTTCCAGGAGCAACATATCCTTCAAGTTGATCCATGTATATTTCAACATCCATCTTACCATTAAAAAATGTCGTCTTAACGTCCATTTGGTGTATTTCGAGATTGTGCAAAGCAGCAATAGCGACTAACACCCGAATGGAGGTGATCCTTGTCACTGGTGAGTATGTATCGAAGAAATCATACCCTTCCTTTTGTTTGAAACCCTTTGCAACTAGACGAGCTTTGTACTTATCAACAGATCCATCTGCTTTGTACTTTCTTCTAAAGATCCACTTGCATCCTAAGGGCTTACAACCTTTAGGGAGGTCAACCAACTCCCATGTGTGGTTTAAGAGAATAGACTCATATTCACTTTTTATGGCTTCTTTCCAGATGTGTGCATCTGGTCTTGCCATTGCTTCCTTGATAGTTTTAGGTTCTTCTTCCTCCAAAACATAAGTAATGAAGTCTGAACCAAAATCTTTATCAATTCTAGCTCTCTTACTGCGTCTCGGTTCTTCACTCTCTTGAGCGGAAGGACTAACAGTGTCGTCTGTTGCTTCGAGAGTTCTTTTACTCGAGCTATCTTCCTCTTTTTCCTTAAGAGGAAATACGTTTTCAAAGAATACTGCGTTCCTTGACTCAATTGTAGTGCCTTCTGTCATATCCGGTACTTCGGATTTGTGAATCAGAAATCGATAGGCACTACTGTTTGAAGCATATCCTATAAAGATACAATCGACGGTTTTAGGGCCGATTTTAACTTGTTTAGGAAGCGGTACTTCAACCTTAGCCAAACACCCCCACACTTTGAGGTAGTTGTATGAAGGTTTTCGTTTCCTCCATATTTCATAAGGAGTTTGATCCTTAATTTTATGAGGAATCTTATTCAGAATGTGGTTAGCCGACAGAATAGCTTCCCCCCACAAGTTCTGAGGTAGACCGGAGCTGATTAACATTGCGTTCATCATCTCCTTTAGGGTTCGGTTTTTCCTTTCCGCAACACCATTAGACTGAGGTGAGTAAGGGGTTGTCGTTTGATGTATAATCTCTGATTCAATACATAATTGTTCAAACGGAGCTACGTACTCTCCACCTCTATCACTACGAATTGATTTAATTCGAGTGTCCAATTGATTCTCTACTTCAGTTTTGTAACGTTTAAAAGCTTCTATAGCTTCGTCTTTACTCTTTAAAAGGTAAACGTAGCAGAATCTTGTACAATCGTCTATAAAAGTAATGAAATACTTTTTCCCTCCTCTAGTTTGTACAAACTTCAAATCACATACATCCGTGTGAATTAAGTCTAGAGGAGCAGCAGTGTTCCTTTCAACAGTTTTAAACGGTAGTTTGGTCATTTTTGCTTCCGTGCATATTTCACATCGTTTGGGTGTATCAACGTTGTCAATTTTAAATAAATCGAGATTTACTAATCGCTTTAAGGATTTTAGATTCACATGTCCTAATCTAGAATGCCATAAAGAGGAACACTCAACGATATGAGCAGAAGTGGAAGCAATTTCATTAATAACTTGTTTGCCTTTGGGGCTTACAACCATTGTGCTTAATTTAAACAAACCATTCTCGAGATAACCCTTCCCGAGAAAGTGACCAAACTTACTTAGAACTATCTTATCAGATTCAAAGACTAGTCTAAATTGATTGCTAACTAAAAGAGACCCCGAAATCAGATTCTTCCGAATGTCTGGGACATGCAGCACGTTCTTCAATATTAGCTCCTTTCCAGATGTCAGTTTAAGCACCACTGACCCAATTCCAGCCACTTCAGATGAGGCTTGATTGCCCATGAACAACTTTCTCCCATCAGATGGAGAGTAGTCTGAGAATGCAGATCTCTCCGAGCAGACGTGGCAAGTGGCACCCGTGTCCACAAACCACTCTTTCTTGTTGTCCACCATGTTGACCTCCGTCACCACTGCGGACATGTCTAAATCCGTAAGGTTCACATAATCTTGTACTTTCTGTTTGCCCTTTCCCTTATCGTCACGACGAGGTTGACGACACTCACTGGACCTATGGTTCGGTTTCCCACAGTTATAGCAATTTCCAGTGAATTTCTGCTTTGTGGCTGGACCCTTCCCCTTCACAATCTTAATTGTGTTGGCAGCAGACTCATTTGGACGTCTCCTTTTCCTTAACGGACCCTCTTGTTCCATCAAGTTAGCTTTGGCTTCAATCTGGAGGGCAGATCCCTTGCCTTCTCTCTTTCGATTGTCCTCCTCAATCCTGAGACGGATAATCAGATCCTCCAAGCTCATAAGCTTTCGTTTGTGCTTTAGATATGATTTAAAATCCCTCCACGATGAAGGTAGTTTCTCGAACACGGTTGCTACTTGAAAAGCATCAGGTAACACCATATCCTCAGCAGCAATTTTATGGAAAATAATCTGCAGTTTCTGGACTTGATCCACTACAGACTTGTTATCATCCATCTTAAAGTCGTACAGTTGTGAAACGACGAATTTCTTTAATCCGGCGCCTTCAGTTCTGTACTTTTTCTCCAAGGACTCCCACAGTTCCTTTGCAGATTGTATGTCACAGTAGACACTGTAGAGGGCATCAGAAAGCCCTCCAATAATGTGATTTCTGCATAGATAATCACCACTTAGCCACTGATCATAGAAAATCCTTTCTTGTTGGCTAGCACTTGCCTCAGGCTGTGTAGGTTTTGTTTCGGTAAAAAACCTATCCATTCCAAGCATGGTCAAGTAAAATCGCATCTTACTTTGCCATCTTTTGAATTCAGTTCCGAATTTTTTTTCCGGCTTTTCTCCTTGTACGCCCATTGGCCTCGGCCCAGGTGCAGAGAAGGTAAACATTTGATCCATCATGGGATTTTGGAAAAGAGGAATATGTGTGAACGGATCACTTCTGTTCTTAACCCTTTCCGCATGGTCATTCTGTTTTCCTATATCAGAACGGTGTGAAACAGATCGATCAGGAGACGTTTCCTTACTGGCATCGTTGCCAATATTCTCAATACTATGCATGACCTCCGTATTAGTGGGGTCAGCATCCATGTTATCATTGACATTCGACATTGCAGCAAATTAATTCAATTAATTAAGTCCGAAAAATATTAATTATATATTCGAAATTAAATTAACAGTATTCTGTTCTGCGATTATTGGAACCTGTTTACGCCGTGTAAATTGCAATATCGAAAATTTCAGAATAACAAATAAATACCACAAATAAGTCGAGTCAAGGGAATCCCTTTTCCCGCAGAACAGAATACGCCCAGGATAGTGCTCGATTGTTACGGCGTTCCGTTCCCAAAGGTAAAATGACTTTCACTTCTTACACAGTAGCACCACTGTATAAGAAGTATCGGCGAACGTACTTAGTACGAACTGAACACTCTCGGATATAAATCCGGCACAAGAAAGAACAGTGTAAGGCTTTCGGGAGCTCAACACACTGCGTAGGGACGAGAGGAGAGTAGAAGGGCAGAGGGACGAATTTCAGCGTTAGTTTGAAATGAGGGAAGAATCTGTATTTATAGGCATAAGAAACCCTAGGAGGTTGTTGAGAAAATCGTGGGAATATTGAGAAAATCGTGGGAATATCACGAAAATATCTCTTACGTGGATAAGTCTTGAAGACTAAATCTTGAAGACCAAGTTCAGCAATTAATTTCTCACTCACCTTAACTCGGTTTTGAGATATTAAATATACCATGTTCATCTATTCCGCGAGTAGATCGACTATGTCACGTTCAATTATTTTTTAATTAACGTTTAGTCCGTCTAATTAATTAAATTAGATCATGGTGTCAAAACCCAATTAATTCCCATTAATTTCAACGGAAAACAAAAAAGGTTACTAGTTTTGCCTGACCATGGGAACATTGGGGATAATGTTACTTAAATGGTTTTATTAACTGGATTGGAAAGAGGGGTTTGAGATCCCGATAAATGGGAAAGATGCAATGGATAATGCCATTGACATATTGCGTTGATCAGTTGATGAATCTGCCTCATCACGTCGGTAAGGTGGGTGCTTTTGTTCTGAATAATTTGTTTACTTGAAGTGATAATCTTTAATATTGAGGGCTAATTTGTTTACGGAAAAGATAACTATTATTGTTATAGGTGAAAAGTGATAATCTCTAATACTGAAAAATGATAATTTGTTTACTGAAAAGTGATACCTATTATTAGTGAAAAATAGTACTCCCTCCGTCCAATTTCATTATTCCCACTTTCCTTTTTTGGTTGTCCAATTTTATTATACCCATACCATTTTTAGAAACAATACTATTCATACTATTTTATTTCCACCCTCCTACCATCACTTATTTATCCACTTTGTCATTCACTTTATTCATAAACAATCATTTATTTACAAATGAATGGTAATTATTATTATTATTGAAAAGTGTAAGTATTTATTATTGAAAAGTGGTAACTATTATTAGTGAAAAGCAATAATCTCTAACACTGAAAAGTGATAATTTGTTTACTGAAAAGTGATAATTTGTTTATTGAAAAGTGATAATTATTCTTAGTGAAAAGTGGTAACTATTATTAGTGAAAAGTAGTAATCTTCTTAGTGAAAAGTGGTAACTATTATTAGTGAAAAGTAGTAATCTTTAATATTGAAAAGTGGTATTATTGAAAAGTGTAAGTCTTTGTTATTGAAAAGTGGTAACTATTATTAGTGAAAAGTGGTAATTTCTAACATTGAAAAGTGTTAACTTGTTTACTGAAAAGAAAAGTGGTAACTATTATTAATGAAAAATGTAACTATTGTTATTAAAAAGTGATAACTATTATTAGTGAAAAGTGGTAATATTTAATACTGAAAAGTGAAAGTGGTAATTTTACTATAAAATGGTAATCTCTTGGTAACTATTATTAGTAAAAATGAATAATTTTAATTACGGTTGTATTTATTTTAGTTACAAATATTTAAAAATAAAAAATCTGGTATATTTAGTTATAAATTGTAGTGTTAAAATAATAAATTTTGATTGGCAAGTCTTGAACCAACAACCTGATGAATGGAGATGCAAGATTGCTGTAACCGATTGGACAATGGTTACTTGCTTTATTTACTCGGTTCTACTAATACATATAAAATTGACCTGCACAGAAAGACCAACTCTTATAATAATAAAAAATAAAACTTGATAAAAAAATAATTAATTATAGAGAAAATATCAATTTTGATTACTGAACTTTACCACTTTTTAAATTTGATGTTGCTGTTAGAAAATCCGTCATTACTAACTGAGAAAAGATTTTGAGTCGACGAACTTTTTTTTTTGACATCATTTTCTCTCCTTTAATTCCTAAAACCTAAACCTCAAACCTCAATTTTTTTTCAAATTTTTACCGAATTTATCTTTCTGGTGTGTGATTAAGAAATAAAAAATCTAACAAATTAAATAATTTTGAGTTTGTAAAAAAAATGGAGATGTCTAAAAGGAACAAGGATGCTCCCCAATACAGTAAGTTTCTATAACTTTTATGGATTAATTAGTTTTGTTTACATTTTTATCAAAAAAAAATTGTTTTTTATATGTAGATGCAAAAAAAAAAATGAACCAACAATTTTTACATTAAAAGTTTTTCATGGTGGTAAAATGGTAGATGGTCGTTATAGGTATAGATTATTTTGACTATATTGATGCTGATATGTTTGAGTTAATTGAATTTCAAAAAATTTGCTAATCAATTAGGGATATAATAAATTTGTGAATTTTATATTTCTGAGATAAAAATTCAGTAAAAATTGAAGAAATTGTGTCAAAAATTGAAGAATTAGTAATTTCAAAAAATTTGCTAATCAATTAGGGATATAATAAATTTGTGAATTTTATATTTCTGAGATAAAAATTCAGTAAAAATTGAAGAAATTGTGTCAAAAATTGAAGAATTAGTAATGACGGATTTTCTAACGGCAATTGATACAAAATAATAACTGTGACCAATTTTGATAGTGATTATGTGTGTGACAAAATTTAAAAAATGATAAAGTTTAGTGACAAAAAAAAAAGATATTTTCCTTTAATTATATCTCCCTACATGACTTCTAAAAAAGGCCTCGTTTTTAACTTTTAAATTTCTGTTTAAATTTTTTTTTTTTTTATAACTTCGCGTAATTATTTAGTCGAGTCTCATACTAGTATATATATAGAGTCATAGAGAGAGTATTAAATGGGCCGAATATATTGATTGTTGACAGTTGGTTAAACCACCACATTGAATTGGACTCATGGAGGGAAAAGCCGAGGCACACGTTACACCTAACGACGACGTCGTTTTTTGCCCAAGACTTCCTCGGCTGTATCGCCTCTGTTTTTTTCTGCTGATTTCTCTTCATTTTTATCGCCTACTCTTCCTTACAAATCTCTTTCTATCGATTCAATTATTGTGGCAAATTCAATTGATTTTCCTTTTCCTTTGGTGTTTGAAATAATCATCAATGGCTTCTTTACCGTTCCATGTCCAAAGGTTTCTCCTCTGTTGGCTGCTTCCTCTCAGTCCACACAGCAACGACACCGTCTTGCCTCGTTTCCTCGATTTGAATCAAGATCAAATCCTGCATTCATCACAATTGCCCAATCCCAGGTTCTTTAGTTTTTCGCTCATTTTCATGCAAATTGCTGGCCGACAATTCAATTGTAGAAATAATTTAATTTCGAAAGAATTCCTGTTTTTTTTCTTCTAAATTGAAGAGTTATGGTATTATTGTTTATAATAATTGTAATTGCATACAGAAGATTTAGGCACTTTGTAACACTGTTGTGAGATTAAGCGGGTAAATGTCAGTTCTGCTTGCTTTTAGCTTGAAAGTTGAATGGGGGGTTTATTAAAAGTTTCTAATTAGGTGTAGGAGTTGTTATGAATAGTGTTTTTTATTAGCCCCAATCTCCTTAACTCATGAGATTACCTAAGCTGGTTCCATTATACTTCCTGATGAAGCCAAAAAAAGGGTTTATGGCCGAGTATCAGATTCATCAGTGTTTCAATGTCTTGGCGTTGCCTATAGAACGAAAGGAATTTACGCATTTAAGTAAGAAATATAAGGATTATCACAAATAGAGTATGTATGTGGGGGGAAAAGTGCTATATTGATATTTTATTAGAATATGCTAATTCCCTTTTCATTATCCAGGGGGGTCGTGGCCGGGCTCAATCAGATGTCTTTAAGGTGTGTGCTCAGCTAAATGAGGTAAGATGAATATCTATCTGTATTATAATTTTCTTTCAAAAGAAATCTTTGCTTGTGTCTGTCAAGCTAAGATTACTCAATACTTATCAGGCTGCGGTTGAGAAAAGCTCGAATGCTAATCCAGCTCTCGAGGCAGCAGTGTTCATGAAATCTGAAAGCCAAAATGAAATTCCCGATGCATCTTCGATTTCAACTTTTATGGCACAAGTGACAGATCTTGTCAAGTATGTAACCAATTTGCATAAGAATTCGATCATTCTCTAGATTGAAACTCATTTAGTTTTCTTGACATATCCAGGCTCGTTGATTCAAGAGATATTGTGGAGTTGCAGCTAAAGCAAATGGATTGTGAGCTCGTTATCAGGAAAAAGGAAGCTCTGCCACAACCTTCAGTTCAAGCTCCCGTTTATTATTCACCACCTCCATCACAATATCCTGCCGCCTCTGCTCCACCAGCCACTGCTTCAGTGCCACCACCAAGCGCACCAGCAAAACCAAAGTCGTCACACCCCCCTTTCAAATGTCCGATGGCTGGAAACTTTTACCGCTCTTCAGCTCCTGGGTCCCCACCTTTTGTGAAGGTTATGCATACACTCACTCACACATGGATGAATAGTTTTTTGTAGTTATCCTGTGCATGCTGTGTTTTAATTATTTAAAAATTCTAGGTTGGGGATAAGGTGCAAAAGGGACAGGTCTTATGCATCATTGAAGCTATGAAGCTGATGAATGAGATTGAGGTGAGCTTAGCCATAGCCATGCATTTTTCTTCTTCTTCTTCTATTTCTTGTTTATTGTTAGCTTATGTCCAGAATCCAGATAAATTATACAGTAACAAAAAGTTTGAATTGCATAAAATGGTAGAGTTAGGAGATTCAACTTAAGGATTTTTCTGAAAGCTCCTCAGGATTATTCTTTATTTTGCAAGAAAATGTGGTGGATGTGATGAGTTTTATTATGTATATATGTACTTTTAAATTATACCTATACAAAAGATTCCAGAAAATATTGAGAGAAGATTGATGACAAGCTTTAGCTTTTGAGTAGTCTCCTGTGAACTAGGTCCACATGACCTCTCTTCTTCAAAGTAACCACTATTCAGCACCACATATTAAAAAATGATTGATTTTATGTGTTATTCTTATAAAAGCGTGATATTTTGTATACTAATTAAACCGTATTCCCGTGTTTATGATAAAACTTTTGTGAACCAAGTTCATGGAAGTTTCTGTCTTAGCTTTTAGGTATATAGTTGGTTTTCTTTACATTCTTTATGTTGATATGTGATTATATTGACATGTCTTGATATTTTAGGCTGATCATTCTGGCACTGTCCTTGAGATACTCGCAGAAGATGGGAAACCTGTCAGCGTTGATACGGTAATTCCTTTGCTTTCTCTTCTCTTCGTTTTCTATTTATATAACTTCCTTAATCTATTTATTTTCTCATTTGCAGCCTTTATTTATAATCGTGCCATGAGGGGTTAATTATAAAGTTTGAAGCTCAGAGTATGAGATTTCTTGACATGTTTAGTATGAAATTAATACAGAATGTTGCTTTTTATTTTACTGGTATCTGGTAATTCTGGTGCTTATAAACTTGAGCACAACACTCTTATTTATAAGCAACGTAATAATAAGTAGTAGATTCTTTTGGTTAACGATGTTGGTGGTTCTTCGTACATAAGGACTTAAATATAATATTGCACGGGTTTAAGATCCATGCAGTATTGCTTCACTCGACCTGATTTGTTATGCATCCCTCTTTTACAAAAATTCCTCTAGTTCCACTTCGAGAGATCAGATCATAGGCGATGCAACTCAGGGGAAGTGTGCAATTTAGTCTCTCGATAATTCTACGACCTGCTTGATGGATCGCCCCTTGCCTCAGAGGCCTTTTCGTTTCACCAGATCAATGAAGAAGAGAGACGTTCTTTTGAATAGGCTTTCTAGTAAAGTCTTTTTTTAGTCTTCTTAAGTCCACCTTACCTTACCTTACACCTAAAAAAAATAAAAAAAATTGGAAAACACGTCCATCTCATCTTGAATTCTAGTAAAATATAAAAATACTAGATAGAATTATTGTAAATGCCAATATTCATAAAGTGTATTAATTATTATATAATAATTTAAATAATAGTACATTAGTACTCATGTTTTCAACCATATATTAATAAAATTTAATAGTATAACATTTATTTCCTATAATTTCAAATTTTATTATATAATTAATTATTTTAAATAATTAATTGAATTATAATTTCTTGATAAAAAAAAAATTATACTAATTAAAGAGTTTTTTTTTATATGAATTAGGTAGTTCTATAAATAATTTAAAAAAATATTGATTGATTAAATTAATATGCTTTACAAAATGTTTAGATATATTTTTAGGTAAAAATAATACTTTTTTTTTTTTGAAATATACCAGGGTAAACAGATTACACATTATATAGTACCCTAATATACTGAGGAATGTCGTTTTCAATCCAATCGTAAGGAGTTGAAATATTCCAAGCAAGTTGAGCCACCGAATGAGCTATTATGTTTTCCTCTCTTGGGATATAATCACAGCTCCAAGCCAATTCTGAACCCAACAGAGCCCTTATTCTCGTAACCATATCTTTCTCCATTCCATCAAGATCGCTTGATTGCATCAAAGCTTTAATCGCAATACTTGAGTCCATGTAAAGATTAATCACCTGACAATCAATCTTAATGCACTTTATAAGGCCTAATTCTGCAGCACGAAGTTTAGCAGCCACCACTGATCCTGGGTTAGGAATGCGCTCCTCTTCTACAAATATCAGCTTTTTCTCAATATTAAACAGGGCAAAACCAGTGGCAAAGAAATTCAGTTTCAGATTGTAAGCTGCATCAACATAAAGGCTAAGATTTCCCTTAGTATATTCATTTCCACCCATCTTATTGCCCGTTCTCAAGTTATGCTGATCTGAAATGGACTTAATGTTGAGAAAATCCTGCCAATAGTCCATAGCTCATTTAACCTTAAACACACTTGAACTCTGATTTTTAAGTAAAGCCGTGTCCTCCAAGTGTGTCCATTTACACCGTTCCTTCCATATTGCCCATGCAGTAACAATCACAGTAGGAAATACATGCTTGTTAAACACAAATCCCACAAACCCCTCTAATAGCTGAAACAAAGAACCTTTGGCAAATCCTTTCAATATTTCCCACAAGCCTTATTCTTTCCAAACTTTCCGAGCAAAAACACATTTAAACAAGACATGCATTGAATCAGCAAAAGGGGCACCACAACAAGAACAATGAGGATGAATGGGTACATGATGCAAATTAAGATTACCTTCTGTGGCCAAAAACCCCCAGATCAATCTCCATCCAAAAATACGGATTTTTGGTGGAACCTTAAGTTTCCACATTTTCCGGAGCAATCTTTGCATCCCACCTCGCATAGACGATCCAGCTTGGAGCACTTTTTTAGGGATATTACTAATATCCACAACAAGATCATACCCTAAAACTACCGAGTAGCTCCCCGAAGATGATTTGGGCCAATACCTTTGATCTCCATGTTGTATGCCCAAAAGTGGAACGTGAACAATGGCCTCCACCTCAATCGGGAGAAAGGCCTTTTCTAACAGATCACCATTCCATCCATTATTTGGTGCTAAAAACCGAGAGACTGAGGACGCACTCGCAATACGAGAGAAGATTCTACCATCAGCACCCCCTTGAATCCATCTGTCCTTGAAAATATAAATCGACTTACCATTTCCAATCCTCCACCGTGTACCATACTCAATAATGTCCCTGCTCCATAATAATGATCTCCAAATGAATGATGGATTCGACCCCAGGCTGGCATTCATAACATCAGCTTCTTTGAAATACCGAGCTTTGAACAACCTACTAACCAAAGAATCAGGCCGCTGCATAATCCTCCACACCTGTTTTGCTAAAAGGGCTTTATTGAAGGGAACTATACCACGAAAATTAAGTCCTCCTTCCTCACAGGATTTGCTCAACACCTCCCATCTTGACCAATGCACTTTATGATTCTCTTGTGAAGAACCCCACCAAAATCTAGCAATCAATTTCTCAATATCCGTGCACACCGAAACAGGAATACGGAAACAAGACATAGCGTAAGATGGTAAGGCTTGAAGGACTGATTTAATAAGAACTTCCTTACCTCCATCAGAAAAATTCTTATGGTTCCACGAATTGATTCTTTGTCTTACCCGATCAACAAGATAGCCAAATTGGTTTCTTTTGGTCCTAACAGAGATCGTTGGAAAACCCAAATAAATATCATAACCCGTTGCTGATCTTACTTGGAGAATATTATTAATCTCTTCTCTATTCATCGGAGTAGTCATAGGGCTAAAAGAGATGACATATTTTTCATAGTTAATGATCTGTCTCGATGCTTCCTCATAAGTCTGCAAACAATTCTTCAATGCCTGACATTCTCCCTTCTTAGCTTTCATAAAGATCAGACTATCATCTGCAAAGAAAAGGTGGGAAATAACTGGTGCTTCTTTAGCAATCCTGATACCAGAAAAGTGCTTGTCCTCAACAGCCTTTAACAATAATGAAGATAAACTTTGAGCACACATAACAAACAAGAAGGGAGACAACGGATCACCTTGACGAAGGCCCCTGGATGGTGTGAAGAAATCCGAAGAAGCACCATTAACACATATAGAATAGGACACTGAGGAGATACATTGATGAATTAGAGATACCCATTTTTGTGAAAACCCCAGCCTCTTCATAACTCCCAACAAAAAGGACCACTCAACCCTATCATATGCCTTGCTCATATCAAGTTTAAGTGCCGCATAACCTTCCTTGCTTTTAGACATACGAAGCCAATGCATACTTTCAAACGCAATCAAGATGTTATCCGAAATAAGTCGCCCTGGGATGAAAGCACTTTGATGTGGATCAACTATAGTATCCATACAAGCCTTTAACCTATTAGTAATTACTCTCGAAAGCAGTCGGTAACAGACATTACAAAGGCTAATAGGTCGGAAATGAATGACTTGTGTGGGCTTTTTGATTTTAGGAATCATGACAATAGTAGTAGCGTTCAATGTATCCAAAGATTTACCATCATTCAAGACTCCCA
Source organism: Galeopsis tetrahit (assembly GCA_963675135.1). Taxonomy (NCBI): domain Eukaryota; kingdom Viridiplantae; phylum Streptophyta; class Magnoliopsida; order Lamiales; family Lamiaceae; genus Galeopsis; species Galeopsis tetrahit. The sequence continues at coordinate 39,666,307 of OY776122.1, forward strand.
GGATGTGGCTTGCAACTTCCTCCCCAACAGTCTCCCAACTTGTCTGAAAGAATGAGGCTAGAAAACCATCTGGACCAGCAGCTTTCCAAGGGTTGAGGTCCTTCAAAGCCCTATCAACTTCTTCTCGAGAAAAGGGGACGTCTAGAGCTTCAACCTGACCTGTAGAAAGATGCAAATGAATATCCCTTATAGCCCTAGCAATCATGTCTAAACTAGGGTTTTTTGAATTGAAAATCTCCTGAAAATATTCAACAAAGACCTTGGGAATATACTCAGCATTCGAAATCCATTCCCTATCTTTGTTTTGAATTTTCCCAACTTTATTGATCCCTCTTCTTTGGTTAGCTCTCATGTGAAAAAACTTTGTGTTTCTATCACCTTCCTTAAGCCAAGTAATTCGAGACCGCTGCTTCCAATATCACTCTTCTTGAGAAAATAATTTTTCAAGTTCCTTCTCATGCTGATGAACCTGTTGAAAGTTGGGTGAAGAATCCTCTTTATTAAGTTCAACATTGAGCAAAGCTTGTGTATTGGTTATCCTATCTTTCAATGTACCCCATTTCTTTACTGCCCATTGTTTAATAGTTCTTCCACACTGAGAAAGTACATTGTTCAAAGTTGAATCCCTATTCTTACAAACCCAAACTTTCTTGATCATCAACTTAAAATCCGGCTCTTTCACCCAATGATTTTCAAAGCGAAAATTCTTATGTACTTTTTGCCCTGGGGAACGAATACTTGGAACACATGAGATCATGATAGGCCTATGGTCCGATCCCATAAAATCAAGATTTGTACACTCATAAGCTTGAAACAAATGACTCCATTCTGATGTATCTACAAACCTATCAAGTCTTTCAGCAATAAACTCATTCCCTTTCCTTTTATTAATCCATGTATATTTAGGCCCAAAAGTTCTCAAACTTAACAGTTCATTATGGGTTAAAGCATCTTGAAACTGGGTAATTTGAGACAAAGGTTTTCTATTTCCCCCTTCTTTTCAGAATGATATAATGTTTCATTAAAATCCCCCCCAACAAGCCAAACATTAGTCCTAAACTCATTGTAATTCTTAAGGCGTTTGAGAAGCTCCCAAGCTGCTCGTCTGCCTTCCACATATGGACAACCATGAAAACCAGTGAATCTCCATTTAAACTCATTATTCCATATCAAACAATCAATATGAGCCTTAGAGTATGAGAGAATATGAAGATCAACATTACTCCACAACACCATTCACATGAAAACAAGAGTTAAAACCAAGGGAAATATTCAAAACATCGGCCCTAGCCGAAGTACATCTAGTTTCAGAAAGAAATAAAATAGTAGGACGAAAATTAAAAGCTAATCTACTAAGATAGGTGAATGCTCGAGTTCCACTAACCCCTCGAACATTCCAGCATAAAATTCTCATTCCCCAAGGCGGGGCTGAGTCACTTCAGCCTCCGCCGGACCTTGGAAATCTATACTCGTTCCGTACGCCTCAACCATGCTTCTTGCTTTCTTGAACATTCCTTCTGCTTCTCGAACGATCTCACCTTCCGACCATCCTCTATCTCCTCCCCAGAAACCCATCACCTCCACCGGTACCTCACGCCAGGCCCTTTTCTTGCAAGGCAACACACAACTTTGCACCGACCCCACATCTTCAGCCATTTCTTTATCTTGGAACTGTCCATCATCTTCAGGTATTGCATGTCGAATCTCACCACTCTTTTCATAGACAGGAATGTAGGGAGTTTCACCCTCATGTATGATTTCAACATACGAAGTGTAATCCTGAGAACTGAGATCTTTACCCACAAAATGCACCACACGATAATCTTTGCCATTCTCCACCCCAGTTAAAGGCTCACTCATATAACAGTGCTGAAAGCCATTAGGAACCACAAAACAAAGAGGGAACAAGATTTTACCTGTACGGGGGTCCTCCCTTCCTTTGACAGCATCATCCACACCTCTAGCTCCCCTATGTTCATCCTCAAATCTGGCCATAAGTTCATCAAACCTATGAACCACCTTTCGCTGCACCACACCCACATGAGCCTGCTCTGAAGAGTTTCCCTCGATTACAATACCCTTACATTTCTCCACTCTTCTAGCTTGGTCCCTGGCTTGATCCTGTAGTCGAGCCTGCTCCCCCGCCCCAAGCTGCAGAAGTTCGTAAAAACTCCCCAGATCTTCCACCGTAGGGCTTTTCCTTTTACTAGCCTGTAACCATGCAGGGAAGAATCTATGATTTTTAAGCCATTCCTCATCCTTACCAACCCCAAGGGAACAATCACTCTCTGAGTGTTGAAGTAGACCAAAAGAGAACAGAAACCAGACAGACGCTCATATCGAAACACCGCAGTAACCGGCTCCTCTTACACAGTAATGTAGAAAAACCGGCACAACGGATGAGTGATGTCCATCAAGACACGGATCCGAAGACACTCCCCCCATGCCACTTCCTCATCTTTTGCATCCACTTCCAAGACCTCACCAACAATACTCCCAATTTTTAAACCCAAAATCTTACTCATAGCATAAAGTTGAAGGCCATGAACCTGAATCCAGAAGGGAACATACCTAAGTTGTAGCTGGGCCAGCTTTTCATCACCATGCAAAAGCTTCATAGTAAGAAGCGACTTTCGAAGATTCCAAGGCTGGCCAGAAAGGACCACCTTAACCTCAGATGCGTCCCCGAAAGTGAGGAGAAAAAGACCATCACCCACACTAGAAACTTGCAGAGCAGTCCTCAACCTCCAGGTACGGCCCAGCAATTCCTTCAGTTCCAGAGCACTGAAATTTCTTCTAGCAACGAACCTCATGGCAATCGTATTCTTAGGAATAGCTAACTCATTTCTTTGAGCCACAATATGCGTAGTTTCCTTACTGGATATACGAAAACTCTCCATCATCTCATTGAGTTGTTCTGCCATTCCCAAACTCAGAAGAAGAAAGAAATTAGAAGGAATAGATAGTGGAGGAGATGAAAAGTCTAAGAGAAGTTGAGGAGTATAAATAGAGGGATTAGCGCCCACAATATTAGTTGGGTTGTGCAAAACCACTGTCCCCAACCCACTAAAAACCGCCTACAAAATCAGAAAAAAACCCCCAAAAATATTTCGCCCAATTGAAATAACACTCCTCATCATTTGTTTCCAAGATCAAAAACCACACGAAAAAACACCCCCAATATGCGCGCAAGTGGAAGACACCCCTTTTTGAATAGAAATCCCCAAAATCTAATGATTGAAACAAACCAAAACCCAAGAAAAGAGAGTTGTGAAGAAAGCAACACCACAACCAAGGTAACCTGATAGGCTGAAATGAAAAGGAGAGGGAGGGAACCGAATCGTTGCCGGCGGAGTGAAGTTTTCAAGAAAACTTAGGAGAGCAAAATTTCTAGAGAGAAATTTTGAGGATAGGTAAAAATAATACTTATAAAGAAGGTGTATTTAAAATAACATTTTAATTGATTTTAATTTAATTTTAGATATAATTTTCCATTTTAACATTAATGACTCATATGTTTTCTAACCAATAGTAAATATACACATCAAAGTTTTTAAAAAAATAAACTTAACCTAATTATGACACATGTAATACAATTATTCTCCTAAGACACATCATCAAATTTAACCATATCTTGACACATGACAAACTTAAACTCCTTTTTAATTAATATATAGGGGGATTTATTTTAATGTTATAATTTTATGTTTTGTTTGTTTTCCTTTTTTTAATTTGAAGAGGATTTAGGGTTTGTTAAGTTGTTTATTTATTTAAGACTATATTATTTATAGTCAAAATTAAAATTTAGTCCAAATTATTGGACTAAGTTTTCTAAATATATCCAAATTTAGTATTCACATTTTTGGGTCGTAGAACCCAAAAGATATATACACATTTAAATATAATTCCCAAATTTAGTGTCCAAATTATTGGACTAAGTTTTCTAAATATATCCTTTCAAATTCCTGAACTCAGAAATAAAAATTCAGAGTCTAAAAAAAGATAAAGCAATGCATATATATATGTACATCCCCTTTTCAACTTAAAGATTTTTTTAAGGTAGAAAACCAAATAAACTAGCTAGCCAGGATCCTGCATCTTGTGACAGATTATGCATATTTCTGTATGGATTGTCAACTCCAATTTGCATAACTCACTAGTAAGAACAAAAAATAGCTATAAATTACTATCGGTTATTATCAGACTTTTTTAAATGTCCATTCATATTCTTATCACTCACCTTAAAAACTAACAAGAATTTATGTGGTCCATCATTCCTTTCAAATACCGGACACCATTGTTTCCTGAACACATTATTCGTTCCATGCACTTAATTTTTCATGTCAATCAAGGCCTCATAGTTATATATTCAGGAAAAAATCAGCAAAGAGACAACAAATCTCTCCAACGTGATACCAAACACCTTTCAAACATGCGTCTACACTTTCCACGTTCATAATTCCGTAATAATTGTATCAATCGTGATAAGCCGGGCTCATACAGAAAGCCAAAAGGCAAGGAATATTGTATCATTATCATAATTGTTATTTCTATTTAAATTTCATCACTACTTGAAATCCAATTTTGGATGTTAAAGAAATCAGCATTTCAATAGCATTAGCATCATGTTGACAGTCGAAACTACTTTATTTTGCTTGAAAGAATAAATTAATAATCATGGTTAGTAGCATCTGCATAGCTAAGAATAAGCAGTACTATAATGAAATTAAGGTCAACCCTAAAAGCATCTCCAATGGAGAGGAAAAATGGCAATTTCAATTTGCCTCCATTTTCCTCTCCAAGCAACTCAAATTGTGTGGCAAATTGCCACAAATCAAACTCAAATATGGTGGCAAATATTTTTTAACCTTTTTTTAAACTTTATTACTGTTATGAATAATATTCATATTATATGAATGTCCATTTATTTCCTTCATAATATCCACCATGTGCCCTTTGATATTCATAGATTGTTCATGTATTTACATTAATAGTGGACCTTTCATTTCATCTTCTCAAGCTTGTATTGAGACTTATAAATAGGGGTGCAAATGTTGTAGTAAAGACTTAAGGAGGAATAAAGTATTTTTATGTTATCGATCTCTATATCTTGTTTACTTATTTCACATATGGAGTTATACTTTTAAGTTGTTTTACAACACGTTGTCAGCACGAAGCTCGCAAAACATTTCTACCGGCAAAATTCAGATAATGATACATTCCAGGTATTGTACGGAGGTATGTATTGAAATGTTTAGAATATATTATCTTACAATATTTATTTGTCATCTCTTATTTCATTACTATTTTGATGATTATGTTATTTTACAATTAATCGATATCTTGTTTATTTGATAGTTTCCAACATGTCAAACTTGACAAAATTTAAATTTGTGGCTCTTGATATTATTGAAAAAAATTATAATGAATTCTTGATGTTGAAATTCATTTGGATGCCATGGGTCTTGGGGATTCCATAAAAGTGGCAAATCAAGCATATAATAAAAAATATGACCAAAGGCCCGAAGCCATGATTTTCCTTTGCCACTATCTTGATGAAGGATTGAAAGTTGAATACCTCACGGTGAAAGATCCACTTTAATTGTGGATAAATCTTAAAGAAATATATGATTATAAATCCGTGAGTGAGTACAATTCAATTATGTTCGGAATCACTTCTGAATTGAAATTATGTGGAGAAAATATTAGTGATGATGGTATGCTTGAAAAGTCATTCTCCACATTTCATGATTCTAATGTGATATATTTTGCAACAACAATATCGTGAGAAGGGTTTTACTAAATATTTCGAACTAATTTCATATCTCTTGGTGGCTGATAAAATTAATGAATTTTTGATGAAAAATCAGGCCTCGAACGAGGACGTGGTTTTGACCGAGACATATTACAAAATGATTATAATACTCATCTGAATTTTAAAGGTCTACAAAAGGGAAAGTAAATTTTTGAACATTAAAGAAAAAGAGAAAATAGTTGAAACAAATTATGTGAATAGTGAATTCGATAATGAAATGATTGACATTACACAATTTGATGTTGTTGATGATCTTACCCACTCTAAAGGTGGTAATTAGAGTGTTATAATACTAATCACAATTTTCTTCGATAATCTATTATTAATGTTTGTTTTCTTATATTATGCAATATCTTAATATTTCTCTTTTTTATAATATAAATGGCTATTGCATTTTCATAAAATAAAATTAATTAGATTGTAAATATATTACTTTTATGTATTTTTTTTTAATAAAAGAAATGAAAAATGGTATGACAACATCAACATTTAAGGAAGAAGATGAAGATTTATGTCTCGTGGATAGTGTTACTGCGCACACTATATTCAACAAGACAAAATTATTCTCACATTTAAAATGGAGAGAAGCTAATGTAAATACAATATCTGGTTATACAAAAATAATTGAAGGCTTTGGAAGAGCCAATATTCTATTATCCAGAGTGACAAAATTCATTATCAATGATGCCTTATCCTCTGGAAAGTCTAAAAAAAAATTAATTGAGTTTTAACGATATTCGTTTGAATGGATATCATCTTGAGACTACGAATGAAGGCAATATTGAGTACCTTAATATTACTACAATTATTGCGGAAAAGAAATGTATGTTGGAAAAGTTACCCGTTTTGTCCTTGGATATGTATTGCACGAGGATAAGAACAATTGAAATTTATGTCGTAGTAAACCAAAAGGTTACTATCGAAATTTATGTTTGAAATAGTTGACCTATACATTAAATAGATTGAAAAATTACAAACAAAAAAATTAACACAGTAGAACAGGAGTAAAGGATCGGTGGAGGCATCGAAATAAGCAGCAGCGTCACTGGACGGCACGGCAAAGGTTGGATTTGCTTCATCACGTACAATGTCCACAAAGATTTATATTTTTCGAGCAAAAACAATGTGGAGACGGAATCCGATTCACTTTGCGATTTTGTTTTTATGTTTTCCGATAAGCGATTTTATTTTTTTTTCGTTTCAGAAAGGCCGTAAGCTATTGGGGAGGAATTTAGTAGGCAAGACACAAATTTCTTGGCAGATTTGTCTACTTCAGTCAATAAAATTGTGGCTTAGTTATAAAAAGTAAAGAGGCACCAACATTTTTTTTGGTTGGTAAAAGGAGTATTTTATTGCTAAAAGGCTCCAAAGAGTTACATGTTTGATGTATGGTATCAATATATCTCTACCTGGGATAATCATCAGCACCTTGGCCTCTGTTTTGTGGTGGTAGTACACTCCTAGATTAGTAGGCTCTCGATAGGTTTATGCAGCCAATCTCTGAACCCAATATTTGGTTTAATTACTTCAGAAGCTTCCTTTAATTTCTTCAACAATCCTGTCTTTGAGCCAAGGAGGCACCAACAATTTCTTTATGAGGTAGAGCTTTGTATCATGCTAGGAGGCTTGCTGTCCATTTCTTGCATTTGTTCATTTATTTTATTTTTTGGACATCTTATAATTCTCTTATCTATTGGTGTCAATGAATTTTCTTTTACATGATAAAAAAAAAAAAAATCACGAATTTATTTTATTAAAATAGATTAAAATTTACAAATAATTTTGAAGACTTGTTCAACAAACCTTCAAATAACACCAACATCTCCGGCAAATCTTCAATCTTTGACGAACAAAATTGAATCGAAATCTTCAAAAACTCTAATAGACCTTCAAGTGTTTACGAACAAAAAAATAAAATAACTAAACTACATATCTAAATTAAAATAAAAAAATACAGAATTTAAAAAATTCTATAGTATAAAACTACGTACATCATCATAAAAGAAAAACAACAACAATACTAACTACATAAAAACCTTACAAAAGAGAGAAAAGAGATTTGATGAGAATAACAAACAAAAGTGACGAATTTATAGAGAAGATGAGAAAGACGTTACAAATTTTAAGGAATTGATCTGAAGGACACAATTCAATCTAGAAATATCAACGGTTAAGATGAAGAGTAATAAATGACAAATATTAAATAAAAATAATAAATGGGGGTTACCATATTTATACAGAAGACCAAATGAACGGGCAAGATCAAAATGAAGAAAACGATCAACGGCCCATAAAGTTTCCCGTCCAAACTAAAAATGGTAACCTGTAGGTGTATTATATATTTATAGATGTTCATATATTTCAACATTTCTCAATAACTATCAAAGTATATTAAGTTAAACACATTCAACAAATACATTCAATTCAAAAACTCATCCTAAAGCAACAAGTAATAACTCTATTATAGTCGGAAGTTTTTCAGAAATTCATCAAATTCCTTGTCCCTCCCCACCATTGTAAGAATTTTGTGCTTCTTTAACGTTTTCTCACGATCAATTCAATCATTACATTTTAATGATAGCAAGTGTTGATTAAATTTAGGGATGTGTCATGTGTGCCTCCTAGATGGAGTATCATATTTAAAAGTAGCTAAAGGAATGAAGCGCTAATGTTCGACAACCTCCTTGAATGTCGATTTATATTGACGAAGAGGATTCGGGATATGTTTCTTGAGAAAAAGTAAAGAGGTTTTCTGAGTTTTCCCTTCATTACTACATTTTGAGAAGAAATTTATTAAAACATATCCAGGTAAATTTATATTTAGCTATCGCAAGATTTATCCAGTAACTGAGGGACGTGGATTTATATTTTACTATCTACACAATTAAATTTAATATTAATAACTCTTTATTTTTTCATACTTTGAGATTTTGTAATGCTAAAAATATTATCTTGAAATTTTGTTGTGATTCTTTTTTTAGGAAATGATTTTAATCCTTATATATATGATGTGACATTATGGTGTCACATCTAGGAAAGATCAGTTATTGGGCAAAGTCAGAAAATGATCACTTCCTCCCGGGACCAGGACCAGAAAAATCCTTACCCCTGACACAAATCCTGATCTGATCAGATCCTTCAAAGATCTGATCTGATAATTAGGACTTGAGTCCAGGACCATGAGGATGAAGGATCTCTATTAATAAGAAGTAGTAGCGAATCTCAATAGGTCAGAATATCTCCGAGCATTCCTGCAAAACGAAGGCGCATTATCTGAATAGTTAGTTATGTGTCAGATTGTACAATGACGTGGCATTACTGGTAACAAACTCTAGAGGTAAAATTACTTCTTTACCCCTCCATAACAAGGTATAAAAGTATCCCTTCTTTCATTTTACAAAGTTTAAGTCACTTTTTCATTCACTCTTCATTAAAACACGAAATACGATTATTTTCACCATCTTCTTCATCGAGCTCGACTGACTTGAGCGTCGGAGGTCCGTCGCCGGACACCCCTCCGGCCCGGTTTGTGTGCAGGTCCTCATATTCAGTAAAGGCGTGCATTACCACCAAATATCCAAGGATTTTCGAAGAACTCATTTAGGTATTTACTACTTTTTACCTCTTTTTGACTGTGTTGTTTATCATTCACCGTGGTGAATTCGATAAGGTCACTTCAAATGGCGCCGTCTGTGGGAAAATCTGAATGAGACGTGAGGTTTTCCATTCATTCAAGTTTTTTTCTGAAAATAGTCGAAGAAAAATCAGTCTCTCACTCTGTTGTTAAAAATCCATAATCGTGAGCCTGTTCATGTGTATTTGTGAGGATATTAAACTGGTTTTGTGATTTTAACTCATTTAGCGATGGAGAATCAAGTGCAAAAGAACTTGACTAAAGATTTTGAGGGTGTAGCCACTGATCCGGCTAGTATCGCTGACCCAACTATTATCACTGAAGCAGCCAATGATACTAGGGTGGAAAATGCTACTGTAGGCCAAGGAGGAGGAGTGCCAGATCCATCTCCTCCCTCTGGCCACACTGTTACTCTTCCTTTGGAGAGCCTGACAGATCTGATCACTGCTGCTGTGGATCGGGCCCTGGCTCAAAGGGGAGTGCCAGTTCGGGGTACTCCCATAACCCCCTCGACAGTGAACATTCGGGAACAACCTCTTCCAGAAGACGTTCCCCCACCCCCAGCTCAGAAGGATCCAGTGCTGGAGGAACCAACAGAGATGTTGGTCGCAGCCACTAAAAGAGGCACAAAGAGGAGGAAGGAAAGAGTTACACTGCCCTTGGGTAATGAGGAAGAAGATAGTTCAGGAGAAGAATATGTTCAATCCTCAGCCCAGGAGAGCCTCAATACTGAGATCGTGGCATTGAGAAAAGAAATGGAGGAAATGAACGAAATGTATGAGAAAAATGCTAAGAGTGGGAGTAAAGCAGTGGGATCTCATTTTGCCGAAGAGATCCTCATGGACCCACTCCCTAAGAGTTTTAAAACGCTCTCTTACGAGTATGATGGTACTACGGATCCTCAAGAGCATCTCCTCCATTTCCAGAATGGAGCCCTCCTCCACCAATACACGGATGGAGTCAAGTGTCGTGTGTTCCTAACAACTTTGACAAAAGCGGCTCAACAATGGTTTGCACAACTTCCTCCTAATTCTGTGAGTTCCTTTGCAGAGATGAGCTCTCTTTTCTTGCACCAATTTGCAAGTGCTCGGAGACAACTCAGGACGTCCTTGTCTCTGATGAGCCTTAAGCAAAGAACTGGAGAAAGCTTAAGGACCTTTTTGGGAAGATTCAACACGGTAGCTCTAGAAGTGCCTAATGCAACAGGGGAGGTGAAAATTAACGCTCTCACTCAAGGTCTGGCAGAGGGAGATCTGTTTAAATCTTTGGCTAAGCGCCCTCCACTAACGTTCGATGAGCTCCTGGCTAGAGCAGAGAAGTATATCAATTTGGAGGAAATCCAGCACACTAAAAAATGAGAAGTAAGAAGCTCTTACCCAAAAAGAGATAATGGCAGAGACAGGAAGCGAAAGTATGAGGATAAGGATGTTAGGGTGGAGACCAGACACTTCCGAAACCACACGCCTCTGACCAAACAACCCTCAAAACTGCTGGAGGTGATGCAGAACCAACCGGGGTTCAAATTTCCGTATTCAGCCAAGGGTGGTCCTGAAAATCCCAGATCTGACAAATACTGCAAGTACCATAATGAGTATGGTCATGATACAGACCAGTGTCGTCATCTCAAAGATGCGATTGAGAGGATGATCCGGGAAGGGCAACTAGCTGAGTACGTGAGAGCTGAAAGAGATAAGAATTATGGTCGGAGGGAAGATAAAGGAAAAGAAAAAGAGCAGCGCGAGCCACCTAGAGGAGGAGGAGCACCACAGAAAAGGGGTAACATCTCCATGATTGCAGGAGGACCTACTGATGGTGACTCGAACAGAGCACGAAAAGCTTTTATTAGAGAAGCTAGAACCTGGGGATTTGAAGTGCATAGCGTGTCAGATCTGAGCATAGCACCCAACATCCAATTTGGTCCTGCTGATGGTGGAGGTGCACTCCAGCCCCACAATGATGCATTGGTTATCACAACGAAGATCGGGGGGTATGATGTGGCCAGGGTATTCATTGATACAGGGAGTTCTTGTGACATCTTGTTCAAAGAATGCTTCGATAAGATGGACCTGAATGTGAAGGTCGTGCCCGTTAAGACAACTTTGTACGGGTTCACCGGAGGAGCTATCCAACCTTGGGGGCAGGTTACTCTGCAGCTCCGGATAGGAGAACAACCATTGCAAAGAGTAAGAATGGTGGAGTTCTTGATCGTAGATGCACCTTCCTCTTATAATGTGATCTTAGGAAGACCATCACTGAATTAGTTGCAAGCAGTGGTGTCCACCTTCTACATGAAGATGAAGTTCCCTGTGGGAGCTGAAGTAGGGGAGGTCCTGGGGGATCAAATTAGTTCCAGGAGGTGTTATGTGGACACTGTGAATCAAGCAGACAGGGTGTTCAAAAAAGATCAGGGGAGAGGAGATGATCCCGTGGGGAAGAGGATGAGAGAAGGAGAAATGATGGAAGAAGATCCCCACTTGCAGATCATGCCCGAAGAAGAAACTATGGCAGTAGAAATGTTACCTCACAAGATAGGTTGTACAACCAAAATTGGTACTCAAATGAGTCATGAAGTAGCCCAAAAACTAATTCAATGTCTCAGGGCTAATTCTGACATCTTTGCATTTCATTCAGCCGACCTCACGGGGATAGATCCAGCCCTGGCTATGCACAACTTGAACGTGAGTTCGCAAGTGAAACCGGTAAAGCAGAAGCTGAGAAGATTTGGTCCAGAGAAGGACAAGATCATCATTGAGGAGGTGGACAAGCTGGTGGTAGCAAAACACATTGTGGAGATCCAGTTCCCTGAATGGCTCTCCAATGCAGTAATGGTTTCTAAGGGAGCTGGAAAGTGGAGAATGTGTATAGATTTTCGGGACCTTAACAAAGTTTACCCGAAGGATCATTACCCACTTCCTCGGATAAACCAATTGGTGGATTCCACATCAGGATGTGAATTTCTCTCAATGATGGATCCTTATCAAGGCTATCACCAAATCAAGATGGATCCTAAAGATGTGGCAAAAACTAGCTTCGTGGTGTGCTGCGGAACATATGGATACACAGACATGCCCTTTGGTCTGAAGAATGCAGGAGCCACTTATCAGAGGATGGTGGATTCAATCTTTCGAGAACAAATAGGGCGAAATGTAGAGGTGTATGTGGATGATATGCTGGTGAAAAGCTTAAGAGAAGGAGATCATGTGAAGGACCTGGAAGAGACCTTCGGGGTGATCAGAGCGAGTGGCATGAAACTTAATCCCGCGAAGTGTGCCTTTGGGGTTCAATCTGGAAAGTTCTTAGGGTATATGGTTACCCCAAGGGGAATTGAGGTGAACAAGGAAAAGGTAAAAGTTGTTCTCGAAATGCAAGAACCAAGGAATATAAGAGAGATACAGAGGCTGAATTGTCGTATAGCGGCCCTTAGTCGTTTCATCTCCAGATCAGTAGAAAGAAGCCTCCCTTTCTTCAAAATCTTGAGGAAAGGATCTAAATTTGAATGGAGCGAGGAATGTAGAAAGGCATTTCAGGAGCTGAAGGAACATCTTTCAGCATTACCTCTGCTCACCAAGCCAGTCCCAGGCGAAACCTTGTTCTTGTACTTCTCTGTAGGAGAACATTCTTTAAGTTCTGTTCTCCTAAGAGAAGAGGGAGGTTACCAAAGGCCAATATATTATGTGAGTAAAATGCTTCAAGGACCAGAAGAGAGATACTCAAAAATGGAGAAGTCAGCATTGGCAGTAATGGTGACAGCGAGAAGGCTTGGGCCATATTTCCTAGCCCATAAAGTGATGGTGAGAACAAATTTACCTCTGAGGCAGACCATGGGGAGACCTGATCTGTCGGGGCGAATGGTAAAATGGGCAGTGGAAATAAGCGAGTATGACATAGAGTTCGAACCGAGAACTTCTATTAAGGCTCAGGCCTTAGCAGATTTTATCCAAGAGACTACGAGGAGCATAGAGTTGGAGGAATGGACAGCCTATGTGGATGGATCCTCTACCATGATGGGAAGTGGAGCTGGGGTAATGATCATTACACCAGCAGGAGAAGAATTGCAGTTCGCTATCAAATTTGCTTTCAAAGCCTCAAACAATGAGTCAGAGTATGAGGCCCTGGTGAGAGGAATGAGAATGTTAGCAGACCTGGGGGCTCAAAAGGTAAAGATTTTTTCAGATTCCCAATTAGTGGCTCAGCAAGTAGCTGGATCATACGAGAGAAAGGACGAAAAGATGATCAAGTATGCCAAAATGGTGGAGATCATTAAATCAAAATTTGTGGAGTTCTCCCTGGAACAGATACCAAGAGCAAAAAATGCCAAGGCCGATTATTTAGCAAAACTAGCTAGCTCAGTGGAAGAGTGAGCTAGAGGTCAAATCACCCTGTTAGTGGCAGATAGCAGAATGATATACATGGAGGTGTTCTCAGTCGAGGAGGAAGTAGAGGATGAAGATTGGAGAGCCCCAATCATCCATTATCTGAAGACAGGGCAAAGACTTGATCAATTGGGAGTCCCTAAAAGGGCCATATTTGCAAAATATTGTATGATAGGTGAGGACCTGTACAAAAGATCATTTTCACAGCCTTACCTGAAATGCATAACTGAAGATGAAGGAAACTATGTCATTCGAGAAATCCATGAAGGATGTGGAGGAAGTCACACTGGTTTTAGGGATGTGGTTAGAAGAATCTTGAGAGCAGGATATTATTGGCCAAAAATGCTTAGAGATGCAAAGGAATTGGTGCGAAAGTGTGACAAATGTCAAAATCGTGGACCCCTTATCCATGTTCCTGGAGAAGAATTGAGAGTTATGTACTCCCCATGCCCCTTTGATAAATAGGGGATTGACAGTGTGGGAAAATTCCCTGAAGCATCAGGAAGGAGGTCCTTCTTGATTGTGGCTGTCGATTATTTCAGCATGTTGGGATATGAATCCAAGAACAAGTCCTAAATGATGAATAAAAGATGAAGTTTTGATAAAGCCAAAAGTAGTATGAATATTTTCTAAGTGTTGACTGTTCTAGTCTAGTTGAGTTAAGTCATCTTGTACAAGACCAGTAGAGTTCACATAAGTTCACATGAAAAGATAAGTACAGTTTATAAGTACTTCATATGTGTTTACAGTATTTGTTTAAGTTTGTTACTGAGCTATTTAAATGTTGTATAGAGCTCATGATATTTTTATATGTAATAGATTAGTTTTATTGTATAGTTTATAAGTTGACTAAGCTTGTATTATGAAAGCTTAAAGTAATGTAATAGTCTTGATAGGTTTAGTATAGTCTACTGATTGAACAAGGAAGACCAGACAAGAAGAGTTGAAGTCTACTACTCAAGACAGGAGGACTACAAGACAAGACAAGTACATACAAGTCTACTCAAGACAAGTCAACGTGAAGATAGTTAGTTAGAAGCGCGTGAAAAGATAAAGATATAGAAGTTAGTTATGGAATAACTAATTCACAACAAGAAATGCGTATATGGATAAGAAGATTCAGTTGAAGGTAGTTATCAAGAAAAGTTGGTTACAACTGATTAGTTCTTGATTTCAGAAGTTTATAAATACTTCATGGTGGTGATCATTTGAAGACGACTGATACACTGAAAATCTACATACTCAAAGTAAAGATATATTCAAAGTTTACTCTCAGAGTTGATTGAAGTTCAGATAGAAGCCAGAGGACAAGTGAAGAATCAAGAAGGCTACTACTGAAGATCAGAGAAGTTTTTAGTTTTGTTTTGTTATTTTTCAAGGTGCTAGATACTTGTAAAATTTCTAGTTAGATCGTAGACATATCTGGAGGTATAGTCTGTTGAAGATCTAAGTCTTCTTCTTGGGACTTTAAAGACAGGAACATACACTTGTACTCGATTGGAAGAGTTTAGTGGAAACATCACAACTGGGTTTGTGAGAGTGGATGTAGACAAGTTGTCGAACCACTATAAATCTCGTGTTTGATTTACTTTACTGTTTTGTTTGTTAATTAATTGATTAATTGTTTAGTTAATTGAATTACATAACTGAACTAGACTAGCTGAGTATACATAAAACAGAGTTCTCGAATTAAGTTGAGTATAAACTTTAATTGGGCTCATTGTTAATTTCGTATTCCGCACATTGTAATTCTGATATATCGAAATATTTTAGAAAAGTCTATTCACCCCCCTCTAGACATTTTCTTTAGCTTCCCTCGATATTAACTCAACTTAGGGACCTACAAGTGGTATCAGAGCAGTAGTTTTCGAACTGCTGTTTCTTGATAACCGACTTAAGACTTAGGGTGAAGTCTTGGTCCTTGATTGTTCTTGTATACGTGTTCTTGATCAAATATTCTTGTTATATCTGTTTCGTGCTCCCTGTTCTTGACTTATCTGTTATTCTTGATCATAACTCTACTTAGCACTTATTTCTTGAAATCATGTCTCTTGAGATCAGCGCTAACAAGTTACCTAAGTTCCAGGTACAAGACTATGACTATTGGAAGCTAAGGATGGAAGCCATCTTCAGTTCCACTCACGACTTAATGATCTCCGTCATCACTGAAGGTCCAATTGTGACCATGATCCCCAATACTGCTGCCCTTGACACAAATCAACCCGTGGGTACACTCGTCAAGAAACCAAGGTCAGAACTAACCTCAGAAGAAATGAGACAGAATAATTTGGATAGCTTGGCCAAGAATTACATCTTACACACTCTTCCTAACGAGTATCTGGGAAAAGTGTTAAAATGTAAAACTGCCAAAGAAATGTGGGATCGCTTAGCTATCATTTGTGAAGGGACATCCCTAATCAAAGAAAGCAAGCTTTCCACTGCAGTCCAAAGATTCGAATCATTTCATATGAAAGCTGGTGAAACAATAGACCAGTTGGATACTCGTTTTACTAAAATCATGAATGACTTGGAAGTCCTTGGTAAATCTTATACTCCATGTGAAATCAATCTTAGGATTCTCAAAAGCCTTGATAGTCGATGGAAAATGGTAAAAATGCTTGTTAAGAATACCCAAGATATAGACGTATGGACAGCAGAAACCATGTTTCAAACTCTAAAGGCCCATGAGTTTGATCTAGACGAAGATGAACCCATAGTAAGTAGTGACAAAGAACATGCTGTATCTAAGAACGTTGCTTTTAAGGCTAGTTCGTCTAAGGTAGACAGGTCTAAAACTAAGACTAGGTCTGCTTCTGTGAAAGACGAGTTAGATACTGATCTTAGTCTGAAGGATCAGGTAAGCCTCATGGTTAGAAAGTTTGATAGGCTGAATAAACGTTTCGGAAGATATAAGAAGTTCTATAGAGAGCATAGAGGGTCTGCTTCTAAGAACTCGTCTGAGACCAGACGAGACCGAAACTCGTCCGAAAGGAGAGACGAAGTCTCGAAAGGTAACAGACAAGATAAAGAGTCTGATGGTAGGAAGATTACTCGTTCTGATAGACGCGATAAACGAAGGAATAACTCTCCTATCAAAAAGGCTACTAATGATCTCTTGTGCTATAACTGTGAAAAGCCAGGTCACTACATATATGAATGTCCAGACTTGAGTACTGATGATCGAGAAGAACGCAAAGCACGAAGGGAAAGAAGATACAACCGTGGTAAGAAGGCAATGATGGCCAATGATGACTCTGACTCTGACTCAGACGAGTTGCCATCATCCTCATCTAGCTACCCGTCTGAACCAGATCACGATGAAGCTTTCATAGTAGATGATGGTCTATGCTGCATGGCTAAAATCGACCAAGAGGTATCATCTGCTACTTCTTTTCAATCTTGTGATGAATCAGATTCTGATGAAAGTGATACTGCCAGTAGCAAAGTAGGGAGTAGCCTTCAGCACTCTACTAGTGAAGTTGAAGACGACCTCCTACTTGCCAACAAGGCAATCATTGAAGTCAGTGACGAAAACATCATTTTAAGACAAGAAATCATTGATCTTAAGGAAGCTCAGTCTAAAGTAGATCCTAATATAACAGTCCTAAATGAACGCTTGCAAGAAGAGTTAAGGCAACTTAAAGACAAGTGTGCATTGACAGACAAGTTGTATCAAGACCTACTTAAGACACATGCTACTGAGAAACATGATTTCAATGTTTTAAAAAGCAAGTGCAAAAAGCTTGAAGAACGTAATAAGTTCTTAGAAACCGAGGTTGTCACTCTAGACCTTAAACTTACTGACCTGGTTAACTCTTCAAAGGTTAACCTTGAATTGTCGGATAGGTACAGGGCTCCTGCTGACAAGACAGGCATAGGTGCTGAGACATCAAGCTCGTCTACTCTAGTTCCTAAGAACCCTACTATTTTCATCTCAAGCTCTTTGACTAATGATAAAGGAAAAGAACCAATGATATACGATATTGACACTCCAACTAAAGGTACTGTACCAAAACAAGCTCGAGTTAACATTCCAATTACCAAAGGAGGTAAAAAGAAAGTTAACAACAAGCCTGTTCCGTTTAAGACAAGTCAACAAAGGACTAGGAATCGTGGACGACCAAATCAGGTCAGATACGAGGATTGGTATCCCGAGGAGACTAGTACTAGACAAGTACAGACTAGACGACAAGAGCCTAGACCTCCTTTCATAAGGCAGTCTCAACTCTACTCGTCTAGACCCAGACAGGAAGGTCCAAAATATCGTACACAAGCTGTTCTATATCCTCCACCTTTGTCATATGATATCAAAGGAGAAGAAAGACCTAAACATGTCTATAAACCGTATGGACCTAATGCATACAAACCTTACTCTGACTATCATAGACAAGTGCCTGCTCAAGTAGAGATTAAGTCAAAAGGCTATCTCCAAAGAGTAGACCCGAACTCGACTGATAGGCCAGATAAGGACAACAAGGTCTTATTTTGCAATAAATATGGTCGAAAGCTTAGAAGATCAAACTTGTTCAGGACTCCAATGTACATTTGGATTCCATTGAACTCGACTAACCCCCAAGGACCCCAATAAACAAGGAGGGTACCTAAATTATGAAATATCATCTATTGCAGGGTCGACTCGATCTATACAAGAAGGGTGGCTCAACAGGAGAAACTTGGTACATAGACAGTGGCTGTTCGCACCACATGACTGGTACCAAGACTCTCTTATCAAGCTACCATGAGCAAGAAGGACCAAAAGTGATATTTGGTGATAGCTCCACTGCCGTTACTAAAGGATTTGGTTACATTCGGAATGGAGACATAGAGATTCAAGATGTTTCTTATGTTGAAGGCTTGAAATACAATTTACTCTCTGTTTCACAATTTTGTGATCGTGGATACAAGGTGCAGTTCAAGAGTCGCAAATGTGAAATCATTGACAAAAGGACACACACAGTCTTACTGGTCGGCATAAGACAAGGAAGTGTGTACATAGTGAACTGGAACAGTTGTCCAAGGGACACCTGTCTACTTACTAAGAATCCTAAAGAACTTGGCTGGCTCTGGCATAGACGCCTCTGTCATCTAAACTTTAAGGTTCTTAATAAGATAGCCAGAGACTACCTTGTGGAAGGTATTCCCAATGAAGTCTACTATAAGTCACATGTATGCATGTCCTGTCAGAAAGGTAAACAGGTAAAGGGTTCTTTTAAATCTATTCCATCCCTCTCAACAAGTAGAGTTCTTGAACTTCTACATATGGACTTACATGGCCCAATAACTCCTCCAACTTTGAACGGAAGAAGGTACACACTTGTTGTGGTAGACGACTATTCTAAGTTCACTTGGGTAGTCTTCTTACACAAGAAGAGTGATACACAAACACTTTTGCCTGATCTGTTGAAGAAGTTACAGGTTGAGAAGAATCAGTCAATTGTCAAGATCCGTAGTGACAAGGGTACTGAATTCATTAACTGCTATATTAAAGATTTTTGTTCTAAGCGTGGCATCCAGCACCTTACTAGTGCAGCAAGGACACCACAACAAAATGGAGTAGCAGAGCGAAGGAACAGAACTCTTAAGGAGGCCTGCAGGACCATGCTGACAGAGTATAATACGCCTCAGAAGTTTTGGGCAGAAGCTATCAATACTGCATGCCACTCACAAAATAGAAGTGCTATCAATAAAGCACTAGGTAAGACACCCTATGAGGTATGGAAAGGTAGAAAACCCAGAGTCTCATATTTTCATATATTTGGTTGTAAGTGTTTCATCCATAACAATGGGAAGAGCAAGTTGAATGCATTTGATGCTAAAGCAGACGAGGGGATATTCTTAGGATACTCCTCGACTAGCAAAGCATTTAGAGTATTCAACTACTCAACCCTTTGTGTGGAAGAAACACCACATGTGGTTTTCGAAGAATCTCAACAGGACACATCTGCCAACAAGATCAGTGAGAAAAGTTACTGAGCTAACTATCGAATCTGACAAAGATTCAGAGGTATATGAATCCGTTCAAGCATATAATCCATTCATGAAAGCCCTCGAAACTGATGACCAGGAAAGGGTAAGTGCTCAAGGTAAGTCTACTAAACTAGTAGACATGCCTGCTCTAGTTGACTCATCTACTCCAGGTAAATCAGATGATATAAATGATGTTGACATGCATGATGCTATAACTGATCTAGATGATAATACTATGCTTACAAAGACTAGAAAAACATGGAAATCTGCACATAATACTGAAAATATCATTGGTGACTCTACTATTGGTGTAAAGACTAGACGACAACTCTTTGAGTCGCAAGAACAATCTAGTTCATCTTTGTTTTGCTGGTGTTGTTTCCTCTCAGCTATCGAGCCTAAAACCATCAAAGAGGCTTTAGCTGATAGTAATTGGATCATTGCTATGCAAGACGAGTTGAATCAGTTTGTTCGAAATGACGTCTGGGAACTTGTTGATAGACCTAGACATCATAATGTAGTTGGCACTCGATGGATTTTCAAGAATAAGAAAGATGAGAATGATGTAGTTGTTCGTAATAAGGCTAGACTAGTAGCTCAAGGCTATTCACAAGCTGAAGGCATAGATTATGATGAAACATATGCTCCTGTTGCTAGACTAGAAGCCATTCGATTGTTCCTTGCATATGCTGCTTACATGAAATTTACTGTATATCAAATGGATGTTAAAAGTGCATTTCTTAACGGTATTCTTGCGGAAGAAGTGTATGTTGAACAACCCCCAGGTTTCGAAGTCAAAGGTAATCAGGTATACAGATTAAAGAAGGCCTTATATGGACTAAAGCAAGCTCCAAGAGCCTGGTACGATACTCTTTCTCAATTTCTATTAGAAAATGGTTTTACTAAGGGCAAGGTAGATAGAACCTTGTTTAGAAGACAAGAAGGGAAAGACATTTTACTCGTCCAAATTTACGTAGATGACATCATTTTTGGGTCACCTAACAAAAAGCTGAGTGAAAGTTTTTCAACACTCATGCAAAGTAAATTTGAGATGTCTATGATGGGTGAAATGAATTACTTTCTTGGACTTCAAGTAAAACAGACCCCAAAAGGGATTTTCATAAATCAAGCAAAATATACTCGTAATCTACTAGACAAGTATGGTATTAAGACATGTAAATCTTCTGGAGTACCTATGCAACCTACTTACAGGATGGATCCAGACGAGAATGGTAAATGTACTGATCAAACTCATTACCGTGGTCTTATTGGTTCATTACTCTACTTGACTGCTAGTAGACCTGATATTGCATTTTCTGTTGGTGTATGTGCTCGTTTTCAAGCTAATCCAAAAGAGAGTCATATGGAAACCACTAAAAGGATATTGAAATATTTGAAAGGAACTATCAATCGTGGTATATGGTATCCTTCAAATGATGATTTATCTCTAAGTGGCTACTCTGATTCTGATTTTGGTGGTTGTAGAATAGATAGGAAATCTACATCTGGTTCTTGTCAATTCTTAGGCACAAAACTCATTTCATGGTTTTCGAAAAAGCAGACAAGTGTTGCTACCTCTACTACTGAAGCCGAGTACATGGCTGCTGGTAGTTGTTGTAGTCAATTATTATGGCTTATTCAACAGCTTAGAGATTATAATATTTGTGAATCAAATGTTCCTATATTCTGTGATAGTAATAGTGCTATTGCCATTACACAAAATCCTGTTCTGCACACACGTTGTAAGCATGTTGATGTGAAACACCATTTCATACGTGATCATGTAGAAAAGAAGGATATTCGCATGGAAAAGATTCATACTGATTTTCAAAGAGCTGATATTTTCACAAAACCATTAGCTGAGGCCCGATTTCGTGAATTATGCATTAGTCTAGGACTGATTGATCTTGATCCTACTAGTATATAGCAATGTACTAACCAGACAGGTACAGTCCTAAGAAGAAAGGAGAAATAGACAAGTTACCACAAAAGGCTCAGAGCACTCATCTACTCACTCAACAGACAGGTATACAAGGTCAGACAAGTTGACCAAACAACCCGATGAGGAAGCTGGTAAAGCTGAGGGTAATACTAAGGGAATAAACATTTAAGGGGGAATCCTTGATTTCTTAAAGATCCTTATGTTGACTCTTTAGTTTTGTAACAGTCATCTTGTTTACACCTTGATCATTGACTTAAATTGATATTCATTTTAATTATTCTACTCGACTATCTGTCGTACAAAATAAGACAGGTACATAAAGTTGTTCGACGTTCAGAATAGACACGCACAGTTAAAGGGGGAACTCGACTAGTACTCATAAGACTACTCGTCTTGTGAAATTAAGTCTACTCGCCTTATGAAGATTAGATCTACTCATCTGTTCTGGATGGACTCGAACAGACAAGCTAAGTTTTCTTTGATTTAAATGGGTTATGTGTTAAGTGTTTACTCGAAACAAATTAAAGATGTTAAAGTAATTTGATAGTGTTAAAATTTGAATATCCTAGAATTGGATTTATACACCCCCAGTTAATGAGGTGTACACATTCAATTCGCGCCAAAATATGAATATGTTAGGTCAGATGAGTACACTCCTCATTCTACCAATAAGAGAGGTGGATTTCAATGTTTACAAAAGCAAATCACATGTTCATCTCGGTTCCGTAACCGAATGCCAAAGGTCTTGACCGTTGGATCTAATCCCTCGATCTTGTCCATTGGATCAAAAATTCAGTTTTAAACAAAACCCAACACTTGCACACATCTTGCCTCACGTTTTCATAACTCTACTACTGGTTAACAGTTGATTTCCTGCATAATCTACTTTCGTGTTCATTACAAATCATTTAACATGTCGATTCGATCTATCTTCGATGTCAGTACCAACATTCAGGCACCATTTGATCTAGGCAGATATATAAATGACAACAAGGTGCATGTTGAACCATCTCTGTTCTTCCAGGGAAATCACACGGTCGGAAATGCAGAAATCTTGACCAAATGCACCAGATGCGGTCTAAAACCTTACTTGGAGGCGTTTCCTCAAGTTGTTTTGGAGGAAGAGGTTTTGGAATTCTATGCTAACGCCAGCAGAAGAGGAGACGTTATCGAATCATTTATCGGTTCAAATCGAGTAGAAATCACTCGTGAAGCTCTATTTGAAAGATTGAAGTTGCCCATCGGAACGATTGATGTGGAGAAGTACGCTGAAGGACAGAAAATGAGGTACTTAAGCATCTTCTGTGGAAAGAAAATGAAGTTGAAACCGGATGGTAAAGCTACTACAGCCAAGAAGGGTGAACTCTTGGAAAAATATCGCACTCTTCTGGACATAGCAAGCAAGATGCTTCTATGTGCCACTGGGTCTCATGATTCAGTTACCCAAGCCAAAACAAGGATAATGGCAGCTATCTATGATGGAATTACTGAGGGTAATTGGTTTAAGTTGATAGCTGACAGGATGATGTACTTCGAAAGAAGTGTTAGGGTGGATGTTGATACTCGGAATTGGGTAGTATCTCAAGCAGTTGGATATGGAAACAAGCTGAGTATATTACTCCCACTTTTGATGCCCAACAAGACTACTTGGAGCAAGGGAAAGCCCTTTCATCCTCTTAAGTTCTACTTAAAGAAAGAGGCACTGAAGAAGCAGGCTGCTGTAAGGCCAGCTGCTCCTAGGCAAGTTCAATTTGATGATTCAGAAGTGTTGCCGTATGCGGATTCAGAGAGTTCTTCACAAGCTGGGTCTGAGGAAGCAGAGTCCAGTGCAGACGACTCGGAGAAGACTCAATCAGATGAAGAATCGCAACACGAGAAGGAGTCGAGTGACCAAGTTCCTGAGATGTATACTCTTGTGAGAGTTGGAACTCCACCTCCAACAGAAGAGACGAGTTCACAGGTTGGTACTTCTACTCAATCTGTTTCAATTCCTCTCTCTCTCCCATCTACTTCTATCCGAACCAAGGCTAGATCACATCGATCTAGGCCTCGTCCTTTACCCTCAACTTCACATGTACTGGCGGCATTACCGCTTAGAGCCAGTCATCCCCAAATCACTCCCAAACAAGATACAACTGATACTCCGACAGTTGTCATACCTGACCTAGCCACATCAAAACCCATAGAGACCACTGCCTTTACTCCCTCTCCCTCACCAGAATATGGTGAACCCTCCAACCCATCTACTTCAGACAAGACGCCAGTTGCCACTGCAACAGCTGAGTTAGAGACCCCATCTACTCAGGACCCGTCTGTTGTTAGATTTGAATCCCTGGTATATTATCCGATGTGTCTGCGAGAGAAGAGGATTCGTGCTCGAGTTTCAAGAAATCTGAAGAAGCAGCTCTCGACTCTTGACATCGACACAGCTTCTGAACAGTTTGAGAAGCTAGTCAGGGTTTGCACGTGGTTCGCTTTGAAGAAGTCTTCTACGGATGATCTTTTTGAAGTCATTCAAGGCAAGGGCGGAATCTCCAACTTTATGGATTGGGAGATGGAACAGAAAGAAAATAGTGGAGTTAAGGATCACTCCGAGCTATTCCCTCGCAAAGCCTTGGTTGATTTAGTCAAAAAGCTACTGAATATTCCGGATGGTGTCATTGAAGATGTGTTCGCATTTGACGTCGGAACCCAGACTGATCTGGTGGAAGACGAGATCAAGCCGGAAGTAGCTGAGATGGCAGTTCAGACTTCAGAACAATTGGAAGAAATTGTTGAAAGTGATGAAGATGAAGTCGACTCACTCATGCTTGGTAAAGAAGATGATGAGTTCTTGGATGCTGAGATGTTTGATGAGGATGAAATCAAAGCCATTGATGATGAAGTTGTTGGAACTCCCAATTCTACTCACGTTGTTCCAGAAAGATTTCTGGATGAATTAAAGACGGATCTAAGAAGTGTTGTTCATACTGCCACAGATGAGTTCTTAAACTTGAAGATGAAGGATGTGCTAGTTGAACAGAATCAGTCACTTGTTGACAACTCCAGAGACTTAATTGTTGGTGAAGTCAACAAGATGGACTCAACTTTCCGAGAAGAGATGTTTGCTCAATTTGAAGACTTTCTGAAGAAACAAGTTGATTTTTCAGAAAAGAGGTCAATCTCGTTTGCTCGATCACTAGCTGAAGAGTCAAGCAAAATGGAGAGACTCTACAGAGTTAAAGTTGCTATTGCTGATGAACAGAGACGGGAAGTACAAGATCAATTGGTGCATTCTCGGGATGTTCTAAATGAGCTAACTGCACAGAATACTCTTCTTCGTCAGACGGCTACTCATTTGAAAGATGAACTAGTTTTATATACAAGGAAGTTGGAACTGGTTACTGATAGATTAAACAAGATGAGTCATGAGAAAACGCATCAGAAACACATTGAGTCAGCTGCTGAAGCCATGAAGGAAGCTATGAAAGAAGAGATGACTCGCTTTACTTCTCTTTTCACTCTTAAGGCAAGTGATGAAGCCAAAAAGGGGGAAGAGACAAGTAGAGTTGAAGATGAAGTTGTGAAATCTGCTAGTGCTGAACCTGAGATGAAAGCTGCTGCTACTGCGATTGAAGAACTAAGAAGGCCTAAAAGAGGCAGATTAGTGAAGAAGGCAGATCTAGAGCATGCTAAAACATTAGAGAAAGGCAAAGCTGTTGCGTCTCCTGAAACAGAGATTCAGACCAGACGAGTTAAGAGAAAGCTGAATATTGAAGAGCCTACTGCTACTGCAACAGTTGAGAAGAAACAAAGAATTGCTGATGATGAGATTCATTATGCAAGCAAAAAGAAGATTACTAAGCATATTGAAAACCTGCAGAAGTTGAAAGCTGATGAAGACAAGATGGAAGACAAGTTCATTGATCACTTCATAGATAATGAGCATAGAGCTGAATGGATTGAAGTGAAGAGTCAATGGGAACTTGATCATTGGATAATAAGGAAGTATGGTGATGCTGAAAGTCAAGATGAACTGTATTCTTTATTTGACAGGTTCATGGAAGGACAACACAGGAAGTTGTGGCATCTAATCTTAAGGATTTCTGCTGGTGCTAACTTCAACATTCTTGTTCCTGAATTTCCTGAATGGAAATGTCCCATGACAAGTTCAGGTAAAAGAGTTGACATCAATAGAATCAAGAAATTTGAAGAAGAGCTACTCGAGAAAGAGAAGATTGAAGATGAAGACCATATCTGTCTAATTCACAAGAGACTCCTTGATGCATTCTGCGTTCCAAATCCAGAAGGAGGTACTCTTTCAGATTAGTTTTGTTTGTTTGAAGTTTAGTTTTTTTTGTGCTCTGATACTTAGGTGTTTTTTTGTTATTCAAAGTATGTGTAATCTACTGATCTATTTTTGAATGAATGAAAGATAAGTACTATTTGATGTTAAAAGACAAGGTAACTACTTAACTAGTCTACTTATGAGAAAAGATTCAAGTAGTTTTGGCTTCATCAAAAAGGGGGAAATTGTTGGGATATGAATCCTAGAACAAGTCCTAAATGATGAATAAAAGATGAAGTTTTGATAAAGCCAAAAGTAGTATGAATATTTTCTAAGTGTTGACTGTTCTAGTCTAGTTGAGTTAAGTCATCTTGTACAAGACCAGTAGAGTTCACATAAGTTCACATGAAAAGATAAGTACAGTTTATAAGTACTTCATATGTGTTTACAGTATTTGTTTAAGTTTGTTACTAAGCTATTTAAATGTTGTATAGAGCTCATGATATTTTTATATGTAATAGATTAGTTTTATTGTATAGTTTATAAGTTGACTAAGCTTGTATTATGAAAGCTTAAAGTAATGTAATAGTCTTGATAGGTTTAGTATAGTCTACTGATTGAACAAGGAAGACCAGACAAGAAGAGTTGAAGTCTACTACTCAAGACAGGAGGACTACAAGACAAGACAAGTACATACAAGTCTACTCAAGACAAGTCAACGTGAAGATAGTTAGTTAGAAGCGCGTGAAAAGATAAAGATATAGAAGTTAGTTATGGAATAACTAATTCACAACAAGAAATGCGTATATGGATAAGAAGATTCAGTTGAAGGTAGTTATCAAGAAAAGTTGGTTACAACTGATTAGTTCTTGATTTCAGAAGTTTATAAATACTTCATGGTGGTGATCATTTGAAGACGACTGATACACTGAAAATCTACATACTCAAAGTAAAGATATATTCAAAGTTTACTCTCAGAGTTGATTGAAGTTCAGATAGAAGCCAGAAGACAAGTGAAGAATCAAGAAGGCTACTACTGAAGATCAGAGAAGTTTTTAGTTTTGTTTTGTTATTTTTCAAGGTGCTAGATACTTGTAAAATTTCTAGTTAGATCGTAGACATATCTGGAGGTATAGTCTGTTGAAGATCTAAGTCTTCTTCTTGGGACTTTAAAGATAGGAACATACACTTGTACTCGATTGGAAGAGTTTAGTGGAAACATCACAACTGGGTTTGTGAGAGTGGATGTAGACAAGTTGTCGAACCACTATAAATCTCGTGTTTGATTTACTTTACTGTTTTGTTTGTTAATTAATTGATTAATTGTTTAGTTAATTGAATTACATAACTGAACAAGACTAGCTGAGTATACATAAAACAGAGTTCTCGAATTAAGTTGAGTATAAACTTTAATTGGGCTCATTGTTAATTTCGTATTCCGCACATTGTAATTCTGATATATCGAAAGATTTTAGAAAAGTCTATTCACCCCCCTCTAGACATTTTCTTTAGCTTCCCTCGATATTAACTCAACTTAGGGACCTACACAGCAAATGGGTAGAAGCTGAGGCAGTAGCCACGATTGATGAGAGTAGCATTCAGAAGTTCTTATGGAGGAACATTTGTTGCAGGTTCGGGATCCCTAGAATCCTTGTTTCAGACAATGGAACTCAGTTCAGTGGAAAAGCTATCAGGGACTGGTGTGATAAGATGAAGATCAAGCAAAGGTTCACATCAGTAGCACATCCCCAAGCCAATGGCCAAGTAGAAGTGACTAACAGAACCATAGTTGAAGGGATAAAAGCTAGATTGGATAAGAAGAAAGGAAGTTGGCCAGATGAGCTGAATTATGTTCTTTGGTCCTACAAACCAGCCCAAAAACAGCCACAGGAGAAACGCCCTTCAACCTGATCTATGGAGCGGCGGCTGTGATCCCGATGGAGGTCGGATCTGAGTCCCACCGAATCTCCTTTTATAATGAGGAACAAAACTCTGTCTTGATGAAAGAAAATTTGGATCTGGTGGAAGAAGAAAGGGAGATAGCTCGCCTCAAGGCTGAAGCTTACAAAAGTCAGATCAGGGCTGGATACAATAAGTGAGTAAGGATGCGAAAATTTGATCAAGGGGACATGGTCCTCAGAAGGGTTGATGCACTAAAGCCAGTAAAGAAATTGGAGCAGAACTGGGAAGGACCATTTATTGTGAAAGAAGTATTGAAAGGAGGAGCATACAAATTGATGAAAGAGGATGGAAAGGAAGTAGCACGTCCATGGAATGTGAGCAAACTCAAAAAATATTATTGTTAAGAAACAGGCAAGGTCTGAAACCTTTACTTTTGTCGTTTTTCTTTGTTCATGAACTGGATGATATATTCGGGGCATGAAGAATCCTTGTAATAGTTTGCACTTTGAAATTTTCAATGAAACAATGAGCTGGTGAGAGCAGTTCCTCTTTATCTTATTATTTCAAGAATATCCAGATTTGAATGAACTCCCCGAGGAGTATAAATAACTCATATAAGAGTATAAAATATAACCCTGGATGAGCAAATGCTGCTCCTTATATTCGGAGTATAAACAACTCCCCGAGGAGTATAAATAACTCATATAAGAGTATAAAATATAACTCTGGATGAGCAAATGCTGCTCCTTATATTTGGAGTATAAACAACTCCCCGAGGAGTATAAACAACTCATATAAGAGTATAAAATAGGACTCTGAATGAGCAGGTGCTGCTCCTTATATTCGGAGTATAAACAACTCCCTGAGGAGTATAAACAACTCATATAAGAGTATAAAATAGAACTCTGAATGAGGAAGTGCTGCTCCTTATATTCGGAGTATAAACAACTCCCCGAGGAGTATAAACAACTCATATAAGAGCATAAAATAGAACTCTAAATGAGCAAGTGCTGCTCCTTATATTCAGAGTATAAACAACTCCTTGAGGAGTATAAACGAAAAGAGATCTCAGGACCTGAATACGAGATCAGAAAACATTTATTCACTTAAAAAAAATCTCAATTTTTTCTGAGGATGAGAAGAGATCTCAGGACCTGAGTCCGAGATCAGAAAACATTTATTCACTTAGAAAAAATCTCAATTTTTTCTGAGGATGAGAAGAGATCTCAGGACCTGAGTCCGAGATCAGAAAACATTTATTCACTTAGAAAGAAATCTCAATTTTTTCTGAGGATGAGAAGAGATCTCAGGACCTGAGTCCGAGATCAGAAAACATTTATTCACTTAGAAAAAAAATCTCAATTTTTTCTGAGGATGAGAAGAGATCTCAGGACCTGAGTCCGAGATTAGAAAACATTTATTCACTTAGAAAAAAATCTCAATTTTTTCTGAGGATGAGAAGAGATCTCAGGACCTGAGGCCGAGATCAGAAAACATTTATTCACTTAGAAAAAATCTCAATTTTTTCTGAGGATGAGAAGAGATCTCAGGACCTGAGTCCGAGATCAGAAAACATTTATTCACTTAGAAAAAATCTCAATTTTTTCTGAGGATGAGAAGAGATCTCAAGACCTGAGTCCGAGATCAGAAAACATTTATTCACTTAGAAAAAATCTCAATTTTTTTTTAGGATGAGAAGATATCTCAAGACCTGAGTTCGAGATCAGAAAACATTTATTCACTTAGAAAAAAATCTCAATTTTTTCTGAGGATGAGAAGAGATCTCAGGACCTGAGTCCGAGATCAGAAAACATTTATTCACTTAGAAAAAAAATCTCAATTTTTTCTGAGGATGAGAAGAGATCTCAGGACCTGAGTCCGAGATCAGAAAACATTTATTCACTTAGAGATAAAATCTCAATTTTTTCTGAGGATGAGAAGAGATCTCAGGACCTGAGTCCGAGATCAGAAAACATTTATTCACTTAGAAAAAATCTCATTTTTTTCTGAGGATGAGAAGAGATCTCAGGACCTGAGTCCGAGTTCAGAAAAAATTTATTCACTTAGAAAAAATCTCAATTTTTTCTGAGGATGAGAAGAGATCTCAGGACCTGAGTCCGAGATCAGAAAACATTTATTCACTTAGAAAAAAAATCTCATTTTTTTCTGAGGATGAGAAAAGATCTCAGGACCTGAGTCCGAGATCAGAAAACATTTATTCACTTAGAGATAAAATCTCAATTTTTTCTGAGGATGAGAAGAGATCTCAGGACCTGAGTCCGAGATCAGAAAACATTTATTCACTTAGAAAAAATCTCATTTTTTTCTGAGGATGAGAAGAGATCTCAGGACCTGAGTCCGAGATCAGAAAACATTTATTCACTTAGAAAAAATCTCAATTTTTTCTAAGGATGAGAAGAGATCTCAGGACCTGAGTCCGAGATCAGAAAACATTTATTCACTTAGAAAAAATCTCAATTTTTTTGAGGATGAGAAGAGATCTCAGGACCTGAGTCCGAGATCAGAAAACATTTATTCACTTAGAAAAAAATCTCAATTTTCTCTAAGGATGAGAAAAGATCAGAGGACCTGAGTCCGACATCAGAAAACATTTATTCACTTAGAAAAAAAATCTCAATTTTTCTCAAGAAGGAGAAGAGATCTCAGGACCTGAGTCCGAGATCAGAAAACATTTATTCACTTAGAAAAAAATCTCAATTTTTTCTGAGGATGAGAAGAGATCTCAGGACCTGAGTCCGAGATCAGAAAACATTTATTCACTTAGAAAAAATCTCAATTTTTTCTGAGGATGAGAAGAGATCTCAGGACTTGAGTCCGAGATCAGAAAACATTTATTCACTTAGAAAAAATCTCAATTTTTTCTGAGGATGAGAAGAGATCTCAGGACCTGAGTCCGAGATCAGAAAACATTTATTCACTTAGAAAAAAATCTCAATTTTCTCTAAGGATGAGAAAAGATCACAGGACCTGAGTCCGACATCAGAAAACATTTCACTTAATTAGAAAAAAAATCTCAATTTTTCTTGAGAAGGAGAAGAGATCTCAGGACCTGAGTCAGAGATCAGAAAACATTTATTCACTTAGAAAAAAATCTCAATTTTTTCTAAGGATGAGAAGAGATCTCACGACCTGAGTCCGAGATCAGAAAACATTTATTCACTTAGAAAAAATCTCAATTTTTTCTGAGGATGAGAAGAGATCTCAGGACCTGAGTCTGAGATAAGAAAACATTTATTCACTTAGAAAAAATCTCAATTTTTTCTGAGGATGAGAAGAGATCTCAGGACCTGAGTCCGAGATCAGAAAACATTTATTCACTTAGAAAAAATCTCAATTTTTTTTGAGGATGAGAAGAGATCTCAGGACCTGAGTCCGAGATTAGAAAACATTTATTCACTTAGAAAAAAATCTCAATTTTTTCTGAGGATGAGAAGAGATCTCAGGACCTGAGTCCGAGATCAGAAAACATTTATTCACTTAGAAAAAATCTCAAGACCTGAGTTCGAGATTAGAAAACATTTATTCACTTAGAAAAAATCTCAATTTTTTTTGAGGATGAGAAGAGATCTCAGGACCTGAGTCCGAGATCAGAAAACATTTATTCACTTAGAAAAAAATCTCAATTTTTTCTGAGGATGAGAAGAGATCTCAGGACCTGAGTCCGAGATCAGAAAACATTTATTCACTTAGAAAAAATCTCAATTTTTTTTGAGGATGAGAAGATATCTCAAGACCTGAGTCCGAGATCAGAAAACATTTATTCACTTAGAAAAAAATCTCAATTTTTTCTGAGGATGAGAAGAGATCTCAGGACCTGAGTCCGAGATCAGAAAACATTTATTCACTTAGAAAAAAAATCTCATTTTTTTCTGAGGATGAGAAAAGATCTCAGGACCTGAGTCCGAGATCAGAAAACATTTATTCACTTAGAGATAAAATCTCAATTTTTTCTGAGGATGAGAAGAGATCTCAGGACCTGAGTCCGAGATCAGAAAACATTTATTCACTTAGAAAAAATCTCAATTTTTTCTGAGGATGAGAAGAGATCTCAGGACCTGAGTCCGAGATCAGAAAACATTTATTCACTAAGAAAAAATCTCAATTTTTTCTGAGGATGAGAAGAGATCCCAGGACCTGAGTCCGAGATCAGAAAACATTTATTCACTTAGAAAAAAATCTCAATTTTCTCTAAGGATGAGAAAAGATCACAGGACCTGAGTCCGACATCAGAAAACATTTATTCACTTAGAAAAAAAATCTCAATTTTTCTTAAGAAGGAGAAGAGATCTCAGGACCTGAGTCCGTGATCAGAAAACATTTATTCACTTAGAAAAAAATCTCAATTTTTTCTGAGGATGAGAAGAGATCTCAGGACCTGAGTTCGAGATCAGAAAACATTTATTCACTTAGAAAAAATCTTAATTTTTTCTGAGGATGAAAAGAGATCTCAGGACCTGAGTCCGAGATCAGAAAACATTTATTCACTTAGAAAAAATCTCAATTTTTTCTGAGGATGAGAAGAGATCTCAGGACCTGAGTCCGAGATCAGAAAACATTTATTCACTTAGAAAAAAATCTCAATTTTCTCTAAGGATGAGAAAAGATCACAGGACCTGAGTCCGACATCAGAAAACATTTATTCACTTAGAAAAAAATCTCAATTTTTTCTGAGGATGAGAAGAGATCTCAGGACCTGAGTCCGAGATCAGAAAACATTTATTCACTTAGAAAAAAAATCTCAATTTTTTCTGAGGATGAGAAGAGATCTCAGGACCTGAGTCCGAGATCAGAAAACATTTATTCACTTAGAAAAAATCTCAATTTTTTCTGAGGATGAGAAGAGATCTCAGGACCTGAGTCCGAGATCAGAAAACATTTATTCACTTAGAAAAAAATCTCAATTTTTTCTGAGGATTAGAAGAGATCTCAGGACCTGAGTCCGGGATCAGAAAACATTTATTCACTTAGAAAAAATCTCAATTTTTTATGAGGATGAGAAGAGATCTCAGGACCTGAGTCCGAGATCAGAAAAAAACATTTATTCACTTAGAAAAAAAAATCTTAATTTTTTCTGAGGATGAGAAGAGATCTCAGGACCTGAGTCCGAGATCAGAAAACATTTATTCACTTAGAAAAAAAATCTCAATTTTTCTTAAGAAGGAGAAGAGATCTCAGGACCTGAGTCCGAGATCAGAAAACATTTATTCACTTCGAAAAAAATCACAATTTTTTCTGAGGATGAGAAGAGATCTCAGGACCTGAGTCCGAGATCAGAAAACATTTATTCACTTAGAAAAAATCTCAATGTTTTCTGAGGATGAGAAGAGATCTCAGGACCTGAGTCCGAGATCAGAAAACATTTATTCACTTAGAAAAAATCTCAATTTTTTCTGAGGATGAGAAGAGATCTCAGGACCTGAGTCCGAGATCAGAAAACATTTATTCACTTAGAAAAAAATCTCAATTTTTTCTGAGGATGAGAAGAGATCTCAGGACCTGAGTCCGAGATCAGAAAACATTTATTCACTTAGAAAAAATCTCAATTTTTTATGAGGATGAGAAGAGATCTCAGGACCTGAGTCCGAGATCAGAAAACATTTATTCACTTAGAAAAAAAATCTCAATTTTTCTTAAGAAGGAGAAGAGATCTCAGGACCTGAGTCCGAGATCAGAAAACATTTATTCACTTAGAAAAAAATCTCAATTTTTTCTGAGGATGAGAAGAGATCTCAGGACCTGAGTCCGAGATTAGAAAACATTTATTCACTTAGAAAAAATCTCAATTTTTTCTAAGGATGAGAAGAGATCTCAGGACCTGAGTCCGAGATCAGAAAACATTTATTCACTTAGAAAAAATCTCAATTTTTTCTGAGGATGAGAAGAGATCTCAGGACCTGAGTCCGAGATTAGAAAACATTTATTCACTTAGAAAAAATCTCAATTTTTTTTTAGGATGAGAAGAGATCTCAGGACGTGAGTCCGAGATCAGAAAACATTTATTCACTTAGAAAAAAATCTCAATTTTTTCTGAGGATGAGAAGAGATCTCAGGACCTGAGTCCGAGATCAGAAAACATTTATTCACTTAGAAAAAATCTCAATTTTTTTTTAGGATGAGAAGATATCTCAAGACCTGAGTCCGAGATCAGAAAACATTTATTCACTTAGAAAAAAATCTCAATTTTTTCTGAGGATGAGAAGAGATCTCAGGACCTGAGTCCGAGATCAGAAAACATTTATTCACTTAGAAAAAATCTCAATTTTTTATGAGGATGAAAAGAGATCTCAGGACTTGAGTCCGAGATCAGAAAACATTTATTCACTTAGAAAAAATCTCAATTTTTTCTGAGGATGAGAAGAGATCTCAGGACCTGAGTCGGAGATCAGAAAACATTTATTCACTTAGAAAAAAATCTCAATTTTTTCTGAGGATGAGAAGAGATCTCAGGACCTGAGTCCGAGATCAGAAAACATTTATTCACTTAGAAAAAATCTCAATTTTTTATGAGGATGAGAAGAGATCTCAGGACCTGAGTCCGAGATCAGAAAACATTTATTCACTTAGAAAAAAAAATCTCAATTTTTTCTGAGGATGAGAAGAGATCTCAGGACCTGAGTCCGAGATCAGAAAACATTTATTCACTTTGAAAAAAATCTCAATTTTTTCTGAGGATGAGATGAGATCTCAGGACCTGAGTCCGAGATCAGAAAACATTTATTCACTTAGAAAAAATCTCAATTTTTTCTGAGGATGAGAAGAGATCTCAGGACCTGAGTCCGAGATCAGAAAACATTTATTCACTTAGAAAAAATCTCAATTTTTTCTGAGGATGAGAAGAGATCTCAGGACCTGAGTTCGAGATCAGAAAACATTTATTCACTTAGAAAAAAAATCTCAATATTTCTTAAGAAGGAGAAGAGATCTCAGGACCTGAGTCCGAGATCAGAAAACATTTATTCACTTAGAAAAAAATCTCATTTTTTCTTAAGAAGGAGAAGAGATCTCAGGACCTGAGTCCGAGATCAGAAAACATTTATTCACTTAGAAAAAATATCAATTTTTTCTGAGGATGAGAAGAGATCTCAGGACCTGAGTCTGATACACGTGATATGCAACATTAAATAAACAACCGCAAGTATACGGCATCTATTGTAGCGTGATAAGCACGAGGTCGATCCCACGAGAAGGTTAAGCGTAAAAGGGTAGTTTGCTAATCGAGTTCTAAATAGACGTGATCGATAATTTGAAAGTTGAATTACTCCTAAGATTGTCTAACAATGTGTCACAAATAAACAACGAAAGAGTAATGACGAAATCGATCAAATAACATGCAAATCAAGAAAACGAAGGTAAAATGGATAAAAACGCAAAGAAGGAAAGGTGGGTTCCAAGGCAATTGTAATACATAGATATCCGTTTATGATCTAGTTTAAATGGCCATTAAGGTTATCTCATATAGGGTGATCACACAAGAAGAATTAATTAATCTCTCGATCTAATTAACCAAAGACGCAATGTAACATAGGCTCGTATTTCTACCTCACAAATGTTATACCGCCTAAAATAGCTCCTAGGATCATTCAAGTCCCTCTCCGATAATTAATCCTCTTTCGAGATCATAATAATACCGGGTTGCATGCTTGCATACGATTAAACGGAATAAATCTCTCGATCTTACCCCAATTAACAATGAATTAAGCAAATCATCATGGCCAATAACAACATGCTTTGCAATAAGGAATTAAGCACACAAATAAGAGACAAACACCAATTAAAGCAAGAAATTAATCATAAACTTCAATCCAAGTATCTACAATGCCTTAGAACCACAAAGTGTTTAGCTAACTACTAGCATAATCAAATTACAAATTCCAAATGAAATAACTAAATAAAAAGGAAAAGAAAAAGAAAGCTTAGTCTAGGATGTGGTAGGGAATGAAATTTGCAAGCTATTGCATCCTCTCTTGCTTGATTTGATGAAGAGATGAAGAAGATATGGCCAAAACACCTCCAAATATGTGTAACTATGTGTGGATTGGGGGAAAGTGTCTTGGGTTTCAAGAATGAGGCCTTATATAGTGTTGGGGAAGGGTTTGGATGCCAAAATTGCAAGTTGGTCCCTCAAAAATGGAGAAAATGGCCAAAAACCCCCGAAAATGTTGTCACACGGCCGGGTGGCTCCCACCCGGGCATGCCACCCGGCCAAAATACGAAGCAACTAATAATTCAGCCTTGCCCGGGTCGAAACCACCCGGCCGGGTGGGTTTCACCCGGGCCAAATACGAACATCCTCAAAATCTGCCCTTGCCCGGGTCGAAATGACCCGCCCGGGTCGTTTTTGACCCGCCCGGTTCGATTCTACACGGGCATGTTTTTTTCGTCTCTTCGTATCTCGAGCTTCCGACCTCCGATTGACTCGATTCTTTTTTTCATTCCACTCCATTTTTCGAGACGAATCCAACGGTGCACTCCTCTTCCTGATCCAGTAAAGTATGGTTGGTGTTTTGCTCCAAATTCCATCGTATTTCCTATAAAATTGACAAAAACACAACCTTTCTCTCATTTTGGCTCAAACAATCATAATCAATGCATAAATCAATGAAATCCACATCAAAATACGCTTCACATGTGCCTCTAAAACGTGTAAATTCCACCCGAATCAAACTCCCCCAAACTTAAAATGTTATTTGTCCTCAAACAACTAAGCACTTAAAGCAATGAGGGTGGAATGATCACAATGGAATATTCAATGTAATTCACACATGCAAAGTAAGATGTAATGATATCTCTTTCTCAAAGTGCATTTCTCAATGAAGGTCATAGGCTCATTATTGCAATTCACACTCATGGATCAAAGAATGCATAAACACACAACACATTGTGAATGAGAAACATAATCCAAATGCTCAAGTCCTCTACTCACATGACAAAGTGTTTCTCTCAAACACACAAACAAATTGAGGATTAATGCACTCATCAACCAAGTTATGCTATGCAATCACCATATGCTTGCCCAACTTCTACTTTTCACAACACTCAATTGCTCAACAATGTGATCAATAGGACTTAATCAAGGATGTAACATTGGCTCTTTGGACAAGGTAGGATGAATTTGGGAATTGTGACTCTTCTAGTGGAGGACAAAGCTTGTTGTTTTACAATGTGTGCTTTCACTTTCAAAGCTTACAAACTTCACCCTCACTTTTCTTTTTCCATTCTTTTTCAAGCATTCATCACCTCATCTTTTGAACCATTTATTTTTTCTTTTCAAGCTTTTGGGGCTCTTTGTCCCTCTTTTCTTTTTCCTTGATTTTCTTTTCATCTTTCTCTTTTTCTTTCAACTTTTCCACTTTCTCCTTTCACCAAAGATATTCATTCAAGCACATGTTTTCCACTTTGTCTTTTATCCCCCACTAGATATAGGAATCAAAAGGCTCAAAAAGGCTAAGTGGTTAACATTGTAGTTTGCCAAGAAAATGAGGAATTAAGCTCAAGGGGCTAACTACGGAAAATTACTTCGGTTTTGGGAAATTTTGGCTAAGTGACTCTTTTTAGAACAAGATGGCCTATATAACATCATCTCACACAATCATGCTTTCAAACAAGAATTTGGGCAAGTTCTAGGATCACTAGCAATAACATAGTCCACTCTCAAATGAACTAAACCGGATTACATGCTCGATTCAAGGCTCAATTCTCACCGGTTTATTCAATAGGACTCTCACATTCATCAAATGTTCCCAAACAACAACACATCATGCATTCATGCTATCAAAGCTCATAAATATGAACACAACATGATACTACACTCCAACACCAATCATGCATACATTCAAAGCAAATAGACATCATCACAACTACTCAACAATGGATTTCAATGACTATTCATGATCACATTTCACCAAATGTCCACTACCCAACATGTGATCAAAACCAACTTAAACAATATAAGCATGTGAAAGCAAAGTGTGCGCCGGTGCAAAATGTGACACAAGTAGAATGACGAACCGGTGCAAGGGTAACAACTAGTAGAAAAATAAAAGAAAAATAACTCCCCCAAACTTAGAATTTTACTATGTATAAATTCTAAGTTTGAGGCTACAAGTTGTTACCTCCCTCCTTGCACATCCAATGCTTCTTCAAAGATTACCATTGCAACACTTGCTTCCTCCATTCCAAAGTTGGCTTTGCTTCTTCTTCATTCTCCAAGATGTGCTATTCATAGTACTCTTCATCCATACCTACAAAATAAACCAAGCTATCAACACTATCAAAGCAATAAAATCAAGAAAGCAATAAAACCTTGGGTTGCCTCCCAAGAAGCGCTATTTTTAACGTCCTATGCCGGACGGTCTTTTCTTGAAGGGAATATCAAGTCACCCCCTTATCATCCTTGCTCTTAAACTTCTTTGCCCATGCAACCGTCTTAAATCCACCAAAACATCCACTAGCCACTCCATCCGGCTCTTCAATCATGTCATATGAGGTTGATGCCTCATCCATCCCCAAGCTTGCACAAGTAGCTTTTCTCGATTTGGGGGAGTTTTTGAAGAAAACTCCCCCAAACTTGGCCTTCTTGTCTATCTTCAAATCATGCTCTTCTACTTGGGGGTCCTCTTTCACAACATTGATCTTGGGCTCTTCTTCCACCTTATCTTCCATGAGCTTCGAATAAGGATCTCTCTTGGAATACACATACTCTTCCTCCTCATCTTCATCATCACGAAATCTAACGGCCTTGTAGATATTGAATGAGACTTTCTCCTCACCAACATGTAGTTCAAGCTCTCCGTTGCGTACGTTGATGATGGCTCCACCCGTTGCTAGGAACGGTCTTCCCAAGATCAAGGGGATTGCCCTATCTTCCTCCATATCAAGTACCACAAAATCAACCGGAAATATGAATTTCCCAACTTTGACAAATACATCCTCAACCGTTCCCAAAGGATAAACTATGGAGCGATCCGCCAATTGAAGATTCATGGTAGTAGGCGTCAATTCTCCCAAGCCAAGTGATTTGAAGAGTGATAATGGCATGAGGTTTATGCTTGCTCCAAGATCACACAAAGCACGATAGGTTCCCTCCTTGCCAATCACACAAGGAAATGTAAATGAACCAGGATCCCTAAGCTTTGGAGGTAGCTTAGCTTGGATGATGGCACTACACTCTTCGGTGAGATTCACGGTTTCAAATTCTACCATCCTTCTCTTGTTGGACATAATCTCCATAAAAAACTTGGCATAGTGAGGCATTTGCTCAAGGGCCTCCGCAAATGGGATGTTGATGTGTATCTTTTTGAACATCTCCAAGAATTTGACGAACTTTGCATCCAAACTCGTCTTCTTGAGTCGTTGAGGGTATGGTAGTGGAGGTTTGTGTGAAGATGGAGGCTTGTATGTGTTATTCTCATTTGTTTTCTTCTTCTCAACATCTTTCTCTTCAACTTTCCTTCCTTGTTGCTCCTCTTCACCATCTTCCTTTGGCATCATAGGGCCTTCATAGCTTGTGCCACTCCTCAACTTAATTGAATTGCATTGCTCCTTGGGGTTCAATTCCGTGGTTGAGGGGAATCGACCCGACTTGTGTTGATTTCCAACCATATTAGCAATTTGGCCCACTTGAATCTCAATGGCTTTCACATCGTTCTTGATTCCCATCACTTCGTTTGCCAATTGGCCAATTTTCTCATCTTGACTCTCAAACTTTTGCCAAGTCTTTGTCATAAAACTCTTCGTCTCTCCCATGAACTTCTTAGTTTCTCCCATGAATGTTATAAACATTTCTTCCATAGTGAGCTTTGACGAAGACTCTTCTCTCACACCATCTCGTACATTGAAGTTCGACGGTGGTTGAATGGCATTGTGTGGGTTAGCATATGAGAAATTTTCATGGTTTCTCAAGCCGGGATGGTATTAGTTTGGATTAGAGGGGTGATAGTTCCCATGAGCTTGTCTTTCTCCCCAACCTCTTTCTCTAAAATTTCGATCTCTTTGGTTGTTCATATAGTGGGCCTCCTCGTATTGTGCATCACTTGGCTCCACTAGTGCTTTGGCCGTCATCAAAGAGATTAGCTTATCCACTTTGTTGGACAAGTTGGCACTTTCTTCCGAATTTTGAGTGGATGCTACCCTTCGATTTTGCCTTCGTTCGGATGGCCATTGATTGCCATTCTTAGCCATCTCCTCCAATAGCACATAACCTTCTTCCGTTGTCTTTCCCAACAAAGAACCTCCACCCGCCGAAGCATCCACCATTCCTCTTGTTCGGTGGTCCATCCCGTTGTAGAAGTAACAAATGAGTTGGTCTCGTGAGAAACCATGTTGTGGGCAACTTCTAATCAAATCTTTGAAGCGCTCCCATGCTTCGGCTAAGGACTCATCATCATCTTGCATAAATGATGATATTTCTCCTCGTATTTTGATAGTCTTGCTTGGAGGGAAATACTTCATCAAGAATGCATCAACAAGATCATTCCAATCTTCAATGGTCCTCAAATCAAGGGAGAGGTACCATTGCTTGGCTCGATCTCGGAGGGAGAATGGGAATAGTTGCAAACGGATGTAGTCTTGTGGAACTCGATTGATCTTAACCGTTCCACTTATCTCGAGGAATTGAGACAAGTGGAGGTTAGGATCCTCCTTAGAAAGCCCACCAAATTGGTTGTTTTGGACCATGACTATCAATGCCGGCTTGAGCTCAAAGTTATGAGCATCAACGGGTTCCCGACCCGCTCCTCCATAGGGCCTTGGAATAGGACGGGAGTGGTCTCTCAAGACTCTTTGTGGCTCCTCATCCTCCCTTCGTCTACCATCTCTTTCCATACCAATGTTCTCTTCAACTCTTCGACGAAAGTTGTCCCTTAGCACTCCTTGAGGTCGATTACCTCCATTTCCGTTTGGTTCCTCAACTCCTTCCACTCCTTGATTCTCAAATTCCTCTTCAACTTCTTCTACAACCGGATTTTCCCGTCGATTCATCCTTTCCAACTCTATTCTCCTCCTTTCGGCGTTCCTTCTTCGACAATTGGCTTCAATCTTCGGATTCAAAGGCAACACTTCTTGTTGGTTCCTTCTAGACCGTGTGATCATAAACCATGTCTATCAAAAGAACAAACGAGAGTGAGAATTGCAATTAAGATCAAGATAACAAACACAAATATTTTTGGATTTTTGCAAATAAAGAAAGCAAATAAAGTGCCTAAACTAAAACTCTTCTAGCCTACACTTTAGAGCTTATCAAAACCTCCCCGGCAACGGCGCCATAAACTTGATACACGTGATATGCAACACTAAATAAACAACCGCAAGAATACGGCATCTATTGTAGCGTGATAAGCACGAGGTCGATCCCACGAGAAGGTTAAGCGTAAAAGGGTAGTTTGCTAATCGAGTTCTAAATAGACGTGATCGATAATTTGAAAGTTGAATTACTCCTAAGATTGTCTAACAATGTGTCACAAATAAAAAACGACAGAGTAATGACGAAATCGATAAAATAACATGCAAATCAAGAAAACGAAGGTAAAATGGATAAAAACGCAAAGAAGGAAAGGTGGGTTCCAAGGCAATTGTAATACATAGATATCCGTTTATGATCTCGTTTAAATGGCCATTAAGGTTATCTCATATAGGGTGATCACACAAGAAGAATTAATTAATCTCTCGATCTAATTAACCAAAGACGCAATGTAACATAGGCTCGTATTTCTACCTCACAAATGTTATACCGCCTAAAATAGCTCCTAGGATCATTCAAGTCCCTCTCCGATAATTAATCCTCTTTCGAGATCATAATAATACCGGGTTGCATGCTTGCATACGATTAAACGGAATAAATCTCTCGATCTTACCCCAATTAACAATGAATTAAGCAAATCATCATGACCAATAACAACATGCTTTGCAATAAGGAATTAAGCACACAAATAAGAGACAAACACCAATTAAAGCAAGAAATTAATCATAAACTTCAATCCAAGTATCTACAATGCCTTAGAACCACAAAGTGTTTAGCTAACTACTAGCATAATCAAATTACAAATTCCAAATGAAATAACTAAATAAAAAGGAAAAGAAAGAGAAAGCTTAGTCTAGGATGTGGTAGGGAATGAAATTTGCAAGCTATTGCATCCTCTCTTGCTTGATTTGATGAAGAGATGAAGAAGATATGGCCAAAACACCTACAAATATGTGTAACTATGTGTGGATTGGGGGAAAGTGTCTTGGGTTTCAAGAATGAGGCCTTATATAGTGTTGGGGAAGGGTTTGGATGCCAAAATTGCAAGTTGGTCCCTCAAAAATGGAGAAAATGGCCAAAAACCCCCGAAAATGTTGTCACCCGGCCGGGTGGCTCCCACCCGGGCATGCCACCCGGCCAAAATACGAAGCAACTAATAATTCAGCCTTGCCCGGGTCGAAACCACCCGGCCGGGTGGGTTTCACCCGGGCCAAATACGAACATCCTCAAAATCTGCCCTTGTCCGGGTCGAAATGACCCGCCCGGGTCGATTCTACCCGGGCATGTTTTTTTCGTCTCTTCGTATCTCGAGCTTCCGACCTCCGATTGACTCGATTATTTTTTTCATTCCACTCCATTTTTCGAGACGAATCCAACGGTGCACTCCTCTTCCTGATCCAGTAAAGTATGGTTGGTGTTTTACTCCAAATTCCATCGTATTTCCTATAAAATTGACAAAAACACAACCTTTCTCTCATTTTGGCTCAAACAATCATAATCAATGCATAAATCAATGAAATCCACATCAAAATACGTTTCACATGTGCCTCTAAAACGTGTAAATTCCACCCGAATCAGAGTCCGAGATCAGAAAACATTTATTCACTTAGAAAAAATCTCAATTTTTTCTGAGGATGAGAAGAGATTTCAGGACCTGAGTCCGAGATCAGAAAACATTTATTCACTTAGAAAAAATCTCAATTTTTTTTGAGGATGAGAAGAGATCTCAGGACCTGAGTCCGAGATCAGAAAACATTTATTCACTTAGAAAAAATCTCAATTTTTTTCTGAGGATGAGAAGAGATCTCAGGACCTGAGTCCGAGATCAGAAAACATTTATTCACTTAGAAAAAAATCTCAATTTTTTCTGAGGATGAGAAGAGATCTCAGGACCTGAGTCCGAGATCAGAAAACATTTATTCACTTAGAAAAAAAATCTCAATTTTTTCTGAGGATGAGAAGAGATCTCAGGACCTGAGTTCGAGATCAGAAAACATTTATTCACTTAGAAAAAAAATTCAATTTTTTCTAAGGATGAGAAGAGATCTCAGGACCTGAGTCCGAGATCAGAAAACATTTATTCACTTAGAAAAAATCTCAATTTTTTCTGAGGATGAGAAGAGATTTTAGGACCTCAGTCCGAGATCAGAAAACATTTATTCACTTAGAAAAAAATCTCAATTTTTTCTGAGGATGAGAAGAGATCTCAGGACCTGAGTCCGAGATCAGAAAACATTTATTCACTTAGAAAAAATCTCAATTTTTTCTGAGGATGAGAAGAGATCTCAGCACCTGAGTCCGAGATCAGAAAACATTTATTCACTTAGAAAAAAAAAATCTCAATTTTTTCTGAGGATGAGAAGAGATCTCAGGACCTGAGTCCGAGATCAGAAAACATTTATTCACTTAGAAAAAATCTCAATTTTTTCTGAGGATGAGAAGAGATCTCAGGACCTGATTTCGAGATCAGAAAACATTTATTCACTTAGAAAAAAAAATCTCAATTTTTTCTGAGGAAATTAATGATAACACAAGCCTAAAATATTTAAGAACAAAAGCAGTTCTAAAGAAAATAAAGGCATACATTAACGATTAAACCACATTCATACGCACGAAAAAGAGAAGTGCAGTCAAAACATAGAAAGTGTTGGGTCTCCTCGTCGTCTCCGTTGAACAACTCCGATGAGTATTCCGATAGGGACGGACTCAGGTCACCTGAGTATCGGATCTATACGGAGAGTAGAGGGAATAACCAAGACTAAGACTGGGTAGCACAACACCCACACAAGTGTCACACACTTCTCTCAATATCGTTTAACGTCACAAAGAATGAGGAGAGACTTGTAGTGTATTTGTATGGCTGCCAAACAGCCCTAGGGCAAACAAATGGAGTGGGCCTAAAGGTTTACCACATGGGCCAAAACAACAATAGGGCCCAAGCCCAACAATCTCCACCTTTTTGGCCATCCCCAACTACAATCCGAAATCCGCAGGTGGTCATCATCGCCTTACACACACATTCCCACACACACATAGCACACACAACACATGCATAAAATAACAATAAATGCAAAATAAGCTATCATGGGAAACATTCACAAAGACTCACAAAGGCACACAAAGACAAGCTCCACCTCACTCGAAGCACTCACAAAGACTCACATAAAGGCAC
Source organism: Galeopsis tetrahit (assembly GCA_963675135.1). Classification (NCBI taxonomy): domain Eukaryota; kingdom Viridiplantae; phylum Streptophyta; class Magnoliopsida; order Lamiales; family Lamiaceae; genus Galeopsis; species Galeopsis tetrahit. Next base: position 39,710,637 of record OY776122.1, read on the forward strand.
ACAAAGACAAGCTCCACCTCACTCGAAGCACTCACAAAGACTCACACAAAGGCACACAAAGACAAGCTCCACCTCACTCGAAGCACTCACAAAGACTCACACAAAGACATGATATCATAACATACATAAATCACAAAGACAAATCACTCCACTTTACTAGGAATAATCTCTAAACACAAAGAAAAACAAATAAACATGCAACTAGATGTATATGGGGTAGGGAGAAAAACATGAAACCAAAATGTATGAAGTCATGCATAACACACATACATATAAACATGCAACCATTCCCCCCACCTTCCCACTAGCCCATCATCTACACATGCATCACAAAGAAAATCACAAAGCAACACAAAGATATAAGCACAAAGAAAGATCCACAAAGAAAATAACCACAAAGACACCAAAGAAACACACAAAGACTCAATAGACATCACCAAGTTCATCACTGTCATCAGTAGTGGCAATATTAGCACGATTAACATGAGAGTTCTTATTATGATTCTGGTTCTTCCTAGGTTCAGTGCACTCATTAATCTTGTGACTAGGGTCACCACAATTATAACACTTTCTAATCCAGGGCTTACCATGGGGTTTCTTACCACCCTTCCCTCTAACATGCATAACCTCACCAGAAGAACTACTACCCCCACTATGTTTTAATTCATGCTCTTTACTTTTTAGGCCATTAACAACAATGTCAAGAGTGAAATTATCCCTACCATACCTAATTGCAGATTTAACATCAGTATAAGTATCAGGAATAGCATTTAGCAAAACAACAGGGGTATATTCATCAATGCCCTTATCACCAGTAAGTTTGATATCTTGAATAAGCTTAGTAAACACATCAAGATTTTCATCCATATCCTTATTCAAGTCAAGTTTAAAACTAAAGAACTTTTCAAGTAAAAATGTTCTACTAGGCAAGGATGTTTCAGTGTATAACTTTCCTAACTTATCCCATAATTCTTTAGCATCTTTCATTACACCAACCTTTCTCAACACACAATCAGAAAAATGCAAGATTATTGAAGATAAAGCATGTCTATTCATTACCTTTTTCTGTTTATCAGATTCATCATTCTCATAACAATGGTCAACGGCTGCGTAAACATTCTGCTGGATTAGGATGCATTCCATTTTCTGTTGCCAGATATTGAAATCACATTTTCCATTAAAGGGAGCCAACACATACGTAGGAGTAGGGTTGGCCATTTGTTTACACAGCTTTGAACCGAAAGGAAAAAAAAATCACAATAATATGCAAGAAAAACAGTAAATGGCAAGCGGAAGCAGGCACACACAGGTCACCAAAATCAAGACCACGAAACAGAGATAATAAGCTTATAAATCAGACACAGAGACCTAAATCTACAGCACCAAAATCCCAAGCAAATAATCCCCGACAAGGGGCTACACTACAAAAGCAGTAAAAGGAAGAGATAAGCTTTTATACCAGATCGAACGAAAGACTAACCACGAGTGTAGATTTAAAATTAATCTGGAACAAATTCTCAAATCACAGGTTAAATATAAATATTTATATAAATAATTAAAACATGTTAAACCAATTAATTAATTAATCTGAAATCTGCATAACAACTGTTTTAAAGGAATCCACAAATCAATTAATTAAAAAATAGCAGAAACAAATTAAAGCCAATAGTACCCAGCACCTTACCTGACTTACCTGCGTCGGAGCGGCGGATTTGAGCGGCAGGTTTGAGTGGCAGGCAGCGGCTGCAACTGGAGGGTGGGGGCGGCGCGACGCGGCAGCGCGCGACGGCAGAGTCACCTAGGGTTCCACCCACAAAGACAGCGGACGGCGGCGGACGACGACCCGTGGCTCTGATACCACTGTTGGGTCTCCTCGTCGTCTCTGTTGAACAACTCCGATGAGTATTCCGATAGGGACGGGCTCAGGTCACCTGAGTATCGGATCTATACGGACAGTAGAAGGAATAACTAAGACTAAGCCTGGGTAGCACAACATCCACACAAGTCTCACACACTTCTCTCAATATCGTTTAACGTCACAAAGAATGAGGAGAGACTTGTAGTGTATTTGTATGGCTGCCAAACAGCCCTAGGGCAAACAAATGGAGTGGGCCTAAAGGTTTACCACATGGGCCAAAACAACAATAGGGCCCAAGCCCAACAGAAAGTACGATAGCAAAAGTAACAGAGTTTAGTAATAAAAAGAGCATGCAAGCTCTCAAATAAAGAAAAATATTAAGTCTGGGCATCAGTAACTTGAGCACTTTTTCCTCAGAAGTGGTGAGCTCAAGATCAGGAGTGTTGGATCAGGAGTGTTGGATCCCTCCAGAGGAGGGAGATTGGGCAGAGGATCAGATGAGGAAGAAGGACCTTGGCGATGAGGGAAAACGTCATAAACCAAAGGCGAAGCAACAGGCATCTCAGGACTCAATTCTTTCTCAAAAGCCAACTTCAAAGCCGCCTTCTGAATAACAGGCAACCACCATTCTTGATCAGGCCCTGCATTGAGATCTCCACGAAAGAAAGGAGAGGGAGTCAAACTCTTTATAATTGGATCAGTATCAATAGAAGGCTTAAAACCCTGCTCCTTCATTTGTGCAACAGTATGCTTAACCCCATGGGTTATGAAATGGCCAATGTGTGGATTCATATCCCTGATATAGTGGGGGCTAAGCTGGTACGCTTCAATCAATCCCGAATGAAGATCCTGGAGGAACTCTTGGCCAATAGAGGTCGTCAATAACCCACGACGACAATCTTCAATACCTCATTTTCGCCCCCGAATAAAAGCTTCCCCTGAAACTTTTTCTTGCTGAGCTAAGCTTTCCTACAGAGCCCTATCTTGCTGAATTCTTAAAGCTAACACCTCCTCTTGATGCTGGGAAATCAGATCAGAACGAACCTTTTCCATCAACTCCCAGCTCTCCTCAACCTTCTTCTTTAGATCAGCATTTTGAGTAGTAAGTAAATTGAGATCTGCAGCTGCTTTCTGGACCTCTTCATCCTTCTCCGACAACTCTAGGCGGAGATGCCCCAGATCCTTGTTAGCATGTTCTTTCTCAGCTTTATCTAGTAAAATCCCTTGGACAGTTATAAGCTGAAGAAGAGGAAATCTATTAGCAAAAAGAAAAGGTAACAAGAGGAGTGAATAGCACATAAAAAGATAAGTTACTTGGGTACACAGCTCAGAAGAGATCTCCCGGAGCTGAGGAGTTGAATGCTCGAAAAATCGATGTTTATCATCAGTAGTGGGAATCAGCTTCAGAAAAGCAGAGCTCTCCTCACCCCTTAATTCAGAAACAGCCTTGGGAAGCTCCAGGGTGAATAAGTCCTTGGATGACCTTCGAGGAACAGAGATATCTGAGCGAGCACGATGGGATTTAGATTTCTTAGAAGAGACTTTATCACTGCCTCCGGGAGCAGGACGCTTATGAGCAGGAGGAGGCAAACCAGCAGTCGTACTCCTAAGAATCCTATTAGTATGAGGAATGGATGCTTCTTCAGGAGCAGATGGAGCTGAAGTCAAATGAGCTGACAATTGAGCAGTACCGGCTACTTTAATTTTGGGAATGGCTGAAGAAGTTTCGGCCACAGCAGTTTCACCACCCTCAACATCCACAAAGTCTAGTTTGATAGAACTAAAGGCAAAATCCATCTCTGAAAAGCAAAAACAGGGAAAAAGGTTGGAACTAATACAAATAAGGCTAAAAAACAACTGAATAAAGAAAAGAGGGTAGTTTTACCGGCTCTGGGGGAAAGTTCCGCTCCAGAGCTGTCAAGACCAAAATGGATTAACACTCTACGATCCCGGACGAGATGATGTATTTTGAAAAGACCATTCTTCTTATCAAGAACATAGTCCTCTAAACGGTCTATAATTTTCAGATCTTTGGGAGAAACGATAGAATCAGGGATAGTAGGATAAGAAGGATTAGTCTGCTGCCATTCACCACTAGGAAAAGGCCACTCCCCACTCTTGGGAGTGACCCAGAAGTACTTCTTCTTCCATCCCACCTCAAGACTAGGAGGCTTCTTTATAAAGTTAGGAGGACCATTAACCCGATAACTAAAGTAGAAAAATCCCTCCTTCAGCTTAATCTCGTGACAAGACACAAACATTTCGGCACTAGGATTGCCCCCGTAATGCTTCAAGAGAATATAGAATGAGAGACAGGTTCTCACGGATGAAGGGTTGACTTGGGCCACCGAAATATTAAAAAGACGGCATACACTTGCAAGATATGGACAAATGGGAAAGCGAACCCCACAATCTATGTGCGCCTTGAAAAAGGGCAAAGAAGGAGGACAAAAGAAATTGGGTCTCTCCTCGGGAAGGGCCATGTCGAAAATGAAATCAGGAGGACTATGGCATATCTGTTTTATCTCCCTGAGTTCTGAAGGAATAAGAGTAGATTCGAAAGTGACTTTATCCCGTAAATCACTAGAATCTTCTCTGGGAATAGCTAATTTCCGAGGACGACGAGAAACCAAGGGTCGAGAAGAAAGGGAAGACGAAGATGGGACCGACACAGGCGGTGGAGACCTTAGTCGAGATCTAGGGTATTGATCGGATAACACATCTGTGTGACCGGATGAGTAAAGTTGATCTGGGGTTAAACTTCTAGAGCTAAGATGACGAGAGTCAGAGCAAGTATTTTCCTCTTCAGTCGAAGAAGAAGAAGAACCACGAACGGAAAGAGTTGGGCTAGCCATTTAGAATTAGAAGAGAGAGAATAAAGAGAGAAAGAGAATAATACCTGGAGACTAGGAGCGACGTTACCAAGACGAAAAGACTCGCCGAAAAAGAAAAGCCTTCCACCGGAATTTTAGGAAAGACGATTTCTGTAGAATATGGAAGTTTTCTTAGACTAGAAGCAAAAAGGGGAAAATGGAAATAAATGCCCCTCTTTTATGGTAAAAAGCGATGGGACAGTTGTTGGGCTAGGTGAATGACACGTGTAAGGCCCCGATGAAGGAATGCGAAAGGTTAGGCCTCGAGGAATGACCCAGATTAAAGAAGTAAGTATTCTTGGAGAAAATGAGCGGGAAACTGGAATTTGAAAAGACTCTATTCTTAACTATTTCCGCCAAAAGCTACTATAGTCAAGAATATGGGGGAGTGGATGATGTGACATTATGGTGTCACATCTAGGAAAGATCAGTTACTGGGCAAAGTCAAAAAATGATCACTTCCTCCCGGGACCAGGATCAGAAAAATCCTTACCCCTGACACAAATCCTGACCTGATCAGATCCTTCAAAGATCTGATCTGATAATTAGGACATGAGTCCAGGACCATGAGGATGAAGGATCTCTATTAATAAGAAGTAGTAGCAAATCTCAATAGGTCAGAATATCTCTGAGCATTCCTGCAAAACGAAGGCGCATTATCTGAATAGTTAGTTATGTGTCAGATTGTACAATGACGTGGCATTACTGGTAACAAACTCTAGAGGTAAAATTACTTCTTTACCCCTCCATAACAAGGTACAAAAGTATCCCTTCTTTCATTTTACAAAGTTTAAGTCACTTTTTCATTCACTCTTCATTAAAACACGAAATACGATTATTTTCACCATCTTCTTCATCGAGCTCGACTGACTTGAGCGTCGGAGGTCCGTCGCCGGACACCCCTCCGGCCCGGTTTGTGTGCAGGTCCTCATATTCAGTAAAGGCGTGCATTACCACCAAATATCCAAGGATTTTCGAAGAACTCATTTAGGTATTTACTACTTTTTACCTCTTTTTGACTGTGTTCTTTATCATTCACCGTGGTGAATTCGATAAGGTCACTTCAAAATAATTATAGATAATGCTTAATTTACAAAAGAATTGATTTTAGGAACGACTGGATTTTCAGAAAAGGGTGCACTCCTAACACATATAAGAATAAATATTTAAGAATAATGTTAAGCATAATATTTAGGTAAAGTCTAGTATGCACTCGAGTGCATGTTGTGCCCCCTAGTCCTTGTTGCACTTTTCAGTTTACTGACTTACACTTTTTGGTAAATGGTGTTGCACTTTTCAATTATTACTAAAAATATTATTATACAGTTTAATAATTGAAAAGTGTAACACCATTTACCAAAAAGTGTAATTTAGTAAAGTGAAGAAAAGTGCAACATGGACTAGGGTGCACAACATGCACTCGAGTCCATAGTAGACCAACCCATTTAAAATTTAAATAGATTCAAATATTTAACTTCAAAAGAAAGGTTACCCAAAAACCCTAAATAGCAAATAATTTAAATAATTCGACATGAGAATAACATCGTGTGCTTAATTAAAAACGGACTATCAATTGATAGGCCAAATCCTCATGTCACATCCCGATTTTAGGGGCCTAGATGAAAACACCATACACTCTAGTATTTTACTAAAAAGATGCATATTTTTATAGAACTTGGCAGCGGAATTAATTTCGTAAATAAATACTCAAACACATTTAAGAAATTCATATTAAAATTTAATTTCAAAAGATAAGACTCAACCACTTGTTTCATAAGAAAATAAAGTAGTGCGTTAATTAAGAATGGGTTTAACTCAAGATGCAACTAATTAATTAAAAGCAAGAATAATATATAGAAAACTTTGCATGGCAAGACATCCACATTCACCGGCCCTCCACTGCAACTCCTTAAATTTGTAAAATGTTAAGTAGATTGGGGTGAGCAAAACAACTAGCTCAGTGGGATTAACTTTGTCACAGTTAAATATATATGAATAAAACCATCAACTCACAAACATGCATATTAAAATACTTATTTTTCATTGGCTATACCAACGATGCGCTGGCTATACCAAATTACCAACGATGCGTTGGCTGAACCAACGATGCACGATTTCCCACGAATAAAATACTTATTTTTCATTGGCTATACCAATGATGCGCTCGCTATACCAATGGTGCACGTTTACCCGCAAATAAAACCGCTGTAAATTGGAATCAGTTACCGCTGTGGTAATAAGGGCTGTAAAAAGGGGGCGCTGATAGACAGTGGTTATTAACCGCTGTCGTATCTATATACAACAGCGTTTATTAACCGCTGTTATTCCATCAAAACCGATGTGGTATGTGCTCGGTTTGAACCCCTTACAATATTTACGATAGCGGTTTTATTAGTTATGACAGCGGTTATGAACCGCTGTTGTTTAAATTTACTACAACGGTTTTTAACCGCTGTTGTTTGGAATTACTACAACGGTTTTTAAACGCTGTTGTTTTTTAATTTCTACAGCAGTTTTTAACCGCTGTTATTTATTAACAACCGTTGTTGTACTTTCTCTATAACAACAGTTGTATTAGCTATAACAACGGTTATTAGCCGATGTTGTATATATCCAATATTTTAAAAAAAATAATGAAATTTTTATTTGCTAAATTAATAAAAATAAAATACAAAAGCTTAAAACATTTATGTATATATATAAATTCAATTAGACTATTACAATAAATTCGTTAATTAGCAATCCCTCCCAACACACGTATGCTTGCATGCATGTAGCCCACTGTACTTCGTCAATTTGAGCTTTCATTTCAGATCAATCCCGTTAAACTCTCCATCTTTATTTTTATGTCCTTCAAGCCAATTTCAAGTCAAATAGTGGATGTATCAATGTCGTTATCTCTGATAATGAAGAGATCATCAATCATTAAAAATGATACGTGTAATTAGCATATAATAAAAATGATAAGTGTAATTAGCATATAATAAAAACTATGGTTGTAATTACTTACATTCTACGCCGCATAACGCTTTGCTACTCAGCTCCTAAAGTCAAAGAAAATGAAAGTAGATACATGAGTATGTTAATTATAAATCTTATTCTTATGTACAATGCAAGAATCTTACCTTGAATTTAGTGGACAGTCGAATTATGACAAAGTCTCTCCAATCAAGATCATTAATTAGTATGCCAACTTGCTTGATTGTTTCTGTGGTGTCGACTCTTTTGCAGACAAACTCTCTTGTGAGATATTTTTTTTGAAGTTCCTCCGCTTACATCAAACACCCTTTCTTCTTTTTATGGTCAACATTAAGTTCCTCCGCTTACATCAAACACCCTTTCTTCTTTTTATGGTCAACATTAAATGCCAACTAAAGTATATACAAATAAGCATATAATATACTAACAAAAAAAAATCATAAGAAGATGTTAATGTACCAGCACAGCGTTCCATACACTGAAATATGTGGAATGAAAGAAGTGCACAAGGCATTCTTCTTCCATGGTCAATGTACGACGCTGAAATTTAGAATTTTAAATGTAGGGCGCTTAAATTTAATTTAGATTTTAATTAACCGCACACTCTCATTTAACATATACAGGGATTTTAATTAACCGCACACTCTCACTTAACATATACAGACTCTCATTTAACATATACAGGGATTTTAATTAACCGCACACTCTCACTTAACATATACAGGGGTGATGTGACGAAATTTATATTTTAATTAACCGCACAATCTCACTTAACATATAAGGAGTGGTGGAACGGTTATATATAATATAATATCTAATTAAATTTATGATATATATAATATATATAACTCTGTATTGTACATATTAGATACAAATTTTAAAAGACCAATAAAATTTATATTTACATGAAAATAATAAAACCTAGAAATTATTTTAAATAAATATCAAATTTATTTTATAACCATATAATAATTAAAATACCAAATTTATTTTATAAGCATATAATAATCAAATTATTTTAAAACTTATCTGGATTAAATAAATTTTAGGATTTAATCTTTTTTTTTTAATTCAACTCAGATTCTAGTTCCATCTTTCAGAAAATCCATTAAAAAAAATGTTTGATATTTTTTTATTGATTTATAAATATTTATCTTAAATAAAATTCTTTATTTTATTTTTTATTAATTAATCATATATATTAATTTTAACTATTAATTTTAACTGCTATATATAATTTATATATAATTTTTAAGGATATTTACTTTATACGTTTTTCTCTTTTTATATATTTATATATAATTTTTAGGGACAATTTATATATTTAGTGTTATACGTTTTTCTCTTTTTTATAAATATTTATCTCAAATAATTTTTATTTTTTTATTAATTTGATCAAAATAATTTTTTTTTTTCTGGTACGGTGAATTAAGGATATAGGTTGAAAGTCTTGCTTCCAAGAGAGTTAACCTTTTTTTTCTAAGATATATAGAAAGATAATGATTAGGAGAATTTTCATACATCTTCCTTTTTTATTTGTTTATGAACTGTGGTGATTTTTTTTCTAGATTTTTTCTAATTTTTTAATTTGTTTCTTATGTTTTTCTCTAACATTTTAGAACTTTTCATTGATTTCATGAAATCTAACAATCAATTTCCATACCAACAAAAAAAAGAAGCAATGAATGATCAATTTATTTCTCCTTACCGTGCGACGACGGACAATGGTGGGTGCAATGCACGCGAAAAATGTGTCTCTGACGGCGACCCATCTCACAGAAAGAGGGGCCCTTGGAGGAGACATGAAAAAATATTAGATTTTCTTAATTTGTTTAATAATAATATAATATATAGGACCTGATATTTTATAGATTTTCTTGAGTTTTTTATTAATAATATAGTAATATATAGGAATAAATATTTTTAAACTTATATCTTTGTTTAATCAAAATCTTATATTGTGTTAATCATTATATATTTCTTAATTGATAAAACTTAAAAAATAATAAAACTTAAAAATAAAATTCTTTATAAATCAATAAAATCTTAAAAATATGAAATAATCAAATATAAATTTGAAGATTAATTACAAGATTTATTTTTTAATTGATTTTTTTAATTAATTTTTTTAATATATTTATTTTTGAGAATATAATCGTATTTCATAAAAAAATTCAGTAATTTAAAAAATAAATTATTATATTTTTTTATTTAATTATTTTTAAATATTAATTTGATTGTATTCCATAAGAGAGGCTAATAGCACATAACTAAAACATATCACAGTGGTTACGAAAAACCGCTGTATATCAGCGCACAAATGAAACCTATGACAGCGGTTCTGAAAAAAGATGCATAAGACAGCGGTCTTTGAAGTTTTAACAGCGGTTTTAAAAATAACCGCTGTTATTCAACTGCTGTAAAAAACATAATCTGGCATAGTGTCCCTACCATACCTAATTGCAGATTTAACATCAGTATAAGTATCAGGAATAGCATTTAGCAAAACAACAGGGGTATATTCATCAATGCCCTTATCACTAGTAAGTTTGATATCTTGAATAAGCTTAGTAAACACATCAAGATTTTCATCCATATCCTTATTCAAGTCAAGTTTAAAACTAAAGAATTTTTCAAGTAAAAATGTTCTACTAGGCAAGGATGTTTCAGTGTATAACTTTCCTAACTTATCCCATAATTCTTTAGCATCTTTCATTACACCAACCTTTCTCAACACACAATCAGACAAATGCAAGATTATTGAAGATAAAGCATGTCTATTCATTACCTTTTTCTGTTTATCAAATTCATCATTCTCATAACAATGGTCAACGGTTGCGTAAACATTCTGCTGGATTAGGATGCATTCCATTTTCTGTTGCCAGATATTGAAATCACCTTTTCCATTAAAGGGAGCCAACACATACGTAGGAGTAGGGTTGGCCATTTGTTTACACAGCTTTGAACCGAAAGGAAAAAAAAATCACAATAATATGCAAGAAAAACAGTAAATGGCAAGCGGAAGCAGGCACACACAGGTCACCAAAATCAAGACCACGAAACAGAGATAATAAGCTTATAAATCAGACACATAGACCTAAATCTACAACACCAAAATCCCAAGCAAATAATCCCCGACAAGGGGCTACACTACAAAAGCAGTAAAAGGAAGAGATAAGCTTTTATACTAGATCGAACGAAAGACTAACCACGAGTGCAGATTTAAAATTAATCTGGAACAAATTCTCAAATCACAGGTTAAATATAAATATTTATATAAATAATTAAAACATGTTAAACCAATTAATTAATTAATCTGAAATCTGCATAACAACTATTTTAAAGGAATCCACAAATCAATTAATTAAAAAATAGCAGAAACAAATTAAAGCCAATAGTACCCATCACCTTACCTGACTTACCTGCGTCGGAGCGGCGGATTTGAGCGGCAGGTTTGAGTGGCAGGCAGCGGCTGCAACTGGAGGGTGGGGGCGGCGCGACGCGGCAGCGCGCGACGGCAGAGTCACCTAGGGTTCCACCCACAAAGACAGCGGACGGCGGCGGACGACGACCCGTGGCTCTGATACCACTGTTGGGTCTCCTCGTCGTCTCCGTTGAACAACTCCGATGAGTATTCCGATAGGGACGGGCTCAGGTCACCTGAGTATCGGATCTATACGGACAGTAGAGGGAATAACCAAGACTAAGACTGGGTAGCACAACATCCACACAAGTCTCACACACTTCTCTCAATATCGTTTAACGTCACAAAGAATGAGGAGAGACTTGTAGTGTATTTGTATGGCTGCCAAACAGCCCTAGGGCAAACAAATGGAGTGGGCCTAAAGGTTTACCACATGGGCCAAAACAACAATAGGGCCCAAGCCCAACAGAAAGTACGATAGCAAAAGTAACAGAGTTTAGTAATAAAAAGAGCATGCAAGCTCTCAAATAAAGAAAAATATTAAGTCTGGGCATCAGTAACTTGAGCACTTTTTCCTCAGAAGTGGTGAGCTCAAGATCAGGAGTGTTGGATCCCTCCAGAGGAGGGAGATTGGCAGAGGGTCAGATGAGGAAGAAGGACCTTGGCGATGAGGGAAAACGTCATAAACCAAAGGCGAAGCAACAGGCATCTCAGGACTCAATTCTTTCTCAAAAGCCAACTTCAAAGCCGCCTTCTGAATAACAGGCAACCACCATTCTTGATCAGGCCCTGCATTGAGATCTCCACGAAAGAAAGGAGAGGGAGTCAAACTCTTTATAATTGGATCAGTATCAATAGAAGGCTTAAAACCCTGCTCCTTCATTTGTGCAACAGTATGCTTAACCCCATGGGTTATGAAATGGCCAATGTGTGGATTCATATCCCTGATATAGTGGGGGCTAAGCTGGTACGCTTCAATCAATCCCGAATGAAGATCCTGGAGGAACTCTTGGCCAATAGAGGTCGTCAATAACCCACGACGACAATCTTCAATACCTCGTTTTCGCCCCCGAATAAAAGCTTCCCCTGAAACTTTTTCTTGCTGAGCGAAGCTTTCCTCCAGAACCCTATCTTGCTGAATTCTTAAAGTTAACACCTCCTCTTGATGCTGGGAAATCAGATCAGAACGAACCTTTTCCATCAACTCCCAGCTCTCCTCAACCTTCTCCTTTAGATTAGCATTTTGAGTAGTAAGTAAATTGAGATCTGCAGCTGCTTTCTGGACCTCTTCATCCTTCTCCGACAACTCTAGGCGGAGATGCCCCAGATCCTTGTTAGTATGTTCTTTCTCAGCTTTATCTAGTAAAATCCCTTGGACAGTTATAAGCTGAAGAAGAGGAAATCTATTAGCAAAAAGAAAAGGTAACAAGAGGAGTGAATAGCACATAAAAAGATAAGTTACTTGGGTACACAGCTCAGAAGAGATCTCCCGGAGCTGAGGAGTTGAATGCTCGAAAAATCGATGTTTATCATCAGTAGTGGGAATCAGCTTCAGAAAAGCAGATCTCTCCTCACCCCTTAATTCAGAAACAGCCTTGGGAAGCTCCAGGGTGAATAAGTCCTTGGATGACCTTCGAGGAACAGAGATATCTGAGCGAGCACGATGGGATTTAGATTTCTTAGAAGAGACTTTATCACTGCCTCCGGGAGCAGGACGCTTATGAGCAGGAGGAGGCAAACCAGCAGTCGTACTCCTAAGAATCCTATTAGTATGAGGAATGGATGCTTCTTCAGGAGCAGATGGAGCTGAAGTCAAAGGAGCTAACAATGGAGCAGTACCGGCTACTTTAATTTTGGGAATGGCTGAAGAAGTTTCGGCCACAGCAGTTTCACCACCCTCAACATCCACAAAGTCTAGTTTGATAGAACTAAAGGCAAAATCCATCTCTGAAAAGCAAAAACAGGGAAAAAGGTTGGAACTAATACAAATAAGGCTAAAAAACAACTGAATAAAGAAAAGAGGGTAGTTTTACCGGCTCTGGGGGAAAGTTCCGCTCCAGAGCTGTCAAGACCAAAATGGATTAGCACTCCACGATCCCGGACGAGATGATGTATTTTGAAAAGACCATTCTTCTTATCAAGAACATAGTCCTCTAAACGGTCCATAATTTTCAGATCTTTGGGAGAAACGATAGAATCAGGGATAGTAGGATAAGAAGGATTAGTCTGCTGCCATTCACCACTAGGAAAAGGCCACTCCCCACTCTTGGGAGTGACCCAGAAGTACTTCTTCTTCCATCCCACCTCAAGACTAGGAGGCTTCTTTATAAAGTTAGGAGGACCATTAACCCGAGAACTAAAGTAGAAAAATCCCTCCTTCAGCTTAATCTCGTGACAAGACACAAACATTTCGGCACTATGATTGCCCCCGTAATGCTTCAAGAGAATATAGAATGAGAGACAGGTTCTCACGGATGAAGGGTTGACTTGGGCCACCGAAATATTAAAAAGACGGCATACACTTACAAGATATGGACAAATGGGAAAGCGAACCCCACAATCTATGTGCGCCTTGAAAAAGGGCAAAGAAGGAGGACAAAAGAAATTGGGTCTCTCCTCGGGAAGGGCCATGTCGAAAATGAAATCAGGAGGACTATGGCATATCTGTTTTATCTCAGGTAAATCACTAGAATCTTCTCTGGGAATAGCTAATTTCCGAGGACGACGAGAAACCAAGGGTCGAGAAGAAAGGGAAGACGAAGATGGGACCGACACAGGCGGTGGAGACCTTAGTCGAGATCTAGGGTATTGATCGGATAACACATCTGTGTGACCGGATGAGTAAAGTTGATCTGGGGTTAAACTTCTAGAGCTAAGATGACGAGAGTCAGAGCAAGTATTTTCCTCTTCAGTCGAAGAAGAAGAAGAACCACGAACGGAAAGAGTTGGGCTAGCCATTTAGAATTAGAAGAGAGAGAATAAAGAGAGAAAGAGAATAATACCTGGAGACTAGGAGCGACGTTACCAAGACGAAAAGACTCGCCGAAAAAGAAAAGCCTTCCACCGGAATTTTAGGAAAGACGATTTCTGTAGAATATGGAAGTTTTCTTAGACTAGAAGCAAAAAGGGGAAAATGGAAATAAATGCCCCTCTTTTATGGTAAAAAGCGATGGGACAGTTGTTGGGCTAGGTGAATGACACGTGTAAGGCCCCGATGAAGGAATGCGAAAGGTTAGGCCTCGAGGAATGACCCAGATTAAAGAAGTAAGTATTCTTGGAGAAAATGAGCGGGAAACTGGAATTTGAAAAGACTCTATTCTTAACTATTTCCGCCAAAAGCTACTATAGTCAAGAATATGGGGGAGTGGATGATGTGACATTATGGTGTCACATCTAGGAAAGATCAGTTACTGGGCAAAGTCAAAAAATGATCACTTCCTCCCGGGACCAGGACCAGAAAAATCCTTACCCCTGACACAAATCCTGACCTGATCAGATCCTTCAAAGATCTGATCTGATAATTAGGACATGAGTCCAGGACCATGAGGATGAAGGATCTCTATTAATAAGAAGTAGTAGCAAATCTCAATAGGTCAGAATATCTCTGAGCATTCCTGCAAAACGAAGGCGCATTATCTGAATAGTTAGTTATGTGTCAGATTGTACAATGACGTGGCATTACTGGTAACAAACTCTAGAGGTAAAATTACTTCTTTACCCCTCCATAACAAGGTACAAAAGTATCCCTTCTTTCATTTTACAAAGTTTAAGTCACTTTTTCATTCACTCTTCATTAAAACACGAAATACGATTATTTTCACCATCTTCTTCATCGAGCTCGACTGACTTGAGCGTCGGAGGTCCGTCGCCGGACACCCCTCCGGCCCGGTTTGTGTGCAGGTCCTCATATTCAGTAAAGGCGTGCATTACCACCAAATATCCAAGGATTTTCGAAGAACTCATTTAGGTATTTACAACTTTTTACCTCTTTTTGACTGTGTTCTTTATCATTCACCCTGGTGAATTCGATAAGGTCACTTCAAAATAATTATAGATAATGCTTAATTTACAAAAGAATTGATTTTAGGAACGACTGGATTTTCAGAAAAGGGTGCACTCCTAACACATATAAGAATAAATATTTAAGAATAATGTTAAGCATAATATTTAGGTAAAGTCTAGTATGCACTCGAGTGCATGTTGTGCCCCCTAGTCCTTGTTGCACTTTTCAGTTTACTGACTTACACTTTTTGGTAAATGGTGTTGCACTTTTCAAGTATTACTAAAAATATTATTATACAGTTTAATAATTGAAAAGTGCAACACCATTTACCAAAAAGTGTAATTTAGTCAAGTGAAGAAAAGTGCTACATGGACTAGGGTGCACAACATGCACTCGAGTCCATAGCAGACCAACCCATTTAAAATTTAAATAGATTCAAATATTTAACTTCAAAAGAAAGGTTACCCAAAAACCCTAAATAGCAAATAATTTAAATAATTCGACATGAGAATAACATCGTGTGCTTAATTAAAAACGGACTATCAATTGATAGACCAAATCCTCATGTCACATCCCGATTTTAGGGGCCTAGATGAAAACACCATACACTCTAGTATTTGACTAAAAAGATAAGACTCAACCACTTGTTTCATAAGAAAATAAAGTAGTGCGTTAATTAAGAATGGGTTTAACTCAAGATGCGACTAATTAATTAAAAGCAAGAATAATATATAGAAAACTTTGCATGGCAAGACATCCACATTCACCGGCCCTCCACTGCAACTCCTTAAATCTGTAAAATGTTAAGTAGATTGGGGTGAGCAAAACAACTAGCTCAGTGGGATTAACTTTGTCACAGTTAAATATATATGAATAAAACCATCAACTCACAAACATGCATATTAAAATACTTATTTTTCATTAGCTATACCAATGATGCGCTGGCTATACCAAATTACCAACGATGCGCTGGCTGAACCAACGATGCACGGTTTCCCGCGAATAAAATACTTATTTTTCATTGGCTATAACAATGATGCGCTCGCTATACCAACGGTGCACGGTTTCCCGTAAATAAAACATGTGTTAACGAATAACTTGTAAAGTCATAACATGCGTTAACGATTAACTTGTGAAATCATGTAGCAAGTAACAATATCACTCAAATGAACATTTAAAGGTGACAAAGTATCCAATCAAATAGTAAGAAAACCCCACCTGATTAGACTCGTAAATGTGCAACTCGAATTAATGCAAGAGTTCCTCGACACCTATCATTAAATTAAGTATTATTTAGGGAATTAAGTCCTTTAATTAAAATAATATAAATTCGGATTATAAATCCTAAAACTAGTGTAATTGGCGAAAACTCAATAAATGAATTTTATTATTTACAAACCCATACGAATACCAATAGATTTATGAATCTCATCCGTAGTGACTCACGTGTCTAACATATAAAGAAATCAATCTAAGTAGTTATTTTATTAATTAATATTCTAAATAACATATAATGTAAGTACTAAAACCAAGCAGTCCAACTAAACATAATAACCTAATAAATATGATAATAACAAGTATATATAAACATGGAAACATACTTTTCATTCATTGTAAACTGCCTCATGGCGAGTGTATATATACATGCGTGAGGCCCAACACAAGTAATGGGCCAAATAGATACGTAAGTTGCGATGTGCTAAGATATGAAAACTAAATCTTAATAAAATATATGCAGATCAACTATATGCTAAGATATGAAAAGTAAATATATGCAGATCATCTAATACTCCCAATAAAATATTCTACACTACATTACGCTGCAGTACACAAATTTCTTAAAAGCTTTATGGCAGAATAAAATATTTTATAAAACATCATAAGTATACTGTTCAAACAAAATCGCCGACACTAAAATAGTAGAATGAAATTTAGTAAATAGGATTGTTGGTTATTTCTAAAAATCAATATTAGAAGATAGAAAATTTGCGTAAGAGATTAACTGGAGAAAAAGAATACCGTGTGTTTTGTTTCTTTGGGAGGCCGCTTGATTTGGAATATGAGATATGTAAAATTTAGGGCAAGGATTATATATAGAGATTGAAATTGGGCTTGAGAAAAATGATTAAGGTTTAAAATCTTAAAGGCCTAAATTTAAATGGGCTTTAAATATTATTTTAAAACACTAGAAATTATAATATAAATTTAAAACAAGTTAAATTGATAATTGAATATATACTTATATATCTATATTATGAAATTTACGGGTGTTACACCTCAGAATCTTCGAACACATTTATTTTTACAAAAAAATATATGATTTTAATTATTTTAGTGTTACTAGTATTACATGTTTTACTATATAAGTTTTACTTGCATGACATATCACATGAGAGATTTGTGCAACATTTAGACATGTAAGATATTTAAAAATTGCAGCATTCGTTAATGTAACTCAATTTGTGACTTGTTTTCAATTTCAAATTTTAATTAATTTTTCTTTTAGAAATTGTTAAATTTTAGTTGTTGAATTAAATTAAACTCTTAATTTTTAAGTCATTTATTTTAGAAATAATTATCTATTTTAGAGTCTTCAATATTTTTAGTTTTTCTCGAAAATTTATGTAACTTTAATTTTTTTCAAGAAAGGGGACACATGTCTTTTTTTCTCTCAAGAAGTGGATGAAGGTAATATTAATTTATAAATTGATATACATAATTTTTCGAGAAGTGTGCATACATTTAATAATTCATTAAAATTAATATATAATTTCAAATTTATTATGTATTAGTGGGTGTGATTTTAATTTATTTGCATTTACATATGACAATATATATTTTCTTCAAATTTTTAAGTAGGTTAAATCTCCAATCAGCTCAAAGATGCATACAAGTGTAAGTTTAATACATTATATTTTTAATATAAACATCATTTTTAATTATTCATTATAGAAATTTTGCGTGAGAACATCTCACCTTGAGATGGATTATAATTTGGATATGAAGTTTAAACACTTTAAAGAGATATGTATTTTTTTTTATTGAGGGTTTACAAGATCATAAAATAGAGTTACAAATCACGAGTCTAAGATCTTAATCTTCAAATCAAACGGATATCGCCGCGCGTCTACTCCAATCGCGTGAAGAGGAAAGACGAGCTTCCCTTTGTCTTAACAGACGTCCAGGTCTCCAATCATTAAATGAGACAACCCCACACTAAGGTGTTCTCATATCAAGAATAGGAAACAGAATAAACATACAAAGTTCCACGAGTACCCGATTCAAAAGTACCAGAGCATCAGGGCTCTCGAGAGCATCTCAAGGAGCCCAACCATCAAAAAAGTTTCACAACCACAACAAAGCTCGCGCAACAGAGAAATCCAAAAGAAACTAAAACAAAAACTAAGCAAGCATCAAAACTACCTAAGAAAGCAATAAAATAGGATCAACGAAGAAATACCTGAACGGTCACCGTAGCTCCATTACGGACAAGATCTACGTTGATCCCTTGTTAGAACTGAAAAAACTACACCAGATCTACAAATCTACAACTCAGATTTGCAGGTCTACACGCAGATCTACAACTCAAATATAGCAAAAACTAAAATAACAGAAGAGATCGGAGAGAAGCGAAAAACCAACAGATTTGAGGCAACAACAAAGACAGAGCAGCAATAGATACAAGAAAGATGACGGCAACGTGAACGACGGAGACCGGTGAAGAAAGGGAGAAGCAATCCTCTAGAGAGAGAAGCTCTCCCTTCCCTTCTCTCTAAAATTATATTAAAGAGATAGGTATTTATTCATGCTAATTTATGAATGGTCTTATGGTGAGATCGTCTCAGCGCAAGTCTTTGTTATATTTTTTATATCTCTTACTGTATTGTTTGTAATATAATTATATATACGGGAAATTATTATTAGGTTCATTTCACTCCTACTTTTTTCAAATAGAGTCTAGCTTATTATTTTGTTTCTAATAAGTTCAAATTGGACTTAATAAGACAAATCTGTCATTTTTCTTAATTTGAAATTTTTCAAATTCATTTATTCATATATTTAAGTCAACTTTAACATTTAATCATCTTTTAAATGCAGATTTTCGAAATTTGCATAATTTTCTCACCTTCCAAAATTTCAAATCCTTTCTAAAAAGAAGGTCTTCACATTTAATTCGTTGCATTTGTTAATAATTTAAAATAATAATTAATAATTGGCTGCAAAATTTTAAACTCACATATCATTCGACCTAATTAATTTGATAATTTAACATAATAATCAAAAATAAAAAAATAATAAAGTTTATGGAAGATTAACACAACGTAAATGAAAAAAAATATACGGTTATGCAACAATAAGTGAATATGATAATGCGTATTATAGTGCATATAGACAATGTTTCATGCATTTGTGTATGAATATATATATATATATATATATATATTGAAGTGCAATCTCATAATATGTATATTGAAATGCATATGAATGAGATTCTATACCGAAGTTATTGAGCCTACCATTAACGAAACAACAACAAAATTGTGAATTTCAAAAGGGGGAAATTGTACCGATCAACAATATATTCTTTAAAAAATATTACTAGTAACTAGAATCCAAAAAGAAGAAAAAAAATGACACACATAGAGACTTGGCCTGCAAACCTGAAAAGAAGCTAAAAGAAATTGGAGAAGACAGAGCAATCGAGACAGTCGACAATGATGATGCTACAGAAGTTCCTCCTCCCCAACTCGCCTGAGTCAACTCAGAAACGCCATTTCCATTTCCCCTTTACTACATCTCCTTTTCGTACGAGAGTGAATGGGGCTTCAAATAGCGGTGGTAGACGCCGCGGGCATGGCAGAACGCCACCGCGAAGATCAATTGCTGGAAATACTTTCTAACGACTTCCTCCTTCAATCTCTCCTTGGCCACAGTTATGATCGATTCTGATAAATTAATTCTTCAAAATCGAAATTGGGAAAGTCAGGCAATTTCCGAAAATATGACCTAAAACATAAAGTCTAGTATGCACTCGAGTGCATGTTGTGCACCCTAGTCCATGTTGTATTTTTCAGTTTTACTGACTTACACTTTTTGGTAAATGGTGTTGCACTTTTCAATTATTATACTAAAAATATTATTATACAGTTTAATAATTGAAAAGTGCAACACCATTTACCAAAAAGTGTAAGTCAGTAAAACTGAAAAGTGCAACATGGACTAGGGTGCACAACATGCACTCGAGTGCATACTAGACCAACCCGACCTAAAATCTAGGAATTGATTAGTTGCAAATTTTATGGAATTTAAAATTTGAGTTATTTTTAATTCTCGAAAATAATTTAAATAAGTATATTAAGGGTAGTTTTCATTTTTTTGCTTTAATTTGAACCTAATAGAAACTTTTTAAACTTGTAGTTTCTATTTGCTTAAGGAAAATTCTCTTATATATTATTTTTCCTAATTTTTCAGTAAATAGTAAATATAAATACTTCTGACCATGTAAGGATGGTTAGAAGATCTATATTTTTGAAAAAACGTAGAGGGTCCCCCATAATAATTTGTATACTTATCTTTACAAATAAAATATGTTTTATAAGTAAATTATTAACTACAGTATATATAAAACTAGATGAGAACTCGTGTATTACACAGAATATTAATAAAAAAAGAAATTTAATAAAAAAAAATTGTAAGTAGGCAGAATGAGACGAGATTTTTTTTTAATACAACCTTTAATAAATATGAAAATAATTTTAAGAAAAATAATGATAAGATTTAGGGAAAAAAAATTATATGATAAATAAATAAATAAATAAGTCAATTATATATCTTAAGTGGTTTGGTCTACTAATTAAACCATCGATTGGTTCTTAAAAGAAGTGTCACCATAATGCTGCTTGGGAACATTGATCTGAAGTTCGATTTGTGCAATGGATCTAGACTGATTGGTACTAGACATGGAAGTAACATCATCGAATCACAAATTGTTTTCTGGAAAGAATATTAGTAGTAAAAAATTTGTCCCGAAAATGACATTGAGTGTCTCGGATGACACGACTCCTGCAATGTTTCGAATGAGGCAATTTCATATTCTATTGTCTTTTGCAATGACGATAAATAAAAGTTAAGTTCAATCACTTTCCACAGTAATTGTCCACCTTCCGAAACTTGTGTTCACAAACAAACAATTGTATATTGCAGCCTCTAGAGTCAAGAGTAAAAGTGAATTGAATATTATATGTCAAAATTCAAATGGAAAAAATATGTAAACATACCATAAATGTTATCTACCAAAAGTTTTCCACAAATTTTTTTTTTGAGCAAAAAGGTAAATAGTTTTCCACAAATTTTAATTTAGTATAAGGATTTCTTTTATAAATAAAATTTTAATTATCTATTTTATTATTGTTATATATATATATATATATATATATATATATGATGTCATTTATATTGCTACACCATTTCATTTTTTATCTTGCAATAGAATAACAAATTTATAAATTTTAAAAATTATTTTTTTAATTAATAAATTAAAATATATTTATAAATTTATTTCAATCCCGCATAATACGCGGGTCTTACACTAGTTTAAGAATAATGTTAAGCATAATATTTAAAAATTAAATAGATTAAAATATTTAATTTCAAAAAAAAAGTTACCTAAAAACCTTAAATATCGAATAATTTAAATAATTCAATGCAAGAATAACATTGTTTAATTAAAAACGGACTATCACAATTGATAGCCTAAATCCTCAAAATTTTGAAACACATTTAGTTTTACAAAAAAAATATATGATTTTAATTATTTTAGTGATAGTAGTATTACTTGTTTTATTATATAAGTTTTACTTGCATGACATATCACACATGAGAAATTAGTGCAACATTTAGGCATGTAAGATATTTAGAAATTGCAACATTCATTAATGTAACTCAATATGTGACTTGTCTTAAAAAAAAATTAAAATAATTAAATACCAACTAAGTTATTAGGACCTGCGTACCCTACCCTACAACTTACCTACTAAGACCACCTCCAAAGCTGGTGGCAAATTTGCCACTAAAACTTCTAATTTGACACTAAATTTGAGTCAAACAGTAAAATCATCTTCAACCATTTAACTCAAATTTTAACTCAATGTAAATATTTTTTTAGAATATTCTTAATTTTATCTTTTTATATTCCATTTTATAATTCGTAGTATTTATATTTAATTTGTACTTCCTTTGTTTAGTTATATTCATGCTCGTTGTGTTAAATTTAGCGTGCTTATTGTGTTTTTGTTAATTTTCTATTGCATTTTGTAATTTAAATTCGTAGTATGTATGTTTTATTTTGTATTGTAATTTAAATTCGTAGTAGTCGTAGTATTTATGTTTTATTTTGTATTGTATTTTTGTAATTTAAATTATTAATATTGTCTTAAAATTAAATTGTATACTTTTAATTTTAAAATCTTAATAATTATTAATTAAAATTAAAATAATAAACTAAATTTAAAAAAAACATTTGCCACGTGAATAGTGTTGTGGCAAATTTGCCACACACTATGCATCAATGGCAAACAGCCTCTCAATTTGCCTCTCCCTTGGAGAGGAATTGCCACATATATGTGCCATTTGCCTCTCCCTTGGAGATGGACTAAGGGCATTTCCATTGCCACTACCCAAACGCAATTTAAGTGGGAAATCCTCCTCCAACGCAGTGGCAATATTCAACTCAATTTGCCACAATTGAAGTATGTGGCAAATTTGCCACCTACTGTTCACAAACGTAAACTCAATTTCATTTTATAGTGATTTCTTTTATTTTAGATTGAAATGTTTGTTTTTTCTAAAAATGTATTTATGGTTTTTATTTAATTTAATATTATGATACATTAATATCATACATATATAGTATTACTCCCTCCGTTTTATAAAGTTTGTAACATTTGGTCTTTATTTTTGTTTCAAAAAGTTTATCGTATTTTCTATTTTTACCACGAATTTTCATAAAATGTCATTTTGTAACTCCTACAAAAGAGTGTGATATAGAAAGAAAAGGTCAATGAAGGTTAAATGTGTCAAAAAAAAAATATGTTCCTTAATTTTATACAAAAATGA
Organism: Galeopsis tetrahit; assembly: GCA_963675135.1. Classification (NCBI taxonomy): domain Eukaryota; kingdom Viridiplantae; phylum Streptophyta; class Magnoliopsida; order Lamiales; family Lamiaceae; genus Galeopsis; species Galeopsis tetrahit. The sequence goes on from OY776122.1 coordinate 39,733,889, forward strand.
CAAATACGATAAACTTTTTAAAATGGGGGAGTATTTAATTTTATATTTATTATTATTTTGTACTCGATATTATGCAACATTAATATTATAATATTTTAAAAATTGAAAATATATAATTTTTTGTATTGTAATATTTTATTAATATGCAGACATATAATTTAAATTATAAAATACAATAAATAAATAAACATACTTACTACAAAATTAAATTATAGAGTATATTTGATTATAAAAAAAATTTTGATAAAATGGAATATAAAAAGTTAAAATTGAAAATATTTTTATTGATATAATTAAATTTGAGTTGAATGGTTGGAGATGATTTTACTGTTTGACTCAAATTTGATGATAAATTAAAGATTTTAGTGGCAATTTGAGTCCAAGGGTTGGAGATGGCCTAAGCATGTAAGACCACGTTAGCTTTGGTAACACTCTTCCTCTGCCTTCTTGAATCTTGACAACACTCTTCCCTTTGATGACATATCTAATCACTTTGACAATCTTACAAAATCACATTAGTACATCAGTCTTCTTCATGGCAAGTCTAATCAATCTTATAAGATCACATGTTCATGACAACACACTATTTCTCTCCATGACAAGTCCAATCACTTTGATAATCTTACAGGATCACATTAGTACAACACTCTAGGCGGTATGACCTAGATAGAGTGGGTCGTTTGAGGGGATGCTCAGTGGGTTGTTTGAAGTAAATGATTGTTGGGTATCAAACAATATCTCACATTCAATAAACATTGGAGGATCATGGGGTATATAAGGATGAACTAGACCTTTTGAGGGAGGCGTTGTCTATATACCCCTCCAGCTCTGTTAAGTATACTCTCCCTCTACATTTATTAATTTAATATTAATGTAAAATACCTAAACTACCCTTATATTAAAATAAACTAAAATAATCATGATAAATACACTCCCCCACTTTTAAAACCCTAACCCTAATAGTTGTCGTCGCCGCCGCCACCGCCTCCTCCGGCGACCAACACCAACTCATTTTCAACACAGAAATTTTAAAATATAAAATAAAAATAAAAAACATATATTCGACAAACCAGGGTCGACGGAATGCATTATCATCGACAAATTGTCGTCAACGATAATGCATTCGGTCGACACTAGTTTGTCGAAAAAGAAACTTAAATTTTTCGACGAACCAGTGTTGAAGAAATGCATTATTGTCGACAACAATTTGCCAACAACAATGCATTCCGTCGACAACAATTTGCCAACGACAATGCATCCCGTCGACAACAATTTGTCGACGAGAATGCATTCCGGCGACCCTGGTTCGTTGAAAGTTAAAAAAAAAAAAAAAAAAGAACTTACCTGCGCGGACTATAGTGTGGAGAGGGGGAGCGTGGCACAGCGAAAGAGGGGGAGGAGGCAGCGCTACGTGGCCGATTCAGGTTTCGGAAGAAGGTTGTCGTGGGAGGGAGGCGGCGGCGTCGTTGCACAACATAAATTTTTTTTTAAAAAATCCTAAACTTACTTGCCCGCGCGGGAGGAAGGCGATGACCGGCGAGCATCGAGTGGCGCGCGAGGGGAAGAGAGAGCGGCGGGCGTCGCTGGGCAAGGGGGCGCCGCCGCGTCGCCTGAATAGAAAATAAGAAAAAAAAATCACCTACGGCGGCGCGCGGCGAGGAAGGGGGCGGCGGTGCTTGTTGGCGGCGGCGCTTGGAGTGTTGGTAGGAAGAAGAAGAAAAATTACCTTCGGCGGCGGGCGGCGGCGCTTGGAGTGTTGGTAGGAAGAAGAAGAGGTGTGGAGTGTTGGGAGGAGAATAAGAAAGAATTAGGGTTTATGATTTAATGGGGGAGTGTATTTATAAGGGTAGATTAGGTATTTTGTAGGGGAGTGCATCTAACGTATGACATTTTAGGGGGAGTACATCTAACAAGGCTGGAGGGGTATATAGCCAGGGCCTTTGAGGGAAGCCCAAAAAACAAATTAGTGCGGGCTTAGCCCAAAACGAACAATTGATATGTAAATATTGAGGTCCTTCCCGAACCCAACATGCATGAAGATAGGAATGAGGTTATGCCTCATAAATCAGACTCTCAGTTGTAAAAGTCGGCCTAGCTAGATGCCCATATTCTTTTTTTTTTCAATTTTTTAGCATAGAAGTCCGATTTTGACAACCATGCACTCTAAGCAATACATGGCTTTGCCATAAAGTATTGTATTTCTTGACCAAATTCAATCGTTTGTTTAAGGGATAAAAATTTGTATTTTTATATTTTTTTGGCATTATTTTAACCATTTTAAATTTTCTCAAATACCACTTTACAATTTCCTACTTTTGTTTAATTATACTCTCTCCTATTCAAAATATAAATTATATTGGATCAATGAACATATATTAAGAAAATAATTAATTTATCAATTTACCCTTAATTAATCTTTGTATTTCTAAAGAACTTCTATCTAAATATTTAGAGTTGGTCTGTCAACCCTTATTAATTATGAATAGTAAAATACTAAATTAAGATAATCACTAGTGCAGCGGTTATGACATTATTTGTCAAGTATGAGAACAAAGGTTCGAGCCAATGACTCTACTTTTTTATTAAAATAATTTTAACACTACAATTTAATTTTACAAAAAAATCGTTTTTTTAATTAATTTTTTTTAGTATTATTAAAAAAGACTTATTTTTTAATTTAATTAAAATAATCTTAAAACTAAGATTAACAAAAAAAAAACGTTTTTTCAAATAATTTTTTTTAATTTTTAGTATTATTAAACAACACTTTTCAATATTATGAAACAACTATTAAAGATAACCTTTTAGTATGAACGATTACCACTTTTCACAGTATTATGAAACAACACTTTTCATTATTAAAGATTATCACTTTTCAGTATTATGAAACAACACTTTTCATTATTAAAGATTACCACTTTTCAGTATTATGAAACAACACTTTTCGGTATTATGGAACAACACTTTTCAATATTATGGAACAACATTTTTCAGTATTAAAGACTACCATTTTGCAGTATTATGAAACAACAATTTTCAGTATAATGGAACAACACTTTTCAGTATTAATTACTATCATTTTTTAGTATTATGAATCAACACTTTTCAATATTAAAAATTACTACCACTTTTCACTATTATAAAACAACACTTTTCAGTATTATGGAACAACACTTTTCAATATTAAAGAATACCATTATAAAACAACACTTTTCAGTATTAAAGATTACCACTTTTCAGTATTATGAAACAACATTTTTCAGTATTATGGAACAACACTTTTCAGTATTAAAGAGTACCACTTTTCAGTATTATGAAACAACACTTTACAGTATTATGGACACTTTTCAGTATTAAATACTAGTATCATTTTTCAGTATTATGAAACAACACTTTTCAGTATTAAAGATTACCGCTTTTCACTATTATAAAACAACATTTTTCAGTATTATGTAACAACACTTTTCAATAATGAGATTAACATTGTTAAAAAATAAAGAGTTACACTTTTCATTAACAAAACTTACTAACTTCCAAAAATCCTAACTTCAAACCAATAAGTTGTTAATTAAAAAAAAAAAATCAACTCCTTACGGTACATATTTCTTCCAATATTATGAAACAACAATTTTCAATAATAAAAATTAACACTTTTAAAAAACAAAGAGTTATAGTAATAAAGACTACCACTTTTCAATATTAAATATTAACATGTTTCAGTATTATGAAACTAACACTTTTCAATATTAAAAATTATCACTATTTAATATTAAAGATTAATTAACATTTTTTCACTATTATGAAACAACACTTTTCAGTATTAAATATTACTCCCTCCGTCCGCCTATAAGCTTCCCATTTTACCATTTTAGTCCGTCCGCCTATAAGCTTCCCATACCTTTTTTGGTAAGTACTTTTTTTTACACTTCACTTTATATCTTACTTTTTCTCTCTATCTCTCTCCTCTCTCCTCTCTCAATCACATCACTTGTACTATATCTATTATTTAATCACTTTTCTTAATCTTTGTGCCAAAAAGTTACGTGAAGCTTATAGGCGGACGGAGGGAGTAACACTTTTCAATATTATGAAACAACACTTTTCAGTATTAAAGACTACCACTTTTCAGTATTATGAAATAACACTTTTCATTAATGAAAACAAATCACCATAAAAAGAAAATGAAGGGCAGATTCTCAAGCATTGATTTAGTAAAGTGGAAGTTATAAATGCTCAAGAACAAACCAAGTCATCACTTTGCTTGATGCTCATGAATAAAAATCTTCCCAATACTTGACCCACATAATATCAGGTGATAAATTACCTATTTTGTGGCTCCAAAAATTAGACAGAAAGGTCTTCCACCTTTCCACACAAACTTTGATTTCAGTTCCACCCTAAGAATAACTTTTATGTAACTGCATATCCTTCACCTATTCAATGAAATGTAAAGATTGTATAGAAGTTAAAATTAATTTAACAGAACAAAATGGGCATATGACGAGTTCAGTCGTCCCTAGTTAAAACTATTTAATTTTCTTGCTTTTATTTATTACAAATCTCAGTCAAACTTGAGAATACATAAAGATGAAATGCTCGCATGTATCCTAGCAAAGATTGTTCTTGAAGAATACACAATTTTATTAAAAGCATAATCAAGTAAGATGTATGGTGGGGATAAAAAGACTTATTACAACTTACTTGGTTGTATTTCAAACAATCATATTTTGGGAGAATGATTTCCACATTGTGGTTCATATCCTGAACGACTCGAGAAAGACTTGTGACAACATCACCAAGGCCCCCACCTGTAACAATAGAATAAGTAACCACAAAACGAACATCACTCAGTGGCCCAAAGGATACTCATATATTGGACATCAGTTCATTATCCTCCCAAAGAAGAAATGAATTATAACAAAAATCAATTAAAAGAACTATACTTTACACTTTTCAGTAATAAAAAGAAAAAACTATATTTTTCATAACACAATTACCACTTTTCAATAAGAAAAAACTACATTTTTCAGTAACACAATTACCACTTTTCAATAAGAAAGAACTACACTTTTCATTAATCAAATTACCACTTTTTAAAACAGAGTGAGGCTATTGAGTGAAATAAAAAAAGGCAAAACAGGGATCTAGCTAGTTTCAACCTTTGCATACTAGAGGACAATAAATTTACAAATAATCATCCAAAAGCCAACGCTATAGGAAATTATAAAAAAAACAAGTCGTTCAAAACCCCTTTTCAATATTAAAATTACCACTTTTCAGTTACCAATGCCCCCACTGTAACAATAGAATAAGTAACCACAAAACGAACATCACTCAGTGGCCCAGAGGATACTCATATATTGGGCATCAGTTCATTATCCTCCCAAAGAAGAAATGAATTAAAACAAAAGCCAATTAAAAGAACTATACTTTACACTTTTTAGTAATAAAAAGAAAAAACTACATTTTTCATAACACAATTACCACTTTTCAATAAGAAAAAACTACATTTTCAGTAACACAATTACCACTTTTCAATAAGAAAGAACTACACTTTTCATTAATCAAATTACCACTTTTTAAAACAGGATGAGGCTATTGAGTGAAATAAAAAAGGCAGGACAGGGATCTAGCTAGTTTCAACTTTTGCATACTAGAGGACAATAAATTTACAAATAATCATCTAAAAGCCAACACTATAGGAAATTATAAAAAAGCAAGTCGTTCAAAAACCCTTTTCAATATTAAAATTACCACTTTTCAGTTAAAAAGATCTAGCACTTTCAATAATTAAAAAAAAAATCAGTAATAAATGTTGCACTTTCAAGTATTTAACCTACCAATTATAAACAAAGAGAAACTAAAATCAGCATGTGTTTTGCCTTCCGAGTAAAACTCCCATCTAAAGATGAAGAAAACTAGTGGACTGTAAAAAACTGGGCCAGGTGTGGAGAGTTTGAACATTAGCTTCTAAAATTTAGTGACTAATGTAGAACTCCTGAAATCTCATCAACCTGCAATAAGAATGGCAAAAGTATCATAAATGAGGAACATATGTTATACTGTTATCCTTCGATGATGCTGGATATAATCCTCCCTTGAAATCGGTAGAATCTGTTAAAATCTTTTGCCTCTTTGTACATAATTGGCCTAAACCTTCTCCCATTCCAGGAAATTCTACAAATAAGCTCCATGAATTGCAAACAATTCGTAATGACCTGACAACAATTACGTAAAATTTTAACAACAAGACTAAATATAGAAGTAAAAATAGAAGAACTTCTGAATACAAACCTCAATAGGTATTCAACACATTTAGATCCATAGTCTTTTGAGACAAGACAATCAAGAAGAACAACATGATCATAGTGTATCTGAAAAATATTGAAATGAAACATGAAAGACTGCAAGAGAACAAAAATGTGGTAGTTAGGACATTGCTTTTTACAAGGCAATACATCGACAAGAAATAAATGAAACAAATGTACTGAAACGTGATACTCGTTATAATGAAAAGTATCACTATTTGTAAGACATGGTCTTTCTAACACAATCACCAGTATTTAATTTTCAACATAAATTGCACATTTCATTTCTCAAATGCCATATTCAGGAATCAAGCTATGAGAATCAATATATCATCTACTTTATTTCCCTATTAGAATTAACTGAGTATTTGATTTTCAAAGACGGGATCATCATTTAACATGATAAACCAAGCATTCCTCAAAGACAAATAGATTAGAAAATCAACAACATAAAACATAAACAAATTTATGCATATCGACAGTTGAATCACCCAAAAAAATAAAATAAAACACATTACAAAATATCAGATTAAATCGAATTACAAAAATTCCTAAACGAAATTGAATTACCAGATTAAGTCGAATTACAGAACACCGGTGCGCGACAAATGGACACTATTGCAGGCGGCAACGATGCAGAGGCAACACAACGAACTCACGGTAGCGGACGACGGCCTGGCTCAAGCGCGAACAGAATCTGGGCTACGCAAGACGGCGGTGTGAAGAACGGGCACGGCGACGGCGCGTTCCGCCCACAGAGGCGACGGAGACTAGCGACTGCCAGGTTCCGCCTACAGAGGCGGCGGAAAGGAAGATCGGCGGAATCAGTGGCTGAAAGAGACGAAGGAGAGAAGAAGGAATGGCTGAGGAGAAGGAGAGAAATCCAGTAAAGAAGAGATTGAAAAGAAATGCTAAACGTCGTTGTTGAAGAATAGATTACCCGAATAAAAATGATCGGACCGGGTCAGGTCAAAAGAGTGTGCACGGATCCTAATGTGGTGTGTAGGGTGTATATAAGACTTTCCCAAATATTTATGGATCTACATATATTACGAAGGAGAGATAATTAATCTTTGTATTTCTAATCAAATAAAGAACTTCTATCTAAATATTTATGGATCTACATATATTATGAATTGGAGAGACTCATTGGATTGAATCAATAAGTTTTGGTAGATTTGTCACGTGTCCTAATCTGGTATAAAACTATTTATGTGAGTTAGTTGTATATTTAAATTATATTTAATTTAAGAGGTTGGCTTGATTTTAAAATATGAAAAGAAGACTAAATAAATAAAATAAAAAACTAAGCAGCTAAAGCCTGACTTATGTATATGCATACTAGTAAAAAGAAACACCTATTTTTACATTGATTGATTTGAACTATTCAGACCATCTCCAACCCTTAAAATCATTTCTAACCATCCAACTCAAATTTCAACTCAATTGAAATATTCTCTTAAAATATTCTTAATTGTATCTTTTTAATTTTACATTTTATCATATATTTATTTATAATCAGATATATAATTCATATTTATATTTAAAGTAAATTAATTAAACAAAATAAAAATGTTACTAAATTATATGTTTCAATTTTTAAAATTTTCATAAATATATATAAAAAAAAATTAAATATTAATTCATTGTATAATTTACTTAAAACAAATCATAAAATAATAAATCACTTAAACAGTTAATTTAAGCTGTCAAATTCTAAAAACAATTCATTAAACTAAACAAGTTTAATAAGAAAAGAAAAGGAACAAAATAATTTGGGTTTGAGTTGGTGGCAAATTTGCCACCAAAAGGTCATTTGTGGCAATTTGCCACTAGTTTTGAGTTTGCATTGGACAAGTTTTTTTTATGGCAGTTAGAGTTTTTGCCTATGGGTTGGAGATGCCCTCACCAGTGATTGAAAACAGATACACTTTACCCCAGTAGAAAGAATTATATACTGTATGATAAATAAATGAATAAATAAATAGAATAAATCCCAATACTTCAGACCCTATGCCCTATTTTACAGACTCTGAGCATTTGACAATTTCATAGGTTTTTTTTTTCTTATAAATCTAAAATGAATTCTCAAATATCATTGAGAAAATCTAAAATGAATTCTCAAATATCATTGAGAAAATCTAAGCACCTATGCACAACCCTTCCCCCTTTTAAAATATTATAATTTCTACAAATTTACAGCGGCTATATATATACAATAATAACCGTCTGTATATTTATAGCAACTGTACTAAAGAAGATGCAGCAAGAAGGGCCGCCCCAATACCCGACCCATCGTCCGTTACCTTAATAATGACATGGGAGGCCACATCTTCCCCTAATATTTGTCCCATTGCTTCTTTCAGATACTCTCGAAACATTGTGTAGTTTGTATACAAGCCCCCCTCAACTGCCACAACTGTTCTTCTCATCTGGCTCTTTCCTTTGCTTTTACTGCTTGTAATTCCACCACTCCCGTCCCGCCCAATCTTCTTCAATATTCCAACGATACCAGCAGCAGCCAATCGCGCTGCTCTCCGGGTTACCACATCACATACCTTCACAACCAGCTTTCGAACATTAAGAGGAACATTGGGTATCTGAAAGCAAAGTCATCAGAGCAATAAACAAAAGTAAGAACAAGCGGCTAAACCCAATAGAAACCGCACTTAAAATATGGATGGCAATGCTGCAGGGCAGGTACTTGAAGACCCAGACCAACCCCGTTTTCCATTAAGTAAGGAAGGGCAGGGTGACCCGTTCTAAATTTACATTTTATTATCATTATAATAATACATGATACATTTTCAAACTTTTAACACAAAACTAAGATTTCAATTGAAAAAATAAATAGATGATATTAGAAGCATGTTATGGATTTATTTTTACCTTTTACAGATGTTGATATCAATAAGAATATTTGGTTGCAATTTCATATTAAATTCCATATCATGTTTTATCAATATATATTAAATTTCATATGAAGTTGGAAGCATTATGATGCTATATATACAAATAAAAAAATAAATTATATTTATATGTATATATCATATATGTTAGATATATAATATATATTAAAATTTTATTAAAGTAGAAGGGTCAGAATGGGGCGCGGGGCATGAGAATAAACGTGCAAGAATAAAAGGAAATGACAAAGTACAACCTCCAGAGTCTCTTCTAATATTCTGGCAACTTCTGTCAAGTTTGGGGAATCATCCTCATGCATAGCAGCAACCATAGGTGTCCTGACAACCGAATAATAATTCCACAAGAAACTGATATCAACTTATGAAAGCAAAACTATGGATGCAGAACACAGGGGTTAGCCACTAATTTATATCCATTCACATGGGTTATATTTTACCATCCTCATGATTTCAAATATCATTAAGCAAAATCCATTAAATATCTTTCTAATTCTGTTTACATAGAAAAGATACTGTTTATTACCTTCAGTGAAGCATAAAGACTTTAACGAGGAACAGATGTAATCGAGATAAAAACTAGCAAAGAACACCATTTCATTTCTTAAGAGTTCATATGTATATATCCATCTGTCATCTTCTTGCATTTGCACAAACTTTATAGTAGTACCATATAATTTTACGAAATTCGAGGGACAACTTTTTTGGTCAAAGTCTAATATCAAGATGAATCACCTACTCTTTTCCAAAAGCTTAAGCTTTCATGACCACCACTTTTAGAAGTCCTTTGTTAAGACCTCACCACCGGCCATTCATAAAAGATATGCACATGCAACGTTCCAAAATAAACTAACTTGCCTTCATATTAGGGGGCTGAGCGTTTTGAAATTTTAAAATATTAAATGATACTATTAAATATAGAAAGTAAAAATTCTACTTGAGGTGGTCACTTAACATAGCATCAGAACATTGAGGAATAAGAATATAACCCAAAAAAACGTAGTGTAATTTGCAATCCTAGGGCCAAATGTAATCTCAATAAGTTCAAATTGAAGACCAAGTAGTCCTTATTTGGATTTAAACTTATGCTGGCAGACTTTAGAGCGCCCTTTGCAGCAGTGCAGCAAGTATAAGTAAGGATATTGTTAGCTGAATAGTCCTGAACTTCACAAACTGCTATTGAGTTTCAGCACCATCTAGATTACATCTCACACTAAGATCGTGGCTTACATTTCTCAAGTAAAAAATTAATTCAAACCCCAATGGCCCAACGCACCAATACCATGTTAAATAAAAATTTAAGCTATACAGAAGAGTACATTTTAAAGCCTTGAATGAACCCCCAACATGCAGGCTAGTTACTCTATGTTGATGCCTTGAGCATGGAATTTTTTATTAATGGATAGAGGTGAGATTTAAACACATGACAGGATTTAATACCGAGTCAATTACCACCTCTTCAAAAAGTTTAAGCTACTATTAGACAAGGTCATAGAAGAACAAATACAGATACGACAAACATAACAGGAGTCAAGACATTAATAATTTAATAATAAGGACAAGACAATTACCTTAGGATAAAAGGCACATGTAATTTGGAAGAAATGGGCCCAAAAACATCTGACTCCTGCGACATCCGAAGAATTACTCTTCGCACAATGTCCCCTAAATACATTCCTGATATCATTTTCTCAAACCCCTGTAGCAGCGTGCTCATGAGTAAGCCACCAGCATAAACTATCACCTAGAATATTTAACATAAATTGTCAAAGCTTTACCTGATCATTTGGGTTGGGACTCTCAGCATCCAAGTCAACATCATACAATGTTCTTGGCAAATGAGATGACCAAAAGTTCCCCCATTCCATGTTAACTACCTAATACATTAAGAATGCTGAGAAAATAAGCAAAAGAATTAAGAAAACTCGTGCGGATGTGCTTCATAGTGTAATAAATACTGTTTAATCAATGTGCTGAAAAGATACCATGCCTCCAGAAGTTGAAAGAAGACCTTGGCATTTAATGATGGCATCTACACGCTCCAAATAACAGGCATTGGTACCTGTACCAAAGATCACAGCAGCTACTGTGTCTTCATCATGATAATGCCCAAGGGTCATGGTTCCCACGGTGTCATTTATCTGTATAAACGAACTTTAAATTATGTTTTGAAAGCACTGCTACCATAAACCCTAACCATACGCACATCTAAATGTCAAAAGGTGGCATCACATATCTGCCAACAACATGATCTAACAAGTTCACACCATAAATACATACGAATGAAACAAATAACTATTGCCTGGTGGAAAAAGGGAATCATTAACAATGGCCAGCTACTGAAATTGTTTAGTGTTTACTTGCAGATTTTTTTACAATTGTGCTCTCCTTTGGACAACGGAGTAGAAATAAAATTGGTGATGTAAAGGGAATGTTAAACTGCACTCCATGTAGCTAAAAGAATAACCATGAATTACTCAAACACGTGAATATGCATGAAGCATGAAATTTTGGCAGCTGGGAAAATATGAACAAAGTGAATAGCTTAAAGAAACCTGTATCTCATAAATCATACTCCGTAATTGCCTAACAAGATAAGGGCAATATATTTTTTTTATCATTAGCAATAGACAGGTTGACATAATTTGACTAAAATATATAAAATAAAATTGAATCTGGGCGTCGTACAAGCAAAATAATGAATTGATAATCTGAAAATCAGAAGCAAACAATTAATCCTCGTTACATAACGGGAGGAGTATCTGACCCACTACAAACAGTCATGTTGCAGTTGGAGTTGCATGGCCCTATATCCAATATAAAAACGTCTTTTACTACTTAATCATTTATAAGTAGAAATAATGGAGTGCTTACAAGAGCAGAAACTCGCATGTCCAGGCCTGTTCGATGGATTGCTTGCTGCAAGCATTGAGATACATCTCTACCAACCTGCAATAAATCCCTCAAAATCATCAGTTACAACAAGTAACATAAGCTTGAGCTGGACAGTGAAAACAAGTGTTTAGGAACCTCCCACGACTTACACCTAACTTGTATCTAGAGAACAGATATCTAATACAAAATATTATCACTAACACGAGGGGGTTTCAGATTCAAGGTGTAAGAACAAGAAGTCAAAACTAAAATTAGTCATTAACACGCATTTAGGACAGAACAGTTTATATGATTTTAGGTTTCACCAACATCCAGTTGTGAGAGACGATATATGTATATATGGTGTGTGTATATATATCAACTGACCATGTCTTCAATAGAGAACCCTTTCGTCCATTTTATTAGAATTCCGGACAAAGGAGAAATTTGTTTCACAGGAAATGAAAAGGTGAAGCCAAGATCCCTTCTCTCCCCTTGTGAAGGCTCAGAAACCTTTTCTTCCATTACAACAAAATCCTTTAGTGATGCCGCTATATAATCAAACAGTTCCTGAGAGTGAGGAGTAAAAAATATTTCAGATGTATGCTATCACGCTTTATTATTAACCAAAACCAATAAGGTACAAACTTAGCTACCTCAGTTGTGCTTGTCATCAAATGTTGGGGAATGGGTTTCTGATCAACATCATGTTCAATGATGGCAGACCGTTGCCCTCCTAACTTAACCCGCAAGACCCGAAAATTTGTACCACCAAGATCTAGAGCATAATATATCCCTTTCTCGTTCCTGGATACAGATGATTGATTAGATCAGGCGAACATCACTTAATTTCAGAAAACAGGAGCTATTTCAATTTGAACATAACATCAAGAAAGCTCATCACATGTGGTAGAATAAATAGAAAATCACAAGGCAGAGATCTGAATAAAAATTCTGCATTAGCATCAATCTCGTGTAAACATTGAAGTTGTTAACCCAATGTCAGGGCATAAACATAAACTTCAAGGAATGCAGCCAATCATGAAAAATCAAATTGCTCCTACAGGAAACTTTCACCTTGTGATGCCAAGGAATACCCACTCACGCCACAGATATTTTGTATACATCTCAAAGAAACTCATAACAACAAATTAGAAGTTGCCATTAAATAAACTATCCCTGATTTTGAGATAAAAATTCACGACAACGTGCATTAAAAATAAAACAAAAGGCAACGGTTTATATTTGCAATCTCATTAATACCACACCATATCTGGCAAGTACTAAGAAACCAAAACGTAGATTCCCCGACACATTAATGAAAATAATTTCTGAATTGGGATCAATTTATCTTTCGAATTGATCGGTCCAAAACAGAAGAATTATATCCATTAAGAGCACAAGTTCAACATATGCATGATTCTGTACTAATATCTACCTTAATTAAACTGGCAACTCTAGAAAAGGTTTAAAATTTCAATAAGCAATCAACAAACGAACAAATAATGAACCTATCCAGCAAGCGAATGAAATTCCAAATGTTTACCCCCATAACATATAGAACATATTGAAGAATAATACAACAATCCATATACCATTTCAAAAAGTAATTATCGAGATAAAGTATTAACGGGACTTAGACTAACAGAGGAAGAAGTAAACACCAGACATAACAGAAGTACACCAACACTAATTCTTCTTCTAATAAATCATGCTGCGCAAGTAACCATGCTTAAGCTCTCATAGCTGCGCATTCAAGTGTGGAGTATAAGATTTCGGCAAAAACAAGCACAAGTCATCAGTCAATAGGAACATGCAAGAGATGTACACACTAAAACACACATCAAGCATCTATGTTTTACCCAGTAGGAAGGTTGTGCACATAAGTGAGCAGCATTTTAAGCTTAGACCCACCCTCGGAGGCCAAACCTGCGTGCATCTCAACCGCCATAGCATCAACCACCTGCCGCAGCCGCGCCACCGGGGTAGCGCAACCATCCTCCAGCTCCTCCAGCACTCTCACCGCTCTCCTCCACCCTCGACCCCGCCTCACCCTCCTCCCTACCATGACGGCCGCCACCACGCACGCGGCCACAGCAGACCCCGCCGCCAACGCTACCACCACTTTCCCCATATACGATGCCCTACTCTCCTCAAACCCTTATTTTATTAGCAGAAGGAAATTAAAATCAATCAACCATCAGAAAAAAAGGGAGAAACGGTTCCTTCCGGTGATCAGACGACGTTGCGTTTAGAAAATCGAATTATTCTTCTCGCCGGAGAAGCTAAACGACGACGGCGTCTTTGGAGTTGAAAGGGAGTAAAACGGCCGTCGGGTTCGGAAACGTCGTCGTACTTGGATATCTGTCTTTTTTAAATTCTCACTTTTTGCGACTGTGGAGAAACGCAGAAGACTTGAGGGAGAAAAGTTCTAGAGAGAGAAAAATTAAGAGAGAGGGAGGCGGGTGTGTTGGAAAGCGAAGTGTTGGGTACTTATAACTGGGCCTGAAAATGACGAGAATAACCCTGCAGAACGACGGAATTCCTGATTTGTTCACCTTTACGGTGGAGCGATGTGGATTCTGGTTTGACCACTTGGAAATTTCAGAAATTTTCCCATGTGAAATGACGGATTTGCCACTGACCCTTTAGGAGGGAATTGAGTAGGGCTGGCAATTCGTGCTATTGTGCCGTGTTTCGTGTCGACACGATAGTGACACGAACACGACACGATAAGGATCTGTGTCGACACGACACGAACACGATAATTTTCGTGTCGACACGACACGATAACGACACGATAACACGATAACAACACGATAACGACACGATAAGAAAATAAATCAATTTAAAATTGTGTTAAATATATAAAAAATAATATATTTATATAAATATAATAAATTATCATGTCATTATCGTGTTATTATCAGATACGTGTCATTATCGTGTCGTGTCATATCAGGTAAATAACAGGTTAACGGGTTGTTAACAGGTTAATGGGTTACATGTTAATTTTATCGTGCTTAACGGGTTGACACGAACCCGACACGAAATTTTCGTGTCGTTATCAGGTCGACCCGATAAGGCCAAACACTAACCCGCAATTTTCGTATCGTGCTATCGTGTCGTGTCGAAAATTGCCACCCCTAGAATTGAGCCACCGCATTCAACCTTTACTTCTAGTAGTTTGGGAATCGGGACTTTCATTTTTTATACATGTAAAGTGTAACGAGAAAACATGGCGAGGAGTTATTGTGAGATAAAAATAAAATTATTGTTGTAACAAGAAAGCATGGGACTTTCATTTGTTTGGCCTTTACTTCTCATTCTACTTAAAGCATTTCATATTTTTTAGTAAGAATTTTAAAAAAATAGATAAATTAAAGATGGTGTGGAGTTGTTGTGAGGTAAAAATAAAATTATTGTTTTCATTAAACAAAAAAATTTACGTACTTTTAATAGATAAAAAAATAAGAAAAGTGAGCATATTTTTTTTTAGGAAGAAAGAGTATCATATATGCACTTATTTGTATTTTTAAATTGTAAAGTGTAATGAGAAAATGTATATGCACTTATTTGTATTTTTAAATTGTAATCCATAGGTTTCGGTGAAAGTTACTCGTGAATTTTTGGCACATATGTTAAGAAATATAAAGACATCTCCAACCCTTGAACTCAAATTATCACTAAAATCTTCAATTTGCTAGTATTAAATTTGAGTCAAACTGTGAAATCATCTTCAATCATTCAATTCAAATTTCAACTTAACGAGAATAATCTTAATTTTAACTTTTTTTATATTCCATTTTATCAAATATTTTTTTATAATCAAGGAGTATGATTTCATGTTTTCATTTAACTTAAATAAATTTTTTTTTAAAAAAGTGATATATTTAATATAAAATAAAAAAATTAATTAATTTCAATGTAACAAAACACCAAATTTAATTACATATACTATAATACATCACAATTACATATTAATACAACAAAATGCAATACTTAAAAATACTCGCGTTTCCTAAGTTTATTTTCTATTGTACTTTATTATAATTTTTAAAATATTATAATATTAATGTTACATAATATCAAAGAAAACAAAATAATAATAAATTTAAAATTAAATAATATTATATATAATATTAATGTATCATAATATTAAAATAAAAACAATAAATACTTTTAATATAAAAATAATAAAATAACCTGAAAATAAATTTACGTTTGTGAACAATAATGTGGCAAGTTTACCACATATTGTTCAATTGTGGCAATTAGAGTTGATTTTTGCTGGAGGAGGATTTGCCACTAAAATTGAGTTTGAGCAGTGTTATTGGAGATGCCTAATAGAATAAGTAGATGTATTAGAGGTGATGTAGTTGTGAGAAATAAGAATATAATTAAATGTGAAAGAATTGTTTGTAAAAAAGGGAAATAAATAGCTTTAGTTGAATAGTTGACATAGACGAAAAAAAAAAATTGTAACTTTCACTTGAACAAATGAAGTAATAATTGTTTCAATTGTCCGTATTAATTATTCTTACTAAACCGTATTAGTTGGTCAGTGTATTACTCCTGTTTTTATATTATTTGTGGCTTTTAATTTTAAATTTGGTTTTAAAAAGTTTATTGTTTTAGTTAATATTTTTTTTCACGTATCTCCTTAAATTATCCCGGAGTGAAGCCCTACAATTTCTCATTTAATTTACTTTGTTCATCTCTCTCTCTCTCGATAATTTCTCTTTTATTTACACTCATTTTTCTTTCAATCTTTAATGATAATGGGTGTTAATTTATTTTTCTAAATTATAGTATTCATTAATTTTATAGAAAACAACAAAAGCAATAGAGGGAGTAGTTGTTTTTCACTTATTAGTACACCGTATTAGTAAAATAATACTCCAGTTGTTCATTATTAATTGTTGTCACTTTTAACAATATTGGTTGTGAATGAAAAATTTACTCATTAAAAAAAATTGTTGTGTGGCGTGTTTAGATGCGAGATAAATCAAAATTAAATTATTTTACATATCTATTCATTAATTTTATTTTCGTTTTTTTACTGAAAAACGATTTATATAGTATGTCGACAGAAAATTTAATTTTGATAACGCGTTTTTTTTGTGGGCAGAAACTTGAAAGGCGGTTTTGTAAATCCGGGAGAGCAACTTTCGAGTACTACAAATCATTCAAATTTGTGTGAAAGGAGAAGGATAATATGGACATTTCATAGGCTGCGATGTGTGTGTACGCTTTTACTTTGACAAATTTATTCCGCCTTTGTTTTCACGTTTTTTGTCAGAAAAAAAATTATACAGATTACTATATATACTCTGTATTTCTGTTTTCATAATTATTTTCACACTTTTTTTTAAACGTTTTACAATAATAACTTTTACACATTTAAAATAGATTTTTTTTATAAACTTAACTCTCACAATATCTACACAATATCTACAGTTTTGCACAAAATGACATCAAGTCAACTCTTATACTCCGTGTTTACTTTATACATAAAGATTTACTCTCTTCATCCCGGGATGACTTGTACGGTTTGATAAATACAATTAAAAAAAAATTAGTAGTTGGTGTTGTAAGATAAATTAGGGGTATTTTAGGAGTAAAATAAAATGTACTAACTCCGTCCCCTAAAAAATTTCATAGTACTTTCCTTTTTAATTTATCCCTCAAAAGTTTGCATATCTCAAAATAGAAATAATCATCACAATCTTCAACCTCACAATATACACATATTTACCCTTAATGTCATTACTTTTTAGTGTCCACCATACACTCAATTTACCTATTTTATTTACTTTATATATAAAAATTTATAAAATTATCCTTCAATACTCTCATCATTACATTTTTTTCTTAAATTATGTATCCAAAATTTTCAGCAAACTTTTCAGGGACGGGAGTAAATAAAAAATGAGTGAAAATTTTAAAAATAAAATAATGTTGAGATAGTATTAATATTTTGGATATTTTCATATTAAAAATGTACAAATAATCTTAAAACATCCTAATAAAAAATGTACAAATAATCACAAAACCAAAAAAATACATAATTATTCCTCAAAACTCTATTTTGCTTATTATATTTTTTTTTTATGTGTACACTTAAAACTGGGGGAGAGTGTGTATTTTGAGTTGTGAGGAGAGAGAGAAAGTGTGGTGGGTTTGGAGGAAAGGCAAACCGCGACTGAGTAGCTTGCATATCAGCATATATAAACCGTACATGGTGCCAACTGTGATCCGCTAATTCCAGCTGTGCATCAAATAAAGCACCACCACTTGTAAATAATTTGCTCTCGTGCCTTGGACCATTTTTTCAAATTATTGTCTCATTCTTATAAATATATATAGTAATTCCACTATTTTGAAATTGTTTGCACTCTAAAGTTGTGTTTGGACGTGGAGATTTAGTGGGTGTTTGCAAACAAAACTATGTGCTTAAAAACACTTCTTTTTTAAATAAAATTACTTTTAAAGTGTTTGTAAACACAAGTAAGTGATTAAATTAATTACTTAAAAATAGTTTTAATCAAGCACCCCTCCCCATGATTCTAACAACTTCTAAGTGCTTCTAATCATTACACTCATTAATTTTACAATTTTGCCTTCACAATTTAAATAATATTTTATTTTTACCCATTATTTATTCAAATGTAATAAGGGTGTTTTTTGTAAAATTATAAAAAAGTGATTTGTATGGCATACACCACAACATTTACAAAATTTATTAGAAGTGCTTATTTTTAAAACACTATCTACTTTCAATTTTACTACAAAAATCAATTTTAATCACTTTGAATCAACTACAATTGTTTACAAACACACTATTAATTTAAAGAGGCATTTCAAATGAAAGAAGTTAAAAATACATGAAGTTTTATTGAGAATTTGTGGATTGAATTTGGATGGTGAATTTAAAATATATAAATACTAGTGATCGTAAAAAAAAAGGGTTGGTCTGCTATGGACTCGAGTGCATGTTGTGCATCCTAGTCCATGTTGCATTTTTCAATTTACTGACTTACACTTTTTGGTAAATGGTGTTGCACTTTTCAATTATTAAACTGTATAATAATATTTTTAGTAATAATTGAAAAGTGCAACACCATTTACCAAAAAATGTAAGTCAGTAAAACTGAAAAAGCACAACATGCACTCGAGTGCATACTAGACTTTATCTAAAAAAAATTATTACGTAGTAGAAGAAAATGAAAGAATAATAAAAAGAAAATTTTAAAAATGAAAATTAATATTATATATAAAATTATAATTATTTAGAAAATTTAAACGATGAAAAAGTTAAGAAGAGAGAGAATAATTTTAAAAATGAAAATTAATATTATAAATAAAATTATATTATAATTATAAATTATTTAGGAAATTTAAATGGATGAAAGAAGTTAAGAGGAGAGAGAATCTACCCTTATATACTATTTATGAATCTCACTCTGTTGACTGTTGACGTGGCATGTCTAAAAAGCCTCCATTCTTAAAACTCTTAATTTATGTAATTTTGATTTTTTTTATATAATTTTCTCTTTCCTCTTCTTTCTCTCTCCTTTTTAACTTCAATTTTTTAAAATTTTAAAATTATTTTCTCTCTCCTCTAACTTCTCTATTTTTCATAGATTTTTTTATATAATTTAAATTTCTATTTTATTTTTTTTATTTTTTTATTTTCATAATCTCGAGTAATTTACGCGAGTATCATACTAGTTATAAGAAAGAAAGAGAAAAATAGAAAAGAGAAAAAATATTTTTAAAAAAAATCAAAATTACATAAATTAAGAGTTTTAGGAAAGAAAACATTTAAAGAAGACACGTCAGAATTTAAAATTAGTATATAAGGGTAGATATATTTCTCTATCCAAATGAAGCGTAAAGGTTTGAAACCTAAGATATATACAGGAGCACACTCCTAAATTTTAAACTTACACCACTATGTTAAGGATTTCATTGTTATAAATATTACTTTTGTCTCCTAGAGTTTTACTCCCTTGTTCTAAAATGGTCTCCTATTCTTTTTTTTTTATTTGTTTTAAAATATAGTCTCATTTCTTTCGTGAGTATGTATATTGTGCATAAAAAAAATGTTTTTCAATTTCAAGATTATTTAAATAAGCTTATATTTGAAAGTTTAAAGATAAAATTAAAAATTTTATGCTCAAGTTACAGATGAAGTAATAATTTTTAAATTTAAGATTTAAGGTGAAATAAATTTAAAAAATACTTTAAATAGGTTTTCAGGTCTGAATCATTTATAAAAAAAAGGTTAAATTTAAGTTAACCTATTAAAAAGTCAAACTTGAGCCTAATAAATATACACGAGACTCTAACTTTTCAACGAAAAACTCAATTTGACTCGATCAAATCTCACCCTTGGTGGCAAAAAATGATAGGTGGATAATTGAATTTCGACATGAAGTTTGTGAATAAATGATACGTGTGACATTGAGCAAGATATACTATTTATTTTTACGTGTAACATTGAACAAAATATAAGTAGTGAACTGTTGAGATAGAAAGAAATAAGGTAGAAAGATGTAGAAAAAAATAAATATATTAAGAGATATGAAAGATAAAGGGTAGAGAGATAATTATTTTTTTTAATTTTATAAATGATAATTTTTTATGGAACGTTTAAAATGACAAAATTCGAAGAGACGGACAGATTATTCAATTCTACTTGAGAGGATCAAAATTTATCTAAAATTAAAAAAGAGAAATGGATAAAATTAATAAATAACTGTACAAACGAGTAAAATACATTTAAATCCGTTCCCCACAAGAATTTGCCTAGGCTATATAATTAGTGAATGTGATTTAATAGTGTGCAGTTAGATAGTATTTCCATAATAATCTAAAAAATTCTAAATAAATTCCAAATTAGCAGAAACGTACCCATTACAAATGTTGTGTGGTTTGCATCAAAGCAAGTATGGATACAGATAAGCAATCCGAATATTCGAGGCCTAAATCGCCCAACAACAACATTTTTTTGTTTTTCTTTATAATCTCTTCCTACTGCAGACAAATTTGTGTTAATCATTGTTTGGGTCAAATTAACCAAAAGGAACGTTACACAACCTGCCCCACATGGGTTTGAACCCGATTAAGCGGGTGTGAGACGGGATTATCAAACCCCCAATCCCTCTCCAGACCCGTTTTATATAAATATAATACTCCCTCCGTTCCACAAAAATTTACTTGTCATATATGGATGTTTCATATCAATTTGCACACTTCATAAAAGAAAATTTCTCCATAATCTCATCCTCAAAATATACACATATTTACTCATATGTACCTTTTATTTACTTTATTCACACTCAATTTACCTTATATTTACTTTATTCATAAAAGTTTACAAAAATATCCCTTAAAACATAATTCATTACACATTTCTTAAAATGTGTGTCATTCCAAGGGTGCAAATTCCCTTAGAACAGAGGAAGTAATATTTTTATATGTATTTATATAAATTATATGCCTATATAAAGTATATATATTTAATAGAGTATTATTATATTTCAGAACGTTCCACAATAACTTTTAGATTCTTAAAATAAATAACTCTTTATAAACTCTACCCTCATAAGTCATAATATCATTAATTTTATACATATCATTATTTTTGACTTACACATATGCCATAAGTCAACTATTTTTTTTACTTTATATAATTAATTTTAAAAACTCTACTCATTATTATACTCTTTACTTTATTTCGGAGCGAGGGAGTATAACTTAAACTATAAGAATGACTATTAGTAACTTTGTTTTCGACGGAGACTAAATTAGTAACTTAATAAAGAAGGAAAATGTATTTTACACCATAAATTTGTCCCTCACCCACAATATATATGTAGATTAATTTTTGTGTCTCATCACTTTCCTCGAATATGATAAAAGGAAAAATCATCAATAGTGGGAATAGTTAAAAGTTGAAATTGGTCATGAAACATTAATAATTTTTTCCATTTTATTTTTCTCTTTAAGCTATGTGTCTCCATGGGAAGTAATATTTTTATATGTATTTATATAAATTATATGCCTATATAAAGTATATATATATTTAACAGAACGGTCCTAAAACAGAACCACCCCCTTTACATGAGTGTCATGCACCAAAATCGTTGTCAAACTCAAACCAACTAATTGCCAATTAGTATGTCTTTTGCTTTGCATGTGTCCTTCAAAAAAATCTTCTTTTTATTAGTATAAACTGATGAGATCATGCTTATTAAGCGAAAAATTGGTAAAAGTTAATTTTACAAAAAAATACAAATTAAGGCATGTTTGCTTTATAAGCTGAGATAAGATAGGTTTAGATGTGGTGAGATATGTAAACATTGGTTTTATAAACTCAAGGGAAGGATAGGTTTTCTAAACCCATGGAATCTAATTTATAAACATCGGATCAAATTATAAACTAGAATCAAAGTGTTTAAAGTTATGAGGTAATCAAACATGAGAGAAGATGGGTTTACATATCAAACCCATTACTAAGTCCCCCTAAACCCATGAAGCAACTTAGAATGAAATTAGAACTGGACACAATAACAACATTACGTAACATCATATTCCATCCAATTTGTTGTGCATTTATAATTATTGATGTTGAAATAAGTGTTTTGTATAATGATCCAACACTAACGGCCGAGTGTTGTAACTAATGTTCCCAACACTTATGACAACATCAAAATTTTCCCTTTCTTTTCTCACTGACTCTGATCTTATGCTTGTTGTTTAGTAATGTCCCTGATGTAGTTAGAAGACGTGGACAACACCAGGTCACGCAGTTGTATAGGAGTGAGAAGTTACTAGGCATAAGATAACAAGTTCCTACATTCAAGGAGATGTGAAGAGAAGTTCCATAGCCGCTTGATCTCACGGCTGTGATGATCATAGGAGTTGAATGCAGTTCGTCCATGATGCCTATAAATACCGTAGTTGCCTCAACACAAGATATACAAGAAGAAAAGTTAAATCTTGATTACTAGTCTATTGAATGCGTATACGCTTCTAGTTATAAATATTATTGTTTCTTCTTGTAGATTTACATACTATTGTAAACCCGAATAATAGTGTGTTGATCATGGTCTTATTTACTAGGTTATATGCATAGATTTATGAGGGAGATAGTTTCATAGGATCTAGTAAATCGTATACACTCATTCGAGTTGTAATTGTACACCTCTAAAAGGTTGTAATCCGTTTCACATATTTTATATAGTGAACAGCGTAGATTATTTTATAATTTATGCAAATTTTGAATATTTCCATTTTGCAAAGTTCATTTTAATTTCCGCTGCTTAATGTTGTCAGGACAGTGCCAACACGACTGACAACACCTCTGATTTCACATGCACACACACTTTCAGTTGGTATCAGAGTCATTTACTTGATACAATAAGTAGAGATTCTGCTTATAGTGTGTGATTTTAAAATAGAGTATCCACTTTCACCCGCACTAAAGCCTCACATTCTAGATGGCATGAACTATGCCTTCTGGAAACCAAAGATGAGAATGTACATCAAATTCATTGATGAAAGATCCTGGAGGAGTGTTCTTGCTGGTTGGACTCAACCAAGAACCACGACGGATGAAGAAAATGAAGCCCAGATCAAGAGAGAGCTCGACTCGACAAACGATGTAATCACAGCAGCTAGTTACAATTCAAAGGCGTTGAATGCTATCTTCACTTCAACAGATGCCTCAATGTTCAAAATCATCTCAAACTGCATATCTTCGAAGGATGCATGAGATTAATTGCAAGAGCATTGTAAAGGATCGGATAGTGTACGAAGGACTAGACTTCATATGATTGGAACCAAGTTAGAGAATTTGAGGATGAAAGATGATGAAACCATTTCATCTTACAATGAAAGGCTGACTGAAATTTCGAATGAAGCTCACTCTCTTAGAGATCCAATATCTAATACAAGGTTACTACATAAAATTCTTAGGTCTGTTCCTAAACGTTTTGATCCTAAGACATGTGCTATAGAAGAAGCTAAGGATACTGATGTCTTAAGTCAAAATGAGTTGATTGATATTTTGAAAACTTATGAAATGAACATTTCTGAAAAGGCTGATAATGATAAGAAAGTCCTTGTTTTCAAAGGTGATGCTTCATCATATGCATCATCAGGTTCTAGAAAGTCTCCTTATGTTACTGAAATTGAATCTGATGAAGATGAAATTGAGGAATGTTTCAACAATCCGGATTACATGGATTTCATTACTAAACAGTTTAAAACTTTCTTAAGAAACAAGAACAACAAGTTTAAGGACAATATTCAACCTAAGGTTCAGATTAATAACACTCAACAATTGCCTATTAGGAAGAATACTTACAATCAATCCAGACAACTAGAAAGAGGTAGCAAGTTTAGACCTTGTCAAGAATATAGGAAGAATGTTAAATGTGAGGCATGTTCTGGATATGATCATTATGCTAATGAATGTGCCAACACCTTACTAAAAAAATGCTTAATTTCAGTGCTACTTTAAGTGATGAGTGTGATGTTGAGAATGATCCTGAAAAAGATATTGAAAAAACTTTCTCTGCAAGGATATAATATGATGATACTTTTGATGATGATTTGGATGATTATTACGATGTGAGGACAAATGAGCCATCATTTGAACAATCACTGACTAATAGTACTCCAGAATTTAATTGTTTCACAAGTTCCGTCTCAGATACATGTACCTCAAGTAAAGCAGGACTATCCAAAAGTGATGTTGATATTCAAGAATTATCCAAAACTGTTTCTAAATTATAAAGTCTTTTAACAAAAAAGGATAAAGAAATTTCCAAACTTAAAGAAAGACTAGATGTGTCTGTTCTTGATTTTTAAAAATATTTTTATAAAAACCGTTTAACTAATGAAAAGGTTTTTAAGATATCTTCTGAAACTGAGAAACTTAATCACATAATTAAGTCTGTGAATTTTGAAAACTCTGACTTAAGAGAATCTATTACAGAGCTTGAAGGTAATTTAACAAGGAAGGATGTTGAAATCTCTAAATTTGAAAACAGGTTGAAATAAGCCTCTCTGAGCTTTAAAAGATTTTCTGAAGGAAAGATGAAACTAGAAGAGTCTCTAATGACTAACAACTCAAAGAAAATAGGTATTGACTATCAAGGTAAAAATTCCAAATTTTCTGAAAATAAAAAACCTATTGTGTTTGTAAAAGTTGAAGTGAATTAACCCTAGTGTTTCTGCTAAAACTCAGATCAGTGTAAAAGACATGATTTGCCATTACTGTTTTAAGAAAGGTCACAAAAGCCCTCAATGTTTGAAGAGGAAAAATCATCTGAAAACTTTTGTATTGCCTGAAATGACCAACATTCAAGACAACATAGTCATAAATCTGTGTGGATTTCAAAAGAAAATACTACTTGTAATGTTGTTCATATGTCTCTAAAAGCATGTATTCCTGGTCTATGGCATTTTTACAGTGGTTGCTCTAAACACATGACAAGTAATTTTGATTATCTATCCGATTATACATCTAATGATGGTGGTAATGTCACTTATGGTGATGGATCTAAATGAAAAATCATTGGTAGAGGGACATTAAATGTTCCTGATTTTCCTAAGTTATCAAATGTTCTGCATGTTGATGAATTGCTTGTCAATCTTATAAGCATTAGTCAATTATGTGATGATAATTTGCATGTTAAATTTGACAAAAATTCATGTTATGTGCTAGATAGAGATTCTGAATGTATCATGATGGGAAACAAATATGTTGACAATTGATATCTCATTGAATCTAAACATACATGTAATAATGCTAAACTTGATGAGAGCACCTTATAGCATCATAAACTTGGACATGTCAATTACAGACAAATTGAGAAATTGATCAGATTGAAAGTTGTTACAGGTCTACTAAATTTGAAATTAACAGATAAAAAGGTATGTGGACCTTGTAAAAAAGGCAAACATGTAAAAGTGTCTCACAAAATATTGGGACACTACTCAACTAAACACTGCTTCGAATTACTTCACATGGATCTTATGGGACCCATGGAAACAGAAAGTATTAGAGGTAAAAGATATTCCTTAGTAGTGGTTGATGACTACTCTAGATTCACATGGATTGAATTCTTAAAAGATAAATCTGAAACCTTCTCTATTCTCTATTTTCAAAGTTCTGTACAAAAGATTCAAAAATATTTTTAATTCTAAAGTGTGCAGAATTAGGTCTGATCATGGAAGCGAGTTTGAAAATAATTCTTTTACTGAGTTTTGTGAGTCAAAAGGGATAGTACAAGAGTTTTCATAACCTAAAACTTCTCAACAAAATGGCATATCTGAAAGGAAAAATAAAACTCTTCAAGAAATGGCTAGAGTCATGTTATGTTCTAAGAATCTATCTAAAAGATTTTGGGCTGAAACTCTAAATACTGCTTGTCATATTTCAAACAGAGTTTATATTAGGACAAATTCTACTAGAACTCCTTATGAAATTCTGAACAATAGAAAACCTAATCTTAAAGACCAAGGCCCATACCTAAGGAAATGGACAAAGTCTCTAATTACAAGAGAAATGGTGTTCAGCAGAGTAGACCCACTGGAAGGGCAACTCATCTGAACAACATTCAGAGAGGTTGTCCAAAGTATGTTCAGCCTAGGCTAACTCTCATGCGACAACCTCAGCTGAACAGACTTAAGGCCAACTCTCGTGAAGGGCACAATAAAATGAGACAACCAAAACCCTTCATGCCAAAGGGTAAAGGTCATCTTAATGCCCATCCTCAAAGATTTCATCAAGCTGCACAAAAGCCTAACAAGTTCAGGAGAAATGTCAACTCTCCTGATACTTACAGGGTACACTCATTCACACATTCTTTCCCAAAGGCATTTAAGGGAAAAACTGTGTATGTTGATGAAATGGGAAAACAACTTAGCCACCTTGAATCAATCAGGGTTATTAGGCAAGTTTGGGTTCCTAAAGGTACAACTAACCTCTCAGGACCCAAAATTGAAAGGGTACCTAAAGCTTGATCTTTGCTGGTACCAAAGGACCACAAGAAGATGAGGAGTCTGAACAAAAAGACAGCATGGTACTTGGACAGTGGATGCTCAAGACACATGACTGGAAATAAAACACTCCTCATTGATTTCACTGAACAAGAAGGTCCTAATGTCACATTTGGAGACAGTTCACAAGCCACTACTAAAGATTATGGTACATTAATCATTGGTAATGCTAAGGTAACAAATGTATCATATGTGGCTGGTCTCAAGTACAATGTGCTAAGCATAAGTCAGTTTTGTGATAAAGGATACAATGTTGAGTTCTCAAGTGATAAATGCTTAATCAATGACAAGATAACTCAACAAACTCTATTGACTGGCATAAGAAAAGGAAATGTATATTTTGCTGACTGGAATTTGTCTACTGATGCTACATGTTTCATTGCTAAGGGCTCAAATGAGCAGAGTTGGTTATAGCATAAGAGACTAAACCACCTGAACTTTAAATCCATGAACAAGTTAGCAAGAAATGCATTAGTAAAAGGACTGTCAAATGAAGTTTTCATTAAGCAACATGTATGTAAACCATGTCAAGAAGGAAAAAAGATCAAAACTTCATTTAAAGGCAAACCAGTCATCTCTACTGACAGGGTACTTCAACTATTACATATGGACCTATTTGGACCAATTACCCATACTAGTATAAATGGAACAAAATATACATTGGTTGTTGTAGATGACTTCTCTAGATTTACTTGGGTAGTATTTCTCCTTAATAAGAAGGAAACACAAGTCAAACTCCCTGAGTTAATGAAGAGACTGTCAAATGAGAAAAACTTTAATATCATAAAGATCAGATCTGATAAAGGCACTAAGTTCATAAATTCTTATATTAATGAGTATTGCATTGAAAATGGAATAGCCCATGGAACTTCAGCTGCTAGAACACCTCAACAGAATGGGGTAGCTGAAAGAAGAAATAGAACTCTTAAAGAGACAGCTAGAACTTTAATTGCTGAATCAAAACTGCCTAAGAGATTTTGGGCTGAAGCTATAAACACTGCATGCTATACTCAGAATATATGCCTTATTACTAAAGGACAAGGAAAAACACCATATAAACTTTGGAAAGGAAGATTGCCTAAAATATCTTACTTTCATATATTTGGTTGTAAGTGTTTCATTCACAACAATGGGAAAGAACAATTGAAAGCTTTTGACAACAAAACTGATGAGGGGATATTTCTTGGATATTCCCAAATCAGTAGAGGTTTCAGAGTCTACAATTGTAAAACCCTTCTTGTGGAAGAAACACCTCATGTTGTGTTTGATGAAACTACTTTTGAGAACAGGGATAAAACCTTGGAATTAGATGACATCACACAAAGAACAACCAGGCTGAGCTTAAAAGACAAATATACTCTATTCACTGAAGTTGTCCAGCCCAATCTTTCTGAAATCATCACAGTGGACAACTCTCCTGAAGGCAATCTACCTGTAGCAAACCCCACTGAAGGAGTTGATGAACTGACTGATCCAATCCCAGTTCATAATCAGGTAACAACTACCATGAAGAAGCAGACTCTACTGAGGTAGTTAATAGATCCACTATTCAAGGAGGAACTAACAATATTGAAAATGCCAATGTCCCTGACATTGATGCCAACTCCCCTGAATATGATCTAGAATTAGATCCTTCAATAAACTTTCCTGAATTTTATGAACCTAGTGACTCAACCTCAGTAAAGGACAACTCTACTGAAGGGATCAAATATAGAAGGAGATGGTTATCTGACCACCCAACTAGCCTGATACTTGGAAATCCAAGTATTGGAGTCAAAACTAGAAGGTTTCATGGTGAAAGTGCCTTGTTTTGTTGTTTTCTATCAGAACAGGAACCCCAAGACATTGAAGAAGCACTTCAAGATGCAAACTGGATCACATCCATGCAAGAGGAGCTGAACCAGTTCACAAGAAATGATGTTTGGGAACTGGTTGACAGGCCATCACATCAAGATGTTATTAGAACAAAGTGGGTGTTCAAGAACAAGAAGAATGAGAATGATGTGATAGTAAAAAACAAGGCCAGATTAGTGGCCAAGGGATATTGTCAATCAGAAGGCTCTAATTATGATTAGACTTTTGCACCTGTGGCAAGACTTGAAGCTATAAGACTGTTTCTAGCATATGCTGCCCATAAGAGGTTCAAAGTCTGTCAAATGGATGTCAAAAGTGCTTTTCTGAATGGAGTGCTCAAAGAAGAAGTATATAGCCTGAGCCTACCAGCTGAGTTCAAAACAGATAAAGAACCAAGCCCAAAGAAGAGCAAGACTGTTGAAATTGAAGTGGCCAAGAGCCCTGAGAAGAAGAGAGCACCGGTTTTAGCTGATGATCCTTCAAAATTGTTTGAAGAAGGCTTTGGAAAGGAACCTGAGACTCAGCAAAAGATGTCAATGCTAAGAGCCCAAGAGAAGATGGAGGCTCTAATGGAAGTAAATGGAGCAAGAGATAAGAGAAGGGAACAGTTTATGAAGCCAAGAAGGAAGAGGGCTTCATACACTCAACTTAAGCCAAAGCTACTGATCAGGATGGATACCAAGTATCCTCACCTTGACAAATGGGTCCCAATCCAACTGAATGATGAATGGGAGGAGGCCAAGAGAGAATTTGTTTATGACTTCTATGTCATAGGAAGATGGCTAGATGAAGATATTGAGAGTATCTTTACTCAATTCATGTATGATAATCACAAGGAACTTTACCAGAAACTCTTTGCTGTTGCAGATATAACAAGAGTTGAATTCAAGGCTCCTGGACCTATCATTTACATGCCCCCAAAATTCAGTGATGGAGGTTACATTGATCAACACAGAATCTTGCAAGAGTTCATAGACATTATGAAGCTTGAGAAGCTGAAGGTTGGACCCAAGGGAACCAACAAAGAGATAATGGACTTGAAGAAGAGAGTTTGGGCACAGTATAGGATGGTGCCACTAGGGGTGAGCACTATTCGGTTTTTGACCGAAAATCGAACCAAACCGAAATACGAATTCAATTACCAGACAATTCGGTTCGGTTTTCAGTTTCGTCTTTTGAAAATCTCGGTTTTTGGTTCGGTTTCGGTTATTTCCGTAATAAAAATCGGTTAACTGAAACCGATCGAATTAGGGGCACTATATAAACCTAAAACCTTAGATTGATAAACCTAATTCATTTCTTTCCCCACTCCACTCTAGCCCCCACACGGAGCCTCCTTGCCTAGACCCCAAACTTCCGCCGCTGATTGCGGCCACGACTAGCCGGCCGACTTGACGATCTCCCCACCTCGGTCGCCCTCCTCTCCTTCCTCCCTACATCGGCCGCCCTCCACTCCAGCCTCTTGGTCTGCCCTCCACGCCTCCACACCAGTTCCCACACGGCCACACGTGCCATACATAATGTTACGGTGCTACCCGATGACGACTGTGCGACCCCACAATGACCAATCCAGCCGACTCTACCCCACGACGGCCCTACCGCAACGGCGTGACTTCACGGTGAGTTTATGGACATATGGTATTTGGACATTAATGGGTTATCTCATTGTGTAATTTTTTAGCTAGAGATTCTCAGTATTGTAATTTTTTTAAATTAATTTCAGAATTGTAATTTCTGTTTCCAGAATTTCGGTTCTTTTTTCGGTTTTTCAGTTATAGCCGACACCGAATCGAATTATTCGGTTCGGTTAATTTCGGTTTTGCATAGGATCGGTCCGGTTTTGGTTAATTTTACTGGAATTTCGGTTTTGGTTCGGTTATCCTAATTCGGTTCGGTCACCGAACCGACCGATGCACAACCCTAGGTGCCACCTCCTCAAGATGATGTCTGAAGCTGCTAAGTTTCCTTGTTCTCATTTGCTATGTTGCTTAACGTTTTATGTCTGTTTTGCTCTGATCCATGCTCTGATTGGTTAATTGACTATCATCAAGATATGTAATGCTTAAATGTCTATCAATGAGAATTAACCATTTTGCTTCAAGAGATAACATATCATTATCTCAACTTGCCTGACTTAACCTATATGTGCTTAAACAGTGATTGTACTAACAATTTCTTTCAGGAAATTTGACTTAGTCATCTCTACTGAAGATATGTAATAGTATAGTCAAGTTACCATTGTATAGGTTTTGGCATCATCAAAAAGGGGAAAATTGTTGGAATAAAATGAAATTTTGAATAAGATACCAAAACCCCTTAAGACATGCCAAGATAGATAAGTCAAATTCAATGAGTATGTTTCAGGAATGTTGGAACATATAAATCAGGTTAGTTGAACAAGCTGACATGTTAGGAAACTTATAGATGTTTAGATGCATAAGTTGAGGGGGAACACAAGCTTAGAAGATCACAAGAATCAAGTTCCTCAAGGCTCAGAATCAGAAGACTTCAACCCTGTTGATAAGTCAAAGTCAGAAGAGTTCAACACTGCTGATATTAAATTCAGAAGTGTGAGATCAGAAGAGACAACCTCTCTGATATTCCAATACAAGAAGATCACATCAATTGGACCAAGTCTACTGACAAGTGCTCTATCAAGATCAGAAGAGATGCTCAGCAGAGTTCATCAGCACACTAGTTCAGAAATGTTCAAGAATCAGTCTAAGTCAAGAGACACTATGCTGATAAGGTCAACTTCACTGATATGGAAGATATGCATTTAGAAATCTTCTCAAGATTGAACAGTGAAGATGAGAAGCCAACTCAACTCAAGAAGCTAGCCAACACTGCTGATAGCCAAGTCAGTTGATGAGATAAGCTTGAGCACAAATCAGTCCTGATGATAAGGAATGTTGTCCTTAATCATGGAACAATGATAGGAAGAGTGTCTTCAATTTGACTGCTGAATCTACAAGTCGGACATTGGGAAGAGTGCATATAAGTCAAGATAAGAAGCTCTAAGCCGTTTACTTCCCAAAATGAAGACATGTCACTTTCAAGGAATCTGTCCTCAAGATGCTAAGTTCAAGGAAGATGTAAATAGACAATTTGAGGCCGTCTCTCCAACGGACATAACCTCATTTGCTCTATAAATACTGGAGTATGGAAACCATTCAAGGTGTGGAAACTACAAGCATCCAAACCTTACAAACCTTTGAGCTCTAGCAAGAATATATCATTCTTAAGTTTCCATACACTTCCAGTTATCAACTAAGCTAAACCAATTGTAAATCATTCAAAGCTTAGAGAGATATCCTATCCTTATACAGTACTTCATTGTAAAGGATATCTCAACCTAGTTGGAACCAACCTCAACCCTTAAACCTTTCAAGGAAAGTTAGAAGAGTTGTTGTAGAAGTGTGAGAACTAGAACTGTCAAGAGAAGCACAATTTAGTTCGAGTTAAGTGAGTACTAGGACTCAGAATTCCTAGGAATCAAGGCACTAAGGAGTAGTGTGGTTGATCAGTGCACCTTGGCACTATAAAACAAGTTAATTCCAAGTGAAGGAATTATCCTATTAAATCAGGGAAAGTGGATGTAGGACCCTGAGTCTCTAAACCACTATAAACCACTGTGTTATTTACTTTCAAGTCATTTCATTTAAGTAACACATTCATACACTGCACACAAACTAATCTTCAAAAGATATACATCACCAACTGTGCAAATTAGATTTGGGACAAGTCCCCTGATAACTGTTTAAATGTTAAGAAAGGTTTTCAGAATTAAAAAAAGTTTAAATATAAAGGGCCAACCATAATTCCGCACATATAACTTATTTAGATAGTCATTCAACTGATTACTACATAGTTCTCAATAGCTTGATTATCTTAACAAAGTTATACATACTCAGAGAAGTTGTCCAGACAACTCTCCTGATAGCCTGATTGTTTGAAAAGAAAATAATTTTCATACATAAGTGCATTCCCCCCCCATACACTTGCGTCATACTCCTTTCAGGACCAACATTTATGCTCAATTTAAATGAACTGCATACCAAATAGGGATATTCCCGTTGTAGCTTTCACTGGGTGAAAATTATCTCTCACACCAAGTAATGTACACAACATAACTAATAATCTACACGAATTTTGTAGTATCACTACATGTAGCTAATAAAATCTTTGATTGTATCGTAGAAACGTTATGATATTTATGTACATGTTTACTTCCTCATACAAACATCTTCTGTTGTCCAATGTTTGAAGCTCTCCACGCGTAAGGCTTCTATGATCATAATCTACCAATGTTTCACTGCAAAAAAATAGCTCATGATAAGTAGAACACATACAATTCATTAAAAAAAATCAATAAATAATGTATACATACATGTATCTAAACTCATACTGAAAAAATCATCCATTACTTATTTATTATGTGTCTCTGACATAATATCGCAAATGGAGAGGAAAATTTCTTTGACACTGTCCTTTTTCGACGAATCATTCTTATTGACGTTTGTATCAGGCGTTTCTGAATTGCCTTCCTGGAAAACCCTCTCATACTTATATTTTTTGTTCCTCATATTTGGCCTTGGACTAGGTGACTTTCCTGCAAATGTATTCTTCTCACGTTCTTCTTTTCCTTGTGTAGTTTTCTGGTGAGGGGAAATTGATTTATCTTCCTCCTCTTCATCAGACTTATTTTGTTCAAAGTTCTCATAACTATTCCGACTTTCATTAGGTTTGGCGCCTTTTTCTTTTCCTTGTGTGGATTGTTGGTTAGGAAAAAATTGTGTGTCTTCCTCTAACTTAGTAGACTTATTTTGTTCAAAGTTCTTGAAACTGTCCTTAGTTTCATCAAGTTTGACGAATTTTACTTTCAATATCAATCTTTGGACACTGTTCATCCTCCCACATAGCATGTCAAATTGTTATGTTATGCATTCTAGAAGCTCATCCGATGCATATGTTCCACCCATATGTGCCTTAGTAATAGCGTCTTTCAATTTGCACATTTGTGTATTCAATAGTTCAACGTGGTAAGCGATTAACTGTAGTGGTGTATGAACAAGCAAATTGGGTTGTGCAGTGTCTGAGGATTTAAATGGTTATTGATTATTCATTTTTTAGGTTTAGTACTTCGAATATTCTAGGTTCCTTTCATGCCGAGACTAACTTGTATCAAAATAGAAGAAAAAATGTCCGACTTAATTAAGTGTGACATGCCAATAAGATATTAACTTCTTCTATTTATTGTATACTCAGTGAAATAAAATCAAATTAATTACCTCATGTCTTGTGTGAGAAGAATCCCATTGAAAAATATTGGACATCTCTTCATGGATTCACTGTTACACGTATGGGCGTGTTGACATTATAAATTTTCTAAATTTTAGGCGCATGCGAGCTAATTATGTTATGAATATAACCTGTATACAAACAAAATATTATGGTAATTGCATATTATTATTGATAATCAATATGTGTGTGTGTGTGTGTATGTATGTGAATTTTAAAACATTAATGCTTGAAGAAAAGCAAAAAAAAAAAATACATCTCGTCACCCTCATCACATTTTTATATTGTATTTCTCGACACCCTCCACGAGCCTTTCCAAGACAAGTTTACATGAATTGTATGTATGCATATCATCTATATTTACTAGGTATTCCAAATTTGAGAAATCCAACGAATTTCCATAACTCGGGAGAAGTACAGTAGCGCATAAAAACTTCATATATAAAATTTTGAAAGAAGGCCCATTCTCTGTACTTTCTTTAATTTTGTCTTCTAGGTTAGTCAATTTTATAGTCGCTCCATTAGGCCTCTTGAACAAAATTTTGTACGAAGTCATCCCTATTATTCGAGCCCCCTAAATTTGATTTTTATTTTTTTACTAGAACAAGGTATATCGAGTAAAGACTTTACAATGTTCACTATTACATTAATTTTATTTTAGTTTATATTTAATATGCAGGTAGATGGATAAATTTTTTGTAACTACCATAGATTCCAATGCATATCAATTTTTTAAAGTTGGAGCTTCAAAATCGAAGAAAATTCCATTGACGCAACTGCCTTTTTTGTTCAGCGTTTAATGAGGAATTTACCGCACATAGTTTAGGAAGTGAGTTTTCATGATCTACTTTTATCCTTCTTTCAGCGGATTTTCTATTATTTTTTGCCGGAGAACCCATGTTGAACATGGTTGGTCCTGTTGCTTCATATAATGATTGAATGTCCTCGAAGTTCCTCTTGTTTGACTTGGTAACTTTTGGTGTGAGCATGTTGACCTGTTATACACGTATCATAACTGTAATTTTTTTTTTATTATTGAATGAACATGTAAATATTGACTGCCCATCAAAAGTAATATCCATTCGTAATTTAAAAACAGATTATTCTGATATTTTCCATGCACGACTAGAAAGTCGTGCATAACTACACGACAACACGACCATGTAAAAAACACACATAAACTAAATCTGTTTTCAATCGAAAAAATAATCGTGCACGACCTAAAATGAGGTTATACATGCTCGACTATATTGTAGTGATCGTGCAAAAGATCGACAACAATCTGATTCGAATTATGGTTGACTGTGCACGACCATTGTTGGGATATTCATCCTACCCCTAGTCTTAGTAAATAGAACTTAAGTTTTGATGGTCAAAACTAGATCATGTAATCTAGTGTTATAATAATTTGTAATCCAGTGATAGGTTACCTAATTTGTTCTTATAAAGTTTAGTAGTTATTTTGTCTATGTCTTAGTCATGTGGAATCAGTTGTATGTATATCAACTGATACCACATCTAGATCAACACGCGTATGCTCAAGACTTAAAGAGTAGAAGACTAAAGACCAGAAGACAAGGAAGTTCATTAGTTGTTGTCAAGAAGCCTCAAGTTTCAGAAGAACTACTCAGCTGATAGACTCAACTGATAGCATGCATTTATGAAGAAGGCAACAACCTTAACATACAAAGAGAATGTCGGACCTCGTCTGACAGCCTCAACTAAAGAAAAGACTGTAAGTCTAACCAACTCAGCTGACGTGGACCAATTAGAAGATGTCAACATAGCTATTGAGTTGACTTGGATTGGGGTTTCTGAGATCATTCAGAGTCGTACAACTACATTTAATGCACATTAAATACACATTCCCTTTATATGCAATGTCGTACCAGAATCAAAGGAAAGAACAAATCCATGAAGATCTCGAGCCCATTCTTGGAAGATTTGTTGCAACAGCTAGTTTCAAGCTCAAATCGTCTTATAAATACAATATATTGTTCATGTAAAAACTTACGGAAACTCCACGCAAGAACTCCCACATCAGATGAGCAAAAGTTCATCAAGCATTCTGAATCCTTTAAGAGTTCTTTAGAGTCAGTATTTGATCCTTATATCCATAACTCTAAGTTTCCTACATCTAAGCATGTATTCCATTACATATCTTAAACTTAGAAGAGTGTTGATTTGTAACACCCCTAAAATTTTCAAGTTAGTTATTTAAAAAAAAAAAATGCATATAAATTTTCATTTTTCTTTTAAACAAGAGACCGTATATGATTTTGAAAATAATTCATTCCTATTTAATCAAGATATCAAGATTTTTTTAATAATATATATAATATATATATGCACGTACTATGATATATCATATATATATATATATATATTTACAAAATAAGTTTTTAACCAATTATTTTATATTCTCAATATTTAAAATAATTTTAATTATATCCTTTCCATATATTTCTCGATAGTTACACTAAATTAAATTTCAAAATCTACTCTTTGAATTTGAAAGCGTGATGCTGCCCAATTTCAAATTTTATTTCGAACCGCCAACCTTAATTTAAAATTCAATTCCCTTATTTATTATTATTATAAAATTCTATTTTTGCTTATTTAATTATTTTAGGCAATGATATAATCAACATCCGTAAAACAAATATTTTGAATAAATAAAATCTTATTTTATGGTATATTTACGTTCCTAACTTTTTTCTCAAGAAAACTATTTTTTTCTAATCTATAAATAGAGGATCCTATATACAAAGCAAAAACACGCATACAAATATTTTCACACAAAAGTTATAAATTTATTCTACTCTCGATTCGGCTCCAAGAAGATTAAAAGTATTGCATGAATTACATTCATTGCATCCACGACATATAATTGAGGTGGGGTTTTCTTACTTACGTATTCACTTTGTCACCTTTAAATGTTATTTGTGAATTTAATTGTTGCTTAGCTACATGATCCTATGTTTATGATTATTATGGGTTATTTCGACGGAAAGGTCGTTATAGCTAGCGGGGACGACGGTCCGGGATGGTAAGATCCTTGGGGGCAACTCCACCGTATACAGATTGGCCAATTTAATTGGTCAATATATGGAAGACTTATGTTATGGAAGACTTATGTTATGGAAGACTTATTTACGCATGTTTGTGAGTTTATAATTTTATTTGCATTGATATTTAACTGTGACAAAGAGAATCTCACTGAGCTAGTTGTTTTGCTCACCCCAATCATATTAACATTTTTCAGATTAAAGATTAAAGGAGTTGCGGTGGAGGGACGGTGGATACGTGTCAAGAAATTAATTATTATTTAATTATTATTTTAAAACTGCGATTTAACTAGTTCATATGTTACAAAAGTCACATCTGTTTTGTTGTATTACAAATTGAGTTTACCTTTAAAGTAAATTTATTTATTTTCAAGTTATTGATGTTAACTTTTCAAAATTGTCATTATTCTAATATTTACTTCCGCAGAAAATATTTTTGTAAATTAATAAATTTATCTACATATGCCTTTTGAAAATTTAGATAAGACAGTATTTTATTTAATTGGCCTTCAAAAGTAAAAATATGGTGTTTTCATCTAGGCCCAAAAATCGGGATGTGACATGATTGAACCTCTGAAAGTGTGCTTACTAGTGTTTAAGTAAAAAACAGAACAATGTTACACATAATATTGTGACAAATAGTGTAACACGGACTCTTGCAATATATAAGAAATGTAAAGACACTCAGTAGAAGACTAAAACATTAAAAACAATATGAACAAAATGGAATAATTTTTAACATATATTTTATTTAATAAAATCTATGTGAACCTTACGGTGAAAAACCTTTACTTAACTTGTAAGAACAAATGTTGTGTGGAATGTTACAACATTAACTTTCACAACAGAAACTACGATTTAAACAAGTTTAAATCTGTAGACGGTCAAGTGTATGAACACTGCCAAAAGACTAATCCCTATCTATGATTATACTGTCGATAGATAAAAGAAAAGTATTGTTTGTTGTACGATAAGTTGGTATACTTCGTACAAATTAAAAGATATAACTACTAGCCACAATTCCTAACAGAGATGAACGCTCGGTCTAAGAGATTGATCAAATAACACACACTGAATTGTGAAGAATTCATTCGGTATTTATAGATGTAGAATCGAATTCTAGAGGTTTCCAAGTGAGGTCCTACTTTTTAGGATCTCAACCTCCATGATCTCTCTAGATCCTTCCACAATGTTCCAGGTCGTTCCAGCATGTTCCAAGCTGATCTAGGACGTTCCCAAAGATTCTTAAATCTTTCAGGTTCCAGACTCTTATAGAAGCTTCTAGATCGTCACCTGCATGTGATAACATCCAGAGCAACATTTAGAAAAGGACTTAGAAAAAATCAAGGAGGTCAAATTAAGATTTTGTTGATAATGTTAAGACATTTAAGTGTTAACACAATCTACAACCTCTTTGTTCATCACACTAGTTGGTACCTTTCGAAAAACCCAAACCCTACTTTCTTAGTAGTTAAGTTT
This sequence comes from Galeopsis tetrahit, assembly GCA_963675135.1. NCBI lineage: Eukaryota > Viridiplantae > Streptophyta > Magnoliopsida > Lamiales > Lamiaceae > Galeopsis > Galeopsis tetrahit. The sequence continues at coordinate 39,772,778 of OY776122.1, forward strand.
GATTTTTCAGCCAACATTTGTAAGAGTACTTGGTCTCCTAATAACAAGTGGATCCAACTGCACTAAATATAGTGTATCGAGATCACGAGTTTTCTCTGGGAACTATAAAGTAGCAATGACTTTTTATAAGGAATTAACTTCACAATTGGAACTGTGAGAGTGGATATAGGACAAGTTATCTGAACCACTATAAATCTTGTGTTTGTTTATCGCTTTATTCTTTATTGTTTATTCAATTTCATAAATTTCATTACATAAGTTTTCAAAAGAGTCAAAACTCAGAAGACATCAAGTTTACTGCTCTAGCCATCTGCTTACATATTAAAGTAATTCATTGATAAAAAAGTTTTAATTCAACCCACAAGTCTAAATTTTTAGGGCCTACACAATTTCGCACTAACAACTGAGTAGATAGTTGTCAAACTGACCAACTAACAAGTAGTTAGCAGGTTAGTTATCTATTCCTGCTGTTCTACACTCGCACTCTTGATGAGAACATATTATATACATCAGACGACAAACAAATAACTTGTTGGGATATGAATCCTGATACAAGTTCTATTTGATGATGAGATGAGTTTTGATAAGCCAAAAGAAGACTTGAATATTTTCTAAGTATGGACTGATCTTGTTATGGAAGTCGTCTTGAGAAGACCAGTAGAGTACAAAAAGAAGAGTATGAACGAAAGAAAGAAAAGTTTAAGTATGAAAAAAAGGACAAGTACGATTTATAAGTACTATGTTATATGATTGTTAGGTTTATACTGAGCTAAATAATCATTGTATAGAAGCTCATAGTTCATATGATAGTTGATATTGATGTATAGATTTAAGTTGACTAAGCTGATTTATAAAGTTTAATGTAATGTAATACTCTTGTTAGGATTATATGATATGACTAGTATAGATTGGTTCTATATCGAAGTCTACTACAAAAGTCTACTATTGAAGATAAGAAGAAACGCGCGAGACAAGACAAGTAAGAAGAAGACTGAAGATTTGTCTAAGTATGGAGACTAGACAAGTGCGCAAGTTAAAATAAGAAACTGTTTAAATTGGAGACGCGCATGAAGATAAGGACGCTATATTGAAGAGTTAGTTATGGAATAACTAATTAACTGAAGAAACGTGTTGAAGGATAAGAAGAAGCGGTTACAAGAGTTAGTTATCAAGAAAAGGTTGTTGATAACAGAAAGTTCTTGATAGTTGGAAGTCTATAAATACCTTGGAGTATTTAACGATTCAAGACTACTGACGCACTGAAATTTACTAAAAGTTTAAGGAGATATTCGAAGCAAACAAACTCAAAGAGTTCAAGTTCAGAAAGTTCAAGCCAGAAGACAAGTGAAGAAATCGGAGAAGGCTACTACTGGACTAAGAGAAGTTTTACTTTTGTTATTGTTGTTCAAGTTGCTAGTTACTTGTAAAATAACTAGTTAGATCGAAGATACACTTGGAAGTGTAATCGAGAAGATCAAAGTCTTATTTCTTGGGACTCGAAGCCACAAGAACACACTACTCGAAGAGAAGAGTAATAAGAATTTCACAACTAGGTTTGTGAGAGTGGATGTAGACAAGTTGTCGAACCACTATAAAATTCGTGTGTTGTTTACTTTACTGTTCTATTTGTGTTTGATTGATTAACAGTTAATTGATTAATTGCATATAGGATAGACAAGACCAGTGTTCTAAACAGAAGTTCAAATACGAAATTAGTTGAGTATAAATTTGTTGGGCTCATTGATAATCTGATAAATTCCGCGTTGTGTACTTTGATATATTGAAAGATTTTAAAAAGTCTATTCACCCCCCTCTAGACGTTTTCTTAGCTTACTCAATATTATCCACTAAACTAGGGACCTACAAGTGGTATCAGAGCAGTAGTTTTCGAACTGTTGTTTCTTGATAACACTTAAAAGACTTTGAGTGAAGTCTTGGTTCTCGATTGTACTTGCTATTATCACCGTTCTTGAAATACCTGTATCTTTGACTTTCTTGCTGTATCTTGATACTAATCTACTTGAAAACTATGGCAATGGAAATTAGTGCTAATAAACTTCCCAAGTTCTCTGTTCAGGACTACGACTACTGGAAGTTGAGAATGGAAGCCATTTTCAACTCAACGCATGATTTGATGGTGTCCGTGATTAAAGAAGGACCAGTCGTCACGATGGTTCAAAACACTGCTGCCCTGGACCCGTCCAAAGTTGTCGGCGTGCTCGTCCCTAAACCCAGGTCTGAACTCACTTCTGAAGAAATGAGGCAGAACAACTTGGACATTTTAGCCAAGAACTACATTTTACACACCCTTCCTAATGAGTATCTTGGGAAAGTGTTAAAATCTAAGACTGCTAAAGAGATGTGGGATCGACTTGCTGTGATTTGTGAAGGGACTACCCTGATCAAGGAAAGCAAGTTGTCCACTGCTGTTCAGAGGTTCGAATCATTTAAGAAGAAGGCTGGTGAAAATATTGACCAGTTAGATACTCGTTTCACACGTGTCATGAATGATTTGGAAGTGCTTGGTAAATCATATACTAATCGTGAAATTAACTTAAGAATTCTTAAGAGATCGTCAAGATGATCATCAAGAACACTCAGGACATTGATGGATGGTCTGCTGAAACGATTTTTCAAACTCTTAAGGCGCATGAGTTCGATCTAGATGAGGATGATCCTATAGCCGGTAGTGATAGAGAGAATGCTGTGTCGAAAAATGTTGTTTTTAAGTCTACTTCGTCTAAGAGCTCTAGAGTAGACAGGTCTAAGTCTAAGACTAAGTCTGCTAGCATAAAAGACGAGTTAGATAAGTTTGATCTTAGTCTGAAAGATCAGATGAACCTTATGGTTAGGAAGTTGGACAGGCTGAACAAGCGATATGGTAGATATAAGAAGTTTTACAAAGATTATAGAGGTTCTGGTAACAAGGACTCGTCTGAGACCAGACGAGATCAAAACTCATCCGAAAGGAGAGCTGAGGGCTCTAAAGGAAACAGACGAGATAGAAACTCTGAGGATAGGAAGATTAGACGTTCTGATAGACGAGATAAGAGAAGGGATAACTCTCTTGAGAAAAAGTCTACTAACGATCCACTTTGTTATAACTGTGAGAAACCAGGTCACTACATCTACGAATGTCCGAACCTGAGCACTGATGATCGTGAGGAACGTAAAGAAAGGCGTGAACGAAGATACAACAGGGGTAAGAAGGCAATGATGGCTAATGATGACTCTGAAACGAAATCAGACGAGTTGCCTTCGTCTTCATCTAGTTACCCGTCTGATCATGATGAAGTAGAAGCTTTCATAGTGGATGATGGCCTATGCTGCATGGTTAAAATCGAACAAGAGGTATCATCTACAACTTCTTTTCAATCATGTGATGAATCGGATTCTGATGAAAGTGATACTGCCGATAGTGGAGTAGGGAGTAGTCTTCATCACTCTACTGGCGTGACTGAAGAAGACCTCCTACTTGCTAACAAGGCATTCATTGAAGTCAGCGACGAGAACATCACTTTAAAAGAAGAAATCATTGATCTTAAAGAAGCTCAGTCTAAAGTAGATCCTAATATAACATTCATAAACGAACGTTTGATAGAAGAGTTGAGACAACTCAAAGACAAGTGTGCGTTGACAAACATGTTGTATCAAGACCTACTTAAGACACATGCCACTGAGACGAATGAATTCAATGTTTTAAAGAGCAAGTGTAAAAATCTTGAAGAACGCAATAAGTTCTTGGAGACTGAGGTCGTAAATCTGGACCTTAAACTTACTGAATTGGTTAAATCTTCAGTAATTAATCAAAAACTGTCAGACAGGTATAGGGCTCCAGATGACAAGACAGGGTTGGGTGCATATACACCTGACTCGCCTACTCAAGTCATTGAGAAACCTATTGATGTTGGCTCAAGTTTTTTGACACTCGATAAAGGTAAAAGACCAATGGAATACGATAATAGAACGACATCCAAAGGCACTGTACCTAAACAGACTAGTGTTAACACTCCAATTGCCAAATGAGGTAAAAAGAATGGTAACAACAGACCTGTTCCGTTTAGAAAGAGTCGAAAAAGGACCACTAGTCGTGGACGACCAAACCAGGTCAGATACGAGGATTTGTATCCTGAAGAGACGAGTTCTAGACAAGTACAAACTAGATGGAAAGAGCCTAGACCTCCTTTCATAAGGCAGTCTCAGCTCTACTCGTCTAGGCCTAGGAATATGGCTCCCAAATATCGTATTCAACCTGTCTTATATCCTACACCATTATCTTATGACATTCAAGGAGAGGAAAGACCTAAACATGTCTATAAACCGTATGGCCCTAAAGCATACAAGCCCTATTCTGACTATCAAAGACCAATGCCTACTTAAGTAGAGGTTAAGTCGAAAGGCTACCTCAAACGAGTAGACCCAAGGTCGGATGATAGGCCAGATAAGGACAACAGGGTCTTATTTTGTAACAAGCATGGTAGAAAGCTTAAGAGATCAAACTTGTTCAGGACTCCTATGTATATTTGGATTCCTTTGAACTCTACTAACCCCCCAGGACCCCAATAGATAAAGAGGGTACCTAAATTATTAAATATCATCAATGCAGGGTCGACTTGACTTGTACAAGAAGGGTGGCTCAGTAGGAGAAACTTGGTACATAGACAGTGGTTGTACGCACTACATGACTGGTACTAAGGCTCTTCTATCAAGCTACTGCGAGCAAGAAGGACCCAGGGTTATATTCGGTGATAGCTCTATGGCCATTACAAAAGGCTTTGGCTATATCCGAAATGGAGATGTAGAGATACAAGACGTATCCTACGTAGATGGTTTGAAATACAATCTATTATCTGTTTCTCAATTATGTGATCGAGGTTATAAAGTGCAGTTTAAAAGCCGAAAGTGCGAGATCATAGACAAGAGGACTCATACCGTACTGCTCGTCGGCATAAGACAAGGCAATTTTTTTTGACATTTCGTATTAACTTCAAAATTTATCTAGTTCCTAATTTAGACTGATAAGCATCGAGACACAAACCAACACTCTCACTATGCAATCACATGAACCTTTGACGTTGGGGGGTCAGTAGCTGAAAATAAATTTATCCGCAGAGTTTATTTCCAATTGTTGTAATCCAACGTTCACGAATGCATATGGGTATGGATTTTTGTGAGACCCATTTGTTTGAAGCCACAAGATAAGTGGCAACAAGAAAATCCAAATGACTCCAACATCTTACATTCACCATTAAATATTTCAGGTACTTCATCTGTTTCCACGGGCCACTACCAGCCATTCAACGAATCATATTTTTTTAAGATGAAATTTTTTAACTCCACTCCCCAAAATACTGGGTTCTACAAGGAAAAATATATGTTCGATCTCCAACGATTTCCTTATGAAGCAGGTTGCGTACGTTTGTACTGTAAATTGTAGACACATGATCCACAAATATACGTAATGTAACATGATTGACTGATTTTTTGGGCAATTCAGATTCACATTGGACTTTATATTCAGCAAGCCCAAAGATTATGGAGTTCGTTAAAAATGTGTTTCAAGAACTCACATAAATTGTATCCTTTCTTACCACTAGCTTTGAAATGAGAGTTCATTGACTCAACCCTTTAGTTGATTCTCATCATTCCAGTAAAATGACATCTAAAGTATGCTTCAACTCACATTTTTCTTTTGAAATATGCCTCCAACACCCAAGAATTTTTCGTAACCCCGTTCTTTAAGTAATCTAATATTTGAATTGTTTTTAATTCCGACAACACTAAGTGAAATTATCAAACATTTATTGCATGGATATATGTACCTGACACGCGAAAAAAACTTATCAATAAACATAAGCTGCAATTTGATGTAAACGAAAAAATTACGAGTAAAATAAATGCAAATTAGGGAATAAGTATATGCTAATGAATTTGGAAACATAAATCTCGTACCTCTAGGCGTTTTAAGGGTCTTCACCGTTTCCAGGTCGTTTTAGGGACCTGAGAGTGAGTTTTTTTGTTTGCATTGTGGTAAATTTTATGAGAAGACCTGGAGTATATAAAATGAGGATATGTCTCTCTAGCCTTCTGGCATGTGTCAATTTAGAGGACCTGTTCTTCTGTCATGAGTCACATTCTTTCATAATTTCATTGCCGGTTCCACTTCTCTCCATTGGGTACTCTTAAAAAACCCTCCATTAATTTCGATAACTGAGAGTAAAGAAAAAGCAAAATTTGAGATTTTTTTTCTCCATTTAAACTCTTCATTATTTCATTGCTCGTTCCACTTCTCTCCATTGGGTTACTCTTCAAAATCCCTTCATTAATTCATATCACTGAGAGTAAAGAGAAGCAATATGAAGAAAGGGTCTTTAACACATAATATGAAGCTCTCTGTCCCTCATGCAGATGACATATCCAAATTATTGTACTTTCCCTCTTTTTTATCTCTTGATTTATCGAGTAATTGATTTCAGTAGTGCTGATTGTTTGTTGTTATAGTTGTAATTTGGGATTTTTTGAGTGTATGCAGGACTGGTTAACTGCGATGGAGTTCGGATTATCTCTCATAGTGAAGTTGAAGCTGTAAGAATCGATTTCTTTGATGTGCTTTGATTGCATTTCTCATTGTGAATTTCTGTTAATTTTTCTTGGTAAATAAGTGAGCTTTTTTTGGGAGCATGAAAGCAAATGTGAATGTGGGACAGAGGGGGTAGTTGATAAAAAAAATGATGGTTTTTATTGTAAAATTCCGTCTTTGATAATGGGGGAGATGATTGGGTTTATTAGTAGAAATTAGGCAACATTCTTTCATTTTTCTTTGAAGAAACTTTACATAATCTGATTAATTCGACTATGAAAAATTAGTACTTTTGATCTTTACAATATGAGTATGCTGGATGTGCTTTTAGAAGAATTTCTGTGATAAATTGAATTAATTTGCAGATGTGAAAAACTTTTCATGCTTATGGAGTTGAATTAATTTTTGTTAGTGTTGCAATGGCGTATTACTACAAAGTGAACGTAGAAATAAGGAAATCAGAGCGGAGGAGCTGAGAGAAAGGGAAAGAGGCGGCAATGGGGGACTTATTTGCATGTCTAATTTCCTTTTTCATCGCCATTGCTATTATTGCCATAGACTTTGTTGGGAATAAAATGAGAAGTGTTTTGATTTAATACCAAAACCCCCTGAGACATGCCTAGTCATAGTTGATTATGTTCTAAGGATGTTAGAACACTTAGTATAAGACTAGTTGAGAAGCTGATGTGTTAGGCAGCTCTTATAAGAATAGATGTAATAGTTGAGGGGGAACTCATGCTTGCAAATTAACTGAGATCAAGTCCCCTCCAGGCTCAAGTTCTGGAAAGACCTCAAGTCTGCTGAAGGACAAGTACACTGACCAAGTGAAATCAGTCAAAAGACAACCTAGTGAATGCCAACATGAGCTACGATGCATCATCAAAACATCAATCTGCTACATCTTACAAAGCTCAGAAAAGTTATCCACAAAATATTTCAGAAGAATTGTCTCAGAACACTTGAACTGGAATCTGTCAAATAAGACAACTGTGCTGAATAGGTCAAGCCCATCTTTCCTAGTCATGTATGCTTAAATGACAAACTCAAAGAAGAAGTGGAAAGAGAAAGAGCCAAATCAACTAAAGAGCTAAAGAGCCAACACTGCTGATAAGTGAACTCTGCTGAATCTGATAAGCAGAGTTGTCCAAGTGATAAGGAATGTTGTCCTTATCTCAGGAATGTTGATAAGAAGAGATGTCCATGTTTGACCAAGTGAATCTTGAAGTCAGACATTGGGAAAAGGGCTCAGAATGAAGACAAAGTTGTTACAGCCGTTTATTTCCCAAAACGAGGACATGTCATTATCAGAATCTGTCTTCCAGTTTTGAAGAACTCAAGGAAGACATTTATAGCAATTTGAGACTGCCTCTCCAACGGGCAAATCCTCAAATTTGTCTATAATTATAGAAGTGTGAAGACCATTTGAAGCACCTCAACCTTGACAAGAATATCCAACTATCCTACAAGTAAAAGTGCTTTCAAGCTTTCAAAGAGACTATCTTAGTCTTCATACACTTCATTCTAAGCTGAACCCATTGTATATCCATACAAGCTTAGAGAGATATCTTATCCTTATACACTGAACTTCATTGTAAAGGATATCTCATTAGTTGGAACCTTACTTCAACCCTTACACCTTTTAAGTGAGAAAGTGAGAAGGTTGTAGTAGTAGAAGTGGTAGGAGCTGACTGTTGAGAGAAGAACAGTTCAGTTCTGAGTTGAGAAGAGGGTACAAGGACTCTAGACATCCTAGGGATCAATTCACCAAGGAGTGGTGTTCTTGATCAAGTGCACCTTGGCACTATAAAACAAGTTAATTCCAAGAGTGAAGGAATTATCTTGTTAAATTAGGGAAAGTGGATGTAGGAGCTTGAGTCTCTGAACCACTATAAACTCTTGTGTTGATTTACTTTCAAGTACTTTCATACACTCAACACTGCACACAAAATTGAACCTTTCAAAGACATATATTATAAACTGTGCAAAACAGATTTGGACAAGTTCCCTGAAAAACTGAACTGTTTGATTAAAGTGATTTCAGATTTAAAGGAGTTTAAACTAAAGGGCCAACCACTAATTCCGCACATATAACTCACTTAGATAGTCCTTCAACTAAGTACTCAATAGTACTTAGTAGCTTGGTTATCTTAGAGGAGTTAAACACATCAGCAGAGTTGTCCAGGACAACCTTGCTGAAGTACTTTTGGTTAAGTTTGAAAAAGAATTTGCATACAAGTGTATCCCCCCCCCATACACTTGTTATATACTCCTTTCAGGACCAACAGACTTTACCAGGTAATTTTCAATAAAAAGTTTGCATTTATGTCGATTAATAGTTGCATGTTAATTCCAATCTGTTTTGCTTCTTGAACTCCTTGAGCATTATATTTTGATTCTATCATGTTTCGTTGGTTCGACACATGTACATTTTAGATACCTTCTTTATTCGCCATATGACAATTTGAGAAATTTCTACAATTTTTTATTGTGAAACTGAAAGTTCATTAATTCTGAAACCGAAATCTAGTTAATGAGCTTATAATTGCTGAATGAGAGTCTTTGATCTCTTCTATTTCTAATGTAAAGTAGCCCTTAGTTTGCTTTGTTTCAGGTTATGGTATAAGGTGCATAAATTATAATTCTAGATACACATGCATTCTATATGTTTATTTTGTAACAAGCGTGGTAGAAAGCTTAAGAGATCAAACTTGTTCAGGACTCCTATGTATATTTGGATTCCTTTGAACTCTACTAACCCCCCAGGACCCCAATAGACAAGGAGGGTACCTAAATTATTAAATATCATCAATGCAGGGTCGACTCGACTTGTACAAGAAGGGTGGCTCAGTAGGAGAAACTTGGTACATAGACAGTGGTTGTTCGCACCACATGATTGGTACTAAGGCTCTTCTATCAAGCTACTGCGAGCAAGAAGGACCCAGGGTTATATTCGGTGATAGCTCTATGGCCATTACAAAAGGCTTTGGCTATATCCGAAATAGAGATGTAGAGATACAAGACGTATCCTACGTAGAGGGTTTGAAATACAATCTATTATCTGTTTCTCAATTCTGTGATCGAGGTTATAAAGTGCAGTTTAAAAGCCAAAAGTGCGATATCATAGACAAGAGGACTCATACCGTACTGCTCGTCGGCATAAGACAAGGCAGTGTATATATTGTGAATTGGAATAGTTGTCCGCGGGACACTTGCCTTCTTAGCAAAAATCCTAAAGAAGTCTGTTGGCTTTGGCATAGACGCCTTTGTCACATGAACTTTAAGGTGATGCGATGCCTGTCAGAAAGGTAAACAGGTAAAAGGTTCCTTTAAATCTATTCCAACTCTCTCAACAAGTAGAGTTCTTGAACTTCTACATATGGACCTACATGGCCCAATCACTCCCCCAACCTTGAACGGTAGAAGGTACACACTTGTTGTGGTAGACGAATATTTCTAAGTTCGCTTGGGTAGTCTTCTTACACAAGAAGAGTGATACACAAACACTCCTACCTGATCTGTTGAAGAAGATTCAAGTTGAGAAGAATCAGTCCATTGTCAAAATACATAGTGACAAGGGTACTGAATTCATTAACTACTATATCAAAGATTTTTGTTCTAAACGTGGTATCCAGCACCTTACTAGTGCATCAATGACACCTCAACAAAACGGAGTAGCAGAACGAAGGAACAAAACACTTAAGGAGGCCTGTAGAACCATGCTGACTGAGTATAATACTCCTCAAAAGTTTTGGGCAGAGGCGATCAATACTGCATGCCACTCCCAGAACAGAAGTGCTATCAACAAGGCACTAGGTAAGACGCCCTACGAAGTATGGAAAGGTCGAAAACCAAGGATTTCATATTTCCATATATTTGGTTGTAAGTGTTTCATCCATAACAATGGGAAAAGTAAGTTGAATGCATTCGATGCCAAAGAAGACGAGGGGATATTCTTAGGATACTCCTCGACTATCAAAGCATTTAGAGTGTTCAACTACTCTACTCTATGTGTGGAAGAAACACCACATGTTGTTTTCGATGAATCTCGACAGGACTCGCCTACCGACCAGATTAGTAAGAAAGTAACCGATCTATCAATCGAAACTGATAAAGAATCAGATGTGTATGCATCTGTTCAAGCCTACAATCCATTCATGAAAGCCCTCGAGTCAGATGATAAGGAGAAGGTAAGTGCTCAAGGTAAGTCCACTAGACCAGTTGACATGCCTGTTCTAGTCGACTCGTCTACTCCTATTAAATCTCCTGATACAAATGATGTTGAAATGCATGATATTGTAGTTGATCTAGATGATGATAGTATGCATGCTAAGACTAGAAAGACATGGAAATCTGCTCATAATACTGAAAATATCATTGGTGACTCTACTGTTGGTGTGAAGACTAGACGATAACTCTTTGAGTCGCAAGAACAGCCTAGTCCATCTATGTTTTGCTGGTGTTGTTTCCTCTCATCTATCGAGCCTAAGACCGTTAATGAGTCATTGGCTGATAGTAATTGGATCATCGCTATGCATGACGAGTTGAACCAGTTTGTTCGAAACGACATCTGGGAACTTGTCGATAGACCAAAACACCATAATGTAGTTGGCACACGATGGATTTTCCAAAATAAGAAAGATGAGAATGATGTAGTCGCTAGAAACAAGGCTAGACTAGTAGCCCAAGGCTATTCTCAAGCTGAAGGCATAAATTATGATGAAACTTATGCACCTGTTGCTAGACTAGAAGCCATTAGATTGTTTCTTGCATATGCTGCTTATATGAAGTTTACTGTATATCAAATGGATGTTAAAAGTGCATTTCTTAATGGTATTCTTGCGGAAGAAGTGTATGTAGAACAACCTCCAGGTTTCGAAGTAAAAGGCAATCAAGTGTACGAATTGAAGAAATCCTTATACGGATTGAAACAAGCTCCAAGAGCATGGTACGATACTCTTTCTTTATTTCTACTAGAAAATGGTTTTACCAAGGGCAAGGTCGATAGAACATTGTTCAGAAGACAAGAAGGTAAGGATATCCTACTTGTTCAAATTTACGTAGATGATATCATTTTCGGATCACCCACCAAAAAGCTGAGTGAAAGTTTTTCAACACTCATGCAAAGTAAGTTTGAAATGTCAATGATGGGAGAAATGACTTATTTTCTTGGACTTCAAGTAAAACAAACTCCCGATGGGATTTTCATAAATCAAGCCAAGTATACTAGAAATCTACTAGACAAGTATGGTATTAAGACTTGCAAATCTTCTGGAGTACCTATGCTACCTACCTACAGGATGGATCCAGACGAGAACGGTAAGTGTGCTGATCAAACATATTATCGTGGTCTTATTAGTTCATTACTGTACTTAACTGCTAGTAGGCCTGATATTGCATTTTTTCTGTTGGCGTATGTGCTCAATTTCAAGCTAATCCAAAAGAGAGTCATATGGAAACCACTAAACGGACACTGAAATATTTGAAAGGAACCATCAATCGTGGTATATGGTATCCTTCAAATGATGATTTATCCTTAAGTGGCTACTCTGATTCTGATTTTGGTGGCTGTAGAATAGATACGAAATCTACTTCTAGTTCTTGTCAATTCTTAGGCACAAAACTCATTTTATGGTTTTCGAAAAAGCAGACTAGTGTTGCCACCTCTACTACTGAAGCCGAGTACATGGCTGCTGGTAGCTGCTGTAGTCAATTACTTTGGCTCATTCAACAGCTTAGAGATTATAATATATGTGAATCAAATGTTCCCATATTTTGTGACAGTAACAGTGCTATTGCCATTACACAAAATCCTGTTTTGCAGACACGTTGTAAGCATGTTGATGTGAAACATCATTTTATACGTGATCATGTAGAAAAGAAGGATATTCGCATGGAAAAGATTCACACTGAGTTTCAAAGAGATGACATTTTCACAAAACCATTACCTGAGGCTCGTTTTCATGAATTATGCATTAGCCTAGGACTAATTGATTTAGACACTACTTGCATATAGTACTAACCAAACAGGTACATCACAAAGAAGTAAGGAGAACAGACAAGTTACCACAAAAACAGAGCACTCGTCTACTCGTCAACAAGTCAGGTAAACAAGGTCAGACAAGATGACCTAACAACCCGATGAGGAAGCTGGTAAAGCTGTGGGTAATACTAAGGGAATAAACATTTAAGGGGGAATCTATGATTTCTTAAATATCCTTATGTTGACTCTTCAGTTTGTTGAAAGTCATCTTGTTCGAAACCTTGACGTTCTGTAATTGATTGATATTCAAGTATTTATTCCACTCTACTACGCGTACCTATACTCACACGTCGCATAAGACGAGACAGGTACATATTGTTGTTCGACATTCAGACAGACAAGCACAGTCGAAGGGGGAACTCGTCTGGTGCTAAACAAGTCCACTAATCTGTTATGATGAACTTGAACAGACAAGATAAGCTCTCTCGTAATTTTAACATTCTATAAGTGTTTGAGTTGTTGATAAAGGATATTAATGTAATTTGATAATGCGAATTCTAGAAAACCTAGAATTGGATATATACACTCCACTTAATGAGGTGTATACACCCAGTTCCCGCCAGAACCTACTGGACTAGGTCAGATGAGTACACTCTTCTGTCCTAACCAATAGAAAAGGTGGATTCCAAATTTTACAATATCAAATCACATAATCGTCTCGATTACGCAACTGAATTCCAAAGGTTTTTACCGTTGGATCAAACCACTTGATATTGGCCGTCGATTCAAAATTTCAGTTGTAACAAAACCTCTCCACTCTCCTAAAATCACTCCTCACGCTTACACTTTACTCTCCTACTCTCAAAGCATTCAAAGATTTCTTGCGAATTTCTTAACTGCTTATCAAATTCCACATATCCACTACTATGTCGATCGTTTCTATGTTCGATATCCGTACTAAAATGCAGGCAAGGTTCGATTTAGGGAAGTATGCCTCTGAAGGAAAGGTGCATGTGGAAGGATCAATGTTTTTCAGTGGAAGGCATTCGGAAGATAACAAGGAGATCCTACTCAAATGCTTAAGGTGTGGTTTGAGACCATATTTGGAAGCAGTTCCTGAGGTTGTGTATGAGGAAGAAGTTTTGGAATTCTATGCCACGACTGCTCGACAAGGCGACTCAGTCGAAGCATTCATTGGAGGAAGTCGAGTGGAGATCACCCGTGAAGTGTGTTCAACACTTTCCGTCTGCCATCTGGTTGCATTAATGTTGAAACCTATGGAGCAGGTCAAGAGTTGAGGTATCTCAGTATCTTTTGCGGAAAGAAACTGAAGTTGAATCGAGATGGAAAGATCCTGTCTGTCAAGAAGAAGGAATTGTTAGACAAGTAAAAGAATCTTCTTGACATCGCCAGTGAGATGTTGTTAGGAGTTACTGGAAGCTTTGATTTAGTTACACTCCAAAAGGCGAGAGTGATGGCCGCAATCTATGACGGTATCATAGATGGAAATTGGTACAGACTATTTTTGGATCGCCTAATGTACTTTGAAAAGAATGTTCGTGTTGACACCGATTCTACTGAATGGGTGGTGTCTGCTGCTGTAAGCTTTGGCAACAAGCTTAGTATCTTGCTACCCGTCTTACTCCCGAACAAGAAGAACTGGAGCAAAGGCAAGCCGTTTCATGTCTTGAAGCATTATTTAAAGAAGGATGCTCTGGATAGACAGGCTGAGCAAAGAGCTATGGAACGTGGGCAAGTTAGGATAAACCCACGAGATGCTATGTTGGAAGCTGTCCCGTCTGATGCAGAGGAAGACGAGGCCGAGGCACAAGTTGGAACTAGTGGTGCACTAGTTCAGTATGTGTCAGATGAAGCTATGATCGATCTCGTAGATGATTCGGAAGAAACGGAGTCGGATAATGATTCGGAGAAAGAAGTAGAGGTTGCGGAAACCTATCGACTGGTGAGAGTCGAGTCGAGTCCCTCGCTAGACAAGTCGACTGAAATGGTTAGTACTTCTACTCGTACTATTTCTATTCTGCTGGATATTCCTGTTAAAACCAAGGCAAGATCACTCCGATCTCGTGCCAAACCTATTCCCAAAACCTCTCCGTTGGTGGTTCGTCCGTTGAGAATCGAGATCCAACATTACCAAAGACACTACTATATTTGATACAATTGATACTCCTAAAGTTGTCAAACCAAACCAAGCCACATCGCAGCCCCCAGAAACCACAATCCAAAATATTCCTATTACCTCAACAGAATATGTTGAACCCATAAACCCATCTGTTTCGGGAACCCCACTAGTTGCCACTGCAACAACCGAGTTAAGGACCCCACTTACTCAGAACCCTCCCACAAACAGATTCGAATCCCTGGTCGATTATCCAATGTGCTTACGCGAGAAGAGGTTGCGTGCACAAATGACCAATAATTTTAAGAAGATGCTTCCATCAGTCGAGATCGACACGTCTACTGAGACATACGAAAAGCTGATCAGAATATGCACATGGGTTGCATTGAAGAAGGGTCTGATTGAAGACTTATTTGAAGTTATCAATGGAATGGGTGGAATTTCAAATTTCCAAGACTGGGAGATGGAACAACAAGAGAATAGTGGAGTGAAGGATCACTCTGAACTACTCTCAGCGCATGCCTTGACTGCTCTTGTCAAAAGGATGCTGAATATATCGGATGATATTCTGCCATCGGAAGCAAATTCAAGTGTTGGCATTCAAGTTTCTGAAACTGATCTTGCAGAAGATGAGTTGATGCAAGAGGCAGAACCAGTAGAGTAAGTGAAGTCTACTGATTCGAATATTGATCTTGAGAATGTCTTAGACCAGATGAGAGGTTTAGTATTCAAATTCCAGGTGGAACATTCTCATAGTCCGAGAACTGACGTTGGACAGATCACAAGACAGTTTGAGAAGTACTTTCTAGCTGAAACATGTGCTTACACTGCTGAATTAGCAAAGTTGGTGATTAGAGACTCAGAAGCAGCTGAAAGAAGGGCTAAGGAAGCAAAGTTGGCAATCATTCCTTATTGTCCTATGATTAATCTGAAAGCTATTGCTGGAAGTGTCATTCCAGAAGATGAAGCAGTAGAAGACTTGGTCTTGTCCACTGATCTGGAAGACAAGTTGGTTGAAGTTCAAATTATTGATGAGGATGAACTTATGGAAGAAGCTGATATTCCTGAAGTTGTTTCCACAACTCAATCTATTCCGACTGTTTCGATAGACAAATTGAAGGATGATTTAAAGCAAGTGATTAAGTCGTCTATTGATGAATTTCTGAAATCAGACGTGAAGCAAGCTCTGATTGATCAGAACAGTACTCTTGTCACAAGTTCGTAAGAGATGATAATCAATGAGGTGAATCAGTTGGATACTGTTTTCAGACAAGAGATGTTTAATCAACTTGAGTTGTTCATTCAGAATCAAGTTGAGTACTCTGAGAAAAGTTCCGTTGATTTTGTTAAAGTGTTAGCTAAGGAATCAAGGAAGATGGAAAGAGTTTATCGAGTAAAGATTGAGATAGCAGATGAGCAGAGAAGAGAAGCTCATGAACAATTGGAGAATGCCAGAGCTCTTCTAACTGCGATGACTGAAGAAAACAGACTACTCAAGTTAACTGCAACTCACTTCAAGAATGAGTTTAATCTCATTTCTAAAAAGCTTGAATACACTGCTAATCGTCTTGAGAAGCTGAGTCAAGATGAGTCGCATCAGAAGCAGATTGATAGAGCTGCTGAGATGATGAAGCAAGCTGTACAAGAGGAGATGACTCGTTTTACCTCTCTATTCACTCTTAAGGCAAGTGATGAAGCCAAAAAGGGGGAAGAGAAGAAAGAGGTAAAGTTAGCTGAACCAGAGGTAACTGCTGCTGCAACAGAAGAGACTAGTAGGCCAAAGAGAAGAAGACTAGTCAAGAAAGCTGATCTAGAGCAAGCTAGTGCAGAAGAGCAGAGAAGACAAGTTAAAGGCAAAGGTGTTGCGACTGAAGAGGTTCAGACAAGACGAGTTGTTGTCAAAAGAAAGCTTGATCTTGAGAAGAAGAAAGAAGGATTAGGAGAAATCCTTGCTGGTATTAATAATGAAGAGGTCGAAGCTATTCACAAGAAGCAAAAACTTGAAGATGATCGTTATGCTAACAAAAAGGTGTTAGGCAAACACATCCACAGATTGCAGAAGTTGAAAGTTGATCCAGACCAGATCGAAGATTCCCACATAGACAAGTTTATTGACAATGAGCATAGAGATGCTTGGAATGTTGTCAAGCTGAAATGGGAAGTTGATCGTTGGATTATCAAGAAGTATGGTGACCCAGAAAGTAAAGAAGAGTCATATGTTGTGTTTGACAAGTTCATGGAAGCTGAAGACGAAAAGCTTTGGAACTTGATCATGAGCATCGCAACTGCTGTAGGTTACAACATACTTGTTCCTGATTTTCCTAAATGGGAAACACCGATGTTAGGCTCTAGAAAGCGGATAGATTTCAACAAGGTGAAGAAGTTTGAAGAAGAGCTGCTCGAGAAGGAGAAGATCGACAATGAAGATCATATTTATGATATTCATAGAAGAATCCTTGATGCATTCAGTATTCTGAATCCAGATATCGATAACATCAGTGAGTAATTGTAAGTACTTTACTTAGTCTCATTTTCATTTTGTCTAAGTAATTGTAATCTACTGATCTTACTAAATGAATGAAAAGATAACACATTTTGATGATTATAAGATAACTACTTAACTAGTATACTATCGTGAAATAATTCAAGTAGTTTTGGCTTCATCAAAAATGGGGAAATTGTTGGGATATGAATCCTGATACAAGTTCTATTTGATGATGAGATGAGTTTTGATAAGCCAAAAGAAGACTTGAATATTTTCTAAGTATGGACTGATCTAGTTATGGAAGTCGTCTTGAGAAGATCAGTAGAGTACAAAAAGAAGAGTATGAACGAAAGAAAGAAAAGTTTAAGTATGAAAAAAAAGGACAAGTACGATTTATAAGTACTATGTTATATGATTGTTAGGTTTATACTGAGCTAAATAATCATTGTATAGAAGCTCATAGTTCATATGATAGTTGATATTGATGTATAGATTTAAGTTAACTAAGTTGATTTATAAAGCTTAATGTAATGTAATAGTCTTGTTAGGATTAGATGATAGGACTAGTATAGGTTGGTTCTATATCGAAGTCTACTACAGAATTCTACTATTGAAGATAAGAAGACACGCGTGAGACAAGACAAGTAAGAAGAAGACTAAATATTTGTCTAAGTATGGAGACTAGACAAGTGCACAAGTTAAAAGAAGAAACTATTTAAATTGGAGACGCGCATGAAGATAAGGACGCTATATTGAAGAGTTAGTTATGGAATAACTAATTAACTGAAGAAACGTGTTGAAGGATAAGAAGAAGCGGTTACAAGAGTTAGTTATCAAGAAAAGGTTGTTGATAACAGAAAGTTCTTGATAGTTGGAAGTCTATAAATACCTTGGAGTATTTAACGATTCAAGACTACTAACGCATTGAAATTTACTAAAAGTTTAAGGAGATATTCGAAGCAAACAAACTCACAGAGTTCAAGTTCAGAAAGTTCAAGCCAGAAGACAAGTGAAGAAATCGAAGAACGCTACTACTGGACTAAGAGAAGTTTTACTTTTGTTATTGTTGTTCAAGTTTCTAGTTACTTGTAAAATAGCTAGTTAGATCGAAGATACACTTCGAAGTGTAATCGAGAAGATCAAAGTCTTATTTCTTGGGACTCGAAGCCACAAGAACACACTACTCGAAGAGAAGAGTAATAAGAATTTCACAACTAGGTTTGTGAGAGTAATAAGATTAATTGCATATAGGATAGACAAGACTAGTGTTCTAAACAGAAGTTCAAATACGAAATTAGTTGAGTATAAATTTGTTGGGCTCATTGATAATCTGATAAATTCCGCATTGTGTACTTTGATATATTGAAAGATTTTGAAAAGTCTATTCACCCACTCTAGACGTTTTCTTAGCTTACTCAATATTATCCACTCAACTAGGGACCTACAAGTGGTATCAGAGCAGTAGTTTTCGAACTGCTGTTTCTTGATAACACCTAAAAGACTTTGGGTGAAGTCTTGGTTCTCGATTGTACTTGCTATTATCACCATTCTTGAAATACCTGTATCTTTGACTTTCTTGCTATATCTTGATACTAATCTTCTTGAAAACTATGGCAATGGAAATTAGTGCTAATAAACTTCCCAAGTTCTCTGTTCAGGACTACGACTACTGGAAGTTGAGAATGGAAGCCATTTTCAGCTCAACGCATGATTTGATGGTGTCCGTGATTAAAGAAGGACCAGTCGTCACGATGGTTTAAAACACTGCTGCCCTGGACCCGTCTAAAGCTGTCGGCGTGCTCGTCCCTAAACCCAGGTCTGAACTCACTTCTGAAGAAATGAGGAAGAACAACTTGGACAGTTTAGCCAAGAACTACATTTTACACACCCTTCCTAATGAGTATCTTGGTAAGTGTTAAAATGTAAGACTGCTAAAGAGATGTGGGATCGACTTGCTGTGATTTGTGAAGGGACTACCCTGATCAAGGAAAGCAAGTTGTCCACTATTGTTCAGAGGTTCGAATCATTTAAGATGTGGCTGGTGAAAATATTGACCAGTTAGATACTCGTTTCACACGTGTCATGAATGATTTGGAAGTGCTTGGAAATCATATACTAATCGTGAAATTAACTTGAGAATTCTTAAGAGCCTTGATGCTAGATGGAAGATGGTCAAGATGATCATTAAGAACACTCAGGACATTGATGAATGGTCTGCTGAAACGATGTTTCAAACTCTTAAGGCGCATGAGTTCGATCTAGATGAGGATGATCCTATAGCCAGTAGTGATAGAGAGAATGCTGTGTCGAAAAATGTTGCTTTTAAGTCTACTTCGTCTAAGAGCTCTAGAGTAGACAGGTCTAAGTCTAAGACTAAGTCTGCTAGCATAAAAGACGAGTTAGATACGTCTGATCATAGTCTGAAAGATCAGATGAACCTTATGGTTAGGAAGTTCGACAGGCTGAACAAGCGCTATGGTAGATATAAGAAGTTTTACAAAGACTATAGAGGTTCTGGTAACAAGGACTCGTCTGAGACCAGACGAGATCAAAACTCATCCGAAAGGAGAGCTGAGGTCTCGAAAGGAAACAAACGAGATAGAAACTCTGAGGGTATGAAGATTAGACGTTCTGATAGACGAGATAAGAGAAGGGATAACTCTCCTGAGAAAAAGTCTACTAACGATCCACTTTGTTATAACTGTGAGAAACCAGGTCACTACATCTACGAATGTTCGGACCTGAGCATTGATGATCGTGAAGAACGTAAAGCAAGGCGTGAACGAAGATACAACAGGGGTAAGAAGGCAATGATGGCTAATGATGACTCTGAAACGGAATCAGACAAGTTGCCTTCGCCTTCATCTAGTTACCCGTCTGATCATGATGAAGTAGAAGCTTTTATAGTGGATGATGGCCTATGCTGCATGGCTAAAATCGAACAAGAGGTATCATCTACAACTTCTTTTCAATCATGTGATGAATCGGATTCTGATGAAAGTGATACTGCCGATAGTGGAGTAGGGAGTAGTCTTCATCACTCTACTGGCGTGACTGAAGAAATCACATGAACCAACACTCTCACTATGCAATCGAGACACAAACCAACACTCTCACTATGCAATCACATGAACCTTTGATGTTGGGGGGTCAGTAGCTGAAAATAAATTTGTCCGCAGAGTTTATTTCCAATTGTTGTAATCCAACGTTCACGAATGCATATGGGTATGGATTTTTGTGAGACCCATTTGTTTGAAGCCACAAGATAAGTGGCAACAAGAAAATCCAATTGACTCCAACATCTTACATTCACAATTAAATATTTCAGGTACTTCATCTGTTTCCACGGGCCACTACCAGCCATTCAACGAATCATATTTTTTGAAGATGAAATTTTTTAACTCCACTCCCCAAAATACTGGGTTCTACAAGGAAAAATATATGTTCGATCTCCAACGATTTCCTTATGGAGCAGGTTGCGTACGTTTGTACTGTAAATTGTAGACACATGATCCACAAATGTACGTAATGTAACATGATTGACTGATTTTTTGGGCAATTCAGATTCACATTGGACTTTATATTTAGCAAGCCCAAAGATTATGGAGTTCGTTAAAAATGTGTTTCAAGAACTCACATAAATTGTATCCTTTCTTACCACTAGCTTTGAAATGAGAGTTCATTGACTCAACCCTTTAGTTGATTCTCATCATTCCAGTAAAATGACATCTAAAGTATGCTTCAACTCACATTTTTCTTTTGAAATATGCCTCCAACACCTAATAATTTTTCGTAACTCCGTTCTTTAAGTAATCTAATATTTGAATTGTTTTTAATTCCGACAACACTAAGTGAAATTATCAAACATTTATTGCATGGATATATGTACCTGACATGCGGAAAAAACTTATCAATAAACATAAGCTGCAATTTGATGTAAACGAAAAATTTACGAGTAAAATAAATGCAAATTAGAGAATAAGTATATGCTAATGAATTTGGAAACATAAATCTCGTACCTCTAGGCGTTTTAAGGGTCTTCACCGTTTCCAGGTCGTTTTAGGGACCTGAGAGTGAGTTTTTTTGTTTGCATTGTGGTAAATTTTATGAGAAGACCTGGAGTATATAAAATGAGGATATGTCTCTCTAGCCTTCTGGCATGTGTCAATTTAGAGGCCCTGTTCTTCTGTCACGAGTCACATTCTTTCATAATTTCATTGCCGGTTCCACTTCTCTCCATTGGGTACTCTTAAAAAACCCTCCATTAATTCTGATAACTGAGAGTAAAGAAGAAGCAAAATTTGATATTTTTTTTCTCCATTTAAACTCTTCATTATTTCATTGCTCGTTCCACTTCTCTCCATTGGGCTACTCTTCAAAAACCCTCCATTAATTCATATCACTGAGAGTAAAGAGAAGCAATATGAAGAAAGGGTCTTTAACACATAATTTGAAGCTCTCTGTCCCTCCTGTAGATGACATATCCAAATTACTGTACTTTCCCTCTTTTTTATCTCTTGATTTATCGAGTAATTGATTTCAGTAGTGCTGATTGTTTGTTGTTATAGTTGTAATTTGGGATTGTTTGAGTGTATGCAGGACTGGTTAACTGCGATGGAGTTCGGATTATCTCTCATAGTGAAGTTGAAGCTGTAAGAATCGATTTCTTTGATGTGCTTTGATTGCATTTCTCATTGTGAATTTCTGTTAATTTTTCTTGGTAAATAAGTGAGCTTTTTTTGGGAGCATGAAAGCAAATGTGAATGTGGGACAGAGGGGGTAGTTGATAAAAACAAATGATGGTTTTTATTGTAAAATTCCGTCTTTGATAATGGGGGAGATGATTGGGTTTATTAGTTGAAATTAGGCAACATTCTTTCGTGTTTCTTTGAAGAAACTTTACATAATTTGATTAATTCGACTATGAAAAATTAGTACTTTTGATCTTTACAATATGAGTATGCTGGATGTGCTTTTAGAAGAATTTCTGTGATAAATTGAATTAATTTGCAGATGTGAACAACTTTTCATGCTTATGGAGTTGAATTAATTTTTGTTAGTCTTGCAATGGCGTATTACTACAAAGTGAACATAGAAATAAGGAAATCAGAGCGGAGGAGCTGAGAGAAAGGGAAAGAGGCGGCAATGGGGGACTTATTTGCATGTCTAATTTCCTTTTTCATCGCCATTGCTATTATTGCCATAGACTTTACCAGGTAATTTTCAATAAAAAGTATGCATTTATGTCGATTAATAGTTGCATGTTAATTCCAATCTGTTTTGCTTCTTGAACTCCTTGAGCGTTATATTTTGATTCAGTCATGTTTCGGTGGTTCAGCACATGTACATTTTAGATACCTTCTTTATTCGCCACATGACAATTTGAGCAATTTCTACAATTTTTTATTGTGAAACTGAAAGTTCATTAATTCTGAAACCGAAATCTAGTTAATGAGTTTATAATGAGCTTATAATTGCTGAAATGAGAGTCTTTGATCTCTTCTATTTCTAATGTAAAGTGGCCATTGGTTTGCTTTGTTTCAGGTTATGGTATAAGGTGCATAAATTATAATTCTGGATACACATGCATTCTATATGTATATGTTTTATGTTGATGTAAATGTATTTTAATAGAAGTATTGCTTGGACCTCCATAACTGTGTTGTGCATTGAAATTCTAAAGTCAGAGTTCATTAATTCAATGAATAACCCAATGTTGTATTTTTGGACTTTTGGAAGGATTGAGAACTAAGGTTTAACAAATATTGATTGCAAAATTCTAATGTGTCAAATTTGAGGCACATGTGTCAGTTTTAGTCCACTTCATTTTGAAGAGAGAGTAATTAGATTTAGACGGGGTAAATTATATTCCTAGGTTTACTTTATCGTATTTTTGTTTCTCCCACTTTTTTGTAGTGATCATGGTTTTTCCCAGTTCTTTGTGCATCCATCATCTTCATTTTTTCAGAATCCTTTTTGTCTCCTCATTTTCTTATCTTTTTCAGTATTGACCTCTTCTCGCATGTTTTATTAGCTTTTCATGCAGTTTTGGATATTAATGTTTTTGGTAATTCAATTCTCTAATATACTTTTGTTATAATTTTACAGATATGGGAGAAGCAAGTACTAACAGTGGCGAAGGCCATAGAAGATAGATGAGTAAATATCGACATTGGAGTGGCTAGATTTGGATGATATAGAAGTGTTGAGAGAGCAGCGGTTGCAGTAGATGAAGAAAATGACGAAGAAAATGATTAGTCGTTGGATCGCCCTAGGCCACGGTGAATACACGAAGATCCTAAACGAGAAGGAGTTTTGCTCTATTGTCAAGACTAGCGAGTGTGTTTTATTTCCCTTTAACCGCCGGCCTTGCAAGGTACATATACCTAGAAATTTGTGTTTTTTTCTCTATATTTTGTCTTTACTATATGTATTAAATGAAGTAGGATCTAAGTATATGGCTTTGGATTTGATCGTTTGAATGATGTGGGAGAATGTTTTTGTTTGTACACTACTGATAAAAAGTTTGTTGTTTGTAGTTGTTAAATGTTTAGAAAAAAAGAAGTGTGATAATGCTTTGAAAACTAAGGTCTTGAAATTGAGTAGAGTGATATAGCAGAGAATAAGAGGAATTTATTGCATACTTTTCATGATTGAATTGAATTGTTGTAGCAATTAGTATTACAGGTTATTTCTCTCCATAATATGGAATCATGTATGAAAATCTCCTTTGATATAGGTGTTCCTTTGAAGCCATTTGAATTACAGTTTTATAAGAGAACAAAACTTTTAAATCTCTCTGCTTCTTATAAAAAAAATAATGTAGATTCGTTTCTGAGTAGTCTGAGCAAAACTTTCTTATTCCATTGCTGACATTTGAAGCTTTTAATAGAAACATATATGAGCATATGTTTCATTGTTTTTGCATAGTGCCATAGCGTGAATTCAATTATATGATGTAGATGAGCTTCCATCAAATATAAATAATTAATATTACATTTATGAGGCAATAGAGATGAGACTTTAAAGTAAGTGGTTCAGAAGATTAATTGACTATTAAATGCTGCCCTTGCTAAATAAGTGTCATGTTCTAGAGTCACCAATATGACAAATTGATGATGTAGTGCATAATATTTGTAGGGTAACACTTGCGTACACTCGTATGCACCGTACCCCCTAATTTTAATTTTTTATTTATATTTTACTTGCACATGCTAATTTAATGAGTTCACCCCCAAATTATATTTTTACTACAGTTATCTGCACTCGCTCATTTTATAAGTTCACCCCAAATCAATTTTTACTACAGATGTTTGCACCCGCTCATTTTATGAGTTCACCCCCAAATCATTTTTTTACAATGGTTATCTACACCCACTCATTTTATGAGTTCACTCCCAAATTATTTTTTTACTACAGTTATTTGCACCCGCTCATTTTATGAGTTCACCCCAAATCATACTTATACTACAGTTATCTACACCTGCTCATTTTATGAGTTCACCTCCAAATCATTTCTTTTTTACAACGGTTATCTACACTCGTTCATTTTATGAGTTCACCCCCAAATTATTTTTTTACCACAATTATCTACACCCGCTCATTTTATGAGTTCACCCCAAATATTTTTTTAAAAATAATTACATTTAAAATATTATATTATCTTTTTATTAATTTACACAAAATATAATAATAAAATCAACCCTAATTTATACATTTACAATCTTGCAGTCGAGTCATTGCCGAGTTACCGTCGATTCACCACTAAATCACCCATAGTTTTAGAAAAAAAATCGTAAAAACATAATTAAAAAAAATTATTGAAATTAGGCACAAATCTCAATTTTTTTTTCTTCTCATTTTTCAGTTTTTTTTCCACACTTTTTATTTCTTCTTTTTTTTTCCTGTTTTTTTTTTCATTAGTATTTTTTTAATACAAAATAATATTATATGTATTATTTTATTGTAGCCAGTAATACAATAAGTAATACCATAAACAACAATAATCAGTAATACCATGAACAATAATTAGTAATATCTTTACAATAACAAATAATTACACACATCTAATTACATTAAAATTTTATGCAATAACAAATAATTCCACACATCTAATTATACTCAATAATACAAAAAACAATTATCAGTAATACCATGAACAATCATTAGTAATACCATGAACATTGATCAGTAATATCTTACACAATAACAAATAATTCCACAAATCTAATTATATTTAGTAATACAAAACATAATTATCAGTAATACCATAAACAATAATATGTAATACCATAAACAATAATAATAATCAGTAATGCCTTAAGCAATAATAAATAATTTCACATAATCAGTAATACCACAAACAATAACCAATAATACCACAATTAATAATCAATAATACCGTAATCAATAATCATTAATATTAATTCAATAGTGAATTAATAGTAATACCACAATCAATAACTAGTAATACCAGTACCACTAACAATAATACCATAAAAAAGTGAAGGGAGTACAGATCGAGGTGTACTGAAAAAAATAGGGGGTGCACATTACCAAACTCAATGGAACGGAACCTTAGCCCAATGAGAAGACACCCTAGGTCAGCAGTCGCCGCTTGAGATTTCATCGGCAAGGTCACCGGCTCTGAGTGCCGGCCGATCAGAAATCCATCAGCAACATACTCACAGTCCTCCGTCGGGCCGCCGTCAGCCGAAGGAAGAGGTTGTCCAGGAGCAGGGTGAAGAAGACGAAGCAATGTAGCTTCGATTTGGACAGAGATGAACGACGGGAGCGAGGTGGCGGTCGATCCGAGTGTTGTAGGCGAGCTCCATTGATGTCAGAGAAGATCCTGGATCGCGAACACAAGAGAGATTGATGGAAGTAGTCGCGTCGGTGGTCGAAATGAGTAGAGGTTTTCGGCCGAGATGAAAGATGATGTCAATTGTCATGGAAGTGAAGAATCGCCATTGCGATTCGAGGAGGGGTCTCGGGCTTCAATGGCCGGGACGGAAGCGCCGCCGTCGCTGTCGAGGGGGTGGTCGGGCATGGTGGTGGCAGGGTCACCCACCGAACGACATGGATTTCCGGCAGGTCCTTTACTCATCAAATTAAAATTGAAATTCAGGTGCACCGCCGATCGACTATAATAAAATCATACCTATAATATTATTTTGTATTAAAATTTAAAAAATACACATGAAAAAAATGGAAAAGAAAGGCATCAAAATAAAATAAAAAAAGTAAAAGGAAAAAAATGAATAAATAAAAAAATTGAAAAATAAACTGAAAATGGGAAGAAATAAAGGAAAAGAGAAGGAAGAAGAAAAATTAAAAAGAAAAAAAATCGAGATTTGTGGCTAATTTCGATAGTTTTTTATTAATTATATTTTTACGATTTTTTTTAAATATGGGTGAGTTGGTGGTGAATCAACGGTAACTCGGCTGCATATTGTAAATATATAAATTAGAGTTTATTTTATTATATTTTGTATAAATTAATAAAATGATAATATAGTTTTTTAAATGTGATTATTTTTAAAAATATATTTTGGGGTGAACTCATAAAATGAGCGGGTGTAGATAATTGTGGTAAAACAATAATTTGGGGGTGAACTCATAAAATAAGTGGGTGTATATAACCGTGGTAAAAAATGATTTGGGGGTGAACTCATAAAATGAGCGAGTACAGATAAGTAGATAACCGTAATAAAAAATGATTTGGGTGAACTCATTAAATGAGCGAGTGCAAATAATAATAGTAAAAAATAATTTGGGGGGTGAACTCATTAAATGAACGGGTGCAGATAAAATTAAAATTAATTAATGAATTAAAATTAAAATTTAAAATTTAAATTGAAGTATGCACCATACATGCAAGTGCATACAAGTATTTGGCATATTTGTATATTTGTCGAAAGGCAAAAACTACATGCAGGTCCATAGACTGCTCCAAGCATGAAATTATTTGATTATATGGTGTATGGGGTCAGTAAAATTGTCTAGATCTTATACCTTAATCAGCATGGGTTCAGTTTCCTGAAGAACTGCCCCCATGCCATCTTCTTGCGCCAAAGCAAGCTTCCCTCCCACAGAAAAATGAAGAGAGTGGTTCCATTTAAAGGAAAGCATGAAAATTATTTGTACTTCCCACAACTGTTTTACATACAAAGTTTGATTAATTCATGTAGTACTTTATTGAGTTTTCACCTGATGTTTATTATTGTTGGCAATGTGTATTTCAAACGCTCCCTCTTCTACTTTTAAGATTCTTATAGTAATAACTTATTTTTTATATTCTATTCAATGCTTTAAAAGAATTATCTTTAAAATTATCCACGAACTACACATAATATTGCTTTTGATTTGTGTTATAACGTTGTTGGTGCTTTTTCATGTCTTTTATTTTTTTCGTATGGTTATATAAATTATTCTTTAGGTATGTGAGTATTTTGGAACAAAGGTGTTTCCTTTGTTAAATTTGATTAAAGATTTTTTTCCTTTGATATATTATAGAGTCGGAGCACCTGCAAGGAAAATTGTGGGCTTCAATCTAGATGGTTCAATTGCGACTTTTCAGCAATACTTGCGTGGTGATTCTAATTTGATGGAACAAATACTTTAAGTCTTATAGAAAGTTGCAAATCGATTAAAAAAAAGTCATGTTTATCGTATATTTAATGAGTAAAGCAATTGGTACAATAGGTTCTAACATCAAATAAGAATCAACCTTTTGAAATCTATGTAATTTCTAGATTTGTTGTTAGTTTCTTTGTAAATTAATTGGTATCTTCTTGCACCATAAATGAATATAAAACTGAAGGAAAAATAATGTGTTATTTTACATTGCATAGATTCATTATTTAAAAAAAAATTAAAATTATAACTGTAGGTCTATTTTATGTGCTAAAGTTAGGATTTTAGGAAAATATAATCAAGCAGCCTGCAGATACAAATTGTGATTTTATTTATATTTTTTATTTTATAAACAAGTAAATTATGAAGACACTGATAGCAAAACAAACTATGAATTTTTTTTAAAAATAAGCCCGTGCACCTCACAGGTGAAAATCTAGTAGACATTAATAGTTGAATCTAAGGATGTGCTATGTCTTTTATAAATGGAACAAATGTTAATGTAATACAATGAGTTAAACTTTAAGGTGATGTTTATTTTGAGATTTAAAAACGAGTTTTGAATTTTAAGATTTTACACCCGTTTTAATTTATGTTGCAGAAATCAACTTAGGTGATCCCCCAGCTGACTCGATTTTGCCTCTTTCGACATTTTTGGTGAAAAATCGGCATAGGCACCCATATTTAATTTTTTTTTTTTTTTTGGGTTTAGGAGTTCGATTCGTACAATCGTACACACTTTTTAAAGGGAAAATGAGACTTTAAGCAATACACATGGCTTTGCCATGATGCTTTTTTTTTTTTTAATCAAAATCTATCTATTAAGGTGTGAAAACATACTAGGCTGCCAACAAATTCGTCTTATTATCGATTTTCGACTTCTACAACTTTAATTTTAATTTAAGATTTAAAAATCGATTCCCCAACAATAATAAAATTTCATTCAATCTTATACATTCTATTCAAAAACTTAAAAGAAATACTCACAATATTAGTAGGGACCTTCTACATGTAGTCAGGGTGTCGTAAGGTGTCGTAATGACTACCGTAGTCAGTTAATCTAAGCCATTAAAAATCTAATCTAAAGGCTTAAACTTGATGACCTGTTACATTTTGTACAATTTACGGTATGTATTCATCGTATGTGTCGTAATGTGTCATAAATTTGTATTTTCTATTAAATTAATTAAAATATATTATTGTGAAATTACATTTTTATCCTTATACAATAAAATATTTTATTATATTTATTTAAATTTAAAATTGTTAATTCAAAATAAATACTAGTACTATTAATTATGAATTGAACGTATTTTTCATGTTTTTCTTATAGGGTTCTAGTTATTGTTCTCCTACTTCCAAGAAGAAGAAAAAATCGACGCTCTCCGCCGTCGTCGCGCTCGTCTGCAGACACCGCTGTCGCTGCGCCTACAACATGCCGCCATTGTCGCACTCTTCTGCACACCGTCGCATCTTCAACCCGCCCTCCCCACCGTCTCTGCAAGAACGAAAATATCAGGTTTGAATATACTATTTTGTCTTGAATTTGAAAACTTAGTCTGTTTGGTTGATGTATGTTAAGCCCTAATTTACGATTAATTGGAAAGTGGTTAGGAATTGGTGATGATTGAGCTACGATATATATTGCTTTCAATTTTGTGATATCTGATAACAAAAGTGAATTTTCTTTGAGCCATTTTAACAAACACTTAATGTTGCACCCTTATTTATTTTGTGGGAATCTGACCCCTTAAGATGATTGCGTTTTTCTTTTAAGGATTATTCAAAGATGGACTAAGTCTGACCACTTAAGATAATTTGAGTCCCCCTCCTTCTAGGATTGTCTCATTAAAAGCTTTTGCCTTATATCTCAAGTAGTTGACGAAAAAGAAAGAAAAAAGACAGAGTGTTTTTTGTGTATAAGCTGAAATTGTCCATCCTAGTTTTTTTCATTAAAAATATATCAAGTATCATCTTTGTAATTGATGTACCGCTTCTAGTTAATGATGTGGACTTCATGTTGTAAAACCATCTTCTTCTAAGCTATATTTCAAGTATCATCTTTGTAATTAATGTACTGCTTCTAGTTATGATGTGGACTTCATGTTGTGCTAAGCTATCTAAGTTTGTGTTTGTTTATGCGATCTCAGATAGATCCCCCTTATATTCTTTGATGATCTCTATATGGTCTTAGCAAATTATATATTATACAATCTGCATGCTCTCATTTTGTTCTGTATCCATATTAATATTCCATGTCCTATTTTATAGTACTACTACCGACAACATAATACATAGAGAGCGTAAGCCTTTTTATGTCTGGCTTTGCATGTCAAAATAAATTACAAAGTTGAAACTCAAGATGATTTACTTCCTTTACTGATTGTCTCTATAGGATTCTTATATGATTTTTTTATACGTAAGAAATCAGATCTTTCTGTGTGGGACTGATTCCAAAACTTGTAGCTATGCTACAGAAATAAGTGAGGAGAAAATGTTGATCTCATTCATATGATATGATAATTGTTAATGAAATTTAAAGAAGTGGTGGAAACGTGATATTTAGAATGTAATACGCTGCTAAGAAAAGACAGTTCGAACACTCATACATATGACTTGGACTGATTTGAAATTCGTTTAATATAGTTGAGAGAAGCTAAATGTTGGTGGTGCAGTGATACTATATGTTAATGTTGCAGGTTTTTGTGCATCTCTTCTTGATGTATCTCTTGCATCGCCTTCACGTACATCTCCCTTTTATGATATGTCGAGTATTTCGACAGTTTCAGAAGCATTCTATTTCAAATTCAATCACACGAATGATAGTATTTACAATGTGCACGAGCAAGCTCATAGATACACATCTAAAGAAGTTGCAGAGGCGATTGGATTATTGAATAAGACATTTCGTTGAGGCATCTCTTCTAATTGTTGAACACGAAAGATACTGTTTTATAAAGTATAGTCCTTCAAAATCTCAAAATCTAAAGGCTTAAACTTGATGACTTGTTACCTTTTGTAATATGTGGTATATGTATTCATCGTATGTGTCATATGAAGTCGTACGTTTGTATTTTTATAATTAATTTAATTAATTAAAATATATAATTTTAAAATTACATTTTTAATCTTATGTAGTAAAATATTAAAATATATAATTTTTAAATTACAATTTTACCCTTATATAGTAAAATATTTTATTTATTTAAATTCAAAATCCATAATCATAATAACATTAAATTACATCTTTTTAAATTTAAAATTATTAATTCAAGTTTTCACGATTTTTTCTTCTACTTAAGATTAGCAAAATTTATACGTTATATATAAGAAAATCATATATTCCACCCTATATTATATTAGAATTATTAGCATGTAAAGTAAAATGTAAAAAATGGTGCGTATATGAGTTGATTCGTAAATTAATTTATGTAAATTATGAAGATGTTGTTGAAAAAAATCACATAAAATTAAAAATTATATATATATATATATATATATTTACAGAATTTGTCGTGTAATAAACATTGTGTGCATATTATTATTACACATAATAAATCAACCACTTTTCAGTGTCAATCACATCTAACTAAATGATTATTATGGAGGCACTAGTGCACATAACGACTTTCATTCCTTTATAACGTTACATGAGTCGTTATTTAGTTTTTTGGACTTTTCAACTCTTACTTTATGTCAATACCCACATTCTACACAATATTCGTAGTAACGATCACGTGAAGGTGAAAGAATGGTTAATATGATGTCATTAGTGCACATAACGATCTTCGTTCTGTTATAACGTCACACGAGTCATTATTTCATTTTTCGGAGTCAAATATGAAACTTGAGTTTTTCGATTTCAACATTTTGCAAATTTATAATTTACTCAAATTGAACTATGTTTGAAACCGATAAATGGTTTGATCGAGAAACATTATACTCCGTATGATTTATAACTCTTACAATGGAGTTAAAATTTGAAAGAGTTGATGATTAATCAATGGTGTATTACCTAATGAACATAACATTCGTAATGCACCAAAACCCCTAAACACGTATAAAACAGGGTTATGAATGTTATACAATAGTCGTACACAATATACACATAACGACATTCGTTCCATTATAGCATCACACAAGTCGCTATTTTGTTTTTCGTAGTTTTCAACTCATGTTTATATCGATATCCACGTTCTATACAATACTCATAGTAAAGATCACGTGAAGGTGGGAGAATGGTCAGTACGATGTCGTTAGAAAACATAACGACCTTTGTTCTGTTATAATGTCACATAGATACCCACGTTTCACACAATACTTGTAGTAACGAAGGTCGTTATGTTATTATGATTATGGATTTTGAATTTAAATAAATAAAATATTTTACTATATAAGGGTAAAATTGTAATTTAAAAATTATATATTTTAATATTTTACTACATAAGATTAAAAATGTAATTTTAAAATTATATATTTTAATTAATTAAATTAATTATAAAAATACAAACGTACGACTTCATATGACACATACGATGAATACATATACCACATATTACAAAAGGTAACAAGTCATCAAGTTTAAGCCTTTAGATTTTGAGATTTTGAAGGACTATACTTTATAAAACAGTATCTTTCGTGTTCAACAATTAGAAGAGATGCCTCAACGAAATGTCTTATTCAATAATCCAATCGCCTCTGCAACTTCTTTAGATGTGTATCT
Organism: Galeopsis tetrahit; assembly: GCA_963675135.1. Classification (NCBI taxonomy): domain Eukaryota; kingdom Viridiplantae; phylum Streptophyta; class Magnoliopsida; order Lamiales; family Lamiaceae; genus Galeopsis; species Galeopsis tetrahit. Next base: position 39,805,318 of record OY776122.1, read on the forward strand.
ATGAGCTTGCTCGTGCACATTGTAAATACTATCATTCGTGTGATTGAATTTGAAATAGAATGCTTCTGAAACTGTCGAAATACTCGACATATCATAAAAGGGAGATGTACGTGAAGGCGATGCAAGAGATACATCAAGAAGAGATGCACAAAAACCTGCAACATTAACATATAGTATCACTGCACCACCAACATTTAGCTTCTCTCAACTATATTAAACGAATTTCAAATCAGTCCAAGTCATATGTATGAGTGTTCGAACTGTCTTTTCTTAGCAGCGTATTACATTCTAAATATCACGTTTCCACCACTTCTTTAAATTTCATTAACAATTATCATATCATATGAATGAGATCAACATTTTCTCCTCACTTATTTCTGTAGCATAGCTACAAGTTTTGGAATCAGTCCCACACAGAAAGATCTGATTTCTTACGTATAAAAAAATCATATAAGAATCCTATAGAGACAATCAGTAAAGGAAGTAAATCATCTTGAGTTTCAACTTTGTAATTTATTTTGACATGCAAAGCCAGACATAAAAAGGCTTACGCTCTCTATGTATTATGTTGTCGGTAGTAGTACTATAAAATAGGACATGGAATATTAATATGGATACAGAACAAAATGAGAGCATGCAGATTGTATAATATATAATTTGCTAAGACCATATAGAGATCATCAAAGAATATAAGGGGGATCTATCTGAGATCGCATAAACAAACACAAACTTAGATAGCTTAGCACAACATGAAGTCCACATCATAACTAGAAGCAGTACATTAATTACAAAGATGATACTTGAAATATAGCTTAGAAGAAGATGGTTTTACAACATGAAGTCCACATCATTAACTAGAAGCGGTACATCAATTACAAAGATGATACTTGATATATTTTTAATGAAAAAAACTAGGATGGACAATTTCAGCTTATACACAAAAAACACTCTGTCTTTTTTCTTTCTTTTTCGTCAACTACTTGAGATATAAGGCAAAAGCTTTTAATGAGACAATCCTAGAAGGAGGGGGACTCGAATTATCTTAAGTGGTCAGACTTAGTCCATCTTTGAATAATCCTTAAAAGAAAAACGCAATCATCTTAAGGGGTCAGATTCCCACAAAATAAATAAGGGTGCAACATTAAGTGTTTGTTAAAATGGCTCAAAGAAAATTCACTTTTGTTATCAGATATCACAAAATTGAAAGCAATATATATCGTAGCTCAATCATCACCAATTCCTAACCACTTTCCAATTAATCGTAAATTAGGGCTTAACATACATCAACCAAACAGACTAAGTTTTCAAATTCAAGACAAAATAGTATATTCAAACCTGATATTTTCGTTCTTGCAGAGACGGTGGGGAGGGCGGGTTGAAGATGCGACGGTGTGCAGAAGAGTGCGACAATGGCGGCATGTTGTAGGCGCAGCGACAGCGGTGTCTGCAGACGAGCGCGACGACGGCGGAGAGCGTCGATTTTTTCTTCTTCTTGAAAGTAGGAGAACAATAACTAGAACCCTATAAGAAAAACATGAAAAATACGTTCAATTCATAATTAATAGTACTAGTATTTATTTTGAATTAACAATTTTAAATTTAAATAAATATAATAAAATATTTTATTGTATAAGGATAAAAATGTAATTTCACAATAATATATTTTAATTAATTTAATAGAAAATACAAATTTATGACACATTACGACACATACGATGAATACATACCGTAAATTGTACAAAATGTAACAGGTCATCAAGTTTAAGCCTTTAGATTAGATTTTTAATGGCTTAGATTAACTGACTACGGTAGTCATTACGACACCTTACGACACCCTGACTACATGTAGAAGGTCCCTACTAATATTGTGAGTATTTCTTTTAAGTTTTTGAATAGAATGTATAAGATTGAATGAAATTTTATTATTGTTGGGGAATCGATTTTTAAATCTTAAATTAAAATTAAAGTTGTAGAAGTCGAAAATCGATAATAAGACGAATTTGTTGGCAGCCTAGTATGTTTTCACACCTTAATAGATAGATTTTGATTAAAAAAAAAAAAGCATCATGGCAAAGCCATGTGTATTGCTTAAAGTCTCATTTTCCCTTTAAAAAGTGTGTACGATTGTACGAATCGAACTCCTAAACCCAAAAAAAAAAAAAAAAAATTAAATATGGGTGCCTATGCCGATTTTTCACCAAAAATGTCGAAAGAGGCAAAATCGAGTCAGCTGGGGGATCACCTAAGTTGATTTCTGCAACATAAATTAAAACGGGTGTAAAATCTTAAAATTCAAAACTCGTTTTTAAATCTCAAAATAAACATCACCTTAAAGTTTAACTCATTGTATTACATTAACATTTGTTCCATTTATAAAAGACATAGCACATCCTTAGATTCAACTATTAATGTCTACTAGATTTTCACCTGTGAGGTGCACGGGCTTATTTTAAAAAAAAATTCATAGTTTGTTTTGCTATCAGTGTCTTCATAATTTACTTGTTTATAAAATAAAAAATATAAATAAAATCACAATTTGTACCTGCAGGCTGCTTGATTATATTTTCCTAAAATCCTAACTTTAGCACATAAAATAGACCTACAGTTATAATTTTAATTTTTTTTTTAATAATGAATCTATGCAATGTAAAATAACACATTATTTTTCCTTCAGTTTTATATTCATTTATGGTGCAAGAAGATACCAATTAATTTACAAAGAAACTAACAACAAATCTAGAAATTACATAGATTTCAAAAGGTTGATTCTTATTTGATGTTAGAACCTATTGTACCAATTGCTTTACTCATTAAATATACGATAAACATGACTTTTTTTTAATCGATTTGCAACTTTCTATAAGACTTAAAGTATTTGTTCCATCAAATTAGAATCACCACGCAAGTATTGCTGAAAAGTCGCAATTGAACCATCTAGATTGAAGCCCACAATTTTCCTTGCAGGTGCTCCGACTCTATAATATATCAAAGGAAAAAAATCTTTAATCAAATTTAACAAAGGAAACACCTTTGTTCCAAAATACTCACATACCTAAAGAATAATTTATATAACCATACGAAAAAAATAAAAGACATGAAAAAGCACCAACAACGTTATAACACAAATCAAAAGCAATATTATGTGTAGTTCGTGGATAATTTTAAAGATAATTCTTTTAAAGCATTGAATAGAATATAAAAAATAAGTTATTACTATAAGAATCTTAAAAGTAGAAGAGGGAGCGTTTGAAATACACATTGCCAACAATAATAAACATCAGGTGAAAACTCAATAAAGTACTACATGAATTAATCAAACTTTGTATGTAAAACAGTTGTGGGAAGTACAAATAATTTTCATGCTTTCCTTTAAATGGAACCACTCTCTTCATTTTTCTGTGGGAGGGAAGCTTGCTTTGGCGCAAGAAGATGGCATGGGGGCAGTTCTTCAGGAAACTGAACCCATGCTGATTAAGGTATAAGATCTAGACAATTTTACTGACCCCATACACCATATAATCAAATAATTTCATGCTTGGAGCAGTCTATGGACCTGCATGTAGTTTTTGCCTTTCGACAAATATACAAATATGCCAAATACTTGTATGCACTTGCATGTATGGTGCATACTTCAATTTAAATTTTAAATTTTAATTTTAATTCATTAATTAATTTTAATTTTATCTGCACCCGTTCATTTAATGAGTTCACCCCCCAAATTATTTTTTACTATTATTATTTGCACTCGCTCATTTAATGAGTTCACCCAAATCATTTTTTATTACGGTTATCTACTTATCTGTACTCGCTCATTTTATGAGTTCACCCCCAAATCATTTTTTACCACGGTTATATACACCCACTTATTTTATGAGTTCACCCCCAAATTATTGTTTTACCACAATTATCTACACCCGCTCATTTTATGAGTTCACCCCAAAATATATTTTTAAAAATAATCACATTTAAAAAACTATATTATCATTTTATTAATTTATACAAAATATAATAAAATAAACTCTAATTTATATATTTACAATATGCAGCCGAGTTACCGTCGATTCACCACCAACTCACCCATATTTAAAAAAAATCGTAAAAATATAATTAATAAAAAACTATCGAAATTAGCCACAAATCTCGATTTTTTTTCTTTTTAATTTTTCTTCTTCCTTCTCTTTTCCTTTATTTCTTCCCATTTTCAGTTTATTTGTGGATCTCATTGTTATGGGTATAGTATAAGCTTTTTTTTATATATATATATGCTGGAATTTTTTATCATTGAAATGGTATACAACAAGAACTTGACTATTGGAAATCAGGAAATCATCTTCTTCTGCAATTTTTCTGTATTTTGCAATGTGTGCTGCAAATATGCATAATTTACTCGATATATGCATTGTTTATTGTTAGTATACAATGTTTGTTTTCTGTATGCAATGTTATGCGAATGTAATGTAAGATGTAACGTATGCAATGTTTGATTTACAATGTAAGGTGCAAGTTGAATAAAAAAATTGAATAATAAATCTTAATTACAAATTTTGAATAAAAAAAACAAAAAAAATTGAAATAAAAAACTTATTATTAAAATATTTGATTAACATCTACACTTTAGTGAAAGAAAATACTAATGATTAACAATTAAAAAAATATTTTATAATTTAAAATTTGAATATAAATAATTTTTGAATAAAACAAATTAAATAAATAATTCTTTTCAGACTTGAATTGATTACCGTCAACACGATGGAAAGGAAGGGCACGCTAGTAGTTCTATGTCCTCTTTTGTGGTTTTAAGTAATGCAATTTTATGATTGTTGTTTTGTGTTGTACTATGGGATTCCAAATTGAAGTTTTAAGGGCATGTTTATTTTGGGATTTGGAGGATTTTGAAATCCGGATTTCAAAATCTAGTGGATTTTAAAATTCTAATACTTTTTATGTTTTGTGTTTGTTTTGGAATTTATGTAGGGTAGGTTTTAACTTTATAGAATAGGATTATAGGTTTTATAGGTAATTATATAGGATTTGTAGGTATTTATAGGGTTGACTTTTATAGAGTTTATAAGTATTTATAGGGTGGGATTTTGAAATCCTGAATCAAAATCTCAAACTGTAACGGGGGTGGAGTTTCGAAATTCCAAATCCGGATTTGCCATCCCAAAACAAACATGCCCTAAGTGATTTTCCCTTAAAAAAATGATACTCCTTACTATTGAAAGTTGTGTGTCTCACTTATGATTGCAGACGTAGCGAGTGTCTAGAGAAAACCCACATCATCACTATCACTAACGATAAAACGATAACTGCACAACACCAACGCAACACACTGAGAAAGAAGAGAATATGACAAGCTCCTGCTTGCAACTCAATACTGTCCTTGGTAGAAGTTCTACAATGGCTTTCGCTGGTGAAAGAAAAAGCAGCTCCAAAATTGAGAGAGTAGAGCTTCCGGAAAAGGTGAAAAACTCACGAATTCTGATACTTGGGGGCACCGGAAGAGTTGGCGGTTCTACTGCCGTCGCCCTATCCGAATTCTGCCCCGATCTTCGCATCATCATAGGTGGTCGGAACAGGTTAGGCGAATTGCTTTTTGGACTCAAGTTTTTGATTGATATACATGAATGTTGGGACTTTAGTAAAATGATATTTACCTCATTTGAAAAATTTAACCCTAGATTTTGGGAATATGATTTAGAGTTCTTAAATGCTCCCTTCGTATGGGAATCTGTATTTAACTAAAATGTTACATAGTTGGTTTGGTGCTTAATTAGTTAGATTGACTTGCTGTTGATTGGTTATATTGCATCTGGTTAGCCTTAATTATGTTATAGATACATCAAGGCAATGTGGTCATAATTTGTGGCTCTTTTGTTCTACTCAATAAGTTTAGAGGGTGCTTGGTTCAAATTCTTCCATAATGAGAATCATTGCAGTGAATTACAATGAAAACAATGGCTACATTGTTAGTGTTTTTCTACAATCGGGGAATAATTAGGAAAAAATTGATTGTTGGTTGAAGAATAATTGAATAATTGAGGAGAAATGATTGTATGAGAGGAGATAAGTAATCGAAATGGGTAATGATTAACTCACTCTGAGTGTCATTAAATACCCCCTTATACTTCTTGAAGTTGATACTGAATTCGGTTAATTGACAGGGATAAGGGTGCTGCTATGGTGGAAAAATTAGGAAATGGCGCTGAATTCTCTGAAGTTAACATTAATGATAGCAAATCTCTGGAAGCAGCTTTGGATGGTTTGTGATTCTTCCAATTGTCTTTCCACTTTCGAGTGATGAATCTTGATTAGTAATGATGTCCTGATTCATTATGTCTGATGATTAACACTTCAATAGTATTATTCATCACCATCCATTAACTAGCCATGTGTAGGCGTGGATCTTGTCGTTCATACTGCTGGGCCATTTCAGCAATCTGAAAAGTGTACTGTTCTTGAGGCTGCAATTCAGAACAAGGTGAGAGAAAGGTAATGAGCATGCTTTAATTTCAGAACCCCTTTATAAGCTTACATTCTTATTGTATATGATTACTAGTTCTTAGAATAATCTTAAGGTGCGTTTGGTTTTTAAAAAAATCAACGATAATGGTAATAAGAATGAGCAGTAATTGTGGTGGTTAATGAGTATACAAGATGACCAATTCACCTTCATCTTACTTCATACGGGGTAATGAGACTCAAGATAACATATTCATTACCCCATTTGATTAACTACCTCCCCTCCTATAATCATTTCTCAATCATTACACTATTCCTCAAGCAACAATCATTTTTTTTCTCTAATTGTTCCAAGATTAGAGCAAAGCACTAACAATTTAACCACCATTTTCATTATAATTCATTATTAAGTGTTTCTCTTCACCATCTCCATTAAATCATTTGAACTAAGCTCCTCAATTGTTTCTATAAGCAGGTTGCATATCTTGACGTGTGTGATGACACGAGCTATTCGTGCCGTGCAAAATCCTACATGAACAGAGCAATGGATGCAAATGTTCCTGCAATAACAACTGGTGGAATCTACCCAGGAGTGAGCAACGGTTCTGTCCTTGTAAAGCTATTATTGAATTCAGAATTCTTGTATTGACCTTTATTGAAATGGCTGCAATTATTTTTGGAATAATAGGGTCAGCGATTGTAAAATTGATATGATTTTATTCTGTCGTGTTTCTGAGGTAAATTTAGTAGTGCATTGTCGAACATAAAATCTTGACTGAGTTTCTTTTCTCTCGTTTATCTATCAAAGATCATTGCTAATGAAATCTTGAGTTAGATCATTTATAGTCAGGGAATGCCTGGTTCCAATTCTTCAATGGGAATAGTAATGAGAATCATTGGATAGTGGATTACAATGAGATGATAGTTACATTGATAGAGATTTGCTTTAAGCAGTTAAGCTTGGAATAAGTGGGAAAACATGATCGTTGGTTGATGAGTAGTGGAATGATGTGAGGCGAAATGATTGTAGAGGGGGAGGTAGTTAATAAAAAATGGGGTAATGTTTAACTTATTCCCATTGAACAATTTTGAACCAAGCGTCTCCTTAGTCAGTTCTATTTTTTAACATCTGGCAAGGCTCCAAGGCTATTTTGCATTCTCATATCCGTTATTTAACATAATAAAACACCGATGGTTTTATTTCTAATTTGATAATTAACATCATGTTTTTACATTATCTGCATCACTATACTCTAATTCATCATCTCTGCCTTTTATACACATTGACTTTAGAATATTAACTCAGTCTTCCCATATTAATGCTTGTGCACTATTTTCACAGTGATGGCAGCAGAGCTAGTTCGTGCAGCTAAAACTGATATCAAAGGTGAACCAGAGAGGCTGAGGTAATTGCTCCATGCATAGATGCCTATAAGGTTGACTAGAATAGAACAAACTTCTGATTCCATGTAATAAAATAACTGACAAGTGACAACACATTGAATAGCCATATAAACTCAATAGGTGGGAAATCAAATAATTTATTGATGTCCTTACTTTTTTTTTTCCGTTTCTTTGCAGTTTTGTGCAATTAACATGCTTTCTTGCTCTTAGGTTCTATTACTACACTGCAGGTTCTGGTGGTGCAGGCCCAACAATATTATCAACTAGCTTCTTGCTTCTTGGTGAGGAAGTAGTCGCTTATAACAAAGGTTAGCTGTTGACCACTCTCTCTCTCTCTCTCTCTATATATATATATATATATATAGTTCATATTAATTGGATAAATGGTGTATGACAGGAGACAAAATCAAACTGAAGCCTTATAGTGGAATGCTGAACATTGATTTTGGGCTAGGAATCGGAAAGAAAGATGTTTTCCTCTTGTAAGTTTCTCAAAATAGTATTTCTATAAGTATCAACAATATACTTCTTGCACATTACATTCAATTTTTTTTAGATATACAAAACATAGTTAATAGATTGAATTTTTCCCTAAAGCATAGTTGGTATGCTTAAACAATCTTTGTTTCAGGAATTTACCAGAGGTGAGAAGCATTCATGAGGTCCTTGGAGTACCAACTGTGAGTGCACGGTTTGGAACGTCGCCATTCATCTGGAATTGGGGGATGGTAGCCATGACATACTTGTTTTCACCCGTATGTGAATTGAACTCTGGAAATTGAATTACATCTTTAATTTGTAAAAATGTCACTTCTTTTGTAGGACAAAGCTAATTGTCTTTTGCAAAATTCGGAGTAGTTTAAAGGGTGGGGCCACTCTCACCCCAATTTAGTCTATACACACCCAACATAGTCAAATTTTGTCAAACATACTATGAAAAGTCATAATTACCCTTCAAATAACTTTATATCGTCAGTATCTTTTATTTTAAACTAGTTTTTCTTCTAAATTTTTATCTTGAAAATTGTATCAAAGTCTATGTTTATTTATTTATTTTATTTCAAGATAATAAAATTAGAAAAAAATGAGTTAAAAATGTAAGATATGCTATTTATAAAGCTTAAGGGTATTTTTGAGAATTTAAAGCCACCTGAAGGGTATCTTTTATGTTTTTGGATATGTTCAATTAAATTGGGGCTGTGTTTAGAGGAAATTGGTGTTTGAATTAGGGGTGGCAATTTTTTAAATATATTAATTTTTATATATTTAAATGCAATTTTAAATTTATTTATATCTTTGTGGTGTGGTTATCGTGTTGCGTGTTGTTATTGTGTTCGTGTCGTGTCGTGTCGACACATATCCTTATCGTGTCGTGTTCGAGTTTAGCCATATCGTGTCACTATTGTGTCAACACGAAACCCGACACGATAGCACTGACAGCCCTAGTTTGAATAGCCTCACTTGAGTTCAAATAGGTCAGAAACAGTGGTCTCATGCATCCTATTTCTGACGAGAGAATCGATCTAGGTTTGCATTTTGGATTACGGGTTTGAACTAAACGTATTCCGCATGCACTCTTAATATACTAAAAAGGTAGATCAGAGTATAAGTGATTGGTTTCAAGTTAATTAGAGAACGAATCAACCCAAACAGTCACCACTAGATTTGATGTTATGGATTTCTAATATTAATTATCGTCTTCCCCACCAACGGATAATAATTTTAAAAATAGGTTTTACAACTTTGAATAGTTGATATCATTGACCTCTTATGTGTTGAATATGATATTTTAAGATTCGTAAAATCTCCAGGAATTCTTGAGAGACAGAAGTAAAGTTCAACAATTAGTTGACTTGTTTGACCCTGTGGTCAGGGCAGTTGATGGACTTGCTGGAGAAAAGGTGTCGATGAGGGTATGTTTTACATTTCTATTAGGAATTCATTTACTATAATCTTATTAAGTTCTAAAATTAAATTAAATGATTTCTTTGTGTTGAGGGATCTTCCATATATTTACATATTTCATCGAAACAGGTTGATTTGGATTGTTCAGATGGAAGGAGTAGAATAGGAATATTCAGTCACAAATCACTATCTCAGTAAGACACTAAACACTGAATTGACCTCACTGAGGTGCTAATATTGTTTTCTTTGTATATCAGATTCCTTATTATTAAACTTATAAAAATCAAGATGTTATTATGTGTGATTTCTTTCATTATAAATTCTACCAATCAATGTTTTTCAGATCAGTGGGTATTTCAACAGCTGCATTTGTCCTGGCCATTCTTGAAGGTAGCACGAAACCTGGAGTTTGGTTTCCGGAAGAGGTACCATTGAAGATATAAATTACATGTTGAAATGATACTCATATCTAACATCTTAAGCTTTTAAGCCAGGCCAAAGACAAATCTATGAACCGGATACTTTTTAGCATACAAAGTAATACTCCCTCAATCCCAATTCATTATGCTCATTTATCTAGGCATGGGTTTTAATGAAAATTGATAGTTTATGTTTAAAGTAGATAGGTTGGGGGTATTATGGGGTGTTTTAGGGTCCACTTATGAATAAAATGATTGTTTATGAATAAAGGGAATTGTAATTTGAATAAATAAGTTGCCGTTGAAGGGTGAGGATAAAGAAGTGATACTTTTTGCTAAATGTGATACTTCTATATATTAAAAGGTACTTACTTTAAAGAAAATAATTCACTTGAACCTAATTCCATGAGACCACTTCAGGCCATTTTCGGGAGGGACCTGTGAGAAATATTAAATTTAGTAGTATAAACATTTAAATGAGGGGTACGGTATCTTTGTTACGAGATTAAAGAATGTAAACCATACTATTCCATCTCTTTAATTTGTTTCATCTCGATTCTTGTAGCCCGAAGGTATTGCAGTTGAGGCGAGGGAAACTCTTTTGAGCCGTGCTGCGCAGGGAACAATCAATTTTACCATGAATAAGTAGGACTGTTTAACGGCTATCCACCCCTTTCCACATTACTTAATGACAACTCTTGTTAACTTAATTGTGGTTTCTTTGATAGGGTTCCCTGGATGGTTGAAACAAATCCTAAGGAGTTAGGTTTCGGGATTTACGACTGAGATTTCATTCTGACCTTTTTGCTCCTCCTCAGGACAAAATGGGTAATTTATCATATTGGCTTGCATACCTGAAGAATCATCTGACTCATTTTGTGGTTTTATACGAAATTAGAGAGAGTTTGTTCTAGCCATTAGTCTTCATCCTGAGAAATCTTGTTATAAAATACAATTCTTACTTCACAAAAGCTTGTATGAGGCTGTTTTATAGATTACATTATGTGGGATGGAGTATTATGCCCATCGACTTTGAAAGAAAAAAAGAAGGATTTGTGTACGAGTGAATTTTGGAATCATCAAAACCTTGATCTTCTCGTTCCCCTTTTTGGAATCATCAAAACGGCGGAAAAAAGTGACAAAAATGGGCAAGCTCGGTTTCTAAGTCGAGCTCTAGCTGGTTGGAAGTGGAGGTGTGTTCCTACCTCACCACAACTTCAGGCTCAAACTAGACATTTTTTACTTCTGAAAAGCCATCTTCCACTTCCAACTTTGCAATCTTTTCAGTTAAGGCATGCTCGAACACGCTTCTCTCATATTCATACTTCTCCAACTCTTCAAGAGCCTTCTCATTCTTTATTTTAAAGTAGGTCTGTTCAGCTTGCCAAATGCATCCACCATAGATAGCCTTTTAGGTGTTCATCAACAAGGCTAATTGATGGTCGTCGCAAAAAGTCCGTCATTAATCTCCATGTTTTTTTTTGTAGTGGTAACATAAATAAACAAACCTAGAATGAGGATGCAATCACAAACAAAACATTATATAACAAAGTATGAATACGAACTGAGTACTGGACTTCATCAGTCACCGTAGACCACATTACAAAAATATAATCTAATCTAAAGTTTCAAAGAAACTCTATAATGACTATAATTCATAAAACGAAACTTTAAACATATAAAACTTGAATTTTGGCATAATTTTTTTCCTTCTCCTTTCTTGTTTACAAAATAGATACAAAAAAGACAAATGCTGACTGAAATAGTCCACTGCTACAATTAAGAAGACCTTGCCGTCCGGAGCTGTCAGGAACTTTCCTACTATATCGATTTCCCATTTGTTAAAAGGGCAGAGCGAATACATTGCTGCCAACTCTTCAGTTGGGACGTGAAGTAAAGGTCCATGCTTCTAACAATTAGTGCATTTTTTACGAGGTCTCGAGCATCTCCGTCATCGTGGGCCAGTACTAGCCAACTCTTCGAGTCTTCCTTGTTATGTCTTTAAAACCTACCCGGCTCCCACAACAGCTTTCATTAACATAGTTCCCTTCTAGTTTGAGAGGCATCTTAAGTAAAGGTGAGTGAAGGATCTCTTGTATAGATAGTGCCCCATGAGGCAATACTTGGCCTACACTGTCTTTCGAGGAATGTTAGGACCATCCGGGTGTTAACTCTTCTTTAAAAATGTATAATGAGAGTTCTCCAATATTTCTCCTCTTCTATCGTCTTTACCTTCAGTGCTAAAGATCTCTCATTTGTTGTCGACTAAAACATCTTTTGCAATCTAATATAAAATTGGATACTTAACCTTTATTTACATTGGAAAATAGTGGAAGGTTCACCAAGTGTGACTTCAGCTCCTTGAATGCCTTCTGACAATCGTCGTCCATATGAATCACCTCTCATTCCTTAGAACTTTGAAGAAAGATAAATTTCTCTCTGCATATCTGGAATTGAACCAACTCAATGTTGTTACCCGTCCATTTAATCTTTGGATTCCATTAGATTTCTCGGTGGTGTCATTTCCAGAACTGCTTTAACCTTGACCTTGTTTACTTTGATTCCCCTCGGGGTCACCATATGGCCGAAGAACTTTCCCGATTGGATTCCAAACACACACATACTAGGATTGAGCCTGATGTTATGAGCTCTAATCACTCCAAATGCCTCGTTCTACATAATCCACTTCTTTATAGATCTTTTTGAGCATGTTATGTTGGGAATAAAATGAGAAGTTTTGATTAAGATACCAAAACCCCTTAAGACATGCCAAATAGACAAGTCAGATTTAAATGAACATGTTTCAGGAATGTTGAAACATGTAGATTAAGGCTAGTTGAGAAGCTGGAATGTTAGGCAGCTCTTAGAATAATAGATGCACAAGTTGAGGGGGAACACATGCTTAGAAGACCTCAAGAATCAAGTCCCCTCAAGGCTCAAGAATCAATTTGACCTTTAAGTCTGCTAAAAATGGTTAATGGACAACTGTGGTGATTAAGTCAGCTCAGTAATATAACAACCTCTCTGAAGATCAATTGGATTGAATGCATCATCAAGACCAAGTCTACTGATGTATACATCAAAGCTCAGAAGGTTTGAACAACAAAGTTGTCTCAGCACACTTGAACCAGAACACTTTCAAGACAAAGCCCATCTGTGCTGATAAGGTCAAGACAACTGATTTGAAGTCATGAATGCTTAAAGACCATCAAGAGACATACATGGAAAGAGAAAGAGCCAAGTCATCTGAAGAGCAAAGCCAACATTGCTGATAAGCAAAGTCTGCTGATCCTGATAAGCAGAACTGTCCAAGTGATAAGGAAAGTTGTCCTTATCATAGGATCAATCAACAGAAGTGATGTCCATGATTGATCAAGTGAATCTTGAAGTCAGACATTGGGAAGAGTGTTTTAAAGTCAAGACAAAATGCTCACAACTGTTTACTTCCCAAATTAAGGACATGTCACTTTCAAGAAACTGTCTTCCAGTTGCAGAGTTCAAGGAAGACTAAAATATGCAATTTGAGGTTATTTTTCCAATGGGCAAATCCTCAAATTGTTCTATAAATACAGAAGTGTGGAAACCATTGAAGGCATCCAACTAGATTGAACTAGCATCTACATTGCTGAAGAAACTTAAAGCCTTCAAAGCTTTCTTAGAACATTTATAGTTTCCAGAAACACTTCATCTAAGCTGAACCTCATTATATATCCATACAAGCTTAGAGAGATATCCTATCCTTTTACACTGAGCTCATTGTAAAGGATATCTCAACCCAGTTGGAAACAACATCAATCCTTATACCTTTCCAAAAGAGAGATAGAAGGTTGTTGTAGTAGAAGTGGTAGGAATTGACTGTTGAGAGAAGAACAGTTCAATTCTGAGTATAGAATAGAGTACTAGGACTCTGATATCCTACGGATCAAGGCACCAAGGAGTGGTGTGGTTGATCAAGTGCACCTTGGCACTATAAAACAAGTAATTCCAAGAGTGAAGAAATTATCCTGTTAAATCAGGGAAAGTGGATGTAGGAGCTTGAGTCTCTGAACCACTATAACTCTAGTGTTGATTTACATTCAAGTACTTTCATACAAACAACACATACATACACAGCACACAAAGTAACCTTTCAAAGACATATACTTAAGACTGTGCAAAATTGATTTGGACAAGTTCCCTGAAAACTGTTTAAGTGTTAAGGAGATTTCAGATCTTAAAAGGAGTTTAAACTAAAGGGCCAACCACTAATTCCGCACATATAACTCCCTTAGATAGTTATTCAACTGAGTACTCAATAGTACTTAGTAGTTTGATTATCTCTAAAGAGTTATTCATCTCAGTAGAGTTGTCCAGGACAACCTTGCTGAAACCAGTTTGGTTAAAGTTTGAAAAAGATTTGCATACAAGTGTATTCCCCCCCCATACACTTGTTATATACTCCTTTTAGGACCAACAAGTGGTATCAGAGCAGGGGTTCAAAGACCTCTGCTTCTGAAAATCCATTTTGATTTTAAAATACACATTTTAGACACGGTCACTGAACTGATCTTTCTGAAATCTTAATATATGTTGACTAACTATTTCCTGTCTGAGATATGGCCAACAACAACAATGCTGTTCCTCATGATGCTGTTCAAGGCATTAACAATATGGCCCCTGATCCAGTCAACCACATATCTCATCACAAGCTGCCCATGTTTTCAATTGAGAACTATGACTTCTGGAAAATCAGAATGAGAGCTCATCTTGCATGCCTCCACGCTGATATGCTGAGAGTGATTACAAGAGGACCCTTTGTATTCACTCAAATTAATCCCAGAATTACTGAAGCTCAAAGGGAAGATATAAGGCAGGAAATCCCAAAGGATGAAGATGACCTCACCACTGAGGAGAAAAGAAGAGATAATCTCAATTATCTAGCAATGAACACTCTCTATCAAACAATTCCTGATGCAATAATTGGGAGAGTCTACCACTGCATAACTGCCAAAGAAATTTGGGACACCCTTGCTGAGATGTGTGAGGGTACAGACAAAATCAAGGAGAACAAGCTCCAAGTTGCTGTTCAGAAATTTGAGCAGTTCACAATGGTTCTTGACGAGTCTATTGACAAGTTTGCTGGTAGATTCACTGATATCATGAATGAAATCAACTCATTGGGCAAGGTGTACTCCAGGAGAGAAGTTGCACTAAAGATCCTAAGAAGTCTCACTCAAAAGTGGGATGTATATTCTGTGATGATGCAGAATACAAAAGATCTCTCCACCATGCCCATGCAACAAATCTTCTCAGAACTCAAAGCTTATGAGTTTGACCTCAACAGAAGAAAGCCTGCTGAGTAACCTGCCTTACCAACTAAAGGAGTGGCCTTCAAAGCCAAGGCTGCTGAACCAGAAATTCAGCCCACTCCAAGATCATCAAAGTCAGTCTCTAAGGCTGAGATGAAGGAAGAAATGGCCCTCATGGCAAGGAGGTTTGACAAACTCAATTCAAGGTTTGGTAGATACAAAAAATTCTACCAAGACAATAAGGTCAGGAGAAGGTACAACTCTCCTGAAGCCAAGGCTGAGGACAAAAGGCCTGAAGAAAGAAGAGCAGAGGACAAGTACTGTGATAGGAGAAAGTCCAGTAGAGCTGAACCTTCATCATCTAAGAGGAGAGATGAACCAAAGAAGGATGATGATGAAGACCTATGTTATAACTACAAAAAGAAAGGGCACTTTCAATATGACTGCCCTGAACTCAGCTCAAAAGAGAGAAAGGAGAGGCAAGCTAAAAGAGACAAGAAATTCACCAACAGAAAAGCCGTGATGGCTGGTGATGAGTCTGAAAGTGCTGAAAGCTTCAACTCTTCTGATGATGGACTGTTCTCAAACAGTGATGATGATGATGTGTGCAACATGGCCATAGAAGATGATGAGGTATCTTCTACTTCAAGCTCACCATCATTTCTATCACAAAACACTAGTGACGTCAACCTAAAACTTTCTTTTGGAAAGTTGATGGAAGATTTCACTAGATTACAAGAATTTCATGATAACTGTGTGAGAGAAAATGAAAGGCTATCAATTGAACTTGCAAAACCTTCTGAATCTGTAGTTAATGTCAAGTCTACTGAGTTGTATCAACAAGCCTTGAGAGAACTTGAGGAAGCCTCTCTCAGGATAGTTGACCAACAAAAGCAGATTGATGATCAATTGCCTATTCAGAAGAGAAAATATTTTGAAGATTCTCCAAGCCAAGTTTGAAAACCTCTCACATAGGGGTGGCAATTTTCGACATGACACGATAGCACGATACGAATCCGACACGAAAATTGCGGGTTAGTGTTTGGCCTTATCGGGTTTGTGTCGTTATCGGGTCGACCTGATAACGACACGAAAATTTCGTGTCGGGTTCGTGTCAACCCGTTAAGCACGATAAAATTAACAGGTAACCCATTAACCTGTTAACAACCCGTTAACCTGTTATTTACCTGATATGACGCGACACGATAATGACATGTATCTGATAATAACACTATAATAATACGATAATTTTTTATATTTATATAAATATATTATTTTTTATATATTTAATACAATTTTAAATTGATTTATTTTCTTATCGTGTCGTTATCGTGTTGTTATCGTGTTGCGTGTCGTTATCGTGTCGTGTCATGTCAACACGAAAATTATCGTGTTGTTATCGTGTCGTGTCGTGTCGACACGAAAATTATCGTGTTCGTGTCGTGTCGACACAGATCCTTATCGTGTCGTGTTCGTGTTTGGCCTTATCGTGTCGTGTCACTATCGTGTCGACACGAAACACGACACGATAGCACGAATTGCCAGCCCTACTCACACATGAGTATGATATTCTTAAATCAAGTGAAGTGAGCTTGAGAATGAAGATGTCTGTTATGAACAAATCCTCTAAGGCAATAGAGGAAATTCAGAGCTTTCAAAGGCCTATGGCTCAAAAGAGTGGGTTAGGATATGACCCATTGGAATCTTCACCTTGTCTTAGTGTTGCTTCAACAAGTAACACTAAGAGAGTCTTTGTCAAGTCAGTGGCACAACAAGCTGAAAATGAATTAATTCAGCCACTGAACAAAGGAAAGGGCAAAATGCCAGAAGTGCCCACTCAAGTACTTCAGGGAAAGAGGCCCATCCCTAAGGAAATGACCAAAGTCCCTGAATACAAGAAGAATGGTGTTCAACAGAGTAGGCCCAATGGAAGGGTAACTCATCTGAACAACATTCAAAGAAGTTTTCCCAGGTATGTTCAGCCTAGGTTAACTCCCCTGAGGAAACCTCAACTGAATAGACCTAAGATCAACTCCCCTTATGGGTACAATAAAATGAGACAACCAAAACCCTTCATGCCAAAGGGTAATGGTCATCAATATGCCCATCCTCAAAGATTCCCTCAAGTAACACAAAGAACTCATAATTTCAGGAGGAATGACAACTCTCCTTGTTGGTCCTGAAAGGAGTATATAACAAGTGTATGGGGGGGGGGGAATACACTTGTATGCAAATTCTTTTCATACTTGATCAAACCAGAGTTCAGCAAGGTTGTCCTGGACAACTCTGCTAATGAGATTAACTCTTCTAAGATAATCAAACTACTAAGTACTATTGAGTACTTAGTTGAATAACTATCTAAGGGAGTTATATGTGCGGAATTAGTGGTTGGCCCTTTAGTTTAAACTCCTTTTATATTCTGAAATCACCTTAACAGTTTATCATAGTCTATCAAGGAACTTGTCCGAATCAGGTTTTGCACACTTTGTGTTATGTATCTTTGAAAGTCCAGTTTGTGTGCAGTGTTGAATGTATGTAGAGTACTTTGAATGTAAATCAACACAGTGGTTTATAGTGGTTCAGAGACTCAAGCTCCTACATCCAGTTTCCCTGATTTAACAGGATAATTCATTCACTCTTGGAATTAACTTGTTTTATAGTGCCAAGGTGCACTTGATCAAGAACACCACTCCTTGGTGCTTTGATCCCTAGGATGTCTATAGTCCTAGTATCCTTTCTCAACTCAGAACTGAACTGTTCTTCTCTCAACAATTAGTTCCTTCCACTTCTACTACTACAACCTTCACACTTTCTCACTTGAAAGGTATAAGGGTTGAAGTAAGGTTCCAACTAATGAGATATCCTTTACAATGAAGGTCAGTGTATAAGGATAGGATATCTCTTTTAAGCTTTGTATGGATGTACAATGAAGTTCAGCTTAGATGAAGTGTTTGAAGACTAAGAATGTCTTTTGAGGACTTTTGAAGCTTTAGAGTAGATGTTCAGTTGGATGTAGATTGGATTTCTTGAGATAGTGCTTCAAATGGTCTTCACACTTCTGTATTTATAGACAAATTTGAGGATTTGCCCGTTGGAAAGGCAGTCCCAAAATGCTATAAATGTCTTCCTTGAGTTCTTCAAACTGGAAGACAGATTCTGATAGTGACATGTCCTTGTTTTGGGAAATAAACGGCTGTAACAACTTTGTCTTCATTCTGAGCACTTTTCCCAATGTCTGACTTCAAGATTCACTTGGTCAAACATGGACAACATTCCTTATCACTTGGACAACTCTACTTATTAGTTTCAGTAGAGCTTATTCATCAGCAGTGTTGGCTTTTAAGCTTCTTCAGATGACTTGACTCTTTCTCCTTTCATGACTTCTTAGAATAGTTCTTTTGATGAATATGTCTTGGAAAGGTGAACTTGACCCCTTCAGCATAGTTGTCTTGAAAGACAGATTCTGGTTCAAGTGTACTAAGACAACTTTTCTGAAACATTTGGCTTGGACAATTCTTCTGAGCTTTGTGTGATGCAGTAGATTGGTGCTTTGATGATGCATCTTAACTCATGTTGGCATTCACTAAGTTGTCTTCAGACTGATTCCTCTTGATCAGCATACTTGACCTTTAGGAGACTTGAGGTCAGTACATAACTGAGCCGGGAGGGGACTGATATAGGTTTAAGCTATTAAGCAAGTGTTCCCCCTCAACTAGTGCATCTATTCTTCTAAGAGCGGCCTAACACATCAGCTTCTCTACTTGTTTTAGACTACATGTTCCAACATTCCTGAAACATGTTCATTCAATCTTGACTTATCTACTTGGCATGTCTTAAGGGGGTTTTGGTATACTCATCAAAACTCATTTTATTCCCAACAATTTCCCCCTTTTTGATGATGCCAAAACCTATAAAATCTATGCAAAGGTGACTTGATTACACTTATTCCATTTTACTTCAGTGAAGGTGATAAAAGTCAAGTTCCCTAAAAGAAAATGTGTTAGTGTATTTTCTGCTTTTTAGTGCATAGAGGTTAATAAGTCAGACTAGTTGTAGCTTGGTAATGTTTGATTCAAAATGTGTTCAACTATTATTCAAATAAGAGATCATTATAAGCATGTTGATAGTTGAACAACCATATCAGAGCATAAATTTTCTAAATTACATATTCAGAGTAATAAACTATCTATTGATCACAGCAATATTGAGTGAGATAGTCTATAAGAGCATTGATACTTAGGTATCAGAGCAAACAGTCATCAGCAAAGCACATAAGCAGTCTTGATCAATTTCAGCATATATGACCAATTTCAGCACATCAGTAATCAAGACAATCAGATCAGCATAAAGAAAGGTCAAGAGGACTTAGCCAATTTAGAGATTATCTTCAGGAGGTGGCACCATCCCATATTGTGCCCACACCCTTTTCTTCAACTCCATGGCCTCTTGGTTTGTGCCCTTTGGTCCAAGCACCATTCTGTTCAATTTCAGGATCTCAAAGAACTCCTGAAGAATTTTGTTCTGATCAATCCATCCTTCCAGCTTTGGAGGCATGTATATGATTTGCTTTGGTGCAGTGAGTTCAAATCTTGCAATGTCAGCAGCTGCAAACAATTTCTGATATAGCTCTCTGTGATATTCTATCATGAATTCAGCAAAAGTGGAGTTTGCATCTTTTCCATTCCATCTGTCAATAACATAGTAGTCATATACAAACTCCCTTTTGGCCTCTTCCCATGAGTCATTCAGCTGGATAGGCACCCATTTATCCAAGTGAGGATATTTGGTGTCCATGGGGATCAGTAGCTGTGGCTTTAATTTGCTGTAGGTTGCTCTCCTTCTTCTTGGTTTCTGGAAATCAACTCTTCTCTTGTCTCTTGCTCTGTTGGCTTCTTCCATCAAATTCATTCTTTCTTGGGCCCTCATCATGGCCAGCTTTTGTTGTGTTTCAGGGTCTTTGCCATACACTTCTTGAAACAACTTTGATGGATCATTCAGTATCACAACTTTCTTCTTCTTTGGTCCAGGTCCAAAGCCTTCATCATACAACTCTTCAATATTTTCAGCAGCTTTGGCACCTTCAGTAGACTTAGTCTCAGCAGACTTGTCAGTTTCAGAAGACTTTGCTTTCTCAGCAGTCTTTGTCACTTCAGCAGATTTGACCTTCTCAGCAGCTTTAGACTTTTCAGCAGTCTTGCTATTCTTTAAGGTAGGCTCTTCTTCCTGAGTCCTGAATTCAAGTGGCAAATCAAGACTGTTAGGAAAATCTGTAAAAGTTTCAACAACTTTCCTTTTGTTCCCTTTTGCTTTCTTGATTTGGCCTCTTGTTTGGACTCCTTCAGTGGATTTGTCCAACCCAGAAGCTTCTCCTCCTGGTCTCTGCTGAAGTCTAGCTCTTTCTTCTTGTGCTGATGCCATAGAAGCCTTCATTGCTATGGCTAACTGCTCTTCTTCACCAAGATCTTCTAAGTTCAAAACTGCTTGCTCTTTGCCCTTATCTTCAGTAGCCTTTTCCTTGCCCTTGTCTGAACCACCAATTATCAAGGCACCTTTGGCCCTTGCTCTTTCTCTTTCCCCATTTTTGGCAGCATCAAAGTACTGAGGCCTGAGCTCACTCATGGTTGTTACCATCAGGGATTGAGCTAGGTTCAGGGATTTCATCTCTTCTAGCAGATATACATTCTCATCATGTATATTCTGCATTCTATCACTGCTCAAGCTAAGGAAAGCTAGAACAGGCTTCATCTTTTGTTCAACAACTGCTTCCATAGTTGCTTTCAGAGATGCATCAAGTTGGGCTTGGAGGAACTCAATAAGATTGGCCACTGCACTTTCAGCAATGTTGGCTATCACTTATTGGGAAAATTTTTCTGAGGCAGCTTTCACCATGGCCAGCCTTAACTCTTCTGCCCTTTTCTTCTATAGAGCTGTTTTCTTTCCAAGGGCCTGCTTGACAGTTAGTCTGAGAGCTTTGACATTTGCATTGTGATTGTCTCTTAGCAATTTTTGTTCCTTCTTGACCTCCTTTGAGATAGACTCCATGGTGGCTTTAGCTTTTTGAACCTTAGTGGAAATGGTTTGAAGACCAGATTCCACTCCACATATCCTTGCTTCCAATGTAGGTAGCACTACATCTTCAGAGCCAGTCAATCTCATCTCAACAGATGCCAAAGTTCTTCCTTGCTCATCCAGTGCTCCAGAAGTTTCAGCATGAGCAGATTGGACTTGATGAGCCAAGGAGTCCAACTTTGTTGTTTGCATTCCAAGCAAGGCTTGTGCTGATCCAGAATCCATTTGGATGGGTGAATCTATTAAGAATTCATCTGCAAAGATTTGGTCAAGAGAAATACCTACAATATCAGACAGGTTAAATGGGTTAGGGAAAAAACACTCACCACCCTCAATATTTTTTGCATAAGACTCTGATACATCAGCAGTCTTCTCCTCATTTTCAACTGATTCTTTTCTCCCTTCATAAATAATGTTCTCACCCAAGGAATCAGGCCTCCTTTCATCAAGGGATTCTTGAAGTCCAGATTTGACTTCAAGAATAACCTGTCCTTCCTCACTTATTCCACCCTCATATGGTGGTACACTCACAATCTTAGTGATGACTACCTCTCTTTCATCCAAAACTCCCTCTGGTTTTTCAATACTACTTTCCTTTTCAACCCCTTCTCCTAAACCTGCAACTCCTTCACCCTCAACAGGGTTCAAAGGAGGCAGTTGTTGGGAGATCACAATACTTTTCTCAGCAGCCACTGAGTCATCTTGAATGATTAAGGGCTGATCAGTGTCCAACTCTCCTGAAACTGAATAGGCCTTAACCAAACTAACTTCTATTATAGGAGCCTCCACATCTGTAAGCTGTGCCTTGGGTTCAGAAGAACCTTCATTGGCAGATATGTCCTTGGCTGTGTCACCAACTCTGGTCAACACCTCTGAAGAGACAGAGCCTTTCCTATGATAAGTAACAAGGTTTGAGAACTTGTTGGGTTCAGAAGGTTTGGGTTGGGAAGGTTCAAGGAGGTTGGTCTGGGAGGGTTCAGGAGGGTTGTCTGGAGGAGGGTTTGAATGGTTTGAAGGGTCATATTTTCCATCATCACTTGAGCTGCTATCAGGGTGCTTGATCCCTTTAGCAAGCCTCTCTTTTTCCTCTTCAATCTTGTCAGCAACCAACTTGGCAAATACTTCCTCATCAGTGAGGAACCTTGTTTTGTTTACTCCAGCAAAATGGAGTAATCTGCCCTCTTCTATTTGCCACCAATTTTCACCTTTGTCAAGAATGACTTGTGCAATCTCCATAATGGACTTATCTTTCACCTCCACTAACATCCTCAAATCATGAAACATGGTTTGAAGTCTTGGGAATTCTGCAAGTTGTGGGTATAGGCTGTCCACAGTAGCCCTTGCTCCACCTCTGAGCATACTTTCATAAGTATACTCCTCCTCATTCTCATTTGATTGAGAACTTTGGGCTATAGGGGAGTTGGCTCTAGTTTCAGGAATTGCAGCTTCAGGTAGGTTTAGTTCAGGAGGGTTGGCTTCAAAGGGGTTGAGCTCAATTGAAGGTACTTCAGTTGCTTTTGAGAGCAATGGATCTGAAGGGGCTTTGCTCAGGGGGGTTGGCTCATGAAGTGCATTTTCTAAGAGCTTTGAATAATTGAGCATAGATGAGTCAAGTGGAGACAGGAGCCTTGTCTCATCTACAGCTAAGTCTGATAGCACATCAATCCCACTTCTTTGCACACTCCCTTCTGGAGAATATCTCTTTGTAAGATTGACAGGGGTGATGGGTTGGTTGGAAGGGGTAACATGGGTTTTAGGGGAGTTGGGTTCAGGATTTTGGGTTTTAGGAAGGTTGGCTTCTAAGGGTAAGCCTTCAGGGACTTTGGACTCTGGAGTTCCAGAACCAGAAGAGTTGGTCCTAGACTTGGATTTGGTCCTGCTTTCTGCCCTACTCTCCCTTAGAGCTATTTGGAGAGTCCTTTCCTCCTGAAGTTCCAACACCTTCTCAGTGGGCTTGGCTCTCCTTTTGCTTGCTCTACTACTTCCACTTCCTTTTCCTTCTCAGGGACAACTTCCATGGGCCTTTTATCACCATTTTTCTTCTGCCTTGTCTCATTGTATTTCTGCCTCAACTCTTCTGAGTGGTCAGAAGGCACTTTCACTCCCTCTTCTGCCACTTCATCAACTTCAATTGATGCTCCAGAGGCTTCTTCTGATAGAACTTGAGACATTTTCTTGGTTTTGACAGCCCTGACCTTTGTTCTTTTCTTCATTTTGGGCTTCTCCTCAACCTCTTCAGCAGGTTTGGCCAGTTGCAGTCTTCTTTGTTCAATTTTCTTGCTCAGTTTTCTGAACAAGATTTTCTGGGCAGGGAGGGGTTTGGCAAAGGTTTACATCTCAGAATAGTGAGCAAACTTCTCAATCAACAAGATTGCCCTTGTGCAATGTTTGAGTTTGGCTTCCAACACAACTTTTTGGTGAGCCTTCACCTTGAACTTTGCCTTCTCCTTCATCATTTCAGACAAGATGAAGGTCCTCCAATCAAACTTGATGCCCTTGTTACTGGCATCAATTACTGCAGCCATGATTCTGATCCTTGGAGCACTCACTTGTTCTAAGCTGCCAGTGTTGCTCATGAGGCTCTTTGTAATTACCTCAAATAGGTTGAGGAACTTGGCTTTTAGAGTCCTCTTGTGTTGTGTAGATGAGATTGGTCCTGGAACAAGGAGCCAATCTTGTGCAATCTCTTCCTCATGGCCATTGCCATAGAATTCTGGATTCCTCCCTTTAGAGGGCAATCCAAAAGCAGCATCTACATCCTCCTCAGAGAATTTCACTCTGTGGAATCTTTCTTCCTCTTCTCCTTCAGCCATGTAGGATAGCCTTGTGGTGACTTCTCCATCTTCTGGCTTTCCTCTCCACTTCAAGAAAGCAGAGAACTCAGCCATATATGTTTCCAAGCAAGAATCTGGCTTCTCTTGCATAAATTTCTGAAGTCCTACTCTTCTCAACCATCTCAAGGTTGGAGTGATTTCTGGGTCTTCACTCTCAAAAGAGAGGATAGGCTCAAAAATGAGGTTGTTCTTATGGCTAAGATAGCCGAAATCAAGGTCTAGGTCATTTTTTTGTAAAGTCTACAACCATTTTTGTTCTAACTTTGGGAGCCATTGAATAGAAGAGAAGGATTTTGAGAGAGTGTTTGAGAGAGTAAGAAAACTAGGGTTTCAAGAGAATTTTGAATGCGTGGGGAAGAATGAATTGTTGTATGGCTTCTTAAGACTTGTGAATATTCCAAAGGGAATGTATGTCAATGAGTAGGTGAGTCTTAAGGCAATTCAACGGTTTACAAATGAGGAAATCAAGTTTGGACGACCAAGATCAATTTCAGGGGAGTTGGCCAGTTTTGATCCAACGGTCAATAACCAATGAAACAGTGAAAAACTGTTTTATTCAAAACGTGGAAGGAGTTTTAATGTTTGTTTAAAACTGGGGGGGTTATCAAGGTAGATCATGTCTCAAATTGTTTAATGCAAACAAGAGTTAAATCTTGGATTTAATACATTGAAAGTGACTTTTTGGGTAAGGGACAAATTGAATCTTTGAAAAGGTGATATCTTTAAAAGGAATGGGACAGTTATTGAAATAGGCAATGATTACCCAAAATAGGTGCTTATCAAACCAAGATTTGGTTTGATAGCCGAGACAACTTATCTGACCCTACATGGACAAGTGTCCTGAGATGATGTGGACAAGTGTCCTGAACATTTGAGGTCATCTCTTCTGAATTTCAGTAGACTTGACCAAGTCTGCTGAGCTTTGATTTCAGTTCTCCCTTGATTAGTAAACTCCTTTGGACTCATTTGTCCAACTTACCTGGATCAAGAAGACCCAACTCTGCTGATAATTCCAAGAATCTTGCCTCTGCAAGTGGTTTTGTCAAAATATCAGCCTTTTGATGATCTGTATGGATTTTTACTAGTTTGATATCCTTCTTCTCCACATGGTCTCTAATGAAGTGATGTTTGATGTCCACATGCTTGCATCTAGTGTGTAGAACTGGATTCTGAGATATTGCAATAGCATTGTTGTTGTCACAGAAGATTGGCACTTCAGTAGAGTTGACACTATAGTCCCTTAATTGTTGTCTCAACCAAAGGATCTGAGCACAACAACTTCCAGCTGCTACATATTCAGCTTCAGTGGTGGAGGTTGCCACTGTGTTCTGCTTTTTAGAGAACCAAGAGATGAGCTTGTTCCCTAAGAATTGACATGTCCCTGAAGTGGACTTTCTGTCAATTCTACATCCTCCATAATCAGCATCTGAGTAGCCAGTTAGCTCAATGTTGTCATCAGCAGGGTACCAAAGGCCTAAATTTTTAGTGCCTTTGAGATACCTCAAGATCCTCTTAGCAGCCTCTAGATGGCTTTTCTTAGGATTTGCTTGAAACCTAGCACAAACACCTACTGCAAAGGTGATGTCAGGTCTGCTGGCAGTGAGATAGAGGAGTGAACCAATGATTCCTCTATATTCAGTAGAGTTGGTTGGAACACCATTCTCATCTGGATCCATTTTCTAATTTGTGTTCATGGGATCCTTATTGGCTTGCTGGTTGTACAACCAAATTTATTAATCATTTCCCTTGTGTACTTGGCTTGGTTGATGAAAATTCCTTCTTTTGATTGCTTGACTTGTATGCCCAGAAAGAAATTCATCATCCCCATCATAGACATCTCAAACTTGTTTTGCATGAGTTTTGAGAACTTCTCACATAGCTTCTCATTTGGGGATCCAAATATGATGTCATCAACATATATTTGAACTAGCAAGATGTCCTCTCCTTCAGTGATTCTGAAGAGTGTTCTGTCCACAGTTCCTTTGATGAATCCATGATCCAAGAGAAATTGTGACAGTGTGTCATACCAAGCTCTAGGAGCTTGCTTGAGTCCATATAGAGCTTTCTTCAGTCTATAAACTTGGTTTCCAACTTCAAAACCAGGTGGTTGCTCCACATAGACTTCTTCTTTCAAAACTCCATTCAAGAAGGCACTCTTGACATCCATTTGGTACACTTTGAACCTTTTGTGGGCTGCATAGGCTAAGAAAAGCCTTATTGCTTCTAGCCTTGCCACAGGTGCAAATGTCTCATCATAATCAATGCCTTCTGATTGACATTAGCCTTTTGCCACTAGTCTGGCTTTGTTTCTGACAATCACATCATTCTCATTTTTCTTGTTCTTGAACACCCACTTGGTTCCAATAACATCTTGATATGAAGGTCTATCCACCAGCTCCCATACATCATTTCTGGTGAATTGGTTCAGCTATTCCTGCATAGCTGTGATCCAGTTTGCATCTTGAAGTTCTTCCTCAATGTTACTTGGTTCCTTTTCTGATAGGAAACAACAAAACAAAGCACTTTCACCATGAAACCTTCTGGTTTTGACTCCTATACTTGGATCACCAAGTATCAGATCAGTAGGATGGTCAGACAACCATGTCCTTCTTTTTCTGATCCCTTCGGTAGAGTTGTCCTCTACTGAAGTTAAGTTACCATTTTCATAGAATTCAGGATAATTGAATGCAGGATCTAATTCCGGATCATATTCAGGGATGTTGTCCTCAATGTCAGGGACATTGGCATTTTCAACATTTATGGTTCCCTCTGAAATATTTAATCCATTAACTACCTCAGCAGAGCCTGCTTCTTCATTGGTAGTTGTTACCTGAGTGTGAACTGGGATTGGGTCATTCAGTTCACCATTTCCTTCAGTGGGGTTTGTTTCAGGAAGGTTGCCTTCAGGAGTGTTGTCCAGTATTATGTTTTTAGGGAGATTGGCTCGGACACCATCTATGAATACAGTGTCCTTGTCTTTTAGGCTCAATCTGGTTGTTCTTTGTTTGATTTCTTCAGTGTCTAGGTTTTTGTTCCTGACTTCAAAGATAGATTCATCAAACACAACATGAGGTATTTCCTCCACAATTAGGGTTTTGCAGTTATACACTCTGAAAGCTCTACTGATTTGGGAATATACAAGAAATATCCCCTCACCAGCTTTGCTGTCAAAAGCTTTTAATTGCTCTTTCCCATTATTGTGAATGAAACACTTACAACCAAATATGTGGAAATATGACACTTTAGGCATTCTTCCTTTCCAGAGTTCATATGGAGTTTTGCCTTGACCCTTAGTGATCAAACATCTGTTTTGGGTATAACATGCAGTGTTTATAGCTTCAGCCCAAAACCTCTTGGGTAGATTGGAATCAGCAATTAAGGTTCTAGCAACTTCTTTTAGAGTTCTATTCCTTCTTTCTGCAACTCCATTCTGCTGAGGAGTTCTAGCTGCCGAGGTTTCATGAGCTATACCATTTATGGTGCAATACTCATTGATGTATGAATTAATGAACTCAGTGCCTTTATCAGATCTTATCTTGATTATATTAAGGCTCTTTTCATTTGACAATCTCTTTAATAGTTCAGGGAGTTTGACTTGAGTTTCCTTCTTATTAAGGAGAAATACTACCCATGTGAACCTAGAGAAGTCATCTACTACAACCAATGTGTATTTCCTTCCATTTATGCTTGAAGGGGTAATTGGTCCAAATAAGTCCATGTGTAAAAGTTCAAGTACCCTTTCAGTAGATATGACTGGTTTTCCTTTGAATGAGGCTTTAATCTGTTTTCCTTCTTGACATGGTTTGCACACATGTTCTTTAATGAAAACCTCATTAGGTAGTCCTTTTACTAATGCATTTCTAGCAAGTTTGTTCATTGATTTAAAATTCAGGTGATTTAGCCTTTTATGCCATAACCAACTCTGTTCACTGGTGCTCTTAGCAATGAAACATGCAGCATCAGTAGACTTGTCCCAGTCAGCAAAATACACATTTCCCTTTCTAGTTCCAGTCAGTAGAGTTTGTTGAGTTTTATCTTTAATTAAGCATTTTCCACTTGAGAACTCAACATTAAAACCTTTATCACAAAACTGACTTATGCTTAACAAATTGTATTTGAGACCAGCCACATAAGATACATTGGATACCTTGATATTACCAATTATCAAGGTACCATAACCTTTTGTTACTGCTTGTGAGCTGTCTCCAAAGGTGGCATTTGGGCCTTCCTTTTCAGTGAAGCCAGTGAGGAGTTATTTGTTTCAAGTCATGTGCCTTGAGCATCCACTATCAAGGTACCATGCTGACTTTTTTCTCATACTCCTCATCTTCTTGTGGCCCTTAGGTACCTGCATTTAGCAAGCTTTAGGTACCCTTTGAATTTTGGGTCCTGAGAGGTTAGTTGTACCTTTAGGAACCCAAACTTGCCTAATTACCCTGATTGATTCAAGGTGGCTAAGTTGTTTTCCTTGTGCATCAACATACACTGTCTTTCCCTTAAATGCCTTTGGCAAAGTATGTGTGAAAGTGTTGACTTTGTAAGGTTCAGGAGAGTTGTCAAATCTCCTGAACTTATGAGTTCTTTGTGCAGCTTGAGGAAATCTTTGAGGGAAGGCATATTTATGACCATTACCCTTTGGCATGAAGAGTTTTGGTTGTCTCATTTTATTTTGCCTTTGAGGATAGTTGTCCTTAGGTCTGTTCAGCTGAGGCTTCCTCAGTAGAGTTGGCCTAGGCTGATCATACCTTGGATATCTCCTCTGAACATTGTTCAGGAGAGTTGCCCTTCCATTGGGTCTACTCTGCTGACCAACATTCCTCTTGTGTTCAGGGACTTTGGCCTTTTCCTTAGGTTTGGGCCTAGTCTCCTGAAGCACTTGAGTGGGCATTTCATTCATTTTGCCCTTCCCTTTGTTCAGTGGCTGAATTATTTCATTTTCAGCTTGTTGTGCCACTGATTTAACAAAGATTTTCTTAGTGTTACTTGGGGAAGCAACACTATGACAAGGTGAAGATTCAAATGGATCAAAACCTAATCCACTTCTTTGAGCCATAGGTCTTTGATAACTTTGAATTTCCTCTATTGCTCTAGAAGATTTGTTCAAATCAGACATCTTTAATTTCAGGCTCTCTTCACTTGATTTAAGAATATCATACTCACATGAGAGGTTTTCAAATTTTGCTTGAAGAATTTTTAGTTCAAAATCTTTTCTCTTCTGAGAAAGCAGTTGATCATCAATCTGTTTTTGTTGGTCAACTATCCTGAGATTTGCTTCCTCAAGCTCTCTCAAGATTTTTTGATACAATTCAGTAGATTTGATATCAACCACTGTCTCAGCAGGTTTTGAAAGCTCAATCGAAAGCCTTTCATTTTCTCTCACACAGTTGTCATGAAATTCTTGTAACCTAGTGAAATCTTCCATCAACTTCCCAAAGGAAAGTTTCAAGTTGACTTCACTAGTGTTCTATGATAGAAATGATGGTGAGCTAGAAGTCGAGGATACCTCATCATCCTCAATGGCCATGTTGCACACATCATCATCATCATAACTGTTTGAGAACAGTCCATCAGAAGAGTTGAAGCTTTCAGCACTGTCAGATTCATCACCAGCCATCATGGCTTTTCTGTTTGTGAATTTCCTATCTCTTTTGGCTTGCCTCTCTCTTCTTTCCTTTGAGCTGAGTTCAGGGCAGTCATACTGGAAGTGCCCTTTCTTCTTGCAGTTGTAACACAGATCCTCATCATCATCTTTCTTTGGATCATCTCTCCTTCTAGATGAGGAGGGTTCAGTTCTGCTGGACTTTCTCCTATCAGAGGACTTGTCCTCTGATCTTTTCTCTTCAGGCTTCTTGTCCTCAGCCTGTGTTTCAGGAGAGTTGTACCTTCTCCTGAATTTGTTGTCTTGGTAGAATTTCTTGTATCTACCAAACCTTGTGTTGAGTTTATCAAACCTCCTTTCCATAAGAGCCATATCTTCCTTCATTTCAGCCTTAGAGACTTACTTTGATGATCTTGGAGTGGGCTGCATTTCAGGTTCAACAACTTTAGCTTTAAATGCCACTCCTTTGACTGGTAAGGAAGACTCTTCTGCTGGCTTCCTTCTGTTGAGGTCAAACTCATAAGCTTTGAGTTCAGAGAAGATTTGTTGCATGGGCATGGTGGAGAGATCCTTGGTGTTTTGCATCATTACAACATAAACATCCCACTTTTGAGTGAGACTTCTCAAGATATTCAGTCCCACTTCTCTCTTGGAGTACACCTTGCCCAAGGAGTTGATTTCATTCATCACATCAGTGAATCTACCAGCAAACTTGTCAATGGACTCATCTGACTCCATTGTGAATTGTTCAAACTTCTGCACAGCCACTTGGAGCTTGTTCTCCTTTATCTTTTCTGTACCCTCACACATTTCAGCAAGAGTATCCCAAATTTCTTTGGCTGTTGTGCAGTGGTAAACTCTTCCCATGATTGCATCTGGAATTGTTTGATAGAGGGTATTCATGGCTAGATAATTCAGATTATCTTTCCTTTTCTCCTCTGAGGTGAAGTCATCTTCATCCTTAGGAATTACATCCCTTGTGTCTGCTCTTTGCTCATCAGTCAATCTAGGGTTGAGCTGAGTGAACACATAGGGTCCTCTTGTAATCACCCTCAACATGTCAGTATGAAGAGATGCAAGATGAGCTCTCATTCTGATTTTCCAGAAATCATAATTGTCAATTGAGAACATGGGCAATTTGTGATGTGAAATATGGTTGACTGGATTGGTTGCCATATTGTTCAGTCCTTGAACAGCAGGAGGTGGAACAACAGCATTGTAGTTGTCCATATCTCAAAAACAAAATGGGTTAGATACATATAGATTTCAGATAAGGAACAGTTCAGTGACCACACCAAATATGTGATTTTGAAAATCAAGATGGATTTTCAGAAGCAGTGGTCTTTGAACCCCTGCTCTGATACCACTTGTTGGTCCTGAAAGGAGTATATAACAAGTGTATGGGGGGGAGGAATACACTTGTATGCAAATTCTTTTCAAACTTGATCAAACCAGAGTTCAGCAAGGTTGTCCTGGACAACTCTGCTGATGAGATTAACTCTTCTAAGATAATCAAACTACTAAGTACTATTGAGTACTTAGTTGAATAACTATCTAAGGGAGTTATATGTGCGGAATTAGTGGTTGGCCCTTTAGTTTAAACTCCTTTTATATTCTGAAATCACCTTAACAGTTTATCACAGTCTATCAGGGAACTTGTCCAAATCAGGTTTTGCACACTTTGTGATATGTATCTTTGAAAGTCCAGTTTGTGTGCAGTGTTGAATGTATGTAGAGTACTTTGAATGTAAATTAACACAGTGGTTTATAGTGGTTTAGAGACTCAAGCTCCTACATCCAGTTTCCCTGATTTAACAGGATAATTCCTTCACTCTTGGAATTAACTTGTTTTATAGTGCCAAGGTGCACTTGATCAAGAACACCACTCCTTGGTGCTTTGATCCCTAGGATGTCTAGAGTCCTAGTACCCTTTCTCAACTCAGAACTGAACTGTTCTTCTCTCAACAGTTAGTTCCTTCCACTTCTACTACTACAACCTTCACACTTTCTCACTTGAAAGGTATAAGGGTTGAAGTAAGGTTCCAACTAATGAGATATCCTTTACAATGTAGGTCAGTGTATAAGGATAAGATATCTCTTCTAATCTTTGTATGGATGTACAATGAAGTTCAACTTAGATGAAGTGTTTGAAGACTAAGAATGTCTTTTGAGGACTTTTGAAGCTTTAGAGTAGATGTTCAATTGGATGTAGATTGGATTTCTTGAGATAGTGCTTCAAATGGTCTTCACACTTCTGTATTTATAGACAAATTTTGAGGATTTGCCCGTTGGAAATGCAGTCCCAAAATGCTATAAATGTCTTCCTTGAGTTCTTCAAACTGGAAGACAGATTCTGATAGTGACATGTCCTTGTTTTAGGAAATAAACGGCTATAACAACTTTGTCTTCATTCTGAGCACTTTTCCCAATGTCTGACTTCAAGATTCACTTGGTCAAACATGGACATCTCTTCTTATCAATTTTCCTGAGATAAGGACAACATTCCTTATCACTTGGACAACTCTACTTATCAGTTTCAGTAGAGTTCATTCATCAGCAGTGTTGGATTTTAAGCTTCTTCAGATGACTTGGCTCTTTCTCCTTTCATGACTTCTTAGAATAGTTCTTTAGATGAATATGTCTTTGAAAGGTGAACTTGACCTCTTCAGCATAGTTGTCTTGAAAGACAGATTCTGGTTCAAGTGTACTGAGACAACTTTTCTGAAACATTTAGCTTGGACAATTCTTATGAGCTTTGTGTGATGCAGTAGATTGGTGCTTTGATAATGCATCTTAACTCATGTTGGCATTCACTAAGTTGTCTTTAGACTGATTCCTCTTGATCAGCATACTTGACCTTGAGGAGACTTGAGGTCAGTACATAACTGAGCCATGAGGGGACTGATATAGGTTTAAGCTATTAAGCAAGTGTTCCCCCTCAACTGTTGCATCTATTCTTCTAAGAGATGCCTAACACATCAACTTCTCTACTTGTCTTAGACTACATGTTCCAACATTCCTGAAACATGTTCATTACAAATGACTTATCTACTTGGCATGTCTCAAGGGGGTTTTGGTATACTCATCAAAACTCATTTTATTCCCAACACTCCTGAAACTTAACACTTTCACACATTCTTTCCCAAAGGCATTTAAGGGAAAAACTATGTACATAGATGCTAGAGGAAAACAACTTAGCCACCTTGAATCAATCAGGGTAATTATGCAAGTTTGGGTTCCTGAGAGGTTAGCTGTACCTTTAGTGGATGTTTAAGGCACATGACTGGAAACAAGAACCTCCTCATTGAATTTATTGAAAAAGAAGGCCAAAATGTCACATTTGGAGACAGCTCACAAACAACTACAAAAGGTTATGGTACCTTGATAATTGGTAATATCAAGGTATCTAATGTATCTT
Organism: Galeopsis tetrahit; assembly: GCA_963675135.1. Lineage (NCBI taxonomy): Eukaryota > Viridiplantae > Streptophyta > Magnoliopsida > Lamiales > Lamiaceae > Galeopsis > Galeopsis tetrahit. Next base: position 39,838,716 of record OY776122.1, read on the forward strand.
ATGTGGCTGGTCTCAAATATAATCTCCTAAGTATAAGTCAGTTCTGTGATAAATGATATAATGTTGAGTTCACCAGTAATAAGTGCTTAATCAAAGATAACACTCAACAAACCTTACTGACTGGAACTAGGAAGGGAAATGTGTATTTTGCAGACTGTGACAAGTCTACTGATGCTGCATGTTTCATTCCTAAAAGCTCAAATGAACAAAGTTGGTTATGGCATAAAAGGCTAAACCACCTGAACTTTAAATCCATGAACAAGCTGGCTAGAAATGCATTAGTGAAAGGACTGCCTGATGAAGTTTTCATTAAGGAACATGTTTGTAAACCATGTCAAGAAGGAAAATAGATTAAAGCTTCATTTAAAGGCAAACCTATCATCTCTACTGAAAGGGTACTTGAACTGTTACATATGGACTTATTTGGACCAATTACCCCTGCAAGCATAAATGGTAGAAAATACACACTGGTTATTGTAGATGACTTCTCTAGGTTCACATGGGTAGTATTTCTCCATAATAAGAAGGAAACACAAGTTAAACTCCCTGAACTGTTAAAGAAATTGTCAAATGAGAAAAGCCTTAACATTATCAAAATAAGATCTGATAAAGGCACTGAGTTCATTAATTCATACATCCATGAGTATTGCACTGAAAATGGAATAGCCCATGAAACTTCAGCAGCTAGAACCCCTCAGCTGGATGGGGTTGCAGAAAGAAGAAATAGAACTTTGAAAGAGGCTGCTAGAACATTAATTGCTGACTCAAATCTACCTAAGAGGTTTTGGGCTGAAGCTATAAACACTGCATGCTATACTGGAAAGGAAGATTGCCTAAAGTATCTTACTTTCACATTTTTGGTTGTAAGTGCTTAATTCACAACAACGGGAAAGAGCAGTTGAAGGCCTTTGATAGCAAAACTGATGAAGGGATATTCCTTGGATATTCCCAATTCAGTAGAGCTTTCAGAGTCTACAATTGTAAAACTCTTATTGTGGAAGAAACACCCCATGTTGTGTTTGATGAATCTATCTTTGAGAACAGGAATAAGAACCTGGATACTGAAGAGATCACACAAAGGATAACCAGACTGAGCTTAAAGGACAAAGATACTATGTTCATAGATGTTGTCCAGACCAATCCTCCTGAAATCACTAGACTGGACAACACTCCTAAAGGCAATATCCCTGAGGCAAACCCCACTAAAGGAAATGATGAACTGAATGATCCAATCCCAGTTCATAATCAGGTAACAACTACCAATGAAGAAGCAGGCCCTGCTGAGGTAGTTAATGGATCCAATGTTCAAGGGGGAAACAAGAATGTTGAAAATGCCAATGTCCCTGACATTGAGGACAACACCCCTGAATATGATCATGAATTCGATCCTGCATTAAACTTTCCTGAATTTTATAATCCTAGTGACTCAACCTTAGTAGAGGATAACTGTACTGAAGGGATCAGGAAAAGAAGGACCTAGTTATCTGACCATCCAACCGACCTGATACTTGGTGATCCAAGTGTAGGAGTCAAAACTAGAAGGTTTCATGGTGAAAGTGCTTTATTTTGTTGTTTCCTATCAGAACAGGAACCAAATGACATTGATGAAGCACTTCAAGATGCAAACTGGATTACAGCCATGCAGGAAGAGCTGAACCAGTTTACAAGGAATGATGTTTGGGAGCTGGTTGATAGACCATCACATCAAGATGTTATTGGAACCAAATGGGTGTTCAAGAACAAGAAGAATGAGAATGATGTGATATTCAGAAACAAGGCCAAATTGGTGGCCAAAGGTTATTGTCAATCAGAAGGCATTGACTATGATGAGACTTTTGCTCCAGTGGCAAGACTTGAAGCAATAAGGCTGTTCTTAGCCTATGCTGCCCACAAAAGATTCAAAGTCTATCAAATGGATGTCAAGAGTGCTTTCTTGAATGGAGTGCTTAAGGAAGAAGTCTATGTAGAGCAACCACCTGGTTTTGAAATTGGAAACCAAGTCTACAGACTAAATAAAGCACTTTATGGACTCAAGCAAGCTCTAAGAGCTTGGTATGACACACTGTCACAGTTCTTATTGGATCATGGTTTTGTCAAAGGGACAGTAGACAGAACCTTGTTCAGAATCTGTGAAGGAGATGACATCTTGCTTGTCCAAATATATGTTGATGACATCATATTTGGATCCCTCAATGAGAAGCTTTGTGAAAAGTTCTCAAAGCTCATGCAAAGCAAGTTTGAGATGTCAATGATGGGAATAATGAATTTCTTCTTGGGTCTACAAGTCAAGCAATCAAAAGAAGGAATCTTCATCAATCAAGCTAAGTACACCAGAGAAATGATCAAGAAATTTGGGTGTGCTACTAGCAAGGCAGTGAGGATCCCAATGAACACTAATTGGAAGATGGATCCTGATGAGAGTGGTATTCCAACCAACTCTACTAAGTATAGAGGAATCATTGGTTCGCTCCTCTATCTCACTGCTAGCAGACCTGGCATCACCTTTGTAGTAGGTGTATGTGCAAGGTTTCAAGCAAATCCTAAGAAGAGCCACCTAGAGGCTGCTAAGAGGATTTTGAGGTATCTCAAAGGCACTGAAAACCTAGGCCTTTGGTACCCTGCTGATGACAATATTGAGTTAACTGGATACTCAGATGCTGATTATGGAGGTTGCAGAATTGATATGAAGTCCACTTCAGGAACATGCCAATTCTTGGGAAACAAGCTCATCTCTTGGTTTTCAAAGAAGCAAAACACTGTGGCCACTTCCACTCCCATCTTCTGTGATAACAACAATGCTATTGCAATCTCACAAAATCCAGTGTTACACACAAGATGCAAGCATGTGGATATCAAGCATCACTTCATTAGAGACCATGTGGAGAAGAAGGACATCAAGTTGGTGAAAATTTACACAGATCACCAAAAGACTGATATTTTGACAAAGCCACTTGCTGAAGCAAGGTTCTTAGAACTTTCAGCAGAATTGGGACTTCTTGATCCAGGGAAGTTGGACAAGTAAGCCCAATGGAGTTCAACAATCAAGGGGGAACTGAAAGTAATCTTCAGTAGACTTGGGCAAGTCTACTGAAATCAGAGAAGTTGAGCAAAGCTCACTTCAGGATACTTGTCCATGGAGTTCAGGACACTTGTCCATGGAGTTCAGGACACTTGTCCATGTAGGGTCAGATAAGTTGGCTTGGCTATGAAACCAAATCTTGGTCTGATAAGCACCTATTTTGGGTAATCATTGCCTATTTTGATGGCTGTCCTATTACTCCTTTTAGCCATCACCTTTACAAAGATTTAATTTGTCCCCTACCCAAAAAGTCACTTTCAATGCATTAAATGCCAAGATTTAACTCTTGTTTGCATTAAACATTTCAAGCCACTATCTACCTCGATAACCCCCCAGCCTTTAACTAATATTAACTTCCACCCACGTTTTGAATAAAAACAGTTTTCAAAACTGTTCCATTAATTTCAGCCGTTGGATCAGTTTTTGGCCAACTCCCCTGAAATTAATCCTGGCCATTCACTACTTGATTTCCTCATTTGCCAACATTTGAATTGCCTTAAGACTTACCTACTCAATGACAAACATTCCTTTTGGAATATACTCCAAGTCTTAAGAAGCCCCCAAGTTTCATTTCTCCCCCACGCATTCAATCTCTCTTCAAACCCTAATTTTTCTCAAACACTCTCAAAGCTTTTTACTACTCTATCAATGGCACCCAATGCTAGACCAGAGATGATGGTGGATTTCACTAACAAGAAACTGGATGTTGATTTCAACTATCTCAGTCAAAAGAACAATCTCAGTTTTGAACCAATAATTTCATTTGAGAGTGAAGCTCCAGAAATCACTCCAACACTAAGATGGCTAAGAATAGCTGGCCTGCAGAAGTTCATGGAAAGCAAGCCCAGTTCCTGCTTAGAGCAGTATATGGCAAAATTCTTTGCTTTCCTCAAGTGGAAAGGCAAAGCAAATGAAGGAGATGTGTCAACTAGGTTGACATATGTGGCTGATGGTGAAGAGGAGGAAAGGTCCCACAGAGTCAAGTTCACTGCAGAGGACCTGGAAGGTGCTTTTGGATTGCCTTCAGAAGGAAGGAATCCAGAAAATTATGGAAATGGACTTGAGCAAGATGTTTCTCAAGATTGGTTGCTGATTCCAGGCCCTATCACCTCTACACAACATAAGAAAACTCTCAAGCCTGAGTTTCTCAATATTTTTGAGGTGGTCACAAAGAGCTTGCTAAGTAACACTGGAAGCTTAGAGCAAGTGAGTGCACCAAGAATCAGAATCATGGCTTTAGTGATTGATGCTAGTGACAAGGGCATCAAATTCAACTAGAGGGATTTTATCTTTGGTGAGATGATGAAGGAAAAGGCAAAGTTCAATGTTAAATCACACGTGAAAGTTGTGATGGAAGGAAAACTGAGATATTGCACTAGGGCAAGTCTCCTGATAGAGAGGTTTTCTCATTACTCTGAGATGCAAACATTTGCAAAACCTCTACCAGCCTAGAAAATCATGTTCAGGAAGCTGTCCAAGAAATCTGAGCAACAGAGACAGCAATTGGACAAACCTGCTGAAGTGGAGGTTGAGAAGAAGCCTAAAATGAAGCCAAGAACAAAGGCAAGGGTGGTGAAAACAAATAAGGTTTCTAAAATCATTGAAGAGGAGGATTCAGCAACTTCAGCAGAAGTGGACAAAGTTGCTGAAGAAGGAGTTAGTGTGCCTTCAGATTCTGGAGAGATAAGGGATAAGTTCCCCATGGTGGTGAAAGGGAAAAAGAGTCAGAAGAGGATCAGGGAAGTTGACCCTGAAGAGGAAGGGAGTGGAAGCTCCAGAGCTAGCAAGAGAAGGGCCAAGCCTTCTGAGAAGTTGCTAGAGCTTCAGGAGGAGCAAACTTTGCAGTTAGCTCTAAGGGAGAGTAGAGCTGAAAGTAGGACAAAATCCAAGTCTAAGTCCAAACCTAACTCCCCTGAAAATAGAACTCCTGAATCTAAGCTTCCTGAAACCCAAACCCTAGAGCCCAACTCCCCTGAAACCCAGATTACACCCCAAGACCAACCCATCATCCCTCTAAACCTCACAAAGAGATATTCCCCTGAGGGAGCTGCTCATAGAGGCCCCATAGATGTATTGGCTGATATTGTAGTAGATAAGTCAAGACTACTGTCACCACTTGACTCATCCATGGTGAATTACTCAAGGTTCCTAGAAGCAGCACTATTTGAGCCAACTCCCCCGAGCAAACCCACTTCAGAACCATTTTTCTCAAAAGCAACTGAAGAGACCATTGCTGAACCCAACCCTTCTGAACACAATCTCCCTGAAGCCAACCTTCAAGCCAACCTTATTGAACCCAGAGCCAACTCCCCTATAGCCCAAAGTCCCCAATCAAGTGGAGATGAGGAGGAGTATACCTATGAAGGTATGCTCAGAGGTGGAGCCAGTGCTGCTGTGGATAGTTTGTACCCCCAACTTGCTGAATTTCCAAGACTTGAGAACTCTAGTGGATGTGAAGGATAAAACCATCATGGAGATTGCTCAAGTGATTCAAGACAAGGGTGCAAACTGGTGGCAAATTGAAGAGGGCAGACTGCTACATTTTGCTGGAGTTACAAAGATAAGATTCCTTACTGATGAGGAAGTTTTTACAAAATTGGTAGCAGACAAAATTGCTGAAGAGAAGGATAGAATTGCCAAAGGGATTAAGCACCCTGATAGCAGTTCTAATGATGATGACTCTCATGATCCCACAAATCCCAACCCACTTGGTCCCAAACAGCCAACAATCCATTATCTTACCTACCATAGGAAGGGCTCTGTATCTTCAGAGGTGTTGACCAATGATGGCAACACAGCCAAAGATGCATCTGCCAATGAAGGTTCTTCTGAACCGAAGTCCCAGCTTAATGATGCTGAGGCTTCTCACTTAGAAGCTGGTTTGGTTAAGACCTCATCAGTGTCAGGAGAGTTGGACACTGACCAGCTCTTAACCATTCAGGATGACTCAGTGGGTTTAGAACCAAGCACTGTGATCTCCCAACAACTACCTTCTTTGAACCCTATTGAGGGTGGAGAAGTTGCAGGTTTAGGTGAAGGGGTTGAAAATGATGTATTAGTGGAAAAACCAGAGGGAGTAGAAGATGAGAGAGATGTCTTCATTACTATGATAGTGAGTGTACCAAAAAATGAGGGTGGTATAAGTAAGGAGGGGCATGTTATTCTTGAAGTCAAATTTGAACTTCAAGAAACCCTTGAGGAGAGGAGGCCTGACCCTGAGTGTGAGGACATTATTACTGAAGGGAGAAAAAAATAGTTGAAAATGAGAAGAAGACTGTTGATGTATCAGAGTCTTATGAAAAAGAATTTGAGGGTGCTGAGTGTTTATTTCCTAACAAGTTTGATCTTTCTGATATTGCAGGTGTTACATTTGATCAAATTTTTGCAGATGATCTTCTCACAGATGCGTATGTCCAAGTTGACTCAAGTTCAGCTCAAGCTATCCTTGGAGAACAGTTAGCAAAGTTGGACTCTTTAGCTCACCAAGTTCAATCTGCACATGCTGAAACCTTAGAAGCCTTAGATGAGCAAGGACAGACTCTTGTTTCAGTAGAAATGAGGTTAACAGGCTCAGAAGATATTGTGCTTCCCACCATTGAGGCAAGAATCAGTGGAGTTGAGTTTTATTTACAAACCATCTCCACTGAAGTCCAGAAAGCCAAGTCCAGCATGGAGTCTTTCACAAAAGAGGTAAAAAAGGATCAAAAACTGCTCAAAGACAACCATAACAAGAATGTGAAGGCCCTGAAGTTGGTTGTCAAGCAAGCTATTGGCAAGAAAAGTGCCATTCAGAAGAAGAGAGCAAAGGAAATGAGGCTGGCTATGGTCAAAGAAGCTTCAGAGAAGTTTACCCGGGAAGTAATGACCAAGATTGCTGAATCTGCTGTGGCCAATCTCACTGATATCGTGAAGGCAAGCCTTGATGCATCCCTCAAGACAACCATGGAAGAGGTTGTGGAGTAGAAAATGAAGCCTGTTATAGCTTTTCTAAGCTTGAGCAGTGACAGAATGCAGAACATACATGATGAAAATGTGTATCTGCTTGAGGAGATGAAGTCATTGAACCTAGCCCAGTCCCTAATGGCTACAACCATGAGTGAGCTCAAATCCCAGTGCTTTGATGCTGCAAAAAATGGGGAAATAGAAAGAGCAAGGGCAAAAGGTGCCTTGACTATTGGTGAGGGAAGCAAGGGTGTTGGTCCCTGAACGAGTAGTGAATGGGATTAAAGTCTAGAGGGGAGGGGTGAATAGACTTTAATACTTTTTCAAACAGAGTTGGGAACCTCTTCTGATTGCTATGTCAACTGGACTGCAAGTCTGCTGGTCCAGATGACTATAGTGATCTGACTGAAAAGGTTATATGCGGAATTATGGTGGCCCTGGTTTAGACTCGTTCTTGTAACTTGTTTTACTTAATGAAACTACTCAGCTGATGCTGGTTTGAAAGTTATGGCCTTACTTTGAAGATTGTTGAAATCACAGTATGCACTATATAATAATGAATGTAAAAGCAGAAATGTAAAGTGCAGAAAGTAAATAACACCGGATTTATAGTGGTTCGGATATACGATCCTACGTCCACTCTCACGTCCTAACGTGATGTTTAATCCCTTTAATTTCCACAAATTACAAGGGTCTTGTCCTTTATAGTCCCAAGGTTAGGACTTTGAGATCTGAGCCGTCCTAACAGCTGCGGTCTCCACAAGTGATTGTAAGCACTTGCACTTTGAGGGGTTTCAAAAACTTAAACCTTTCGGTGAGGGTTTGGGGTTTTTGAGATGTATCCAACTAATGGTTCAAGCTTATAATTTGCTTAACCACTATGCCTAAAACAACTGATATACAATATGAATAAGTTTCAGGTTCTTAAGGGTTGGATAGGAAGCACTTAAGAGCTATGGACAATCTAATGAATTTCTGGCTCTTGGAGAGTTCTCAGAACAATGTGGCTTTTTGCTTGATGGCTTGCTTAGCTTGTGAATTCTCTCTTGTATGCTTCTGTGTTCATCCTCTTGTATTTATAATGGAGATTGAGTGCAACTAGCCGTTGGAGTTGACTAGCCGTTTGAGCAATCTTCCCATAATAGCTTGATTCCTTGATTCCAGCTGCTTGATTGCTTCAATCCTGGGATCATGTCAATCTTCTAAATAAGGTAGGTCTTCGTTTAAATTGCAAGATGACTTGGGAATCAGCCGAGTCCTGGAAGAGCACATAGTCTTCTGATCTGTACTTCTAGTCTTCTGACTGCTCTTCTGGCCTTAGGTCTTCTGTCTTCTGATATCAGACGAGTACTACTCTTCTGATCTGGAAATTCTTTGTACTGCTTTATGCCATCTTCAATCTGGGACTCCATCAGATAAGTAGGTATACAAGCACCTTAACATATCTGGTCTTCAAGGATCTTCTAGTCTTCATGTCTTCTACTCTTCTCATCTTGAGGATAGGCATGTAAGCCATGACTGTGCTGATCAGCTGCTATCAATACAGTTGATCACACAAGACTAGTCTAAGCTGTTCTATACAAGTCAGCTGATCCTATTACATTTATAAACTCTAAGTGTTTTGGCCATCAAAACTATTCTAACATCAAGTGGGGCTTAGGGTGAATTTATATCCCAACAAAGGGCAAAGACCAAGAGCCTGAAACAAAAGGAAAAGGCAAAGCAGTGCAGAATGTGTCCTCTCAAGTCTGATCTAAATTTCAAGCTCATTGTCCATCATTTATAATGCTTTGAGTTTCTTACCTATGAGGTCGTCTCCCCTACTTTAGTCCTTGAATAGCGAATGTCTCGTCTCTTTGACAATTTCAACATAACACCTTCTTGAGTTGCTCTGATCTTCTGCTACTTCGTCAACCCCGCCACCTACTGTAAATTATATTTTCATATGGTAAGTAGAAACCACTGTTTGAAATATATTAAGAGTAGAGATAGAGATGGGCAAGAGCAGAGCAAGTATATACTACGATAATGGTTGCAAAAGTCGAAAATCAAAAGTCGGGTGTTTTTAGTCGAAAATTGTTGGTCCTGAAAGGAGTATGACACAAGTGTAGGAGGGGGGGGGGGGGAATGCACTTGTGTATGCAAATTCTTTTCTTTTTGAAACAGTTCAAGGTTCAGGAGAGCTGTCTTGCCAAACTCCCTGAGAATGTATAACTTTGTTTAGATAACCAACCTACTGAGAACTATGAAGTAATCGGTTGGATAACTATCTAAGTAACTTATATGTGCGGAATAATGGTTGACCCTTATATTTAAACTCCTTTAAATTTTGAAAACTTGTTTAACACAAAATCTGTTTTCAGGGGACTTGTCCCAAAACAGTTTTACACAACTTTGAATGATTATCTTTTAAGGTCAGGTTTGTGTGCAGTGTATGAATGTGTTAGAAAGATGATGTAAAATAAGTAAATAACACAAAGATTTATAGTGGTTCGGAGACTCAAGCTCCTACGTCCACTTTCCATGATTGAACATGATAATTCATTCTCTCTTGAAATTACCTTGTTTTATAGTGCCAAGGTGCACTGATCAACCACACTACTCCTTAGTGCCTTGTCCCTAGGATTTTTGAGTCCTAATACTCTTCTCTACTTGAGTTAAACTGTTTTATCACTTGACAATTCTAGCTCTATGTTGGTCCTTGATGGAGTATGACACAAGTGTATGGGGGGGAATGCACTCGTGTATGCAAATTCTTCTTTTTCTTCTTTAAAAGTTGTAGCTCGTATGATCAGGAAGGTTGTCTTGACAACTTTCCTGAGAGATTTTCCAAAGATAACTGTCCTACTGAAAACCAGATAGTGATCAGTTGAATAGATATCTAAGAGATTTTCTAAGTGCGAAATATGGTTGGCCTTTTCTTTGAGAAAATACTCCAAGTTAATTTCTGAAAACAAACAATGAATCAGGGACTTTGTCCAAAACAGTTTTTCTAATCTTGCTGAATTGTCTCCTTTGGAAATGAATGATTGAGAGAAAAGCAATGCAAACAATAGAATGAAAGCAGTAAATAAATGGCACAGAGTTTATAGTGGTTCAGAGTCTCAATACTCCTACATCCACTTTCCCTGATTGAACAGGATAATTCCTTAACAATGGAATTAGCTTGTTTTATAGTGCCAAGGTGCACTGATCAACAACACTCTCTTAGCGCTTTGATCCCTAGGATAAACTGAGTCCTAGTGCTCAATCTCTCTGAGTTAAGACTGTGTTTCTCAATAACAGTCCTTAACCCCTCACTTCTACAACAAACACTCCTTCACTAAATGAGGTAAGGGTTTGAGGTTTGGTTCCAACTAGAAGAGATATCCTTTACAATAAGAACAGTGTAAAGGCTTAGGATATCTCAATGCTAAGCTTGGGATATTACAAGAATAGGCTTAGCTATTTGAAGTGATCAGGAAACTTGGGATTCTTAAGAACAACTTTTGTTTCCTTTGAATGCTTGATGATAGTTTGATAGCAAGTAGTTGGATACATGAATCCTTTGATCACTTCTGAATTTATATGAAAATTTGATCAACTATCCGTTGGAGAGATAACATTTCAAACTTGTCTATTTGCAGCACCATTGAAACGGTTATGAAGTTTGACATCCTATTATCCACTGTGTAAAGGCTTCTTCAATGGTGGCTTGAATGAATGTGTTGACTTCTGAAAAATGCGGCTGAGATGTCTTGTGTCAGTTTCCAAATATGCACATTTCCCAAGGTTGATTTGTGGCAGACTCTACACTCAACCAATGGTCAGATGGGACAACTCCCCTGAACATTCCTGCTGCAAACTAGAATGTTCCAACATTCATTCAATGCTTCAGTCTTTAATGCTTCTAAGTCTTCAATGCTAAGTTCAGGCTTGATAGTAATGAATGCTTCATTAAATATGTCTTCTGAATAGGCAGCATTCAATGTTGTGATCTTCAATCATTTACCAGTTGATCTGATGTAGCTCTTATCATTTCAGTGCAGCTTTACTTCATGCCATTGATCACTCAGCAAGGTTGTCCTCTTTAGCAGGCTTATCAATGATGTATCCTTCAGCAGACTTGTCCTAAAAGTTTAACACTTAACAAGCTGCCTAACATTTCAGCTTTGGACAACTACCCTGAACTATAAATCTCACAACATTTTTGAGATTTTAGACTTAGGCATTTTTACTGTCTCAACTATCCTGAGACAACTAGACTGATACATTTCAAGACTGTATCTCAACTATCCTGATCATCATCAATCAGGGGTTTTGGTATCTTAATCAAAATCATTTTATTTCCCAACAATTTCCCCCTTTTTGATGATGCCAAAACATATTACAAAGGGAACTTGACATAGACTATATCTTCAGGATGAGTAATCTGGTACTCTTTCCTGAAACAAACTGTTAGCACAAATACTAAATCAAGTATATAGGTCATGTCAGGTTAGTTGAGATAATGAGTTGTTATCTCTTGATAGAAAAGTAGTGATCCTTTCATATATTTCATGAAGCATTACAAAACAGAAAATTAAAAGGACTCACTAACTGATACAGACATAATATCATCAAAACAACAGAATATAATAATAAGGGAAGGGGTGAACTTATGCTTCAAAGAGTTCCATCATCCTGAGGAGCAATTCCATACTGAGCCCAGACCCTCTTTTTCAGCTCCCAAATGTCCTGATTGGTTCCTTTGGGGCCAGGCTTCAACTTCTCCATCCTCACGATTGAGATGAACTCCTCCAGAATCTTCCCTTTATCAATTAAGTTCCCATTGAACTTGCGAGGCATGTACAGAATAGGACCAGGGGCCTTGAACTCAATTCTTGCCATATCAGCTGCTGCAAACAGCTTCTGGTACAAATCCCTGTGATTTTCAAACATAAACTGCACAAATACCTCTTCAACATCTTCACCCAGCCACTTGCCAATGACATAAAAGTTATATACAAAGCTTCTTTTGGCCTTCTCCCATGCATCATTCAGTGAGATTGGCACCCACTTGTCATGGTGAGGGTATTGGGTGTCCCATATTTGCAGCATCTGAGGCTTGAGTCTTCTGCAAGATGCCCTTCTTCTTGGAGCTTTGAAGTTTGCCCTTCTTTCATCTCTTGCTTTGTTGGCCTCAACCAACTGATCCATATTCTCCTTTGCTCTCTGAAGAGCTAGCTTTTCCTGAGTTTCAGGATCCTTCTTCAAACAGTTTTGAAGGATCATCAGCAAGTTTGGGCATTCTGATTTCAGGCTCTTTGTCCTGTTCTCCTTCTTTTGCTTCTTCTTCTTGGATTTCAGGCAACTTGGCTGCTTTCTTCAGCCTCTTTGACTTTCTCAGTGGAGTTGACTCTTCAGATTGAAATTCAGATGGTAGAGTCAGGCTGGTTGGGAATTCAGTGAAGGATTGTTCCTTTCTCTTTCTTTCAGAGGCCCTGGTCACCTTCCCCCTTACTTCAATAATCTTTTCTTTGGGGTCAAGGCCTGCAGATTCACCACCAGGTCTCTGTTGCCTTCTAGCCTGACTTTCCATTGCAGAAGCCATGGATTCCTTTACAGCAATCTGTATTTGCTCTTCCTCAGTCAGATCTTCAATGTTCATTGGGCCTTTGCCTTTCCCAATGTCTTCTTCTTCTTCTTCCTCAATCTCAGGGACCTTTTCCTTTCCCTTGGATTCACCTATCTTCAAGGTTCCCTTTGCCCTAGCTCTCTCTCTTTCCCCCTTTTTGGCATTATCAAAACATTGGGGCTTCAAGTCACTGATAGTAACAGAGAGATGGGAATGAGAATGAGTGAGAGACTTCAGCTCTTGCTGGAGATAGACATTTTCATCATGGATGTTTTGCATCCTATCATCTGCCATACTCAGAAAGGTATGAACAGGCTTCATTTTCTGAGCAACAATAGCATCAAGTGTGGCCTTCAAGGATTGATCAAGTTTGGCCTGCAGTTGTTCAGTGAGATTGGTCACAACTTGATCAGAGACCTTGGCCATAAGTTCCACTGTGAACTTCTCAGCAGCCTCCTTCACCATTGCAGCTTTTAACTCCTCAGCCTTCCTCCTTTGAGCTGCTGTTCTCTGCCTCAAGGCATCCTTAACTGTTCTCTTTAGAGCCAATATATTGTGCTTGTAGAGATCCTTTAAACCTTGCTGCTCCTTTTTCACAGTTTTTGTGAATTTTGCCATTGCATCCTTGGCCTTGGTAACTTCTGTTGAAACTGTTTGCAGTCCAGTTTCAACACCACTAATTCTGGCATCCAATGTTGGCAAAACCACTTCTTCTGAGCCAGTGAGCCTCATCTCCACAGAGGCTAGAGTTTTTCCTTGGCCTTCAAGGGTGTCAACAGTTTCAGCATGTGCCTTCCCAACTTCCCTGACCAATGTGTCCAACTTCTCTGATTGCTCCTCAATGGAGGTTGCAGTTTGTGTAGCAAGTTGCAATCCAGCCTTAGTGGCATTGGCTTGCTCAAAGTAGATTTTGTTCAGAGTGGACACATTTGCTGAGATTGTTTCAAGATCAACATCACCATCAACTGGAATATCTGTGAGGGAAGCATCTGCAAAAATTTGTTCTATTGTGACAGCAACTGAATCTGCAAAACTCAAAGTGTTAGTTAAATCACCCTCAACACCCTCTTTCTTTTCATCTCCCTTAAGGTCTGATACATCAACACCTTCTCTCTCATTTTCAACTACATTCTTTTCTTCTTTTATTGATGATGGACTCACATTCACTGGAGAATCAGGCCTCCTTTCACCAAGGGATTCATCAAGTTCAGATTTGACTTGAAGAATAGCCTGACTCTCATATTGGGCTACACCCAATATTTTAACTTCATCTCCCTCTGATTTTTTCAATACTCTCATCCTTTTCAACTCCTTCTTGACCTAATCCTGACACCTCCATATCCTCAACAGGATCCACAGAGGGCAGTTGTTGGGAGATCACAGTGCTTAGGCATCCCAAGTCCACTGAGTCATCCTGAATGACTAAAGGCTGGTCAATGTCCAATTGGGCTGACATTGATGAGGCTTTAGTCAAACCAGCTTCTCCTATGGAAGTCTCAACATTGTCAAGCTTTGCCTCAGGCTCAGAAGAACCATCCTTGGCCAATGCATCTTGGACTGAGTTACCACCCTTGGTCAACTCCTCTGATTGATCAGAGTCCTTAATTGAATGATAGGTCAAGTAATGTACCTGAGCAGATTTGAGGCCAGGAGGATTGGGATTGGTGTTGTCATCATCATCATCATTATCATCTGAAGTGCTGTCAGGGTGTCTGATCCCCTTTGCTATTCTTTCTCTTTCAGCAAACACTTTCTCAGATACAATTGTGCAGAACAAGGCTTTAGTAGTCAGCACACTTGTGTTCTTTACATTTGCAAAATGTAGAAGCCTGTTCTCTTCCACCTGCCACCAGCTAGCACCTTTATCTTTGAAAGCCTGAGCTATCTCCACAATGGTTCTATCTTTGATCTCCACAAGGGCTCTGAGATCATAGAATTGTTGCTGCAACCTTGGAAATTCCTTCAAACCAGGATAAAGCTCATCAACATTAGCCTTGGCAATCTGCCTCAGCATCCCTTCATAAGTGTACTCTTCTCCATCATCATCAGAAGAGTTGTCTTGAGACTCAGGGGGGTTGGATTGGGCTTCAGGAAGAGTAAGTTGTGATTCAGAAAGGTTGGGTTCAGGAAGGTTGGACTGGGGTTCAGATAGGTTGGGTTCAGATGAACTTAAAACAATTTGGGACTCAGGTGATTTATAGAGCAATGTTCCTGAGGAGGTTATTGGAATGGCTTGAATGGGTAGGAGAGTAAATTGATCACCTTCTTGAAGAGCAGTTTCAAGAAATTTGGTGTAGGATAGAAGTCTAGGATCAGGGGGCGAGAATGGCCTATCTTCAATATCAGCTAGGTCAGCTAATACATCAATGCCTGTCCTGTCAGGAGCACCTTCAGGAGAGTAGACCTTCTTTGCCACAATTGGAGCATCCTCAGGAGTCTTGCACTCCTCCTCTTCAGGCTGTTGCTCAACATGTGATGGTGATATTCTTTGAGATTGAATATCAGGAGAGTTGGCTCCAGGGCTCTTAGACTTGGACCTTGACTTGGAGTTAGACCTACTGGCTTGTCTAATGTCCTTGAAGAATTCTTTCCTATGTTTCTCCTCCTCCATCAGCTTCCGCTTCTCAGAAGTTTTGATTATCCTTCTCTTTCTTTCAGACCTTGTTAGCTTATCAAGGTCTCTATACTCAGTTATAGATTCAGGCTGGAGAGGGACAACTTCCCTGAGTTGTTCTCCCTCTTTAGGAGGATTGACTCCTTCTTCCTCAACTCTGTCAATCTCCTCAGAAGTGGCACCTCCACTTCCAGACTGGCTTTCTGGTGAGGATTCACTGAGAATCTGCTTCATTTTCTTTATCTTTGGCTGAGATTTCTCTGTCTAAGCCTTCCTCTTCCTTGGAGAAGATCTGGCAACCTTTGCAACTGTGAGTGCTTGCTTTGTTACTGCCCCTTGCTTCCTCTTTTCTGTCTTAGAAGACAGCTTTCTGAACATGATCTTGAGGGCTGGAAATGGCTTTGGTTTGGGTTGCAGGTGGGTATAATGAGCAAATCTTTCCAAGAGCAAGTTTGCTCTTGTGCAGTATTGAAGCTTTCCATCCACCACAACCTTGTGGTGCTTCACCTCCTTGAATTTGTACTTTTCATTCATCATTTTTCCAAGAATGAAAGTCTTCCAATCAAATTTGACTCCTCTCTCAGCAGAGTCAATTACAGCAGCCATTACCCTTAGTTTTGGCAAGCTAATTTGCTCAACACTCCCAGAGTGACTTAGCACACTTTTTACCACAACATCAAATAAGTGCTCATATAGTGGTTTCAAGGTTTTCTTGTTCTGGCCACCTACCAGCTTCTTAGGAACTTTCATCCATGGATTTGAAAACTCCTGTTCCTCTCCTTCTCTGTATAACTCTGGATTCAGGCCTTCTAAGGGCAGCCCAAAGCTGGCATCAAGATCCTCAGTTGTGAAGATGATGGTGTGTTGACTTTCTTCTTCTACATCTTCTTCAGCATAAGTCAATTTTGTTGGTCCTGAAAGGAGTATATAACAAGTGTATGGGGGGGGGGGGAATACACTTGTATGCAAATTCTTTTCAACTTTAATCAAACCAGAGATCAGCAATGTTGTCTTGGACAACTCTGCTGAAGATATATAACCTTTTCAAAGATAACCAAACCACTAAGCATTATTGAGTACTTAGTTGAATGAGTATCTAAGTTGGTTATATGTGCGGAATTAGTGGTTGGCCCTTTAGTTTAAACTCCTTTAAGTTCTGAAATTACTTAAGCAATATAATCAAGTTTTCAGGGAACTTGTCCAATACAGTTTTTGCACAGTCTTGAATATATGTTCTTTGAAAGATAAGTTTTGTGTGCATTGTTGAATGTATGAGAGTACTTTGAAAGTAAATCAACACAAGAGTTTATAGTGGTTCAGAGACTCAAGCTCCTACATCCACTTTCCCTGATTTAACATGATAATTCCTTCACTCTTTGGAATTAACTTATTTTATAGTGCCAAGGTGCAGTTGATCAAGAACACCACTCCTTGGTGAATTGATCCCTAGGATGTCTAGAGTCCTAATACCCTCTTCTCAACTCAGAACTGAATTGTTCTTCTCTCAACAGTCAGCTCCTACCACTTCTACTACTACAACCTTCTCACTTTCTCACTTGAAAGGGGTAAGGGTTGAAGTAAGGTTCCAACTAATGAGATATCCTTTACAATGATGATCAGTGTATAAGGATAGGATATCTCTCTAACCTTTGTATGGATATACAGTGAATTTCAGCTTAGAAGAAGTGTTTGAAGACTAAGATAGTCTTTTGAAAGCTTGAATGTTCTATGAGCTTCAAAATACTTGGGTAGTTGGATTCTGTTGAGGTGCTTTCAAATGGTCTTCACACTTCTCTATTTATAGACAAATTTGAGGATTTGCCCGTTGGAGAGGCAGTCCCAAATTGCTATAAATGTCTTCCTTGAGTTCTTCAAACTGGAAGACAGATTCTTGATAGTGACATGTCCTCATTTGGGTAATAAACGGCTTGTAAGACTTTGTCTTCATTCTGCAGCACTCTTCCCAATGTCTGACTTTAAGATTCACTTGTTAGGACTTGGACATGGCTTCTGAAGGTTGATCCAATGATAGGACAACATTCCTTATCAAATGGACAGCTCTGCTTATCACTATCAGCATACATGCTTATCAGCATAGTTGACTTGCTCTTCTTCAGATGACTTGGCTCTTTCCCTTTGCTTCATGTAGATGTGATCTCAACATGATTCAATGAAGTCTTTTAGGGTGTAGTTGTCTTTATCTCTTCAGCATAGTTGACTTTCAAGCTTCAGAACTCTTGTTCTGGTTTAATTGTACTGAGACAACTCTTCTGGACAACTCTCCTGATCAGCATTCTTGGCGTTTAAGCTTCAGAACCTTTGTTCTTGTTTTGATTGTGCAGAGACAACCTCTCTGGACAACTCTTCTGATCATAGCATTTGAATATACTTGGCCTTTAAGATTCCAGAACATTTGTTCTTGTTTTAATTGTGCAGAGACAACTCCTCTGGACAACTCTCCTGATCAGCATACTTGGTCTTCAATAGACTTAGTGATTGTTCCAGAATTTGAGCCTTGAGGGGACTTGATCTTGATGGTCTTCAAAGCATATGTTCCCCCTCAAATTGTGCATCTATACAACTAAGAGCTGCCTAACATATCAGCTTCTCATCTAGCCTTAAGCTATATGTTCTAACACTCTTAGAACATAATCATCTTGTCTTAGGCATGTCTCAGGGGGTTTTGGTATTCAATCAAAACATTTATCATTTTATTCCCAACAATTTCCCCCTTTTTGATGATGCCAAAACCTATACATTTTATGCAAAAATGACTTGACTACACCTATTACATTTATCTTCAGAAGACATGACTAGGGTCAATTTTCCTGAAAAAGAATGTGTTAGTGTACTCACCATTCATGTTGCAAATAGGTTTCAAGGATAGGCATAGAGAGATTTCTTTAACAGTGTTTCTTGATTCAAAGGATGTTCAACTATCATTCATTCAAAAGTACATTACAAGCATGTTGATAGTTGAAGTTCACATATCAGAGCATGAATTCAAAACACTATTACATCAGAGCATATACTAAATTCTTAATAACATCTAGATCTTCAAGTATCAGAGCAAAAACTTATATTAGATCATATCAGAGCAAACAGATTTTCAAAGCACATCAGCATTCTTGACCAGACTTCAGCATAGATGACCAATTAAACATATCTTCAGATAAGATAAGTTTTCAACCACCAAAAAAAGGTCAGAAGACTTAGCCATTTTAGAGATCATATTCTTTAGGTGGAACCATCCCATATTGTGCCCACACTCTTCTTTTCAGCTCCATGGCTTCTTGGTTGGTTCCTTTGGGTCCAAGGGTCATCTTGTTCAGTTTGAGGATCTCTAGAAACTCTCTCAGGATCTTTGACTGGTCAATCCATCCTTCAAGCTTTGGAGGCATGTAAATGATTGGCTTGGGAGCATTGAGTTCAATTCTTGCAATATCAGCAGCTGCAAGCAATTGTTGATACATCTCTCTGTAATACTCTATCATGAACTCAGCAAAGGAAGAGTTGGCATCTCCTCCATTCCATTTGTCAATGACATAATAATCATAGACAAACTCCCTTTTAGCCTCTTCCCATGTGTCATTCAGCTGGATAGGCACCTATTTATCCAAGTGTGGATATTTGGTGTCCATGGGAATCAGTAGCTGGGGCTTCATTTTGTTGTAGGTTGCTCTCCTTCTTCTTGGCTTTTGGAAGTCAGCTCTTCTCTTATCTCTTGCTCTGTTGGCCTAATCCATCAAGTCTATTTTCTCTTGGGCCCTCATCATGACCAGTTTCTGTTGAGTTTCAGGGTCTTTCCCATACCCTTCATGAAACAACTTTGATGGATCAAGAGCTAAGACAGTTGTCTTCTTTTTGGGCTCAGGTCCAAATCCTCCAGCAAACAATTCTTCAATATTTTAAGTGGACTTGGGACCTTCAGCACTCTTGTCAGTTTCAGAAGATTTATCCTTTTCAGCACTCTTGGATACTTCAGCAGTTTTGTCTTTTTCAGCATTCCTTGCCTTTTTGGAAATAGGCTCATCATCATCAATTCTGAACTCAGGGGGCAGATCAAGGCTGTTGGGAAAATCAGTGAATGTTTCAGCTTTTCTTTTGTTTCCTTTGGCCTTCTTAATCTTTCCTCTAGTTTGGACACCTTCAGTATCTTTGTCCAAACCAGATACCTCTCCTCCTGGTCTTTGCTGTAGCCTAACTCTTTCCTCTTGTGCTGAAGCCATTGAGTTCTTTAAGGCAATTGCTAACTGCTCTTCTTCATCCAAATCTTCTAAGTTCAGCACTGCTGGCTCTTTTCCTTTAACTTCAGAAACTTTGTCCTTTCCCTTGACTGGGCTTCCAATGACTAAGACACCTTTTGCTCTTGCTCTTTCCCTTTCCCCCTTTTTGGCAGCATCAAAACACTGGGGTTTGAGCTCACTCATTGTTGTAGCCATCAGGGATTGGGCTAGATTTAGAGATTTCATCTCTTCCAACAAATATACATTCTCATCATGTATATTCTGCATCTTATCACTGCTCAAGCTAAGGAAAGCTAGAACAGGCTTCATCTTTTGTTGGACAACCTCCTCCAAGGTTACTTTCAGAGATGCATCAAGTTGGGCCTTAAGAAGCTCAGTGAGGTTGGCCACTGCACCTTCAGCAATATTTTCCATCACCTCTTGGGAAAAATTTTCTGAGGCTGCTTTTACCATAGCAAGTCTTTGTTCCTCGGCTCTTTTTCTTTGCAATGCTGTCTTCTTTCCAAGTGCTTGTTTGACAGTTAGTCTGAGAGCTTTGACATTGGCATTGTGATTATCTCTCAGCAGCTTTTGTTCCTTCTTGACCTCCTCTGAGATGGATTCCATGGTGGATTTGGCTTTTTGAACTTCAGTGGAAATGGTTTGGAGACCAGTTTCCACACCACTAATCCTTGCTTCTAATGTGGGTAGCACCACATCTTCAGAGCCTGTTAGTCTCATCTCCACAGATGCTAGAGTTCTTCCTTGCTCATTCAATGCTCCTGAAGTTTCAGCATGAGCAGATTGGACTTGATGAGCCAAGGAGTCCAACTTCTCTGACTGCATTCCAAGCAAGGCTTGTGCTGAGCCTGTATCCACTTGGATGGGAGCATCTGTCAAGAACTCATCTGCAAATATTTGGTCAAGGGAAATACCTGCAATATTAGACAGATAAAAAATGTTAGGAAATAAACACTCATCACCCTCAATTTCTTTTGCATAAGACTCTGATACATCAGCAACCTTCTTCTCATTTTTAACTCTTTCTTTTCTTTCTTTATTTAAAATGTCCTCACCCAAGGAATCAGGCCTACTTTCATCAAGGGATTCTTGAAGTTCAGATTTGACTTCAAGAATAACCCGTCCTTCCTTACTTATACCACCCTCTATTTGTGGTACACTCACTATTGTTGGTCCCTGAACGAGTAGTGAATGGGATTAAAGTCTAGAGGGGAGGGGTGAATAGACTTTAAAACTTTTTCAAGAGTGTTGGGAACCACTTCTGATCTCTATGTCAGCTGGACTACAAGTCTGTTGGTCCAGATGACTATAGTGATCTGAATGAAGAGATTATATGCGGAATTATGGTAGGCCTTGTTTAGACTCGTTCTTTTTGTTCCTTTTGAAAATGCCAAGTTGTTTACTTAATGAAAATACTCAGTTGATGCTAGTTTGAAAGTTATGGCCTAGTTTTGAAGATAGTTGAAATCGCAGTATGCACTATATAAAATCTATGGAAATGACAATAATGTAAAGTGCAGAAAGATAAATAACACCAGGTTTATAGTGGTTCGGATATACGATGTTGGTCCCTGAACGAGTAGTGAATGGGATTAAAGTCTAGAGGGGAGGGGTGAATAGACTTTAAAACTTTTTCAAGAGTTGGGAACCTCTTCTGATCTCTATGTCAGCTGGACTGCAAGTCTGCTGGTCCAGATGACTATAGTGATCTGATAGAAGAGATTATATGCAGAATTATGGTAGGCCTTGTTTAGACTCGTTCTTTTGTTTCTTATGAAAGTGTTAACTTGGTTTTACTTAATGAAGATACACAGCTGATGCTGGTTTGAAGGTTATGGCCTTAGTTTAAGAATGTTGAAAACACAGTATGCACTATATAGAATAAATGGAAAGACAGAAATGTAAAGTGCAGAAAGGTAAATAACACCAGGTTTATAGTGGTTCGGATATACGATCCTACGTCCACTCTCACATCCTAACGTGATGTTTAATCCCTTTAATTTACCACAAATTACAAGGGTCTTGACCTTTATAGTCCCAAGGATAGGACTTTGAGATCTGAGCCGTCCTAACAGCTACGGTCTCCACAAGTGATTGTAAGCACTTGCACTTTGAGGGGTTCAAAAACTTTAACCTTTCGGTGAGGGTTTGGGGTTTTTGAAGTGTATCCAACTAATGGTTCAAGCTTATAAATTGCTTAACCACTTTGCCTAAAACAATTGATATACAATATGAACAGGTTTCAGGTTCTTATAGGTTGGATAGAAATCACTTAAGAGCTAAAAGTATTCTAAGGCTTTCTGGGCTCTTGGAGAATTCTTAGAACAGTATGACTTTAGCTTGTTTGCTTGTTTTGCTTGTTGAATTCTCTGTGTGATCTCGTACTTGTGATTTCTCATCCTCTTGTATTTATAATGGTGATTGCTTGCAACTAGCCGTTGGAGTTGACTAGCCGTTGGGACAATCTTTCCATATTGGCTTGATTCCTTGATTCCAGCTGCTTGATTGCTCCAATCCTGGGATCATGTCAATCTTCTAAATAAGGTAGGTCTTCATTTGAATTGCAAGATGACTTTGGGAATCAGCCGAGTCCTGGAAGAGTACATAGTCTTCTGATCTGTACTGCTAGTCTTCTGACTACTCTTCTGGCCTTAGGTCTTCTGTCTTCTGTTATCAGTCGAGTAGCACTCGTCTGATCTGAGGATTATTTATGCTGCTTTAGGCCATCTTCAATCTTGGACTCCATCAGATAAGTAGGTATACAAGCACCTTACTTAACTGGCCTTCAAGGATCTTCTAGTCTTCATGTCTTCTACTCTTCTCATCTTGAGGAAGCGCATGTAAGTCGGGACTGTGCCAATCAGCCGATATACATACAGTTGATTGCACAAGACTAGTCTAAGCTGTTCTATACAAGTCAGTTGATCCTATTACTTTTATAAACTCTAAGTGTTTTGGCCATCAAAACTATTCTAACATCAAGTGGGGCTTAGGGTAAATTTATATCCCAACAATTTCCCCCTTTTTGATGAAGCCAAAACTATATTTGATAAATGCTCTTAGTAAATAAGATAAGAGTTTATAAACTTCATAAAAGCTGTAGTATCTGATGAAGACAATGAGAGTTTGTCTTGAAAGCAAAGAGAACTAAACTTGATTAATATATAGAGTTTTTACAGATTACAAGTGATAGTTTCTTTAAAGCTTTTAAAGTAGTCTTCATCACGTCTTCTGATCTTTAGATGCGGAAAGCAAGGTAAGACGAGTTCGAACTTCTTCCATGTGCTTCAGGTCTGTAACATTCTCCTCTTCATACATCTTCTCTAGAATCCTTTTGACTTCAATCAAGTCTGTCCTTCCGGAGCTCAGAGTGGGAGGATCCCATTTAGGTTCTTCTGGAGTTAGGATTCTGCAGTTGTCAAGTTCTTTGGCTGTCTTGACTACTTCTTTCCAGAACTCTTGATCTTCAATGTTCATGAACTGATTGAACTGGAAGAATTCATCTTCATAGGTTGGGAGAGGGCCAAATTTTCTTACAATGTGGTGTTGAATTTGCCACTTCTTCTTCATAGGGTACCACCTTGGTAGCTCATCTTGAAGGGCTAAATAATCCACATAGTTGCTATCAAACACCAGGACCTTATCTTTCTGTGCCAGAGCATTTTCTTTCAATGCTTTGTCCTTGAGAGCTTTCCTGAGTTTGGCTATCTTCCTGTCAAATTTGGCTTTGACTGCTTTCGCATCTTTTAGCTTCTTCTGCTTAAGCTCTTGAGCTTCAAGCTCTTTTCTTTTCTTCAGCTCTAAAGCCTCTTTCTCTTCTGCAGTAGGCTCTGCTGGAGCTGTCTTCTTGCTTGATTTCTGAGCTTGCTCATCTGCTTGTTCATCTGCCTTTCTTTTCCTTGTCATCCTCTTTTCAGGGACTTTTTCTGTAGAGGCAGTGATCTGTAGACTCTTGGCAGGAGCTTGAGTGGGAGCTTGGGTGTCTTCTTGAGCAATTTCTTTGCCTTTGCCTTGCCTGCTCTTGATTTTGCTTGATAAACCACCCAAGATTTCATTCAGCTCATCTTGAGATACTACCATCACAGCTTGCTGTGCAGTAGCCTTCTCTAGAGCCTTTATCAATACATCTTCCCCCTTTTTTGGCTTCAGCAAGTGCAGCCGCAAAAGGCTTCATGGCATTCAGAATCTCCACTTTCAGAGTCTGTTGAAGGGCCATGGCATTGACTTTGCCAACATGGGTCAGATGAGTGATGCTGTGGTCTAGAATCTGAGCATGAGAGTTGGAGGAGGAGGCAGCTTCAAGTTTAGCTGTAAGTGCTTCCAATTTGGTTGCTGTCTCCTTCAGCTGAGTCTGAAGTTTCTCATTCTCTGCTGTAGCTGATTGGAGAAGAGCTCGACCTTCAGTAGCTCTTGCTTCAGTATCTTCAATTCTTTTCTTGTAGGTGTTTTCCATGCGGTTGACCTCATTAGTGTAGAGTTCAGCAAACTTGGTGGAATTGTCACCTGCCTTCTTCAGAATGCTGGTCAGATACTCACTTATCTGATTGTGAAGTGATTCTCCAAACTTGTCTTCAATGTCAATGATCTGGTCATGAAGACGAGTTCTCTGCTCCTTAACAGCCTTTTCAACATATCTTCCAAGTTGTAGGCCTAAACCTTTCTCAAAATGCAGGTCTATTGCAACCTTGACATGTGAGCATATGTCTGCTGTATAGTCAGCTGTTGAAGTAGAAGTTGAGGCAGTACCTTGAGGCTTTGGATGAACAATCAGGGCTTTGCCTCGTTCTTCAGCTGAAAGGTACTCTTCATTGAGGAATGAGGTAGTGGCCTTAACCAGGTGGGACATGATAGTGTCTCCTTTATCAATGAAGTGAGTTAGAGTATCCTTAGGCATGAAGTGATCAGGAATAATGATTACTTCTCTTTCAATCTCGGCTCTGTCAGCTGGTTCAGCTGAGTCTTCCGCAGGAACGGATGCAGCTGAGTCATTCACTTTTGCTGTGTCAGCTGTCTGCTGACCTGATATGCCTTTTGGGATAGAGGTATCATCAGTGGGAATTCCCAGAATCCTGTGGCATACTGCTGCAAGGGCCTCTTCTGGCAGCAGCTGAGCAAAAGATTTAACTTGAGCAACTTCTTTCTGCTCCATTTCCCAGTCGAGGAAATTAGCTTTTCCTCCCATTCCCTCCATGACCTCAATAAGGTCATCCACATCATCTCTTCTGAGTTCAATCCAGGTGCAGACTCTGAGAACTTGTTCAAACTGAACTGATTCCTCATCAATACCAGGAATGGTAGACTTGAGCAGGTTTGCTATCTTCATCCTCATTATCTTCTCCCTTGTGCACATAGGATAGTGCACCATTCTATACTGAGGTTGAGAGGGGCCTGCTTCATCCAGATCTGCTGGTGCCAAGTCTTCTGGTGCAGATGGGGTAGTGAGGATAGGGGATTGAGAGGTTGGAATGGTTTCCTCTGTTGTGTGAGTATCAGCAGGGATTTGGGAAGTGATATCTTCTTGATCTTCAGTGGACTGATCATCAGCAGGGTTTTAAGTCTGCTGATCTGGGACTATTTCTGCTTGAAGATCAGTAGATGGTTGGACATCTGCCATTTGAATATCAGCAGGGGTAGGCAAATGTGGCTCTGGGGTTGTTTGATGTTGAGCTTGTTCCTCTGCCGTGTGAGTATCAGCAGGGATTTGGATATTAGTGTTTGACGGTTCAGATAGGGTTGAATCATCAGAAGGGTGGAAGGAAGTAATAGGGGCTATGCTCTTGGGAGTAGGGAGCCTGGATTTCTTGGTTTTCTTAGTGAAAGAAGAATTGTTCTTCTTTCTCTTCTGACCCTTCGACAATTTAGAAGGAGTAAAAGTGAGAGAGGGATTAGAGGTACCTGCCTTCTTCAAGGGAGAGGCAGTTGGAGTGGCATCTGAATCAGATGGGGAGATGAGTCCTGATCTGATTAGAAATCGTCTCTGTGCTAAGGTCTGATTGTCATCATCATCATCCTCAGCAGCCTTCTCCTGAACCTCTTCTTTGGATGGCTCCTCTTCTTCTTCAGCAGAGTCATGAACAGACTCTTCTGCCTCCTTATCAACATCTTTGGAAGATGCTTCAGCCAACAGCTTCCTCTTTTCTTCTTTCAACCTTGCTGCCTCTGCAAGAGCTTCCTTTCTTAAGTAATACTTGGAGGTGTGGAAGGTCTTGTGAGGTCCCATCTTGTACTTCTTTGGGAGAATATCTGGAAGGATGATACTCAGCTTGTTGACAAAGCTGACTGTAGATGTGACCTTCCATTCTCTTGATTGAAGGTCCAAGGTAACCTTCTTGGCTTCAAGAGCAATCCTATTCAAGAATAGCCC
The DNA here is from genome assembly GCA_963675135.1 of Galeopsis tetrahit. NCBI lineage: Eukaryota > Viridiplantae > Streptophyta > Magnoliopsida > Lamiales > Lamiaceae > Galeopsis > Galeopsis tetrahit. Next base: position 39,864,558 of record OY776122.1, read on the forward strand.
TTGCCAATCTCCATCAATCTGATCCCAGATTGCGGCCATAACTCTAACTTTTAGAGTGGTAACAGCATCATGGCTAAAGGTGTTACCAAGCAACATCTTGCCTGCAATATCCATCAAGGTTTGGAATTTAGGTTCAAGTTGGGATTTCTTGAGCCCAGAGGTATCCTCAGCCTTGACCCTTCCATCAGTAAACATCTCCATATACTCCTTTTCTCTTCCCATGATGTAGGTAGAGATGTCTATCTCTCCTCTTGATAAGCCGAACAGTTCTTGAAGGATCTCCCTTGAGATCTCGACTCTGTGTCCACCCATGACACTTTCAACATGAGAATCCATCATCACTGCGTTTGCATAGAAGGTCAGCACATCTTGTTCATAGACATTTGTTGGTGCTGCTTCCATAAAATCACGAAGGTTGAGATTGATGCAGCGAAGAAGTATCTCCTTGTTCGCAGATGTATGTTTGCCCTTGAAGAACAGAGCATTCTCAGTGAATACTTTTCCTTCCTTACACCATTTTTGAGCATCTAAGGTGCCAGTACTCTTGGTCTTCTCGTCGTAAATTTTGATGATTCCCATTCTGGATGTTGAGTATTGAAAGTAGGAATGCTTTTGAAAGAATATTTCAGGACGAGAGAGATTTGAGAGTAATTGAGTATTGTGAGCGAAAGGGGTTTGGAAGAGGTTTAAGGGTTGTATATATACTCCAGCAGAAACTTGATCTAACGGTCAGATTAGATTTTAATGTGGAGTAGTGCCCAAGATTTTCCTTCTTTGAATCCGGGCCATTCCTTAAATTTGCCGGCTGAATTTGCCATTTGGCAACTGTTGACTTGCTGGCAATATGGTAATCAAGTATTAATGACATCATACCAAAAATAGCCGTTGTGACTAATTTTGTGGCAAGAATTGATCATCAAGGCCGTTTTCTATAAGTGAATTGCATTCCTTATATATGCCAATTTCTTTAATTACATTCATGAATGAATCTAGAATGAATTACATGATCAAAGATAGTCATTATACTCTAAAATAAGGTCTTCTTATCAGCAGAGTGAAGTCTTCTGATTTCAACGAAATGTCTGCTGATTTTTCTTGAAAGTCTTCTGGTCAGCTGAGTTGGTCTTCTGATCAGCTGAGTAGAGGATAAGTGTTTGCTGTAATGATCCAACCTGGATGGATCCTTCCAGCTTTATTGTGAGTGATGATCCAACTTGGTTTGATGGATCTTTCAGCTCCTTCTTTAAACCAAGTGGGACTAGCCTAGATGAAATCCCACTGGCTTAACTGCTCCTCACCATCGGATGTTCCTTATCATCAGATGGGATGTAGCATCTAATGTGTCCTTGTTGAATTTCTTCGCTTCTTTTGAAAGAGAAGGAAAGTTGGAAGAGGCTTCAATGGAGTGTGAAGAGAGGGCCATGGACTTGGTCTTCTTGACACCTTTTGACAAAATGGTCTTTGATAGCAAGCTCTCCATGTAGAACTTCCCCCTGGAGAAGAAGCTCTGCTTGCTGGCTACTTTGTCCTCTGCATCTCTTCTTCCTTTAGTTTTCAACAAGAACGTCTCTTCTTTCTTTAGTTTTCATAGGCATACTTATGTTGGATAACCCAAGTATGCTGATCTGCATCATGTTCTTCTTCTGGACAAATCTTCATATCCTTTACCCAAGACTTTGGTTGAGGGATGATCTCCATTCCATCTCTTCTCTCGATTATCTCCATACCTGAAACAAGAATAATAGTTAGTGATTTGTGTTCTTAGGTGTTCTCATAACTTCCTCCTTTTATAGAGGTAGAAATGAGGTAATGGAGCGTAAGATGACAAAAACTATAGAGTTGATAGGTCTGAATTTCTGAAAAGCTATTTCTTAAGATCAACAATGAGATTCTTGATCTAAGGGTTTACATTTAAAGAGGTTCAGACTCTATCTTATGGAATGCAGAATTTATAAATTTTTTGAACAAGAGTTATTTGGAGTCCGTACAGTGCATGTATATTGTTGAGTCGGTGAGGATGGTGTATTAATCCAACCAAGTATGACTCACCAATATACTGTATACTTGTATAGTGATGAAGTATTTTATGAAGAATAGTTTATTACTATACATAGATATACATTGCTTAAGTATAGATTATCAATTAACTCTATTGAAATCTACTGAATGTAAGTATGTAATGCGATGCAGATTATAGAGTATTTCATCAAGGTTTCTTAAGGTATCATTGATTCCCCCTTGATTAGATGACTCTATGTTTTCCCTCAGCTTTATTTGTCTTCACCGGGAAAAACTTACCTGAAGATGAGGGTGTCTATTCACCTCATCTGATCCTCCTAGTATGCTGCAATTGAATCAGCTGATCTTGAGTTCTTCATGAGCTTGGTTCCAAGAGTCCTAAACTATAGCATAGGGTCTTGAATCTTTCTTCAGCCAGGGGCTTAGGCAAGATGTCTGCTCTTTGGATATCTGTGTGAATTTTCTCCATCTTGATGTCCTTCTTTTCAAGGTGGTCTCTTATAAAATGGTGTCGAATGTCGACATGCTTGCATCTTGTGTGAAGGACTGGATTTTGAGTGATTGCTATGGCACTGCTGCTGTCACAGTAGATAGGAACTTCTCTTGCCTCTACATTGTAATCCTTGAGTTGTTGAACTAGCCAGAGCAGTTGACTACAACAACTTCCAGCTACCATATATTCTGCTTCAGTGGTGGAGGTTGCAACTGAAGTTTGCTTCTTTGAGAACCATGATATCAACTTGTTGCCTAGGAATTGACAGGTTCCAGATGTGGACTTGCTATCAATTCTACAACCTCTATAGTCTGAGTCAGAATAACCACTCAACTCTAGATTGTCATCAGCAGGGTACCATAGTCCTAGATTGACTGTTCCTTTTAGGTACTTGAGAATTTTCCTTAATGCTTCTAGATGACTCTGCTTTGGGTTTGCTTGAAACCTAGCACATACTCCTACAGCAAATGTTTTGTCTGGTCTGCTAGCTGTAAGATATAGTAGAGATCCAATAAGTGCTCTATATTCAGCTTGATCAACTACCTTTCCAGACTCATCTGGTTCCATCTTGAAAGATGTCATCATTGGAATTCTTGCAGTCTTGCTTTGTAGAGCTTTGAATCTTTCTAATACGCTTTTGGTGTATTTGGACTGATTGATGAAGATCCCTTCTGGACTCTGTTTGACTTGGAGTCCTAAGAAATAATTCATCTCACCCATCATACTCATTTCGAATTTTCCTTGCATAAGTTCAGAGAACTTCTTGCACATATCTTGATTGGGTGGTCCAAATATAATGTCATCTACATATATTTGCACCATTAGAATGTCTTCTCCTTCTTGTATTCTGAAAAGTGTTCTGTCAACATTGCCTTTTGTTGGGATGTAAATTCACCCTAAGCCCCACTTGATGTTAGAATAGTTTTGATGGCCAAAACACTTAGAGTTTATAAATGTAATAGGATCAGCTGACTTTGTATAGATCAGCTTAGACTAGTCTTGTGTGATCAACTGTATTGATATCAGCTGATTAGCACAGTCCCGGCTTACATGCGCTCCCTCAAGATGAGAAGAGTAGAAGACATGAAGACTAGAAGATCCTTGGAAACCAGATAAGTTAAGGTGCTTGTATACCTACCTATCTGGTGGAGTCAAAGATTGAAGATGGCCTAAAGCAGGACACAGAATTGCCAGATCAGAAGAGTTCTACTCGACTGATATCAGAAGACAGAAGACCTAAGGCCAGAAGAGTAGTCAGAAGACTAGTAGTACAAATCAGAAGACTATGTTATCTTCCAAGACTCGGCTGATTCCCAAAGTCATCTTGCATTTCAAATGAAGACCTACCTTATTTAGAAGATTGACATGATCTCAGGATTGAAGCAATCAAGCTTCTGGAATCAAGGAATCAAGCCATTATGGAAAGATTGCCCCAACGGCTAGTCAACTCCAATGGCTGGTTGCAAGCAATCACCACTATAAATACAAGAGGATGAGAAATCACAAGTACGAAGTCACAACGAGAGAATTCAACAAACTTAGCAAGCAATCAAGCTAAAGCCATATTGTTCCAAGAGTTCTCAAAGAGCCAGAATCCATTAGATTATCCATAGCTCTTAAGTGATTTCTATCCAACCCTTAAGAACCTGAAACCTGCTCATATTGTATATCATTTGTTTTAGGCAAAGTGGTTAAGCAAATTATAAGCTTGAACCATTAGTTGGATACACTTCAAAAACCCCAAACCCTCTCCAAAAGGTTAAAGTTTTTGAAACCCTCAAAGTGCAAGTGCTTACAATCACTTGTGGAGACCGTAGCTGTTAGGACGGCTCAGATCTCAAAGTCCTACCCTTGGGACTATAAAGGTCAAGACCCTTGTAATTTGTGGTAAATTAAAGGGATTAAACATCACGTTAGGACGTGAGAGTGGACGTAGGATCGTATATCCGAACCACTATAAACCTGGTGTTATTTACTTACTGCTCTTTACATTTCTGCATTTACACATATTATTATCTAGCGCATACTGTGATTTCAACATTCTTCAAAACAAGGCCACAACTTTCAAACCAGCATCAGCTGAGCACTTTCATTAAAGAAAACAAGTTAACACTTTCTTAAGAAACCATAAGAACGAGTCTAATCAAGGCCTACCATAATTCCGCATATAACCTCCTCTATCAGATCACTATAGTCATCTGGACCAGCAGACTTGTAGTCCAGTTGACATAGCAATCAGAAGAGGTTCCCAACCCTATTGAAAAAGTTTTAAAGTATATTCACCCCTCCCCTCTAGACTTTAATCCCATTCACTACTCGTTCAGGGACCAACAAGTGGTATCAGAGCAGTGGTTCTAACGGACTACTGTCTCTAGATTATCAGAAGACGTGAGGGAGTCTCTCTGTAGTCCTCTTGAACAGATCTCTTTCTTTTGAAAAGAAAAACTTGTTTTCGAAAATTCATACAGCATGAGTGCTAATATGCGTAAGTTGCCTAAGTTTTCAGTGGAGGATTATGATTACTGGAAGATCAGGATGAGGAAGAATCTCACATCAGTCCACTACAAGATGTGGTCAGTAATCACCGAAGGCCCAATCACCATCATGGCAGTCAACACTGCAAATGGTGATCCAGAAGTTCCAGTTGGAGAACTAGCCCCCAAGCCAATGAAGGATCTCACACCAGAAGAGATGAAGCAGTCAAATCTTGACAGCATTGCTCAAGATTACATCATGCAAACTCTCCCAAATGAGTACATTGCAAAAGTAATCAACTGTGAAACATCTAAGGAAATGTGGGATGCTCTAGCACTTCTCTGTGAAGGAACCGAGCTGATTAAGGAGAGCAAGTTGACAACAGCAGTCAAGAAGTTTGAACATTTCAAAATGCAACCAAAAGAGTCTATTGATCAATTAGACAATAGATTTACCAAGATCATCAATGAGATAGAATCTCTGGGCAAGAAATATACAAATAGAGAGAAAAATCTAAAGATCTTAGACTCTCTAACCAAGAAATGGAGACTCAAGAAGACCATCATCAAAGATACTCAAGATATCAAGGAGTGCTCTGCACAGACTCTATTTCAGAATCTAAAAGCTCATGAATATGATCTTGAAAGAGAAGAAAACTCAGGAAATGATGAACCTATTGCAACCCCATCTACTTCCAAGACTGTAGCTTTCAAAGCAGCAAATACAAAAGCTGCAAGCACCTCATCTAGCAAGACCTCTCTGAAAACAGAAGACTTTGAAGGATCAGACATGAGTCTGAAAGAGCAAATGGCCCTTATGATCAAAAGGTTCGAAAGGATGAACACTCTCAACAGCAAATATAGAAAATTCTATAGAAACTACAAAGATAGAAGAGCCAGTTCACCCTCTAGAGGCTCCAGAGAAAGAACACCAGAAAGGTATCCTAGAAAGGATATGGAGTCATCTGACAGCCGAGGCCCCAGAAAAAGAGATGCCACTCCTCCAAGGAAAGGCAGTTCAAATCAAAAAACTGGAGCATGCTTCAATTGTCGTAAACCAGGACACTATGTCTATGAATGCCCTGAGCTGGATGACAAAGAAGAAAGAAGGCCAAGGAGAGACAGAAGAAATTCAGATAAGCAAGCAATGGTGACTGAAGAATCTGAATATCAAAGTGATGAACTTCCTACATCACCAGACTGTCAAATCTACTCAGATGATTCAGATGATCTAGCTATGATGGCCATAGGAGAAAATGAGGTAGATTCCTACACTACTACTTTCCATTCACCTATTTTCTCACAAACAGATGACATAAACTCATCTGAAGGCGAATCAGAAGACACCTATTATCAATCGTTAAGAAAGGTAAAAGGTGATCTGGATATTGCCACTAGAGCCTTTATAGAAGTGGAAGAGGAGAATAAGGATTTAAGGAAAGAAATTGCTAGGTTGAAGAAGGTTAAGTTTGATAACACCCCTGAGTTAGTCACCATGAATGAAAGGCTGACCAAAGAAGTGGAACTTCTTAAGGAAGAAAATACCACAACAACTCAGTTGTATGAGGGGATGTTAGAAACTCAAGCCTTAGAAACCAAGGAATTTCGTATACTACAATCTAAGTTCGATGACCTCTTCCAAGCACACAAGCTCTTAGAAAAGGAGAAGGAATGCCTAGATCAAAAGATATCAGAGTTCAATAAAGCTTCGACTACTATTGAAAGTATCTCTGAATATTATAGATCAAATGGCAATAAGATGGGTTTTGGCTATGAACTTAATCCATCAACATCCTCTCCAGCTGGGGGTAGTACACCTAACAAGTGCACTACTCAGACATATGAACAGGGTGAGTGTTCTAAACACAATGAACCCAATATGAACCAAAAGGCATCTGTACCAACTAAAGCTAACTACTCCAACACCAAAAATGATAAAAGAAAAGTTAATCCCAAACCTGTACAGAGGAACAGCAAACAGTCTAGACCATCTCGTCTAAGACAGTCTCAGCTGTATGCTGCTCCAGCCAAGAAGAAGAAATCTTCTTCAAACAAATCTGTTCTCTTTGCACCCCCTATATCTTATGATATTGTGAGAACAGAGGAGTATGGTCCATATAATCGTGTGCATCGTCCAGCTAATGCACCCAGGCCGAATGTAACTAGTCAAAAGATAATGTATGTACACTCCTATAAAGGAAAACCTTTTGACTATTACTTAGCTGACACAAACAACAAATCAGATCAGTCCAAGGTGTTAACTGGTAAGATTTGGTTCTGTGATGCCCGAGGGAAACAACTCAAGTGCTCAAGGTTGTTCAAACGACCAATGTATATGTGGGTTCCCAAGGGTAGTACTAACACCCAAGGACCCAAAACAAAATGGGTACCTAAGACTTAACCTTTCTTGCAGGAAAGGAGGGACCTATACAGAAAAGGAGGTCTAGCAGGAGAAATATGGTACATAGATAGTGGATGCTCAACCCATATGACTGGAACCAAAGACCTGCTGACCAACTACACAGAAAAGAAAGGTCCAAAAGTCTTCTTTGGTGATAACGCGCACGGTAACACAAAAGGATATGGCACCCTTAGAAATGGTGACATTGAGGTACATGATGTATCTTATGTAGAAGGTCTTAAGTTTAATTTATTATCTGTTTCTCATTTTTGTGACACTGGTTATTCAGTTAAATTCTCTAAAGATGAGTGTCTCATAAGTGATAAAAGAACAAAACAAAACCTTCTAACAGGATCTAGAAAGGGAAGTATGTATCTTGCAAATTGGAACAGCTGTCCTAAGGATACATGTCTACTTGTGAAAAGCCCTAAAGATGTCAGCTGGCTATGGCACAAACGTCTTAGTCATCTGAACTTTAAGACTATGAACAAGTTAGCAAGGGAATCCCTAGTTGATGGTCTGCCTAATGAACTTTACTGTAAAGATCAGGTCTGTGATGCATGTCAACAAGGAAAGCAAACAAAGGTCTCCTTCAAAACCAAGAAGACAGCATCAACCAGCAAAGTTCTTGAACTGCTCCACATGGATCTTTTTGGACCAATCACACCAACCACACTAACAGGGAGGAAGTACACTCTTATTGTTGTAGATGACTACTCCAAGTTTACTTGGGTTATCTTCTTATACAAGAAGAGTGAAACTTAGAAGAAGCTTCCTGAACTATTAAAGAGGATCCAAGTAGAGAAAGGAGAACCTATTGTGAAAATTAGAAGTGACAAAGGCACTGAATTTATTAACTCTTATATTATTGCATACTGTACTTCTAATGGTATTCAGCATGAGACAAGTGCAGCAAGAACACCACAACAAAATGGTGTAGCTGAGAGAAGAGTCAGAACACTCAAAGAAGCTGCAAGAACACTCCTTGCTGAATTCTCCACTCCTAAGAAGCTTTGGGCAGAAGCTATCAACACAGCTTGTCACACTCAAAACAGGTCAGGTATTCACAAAATCCATGAGAAAACCCCATATGAACTGTGGAAAGGAAGAAAACCTAGAGTATCTTACTTTCATATATTTGGTTGTAAGTGTTTCATTCACAACAATGGGAAAAGTAAGTTGAATGCTTTTGATGCCAAAGCAGATGAGGGGATATTCTTGGGATACTCCTCAACTAGCAAAGCATTTAGGGTATTCAACAAACGTACCCTTCTTGTGGAAGAAACACCTCATGTTGTTTTTTATGAATCTTGTGAAAAGAGTGCAGTAGAAACAACCTCAGCTGCAGATCAGATGAAGAAACTAGTGATCAAGACGAGGTCTGATGAGTTTATTGAAGTCAATGAACCATTTCCTGAAGAACCAGAGGAAGATAAGCCACACAGACCAGTCACTAGATCTCAAACTCAAGCTGAGCAAGTTATCCACAATCAAGATGCAACAATCCCAAATGCAAGGGGGAATGATCTCTTTGACACACAAGACACAGATGATGATCGACCTAATCAAGTCAACCCTCCTGATGGCACTAGAACAGATGAGAATCCAAGCTCATCCGATACAAATACACCTGTGAGACATACATGGAGAAATAATCATCCATCAAATCTCATCTTAGGAGGAGCAGACTCAGGTGTCAAGACCAGAAGACAACTGAATCAGAACCCCCAATCATCTATGTTCTGCTGGTGTGCTTTCCTCTCCAACATTGAACCAGTTGACATAGAAGAAGCAATGACTGATAGCAATTGGATCACTGCTATGCAAGAGGAACTAAACCAATTCGAAAGAAATGAAGTCTGGGAATTGGTAGATCGTCCTGAAAACCACAATGTAATAGGAACAAAGTGGGTATTCAAGAATAAAAAGGACGAGAATGATGTGATAACTAGAAATAAAGCAAGGCTAGTTGCAAAAGGATACTCACAATCTGAAGGATTTGACTATGATGAAACCTTTGCTCCAGTAGCCAGATTAGAAGCCATTCGACTGTTTCTAGCTTATGCATCACATATGGACTTCAAGGTATACCAAATGGATGTCAAGAGTGCTTTTCTAAATGGTATTCTGGTAGAAGAAGTGTATGTAGAGCAGCCCCCAGGATTTGAAAAAGGAGACCAAGTATATCGTCTGAAGAAGGCTCTCTATGGTCTGAAACAAGCTCCCAGAGCCTGGTATGACACATTGTCACAATTCCTATTTGACAATGGTTACACAAAAGGCAATGTTGACAGAACACTTTTCAGAATACAAGAAGGAGAAGACATTCTAATGGTACAAATATATGTAGATGATATTATATTTGGATCACCCAATCAAGAGATGTGCAAGAAGTTCTCTGAACTTATGCAAGGAAAATTCGAAATGAATATGATGGGTGAGATGAATTATTTCCTAGGACTTCAAGTCAAGCAGAGTCCAGAAGGGATCTTCATCAACCAGTCCAAATATACCAAGAGTCTACTAGAAAGATTCAAAGCTCTACAAAGCAAGACTGCAAGGATTCCTATGATGACATCTTTCAAAATGGAACCAGATGAGTCTGGAAATGCAGTTGATCAAGCTGAATATAGAGAACTGATAGGATCTCTACTATATCTTACAGCTAGCAGACCAGACATAACATTTGTTGTAGGAGTATGTGCTAGGTTTCAAGCAAACCCAAAGCAAAGTCATCTAGAAGCAGCAAGGAAAATCCTCAAGTACCTAAAAGGAACAGTCAATCTAGGACTATGGTACCCTGCTGATGACAATCTAGAGTTGAGTGGTTATTCTGACTCAGACTATGGAGGATGTAGAATTGATAGGAAATCCACCTCTGGAACCTGTCAATTCCTAGGCAACAAGCTGATATCATGGTTCTCAAAGAAGCAAACTTCAGTTGCAACCTCCACCACTGAGGCAGAATATATGGCAGCTGGAAGTTGTTGTAGTCAGCTGCTCTGGCTAGTTCAACAACTCAAGGATTACAATGTAGAGGCAAGAGAAGTCCCTATCTATTGTGATAGCAGCAGTGCCATTGCCATCACTCAAAATCCAGTTCTTCACACAAGATGCAAGCATGTTGACATTCGACACCATTTTATAAGAGACCACCTTGAAAAGAAGGACATCAAGATGGAGAAAATTCACACACATATCCAAAGAGTAGACATCTTGACTAAGCCCCTAGCTGAAGAAAGATTCAAGACCCTATGCTATAGCTTAGGACTCCTGGATCCAAGCACATGAAGAGCACAAGATCAGCTGAAGACCTCAGCTGATACATTTGCAGCAGACTAGGAGGATCAGATGAGGTGAATAGACACCCTCATCTTCAGGTAAGTTTTTCCCAATGAAGACAAATAGAGCTGAGGGAAAACATAGAGTTATCTAATCAAGGGGGGGGGGGGGGAGGGAATCAAAGATACCTTAAGAATCCTTGATGAAATACTCTATAATCTGCATTGCATTATATACTTATATTCAGAAGACTTGAATAGAGTTAATTGGTAATCTATACTTAAGCAATGTATATCTATGTACAGTACTAAACTATTCTTCATAAAATACTTTATCACTATACAAGAATACAGTATATTAGTGAGTCATACTTGGTTGGATTAATACACCATCCTCACCGACTGAACAGTATACATGCACTGTACGGATTCCAAATAATTCTTATTCAAGAATCTATAAAATCTGCATTCCATAGGATAGAGTCTGAATCTCTTTAAATGTAAACCCTTAGATCAAGAATCTCATTGTTGATCTTAAGAAATTGCTTTTCAGAAACTCAGACCTATCAACTCCATAATATTTGTCATCTTATGCTCCATTACCTCATTTCTACCTCTATAAAAGGAGGAAGTCATGAGAATACCTAAGAACACAAACCACTAACTATTCTAATTGTTTCAGGTATGGAGATAATCGAGAGAAGAGATGGAATGAAGATCATCCCTCAACCAAGATATTGGGTGAAGGAGATGAAGATTTGTCCAGAAGTTGAAGATGATGCAGATTAGCATACTTGGGTTATCCAACATAAGTATGCCCATGAAAGCTAAAGGAAGAAGAGACGTTCTTGTTGAAAGCTAAAGGAGGAAGAGATGCAGAGGACAAAGTAGCAAGCAAGCAGAGCTTCTTCTCCAGGGGGAAGTTCTACATGAAGAGCTTGTTATCAAAAGCTACTGTGTCTAAACAGAACATGAAGGCTGCGTCCATGGCCCTCTCTTCAACTCCATAGAAGCCCCCTTCAATCTTCCTTCCCCTTCAAAAGAAGCGAAGAAATTCAACAAGGACACATTTGATGCTACATCCCATCTGATGATGAGGAACATCCGATGGTGAGAAGCAGTTAAATCAGTGGGATTTCATCTAGGCTAGTCCCACTTGATTTAAAGAAGGAGCTGAAAGATCCATCAAACCAGGTTGGATCATCACTCACAATAAAGCTGGAAGGATCCATCCAGGTTGGATCATCACAGCAAACACCGTTTCCTCTACTCAGCTGATCAGGAGGCCAACTCAGCTGACCAGAAGACTTTCAAGGAAAATCAGCAGACATCTTGAAGAAATCAGAAGACATCACCCTGCTGATCAGATCACTTCAATTTAGAGTATAATGACTACCTTTGATCATGTAATTCATTCTAGATTTATTCCTGAATGTAATTAAATCAGTTGGCTTATATAAGGAATGCAATTCTCTTATAAAAAACGGCCTTGATGATCAATTCTTACCATAAATTAGTCACAACGGCTATTTTTGGTAATGATGTCATTAATACTCAAGTACCATATTGCCAGCAAATCAACAATTGCCACATGGCAAAATCAGCCGGCAAATTTAAGGGATGACCAGAAATCAAAGAAGGAAATCTTGGGCTCTACTCCAAAATTAAAACCAAATCTGACCGTTAGATCAAAAATTGTTGGAGTATATATTCACACCCTTAAAACCTCTCCCAAACCCTTTCGCTCACATTACTCAATTACTCTCAATACTCTATCTCGTTCTGCAAATTTCATTCAAGCTCTCAAACCCTAACATTCAAACTCTACTATGGCAATCATTGAAATCTACGACGAGAAGACCAAGAGCACTGGCACCTTGGATGCTGCAAAGTGGTCCAAGGAAGGGAAGATTTTTACGGAAAACGCTCTGTTTTTCAAAGGCAAGCACACAGATGAGAACAAGGAGATATTGCTTAGGTGCGTCAATCTTAAACTCAGAGACTTCCTGGAAGCAGCACCGACTAATGTTTATGAACAAGACGTGCTGGCATTCTATGCAAACGCTGTGATGAAGGGTTCCCATGTTGAAAGTGTCATGAGTGGGCACAAGGTCAAGATTACCAGAGAAATCCTTCAGGAATTGTTTGGCTTGTCAAGGGGGAAAATAAATATTTCCAACTACATAATGGGTAGAGAAAAGGAATATATGGAGATATTTACAAATGGACGGATCAAGGCTGAGAACGCATCTGGGATCAAGAAATCCCAACTTGAACCAAAATTCCAAACCTTGATGGACATTGCAGGGAAGATGTTGCTTTGTAACACATTCAGTCATGATGCTGTTACTACTTTAAAGATTCGAGTTATGGCTGCAATCTGGGATCAGATTGATGGAGACTGGCAAAGACTATTCTTAGAAAGAATTTCCCTTGAGGCAAAGAAAGTCACTTTGGACTTACAATCGAGGGTATGGAAGGTGGCGGCTACAGTCAGCTTTGTCAACAAGCTAAGCATCATCCTTCCAGATATTCTCCCAAAGAAGTACAAGATGGGACCTCATAAGACCTTCCACACCTCCAAGTATTATTTGAGAAAGGAAGCTCTTGCTGAGGCAGCAAGGTTGAAAGAAGAGAAGAGGAAGCTGTTGGCTGAAGCATCTTCTACAGATGTTGCAGAGGAGGCAGCAAAAGAGTCTGCTCATGACTCTGCTGAAGAAGAAGAGGAGCCATCCAAAGAAGAGGCTCAGAAGAAGGCTGCTGAGGATGATGATGACAATCAGACCTTAGCACAAAGATGATTTCTAATCAGATCAGGACTCATCTCCCCATCTGATTCAGATGCCACTCCAACTGCCTCTCTTTTGAAGAAGGCAGGTATCTCTAACCCCTCTCTCACTTTTACTCCTTCTAAATTATCGAAGGGTCAGAAGAGAAAGAAGAACAATTCTTCTTTTACCAAAAAGTCCAAGAAATCGAGGCTTCCTACTCCCATGTTAATAGCCCCGATTGCGTCATTCAACCCTTCTGATGATTTAAACCTATCTGACTCCACAAACACTGATATCCAAATCCCTACTGATACTCACACAGCAGAGGAACAAGCCCAATATCAAACAACTCCAGAACCACATTTACCTACCCCTGTTGACATTCACTTGGCAGATATCTAAGAACATCATTCACAACCTGAACATATCACTTCCCAAATCCCTGCTGATACTCACACAGCAGAGGAAACCATTCCAACCACTCAATCCCCTATCCTCACTACCCCATCTGCACCAGAAGACTTGGCACCAGCAGACCTGGATGAAGCAGGCCCCTCTCAACCTCAGTATAGCATGGTGCACTATCCTATGTGCACAAGGGAGAAGATAATGAGGATGAAGATAGCACACCTGCTCAAGTCTACTATTCCTGGCATTGATGAGGAATCAGTTCAATTTGAACAGATACTGCGAGTCTGTACTTGGATTGAACTCCGGAGAGATGATGTGGATGACCTCATTGAAGTTATGGAGGGAATGGGAGGAAAGGCTAACTTCCTCGACTGGGAAATGGAGCAAAAAGAAGTTGCTCAGGTCAGTTCATTCACTGAGCTGTTACCCACAGATTCTCTGACTAAGGTATGTCGAAAGATTCTAGGAGTCCCCTTTGAAGAACCCTGTGTACCAGAATCAACTGCAGAATACACAGCTGCATCAGCTGGAGATGAGCCAAAAGAAAAAGAAGTGGTGTTTGTTCCATCTCACTTCTTTCCTAAACATGAGCTTGATCACTTCATCTATCAACCTCATCAAAGGAATGGACGATTGTTTGCTCGTCTGGTAGATGTTACATCGGACTTTCTACAAGAAGGTTATCTTACTGCGGAAGAAAAAGGAATGACCCTAGTTGTCTACAACCAGCCTCCCATTTCTGCACTTCCCAAGGAAGCTCAAAGTATTGCCTCTCCCTCCACTTCGTCTGTCGATATTCGAGCAGATGTGTGTGCTCAGATCAAGGAAGCAATTGACACACACTTCGCCAAAGGACTAGGCATGCAGCTGGGCAGATTCGTGAACAGAAGACTAGTCTCACCGAACAAATCCTTGACATAGATGACAAGTTCGGTGAAGCACTTCACAATCAGCTAGAAGAGTATCTCAACTTAGAAATGAAGAAATCAGCGGACAGAACCCAGAAGTTTACTGATCTCTATTCCAATGAGATCAACCGCTTAGAGAGCTTCTACAAAAACAGGCTAGATGATGCTGAAGCAAGAACAAATGAAGGTCAAACCCTTCTCAAGACAGCTGCAGCAGAGAATGAGAAACTGCAGACTCAGCTGAAGGAGACAGCAACAAAATTGGAAGCACTTACAGCCAAACTTGAAGCCTCCTCCTCCAACTCTCATGCTCAGATTCTAGAACACAGCATCACTCATCTGACCCATGTTGGCAAAGTCAATGCCATGGCTCTACAACAGACTCTGAGAGTGGAGATTCTGAATGCCATGAAGCCTTTTGCGGCTGCACTTGCTGAAGCCAAAAAGGGGGAAGATGTATTGATAAAAGCTCTAGAGAAGGCTACTGCACAGCAAGCTGTGATGGTAGTATCTCAAGATGAGCTGAATGAAACCTTGGGTGGTTTAAAAAGCAAAATCAAGAGCAAGCAAGGCAAAGGCAAAGAAATTGCTCAGGAAGACACCCAAGCTCCCACTCAAGCTCCTGCCAAAAGTCTACAGATCACTGCCTCTATAGAACAAGTTCCTGAGAAGAGGATGACAAGGAAAAGGAAGGCAGATGAGCAGGCAGATGACCAAGCTCAGAAGTCAAGGAAGAAGTCAGCTCCAGCAGAGCCTACTATAGAAGAGAAAGAGGCTTTAGAGCTGAAGAAAAGAAAAGAGCTTGAAGCTCAAGAGCTTAAGCAGAAGAAGCTAAAAGATGCGAAAGCAGTCAAAGCCAAATTTGACAGGAAGATAGCCAAACTCTGGAAAGCTCTCAAGGACAAAGCATTGAAAGAAAATGCTCTGGCACAGAAAGATAAAGTCCTGGTGTTTGATATCAACTATGTGGATTATTTAGCCCTTCAAGATGAGCTACCAAGGTGGTATCCTCTGAAGAAGAAGTGGCAAATTCAACACCACATTGTAAGAAAATTTGGCCCTCTCCCAACCTATGAAGATGAATTCTTCCAGTTCAATCAATTCATGAACATTGAAGATCAAGAGTTTTGGAAAGAAGTAGTCAAGACAGCCAAAGAACTTGACAACTGCAGAATCCTAACTCCTGAAGAACCCAAATGGGATCCTCCCACTCTGGATTCTGGAAGAACAGATTTGATTGAAGTCAAAAGGATTCTAGAGAAGATCTATGAAGAGGAGAATGTTACAGACCTGCAGCACATGGAAGAAGTTCGAACACGTCTGTACCTTGCATTCCGCATCTGAAGATCAGAAGACCTGATGAAGACTACTTTCAAAGTTTTAAAGAAACTATTACTTGTAATCTGTAAAAGCTCTAAATATAATCAAGTTTAGTTCTCTTTGCTTTCAAGACAAACTCTCATTGTCTTCATCAGATGCTTCAGTTTTTATGAAGTTTATAAACTCTTATCTTAATTTCTAAGAGCATTTATCATATATAGTTTTGGCTTCATCAAAAAGGGGGAAATTGTTGGGATGTAAATTCACCCTAAGCCCCACTTGATGTTAGAATAGTTTTGATGGCCAAAACACTTAGAGTTTATAAATGTAATAGGATCAGCTGACTTTGTATAGATCAGCTTAGACTAGTCTTGTGTGATCAACTGTATTGATATCAGCTGATTAGCACAGTCCCGGCTTACATGCGCTCCCTCAAGATGAGAAGAGTAGAAGACATGAAGACTATAAGATCCTTGGAAACCAGATAAGTTAAGGTGCTTGTATACCTACCTATCTGATGGAGTCAAAGATTGAAGATGGCTTAAAGCAGGACAAAGAATTGGCAGATCAGAAGAGTTCTACTCGACTGATATCAGAAGACAGAAGAACTAAGGCCAGAAGAGTAGTCAGAAGACTAGTAGTACAAATCAGAAGACTATGTTATCTTCCAAGACTCGGCTGATTCCCAAAGTCATCTTGCATTTCAAATGAAGACCTACCTTATTTAGAAGATTGACATGATCTCAGGATTGAAGCAATCAAGCTTCTGGAATCAAGGAATCAAGCCATTATGGAAAGATTGCCCCAACGGCTAGTCAACTCCAATGGCTGGTTGCAAGCAATCACCACTATAAATACAAGAGGATGAGAAATCACAAGTACGAAGTCACAACGAGAGAATTCAACAAACTTAGCAAGCAATCAAGCTAAAGCCATATTGTTCCAAGAGTTCTCAAAGAGCCAGAATCCATAAGATTATCCATAGCTCTTAAGTGATTTCTATCCAACCCTTAAGAACCTGAAACCTGCTCATATTGTATATCATTTGTTTTAGGCAAAGTGGTTAAGCAAATTATAAGCTTGAACCATTAGTTGGATACACTTCAAAAACCCCAAACCCTCTCCAAAAGGTTAAAGTTTTTGAAACCCTCAAAGTGCAAGTGCTTACAATCACTTGTGGAGACCGTAGCTGTTAGGACGGCTCAGATCTCAAAGTCCTACCCTTGGGACTATAAAGGTCAAGACCCTTGTAATTTGTGGTAAATTAAAGGGATTAAACATCACGTTAGGACGTGAGAGTGGACGTAGGATCGTATATCCGAACCACTATAAACCTGGTGTTATTTACTTACTGCTCTTTACATTTCTGCATTTACACATATTATTATCTAGTGCATACTGTGATTTCAACATTCTTCAAAACAAGGCCACAACTTTCAAACCAGCATCAGCTGAGGACTTTCATTAAAGAAAACAAGTTAACACTTTCTTAAGAAACCATAAGAACGAGTCTAATCAAGGCCTACCATAATTCCGCATATAACCTCCTCTATCAGATCACTATAGTCATCTGGACCAGCAGACTTGTAGTCCAGTTGACATAGCAATCAGAAGAGGTTCCCAACTCTATTGAAAAAGTTTTAAAGTCTATTCACCCCTCCCCTCTAGACTTTAATCCCATTCACTACTCGTTCAGGGACCAACACCTTTTGTGTAACCATTGTCAAGTAGGAATTGTGACAATGTGTCATACCAGGCTCTGGGAGCTTGCTTCAGACCATAGAGAGCCTTCTTCAGACGATATACTTGATCTCCTTTTTCAAATCTTGGAGGCTGCTCTACATACACTTCTTCTACCAGAATACCATTTAGAAAAGCACTCTTGACGTCCATTTGATATACCTTGAAGCCCATATATGATGCATAAGCTAGAAATAGTCGAATGGCTTCTAATCTGGCTACTGGAGCAAAGGTTTCATCATAGTCAATTCCTTCAGATTGTGAGTATCCTTTTGCAACTAGCCTTCCTTTATTTCTAGTTATCACATCATTTTCGTCCTTTTTATTCTTGAATACCCACTTTGTTCCTACTACATTGTGGTTTTCAGGACGATCTACCAATTCCCATACTTCATTTCTTTCGAATTGGTTTAATTCATCTTGCATAGCAATGATCCAATTGCTATCTGTCATTGCTTCTTCTATGTCAGCTGGTTCAATGTTGGACAAGAAAGCACACCAGCAGAACATAGATGATTGGGGGTTCTGATTCAGTTGTCTTCTGGTCTTGACACCTGAGTCTGCTCCTCCTAAGATGAGGTTTGATGGATGGTTGTTTCTCCATGTATGTCTCACAGGAGTATCTGCATTAGATGAGCTTGGATTCTCATCTGTTCTAGTGCCATTCAGGAGGGTTGACTTGATTAGGTCGATCATCATCTGTATATTGTGTGTCAAAGAGATCATTCCCCCTTGCATTTGGGATTGTTGCATCTTGATTATGGACAGCTTGCTCAGTTTGAGTTTGAGATCTAGTGACTGGTCTGTGTGGTTTATCCTCCTCTGGTTCTTCAGAAAATGGTTCATTGACTTCAATAAACTCATCAGACCTGGTTTTGATCACTAGTTTTTTCATCTGATCTGCAGCTGAGTCTGTTTCTACTGCATTCTTTTCACAAGATTCATCAAAAACAACATGAGGTGTTTCTTCCACAAGAAGGGTTCGTTTGTTGAATACTCTAAATGCTTTGCTAGTTGAGGAGTATCCCAAGAATATCCCCTCATCTGCTTTGGCATCAAAAGCATTCAACTTACTTTTCCCATTGTTGTGAATGAAACACTTACAACCAAATATATGAAAGTAAGACACTCTAGGTTTTCTTCCTTTCCACAGTTCATATGGGGTTTTCTCATGGATTTTGTGAATACCTGACCTGTTTTGAGTGTGACAAGCTGTGTTGATAGCTTCTGCCCAAAGCTTCTTAGGAGTGGAGAATTCAGCAAGGAGTGTTCTTGCAGCTTCTTTGAGCGTTCTGACTCTTCTTTCAGCTACACCATTCTGTTGTGGTGTTCTTGCTGCACTTGTCTCATGCTGAATACCATTAGAAGTACAATAGGCAATAATATAAGAGTTAATAAATTCAGTGCCTTTGTCACTTCTGATTTTCACAATTGGTTCTCCTTTCTCTACTTGGATCCTCTTTAATAGTTCAGGAAGTTTCTGCTGAGTATCACTCTTCTTGTATACGAAGAAAACCCAAGTAAACTTGGAGTAGTCATCTACAACAATGAGAGTATACTTCCTCCCTGTAAGTGTAGTTGGAGTGACTGGTCCAAATAGATCCATGTGAAGCAATTCAAGAGCTCTGCTGGTTGATGCTGTCTTCTTGGTTTTGAAGGAGACCTTTGTTTGCTTTCCTTGTTGACATGCATCACAGACCCGATCTTTACAGTAGAGTTCATTAGGCAGACCATCAACTAAGGATTCCCTTGATAACTTGTTCATAGTCTTAAAGTTCAGATGACTAAGACGTTTGTGCCATAGCCAGCTGACATCTTTAGGGCTCTTCACAAGCAGACATGTATCCTTAGGACAGTTGTTCCAATTTGCAAGATACATACTTCCTTTTCTAGTTCCTGTTAGAAGGTTTTGTTTTGTTCTTTTATCACTTATAAGACACTCATTTTTAGAGAATTTTACTGAGTAACCGGTGTCACAAAAATGAGAAACAGATAATAAATTAAACTTTAAACCTTCTACATATGATACATCATGTACCTCAATGTCACCATTTTGAAGGGTGCCATATCCTTTTGTGTTACCGTGCGCGTTATCACCAAAGAAGACTTTTGGACCTTTCTTTTCTGTGTAGTTGGTCAGCAGGTCTTTGGTGCCAGTCATATGGGTTGAGCATCCACTATCTATGTACCATATTTCTCCTGCTAGACCTCTCTTTTTGTATAGGTCCCTCCTTTCCTGCAAGAAAGGTTAAGTCTTAGGTACCCATTTTGTCTTGGGTCCTTGGGTGTTAGTACTACCCTTGGGAACCCACATATACATTGGTCGTTTGAACAACCTTGAGCACTTGAGTTGTTTCCCTCGGGCATCACAGAACCAAATCTTATCAGTTAACACCTTGGACTGATCTGATTTGTTGTTTGTGTCAGCTAAGTAATAGTCAAATGGTTTCCCTTTATAGGAGTGCACATACATTATCTTTTGACTAGTTACATTCGGCCTGGGTGCATTAGCTGGTCGATGCACACGATTATATGGACCATACTCCTCTGTTCTCACAATATCATAAGAGATAGGGGGTGCAAAGAGAACTGATTTGTGTGAAGAAGATTTCTTCTTCTTGGCTGGAGCAGCATATAGCTGAGACTGTCTCAGACGTGATGGTCTAGACTGTTTGCTGTTCCTCTGTACAAGTTTGGGGTTAACTTTTCTTTTACCATTTTTGGTGTTGGAATAGTTAGCCTTAGTTGGTACAGATGCCTTTTGGTTCATATTGGGTTCATTGTGTTTAGAACACTCACCCTGTTCATGTGTCTGAGTAGTGCACTTGTTAGGTGTACTACACCCAGCTGGAGAGGATGTTGATGGATTAAGTTCATAGCCTAAACCCATCTTATTGCCATTTGATCTATAATATTCAGAGATACTTTCAATAGTAGTCGAAGCTTTATTGAACTCTGATATCTTTTAATTTAGGCATTCCTTCTCCTTTTCTAAGAGCTTGTGTGCTTGGAAGAGATCATCGAACTTAGATTGTAGTATACGAAATTTCTTGGTTTCTAAGGCTTGAGTTTCTAACATCCCCTCATACAACTGAGTTGTTGTGGTATTTTCTTCCTTAAGAAGTTCCACTTCTCTAGTCAACCTTTCATTCATGGTGACTAACTCAGGGGTGTTATCAAACTTAACCTTTTTCAACCTAGCAATTTCTTTCCTTAAATCCTTATTCTCCTCTTCCACTTCTATAAAAGCTCTAGTGGCAATATCCAGATCACCTTTTACCTTTCTTAACGATTAATAATAGGTGTCTTCTGATTCGCCTTCAGATGAGTTTATGTCATCTGTTTGTGAGAAAATAGGTGAATGGAAAGTAGTAGTGTAGGAATTTACCTCATTTTCTCCTATGGCCATCATAGCTAGATCATCTGAATCATCTGAGTAGATTTTACAGTCTGGTGATGTAGGAAGTTCATCACTTTGATATTCAGATTCTTCAGTCACCATTGCTTGCTTGTCTGAAGTTCCTCTTCTTGGCCTTCTTTCTTCTTTGTCATCCAGCTCAGGGCATTCATAGACATAATGTCCTGGTTTGCGACAATTGAAGCATGCTCCAGGTTTTTGATTTGAACTGCCTTTCCTTGGAGGAGTGGCATCTCTTCTTCTGGAGCCTCGGCTGTCAGATGACTCCATATCCTTTCTAGGATACCTTTCTGGTGTTCTTTCTCTGGAGCCTCTAGAAGGTGAACTGGCTCTTCTATCTTTGTAGTTTCTATATAATTTTCTATATTTGCTGTTGAGAGTGTTCATCCTTTCGAATATTTTGATCATAAGGGCCATTTGCTCTTTCAGACTCATGTCTGATCCTTCAAAGTCTTCTGTTTTCAGAGAAGTCTTGCCAGATGAGGTGCTTGTAGCTTTTGTATTTGCTGCCTTGAAAGCTACAGTCTTGGAAGTAGATGGAGTTGCAGTAGGTTCATCACTTCCTGAGTTTTCTTCTCTTTCAAGATCATATTCATGAGCTTTTAGGTTCTGAAATAGAGTCTGTGCAGACCATTCCTTGATATCTTGAGTATCTTTGATGATGGTCTTCTTGAGTCTCCATTTCTTGGTTAGAGAGTCTAAGATCTTTAAATTTTTCTCTCTATTTGTATATTTCTTGCCCAGAGATTCTATCTCATTGATGATCTTGGTAAATCTATTGTCTAGTTGATCAATAGACTCTTCTGGTTGCATCTTGAAGTGTTCAAACTTCTTGACTGCTGTTGTCAGCTTGCTCTCCTTGATCAGCTCAGTTCCTTCACATAGGAGTGCTAAAGCATCCCACATATCATTAGCTGTTTCACAATTGATTACTTTTGCAATGTACTCATTTGGAAGAGTTTGCATGATGTAATCTTGAGCAATGCTGTCAAGATTTGACTGCTTCATTTCTTCTGGAGTGAGGTCCTTCATTGGCTTGGGGGTAAGTTCTCCAACTGGAACTTCTGGATCACCATTTGCAGTGTTGACTGTCATGATGGTGATTGGGCCTTCAGTGATTACTGACCACATCTTGTAGTGGACTGATGTGAGATTCTTCCTCATCCTGATCTTCCAGTAATCATAATCCTCCACTGAAAACTTAGGCAACTTACGCATATTAGCACTCATGATGTATGTGTTTTCGAAAACAAGTTTTTCAAAAGAAAAAGATCTGTTATAGAGGACTACAAAAAGACTCCCTCAAGTCTTCTGATAATCTAGAGACAGTAGTCCGTTAGAACCACTGCTCTGATACCACTTGTTGGTCCCTGAACGAGTAGTGAATGGGATTAAAGTCTAGAGGGGAGGGGTGAATAGACTTTAAAACTTTTTCAAGAGTTGGGAACCTCTTCTGATCTCTATGTCAGCTGGACTGCAAGTCTGCTGGTCCAGATGACTATAGTGATCTGATAGAAGAGATTATATGCGGAATTATGGTAGGCCTTGTTTAGACTCGTTCTTTTGTTTCTTATGAAAGTGTTAACTTGTTTTTACTTAATGAAGATACACAGCTGATGCTGGTTTGAAGGTTATGGCCTTAGTTTAAGAATGTTGAAAACACAGTATGCACTATATAGAATAAATGGAAAGACAGAAATGTAAAGTGCAGAAAGGTAAATAACACCAGGTTATAGTGGTTCGGATATACGATCCAACGTCCACTCTCACGTCTTAACGTGATGTTTAATCCCTTTAATTTACCAAAAATTACAAGGGTCTTGACCTTTATAGTCCCAAGGATAGGACTTTGAGATTTGAGCCGTCCTAACAGCTACGGTCTCCACAATGATTGTAAGCACTTGCACTTTGAGGGGTTCAAAAACTTTAACCTTTCGGTGAGGGTTTGGGGTTTTTGAAGTGTATCCAACTAATGGTTCAAGCTTATAAATTGCTTAACCACTTTGCCTAAAACAATTGATATACAATATGAATAGGTTTCAGGTTCTTATAGGTTGGATATAAATCACTTAAGAGCTAAAAGTATTCTAAGGCTTTCTGGGCTCTTGGAGAATTCTTAGAACAGTATGACTTTAGCTTGTTTGCTTGTTTTGCTTGTTGAATTCTCTGTGTGATCTCGTACTTGTGATTTCTCATCCTCTTGTATTTATAATGGTGATTGCTTGCAACTAGCCGTTTTAGTTGACTAGCCGTTGGGACAATCTTTCCATATTGGCTTGATTCCTTGATTCCAGCTGCTTGATTGCTCCAATCCTGGGATCATGTCAATCTTCTAAATAAGGTAGATCTTCATTTGAATTGCAAGATGACTTTGGGAATCAGCCGAGTCCTGGAAGAGTACATAGTCTTCTGATCTGTACCGCTAGTCTTCTGACTACTCTTCTGGCCTTAGGTCTTCTGTCTTCTGTTATCAGTCGAGTAGCACTCATCTGATCTGAGGATTATTTATGCTGCTTTCGGCCATCTTCAATCTTGGACTCCATCAGATAAGTAGGTATACAAGCACCTTACTTAACTGGCCTTCAAGGATCTTCTAGTCTTCATGTCTTCATGTCTTCTACTCTTCTCATCTTGAGGAAGCGCATGTAAGTCGGGACTGTGCCAATCAGCTGATATACATACAGTTGATTGCACAAGACTAGTCTAAGCTGTTCTATACAAGTCAGCTGATCCTATTACTTTTATAAACTCTAAGTGTTTTGGCCATCAAAACTATTCTAACATCAAGTGGGGCTTAGGGTGAATTTATATCCCAACATACGATCCTACGTCCACTCTCACGTCCTAACGTGATGTTTAATCCCTTTAATTTACCAAAAATTACAAGGGCTTGTCCTTTATAGTCCTAAGGGTAGGACTTTGAGATCTGAGCAGTCCTAACTGCTACAGTCTCCACAAGTGATTGTAAGCACTTGCACTTTGCAGGGGTTCAAAAACTTTAACCTTTCGGTGGGGGTTTGGGGTTTTTGAATGTTTCCAACTAATGGTTCAAGCTTATAATATGCTTAACCACTATGCCTAAATCAATGGATTTACAATATGAATACGATTCAGGTTCTTGGGTTGGATAGAAATCACTTAAGAGCTAGGGATATTCTTATGGATTCTGGCTCTTGGAGAACTCTTAAAACAGTATGGCTTTTAGCTTGATTGCTTGCTTAGCTTGTTGAATTCTCTCGTTGTGACTTCCGTACTTGTGATTTCTCATCCTCTTGTATTTATAATGGTGATTGCTTGCAACTAGCCGTTGGGGCAATCTTTCCATATTGGCTTGATTCCTTGATTCCAGCTGCTTGATTGCTCCAATCCTGGGATCATGTCAATCTTCTAAGTAAGGTAAGTCTTCATTCGAATTGCAAGATGACTTTGAGAATCAGCTGAGTCCTGGACGAGCACTTAGTCTTCTGATCTGCACTACTAGTCTTCTGACTACTCGTCTGGCCTTGTGCTTCTGTCTTCTGATATCAGTCGAGTAGAACTCTTCTGATCTGGTAAATACTTGTGTTGTATTAGGACCATTTTCAACTTGGACTCCATCAGACAAGTAGGTATACAAGCACCTTAACTTATCTGGCCTTCAAGGATCTTCTAGTCTTCTACTCTTCTCGTCTTGAGGGAGCGCATGTAAGTCGGGACTGTGCTAATCAGCTGATATCCATACAGTTGATCACACAAGACTAGTCTAAGCTGTTCTACTCAAAGTCAGTTGATCCTATTACATTTATAAAATCTAAGTGTTTTGGCCATCAAAACTATTCTAACATCAAGTGGGGCTTAGGGTGAATTTATATCCCAACAATTTCCCCCTTTTTGATGAAGCTAAAACTATACTTGATAAATGCTCTTAATAAATAAGATAAGAGTTTATAAACTTCTTAAAACTGAAGTATCTGATGAAGACAATGAGAGTTTGTCTTGTAAGCAAAGAGAACTAAAACTTGAATATATATAGAGCTTTTACAGATTACAAGTGATAGTTTCTTTAAACTTCGAAAGTGGTCTTCATCAGGTCTTCTGATATTCAGATGCGGAAAGCAAGGTACAGACGAGCTCGAACTTCTTCCATGTGCTGCAGGTCTGTAACATTCTCCTCTTCGTAGATCTTCTCCAGAATCCTTTTGACTTCAATCCAATCTGTCCTTCCGAAGCCCAGAGTGGGAGGATCCCATTTAGGTTCTTCAGGAGTTAGGATTCTGCAGTTGTCAAGTTCTTTGGCTGTCTTGACTACTTCTTTCCAGAACTCTTGATCTTCAATGTTCATGAACTGATTGAACTGGAAGAATTCATCTTCATAGGTTGGGAGAGGGCCAAATTTTCTTACTATGTGGTGTTGAATTTGCCACTTCTTCTTCAGGGGATACCACCTTGGTAGCTCATCTTGAAGGGCTAAATAATCCACATAATTGCTATCAAACACCAGGACATTTTCTTCTTTTGCTTTGTCCTTGAGGACTTTCCTGAGTTTGGCTATTTTCCTTTCAAATTTAGCTTTGACTGCCTTCGCATCTTTTAGCTTCTTTTGCTTAAGCTCTTGAGCTTCAAGCACTTTTCTTTTCTTCAGCTCTAAAGCCTCTTTCTCTTCTGTAGTAGGCTCTGCTGGAGCTGACTTCTTGCTTGACTGAGCTTGCTCATCTACTTGCTCATCTGCCTTTCTTTTCCTTGTCATCCTCTTCTCAGGAACTTGTTCTACAGAGGCAGTGATCTGTAGACTCTTGGCAGTAGGAGCTTGAGTGTCTTCTTGAGCAATTTCCTTGCCTTTGCCTTGCCTGCTCTTGATTTTTCTTTTTAAACCATCCAAGGTTTCATTCAGCTCATCTTGAGATACTACCATTACAACTTGCTGTGCAGTAGCCTTCTCTAGAGCCTTTATTAATACATCTTCCCCCTTTTTGGCTTCAGCAAGTGCAGCCGCAAAAGGCTTTATGGCATTCAGAATTTCTACTTTCAGAGTCTGCTGTAGGGCCATGGCATTGACTTTGCCAATATGGGTCAGATGAGTGATGCTGTGCTCTAGAATCTGAGCATGAGAGTTGGAGGAGGAGGCAGCTTCAAGCTTAGCCGTAAGTGCTTCCAATTTGGCTGCTGTCTCCTTCAACTGAGTCTGCAGTTTCTCATTCTCCTCTGCAGCTGACTTAAGAAGGGTTTTACCTTCAGTGGCTCTTGCTTCAGCATCATCGAGTCTGTTTTTGTAGGAGCTCTCCAAGCGGTTAATCTCAGTTTCATAGAGATCAGAAAACTTCTTAGTCCTGTCTGCTGATTTCTTCATTTCGAAGTTGAGATACTCCTCTAGCTGATTATGGAGTGCCTCACCGAACTTGTCATCTATGTCAAGGATTTGTTCGGTGAGATGAGACTTCTGTTCATGAATGGCCTTTTCTACAAATCTGGCCAGCTGCATGCCTAGCCCTTTGTCGAAGTGTGTGTCGATTGCTTCTTTGACCTGAGCACACACATCTGCTCGAATATCAATAGATGAAGTAGAGGGTGAGGCAGTACCTTGAGCTTCCTGGGGAAGTATATGAATGGTAGGCGGATTGTAGACAGCTAGGGTCATTCCCCTTTCTTCTGCAGTGAGATAACCTTCTTGAAGAAAGTTGGTTGTAACATCAACCAGACGAGCAAACAATTGACTGTTCCTTTGATGAGGTTGATAGATGAAGTGATCAAGCTTATGCTTAGGAAAGAAGTGAGAGGGAACAAACACCACTTCTCTCTCCTTTGCTTCATTCTCAGCTGATTCAGCTGTATCGTCTGCAGTTAAGTCTGGTACAGAGGGGGCCTCAGATGGGATTCTTAGAATCCTTTGACATACCTTGGTCAGAGATTCTGTAGGCAACAGCTCAGTGAAAGAACTTACTTGAGCAACCTCTTTTTGCTCCATTTCCCAATCGAGGAAGTTAGCTTTTCCTTCCATTCCTTCCATGACTTCAACGAGGTCATCCACATCATCTCTTCGAAGCTCAATCCAAGTACAGACTCTCAGTACTTGTTCAAACTGAACTGATTCCTCATCAATACCAGGAATAGTAGACTTGAGCAGGTTGGCTATCTTCATCCTCATTATCTTCTCCCTTGTGCACATAGGATAGTGCACCATGCTGTACTGAGGTTGAGAAGGGCCTGCTTGATCCAGGTCTGCTGGTGCCCAGTCTTGTGGTGCAGATGGGGTAGTGAGGATAGGGGATTGAGTGGAAAGGACATTTTCCTCTGCTGTGTGAGTATCAGCATGGATTTGGGAAGTGATATGTTCAGGTTGAGAGAGAGATTGACCTTCAGTAGGTTGAGTATCAGCAGGGTTTTGAGTCTGCTGGTCTGGTTGCTGTTCTACTTGAAGATCAGTAGATGGTTGGGCTTGATGATCTTGGTCATCTGCTATTTGAGTATCAGCAGGGGTAGGCAAGTGTGACTCAAGAGTTGTTTGAGGCTGGGCCTGTTCCTCTGCTGTGTAAGTATCAGCAGGGATTTGGGTATCAGTGTTTGAAGGTTCAGATGGGTTGGAATCGTTAGTAGGGTTGAATGATGCAATAGGGGCTATGCTCATGGGAGTAGGGAGCCTGGATTTCTTTGTCTTTTTGGTGAAAGAGGAATTGTTCTTCTTTCTCTTCTGACCCTTTGACAATTTAGAAGGTGAGATAGTGAGAGAGGGATTAGAAGTACCTGCCTTTTTCAAAGGAGAGGCAATGGGAGTGGCATCTAAATCAGATGGGGAGATGAGCCTAGATCTGATCAGGATTCTGCGTTGTGCTAAGGTCTGATTATCATCATCATCGTCCTCAGCAGCCTTCTTTTGAGCCTTTTCTTTGGAGGGCTCCTCTTCTTCTTCAGCAGAGTCATGACCAGACTCTTTTGCCTCCTCAACAACATCCTTAGAGGATGCTTCGGCCAATCTCTTCTTCTTTTCCTCCTTCAACCTTGCTGCCTCAGCAAGGGCCTCCTTTCTCAAGTAATACTTGGAGGTGTGGAATGTCTTATGAGGACCCATCTTGTACTTCTTTGGGAGTACTTCTGGAAGGATAACACTTAGTGTTGGGATATGAATCCTTGAAACAATGTTCTAGTTGATGAAAGTATGTTTTGATGGCCAAAAGCAACTTAAAGTTAGTGATATATGTGGTTCTAAGTCATCTTAACTAAGTCATCTGAATATAAGCTTACTAATCTGATGAGAAACTTAAATTGAGATTACTGATCTTAATGCTAACTGAAGTAAGTTTACTGATCTTATGAAGTAATATTAAAGATAAAATTACTGATCTTAACTGAGTCATTTGAAATAAGATTACTGATCTGAGTATGGAAACTGAGAACAATTTTAGTGATCTTATATGAGATATTTGAAATCTGAGTTACTGATCTGATATACTTACTGATCTTATATGCTTACTGATCTTATATGCTTACTGGTCTTATATGTAAGTTACTGATCTTAAGTGTTTACTGATCTTAGTATTTACTGATCATATATGGAAGTTATTGAACTTACATGAGTTACTGATCTTATTGGTTATTGATCTGATATATGAACTGTTAGGAACTAAGCTGATGTTTTGTATTGTATAGACAGCTTATAGTGTAGGACTTAGATATACTCATCTGTATATAGTTCAGTTGATGTATAGATAGGTTTTATATTTGTAAAGTTGTATTTTATTGTATTCAGCATTGTAAAAGTTCAGAATAGTAGATTAGAACTAGATTAGAAGAAGATCAGAAGACTAAAGAAGACTCAGAGGACTACTTCAGAGTAAGAAGACTTCAAAGAAGAGTTGAAGAAGAGCTTAGAAGAAATATGGAGAAGTTTTGAACAGTTTTTAAGTTACTGTGCTGACTGACTCAGCAGATTAAAATCCGAAGAGTAAAAATCAGAACAGTAAGTTACTGTGCTGATTTGGTGAAATTGAAGAATAAGTTTGGAAAGCTTATTTAAAGAGTAACTGAAGATATATTGAAGATATGCTGACTTGGAAGGAAGTTACAAAGTCGGTTACAAGAAGAAGTTACAAAAACAGTTTTAGAGTTAGTTGAGAGTTAGTTCACAAACTGCTAACTGTCATACTAAGTTCTATAAATACTGTGTGATCTCCTATTGCTAAGACTACTGATCTTAAAGCGTTTACAAGCAATCTAAGTCTACAGAGCACAAGAAAAAACTCACAGAGTTGAAGGAGATTGAAGAAGAAGAGAAGCCACTGAATTGAAGAGAAGAATCAAAGGCTATTCACAGAGAAGTTTTACTTTTCAAGTTTAAGTTTGTATTTTGTAAAACAAGTGTGCTAGTTACTTGTAGAATTACTAGTAGATCGAAGATATACCTGGTGGTATAATCGAAAAGATCAAAGTCTTAATCTTGGGACTTTAAGCCACAAGAAACTCAAGAAGGAAGAGTAATAAAACTTCACAACTGGGATTGTGAGAGTGGATGTAGACATTTGTCGAACCACTATAAAATTCTGTGTTCTTTACTTTACTGTTTGATATTTGTTTGAATTGTTTAACTAAGAACATTAAGAATTAACAAAGATAAAGATCTATAGAAAAGTTGAGTATAAATTAGTAAGGCCCATATTATTCTGAAAGTACTGATCTGAGCTGAGTAAGCACAGTACAGTACATAAGAAGACTAAATTCCGCATTGCATATTCTGATATTTTGAAAGATTTTTGAAAGTCTATTCACCCCTCCCCTCTAGACTTTCTTAGCTTACTCAATCTTAACTCAACTTTGGGACCAACAAGTGGTATCAGAGCAGTAGTTCTTTGGACTGCTGTTTCTTGATAACCTTACAGATCTTGAGGGATATCTTACTGATCTTGCTGTTATTTCTTGATATTTGTCACTATATGAATACTTGAAATCTATCTGCTACACTAATGATCCTATTTGTCTAATCAAACATGGATGACACTAATGTGAACAAGCTGCCTAATGGTGTATGTGGTGACTGAAGGACCAATTGTCATCATGGTGGAAAATACTGCAGTTCTGGATCCATCCAAACCAGTTGGAGCACTGGTTCCTAAACCAAGGTCAGAACTGACTTCGGAAGAAATGAAACAAAACAATTTGGACAGTCTTGCTAAGAACTACATTTTACATACCTTACCAAATGAGTATCTTGGTAAAGTACTAAAATGTAAGACTGCAAAACAGATGTGGGACAAACTGGCTATTCTTTGTGAAGGTACTACACTGATCAAAGAAAGCAAGTTATCCACTGCTGTCCAAAGGTTTGAATCATTTAAGATGAAGCCAGGAGAATCAATTGATGAGTTGGATACTCGATTTACCAAAATTATGAATGATCTTGATGTATTAGGAAAGACTTATACTGACAGAGAAGTTAACCTAAGAATCTTGAAAGCCTTGGATGAAAGGTGGAAAATGGTCAAGATGATCATTAAAACCACACAAGACATTGATTCTTGGCCAGCAGAAACTATGTTCCAAACACTTAAGGCACATGAGTTTGAGTTAGATGAAGAAGATCCTATTACTGTGATTCATAAGGATAAGGATGCCTCTAAGGACATAGCCTTTAAAGCCTCTACCTCTAAGGGGTCTAGATCATCTAAGTCTAAGGCATCAAGCATAAAGGATGAACTAGATAGTTCTGATCTTAGTCTGAAAGATCAGATGAGCCTAATGATCAAAAGATTTGATAAACTGAATAAGAGGTATGGTAGGTACAAGAGATTCTATAAGGAAACTAAGGGTTCTAATAACAAGGACTCTTCTGTGAACAGAAGGGATCAAAACTCTTCTGAAAGAAGGGATGAGATCTATAATGAGAACAGGAGAGATAGGAACTCATCTGAAAAGAGAGATAGAAAGTATTCTGATAAGAAAGACAGGAACTCAATTGACAAGCATGACAGGAACAGAAAGCATTCTCCTCCTAAAAGAACTTCTAATAATCCTGTTTGCTATAATTGTGATAAGCCAGGTCATTATGCTTATGAATGTCCTGATCTGAGTTCTGAAGATCGAGAAGAAAGGAAAGCCAGAAGAGATCGAAAATATGCCAAGGGTAAGAAGGCAATGATGGTCTACAATGACTCTGATTCGGAATCAGAAGAGTTACCATCGTCTTCATCTGACTACCCCTCTAGCAATGAAGATGAAGCCTTCATAGCAGATGATGGACTGGTAATGATGGCCAAAATAAATGATGAGGTATCATCTGCTAACTCCTTTCAATCTTGTGACAATTCTGACACTGATGAAAGTGATGCTGCTGTTAGCAGTGTAGGAAGTAGTCTTCATCATTCCCAAGGAGTGACTGAAGAAGACCTTCTACAAGCTAACAAAGCATTCATTGAAATTAGTGATGAGAATATATCTTTAAAGCAAGAAATCATTAAGCTAAAAGAAGCTCAGTCAAAAGTAGATCCTAATATAGCTGTCATAAATGCAAGACTATCAGAAGAGTTGTCCAAACTCCAAGAAAAGTATGCATCCATTGACAAACTCTATCAGGGTATGCTTAAAACTCAAGCCAAAGAGACTAATGAATTCAATGATTTAAAGATTAAGTGTGAAAAACTTGAAGAGCGCAATAGATTCTTAGAATCTGAAGTAGTGAGCCTAGATCGAAAGCTATCTGGGATGATTAACTCTACTAGAATTAATCAAACTATCTCAGACAGATATAGAGCTCCAAATGATAAAAGAGGAATAGGTACTGATCTGCCTAGTTCATCTACTTCAGAATTTAAGAACACTAATGGAGCTAGTACAAGTTCTTTGCAACTAGATAAAGGAAAAGAACCTATGACTTATGATGATGATCCAAAACTCAAAGTACAGCCTAAATACATCCCTCCTACTACCAAGAATGGTAAAATGAAGAATGTATTAAGACCAGCACAGTCAAGACCATACCAGAAGAGTTATACTCCTCTGACCAGATCAGATCAGTCCTGGAATTAGAAGAGACAAACTCAGAACCGTAGGTCAAGACAAGCACAGGCAAGTTGGGAACAGCCTAGACCTCCTTTCATAAGGCAGTCTCAGCTGTATTCAACTAAACCTAGGAGATTTGTGCCTCATTATCATAACAAACCTGTTCTATATCCTCCTCCTTTATCCTATGATATCTATGGAGAGGAAAGACCAAAGCAAATTTATAAGCCTTATGGTCCACATGCTTTTAGACCATATTCAAACTATTACAGGCATACTGATCTTACTGAAAAAGGGATAGAACCAAGGAAAGGCTATCTCAGAAAAATAGATCCTAAGTCTGCTGATAATTCTGAACTGGTTAATAAAGTACTGTTCTGTGATAAATTTGGAAGGAAACTGAAGAGGTCCCACTTATTCAAATCCTCAATGTTCATTTGGGTACCTCTCACTACTAACCCTCAAGGACCCCAATAAACTAGGGTACCTAAATTATTAAGATCACTACCTTGCAGGATCGACTGGACTTATACAAGAAAGGTGGTTCAGTTGGTGAGACCTGGTACATAGACAGTGGGTGTTCACACCACATGACTGGTACCAAGGCCTTACTTACTGACTATCATGAGAAGGAAGGACCAAAAGTCATCTTTGGTGATAGCTCAATAGCAATCACAAAAGGATTTGGATTCATCAAGAATGGAGATGTTGAAATTCAAGATGTCTCCTATGTTGAAGGTTTGAAATATAATTTGTTATCTGTATCTCAATTCTGTGACAGGGGATACAAGGTTCAGTTCAAAACCAGAAGATGTGAAATAATAGATAAAAGGACTCACAATGTTCTACTTGTTGGCACAAGACAAGGAAGTGTATATATTGTGAATTGGAATAGCTGTCCTAAGAATGCTTGTCTTATTACTAAGAGTCCTAAAGAAAACAGTTGGCTCTGGCATAAACGCCTCTGCCATCTAAACTTTAAGATAATCAACAAGATTGCTAGAGAACATCTTGTTGAGGGCATTCCTAATGAAATCTATTCCAAATCACAAGTATGTGATTCCTGTCAAAAAGGTAAACAGGTAAAGGTTTCATTTAAGTCCATTCCAACCCTTTCAACAAGCAGAGTCTTAGAACTCTTGCATATGGATCTTCATGGTCCTATCAACCCTCCTACATTGAATGGAAGAAGGTATACTCTAGTTGTAGTAGATGATTACTCTAAGTTTACTTGGGTAGTCTTTCTACACAAAAAGAGTGATACACAAACACTACTTCCAGATCTATTGAAGAGGTTGCAGGTTGAAAAAGGTCATCCCATTGTCAAGATTAGGAGTGACAAGGGGACTGAATTTATTAATTGTTACATCTCTGACTACTGTTCTAAGTCTGGCATACAGCATTTGACAAGTGCAGCCAGAACCCCTCAACAAAATGGTGTTGCAGAAAGGAGAAACAGAACACTAAAAGAAGCTTGCAGAGCCATGATTGCAGAAGTCAACACACCTCAGAAATTTTGGGCAGAAGCTTTTAATACAGCTTGCCACTCCCAAAATCGAAGTGCTCTTAATAAGGTGCATGGTAAAACACATTATGAGCTCCAAATGAACAATGAAGATGATGATACAGGAATATATGAATCTGTACAAGCATATAATCCTTTCCTGAAAGTCCTAGATCAAGATTCTGATAAAGAAAAGGTAAAAGACAAAGGTGAGTCATCTAAAACTTCTAAAATACAAGAATTGAATGACTGCTCTCCTATGAACAAATCTGCTGATATAAATAATACTGATCTGCATGATGATGTGCATGATGTAAATGATGATAGCATTTCTGTTAAGAATAGAAGGACATGGAAGTCTGCTCATTCTACTGATCTGATTCTAGGTGATTCTAGTAAAGGTGTCAAAACTAGAAAACAATTGTTTGATTCCCAGGAAGAACCTAGTAAGTCTCTATTTTGCTGGTGTTGTTTTCTATCATCTATTGAGCCTAAAACTGTGATTGAAGCTTTAAGTGATATTAACTGGATTATAGCCATGCAGGAAGAACTTAATCAGTTCACTAGAAATGAAGTTTGGGAACTTGTTGATAGACCTAGTAATCATAATGTTGTAGGCACTAAGTGGATTTTCAAGAACAAAAGGGATGAAAATGATCTTGTAGTAAGAAACAAAGCTAGATTAGTTGCTCAGGGCTACTCTCAAGCTGAGGGTATTGATTATGATGAAACTTTTGCCCCTGTAGCTAGACTAGAAGCTATAAGACTGTTCCTTGCTTATGCTGCACATATGAAATTCATTGTGTATCAAATGGATGTGAAAAGTGCATTTTTGAATGGTATACTTGCTGAAGAAGTTTATGTGGAACAACCACCTGGTTTTGAAGTGAATAGTCACCAAGTATACAGGTTAAAGAAAGCACTATATGGATTGAAACAAGCCCCAAGAGCCTGGTATGATACTCTTTCTCTATTCTTACTTGAAAATGGTTTTACTAAAGGCAAGGTTGATAGAACTTTGTTTAGAAGACAAGAAGGTAATGATATATTACTTGTTCAAATTTATGTGGATGATATTATATTTGGATCACCCAACAAAACCTTGAGTGAAAGCTTTTCTACACTCATGCAAAGTAAATTTGAAATGTCTATGATGGGAGAAATGACATATTTTCTTGGTCTTCAAGTAAAACAAACTCCAGAAGGTATCTTTATAAATCAAGCAAAGTACACTAAGAATTTGCTAGATAAATTTGGTATTAAAACCTGTAAGACAGTTGGTGTGCCCATGCAACCTACATACAAAATGGATCCTGATGAAGGAGGTAAGTCTTCTGACCAACCTCACTATCGTGCTTTAATTGGCTCTCTACTCTATCTAACTGCCAGCAGACCTGATATTGCTTTTTCTGTTGGAGTATGTGCAAGATTTCAAGCAAACCCCAAGGAAAGTCATCTGGAAGCTGCCAAAAGGATATTGAAATATCTAAAGGGGACCATTAATCGAGGATTATGGTATCCTGCAGATGATGATATATCTTTAAGTGGTTATTCAGACTCGGACTTTGGAGGTTGCAAAATAGATAGAAAATCTACTTCAGGTTCATGTCAATTCTTAGGAACTAAGCTCATTTCATGGTTTTCAAAGAAACAAACAAGTGTGGCAACTTCTACTACTGAAGCAGAATATATGGCTGCAGGTAGTTGTTGTAGTCAGCTTCTTTGGCTAATACAACAACTCAGAGACTACAATGTTGTAGAATCTAATGTACCTATATATTGTGACAGTAATAGTGCCATTGCCATCACACAAAATCCTGTTCTACATACTAGATGCAAACATGTTGACATTAGGCATCATTTTATTAGGGATCATGTTGAAAAGAAGAATATTAGAATGGAAAAGATTCATACTGATATTCAAAGAGCTGACATCTTTACAAAACCATTGGCTGAAGTGAGATTCAGAGAATTGTGCATTAGTTTAGGATTGATAGATATGGATTCTGTTTGTATATAGAACTGTGCTAACATTTCAGGTACTGATCTTATACCAAGAAGGATATGTAGCAGAAACTAAGAGCAGTACATCAAAACTCAACATTCAGAAGAGACAACCCTATGTCAGATCACTACTCTTAAAACAGGTAACAAGGTTACTAAAGTGACCTTAATCCCAATGAGGAAGCTGGTAAAGCTGAGGGACACTGAGAACACACATTAAGGGGGAATCTGTGATTTCTTAAAGATCCTTTTGTTGACTCAGATCACTAAGTCACTTTAGCATAAACCTTGATAAGATCATTAAATTAATCATATTGTTACTACTCTGTACTGTTTTGGACTTATATTTCATGAACTAACACTTATATCAAGGTGAAACAGGCACAAAAAAGGTATTCTCCATTGAAGGGGGAACTGATCTGATTACAGATTTGAAAAGTTTACTAATCTGATCTGATTACAGAACATAGCAGTCTACAAATATATTCTGATTAATAAATTGACTTGTCTACAGAATTGTACTGATTACAAAGTTTCTTTGTCTACTGAGAGAATGCTGTAAAGATGTTCCAAGAAGCTACTGAGAGAATGAATAAGATGACTTCTGAACACTCTTATGAAAAGGTAATGGAGCATACAATGTCCAAAATTTTTGATCTTCATAGAGTACAAGAGAAGAACCTGTCTCAAGTGTTGCATAAGAAGCTGGAGCAACACATATCTTCCTTGAAAGAGTGGCATGATGAAGCCAAAAAGGGAGAAGATAAGACAAGGAAAGTGATGGAACAAACTCAGTCACAACAAGCTCAGTTGGTTGTGAGTCAAGATGAATTAAAAGCTGAAATTGCTATTCTGAATGAAAAACTGAAACAAAGGAAGCAACAGAAACAGCTAGGTCAAGAAACTGTTGAGAAAGGACCTGATATTGCTGG
This sequence comes from Galeopsis tetrahit, assembly GCA_963675135.1. Classification (NCBI taxonomy): domain Eukaryota; kingdom Viridiplantae; phylum Streptophyta; class Magnoliopsida; order Lamiales; family Lamiaceae; genus Galeopsis; species Galeopsis tetrahit. Next base: position 39,901,196 of record OY776122.1, read on the forward strand.
AAGTTCTAGTCAGAAGAAGAGGAAGTTAGTCTTGTCTGATGAAGAACAACAAGAAGAGGAAGCTGGAAGAATTACCAGATCAAAAAGCAAGATGAAAGCTGTTGTTTCAAGTGAAGAAGAAAAATTGAAAAAGAAGAAAGAAAAGGATGTCAAGTTCTTGAAAACAAGATTTGATAATCGAGTTACAGCTTTGAAGAGAAAGATGAATGCTCAAAAGAAAGCTGAAGGAAAAGAGTTTGATAAAGATTTTCAAGATGAAAACTTTGTGGATTTCATTGTTTTGACAGAACATATGGAATACTGGAAGAATTTGAAGAAGAAGTGGCAGATTGCAAACTTCATTGTGAAGAAGTTTGGTGATCATTCCAGCAAAGAAGAGGAATTTGCTGATTTTGAAGAATTCGTGTTGAATATTGATCAAGAGTTTTGGGAGGACATAGTTCAAGTTGCTAATCGTGCTGGAACAAAGATTTTGTGTCCTGAAGAACCAAATTGGGAACCTCCAAGATTCGAAAATGGAGAACCTGATTACAAGGAAATCAACAACATAATTGCTGAGATTATCAAAGAAGAAGGAATCACTGATCATCAACATATGATGGATATCAAGGCAAGGATGTATGTTGCATTCAGAATCTGAAGATACAGAATGAAGATGAAGGACAAGCTCAGAAGATAACATTTCTATCCTTAGTCTTTATTTCTATATTTTGTTTTTTTTTTTTTTGCATATTTTGTTAGTATGTGTAATATGTGAAATACCTAATCTGATTGTGAATATGATATGATTTCTGAATTGATGAACTGTTATGATTGACTACATACTTAACTACTGATTTATTAACATTTAAGTAGTTTTGGCTTCATCAAAAAGGGGGAAATTGTTGGGATATGAATCCTTGAAACAATGTTCTAGTTGATGAAAGTATGTTTTGATGGCCAAAAGCAACTTAAAGTTAGTGATATATGTGGTTCTAAGTCATCTTAACTAAGTCATCTGAATATAAGCTTACTAATCTGATGAGAAACTTAAATTGAGATTACTGATCTTAATGCTAACTGAAGTAAGTTTACTGATCTTATGAAGTAATATTAAAGATAAAATTACTGATCTTAACTGAGTCATTTGAAATAAGATTACTGATCTGAGTATGGAAACTGAGAACAATTTTAGTGATCTTATATGAGATATTTGAAATCTGAGTTACTGATCTGATATACTTACTGATCTTATATGCTTACTGATCTTATATGCTTACTGGTCTTATATGTAAGTTACTGATCTTAAGTGTTTACTGATCTTAGTATTTACTGATCATATATGGAAGTTATTGAACTTACATGAGTTACTGATCTTATTGGTTATTGATCTGATATATGAACTGTTAGGAACTAAGCTGATGTTTTGTATTGTATAGACAGCTTATAGTGTAGGACTTAGATATACAATAAAGTTGTATTTTATTGTAAAGAAGATCAGAAGACTAAAGAAGACTCAGAGGACTACTTCAGAGTAAGAAGACTTCAAAGAAGAGTTGAAGAAGAGCTTAGAAGAAATATGGAGAAGTTTTGAACAGTTTTTAAGTTACTGTGCTGACTGACTCAGCAGATTAAAATCCGAAGAGTAAAAATCAGAACAGTAAGTTACTGTGCTGATTTGGTGAAATTGAAGAATAAGTTTGGAAAGCTTATTTAAAGAGTAACTGAAGATATATTGAAGATATGCTGACTTGGAAGGAAGTTACAAAGTCGGTTACAAGAAGAAGTTACAAAAACAGTTTTAGAGTTAGTTGAGAGTTAGTTCACAAACTGCTAACTGTCATACTAAGTTCTATAAATACTGTGTGATCTCCTATTGCTAAGACTACTGATCTTAAAGCGTTTACAAGCAATCTAAGTCTACAGAGCACAAGAAAAAACTCACAGAGTTGAAGGAGATTGAAGAAGAAGAGAAGCCACTGAATTGAAGAGAAGAATCAAAGGCTATTCACAGAGAAGTTTTACTTTTCAAGTTTAAGTTTGTATTTTGTAAAACAAGTGTGCTAGTTACTTGTAGAATTACTAGTAGATCGAAGATATACCTGGTGGTATAATCGAAAAGATCAAAGTCTTAATCTTGGGACTTTAAGCCACAAGAAACTCAAGAAGGAAGAGTAATAAAACTTCACAACTGGGATTGTGAGAGTGGATGTAGACATTTGTCGAACCACTATAAAATTCTGTGTTCTTTACTTTACTGTTTGATATTTGTTTGAATTGTTTAACTAAGAACATTAAGAATTAACAAAGATAAAGATCTATAGAAAAGTTGAGTATAAACTAGTAAGGCCCATATTATTCTGAAAGTACTGATCTGAGCTGAGTAAGCACAGTACAGTACATAAGAAGACTAAATTCCGCATTGCATATTCTGATATTTTGAAAGATTTTTGAAAGTCTATTCACCCCTCCCCTCTAGACTTTCTTAGCTTACTCAATCTTAACTCAACTTTGGGACCAACACTTAGCTTGTTGATAAAGTTGACAGTTGATGTCACCTTCCATTCTCTTGATTGGAGGTCCAATGTAACCTTCTTGGCCTCAAGAGCAATCCTATTCAAGAATAGCCCTTGCCAATCTCCATCAATCTGATCCCAGATTGCAGCCATAACTCTAAAAGTGTTACCAAGCAACATCTTGCCTGCAATGTCCATCAAGGTTTGGAATTTGGGGTCGAGTTGTGATTTCATAACTCCAGAGGCATTCTCAGCATTGACTCTTCCACTAGTAAACATCTCCATATACTCTTTTTCTCTTCCCATAATGTAGGTAGAGATGTCTATCTCTCCCCTTGATAAGCCGAACAATTCCTGAAGGATCTCTCTTGAGATCTCAACTCTGTGTCCACCAATGACACTTTCAACATGAGAATCCGTCATCACTGTGTTTGCGTAGAAGGTCAGCACATCTTGTTCATAAACATTTGTTGGTGCTGCTTCCAGAAAATCACGAAGGTTGAGATTGATGCAGCGAAGAAGGATCTCCTTGTTTGCAGGTGTATGCTTGCCCTTGAAAAACAGAGCATTCTCAGTGAAAACTTTTCCTTCCTTAGACCACTTCTATGTATCTAGAGTGTCGGTGCTCTTGGTCTTCTCATCGTAAATTTTGATGATCCCCATTCTGGATGTTTAGTTTTAGAGTAGGAATGCTTAGAAAGGTTATTCAGGACGAGAGTGATTTGAGAGCAATTGAGTATTGTGAGCGAAAAGGGTTTGGAAGAGGTTTAAGGGTTTGTATATATACTCCAGCAAAACTTGAGAGATGAACAATCCAACAGTCAGATTCGATTCAAGTTTGGAGTAGAGCCCAAGATTTCCTTCTTTGATTTCGCCTCGTTCCTTTAATTTTGCCGGCTGAATTTGCCATGTGTCAGTTGATGATATGTTGGCAAAATAGTAATTGAGTGCTAATGACATCATTACCAAAACTAGCCGTTGTGACTAAATTTTAGCAAGAATTGATCATTAAGGCCGTTTTCTATAAGTGAATTTCATTCCTTATATATGCCAATTTCCTTAATTACATTCAGGAATAAATCTAGAATGAATTACATGATCAAAGATAGTCATTATGCTCTAAAATAAAGTGATCTGATCAGCAGAGTGAAGTCTTCTGATTTCTTCGAAAAGTCTGCTGATTTTCTTGAAAGTCTTCTGGTCAGCTGAGTTGATCTTCTGATCAGCTGAGTAGAGGATTGAAGTGTGCTGAGTAAATCTTATGTGTGTAATGATCCAACCTGGTTGGATGGATCTTTCGGTTGTGATGATCCAACCTGGTTTGATGGATCTTTCAGCTCCTTCTTTTAACCATGTGGGACTAGTCTAAATGATATCCCACTGGTTCAGGTGCTCCTCACCATCGGATGTTCCTCATCATCAAATGGGATGTAGCATCTAATGTGTCCTTGTTGAATTTCTTCGCTCCTCTTGTAGGAGGGAGAAGATTGGAAGGTGCTTCAATGGAGTGTGAAGAGAAAGACAGGAACTTGGTCTTCCTGATATGGTTTGACAAAGTGGCCTTTGGTAACAAGCTCTCCATGTAGAACTTCCCCTGGAGAAGAAGCTCTGCTTGTTTGCTACTTTGTCTTCTGCATCTCTCTTTCCTTTAGTTTTCAATAAGAACGTCTCTACTTCCTTTAGTTTTCATAGGCATACTTATGTGGGGTAAGCCAAGTATGCTGATCTGCATCATCTCCATCTTCAGGACAAATCTTCATCTCCTTCACCCAAGACTTTGGTTGAGGGATGATCTCCATGCCATCTCTTCTTTCGATTCTCTCCATACCTGAAACAAGAATAGTAGTTAGTAATTTGTGTTCTTAGGTATTCCCATAACTTTTCCTTTTTTATAGAGGTAGAAATGAGGTGGTGGAGAAAAAGATGACAAAAACTATAGAGTTGATAGGTCTGAATTTCTGAAAAGTTACTTCTTAAGATCAACAATGAGATTCTTGATCTAAGGGTTCACATTTAAAGAGATTTAGACTCTATCTTGTGGAATGCAGAAATTATAAATTTTGAGCAAGAGTTATTTGGAATCCGTACAGTGCATGCATACTGTTGAGTCGGTGAGAGTTAATCCAACCAAGTATAACTCAATAGTATACTGTATGTATGTATAGTGATAAAGTATTTTATGAAGAATAGTTTATTGTTATACATAGGCATACATTGCTTAAGTATGGATACCAATTAACTTTGTTCATGTCTTCTGTGTATATATATATATATATATATATATATATATATATATATATATTATGCAATGCAGAAGATTGAGTATTTTATCAAGGATTTTTAAGGTATCATAGATTCCCCCTTGATTAAATGACTCTATGTTTTCCCTCAGCTTTATTTGTCTTCATCGGGAAAAACTTACCTGAAGATGAGGGTGTCTATTCAGCTCATCTGATCCTCCTAGTCTGCTACAATTGTATCAGCTGAGGTCTTCAGCTGATCTTTGCTCTTCATGTGCTTGGATCCAGGAGTCCTAAGCTGTAGCATAGGGTCTTGAATCTTTCTTCAGCTAGGGGCTTAGTCAAGATGTCTGCTCTTTGGATATCTGTGTGAATTTTCTCCATCTTTATGTCCTTCTTTTCAAGGTGGTCTCTTATAAAATGGTGTCGAATGTCGACATGCTTGCACCTTGTGTGAAGGACTGGATTTTTAGTGATGGCAATGGCACTGCTGCTGTCACAGTAGATAGGGACTTCTCTTGCCTCTACATTGTAATCCTTGAGTTGTTGAACTAGCCAGAGCAGCTGACTACAACAACTTCCAGCTGCCATATATTCTGCCTCAGTGGTGGAGGTTGCAACTGATGTTTGCTTCTTTGAGAACCATGATATCAACTTGTTACCTAGAAATTGACAGGTTCCAGATGTGGACTTTCTATCTATTCTGCATCCACCATAATCTGAGTCAGAGTAACCACTCAAATCTAGATTGTCATCAGCAGGGTACCATAGTCCTAGGTTGATTGTTCCTTTTAGGTACTTGAGAATCTTCCTTGCTGCTTCTAAATGACTTTGCTTGAAACCTAGCACATACTCCTACAACAAATGTTATATCTGGTCTGCTAGCTGTAAGGTATAGTAGAGATCCATTAAGTGCTCTATATTCAGCTTGATCAACTGCCTGTCCAGACTCATCTGGTTCCATTTTGAAAGATGTCATCATTGGAATTCTTGCAGTCTTGCTTTGTAGAGCTTTGAATCTTTCTAATAGGCTTTTGGTGTACTTGGACTGATTGATGAAGATCCCTTCTGGACTCTGTTTGACTTGGAGTCCTAGGAAGTAATTCATCTCACCCATCGTGCTCATTTCGAATTTTCCTTGCATAAGTTCAGAAAATTTCTTGCACATGTCTTGATTGGGTGATCCAAATATAATGTCATCTACATATATTTGTACCATTAGAATGTCTTCTCCTTCTTGTATTCTAAAAAGAGTTCTGTCAACCTTGCCTTTTGTGTAACCATTGTCAAGTAGGAATTGTGACAATGTGTCATACCAAGCTCTAGGTGCTTGCTTTAGACCATAGAGAGCCTTCTTCAGACGATATACTTGATCTCCTTTTTCAAATCCTGGAGGCTGCTCTACATACACTTCTTCTACTAGAATACCATTCAGAAAAGCACTCTTGACATCCATTTGGTATACTTTGAAGCCCATATATGATGCATAAGCTAGAAACAGTCGAATAGCTTCTAATCTGGCTACTGGAGCAAAGGTTTCATCATAGTCAATTCCCTTAGATTGTGAGTATCCTTTTGCAACTAGCCTTGCTTTATTTCTAGTTATCACATCATTTTCGTCCTTCTTATTCTTGAATACCCACTTTGTTCCTAATACATTGTGGTTTTCAGGACGATCTACCAATTCCCATACTTCATTCCTTTCGAATTGGTTTAATTCTTCTTGCATAGCAGTGATCCAATTGCTATCTGTCATTGCTTCTTCTATGTCAGTTGGTTCAATGTTGGACAAGAAAGCACACCAGCAGAACATAGATGATTGGGGGTTCTGATTTAGTTGTCTTCTGGTCTTGACACCTGAGTCTGCTCCTCCTAAGATGAGGTTTGATGGATGATTGATTCTCCATGTATGCCTCACAGGTGTGTCTGCATTAGATGAGCTTGGATTCTCATCTGTTCTAGTGCCATCAGGAGGGTTGACTTGATTAGGTCGATCATCATCTGTATCTTGTGTGTCAAAGAGATCATTCCCCCTTGCATTTGGGATTGTTGCATCTTGATTTTGGTCAGCTTGCTCAGCTTGAGTTTGAGATCTAGTGACTGGTCTGTGTGGTTTATCCTCCTCTGGTTCTTCAGGAAATGGTTCATTGACTTCAATAAACTCATCTGACCTGGACTTGATCACTAGTTTCTTCATCTGATCTACAGCTGAGTCTGTTTGTACTGCACTCTTTTCACAAGATTCATAAAAAACAACATGAGGTGTTTCTTCCACAAGAAGGGTTCGTTTGTTGAATACTCTAAATGCTTTGCTAGTTGAGGAGTATCCCAAGAATATCCCCTCATCTGCTTTGGCATCAAAAGCATTCAACTTACTTTTCCCATTGTTGTGAATGAAACACTTACAACCAAATATATGAAAGTAAGACACTCTAGGTTTTCTTCCTTTCCACAGTTCATATGGGGTTTTCTCATGAATTTTGTGAATACCTAACCTATTTTGAGTGTGACAAGCTGTGTTGATGGCTTCTGCCCATAGCTTCTTAGGAGTTGAGAATTCAGCAAGGAGTGTTCTTGCAGCTTCTTTGAGTGTTCTGACTCTTCTTTCAGCTACACCATTCTATTGTGGTGTTCTTGCTGCACTTGTCTCATGCCGAATGCCATTATAAGTACAATAGGCAATAATATAGGAGTTAATAAATTCAGTGCCTTTGTCACTTCTAATTTTCACAATAGGTTCTCCTTTCTCTACTTGGATCCTCTTCAATAGTTCAGGGAGCTTCTGTTGAGTTTCACTCTTCTTGTATAAGAAGACAACCCAAGTAAACTTGGAGTAGTAATCTACAACAATGAGAGTGTACTTCCTCCCTGTAAGTGTAGTTGGAGTGATTGGTCCAAAGAGGTCCATGTGAAGCAATTCAAGAACTCTGCTGGTTGATGCTGCCTTCTTGGTCTTGAAAGAGACCTTCGTTTGCTTTCCTTGTTGACATGCATCACAAACCTGATCTTTACAGTAGAGTTCATTAGGCAGACCATCAGCTAAGGATTCCTTTGCTAACTTGTTCATAGTCTTAAAGTTCAGATGACTAAGACGTTTATGCCATAGCCAACTGACATCTTTAGGGATCTTCACAAGCAGACATGTATCCTTAGGACAGCTGTTCCAATTTGCAAGATACATACTCCCCTTTCTAGATCCTGTTAGAAGGTTTTGTTTTGTTCTTTTATCACTTATGAGACACTCATCTTTAGAGAATTTTACTGAGTATCTAGTGTTACAGAAATGAGAAACAGATAATAAATTAAACTTTAAACCTTCTACATATGATACATCATGTACCTCAATGTCACCATTTTTAAGGGTGCCATATCCTTTTGTGTTACCGTGCGCGTTATCACCAAAGAAGACTTTTGGACCTTTCTTTTCTGTGTAGTTGGTCAGCAGGTCTTTGGTTCCAGTCATATGGGTTGAGCATCCACTGTCTATGTACCATATCTCTCCTGCTAGACCTCCTCTTCTTTATAGGTCCCTCCTTTCCTGCAAGAAAGGTTAAGTCTTAGGTACCCATTTTGTCTTGGGTCCTTGGGTGTTAGTACTACCCTTGGGAACCCACATATACATTGGTCGTTTGAACAACCTTGAGCACTTGAGTTGTTTCCCTCGGGCATCACAGAACCAAATCTTACCAGTTAACACCTTGGACTGGTTTGATTTGTTATTTGTGTCAGCTAAGTAATAGTCAAATGGTTTCCTCTTATAGGAGTGTACATACATTATCTTTTGACTAGTTACATTCGGCCTAGGTGCATTAGCTGGTCAATGTACACGATTATATGGACCATACTCCCCTGTTCTCACAATATCATAAGAGATAGGTGGTGCAAAGAGAACAGATTTGTGTGAATAAGACTTCTTCTTCTTGGCTGGAGCAGCATACAGCTGAGACTGTCTCAGACGAGATGGTCTAGGCTGTTTGTTGTTCCTCTGTGCATGCTTGGGGTTAACTTGTCTCTTTCCATTTTTGTTGTTGGGATAGTTAACCTAAGCTGGTACAGATGCCTTTTGGCTCATATTAGGTTCATTGTGTTTAGAACACTCACCCTTATCATGTGTCTGAGTAGTGCACTGATTAGGTGTACTACCCCCAGCTGGAGAGGATGTTGATGGATTAAGTTCATTGCCAAAACCCATCTTATTGCCATTTGATCTATAATATTCAGAGATACTTTCAATAGTAGTAGATGCTTTATTGAACTCTGATATCTTTTGATCTAGGCATTCCTTCTCCTTTTCTAAGAGCTTGTGTGCTTGGAAGAGATCATCGAACTTAGATTGTAGTATACGAAATTCCTTGGTTTCTAAGGCTTGAGTTTCTAACATCCCCTCATACAACTGAGTTGTTGTGGTATTTTCTTCCTTAAGAAGTTCCACTTCTTTGGTCAATCTTTCATTCATTGTGACCAACTCAGGGGTGTTATCAAACTTAGCCTTTTTCAACCTAGCAATTTATTTCCTTAAATCCTTATTCTCCTCTTCCACTTCTATAAAAGCTCTAGTGGCAATATCCAGATCACCTTTTACCTTTCTTAAAGATTGATAATAGGTGTCTTCTAATTCGCCTTCAGATGAGTTTATATCATCTGTTTGTGAAAAAATAGGTGAATGGAAAGTAGTAGTGTAGGATTTTACCTCATTTTCACCTATGGCCATCATAGCTAGATCATCCGAATCATCTGAGTAGATTTGACAGTCTGGTGATGTAGGAAGTTCATCACTTTGATATTCAGATTCTTCAGTCACCATTGCTTGCTTATCTGAATTTCTTCTTCTTGGCCTTCTTTCTTCTTTGTCATCTAAATTCAGCTCAGGACATTCATAGACATTATGTCCTGGTTTGCGACAATTGAAGCATGCTCCAGATTTTTGATTTGAACTGCCTTTCCTTGGAGGAGTGGCATCTCTTCTTCTGGAGCCTCGGCTGTCAGATGACTCCACATCCTTTCTAGGATACCTTTCTGGTGTTCTTTCTCTAGATTCTCTAGAGGATGAACCACATCTCTTATAATTCTTGTAGAATTTTCTATATTTGCTGTTGAGAGTGTTCACCCTTTCAAATCTCTTGAACAAGAAATCTACATGCGCCAACCCGAAGGCTTCATTGAAAAAGGCCAAGGGAATCTTGTATGCAAGCTTAAAAGGTCAATATATGGACTTAAGAAAGCATCGAAAGCTTGGAATCAATGTTTTGATCAGGTGATACAATCCTATGGATTTGATCAAAATGAGTTTGAGAGTTGTATCTATAAGAAGTGTATCAGAACTGCCTTGGTATTCTTAGTATTATACGTAGACGACATTCTGCTTATTGGAAACAATAAAAAGGTGTTGACAAACGTGAGGGTATGGTTGTCAAAACAGTTTGATATGAAGGATTTAGGAGAAGCTGGTCACATCCTTGGGATTAAGATTACTCGAGATCGCCAGAAAAGGATGATATGCTTATCCCAAACCTCATACATAGACACTATTTTGAAACGATTCAGCATGCAAAATTCCAAGAAAGGATTTGTTCCTTTCAGACATGGAATTCATCTATCTAAAGAGATGTGTCCTAAGACACAAAAGGAGATGGATGAGATAAGAAACATTCCATATGCGTCGGCAGTTGGAAGCCTCATGTATGCAATGCTGTGCACGAGACCGGATATTTGTTTTGCTGTAGGCATGGTAGCAAGATATCAAAGTAACCCAGGGAAAGAACATTGGACTGTAGTTAAAAACATTCTCAAGTATCTAAAAAGAACTCGAGATAGAATGTTAGTTTATCAGTCAGACAGTCTGTTCCTTGTGGGTTATACGGACTCAGATTTCCAATCAGACATGGATTCTAGAAAATCTACCTCGGGTAGTGTGTTTTGTTTGGGGGGTGGAGCCATGACATGGAGAAGTGTGAAGCAGAAATGCATCGCTGATTCTACCATGGAAGCCGAATATGTAGCTGCTTGTGAAGCAGCGAAAGAAGCGGTTTGGCTTAAGAACTTCTTAGTGGACTTGGATGTGATTCCGAATTTGCCCAGCAGTATCACTATTTATTGCGATAATGCTGGAGCAGTTGCAAATTCAAGGGAACCAAGAGCCCATAAGGCGAGCAAACACATTGAAAGGAAATACCATCTTATACGAGAAATCGTTAAGAGAGGAAACATAGTGGTGGCAAAGATCGCATCGGAAGATAACCTAGCTGATCCTTTCACAAAGGGTCTGCCTCAGAGTACATTCGAGAGACATGTGGAAGGAATGGGGGTCAAGTGCGTTGCCAAGCTGCTTTGAGTATAAGTGGGAGAATTTAATAGGACATGTAGAACATGGACGTGCTGTAGTATACTTAAAAGCAGACTTTGAGTATAAGTGGGAGATTGTTAGGGTTATACTGACAAGTATGCTTTTAGTGATACTTATGTATACAAACTGATTCTTGCACTTATAAATGAGAATAATATTTTTATCACTGGTTGCTTTAAATATAATGAATGTTAATTATTTATTGTATAAACGTTCAGATGTATTTTACATTGTAGACAATGTGGTGTGTAGAAGATCACATTGTCAGTTCCTTGTATATAAGTACAATTGATTCACAACTTATATGGAATTGAACAATCCATTGATAGAAGTTGAGGTGTAAGGCTCGGATTGGTTTATCTTGACCAAGAGATTACACTAGTGCATTATGATGTGCTGAATAGGACCTACAGAGAGGTAATTCTTCTAGACTGACTTAAGGAATGAAGAATTAGACCTCAGTGGTTGTTGATTTCTTAATCTCTGTCACTTAAATGGGATTGTCTGTAGTTAAGAAGTATTGCTTTGATTTATTATGGGTAAGGAATCAATTTGATTCAATACTTTGTATTTTGGGCAATATTATTAATTACAGGACAGATTGCCAAAATTAATACAGAGAATCGTGTCTTGGAGTGTCAAGTTGATTATGTCCCCTTGGTGAGCTCAAAAGGTTTATCATATCAAATCTGATCAGTGGAATTTATTTCCGGTATGATAATAATGTTGAGCTGTCCTTACTCCGAGGAATAAAAGATGTTAATTAATTAAAGCATTCAGTAGCTTAAATTAATTGATGGACATTGAATCTTAAACACGGGAAATAATAACCGGGAGCCATATTTCGTAATATGGGTTAGGATGGATAGTGCAATATTAATTCTATAGTGGAATGAATTAATATTAATGGGCTGGAAAAATGTTGTGGCTCAATATTGATTTTTGGGCCCATTGGGAGGTCCAATCCTAATTCTCCTAAAGGCCCCTCAAGTAGCTCAATAAAAGTCTATTAATTAAGGTAATTAAAAGATAAGGATTAATTTTGTTGCAAGAAATTAGAGAGAGATATTTATGGAAAAATATATATGGAAATAAGAGATTATTTCTATATTATTCCAAGATAAATTGACTGGTCAATTTTTCTTTCTTGTAAGAGAAGAAACATAGAATCTCTCTTATAAAAGGAGAAGAAAAAAATTGGTACTCTTGAGACTAAAAAAAAAAAAGATCTGTAATTTTCGAAATTACAGTGTGTGCAACAAGAGAAAATTAATTCTTCCTTGAGAGTTAATAGTTCGTGAGATCTCCCACCGGGTCAACGGACTAGGACTTAGGGAATACTTGAGAAGGCAATTGGGTTGAAGTTGTTACTCTTCTCAACGGTATCTCTCCGATTTAAAGGTAAACACGTAATCCCTTAGTTCCGCATGTTTAGGGATTTAATTATTTTACCGTACATTCATTACATAAATTAGTTGATTTAATTTGTTTAAATTATGAAATTAGATTTATGATAATTCATATTTAAATTACGTCCCAAATAGATCCGGGTAATTTTAAAGGAGTCTCAAAGGATTCCCGAGAGTCTCAAAAGATCCCTAGGGCATCTCAAAAGATTCCCGGGAGTCTCAAAGGATTCCTAGCGTGATGGTCCATAACCCACAAGTGCCAATAATTCCCCACAAAGGAGATGAGGAATGTGGTCCCATAATAATTTCCCACAAACGAGTTGGGGACCACATTGTTGGGGGACTATTATTGGGATTAATAACCCAACACCTCTAAACCTATTAACCTCATTTCAACTGAGGCAAGTGTTCTCCCTTGCTCATCTAGAGCCTTTGAGGTGTGTGCATGAGCTCTTCCCACTTGTTGTGCCAAGGTGTCTAACTTTGCCGAATGCTCTTCCAATGCAACATTGGCAAGATTGAAAGTTGATAAATCTGCATCAACTTGGACAGGAGCATCTGTAAACACATCTGCAGTAAAAATTTAATCAAGTGTAATACCTGTAGTGTCTGCAAAGAAAAACTTATTAGAGGAATCACCCTCTGCGCCCTCAAAATCTTTATCACAAAGCTCTGACTCATCAGCAGTTTTCTCCTCATTTTCAACTATATTCTTTTCTCCATTTTCATAGATGATCTCACACTCATGAAGAACAAGCCTCCTCTCATCAAGGGTTTCTTGAAGTTCAGATTTGACCTCAAGAATAACTTGTCCCTCCTCACTTATACCATCCACTCCCTCTTTGGTTGGTGCACTCACAACCCTAGTGATTTCTACCTCACTATTATCCTCATCTGCGTCTGGTTTTTCAGAACTAATTTCCTTTTCAACTCCACCAGTACCTAAAATTAACTTCTCTACATCCTCACAAGGATCTATAGAGAGCAGTTGTTGGGAGATCACAGTGCTTGGGCATACCAAGGCCACTAAGTCATCCTGAATGGTTAAAAGCTGGTCAGTGTCCAACTCTGCTAACACTGATGAGGTTTTAACCAAACTAGCTTCATCCATGGAAGTCTCAATATCATTCAGCTGTGCCTCAGGCTCAATTGAATCTTCATGGGTTGATGCATCTTTGACTGTGTTACCAACACTGGTCAACACCTCTGAAGTCTTAGAGTCCTTTGCACCTTCATATGTAAGGTAATGTACCTTACTCTTCTGAGGACCAGGAGGGTTGGGGTTTGTGGGATCATCACTATCATCATTAGAACTGCTATCAAGGTGTTTGATCCCTTAGGCAATTTTGTCTTTCTCTTCAGCAATATTATCCGCCACCAACTTGGCAAAAACAACTTCATCCGTCAGGAATCTTGTCTTCTAAACACCAGCAAAGTGTAGAAGCCTGTTTTCTTCTATCTGCCACCATCTTGCACCCTTATCTTGAATGATTTGAGCAATTTCAATGATTTTCCTATCCTTTACATCCACCAGGGCTCTAAGATCATGAAAATTATTTTGTAGCCTTGAAAATTCAGATAGGCTTGGATACAAGTTGTCCACATTAGCCTTTGCTAATCCTCTGAGCATACCTTCATAGGTATACTCCTCCTCATCACCATCTAAATGGGGACTTTGGGTTATAAGAGAGTTGGCAACATGTTCAAGAGGGTTGGTTTCTGAGTTAGGTTCATGGACATTGGGCTCTACAAGGGTTGATTCAGGTGCTTTTGAGGGCAATGTTCCTGAAGGGAGTTAGCTTATGGGTGTGGGTTCTAACATTGCAGCCTCAAGAATTCTTGAGTATGTTAGCAAATCTGTATCAAGGGGTGATTGTAGCCTTGATTCATCTATAGCAATATCAGCTAAGATGTCAATTGGACTTCTTTGAGTTATTCCCTCTAGAGAATATCTCTTGGTAAGATCTAAGGGAATGATGGTTTGGTTTTCAGGGGTTTTGTGGGTAACAGGAGAGTTGGGCTCAAAAGGCTGGGTTTCAGGGAGTTTGGATTCTGGGGTTCCAACTTAAGGAGAGTTGGTTTTGGATCTGCATTTTGATCCTGACTTACTTGCTTCTCTACTCTCTTTGAGCACTTTCTTCAAAGTCTCCTTCTCCTTCAAACTTTGCACTTTTGTAGAAGTTTTGACCCTTTTCTTACTTGGCCTGGAGCTGCCACTTTCCTCCTCCACTTGGACAACTTCCCTGTCCCTTTTCTTTGAGGCAGATGCTTTCTTGCTCTTTTTCACTGCCATAGGGAACTTTTCCCTTAACTCATCTGAGTCAGATGGCAATTGAACACCTTCTTCAGCAACCTTCTCCAACTCTACTGAAGTATCAGTATCTTCCTCAGAAATGATTTGTGTTATTCTTCTTGTCTTTACCACTCTAGCCTTTATCCTAGGCTTCATTTTTGGCTTCTGCTCCACCTCTTCTGTAGGTTTGGCCAATATCTTCATTCTCTTCTCAGTTTTTGTTGGGAATAAAATGAGATTTTCATTAAGATACCAAAACCCCTTAAGACATGCCAAATAGATAAGTCAAAATGAATGAATATGTTTCAGGAATGTTGGAACATATAGTTTAGGCTAGTTGAGAAGCTGATATGTTAGGCAGCTCATGGATGCCTTAGATACATAAGTTGAGGGGGAACACAAGCTTAAGAGATTGCAAGAATCAAGTTCCTCAAGGCTCAGAATCAAGTTGATCCCAACACTTCTGATGTACTAAAAGCCCAATTGTGATGATGATCAAGTCAGCTCAGTAAAGAGACAACATCCCTGATGTTCAATTCAGAAGAATACAATAGTTAGACCAAGTCTACTGACATACTTACAATGAAGACCAGAAGAGCTGTAGAGCAGAGTTTGATCAGCACACTTAAAACTGAAGTGTTGAAATACAAAGACAATTGTGCTGAAGGGGTCAAGTCCACTGATATGGAAGAATGGATTCTTATAAGCTATCAACTATGATCAGTGAAGATAAGGAACCAACTCATCTGAGAAGAGCTAGCCAACACTGCTGAAAGGACAAGACAGCTCAAAGTGATAAGCAGATATGTCCTGATGATAAAGGAAGTTGTCCTTATCATGGAACCAATGATCAGAAGCCATGTCCATTGTTTGTCTACTGAAGATTCAAATCAGACATTGGGAAGAGTGCATCAAAGTCAAGACAAAGAGCTACTAGTCGTTTACCTCCCAAAACAAGGACATGTCACTTTCAAGAATCTGTCTTCATGTTGCAAAGTTCAAGGAAGACATATATAGACATTTTGAGGTTGTCTCTCCAACGGACATAACCTCATCTTGCTCTATAAATACTGAAGTGTGGAAACCATTTGAGACATCCAACTATCCAACTAGTGAAGGAAACCACAAGCTTACAAAGACATCAAGCTTTAAGAATATATCATTCTTAGAGTTTCCAAACACTTCAGTCTTATCTAATCCAAACCTCATTGTAAATCATACAAAGCTTAGAGAGATATCCTATCCTTATACAGAGCTTAATTGTAAAGGATATCTCACCTTAGTTGGAACCAACATCAACCCTTAAACCTTTCAAGGAAAGTGAGAAGAGTTGTTGTAGTAGAAGTGTGAGAACTAGAATTGTCAAGAGAAGAACAATTTAGTTATAGAGTTGAGAGAGTACTAGGACTCTGAATTCCTAGGGATCAAGGCACTAAGGAGTAGTGTGGTTGATCAGTGCACCTTGGCACTATAAAACAAGTTAATTCCAAGTGAAGGAATTATCCTGTTAAATCAGGGAAAGTGGATATAGGAGCTTGAGTCTCTGAACCACTATAAACTCTTGTGTTGTTTACATTCAAGCTTTTTCATACAAGTAACACATTCATATACTGCACACAAACTGATCTTCAAAAGAAAACATTCACAAGTTGTGCAAAACTGATTTCGACAAGTTCCCTGAAATACAACCTAAGTGTTAAGAAGAGTTTCAGAATTTCGCACATATAACCTACTTAGATAGTTATACAACTGAATACTTCATAGTGCTCAGTGGTTTGATTATCTTAACAAGGTTATACATACTCAGATAAGTTGTCTAGGACAACTCTGCTGATAGCCTGATTTGATTAATTTGAAAAAGATTTGCATACACAAGTGCATTCCCCCCCCCCCTCCCATTCACTTGTGCCATACTCCTTTTAGGACCAACAAGTTGTATTAGAGCAGGGGTTCAAAGACCACTGCTTCTGAAAATCCATTTTTGATTTTCAAAACCAAATTTTAGTGTGGTCACTAAACTGATCTTTCTGAAATCTTAACACTCGGTGATCTAACCCTTTTATCTGAGATATGGCAAGGAACAACAACACCGTTGTTCTTGGAGATGCGGTGGAAACCATCAACAATATGGCTCCAGATCCAGTCAACCACATATCTCACCATAAGCTACCCATGTTCTCAATTGAGAACTATGACTTCTGGAAAATCAGGATGAGAGCTCATCTTGCATGCCTTCACAATGAAATGCTGAGAGTTATCACAAGGGGACCATTCATATTCACTCAAGCTAACCCCAAGGTTACTGAAGCTCAGAGAGCTGACCCAAGGCAAGAAATCCCCAAAGATGAAGATGATCTCACCATAGAAGAGAGGAGGAGACATAACCTCAACTATCTAGCAATGAACACTCTCTATCAAAAAATTCCAAATGCTATAATCGGGAGAGTATACCACTGCACAACAACCAGAGAAATATGGGATACTCTTGTAGAAATGTGTGAGGGTACTGACAAAATTAGGGAGAATAAGCTGTAAGTTTCTGTGCAGAAATTTGAACAATTCACAATGGAGTCAGAAGAGCCCATTGACAAGGTTGCTGGTAGATTCACTGATATAATGAATGAGATCAACTCATTGGGCAAGGTTTACTCCAAGAGAGATATAGCACTCAAAACACTAAGAAGTCTCACTCCAAAGTGGGATGTATATTCTGTGATGATGCAGAACACTAAAGATCTCTCTACCATGCCCATGCAACAAGTCTTTTCAGAACTCAAAGCCTATGAGTTTGACCTCAACAGAAGAAAGCCTACTGAAGAACCTTCCTTACCAACCAAAGGAGTGGCATTCAAAGCCAAAACTGCTGAACCTGAAATGCAGCCCACTCCAAGATCATCAAAGTCGGTCTCCAAGACTGAAATGAAGGAAGAGCTAGCCCTCATGGCTAGGAGGTTTAAAAAACTCAACTCAAGGTTTGGTAGATACAAGAAATTCTACCAAGACAACAAGGTCAGGAGAAGGTACAACTCTCTTGAAGCCAAGGCTGAGACAGGAGATTCACCAACAGAAAAGCCATGATGGCTGGTGATGAGTCTCAAAGTGATGAAAGTTTCAACTCTTCTGATGATGGACTGTTCTCTAACAGTGATAATGATGATGTGTGCAACATGGCTTCTGAAGATGATGAGGTATCTTCTACTTCTAGTTCTCCATCCATTCACTCACTGGAAACTAATGATATCAACCTGAAACTCTCATTTGGAAAATTGATGGAAGATTTCACTAGGTTATAAGAACTTCATGATAATTGTGTGAGAGAAAATGAAAGACTGTGTTCTGAATTTGCAAAACCTTCTGAATCTATAGTTAACATCAAGTCTACTGAGTTGTATCAACAACTCTTGAGAGAGCTTAATGAAGCATCTCTCAAGATAGTTGACCAACAAAAACAGATTGATGAGCAACTGCTTATTCAGAATAGAAAGGACTTTGAACTTAAAACTCTTCAAGCTAAATTTGAAAACCTATCTCATGAATATAATGTTCTTAAATCAAGTGAAGAGAGCCGCAAATTAAGATGTATGCAATGAATAAATCCTCTAAGGCAATAGAGGAAATTCAAAGCTTCAAAAGACCTATGGCTCGAAAGAGTGGATTGGGATATGATCCATTCGAATCTGCACCTTGTCTTAGTGTTGCTTCAATAAGTAACACTAAGAGAATCTTTGTTAAGTCAGTGGCGCAACAAGCTGAAAATGAATTAAC
This sequence comes from Galeopsis tetrahit, assembly GCA_963675135.1. NCBI lineage: Eukaryota > Viridiplantae > Streptophyta > Magnoliopsida > Lamiales > Lamiaceae > Galeopsis > Galeopsis tetrahit. The sequence continues at coordinate 39,919,741 of OY776122.1, forward strand.
TCAGCCACTGAACAAGGGTAAGGGCATAATGAATGAAGTGCCTACTCAAGCATTCCAGGGAACAAGGCTCATACCTAAGGAAATGGCCAAAGTCTCTGAATACAAGATCAATGGTGTTCAGCAGAGTAGACCCAATGGAAGGGCAACTCATCTGAACAACATTCAGAGAGGTTGTCCAAGGTATGTTCAGCCTAGGCCAACTCTTTTGAGGCAACCTCAGCTGAACAGACCTAAGGCCAACTCTCCTCGTAGGCACAATAAAATGAGATAACCAAAACCCTTCATGCCAAAGGGTAATGGTCATCTATATGACTATCCTCAAATAATTCATCAAGCTGCACAAAGAACTCATAAGTTTAGGAGAAATATCAACTCTCCTGATACTTACAGAGTTAACACTTTCACACATTCTTTCCCAAAGGCGTTTAAGGGAAAAACTGTGTATGTTGATGAAAGAGGAAAACAACTTAGCCACCCTGAATCAATTAGGGTTATTAGGCAAGTTTGGGTTCCTAAAGGTACGGCTAACCTCTCAGGACCCAAAATTCAAAGGGTACCTAAAGTTTGATCATTGCAGGTACCTAAGGACCACAAGAAGATGAGGAGCTTGAACAAAATGACAGCATGGTACTTGGACAGTGGATGTTCAAGGCACATGACTGGAAACAAAACACTCCTCACTGAATTCATTGAACAAGAAGGTCCTAATGTCACATTTGGAGACAGTTCACAAGCCACTACAAAAGGTTATGGTACCTTGAACATTGGTAATGTCAAGGTAACTAATGTATCATATGTGGCTGGTCTCAAGTATAACCTCTTAAGCATAAGTCAGTTCTGTGATAAAGGACATAATGTTGAGTTCACAAGTGATAGATGCTTCAAGGATAAAACTCAACAAATTCTACTGACTGGAACTAGAAAAGGAAATGTGTATTTTACTGACTGGGACATATCTACTGATGCAACATGCTTCATTGCTAAGAGCTCAAATGAACAAAGTTGGTTATGGCATAAAAGGTTAAACCACCTGAACTTTAAACCCATGAACAAGTTTGCTAGAAATTCATTAATAAAAGGACTGCCAAACGAAGTTTTCATTAAAGAACATATTTGTAAACCATGTCAAGAAGGAAAATAGATTAAATCTTCATTTAAAGGCAAACCAGTCATCTCTAGTGAAAGGGTACTTGAACTGTTACTTATGGACTTATTTGGACCAATTACCCCTGCTAGTATTAATGGAAGAAAATATACATTGGTTGTAGTAGATGACTTCTCTAGATTCACATGGGTAGTATTTCTCCTTAATAAGAAGGAAACTCAAGTCAAACTCCCTAAACTATTGAAGAGATTGTCAAATGAGAAAAGCCTTAATATCATCACGATAAGATCTAATAAAGGCACTGAGTTTATAAATTCATATATTAATGAGTATTGCATTGAAAATGGAATAGCCCATGAAACTTCAGCAGCTAGAATCCCTCAGCAGAATGGGGTAGCTGAAAGAAGAAATAGAACTCTTAAAGAGGCAGCTAGAACCTTAATTGTTGATTCAAATTTGCCTAAGAGATTTTGGGCTGAAGCTATAAACACTGCATGTTATACTCAGAATAGATGCTTGATCACTAAGGGTCAAAGCAAAACCCCATATGAACTCTGGAAAGGAAGATTGCCTAAAGTATCATACTTTCACATATTTGGTTGTAAGTGTTTCATTCACAACAATGGGAAAGAGCAATTGAAAGCCTTTGATAGTAAAGCTGATGAAGGGATATTTCTTGGATATTCCCAAATCAGTAGAGCTTTCAGGATCTACAATTGTAAATCCCTTCTTGTGGAAGAAACACCTCATGTTGTGTTTGATGAAGCTATCTTTGAGAACAGGGATAAAACCTTGGATTTGAATGACATCACACAAAGAACAACCAGATTAAGCCTAAAAGACAAAGATACTCTATTCACTGAAGTTGTCCAGGCCAACCCTCCTGAAAACATCTCACTGGACAACACTCCTGAGGGCAATCTACCTGAGGAAAACCCCACTGAAGGAAATGATGAACATAATGATCCAATCCCAGTTCATAATCAGGTAACAACTACCAATGAAGAAGCAGGCTCTGCTGAGGTAGTTAATGGATCCACTATTCTAGGGGGAACCAACAATGTTGAAAATGCCAATGTCCCTGACATTGATGCCAACTCCCCTGAATATGATCTTGAATTAGATCTTGCATTAAACTTTCCTGAATTTTATGATCCTAGTGACTCAACCTCATTAGAGGACAACTCTACTGAAGGGATCAGGAAAAAGAGGAATTGGTTATCTGACCATCCAACTAACCTGATACTTGGAGATCCAAGTATTGGAGTCAAAACTAAAAGGTTTCAAGGTGAAAGTGTTTTGTTTTGTTGCTTATTATCAGAACAGGAGCCTCAAGATATTGAGGAAGCACTTCAAGATGCAAACTGGATTACAGCCATGCAAGAAGAGCTGAACCAGTTTACAAGAAATGATGTTTGAGAACTGGTTGACAGACCATCACATCATGATGTTATTGGAACAAAGTGGGTGTTCAAGAACAAGAAGAATGATGAGACATTTGCACCTGTGGCAAGACTTGAAGCAATAAGGTTGTTTCTAGCATATGCTTCCCACAAAAGGTTCAAAGTCTATCAAATGGATGTCAATAGTGCTTTTCTGAATGGAGTGCTCAAAGAAGAAGTCTATGTGGAGCAACCCCCAGGGTTTGAAGATGGAAATAAGGTGTACAGATTGAAGAAAGCCCTTTATGGACTTAAGCAAGCTCCAAGAGCTTGGTATGACACCTTATCACAGTTCCTGTTAGATCATGGTTTTATCAAAGGGACAGTGGACAGAACCTTGTTCAGGATTTGTGAAGGAGATGACATCCTACTTGTCCAAATATATGTGGATGACATCATATTTGGATCACCAAATGAGAAGTTTTGTGAGAAATTCTCAAAGCTCATGCAAAGCAAGTTTGAGATGTCAATGATGGGGCTGATGAATTTTTTCTTGGGACTTCAAGTCAAGCAATCAAATGAAGGAATTTTCATCAATCAAGCCAAGTATACAAGAGAGATGATCAAAAGTTTAGGTGTTCAACTAGCAAACCAGTGAGAATTCCAATGAACACAAATTGGAAGATGGATCCTGATGAGAGTGCCAACTCTACTGAGTAAAGAGGAATTATTGGATCACTCCTCTATCTCACAGCCAGCAGACCTGACATCACCTTTGCAGTAGGTGTATGTGCAAGTTTCCAAGCTAACCCTAAGAAGAGTCATCTAGAAGCTGCAAAGAGGATCTTGAGATACCTCAAAGGCACTGAAAATGTAGGCCTTTGGTATCCAGCAGATGACAACATTGAGTTAATTGGCTACTCAGATGCAGACTATGGAGGATGCATAATTGATAGAAAGTCCACCTCTAGAACATGTCAATTCTTGGGAAGCAAGCTCATCTCTTAGTTCTCAAAGAAACAAAATATTGTAGCAACCTCAACCACTGAATCTGAGTATATTGCAGCTGGAAGTTGCTGTGCTCAAATCCTTTGGTTGAGACAACAACTCAAAGACTACAATGTCAACTCTCCTGAAGTGCCAATATTCTGTGACAACAACAGTGCTATAGCAATCTCACGGAATCCAGTGTTACGTACAAGATGCATGCATATGGACATCAAGCATCACTTAATAAGAGATCATGTGGAGAAGAAGGACATCAAATTGGTGAAAATTCATACAGATCACCAAAAGGCTGATATCCTAACCAAACCTCTTTCTGAAGCAAGGTTCATGGAACTTTCAGCAGAGTTGGGACTCCTTGATCCAGGAAAGATGGACAAGTAAGTCCAATGGAGTTCAACAATCAAGGGGGAATATGAAATGATCTTCAGCAGACTTGGGCATATATCACCTTTGGTAACATCAAGTCTACTGAATCTTAGAAGAGATGACCCATAGGAGCTTCTAAGAAGTTGGGCAGACCAACTTATTGCTCTTGGCCCACTTCAGGTGTTTTGGGTCAGGACAGTTGTCCATGTGGGGCCAGATAAGTTGAAACATCTATCAAAACAAATCTAGGAATGATAAGCACATATTTTGGGTAATCATTGCCTATTTCGATGGCTGTCCCATTCCTCTTCAAGCCATCACCTTTTCAAAGATTTAATTTGTCCCCTACCCAAAAGGTCACTTTCGAAGCATTTAATGCAAAAGATTCAATTCTTGTTTGCATTAAACATTTTAGCCCATAATCTACATTGATAACTCCCACAACCATAAAAAGCTTTAATTTCTTATCCCACGTTTTGATAAAACAGTTTTAAACATTGAAATCAAATTTGAGCTGTTAGATCATTAACTGGCTAACTCCCCTGAATTAATCCTGGCCATCCAATGTTTGATTTCCTCATTTGTAAACCGTTGAATTGCCTTAAGACTCACAAACTCATTGACATATATACATTCCTTTTGGAATATACTCTAAGTCATAAGAATCCCCAAACCCATTCATCCTTCCCCACGCATTCTTTACATCTCTCAAACCCTAACCAAATTTCTCAGAAACCCTCTCAAGCTTTCTTACAGTTTATCAACGGCTGCTAAACTTAGACAAGACAAGCTTGCTAACTTCTCAGATGAGAAGTTAGACATTGATTTCTCCTACCTTAGCCACAAAAACAACTTTACATTTTAACCAATCATTTACTTTGAGAGTGAAGTTCCAGAAGTTACTCCTTCATTAAGATGGCTAAGGAGAGCAGACTTGCAAATATTTATGGAGAACAAGCCAAGCTCATGCCTTGAGCAATACATGGCTGAGGTCTTTGCCTTTCTGAAATGGAAAGGTAAGGCAACTACAGGAGCAGTGCATACAAGATTGACCTATGTTGATGAAGGTCAAGAGGAGGAGAGCTCACATTCTATCAAATTCTCAGACGAGGACCTAGAAGATGCCTTTGGATTGCCTTCAGAATGAAGGAATCCAGAATCTTACTGTGCTGGGCAAGAATAGGATATTGCTCAAGAATGGCTCAAAAACTCAGGTCCAATATCCTCAACAAAGCACAAGAATACTCTGAAACCTGAGTTTCTAACACTTTTTGAAGTGGTGACCAAAAGCATTCTCAGCAATACTGGGAGCCTTGAGCAAGTAAGCTTGCCAAGGATAAGGATAATGGCTGCTGTGATTGATGCTAGTGATAAGGGAATCAAGTTCAATTGGAGAGACTTCATCATGGGGGAAATGATGAAGGAGAAGGCAAAGTTTAAGGTGAAAGCACACATGAAAGTAATGATGGAAGGGAAATTGAGATATTGCACCAGGGCAAGTCTCCTGATAGAGAGGTTCTCCCATTACTCCCAAATGCAGACCTTTGCCAAACCTCTCCCTGCTCAAAAGATAATGTTCAGAAAGCTCTCCAAGAAATCTGAAAAGAGAAAAATGCAAGTGGCCAAACCTGCTAAAGAAGTGGAGGAGTAGAAGCCTAAGTTAAAGCCCAGGAGAAAGGCTAGGGAGATCAAGACAAGAAAGATGGCTCAGATTGTATCTAAAGATGAATCTAACACTTCAGTAGAATTGGAGAAAGTTGTTGAAGAAGGGGTAAGTGTGCCTTCAGATTCTGAGGAACTAAGGGAAAAGTTCCCAATGGCAGTAAAGAAGAGCAAGAAGCAATCTGCTTCTAAGAAAAGGTTCAGGGAAGTTGTCCAATTAGAGGAGGAAAGTGGCAACTCTAGGTCAAGCAAGAGAAGGGTAAAGCCTTATGAAAAGATGCAAAGTTTACAGGAGGATAAGACCTTGAGGAAAGCACTCAAGGAGAGTGGAGCTGAGAGCAGATCGGGATCCAAGACCAACTCTCCTGATGCTAGCACTCCTGAATCCAAGTTCCCTGAAACTAATGTTTTAGAGCCCAACTCCCCTAAAACCCATAAACTCACTGAAACCCAAGAGCCCAACTCCCATGATACCCACAAAACCCCTGAAAACCAAACCATAGTTCCCTTAGATCTTACCAAGAGATACTCTCCAGAGGGAACAACTCAAAGAAGTCCAATTGACTTATTGGCAGATATTGCAGTTGATGAATCAAGATTAGAATCTCCTCTTGATTCAGTTATGATTTCATACTCAAGATTTCTTGAAGCTGCATTATTAGAACCAACACCCCTAAGTAAAATCCCTTCAGGAATATTGCTCTCAAAAGCACCTGAACCAACCATTGTTGAGCCCAATGTCCCTGAACCCAATCCAGAATTCAACCCTCCTGAACACATTTCAAACACTCCCATAACCCAAAGTCTCTAGTCTGATGGAGATGAGGAGGAGTATACCTATGAAGGTATGCTCAGAGGAGTAGCAAGAGAAAATGTGAACCACCTATATCCCAACCTATCTGAATTCCCCAGATTGCAGAAAACCTTCAACGATCTTAGAGCCTTAGTAGAGGTAAAAGATAAGACTATCATGGAGATTGCACAAATCATTCAGGATAAAGGTGCTAGTTGGTGGCAAATAGATGAGAATAGGCTTCTACACTTCTCTGGTGTTCAGAAGACAAGGTTCCTGACATATGAAGCTGTCTTTGCCAAACTAGTGAAGGACAAGATTGCTGAAGAGAATGAGAGAATTGCTAAAGGGATTAAACATCCTGATAGTAGTTCTAATGATGATAGTGATGATCCCACAAACCCCAACCCTCCTGGCCCTCAAGTAAGTAAGGTACACCACCTTACATATGAAGGTGAAAAGGACTCTGAAATTTTAGAGGTGTTGACCAATGTTGGTGACACAGTCAAAGATGCATCAGCCCATGATGGTTCAACTGAGCCTGAGGCACAGCTGAATGATGTTGAGACTTCCAAAGGAGAAGCTAGTTTGGTTAAAACCTCATCAGTGTCAGCAGAGTTGGACATTGACCAGCTTTTAACCATTCAGGATGACTCAGTGGCCTTGGTATGCCCAAGCACTGTGATCTCCCAACAACTGCCCTCTATGAATCCTGTTGAGGATGTAGAGAATGCAAGTTTAGGAGATGGAGTTGAAAAGGAAAATAGTCCTGAAAAACTAGAGGGTGATGAGGATGAAAGTGAGGTAGTCATTACTAAGATAGTGAGTGTACCACCTCAAGAGGGAGATGTGGTAAGTGAGGAAGGACATGCTATTCTTGAAGTCAAATCTGAACTTCAAGAATACATTGATGAGAGGAGACCTGCCCTTCATGATTGTGAGATCACTTACGAACATGGAGAAAAGAAACTAGTTGAAAATGAGAAGAAGGTTGCTGATAAGTCATGGCCTTATGAAAAAGAAATTGAGCGTGTTGAGGGTGACTTTCCTAATAAATTTTTCTTTGCAAATACTGCAGGCATGACACTTGACCAAATTTTTGCTGAAGATGTGTTTATAGATGCCCCTGTTCAAGCTGATGCAGGTTTAACCAATGCTTCACTTGAAGAGCATTCAGCAAAGTTGGACACCTTGGCCCAAAAAGTGGGAATTTCACATGCACACACCTTAGAAGCCTTGGATGAACAAGGCAGAACACTTGCCTCAATAGAGATGAGGCTGACTGGTTCAGAGGATATGGTGTTACCCACAATAGAAGCAAGGATCAGTGGAGTTGAGAAGGCCAAGGAAAGCATGGAAACTTTCACCAAGTCTGTGAAGAAGGATCAGAGACTACTTCTTGACAACCATAACAAAAATTTCAAGGCTCTGAAATTGGTTGTGAAGCAAGCAATTGGAAAGAAGAGTGCCCTTTAGAAGAAAAGGGCTGAAGAGATGAGAATGGCTATGGTGAAGGAAGCATCGGCCAAGTTCTCTAAAGAAGTTCTTGTCAAAATCTCTGAAGCTGCAGTGGCCAACCTCACTGAGCTTCTCAAGGCCAACCTTGATGCAACTGTTAAGGCCACAATGGAGGAGGTTGTTGAGCAAAAGATGAAGCATGTACTTACTTTTCTCAGCATGAGCAGTGACAGGATGCAAAACATTCATGATGAGAATGTTTACCTCCTTCAAGAGATAAAGTCCCTGAATCATGCCCAGTCCTTAATGGCTACTATAATGAGTGACCTTAAGCCCCAATGCTTTGAAGTTGCCAAAAAGGGGGAAAGGGAAAGAGCTAGAGCCAAAGGTGCCTTGAAGATTGGTGAAGGCAGCAAAGGAAAAGAGCAAGTGCCTGAAGTTGAATGGAAGGACAAGAAAGTAATGGACATAGAGGATCTTGATGAAGAAGAGCAGCTAGCAATTGCCTTGAAAAACTCTATGGCCTCAGTTCAAGAGGAAAGTTCTAGATGGCAGCAGAGGCCAGGTGGAGAATCAGCAGGCTTGGACAAAGGTACTGAAGATGTCCAAGTCAAGGGGAAGTTGAAGAAAACAAAGAAGAACAAGAGAAAAGAAGAGACCTTCACTGATTTTCCAAATAGCCTGGACTTGCCTGCTGAGTTCAGAATTGATGAAGAGCCTACTCCAAAGAACAACAAGATTGTTGAAGACGTTGAAGTGGCCAAATGCCCTGAGAAGAAGAAGATTTCAGTCTTAGCTGATGACCCTTCTAAGGTATTTGAAGAAGGCTTTGGAAAGGATGTTGAGACTTAGCATAAATTGTCCATGATGAGAGCACAAGAAAAGATGGAAGCTAACAGAGCCGGAGATTTGAGAAGAGAAAACTTTCAGAAGCCAAGAAGAAGAGGGCTTCTTACAAAAAGCTTAAGCCACAGCTGTTGATCAGGATGGACACTAAGTATCCCCATCTTGATAAATGGGTCCCAATCCAGCTGAATGATGAATGAGAGGAAGCAAAAAGAGAATTTGTTTATGACTTTCATGTCATAGGCAGATGGTTGGATGAAGATATTGAATGCATCTTCACTCAGTTTATGTATGATAATCATAGGGAGCTTTACCAGAAACTCTTTGCTGCTGTAGATATAGCAAGAGTAGAATTCAAAGCCCCTGGTCCCATCATCTATATGCCTCCAAAGCTTGAAGGTTACATTGATCAGCAAAGGATTCTCCAAGATTTCATTGAAATTCTCAAGATGGAGAAGCTGAAGGTTGGACCCAAGGGAACAAACAAGGAGGTCATGGATCTGAAGAAGAGAGTTTGGGCACAGTATGGGATGGTGCCACCTCCTGAAGATGACCTCTAAAACTGCTAAGTTTCCTTGTTCTCATTGCTCATGGATGCTGATATTTGTGTATCTATGATTTTATGTTATGCTCTGACTACATGCTCTGATTGGTTGATTTTGACTATCATCGTGCTTTGTAATGCTCATATGTTATATCATTGATAATCAACCATTTTGCTTCAAGAGATATCTCATTGTCTAAACTTACCTGACTTAACCTATATGCACTTAAACTGTGATTGTACTAACATTTTCTTTCAGGAAATTTGACCTTAGTCATCTCTACTGAAAATATGTGTAATAGTATAGTCAAGTCACCTATGTATAGGTTTTGGCATCATCAAAAAGGGGGAAATTGTTGGGAATAAAATGAGATTTTGATTAAGATACCAAAACCCCTTAAGACATGCCAAATAAATAAGTCAAATTGAATGAATATGTTTTAAGAATGTTGGAACATATAGTTTAGGCTAGTTGAGAAGCTGATAAGTTAGGCAACTCATAGATGCCTTAGATACATAAGTTGAGGGGGCACACAAGCTTAAGAGATTGCAAGAATCAAGTTCCTCAAGGCTCAGAATCAAGTTGATCCCAACACTGCTGTTGTACTAAAAGCCCAACTGTGTTGATGATCAAGTCAGCTCAGTAAAGAGACAACATCCCTGATGTTCAATTCAGAAGAATACATCAGTTAGACCAAGTCTACTGACATACTAACAATGAAGACCAGAAGAGTTATATGATTAGTGTGAGAATTGCTCGAAATTCATGTGTTTAATTCGCATAATTTGATAGGATTTCTTGCATTATTTACACTAAATTGACTAATTGCATTTGATTTGGAGAAAAGGTGTTGTTTGTTATTTTTATAGGAAAAAGAGCACATTTGGAGTGAAACACGCCTCAATTATTTTGTGACGTCAATTGAAGAAATGAAATGAGAATGGAGTCAAGCAAAAATGGAAGTTGAAGATTATTTGGGCCAACAATTTAATTGATGGTCCATTTAATTGAGTAGTACGAGAATTGCAATGGACCAAGTGGGCCCATTTGATAATTGTTGTAAGGAATGAATTAAAAGGCAAGCAACCCATGTTGCTTGAGGGAATTGGCCCAATTATTGCAGCTGTCAAAGAGGAAGCAAGCTTCCAAAATTAAAACAATTAATTTAAGAAGGTTACCATATACAGTAGATATTACTGGGAGGCCAAGCCACGCATGCTGCTATATATACCTAGGAGGAGAGCACAAAACAAAAAAAAAAACTTTCAACTTTCATCTTCTTAGATAATTTAGATTAAACTTAGTCTCTACTCTCAATTTCAAGCAAGGATACTCTTCGATTCTGTTATTTCTTCAAGTTTTGAGCACTCTTCACTATAGAGGTGACTTCTATCCATATTAAGAGTTTGTTGGTAAATTTAATTTAATTTCAAGTTTTGTTAATTTATTTTGGATGAGTATGTTTTCTCTAATTGTTTTAGATATGGTTGTTGCTTTTAGAACCATGGGCTAATCTATTTTATGCTTTGGGTGTTTGAAACTATGTGAATATTGAGTGTTCGAATTATTTATACTTTAGATTATTGCTTCTCTTATTGGGTTTTATTGGTACTTTGTGTTTCATCTTCTATTAATCCGTATTTTGAGGCATGTTTAGCGTAGACGAGAGTTACATGAACATGTTTAAAATTATGGTGTGAGGTGTTGGTATACAAATGTGTTTATTATACTTTTAATTCGTCGAGAGAGAGTTAATCGTATTAGAACCCCAATTAGGATACATTAATTACTTGAATGATTATTTGGGTAATTGGTGAGGATTAGGAAGATGTCTTATTACTGGGTTTGGGAACACCTTAGATGTAAGGCTATAGTACCCGAAGGGAAACGATTTTCATCCTAGCATCTTGATGCTCTTAGCAAATCTAAATTGAAGCATAAACACGGTATAAAAAGTTCCACTCAATTTCACTAGGTAGAGAACACCCGAAGCATTTACTCACCCTTGCACTTCTTCGAATTATATTTGTAGTTGTTTATTGTTTTAATTGTCAATTTCTTTCTTTAGTAGTAATTTTCCTTACTAATTTGTGGTAATTGTTCTTTATGGTTATTTGCTTATTTTTAGTAGTTTAAATTATTTGTTAGTTTCTAGGTTGGTGTTTGATTTAATTTCTTGCATCTTGGTAGTAAGTTAGCTTAATTTTAGAAATTCAAAATCTGAAACCGTAGTTACATTGGTTATGCCAACATACAACTTTAGGGACTCATTGACCAAACCCACCTCCTAGGTCGATACTAGTTGGTCGAATACTTCCATTACTACTACGAACTCTTATGCTTGAGGGGAAGTAGTTAGTCCAAATACATTGTCTAAAATTCGTTCAAGTCAATAGCGTCGCTGTCGGGGAGGTGACGTAGTGCTATAAGTGGGACTTAGAGTTAGTTGAGTACTAGTGTTAACTACATTACTTGTTTTATTTTGTTTTCTTTTTATTTTGAGAATTTTGATACTTTGATCTTTTGTAGGTGTGCACTACATTGACTAGATGGAGGGATATAATCAATATCCATGGAATCAATGCTATGATCAACATGGTATGATTTATCCTCCACAACATGAAGATATATATGGCCTACGATAATTGGAGGAACTTTGACTGTAACTATCAAATGCAACAAGTTCCCTCATATTATCAAGATTGGAGTAACAATAATGCACCCACTTTTCAAGATATGGCCCCGGTCTACATGGATGTGAATTATAATCAAGAAATTGATTCACGAGATGGATTTGAATTTCATGGAGCTCCGGAAGTAAATTGTTACGATAATGAGAGAAGTTTTGAGTACAATTACCAAATGCAACAAGCTTCCTCTCATTATCAAGAGTGGGGAAGCAATGAATATTGGCCACCAAATGATGAAGAGAAGCACAAAATAGAAGATGTCATGACAAGGATGGAAGATATGTTGAAAAGGACGATAGAGGAACAAGCTAAGACAAATGAGCAACATGCAAGGGGACTCAAATCACTTGAGTGTGTAATTGGGCAACTTACCACAGTCGGTGGGGAGTTGACCATCGTCATTAAAGAACTACAAGAAGTGGAGGACCCAGGTGAGGAGAATGAAGACGACAAGTTCATTGTCAAAAGAGATGAAGAGGAATGTCCTTTGATGGACATGAGCTACAAGGAACAAGAAAATCAAGAAGCATCACAAGATGAGTTGGAGAGCGAAATGAGCATTTCTAAACCTTTAAACTCTTCAATTTGCACTGTAATTGATATTGATGCTTCTATTGATTTTATTTTACCTCTTGATCATTTTGATCTTAAGAAAGAAGTTGAGAAGAGCTTGGGCATTCTTGGAAAAAAGAAAAAGGAATGGCAAGAGATGTGGAATGAATAAGATGAACATTCATCGATGAAAGTATGGAAGAAACACGTGGATGATTGGTCTTCCATTCATAAGAGTCTCATTGGGTTTGAAGCTCAAAGGTTGGAATACAATGGGAAGGAGGATCGATATCCATGACCTTTCCGATGAGTTCTTTTATTTCCGTCCGGCTTGAAGACGTTAAACTTAGCGCTAAATGGGAGGCAACCCATTCTTTTATTGCTTTTTTTAGTTTTATTTTAGTTATTGTGCATTTTGATTTCTTTTTGTTGAGTTTTTGCTTTGTAGGTTGAGTGTTGTGTGGATGTTCAATGATGAGTTTTATGCATGGAAACCTCAAGGTGGTGGTGCTTTGGTGCTAAGATGTCCAAGGGGCAATCGGTTGTGGTAGCTTGCTTCTTTGGTGAACTATCTTGGTGGAAAAATTCTAAGGTAACACAATCATTCTCAAACTTTGCATTCAAATAGATAGTTTCATTTAAGTTTGGGGAGACAACATCCCTGATGTTCAATTCAGAAGAATACATCAGTTAGACCAAGTCTACTGACATACTTACAATGAAGACCAGAAGAGTTATACAGCAGAGTTTGATCAGCATACTTAAAACTGAAGTGTTGAAATACAGAGGCAATTGTGCTGAAGGGGTCAAGTCCACTTATATGAAAGAATGGATGCTTAGAAGCTATCAACTATGATCAGTGAAGATAAGGAACCAACTCATCTGAGAAGAGCTAGCCAACACTACTGAAAGGACAAGTATACATAGTATCAGCTCGTTGAATATCAGTATGTATCTTTTCCATGCAAATGTTCTTCTTTTCAACATGATCCCTTATAAAGTGCTGCCTAACATCTACATGCTTGCATCTTGTATGTAAAACGGGATTTTGAGTAATAGCAATGGCACTATTGCTGTCACAGAATATAGGTACATTAGATTTTACAATGTTGTAGTCTCTAAGTTGTTGCATTAGCCATAGTAGTCGACTACAACAACTTCCTGCAGCCATGTATTCTGCTTCATTAGTAGAGGTTGCTACACTCGTCTGTTTCTTGGAAAACCATGAGATGAGCTTAGAACCTAAGAACTGACACGAATCATATATTGATTTTCTATCAATCCTGCAACCACCAAAGTCCGAATCTGAATAACCACTTAGGGATAGATCATCATTTAAAGGATACCATAATCCTCGATTAATGGTTCCCTTGAGATATTTCAAAATCCTTTTAGCAGTTTTCAAATGACTTTCCTTGGGGTTGGCCTAAAACCGAGCACATACTGTTGGTCCCTGAACGAGTAGTGAATGGGATTAAAGTCTAGAGGGGAGGGGTGAATAGACTTTAAAACTTTTTCAAACAGAGTTGGGAACCTCTTCTGATTGCTATGTCAACTGGACTGCAAGTCTGCTGGTCCAGATGACTATAGTGATCTGACTGAAGAGGTTATATGCGGAAATATGGTGGCCCTGGTTTAGACTCGTTCTTGTAACTTGTTTTACTTTGTGAAACTACTCAGCTGATGCTGGTTTGAAAGTTATGGCCTTGTTTTGAAGAGTGTTGAAATCACAGTATGCACTATATAATAATGAATGTAAAAGCAGAAATGTAAAGTGCAGAAAGTAAATAACACCGGATTTATAGTGGTTCGGATATACGATCCTACGTCCACTCTCACGTCCTAACGTGATGTTTAATCCCTTTAATTTCCACAAATTACAAGGGTCTTGTCCTTTATAGTCCCAAGGTTAGGACTTTGAGATCTGAGCCGTCCTAACAGCTGCGGTCTCCACAAGTGATTGTAAGCACTTGCACTTTGGGGGGTTTCAAAAACTTAAACCTTTCGGTGAGGGTTTGGGGTTTTTGAGATATATCCAACTAATGGTTCAAGCTTATAATTTGCTTAACCACTATGCCTAAAACAACTGATATACAATATGAATAAGTTTCAGGTTCTTAAGGGTTGGATAGGAAGCACTTAAGAGCTATGGATAATCTAATGGATTTCTGGCTCTTGGAGAATTCTTAGAACAATGTGGCTTTTTGCTTGATTGCTTGCTTAGCTTGTGAATTCTCTCTTGTTGGCTTCTGTGTTCATCCTCTTGTATTTATAATGGAGATTGAGTGCAACTAGCCGTTGGAGTTGACTAGCCGTTTGAGCAATCTTCCCATAATAGCTTGATTCCTTGATTCCAGCCGCTTGATTGCTTCAATCCTGGGATCATGTCAATCTTCTAAATAAGGTAGGTCTTCGTTTAAATTGCAAGATGACTTGGGAATCAGCCGAGTCCTGGAAGAGCACATAGTCTTCTGATCTGTACTTCTAGTCTTCTGACTACTCTTCTGGCCTTAGGTCTTCTGTCTTCTGATATCAGACGAGTACTACTCTTCTGATCTGGAAATTCTTTGTACTGCTTTAGGCCATCTTCAATCTGGGACTCCATCAGATAAGTAGGTATACAAGCACCTTAACATATCTGGTCTTCAAGGATCTTCTAGTCTTCATGTCTTCTACTCTTCTCATCTTGAGGATAGGCATGTAAGCCTTGACTGTGCTGATCAGCTGCTATCAATACAGTTGATCACACAAGACTAGTCTAAGCTGTTCTATACAAGTCAGCTGATCCTATTACATTTATAAACTCTAAGTGTTTTGGCCATCAAAACTATTCTAACATCAAGTGGGGCTTAGGGTGAATTTATATCCCAACAATTTCCCCCTTTTTGATGAAGCCAAAACTATATATATGATAAATGCTCTTAATAAGATAAGATAGGAGTTTATAAACTTCATAAAAACTGAAGTATCTGATGAAGACAATGAGAGTTTGTCTTGAAAGCAAAGAGAACTAAACTTGGATATATAGAACTTTTACAGATTACAAGTAATAGTTTCTTAAAGCTTTGAAAGTGGTCTTCATCAGGTCTTCTGATCTTCAGATGCGGAAGGCAAGGTACAGACGAGATCGAACTTCTTCCATGTGCTGCAGGTCTGTAACATTCTCCTCTTCATAGATCTTCTCTAGGATCCTTTTGACTTCAATGAAGTCTGTTCTTCCAGAATCCAGAGTGGGAGGATCCCATTTGGGTTCTTCAGGAGTTAGGATTCTGCAGTTGTCAAGTTCTTTGGCTGTCTTGACTACTTCTTTCCAGAACTCTGGATCTTCAATTTTCATGAATTGATTGAACTGGAAGAATTCATCTTCATAGGTTGGGAGAGGGCCAAATTTTCTTACAATGTGGTGTTGAATTTGCCATTTCTTCTTCAGAGGGTACCACCTTGGTAGCTCATATTGAAGGGCTAGATAGTCCACATAGTTGCTATCAAACACCAGAACTTTATCTTTCTGTGCCAGAGCATTTTCTTTCAGTGCTTTCTCCTTGAGAGCTTTCCTGAGTTTGGCTATCTTCCTGTCAAATTTGGCTTTGACTGCTTTCGCATCTTTTAGCTTCTTTTGTTTAAGCTCTTGAGCTTCAAGCTCTTTTCTTTTCTTCAACTCTAAAGCCTCTTTCTCTTCTGTAGTAGGCTCTGCTGGAGTTGACTTCTGAGCTTGCTCATCTGCTTGCTCATCTGCCTTTCTTTTCCTAGTCATTCTTTTCTCGGAAACTTGTTCTGTAGAGGCAGTGATCTGCAGACCAGATGCTTGAGTGGGAGCTTGAATGTCTTCTTGAGCAATTTCTTTGCCTTTGCCGTTCTTGCTCTTGATTTTGCTTGATAAATCACCCAAGGTTTCATTCAGCTCATCTTGAGATACTACCATTACAGCTTGTTGTGCAGTAGTCTTCTCAAGAGCTTTTATCAATACATCTTCCCCCTTTTTGGCTTCAGCAAGCGCAGCCGCAAAAGGCTTCATGGCATTCAGAATCTCCACTCTAAGAGTTTGTTGAAGAGCCATAGCGTTGACTCTGCCAACATGAGTCAGATGTGTGAT
The DNA here is from genome assembly GCA_963675135.1 of Galeopsis tetrahit. Taxonomy (NCBI): domain Eukaryota; kingdom Viridiplantae; phylum Streptophyta; class Magnoliopsida; order Lamiales; family Lamiaceae; genus Galeopsis; species Galeopsis tetrahit. The sequence goes on from OY776122.1 coordinate 39,936,241, forward strand.
GCTGTGGTCTAGAATCTGAGCATGAGAGTTGGAGGAGGAGGCAGCTTCTAGTTTAGCTGTAATTGTTTCCAATTTGGTCGCTGTCTCCTGCAGCTGAATCCGAAGTTTTTCATTCTCTGCTGTAGCTGATTGGAGAAGAGCTCGACCTTCAGTAGCTCTTGCTTCAGCATCTTCAATTCTTTGTTTGTAGGTGTTTTCCATGCGGTTGACCTCATTGGTGTAGAGATCAGCAAACCTGGTGGAATGGTCACCTGCCATCTTCAGAATGCTGGTCAGATACTCACTTATCTGATCGTGAAGAGATTCTCCAAACTTGTCTTCAATGTCAATGATCTGGTTATGAAGACGAGTTCTCTGCTCCTTGACTGCCTTTTCAACATATCTTCCAAGCTGTAGGCCTAAACCCTTTTCAAAGTGTAGGTCTATGGCAGCCTTGACCTGTGAGCATATGTCTGCTGTATAGTCAGCTGTTGAAGTAGAAGTCGAGGCAGTACCTGGAGGCTTTGGATGCACTGTCAGGGCTTTGCCTCTGTCTTCAGCTGAAAGGTACTCTTCATTGAGAAATGAGGTAGTGGCCTTAACCAGGTGGGACATAATGGTGTATCCTTTGTCAATGAAGTGAGGTAGAGTATCCTTAGGCATGAAGTGATCAGGAATAGTGATTACTTCTCTTTCAATCTCGGTTCTGTCAGCTGGTTCAGCTGAGTCTTCCGCAGGAACGGACGCAGCTGAGTCATTCACTTTTGCTGTGCCAGCTGTCTGATGATCTGATATGCCTTCTGGGATAGAGGCATCATTAGGTGGAATTCCTAGAATTCTGTGGCATACTGCTGTAAAGGCTTCCTCGGGCAGCAGTTGAGCAAAAGATGTAACTTGAGCAACTTCTTTTTGCTCCATTTCCCAGTCGAGGAAATTAGCTTTTCCTCCCATTCCTTCCATGACTTCAATAAGGTCATCCACATCATCTCTCCTGAGTTCAATCCATGTGCAAATTCTGAGAATTTGTTCGAACTGAACTGATTCCTCATCAATACCAGGAATAGTAGACTTGAGCAGATTTGCTATCTTCATCCTCATTATCTTCTCCCTTGTGCACATAGGATAGTGTACCATTCTGTAGTGAGGTTGAGAGGGACCAGGTTGAGCAAGGTCTGCTGGTGCCATATCTTCTGGAACAGAAGAAACAATGATGGTAGGAGTTTGAGTATTTGGGGTAGTTTCCTCTGCTGTGTGAGTATCAGCAGGGATTTGGGAAGTGATATGTTCTTGATCTTCAGTGATCTGTTCATCAGCAGGGTTTTGAGTCTGCTGGTCTGGTATAGTATCTTCATGAAGATCAGTAGAAGGTTGAACCTGTAGATCTTGGACATCAGCAGGGGTAGGCAATAGAGATTCAGGGGTTGAAGTAGGTTGAGCTTGTTCCTCTGCTGTGTGAGTATCAGCAGGGATTTGGATATCAGTGTTTGAGTGGTCAGATGGGTTGGAGTCATCAGAAGGGTTGAAGGATGCAATCGGGGCTATTAGAATGGGAGTAGGAAGCCTCGATTTCTTGGACTTTTTGTTGGAAGAAGAATTATTCTTCTTTCTTTTCTGACCCTTCGACAATTTAGAAGGAGTAAATGAGGGAGAGGATTTAGAGGTACCTGCCTTCTTCAAGGGAGAGGCAGTGGGGGTGGCATCTGAATCAGATGGGGAGATGAGCCCAGATCTGATTAGATATCGTCTTTGTGCTAAGGTCTGATTGTCATCATCATCATCCTCAGCAACCTTCTTCTGAGCCTCTTCTTCTTCAGCAGAGTCATGATCAGACTCTTGTGCTGCCTTCTCAGCCAACAGCTTCCTCTTTTCTTCTTTTAACCTTTCTGCCTCAGCAAGAGCTTCCTTTCTCAAATAATATTTGGAGATGTGAAAGGTCTTATGAGGTCCCATCTTGTACTTCTTTGGGAGAATATCTGGAAGGATGATGCTCAGCTTGTTGACAAAGCTGACTGTAGCTGCTACCTTCCATACCTTCGATTGTAAGTCCAAAGTGACTTTCTTTGCCTCAAGAGCAATTCTTTCTAAGAATAGTCCTTGCCAATCTCCATCGATCTGATCCCAGATTGCAGCCATTACTCGAACCTTTAAAGTAGTAACAGCATCATGACTAAATGTGTTACCAAGTAACATTTTTCCTGCAATATCCAACAAGGTTTGGAATTTTGGTTCAAGTTGGGATTTCTTTAGCCCAGTTGCATCAGTAGCCTTGATTCTTCCACCAGTAAACATCTCCATATACTCCTTTTCTTTATGCATGATGTAGTTGGAGATATTTATTTTCCCCCTTGACAGGCCAAACAATTCCTGAAGAATTTCCCTTGTAACCTTGACTTTGTGTCCATTCATGACACTTTCAACATGAGAACCCTTCATCACGGCGTTTGCATAGAATGTCAGAACGTCTTGTTCATAGACATTAGTTGGAGCTGCTTCCAGAAAGTCTCTGAGTTTAAGATTGACGCACCGAAGCAATATCTCCTTGTTCTCATCTGAGTGTTTGCCTTTGAAAAATAGAGCATTCTCCGTAAAAATCTTCCCTTCCTTGGACCACTTTGCAGCATCCAAGGTGCCAGTGTTCTTGGTCTTCTCGTCGTAAATTTCAATGATTGCCATAGTAGAGTCTGAGTGTTAGGGTTTGAGGGCTTGAAAGAAATTTGCAGAACGAGAGAGAGTAATGTGATTAATTGAGTAATATGAGCGACAGGGATTGGGAGAGGTTTTAGGGGTGTGAATATATACTCCAGAAAATTTGATCTAACGGTCAGATTTGTGTTTGAATTTGGAGTAGAGCCCAAGATTTCCTTCTTTGATCCCTTTAAATTTGCCGGCTGGTTATGCCATTTGGCAATATTTGATTTGCTGGCAATATGGTACTTGAGTATTAATGACATCATTACCAAAAATAGCCGTTGAGACTAATTTATGGTAAGAATTGATCATCAAGGCCGTTTTCTATAAGAAAATTGCATTCCTTATATAAGCCAATTTGTTTAATTACATTCAGGAATAACTCTAGAATGAATTACATGATCAAGACTAGTCATTATACTCTAAATTTGTGTGATTTGATCAGCAGAGTGAGGTCTTCTGAGTTCTTCAAGATGTCTGCTGATTGTCTTTGAAAAGTCTTCTGGTCAGCTGAGTTGGTCTTCTGATCAGCTGAGTAGAGGAAACGGTGTTTGCTGTGATGATCCAACCTGGATGGATCCTTCCAGCTTTATTGTGAGTGATGATCCAACCTGGTTTGATGGATCTTTCAACTCCTTCTTTAAATCAAGTGGAGCTAGTCTAGACATAGTCCCACTGGTGTAAATGTTTCTCACCATCGGATGTTCCTCATCATCAGATGGGATGTAGCATCTAATGTGCTCTTGTTGAATTTCTTCGCTTCTCTAGAAGGGGAAGGAAGGTTGAGGGGTGCTTCAATGGAGTTGAAGAGAGGGCCATGGACGCAGCCTTCATGTTCTGTTTAGACATAGTAGCTTTTGATAATAAGTTCTTCATGTAGAACTTCTTTCTGGAGAAGAAGCTCTGCTTGCTTGCTACTTTGTCCTCTGCATCTCTTCCTCCTTTAGCTTTCAACAAGAACGTCTCTTCTTCCTTTAGCTTTCATGAACATACTCATGTTGAGTAAGCCATGTATATGGATCTGCATCATCTTCATTTTCTGGACAAATCTTCATCTCCTTCACCCAAGATTTTGGTTGAAGAATGATCTCCGTTCCATCTCTTCTTTCAATTGTCTCCATTCCTGAAACAAGAAAAGTGTTAGATGTTTTGTGTTCTTAGGTGTTCTCATAACTTCTCCTTTTATAGGGGTAGAAATGAGGTAGTGGAGAGAAAAATGACAAAACTATAGAGGTGATAGGTCTGAATTTCTGAAAAGTGATTTCTTAAGATTAGCAGTGAGTTTCTTGATCCAAGGGTGCACATTTAAAGATATTCAGACTTTATCTAATGGAATGCAGAAATTATAAATTTTGACCATGAGTTATTTGAAATCCGTACTGTGCATGCATACTGTTGAGTCGGTGAGGATGGTGTATTAATCCAGCCAAGTATGACTCAGTTAGTATACTGTATTTATGTATATGAATAAAGTATTTTATGAAGAATAGTTTATTAATATACATAGTTATACATTGCTTAGAGTAAGGAGATCAAATATCTTTGTTCAAGTCTGCTATATATATATATGTATATGTATACTATGCAATGCAGATTTTAGAGTATTTCATCAAGGATTCTTAAGGTATCATTGATTCCCCCTTGATTAGATAACTCTATGTTTTCCCTCAGCTCTATCTGTCTTCATTGGGAAAGAACTTACCTGAAGATGAGGGTGTCTATTCACCTCATCTGATTCTCCTAGTCTGCTGCACTTGGGTCAGCTGAGGTTTTCAGCTGATCTTTCCTTCTTCATGTGCTTGGGTCCAGGAGTCCTAAGCTGTAACATAAGGTCTTGAACCTTTCTTCAGCTAGGGGCTTAGTCAAGATGTCTGCTCTTTGGATATCTGTGTGAATTTTCTCCATCTTGATGTCCTTCTTTTCAAGGTGATCTCTTATGAAGTGGTGTCGAATGTCGACATGCTTGCACCTTGTGTGGAGGACTGGATTTTGAGTGATGGCAATGGCGCTGCTGCTATCACAATAAATAGGGACTTCTCTTGCCTCTACATTGTAATCCCTGAGTTGTTGAACTAGCCAGAGCAGCTGACTACAACAACTACCAGCTGCCATGTATTCTGCTTCAGTGGTGGAGGTTGCAACTGAGGTTTGCTTCTTAGAGAACCATGATATCAGCTTGTTTCCTAGAAATTGACAGGTTCCTGATGTGGACTTCCTATCAATTCTGCATCCTCCAAAGTCTGAGTCAGAATAGCCACTTAATTCTAGATTGTCATCAGCAGGGTACCATAGTCCTAGGTTGACTGTTCCTTTTAGGTACTTGAGAATCTTCCTTGCTGCTTCTAGATGACTTTGCTTTGGGTTTGCTTAAAACCTAGCACATACTCCTACAGCGAATGTTATGTCTGGTCTGCTGGCTGTAAGGTATAGTAGAGATCCAATCAGTGCTCTATATTCAGCTTGATTAACTGCCTTTCCGGACTCATCTGGTTTCATTTTGAAGGATGTCATCATAGGAATCCTTGCAGTCTTGCTTTGTAGAGCTTTGAATCTTTCTAGCAGACTCTTGGTATACTTGGACTGGTTGATGAAGATCCCTTCTGGACTCTGCTTGACTTGAAGTCCTAGGAAATAATTCATCTCACCCATCATGCTCATTTCGAATTTTCCTTGCATAAGTTCAGAGAACTTCTTGCACATTTCTTGATTGGGTGATCCAAATATAATGTCATCTACATATATTTGTACCATTAAAATGTCTTCTCCTTCTTGTATTCTGAAGAGAGTTCTATCAACTTTGCCTTTTGTATATCCATTGTCAAGTAGGAATTGTGACAATGTGTCATACCAAGCTCTAGGGGCTTGTTTTAGACCATAGAGAGCCTTCTTCAGTCGATATACTTGATCACCTTTTTCAAATCCTGGAGGCTGCTCTACTTCTTCTATCAGAATACCATTTAGAAAAGCACTCTTGACATCCATTTGATATACCTTGAAGCCCATATATGATGCATAAGCTAGAAATAGTCGAATGGCTTCTAATCTGGCTACTGGTGCAAAAGTTTCATCATAGTCAATCCCTTCAGATTGTGAATATCCTTTTGCAACTAGCCTTGCCTTATTTCTAGTTATCACATCATTTTCGTCCTTCTTGTTCTTGAATACCCACTTTGTTCCTACTACATTGTGGTTTTCAGGACGATCTACCAATTCCCAGACTTCATTTCTTTAGAATTGGTTTAGTTCTTCTTGCATAGCAGTGATCCAATTGATATCTGTCATTGCTTCTTCTATGTCAGCTGGTTCAATGTTGGACAGGAAAGCACACCAGCAGAACATAGATGATTGAGAATTCTGATTCAGTTGTCTTCTGGTCTTGACACCTGATTCTGCTCCTCCTAAGATGAGGTTTGATGGATGGTTGTTCCTCCATGTATGCCTCACTGGAGTATCTGCATTGGATGAGTTTGGATCCTCATCTGATCTAGTGCCATCAGGAGGGTTGACTTGATTAGTTCGATCATTATCTGTATCTTGAGTGTCAAAGAAATCATTCCCCCTGGTATTTGGGATTGATGCATCTTGATTCTGGTCAGCTTGTCCTACTTGAGTTTGAGATCTAGTGACAGGTCTATGAGGCTTATCTTCCTCTGGTTCTTCAGGGAAAGGTTCATTGACTTCAATGAACTCATCTGGTTTGGACTTGATCACTAGATGTCTCATCTGATCTGCAGCTGAGTTTGTTTCTACTGCATTCTTTTCACACGATTCATCAAAAACAACATGAGGTGTTTCTTCCACAAGAAGGGTTCGTTTGTTGAGTACCCTAAATGCTTTGCTAGTTGAGGAGTATCCTAAGAATATCCCCTCATCTGCTTTGGCATCAAAAGCATTCAACTTACTCTTCCCATTGTTGTGAATGAAACACTTACAACCAAATATATGAAAGTAAGATACTCTAGGTTTTCTTCCTTTCCACAATTCATATGGAGTTTTCTCATGTATTTTATGAATACCTGACCTGTTTTGAGTGTGACAAGCTGTGTTGATGGCTTCTGCCCATAGCTTCTTGGGAGTAGAGAATTCAGCAAGGAGTGTTCTGGCCGCTTCTTTGAGTGTTCTGACTCTTCTTTCAGCTACACCATTCTGTTGTGGTGTTCTTGCTGCACTTGTCTCGTGCTGAATACCATTAGAAGTACAATAGGCAATTATATAAGAGTTAATGAATTCAGTGCCTTTGTCACTTCTAATTTTCACGATTGATTCTCCTTTCTCTACTTGGATCCTCTTCAATAGTTCAGGGAGCTTCTGCTGTGTTTCACTCTTCTTGTATAGGAAGGTAACCCAAGTAAACTTGGAATAATCATCTACAACAATAAGAGTGTATTTCCTCCCTGTTAAAGTGGTTGGAGTGATTGGTCCAAAGAGATCCATGTGAAGCAATTCAAGAACTCTGCTGGTTGATGCTGTCTTCTTGGTCTTGAAGGAGACCTTTGTTTGCTTTCCTTGTTGACATGCATCACAAACCTGATCTTTACAGTAGAGTTCATTAGGCAGACCATCAACTAAGGATTCCCTTGCTAACTTGTTCATAGTCTTAAAGTTCAGATGGCTAAGACGTTTGTGCCATAGCCAGCTGATATCTTTAGGGCTCTTCACAAGCAGGCATGTATCCTTAGGACAGCTGTTCCAATTTGCAAGATACATACTTCCCTTTCTAGATCCTGTTAGAAGGTTTTGTTTTGTTCTTTTATCACTTATGAGACATTCATCTTTAGAGAATTTAACTGAATAACCAGTGTCACAAAAATGAGAAACAGATAATAGATTAAACTTAAGACCTTCTACATATGATACATCATGTACCTCAATGTCACCATTTCTAAGGGTGCCATATCCTTTTGTGTTACCGTGCGCGTTATCACCAAAGAAAACTTTTGGACCTTTCTTCTCTATGTAGTTGGTCAGCAGGGTTTTGGTTCCTGTCATATGAGTTGAGCATCCACTATCTATGTACCAAGTTTCTCCTGCTAGACCTCCTCTTCTGTATAGGTCCTTCCTTTCCTGCAAGAAAAGTTAAGTTTTAGGTACCCATTTTGTTTTGGGTCCTTGGGTGTTAGTACTACCCTTGGGAACCCACATATACATTGGTCGTTTAAACAACCTTGAACATTTGAGTTGTTTCCCTCGGGCATCACAGAACCAAATCTTACCAGTCAGCACCTTGGACTGATCTGATTTGTTCTTGGTGTCAGCTAAGTAGTAGTCAAATGGTTTCCCTTTATAGGAGTGTACATACATGATCTTTTGACTAGTTACATTAGGCCTGGGTGCATTAGCTGGTCGATGCACACGATTATATGGACCATACTCTTCTGTTCTCACAATATCATAAGAGATAGGGGGTGCAAAGAGAACAGATTTGTTTGAAGAAGATTTCTTCTTCTTGGCTGGAGCAGCATACAGCTGAGACTGTCTCAGCCGAGATGGTCTAGGCTGTTTGCTGTTCCTCTGTACAGGCTTGGGGTTAGCTTATCCTTTACCATTTTTGGTTTTGGAATAGTTAGCCTTAGCTGGTACAGATGCCTTATGGTTCATATTGAGTTCATTGTGTTTAGAACACTCACCCTGTTCATGTGTCTGAGTAGTGCACTTGTTAGGTGTACTACCCCCAGCTTGAGAGGATGTTGATGGATTAAGTTCATAGCCTAAACCCATCTTATTGCCATTTGATCTATAATATTCAGAGATACTTTCAATAGTAGTCGAAGCTTTATTGAATTCTGATATCTTTTGATCTAGGCATTCCTTCTCCTTTTCTAAGAGCTTATGTGTTTGGAAGAGATCATTGAACTTAGATTGAAGTATACGAAATTCTTTGGTTTCTAAGGCTTGAGTTTCTAACATCCCCTCATACAACAGAGTCGTTGTGGTATTTTCTTCCTTAAGAAGTTCCACTTCTTTGGTCAACCTTTCATTCATGGTGACTAACTCAGGGGTGTTGTCAAACTTAACCTTTTTCAACCTAGCAATTTCTTTCCTTAAATCCTTATTCTCCTCTTCCACTTCTATAAAGGCTCTAGTGGTAATATCCAGATCACCTTTTACTTTTCTTAAAGATTGATAATAGGTGTCTTCTGATTCGCCTTCAGATGAGTTTATGTCATCTGTTTGTGAGAAAATAGGTGAATGGAAAGTAGTAGTATAAGAGTTTACCTCATTTTCTCCTATGGCCATCATAGCTAGATCGTCTGAATCATCTGAGTAGATTTGACAGTCTGGTGATGTAGGAAGTTCATCACTTTGATATTCAGATTCTTCAGTCAGCATTGCTTGCTTATCTGAAGTTCTTCTCCTTGGCCTTCTTTCTTTCTTGTCATCCAAATCCAGCTCAGGACATTCATAGACATAGTGTCCTGGTTTGCCACAGTTGAAGCAAGATCCAGGTTTCTGATTTGAGTTGCCTCTCCTTGGAGGAGTGGCATCTCTTCTTCTAGATCCTCGGCTGTCAGATGACTCCACATCCTTCCTAGGATGTCTTTCTGGTGTTCTTTCTCTGGAACCTCTGGAAGGTGATCTTGCTCTTCTATCTTTGTAGTTTCTATAGAACTTTCTATATTTGCTGTTGAGGGTGTTCATCCTTTCAAATCTTTTGATCATAAGAGCCATTTGCTCTTTCAGGCTCATGTCTGATCCTTCACAGTCTTCTGTTTTCAGAGAGGTCTTGCCAGATGAGGTGCTTGCAGCTTTTGTATTGGCTGCCTTGAAGGCTACAGTCTTGGAGGTAGATGGGGTTGCAGTTGGCTCATCACTTCCTGAGTTCTCTTCTCTTTCAAGATCATATTCATGGGCTTTCAGGTTCTGAAATAGAGTTTGTGCAGACCACTTCTTGATATCTTGAGTATCTTTGATGATGGTCTTCTTGAGTCTCCATTTCTTGGTTAGAGAATCTAAGATCTTTAGATTTTTCTCTCTATTTGTGTATTTCTTGCCCAGAGATTCTATCTCATTGATGATCTTGGTAAATCTGTTGTCTAACTGATCAATAGACTCTTCTGGTTGCATCTTGAAGTGTTCGAACTTCTTGACTGCTGTAGACAACTTGGATTCTTTGATCAGCTCAGTTCCTTCACAAAGAAGTGCCAATGCCTCCCACATCTCTCTGGCTGACTCACAATGGATTACTTTTGCAATGTACTCATTTGGAAGAGTTTGCATTATGTAATCTTGAGCAATGCTATCAAGACTTGATTGCTTCATCTCTTCTGGTGTGAGGTCCTTCATGGGCTTGGGAACCAGTTCTCCAACTGGGACTTCTGGATCACCATTTGCAGTGTTGACTGTCATGATGGTGATCGGGCCTTCTGTGATTACAGACCACATCTTGTAGTGGACTGATGTGAGATTCTTCCTCATTCTGATCTTCCAGTAATCATAATCCTCCACTGAAAACTTAGGCAACTTACGCATATTAGCACTCATGCTGTATGAGTTTTCGAAAACAAGTTTTTCAAAAAAAGATCTGTTCAAGAGGACTACAGAGAGACTCCCTCAAGTCTTCTGATAATCTAGAGACAGTAGTCCGTTAGAACCACTGCTCTGATACCACTTGTTGGTCCCTGAACGAGTAGTGAATGGGATTAAAGTCTAGAGGGGAGGGGTGAATAGACTTTAAAACTTTTTCAAACAGAGTTGGGAACCTCTTCTGATTGCTATGTCAACTGGACTGCAAGTCTGCTGGTCCAGATGACTATAGTGATCTGACTGAAGAGGTTATATGCGGAAATATGGTGGCCCTGGTTTAGACTCGTTCTTGTAACTTGTTTTACTTTGTGAAACTACTCAGCTGATGCTGGTTTGAAAGTTATGGCCTTGTTTTGAAGAGTGTTGAAATCACAGTATGCACTATATAATAATGAATGTAAAAGCAGAAATGTAAAGTGCAGAAAGTAAATAACACCGGATTTATAGTGGTTCGGATATACGATCCTACGTCCACTCTCACGTCCTAACGTGATGTTTAATCCCTTTAATTTCCACAAATTACAAGGGTCTTGTCCTTTATAGTCCCAAGGTTAGGACTTTGAGATCTGAGCCGTCCTAACAGCTGCGGTCTCCACAAGTGATTGTAAGCACTTGCACTTTGGGGGGTTTCAAAAACTTAAACCTTTCGGTGAGGGTTTGGGGTTTTTGAGATGTATCCAACTAATGGTTCAAGCTTATAATTTGCTTAACCACTATGCCTAAAACAACTGATATACAATATGAATAAGTTTCAGGTTCTTAAGGGTTGGATAGGAAGCACTTAAGAGCTATGGATAATCTAATGGATTTCTGGCTCTTGGAGAATTCTTAGAACAATGTGGCTTTTTGCTTGATTGCTTGCTTAGCTTGTGAATTCTCTCTTGTTGGCTTCTGTGTTCATCCTCTTGTATTTATAATGGAGATTGAGTGCAACTAGCCGTTGGAGTTGACTAGCCGTTTGAGCAATCTTCCCATAATAGCTTGATTCCTTGATTCCAGCCGCTTGATTGCTTCAATCCTGGGATCATGTCAATCTTCTAAATAAGGTAGGTCTTCGTTTAAATTGCAAGATGACTTGGGAATCAGCCGAGTCCTGGAAGAGCACATAGTCTTCTGATCTGTACTTCTAGTCTTCTGACTACTCTTCTGGCCTTAGGTCTTCTGTCTTCTGATATCAGACGAGTACTACTCTTCTGATCTGGAAATTCTTTGTACTGCTTTAGGCCATCTTCAATCTGGGACTCCATCAGATAAGTAGGTATACAAGCACCTTAACATATCTGGTCTTCAAGGATCTTCTAGTCTTCATGTCTTCTACTCTTCTCATCTTGAGGATAGGCATGTAAGCCTTGACTGTGCTGATCAGCTGCTATCAATACAGTTGATCACACAAGACTAGTCTAAGTTGTTCTATACAAGTCAGCTGATCCTATTACATTTATAAACTCTAAGTGTTTTGGCCATCAAAACTATTCTAACATCAAGTGGGGCTTAGGGTGAATTTATATCCCAACACATACACCCACTACGAATGTTATGTTCGGTCTACTGGCAGTCAAGTAGAGTAAAGAACCAATTAGTGCACGATAGTAAGATTGATCGACACATTTACCTCTCTCGTCTGGATCCATGCGATAGACAGGTTGCATAGGTACTCCAATAATTTTACAGGTCTTAATACCAAATTTATCAAGTAGATTGTGTGTGTACTTGGCTTGATTAATGAAAATTCCTTCTGGTGATTGTTTTACTTGAAGGCAAAGAAAGTAGGTCATTTCACCCATCATGGACATCTCAAATTTACTTTGCATAAGTTTTGAGAAACTCTCACTCATGCGTTTATTGGGTTAACCAAAGATGATATCATCCACATAAATTTAGACAAGTAAGATGTCTTTCCCTTCTTGTCTTCTAAATAAGGTACGGTCTACTTTGCCCCTTAGTAAAACCATTTTCCAAAAGAAAGAGTGAAAGAGTGTCATACCAGGCATGTGGAGCTTGCTTCAAACCATAAAGAGCTTTCTTCAACCTGTACACTTGATTTCCTTTGACCTCGAAACCAGGAGGTTGTTCTACATAAACTTCCTCAACAAGTATACCATTAAGAAATGCACTCTTTACATCCATTTGAAACACAGTAAACTTCATATGAGCAGCATAGGCAAGAAATAACCTTATGGCTTCTAGTCGTGCAATAGGTGCGAATGTTTCATCATAATTTATACCCTCTGCTTGAGAGTATCCCTTAGCTACTAGTCTAGACTTATTTCTTACAACTAAGTCATTCTCATCCTTTTTATTTTTTAAAGATCCACCTAGTGCCTACAGCATTATGGTTGTCTGGTCTATCGACAAGCTCACATACGTCGTTTCGAGTGAACTGATTTAGCTCCTCTTGCATGGCTATTACCCAATTGCTATCAGCCAAGACTTCATTAACAGTTTTAGGCTCAATAGAAGAGAGAAAACAGCACCAGCAAAAGAGAGATGGATTAGTCCCTTCTTGCGACTCAAAGAGTTGTCGTCTAGTCTTGACACCCTTACTGGAATCCCCTAAGATAAGATTAGTTGAATGGGCTGATTTCCAGGTCTTTCTACTCTTAACAAGAACACTTTTATCATCAAAATTGTCTACTACATCATGCATATCTACATCGTCTATACTAGCAGACGTATTTAGAAGCGATGAGTCAACTAGAGGAGGCATGTCTACTGGTCTAGTTGACTTACCTTTATCACTTACCTTTACCTCATCTTCAGTATCATGAAGAATATTCAGGAATGGATTGTAGGCTTGTACATATTCGTACACTTCTGTTTTATCCGTTGATTGAAGTTTCAACTCACTTACTTTCTTACTGATCTGGTGGGTAGACGAGTCATGTATAGATTCATCGAAAACAACATGTGGTGATTCTTCCACACAAAGAGTAGAGTAGTTGAATACTCCGAATGCCTTGCTAGTAGAGGAGTATCCTAAGAATATCCCCTCATCTGCTTTGGCATCAAATGCATTCAACTTGCTCTTCCCATTATTGTGGATGAAGCATTTGCATCCAAACATATGAAAATACGAAACATGTGGTTTTCTACCCTTCCATACCTCATACGGTGTCTTACCAAGAGCTTTGTTGAGAGCACTTCTGTTCTGGGTGTGGCAAGCAGTGTTGATCGCCTCGGCCCAAAACTTCTGTGGAGTGTTGTACTCAACTAGCATAGTTCTACAGGCTTCTTTAAGAGTACGGTTTCTTCTTTCAGCAACTGCGTTCTGTTGCGGAGTCCTAGCTGCACTAGTCAAGTGATGGATACCAGCTTTAGAACAGTATTCATTGATATAAGTATTAATGAACTAAGTCCATTTATCACTACGGATTTTGATAATGGACTTTCCCTTCTCAACTTGTAACCTTTTCAACAAGTCTGATAGTTGAGTTTGAGTGTCACTCTTCTTGTGCAAGAAGACTACCCAAGTAAATTTTGAGTAATCATCAACCACAACAAGGGTGTATCTCCTACCATTCAATGTTGGAGGTTTAATAGGACCATGCATATCCATGTGTAAGAGTTCTAAGACTCTACTAGTTGAGAGAGTAGGAATTGATTTGAAAGAAACCTTCACCTGTTTACCTTTTTGGCAAGCATCACACACTTGTGATTTGTAATAGATCTCATTGGGAATACCTTCTACAAGATAATATCTTGATATCTTATTAATAATCTTAAAGTTCATGTAGCATAGACGTATGTGCCATAACCAACTGATCTCTTTAGGACTTTTAGTAAGAAGGCAAGCATCCTTGGACAACTATTCTAATTCACTATGTAGACGTTGTCTTGTCTGACACCGATAAGTAGAGTGGTATATGTTCTTTTATCAATTATTTAACATTTTGTGCTTTTAAATTGCACTTTGTATCCCCTGTCACAAAATTGTGAAATAGAAAGTAAGTTATACTTCAAACCTTCAACGTAAGAGACGTCATGTATCTCTACGTTGCCATTCCTTATGAATCTGAAGCCTTTTGTAGTGGCCAAAGATCTATCACCAAATATCACTTTAGGGCCTTCTTGTTCATGATAGTTAGTGAGTAATTATTTAGTACCAGGCATGTGGTGCGAACAACCACTGTCTATGTACCAAGTTTCACCCACTGAACCACCTTTTCTGTAGAGATCAACTCAACCCTGCAATTGGTGATTTTAATAATTTAGGTACCCACTATTCATTAGGGTCCTTGTGTGTTAGTGGCAGTAAGAGGCACCCAAATATACATTGGATTTTTAAACTATTGAGACCTCTTTAATTTCATACCCTTTCGATCGTAAAATAAGACTTTATTAACCTTGTCTAAACTGTCAACAGACCTAGTGTCTACTCTTCTGAGGTACCCTCGTCTGGTTTCAACCTCATTTTGAGTATACACAGGAGGCCTCTAATAGTGTTGATATAGTCTAAAGGCTTGTGGACCATATGGCTTATATATTCGTTTAGGTCTTTTCTTACTTATAATGTCATATGATAAAGGAGGAGGATATAAGACAGATTGATTACGATAATTTGGAACATACTTCCTAGGTCTAGTTGAATAAAGCTGAGACTGCCTTATGAAAGGAGGTCTTTGCTTGTTCCAACCAGTTTGCACTTGTCTAGGTCTAGTCTGCTGAGGATACCTCTGCTGGTACCTGGCCTGATCTGGTCTAACCAGATTAGTATACTTCTGCTGACTTGGTCCAGACTATACTGGTCTGTTAACAACTTTCTTGGTACCAATCTTGGTAGTAGGAATGTTATTTTTAGACTGTATTTGTATAGTCACCTTGGGTTTAGTTCAATTATAGTATCCCATAGGTTGTTTACCCTTATCAATAGGTAAAGAACTTGAACTAGCATCAGTAGAGTTCTTATTAACTTGAGTAGACGAGCTAGGCACATCAGCACCCAACCCTGTCTTCTCATCTAGAGCCCTATACCTATCTGACAGTTGTTGATTAATTCTAGAAGAGTTAATCATGTCAGCTAGTTTAAGATCCAAATTTAGCACTTCAGTCTCTAGGAACTTATTGCGCTCTTCAAGCTTTTTACACTTGTTCTTTAAAGCATTGAATTCATTAGTCTCTTTAGCTTGAGTTTTAAGCATACCTTGATATAAGTTATCTATGGATACGTACTTGTCTTTTAACTGAGACAGTTCTTCCGACAAGCGTTCATTCATGATAGCTATGTTAGGATCTACTTTTAACTAAGCTTCTCGTAGATTAATGATTTCTTGTTTTAAAGAAATGTTCTCATCACTGACATCTATGAATGCTTTATTAGAAAGAAGAAGGTCTTCTTCAGTCACTCCATTGGAATGAGGAAGACTACTTCCTACTCCACTATCAGTAGTGTCACATAGATCAGAATCAGAATTGTCACAAGAACGAAAGAAGTTACAAAAGATACCTCAAGCTCGATCTTTGCCATCAAAGCTATACCATCATCGAGGATACTTATTTCTCATTCCCAGAGAGGTAATCAGAAGAAGACGAAGGCAACTCATCTGAATCCGAATCAGACTCATTGTTAGCCAATAGTGCCTTCTTACCTCTTGCGTACCTTCGATCTCGTCTTGCCTTTATTTCTTCTCTGTTTTCTGAGCTTAGATCAGGGCACTCATAAATGTAGTGACCTAGGTTATCACAATTGTAACACAGAGATTCATTAGCAGACTTCTTAATATGAGAGGGATCTCGCTTCCTATCTCGCCTATCCGAAGATGTTCTATCTTTCCTGTCTGATGAGCTCCTACCTCTTCTGTTTTCTTTGGAGACCTCATCCCTTCTTTCAGAAGAGTTGTGATCTCTCACTACAGAAAACCACGCATTTCGTGACGAAATTTTTTGCAACGACACAAAAATCGTCACAATTTGTTACTTAAAGGCGACGAATTTTAATTTTCGTAATTAAAATACAAGAAATTGTGACAAAATTTAAATTTATCACCACTTATAAACTTTTTTGTCACAAATTTGTATATTTTGTGACAATGTTAATAAATATGTCGCAATAATAAAATATGACGATTTTAATAATAATTGGTGACGAAATTCAACGTCATGAAAAATATTTTTCCTTGACTATGCTAAACTTTTGTCATTAATTATAAGAAATAATTTGTGATAAAATTATTTCGTCATAACAATAGTTGGTGACGATTTTAATAATAATAGGTGACGATATTTGATGTCATAAAAAATATATTCTTACGACGATATTATTTTTCGTCATTAATTATTCAAAATATTTTGGGACAAAATGTTTTCATCACAAAAAAAATTGATGACGAATTTAATAATAATTGATGGCGATATTTTACGTCATAAACAATGCATTTTCATGACGATACTATTTTTCATCACTAATTATCCAAAATATTTAGTGACAAAATATTTTCGTCGCAATAATACTTGGTGGCGATTTTAATAATATTGATGACGATATTCAACGTCATAAAAATGCATTTTCATGACGATACTATTTTCATCACTAATTATCCAAAATATTTAGTGACAAAACGTTTTCGTCACAATAATCATTGATGACGATTTTAATAATAATTGATGACGATATTAAACGTCATAAAAATATATATTTTCATGATGCAGCTATTAATTTGTCATTAATTATTTAAAATGTTTAGTGACAAATTTATTTCGCCACTATAATAATTGGTGACAATTTTAATAATAATTGGTGAAAATATTTGACATCATAAATAATATATATACATGACGAGTTATTTTTCGTCATTATTTATTTAATATAAGAGTTGATTGTCCAAAAAAAAAAATTAGGTTGTTTATTAATTACAACATGTCAACATTTTTTTTTTTTTTTTGCAATTCGGTACGCCTATTTTTTGACAACACATAAAGGATGTGGATGCCAAAACTGCATTAACATGTCACACAGATGTCCACGTAAATGTCATAACTAATGAATAAAACATTTTTTTATTTTATTTTCAAAACATTTTTAAGTAAAAATAATATGCAAAATTTTAGATTATTTTTTGTGGATAAAACATCATTAATTATTAAAAAAAAATTAAGTTGCTGAAAAAGTTTTAAAGTCTTATGTAAACTTTTACTAGGGGTGGACATTCGATCGATTCAATTTTAAACATTTTCCAATCGAACCGAAATAATAAAAAATATTAAAAGCATGAGGATGTCTTCATTAATTTTAACTTATATTGTGAAGTAAAGTTACAATACAAAATACAATAAGGGATGAGACGAGTATCCACTGTGAAAATTTAAGACATATTTAGAGATTAGAATTATGAAGCCTCAAAACACAAGCTAATTAGCTAAGTAAACGTATAAATATGATGTGAGTATGCATAATTAATATGGATTTCTTACAACTTAACATGTATCCAATCCTCATATACTGTAATATGAACATTGTTATTAACTCCACCATTTATCACTGTACTTTCTCTATACAAAAAAGTGAGTCCAGCATTTAACACTATACTTTCTCCACCATTTAACACTCTACTTTGACATTTATATAGTTTAGATTATAAGTCAAAGTTGAATGAAAGTTCACAATACAAAAGATGGAGCTAATTAATGATGTCGTAAATTAATTCATTGAACCAAATAACAATGTACTTTCTCTAGATATGAACTCAAATATTTCTTTTGAAATTCTGCAGGAGTTTTCATTTTCTTTCATCCTCAGGTGATTGCACATCAATTATTTCAGATCTAGTCTTGTCGATTTTCAAGAATTTCTATAAATGGAGAGAGAAATGCAAAAAACGCAGCACTAATGTGATGAAGAATATAGGAAAACCAAGCATATATATGACAATAAGGTACCTAGAAAAAAGAGACTATGGGGACGGGAGCAATATTTGAAAAAGAAAAAAAATGGTTGAAATGATTGACTTCCCTAGTCTAGTAGCTTATTCTCTTACACTAAAGCAAAATTATATACTAAGTGTGTGTGTCAACTATTCAACAATGAGAATGATGTTTCTACTCAAGTTCATGCTTAACTTTGACTAAGAAAACTATTGTCTTTATATAATCAAATGAGTTTTGGAATGTGGAAGACATCGGACCACCATTAACTGGAAATTGTGATTTTTCATAAAAACATAAGTTTAGGTTCGGTGCCTAACCTCAAGCTTTCTGAAAAATTATTCTTGCACAAAATTATCTGCAGGACAATGACTATTTTATTATGTAAAGAGGTGAGAGCAATGGAATCATTCATAGAAGTATTCAATAAATACATATAATGACTCTTCTTTTTCT
Organism: Galeopsis tetrahit; assembly: GCA_963675135.1. Lineage (NCBI taxonomy): Eukaryota > Viridiplantae > Streptophyta > Magnoliopsida > Lamiales > Lamiaceae > Galeopsis > Galeopsis tetrahit. The sequence goes on from OY776122.1 coordinate 39,954,745, forward strand.
AATACCAGTATTTCTTAATGTAGTTAACTGAATGATGTAGAAAAGCATAAACAATTAATTAACACTCAATCTTAGATGGAAAATAACTATGAGTAAACAACTTAAAAATTTATCAAATTATGAGATTTGAACCACAAGCTCGGTTACTGTCCAGAAACAGAGTAAACAACTCAAAAATTTATTGAATTATGAGATTTAAACCACAATTGGGCATAATACTTTCTATGTAGTTTTTGAAACACAATGTTGTTTATCTTAGCATGTACACACACAAAAACCTACTATTGGTACTACAGTGTAAGCATTGTAGTCAAATTGATCATTTGAAAGCATAAAAATTCCATGTAATATGAAAGAGGGCCATACTTCATATATATACCACCAAGTAAATGACAATCTCCTTCATAGGTGGATTCACTACTGATAAGCCATAGATTAGACCAGGGTTTTAGGCAAAATGTCTTGCATATTCATAAGTGTGATTTTGAATATGAAACTCTTGGAATTTTTAATAGCAAACCAATCTAATACAAAATTGTATTCCTCTTTACATATAAACTAATCTTATCCTTATTCCATTTTAATTCAAAAGGTAAACTTGTTTCATCTAGATTCTTGTGTATATAATGCAATGCAATGCAATGCAAACTTTTATATTATTCCTCTAAAAGAATTTGTCACCTAGAACATCCAAGACAGACAATTTATTAAACATGACCATCAATAAATTCATATCCTATTTATATATCAAGAATTTATCACCTAGAGCATCAAAGACAGATAAGTTATAAAACCTGATCACCCAATGCATCACAATCGTCAATCAAAAGATAAGAATAAAAAAATTTAGATTTCGAGAGTTAGCTTTAATAAAGATTCTTATCTTGATCAACTCAGAGGCACCAAATCTACATTTTCTAAATCAAAAGTTTCCAAATTAAGCTCAGTTCCTCCTCTATAACTTCCTCTCTCTGCTGTTTTGACTCAATAACTCACGTAATAAAGATGAACAAATTCAGTAATCAAAGTCAATGTAAAAAACCTATAAACTATAACAATGCACCCGAAGACATTATAGTGATGGTAGTGTAATTAGGGAAATCTTGATCATAATTTCAAGTTCATTTTTTTACCTAAATTCTTAAAGCAAAAATATGTAATTAAAGTTGAATAATAAGTAACTGTAGATGTATTGCTCAAGAAAACAAATACACACATATATACATATACATATATATTGGGGAACTTGTATGCATAAAGCTCGTTTAATGTTGAATACAAGCCGATAACAATTCTTAAATAAAAATAGGAAGACTTTTTGTCTCAAAAGGGATATCAAGCAGAGAAAATAATTGAGGCATATGAACAAATAGGAATGCAAACATTAATATTGATAGATATAATATCTTTATAAATACACACATGACAGGATTAATTGAGGAGACTCATTCTCCTTTTATACATAAAGGTTAGAACCTGGCCTTTATGAACCTTAGCAGCAGGTTCAACTATTTTCATTTGTAATCAATATTGCTTGTTCCATGTTAGTATGTTACTCTCAAGAGTTTTCAATAGCAAACTGAAATTAGAATGACACAAAATGTTCATTCAAGATAAATTTATTCAGCACATATATACACAATATATGTATAGTGTAATGAGTTAATCAAGTTGCAGGATAATCTGAGTTAAATAGTTATAAGTCCTGCATCTGAAGAGATAATTTTTCATCACAATTAAGTATGGTAAGGGTGTATATACATTTTAAGTCTAGATAAAAATGATTTCAAATATCCCTAGGACGAGAGGATTAAGAGTAATTATTATAATTGTTTCAAACTTTTTTTTTTTTTTTGATCGGGCAAAAGAGAAATATATTAATAGGGAAGAGCTGGGGGCCACAAGAAGTGACCCAAAAATTGTTTACAAAATGAAGCAGCAGCTATAGCAGTTAATGTATACCCCAAATAAAAGAGACAAAATGTACAATATTATGTTTACCATTTTCATAGACGCCAAGGGCTCTCCTGGGCGAAGTGAGCCATTCTGCAGTAGTTGTATCAGTGCACACCACTTTCTTGCATACCATCCAGCTCCAAAGTGTTGAAATAATATCTTATGTCGTTTTTCTCACCGTGCTTTCCTCGTTCTTGAATATCTTAGCATTTCTTCTCTTCCACAGTGACCAGGCGACGCACTCCCATATACTAGCAGCCACAGTTTTGCCTCTTTTTCCTTTAAACTATATTAAAGAGGGTAATGAAGAATGTGATGAATCGGGAATGTTCTTGAAGGATCGAGAGGGTAATAGATTGTTTCAAACTATATTAAAGTGGGTAATGAAGAATGTGAACACACACTCATCAAGTTATGAACCTTAAGGATTACTTGTGTGCATCATTGCATGTTCCACTGATAAAGCATTGCAAAACCTTCTCCAGCCAAAAGTCCTGTAATATTATCTTAAATTTCCCCTGTAATTTCTGATTTCTGATGGAAATTATTATTTTCAAATTTCAATTCTCTATTCTATAATATTTGTATATTTGATCTGGGCATGCACATAAACTGCATGACATATTTCTAATTTGATCTGGGCGTGCATAATCATAATTTCATGAAGCGCATAAATCCTAGTATCAAATTCATAGCAAATATAATTTGAATATTCCATAATTCAATAATTACTAATCTAAATTAGCATTCTCATAACAAACATACAATCAAGAGTTGACAAAAGATTCCAACCGGCACAAAACCAAGTAATTCAATAGGCGTGTGAAAGCATAATTAGAGAAGAATAAGAAAACCCTTACACAACTATGTGGAACCCCAGGGGCGATCCTTCAAGAACATTCCCGATTCATCACTGCAAGGCATGACCGACGACTTATTTGGGATTTAGGGATGAGCGCGGCCGCAGGATTTGGGATTTAGGATGCGCTTTTTTCCCGCAAGATTTGGGATTTAAGAATAGGATTTGCGTTTCCCAAATGACTTGCCTGTATTTTCTCAAATCTTTTTCCCTAGTGCGCATTTTTCTAAAGGGCGCCAAATGCTAATTATACCCGCCATTTTTTTAATGATAAAATTGTAGTATTATTTTTAAATTGTTTATGATATTCCAATTATTTATATCTATTTAAAATACATAAGTATTTAGTAATTTTTTTGAGAATATTTTGTATTTCTAAGGAACATTCCTCACATAATGTTATATCCTTATAATAATATTTTGTAATAATTTTAATAAAATTAGAGTAATATTTAAATTACAATATTAATTTATGAAAAAAGAGAAGTGGTTATTTAGCCCATTAATCAATTGGTAATATACACATGAATCATGATGTAAACTGAAAATAGTAAATCATATTAAAATTTGTATAATTGTTTGATCACAACTAGGAGTGCACAAAAAAAGACTGGATCGGACCGACCGGTTAGTTTCTGGTTCGGTCTCCGGTCCTTCAAATTTTGGATTCCGGTTTTCCGGTCTAAGACCCGAATTTTCTGGTTCGGACCAAATTTTTTTTTTATATATTTTTTTACTAATGCACTCTCACAGTCTCACTTTTTTTTTTTAAATCAAGTAATTAGTGAGGATATGAGGTAAAATTGTTGAGATCTATTACATTTTTTTAAATATATAATTTAACAAACATATTTAATTTACTTTTAGGGTCAATAGATCATTAATAATAATGTAAATAAAATTCACAAATTTCGGTCCGGTTCGGGTTTGGACCGGATTTAATTACGGTCCGATCTCCGGTCCATGCATTAAGACAAATTATGAGCCCTGTCCGGTCCGGTTTTAGACTGGTGCACACCCCTAATCAAAAATGTTGTTTTCATTTAAGAACATGTGTGCGTGTAAACATGGCTTTCGATTTCCTAAAGTCTCCATATAGTTCGTCAGGTGGTCATGGAAGCTATCATATAGACGTCTTTCTTGTTTCTTTAGTACTGGTCATGAAAAACATGTGCATCGAAATTGTAGTGGCTTCTAGTTCTAATTAATGTGACTAACTCATATGTATCTCAAGCTCATTTGGAGAAGATCATGACAAGCTATACACTGTTTACAGGGTAGATAGCAAGGCAAAACGAGGAGGTACAGGCCATCACATGGCAATCGTTGAGTGTAGTAAGAATGCAACGCATTGGCTAAAGCTCTCAATTCTCCAAATTACTATTTATAGTTATAGTTTCTCAATGGAGTTAGCGTTTGTTTATGTTGATTCATGCTCCCTTTAAATGGAATCGATGGTAAATGAGACACCCTCCGCCTTACGATTTTCTCTTGTGTTATTGACTTATGAAATAAATTGACTTTTAATTTGTAATTTCAATGTCTTAATGTTTGATGATTGCTTCAATACCATATCACTTATTAACTGATATATAGTACGGAGTATTACACTTGAACAAGTGTGCTTAATCGACAAAATTTCAAATCAACACAAGTTTTTTTGGTGCTCTCGTTTCTATATAAAATGTACCAATAATTGTGCTCTCGTTTCTCTATAAAATGTAGCGATAACTTCGGAGTATTTTTTATATTTTCTTAATGTAAACCAAATTTATATGTTCAAATTAAATAAACAATAATTAATTAAATCAATAGAGGAATTTGAGCAAAAGAATTTTGGAGCCAAAAAATTTCAGTCAGGATTTCAAAATTCGTTTGAAGATTTTTTCAAATTTAAATAAGGAAAAACCTAAAAGATTCGATTATTTATCCTGCTAATATATACTGTATTTCCGTTCAATCCGTATTAATCTTCCCTATTCCTCTCTCAATAGTTCCATTCGTATCAATCTTCCTGTTCTCTAAAACAAGCACATATCAAAATTCTTTATTCCTCTCACAATGCAACCTTATTCCTCTCACACGGTATTTTCTTTCACTAATTATTTAGATTTGTTCTCAATATTAAATATACACTCTTATTGCTTAGAGTGTGTTGTGTGCATGTTTGACGACACGGCAGAGGCTAACCCAAATGAGATTCAGTTTTATATATATGTGTGTTGTATATATATTCTTTTTGGGTACAGATTCAGTTTGATATTTGAGATTTCTAATGATTGATTTAATTATAACGTGATTTAGTTTAATATTTGGACTTTTTGGTTTCGATGCTTCGCCGTCGAAAATGGTTTTTTCTCTCGATTCATCTGATTCGGTTATATATGTTGGGCCTAGATCAATCTTGATTGTATGTTTGTAAAACAAGCCATCTTTCTTGTTTTCTTCTCTTTTTTTTTTTTTTGGGAAGTCTCCTTTCCCATTCTCATAAATTGTAAATTTTCTAGTATTTAGAAATTCTACAACAGATCCACTGAATGAGATTCAGAATAAAAAATTAGCAATGTTTGTAGGACCTGAGGGATATGTAAAAGGGTTTCCTACAATTTTATATCATTTTTAACTATGTGCTACAAAATCTATGGATTTGATTTATAATTATCTCACGAGACACAAAATTAAAAGTGGATGTATATATGTTGTTGGAGCATGTTATACTCAAACTTCATTTCAATTAGGAAGGGGAATATGATTCCTATGAAACTCATTGACTGAACATATATACTGTAGTTGATAACCAATTAATTTTTGGGCTACATATCTTTTAGGCCTCTTTTTTTTCATTTTATTTATGTAGGCTTTTAGTACTGAAAAAGATTGGCAATATTGTGTTTACTTGATTTTTAGAAAATTCTGTTTTGTACCGATCCAGTTTCTTTGTTAGTGAATGGATTTAGAGTAGTATAATGCGCATGTAATTTAATATGGAGCAATTTTTTTCTGGTAAAGCACTTACCTCATGTTTGTATAAAAATTTAAAGGACCTTACACTATATTTTGATTTTACTATCTATATCTTTGATCTAGTTATGTATTTTGATTTTTGCAGTCAAAATATTAACTAGATGGAGAAGAGTGTGATATGATTGAATTGTATGTACGTATACATTCTTCAAAGAAAGACGGTTGGAAACGGATCGAATGAGGCTAAAAAAATTTGGGTAAGCCATGTAGGCATATGTGAATGAGATTTCATTTTATTAACATAATTGATGCTAACTTTTTTTTTAATCATAATTATTGATCAAATTAAATAGGAAAAATGATAGAGAAGCTTGATATTGATAACAGTTATGCTGAAAAAGTCCTAGATCGTGGCATTGATTATATCAAAGGGCTTGGTTATGGTCCAAAGCCTCCTAGTAGACGCAATGTTTTAGATGATGTTTCTATAACCAATTGCAAATGGAACTATTTGAGACAAAAGAAAAGTTGGAAGCATCTGAGACTCGAATTGGTGTCCTCTACACATAAGTGAGTGATATAAAAGGTCGTATGAACTAACTTACGATTTTTTTGGTTGAGAAAGGAATAATCATTTATGAGCATATTCTTTGTATTTATTTTTATGTTTGTTGTTTTGACTTTTGGTACAATTTAGTTAGTTGCATTTCTTATATTATCGTGCAATTAATTTAAATTTATTTTCCATCTTCAATTTAGTGATTGATGTAAATATTTATTTATTATAATTTAGTAATTTATTAGTTCACCAGGATAATATTTTTAGTCAATTATAAATATAGTTAATTAATGTATATACAATTCAATCAAATTTCAATAAAAAGATATTTCATGACAATTTATTCATTACAATACAAATTTAATTAATGACAAAAGACATTGTCACATTATATTAATTAGTAATGATGATATATGTTGTCACTATATTTAATTTTTTTATGATGATTATCATTTTGTCGCTAAAATATTTTTATATAATGACGAATTGTGTTGTCATTATATAAACACATATACGATGACGATACAACATTTGTAACAAAAGTATAATTCTTTTGTGATGAAATATTCAAAGAAGACTAAATGTTTGTTGTCATCAAATCTAAATATTTAGTGACAATTATCATATTCGTCACTGAATAATATTTTATTATGACAAAATAGACTCGTCGGCATTTCTACACTATTTAGCGACCACAATTTTTTTGTCACTAAATATTATCTTTTATGACGCATTGGGTCGTCTCTATACAGATACATGTAGCAACGATTGAAATTTTGTCGCTATAGTGAAACTCTTTGGTGACGAACCATATAAAATGTGACAAAAATGATTTATCTAATTGTGACAATAATCTTGTCACTAAAATTTAATAAAGTTGATAGAAAATGAAAGAAATTGTCACTAAAAATTAATATTTTAATGACAATGAATCAATTCGTCATGTAAAGTTGAACTCTTTGATGACGAATAATATAAATTATGACGAAATAGTTAATCTAATTGTGACGAAAATTTCGTCATTATAATTTGAAAAAGTTGATAGGAAATGGATAATCGTCACTAAAAAATTATATTTTAGTGACATTAAATCAAACTGTCATGTAAAGTTTAACTTTTAGTGACGAAATAGCATATTTAGTGATAAAATTTGATATCAAATGTGACAATTTATTCGTCACCATAGATGAAATGATATAGCGACGATGAACTTTAGTATCACTAAAAGATGACTTTTGATGATGAATTCAAATAACGTCACATTTACCTAATGCGACACACATACGGTGACATCGCTGCGACGAATTTTTTTTGTCGCCAAACACATTTTGTGACGAAAAATAATGCTTTTATGACGTTTTTTTGTCGTCGCGATTTGTCAAATTTCCTGTAGTGTCTTCTGGTCCCAGAATAGTCCTTGTTATCGGAACCCTTGTAATCCTTATAGAAACACTTATATCTGCCATACCTCTTATTCAGTTTATCAAAACGCTTAATCATCAAACTCATTTGCTCCTTAAGGCTAAGATCAGATTTCTCCAACTCATCTCTAATGCTAGAAGGTTTAGACTTAGAGGTTTTAGAGTTTCTAGAGGAGGAGGCCTTAAAGGCAACGTTCTTAGAGGCTGTCTTGTCTTGGTCACTACCAGCTAAGGGATCTTCTTCATTAAGCTCAAACTCGTGGGCTTTTAAAGTTTGAAAGAGAGTTTCAGCAGACCAAGAATCTATGTCTTGAGTGGTTTTGATAATCATTTTTATCATTTTCCACCTATCATCTAACGACTTAAAAATTCTAAGATTTATCTCTCTTGCGGTGTACTTCTTACCAAGAACCTCTAGATCATTCATTATACGGGTAAAGCGAGTATCTAACTGGTCAATGGTTTCACCAGATTTCATTTTGAATGATTCGAATTTCTGGACGGCAGTAGATAGTTTACTCTTCTTGATCAGGCTAGTGCCTTCACAAAGGACAACTAACACATCCCACATTTCCTTAGCCGACTTACATTTTAATACTTTTCCTAAATACTCATTAGGCAAGGAATGTAAAATGAAGTTCTTAGTTATGTTATCCAGGTTATTTTGCTTCATTTCATCAGTAGAGAGTTTAGTTCTAGGTTTATGAACCATTACCCCAACCGCTTTAGAAGGATCAAGCGTAGCCGTGTTTGGAGTCATTGTGACGATTGGACCTTGTTTGACGACAGACACCATAAGATCGTGAGTAGAGCTGAAAATTGCCTCCATACGTAATTTCCAATAGTCGTAATCTGAAACGGAAAACTTTGGCAGTTTTGTAGAATTAGTATCCATGTTTGAAGACAGATAAGATCAGTTATAGCAAATAGATCAAAGATAGCACTGAAATAGTATATTAAGTAAAAGTTCAAGGATCTATTCAAAGTGGACAACAAGACTTTGCCCAAAAGTATTTTCTTGGTAATCTAGAAACAGCAGTCCGTTAGAACCACTGCTCTGATACCACTTGTTGGTCCCAAGTAGTTGAGTTAAGATTAGAACGAGTCTAAAAGTGTAGAGGGGGTGAATAGACTTTTCAAACTTTTCTAAAATATCAGAGATTATAATGCGGAATATCATAATTAATAGGCCCTTAACAAATTTATACTCAACTAACCAAATATGAACTTAACTAGTTTATTCTGCAATTAATCAACTCAACTCGTCTATTCAACTTGATTTGTAAATCTTGTTGATTATACAAATTCAAATAAGAACAATTAACAAATATAAACTGTAAGTAAATCAAACACAAGATTTATAGTGGTTCGACAACTTGTCTACATCCACTCTCACAAATACCAGTTTGTGATATTTTATTACTCTTCTGTTCTTGTCTTTTAAGTCTCAAGATTAAGACTTCGATCTTATCAAATATATCACCAGATATATCTTTGATCTAATAACTAGTGATTTATCAAGCAACTAGGAAGCTTGTAACAAAAACTAAACAATAAAGAAAAACTTCTCAGTTTTCTTCAATAATCCTTCTTGTGTAAACTTTTCTTTTTTGGGCTTCTTCTTCTTTCTTCTAACTCTGAGAGTGTTTCAAGACTTCTTCTTTGATTGCTTCAATACGCGTAGATTCAGTAGTCTTTTCACGTTCAATGTCCTCATCTATTTATAGACATTTCCAACTCAAGAATAGTTTGTTATCCAACAACATTTCTTGATAACTTCCTTTAACTAACTCTTGTAACCGCTTCTTAATATGTATCTTGAGTATACACTGGTTTTTCTGTTATTCTTGTTGTAGCCAACTTCATATCTTCAGACTTCATATCCTTAATCCGATTCTTCAATTCTGACTTGACTTGTCTTCTCTTCAGCATATTCTATACTTAGAATATTTCTGACTTCTTCATATCTTGACTGGTCTTGGTCAAGTCTTCTAGCTTCTAATCTTCATAGTCTTCTGTAGAACTCTTTTTGTCCTATCAAACTAGGCTAACTAATCTATTACATTACATTAAGCTTTATGGATCAACTTAGTCAACCTAAAGACTATTACAACAGAATGTATACGGGTAAAATGCAGGTTTGGTCCCAAGAAAATATGTCCTCACAAAAATGGTCTCATTTTTAGCAAAAAAAGGTCCCATGTGATTTTATCGTTTAAAACTAACAGGATCGTGGGTGTAAAACACACGCGCTGTTATCTTCCGAAAAAAAAACCCACCATTTTCTTGAAACACTCCCAAATCAATTCACCCAAATAATAATCGTTCCCAAATAGCACAAATTCTTTTCCAAATAGTATGAATCCATCTTAGAATCCCTCAAATCGCATTGAAATCGTCCCTCAAATCGTACGATAAAAATGACGAAAAATCCCAATGAATATTCACAAATTGCAGATGAAGGAGATATTAAAATATGAAATTGACAAAGGGCTTTGATTCCTAGCACTGAGGCTAGAGTGTGTAGCCTTTATGAGTTTCGTGATTGGATTCTAATTTCGTGGATTTTTCACGAGATTTTGAAAAAATATATATTGGGATAACGGTGCCACGGTGGTGGTTGTGGTACCTGTTGACGTGCGGTGGCGGGTGGCGGCAAGGTGGTGATGAGAACGGGGCTAGAGCGGTTTGGCGGCGATTGGGGTAAGGATTGGAACGCTGGTCATCGAAAATAATAGCAGGGGAGGGGAGAAGATAGATAGTGTGTAGGTTTTTTTTTAATATACTTATTTATTAACTTTATTTTTAATTTGATTTTTTCTGAATATAAATTTTAAATAATTGTAATTCAATTTGATAATAAATTTAATATTCAGATTTTATATAAATGATAGTTTTTTAATTTTAGTTTTAATTAGATTTTGTATTAAAAGATTATTTAGAGTAATTTTATAATTTACATTAAATTATTATTATTATTATTGAGAAAAAAAACTTTTAATATTTTTAAATTATATTCCATTTCTAAAAAAGCAAAAAATTAATTTTCATATTGTAAATAGCTTCTTGATAAGAGATCCGGTGATTCTGGATTCTGTTAAATTAGGGTTCAACCGCTGATCGCTTCTATGGCGATACACGGCGGCTCTTCCCCGGATTCAGATAATCTCTCCACGCTCAACAGTTTGTGCCATGCCCTCCCTTGGTTGAAGGACTTCTTGAAACCCGTTGCACCAGTTGAGAGTCCACCTCCTCCTACGCGACAAAACCCTAGTTACAGGGATGTACTACAACAGCGAACAGATCCTACGGCGCCGCCTCGCCTGGATCACATCCTTCCACGACCATCCTATATGCCGATCAAAAAGGGGGATTTCGTCTCCATCACGCTGGACAAAACTGAATATGCGGAACGTGTGGCTCAGTGCAACAATTCATTTATTGGCCGTCTCATTAATGCAAGGAGAGATAAACCATGGACTACACAAGATTTGAAAGTGGCTCTATCTCGTGTCTGGGGAATTGGAGGAACTTGGCGGCTGGTTCCGCTTGGATTGGGATTGGGATACTTTTCTTCGACGACGCCGCTGACCGGGCCCTTGCAACGAATAGACTCAGTTGTCGTTTGAATCCTGGTATTTTCCGCTTATCGACGTGGGTTCGCGATTTCAATCCATATAAAATCAACACTTCCTTGGCACAAGTGTGGGTGAGAATATATGAACTGCCCTTTGAATATTGGTCTGAGTCGCTCATCATCGGCATGGCACACGCATTAGGAACCCCAATCAAGATTGATGAACGATGTCTAGATGGCTCCCTGGGCCACTTTATCAGAGTACTGGTTGAGATTGATTTCTCTAAGGATAAGCTCGACAAAATTCTCATTGAACGATAGGGACACAGATCTTTTGCCTTCTTTAAGTATGAATACACACCAGCTTATTGTCGCCATTGTGCAGTGGTTCGCCATTCTTGGGACAACTGCAACAACCGCCCAAAGGGAGACCCACCTCAGTCGCATCAACCCCCAAAAGACGACGCAACCACGGAAGAGCAGCCTCAGCGTCACATTAAACGCAATACACGTCATAAACAACGCTGTAAGAAGAAGCAAGTTGAAGTTGAAGTGGTGGGGGATAATCGTTATGCAACGCTTAACGGTTATCAAGATAATGACGAGATGCAATCTGCACAGAAATCCTCGGATAAGGTGAGTTAGTATGGACACTTCGGCCACAACTGAGATGGGCACTCCGAAAAAGTGCCTCAAGTCGGTGATACACGCCTCGTCGGAGGACCAACCGACGGAGAACTTTGAGCATGAGACTAACACGGAGTTGCCAAATACATTTCTTGAAGAAATATTCGAGCAGCATGCTGCAAATCTACACAACCAAAAACGGCTAGTGTCAGTTGAAAACTCAAGCTCACCACGATACAGACAAATGGCTAATGCAGCATTCGGGCGATGGGGAGATGTGGACACCTCAGATTTCGAAGACTCTAAATCGGAACAACAACCGCCGAAGCACGGTTACAATAGCAGTGGACAATGATAGTGCTATTTTAGAATATTCAGGGCGTAGGCAATGAGGATTCACAAACTCTTCTGAAAAGTCATTGTCGTGCCCATTCACCGGATTTTTTGGTGGTCGTGGAGCCAAAAATCTGTATTGAGAGCATCCCCACGACTTTCTGGAACTCTCTCAATCTTAAATTTTGTTTTTAGAATCAGAGGCATCAGATGAGGCCAAACATTTGGATATTCTGCAAGTTTATGTTAGATGATGTCACTCACCACAGTCTGCAGGTCTTCTGATCAGTTTGTAATCCTTCGTACTACAATTCACAAGATCACATTCCACATGGGTCTGATCCATGCGACATCCGATCACGTGCGTCGTCGCACTCTATGGGAGGATATTGTGAACATGAACTTGGATCCGCTATGCTTATTCGGTGATTTTAATTCTGTCAAAGGCGCTCACGAGCACGTCAGCCTTTCAATGCCAATCCCCATCGCATGCAGAGAATTCCGCCAATTTATTGTTAATGCGCGTTTAATGGACTTGGACATCATAGGACCTTCCTTCACATGGGTGATTAGGCGGAACGATGGCAGCTTGGCAGCATCTCGACTGGACAGAGTCATGGCCACGATGTCCTTTTTAGAGTTATGGTCCTCGGTTTCAGCCTCGGCTCTCCCACGTTCTTCGTCAGACCACCATCCCATCTTAGTGGATTGTACAGTGGGTGATAGGCAGTACAATTCGAACTTCAGATTCCAAAGAATGTGGCTCAGTGACCCAAGATTTATGGAGGAAATTCGCAATTCATGGCTGATTTATCTCCCAGCAGCGGATCCAATTACACTAGTTAGGCTGAAATTGAAGAGGCTAAAAGCAACGCTCCGGCAGTGGAACTCAGAGGTATTTCGAAATGTACACAAGAGAATTACTGAGAAAAAAGAGACACTTCTCTCGATTCAATGTGAGATTGACGCAAGTGGCTACACGGCAGCGTTAGCCCAACAGGAACTGGAAGCGAAAATTGCCCTTAATCTATCGCTGCAGTAGCAACAAGTCCTATTCTCCCAGCAAAATCATATCAAATGTCTCAACCACGGAGACAGAAACACGAAATTTTTTCATAAACTCAACCAGTTGAAAAAAACGAGGCACCCTTTGGAAGCCATGAACATTAATGGGGTTACATGCACTGATCTGAAGGTTATTACGGCACACATCACAGACTACTATAAGAACCTTTTCTCAGCCCCTAATATTACCCCGAGCTTTGCAGAGCTGAACACATTGCTGTCTGCGCGTGTTACTCATTCACAAAATACCAGTTTGATGGAAACCCCAACGCTAACGGAGATCCGTACAGCGTTTTTTGAATTATCAGCTGACAGTGCCCCAGGACCGGATGGTTTTGATGGTGCTTTCTTCCAGGCCGCCTGGGACACCATACAGAATGACGTCGTAAGAGCAGCTCAATATTTCTTCAAATTTACATTTCTTCCGCACGGCCTAAATTCGAACTGGGTTACCCTGATACCCAAGACAGCGGGAGCGTCTAGAATCGAAGATTTCCGGCCCATCGTGTTGGGCAATTTCCTATTTAAAGCCTTGTCTAAAATAGTGGCGAATAGACTAGGACCCATCCTCGCTTTGATACTCTCAGAATATCAGTTTGGCTTCATCCCAGGCCGTAGTATTCATCACGCCATTGCGGTGGCATCAGAAGGGGTGAATTGTCTAGATAGAACTAGGGTCTACGGAATCATGGCTCTAAAAATTGACATAAGGAAAGCCTTTGACACGGTGAGATGGGACTTCCTCCTTGAAGTAATGCACAAGCTAGGGTTCTGTGAGGATTTTTGTATGCTTATCCGCTGCATCCTTCAGTCTGCCCGCCTATCAATCCTGGTCAATGGACAACCACATGGCTACTTCTAGTGCACTCAAGGGGTCAGACAAGGTACACACCAGGAGATAAAACTCGCACGACAACCCTTTCATCTTCAGTATGGCGAGGAGTGAGGCCGCACCTTCTATACATCTGTGAAAATGCGCAATGGATAGTCGGAAACGGAGCATCGGTGAAGTTCTGGACGGACAACTGGTTGGGCTACATCATAGCTGATCGAATGAAAATGCCGATGGAAGTGTGACATCGATATAATTTCATGATCTCGGATTATCTTGCCGACGGAGCATGGCATCTAGACGCAGATTTTGTGAGGCTCTATCCCCTCATTGTAGACGACATTCTCAGTTACGAGTGTGCAGCCACGGGAGATAAATTAATCTGGCCCCCCTCCGTACATGGAACCATCACAGCAAATGAGGCATATGAGCAGAACCGACACCACTTCCTGGAAACAAATTGGGGGGCTTGGATTTGGGATTCATTCATCCCACCTAGGCGCTCAACTACTATATGGAGAGTAATTCATGAAAAGTTCCCGACATGGAGCTTCCTACGCCAGCTGGGCATGAATGGGCCGAGAATCTGCATTCTATGTCGGACGCAGGAGGAATGTATTGACCATCTCTTCAGCGAATGTGTATACTTCAGGCACTCATTCAACAGGTTAACAGAATTATTTCAGGTCCGGATAAGTGCAGATGAGGGCTTTCTAAGCTGGTTTGTAAATGCAGTACGACTAAAATTCAGCCATCAGGTTTTGGCGACATGGAGGCTTGCAATCGTCACACTCATATGGCATTTGTGGCATTCGCGGAACGCGTCCATTTTTTATAGCAAAACAACAACACCGGAGGCCATGAGAATTTTTGTTTGGGCATTAGTGGGAGAAGCACGAAACAATTACATGGGAAGCATGCACAATACGGTTTTTGACCTGGAAGTAATCAAAAGTTTCAAGCTCACGTGCGCTCCTGGGAAAACGCCAACTGTAGTATTGGTTAAATGGCTCCCACCAACAGAAGGGTTCATAAAAATCAACACGGACGGAGCTGCAACCGGGGCTCTAGGGCGAATTAAAGGTGCAGCAATTTACAGGAATCATAGAGGATTATTCCAAGGGGGTTTCGCTATGGACTATGGCGGGGGATTTGCGTACGAAGCCGAGCTATTCACAGCTCTTTATGCGCTACGTCATGCTGTCAAACTAGGATGGAAGCAGATTTGGCTTGAAACGGACTCCACTTATGTGGTTTCGGCTTTGGCAAAAGACTCAGCCAATTCAATTCCTTGGAAGCTGCGTTCACTTTGGGAACAAGTCCGGAAAGTAGAGTTGAAGGATACCCATCTCATAGTGACACACAAATATCGCGAGGGCAACTCTTCTGCGGACAAATTGGCATCAACAGAATCAGCTGGATTCATCTGGTTCGACGCGCCCCCAAACAACATCAGACACCTTTTAGCACGTGACCTAAACATGGAGTTTTACGGGTTCGTGTAATTAGAGGGGCCTACCTTTTCCCCTTGGCTAGAGCTTTATCCCTAAGGAGGGTTTTCTCTAGCAAGGTTTTTAACGGGGTCCCGGTCTCTGGAACGACATGTGTTCTTATGACTTTTAGGTTTTTCTTCAATATAAGATCTGAATTTATATATATATATATATATTGTAAATAGCTTAAAGATTAATTTGAATTTTCAGATTATATATATTTAAATTCAGATTGTATATTTCAGATTTCAAAATTTTTTATCTTCAAATTATTTTCAGAATTTACTTTTTAATTTTTATTTTTGTATATATTTCAGTTTTAATATTTTTTATTATTAAATTATATTCAGATGTTTTTAAAATAATTTACATTTATTTGATTTTTTTTTTAAATTATATTCAGATTTTTTGGTTATAAAAAGAATTTCAGATTCTATAAATAATTTCTTTAGTTTTCATATTATATAACTTAACGGAAACCGTTAAGTATTTAACGGTTGGGACAATTTTTGCAAAAAATGGGACCAAAAAAGAACGTGGGACTAAAATTGTTTTAAAAAAATTCTCGTGGGACCAAACTTGCATTTTACCCGAATGTATACATAAGCTTCTATACAATATTTAAAGTTTATCTTATAAACCTATATAAAGTATTTTATCATTCATACTTAACCATTTTTCAGTATTACTTATTAGTCAGTCATCTGATCTTGTTTTATACAAGACGACTTCCATAAAAGATCAGTAAGTACTTAACATATATTCAAGTCTTCTTTTTGGCTTATCAAAACTCTTCTTATCATCAAATAGAACTTGTTTTTAGAATTCATGTCCCAACAATCTCAACAAACCACACATTTTTAAGATATTCATAGATCTATTTATTTTGTTTTAATAATTTCAGTATTTTGTTTAACCAAAAAATTTTCTTTAATTTAACACAAATTACTATTTCGATTGGATAAAGGTTATTTTTAAATAAATTATTATTTAGTTTAGAAAAAATATTCCTTGCATTTTCAAATAATATTTATATTAAATATGTAATTTTTTAATTAATTTATAATTTGAGAATATATTTGATTATATAATTAATTTATTTGTAATATTATTTTTCAAAGTAACGGTTTTCATCACAAAAGTAACGGACAGGATCAATTGTGCAGTAAAAATGATCATTTTGAAGACTAAAAGTGATTTAAAAATATTCTTACACGACTAAAAAAGTATTTTTTCCATTCAACATGTAGAGCACTTTTCTTCTACCGTGGACAGAGTTGTAGAGAATGTTGAACTTTTATTGATGAGGTAGGAGAAGTAGGAGGCTCTTTTCTTTCCCAAACATGTAGGAGGTATGAGTTTCAAAAATTTGCACTTGTTAAAAATATAGCTATGTTGGGGTGAAACCGAACTCGCTAGTGGGTCACATTACGAAGGCTACTTTCCCGGTCGAACTTCCTAGAGGCTAGTTTGGGGTTGAAACTTAGGAGGGTGTATTCAATTGAGATTCTGTTGGATTTTATTGGACTTTTAAAATCTGGGGTATTCAATCCGAATTTTTAAAAGTCTTTCAAAATTTTGAGGTATTCAATACGGATTTTAAAAAGTCTTTAGAAATCTTTAGATATTCAACAATCTATGGATTTTAATACTCTATGGATTTCGTTGGATTCTCCTTCAAAAATATAAATAAATTTCACTATTCAAAATCTCTTCTAAAAAGTAGAGATTTCAACGGATTCTCTCAGAAACTCTGAAAGAGAAGAAAGTAGAGAAAAAACAAACATTCTTGCTAACCACAAAATCCTACACAGCCTCTCTTCTTCAAACCAAATAAAATCTAACTATGTTCTTCGATAAGATTCTTCGCCACCATTATTATCGTGAAAACTGTATTTTAAAATTATATTTTTTTCTTTAAAAATTATAGTATATCGAACACAGTTATGTTAGCAATATCAAGGTCGTCACTCCAGTAATCGACTAAAAGATTTTGGTGGTCAAGGTCGTCACTCCAGAAATGCATTTATTAAATCTTCTGCCAATTTTTGGTATTTTCAAATCGCTATTCACAAGTTCCCATTTCAAACACAAGCGAGTTAGTAATAGCTTGGGCTGGATTACATAACTTTTTTCGGAAAGAATGAATGAATGTCGGATGAATTTCAGTCGAATATGAAGAAGAATTGCTTTCTCAAAGCCAACCATAACAAAGAATTGAAACTAATGCATTGAGTGGTAATGCTATGTGGAAAATGAGTAGAGGTATAACCGTGATGGAAATGAAGATAAGAATAATAATGATGAATAATAATTTTTTTTTTGAACTAATATATTTTTGATATTTTTTCTAAATAATTTAGATAATTTTTTTATATACAGGTGTGTTCAATATACGTTTGCATCAATAGTTTTAGGGGCTTAGTTTATGGAAATCCATGTAAATAAATAAAAAAATGTGTATTTCAGAATCCTGTCAAATCTATGAAAATCCATATAAATCAATAAAAAAGTCAGTCAAACTCTGCATAGAGTCTATGGATTTTCTAAATCCACTTTTTAAAGTCCAAAAAAATCCAAAAGAATCTCAATTGAATACAACCTTTATATTTGGAGGGGTATACAAACGATAAAATTAAGACCTATTTGTAGGGGATGGATTGATAAGCTAGAGTGCCTGGATTTGAGGTGATGCTTCGTTAAATTGAGAGGATAATTTTTTTTATCTTTACGCCAGTTGTGCCAACTTTTGATCGAGGATATGTGTATCGCCCGGCCATCATCAAATTTGGTGGCAGGTCCTAGCGAAATAGTGACATATGGGTGGAAAGAATAATGGAGCTAGGGTGATTGTCCCGGCCACATAATGTCAAGGCATTTTATTGGCGATGAAATCCAATCTCTATAGGCGAGGGATTGGTGACATCGAATCTATTTGACACCTCTTTGTAAGTTGCGATTACATTGCTTTTGAATATTTTGAGAGTCTTCATAGTTGGATCGAGTGGAAGGCATTCTCAACTCTATTTGTAATTCTTGACAAAAATATGAATAATAAAAACATGAATGCCAAAATCCAAGTTTGGCCCGGCGCAACTGACAACGGTGATAAGGGCAGTACGGTGTGCGCTGCGGGGAGAGAGTAGAAGAAAGAGGCGGCACTGGAACAGACGGGGCGACAACATTATTATGTGAACCTATTTTGTGTATATTGGGAAAGAAAGAGCGAATTTAGGGAAAATATCACTTTTGGTCACTGAACTTTACCACTTTTCACATTTGGTCACCCACATTATTAGTCACTATCAAATTTGGTCACTCACTTATTTTTTCTCTATCAATTTTGATGCTGTGTTAGAGAATCCGTCATTAACGGAGAAAAGGTTTTGAGTGCCCACTTTTATTTTTCCTCTTTTAATTCCTTAATCCTAAACCCCTAAACTCATTTTTTTTAAATTTTTACTGAATTTATCTTCAATTAATATTACTGGTGTGTGGTTAAGAATAGATTATCAAGCCCGAATGAGTATAAATGGGGAAATGAATTCTAATAATTAACTATTCTGAAATAAGTTTCTATTGTCAATCATTATACAAATTCAATATGAAAATCAGTAATTGAAATATTATTCAAAAAAATCTGAAAAAACAGAGTACAAAAGCAAGTCTGAATACAATAATTATAAAACATCAAACTACACACCATAATTATAAAAACGGAGTACATAACTAGTACATGTCCACCACAATTTGACTAATTTGGTTTGCTTTTGTACTCTGTTTTTTTAGATTTTTTTTAATATTATTTCAATTACTGATTTTCATATTGAATTTGTATAATGATTGAGAATATAAACTTATTTCAAAATAGTTAATTATTAGAATTCATTTCCCCATTTATACTTATTTGGGTTTGATAATCTATTTTTAACCACACACCATTAATTTAACCACATTGAAAATAAATTCAGTAAAATTTAAAAAAAAAATGGGTTTGGGGGTTTAGGGTTAAGGAATTAAAAGAGGGAAAATAAAAGTTGACGCTCAAAACCTTTTATGTAAATGACGGATTCTCTAACAGCAGCATCAAAATTGATAGAGAAAGAATAAGTGGGTGACCAATTTTGATAGTGACGAATAAGTGAGTGACCAATTTTGATAGTGATGAAATTTGAGTGACCAAATGTGAAAAGTAGTAAAGTTCAGTGACCAAAAGTGAATAAGTGAGTGACCAATTTTGATAGTGATGAAATTTGAGTGACCAAATGTGAAAAGTGGTAAAGTTCAGTGACCAAAAGTGATATTTTCCCGCGAATTTATTTTGATTTCTGGTTTACTAAATGAGACTTGATAGTTGCATTTCAATTCACATGTTTTTACTTAATTCAATCTACTTTTTTTCTGACGATGGACAAAGTCTTAGACATTATTCTGCAGTCAAAACAAAAAAACAAAAAATTATCTTGAAATCATATTAAGTACATTTTGTGCTTTAGACAAAATAAAAGTTGTGGTGACTTGATATTTAATTAGCATTGAGTGAATTACAACCAAAGAGTATCCCGTGTAAATAATACCCAACTTTTTTTTTTTTATTGAATTTATCAATCTAATTTTACTGAAAAATAAAAGTTGGATAACTTTTTATTTAAAGGGAAGAGTTGGAATGAGAGTTTAGGGATGGACCTTAATTTTTGGTTGGGTTCTTACAAATTAAACACTAACAAAGTAAAAATAGATGGGTACAGTTATTTTCACCTCCAGCTTTGAGAGAGACTCCCCTCAATATTTTGTTAGAATGATTCTAAATGTCCTTAATAGATACACCCCTGTCCTATTTTTTTTATCCCTAGCCGCACCTTCTCTCAACGACGCCGTTCTCCAAACACAGTCACGTTAGATACAAAACTTGGGATGGTCGCCCCACCATTAGCTATTTTGATTGCAATCAACGACCGAGTCGGTTCAGCCAATTCAAACTTGTTTTTTTCTCAGAATTAGAGAAAATCCAGGAATTTAGGTTTACCGAAACACTTAATTGAAGCCAAAACCTTAAAAATACACAATTTCAAACCAGAACTGCCAATCGCTGTTTGAATTTCGATTCGCACTAGGAAACCGATGATTCTGGGTCTAGTTCCAGTTTTCGAACTGAATGAGGACCTCTACAGATAAGCAACAAGTGACAACATATTAGGCTACCACTTAAGATCTTTTGCAATTCAAAAGGGGGCATCAAATACAAATCTATTTAGTCGCATGCGCCCTAAACAAAAAGTTAGTTGTGTGATAAGAGAAACAAAGGCAAAAATGGATTTCAGATCTTGTCTGGCCATCCACAAAATCTTTCACACTATTCAGTCAGCAAGAGTTAGCTTCCTGCACCAAAAGGAAAAAAAAAAAAAAAAAACAGAATGAGAGATCATTAGTGAACATGTAGGAGTTCTTATCTCATCCAGTTTATATATCTCTGAAAAATAAATAAATATATCCCCTTTACTTGTAATCAATATATTCTGAAGACAACTAGTATTTTGTTCCAATTAGTGAACATGTAGAGGTTAACTACCTCTTCAATGACTTGCGGTCTCGACAGAAGTTACTACCACATAGGCATTGAAAAGCTTTCGCAGGATGATAGAAGTCAGTTCCATAGTCCTACAATGCATTTAACAAATGTTTACAACAGCTAGTCAAAAATCTATGCAATTCAAAAGTAAAAAATATCCCCAATAAATAAATAATATATATCACCTTTGCTTGTAATCAATATATTTTGAAGGAGTAAGACTTTGGCGTGAGTTCTTTTTTCATATTTTTCGTGAATTATAAAAATAGATGTCGAAAAGTATTAGTTCATGCAATGAAAAATATGAGCTCAATGAAAAATATTAGTTGTGCATTGAAAAAACACTAATACTATTCAGCCTACACGCTAATATTATCCATTTGTATGAACTAATACTTCTCATATATTTTAGTGTTTTTTTTGTGAATGAACCATAATTTGGTCAAAATTGCACGGTTGCACGGTGCAACTGGTGCGTAGAAGCTTTAGCCATTTTCAAGACAAATATTGGATGCTATAAGAGTCAATATAACAAATTTAAGAGCATACTTCAACAATAATACATTAAATGAAAGGTGATGAGAGACTAACCCAAGTTAACTCTTCAAAAGCATAAATTTTTCTCGTAGCAAACAGCGCTAGCTGCAAGAAATGAAATACTCACTGCATCCATGTCTTAACAAACAATGAAAAGAAAAGGAGAAAAGGATAAGGAAATTTGCATAAATATTATTCGACATACATGGTAATAATTATGATCTCGAGTCTCCACTTCAACTGGAATTTCCACCAAGTTAGCATCAAAACACCTAAGCGACAAGAGGGTAGAACATTAATGTAAGATTTTCTGATATAAATTGAATGTTCATTGCAAATATATAAATATTTATATATCTGTGTGTGTATATATCGTTAGTCTGGGTTCTTTGAAAGCACAAATTGCAGTTACGACACAAGAAACAAGGAGTAGAATATTCTTGTTATCTAAAAAGGGCAAACTTCTGTGTCATTACTAAAAGCATATTATATGAGAACAGACTTAAGTCCCAGTATTAGATAATCCTTCAAATACGGGAGTAGATGAGACGAGACGAGTCTAGTAGTGTCAAGCTCTAACTCGACCCGATTAAAAAACTCAAAGCTGACACGAATCGATCGAGCTCAATTCTTTTGATCTTGAGCTTGACTCGATGGAAAACTCGAAATACTCGAGCTCAACTCGGCTTGCTAATTTACATAACATTAATCAGATATTTTTATTTTATTTATATTTAAAATAAATTTGTATATAATTAAAATATTATGGGTAAAATAGCAAAATTATATCAGCTCGATTAGGCTCACATTCGAGTTCATTTTGAGTCGAGCACAAGTAGCTTGGAGCTGGCTCGACTCACTTACACCCATAACCTAAAATCATATCAAGAAGGTGTTAGGAATATAAGATAGGGAGCCCTAACTTAACCTAAAACCATGGTCGTTGACTCCCACTTATATACACTTCCACACTTTCATGTGGAACCTATGTGGGATATCATAACAAAAGGATTCAGCCACAACTGCAGCACAAAATACATTGGATGTAATTCTGAAATTGAGACATGTTGTCAGAAGAATGTGTAGGATTTATTTTTAATTGAAAAAACCACCTGTGATTAATGAACCTTGCAACATTTCCATAAATCGTTGCATCGAGACAAAGTGATTCTTCATCCTTCAGGACACCTTTAGAACTCCAACCCGCGTCTAGTAGCACAGTGTTGTGCAAATTTCTTTCAAACGACTCCCTGCAGGTGATCACTTCTCCAACATATTCACAGATAAAAGCACCTTTTGGTATTTCTTCCAAAGTTCTAAGACCCAAACCCTTTTGTCCAGGAGTTCTAAACACCTGAAACAAAGGCAAAAGTAGACCATCTAACATCTCATTGTAACTTATGCCTATATAAAAATACAAGTAGTGAAAGTGATTGGCCAATCTCTATTTGAGCAAGCGTAACTCCACTTGCTCTTCGGTCAAGTGGTGAATCTTAGGAGAGTGATTTGGTCTTACAGAAGCAACCAATGATTTTTAATAACGTTTTATAAATTTTAGTATTTGTGGTGATTTAGTACATAATTAAAAACTGTATAATTAATTAAATAATTGTGTGTTACCCACACATAACTATCTCACAAATTCATATACTCCTATTACTTTAATTTAAATTCATATCAAAATTTATTTCACACGGGAGAATTACTAGTGACAGCTAAAACTAAAAGGAAACATGACAAAGATCATCCTATTTTTGAGTTTTTTCTCATGATATTTCATACAGCAGAAGAAAGAAGAGAATTTTTAAAAGGTGAAGCCTAGCAATTTCTGGAAATCTTTCACCCGATATTTGATATTTCAATACAAAGAAGCATAAAATGAAAGGACTTAAATTATACCTGCAACTTTGTTGTTATTCCTCGCTGAACAACACGATTTCCACAAGCAATGCTGCAGCCACATTTATGCCAGCACTCTCTTATGAAATTCCTCTCTACATGGCCCTTGCATTTGCAAGATAAGATATTACCTTTGCATCTTTCGACGGGGCAATCCTGACAATAGAAAAGTTTGTGCTGTAGTGCGGAATAACTCTTCGATATGACATTATCCAGAAATTTTTCCTTCAGTAGGCCCCCTGTAGTATAAGCAAACCTGTCTCCAACTTTACCCGCACAAGCACATGGAATTTCTAGAGACATACAGTCCCCAAAGGAACAACAATTTTCTTCTGATATTTGAGATAGAAGAAACCTCGAATATGCATTATGGTATGTCATATTTCTTGGAATATAGTTGAATGCAGGAGCCTGTTCTTCATTTACTTCATTTATCAAAGAAACCTCGTAAGCTTCCTGACCTTTGCTGATATCTGTAATGTAATGGTAATAGCACTTCTGGACAATCGTCATTCTACTTGAAGAAGGCACACAGTAGTTAATTTCCATTCTCTCCATTCCACCAATACGTTTTGGATCCACATTTACATATATTGTGCAGCAACTCAGGTCCAACTCAGTGAGTCCCACAAATCTTGGAATTTGAGGCAAGACTTCAAAGAGGTTCTGAATTCTTGGCGGATTGTTTAAATAGGTGTCTTCAGAAATTTCAAGAGATGACACCATATCGGTCGGTCTTACATCCTCAAAATGAGTTGAGATGGTTCCAGCAGACAAGAAACATTCACACACTTTTTTCATCAGTTTCAACACAGAAAAACCTGTCTGGGGAATTTTATATGATTTTAGGCACTGTTCCTCCACCTTCTTCAACACAGTTTCTAAAGTTGGAACATTATCATCTGATTTTGGAGAAGATAGAAAAATCTTCACCTCACCTCCAGATGAGGAGGCAACATCCAGCTTGTACCCCTGAGCATTGTCTTTATTTTTCGCTGCTTCAGATTGTTCATAATGCATGGGTTTTGATTTATTTTTATCCAAGTCAGACGTGTATTCTAGAAAATAAACATCTTTAGGCACAGGGGGAGTTGAGCCTAAGCAGAAAATGGCATGAATTAGGTTCACACCCAAAGGAATAAGTACAAAGGAGGTAGGGCGTGATTTGTAAAGTAAAAGAAGAAAAATGTAGAAGCTACATGTTCTACAGAAATCACTCAAAAGAAAGGCCAGAGTGTAATATTATAGGCATAAAACATCCATAATTAAAAGTTATTAATGCTTAGCATATTCATATAACTACCACAAAAGGAAAATTCAAGAGGGCATGAAATGAAACTTCTTATCCTGTCCAATGTCCATGTTCTCCATGTTACTAACAGTATCAAGTCAACTTGAACCAAAAAGGAAAAAAAAATGTTGGTAAAACTTTTAGTCCCAAGGACCGACTAATCTTGGGGACCAATCCCTCTGTCCACTAGTAGGGGCCCCAATTGAAGTCAGAGCAAAGCTCTTTATGGACTGACCCATCTCAGGAATTGTTTGCACCTTGAGGTTTCGCAGCCTAAGACCAAGAGAGGAACATACTCCTAAGTCCCTAGCCTACACCACCATGCTAAACTAACAGCCAGCAGGGCCAATTCCCTATTGACTCTTGATATACAGATCTCATTGATCACTGTGCTCACATTGACGTCACATATGAAAGTGAGAAAGCTTTCTTATCATTGCCAAATATGAAGATAAATCATGAGTATATAAAGATGTAAATTGATAAGTTAGATGGCTCACCCTCATGAGCTGCTTCATGCAGATGTTTATCGATTTCCATCTCCTCCAATTCATCATCCTCATCGAGCAGCTGCAGCTTACGTTTCTTCCTACCATTACGCCCTCCATAAGTTTTCACCCTCTTGTCTGAAAATCCATAATAAGGATATTATTCATCTCCACTATTTTTCAGGTTTGACAAGGTTTCCAGAGAGTTGCAGTTACCAGTAACAAGATTAATTTCTTCTGCTTCTTCCATTATAGGAGCCAGCGGAGAACTGCTGCTCTGCCCTTTGAAGCGAGAATATTTAGAGACACATTGTCTTGTGGATTTTGGTAACAATTGCATGCCATGGGGTTGATTCTTTTCCACATTGCTATTTTCTGGAATCAAAGCATCAAATGACGATGAGGATTGCCTTCCCTTCCTGCCTAGATTAGATTTTTTTGGGGGTGATTCAAATTCTTCAGCCTGAAATATGAAAATCAAAGAATGTATAATATACCTCACCTTTTGAGTACAAACGTACTATCAAAAATACAGACTGATATTATAGAGGTCTATAGTGAAAAGCAGGAAAATCAATGAGAGAAAGGTCAATTTTGCTGAAGTTCTTAAGAACATATATATAACTAATGCTGAAAAATTAGAAAGTATACAAAATGGAGATAAAAATTAAACCCATATTCTAGTTATTCCAGAAGAGCCACAATCAAAGAAGAAAAGTCACCTTCTGTTCCTCGGTGTCTAAAATTGCATCAACAAGAACTTGATAGTTGTCCTGTTCAATGTGCACCCAGTCTTTTTCATACACCTTCAGAAGCCCATGAAGAATTGGTTTTACGACTTTATTCTCATAGCCTAACTTCTTCATTGCCCTGTAGGCCTTAGCTGCTCGATTTGCTGCTTCTCGATTCGGAGGCATCTCTTCTACTCTAACAGCTAAACTTGGAAAGGTAGAACACTTTCACCTTCAGTAGCAACCAAAAAAAAAAACAGCCAAATTTAGATGAAACATTATTTTTTGATCAGTGATGTAATGTATATATCAGACTTATCAGTATTGAGATCATGATATAATTCTTCAGCAGAGTAAGCCAACTTCTTACAAAGATGCAATAATAATTGGAATATGAATATTAATTATACACCCTGGAATCAGGATAATCTAGGTCAATAATATGTATACGTGGCATAACATGCCATGCAGTAATATATGGAATTAAAGTAAATATTATTCATGCAGCCTGCAATCATAATTATCCAGGGCAATAATGCATATACTACAGAATTCGTAGGAACAGCAACAAATTTACAACTGAACATCATATCATATTTAGAAGCATATCTACATCACTTCATCCATATATCTACCAAATCAGAATCTTCATCTGGCTTCAAAGCAATACAGTTCATTAATTAATTTGCTCCAAAAATAATCCTGTAATTTTCGTAATTTTAACCAAAACTTTAACCAAGACTAAATGCCACACCCTTCACAGATAAACCAAAAGACATCTCGTCTTGGTACATCTGATGAATATTTTTAGGTTGACTAGGCCCTTTAAATAAAGATCCCGTTTCTCTATTAAATGTCTGTAAGCCCTCACAGAATTATACAAGATTTTCAAGTATATCTCCGTTCAACACGAGTAGTATTCAGACGTACATTTTGTGAGATACCATCATGAACTATACACACATCACAATAACTTGAAAGCAAAGCATATTACATATACACTCTGATTAACTTCTATACTTCTATTCCAACACTACAGAGATTTACACTAATTTGGATTACAAGTTAACAAACCAAACCCATCATATTTTTGTGCGTTTCTCCTTTTCTTTAACATTCACAAGACAAAATTTCGGTATACAAACATTTAGACAATCGCCCACGGAACAAAATAGAAAACCCATTTGCAAAAAAAAATCTAAAATTATCATCATATTGTTAACATCAGACAAGAAGACATGATTAAAGAATAGGCGCGGTTATTCACACTCAGAAAACGGGTGAACAAATCAATTTTCCAACATGCAGGGCCGAATGAAACAGAAAAAACAACAAAAACAACTCAAAGCTCATTTTTCAAAATTTCGATCACTTGAAGCCAAGCGATCAGTGATCGCCAACATTTCTGCATATAATATGAAGTAAATACTTGAGTGGGTTCCATTATTCGAATTGAAAAAGTAAAAGAAAATGATAGTTGATAAACCCAGGAACATACGCATAACACCAACAGTGTCTTATTTAATAGAAGGCGTAAAATTATACCTTGTCACCAAAAGCTAGAATGAGTTTTTTCTTGGAGGTAAAATGGTTAAAATGTTTTCAACAATGGAGAGAAGAGAAGTTGAAAGGGAACAGTGGAAGGTTAAAAGTCTCCTAGCAAAATGAAAATGGAAATATTTTTATACCCCCTTGTTTTTATTTGTTTAAATTATTCGTATTATATTTTTGTTA
This sequence comes from Galeopsis tetrahit, assembly GCA_963675135.1. Taxonomy (NCBI): domain Eukaryota; kingdom Viridiplantae; phylum Streptophyta; class Magnoliopsida; order Lamiales; family Lamiaceae; genus Galeopsis; species Galeopsis tetrahit. The sequence continues at coordinate 39,982,680 of OY776122.1, forward strand.
AAAAATATTCTCTCCGTCCACTTTTTTTTATTAGATGTATCAAAATTACTTGTACATTTTTAATACGAAAATAACCAATAAAATTAATAAGTTAAAAAAAAATTATTTTTAAAATTTACACTCATTTTGAGTTCATATTTTTACCATACATTTTACTAAATTACATTTACATCATACTGAATCATTCAAAATATCTCTCATTAATTTGATACTCCCTATGTGGCTATGTCCCCTATTTAATGATCAATTTTGTCATTATTTATGTGTTTTACTTAATGACAGGTACTTAAAATAATAATGGGTTATAAACTAATAAGGTCATTTCACTACTAGTTTTTTTTAATAAAATCTACACCATAAATTCTTGTCTAATAGAGTCAAAATTTGAATTTTTTGTCAATTATGTCCTTCCACCTTATTTTAAAATTTTGAATTTATAAAATACACAATTATTAGTCAACTAAACATCCAATCAATTATTAGAATCTGATGATTATTTTGCATATAACATTATGTATAATTCAAAATATGATGATCATATTGCATATCACGTTATGCATAATGCATTCGATTGAAATATGATAACAATTTTGCATATCACATTATGCATAATTCATATCATTTCCTAAAATGTGATATGCATAATTCATATCATTTCCTAAAATTAGATTGAAATATGATGATTATTTTGCATATCACATTTACTAAAGTAATATGATGAAAATTTTGCATAACCTAAAAAAACACTTAAATATAATTGCATAAACGATCAACTAATAACAAAATTTCATAACACTGCATAACCTAAAAAGCAAGTTTATTCAGAGTCTTTGATGCCACAAGCGACGGGTTTACACCAGCAGACCTAACACGTTTAGATTTACTTTCAAGAACGGAAACAGGGCTTTGAGTCTCTTGAGATATGTGAAGTAGATCGATGCTACAACACCGTTGGACAACGATTTCTGCTCTTTAGCTTCAGTGATCTGTTCATTCACAGATGCGAAACAATTAGAGCAAGACCAATTTACATATACATCAATAGAAATGACCAAATGGATAACATGTATGTAAGTAAACCAAACATCCCTCAAACATAAATACATTAGAACATCAACAACACCAAACACAAGTAAAACTATGCATATATGTAATCGAATCCCCCAAAAGGAAAAGAATAAGTCAACTTCTTGTATGCAATTTAGTGGAGATTTGGATATATCCCAATTGTCCAATTAAATTTTTGACCCACCAAGACTCAATTGAAACACCCAAATGCAATTGAGTGCACTTTGCACACAAGTGTGACTCAAAACATAAAGCATATTTCAAAGAATTATATCCCAAGGAAACAAGGTAAAACAGAAGTACCAAAGTGTAATTTTGTCAAAAACAAAAAATTGAAACAAACATAGAGTTGAAACTTAAATTAATCAATCTTCCAACACAATTGTGAGCATTATACAGTAGACACACGAAACTTACCTCTCAGAAATATAAAGGAGTAACAAGAAAACTGGAATCTCGGGCGGCGTCAACGGCGGATTGAGCAACAAAAGGCACCAATTCTCAGAAATATATTCGTTTTTTGACATAGAAACAACAGATTACTGGATAGAACGTGATATGTCATCCCTATAATATTGAAATTAGACATCCATCCAAAGGCACCAATTCTTTCACATAAAAACCATTATAATCATCCAAAAATTTTGATCTTGAATTCTACTGTAACATATACTGCTAATTATGAAGAAGCAACAGAGAATATAAGGGAACAGAGTATAAACTCTTAACAATTTTATCAAACACCACACGTGCAATTGCGACAAAGTGGGATAGCTCAAGTGGTTAGAGCACCACTACCTAGGCCTTAGGTCCTGGGTTCGAGTCATGGGGAGGGGAAAAAGGGATGGGTATTTAACTTCCATAAAAAAAAAAAAAACCACACGTGCAATTGCAAAAAATCGGCCTACTTACCTTGGGATTCCGTTGCAGTGTTTTGTTTGCAGGAACCAAAGAAGCCAAAACAATACGAAACCCCCATAACAAGCTGACATAAAAATCCGATATTTAATCACTTAATCTGAAATTGATGTAGGCCACACCATCGGGCTCCATTCGGGTACGAGATATTGGCCCATACATCTCAAATCTAGATTTAAGGTCAAGTACAGAGCACTCCACATGTACTCCGATTACCACCACCGACTTCGGGGCGTTCACCGCGGAGGAATTAGAAGAGTTGTCGACATCGTCGGTAGCTGCGACGTCGAGAGGCAACGGACGGCGCCGTTTAGGGAATCAGAAAATAATTTGCGAATAATACATTTCTTCGACGGCCAATAGATCGGCGGCTGCTTCGTCTTCGACGGCCAGGCGGCGGTGGCCACGAGGCTTTCTTCTTCGGCCACTTCGTCTTCTCCGGCCAGTGCGGCGGCAAAGCAACAGCGACAATCAAGGTGCTGCTTCGTCTTGGTTTGGGAGGCGACGTTCGTGAGGAGGGCGGCGGCGGTCGTGTTGGTGGGCGACGGCAATGGTTCAGCGTCGAAATCGAGGGGGGCGGTTGCAAGAGAGGGAGGCGGTGGGAAAAGGGGGCGGTGGCAGAGAGGATGTTGGGGAGGGGCTAGGGTTTTAATTTTGGTTTTTTGGTGAATGTGGAGAATGAATTAAATGAGTATAGGATTCTTATTTATTTATATAAGGGTATTCTTGTATATTTAACTCTATTTTGACTCTATTAGAAAAGTATACATATTGGTGTCTCTATTAGATTAATGGGTTATAATAGTGGACTTATTAGGCAATAATCTCAATAATAATTGAGCATTCTAACTATTCTATTAAAATATCTTAAGATTATATCAAATGTCTCATTTTATTTACACTAAAAAAATATTTTTTTATAAATTGATTTTTTTTACTACTCTCACTTTTATCTTTCATAATACTAATAAACAATTCAAATATTAAAACATGTGTCCAAAAATTGTGGATTTTTAAGTAAGAGACGGAGAAAGCATCACACAACACTAAAAAAAACTTAAAAATAAGTCGATCAAAGTATGCAAGTTATTACGGGATAGAATAAATAGAAATTATTTAGATATTAATGTCAGTAATTATTTTTTAACTTTCAATTACATTTTTTTATTTATATATTTAAAATTATTGTTTTGTTTTAATTTTTATTCAATATTTAACTAAATGTTTCTTGAATTTTTTATTTTTTGTGTTGATTTTTATATTAAATTATTAATGGGTCTCATAAAGTTTTATAATTTTGAATACTACGAAAGTACGAAGTAGGGAAGAACAAGCTTTACACAATAACAAACCAGATAATTTATTCATCGGGTTGGGTGGAGTGAGGAAGAATTTTAAATAATTAGAATTTATAAAGTAAAAAAATTACAAAATTTATTATTTGCATGTTGAAAATTTATTGATTTGGAGTTTAATTAGATTTAATTAAAGGGAGGTCCTATTTCGACAGAGGCAGAAAACTTAAAAAAAAAAAAAACAAAATTTACAAATTTTGTAATTTTAATCTAAGTTTAGATGTTAATTACACCTCTTTTTCTTCTCATCCAGTACAAATTAAATTCCGCCACTTTTCTTAATTTTAACAAAGATATTTCCCCAAAACTTGGTGGACAATACTCTTAGATTGAGAGGAACATTTTACATGCATAACTTTTTTTTATCATCATCCCAATATGAACACCACTGTAGCATAGCAGAATTACCTTATTTTTAGAACCGTTCCCCATATTTAGGCGTTCTCGATTGGAAAAAAAAATGAAAGTTTAAATGATGCATTTGTTAAACCGTGCAAGAAAAGGTTTACCCAAGCCCTAAATCACTTAAAATACCACTTGTTTAAAAAGTAAGACGGTCAAAATATGCAAGGCATTACAGGAGAACTTTATTAAATATTAATGTCAGTAATTAATTTTTAACTTTCAATTGCATTTTTTATCTTTATTTATATTTTTTTAAACACGGGATACAAAGGATTTCAAAGCCTTATATGATACGTGGGGCAACTTGTAATATTCGCAGTTCAAGGCTTAAGCGTTTTCAACTTTTCATGCCTGCCCAGGCGCGGGTAGGAACCATATATATGAGCCCATTTAAAAAAAAAATGATTTTGCGACTACGCGAACCGTCGTAATTTGAAACGATCGTCAACGAATTTTCGTTGCAAAGTTCGAATATATTAAATAATTATAAAAAATGCGAAAAACATATATCCGTAGCAAATTTGCGATGATACTTTGATCCATCGAGTTATGGGTCATGACCAATTTGCGACGAAATTTCTGTCATAAATTATCGACAGAGTTAAAAAAAATTATATGCAAATATTTGCAACCAACTTTTTGACAACCACACAAAATTTGTCATAAATGTCGTCGCAAATGTTTTTTTTCTCGCAAATGCATTTGTTACACGTCTTTTTTGTAGTATTTATGTCGCAAACCCCAACAAAACGGAAAATTCAAAAATTCGTTGCAAATTATGTCGCAATTTGTGAAACGTTTCTTTTTCGCTGCAAAATTTGTTGGCTTCGACAATTTGACCAATTTCGTCGCAAAACCATCGCAATTTGAGACGGATTTTTTCCGTCGCAAATCCATTGGTTAATCTCAATGTTTTTGTTGTGTCTGTCCGTGTATATCTCCTCAATGGAGTGCAATGTACAAGGCTCGCATTTCGTGATTTATTTCAATTATGCATAATGCAGACTATTGCATGTAAATACTCTCTTTGTCAAATTTCGTAATTCTCACTAATTTAGCTTCACCCCACAACCATCATTTATTTACTCAAATTATTATTAACTTTATTCTTAAACAATCACATGAACCCCACAATATCTCATCATACCATCAACGTATCTACTTTATACAAAAACTAATCAATATTCATTAAAACTCATATCCGAGAAATGGATATAATGAATTTGGAAGGAGAGAGTATTCTCTCTCCCAAGTTTTACTAAATACTCCCTTCGTCTCGTCATTATTTGCGCACTCCTAATATGAAATTAACAAAAAAAAATATTACCTTCACGTTGGACCCACATTTTCTCCTACACCTCATTAAATTTCATTTACACCTCACTAAATCACTCAAAATGCCACTCTTTTATTTGAAAACACACCCCCATTAAATTCACATTTCTTAAAAAGTGAGCCGATCAATGTGTGCAAGTCATCATGGGACGGATGAAGTAAAAAAAATAGTGTAATTTGACTAAGTCCACATGTTGGAAATTGGTTAGAAATTTGGGTATTGATCCAAGTTTGACCATTTTTTTATGTGATGTTACATTCATTGGATTTGGATATAAATTTCAAATTAGTAATATTTGTTTCGAGTAGATGAATTTAATGTATTTACTCTCTCAAAACTAATTACAGGTGAATAAGGTATTAATATATAAAGATAGCAATTTCACATAAGAAAATGAAAATTGAATAGTCCTTGTAGTAGAAAATGGAAAGAGTTGTTTGTTTGAGTAATTCTTATATGTAGACTAATTCTTTATACAATAGATTAAATTTGAGTAAGAGGCCTACATAGTGGTGTGCTAACCCAAAGGACCGTTGAACCACTGTACGTCACACACAATCACATTGGGTGTTTTAGCCCAAAAGATCGTTGAACAGCACGAGCACGTGCATTGATGAAATTGTAGCATATTTATTAAGAAAAGAGAGCAGGTATGAAAATGACAACATAAGAATGAATTGCATAGTTTGATGTGTGTTTCATTCAATGAGCACAAAGGTTCGTGTTTGTAAATATATCAGATGGGATATTATTTGGCATCTTGGATATTCCTTGGTATCTTGACCTGAGTGTCTTCGTGTTGATGTGCTTGTTGAATCTAACGTGGATGCCACATGGATGGTTTGTTCACTATTATGCACCCACAATTTGATGATGGTTGAGGAAGAATATGAAGTTTATCCTCAAACAACAAAAAAATTGATTTAAGAGAGGCTTCGTGAATATGCTGGCAATTAGTTCAATGTTGGGAACATGTTGAACACGAATAAGCTTTTTCTCAACCTTTTCTCGAACATAATGGAGGTCGACCTTAAGGTGCTTTGTTCGAGAATGAAAAGTAGGATTAGCCGAAAGAGATATGATGCTTTGATTATCAATCCAAATGACAGGTGGTGTTTGGCAAGGATGAAGAAGTTTCTTAAGGAGAAACTGAATCCAAACAATCTCAATTGAGGGCCAAGCTACAATATTCTGCTTTCGTGTTTGATCTCGATACAATCGATTGTTTCTTGGTGCTCCAAGAGATAATATTACCACCGTAAAAATGCAATGGCCTGAAGTGGATTGACAATCATTTAAGTCTGTAGCCCAATCGGCGTCGACAAAAGACATTAAATTGAAGGATCTGGATCTTCTGTAGCTGAGACCAAAGACTATAATTTCAGCAAGATAATGTAAGATCCATTTCACAGCTTTCTAGTGAGAGTCAAGCGGGTTATACATAAATTGATTCACTTTATTGACGACAAAGGATATATTAGTTCGAGTGGTATATTGTAATCCTCCAACAATAATTCGATAGATGTGAGGATTTGAGATTGGGTTGTCATCGAACTTAGATATATGATTTCTATAGATCATGGGTGTATTGAGTCCTTTAACATCGATCATTTCAGCACGTGATGGTCCCTACCCTGGGGTATCAAATGAGTGAATAGAGTAATTGGTGTGCTCTAAGTGTAGGAAAATATGATTCACTAGGGCCCTAAAACTAGTTTATCGACTGATTTGATATCTATCAAAGTTAGGTGCGGCATTGATGTGCCCATAATTATACTTGTCTATTTGTGAAAAATCTTTGTAAACCATTTTATGCAAGATCATTTGACTTGGTGTTAGCTGATACAGGTGAGTTGATAAAATGGACTGAACTATTGACTCCGGTGTAAAAAATTTCTCCATAATATGTTTTCAGACACAGAACGACGAGCCCGTAAACATGTAAAACTATGTTTTCTCCATAAGAGTGTATCAATTGATATAAAACGTTCTTTAAAACTATGTTATGCAATATGTAAACATGCATGATATAGTAGTAAATAATACAATCATTTATTGTGGTTCAGACCCAGTCCTACATCCACTCTCACAACCCAACTGTGATATTAATACCTTCCAAGAGCTTGTAATCTTTTACGTGTCAAGAGTAACACGTTTTGATATTTTATAGTCCCAAGAGAAGACTTTGAGCTCGGTGCACTTCCAAAGTACAATTGTCTCCACTAGTCTTTGTGAGGGGCTAGCACTCTTACAGTGGTTTCACACAAACTTGGCTTCTAAGGGTTTATGATAGAAGGTTGGTTTAGTGTATATGAGCTAGGTGAGATTTTCCCTTACAATCTGATTGAGCCTCATGCTATGATTGGGAAGATCTCTCTAAGCTTTGGATACGTATATGACAATATGGGCTTAGGAATTATGAGTTCACTCACTGTTTGGAAGATGATACTTGTTGAATCTTCGTGAACGATCTCTTGAGTTGTTCTTCATAGATGAACACTTAAGCTTCTTGCTCGACCTTTGCATCCCTTCACTCATGTGTGAGGTATGAATATGAACTCACATATATAGTGTAGATTTGAATGTTACCGTTAGAAAGTAACTTCAAATCTCTACTAGTTCAGGAATCACACTCTTTTGATTGATATGATGAATATTACCGTTGACGTATAATATCCATCATATCTTTGAAGTTACACTATTTTGTTAGATCCTTGGTGTCCGCTGTCGCTTTCCCATTGGTCCACGTCAGCTCTGATTCGACATTTACTATGCAGATTCAGACGACCTTTGCCTCAGCTGATTCTGGGTTCAGCTCGTCTGGACTTGATACTTGTGCATCAGATTGCATACCTCAGTTATATGAACCTTAGTTGCCTAGTAACCAACTTTGGTTCTCAGTTGTGTTTGGTCCTCAGCTGTTAAATACTTAGTTGATCAGACCCCAGCTGATCATATTTAGCAGTCGAGTTCCCCCTCGACCGATTCCTTCTCTTCTGGTCTTCATCTTCTCTTCTCTTCTTGAGCATTGACATGTTTCTCCATTACATCAGTTGGGTTCCCGCTCGACTGATATGCTGCCAGAAGTTATCTATTACAAGGTATATAATGAAGTTGTCTATACAATACAACTTATCCTATTACAAGTGGTTTAACTTATCAAAATTAAACACATGGAAATCAACTGGCCTGAATATCCCAACAACACGTTGGAGAAGTTCTTTGATATATTTCTTTTGATTGAGAATCAGTCCTTGAGAAGTGCGTGGAATCTCAACTCCGGGGAAATAATTTAATTCTACAAGATATTTCAGCGAGAAGAATGTATGGAGAGAACCAATAACACCTTTGATTTAGGTGGGATTGGAACATGTGACTACTATATTGTCAACATATGCCATGATTAGAATAAAATAACATTTTTTGTGCCTGAAATACAGTGAGTTAACTGCTTGAGATGCTCGAAATCCATTAGTATGTAATTTTGGTGCAAACTTAGACGTCCAAGCTCTAAAGGCCTGTCGCAACCCATATAAGGATTTCTTCAATTTGCAAACGAGTCATTTATGTATACCAAACTTGAAACCCAGAGGTCATACCATATAAAGATCTTTGTCAAGCACAGGTTTCACCACAGGTGAAAAAGTATCCGTGAAGTCCAAGCCCGAAACATGTGTGTACCCTTTAGTGACTAATCCAGTCTTGTGCCTTGATATACTTCCATCATGGTTCCTATTCAACTTAAACACCCATTTACATCCAACTAGAGATTGATTTTCCGACAAAGCACAAAGTTCCCAAGTGCCATTCTTAATAAGGGCAGTATACTCTTTCTCCGTTGCACATTTCCAACTTTTATTTTTCATAACTTCTTTGTAAGAAACGTGTTAACGATCATATGTAGCTTTCATATTAAACATTCTAGGTTTAAGAATGACGTGTCACGGGTGGAGCACCTGAAACTTCAAGAGATGTATCAGAATAATCATGCAAATTAGTGCCATCCTCAGTCGGTGGAAGGTCTACGTGCAATTATTTTGGAAAAGGATGTGGTGATTGACCGAAAGAATGAAAATAATGAGTAGAGGGAGTAGAGTTGGAAAGTGGAACATGATCATGAATGTGATCGATCAGTATAAATGTGTATGGGAAGAAAGTGGCGGATGTGGTGATGGAGATGGGATTGAGTCTCGTGAAAAGGGAACACAAATTCATAAAAAATAATATGTCGAGTGATCATGATCTTGTTATTGAGAAGGAGAACCTTGTACCCTTTGTGATGATGGTTGTTGTTGGTCCTGAAAGGAGTATATAACAAGTGTATGGGGGGGGGGGGGGGAATACACTTGTATGCAAATTCTTTTCAATTTTGATCAAACCAGAGTTCAGCAAGATTGTCTTGGACAACTCTGCTGAAGATGTATAACCTTTTCAAAGATAACCAAGCTACTAAGTACTATTGAGTACTTAGTTGAATGACTATCTAAGTTTGTTATAAGTGCGGAATTAGTGGTTGGCCCTTTAGTTTAAACTCCTTTAAGTTCTGAAATCACTTTAAGCAATACAGTCCAGTTTTCAGGGAACTTGTCCAATTCAGTTTTTGCACAGTCTTTGAATATAAGTCCTTTGAAAGATCAGTTTTGTGTGCAGTGTAGAATGTATGAAAGTACTTTGAAAGTAAATCAACACAAGAGTTTATAGTGGTTCAGAGACTCAAGCTCCTACATCCACTTTCCCTGATTGAACAGGATAATTCCTTCACTCTTGGAATTAACTTGTTTTATAGTGCCAAGGTGCACTTGATCAAGAACACCACTCCTTGGTGAATTGATCCCTAGGATGTCTAGAGTCCTAGTACCCTCTTCTCAACTCAGAACTGAACTGTTCTTCTCTCAACAGTCAGCTCCTACCACTTCTACTACTACAACCTTCTCACTTGAAAGGGGTAAGGGTTGAAGTAAGGTTCCAACTAATGAGATATCCTTTACAATGAAGGTCAGTGTATAAGGATTAGGATATCTCTCTAAGCTTTGTATGGATATACAATAAGTTCAGCTTAGAAGAAGTGTATGAAGACTAAGATAGTCTCTTTGAAAGCTTGAAAGTTCTATGAGCTTCAGAATACTTGTGTAGTTGGATTCTGTTGAGGTGCTTTCAAATGGCCTTCAAACTTCTGTATTTGTAGACAAATTTGAGGATTTGCCCGTTGGAGAGGCAGCCTCAAATGTCCATAAATGTCTTCTTTTAGTTCTTCAACTTAGAAGACGGATTCTTGATAGTGACATGTCCTCATTTGGAAAATAAACGGCTGTAAAGACTTTGTCTTCATTCTGCAGCACTCTTCCCAATGTATGACTTTAAGATTAAGTTGTTAAGACCTGGACATGGCTTCTGAAGGTTGATCCAATGATAGGACAACATTCCTTATCAAATGGATAACTCTGCTTATCACTATCAGCAGACTTTTCTTATCAGCATAGTTGGCTTGCTCTTTTCAGATGACTTGGCTCTTTTCCCTTTGCTTCTCTTGGAATTGATCTTAGCATCATTCTTTAAAGTCTTCTAGGGTATAGTTGTCTTCATTTCTTCAGCATAGTTGACCTTCAGGCTTCAGAACACTTGTTCTGGTTCAATTGTGCTGAGACAACTCTTCTGGAAAACTCTCTTGATCAGCATACTTTGGCCTTGAATAGACTTAGTGATTGTTCCAGAATTTGAGCTTTAAGGGGACTTTGTTCTTGATAATTTTCAAAGCATATGTTCCCCCTCAAATTGTGCATCTAAACAACTAAGAGCTGCCTAACATATCAGCTCCTCATCTAGCCTTATTCTATATGTTCTAACATGCTTAGAACATAATCATCTTAAACTTAGGCATGTCTCAGGGGGTTTTGGTATTGAATCAAAACATTTCTCATTTTATTCCCAACAATTTCCCCCTTTTTGATGATGCCAAAACCTATACATTTTATGCAAAAGTGACTTGACTACACCTATTACATTTATCTTCAGAAGACATGACTAGGGTCAAATATCCTGAAAAAGAATGTGTGAGTGTACTCACCATTCATGTTGCAAAATAGGTTTCAAAGATAGGCATAGAGAGATTTATGTAACAAAGTTTCTTGATTCAAAAGGTGTTCAACTATCATTCATTTAAAATACATTACAAGCATGTTGATAGTTGAAACTAACATATCAGAGCATGAATCCAAAACACTATTACATTAGAGCATTTCTTTACAAGATATCAGAGCATATACTAACTACTTAATAACATCTAGATCTTTAAGTATCAGAGCACAAAAGCATATCAGAGCAAACATATTTTCAGAGCACACCACATCAGCATTCTTGACCAAACTTCAGCATAGATGACCAATTTCAGAAAACCAGTATTCAAGACAGTCAGATCAGCAGAAAGGGATTAAGAGGACTTAGCCAATTTCAGAGATCATCTTCAGGAGGTGGCACCATTCCATATTGTGCCCACACCCTCTTCTTAAGCTCCATGGCCTCTTGATTAGTTCCCTTGGGTCCAAGTACCATCTTGTTTAACTTCACAATTTCTAGGAACTCTTGGAGAATCCTAGATTGATCAATCCATCCTTCCAGCTTAGGAGGCATATAGATGATTGGCTTGGGAGCAGTGAATTCAATCCTTGCAAGATCAGCAGCTGCAAGTAGTTGCTGATAAAGGTCTCTGAAGTATTCAATCATGAATTCAGCAAAGGTGGTGTTAACTTCCCTTCCATTCCACCTATCAATGACATAATAGTCATAGACAAACTCCCTTTTGGCTTCCTCCCATGAGTCATTCGGTTGAATTGACACCCATTTATCCAAGTGAGGATATTTGGTGTCCATGGGGATCAAGAGCTGTGGTTTCAACTTGTTGTAAGTTGCTCTCTTTCTTCTGGGCTTTTGAAAATCTGATCTTCTTTTGTCTCTTGCTCTTTGTGCTTCATCCATCAAGTCTATCTTCTCTTGGGCCCTCATCATGGCCAGTTTCTGTTGAGTTTCAGGGTCTTTGCCATACCCTTCATGAAACAACTTTGATGGATCATTCAGCAACACAACTTTCTTCTTCTTTGGTCCTGGTCCAAAGCCTTCTTCATACAATTCTTCTATATCTTCAGCAGCTTTGGCACCATCAGGGGACTTAGTCTCATCAGACTTTTCTTTCTCAGAGGATTTGTCTTTTTCAGCAATCTTGGACACTTCAGCAGTTTTGTCCTTTTCAACATTTTTGACCTTCTTGGAGGTAAGCACTTCATCATCAATTCTAAACTCAGGGGGCAGATCAAGGCTGTTGGGAAAATCAGTAAATGTCAACTTTTCTTTTCTTTCCTTTGGCCTTCTTGATTTTTCCTCTAGTTTGGACACCTTCAGCATCTTTGTCCAAACCAGATACCTCTCCTCCTGGTCTTTGTTGTAGCCTCACTCTTTCTTCCTGTGCTGAAGCCATTGAGTTCTTCAAGGCAATTGCTAACTGCTCCTCTTCATCCAAATCTTCCAAGTTCAGCACTACTGGCTCTTTTCCTTTAACTTCAGAAACTTTTTCCTTGCTCTTGTCTGAACCTCCAATAATCAAGGCACCTTTGGCCCTTGCTCTTTAAGCCCTTTCCCTCTTTTTGGCAGCATCAAAACATTGAGGTTTGAGCTCACTCATGGTTGTAGCCATCAGGGATTGGGCTAGGTTCAGAGATTTCATCTCTTCCAGTAGATATACATTCTCATCATGTATATTCTGCATCCTATCACTGCTCAAGCTAAGGAAAGCTAGAACGGGCTTCATTTTTTTCTCAACAACCTCCTCCAAGGTTGCTTTCAGAGATGCATCCAATTGGGCTTTTAAGAGTTTAGTGAGGTTGGCCACTGCACCTTCACCAATGTTGGCCATCACTTCTTGGGAAAATTTCTTTGAAGCTGCTTTCACCATGGCAAGCCTTTGTGCCTCTGCTCTTTTCTTCTGCAATGCAGTCTTCTTGCCAAGTGCTTGCTTGATGGTTAGCCTAATAGCTTGAACATTGGCATTGTGATTATCTCTGAGTAGCTTCTGATCTTTCTTGACTTCTTCTGAAATGTTCTCCATAGTGGCTTTGGCTTTTTGGACTTCAGTGGAAATGGTTTGAAGACCAGATTCCACTCCTCCTATCCTTGCTTCCAATGTGGGTAGCACCACATCCTCAGAGCCTGTTAGCCTCATTTCCACAGATGCTAAAGTTCTTCCATGTTGATCCAAGGCTCCAGTGGTATCTGCATGAGCTGATTGGACTTGATGAGTCAAGGAGTCCAACTTTGCTGATTGCATCCCAAGCAAAGCTTGTGCAGATCCAGAATCAACTTGGATGGGAGTATCTGTTAAGAAGTCATCTGCAAAAATTTGGTCAAAAGATATACCTGCAAGATCAGACAAATTAAAAACACACTCATCACCCTCAGTTTCTTTTTCATAAGACTCTGATACATCAGCAACCTTCTTCTCATTTTCAACTTTTTCTTTTCTTCCTTCATGATTAATGTCCTCACTCAAGGAATCAGGCCTCCTTTCATCAAGGGATTCTTGAAGTTCAGATTTGACTTCAAGAATAGCATGTCCTTCCTCACTTATACCACCCTCTATTTGTGGTACACTCACTATCTTAGTGATGATAACCTCTCTTTCATCCTCTACTCCCTCTGATTTTTCAACTATGTTCTCCTTTTCAACACCTTCACCTATACCTGCAACATCTCCACCTTCAACAAGGTTCAAAGATGCCAGTTGTGGGGAGATCACAGTGCTTATTTCAGCAGCCACTGAGTCATCCTGAATGATTAAGGGCTGATCAGTGTCCAACTCTCCTGACACTGAATATGCCTTAATCAAACTAGCCTCTAAAGTAGGAACCTCAACATCTTTAGGCTATGCCTTGGGTTCAGAAGAACCTTCATTGGCAGATGTATCTTTGGTTGTGTTACCACCCTTGGTCAACACCTCTGATGAAGCAGAGCCTTTCCTATGATAGGTTAAGAGAGGGGTTGAAAGCAAATTGGATTCAGAAGGGTTGGGATTGGTTTCAGGAGGGTTGGGTTTTGAGGGGTTTGTGGGATCATCAGGGGAATCATCATCATTTGAGCTACTATCAGGGTGTCTGATGCCCTTAGCTTTTCTTTCCTTCTCCTCAATGATCTTCTCATCTACTAACTTTGCAAAAACATTCTCATCAATGAGGAATCTTGTTTTTAGCACACCAGCAAAGTGTAGCAGTCTGCTTTCTTCCACTTGCCACCAGTTTGCACCCTTATCTTGGATGACTTGTGATATCCCCATTATGGTTTTGTCTTTCAAATCCACAAGCATCCTCAAATCATGAAATATCTTCTGAATTCCTGGAATTTCAGCAAGTTGTGGATACAAACTGTCCACAGTAGCCTTGGCTCCACCTCTGAGCATACTCTCATAAGTATACTCCTCCTCATCTCCACTTGAATGGGGACTTTGGGTTATAGTGGAGTTGGCTCTGTCTTCTCCTAAAGTGGCTTCAGGAAGGTTAAGTTCAGGAATGTTGGCTTCAGAAGGGTTGGGTGCAGTTGAAGGTACTTCAGTTGCTTTTAAGAGCAATGGATCTGAAGGGGCTTTGCTCAGGGGGGTTGGCTCATGAAGTGCAGCTTCTAAAAGCTTTGAATAATTGAGCATAGATGAGTCAAGGTATGATTGCAATCTTGTCTCATCTACAGCTAAGTCTGCAAGCACATCTATCCCACTTCTTTGCACACTCCCTTCTGGAGAATATCTCTTTGTAAGATTGATAGGGGTGATTTGTTGGTTTGTGGGGGTAACATGAGTTTCAGGGGAGTTGGGATCAGGATTCTGAGTTTCAGGAAGGTTGGCTTCTATTGGTTGACCTTCAGGGACCTTGGATTCTGGAGTTCCAGAACCAGAAGAGTTGGTTCTTGATTTAGACTTGGTCCTGCTTTCAGCTCTGCTCTCTCTTAGAGCAAGTTGTAGAGACTTTTCCTCTTGAAGCTCTAACACCTTTTCAGTAGGCTTAGCCCTTCTCTTGCTAGCCCTACTGCTCCCACTGCCTTCTCCATCCTTCTCAGGGACAACTTCCCTGGGCCTCTTATCACCCTTAGACTTTTGTCTAGTCTCATTGTATTTTTGCCTCAGCTCTTCTGAGTGATCAGAAGGCACTTGCACACCTTCTTCAGCAACCTCTTCAATTTCAGTTGAGGCTCCTGAATTTTCTTCTGAAGGAATTTGAGACACCTTTCTTGTCTTCACAACTCTGGCCTTAGTTCTTTTCTTCAACTTTGGCTTTTCTTCAGCTTTCTCTTCAGCAGGTTTGGCCAGTTGCAACCTTCTTTGCTCAATTTTCTTACTAAGCTTTCTGAACATTATTTTCTGGGCAGGGAGGGGCTTTGCAAAGGTTTGCATTTGTGAATAGTGGGAAAACCTTTCAATCAACAAGCTTGCCCTTGTGCAATACTTGAGTTTTCCTTCCAATACAACCTTATTGTGAGCTTTCACTTTGAATTTGGCCTTTTCCTTCATCATCTCAGACAAGATGAAGGTCCTCTAATCAAACTTGATGCCCTTGTCACTAGCATAAATAACTAAGGCCATAATCCTGATTCTTGGATGGCTGACCTGCTCCAAGCTTCCAGTGTTGCTCAAGAGACTCTTGGTGATTACCTCAAAAAGATTTAGAAATTTTGGCTTCAGAGTTCTCTTGTGTTGTGTTGAAGAGATGGGACCTGGGACCAATAGCCATTCTTGTGCTATCTCCTCTTCATGGTTAGCACCATAAAATTCTGGATTCCTTCCCTTAGAAGGCAATCCAAAAGCTCCTTCAAGGTCTTCCTTAGAGAATTTCACCCTGTGAAATCTCTCTTCCTCCCCTCCCTCTGCAGACAAGAGCTTGGCCTTTCTTCCATGAACTTCTTGAGTCCAGCTCTTCTCAGCCATCTAAGAGTTGGAGTTACTTCAGGGTCTTCACTTTCAAAAGATGCAATAGGCTCAAAGTGAAGGCTGTTCTTGTTGCTTAGATAGCCAAAATCAAGGTCTAGAGGCTTGTTGGAGAAATCAATGATCATTTCTGGTCTGATTTTGGGAGCCATTGAAGGTTACAAAAATGAATTTGAGTGAGTTTGAGAGTGTTTGAAGAAGATGAAAGCTAGGGTTTCGAATACTTGGGGAAGAAGTGTTTGTGGGGGTTCTTAAGACTTGTGAATATTCTAAAGAGAATGTTTGTCAATGAGTTGGTGGAGTCTTGAGGCAATTCAACGGTTAACAAAAATGGAAAACAAAATTGGACGGCCAGGATTGATTTCAGGGGAGTTGGCCAATTTTGATCCAATGGTCAAAAACCAATGTAACAGTGAGTAATTGATTTTATTCAAAACGTGGAAGTTATTTAATATTAGTTCATGGTTGGGGAGTTTTCAAGGTAGATCATGGCTTGAAAAAGTGTAATGCAAACAAGAGTTAAATCTTGGCATTTAATGCATGGAAAATGACCTTTTGGGTGGGAGACAAATTAAATCCAAAAAAGATGATATCTGTATATGGAATGAGACAGGTTTCAAAATAGGCAATGATTACCCAAAATAGGTGCTTATCAAACCTAGATTTGGTTTGATAGCCAGGACAACTTATCTGACCCCACTTGGACAAGTGTCCTGAAAAGATGTGGACAAGTGTCCTGAATTTCAATGGACAAGTGTCCTGAATGATTTAGGTCATTTCTTCTGAATTTCAGTAGACTTGACCAAGTCTGCTGAACACCATTTCAGTTCCCTTTACTCCCATTAACTTCAATAGACTTTACTTGTCCAACTTCCCTGGATCAAATAATCCTAATTCTGCTGATAGCTCTAGAAATCTTGCCTCTGCAAGTGGCTTAGTCAATATATCAGCTTTTTGATGTTCTGTGTGGATTTTCATCAACTTTATATCTTTCTTCTCCACATGGTCTCTGATGAAGTGATGCTTGATGTCCACATGTTTGCATCTAGTGTGCAAAACTGGATTATGTGATATTGCAATGGCACTATTGTTGTCACAGAAGATTGGCACTTCAGCAGAGTTGACATTGTAGTCTCTTAGTTGTTGTCTCAACCAAAGAATCTGAGCACAACAACTTCCAGCTGCAACATATTCAGCTTCAGTAGTGGAGGTAGCCACTGTGTTTTGCTTCTTGGAGAACAAAGATATGAGTTTGTTTCCCAAGAATTGACAAGTCCCTGAAGTGGACTTTCTGTCAACTCTACATCCTCCATAATCAGCATCTGAGTAGCCAGTTAACTCAATGTTGTCATCAGCAGGGTACCAAAGGCCTAGATTTTCAGTGCCTTTGAGATGCCTCAAGATCCTTTTTGCAGCCTCAAGATGGCTTTTCTTAGGATTTGCTTGAAACCTTGCACAAACACCTACTGCAAAGGTGATGTCAGGTCTGCTGGCAGTGAGGTAGAGGAGTGAACCAATGATTCCTCTATACTCAGTAGAGTTGGTTGGAATACCACTCTCATCAGGATCCATCTTCCAATTTGTGTTCATTGGGATCCTTACTGGCATGCTAGTTGTACACCCAAACTTCTTGATCATTTCTCTGGTGTACTTGGCTTGATTGATGAAGATTCCTTCTTTAGATTGCTTGACTTGAAGTCCCAAAAAGAAATTCATCAGACCCATCATGGACATCTCAAACTTGCTTTGCATGAGCTTGGAGAACTTCTCACACAGCTTCTCATTGGGGGATCCAAAAATTATGTCATCCACATTAATTTGGACAAGCAAGATGTCCTCTCCTTCAGTGATTCTGAAGAGAGTTCTGTCCACAGTTCCTTTGATGAAACCATGATCCAAGAGGAACTGTGACAGGGTGTCATACCAGGCTCTTGGAGCTTGCTTGAGTCCATATAGAGCTTTCTTCAATCTGTAGACTTGATTTCCAATCTCAAAGCCAGGTGGTTGCTCCACATAGACTTCTTCTTTTAAAACTCCATTCAAGAAGGCACTCTTGACATCCATTTGGTATACTTTGAACCTCTTGTGGGCTGCATAGGCTAAGAAAAGTCTGATTGCCTCTAGCCTTGCCACAGGTGCAAAGGTCTCATCATAGTCAATGCCTTCTGATTGACAATAGCCTTTTGCCACTAATCTGGCCTTGTTTCTGATAATCACATCATTTTCATTCTTCTTGTTCTTGAACACTCACTTGGTTCCAATAACATCTCGATGTGAAGGTCTATCCACCAGCTCCCATACATCATTTCTGGTGAATTGGTTTAGCTCTTCCTGCATTGCTGTGATCCAGTTTGCATCTTGAAGTGCTTCATCAATGTCTTTTGGTTCCTGTTCTGATACGAAACAACAAAACAGAGCACTTTCACCATGAAAACTTCTGGTTTTGACTCCTATACTTGGATCACCAAGTATCAGATTAGTAGGATGGTCAGATAACCAAGTCCTCCTTTTTCTGATCCCTTCAGTAGAGTTGTCCTCTACTAAAGTTGAGTCACCAGTGTTATAGAATTCAGGATAGTTGAATGCAGGATCTAATTCAGGATCATATTCAGGGATGTTTTCCTCAATGTTATGAACATTGGTATTTTCAACATTTATGGTTCCCCCTGGAATATTGGATCCATTAACTACCTCAGCAGAGCCTGCTTCTTCATTGGTAGTTGTTACCTGAGTGTGAACTGGGATTGGATCATTCAGTTCACCATTTCCTTTAGTGGGGTTTGCTTCAGGAAGGTTGCCTTCAGGGTTGTTGTCCAGTGAAGCATTTTCAGGGAGATTGGTTTGGACAACATCTTTGAAGTCAGTGTCATTGTCTTTTAGGCTTAATCTGGTTGTTCTTTGTGTGATCTCTTCAGTGTCCAGGTTTTTGTTCCTGATCTCAAAGATGGATTCATCAAACACAACATGAGGTGTTTCTTCCACAACAAGGGTTTTCTTGTTGTAGACTCTGAAGGCTCTACTGATTTGAGAGTATCCAAGAAATACTCCCTCATCAGCTTTGCTATCAAAGGCTTTCAACTGTTCTTTCCCATTATTGTGAATGAAGCACTTACAACCAAATATGTGAAAGTATGACACTTTAGGCATTCTTCCTTTCCAGAGTTCATAGGGGGTTTTGCCTTGCCCCTTAGTAATCAAACACCTATTTTGAGTATGGCATGCAGTATTTATAGCTTCAGCCCAAAACGTCTTAGGTAGATTAGAATCAACAATTAAAGTTCTAGCAGCTTCTTTTAGAGTTCTATTCCTTCTTTCTGCAACTCCATTTTGTTGAGGAGTTCTAGCTGCTGAGGTTTCATGAGCTATTCCATTTAATGTGCAATACTCATTGATGTAAGAGTTAATGAACTCAATGCCTTTATCAGATCTTATCTTGATAATGCTCAGGCTTTTCTCATTTGACAGTCTCTTTAGAAGTTCAGGCAGTTTGACTTGTGTTTCCTTCTTATTAAGGAGAAATACTACCCATGTGAACCTAGAGAACTCATCTACTACTACCAATGTGTATTTTCTACCATTAATACTTGCAGGGGTAATTGGTCCAAATAGATCCATATGTAAAAGTTCAAGTACCCTTTCAGTAGAGATGACTGGTTTTCCCTTGAATGAGGCTTTAATCTGTTTTCCTTCTTGACATGGTTTACACACATGTTCTTTAATGAAAACCTCATTAGGCAGTCCTTTAACTAATGTATTCCTAGCAAGTTTGTTCATTGATTTAAAGTTCAGGTGGTTTAGCCTCTTATGCCATAACCAACTTTGTTCACTAGAGCTCTTAGCAATGAAACATGCAACATTAGTAGACTTGTCCCAGTCTGCAAAATACACATTTCCTTTCCTAGTTCCAGTCAATAGAGTTTGTTGAGTCTTATCTTTGATTACGCATTTTCCACTTGAGAACTCAACATTGAAATCTTTATCACATAATTGACTGATACTTAGGAGGTTATATTTAAGACCAGCTACATAAGATACATTGGATACTTTGATGTTACCAATCATCAAAGTACCATAACCTTTTGTTGTTGCTTGTGAGTTGTCTCCAAATGTGACATTTGGGCCTTCTTTTTCAATGAAATCAGTGAGGAGTTCCTTGTTTCCAGTCATGTGCCTTGAACATCCACTGTCAAGATACCATGCTGACTTCTTGCTCACACTCCTCTTCTTGTGACCCATAGGTACCTGCAATTAGATAGGTTTAGGTACCCTTTGAGTTTTGGGTCCTGAGAGGTTAGCAGTACCTTTAGGAACCCAAACTTGCCTAATTACCCTGATTGATTCAAGGTGGCTAAGTTGTTTTCCTTGTGCATCAACATACACTGCCTTTCCCTTAAATGCCTTTGGGAAGGTGTGTGTGAAAGTGTTAACTCTGTAAGTTTCAGGAGAGTTGTCAAATCTCCTAAACTTATGAGTTCTTTGTGTAGCTTGATGAAATCTTTGAGGAAAGACATTTTTATGACCATTACCCTTTGGCATGAGGGGTTTTGGTTGTCTCATTTTATTCTGCCTTTGAGGATGGTTGTCCTTAGGTCTATTCAGTTGAGGCTTTCTCAGAAGAGTTGGCCTTGGCTGATTATACCTTGGATAACTCCTCTGAACATTGTTCAGGAGAGTTGCCCTTCCATTGGGTCTACTCTGCTGACCAACATTCCTCTTGTGTTCAGGGACTTTGGCCATTTCCTTAGGTTTGGGCCTAGTCTCTTGAAGCACTTGAGTAGGCATTTCATTCATTTTGCCCTTTCCTTTGTTCAGTGGCTGTATTACTTCATTTTTAGCTTGTTGTGCCACTGATTTGACAAATATTTTCTTAGTGTTACTTGTTGAGGCTGCTGGAACGCGCCGGCGAAGGCGGTCCATCACCGGGATCGTTGTCGGATGCCAAACGTATAAATAACGAATTAAAACCTAAACATGCATCTAAAGCAGAATTTAGATTCGTTACCCTTGAAGATCGAGACGTTGATTCCAATCTACGGATCTTCTAGCCTGTCTCCCAACCTCGCTCGAACACCGGGTGGACGGCGCGCTATCAAACGTGGAGAAGGTGCCTCAGTTTCGTCTCCTTGAAACCCTAGCCATTTTTCTTAATTTCGTGTGTGCTAGGGTTTCAAAACTGAATTGAGGCTCCTATTTATAATTTCCATAAGTTTCATGGGCCAGACTAGGGATCCATTAGAAGGTATAGGGCTTGGGCTTCTTACAGGCCCAAATACTCTTATGTTCAGCCCATAACATATAATTTGGCCCGAGAACATTAATTCATTCCACTAGAGAATTAATGTTGCACTCCCGTCCTATCCCAAACCGAATCAGGGCTTCTATTAGACTTTATAATTCCCCGTGTTAAAGATATCACACGTCCATTAATTATTAAAGCTTCTGACTTCTTTAAATAATTAATCTCTATAATTCCTTTGAGTAGTACCACTCAACCTCGTTGTCGTACGGATTAAATCCACCTGCAGGGTTTAGTACGACAATCCTTTATGAGTTTCCTCAAGGGGACGTCATCAGCCTGGATGTACAGGACACGGTGCCCTAATGCCAATAAGTAGACATCATGCGAGCGATGCCACTACCCAAAATACGGAGCGTGAAGAATCTAACAAGATTCTCACCTATGGTACATCAAAGTAGTGAACAAGCACCCCACACATCTAAATATCACACTTAGGGTTAAGAATCATAAAAGTCACCAAGACTTCTAGTTCTTCATAACAGTCAGAACAGAAGAACATGTCTTATCTGTGATCCATTCAATACGCCACAGCGCACTAGTATAAACTAATGGCCAAGACAAACCACTAACAAGTTTACACTACAACTTAAACCAATAGTTTTGTCCATAACTATCTCAGTTGTGAATACATTTTATATCTTACAAGGAACTGACAATGTGATCTTCTGTGTGACTACAAACCCACCACATCGTCTACAATGCAAGATAAGCAGACATACAAGTAATCACAAAGAATGCGATAATGTGAAAAACCATTTATTTCAGATAAAAAGGAAATCAAATATACGTCACAAAAGCCCACTAAAAGTTTGCTTTACAGTATACACTAACAATCTCCCACTTATACTAAAGCTTAACTTTTAGTATACACATAAAGACATCAACATTTCTCCCACTTATACTCAAAGTCTAGCTTGTAATACATCGTAAACCAAGACCCTCTACATGTTTCTCACAGACTTTTATTGCCAGCGTCTTTGTGAAAGGATCAGCCAAGTTATCCAACGACGCAATCTTAGCTACAGCCACGTCTCCTCGATTTACGATATCTCGTATAATGTGGTACTTTCGCTCTATGTGTTTACTTGCTCTATGGGCTCTAGGTTCTTTCGAGTTTGCCACTGCACCCGCGTTATCACAATAAACAGTGATACACATCGGCATACTCTGAGATACCCCTAATTCCAGAAAGAAATTACGCAACCAGACAGCCTCCTTTGCGGCCTCTGAGGCAGCTACGTACTCGGCTTCCATAGTGGAGTCCGCGATGCATTTCTGCTTCACACTTCTCAAAGATATGGCTGCGCCTCCCAGCATAAACACATAACCCGAGGTTGACTTCCGTTCATCTCGATCAGCTTGGAAATCTGAATCGGTATAACCCAAAGGAATCAAACTATTTGACTGGTATACTAGCATATAATCTCGAGTCTTTTTCAAGTACTTGAGAATATGCTTAACAGCAGTCCAGTGTCCTTGACCAGGGTTAGACTGATATCTTGCTACCATGCCGACTGCATAGCAAATATCAGGCCTCGTACACAGTATCGCATACATAAGGCTTCCTACAGCCGAAGCATAAGGAACCTTAGCCATCTCCTCTATCTCCTTCTGTGTCTTAGGACACATATCTTTAGATAGAGGGACTCCATGTCTGAAAGGTAGCACACCCTTCTTGGAATTCTGCATGCCAAAACGAGCAATCACAGTATCAATGTAAGACGATTGAGATAAACACAACATTCTCTTTTTTCGATCACGAGTGACCTTAATACCAAGAATGTACGATGCTTCTCCCATATCCTTCATTTGAAACTGTTCTGAAAGCCACACCTTTACGTCTGATAATACTTTCACATTGTTGCCAATAAGAAGAATATCATCTACGTATAGTACTAAGAATACCACTACGTCTCCGTCACTCTTTTTGTACACACAACTTTCATTTTGACATTGTTCAAATCCAAAAGATTTGATCACCTCGTCAAAACGAATGTTCCAAGACCTGGAAGCTTGTTTTAGCCCATAAAGAGACTTTTTCAACTTCCAGACTAGATGCTCTTGGCCTTTCTTCACATAACCCTCGGGTTGCTGCATATAGATGTCCTTATCCAAATTTCCATTAAGGAAAGCTGTCTTGACATCCATTTTCCAAATCTCATAGTTCATGTGATTAGCTATGGATAAGAGAATCTGGATCGATTTTAGCATGGCTACTGGTGAGAAGGTCTCGTCATAGTCGATTCCTTCTTTATGGGTAAAACCCTTTGCCACCAACCGTGCCTTAAAAGCAGTAATTTGCCCATCAGACCCTCTCTTACGTCTGTAGACCCACTTACACCCAACGGCTTTCTTGTCGTGGGGAAGTTCACTTAGGTCATACACTTCCATAGCATCCATAGATTCAATTTCTGAATCCATGGACTTGTGCCAAGACTCTGCATCTTTGTCTTTGATTGCCTCTTTGTATGTCCAGGGGTCGTTATCATCATGTTCATCGCTTGGAATCAAGTCCATAGACTCTCCCACAAACATGAAACGATCAGGTTGGCGAACAACCCTCCCACTACGATGAGGCAATGTATACAAAGTTTCATTAGAGTCGCCACGTTGTGCAGTCTCTTGTGGTATTTCCCCTTGCACACTCGGTGTGCCATTGTCTCCTCTCAACTCATTTAGAATGATCTCAGTATTGGACTTATGCTCATTCATATAGTCTTCTTCTAAAAATCGGGCATTGGTACTCACCACCACCCTCTGATCATTAGGACTATAAAAATAACCACCTCTCGTTCCCTTAGGGTATCCTACAAACAACCGTACTTCAGTTCTAGGTGCCAACTTATCAGCTTCCTTGTTCAGCACATGTGCTGGACAACCCCAAATCCGAATGTGGTTTAGACTAGGCTTTCGCCCAGACCACAATTCAATCGGGGTTTTTGGAACCACTTTAGAAGGTACATAATTTAGAAGGTACGCTGCTGTTTCCAAGGCATAACCCCAAAAAGAGGTAGGTAATGAAGCATAACTCATCATCGATCTCACCATATCTAATAGAGTCCTATTCCTTCTCTCAGCCACGCCATTCTGTTGCGGAGTACCAGGCGCGGAGAGCTGGGATCTAATCCCGTTATCTAATAAGTATTGCCTAAATTCATTGCTAAGGTACTCGCCACCACGATCAGAACGCAGTGACTTGATACTCTTACCATGACGGTTCTCCACTTCTGCCTTAAATTCTTTGAACTTGCCAAAGCATTCAGACTTGTGGCGCATCAGGTAGATGTATCCATATCTTGAGTAATCGTCAATGAAAGTGACGAAGTACTCAAAGCCTCCTCTAGCTTGAACAGTCATAGGCCCACACAAATCAGAGTGAATCAATTCCAACACATCATTAGCCCTATTACCCTTGGCCTTAAAAAGCCTCGAGGTCATCTTGCCTTCCAAACAGGATTCGCAGACTGAGAATGTATCCACTTGGAGAGACTCCAAAAACCCACTACTTACTAGTCTTTGAATCCTTCTTAGGTTGACATGACCCAATCTTAGATGCCAAAGGTATGTTTGATTCAACTTAGAAGGTTCCTTTCTCTTATTTAATGATGATGATGAATGAGCTTCAGTCACAGTATGATATGCACACGTAAAAGTATAAAGATTGTTTTCTAACGTGCCAGAACAGATTAAAGAGTCATTTCTCATAATAACAACATTGTCATTAAAAATAACTGAGCATCCATCCAAAAACAACTTCGAAACAGAAATTAAATTTCTCTGAAAATTCGGCACGTATAAAACGTTCTTTAATACTAAAACAGAATTAGAAAAACATAAGTGCACGTCTCCCACTGCAACTACTGATACTATCGCAGCATTGCCCAAACTAATAGTAATCTCGCCCTCACTCAGTTCCCTTGTCTGCAGAAACCCCTGCAAGGTGTAACAAACATGGTCAGTGGCTCCTGTATCTACTACCCAAGAAAAGGCAGAACAAGCCGCAAAACATGTTTCAACAACTAAAGCGAGAGACGTACCAGAGTTGTCCTTTTTCAGGAGAGGACAATCAGACTTCCAATGTCCCGTCTTGTTGCACTTGAAACATTTGCCCTTCGGCTTTTTCACGCCACCAGAAGGCGCTAGTTTCTTGCTCCCACTGCTTTCACCACCACTCTTTTTCTGTAAAGGCTTTTTCTTCTTCTTGCCATTAGACGAAGAAGGTCCAGCCTGAACAGTAACATTGGCCTGTGGTCGTTTACCCATGAGACCCTCCACCGCGACCAATTCCGTAAGAATCTCGGTTAAAGTATAATCCTTCTTACTCATGATCGCGTTTACACGGAAGTTCTCAAAAGACTTTGGGAGCGAGTGTAGGATCATATCGATCTTGGTGTCATTATCGATTAACCCTCCGAGGATCTCAATCTCATTCAGATATTCCATCATCTTGAGACCGTGGTCCCTCACGGACGCTCCCTCTGGCATAGAGGTTGACATGATCTTCCTCATAGCCTCAAAGCGGGCAGCCCTATCTTTCTCACCAAAAAGCTCTTTGAGGCTCAACATCATAGCTGCGACACTAGGCATATTTTGATGCTGCTGTTGTAAAACATTTGACATCGAGGCCAAAATGTAACAACGAGCCATATCATCAGCCTTGTGCCACTTCTTATGAGCCTCCCTTTGCTCTTCAGTAGATTCGGCTCCCAAAGGGACAGGAGCAGGTGTATCGAGCACAAACTTGTACTCATCAGCAACTAGGACAATGTCCAAATTTCTTTTCCAATCCAAGTAATTTTGACCAATAAGCTTATTTTGATTTAAGATAACCATAAGTGGGTTGAATGTCACCATAATGTATCTGAAATAAATAAAATGCAAGCAATAAATCACATAAGTTTGAAGCATAAAACATTGGAAACCTTCAAAACCAATATTCAACACAACCTCCAACAGCCCAACAAACACATATGTAAGCCACGTTAGGGTGGTCGTTTACACATGTATTCATCGACCAGACATTTAGTCTTTAATTTCAATATCACGTCAACTTATCCTTATGAAGAATGAAATTAACAGTCGAACTTTAACTGGCCATGTGAACTAGAACAGTGACCCCGTTGGGGGGTTATATTAAAATTCACATCTAAGTGATGACCACAATTTAACAACAGTTATCTTGAATTATTCTTTACTGATGAACTCATGGATGACACATCCGTTAGGGAAGATCACACACTTCATCTAAAGATTAAAACAGTTTTATTAGAAGTCTTAACTAATAAGCTCGTGAATGTTGCACCCGTTAGGGGAAGACTCCCAAGGTCCCACGAGCAACATACACCTTACTTAAAGACCAATTGTGGAGGCCTATAAATTAATTAAAATTCAATTATCTCACTTAGTCATTTTAACATGAAGATTATTCATTGGCATAGCAAATTAACAAAAATTAACACATGCATGCCATAACAATACAAGATGCGATAAACATAGGCAAAAATAAATAAATGCACATCTATCGCAACCCCTTGAAAACCTATCAAAAACAGCCTACTATAAGCTATTACAATGATAAAAAAAAAACAGTGGCGCGGACGGATGCCTCGCATCGGCCTCTCACGCAATGCAAAAACCTCGAATTCTCGTCCACCGACAAAAACTGGCAGAAAACTTCATCAAGGCTTTTGAATTAGGCCTCGCTACTCGTCGTCCTAGCGCAGTAGTGACTCCTGTAGATCTCGTCGAGACGTTTCCGAAAAGGTCTTGTGGGCTGAAAACGGACACCCGAGTCAAAAGTTATGGCCAAAACAGTTTTCACCGTCCAAGGCCATAACCCGAAAAACTCAGATTACTGTTTTCAAATCTTCCATCGACACCGCCCATTCTCACGATCAAAAATTACAATATAAACGAGCAAAACCCTACTACAGTGATCTATGAAAAAATCCTATACTACCCACACTTATTATCTGGTGGGAAAAACGATTACAACATCACACAAGGGTTGCGATAGAATAAAAACCTTAAATAATAAATGACAGAAACTAATCCATACATGAAACAAAAAAAATTGAATCATACAACAGTACGTTTCAGGCAGAGCCAACAATCTACGAATCCAGGCTCTGATACCAATTGCTGGAACGCGCCGGCGAAGGCGGTCCATCACCGGGATCGTTGTCGGATGCCAAACGTATAAATAACGAATTAAAACCTAAACATGCATCTAAAGCATAATTTAGATTCGTTACCCTTGAAGATCGAGACGTTGATTCCAATCTACGGATCTTCTAGCCTGTCTCCCAACCTCGCTCGAACACCGGGTGGACGGCGCGCTATCAAACGTGGAGAAGGTGCCTCAGTTTCGTCTCCTTGAAACCCTAGCCGTTTTTCTTAATTTCGTGTGTGCTAGGGTTTCAAAACTGAATTGAGGCTCCTATTTATAATTTCCATAAGTTTCATGGGCCAGACTAGGGATCCATTAGAAGGTATAGAGTTTGGGCTTCTTACAGGCCCAAATACTCTTATGTTCAGCCCAGAACATATAATTTGGCCCGAGAACATTAATTCATTCCACTAGAGAATTAATGTTGCACTCCCGTCCTATCCCAAACCGAATCAGGGCTTCTATTAGACTTTATAATTCCCCGTGTTAAAGATATCGCACGTCCATTAATTATTAAAGCTTCTGACTTCTTTAAATAATTAATCTCTATAATTCCTTTGAGTAGTACCACTCAACCTCGTTGTCGTACGGATTAAATCCACCTGCAGGGTTTAGTACGACAATCCTTTATGAGTTTCCTCAAGGGGACGTCATCAGCCTGGATGTACAGGACACGGTGCCCTAATGCCAATAAGTAGACATCATGCGAGCGATGCCACTACCCAAAATACGGAGCGTGAAGAATCTAACAAGATTCTCACCTATGGTACATCAAAGTAGTGAACAAGCACCCCACACATCTAAATATCACACTTAGGGTTAAGAATCATAAAAGTCACCAAGACTTCTAGTTCTTCATAACAGTCAGAACAGAAGAACATGTCTTATCTGTGATCCATTCAATACGCCACAGCGCACTAGTATAAACTAATGGCCAAGACAAACCACTAACAAGTTTACACTACAACTTAAACCAATAGTTTTGTCCATAACTATCTCAGTTGTGAATACATTTTATATCTTACAAGGAACTGACAATGTGATCTTCTGTGTGACTACAAACCCACCACATCGTCTACAATGCAAGATAAGCAGACATACAAGTAATCACAAAGAATGCGATAATGTGAAAAACCATTTATTTCAGATAAAAAGGAAATCAAATATACGTCACAAAAGCCCACTAAAAGTTTGCTTTATAGTATACACTAACAGAGGCAACACTAAGACAAGGTGAAGATTCAAATGGATCAAAACCTAATCCACTTCTTTGAGCCATAGGTCTTTGATAACTTTGAATTTCCTCTATTGCTCTAGAGGATTTGTTCAAAGCAGACATCTTCAATTTCAGGCTCTCTTCACTTGATTTGAGAATGTCATACTCATGTGAGAGGTTTTCAAATTTTGCTTGAAGAATTTTTAATTCAAACTCTTTTCTCTTCTGAGTAAGTAATTGAGCATCAATATGTCCTTGTTGGTCAACTATCCTGAGATTTGCTTCCTCAAGCTCTCTCAAGACTTGTTGGTACAACTCAGTAGATTTAATGTCAACTACTGTCTCAGCAGGTTTTGAAAGCTCAATTGAAAGTCTCTCATTCTCTCTCACACAATTGTCATGAAATTCTTGCAGCCTAGTGAAATCTTCCATCAACTTCCCAAAGGAGAGTTTCAAGTTGACTTCACTAGTGTTCTTTGATAGAAATGATGGTGAGCTAGAAGTGGAGGATACCTCATCATCCTCAATGACCATGTTGCACACATCATCATCATCATCACTGTTTGAGAACAGTCCATCAGAAGAGTTGAAGCTTTCAGCATTATCAGATTCTTCACCAGCCATCATGGCTTTCCTATTGGTGACCTTTCTGTCTCTTTTTGCTTGCCTTTCTCTTCTTTCTTTAGAGCTCAATTCAGGGCAGTCATACTGGAAGTGCCCTTTCTTCTTGCAATTATAGCACAAGTCTTCATCATCATCCTTCTTGGATTCATCTCTTCTTTTAGATGATGAAGGGCCAGCTCTACTGGACCTTCTCCTATCAGAGTACTTGTCCTCTGATCTTTTCTCTTCAGGCTTTTTTTCCTCAGTCTGATCTTCAGGAGAGTTGTACCTTCTCTTGAATTTGTTGTCTTGGTAGAATTTCTTGTATCTACCAAACCTTGAGTTGAGTTTGTCAAACCTCCTAGCCATAAGGGCCATCTCTTTCTTCATTTCAGCCTTGGAGACTGACTTTGATGATCTTGGAGTGGACTGCATTTCTGGTTCAGCAGTTTTGGCTTTAAATGCCACTCCCTTGGTTGGTAGAGAAGATTCCTCTACTGGCTTTCTTCTATTGAGGTCAAACTCATATTCTTTGAGTTCTGAGAAGATTTGTTGCATGGGCATGGAGGAGAGATCCTTGGTGTTCTGCATCATTACAGCATATACATCCCACTTTTGAGTGAGACTTCTCAGGATTTTTAATCCAACTTCTCTCCTGGAGTACACCTTGCCCAAGGAGTTGATTTCATTCATCACATCAGTGAATCTACCAGCAAACTTGTCAATGGGCTCATCTGGTTCCATTGAGAACTGTTCAAACTTCTGCACAGCCACTTGGAGCTTGTTCTCCTTTATCTTTTCAGTACCCTCACACATTTCAGCAAGAGTATCCCAAATTTCTTTGGCTGTTGTGCAGTGGTAAACTCTTCCCATGATTGCATCTGGAATTGTTTGATAGAGAGTATTCATTGCAAGATAATTCAAGTTATCTTTTCTTTTCTCTTCAGCAGTGAAATCATCTTCATCTTTAGGGATCTCTTCCCTTATGTCAGCTCTTTGATCTTCAGTTAATCTAGGGTTGATTTGAGTGAACATATAGGGGCCTCTTATTATCACTCTCAGCATGTCAGTATGAAGAGATGCAAGATGAGCTCTCATTCCGATCTTCCAGAAGTCATAGTTCTCAATTGAGAACATGGGCAGCTTGTGATGTGATATATGGTTGACTGGATTGGTGGCCATATTGTTGATTCCTTGAATAGCATCATTAGGAACAACATTGTTGTTGGCCATAGCTCAAGAATAAGATGTTAGTCAAATAATAGGATTTCAGATAGATCAGTTCAGTGACCACACCAAATATGTGATTTTGAAAATCAAGATGGATTTTCAGAAGCAGTGGTCCTTGAACCCCTTCTCTGATACCACTTGTTGGTCCTGAAAGGAGTATATAACAAGTGTATGGGTGGGGGGAATACACTTGTATGCAAATTCTTTTCAATTTTGATCAAACTAGAGTTCAGCAAGATTGTCTTGGACAACTCTGCTGAAGATGTATAACCTTTTCAAAGATAACCAAGCTACTAAGTACTATTGAGTACTTAGTTGAATGACTATCTAAGTTGGTTATAAGTGCGGAATTAGTGGTTGGCCCTTTAGTTTAAACTCCTTTAAGTTCTGAAATCACTTTAAGCAATACAGTCCAGTTTTCAGGGAACTTGTCCAATTCAGTTTTTGCACAGTCTTTGAATATAAGTCCTTTGAAAGATCAGTTGTGTGTGCAGTGTAGAATGTATGAAAGTAATTTGAAAGTAAATCAACACAAGAGTTTATAGTGGTTCAGAGACTCAAGCTCCTACATCCAGTTTCCCTGATTGAACAGGATAATTCCTTCACACTTGGAATTAACTTGTTTTACAGTGCCAAGGTGCACTTGATCAAGAACACCACTCCTTGGTGAATTGATCCCTAGGATGTCTAGAGTCCTAGTACCGTCTTCTCAACTCAGAACTGAACTATTCTTTTCTCAATAGTCAGCTCCTACCACTTCTACTACTACAACCTTCTCACTTTCTCACTTGAAAGGGGTAAGGGTTGAAGTAAGGTTCCAACTAATGAGATATCCTTTACAATGAAGGTCAGTGTATAAGGATTAGGATATCTCTCTAAGCTTTGTATGGATATACAATAAGTTCAGCTTAGAAGAAGTGTATGAAGACTAAGATAGTCTCTTTGAAAGCTTGAAAGTTCTATGAGCTTTAGAATACTTATGTAGTTGGATTCTGTTGAGGTGCTTTCAAATGGTCTTCACACTTCTGTATTTATAGACAAATTTGAGGATTTGCCCGTTGGAGAGGCAGCCTCAAATGTCCATAAATGTCTTCTTTTAGTTCTTCAACTTAGAAGACAGATTCTTGATAGTGACACGTCCTCATTTGGGAAATAAACGGCTGTAAAGACTTTGTCTTCATTCTGCAGCACTCTTCCCAATGTCTGACTTTAAGATTCAGTTGTTAAGACCTGGACATGGCTTCTGAAGGTTGATCCAATGATAGGACAACATTCCTTATCAAATGGACAACTCTTCTTATCACTATTAACAAACTTTGCTTATCAGCATAGTTGGCTTGCTCTTTTCAGATGACTTGCTTCTCTTGGAATTGATCTTAGCATCATTCTTTGAAGTCTTTTAGGGTATAGTTGTCTTCATTTCTTCAGCATAGTTGACCTTCAGGCTTCAGAACACTTGTTCTGGTTCAATTGTGCTGAGACATCTCTTCTGGACAACTCTCCTGATCAGCATACTTTGGCCTTCAATAGACTTAGTGATTGTTCCAGAATTTGAGCCTTAAGGGGACTTTGTTCTTGATAATTTTCAAAGCATATGTTCCCCCTCAAATTGTGCATCTAAACAACTAAGAGCTGCCTAACATATCAGCTCCTCATCTAGCCTTATTTTATATGTTCTAACATGCTTAGAACATAATCATCTTAAACTTAGGCATGTCTCAGGGGGTTTTGGTATTGAATAAAAACATTTCTCATTTTATTCCCAACAGTTGTTGTCACGACCACATTTACCAATATAAACATAATATGAATTTAAAAGAAATACAACATGTAAACCTACTATATGAGTATATTTTTCTTTAACAATAATATAACATCATCTCACACCCAGTAATCACTTATCTGCATTCATTTATTTTCAAATACCAACAACACATAAAACCTTTAAATCGATAAACTAGTATGTCCTAGATTATACACTATTATACATATTCAAAAGGAACACAATATAAAACAACGAAAGCAAAACAAGCCACGGTCCTGCCCAACAGGTCGTCATCTATGTAAACAAATACTCAAAGCCTTACAAGAGCTCCACAACTTGTCCAATAGGTTCACGCAGTCGCATCTCATCAAAGTTACCTACAATGCATAAATTACGTGAGCTAAATCTCAGTAAGCATAAAATATGCATGATATTATGATCTTGTAAAAATCCTTCTCATTTACTCTCTTTCAAAACCACCTATTTCAATTTCTAACACTCGCCTAGTGCAATTTCTAAACACTCGCCTAGCTCAATTTCTAAACACCTGCCTAGCTCAATTTCTAAACACTCGCCTAGTTCAATTTCTAAGCACTCTCTTAGCTCAATTTCTAATCACTTGCTTAGTACAATTTCTAATCAATTGCTGGGAACCCCAGTCTTACCGATATACACTGACATAAGCTCAGTATACAGACCATCACATGGCCAATATAAATATAATCCGAACTTACAACTTCATTCCTTTGTGGATAAAACACATCATTTACTTTCATGGTATGCTCAATGCAATGCAACATATGATGTCTCACAAAATCACATACCGTTGAACTCAGGTTCAATCCACAATGACCATTGAATTCACATGTGCAACTCAGAATAATCATGGAATACACAAAATCATTTCACAATTCACGTAATATCCACTTATCATCATTTAACTCAAATTTCATAGTTGACGAATATTTACATATCACCAATCAACACAATTAATTCAAAATATAGTATATTTATGCATTGTAGTTGCAAATGAATTTCTACTTACCTCAAGTTTTACAAGCGACAATAACTCAAACTTTAAAATCTCTTTACCACGTTCCATGTCCAATCTATAATATATTAAATTGAGAAGCCCCTTTCTTTCGCCCTTTCACCTTTCTTTTCCTTTTTCCTTCTATTTCCATGGCACTCGACAAATTGACCCTCTAGTATGTAAAATGGATTTTAGGTACAAAAGATTGAGCAAATCCCTGAACATCGCCATCGCCACTTTGGTAGCTTCTCTAAGAAACTTTTTCTTCTTTCTTTCTCTTTTTGTTTCCTTCGGCTAAAGCTCTAGACCACCGTGTGTATATATTTTCTTGTGTATGATAGATTGAAGGAGTGAGATATATATATGTTATGCTTTCATGACTTGGGAGTTGAGATATTGACATATATCCCCACCGCCTCTCGTAGCTTATAAGGTAAGATTTCCTTTACTTTCTTTTTAATTAATAAGTACTACTATATAAGACAAAGTGGGATAACTCAAGTGGTTAGAGCACCACTACCTAGGCCTTAGGTCCTGGGTTCGAGTCATGGGGAGGGGAAAAAAGGGATGGATATTTAACTTCCATTAAAAAAAAAGTACTACTATATAAATATATTAATAAAGTATTACATATATATATATATATATATGCCCATAATAAAATCTATTAGTAATTATATATATTATAACTCCTGTACATATATATATATATATCTTCCACGTGTGTGTATATATAATTGCAAATTTAACTAGTTTTGATGGATTTATCTATTAATAAGATTTCAAATGATTTAAGTAGTATAGAATTGTAAATGATCATGAGACAAGCTTCAAATAAATTAGACAAGTAAATATCATTTATCACTAAATATTTACACGAGTCAAATAAATTATGATTGGATTACTTCATCACCAATCATCTACAAGCATATAGTAATTTCCAATATTTAAAGGTAATTTATTAAAAGCAAAATAAGATAATGCGAGATGAAAAGTAGCAGATAAATATTATTGAACGCGTACAATACACGAAGTATATTGATAATATAAATCCGGGCATCACAATTGTATCACAAGAAAACACATTTATTTGATCTGAATTGGAGCTTATGTGCATTGTACAGTCTGAGTTGTGGAAAAACATAAACAACTAAAACTCAAAGACATGAATAATTTGGTGGTTTACCTATAAGCACTTGTAGCAGAATTTGGTTATTGAGCTGTTTTGAAGGGAGTTTATTTATTAAATGAGTGGCAGAAATAAAAGTATCATCCCAAAATCTCATGGGAACTTTATAATGAGCTAAAAGAGAGAGGGTTTTTCAACAATATTTCAATGTTTTCTTTCAGCGAGGTCATTCTGTTGTGGGGTATATGGACAAAGAAATTTGATGAAAAATATCAAATTCAGTAATAGAGGAGTTAGAGATTTAACTCAGTCCCTCCATTACTTTGAAATCCCTTAATTTTGGATTGTGGTAGTTTTCAACCAAATTTTTAAAGTGAATAAAGGCATCGCTTTTGAGGTTTAAGATATATAATCAAGTAAACTTAAAAGTTGCATCAATGAAGATAACAGAATATTGGTATCCATTTTTGGAAGAGATAGGGGTTGGACCCCAGAGATCGGAGTGTATTAACTCAAAAGTAATGGAAATAAAATTTGATTCATTAAAAGGGATTCAATGACTCTTAGCTTGCATACAAGAGGAACATATAGAATTGCCAAGTCTAACATGCCAAGTACTTAGGGGGAGTTTTCTTGAAACTTCAGTGGAATGAACAACTAGAGATTTTGAAATGACATTGAGATAGTTAGTATGAGTGGAATAAGAATGATGAGTGGCAAAATTGAACTTGTAGAGCCCTCGCTCAAGAGCCCCTTGCAGTAGGATATTTTGTGTGACTTGATCCTTCACAAAGAAAAAATCAGGGTGAAATTCAAAAAACACATTGTTATCCTAGGTAAATTCTGAAACATTAAGAAGGTTTTTTTTTTTTTTTAATATTAAGAACATGAAATAAGTTAGCGAGAAAGAAATGATGAGTACTAGGAATGGAGTAAGGACCAAAGGCAATTAAAGTAGAATATCCACTATGAGAAATAGACAAACCTACACCATTACCATTTGCACTCTTTCAGATCCTTGATAAGCAGCCCCAACATTGAGATTGTTCAAGTCAAATGTCACATGATTTGTTGCGCCGAAATCCGGATGTGTGACACTAGGAAATAATCTACCTACTTCCATATGTAGACAAAATGTAACAAACTTGTATAAAGGACAATGAGGACCACCCTTCACAGTTACACATATCAGATGGGATATACTTTGGCATCTTGGATATTCCTGGGAAACTTGACTTGCTTGTCTTCATGTTAATGTATTTGTTGAATTTGGCGTGGATGACACATGGATGGTTTGTTGACTTCCTCTGTTACGAATGTCTCACATAGTCGCATTGGCCGCTTTAAAGGCGCATTTTGCACTTCGCACCATCGCGATTAGCCTTTCATTTTATCCAAATCTGGCTCGAAATTGGCTCAAATGGCTCAGACTATAACTTAGGTGGTAGGTATAATGCGTGGTGTTGGGAATAAAATGATTTTGATCTAGATACCAAAACCCCTGATTGATGATGTACAGATTAGTTGAGATATGCTCAAGTTATTGTTCAGGCAAGTTGTCCCAGAACACTTGAGTTTGTAGAATGCTTAAGTTAAAATCTCAGAAATGTTGTGAGATTTTAGAGTTCAGGATAGTTGTCCAAAGTTATATGTTAGACAGCTTTATAGGTATTAAGTCTTGAGGCCAAACTTGCTGAAGCATCAGGACATCTGACCAAGTGGACAACCGGGCTGAAGAGATCAAGAACACTGAAGCTGTGCTCATAAATGCAAAAGATCAAGACAGTTGAAGTACAAATGATCAAGAGAATTAAATGTCAAAAGCTTACAGAAGACACATTCAATAAAGCATTTATTGCTAATCATGCCTGAACCAAGCATTGAAGACTTAGAGCATTAAAGAGTGAAGCATTGAATGAATGTTGGAACATTCTAAACTGCAGCAAGAATGTTCAGGGAGCTTGTCCCATCTGACCATTGGTTGAGTGTAGAGTTTGCCACAAATTAACCTAGGACAATGTGCAAAATTGGAAACTGACACAAGTCTTTTCAGCCGCATTTTTCAGAAGTCAACACATTCATTCAAGCAACCATTGAAGACCCCTTTTACACAGTGGATAAAAGGATGCCAAGCTTCATAGCCGTTTCAATGGTGCTGCAAATAGACATATTTGAATTGCTAATCCCTCCAACGGTTAGTTGTTCAAATTGCCTATAAATACAGAAGTGATCAAAGGAATTTAATATCCAACTACAAGCTATCAAACTATCATCAAGCTTTCAAAAGGAAACCAAGCTGTTCTCTAGAATTCCAAGTTTCCTGAATCACTTCAAGTCAGCTAAGCCAATCTTTGTAAACATCCTAGCTTAGCATTGAGATATCCTAAGCCTTTACACTGTTCTTATTGTAAAGGATATCTCTACTAGTTGGAACCAAACCTCAAACCCTTATCTCATTAAGTGAAGAGAGAGTTTGTTGTAGAAGTGAGGAGTTAAGGACTGTTAGTGTGAATCACAGTCTTAACTCAGTGAGATTGAGCACTAGGACTCAAGTTATCCTAGGGATCAAAACACTAAGAGAGTGTTGTTGATCAGTGCACCTTGGCACTATAAAACAAGCTAATTCCATTGAGAAGGAATTATCCTGTTCAATCAGGGAAAGTGGATGTAGGAGCTTGAGTCTCTGAACCACTATAAACTTGTGTCCCATTTACTTACTGCATTTTTAACTTCACTTCATTCAAACATATTTTAAAGAATCATAACTCAGTAAGTAAGAAAATCTGTTTTGGACAAAGTCCCTGATAACCTGTATTTTCAGAAACTAACTTGGAGTATTTATTTAGTCAAAGGCCAACCACATTCCGCACTAAGTAACTCTTTTAGATATTTAGCCAACTGATCACTCAATAGTAATCAGTAGGACAAGTATCTATCAAAGTTCACACTCAGGCCAGTTGTGAGACAACTTGCCTGATAAGATCAATTTGTCAAAAAGAAAAGAATTTGCATACACAAGTGCATTCCCCCCTCCCATACACTTGTGTTATACTCCACCAAGGACCAATAAGTGGTATCAGAGCAGGGGTTCAAAGACCACTGCTTCTGAAAATCCAACTGATTTTCAAAATCACATTTTCTGTGGTCACTGAACTGATCCAAATTTCTGAAAAACTTATTTGTGTTCATCTTATATTACATCTGTTGAAATGGCTAACAATGCAGTTCCAGGAGAT
Organism: Galeopsis tetrahit; assembly: GCA_963675135.1. NCBI lineage: Eukaryota > Viridiplantae > Streptophyta > Magnoliopsida > Lamiales > Lamiaceae > Galeopsis > Galeopsis tetrahit. The sequence goes on from OY776122.1 coordinate 40,020,396, forward strand.
GCTGTCAACACCATCAACAATATGGGTCCAAACCAAGTCAACCATATTTCTCATCACAAACTGCCAATGTTCTCAATTGAGAACTATGATTTCTGGAAGATCAGGATGAGAGCACATCTTGCTTGCCAGCATGATGAGATGCTTAAAGTCATCACTAGAGGGCCATTTACATTCACTAAAGCAAATCCCAAGCTCACTGATGCTCAAAAAGCTGATCCAAGAGAGTTGCTGCCAAAAGATGAAGATGACCTTACAGCTGAAGAAAGAAAAAGGCACAACCTGAACTACATTGCAATGAACACATTGTACCAGACAATTCCAGATGCAGTGATGGGAAGAGTGTACCACTGCACATCAGCTAAAGAGATTTGGGATACCTTAGCACTTATGTGTGAAGGTACCCAAAAGATCAAGGAGAACAAGCTTCAAGTGGCTATCCAAAAATATGAACAATTCTCTATGGAAGCCAATGAAACTATTGATCATCTTGATGGCAGGTTCACTGACATCATGAATGAAATAAACTCTCTTGGCAAATTCTATGCCAAAAGAGAGGTTGCTTTGAAGATCTTGAGAAGTCTCACATCCAAGTGGGACATATATTCTGTCATGATGCAAAATACCAGCAATCTTGACAACATGCCTATGCAGCAAGTATTCTCTGAACTCAAAGCTTATGAGTTTGATCTCAACAGAAAGAAGGTGCATGAAGAGCCATCCTCCTCAAACAAAGGTGTTGCCTTCAAAGCTGCTGAAACAGAAAAGAAGATTACTCAAAGATCCTCTCAATCTGTTTCAAAATCTGAAATAAAGGAGGAGCTGGCACTCATGGCTAGAAGATTTGAGAAGCTCAACTCCAGATTTGGTAGATACAAGAAGTTCTACCAAGATAACAGAACCAGAAGGAGATTCAGTTCTCCTGAACATAAATCAGAGGACAAAGTCTCTGATGAAAAGAAAGAAGACAAATATGCTGATAGGAAGAAATTCAGCAAAGGTGAACCATCATCATCAAGGAGGAAGGAGTCCTCAAGCAAGAAGAATGATGATGAAGATGTGTGTTACAACTGCCAGAAGAAGGGTCACTTTCAGTATGACTGTCCTGACCTCAGTGCAAAAGAAAGGAAGGAAAGGCAGAACAAAAGAGATAAAAGGCTGAACAACAAGAAGGCTATGGTAGCTGGAGATTCAGCAAGTGAAGAGAGTGTCTACTCTTCTGATGATGGACTATTCTCCAACAGTGACAGTGATGATGACTGTCAAATGGCATTGGAAAATGATGAGGTATGTTCATCTTCTAGTTCTTCCAGTGAAATCCCCTAAAAACTCAACTTTGTAAAACTATTTGAGGATTTCACCAGGCTAAGAGAAGTATGCAATATAGCACTCAGAGAAAATGAGCTACTGAATTCGAAAGCTCAAACTCCCAACCTTCCTGAACCTGAGCTTGACATTAAATCAACTGAGTTGTATCAGCAGATTGTGAGAGAACTTGAGGAAGTGTCTCTCAAAGTCTCTGAACAACAAAAGTTGATTGATGATCAAGAACTGGCCTTGAGGAAAAAGGATTTTGATCTTAGAATTCTTCAAGCAAAATTTGGCAATCTCTCAAGTGAATTTGATACTCTAAAATTAAGTGAGGGGAGCTTAAAAATGAAAATGTCTGCCTTGAACAAATCTGCTAAGGCAATAGAAGAGATTCAAGGGTTTCAAAGACCATTTGCTCAAAAGGGTGGATTAGGCTATAATCCATTTGAACCCTCACCTGGTCTTAGTGTTGCTTCATCAAGCAATTCTAAGATGACTTTTGTGAGATCAGTGGCACAACAAAATGAAATTGAAGTAAATCAACCACTGATCAAGGATAAGGGTAAAGGAATTTTTATACCAACTCAGGTAAACAATGTACCTAAACCCACACCTTTGGAAAAGGTTAAAGGCATTGCTTACAGGAGGAATGAGGTTCAGAAAGGTAGAACCAATGGAAGGCCAACCTATCTGAATCATCATCAGAGGAGTTGTCCAAAACCTGTTCAGAAGAGGCCAACTCAAATGAGGCAACCTCAACTGAATGGATTAAGGCCAATCCCCTCTGATAGGTATAAAACATTCAGGAAGCCTGGACCTTACTTGCCAAATGGAAAAGGCCATCCAAAAACCTATCCTCAAAAGTCTTACCCAGCTGCACCTAAGCTTAGTAACTTCAGGAGAAATGTCCCAAAGAAATTTACCAACTCTCCTGAACTCTACAAAGCTAACACTTATACACAGAGATCACCCAAGGCATTTAAGGGTCAAACTGTGTATGTAGATGTAAATGGAAACCAAGTCAGTCACTTTGAATCAATCAGAGTAATCAGGCAGATTTGGGTTCCAAAAGGTACAGCTAACCCTCTAGGACCCAACACTCAAAGGGTACCTAAATTTTGACTTTGCAGGGCTGCAAGGACCCCAAAAAAGAAGAGAAGCATCAACAAGAAAACAGCATGGTACCTGGACAGTGGATGTTCAAGGCACATGACTGGAAACAAGGAGCTTCTCTTAGACTTCATAGAAAAAGATGGTCCTTCAGTAACCTTTGGAGACAGCTCTCAAGGCATCACGAGAGGCTATGGTACATTAAACATTGGTAGTGTTAAAATTACTGATGTCTCATATGTTCTAGGCCTAAAATATAACTTGCTGTCTATAAGTCAAATTTGTGACAAAGGATATTGTGTTGAATTTGCACCAAATAAATGTACTATCAAAAACAAATCAACACAACAGGTGCTACTAACAGGGGTGAGAAAGGGAAATGTTTATTTTGCAGATTGGAGCAAAACCCCTGAAGCAGTTTGTCTTGTTGCCAAAAGCACAAATGAGCAAGGCTGGCTATGGCACAAGAGACTGAATCACCTGAACTTCAAAACCATCAACAAGATTGCAAGAAACTCTCTAGTTAAAGGGCTGCCAAATCAAGTGTTCACCAAAGAACACATATGCCAGCCATGCCAGGAAGGAAAGCAGATCAAAGCCTCATTCAAAGGAAAACCTGTCATCTCAACTGAGAGAGTTCTTCAACTACTGCATATGGATTTATTTGGGCCAATAATCCCAGTAAGTATAAATGGAAGAAAATATGCTTTAGTTGTTGTTGATGATTTTTCCAGGTACACTTGGGTAGTATTTTTGCTGAACAAAAAGGAGACCCAAGTCAAGCTACCTGAATTGATGATGAGATTGAGCAATGAAAAGGGCCTAAGCATTGTCAAGATCAGATCTGACAAAGGAACTGAATTCATAAACTCATACATCAATGAGTATTGCAGCAAGAATGGCATCACTCATGAAACTTCAGCAGCAAGAACACCTCAACAAAATGGGGTTGCTGAAAGAAGGAACAGGACCTTGAAGGAGGCAGCAAGAACCTTGATTGCTGAATCCAAATTGCCTAAAAGGTTCTGGGCTGAAGCCATCAGCACTGCATGTCACACTCAAAACAGGTCCTTAATCACCAAAGGACAAGGTAAAACCCCATATCAAATATGGAAAGGTAGATTGCCCACTGTTGCTTATTTTCACATATTTGGTTGTAAGTGTTTCATCCATAATAATGGGAAAGAGCAATTGAAAGCTTTTGATAGCAAAGCTGATGAAGGAATATTTGTTGGATATTCACAAATCAGCAAGGCTTACAGAGTTTACAATTGCAAAACTCTTATTGTGGAAGAAACACCTCATGTTGTGTTTGATGAATCTATTAATGAGTTCAGGGATAGAAACCTGAATATTGATGAGATAACACAAAGAACAACCAGATTAAGGCTTCAAAGCAAGGAAACAGTGTTTGTGGATGTTGCCCAGCCTGAACTTCATGAAAATAAAAAACTGGACAACCTACCTGATAGCAATCAACCAGTAGACAATCAACCTGAAGGAGAAATTGAACTGACTGACACCATCCCAGTTCAAAACCAGGTAACAACTACCAATGAAGAAGCAGGCAATGCTGAGGTAGTTAATGGATCCACTATTCAAGGGGAAACCAATGAAAATGTCAACTTATCTGACAATGAGGACAACACCCCTGAATATGATCCTGAACTTGATCCTTCAATTAACTTTCCTGAATTTAATGAATCTAGTGATCCAACTTCAGATGAGGAAAATCCTCCTGAAAAGATCAGGTCTAGAAGGACTTGGTTGCAAGACCACCCATCTAGCCTGATACTTGGAAATCCAAGTGAAGGGATCAAAACTAGAAGATTTCATGGAGAAAGTGCTCTGTTTTGTTGTTTTCTTTCAGAACAGGAACCTAAAGACATTGAGGAAGCACTACAAGACACCAACTGGATCATAGCCATGCAAGAAGAGCTGAATCAGTTTACCAGAAATGAAGTTTGGGAGCTGGTAGACAGGCCAACTCATCAAGATGTCATTGGAACTAAATGGGTGTTCAAAAACAAGAAAAATGAAAATGACATCATTGTGAGAAACAAAGCAAGATTGGTGGCCAAAGGATATTGTCAATCTGAAGGGATTGATTATGATGAGACTTTTGCTCCAGTGGCCAGACTTGAGGCAATCAGACTCTTCCTAGCATATGCAGCTCACATGAGATTCAAGGTGTATCAAATGGATGTGAAAAGTGCATTTCTCAATGGGGTGCTCAAAGAAGAAGTATATGTGGAACAGCCCCCAGGATTTGAAGAAGGAGACAAGGTGTACAGATTGAAGAAAGCCCTCTATGGCTTAAAACAAGCTCCAAGAGCTTGGTATGACACCTTATCACAGTTTCTTCTAGATCATGGTTTTGTCAAAGGCACTGTTGACAGAACCTTGTTCAGAATCTGTGAAGGAGATGATATTTTGTTAGTCCAAATCTATGTGGATGACATTATATTTGGATCTCCAAATGAGAAGCTATGTGAGAAGTTCTCCAAACTCATGCAAAGCAAGTTTGAGATGTCCATGATGGGATTGATGAATTTCTTCTTAGGACTTCAGGTCACTCAATCAAAGAAGGGAATATTCATCAATCAGGCCAAGTACACAAGGGACATGATCAAAAAATTTGGATGTGCAACAAGCAAGCCAGTCAGAATTCCTATGAATACTAACTGGAAGATGGATCCTGATGAAGGTGGAGAGTCAACAAACTCCACTAACTACAGAGGAATCATAGGATCATTGCTATATCTCACTGCAAGCAGGCCTGATATTACATTTGCAGTTGGAGTATGTGCAAGATTTCAAGCTAATCCAAAGAAGAGCCATCTTGATGCTGCCAAGAGAATTCTAAGATATCTCAAGGGATCTGAGAATCTTGGATTATGGTATCCAGCAGATGACAATATTGAGCTCACTGGATACTCAGATGCTGATTATGGAGGATGTAGAATTGACAGAAAATCCACCTCTGGAACATGTCAATTCTTAGGGAACAAGCTTATATCATGGTTTTCTAAAAAGCAGAATACAGTTGCAACTTCAACAACTGAAGCAGAATATGTTGCAGCTGGAAGTTGTTGTGCTCAGATACTTTGGCTCAGGCAACAACTTAGAGACTACAAAGTCATCACAAATGAAGTGCCAATATTCTGTGACAACAATAGTGCAATTGCCATCTCACAAAATCCAGTGCTCCACACAAGATGCAAGCATGTGGACAACAAGCATCATTTCATAAGGGATCATGTGGAGAAGAAAGATATCAAGCTTGTCAAAATCCACACTGATAAGCAAAAAGCTGATATTTTGACCAAGCCTCTAGCTGAAGCAAGGTTCTTGGAGTTGTCAGCTGAATTGGGGTTACTTGATCCAGGCAAGATGGAAAAATGAGGAAAGAAAGCTCATATTAAGGGGGAAGTTCATCAAAGTTTAATTTCAGCAAAGTTGACCAACCTCACTGAAGCTGTCAGCCCAAGGAGGAAACTCAGCAAGGTTGTCTCTATAATGTTCAGCAATGTTGGTCAGGGGATTTGTCCAAGTGGGACCCAGTCAGCAACTTTGGGATCCACTCAGGCAAGGTAATCAGGCAGTTTGACCTTCACAGAAACCAAAGCACATCTCAGGATGTTTGTCCGAGTTAATTAGATAATCATTGCTATTTTTAGCATTGATTAGACATTTAAGAGGTTTCTTGGTCTAAGAGTAGGCCATTTTAGGATGGAGTGTGCTATAAAGATTTTTACCACCAAAAAGGCAAATCAGCATTTAATGCAGAAATCTTAATTGGGATTTCATGAATTCTTGAGCCTTCATCAAGACCATTAATTTGCATTAAACTTCCATCAAACCGCCTCAATCCCACTACCACATATTATCCAATTGGTCATACCTATTACCCACGGTTAGTTTCTCTTAACCAACGGTTAATAAACTCCCCACATATATAAACTCCTCAATTTTCACTACCATCTTTACGCACTCAAAATTTCAAAAACCCTTAAGTTTTTCTGCATAACTCTCAAACCTGCAACTCCTCTCCAAAAACCTACCAATCTCTCATATTATCCATGGCACCTAAGATTAAGAGAGAAGAGCTTGTAGACTTCAATGATTCCTCTTTGGATATTGATTTCTCTTATCTTAGCAACCCAAATTCCCTTTGGTTTGAAAAGCTGGTAGCCTTTGATAGCCCAGATTCAGAAGTTCAACAAGTCCTCCAATGGCTGAGGGAGGCAGGGCTAGAAAAATTTCTAGGCACCAAGCCTGATTCCTGCCTGAATCCATTCATGGCAGAATTCTTTGCCCATCTCAGATGGAAAGGGAAAAAGGGAGATGTGTGCACTAAGCTCACATATGCTGAGGAAGATGAAGAAGAAGAAACTCAACACACAATCATCTTCACTGCAGAGGATTTAGAAGCTAGCTTTGGGCTACCTTCTGAAGGCATGAATCCAGAAATGTACAATGAAGAAGATGATCAGGAGTTCTACTACTCTTGGATGATAGAACCAAAGAAACTTGTAAGTGCTCATAACAAGAACACTTTAAAGCTTCCTTACAGACACTTGTTTGATTGTGTAGTAAAGAGCCTGTGGAGCCACTCAGGGAGTGTTGAACAAATCAGTATGCCTAAATTGAGAGTGATGGCTGCTGTGATTGACTCTGCTGAGAAGAGAGTCAAGTTCAACTGGAAAAATTTCATTCTTGACAAGATGATGAATGAAAAATTTAAGTTTAAGGAGATGAAGCACCACAAGGTGGTGGTTGAAGGAAGACTCCAGTTCTGCACAAGAGCCAGCCTGCTCTTGGAAAGATTTGCTCACTACACCCACCTCCAAGCAAAGCCAAAGCCTTTTCCTGCACAAAAGGTGATGTTTAGAAAATTGTCTTCTAAGACAGAGAAGAGAAAGCAGGAGGCTGCCTCCAAGAAAGCTGTTGCAATTGTTCCAGTCCCAAGAGCCTCTCCTAGAAAGAGGAAAGCCCAGCCACCAAAAGCTCAGCCAAAGATGAAAAAGATGAAGAAGATTCTGAAAGAATCTTCACCAGAAAGTCAGTCAAGAAGTGGAGGAGCCACTTCTGAGGAAATAGAGAAGGTTGCTGAGGAAGGAGTCAACCCTCCTGAAGAGGGTGAAGTATTCAGAGAGGTTGTCCCCTTACAGCCTGTAAGTATAACTGAATTCAGAGACCTTGACCAGCCAACAAGGTATGAAAGGAAAAGAAGAATCATCAAGACTTCTGAGAATCAGAGGTTGATGGAAGAAGAAAAGAAGAAGAAAGAATTCTTCAAGGAAATTAGACAAGCAAGCAAGTCTAACTCCAAATCCAAGTCAAAACCCAACAGCCCTGAAGCCAACTCTCCTGATATTCAATCTAGAAGAATATCTCCAAGGCAAGAAGAAGAGGAGTGCAAGACTCCTGAAGATGCACCAATCATTGCCAAGAAAGTGTACTCCCCTGAAGGTGCACCTGATAGATCAGGTATTGATGTGCTGGCAGATTTGGTCAATCTTGAAGATAGACCCTTTTCCCCACTTGATCCAAGACTTCTCTCTTATACCAAACTTCTTGAAACTGCTCTTCAAGAAGGTGATCAAGTTGTTTTCCCACCCATTCCAGTCATTCCAATTACCTCTTCAGGCACAATGCTCTCAAAAGCACCTGAATCCCAACTTGTTTTGACCTCTCTTGAACCCAATCCTTCTGAACCCAACCTACCTGAATCCCAGCCAAGCTTACTTGAATCCCATTCCAACCCTCCTGAATCCAACTCTTCTGGAGATGATAGTGGTGAAGAGTATACCTATGAGGGGATGTTGAGGCAGATTGCAAGAGCCAATGTAGATGAGTTATATCCAGGATTGAAGGCTTATCCCAGGCTGCAACAACAATTCTATGGTCTCAGAGCACTTGTTGAGATCAAAGATAGAACTATTGTGGAAATAGCTCAGGCTATTCAGGATAAGGGTGCCAACTGGTGGCAGGTTGAGGAAAATAGGCTGCTACATTTTGCAAATGTAAAGAAGACCAGTGTATTAGCCACTGAGGCCCTATTTTGCACCATTGTTCATGAAAAGGTGATTGCTGAAAGAGAGAGGATAGCACAAGGAATCAAGCATCCTGACAGTCCATCTGATGATGATGATGATGATGATGATGATCACACCAATCCCAATCCCCCTGGTATCAACTCAGCTCAGGTACATTACTTGACCTTTCATTCTGTGAAGGACTCTGATCATTCAGAGGAGTTGACCAAAGATGGTGACTCAGTCCAAGATGCATTGGCCAAGGATGGTTCTTTTGAACCTGAGGCACAGCTTGACAATGCTGAGACTTCCATAGGAGAAGCTAGTTTGGCTAAAGCCTCATCAATGTCAGGCAAGTTGAACATTGACCAGCCTTTAGTCATTCAGGATGACTCAGTGGACTTGGGATGCCCAAGCACTGTGATCTCCCAACAACTGCCCTCTGTGGATCCTGCTGAGGATATAGAGGTGTCAGGTTTAGAGATTGAAGGAGTTGAAAAGGCTGTGAGTGCTGAAAAATCAGAGGGAGATGATGATGAGGAGTGTGTGATCACTGGTTCCTTGAGTGCACCACAAATAGAGGGTGAGGAAGTAGAAATATTGGGTGCAGCCCAATATGAGAGTCAGGCTATTCTTCAAGTCAAATCTGAACTTGATGAATCCCTTGGTGAAAGGAGGCCTGATTCTCCAGTGAATGTGAGTCTATCTTTTGAAAATGAAGAAGAAAAGAATATAGTTGAAAATGAGAGAGAAGGTGCTGATGTATCAGACCTTATGGGAGGAAAAGAAATAGAGGGTGATGAGGGAGTTTTTACTAACACTGTCAGTTTTGCAGATTCAGTTGCTGTCACTCTTGAGCAAATTTTTGCAGATGCATCCCTGACAGATATACCAGTTGATGCTGACACTGATCTTGAAGCAGTATCAGCAAATGTGTCCACACTTAACCAGATCTACTTTGAACAAGCCAAAACCTCTGAGGATCACTTTCAGATTGCTACTCAGACTGCATCCATCATTGAAGAGCAGTCAGAGAAGTTGGACACACTGGTCAGGGAAGTTGAGAAGGCTCATGCAACCACTACTGATACCTTAGATGGCCAAAGCAAGACTCTAGCCTCTGTGGAGATGAGGCTCACAGGGTCAGAAGAAGTGATCTTGCCTACTCTTGATGCAAGAATATGTGTAGTTGAAACTGGACTTCAAACAGTCTCAACTGAAGTGACAAAAGCCAAAGATGCTATGGGTAAATTCACAAGGTCTGTGAAGAAAGAGCAGCAGGGTCTCAAAACTTTGTACAAGCACAATGTGAAAGCATTGAGAAAGACAATCAAGGATGCTTTAAGGCAGAGGACAGCAGCCCAGAGAAAGAAGGCAGAAGAATTGAAAGCTGCAATGGTGAAGGAAGCTGCTGAGAAGTTCACTGTTGAACTCATGGCCAAAGTGTCTGATCAAGTTGTGGCCAATCTCACTGAACAACTTCAGGCCAAACTTGATCAATCACTGAAAGCCACATTGAATGCCATAGTTTCCCAAAAGATGAAGCCAGTTCACACTTTTTTGAGCATGGCAGATGATAAAATGCAAAACATTCATGATGAGAATGTTTACCTACTGCAGGAGTTGAAGTCCCTCACTCATTCCCACTCACATCTCTCTGTCACTATGAGTGACTTGAAGCCCCAGTGTTTTGATAATGCCAAAAAGGGGGAAAGAGAGAGAGCAAGGGCAAAGGGAACCTTGGTAATTGGTGAATCCAAGGGAAAGGAGAAGGTCCTTGAGATTGAGGAGGAAGCAGTAGAAGACATTGGGAAAGGCAAAGGCCCAATGAATGTTGAAAATTTGTCTGAGGAAGAGCAGATTCAAATAGCTGTCAAGGAGTCCAGGATGTCAGCTATGGAAAGTCAGGCAAGAAAGCTTCAAAGGCCAGGTGGTGAGTCTACAGGACTTGAACCTCAAGAGAAGGTTGCTGAAGTAAGGGGGAAGGTGACAAGGTCATCTGAAAGAAAGAGGAAGGAACTGCAAGCCTTCAATGAATTTCCAACCAGCCTGACTTTGCCATCAGAATTTCAGTCTGATGAATCTACTCCAGCAAGGCAATCAAAAAGATTAAAGAAAGCAGCCAGGCTGCCTGCCATTGAAGAAGAAGAAGTTGAAGAGGAAGTACAGGACAGAATGCCTGAAGTTGGTGTGCCCAAACTTGCTGATGATCCCTCTAAATTGTTTGAAGAAGGTTTTGGAAAAGATCCAGAAACCCAAGAGAAGCTAGATCTTCAGAGATCTAAAGAGAGGATGGAGCAATTGATTGAGGCCAACAAGGCAAGGGATGAAAGAAGGGCAAATTTCAAAGCCCCAAGAAGGAGAGCCTCATACAGAAGACTCAAACCTAAAATGCTGCAAAGATGGGACACTCAGTACCCTCACCATGATAAGTGGGTTCCAATCTCACTGAATGATGCATGGGAGGAGGCCAAGAGAAGTTTTGTATATGATTTCTATGTCATTGGGAAGTGGCTTGGAGAGAGTGTAGATGAAGTCTTTGTCCAGTTCATGTTTGAGAATCATAGGGACCTCTACCAAAAGCTGTTTGCAGCAGCTGATATGGCAAGAGTGGAGTTCAAGGCCCCTGGTCCAATTCCGTACATGCCTCCTAAGTTCAATGGGAACTTGATTGATGAGGGAAAGATTCTGGAGGAGTTCATCAACATCATGAAGATGGAGAAGATGAAGATAGGCCCTAGAGGCTCCAACAAGGATGTTTGGGAGCTGAAGAAAAGGGTCTGGGCTCAATATGGCATTGCTCCCCAAGATGATGGAACTCTCTGATGGATAAGTTTATCTCTTCCCTACTCTTGTTTTTATGATTGCTGATGATGTTGTTATTTTATATTCTTGTATCAGTTAGTGTGTCCTTTTAATTTTCTGATCTGTAATGCTCCATGATATATAAAAGGACCAACGATTTTCTATCAAGAGATAACAACTCATTATCTCAACTAACCTGACATGACACATATACTTGATTTATTGTGCTAACAGTTTCTTTCAGGAAAGTTGACCAGTTCATTCATCCTGAAGGTCATATTTAGTTTTAGTCAAGGTCCCTTTGTAATAAGTTTTGGCATCATCAAAAAGGGGGAAATTGTTGGGAATAAAATGATTTTGATCTAGATACCAAAACCCCTGATTGATGATGTACAGATTAGTTGAGATATGCTCAAGTTATTGTTCAGGCAAGTTGTCCCAGAACACTTGAGTTTGTAGAATGCTTAAGTTAAAATCTCAGAAATGTTGTGAGATTTTAGAGTTCAGGATAGTTGTCCAAAGTTATATGTTAGACAGCTTTATAGGTATTAAGTCTTGAGGCCAAACTTGCTGAAGCATCAGGACATCTGACCAAGTGGACAACCGGGCTGAAGAGATCAAGAACACTGAAGCTGTGCTCATAAATGCAAAAGATCAAGACAGTTGAAGTACAAATGATCAAGAGAATTAAATGTCAAAAGCTTACAGAAGACACATTCAATAAAGCATTTATTGCCAATCATGCCTGAACCAAGCATTGAAGACTTAGAGCATTAAAGAGTGAAGCATTGAATGAATGTTGGAACATTCTAAACTGCAGCAAGAATGTTCAGGGAGCTTGTCCCATCTGACCATTGGTTGAGTGTAGAGTTTGCCACAAATCAACCTAGGACAATGTGCAAAATTGGAAACTGACACAAGTCTTTTCAGCCGCATTTTTCAGAAGTCAACACATTCATTCAAGCAACCATTGAAGACCCCTTTTACACAGTGGATAAAAGGATGCCAAGCTTCATAGCCGTTTCAATGGTGCTGCAAATAGACATATTTGAATTGCTAATCCCTCCAACGGTTAGTTGTTCAAATTGCCTATAAATACAGAAGTGATCAAAGGAATTTAATATCCAACTACAAGCTATCAAACTATCATCAAGCTTTCAAAAGGAAACCAAGCTGTTCTCTAGAATTCCAAGTTTCCTGAATCACTTCAAGTCAGCTAAGCCAATCTTTGTAAACATCCTAGCTTAGCATTGAGATATCCTAAGCCTTTACACTGTTCTTATTGTAAAGGATATCTCTACTAGTTGGAACCAAACCTCAAACCCTTATCTCATTAAGTGAAGAGAGAGTTTGTTGTAGAAGTGAGGAGTTAAGGACTGTTAGTGTGAATCACAGTCTTAACTCAGTGAGATTGAGCACTAGGACTCAAGTTATCCTAGGGATCAAAACACTAAGAGAGTGTTGTTGATCAGTGCACCTTGGCACTATAAAACAAGCTAATTCCATTGAGAAGGAATTATCCTGTTCAATTAGGGAAAGTGGATGTAGGAGCTTGAGTTTCTGAACCACTATAAACTTGTGTCCCATTTACTTACTGCATTTTTAACTTCACTTCATTCAAACATATTTTAAAGAATCATAACTCAGTAAGTAAGAAAATCTGTTTTGGACAAAGTCCCTGATAACCTGTATTTTCAGAAACTAACTTGGAGTATTTATTTAGTCAAAGGCCAACCACATTCCGCACTAAGTAACTCTTTTAGATATTTAGCCAACTGATCACTCAATAGTAATCAGTAGGACAAGTATCTATCAAAGTTCACACTCAGGCCAGTTGTGAGACAACTTGCCTGATAAGATCAATTTGTCAAAAAGAAAAGAATTTGCATACACAAGTGCATTCCCCCCCCCCATACACTTGTGTTATACTCCACCAAGGACCAACACGTGGAGGCTCAAACCCATGACTAAGATCAATGGGTCGAATAAGGCATCAAATCAACCCGCAAGGAAACAACAGTTCGCGTGCATGTGATTCGGGTGGAATTTGAACCTTTTTAATGCACATGTGAAGCTCATTTTGCCTGTGATTTCATTGCTTTATTGGTAAACTATGGATGTTTTGGTCAAAATAAGAGAAATATAGTGTTTTTGTCGATTTTGTAGAAAAAATGAGGATTATGGGAGCAAAAAACATACTACATCTCACTGGACTGAATAGAGGATTGCACCATTGGGTTCGTCTCGAAAAATGGAGTGGAATGAGAAAAAGAATCGAGTCAATCGGAGGTCAGAAGCTTGAGATATGAAGGGACGAAGAAGGAGGACATAATTGGAACATGGGTCGGGTAAGTCGACCCGGCCACACTGTTGTACACCCATTTGTATTATTAGTTCACCCCTCTCGATTTTTGGTTATTTTTCACTTCCTCTCGGCTTTTGGTAGGGCGATTCGACCCGGCCCGTGTGATTCGACCCGGCCGTGACTAGTTCAACCTGTTTTGGCCGAGTTGACTTGGCCAACTCGCCCGATTTTGACCCATTTTCGGTGGTTTTAGTGTATTTTCTCTTTTTTGAGGGATCTAAGAGCAAAACTCATTTCCAAACCCTACCCTGAAACTATATATACCCTATTTTCAGATTTTTGGTACCGTTAGATCAAAGGTTTCTTTGCTACTGTTCGATCAATTTCAAATCAATCTTATCCACTTATTCAAAAAGCCCTCTTGAATAAAACCGTCTTCTCCAAGAATCACTCCTTACAATTCTCACTTATTCTCTATTTTCTTGCAATAAATTCTCAAACCCTACTAATCTTCTGAGATTGCTTTCCATTCTGATCATATCAAAAATGTCGATCCTCACAATTTTCGACTCTGAAACTAACATGCAGGCCCGATTTGATGTTTCCAAGTGGGTTGCCGAAGGGAAAGTACATGTTGAAAGCTCGGTGCTCTTCAAGGGAAGGCACTCGCTTGACAATGAAGAGATTTTGATAAAGTGTTTTAAGTGTGGATTAAAGCCCTATCTGGAAGCAGTTCTGAGACGGTTTTCAAAGAAGAGGTGTTGGAATTTATTCGTGTGCCACTCTCAGAGGCAGTTGCTGAAACACGCCGGCGAAGGCGGTCCGTCACCAGGATCGTTGTCGGATGCCAAACGTATAAACAAATAAATAAAACCTAAACATGCTTTTAAAACATAGTTTAGATCTGTTACCCTTGAAGATCGAGGCGTTGATTCCAATCTGCAGATCTTCTAGTATGTCTCCCAACTTCGCTCGAACACCGGGTGGACGGCGTGCTATCAAACGTGGAGAAGGTGCCTCAATTTCGTCTCCTTGAAACCCTAGCCGTTTTTCTCTATTTCGTGTGTGCTAGGGTTTCAAAACTATTTTGAGGCTCCTATTTATAATCTCCATAAGTTCATGGGCCAGACTAGGGATCCATTAGAAGGTATAGGGTTTGGGCTTCTTACAGGCCCAACTACTCTTATGTTCAGCCCAGAACATATAATTTGGCCCGAGAACATTAATTCATTCCACTAGAGAATTAATGTTGCACTCCCGTCCTATCCCGAACTGAATCAGGGCTTCTATTAGACATTATAATTCCCCGTGTTTAAGATATCGCACGTCCATTAATTATTAAAGCTTCTGACTTCTTTAAATAATTAATTTCTATAATTCCTTGAGTAGTACCACTCAACCTTGTTGTCGTACGGATTAAATCCACCTGCAGGGTTTAATACGACAATCCTTTATGAGTTTCCTCAAGGGGACATCATCAGCCTGGATGTACAGGACACGGTGCCCTAATGCCAATAAGTAGACATCATGCGAGCGATGCCACTACCCAAAATACGGAGCGTGAAGAATCTACCAAGATTCTCACCTATGATACATCAAAGTAGTAAACAAGCACCCCACACATCTAAATATCACACTTAGGGTTAAGAATCATAAAAGTCACCAAGACCTCTAGTTCTTCATAACAGTCAGAACAGAAGAACATGTCTTATCTGTGATCCATTCAATACGCCTCAGCGCACTAGTATAAACTAATGGCTAAGACAAACCACTAACAAGTTTATACTACAACTTAAACCAATAGTTTTGTCCATAACTATCTCAGTTGTGAATATTGTTTATATCTTACAAGGGACTGACAATGTGATCTTCTGTGTGACTACAAACCCACCACATCGTCTACAATGCAAGATAAGCAGACATACAAGTAATCACAAAGAATGCAAAAACGTGAAAAACCATTTATTTCAGATAAAAGGAAATCGAATATACGTCACAAAAGCCCACTAAAAGTTTGCTTTACAGTATACACCAACAGCAGTTACATTGAGGCATTAGTTGGTGATAAGCGAATCAAAATCACAAGGAAAGTGTTGGATGATCACTTTGAATTGAAGCAGGGTTCGATTGACGTTGAACAATATGGTGCTGGCCAGGAATTGAAGTATCTGAGTATTTTATGTGGCAAGAAATTGAAGCTCAATAATGATGGCAAGGTTCCTGTTGTGAAAAAGAACCAATTGTTGCCAAAGTACAAGACATTGCTGGACATTGCAAGCAAAATGTTGCTTGGTGTCACTTGAAGGTTCGACGCTGTTACCCAACAGAAGACAAGAGTCATGGCTGCCATTCATGACGAAATTAAGGATGGTGACTCACAAAAACTGATTATAGATCGCGTAATGTATTTTTCAAAATATGTTAAGGTGGATGAAACTTCGAGAGAATGGACAGTTGCTGCTTCTTTAAGTTTTGGGAACAAGCTGAGTATCCTTCTACCCATCTTATTGCCTAACATATCGACTTGGAGCAAAGGCAAGCTATTTCACTTCTCTAAATATTACTTGAAGAAAGATGCCATTGATAGGCAGACTAGAGAAAGAGAAGCAGAAAGGCAGCAATATCAAGTTGACCCAGACGATGTTATGATTGAGCCTGAGTCTTCTGGTGAAGAAGGGTCTGATGCAGCAGGCAAGGAGACTCAAGAAGTTGGAACCAGTGGTTCTTTGATTCAATACAACTCGGACGAAGCAATGGTCGAGTTTGTGGAAGATTCTGAGAAGACTGAATCAGACGAATCTTCAGAAGAAGAAGTTGAAACAGAAGAAGAGTATAACACCAGAATAAGCAAGATGCTGAGAGCTGACCTGTCTGGTCCTTCTCCTCCTCCTCGAATGGGTTCAGACTCGACTCCCTCGCCAGCCAAGAAGGCAAGATTGGTTAGTAATCCTATCATTTATGTGTTGTCTTGTCTCCTCCCTCTATCCCGATTAAAAAAAAGGCAAGAACAGATCGTTCTCGTGCCAAGCCTAATCCCCAAGATCCTCCGAAGTTTGTGCAATATTTAAATTCCCTTCTAAGCCAAGACACAACCATATTTGCATCAACTGATACTTCGACAGCTGATCCCATAAACCAAGCCACATCAGAGCCCCTAGAAACCACCACCCAAATTTTAACCCTACCCTCAACGGAATACGTTGACCCTAACCCTACTGATTTTGGTACACCACAAGCTGACACTCCGGTTTCTGAGATGAGGACCCCAATCACTCAAACTCCCCAACCAAATCAGTTTCCATCCATGGTCAATTATCCAATGTGCATAAGAGAGAAGAGACTTTGTGCACAAATGACCAGAAACCTAAAGAAAATTTTACCATCAGTCAAGATCGATACGAGCTCCGAAGCTTATGAAAGACTGCTCCGGATATGTACTTGGGTTTCTTTGCAAAAAGGACCTGTTGAAGACATGTTCGAGGTGATAATGGGTATGGGAGGTGTTGCCAATTTTCAAGATTGGGAGATGAAACAAAAAGAGGTTAGTGGTGTAAAGAAATATACTGATCTACTTCCATCAGAAGCATTGACTGCTCTAGTCAAGAAGATGCTAAATATTCTAGAAGGTATAATCGAACCAAGTGTTGATGAAGCTAAAGTTGTTGAGCCTCATATTGAAAGAAAGAGCATTGGAATTCAAGTATCAGAAGAGTTGATGTTGGAAGCAGAACCAGAAGAGTTGGAGTCTTCTGGTCCAAAGATTGATCTAGATAACCCATCTGATCATCTTCGAGGTCTTATCTTCGAATTCCAAGTTGAACATGCCCATGGACCAAGATGCAATATTGGGCAGATCACCAGACAAATTGAACCAACTTTTCCATCAGAAACGTGTGCTTACGTTGCCAGACTGGTTCAAATGGTGAAAAAGGATTCAAATGAAGCAGAGAGAAGAGCTAAGGAAGCAAGGTTAGCAATTGTTCCTTACACTCCTTTGAACTTAAAAGCGATATCAGGAAGTGTTGAACCAGTGGAAGACGAGGTCTTGCCTACTGAGACCAGATTGGTTGAGGTTCCTGTTGCTGAAGAAGAGGAGATTGTGCCTAATAATGTAGTTCAAACTACGATTATTCAGAAGGTGTCCATTGATGATTTGAAAACTAATCTTCAAAGGGTTATCAAGACTTTTATAGATGAGTTCTTGAATTCTGATGTTAGACGAGTGCTACTGGAGCAGAACAGTACACTTGTGACTGATTCAAAAGTGATGATAATGAATGAGGTTAATCAGTTGGATGCTGACTTTAGAGGTCAAAAGTGATGATAATGAAATGTTCAATCAACTGGAGAAATTTTTGCAAGATCAAGTGCATTACCAGAGAAGAGCTCAGTTGATTTCGCAAGAGTGTTGGCTACTCAATCTAAGAAAATGGAAAGAGTCTATAGGACTAAGATTGAGATTGCAGACGAGCAGAGAAGAGAGGCATATGCTCTGTTGGTCCTGAAAGGAGTATGACACAAGTGTATGGGGGGGGGGGTGGAATGCACTTGTGTATGTAAATTCTTTTCTTTATAACAAATCAGCCTATCAGGAGAGTTGTCTGGACAACTTCTCTGAGTATGTATAACTTTGTTCAGATAATTACACCACTGAGAACTATGAAGTAATCAGTTGAATAAATATCTAAGTAAGTTATAACTGCGGAATTATGGTTGACCCTTTATATTTAAACTCTTTTTAATTCTGAAAAGCTTCTTAACATTTAATCAGTTTTTCAGGGGACTTGTCCCAAATCTATTTTGCACAACTTGTGAAGTATATCTTTTAAAGACCAGTTTGAGTGCAGTGTATGTATGTGTTACTTGAATGAAATGGCTTGAAAGTAAATAACACAAGAGTTTATAGTGGTTCAGAGACTCAAGCTCCTACATCCACTTTCCCTGATTTAACAGGATAATTCATTCACTTGGAATTAACTTGTTTTATAGTGCCAAGGTGCACTGATCAACCACACTACTCCTTAGTGCCTTGATCCCTAGGAATTCTGAGTCCCAGTACTCACTCTCAACTCTGAACTAAACTGTTCTTCTCTTGACAGTTATAGTTCTCTTAAATGCATCAAATGTTTCACATTTGTCTCTTAAAAACTCAACCCAGGTAAATCTAGAAAAATCATCTACCACAACTAAGGAACACATTTTTCCTCCAATGCTTTCAGTTTCCATAGGACCCATTAAAACCATGTGCATTAATTTAAAGCATCGATGTGTAGAACAATGTGACAACATTTTATGCAGCATTCTTACATGTTTACCTTTTTGGCATGGTCCACATACAGTGGTACTGTGAAACTTCAGTTTTGGAATTTTTTTTACTGCATCTGCTTTGATTAGCCTTTTCATTGCTCTGTAATTTGCATGTCCCAATCTTTGATGCCACAAAATATTTTCATCATGTTTTGACAAATTACACATATTTGTTCCAATAAGATAGCAATTATCTGCTGACCTAGTACCAGTCATGACACAAACTTCATCTTTATTGAATCTTTGTCAAATTTCACATGCAAATTATCATCACAAAGTTGACTAATGCTAATCAGATTTTCAAGTAAGCCATCAATATGCAAGACATTTTTAAGCGTAGGAAAGCCTTCAACATTCAAAGTTCTTTTACCAATGATATGTCCTTTTGAACCACCACCATATGTAGCACTGCCACTATTCAAGGTCACATAATCAGATAAGAAGTTTATTTGTCCTGTCATATATCTAGAACAACCACTATCAAAATACCATAGATAAGGTAAACATGATTTTAAGGAGGTATGAACAACATTGACAGCTTTTTAGGCAGCATTTTCAATTTTTTTTAGTTCTTCAAACCATTTTATACAATAAGGACGAATATGACCAATCTTGAAACAGTAATGACAGATATACTTCTTTTTAAAGTTTGTTTGTGCAGATATTACATCAGAAGTTTCAACATTAGCCTTGACAAACTTCACAGGTTTTCCAAATATCTTTGGAACAGAAGCATTTTTGTCATCATAACCTATACCATGATTATTAGACTTACCAGTAGCTGTAACATTATTTACCTCAGAAGCACTCTTGGAATATTTCTTGAAACATAAAGTGGAATTTATCAGTTTCTCCTTTAAGTTACAGATTTCAAGATCTCTTTTAGTAAGTATAACTTCTAGCTTGGTGATTGTTCCTTTCAAATCCCCATTCTCTTTATTCAAGTAATTAAGAGTGAGTTTCTGAGAGTTCCAATCATCTAACAGCTTTTGGTATGCAGTGTCATCAATCATTTTTCCTGCATCATCAACCAAACCATTAAAACAGATCAAATCTAGGTGATTCTGTTCTAATGTTACTGCAGATGTTGAGGCATCAGGTGCAGCATCAGAATCTGTATCATCCAGATCATCATCTGAGGAATCATTATAATCAATTCTGGTAAAAGGAACATATTCATTTTCATTTAACTCATTAAGATCATCATCATCTGAATCATCACTCAAGGTAGCACTAAAATTCAGTTTTTGCTTAAATCTGGTATTGGCACATTCATTTGCATAATGGCCATATCCAAAACATGCATTGCATTGAACTTATTTTCTAAATTCAGGATCATACCTTGGTTTACCTTCACTCTTTGACGGTCTTGGTGTGAATTAACTTCTCCTCATTTATGGTTGTGGGGTTGATGTGTTGATTTGGATCTTAGGCTGAATGTTTCCTTTAGATTTGTTCACAGATTTCTTAAGAAATTTATTAAAGTGCTTTGTAAGTAAGGCAATTGTAGATGTTGTTAATCCTTAAATGCCTTAACATTATCAACAACATCTTAATTTGACCTTCCGAGATTTTTTCTAAGTCTTTTCTGAAATGCTACATTAAATGTTGATCTAAATGTTGTCGCATTTCTAGTAGGATCTAGAAGCTTCTACAAGGATCTGAAACCTAGAAGATTCCAGAACATTGCAGAACGTGCTAGACCACTTTGGAACCATTTAGAACGACCTGGAGCATGCTAGAAGGATCTAGAAAGATCATGGAAGTTGAGCTCCTAAAAAATAGGATCTCAATATCGAAGCCTCTAGAATTCGCATACCACCTCTATAAATACCGATTGAAGGCTTCATAATTCAGTGTGTTCTATTCGAGCAATATCCTAGACCGAGCGTTCATCCCTGTTAGGAAATTGTGGCCAATAGTTCTACATTTTAGATCATACGTTGTATACCACCCGTATGGTTGTGTGTCTTCTTATCTATTGAGAGTGTAATCATTAGATAGACTAGGCATTTCGACAGTGTATAATTTATACACTTAGTTCGTTTTCAAAACTTGGCACCTGCCTCGTTTATAGTTTCGTTGTGAAAGTTATTGTTGTAACATTTCACACAACATTTGTACTTGAAGATAAGTATTGATTTACGCCATAAGGCAGACATAGATTTTTATTTATAAAATCTATGTTAAAAGTATTTCCATTGTGTCTCGTTTGTTTTTAGTGTTTCAAGTCTTCCGCTGTGTATCTTAATTTCTGATATTCTGTTAGAGTCAGTGTTGCACTATTTGTCTCAATATTCTGTGCAACATTTATCTACTTACTTAAACACTTTTATACACCCCAACACACTTTCAGCAATGCTATTCGAATTGTTGAGACATTCATCAAGCAATTCTTCATCCGAATCAACTTCAGTAATGATAGGTTGACACTCAGATTTGTTTGATGTTTCTCCTTTAAAAACAACAACTTTCTTATCATCCTTAGTTTCATCAACTTGATTGGTGTTTATTTCATAAGTTCTAAGAATACTCACTAATTTATTTTGACTTAACTTATCGGTGTTTTTTGCCTCTTCAACAGCACAAATTTTAGCATCAAATCTTTTAGGAACAAACCTTAATATCTTATGAACTACTCTAACATTAGAAATAGGGTCACCAAGAGAATGTGATTCATTGATTATCTCACTTAACCTTTCATTATACGATGAAATAGTTTCATCTTCCTTCATTCGGAGATTTTCAAACTTTGTTCCCAACATTCGAAGCTTAGTCCTTCGAACACTGTCGGAACCTTCACAATGCTCTTGCAACCTGTCTCATGCATCTTTAGAAGTAGAACAGTTAGATATAATTTTAAACATTGAAACATCAACAGATGTAAAAATAGCATTTAAGGCTTTAGAATTGTATCCTGCTTTTGTTATTTCATCAGCCGTCCAGTCAACTTCTCTTTTGAGTTTCAACTTCTCTTTTGAGTTGAACTTCACCATCTGCATCTGCAGGTCCTTTTGGAGCTTCCCAGCCTGTAAGTACAGTCCTCCAAGCACGTTCATCAATTGATTTGATGTACATTCGCATCTTAGGCTTTCAATAAGCATAATTCGAACCATCTAAAACGGGTGGCCTAAGTGTCGTGGATATGTGATGTATTTCCATTGCTAATATAAACTAAAAAAACACTTTAAACAAGGATCTAACCTAGTGTCGTCAGGTGTTGGCTCTGATACCAACTGAAAGTGTGCTATAAAGTGTGTAAGTAAAAAATAGAATAATGATGCACTGAATGTTGAGACAAATAGTGCAACACTGACTCTAACAGAATATCAGAAATAATGACACACAGCGGAAGACTTGAAACACTAAAAACAATGCGACACAATAGAAATATTTTTCACATAGATTTTATAAATAAAAATATATGCTTAGCCTTATGGCGAAAATTCAATACTTATCTTCAAGTACAAATGTTGTGTGAAATGTTACAACAATAACTTTCACAACTGAAACTACAAACGAGGCAAGTGCCTTGTTTTGAAAATGGACTAAGTGTATAAATTACACACTACCGAAATGCTAATTCTTATCTATGATTACACTCTCAATATATAAAGAAAAGCGCACAGTCATACGAGTGGGATACTTCGTATGAAATAAAATGTATAACTACTGGACACAATTCCTAACAGGATGAACACTCAGTCTAGGAGATTGATCGAATAGTACACGCTAAATTATGGAGCCATCCTTCGGTATTTATAGAGAGGGATACGAATTCTGGAGGCTTCCATCTTGAGATCCTATTTTTTAGGAACTCAACTTCCATGATATTTTCTGGATCCTTCTTGCATGTTCCAGGTCGATCTATAATGTTCCAGGCTACTCTAGCACGTTCTGCAATGTTCTGGAATCTTCCAGGTTCCAAATCCTTGTAGAAGCTTCTAGATCCTGCCAGAAATCCGATAACATTTAATGTAACATTTCAGAAAAGACTTAGAAAATAAGTTGTTGAGAATGTTGATACATTTAAGAATTCACAACATCTACAAAGTTGATAATGATTGTATAGACAGATTATAGTATAGGCTTAGAAATATTCATCTGTATAAAGTTCAGTTGATGTATTACTAGGAAAACTATAGTATAAGTACAGGTTAAGAAGACTCATCAACAAAGTAAGATCAGAAGACTGGTGGATAAGAAAACTAAAGTTTAGCAGAGTTCAAAAGAAGAGAAGACATATGTAGAGAAGTCTGGAAGAGAAGAAAAGAAGACTATATTAAAGAAGCATCTTCCTTGATGATGATGGTTCACCTTTGCTGTACTTCTTTTTATCAGCATATCTGTCTTCTTTCTTCTCATCAGAGACTTTGTCCTCTGATTTGTTATCAGGAGAGCTGAATCTCCTTCTGGTTCTGTTGTCTTGGTAGAACTTCTTGTATCTACCAAATCTGGAGTTGAGCTTCTCAAATCTCCTTGCCATGAGTGCCAGCTCCTCCTTCATTTCTGATTTTGAAACAGATTGAGAAGATCTTTGAGTATTTTTCTTCTCTGTTTCAGTGGCTTTGAAAGCAACACCTTTGCTTGAGGAAGATGGCTCATCATGCACCTTCTTTCTGTTGAGATCAAACTCATATGCTTTGAGTTCAGAGAATACTTGCTGCATTGGCATGTTGTCAAGATTGCTGGTATTTTGCATCATGACAGAATATATATCCCACTTTGATTTGAGACTTCTCAGAATCTTCAAAGCAACTTCTCTTTTGGCATAGAACTTGCCCAAAGAATTCATCTCATTCATGATGTCAGTGAATCTGCCATCAAGATGATCAATAATTTCATTTGGCTCCATAGTGAATTGCTCATACTTTTGGATAGCCACTTGAAGCTTGTTTTCCTTTATCTTTTGGGTACCTTCACACATAAGTGCTAGGGTATCCCAGATCTCCTTTGCTGTGGTGCAGTGATACACTCTTCCCATCACTGCATCTGGAATAGTCTGGTACAAGGTGTTCATGGCAATGTAGTTCAGATTGTGCCTTTTTCTCTCTTCTGCTGTCAGGTCATCCTCATCTTTGGGCAATAGCTCCCTTGGGTCTGCTTTTTGAGCATCAGTGACCTTGGGATTGAGCTTGGTGAAGGTGAATGGTCTTCTGGTGATGACTTTGAGCATTTCATCATGCTGGCAAGCAAGATGTGCTCTCATCCTGATCTTCCAGAAATCATAATTCTCAATTGAGAACATTGGCAACTTGTGATGAGAAATATGATTGACTTGGTTTGGACCCATGTTGTTGATGGTGTTGACAGCATCTCCTGGAACTGCATTGTTAGCCATTCTTATACAGATAGACAAAGGAAAATACAAATAGATTTTTCAGAAATTTGGATCAGTTCAGTGACCACAGAAATAATGTGAATTTTTTAAAGTCAGTTGAATGTTCAGCAGCAGTGGTCTTTGAACCCCTGCTCTAATACCACTTGTTGGTCCTTGGTGGAGTATAACACAAGTGTATGGGGGGGGAATGCACTTGTGTATGCAAATTCTTTTTCTTTTTGACAAACTAGTCTTATCAGGCAAGTTGTCTCACAACTAGCCTGAGTGAGAACTTTGATAGATACTTGTCCTACTGATTACTATTGAGTGATCAGTTCGCTAAATATCTAAAAGAGTTGCTAAGTACGAAATGTGGTTGGCCTTTGACTCAAAGAAATACTCCTAATTGATTTCTGAAAAATACAGTTATCAGGGACTTTGTCCAAAACAGTTTTTCTTGACTTACTGAGTTTTGCTCTTTAAAATATGTTAGAATGTGAGTAAATAAAGAGTACAGTAAGTAAATGGCACACAAGTTTATAGTGGTTCAGAGACTCAAGCTCCTACATCCACTTTCCCTGATTGAACATGATAATTCATTCACAATGGAATTAGCTTGTTTTATAGTGCCAAGGTGCACTGATCAACAACACTTTCTTAGTGTTTTGATCCCTAGGATAACCTGAGTCCTAGTGCTCAATCTCTCTGAGTTAAGACTGTGTTTCACAATAACAGTCCTTAACTCCTCACTTCTACAACAAACTCTCTCTTCACTAAATGAGATAAGGGTTTGAGGTTTGGTTCCAACTTATAGAGATATCCTTTACAATAAGAACAGTGTAAAGGCTTAGGATATCTCAATGCTAAGCTTTGGATATTCTACAAAGATTGGCTTAGCTTGATGAAGTGATTCAGGAAACTTGGGATTCTTAAGAACAGCTTGGTTTCCTTTGAAAGCTTGATGATAGTTTGATAGCTTGTAGTTGGATCATTGAATCCCTTGATCACTTCTGTATTTATAGGCAAATTTGAGCAGCTAACCGTTGGAGGGATAGCAATTCAAACTTGTCTATTTGCAGCACCATTGAAACGACTATGAAGCTTGGCATCCTTTTATCCACTGTGTAAAAGGCCTCTTCAATGGTTGCTTGAATGAATGTGTTGACTTCTGAAAAATGCGGCTGAGAAGACTTGTGTCAGATTCCAAATATGCATATTTCCCAAGGTTGATTTGTGGCAGAAGCTACACTCAACCAACGGTCAGATGGGACAAGCTCCCTGAACATTCCTGCTGCAATTTAGAATATTCCAACATTCATTCAATGCTTCACTCTTTAATGCTTCAAGTCTTCAATGCTTGGTTCAGGCATGATTGGCAATAAATGATTCATTGATTGTGTCTTCTGTGAGCTTTCGCATTCAATGCTCTTGATCATTTGCACTTTAATTGTTCTGATCATTTGCATTTATGAGCATTGCCTTAACATGCTTGATCTCTTCAGCTTAGTTGTCCACTTTGATAGCTTGTCTTGTAAGTTCAGCAACTTTGGCCTAGAAACTTAATACATATCAAGCTGCCTAACATTCAGCTTTGGACAACTATCCTGAACTCTAAAATCTCACAACATTTCTGAGATTTTTGACTTAAGCATTCTTCTACTTACTCAAGTGTTCTGAGACAACTTGTCTGAACTTAGACTTGAGCATATCTCAACTAATCATCAATCAGGGGTTTTGGTATCTAAATAAAAATCATTTTACTCCCAACAAATTCCCCCTTTTTGATGATGCCAAAACCTATTACAAAGGGAACTTGACTTATACTATACTTTACCTTCAGGAAGAGTGAACTGGTCAACTTGCCTGAAAGAAACTGTTAGCACAATAAATCAAGTATGATATGTCATGTTAGGTTAGTTGAGATAATGAGTTGTTATCTCTTGATAGAAACATAGTGATCCTTTTATATAAGTCAAAGAGCATTACAGAGCTGAAAATTAAAAAGGACTCACTAGTCTAGAACTGCAAAATAACAACAATCATAAAAATCATAAAAGCAAATAGGAAAGAAGTGAACTTATCCATCAGAGAGTTCCATAATCTTGAGGAGCAATGCCATACTGAGCCCATACTCTTTTCTTCAATTCCCAGATCTCTTTGTTGGTTCCTTTAGGGCCAGGCTTCAACTTCTCCATCCTCATGATGTTGATTAATTCTTCCAGTATCTTTCCCTCATCAATTAAGTTCCAATTGAACTTAGGAGGCATGTACAGAATAGGACCAGGGGCCTTGAATTCAACTCTGGCCATCTCAGCTGCTGCAAACAGCGTTTGGTAGAGGTCCCTATGGTTCTCAAACATAAACTGCACAAAGACTTCATCTACACTCTCTTCAAGCCACTTTCCAATGACATAAAAGTCATATACAAAACTTCTCTTGGCCTCCTCCCATGCATCATTCAGTGAGATTGGAACCCAATTATCATGGTGAGGGTACTGAGTGTCCCATCTTTGCAGCATTTGTGGTTTGAGCCTTCTGTAAGAAGCCCTCCTTCTTGGAGCTTTGAAGTTTGCCCTCCTTCCATCTCTTGCCTTGTTGGCCTCAACCAACTGATCCATTCTCTCTTTAGCTCTTTGAAGAGCTAGCTTCTCCTGTGTCTCTGGATCCTTTCCAAATCCTTCTTCAAATAGCTTAGAAGGATCATCAGCAAGATTGGGCACTCTAACTTCAGGCTCTTTGTCCTGTTCTACTTCTTCAACTTCTTCTTCTTCAATAACAGGCAGCTTGACTGCTTTCTTCAACCTCTTGGATTTCCTTACTGGAGTTGTTTCTTCAGACTGAAATTCTGATGGCAGAGTCAGGCTAGTTGGGAATTCATTGAAGGCTTGCAATTCCTTCCTCTTTCTTTCAGATACTCTTGTCACTTTCCCCCTTACTTCAGCAACCTTTTCTTTGGGGTCAAGTCCTGCAGACTCACCACCAGGCCTTTGAAGCCTCCTTGCCTGACTTTCCATGGCGATTCTTTGACAGCAATTTGAATTTCTCTTCTTCAGTCAAGTTTTCAATGTTCATTGGGCCTTTGCCTTTCCCAATGTCTTCTACTGCGTCCTCCTCAACATCAGGGACCTTCTCCTTTCCTTTGGATTCACCAATTACCAAGGTTCCCTTTGCCCTAGCTCTCTCTCTTTCCCCCTTTTTGGCATTATCAAAACACTGGGGCTTCAAGTCACTTATAGTGACAGAGAGATGTGAGTGAGCATGAGTGAGGGACTTCAACTCCTGCAGCAAATAAACATTCTCATCATGGATGTTTTGCATTTCGTCATCTGCCATGCTCAAGAATGTGTGAACAGGTTTTATCTTTTGAGCAACAATGGCATCCAAGGTTGCTTTCAGAGATTGATCAAGTTTGGCCCGAAGTTGATCAGTGAGGTTGGTCACAACTTGATCAGACACTTTGGCCATAAGTTCAACAGTGAACTTCTCTGCAGCCTCTTTCACCATTGCAACTTTCAATTCTTCAGCTTTTTTTCTCTGTGCAACAGTCCTTTTCCTTAATGCATCTTTGATTGTCCTTCTCAAGGCTCTCACATTATGCTTGTACAAATCTTTGAGGCCCTTCTGCTCTTTCTTCACAGATTTTGTGAACTTCACCATCTCCTCCTTTGCCTTTGTTACTTCTGTTGAAACTGTTTGCAGTCCAGTTTCAACACCACAAATCCTTGCATCCAGTGTTGGCAAGATTACTTCCTCTGAGTCAGTAAGCCTCATCTCCACAGAGGCAAGAGTTTTGCCTTGGTCATCAAGGGTGTCTACTGTTGCAGCATGAGCTTTCTCAACTTCCCTGACCAAAGTATCCAACTTCTCTGACTGTTGCTCAATGGATGTTGCAGTTTTTGATGCAATTTGCAAGCTAGCCTCAGTTGCATTTGCTTGCTCAAAGTAGATCTTGTTCAAGGTGGACACATTTGCTGAGACTGCTTCTAGGTCAATGTCAGCATCAACTGGGATATCTGTAAGAGAGGCATGTGCAAAAATTTTCTCAATGGTGACAGCTACTGAATCTGCAAAACTAGGAGTGTTAGTAAAAACTCCCTCAACACCCTCATTCTTTTTATCTCCCAATAGGCCTGATTCATCAGCACCTATACTCTCATTTTCAACTTCTTTCTTTTCTTCATTATCAATAGATAAGCTCACATTCACTGGAGAATCAGGCCTCCTTTCACCAAGGGGTTCATCAAGTTCAGATTTGACTTGAAGAATAGCCTGACTCTCATATTGGGCTGCACCCAATATTTCTACTTCATCTCCCTCTATGATTGGTGCACTCAGGGAACCAGTAATCATACACTCATCCTCACCTTCTCCCTCTGATTTTTCATCACTATTTGCCTTTTCAACTCCTTCTTTTCCTAAACCTGACACCTCCATATCCTCAACAGGATCCACAGAGGGCAGTTGTTGGGAGATCACAGTGCTTGGGCATCCCAAGGCCACTGAGTCATCCTGAATGACTAAAGGCTGGTCAATGTCCAACTGTCCTGACATTGATGAGGCTTTAGCCAAACTAGCTTCTCCCATGGAAGTCTCAACATTGTCAAGCTGTGCCTCAGGTTCAGGAGAACCATCCTTGGCCAATGCATCTTGGACTGAGTCACCATCTTTGGTCAACTCCTCTGAATGATCAGAGTCCTTAACAGAATGATAGGTCAAGTAATGTACCTGAGCAGAATTGAGGCCATGAGGATTGGGATTGGTGTTGTCATCATCATCATCATTGTCATCATCAGAAGGGCTGTCTGGATGCTTGATTCCTTGTGCAATTCTTTCTCTCTCAGCAAGCACCTTTTCATGAACAATGGTGCAGAATAAGGCCTCAGTGGTTAACACACTGGTCTTCTTTACATTTGCAAAATGTAACAACCTATTTTCTTCAACCTGCCACCAGCTAGCTCCCTTATCCTTGATAGCTTGTGCTATCTCCACAATTGTTCTATCCTTGATCTCAATAAGTGCCCTGAGATCATAGAATTGTTGTTGCAGCCTAGGATATGCCTTCAATCCTGGATATAACTCTTCCACATTGGCTCTTGCAATCTGCCTCAACATCCCTTCATAGGTGGTTGAGCTGACTTGGGATTCAGGAGGGTTGGTTTTGGATTCAGGTAGGTTGAGCTGGGATTCAGGTTGGTTGGATTTGGAAGGATTGGGTTCAGAAGAGCTTAGGACAAGTTGGGATTCAGGTGCTTTTGTGAGCAATGTTCCTGAAGAGGTAATTGGAATGGCTGGAATGGGTGGGAGAGTAAATTGATCACCTTCTTGAAGAGCAGTTTCAAGAAGTTTGGTGTAAGACAAAAGTCTGGGATCAAGAGGGGAGAATGGCCTATCTTCAATGTCAGCTAAATCAGCTAACACATCAATTCCTGTTCTATCAGGAGCACCTTCAGGAGAATAAACTTTCTTTGCAATAATTGGGGCATCTTCAGGAGTTTTTCACTCCTCTTCTTCATGCCTTGATGGAGATATTCTTCTAGACTGAATATCAGGAGAGTTGGTTGCAGGGCTGTTGGGCTTTGATTTGGACTTGGAGTTAGACCTACTTGCTTGTCTAATCTCCTTGAAAAATTCTTTCTTTTTCTTCTCCTCTTCCATCAACTTCTGCTTCTCAGAAGTTTTGATGATTCTTCTTCTTCTTTCTGACCTTGTTGGCTTATCAAGGTCCCTAAACTCTGTTACAGACTCAGGTTGCAAGGGGACAACCTCTCTGACTTCTTCACTTTCTTTAGGAGGGTTGACTCCTTCTTCAACAACCTTTTCAATTTCTTGAGAAGTGGCTCCTCCACTTCTTGACTGGCTTTCTGGGGGAGATTCACTCAGAATCTTCTTCATCCTCTTCATCTTTGGCTGAGCTTTTGGTGGTTGAGCTTTTCTTTTTCTTGGAGA
Source organism: Galeopsis tetrahit (assembly GCA_963675135.1). Taxonomy (NCBI): domain Eukaryota; kingdom Viridiplantae; phylum Streptophyta; class Magnoliopsida; order Lamiales; family Lamiaceae; genus Galeopsis; species Galeopsis tetrahit. Next base: position 40,050,538 of record OY776122.1, read on the forward strand.
AGTTCTGGTTGTGGGTACAACATCACCTGCTTTCTTGGAAGTTGCGTCCTGCTTCCTCTTTTCTGTCTTAGAAGACAGCTTCCTAAACATCACCTTTTGAGCTGGAAAAGGCTTTGGCTTGGCTTGGAGGTGGGTATAATGTGCAAATCTTTCTAAGAGCAAGCTAGCTCTTGTGCAAAATTGGAGTCTCCCATCAACTACCACCTTGTGGTGCTTCACCTCTTTGAATTTAAACTTTTCATTCATCATCTTGTCTAGAATGAAGTTTTTCCAGTTGAACTTGACTCTCTTCTCAGCAGAGTCAATCATAGCAGCCATCACTCTCAACTTAGGCATACTGATTTGTTCAACACTCCCAGAGTGGCTTAACAAACTTTTTACCACACAATCAAATAAGTGCCTGTATACTGTTTTCAAGGTGTTCTTGTTCTGAGCACTTACAACTTTCTTGGGTTCTATCATCCATGGATAGTAGAACTCCTGATCATCTTCCTCTTTATACATCTCTGGATTCTGGCCTTCTAAAGGTAGCCCAAAGCTAGCATCCAGATCCTCAGCAGTGAAGATGATGGTGTGTTAGCTTTCTTCTTCTTCTTCTTCCTCAGCATATGTCAGCTTGGTGCATACATCACCCTTTTTGCCCTTCCATCTGAGATAGGCAAAGAATTCTGACATGAAAGGATTCAGGCAGGAATCAGGCTTGGTGCCAAGAAATTTCTCAAGCCCTGCCTCCCTTAGCCATTGAAGGACTTGATGAACTTCTGTGTCTGGGCTGTCAAAAGTAACCAACTTTTCAAACCAAAGTGAATTTGGATTGCTAAGATAAGAGAAATCAATGTCCAAGGAGGAGTCATTGAAATCTACAAGTTCTTCTCTCTTAATTTTGGGTGCCATGGATAATTTTGAGAGTTAGAAAGGTTTTGGAGAAAAGTTACAGGTTTTGAGAGGTTTTCAAAAGAACTTTGAGAGTTTGAAATTATAAGTGCGTGAGGAAGAAAGTAAAAATCGAGGAGTTTATATATGAAGGGATTTTATTAACCGTTGGTTAATAGATAATAGCAGTGGGTAATAATAAAAAACCAATTGGATAAAGTGGGGTAGGCGGTTAAAAGAATGTTTAATGCAAATCAATGGCCTTAATGATGGCTCAAGAATTCATGAAATCTTAATGGAGATTTTGCATTAAATGCTGATTTGCCATTTTGGGGGCAAAGATCTTAGCACACGCCATCCTAAAATGGCCTACTCTTCTTCATCAGATGAGTTGACTTGGGATTCAGGAGGGTTGGTTTTGGATTCAGGTAGGTTGAGCTGGGATTCAGGTTGGTTGGATTTGGAAGGATTGGGTTCAGAAGAGCTTAGGACAAGTTGGGATTCAGGTGCTTTTGTGAGCAATGTTCCTGAAGAGGTAATTGGAATGGCTGGAATGGGTGGGAGAGTAAATTGATCACCTTCTTGAAGAGCAGTTTCAAGAAGTTTGGTGTAAGACAAAAGTCTGGGATCAAGAGGGGAGAATGGCCTATCTTCAATGTCAGCTAAATCAGCTAACACATCAATTCCTGTTCTATCAGGAGCACCTTCAGGAGAATAAACTTTCTTTGCAATAATTGGGGCATCTTCAGGAGTTTTTCACTCCTCTTCTTCATGCCTTGATGGAGATATTCTTCTAGACTGAATATCAGGAGAGTTGGTTGCAGGGCTGTTGGGCTTTGATTTGGACTTGGAGTTAGACCTACTTGCTTGTCTAATCTCCTTGAAAAATTCTTTCTTTTTCTTCTCCTCTTCCATCAACTTCTGCTTCTCAGAAGTTTTGATGATTCTTCTTCTTCTTTCTGACCTTGTTGGCTTATCAAGGTCCCTAAACTCTGTTACAGACTCAGGTTGCAAGGGGACAACCTCTCTGACTTCTTCACTTTCTTTAGGAGGGTTGACTCCTTCTTCAACAACCTTTTCAATTTCTTGAGAAGTGGCTCCTCCACTTCTTGACTGGCTTTCTGGGGGAGATTCACTCAGAATCTTCTTCATCCTCTTCATCTTTGGCTGAGCTTTTGGTGGTTGAGCTTTTCTTTTTCTTGGAGAAGTTCTGGTTGTGGGTACAACATCACCTGCTTTCTTGGAAGTTGCGTCCTGCTTCCTCTTTTCTGTCTTAGAAGACAGCTTCCTAAACATCACCTTTTGAGCTGGAAAAGGCTTTGGCTTGGCTTGGAGGTGGGTATAATGTGCAAATCTTTCTAAGAGCAAGCTAGCTCTTGTGCAAAATTGGAGTCTCCCATCAACTACCACCTTGTGGTGCTTCACCTCTTTGAATTTAAACTTTTCATTCATCATCTTGTCTAGAATGAAGTTTTTCCAGTTGAACTTGACTCTCTTCTCAGCAGAGTCAATCATAGCAGCCATCACTCTCAACTTAGGCATACTGATTTGTTCAACACTCCCAGAGTGGCTTAACAAACTTTTTACCACACAATCAAATAAGTGCCTGTATACTGTTTTCAAGGTGTTCTTGTTCTGAGCACTTACAACTTTCTTGGGTTCTATCATCCATGGATAGTAGAACTCCTGATCATCTTCCTCTTTATACATCTCTGGATTCTGGCCTTCTAAAGGTAGCCCAAAGCTAGCATCCAGATCCTCAGCAGTGAAGATGATGGTGTGTTAGCTTTCTTCTTCTTCTTCTTCCTCAGCATATGTCAGCTTGGTGCATACATCACCCTTTTTGCCCTTCCATCTGAGATAGGCAAAGAATTCTGACATGAAAGGATTCAGGCAGGAATCAGGCTTGGTGCCAAGAAATTTCTCAAGCCCTGCCTCCCTTAGCCATTGAAGGACTTGATGAACTTCTGTGTCTGGGCTGTCAAAAGTAACCAACTTTTCAAACCAAAGTGAATTTGGATTGCTAAGATAAGAGAAATCAATGTCCAAGGAGGAGTCATTGAAATCTACAAGTTCTTCTCTCTTAATTTTGGGTGCCATGGATAATTTTGAGAGTTAGAAAGGTTTTGGAGAAAAGTTACAGGTTTTGAGAGGTTTTCAAAAGAACTTTGAGAGTTTGAAATTATAAGTGCGTGAGGAAGAAAGTAAAAATCGAGGAGTTTATATATGAAGGGATTTTATTAACCGTTGGTTAATAGATAATAGCAGTGGGTAATAATAAAAAACCAATTGGATAAAGTGGGGTAGGCGGTTAAAAGAATGTTTAATGCAAATCAATGGCCTTAATGATGGCTCAAGAATTCATGAAATCTTAATGGAGATTTTGCATTAAATGCTGATTTGCCATTTTGGGGGCAAAGATCTTAGCACACGCCATCCTAAAATGGCCTACTCTTCTTCATCAGATGAGTTGACTTGGGATTCAGGAGGGTTGGTTTTGGATTCAGGTAGGTTGAGCTGGGATTCAGGTTGGTTGGATTTGGAAGGATTGGGTTCAGAAGAGCTTAGGACAAGTTGGGATTCAGGTGCTTTTGTGAGCAATGTTCCTGAAGAGGTAATTGGAATGGCTGGAATGGGTGGGAGAGTAAATTGATCACCTTCTTGAAGAGCAGTTTCAAGAAGTTTGGTGTAAGACAAAAGTCTGGGATCAAGAGGGGAGAATGGCCTATCTTCAATGTCAGCTAAATCAGCTAACACATCAATTCCTGTTCTATCAGGAGCACCTTCAGGAGAATAAACTTTCTTTGCAATAATTGGGGCATCTTCAGGAGTTTTTCACTCCTCTTCTTCATGCCTTGATGGAGATATTCTTCTAGACTGAATATCAGGAGAGTTGGTTGCAGGGCTGTTGGGCTTTGATTTGGACTTGGAGTTAGACCTACTTGCTTGTCTAATCTCCTTGAAAAATTCTTTCTTTTTCTTCTCCTCTTCCATCAACTTCTGCTTCTCAGAAGTTTTGATGATTCTTCTTCTTCTTTCTGACCTTGTTGGCTTATCAAGGTCCCTAAACTCTGTTACAGACTCAGGTTGCAAGGGGACAACCTCTCTGACTTCTTCACTTTCTTTAGGAGGGTTGACTCCTTCTTCAACAACCTTTTCAATTTCTTGAGAAGTGGCTCCTCCACTTCTTGACTGGCTTTCTGGGGGAGATTCACTCAGAATCTTCTTCATCCTCTTCATCTTTGGCTGAGCTTTTGGTGGTTGAGCTTTTCTTTTTCTTGGAGAAGTTCTGGTTGTGGGTACAACATCACCTGCTTTCTTGGAAGTTGCGTCCTGCTTCCTCTTTTCTGTCTTAGAAGACAGCTTCCTAAACATCACCTTTTGAGCTGGAAAAGGCTTTGGCTTGGCTTGGAGGTGGGTATAATGTGCAAATCTTTCTAAGAGCAAGCTAGCTCTTGTGCAAAATTGGAGTCTCCCATCAACTACCACCTTGTGGTGCTTCACCTCTTTGAATTTAAACTTTTCATTCATCATCTTGTCTAGAATGAAGTTTTTCCAGTTGAACTTGACTCTCTTCTCAGCAGAGTCAATCATAGCAGCCATCACTCTCAACTTAGGCATACTGATTTGTTCAACACTCCCAGAGTGGCTTAACAAACTTTTTACCACACAATCAAATAAGTGCCTGTATACTGTTTTCAAGGTGTTCTTGTTCTGAGCACTTACAACTTTCTTGGGTTCTATCATCCATGGATAGTAGAACTCCTGATCATCTTCCTCTTTATACATCTCTGGATTCTGGCCTTCTAAAGGTAGCCCAAAGCTAGCATCCAGATCCTCAGCAGTGAAGATGATGGTGTGTTAGCTTTCTTCTTCTTCTTCTTCCTCAGCATATGTCAGCTTGGTGCATACATCACCCTTTTTGCCCTTCCATCTGAGATAGGCAAAGAATTCTGACATGAAAGGATTCAGGCAGGAATCAGGCTTGGTGCCAAGAAATTTCTCAAGCCCTGCCTCCCTTAGCCATTGAAGGACTTGATGAACTTCTGTGTCTGGGCTGTCAAAAGTAACCAACTTTTCAAACCAAAGTGAATTTGGATTGCTAAGATAAGAGAAATCAATGTCCAAGGAGGAGTCATTGAAATCTACAAGTTCTTCTCTCTTAATTTTGGGTGCCATGGATAATTTTGAGAGTTAGAAAGGTTTTGGAGAAAAGTTACAGGTTTTGAGAGGTTTTCAAAAGAACTTTGAGAGTTTGAAATTATGAGTGCGTGAGGAAGAAAGTAAAAATCGAGGAGTTTATATATGAAGGGATTTTATTAACCGTTGGTTAATAGATAATAGCAGTGGGTAATAATAAAAAACCAATTGGATAAAGTGGGGTAGGCGGTTAAAAGAATGATTAATGCAAATCAATGGCCTTAATGATGGCTCAAGAATTCATGAAATCTTAATGGAGATTTTGCATTAAATGCTGATTTGCCATTTTGGGGGCAAAGATCTTAGCACACGCCATCCTAAAATGGCCTACTCTTAGACCAAGAAACCTTTTAAATGTCTAATCAACGCTAAAAATAGCAATAATTATCCAATTTACTCGGACAAACATCTTGAGATGTGTTTTAACTTCTCTCTTGGTCAACCTGTCTGACCAACATGTCTGAGTGGGTCCCAATGTTGCTGACTGGGTCCCACTAGGACAAAGCTCCTGACCAACATTGCTGAACACCATAAGGACAACTTTGCTGATTATCCCCTTTTTGACAGATTGCTTCAGTGAGGTTGGTCAACCTTGCTGAAGTTCAATTTAATGAACTTCCCCCTTCTTATGAGCTTCCTTCCTTCATTCCTCCATCTTCCCTGGATCAAGCAAGCCTAATTCAGCTGATAGTTCCAGGAACCTTGCTTCAGCTAGTGGCTTGGTCAAGATATCAGCTTTTTGCTTATCAGTGTGGATCTTGACAAGCTTGATATCTTTCTTTTCCACATGATCCCTTCTGAAGTGATGCTTTATATCCACATGCTTGCATCTGGTGTGGAGCACTGGATTCTGTGAGATAGCAATTGCACTATTGTTGTCACAGAATATTGGCACTTCATTTGAGATGACTTTGTAATCTCTTAGTTGCTGCCTGAGCCAAAGTATCTGAGCACAGCAACTTCCAGTTGCTACATATTCTGCTTCAGTTGTTGAAGTTGCAACTGTATTTTGCTTCTTGGAGAACCATGAGATAAGCTTGCTGCCCAAGAACTGACATGTTCCAGAAGTGGACTTTCTGTCAATTCTACATCCTCCATAGTCTGCATCTGAATATCCAGTGAGCTCAATGTTGTCATCAGCTGGATACCACAATCCAAGATTCTCAGATCCCTTGAGATATCTTAGAATTCTCTTGGCAGCATCAAGATGGCTCTTCTTTGGATTAGCTTGAAATCTTGCACACACTCCAACTGCAAATGTAATATCAGGCCTGCTTGCAGTGAGATATAACAAGGATCCTATGATTCCTCAGTAGTTAGTGGAGTTTGTTGATTCTCCACTTTCATCAGTGGTGTGCTGTCGCCGGCACCCAAAAATAATTCCTTAACTACCCACTAATATAGTAGGGCAAGTAAGGGTCGATCCACAGGGAACGGTGTAATTTAACCGAATTAATTTGTGTACTAAAGCAATAAAAGGGGGGGGGGTTGGATTGGTGAACTAATATCTACTAAATAGCAAGGAAATAATAATAAAGAGCAGGTAAAATAATATTAATTCAAATAATAAGAACGATCTAGCCCTCGGATAGTGTCCCCTCAATTAATTATACCAATTTAATCAACAAACCCGGTTAACTCAATTTATTCTCGAATCTTATCCCTAAACCAGTGGTACGACCAAACTAGTTCGAATTGCTTCTTATGTTTAATTAATCAGCAGGTACGACCCCCAATTAATCTACCCCTACGAATAACCCTAAAACATGTATCTAAGGTTCAACTCGAGAGACGCATTCAAGAATTAAAACAATAGGATAAATTAGACCATGAAGACGAGACGCTCGTTTCATGCAACCTAAATGTTACTACTCCCTAAGGTGTTCTGCCTTAGTTGCTACGATCCCTACAATATTATAACAATTACGGATTATAATTTATAGGATAGCTAGAATTGAAATAGGAATAAAATTGGGTGATCAAGCCTGTTCAATTCCTAACTCAAACATGCATAGCATCTACTCAAGTAATAACAAAATCGAGATGTAAATAAAAATCAACCAGGGCTTATTTAATCAATCAAACATAATCAATATAAGGGTTCACGTCCTCGGGCTAGAGTAAAGAAATTAGCTATTCATAATCAACGAGATAACACACAATAGAGAATTCGTAATCATTCTAAATATCAATTAACAAGGGAAAATAGAATGAAAACCATAAACAATTGTTTTTCTCTCTTCACGTGCCTTCACGATCAACTGCTTGCTTCCCAAAGGTATTCCCCCAAAATCCAGCGTTGACTTCCTGCCCTTCTCCCTTTTCCGCTGTAACCCCTTTTTTTTTCCAAAAAAACCTTTCCCTAAAATTCATTCAGCCCCCCAAATTGGCCAATGGGCCCAAAAACTTTATCTTTTATTTCCTCTGCAGCAGACCCAGCAACAATGTCATAAGCCCACGTAATTTCTTTTCTTCCTATTGTTTTACTTCTTCAGTATGCAGCCCACAAGAATTATCTTTCAATCTGATCAAAATGCTCCATTTTACCTGAATTAAATAAGAAAATAAAAATATCAAGATAATTGGAGTCACTAAATAACGAGTCGAATAATGCACTAAAATGCCAATTTAATTCTCAAAGAGTATTCAATTAGGCACAAAAATATGCAATAGATTCGACTCATCAATCAGGATCCATTTTCCAGTTAGTATTCATAGGAATTCTGACTGGCTTGCTTGTAACACATCCAAATTTCTTGATCATGTCCCTTGTATACTTGGCCTGATTGATGAAGATTCCTTTCTTAGACTGTGTGACTTGAAGTCCTAAGAAGAAATTCATCAATCCCATCATGGAAGGTATAAGGGTTGAAGTTTGGTTCCAACTGATGAGATATCCTTTACAATGAGGTTCAGTGTATAAGGATAAGATATCTCTCTAAGCTTTGTATGGACAATAAAAAGGTATGGAATATAAAAGAAAAAGAGAACCTAAAACCATAAGCTCACAAGTTGAGCCAGAGGTCGAAGTGCCGTTAAAACCTTGCCTGGGAAAACCCTACTTAGGGACAAAACCCAAGGTCAAAGGAAAAGGTACACTCCTCTAAATAACAAAGTCTAAAGTATAATACTGAAAGTATGACAAATATAAGTGTTCCTTGAAACACCCTCAATCCGTGTCATCCGACATATCCGACCAACGATCGTGAAGGGACACCTGCATAAATTCTGAAGTGCTAGAGTCAGCTGAACCATCCGGCGGCTGCTGAGGCGGACCCTTCCCCGACCAACGCCTGGTGTGTTGGCTAACACTTGCTAGCTATGTTAGACTAGAATTGTCTACCATAAATGACGCATTGGATGTATACCTAAGAGAGTCATAATCTGGAGCACTTCGCACTTTGTTTAGCTCATCTAGGTGAGCAACCTTAGAATTTGTGATGTCCTGAGTGGCTCGTTCCCGGAGTTGTGTGAGAGGCTCGCGAGTCTTCTTAATAGTACGCTTCGGCTGGAAAAGCACCCTAGTGGTGGTGGAACCCTTCACTCTATTGGCTCCCTTCCGAGCTGCCACGACCAAAGATGAAGCCTTCTCTGTGAGAGGCTGATACGTGGAGGTCGATGCCCTAGTAGGGTTTGGTTGACCCCCTTCCTTCAGTAAAGCATCCTCCAACACCGCCGCATCTAAGTTCTCCTTTGAGAGTGGCCCAAAAGCGTTGTCCAACGGAACTGAGTAGGTGTTCCCCATAGCCGGATCCTGTTGATCCTCTGTTGCATGGTCCTCCTCTCCCAAGTGGGCCTCCCCTTCCAAGTAGGCATCCGGAGGCGGGGTAGTGGTAACTAGAGCTGACGTGGGGTCAGTAGTGCCTGTAGGGGAAAGAGGGCCCTCGCGGCGGCGAGATCGAGTACGACGATGACCTCTCGTCCTCTGGTCCTGATGACCTTGGGATTGAGTATGACGACGACTTCTCCTCCTCCGCTGGTCCTGACGATCCTTCTGGTCCTGGTGACCCTGTCCCTCACGATCCTAACGACCCTGTCCCTCGTAGAAGACTCTCACGAGCTATGTGTGCAAAACTCTGGAAGCTTCTCGTAGAAGACCGCAGCAAACGAGCTATGACCTGCACGCTGGTACATAATACGGTCTTGAATGGCCTTGTGCATATCAATCTCAATAAGTAGGCAGGCATAATGCCCCATGTCACGCTTTAGAGTTCTGTCATCGATCTTGATCAAGGTACCCAAAGATGAAGTCAATGCCTCCAAAGCAATCGGATCCCTGTATTCCATAGGAAGGTCAGCAAGCCTAACCCAAACTTGAGCCATGCTGGAACGTATGTTGTTCGGGTTGAAGTCTGGTACCCATATCTGAAGGTGAATAACCCCTGGGTTCAGCTGCCACGAGCGTCGTTTGAAAATACGGTCCCTATCCATTTTAGAGTTAATACTGATGTTAAAGTAGCCTTTACTCAATGAAACCACATTAAGGCCCGAAGACAGACCCCATAAACTTCCCAATGTGGACTGAAGACGCACGTGATCAAACGATCTATCCCCAGACTGAATAGTAACCCGACCAATAAGAGAGTGAGCACAAGCAGGCACCCCCCTCTAATAGACATCCTCATCAATATTAACCACATAAAATTACCCATTGCGAACCGGCTTCATCGATTTAGGGATGCCAGATCTAGCAGTCGGAGCCGCAGTGGAGCCAACAACCGAGGCAAAAGTGGGCCTAGGTTGCTGGGATGGAACCTGTGGAATAGGGAAAGCAGCAGTAACATGTTCCGATAAAGCAGGAAAATCAGAATCATAGTATAGAGACGTACCCTGTGGGCCGGATAGACAAGGATTGCCTAAGCCGACTATAGGAGTGTTAAGTTGCCAAGTGGCGGCAACAATAGGGGTAGCCTCGTGCGAGAGTAGTGCTTGAGGCATGGCTGAGGCTGCATGTGGGTGTATTGATGAAAACCGTGGGTGCGCTTCTGGGTGCATGGAGTAATGCAGTGGGTGCGCATCTTTGCAGTTTGGGAACCCAAGGGGGTGTATTGAATAAATTTGTGGGTGCGTCTGCACAGATGGGCTGTGCGCAAACCCTAGGGCATCAAGCCCAATAGTGGGAAGAGGGGCAGCCGCCGCCTGTGTATTTGCCGCCACGTAAGTTTTCCGGCCGACCTCAGTAGCGGAAACGGCCATGTTTCCGGCCGAAGTAGCAGCCGGCGAAGTGATGGGCGTCATTTGATTCGACGAAGCGAAGGCCCGTCGGAGAGCAGCATTGATCTGTGAATATACCAACGCGGAGATCGACTCAAGGAGCAGCGGCACGGCGGCGTTCATGGCAGATTGTGAAGCTCTTTCGCGATAGGTGGCCTGGCCTGTTTCGGAAATCGGCGTTGACTCCGGATGCAAGCCGGTGGAAGCGGGAGGTTGTTCCTGGGTTGCGTAGTGAGACGCCATTGACGACGAGAAGGGGCGAGGTTGGACGCCATTGTTGGGCGAGAGTTGCAGTGAGTCTCCTTGAGGATGGAGGTTGGTCGGAACTCCGGCGCCGCCAACGAGACGCCGGCAAGTCATGGAGGCAGTGAGACTGAACCGCGGCTGCAGCCATGCTCCGGCAGAAAAACACGTAGAGTTGAAGAAGGTAGTGTGTGTTTTCGTAATCTGACTTATCTAATTGGCATGTCTAAGGGGGGATTTTGGTATCATAATTAAAACTCATTTTATTCCCAACATGTTCATGTAATCTGACTTATCTAATTGGCATGTCTAAGAGGGATTTTGGTATCATAATCAAAACTCATTTTATTTCCAACATCTATGTTTCCTACATCTAAGTCAGTATTCCATTCATATCTTAAGCTTAGAAAGTGTGGCTTTGAACCTCTTTGTTCAACACACAGTTGGTGACTCACATATACAAACCCCACCTTCTAGTTCTAGATAGTTAAGTTTGTTTGTTACCAAAATATTTGTAAGAGTACTTGTTCTCCTAATAAAAGTAGATCCAACTGCACTTTAGGTTAAGTGTATAGTGATCACAAGTCTTCTCTTAGGACTATAAAGTAGCAAAAACTCCTTTTAAGAAATTAACTTCACAGTTGGAACTATGAGAATGGACGTTGGACAAGTCGTTCTGAACTACTATAAATCTCGTGTTCATTTATTGCTTTATTGTTTATTGTTTATTCAAACTACATATATTTCATATACATGTACATAAGCTTTTCTAAAGATTCAAAACTCACTAAGTGTTATTTCCATAAATCAAAAGACATCAAGTGTAATGATTAATCATTTGTTTTATTATCAAAGTCATTCTTTGATAAAAGATTTCATTCAACCCATGAGTCTAAATATTTAGTGCCTACACTATTCCACATTAATAGCTTAGTAGATAGTTGTCCAACTGATCAGCTAACAAGCAATCAGTAAGTTAGTTATCTATCATTGTTATTTTACACTCGCACTTTAGATCAGATCATATTTTATCTGCATCAGACGACAAGAGCATATAGCTCATCTATTGTCTTATCTAATAAACACGCAAAAAGTTTTTAAATATACAAAGTCTATTCACCCCTCCCCTCTAGACTTTGTCCAGCATTGATACTCGTTTAGGGACCAACATGCATAAGGCCACTCAGTACCGTATTATATACCAGCGTACGGGTCACTGCTCGTTTGCTGCGATCTTCTATGAGAAGCTCCCAGAGTTTTGAACACATTGCCACATTATTGGACATTCTTTGGTTGTTTGCAGGAAGTAGGCGGGTCAACAGGAACATGGGCTGGGTCGTCGAGACCAGGAAGGGTAGGTTGAGGGACAAGGTCACAAGGACCGGGAGGATCTGGGTCATCAAAATCAGGATGATCAGGGTGTCAGGACAAGAGGAGGAGAGGCCATCGTCGTACTCGGTCTCACCGCAGCCATGGCGCGAAGAGAAATGGGGCCTCTCTGTCCCCTACAACCACTACTGACCCCACTTCCGCTCTAGTTACTACTACCCCGCCTTTGGAGCCACACTTGGAAAGGGAGGACCATGTTATAGAGGATCAACAGGATCCGATTATGGGGACTACCTACTCAATTCAGTTGGATAACTCTTTTGGGGCGCTCTCCGAGGAGAACTTAGACACATCTCTTGTTAGAAATCGTTCTTCTAAAAAGTAGTTGGATTTGGAGGACGCTTTACAAGATGAGGGAGATCATCTGGAACCTACTTGAGAATTGACTTCCTCGCTTCAGGTTCCGCCTTTGGTCGTGGCAGCCTGGAAGGCCACAATTAGAGCGAAGGGTTCCACTTCCACTAGGGTGCTTTTCCAGCCGAAACGTACTATTAAGAAGACTCAGGAGCCCCTTACCCGCCTCCGGGAATGGGCCAATACGACTGCTTTCATTGAGGAATTGAACAGAGGACGAAGTGTCCCAGATTATCCGTCGGGCCACCTGTTCCAGCCCATTTCGCGCAAACAACTTGTCCGCCCGGCCACGCCACTTACCCACCCGGCCGGGTGGACCCATTTTCGGGGTTTTTAGCCAATTTTCTCCATATTTCAAGGGCCTAATTGCAAAATTAATTCAAGACTTCTAACCCAACTATAAATAGATCAAATTTGATTTTTAAAAGGGAGTCTTACTCCTTTTACAAGTAATTCCACACACACATTCACATAGTTGTAGATGTTCTTCATTTTTAGTTTAGATTCTTCATTAGATTAGATAGAATAGTAGTTTTTACTTAGAATCAAGCTATGATTATCATCGGGCATCGTCTATTACCTCGTTTTGTAGCTACAATTCCATGATCAAGGTGATATTACTCTATTTTGCAATTCAATTTGGTATTTTCTTAAATTCTCATTTCTATTGCTATTATACTATGAGTTTGATGATAATTGTTGTTGTAACCATGGGATTCTCTTCTAGAACCATGGGCTAAGCTCTTATTGCCTTGGGTGTGAATGTTTTGATGGGTGTTTAGTGTAATTATGGATTAATTGCATGATTGGCTTAGGATTTGGGTGTTTATGTTTCTAGTGTTGTAATTTTGATGATTAATTTGGTTGATCAACCCTATTAGCAAGCATGTTCGATTATGTTTATTGCAACGAGAGTTGGGTAGCATGATTGGGAGTGTGAGTGTGAGCTTTGATCAATTGAATAAAAGTTAATTAGTAATTAGCTCACCCGAGAGGGGGGTTAATGGCTAGACCGACTACCTTAGACACTAAACGAGTAGAGGTCGTCTAGGAGTTTGGTGAGAGGGCGTTTCATAAGCATTAGTAACCGTGTTGAAAGTGCTTATGCAACACTGTCTTAGGAGCTTATGGTATTTGGTTAGATCCTATAATTGCTAATCAATGCACGATGTTGACATATGCCTTTCGAGGGGGTTTGCACACTTATGTGATAGTCTTTAGCTTAACCCAAATTCGTAGGAAAATCATGTAATTGGTTCACTAGTTCACTTAATAGCTCATGAAACGGAAACACTCGAGGCAATACTCATCTTGCACTTTCCAAAAGAAAGTTAGCTAGTTCGTCCACTTCATTTGCCTTATAATTCTTGTTATTAGTCTTATTTAGTTAATTGTTTCTTTCAAAACCCAAAAACAACAACATTTAGTTGCTACAATAGCATGATAGCTTGCAACTTTAGGGACTCATTCTCACTCAATTAAATCCTTGGAACGAAATTCTACTTGGTATACTTATCATACTACTAACGAACCCATACGCTTGTGGGGATCGTATAAGTTGTAAAAAAGTTTGCAAAAATACGACCAAGTCAATGGCGCCGCTGCCGGGGACTTAAGCGAGTGTTTTTTGTGAGACTTAGAGTTTGTTAAGTGTTATTGATAGTAGCATTTCTTTTCGTTATTTTGTTTTTGTTCATCTTTGTGGGCTTTGACATTTTTCTTTTGTAGGTGCATGATCACAAGATCACGTGGAGGAAACCTTGAACCGTTAGACCTTGAGATCGAGGCACACGCAAGAAGAAGGAATCGAAGTAGAAACCGTCAAAGAGTCATAGAAGAACAATTTGAGATGGAGAACAATGAAGAAATGAATCCTCCACCAATGGAAAATGAGGAGAATCCCCAAGTTGGGAATCAACAAGGAGGTAATCCACCTCAAAACCCTCCACAAAATCTCATTAATGTCAATCCACAATATCCACCCCAAAACCACCTTCCATATCAAGGATACAATCCTTACCCTTATCTACCTCCATAACAAGCCTACTATCCACCACCTCCACCTCATCCATATCCACTCCATCAACACCCATATCCTCCACCTTACCAATATCCTCCACCTCAACAAATCCAAGAAGAATTTGTTCCTCCTCCTCGACATATAGAAGAACCTCAACGTGTGTACCATGGAAGGCCAATGAGGGAATATTTTGAGCCTCAACCTAGGGAGAATTACGATGGGTTGGCAAGACCAAGGGTGGAGGCAAACAATTTTGAAATTAGTGCCTCTCTATTAAGGATGTTTAGGGAGAGACAATTTGAAGGAAGAACGGAGGAAGGATTTGAAGAAGACCCGAATGAACATCTTGCTCAATTCTTGGAGATGGCCGACACTCTCAAGCAAAACGGAGTGTCGAAAGATGCTAAAAAGATGAGGTTATTCCCATTCACATTGACGGGGAAAGCAAAAGCTTGGTTACAATCAAGTATCCCCGCCGGAGAAGTGAGGACGTGGGAAGAGTTGAAGAAGAGATTCCTATTGAAGTACTACCCTCCTTCAAAGACTATGGAAACCAAACAAAAGATCTCTACATTCCAACAAGGTCCAACGGAGGGAATCAAAGAGGCATGGGAAAGGTTTACGAATCTTCTCATCACATGCCCCTATCATGGTTTTCCAATAGAACAAACAACATATTGGTTCGTTGGTGGGTTACGAGTGGAAGATCAACACCACATTGATGCTTGTGCGGGGGGTTCAATTTGGATGAAATCGGTGGAGGAGATCAATGACATAATAGAAGGGATATCAAGCAATACTTTCAAGATGAGAGTAGACCATGGAGCACGAAATAGGGTAGCTCAAGTAGATGACAATGATAGCATGAGAGTAATGATGGCCACACTCATTGAAAAGGTGAATGTGTTATCTCAATCAAGAGATAATCATTTACCCTTTGGGCAAGAGGATCCTCAAATGGGACCTATGGAAGAAGTGCAATACATGGGTCAACAAGGGTATCCTCAAAATTATCAAGGGAATCGACAATATCAAGGACAACCACCATATGAAAATCGTGGTCAAGGCTTTCAAGGTCCTACTCAAAACCGATTCCAAGGCCAATCCTCATCTTATCAATGTCAAGGGGGCCCGTCTCCTCAATTCTCAACTCCTCAAAATCAAAATTTTCGGAAGAATGAGAATTTGTCCTATTCCAATACTAAAAGTGCTATTCAATATCCTCCCGGATTTGATCCCGGAGCAAAACTTCCAAGTGGAAAAGGGAAGTCCTCTACGGATGAGCTTCTTGCACACCTCATGAAGAGGATGGATATGAGTGATAAGAGAAGTGAAACAAGTGAGAAGAAATCCGAAGCAACCGACTCAATCCTTGCCCAACTCATGAGTAATCAAAAGTCAATGGAATCCATGATTTCCCAACTCATGAGTAATCAAAAATCAATGGAATTCCAAATGGGACAATTGGCAACTTCAATCGGATCTCAACATACAAAAGGTAAATTGCCCTCAAATACCGAGGTAAACCCACGTGAACATTGTAATGATATTACAATTGGAAGTGGTGAACAATACAGAAGCTCTTCAATGTCGATTAAATTGGAAGAGAATGAAGTGATGAAGGCACAAGAAAGGGAGGTAGAAAAAGTTGGAAGTGGAGAGGTTGCTCCAAGAATTCCAAAGTAGAGAATTGCCAAAGATTTGAGAAAGAAGAGACTTGAGGTACCTTGTGATAAATGGGGGGTGCCCATTACATATGAGCCACTTCCATACCTGGGAAGATACATGAAGAAGATGGATGAAAAGTTTGGAAAGTTTTTGGATATCTTCAAGAAAATCCACATTGATCTTCCACTTTCGGATGCTTTAGAGCAAATACCTCATTACATGAAGTTTCTAAAGGATGTAATAGCAAACAAGAAGAAACTAGTGGATGATGAGAAGATCAATTTGACCGAGGAGTGTATTGCTATCCTTCAACGAACCCCTCCCGAAAAGCTCAAGGATCCGGGTAGTTTCACTATCCCATGTGAGATTAGTGATGGTCCCATGATGAAAGCTCTTTGTGATTTGGGAGCTAGCATCAATTTGATGCCACTTTCAATCTTCAAGCGTTTGGGACTTGGAGAAGTAGTGCCCACATCAATTACTCTCCAATTAGCGGATCGTTCCATCACCCATCCTAAAGGGATCATTGAAGATGTATTGGTGAAGGTTGACAAGTTCATCATTCCGGCCGACTTCGTGGTGTTAGATATGAAAGAAGATGCAAATATCCCATTGATTCTTGGGAGGCCGTTTCTTGCCAAGGGGGGAGCAAACATAAACTTAAGGAAAGGAGAGGTGACATTGGAGGTGAATGGAGATAAGGTCATCTTCTCCAAGTATGGCTCAATTAAGAGTTCCCCAAGAAAAAAAGAATCTCACTCCGTTAAAGAACTCGACATTTGTGTGAAGGAGCCCTTACCAAAATTGCCATTGAACGATCCGGGAGATGATCAAGAAATGAAGCAAACACTCAAACTTGAGCAAAACTCAAGTTTGGGGGGGTTTGATGAGGAAGAAAAGTTTGGGGAGTTCCTTGAGGGTAGTGATGATGAAGAGGGAAGAAGAAAGAGTTCTAAAGAGAGAATATTTGAATATGGCTTTGAAATTGGAGATACGGTGGTATGGTGCAAAGGAGTGATGGAGGTCCTTGGAAAGGTGAAGCTCAAAGAACGCAAGATGTTGGTCATGAAGAAATTGGCCTATGAAGGAGGCATTGCGTTGCAGGTTGTGGAGGACGAAGTGTTCATCACCGATGAGCACAATGTGAAGAACTATCATCTTCCCTTCAAAGAAAGAGAAGTTTGAACTTGTTAAGTTCCGTCCGGCATAGGACATTAAACCTAGCGCTAAATGGGAGGCAACCCATTTTTACTTGCTTTCTTTCATTTCTTGTCCATTTTATTGCTTTGTTAGTTTAGTTTGATGTGTTTGTGAGTTTTGATGTTAGTTGGAGAAGCTTGGATCGAATGGACGATTTGAGATCGAAAGTGGAACCTTGTGCTTAGAAGAAGGTGTAGCTATATCATTCGTAAGAGGTACGCTCACCCCAATTCTTAGGAATTGCATAGCAATTACTAAGTTTAGGGGGGTAGTGGAATTTATATTCTTATTCATAATATTGATTGCTTAGCTACTCTTGTTTTTAATTGTTGGGATAGTGGCCCATGTGTGTAGATTTGTATGGTTAGCACTTGGTGTCAATATCATTGCAAAACTATTTTTCCAAACTTTTAATTGCTTAGAAATGAAAAAGTTTGGGGGGGGGGGGTATGTTCGTTTTACATTTTCAATTGACACCAATGTGTACTCTTGTGTATGTGTGAAATTTGAGCTTTAATGATCATTGGGACACATTTGATAATGATGTGTTGTGAATTTGATTCCTTGAATGTGTACGTGATTGGAATGAATCATCTTGTTTGTGTTGTTGTCATCTTTTTACCTATGGATGTTTTGCATGCACAATGAGTTATGTGTGGTGATGATTGATGAATGTTTGAGTCTTGAATGAGCCGGTGAGAGTTGAGCTTTGAACCGAGCATTAATACGGTTTATTTCATCTTTTGAGTGGATCAATTCATTGCTTGTTTTTCTAGAACTTGCCCAAGTTCTTGCTTGAGATCATGTTTGTGTGATACTTTGAAATATGATGTAGGCCACCTTTCTTATTACAAGTCACTTAGCCAAATTTTTCCCAATAACCAAAGTAATCTTCCGTAGTTAGCCCATTTGAGCTTGATTTCCCATTCTATTGGCAACCTACAATGTTTAACCACTTAGCTTTTCAAGCCTTTGATATCCAAATCTAGTGGAGAATAAGAAGAAAGTGGTAAAACATGTGCTTTAGTGTCTTTAGTTTGAAGAGAAAAATTAGCAAGGTTGTGAAAAGAGAAAAGAAACGAAAGTGAAAAGAAAAATTGAGAAAGAAAAGAGGGACAATGAGCCCCAAAAGCTCAAAAGAAAAGAAATTGGCTAAAAAGATGAGAAGATGAATGCATTTGAGGAACTTATATGAAAAGTGAGAATGAAGGTTGTAAACCTTAAGAGCACGAGCTTGAATTGTTGAATAACAACTTTCGTTCTCCACTAGACGAGTCACTTCTTCCATATTCATCATACCCCGTCCAAAGAGCCAATGTTACGTCCTTGGTTAAGACCTATTGATCTTATAGTTGAACATGTTTGTGGTGGAAAGATGGTAGAGCTTGGGCAAGCTTATGGCCAATTGCAATGCATAATTTGATTGATGAGTGTTTATTGTCCTTAATTTGTTGGAGTGTTTGAGAGAAACACTATATCTAGGGAGTTGAACTTGAACATTTTGATATTTTCATCACCATCACTTGTTGTTGTGTGTTGAGCATGTGTGGGTAATTAGTTGGATCTTCAATATTGAACTTGTGATCATTTTTGAGAATGTATCTCGAGGAAGAAGAATTCATTTCATGTCATTTGATACGTGGGATCTTTCATTGATCATCTAGTTGTTAATTTCACCCTCATGTTGTAATTCTTTCGTTACTCGAGGACGAGCAACACTTTAAGTTTGGGGGAGTTGATTCGGGTGGAATTTACACGATTTAGATGCATATTTGAAGCTCCTTTGATGTTGATTTCATTGACTTATTGGTTGTTTATCATTGTTTTGGTCAAAATAAGAGAAAGGTAGTGTTTTGTCGTTTTTGTAGGAAAAACGATGTATTTTGAAAGCAAAACACTGACCATACTACACTGTACTGAAGAGAGGATTGCACCATTGGATTCGTCTCGAAAAATGGAGTGGAATGAAAAAAAGAATCAAGTCAATCAGAGTTCGAAAGCTCGAGATACGAAGGGACGAAGAAAGAGGACGAAATCTGGGCCGAAGTATCCGCCCGACCGGGCCGACCCGCCCGGCCAGTGATCTGTACCCACCTTTTTGATAAGTTCACCCCCTGCGCGTATTTTTGGCCAAAATCAACTTACGAAGTTTTGGCCCGGCCGGGCCACCTGTTCCAGCCCATTTCGCGCAAACAACTTGTCCGCCCGGCCACGCCACTTACCCACCCGGCCGGGTGGACCCATTTTCGGGGTTTTTAGCCAATTTTCTCCATATTTCAAGGGTCTAATTGCAAAATTAATTCAAGACTTCTACCCCAACTATAAATAGATCAAATTTGAGTTTTAAAAGGGAGTCTTACTCCTTTTACAAGCAATTCCACACACACATTCACATAGTTGTAGGTGTTCTTCATTTTTAGTTTAGATTCTTCATTAGATTAGATAGAATAGTGGTTTTTACTTAGAATCAAGCTATGATTATCATCGGGCATCGTCTATTACCTCGTTTTGTAGCTACAATTCCATGATCAAGGTGATATTACTCTATTTTGCAATTCAATTTTGTATTTTCTTAAATTCTCATTTCTATTGCTATTATACTATGAGTTTGATGATAATTGTTGTTGTAGCCATGGGATTCTCTTCTAGAACCATGGGCTAAGCTCTTATTGCCTTGGGTGTGAATGTTTTGATGGGTGTTTAGTGTAATTATGGATTAATTGCATGATTAGCTTAGAATTTGGGTGTTTATGTTTCTAGTATTGTAATTTTGATGATTCATTTGGTTGATCAACCCTATTAGCAAGCATGTTCGATTATGTTTATTGCAACGAGAGTTGGGTAGCATGATTGGGAGTGTGAGTGTGAGCTTTGATCAATTGAATAGAAGTTAATTAGTAATTAGCTCACCCGAGAGGGGGGTTAATGGCTAGACCGACAACCTTAGACACTAAACGAGTAGAGGTCGTCTAGGAGTTTGGTGAGAGGGTGTTTCATAAGCATTAGGAACCGTGTTGAAAGTGCTTATGCAACACTATCTTAGGAGCTTATGGTATTTGGTTAGATCCTATAATTGCTAATCAATGCACGATGTTGACCTATGCCTTTCGAGGGGGTTTGCACACTTATGTGATAGCCTTTAGCTTAACCCAAATTCGTAGTAAAATCATGTAATTGGAGTAGGTACTGCTGTATTTTCTGGGCTATTGCAGGTACAAGCAGGTGGATGATTAGCGTGATCCTGGTAGCTCCGGCCTCACGGACGAAGCCGACCGAAGCACAAGCCAGATTGGACCAAACATATGGAGCGTGCGTAAGCAAGCGTTGTCAAGGGCATATTTGGAGAGAAGACAGATTTAAATGGCAGTGTTTATTCGTAAAGACTGTAATAGATTTAGGGTTTTTCCTTAAAGTTGTAATTGATTGGAATAGGGCGGACATGTGTATTTGGAGTTGTAATTCAGCTATTTTTTCGGGAGGAGTACCCACTCTAGATGAAGAGGCACGGTTTTCCTCCATCCGGGTTTTTCCCAAAGGGTTTACCGGAGGAGGTTTTTAACCCGACCTCGGATAGGTGGGGAATAGAGTGATGAGTGTTATGTAGCGAACGTGCCTTCTCATAATTTTTGAGTTGTGCGCCACTTGGACGTATTTATTTAACTAAATGTTCAGAGTGAGAAGATCATCTGCAAAAATTTGGTCAAATGAGATTCCTGCAATATCAGACAAGTCAAAGGGGTTAGAAAATAAACACTCATCACCCTCAGTATTTTTAACATAAGACTCTGATACATCAGCTGTCTTCTCCTCATTTTCAAGTGATTCTTTTCTCCCTTCAATATTAGTTTCCTCACACAAAGGGACAGGCCTCCTCTCCTCAAGGGTTTCTTGAAGTTCAGACTTGACTTCAAGAATAACCTGCCCTTCCTCACTTATTCCACCCTCATTTGGTGGTACACTCACTATCCTAGTGTATAACATCTCTTTCATCAATATCTCCCTCTGATTTTTCCACTAGATTTTCCTTTTCAACTCCTTCACCTAGACCTGCAACATCTCCACCCTCAACAGGGTTCAAAGATGGCAGTTGTTGGGAGATCACAGTGCGTATTTCAGCAGCCACTGAGTCATCCTGAATGATTAAGGGCTGGTCAGTGTCCAACTCTCCTGACACTGATGAGGCCTTAATCAAACCTTCATTGACAGATGCATCTTTAACAGATGCATCTTTAACAGATGCATCTTCATTGACAACATTTATAAGCTGTGCCTTAGGTTCAGAAGAACCTTCATTGACAGATGCATCTTTGGTTGTGTCACCAGCTCTGGTCAACACTTCTGAAGATACAGAACCTTTTCTATGATAGGTCAAAAGAGGGATTGGAGGTAGATTGGTTTCAGGAGGGTTGGGATGTGAGGGGTTTGAGGGATCATCATTGCCATCATCATCATTTGAGCTGCTATCAGGGTGTTTGATTCCCTTAGCAAGCCTCTCTTTCTCTTCAGCAATCTTGTCAGCCACCAACTTTGCAAACACATCCTCATCAGTGAGGAATCTTGTCTTGTTTACTCCGGCAAAGTGTAGTAGTCTGCTCTCCTCTATTTGCCACCAATTTGCGCCCTTATCCTGGATGACTTGAGCAATTTCCATGATTGTCTTGTCCTTAACATCCACCAAGGTTCTCAGATCATGAAACATCTTTTGAATTCTGGGAAATTCTGCAAGATGTGGATACAAGCTGCCCACAGTAGCTCTGGCTCCTCCTCTGAGCATACTTTCATAAGTATACTCCTCCTCATCCTCAGTTGATTGAGGACTTTGGGCTATAGGGGAGTTGGCTCTGGGTTCAGGGGAATTGGCTTGAAGAGTGGTTCAGGAAGGTTGAATTCAGAAGGGTTGGCTTCAGAGGGGTTGGGTGCAACAATGTGTTCTTCAGTTGCTTTTGAGAGCAATGGATCTGAAGTGGCTTTGCTCAGGGGGTTTGGTTCTAGAAGTGAAATTTCTAAGAGTTTTGAATAACTTAGCATAGATGAGTCAAGTGGAGACTGAAGTCTTGTCTCATCTACTGCTAGGTCAGCTAGCACATCTATTGGCCCTCTTTGTGCACTCCCTTCTGGAGAATATCTTTTGGTTAGGTTCAAGGGGGTGATGGGTAGGTTTTCAGGGGTTTTGTGGGTATCAGGGGAGTTGGGCTCATGATGTTGGGTTACAGGGAGTTTGGACTCAGGAGTTCCAGAACCAGAAGAGTTGGTTCTGGACTTGGATTTGGTTCTGCTCTCTGCCCTACTTTCCCTTAAAGCCACTTGGAGAGTCCTTTCCTCCTGAAGCTCCAAAATCTTTTCAGTGGGCTTGGCCCTACTACTCCCACTTTCTTCCTTTTCATGGACATCTTCCCTGACCCTCTTATCTTCCTTCTTCTGCCTTACTTCATTATATTTTTGTCTCAACTCTTCTGAATGATCAGAAGGAACTTGTACTCCTTCTTCTGCAACCTCATCAACTTCAGTTGATGCTCCTGAGGTTTCCTCTGAGGGAAGTTGAGACAACTTCTTTATCTTGACAGCCCTTGCTTTAGTTCTCCTCTTCATCTTAGGCTTCTCCTCAACCTTTTCTTTAGCAGGTTTGGCCAAAAGCATATCCTTCTTTGTTCAGTCTTTTTGCTCAGCTTCCTGAACATGACTTTCTGGGCTGGGAGAGGTTTTGCAAATGTTTGCATCTCAATGTAGTGAGCAAACTTCTCAATCAGTAGACTTGCCCTTGTGCAGTACCTCAGCTTTCCTTCCATCACAACCTTGTTGTGAGCCTTTACCTTGAATTTTGCCTTTTCTTTCATCATTTCAAACAAGAAGAACTCCCTCTAGTTGAATTTGATGCCCTTGTCACTAGCATCAATAACTGCAGCCATAATCCTTATTCTGGGAGCACTCACTTGCTCTAAGCTCCCAGTGTTGCTTAACAAGCTTTTTGTTATAACTTCAAACAGATTGAGGAACTTTGGCTTGACGGTTCTCTTATGTTGAGTTGAGGAGATAGGACCTGGAACAAGCAACCATTCCTGAGCAATTTCTTCCTCATGGCCATTCCCATAGAATTCTGGATTCCTTCCTTCTGAAGGCAATCCAAAAGCTGCATCCACATCCTCATCAGAGAATTTCACTCGATGGAATCTCTCATCTTCTTCTTCCTTCAGCTATGTAGGCCAGTCTGGTTGTCACTTCACCATCCTCCGGTTTACCTCTCCATTTGAGGAAGGCAAAGAGTTCAGCCATATATTTTTCAAGGCAAGAGTTGGGCTTCTCCTGCATGAACTTCTGGAGACAAGCCCTTCTAAGCCATCTCAAGGTGGGGGTGATCTCAGGGTCCTCACTCTCAAAGGAAAGAATTGGCTCAAAAGTGAGGTAGATCTTGTTACTGAGATAAGCAAAATCAAGGTCTAGATCCTTGTTGGAGAAGTCAATAACCATTTCAGGTCTTGCTTTAGGTGCCATGGATAGAACAGTAAGAATTTTGAGAGAGTTTTGAGAGAATGAAAGCTAAGGTTTCAAGAGATTTTGAGTGCGTGGGGAAGAAATGAGTTGTGTGGGCTTCTTAAGACTTGTGAATATTCCAAAAGGAATGTATGTCAATGAGTAGGTAAGTCTTAGGGTAATTCAACAGTTTACAAATGAGGAAATCAAGTTTGAACGGCCGAGATCAATTTCAGAAGAGTTGGCCAAACATGATCCAACGGTTATTAACCAATGAAACAGTAGAAAACTGTTTTTATTCAAACGTGGGAAGGAGATAATATTTGTTTAAGACTGGGGGGGTTTTCAAGATAGATCATGGCTTGAAATGTTTAATGCAAACAAAAGTTAAATCTTGACATTTAATGCATTGAAAGTGACTTTTTAGGTAGGGGACAAATTAAATCCTTGAAAAGGTGATAGCTTTAAGAGGAATGAGACAGCCATCAAAATAGGCAATGATTACCCAAAATAGGTGCTTATCAGACCAAGATTTGGTTTGATAGCCAAGACAACTTATCTGACCCCACATGGACAAGTGTCCTGAAATGTGATTGACAAGTGTCCTGAATTCTTGTGGACAAGTGTCCTGAGTTTAAATGGACAAGTGTCCTGCTCAATTGAGGTCATCTTTTCTGAATTTCAGTAGACTTGTCCAAGTCTGCTGAACATCTCTTTCAGTTCCCCCTTGACTCATTAACTCCTTTGGACTCACTTGTCCAACTTCCCTGGATCAAGAATTCCCAATTCTGCTGATAATTCCATGAATCTTGCTTCAGCAAGTGGTTTTGTCAAAATGTCAGCTTTTTGATGATCTGTGTGGATTTTCACCAATTTAATGTCCTTCTTCTCCACATGGTCTTTAATGAAATGATGTTTGATATCCACATGCTTGCATCTTGTGTGCAAGACTGGATTCTGTGAGATTGCAATGGCACTGTTCAGCAGAGTTGACATTGTAATCTCTTAGTTGTTGTCTCAACCAAAGGATCTGAACACAATAACTTCCAGCTGCAACATACTCAGCTTCAGTGGTGGAAGTAGCCATTGTGTTTTGCTTCTTTGAGAACCAAGAGATGAGCTTGTTTCCCAAGAAGTGACATGTCCCTGAAGTGGACTTTATGTCAATTCTACATCCTCCATAATCAGCATATGAGTAGCCAGTTAGCTCAATGTTGTCATCAGCAAGGTACCAAAGGCCTAGATTTTCAGTGCCTTTGAGATACCTCAAGCTCCTCTTAGCAGCCTCTAGATGGCTCTTTTTAGGATTAGCTTGAAACCTTGCACAAACACCTACTGCAAAGGTGATGTCAGGTCTGCAGGCAGTGAGATAGAGGAGTGAACCAATGATTCATCTATATTCAGTAGAGTTGGTTGGAACACCACTCTCATCAGGATCCATTTTCCAATTTGTGTTCATGGGAAGCCTTATTGGCTTGCTGGTGGCACACCCAAATTTCTTGATCATTTTTCTGGTGTACTTTGCTTGGTTGATGAAGATTCCTTCTTTTGATTGCTTGACTTGTAGGCCCAAGAAGAAGTTCATCATTCTCATCATTGACATCTCAAACTTGCTTTGCATGAGCTTTGAAAACTTTTCACAAAGCTTCTCATTGGGGGATCCAAATATGATGTCATCAACATATATTTGGACAAACAAGATGTCCTCTCCTTCAAAAATTCTGAAGAGAGTTATGTCCACAGTTCCTTTCAACAATCCATAGTCCAAGAGGAATTGTGACAGTGTGTCATACCAAGCTCTTGGGGCTTGCTTGAGTCCATATAAAGCTTTCTTCAATCTGTAGACTTGGTTTCCAATTTCAAAACCAGGTGGTTGCTCTACATAAACTTCTTCCTTTAAAACTTCATTCAAGAAGGCGCTCTTGACATCCATTTGGTACACTTTGAACCTCTTGTGGGCTGCATAGGCTAGGAAAAGTCTTATTGCTTCTAGCCTTGCCACAGGTGCAAATGTTTCATCATAGTCAATGCCTTTTGATTGACAGTAGCCCTTGGCCACCAATCTGGCCTTGTTTCTGACTATCACATCATTCTCATTCTTTTTGTTCTTGAACATCCACTTGGTTCCAATAATATCTTGATGTGTAGGTCTATCCACCAATTCCCATACATCATTCCTGGTGAATTGGTTCAGCTCTTCCTGCATTGTTGTGATCCAATTTGCATCTTTAAGTGTTTCCTCAATGTCACTTGGTTCCTGTTCTGATAGGAAACAACAAAACAAAGCACTTTCACCATGAAACCTTCTAGTTTTGACTCCAACACTTGGATCACCAAGTATCAGATCAGTAAGATGGTCAGATAACCAAGACCTTTTTATGATCCCGTCAGTAGAGTTGTCCTCTACTAAGGTTGAGTCACTAGCATCATAAAATTCAGGAAAGTTTAATGCAGGATCATATTCAGGGATGTTGTCCTCAATGTCAGGGACATTGGTATTATCAACATTGTTGTTTCCCCCTTGAATATTGGATCCATTAACTACCTCAGCAGGGACTGCTTCTTCATTCGTAGTTGTTACCTAAGTGTGAACTGGGATTGGGCCATTCAGTTCACCATTTCCTTCGGTGGGGTTTGCCTCAGGAATGTTGCCTTCAGGATTGTTGTCCAGTGAGGTGTTTTCATGAGGGTTGGCTTGGACAACATCTATGAATGCAGTGTCCTTGTCTTTTAGGCTCAATCGGGTTGTTCTTTGTGTGATTTCTTCAGTGTCCTGGTTCTTATTCTTGATCTCAGAAGTAGATTCATCAAACACAACATGAGGTGTTTCTTCCACAAGAAGGGTTTTACAGTTGTAAACCCTGAAAGCTCTACTGATTTGGGAATATCCAAGAAACAGTACAATAAAAAAGGCCTTTTGCCACATAGATTTTATCACATTATAAAATAAATGTGGTAAAAAGTATTATGTAACCATATTAAAAAATTTAGTGTGTTAATATGTGTGTTTTTAAAGACACTGAATAATAAGTGTGTGGATATATACTCAAATACCACACACAATAATAAACATTGTCTATTGTCACACCTTTATTAACACACCAAAAATAGATGTGTTTATAAGTATCTTTTAAATACATTATATTTTAAATGTGTTAACAAGTATTTATTTACCACACTAAAAAAAATAAGTTGTGTTAATATTAACTCTAATGCCACATTATTATGTTAGAATTATAAAAAAATCCAAATTATATTAATTTTTTATTTTATTTTATATTGGCTGATAAATAATATTTTTTAAAATATAAGTAACGGTTTTATTTAATGAAATTTATTTTTTACTTAGATGAAAATTTTATATTCATAAATAAAATTAATTTGAATTTTTAATCAATAAAAATTATGCGTTTTTTTTTTTTCTGATATCTGGTATACACCAATTTTTTCTAAAATAAATGTTAAATTAAATTAATAGACACACAATATTAAATTTTTCAAAATATTTATAATATATATATATATATATCTTTGTATTTTTTAATATTAAGTAAGTTGTAGTAGAATGGAAAACTATAAAATAAATGTGATAATAAGTAAAATGTGATTATAGATATTTTATTATAACATTTTTACGTGTCCTTAAAAGTAAATTTTTTTGTAGTGAAATATCCCCTCATCAGCTTTGCTGTCAAAGGCTTTCAACTACTCTTTCCCATTGTTGTGAATGAAACACTTACAACCAAATATGTGAAAGTAAGACACTTTAGGCAATCTTCCTTTCCAGAGTTCATAAGGGGTTTTCCCTTGTCCCTTAGTGATCAAACATCTATTATGAGTATAACATGCAGTGTTTATAGTTTCAGCCCAAAACCTCTTAGGTAAATTTGAATCAATAATTAAAGTTCTAGCAGCTTCTTTCAAAGTTCTATTTCTTCTCTCTGCAACCCCATTTTGCTGAGGGGTTCTAGCTGCTGAAGTTTCATGGGCAATTCCATTTTGTGTGCAATACTCATTAATGTATGAATTTATGAACTCAGTGCCTTTTAAGGAGAAATACTACCCATGTGAACCTAGAGAAGTCATCTACTACAACCAATGTGCATTTTCTACCATTTATGCTTGCAGGGGTAATTGGTCCAAATAAGTCCATGTGCAGCAGTTTAAGTACCCTTTCAGTAGAGATGACTGGTTTTCCTTTGAATGAGGCTTTAATCTGTTTTCCTTCTTGGCATGGTTTACAAACATGTTCTTTAATGAAAACCTCATTAGGTAGTCCTTTTACTAATGCATTTCTAGCAAGCTTGTTCATTGATTTAAAGTTCAGGTGGTTTAGCCTTTTATGCCATAACCAGCTTTGTTCATTAGAGCTCTTGGTAATGAAACATGCAGCATCAGTAGACTTGTCCCAGTCAGCAAAATACACATTTCCTTTTCTAGTTCCAGTCAGTAGAGTTTGTTGAGTTCTATCTTTGATTAAGCATTTTCCACTTGAAAACTCAACATTAAATCATTTATCACATAACTGACTTATGCTTAGGAGATTATATTTGAGACCAGCCACATAGGATACATTGGATACCTTGATATTACCAATTATCAAGGTACCATAACCTTTTGTTATTGCTTGTGAGCTGTCTCCAAATGTGACATTTGGGCCTCCTTTTTTAGTGAAATCAGTGAGGAGATCTTTGTTTCCAGTCATGTGCCTTGAGCATCCACTGTCAAGGTACCATGCTGACCTTTTGTTCATACTCCTCATCTTCTTGTGGCCCACAGGTACCTGCAATTAGAAAATTTTAGGTACCCTTTGAATTTTGGGTCCTGAGAGGTTAGATGTACCTTTAGGAACCCAAACTTGCCTAATTGCCTTGATTTATTCAAGGTGGCTAAGTTGTTTTCCTCTAGCATCTACATACACTGTTTTTCCCTTAAATGTCTTTGGGAAAGAGTGTGTGAAAGTGTTAACTCTGTAAGTTTCAGGAGAGTTGTCAAATCTCCTGTACTTATGAGTTCTTTGTGCTACTTGAGGGTGTCTTTGAGGAAAGTTATATTTATGACCATTACCCTTTGGCATGAAGGGTTTTGGTTGTCTCATTTTATTCTGCCTTTGAGGAAGGTTGACCATGGGTCTGTTCAGCTGAGGCTTCCTCAGTAGAGTTGGCCTAGGCTGATCATACATTGGATAATTCCTCTGAATGTTATTCAGATGAGTTACCCTTCAATTGGGCCTACTCTTCTGAACACCATCCCTCTTGTGTTCAGGGACTTTGGCCTTTTCCTTAGGTATGGGCCTAGTCCCCTGAAGCACTTGAGTGGTCATCTCATTTATTTTGCCCTTTCCTTTGTCCAGTGGCTGAATTTCATATTCAGCTTGTTGTGCCACTGACTTCACAAAAACTCTCTTAGTGTTACTTGTTGAAGCAACACTTAGACAAGGTGAAGATTCAAATGGATTGAAACCCAATCCACTCTTTTGAGCCATAGGTCTTAGAGAGCTTTGAATTTCCTCTATTGCTCTAGAGGATTTGTTCAAAGCAGACATCTTTAATTTCAGGCTCTCTTCACTTATTTTAAGAATATCATACTCATGTGAGAGGTTTTCAAATTTTGCTTGAAGAATTTTAAGCTCAAAGTCTTTTCTCTTTTGAGTAAGTAGTTGTTCATCAAGCTGCTTCTGTTGGTCAACTATCCTGAGAGAAGCTTCATCAAGTTCTCTCAAGACTTGTTGATACAACTCAGTAGACTTGACACCAACTACTGATTCAGAAGGTTTTGCAAGTTCTATTGATAATCTTTCATTTTCTCTCACACAGTTGTCATGAAATTCTTGTAACCTAGTGAAATCTTCCATTAACTTTCCAAAGGAAAGTTTCAAGTTGACTTCAAAAACTTGTTCTCTGATCATCAAAACTTGTTCTGGTTCAAACGTGCTGAGACAAACTTGCTGGACAATCCTTCTGAGCTTTGATGTTTATTGCAGTAGACTTGATTTTTAATGTTGAACTCTAGTCAATTGATCTTCAGATAGGCTGTCCTTCACTGTGTATACTTGATCAAAGGAGTTGTCCATCAACAGACTCGAGGTCTGGTCCAATTTTGAACTTTGAGGGGACTTGATCTTTGTAGACTTCTAAGTATGAGTTCCCCCTCAATTTGTGCATCTAATGTATCTAAGAGCTGCCTAACATACCAGTTTTTCAAACTAATATAATCTTCATGTTCCAACATTTCTGAAACATGTTCATGCAATCTGTCTTATCTAATTGGCATGTCTAAGGGGGTTTTGGTATCATAATCAAAACTCATTTTATTCCCAACAATTCCTAATACAGGAATGTGCATTTAATGCAGTTGTACGATCTCTAAAACCCTAGTCTTTGTCAACTCAATAGTTGTGTTGTCATCTTCTTATTGGTACACGTCAGCTGAGTTAGTTAGATTATCAGTCTTAACTTCAGTCGAGTCTATCAGTCGAGATTCGACATTCTCTTTGTTTGTTTAAGGTTGTTGCCTTCTCTTTAATGCATATTATCATCTGATTCCATCAGATGAGTAGTTCTTCAAAAACATTAACTCAACCAGTTCCACCAAGACCTGAATAGAGGAATGCTACACCGAATGTGAAATGCATTGGTAGTCACATTGGTAAAAAAAATTATGTTTCCATTCCTTTTATTTTACTTCAATTGCAACATTTACAAGACTCTATTGATGAGCTTTAGTTCCTTAAAGACTAGTGGTTATAGATGCTTTCTACTACCATAAGGGGAGAAGCACCATCAACTTCTGAGGTTCGAATTGAAGATGTATCAGAAGCTGAAGGTGTACCTGATATTGTAAATGAAGAGACTGTTGAACCAGATGATGTAGCTCATTTTACTGAAACATGCATTGTTGTTGAAGAGGAGTAGGATCAATTTGTTGATGTTGATGAAGATATGGATGTCCTCTATGGTGACATCT
The DNA here is from genome assembly GCA_963675135.1 of Galeopsis tetrahit. Lineage (NCBI taxonomy): Eukaryota > Viridiplantae > Streptophyta > Magnoliopsida > Lamiales > Lamiaceae > Galeopsis > Galeopsis tetrahit. Next base: position 40,081,133 of record OY776122.1, read on the forward strand.
GAACAGGTTGATACAAGACTGGGGGAGGGCTGGACATGATAAATGACAAATGTTCAGGAAGATGATGTTGCAACTATTGTTATAGCAATTTATATCACTTGTTCAGTTTCTTCAACATTGAGATTTTTAACTTTTCTTGTAATTGGTCAATCTTGTTGTGTTTAAGAATTAACAAACTTTGTCTTTACTTTATCTAGTTGATATGATGTTTTTATTTTTTTCAAATTCTATTAATGGTTTTTTTTTTTTACTCTTTGATTGATATGGTTTAAAGTTTTACTTTATTTCCATATTTATTCTTTTTTCTTTGTTTATGTTGTTTTTTATTTTTTTCTTCTTGCTCTTGATTATTATTTTCTCATATGCTCTAATATAGGTTAGTCTAAGTATGTTACTATGCTCTAATTATTTCTTATAATTATAGTAGGTTTATATGTTGTTCAAATAAGTATATTGTTTATACTTATTGTAGTTTTGAGTGAGATCACATTGCTCTTATGGCACAGACTATGTGAAATCATTCTTGGTCTACCTTACTTTGATCTGGAAGCTACAACAGGTTTTGTCTTGACTAGTATTTAGACAGAATGTTCACCTTACCTAAATACATAATACTGAGTATATATAGAGATATATATGCATCAGGTGTGTTGTAGTTGAAAGTTCAAATTGGGGGAGATTGTAGATGTTGTTACTTTTTGTAGGTCCCTAGTTGAGTTTATAATATTGAGTAAGCTAGGAAAATATCTAGAGGGGGGTGAATAGACTTTTCAAAATCTTTCAATATATCAGAATACACAATGCAGAATTTATCAGATTAACAATGAGCCCAACAATTTATACTCAACTAATTCGAAATTGAACTTCTGTAAGAACACTAGTCTTGTCCATTCCATATGTAGTTTTAATCAATTAACACGTAATCAACTAAACAACATATAAAACAGTAAAGAAAACAACACACAGCAATTTATAGTGGTTCGACAACTTGTCTACATCCACTCTCACAACTCCAGTTGCAAAATTCTTATTACTTTTCTCTTCGAGTAGTGTGTTCTTGTGGCTTAGAGTCCCAAGAAATAAAACTTTGATCTTTTCGACAACACTACCAAGTGTTTCTTCGATCTAACTAGTTATTTTACAAGTAACTAGCAACTTGAACAAAAACTATAAAAGTAAAACTTCTCTTTGATTCAGTAGTAACCTTCTTGAATATGACTTGTCTTCTGGCTTCAACTTTCTGAATTCTAACTCTGTGAGTTTCTTTGCTTCGAATATCTTCAGTAATTGCTTCAGTATGTTGATTTTCAGTAGTCTTGAATCGTAGAATACCTTGGAGAATTTATAGACTTCTGAATATCAAGAATAGTTTGTTATCCAACTAACTTTCTTGATAACACACTTCTCAACTGCTTCTTCTTATCCATCCACGCGTTTAGTTAATTAGTTGTTCCATAACTAACTCCTCAATATATCTTCCTTCAAAACTGTTTTCACGCGTTTCTGACTTAAGATTTTTCTTTCTTCATTCGTACTTGTCTAGTCTTCCATACTTAGACAAATCTTCAGTCTTCTTCTTACTTGTCTTGTCTTGCCTTGCGCGAGTCTTCTTATCTTCAGTAGTAGACTTCTGTAGACTTCGATAATGAACTAATCTATACTATTCCTATCATCTAATCCTAACAAGACTATTACATTACTTTAAGCTTTATAACTCAGCTTAGTCAACCTAAAACTATACATCAATAATAACAAACATATGAACTATGAGCTTCTATACAACGTTTAAATGCTCATCATAAAACCTATACAAACATAACATAGTACTTATAAAACGTACTTGTCTTTTCACATTTACTTAAACTTCTCTTCATACTTTGTACTCTACTGGTCTTCTCAAGACGACTTCCATAACTACTTATCTTTCATCAATTAGGACTTATATTAGGATTCATATCCCAACAATTTCCCCCTTTTTGATGAAGCCAAAACTACTTGAATTATTTCACGTTAGTAGACTAGTTAAGTAGGTATCTTATAATCATCAAAATGTGTTATCTTTTCATTCATTCAATAAGATCAGTAGATTACAATTACTTAGACAAAATGAAATAGAAACTAAGTAAAGTACTTACAATTACTCACTGCTGTTATCAATGTCTGGATTCGGAATGCTGAATGTTTCAAGGATTCTTCTATGAATGTCAGAAATATGATCTTCATTGCTTATCTTCTCCTTCTCCAGCAACTCTTCTTCAAATTTCTTCACCTTGTTGAAATCAATTCGCTTTCCAGAACCAAGAAGTGGTGTTTCCCATTTTGGAAAAACAGGAACCAAAATGGTATAACCAACAACAATTGTAATGCGCATGATCAAGTTCCAAAGATTCTCATCCTCTGCTTCCATGAACTTATCAAACACAGCATATAACTCTTCTTTGCTATCTGGGTCACCATACTAACGAATAATCCAATGATCTAATTCCCATTTCAACTTGACAACAATCCAAGCATCTCTATGCTCATTGTCAATGAACTTGTCTATGTGGGCATCTTCGATCACATCTGGATTAGCTTTCATCTTTTGCAGTCTATGAATGTGTTTGCCTAACACCTTCTTGTTAGCATAACGATCATCTTCCAGTTTCTGCTTCTTATGAATTGCTTCAACATCTTCATCAGCAATTCCTGCAAGTATTTCACCTAATACTTCTTTCTTTTTCTCAAGATCAAGTTTCCTCTTGACTTGTCTTGTTCTGGGTTGAACCTCTTCAATAGCAATAGACTTTCCTTTTGACAATCTCTTTTGCTCTTCAATCTTTTCCAAATCTGCTTTCTTTACTAGCCTGCCTCTTCTCTTTGGCCTACTAGTCTCTTCTGCGGTAGTAGCAACATCAATCTCATTTTCAGCAGATTTTACCTCTTTCGTCTCTTCCCCCTTTTTTGCTTCATCACCTGCCTTAAGAGTGAACAGAGAGGTAAATTGAGTCATCTCTTATTGTACAGCTTGCTTCATTATCTCAGCAGCTCTATCAATCTGCTTCTGATGCGACTCGTCTCGACTCAACTTCTCAAGACGATCAGCTGTATGCTCTAATTTCCTTGAACAAAAAGTGAACTCATTTTTGAAGTGAGTAGTAGTCAGCTTGAGCAATCTGTTTTCTTCAGTAATTTCTGTCAGAAGAGCTCTAGCTTGCACCAACTGATCTTGTGCTTCTCTTCTTTGTGCATCTGCTATCTCAATCTTCACACGATAGAGTCTTTCCATCTTCTTAGATTCTTCTGCCAATGATCTCGCAAAATCAATAGAACACTTCTCCGAGTAATTGATTTGCCTTTGCAAAAAATCCTCTAGCTGTGTATACATCTCTTGTCTGAAGGTCGCGTCCATCTGGTTTACTTCACCAACGATCAGTTCCTTCGACTTATCTACAAGAGATTGATTTTGTTCTTCCAGAACTTGATTCACATCTGAATTCAAGAATTCATCAATAGATTACTGAATTACTTGCTTCAAGTCCATCTTCAACTCATCTAAAAATTCAGTTGGAATCACTTGAGTCGATTGAGCAGCTTCAATATGAACAGCTTCTTCCATGACTTCATCATCATCAAACACTTGAATTTCAATCAAGTCGTCTTCCAGATTAGTAGACAAGACCTCGTCTTCTACTCTCTCAGCTTCAACATCTGGAACGAGACTTCCTGCTATAGCTTTCAAACTGATAGGAGGACATTAAGGTACAATAGCTAACCTTGCTTCCTTCGCTTTTCTTTCAGCCATTTGTTGTTCCTTCTGAACCAAATGGACTATCTTAGCAGTGTAAGCACAAGTTTCAGACGGAAAATATTTTTCCACCTGTCTGGTGATCTAACCAACGTTACATCTCGGACCGTGTGCGTGCTCCACTTGGAATTCAAAAATCATTCCATGTAATTAATCAGAGTAATTATCCAAATCAATGATCGGATCAGAAGACTGTACCTAATCTGCTGGCTCAACATCTTGCATCACTTTATCTTGAGCAAGATCAGTATCCGAGACTTGAACACCAACACTAGACTTTGCTTCTGATGGTAGAATATCATCAGAAATATTCAGCATCCTTTTGACAAGAGCAGTCAAGGCATGCGCTAGGAGTAGTTCAGAGTGATCCTTCACTCCAGTATTCTCTTTTTGCTCCATCTCCCAGTCTTGGAAATTCTCAATTCCACATTTTCCAAGAATAACTTCAAACATGTCTTCTGTTAGACCTTTCTTCAGTGCAACCCATGTGCATATTCTGATCAGCTTTTCATAGGTTTCAGAAGACGTGTCGATCTCCACTAACGGTAGTATCTTCTTCAAATTCTTGGTCATTTGTGCACGTAACCTCTTTTCACGTGGACACAAAGGATAATCAACCAGGGCTTCAAATCTATTTTTGGGAGAGGTCTGAGCAAGTGGGGTGTCAACAAGACGAGTTTCCGAAATAGATGGGTTAATGGGGTCAACATATTCTGTTGAGAAAGGAATATTTTGGATGGTGGTTTCTTGGGGCTTTAATGTGGCTTGATTTGGTATGTCAGCTGTAGGAGTTGTTGGTGTATATTGTAAAGCAAACTTTTAGTGGGCTTTTGTTACGTATATTCGATTTCCTTTTTTATCTGAAATAAATGGTTTTTCACATTATCGCATTCTTTGTGATTACTTGTATGTTTGCTTATCTTGCATTGTAGACGATGTGGTGGGTTTGTAGTCACACAAAAGATCACATTGTCAGTTCCTTGAAAGATATAAAATGTATTCACAACTGAGATAGTTATGGACAAAACTATTGGTTTAAGTTGTAGTGTAAACTTGTTAGTGGTTTGTCTTGGCCATTAGTTTATACTAGTGCGCTGAGGCGTATTGAATGGATCACAGATAGGACATGTTCTTATGTTCTGACTGTTATGAAGAACTAGAGGTCTTGGTGACTTTTATGATTCTTAACCCTAAGTGTGATATTTAGATGTGTGGGGTGCTTGTTCACTACGTTGATGTACCATAGGTGAGAATCTTGGTAGATTCTTCATGCTCCGTACTTTGGGTAGTGGCATCGCTCGCATGATGTCTACTTATTGGCATTAGGGCACCGTGTCCTGTGCATCCAGGCTGATGATGTCCCCTTGAGGAAACTCATAAAGGATTGTCGTATTAAACTCTGCAGGTGGATTTAATTCGTACGACAACAAGGTTGAGTGGTACTACTCAAGGAATTATAGAAATTAATTATTTAAAGAAGTCAGAAGCTTTAATAATTAATGGACGTGCGATATCTTAAACACGGGGAATTATAAAGTCTAATAGAAGCCCTGATTCAGTTCGGGATAGGACGGGAGTGCAACATTAATTCTCTAGTGGAATGAATTAATGTTCTCGGGCCAAATTATATGTTCTGGGCCGAACATAAGAGTATTTGGGCCTGTAAGAAGCCCAAACCCTATACCTTCTAATGGATCCCTAGTCTGGCCCATGAACTTATGGAGATTATAAATAGGAGCCTCAAAATAGTTTTGAAACCCTAACACACACGAAATTGAGAAAACGGCTAGGGTTTCAAGGAAACGAACTAAAGGCAGCCTTCTCCACGTTTGATAGCGCGCCATCCACCCGGTGTTCGAACAAGGTTGGGAGACAGACTAGAAGATCCGTAGATTGGAATCAACGCCTCGATCTTCAAAGGTAACAGATCTAAACTATGCTTTAGATGCATGCTTTTTATGTTTCAATTCGTTTTATACGTTTGGTACCCAATAACGAACTTGGTGACGGACCGCCTTCGCCGGCGTGTTCCAGCAATTGGTATCAGAGCCTGGATTCGTGGATTGTTGGCTCTGCCTAAAATGTACTATTGTATGATTCAATTTATTTTGTTTCATGTATGTATGCGTTTCTGTTGGTTATATTTTTTTTTCTATCGCAACCCTAGTATTATGTAATTGGTTTTCCCACCAGATAATAAGTGTGGGTAGTATAGGACTATTTCATAGATCACTGTAGTAGGGTTTTTCTCGTTTATATCTATTTTTTGATCGTGAGAACGGGCGGTGTCGATGGAAGATCTGAAAACAGTAATCTGAGTTTTTCGGGTTATGGCCTTAGACGGTGAAAACTGTTTTGGCCATAACTTTTGCCTCGGGTGTCCGTTTTCAGCCCACAAGACCTTTTCGGAAACGTCTCGACGAGTGGCGAGGCCTAATTCAAAAGCCTTGATGAAGTTTTCTGTCAATTTTTTTCGGTGGACGAGAATTCGAGGTTTTTGCATTGCGTGAGAGGCCGATGCGAGGCATCCATCCGCGCCACTATTTTTATCATTGTAATAGCTTATAATAGGCTGTTTTGATAGGTTTTCAAGGGGTTGCGATAGATGTGCATTTATTTGTTTTTGCCTATGTTTATCGCATCTTGTATTGTTATGTCATGCATGTGTTAATTTTTGTTAATTTGTTATGCCAATGAATAATCTTCATGTTAAAATGACTAAGTGAGATAATTGAATTTTAATTAATTTATAGGCCTCCACAATTGGTCTTTAAGTAAGGTGTATGTTGCTCGTAGGACCTTGGGAGTCTCCCCCTAACGGGTGCAACATTCACGAGCTTACTAGTTAAGACTTCTAATAAAACTGTTTTAATCTTTAGATGAAGTGTGTGATCTTCCCTAACGGATGTGTCATCCATGAGTTCATTAGAAAAGAATAATTCAAGATAATTGTTGTTAAATTGTGGTCATCACTTAGATGTGAATTTTAATATAACCCCCTAACGGGGTCACTATTCTAGTTCACATGGCCAGTTAAAGTTCGACTGTTAATTTCATTCGTCATAAGGATAAGTTGACGTGCTATTGAAATTAAAGACTGAATGTCTGGTCGATGAATACATGTGTAAACGACCACCCTAACGTGGCTTGCATATGTGTTTGTTGGGCTGTTGGAGGTTGTGTTGAATAATGGTTTTGAAGGTTTCCAATGTTTTATGCTTCAAACTTATGTGATTCATTGCTTGCATTTTTTTTATTTCAGAAACATTATGGTGACATTCAACCCACTTATGGTTATCTTAAATCAAAATAAGCTTATTGGTCAAAATTACTTGGATTGGAAAAGAAATTTGGACATTGTCCTAGTTGCTGATGAGTACAATTTTGTGCTCGATACACCTGCTCCTGCCCCTTTTGGAGCCGAATCTACTGAAGAGCAAAGGGAGGCTCATAAGAAGTGGCACAAGGCTGATGAGATGGCTCGTTGTTACATTTTGGCCTCGATGTCAAATGTTTTACAACAGCAGCATCAAAATATGCCTAGTGTCGCAGCTATGATGTTGAGCCTCAAAGAGCTTTTTGGTGAGAAAGATAGGGCTGCCCGCTTTGAGGCTATGAGGAAGATCATGTCAACCTCTATGCCAGAGGGAGCGTCCGTGAGGGACCACGGTCTCAAGATGATGGAATATCTAAATGAGATTGAGGTCCTCGGAGGGTTAATCGATAATGACACCAAGATCGATATGATCCTACACTCGCTCCCAAAGTCTTTTGAGAACTTCCGTGTAAACGCGATCATGAGTAAGAAGGATTATACTTTAACCGAGCTTCTTACAGAATTGGTCGCTGTGGAGGGTCTCATGGGTAAACGACCACAGGCCAATGTTACTATTCAGGCTGGACCTTCTTCGTCTAATGGCAAGAAGAAGAAAAAGCCTTTACAGAAAAAGGGTGGTGGTGAAAGCAGTGCGAGCAAGAAACTAGCGCCTTCTGGTGGCGTGAAAAAGCCGAAGGGTAAATGTTTCAAGTGCAACAAGACGGGACATTGGAAGTCTGATTGTCCTCTCCTGAAAAAGGATAACTCTGGTACGTCTCTCTCTTTAGTTGTTGAAACATGTTTTGCGGCTTGTTCTGCCTTTTCTTGGGTAGTAGATACAGGAGCCACTGACCATGTTTGTTACACCTTGCAGGGGTTTCTGCAGACAAGGGAACTGAGTGAGGGTGAGATTACTATTAGTTTGGGCAATGCTGCGATAGTATCAGTGGTTGCAGTGGGAGACGTGCACTTATGTTTTTCTAATTCTGCTTTAGTATTAAAGAACGTTTTATATGTGCCGAATTTTTGGAGAAATTTAATTTCTGTTTCGAAGTTGTTTTTGGATGGATGCTCAGTTGTTTTTAATGACAATATTGTTATTATGAGAAATGACTCTTTAATCTGTTCTGGCACGTTAGAAAACAATTTTTATAATATTACATGTGCATATCATAATGTGACTGAAGCTCATTCATCATCATCATTAAATAAGAGAAAGGAACCTTCTAAGTTGAATCAAACATACCTTTGGCATCTAAGATTGGTTCGTGTCAACCTAAGAAGGATTCAAAGACTAGTAAGTAGTGGGTTTTTGGAGTCTCTCCAAGTGGAACCATTCTCAGTCTGCGAATCCTGTTTGGAAGGCAAGATGGCCTCGAGGCCTTTTAAGGCCAAGGGTAATAGGGCTAATGATGTGTTGGAATTGATTCACTCTGATTTGTGTGGGCCTTTGACTGTTCAAGCTAGAGGAGGCTTTGAGTACTTCGTCACTTTCATTGACGATTACTCAAGATATGGATACATCTACCTGATGCGCCACAAGTCTAAATGCTTTGGCAAGTTCAAAGAATTTAAGGCAGAAGTGGAGAACCGTCATGGTAAGAGTATCAAGGCACTGCGTTCTGATCGTGGTGGCGAGTACCTTAGCAATGAATTTAGACAATACTTATCAGAGAACGGGATTAGATCCCAGCTCTCCGCGCCTGGTACTCCGCAACAGAATGGCGTGGCTGAGAGAAGGAATATGACTCTATTAGATATGGTGAGATCGATGATGAGTTATGCTTCATTACCTACCTATTTTTGGGGTTATGCCTTGGAAACAGCAGCGTACCTTCTAAATTATGTACCTTCTAAAGTGGTTCCAAAAACCCCGATTGAATTGTGGTCTGGGCGAAAGACTAGTCTAAAACACATTCGGATTTGGGGTTGTCCAGCACATGTGCTGAACAAGGAAGCTGATAAGTTGGCACCTAGAACTGAATACGGTTGTTTGTAGGATACCCTAAGGGAACGAGAGGTGGTTATTTTTATAGTCCTAATGATCAGAGGGTGGTGGTGAGTACCAATGCCCGATTTTTAGAAGAAGACTATATGAATGAGCATAAGTCCAATATTGAGATCATTCTAAATGTGTTGAGAGGAGACAATGGCACACCGAGTGTGCAAGATGAAATACCACAAGAGACTGCACAACGTGGCGACTCTGATGAACCTTTGTATACATTGCCTCGTCGTAGTGGGAGGGTTGTTCGCCAACCTGATCGTTTCATGTTTGTGGGAGAGTCTATGGACTTGATTCCAAGCGATGAACATGAGGATAACAACCCCTGGACATACAAAGAGGCAATCAAAGACAAAGATGAGAGTCTTGGCACAAGTCCATGGATTCAGAAATTGAATCTATGGATGCTATGGAAGTGTATGACCTAAGTGAACTTCCCCACGACAAGAAAGTCGTTAGGTGTAAGTGGGTCTACAGACGTAAGAGAGGGTCTGATGGGCAGATTACTGCTTTTAAGGCACGGTTGGTGGCAAAGGGTTTTACCCATAAAGAAGGAATCGACTATGACGAGACCTTCTCACCAGTAGTTATGCTAAAATCGATCCGGATTCTCTTATCCATAGCTAATCACATGAACTATGAGATTTGGCAAATGGATGTCAAGACAGCTTTCCTTAATGGAAATTTGGATAAGGACATCTATATGCAGCAACCCGAGGGTTATGTGAAGAAAGGCCAAGAGCATCTAGTCTGGAAGCTGAAAAAGTCTCTTTATGGGCTAAAACAAGCTTCCAGGTCTTGGAACATACGTTTTGACGAGGTGGTCAAATCTTTTGGATTTGAACAATGTCAAAATGAAAGTTGTGTGTACAAGAAGAGTGACAGATACGTAGTGGTATTCTTAGTACTATACGTAGATGATATTCTTCTCATTGGAAACAATGTGAAAGTATTATCAGACGTAAATGTGTGGCTTTCAGAACAGTTTCAAATGAAGGATATGGGAGAAGCATCGTACATTCTTGGTATTAAGGTCACTCGTGATCGAAAAAAGAGAATGTTGTGTTTATCTCAAGCGTCTTACATTGATACTGTGATTGCTCATTTTGGCATGCAGAATTCCAAGAAGGGTGTACTACCTTTCAGACATGGAGTCCCTCTATCTAAAGATATGTGTCCTAAGACACAGAAGAAGATAGAGGAGATGGTTAAGGTTCCTTATGCTTCGGCTGTAGGAAGATTTATGTATGTGATCCTGTGTACGAGGCCTGATATTTGCTATGCAGTCGGCATGGTAGCAAGATATCAGTCTAACCCTGGTCAAGGACACTGGACTGCTGTTAAGCATATTCTCAAGTACTTGAAAAAGACTCGAGATTATATGCTAGTATACCAGTCAAATAGTTTGATTCCTTTGGGTTATACCGATTCAGATTTCCAAACTGATCGAGATGAACGGAAGTAAACCTCGGGTTATGTGTTTATGCTGGGAGGCGCAGCCATAACTTGGAGAAGTGTGAAGCAGAAATGCATCGCGGACTCCACTATGGAAGCCGAGTACGTAGCTGCCTCAGAGGCCGCAAAGGAGGTTGTCTGGCTGTGTAATTTCTTTCTGGAATTAGAGGTATCTCAGAGTATGCCGATATGTATCACTGTTTATTGTGATAACACGGGTGCAGTGGCAAACTCGAAAGAACCTAGAGCCCACAGAGCAAGTAAACACATAGAGCGAAAGTACCACATTATACGAGATATCGTAAATCGAGGAGACGTGGTTGTAGCTAAGATTGCGTCGTTGGATAACTTGGCTGATCCTTTCACAAAGACGTTGGCAATAAAAGTCTTTGAGAAACATGTAGAGGGTATTGGTTTACGATGTATTACAAGCAAGACTTTGAGTATAAGTGGGAGAAATGTTGATGTCTTTATGTGTATACTAAAAGTTAAGCTTTAGTATGAGTGGGTGATTGTTGGTGTATACTGTAAAGCAAACTTTTAGTGGGCTTTTGTGACGTATATTCGATTTCCTTTTTTATCTGAAATAAATGGTTTTTCACATTATCGCATTCTTTGTGATTACTTGTATGTCTGCTTATCTTGCATTGTAGACGATGTTGTGGGTTTGTAGTCACACAGAAGATCACATTGTCAGTTCCTTGTAAGATATAAAATGTATTCACAACTGAGATAGTTATGGACAAAACTATTGGTTTAAGTTGTAGTGTAAACTTGTTAGTGGTTTGTCTTGGCCATTAGTTTATACTAATGCGCTGAGGCGTATTGAATGGATCACAGGTAAGACATGTTCTTTTATTCTGATTGTTATGAAGAACTAGAGGTCTTGGTGACTTTTATGATTCTTAACCCTAAGTGTGATATTTAGATGTGTGGGGTGCTTGTTCACTACTTTGATGTACCATAAGTGAGAATCTTGGTAGATTCTTCATGCTCCGTACTTTGGGTAGTGGCATCGCTCGCATGATGTCTACTTATTGGCATTAGGGCACCGTGTCCTGTACATCCAGGCTGATGATGTCCCCTTGAGGAAACTCAGAAAGGATTGTCGTATTAAACCCTGCAGGTGGATTTAATCCGTACGACAACAAGGTTGAGTGGTACTAGTCAAGGAATTATAGAAACTAATTATTTAAAGAAGTCAGAAGCTTTAATAATTAATGGACGTGCGATATCTTAAACACGGGGAATTATAAAGTCTAATAGAAGCCCTAATTCAGTTCGGGATAGGACGGGAGTGCAACATTAATTCTCTAGTGGAATGAATTAATGTTCTCGGGCCAAATTATATGTTCTGGGCCGAACATAAGAGTATTTGGACCTGTAAGAAGCCCAAACCCTATACCTTCTAATGGATCCCTAGTCTGGCCCATGAACTTATGGAGATTATAAATAGGAGCCTCAAAATAGTTTTGAAACCCTAGCACACACGAAATTGAGAAAATGGCTAGGGTTTCAAGGAGACGAACTAAAGGCAGCCTTCTCCACGTTTGATAGCGCGCCGTCCACCCGATGTTCGAACAAGGTTGGGAGACAGACTAGAAGATCCGTAGATTGGAATCAACGCCTCGATCTTCAAAGGTAACAAATCTAAACTATGCTTTAGATGCATTTTTTTTGTGTTTCAATTCGTTTTATACGTTTGGTACCCAACAACGAACCTGGTGACGGATCGCCTTCGCCGGCGTATTCCAGCAGGAGTATGAGTTGTAGCATATATGGTAGTGTCTTGGCTTATGTTTTATCTCAGCGGTTGAACGATCAATGGAGAGGTTCAGGAAATAGGCTTGGCACGAGATCGAAGTGATCTGGCCTTAGTTTTCACATGAATATCAAGAGGAATGGAAATAGTACGAGTAGAAATACTAACCATTCCAGTCGACTTGTCTGGTGATGGACTCGACTCAACTCTCACCAGTCGATATGTCTCTGCATCCTCAGCTACCTTCTCCGAATCTTCATCCGACTCCGTTTCCTCAGAATCATCAATCGGATCAATCATAGCTTCATCCGACACATAGTTTACCAAAGCTCCACTGGTTCCAGCTTCAGCCTCGTCTTCTTCAGCATCAGACGGAACCGCTTCCAACATAGTATCTCTTGGGTTTATTCTTACTTGCCCACGCTCCAAACCTCTTTACTTAGCTTGTCTATCGAGCGCGTCTTTCTTCAAGTAATGTTTCAACACATGAAACGGCTTGTTCGGGAGTAAGACGGGTAGCAAAATACTTAACTTGTTGCCAAAGCTTACAGCAGCAGACACAATCCATTGTCCAGCATTAGTGTCTACCCTGACATTCTTTTCGAAATACATCAGGCGATCCAAGAACAACCTATACCAATTTCCATCCGTGATGCCATCATAGATTACGGCCATCACTCTCGCCTTTTGGAGAGTTACAGAATTGAAACTTCCTGTTACTCCGAGTAACATCTTACTGGCTATGTCAAGTAGGGTTTTGTACTTGGGCAACAACTCTTTCTTCTTGACAGACGTAATCTTACCATCACGACCTAACTTCAACTTATTTCCACAGAAGATGCTTAGATACCTCAACTCTTGCCCTGCTCCATACATTTCCACATTAATCGAACCCGAAGGTAATTTTAATGTTTCGAACAATACTTCTCGAGTGATTTCCACTCTGCTTCCACCAACAAAGGCTTCGATGGAGTCGCCTTGTCGAGTAGCAGTGGCGAAGAATTCTAACACCTCCTCTTCATAGACGACCTCTGGAAATGCTTCCAAATATGGTCTCAAACCACATCTTAAGCACTTGATTAGGATCTCTTTGTTATCGTCAGAGTGCCTTCCATTGAAGAACACCGAGCTTTCAACATGCACTTTTCCTTCCGAGGTATATTTGCCTAAATCAAATGTGGTTTGCATGTTATTAGAAACGTCAAACATAGATACGATCGACATTGTGAGTGAAATGAGTAAGGATTAACACACAGAATGCGAATAACAAGAGAGATTTGATTGCTTGAAAGTAGGATAGTAAGGTGAATTGTGAGGAGTGTTTTTAGGAAAGATCAGTTTTGTTAAAACTTAAATTTTGAATAAACGGCCACGATTAACTTGTTTGATCTAACGGTAGAGACTCTTGGCATTCAGTTATGTAATCGAGAGGATAATGTGATTTGGTATTGTAAGTTTTGGAATCTGCTCTTTCTATTGGTTAGTTTAGGGGAGTGTACTCATCTGACCTATTTGAGTAGATTTTAGGCGGGAACTGGGTGTATACACCTCATTAAATGGAGTGTATAAATCCAGTTTTAGGTTTTCCAAAATTTCGCACTATCAAATTATAAGAATACCTTTAATGTACTTAGTGAATTTAAATCACAAGAGTACTTATCTGGTCTGTTCGAGTCTATTCAGAACAGACTAGTAGACTTCATCTGCACTAGACGAGTTCCCCCTTCGACTGTGCTTTGTCTGTCTGAACATCGAATACCAACATGTACATGTCTCATCTTGTCCGCCGTATGAGAGTAGATACAAGTAGTAAAGTAGAATAAATAAATTGAATATCAATCAATTACAGTACTTCAAAGTTTCGAACAAGATGACTTTTAACAAACTTAAGAGTCAACAAAAGGATATTTAAGAAATCACAGATTCCCCCTTAAATGTTTATTCCCTTAGTATTACCCTCAACTTTACCAGCTTCCTCATCGGGTTATTTGGTCATCTTGTCTGACCTTGTATACCTGACTTGTTGACGAGTAGATGAGTGCTCTGTTTCTGTGGTAACTTGTATGTTCTCCTTACTTCTTAGTGATGTACTTGTCTTGTTAGTACATAACTATATACTAGTAGGATCAAGATCAATTAGGCCTAGACTAATGCATAACTCACTAAAACGAGCTTCAGCCAATGGTTTCGTAAAGATATCAGCTCTTTGAATATCAGTGTGAATCTTTTCCATGCGAATGTTCTTCTTTTCTACATGATCACGAATGAAATGATGTTTCACATCAACATGCTTACAACGTGTGTGCAAAACAGGATTTTGTGTAATAGCAATAGCACTGTTACTGTCACAAAATATAGGAACATTTGATTCGCAGATATTATAGTCTCTAAGTTGTTGAATGAGCCAAAGTAGTTGACTACAGCAGCTACCAGCAGCCATGTACTCGGCTTCAGTAGTAGAGGTAGCCACACTAGTCTGCTTTTTCGAAAACCATGAAATGAGTTTTGTGCCTAAGAATTGACAAGAACCAGAAGTAGATTTCCTATCTATTCTACAGCCACCAAAATCAGAATCAGAGTAGCCACTTAGGGATAAATCATTATTCGAAGGATACCATATACCACGATTGATGGTTCCTTTAAAATATTTCAGTATCCGTTTAGTGGTTTCCATATGACTCTCTTTTGGATTAGCTTGGAATCGAGTACATACGCCAACAGAAAATGCAATATCAGGTCTACTAGCAGTTAAGTACAGTAATGAACCAATTAGACCACGATAATATGATTGGTCAGCACATTTACCGTTCTCGTCTGGATCCATCTTGTAGGTGGGTAGCATTGGTACTCCAGAAGATTTGCAAGTTTTAATACCATACTTGTCTAGTAGATTTCTAGTATACTTGGCTTAGTTTATGAAAATTCCATCGGGAGTTTGTTTTACTTGAAGTCCAAGAAAATAAGTCATTTCTCCCATCATTGACATTTCAAACTTACTTTGCATGAGTGTTGAAAAACTTTCACTCAGCTTTTTTGTTGGGTGATCCGAAAATAATATCATCCACGTAAATTTGAACAAGTAGGATATCCTTACCTTCTTGTCTTCTGAACAAGGTTCTATCGACCTTACCCTTGGTAAAACCATTTTCTAATACAAATAGAGAAAGAGTATTGTACCATGCTCTTGGAGCTTGTTTTAGTCTCTATAAGGCTTTCTTCAACTTGTACACTTGGTTGTCGTTCACCTCGAAACCTGGAGGTTGTTCTACATACACTTCTTCCGCAAGAATACCGTTAAGAAATGCACTTTTAACATCCATTTGATATACAGTAAACTTCATATAAGCAGCATATGCAAGAAACAATCGAATGGCTTCTAGTCTAGCAACAGGTGCATACGTTTCATCATAATATATGCCTTCAGCTTGAGAATAGCCTTGGGCTACTAGTCTAGCCTTATTTCTAACGACTACATCCTTCTCATCTTTCTTATTCTTGAAAATTCATCGTGTGCCAACTATATTGTGATGTGCACGCCTATCGATAAGTTTCCAGACGTCGTTTCGAACAAACTGGTTCAACTCGTCTTGCATAGCGATGATCCAATTACTATCAGCCAATGCCTCATTAACGGTCTTTGGATCGATAGATGAGAGGAAACAACACCAGAAAAACATAGATGGACTCGGCTATTCTTGCGTCTCAAAGAGTTGTCGTCTGGTCTTCACACCAATAGTAGAGTCACCAATGATATTTTCAGTATTATGAGCAGATTTCCATGTCTTTCTAGTCTTAGCATGCATACTATCATCATCTAGATCAGCTACGGCATCATGCATTTCAACATCATTTGTATCAAAAGATATAATAGGAGTAGACGAGTCGACTAGAGCAGGCATGTCAACTGGTCTAGTGGACTTACCTTGAGCACTTACCTTCTCCTTATCATCTGACTCGAGGGCTTTCATGAATGGGTTATAGGCTTGAACAGATTCGTATACATCTGATTCTTTATCAGTTTCGATTGATAGATCGGTTACTTTCTTACTGATCTGGTCGGTAGACGAGTCCTGTCGAGATTCATTGAAAACAACATGTGGTGTTTCTTCCACACATAGGGTAGAGTAGTTGAATACTCTAAATTCTTTGCTAGTCGGGGAGTATCCTAAGAATATCCCCTCGTCTGCTTTAGCATCGAAAGCATTCAACTTACTTTTCCCATTGTTATGGATGAAACACTTACAACCAAATATATGGAAATAAGAAATTCTGGGTTTTCGACTTTTCCATACCTCGTAGGGCGTCTTACATAGTGCTTTATTGATAGCACTTCTGTTCTGGGAGTGGCATGCAGTATTGATTGCCTCTGCCCAAAACTTTTGAGGAGTATTATACTCAGTCAGCATGGTTCTGTAGGCCTTCTTAAGAGTTCTGTTCCTTCGTTTTGCTACTCCGTTTTATTGGGGTGTCCTTGCTGCACTAGTAAGGTGCTGGATACCACGTTTAGAACAAAAATCTTTGATATAGCAGTTAATGAATTCAGTACCCTTGTCACTACGTATCTTGACAATGGACTGATTCTTCTCAACTTGAATCCTCTTCAACAGATCAGGTAGGAGAGTTTGTGTATCACTTTTCTTGTGTAAGAAGACTACCCAAGTGAACTTAGAATAGTCGTCTACCACAACAAGTGTGTACCTTCTACCATTCAAGGTTGGAGGAGTGATTGGGCCATGTAGGTCCATATGTAGTAGTTCAGGGACTCTACTTATTGAGAGAGTTGGAATAGATTTAAAGGAACCTTTTACCTGTTTACCTTTCTAACAAGCATCGCATACATGTGACTTGTAATAGATTTCGTTGGGTATACCTTCAACAAGGTAGTCTCTTGCAATCTTATTAATCACCTTAAAGTTCATGTGACAAAGGCGTCTATGCCAAAGCCAACTGATCTCTTTAGGATTTTTTCTAAGAAGTCAAGTGTCCCGCGGACAACTATTCCAATGCACAATATACACGCTGCCTTGTCTTATGCCGACGAGCAGTACGGTATGAGTCCTCTTGTCTATGATTTCGCACTTTCGGCTTTTAAACTGCACTTTCTAACCTCGATCACAGAATTGTGAAATAGATAATAGATTATATTTCAAACCTTCCACGTAGGATACGTCTTGTATCTCTACTTCTCCATTTCGAATATAGCCAAAGCCTTTTGTAATGGCCATAGAGCTATCACCGAATATAACCCTGGGTCCTTCTTGCTCGCAGTAACTCGATAGAAGAGCCTTAGTACCAGTCATGTGGTGCGAACAACCACTGTCAATGTACCAAGTTTCTCCTACTGAGTTACCCTTCTTATATAAGTCGAGTCGACCCTGCAATGATGATATTTAATAATTTAGGTACCCTCCTTATCTATTGGGGTCCTGGGGGGTTAGTAGAGTTCAAAGGAATCCAAATATACATAGGAGTCCTGAACAGGTTTGATCTCTTAAGCTTTCTACCATGCTTGTTACAGAATAAGACCCGATTGTCCTTGTCTGGCCTATCATCAGACCTTGGGTCTACTCGTCTGAGGTAGCCTTTCGACTTGACCTCTACTTGAGTAGGCATGGGTCTTTGATAGTCAGAGTAGGGCTTGTATGCATTTGGGCCATACGGTTTATAGACATGTTTGGGTCTTTCCTCTCCAATGGTATCATAAGATAAAGGTGGAGGATATAAAACAGGTTTAATACGATATTTGGGAGCCACATTCCTAGGCCTAGACGAGTAGAGCTGAGACTGCCTTATGAAAGGAGGTCTAGGCTCTTTCCATCTAGTCTGTACTTGTCTAGAACTCGTCTCCTCAGGATACCAATCCTCGTATCTGACCTGGTTTGGTCGTCCACTACTAGTGGTCCTTTTTCGACTTGTCTTAAACGGAACAAGTCTGTTGTTAACATTCCTTTTACCACCTTTGGCAATTGGAGTGTTAACTCTAGTCTGTTTATGTACAGTGCCTTTGGATGTCATTCTAGTATCGTATTACATTGGTCTTTTGCCTTTATCGTGTGTCAAAGAACTTGAGCTAACATCAATAGGTTTCTCAATGACTTGAGTAGGCGAGCCAGGTGTATATGCACCCAACCCTGTCTTGTCATCTGGAGCCCTATACCTATCTGACAATTTTTGATTAATAATTGATGAATTAATCAAGTCAGTAAGTTTAAGGTCCAGATTTACGACCTCAGTCTCTAAGAACTTATTGCGTTCTTCAAGCTTTTTGCACTTGTTCTTTAAAACATTGAATTCATTCGTCTCAGTAGCATGTGTCTTAAGTAGGTCTTGATACAACTTGTCTGTCAACGCACACTTGTCTTTGAGTTGTCTCAACTCTTCTGTCAAGCATTCGTTTAGGACTGTTATATTAGGATCTACTTTTGACTGAGCTTCCTTAAGATCAATGATTTCTTGTTTTAAGATGATGTTCTTGTCGCTGACTTCAATGAATGCCTTATTAGCAAGTAGGAGGTCTTCTTCAGTCACGCCAGTAGAGTGATGAAGACTACTCCCTACTCCACTGTCGGCAGTATCACTTTCATCAGAATCTGATTCATCACATGATTGAAAAGAAGTTACAGATGATACCTCTTGTTCAGTTTTCGCCATGCAGCATAGGCCATCATCCACTATGAATGCTTCTACTTCATCATGATCAGAAGGGTAACTAGATGAAGACAGGGGCAACTCGTCTGAATCCGTCTCAAAGTCATCATTAGCCATCATTGCCTTCTTACCCCTGTTGTATCTTCGTTCTCTTCTTGCTTTACGTTCTTCACGATCATCAGTGCTCAGGTCCGGACATTCGTAGATGTAGTGACCTGGTTCCTCACAGTTATAGCAAAGTGGATCGTTAGTAGACTTTTTCTCAGGAGAGTTATCCCTTCTCTTATCTCGTCTATCAAAACGTCTAATCTTCCTATCCTCAGAGTTCCTATCTCGCCTGTTTCCTTTCGAGACCTCAGCTCTCCTTTCGGATGAGTTTTGATCTTGTCTGGTCTCAGACGAGTCCTTGTTACCAGAACCTCTAAAGTCTTTGTAAAATTTCTTATATCTACCATATCGTTTGTTCAGCCTGTCGAACTTCCTAACCATAAGGTTCATCTGATCTTTCAGACTAAGATCAGACTTATCTAACTCGTCTTTTATGCTAGTTGTCTTAGTCTTAGACTTAGACCTGTCTGTTCTAGAGCTCTTAGACGAAGTAGACTTAAAGGCAACATTTTTCGACACATCATTCTCTCTATCACTACTGGCTATAGGATCATCTTCATCTAGATCGAACTCATGCGCCTTAAGAGTTCGAAACATTGTTTCAGCAGACCATTCATCAATGTCTTGAGTATTCTTGATGATCATCTTGACCATCTTCCATCTAGCATCAAGACTCTTAAGAATTCTCAAGTTAATTTTACGATTAGTATATGAATTACCCAGTACTTCCAAATCATTCATGACACGTGTGAAACGAGTATCTAACTGGTCAATATTTTCACCAGCCTTCATCTTAAATGATTCGAACCTCTGAACAGCAATGGACAACTTACTTTCCTTGATCAGGGTAGTCCCTTCACAAATCACAGCAAGTCGATCCCACATCTCTTTAGCAGTCTTACATTTTAATACTTTTCCCAGATACTCGTTGGGAAGGGTATGTAAAATGTAGTTCTTTGCTAAACTGTCCAAGTTGTTCTGCCTCATTTCCTCAGAAGTAAGTTCAGACCTGGGTTTAGGGACGAGCACGCCGACAGCTTTAGACGGGTCCAGGGCAGCAGTGTTTTGAACCATCGTGACGACTGGTCCTTCTTTAATCACAGACACCATCAAATCATGAGTTGAGCTGAAAATAGCTTCCATCCTCAACTTCCAGTAGTCGTAGTCCTGAACAGAGAACTTGGGTAGTTTATTAGCACTAATTTCCATTGCCATAGTTTCAAGAAGATTAGTATCAAAATGTAGCAAGAAAATCGAAGATACAAGAATTTCAAGAATGGTGATAAAAGCAAATACAATAAAAAACCAGGACTTCCCTCAAAGTCCGTAGGGGTAATCAAGAAACAGCAGTCCAATGAACTACTGCTCTGATACCACTTGTAGGTCCCTAGTTGAGTTTATAATATTGAGTAACCTAGGAAAATGTCTAGAGGGAGGTGAATAGACTTTTCAAAATCTTTCAATATATCAGAATACACAATGCGGAATTTATCAGATTAACAATGAGCCCAACAATTTATACTTAACTAATTTGAAATTGAACTTCTGTAAGAACACTAGTCTTGTCTATTCCAGATGCAGTTTTAATAAAAAGCCCAACAGTCTTCATAATTCGGTATGTACTATTCTCTACGTCCCGTGATTACTTGCACACTTTCCTTATTCGACGTCCCAAATTACTTACACACTCCGAATATAGAAATACCCCACAAAATTAATACCCTCACAACATCATTTTATTTTCAAATTTTTCAATACTTTTTTACCTACAAACTACAATTAACTTTACACCTCACTAAATCCTCTAAAATACCCCTCATTTTTCCTACCTCACCAACCACTACATTCTTTTTTCTTAAAAATCATGTCACGTGTCAAATGGTGCAAGTCATATTGGGACGGAGGGAGTAATCGAGTAACATCCTAGACTAAGCATTCATCATGTTAGGAGTTATGGTCAATAGTTACATCTTTTAGATTCTACCGAAGTATACCAACTTCCCGTGTAACAAAGACTTTTCTAGTTATTTATAGATAGTGAGATCATAGATATAGATTAGTTTTTTTGCAGTGTTCATACACTTAAACCATTTCAGATTTAATCTTGTATTAGATCGTAGTTTTCGTTGTGAAAGTTATTGTAACATTTCACATAACATTTATACCCACTCTTTGATATGTGAAGTTTTCTCCATGAGGCTCATATAGATTTTAAATTAAAATATATGTTAAAAGTATTTTCATCGTGTTTTTAATGTTTTAGTCTTCCGTTGTGTCTATTCAATTCTGATATTTTGTTAGTATTTTTGGTGTTACACAATTTGTCTCAACATTCAGTGTAACATCGTTCTATTTTTCCTTAAACACTTACGAGCACACTTTCAGGCCTTTAGTTCAATTCCTTTGTTCTCAGACTCTTCAGTGCCTTTCTTTCTATGTAGATCATGCTCATAGGCTTCGAGCTCTGAAAATACTTGTTGCATTGGCATAGATGAAAGATCATTTGTGTTCTGCATCATGACTGCATACACATTCCACTCAGAACTCATGCTTCTTTGGATTTTCGGTGCCACTTATCTCTTGGTGTATTCATTTCCAAGGGATTTGATTTCTTTCATAATATTAGTGAATCTGTCATCCAACTAATCAATATTTTATTCAGGTTTCTGTTAGGGTTATACTGGCAAGTATGCTTTTAGTGATACTTATGTATACAAACTGATTCTTGCACTTATAAATGAGAATAATATTTTTATCACTGGTTGCTTTAAATATAATGAATGTTAATTATTTATTGCATAAACGTTCAGATGTATTTTACATTGTAGACAATGTGGTGTGTAGAATATCACAGAAGATCACATTGTCAGTTCCTTGTATATAAGTACAATTGATTCACAACTTAGATGGAATTGAACAATCCATTGGTAGAAGTTGAGGTGTAAGGCTCGGGTTGGTTTATCTTGACCAAGAGATTACACTAGTGCATTATGATGTGCTGAATAGGACCTACAGAGAGGTAATTCTTCTAGACTGACTTAAGGAATGAAGAATTAGACCTCAGTGGTTGTTGATTTCTTAATCTCTGTCACTTAAATGGGATTTTCTGTAGTTAAGAAGTATTGCTTTGATTTATTATGGGTAAAGAATCAATTTGATTCAATACTTTGTATTTTGGGCAATATTATTAATTATGGGACAGATTGCCAAAATTAATACAGAGAATCGTGTCTTGGAGTGTCAAGTTGATTATGTCCCCTTGGTGGGCTCAGAAGGTTTATCATATCAAATCTGATCAGTGGAATTTATTTCCGGTATGATAATAATGTTGAGTTGTCCTTACTCCGAGGAATAAAAGATATTAATTAATTAAAGCATTCAGTAGCTTAAATTAATTGATGGACATTGAATCTTAAACACGGGAAATAATAACCGGGAGCCATATTTCGTAATATAGGTTAGGATGGATAGTGCAATATTAATTCTATAGTGGAATGAATTAATGTTAATGGGCTGGAAAAATGTTGTGGCTCAATATTGATTTATGGGCCCATTGGGAAGTCTAATCCTAATTCTCCTAAAGGCCCCTCAAGTAGCCCAATAAAAGTCTATTAATTAAGGTAATTAAAAGATAAGGATTAATTTCGTTGCAAGAAATTAAAGAGAGATATTTATGGAAAAATATATATGGAAATAAGAGATTATTTCTATATTATTCCAAGATAAATTGACCGGTCAATTTTTCTTTCTTATAAGAGAAGAAACATAGATTCTTTCTTATAAAAGGAGAAGAAAAAATTGGTACTCTTAATCACACAATACAGAAAAGAGAGATCTGTAATTTTCGAAATTACAGTGTGTGCAACAAGATAAAATTAATTCTTCCTTGAGAGTTAATAGTTCGTGAGATCTCCCACCAGGTCAACGGACTAGGACTTAGGGAATACTTGAGAAGGCAATTAGGTTGAAGTTGTTACTCTTCTCAACAGTATCTCTCTGATTCAAAGGTGAACACGTAATCCCTTAGTTCCGCATGTTTAGGGATTTAATTATTTTAGCGTACATTCATTACATGAATTAGTTAATTTAATTTGTTTAAATTATAAAATTAGATTTATGATAGTTCATATTTAAATTACGTCCCAAATAGATTCATGGTAATTTTAAATGAGTCTCAAAGGATTCCCGAGAGTCTCAAAAGATCCCTAGGGCATCTCAAAAGATTCCCGGGAGTCTCAAAGGATCTCTAGCGTGATGGTCCATAACCCACAAGTGCCAATAATTCCTCACAAAGGAGATGGGGAATGTGGTCCCATAATAATATCCCACAAAGGAGTTGGGGACCACATTGTTGGGGGACTATTATTGGGTATTGGGATTAATTTTCCAATAGTTTCATGGTTAATCGCTTATATTTCTGAACTACAACCTGAAACATGTTCTCTTTGACCTTGTTTGTTCCTTCACACATTAAAGTTAATGTTTCCGAGATCTCTTTGAAAATTGTGCAATGAACACTCTTCCCATAATTACATCTATATTGGTTTGATACAAAGTGTTCATTGCCACAAAGTTGATATTGTGCTTCTTTCTTTCATCACGGGTGAGCTCATCTTCATCTTTAGGAATTTTTTGCCTCCCATCTGCTCTTTGTTCAACTGTCACATGTGTTAGCTTTATTAAACACAAATGGACCTTTGGTGATCACCCTGAGCATTTCATCAAGGAGACAAGCTAAATGAGCTCTCATTCCTATCTTCCATAAATTATAGTTCTCAATTGGGAGCATATGTCGTTTCTGGTAAGAGATTTTGTTGATAGGATTGGTTCCCATGCTAGATGTTGGTCCCAAGTTGAGTTAAGATTGATTAAGCTAGAAAAAGTCTAGAGAGGAGCGGTTAATAGAATTTTTAAAATCTTTCAAAATATCAGAGTTTAATGCGGAATAGTGTTTTGAATAGTACTGTTCTTACTGGATTAGATCAGTACTTCCAGTTTCAGGTTTATACTCAACATATCTTTAGATCTTTAATATGTATGTTAAACAAATATAAATAGTAAGTAAATCAACACACAAAGATTTATAGTGGTTCGACAAATGTCTACATCCACTCTCACAACTCCAGTTGTGAAGTTCTATTAATCCGGGTTTCCGGTCCTGGACCGGTAAATTCTGGTTTTAGACCGGACCGGAACCCGGAATATTAAAAAAATTCGGACCGAGGACCGGACCGGAATCTAACCGGTCGGTCCGGTTCCGGTCTTTTTTCCGGTTCAATTTTATTTTGCACACTCCTAGTTGTTACTGCAAGGAATGAGGATATTTAGATGCAGAAGCAACCCGCAGATCAAATAGCAACACTTTGCCTTACCCTCTACTCAAATTGAAGAAGATGAGGACAATGTTCCTATTGCTTTGAGGAAAGCGTCTCGACACCCTGAACCAACATATGAGGAACGACGTCAAATAGAGCTGAAAAGGAAGCAATCTTACTAACCTGGATACAAGATTTAAGAAGAGGAAAACTCTTGAAAAGAAGAAGAAGCTTGTTGAAGAGCCAATTCCAGAAGGCATCGAAGACGATGTTGAGGAAGAAGATCAAGCTGAACTCCCAGAGCAAACAGAGCAGCAGATTGATGATTTCATTGATCCAATTCACAATCTAAGGTGGTTGAATCTAAAGAAACAATGACAGATAATTTATTATCTTGCACATAGATGGAGAGATCAAGATCAGCTGGCGGCCTTCAAATGTTTCGAAGGATTTCTTACAGAGAATGATGAAGAGTTCTTAGGCATCATAATCAAGGAAGCAGCTGAGAAGAACATCAACATACTCCTACCTGAATTTCCATGTTGGGAGGCAGCTAAAACTGTCAATTGAAAGAAGGACATGGGGGAAGCTGACTTGATTGCTGAGAACATTGTGCTTATGGAGAAGATTCAAGACAAGCAAGTTGTTCGCGAAGTCAAGAAGGGAGTATACCAAGCATTTGGCATCTACTAAAGACATTTTATATTCATTTGTTAAGTAATTATCTTGTATTTGTAATCTCAATTCATCATGCTCTGATATAATACAAGTACTTACTTTTTCAGCTTCAGACAACATCTCATTGTCTTCTTTAGAAGTTATTTGCTCTGTATTTTTGCTCGGATACTTTCTGATTCATATTATTTCTAACATTTGATGAATTTCAAATTATTAGCTAATTGATCTGATAACTTAACTTAGTTAGTTTTAGCTTCATTAAAAAGGAGGAAATTGTTGGGATATTAATCCAGCCCCTAATCTGATTGCAATGTATAAGTTTAGTTTTGATGGCCAAAACCATATCAGTAGAGTACAGGTTAGAATAATAATTTGTAATCTAGAAGCAAGTTACCTAAACTGTTTTACAAAGCTTAGAAGTATTGAATGTGTCTAAGTCTGAGGAATCAGTTGTATGTATATCAGCTGATTACTCATCTGTTTTAACACGCGCTTGCTCAAGACTTAAAGAGAAGAAGACTGAAGACTAGAAGACACTAGAGCTCATTCGTAAAATCAGATCTAAAGGTTGTTGTATACCTTATAGACTGAAAGTAACTATATGATAATCTCCATTCAAATTCAGAAGACCATTCAGGAGATATGAGCTCACCTGATCTTGTCGAAGAAGAGCCTCAAGAAGCATTAAAGTCAAGCTCATCTGAATTTCAGATGACATTTAGTATTTATAATGAACACACGTTGAAGAAGTGTGAGTTCATTTATGATACTATGATAGTGGAAGAAGAGGCATGATAATAGAAGACAAAGACAGTTCGTTCAAAAACTCGGTTGATGTGGACTAATGACAATTCGACAACAAAGCTACAGAGTTGACTTGAGCTAGGTCATTCAGGAGAAGTACGAAGCATTAAATGATTGTTACCATTTCTAGTAATGTCGTACCAGAAAACCTGCAAACATCAATTCCATGAAGATCTCGACCATACTTAGAAGATTTGCTTGCAACGGCTAGTTCCTCACCAACGGCTAGTTTAAAGCACCAAATCCTCTATAAATAAAACCCTTGTTCTTTGGAATAAGGTACCGGAAACCTTACAAGCAAGAACTCTCGTATTCAGCTGATATCAAAAGCAGCCATTTCTGAAATACTTTAAGTATCGAGTTCTTTAGAGCCAGAAAAGATTTCTTATCCTTAGCTCTAAGTTTCCGATCCTAAGCTTGCATAAAGAATCCTATCTTTAGTGTTTAGATTAGCAGTGTGTTTTTTAGCACATTGAGTTGGTTATTAACATCTCTTTACTTTATTTTTTAAGAACCTTTGTAAAGGATACTTGTTTCCTAACCAACAAGTAGATCCGTATCCTCAGAAAGTAGTTGAGGATCTTGATCACAAGTCTTCTCATGAGACTATAAAGCAGCAAGATTAGTGAATTTCTCTATCTGATTAGAGAGAGTGGACGTAGGAAATTGAGATCCAAACCACTATAAATACTTGTGTTCTTTATTGTTTTATTTACATTCTGTATATCATTCTCATTGTTCATACTTTGATAAAAGCATAGTTTTCAAAAGAGTCAAAATCCCAATAAGTATAAGTTTTATAAATCAGAAAATATCATAAATCAGTTGATATCATTCATCTATATTTAAAGTCGTTCTTTAAAAGGTTTTAATATCAACCCACGAGTCTAAACATTTAGGGCCTACACTTTTTCGCACCTTAATTGTTGAGATAACTTTCCAACTAACCAGTTGATTTAAGCAATCAGTAGGTTTGTTATCTTAATCTGCTATACACACTGGCACTCTTGATCAAATTATCTTATTTGCATTTAGACAATAGAGTATCTAACTCTTCTAATCGTCTCATCTAATCTTACACGCAAAAGTTTTAAAATACATAGAAAGTCTATTCACCCCCCCCCCCCGACTTTCACCATACTCGTTTTGGGACCAACATTTCAAATAGTTAAAAACCGCGGTTACAGTTTGGCTAATTTTCGCACCGAAATCGAACCGGTTATGGTTTTGAACAGGCGGTTTGGCCAGTTTGAGTTTTTTTTTTCGATCGTTTTTTGTGTGTTTTCCCTCTTTTATTTAAAAATAAACTACTACATAAGAGATAAGAGTGATTAGTGTGAAAACATAAGTTGAAATTAAGGTATTTATAGAAGAATATTAAAAATAGAAAATAGAAAAAAGGGGCAAAATCGACGAACCGACGGTTTAACCGCAGATTTCGGTTTTGAACTTCTGTAACCGAAATTGAACCTTAATTTTAAGGTTACAGTTCGATTTTCAAACTGAAATCGACAGTTCGTCGAACCGACGGTTGGAAATCAGTCGGTTCGTCCGGTTACGGTTTCAATTTTGCACATGTCTAGCACACACGCAGATAATAACAACTCTTACTTTCTATCAATTGATCTTGTATTATTTGACCCTTCCACGACTGTTCATGAAAATTTTCAAATTTCTTCTAAAAACTCGTCTGATTTCGGGACCATCCTACAACTACTCTCAATTGGAGTTATCAAAATAGATTACGTGAGGTCTAAGGATAACATATATAGCGGATCTGTTAACCAAAGGGTTGAAATTGAGAGTTAGTTTTGACGTCATCAAAAGGAATGAGACTAAAAGCTTTAGAGAAGATGAGTTGAGATGAAGGAAAGCCTTACCTAAATGATTGGAGATCCCAAGAATTAGGTTCAAAAGGAAAATCAAATTGTATAACTCGTAAATCATTGTCATATGGGGAGTAATCAAAACCTTAAAAGTCCATTGCCTAAAGATGTTACAGTGGTATATTGTGAGGATTAGCAAATCGTTATTAATGATTTAAGAAGAGTTATGAAATATACTCTTATAAGAATCACCTATGTAAGAGAGAAGTGGGGCCACTTCGAAGGGAATATTGTAAGACATATTCCTTAACACATTTACAAAACTAGGTTGATGTTCATGGCCAAAACGAACATAACCATGAGAACTGAGAGTTGATAGAAAGAACTTGAGTGGAGTGCATTATTATTTACACAAAACAGTTGACAGTTCACAAGGGAAGGTTCAAAGGGTGACACCTACCTATCCTATGCAAGTTTACAACATTGATTAATATCACCAAAATCTTTTGGTGTTTGTATCAATTTTTTTTCATGCGGGGGACTGTTGAAAAATGTGTTTCGAAGTGAGCTTCGATTCAATATCTTATTTGCCCATTTTGGAGTTGGGATGAAAAAGATTTTTTTTTTTTTAATTGTTGTAACCAAAATTTGGGTAGGGAAAAAACAAAGAGGTTTTTAACCCATATTGAAAAATGTCAAAGGAGGGAGTGGGTAATAAGAGTATGAACTTATTAGTAGCTTGTAAATATTACTCCCTCCGTCCATGAAAAGTAGTCTCATTTGACTTATATTTTTTGTCCACAAAATGTAGTCCCATACCCTTTATGAAAACTATCACCCTTTAATCATCACTTAATTACTCAAATTGTCATCAACTTTATTCACAAACAATCACTTTATTCACAATGGACCCTACAATACTCTTACTTTATCTACTTTATCTACATTTTTCTTAAAACATGTGTCCCACTCCCATGAGACTAAATTTCATGGACGGAGGGAGTATAATAATTATTTGTGATCTGCCGCGTACACTGATGTAGCACAGATTTGATAGCGGACGGACAAACTACATTTTGCCTAAAAAAAATTCTTAACTACTTAAATAAGTAAAGCAGTTTCGAAAATTAAATCAGTGAAGTTTTTTTTTGAAAATTAAACCTTAAATTAAATTGGTTGAACGTTACAAATGTGTAATTATTGGGGCAGTGACAATTTCGATCCATTTTAAAATTCAAGTGTTCAAATTTATTCGCCTGCACTAAATGGTTGAAGGTTACAACTGGGGGTTGCAATAGTTACATCCATATTTAATTATCATTTAAAATTCACATTTAGAGTGGTAGTTTTAGTTTTAGTTCTGTATCAGTTTTGGTCCAAAATTTAATTGCTACTTTATTACGGTCAACAATTACGAATTTAGGTCGGCTATATAAGATGATGCAACCTATCAGCTTGTAGACATGAAATATGGAAAAAATACAGAGATATTCCGGCAATTGCTACGTTATTTTGCATTCGATTTTGCTCTCGTTTATTTGTATTTCGGTGGTATTTTTTAGGCAAAATCTTGGTTAGCCTCAAGCAAGATACAGTACTAGTATTATTTCTTATTATCGTTCTATCCTGAAAAATAAACGTCCTAACTTTCACCAGCACTGAAAATGAATGATGTATTGGTTTAAGAAAAACGTGTGTACATGAGTCTCGATTCATTTATTTATTTCTTTTAAATTATTTTAGCCATCTACGGTACTCATTTTTAACCGGCATAAATCAGTCTCGTCCCGCCTGGTTGACTCTCCTAATTTTGAGACGGGGATTTATGTATGTGTCTTAATCTTAAAAATGTCACTACTATTTGAAATTCAATCTTTAAGATTTTTAGATAAAGTAAGAAAGCGACAGGAATTAAAACAAGAGAATTATCAATTCTGAGATTGTCACCACTTCCAACGCAACAAAAATCCACAACACTTTTATCCATTTTCAAAATGCAATAATTATTAATTAATTAATACTAAGATCCACACATGCAACATGGCTTTACCCTGTCCAAATATCCATAACGTTTGCTTAAAAAAGTGATTTAGAAGCACATGAAGGCTGATTGATTATTAAAAGAAATTTGAAAAACGAAAACAGAAGAAAAAGAACCCATCCGGCCATAAAAACAAAAGGCCAAACACATGTGGAGGATGGAGTAATATATATATATATATATATATATAATATTCATTACTTGATTTTTCAAATACAAAGTAGGAGTATTAGACTATTAGATAATTGAAAAAATGAATATTTAAATTATTGAACAATAAAAATGTTATTTATTTATTTTATTTTATGTGATTTAAAATTAAAGAAATTAACTAATTAATTGTCAATTATATTTATTTTATCAATTTTTTTATTTATTAATTTTTTTTTAGTGAGGTTAAGTTTTTTAATTTACATAATAATCCCTCCGTCCCACAATTACTTTCACACTTTCTTTTTCGGGATGTCTCACAATAACTTTCACACCCTTAAAATGGAAAATCCTTTATAAACTCAACCCTCACAATATCCTCAATTTTAAACAAATGTCATTACTTTTTCTTCACACATACACACAAGTCAACTCATTCATTTACTTTATACATAAAGTTTTACAAAATTATCCCTCAAAACTCCACTCATTATTACACTTTCTTAATATGCGTACCTATAAAAGTAATCTTGGGACGGAGGGAGTACTATAATTGTATGATTAATTGCAAACATGTTTCAAAAATACTAAATTAATACAAAAATAATCTTATTTTTATCAATAATAGTCTCAAACACGAAATATAATTCTTTTAAAGTTAATTTTGCAATTAAAATACGTACAATTACTTTTATATATATAAGTATCAAAAGTGCAATATTTTTTTTTAAACAACTTTTGCAATAAACTCATTATTAAAATGACTTGCGGAGTATTAGATTAATTTATCATTAATTTTACTTAATTTATAAAATTACTAAAAAAAAAATTTTAATATACTACCTCTGACCCCTTTAAACTTTACAGATTGTCATTCTGATGTCATACTTAAAGTTTTACATTTTTCTTTTACAAATGGGTGCCTCACCTAAAGTTTTACATTTTTCTTTTACAAATGGGTGCCTCACCTAAAGTTTTTGGGTACAATAACGGTATGGAAAATGGTCATACTACGATATTTCAGTATGAAACAGTATACCGATATACTCGAACATAGAAACCTTAATACTCCTTTCATCCCTGAAAAGTTTTCATACTTTCTTTTTTAGTTTGTCTCTCAAAAGTTTACATACCCTTAAATGGAAACAATTTCCTCCATCACAATATACACATATTTACCCTTCATGTCATTACTTTTGGGACTCACCATACACTCAATTCAACTACTTTATATATAAAAGTATATAAAAGTATTCATCAACACTCTAATCATTACACTTTTTCCTTAAACTTCGTGCCCAAAAAGCATCGCAAGCTTTTCGAGGACGGAGGCGGTATAATTTTTAATTAAAACAACTTAAAATTTTAAAACTTAAATAACTAATTTCGGTATGAAACAATGCTTCAATATTTTCAGTATAAATTGGTATACCAATAATTCGGTATGAAACGACGTTCATTATTTTTCAAATATGAATCGGTATACCAATATTTAGGTATGGTACTGTATACGATTATTACGATATGAAAATTTTCATACCAAAATTTCGATATATCGAAATTACGGTATAATATAAGTATGGTCAGACGTTCATTATTTTTCAAATATGAATCGGTATACCAATATTTAGGTATGGTACTGTATACGATTATTACGATATGAAAATTTTCATACCAAAATTTCGATATACCGAAATTACGATATAATATAAGTATGGTCAGTATGATTCGTTATACTACACCCAACCATCCCTAGTCCTTACGGCATGATGCCACTAGATTTGTTGAGCATTGCTGCCGCATTCGGTAAGTGTCACAAATGATTGGTTCTAATGTTGGGTTTTAACGTCATTTTTTAACTCCATCTCAGTCTTGGACTGCCATCAACATAGATTTTTTGATGGGATCTCCTCCACATGCAGGTGGATTAGATGGTACCACTATCACCCTCAGGATGAGGGTCAAATCAAGGTGGTCAACCGTTCATT
Source organism: Galeopsis tetrahit (assembly GCA_963675135.1). Lineage (NCBI taxonomy): Eukaryota > Viridiplantae > Streptophyta > Magnoliopsida > Lamiales > Lamiaceae > Galeopsis > Galeopsis tetrahit. The sequence continues at coordinate 40,113,016 of OY776122.1, forward strand.
AGGTAACTTGCTTTGTTGCCTTGTGGGAATTCTCATTGAGGGTGGAACAAATTTCTCATAATTTATTTGCTAGCGAAGTTTAAGGTTTCGTCCGTTTGAGGTGGTCTACACCATCATCCCTCGCAACCCAGTTGACTTGCCTACTCTACCACCTTTTGACACTCTCGATGCTCAGGTAGAGGGTTTGATAATCATGAATTGCACTTTATTTACTCCATGTTCAGACATCGTCTTGTGGATTCTAACACCCGATATTAAACTTAATGAGCTAATACTCATCGTCGGGCACTTGATTTCAAGGTTGGTGACTTTGTTTGGGTTGTCCTCACCAAGGACCACTTTCTAACTCATGAGTACAATAAGTTGTATGCTCGGAAGTTTGGTCCAGTTGAAATTGTGGAGGAGATCAATACTAATGCATACTAGACGAAGCTGTTTAGCCACATTCGCACATCCGACATCTTCAAGAATCATTACAAGAAAAATTATTTTTAGTTAAAGAATCTCTTCATTGTTACTTCTCTAATTAAAAGTTTTTAGTGACAAGAAATTGAAAATTAATGACAGGATCTGTCACTAAAAGACAATTTTTGTCATTAAAGACTTTTTGTTAGAAATATTTTCATACTTACATTTATATCCACTATTCAAGCATAATAAACAAAATGACAAAATTAATAAATTTTGGTGTTAAACGGTCAAGTGATTGAATATGACTTCACTACTGTACTTGTATCAATTTTGAAGTAAAATGATTTTTTTTTTACCTCAAATTAAGGCAGTGTTGTAGATGCTCTTATAATGGTGTAAAACACAGAGATAAGAGATAAATGTACACAAGTAGTACTACAAGGTTAATTCGGAAATAATGTATCAGTAATAAAGAGCTAGATGTTGTTTGGCCAATGATGTGGGGCTAATAAGGTAGTGAAAAAAGAGTGAAACAAACTTTGCAATAACATATAGTACTTCTCTCAAATATTTCTTCGTTTGGTAAATTGAAAGTGAAGGGAGAAAATTTATTATTTAAAAAAAATATGCTCCCTCCATTTTACTATATACTGTACTCATTTTTTATTTTGGGTTCTTCAACTATATATTATTTCATTCCATTTTAATAAACACTTTATCTACTATTTTATTATACTTTATCTATTCTATATATTTTTTTATTTCCATCACATCATTTGTACTAAGTTAATGGTTAATATATAGTGGAAAGGAGGGAGTAATATTGTACAGTTTGAACGAGTTTTAATGTAAAAATTATTTATTGATATTAAAGATGATAAAATTACATTTTAAGAGGAACAATATAGATTTTTTACTTTATTGCGGATAAATATTTTTATTAATGTATAAAAAATTATGACATGCAGTGTAAATAATAGATGTTTAATAAAGATTTTTAAAGGAGTAAAGAGTTTTTAACAAATGTTCATACAAAAGAATTAACAGAATGCTAAAATAATTTAGATATATACTAATAATATTGTAACTAGAGTAACATTTTTTTACTACAAATTTTCAAACAAACTATTTTTATTTTTTCGTAGAAATAAGATGTATACTAAGAAGTATTAACATTGTTGAACATAAGAACTAAAAAATTTATGTGTTTTTTTTCAGGGTAAGACATGATTCACATTGTCTTATAACATATAATCTTTTAAATACCATTATATCGTTGATTTAATATAGTTCCTTCGTTCCGTAATAATTTGTATAGATTGACTGACACACTTATTAAGAAAAAAAATAGTAGTGTGATTTAAAATAAAAAAGGGGTATTTTGGGTAATTTAATAAGGTGTAAAAATGATTTGGTGAGATGTAAGAAAAAAATATGGACAAAAAATGAGTGACAATTTTAAAAATATATAAAAAGATGTTGTGATGATATTAATTTTGTGGGTTATTTTCATATTAGGAGTGTGCAAATAAATTTAGGACTTTTCAATAAAAAAAGTGTGCAAATAATCACAAAACAGACCAGAGTTTTAATTTTCTTTTATATGATTGCACTTCGGGTTAGTGTGTTAGCTCTATACAAATTATTATTTTTTTATTTAAAAACTAATACTCTCCATTCTATTTCCTGTTTGGTCTTATAATCCATTAAAATTATACTCCTCCTATTACACAATAATTTTCACATTTTCTTTTTCATAACGTCCTACAACAATTTTTACACTAGGTTGGTTTGGTTTGTTTGATTAGATGGGATAGATTTTTTTATCACACCTAATCAAATGTTTGGATTGATGATTTAAAGCCCGAGATTAAATTAAGGTCCGGTTATTTTTTGCCTTTTATCCTCACTTGGCATAATAAATAGTCCTAGCATGGAGGTGAGTTAAATTATCCCATCTTTTTTCAAATTAGGGGTGGATGTGAAATTCTAAATTTGTCCTCCATTTTTTTTTAGAAAAAGAACATAAGTACATCTTGAATTAAACTACAAATAAATGGCATACTTGTCATTTATCAACTTATCACTATTATATTTAAAATTTAATCCTTCAATTCAAACATATACACAAATTCAATAAATAATCATTCAAACAGTGCAATCTCATTAAATCATATTCTAATATATATATTATGTCTAACAAACCAAACTAACCCTTAATGAAAAACTCTTTATAAACTACAATACAATTTTAGATAAAATGTCATTAATTAATTTTAACCTCAACCATTCATATAAGTTAACTAATTTTTTTAATTTAAACATAAAAATTTATAAAATTATCCTTTAAAATCCTATATTATTATATTTTTTAATATATACATCTAAATTATTATTGAATGGAGGGAGTATTAAATTGTATAATCGCGTGTGCACATAAAAATTTTGCCCAATAAATTATATAAAAACAATAACGTGTGTACCAAATCCAAGTTTAAGAAGAAATTACACTTTGCTATTAAAAAATTGCAGTCGTCGCTTTAATTAAATCATTCACCTTTTCCTATGAAGAAAACAAACAAACAGTTTACCAATTAGAAATACAAAGAAAAAAACTGAGGCAAACTGACACGATGAAATGCAAATATTTGTATACTTCAAATAATAATAATAATAATAATATTTGGCTCATCATTGCATTGATATTGGTAAACTAAAACACAGGGGAGAGTGATTCTCACTTGCTCACATACTGGCCGTGTTTTACACTTCAAGCATCGTTTAGGGTTTTCTACTCTCGGGCCTTCTTGGGTTTGGCAAAATATGGAGACAATTTGGGTTAAAAAATCTGAATTGGATTTGTGGTGTTCAAACTGGCCAATGGTTTTAGAGTTCATCCATGGTTTCCAACTCTATTTTTTGCCTATAAATTCAGGAAAGATGGCAAATGGAATGACACACATCCTTCTATTTCTTCTTCTGTACGACTGTTCATCTTCTTCTCAAAAAATGGATGTGGTTCAAAAACAAATGAGTGCATGCTCTATTTCTGAAAAAGAAAGCTCTAACACTTATGTCCAGGCAAATGAGCTGATCATTCCACCATCTTCGGTGGCCCTGAAATTTGTGTCTAGATGGTTTTTCAATATCACTGAGTTAAAAAAGCTGCTCATCTCCAGTTGGAACATTGTGTCGGACATCACTGTCACTTTGGTTGGGGATGGACTCTATGTCATCGATTTTAAAAAGAAGGCAGAGATGCAGGACATCCTTGGCATGCAACCATGGAACCTAAGGAGATCGATGATGGTGTTGAAACAGCTAGATGGATCGGAGTGTTTTGACAACATTAAGCTGGATCGTGTGCCTATTTGGGTCCAAATACATGGTCTGCTAGCACATGCAATGATAAAGACGACTGGAGAAAGAGTGGGGAGAGTGCTTGGTGATGTTATCAAGGTCGATGCTAAGGAGGGAGCAGTGGCGTGGGGAGAATCGCTTAGAGTTCGTATTTTGCTGGATACGGAGGCTCCTTTATGCCGTTTTACCAATTTCACTATACAAAACACCACGATCTTCATTTATTTTCGTTATGAGAGAATTTCTGACTTTTGTGTCTTTTGTGGTCACATCACTCATTCTGTTAGGGGATGTAGCAGGGTAAAAGATAGGGAAGAAGCTTGGATTGACAACCATAAGTTTTTTCCAGAGTGGCTGAAGGCGGATAAGCAAAAAAAACCAACAAAGGAGGACATGCAGCAGTTTTTTAGGCTTTTGGGCCTACAAGGGACTAACACAATGGAGGTAAATATCAATAACACTCATGATAGCAGAAGGGAGGTGAGGGACAAACAACCTATTAATCTGGAGAAAAGTGCAAGTGAGGAGTCTGAAAAAAGAAGAAAGGCAAAAGGGAAAGTTGTAATGGTGGATGATGGGGTAAATGAAATGTGGCAAATAGTTGAGCAGGAGGTGATGGGTGCTCAATGGAATCTGAATGATAATGTTCAAACCAAGCATAATGATAGGGAAGTTGTTTTTAACTTTCAGGACTTGATGGCAAGAAGGGAAGAAGGGGAGAGAGTTGTTCAAAGTGGGAAAGGAAGAGTGGACCCAAGGACAGGTTTGTTTCTACAACCTCTTAATTTTACTATACCTGCTGGATTTGAGCATAGAATTGCTATTGACCCATTGTGGGGAAAAGAAAATGATAATGGGAATGATTACCGTGTTATTCATCATGTGGGACGTAATTTCAAGTCTTTTGATTTTAATGATTTTGTGGAGATAATACATGAAGGTGAACAACCATATGTCCCTCTTAGAGAAGAGATTGGTCAAAGTGCTTGGGAGGAGAATGAACAGAATAAAGATGGCGAGCAAGGGCAGGATGATGTGACGAGTTTCTCCATTCCTGGTAACATGCAAGTTGGGAAGAAGCGTTTATGGAAGGATCATTCTAGAGATTTGGCTGATTTTGTAAGGGCGGAGACGGTTCGCAATGAAATTGATGGCCTCTTTTTTCTTAAAAAAGCCAGAAGTATGATTGAAACCTATGGGTCGGAAATCTCAATTCCGGGGGTGGTGGCGGAGGTTGAGGTAACTCAACCCCGCCGGAGGGAATGAAGTTTTTGTGTTGGAACGCACGTGGTATATGTAGTCTGCGTGCGTTCAGTAGGCTACGTAGGTTGGTTGCTTTGTATCGTCCGTGTTTACTTTTTATTTCAGAAGCAAAATGTACCACTTCTTTTGAAAATGTTATTAGGGTTCGTGTAGGGTTTCAGAATGTTTTCTGTGTTAGCTCGTCTGGTAGAGCTGGTGGCTTGGTCATTTTGTGGAATGAAATAGCAGTTTATGTTTTGTCGTATTCTAAGGGGCATGTTGATTGTTTGATTTCTGGATTGACAAATAGTTGGAGATTCACTGGTTTTTATGGACATCCAATACCCCACCAAAGATTAGCATCATGGAAATTGCTAAAAAGACTTAAAAATTATCTACCAACTCTCCCGATTCCATGGCTTGTTGGTGGTGATTTTAATGAAGTTCTTTATACTAATGAAAAGATGGGGGGTAATTGTAAAAAGGATGATAATATGGCCCAATTCCAAGAAGCAATACAGTATAATGATCTTCCATGTCTTAAAATGTATGGCTCAAAATTCACTTGGCACAATAGAAGAAGAGGGCAACAATACATTAAGGAAAAGCTGGACAGATTCCTTGCAAATAGAGAATGGATGGATATGTGCACTTATTTTGAAGCCTCTAGTTTGCAGTTTATGGGATCTGATCATAGGCCAATATTGATTGAATTTGAAGTGCAACAACCAAGAGTATGGAAGAAAAGGGATACTAAGCATTTCAAGTTTGAAAATTATTGGATGAAAGAAGATGGTTTTAAGAAGATAATCACCACTTCTTGGACAAAAAAGAATGTTGAGAAGCCTTTGAATGAAGTGTTGGAAAGATGTGGAAGAGTGATATCGGAATGGGCAAAAAAGAAGGGTGGCACTTTGGAATTCAGAATTAAGCAAACTCAAAGCAACATTAATAGAATTTTGGATGAAGATGAGTGTATGCCGGATATGTAGAAGGTTGGGATATTAGAGGATGAGTTAGCAAAGCTGTTGTCTCAAGAGGAGTGTTATTGGAAACAAAGATCTAGGATTTCTTGGCTCCGAGAGGGTGACAGGAACACTAAATTCTTTCACTCAAGAGCAAATGGCCGGCTTAAGATGAATCAAATAAGGAAAATACAAGATACAAATGGTGCATGGCTTTACTCGGAAGCACAAATTGAGAAAGCTTTTTCAAGCTATTTTCAAGAGCTTTTTATCTCAAACAGTCCATCCGATGATGAAATTTGTAGAGCAACTCAATTTCTAAATGTTAAGATGACAAGAGAAAAATCCAATGTGTTGGATTTGCCTTTTTCTAAACATGATGTGCTCAAGGCTGTTAGGGATTTGTCCCCTTGGAAAGCACCAGGCCCTGATGGCTTTCCAGCCTCGTTCTATCAAGATAATTGGGAAACTGTAGGTGAGGATGTATCAATGGCAGTGCTCAATGTTCTTAATGGCAAGGGATCACTAAAGAGCTGGAACCATACAATTATAGCACTTATACCAAAAATTGGGAGTCCATCTCTACCTCAGCATTATAGACCTATTAGTCTTTGCAATGTTTGCTATCGGATTCTAGCTAGAGCTATGACAAATATGCTTAAGTGTGTTTTGGGTGAGTTGGTTGATCAACATCAAAGTGCTTTTGTGCCAGGTCGTATTATTACAGACAATATACTTTTGACCTATCAAGGAATGCATTTCTTAAAATCTTCAAAGAGTAGGACAGGTTTTGCAGCTTTGAAATTGGACATGACTAAAGCATATGACAGAATTGAGTGGAGCTTTGTGTTGAAAGTGCTTCAAGCAATGGATTTTCCACCAAAATGGATCCATCTAATTTGGGAGTGCATTTCTACGGTCACCTACTCCATTAAAATTAATGGTTCGCTTTCTCAGTCCTTCAATCCTACAAGAGGTATTCGGCAAGGAGATCCTCTATCCCCATACCTGTTTGTATTATGTGCAAATGTATTCTCATCAATTATTTCTTCTGCCATTGATTCAAAGATGGTGTCAGGGTTCAAAATAGCAAGGGAAGCTCCCTCTTTGTCTCACCTCTTTTTTGCTGATGATAGCATTCTTTTTTTCAAAGCAACAAAGGAAGAGACTCAATGCTTGGGTAATTGTATTTACATATATGAGAAGGCTTCAGGCCAGCTGGTGAATAGGGAGAAATCCTCTATTACATTCAGCCCTTGCACATGCCAAGCTAATGTTGATCAATCAAAATTGATTTTGGGTATTAGAGACTCTCGTGGACATGACTTATATCTTGGTCTCCCAGCTATCATCCCCAAAGCAAAGAAGCTTAAGTTTGGTTACTTGACGGATAGGGTCCGGAAGAAGGTGTTATCTTGGCATCACAAATATTTTTCTGATGGAGGTAAGGAGGTGTTAATTAAAGCAGTGTTGCAAGCTATGACCTCGTATGCAATGTCATGTTTTAGGATTCCTGTGGCAATTTGTGCAGACATTGAAAGAATTATTGCAGGCTTTTGGTGGGGTGATTCTGAAATAGCAAAAAAGAAACATTGGAAAAAATGGTCTGATCTTTGTAAGCCCAAAGATGAAGGGGGTTTAGGTTTTCGAAGTTTGGTGCTTTTTAACAAAGCATTACTAGCTAAACAATTGTGGAGAATATTCACACAACAACATTCTCTTTTGGGTAAGATTTTTCAGGCAAAATACATCAAGAAAGCCAGACTAGCAAATTTGGAACTGGGCTCTAATCCATCTTTTGTATGGAGATCTTTATTATGGAGTAAAGATTTGGTGGATGCAGGAGCAAGATGGAGGGTTGGTAATGGCCTTGGCATTCACATTTTTAAAGATAGATGGGTATGTGGGTTAAAAGAGGGTCGGATTAGGTCCAGAATTGCAAGTGCTTCGGATGTTAACAGATTTTTATCAGAGGAAGGAGGCTGGAATGAGCAGCTAATAAGACAAGCCTTTCTACCTTATGAAGCAGATAATATCCTTAACACTTCAATCATTGGTAATGGAGGACAGGACCACCTGTTTTGGCCAGTGTCATCGACAGGTTGTTATACGGTGGCATCAGGATACAAATTGGCTCAATCTCAAGAAACAAATGGTGACAAGATTTCAGCAGCAGGACCATCAAATGTAGCATTTAATACAAGGGTTTTTAGCATGATATGGAAGCTGCAAGTGCCACCAAAAGTGAGAATTTTTGGATGGAAATTGATGCGGAACCTTATAGCTTCTGAAGGAAATCTAAACATGAACCATGTGCCAATCAGTCCTATTTGCAAGTGTTGTGGATATCATTGGGCAGACTCTATGCATTGTATATTTATATGCCATTTTGCTAAAAACACTTGGAAAACACAGGGCCTGTGATCAGATATTAGCATTGCAACCAGGTATGAATGCTTTGATTTTGTTTATTGGTGTGCTAATAACATGGAACAGGAGCAAATGTCTTTGATCATAATGATTGTTTGGGCGATATGGATTGAAAGATGCAACCATGTGCATAAGGAGAAGCAACTCCAAGCAGATGTTAATTGTAATATTGAGTATAATGTAAATTGGGCGGTCTCGTATTGGCAGGACTTCATTGCTATAAAGGGTGGTGGTAATACAAATGGAGACGGCTCTGAAAGTTTAAAGGATGGCATATATCCAGAAGAAGATGGTAATATACTATTCACGGATGCAGCTTTCAATGATGCTAAAAAATTATATGTTGTTGGATTTGTGGTGGTGTGTGATAAGAAGAAAATTCGGTTGGCAGGAGCACGACGTATTGACAATCCAAGTATTGTTTGTGTAGCCGAATTAAAAGCTATGAAAATTGGTATTGGAAAATGCAGTCAGCTTGGTATTAAAATAAATCGGGTATGCTCTGATTCTCTTGATGCAATTAAGGCTATTGCTGGAACAGTACAAGTTGGAGTATCTGAGGCAATAATAGTTAACAACATTCAGCTTATGCTTCAAAGAGAAAGGATTCTGGATTGCAAATATATCATGCGAGATAGAAACCGGGTAGCACATGAGTTGGCCAAAAGTTCTATAACCACTTCATATCCTCAAGATTGGAATGAAGATGATTGTCCACAATATTACAAGGATCTAATTTGTGAGCCCTCTCGTTGATGAGAGAATTTTTTTTATCCTTGTTTGTATTGTCAAAAATAAAATATATATATATATATATATATATAATAATAATAATAATAATAAGAACTAGTATTAAGCTAATGATCAAAATTAGCACTCTTCCCCCTTCTGCAAACTATAAGTTTCTCACTACTATTACGTAAGTGATTAAATAATGCATATTCCATATATTTTTTAAATAAATTTACACTTATTTTTTACACATATATTAATAAATATAATATTAAATGTACAGTGAATAATTGAAGTGAATAGTTGAAGTGAATAGTAGTAGAAAGAGGAAAATGTAAAGAATGGTAAAAAAGAGAAAAAAAATAGAGAGAGAGGTAAGATGAAAATTGGTAGAAAGAGATGGTGAATTTTATTAAATAAGGAAATGTAAATTTTATAGTGGGACAAATAAAAAGGAAAGTGTAAACTTTTTAAAGGAATGGGGAAGTAAAATACAAGTGATGTGATTGAAAAAGTAAAAAAAAAAAATTATAAAAGAAAAAGTACAATTAATTGAGTGATGTTATGTGTAAATAAGAGTGAACGGAAGGAATATAAATTTAAAAGATACTCCCCCCGTTTTTCTTTATACGATGTTTTAGAGTAATTTATTAGAATTAAGAAAGGGTATATTTATCAAAATATACCCTTAGGGGATGTTTACTTTGGGCTTTGGGTGGTTTTAAAAACCGGATTTTTAAAATCCTGGTTTTTGAAATCCCGTTGAATAGTAATATGAGGGCTCGTTTGGTTTGATAGATAGGATAGATATATTTGGATAGGATTTATTAGGATTGTTACTGTTCACAATTTGAAAATTTGAATTAATTTATATGTTTGGATTGATGGATTGTATTTTTAAATTGTATGTGATAAATCATAAACATCTGTTTGGATTGTGGGATAATATTGAATTTTCATGTCAAATTACAAAAATAACATTTATTTCATTTTTTTGTATTCACGTATTTATTCACGTATTTCTTTGAAATACTAATATGTAAGGATTAAAAAATCCCCTTTCACTACCCTCAAGAAAAAAAATCCCCTTTCACACCTCTCTTGTTTATCTCGCCGCTTTTCATTCTTTTCTTTTTCTTTTACTTTCCTAATGCAAATATGTGATGAAGATATGTTTTTAGATGATTTACAAGGATTATGTCAAATAAATTCACTACTTCAAGACTCTTCTCCTTCACTACCTTTCTGTGAGAATGAAACCATAAAAAAAAATTACAGCCTGAAGCCCTTGTTGATGAATTCGATTGAAGCCATCCACACGCAGCAACCGTCAGCTCGGTCAAATTAAATGTAAACCCTATCTTTTCAAATCTATTGTCATTTCATTTGTATAGTAAAAAATATGAATTTTGCAATAAATTTCCTTACAATTGATTTCTATAATACCCCCAATTTCTTGATCCTAATTCGTTTAATTGAGTTTTTAGAGTGTTTATTGTATGTATATGGGTATGAGCCCCCTATTTCCTTTTACTTGTGGCAATTCCTTTCACTTTTGGGTATTTTGTGAATACTTTTATGTGACAAACACGTGAAGGATCCATAGGTCAGTGAACAAGATTTTTTTTTTTTTGTAAGGATTCTAATGAGTCTAGCTAAGAAGCTGCAGGAGAATATATTCCATATTACTTTCTATACGTGCATCATTGTTGGTAAGACTAAGAAGCTGCAGGAGAATATATTCCATATTACTGTCAATTTTTATTACTTTCTATACGTGCATCATTGTTGGTAAGACTAAATAAGGTAGGTGACAAAACTTGATATAGACGTGTGAATATTTTCAGGCTCTATAAATGCACATGTTATCTTAGTTATTGTTGAGAGTTGAGAAAGAGTATAATTCAAATCCTTCTAAGATGAGTAAGAATATAATTCTTAGGCAAGAAGATTTCTTGTATGAGTTAACTTGGGATGCTAAAATTGACAATATCTTTGTCGAAGTTCTTTCCGACCAAGCTTTGATGGGTAATTTTGAACCAAACGGTACCAACTCGGATGCTATTGGTACCGCACAATATGTTGTTAATAAGTTGTGTGAGTCGTCATTCGACTACAACTTTTGTGCACGTCAAGTCCACAAGCTGAGAAAGAGGCATCGTGTCTTTTTTTGGCTGATTAGGCTTGATGGGGTTCACTACGATCAACCCACCAACCGTATACTTGCGGATCCTAACTTATTGAGGTCCATAGTTGAGGTAATATAATGGGTGTATATGGACTGTTAAAATTTTACAAGTAATAGTTTATTTCTCATAATATGTTCATGTTAAATTTTTTTGCTTTAATACATTTTGTTAAAATTTGGTGTAAATGTTGTCATGATTAAATATTGTAGGTGAATGCATTCGCCCAAGCTTACGAGACTAAAGGTGACTCATGTTGGGAATTGTTGAAAGTTTTATTTGGGAATTCTCAAGATGGTCCTTCTCAACTTGTTGGATTTGGTGTGGATGAGGATGTTATAAATATTTCATCCGATAGTTCAAGTGTGATTCGTGCACCAACTCGTAAGACAAAGAATGAACTCTCACTTGAGAAAACAAGTTCGTCAGCCGTTTTTGGGATGAACTTACTGAATTTCATAATCTTAGTTCTGATTCTGAGAATTCTCCATCTTTGAATACCGAGACTAGCACAACTAATAAGAGCTTCGAGTTCGAGTTGGGTACCCCCTCAAAGGATCCTCCACCTTCATGGATGGGTGTGTCTCCATGTAAGAAATAAAGTGATCTACTACTGCAACTTCACATGGATGGATGCAACAATGATGGTTGCATATTTTGACAACATTTGCGGCTATATTTTTATGCTCTTCTTTTCTATTAACTATCTAAATCGAATGCAACCGGTCATGGGGATGATCATTTTGTAGGGTTGCTTATAATATTATGTTTTTAATATTTTGTTTGTAATATTAGGTGTCTGTTATTTAGTTGTTGTTGTGTTTAATATTGAGTATCTAATGTAATGTAAGGGTTGCTTATAATATTTTATTTATGGTGTCTAATACTATGCTTTTTAGTTGTTGCATTTTAGGCTTTTCTAGGTTACTGGAATGATATGACTCTTTTTAGAAAATATATAACATTGTAATGACTTTATATAACTTTATTATACATCAAAAAATTCTAAAATATATAACTTGAAATTAAATAATGCATTTTAGGATTTTCTAGGTTACTGAAAAGATACGGCTCTTTTTAGAAAATATATAACATTGTAATGACTTTATTACACAACAAAAAATTCTAAAATGCAACTATGTAGCCTGATCTAATGAAACTATGTTTGACGACTCGGTTTTTGGTGTGGTGAGATAAAACAGTAAGCAAAATTGCTACTTGTTCCCCAATGGTTACATGACGTGTAGGTCTAAGACCACCTACATTTTCTAACAGGAAGCACAATCGATTGAAACAATCTCGGTTCATACGAAGGTGGTCATTACAAGTTTCATCACTAAAATTGACTAAATAGTGCATGTGTTGTAGTTGACGTGTAATGTGCTCCTTAATGCTATATCGTGACATACGGTTTATGTTCAACCTATTCCTCCATTGGCGTAATCTTATATAGGCAAATGTCATTAGAATCACAAAGACTTTAATATCAGTTATCAATTCAGTAATAACACCGAAAGTTGCCTCAAGCTCAACCACACCATCCATATTTCAAATTGGCAGCCTCCAACTAAATTCAAACACATATTCATAAACAAAATCCATTAGAATACAGTAAACTCCCCAACTCAATCCACATGTATATCTCGCTTATATATATATATGAAAAGGCATAATACAAATCACCAATCTTACATAATAATTACATTTCCAGAGCATTCTTTAAGATATGAGAGATTAGAAACTTGATATGCTCAAACAAACCCAGATTTTTTTCACTAAAATCACAAAAAATAGTGACTTCGGAAAATATGACAAAATGTTGAAGAAACAAACCAAAAGGAGAGATTCGAGTCTCGTAATTTATCTGAGTATAAACTTGGGCTTCAAATCGATACCTCTAACTTCTCAGGCCAAGTACCAGCGCTGCAAAACAAGAATGAGTGACATTAGAACAAGTTATAAGATTGAGTGAAGGTGAAATTGAAATCAAATCTGTAATGAAATGGGTAAAGGGTTTCATGAAGGCGAAAATTACCCTTCTCTCTTTTGCAAAAGACACGGTGAAAAAAAATTGAAAATAGAAGGATTTCAGCCTTTTATATGCAGTGAATTAGGGTTGCACTGTTATTAGGTATTTTTGTAATTAATGAAATGTTAAGGGTCGGTTTCGGGAATGTATTAGTAAGGCCATCAAACCTGATTATTAAACTTACCCCTCAAGCTGGATTAGAAATCACTCCATCAGATGATTAATTGGCGGGCCTAGATTATTCCTCGGGCTTTTTTCTTGCAAACCAAATATTAGATTAGGTAGTATTAAAGAGTATGTCTATGTTTTTCCTTTAAACCAAACATGGCCTGAGTGTTTCTTTTGGGTTTTGGAATAGTGGAAGATTTTACTTTATGTCAAATCAAGTTGTAAGATTGAATGAGTTTGTATTATTATATTATTGTTTGGTGAGATTATAATGATTAGTTAATTGTGTAATGATTAAATGTATTATATTATTGTATTATTATATTATTATAGTATTATTATATTATTGTTGAGAAAGAATATAATGATTGAAGTAATATTATATAGATATAACTTTATGTCAAATCAATATGTTTGATAAGGGTGGTTTTGAGTGGATTTTGAAAACCGGTTTTTAAATCCCGAAGTAAAACGGGTTTTGGATCTTGAAATACAAAACCTGGTTTTTAAAACCAAAAGTAAACAGGCCCTTAGATAATAAAGGATGTTTCTAATTACATTAATTTCATTCCATAATACATACAGTATTAAATTTCAATTCTTTCCAAAGTTAAAGGGAGGGCATAATTGGAATAAATAGTGTAAAGATTCTAAAACATCATATAATTATACACAAGAGAAAATGTCTAAAACATCATTAAAAAAAACGGAGGGAGTATTTATAAAAAGACTATGAAAATTTTATAAACGGACATATCAAAATAACAACGCATATAATTTATAGACGGGTACCTCAAAATGAAGGGATAAAAATTTTAAAAATACTATCTACCAAAAAAATTATAGACGAATGGACAAAAATAGCAACCTAGAAAATTTATACTCCCCATCCACTTATAAATTTTTCATTTTATCATTTTTGTTCGTCCGTCTATAAATTTCTTTTACATTTTTTTATAAATATATTCTAAATTTTTGTCCTTACTTTTTTATATCTTACTTTTTTTTTCTCTCTCAATCACTTAAATTATATTTAATATTTATTCATTTTTATTAATCGTTATTAAAAAATAGTACTCCCTCCGTCCGACAGGAATTTGCACACTTTCTATATATGGATGTCTCATACCAATTTGCACACTCCATAAAAGGAAATATCTTCACAACCCTCACCCTTGAAATATACTCATATTTATCCATATTTCATTACTTTTCCACACTCAATCTACTTTTTACTTTACTTTATTAATAAAAGTTTACAAAACTATCCCTCAAAACATCAATCATTACACATTTTCTTACACATTTCTTAAAATGTGTGCCGGTCAAATGGTGCAAGTTCCTCCGTGACGGCCCTGAGGGTGGGCCTGAGGGGCGACCGCCCTGGGCCCCGAATTTTTAGGGGCCTACTTTTATATATATATATATATATATAATTAATATATTTTAAAGAAATTAAAAGGTAAAAAAAATATAATGAATCTGAATATCTCATCTAATTAAAATTTACAATAATATTACAACATTAATCTATTAAATATGAATTTATTATGCACTCTATCGAAAATGACCAAAGCAATTACTCTCAATGAACCAAGGCCCAATATCTAATTAAATGCACACTGCAGTAGGCGTATGGAGAACAATATAATATAGGAGCAGTGTCTTCAAACTTTGTATTCCATATTTCTAATTTTCATTCCAATATACTTTGTTACATTTAAGTGACTATATCTCATCTTGACATCAGATTGGCGATAACGTTTGGCACATCCGACTTTCCGTTTCAGTTTTTCACGATCCACAATCACGGTTATATATATATATATATATTATTATTTTAGTTTCTTTTATTTCTGATTCTCTATATTTACTTTATTGTTGTTGATGTTGCTATTGCTGCCTCAAAAAATAAATTTGAACAATTACAAACATATGATAATATTTTTGGATTTTTATTTGATTCAAATAAATTAAAATCTTTGGATAATAATAAATTAAAAGAATGTTGTGAGAATTTATGGAATACTTTGAAGTAGAGATGTTTATTCGGGCCGGGCTAACCGGGCTGGCCCGTTTAACCCTGAAAAATATAGGGTTAGGGTTTATGAATTATAGGCCAGTTTAAAACCGGGCTTTTTTGACCCGAACCGGTTAGCCCGTGGGCTAAACCGGGCCAGCCCGCAGGGCTACAGGGCCGGCCCGAATTGTTACTTTTTTTTTTTTTTTTAATAACAAATTTTGGCTCATTTGACCAATAACTATAACTATAAGCATTAAGAAGCCCATTACCATCCATTAGTCATTATTACTATTTTTTATTAGATTATGATATTTGTTTTGCTTTATTTGATCATATTAAGGACCAACATAGTTCTAGAATTGTGTTTAAATTATATTTTTATTTTCTCATTTACTGATCATTAACTAATTATGTATTTTTCTATTTTATTTGCTTATTGGACGTGCCAATTGAGAACTTTAATTTTAAAAGAAAAAAAATTATTGCAGCCCGTTAGTGACCCGTTTAGCCCGTGGCCCGCTAGGGTTAGGGTTAGGTCCCAACAATTGTAGACCCGTTAAATATGAACCGGTTAAGGCCCTAACTCGTTTAGCCCGTAACCCTGTAGGGCTGGCCCTATAGGGCTAGGGCCAGCCCGATAGACATCTCTACTTTGAAGCATGACAACTTTTTAAGATATTAATTGATTCAAATGATTTATTTTCTGAACTAAAAGTGTTTCAAGTTACTTTATGGAATACTTTGAAGCATGACAACTCAGTTGAAAGAAGTTTTTTCTAAATTAAAATTGTTAAAAACATATCTACTATCCACTTTGTCACAAGAAAGATTAAATGATCCTTCAAAAAAAGATTAAATGGACTAACAATTTTATGTATTGAAAAAAATATGCTAGAACAAATTAATTATGAAGATATTATTGATGAATTTGCTTTTTTTTTTTTTTTTTCTGACGGAGATGAATTTGTTTCTCAAAATGCTAGAAGAAGCCATTTTAAATGATTTATTTTTAAACATTTATTTATTTTTAATATGTGCATACATACTGTATTTCACTTATTTTATTTGATTTTGTTCAGAGAAAGAGCCCAATTTTCTTGTTCGCCCCAGGCCCACAAAATCTCAGGACCGGCTCTGTCCGTGACGGAGGGAGTAGAAAATTTATATACTGATGAAGAAAATGTGTGCAAGAACTAAGAAGTACCTCAAATGCCCGTCAAAAAAAAAGTACCTCAAATGGAAAATTGTAATTAATCCAAAACACTCCAATATTATAAATGTGTCTTAATCGCAAGATTGTCATTTGTCAGCACTATTTAAAATTACAGTAAGTATTAATCAGTGTTGAGATTTTTAGATAAAGGAAGCGACAGGAAAACAAGAGAATCAATCCTGAGATTGTCACTACTTCCAACGCACCAAAAAATCCACAACACTTTTATCCATTTTCAAAATGTAATAATTATTAATTAATAATTTAATACTAAGATCCACACATGCAACATGGCTTTACCCTGTCCAAATATCCATAATGTTGGCTTAAAAAGCGATTTAGAAGCACATGGCTGATTGATGTATTGATTATTAAAAGGAATTAGAAATTTTCGTGATCATCTGTGTTAATATTAGGAAATAAATAATATTTTTATAATATTTATAAATAATCAATAAATATTACTCCCTCCGTCCGCTTATAAGTTTCCCGTTACTTTTTGGCACATAGATTAAGAAAAATGATTAAATAATAGATATAGTACAAGTGATGTAATTGGAAGAAGGAGAGAAATAGAGAGAAAAAGTAAGATATAATGTGATGTGTAAGAAAAAGTACTTACTAAAAAGGGTATGGGAAACTTATAGACGAACGTACCAAAATGGTAAAATGGAAACTTATAGGCGGACGGAGGGAGTAATATGCAATAACAATATCGAGTTTAATATCAATAAAGTATCGAGAGAATATAAAAATATAATATTATATGTGTAGTGCGTTATTGATATAAAGAGATAGAAAAATGTGGAGATAAATAAGAAATAGAAAATGTAGAAAGAGATAGAAAAGAAAAAATGCAGAAAGACACCAAAAAAAAAAAACTACTCCCTCCGTTCAAATTCATTATGCTCATTTCTCCGGGCACGAATTTTAATAAACATTGATTAGTTTATTCATAAAGTAAATGTGTTGAGGGTATGATGAGGTATTGTTTGTAAATAAAGTTATTATTTATGAATAAAATGAACACATAATAGGTAAATAAGTGATAGTTGAAAGATAAATATAAATTAGTATGAATAGTATAATTTCAAAAAAGGAAACGGAGGGAGTATAATTAACTTTCGGTGAAACATCCATGGGTTGATCTGCTATGGACTCGAGTGCATGTTGTGCACCCTAGTCCATGTTGCACTTTTCAGTTTACTGACTTACACTTTTTGGTAAATGGTGTTGCACTTTTCAATTATTAAACTGTATAATAATATTTTTAGTAATAATTGAAAAGTGCAACACCATTTACCAAAAAGTGTAAGTCAGTAAAACTGAAAAGTGCACATGGACTAGGGTGCACAGCATGCACTTTAGTGTATACTAGACTTTACCAACATCCATTTATAGAGAAATAGTGAGTGTTGTCAAAAAATGAAAGAAGTAACTTTTGTTGGCCGTCCAAAATGAAAAAAAAAAAAAAAAAGAATTAACTTTTAAAGGAACAAAAGGAGTATAATTTATGTAAATGTATCCAAATATAAATTTGTTCAAATTATTTTATTAAATTTATGTACTCTCTCCGTCCACCTATAAGCTTTCCATTTTACCATTTTGGTCCGTCCGTCTATAAGCTTCCCATACCCTTTTTGGTAAGTACTTTTTCTTACACATCACTTTATATCTTACTTTTTCTCTCTATCTATCTCCTTCTTCCAATCACATCACTTGTACTATATCTATTATTTAATCACTTTTTTTTAATCTCTGTGCCAAAAAGTAACGGAAAGCTTATAAGCGGACGAAGGGAGTATTAAAAATTTAAAATTTACTCCCTCCGTCCGCCTATAAGCTTTCCATTTTACAATTTTGGTCCGTCCGCCTATAAGCTTTCCATACCTTTTTTGATAAGTATTTTATCTTACACTTCACTTTATATCTTACTTTTTCTCTCTATCTTTCTCCTCTCTCAATCACATCACTTGTACTATATCTATTATTTAATCACTTTTCTTAATCTCTGTACCAAAAAGTAACGTAACACTTATAGGCGGACGGAGTATCAATAATTCATCAATAACTCGATATTCATATTTTCAACCTTGAAAAACCAAAAGAAAAAGAAAAAGGAAAGGGGTCACCAAAAGGTTGAGCAACCCATAAAAACAAAAGGCCAAATACATGTCAGCCCCCCATGTGAGTTTGTAGCCTGAAAGTGAAAGGAAAGGACCGTGTTAAGGTACCATTATACCCCCACCCTTTCAAAATTGTGTCAGAAACCCCCATGTGAAACTCTGGCCCCTCACCCACCACAATATGAGACAAAACACTCTACTAAAGCCCCTTTAATTATACCATAAAAGTAAAACAACACCTTTTTCTTTTTCCTTTTTATTTTAGTAGTTTTAAATTTCACTTTTTTACAACCTTTTCTTTTCAGAGGGCCCACCCTTTTATTTGCATGCATTGATACACCCATGTGATGCGAGTGTACGTTTTAAAAGGGTAGAATTGGAATATATGCAACATTTGATTAGACCACCCATAATAGATATATAAATAGATGGATTACATAAAATCAGAGTATTTTGAGTAATTTAACTATGTGTATATAGTAATATTATAAAAGTATTAATTTTAAGTGTTATTTTTTCATATTAATAGTGACGGAATGTGCAAATAATCGCAGAATCAAGGGATTAGTATTTAAGTGTCCCCCACTTTTTGTTGACTCTCACAAAAAGCTACTCACCGTACGAAAATTATTCATTTCCTTTTAAGTAAACTCCTTTTCACAAATCTAATTATGTTATTCTCATTCAATCCCATCATTTCTTATACATCTACTTATTCTATCATACACAAATTCTTAATATATGTTCCAAAGCTCATGAGTAACATAGAGTACAAATCATTTTCTCTCTCTCTTTCAAAACTTCAACTTACTAGATGGACCATTTCTCTCTCCAATCTAATTTTTAAATGACATTTCATCCTCCAATCTAATTAAATGCCACAATTGGATGCATATTAGATGGACCATTGTCAGGATCCTAAGAGGAGGGATACATGGATTGATGATAGTTACAATAGGGGAAAATTTGAATACAATGACACATTTTGGCTAAAGCATTAGGTATTATTATCACTATCTTTTACATAAATTGTCCAAACTACTATTTTGGTCTTATGTTTGGTAGTAAAGTTCATAGAGCTACAATTTCAAGATTTTAACTCTAATGTGTAGTTTGGACAATTCATGTAAGAAATGCAACACAATTCTAAAATTTGACCCAATTGCAAAATTCCCTTTAAAACTCTTAAATAAGGACAAGAGAAGGTTAGTATAGTAAGATTAAGTTGCTAGCAAGCTTTGTTTGTTATATGCTTATGTTCTATTGTGATTTGTGAAGCCTTACACAACCAAAGACAGATAGAAAGACCCTATAGGGCTAGGGCCTGCCCGATAAACATTTCTAATCGTAACTAGTAAGTAGTATGGTATTGTTGATAATAAACTTGATAACATTATATCCTTACACATCTTTCTTTTTCTTCTTCTGTTGAGGGGTATTGTTGTTTGGGCTATACAGCTACACTTTCTTTGTTACTTGCTTGTATATGCTACTTGAAACTTTTCTGCATCATTCATAAATAAAAAAGGCATCAAAAAGAGGAATCTAATTGATAAAAAGCATGTTATTTTTTTATTAAAAAGGTTTTAATTAAAGGTCATACCAAACTATGTTAATCCCTGCTTGCCAGCCTTTTTCAGCACCTAACACCTACATTTCAATGGCTTCCTGAGTAGACGAAAACCTGCGAAAACGATTTGAACTTCTAAATCTAAATTTATAGCAAGCAAAATGTGATTTGTAGTGAAAGAGGGAAAAACCTCGGCATTTGATTGTAACATGATTTGATTGTTACGGGCATGGCATGAGTAGAAGCTGAAGCTTGGGAAAAAACCGAACGATTTTCACCAGACGATTTTTTAGGAGAAGCAAACAGATTATCAGGAAGACTGTGCTCCAAGCTGCTTTCATTTCCATCAAAACAAACATACAATCAGCACACAAGAAACATGGTTGATTTTCTTCAAAGAAATGTGCCTACCTTTCAGGGAGATCAGAATCTTCGCCGTTTACATTATCACGAGCATTGTTGTTAGTCGAATTCGAATATACAGTTCCTTCCATTTCAAACTTTTGATCTGCACCAAGAGATTTAGCTGCCTCTTGTCGTCCATCAAATTCTGCAAACAGTAAAACGTAGGTTTTAGGTAAAAACAAAAAAAATGATTATTTTTTTTTGAAAAATAACAGCTGCTAACCCACCATCGGAGTTGTCAAGATTCGTATTTTGATTCATCTGAAACTGAGATTGTCTAGGAGATGATATAGGGACACCTCCACCCCTAAAGCTTTGCAGAAGATGATTATTATGGTGCTGGTTTTTTAAGTCCATCAGCTGTAGATTCATCATCCTTCGACTTTGAAGTTCGAGGGCATGCTGTAACTCTGCCTCCTGCTCTAATTTTCTCCTGATTACCATTTCTTGTGTGTTGAATAACACTCTTGATCCTAACAAAATAAAAGCAAACTACGCATGAGAAAACGAACTCATGAATTCACCAGAGGCGTAAATAGCATAAGCTCACCAAAGGGGAGATCCATTTGTTCCCTAGAATCAATTCCAGGTGGGCTTAAATCCAAGTGTTGTTGCTGCTGCTGTAGTTTCCTACAATGATACAATCAATAACGGGTCATTATCGAAAATTAGTAAAGATCACGATGTTTAGAAGATAGGGCAATTAAAGTACTTTTCTGCGACTTTTCCTTTCTCCTTGTAAGGCTTCACAAGCACACGAGAATCACAGACGAAATGCGGATTTCCTTTTGCAAGAATGAGCTTAACAGTCTCTGCGTATACGAAAGTTACGAACCCAAACATTCGCTTCTGCTGATACGGAATTCTAACATCTTGCACTGGTCCAAACATACTTCAAACAAGGTTATTAGAAAGAATTCCAATATCAATGTTCAAACTAACTCCCAAATTTATCACTCACCTAAAATAGCAAGAAACATCTTCTTCCTTGAAGGTACTATCGGCCGGAAAAGTCAAGTATATTTGTCGAGCGCTCGAATTCGGCCCACCCCCAAATCCCATTGGCGAAAAGTCATTCCTGATCAAAATTGAATTTGCCAACAATCATCACAATTGCTCAGAGAAATTGATTCCAAACAAGGCCTCAAGGATCAAAATGCAATACTTTCTATCTTTCTCTACCAATAATTATAGCAGAATCTAATCTACCAAAAAGGGAATTCATAGCAAAAAACATAAAGGGTTTCAAGAAATATCAACATAAATGTACTACTACTACTACTACCCTTCAATTAAACACAACACAGCAGATAAATAATTGCTCACAAGCCCTATAAACAGAAAAAACATCATAAAAAGAAAATGGTAAAAAATGACTACCTCTCATTCAGAAAATCCAGGCACTTGTTGAAACCAAAAGGCTGGTGGGGGCCACGGGAAGCCATAAGCGCAAGCCTCTGTTGCTGAATCGCCTTCATTCTCAACAACTCCTCAAACCCACTGCTCGGAGACCCAACTTCAACGGCGTCGCCGCCGCCTTCGCCGCCGTGCAAGAACTTACAAGCACTCCCATTCTTACAAAACCCACGAGCATAGTACATGCAAGGCCGCCACCCAAATCCTCCACCGCCTTCCTCCATATGAGACAGAAACGCCGCGTCATTGACGGAGCAGCTCCGCCGGTGAAACTGGTGGGGGGTCGGGCCGTCGTCGCCGTACGGAAAAACCAGAGAATCACTCCTTCCGCTGGGGCTCATTACCGGATCCACAACCGAGTCGTCGAAAAACGGCAACTGATCGTTACCAAAGTGCATATTTGAGGAACTGGAACTAGTATTGGGGCTGTTGCCGCCACCGCCACCGACGGCGGCAGCGTAGGAGAAAGGGCGTGGACTTGTTCGCTGGAAAGCAGGGGAAGAAGGGTTGCTGAAATGGAAGCCATTGTTGGGGAGGAAGAGGGAGTTCGGGCGCATGGGAGTTGAAGAAGTGATTCCCAAACGGGCTTTTGCTTGATTGATGAAGGATTGGAGAAGGGAATCAGGCACAAAGGCTAATCGTATAATCTCCTTTTCTCCCTGATCTTGAATCAGAATATAGCCCATGATTTTAGAGGCGTTTTCTGGATCTAAACTCTGGATTCTTGACATAACAACTTTGGTAGCTTCGTATGCATCCATGGCGGATGTGTGTGTGTGTGTGTTTTCTCTCTCACTCAGTGAGCTGGTTTTGTTTCTCTCTCTCTCTCTCTCTCTCTCTCTCTCTAGAGTGAAATGAAGAGAGAAGAAGAGGAAAGGGTGGGGTTTTAAGTAGGTTTTTAGAGAGAGAAAAACAGGAGAGATTTTGATAGTGTGTTAAATTTGGGGAATTTTTAGGATGGGAGGTGGCCATGATTTAACAATGTTATAAAAGGAAATGATGGGTTGGTATTTATATTTGGGTAATCATTACATTCCTCATAATAACATACTTATATAATAAGGTGTGTGGAAAATGGGATTTGGATTCTGTATTTTAAAAAATAAATTTGTTTCCTATATTGCCCCCCTCTCTTTCTAATTCTTTTTTTTTTTTTTCCCTCTGTCACGTCTCTCTCTCTCTTAAAACGATATGACTGCCATGGAGGACTGTTCATTTTGCAAGAGAGAGATTACAGAAGATGGGGAGTAGTTGACGGAATATAAATATGGGGAGAGGAAGTTGAGGAATTTGGTGCAGGGAGGGGTACTTTGGTCATAAGTGCTTCTATTGAATTCCGAAAGATACGTTCTGAATATTTTTATTTTGAATTTTAACTGATTTTTAAAAGTTGATTTTGATATTATCTGTTTTTTAAATTTTTTATGAATCCCCTTATATACTAATTGGGAGTTTAAATTGATGATGTGTCATTTTGTAGTTAATTTGGCTTATGTGTCATTTTGTGGTTGATTTGGCTTATGTGTCATAATTTAATGAAGTTGTTAATTTTAAAAAGTATGATGTGTAATTAAGTTATTGGTTGAGTAAGATATGATAATAAACTATTTCCAAATATTATATTCTTATTATTTTAACATTGACTAATTAAATTAAATTTTATTTTATTTACTTAACTTTATTTTAGTATTTATTTTATTCTTTAGTTTAATTTATTTTAGAACTATTTAATGTTTTTCTGAGTAAAATACAATCTAAAATTTATTTTTATTGGGGTGTACAATTCTTTATTTAATTATTTATTCAATTGTATTTTATAATTACTTTTATCTTATATTTCAAGTAATTTTTTCTGCAATTATTTTAAATTTATTATAAGTTTAATGCATTTAAAAAATAGAGCTCGAAAATATATATGTAAACTTATTATATAATTTTATACATAATATTTATTATATAAATAATTATATTATTTTACAAGATTACCAAATTTGTTATATATACATAATACACTACTTCTATAGTATATAATCCCCTTATATACTAATAGGGAGTTTAAATTGATGATGTGTCATTTTGTGGTTAATTTGACTTATGTGTCATTTTGTGGTTGATTTGGCTTATGTGTCATAATTTAATGAAGTTGTTAATTTTAAAAAGTATGATGTGTAATTAAGTTATTGGTTGAGTAAGATAAAAAGTATGATGTGTAATTAAGTTATTGGTTGAGTAAGATATGATAATAAACTATTTCCAAATATTATATTCTTATTATTTTAACATTAACTAATTAAATTAAATTTTATTTTATTTACTTAACTTTATTTTAGTATTCATTTTATTCTTTAGTTTAATTTATTTTAGAACTATTTAATGTTTTTTTGAGTAAAATACAATCTAAAATTTATTTTTATTGGGGTGTACAATTCTTTATTTAATTATTTATTCAATTGTATTTTATAATTACTTTTATCTTAGATTTCAAGTAATTTTTTCTGCAATTATTTTAAATTTATTATAAGTTTAATGCATTTAAAAAATAGAGCTCGAAAATATATATGTAAAACTTATTATATAATTTTATACATAATATTTATTATATAAATAATTATATTATTTTACAAGATTACCAAATTTGTTATATATACATAATACACTACTTCTATAGTATATAATCCCCTTATATACTAATAGGGAGTTTAAATTGATGATGTGTCATTTTGTGGTTAATTTGGCTTATGTGTCATTTTGTGGTTGATTTGACTTATGTGTCATAATTTAATGAAGTTGTTAATTTTAAAAAGAGGTAATTGCAAATTAAATCACGACTTTTCGCTCATTTGCAATCTAATCTAAACCTTAAAAGAATTGCAAATAAATTACAAACTTTAAATATTATTGCAAATTAGACTTCTTACAAGTTTACTGTGTCCCTAAATCATAATTTTTGATATTTGGTTTGATTGAAAAACAATATTGTTTTATTAAGGTGTTGTTATGTCATTAAGAAGTCTAAATTATGTTAGATTCGAACACAATTAAAATTGTCAAAAAGACTAAATTGCAACTATATTTAAAGTTTGTAATTTATTTGCAATTACCTTAAAGCTTAGATTAGATTGCAAATGAGGAAATGGTTATGATTTAATTTGCAATTAACTAAAATATTTATTTATTTAATTGTGTAATGGTTGATATTGAAGGTTTATTTACAATTTATTAAGAGTTATTTTAATATTATTTGAATTATTTATTTCCGAACTTTTATAATTTTTTTAAAAGTTATTTTCATATTTATTAAATGTAAGGTGTTGTGGTTGATATTGAAGGTTGACTTACAATTTATTAAGAGATATTTTAATATTACTTAAATTGTTTGTTTCCGAAATTTTATAATTTTTTTTTTAAAGTTGTTTTCATATTTATTAAATTTCAATGTCACATTTAGTTTGTTTCTCACAAATTTTTTTAGAAATTTGCTTTATAAAATTAACTAACATAACATACGTGTAATTATTTTGTATAATTCAAAATATTATGTTCATTAAACTTTTATATTATAATACAACGTTATAATAAATATAATTAAAAAAAATATTAAATTTTTTTAACAAAATAATGAAAAATTAAATTAAGTAAATAAATAAAAATTTATTATTAAAAATTTAAAAATATATTTAAAATTCCGTGTAATACACGGGTTCTACACTAGTAGTAGGATACTCTCCCTATCCCTTATTAAAAGACCCGTAATTTTCCTTTTAAAAAAAAAAGGACCTGTAATTTTTTAACACATATTTTATTGTATAAATTATTTATTATTATAGTTTTCAAAAAAAAAAAAATTATTATTATTATAGAAAATAAAAGTGATGATAATAAAAAAAAATTAACCTTATAAGTAATAAAGTTATTTTTTAGAATGAATAACATAATTATATTTTGATGTAATGTTGTGATATTTTAAGAGGATATTTAAAATGTTATTTTAAATATAAAAGTAAGAGGCAATTCAAAATAGTAAAATGAATCTTTTAAGTAGGAGTAAGAGACGGATAGAGCAATACTTACTTGAGACCTCCTACATGTAGTTAGGGTGTCGTAATGACTATCGTAGTCAGTTAATTTAAGTCATTAAAAATCTAATCTAAAGGCTTAAACTTGATGATCGGTATGTATTCATCGTATGTGTCGTAAATTTACGGTATGTATTCATCGTATGTGTCGTAATGTGTCATAAATTTGTATTTTTATTAAATTAAATTAATTAAAATATATTATTGTAAAATTACATTTTTACCCTTATATTATTAATAAAATTATTAACAAAAAAAAATCAAATTAAACTTTAAAGAAATCAAATTAATTAAAAGTTAATCCATCAATTCAATTCAGTGCGTTTTTTCCTTCCCTGGCGACCCTGCGCCGCCTGCCAGGAGCCGCTCTGCTGCTTCTCCCACTGAGTAAGTGAATTAATACCATTGTGGAGTACGACAGTCGAAAAGGGTGCGCACGCGATCTCCCTCAACTCGCGACCCGAACACCCTACTAAATGCGAAAGGAGAATTTGGGAAAGAAGACACGGCGCTCGTGATATTGCATAATTTTCGTTTTCTCAAACACAAGATCAAATTGGGGAAATTGAAAAATCTCTAATTTCTAGACTGGAGCTCGTGTCGGTACTATTGTTTTCTCAAACAATGAAATTGGGGGTGGTGGGGATTTGGGGTACTATGAGATAAAACCTAATTTTTATTATTATTATAATTTTTAATTTAACTTGTATTAAAATTTGATTTAATTTTGTTGGAATTATAAGTAATTAATTTAAAAATAATGATTAATAAAATTTGTATTAAAAGGGTATGATTGTAATTTTGTTATTTTCGATTAATTAAAATTATTATTTTTAAAAAAATTAATTAATATTAAAGAAGGGTAATATAGTAAATAACAAAATACTATTTAAAAAATGATTTAATTAACTTAAACCTGTATAACAAGTAGCAGGTCGTTACGACGTATACAACGCCACATGGCGCGATTCGACAAAGTGACTAGGTAGTCACTTTGTACAATTTGACTACCGTAATAATTGCCCTACTTACTTGTGTATCAAATCAACGTGAATGATATTGTATTATTATATTGTTATGTATTATACTAGCTAAAATACACTTCTATTAAAGTGTAAGAAAATATAGTTGATTGTATTTTAAACCGTGATAATAGATTTATAGTATAGGTATTTGATGCGTCCAAAAAAGAGCATGCAACTGTTGAGACGGTTATTAACCTTATGTTAAGATTACGTAAGCGTCCCGTCTTCAACGAACATGTCTCTTCGTTTTCCGAATGCCTCGAAAACCTGCATAAACCCTGCCGGAGAGGTCCCCGGCGTTGGGCCTCCGACGCTCAAGTCAGAAAAGGTGGTCGGAAGATATCTGGGAGGAAGAATCCTCGTGGATAAGGAGCTGAAAGATAGCTTAAAGTGATAGTGATCGAAGAAAATAGGTTTTCAAGGTGGATAAGCTTAGTTTTAGCTCTAGCAGCCTCGCCGGAAAGAATGTCAAGCACTTTTTCGGTGAGAGACTGTATATTTAGGTAGGTTGAGTGTGTAAGTTATCAGATATCCAAGAATAGCAAGTCAAAGCGTATAAATAGTACCTCTTAGGGGAAGGGTTATCCACTTCCCATTTTCTCTCAACTTACCACCTTGTGGGTTAAGCCCATAACTTCTTTCCTCCTTCCCACGCCTAAGTTAGGAACCACGAAAATAGGGATAGTGGGCGAGATAATCTCGCATGTAAGTCACTCGTGCCGCCTAGTCAAAGCAAGAAGCGCAAGTTTCAGGATTTCGGACCTCGAGGCCCTGGAGGTCCCTGAGCTCCTCAGCTCCAAATAGCGAGGATTCAGGTTTTGGCCCAACTACTTCGCTATAAAGGTGGAAGGGTTTTTTACTCCTTCTCTGTGGGACTGATCCAGCCCATTTAGCCTGCCTCTTGTATGAATTGGGCCTACTTTGGGCCCAATTCAATATCTTAGAAGCCCAACATTAATATAATAATAAAGGATAAATATATGATTAGTTTAAGTACAATTCAAAATAAAGGCCACGTGTCAATATGTGAGTAGACGACACATTTTATCCACATCACACCACTCCCCCTACTCTCATAAAGTGGGTTACACTTGTGAGAGTAGGAAAAGAACGTGTCGATTGATTTTCATACCTCCCGTACCTGCAGGGTCTGGGGGCTTGAGACATTATTTTCAACCCATTGATGAGGAGAACCTGTTTCAAATTTCAAAGCATATACTGAAGAAATATTATAATAATAAGGATTTAACCCTTTTCGAGAGCTTTACATGAGGCTCTTCAAGTTTGGGGACCGAGGGGTCCTTGGAGAACCTCAGGCTTGAACCTGGGCAAAATGAATTTTTTTTTTTATAAGTGTGGAGTGAGTGTTGCATGATCTCAGGGTCTCTGATATTCAGGGTCTCTGATATCTCAGAGTTCTAGGACGCCATTCGGATTTGACTCTAACATTAAATCGATTTTGATTTTCCAGGCGGGTGACACTTCGGCTTCTGTGCGAATCTTTGCACGCCAGCCATCAAATCAACTTTTCTCGGGAACTGGCGTCTTCATTAAATGCATGTCTCTACCTCCTCCCAAGCTTTAATACCTTCAATTCTCGAAAGTTCTCAGCATCTGGGCTGCAGCCAATTTAATTTGGGACCAACTTTTAGGCCCGTTAGGCCCATGTACGAATATCTGAACCGTCCCCTAGATTTCGGCCATTATACATATCCTCCTTCTTCACAACTTTCTACTTTTTCAAATTTTCTCATTTCTGCTCCGACGCTCAAGGGTTGCAAGTCACCAGAGTCCCACGTTCCAAGAATCGCATCCTCTAAGCATCAATATCTCCTTCTCTTAGAGTGTCTAACCCCAAGTATAGTTTCTTCATACTTTTTCTTTTTATCTTCATATATCATAGGAATTTACACAACCATGTCGACCCATTTCGACTCCATCGAGTTAGGCTCAAATAACGACCCCTGTTCTTTGCCCGACTCCCATAGTAGTCCTGAATCCCCACCTGCTCTGCTTTTTTCGGTTACAAACTCTCACTTGCCGGACAAAATAGCAAGTAGTTCCTTCATAACCCAGGCCACTGTAGAATCTTACCGCCGAGCCTAAATTTTTCCTCCTGAATTTTCTGTTAGGATTCCACACGGGGACGAGAGGCCAAATTTCTTCCGAACCCCTGCCTTATGTGGTGTTTGGTTTGAGATTGTGGTGGATTGGATTGGGATTGTGGTGGATTGGGTTGGGATTTGGGTAATCCATGAATAGTAATTGTGTGTAAGTTGTGTTTGATTAAGGATTGAGAAGTAGGAGTAGATTTAACTTTATGTCACATCAAGAGTGATGTTATAATATTTTATTATTGTTAGTAGTGAAAGAAAAGTAAGAGAGAGAAGAAAATAGAAGAGAGAATGAGTGTGTGAAAGAAAAGTAAGAGAGATAGGGGTGTAGGTGTATTTTAGGGGTGGATTGGTATTTGTATTTGTATTTGGATTGAGAGAGATTGGATTGGGATTGGGTCAATCCAAATCCGGATTGGCCAATCCCAAAACAAACACCGCCTTAGCGTTTTGGGATGCCCAGATACAGGCCGGGCTTAGGTTTCCGATGCCTGATTACTTATGCCAAATCTCCCACGCTTTTCGGGTTCCTTTGAACCAGTTTACCCCCAACTCTCTTAGGATGATGGTAGGGTTTTATGCGTTGGTTAAAGGAAATGG
This sequence comes from Galeopsis tetrahit, assembly GCA_963675135.1. Taxonomy (NCBI): domain Eukaryota; kingdom Viridiplantae; phylum Streptophyta; class Magnoliopsida; order Lamiales; family Lamiaceae; genus Galeopsis; species Galeopsis tetrahit. The sequence continues at coordinate 40,143,107 of OY776122.1, forward strand.
GGGGGGGAGCCCATGAATGACCTTTTCATAAGCTAGTTTAGTTGCAAGTTGTTGGACGGATTCTTTTACACTTGTGGTAGAGTAGGGCGTGCATGCACCTTTTTAGGAAAACTTCCCGATGGGAGTTCTGATTGGAGGGCCTACTGGTTTTTCATAACCCCTCCTCTGGCCTGGGGATTTCCTTATCAGAGGTAGGCCTATGAGAACCCCCGGGTTAGAGGATCTCTCATTCCCCGAAGCCTTTCTCTCAACATGCCCGTTTCTAACAGTCTTAATGATCACGTCCACCTCCATAGTCCTTTTGATGTCTCCGCGATCTGTAGTAATCCTCGTGCCCTCTCCCATTTTGGATTCAGCACCCAAGAACTTCCTCTTGAACCCTCCGATGGTAATTCAAATTTTCTAGGGCTTTACTTGCTTATGCATATAATGATATTGGTGTTTGATGACCTTCGAGTATTTCTTCGTTTCAGAGATGGATTGGTTATCCCAGGTAACCCGAGACCCTGCTCCAGCTATCTCTACTCAGACTTGCCCTGCTCCAGTACATGAAAGCTCCTCTAAGGCCCTAGCCCCAGAAAGGCCAGCGGCTATTGCTCCAAGATAAATATCCAAGAGGACCCGGTCCTCCTCAGGCAAGGCCGCCAGTGCTGGGGGTTCAGCTCCTTCGGAAGCGGGCGTCCCTAGAAAAAGGAGTAAGGGGAAGCGCATCCCCTCTCTACCTGCTCCGATCGATTTGTATCCCAAGGTGGATGTTAGTTCTGACGTGGTCTCCCGCTTCGTGTACCGTTATCTTACTTCTGGTACTATCCGGTCGTTGATGAGCTTGCCCATTCAGGACAAGATGGTCCAGACCGCCCACTCCTTTGCTCAGGTATATCTTGGTTCCTTTTAAGTGTTGCTCTTTAATTCACATTACCCTTTTCTGACTTTTGTTATGTTTTGTAGTTCGGCCTCCTCTTTTCCGGTCTATTTGAGCACAACCTCTCCGCTGTTCAGCATAGCGAGGTATATAAAGCTCAAGCGGGGCAGGAACGTGAACGTGCTGATGACCTCCTGGCCAAGCTGGAGACTTCTAAACAAGAAAAGGAGAAGCTGGGGGCCAAGCCCGTGCGCTCACTAAGGAGGTCCATCTTCTGCAGTAGAAGATATATCAGCAATTCCTGAGGACCCTTCACAAGGGTTGGTTGGAGGCTTATCTGCGCAGCTCCAACTTTTTAGGCGCCATGGGACGGTACATCCCTCATTTTGTTGATCATGGCTTCGACAAGGCCATAGCGCAACACCAGGCTGAAGGATTCGATGGGGTGTACAACCGGGACACGCTGCTGGATGGGCTAACTCCACCTCCTACATTCTCTGGCGATCCCAAGGCATTGATTACCGACCATTGGTGGCTGCCAATTATGCAGAAGACAGTTCAAGAGTTGCAGGGCCAGGAGATGAAGATGGAAGATTTGAAGGCAATGGAGGCCCCAGAGTACCCTCTGGACGGGACGACGGATGCTGAAGGAGGAGGGGACGATGAGGCTGAAGGAGGAGGGTCTAGTGACCAGGCTGAGCTGGAGGGGGCTGCAGATGAGAATTCTCATGTTTGAGGATTTTAATTGATCTCTTTACTTCCTGCACTTTAAAACAATTTACTTTTTCGTTAAAATACTTTGATTATTTTGTGGGGTTTTTCATAACTTCTTTTTTGGGTTCGGGGGCCTTCGTGCCCTCGTTTTGGTGAGGTCTTCATGCCTCTTTGAATAGTGAGGGGTTTTCACACCCCTCGTTTTATTATGAATGATGGAGGCCCCAGGCCTCGTATTTTCATATTTACTCCTCTTCATGCCTGCATATTTCCTGCTTACACGTATGTTTTCATAATTGCATGTGTATGTTTACAAGTATGTTTGCAATATGCTCTATTTGCGGAATCTTTATCATACGTCATGAATGTCATGCTCATGAATGCTTATCATATGCTATATACGAGTAAGAAATTATAGTATGTTATAGATGCCAAGCCCATAAATGTTTGTCAAGTAGAAAATCACGAGTAGCTCATGAGTTTGCTTAAAACATGAATGGGTATTCCCTTCTTGATTTTTCATCAATCATAAAAAACTCAGCACATATAGACTTTGAGGTTTTAAACAATGATTCAAGACATCTCATTGTATCGAAGAGTAAAAAAGAAAGAAGTGGTACTTTTTCACTTACTTGAGTTTCTGGCTTGTTGTCTTCGAAGAGTTAGGTTATTCCACCTTCACCCCTCTCAAGCCTCGAAGCCTATATTATGAGATTCTAGGTTTGGCGTGTAGTTCGTTTCCGTTCATGTCCCAGCTATACCAGTTTCGACCTGAAAATTTCGAGGCGTAGAGTATTGATTTACCTCTATGTAATGGGGCTATTCAGCATGTAAGGAGCTGTTGAGCTCAAGGGGCCATTCGGCCTGTGGGGAGCTGCGGAGCTCGGGAGGGCATTCAGCCAGTGAGGAGCTTTGGAGCTCGGGAGGCCATTCGACAAGTGCAAAGTAATGAAAACAAAAGGTATCCTTTGGTCATACATGATAGGCCAATTACAAGGGCAAGAGCTAAGAAGATAAATGAGACATTGACGAGCTTAATTGCTGAAATGAGAGAAAATGTGCAAGACAAGCCCAAAGAAGGCCTAGTAGTGAATGTTATTGGGCTGGACTACGTTTACAAAGATGTCATGAAGCTAATTTGGGCTAAAAGACATAACTCTAAGTGCATAGGCCTTAAAAAACGTGGCACACATGAAGCCCATCAGATTTATCATTCTATTTTTAATATTATTAGTTATTTAGACTATTTACATTTTATAAGAAATTCAAAAAGTCATGAGTTACATTTTTTAGCTTTGAATTGAGTTTTTAGTGGCCTTTTAAGACAGTAGGTGTAGGTTATGAATGTATTTACTCTAAGGAGTTACTTTCTACCGTATAAATAGGCCTTGTATTCATTTGGGAAGGGGACACCAAGTTCAATACGGATGTTATAAGTTTATTACTTATATTCTCTTTGTGAGGTTTAATTATTTGAGAACTTATCAAGAATCTTGAGCAAGATCTTGTGGCGTTCAATCATACCAAGGTTCTTGGCTCTTCTATAGCCAACGGGTCAAGGTTTTTATGCTCTAAGTAAGATTAATTCAAATCTCGATTTTGGAAGATCCGCTGCTTAATTTATACGTTGGGTTCTTAGATCATTATATCTAATGGGTCCTTCGTCTCTATCCACATCAGTTTGGTATCAGAGAAATTTGATATTGATCTAATTTTATTTTATTGTTGTTTATAGTATATAGTATAAAAAAAAACGTTCAAAAAAAAAAAAGGTTGAATATTTTGCATCTTGATTTCTTCATATTGTCAGCAAGTTAAAAAAAATAGTTATATTTGTTTTATATAATTGTTACCTCTTCAAATTACAATTACAGTTTCAAGAGTTCCTTGTTCCCTACATCTATAGGACTAAGGGATTATCGAGTGTTACTGAAAATTGTTCAAACTTGATTTTGTTCTCAAATTTTGAGTGGAAAAAGGCTAGAGTGGTGAGATTATTAGAGGGGAGGTAAAAGCCAAAAGAGTGATACAAGAGTGAATTGAGAGGATTTTATTTCTTTTGAGTGAAACACGAGTGATTTGTGAGAAATATTATATACTATGAAAGAAATTCCTAATGAACTTTTGGTAGTAAAAAGAGCTCTAAATATGCAAGAAAATGTGGAAGAAGCGGAACAACAAAGAGAAAATATCTTCCACACAAGGTTTTTGGTTCGAGAAAATGTATGCATGTTAATTATTAATAGTGGGAGTTGTACTAATGTTGCTAGTACAAAAATGGTGGAAAAATTGAGTTTAATTACGTCGAACCATCCAAACCCATATAAGCTTCAATGGCTTAATGAATGTGGAGAAATTCGTGTAACTAAACAAGTTTTGGTGCCGTTCTCTATTGGAAAATACAACGATGAAGTTCTATATGATGTGGTACCAATGCATGCAAGTCATATTCTTTTAGGAAGACCATGACAATTTGATAGGCGAGTGGTGTATGATGGGTATCATAATACATTCACATTGAAACATCAAAATAAGAAAATAATGCTTGTATCTTTAACTCCACAACAGGTTCATGAGGATCAAATCAAAATGTCTCAAAGAAGAGTATGTGAGATTGAGGGAAAAAAAGAGGATGATGAGAAACAAAAAGTGAGTAAAAAAAAAGAGTGAAAAAAATAATAAAAGGGCTGATTTGAGTGTTTACGATGGAGAAAAGAAAGTGGATAGAAGTGAGGACAAAAAAAGAGAGAATTTATTTGCAAGAGGAAGTGAACTAAAGAGAGCTTTTGTTGATAAAAAGAGTATGTTGGTGTTAGTACATAATGAATCTTTTTTTAACACTAACAACCTAACATCTTCTTTTCCTAGTTCTTTTGTATCTCTTTTTCAGGATCATGAAGCGGTCTTTTCGGAGGAGGAGTCAAATGGTTTACCACCATTAAGGGGTATTGAATATCAAATTGATTTCATTCGGGGAGCAACACTTCCAAATCGAAACGCTTATAGAGTTAATCCGGAGGAAACAAAAGAAATGCAAATGCAAGTAGAGGAGTTGAATGGAAAGGTTCGAGAAAGCTTGAGTCTATGTTTTGTACTAGGGATTCTAGTACCAAAGAAAGATGGAACATGGAGGATGTGCACAGATTGGCCGACAATTTAGAAAAACACGGTTATGTATCTCTATCCTATCCCTAAGTTAGATGATATGCTTAATGAATTGTATGGGGCTGTGTTATTTTCAAAAACTGATTTGAAAAGTGGTTATCATCAAATAAGGATCATAGAAGTAAATGAGTGGAAAACGACTTTCAAAACAAAACATGGTTTATATGAGTGGTTGGTAATGTTGTTTGGCTTAACTAACGCACCAAGTACTTTTATGCGATTAATGACCCATGTTTTGCATGATTTTATTGGAAAATTTGTGAATGATATCCTTAAACGTAGTAAATTGGGTACTAAACTTCTGTTTTCTACTATTTGTCATCCTCAAACGGATGGACAAACTGAAGTCGTTAATAGAACTTTGTCTCAATTGCTTAGAGATTTGGTTCAAAAGAGCTTGAAAAATTGGAAAGATTGTTTGTCATTTGCAGAATTCGCTTATAATAGAAGTGATCATTTTCCTACTAATCACTATCCTTTTGAGGTTGTTTATGGATTTAATCCGATAACTCCACTTGATCTTTTACCAATATCCATTTAAGAACGTGCGAGTCTTGGTGGTAAAGTAAAAGCTGAGAAGATTAAAAAGTTACATGAAAGAGTGAAAGACAACATTGAGAAGAGAATCGAGCAATATATCAAGCAAGCTAACAAAGATCTTAAACGAGTCATCTTTGAGCCCGGTGATTGGGTGTGGTTACACTTGAGGAAGGAGAGATTTTCGAGCAAGAGAAAGTCAAAATTCCAGCCAAGAGAAGATGGTCCATTTCAAGTGATTGCACGAGTCAATGACAATGCATACAAAGTTGACATTCCTAGTGAGTATAATGTAAGTGCAACTTTCAATGTTACTGATCTTTCTCTCTATTCTGGTGATGTAGATTCGAGGACGAATCCTTTTGAAGAAGAAGGGAATGATGAGGATCCACAAGTGCAAAGTAATGAAAACAAAAGGGATCCTTTGGTCATACATGATGGGCTGGACTACGTTTACAAAGATGTCAAGATTGAGACGGTTACTAACCTTATGTCAAGATTACGTAAGCGTCCCGTCTTCAATGAACGTGTCTCTTCGTTTTCCGAATGCCTCGAAAACCTGCACAAACCCTGCCGGAGAGGTCCCTAGCGTTGGGCCTCCGACGCTCAAGTCAGAAAAGGTGGTCGGAAGATATCTGGGAGAAAGGATCCTCGTGGATAAGGAGTTGAAAGATAGCTCAAAGTGATACTGATCTGAGAAAATAGACTTTCAAGGTGGATAAGCTTAGTTTTAGCTCTAGCAGCCTCGCCGGAAAGAATGTCAGGCACTTTTCTGGTGAGAGACTGTATATTTAAGTAGGTTGAGTGTGTAAGTTATCAGATATCCGAGAATAGCAAGTCAAAGCGTATAAATAGTACCTCTTAGGGGAAGGGTTATCCACTTCCCCTTTTCTCTCAACTTACCACCTTGTGGGTTAATCCCATAACTTCTTTCCTCCTTCGCACGCTTAGGAACCACGAAAAATAGGGATAGTGGACGAGATAATCTCGCATGTAAGTCACTCGTGCCGCCTGGTCAAAGCAAGAAGCACAAGTTTCAGGATTTCGGACCTCGAGGCCCTGGAGGTCCCCGAGCTCCACAGCTCCAAATAGCGAGGATTCAGGTTTTGGCCCAACCGCTTCACTATAAAGGTGGAAGGGCTTTTGACTCCTTCTTTGTGGGACTGATCAAGCGCATTTGACCTGCCTCTTGTATGAATTGGGCCTACTTTGGACCCAATTCAATATCTTAGAAGCCCAACATTAATATAATAATAAATGATAAAAATATGATTAGTTTAAGTACAATTCAAAATAAAGGCCACGTGTCAATATGGGATTAGACGACACATTTTATCCACATTAGTATTGTAACGATGGTATTTCAAAATTAGGTTGCACTATTGTGTACGAGTTTCATACATGTAACTTGTTCCTATTTAATATTTGAACTAATAATATACAATATGTAAGTTAATATTATACTGTATTTAAACTAATATTATACTCTATTTAAAATAATATTATATTGCATTTGTCATAACTCATAGGTAACATTCATCCTTTCAAAAAATTGAATCAAGTGGTATCAGTTACACACAAGTGTTTGTCTTCAAAAATTGGGGTGGGTGATGCTGAGTGGGCAGGTTTGCGTCGAAAATTTTTATTTTTTTAATTATTGTTGGGAATAAAATGAGAAGTGTTTTGATTTAATACCAAAACCCCCTGAGACATGCCTAAGTCAAAGATGATTATGTTCTAAGAATGTTAGAACAAATAGCATAAGACTAGTTGAGTAGCTGAAATGTTAGGCAGCTCTTAGATATATAGATGCACAAATTGAGGGGGAACATATGTCTTTAAGTCTATCAAGATCAAGTCCCCTAAAGGCTCAAGTTGAATGTGTCCCAATTCTGCTGATTAGACAAGTATGCTGATCAAGAGTGAATGGATTGTGGAACAATCTTTCTGAAGATCAAACATGCTAAATGCATCATCTAGACACAACCTACTAAAGCACTTTTGCTCAGGAGGTTTGTCCAGGAGAGTTGTCTCAGCACACTTGTAGCAGAACCATGTCAAGGTGATCCCAACTTGGCTGATATGGTCAAAGACAACTACTCTATGTAATGAATAAACAAGATCCATCCTAAAGATGCAAGAGACATTCAAGGAAAGAGAAAGAGCCAAGTCATCTGAAGAGCATGCCAACCTTGCTGATAAGCAAAGTCTACTGATAGTGATAAGAAGAGTTGTCTAAGAGATAAGGAATGTTGTCCTTATAATAGGACTAATCATCAGAAGCCATGTCCATGTTTAAACAAGTGAATCTTGAAGTCAAACATTGGGAAGAGTGCTGCAGAATGAAGACAAAGTGGTTACAGCCGTTTATTTCCCAATTTAAGGACATGTCACTATCAAGAATCCATCTTCCAGTTTGAAGAGCTCAAGGAAGACATTTATGGACATTTGGGACTGCCTCTCCAATGGGCAAATTCTCAAATTTGTCTATAAATACAGAAGTATGAAGACCATTTGAGACCTGAGATGGTTGTTGATTTCACCAACAAGGATCTAGACCTTGATTTTGGTTACCTAAGCCACAAAAACAACCTCACATTCGAGCCAATCTTTTCTTTTGAAAGTGAAGATCCTGAAGTTGCTCCAACCTTGAGATGGTTGAGAAGGGCAGGTCTACAAAAGTTCATGCAAGAAAAGCCAGATTCTTGTCTTGAATCATACATGGCTGAGTTCTTTGCATTCATTAAGTGGAGAGGGAAGCCAGAAGATGGAGAAGTTACAACAAGGCTATCCTACATAGCAGAAGGAGAAGAAGAAGAAAGATTTCATAGAGTGAAATTTTCTGAGGAAGATGTATATGCAGCTTTTGGATTGCCTTTTGATGGAAGGAATCCAGAATTTTATGGAAATGGTCTTGAGCAAGAAATTGCTCAAGATTGGCTTCTTGTTCCAGGGCCACTATCTTCCACTCAACATAAGAGAACCCTCAAACCAAAGTTTCTCAACTTGTTTGAAGTTGTGACAAAGAGTTTATTAAGCAACACTGGGAGCCTAGAGCAGGTCAGTTTTCCCAGAATTAGAATTATGGCTGCAGTGATTGATGCCAGTGATAAGGGCATCAAATTTGATTGGAGGACCTTCATCATGTCTGAGATGATGAAAGAAAAGGCAAAATTCAAAGTAAAGACACACAATAAGGTGGTGTTGGAGGGAAAGTTGAGATATTGCACAAGGGCAAAGCTCCTGATTGAAAAGTTTGCTCACTACTCTGAGATGCAAACTTTTGCCAAGCCCTTACCAGCTAAGAAGATAATGTTCAGAAAACTTAGCAAGAAAACTGAGCAAAGAAGGATGTTGATGGCCAAACCTGCTGAAGAGAAGGTTGAGGAGAAGCCAAAGATGAAGAAGAGAACAAAGGCCAGAGTTGTAAAAACTAAGAAACTGTCTCAACTACCCTCAGAAGACACTTCAGGAGCATCTACTGAGGTAGATGAAGTTGCCAGGGAGGGAGTGCAAGTTCCTTCTGACCACTCAGAAGAGTTGAGACAGAAGTATAATGAAACAAAGCAAAAGAGTAAGGGTGAAAAGAGATCCAGGGAAGTTGACCCTGAGAAAGAAGGAAGTGGGAGCAGTAGGGCTAGCAAGAGAAAGGCCAAACCCACTGAGAAGATATTGGAACTTCAGGAGGATAGGACTCTCCAACTTGCATTGAAGGAGAACAGGGCAGAAAGTAGGACTAAATCCAGGTCCAGGACCAACTCTTCTGGTTCTGGAACCCCAGAGTCCAAAGTCCCTGAAAGCCAAGCTATCAAGCCCAACCTTCCTGAAACCCAAAATCCTGAGCCTAACTCCCCTGAAACTCATGTTACCCCCACAAACCAACCCATTACCCCTCTCAATCTTACAAAGAGATATTCTCCAGAAGGTAGTGCACAAAGAGGTGTTATTGATGTGTTAGCTGATCTTGCTGTAGATGAGACAAGACTACAATCTCCACTTGACTCATCCATGCTCAACTACTCAAGATTCTTAGAAGCTGCACTTTTAGAACCAACTCCCCTGAGCAAAGCCACTTCAGATCCATTGCTCTCAAAAGCAACTGAAGTACCTTCTACTGCACCCAACCCTTCTGAAGCCAACCCTCATGATTTTAACCTTCCTGAAGCCACATTGCCTGAAACCAGAGCCAACTCCCCTATAACCCAAAGTCCCCATTCAAGTGGAGATGAGGAGGACTATACTTATGAAAGTATGCTCAAAGGTGGAGCAAGGGCTACTGTGGACAACTTGTACCCACAACTTGCTGAATTTCCTAGAATTCAGAAGATGTTTCATGACTTGAGAATGTTGGTGGATGTCAAGGACAAGACAATTATGGAGATTTCTCAAGTCATCCAAGACAAGGGTGCAAATTGGTGGCAAGTAGAGGAGAGCAGATTGCTACACTTTGCTGGATTACTAAAGACGAGATTCCTCATTGATGAGGATGTTTTTGCAAAGTTGGTAGATGTCAAGATTGCTGAAGAGAAGGAGAGGATTGCTAAGGGTATCAGGCACCCTGATAGCAGCTCAAATGGTGATGATTCCCTAATGATCCCTCAAATCCCAACCCTCCTGAAACCAATCCCAACCCTCCTGAATCCCAATGGCCTTCAACCCCTCTCTTAACCTATCATAGGAAAGGCTCTGTATCTTCAGAGGTGTTGACCAAAGCTGGTGACACAGCCAAAGATGCATCTGCCAATGAAGGTTCTTCTGAACCCAAGGCATAGCTTAATGATGTTGAGGCTCCTATGTTAGAAGCTGGTTTGATTAAGGCCTCATCAGTGTCAGAAGAGTTGGACACTGACCAGCCCTTAATCATTCAGGATGACTCAGTGGCTGCTGATATAAACACTGTGATCTCCCCACAACTGTCATCTTTGAACCTTGTTGAAGGTGGAGATGTTGCAGGTTTAGAGGAAGGAGTTGAAAAGGAAAATCTAGAGGAAAAACCAGAGGGAGTTGTGGATGAAAGAGAGGTAGTAATCACTAAGATAGTGAGTGTACCAACAAATGAGGGTGGTATAAGTGAGGAAGGACAGGTTATTCTTGAAGTCAAATCTGAACTTCAAGAATCCCTTGATGAGAGGAGGCCTGATACTTTGAGTGAGGACATCAATATTGAAGGGAGAAAAGAAATAGTTGAAAATGAGGAGAAGACTGTTGATGTATCAGAGTCTTATGCAAAAAATACTAAGGGTGCTGAGTGTTTATTTTCTGATCCTTTTGATCTTTCTGATCTTGCAGGTATTTCTTTTGACCAAATCTTTGCAAATGAACTACTAACTGAAGCACCAATCCATGTTGATTCCAGCTCTGCTCAAGCCATTCATGGAGAGCAGTCAGCTAAGTTGGATTCTATTGCTCATCAAGTCTAAACTGCTCATGCTGAAACTTCAGGAGCCTTGGATGAGCAAGGTAGAACCTTAGCATCTGTTGAAATGAGGCTTACTGGATCTGAGGAAATTGTTCTTCCTACCATTGAGGCAAGAATCAGTGGAGTTGAAACTGGTTTGCAAACCATCTCCACTGAAGTTATGAAAGCAAAATCCAGCATGGATACAGTTTCCAAAGAGGTAAAAAAGGAGCAGACCTTGCTTAGGAGTAACCACAACAAGAATGTGAAAGCATTAATATTGGTGGTTAAGCAAGCTCTTGGAAAGAAGACTGCCTTGCAGAAGAAAATAGATGAAGACATGAGGCTAGCAATGGTGAAGGCTGCCTCAGAAAAGTTTTCTCAAGATGTCATGGCCAAGATTGCTGTGAGTGCAGTGGCCAACCTTACTGACTTCTTGAAGGCCAACCTTGATGCATCCCTCAAGACAACCATGGAAGAGGTTGTGGAGCAAAAGATGAAGCCTGTCTTGGCTTTCTTAAGCCTAAGCAGTGACAGGATGCAAAACATTCATGATGAGAATGTTTACCTACTTGAGGAGATGAAGTCCCTGAACCAAGCCCAATCCTTGATGGCATCTACTATGAGTGAGCTCAAACCTCAATGTTTTGATGCTGCCAAAAAGGGGAAAGAGAAAGAGCAAGGGCAAAAGGTGCCTTGATAATTGGTGGTTCAGACAAGGGCAAGGACAAGGTTGCTGAAGATAAAGGAAAGAAACAAGCAGTGCTGAATTTGGAAGAGCTAGATGAAGAAGAGCAGTTAGCTTTAACATTGAAGAACTCAATGGCTTCAGCACAAGAAGAAAGAGTTAGATTGCAGCAAAGGCCAGGAGGAAAAGTGTCTGGTTTGGACAAAGATGCTGAAGGTGTTCAAATTAGAGGACAGATAAAAAAGGCCAAGGGAAATAAAAGAAAGCCTGAGACATTCACTGACTTTCCCAACAACCTTGAACTTCCTCCTGAGTTCAGAATTGAAGAAGATGAGCCTACTTCCAAGAAGGCCAAGAGTGCTGAAAAGTCCAAGACTACTGAAAAGGTCAAGAATGCTGAAGTGACCAAAACTGCTGAAGTTGTCAAGTCTTCTGAGACAAAGATGGCTGAAGGTGCCAAAGTTGCTGAAAATGTTGAAGAATTGTTTGATGAAGGCTTTGGACCTCAACCAAAGAAAAGGACAACAGTGCTGATCAATGATCCATCAAAGCTGTTTTAGGAAGGTTATGGCAAGGACCCTGAGACACAGCAAAAACTGGCTATGATGAGAGCTCAAGAAAAGATGGACTTGATGGAAGAAGCCAACAAAGCAAAAGATAAAAGAAGGGCTGATTTCCAAAAGCCAAGAAGAAGAAGAGCTACATACAGCAAAATGAAGCCTCAGCTACTGATCCCCATGGACACCAAATATCCACACATGGATAAATGAGTTCCAATTCAGCTGAATGACAAATGGGAAGAGGCAAAAAAGGAGTTTGTCTATGACTATTATGTCATTGGTAGGTGGAATGGAAAGGATGTGAACTCCACTTTTGCTAAGTTCATGATTGAATATTACAGGGAGCTATATCAACAACGTCTTGCAGCTGCTGATCTTGCAAGAATTGAATTCATTGCCCCTAAGCCAATCATTTACATGCCTCCCAAGATGGATGGATGGATTGACCAATCAAAGATTCTCAAAGAGTTCCTTGAGATTCTCAAGCTAAATAGAATAGTGCTTGGACCAAAGAGAACTAACCAAGAGGCCATGGAGTTAAAGAAGAGAGTGTGGGCACAATATGGGATGGTGCCACCTAAGGAAGATGATCTCTAAATGGCTAAGTTTTCCTGACTCTTATGTGCTGAAATGGATGAAAACTTATCTTGGTTGCTGAGTTGTTAATCTGGTCATACATGCTGAAATTGCTCAAGTGTGCTGATAAGTCTTTGCTCTGATATTTATGAATTAATGCTCTGATCATGTATTTTGTGTTTATGATCTGTAAAAGTAGTTTGTTAATGCTCTGATGAAATGTTGTTTAGATTCATGCTCTCATAAGTTATTTCAACTATCAACATGCCTGTAATGTCAAATCTAATGAATGATAGTTGAATCCTTTTATGAATCAAGAAACAACATGCTATAATCTCATAATGCCTATCTTTGAAACCTATTTGCAATCAGAATGGTAATTACACTAACACATTATTTTTCAGGAAAATTGACTCTAGTCATGTCTTCTGAAGATAAATGTAATAGGTGTAGTCAAGTCACTTTTGCATATAATGTATAGGTTTTGGCATCATCAAAAAGGGGGAAATTGTTGGGAATAAAATGAGAAGTGTTTTGATTTAATACCAAAACCCCCTGAGTTATGCCTAAGTCAAAGATGATTATGTTCTAAGAATGTTAGAACAAATAGCATAAGACTAGTTGAGTAGCTGAAATGTTAGGCAGCTCTTAGATATATAGATGCACAAATTGAGGGGGAACATATGTCTTTAAGTCTATCAAGATCAAGTCCCCCAAAGGCTCAAGTTGAATGTGTCCCAAGTCTGCTGATTAGACAAGTACGCTGATCAAGAGTGAATGGATTGTGGAACAATCTTTCTGAAGATCAAGCATGCTAAATGCATCATCTAGACACAACCTACTAAAGCACTTTTGCTCAGGAGGTTTGTCCAGGAGAGTTGTCTCAGCACACTTGTACCAGAACCATGTCAAGGTGATCCCAACTTGGCTGATATGGTCAAAGACAACTACTCTATGTAATGAATAAACAAGATCCATCCTAAAGATGCAAGAGACATTCAAGGAAAGAGAAAGAGCCAAGTCATCTGAAGAGCATGCCTACCTTGCTGATAAGCAAAGTCTATTGATAGTGATAAGCAAAGTTGTCCAAGAGATAAGGAATGTTGTCCTTATCATAGGACTAATCATCAGAAGCCATGTCCATGTTTAAACAAGTGAATCTTGAAGTCAAACATTGGGAAGAGTGCTGCAGAATGAAGACAAAGTGGTTACAGTCGTTTATTTCCCAATTTAAGGACATGTCACTATCAAGAATCTGTCTTCCAGTTTGAAGAGCTCAAGGAAGATATTTATGGACATTTGAGACTGCCTCTCCAACGGGTAAATTCTCAAATTTGTCTATAAATACAGAAGTATGAAGACCATTTGAAGCATCCACTATCCATCCAACTATCAGACTATTCTGAAGCTTCAAAGTCCTCAAAAGACATTCTTAGTCTTCAAACACTTCATCTAAGCTGAACCTCATTGTATATCCATACAAAGCTTAGAGAGATATCCTATCCTTATACACTGAACTTCATTGTAAAGGATATCTCATTAGTTGGAACCTTACTTCAACCCTTATACCTTTCAAGTGAGAAAGTTAGAAGGTTGTAGTAGTAGAAGTGGAAGGAGCTGACTGTTGAGAGAAGAACAGTTCAGTTCTGAGTTGAGAAAGGGTACTAGGACTCTTGAAATCCTAGGGATCAAGGCACCAAGGAGTGGTGTGGTTGATCAAGTGCACCTTGGCACTATAAAACAAGTTAATTCCAAGAGTAAAGGAATTATCCTGTTAAATCAGGGAAAGTGGATGTAGGAGCTTGAGTCTCTGAACCACTATAAATTCTTGTGTTGATTTACTTTCAAGCATTAACATTCATTCAACACTGCACAAACTAAACTTTCAAAGACACACTCAAGACTGTGCAAAACAAGATTTGGACAAGTTCCCTGAACTGGATTAATTGTTAAGGAGATTTCAGAATTATAAAAGAGTTTAAACAAAAGGGCCAACCACTAATTCCGCACATATAACTCCCTTAGATAGTTATTCAACTAAGTACTTAATAGTACTTAGTAGTTTGATTATCTATAAAGAGTTAATCATACCAGCAGAGTTGTCCAGGACAACCTTGCTGAAGTCTAGTTTGATCAAAGTTTGAAAAGATTTGCATACAAGTGTATTCCCCCCCCCCCCCCCCATACCAGCAGAGTTGTCCAGGAAAAGATGCTGCTGTTCCTTCTCCTGCTGTTCAAGGGCTGAACAATATGGCTACCAATCCATTCAACCATATATCACGTCACAAGTTACTCATGTTCTTAATTGAGAACTATGATTTCTGGAAAATCAGAATGAGGGCTCATCTTGCATCTCTTCATACTGATATACTAAGAGTGATCACAAGAGGACCCTTTGTGTTCACTCAAGTTAATCCGAGGATTACTGATGCTCAAAGAGCTGACTCAAGTTAATCCCAGGATGACTTCACCTCAGAGGAGAAGAGGAAAGATAATCTGAATTATCTTGCTATGAATACTCTCTATCAAACTATTCCAGATGCAATCATGGGAAGGGTCTACCACTGCACAACTGCCAAAGAAATTTCGGATACTCTTGCAGAAATGTGTGAGGGTACTGAAAAGATCAAGGAGAACAAGCTCCAAGTGGCAGTGTAAAAGTTTGAGCAATTCACAATGGATTCAGAAGAGTCCATTGATAAGTTTGCTGGTAGATTCACAGATGTGATGAATGAAATCAACTCCTTGGGCAAGGTGTACACCAAGAGAGAAGTTGGTCTGAAGATCTTGAGAAGTCTCACTCAAAAGTGGGATGTATATGTTGTAATGATGCAGAACACCAAGGATCTCTCCACCATGCCCATGCAACAAATCTTCTCTGAACTCAAAGCTTATAAGTTTGATCTCAACATAAGAAAGCCTGTTGAGGAACCTTCATTACCTACAAAAGGAGTGGCTTTCAAAGCCAAAACTGCTGAACCAGAAATGCAGACCACTCCTAGATCATCAAAGTCAGTCTCCAAGGCTGAAATGAAGGAAGAACTAGCCTTGATGGCTAGAAGGTTTGACAAGCTAAATTAAAGGTTTGGTAGATACAAGAAATTCTACCAAGACAACAAGGTCAGGAGAAGATACAACTCTCCTGAAGCCAAGGCTGAGGACAAAAGGCCTGAAGAAAGAAGATCAGAGAACAAATACTCTTATAGGAGAAGGTCCAGTAGAGCTGAGCCTTCATCATCTAGAAGGAGAGATGAGCCGAAAAAGGATGATGATGAAGACCTGTGCTACAACTGCAAGAAGAAAGGGCATTTCCAGTATGACTGCCCTGAACTCAGCTCTAAGGAGAGAAGATAAAGGCAAGCCAAAAGAGATAGAAAGTTCACCAATAGAAAAGCCATGATGGTTGGTGAAGAATCTGAAAGTGCTGAAAGCTTCAACTCTTCTGATGGACTGTTCTCAAACAGTGATGATGATGATGATGTGTGCAACATGGCCATTGAGGATGATGAAGTATCCTCCACTTCTAGCTCACCATCATTCTTTTGGGAAGTTGATGGAAGATTTCACTATGTTACAAGAATTTCATGACAACTGTGTGAGAGAGAATGAAAGGTTGTCAATTGAACTTGCTAAAAACTCTGAGTCATTAGTTGATGTCAAATCTACTGAGTTGTATCAACAAGTCTTGAGAGAGCTTGAGGAAGCAAATCTCAGGATAGTTGACCAACAAAAGCAGATTGATGATCAACTGCTATCTCAGAAGAGAAACGATTTTGAACTCAAAATTCTTCAAGAAAAATTTGAAAACCTCTCACATGAGTATGATATTCTTAAATCAAGTGAAGAAAGCCTGAAATTAAAGATGTCTGCTTTGAAGAAATCCTCAAGAGCAATAGAGGAAATTCAAAGTTATCAAAGACATATGGCTCAAAGAAGTGGATTAGGTTTTGATCCATTTGAATCTTCACCTTGTCTTAGTGTTGCTTCTACAAGTAACACTAAGAGAATCTTTGTTAAATCAGTGGCCCAACAAGCTGAAAATGAAATAATTCAGCCACTGAACAAAGGAAAGGGCAAAATGCATGAATTGTCCACTCAAGTGCTTTAGGAGACTAGGCCCATACCTAAGGAAAAGGCCAAAGTCCCTGAGTACAAGAGGAATGTTGGTCAGCAGAGTAGACCAAATGGAAGGGCAACTCTCCTGAACAATGTTCAGAGGAGTTATCCAAGGAATGATCAGCCTAGGCCAACTCTACTGAGGAAGCCTCAGCTGAACAGACCTAAGGACAACTATCCTCAAAGGCAAAATAAAATGAGACAACCAAAACCCTTCATGCCAAAGGGTAATGGTCAAGCCCATCCTCAAAGATTCCCTCAAGTAGCACATAAAACTCATAAGTTCAGGAGAAATGACAACTCTCCTGATACTTATAGAGTAAACACTTTTACACAAACCTTCCCAAAGGCATTCAAGAGAAAGACAGTGTACATTGATGCTAGAGGAAAACAACTTAGCCACCTTGAGTCAATCAGGGTTATTAGGCAAGTTTGGGTTCCTAAAGGTACAACTAACCTCTCAGGACCCAAAACTCAAAGGGTACCTAAACCTATCTAATTTCAGGTACCATTGGGCCACAAGAAGATGAGGAGTATGAGCAAAAAGTCAGCATGGTACCTTGACAGTGGATGCTCAAGGCACATGACTGGAAACAAGAACCTCCTCACTAATTTCATAGAAAAAGAAGGCCCAAATGTCACATTTGGAGACAGTTCACAAGCTACAACAAAAGGTTATGGTACCTTGATAATTGGTAATATCAAGGTATCCAATGTGTTTTATGTGGCTGGTCTCAAATATAATTTTCTAAGCATAAGCCAGTTTTGTGATAAAGGCTTCAATGTTGAGTTTTCAAGTGGAAAATGTCTAATCAAAGATGGAACTCAACAAACTCTACTGAATGGTACTAGAAAAGGAAATGTGTATTTTGCTGACTGGGACAAGTCTACTAATGCTGCATGTTTCATTGCTAAGAGCTCTAGTGAACAAAGTTGGTTATGGCATAAAAGGCTAAACCACCTGAATTTTAAGTCAATGAACAAACTTGCCAGAAATGCATTAATAAAAGGACTACCTAATGAGGTTTTCATTAAAGAGCATGTTTGTAAACCATGCCAAGAAGGAAAACAAATCAAAGCCACATTCAAGGGAAAACCAGTCATCTCTACTGAAAGGGTACTTGAACTTCTACACATGGACTTATTTGGACCAATCACCCCAGCAAGCATAAATGGTAGAAAATACACATTGGTGGTAGTAGATGACTTCTCTAGGTTCACATGGGTAGTATTTCTCCTTAATAAGAAGGAAACACAAGTCAAACTCCCTGAACTTCTAAAGAGACGGTCAAATGAGTAAAGCCTCAACATAATCAAGATAAGATCTGATAAAGGCACTGAGTTCATAAATTCATACATCAATGAGTATTGCACTCAACATGGTATAGCTCATGAAACCTCAGCAGTTAGAACCCCTCAGCAGAATGGGGTTGTAGAAAGAAGAAATAGGACTTTAAAAGAAGCTGCTAGAACCTTAATTGTTGATTCAAATCTACCTAAGAGGTTTTGGGCTGAAGATATAAACACTGCATGCTATACTCAAAATAGATGTTTGATAACTAAGGGGCAAGACAAAACCCCCTATGAACTCTGGAAAGGAAGGTTGCCAAAAGTACCGTATTTCCATATCTTTGGTTGTAAGTGTTTCATTCACAACAATGGGAAAGAACAGCTGAAAGCCTTTGATAGCAAAGCTGATGAGGGAGTATTTCTTGGATATTCCCAAATCAGTAGAGCTTTCAGAGTCTACAACTGTAAAACCCTTATTGTGAAGGAAACACCTCATGTTGTGTTTGATGAATCTACTCTTGAGTTCAAGAACAAGAACTTGGAAATAGAGGAAATCACACAAAGGACAACCAGACTGAGCCTAAAGGACAAAGATACTACCTTCATAGATGTTGTCCAACCCAACCTCCCTAAAGTTATAAGACTGGACAACAATCCTGAAGACAACCTACCTGAGGAAAACCCCACTGAAGGAAATGGTGAACTGAATGATCCAATCCCAGTTCACACTCAGGTAACAACTACCAATGAAGAAGCAGTTCCTGCTGAGGTAGTTAATGGATCAAATAATCTAGGGGGAAACAATAATGTTGATAATGCCAATGTCCCTGACATTGAAGACAACACCCCTGATTATGATCCTGAGTTAGATCCTGCATTAAATTTCCCTGAATTCTATGATACTCCCTCCGTCCGCCTATAAGTTTCCCGCTACTTTTTGGCACATAAATTAAGAAAAGTGATTAAATAATAGATATAGTACAAGTGATGTGATTGGAAGAAGGAGATAGATAGAGATAAAAAGTAAGATATAAAGTGAAGTGTAAGAAAAAATACTTACCAAAAAGGGTATGAGAAGCTTATAGACGGACAGACCAAAATGATAAAATGGGAAACTTATAGGCGGACGGAGGGAGTATTAATGACTCAACTTCAGTAGAGGACAACTCTACTGAAGGGATCAGAAAAAGAAGGACTTGGTTGTCTGACCATCCTACTGATCTGATACTTGGTGACCCAAGTATAAGAGTCAAAACTAGAAGATTTCATGGTGAAAGTGCTATATTTTGTTGTTTCTTGTCAGAACAAGAACCAAGTGACATTGAGGAAGCACTTCAAGATGCAAACTGGATCACAGCAATGCAGGAAGAGCTGAACCAATTCACCAGAAATGATGTATGGGAGCTGGTGGATAGACCTTCTCATCAAGATGTTATTGGAACCAAGTGGGTGTTCAAGAATAAGAAGAATGAAAATGATGTGATTGTCAGAAACAAAGCAAGACTAGTGGCAAAGGGCTACTGCCAATCTGAAGGCATTGACTATGATGAGACTTTTGCACCTGTGGCAAGGCTAGAGGCAATAAGGCTGTTCCTAGCCTATGCAGCCCACAAGAGGTTCAAAGTGTACCAGATGGATGTCAAAAGTGCCTTCTTGAATGGAGTCTTGAAGGAAGAAGTCTATGTAGAGCAACCACCTGGTTTTGAGGTTGGAAAGCTCTCTATGTAGAGCAACCACCTGAAGAAAGCTCTCTATGGACTCAAGCAAGCTCCAAGAGCTTGGTATGATACACTGTCACAATTCCTCTTGGATCATGGAGTTATCAAGGGAACTGTGGACAGAACTCTCTTCAGAATCTCTGAAGGAGAGGACATCTTGCTTGTCCAAATTTATGTTGATGACATAATTTTTGGATCCCCCAATGAGAAGCTCTGTGAAAAGTTCTCAAAGCTCATGCAAAACAAGTTTGAGATGTCCATGATGGGGATGATGAACTTCTTCTTGGGACTCCAAGTCAAGCAATCAAAGGAAGGAATCTTCATCAACCAAACTAAGTACACAGGAGAAATGATCAAGAAATTTGGGTGTACTACTAGCAAGCCAGTAAGGATCCCTATGAATACCAATTGGAAGATGGTGTTGGGATATAAATTCACCCTAAGCCCCACCTGATGTTAGAATAGTTTTGATGGCCAAAAACACTTAGAGTTTATAAATGTAATAGGATCAGCTGACTTTGTATAGAACAGCTTAGACTAGTCTTGTGTGATCAACTGTATTGATATCAGCTGATCAGCACAGTCCCGACTTACATGCCTATCCTCAAGATGTGAAGAGTAGAAGACATGAAGACTAGAAGATCCTTGAAGACCAGTTAAGTAAGGTGCTTGTATACCTACTTATCTGATGGAGTCCGAGATTGAAGATGGCCTAAAACAGGTTACAGAATTGCCAAATCAGACGAGTGTTACTCGACTGATATCAGAAGACAGAAGACATAAGGCAGACGAGTAGTCAGAAGACTAAGAGTGAAGATCAGAAGACTAGGTGCTCGTCCAGGACTCGACTTATTCCCAAAGTCATCTTGCAATTTGAATGAAGACTTACCTTACTTAGAAGATTGACATGATCCCAGGATTGAAGCAATCAAGGAATCAAACCTATATGGAAAGATTGCCCCAACGGCTAGTCAACTCCAACGGCTAGTTGCAAGCTATCACCACTATAAATACAAGAGGATGAGAAATCACAAAAAAAAAAGAAGTCACAACAAGAGAATTCTACAAGCTAATCAAGCAAGCAAGCATAAAGCCATACTATACTGAGAGTTCTCTAAGAGCCCAGAATCCATAAGAACATCCTTAGCTCTTAAGTGATTTCTATCCAACCAAAGAACTTGAATCTTATTCTTATTGTATATCCATTGATTTAGGCATAGTGGTTAACCATATTATAAGCTTGAACCATTAGTTGGAAACATTCAAAAACCCCAAACCCCCACCGAAAGGTTAAAGTTTTTGAACCCCTGCAAAGTGCAAGTGCTTACAATCACTTGTGGAGACCGTAGCAGTTAGGACTACTCAGATCTCAAAGTCATACCCTTGGGACTATAAAGGACAAGCCCTTGTAATTTTTGGTAAATTAAAGGGATTAAACATCACGTTAGGACGTGAGAGTGGACGTAGGAACGTATATCCGAACCACTATAAACCTGGTGTTATTTACTTTCTGCACTTTACATTACTGTCATTTCATATATCTTATATAGTGCATATTGTGTTTTATAACTATCTTCAAATCAGGCCATAATCTTCTAACCAGCATCAGCTGAGGTTTTCATTAAATAAACAAGTTGGTATTTTCAATAGAAACTAAAGAACGAGTCTAAACAAGGCCTACCAAACTTCCGCATACAATCTCTTCATCAGATCACTATAGTCATCTGGACCAGCAGACTTGCAGTCCACTTGACATAGAAATCAGAAGAGGTTCCCAACTCTCTTGAAAAAGTTTTAAAGTCTATTCACCCCTCCCCTCTAGACTTTAATCCCATTCACTACTCGTTCAGGGACCAACAAGTGGTATCAGAACAGTGGTTCTAACGGACTACTGTCTCTAGATTATCAGAAGACTTGAGGGAGTCTTTCTGTAGTCCTCTTGAACAGATCTATCTTTTGAAAAAAAAAAAAAAAACTTGTTTTTGAAAACTCATACAGCATGAGTGCTAACATGCGTAAGTTGCCTAAGTTTTCAGTGGAGGATTATGATTACTGGAAGATAAGGATGAGGAAGAATCTTACATCAGTCCACTACAAGATGTGGTCAGTAATCACAGAAGGCCCAATCACCATCATGACAGTCAACACTGCAAATGGTGATCCAAACATTCCAGTTGGAGAACTTGCCCCCAAGCCTATGAAGGACCTCACTCCAGAAGAGATGAAGCAATCTAACCTTGACAGTATTGCTCAAGATTATATTATGCAAACTCTTCCAAATTAGTACATTGCAAAAGTGATTCACTGTGAAACAGCTAAAGACATGTGGGATGCATTGGCACTCCTCTGGGAAGGAACTGAGCTGATCAAGGAGAGCAAATTGTCAACAACCGTCAAGAAGTTTGAACACTTCAAGATGCAACCAGAAGAGTCTATTGATCAGCTAGACAATCGATTCACCAAGATCATAAATGAGATTGAATCTCTAGGCAAGAAATATACAAATAGAGAGAAAAACCTGAAGATCCTAGACTCTCTAACCAAGAAATGGAGACTCAAGAAGACCATCATCAAAGATACTCAAGATATCAAGAAGTGGTCTGCTCAAACTCTATTTCAGAACCTAAAAGATCATGAATATGATCTTGAAAGAGAAGAAAACTCAGGAAGTGATGAGCCAACTGCAACCCCATCTACCTCCAATACTGTAGCTTTCAAAGCAGCAAGTACAAAGGCTGCAAGCACCTCATCTGGCAAGACCTCACTGAAAACAGAAGACATTGAAGGATCAGACATGAGTCTGAAAGAACAAATGGCCCTTATGATCAAGAGATTCGAAAGGATGAACACTCTCAATAACAAATATAGAAAATTCTACTGGAATTATAAAGATAGGAGAACTGGTTCATCTCCCAGAGTATCAAGAGAAAGAACACCAGAAAGAAATCCTAGAAAGGATGTAGAGTCATCTGACAGCCGAGGCTCTAGAAGAAGAGATGTCACTCCTCCAAGGAAAGGCAATTCAAATCAAAAGCCTGGATCATGCTTCAACTGTCACAAACCAGGACATTATGTCTATGAATGTCCAGAGCTAAATTTAGATGACAAAGAAGAAAGAAAACCAAGAAGAGACAGAAGAAATTCAGACAGGCAAGCAATGGTGACTGAAGAATCTGAATATCAAAGTGATGAACTTCCCACATCACCAGACTGTTAAATCTTCACAGATGATTCAGATGATCTAGCTATGATGGCCATAGGTGAAAATGAGGTAAATTCCTATACTACAACTTTTCATTCACCTATTTTTCACAAACAGATGAGATAAACTCATCTGAAGGCGAATCAGAAGACACCTATTATCAATCTTTAAGAAAGGTAAAAGGTGATCTGGATATTGCTACTAGAGCATTTATAGAAGTGGAAGAGGAGAACAAGGATCTAAGGAAAGAAATTGCTAGGTTGAAAAAGGTTAAGTTTGATAACACCCCTGAGTTGGTCACAATGAATGAAAGATTGACCAAAGAAGTGGAACTTCTTAAAGAAGAAAATACCACAATAACTCAGTTGTATGAGGGGATGTTAGAAACTCAAGCCTTAGAAACCAAGGAATTTCGTTCCCTACAATCTAAGTTTGATGATCTCTTCCAAGCACACAAGCTCTTAGAAAAGGAGAAGGAATGCCTAAATCAAAAGATATCAGAGTTCAATAAAGCATCTGCTACTATTGAAAGTATATCTGAATATTATAGATCTGATGACAATAAGATGGGTTTTGGCTATGAATTTAACCCATCAACATCCTCTCCAGCTGGGGGTAGTACACCTAACAAGTGCACTACTCAATCACATGAAAAAGGTGAGTGTTCTAAACACAATGAACCTAATATGGACCAAAAGGCATCTGTACCAGCTAAGGCTAACTATCCCAATACTAAAAATGGTAAAGGACAAGTTAACCCCAAGCCTGTACAGAGGAACAACAAACAGCCTAGACCATCTCGATTGAGACAGTCTCAGCTGTATGCTGCTCCAGCCAAGAAGAAGAAGTCTTCTTCACACAAATCTGTTCTCTTTGCACCTCCTATCTCTTATGATATTGTGAGAACAGAGGAGTATGGTCCATATAATCGTGTGCATCGTCCAGCTAATGCACCCAGGCCGAATGTAACTAGTCAAAAGATAATGTATGTACACTCCTATAAGAGGAAACCATTTGACTATTACTTAGTTGACACAAACAACAAATCAGACCAGTCCAAGGTGTTAACTAGTAAGATTTGGTTCTGTGATGCCCGAGGGAAACAACTCAAGTGCTCAAGGTTGTTTAAACGACCAATGTATATGTGGGTTCCCAAGGGTAGTACTAACACCCAAGGACCCAAGACAAAATGGGTACCTAAGACTTAACCTTTCTTGCAGGAAAGGAGGGACCTATACAGACGAGGAGGTCTAGCAGGAGAAACATGGTACATATCTAGTGGTTGCTCAACTCATATGACTGGAACCAAAGCCCTGCTGACCAACTACACAGAAAAGAAAGGTCCAAAAGTCTTCTTTGGTGATAACGCGCACGGTAACACAAAAGGATATGGCACCCTTAAAAATGGTGACATTGAGGTACATGATGTATCATATGTAGAAGGTTTAAAGTTTAATTTATTATCTGTTTCTCATTTTTGTGACACTGGTTACTCAGTAAAGTTCACTAAAGATGAGTGTCTCATAAGTGATAAAAGAACAAAACAAAACCTTCTAACAGGATCTAGAAAGGGAAGTATGTATCTTGCAAATTGGAACAGTTGTCCTAAGGATATATGTCTGCTTGTGAAAAGCCCTAAGATGTCAGCTGGCTATGGCATAAACGTCTTAGTCATCTGAACTTTAAGACTATGAACAAGTTAGCAAGGGAATCCTTAGTTGATTTTGCCTAATGAACTCTACTGTAAAGATCAGGTATGTGATGCATGTCAACAAGGAAAGCAAACAAAGGTCTCCTTCAAGACCAAAAAGACAGCATCAACCAGCAGAGTTCTTGAACTGCTTCACATGGATCTCTTTGGACTAATCACTCCAACCACACTTACAGGGAGGAAATACACTCTTATTGTTGTAGATGACTACTCCAAGTTTACTTGGGTTGTCTTCTTATACAAGAAGAGTGAAACTCAGCAGAAGCTCCCTGAACTATTGAAGAGAATCCAAGTAGAGAAAGGAGAACCAATTGTGAAGATTAGAAGTGACAAAGGCACTGAATTTATTAACTCTTATATTATTGCCTACTGTACTTCTAATGGTATTCAGCATGAGACAAGTGCAGCAAGAACACCACAACAGAATGGTGTAGCTGAAAGAAGAGTCAGAACACTCAAAGAGGCTGCAAGAACACTCCTTGCTGAATTTTCCACTCCTAAGAAGCTATGGGCAGAAGCCATCAACACAGCTTGCCACACTCAAAATAGGTCAGGTATTCACAAAATTCATGAGAAAACCCCATATGAACTGTGGAAAGGAAGGAAACCTAGAGTATCTTACTTTCATATATTTGGTTGTAAGTGTTTCATTCACAACAATGGGAAGAGTAAGTTGAATGCTTTTGATGCCAAAGCAGATGAGGGGATATTCTTGGGATACTCCTCTACTAGCAAAGCATTTAGAGTACTCAACAAACGAACCCTTCTTGTGGAAGAAACACCTCATGTTGTTTTTGATGAATCTTGTGAAAAGAATGCAGTAGAAACAGACTCAGTTGCAGATCAGATGAGAAAGCTACACTACAAGAAAAATGGACTATGTGGACATTTATAATTGTCATTACAGTTTACCTAAAACTACATTTAGCCAATCATGACATTTAATCAAAATGTCATGTATTCTAATGTAACAATAGGTCATCATTTATTCTGACATTCTTTTGTGTACTATTAAGGTGATTTTTTAGTACACTTATTTATTTATATATTCTATAGTACAATTAATATTTATATTTATATTCAATTACTATTATCTCTCATTAGATTTATTAATATATATTTATATATATATAATTAATTAATTATTTCATAATTAACGATAATATTAACAATTAATTAATATTGATTCATAATTATAATAAATTGGTATGTTTTCATTTTACCAGTCGAAACTGAGATTAATTATACTATATGAAAAAATGTATTATTATAAACGAAACAACATCATCACCAAATTACATTGACGGAACTCCTGGAATCATCTTGTAGCTTGGGACTTGAAGATTATGCGATGATAATCTCCTCAGGTTTATTATGGGAGCTTGTAGATTGGTTAGTTGTCAACTAGTTATCTACTACTGGACGACTTAGATTTTGGTTATACATGTGTTTACCATGTACTGAGAAAACCTATTTTCATGAATTTGGGTTGGACTCAAAGTCCATTGACTCTAAATATTGTATTTGAAATCCTCAATCATAAACAATCTAGGAGAATATTCAGAAGCTGGTTGTGAAATAATGTATTATTTGCAATGAAAACTATCGATATTAATATGTAACAAGAGTGCACCTTCATTTCCCAAATATTGAACTTCCATCCAGGGGTTCTTTGCTCTGACTCATCAATTTTAATCTTGATTCCGGCAGCTTGAAGAGTTTGTTTCACAGATGAGGCAGCATCCAAAACTCCAGCCCTCTCATCTGCCTTCTTCCATATTGGAACTATTATGACCTGAAAGCTAGAACTAGTTATAAACATATAGAAATCATAATACAATGTGCTACTATATAAAACACATAAAATGGGAGGAAATCTAGCATTTGACAAGAATCTAGCATATAGTGTAAACTGCGCATCTCCAAAAGTTACACTTCTGGAAAAAACAGCTCCAAGGAAGAAATGCCAGGTATTATTCATGTTAAACCCATTACAGGTCCTATTCACCAATTTCACTGAGATGTTGGTTTCCAATTTATATCAATTACAACATTATCACATACTGTAACGTAGGAACTTCTCAGCAGATAATTACCATTATTTTTATGTTCCTCTGTTTTATTATTTTGCATTATGTAAGTCAAACACCCAAAAAGCATTATAAACACGTAAATTATTGAACTCAGCACCCAAAACTAGGATAATAAATGAATAGCAGCAAACCAGTGAATGCCTTCATAAGTACCTGTACGGGGGCAAGATTTGGAGGGAGCATCAAACCAATGTCATCACCATGTGTCATAATGATACCACCAATAAACCTGGTGCTAACTGCCCATGATGTTTGCCATACATGTTGCCTTTGTCCATTTTCATCAGTGAACTGTATAAGTTACTCAGTTAATTAGACGCTAAAACATTTCCTATATAGATTGAAAAGACTGGAATGGGTGAATAAAGAGTTCTGAACATGATTTAGCAGATTTACTCTGTTTTCCATAGAGGGGGGAAACAATACACCCTTAATTTTTTAAAGTATTTCCCTATAAAAGGTCACTACATAGTGGAGAAATCATTTATTGCCAACTGATGATATAGTTCAATTAGCTGCAGTCTTCATGCACATAGTGATTTGTCAGAACTTTCTAAGATTTGGGACAGATGCATAAAAGTACAAAAAAATCCCTATATTCTAGACAACTAACAGTGAATAATGAATAGTGATAAATCCACTGTGAAGATCCAAGAGAAATGCTATGAAAAATGCCTAATCACCCCCAAAAGATCCAAGAGAAATGCTATGAAAAAGGCTATCACCCCAGATAGATGTGCCTCTTGAACAAAAAGAATAGGAATAAACACATAGAGGCGTAAGTTCAAGGATGTGTTACAGAGCTTTGGGCTAGTCAACCTGTGTTCCAAATGCACGGGAAAAATTCTGCCCGAGATTGTGGCTTGTCCCAGCCTGCAAAGCCTTGCGATCACCCATCATAGCTTCAATTGTATAAGTCTTCACAGCACCTGCAAAGGTCTCCACTTTTGATTTACGACCTGCAATAACAGGTATTGCAGCTTGCTCGAAAGCAAATTTAATGTATACATTGATCATCTGTAACGCCTGCAGTTATATTGCATGAATTCGTTAATTAAAAATATAAAGGCTATCTCCAATTCTAAAGAAATAAGAGAAATCAAACCTCGATTTCCGCCTCTTCTGGACTGGCGTGAGCTGTGTGGCCTTCCTGCCAAAGAAATTCAAGAGTTCTCACGAATGGTTTAGTACGCATCTCCCATCTTGTGACATTTGCCCACTGAAACAAATAAGGTGTTAAGAAAGAGTCAGAACATTCCTCCAGGTTGTAAAGAAACATAAATGACATAGTGAAAAGATACATGGTTGATCATTAGTGGAAGATCACGGTGGCTATGAATCCATTGAGTGAACATGTGGTTTACAATTGTTTCACTTGTAGGTCGAACCTGACAGAACCTCAAGAAGTGAAGTAATAAAAAAGTAAACTCAGGTTATATCTTTATAATTCAAAAGCATCTTGATTGGTGTAAAGGAATACAACTGAGAAAATTGATGCATGAAAAGGAGTATGGCAAAAATTGTAACATGTATATTTACCACAAGCTTTTCTTCAAGCTCCTTTCCTCCTCCAACAGTCACTACAGCTAATTCAGGACTAAACCCTTCAACATGGCTAGCTTCTTTCTCAATGAAGGAGTATGGTATAAACTGCAGTCATAATCAATTCGGTAATGATCTTAGCTATGTCCACCAAGATAAAATCATGTTATACTAACAGCTGGTCAACAAAGGCAATAGCATAACAAAATCTCTGCAATGTGTCTCAAGAGCACCTTCTGAACATATTTTAAGAGGTGAAAGGATATAAAGCATGCAAGTAAAATTTGACAAGACGACTCTACTTGACCCGTATTCATTGCCATAGCCCCCAATGCTTTTTAAAATTAAAATTCTTTAAGTTTCAGGATACCAGCACTAACAACATAAAATAAAATGTTCAATAGTGATGAATGAGCCTCACCTGGGGGAAATACATATTACTGTGACCGGTCTCCTTAAACTTCACATTCAAATACTCCTGCACCCACCAAATAGCCTAAATCAACATAAAAGTTCAAAATTCTCACTAAACTAGTAAACATTAGAAACAGGAACAAAACCTGAATTGCTTCCCATAGGGACGAATGACCATGGTGCCACGAACTGGACCATAATCAGCTAGCTCCGCATTAGCAATTATGTCCAAATACCAAGCATTGAAGTCCTGTGATCGAGGAGTTATAACTCGATCCTTTTCTGGTTGGACTTTGGGCTTGTTTGAGCTCCGTTCGAGTTCCGGAGGAGGCGTCGCCACTTCTTTCTCAACAGTGCTGCTTTGCACGGAAAAATTGGCAGCGGACAGGGAGCGGAGGGGGAGGCGGAGCTTACGGCAGAGGTGGTGGCGCGGAATCGCGGCGGCGGCGGAGGAGAGGGAAGTGAGGGAGGGGAAGGGGAGTCTGAGTGCCCCCATTCGGTTGCGGTGGTGCAGACTCAACTGTTGGGGAGATGAGGTCTGTAAATCGCACCTACGCTTTCGTCATATTACCTCTTTCAACGTTTTACAAAGATATAATCTTTTATATGCCCTTGCACTTTCGTTAAATTAACTTTAGTCCCTGCACTTTAGTTTTTTTAGGTTTTATAACCTAGTACTTTTATTTATTTGAACTTTTTCTCATCGCAAACAGTTAGGCAGGGGTCGGTGTTAAATCTTTCAATTTATACATTTTTTCTAACACATTTTTTTAATTGACATTCTCAATGATGCAAATTCTTTAAGATGGAAGGAGTATAATTAGCTAGAAATGAGTCTTTTAGTCAAAGTTAGCTATTACATTCTCCATTCTAAGAATACATGAGGTTAAATCGAACTTTAATTTTATTCAATACTTAAAATAATACAACAGCGGTGTTTCAAGTAATTACATAAATACGACCCCTCTAACAATTTTAATAGCAAAAATATTTTAATCAAGTCAAAATAATCAAGTTACTCCAAAAATAAGTCATTACCTTCGACGTCAGAAACATCATTATGTATAGGTAGGCATGTGCAACGGTTCCAAACCGCCGGTTTCGGTTAGAAATCGGCGGTTACGGTTTTGGTTTTTCGGTAACCGTAACCGAACCGCGAACCGCCGGTTACGGTTACGTTTTTCAAACCGGCGGTTCGGTTTGAAAACCGCCGGTTTGGCGGTTTGTTCTTTTTTTTTTTTTTTAAATATTATCTCCGTTTTTGCTCGTTTTCACTCCGTTTTCGTTCGTATTTTATTCGTTTTAACTCATTTTTTAGAAAATACATTACTAGAATTGAATAAAAAATATATAACTTAAATTTATACATTAAAAATAGAAGAATTGTGTATTAAAAAAATTAATTTTTTTTTTTTTTAATAAAAACCGGCAAACCGCCGGTTAACCGGCAAACCGGCGGTTAACCGCCAAAACCGGCCAAACCGGCGGTTTGCGGTTTGTCAAAATGACGAACCGTAACCGAACCGCCATTTTTCGGTTACGGTTCGGTTTTCAAACCGTAACCGGCGGTTTGTCAAACCGACGGTTTGGCCGGTTGGCCGGTTTGGTTTTGCGCGTGTCTATGTATAGGAGAATTTTAAAGATTCTTACAGGACCTCAACAAGCTTTCGTCATTATCCCTTCACAACTTTTTCAAATTGAACAAAAATTTAAAAACCTTCTCATAATTTTTGAACAGTGTAAAAAGAAAATAATTAACTCAAATTTTCTTTAGTGTCTTTCGTCTTATCACTTATGAGACATTAGTTATGCATCATAATTTTAAAAAAATGGAACTCTATATAAATTAAAATACTTTTGGAGCTGAATCGATGGTCTCATTCCATATCCGGCAAAATGAAATTGAATTTCACTTTTTTCATACGTCATTCACAGTTTCATTTTGGGTACTTTCTCTGAAGGTTGAGACGGACAATTCTTAATTCCGAGAAAGGTAGGAGAAGAAGAAAACAACTCAAATTCCAACATTTTCATCAAACAAGAGAAAAAACTTCTCATTAACATTAAATACCAACCCAAATTCATGATAATAGGTTTTCTCAGTACATGGTAAACACATGTATAACCAAAATCTAAGTCGTCCAGTAGTAGATAACTAGTTGACAACTAACCAATCTACAAGCTCCCATAATAAACCTGAGGAGATTATCATCGCATAATCTTCAAGTCCCAAGCTACAAGATGATTCCAGGAGTTCCGTCATTACACTGGCTTAGGCCTTAAGGTGAATCGATCAACCGTAGATCAGAAAAATCATCATCCCCCCAGCTCATATACGGGGCCTTAGGTGACCGAGGAGATAGACAGGCTAGTGAACGGTAGCAAGGAAAATCATCCTCTAATTCCGGAATCTCTTTCATTTTCAAATGCTTTGTGCCCTGATATATGAACCAGTTAGTTATAGATCTCATCTCACAAATTTACTTTCGTTTAAAAATAAACAATAAGAATTATTACAAAAAATATAAAACAAGGAGAACGGCTGAAGTTACCTTCTTTGAGGAGGGTGGAAGAGCAGACCTAGCAGATGGATGTAGACCTATATCTGATATCAAATATTGAAACGATTACCAGGCAGAAGAACATATTAATAGAAAAGTTGAAAATTATCAAAGAATGAAGTTTATTACCATTACTAAGTCCAACTAACTCCATAAAGTAGCCCACATCCATGGCCTTTGTTTGAGCTTCGATGCACTTCTGATGATTGTGCATAAAATTCTCCTCCATTATACAGCTCGGAACTTTTTCTTCTGTAACAGCATTCAACTTTCGGCCTGTACTTGGGACCTGCTTTGTAGGTAGCTTGACGGAGTTTGTGACGTCACTGAGTGCTTTCCTACCACCAACTTTCCCTTTGCCAGTTGCTTTAAAACCACCAGGATCTTTCTCAATAGAGATGTCATTAACAGAAGGCTTTCTTGAGTTTGATATGTCATTTAGAGCTTTCCGTCCACGTAGGCCTCCTTTCTTATCTGCTCTGGCTACATCAGCCTTTCCTCCAGGAGTAGTGCCTATAAAAGAATTTAAACACGCAAACCTGTTGACCCATCCTGTTACAAAACATAAAGGTTAACAGGGGCATATCTTGGCACATGATTGTTAGGAGTGGTAAAGAAGTGAAATGTCAGTATATCTATTATAAATTGTGATCTCATCTCACTTCTGCAGAAAATATTTATTCATAAATTGACTGATATTAGAAGGCCAGCGACAGAGCCTATTTGCAGAGGTGGGATCAACTGTATGTTCCAGTCCAGGATTAGTTCATTAGTTAACTTCCAACCACGTGAATGAAATTTCCCCATGTAGAGCACAAAGGAATCAAAATTAATTGAATTAAGCTAATGCCAGAAGAGTTTAGCCAAACATCATGCAACTTGAACAGATATTTTTAAAAAACACGTAAATTCAGTAATTCCTATTGTGGTTCAATGTAGTAGGGAAGTGCTACAAAAATCAACTTAAATAATGTATACCATCCAAAAACATGGATTTTTGGATACAAGCAACTCAACACAATTCTAAGGTAAAAGATTGTGCATTCTTAACGTGCCTTTAAGAAATAGAATTGTTTCAAACAGATATAGTCAATTGCTAGATTGTAGAGCAACAAAAAGATGAACAAAGGAAAATACGCTAAATCCAACTGTCATGAATGAATCGAAGAGCAATATATGAACATTTGCTGAAAAGTATCTTATTAATGAACAAATCCATGTGAAAGAGAACTCCAATTACCAGGAAGCTTTGGCACGCCAAGTCGTTCACAAAGGGCATCACAGAAATGATTGCAATTCTTTGATAGCAAATCATACGAGTGTCCAGGCCACTCTCTACTAAGTTCCCTCAGGATTTGATTAACCTTGGAGTTTGAGAAGGATGTTTTCCCAAGTTTAATGGTTTCACGGTACGTATACATTGGATTCTTTGTTGGTGGACAACTAAACACTCCAGTGCCTTGTTCACAGAACCCAAAAGACCATTCCTCATCCCCATAAACCTGTTGAGCAATATGCATTTAACATCATTTGAGGGAAAACCATATTCACACAAAAAAACACTTAATAAGATGCCCAACACAAGAGGAAACAGCATACGGTGAAATCAATGGAAAAACATTATCATCAAGGCCAAACCTAAATTTGCTGAGCCAAGCAGAAAAGGGTTTGTCTAATGAATGGAGATTTGGAGAAAGTCACACACAAAAAAAAGATCAAACTCAGACAAGAAAGATAGGTCTTCATACTTCTAACATTGCCTTAAATTGAATCCTTCTAAGTAGTTGCCATTTCCCTCACAGGTCACAAAATATGGAATCACACAAACCCCCCCACCCAATTTTTTCACCAAAAAACAACCACCTCACACCAGTTCCACCATCATAGAAAGGAGAATATGCACACCCCTAATTGACTCAATAAGGAGTGTCATGTGGGGGTCACACATTCTAAAACCCGAAAGTGCATGCAACCAACACAAATATCCCCCAGAAAATACTAACATCAAATTAACCACACAGAGTAAAACCCTAGATCTACTCCACAATTAATCAAACGATTTTTCAATAAATTAATAACGAGAATTAGAACTAAAAAATCGAGACCAAAATAGGGAAAATGCACATAAACAAACATAATAAAAGCAGAAAAAGGGAATTTGAGGAACCTGAACAGCGCTGTGGAAGATGCCACCGAAACCAATTCCATCCTTAAAGATCTTATTGATCTGCATAATAGTGTTGTTAGTTTTTTCATTACCACTGTTGGTCACATCGTATACATGGAGGATCACCTCCGTCATCGTTAAATGAATTCACACAGCAGTTACCACTCTACGAACCGCCCAGATTTCTCTCTACTCGCAAACACTCTGTGTACTAATATTCGAGATTTGCACTTGAATTTGAACGAGAGAAATGAATGAATTTGAGTAAACAGTGCAGAATAAGGAATGAATGATTGATTGTGTGCAAATGGGGCTAATATTCACACTTTGCTTCGATGTGCGAGAAATAACGCAAAAATGGAAAAAACAGTGAATTTGTAGCACCGGGGACTGTTTTTGGATCAATTGTAAAGAATTAGTAATTACATTTCTCGTTGAAAATGGAAATAATTTGCAGCTTTCATTTTTATTTTTTTATGTGAAAAAAATAGTCTCTCGACCTTAATATTCATTTTATTTTTAAAATTGTTATAGTACATTTTTTACGAGTTAAAATTTAGGAATTAAAATTTTTATAGTCTTTTAAATTGAAATAATTTTGAATTTGATCATGATAAAATAGGAGTACATATTTTAATTTTGGTTTAAACTCAAATTCTTTAGTTGGTGTGCAATTCAACCGTGAATGGAAAGTAATTGAACTAAATTTAAAATTTGGACCAATTTATAAAATTAAAATGTGTAATTTATATGATCAAATTCAAAATTAATCAAATTTAAAGGAATACAGAAACTTTAATCCCTAAAATTTGTTTATAATCATGACCTAGTTATCAATAATTGATTTGAAGGCATTTAATTTAATTTTACTCATACTTACAATCATGAATTATTCCAATACTAGTTTGAATTTGTTATTTATATTATAGAAACATAAATCTCACCTCGTATTTTTAATATAATAATATGTGTAATTCATTAGAGTATCATTTTGTTACTTCTTACAATAGTATTATCTTTTTCTTATTATAATCTCATGTATTACACGCAACTTGCACTAGTTAGTAAGTATTATATTTGAGAAAAGGTTCTAAGTGCTGTATTTTTATTTTTTAGACTGAAACAAACAAAATTTGGAATATTATGAAAACAATCTTTAAAATCTTGTTTGATAGATATATTAAGATATTTACGTCACACTCTAATATTTTAATTAGTTCAAATTGAATTGTAAATGATGTGTTTTTCAGTCATTTATTATGTACACAATTAAATGTATGTTTTGACATATATTTTAAATTTGATTAGAAGAATTATAAATTTAATTTAAAATCTGATTAGACATATATCTTGCATCGTTATTACATAATCTATCTTTATCAAACATAGAACAAAAAAAAAGGGTGGGTGTCACATGAGGAAAGGGAGGCACGCTATTCCCATTATTAAGTTGTTGGTAGTGCCAAACAACCTCCTTTATCCACTCCCTCACATGCATCTTGTTTCACCTTCCTAAACTTTTACAACCAATTGATAAAGATAGCACATTTTATCCTTTTCTATGATTATTTTATTTATTTAATAGTATAAGGTTTCCATATTTGTTAGAAAAAAATATTAGATTGTGTTTGGATGGAGGAATTTGATTCAAAAAGGTATTTTAAATAAAATAATTTAAAAATAGATGAATTTTAAAATACATTTTAGTTTTAGTGAGAATATAAAATCCTCTCAATTTTAACTAAAAAAATATATGTAGTATTAAGTATTTGAAATTCATTAATTTACTTTTTAATCCAAACAAGTGGAGGGGATTTGGATGATGAATTTGAAATTCATAGATCAAATCACTCCATCCAAACACAACTTTAAGTCTTGTTTGATAGCTTCGATTAAATCTAGATTAACTTTATCTCAATTTTATAATTTGTTTAATAATTTAGATTAAAAATAAAATATGTATATGCTTTAAAATTTAAAAAGTTTAAACATCATCTCAATATAATTTAATTAATCTTTACTATCAAACATGATATTAGACGATGAATCATGGGAGATGTCATTTTTTTTAACTTTATCTGGTATCATTTATATATTTCATTTTGTGTTTCATTAATTAAATGCAGTCACACTTGTATAGATGCTACGTTAGTGCAATTTGTATCAGTTCATTAAAAAACTTAATTTGTTAGGCATTAGTTAATTTATTAATTATTATTTTTAAAATTGTCAATTTATTTTTTACACATTAATTAAGTAAAAAATATGAAAAAAAATGTAGAGAAAAATGAAAATAAATAAATAAAAGAGATAAAAAAAAGAGAGAGAGAGAGAAATAATGAATATTAAAAAAAAATTGATGAAAAATTGAGTAAAATAAAAATAAAAATATGCCTTAATTATACCATGCACTTTTTTTACTTTTAAATGCAAGACATATGTATCCTTAAGAAAAATGTAACAATCTATATACTCCATCCTTCTCTATCTAAGCTTTTCATGGAAATTTTGCACGAAAATCCTCTATATTACTAATAGAAAGCTTAGAATATTTTTATATTAATTTAGCTTATGGGTAGTTTTTATATTAATTATACTTACGCATCTTTATATTAATCTTGTTTATGTGTTAATATCTCAAAAGGTTAAATATTTGTTAAATATGATTTTATTGATTGATTTGTATATGTGTCATTATTACTGTGTAATCTTTTTTCATATATAAAAATTGTATTGAGTTCATAAAAAATAGAAAGTTTAATTATTACAGTATTGACTATAATTAAATAATTGATTTTATTAATGTTACTAAAAGTTTTCATATTTTACTTTTTAGTTTGTTCATCAAAAGTTTGTAAATTTATAAATGGAAACAATAATTATAATTCTCACCCTCACAATATAGTGAATATACACATATTTATTTTCCATGTCATTATTTTCGAGTCCACCATATACTCAATTCAACTACTTTATTTATAAAAGTTTACAAAATTATTTTTTAACACCTTAATAATTATATATATATTTTTAAACTTCGTGTCCAAAAAACATCATAAACTTTTCAAGAACGAAAGGAGTACCCTTTATTGACATTACGCGTAATATGCGGTGATAATCTAGTACTCCCTCCATTT
Organism: Galeopsis tetrahit; assembly: GCA_963675135.1. Classification (NCBI taxonomy): domain Eukaryota; kingdom Viridiplantae; phylum Streptophyta; class Magnoliopsida; order Lamiales; family Lamiaceae; genus Galeopsis; species Galeopsis tetrahit. The sequence continues at coordinate 40,179,558 of OY776122.1, forward strand.
TTGAATAAGTGTCATTTTGACTTTTTTCAACAAATTAAGATTATAAATTATGGTCTATATTACCCTTCATTAATTATACTAATTTTAATATAGAAATTTTGTTTGATAAAGAATGTGGTCAAGAATGTAGCTAGTATTAATAAATCAAATTAATTTTGGTATAAACATTTTTTGTGGAATTTAATTATGAAAAATATTTATGGTAAATGAATAAGGGTAAAATAGTCAAAATTAAAGAAAAAATTATAGAATGACACTTATTTTAAAATTAAGGGAAAATATCACTTTTGGTCACTGAACTTTACCACTTTTCACATTTGATCACCCACGTTTCATCACTATCAAAATTGGTCACTCACTTATTCTTTCTCTATGAATTTTGATGCTGCTGTTAGAGAATCCGTCATTTACTACCGGAGAAAAGGTTTTGAGTATTTTCCCTCTTTTAATTTCTTACCCCTAAACTCTCAAACCTTCTTTTTTTTTTTTTTTTTTTTTTTTTTTTAATTTAATGAATTTATGGCTTGTAAAGAGAAATCCTTCACAGTGGTCCAGAGCATACTTCAATGCTTTTTCAAAGTGTGATATCTTGACCAATAACATGTGTGAGAGCTCCAACTCACTCATTCTTCCTACAAGAGACAAACCAATCATCACCATACTTGAAACAATCAGAAACATTATCATGGTGAGACTGCAAGTGAATAGATATGCTGCAGAAAAATGGAATAATGCCAATATGCCCTAAAATCAAGTTGACACTACAAAAAAATATGAAGGAAGCAGTTGAATGCATTCCTATGAAATCAGATGATTGACATTTTCAAATCCTTAAACATGTTATTTCAGCTGTAATTGATGGATTTAACCAGATGACTGAAATAGCATGTTTATAGGGATCCCTGTTAAATCCCATCTTCTACAACTGCATAATTTTTGTGATATGTCTACAGTGTGTTGGTCGAATGATCCCATGATTTGAAAATGTCAATCATCTGATTTCATAGGAATGCATTCAACTGCTTCCTTCATATTTTTTTGTAGAGTCAACTTGATTCTAGGGCATATTGCATTATTCCATTTTTCTGCAGCATCTCTATTCACTTGCAGTCTCACCATGATAATGTTTCTGATTGTTTCAAGCATGGTGATGATTGGTTTGTCTCTTGCAGGAAGAATGAGTGAGTTGGAGCTCTCACACATGTTATTAGTCAAGATATCACACTTTGAAAAAGCTTGAAGTATGTTCTGGACCACTGGGAAGGATTTCTCTTTACAAGCCAGTCACTTTTTCATCTAAGTCATTGCTTGAAGCTTTGAAAAAAAAAAAAAAAAGAAGGTTTGAGAGTTTAGGGGTAAGGAATTAAAAGAGGGAAAATAAAATTTGTGCGCTCAAAACCTTTTCTCCGTTAGTAAATGACGGATTCTCTAACAGCAACATCAAAATTCATAGAGAAAGAATAAGTGAGTGACCAATTTTGATAGTGACGAATAAGTGAGTGACCAATTTTGATAGTAATGAAATATGGGTGACCAAATGTGAAAAGTGATAAAAGTTCAATAACCAAAAGTGATATTTTCCCTAAAATTAATTAAAAAGTCAAAGTGACACTTAATAAAAAAAAAATGGAGGGAGTATATAATCCATCTCCATATAAGGAGAACTTGTTTTTGCTTCCGTTGACTTTTCTTAAGTTTAGTTTTGGGCCAAGTAGTTTTGTATTGCTTGCTCACTTTTAAAACCAACTGGGCCTTTACTTGTTATGCACCCTCGTCTTATGACAGAAAAAAAAATGTGTGAAAATAATTACGGAACGGAGTACATTATGACGAAAATTAGAATGTACTTCAAAAATTGCAGATGGCAGTGTGATCTCTCTAAACCCAATTTTGATACTGCAATCAATCAATAATCCAATTGAGAGGTCAACCCGCTTGATATTTATTTTGGTCCCAAAATAACAACTCGATTTTTATTTTACTGATTTTTTAAAAGATAATTCTAAACATAATATTTTTTTTCCAACCCAAAAAACCGTATTCATCTCTAGCACAAGAACAAAGTGCAAGGGATACCCAGTCCAACCACAACTTAAATTCAATAGGTCTATCCAAATAAATAAAATGACTATAAATTTCGAAACAATAAAAAAAGAAGCAAACAGACATTAACATTCTAACAATTTCCTAAATCTTGGTTTAAGTTAGTGTAAGTTTTTCCTATATTATTTTTAATTAAAACGATGTAAATTCAAACAATTGAGTTTGTAAATGAGAAAATAAGATCTCTGTGTTTATAAGCATCCAATATATATGATTCGACCCTAATTACAATTACAATTACAATTAAAGAAGAAACACATTGAGGAGTAATTAATTTACCTCTTAGGAAATGAGAATGCATAAAATTCTAGCACTTATATAAAATGAACCATACACTACTATATAAAAAATCAAAAACTGTAATCCCTAAGATCAGTTCCAACTATTAGCGTTCAACATTACACAGAGCATATTTATACAGACGACATACAAATTGTGCATACATCATTGACACTTTTCATGGAAATCAAAGAAAACTTAAAGAGGGTTTGCGAAAGATTACTCACAGAAAAAATCTCTAAAATTCCTTGCGCTTTCTTGAGAAAATTGCTCGCTCTTTCCTTGAAAACTCGTTGCGATTATGTACAAAGATTTTTCGTAATTCAAATTTTCAACGGCTACGGAATTGAAATAGGGCTCTGTAATTTGGGGGTTTCTTCTTGATCTTTCGGTATATAAAAAGGCGGAAGGTTTGCAACGGTCAAAAAATTGGAGCTTACGGAAACACCCACGTTTATAATATTACTAGTGCAATAAAATTCAAACACTTTATTTAAAATAATTAATTTAAATTAATCATAGTAATTTTTTGATTTATATGTATAATAACACTAACTTATTATCAACATTAATTATAAATTATTTAAAAGAAAAATTAAAAAGGTAATAAATAAAAAGATTAATATTTGGAGTAATTTGTGATATTATATATAAAAAATTTGCTAATTCATAATATCATGAATTATTGAAATGTAATAGATTAATTAAATTGATTTAAGCAATGTACTTTTAAATAATATTTTATTAAAATTATCTTTCTTTAATTTTTTATAAAGTTATTACCATGCACATATTTTAGTTTTATGTTTCTTTAGAAAATTTGCATAATAAATTTAGGGTCATAGAAATTGCAAATTTCAACAATTATACAAATTCAATAGGACAACTAATGCCTTTTCTTCTCATTGTTAATAACTAGATAATTAAAAACGTGGAAGCTACAAATAATAACAGTTAAACCAAGGAAAAAAAAAAGTTCACAGAGAAATGTAGAAATTACAAATAATACTCAGTAACAATTAAATCAATAAAAAAAGAACATAGACCAGGTTTAAGAGAGACCATATCTCCAGCTGCAATCTTCACAATCAATTAATCTGAAATCTCCAGCTGCAATCTTCACAATCAATTAATCTGAAAATTGAAACTGGAAAGAAAAATAAGATTTTGGAATATAATGTCATATATATTGAATCACAAAAATTAAATATAAATTGAGAGAATGTTAACCCACCAAACTCTCTATCCAATCTTTCCTTAGCATCATCTCTGAGTGGCTCTGAAATCCGCTCTAATTAGGTGGACTCAAAGTCCATTGACTCTAAATATTGTATTTGAAATCCTCAATCATAAACAATCTAAGAGAATATTCAGAAGCTGGTTGTGAAATAATGTATTATTTGCAATGAAAACTATCGATATTAATATGTAACAAGAGTGCACCTTCATTTCCCAAAAATTGAACTTCCATCCAGGGGTTCTTTGCTCTGACTCATCAATTTTAATCTTGATTCCGGCAGCTTGAAGAGTTTGTTTCACAGATGAGGCAGCATCCAAAACTCCAGCCCTCTCATCTGCCTTCTTCCATATTGGAACTATTATGACCTGAAAGCTAGAACTAGTTATAAACATATAGAAATCATAATACAATGTGCTACTATATAAAACACATAAAATGGGAGGAAATCTAGCATTTGACAAGAATCTAGCATATAGTGTAAACTGCGCATCTCCAAAGGAATATTAATATTAACATTTACATAATATTTGATTTACTTACAAATGTATGGGGACCATCTTAAATGTGACATAATGGACCTTTAATTGCCCTAATTTCTCCAATTGACTTTGGAAATAAAAATATTAATGCAGGTGTGAGATTTGCTCCTACCAAACTTTTTTTTAGGATTAGGCAAAAAAAACAACAATAAGAAACACTGGTTCGATTCCTCTGTTCCACTTTTCAAATTTCAATGGTGTTTCACCTTGCTGGAATTTTACCACGTATCGCCCTCAATATTATATGATTCGAGAAACCCATAAAAAATGTATTTTTTTTCTACATTCTATGATCATCAATCATTACTTTCTGAAATCACCTAACAACTTACTTGATTAGAAAAGGTATTGAATTCATATCTTTATTTCAACTTAAAGTTCATCTAACTAAATATGATCTCATTGCTTGTTTCGTGCTCCTCGTTATGCCTTTTCTTTTCAAATGACCAATTTTATCGTGATATTTAAGTCACCAGTACACATTTTCAACGACTTTCCATTGAGGGAGAAAAAAATTAAATCAAGCTCCAAATTGACACGTTTATAAATATAAAAACTTAAATTGAATCTTTGTTCTGAAATTCCTCCTGTAAAAAGCATCAACATACATGGATTCTAACAACAGGTTCCAACTTCCAAGCCAACTGTAAAAACATCCTATAATCCAAATGAAAATGGATATTAATAAACACATTGAATCCATAACTGCAGAGGCACCGTACGATAAAGAGGCAGTCGAGCTGCATCTAAACCATCTTAAGAACAAAATTCCACCTATATAACAGTTTGACGACGACAATATAAAGGTGAATACTATAAAAGAATAGTATCAAGAGGCATAAAGATTTTTACTATGTACTAAAAAGTCGATGTGACAACTCAGACGAGCAGCTTGAAGCACTGACCATAAATATTGCTGCTATAAGATGATTTGAAATGCAAAGAGAGATTTCTGAATTTGAGATTAGTAAGATTTTGCGAAAATTGCAACTTCATCCGCTGATTTTCCAGTCATCAGGCATTTCTTAATCCCCTCTGGCTGTTCAAAAGGAAAACATCTAATGGTTGCCCCTGTTTCTTCTTTCACCTTCAGCTCCTCTGCATCACTGTATGAATGAATTGCGTACATCTTACATTAAGTAACCCCGAGTAACAAGTAAAATATCTTACTATATGAGGGTGGGACAAATATTTTCAAAAGCATGATAACTACCTGGCTGACCAAGGCCCTCTTGCCCATTTGCCTTGAGCTATCGCCTCTTTAAGCTCATCGTAAGAGTTTACGTCAACGATGTTGCTAGAAAATGTGATTTTGAGTGTCATAATTTGTTAAGCATCAGAAATACCAATATACAAGCAATAATATTCCCAGAAAGGAGGGCGTAATAATAAATTTCTTTGTCCCATATTAGTCAAAACTGGTGGGGAATTTCAATAGCAAATTTATTTCTGTTGCAAAATTCATCAAGTGGGTTGTTTTATGCAAATATTACAGTGAAGTTCATTTGCATCAAATGTTTAACATTTGCTCAATGCAACGTTGATTATTGTGCATTCAGGCATTCTAAATCAAATCCCCATACCAAATTTAACTAAAAGATATATATTTTGCAGGCTTGCAGCAGAACAAACAATTTTATGCATCATATTGAGCAGCTTCATGGAAGAACTTACCTATCCCGAAATGATACAGCTCTTTCAAGCAAAGAGGACTGAACCTCATTCAGCTTGTCTTTCACATAAGCCACCAAAGTTGATGGTTCCATCGATATACCAAAAACTTTCCCTTGTTTCCCAGGAATATCCCTTCTTGAAATAACTACAGTCCCGCTAGAAACATCTCGAGGACCAATTTCAATTCTTAGAGGAACACCCTAGATGAAAGAAGAGAAATGTAAACACGTGCATTTCTTGTCACATAAAGTACCATTAAGAACACCAACATAGTCCCACACATAACTGAACCAATAATATGCCACAAAATTTCACAACAGAACCAAGTAATGCTTGTTCAAAATTAAACATCATTAGGACAACACGTTTAGGTTGTGTTTGGCTTGAAGGATTTGAAATCCACATTGGATTTGTTTGGGTTGATAGGGATTTGAAATCCATCACTCTCATTTTAGACTAAATTTTGAATGATCTGAGTGGCTCTGAAATCCGCTCTAATTAGGTGGACTCAAAGTCCATTGACTCTAAATATTGTATTTGAAATCCTCAATCATAAACAATCTAAGAGAATATTCAGAAGCTGGTTGTGAAATAATGTATTATTTGCAATGAAAACTATCGATATTAATATGTAACAAGAGTGCACCTTCATTTCCCAAAAATTGAACTTCCATCCAGGGGTTCTTTGCTCTGACTCATCAATTTTAATCTTGATTCCGGCAGCTTGAAGAGTTTGTTTCACAGATGAGGCAGCATCCAAAACTCCAGCCCTCTCATCTGCCTTCTTCCATATTGGAACTATTATGACCTGAAAGCTAGAACTAGTTATAAACATATAGAAATCATAATACAATGTGCTACTATATAAAACACATAAAATGGGAGGAAATCTAGCATTTGACAAGAATCTAGCATATAGTGTAAACTGCGCATCTCCAAAAGTTACACTTCTGGAAAAAACAGCTCCAAGGAAGAAAGGCCAGGTATTATTCATGTTAAACCCATTACAGGTCCTATTCACCAATTTCACTGAGATGTTGGTTTCCAATTTATATCAATTACAACATTATCACATACTGTAACGTAGGAACTTCTCAGCAGATAATTACCATTATTTTTATGTTCCTCTGTTTTATTATTTTGCATTATGTAAGTCAAACACCCAAAAAGCATTATAAACACGTAAATTATTGAACTCAGCACCCAAAACTAGGATAATAAATGAATAGCAGCAAACCAGTGAATGCCTTCATAAGTACCTGTACGGGGGCAAGGTTTGGAGGGAGCATCAAGCCAATGTCATCACCATGTGTCATAATGATACCACCAATAAACCTGGTGCTAACTGCCCATGATGTTTGCCATACATGTTGCCTTTGTCCATTTTCATCAGTGAACTGTATAAGTTACTCAGTTAATTAGACGCTAAAACATTTCCTATATAGATTGAAAAGACTGGAATGGGTGAATAAAGAGTTCTGAACATGATTTAGCAGATTTACTCTGTTTTCCATAGAGGGGGGAAACAATACACCCTTAATTTTTTAAAGTATTTCCCTATAAAAGGTCACTACATAGTGGAGAAATCCTTTATTGCCAACTGATGATATAGTTCAATTAGCTGCAGTCTTCATGCACATAGTGATTTGTCAGAACTTTCTAAGATTTGGGACAGATGCATACAAGTACAAAAAAATCCCTATATTCTAGACAACTAACAGTGAATAATGAATAGTGATAAAATCCACTGTGAAGATCCAAGAGAAATGCTATGAAAAAGGCTTAATCACCCCCAAAAGATCCAAGAGAAATGCTATGAAAAAGGCTATCACCCCAGATAGATGTGCCTCTTGAACAAAAAGAATAGGATTAAACACATAGAGGCGTAAGTTCAAGGATGTGTTACAGAGCTTTGGGCTAGTCAACCTGTGTTCCAAATGCACGGGAAAAATTCTGCCCGAGATTGTGGCTTGTCCCAGCCTGCAAAGCCTTGCGATCACCCATCATAGCTTCAATTGTATAAGTCTTCACAGCACCTGCAAAGGTCTCCACTTTTGATTTACGACCTGCAATAACAGGTATTGCAGCTTGCTCGAAAGCAAATTTAATGTATACATTGATCATCTGTAACGCCTGCAGTTATATAGCATGAATTCGTTAATTAAAAATATAAAGGCTATCTCCAATTCTAAAGAAATAAGAGAAATCAAACCTCGATTTCCGCCTCTTCTGGACTGGCGTGAGCTGTGTGGCCTTCCTGCCAAAGAAATTCAAGAGTTCTCACGAATGGTTTAGTACGCATCTCCCATCTTGTGACATTTGCCCACTGAAACAAATAAGGTGTTAAGAAAGAGTCAGAACATTCCTCCAGGTTGTAAAGAAACAGAAATGACATAGTGAAAAGATACCTGGTTAATCATTAGTGGAAGATCACGGTGGCTATGAATCCATTGAGTGAACATGTGGTTTACAATTGTTTCACTTGTAGGTCGAACCTGACAGAACCTCAAGAAGTGAAGTAATAAAAAAGTAAACTCAGGTTATATCTTTATAATTCAAAAGCATCTTGATTGGTGTAAAGGAATACAGCTGAGAAAATTGATGCATGAAAAGGAGTATGGCAAAAATTGTAACATGTATATTTACCACAAGCTTTTCTTCAAGCTCCTTTCCTCCTCCAACAGTCACTACAGCTAATTCAGGACTAAACCCTTCAACATGGCTAGCTTCTTTCTCAATGAAGGAGTATGATATAAACTGCAGTCATAATCAATTCGGTAATGATCTTAGCTATGTCCACCAAGATAAAATCATGTTATACTAACAGCTGGTCAACAAAGGCAATAGCATAACAAAATCTCTGCAATGTGTCTCAAGAGCACCTTCTGAACATATTTTAAGAGGTGAAAGGATATAAAGCATGCAAGTAAAATTTGACAAGACGACTCTACTTGACCCGTATTCATTGCCATAGCCCCCAATGCTTTTTAAAATTAAAATTCTTTAAGTTTCAGGATACCAGCACTAACAACATAAAATAAAATGTTCAATAGTGATGAATGAGCCTCACCTGGGGGAAATACATATTACTGTGACCGGTCTCCTTAAACTTCACATTCAAATACTCCTGCACCCACCAAATAGCCTAAATCAACATAAAAGTTCAAAATTCTCACTAAACTAGTAAACATTAGAAACAGGAACAAAACCTGAATTGCTTCCCATAGGGACGAATGACCATGGTGCCACGAACTGGACCATAATCAGCTAGCTCCGCATTAGCAATTATGTCCAAATACCAAGCATTGAAGTCCTGTGATCGAGGAGTTATAACTCGATCCTTTTCTGGTTGGACTTTGGGCTTGTTTGAGCTCCGTTCGAGTTCCGGAGGAGGCGTCGCCACTTCTTTCTCAACAGTGCTGCTTTGCACGGAAAAATTGGCAGCGGACAGGGAGCGGAGGGGGAGGCGGAGCTTACGGCAGAGGTGGTGGCGCGGAATCGCGGCGGCGGCGGAGGAGAGGGAAGTGAGGGAGGGGAAGGGGAGTCTGAGTGATGCATCTAAATAATAGAACCGTGCTAAAATAAAATGGAATGTTACGAGTGATGCATTCGCTAGCTAGCTTTGTCGGAGCTTTCGTCTGTCTGAAGCTGATACGCTTGTTCCAAGTTCCTCAACACGTCGCCCATACTTGGCCTATCTACACCATATTTAGCCAAACATTTCTCAGCTGTTTCACAAAATTTGCTCAAACACCCCGGTTTTATCTCACCCTTGAGACGGGGATCCATGATTTTCTCGACCATCCCTTTCTCTATCGCCAACTCAGCCAAAGTCAATTGGTCTAAACCCCCCGTGAGCAACAGATCAACTGCAGGCCTACCACACACAACTTCAAAAAGCACTACCCCAAACGAATAAACATCCGATTTATCACTAAGCTCTTGTCTTCTAAAATATTCAGGATCCACATACCCAAAACTGCCTTTCACACACGTGCCAGACTTTGCTAGCCCCAAACCACCAACCTTAGCCACATAATTTTCGTCTAACAAAATGTTGGTTGATTTAATGTCACGATGAATGATCCCACCAACAGAACCCGTGTGAAGGTAGTGAAGGCCTCTAGCAACACCAATGCAAATTTCAAGCCTTCGCTTCCACGATAAAGGTGGAGAATTTGAACCATACAAATGGTGTCTCAGATGCCCGTTCTCCATGTACTCATAAACAAGAATCATTTCAGATTGCTCGTCGCAAAAGCCAACGAGTGACACAAGATGACAGTGTCGTATTCTAGACAGAAGGGTCGTTTCAGTTTGGAATTGAACGAGCCCTTGCTTAGAACTAGGCACACCTCGTTTTATTGCAACCTTTATGTTGTCTTTAAGTACCCCTTTGTAGACAGTTCCAAAACTACCAGACCCGATTATCAGGTTCTTGTCAAAGTTATTTGTAGCCAAGTGTATATCAGCTAATGGAATCTTCATATCGTAATATCCATATTGACCAGTAGACGAAGCAAGACTAAGCAGAGAGACGCACCCTGCACTTTCAGCACGTCTCGCTTTTGGTTTTGGTTTTGGTTCCCTCTTCTTGCAGTACAGTACAGTTACAATAGGCAACAATACCAAACTTAAAGCACACAACCCTCCAACAACTAAAACTGGCAAAATCGAACTCTTTCTCTTCTTAGGCGTAACGAAATTCACCACTCTCATGATCTCTACCCAGTGTTGTAAAAGGCGGAAATCACTAAGCGGGCGTTTTCGACCGCCTAGCGCCTAGGCGCCGCCTAGAATTTCCGATTTTTTTTTTTTTTTTTTTTTTTTTGTACTTCGTAACCAAATGAAAATATTAGACTGTACTAATGATGCTCAGAATTGAAGCCAAAAAAAAACAGTACAGCGCAGAAGCCTCAACATTTTTATTTCAAATTAATATCCCCATTTTGTTTCTCAACATTTTTATTTCACAATTAACTAATTAAGTCACTAATACACTATACAATCAGAATCTATACTACATTACCGTCATTACTACTACAAGTATACAATCAGAATCTAATAGAGTAATAGTACAGTAAATAAATAAAAACAGAGCAAACGTGGATCTCAAACAATAGTAGTCTAAATGGCTAACCTAACTTAAGGGATGCGAGCGACGCGAGCGGTGGGCTGCGCGACGGAGCGGTGGGCTACGCGACGGAGGCGTTGGGAAGCGTGACGGAGGCGCCAGCGCAAGCTGCTGTTTTTCACTTTTGCGTTTTGCACAATTGATTCAAATTGAAAGAAACCCTAATTTAATTACTTAATTTAATTTTGCTTTTTTTTATTATTATTTTAACCCCAAAACGATGTCGTTTTTTATATTTAAAAAAAAAAAGTAAAAAATTCACCGTCCTAATCGGTGCTCCGCCTAGGCTCCGCCTACCCGCCTAGGCCCGCCTAGGACCGCCTAATACGCCTGGCGCCTAATGTGGACAGATTAGTGAAAAATTAAATTTTTTTTGCCGCCTAGCGCCTAGGCGGGCCTAGGCGCCGATTTTTGCATCACTGTCTCTACCCCATTCAAAATACCATTTTTCCTAAAACTAGTAATCTCAGAAGGACCAATACTAATCCTTACAACACCTGAACTTTTCACGACGTAATCAATATAACACGGGGATGCAAGACGATGAAGAGCAAGCGCAGATAAATCAACATCTTTGTAAGCAATGAGTCCGTTTATGTACACATTGAAGAGCATTGTGTTGAGGGCAACACTGACTATGTCACAAAAATGTAAACGGATGAAGTACACATCAACCTCAGATGAAACAGGAAAATCCCATGTCATATTGAAGAGAGCCCATCTCCCATTAGCTATATTCATTTCTCGACCAGTCATGTATACGCCATCAGGTGCATCGTCCTTAGTTGCACCCCCCGGTCGATAATTGGGTGGAACAATAGTCGTAGCAATTCGAGTAGCAGATTCCAAGACGAGAAAATCTTCGTCTGGAATCCAAGTTCTCCAAAGAGTGTCATTGGAAGGGGATATTTTTGATCCCCCAACATTGATTCTATGAAGAGATTCTAAAGTTTGGGATGAAATATTCTGCTTAAATTCTTGATTTCCCTTAGGACTAATTAAAGTAACACCACCATGGATAAACAGAGTTTTGGGTGCATACAAAACTTCAATTGCATTCACAAAAGCAAAATTGGTAGGCCTAAACAAAATCTCTAGCTCCAATCTATCTACCATCAAGAAGAACTCTTTAACAACAGTAAATTTAGCCCTAAAATTGCTCAACAGAGAAACCCCATTTGCCAGAACACTGAAATTACCATTTTTGAGTTCATAATTGCCAAATGTGAATGGATGGAAATGCAAACGTACTAAATGGGTCCCCATACTTTTGATGTTCAATGCATAGCTCGAAGCAGAAGTGAAAACCCTAGCTGAAGTGTAAAGTAGAGAAGAATTGGAAAAAAGGTGTAAACTTTTTAAAGAAAATGATTCACCTTCCGATAAACGAGCTGAAGAATTCTTGGAAGAATCACCAACAAAGTGCTTGTCATCTACGATTACATCACTTGTGCTTGACCCACAGTTGATAAAGTAAATATCTTGGGGATTGAAAGCCATTGAGCAAAGGAAAACAGAGAAAGTTAAGAACAGAATGAAGAGAAATTTAGAATTGGCCATGATTCTTGAAGAGGGGCTCTCAGAATATATTAGAGAAACAAGAAGACAACTTTTTTAAAAAAAAGATGGGGAAAGTGGAGTAAAAAAAACAGTGTTTGTGACAGAAATTTTGCAGCTTCTTGAAAAGATTATGGTGACAAATTTTAAGAATTTGAATTGTGGGTCTGCATTTTCTAATTCAAGGTTAAAGTTAGTGGGGTCGTAAGTAGAAAACGCCAATTTTGGGCCTTGATTTAAAGAGGAAAAGAAACAAATTTTGCTGATTTTAGAAGGACAGGAAATTTTGACTTTGTGTAGCTTGTGCATTTGAGTCTTGAAGGTATTGATGGAAATTAAATGGCATTCCCACTTAAGACAAGTTTCTTCAAAGTTTAATTAATATTCACAATTGAAGGCATGGATCAACCAAGAGAGTGTTTCCCAAACTCTCACAAATCACAATGTGTCACAATTTGACACTAGTAAGTTGTTCAATATTTTTATTCACATGCAAAATAGTGATAAAATTATTATTCACTAGGCAATAATGTCAACTATCTTTATTCACATGTTCTTGTGGATTCTTTACCTAATAATTCTACTCATTCACATGCTTTTGTCCATTTTCCATTCTATGTATCATCTTGGAAACTACATCATCGATATACACTAAATCCTTATATTTACCTAATAGTTCTACTAATTTCACTTCTCAAATGTCTCTCAATGAAATTCAATAGTTAGATAAGCATTCATATTCTAATTCTTCTAATTTTTTTATGAATGAAAAGAATGGACTGCTTTGCAAAATTGTCAATTACATCGAGGATTTGCTCAACGTCTCCGTCCTGTTTTAATTCGAAATTTCACATTCAACTTCATTCATCCCTAGTAATACACATATACTCCGTATTATACAATTATAATAATACATTATACATTTTTACACCATTGATTTGATATAAAATTACATTATATATTATTTTTACAAAATTTCTCCAACCGGATCCGTCAAATCGAGGCCCATTGGTGTTTGGCCCAATAGAACTGCATTTAATCCACAGCTATGAATCAACTGCTGTCTGATCGATCGATTGATTCTCTGGCTTCAATTTAATCCGACTGCGGAATCGCCAGGGCATCTTCTTTCAAGTACGTTTCTCACTTTAATTCTAAGTTTTTTTTTCTCTGCTTTCTTATATTTTCCCTCCATATTCGGCTGGTTCTTCAATTCTAGGGTTTTGAGTCGCAGATTTAATACGATCAACGTTCTAACTTGAGATATCAATTAATTTTCCACGTGGTTCAATCCGTATATTAAGGTACAAAATGTGTAGTCCTGTGTTAAGCATCTTAGAATCTGGAACCTAGCTCTTAACGTTAATTTTTTTGAAAATGTTGAAATTCAGTTCGTATTTTGGTATTCGAAGAAGTGGTATATAACCCTTGCAAGTACAATTTTGAAGAAAAAATAATTCAAGCTTATTGTTTATTCTGCATATTTTACTTTATCTATGTACTGAAACTCACTATATTGCGTGGAATGAAAATTGAGTATTCGGAAACTAATTGGGTTGTTCTTTCTTCAAATTAATTTCTAATTGACTAATTAAAATGTTGGATACTTGACTTGTGAGTTGTGAGTTGGGATATAATGTTATTGCTGCTGGTGTGATGAATGCAAGATACAACTCAAAATTGATGATTACTCATTCTCATCTGGTAACTTTGGTAATAAATTCTGGTTAATTTTAGATTTGATGAGCATCTGAAATATAACTTACTCATTCTGTTTACTAGCCAACCTAACTTTTATCAGATGCTAGTTATATTATGTCATATCATTTAAATGAATGATTTGAAATCTTTGAACTTGCCTTGTTTTCTCGTGGATTTGAAATTCTATTGACTGAGCCAATCTCATGTTATTGTCTAATGTTTGCAGATCGATTCTTAAGCCATCATCAACCATTGGGGCAATATCATGGTATCGTCTTCTCTTAGGCTGCACTGGACTTTTTTGTCCCTGATAATAATATGGAGTATTATTTTTTGATGATTTTATCACATGCTGATATGACTGTCTAGCACTCTATTCAACACAACTCATGCATACCCCTTTGGATTCACTAGTGTGCTAGAATTGTTATATTATATCCATTGCTTTTCCACACTTTTTTTGGCTGCAAATGTTTTATCTAGGCGCCATGGGAATGGAATATCTGTCTACATTTGTTTATTCTTTGGAATTTTAATACTAAAATTAGCACAGATATGATTTTTGTATGGGTAATTAGTCATGCAATCTGTTGACAGTGTACTAATGTAGCTTTTCACTACTGTAGCAGGACCCCAACAATTTCAGTGATGAGAAATTAGAGAGCAGACTGTATATTGGTAACCTTGATCTGAGAATAACAGAGTACGTGAATGCATTGTAGCAAGTGTTGTTACTTGAAATCTAATTCCAACAAGCTATAGATGATGAATTGGAATATTTGCAGGGCAGCTCTGATCAAGATGTTTTCTCCATTTGGAAAGATTGTATCTGAAGACTTCTTATGGCACACCCGTGGCCCAAAACGTGGAGAGCCACGTGGTTACGCTTTCGTCCAGTTCAGTTGTAAAGAGGTAGGTTACGTTTTTTGTGACTTCTTGATTTTCATTCATAGCAATAACTGATTTGTGCATTTAAAAGTAAGAATGCAGGAAGCCATACGGGCCAAGGAGAAGATGCATGGAAGAATGGCATGCGGAAGGCCTTTGGTTGTTCGTCTTGCTAGTGAAAAGTTACCCATGGAAGGATTAGCCAATTCTTCCAAAAGTTTTGAAGGAAGCAGGTCGAGTGTTTCAGGTGGGCAAACTAGTCGGAGTGCTAAAATAGCCGCGATAAAGAACAAACTGAAGGCCATTGATGAAGAGGAGGACCATAAAAGCTCAAAAAGGCAGAAGCAAAGCGATATTTCTTGCACTGGTAGTCAGGACAAACTTCCTCAAGAAAGATAATAGGTTGAAAACAGAGTATGAACCATGAAGTCTTTCTCTATTGTACTTTTGTTGTTGGATGCATTTGTTTTGTATTATATAATTCACATTATATTTAGTCCTCTTGAGTTTAAATTTGCGTTTTACAGGATTTTTAACATGTGTCAGACATTGGTTATTTTTTTACATGACACATCATTTTTGTCATTCTTCATATCATCCTTTTATCTTTTTCTTTTCTAATTTCACACTTCATCTTTCATTATTGTTCAAGTTTGTCAAGCTAGAGCTCAATCTCAACTTTAAATTTGATCCAACATAAACATATACTTATATTCAAACTTGTTTAATTATCTTAATCAAACAAACTTTATCACATTATCATCCCTAAATCATATTCCAAATATATGGGAGCAACAAACAATAATTAGATTTATTTGATCGACAATTTCAACAACAATGCAAAACCAAAATTTCCTTATTCTAAAAGGGATATGAAGAGGAAGCAATTCTCTTAACAAACAACACACATATCCAAGCAAATCCAAGATAAAGTAAATATACATTATAGTTCAAAATCATGACAAAAAGTTGAATGAAAAGGACAAAAAAAGGGCCTTATGTATGACAAAAAGACTTAACTGAGAACTACCTTGGCCAGACTCCTATCACGATAGCCTCCAGTTGTGTTCAAATCGAACTATCAACACTATGACTGCACAACTTTGTTTTGTTTAACACAAGCAGGTGCTTTGAAAGACTGACACTTCCACATGGATGTCCTCCCGATAGGAATCTCGCTATTACCAGAAGACCCCATGGAAAACAACGGCCCGTTATCCACAGCAGTATTATCCAACAACTGGATTCCCTGTGATTTTTTCAGCTCCTCCTTGGGGCTACTTTGATCCCTGAAACTACAAATGCTCAGAGGCAATTTTTTCTGCTTAATTTTTCCCCTCTTTTTACCAAAACTATCCAAAACTTCACTGTTATCCGACATCATCCGTTCAGTTTTACTGGACTGACATCCTTCCCCACTCTCCAATGGCTTCGATGTGTTCAAATCTACCACAATCATGTCTATCTTCTTTACAGGACCTTCAACATCTACTCCTACTACACCATTGCCATTGCTTGTTGCTGTCGAAGGTTGATGACTCCCAGAAATAGTAGAGCTTTTCAGCCTTTTATGCCTGTGATTCTTGATATCAGAACCTGATGAATTCTTCAAAATTCTTGGAGAACTGTTGATGTCGCGATGCAGCTTGCGAGCCAATTCTTCATCTGTTGCTTTACGATTAGGATTTCCTTTGTTTTTATTGTACAATGCTTCAACAGTTACATGCTTCTTCATCTTATTCTTTTTGAGATTTTTTTCTTTCTTAGCTGCCTCATCTGAAAGAATAGCAACAAGATCCAAGGCACTCTTAGCAGCAGCCATTAACTTTGCAGCTTTTGCGGCCTTCTCTGCAGCATTGGCTCTTGCAGCCTCTGCAACCTTTGCAGCATTTATAGCAGCAATCCTAGAGGCTTTGACTATCTCCTCATTCGAAAGACTAGGATTGATCATCAAGTGGGATCTAAATGAAGTATTGAGAAGGGCATCATCCTCACTCTCAGCAGTATTAGGAGTCAATGGCATGGGGGAAACAACATCAGAGATCTGTCTCTTTAATCCAGCCAGAAGCCGCTTTCGAGGTGGCAAATGGGCATCTGCATCTAAGTGATTAACATTGCAGGTATTTGTCTCCATAGTCATATGTATCTACATGCAACCAAACTGCTTTCAAACCTTTACACTACAAACAAGAAAGAAATATTTAAGCCTTTAGCACACAATTCTCAGCTATTAAAAGAAGAGAATTCAACACCCCCACCACCCTCCCAACTAAAGATTGGGGCTAAACAGGATACAACTGCAAAGGGTAAAAATAGTAACTGACTCGAATGAAATCCAAATTCTAGCATACTGGAGAAAAGTAATTTCAATCAAATAGCATCAATCTACAGCTAGAATGATTCGTCATGCAGAATCTGATTGAGCTCAATTCTGCAACTAAACACTCAAAACCAGAGTCTGTTTGAGTTAGATGAGGAGTAAAATCACGGAATTGTAATCAAAATTGTATGGTTTAGAAATTCCCTGATCCTTCCTATCATCTTAGCAAAACTGGAACTAGGGTTTTTTTAAGAGACTACACAGCTTTTATAAGAGCATATCGAGGTAAGAAACGCAAGAACAAAACCTATGATCTCTTCTGAAACCATAGATCTGTTTGTAAAATTAGCGCTGGAACTAGGGTTTTTTGAGAACATATCGAGGAAAGAAAGGGCAAAAACGGAACCCTAGGATTTCTTCTGAAACCGTAGATCTGTTTGTAAAATTAGCGCCAAATCATAAATTTGCAGCGCATGCTTCCTTGTGTGACGACGATGATCATAACATAGACAATCAGTAAACTAACTATAGTTGATTATAAGAAAAAACAAAGAATATGATTCAATTCATTACCTGTAAAAGAAAACAAATCAAAATTCTTGTCATAAGGAGCACTCATCATCATTCTTTCGATATTTCAACTTTCACAAAAACCTTGACGTAAAACTATTCACATAAAAAAAACCACTCTGAATCCTCTTATTCATTCAACCTTATCTCTTCCGGTTCCCATTCCTATCAGCCAATAGGACGGAAATATATACCGGAAAAATGAGCGCCGTGCCCCGTCTGCCGTGATTGGATCAATGAAAGGTGAATTATGGCCGTCGGATCACATAACTTCGAAAATTCATTCGATGATTTCAAGGATAAGAATTTTGGATTGGTGAATTGTGTTGTGTTTTCTGTTGT
Organism: Galeopsis tetrahit; assembly: GCA_963675135.1. Taxonomy (NCBI): domain Eukaryota; kingdom Viridiplantae; phylum Streptophyta; class Magnoliopsida; order Lamiales; family Lamiaceae; genus Galeopsis; species Galeopsis tetrahit. The sequence continues at coordinate 40,197,905 of OY776122.1, forward strand.
TCTCTCAAGGATTTGTTAAGAATCTCTCTGAGCCTAATTTGTGAGAAGAGATGGACTTAGAAGAAGTGATTTCACCACGTATCTCCATGGCCAGTGTGACGAATTTACCCATATAGGTGATGTGACGAAAATGCCCATTGTTGCCCTAAACATCAACGTCCTTCGTATTTATCTCCACCATTTTATTAGCTCCAAAGGAATATTAATATTAACATTTACGGAATATTTGATTTACTTACAAAGGTATGGGGACCATCTTAAATGTGACATAATGGACCTTTAATTGCCCTAATTTCTCCAATTGACTTTGGAAATAAAAATATTAATGCAGATGTGAGATTTGCTCCTACCAAACTTTTTTTTAGGGTTAGGCAAAAAAAACAACAATGAGAAACAATGAGAAACACTAGTTCAATTTCTCTGTTCCACTTTTCATATTCCACTGGATGAAACATATTTCACTGGTGTTTCTCATTGAGAAACACTAGTTCAATTTCTCTGTTCCACTTTTCATATTCCACTGGATGAAACATATTTCACTGGTGTTTCATTTTACTGGATCTTCTGTTTCACTTTTCATATTTCATCTTATTGTATCACTTTTCATATTTCATCTTATTGTATCGACCCCAATGTCTATTTGCCCCTCCTTTCTATGATCATCAATCATTACTTTCTGAAATCACCTAACAACTTACTTGATTAGAAAAGGTATTGAATTCATATCTTTATTTCAACTTAAAGTTCATCTAACTAAATATGATCTCATTGCTTGTTTCGTGCTCCTCCCCGTTATGTCTTTTCTATTCTATTCTACTCTCTTTTTTTCTTTTCAAATGACCAATTTTATCGTGAGATTTAAGTCACCAAGTACACATTTTCAACAACTTTCCAAATTGAGGGAGAAAAAAATTAAATCAAGCTCCAAATTGACACGTTTATAAATATAAAAACTTAAATTGAATCTTTGTTCTGAAATTCCTCCTGTAAAAGCATTGACATACATGGATTCTAACAACAGGTTCCAACTTCCAAGCCAACTGTAAAAACATCCTATAATCCAAATGAAAATGGATATTAATAAACACATTGAATCCATAACTGCAGAGGCTCCGTACGATAAAGAGGCAGTCGAGCTGCATCTAAACCATCTTAAGAACAAAATTCCACCTATATAACAGTTTGACGAAGACAATATAGGGGTGAATACTATAAAAGAATAGTATCAAGAGGCATAAAGATTTTTACTATGTACTAAAAAGTCGATGTGACAACTCAGACGAGCAGCTTGAAGCACTGACCATAAATATTGCTGCTATAAGATGATTTGAAATGCAAAGAGAGATTTCTGAATTTGAGATTAGTAAGATTTTGCGAAAATTGCAACTTCATCCGCTGATTTTCCAGTCATCAGGCATTTCTTAATCCCCTCTGGCTGTTCAAAAGGAAAACATCTAATGGTTGCCCCTGTTTCTTCTTTCACCTTCAGCTCCTCTGCATCACTGTATGAATGAATTGCGTACATCTTACATTAAGTAACCCCGAGTAACAAGTAAAATATCTTACTATATGAGGGTGGGGCAAATATTTTCAAAAGCATGATAACTACCTGGCTGACCAAGGCCCTCTTGCCCATTTGCCTTGAGCTATCGCCTCTTTAAGCTCATCGTAAGAGTTTACGTCAACGATGTTGCTAGAAAATGTGATTTTGAGTGTCATAATTTGTTAAGCATCACAAATACCAATATACAAGCAATAATATTCCCAGAAAGGAGGGCGTAATAATAAATTTCTTTGTCCCATATTAGTCAAAAGTGGTGGGGAATTTCAATAGCAAATTTATTTCTGTTGCAAAATTCGTCAAGTGGGTTGTTTTATGCAAATATTACAGTGAAGTTCATTTGCATCAAATGTTTAACATTTGCTAAATGCAACGTTGATTATTGTGCATTCAGGCATTCTAAATAAAATCCCCATACCAAATTTAACTAAAAGATATATATTTTGCAGGCTTGCAGCAAAACAAACAATTTTATGCATCATATTGAGCAGCTTCATGGAAGAACTTACCTATCCCGAAATGATACAGCTCTTTCAAGCAAAGAGGACTGAACCTCATTCAGCTTGTCTTTCACATAAGCCACCAAAGTTGATGGTTCCATCGATATACCAAAAACTTTCCCTTGTTTCCCAGGAATATCCCTTCTTGAAACAACTACAGTCCCGCTAGAAACATCTCGAGGACCAATTTCAATTCTTAGAGGAACACCCTAGATGAAAGAAGAGAAAGTAAACACGTGCATTTCTTGTCACATAAAGTACCATTAAGAACACCAACATAGTCCCACACATAACTGAAGCAATAATATGCCACAAAATTTCACAACAGAACCAAGTAATGCTTGTTCAAAATTAAACATCATTAGGACAACACGTTTAGGTTGTCTTTGGCTTGAAGGATTTGAAATCCACATTGGATTTGTTTGGGTTGATAGGGATTTGAAATCCATCACTCATTTTAGACTAAATTTTGAATGATCTGAGTGGCTCTGAAATCCGCTCTAATTAGGTGGACTCAAAGTCCATTGACTCTAAATATTGTATTTGAAATCCTCCATCATAAACAATCTTAGAGAATATTCAGAAGCTGGTTGTGAAATAATGTATTATTTGCAATGAAAACTATTGATATTAATATGTAACAAGAGTGCACCTTCATTTCCCAAAAATTGAACTTCCATCCAGGGGTTCTTTGCTCTGACTCATCAATTTTAATCTTGATTCCAGCAGCTTGAAGAGTTTGTTTCACAGATGAGGCAGCATCCAAAACTCCAGCCCTCTCATCTGCCTTCTTCCATATTGGAACTATTATGACCTGAAAGCTAGAACTAGTTATAAACATATAGAAATCATAATACAATGTGCTACTATATAAAATACATAAAATGGGAGGAAATCTAGCATTTGACAAGAATCTAGCATATAGTGTAAACTGCGCATCTCCAAAAGTTACACTTCTGGAAAAAACAGCTCCAAGGAAGAAAGGCCAAGTATTATTCATGTTAAACCCATTACAGGTCCTACTCACCAATTTCACTGAGATGTTGGTTTCCAATTTATATCAATTACAACATTATCACATACTGTAACGTAGGAACTTCTCAGCAGATAATTACCATTATTTTTATGTTCCTCTATTTTATTATTTTGCATTATGTAAGTCAAACACCCAAAAAGCATTATAAACACGTAAATTATTGAACTCAACACCCAAAACTAGGATAATAAATGAATAGCAGCAAACCAGTGAATGCCTTCATAAGTACCTGTACAGGGGCAAGGTTTGGAGGGAGCATCAAGCCAATGTCATCACCATGTGTCATAATGATACCACCAATAAACCTGGTGCTAACTGCCCATGATGTTTGCCATACATGTTGCCTTTGTCCATTTTCATCAGTGAACTGTATAAGTTACTCAGTTAATTAGACGCTAAAACATTTCCTATATAGATTGAAAAGACTGGAATGGGTGTATAAAGAGTTCTGAACATGATTTAGCAGATTTACTCTGTTTTCCATAGAGGGGGGAAACAATACACCCTTAATTTTTAAAAGTATTTCCCTATAAAAGGTCACTACATAGTGGAGAAATCATTTATTGCCAACTGATGATATAGTTCAATTAGCTGCAGTTTTCATGCACATAGTGATTTGTCAGAACTTTCTAAGATTTGGGACAGATGCATAAAAGTACAAAAAAATCCCTATATTCTAGACAACTAACAGTGAATAATGAATAGTGATAAAATCCACTGTGAAGATCCAAGATAAATGTTATGAAAAAGGCCTAATCACCCCCTAAAGATCCAAGAGAAATACTATGAAAAAGGCCTAATCACCCCAGATAGATGTGCCTCTTAAACAATAAAAGAATAGGATTAAACACATAGAGGCGTAAGTTCAAGGATGTGTTACAGAGCTTTGGGCTAGTCAACCTGTGTTCCAAATGCACGGGAAAAATTCTGCCCGAGATTGTGGCTTGTCCCAGCCTGCAAAGCCTTACGATCACCCATCATAGCTTCAATTGTATAAGTCTTCACAGCACCTGCAAAGGTCTCCCCTTTTGATTTTCGACCTGCAATAACAGGTATTGCAGCTTGCTCGAAAGCAAATTTAATGTATACATTGATCATCTGTAACGCCTGCAGTTATATAGCATGAATTCGTTAATTAAAAATATAAAGGCTATCTCCAATTCTAAAGAAATAAGAGAAATCAAACCTCGATTTCCGCCTCTTCTGGACTGGCGTGAGCTGTGTGGCCTTCCTGCCAAAGAAATTCAAGAGTTCTCACGAATGGTTTAGTACGCATCTCCCATCTTGTGACATTTGCCCACTGAAACAAATAAGGTGTTAAGAAAGAGTCAGAACATTCCTCCAGGTTGTAAAGAAACATAAATGACATAGTGAAAAGATACCTGGTTGATCATTAGTGGAAGATCACGGTGGCTATGAATCCATTGAGTGAACATGTGGTTTACAATTGTTTCACTTGTAGGTCGAACCTGACAGAACCTCAAGAAGTGAAGTAATAAAAAAGTAAACTCAGGTTATATCTTTATAATTCAAAAGCATCTTGATTGGTGTAAAGGAATACAACTGAGAAAATTGATGCATGAAAAGGACTAAAGGAGTATGGCAAAAATTGTAACATGTATATTTACCACAAACTTTTCTTCATGCTCATTTCCTCCTCCAACAGTCACTACAGCTAATTCAGGACTAAACCCTTCAACATGGCTAGCTTCTTTCTCAATGAAGGAGTATGGTATAAACTGCAGTCATAATCAATTTAGTAATGATCTTAACTATTACACCAAGATAAAAACATGTTATAATAACTGGTCAACAAAGGCAATAGCACTTATAACAAAATCTCTGCAATGTGTCTCGAGAGGTGAAAGGATATAAAGCCTGCAAGTAAAATTTGACAGGACTATACTTGACCCATATTCATTTGCCATAGCCCCCAATGCTTTTTAACGTTCAAATTTTTTAAGTTTCAGGATACCAGCACTAACAACTTAAAAGAAAATGTTCAATAAACACAATGATATATGCATATCCAATACCCTGATGCAAGTGATGAATGAGCCTCACCTAAGGGAAATACATATTACTGTGACCGGTCTCCTTAAACTTCACATTCAAATACTCCTGCGCCCACCAAATAGCCTAAATCAACATAAAAGTTCAAAATTCTCACTAAACTAGTAAACATTAGAAACAGGAACAAAACCTGAATTGCTTCCCATATGGCGTAACCATAGGGACGAATAACCATGGTGCCACAAACGGGACCATAATCAGCTAGCTCCGCATTAGCAATTATGTCCAAATACCAAGCATTGAAGTCCTGTGATCGAGGAGTTATAACTCGATCCTTTTCTGGTTTGACTTTGGGCTTCTTTGAGCTCCGTTCGAGTTCCGGAGGAGGCGTCGTGATTTCTTTCTCAGCAGTGCTGCTTTGCACGGAAAAATTGGCGGCGGACAGGGAGCGGAGGGGGAGGCGGAGCTTACGGCAGAGGTGGTGGCGCGGAATCGCGGCGGCGGCGGAGGAGAGGGAAGTGAGGGAGGGGAAGGGGAGTCTGAGTGCCCCCATTCGGTTGTGGTGGTGCAAACTCAACTGTTGGGGAGATGAGGTCTGTATATCGCACCTACGCTTTCGTCATACTACCTCTTTCAACGTTTTTCAAAGATATAATCTTTTATATGCCCTTTTACTTTCATCTAATTAACTTTTAGTCCCTGCACTTTAGTTTTTTTAGGTTTTATATTCTAGTACTTTTATTTATTTCAACTTTTTCGCATCATCTTTCAATTTATACATTTGTTCGTTACACTTTTTTTTTTAAATGACACCCTCAATTGTGTAAATTCTCTTGGAACGGAGGGAGTATAATTAATTAGAAATGCGCTAACTTTTCACGTCGCAAACAGTTAAGCGGTGTTAAATTTTTTAATTTACACATCTGTTCATTACACTTTTTTTTAAAATGAAAGTCTCAACGGTGCAAATTATATTGGGACGAAGGGAGTATAATTGGCTAGAAATGCGTCTTTTAGTAAAATAAAGCCTCGTTCTTTCATAGAGTATTTTTTTTATTTTATACGAACTCGTAAAACAATTTTTAAAGGACTATAAATATATAATTTTATTCAATACTTAAAATAATACAAGAACGGTGTTCCAAGTAATTACATAAATACGACTCGTCTAACCGTATTTAATAGCAAAAGTATTTAATCAAGTCAAAATAATCAAATTGCACAATAATTCCTTATAGTAAAGAGCACTTAAAATAATAACTTAAAAAATAAGTCATTGCCTTCGACATCGGAAACACCATTATGTGTCGAAGATTTTTTACAAGACCTCAACAATCTTTCGTCATCATCCTTCACAATTTCTTCAAATTGAACAAAAGTTTAAAAACCTTCTCATATTTTTTAAACTTGTGTAAAGAGAGAGTAATTAACTCAAATTCGGTCTCGATTAGTAGTGGCAATGGGGCGGGGCAGAGCCGGTTCATGCCTCCTCCAGTCCCGGCCCCGACGGGGAATTTTTGTCCCCGAACCCCGATGGGGAAAATTTTAAATTCTCCATCCCCGCCCCAATCGGTATCGGGTTCCCCCGACCCCAACTCAAAAAACCGGATTATTTATTTAATTATTGTTTTTCTATTTGAATAATTATTATATCTCCCTAAAATAATATTATATTATTAAAAATTAAATATGTTATAAAACTATTTATTAAAAAATACTTTAAAAGAAAAAAACATAAATAATATTTAAATATATATAGATATATATGCATACATAAATATAAAAAAATATGTATATAATGTATATCGGGGCGGGTGGTTTATATAAATACCGTCCCCGCCCTGTCCCCGATTTATTGTTTTTCGATTTCCCCAAAAAACCGAACCGAACCCGATAAAGAGACTAAAAAACCGTCGCGATCGGGACGGGGGCAGGACGGATCACCACGGGTTCGGTATAAATTGCCATCCCTAGTCCCGATGGTCCCGTTTCCATAGGGTTAAGACGCAAAATGAAATTGAGTTTCACTTTTTTCTTAGGTCATTCACAATTTCATTTTGGTTACTTTCCTCTGAAGGTTGAGAGGAACAATTCTTAATACTGAGAAAGGTAGAAGAAGAAAAAAAAAACTCAAATTCCAACATTTTCATCAAACAAGATAAAAAACTTCTCATTAACAAAATACCAACCCAAATTCATGATAGTAGGTTTTCTCAGTACTTGGTAAACACATGTATAACCAAAATCTAAGTCGTCCAGTAGTAGATAACTAGTTGACAACTAACCAATCTACAAGCTCTCATAATAAACCTGAGGAGATTATCATCGCATAATCTTCAAGTCCCAAGCTACAAGATGATTCCAGGAGTTCCGGCATTACACTGGCTTAGGCCTTAAGGTGAATCGATCAACCGTAGATCAGAAAAATCATCATCCCCCCAGCTCATATACGGGGCCTTAGGTGACCGAGGAGATAGACAGGCTGGTGAACGGTAGCAAGGAAAATCATCCTCTAATTCCGGAATCTCTTTCATTTTCAAATGCTTTGTGCCCTGATATATGAACCAGTTAGTTATAGTTCTCATCTCACAAATTTACTTTCGTTTAAAAATAAACAATAAGAATTATTACAAAAATTATAAAACAAGGAGAACGGCTGAAGTTACCTTCTTTGAGGAGGGTGGAAGAGCAGCCCTAGCAGATGGATGTAGACCTATATCTGATATCAAATATTGAAACAATTACCAGGCAGAACATATTAATAGAAAAGTTGAAAATTATCAAAGAATGAATTTTATTACCATTACTAAGTCCAACTAACTCCATAAAGTAGCCCACATCCATGGCCTTTGTTTGAGCTTCGATGCACTTCTGATGATTGTGCATAAAATTCTCCTCCATGATACAGCTCGAAACTTTTTCTTCTGTAACAGCATTCAACTTTCGGCCTGTACTTGGAACCTGCTTTGTAGGTAGCTTGACGGAGTTTGTGACATCACTGAGTGCTTTCCTACCACCAACTTTCCCTTTACCAGTTGCTTTAAAACCACTAGGATCTTTCTCAATAGAGATGTCATTAACAGAAGGCTTTCTTGAGTTTGATATGTCATTTAGAGCTTTCCGTCCACGTAGGCCTCCTTTCTTATCTGCTCTGGCTACATCAGCCTTTCCTCCAGGAGTAGTGCCTATAAAAGAATTTAAACACATACCTTAGATACTATTAATAAAAAGTTCTTCCAGATAGTGTTGTATATTTATATAGGTAATAAGCCTTACCATTGTAGAGGAAATTTAAGTTCTGATCATTGATCAGACGGTGAGCTGGAGTTGTCATAGTTGTTTGATTAGAAGATGTGCTGCTCTGAAACTGCAGATCAATTCGGAATTAATCAGTTAACTTAAACAACATGAATGTTTCAACAATAGAGACCAGCAAGATGGCTTAGAAAATCTATTAAACGCTATTGCACAAATTTGTTGTTATACTTGTTGGGAATAAAATGATACATGTTTTGATTAAATACCAAAACCCCCCTGAGACATGCCTAAGTCAAGATGATTGTGTTCAAAATGTGTTAGAACACATAGAATAAGGCTAGATGAAAAGCTGATATGTTAGGCAGCTCTTAGATGATTAGATGCACAATGTGAGGGGGAACCTATGACTTCAAAGTGATCAAGATCAAGTCCCCTCAAGGCTCAAGGTCTGGAACAAACTCTATGTGAAAAAGCTCTGATGCTAAAAGACCAAGTATGCTGATCAGGAGAGTTGTCCAGAAGAAGATTGCAAAGCTCAAAAGGACAAGATCAATCAAATATTATGATCAGGAGAGTTGTCCAGAGTAGTCAACTCTATGTGAAAAAGATCTGATGCTAAAAGTCCATGTATGCTGATCAGGAGAGTTGTCCAGAAGAGTTGTCTCAGCAAGATTGAATCAGAATAGATGCTTTAAAGGTTGAAGGTCAACTATGCTGAAGAAGCTAGAGACAACCATACCCTAAAGAACTTCATTGAGACATGCTAAGATCAACTTGGAGTGAAAGAAAGGGAAAGAGCCGAGTCATCTGAAGAAGAGCAAGCCAACCTTGCTGAAAAGCAAAACTGCTGATAGTGATAAGGAGAGTTGTCCAGTTGATAAGGAATGTTGTCCTATCATTGGATCTACCTTCAGAAGCCATGTCCTAGTCCTAACAAGAAGTCAAACATTGGGAAAAGTGCTGCAGAAAGAAGACAAAGTCTTACAAGCCGTTTATTACCCAAATAAGGACATGTCACTATCAAGAATCTGTCTTCCAGTTTGAAGAACTCAAGGAAGACATTTATAGCAATTTGGGGCTGCCTCTCCAACGGGTAAATCTCCATTTTGTCTATAAATACAAGGAGTGTGAAGACCATTGAAGCACCTCAACCTTGACAAGAATATCCAACTATCCTACAAGTCAAAGTGCTTTCAAAGCTTTCAAAGAGACTATCTTAGTCTTCATACACTTCTTCTAAGCTGAACTTACTGTATATCCATACAAAGCTTAGAGAGATATCCTAATCCTTATACACTGATCTTCATTGTAAAGGATATCTCATTAGTTGGAACCTTACTTCAATCCTTACCCCTTTCAAGTGAGAAAGTGAGAAGGTTGTAGTAGTAGAAGTGGTAGGAGCTGTCTGTTGAGAGAAGAACAGTTCAGTTCTGAGTTGAGAAGAGGGTACTAGGACTCTAGACATCCTAGGGATCAATTCACCAAGGAGTGGTGTTATTGATCAAGTGCACCTTGGCACTATAAAACAAGTTAATTCCAAGAGTGAAGGAATTATCCTGTTAAATAAGGGAAAGTGGATGTAGGAGCTTGAGTCTCTGAACCACTATAAACTCTTATGTTGATTTACCTTACCAAGTCCTTACATTCATTCAAACACTACACACAAAACTGATCTTTCAAAAGACACATATTCAAAGACAGTGCAAAACTGATTTGGACAAGTTCCCTGAAACTTAACTGGACTAATTTGGATTGACAGAGTGATTTCAGAATCTTAAGGAGTCTAAACTTAAAGGGCCAACCACTATTCCGCACATATAACTCCCCTAGATAGTTATTCAACTAAGTACTCAATAGTACTTAGTGGTTTGATTATCTTAGAAGAGTTAATCATCTTCAGCAGAGTTGTCCAAGACAACCTTGCTGAGCTCTGGTTTGATCAAAGTTGAAAAGAATTGCATACAAGTGTATTCCCCCCCCCCATACACTTGTTATATACTCCTTTCAGGACCAACAAGTGGTATCAGAGCAGGGGTTCAAAGACCACTGCCTCTGAAAATCCATCTTGATTTTCAAAATTCACATATTTGTGTGGTCACTGAACTGATCTCTATCTGAAATCTATTACTTGTTATTCTTGAGATATGGCCAACAACAATGCTGTTCCTCCACCTGCTGTTCAAGGATTGGACAACATGGCCACAAATCCAGTCAACCACATTTCACATCATAAATTGCCCATGTTCTCTATAGACAACTATGATTTCTGGAAAATTAGAATGAGAGCTCATCTTGCATCTCTTCATACTGATATGTTAAGAGTAATCACAAGAGGACCTTTTGTGTTTACTCAAACTAACCCCAGAGTAACAGATGAGCAAAGAGCAGATATAAGGGAACTGATTCCCAAGAATGAGGATGACTTCACAACTGATGAAAAGAGGAAAGATAATCTAAATTATCTTGCCATGAATACCCTCTATCAAACAATTCCAGATGCAGTCATGGGAAGAGTCTACCATTGCACCACAGCCAAAGAAATCTGGGATACTCTTGCTGAGATGTGTGAGGGTACAGAAAAGATCAAGGAGAACAAGCTCCAAGTTGCTGTGCAAAAATTTGAGCAATTCACAATGGAAGCTGATGAATCCATTGATAAGTTTGCTGGTAGATTCACTGATGTGATGAATGAAATCAACTCATTGGGCAAAGTGTACTCCAGGAGAGAAGTTGGACTAAAGATCTTGAGAAGTCTCACTCAAAAGTGGGATGTCTATGCTGTGATGATGCAGAATACCAAGGATCTCTCCTCCATGCCCATGCAACAAATCTTCTCAGAACTCAAAGCCTATGAGTTCGACCTCAATAGAAGAAAACCTGTTGAGGAACTTTCAAATCCTACTAAGGGAGTGGCATTCAAAACCAAAGTTGCTGAACCTGAAATGCAACCCACTCCCAGATCATCAAAGTCAGTCTCAAAGACTGAAATGAAGGAAGAACTAGCCTTGATGGCTAGAAGGTTTGACAAGCTGAACACAAGGTTTGGTAGATACAAGAAATTCTACCAAGACAACAAATTCAGGAGAAGATACAACTCCCCTGAAGATCAGGCAAAAGATAAAAAGCCTGAAGAAAAGAGATCAGAGGACAAGTACTATGATAGGAGAAGGTCCAGTAGAGCTGACCCCTCATCATCAAAAGGAAGAGATGAATCCAAGAAGGATGATGATGAAGACCTGTGCTACAATTGCAAAAAGAAAGGGCATTTCCAGTATGACTGCCCTGAACTAAGCTCTAAAGAAAGAAGAGAAAGACAAGCTAAAAGAGACAGAAAGTTCACCAATAGAAAAGCCATGATGGCTGGTGAAGAATCTGATAGTGCTGAAAGCTTCAACTCTTCAGATGGACTGTTCTCAAACAGTGATGATGATGATGATGTGTGCAACATGGCTCTTGAGGATGATGAGGTATCCTCCACTTCTAGCTCACCATCATTTCTATCACAGAACACTAGTGAAGTCAACTTGAAACTTTCCTTTGGGAAGTTGATGGAAGATTTCACTAGATTACAAGAATTTCATGATAACTGTGTGAGAGAAAATGAAAGATTGGCTATTGAACTTGCCAAAAACTCTGAGGTAGTTGTTGATGTCAAATCTACTGAGTTGTATCAACAAGTCTTGAGAGAGCTTAAGGAAGCAAATCTCAGGATAGTTAACCAACAAAAGGAGATAGATAATCAACTACTCTCTCAAAAAAGAAAGGACTTTGAACTAAAAATTCTAAATGCTAAGTTTGAAAATCTCTCACATGAATATGATATTCTTAAATTAAGTGAAGAGAGCCTGAAACTAAAGATGTCTGCTCTGAACAAGTCCTCTAGAGCAATAGAGGAAATTCAGAGTTATCAAAGACCTATGGCTCAAAGAAGTGGATTAGGTTTTGATCCATTTGAATCTTCACCTTGTCTTAGTGTTGCCTCTACAAGTAACACTAAGAAAATCTTTGTTAAATCAGTGGCACAACAAGATGAAAATGAAATAATTCAACCACTGAACAAAGGAAAGGGCAAAATGAATGAAATGCCTACTCTAGTACTTAAGGAGACTAGACCCAAACCTTTGGAAAAGGTCAAGGCTTCTGAACACAAGAGGAATGTTGGTCAGCAGAGTAGACCCAATGGAAGGGCAACTCTCCTGAACAATGTTCAGAGGAGTTATCCAAGGTATAATCAGTCTAGGCCAACTCATCTGAGAAAGCCTCAGTTGAATAGACCTAAGGAAAACTATCCTCTAAGGCAGAATAAAATGAGACAACCAAAACCCTTCATGCCAAAGGGTAATGGTCATAAAAATGCCTTTCCTCAAAGATTTCATCAAGCTGCACAAAGAACTCATAAGTTCAGGAGAGTGGACAACTCCTCTGAAACTTACAGAGTTAACACATTCACACATACTTTCCCAAAGGCATTTAAGGGAAAGACAGTGTATGTTGATGCACAAGGAAAACAACTTAGCCACCTTGAATCAATCAGGGTGATTAGGCAAGTTTGGGTTCCTAAAGGTACAGCTAACCTCTCAGGACCCAAAACTCAAAGGGTACCTAAACCTATCTAATTGCAGGTACCAATGGGCCACAAGAAGAGGAGCATGAACAAAAAGACAGCATGGTACCTTGACAGTGGATGCTCAAGGCACATGACTGGAAACAAGGAACTCCTCACTGATTTTATTGAAAAAGAAGGCCCAAATGTTACTTTTGGAGACAGCTCACAAGCAACAACAAAAGGTTATGGTACTTTGATGATTAGTAACATCAAAGTAACCAATGTATCTTATGTAGCTGGTCTCAAATATAATCTCCTAAGTATCAGTCAATTCTGTGACAAAGACTTTAAAGTTGAGTTCTCAAGTGGAAAATGTTTAATTAAGGACAAAACTCAACAAACCCTATTGACTGGAACTAGGAAGGGAAATGTGTATTTTGCAGACTGGGACAAGTCTACTGATGCTGCATGCTTCATTGCTAAAAGTACTAGTGAACAAAGCTGGTTATGGCATAAGAGGCTAAACCATCTGAACTTCAAATCAATGAACAAACTGGCTAGAAATGCATTAGTTAAAGGACTACCTAATGAGGTTTTCATTAAAGAACATGTGTGTAAGCCATGTCAAGAAGGAAAACAGATTAAAGCCTCATTTAAAGGTAAACCAGTCATCTCTACTGAAAGGGTACTTGAACTTCTACATATGGATCTGTTTGGACCAATTACCCCTTCAAGTATAAATGGTAGAAAATACACATTGGTGGTAGTAGATGACTTCTCTAGGTTCACTTGGGTAGTATTTCTCCTTAATAAGAAGGAAACACAAGTCAAACTACCTGAACTTCTTAAGAGACTGTCAAATGAGAAAAACCTTAGCATTATCAAGATAAGATCTGATAAAGGTACTGAGTTCATAAATTCATACATCAATGAGTATTGCACATCTAATGGAATAGCTCATGAAACCTCAGCAGCTAGAACACCTCAGCAAAATGGAGTTGCAGAAAGGAGGAATAGAACCTTGAAAGAAGCTGCTAGAACTTTAATTGCTGATTCAAATTTACCTAAGAGGTTTTGGGCTGAAGCTATAAATATTGCATGCCATACTCAAAATAGATGTTTGATCACTAAGGGGCAAGGCAAAACCCCCTATGAACTCTGGAAATGAAGAATGCCTAAAGTGTCATACTTTCATATATTTGGTTGCAAATGTTTCATTCACAATAATGGGAAAGAACAGTTGAAAGCTTTTGACAGCAAAGCTGATGAGGAAGTATTTCTTGGATACTCTCAAATCAGTAGAGCTTTCAGAGTCTACAACAAGAAAACCCTTATAGTGGAAGAAACACCTCATGTTGTGTTTGATGAATCTATTTCTGAGATCAGGAATGATAGTTTGGAACCCGAAGAAATCACACAGAGGACAACCAGATTGAGTCTAAAAGACAAAGACACTGAATTCATAGATGTTGTCCAAGCCAATCTACCTGAACATACCACATTGGACAACTATCCTGAAGGCAATCTTCCTGAGATAAATCCTACAGATGGAAATGGTGAACTGAATGAACCAATCCCAGTTCACATCCAGGTAACAACTACCAATGAAGAAGCAGTTCCTGCTGAGGTAGTTAATGAGTCAAATAATCAAGGGGGAACTCAAAATGTTGAAAATGCCAATGTTCCTGACATTGAGGACAACACCCCTGATTATGATCCTGAATTAGATCCTGCACTAAATTATCCTGAATTTTATGATCAAAATGACTCAACCTCAGTAGAGGACAACTCTACTGAAGGAATCAGAAAAAGAAGGACTTGGTTGTATGACCATCCTACTGATCTGATACTTGGTGATCCAAGTATATGAGTCAGAACTAGAAAGTTTCATGGTGAAAGTGCTATGTTCTGTTGTTTCTTGTCAGAACAGGAACTAAAAGATATTGATGAAGCACTTCAGGATGCCAATTGGATCACAGCAATGCAGGAAGAGCTCAACCAATTCACCAGAAATGAAGTATGGGAGCTGGTTGATAGACCTTCACATCAAGATGTTATTGGAACCAAGTGGGTGTTCAAGAACAAAAAGAATGAAAATGATGTGATTGTCAGAAACAAAGCAAGACTAGTGGCAAAAGGTTACTGCCAGCATGAAGGCATTGACTATGATGAGACCTTTGCACCTGTGGCAAGGCTAGAAGCAATAAGGCTATTCTTAGCCTATGCAGCCCACAAGAGGTTCAAAGTGTACCAAATGGATGTCAAGAGTGCCTTTCTGAATGGAGTCTTGAAAGAAGAGGTCTATGTGGAGCAACCACCAGGTTTTGAGATTGGAAACCAAGTATACAGGCTGAAGAAGGCTCTATATGGACTCAAACAGGCCCCTAGGGCTTGGTATGATACACTGTCACAGTTCCTATTGGATCATGGATTCACCAAGGGAACTGTGGACAGAACTCTCTTCAGAATCTCTGAAGGAGAGGACATCTTGCTTGTCCAAATTTATGTAGATGACATAATTTTTGGATCCCCTAATGAGAAGCCGTGTGAAAAATTCTCCAAGCTTATGCAAAGCAAGTTTGAGATGTCCATGATGGGGTTGATGAACTTCTTTTTGGGTCTACAAGTCAACCAATCAAAGGAAGGAATCTTCATCAACCAAGCTAAGTACACCAGAGAGATGATCAAGAAATTTGGGTGTACATCAAGCAAGCCAGTGAGGATCCCAATGAATACTAATTGGAAGATGGATCCTGATGAAAGTGGTGTTCCAACCAACTCCACTGAGTATAGAGGAATCATTGGTTCACTCCTCTATCTCACTGCCAGCAGGCCTGACATCACCTTTGCAGTAGGTGTATGTGCAAGGTTTCAAGCAAATCCTAAGAAAAGCCATCTTGAGGCTGCAAAGAGGATCTTGAGGTATCTCAAAGGCACCGAAAATCTAGGCCTTTGGTACCCTGCTGATGACAATATTGAGTTAACTGGCTACTCAGATGCTGATTATGGAGGATGCAGAATTGACAGAAAATCCACTTCAGGAACTTGTCAATTCTTAGGCAACAAACTCATATCTTGGTTTTCCAAGAAGCAAAACACAGTGGCTACCTCCACCACTGAAGCTGAATATGTTGCTGCTGGAAGTTGTTGTGCTCAAATCCTTTGGCTGAAACAACAACTCAGAGACTACAAAGTCAACTCTACTGAAGTGCCAATATTCTGTGATAACAATAGTGCCATTGCTATATCACAAAATCCTGTCTTGCACACAAGATGCAAACATGTGGATATCAAGCATCACTTCATTAGAGATCATGTGGAGAAGAAGGATATTAAGTTGGTAAAGATCCACACAGATCATCAAAAAGCTGATATACTAACTAAGCCACTTGCAGAGGCAAGGTTCCTGGAATTATCAGCAGAGTTGGGACTTCTTGATCCAGGGAAGTTGGACAAATGAGTCCAAAGAAGTTCATTCATTAAGGGGGAAATAAACTCAAACTTCAGCAGACTTGGTCAAGTCTACTGAAATTCAGAAAAGATGACCTTACTTCTTCAGGACACTTGTCCCTTGAAATTCAGGACACTTGTCCACAGCTTTTCAGGACACTTGTCCATGTAGGGTCAGATAAGTTGTCTTGACTATCAAACCAAATCTTGGCATGATAAGCACCTATTTTTGGTGATCAATGCCTATTTCGAAATCTGTCCCATTGAAATACAGTTTTCACCTTTCTGGGATTTAATTTGTCTCCCACCCAAAAGGTCACTTTCCATGCATTAAATGCCAAGATTTAACTCTTGTTTGCATTAAACCTTTTGGGACATGATCTATCTCGGAAAACCCCCAGCCTTAAACAAACATTAAAAACCACCCACGTTTTGAATAAAACAGTTCTTTCACTGTTACATTGGTTTTTGACCATTGGATCAAAACTGGCCAACTCCCCTGAAATCAATCCTAGCCGTTCACTTTGGATTTCCATTTTTGTTCACCTTTGAATTGCATCAAGACTTCACCAACTCATTGACAAACATTCTTTTTAGAATATTCTCAAACCTTAAGATCCCTCTCAAACACTTCTTCCCCAAGTATTCGAAACCCTAGCACTAAATTTCTTCAAACTCTCTCATTCTCCATCAAACTTTTCTCTGTAACTTTCAATGGCCCCCAAAATTAGACCAGAGATGCTTATTGATTTCTCCAACAAGGCTCTAGACCTTGATTTTGGCTACCTGAGCAACAAAAACAACCTTCATTTTGAGCCCATAGTATCCTTTGAGAGTGAGGATCCTGAGATCAAACCAACTCTAAGATGGCTAAGAAGAGCTGGTTTGCAACGGTTCATGGAAGAAAGACCAAGTTCATGCTTCGAAGGCTACATGGCTGAATTCTTTGCCTTTCTCAAATGGAGAGGCCAACCTGCAGATGGTGAAGTTTCCACAAGGTTATCTTATACAGCAGAAGGAGAAGAAGAAGAGAGATTTCATAGAGTGAAATTCTCTTCAGAAGATATTGAAGGAGCCTTTGGATTGCCTTATGAGGGAAGGAATCCAGAAGTTTATGGCACTGGCCATGAAGATGAAATAGCTCAAGAATGGCTATTGGTTCCAGGCCCCATTTCTTCAACACAAAACAAGAAGACTCTCAAGCCAAAATTTCTCAACCTCTTTGAGGTAGTTGCCAAGAGTCTCTTGAGCAACACTGGAAGCTTGGAGCAGGTTAGCCATCCAAGAATCAGAATCATGGCTGCTGTGATTGATGCTAGTGACAAAGGCATCAAATTTTATTGGAGAACCTTTATCATGTCTGAGATGATGAAGGAAAAGGCTAAATTCAAAGTGAAAGCTCACAACAAAGTTGTGCTAGAAGGGAAAACTCAAGTATTGCACCAGGGCAAGCTTGTTAATTGAGAGATTCTCCCATTACTCTCAGATGCAAACATTTGCAAAGCCCCTTCCAGCCCAAAAGATCCTGTTCAGGAAGCTCAGCAAGAAAACTGAGCAAAGGAGGATGCTTATGGCCAAACCTGCTGAAGAACAGGTTGAAGAAAAGCCTAAGATGAAGAAGAGAACAAAGGCCAGGGCTATCAAGACAAGGAAAATGTCTCAATTATCTTCAGGAGAAGCCTCAGGAGCATCAGCTGAAATTGATGAAGTGGCAGAAGAGGGAGTAAGTGTGCCTTCTGACCACTCAGAAGAGTTGAGGTTGAAGTATAATGAGACAAGGCAGA
Organism: Galeopsis tetrahit; assembly: GCA_963675135.1. NCBI lineage: Eukaryota > Viridiplantae > Streptophyta > Magnoliopsida > Lamiales > Lamiaceae > Galeopsis > Galeopsis tetrahit. The sequence continues at coordinate 40,216,053 of OY776122.1, forward strand.
AGAAGAAAGGAGACAAGAGGATCAGGGAAGTTATCCCTGAGAAGGAAGGTGAAGGAAGTGGGAGCAGTAGGGCCAGCAAGAGAAGGGCCAAGCCTACTGAAAAGGTGTTGGAGCTGCAGGAAGAAAGGTCACTACAATTGGCTCTAAGAGAGAGCAGAGCTGAAAGCAGGACCAAATCTAGGTCAAGGACCAACTCATCTGGTTCTGGAACTCCAGAATCCAAGATCCCTGAAGGTCAACCTTTAGAGGCCAACATCCCTGAGTTTCAGAATCCTGAGCCCAACTCCCCTGAAACCCATATTACCCCTTCCAACCAACCCATTACCCCTGTAGATCTCACTAAGAGATATTCTCCAGAAGGGAGTGTGCAAAGAAGTGGCATTGATGTGCTTGCAGATTTAGCAGTAGATGAGACAAGACTCCTGTCTCCCCTTGACTCATCCATGCTCAATTATTCAAAGCTCTTAGAACATGCACTCAATGAGCCAACCCCCCCTGAGTAAAGCCCCTTCAGACCCATTGCTCTCAAAAGCAACTGAAGCACCTTCTACTGCACCAAACCTTTCTGAAGCCATCATCCCTGAAATAAACCTCCCTGAAGCCACTCTAGGAGAACCCAGAGCCAACTCCCCTATAACCCAAAGTCCCCATTCAAGTGGAGATGAGGAGGAGTATGTATGCTCAGAGGAGGAGCAAAAGCCACTGTGGACAGTTTGTATCCACAACTTGCTGAATTTCCAAGAATTCAGAAGACATTTCATGATCTAAGGATGCTTGTTGATGTAAAAGACAAGTCCATGATGGAGATATCACAAGTCATCCAAGATAAGGGTGCAAACTGGTGGCAAATAGAGGAGAACAGATTGCTAAACTTTGCTGGAGTTTCAAAGACAAGATTTCTCATTGATGAGGAAAGTTTTGCAAAGCTAGTAGCTGATAAAATTGAGGAGGAGAAAGAAAGGAAAGCTAAGGGAATCAAACACCCTGACAGTAGCTCAAATGATGATGATTCTCCTGATGATCCCTCAAATCCTTCAAATCCCAACCCTCCTGAAACCCCTCAAGCCAACCTCCCTAAACCTTCTCAACCCAAGTCTTCTATAGCAGACAGACTTTCAAACCCTCCTAAAACCTATCATAGGAAAGGCTCTGTATCTTCAGAGGTGTTGACCAAGGGTGGTAACACAACCAAAGACACATCTGCCAATGAAGGTTCTTCTGAACCCAAGGCACAGCCTAAAGATGTTGAGGTTCCTATGCTAGAGGCTGGTTTGATTAAGGCCTATTCAGTGTCAGAAGAGTTGGACACTGATCAGCCCTTAATCATTCAGGATGACTCAGTGGCTGATGAAATAAGCACTGTGATCTCCCCACAACTGCCATCTTTGAACCTTGGTGAAGGTGGAGATGTTGCAGGATTAGGAGAAGGAGTTGAAAAGGAGAAATTAGTGGAAAAATCAGAGGGAGTAGTAGATGAGAGAGATGTGGTGATCACTAGAATAGTGAGTGTACCACCAAATGAGGGTGATATAAGTGAGGAAGGGCAGGCTATTCTTGAAGTCAAATCTGAACTTCAGGAATCCCTTGATGAGAGGAGGCCTGTTCCTTTAAGTGAGGAAACTATTAAAGAAGGGAGAAAAGAAAGAGTTGAAAATGAGAAGAAGGCTGCTGATGTATCAGAGTCTTATATAAAAGAAATTGAGGGTGATGAGTGTCTATTTCCTAACTTATTTGATTTCTCTACTGTTGCAGGTATTTCTTTTGACCAAATTTTTGCAGATGAGTTCTTAACAGATGCCCCTATCCAAGTAGATACAGGCTCAGCTCAAGCCTTACTTGGAATGCAATCAGAGAAATTGGAGTCCTTGGCTCATCAAGTCCAATCTGCTCATGCTGAAACTTCAGGAGCATTGAATGAGCAAGGAAGGACACTAGCATCTGTAGAAATGAGGCTCACTGGCTCTGAAGATGTTGTGCTCCCAACTCTGGAAGCAAGGATGAGTGGTGTGGAAACTGGTCTCCAAACCATTTCCACTGAAGTACAAAATGCCAGATCCACCATGGAAGCCATCTCAGAGGAGGTCAAGAAAGAGCAAAAGTTGCTGAGAGACAATCATAATGCCAATGTCAAGGCTCTCAGGCTAACTGTCAAGCAAGCTCTTGGAAAGAAGACTGCATTGCAAAAGAGAAGAGCTGAAGAGCAAAGGCTAGCTATGGTGAAAGCAGCCTCTGAAAATTTTTCCCAAGAGGTATTGGCCAACATTGCTGAAGGTGCAGTGGCCAACCTCACTGAGCTTCTTAAAACCCAACTGGATGCATCCCTGAAAGCAACCTTGGAAGAGGTTGTTCAACAAAAGATGAAGCCTGTTCTAGCTTTCCTTAGCTTGAGCAGTGATAGGATGCAGAATATACATGATGAAAATGTATATCTGTTGGAGGAGATGAAGTCCCTGAACCAGGCCCAATCCCTAATGGCCACAACTATGAGTGAGCTAAAACCCCAGTGTTTTGATGCTGCCAAAAAGGGGGAAAGGGAAAGAGCTAGAGCAAAAGGTGCCTTGGTGATTGGGAGCCCAGTCAAAGGGAAAGACAAAGCTGCTGAAGGAAAAGGAAAAGAGCCTGCAGTGCTAAACTTGGAAGAGTTGGATGAAGAAGAGCAATTAGCACTTGCATTAAAGAACTCTATGGCCTCAGTTCAAGAAGAAAGAATAAGGCTACAACAGAGACCAGGTGGTGAGGTATCTGGTTTGGACAAAGGTGATGAAGGTGTCCAAACTAGAGGAAAGATCAAGAGGGCAAAAGGAAAGAAAAGGCAAGTTGAAACCTTCACTGACTTTCCTAACAGTCTTGACCTTCCACCTGAATTCAGAATTGATGAAGATGAGCCTACATCAAAGAAGGCCAAAACAGCTGAAGAGACCAAAATTGCTGAAAAGGACAAGTCCTCTGATTCTGCCAAAAGTGCTGAAGGTCCCGAGTCCACTGAAGACATTGAAGAACTATTTGCTGAAGGATTTGGACCTGAACCTAAAAAGAAGACTACTGTCCTAGCTCAAGATCCATCAAAGTTGTTTCATGAAGGGTATGGCAAAGACCCTGAAACACAACAGAAGTTGGCCATGATGAGGGCCCAGGAGAAAATGGATTTGATGGAAGAGGCTAGCAGAGCAAGAGACAAGAGAAGAGCTAACTTTCAGAAACCAAGAAGAAGGAGAGCAACCTACAGCAAGATGAAGCCTCAGCTTCTAATCCCAATGGACACCAAATATCCACACTTGGATAAATGGGTGCCAATTCAGCTAAATGATACATGGGAAGAGGCTAAAAGGGAGTTTGTCTATGACTACTATGTCATTGACAGATGGAATGGAGGAGATGCAAACTCTGCCTTTACTGAGTTTATGCTGGAATACTACAGAGAGTTGTATCAACAATTACTTGCAGCTGCTGACATTGCAAGAATTGAACTCAATGCTCCCAAGCCTATCATCTACATGCCTCCAAAGCTTGATGGATGGATTGACCAAGCAAGGATCCTAAGGGAGTTCACAGAAATTCTGAAGCTGAACAAGATGACCCTTGGACCTAAAGGAACTAACCAGGAAGCCATGGAACTCAAGAAGAGAGTGTGGGCACAATATGGGATGAACCCACCTCCTGAGGATGATCTCTAAGAATGGCTAAGTCTTCTGACTTTTTCTGGATGAAAAATTATCTTATCTGAAGATATCTTTTGCTATGTGGTCAAATCTGCTGAAGTTTTGGACAAACCTGCTGATATGGTGTTTGCTCTGATATGGTTTAAATTGCTCTGAAACAAGATTTGATGTGCTCTACATTGATATCTGAAATACTTTGTACTAGCTCTGATACTTGAAGAAGTTGTCTTGCTCTGATCTTATGTTTAGAATGTATTTGTAGTGAAATGTTATCTTGAATTCATGCTCTGATAAGTTATCTTCAACTATCAACATGCCTGTAATGATTTTTATATGAATGATAGTTGAACCACCTTTGAATCAAGATACATTATTGCAAAAATCTCTCTATGCCTATCCTTGAAACCTATTTGCAACAAAAACAGTGAATACACTAACACATTGTCTTTTCAGGAATATTGACCTTAGTCATGTCTTCTGAAGATACATGTAATAGGTGTAGACAAGTCACTTTTGCTTAGAATGTGTAGGTTTTGGCATCATCAAAAAGGGGGAAATTGTTGGGAATAAAATGATACATGTTTTGATTAAATACCAAAACCCCCCTGAGACATGCCTAAGTCAAGATGATTGTGTTCAAAATGTGTTAGAACACATAGCATAAGGCTAGATGAAAAGCTGATATGTTAGGAAGCTCTTAGATGATTAGATGCACAATGTGAGGGGGAACCTATGACTTCAAAGTGATCAAGATCAAGTCCCCTCAAGGCTCAAGGTCTGGAACAAACTCTATGTGAAAAAGCTCTGATGCTAAAAGACCAAGTATGCTGATCAGGAGAGTTGTCCAGAAGAAGATTGCAAAGCTCAAAAGGACAAGATCAATCAAATATTATGATCAGGAGAGTTGTCCAGAGTAGTCAACTCTATGTGAAAAAGATCTGATGCTAAAAGTCCATGTATGCTGATCAGGAGAGTTGTCCAGAAGAGTTGTCTCAGCAAGATTGAATCAGAACAGATGCTTTAAAGGTTGAAGGTCAACTATGCTGAAGAAGCTAGAGACAACCATACCCTAAAGAACTTCATTGAGACATGCTAAGATCAACTTGGAGTGAAAGAAAGGGAAAGAGTCGAGTCATCTGAAGAAGAGCAAGCCAACCTTGCTGAAAAGCAAAACTGCTGATAGTGATAAGGAGAGTTGTCCAGTTGATAAGGAATGTTGTCCTATCATTGGATCTACCTTCAGAAGCCATGTCCTAGTCCTAACAAGAAGTCAAACATTGGGAAAAGTGCTGCAGAAAGAAGACAAAGTCTTACAAGCCGTTTATTACCCAAATAAGGACATGTCACTATCAAGAATCTGTCTTCCAGTTTGAAGAACTCAAGGAAGACATTTATAGCAATTTGGGGCTGCCTCTCCAACGGGCAAATCTCCATTTTGTCTATAAATACAAGGAGTGTGAAGACCATTGAAGCACCTCAACCTTGACAAGAATATCCAACTATCCTACAAGTCAAAGTGCTTTCAAAGCTTTCAAAGAGACTATCTTAGTCTTCATACACTTCTTCTAAGCTGAACTTACTGTATATCCATACAAAGCTTAGATAGATATCCTAATCCTTATACACTGATCTTTATTGTAAAGGATATCTCATTAGTTGGAACCTTACTTCAATCCTTACCCCTTTCAAGTGAGAAAGTGAGAAGGTTGTAGTAGTAGAAGTGGTAGGAGCTGACTGTTGAGAGAAGAACAGTTCAGTTCTGAGTTGAGAAGAGGGCACTAGGACTCTAGACATCCTAGGGATCAATTCACCAAGGAGTGGTGTTATTGATCAAGTGCACCTTGGCACTATAAAACAAGTTAATTCCAAGAGTGAAGGAATTATCCTGTTAAATCAGGGAAAGTGGATGTAGGAGCTTGAGTCTCTGAACCACTATAAACTCTTGTGTTGATTTACCTTACCAAGTCCTTACATTCATTCAAACACTGCACACAAAACTGATCTTTCAAAAGACACATATTCAAAGACAGTGCAAAACTGATTTGGACAAGTTCCCTGAAACTTAACTGGACTAATTTGGATTGACAGAGTGATTTCAGAATCTTAAGGAGTCTAAACTTAAAGGGCCAACCACTATTCCGCACATATAACTCCCCTAGATAGTTATTCAACTAAGTACTCAATAGTACTTAGTGGTTTGATTATCTTAGAAGAGTTAATCATCTTCAGCAGAGTTGTCCAAGACAACCTTGCTGAGCTCTGGTTTGATCAAAGTTGAAAAGAATTGCATACAAGTGTATTCCCCCCCCATACACTTGTTATATACTCCTTTCAGGACCAACAATACTTCAAGGATGTATGGATTTTTAAGATATGTTGTAGTCATATTGGAAGACCATTTTATCATGCCTTCCCCTCTTCTTCAACTTTCATGAACCCTCATAGATGGAGATGCATGTGAATCACATACTGGGGGAGTCTCAAAATGGTGTAGACTTTCAAATTAATGTGATAATCTGAAATATAAAACTCATGCCTTCCTAGCACACATCATGATGCAAACAAGACATCCTAACCTAATATGGTACAAAAATCTGTAATTTGATGTACAACAAATCAGAAAGGGGCTTCATATATAAGAGAAAAGTTCTCTGTGCCAAATCCTGGAATACAGATAATATTTACACATTGAACTTAATCGGCTCCATATAACATTAGAACATAATAAATATGCAAGTAAGCCAGAAAATTTTCAGCACAACATCTTTCTCCCCATCCCTATTATAACCTGGAGGAAATGTATGTAATCTCCTTTCGTATATATGATTAATTAATCAAATATTTAGTATCACAGTACAGTACTAGGGGAACAGGGAAAATCCAGATTTTTTGTTAATGTTGCACCTTAATCAAGGGGAATAGAATAGACAAAAAAAATTATTTTATTTTTTAAAGGAGGTACCCTAATGTTTGATGTATTTCAAGAAGCAGCGGGTTTACTTATGTACTTGAGGCATCGGACACAAGATGAAACAAGGTTACTAGTCAAGGGGGACAAATACTATATGGAGAACTGAGTAACTTTTTTGTTTCTTAAAAAAAAAAAAAACTCAAGAGTGCAACATCACAATCCACAAACTCATACAATCAAAGAGTAACCATGGTAGAAGGCTGATATTACCATAAGTTTTCTATATAATTCTTCATTACCAAAGTTACATCGGTTGCAAATATTAAGTTGTCTAACTTCCAAATAAAGCAATTCAAAGAATGTTCAAGATTAGAGCACGATTACAAATCATTGAAAACATAAAACGAAGCGTAAAGAAAGGTTTTCTTGCCACGAGTGTCATTTCGTCAAATATTTTGATTCAAAAAAAACCCTTTAAAACCATACACTACTATATAAAAAATCAAAAATTGTAATCCCTAAGATTAGTTCCAACTATTAGCGTTCAACATTACACAGAGCATATTTATACAGACGTCATACAAAGTATGCATACATCATTGACACTTTTCATGGAAATCAAAGAAAACTTAAAAGAGGGTTTGCGAAAGATTACTCATAGAAGAAATCTCTAAAACGCCTTGCGCTTTCTTGAGAAAATTGCTCGCTCTTTCCGTGAAAACTCGTTGCGATTATGTACAAAGATTTTTCGTTCTTTCTTTATTCGTAATTCAATTTTTCAACGGCTACGGAATTGAAATAGGGCTCTGTAATTTGGGGGTTTCTTCTTGATGTTTCTGTATATTAAAAGGCGGAAGGCTTGCAACGGTCAAAAAATTGGAGCTTACGGAAACACCCACGTTTATAATATTATTTACAAACTTGCCACCAAGAGACAAGAGTTGTATTAATCAGTCATGAATGGGCCTGGATTATTGGGCCACGCTGTATGGACTTGGGCCAAGTATGTTTCAACAACGTGAATGTTTCAACAATAGAGACTAGCAAGATGGCTTAGAAAATCTATTAAATGCTATTGCACAAATTTGTTGTTATACTTCAAGGATGTATGGATTTAAGATATGTTGTAGTCATATTGGAAGACCATTTTATCATGCCTTCCCCTCTTCTTCAACTTTCATGAACCCTCATAGATGGAGATGCATGTGAATAACATACTGGGGGAGTCTCAAAATGGTGTAGACTTTCAAATTAATGTGATAATCTGAAATATAAAACTCATGCCTTCCTAGCACACATCATGATGCAAACAAGACATCCTAACCTAATATGGTACAAAAATCTGTAATTTGATGTACAACAAATCAGAAAGGGGCTTCATATATAAGAGAAAAGTTCTCTGTGCCAAATCCTGGAATACAGATAATATTTACACATTGAACTTAATCGGCTCCATATAACATTAGAACATAATAAATATGCAAGTAAGCCAGAAAATTTTCAGCACAACATCTTTCTCCCCATCCCTATTATAACCCGGAGGAAATATATGTAATCTCCTTTCGTATATATGATTAATTAATCAAATATTTAGTATCACAGTACAGTACTAGGGGAACAGGGAAAATCCAGATTTTTTGTTAATGTTGCACCTTAATCAAGGGGAATAGAATAGACAAAAAAAATTATTTTATTTTTTAAAGGAGGTGCCCTAATGTTTGATGTATTTCAAGAAGCAGCGGGTTTACTTATGTACTTGAGGCATCGGACACAAGATGAAACAAGGTTACTAGTCAAGGGGGACAAATACTATATGGAGAACTGAGTAACTTTTTTGTTTCTTAAAAAAAAAAAAACTCAAGAGTGCAACATCACAATCCACAAACTCATACAATCAAAGAGTAACCATGGCAGAAGGCTGATATTACCATAAGTTTTCTATATAATTCTTCATTACCAAAGTTACATCGGTTGCAAATATTAAGTTGTCTAACTTCCAGATAAAGCAATTCAAAGAATGTTCAAGATTAGAGCACGATTACAAATCATTGAAAACATAAAAGGAAGCGTAAAACAAGGTTTTCTTGCCACGAGTGTCATTTCGTCAAATATTTTGATTCGAAAAAAACCCTTTGAAACCATACACTACTATATAAAAAATCAAAAACTGTAATCCCTAAGATCAGTTCCAACTATTAGCGTTCAACATTACACAGAGCATATTTATACAGACGTCATACAAAATATGCATACATCATTGACAATTTTCATGGAAATCAAAGAAAACTTAAAAGAGGGTTTGCGAAAGATTACTCACAGAAGAAATCTCTAAAACGCCTTGCGCTTTCTTGAGAAAATTGCTCGCTCTTTCCGTGAAAACTCGTTGCGATTATGTACAAAGATTTTTCGTTCTTTCTTTATTCGTAATTCAATTTTTCAACGGCTACGGAATTGAAATAGGGCTCTGTAATTTGGGGGTTTCTTCTTGATGTTTCTGTATATAAAAAGGCGGAAGGCTTGCAACGGTCAAAAAATTGGAGCTTACGGAAACACCCACGTTTATAATATTATTTACAAACTTGCCACCAAGAGACAAGAGTTGTATTAATCAGTCATGAATGGGCCTGGATTATTGGGCCACGCTGTATGGACTTGGGCCAAGTATGTTTCAACAACATGAATGTTTCAACAATAGAGACCAACAAGATGGCTTAGAAAATCTATTAAACGCTATTGCACAAATTTGTTGTTATACTTCAAGGATGTATGGATTTAAGATATGTTGTAGTCATATTGGAAGACCATTTTATCATGCCTTCCCCTCTTCTTCAACTTTCATGAACCCTCATAGATGGAGATGCATGTGAATCATATACTGGGGGAGTCTCAAAATGGTGTAGACTTTCAAATTAATGTGATAATCTGAAATATAAAACTCATGCCTTCCTAGCACACATCATGATGCAAACAAGACATCCTAACCTAATATGGTACAAAAATCTGTAATTTGATGTACAACAAATCAGAAAGGGGCTTCATATATAAGAGAAAAGTTCTCTGTGCCAAATCCTGGAATACAGATAATATTTACACATTGAACTTAATCGGCTCCATATAACATTAGAACATAATAAATATGCAAGTAAGCCAGAAAATTTTCAGCACAACATCTTTCTCCCCATCCCTATTATAACCTGGAGGAAATGTATGTAATCTCCTTTCGTATATATGATTAATTAATCAAATATTTAGTATCACAGTACAGTACTAGGGGAACAGGGAAAATCCAGATTTTTTGTTAATGTTGCACCTTAATCAAGGGGAATAGAATAGACAAAAAAAATTATTTTATTTTTTAAAGGAGGTACCCTAATGTTTGATGTATTTCAAGAAGCAGCGGGTTTACTTATGTACTTGAGGCATCGGACACAAGATGAAACAAGGTTACTAGTCAAGGGGGACAAATACTATATGGAGAACTGAGTAACTTTTTTGTTTCTTAAAAAAAAAAAAAACTCAAGAGTGCAACATCACAATCCACAAACTCATACAATCAAAGAGTAACCATGGCAGAAGGCTGATATTACCATAAGTTTTCTATATAATTCTTCATTACCAAAGTTACATCGGTTGCAAATATTAAGTTGTCTAACTTCCAGATAAAGCAATTCAAAGAATGTTCAAGATTAGAGCACGATTACAAATCATTGAAAACATAAAACGAAGCGTAAAACAAGGTTTTCTTGCCACGAGTGTCATTTCGTCAAATATTTTGATTCAAAAAAAACCCTTTGAAACCATACACTACTATATAAAAAATCAAAAACTGTAATCCCTAAGATCAGTTCCAACTATTAGCGTTCAACATTACACAGAGCATATTTATACAGACGTCATACAAAATATGCATACATCATTGACACTTTTCATGGAAATCAAAGAAAACTTAAAAGAGGGTTTGCGAAAGATTACTCATAGAAGAAATCTCTAAAACGCCTTGCGCTTTCTTGAGAAAATTGCTCGCTCTTTCCGTGAAAACTCGTTGCGATTATGTACAAAGATTTTTCGTTCTTTCTTTATTCGTAATTCAATTTTTCAACGGCTACGGAATTGAAATAGGGCTCTGTAATTTGGGGGTTTCTTCTTGATGTTTCTGTATATTAAAAGGCGGAAGGCTTGCAACGGTCAAAAAATTGGAGCTTACGGAAACACCCACGTTTATAATATTATTTACAAACTTGCCACCAAGAGACAAGAGTTGTATTAATCAGTCATGAATGGGCCTGGATTATTGGGCCACGCTGTATGGACTTGGGCCAAGTATGTTTCAACAACATGAATGTTTCAACAATAGAGACCAGCAAGATGGCTTAGAAAATCTATTAAACGCTATTGCAAAAATTTGTTGTTATACTTCAAGGATGTATGGATTTAAGATATGTTGTAGTCATATTGGAAGACCATTTTATCATGCCTTCCCCTCTTCTTCAACTTTCATGAACCCTCATAGATGGAGATGCATGTGAATCACATACTGGGGGAGTCTCAAAATGGTGTAGACTTTCAAATTAATGTGATAATCTGAAATATAAAACTCATGCCTTCCTAGCACACATCATGATGCAAACAAGACATCCTAACCTAATATGGTACAAAAATCTGTAATTTGATGTACAACAAATCAGAAAGGGGCTTCATATATAAGAAAAAAGTTCTCTGTGCCAAATCCTGGAATACAGACAATATTTACACATTGAACTTAATCGGCTCCATATAACATTAGAACATAATAAATATGCAAGTAAGCCAGAAAATTTTCAGCACAACATCTTTCTCCCCATCCCTATTATAACCCGGAGGAAATGTATGTAATCTCCTTTCGTATATATGATTAATTAATCAAATATTTAGTATCACAGTACAGTACTAGGGGAACAGGGAAAATCCAGATTTTTTGTTAATGTTGCACCTTAATCAAGGGGAATAGAATAGACAAAAAAAATTATTTTATTTTTTAAAGGAGGTACCCTAATGTTTGATGTATTTCAAGTAGCAGCGGGTTTACTTATGTACTTGAGGCATCAGACACAAGATGAAACAAGGTTACTAGTCAAGGGGGACAAATACTATATGGAGAACTGAGTAACTTTTTTGTTTCTTAAAAAAAAAAAAACTCAAGAGTGCAACATCACAATCCACAAACTCATACAATCAAAGAGTAACCATGGCAGAAGGCTGATATTACCATAAGTTTTCTATATAATTCTTCATTACCAAAGTTACATCGGTTGCAAATATTAAGTTGTCTAACTTCCAGATAAAGCAATTCAAAGAATGTTCAAGATTAGAGCACGATTACAAATCATTGAAAACATAAAAGGAAGCGTAAAACAAGGTTTTCTTGCCACGAGTGTCATTTCGTCAAATATTTTGATTCGAAAAAAACCCTTTGAAACCATACACTACTATATAAAAAATAAAAAACTGTAATCCCTAAGATCAGTTCCAACTATTAGCGTTCAACATTACACAGAGCATATTTATACAGACGTTATACAAAATATGCATACATCATTGACACTTTTCATGGAAATCAAAGAAAACTTAAAAGAGGGTTTGCGAAAGATTACTCACAGAAGAAATCTCTAAAATGCCTTGCGCTTTCTTGAGAAAATTGCTCGATCTTTCCGTGAAAACTCATTGCGATTATGTACAAAGATTTTTCGTTCTTTCTTTATTCGTAATTCAATTTTTCAACGGCTACGGAATTGAAATAGGGCTCTGTAATTTGGGGGTTTCTTCTTGATGTTTCTGTATATAAAAAGGCGGAAGGCTTGCAACGGTCAAAAAATTGGAGCTTACGGAAACACCCACGTTTATAATATTATTTACAAACTTGCCACCAAGAGACAAGAGTTGTATTAATCAGTCATGAATGGGCCTGGATTATTGGGCCACGCTGTATGGACTTGGGCCAAGTATGTTTCAACAACATGAATGTTTCAACAATAGAGACCAACAAGATGGCTTAGAAAATCTATTAAACGGTATTGCACAAATTTGTTGTTATACTTCAAGGATGTATGGATTTAAGATATGTTGTAGTCATATTGGAAGACCATTTTATCATGCCTTCCCCTCTTCTTCAACTTTCATGAACCCTCATAGATGGAGATGCATGTGAATCACATACTCGGGGAGTCTCAAAATGGTGTAGACTTTCAAATTAATGTGATAATCTGAAATATAAAACTCATGCCTTCCTAGCACACATCATGATGCAAACAAGACATCCTAACCTAATATGGTACAAAAATCTGTAATTTGATGTACAACAAATCAGAAAGGGGCTTCATATATAAGAGAAAAGTTCTCTGTGCCAAATCCTGGAATACAGATAATATTTACACATTGAACTTAATCGGCTCCATATAACATTAGAACATAATAAATATGCAAGTAAGCCAGAAAATTTTCAGCACAACATCTTTCTCCCCATCCCTATTATAATCTGGAGGAAATGTATGTAATCTCCTTTCGTATATATGATTAATTAATCAAATATTTAGTATCACAGTACAGTACTAGGGGAACAGGGAAAATCCAGATTTTTTGTTAATGTTGCACCTTAATCAAGGGGAATAGAATAGACAAAAAAAATTATTTTATTTTTTAAAGGAGGTACCCTAATGTTTGATGTATTTCAAGAAGCAGCGGGTTTACTTATGTACTTGAGGCATCAGACACAAGATGAAACAAGGTTACTAGTCAAGGGGGACAAATACTATATGGAGAACTGAGTAACTTTTTTGTTTCTTAAAAAAAAAAAAACTCAAGAGTGCAACATCACAATCCACAAACTCGTACAATCAAAGAGTAACCATGGCAGAAGGCTGATATTACCATAAGTTTTCTATATAATTCTTCATTACCAAAGTTACATCGGTTGCAAATATTAAGTTGTCTAACTTCCAGATAAAGCAATTCAAAGAATGTTCAAGATTAGAGCACGATTACAAATCATTGAAAACATAAAAGGAAGCGTAAAATAAGGTTTTCTTGCCACGAGTGTCATTTCGTCAAATATTTTGATTCGAAAAAAACCCTTTGAAACCATACACTACTATATAAAAAATCAAAAACTGTAATCCCTAAGATCAGTTCCAACTATTAGCGTTCAACATTACACAGAGCATATTTATACAGACGTCATACAAAATATGCATACATCATTGACACTTTTCATGGAAATCAAAGAAAACTTAAAAGAGGGTTTGCGAAAGATTACTCATAGAAGAAATCTCTAAAACGCCTTGCGCTTTCTTGAGAAAATTGCTCGCTCTTTCCGTGAAAATTCGTTGCGATTATGTACAAAGATTTTTCGTTCTTTCTTTATTCGTAATTCAATTTTTCAACGGCTACGGAATTGAAATAGGGCTCTGTAATTTGGGGGTTTCTTCTTGATGTTTCTGTATATTAAAAGGCGGAAGGCTTGCAACGGTCAAAAAATTGGAGCTTACGGAAACACCCACGTTTATAATATTATTTACAAACTTGCCACCAAGAGACAAGAGTTGTATTAATCCGTCATGAATGGGCCTGGATTATTGGGCCACGCTGTATGGACTTGGGCCAAGTATGTTTCAACAACATGAATGTTTCAACAATAGAGACCAGCAAGATGGCTTAGAAAATCTATTAAACGCTATTGCACAAATTTGTTGTTATACTTCAAGGATGTATGGATTTAAGATATGTTGTAGTCATATTGGAAGACCATTTTATCATGCCTTCCCCTCTTCTTCAACTTTCATGAACCCTCATAGATGGAGATGCATGTGAATCATATACTGGGGGAGTCTCAAAATGGTGTAGACTTTCAAATTAATGTGATAATCTGAAATATAAAACTCATGCCTTCCTAGCACACATCATGATGCAAACAAGACATCCTAACCTAATATGGTACAAAAATCTGTAATTTGATGTACAACAAATCAGAAAGGGGCTTCATATATAAGAGAAAAGTTCTCTGTGCCAAATCCTGGAATACAGATAATATTTACACATTGAACTTAATCGGCTCCATATAACATTAGAACATAATAAATATGCAAGTAAGCCAGAAAATTTTCAGCACAACATCTTTCTCCCCATCCCTATTATAATCTGGAGGAAATGTATGTAATCTCCTTTCGTATATATGATTAATTAATCAAATATTTAGTATCACAGTACAGTACTAGGGGAACAGGGAAAATCCAGATTTTTTGTTAATGTTGCACCTTAATCAAGGGGAATAGAATAGACAAAAAAAATTATTTTATTTTTTAAAGGAGGTACCCTAATGTTTGATGTATTTCAAGAAGCAGCGGGTTTACTTATGTACTTGAGGCATCAGACACAAGATGAAACAAGGTTACTAGTCAAGGGGGACAAATACTATATGGAGAACTGAGTAACTTTTTTGTTTCTTAAAAAAAAAAAAACTCAAGAGTGCAACATCACAATCCACAAACTCGTACAATCAAAGAGTAACCATGGCAGAAGGCTGATATTACCATAAGTTTTCTATATAATTCTTCATTACCAAAGTTACATCGGTTGCAAATATTAAGTTGTCTAACTTCCAGATAAAGCAATTCAAAGAATGTTCAAGATTAGAGCACGATTACAAATCATTGAAAACATAAAAGGAAGCGTAAAATAAGGTTTTCTTGCCACGAGTGTCATTTCGTCAAATATTTTGATTCGAAAAAAACCCTTTGAAACCATACACTACTATATAAAAAATCAAAAACTGTAATCCCTAAGATCAGTTCCAACTATTAGCGTTCAACATTACACAGAGCATATTTATACAGACGTCATACAAAATATGCATACATCATTGACACTTTTCATGGAAATCAAAGAAAACTTAAAAGAGGGTTTGCGAAAGATTACTCATAGAAGAAATCTCTAAAACGCCTTGCGCTTTCTTGAGAAAATTGCTCGCTCTTTCCGTGAAAATTCGTTGCGATTATGTACAAAGATTTTTCGTTCTTTCTTTATTCGTAATTCAATTTTTCAACGGCTACGGAATTGAAATAGGGCTCTGTAATTTGGGGGTTTCTTCTTGATGTTTCTGTATATTAAAAGGCGGAAGGCTTGCAACGGTCAAAAAATTGGAGCTTACGGAAACACCCACGTTTATAATATTATTTACAAACTTGCCACCAAGAGACAAGAGTTGTATTAATCCGTCATGAATGGGCCTGGATTATTGGGCCACGCTGTATGGACTTGGGCCAAGTATGTTTCAACAACATGAATGTTTCAACAATAGAGACCAGCAAGATGGCTTAGAAAATCTATTAAACGCTATTGCACAAATTTGTTGTTATACTTCAAGGATGTATGGATTTAAGATATGTTGTAGTCATATTGGAAGACCATTTTATCATGCCTTCCCCTCTTCTTCAACTTTCATGAACCCTCATAGATGGAGATGCATGTGAATCATATACTGGGGGAGTCTCAAAATGGTGTAGACTTTCAAATTAATGTGATAATCTGAAATATAAAACTCATGCCTTCCTAGCACACATCATGATGCAAACAAGACATCCTAACCTAATATGGTACAAAAATCTGTAATTTGATGTACAACAAATCAGAAAGGGGCTTCATATATAAGAGAAAAGTTCTCTGTGCCAAATCCTGGAATACAGATAATATTTACACATTGAACTTAATCGGCTCCATATAACATTAGAACATAATAAATATGCAAGTAAGCCAGAAAATTTTCAGCACAACATCTTTCTCCCCATCCCTATTATAACCCGGAGGAAATGTATGTAATCTCCTTTCGTATATATGATTAATTAATCAAATATTTAGTATCACAGTACAGTACTAGGGGAACAGGGAAAATCCAGATTTTTTGTTAATGTTGCACCTTAATCAAGGGGAATAAAATAGACAAAAAAAATTATTTTATTTTTTAAAGGAGGTACCCTAATGTTTGATGTATTTCAAGAAGCAGCGGGTTTACTTATGTACTTGAGGCATCGGACACAAGATGAAACAAGGTTACTAGTCAAGGGGACAAATACTATATGGAGAACTGAGTAACTTTTTTGTTTCTTAAAAAAAAAAAACTCAAGAGTGCAACATCACAATCCACAAACTCATACAATCAAAGAGTAACCATGGCAGAAGGCTGATATTACCATAAGTTTTCTATATAATTCTTCATTACCAAAGTTACATCGGTTGCAAATATTAAGTTGTCTAACTTCCAGATAAAGCAATTCAAAGAATGTTCAAGATTAGAGCACGATTACAAATCATTGAAAACATAAAAGGAAGCGTAAAACAAGGTTTTCTTGCCACGAGTGTCATTTCGTCAAATATTTTGATTCGAAAAAAACCCTTTGAAACCATACACTACTATATAAAAAATCAAAAACTGTAATCCCTAAGATCAGTTCCAACTATTAGCGTTCAACATTACACAGAGCATATTTATACAGACGTCATACAAAATATGCATACATCATTGACACTTTTCATGGAAATCAAAGAAAACTTAAAAGAGGGTTTGCGAAAGATTACTCACAGAAGAAATCTCTAAAACGCCTTGCGCTTTCTTGAGAAAATTGCTCGCTCTTTCCGTGAAAACTCGTTGCGATTATGTACAAAGATTTTTCGTTCTTTCTTTATTTGTAATTCAATTTTTCAACGGCTACGGAATTGAAATAGGGCTCTGTAATTTGGGGGTTTCTTCTTGATGTTTCTGTATATAAAAAGGCGGAAGGCTTGCAACGGTCAAAAAATTGGAGCTTACGGAAACACCCACGTTTATAATATTATTTACAAACTTGCCACCAAGAGACAAGAGTTGTATTAATCAGTCATGAATGGGCCTGGATTATTGGGCCACGCTGTATGGACTTCGGCCAAGTATCATTATTCCGGGCCACGGATAAATGCCCCCCTCCTTATTATGTGTTCACCCTCCACCCCAATTTAGTTCAACCCCAATTTATTTTTGAACTAATGGGTAAAATGACAATTCTACCCATAGATGTTGAGTTCACCCCACTTTAAACTAACAGGTTTTGCAATCCTCCCTTCCTCCCAAAACTATTGTCCCTCCTTGTAAAATAAAATTGAAACCTTTTAATCTTAATCTATGAAGCCAACTTGAAGAAACTTGATAATAATGGTTAAACAATGAAGTGTTCGTTACATACATGTAAGTTTTCGTTGTTTTTTTAAAGCATAATTTTAAATTTTTCAAAACTCAATACTGGTTCACTGGAAATTGCACTATAATTCGGCCGACCCTACCGAGTTTTAAGCTCTTTAGACACTGAAAGATTTCACGAGTTTTCTCAATTTTCGAAAAAACTTTCCACATAATGTACCAAATGTCGTAACAAATTTCCACATAATGTCTCAAATTTCGAAAAACACTTCCACATAATGTCGAAATGGTCGAAAAAAACTTTCACATTATGTGTCAATTTTCGAACAATAGTTACACATTATGTCTCAATTTTCGAAAAATAGTTCCAAATTATGTCTCACTTTTCTGAATTTTTTTTCAAACAATAGCAAATTAAGATTTTTGTTTAACAGAGGTTGGTTGATGGTAAGGAAGATTACATAGAGGAAGAATATAATGAAGATGAGCATGGCAAATCTGCGAATGAGGGAGTTTGTCACCGAGTTTTGTGCAAAAATGTAGAAGTTTATCATCGAATTTTGTGTGAAAATGTGGAAGTTTGTCACTGAGTTTTGTGCAAAAATGTGGAAGTTTGTCACCGAGTTTTGTGCAACAATGTGGAAGTCTGTCACCGAGTTTTATGCAAAAATGTGGAAGTCTTGGCCGAGTTTTGTCACCTAACTTGACGAACCAGACTCGAGAAGGAATAGAAAAATCAATTTTCGACGTTTCGTCTCCTAATGTCCCATTTTGTGCAAAAACCAAGTATCTTTAACAACTAAAAGTCTAAATAATTCTCAATAATAACTATTAAACAACAAAAACTAATCTATATTGTAGACGAGTAAAATTCAATTACGAATTAAATTGCGACGCGTGGAAATTACGGGTTTAATATTAATTAAATTTATTATTTATTTGTCGGAATAAATTTAATTCCTAAAAGTAAATATATAATTAATTATTATTTCCTCCAAAGCTTAATAAATCAAGTTAAAATTCAAGACGGGCCTCTAAAGTCCGATAAGTGAAGACGGGCCTTAAAATTCCATAAATAAAGATGGGCTTCTAAAGTCCAACAAATTAAATTGAGCCCAAGTTTTATAATTTGAGCCCACCAGATAATTTGAGCCCAAAGGGCATTCTTAGCCCATCAAGCAATTCAAAAATTTGAATTAAAAGCCCTAACCACTTGCACAAATATCTCCAGGCCTACACCTATAAATAGAGGCCTCATTTCATTCATTTTGATCATCAAGAAATCAGAAGCATTCAAGGCTCTAAAATTCTCTGCAGAGATTTTAGAGTGTTCTTCAGCAATTAGAGGAGATTCAAAGGCGTTCTTCGTGAAAAGCATCAAGAAGCAGTGTTCGAGTGGAGATCAAGGTGCTAAGCCTCTTCGATTCGGCGTTTCTTCAAGGCGTTCTTCGTGAAAAGCAGCAAGAAGCAGTGTTCGAGTGGAGATCAAGGTGTTAAGCCTCTTCGATTCGGCGTTTCTTCAAAGTTCTTCGTGGATCTTCAACGGAAAAGTCTCAATAAGTCCCGAAAAAGTCCCAATAAGTCCCTAAATTCAACGTTTAATCCAAAAATACGGTGCTAAGCCTTTGGATTAACGTTATAAAAGCCCCAAGTACAAGATCAGAAAGGATTCGGCTGCGGATCCAGCTCCAAAAGCTCAAGAAATCCAAGTGAAATTCAAGAAGAGAGAATCAGAGGAACAAATTAGAGATTGTAACCCGCAATATTCGTCGGTTTAAATCCGAAATTAAATAAAATTGTTCGCATTTTCGCGTTTTATATTTAATTCACGAATTTGTGTTTACAAATTGGCACGCCCAGTGGGACAATCTCTACCTCTCATCTCTACTCTTCAAGCAAATCAAGTCTCGACGATGACACCAATCAAGATTAAGATCAAGAGAGGTGTTGCATCCGGATCAGCTGGTCTTGACTTTGAAGACGTGAACGTAGTCACGAGGAGTATGTCAAGAAGTTCGTAGTCATCGTCTTCTTCAGAGAAGGCTACTGCAGATGGTTCATCACCCAACACTGCGAACGAGGAGAACAACTCAGCCTGTTCCCCTACTCGTTCCACATCGAGCTCATCAGATTCAAGTACAGCCTCAGCAATGGCGACAGGCACTACGACTGTTGAGGAGCAACTGGCAAGCTTAACTCGAGCCATAGAAGGACTCACAAAACATGTCCAAGAACAGGATGCCCAGATTGCTAAGTTGATAAGCAATGCGGACAAAGGAAAGCAAGTAGAAGGGCATGATGCTGAGACATCTGGTGAACGCCAGCCAATGGAAGTTGACCAAACTCTTAAGGATTTACAAGTTTCTCCCGATGGTTTGGTGCCCGTTGACCGACTGAAAGAAATCATACTTGGGGCAATCAAAGATAAATTGGAGGAAAATCCCAAGTCTTCATTTACCTACAGCAAGCCTTACACGAAGAGGATTGACGGTTTGAAGATGCCAGCTGGCTATCAACCTCCAAAGTTGCAGCAGTTCGATGGCAAGGGCAACCCAAAGCAGCATATTGCTCACTTCGTAGAGACTTGCAACAATGCCGGAACTTACGGAGATCACTTGGTAAAGTAATTTGTACGCTCCTTAAAGGGCAATGCATTTGATTGGTATACCGATTTGGAAGCCAGCTCGATTGACAGTTGGGAGCAAATGGAGCAGGAATTTCTCAACCGGTTTTACAGCACTCTTAGAACGGTGAGCATGATTGAATTGACGAACACTCGTCAATCAAAGGAAGAATCGGTGATAAATTACATAAACCGATGGAGGAATTTAAGTTTGAATTGTAAGGATAGATTGACCGAAGCTTCGGCAATCGAGATGTGTATTCAAGGAATGCAGTGGGGTCTTCGATATATCCTACAAGCAATTCGACCAAGGTCGTTTGAAGATTTGGCGACTAAAGCTCACGATATGGAGCTGAGTATGTCTACAACCAGAGCTGGAGGGCCGCCAACTCAGGAGCCTTGGAAGTTCAAAGACAAGCAGGAAGTGAAGAAAGGGGGCAAACCTTTCATTAAAGATTCGAATAAAGAATCCATGGCAGTGACCGCTACTACTGTCAAATTCAGAAAGGGTGAAACTGATGCAGGGAGTAAGGGAAAAGGCGTCACCCAAGAATGGGGGCAAAGGAGAACAAGTCTGAGGGAATTGCAACAAAAGCAGTATCCATTCCTAGACTCTGACATCCCCGGAATGTTCGATGACCTGATCAAGAACGATCTCATCGAATTACCAGAAATGAAACGACCGGATGAAGCTGGGCGAACGGATGACCCAAAGTACAGCAAATACCATCGGTTGGTAGGGCATCCAATCCAAGACTGTTTCATATTCAAGGAGAAAGTTATGCAGCTAGCTAAAGAAGGAAAGATCTTGCTAGAGGACAGTGAGACAACGGCGAATGCTGTCACAATTGAGAACAACAACGAATGTAGAGATCTCTCTTGCCACATGACTAGCGAGGAAGATGATGAACGACCTCAGACCAACGATGGTCTTGATGACAAAGTTAATGATTGTTTCTCAACGATAGCTTTCACGGATGAAGACTTAATGCTTGGTTCAGAATCCCATAACAGGCCACTATTCGTAGTTGGCCATACTCGAGAGCAGAAAATAAATCGGATATTGATTGATGGAGGTTCTGGGGTAAACATTTTACCCTTACGGGTGATGAAAAAGATGGAGATACATATGGATGAACTCGCAGGCAGTCGTTTGATGATACATGGATTTAATCAGGAAGGACAGAGGGCCCTTGGCACCATAGTGTTGGATTTGTTAATTGGTGGGATGACATCGACTGTAACTCTCCACGTCATAGATGCCAGGACTTCATATAACATGCTTCTAGGGCGTCCGTGGCTGCACGAAAATGGCGTAGTTCCTTCTACCCTACATCAATGCTTCAAATACTTTAGTCAAGGGGTTGTGAAAACAGTGGTCGGAGATGATAAACCTTTCACAGAGGCAGAGTCGTACTTTGCTGATGCCAAATACTTCTTTCGAGGTGCAAAAGAAACAAAGAACGAGGAAGGTCCAACACGGAAGGATTGCAAGGAGGCATCAACATCTCGCCTCAAAGAGAACAAATCGGTTCCCTCTATTGTTGAGGCATTGGAGGAGTTAACATTGTCGTTAACTAAACTGGATGGAAAGAAGCCATCTTCACAACCAATTAAGGGGTTTGTTCGTCCTACTCAAGGACCTAAGGTGGAACATGGAGAGGTAATGGGACAGGATGTTACAAAGTTTTATGGTCCTAAAGCTTACAAGCTTTTAGTCAAAGCCGGGTATGATACACGGGAAAATTGTGCATTAGGGAAGGTTGTTAGTCAGTCAGAACATGGATTTAATGACACCCAGAAAATGTTGAGAAAGAGCGGCTATGCCGTCAAGAGTACCAAAATGGGACTTGGTTATACTACGAAGAATCCGGTTCGCATTGCAATTAAAAGAGCTAATGCCAACCACATTTCTGAAGAAGAATACTCATCGACAAAGGATGCGTTCGATGAGGATGGTAAGAAGGTAAGACGACTTTCAGTCTTCGAGAGACTTGGGAAGTCTGCTAGCAAGAATAGTAAGAAAACGAAACGCCCCTCAGTCTTTGATAGACTCGGGCCACAGATCCATCATCAAAAGTTGGGTGTTTCCAAAGTTCGGAGTTCAAAGCTATCCCGCATAAAGAGGCAGCATACGTTGACAATAGCATATGGGGGAGGATCCAAAGCCAGAAGGCAGACCATTGTTCTCGCTCAAGAGTATAGCGACGAAGAAGATGATACAGAAAGTGTAGCTTCTTCCAATTTCGTCAACACCTATGACATTCGGCAGCAAGTGTCACAAGATATGAGATCACGCGTGGATCTTACAAATAAAAATGAATACAACGAAGACATCGCAACTGTGAATCACATCACCGAATGCGAAGATGTTCAAGTGGAGGAAGTGGATGCAGAGGATGCTCCTCCAGAACTCGAAGAGGGCGTCAAGACAACTGTTGATGAGTTGAAAGAAATTAATTTGGGTGATGTTAATGATCCGCGACCAATTTATGTGAGTGCTTTATTGTCCAGTGATGAGGAAGAAACTTACATTGAACTGCTACGTGAGTTCAGAGATGTGTTTGCATGGTCGTATAAAGAGATGCCGGGACTGGACCCAAAAGTAGCAGTGCACCATCTCTCAGTAAAGAAGGGAGTTCGACCAGTCAAGCAGACTCAACGTCGATTCCGACCAGATCTTGTTCCATTAATTGAAGCTGAGGTGAACAAGCTTATTGAAGTCGGGTTCATCCGAGAAGTAAATTATCCTACATGGATCTCAAGCATTGTCCCAGTGAGAAAGAAGAACGGACAAATCCGTGTGTGTGTTGACTTTCGGGATTTGAATGTTGCATGTCCCAAAGATGATTTTCCATTACCTATTCCCGAACTTATGATTGATGCAACAACGGGTCATGAAGCTCTAAGTTTCATGGATGGGTCGTCGGGTTACAATCAAATTCGCATGTTGCCAAAAGACGAAGAGCTCACTGCTTTTCGTACCCCAAAAGGAATATACTGCTACAAAGTGATGCCATTTGGTTTGAAGAATGCAGGCGCAACATACCAAAGAGCCATGCAAAGGATTTTCGACGACATGCTTCACAAGAATGTTGAATGTTACGTTGATGACTTAGTCGTAAAATCAAAGAGGAGGAATGATCACCTCCAAGACCTGAGGGTTGTTTTTGAACGCTTGAGGCGATACCAGCTTAGGATGAATCCTTTGAAGTGTGCATTCGGAGTCAAATCAAGAAAGTTTCTTGGATTTGTGGTTCGCCAGCGAGGGATTGAAATCGAGCAAGCAAAGATTGACGCAATCTTAAAGATCCCGGAACCTCGAAATATTCATGAGCTTAAAAGCCTACAAGGAAAGCTGGCATACCTCAGAAGATTCATTTCAAACTTAGCCGGACGATGTCAACCATTTAGTCGTCTCATGAAGAAAGATACACCGTTTGAATGGGATGAATCTTGTAGTAATGCTTTCAAAAGCATCAAGTCATATTTGATGAAGCCACCAATATTGATCGCTCCGGTGCCTGGACGTCCGTTGATTCTTTATATCGCTGCTCAAGAGCGTTCAGTTGGAGCCTTGCTGGCGCAAGAAAACGAGTCAGGAAAGGAAAATTCTTTGTACTACCTGAGTAGAATGATGACTCCAAATGAATTGAAGTACTCTCCGATTGAGAAGCTATGTCTAGCCCTTATATTCGTGATTCAGAAATTAAAGCATTATTTCCAGGCCTATACCATCCATCTTGTATCGAGAGCAAACCCGCTGAAGTATGTTATGTCTAGGCCAGTTCTCTCGGATCGACTCGCAAGATGGTATCTCCAGTTGCAACAATTTGAGATCATTTACGTCCCTCAAAAGGCTGTTAAGGGACAAATTTTGGCCGATTTCTTAGCCGATCATCCAATGCCTGCAGAATGGGAGTTATGTGACGACCTTCCAGATGAAGACGTCCTAACTGTTGAAATAACCCCTCCATGGAAGATGTATTTTGATGGGTCCGCTCATAAAGAAGGAGCTGGTGCTGGAGTTGTGTTTGTAACATCTGATGGAGAAGTCTTGCCCTATTCTTTCACTTTAATAGAGAATTGCTCAAACAATGTTGCTGAGTACCAAGCACTCATACTTGGGTTGGAAATGGCAGTCGATATTAAGCAACTACACCTCAGGGTGTATGGGGATTCAAAGTTGATAGTGAACAAGATGCTTGGATCATACGAGGTTAGGAAACCAGAGTTGCTTCCTTACCAAAAGTACGCTCGACGACTCATGAATTATCTCGGAGACGTGGAAATTGAGCATGTTCCAAGGAAAGATAACAAACAAGCTGACGCTTTAGCAAAACTTGCTTCGGCAATTGCATTGCCCGAAAGTAAAGCTCGTATCCCAATATGTAAAAAGTTGGGTTGTGCCTCCTATATTTGAGGATGACGGTGATGAAGAAGGTGAAAGTCATGTTATTGAGGTACTTGAAATTGAAGAAGAAGATTGGCGTCAACCATTTGTCGACTACTTGAAATACGACAAATTGCCAAATGATCTGAAACGAAGAGTGGATATCAGACGTCGAGCCCCTCGATTCATATACTACAAGAGTGTGCTTTATAGACGATCATTTGATGGGGTCTTCTTAAGGTGTCTCGGTAATGGTGAAGTCGCCCACGCAATGGAAGAAGCACACGCCGGCATTTGTGGCGCTCATCAGTCAGGACCAAAGTTACACTTTCGAATGAAGAGGATGGGTTACTACTGGCCAACAATGGTGAAAGACTGCATGGATCACGCACGAAAATGTCAAGCTTGTCAGTTTCATGCCAACCTTATCCATCAACCTTCGGAACTGTTGCACCCAACTGTTGCCTCATGGCCATTCGATGCTTGGGGTCTAGATGTGGTGGGACCACTAACGAAGTCATCGGGCGGTCATCTGTACATCCTAGCTGCAACCGATTACTTCTCTAAATGGGCGGAAGCCATACCTTTGAGAGAAGTGAAGAAAGAAAATGTTGCTGATTTTATTCGAGTCAATATTATTTTTAGATACGGGGTCCCTCGGTACATCATCACCGATAATGGAAGATCGTTCAGTAACCGTCACATCGACAAACTTTGTGACAAGTTTGACTTCAAACAAAGGAAATCTTCCATGTACAACGCAGCTGCTAATGGACTCGCTGAAGCTTTCAACAAGACTTTGTGCAACCTTTTGAAGAAAGTAGTCTCCAAGTCAAAGCGAGATTGGCATGAAAAGATGAATGAAGCTCTATGGGCATATCGAACTACTTACAGAACACCTACACAAGCTACTCCCCACTCGTTGGTGTATGGTGTTGAAGCAGTTGTTCCCCTTGAGAAGCAGATTCCATCTCTAAGGATGGCAATACAAGAAGGGCTGACGGAAGAAGAGAATGTACGCTTGCGTCTTGAAGAGTTGGAAGCCCTAGATGAGAAAAGATTGGAAGCACAACAAAGGCTCGAATGCTATCAAGCCCGCCTTTCTAGAACGTTTAACAAGAAAGTGAGGATACGTTCTTTTCAAGTTGGTGATTTGGTGCTTGCTGTGAGAAGACCCATCGTAGTAACTCACCGTGTTGGGAATAAATTCTTGCCTAAGTGGGATGGCCCATATGTTGTTAAAGAAAATAATTTTTAATCAAAGTGCCAAAACAAAAATGAAATAGATACATGGAGTGTGCAAAGCAAAATAACCATGAAAAACAACAGATAAATCAAGGAAATCATAAAAGTCATAGAGCAACTAAAAAAAGAGGCCTAAACCCTTAAACTCTTCTAAAGCCTCTTCTAGCTCGGTCTCCGTCTTCTTCAAACCTTCAATTACATCATCTTCTATCAGAGGCGTATTGTTGATAGTGGAGATTTCGTCTTGAAAACTTAGGATCTCGGTGTCAAAACCTTGAACTAATGTTTCTTTCTCCTCCAATGACTGGGCCAATACTTTCTTCTCCTTCTTCAACTCTTTCAAGCGGCGCACCTTATCCTTGACTTTTTGAAGCTTCGTTTGAATAGCCTCGACTTGAGAAAGATTTTCAGCGCGTTTCTCCTCAACCTCGTGAAGGGTATGCTTAACTTCGGTCAACCGTTGATTAAGAACCTCCTTAGGAAATCCATCGGAAGATTTAGACTTCATCCTATCATGAGCATCGGCTCTCTCAAACAAGGATATCAAAGACGCCTCTATAGCCGGGAGTTCAGTTTGGGCATAAGTCTGTAACCTCGTGAATGCAATAAGCACTTCCTCTTTCATAGAAGATAAGAGGTTAATAGGGGTTCCCATGATTCTTGCTTGAAGAGCTTTCCATGTAGACAAAACAAAGTCCCGTTCACGATCGAGAAAGAATTTATCACAGTGAAATACCGAAACTGCTTGAGTACACTGCTTCCCAACGTTGATAGGAGAAGAAGCTTTCAAAACCTTCACCGAAGACGATACTTCTTCCTCATCTGATTCACAATCACTACCAAAGATGTTTACCATCGCCTGAAAAAGTAGACATGTGAACATAATTAGTAAAGTAGTAGTAAAAGAAAAAAGTGGAAAGTAAGAAAAGAGTGAGTGACAAAAACCTCTTTCTTCAGGGGGTCTTTAACTGATTCCTCCAAAGGCACTAAAGCTTTGGTAACCTTCTTGGCCCGTTTCCAATGGCGATCATCGTCTTCACCTTGACTCTCTTCCGAACATGGAGAAATACTCTTTCTCTTGCTAGTCTCAACCACTGGCGCTACTTCAGGAATCAAGGGAGGATCAACCGGCGTTCGAGAAGTATCTTTATCAAGCTCTCCACAAAGATCATGACTATCAACAACCAATACTTCTTCTTCCAAGACATTGTCATGCTTCGAGTTGATCAAGTCGTCAACATGATTTTCTAAGTAAGTACCATGAGCTTGGGCCCACCACTTCTTGTAATCTGGTGAAGAATACGACTTAGGATTCACC
Source organism: Galeopsis tetrahit (assembly GCA_963675135.1). Lineage (NCBI taxonomy): Eukaryota > Viridiplantae > Streptophyta > Magnoliopsida > Lamiales > Lamiaceae > Galeopsis > Galeopsis tetrahit. Next base: position 40,243,399 of record OY776122.1, read on the forward strand.
GGGGCAATCGGAAAACACACCTTAGCACGAGACCCGCGCAAAGCACAAGATTGCCAATAATGCGTCCCGTTATCTAATGGGGTGTCACGAAGATCAAAATTCAACTCTCCCGGAACTTCTTGATAAAAGCCGAATTGACGGCTAAATCGATGTGGGCTATAAGGTTCAACAATAAAGCGATTACCTTGTCTCCAAGTGAGGTAATTGGATCGGATAGCGACAAAGTAACTCCAGTTAGCCCGTTGACCAGTTCCGGAATCAACATAAGAAGTAAGTTGCTGCCGATTTAACATATTGCATGTCCATTCGGCAGACTCTCCTCTATGAATCCGTTTACGAGCCTCCGCAGGGTTATGGTATTTAGCACCATTCTCTCCAGAATACTTCACCATCATAGGGGCACGGTGATCATGAACAGCAGGGTAATGAGTCCTAAAATATCGGGCTAAACAAACGTACACAAAATGAACCGGAAAGGCAGATCGAGCTCGGGACGGTTCGGGGTGCAGCGAAATCCGATTTAAACCCCTGTAAATATTAGCCAAGACCGGTACGACAAGATTAACTGTCTTACCCGCAGCCATCAAACTAGCCATTTTGAAAGTAGCAGGACGTATCATATTCACTTCACCATTAGGAAGGGCGAATACGCAAAGCCAACAAGCTAAATGAGCAGCAAGATATGTCTCTTCTTGCTGGGCCGGTTCAATCTTGAGTGTTTTAAACAAAGTAACTTCTGCATCGGACCACAGCTTATGGACACCAAGACTCCCAAGTGGATTATGAGTCGACTTAGGGCGACAACTTCTCTTTTTCTCACTTCGTGTGGGAGGTTGACGATACTTTCCAATTTTTCTTGACCAAAATTCAATCCATCGTTCAATCGATACGCCGCCCCTAGGAACGCTCCCACGAAGCATGTGGTAAGCGTGGAGTAAATATTTACAACTCTTTGGAAGGCATAAGTCCCCAGTTTCGTCAAAAAGTTCGGGCGCGTCAGGAATCACCTCGTCATATAGATAGCCGTCTAGAGGAAGGTCAGTTAGCTCATGCATGTCCCATAATGAGATGGACATCTCTCCAAAAGTAGTGAGCAACGTATTTGTAGACGGACACCATGCCTCACAGAAAGCTTTGATAATTTCGGAATTAAAGTCATAAGTAAAAAGGGAGGCAAAGACAGCGTAATAAATCCTGGCGTCCTTGAGGGTATGTCCACATCGGCTCAAAACGTCTTCAGTCCACTCCCAATATCCTTTGTGATAACCGAATTCTCCAGAAAATTCTATAGTTCCTCTCCAATTGTCCTTGCCCATAACTATACGCCTCCCCAAGGTTGGCAGATGGCTTACATCCTCTTCAATCTCGTTGCGATGGGAAGTGTTGTCAAGAACCCAAGCTTTCGTCGATTTGTTCAAAGATATCTCATGCGACCAATTGTCCAAGTGAAGTCCGACATTTGATAAAAGCCAAGGTTTCGCAGAGTTACCAATAAGGGGCGTTTCTACACGTAAATGGGTCCCTTTCTCTAAGGGTTGGCGTTTGTCATTGAGGATCACCAAATAACGAGCTCCGGAAGAAGTAACATTAGTTTTGAAATGGACCATTTTAAGGAATCTGAAGAGAAGAAGAAAATTATTAGAAAATTCATCGTAAAGGGACAATTAATTTATCCTAAATTAATTTAACAAATAAGTAACTGGATTTATCTAAATTAATAAAGGGTCAAGCTGGGTTGAATTAATTAAGTAGGACATTTCAGTTGGGGCCTGTTTTGAATTAATTGAGTAAATGATGACACCTCATTGGGCCCATTTCCTTAATAAATCAAGCCCAAATCCAAATCATATGCTGCCTTATTTCCTCACTAAAGAAGGGAAGAAAGCATAAACCCAAATCCCCAAATTATTTGGTATCTCCCGTTGGCTGCTTCATTACCGGCGAACCATAGCCGGAAATTGAATGTCGACAATGGTCGTCGTCCACGTCGTAGCTCGCCCGCTGCTGCACTCCACACCGTCTCGCCTGGGTCCTACCGCCACAGTCCGAGAGCCGTCGCAGTGGGTCACCCGCCGCCACAGTCCGACTGCCGTAGCCCGCCGCCGCTGCACTTTACACCGCCTCGCCTGGAACCGGCCGTCGTTCACTCCCAGCGATTGCCTCGTCTTCTATGGCCGCCGCGCCCCTAAGCTCAGTCGCCGGCTAGCTTGGGTCCTGCCGCTGCGCCCCAAAGTTCACAGTCCGCCGCCTCGCCCAGAACTGTCGACCCACCGTTGCAGGCCGTCGCCGTGAGTCGCCCGCCGCCACGCACCGCCTAAAGCCAGCGCCGCCACACTCCGCCTGAAGTCCCGGTCGCACACAGCAATGACCGCGCTGCCACCTCGAAGCCAGTCGTCGACAGCGCCGCCGCGCTCGGAAACTCGCCGCCGTGCTTGGGTTCAGCCGCCACAGTCCGACTGTCGTAGCCCGCCGTGAGTCACTGACCGCGACTGGGAGTCTACCGCCTCGCCTGGGTCCTACCGCCGCAACCCAGCTGCAGTGGCCGTCGCCCGCCGTCGCCGGAAACTAAGCAGCACCGCCTCCCGGCCCAAAACAAGTAATGTCAAAATCCCTCTCTTTCAAATTGTCAAAATCCGAAGAGATTAATACACCAACGACCGAAAACTCACTCTCTCTTTCGAATTTGGTTAATTTGATTAAGAAGGGCTATTGAAAGAAAGTTGATTTGGGCGAAAATAAGTTGTGGACTCTTCTCCAAATCATTAAATATTCACAGATTCGAAAGAGTAAAAAGACCCACGGGACACCCACATTCTCTTTTGAATTCTGTGAATATTTAAGAAATCCTTCTTCGCATGGTGTTAATTCTTTTTTTCGAGATTCACAAGTTTCAAAGAGAGTAAAAAGACCCCTTGTCCCTTGGATCTCTCGTTTGAAAACCCGTGAAATCGATAAAAAAAGTATGGCAAAGGTTCACTCGTCAAAAAGTGCATAACATAAAAGTTGATTACGGATGACAGTGTATGGACATATTAATAAACACAAAAGAAAAAGAGAATTCTTGGCAAAATTAATATGTGCTATATATATACATGCATATACGTTCAGAAATAAAATAAAATGAAAAGCGCAGCGTAGTATGTTACCTCGTGAGCTCTGATGATGACTTTGCTTCTTTCTTCTTTGTTACCTCAAGAGCTCTGATAATTACTTTGCTTCTTTGTGAATGTGATAAATTATGAAGTGATGATTGAAGGAGGCATCCTCTTTATATAGGCTTTATATAGGCTTGAAAAGGTGAAAAGATAAGGATCAACAAGCATATATTTTGGTGTATCTCAACTAAATTCCAAAATTCTTGCAAAATCATATTTCAAAGATTTGGTGACACATATTTTGTGATTTACGGATGAAAGATATTCAAATACAATTGGGCCTTCTTCTTGGACTATATTAATTATAAGAAAGAAGAGTTGGGCTTTGAAGTACTCTATACACTCATGAACTTGTTTGTTCATTTTGGCCCAAAAGACTACACTATTTGAGTCCATGAGATAAATTTTATTAATTGTGACAATTCATAAAGTCCAATAATACAAAATTTAGGTATGGGGAAAACATTGAAATAATTTCGCAATTCATCCACTTCAAAGACAAATGTACTCGTGGATGAAATACGAGGGGGCAATTTGTAGATGAGTAAAATTCAATTACGAATTAAATTGCGACGCGTGGAAATTACAGGTTTAATATTAATTAAATTTATTATTTATTTGTCGGAATAAATTTAATTCCTAAAAGTAAATATATAATTAATTATTATTTCCTCCAAAGCCTAATAAATCAAGTTAAAATTCAAGACGGGCCTCTAAAGTCCGATAAGTGAAGACGGGCCTTAAAATTCCATAAATAAAGATGGGCTTCTAAAGTCCAACAAATTAAATTGAGCCCAAGTTTTATAATTTGAGCCCACCAGATAATTTGAGCCCAAAGGGCATTCTTAGCCCATCAAGCAATTCAAAAATTTGAATTAAAAGCCCTAACCACTTGCACAAATATCTCCAGGCCTACACCTAGGGGGAGTTACATATAAAGACACTCCACTAAGAGTTTAAGCTAATAAAGACAATTAAATCTGGAGAAACAATTAGAGCCAAATTAGAAATCTGGTGGACAAAATTACCCTTGCATTCAATATAATAGATATTAACGAATTAGTCAAATTAATTTAAATTTTAAATTCCTAATCTAATTGCGTTTCCCGGATTTCAAGACTCTAACTTTCCTTAATCACGACCCTTTCAAAAAGTAGTATGCAATCAATGCAATCAAATTTACAATATCTTTGAGCTAAATTATCTCCATCTTCACAAAAACTAAAAGGGGTTTCTGCATCAGAAGCGTTTGCGGCGGAAGAAACTACACACTGCAACGAGACTATAGTTTCCGACAACGAGAAGTTCGGCGCTGCATACACCTTGTGAGGTTATTGTTTCACCGTATTGTTTTCTGTAGAACACACAAATTTACTGTTTTAGGTTTGTTTTTTGTTTGATAATAATCGTTGAAGATGTTTTAGGGTTGATAAAATAATAGATTTAATGAAGATTGCACTGATTGTTTAATTTGCAGATGTGTTGGATTACTTGGATATATTATGCGTTTTGATTAAATCCGTAAAAATTTAATGTTAATGACAGATTCTATTGTTTAATTTTCGAGATATTGAAGCTAATCGTTTTCTGTTTTTTTTTTCTTTTGAAATTTTGAATTTTTGAATTAATTAGTTTATTTTGTTTTGCATGTTAATGGGTAGATGGCCAGAATTAAGTATACTCCAGTACGTATTGATGAAGGTAGCTGAAAAAGGAAGAGGACAAAGGATGATAGTGTACATGCAAGGCACTACAAAACAAGAGGTACGGGGTAGTGTTGAATGATATATAATGCGATGTTTGTATGTGAGAATGCTACTTAAACTGCATATTAGTATGTTGATTGCATTACATGTATAGTTTTATTGCACATTATCCAATGTCCACTGCACCAGACATGTACATGACTGCATTAAACATAAGTAATTGGTGATTTGCAAGATAAACTGCATAATAGTATAGACAGGGTGCATTTCATATAGTGTGTACATTTGCATCTATTCAATATGTATTGTTCTACATTTGACATCTATACAAGCTCTTATTGTTGGTTTAACTGCAATGTATATTACATATGGTTAAAACATGTATTATTGTGTGTTTATTTGATTATACTGGAGTACGTTGCAAATAATACTTTATTTTCTTGCCTATTTCAACAATATGAATGTTGAAGGGTCTACAATGGAGAGTAACTCTGTGGAAAAGAAAAAGGGAAAGAGAAAATGTGCGTTAAACGTTTGTGCATATTTTTGTATCATAATTGTATATGTGCAATTACCATAGTTTGTATAAAATAAGTAATTGTAAGTAAGATTTTTTGTTAAATGCAGTGGATAACGATATAAAGAGTCATAATGTCTTCAGACTCAGGTAATGTTTATCCAATTTCAAAAGATGGTGAAGAAATGAGGTTTCTCCATTCGGGGCATACACATTTGAAACGGCGCAATGTCTTTGGACATAGAGTAACAAGAATGTAATCTCTAATCTATGTGGGAATGATTTCCTTAAGACGAAACATGTTCATCTCTCACAGAGTGATGAAAACAGGGTGAAGTGAAGAAGGTGGTTGCTGAAGGGGTTTTTTGTGATTAATTCTGTAAGAAGAATTCTGAAACTTGGGGAGAGGGTTATGGCATTTGAAGGCATTTAAAAAGTGAAAGACTTCTCATCTTCCCCCACTAACCATGATGTGGCGCAATTTCTGGTGTCGGAGATCGTGTATATTTAGTTGATGGAGATGGGTTAATTAATGCAGTAATGGTGCTATTTTTGTGGTAATGGAAGACATAATAAATTTTGAAAATTTATTAAAATGAACTTTGTTCAAAATATGAAAATGAATTTACTCCCAGAATTATTTTAATAACTATAATTAAATATAAAAATAATAAATTTATAATTTAACTATTATATAATTAAATTTGTATGAAATGCAAGATTACTGTGGCTATTGAATTGTTTTGTATAAAACTATTAAAAATTACAAGTTTGCAATAAAACTAATGTAATACTGCATTACAATTTTATAATTGCATCTGGATATATATATATATATATATATATATATATATATATATATATATATATGTGAGAAAATGCAATTACAATTAATATTAAATTGAAAAATTTATAAATTCGATCAGATTTTTTTTTGGAAATAATTTAGATTGTTTGGTGAATACATAGTTGAGGGTGAAATTGAATGCGTGGTTTAGATGCAGAATCAATAAGGATATTCGATTAAAAATGATGCTAATTCGAACCAGGAATCAATTGATTGAATAAATTCGAACGGATTTTTTTTGGAAATGCAATTTCTATTTCGAATCGTAGGATTGATAGGAATGGGAAGATTTGATGGAATCACATTTAATTCGAAATAAAACATCTTGAGTTTTTGGAAATTAGAATTCAATTTAATGTTCTGCTATTTATGAGGGATGTAGGAAAAATATATAATAACTAATTACTACGTACTTTAATTTCATTAGTGAGGGCATATTAGGTATATTAAACACAATTTTGGCTTTAATTGTTTTACTGAATTTTTTTAGCTTTAATTGTAGTAGGGGGTTGAAATTTAGCTCTTATTGTTAATAAAATCCTACACCTATAAATAGAGGTCTCATTTCATTCATTTTGATCATCAAGAAATCAGAAGCGTTCAAGGGTCTAAAATTCTCTGCAGAGATTTTAGAGTGTTCTTCAGCAATTGGAGGAGATTCAAAGGCGCTCTTCGTGAAAAGCAGCAAGAAGCAGTGTTCGAGTGGAGATCAAGGTGCTAAGCCTCTTCGATTCGGCGTTTCTTCAAGGCGTTCTTCGTGAAAAGCAGCAAGAAGCAGTGTTCGAGTGGAGATCAAGGTGTTAAGCCTCTTCGATTCGGCGTTTCTTCAAAGTTTTTCGTGGATCTTCAACGGAAAAGTCCCAATAAGTCCCGAAAAAGTCCCAATAAGTCCCTAAATTCAACGTTTAATCCAAAAATACGGTGCTAAGCCTTTGGATTAACGTTATAAAAGCCCCAAGTACAAGATCGGAAAGGATTCGGCTGCGGATCCAGCTCCAAAAGCTCAAGAAATCCAAGTGAAATTCAAGAAGAGAGAATCAGAGGAACAAATTAGAGATTGTAACCCGCAATATTCGTCGGTTTAAATCCGAAATTAAATAAAATTGTTCGCATTTTCGCGTTTTATATTTAATTCACGAATTTGTGTTTACATATATATGAAAATTAAAATTTAAAATGTAGAAATTTGAAAAAAACTATCATAAACCCTAACTTACCTTTGTTCATGGAAGAGCAAGGAGTTGGGGCTATAGGCGGTGGACGACACGGTGGTGGAGCTGCAAGCAGCGGCGGACGACACGGTGGTGGAGCTGCAAGCGGCGGCGGTCGACGCAAACAACGAGAATTGCACGATTTCGCTCCAAAATGTTTTTTTTTTTTTATTGTGGGTGAACTCAAAACATTTTTTTATTGTATATTAATTATAGGTGAAGGGAAAAAGGTTATATGTAATATTTTATGGGGGTGAACTCATATTTTAGGGTGAAGTCATCGAGGGTGAACCCATAATAAAATGGGGCATTTATTAGTGGCCTATTCCAAGTTGTGATAATTTAGGGTTATGGGTATATTTACGGTAAAATATATTTGGCCACGGTTATATTATTGAGGATACCGGCTAAACACACACCCCTTTAATATTAGGACATCACATAAAAAGATCTAAAATACTCTTTCTAACCTAATTTTTGTTTAATCTTTTTGCCGAATCCCAAAATTTTTGTATTTTTTGTATAAAGTTTGGTTTCTTACAATTTTTTATTGTTTTGATTGTTAGTGTTTGTTTTTTTTATATTATGGTGATGGTGGGGACGATTCGTCCATGATATAAATTGGTGGGTGTACTCATCTACTTTTTTTTTTTATCAAAATTTTATCAAGGGTATATTGGACATTTTATCTACCATTTTGCTGATTTTTTGCCTGTCAAAAAAATATTTACCTATTTTCTTAAAAGTTTTATACATATGAAATATCCTGAAATTAGCTTTATCTATTGAAATACTTTGCAACAGAAAAGAACAACATTTTTACACATAAAATATATTGATTAAAGCAGTTTCTAAAAATTCGTAGGTCATGTTTTTCCTATAAATTTTCGCTTCAATTTACCTAGAATGTTGATTGTGATTTTAGTTCCTAACAATTTCTACTAATAAAAGAACAATCCAGCTAATTCAGAATATTTTCTTCATACTTTTTATGCAATTAGTGACACTTTTTTTTTTTGGAGGGGAGAGAGAAAATAAAAGAAACATACGATAATAAATTAATCCTCCAAATTATACAGTAGAAACCCTATAAATTAATAATCTTGGGACCACCAAAATTTATTAATTAAAAGGGTTATTAATTTATCTATAAATTAATAATTTTAAATTTATATATTAATTAATATTTTATTAATTTATAGAAACACTCTTTCAAACTTTCACTTGTAATTATTTATTGTATATCAAATGAAGGGCCTAATTTAAAAGAATTCTTCAATCTTACCTTATTATGCTTCTTGTGTTCATTGTATCACTCTATGAACATTAAAAAATATTTTCAATATAAATATACAAGATTAAAATATGCTAACACAAACAAATTATACACACAACATGACTTCTCATCTTATGGGTGTGAAAAAAATAACAATGACCGACGAGATTCGAAAAGCATTATGCAAGCACAACAACGATAATCCAAGTCTCACTAAAAAACAATTGCAAGAATGAGTTCTTAGTAACTATTGTTTGCAAGTGAGCCAAGCAACAATATCATATACAATTAAGCGATTTTTTGAGTATCTCTCACTTGCTCCCAAAAGAGGTGATGTACGTTAAGCGACGCAAACCGGCAAATTTTCATAATCTAGAAAAATTTATCTATGAATGGATTATTCAATATGAAGAACACGTTGAATAATTTTTTGGTGAGCTATGAGAAAACGACACTAGAAGTTCTTACAATGATAAGGAAAATTAGAAACGAGATTTAAGGTGAAATTGATTTAAAAAAAAAAAGAAAAGACAATTGAGTAATTTTTCAAAAAACATTCATAAATCATTCATGTAATATATAGTATATAAGGAATTATTAATTTATATTTTATATGGGGCATATAGAAACTATAAAAAATGTATTATCTTATAATTTTGGCGAGTTTATTAATTTAGCACGCTATTACTCCATCTTAAAGAGTTTATTAATTTATCGAGTATTAATTTATAAAATTTCAGCTCTATGTATTAGTATCATTATGAATCACTTATATAATTATCAATACATTAATCGGAATATTCGTTTAATTAACGTTATCCCAGCGTACTTATTGTACACGAACTACTCGTATTGAAGTTTGGTTCTTATTAAATGTAAAAAATAAATTTAATCGTTGTGTTAATAAATTGCCGAGTCCAAACAATTAAATTTATAATGGACATTTTCAATCAAATTCAATGTAAACATTATATTTCAATAAATGTGGCAACCAGATTATGGATGTGTCTTGTGCTTGAGTGGAGTATATACGGAATATTTATTTATTTTAAATCTAAATACCGATTAATTTGGCAGACAAATCACATCGTATAGAAATTTCGAACCTAAAACCTAGAAAATAACGTACTCATAAATCGTAAATCTATGCCACATTGGACATTAATGCAAAGTCCCCTTTGATATTGTATTTGACTCAAATCATACCAGAGTTGTCCTTTTTCAGGAGAGGACAATCAGACTTCCAATGTCCCGTCTTGTTGCACTTGAAACATTTGCCCTTCGGCTTTTTCACGCCACCAGAAGGCGCCAGTTTCTTGCTCCCACTGCTTTCACCACCACCCTTTTTCTGTAAAGGCTTTTTCTTCTTCTTGCCATTAGACGAAGAAGGTCCAGCCTGGACAGTAACATTGGCTTGTGGTTGTTTACCCATGAGACCCTCCACCGCCTCTAGCTTGAACAGTCATAGGCCCACACAAATCAGAGTGAATCAATTCCAACACATCATTAGCCCTATTACCCTTGGCCTTAAAAGGCCTCGAGGTCATCTTGCCTTCCAAACAGGATTCGCAGACTGAGAATGGTTCCACTTGGAGAGACTCCAAAAACCCACTACTTACTAGTCTTTGAATCCTTCTTAGGTTGACATGACCCAATCTTAGATGCCAAAGGTATGTTTGATTCAACTTAGAAGGTTCCTTTCTCTTATTTAATGATGATGATGAATGAGCTTCAGTCACAGTATGATATGCACACGTAATAGTATAAAGATTGTTTTCTAACGTGCCAGAATAGATTAAAGAGTCATTTCTCATAATAACAACATTGTCATTAAAAACAACCGAGCATCCATCTAAAAATAACTTCGAAACAGAAATTAAATTTCTCCGAAAATTCGGCACGTATAAAACGTTCTTTAATACTAAAACAGAATTAGAAAAACATAAGTGCACGTCTCCCACTGCAACCACGGATACTATCGCAGCATTGCCCAAACTAATAGTAATCTCGCCCTCACTCAGTTCCCTTGTCTGCAGAAACCCCTGCAAGGTGTAACAAACATGGTCAGTGGCTCCTGTATCTACTACCCAAGAAAAGGCAGAACAAGCCGCAGAACAAGCCGCAAAACATGTTTCAACAACTAAAGCGAGAGACGTACCAGAGTTGTCCTTTTTCAGGAGAGGACAATCAGACTTCCAATGTCCCGTCTTGTTGCACTTGAAACATTTGCCCTTCGGCTTTTTCACGCCACCAGAAGGCGCCAGTTTCTTGCTCCCACTGCTTTCACCACCACCCTTTTTCTGCAAAGGTTTTTTCTTCTTCTTGCCATTAGACGAAGAAGGTCCAGCCTGGACAGTAACATTGGCTTGTGGTCGTTTACCCATGAGACCCTCCACCGCGACCAATTCCGTAAGAAGCTCGGTTAAAGTATAATCCTTCTTACTCATGATCGCGTTTACACGGAAGTTCTCAAAAGACTTTGGGAGCGAGTGTAGGATCATATCGATCTTGGTGTCATTATCGATTAACCCTCCGAGGACCTCAATCTCATTCAGATATTCCATCATCTTGAGATCGTGGTCCCTCACGGACGCTCCCTCTGGCATAGAGGTTGACATGATCTTCCTCATAGCCTCAAAGCGGGCAGCCCTATCTTTCTCACCAAAAAGCTCTTTGAGGCTCAACATCATAGCTGCGGCACTAGACATAGTTTGATGCTGCTGTTGTAAAACATTTGGCATCGAGGCCAAAATGTAACAACGAGCCATCTCATCAGCCTTGTGCCACTTCTTATGAGCCTCCCTTTGCTCTTCAGTAGATTCGGCTCCCAAAGGGGCAGGAGCAGGTGTATCGAGTACAAACTTGTACTCATCAGCAACTAGGACAATGTCCAAATTTCTTTTCCAATCCAAGTAATTTTGACCAACAAGCTTATTTTGATTTAAGATAACCATAAGTGGGTTGAATGTCACCATAATGTATCTGAAATAAATAAAATGCAAGCAATGAATCACATAAGTTTGAAGCATAAAACATTGGAAACCTTCAAAACCAATATTCAACACAACCTCCAACAGCCCAACAAACACATATGCAAGCCACGTTAGGGTGGTCGTTTACACATGTATTCATCGACCAGACATTCAGTCTTTAATTTCAATATCACGTCAACTTATCCTTATGACGAATGAAATTAACAGTCGAACTTTAACTGGCCATGTGAACTAGAACAGTGACCCCGTTGGGGGGTTATATTAAAATTCACATCTAAGTGATGACCACAATTTAACAACAGTTATCTTGAATTATTCTTTACTGATGAACTCATGGATGACACATCCGTTAGGGAAGATCACACACTTCATCTAAGGATTAAAACAGTTTTATTAGAAGTCTTAACTAGTAAGCTCGTGAATGTTGCACCCGTTAGGGGAAGACTCCCAAGGTCCCACGAGCAACATACACCTTACTTAAAGACCAATTGTGGAGGCCTATAAATTAATTAAAATTCAATTATCTCACTTAGTCATTTTAACATGAAGATTATTCATTGGCATAGCAAATTAACAAAAATTAACACATGCATGCCATAATAATACAAGATGCGATAAACATAGGCAAAAAATAAATAAATGCACATCTATCGCAACCCCTTGAAAACCTATCAAAAACAGCCTGTTATAAGCTATTACAATGATAAAAACAGTGGCGCGGACGGATGCCTCGCATCGGCCTCTCACGCAATGCAAAAACCTCGAGTTCTCGTCCACCGACAAAAACTGACAGAAAACTTCATCAAGGCTTTTGAATTAGGCCTCGCCACTCGTCGTCACGGCACAGCCGTGACTCCTGTAGATCTCGTCGAGACGTTTCCGAAAAGGTCTTGTGGGCTGAAAACAGACACCTGAGTCAAAAGTTATGGCCAAAACAGTTTTCACCGTCCAAGGCCATAACCCGAAAAACTCAGATTACTGTTTTCAGATCTTCCATCGACACCGCCCGTTCTCACGATCAAAAATTACAATATAAACGAGCAAAACCCTACTACAGTGATCTATGAAATAGTCCTATACTACCCACACTTATTATCTGGTGGGAAAAACGATTACATAACACTAGGGTTGCGATAGAAGAAAAAATAAATTAACCAACAGAAACGCATACATACATGAAACAAAATAAATTGAATCATACAATCATACGTTTCAGGCAGAGCCAACAATCCACGAATCCAGGCTCTGATACCAATTGCTGGAACACACCGGCGAAGGCGGTCCGTCACTTGGATCGTTGTCGGATGCCAAACGTATAAACAAATAAATAAAACCTAAACATGCTTCTAAAACATAGTTTAGATACGTTACCCTTGAAGATCAGGCGTTGATTCCAATCTACAGATCTTCTAGTCTGTCTCCCAACTTCGCTCGAACACCGGGTGGACGGCGTGCTGTCAAACGTGGAGAAGGTGCCTCAATTTCGTCTCCTTGAAACCCTAGCCGTTTTTCTCTATTTCGTGTGTGCTAGGGTTTCAAAACTATTTTGAGGCTCCTATTTATAATCTCCATAAGTTCATGGGCCAGACTAGGGATCCATTAGAAGGTATAGGGTTTGGGCTTCTTACAGGCCCAACTACTCTTATGTTCAGCCCAGAACATATAATTTGGCCCGAGAACATTAATTCATTCCACTAGAGAATTAATGTTGCACTCCCGTCCTATCCCGAACTGAATCAGGGCTTCTATTAGACTTTATAATTCCCCGTGTTTAAGATATCGCACGTCCATTAATTATTAAAGCTTCTGACTTCTTTAAATAATTAATTTCTATAATTCCTTGAGTAGTACCACTCAACCTTGTTGTCGTACGGATTAAATCCACCTGCAGGGTTTAATACGACAATCCTTTATGAGTTTCCTCAAGGGGACATCATCAGCCTGGATGTACAGGACACGGTGCCCTAATGCCAATAAGTAGACATCATGCGAGCGATGCCACTACCCAAAATACGGAGCGTGAAGAATCTACCAAGATTCTCACCTATGGTACATCAAAGTAGTGGACAAGCACCCCACACATCTAAATATCACACTTAGGGTTAAGAATCATAAAAGTCACCAAGACCTCTAGTTCTTCATAACAGTCAGAACAGAAGAACATGTCTTATCTGTGATCCATTCAATACGCCTCAGCGCACTACTATAAACTAATGGCCAAGACAAACCACTAACAAGTTTATACTACAACTTAAACCGATAGTTTTGTCCATAACTATCTCAGTTGCGAATATTGTTTATATCTTACAAGGGACTGGCAATGTGATCTTCTGTGTGACTACAAACCCACCACATCGTCTACAATGCAAGATAAGCAGACATACAAGTAATCACAAAGAATGCAATAATGTGAAAAACCATTTATTTCAGATAAAAGGAAATCGAATATACGTCACAAAAGCCCACTAAAAGTTTGCTTTACAGTATACACCAACACCTAGGACTTCAAGTCAAGCAAAGTCCAGAAGGGATCTTCATCAATCAATCCAAATATACCAAGAGCCTATTAGAAAGATTCAAAGCTCAACAAAGCAAGACTGCAAGGATTCCAATGATGACCTCATTCAAAATGGAACCAGATGAGTCTGGAAAAGCAGTTGATCAAGCTGAATATAGAGCACTTATTGGATCTCTCCTATATCTTACAGCCAGCAGACCAGACATAACTTTTCCTGTAGGAGTATGTGCTAGGTTTCAAGCCAACCCAAAGCAAAGTCATCTAGAAGCAGCAAGGAAGATTCTCAAGTACCTAAAAGGAACAATCAACTTAGGACTATGGTACCCTGCTGATGACAATCTAGAATTGAGTGGTTACTCTGACTCAGACTATGGTGGATGCAAAATAGATAGGAAGTCCACATCTGGAACCTGTCAATTTTTCGGCAATAAGCTAATCTCATGGTTCTCAAAGAAGCAAACCTCTGTTGCAACCTCCACCACTGAGGCAGAATATATGGCAACTGGAAGTTGTTGTAGTCAGCTGCTCTGGCTGGTCCAACAACTAAAATATTACAATGTAGAAGCAAGAGAAGTCCCTATCTACTGTGATAGCAGCAGTGCCATTGCCATCACTCAGAATCCAGTCCTCCACACAAGATGCAAGCATGTCGACATTCGACACCACTTCATAAGAGATCACCTTGAAAAGGACATCAAGATGGAGAAAATTCACACAGATATCCAAAGAGCAGATATCTTGACTAAGCCCCTAGCTGAAGAAAGATTCAAGACCCTATACTACAACCTAGGACTTCTTGATCCAAGCATATGAAGAACAAAGATCAGCTGAGAAGACCTCAGCTGATACAACTGCAGCAGACTAGGAAATAATCAGATGAGGTGAATAGACACCCTCATCTTCAGGTAAGTACATTCCCAATGAAGACAAATAAAGCTGAGGGAAAACATAGAGTTATTCAATCAAGGGGGAATCCATGATACCTTAAGAATCCTTGATAAAATACTATATCATCTGCATTTCATAACATATATATATATATATATATATCTCCAGAAAAGTTGAACAAAGTTAGTTGAAGAATGTACTCAAAGCAATGTATATACATGCATAATAATAAACTATTCTTCATAAAATACTTTATTACTATACATACATACAGTATACTATTGAGTTATACTTGGATGGAGTAATACACCATCCTCACCGACTCAACAGTATGCAAGTTGAGTACGGACTTCAAATGACTCATGTTCAAAATTTATAATTTCTGCATTCCACAAGATAAAGTCTGAATCTCTTTAAATGTGAACCCTTGGATCAAGAATCTCATTGTTGATCTTAAGAAGTAACCTTTTCAGAAATTCAGACCTATCAACTCAATATTTTTGTCATCTTTCACTCCACCACCTCATTTTTACCTCTATAAAAGGAGGCAGTCATGGGAATAACTGAGAACACAAATCACCAACTATTATCTTTGTTTCAGGTATGGAGAAAATTGAAAGAAGAGATGGCATGGACATCATCCCTCAACCAAGGTCTTGGGTGAAGGAGATGAAGATTTGTCCAGCAGATGGAGATGATGCAGACAAGCATACTTGGCACGCTCAACATATGTATGCTCTGAAAAGAAAAGAATGGAGAGAAGTTCTTGTTGAAAAGAAAAGAAAGGAGAGATGCAAAGGACAGAGTAGCAAACAAGCAGAGCTTCTTCTCCAGGGGGAAGTTCGACATGGAGAGCTTGTTCCCAAAGAATACTTTGTCAAAGCCAATCAATAAGACCAGTCTCTTACCTTTCTCTTCACACTCCATTGAAGCTTCTTCCAATCTTCTCCCTCCTACAAAAGAGGAAGATGAGGCGAAGAAATTCAACAAGGACACATTAGATGCTACAACCCATCTGATGGTGAGGAATCATCTGATGGTGAGGACAACCTGAGCCAGTGGAATACCATCTAGGCTGACCAGCTACATATTGTTAAGATGGTACCACATGGTTAAGGGGGAATTGTTGAAAGAACCATCAAATCAGGTTAGATAAACTTACACAGAAGATTTACTCAGCAACTCAAAATCACTACTCAGCTGATCAGACGACCAACTCAGCTGACCAGAAGACCTTCAAGAGAAATCAGCATAATTTTCAAGAAAAATCAGAAGACTTACTCTGCTGATCAGATCACTATTATTCAACAAAAGACTAATGATTTTCTTTTGATCATGTAATTCATTCTAGATTTGTTTCTGGATGTAATTAAGGAATTCGGCCTATATAAGGAATGTATTTTACTTATAGAAAACAGCCTTGAATGATCAATTTTACTAAAATTTAGTCACAACGACTATTTTTGGTAATGATGTCATTAGTACTCAATTACAACTTTGACAAACGAATCATCAATCGACACATGGCACGTTTAACCGGCAAAATTAAAGGAATGGGCTGAAGACGAAGAAGAAAATTCTTGGGTGTTACTCCTCATTAAATCATTCTTGACCGTTGGATCAATACACAATTCTAGCCCTTCAGCCATTCCTCAAACCCTTAAGCCATTCCTCAAACCCTTTCGCTCACAAAACTCAAACGCACTCATTCGCTCTCGTTCTGAAAAACTCTATCAAGCTTTCTAAACCTATCTACCAACACTCAGAATGGGAATCATTGAAATTTTTGATGAGAAGACCAAGATCACAGGCACTCTCGACGCAGCAAAGTGGTTGAAGGAAGGGAAGATATTCACTGAGAATGCTCTGTTTTTCAAGGGCGTACACACTCCTGAGAATAAGGAAATTCTACTTCGATGTCTCAACCTCAATCTCTGTGAATTTCTGGAAGCAGCACCAACAAATGTGTACGAGCAAGATGTGCTTGCTTTTTATTCGAATGTTGTGTTCAAAGGCTCGTATGTTGAAAGTGTTATGGGTGGACACAAGGTCAAAGTCACTAGGGATATCCTCAAGGAACTATTTGACTTACCAAGGATGAAGGTAAACATCTCTACCTACATCATGGGAAGAGAAAAAGAGTATATGGAGATGTTCACTAGTGGAAGGATCAAGGCTATTGATGCCTCTGGAGTAAAGAAGTCCCAACTTGATCTCAAGTTCCAAACGTTGATGGACATAGCAGGAAAGATGCTGCTAGGAAATACAATCAGTCATGATGCAGTTACCACTCTAAAAGTTAAGAGTTATGGCTGCAATTTGGGATCAAATCGATGGAGATTGGCAAGGGCTCTTCTTGGACAGAATTGCTCTTGAGGCTAAGAAAGTTACTCTGGACTTACAATCTAAAGAGTGGAAGGTGACATCCACAGTCAGCTTTGTCAACAAGCTGAGTATCATCCTTCCAGAGATACTCCCAAAGAAGTATAAGATGGGTCCTACAAAGAAGTTTCACATCTCCAAGTATTACTTGAGAAAGGAAGCTCTTATTGAAGCAGCTAGGTTGAAGGAGGAGAAGAAACAATCGGCTAAAGCATCCTCCAAAGATGCAGTTGAAGAGGCAGAAGAGTCTGTGCAAGACTCTGCTGAAGAGGAGGAGGAGCACTCCAAGAAAGAGGCTCTTTAGAAGGCTGCTGAGGATGATGATGATGACAATCAGACTCTAGCTCAAAGAAGATATCTGATCAGATCCGGGCTCATCTCCCCATCTGATTCTGATGCCACTCCATCGGCCTCTCCTTTGAAGAAGACAGGTATCTCTAATCCCTCCCTTACAATTACTCCTTCAAAATTGTCTAAGGGTCAGAAGAGAAAGAAGAACACTTCTTCTTTCACCAAGAAGTCCAAGAAATGCAGGCTCCCTACTCCTATGAGCATAGCCCCAATTTCATCCTTTGACCCTACTGAATCTGCCAACCCATCTGAACCCTTAAACACTGATATCCAAACCCCTGATGATACTCACACAGCAGAGGATCTAGCCGAGACAACCCAAGCTCCCAGCTTCCAAACATCATCTGACCCAATTATCCCTACTTCTCAAACCCCTGCTGATGCCCAAACAGCAGATGACAAAACACAGAAACCTTCTCCAACCCATGTTGATATCCAACCAGCAGAGGACCAAGCTCAAATTCCTCAACCATATACTGATCCCCAAACAACAGATAAACCAATCGAGCAAATCCAAAACCCTGCTGATGTAGAACCCACAGAAGATCAATCACAGCCACCTATCCAACCCACATAAATCATTTCCCAAATCCCTGCTGATACTCACACAGTAGAGGAATCTGTCCCACCAACCCAATCCCCAAACCTCAATATCTCTTCTGCACCAAAAAACCTAGCACCAGCTGAATCTTCTCAGCCTCAGTCGCAGTACAACATGGTGCACTATCCAATGTGCACAAGGGAGAAGATCATGAGAATGAAGATAGCCAACCTGCTCAGGTCTACTATACCTGAAATTGATGAGGAGTCAATCCAATTTGAGCAAGTACTAAGGATATGTACTTGGATTGAACTCAGAAGGGATGAAGTTGATGACTTGCTTGAAGTCATGGAAGGAATAGGAGGAAAAGCTAACTTCCTCGACTGGGAAATGGAGCAGAAAGAAGTTGCTCAAGTCCAGTCATTTACTGAGCTGCTATCAATAGAGGCCCTATCCAAGGTATGCAAAAGAATTCTAGGAGTCCCCTCTGAGGATCCCTCTGTACCAGAAGCCACTACAGATCATCTGGTGGCCGACCAAGCTTTGGTAGATGACTCACCCAGATCACTTCTTGCCTAAGGATGAGGAAAAGGAAGTATTGGCCGTTCCAGCTCACTTCTTGCCTAAGGATGAGCTTACACACTTCATCGACCACCCAGATCACAAAGGAAGAAGAATTCTTACCCATCTAGTTGATGCTACTAAAAGCTTCCTAAATGAAGAGTAACTATCAGCTGAAGAAAGAGGCAAGGCACTGGTAGTCCTTCCAGATGCCCCACAACCCAAAGCACAAGGTACTGCCTCCACCTCTACCTCATTTTTTGATTATACAGCAGACATCTGCTCTCAGGTCAAAGCTGCAATAGACTTGCACTTTGAGAAAGGATTAGGCATGCATCTAGCAAGATATGTTGAGAAAGCTGTCCAGGAGCAGAGGACTCGTCTCACCAGCCAAATTGTTGATGTTGAAGATAAGTTTGGTGAGGCACTTCATCATCAGATAGAAGAGTACTTGGACACTGAGATGAAGAAATCAGTTGACAGATCCAAAATGTTTGCTGATCTATATGCAAATGAGATAAACCGCATGGAGACCACCTACAAGACCAGGATAGAAGATGCTGAAGCAAGAGCCACTCAAGGTCAAGAACTCCTTAAATCAGCTGCTGAGGAAAATGAGAAACTACGCAATCAGCTGAAGGAGACAGCAAACAAACTGGAAACCCTCACAACCAAGCTAGAAGTTGCCTCTTCCTCAACTTCTCATGCCCAAGTTCTAGAGCACAGCATCACCCATCTGAACCACATCAGCAAGGTCAATGCCATGGCCCTCAAGCAGACTCTACATGCTGAAATTCTGAATGCCATGAAGCCTTTTGCGGCTGCTCTTACTGAAGCCAAAAAGGGGGAAGATGTATTAATAAAAGCTCTGGAGAAGTCTACTGCACAGCAAGCTGAACTGGTAGTATCACAAGATGATCTTAATGGAACCTTGGGAGGCCTGAAAGGTAAAATCAAGAACAAACAAAGCAAGGAAGCTGCTGTTCAAGAAGACACCCAAATTCCTGCCAAAAATCTGTAACTCACTGCCCCAGTAGAACAAATTGCTGAAAAGAGAATGACAAGGAAAAGAAAGGCAGATGAGAAAGCATCAGTTCCAGCAGAGCCTACTGCAGAAGAGAAAGAGGCTCTAGAACTGAAGAAAAGAAAGACGCTTGAAGCTCAAGAGCTTAAGTAAAAGAATCTTAATGATGCGAAGGCACTCAAGGCCAAGTTTGAGAGAAAAGTGGCCAAACTCAGGAAAGCACTGAAAGAGAAAGAAAAGAAAGATAGTGCTCTGGTAACTGACAGCACATATGTGGATATGTTGGTTCTCAAAGATGAGCTACCAAGGTGGTACCCTCTGAAGAAGAAGTGGCAAATCCAACACCACATAGTGAGAAAATTTGGCCCACTCCCTACCTATGAAGATGAATTTCTCCAATTCTCTCAATTCATGAACATTGAAGATCAAGTGCTCTGGACAGAAACAGTCAAGACAGCCAAAGAGCTTGGCTACAGAATCCTAACTCCTGAAGACCCCGTCTGGGAAGCACCTACTCTGGGATCCGGAAGAACAGACAAGACAGAAGTCAAATGCATCCTGGAGAAGATCTATCTTGAAGAGAATGTTACAGATCTACAGCACATGGAAGATGTTCGCGTTCGTCTGTACCTTGCCTTCCGCATCTGAACAAGTGAAGACATGATGAAGACTACTTTAGAAGTTCAAAGATACTAACACTTGTAATCTGTAAAACTTCATATATGTTATTCAAGTATTAGTTCTTTTTTCTTACAAGACAAATTCTCATTGTCTTCATCAGAAACTTCATTTTTAAAGATTTATAAACTCTTATCTTATTCTTTAAGAGCATTTATCAAGTATAGTTTTGGCTTCATCAAAAAGGGGGAAATTGTTGGGATATAAATTCACCCTAAGCCCCACTTGATGTTAGAATAGTTTTGATGGCCAAAACAATTAGAGTTTATAAATGTAATATGATCAGCTGACTTTGTATAGAACAATTTAGACTAGTCTTGTGTGATCAGCTGTATTGATCTCAACTGATCAGCACAGTATTTACTTACATGCACAACCTCAAGAAGAGAAGAGTAGAAGGCATGAAGACTAGAATATCCTTGAAGACCAGATAAGTAAGGTGCTTGTATACCTACTTAGCTGATGGAGTCCAAGTTGAAGATAGCCTAAGTCCGCACAAACAATTGCCAGATCAGAAGAGTGATACTCATCTGACATCAGAAGACAGAAGACATAAGGCCAGACGAGTCAGCCAGAAGACTATAAGTGAAGATCAGAAGACTAGGAGCTCGTCCAGGACTCGGCTGATTCCAAAGTCATCTTGCAATTCAAACGAAGACTTACCATACTTACAAGATTGACACGATCCCAGAATTGAAGCAATCAAGCGGCTGGAATCAAGGAATCAACCAAACATGGAAAGATTGCCCAACGGCTAGTCAACTCCAACGGCTAGTTGCAGCAATCCTCCCCTATAAATACAAGCGGATGAGGAATAACAAGATACGGAAATACCACGAGAGAATTCACAAAAGCTGAACAAGCAAGCAAGCAGAAAGCAACAATTGGTTGAGAGTTCTCCAAGAGTCCAGAAATCATTAGAACACCATTCTAGCTCTTAAGTTATTTCCCATCCAACCAAAGAACCTGAATCCTACTCATATTGTATATTCATTGATTTAGGCATAGTGGTTAAGCGATTTATAAGCTTGAACCATTAGTTGGATACATTCAAAAACCCCAAAACCCCCACCACAAGGTTAAGTTTTTGAACCCTGTAAAAGTGCAAGTGCTTCCAATCACTTGTGGAGACCGCAGCAGTTAGGACTGTTCAGATCTCAAAGTCCTACCCTTGGGACTATAAAGGTCAAGCCCTTGTAATTTTTGGTAAATTAAAGGGATTAAACATCACGTTAGGACGTGAGAGTGGACGTAGGAACGTATATCCGAACCACTATAAATCCGGTGTCATTTACATTCTGCACTTTACTTTATTTCTTGTTCATATCTTTATATAGTGCATACTGTGTTTTAAACATCTTTAAACTAAGGCCATATCTTTCAAACCAGCATCAGCTGAGTATTTCATTAAGAAAACAAATTGGTTATTTCAAAAGAATTAATTGAACGAGTCTAAATAAACAGGCGTACTCACTTCCGCATTTAATCTCTTCATCAGATTACTATAGTCATCTGGACCAGTAGACTTGTAGTCCAGCAGACATAGAAATCAGAAGAGGTTCCCAACTCCTTTGAAAAAGTTTTAAAGTCTATTTACCCCTCCCCTCTAAACTTTAATCCCATTCACTACTCGTTTAGGGACCAACACAGCTGGAAGTTGTTGTGCTCAAATTCTTTGGTTGAGACAACAACTAAGGGACTACAATGTCAACTTTGCTGAAGTGCCAATATTCTGTGACAACAATAGTGCCATTGCAATCTCACAGAATCCTGTATTGCACACAAGATGCAAACATGTGGACATCAAGCACCACTTCATCAGAGATCATGTGGAGAAGAAGGACATTAAGTTGGTTAAAATCCACACAGATCATCAAAAGGCTGATATCTTGGCAAAGCCACTTGCAGAGGCAAGATTCTTGAAACTATCGGCAGAATTGGGATTACTTGATCCAGGGAAGTTGGACAAGTAAATCAAATGGAGTTATTAAGTTAAGGGGGAACTGAAAGTGGTGTTCAGCAGACTTGGTCAAGTCTACTGAATTTCAGAAGAGTTGACCTCATCTATTCAGGACACTTGTCCATTGAAATTCAGGACACTTGTCCATATCATTTCAGGACACTTGTCCATGTGGGGTCAGATAAGTTGTCTTGACTATCAAACCAAATCTTGGTTTGATAAGCACCTATTTTGGGTAATCATTGCCTATTTTGATATATGTCCCATTCCTTTTACATATATCACCTTTTCAAGGATTCAATTTGTCCCCTGCCCAAAAAGTCACTTTCAATACATTAAATGCCAAGATTTAACTCTTGTTTGCATTAAACATTTCAAGACATTATCAATCTCGAAAACTCCCCAACCTTTTATCAAACATAACTCCTTCCCACGTTTTTGAATAAAAACAGTTTTTCACTGTTACATTGGTTATTAACCATTGGATCAAGTATGGCCAACTCCCCTGAAATCAATCCTAGCCGTTCAAATTTGATTTCCCAAATTGTAAACCGTTGAATTGCCCAAGACTCACCTACTCATTGACATACATTACTTTTGGAATATCCACAAGTCTTAAAGAAGCCCACAAGCTCACTTCTTCCCCACGCACTCAAACTCTCTTGAAACCCTAGTTCTTATCCTCTCAAAACTCTCTCAAACTTCTTACTGTTTCTTCAATGGATCCCAAAGCTAGACCTGAGATGGTTGTTGACTTCACCATCAAGGATCTAGACCTTGATTTTGGTTACCTAAGCCACAAAAACAACCTCACATTCGAGCCAATCCTTTCCTTTGAGAGTGAGGATGCTGAAGTTGCTCCAACCTTGAGATGGTTGAGAAGGGCAGGTCTACAAAAGTTCATGCAAGAAAAGCCAGATTTTTGTCTTGAATCATACATGATTGAGTTCTTTGCATTCCTTAAGTGGAAAGGAAAGCCAGAAGATGGAGAAGTAACAACTAGGCTATCCTACATAGCTGAAGGAGAAGAAGAAGAAAGATTTCACAGGGTGAAATTTTCTGAGGAAGATGTAGATGCAGCTTTTGGATTGCCCTCTGAAGGAAGAAATCCAGAATTTTATGGAAATGGGCAAGAAGAGGAGATTTCTCAAGAATGGTTGCTTGTACCAGGCCCTATTTCCTCCACTCAACACAAGAGGACACTAAATCAAAAGTACCTTAACCTATTTGAGGTAATCACCAAGAGCCTGTTGAGAAATACTGGCAGTTTGGAGCAAGTCCGTGCTCCAAGGATAAGGATAATGGCTGCAGTGATTGATGCCAGTGATAAGGGCATCAAGTTTAATTGGATAACCTTCATCTTATCTGAGATGATGAAGGAAAAGGCAAAGTTTATAGTGAAGGCACACAACAATGTTGTGATGGAAGGAAAATTGAGGTATTGCACTAGGGCAAGCCTACTGATTGAGAGGTTTTCTCACTACTCTCAAATGCAAACCTTTGCCAAGCCTCTCCCAGCCCAGAAAATCATGTTCAGGAAGTTGAGCAAGAAGACTGAACAAAGAAGAATGCTTTTGGCCAAACCTGCTGAAGTAAAGGTTGAGGAAAAGCCTAAGTTGAAGAAGAGGACAAAGGTCAGGGCTGTAAAAACAAAGAAATTGTCTCAACTACCCTCAGAAGACACTTCAGGAGCATCTACTGAAGTAGATGAAGTTACCAAAGAGGGAGTGCAAGTTCCTTCTGATCATTCAGAAGAGTTGAGACAGAAATACAATGAAACAAGGCAAAAGAAGAAGGGTGAAAAGAGATCCAGGGAAGTTGACCCTGAGAAAGAAGGAAGTGGGAGTAGTAGGGCTAGCAAGAGGAGAGCCAAGCCCACTGAGAAGATATTGGAGCTTCAAGAGGATAGGACTCTCCAAATTGCTTTGAAGGAAAGTAGGGCTGAAAGTATGACTAAATCCAAGACCAGGACCAACTCTTCTGGTTCTAGAACCCCTGAGTCCAAAGTCCCTGAAAATCAACCAATAGAGCCCAACCTTCCTGAAACCCAAAATCATGAACCCAATTCCCCTGAAACCCATGTTACCCCCACAAACCAACCCATTACCCTTGTCAACCTTACAAAGAGATATTCTCCAGTAGGGAGTACACAAAGAAGTGCAATTGATGTGTTAGTTGATCTTGCTGTAGATGAGACAAGACTACAATCTCCACTTGACTCATCCATGCTCAATTACTCAAAATTCCTAGAAGCTGCACTTCATGAGCCAACCCCCCTGAGCAAAGCCCCTTCAGAACCATTGCTCTCAAAAGCAACTGAAGTACCTTCTACTGAACCCAACCCTTCTGAAGCCAACCTTCCTGAATTCAACCTTCCTGAAGCCACTTTACCTGAAACCAGAGCCAACTCCCATATTACCCAAAGTCCCCACTCAAGTGGAGATGAGAAGGAGTATACTTATGAAAGTATGCTCAGAGGTGGAGCCAGGGCTACTGTGGACAACTTGTACCCACAACTTGCTGAATTTCCTAGAGTTCAGAAGATGTTTCATGACTTGAGAATGTTGGTAGATGTCAAGGACAAAACAATTATGGAGATTTCACAAGTCATCCAAGATAAGGGTGCAAATTGGTGGCAAGTAGAGGAGAGCAGATTGCTACACTTTGTTGGAGTACTCAAGACAAGATTCCTCACTGATGAGGAGGTTTTTGCAAAGTTGGTAGCTGCCAAAATTGATGAGGAGAAGGAGAGACTTTCTAAGGGTATCAAGCACCCTGATAGCAGCTCAAATGATGATGATGGCAAGGATGACCCCTCAAACCCCTCAAATCCCAACCCTCCTGAATCCCAATTGCCTTCAACCCCTCTCTTAACCTATCATAGGAAAGGCTCTGTATCTTCAGAGGTGTTGACCAAAGCTGGTGACACAGCCAAAGATGCATCTTCCAATGAAGGTTTTTCTGAACCCAAGGCACAACTTAAAGATGTTGAGGCTCCTATTTTAGAAGCTGGTTTGATTAAGGCCTCATTAGTGTCAGGAGAGTTGGACACTGACCAGCCCTTAATCATTCAGGATGACTTAGTGGCTGCTGATATAAGCACTGTGATCTCCCCACAACTGCCATCTTTGAACCTTGTTGAAGGTGGATATGTTGCAGGTTTAGAAGAAGGAGTTGAAAAGGAAAATATAGAGGAAAAACCAGAGGGAGTTGTGGATGAAAGAGAGGTAGTTATCACTAAGATTGTGAGTGTACCAACAAATGAGGGTGGTATAAGTGAGGAAGGACATGTTATTCTTGAAGTCAAATCTGAACTTCAAGAATCCCTTGATGAAAGGAGGCCTGATCCTTTGTGTGAGGACATTAATATGGAAGGAAGTTAAAAAGTAGTTGAAAATGAGAAGAAGACTGATGATGTATCAGAGTCTTATGCAAAAAAATACTGAGGGTGATGAGTGTTTGTTTTCTAACCCTTTTGATTTTTCTGATATTGCAGGTATTTCCTTTGATCAAATTTTTGCAGAAGATCTCCTCACTGATGCACCAATCCATGTGGATTCCAGTTGTGCTCAAGCCATTCTTGGAGAGCAGTCAGCAAAGTTGGACTCTATAGCTCATCAAGTTCAGACTGCCTATGCTGAAACCTCAGGAGCCTTAGATGAGCAAAGTAGAACTTTGGCATCTGTTGAGATGAGGCTCACTGGCTCAGAGGATGTGGTTCTTCCCACAATTGAAGCAATGATCAGCGGAGTTGAATCTGGTTTGCAAACCATCTCCACTGAAGTGCAGAAAGCAAAGGCTAGCATGGATTCTATTTCCAAAGAGGTAAAAAAGGAGCAGACACTGCTAAGGAGTAACCACAACAAGAATGTGAAAGCATTGAGATTGGTGGTTAAGCAAGCTCTTGGAAAGAAGACTGCCTTGCAGAAAAAAAGAGCTGAGGAAATGAGGCTAGCAATGGTGAAGGCTGCCTCTGAAAAATTCTCACAAGAAGTCATGGCCAAGATTGCTGAGAGTGCAGTGGCCAACCTTACTGACTTCTTGAAGGCCAACCTTGATGCATCCCTCATGTAAACCTTGGAAGAGGTTGTGGAGCAAAAGATGAAGCCTTTCTTGGCTTTCTTAAGCCTAAGCAGTGAAAGGATGCAAAACATTCATGATGAGAATGTCTACTTGCTTGGGGAGATGAAATCCCTGAACCAAGCTCAGTCCCTGATGGCTTCTACCATGAGTGAGCTCAAACCTCAGTGTTTTGATGCTGCCAAAAAGGGGGAAAGAGAAAGAGCAAGGGCAAAAGGTGCCTTGATTATTGGTGGTTCAGACAAGGGAAAGGACAAGGCTGCTGAAGACAAGGGAAAGAAGCAAGCAGTGCTGAATCTGGAAGAGCTGGATGAAGAAGAGCAGTTAGCTATAGCCTTGAAAAATTCAATGGCATCAACTCAAGAAGAAAGAGCTAGACTTCAGCAGAGGCCTGTAGGAGAGGTTTCTGGAATGGACAAGTCCACTGAAGGTGTCCAGACAAGAGGCCAAATCAAGAAGGCTAAGGGAAGCAAGAGGAAAGCTGAAACTTTTACAGATTTTCCTAACAGCCTTGATTTACCACTTGAATTCAGAATTGAAGAAGAAGAGCCTACCTCCAAAAAGGTCAAGAATGCTGAACTGGCCAAAGACTGCTGAACTGGCCAAATCTACTGAACAAGTCAAAATTGTTGAAGTTGTCAAGTCTTCTGAGATTGTCAAAGTTGCTGAAGGTCCCAAAGATGCTGAAGATGTTGAAGTGTTATTTACTGAAGGCTTTGGACCTGAACCTAAGAAGAAGACAACTGTCTTAGCTCATGATCCATCAAAGCTGTTTGAGGAAGGATATGGAAAGGATCCTGAAACTCAACAAAAACTAGCTATGATGAAAGCCAAGGAGAAGATGGACTTAATTGAGGAAGCAAACAGAGCAAGGGATAAGAGAAGAGTTGACTTTCAGAAGCCCAGGAGAAGGAGGGCTACCTACAACAAGTTGAAGCCATAGCTACTAATTCCCATGGATACCAAATATCCACACATGGATAAATGGGTCCCAATTCAGCTGAATGACAAATGGGAATATGCAAAAAGGGAGTTTGTCTATGATTATTATGTCATAGGCAGATGGGATAATGAGAATGTGAACTCCACTTTTACCAACTTCATGATTGAGTATTACAGGGAACTGTATCAGCAACTTCTTGCAGCTGCAGATCTTGCAAGAATTGAATTCATTGCCCCTAAGCCAATCATATACATGCCTCCCAAGCTGAATGGGTGGATTGACCAATCAAAGATCCTTCAAGAGTTCCTTGAGATCCTCAAACTAAACAAAATGACACTTGGACCCAAGGGAACTAACCAAGAAGCCATGGAGTTAAAGAGAAGAGTGTGGGCACAGTATGGGATGGTGCCACCTGCTGAAGATGATCTTTGAATGGCTAAGTTTTCCTGACTCTTATGTGTTGAAATAGATGAAAACTTATCTTGGTTGCTGATTTGTTGGATTGGTCATCTATGCTGAAATTGCTCAAGTGTGCTGATATGTTTTTGCTCTGATACTCAAAGATTAATGCTCTGAAAATGTATCTTATTTTAATTTATGCTCTGATGTAATGTTTCATGCTCTGATATGTTTGTTTCAACTATCAACATGCCTGTAATGAACTTCAAATGAATGATAGTTGAACATATTTTGAATCAAGAAACATTGTTACATGATCTCAACTTGTCTGATGTGTCAACCTATATGCAAATGAAAACAGAAAATACACTAACACATTTTCTTTCAGGAAAATTGACCTCAGTCACCTCCACTGAAGAAAAATGTAATAAGTATAATCAAGTTACCTTTGCATAGACTGTATAGGTTTTGGCATCATCAAAAAGGGGGAAATTGTTGGGAATAAAATGAGTTTTGATTATGATACCAAAACCCCCTTAAGACATGCCAAGTAGGTAAGACAGAATGCATGAACATGTTTCAGGACTGTTGGAACATGTAGGCTAAAGACAAGTAGAGAAGTTGATATGTTAGGCAGCTCTTAGATCATTAGATGCACTAGTTGAGGGGGAACACTTGTTGTAGAAGTTTATCTTGTCCAAGTTCCCTCAAGGCTCAAGTTTTGGATTGACCCCCAAGTCTGCTGAAGGACAAGTATGCTGATCAAAGACAGATCAAAGTGGAACATCCTATCTGAAGAATCAACTAAGTAGAATAGATCTGGAAGATCAAGTCTACTGCAATGAATGACAAGTTCAGAAGAGTTGTCCAGTAATTTTTTCTCAGCACAATTGAACTAGAACAAAGCATTGATGCTCAAGGCCAACTATGCTAAAGAGGTCAAATCCATCTATCCAAGAACATTAATTAATTACAATTTTCTGGATGTATGTATAGAAACTATGTTAAAATAGACAATTTAATTCAATATATCAATCATTTAAATTATGTATCAATTATTTCATTTTATATAAATAAAATTATATAAGTTATATAATACAATATATCTCCTATATCTGACTATGGTTATAATTAATATCATTGGCTACAATAAACATTTAACTGCGATAATATATAAAATAGTACATGAACTACTCAAAGATTGAAATGAAAAAATAAGGAGATTAGAAATGTGAAAAATAGATTGAATAATAAAATATTAAATGCTTCGGTGAAAACGAATGTTTGAATCTCCAAATATAATATAAAGAAATATAATCGTCTATATTAGTCCTATCTGTTCCGAATACGTGAGGCCAAGTCAATGTGTCGTGACGTCCTTTCTTGCCACACTTGTTGCATATTGTAGGCTTGACTCGACGGAATTCTCCATATGACGTTATCCTTTTCTGTTTGGGACGACCAGGAGGATTCTTTAGTATAGGTGGTAGAATTTTATCAGAATGTGAACTGAACTTGAAAGCGAACCTCTCTGTATCTGGAACTGGAGCGAGATCCACTTTATAGCAATCACGATAGCTTGAAGTAAAAAAACAGTCTTCAACAACATCGGATATAGATGTACAATGCTTCTTAATAACGGTCACTACATGCGCACATGGGAAACCCTTTATTTGCCATTGAAAACATGTGCATATATTATACTCCAAGTCGACAGTAACTGATGTTTTAGATCCCACTTCAAACTGCCCGTTTGGATATATTGATACGACCCACGACGCACTGATATTGGACATTTCGTTCCATGCTTGCTACTTGCTAGGTACTAACATACCTGTCCAGGATTGGCTATCTTGACGTCTCTCAACAAAATATCTAGATATTTGCTTCCTAATAGAGTCAATCATATAAGTGATTGGAAGAGCTCTAGCGTCTCGAATCCAAGAGTTAAACGACTCTGCTGCATTCGACGTCATTTCACCATACCTTTTTATATGTGGTGAATGATATACAGCCCATTTTGAATATGGAGTATCTTGCAGCCAGTCTTCTGCAATTTTCCCTCCAACCTCTTTGAACTTAGTGATTTTTTCATTGAAGATGGAGCTGGTTGGGGCATAAGCACACTGCTTGAAAAGATCTGCCATGTTCTCGCGGAGCTGAGTGTTCCAACCACCTCCATGCCTTCGTTTAAGGTTAGATAGAAGATGATACAAGCAGTAGTAGTGAGCTGGTTGTTCCCATACTTCATAGAACACTGACATTAAACCGGTGTTTCTATCAGAAATGTATATGATTTGTTTATCGTGTTGTATGTTATCTCTGATCTTCCTTAGAAACCATGCCCAATTGTCCCTGTTCTCCGATGATACAATGGCAAAAGCAACAAGAAACAGACCTGCATCACAAGAACAACAATTAATTGGTTTATTGTTGTGGACGGTGGATGGCAACATCTCAGAAACTTATATAAGAAAGAAACACATTAACAGGTTGGGTTTATAATGTAGTAGTTGAATTTATAAATTGTCCAGTCCATAAGTGCAACAATTAAAACATCATATATACTATATCTGAACATCCATTTTTTAAATACTACAATAAAGACGACTATAAGTTAATAAGTTACTAATAAATTAACTAATTTTATTGTTGTTCCCACATTATATAAAATTGATGATGCAAGAAATAGATTTTTTACCATTGTCTCCATCTTTAGCTGTAGCAGCGAGCAATACTCCTTTGGCTCTTCCTTTCATGAAAGTTCCATCTATAAACAGCATCGGCCTACATGTTTTAAACCCTTCCTTGCAGGCATAGAATGAGACGAACAATCGTTGAAAGTGATTCGTTATAGCATCTTTTTCCAAGTCAAATAGAGTGCTTAGGTTAGTTCTCTTGACTGCTTCTCCGTACCAACGGAGTTCGTCGTATGAATCATCGTAACATCCGAATATATTGTCCCTTGCAGCCTCTATTCCGCACCACGCTTGGTAATATTCAATATCTAACCCGTAATCCTTTTTAATATCCTCGATTATCTTATTTCCACTGATTGAAGGGTTGTTTTTTACTTGTTGCAATATTAGATCCTTAATAACCTTTGTTCCGAATCTATTTTTATCTTTCGGTAATAACTTTCCTACACAACTGTGACTCAAATGAGCCTTCAACACAATAAATCTAACTTTTGTGGGAGTTTGCTTAGCTTTAATAAACCATTGACAATTAGTTGTTTGTTTTTCCGAGCAAACAACATGCATATATTTGGGAGAGTTCTTGATGAATGTAAACTGGAATTTCAACTTAATTGAGTACTTTATCAATTCAATCCTAAATTTCGGTGCTCCACCAGCGAAAATTGCTCCTACAACCATTATATCACCCCAATGGTCAGACAAATATTACTTCTTCCTCTCACTTGGGCATATGTCAAAATTAAGTATACTACCGATACCTAAGAATTCAACTGTGCAATTTTTTTTAGGTATACACGAATTCTCCTTCACAATGAGTGTATTGCTTGGCATATTACTAGATTTCTTAATCTGAGTTACATCAACAGAACTCGAAGAATAATTAACACGTACAGTATTAACTGTTCCCTGACTATTTGAATCATGTATAGACTTGTTCCGGGCATCATTAAACTCAAACAACATACTAGTGAAATCACTATCGGACTCTAAATAGCAATTCTTGATGCATCCAACTGAATATAAAATTGAAAATTTACCTTCGGACAGATTGGGCCATTTGTTGTTGATTTCATCTAGGATACTCTGATATGTTGTTTGATCGGTTGTACGAATCAACTTGCATCTACCCTCGTGAACGATTTTGAGTATTACACCGTTCTGCATTTCAGTGAAGAACAGGGCTCCAAAAATTAAATTCTATGAAAACTGAACAAATCAGATATTTTGGTATCATTGGCGATGACAATTAGTGCAATACCTAGATATGAAAGGTCAGAATTGTTGTTTGACATAGAAGATGTAATTAATTGCCACAATCTGCATATTCGATCGCCAATCCGATGTATTGATGGTAACTGTCGAAGAAGTAAATGAAAGACAATCATTTACATAAAATAGCCTAAAATAAGGAATTGCAGTATATAATAGAAATTGTTCACTTTTTTAAGAAGTAAAGGGCAAAATTGGATTTTCATCGGAGAAAGTGACTTAAATTGTTTTAAGAATAATTTGTGTCTTAAATTGTTTAAGGGTCTTATATAGTGACTTAAATTGTATTTATTCATAATCCAAAACCATAGGTTCATTTATGCAATTGTTTCGTTAGCTCATTAAATTATCCACAAAACGAAAACACCTGAGGCAATACTCTTCTCTTTCTCTTTCACAAGAAAGTTAGATAGTTTGTTGTTGATTTGTCTTGTTATTGATATTTTAGTGTACCTAGTTTAATAGTTTCGTTTTAATTCCGAAAAATCCACAAATAAACACGTATTGTTACTACAATAGCATGATAACTCCTAACTCTATGGCTTCACTTTCACTCAATTAGGTCCTTGGAACAAAAATCTACTTGGTCATACTTGCGTACTACAATCGAACTCATACACTTGTGGGGATCGTATTGGTGTGCTAAAAAAATGCAAAATATGGATCAAGTCATATATATGTGATTCGTGTGATGAATGGTGAGGGAAAATCAATCCATGTATCCGCAATAGTTTAAAAAAAATTCAGGCCTTTGTTATTCTATGTATCCGCAATGATAATTACGAGAAATAATTCATGTGATGCTTCCACATATCACGTATACGTTCATCTATCGAGGTGAAGATTTCTATCTAAATTGTTTGTCATTATTAAATGGAATCTGTGATTTTATTGTTACTCATGTGAATTATGTATGAGAAGTTGTGAAATACAGGTCATCTGACCTTTATAAACGAGAAGTTGAGAAGTAGGTCTTATGACCTTTATAAACGAGAATTTGAGAAATACAGGTCATCTGACCTTTATAAACGAGAAGTTGAAAAATATAGGTCATCTGACCTTTATAAACGAGAAGTTGAGAAGTCGGTCTTCTAACCTTTATAAACGAGAAGTTGAGAAGTGGCAATACATTAAGTGCATGTTTACGTTTGTGGTAATTTAATTGCTTATTGTACTTAGTTTTGACAAATATTTCTCCACTGAGTTTTGGTTTGCTCACCCCTTCATTTTAATATTTCAGATTGAAGAGTTGGTGGCGAGGAGGGGCGGTGGATACCAATCATTTTACAAAATCAATTGAGACGTTGTTTCCTTGACATTTATAAATTCAATTGAGTTACTGTTTAGAATTTTCCTTCAGTTTCCTCCAATTGTTAATTATACTTTTTATTGTAAAATAAAATTGAAAGTTCATTTCTTAAGTGAAAAGTTAAATTCATTCCCTTTTATTTTTAAGTTGACAATTATTTCTTAAAATATACTTTTATGAAAATTGGGGCGTGACAGAGTGGTATCAGAGCAAGTCCACATTTTTGTAGACTTGTAAAATCATATTTTTTTTAGTTGTGTAAGTTAAAAATATATTTATGAATGAGTATATATTTTTTTTTAAAATGTTATGTCGTCCATCTCCGCCTCACTGCTCTAGCTTAAGCTCCTCAAAGTACATGGTATTACATTTTGCTATTTTGATCCACCATGTGAAAGTTAAATGCTACTCCCTCCGTCCATGAAATGTAGTCCCATTGGAGTGGGGCACATGTTTTAAGAAAAATGTAGATAAAGTAAGGGTATTGTAGGGTACTGTGTGGTACATTGTGAATAAAGTGATTGTTTATAAATAAAATTGATGGCAATTTAAGTAATTAAGTGATGGTTGAAGGGTGATAGTTTTAATAAAGGGTATGGGACTACATTTTATGGACAAAAAATATAAGGCAATGGGACTACTTTTCGTGGACGGAGGTAGTATTATTTTATATAGATGCAAAGGTTTTCAATATGTTATGTTGCTATGATATGTCATGATTATAATGCTGAATTTCGAGGACGAAATTTTATTAAGTGGGGTAGAATGTAATACCCCATAATTTTATAATAATTTAAATATAAATTAATTCAATAAATAATTAATTTATATATTATGTCAAAAGTATATTATATAATATAGATATAGATATATGTGTATGTGTATATGCATTAGTTAATACATGCAATTGTGACTTGATCCGTATTTTGCACTTTTTTAGCACAACAATACGATCCCCACAAGCGTATGGGTTCGATTGTAGTACGCAAGTACGACCAAGTAGATTTTCGTAACAAGGACCTAATTGAGTGAAAGTGAAGCCCTAGATTTAGGAGTTATCATGCTATTGTAGTAACGATACGTGTTTGTTTGTGGATTTTTCGGAATTAAAATGAAAAACTATTAAACTAGGTACACTAAATTATCAATAACAAGACAAATCAATAACAAGTTATCTAAATTTCTTGTGAAAGAGCAAGAGAAGAGTATTGCCTCGGGTGTTTCCATTTTGTGGATAATTTAATGAGCTAACGAACCAATTGCATGAATGAACCTATGGTTTTGGATTAAGCTAAAGGTTATCACTCTTATGTGTACACCCCCTCGAAAGGTATAGGTGAACAAGTGTATTAATTAGCAATTATAGGATCTAATCAATACCGTAAGCTCCTAAAATAGTGTCTCATAAACACTTTCAACACGGTTACTAATGCTTATGAGACGCCCTCTCACCAATCTCCTAGACGACCTTTATTCGTTTGGTGTCTAAAGTTGCCGGTCTAGCAATTAACCCTCTCTCGGTTAAGCTAATTACTCCCTCCGTCCTGGAAGTGTTTGCACCACAAAGTGGACACACTTATTAAGAAAAAAGTGTAATGAGTGGAGTGTTGAGGGGTAATTTTGTAAACTTATATGAATAAAGTAAAGAGAGTGGTTGGAATAAGTGTAAAAGTAATGGCATTTTAAGTAAATATGTGAATTTTGGGAGGGTGGTGTTTATGAAAATGTTTCCTTTTTAGGAAGTGCAAACAATTGTGAGATGGACGACGAATAAGGAAAGTGTGCAAACAATTGTGGGACAGAGAGAGTACTACTTAAATTCTATTCAATTAACCAAAGCTCATACTCACACCTCCAATCATGCAACCCAACCCTCGTTGTAATTAACATAATCGAGCATGCTTCCTAATAGGGTTGATTAACCAAATGAATCATTTACAACACAAAAATAGAAACATAAACACCCAAAACCTAAGCTAATCATGTAATTAATCCACGATTACACTAAACACCCATCAAAACATCCACACCCAAGGCAATTAGAACTTAGTCCATGGTTCTGTAAGAGAATCTCATGGCTACAACAAAAACAATCATAAAACTCATAACTAAATAATAGGAGATTGTAAAAATTAAGTAATTAATTACCAAATTGAAATGCAAATAAGAGAAATATCACATTGATCATGGAATTGTAGCTACAAAATGATGAAATAGACAATGTTCGACGTTAATCGTTGCTTGGAATTGAAATCTAACAACTATTCTAGCTAATTTATGGAATTGAAATGACAAAAATATGAAGAACACCTATAACAATGTGGTAGTATGTGAGAATTGCTTGTAGAAGGGGAGAACTCCGTTCTAAAACTCAAATGAACTCTATTTATAGTTTGCAAAGAAGTCTTGGACGAAATTTGCACTTAGACCCCTCAAAAATGGAGAAAATGGACAAAAACCACTGAGTAAGTAAGCGGCCCGGCCGGGCGGGAAAGTGGCTCGGTCGTGCGGAAGTTTCGACTTGAATGGCATGGTGGTCGGGCGGAAGTTTCGACTTACTGTTCGTCCTCCATCTTCGTCCCTTCATATCTCTAGCTTCCGACCTACGATTGACTTGATTCTTTTTTTTTATTCCACTCCATTTTTCGAGAAGAATCCAATGGTGTAATCCTCTCTTCAGTCCAGTGAGATATATGCACGTGATTTGCTCCTAAAAGCTTCATTTTTTTTCTAAAAACATCAACAACACACTTTCTGACAATTAAATCAAATCATCCATAATTGACCAATATAATGTGAAAATTAAAGAAATATAAGCTCTAAATATGCACTAAAGTCATGCAATTTACACCCGAATCAACCCCCTAAACTTAAAGTGTTGCTCGTCCTCGAGCAACGAAAGAATTAAAACATGAGGGTGGAATGATTGCAAATAGATGTTCAATGAAAGAGCCCACGTATCAAATGAAATGAAATGAATCTCTCTTCCTCAAGATACATTCTCAAAGTGATCCCGAGTTCATTATTGAAGATCCAACTAATTGACCATACATGCTCAATACACACAACAAAAAGTGATGGTGATGACAATATCAAAATGTTCAAGTTCAACTCACAAGATATGGTATTTCTCCCAAACACTCAAACAAATTAAGGATATGTATAAGCACTCATCAATCAAATTATGCATTGCAATTGACATAAGCTTGCCCAAGCTCTACTATCTTTCCACCACTAAAATGTTCCACAATGAGATCAATATGACTTTACCAAGGACGTAACATTGGCTCTTTGAAAGGGGTGAGATGAATATGGACAAAGTGGCCCGTCTAGTGGAGAACAAAAGTAGATATTCAACATTTCATGTTCATGCTCTTAAGGTTTACAACCTTCATCCTCACTTTTCATTTAAGTTACTCAAATGCATTCATCTCCTCATCTTTTTTTAGCCAATTTCTTTTAAGCTCTTGGGGCTCATTGTCCCTCTTTTTCTTTCTCATCATGTTTCTTTCAGTTTCCATCTTTTTATCTTTTCACAACTTTTGCCAATTTTTCTTTTCAAACCAAAGATATTCAAGCACATGTTTTACCACTTTCTCTTTTATTCTCCACTAGATATGGATATCAAAGGCTCAAAAGGCTAAGTGGTTAAATATTGTAGGTTTCCAAGAAAATGGGAAACCGAGTTCAAATGGGCTAACTACGAAAAATTAGTTCGGTTATTGGGAAAATTTGGCTAAGTGACTTGTAGTACGAAAGATGGCTTACATCATATCTCAAAGTATCACAAAATTATGGTCTCGAGCAAGAACTTTGGAAAGTTCTAAATAACAAGCAACGAATTGATCCACTCAACAATGAAATAAACTGGATTAATACTCGATTTAAAGCTCAATTCTCACAGGTTCATTCAAGACTCAAACTGTTGGGAAATAAATTAATTTTGATTAAGATACCAAAAACCTGATTGATGATGATCAGATTAGTTGAGATACAAATGAGAAAGCATCAGTCTAGTTGTCTCAGGATAGTTGAGACAGTAGAAATGCCTAAGTCTAAATCTCAGAAATGTTGTGAGATTCATCGTTCAGGATAGTTGTCCAATGCTGAAAATGTTAGACAGATGTATGTGTTTGAGTCTGTTAGGACAAGTCTGCTGATTTCACAAAGACAAACATGTTGAAAAGGACAACATGGCTGAATGTTCAAAGATAATAAGGCAAGATATATGCACTGATAAGAGTTGTTGGTCCTTGGTGGAGTATAACACAAGTGTATGGGGGGGGGAATGCACTTGTGTATGCAAATTCTTTTTCTTTTTTTTGACAAACTGGTCTATCAGGCAAGTTGTCTCACAACTGGCCTGAGTGTGAACTTTGATAGATACTTATCCTACTGATTACTATTGAGTGATCAGTTGGCTAAATATCTAAGAGAGTTGCTAAGTGCGGAATGTGGTTGGCCTTTGACTTAAAGAAATACTCCAAGTTAATTTCTGAAAAATACAGGTTATCAGGGACTTTGTCCAAAACAGATTTTCTTACTTACTGAGTTATGTTTCTTTAAAATATGTTTGAATGTAAGTGAAATTAAGAATGCAGTAAGTAAATGGCACACAAGTTTATAGTGGTTCAGAGACTCAAGCTCCTACATCCTTTCCCTGATTGAACAGGATAATTCCTTCTCAATGGAATTAGCTTGTTTTATAGTGCTAAGGTGCACTGATCAACAACACTCTCTTAGTGTTTTGATCCCTAGGATAACTTGAGTCCTAGTGTTCAATCTCTCTGAGTTAAGACTGTGTTTCACACTAACAGTCCTTAACTCCTCACTTCTACAACAAACTCTCTCTTCACTTAATGAGATAAGGGTTTGAGGTTTGGTTCCAACTAGTAGAGATATCCTTTACAATAAGAACAGTGTAAAGGCTTAGGATATCTCAATGCTAAGCTTTGGATGTTTACAAAGATTGGCTTAGCTAAAGAGAAGTGATTCAGGAAACTTGGGATTCTTAGAGAACAGCTTGGTTTCCTTTTGAAAGCTTGATGATAGTTTGATAGCTTGTAGTTGGATGCTTTGAATCCTTTGATCACTTCTGTATTTATAGGCAAATTTGAGCAGCTAACCGTTGGAGGGATAGCATTTCAAACTTGTCTATTTGCAGCACCATTGAAACGGCTATGAAGCTTGGCATCCTTTTATCCACTGTGTAAAAGGCCTCTTCAATGGTTGCTTGAATGAATGTGTTGACTTCTGAAAAATGCGGCTGAGATGACTTGTGTCAGTTTCTAAATATGCACATTTCCCAAGGTTGATTTGGGGCAGAAGTTATACTCATCCAACGGTCAGATGGGACAAACTCCCTGAATATTCCTGCTGCAATAGAGAATATTCCAACATTCATTCAATGCTTCACTCTTTAATGCTTCAAGTCTTCAATGCTTGGTTCAGGCATGATTGGCAATAAATGCTTCATTGAATGTGTCTTTTGTACTTTTGACATTCAATGCTCTTGATCATTTGTACTTCAACTGACTTGATCATTTGCATTTATGAGCATTGCTTTACTGCTCTTGGTCTCTTCAGCTAGGTTGTCCACTTGGTCAGTCTGTCTTGGAGACTCAGCAACTTTGTCCTAAAGACTTATTAAGCTGCCTAACATTTCAGCTTTGGACAACTATCCTGAACACTAAAATCTCACAACATTTCTGAGATTTTTCTCTTAAGCAATCTATACATTCAAGTGAACTGAGACACCTTGCCTGAACTGGACTTGAGCTTATCTCAACTAATCTGAACATCATCATTCAGGGGTTTTGGTATCTTAATCAAAATCATTTTATTCCCAACAATTTCCCCCTTTTTGATGATGCCAAAACCTATTACAAAGGGAACTTGACTTATATTATACATTACCTTCAGGGAGAGTGAACTGGTCAACTTGCCTGAAAGAAACTGTTAGCACAATAAATCAAGTAAGATATGTCATGATAGGTTAGTTGAGATAATGAGTTGTTATCTCTTGATAAAAACATAGTGATCCTTTTATATAAGTGATAAACCATTACAGAGCTGAAAATCAAAAGGGCACACTAGTCTAGAATAGCAAAATAACAACAGAAATTATATCAGCAGAATAGGGAAAAGGTGAACTTATCCATCACAGAGTTCCATCATCTTGGGGAGCAATGCCATACTGAGCCCATACTCTCTTCTTCAGTTCCCAGATCTCTTTGTTGGTTCCTCTAGGGC
Organism: Galeopsis tetrahit; assembly: GCA_963675135.1. Taxonomy (NCBI): domain Eukaryota; kingdom Viridiplantae; phylum Streptophyta; class Magnoliopsida; order Lamiales; family Lamiaceae; genus Galeopsis; species Galeopsis tetrahit. Next base: position 40,282,958 of record OY776122.1, read on the forward strand.
CAGGCTTCAGCTTCTCCATCTTCATGATGTTGATGAATTCTTCAAGTATCTTTCCCTCATCAATTAAGTTCTCATTGAACTTGGGAGGCATGTACTGAATAGGACCAGGGGCCTTGAATTCAACTCTTGCCATCTCAGCTGCTGCAAACAGCTTTTGGTAGAGGTCCCTATGGTTCTCAAACATGAACTGCACAAAGACTTCATCTACACTCTCTTCAAGCCACTTTCCAATGACATAGAAGTCATATACAAAATTTCTCTTGGCCTCCTCCCATGCATCATTTAGTGAGATTGGAACCCACTTATCATGGTGAGGGTACTGAGTGTCCCATCTTTGCAGCATTTGAGGTTTGAGTTTTCTGTAAGAAGCCCTTCTTCCATCTCTTGCTTTGTTGGCCTCAACCAACTGATCCATTCTTTCTTTAGCTCTTAGAAGAGCTAGCTTCTCCTGTGTTTCTGGATCTTTCCCAAATCCTTCTTCAAACAACTTAGAAGGATCATCAGCAAGCTTGGGCACAACCACTTCAGGCTCTCTGTCCTGTACTTCCTCTTCACCTTCTTCTTCAATGGCAGGCAACTTGGCTGCTTTCTTCAATCTCTTTGATTGCCTCACTGGAGTTGATTCTTCAGACTGAAATTCTGATGGCAAAGTCAGGCTGGTTGGGAATTCATTGAAGGCTTGCAATTCCTTCCTTTTTCTTTCAGATGACCTTGTCACCTTCCCCCTAACTTCAGCAACCTTCTCTTGTGGTTTAAGTCCTGCTGACTCACCACCAGGCCTTTGTTGCTTCCTTGCCTGACTCTCCATTGCTGACATCATGGACTCTTTGACAGCAATTTGAATCTGTTCTTCCTCAGTCAAGTCTTCAATGTTCATTGGGCCTTTGCCTTTCCCAATGTCTTCTACTGCCTCTTCCTCCATCTCAGGAACCTTCTCCTTTCCCTTGGATTCACCAATCACCAAGGTTCCCTTTGCCCTTGCTCTCTCTCTTTCCCCATTTTTGGCATTATCAAAACACTGGGGCTTCAAGTCACTTATAGTGACAGAGAGATGTGAGTGAGCATGAGTGAGGGACTTCAACTCCTGCAGTAGGTAAACATTCTCATCATGAATGTTTTGCATTTTATCATTTGCCATGCTCAAGAATGTTTGGACAGGTGTCATCTTTTGAGCAACAATGGCATCCAAAGTGGCTTTCAGAGATTGATCAAGTTTGGCCTGAAGTTGATCAGTGAGATTGGCCACAACTTGGTCAGACACTTTGGCCATTAGTTCAACAGTGAACTTTTCTGCAGCTTCTTTCACCATTGCAGCTTTCAACTCTTCAGCTTTCTTTCTTTGTGCAGCATTCCTTTGCCTTAAAGCATCTTTGATTGTCCTTCTCAAGGCTCTCACATTATGCTTGTATAGAACTTTGAGACCTTGCTGCTCCTTCTGCACAGATTTGGTGAACTTGACCATCTCTTCCTTTGCTTTTGTTACCTCTGTTGAAACTGTTTGCAGTCCAGTTTCAACACCACAGATTCTTGCATCCAGTGTTGGCAAGATTGTTTCCTCTGAGCCAGTTAGCCTCATCTCCACAGAGGCTAGAGTCTTTCCTTGGCCATCCAGAGTATCAAGTGTTGCTGCATGTGCCTTACCAAATATGTGTGTTTAATTAGCATTTGTGCTTATTACTAATTGATTTTGATTAATCAGCTAAAGTAAATCGATTTTGGACCCTACTTTTCTACTAATTCTTGGTACAAGAAAGTGGATTTTCAATGTACCAACTATTGTTACTGATGGAAAAGTTTAACTAATGTTTATGAATGATTGATCATCTTTTGTTTTATTAATTTCATTTGCAGCTGCTTACAGAGTGGACTGAACAGTTTGATTTTGGCATTCAGGTTTGATATTTCTACTTGAAAAATTGATCAATTGTCCCAATTGAATTTAAAGACAATAAAATCGATTAATCCTACTTTTTACCATAGACTATTGATGTGATTCAAGCTAGACATGGGCTTCTACATGCAGTTTGGTTCTTGCAAGATTGTGAGTTTTTTTATTTACTTTTTTTTTTATGGCCCTTTAGTTTAATTAAAAACACTTTGATCTGATTCACAATGGTTTTTTTATTGCATCAAGATTCCAAAAGACCTTCATTTTGTGCAGAGAATGAGTTACCATTACTTGAGATTAGTTGGAACTATGTGAGCTGTGAGTAATGATGCAAGGATGGAAAAAAAAAGGTCCACTTGACACTTGAATTTATTGCAGCTCATTCAGGCCATGGATGGACACTGAATTTTGCTCTTTACATGGAATCGTGAGAACTATGCTCGTTGCTCGATCTGCACACCCAGAGATCGGCATTGTTCACCAACATCTTTTGAATCATTTATGCAATCATATTTAAGTCTTATGTAATTGTTTTTGTTACTTTTATGTAATTATGTGTTGTCTTGCAATTACAACATGCAATCTTTGTTGCATATGTAAAAATAACAAATAACATAAATGCAAAAGTATATTTATGTAATTACTATTATGCAAAGAGTGGAGAAGTCCATTGGTTCATAAATTCAAAAATCTTATTTTGCAATTTTTTCAAAAATGAATATATTCCAAATATCTATTTATTGCATATATTTATATGTATAATGTATATTCCGAATATTTTTTAAATAAAATTAATATTTTAGAACATTTTATTATATATATATTATTCTATTGCATATTATGAAGTATTTTGAGTTATATGCAACATATTTTTGCATGCCACTGAGAATATGCAACGATTTTATATTATTCTATTGCATATTATGAAATATTTTGAGTTATATGCAACATATTTTTGCATGTCACTGAGAATATGCAACAATTTTTTCTATATGCAGCTAATTGATTCCATGATTTTTGGGAATCGAACTGAGAGATTAGTAAATTTTTCGATTTTTGAAAAGATAATAAATGGGCGTTATTTTCGAGATTGTGTTTCAGAAATCATTTTTTAAGTCATATGCAACATATATTTGCATATGTCAATGAGAATATTATGCATCAAATTTTTGCATATGCAGCTAATTTATTCTGTGACTTCAGTGAATCGAATTGGGAGATTAATAATTTTTTTTTTAATTTTGAAAAGATAATGCAAAACAATACGTAGATGTGCATGTTAATAGTAATTCTGATGAGCTGAACATAGAATACGTTGGTTTACCCAATAAGTCTGTTGCAATGGCAAAGATAGGTGATGTGTTCTTTCAAATTTACTTAAGTGTAAATTATGGATCGTGATTCAAATTAAATTACATTATTATTAATATTTTATGTATATATTCATTGATATTAGAATCTCATTTTATTAAAAAATACATTGCACTGCTAACAAACAATTGTATGCATTTTATAAATATTATTATGCACCTGTTCACTTTTTAAAGTATTTTACGCAATACTTTTTTTTTGTATACGCAAATTTTAGTATTTGATAGATAATTGTATTTTCTTGTTTCTGGCATTAAAGGCTGTTGACTCGTTTGTTTAGAAAGGTTTTCAAATTTGGTATTTTCGAGGTTAAATAGCACTATAAACGTGTTATAGAAAACAACAACCCTAGAACGAATGTGAATTGGTAATGGTTAACTCTTTTGCAACTCGTGAGACTTTTCAAAAAGAGAGAATAAGTGAATCGATGAAAGTGCACTTCCACATTACAGTGGGATAAACTATAGAGTTTTTGAACACTAACGAATGTGATTTTCTAAAAAATAAAAAAAACGTAAAGTTTGCTTCGTCACGAAGCAATCCTACAAAACACTTCATTTCGGTATTTTCGAAGTCAAATGGCACTATAAACGTGTTATAAAAAACAACCACCATAGAACGAATGTGAGTTGGTAATGGTTAACTCTTTTGCAACTCGTGAGACTTTTCAAAAAGAGAGAATGAGTGAATCGATGAAAGTGCACTTCCACATTACAATGGGATAAACTATAGAGTTTTTGAACATTAACGAATGTGATTTTCTGAAAAATAAACAAAACGTAAAGTTTGCTTTGTCACCAAGAAAACCTACAAAAAACTTCATTTTGTTATTTTCGAGGTTAAATAGCACTATAAACGTGTTATAGAAAACAACAACCCTAGAACGAATGTGAATTGGTAATGGTTAACTCTTTTGCAACTCGTGAGACTTTTCAAAAAGAGAGAATAAGTGAATCGATGAAAGTGCACTTCCACATTACAGTGGGATAAACTATAGAGTTTTTGAACACTAACGAATGTGATTTTCTGAAAAATAAAAAAAACGTAAAGTTTGCTTCGTCACGAAGCAATCCTACAAAACACTTCATTTCGGTATTTTCGAAGTCAAATGGCACTATACACGTGTTATAGAAAACAACCACCATAGAACGAATGTGAGTTGGTAATGGTTAACTCTTTTGCAACTCGTGAGACTTTTCAAAAAGAGGAATGAGTGAATCGATGAAAGTGCACTTCCACATTATAGTGGGATAAACTATAGAGTTTTTGAACACTAACGAATGTGATTTACTGAAAAATAAACAAAACGTAAAGTTTGCTTGGTCACCAACCAAACCTACAAAAAACTTCATTTTGGTATTTTCAAGGTTAAATGACACTATAAACGTGTTATAGAAAACAACAACCCTAGAACGAATGTGAATTGGTAATGGTTAAGTCTTTTGAAACTACTGAGACTTTTCAAAAAGAGAGAATGAGTGAATCGATGAAAGTGCACTTCCATATTACAGTGGGATAAACTATAGAGTTTTTGAACACTAACGAATGTGATTTTCTGAAAAATAAAAAAAACGTAAAGTTTGCTTCGTCACGAAGCAATGCTACAAAACACTTCATTTCGGTATTTTCGAAGTCAAATGGCACTATACACGTGTTATAGAAAACAACCACCATAGAACGAATGTGAGTTGGTAATGGTTAACTCTTTTGCAACTCGTGAGACTTTTCAAAAAGAGGAATGAGTGAATCGATGAAAGTGCACTTCCACATTATAGTGGGATAAACTATAGAGTTTTTGAACATTAACGAATGTGATTTTCTGAAAAATAAACAAAACGTAAAGTTTGCTTTGTCACCAAGCAAACATACAAAAAACTTCATTTTGGTATTTTCGAGGTTAAATGACACTATAAACGTGTTATAGAAAACAACAACCCTAGAACATTTGTGAATTGGTTATGGTTAACTCTTTTGCAACTCGTGAGACTTTTCAAAAAGAGAGAATAAGTGAATCGATGAAAGTGCACTTCCACATTACAGTGGGATAAACTATAGAGTTTTTGAACACTAACGAATGTGATTTACTGAAAAATAAACAAAACGTAAAGTTTGCTTGGTCACCAACCAAACCTACAAAAAACTTCATTTTGGTATTTTCAAGGTTAAATGACACTATAAACGTGTTATAGAAAACAACAACCCTAGAACGAATGTGAATTGGTAATGGTTAACTCTTTTGAAACTACTGAGACTTTTCAAAAAGAGAGAATGAGTGAATCGATGAAAGTGCACTTCCATATTACAGTGGGATAAACTATAGAGTTTTTGAACACTAACGAATGTGATTTTCTAAAAAATAAAAAAAATGTAAAGTTTGCTTGGTCACGAAGCAATCCTACAAAACACTTCATTTCGGTATTTTCGAAGTCAAATGGCTCTATAAACGTGTTATAGAAAACAACAACCATAGAACGAATGTGAGTTGGTAATGGTTAACTCTTTTGCAACTCGTGAGACTTTTCAAAAAGAGAGAATGAGTGAATCGATGAAAGTACACTTCTACATTACAATGGGATAAACTATAGAGTTTTTGAACATTAACGAATGTGATTTTCTGAAAAATAAACAAAACGTAAAGTTTGCTTTGTCACCAAGAAAACCTACAAAAAACTTCATTTTGGTATTTTCGAGGTTAAATAGCACTATAAACGTGTTATAGAAAACAACAACCCTAGAACGAATGTGAATTGGTAATGGTTAACTCTTTTGCAACTCGTGAGACTTTTCAAAAAGAGAGAATAAGTGAATCGATGAAAGTGCACTTCCACATTACAGTGGGATAAACTATAGAGTTTTTGAACACTAACGAATGTGATTTTCTAAAAAATAAAAAAAACGTAAAGTTTGCTTCGTCACGAAGCAATCCTACAAAACACTTCATTTCGGTATTTTCGAAGTCAAATGGCACTATAAACGTGTTATAAAAAACAACCACCATAGAACGAATGTGAGTTGGTAATGGTTAACTCTTTTGCAACTCGTGAGACTTTTCAAAAAGAGAGAATGAGTGAATCGATGAAAGTGCACTTCCACATTACAATGGGATAAACTATAGAGTTTTTGAACATTAACGAATGTGATTTTCTGAAAAATAAACAAAACGTAAAGTTTGCTTTGTCACCAAGAAAACCTACAAAAAAACTTCATTTTGTTATTTTCGAGGTTAAATAGCACTATAAACGTGTTATAGAAAACAACAACCCTAGAACGAATGTGAATTGGTAATGGTTAACTCTTTTGCAACTCGTGAGACTTTTCAAAAAGAGAGAATAAGTGAATCGATGAAAGTGCACTTCCACATTACAGTGGGATAAACTATAGAGTTTTTGAACACTAACGAATGTGATTTTCTGAAAAATAAAAAAAACGTAAAGTTTGCTTCGTCACGAAGCAATCCTACAAAACACTTCATTTCGGTATTTTCGAAGTCAAATGGCACTATACACGTGTTATAGAAAACAACCACCATAGAACGAATGTGAGTTGTTAATGGTTAACTCTTTTGCAACTCGTGAGACTTTTCAAAAAGAGGAATGAGTGAATCGATGAAAGTGCACTTCCACATTATAGTGGGATAAACTATAGAGTTTTTGAACACTAACGAATGTGATTTACTGAAAAATAAACAAAACGTAAAGTTTGCTTGGTCACCAACCAAACCTACAAAAAACTTCATTTTGGTATTTTCAAGGTTAAATGACACTATAAACGTGTTATAGAAAACAACAACCCTAGAACGAATGTGAATTGGTAATGGTTAACTCTTTTGAAACTACTGAGACTTTTCAAAAAGAGAGAATGAGTGAATCGATGAAAGTGCACTTCCATATTACAGTGGGATAAACTATAGAGTTTTTGAACACTAACGAATGTGATTTTCTGAAAAATAAAAAAAATGTAAAGTTTGCTTGGTCACGAAGCAATCCTACAAAACACTTCATTTCGGTATTTTCGAAGTCAAATGGCACTATAAACGTGTTATAAAAAACAACCACCATAGAACGAATGTGAGTTGGTAATGGTTAACTCTTTTGCAACTCGTGAGACTTTTCAAAAAGAGAGAATGAGTGAATCGATGAAAGTGCACTTCCACATTACAATGGGATAAACTATAGAGTTTTTGAACATTAACGAATGTGATTTTCTGAAAAATAAACAAAACGTAAAGTTTGCTTTGTCACCAAGAAAACCTACAAAAAACTTCATTTTGTTATTTTCGAGGTTAAATAGCACTATAAACGTGTTATAGAAAACAACAACCCTAGAACGAATGTGAATTGGTAATGGTTAACTCTTTTGCAACTCGTGAGACTTTTCAAAAAGAGAGAATAAGTGAATCGATGAAAGTGCACTTCCACATTACAGTGGGATAAACTATAGAGTTTTTGAACACTAACGAATGTGATTTTCTGAAAAATAAAAAAAACGTAAAGTTTGCTTCGTCACGAAGCAATCCTACAAAACACTTCATTTCGGTATTTTCGAAGTCAAATGGCACTATACACGTGTTATAGAAAACAACCACCATAGAACGAATGTGAGTTGGTAATGGTTAACTCTTTTGCAACTCGTGAGACTTTTCAAAAAGAGGAATGAGTGAATCGATGAAAGTGCACTTCCACATTATAGTGGGATAAACTATAGAGTTTTTGAACAGTAACGAATGTGATTTACTGAAAAATAAACAAAACGTAAAGTTTGCTTGGTCACCAACCAAACCTACAAAAAACTTCATTTTGGTATTTTCAAGGTTAAATGACACTATAAACGTGTTATAGAAAACAACAACCCTAGAACGAATGTGAATTGGTAATGGTTAACTCTTTTGAAACTACTGAGACTTTTCAAAAAGAGAGAATGAGTGAATCGATGAAAGTACACTTCTACATTACAATGGGATAAACTATAGAGTTTTTGAACATTAACGAATGTGATTTTCTGAAAAATAAAAAAAACGTAAAGTTTGCTTCGTCACGAAGCAATCCTACAAAACACTTCATTTCGGTATTTTCGAAGTCAAATGGCACTATAAACGTGTTATAAAAAACAACCACCATAGAACGAATGTGAGTTGGTAATGGTTAACTCTTTTGCAACTCGTGAGACTTTTCAAAAAGAGAGAATGAGTGAATCGATGAAAGTGCACTTCCACATTACAATGGGATAAACTATAGAGTTTTTGAACATTAACGAATGTGATTTTCTGAAAAATAAACAAAACGTAAAGTTTGCTTTGTCACCAAGAAAACCTACAAAAAACTTCATTTTGGTATTTTCGAGGTTAAATAGCACTATAAACGTGTTATAGAAAACAACAACCCTAGAACGAATATGAATTGGTAATGGTTAACTCTTTTGCAACTCGTGAGTCTTTTCAAAAAGAGAGAATAAGTGAATCGATGAAAGTGCACTTCCACATTACAGTGGGATAAACTATAGAGTTTTTGAACACTAACGAATGTGATTTTCTGAAAAATAAAAAAAATGTAAAGTTTGCTTCGTCACGAAGCAATCCTACAAAACACTTCATTTCGGTATTTTCGAAGTCAAATGGCACTATACACGTGTTATAGAAAACAACCACCATAGAACGAATGTGAGTTGGTAATGGTTAACTCTTTTGCAACTCGTGAGACTTTTCAAAAAGAGGAATGAGTGAATCGATGAAAGTGCACTTCCACATTATAGTGGGATAAACTATAGAGTTTTTGAACACTAACGAATGTGATTTACTGAAAAATAAACAAAACGTAAAGTTTGCTTGGTCACCAACCAAACCTACAAAAAACTTCATTTTGGTATTTTCAAGGTTAAATGACACTATAAACGTGTTATAGAAAACAACAACCCTAGAACGAATGTGAATTGGTAATGGTTAACTCTTTTGAAACTACTGAGACTTTTCAAAAAGAGAGAATGAGTGAATCGATGAAAGTGCACTTCCATATTACAGTGGGATAAACTATAGAGTTTTTGAACACTAACGAATGTGATTTTCTGAAAAATAAAAAAAATGTAAAGTTTGCTTGGTCACGAAGCAATCCTACAAAACACTTCATTTCGGTATTTTCGTAGTCAAATGGCTCTATAAACGTGTTATAGAAAACAACAACCATAGAACGAATGTGAGTTGGTAATGGTTAACTCTTTTGCAACTCATGAGACTTTTCAAAAAGAGAGAATGAGTGAATCGATAAAAGTACACTTCTACATTACAATGGGATAAACTATAGAGTTTTTGAACATTAACGAATGTGATTTTCTGAAAAATAAACAAAACGTAAAGTTTGCTTTGTCACCAAGAAAACCTACAAAAAACTTCATTTTGGTGTTTTCGAGGTTAAATAGCACTATAAACGTGTTATAGAAAACAACAACCCTAGAACGAATGTGAATTGGTAATGGTTAACTCTTTTGCAACTCGTGAGACTTTTCAAAAAGAGAGAATAAGTGAATCGATGAAAGTGCACTTCCACATTACAGTGGGATAAACTATAGAGTTTTTGAACACTAACGAATGTGATTTTCTGAAAAATAAAAAAAACGTAAAGTTTGCTTCGTCACGAAGCAATCCTACAAAACACTTCATTTCGGTATTTTCGAAGTCAAATGGCACTATAAACGTGTTATAGAAAACAACCACCATAGAACGAATGTGAGTTGGTAATGGTTAACTCTTTTGCAACTCGTGAGACTTTTCAAAAAGAGAGAATGAGTGAATCGATGAAAGTGCACTTCCACATTACAATGGGATAAACTATAGAGTTTTTGAACATTAACGAATGTGATTTTCTGAAAAATAAACAAAACGTAAAGTTTGCTTTGTCACCAAGAAAACCTACAAAAAACTTCATTTTGGTATTTTCGAGGTTAAATAGCACTATAAACGTGTTATAGAAAACAACAACCCTAGAACGAATGTGAATTGGTAATGGTTAACACTTTTGCAACTCGTGAGACTTTTCAAAAAGAGAGAATAAGTGAATCGATGAAAGTGCACTTCCACATTACAGTGGGATAAACTATAGAGTTTTTGAACACTAACGAATGTGATTTTCTGAAAAATAAAAAAAACGTAAAGTTTGCTTCGTCACGAAGCAATGCTACAAAACACTTCATTTCGGTATTTTCGAAGTCAAATGGCACTATACACGTGTTATAGAAAACAACCACCATAGAACGAATGTGAGTTGGTAATGGTTAACTCTTTTGCAACTCGTGAGACTTTTCAAAAAGAGGAATGAGTGAATCGATGAAAGTGCACTTCCACATTATAGTGGGATAAACTATAGAGTTTTTGAACACTAACGAATGTGATTTACTGAAAAATAAACAAAACATAAAGTTTGCTTGGTCACCAACCAAACCTACAAAAAACTTCATTTTGGTATTTTCAAGGTTAAATGACACTATAAACGTGTTATAGAAAACAACAACCCTAGAAAGAATGTGAATTGGTAATGGTTAACTCTTTTGAAACTACTGAGACTTTTCAAAAAGAGAGAATGAGTGAATCGATGAAAGTGCACTTCCATATTACAGTGGGATAAACTATAGAGTTTTTGAACACTAACGAATGTGATTTTCTGAAAAATAAAAAAAATGTAAAGTTTGCTTGGTCACGAAGCAATCCTACAAAACACTTCATTTCGGTATTTTCGAAGTCAAATGGCTCTATAAACGTGTTATAGAAAACAACAACCATAGAACGAATGTGAGTTGGTAATGGTTAACTCTTTTGCAACTCGTGAGACTTTTCAAAAAGAGAGAATGAGTGAATCGATGAAAGTACAATTCTACATTACAATGGGATAAACTATAGAGTTTTTGAACATTAACGAATGTGATTTTCTGAAAAATAAACAAAACGTAAAGTTTGCTTTGTCACCAAGAAAACCTACAAAAAACTTCATTTTGGTATTTTCGAGGTTAAATAGCACTATAAACGTGTTATAGAAAACAACAACCCTAGAACGAATGTGAATTGGTAATGGTTAACTCTTTTGCAACTCGTGAGACTTTTCAAAAAGAGAGAATAAATGAATCGATGAAAGTGCACTTCCACATTACAGTGGGATAAACTATAGAGTTTTTGAACACTAACGAATGTGATTTTCTGAAAAATTAAAAAAAAACGTAAAGTTTGCTTCGTCACGAAGCAATCCTAAAAAACACTTCATTTCGGTATTTTCGAAGTCAAATGGCACTATAAACGTGTTATAGAAAACAACCACCATAGAACGAATGTGAGTTGGTAATGGTTAACTCTTTTTCAACTCGTGAGACTTTTCAAAAAGAGAGAATGAGTGAATCGATGAAAGTGCACTTCCACATTACAATGGGATAAACTATAGAGTTTTTGAACATTAACGAATGTGATTTTCTAAAAAATAAACAAAACGTAAAGTTTGCTTTGTCACCAAGAAAACCTACAAAAAACTTCATTTTGGTATTTTCGAGGTTAAATAGCACTATAAACGTGTTATAGAAAACAACAACCCTAGAACGAATGTGAATTGGTAATGGTTAACTCTTTTGCAACTCGTGAGACTTTTCAAAAAGAGAGAATAAGTGAATCGATGAAAGTGCACTTCCACATTACAGTGGGATAAACTATAGAGTTTTTGAACACTAACGAATGTGATTTTCTGAAAAATAAAAAAAACGTAAAGTTTGCTTCGTCACGAAGCAATCCTACAAAACACTTCATTTTGGTATTTTCGAAGTCAAATGGCACTATACACGTGTTATAGAAAACAACCACCATAGAACGAATGTGAGTTGGTAATGGTTAACTCTTTTGCAACTCGTGAGACTTTTCAAAAAGAGGAATGAGTGAATCGATGAAAGTGCACTTCCACATTATAGTGGGATAAACTATAGAGTTTTTGAACACTAACGAATGTGATTTACTGAAAAATAAACAAAACGTAAAGTTTGCTTGGTCACCAACCAAACCTACAAAAAACTTCATTTTGGTATTTTCAAGGTTAAATGACACTATAAACGTGTTATAGAAAACAACAACCCTAGAACGAATGTGAATTGGTAATGGTTAACTCTTTTGAAACTACTGAGACTTTTCAAAAAGAGAGAATGAGTGAATCGATGAAAGTGCACTTCCATATTACAGTGGGATAAACTATAGAGTTTTTGAACACTAACGAATGTGATTTTCTGAAAAATAAAAAAAATGTAAAGTTTGCTTGGTCACGAAGCAATCCTACAAAACACTTCATTTCGGTATTTTCGAAGTCAAATGGCTCTATAAACGTGTTATAGAAAACAACAACCATAGAACGAATGTGAGTTGGTAATGGTTAACTCTTTTGCAACTCGTGAGACTTTTCAAAAAGAGAGAATGAGTGAATCGATGAAAGTACACTTCTACATTACAATGGGATAAACTATAGAGTTTTTGAACATTAACGAATGTGATTTTCTGAAAAATAAAAAAAACGTAAAGTTTGCTTTGTCACCAAGAAAACCTACAAAAAACTTCATTTTGGTATTTTCGAGGTTAAATAGCACTATAAACGTGTTATAGAAAACAACAACCCTAGAACGAATGTGAATTGGTAATGGTTAACTCTTTTGCAACTCGTGAGACTTTTCAAAAAGAGAGAATAAGTGAATCGATGAAAGTGCACTTCCACATTACAGTGGGATAAACTATAGAGTTTTTGAACACTAACGAATGTGATTTTCTGAAAAATAAAAAAAACGTAAAGTTTGCTTCGTCACGAAGCAATCCTACAAAACACTTCATTTCGGTATTTTCGAAGTCAAATGGCACTATACACGTGTTATAGAAAACAACCACCATAGAACGAATGTGAGTTGGTAATGGTTACCTCTTTTGCAACTCGTGAGACTTTTCAAAAAGAGAGAATGAGTGAATCGATGAAAGTGCACTTCCACATTACAATGGGATAAACTATAGAGTTTTTGAACATTAACGAATGTGATTTTCTGAAAAATAAACAAAACGTAAAGTTTGCTTGGTCACCAACCAAACCTACAAAAAACTTCATTTTGGTATTTTCAAGGTTAAATGACACTATAAACGTGTTATAGAAAACAACAACCCTAGAACGAATGTGAATTGGTAATGGTTAACTCTTTTGAAACTACTGAGACTTTTCAAAAAGAGAGAATGAGTGAATCGATGAAAGTGCACTTCCATATTACAGTGGGACAAACTATTGAGTTTTTGAACACTAACAAATGTGATTTTCTAAAAAATAAACAAAACGTAGAGTTTGCTTTGTCACCAAGCAAACCTACAAAAAACTTCATTTTGGTATTTTCGAGATTAAATGGCACTATAAACGTGTTATAGAAAACAACAACCCTAGAACGAATGTGAATTGGTAATGGTTAACTCTTTTGAAACTACTGAGACTTTTCAAAAAGAGAGAATGAGTGAATCGATGAAAGTGCACTTCCATATTACAGTGGGATAAACTATAGAGTTTTTGAACACTAACGAATGTGATTTTCTAAAAAATAAAAAAAATGTAAAGTTTGCTTGGTCACGAAGCAATCCTACAAAACACTTCATTTCGGTATTTTCGAAGTCAAATGGCTCTATAAACGTGTTATAGAAAACAACAACCATAGAACGAATGTGAGTTGGTAATGGTTAACTCTTTTGCAACTCGTGAGACTTTTCAAAAAGAGAGAATGAGTGAATCGATGAAAGTGCACTTCCACATTACAATGGGATAAACTATAGAGTTTTTGAACATTAACGAATGTGATTTTCTGAAAAATAAACAAAACGTAAAGTTTGCTTTGTCACCAAGAAAACCTACAAAAAACTTCATTTTGGTATTTTCGAGGTTAAATAGCACTATAAACGTGTTATAGAAAACAACAACCCTAGAACGAATATGAATTGGTAATGGTTAACTCTTTTGCAACTCGTGAGTCTTTTCAAAAAGAGAGAATAAGTGAATCGATGAAAGTGCACTTCCACATTACAGTAGGATAAACTATAGAGTTTTTGAACACTAACGAATGTGATTTTCTGAAAAATAAAAAAAATGTAAAGTTTGCTTCGTCACGAAGCAATCCTACAAAACACTTCATTTCGGTATTTTCGAAGTCAAATGGCACTATACACGTGTTATAGAAAACAACCACCATAGAACGAATGTGAGTTGGTAATGGTTAACTCTTTTGCAACTCGTGAGACTTTTCAAAAAGAGGAATGAGTGAATCGATGAAAGTGCACTTCCACATTATAGTGGGATAAACTATAGAGTTTTTGAACACTAACGAATGTGATTTACTGAAAAATAAACAAAACGTAAAGTTTGCTTGGTCACCAACCAAACCTACAAAAAACTTCATTTTGGTATTTTCAAGGTTAAATGACACTATAAACGTGTTATAGAAAACAACAACCCTAGAACGAATGTGAATTGGTAATGGTTAACTCTTTTGAAACTACTGAGACTTTTCAAAAAGAGAGAATGAGTGAATCGATGAAAGTGCACTTCCATATTACAGTGGGATAAACTATAGAGTTTTTGAACACTAACGAATGTGATTTTCTGAAAAATAAAAAAAATGTAAAGTTTGCTTGGTCACGAAGCAATCCTACAAAACACTTCATTTCGGTATTTTCGTAGTCAAATGGCTCTATAAACGTGTTATAGAAAACAACAACCATAGAACGAATGTGAGTTGGTAATGGTTAACTCTTTTGCAACTCATGAGACTTTTCAAAAAGAGAGAATGAGTGAATCGATAAAAGTACACTTCTACATTACAATGGGATAAACTATAGAGTTTTTGAACATTAACGAATGTGATTTTCTGAAAAATAAACAAAACGTAAAGTTTGCTTTGTCACCAAGAAAACCTACAAAAAACTTCATTTTGGTGTTTTCGAGGTTAAATAGCACTATAAACGTGTTATAGAAAACAACAACCCTAGAACGAATGTGAATTGGTAATGGTTAACTCTTTTGCAACTCGTGAGACTTTTCAAAAAGAGAGAATAAGTGAATCGATGAAAGTGCACTTCCACATTACAGTGGGATAAACTATAGAGTTTTTGAACACTAACGAATGTGATTTTCTGAAAAATAAAAAAAACGTAAAGTTTGCTTCGTCACGAAGCAATCCTACAAAACACTTCATTTCGGTATTTTCGAAGTCAAATGGCACTATAAACGTGTTATAGAAAACAACCACCATAGAACGAATGTGAGTTGGTAATGGTTAACTCTTTTGCAACTCGTGAGACTTTTCAAAAAGAGAGAATGAGTGAATCGATGAAAGTGCACTTCCACATTACAATGGGATAAGCTATAGAGTTTTTGAACATTAACGAATGTGATTTTCTGAAAAATAAACAAAACGTAAAGTTTGCTTTGTCACCAAGAAAACCTACAAAAAACTTCATTTTGGTATTTTCGAGGTTAAATAGCACTATAAACGTGTTATAGAAAACAACAACCCTAGAACGAATGTGAATTGGTAATGGTTAACACTTTTGCAACTCGTGAGACTTTTCAAAAAGAGAGAATAAGTGAATCGATGAAAGTGCACTTCCACATTACAGTGGGATAAACTATAGAGTTTTTGAACACTAACGAATGTGATTTTCTGAAAAATAAAAAAAACGTAAAGTTTGCTTCGTCACGAAGCAATGCTACAAAACACTTCATTTCGGTATTTTCGAAGTCAAATGGCACTATACACGTGTTATAGAAAACAACCACCATAGAACGAATGTGAGTTGGTAATGGTTAACTCTTTTGCAACTCGTGAGACTTTTCAAAAAGAGGAATGAGTGAATCGATGAAAGTGCACTTCCACATTATAGTGGGATAAACTATAGAGTTTTTGAACACTAACGAATGTGATTTACTGAAAAATAAACAAAACATAAAGTTTGCTTGGTCACCAACCAAACCTACAAAAAACTTCATTTTGGTATTTTCAAGGTTAAATGACACTATAAACGTGTTATAGAAAACAACAACCCTAGAAAGAATGTGAATTGGTAATGGTTAACTCTTTTGAAACTACTGAGACTTTTCAAAAAGAGAGAATGAGTGAATCGATGAAAGTGCACTTCCATATTACAGTGGGATAAACTATAGAGTTTTTGAACACTAACGAATGTGATTTTCTGAAAAATAAAAAAAATGTAAAGTTTGCTTGGTCACGAAGCAATCCTACAAAACACTTCATTTCGGTATTTTCGAAGTCAAATGGCTCTATAAACGTGTTATAGAAAAAAACAACCATAGAACGAATGTGAGTTGGTAATGGTTAACTCTTTTGCAACTCGTGAGACTTTTCAAAAAGAGAGAATGAGTGAATCGATGAAAGTACAATTCTACATTACAATGGGATAAACTATAGAGTTTTTGAACATTAACGAATGTGATTTTCTGAAAAATAAACAAAACGTAAAGTTTGCTTTGTCACCAAGAAAACCTACAAAAAACTTCATTTTGGTATTTTCGAGGTTAAATAGCACTATAAACGTGTTATAGAAAACAACAACCCTAGAACGAATGTGAATTGGTAATGGTTAACTCTTTTGCAACTCGTGAGACTTTTCAAAAAGAGAGAATAAATGAATCGATGAAAGTGCACTTCCACATTACAGTGGGATAAACTATAGAGTTTTTGAACACTAACGAATGTGATTTTCTGAAAAATTAAAAAAAAACGTAAAGTTTGCTTCGTCACGAAGCAATCCTAAAAAACACTTCATTTCGGTATTTTCGAAGTCAAATGGCACTATAAACGTGTTATAGAAAACAACCACCATAGAACGAATGTGAGTTGGTAATGGTTAACTCTTTTTCAACTCGTGAGACTTTTCAAAAAGAGAGAATGAGTGAATCGATGAAAGTGCACTTCCACATTACAATGGGATAAACTATAGAGTTTTTGAACATTAACGAATGTGATTTTCTAAAAAATAAACAAAACGTAAAGTTTGCTTTGTCACCAAGAAAACCTACAAAAAACTTCATTTTGGTATTTTCGAGGTTAAATAGCACTATAAACGTGTTATAGAAAACAACAACCCTAGAACGAATGTGAATTGGTAATGGTTAACTCTTTTGCAACTCGTGAGACTTTTCAAAAAGAGAGAATAAGTGAATCGATGAAAGTGCACTTCCACATTACAGTGGGATAAACTATAGAGTTTTTGAACACTAACGAATGTGATTTTCTGAAAAATAAAAAAAACGTAAAGTTTGCTTCGTCACGAAGCAATCCTACAAAACACTTCATTTTGGTATTTTCGAAGTCAAATGGCACTATACACGTGTTATAGAAAACAACCACCATAGAACGAATGTGAGTTGGTAATGGTTAACTCTTTTGCAACTCGTGAGACTTTTCAAAAAGAGGAATGAGTGAATCGATGAAAGTGCACTTCCACATTATAGTGGGATAAACTATAGAGTTTTTGAACACTAACGAATGTGATTTACTGAAAAATAAACAAAACGTAAAGTTTGCTTGGTCACCAACCAAACCAACAAAAAACTTCATTTTGGTATTTTCAAGGTTAAATGACACTATAAACGTGTTATAGAAAACAACAACCCTAGAACGAATGTGAATTGGTAATGGTTAACTCTTTTGAAACTACTGAGACTTTTCAAAAAGAGAGAATGAGTGAATCGATGAAAGTGCACTTCCATATTACAGTGGGATAAACTATAGAGTTTTTGAACACTAACGAATGTGATTTTCTGAAAAATAAAAAAAATGTAAAGTTTGCTTGGTCACGAAGCAATCCTACAAAACACTTCATTTCGGTATTTTCGAAGTCAAATGGCTCTATAAACGTGTTATAGAAAACAACAACCATAGAACGAATGTGAGTTGGTAATGGTTAACTCTTTTGCAACTCGTGAGACTTTTCAAAAAGAGAGAATGAGTGAATCGATGAAAGTACACTTCTACATTACAATGGGATAAACTATAGAGTTTTTGAACATTAACGAATGTGATTTTCTGAAAAATAAAAAAAACGTAAAGTTTGCTTTGTCACCAAGAAAACCTACAAAAAACTTCATTTTGGTATTTTCGAGGTTAAATAGCACTATAAACGTGTTATAGAAAACAACAACCCTAGAACGAATGTGAATTGGTAATGGTTAACTCTTTTGCAACTCGTGAGACTTTTCAAAAAGAGAGAATAAGTGAATCGATGAAAGTGCACTTCCACATTACAGTGGGATAAACTATAGAGTTTTTGAACACTAACGAATGTGATTTTCTGAAAAATAAAAAAAACGTAAAGTTTGCTTCGTCACGAAGCAATCCTACAAAACACTTCATTTCGGTATTTTCGAAGTCAAATGGCACTATACACGTGTTATAGAAAACAACCACCATAGAACGAATGTGAGTTGGTAATGGTTACCTCTTTTGCAACTCGTGAGACTTTTCAAAAAGAGGAATGAGTGAATCGATGAAAGTGCACTTCCACATTATAGTGGGATAAACTATAGAGTTTTTGAACACTAACGAATGTGATTTACTGAAAAATAAACAAAACGTAAAGTTTGCTTGGTCACCAACCAAACCTACAAAAAACTTCATTTTGGTATTTTCAAGGTTAAATGACACTATAAACGTGTTATAGAAAACAACAACCCTAGAACGAATGTGAATTGGTAATGGTTAACTCTTTTGAAACTACTGAGACTTTTCAAAAAGAGAGAATGAGTGAATCGATGAAAGTGCACTTCCATATTACAGTGGGACAAACTATTGAGTTTTTGAACACTAACAAATGTGATTTTCTAAAAAATAAACAAAACGTAGAGTTTGCTTTGTCACCAAGCAAACCTACAAAAAACTTCATTTTGGTATTTTCGAGATTAAATGGCACTATAAACGTGTTATAGAAAACAACAACCCTAGAACGAATGTGAATTGGTAATGGTTAACTCTTTTGAAACTACTGAGACTTTTCAAAAAGAGAGAATGAGTGAATCGATGAAAGTGCACTTCCATATTACAGTGGGATAAACTATTGAGTTTTTGAACACTAATTAATGTGATTTTCTAAAAAATAAACAAAACGTAGAGTTTGCTTTGTCACCAAGCAAACCTACAAAAAACTTCATTTTGGTATTTTCGAGATTAAATGGCACTATAAACGTGTTATAAAAAACAACAACCCTAGAACGAATGGGAATTGGTAATGGTTAACTCTTTTGCAACTCGTGAGACTTTTCAAAAAGAGAGAATGAGTGAATCGATGAAAATGCACTTCCACATTACAGTGAGATAAACTATAGAGTTTTTGAACACTAACAAATGTGATTTTCTGAAAAATAAACAAAACGTAAAGTTTGCTTGGTCACCAACAAAACCTACAAAAAACTTCATTTTGGTATTTTCAAGGTTAAATGACATTATAAACGTGTTATAGAAAACAACAACCCTAGAACGAATGTGAATTGGTAATGGTTAACTCTTTTGCAACTCGTGAGACTTTTCAAAAAGAAAGAATGAGTGAATCGATGAAAGTGCACTTCCACATTAAAATGGGATAAACTATAGAGTTTTTGAACACTAACGAATTTGATTTTCTGAAAAATAAACAAAACGTAAAGTTTGCTTTGTCACCATGCAAACCTACAAAAAACTTCATTTTGGTGTTTTCGAAGTCAAATGGCACTATAAACGTGTTATAGAAAACAACAACCCTAGAACGAATGTGAGTTGGTAATGGTTAACTCTTTTACAACTCGTGAGACTTTTCAAAAAGAGAGAATGAGTGAATCAATGAAAGTGCACTTCCACATTACAATGGGATAAACTATAGAGTTTTTGAACACTAACGAATGTGATTTTCTGAAAAATAAACAAAACGTAAAGTTTGCTTGGTCACCAACCAAACTTACAAAAAACTTCATTTTGGTATTTTCGAGGTTAAATGACACTATAAACGTGTTATAGAAAACAACAACCCTAGAACGAATGGGAATTGGTAATGGTTAACTCTTTTGCAACTCGTGAGACTTTTCAAAAAGAGAGAATGAGTGAATCGATGAAAATGCACTTCCACATTACAGTGAGATAAACTATAGAGTTTTTGAACACTAACAAATGTGATTTTCTAAAAAATAAACAAAACGTAAAGTTTGCTTGGTCACCAACAAAACCTACAAAAAACTTCATTTTGGTATTTTCAAGGTTAAATGACATTATAAACGTGTTATAGAAAACAACAACCCTAGAACGAATGTGAATTGGTAATGGTTAACTCTTTTGCAACTCGTGAGACTTTTCAAAAAGAAAGAATGAGTGAATCGATGAAAGTGCACTTCCACATTAAAATGGGATAAACTGTAGAGTTTTTGAACACTAACGAATTTGATTTTCTGAAAAATAAACAAAACGTAAAGTTTGCTTTGTCACCAAGAAAACCTACAAAAAACTTCATTTTGGTATTTTCGAGGTTAAATAGCACTATAAACGTGTTATAGAAAACAACAACCCTAGAACGAATGTGAATTGGTAATGGTTAACTCTTTTGCAACTCGTGAGACTTTTCAAAAAGAGAGAATAAATGAATCGATGAAAGTGCACTTCCACATTACAGTGGGATAAACTATAGAGTTTTTGAACACTAACGAATGTGATTTTCTGAAAAATTAAAAAAAAACGTAAAGTTTGCTTCGTCACGAAGCAATCCTACAAAACACTTCATTTCGGTATTTTCGAAGTCAAATGGCACTATAAACGTGTTATAGAAAACAACCACCATAGAACGAATGTGAGTTGGTAATGGTTAACTCTTTTTCAACTCGTGAGACTTTTCAAAAAGAGAGAATGAGTGAATCGATGAAAGTGCACTTCCACATTACAATGGGATAAACTATAGAGTTTTTGAACATTAACGAATGTGATTTTCTAAAAAATAAACAAAACGTAAAGTTTGCTTTGTCACCAAGAAAACCTACAAAAAACTTCATTTTGGTATTTTCGAGGTTAAATAGCACTATAAACGTGTTATAGAAAACAACAACCCTAGAACGAATGTGAATTGGTAATGGTTAACTCTTTTGCAACTCGTGAGACTTTTCAAAAAGAGAGAATAAGTGAATCGATGAAAGTGCACTTCCACATTACAGTGGGATAAACTATAGAGTTTTTGAACACTAACGAATGTGATTTTCTGAAAAATAAAAAAAACGTAAAGTTTGCTTCGTCACGAAGCAATCCTACAAAACACTTCATTTTGGTATTTTCGAAGTCAAATGGCACTATACACGTGTTATAGAAAACAACCACCATAGAACGAATGTGAGTTGGTAATGGTTAACTCTTTTGCAACTCGTGAGACTTTTCAAAAAGAGGAATGAGTGAATCGATGAAAGTGCACTTCCACATTATAGTGGGATAAACTATAGAGTTTTTGAACACTAACGAATGTGATTTACTGAAAAATAAACAAAACGTAAAGTTTGCTTGGTCACCAACCAAACCTACAAAAAACTTCATTTTGGTATTTTCAAAGTTAAATGACACTATAAACGTGTTATAGAAAACAACAACCTTAGAACGAATGTGAATTGGTAATGGTTAACTCTTTTGAAACTACTGAGACTTTTCAAAAAGAGAGAATGAGTGAATCGATGAAAGTGCACTTCCATATTACAGTGGGATAAACTATAGAGTTTTTGAACACTAACGAATGTGATTTTCTGAAAAATAAAAAAAATGTAAAGTTTGCTTGGTCACGAAGCAATCCTACAAAACACTTCATTTCGGTATTTTCGAAGTCAAATGGCTCTATAAACGTGTTATAGAAAACAACAACCATAGAACGAATGTGAGTTGGTAATGGTTAACTCTTTTGCAACTCGTGAGACTTTTCAAAAAGAGAGAATGAGTGAATCGATGAAAGTACACTTCTACATTACAATGGGATAAACTATAGAGTTTTTGAACATTAACGAATGTGATTTTCTGAAAAATAAAAAAAACGTAAAGTTTGCTTTGTCACCAAGAAAACCTACAAAAAACTTCATTTTGGTATTTTCGAGGTTAAATAGCACTATAAACGTGTTATAGAAAACAACAACCCTAGAACGAATGTGAATTGGTAATGGTTAACTCTTTTGCAACTCGTGAGACTTTTCAAAAAGAGAGAATAAGTGAATCGATGAAAGTGCACTTCCACATTACAGTGGGATAAACTATAGAGTTTTTGAACACTAACGAATGTGATTTTCTGAAAAATAAAAAAAACGTAAAGTTTGCTTCGTCACGAAGCAATCCTACAAAACACTTCATTTCGGTATTTTCGAAGTCAAATGGCACTATACACGTGTTATAGAAAACAACCACCATAGAACGAATGTGAGTTGGTAATGGTTACCTCTTTTGCAACTCGTGAGACTTTTCAAAAAGAGGAATGAGTGAATCGATGAAAGTGCACTTCCACATTATAGTGGGATAAACTATAGAGTTTTTGAACACTAACGAATGTGATTTACTGAAAAATAAACAAAACGTAAAGTTTGCTTGGTCACCAACCAAACCTACAAAAAACTTCATTTTGGTATTTTCAAGGTTAAATGACACTATAAACGTGTTATAGAAAACAACAACCCTAGAACGAATGTGAATTGGTAATGGTTAACTCTTTTGAAACTAATGAGACTTTTCAAAAAGAGAGAATGAGTGAATCGATGAAAGTGCACTTCCATATTACAGTGGGATAAACTATTGAGTTTTTGAACACTAACAAATGTGATTTTCTAAAAAATAAACAAAACGTAGAGTTTGCTTTGTCACCAAGCAAACCTACAAAAAACTTCATTTTGGTATTTTCGAGATTAAATGGCACTATAAACGTGTTATAGAAAACAACAACCCTAGAACGAATGTGAATTGGTAATGGTTAACTCTTTTGAAACTACTGAGACTTTTCAAAAAGAGAGAATGAGTGAATCGATGAAAGTGCACTTCCATATTACAGTGGGATAAACTATTGAGTTTTTGAACACTAACAAATGTGATTTTCTAAAAAATAAACAAAACGTAGAGTTTGTTTTGTCACCAAGCAAACCTACAAAAAACTTCATTTTGGTATTTTCGAGATTAAATGGCACTATAAACGTGTTATAAAAAACAACAACCCTAGAACGAATGGGAATTGGTAATGGTTAACTCTTTTGCAACTCGTGAGACTTTTCAAAAAGAGAGAATGAGTGAATCGATGAAAATGCACTTCCACATTACAGTGAGATAAACTATAGAGTTTTTGAACACTAACAAATGTGATTTTCTGAAAAATAAACAAAACGTAAAGTTTGCTTGGTCACCAACAAAACCTACAAAAAACTTCATTTTGGTATTTTCAAGGTTAAATGACATTATAAACGTGTTATAGAAAACAACAACCCTAGAACGAATGTGAATTGGTAATGGTTAACTCTTTTGCAACTCGTGAGACTTTTCAAAAAGAAAGAATGAGTGAATCGATGAAAGTGCACTTCCACATTAAAATGGGATAAACTATAGAGTTTTTGAACACTAACGAATTTGATTTTCTGAAAAATAAACAAAACGTAAAGTTTGCTTTGTCACCATGCAAACCCACAAAAAACTTCATTTTGGTGTTTTCGAAGTCAAATGGCACTATAAACGTGTTATAGAAAACAACAACCCTAGAACGAATGTGAGTTGGTAATGGTTAACTCTTTTACAACTCGTGAGACTTTTCAAAAAGAGAGAATGAGTGAATCAATGAAAGTGCACTTCCACATTACAATGGGATAAACTATAGAGTTTTTGAACACTAACGAATGTGATTTTCTGAAAAATAAACAAAACGTAAAGTTTGCTTGGTCACCAACCAAACTTACAAAAAACTTCATTTTGGTATTTTCGAGGTTAAATGACACTATAAACGTGTTATAGAAAACAACAACCCTAGAACGAATGGGAATTGGTAATGGTTAACTCTTTTGCAACTCGTGAGACTTTTCAAAAAGAGAGAATGAGTGAATCGATGAAAATGCACTTCCACATTACAGTGAGATAAACTATAGAGTTTTTGAACACTAACAAATGTGATTTTCTAAAAAATAAACAAAACGTAAAGTTTGCTTGGTCACCAACAAAACCTACAAAAAACTTCATTTTGGTATTTTCAAGGTTAAATGACATTATAAACGTGTTATAGAAAACAACAACCCTAGAACGAATGTGAATTGGTAATGGTTAACTCTTTTGCAACTCGTGAGACTTTTCAAAAAGAAAGAATGAGTGAATCGATGAAAGTGCACTTCCACATTAAAATGGGATAAACTGTAGAGTTTTTGAACACTAACGAATTTGATTTTCTGAAAAATAAACAAAACGTAAAGTTTGCTTTGTCACCAAGAAAACCTACAAAAAACTTCATTTTGGTATTTTCGAGGTTAAATAGCACTATAAACGTGTTATAGAAAACAACAACCCTAGAACGAATGTGAATTGGTAATGGTTAACTCTTTTGCAACTCGTGAGACTTTTCAAAAAGAGAGAATAAATGAATCGATGAAAGTGCACTTCCACATTACAGTGGGATAAACTATAGAGTTTTTGAACACTAACGAATGTGATTTTCTGAAAAATTAAAAAAAAACGTAAAGTTTGCTTCGTCACGAAGCAATCCTAAAAAACACTTCATTTCGGTATTTTCGAAGTCAAATGGCACTATAAACGTGTTATAGAAAACAACCACCATAGAACGAATGTGAGTTGGTAATGGTTAACTCTTTTTCAACTCGTGAGACTTTTCAAAAAGAGAGAATGAGTGAATCGATGAAAGTGCACTTCCACATTACAATGGGATAAACTATAGAGTTTTTGAACATTAACGAATGTGATTTTCTAAAAAATAAACAAAACGTAAAGTTTGCTTTGTCACCAAGAAAACCTACAAAAAACTTCATTTTGGTATTTTCGAGGTTAAATAGCACTATAAACGTGTTATAGAAAACAACAACCCTAGAACGAATGTGAATTGGTAATGGTTAACTCTTTTGCAACTCGTGAGACTTTTCAAAAAGAGAGAATAAGTGAATCGATGAAAGTGCACTTCCACATTACAGTGGGATAAACTATAGAGTTTTTGAACACTAACGAATGTGATTTTCTGAAAAATAAAAAAAACGTAAAGTTTGCTTCGTCACGAAGCAATCCTACAAAACACTTCATTTTGGTATTTTCGAAGTCAAATGGCACTATACACGTGTTATAGAAAACAACCACCATAGAACGAATGTGAGTTGGTAATGGTTAACTCTTTTCCAACTCGTGAGACTTTTCAAAAAGAGGAATGAGTGAATCGATGAAAGTGCACTTCCACATTATAGTGGGATAAACTATAGAGTTTTTGAACACTAACGAATGTGATTTACTGAAAAATAAACAAAACGTAAAGTTTGCTTGGTCACCAACCAAACCTACAAAAAACTTCATTTTGGTATTTTCAAGGTTAAATGACACTATAAATGTGTTATAGAAAACAACAACCCTAGAACGAATGTGAATTGGTAATGGTTAACTCTTTTGAAACTACTGAGACTTTTCAAAAAGAGAGAATGAGTGAATCGATGAAAGTGCACTTCCATATTACAGTGGGATAAACTATAGAGTTTTTGAACACTAACGAATGTGATTTTCTGAAAAATAAAAAAAATGTAAAGTTTGCTTGGTCACGAAGCAATCCTACAAAACACTTCATTTCGGTATTTTCGAAGTCAAATGGCTCTATAAACGTGTTATAGAAAACAACAACCATAGAACGAATGTGAGTTGGTAATGGTTAACTCTTTTGCAACTCGTGAGACTTTTCAAAAAGAGAGAATGAGTGAATCGATGAAAGTACACTTCTACATTACAATGGGATAAACTATAGAGTTTTTGAACATTAACGAATGTGATTTTCTGAAAAATAAAAAAAACGTAAAGTTTGCTTTGTCACCAAGAAAACCTACAAAAAACTTCATTTTGGTATTTTCGAGGTTAAATAGCACTATAAACGTGTTATAGAAAACAACAACCCTAGAACGAATGTGAATTGGTAATGGTTAACTCTTTTGCAACTCGTGAGACTTTTCAAAAAGAGAGAATAAGTGAATCGATGAAAGTGCACTTCCACATTACAGTGGGATAAACTATAGAGTTTTTGAACACTAACGAATGTGATTTTCTGAAAAATAAAAAAAACGTAAAGTTTGCTTCGTCACGAAGCAATCCTACAAAACACTTCATTTCGGTATTTTCGAAGTCAAATGGCACTATACACGTGTTATAGAAAACAACCACCATAGAACGAATGTGAGTTGGTAATGGTTACCTCTTTTGCAACTCGTGAGACTTTTCAAAAAGAGGAATGAGTGAATCGATGAAAGTGCACTTCCACATTATAGTGGGATAAACTATAGAGTTTTTGAACACTAACGAATGTGATTTACTGAAAAATAAACAAAACGTAAAGTTTGCTTGGTCACCAACCAAACCTACAAAAAACTTCATTTTGGTATTTTCAAGGTTAAATGACACTATAAACGTGTTATAGAAAACAACAACCCTAGAACGAATGTGAATTGGTAATGGTTAACTCTTTTGAAACTACTGAGACTTTTCAAAAAGAGAGAATGAGTGAATCGATGAAAGTGCACTTCCATATTACAGTGGGATAAACTATTGAGTTTTTGAACACTAACAAATGTGATTTTCTAAAAAATAAACAAAACGTAGAGTTTGCTCTGTCACCAAGCAAACCTACAAAAAACTTCATTTTGGTATTTTCGAGATTAAATGGCACTATAAACGTGTTATAGAAAACAACAACCCTAGAACGAATGTGAATTGGTAATGGTTAACTCTTTTGAAACTACTGAGACTTTTCAAAAAGAGAGAATGAGTGAATCGATGAAAGTGCACTTCCATATTACAGTGGGATAAACTATTGAGTTTTTGAACACTAACAAAGGTGATTTTCTAAAAAATAAACAAAACGTAGAGTTTGCTCTGTCACCAAGCAAACCTACAAAAAACTTCATTTTGGTATTTTCGAGATTAAATGGCACTATAAACGTGTTATAAAAAACAACAACCCTAGAACGAATGGGAATTGGTAATGGTTAACTCTTTTGCAACTCGTGAGACTTTTCAAAAAGAGAGAATGAGTGAATCGATGAAAATGCACTTCCACATTACAGTGAGATAAACTATAGAGTTTTTGAACACTAACAAATGTGATTTTCTGAAAAATAAACAAAACGTAAAGTTTGCTTGGTCACCAACAAAACCTACAAAAAACTTCATTTTGGTATTTTCAAGGTTAAATGACATTATAAACGTGTTATAGAAAACAACAACCCTAGAACGAATGTGAATTGGTAATGGTTAACTCTTTTGCAACTCGTGAGACTTTTCAAAAAGAAAGAATGAGTGAATCGATGAAAGTGCACTTCCACATTAAAATGGGATAAACTATAGAGTTTTTGAACACTAACGAATTTGATTTTCTGAAAAATAAACAAAACGTAAAGTTTGCTTTGTCACCATGCAAACCTACAAAAAACTTCATTTTGGTGTTTTCGAAGTCAAATGGCACTATAAACGTGTTATAGAAAACAACAACCCTAGAACGAATGTGAGTTGGTAATGGTTAACTCTTTTACAACTCGTGAGACTTTTCAAAAAGAGAGAATGAGTGAATCAATGAAAGTGCACTTCCACATTACAATGGGATAAACTATAGAGTTTTTGAACACTAACGAATGTGATTTTCTGAAAAATAAACAAAACGTAAAGTTTGCTTGGTCACCAACCAAACTTACAAAAAACTTCATTTTGGTATTTTCGAGGTTAAATGACACTATAAACGTGTTATAGAAAACAACAACCCTAGAACGAATGGGAATTGGTAATGGTTAACTCTTTTGCAACTCGTGAGACTTTTCAAAAAGAGAGAATGAGTGAATCGATGAAAATGCACTTCCACATTACAGTGAGATAAACTATAGAGTTTTTGAACACTAACAAATGTGATTTTCTAAAAAATAAACAAAACGTAAAGTTTGCTTGGTCACCAACAAAACCTACAAAAAACTTCATTTTGGTATTTTCAAGGTTAAATGACATTATAAACGTGTTATAGAAAACAACAACCCTAGAACGAATGTGAATTGGTAATGGTTAACTCTTTTGCAACTCGTGAGACTTTTCAAAAAGAAAGAATGAGTGAATCGATGAAAGTGCACTTCCACATTAAAATGGGATAAACTGTAGAGTTTTTGAACACTAACGAATTTGATTTTCTGAAAAATAAACAAAACGTAAAGTTTGCTTTGTCACCAAGAAAACCTACAAAAAACTTCATTTTGGTATTTTCGAGGTTAAATAGCACTATAAACGTGTTATAGAAAACAACAACCCTAGAACGAATGTGAATTGGTAATGGTTAACTCTTTTGCAACTCGTGAGACTTTTCAAAAAGAGAGAATAAATGAATCGATGAAAGTGCACTTCCACATTACAGTGGGATAAACTATAGAGTTTTTGAACACTAACGAATGTGATTTTCTGAAAAATTAAAAAAAAACGTAAAGTTTGCTTCGTCACGAAGCAATCCTAAAAAACACTTCATTTCGGTATTTTCGAAGTCAAATGGCACTATAAACGTGTTATAGAAAACAACCACCATAGAACGAATGTGAGTTGGTAATGGTTAACTCTTTTTCAACTCGTGAGACTTTTCAAAAAGAGAGAATGAGTGAATCGATGAAAGTGCACTTCCACATTACAATGGGATAAACTATAGAGTTTTTGAACATTAACGAATGTGATTTTCTAAAAAATAAACAAAACGTAAAGTTTGCTTTGTCACCAAGAAAACCTACAAAAAACTTCATTTTGGTATTTTCGAGGTTAAATAGCACTATAAACGTGTTATAGAAAACAACAACCCTAGAACGAATGTGAATTGGTAATGGTTAACTCTTTTGCAACTCGTGAGACTTTTCAAAAAGAGAGAATAAGTGAATCGATGAAAGTGCACTTCCACATTACAGTGGGATAAACTATAGAGTTTTTGAACACTTACGAATGTGATTTTCTGAAAAATAAAAAAAACGTAAAGTTTGCTTCGTCACGAAGCAATCCTACAAAACACTTCATTTCGGTATTTTCGAAGTCAAATGGCACTATACACGTGTTATAGAAAACAACCACCATAGAACGAATGTGAGTTGGTAATGGTTACCTCTTTTGCAACTCGTGAGACTTTTCAAAAAGAGGAATGAGTGAATCGATGAAAGTGCACTTCCACATTATAGTGGGATAAACTATAGAGTTTTTGAACACTAACGAATGTGATTTACTGAAAAATAAACAAAACGTAAAGTTTGCTTGGTCACCAACCAAACCTACAAAAAACTTCATTTTGGTATTTTCAAGGTTAAATGACACTATAAACGTGTTATAGAAAACAACAACCCTAGAACGAATGTGAATTGGTAATGGTTAACTCTTTTGAAACTACTGAGACTTTTCAAAAAGAGAGAATGAGTGAATCGATGAAAGTGCACTTCCATATTACAGTGGGATAAACTATTGAGTTTTTGAACACTAACAAATGTGATTTTCTAAAAAATAAACAAAACGTAGAGTTTGCTCTGTCACCAAGCAAACCTACAAAAAACTTCATTTTGGTATTTTCGAGATTAAATGGCACTATAAACGTGTTATAGAAAACAACAACCCTAGAACGAATGTGAATTGGTAATGGTTAACTCTTTTGAAACTACTGAGACTTTTCAAAAAGAGAGAATGAGTGAATCGATGAAAGTGCACTTCCATATTACAGTGGGATAAACTATTGAGTTTTTGAACACTAACAAATGTGATTTTCTAAAAAATAAACAAAACGTAGAGTTTGCTCTGTCACCAAGCAAACCTACAAAAAACTTCATTTTGGTATTTTCGAGATTAAATGGCACTATAAACGTGTTATAAAAAACAACAACCCTAGAACGAATGGGAATTGGTAATGGTTAACTCTTTTGCAACTCGTGAGACTTTTCAAAAAGAGAGAATGAGTGAATCGATGAAAATGCACTTCCACATTACAGTGAGATAAACTATAGAGTTTTTGAACACTAACAAATGTGATTTTCTGAAAAATAAACAAAACGTAAAGTTTGCTTGGTCACCAACAAAACCTACAAAAAACTTCATTTTGGTATTTTCAAGGTTAAATGACATTATAAACGTGTTATAGAAAACAACAACCCTAGAACGAATGTGAATTGGTAATGGTTAACTCTTTTGCAACTCGTGAGACTTTTCAAAAAGAAAGAATGAGTGAATCGATGAAAGTGCACTTCCACATTAAAATGGGATAAACTATAGAGTTTTTGAACACTAACGAATTTGATTTTCTGAAAAATAAACAAAACGTAAAGTTTGCTTTGTCACCATGCAAACCTACAAAAAACTTCATTTTGGTGTTTTCGAAGTCAAATGGCACTATAAACGTGTTATAGAAAACAACAACCCTAGAACGAATGTGAGTTGGTAATGGTTAACTCTTTTACAACTCGTGAGACTTTTCAAAAAGAGAGAATGAGTGAATCAATGAAAGTGCACTTCCACATTACAATGGGATAAACTATAGAGTTTTTGAACACTAACGAATGTGATTTTCTGAAAAATAAACAAAATGTAAAGTTTGCTTGGTCACCAACCAAACTTACAAAAAACTTCATTTTGGTATTTTCGAGGTTAAATGACACTATAAACGTGTTATAGAAAACAACAACCCTAGAACGAATGGGAATTGGTAATGGTTAACTCTTTTGCAACTCGTGAGACTTTTCAAAAAGAGAGAATGAGTGAATCGATGAAAATGCACTTCCACATTACAGTGAGATAAACTATAGAGTTTTTGAACACTAACAAATGTGATTTTCTAAAAAATAAACAAAACGTAAAGTTTGCTTGGTCACCAACAAAACCTACAAAAAACTTCATTTTGGTATTTTCAAGGTTAAATGACATTATAAACGTGTTATAGAAAACAACAACCCTAGAACGAATGTGAATTGGTAATGGTTAACTCTTTTGCAACTCGTGAGACTTTTCAAAAAGAAAGAATGAGTGAATCGATGAAAGTGCACTTCCACATTAAAATGGGATAAACTGTAGAGTTTTTGAACACTAACGAATTTGATTTTCTGAAAAATAAACAAAATGTAAAGTTTGCTTTGTCACCATGCAAACCTACAAAAAACTTCATTTTGGTGTTTTCGAAGTCAAATGGCACTCTAAACGTGTTATAGAAAACAACAACCCTAGAACGAATGTGAGTTGGTAATGGTTAACTCTTTTACAACTCGTGAGACTTTTCAAAAAGAGAGAATGAGTGAATCAATGAAAGTGCACTTCCACATTACAGTGGGATAAACTATAGAGTTTTTGAACACTAACGAATGTGTTTTTCTTAAAAATAAACAAAACGTAAAGTTTGCTTGGTCACCAACCAAACTTACAAAAAACTTAATTTTGGTATTTTCGAGGTTAAATGACACTATAAACGTGTTATAGAAAACAACAACCCTAGAACGAATGTGAATTGGTAATGGTTAACTCTTTTGAAAGTATTGAGACTTTTCAAAAAAAAAAAGAGAATGAGTGAATCGATAAAAGGGCACTTCCACATTACAGTGAGATAAAATATAGAGTTTTTGAACACTAACGAATGTGATTTTCTGAAAAATAAACAAAACGTAAAGTTTGCATGGTCACCAACAAAACCTACAAAAAACTTCATTTTGGTATTTTCAAGGTTAAATGACACTATAAACGTGTTATAGAAAACAACAACCCTAGAACGAATGTGAATTGGTAATGGTTAACTCTTTTGAAACTACTAAGACTTTTCAAAAAGAGAGAATGAGTGAATCGATGAAAGTGCACTTCCATATTACAGTGGGATAAACTATAGAGTTTTTGAACACTAACAAATGTGATTTTCTAAAAAATAAACAAAACGTAGAGTTTGCTTTGTCACCAAGCAACCCTACAAAAAACTTCATTTTGGTATTTTCGAGGTTAAATGGCACTATAAACGTGTTATAGAAAACAACAACCCTAGAACGAATGTGAATTGGTAATGGTTAACTCTTTTGCAACTCGTGAGACTTTTCAAAAAGAGAGAATGAGTGAATCGATGAAAATGCACTTCCACATTACAGTGAGATAAACTATAGAGTTTCTGAACACTAACAAATGTGATTTTCTGAAAAATAAACAAAACGTAATGTTTGTTTGGTCACCAACCAAACCTACAAAAAACTTCATTTTGGTATTTTCGAGGTTAAATGACACTATAAACGTGTTATAGAAAACAACAACCCTAGAACGAATGTGAATTGGTAATGGTTAACTCTTTTGAAACTATTGAGACTTTTAAAAAAAAAAAAAAGAATGAGTGAATCGATGAAAGGGCACTTCCACATTACAGTGGGTTAAACTATAGTGTTTTTGAACACAAACAAATGTGATTTTCTGAAAAATAAAAAAAACGTAAAGTTCGGTTGGTCACGAAGCAATCCTACAAAACACTTCATTTTGGTGTTTTCGAAGTCAAATGGCACTATAAACGTGTTATAGAAAACAACAACCCTAGAACGAATGTGAGTTGGTAATGGTTAACTCTTTTACAACTCGTGAGACTTTTCAAAAAGAGAGAATGAGTGAATCAATGAAAGTGCACTTCCACATTACACTGGGATAAACTATAGAGTTTTTGAACACTAACGAATGTGATTTTCTGAAAAATAAACAAAACGTAAAGTTTGCTTGGTCACCAACCAAACTTACAAAAAACTTCATTTTGGTATTTTCGAGGTTAAATGACACTATAAACGTGTTATAGAAAACAACATCCCCAGAACGAATGTGAATTGGTAATGGTTAACTCTTTTGACACTATTGAGATTTTTCAAAAAAAAAAAGAGAATGAGTGAATCGATGAAAGGGCACTTCCACATTACAGTGGGATAAACTATAGAGTTTTTGAACACTAACGAATGTGATTTTCTGAAAAATAAACAAAACTTAAAGTTTGCTTTGTCACCATGCAAACCTACAAAAAACTTCATTTTGGTATTTTCGAGGTTAAATGACACTATAAACGTGTTATAGAAAACAACAACCATAGAACGAATATGAGTTGGTAATGGTTAACTCTTTTGCAACTCGTTATACTTTTCAAAAACAGAGAATGAGTGAATCGATGAAACTGCAGTTCCACATTACAGTGGGATAAACTGTAGAGTTTTTGAACACTAACGAATGTGATTTTCTGAAAAATAAACAAAACTTAAAGTTTGCTTGGTCACCAAGGAAACCTACAAAAAACTTCATTTTGGTATTTTCGAGGTTAAATGGCACTATAAACGTGTTATAGAAAACAACAACCCTAGAACGAATGTGAATTGGTAATGGTTAACTCTTTTGAAACTATTGAGACTTTTCAAAAAAAAAAAGAGAATGAGTGAATCGATGAAAGGGCACTTCCACATTACAGTGAGATAAACTATAGAGTTTTTGAACACTAACAAATGTGATTTTCTGAAAAATAAACAAAACGTAAAGTTCGGTTGATCACGAAGCAATCCTACAAAACACTTCATTTTAGTGTTTTCGAAGTCAAATGGCACTATAAACGTGTTATAGAAAACAACAACCCTAGAACGAATGTGAATTGGTAATGGTTAACTCTTTTGCAACTCGTGAGACTTTTAAAAAAGAGAGAATGAGTGAATCGATGAAAGTGCACTTCCACATTACAGTGGGATAAACTATAGAGTTTTTGAACACTAACAAATGTGATTTTCTGAAAAATAAACAAAACGTAAAGTTTGCTTGGTCACCAACAAAACCTACAAAAAATTTCATTTTGGTATTTTCAAGGTTAAATGACACTATAAACGTGTTATAGAAAACAACAACCCTAGAACAAATGTGAATTGGTAATGGTTAACTCTTTTGCAACTCGTGAGACTTTTCAAAAAGAGAGAATGAGTGAATCGATGAAAGTGCACTTCCACATTACAATGGGATAAACTATAGAGTTTTTGAACATTAACGAATGTAATTTTCTGAAAAATAAACAAAACGTAAAGTTTGCTTTGTCACCAAGCAAACCTACAAAAAACTTCATTTTGGTATTTTCGAGGTTAAATGACACTATAAACGTGTTATAGAAAACAACAACCCTAGAACAAATGTGAATTGGTAATGGTTAACTCTTTTGCAACTCGTGAGACTTTTCAAAAAGAGAGAATAAGTGAATCGATGAAAGTGCACTTCCACATTACAGTGGGATAAACTATAGAGTTTTTGAACACTAACAAATGTGATTTTCTGAAAAATAAACAAAACGTAAAGTTTGCTTGGTCACCAACAAAACCTACAAAAAACTTCATTTTGGTATTTTCCAGGTTAAATGACACTATAAACGTGTTATAGAAAACAACAACCCTAGAACGAATGTGAATTGGTAATGGTTAACTCTTTTGCAACTCGTGAGACTTTTCAAAAAGAAAGAATGAGTGAATCGATGAGAGTGCACTTCCACATTACAGTGGGATAAACTATAGAGTTTTTGAACACTAACGAATGTGATTTTCTGAAAAATAAACAAAACGTAAAGTTTGCTTGGTCACCAACCAAACTTACAAAAAACTTCATTTTGGTATTTTCGAGGTTAAATGACACTATAAACGTGTTATAGAAAACAACAACCCTAGAACGAATGTGAATTGGTAATGGTTAACTCTTTTGAAACTATAGAGACTTTTCAAAAAAAAAAAGAGAATGAGTGAATCGATGAAAGGGCACTTCCACATTACAGTGGGATAAACTATAGAGTTTTTGAACACTAACGAATGTGATTTTCTGAAAAATAAACAAAACGTAAAGTTTGCTTTGTCACCATGCAAACCTACAAAAAACTTCATTTTGGTGTTTTCGAAGTCAAATGGCACTATAAACGTGTTATAGAAAACAACAACCCTAGAACGAATGTGAGTTGGTAATGGTTAACTCTTTTTCAACTCGTGAGACTTTTCAAAAAGAGAGAATGAGTGAATCAATGAAAGTGCACTTCCACATTACAATGGGATAAACTATAGAGTTTTTGAACATTAACGAATGTGATTTTCTAAAAAATAAACAAAACGTAAAGTTTGCTTTGTCACCAAGCAAACCTACAAAAAACTTCATTTTGGTATTTTCGAGGTTAAATGACACTATAAACGTGTTATAAAAAACAACAACCCTAGAACAAATGTGAATTGGTAATGGTTAACTCTTTTGCAACTCGTGAGACTTTTCAAAAAGAGAGAATGAGTGAATCGATGAAAGTGCACTTCCACTTTACAATGGGATAAACTATAGAGTTTTTGAACACTAACGAATGTGATTTTCTGAAAAATAAACAAAACGTAAAGTTTGCTTGGTCACCAACCAAACTTACAAAAAACTTCATTTTGGAATTTTCGAGGTTAAATGACACTATAAACGTGTTATAGAAAACGTAAAGTTTGCTTTGTCACCAAGGAAACCTACAAAAAACTTTATTTTGGTATTTTCGAGGTTAAATGACACTATAAACGTGTTATAGAAAACAACAACCCTAGAACGAATGTGAATTGGTAATGGTTAACTCTTTTGAAACTATTGAGACTTTTCAAAAAAAAAAGAGAATGAGTGAATCGATGAAAGGGCACTTCCACATTACAGTGAGATAAACTATAGAGTTTTTGAACACTAACAAATGTGATTTTCTGAAAAATAAACAAAACGTAAAGTTCGGTTGATCACGAAGCAATCCTACAAAACACTTCATTTTAGTGTTTTCGAAGTCAAATGGCACTATAAACGTGTTATAGAAAACAACAACCCTAGAACGAATGTGAATTGGTAATGGTTAACTCTTTTGCAACTCGTGAGACTTTTAAAAAAGAGAGAATGAGTGAATCGATGAAAGTGCACTTCCACATTACAGTGGGATAAACTATAGAGTTTTTGAACACTAACGGATGTGATTTTCTGAAAAATAAACAAAACGTAAAGTTTGCTTGGTCACCAACAAAACCTACAAAAAACTTCATTTTGGTATTTTCAAGGTTAAATGACACTATAAACGTGTTATAGAAAACAACAACCCTAGAACAAATGTGAATTGGTAATGGTTAACTCTTTTGCAACTCGTGAGACTTTTCAAAAAGAGAGAATGAGTGAATCGATGAAAGTGCACTTCCACATTACAATGGGATAAACTATAGAGTTTTTGAACATTAACGAATGTGATTTTCTGAAAAATAAACAAAACGTAAAGTTTGCTTTGTCACCAAGCAAACCTACAAAAAACTTCATTTTGGTATTTTCGAGGTTAAATGACACTATAAACGTGTTATAGAAAACAACAACCCTAGAACAAATGTGAATTGGTAATGGTTAACTCTTTTGCAACTCGTGAGACTTTTCAAAAAGAGAGAATAAGTGAATCGATGAAAGTGCACTTCCACATTACAGTGGGATAAACTATAGAGTTTTTGAACACTAACGAATGTGATTTTCTGAAAAATAAACAAAACGTAAAGTTTGCTTGGTCACCAACCAAACTTACAAAAAACTTCATTTTGGTATTTTCGAGGTTAAATGACACTATAAACGTGTTATAGAAAACAACAACCCTAGAACGAATGTGAATTGGTAATGGTTAACTCTTTTGCAACTCGTGAGACTTTTCAAAAAGAGAGAATGAGTGAATCGATGAAAGTGCACTTCCACATTACAATGGGATAAACTATAGAGTTTTTGAACATTAACGAATGTGATTTTCTGAAAAATAAACAAAACGTAAAGTTTGCTTTGTCACCAAGCAAACCTACAAAAAACTTCATTTTGGTATTTTCGAGGTTAAAATGACACTATAAACGTGTTATAGAAAACAACAACCCTAGAACATTTGTGAATTGGTTATGGTTAACTCTTTTGCAACTCGTGAGACTTTTCAAAAAGAGAGAATAAGTGAATCGATGAAAGTGCACTTCCACATTACAGTGGGATAAACTATAGAGTTTTTGAACACTAACGAATGTGATTTTCTGAAAAATAAACAAAACGTAAAGTTTGCTTGGTCACCAACCAAACTTACAAAAAACTTCATTTTGGTATTTTCGAGGTTAAATGACACTATAAACGTGTTATAGAAAACAACAACCCTAGAACGAATGTGAATTGGTAATGGTTAACTCTTTTGAAACTATTGAGACTTTTCAAAAAAAAGAGAGAATGAGTGAATCGATGAAAGGGCACTTCCACATTACAGTGGGATAAACTATAGAGTTTTTGAACACTAACGAATGTGATTTTCTGAAAAATAAACAAAACGTAAAGTTTGCTTTGTCACCATGCAAACCTACAAAAAACTTCATTTTGGTATTTTCGAGGTTAAATGGCACTATAAACGTGTTATAGAAAACAATAACCCTAGAACGAATGTGAGTTGGTAATGGTTAACTCTTTTGCAACTCGTTATACTTTTCAAAAACAGAGAATGAGTGAATCGATAAAAGTGCACTTCCACATTACAGTGGGATAAACTGTAGAGTTTTTGAACACTAACGAATGTGATTTTCTGAAAAATAAACAAAACTTAAAGTTTGCTTGTTCACCAAGGAAACCTACAAAAAACTTCATTTTGGTATTTTCGAGGTTAAATGGCACTATAAACGTGTTATAGAAAACAACAACCCTAGAACGAATGTGAATTGGTAATGGTTAACTCTTTTGCAACTCGTGAGACTTTTCAAAAAGAGAGAATGAGTGAATCGATGAAAATGCACTTCCACATGACAGTGAGATAAACTATAGAGTTTTTGAACACTAACAAATGTGATTTTCTGAAAAATAAACAAAACGTAAAGTTTGCTTGGTCACCAACAAAACCTACAAAAAACTTCATTTTGGTATTTTCAAGGTTAAATGACACTATAAACGTGTTATAAAAAACAACAACCCTAGAACAAATGTGAATTGGTAATGGTTAACTCTTTTGCAACTCGTGAGACTTTTCAAAAAGAGAGAATGAGTGAATCGATGAAAGTGCACTTCCACTTTACAATGGGATAAACTATAGAGTTTTTGAACACTAACGAATGTGATTTTCTGAAAAATAAACAAAACGTAAAGTTTGCTTGGTCACCAACCAAACTTACAAAAAACTTAATTTTGGTATTTTCGAGGTTAAATGACACTATAAACGTGTTATAGAAAACAACAACCCTAGAACGAATGTGAATTGGTAATGGTTAACTCTTTTGAAAGTATTGAGACTTTTCAAAAAAAAAAAGAGAATGAGTGAATCGATAAAAGGGCACTTCCACATTACAGTGAGATAAAATATAGAGTTTTTGAACACTAACGAATGTGATTTTCTGAAAAATAAACAAAACGTAAAGTTTGCATGGTCACCAACAAAACCTACAAAAAACTTCATTTTGGTATTTTCGAGGTTAAAATGACACTATAAACGTGTTATAGAAAACAACAACCCTAGAACATTTGTGAATTGGTTATGGTTAACTCTTTTGCAACTCGTGAGACTTTTCAAAAAGAGAGAATAAGTGAATCGATGAAAGTGCACTTCCACATTACAGTGGGATAAACTATAGAGTTTTTGAACACTAACGAATGTGATTTTCTGAAAAATAAACAAAACGTAAAGTTTGCTTGGTCACCAACCAAACTTACAAAAAACTTCATTTTGGTATTTTCGAGGTTAAATGACACTATAAACGTGTTATAGAAAACAACAACCCTAGAACGAATTTGAATTGGTAATGGTTAACTCTTTTGAAACTACTGAGACTTTTCAAAAAGAGAGAATGAGTGAATCGATGAAAGTGCACTTCCATATTACAGTGGGATAAACTATAGAGTTTTTGAACACTAACGAATGTGATTTTCTGAAAAATAAAAAAAATGTAAAGTTTGCTTGGTCACGAAGCAATCCTACAAAACACTTCATTTCGGTATTTTCGAAGTCAAATGGCTCTATAAACGTGTTATAGAAAACAACAACCATAGAACGAATGTGAGTTGGTAATGGTTAACTCTTTTGCAACTCGTGAGACTTTTCAAAAAGAGAGAATGAGTGAATCGATGAAAGTACACTTCTACATTACAATGGGATAAACTATAGAGTTTTTGAACATTAACGAATGTGACTTTCTGAAAAATAAAAAAAACGTAAAGTTTGCTTTGTCACCAAGAAAACCTACAAAAAACTTCATTTTGGTATTTTCGAGGTTAAATAGCACTATAAACGTGTTATAGAAAACAACAACCCTAGAACGAATGTGAATTGGTAATGGTTAACTCTTTTGCAACTCGTGAGACTTTTCAAAAAGAGAGAATAAGTGAATCGATGAAAGTGCACTTCCACATTACAGTGGGATAAACTATAGAGTTTTTGAACACTAACGAATGTGATTTTCTGAAAAATAAAAAAAACGTAAAGTTTGCTTCGTCACGAAGCAATCCTACAAAACACTTCATTTCGGTATTTTCGAAGTCAAATGGCACTATACACGTGTTATAGAAAACAACCACCATAGAACGAATGTGAGTTGGTAATGGTTACCTCTTTTGCAACTCGTGAGACTTTTCAAAAAGAGGAATGAGTGAATCGATGAAAGTGCACTTCCACATTATAGTGGGATAAACTATAGAGTTTTTGAACACTAACGAATGTGATTTACTGAAAAATAAACAAAACGTAAAGTTTGCTTGGTCACCAACCAAACCTACAAAAAACTTCATTTTGGTATTTTCAAGGTTAAATGACACTATAAACGTGTTATAGAAAACAACAACCCTAGAACGAATGTGAATTGGTAATGGTTAACTCTTTTGAAACTACTGAGACTTTTCAAAAAGAGAGAATGAGTGAATCGATGAAAGTGCACTTCCATATTACAGTGGGATAAACTATTGAGTTTTTGAACACTAACAAATGTGATTTTCTAAAAAATAAACAAAACGTAGAGTTTGCTCTGTCACCAAGCAAACCTACAAAAAACTTCATTTTGGTATTTTCGAGATTAAATGGCACTATAAACGTGTTATAGAAAACAACAACCCTAGAACGAATGTGAATTGGTAATGGTTAACTCTTTTGAAACTACTGAGACTTTTCAAAAAGAGAGAATGAGTGAATCGATGAAAGTGCACTTCCATATTACAGTGGGATAAACTATTGAGTTTTTGAACACTAACAAATGTGATTTTCTAAAAAATAAACAAAACGTAGAGTTTGCTTTGTCACCAAGCAAACCTACAAAAAACTTCATTTTGGTATTTTCGAGATTAAATGGCACTATAAACGTGTTATAAAAAACAACAACCCTAGAACGAATGGGAATTGGTAATGGTTAACTCTTTTGCAACTCGTGAGACTTTTCAAAAAGAGAGAATGAGTGAATCGATGAAAATGCACTTCCACATTACAGTGAGATAAACTATAGAGTTTTTGAACACTAACAAATGTGATTTTCTGAAAAATAAACAAAACGTAAAGTTTGCTTGGTCACCAACAAAACCTACAAAAAACTTCATTTTGGTATTTTCAAGGTTAAATGACATTATAAACGTGTTATAGAAAACAACAACCCTAGAACGAATGTGAATTGGTAATGGTTAACTCTTTTGCAACTCGTGAGACTTTTCAAAAAGAAAGAATGAGTGAATCGATGAAAGTGCACTTCCACATTAAAATGGGATAAACTATAGAGTTTTTGAACACTAACGAATGTGATTTTCTGAAAAATAAACAAAATGTAAAGTTTGCTTGGTCACCAACCAAACTTACAAAAAACTTCATTTTGGTATTTTCGAGGTTAAATGACACTATAAACGTGTTATAGAAAACAACAACCCTAGAACGAATGGGAATTGGTAATGGTTAACTCTTTTGCAACTCGTGAGACTTTTCAAAAAGAGAGAATGAGTGAATCGATGAAAATGCACTTCCACATTACAGTGAGATAAACTATAGAGTTTTTGAACACTAACAAATGTGATTTTCTAAAAAATAAACAAAACGTAAAGTTTGCTTGGTC
Organism: Galeopsis tetrahit; assembly: GCA_963675135.1. Lineage (NCBI taxonomy): Eukaryota > Viridiplantae > Streptophyta > Magnoliopsida > Lamiales > Lamiaceae > Galeopsis > Galeopsis tetrahit. Next base: position 40,324,496 of record OY776122.1, read on the forward strand.
ACCAACAAAACCTACAAAAAACTTCATTTTGGTATTTTCAAGGTTAAATGACATTATAAACGTGTTATAGAAAACAACAACCCTAGAACGAATGTGAATTGGTAATGGTTAACTCTTTTGCAACTCGTGAGACTTTTCAAAAAGAAAGAATGAGTGAATCGATGAAAGTGCACTTCCACATTAAAATGGGATAAACTGTAGAGTTTTTGAACACTAACGAATTTGATTTTCTGAAAAATAAACAAAACGTAAAGTTTGCTTTGTCACCATGCAAACCTACAAAAAACTTCATTTTGGTGTTTTCGAAGTCAAATGGCACTCTAAACGTGTTATAGAAAACAACAACCCTAGAACGAATGTGAGTTGGTAATGGTTAACTCTTTTACAACTCGTGAGAATTTTCAAAAAGAGAGAATGAGTGAATCAATGAAAGTGCACTTCCACATTACAGTGGGATAAACTATAGAGTTTTTGAACACTAACGAATGTGTTTTTCTTAAAAATAAACAAAACGTAAAGTTTGCTTGGTCACCAACCAAACTTACAAAAAACTTAATTTTGGTATTTTCGAGGTTAAATGACACTATAAACGTGTTATAGAAAACAACAACCCTAGAACGAATGTGAATTGGTAATGGTTAACTCTTTTGAAAGTATTGAGACTTTTCAAAAAAAAAAAGAGAATGAGTGAATCGATAAAAGGGCACTTCCACATTACAGTGAGATAAAATATAGAGTTTTTGAACACTAACGAATGTGATTTTCTGAAAAATAAACAAAACGTAAAGTTTGCATGGTCACCAACAAAACCTACAAAAAACTTCATTTTGGTATTTTCAAGGTTAAATGACACTATAAACGTGTTATAGAAAACAACAACCCTAGAACGAATGTGAATTGGTAATGGTTAACTCTTTTGAAACTACTAAGACTTTTCAAAAAGAGAGAATGAGTGAATCGATGAAAGTGCACTTCCATATTACAGTGGGATAAACTATAGAGTTTTTGAACACTAACAAATGTGATTTTCCAAAAAATAAACAAAACGTAGAGTTTGCTTTGTCACCAAGCAACCCTACAAAAAACTTCATTTTGGTATTTTCGAGGTTAAATGGCACTATAAACGTGTTATAGAAAACAACAACCCTAGAACGAATGTGAATTGGTAATGGTTAACTCTTTTGCAACTCGTGAGACTTTTCAAAAAGAGAGAATGAGTGAATCGATGAAAATGCACTTCCACATTACAGTGAGATAAACTATAGAGTTTCTGAACACTAACAAATGTGATTTTCTGAAAAATAAACAAAACGTAATGTTTGTTTGGTCACCAACCAAACCTACAAAAAACTTCATTTTGGTATTTTCGAGGTTAAATGACACTATAAACGTGTTATAGAAAACAACAACCCTAGAACGAATGTGAATTGGTAATGGTTAACTCTTTTGAAACTACTGAGACTTTTCAAAAAGAGAGAATGAGTGAATCGATGAAAGTGCACTTCCATATTACAGTGGGATAAACTATAGAGTTTTTGAACACTAACGAATGTGATTTTCTGAAAAATAAAAAAAATGTAAAGTTTGCTTGGTCACGAAGCAATCCTACAAAACACTTCATTTCGGTATTTTCGAAGTCAAATGGCTCTATAAACGTGTTATAGAAAACAACAACCATAGAACGAATGTGAGTTGGTAATGGTTAACTCTTTTGCAACTCGTGAGACTTTTCAAAAAGAGAGAATGAGTGAATCGATGAAAGTACACTTCTACATTACAATGGGATAAACTATAGAGTTTTTGAACATTAACGAATGTGACTTTCTGAAAAATAAAAAAAACGTAAAGTTTGCTTTGTCACCAAGAAAACCTACAAAAAACTTCATTTTGGTATTTTCGAGGTTAAATAGCACTATAAACGTGTTATAGAAAACAACAACCCTAGAACGAATGTGAATTGGTAATGGTTAACTCTTTTGCAACTCGTGAGACTTTTCAAAAAGAGAGAATAAGTGAATCGATGAAAGTGCACTTCCACATTACAGTGGGATAAACTATAGAGTTTTTGAACACTAACGAATGTGATTTTCTGAAAAATAAAAAAAACGTAAAGTTTGCTTCGTCACGAAGCAATCCTACAAAACACTTCATTTCGGTATTTTCGAAGTCAAATGGCACTATACACGTGTTATAGAAAACAACCACCATAGAACGAATGTGAGTTGGTAATGGTTACCTCTTTTGCAACTCGTGAGACTTTTCAAAAAGAGGAATGAGTGAATCGATGAAAGTGCACTTCCACATTATAGTGGGATAAACTATAGAGTTTTTGAACACTAACGAATGTGATTTACTGAAAAATAAACAAAACATAAAGTTTGCTTGGTCACCAACCAAACCTACAAAAAACTTCATTTTGGTATTTTCAAGGTTAAATGACACTATAAACGTGTTATAGAAAACAACAACCCTAGAAAGAATGTGAATTGGTAATGGTTAACTCTTTTGAAACTACTGAGACTTTTCAAAAAGAGAGAATGAGTGAATCGATGAAAGTGCACTTCCATATTACAGTGGGATAAACTATAGAGTTTTTGAACACTAACGAATGTGATTTTCTGAAAAATAAAAAAAATGTAAAGTTTGCTTGGTCACGAAGCAATCCTACAAAACACTTCATTTCGGTATTTTCGAAGTCAAATGGCTCTATAAACGTGTTATAGAAAACAACAACCATAGAACGAATGTGAGTTGGTAATGGTTAACTCTTTTGCAACTCGTGAGACTTTTCAAAAAGAGAGAATGAGTGAATCGATGAAAGTACACTTCTACATTACAATGGGATAAACTATAGAGTTTTTGAACATTAACGAATGTGACTTTCTGAAAAATAAAAAAAACGTAAAGTTTGCTTTGTCACCAAGAAAACCTACAAAAAACTTCATTTTGGTATTTTCGAGGTTAAATAGCACTATAAACGTGTTATAGAAAACAACAACCCTAGAACGAATGTGAATTGGTAATGGTTAACTCTTTTGCAACTCGTGAGACTTTTCAAAAAGAGAGAATAAGTGAATCGATGAAAGTGCACTTCCACATTACAGTGGGATAAACTATAGAGTTTTTGAACACTAACGAATGTGATTTTCTGAAAAATAAAAAAAACGTAAAGTTTGCTTCGTCACGAAGCAATCCTACAAAACACTTCATTTCGGTATTTTCGAAGTCAAATGGCACTATACACGTGTTATAGAAAACAACCACCATAGAACGAATGTGAGTTGGTAATGGTTACCTCTTTTGCAACTCGTGAGACTTTTCAAAAAGAGGAATGAGTGAATCGATGAAAGTGCACTTCCACATTATAGTGGGATAAACTATAGAGTTTTTGAACACTAACGAATGTGATTTACTGAAAAATAAACAAAACGTAAAGTTTGCTTGGTCACCAACCAAACCTACAAAAAACTTCATTTTGGTATTTTCAAGGTTAAATGACACTATAAACGTGTTATAGAAAACAACAACCCTAGAACGAATGTGAATTGGTAATGGTTAACTCTTTTGAAACTACTGAGACTTTTCAAAAAGAGAGAATGAGTGAATCGATGAAAGTGCACTTCCATATTACAGTGGGATAAACTATTGAGTTTTTGAACACTAACAAATGTGATTTTCTAAAAAATAAACAAAACGTAGAGTTTGCTCTGTCACCAAGCAAACCTACAAAAAACTTCATTTTGGTATTTTCGAGATTAAATGGCACTATAAACGTGTTATAGAAAACAACAACCCTAGAACGAATGTGAATTGGTAATGGTTAACTCTTTTGAAACTACTGAGACTTTTCAAAAAGAGAGAATGAGTGAATCGATGAAAGTGCACTTCCATATTACAGTGGGATAAACTATTGAGTTTTTGAACACTAACAAATGTGATTTTCTAAAAAATAAACAAAACGTAGAGTTTGCTTTGTCACCAAGCAAACCTACAAAAAACTTCATTTTGGTATTTTCGAGATTAAATGGCACTATAAACGTGTTATAAAAAACAACAACCCTAGAACGAATGGGAATTGGTAATGGTTAACTCTTTTGCAACTCGTGAGACTTTTCAAAAAGAGAGAATGAGTGAATCGATGAAAATGCACTTCCACATTACAGTGAGATAAACTATAGAGTTTTTGAACACTAACAAATGTGATTTTCTGAAAAATAAACAAAACGTAAAGTTTGCTTGGTCACCAACAAAACCTACAAAAAACTTCATTTTGGTATTTTCAAGGTTAAATGACATTATAAACGTGTTATAGAAAACAACAACCCTAGAACGAATGTGAATTGGTAATGGTTAACTCTTTTGCAACTCGTGAGACTTTTCAAAAAGAAAGAATGAGTGAATCGATGAAAGTGCACTTCCACATTAAAATGGGATAAACTATAGAGTTTTTGAACACTAACGAATGTGATTTTCTGAAAAATAAACAAAATGTAAAGTTTGCTTGGTCACCAACCAAACTTACAAAAAACTTCATTTTGGTATTTTCGAGGTTAAATGACACTATAAACGTGTTATAGAAAACAACAACCCTAGAACGAATGGGAATTGGTAATGGTTAACTCTTTTGCAACTCGTGAGACTTTTCAAAAAGAGAGAATGAGTGAATCGATGAAAATGCACTTCCACATTACAGTGAGATAAACTATAGAGTTTTTGAACACTAACAAATGTGATTTTCTAAAAAATAAACAAAACGTAAAGTTTGCTTGGTCACCAACAAAACCTACAAAAAACTTCATTTTGGTATTTTCAAGGTTAAATGACATTATAAACGTGTTATAGAAAACAACAACCCTAGAACGAATGTGAATTGGTAATGGTTAACTCTTTTGCAACTCGTGAGACTTTTCAAAAAGAAAGAATGAGTGAATCGATGAAAGTGCACTTCCACATTAAAATGGGATAAACTGTAGAGTTTTTGAACACTAACGAATTTGATTTTCTGAAAAATAAACAAAACGTAAAGTTTGCTTTGTCACCATGCAAACCTACAAAAAACTTCATTTTGGTGTTTTCGAAGTCAAATGGCACTCTAAACGTGTTATAGAAAACAACAACCCTAGAACGAATGTGAGTTGGTAATGGTTAACTCTTTTACAACTCGTGAGAATTTTCAAAAAGAGAGAATGAGTGAATCAATGAAAGTGCACTTCCACATTACAGTGGGATAAACTATAGAGTTTTTGAACACTAACGAATGTGTTTTTCTTAAAAATAAACAAAACGTAAAGTTTGCTTGGTCACCAACCAAACTTACAAAAAACTTAATTTTGGTATTTTCGAGGTTAAATGACACTATAAACGTGTTATAGAAAACAACAACCCTAGAACGAATGTGAATTGGTAATGGTTAACTCTTTTGAAAGTATTGAGACTTTTCAAAAAAAAAAAGAGAATGAGTGAATCGATAAAAGGGCACTTCCACATTACAGTGAGATAAAATATAGAGTTTTTGAACACTAACGAATGTGATTTTCTGAAAAATAAACAAAACGTAAAGTTTGCATGGTCACCAACAAAACCTACAAAAAACTTCATTTTGGTATTTTCAAGGTTAAATGACACTATAAACGTGTTATAGAAAACAACAACCCTAGAACGAATGTGAATTGGTAATGGTTAACTCTTTTGAAACTACTAAGACTTTTCAAAAAGAGAGAATGAGTGAATCGATGAAAGTGCACTTCCATATTACAGTGGGATAAACTATAGAGTTTTTGAACACTAACAAATGTGATTTTCCAAAAAATAAACAAAACGTAGAGTTTGCTTTGTCACCAAGCAACCCTACAAAAAACTTCATTTTGGTATTTTCGAGGTTAAATGGCACTATAAACGTGTTATAGAAAACAACAACCCTAGAACGAATGTGAATTGGTAATGGTTAACTCTTTTGCAACTCGTGAGACTTTTCAAAAAGAGAGAATGAGTGAATCGATGAAAATGCACTTCCACATTACAGTGAGATAAACTATAGAGTTTCTGAACACTAACAAATGTGATTTTCTGAAAAATAAACAAAACGTAATGTTTGTTTGGTCACCAACCAAACCTACAAAAAACTTCATTTTGGTATTTTCGAGGATAAATGACACTATAAACGTGTTATAGAAAACAACAACCCTAGAACGAATGTGAATTGGTAATGGTTAACTCTTTTGAAACTATTGAGACTTTTTTAAAAAAAAAAAGAATGAGTGAATCGATGAAAGGGCACTTCCACATTACAGTGGGTTAAACTATAGTGTTTTTGAACACAAACAAATGTGATTTTCTGAAAAATAAAAAAAACGTAAAGTTCGGTTGGTCACGAAGCAATCCTACAAAACACTTCATTTTGGTGTTTTCGAAGTCAAATGGCACTATAAACGTGTTATAGAAAACAACAACCCTAGAACGAATGTGAGTTGGTAATGGTTAACTCTTTTACAACTCGTGAGACTTTTCAAAAAGAGAGAATGAGTGAATCAATGAAAGTGCACTTCCACATTACACTGGGATAAACTATAGAGTTTTTGAACACTAACGAATGTGATTTTCTGAAAAATAAACAAAACGTAAAGTTTGCTTGGTCACCAACCAAACTTACAAAAAACTTCATTTTGGTATTTTCGAGGTTAAATGACACTATAAACGTGTTATAGAAAACAACAACCCCAGAACGAATGTGAATTGGTAATGGTTAACTCTTTTGACACTATTGAGATTTTTCAAAAAAAAGAGAGAATGAGTGAATCGATGAAAGGGCACTTCCACATTACAGTGGGATAAACTATAGAGTTTTTGAACACTAACGAATGTGATTTTCTGAAAAATAAACAAAACTTAAAGTTTGCTTTGTCACCATGCAAACCTACAAAAAACTTCATTTTGGTATTTTCGAGGTTAAATGACACTATAAACGTGTTATAGAAAACAACAACCATAGAACGAATATGAGTTGGTAATGGTTAACTCTTTTGCAACTCGTTATACTTTTCAAAAACAGAGAATGAGTGAATCGATGAAACTGCAGTTCCACATTATAGTGGGATAAACTGTAGAGTTTTTGAACACTAACGAATGTGATTTTCTGAAAAATAAACAAAACTTAAAGTTTGCTTGGTCACCAAGGAAACCTACAAAAAACTTCATTTTGGTATTTTCGAGGTTAAATGGCACTATAAACGTGTTATAGAAAACAACAACCCTAGAACGAATGTGAATTGGTAATGGTTAACTCTTTTGCAACTCGTGAGACTTTTCAAAAAGAGAGAATGAGTGAATCGATGAAAATGCACTTCCACATTACAGTGAGATAAACTATAGAGTTTTTGAACACTAACAAATGTGATTTTCTGAAAAATAAACAAAACGTAAAGTTTGCTTGGTCACCAACAAAACTTACAAAAAACTTCATTTTGGTATTTTCAAGGTTAAATGACACTATAAACGTGTTATAGAAAACAACAACCCTAGAACGAATGTGAATTGGTAATGGTTAACTCTTTTGCAACTCGTGAGACTTTTCAAAAAGAAAGAATGAGTGAATCGATGAAAGTGCACTTCCACATTAAAATGGGATAAACTATAGAGTTTTTGAACACTAACGAATTTGATTTTCTGAAAAATAAACCAAACGTAAAGTTTGCTTTGTCACCATGCAAACCTACAAAAAACTTCATTTTGGTGTTTTCGAAGTCAAATGGCACTATAAACGTGTTATAGAAAACAACAACCCTAGAACGAATGTGAGTTGGTAATGGTTAACTCTTTTACAACTCGTGAGACTTTTCAAAAAGAGAGAATGAGTGAATCAATGAAAGTGCACTTCCACATTACAATAGGATAAACTATAGAGTTTTTGAACACTAACGAATGTGATTTTCTGAAAAATAAACAAAACGTAAAGTTTGCTTGGTCACCAACCAAACTTACAAAAAACTTCATTTTGGTATTTTCGAGGTTAAATGACACTATAAACGTGTTATAGAAAACAACAACCCTAGAACGAATGTGAATTGGTAATGGTTAACTCTTTTGAAACTATTGAGACTTTTCAAAAAAAAAAAGAGAATGAGTGAATCGATGAAAGGGCACTTCCACATTACAGTGAGATAAACTATAGAGTTTTTGAACACTAACAAATGTGATTTTCTGAAAAATAAACAAAACGTAAAGTTCGGTTGATCACGAAGCAATCCTACAAAACACTTCATTTTAGTGTTTTCGAAGTCAAATGGCACTATAAACGTGTTATAGAAAACAACAACCCTAGAACGAATGTGAATTGGTAATGGTTAACTCTTTTGCAACTCGTGAGACTTTTAAAAAAGAGAGAATGAGTGAATCGATGAAAGTGCACTTCCACATTACAGTGGGATAAACTATAGAGTTTTTGAACACTAACAAATGTGATTTTCTGAAAAATAAACAAAACGTAAAGTTTGCTTGGTCACCAACAAAACCTACAAAAAATTTCATTTTGGTATTTTCAAGGTTAAATGACACTATAAACGTGTTATAGAAAACAACAACCCTAGAACAAATGTGAATTGGTAATGGTTAACTCTTTTGCAACTCGTGAGACTTTTCAAAAAGAGAGATTGAGTGAATCGATGAAAGTGCACTTCCACATTACAATGGGATAAACTATAGAGTTTTTGAACATTAACGAATGTAATTTTCTGAAAAATAAACAAAACGTAAAGTTTGCTTTGTCACCAAGCAAACCTACAAAAAACTTCATTTTGGTATTTTCGAGGTTAAATGACACTATAAACGTGTTATAGAAAACAACAACCCTAGAACAAATGTGAATTGGTAATGGTTAACTCTTTTGCAACTCGTGAGACTTTTCAAAAAGAGAGAATAAGTGAATCGATGAAAGTGCACTTCCACATTACAGTGGGATAAACTATAGAGTTTTTGAACACTAACAAATGTGATTTTCTGAAAAATAAACAAAACGTAAAGTTTGCTTGGTCACCAACAAAACCTACAAAAAACTTCATTTTGGTATTTTCCAGGTTAAATGACACTATAAACGTGTTATAGAAAACAACAACCCTAGAACGAATGTGAATTGGTAATGGTTAACTCTTTTGCAACTCGTGAGACTTTTCAAAAAGAAAGAATGAGTGAATCGATGAGAGTGCACTTCCACATTACAGTGGGATAAACTATAGAGTTTTTGAACACTAACGAATGTGATTTTCTGAAAAATAAACAAAACGTAAAGTTTGCTTGGTCACCAACCAAACTTACAAAAAACTTCATTTTGGTATTTTCGAGGTTAAATGACACTATAAACGTGTTATAGAAAAGAACAACCCTAGAACGAATGTGAATTGGTAATGCTTAACTCTTTTGAAACTATAGAGACTTTTCAAAAAAAAAAAGAGAATGAGTGAATCGATGAAAGGGCACTTCCACATTACAGTGGGATAAACTATAGAGTTTTTGAACACTAACGAATGTGATTTTCTGAAAAATAAACAAAACGTAAAGTTTGCTTTGTCACCATGCAAACCTACAAAAAACTTCATTTTGGTGTTTTCGAAGTCAAATGGCACTATAAACGTGTTATAGAAAACAACAACCCTAGAACGAATGTGAGTTGGTAATGGTTAACTCTTTTTCAACTCGTGAGACTTTTCAAAAAGAGAGAATGAGTGAATCAATGAAAGTGCACTTCCACATTACAATGGGATAAACTATAGAGTTTTTGAACATTAACGAATGTGATTTTCTAAAAAATAAACAAAACGTAAAGTTTGCTTTGTCACCAAGCAAACCTACAAAAAACTTCATTTTGGTATTTTCGAGGTTAAATGACACTATAAACGTGTTATAAAAAACAACAACCCTAGAACAAATGTGAATTGGTAATGGTTAACTCTTTTGCAACTCGTGAGACTTTTCAAAAAGAGAGAATGAGTGAATCGATGAAAGTGCACTTCCACTTTACAATGGGATAAACTATAGAGTTTTTGAACACTAACGAATGTGATTTTCTGAAAAATAAACAAAACGTAAAGTTTGCTTGGTCACCAACCAAACTTACAAAAAACTTCATTTTGGAATTTTCGAGGTTAAATGACACTATAAACGTGTTATAGAAAACGTAAAGTTTGCTTTGTCACCAAGGAAACCTACAAAAAACTTCATTTTGGTATTTTCGAGGTTAAATGACACTATAAACGTGTTATAGAAAACAACAACCCTAGAACGAATGTGAATTGGTAATGGTTAACTCTTTTGAAACTATTGAGACTTTTCAAAAAAAAAAGAGAATGAGTGAATCGATGAAAGGGCACTTCCACATTACAGTGAGATAAACTATAGAGTTTTTGAACACTAACAAATGTGATTTTCTGAAAAATAAACAAAACGTAAAGTTCGGTTGATCACGAAGCAATCCTACAAAACACTTCATTTTAGTGTTTTCGAAGTCAAATGGCACTATAAACGTGTTATAGAAAACAACAACCCTAGAACGAATGTGAATTGGTAATGGTTAACTCTTTTGCAACTCGTGAGACTTTTAAAAAAGAGAGAATGAGTGAATCGATGAAAGTGCACTTCCACATTACAGTGGGATAAACTATAGAGTTTTTGAACACTAACGGATGTGATTTTCTGAAAAATAAACAAAACGTAAACTTTGCTTGGTCACCAACAAAACCTACAAAAAACTTCATTTTGGTATTTTCAAGGTTAAATGACACTATAAACGTGTTATAGAAAACAACAACCCTAGAACAAATGTGAATTGGTAATGGTTAACTCTTTTGCAACTCGTGAGACTTTTCAAAAAGAGAGAATGAGTGAATCGATGAAAGTGCACTTCCACATTACAATGGGATAAACTATAGAGTTTTTGAACATTAACGAATGTGATTTTCTGAAAAATAAACAAAACGTAAAGTTTGCTTTGTCACCAAGCAAACCTACAAAAAACTTCATTTTGGTATTTTCGAGGTTAAATGACACTATAAACGTGTTATAGAAAACAACAACCCTAGAACAAATGTGAATTGGTAATGGTTAACTCTTTTGCAACTCGTGAGACTTTTCAAAAAGAGAGAATAAGTGAATCGATGAAAGTGCACTTCCACATTACAGTGGGATAAACTATAGAGTTTTTGAACACTAACGAATGTGATTTTCTGAAAAATAAACAAAACGTAAAGTTTGCTTGGTCACCAACCAAACTTACAAAAAACTTCATTTTGGTATTTTCGAGGTTAAATGACACTATAAACGTGTTATAGAAAACAACAACCCTAGAACGAATGTGAATTGGTAATGGTTAACTCTTTTGCAACTCGTGAGACTTTTCAAAAAGAGAGAATGAGTGAATCGATGAAAGTGCACTTCCACTTTACAATGGGATAAACTATAGAGTTTTTGAACACTAACGAATGTGATTTTCTGAAAAATAAACAAAACGTAAAGTTTGCTTGGTCACCAACCAAACTTACAAAAAACTTCATTTTGGAATTTTCGAGGTTAAATGACACTATAAACGTGTTATAGAAAACGTAAAGTTTGCTTTGTCACCAAGGAAACCTACAAAAAACTTCATTTTGGTATTTTCGAGGTTAAATGACACTATAAACGTGTTATAGAAAACAACAACCCTAGAACGAATGTGAATTGGTAATGGTTAACTCTTTTGAAACTATTGAGACTTTTCAAAAAAAAAAGAGAATGAGTGAATCGATGAAAGGGCACTTCCACATTACAGTGAGATAAACTATAGAGTTTTTGAACACTAACAAATGTGATTTTCTGAAAAATAAACAAAACGTAAAGTTCGGTTGATCACGAAGCAATCCTACAAAACACTTCATTTTAGTGTTTTCGAAGTCAAATGGCACTATAAACGTGTTATAGAAAACAACAACCCTAGAACGAATGTGAATTGGTAATGGTTAACTCTTTTGCAACTCGTGAGACTTTTAAAAAAGAGAGAATGAGTGAATCGATGAAAGTGCACTTCCACATTACAGTGGGATAAACTATAGAGTTTTTGAACACTAACGGATGTGATTTTCTGAAAAATAAACAAAACGTAAACTTTGCTTGGTCACCAACAAAACCTACAAAAAACTTCATTTTGGTATTTTCAAGGTTAAATGACACTATAAACGTGTTATAGAAAACAACAACCCTAGAACAAATGTGAATTGGTAATGGTTAACTCTTTTGCAACTCGTGAGACTTTTCAAAAAGAGAGAATGAGTGAATCGATGAAAGTGCACTTCCACATTACAATGGGATAAACTATAGAGTTTTTGAACATTAACGAATGTGATTTTCTGAAAAATAAACAAAACGTAAAGTTTGCTTTGTCACCAAGCAAACCTACAAAAAACTTCATTTTGGTATTTTCGAGGTTAAATGACACTATAAACGTGTTATAGAAAACAACAACCCTAGAACAAATGTGAATTGGTAATGGTTAACTCTTTTGCAACTCGTGAGACTTTTCAAAAAGAGAGAATAAGTGAATCGATGAAAGTGCACTTCCACATTACAGTGGGATAAACTATAGAGTTTTTGAACACTAACGAATGTGATTTTCTGAAAAATAAACAAAACGTAAAGTTTGCTTGGTCACCAACCAAACTTACAAAAAACTTCATTTTGGTATTTTCGAGGTTAAATGACACTATAAACGTGTTATAGAAAACAACAACCCTAGAACGAATGTGAATTGGTAATGGTTAACTCTTTTGCAACTCGTGAGACTTTTCAAAAAGAGAGAATGAGTGAATCGATGAAAGTGCACTTCCACTTTACAATGGGATAAACTATAGAGTTTTTGAACACTAACGAATGTGATTTTCTGAAAAATAAACAAAACGTAAAGTTTGCTTGGTCACCAACCAAACTTACAAAAAACTTCATTTTGGAATTTTCGAGGTTAAATGACACTATAAACGTGTTATAGAAAACGTAAAGTTTGCTTTGTCACCAAGGAAACCTACAAAAAACTTCATTTTGGTATTTTCGAGGTTAAATGACACTATAAACGTGTTATAGAAAACAACAACCCTAGAACGAATGTGAATTGGTAATGGTTAACTCTTTTGAAACTATTGAGACTTTTCAAAAAAAAAAGAGAATGAGTGAATCGATGAAAGGGCACTTCCACATTACAGTGAGATAAACTATAGAGTTTTTGAACACTAACAAATGTGATTTTCTGAAAAATAAACAAAACGTAAAGTTCGGTTGATCACGAAGCAATCCTACAAAACACTTCATTTTAGTGTTTTCGAAGTCAAATGGCACTATAAACGTGTTATAGAAAACAACAACCCTAGAACGAATGTGAATTGGTAATGGTTAACTCTTTTGCAACTCGTGAGACTTTTAAAAAAGAGAGAATGAGTGAATCGATGAAAGTGCACTTCCACATTACAGTGGGATAAACTATAGAGTTTTTGAACACTAACGGATGTGATTTTCTGAAAAATAAACAAAACGTAAAGTTTGCTTGGTCACCAACAAAACCTACAAAAAACTTCATTTTGGTATTTTCAAGGTTAAATGACACTATAAACGTGTTATAGAAAACAACAACCCTAGAACAAATGTGAATTGGTAATGGTTAACTCTTTTGCAACTCGTGAGACTTTTCAAAAAGAGAGAATGAGTGAATCGATGAAAGTGCACTTCCACATTACAATGGGATAAACTATAGAGTTTTTGAACATTAACGAATGTGATTTTCTGAAAAATAAACAAAACGTAAAGTTTGCTTTGTCACCAAGCAAACCTACAAAAAACTTCATTTTGGTATTTTCGAGGTTAAATGACACTATAAACGTGTTATAGAAAACAACAACCCTAGAACTAATGTGAATTGGTAATGGTTAACTCTTTTGCAACTCGTGAGACTTTTCAAAAAGAGAGAATAAGTGAATCGATGAAAGTGCACTTCCATATTACAGTGGGATAAACTATAGAGTTTTTGAACACTAACGAATGTGATTTTCTGAAAAATAAACAAAACGTAAAGTTTGCTTGGTCACCAACCAAACTTACAAAAAACTTCATTTTGGTATTTTCGAGGTTAAATGACACTATAAACGTGTTATAGAAAACAACAACCCTAGAACGAATGTGAATTGGTAATGGTTAACTCTTTTGCAACTCGTGAGACTTTTCAAAAAGAGAGAATGAGTGAATCGATGAAAGTGCACTTCCACATTACAATGGGATAAACTATAGAGTTTTTGAACACTAACAAATGTGATTTTCTGAAAAATAAACAAAACGTAAAGTTTGCTTGGTCACCAACAAAACCTACAAAAAACTTCATTTTGGTATTTTCAAGGTTAAATGACACTATAAACGTGTTATAAAAAACAACAACCCTAGAACAAATGTGAATTGGTAATGGTTAACTCTTTTGCAACTCGTGAGACTTTTCAAAAAGAGAGAATGAGTGAATCGATGAAAGTGCACTTCCACTTTACAATGGGAAAAACTATAGAGTTTTTGAACACTAACGAATGTGATTTTCTGAAAAATAAACAAAACGTAAAGTTTGCTTGGTCACCAACCAAACTTACAAAAAACTTAATTTTGGTATTTTCGAGGTTAAATGACACTATAAACGTGTTATAGAAAACAACAACCCTAGAACGAATGTGAATTGGTAATGGTTAACTCTTTTGAAAGTATTGAGACTTTTCAAAAAAAAAAAGAGAATGAGTGAATCGATAAAAGGGCACTTCCACATTACAGTGAGATAAAATATAGAGTTTTTGAACACTAACGAATGTGATTTTCTGAAAAATAAACAAAACGTAAAGTTTGCATGGTCACCAACAAAACCTACAAAAAACTTCATTTTGGTATTTTCAAGGTTAAATGACACTATAAACGTGTTATAGAAAACAACAACCCTAGAACGAATGTGAATTGGTAATGGTTAACTCTTTTGAAACTACTAAGACTTTTCAAAAAGAGAGAATGAGTGAATCGATGAAAGTGCACTTCCATATTACAGTGGGATAAACTATAGAGTTTTTGAACACTAACAAATGTGATTTTCTAAAAAATAAACAAAACGTAGAGTTTGCTTTGTCACCAAGCAACCCTACAAAAAACTTCATTTTGGTATTTTCGAGGTTAAATGGCACTATAAACGTGTTATAGAAAACAACAACCCTAGAACGAATGTGAATTGGTAATGGTTAACTCTTTTGCAACTCGTGAGACTTTTCAAAAAGAGAGAATGAGTGAATCGATGAAAATGCACTTCCACATTACAGTGAGATAAACTATAGAGTTTCTGAACACTAACAAATGTGATTTTCTGAAAAATAAACAAAACGTAATGTTTGTTTGGTCACCAACCAAACCTACAAAAAACTTCATTTTGGTATTTTCGAGGTTAAATGACACTATAAACGTGTTATAGAAAACAACAACCCTAGAACGAATGTGAATTGGTAATGGTTAACTCTTTTGAAACTATTGAGACTTTTTAAAAAAAAAAAAGAATGAGTGAATCGATGAAAGGGCACTTCCACATTACAGTGGGTTAAACTATAGTGTTTTTGAACACAAACAAATGTGATTTTCTGAAAAATAAAAAAAACGTAAAGTTCGGTTGGTCACGAAGCAATCCTACAAAACACTTCATTTTGGTGTTTTCGAAGTCAAATGGCACTATAAACGTGTTATAGAAAACAACAACCCTAGAACGAATGTGAGTTGGTAATGGTTAACTCTTTTACAACTCGTGAGACTTTTCAAGAAGAGAGAATGAGTGAATCAATGAAAGTGCACTTCCACATTACACTGGGATAAACTATAGAGTTTTTGAACACTAACGAATGTGATTTTCTGAAAAATAAACAAAACGTAAAGTTTGCTTGGTCACCAACCAAACTTACAAAAAACTTCATTTTGGTATTTTCGAGGTTAAATGACACTATAAACGTGTTATAGAAAACAACAACCCCAGAACGAATGTGAATTGGTAATGGTTAACTCTTTTGACACTATTGAGATTTTTCAAAAAAAAGAGAGAATGAGTGAATCGATGAAAGGGCACTTCCACATTACAGTGGGATAAACTATAGAGTTTTTGAACACTAACGAATGTGATTTTCTGAAAAATAAACAAAACTTAAAGGTTGCTTTGTCACCATGCAAACCTACAAAAAACTTCATTTTGGTATTTTCGAGGTTAAATGACACTATAAACGTGTTATAGAAAACAACAACCATAGAACGAATATGAGTTGGTAATAGTTAACTCTTTTGCAACTCGTTATACTTTTCAAAAACAGAGAATGAGTGAATCGATGAAACTGCAGTTCCACATTACAGTGGGATAAACTGTAGAGTTTTTGAACACTAACGAATGTGATTTTCTGAAAAATAAACAAAACTTAAAGTTTGCTTGGTCACCAAGGAAACCTACAAAAAACTTCATTTTGGTATTTTCGAGGTTAAATGGCACTATAAACGTGTTATAGAAAACAACAACCCTAGAACGAATGTGAATTGGTAATGGTTAACTCTTTTGCAACTCGTGAGACTTTTCAAAAAGAAAGAATGAGTGAATCGATGAAAGTGCACTTCCACATTAAAATGGGATAAACTATAGAGTTTTTGAACACTAACGAATTTGATTTTCTGAAAAATAAACCAAACGTAAAGTTTGCTTTGTCACCATGCAAACCTACAAAAAACTTCATTTTGGAATTTTCAAGGTTAAATGACACTATAAACGTGTTATAGAAAACAACAACCCTAGAACGAATGAGAATTGGTAATGGTTAACTCTTTTGCAACTCGTGAGACTTTTCAAAAAGAAAGAATGAGTGAATCGATGAGAGTGCACTTCCACATTAAAATGGGATAAACTATAGAGTTTTTGAACACTAACGAATTTGATTTTCTGAAAAATAAACAAAACGTAAAGTTTGCTTTGTCACCATGCAAACCTACAAAAAACTTCATTTTGGTGTTTTCGAAGTCAAATGGCACTATAAACGTGTTATAGAAAACAACAACCCTAGAACGAATGTGAGTTGGTAATGGTTAACTCTTTTACAACTCGTGAGACTTTTCAAAAAGAGAGAATGAGTGAATCAATGAAAGTGCACTTCTACATTACAATGGGATAAACTATAGAGTTTTTGAAAATTAACGAATGTGATTTTCTAAAAAATAAACAAAACGTAAAGTTTGCTTTGTCACCAAGCAAACCTACAAAAAACTTCATTTTGGTATTTTCGAGGTTAAATGACACTATAAACGTGTTATAAAAAACAACAACCCTAGAACAAATGTGAATTGGTAATGGTTAACTCTTTTCCAACTCGTGAGACTTTTCAAAAAGAGAGAATGAGTGAATCGATGAAAGTGCACTTCCACTTTACAGTGGGATAAACTATAGAGTTTTTGAACACTAACGAATGTGATTTTCTGAAAAATAAACAAAACGTAAAGTTTGCTTGGTCACCAACCAAACTTACAAAAAACTTCATTTTGGAATTTTCGAGGTTAAATGACACTATAAACGTGTTATAGAAAACAACAACCCTAGAACAAATGTGAATTGGTAATGGTTAACTCTTTTGCAACTCGTGAGACTTTTCAAAAAGAGAGAATAAGTGAATCGATGAAAGTGCACTTCCACATTACAGTGGGATAAACTATAGAGTTTTTGAACACTAACGAATGTGATTTTCTTAAAAATAAACAAAAGGTAAAGTTTTCTTGGTCACCAACCAAACTTACAAAAAACTTCATTTTGGTATTTTCGAGGTTAAATGACACTATAAACGTGTTATAGAAAACAACAACCCTAGAACGAATGTGAATTGGTAATGGTTAACTCTTTTGAAACTATTGAGACTTTTCAAAAAAAAAAGAGAATGAGTGAATCGATGAAAGGGCACTTCCACATTACAGTGGGATAAACTATAGAGTTTTTGAACACTAACGAATGTGATTTTCTGAAAAATAAACAAAACGTAAAGTTTGCTTTGTCACCATGCAAACCTACAAAAAACTTCATTTTGGTATTTTCGAGGTTAAATGGCACTATAAACGTGTTATAGAAAACAATAACCCTAGAACGAATGTGAGTTGGTAATGGTTAACTCTTTTGCAACTCGTTATACTTTTCAAAAACAGAGAATGAGTGAATCGATGAAAGTGCACTTCCACATTACAGTGGGATAAACTGTAGAGTTTTTGAACACTAACGAATGTGATTTTCTGAAAAATAAACAAAACTTAAAGTTTGCTTGGTCACCAAGGAAACCTACAAAAAACTTCATTTTGGTATTTTCGAGGTTAAATGGCACTATAAACGTGTTATAGAAAACAACAACCCTAGAACGAATGTGAATTGGTAATGGTTAACTCTTTTGCAACTCGTGAGACTTTTAAAAAAGAGAGAATGAGTGAATCGATGAAAGTGCACTTCCACATTACAGTGGGATAAACTATAGAGTTTTTGAACACTAACGAATGTGATTTTCTGAAAAATAAACAAAACGTAAAGTTTGCTTGGTCACCAACAAAACCTACAAAAAACTTCATTTTGGTATTTTCAAGGTTAAATGACACTATAAACGTGTTATAGAAAACAACAACCCTAGAACGAATGTGAATTGGTAATGGTTAACTCTTTTGCAACTCGTGAGACTTTTCAAAAAGAGAGAATAAGTGAATCGATGAAAGTGCACTTCCACATTACAGTGGGATAAACTATAGAGTTTTTGAACAATAACGAATGTGTTTTTCTTAAAAATAAACAAAACGTAAAGTTTGCTTGGTCACCAACCAAACTTACAAAAAACTTCATTTTGGTATTTTCGAGGTTAAATGACACTATAAACGTGTTATAGAAAACAACAACCCTAGAACGAATGTGAATTGGTAATGGTTAACTCTTTTGAAACTATTGAGACTTTTCAAAAAAAAAAAGAGAATGAGTGAATCGATGAAAGGGCACTTCCACATTACAGTGGGATAAACTATAGAGTTTTTGAACAATAACGAATGTGTTTTTCTGAAAAATAAACAAAACGTAAAGTTTGCTTGGTCACCAACAAAACCTACAAAAAACTTCATTTTGGTATTTTCAAGGTTAAATGACACTATAAACGTGTTATAGAAAACAACAACCCTAGAACGAATGAGAATTGGTAATGGTTAACTCTTTTGCAACTCGTGAGACTTTTCAAAAAGAAAGAATGAGTGAATCGATGAGAGTGCACTTCCACATTAAAATGGGATAAACTATAGAGTTTTTGAACACTAACGAATTTGATTTTCTGAAAAATAAACAAAACGTAAAGTTTGCTTTGTCACCATGCAAACCTACAAAAAACTTCATTTTGGTGTTTTCGAAGTCAAATGGCACTATAAACGTGTTATAGAAAACAACAACCCTAGAACGAATGTGAGTTGGTAATGGTTAACTCTTTTACAACTCGTGAGACTTTTCAAAAAGAGAGAATGAGTGAATCGATGAAAGTGCACTTCCACTTTACAGTGGGATAAACTATAGAGTTTTTGAACACTAACGAATGTGATTTTCTGAAAAATAAACAAAACGTAAAGTTTGCTTGGTCACCAACCAAACTTACAAAAAACTTCATTTTGGAATTTTCGAGGTTAAATGACACTATAAACGTGTTATAGAAAACAACAACCCTAGAACAAATGTGAATTGGTAATGGTTAACTCTTTTGCAACTCGTGAGACTTTTCAAAAAGAGAGAATAAGTGAATCGATGAAAGTGCACTTCCACATTACAGTGGGATAAACTATAGAGTTTTTGAACACTAACGAATGTGATTTTCTTAAAAATAAACAAAACGTAAAGTTTGCTTGGTCACCAACCAAACTTACAAAAAACTTCATTTTGGTATTTTCGAGGTTAAATGACACTATAAACGTGTTATAGAAAACAACAACCCTAGAACGAATGTGAATTGGTAATGGTTAACTCTTTTGAAACTATTGAGACTTTTCAAAAAAAAAAAGAGAATGAGTGAATCGATGAAAGGGCACTTCCACATTACAGTGGGATAAACTATAGAGTTTTTGAACACTAACGAATGTGATTTTCTGAAAAATAAACAAAACGTAAAGTTTGCTTTGTCACCATGCAAACCTACAAAAAACTTCATTTTGGTATTTTCGAGGTTAAATGGCACTATAAACGTGTTATAGAAAACAATAACCCTAGAACGAATGTGAGTTGGTAATGGTTAACTCTTTTGCAACTCGTTATACTTTTCAAAAACAGAGAATGAGTGAATCGATGAAAGTGCACTTCCACATTACAGTGGGATAAACTGTAGAGTTTTTGAACACTAACGAATGTGATTTTCTGAAAAATAAACAAAACTTAAAGTTTGCTTGGTCACCAAGGAAACCTACAAAAAACTTCATTTTGGTATTTTCGAGGTTAAATGGCACTATAAACGTGTTATAGAAAACAACAACCCTAGAACGAATGTGAATTGGTAATGGTTAACTCTTTTGCAACTCGTGAGACTTTTAAAAAAGAGAGAATGAGTGAATCGATGAAAGTGCACTTCCACATTACAGTGGGATAAACTATAGAGTTTTTGAACACTAACGAATGTGATTTTCTGAAAAATAAACAAAACGTAAAGTTTGCTTGGTCACCAACAAAACCTACAAAAAACTTCATTTTGGTATTTTCAAGGTTAAATGACACTATAAACGTGTTATAGAAAACAACAACCCTAGAACGAATGTGAATTGGTAATGGTTAACTCTTTTGCAACTCGTGAGACTTTTCAAAAAGAGAGAATAAGTGAATCGATGAAAGTGCACTTCCACATTACAGTGGGATAAACTATAGAGTTTTTGAACAATAACGAATGTGTTTTTCTTAAAAATAAACAAAACGTAAAGTTTGCTTGGTCACCAACCAAACTTACAAAAAACTTCATTTTGGTATTTTCGAGGTTAAATGACACTATAAACGTGTTATAGAAAACAACAACCCTAGAACGAATGTGAATTGGTAATGGTTAACTCTTTTGCAACTCGTGAGACTTTTCAAAAAGAGAGAATGAGTGAATCGATGAAAGTGCACTTCCACTTTACAGTGGGATAAACTATAGAGTTTTTGAACTCTAACGAATGTGATTTTCTGAAAAATAAACAAAACGTAAAGTTTGCTTGGTCACCAACCAAACTTACAAAAAACTTCATTTTGGTATTTTCGAGGTTAAATGGCACAATAAACGTTTTATAGAAAACAACAACCCTAGAACGAATGTGAATTGGTAATGGTTAACTCTTTTGCAACTCGTGAGACTTTTAAAAAAGAGAGAATGAGTGAATCGATGAAAGTGCACTTCCACATTACAGTGGGATAAACTATAGAGTTTTTGAACATTAACGAATGTGATTTTCTGAAAAATAAACAAAACGTAAAGTTTGCTTTGTCACCAAGCAAACCTACAAAAAACTTCATTTTGGTATTTTCGAGGTTAAATGACACTATAAACGTGTTATATAAAACAACAACCCTAGAACGAATGTGAATTGGTAATGGTTAACTCTTTTGAAACTATTGAGACTTTTCAAAAAAAAAAGAGAATGAGTGAATCGATGAAAGGGCACTTCCACATTACAGTGAGATAAACTATAGAGTTTTTGAACACTAACGAATGTGATTTTCTGAAAAATAAAAAAAACGTAAAGTTTGCTTCGTCACGAAGCAATCCTACAAAACACTTCATTTCGGTATTTTCGAAGTCAAATGGCACTATAAACGTGTTATAGAAAACAACCACCATAGAACGAATGTGAGTTGGTAATGGTTAACTCTTTTGCAACTCGTGAGACTTTTCAAAAAGAGGAATGAGTGAATCGATGAAAGTGCACTTCCACAATACAGTGGGATAAACTATAGAGTTTTTGAACACTAACGAATGTGATTTACTGAAAAATAAACAAAACGTAAAGTTTGCTTGGTCACCAACCAAACCTACAAAAAACTTCATTTTGGTATTTTCAAGGTTAAATGACACTATAAACGTGTTATAGAAAACAACAACCCTAGAACGAATGTGAATTGGTAATGGTTAACTCTTTTGAAACTACTGAGACTTTTCAAAAAGAGAGAATGAGTGAATCGATGAAAGTGCACTTCCATATTACAGTGGGATAAACTATAGAGTTTTTGAACACTAACAAATGTGATTTTCTAAAAAATAAACAAAACGTAGAGTTTGCTTTGTCACCAAGCAACCCTACAAAAAACTTCATTTTGGTATTTTGGAGGTTAAATGGCACTATAAACGTGTTATAGAAAACAACAACCCTAAAACGAATGTGAATTGGTAATGGTTAACTCTTTTGCAACTCGTGAGACTTTTCAAAAAGAAAGAATGAGTGAATCGATGAAAGTGCACTTCCACATTAAAATGGGATAAACTCTAGAGTTTTTGAACACTAACGAATTTGATTTTCTGAAAAATAAACAAAACCTAGAGTTTGCTTTGTCACCATGCAAACCTACAAAAAACTTCATTTTGGTGTTTTCGAAGTCAAATGGCACTATAAACGTGTTATAGAAAACAACAACCCTAGAACGAATGTGAGTTGGTAATGGTTAACTCTTTTACAACTCGTGAGACTTTTCAAAAAGAGAGGATGAGTGAATCAATGAAAGTGCACTTCCACATTACAATGGGATAAACTATAGAGTTTTTGAACACTAACGAATGTGATTTTCTGAAAAATAATCAAAACGTAAAGTTTGCTTGGTCACCAACCAAACTTACAAAAAACTTCATTTTGGTATTTTCGAGGTTAAATGACACTATAAACGTGTTATAGAAAACAACAACCCTAGAACGAATGTGAATTGGTAATGGTTAACTCTTTTGCAACTCGTGAGACTTTTCAAAAAGAGAGAATGAGTGAATCGATTAAAGTGCACTTCCACATTACAATGGGATAAACTATAGAGTTTTTGAACATTAACGAATGTGATTTTCTGAAAAATAAACAAAACGTAAAGTTTGCTTTGTCACCAAGCAAACCTACAAAAAACTTCATTTTGGTATTTTCGAGGTTAAATGACACTATAAACGTGTTATAGAAAACAACAACCCTAGAACAAATGTGAATTGGTAATGGTTAAGTCTTTTGCAACTCATGAGACTTTTCAAAAAGAGAGAATAAGTGAATCGATGAAAGTGCACTTCCACTTTACAGTGGGATAAACTATAGAGTTTTTGAACACTAACGAATGTGATTTTCTGAAAAATAAACAAAACGTAAAGTTTGCTTGGTCACCAACCAAACTTACAAAAAACTTCATTTTGGTATTTTCGAGGTTAAATGACACTATAAACGTGTTATAGAAAACAACAACCCTAGAACGAATGTGAATTGGTAATGGTTAACTCTTTTGAAACTATTGAGACTTTTCAAAAAAAAGAGAGAATGAGTGAATCGATGAAAGGGCACTTCCACATTACAGTGGGATAAACTATAGAGTTTTTGAACACTAACGAATGTGATTTTCTGAAAAATAAACAAAACGTAAAGTTTGCTTTGTCACCATGCAAACCTACAAAAAAACTTCATTTTGGTATTTTCGAGGATAAATGGCACTATAAACGTGTTATAGAAAACAATAACCCTAGAACGAATGTGAGTTGGTAATGGTTAACTATTTTGCAACTCGTTATACTTTTCAAAAACAGAGAATGAGTGAATCGATGAAAGTGCACTTCCACATTACAGTGGGATAAACTGTAGAGTTTTTGAACACTAACGAATGTGATTTTCTGAAAAATAAACAAAACTTAAAGTTTGCTTGGTCACCAAGGAAACCTACAAAAAACTTCATTTTGGTATTTTCGAGGTTAAATGGCACTATAAACGTGTTATAGAAAACAACAACCCTAGAACGAATGTGAATTGGTAATGGTTAACTCTTTTGCAACTCGTGAGACTTTTAAAAAAGAGAGAATGAGTGAATCGATGAAAGTGCACTTCCACATTACAGTGGGATAAACTATAGAGTTTTTGAACACTGACGAATGTGATTTTCTGAAAAATAAACAAAACGTAAAGTTTGCTTGGTCACCAACAAAACCTACAAAAAACTTCATTTTGGTATTTTCAAGGTTAAATGACACTATAAACGTGTTATAGAAAACAACAACCCTAGAACGAATGTGAATTGGTAATGGTTAACTCTTTTGCAACTCGTGAGACTTTTCAAAAAGAGAGAATGAGTGAATCGATGAAAGTTGTTGGTCCCTGAACGAGTAGTGAATGGGATTAAAGTCTAGAGGGGAGGGGTGAATAGACTTTAAAACTTTTTCAAGAGAGTTGGGAACCTCTTCTGATTGCTATGTCAACTGGACTACAAGTCTGCTGGTCCAGATGATTATAGTGATCTGATAGAGGAGGTTATATGCGGAATTATGGTAGGCCTTGTTTAGACTCGTTCTTTTGTTTCTTGTGAAAGTGTTTAACTTGTTTTCTTTAATGAAAGTACTCAGCTGATGCTGGTTTGAAAGCTGTGGCCTTGTTTTGAAGAATATTGAAATCACAGTATGCACTATATAATAGTTAATGAAATGACAGAATGTAAAGTGCAATAAGTAAATAACACCAGGTTTATAGTGGTTCGGATATACGATCCTACGTCCACTCTCACGTCCTAACGTGATATTTAATCCCTTTAATTTACCGCAAATTACAAGGGTCTTGACCTTTATAGTCCCAAGGATAGGACTTTGAGATCTGAGCCGTCCTAACAGCTACGGTCTCCACAAGTGATTGTAAGCACTTGCACTTTGAGGGTTTCAAAAACTTTAACCTTTCGGAGAGGGTTTGGGGTTTTTGAAGTGTATCCAACTAATGGTTCAAGCTTATAATTTTCTTAACCACTTTGCCTAAAACAAATGATATACAATATGAACAGGTTTCAGGTTCTTATGGGTTGGATAGAAATCACTAAAGAGCTATGGATAATCTAATGGATTCTGGCTCTTTGAGAACTCTTGGGACAATATGACTTTAGCTTGATTGCTTGCTAGACTTGTTGAATTCTCTCGTTGTGACTTCGTACTTGTGATTTCTCATCCTCTTGTATTTATAGTGGTGATTGCTTGCAACTAGCCGTTGGAGTTGACTAGCCGTTGGGGCAATCTTTCCATAATGGCTTGATTCCTTGATTCCAGTCGCTTGATTGCTTCAATCCTGGGATCATGTCAATCTTCTAAATAAGGTAGGTCTTTGTTTAAACTGTAAGATGACTTTGGAATCAGCCGAGTCCTGGAAGAACACATAGTCTTCTGATCTGTACTTCTAGTCTTCTGACTACTCTTCTGGCCTTGCGTCTTCTGTCTTTTGATATCAGCAGAGTAAAACTCTTCTGATTTGGCAATTCTTTGTCCTGCTTTAGGCCGTCTTCAATCTGGGACTCCATCAGTCAAGTAGGTATACAAGCACCTTACTTAACTGGTCTTCAAGGATCTCCTAGTCTTCATGTCTTCTACTCTTCTCATCTTGAGGGAGCGCATGTAAGTCGGGACTGTGCTGATCAGCTGATATCTATACAGTTGATCACACAAGACTAGTCTAAGCTGTTCTATACAAAGTCAGCTGATCCTATTACATTTATAAACTCTAAGTGTTTTGTCCATCAAAACTATTCTAACATCAAGTGGGGCTTAGGGTGAATTTATATCCCAACAATTTCCCCCTTTTTTATGAAGCCAAAACTATATATGATAAATGCTCTTAATAAGATAAGATAGGAGTTTATAAACTTCATAAAAACTGAAGTATCTGATGAAGACAATGAGAGTTTGTCTTGAAAGCAAAGAGAACTAAACTTGAATATATATAGAGCTTTTACAGATTACAAGTAATAGTTTCTTTAAAGCTTTGAAAGTGGTCTTCATCAGGTCTTCTAATCTTCAGATGCGGAAAGCAAGATACAGACGAGTTCGAACTTCTTCCATATGCTGCAGGTCTGTAACATTCTCCTCTTCATATATCTTTTCTAGGATCCTTTTGACTTCAATTAAGTTTGTTCTTCCAGAATCCAGAGTGGGAGGATCCCATTTGGGTTCTTCAGGGGTTAGGATTCTGCAGTTGTCAAGTTCTTTGGCTGTCTTGACTACTTCTTTCCAGAAGTTTTGATCTTCAATGTTCATGAATTGATTGAACTGGAAGAATTCATCTTCATAGGTTGGGAGAGGGCCAAATTTTCTTACAATGTGGTGTTGAATTTGCCACTTCTTCTTCAGAGGGTACCACCTTGGTAGCTCATCTTGAAGGGCTAAATAATCCACATAGTTGCTATCAAACACCGGGACTTTATCTTTCTGTGCCAGAGCATTTTCTTTCAATGCTTTGTCCTTGAGAGCTTTCTTGAGTTTGGCTATCTTCCTGTCAAATTTGGCTTTGACTGCTTTCGCATCTTTTAGCTTCTTTTGCTTAAGCTTTTGAACTTCAAGCTCTTTTCTTTTCTTCAACTCTAAAGCCTCTTTCTCTTCTGCAGTAGGCTCTGCTGGAGCTGACTTCTTGCTTGACTTCTGAGCTTGCTCATCTGCTTGCTCATCTGCCTTCCTTTTCCTTGTCATCCTCTTCTCAGAAACTTGTTCTGTAGAGGCAGTGATCTGTAGACTCTTGGCAGGAGCTTGAGTGAGAGCTTGGATGTCTTCTTGGGCAATTTCTTTGCCTTTGCCTTGCCTGCTCTTGATTTTGCTTGTTAGACCACCCAAGGTTTCATTCAGCTCATCTTGAGATACTACCATCACAGCTTGCTGTGCAGTAGCCTTCTCTAGAGCCTTTATCAATACATCTTCCCCCTTTTTGGCTTCAGCAAGTGCAGCCGCAAAAGGTTTCATGGCATTCAGAATCTCCACTTTCAGAGTTTGTTGAAGAGCCATGGCATTGACTTTGCCAACATGGGTCAGATGAGTGATGCTATGGTCTAAAATCTGAGCATGAGATTTGGAGGAGGAGGCAGCTTCAAGTCTAGCTGTAAGTGCTTCCAATTTGGTTGCTGTCTCCTTCAGCTGAGTCTGAAGTTTCTCATTTTCTGCTGTAGCTGATTGGAGAAGAGCTCGACCTTTAGTAGCTCTTGCTTCAGCATCTTCAATTCTTTTCTTGTAGGTGTTTTCCATGTGGTTGACTTCATTAGAGTAGAGATCAGCAAACCTGGTGGAAGTGTCACCTGCCTTCTTCAGAATGCTGGTCAGATACTCACTTATCAGATTGTGAAGTGATTCTCCAAACTTGTCTTCAATGTCAATGATCTGGTTATGAAGACGAGTTCTCTGCTCCTTAATAGCCTTTTCAACATATCTTCCAAGCTGTAGGCCTAAACCTTTCTCAAAATGTAGGTCTATTGCAGCCTTGACCTGTGAGCATATGTATGCTGTATAGTCAGCTGTTGAAGTAGAAGTTGAGGAAGTACCTTGAGGCTTTGGATGAACAATCAGGGCTTTGCCTCTTTCTTCAGCTGAAAGGTACTCTTCATTGAGAAATGAGGTAGTGGCCTTAACCAGGTGGGACATGATAGTGTCTCCTTTATCAATGAAGTGAGTTAGAGTATCCTTAGGCATGAAGTGATCAGGAATAGTGATTACTTCTCTTTCAATCTCGGTTCTGTCAGCTGGTTCAACTGAGTCTTCCGCAGGAACGGACGCAGCTGAGTCATTCACTTTTGCTGTGTCAGCTGTCTGCTGACCTGATATGTCTTCTGGGATAGAGGTACCATTAGTTGGAATTCCTAGAATCCTGTGGCATACTGCTGTAAAGGCTTCTTCGGGCAGCAGTTGAGCAAAAGATTTAACTTGAGCAACTTCTTTTTGCTCCATTTCCCAGTCGAGGAAATTAGCTTTTCCTCCCATTCCTTCCATGACCTCAATAAGGTCATCCACATCATCTCTCCTGAGTTCAATCCAGGTGCAGACTCTGAGAACTTGTTCAAACTGAACTGATTCCTCATCAATACCAGGAATAGTAGACTTGAGCAGGTTTGCTATCTTCATCCTCATTATCTTCTCCCTTGTGCACATAGGTTAGTGTACCATTCTGTACTGAGGTCGGGAGGGACCAGCTTGAGCCAGGTCTGCTGGTGCCATGTCTTCTGGAACAGAAGGAACAATGATGGTAGGAGTTTGAGTATTTGGGGTAGTTTCCTCTGCTGTGTGAGTATCAGCAGGGATTTGGGAAGTGATATGTTCTTGATCTTCAGTGGTTTGTTCATCAGCAGGGTTTTGAGTCTGCTGGTCTGGTTCAGTACCTTCATGAAGATCAGTAGAAGGTTGAACCTGTAGATCTTGGACATCTGTTGTGTGAATGTCAGCAGGGGTGTTGGATGGAATCTGAGTTTGATCATCAGAGATCTGTGATTGATTGTCTGCTGTTTGAACATCAGCAGGGGTAGGCAATAGTGATTCAGGGGTTGAAGTAGGTTGAGCTTGTTCCTCTGCTGTGTGAGTATCAGCAGGGATTTGGATATCAGTGTTTGAGTGTTCAGATGGGTTGGAATCATCAGAAGGGTTGAATGATGCAACCGGGGCTATAAACATGGGAGTAGGAAGCCTCGATTTCTTGGACTTTTTGTTGAAAGAAGAATTATTCTTCTTTCACTTCTGACCCTTCGGCAATTTAGAAGGAGTAAAAGTGGGAGAGGGTTTAGAGGTACCTGCCTTCTTCAAGGGAGAGGCAGTGGGAGTGGCATCTGAATCAGATGGGGAGATGAGCCCTGATCTGATTAGATATCGTCTTTGTGCTAAGGTCTGATTGTCATCATCATCATCCTCAGCAGCCTTCTTCTGAGCCTCTTCTTTGGCTGGCTCCTCTTCTTCTTCAGCAGAGTCATGATCAGACTCTTTTGCTGCCTTCTCAGCAACATCTTTGGAAGATGCTTCAGCCAACAGCTTCCTCTTCTCTTCTTTCAACCTTGCTGCCTCAGCAAGAGCTTCCTTTCTCAAATAATATTTGGAGATGTGGAAGGTCTTATGAGGTCCCATCTTGTACTTCTTTGGGAGAATATCTGGAAGGATGATGCTCAGCTTGTTGACAAAGCTGACTGTAGCTGCCACCTTCCATACCCTCGATTGTAAGTCCAAAGTGACTTTCTTTGCCTCAAGGGCAATTCTTTCTAAGAATAGTCCTTGCCAGTCTCCATCAATCTGATCCCAGATTGCAGCCATAACTCGAACCTTTAAAGTAGTAACAGCATCATGACTGAATGTGTTACCAAGTAACATCTTTCCTGCAATATCCATCAAGGTTTGGAATTTAGGTTCAAGTTGGGATTTCTTGAGCCCAATTGCATCAATAGCCTTGATTTTTCCACCAGTAAACATCTCCATATACTCCTTTTCTCTATTCATGACGTAGTTGGAGATATTTATTTTCCCCCTTGACAGGCCAAACAATTCCTGAAGGATTTCCCTTGTAACCTTGACTTTGTGTCCACCCATGACACTTTCAACATGAGAACCCTTCATCACAGCGTTTGTATAGAATGCCAGTACGTCTTGTTCATAAACATTGGTTGGTGCTGCTTCCAGGAAGTCTCTGAGTTTAAGATTGACGCACCTAAGCAATATCTCCTTTTTCTCATCTGTGTGTTTGCCTTTGAAAAACAGAGCATTCTCCGTAAAAATCTTCCCTTCCTTGGACCACTTTGCAGCATCCAAGGTGCCAGTGCTCTTGGTCTTCTCGTCGTAAATTTCAATGATTGCCATAGTAGAGTTTCAGTGTTAGGGTTTGAGAGCTTGAAAGAGATTTGCAGAACGAGAGAGAGTATTGAGAGTAATTGAGTAATGTGAGCGACAGGGTTTGGAAGAGGTTTTAAGGGTGTGAATATATACTCTAGTAAATTTTGATCTAACGGTCAGATTTGGGTTTAATTTGGAGTAGAGCCCAAGATTTCCTTCTTTGATATCTTAAATTTGCCGGCTGATTTTGCCATGTGGCAATATTTGATTTGCTGGCAATATGGTACTTGAGTATTAATGACATCATTACCAAAAATAGCCGTTGTGACTAATTTATGGTAAGAATTGATCATCAAGGCCGTTTTCTATAAGAGAATTGCATTCCTTATATAAGCCAATTTGTTTAATTACATTCAGGAATAAATCTAGAATGAATTACATGATCAAGGCTAGTCATTATACTCTAAATTGGAGTGATTTGTTCAGCAGAGTGAGGTCTTCTGAGTTCTTCAAGATGTCTGCTGATTTTCCTTGAAACGTCTTCTGATCAGCTGAGTTGGTCTTCTGATCAGCTGAGTAGAGGTTTGAGCTTTGCTGAGAAAATCTTCTGTGCTTTGAAGGTTCGACCTGGTTTGATGGAACCTTCAGTGTTGCTGTCATGATCCAACCTGGATGATGAATCTTCCAGCTTTATTGTGAGTGGTGATCCAACCTGGTTTGATGGATCTTCTAGCTCTACTTCTGAACCATGTAGGACCATCAAATCAATTTGATGATCAGCCTGGATGATATCCCACTGGTTCAGGTTCTCTCACCATCGGATGTTCTTCATCATCAGATAGGATGTAGCATCTAATGTGTCCTTGTTGTATTTCTTCGCTTCTCTTGAAGGGAAGGAGGATTGAAGGGTGCTTCAATGGAGTCGAAGAGAGGGCCATGAACTCAGCCTTCATGTTCTGTTTAGACATAGTAGCTTTTGATAACAAGCTCTCCATGTAGAACTTCCCCCTGGAGAAGAAGCTCTGCTTGCTTGCTACTTTGTCCTCTGCATCTCTTCCTCCTTTAGCTTTCAACAAGAACGTCTCTTCTTCCTTTAGCTTTCATGGGCATACTCATGATGAGTAAGCCAAGTAAATAGATCTGCATCATCTTCATTTTCGAGACAAATCTTCATCTCCTTCACCCAAAACTTTGGTTGAAGAATGATCTCCATTCTATCTCTTCTTTCAATTGTCTCCATACCTGAAACAAGAATAGTGTTAAATGATTTGTGTTCTTAGGTGTTCTCATAACTTCCTCCTTTTATAGGGGTAGAAATGAGGTAGTGGAGTGAAAGATGACAAAACTATAGAGGTGATAGGTCTGAATTTCTGAAAAGTGATTTCTTAAGATCAACAGTGAGATTCTTGATCTAAGGGTGCACATTTAAGGATATTCAGACTTTATCTAATGGAATGCAGAAATTATAAATTTTGACCATGAGTTATTTGAAATCCGTACAGTGCATGCATACTATTGAGTCGGTGAGGATGGTGTATTAATCCAGCCAAGTATGGCTCAGTAGTATACTGTATGTATGTATATGAATAAAGTATTTTATGAAGAATAGTTTATTAATATACATAGTTATACATTGCTTAGAGTAAAGAGATCAAATAACTTTGTTCAGGTCTGCTATATGTATGTATATATACTATGTAATGCAGATTTTAGAGTATTTCATCAAGGATTCTTAAGGTATCATTGATTCCCCCTTGATTAGATAACTCTATGTTTTCCCTCAGCTTTATTTGTCTTCATTGGGAAAGAACTTACCTGAAGATGAGGGTGTCTATTCACCTCATCTGATCCTCCTAGTCTGCTGCAAAATGTATCAGCTGAGGTCTTCAGCTGATCTTGTGCTCTTCATGTGCTTGGGTCCAAGAGTCCTAAGCTATAGCATAGGGCCTTGAATCTTTCTTCAGCTAGGGGCTTAGTCAAGATGTCTGCTCTTTGGATATCTGTGTGAATTTTCTCCATCTTGATGTCCTTCTTTTCAAGGTGGTCTCTTATAAAATGGTGTCGAATGTCGACATGCTTGCACCTTGTGTGGAGGACTGGATTTTGAGTGATGGCAATAGCACTGCTGCTGTCACAAAAGATAGGGACTTCTCTTGCCTCTACATTGTAATCTTTGAGTTGTTGAACTAGCCAGAGTAGCTGACTACAACAACTTCCAGCTGCCATATATTCTGCTTCAGTGGTGGATGTTGCAACTGAGGTTTGTTTCTTAGAGAACCATGATATCAACTTGTTGCCTAGAAATTGACAGGTTCCTGATGTGGATTTCCTATCAATTCTGCATCCTCCATAGTCTGAGTCAGAATAGCCACTTAATTCTAGATTGTCATCAGCAGGGTACCATAGTCCTAAGTTGACTGATCCTTTTAGGTACTTGAGAATCTTCCTTGCTGCTTCTAGATGACTTTGCTTTGGGTTTGCTTGAAACCTAGCACATACTCCTACAGCAAATGTTATGTCTGGTCTGCTGGCTGTAAGGTATAGTAGAGATCCAATCAGTGCTCTATATTCAGCTTGATCAACTGCCTTTCCGGACTCATCTGGTTCCATTTTGAAAGATGTCATCATAGGAATCCTTGCAGTTTTGCTTTGTAGAGCTTTGAATCTTTCTAGTAGATTCTTGGTATACTTGGACTGGTTGATGAAGATCCCTTCTGGACTCTGCTTGACTTGAAGTCCTAGGAAATAGTTCATCTCACCCATCATGCTCATTTCGAATTTTCCTTGCATAAGTTCAGAGAACTTCTTGCACATCTCTTGATTGGGTGATCCAAATATAATGTCATCTACATATATTTGTACCATTAGAATGTCTTCTCCTTCTTGTATTCTGAAGAGAGTTCTATCTACTTTGCCTTTTGTATATCCATTGTCAAGTAGGAATTGTGACAATGTGTCATACCAAGCTCTAGGGGCTTGTTTTAGACCATAGAGAGCCTTCTTCAGTCGATATACTTGATCACCTTTTTCAAATCCTGGAGGCTGCTCTACATATACTTCTTCTACCAGAATACCATTTAGAAAAGCACTTTTGACATCCATTTGGTATACTTTGAAGCCCATAAATGATGCATAGGCTAGAAATAGTCGAATGTCTTCTAATCTGGCTACTGGAGCAAAAGTTTCATCATAGTCAATTCCTTCAGATTGTGAATATCCTTTTGCAACTAGCCTTGCTTTATTTCTAGTTATTACATCATTTTCGTCCTTCTTATTTTTGAATACCCACTTTGTTCCTACTACGTTGTGGTTTTCAGGACGATCTACCAATTCCCAGACTTCATTTCTTTCGAATTGGTTTAGTTCCTCTTGCATAGCAGTGATCCAATTGCTATCAGTCATTGCTTCTTCTATGTCAGCTGGTTCAATGTTGGAGAGGAAAGCACACCAGCAGAACACAGATGATTGAGAATTCTGATTCAGTTGTCTTCTTGTCTTGACACCTGATTCTGCTCCTCCTATTAGTAGGTTTGATGGATGATTGTTCCTCCATGTATGTCTTACAGGAGTATCTGCATTAGATGAACTTGGATTCTCATCTGTTCTATTGCCATCAGGAGGGTTGACTTGATTTGGTCGATCATCATCTGTATCTTGAGTGTCAAAGAGATCATTCCTCCTTGCATTTGGGATTGTTGCATCTTGATTGTGGGTAACTTGTTCAGCTTGAGTTTGAGATCTAGTGACTGGTCTGTGTGTTTTATCTTCCTCTGGTTCTTCAGGGAATGGTTCATTGACTTCAATAAACTCATCAGACCTCTTCTTGATCACTAGTTTCTTCATCTGTTCTGCAGCTGAGGTTGTTTCTACTGCACTCTTTTCACAAGATTCATCAAAAACAACATGTGGTGTTTCTTCCACAAGAAGGGTACGTTTGTTGAATACCCTAAATGCTTTGCTAGTTGAGGAGTATCCCAAGAATATCCCCTCATCTGCTTTGGCATCAAAAGCATTCAACTTACTTTTCCCATTGTTGTGAATGAAACACTTACAACCAAATATATGAAAGTAACATACTCTAGGTTTTCTTCCTTTCCACAGTTCATATGGGGTTTTCTCATGAATTTTGTGAATACCTGACCTGTTTTGAGTGTGACAAGCTGTGTTGATAGCTTCTGCCCAAAGCTTCTTAGGAGTAGAGAATTCAGCAAGGAGTGTTCTTGCAGCTTCTTTGAGTGTTCTGACTCTTCTTTCAGCTACACCATTTTGTTGTGGTGTTCTTGCTGCACTTGTCTCGTGCTGAATACCATTAGAAGTACAATATGCAATAATATAGGAGTTAATAAATTCAGTGCCTTTGTCACTTCTAATTTTCACAATAGGCTCTCCTTTCTCTACTTGGATCCTCTTTAACAGTTCAGGAAGCTTCTGCTGAGTTTCACTCTTCTTGTATAAGAAGATAACCCAAGTAAACTTGGAGTAGTCATCTACAACAATAAGAGTGTATTTTCTTCCTGTTAGGGTGGTTGGAGTGATTGGTCCAAAGAGATCCATGTGTAACAGTTCAAGAACTCTGCTGGTTGATGCTGTCTTCTTGGTCTTGAAGGAGACCTTTGTTTGCTTTCCTTGTTGACATGCATCACAGACCTGATCTTTACAGTAGAGTTCATTAGGCAGACCATCAACTAAGGATTCCCTTGCTAACTTGTTCAGAGTCTTAAAGTTCAGATAACTAAGACGTTTGTGCCATAGCCAGTTGACATCTTTAGGGCTTTTCACAAGCAGACATGTATCCTTAGGACAGCTGTTCCAATTTGCAAGATACATACTTCCCTTTCTAGATCCTGTTACAAGATTTTGTTTTGTTCTTTTATCACTTATGAGACATTCATCTTTAGAGAATTTAACTGAATAACCAGTGTCACAAAAATGAGAAACAGATAATAAATTAAACTTAAGACCTTCTACATATGATACATCATGTACCTCAATGTCACCATTTCTAAGAGTGCCATATCCTTTTGTGTTACCGTGCGCGTTATCACCAAAGAAGACTTTTGGACCTTTCTTTTCTGTGTAGTTGGTCAGCAGGTCTTTGGTTCCAGTCATATGGGTTGAGCATCCACTATCTATGTACCATATCTCTCCTGCTAGACCTCCTTTTCTGTATAGGTCCCTCCTTTCCTGCAAGAAAGGTTAAGTCTTAGGTACCCATTTTGTTTTGGGTCCTTGGGTGTTAGTACTACCCTTGGGAACCCACATATACATTGGTCGTTTGAACAACCTTGAGCACTTGAGTTGTTTCCCTCGGGCATCACAGAACCAAATCTTACCAGTTAACACCTTGGACTGATCTGATTTGTTGTTTGTGTCAGCTAAGTAATAGTCAAATGGTTTTCCTTTATAGCAGTGAACATACAATATCTTTTGACTAGTTACATTCGGCCTGGGTGCATTAGCTGGTCGATGCACACGATTATATGGACCATACTCTTCTGTTCTCACAATATCATAAGAGATAGGGGGTGCAAAGAGAACAGATTTGTTTGAAGAAGATTTCTTCTTCTTGGCTGGAGCAGCATACAGCTGAGACTGTCTCAGACGAGATGGTCTAGGCTGTTTGCTGTTCCTCTGCATAGGTTTGGGGTTAACTTTTCTTTTACCATTTTTGGTGTTGGAATAGTTAGCCTTAGTTGGTACAGATGCCTTTTGGTTCATATTGAGTTCATTGTGTTTAGAACACTCACCCTGTTCATGTGTCTGAGTAGTGCACTTGTTAGGTGTACTACCCCCAGCTGGAGAGGATGTTGATGGATTAAGTTCATAGCCAAAACCCATCTTATTGCCATTTGATCTATAATATTCAGAGATACTTTCAATCGTAGTCTAAGCTTTATTGAACTCTGATATCTTTTGATTTAGGCATTCCTTCTCCTTTTCTAAGAGCTTGTGTGCTTGGAAGAGGTCATCGAACTTAGATTGTAGTATACGAAATTCCTTGGTTTCTAAGGCTTGAGTTTCTAACATCCCCTCATACAACTGAGTTATTGTGGTATTTTCTTCTTTAAGAAGTTCCACTTCTTTGGTCAGCCTTTCATTCATGGTGACTAACTCAGGGGTGTTATCAAACTTAACATTTTTCAACCTAGCAATTTCTTTCCTTAAATCCTTATTCTCCTCTTCCACTTCTATAAAGGCTCTAGTGGCAATATCCAGATCACCTTTTACCTTTCTTAACGATTGATAATAGGTGTCTTCTGATTCGCCTTCAGATGAGTTTATGTCATCTGTTTGTGAGAAAATAGGTGAATGGAAAGTAGTAGTGTAGGAATTTACCTCATTTTCTCCTATGGCCATCATAGCTAGCTCATACAACTGAGTTATTGTGGTATTTTCTTCTTTAAGAAGTTCCACTTCTTTGGTCAGCCTTTCATTCATGGTGACTAACTCAGGGGTGTTATCAAACTTAACCTTTTTCAACCTAGCAATTTCTTTCCTTAAATCCTTATTCTCCTCTTCCACTTCTATAAAGGCTCTAGTGGCAATATCCAGATCACCTTTTACCTTTCTTAACGATTGATAATAGGTGTCTTCTGATTCGCCTTCAGATGAGTTTATGTCATCTGTTTGTGAGAAAATAGGTGAATGGAAAGTAGTAGTGTAGGAATTTACCTCATTTTCTCCTATGGCCATCATAGCTAGATCGTCTGAATCATCTGAGTAGATTTGACAGTCTGGTGATGTAGGAAGTTCATCACTTTGATATTCAGATTCTTCAGTCAGCATTGTTTGCTTATCTGAATTTCTTCTGTCTCTCCTTGGCCTTCTTTCTTCTTTGTCATCCAGCTCAGGGCATTCATAGACATAGTGTCCTGGTTTACGACAATTGAAGCATGCTCCAGGCTTTTGATTTGAATTGCCTTTCCTTGGAGGTGTGGCATCTCTTTTTCTGGAGCCTTGGCTGTCAGATGACTCCACATCCTTTCTAGGATGTCTTTCTGGTGTTCTTTCTCTGGAACCTCTGGAGGGTGAACTTGCTCTTCTATCTTTGTAGTTTCTATAGAACTTTCTATATTTGCTGTTGAGAGTGTTCATCCTTTCGAATCTCTTGATCATAAGAGCCATTTGTTCCTTCAGACTCATGTCTGATCCTTCACAGTCTTCTGTTTTCAGAGAGGTCTTGCCAGATGAGGTGCTTGCAGCTTTTGTATTTGCTGCCTTGAAAGCTACAGTCTTGGATGTAGAAGGAGTAGCAATAGGTTCATCATTTTCTGAGTTTTCTTCTCTTTCAAGATCATATTCATGGGCTTTTAGATTCTGAAATAGAGTCTGTGCAGACCACTCCTTGATATCTTGAGTATCTTTGATGATGGTCTTCTTGAGTCTCCATTTCTTGGTTAGAGAGTCTAATATCTTTAGATTTTTCTCTCTATTTGTATATTTCTTGCCCAGAGATTCTACCTCATTGATGATCTTGGTAAATCTATTGTCTAGTTGATCAATAGACTCTTCTGGTTGCATTTTGAAATGTTCAAACTTCTTGACTGCTGTTGTCAACTTGCTCTCCTTAATCAGCTCGGTTCCTTCACAGAGGAGTGCTAGAGCATCCCACATTTCCTTAGCTGTTTCACAATTGATTACTTTTGCAATGTACTCATTTGGAAGAGTTTGCATGATGTAATCTTGAGCAATGCTGTCAAGATTTGACTGCTTCATCTCTTCTGGTGTGAGATCCTTCATCGGCTTGGGGGCTAGTTCTCCAACTGGAACTTCTGGATCACCATTTGCAGTGTTGACTGCCATGATGGTGATTGGGCCTTCGGTGATTACTGACCACATCTTGTACTGGAGTGATGTGAGATTCTTCCTCATCCTGAACTTCCAGTAATCATAATCCTCCACTGAAAACTTAGGCAACTTACGCATATTAGCACTCATGCTGTATGAGTTTTCGAAAACAAGTTTTTCAAAAGAAAAAGATCTGTTCAAGAGGACTACAGAGAGACTCCCTCAAGTCTTCTGATAATCTAGAGACAGTAGTCCGTTAGAACCACTGCTCTGATACCACTTGTTGGTCCCTGAACGAGTAGTGAATGGGATTAAAGTCTAGAGGGGAGGGCTGAATAGACTTTAAAACTTTTTCAAGAGAGTTGGGAACCTCTTCTGATTGCTATGTCAACTGGACTACAAGTCTGCTGGTCCAGATGATTATAGTGATCTGATAGAGGAGGTTATATGCGGAATTATGGTAGGCCTTGTTTAGACTCGTTCTTTTGTTTCTTTTGAAAGTGTTTAACTTGTTTTCTTTAATGAAAGTACTCAGCTGATGCTGGTTTGAAAGCTGTGGTCTTATTTTGAAGAATATTGAAATCACAGTATGCACTATATAATAGTTAATGAAATGACAGAATGTAAAGTGCAATAAGTAAATAACACCAGGTTTATAGTGGTTCGGATATACGATCCTACGTCCACTCTCACGTCCTAACGTGATATTTAATCCCTTTAATTTACCGCAAATTACAAGGGTCTTGACCTTTATAGTCCCAAGGATAGGACTTTGAGATCTGAGCCGTCCTAACAGCTACGGTCTCCACAAGTGATTGTAAGCACTTGCACTTTGAGGGTTTCAAAAACTTTAACCTTTCGGAGAAGGTTTGGGGTTTTTGAAGTGTATCCAACTAATGGTTCAAGCTTATAATTTGCTTAACCACTTTGCCTAAAACAAATGATATACAATATGAACAGGTTTCAGGTTCTTATGGGTTGGATAGAAATCACTTAAGAGCTATGGATAATCTAATGGATTCTGGCTCTTTGAGAACTCTTGGGACAATATGACTTTAGCTTGATTGCTTGCTAGACTTGTTGAATTCTCTCGTTGTGACTTCGTACTTGTGATTTCTCATCCTCTTGTATTTATAGTGGTGATTGCTTGCAACTAGCCGTTGGAGTTGACTAGCCGTTGGGGCAATCTTTCCATAATGGCTTGATTCCTTGATTCCAGTCGCTTGATTGCTTCAATCCTGGGATCATGTCAATCTTCTAAATAAGGTAGGTCTTTGTTTAAACTGTAAGATGACTTTGGAATCAGCCGAGTCCTGGAAGAACACATAGTCTTCTGATCTGTACTTCTAGTCTTCTGACTACTCTTCTGGCCTTGCGTCTTCTGTCTTTTGATATCAGCAGAGTAAAACTCTTCTGATCTGGCAATTCTTTGTCCTGCTTTAGGCCGTCTTCAATCTGGGACTCCATCAGTCAAGTAGGTATACAAGCACCTTACTTAACTGGTCTTCAAGGATATCCTAGTCTTCATGTCTTCTACTCTTCTCATCTTGAGGGAGCGCATGTAAGCCGGGACTGTGCTGATCAGCTGATATCTATACAGTTGATCACATAAGACTAGTCTAAGCTGTTCTATACAAAGTCAGCTGATCCTATTACATTTATAAACTCTAAGTGTTTTGGCCATCAAAACTATTATAACATCAAGTGGGGCTTAGGGTGAATTTATATCCCAACAAAAGTGCACTTCCATATTACAGTGGGATAAACTATAGAGTTTTTGAACACTAACAAATGTGATTTTCTAAAAAATAAACAAAACGTAGAGTTTGCTTTGTCACCAAGCAACCCTACAAAAAACTTCATTTTGGTATTTTCGAGGTTAAATGGCACTATAAACGTGTTATAGAAAACAACAACCCTAGAACGAATGTGAATTGGTAATGGTTAACTCTTTTGCAACTCGTGAGACTTTTCAAAAAGAGAGAATGAGTGAATCGATGAAAATGCACTTCCACATTACAGTGAGATAAACTATAGAGTTTTTGAACACTAACAAATGTGATTTTCTGAATAATAAACAAAACGTAAAGTTTGCTTGGTCACCAACAAAACCTACAAAAAACTTCATTTTGGTATTTTCAAGGTTAAATGACACTATAAACGTGTTATAGAAAACAACAACCCTAGAACGAATGTGAATTGGTAATGGTTAACTCTTTTGCAACTCGTGAGACTTTTTAAAAAGAGAGAATGAGTGAATCGATGAAAGTGCACTTCCACATTACAATGGGATAAACTATAGAGTTTTTGAACATTAACGAATGTGATTTTCTGAAAAATAAACAAAACGTAAAGTTTGCTTTGTCACCAAGCAAACCTACAAAAAACTTCATTTTGGTATTTTCGAGGTTAAATGACACTATAAACGTGTTATAGAAAACAACAACCCTAGAACGAATGTGAATTGGTAATGGTTAACTCTTTTGAAACTATTGAGAATTTTCAAAAAAAAAAGAGAATGAGTGAATCGATGAAAGGGCACTTCCACATTACAGTGAGATAAACTATAGAGTTTTTGAACACTAACGAATGTGATTTACTGAAAAATAAAAAAAACGTAAAGTTTGCTTCGTCACGAAGCAATCCTACAAAACACTTCATTTCGGTATTTTCGAAGTCAAATGGCACTATAAACGTGTTATAGAAAACAACCACCATAGAACGAATGTGAGTTGGTAATGGTTAACTCTTTTGCAACTCGTGAGACTTTTCAAAAAGAGGAATAAGTGAATCGATGAAAGTGCACTTCCACAATACAGTGGGATAAACTATAGAGTTTTTGAACACTAACGAATGTGATTTACTGAAAAATAAACAAAACGTAAAGTTTGCTTGGTCACCAACCAAACCTACAAAAAACTTCATTTTGGTATTTTCAATGTTAAATGACACTATAAACGTGTTATAGAAAACAACAACCCTAGAACGAATGTGAATTGGTAATGGTTAACTCTTTTGAAACTACTGAGACTTTTCAAAAAGAGAGAATGAGTGAATCGATGAAAGTGCACTTCCATATTACAGTAGGATAAACTATAGAGTTTTTGAACACTAACAAATGTGATTTTCTAAAAAATAAACAAAACGTAGAGTTTGCTTTGTCACCAAGCAACCCTACAAAAAACTTCATTTTGGTATTTTCGAGGTTAAATGGCACTATAAACGTGTTATAGAAAACAACAACCCTTGAACGAATGTGAATTGGTAATGCTTAACTCTTTTGAAACTACTGAGAC
Source organism: Galeopsis tetrahit (assembly GCA_963675135.1). Lineage (NCBI taxonomy): Eukaryota > Viridiplantae > Streptophyta > Magnoliopsida > Lamiales > Lamiaceae > Galeopsis > Galeopsis tetrahit. The sequence continues at coordinate 40,365,378 of OY776122.1, forward strand.
TTTTCAAAAAGAGAGAATGAGTGAATCGATGAAAGTGCACTTCCATATTACAGTAGGATAAACTATAGAGTTTTTGAACACTAACAAATGTGATTTTCTAAAAAATAAACAAAACGTAGAGTTTGCTTTGTCACCAAGCAACCCTACAAAAAACTTCATTTTGGTATTTTCGAGGTTAAATGGCACTATAAACGTGTTATAGAAAACAACAACCCTTGAACGAATGTGAATTGGTAATGCTTAACTCTTTTGCAACTCGTGATACTTTTCAAAAAGAGAGAATGAGTGAATTGATGAAAATGCACTTCCACATTACAGTGAGATAAACTATAGAGTTTTTGAACACTAAAAAATGTGATTTTCTGAAAAATAAACAAAACGTAAAGTTTGCTTGGTCACCAACAAAACCTACAAAAAACTTCATTTTGGTATTTTCAAGGTTAAATGACACTATAAACGTGTTATAGAAAACAACAACCCTAGAACGAATGTGAATTGGTAATGGTTAACTCTTTTGCAACTCGTGAGACTTTTCAAAAAGAAAGAATGAGTGAATCGATGAAAGTGCACTTCCACATTACAATGGGATAAACTATAGAGTTTTTGAACATTAACGAATGTGATTTTCTGAAAAATAAACAAAACGTAAAGTTTGCTTTGTCACCAAGCAAACCTACAAAAAACTTCATTTTGGTATTTTCGAGGTTAAATGACACTGTAAACGTGTTATGGAAAACAACAACCCTAGAACAAATGTGATTGGTAATGGTTAACTCTTTTGCAACTCGTGAGACTTTTCAAAAAGAGAGAATAAGTGAATCGATGAAAGTGCACTTCCACTTTACAGTGGGATAAACTATAGAGTTTTTGAACACTAACAAATGTGATTTTCTGAAAAATAAACAAAACGTAAAGTTTGCTTGGTCACCAACCAAACTTACAAAAAACTTCATTTTGGTATTTTCGAGGTTAAATGACACTATAAACGTGTTATAGAAAACAACAACCCTAGAACGAATGTGAATTGGTAATGGTTAACTCTTTTGAAACTATTGAGACTTTTCAAAAAAAAAAGAGAATGAGTGAATCGATGAAAGGGCACTTCCACATTACAGTGGGATAAACTATAGAGTTTTCGAACACTAACGAATGTGATTTTCTGAAAAATAAACAAAACTTAAAGTTTGCTTGGTCACCAAGGAAACCTACAAAAAACTTCATTTTGGTATTTTCGAGGTTAAATGGCACTATAAACGTGTTATAGAAAACAACAACCCTAGAACGAATGTGAATTGGTAATGGTTAACTCTTTTGCAACTCGTGAGACTTTTAAAAAAGAGAGAATGAGTGAATCGATGAAAGTGCACTTCCACATTACAGTGGGATAAACTATAGAGTTTTTGAACACTAACGAATGTGATTTTCTGAAAAATAAACAAAACGTAAAGTTTGCTTGGTCACCAACAAAACCTACAAAAAACTTCATTTTGGTATTTTCAAGGTTAAATGACACTATAAGCGTGTTATAGAAAACAACAACCCTAGAACGAATGTGAATTGGTAATGGTTAACTCTTTTGCAACTCGTGAGACTTTTCAAAAAGAGAGAATGAGTGAATCGATGAAAGTGCACTTCCACATTACAATGGGATAAACTGTAGAGTTTTTGAACATTAACGAATGTGATTTTCTGAAAAATAAACAAAACGTAAAGTTTGCTTTGTCACCAAGCAAACCTACAAAAAACTTCATTTTGGTATTTTCGAGGTTAAATGACACTATAAACGTGTTATAGAAAACAACAACCCTAGAACGAATGTGAATTTGTAATGGTTAACTCTTTTGCAACTCGTGAGACTTTTCAAAAAGAGAGAATGAGTGAATCGATGAAAGTGCACTTCCACATTACAATAGGATAAACTATACAGTGGGATAAACTATAGAGTTTTTAAACACTAACGAATGTGATTTTCTGAAAAATAAAAAAAAAGTAAAGTTTGCTTGGTCACGAAGCAATCCTACAAAACACTTCATTTTGGTATTTTCGAAGTCAAATGGCACTATAAACGTGTTATAGAAAACAACAACCCTAGAACGAATGTGAGTTGGTAATGGTTAATTCTTTTGCAACTCGTGAGACTTTTCAAAAAGTGAGAATGAGTGAATCGATGAAAGTGCACTTCCACATTACAGTGGGATAAACTATAGAGTTTTTGAACACTAACGAATGTGATTTTCTGAAAAAAAAAAATAACGTAAAGTTTTCTTGGTCACGAAGCAATCCTACAAAACACTTCATTTTGGTATTTTCGAGGTTAAATGACACTATAAACGTGTTATAGAAAACAACAACCCTAGAACGAATGTGAATTGGTAATTCTTAATTCTTTTGCAACTCGTGAGACTTTTCAAAAAGAGAGAATGAGTGAATCGATAAAAGTGCACTTCCACATTACAGTGGGATAAACTGTAGAGTTTTGAACACTAACGAATGTGATTTTCTAAAAAATAAAAAAAAAATGCAAAGTTTGCTTGGTCACCAAGCAAACCTACAAAAAACTTCATTTTGGTATTTTCGAGGTTAAATGGCACTATAAACGTGTTATAGAAAACAACAACCCTAGAACGAATGTGAATTGGTAATGGTTAACACTTTTGAAACTATTGAGACTTTTCAAAAAGAGAGAATGAGTGAATCGATGAAAGTGCACTTCCACATTACAGTGGGATAAACTATAGAGTTTTTGAACACTAACGAATGTGATATTCTGAAAAATAAAAAAAACGTAAAGTTTGCTTGGTCACGAAACAATCCTACAAAACACTTCATTTTGGTATTTTCGAAGTCAAATGGCACTATAAACGTGTTATAGAAAACAACAACCCTAGAACGAATGTGAGTTGGTAATGGTTAACTCTTTTGCAACTCGTGAGACTTTTCAAAAAGTGAGAATGAGTGAATCGATGAAAGTGCACTTCCACATTACAGTGGGATAAACTATTGAGTTTTTGAACACTAACGAATGTGATTTTCTGAAAAATAAAAAAACGTAAAGTTTGCTTGGTCCCGAAGCAATCCTACAAAACACTTCATTTTGTTATTTTCAAAGTCAAATGGCACTATAAACGTGTTATAGAAAACAACAACCCTAGAACGAATGTGAATTGGTAATTCTTAATTCTTTTGCAACTCGTGAGACCTTTCAAAAAGAGAGAATGAGTGAATCGATAAAAGTGCACTTCCACATTACAGTGGGATAAACTGTAGAGTTTTGAACACTAACGAATGTGATTTTCTAAAAAAAAAAAAAAAAACGCAAAGTTTGCTTGGTCACCAAGCAAACCTACAAAAAACTTCATTTTGGTATTTTCGAGGTTAAATGACACTATAATCGTGTTATAGAAAACAACAACCCTAGAACGAATGTGAAATGGTAATGGTTAACTCTTTTGCAACTCGTGAGACTTTTAAAAAAGAGAGAATGAGTGAATCGATGAAAGTGCACTTCCACATTACAGTGGGATAAACTATAGAGTTTTTGAACACTAACGAATGTGATATTCTGAAAAATAAAAAAAACGTAAGGTTTGCTTGGTCACGAAACAATCCTACAAAACACTTCATTTTGGTATTTTCGAAGTCAAATGGCACTATAAACGTGTTATAGAAAACAACAACCCTAGAACGAATGTGAGTTGGTAATGGTTAACTCTTTTGCAACTCGTGAGACTTTTCAAAAAGTGAGAATGAGTGAATCGATGAAAGTGCACTTCCACATTACAGTGGGATAAACTATTGAGTTTTTGAACACTAACGAATGTGATTTTCTGAAAAATAAAAAAACGTAAAGTTTACTTGGTCCCGAAGCAATCCTACAAAACACTTCATTTTGGTATTTTCGAGGTTAAATGACACTATAAACGTGTTATAGAAAACAACAACCCTAGAACGAATGTGAATTGGTAATGGTTAACTCTTTTGAAACTATTGAGAATTTTCAAAAAAAAAAGAGAATGAGTGAATCGATGAAAGGGCACTTCCACATTACAGTGAGATAAACTATAGAGTTTTTGAACACTAACAAATGTGATTTACTGAAAAATAAAAAAAACGTAAAGTTTGCTTCGTCACGAAGCAATCCTACAAAACACTTCATTTCGGTATTTTCGAAGTCAAATGGCACTATAAACGTGTTATAGAAGACAACCACCATAGAACGAATGTGAGTTGGTAATGGTTAACTCTTTTGCAACTCGTGAGACTTTTCAAAAAGAGGAATAAGTGAATCGATGAAAGTGCACTTCCACAATACAGTGGGATAAACTATAGAGTTTTTGAACACTAACGAATGTGATTTACTGAAAAATAAACAAAACGTAAAGTTTGCTTGGTCACCAACCAAACCTACAAAAAACTTCATTTTGGTATTTTCAATGTTAAATGACACTATAAACGTGTTATAGAAAACAACAACCCTAGAACGAATGTGAATTGGTAATGGTTAACTCTTTTGAAACTATTGAGACTTTTCAAAAAAAAGAGAGAATGAGTGAATCGATGAAAGGGCACTTCCACATTACAGTGGGATAAACTATAGAGTTTTTGAACACTAACGAATGTGATTTTCTGAAAAATAAACAAAACTTAAAGTTTGCTTGGTCACCAAGGAAACCTACAAAAAACTTCATTTTGGTATTTTCGAGGTTAAATGGCACTATAAACGTGTTATAGAAAACAACAACCCTAGAACGAATGTGAATTGGTAATGGTTAACTCTTTTGCAACTCGTGAGACTTTTAAAAAAGAGAGAATGAGTGAATCGATGAAAGTGCACTTCCACATTACAGTGGGATAAACTATAGAGTTTTTGAACACTAACGAATGTGATTTTCTGAAAAATAAACAAAAGGTAAAGTTTGCTTGGTCACCAACAAAACCTACAAAAAACTTCATTTTGGTATTTTCAAGGTTAAATGACACTATAAACGTGTTATAGAAAACAACAACCCTAGAACGAATGTGAATTGGTAATGGTTAACTCTTTTGCAACTCGTGAGACTTTTCAAAAAGAGAGAATGAGTGAATCGATGAAAGTGCACTTCCACATTACAATGGGATAAACTATAGAGTTTTTGAACATTAACGAATGTGATTTTCTGAAAAATAAACAAAACGTAAAGTTTGCTTTGTCACCAAGCAAACCTACAAAAAACTTCATTTTGGTATTTTCGAGGTTAAATGACACTATAAACGTGTTATAGAAAACAACAACCCTAGAACGAATGTGAATTGGTAATGGTTAACTCTTTTGAAACTATTGAGACTTTTCAAAAAGAGAGAATGAGTGAATCGATGAAAGTGCACTTCCACATTACAATGGGATAAACTATACAGTGGGATAAACTATAGAGTTTTTAAACACTAACGAATGTGATTTTCTGAAAAATAAAAAAAAAAGTAAAGTTTGCTTGGTCACGAAGCAATCCTACAAAACACTTCATTTTGGTATTTTCGAAGTCAAATGGCACTATAAACGTGTTATAGAAAACAACAACCCTAGAACGAATGTGAGTTGGTAATGGTTAATTCTTTTGCAACTCGTGAGACTTTTCAAAAAGTGAGAATGAGTGAATCGATGAAAGTGCACTTCCACATTACAGTGGGATAAACTATAGAGTTTTTGAACACTAACGAATGTGATTTTCTGAAAAAAAAAAATAACGTAAAGTTTTCTTGGTCACGAAGCAATCCTACAAAACACTTCATTTTGGTATTTTCGAGGTTAAATGACACTATAAACGTGTTATAGAAAACAACAACCCTAGAACGAATGTGAATTGGTAATTCTTAATTCTTTTGCAACTCGTGAGACTTTTCAAAAAGAGAGAATGAGTGAATCGATAAAAGTGCACTTCCACATTACAGTGGGATAAACTGTAGAGTTTTGAACACTAACGAATGTGATTTTCTAAAAAATAAAAAAAAAACGCAAAGTTTGCTTGGTCACCAAGCAAACCTACAAAAAACTTCATTTTGGTATTTTCGAGGTTAAATGGCACTATAAACGTGTTATAGAAAACAACAACCCTAGAACGAATGTGAATTGGTAATGGTTAACACTTTTGAAACTATTGAGACTTTTCAAAAAGAGAGAATGAGTGAATCGATGAAAGTGCACTTCCACATTACAGTGGGATAAACTATAGAGTTTTTGAACACTAACGAATGTGATATTCTGAAAAATAAAAAAAACGTAAAGTTTGCTTCGTCACGAAACAATCCTACAAAACACTTCATTTTGGTATTTTCGAAGTCAAATGGCACTATAAACGTGTTATAGAAAACAACAACCCTAGAACGAATGTGAGTTGGTAATGGTTAACTCTTTTGCAACTCGTGAGACTTTTCAAAAAGTGAGAATGAGTGAATCGATGAAAGTGCACTTCCACATTACAGTGGGATAAACTATTGAGTTTTTGAACACTAACGAATGTGATTTTCTGAAAAATAAAAAAACGTAAAGTTTGCTTGGTCCCGAAGCAATCCTACAAAACACTTCATTTTGGTATTTTCGAAGTCAAATGGCACTATAAACGTGTTATAGAAAACAACAACCCTAGAACGAATGTGAGTTGGTAATGGTTAATTCTTTTGCAACTCGTGAGACTTTTCAAAAAGAGAGAATGAGTGAATCGATGAAAGTGCACTTCCACATTACAGTGGGATAAACTATAGAGTTTTTAAACACTAACGAATGTGATTTTCTGAAAAATAAAAAAAAAGTAAAGTTTGCTTGGTCACGAAGCAATCCTACAAAACACTTCATTTTGGTATTTTCGAAGTCAAATGGAATTATAAACGTGTTATAGAAAACAACAACCCTAGAACGAATGTGAATTGGTAATGGTTAACTCTTTTGCAACTCGTGAGACTTTTCAAAAAGAGAGAATGAGTGAATCGATGAAAGTGGACTTCCACATTACAGTGGGATAAACTATTGAGTTTTTGAACACTACCGAATGTGATTTTCTGAAAAATAAAAAAACGTAAAGTTTGCTTGGTCCCGAAGCAATCCTACAAAACACTTCATTTTGGTATTTTCGAAGTCAAATGGCACTATAAACGTGTTATAGAAAACAACAACCCTAGAACGAATGTGAGTTGGTAATGGTTATTTCCATTGCAACTCGTGAGACTTTTCAAAAAGAGAGAATGAGTGTATCGATGAAAGTGCACTTCCACATTACAGTGGTATAAACTATAGAGTTTTTGAACACTAACGAATGTGATTTTCTGAAAAAAAAAAAACGTAAAGTTTTCTTGGTCACGAAGCAATCCTACAAAACACTTCATTTTGGTATTTTCGAGGTTAAATGACACTATAAACGTGTTATAGAAAACAACAACCCTAGAACGAATGTGAATTGGTAATTCTTAATTATTTTGCAACTCGTGAGACTTTTCAAAAAGAGAGAATGAGTGAATCGATGAAAGTGGACTTCCACATTACAGTGGGATAAACTGTAGAGTTTTGAAAACTAACGAATGTGATTTTCTAAAAAATAAAAAAAACGCAAAGTTTTCTTGGTCACCAAGCAAACCTACAAAAAACTTCATTTTGGTATTTTCGAGGTTAAATGGAACTATAAACGTGTTATAGAAAACAACAACCCTAGAACGAATGTGAATTGGTAATGGTTAACACTTTTGAAACTATTGAGACTTTTCAAAAAGAGAGAATGAGTGAATCGATGAAAGTGCACTTCCACATTACAGTGGGATAAACTATAGAGTTTTTGAACACTAACGAATGTCATTTTCTGAAAAATAAAAAAAACGTAAAGTTTGCTTGGTCACGAAGCAATCCTACAAAACACTTCATTTTGTTATTTTCGAAGTCAAATGGCACTATAAACGTGTTATAGAAAACAACAACCCTAGAACGAATGTGAGTTGGTAATGGTTAACTCTTTTGCACCTCGTGAGACTTTTCAAAAAGAGAGAATGAGTGAATCGATGAAAGTGCACTTCCACATTACAGTGGGATAAACTATAGAGTTTTTGAACACTAACGAATGTGATTTTCTGAAAAATAAAAAAAACGTAAAGTTTGCTTGGTCACGAAGCAATCCTACAAAACACTTCATTTTGGTATTTTCGAAGTCAAATGACACTATAAACGTGTTATAGAAAACAACAACCCTAGAACGAATGTGAGTTGGTAATGGTTAACTCTTTTGCAACTCGTGAGACTTTTCAAAAAGAGAGAATGAGTGAATCGATGAAAGTGCACTTCCACATTTCAGTGGGATAAACTATTGAGTTTTTGAACACTAACGAATGTGATTTTCTGAAAAATAAAAAAAAACGTAAAGTTTGCTTGGTCACGAAGCAATCCTACAAAACACTTCATTTTGGTATTTTCGAGGTTAAATGACACTATAAACGTGTTATAGAAAACAACAACCCTAGAACGAATGTGAATTGGTAATGGTTAACACTTTTGAAACTATTGAGACTTTTCAAAAAGAGAGAATGAGTGAATCGATGAAAGTGCACTTCCACATTACAGTGGGATAAACTATAGAGTTTTTGAACACTAACGAATGTGATTTTCTGAAAAATAAAAAAAACGTAAAGTTTGCTTGGTCACGAAGCAATCCTACAAAACACTTCATTTTGTTATTTTCGAAGTCAAATGGCACTATAAACGTGTTATAGAAAACAACAACCCTAGAACGAATGTGAGTTGGTAATGGTTAACTCTTTTGCACCTCGTGAGACTTTTCAAAAAGAGAGAATGAGTGAATCGATGAAAGTGCACTTCCACATTACAGTGGGATAAACTATAGAGTTTTTGAACACTAACGAATGTGATTTTCTGAAAAATAAAAAAAACGTAAAGTTTGCTTGGTCACGAAGCAATCCTACAAAACACTTCATTTTGGTATTTTCGAAGTCAAATGGCACTATAAACGTGTTATAGAAAACAACAACCCTAGAACGAATGTGAGTTGGTAATGGTTAACTCTTTTGCAACTCGTGAGACTTTTCAAAAAGAGAGAATGAGTGAATCGATGAAAGTGCACTTCCACATTACAGTGGGATAAACTATTGAGTTTTTGAACACTAACGAATGTGATTTTCTGAAAAATAAAAAAAAACGTAAAGTTTGCTTGGTCACGAAGCAATCCTACAAAACACTTCATTTTGGTATTTTCGAGGTTAAATGACACTATAAACGTGTTATAGAAAACAACAACCCTAGAACGAATGTGAATTGGTAATGGTTAACACTTTTGAAACTATTGAGACTTTTCAAAAAGAGAGAATGAGTGAATCGATGAAAGTGCACTTCCACATTACAGTGGGATAAACTATAGAGTTTTTGAACACTAAAGAATGTGATTTTCTGAAAAATAAAAAAAACGTAAAGTTTGCTTGGTCACGAAGCAATCCTACAAAACACTTCATTTTGGTATTTTCGAAGTCAAATGGCACTATAAACGTGTTATAGAAAACAACAACCCTAGAACGAATGTGAGTTGGTAATGGTTAACTCTTTTGCAACTCGTGAGACTTTTCAAAAAGAGAGAATGAGTGAATCGATGAAAGTGCACTTCCACATTACAGTGGGATAAACTATTGAGTTTTTGAACACTAACGAATGTGATTTTCTGAAAAATAAAAAAAAACGTAAAGTTTGCTTGGTCACGAAGCAATCCTACAAAACACTTCATTTTGGTATTTTCGAGGTTAAATGACACTATAAACGTGTTATAGAAAACAACAACCCTAGAACGAATGTGAATTGGTAATGGTTAACACTTTTGAAACTATTGAGACTTTTCAAAAAGAGAGAATGAGTGAATCGATGAAAGTGCACTTCCACATTACAGTGGGATAAACTATAGAGTTTTTGAACACTAACGAATGTGATTTTCTGAAAAATAAAAAAAACGTAAAGTTTGCTTGGTCCCGAAGCAATCCTACAAAACACTTCATTTTTGTATTTTCGAAGTCAAATGGCACTATAAACGTGTTATAGAAAACAACAACCCTAGAATGAATGTGAGTTGGTAATGTTTAACTCTTTTGCAACTCGTGAGACTTTTCAAAAAGAGAGAATGAGTGAATCGATGAAAGTGCACTTCCACAATACAGTGGGATAAACTATAGAGTTTTTGAACACTAACGAATGTGATTTACTGAAAAATAAACAAAACGTAAAGTTTGCTTGGTCACCAACCAAACCTACAAAAAACTTCATTTTGGTATTTTCAATGTTAAATGACACTATAAACGTGTTATAGAAAACAACAACCCTAGAACGAATGTGAATTGGTAATGGTTAACTCTTTTGAAACTATTGAGACTTTTCAAAAAAAAGAGAGAATGAGTGAATCGATGAAAGGGCACTTCCACATTACAGTGGGATAAACTATAGAGTTTTTGAACACTAACGAATGTGATTTTCTGAAAAATAAAAAAAACGTAAAGTTTCCTTGGTCACGAAGCAATCCTACAAAAAACTTCATTTTGGTATTTTCGAGGTTAAATGGCACTATAAACGTGTTATAGAAAACAACAACCCTAGAACGAATGTGAGTTGGTAATGGTTAACTCTTTTGCAACTCGTGAGACTTTTAAAAAAGAGAGAATGAGTGAATCGATGAAAGTGCACTTCCACATTACAGTGGGATAAACTATAGAGTTTTTGAACACTAACGAATGTGATTTTCTGAAAAATAAACAAAACGTAAAGTTTGCTTGGTCACCAACAAAACCTACAAAAAACTTCATTTTGGTATTTTCAAGGTTAAATGACACTATAAACGTGTTATAGAAAACAACAACCCTAGAACGAATGTGAATTGGTAATGGTTAACTCTTTTGCAACTCGTGAGACTTTTCAAAAAGAGAGAATGAGTGAATCGATGAAAGTGCACTTCCACATTACAATGGGATAAACTATAGAGTTTTTGAACATTAACAAATGTGATTTTCTGAAAAATAAACAAAACGTAAAGTTTGCTTTGTCACCAAGCAAACCTACAAAAAACTTCATTTTGGTATTTTCGAGGTTAAATGACACTATAAACGTGTTATAGAAAACAACAACCCTAGAACGAATGTGAATTGGTAATGGTTAACTCTTTTGCAACTCGTGAGACTTTTCAAAAAGAGAGAATGAGTGAATCGATGAAAGTGCACTTCCACATTACAATGGGATAAACTATACAGTGGGATAAACTATAGAGTTTTTAAACACTAACGAATGTCATTTTCTGAAAAATAAAAAAAAAGTAAAGTTTGCTTGGTCACGAAGCAATCCTACAAAACACTTCATTTTGGTATTTTCGAAGTCAAATGGCACTATAAACGTGTTATAGAAAACAACAACCCTAGAACGAATGTGAGTTGGTAATGGTTAATTCTTTTGCAACTCGTGAGACTTTTCAAAAAGTGAGAATGAGTGAATCGATGAAAGTGCACTTCCACATTACAGTGGGATAAACTATAGAGTTTTTGAACACTAACGAATGTGATTTTCTGAAAAAAAAAAATAACGTAAAGTTTTCTTGGTCACGAAGCAATCCTACAAAACACTTCATTTTGGTATTTTCGAGGTTAAATGACACTATAAACGTGTTATAGAAAACAACAACCTTAGAACGAATGTGAATTGGTAATTCTTAATTCTTTTGCAACTCGTGAGACTTTTCAAAAAGAGAGAATGAGTGAATCGATAAAAGTGCACTTCCACATTACAGTGGGATAAACTGTAGAGTTTTGAACACTAACGAATGTGATTTTCTAAAAAATAAAAAAAAAACGCAAAGTTTGCTTGGTCACCAAGCAAACCTACAAAAAACTTCATTTTGGTATTTTCGAGGTTAAATGGCACTATAAACGTGTTATAGAAAACAACAACCCTAGAACGAATGTGAATTGGTAATGGTTAACACTTTTGAAACTATTGAGACTTTTCAAAAAGAGAGAATGAGTGAATCGATGAAAGTGCACTTCCACATTACAGTGGGATAAACTATAGAGTTTTTGAACACTAACGAATGTGATATTCTGAAAAATAAAAAAAACGTAAAGTTTGCTTGGTCACGAAACAATCCTACAAAACACTTCATTTTGGTATTTTCGAAGTCAAATGGCACTATAAACGTGTTATAGAAAACAACAACCCTAGAACGAATGTGAGTTGGTAATGGTTAACTCTTTTGCAACTCGTGAGACTTTTCAAAAAGTGAGAATGAGTGAATCGATGAAAGTGCACTTCCACATTACAGTGGGATAAACTATTGAGTTTTTGAACACTAACGAATGTGATTTTCTGAAAAATAAAAAAACGTAAAGTTTGCTTGGTCCCGAAGCAATCCTACAAAACACTTCATTTTGGTATTTTCGAAGTCAAATGGCACTATAAACGTGTTATAGAAAACAACAACCCTAAAATGAATGTGAGTTGGTAATGTTTAACTCTTTTGCAACTCGTGAGACTTTTCAAAAAGAGAGAATGAGTGAATCGATGAAAGTGCACTTCCACAATACAGTGGGATAAACTATAGAGTTTTTGAACACTAACGAATGTGATTTACTGAAAAATAAACAAAACGTAAAGTTTGCTTGGTCACCAACCAAACCTACAAAAAACTTCATTTTGGTATTTTCAATGTTAAATGACACTATAAACGTGTTATAGAAAACAACAACCCTAGAACGAATGTGAATTGGTAATGGTTAACTCTTTTGAAACTATTGAGACTTTTCAAAAAAAAGAGAGAATGAGTGAATCGATGAAAGGGCACTTCCACATTACAGTGGGATAAACTATAGAGTTTTTGAACACTAACGAATGTGATTTTCTGAAAAATAAAAAAAACGTAAAGTTTCCTTGGTCACGAAGCAATCCTACAAAACACTTCATTTTGGTATTTTCGAAGTCAAATGGCACTATAAACGTGTTATAGAAAACAACAACCCTAGAACGAATGTGAGTTGGTAATGGTTAACTCTTTTGCAACTCGTGAGACTTTTCAAAAAGAGAGAATGAGTGAATCGATGAAAGTGCACTTCCACATTACAGTGGGATAAACTATTGAGTTTTTGAACACTAACGAATGTGATTTTCTGAAAAATAAAAAAAAACGTAAAGTTTGCTTGGTCACGAAGCAATCCTACAAAACACTTCATTTTGGTATTTTCGAGGTTAAATGACACTATAAACGTGTTATAGAAAACAACAACCCTAGAACGAATGTGAATTGGTAATGGTTAACTCTTTTGCAACTCGTGAGACTTTTCAAAAAGTGAGAATGAGTGAATCGATGAAAGTGCACTTCCACATTACAGTGGGATAAACTATTGAGTTTTTGAACACTAACGAATGTGATTTTCTGAAAAATAAAAAAACGTAAAGTTTGCTTGGTCCCGAAGCAATCCTACAAAACACTTCATTTTGGTATTTTCGAGGTTAAATGACACTATAAACGTGTTATAGAAAACAACAACCCTAGAACGAATGTGAATTGGTAATGGTTAACTCTTTTGAAACTATTGAGAATTTTCAAAAAAAAAAGAGAATGAGTGAATCGATGAAAGGGCACTTCCACATTACAGTGAGATAAACTATAGAGTTTTTGAACACTAACAAATGTGATTTACTGAAAAATAAAAAAAACGTAAAGTTTGCTTCGTCACGAAGCAATCCTACAAAACACTTCATTTCGGTATTTTCGAAGTCAAATGGCACTATAAACGTGTTATAGAAGACAACCACCATAGAACGAATGTGAGTTGGTAATGGTTAACTCTTTTGCAACTCGTGAGACTTTTCAAAAAGAGGAATAAGTGAATCGATGAAAGTGCACTTCCACAATACAGTGGGATAAACTATAGAGTTTTTGAACACTAACGAATGTGATTTACTGAAAAATAAACAAAACGTAAAGTTTGCTTGGTCACCAACCAAACCTACAAAAAACTTCATTTTGGTATTTTCAATGTTAAATGACACTATAAACGTGTTATAGAAAACAACAACCCTAGAACGAATGTGAATTGGTAATGGTTAACTCTTTTGAAACTATTGAGACTTTTCAAAAAAAAGAGAGAATGAGTGAATCGATGAAAGGGCACTTCCACATTACAGTGGGATAAACTATAGAGTTTTTGAACACTAACGAATGTGATTTTCTGAAAAATAAACAAAACTTAAAGTTTGCTTGGTCACCAAGGAAACCTACAAAAAACTTCATTTTGGTATTTTCGAGGTTAAATGGCACTATAAACGTGTTATAGAAAACAACAACCCTAGAACGAATGTGAATTGGTAATGGTTAACTCTTTTGCAACTCGTGAGACTTTTAAAAAAGAGAGAATGAGTGAATCGATGAAAGTGCACTTCCACATTACAGTGGGATAAACTATAGAGTTTTTGAACACTAACGAATGTGATTTTCTGAAAAATAAACAAAAGGTAAAGTTTGCTTGGTCACCAACAAAACCTACAAAAAACTTCATTTTGGTATTTTCAAGGTTAAATGACACTATAAACGTGTTATAGAAAACAACAACCCTAGAACGAATGTGAATTGGTAATGGTTAACTCTTTTGCAACTCGTGAGACTTTTCAAAAAGAGAGAATGAGTGAATCGATGAAAGTGCACTTCCACATTACAATGGGATAAACTATAGAGTTTTTGAACATTAACGAATGTGATTTTCTGAAAAATAAACAAAACGTAAAGTTTGCTTTGTCACCAAGCAAACCTACAAAAAACTTCATTTTGGTATTTTCGAGGTTAAATGACACTATAAACGTGTTATAGAAAACAACAACCCTAGAACGAATGTGAATTGGTAATGGTTAACTCTTTTGCAACTCGTGAGACTTTTCAAAAAGAGAGAATGAGTGAATCGATGAAAGTGCACTTCCACATTACAATGGGATAAACTATACAGTGGGATAAACTATAGAGTTTTTGAACACTAACGAATGTGATTTTCTGAAAAATAAAAAAAACGTAAAGTTTGCTTGGTCACGAAGCAATCCTACAAAACACTTCATTTTGTTATTTTCGAAGTCAAATGGCACTATAAACGTGTTATAGAAAACAACAACCCTAGAACGAATGTGAGTTGGTAATGGTTAACTCTTTTGCACCTCGTGAGACTTTTCAAAAAGAGAGAATGAGTGAATCGATGAAAGTGCACTTCCACATTACAGTGGGATAAACTATAGAGTTTTTGAACACTAACGAATGTGATTTTCTGAAAAATAAAAAAAACGTAAAGTTTGCTTGGTCACGAAGCAATCCTACAAAACACTTCATTTTGGTATTTTCGAAGTCAAATGGCACTATAAACGTGTTATAGAAAACAACAACCCTAGAACGAATGTGAGTTGGTAATGGTTAACTCTTTTGCAACTCGTGAGACTTTTCAAAAAGAGAGAATGAGTGAATCGATGAAAGTGCACTTCCACATTACAGTGGGATAAACTATTGAGTTTTTGAACACTAACGAATGTGATTTTCTGAAAAATAAAAAAAAACGTAAAGTTTGCTTGGTCACGAAGCAATCCTACAAAACACTTCATTTTGGTATTTTCGAGGTTAAATGACACTATAAACGTGTTATAGAAAACAACAACCCTAGAACGAATGTGAATTGGTAATGGTTAACACTTTTGAAACTATTGAGACTTTTCAAAAAGAGAGAATGAGTGAATCGATGAAAGTGCACTTCCACATTACAGTGGGATAAACTATAGAGTTTTTGAACACTAAAGAATGTGATTTTCTGAAAAATAAAAAAAACGTAAAGTTTGCTTGGTCACGAAGCAATCCTACAAAACACTTCATTTTGGTATTTTCGAAGTCAAATGGCACTATAAACGTGTTATAGAAAACAACAACCCTAGAACGAATGTGAGTTGGTAATGGTTAACTCTTTTGCAACTCGTGAGACTTTTCAAAAAGAGAGAATGAGTGAATCGATGAAAGTGCACTTCCACATTACAGTGGGATAAACTATTGAGTTTTTGAACACTAACGAATGTGATTTTCTGAAAAATAAAAAAAAACGTAAAGTTTGCTTGGTCACGAAGCAATCCTACAAAACACTTCATTTTGGTATTTTCGAGGTTAAATGACACTATAAACGTGTTATAGAAAACAACAACCCTAGAACGAATGTGAATTGGTAATGGTTAACACTTTTGAAACTATTGAGACTTTTCAAAAAGAGAGAATGAGTGAATCGATGAAAGTGCACTTCCACATTACAGTGGGATAAACTATAGAGTTTTTGAACACTAACGAATGTGATTTTCTGAAAAATAAAAAAAACGTAAAGTTTGCTTGGTCCCGAAGCAATCCTACAAAACACTTCATTTTTGTATTTTCGAAGTCAAATGGCACTATAAACGTGTTATAGAAAACAACAACCCTAGAATGAATGTGAGTTGGTAATGTTTAACTCTTTTGCAACTCGTGAGACTTTTCAAAAAGAGAGAATGAGTGAATCGATGAAAGTGCACTTCCACAATACAGTGGGATAAACTATAGAGTTTTTGAACACTAACGAATGTGATTTACTGAAAAATAAACAAAACGTAAAGTTTGCTTGGTCACCAACCAAACCTACAAAAAACTTCATTTTGGTATTTTCAATGTTAAATGACACTATAAACGTGTTATAGAAAACAACAACCCTAGAACGAATGTGAATTGGTAATGGTTAACTCTTTTGAAACTATTGAGACTTTTCAAAAAAAAGAGAGAATGAGTGAATCGATGAAAGGGCACTTCCACATTACAGTGGGATAAACTATAGAGTTTTTGAACACTAACGAATGTGATTTTCTGAAAAATAAAAAAAACGTAAAGTTTCCTTGGTCACGAAGCAATCCTACAAAAAACTTCATTTTGGTATTTTCGAGGTTAAATGGCACTATAAACGTGTTATAGAAAACAACAACCCTAGAACGAATGTGAGTTGGTAATGGTTAACTCTTTTGCAACTCGTGAGACTTTTAAAAAAGAGAGAATGAGTGAATCGATGAAAGTGCACTTCCACATTACAGTGGGATAAACTATAGAGTTTTTGAACACTAACGAATGTGATTTTCTGAAAAATAAACAAAACGTAAAGTTTGCTTGGTCACCAACAAAACCTACAAAAAACTTCATTTTGGTATTTTCAAGGTTAAATGACACTATAAACGTGTTATAGAAAACAACAACCCTAGAACGAATGTGAATTGGTAATGGTTAACTCTTTTGCAACTCGTGAGACTTTTCAAAAAGAGAGAATGAGTGAATCGATGAAAGTGCACTTCCACATTACAATGGGATAAACTATAGAGTTTTTGAACATTAACAAATGTGATTTTCTGAAAAATAAACAAAACGTAAAGTTTGCTTTGTCACCAAGCAAACCTACAAAAAACTTCATTTTGGTATTTTCGAGGTTAAATGACACTATAAACGTGTTATAGAAAACAACAACCCTAGAACGAATGTGAATTGGTAATGGTTAACTCTTTTGCAACTCGTGAGACTTTTCAAAAAGAGAGAATGAGTGAATCGATGAAAGTGCACTTCCACATTACAATGGGATAAACTATACAGTGGGATAAACTATAGAGTTTTTAAACACTAACGAATGTCATTTTCTGAAAAATAAAAAAAAAGTAAAGTTTGCTTGGTCACGAAGCAATCCTACAAAACACTTCATTTTGGTATTTTCGAAGTCAAATGGCACTATAAACGTGTTATAGAAAACAACAACCCTAGAACGAATGTGAGTTGGTAATGGTTAATTCTTTTGCAACTCGTGAGACTTTTCAAAAAGTGAGAATGAGTGAATCGATGAAAGTGCACTTCCACATTACAGTGGGATAAACTATAGAGTTTTTGAACACTAACGAATGTGATTTTCTGAAAAAAAAAAATAACGTAAAGTTTTCTTGGTCACGAAGCAATCCTACAAAACACTTCATTTTGGTATTTTCGAGGTTAAATGACACTATAAACGTGTTATAGAAAACAACAACCTTAGAACGAATGTGAATTGGTAATTCTTAATTCTTTTGCAACTCGTGAGACTTTTCAAAAAGAGAGAATGAGTGAATCGATAAAAGTGCACTTCCACATTACAGTGGGATAAACTGTAGAGTTTTGAACACTAACGAATGTGATTTTCTAAAAAATAAAAAAAAAACGCAAAGTTTGCTTGGTCACCAAGCAAACCTACAAAAAACTTCATTTTGGTATTTTCGAGGTTAAATGGCACTATAAACGTGTTATAGAAAACAACAACCCTAGAACGAATGTGAATTGGTAATGGTTAACACTTTTGAAACTATTGAGACTTTTCAAAAAGAGAGAATGAGTGAATCGATGAAAGTGCACTTCCACATTACAGTGGGATAAACTATAGAGTTTTTGAACACTAACGAATGTGATATTCTGAAAAATAAAAAAAACGTAAAGTTTGCTTGGTCACGAAACAATCCTACAAAACACTTCATTTTGGTATTTTCGAAGTCAAATGGCACTATAAACGTGTTATAGAAAACAACAACCCTAGAACGAATGTGAGTTGGTAATGGTTAACTCTTTTGCAACTCGTGAGACTTTTCAAAAAGTGAGAATGAGTGAATCGATGAAAGTGCACTTCCACATTACAGTGGGATAAACTATTGAGTTTTTGAACACTAACGAATGTGATTTTCTGAAAAATAAAAAAACGTAAAGTTTGCTTGGTCCCGAAGCAATCCTACAAAACACTTCATTTTGGTATTTTCGAAGTCAAATGGCACTATAAACGTGTTATAGAAAACAACAACCCTAAAATGAATGTGAGTTGGTAATGTTTAACTCTTTTGCAACTCGTGAGACTTTTCAAAAAGAGAGAATGAGTGAATCGATGAAAGTGCACTTCCACAATACAGTGGGATAAACTATAGAGTTTTTGAACACTAACGAATGTGATTTACTGAAAAATAAACAAAACGTAAAGTTTGCTTGGTCACCAACCAAACCTACAAAAAACTTCATTTTGGTATTTTCAATGTTAAATGACACTATAAACGTGTTATAGAAAACAACAACCCTAGAACGAATGTGAATTGGTAATGGTTAACTCTTTTGAAACTATTGAGACTTTTCAAAAAAAAGAGAGAATGAGTGAATCGATGAAAGGGCACTTCCACATTACAGTGGGATAAACTATAGAGTTTTTGAACACTAACGAATGTGATTTTCTGAAAAATAAAAAAAACGTAAAGTTTCCTTGGTCACGAAGCAATCCTACAAAACACTTCATTTTGGTATTTTCGAAGTCAAATGGCACTATAAACGTGTTATAGAAAACAACAACCCTAGAACGAATGTGAGTTGGTAATGGTTAACTCTTTTGCAACTCGTGAGACTTTTCAAAAAGAGAGAATGAGTGAATCGATGAAAGTGCACTTCCACATTACAGTGGGATAAACTATTGAGTTTTTGAACACTAACGAATGTGATTTTCTGAAAAATAAAAAAAAACGTAAAGTTTGCTTGGTCACGAAGCAATCCTACAAAACACTTCATTTTGGTATTTTCGAGGTTAAATGACACTATAAACGTGTTATAGAAAACAACAACCCTAGAACGAATGTGAATTGGTAATGGTTAACTCTTTTGCAACTCGTGAGACTTTTCAAAAAGTGAGAATGAGTGAATCGATGAAAGTGCACTTCCACATTACAGTGGGATAAACTATTGAGTTTTTGAACACTAACGAATGTGATTTTCTGAAAAATAAAAAAACGTAAAGTTTGCTTGGTCCCGAAGCAATCCTACAAAACACTTCATTTTGGTATTTTCGAGGTTAAATGACACTATAAACGTGTTATAGAAAACAACAACCCTAGAACGAATGTGAATTGGTAATGGTTAACTCTTTTGAAACTATTGAGAATTTTCAAAAAAAAAAGAGAATGAGTGAATCGATGAAAGGGCACTTCCACATTACAGTGAGATAAACTATAGAGTTTTTGAACACTAACAAATGTGATTTACTGAAAAATAAAAAAAACGTAAAGTTTGCTTCGTCACGAAGCAATCCTACAAAACACTTCATTTCGGTATTTTCGAAGTCAAATGGCACTATAAACGTGTTATAGAAGACAACCACCATAGAACGAATGTGAGTTGGTAATGGTTAACTCTTTTGCAACTCGTGAGACTTTTCAAAAAGAGGAATAAGTGAATCGATGAAAGTGCACTTCCACAATACAGTGGGATAAACTATAGAGTTTTTGAACACTAACGAATGTGATTTACTGAAAAATAAACAAAACGTAAAGTTTGCTTGGTCACCAACCAAACCTACAAAAAACTTCATTTTGGTATTTTCAATGTTAAATGACACTATAAACGTGTTATAGAAAACAACAACCCTAGAACGAATGTGAATTGGTAATGGTTAACTCTTTTGAAACTATTGAGACTTTTCAAAAAAAAGAGAGAATGAGTGAATCGATGAAAGGGCACTTCCACATTACAGTGGGATAAACTATAGAGTTTTTGAACACTAACGAATGTGATTTTCTGAAAAATAAACAAAACTTAAAGTTTGCTTGGTCACCAAGGAAACCTACAAAAAACTTCATTTTGGTATTTTCGAGGTTAAATGGCACTATAAACGTGTTATAGAAAACAACAACCCTAGAACGAATGTGAATTGGTAATGGTTAACTCTTTTGCAACTCGTGAGACTTTTAAAAAAGAGAGAATGAGTGAATCGATGAAAGTGCACTTCCACATTACAGTGGGATAAACTATAGAGTTTTTGAACACTAACGAATGTGATTTTCTGAAAAATAAACAAAAGGTAAAGTTTGCTTGGTCACCAACAAAACCTACAAAAAACTTCATTTTGGTATTTTCAAGGTTAAATGACACTATAAACGTGTTATAGAAAACAACAACCCTAGAACGAATGTGAATTGGTAATGGTTAACTCTTTTGCAACTCGTGAGACTTTTCAAAAAGAGAGAATGAGTGAATCGATGAAAGTGCACTTCCACATTACAATGGGATAAACTATAGAGTTTTTGAACATTAACGAATGTGATTTTCTGAAAAATAAACAAAACGTAAAGTTTGCTTTGTCACCAAGCAAACCTACAAAAAACTTCATTTTGGTATTTTCGAGGTTAAATGACACTATAAACGTGTTATAGAAAACAACAACCCTAGAACGAATGTGAATTGGTAATGGTTAACTCTTTTGCAACTCGTGAGACTTTTCAAAAAGAGAGAATGAGTGAATCGATGAAAGTGCACTTCCACATTACAATGGGATAAACTATACAGTGGGATAAACTATAGAGTTTTTAAACACTAACGAATGTGATTTTCTGAAAAATAAAAAAAAAGTAAAGTTTGCTTGGTCACGAAGCAATCCTACAAAACACTTCATTTTGGTATTTTCGAAGTCAAATGGCACTATAAACGTGTTATAGAAAACAACAACCCTAGAACGAATGTGAGTTGGTAATGGTTAATTCTTTTGCAACTCGTGAGACTTTTCAAAAAGTGAGAATGAGTGAATCGATGAAAGTGCACTTCCACATTACAGTGGGATAAACTATAGAGTTTTTGAACACTAACGAATGTGATTTTCTGAAAAAAAAAAATAACGTAAAGTTTTCTTGGTCACGAAGCAATCCTACAAAACACTTCATTTTGGTATTTTCGAGGTTAAATGACACTATAAACGTGTTATAGAAAACAACAACCCTAGAACGAATGTGAATTGGTAATTCTTAATTCTTTTGCAACTCGTGAGACTTTTCAAAA
This sequence comes from Galeopsis tetrahit, assembly GCA_963675135.1. NCBI lineage: Eukaryota > Viridiplantae > Streptophyta > Magnoliopsida > Lamiales > Lamiaceae > Galeopsis > Galeopsis tetrahit. Next base: position 40,387,250 of record OY776122.1, read on the forward strand.
AGAGAGAATGAGTGAATCGATAAAAGTGCACTTCCACATTACAGTGGGATAAACTGTAGAGTTTTGAACACTAACGAATGTGATTTTCTAAAAAATAAAAAAAAAACGCAAAGTTTGCTTGGTCACCAAGCAAACCTACAAAAAACTTCATTTTGGTATTTTCGAGGTTAAATGGCACTATAAACGTGTTATAGAAAACAACAACCCTAGAACGAATGTGAATTGGTAATGGTTAACACTTTTGAAACTATTGAGACTTTTCAAAAAGAGAGAATGAGTGAATCGATGAAAGTGCACTTCCACATTACAGTGGGATAAACTATAGAGTTTTTGAACACTAACGAATGTGATATTCTGAAAAATAAAAAAAACGTAAAGTTTGCTTCGTCACGAAACAATCCTACAAAACACTTCATTTTGGTATTTTCGAAGTCAAATGGCACTATAAACGTGTTATAGAAAACAACAACCCTAGAACGAATGTGAGTTGGTAATGGTTAACTCTTTTGCAACTCGTGAGACTTTTCAAAAAGTGAGAATGAGTGAATCGATGAAAGTGCACTTCCACATTACAGTGGGATAAACTATTGAGTTTTTGAACACTAACGAATGTGATTTTCTGAAAAATAAAAAAACGTAAAGTTTGCTTGGTCCCGAAGCAATCCTACAAAACACTTCATTTTGGTATTTTCGAAGTCAAATGGCACTATAAACGTGTTATAGAAAACAACAACCCTAGAACGAATGTGAGTTGGTAATGGTTAATTCTTTTGCAACTCGTGAGACTTTTCAAAAAGAGAGAATGAGTGAATCGATGAAAGTGCACTTCCACATTACAGTGGGATAAACTATAGAGTTTTTAAACACTAACGAATGTGATTTTCTGAAAAATAAAAAAAAAGTAAAGTTTGCTTGGTCACGAAGCAATCCTACAAAACACTTCATTTTGGTATTTTCGAAGTCAAATGGAATTATAAACGTGTTATAGAAAACAACAACCCTAGAACGAATGTGAATTGGTAATGGTTAACTCTTTTGCAACTCGTGAGACTTTTCAAAAAGAGAGAATGAGTGAATCGATGAAAGTGGACTTCCACATTACAGTGGGATAAACTATTGAGTTTTTGAACACTACCGAATGTGATTTTCTGAAAAATAAAAAAACGTAAAGTTTGCTTGGTCCCGAAGCAATCCTACAAAACACTTCATTTTGGTATTTTCGAAGTCAAATGGCACTATAAACGTGTTATAGAAAACAACAACCCTAGAACGAATGTGAGTTGGTAATGGTTAACTCTTTTGCACCTCGTGAGACTTTTCAAAAAGAGAGAATGAGTGAATCGATGAAAGTGCACTTCCACATTACAGTGGGATAAACTATAGAGTTTTTGAACACTAACGAATGTGATTTTCTGAAAAATAAAAAAAACGTAAAGTTTGCTTGGTCACGAAGCAATCCTACAAAACACTTCATTTTGGTATTTTCGAAGTCAAATGGCACTATAAACGTGTTATAGAAAACAACAACCCTAGAACGAATGTGAGTTGGTAATGGTTAACTCTTTTGCAACTCGTGAGACTTTTCAAAAAGAGAGAATGAGTGAATCGATGAAAGTGCACTTCCACATTACAGTGGGATAAACTATTGAGTTTTTGAACACTAACGAATGTGATTTTCTGAAAAATAAAAAAAAACGTAAAGTTTGCTTGGTCACGAAGCAATCCTACAAAACACTTCATTTTGGTATTTTCGAGGTTAAATGACACTATAAACGTGTTATAGAAAACAACAACCCTAGAACGAATGTGAATTGGTAATGGTTAACACTTTTGAAACTATTGAGACTTTTCAAAAAGAGAGAATGAGTGAATCGATGAAAGTGCACTTCCACATTACAGTGGGATAAACTATAGAGTTTTTGAACACTAACGAATGTGATTTTCTGAAAAATAAAAAAAACGTAAAGTTTGCTTGGTCCCGAAGCAATCCTACAAAACACTTCATTTTTGTATTTTCGAAGTCAAATGGCACTATAAACGTGTTATAGAAAACAACAACCCTAGAATGAATGTGAGTTGGTAATGTTTAACTCTTTTGCAACTCGTGAGACTTTTCAAAAAGAGAGAATGAGTGAATCGATGAAAGTGCACTTCCACAATACAGTGGGATAAACTATAGAGTTTTTGAACACTAACGAATGTGATTTACTGAAAAATAAACAAAACGTAAAGTTTGCTTGGTCACCAACCAAACCTACAAAAAACTTCATTTTGGTATTTTCAATGTTAAATGACACTATAAACGTGTTATAGAAAACAACAACCCTAGAACGAATGTGAATTGGTAATGGTTAACTCTTTTGCAACTCGTGAGACTTTTCAAAAAGAGAGAATGAGTGAATCGATGAAAGTGCACTTCCACATTACAATGGGATAAACTATACAGTGGGATAAACTATAGAGTTTTTAAACACTAACGAATGTGATTTTCTGAAAAATAAAAAAAAAGTAAAGTTTGCTTGGTCACGAAGCAATCCTACAAAACACTTCATTTTGGTATTTTCGAAGTCAAATGGCACTATAAACGTGTTATAGAAAACAACAACCCTAGAACGAATGTGAGTTGGTAATGGTTAATTCTTTTGCAACTCGTGAGACTTTTCAAAAAGTGAGAATGAGTGAATCGATGAAAGTGCACTTCCACATTACAGTGGGATAAACTATAGAGTTTTTGAACACTAACGAATGTGATTTTCTGAAAAAAAAAAATAACGTAAAGTTTTCTTGGTCACGAAGCAATCCTACAAAACACTTCATTTTGGTATTTTCGAGGTTAAATGACACTATAAACGTGTTATAGAAAACAACAACCCTAGAACGAATGTGAATTGGTAATTCTTAATTCTTTTGCAACTCGTGAGACTTTTCAAAAAGAGAGAATGAGTGAATCGATAAAAGTGCACTTCCACATTACAGTGGGATAAACTGTAGAGTTTTGAACACTAACGAATGTGATTTTCTAAAAAATAAAAAAAAAACGCAAAGTTTGCTTGGTCACCAAGCAAACCTACAAAAAACTTCATTTTGGTATTTTCGAGGTTAAATGGCACTATAAACGTGTTATAGAAAACAACAACCCTAGAACGAATGTGAATTGGTAATGGTTAACACTTTTGAAACTATTGAGACTTTTCAAAAAGAGAGAATGAGTGAATCGATGAAAGTGCACTTCCACATTACAGTGGGATAAACTATAGAGTTTTTGAACACTAACGAATGTGATATTCTGAAAAATAAAAAAAACGTAAAGTTTGCTTCGTCACGAAACAATCCTACAAAACACTTCATTTTGGTATTTTCGAAGTCAAATGGCACTATAAACGTGTTATAGAAAACAACAACCCTAGAACGAATGTGAGTTGGTAATGGTTAACTCTTTTGCAACTCGTGAGACTTTTCAAAAAGTGAGAATGAGTGAATCGATGAAAGTGCACTTCCACATTACAGTGGGATAAACTATTGAGTTTTTGAACACTAACGAATGTGATTTTCTGAAAAATAAAAAAACGTAAAGTTTGCTTGGTCCCGAAGCAATCCTACAAAACACTTCATTTTGGTATTTTCGAAGTCAAATGGCACTATAAACGTGTTATAGAAAACAACAACCCTAGAACGAATGTGAGTTGGTAATGGTTAATTCTTTTGCAACTCGTGAGACTTTTCAAAAAGAGAGAATGAGTGAATCGATGAAAGTGCACTTCCACATTACAGTGGGATAAACTATAGAGTTTTTAAACACTAACGAATGTGATTTTCTGAAAAATAAAAAAAAAGTAAAGTTTGCTTGGTCACGAAGCAATCCTACAAAACACTTCATTTTGGTATTTTCGAAGTCAAATGGAATTATAAACGTGTTATAGAAAACAACAACCCTAGAACGAATGTGAATTGGTAATGGTTAACTCTTTTGCAACTCGTGAGACTTTTCAAAAAGAGAGAATGAGTGAATCGATGAAAGTGGACTTCCACATTACAGTGGGATAAACTATTGAGTTTTTGAACACTACCGAATGTGATTTTCTGAAAAATAAAAAAACGTAAAGTTTGCTTGGTCCCGAAGCAATCCTACAAAACACTTCATTTTGGTATTTTCGAAGTCAAATGGCACTATAAACGTGTTATAGAAAACAACAACCCTAGAACGAATGTGAGTTGGTAATGGTTAACTCTTTTGCACCTCGTGAGACTTTTCAAAAAGAGAGAATGAGTGAATCGATGAAAGTGCACTTCCACATTACAGTGGGATAAACTATAGAGTTTTTGAACACTAACGAATGTGATTTTCTGAAAAATAAAAAAAACGTAAAGTTTGCTTGGTCACGAAGCAATCCTACAAAACACTTCATTTTGGTATTTTCGAAGTCAAATGGCACTATAAACGTGTTATAGAAAACAACAACCCTAGAACGAATGTGAGTTGGTAATGGTTAACTCTTTTGCAACTCGTGAGACTTTTCAAAAAGAGAGAATGAGTGAATCGATGAAAGTGCACTTCCACATTACAGTGGGATAAACTATTGAGTTTTTGAACACTAACGAATGTGATTTTCTGAAAAATAAAAAAAAACGTAAAGTTTGCTTGGTCACGAAGCAATCCTACAAAACACTTCATTTTGGTATTTTCGAGGTTAAATGACACTATAAACGTGTTATAGAAAACAACAACCCTAGAACGAATGTGAATTGGTAATGGTTAACACTTTTGAAACTATTGAGACTTTTCAAAAAGAGAGAATGAGTGAATCGATGAAAGTGCACTTCCACATTACAGTGGGATAAACTATAGAGTTTTTGAACACTAACGAATGTGATTTTCTGAAAAATAAAAAAAACGTAAAGTTTGCTTGGTCCCGAAGCAATCCTACAAAACACTTCATTTTTGTATTTTCGAAGTCAAATGGCACTATAAACGTGTTATAGAAAACAACAACCCTAGAATGAATGTGAGTTGGTAATGTTTAACTCTTTTGCAACTCGTGAGACTTTTCAAAAAGAGAGAATGAGTGAATCGATGAAAGTGCACTTCCACAATACAGTGGGATAAACTATAGAGTTTTTGAACACTAACGAATGTGATTTACTGAAAAATAAACAAAACGTAAAGTTTGCTTGGTCACCAACCAAACCTACAAAAAACTTCATTTTGGTATTTTCAATGTTAAATGACACTATAAACGTGTTATAGAAAACAACAACCCTAGAACGAATGTGAATTGGTAATGGTTAACTCTTTTGAAACTATTGAGACTTTTCAAAAAAAAGAGAGAATGAGTGAATCGATGAAAGGGCACTTCCACATTACAGTGGGATAAACTATAGAGTTTTTGAACACTAACGAATGTGATTTTCTGAAAAATAAAAAAAACGTAAAGTTTCCTTGGTCACGAAGCAATCCTACAAAAAACTTCATTTTGGTATTTTCGAGGTTAAATGGCACTATAAACGTGTTATAGAAAACAACAACCCTAGAACGAATGTGAGTTGGTAATGGTTAACTCTTTTGCAACTCGTGAGACTTTTAAAAAAGAGAGAATGAGTGAATCGATGAAAGTGCACTTCCACATTACAGTGGGATAAACTATAGAGTTTTTGAACACTAACGAATGTGATTTTCTGAAAAATAAACAAAACGTAAAGTTTGCTTGGTCACCAACAAAACCTACAAAAAACTTCATTTTGGTATTTTCAAGGTTAAATGACACTATAAACGTGTTATAGAAAACAACAACCCTAGAACGAATGTGAATTGGTAATGGTTAACTCTTTTGCAACTCGTGAGACTTTTCAAAAAGAGAGAATGAGTGAATCGATGAAAGTGCACTTCCACATTACAATGGGATAAACTATAGAGTTTTTGAACATTAACAAATGTGATTTTCTGAAAAATAAACAAAACGTAAAGTTTGCTTTGTCACCAAGCAAACCTACAAAAAACTTCATTTTGGTATTTTCGAGGTTAAATGACACTATAAACGTGTTATAGAAAACAACAACCCTAGAACGAATGTGAATTGGTAATGGTTAACTCTTTTGCAACTCGTGAGACTTTTCAAAAAGAGAGAATGAGTGAATCGATGAAAGTGCACTTCCACATTACAATGGGATAAACTATACAGTGGGATAAACTATAGAGTTTTTAAACACTAACGAATGTCATTTTCTGAAAAATAAAAAAAAAGTAAAGTTTGCTTGGTCACGAAGCAATCCTACAAAACACTTCATTTTGGTATTTTCGAAGTCAAATGGCACTATAAACGTGTTATAGAAAACAACAACCCTAGAACGAATGTGAGTTGGTAATGGTTAATTCTTTTGCAACTCGTGAGACTTTTCAAAAAGTGAGAATGAGTGAATCGATGAAAGTGCACTTCCACATTACAGTGGGATAAACTATAGAGTTTTTGAACACTAACGAATGTGATTTTCTGAAAAAAAAAAATAACGTAAAGTTTTCTTGGTCACGAAGCAATCCTACAAAACACTTCATTTTGGTATTTTCGAGGTTAAATGACACTATAAACGTGTTATAGAAAACAACAACCTTAGAACGAATGTGAATTGGTAATTCTTAATTCTTTTGCAACTCGTGAGACTTTTCAAAAAGAGAGAATGAGTGAATCGATAAAAGTGCACTTCCACATTACAGTGGGATAAACTGTAGAGTTTTGAACACTAACGAATGTGATTTTCTAAAAAATAAAAAAAAAACGCAAAGTTTGCTTGGTCACCAAGCAAACCTACAAAAAACTTCATTTTGGTATTTTCGAGGTTAAATGGCACTATAAACGTGTTATAGAAAACAACAACCCTAGAACGAATGTGAATTGGTAATGGTTAACACTTTTGAAACTATTGAGACTTTTCAAAAAGAGAGAATGAGTGAATCGATGAAAGTGCACTTCCACATTACAGTGGGATAAACTATAGAGTTTTTGAACACTAACGAATGTGATATTCTGAAAAATAAAAAAAACGTAAAGTTTGCTTGGTCACGAAGCAATCCTACAAAACACTTCATTTTGGTATTTTCGAAGTCAAATGGCACTATAAACGTGTTATAGAAAACAACAACCCTAGAACGAATGTGAGTTGGTAATGGTTAACTCTTTTGCACCTCGTGAGACTTTTCAAAAAGAGAGAATGAGTGAATCGATGAAAGTGCACTTCCACATTACAGTGAGATAAACTATAGAGTTTTTTAACACTAACGAATGTGAATTTCTGAAAAAAAGAAAAAAAAAGTAAAGTGTTCTTGGTCACGAAGCAATCCTACAAAACACTTCATTTTGGTATTTCGAAGTCAAATGGCACTATAAACGTGTTATAGAAAACAACAACCCTAGAACGAATGAGAGTTGGTAATGGTTAATTCTTTTGCAACTCGTGAGACTTTTCAAAAAGAGAGAATGAGTGAATCGATGAAAGTGCACTTCCACATTACAGTGGGATAAACTATTGAGTTTTTGAACACTAACGAATGTGATTTTCTGAAAAATAAAAAAAACGTAAAGTTTGCTAGGTCCCGAAGCAATCCTACAAAACACTTCATTTTGGTATTTTCGAAGTCAAATGGCACTATAAACGTGTTATAGAAAACAACAACCCTAGAACGAATGTGAGTTGGTAATGGTTAACTCTTTTGCAACTCGTGAGACTTTTCAAAAAGTGAGAATGAGTGAATCGATGAAAGTGCACTTCCACATTACAGTGGGATAAACTATTGAGTTTTTGAACACTAACGAATGTGATTTTCTGAAAAATAAAAAAACGTAAAGTTTGCTTGGTCCCGAAGCAATCCTACAAAACACTTCATTTTGGTATTTTCGAAGTCAAATGGCACTATAAACGTGTTATAGAAAACAACAACCCTAGAACGAATGTGAGTTGGTAATGGTTAATTCTTTTGCAACTCGTGAGACTTTTCAAAAAGAGAGAATGAGTGAATCGATGAAAGTGCACTTCCACATTACAGTGGGATAAACTATAGAGTTTTTAAACACTAACGAATGTGATTTTCTGAAAAATAAAAAAAAAGTAAAGTTTGCTTGGTCACGAAGCAATCCTACAAAACACTTCATTTTGGTATTTTCGAAGTCAAATGGAATTATAAACGTGTTATAGAAAACAACAACCCTAGAACGAATGTGAATTGGTAATGGTTAACTCTTTTGCAACTCGTGAGACTTTTCAAAAAGAGAGAATGAGTGAATCGATGAAAGTGGACTTCCACATTACAGTGGGATAAACTATTGAGTTTTTGAACACTACCGAATGTGATTTTCTGAAAAATAAAAAAACGTAAAGTTTGCTTGGTCCCGAAGCAATCCTACAAAACACTTCATTTTGGTATTTTCGAAGTCAAATGGCACTATAAACGTGTTATAGAAAACAACAACCCTAGAACGAATGTGAGTTGGTAATGGTTATTTCCTTTGCAACTCGTGAGACTTTTCAAAAAGAGAGAATGAGTGTATCGATGAAAGTGCACTTCCACATTACAGTGGTATAAACTATAGAGTTTTTGAACACTAACGAATGTGATTTTCTGAAAAAAAAAAACGTAAAGTTTTCTTGGTCACGAAGCAATCCTACAAAACACTTCATTTTGGTATTTTCGAGGTTAAATGACACTATAAACGTGTTATAGAAAACAACAACCCTAGAACGAATGTGAATTGGTAATTCTTAATTATTTTGCAACTCGTGAGACTTTTCAAAAAGAGAGAATGAGTGAATCGATGAAAGTGGACTTCCACATTACAGTGGGATAAACTGTAGAGTTTTGAAAACTAACGAATGTGATTTTCTAAAAAATAAAAAAAACGCAAAGTTTTCTTGGTCACCAAGCAAACCTACAAAAAACTTCATTTTGGTATTTTCGAGGTTAAATGGAACTATAAACGTGTTATAGAAAACAACAACCCTAGAACGAATGTGAATTGGTAATGGTTAACACTTTTGAAACTATTGAGACTTTTCAAAAAGAGAGAATGAGTGAATCGATGAAAGTGCACTTCCACATTACAGTGGGATAAACTATAGAGTTTTTGAACACTAACGAATGTCATTTTCTGAAAAATAAAAAAAACGTAAAGTTTGCTTGGTCACGAAGCAATCCTACAAAACACTTCATTTTGTTATTTTCGAAGTCAAATGGCACTATAAACGTGTTATAGAAAACAACAACCCTAGAACGAATGTGAGTTGGTAATGGTTAACTCTTTTGCACCTCGTGAGACTTTTCAAAAAGAGAGAATGAGTGAATCGATGAAAGTGCACTTCCACATTACAGTGAGATAAACTATAGAGTTTTTGAACACTAACGAATGTGATTTTCTGAAAAATAAAAAAAACGTAAAGTTTGCTTGGTCACGAAGCAATCCTACAAAACACTTCATTTTGGTATTTTCGAAGTCAAATGGCACTATAAACGTGTTATAGAAAACAACAACCCTAGAACGAATTTGAGTTGGTAATGGTTAACTCTTTTGCAACTCGTGAGACTTTTCAAAAAGAGAGAATGAGTGAATCGATGAAAGTGCACTTCCACATTACAGTGGGATAAACTATTGAGTTTTTGAACACTAACGAATGTGATTTTCTGAAAAATAAAAAAAAACGTAAAGTTTGCTTGGTCACGAAGCAATCCTACAAAACACTTCATTTTGATATTTTCGAGGTTAAATGACACTATAAACGTGTTATAGAAAACAACAACCCTAGAACGAATGTGAATTGGTAATGGTTAACACTTTTGAAACTATTGAGACTTTTCAAAAAGAGAGAATGAGTGAATCGATGAAAGTGCACTTCCACATTACAGTGGGATAAACTATAGAATTTTTGAACACTAACGAATGTGATTTTCTGAAAAATAAAAAAAACGTAAAGTTTGCTTGGTCCCGAAGCAATCCTACAAAACACTTCATTTTTGTATTTTCGAAGTCAAATGGCACTATAAACGTGTTATAGAAAACAACAACCCTAGAATGAATGTGAGTTGGTAATGTTTAACTCTTTTGCAACTCGTGAGACTTTTCAAAAAGAGAGAATGAGTGAATCGATGAAAGTGCACTTCCACAATACAGTGGGATAAACTATAGAGTTTTTGAACACTAACGAATGTGATTTACTGAAAAATAAACAAAACGTAAAGTTTGCTTGGTCACCAACCAAACCTACAAAAAACTTCATTTTGGTATTTTCAATGTTAAATGACACTATAAACGTGTTATAGAAAACAACAACCCTAGAACGAATGTGAATTGGTAATGGTTAACTCTTTTGAAACTATTGAGACTTTTCAAAAAAAAGAGAGAATGAGTGAATCGATGAAAGGGCACTTCCACATTACAGTGGGATAAACTATAGAGTTTTTGAACACTAACGAATGTGATTTTCTGAAAAATAAAAAAAACGTAAAGTTTCCTTGGTCACGAAGCAATCCTACAAAAAACTTCATTTTGGTATTTTCGAGGTTAAATGGCACTATAAACGTGTTATAGAAAACAACAACCCTAGAACGAATGTGAATTGGTAATGGTTAACTCTTTTGCAACTCGTGAGACTTTTCAAAAAGAGAGAATGAGTGAATCGATGAAAGTGCACTTCCACATTACAATGGGATAAACTATAGAGTTTTTGAACATTAACGAATGTGATTTTCTGAAAAATAAACAAAACGTAAAGTTTGCTTTGTCACCAAGCAAACCTACAAAAAACTTCATTTTGGTATTTTCGAGGTTAAATGACACTATAAACGTGTTATAGAAAACAACAACCCTAGAACGAATGTGAATTGGTAATGGTTAACTCTTTTGCAACTCGTGAGACTTTTCAAAAAGAGAGAATGAGTGAATCGATGAAAGTGCACTTCCACATTACAATGGGATAAACTATACAGTGGGATAAACTATAGAGTTTTTAAACACTAACGAATGTGATTTTCTGAAAAATAAAAAAAAAGTAAAGTTTGCTTGGTCACGAAGCAATCCTACAAAACACTTCATTTTGGTATTTTCGAAGTCAAATGGCACTATAAACGTGTTATAGAAAACAACAACCCTAGAACGAATGTGAGTTGGTAATGGTTAATTCTTTTGCAACTCGTGAGACTTTTCAAAAAGTGAGAATGAGTGAATCGATGAAAGTGCACTTCCACATTACAGTGGGATAAACTATAGAGTTTTTGAACACTAACGAATGTGATTTTCTGAAAAAAAAAAATAACGTAAAGTTTTCTTGGTCACGAAGCAATCCTACAAAACACTTCATTTTGGTATTTTCGAGGTTAAATGACACTATAAACGTGTTATAGAAAACAACAACCCTAGAACGAATGTGAATTGGTAATTCTTAATTCTTTTGCAACTCGTGAGACTTTTCAAAAAGAGAGAATGAGTGAATCGATAAAAGTGCACTTCCACATTACAGTGGGATAAACTGTAGAGTTTTGAACACTAACGAATGTGATTTTCTAAAAAATAAAAAAAAAACGCAAAGTTTGCTTGGTCACCAAGCAAACCTACAAAAAACTTCATTTTGGTATTTTCGAGGTTAAATGGCACTATAAACGTGTTATAGAAAACAACAACCCTAGAACGAATGTGAATTGGTAATGGTTAACACTTTTGAAACTATTGAGACTTTTCAAAAAGAGAGAATGAGTGAATCGATGAAAGTGCACTTCCACATTACAGTGGGATAAACTATAGAGTTTTTGAACACTAACGAATGTGATATTCTGAAAAATAAAAAAAACGTAAAGTTTGCTTGGTCACGAAACAATCCTACAAAACACTTCATTTTGGTATTTTCGAAGTCAAATGGCACTATAAACGTGTTATAGAAAACAACAACCCTAGAACGAATGTGAGTTGGTAATGGTTAACTCTTTTGCCACTCGTGAGACTTTTCAAAAAGTGAGAATGAGTGAATCGATGAAAGTGCACTTCCACATTACAGTGGGATAAACTATTGAGTTTTTGAACACTAACGAATGTGATTTTCTGAAAAATAAAAAAACGTAAAGTTTGCTTAGTCCCGAAGCAATCCTACAAAACACTTCATTTTGGTATTTTCGAAGTCAAATGGCACTATAAACGTGTTATAGAAAACAACAACCCTAGAACGAATGTGAGTTGGTAATGGTTAATTCTTTTGCAACTCGTGAGACTTTTCAAAATGAGAGAATGAGTGAATCGATGAAAGTGCACTTCCACATTACAGTGGGATAAACTATAGAGTTTTTAAACACTAACGAATGTGATTTTCTGAAAAATAAAAAAAAAGTAAAGTTTGCTTGGTCACGAAGCAATCCTACAAAACACTTCATTTTGGTATTTTCGAAGTCAAATGGAATTATAAACGTGTTATAGAAAACAACAACCCTAGAACGAATGTGAATTGGTAATGGTTAACTCTTTTGCAACTCGTGAGACTTTTCAAAAAGAGAGAATGAGTGAATCGATGAAAGTGGACTTCCACATTACAGTGGGATAAACTATTGAGTTTTTGAACACTACCGAATGTGATTTTCTGAAAAATAAAAAAACGTAAAGTTTGCTTGGTCCCGAAGCAATCCTACAAAACACTTCATTTTGGTATTTTCGAAGTCAAATGGCACTATAAACGTGTTATAGAAAACAACAACCCTAGAACGAATGTGAGTTGGTAATGGTTATTTCCTTTGCAACTCGTGAGACTTTTCAAAAAGAGAGAATGAGTGTATCGATGAAAGTGCACTTCCACATTACAGTGGTATAAACTATAGAGTTTTTGAACACTAACGAATGTGATTTTCTGAAAAAAAAAAACGTAAAGTTTTCTTGGTCACGAAGCAATCCTACAAAACACTTCATTTTGGTATTTTCGAGGTTAAATGACACTATAAACGTGTTATAGAAAACAACAACCCTAGAACGAATGTGAATTGGTAATTCTTAATTATTTTGCAACTCGTGAGACTTTTCAAAAAGAGAGAATGAGTGAATCGATGAAAGTGGACTTCCACATTACAGTGGGATAAACTGTAGAGTTTTGAAAACTAACGAATGTGATTTTCTAAAAAATAAAAAAAACGCAAAGTTTTCTTGGTCACCAAGCAAACCTACAAAAAACTTCATTTTGGTATTTTCGAGGTTAAATGGAACTATAAACGTGTTATAGAAAACAACAACCCTAGAACGAATGTGAATTGGTAATGGTTAACACTTTTGAAACTATTGAGACTTTTCAAAAAGAGAGAATGAGTGAATCGATGAAAGTGCACTTCCACATTACAGTGGGATAAACTATAGAGTTTTTGAACACTAACGAATGTGATTTTCTGAAAAATAAAAAAAAACGTAAAGTTTGCTTGGTCACGAAGCAATCCTACAAAACACTTCATTTTGGTATTTTCGAAGTCAAATGGCACTATAAACGTGTTATAGAAAACAACAACCCTAGAACGAATGTGAATTGGTAATGGTTAACACTTTTGAAACTATTGAGACTTTTCAAAAAGAGAGAATGAGTGAATCGATGAAAGTGCACTTCCACATTACAGTGGGATAAACTATAGAGTTTTTGAACACTAACGAATGTGATTTTCTGAAAAATAAAAAAAACGTAAAGTTTGCTTGGTCCCGAAGCAATCCTACAAAACACTTCATTTTTGTATTTTCGAAGTCAAATGGCACTATAAACGTGTTATAGAAAACAACAACCCTAGAATGAATGTGAGTTGGTAATGTTTAACTCTTTTTCAACTCGTGAGACTTTTCAAAAAGAGAGAATGAGTGAATCGATGAAAGTGCACTTCCACATTACAGTGGGATAAACTATTGAGTTTTTGAACACTAACGAATGTGATTTTCTGAAAAATAAAAAAAAACGTAAAGTTTGCTTGGTCACGAAGCAATCCTACAAAACACTTCATTTTGGTATTTTCGAAGTCAAATGGCACTATAAACGTGTTATAGAAAACAACAACCCTAGAACGAATGTGAATTGGTAATGGTTAACACTTTTGAAACTATTGAGACTTTTCAAAAAGAGAGAATGAGTGAATCGATGAAAGTGCACTTCCACATTACAGTGGGATAAACTATAGAGTTTTTGAACTCTAACGAATGTGATTTTCTGAAAAATAAAAAAAACGTAAAGTTTGCTTGGTCCCGAAGCAATCCTACAAAACACTTCATTTTGGTATTTTCGAAGTCAAATGGCACTATAAACGTGTTATAGAAAACAACAACCCTAGAACGAATGTGAATTGGTAATGGTTAACACTTTTGAAACTATTGAGACTTTTCAAAAAGAGAGAATGAGTGAATCGATGAAAGTGCACTTCCACATTACAGTGGGATAAACTATAGAGTTTTTGAACTCTAACGAATGTGATTTTCTGAAAAATAAAAAAAACGTAAAGTTTGCTTGGTCCCGAAGCAATCCTACAAAACACTTCATTTTTGTATTTTCGAAGTCAAATGGCACTATAAACGTGTTATAGAAAACAACAACCCTAGAATGAATGTGAGTTGGTAATGTTTAACTCTTTTGCAACTCGTGAGACTTTTCAAAAAGAGAGAATGAGTGAATCGATGAAAGTGCACTTCCACATTACAGTGGGATAAACTATTGAGTTTTTGAACACTAACGAATGTGATTTTCTGAAAAATAAAAAAAACGTAAAGTTTGCTTGGTCCCGAAGCAATCCTACAAAACATTTCATTTTGGTATTTTCGAAGTCAAATGGCACTATAAACGTGTTATAGAAAACAACAACCCTAGAATGAATGTGAATTGGTAATGGTTAATTCTTTTGCAACTCGTGAGACTTTTCAAAAAGAGAGAATGAGTGAATCGATGAAAGTGCACTTCCACATTACAGTGGGATAAACTATAGAGTTTTTGAACACTAACGAATGTGATTTTCTGAAAAATAAAAAAAACGTAAAGTTTCCTTGGTCACGAAGCAATCCTACAAAACACTTAATTTTGGTATTTTCGAAGTCAAATGGCATTATAAACGTGTTATAGAAAACAACAACCCTAGAACGAATGTGAGTTGGTAATGGTTAACTCTTTTGCAACTCGTGCGACTTTTCCAAAAGAGAGAATGAGTGAATCGATGAAAGTGCACTTCCACATTACAGTGGGATAAACTAGTGAGTTTTTGAACACTAACGAATGTGATTTTCTGAAAAATAAAAAAACGTAAAGTTTGCTTGGTCACGAAGCAATCCTACAAAACACTTCATTTTGGTATTTTCGAAGTCAAATGGCACTATAAACGTGTTATAGAAAACAACAACCCAAGAACGAATGTGAGTTGGTAATGGTTAATTCTTTTGTAACTCGTGAGACTTTTCAAAAAGTGAGAATGAGTGAATGGATGAAAGTGCACTTCCACATTACAGTGGGATAAACTATAGAGTTTTTGAACACTAACGAATGTGATTTTCTGAAAAATAAAAAAAACGTAAAGTTTGCTTGGTCCCGAAGCAATCCTACAAAACACTTCATTTTGGTATTTTCGAAGTCAAATGGCACTATAAACGTGTTATAGAAAGCAACAACCCTAGAACGAATGTGAATTGGTAATGGTTAACACTTTTGAAACTATTGAGACTTTTCAAAAAGAGAGAATGAGTGAATCGATGAAAGTGCACTTCCACATTACAGTGGGATAAACTATAGAGTTTTTGAACACCAACGAATGTGATTTTCTGAAAAATAAAAAAAACATAAAGTTTGCTTGGCCACGAAGCAATCCTACAAAACACTTCATTTTGGTTTTTTCGAAGTCAAATGGCACTATAAACGTGTTATAGAAAACAACAACCCTAGAACGAATGTGAATTGGTAATGGTTAACACTTTTGAAACTATTGAGACTTTTTAAAAAGAGAGAATGAGTGAATCGATGAAAGTGCACTTCCACATTACAGTGGGATAAACTATAGAGTTTTTGAACACTAACGAATGTGATTTTCTGAAAAATAAAAAAAACGTAAAGTTTGCTTGGTCCCGAAGCAATCCTACAAAACACTTCATTTTTGTATTTTCGAAGTCAAATGGCACTATAAACGTGTTATAGAAAAAAACAACCCTATAATGAATGTGAGTTGGTAATGTTTAACTCTTTTGCAACTCGTGAGACTTTTCAAAAAGAGAGCATGAGTGAATCGATGAAAGTGCACTTCCACAATACAGTAGAATAAACTATAGAGTTTTTGAACACTAACGAATGTGATTTACTGAAAAATAAACAAAACGTAAAGTTTGCTTGGTCACCAACCAAACCTACAAAAAACTTCATTTTGGTATTTTCAATGTTAAATGACACTATAAACGTGTTATAGAAAACAACAACCCTAGAACGAATGTGAATTGGTAATGGTTAACTCTTTTGAAACTATTGAGACTTTTCAAAAAAAAGAGAGAATGAGTGAATCGATGAAAGGGCACTTC
This sequence comes from Galeopsis tetrahit, assembly GCA_963675135.1. NCBI lineage: Eukaryota > Viridiplantae > Streptophyta > Magnoliopsida > Lamiales > Lamiaceae > Galeopsis > Galeopsis tetrahit. The sequence goes on from OY776122.1 coordinate 40,403,767, forward strand.
CACATTACAGTGGGATAAACTATAGAGTTTTTGAACACTAACGAATGTGATTTTCTGAAAAATAAAAAAAACGTAAAGGTTCCTTGGTCACGAAGCAATCCTACAAAAAACTTCATTTTGGTATTTTCGAGGTTAAATGGCACTATAAACGTGTTATAGAAAACAACAACCCTAGAACGAATGTGAGTTGGTAATGGTTAACTCTTTTGCAACTCGTGAGACTTTTAAAAAAGAGAGAATGAGTGAATCGATGAAAGTGCACTTCCACATTACAGTGGGATAAACTATAGAGTTTTTGAACACTAACGAATGTGATTTTCTGAAAAATAAACAAAACGTAAAGTTTTCTTGGTCACCAACAAAACCTACAAAAAACTTCATTTTGGTATTTTCAAGGTTAAATGACACTATAAACGTGTTATAGAAAACAACAACCCTAGAACGAATGTGAATTGGTAATGGTTAACTCTTTTGCAACTCGTGAGACTTTTCAAAAAGAGAGAATGAGTGAATCGATGAAAGTGCACTTCCACATTACAATGGGATAAACTATAGAGTTTTTGAACATTAACGAATGTGATTTTCTGAAAAATAAACAAAACGTAAAGTTTGCTTTGTCACCAAGCAAACCTACAAAAAACTTCATTTTGGTATTTTCGAGGTTAAATGACACTATAAACGTGTTATAGAAAACAACAACCCTGGAACGAATGTGAATTGGTAATGGTTAACTCTTTTGCAACTCGTGAGACTTTTCAAAAAGAGAGAATGAGTGAATCGATGAAAGTGCACTTCCACATTACAATGGGATAAACTATACAGTGGGATAAACTATAGAGTTTTTAAACACTAACGAATGTGATTTTCTGAAAAATAAAAAAAAAAGTAAAGTTTGCTTGGTCACGAAGCAATCCTACAAAACACTTCATTTTGGTATTTTCGAAGTCAAATGGCACTATAAACGTGTTATAGAAAACAACAACCCTAGAACGAATGTGAGTTGGTAATGGTTAATTCTTTTGCAACTCGTGAGACTTTTCAAAAAGTGAGAATGAGTGAATCGATGAAAGTGCACTTCCACATTACAGTGGGATAAACTATAGAGTTTTTGAACACTAACGAATGTGATTTTCTGAAAAAAAAAAATAACGTAAAGTTTTCTTGGTCACGAAGCAATCCTACAAAACACTTCATTTTGGTATTTTCGAGGTTAAATGACACTATAAACGTGTTATAGAAAACAACAACCCTAGAACGAATGTGAATTGGTAATTCTTAATTCTTTTGCAACTCGTGAGACTTTTCAAAAAGAGAGAATGAGTGAATCGATAAAAGTGCACTTCCACATTACAGTGGGATAAACTGTAGAGTTTTGAACACTAACGAATGTGATTTTCTAAAAAATAAAAAAAAAACGCAAAGTTTGCTTGGTCACCAAGTAAACCTACAAAAAACTTCATTTTGGTATTTTCGAGGTTAAATGGCACTATAAACGTGTTATAGAAAACAACAACCCTAGAACGAATGTGAATTGGTAATGGTTAACACTTTTGAAACTATTGAGACTTTTCAAAAAGAGAGAATGAGTGAATCGATGAAAGTGCACTTCCACATTACAGTGGGATAAACTATAGAGTTTTTGAACACTAACGAATGTGATATTCTGAAAAATAAAAAAAACGTAAAGTTTGCTTGGTCACGAAACAATCCTACAAAACACTTCATTTTGGTATTTTCGAAGTCAAATGGCACTATAAACGTGTTATAGAAAACAACAACCCTAGAACGAATGTGAGTTGGTAATGGTTAACTCTTTTGCAACTCGTGAGACTTTTCAAAAAGTGAGAATGAGTGAATCGATGAAAGTGCACTTCCACATTACAGTGGGATAAACTATTGAGTTTTTGAACACTAACAAATGTGATTTTCTGAAAAATAAAAAAACGTAAAGTTTTCTTGGTCCCGAAGCAATCCTACAAAACACTTCATTTTGGTATTTTCGAAGTCAAATGGCACTATAAACGTGTTATAGAAAACAACAACCCTAGAACGAATGTGAGTTGGTAATGGTTAATTCTTTTGCAACTCGTGAGACTTTTCAAAAAGAGAGAATGAGTGAATCGATGAAAGTGCACTTCCACATTACAGTGGGATAAACTATAGAGTTTTTAAACACTAACGAATGTGATTTTCTGAAAAATAAAAAAAAAGTAAAGTTTGCTTGGTCACGAAGCAATCCTACAAAACACTTCATTTTGGTATTTTCGAAGTCAAATGGAATTATAAACGTGTTATAGAAAACAACAACCCTAGAACGAATGTGAATTGGTAATGGTTAACTCTTTTGCAACTCGTGAGACTTTTCAAAAAGAGAGAATGAGTGAATCGATGAAAGTGGACTTCCACATTACAGTGGGATAAACTATTGAGTTTTTGAACACTACCGAATGTGATTTTCTGAAAAATAAAAAAACGTAAAGTTTGCTTGGTCCCGAAGCAATCCTACAAAACACTTCATTTTGGTATTTTCGAAGTCAAATGGCACTATAAACGTGTTATAGAAAACAACAACCCTAGAACGAATGTGAGTTGGTAATGGTTATTTCCTTTGCAACTCGTGAGACTTTTCAAAAAGAGAGAATGAGTGTATCGATGAAAGTGCACTTCCACATTACAGTGGTATAAACTATAGAGTTTTTGAACACTAACGAATGTGATTTTCTGAAGAAAAAAAAAACGTAAAGTTTTCTTGGTCACGAAGCAATCCTACAAAACACTTCATTTTGGTATTTTCGAGGTTAAATGACACTATAAACGTGTTATAGAAAACAACAACCCTAGAACGAATGTGAATTGGTAATTCTTAATTATTTTGCAACTCGTGAGACTTTTCAAAAAGAGAGAATGAGTGAATCGATGAAAGTGGACTTCCACATTACAGTGGGATAAACTGTAGAGTTTTGAAAACTAACGAATGTGATTTTCTAAAAAATAAAAAAAACGCAAAGTTTTCTTGGTCACCAAGCAAACCTACAAAAAACTTCATTTTGGTATTTTCGAGGTTAAATGGAACTATAAACGTGTTATAGAAAACAACAACCCTAGAACGAATGTGAATTGGTAATGGTTAACACTTTTGAAACTATTGAGACTTTTCAAAAAGAGAGAATGAGTGAATCGATGAAAGTGCACTTCCACATTACAGTGGGATAAACTATAGAGTTTTTGAACACTAACGAATGTGATTTTCTGAAAAATAAAAAAAACGTAAAGTTTGCTTGGTCACGAAGCAATCCTACAAAACACTTCATTTTGTTATTTTCGAAGTCAAATGGCACTATAAACGTGTTATAGAAAACAACAACCCTAGAACGAATGTGAGTTGGTAATGGTTAACTCTTTTGCACCTCGTGAGACTTTTCAAAAAGAGAGAATGAGTGAATCGATGAAAGTGCACTTCCACATTACAGTGGGATAAACTATTGAGTTTTTGAACACTAACGAATGTGATTTTCTGAAAAATAAAAAAAAACGTAAAGTTTGCTTGGTCACGAAGCAATCCTACAAAACACTTCATTTTGGTATTTTCGAAGTCAAATGGCACTATAAACGTGTTATAGAAAACAACAACCCTAGAACGAATGTGAATTGGTAATGGTTAACACTTTTGAAACTATTGAGACTTTTCAAAAAGAGAGAATGAGTGAATCGATGAAAGTGCACTTCCACATTACAGTGGGATAAACTATAGAGTTTTTGAACACTAACGAATGTGATTTTCTGAAAAATAAAAAAAACGTAAAGTTTCCTTGGTCACGAAGCAATCCTACAAAACACTTAATTTTGGTATTTTCGAAGTCAAATGGCATTATAAACGTGTTATAGAAAACAACAACCCTAGAACGAATGTGAGTTGGTAATGGTTAACTCTTTTGCAACTCGTGCGACTTTTCCAAAAGAGAGAATGAGTGAATCGATGAAAGTGCACTTCCACATTACAGTGGGATAAACTAGTGAGTTTTTGAACACTAACGAATGTGATTTTCTGAAAAATAAAAAAACGTAAAGTTTGCTTGGTCACGAAGCAATCCTACAAAACACTTCATTTTGGTATTTTCGAAGTCAAATGGCACTATAAACGTGTTATAGAAAACAACAACCCAAGAACGAATGTGAGTTGGTAATGGTTAATTCTTTTGTAACTCGTGAGACTTTTCAAAAAGTGAGAATGAGTGAATGGATGAAAGTGCACTTCCACATTACAGTGGGATAAACTATAGAGTTTTTGAACACTAACGAATGTGATTTTCTGAAAAATAAAAAAAACGTAAAGTTTGCTTGGTCCCGAAGCAATCCTACAAAACACTTCATTTTGGTATTTTCGAAGTCAAATGGCACTATAAACGTGTTATAGAAAGCAACAACCCTAGAACGAATGTGAATTGGTAATGGTTAACACTTTTGAAACTATTGAGACTTTTCAAAAAGAGAGAATGAGTGAATCGATGAAAGTGCACTTCCACATTACAGTGGGATAAACTATAGAGTTTTTGAACACCAACGAATGTGATTTTCTGAAAAATAAAAAAAACATAAAGTTTGCTTGGCCACGAAGCAATCCTACAAAACACTTCATTTTGGTTTTTTCGAAGTCAAATGGCACTATAAACGTGTTATAGAAAACAACAACCCTAGAACGAATGTGAATTGGTAATGGTTAACACTTTTGAAACTATTGAGACTTTTTAAAAAGAGAGAATGAGTGAATCGATGAAAGTGCACTTCCACATTACAGTGGGATAAACTATAGAGTTTTTGAACACTAACGAATGTGATTTTCTGAAAAATAAAAAAAACGTAAAGTTTGCTTGGTCCCGAAGCAATCCTACAAAACACTTCATTTTTGTATTTTCGAAGTCAAATGGCACTATAAACGTGTTATAGAAAACAACAACCCTATAATGAATGTGAGTTGGTAATGTTTAACTCTTTTGCAACTCGTGAGACTTTTCAAAAAGAGAGAATGAGTGAATCGATGAAAGTGCACTTCCACAATACAGTAGAATAAACTATAGAGTTTTTGAACACTAACGAATGTGATTTACTGAAAAATAAACAAAACGTAAAGTTTGCTTGGTCACCAACCAAACCTACAAAAAACTTCATTTTGGTATTTTCAATGTTAAATGACACTATAAACGTGTTATAGAAAACAACAACCCTAGAACGAATGTGAATTGGTAATGGTTAACTCTTTTGAAACTATTGAGACTTTTCAAAAAAAAGAGAGAATGAGTGAATCGATGAAAGGGCACTTCCACATTACAGTGGGATAAACTATAGAGTTTTTGAACACTAACGAATGTGATTTTCTGAAAAATAAAAAAAACGTAAAGGTTCCTTGGTCACGAAGCAATCCTACAAAAAACTTCATTTTGGTATTTTCGAGGTTAAATGGCACTATAAACGTGTTATAGAAAACAACAACCCTAGAACGAATGTGAGTTGGTAATGGTTAACTCTTTTGCAACTCGTGAGACTTTTAAAAAAGAGAGAATGAGTGAATCGATGAAAGTGCACTTCCACATTACAGTGGGATAAACTATAGAGTTTTTGAACACTAACGAATGTGATTTTCTGAAAAATAAACAAAACGTAAAGTTTTCTTGGTCACCAACAAAACCTACAAAAAACTTCATTTTGGTATTTTCAAGGTTAAATGACACTATAAACGTGTTATAGAAAACAACAACCCTAGAACGAATGTGAATTGGTAATGGTTAACTCTTTTGCAACTCGTGAGACTTTTCAAAAAGAGAGAATGAGTGAATCGATGAAAGTGCACTTCCACATTACAATGGGATAAACTATAGAGTTTTTGAACATTAACGAATGTGATTTTCTGAAAAATAAACAAAACGTAAAGTTTGCTTTGTCACCAAGCAAACCTACAAAAAACTTCATTTTGGTATTTTCGAGGTTAAATGACACTATAAACGTGTTATAGAAAACAACAACCCTGGAACGAATGTGAATTGGTAATGGTTAACTCTTTTGCAACTCGTGAGACTTTTCAAAAAGAGAGAATGAGTGAATCGATGAAAGTGCACTTCCACATTACAATGGGATAAACTATACAGTGGGATAAACTATAGAGTTTTTAAACACTAACGAATGTGATTTTCTGAAAAATAAAAAAAAAGTAAAGTTTGCTTGGTCACGAAGCAATCCTACAAAACACTTCATTTTGGTATTTTCGAAGTCAAATGGCACTATAAACGTGTTATAGAAAACAACAACCCTAGAACGAATGTGAGTTGGTAATGGTTAATTCTTTTGCAACTCGTGAGACTTTTCAAAAAGTGAGAATGAGTGAATCGATGAAAGTGCACTTCCACATTACAGTGGGATAAACTATAGAGTTTTTGAACACTAACGAATGTGATTTTCTGAAAAAAAAAAATAACGTAAAGTTTTCTTGGTCACGAAGCAATCCTACAAAACACTTCATTTTGGTATTTTCGAGGTTAAATGACACTATAAACGTGTTATAGAAAACAACAACCCTAGAACGAATGTGAATTGGTAATTCTTAATTCTTTTGCAACTCGTGAGACTTTTCAAAAAGAGAGAATGAGTGAATCGATAAAAGTGCACTTCCACATTACAGTGGGATAAACTGTAGAGTTTTGAACACTAACGAATGTGATTTTCTAAAAAATAAAAAAAAAACGCAAAGTTTGCTTGGTCACCAAGTAAACCTACAAAAAACTTCATTTTGGTATTTTCGAGGTTAAATGGCACTATAAACGTGTTATAGAAAACAACAACCCTAGAACGAATGTGAATTGGTAATGGTTAACACTTTTGAAACTATTGAGACTTTTCAAAAAGAGAGAATGAGTGAATCGATGAAAGTGCACTTCCACATTACAGTGGGATAAACTATAGAGTTTTTGAACACTAACGAATGTGATATTCTGAAAAATAAAAAAAACGTAAAGTTTGCTTGGTCACGAAACAATCCTACAAAACACTTCATTTTGGTATTTTCGAAGTCAAATGGCACTATAAACGTGTTATAGAAAACAACAACCCTAGAACGAATGTGAGTTGGTAATGGTTAACTCTTTTGCAACTCGTGAGACTTTTCAAAAAGTGAGAATGAGTGAATCGATGAAAGTGCACTTCCACATTACAGTGGGATAAACTATTGAGTTTTTGAACACTAACGAATGTGATTTTCTGAAAAATAAAAAAACGTAAAGTTTGCTTGGTCCCGAAGCAATCCTACAAAACACTTCATTTTGGTATTTTCGAAGTCAAATGGCACTATAAACGTGTTATAGAAAACAACAACCCTAGAACGAATGTGAGTTGGTAATGGTTAATTCTTTTGCAACTCGTGAGACTTTTCAAAAAGAGAGAATGAGTGAATCGATGAAAGTGCACTTCCACATTACAGTGGGATAAACTATAGAGTTTTTAAACACTAACGAATGTGATTTTCTGAAAAATAAAAAAAAAGTAAAGTTTGCTTGGTCACGAAGCAATCCTACAAAACACTTCATTTTGGTATTTTCGAAGTCAAATGGAATTATAAACGTGTTATAGAAAACAACAACCCTAGAACGAATGTGAATTGGTAATGGTTAACTCTTTTGCAACTCGTGAGACTTTTCAAAAAGAGAGAATGAGTGAATCGATGAAAGTGGACTTCCACATTACAGTGGGATAAACTATTGAGTTTTTGAACACTACCGAATGTGATTTTCTGAAAAATAAAAAAACGTAAAGTTTGCTTGGTCCCGAAGCAATCCTACAAAACACTTCATTTTGGTATTTTCGAAGTCAAATGGCACTATAAACGTGTTATAGAAAACAACAACCCTAGAACGAATGTGAGTTGGTAATGGTTATTTCCTTTGCAACTCGTGAGACTTTTCAAAAAGAGAGAATGAGTGTATCGATGAAAGTGCACTTCCACATTACAGTGGTATAAACTATAGAGTTTTTGAACACTAACGAATGTGATTTTCTGAAAAAAAAAAAACGTAAAGTTTTCTTGGTCACGAAGCAATCCTACAAAACACTTCATTTTGGTATTTTCGAGGTTAAATGACACTATAAACGTGTTATAGAAAACAACAACCCTAGAACGAATGTGAATTGGTAATTCTTAATTATTTTGCAACTCGTGAGACTTTTCAAAAAGAGAGAATGAGTGAATCGATGAAAGTGGACTTCCACATTACAGTGGGATAAACTGTAGAGTTTTGAAAACTAACGAATGTGATTTTCTAAAAAATAAAAAAAACGCAAAGTTTTCTTGGTCACCAAGCAAACCTACAAAAAACTTCATTTTGGTATTTTCGAGGTTAAATGGAACTATAAACGTGTTATAGAAAACAACAACCCTAGAACGAATGTGAATTGGTAATGGTTAACACTTTTGAAACTATTGAGACTTTTCAAAAAGAGAGAATGAGTGAATCGATGAAAGTGCACTTCCACATTACAGTGGGATAAACTATAGAGTTTTTGAACACTAACGAATGTGATTTTCTGAAAAATAAAAAAAACGTAAAGTTTGCTTGGTCACGAAGCAATCCTACAAAACACTTCATTTTGTTATTTTCGAAGTCAAATGGCACTATAAACGTGTTATAGAAAACAACAACCCTAGAACGAATGTGAGTTGGTAATGGTTAACTCTTTTGCACCTCGTGAGACTTTTCAAAAAGAGAGAATGAGTGAATCGATGAAAGTGCACTTCCACATTACAGTGGGATAAACTATTGAGTTTTTGAACACTAACGAATGTGATTTTCTGAAAAATAAAAAAAAACGTAAAGTTTGCTTGGTCACGAAGCAATCCTACAAAACACTTCATTTTGGTATTTTCGAAGTCAAATGGCACTATAAACGTGTTATAGAAAACAACAACCCTAGAACGAATGTGAATTGGTAATGGTTAACACTTTTGAAACTATTGAGACTTTTCAAAAAGAGAGAATGAGTGAATCGATGAAAGTGCACTTCCACATTACAGTGGGATAAACTATAGAGTTTTTGAACATTAACGAATGTGATTTTCTGAAAAATAAACAAAACGTAAAGTTTGCTTTGTCACCAAGCAAACCTACAAAAAACTTCATTTTGGTATTTTCGAGGTTAAATGACACTATAAACGTGTTATAGAAAACAACAACCCTGGAACGAATGTGAATTGGTAATGGTTAACTCTTTTGCAACTCGTGAGACTTTTCAAAAAGAGAGAATGAGTGAATCGATGAAAGTGCACTTCCACATTACAATGGGATAAACTATACAGTGGGATAAACTATAGAGTTTTTAAACACTAACGAATGTGATTTTCTGAAAAATAAAAAAAAAGTAAAGTTTGCTTGGTCACGAAGCAATCCTACAAAACACTTCATTTTGGTATTTTCGAAGTCAAATGGCACTATAAACGTGTTATAGAAAACAACAACCCTAGAACGAATGTGAGTTGGTAATGGTTAATTCTTTTGCAACTCGTGAGACTTTTCAAAAAGTGAGAATGAGTGAATCGATGAAAGTGCACTTCCACATTACAGTGGGATAAACTATAGAGTTTTTGAACACTAACGAATGTGATTTTCTGAAAAAAAAAAATAACGTAAAGTTTTCTTGGTCACGAAGCAATCCTACAAAACACTTCATTTTGGTATTTTCGAGGTTAAATGACACTATAAACGTGTTATAGAAAACAACAACCCTAGAACGAATGTGAATTGGTAATTCTTAATTCTTTTGCAACTCGTGAGACTTTTCAAAAAGAGAGAATGAGTGAATCGATAAAAGTGCACTTCCACATTACAGTGGGATAAACTGTAGAGTTTTGAACACTAACGAATGTGATTTTCTAAAAAATAAAAAAAAAACGCAAAGTTTGCTTGGTCACCAAGTAAACCTACAAAAAACTTCATTTTGGTATTTTCGAGGTTAAATGGCACTATAAACGTGTTATAGAAAACAACAACCCTAGAACGAATGTGAATTGGTAATGGTTAACACTTTTGAAACTATTGAGACTTTTCAAAAAGAGAGAATGAGTGAATCGATGAAAGTGCACTTCCACATTACAGTGGGATAAACTATAGAGTTTTTGAACACTAACGAATGTGATATTCTGAAAAATAAAAAAAACGTAAAGTTTGCTTGGTCACGAAACAATCCTACAAAACACTTCATTTTGGTATTTTCGAAGTCAAATGGCACTATAAACGTGTTATAGAAAACAACAACCCTAGAACGAATGTGAGTTGGTAATGGTTAACTCTTTTGCAACTCGTGAGACTTTTCAAAAAGTGAGAATGAGTGAATCGATGAAAGTGCACTTCCACATTACAGTGGGATAAACTATTGAGTTTTTGAACACTAACGAATGTGATTTTCTGAAAAATAAAAAAACGTAAAGTTTGCTTGGTCCCGAAGCAATCCTACAAAACACTTCATTTTGGTATTTTCGAAGTCAAATGGCACTATAAACGTGTTATAGAAAACAACAACCCTAGAACGAATGTGAGTTGGTAATGGTTAATTCTTTTGCAACTCGTGAGACTTTTCAAAAAGAGAGAATGAGTGAATCGATGAAAGTGCACTTCCACATTACAGTGGGATAAACTATAGAGTTTTTAAACACTAACGAATGTGATTTTCTGAAAAATAAAAAAAAAGTAAAGTTTGCTTGGTCACGAAGCAATCCTACAAAACACTTCATTTTGGTATTTTCGAAGTCAAATGGAATTATAAACGTGTTATAGAAAACAACAACCCTAGAACGAATGTGAATTGGTAATGGTTAACTCTTTTGCAACTCGTGAGACTTTTCAAAAAGAGAGAATGAGTGAATCGATGAAAGTGGACTTCCACATTACAGTGGGATAAACTATTGAGTTTTTGAACACTACCGAATGTGATTTTCTGAAAAATAAAAAAACGTAAAGTTTGCTTGGTCCCGAAGCAATCCTACAAAACACTTCATTTTGGTATTTTCGAAGTCAAATGGCACTATAAACGTGTTATAGAAAACAACAACCCTAGAACGAATGTGAGTTGGTAATGGTTATTTCCTTTGCAACTCGTGAGACTTTTCAAAAAGAGAGAATGAGTGTATCGATGAAAGTGCACTTCCACATTACAGTGGTATAAACTATAGAGTTTTTGAACACTAACGAATGTGATTTTCTGAAAAAAAAAAAACGTAAAGTTTTCTTGGTCACGAAGCAATCCTACAAAACACTTCATTTTGGTATTTTCGAGGTTAAATGACACTATAAACGTGTTATAGAAAACAACAACCCTAGAACGAATGTGAATTGGTAATTCTTAATTATTTTGCAACTCGTGAGACTTTTCAAAAAGAGAGAATGAGTGAATCGATGAAAGTGGACTTCCACATTACAGTGGGATAAACTGTAGAGTTTTGAAAACTAACGAATGTGATTTTCTAAAAAATAAAAAAAACGCAAAGTTTTCTTGGTCACCAAGCAAACCTACAAAAAACTTCATTTTGGTATTTTCGAGGTTAAATGGAACTATAAACGTGTTATAGAAAACAACAACCCTAGAACGAATGTGAATTGGTAATGGTTAACACTTTTGAAACTATTGAGACTTTTCAAAAAGAGAGAATGAGTGAATCGATGAAAGTGCACTTCCACATTACAGTGGGATAAACTATAGAGTTTTTGAACACTAACGAATGTGATTTTCTGAAAAATAAAAAAAACGTAAAGTTTGCTTGGTCACGAAGCAATCCTACAAAACACTTCATTTTGTTATTTTCGAAGTCAAATGGCACTATAAACGTGTTATAGAAAACAACAACCCTAGAACGAATGTGAGTTGGTAATGGTTAACTCTTTTGCACCTCGTGAGACTTTTCAAAAAGAGAGAATGAGTGAATCGATGAAAGTGCACTTCCACATTACAGTGGGATAAACTATTGAGTTTTTGAACACTAACGAATGTGATTTTCTGAAAAATAAAAAAAAACGTAAAGTTTGCTTGGTCACGAAGCAATCCTACAAAACACTTCATTTTGGTATTTTCGAAGTCAAATGGCACTATAAACGTGTTATAGAAAACAACAACCCTAGAACGAATGTGAATTGGTAATGGTTAACACTTTTGAAACTATTGAGACTTTTCAAAAAGAGAGAATGAGTGAATCGATGAAAGTGCACTTCCACATTACAGTGGGATAAACTATAGAGTTTTTGAACACTAACGAATGTGATTTTCTGAAAAATAAAAAAAACGTAAAGTTTGCTTGGTCCCGAAGCAATCCTACAAAACACTTCATTTTTGTATTTTCGAAGTCAAATGGCACTATAAACGTGTTATAGAAAACAACAACCCTAGAATGAATGTGAGTTGGTAATGTTTAACTCTTTTTCAACTCGTGAGACTTTTCAAAAAGAGAGAATGAGTGAATCGATGAAAGTGCACTTCCACATTACAGTGGGATAAACTATTGAGTTTTTGAACACTAACGAATGTGATTTTCTGAAAAATAAAAAAAACGTAAAGTTTGCTTGGTCCCGAAGCAATCCTACAAAACATTTCATTTTGGTATTTTCGAAGTCAAATGGCACTATAAACGTGTTATAGAAAACAACAACCCTAGAATGAATGTGAATTGGTAATGGTTAATTCTTTTGCAACTCGTGAGACTTTTCAAAAAGAGAGAATGAGTGAATCGATGAAAGTGCACTTCCACATTACAGTGGGATAAACTATAGAGTTTTTGAACACTAACGAATGTGATTTTCTGAAAAATAAAAAAAACGTAAAGTTTCCTTGGTCACGAAGCAATCCTACAAAACACTTAATTTTGGTATTTTCGAAGTCAAATGGCATTATAAACGTGTTATAGAAAACAACAACCCTAGAACGAATGTGAGTTGGTAATGGTTAACTCTTTTGCAACTCGTGCGACTTTTCCAAAAGAGAGAATGAGTGTATCGATGAAAGTGCACTTCCACATTACAGTGGTATAAACTATAGAGTTTTTGAACACTAACGAATGTGATTTTCTGAAGAAAAAAAAAACGTAAAGTTTTCTTGGTCACGAAGCAATCCTACAAAACACTTCATTTTGGTATTTTCGAGGTTAAATGACACTATAAACGTGTTATAGAAAACAACAACCCTAGAACGAATGTGAATTGGTAATTCTTAATTATTTTGCAACTCGTGAGACTTTTCAAAAAGAGAGAATGAGTGAATCGATGAAAGTGGACTTCCACATTACAGTGGGATAAACTGTAGAGTTTTGAAAACTAACGAATGTGATTTTCTAAAAAATAAAAAAAACGCAAAGTTTTCTTGGTCACCAAGCAAACCTACAAAAAACTTCATTTTGGTATTTTCGAGGTTAAATGGAACTATAAACGTGTTATAGAAAACAACAACCCTAGAACGAATGTGAATTGGTAATGGTTAACACTTTTGAAACTATTGAGACTTTTCAAAAAGAGAGAATGAGTGAATCGATGAAAGTGCACTTCCACATTACAGTGGGATAAACTATAGAGTTTTTGAACACTAACGAATGTGATTTTCTGAAAAATAAAAAAAACGTAAAGTTTGCTTGGTCACGAAGCAATCCTACAAAACACTTCATTTTGTTATTTTCGAAGTCAAATGGCACTATAAACGTGTTATAGAAAACAACAACCCTAGAACGAATGTGAGTTGGTAATGGTTAACTCTTTTGCACCTCGTGAGACTTTTCAAAAAGAGAGAATGAGTGAATCGATGAAAGTGCACTTCCACATTACAGTGGGATAAACTATTGAGTTTTTGAACACTAACGAATGTGATTTTCTGAAAAATAAAAAAAAACGTAAAGTTTGCTTGGTCACGAAGCAATCCTACAAAACACTTCATTTTGGTATTTTCGAAGTCAAATGGCACTATAAACGTGTTATAGAAAACAACAACCCTAGAACGAATGTGAATTGGTAATGGTTAACACTTTTGAAACTATTGAGACTTTTCAAAAAGAGAGAATGAGTGAATCGATGAAAGTGCACTTCCACATTACAGTGGGATAAACTATAGAGTTTTTGAACACTAACGAATGTGATTTTCTGAAAAATAAAAAAAACGTAAAGTTTGCTTGGTCACGAAGCAATCCTACAAAACACTTCATTTTGGTATTTTCGAAGTCAAATGGCACTATAAACGTGTTATAGAAAACAACAACCCTAGAACGAATGTGAGTTGGTAATGGTTAACTCTTTTGCAACTCGTGAGACTTTTTAAAAAGTGAGAATGAGTGAATCGATGAAAGTGCACTTCCACATTACAGTGGGATAAACTATAGAGTTTTTGAACACTAACGAATGTGATTTTCTGAAAAATAAAAAAAACGTAAAGTTTGCTTGGTCACGAAGCAATCCTACAAAACACTTCATTTTGGTATTTTCGAAGTCAAATGGCACTATAAACGTGTTATAGAAAACAACAACCCTAGAACGAATGTGAGTTGGTAATGGTTAACTCTTTTGCAACTCGTGAGACTTTTAAAAAGTGAGAATGAGTGAATCGATGAAAGTGCACTTCCACATTACAGTGGGATAAACTATTGAGTTTTTGAACACTAACGAATGTGATTTTCTGAAAAATAAAAAAACGTAAAGTTTGCTTGGTCCCGAAGCAATCCTACAAAACACTTCATTTTGGTATTTTCGAAGTCAAATGGCACTATAAACGTGTTATAGAAAACAACAACCCTAGAACGAATGTGAGTAGGTAATGGTTAATTCTTTTGCAACTCGTGAGACTTTTCAAAAAGAGAGAATGAGTGAATCGATGAAAGTGCACTTCCACATTACAGTGGGATAAACTATAGAGTTTTTAAACACCAACGAATGTGATTTTCTGAAAAATAAAAAAAACGTAAAGTTTGCTTGGTCCCGAAGCAATCCTACAAAACACTTCATTTTTGTATTTTCGAAGTCAAATGGCACTATAAACGTGTTATAGAAAACAACAACCCTAGAATGAATGTGAGTTGGTAATGTTTAACTCTTTTGCAACTCGTGAGACTTTTCAAAAAGAGAGAATGAGTGAATCGATGAAAGTGCACTTCCACATTACAGTGGGATAAACTATTGAGTTTTTGAACACTAACGAATGTGATTTTCTGAAAAATAAAAAAAACGTAAAGTTTGCTTGGTCCCGAAGGAATCCTACAAAACATTTCATTTTGGTATTTTCGAAGTCAAATGGCACTATAAACGTGTTATAGAAAACAACAACCCTAGAATGAATGTGAATTGGTAATGGTTAATTCTTTTGCAACTCGTGAGACTTTTCAAAAAGAGAGAATGAGTGAATCGATGAAAGTGCACTTCCACATTACAGTGGGATAAACTATAGAGTTTTTGAACACTAACGAATGTGATTTTCTGAAAAATAAAAAAAACGTAAAGTTTCCTTGGTCACGAAGCAATCCTACAAAACACTTAATTTTGGTATTTTCGAAGTCAAATGGCATTATAAACGTGTTATAGAAAACAACAACCCTAGAACGAATGTGAGTTGGTAATGGTTAACTCTTTTGCAACTCGTGCGACTTTTCCAAAAGAGAGAATGAGTGAATCGATGAAAGTGCACTTCCACATTACAGTGGGATAAACTAGTGAGTTTTTGAACACTAACGAATGTGATTTTCTGAAAAATAAAAAAACGTAAAGTTTGCTTGGTCACGAAGCAATCCTACAAAACACTTCATTTTGGTATTTTCGAAGTCAAATGGCACTATAAACGTGTTATAGAAAACAACAACCCAAGAACGAATGTGAGTTGGTAATGGTTAATTCTTTTGCAACTAGTGAGACTTTTCAAAAAGTGAGAATGAGTGAATGGATGAAAGTGCACTTCCACATTACAGTGGGATAAACTATAGAGTTTTTGAACACTAACGAATGTGATTTTCTGAAAAATAAAAAAAACGTAAAGTTTGCTTGGTCCCGAAGCAATCCTACAAAACACTTCATTTTGGTATTTTCGAAGTCAAATGGCACTATAAACGTGTTATAGAAAGCAACAACCCTAGAACGAATGTGAATTGGTAATGGTTAACACTTTTGAAACTATTGAGACTTTTCAAAAAGAGAGAATGAGTGAATCGATGAAAGTGCACTTCCACATTACAGTGGGATAAACTATAGAGTTTATGAACACCAACGAATGTGATTTTCTGAAAAATAAAAAAAACGTAAAGTTTGCTTGGCCACGAAGCAATCCTACAAAACACTTCATTTTGGTTTTTTCGAAGTCAAATGGCACTATAAACGTGTTATAGAAAACAACAACCCTAGAACGAATGTGAATTGGTAATGGTTAACACTTTTGAAACTATTGAGACTTTTTAAAAAGAGAGAATGAGTGAATCGATGAAAGTGCACTTCCACATTACAGTGGGATAAACTATAGAGTTTTTGAACACTAACGAATGTGATTTTCTGAAAAATAAAAAAAACGTAAAGTTTGCTTGGTCACGAAGCAATCCTACAAAACACTTCATTTTGGTATTTTCGAAGTCAAATGGCACTATAAACGTGTTATAGAAAACAACAACCCTAGAACGAATGTGAGTTGGTAATGGTTAACTCTTTTGCAACTCGTGAGACTTTTCAAAAAGTGAGAATGAGTGAATCGATGAAAGTGCACTTCCACATTACAGTGGGATAAACTATTGAGTTTTTGAACACTAACGAATGTGATTTTCTGAAAAATAAAAAAACGTAAAGTTTGCTTGGTCCCGAAGCAATCCTACAAAACACTTCATTTTGGTATTTTCGAAGTCAAATGGCACTATAAACGTGTTATAGAAAACAACAACCCTAGAAAGAATGTGAGTAGGTAATGGTTAATTCTTTTGCAACTCGTGAGACTTTTCAAAAAGAGAGAATGAGTGAATCGATGAAAGTGCACTTCCACATTACAGTGGGATAAACTATAGAGTTTTTAAACACCAACGAATGTGATTTTCTGAAAAAAAAAAACGTAAAGTTTTCTTGGTCACGAAGCAATCTTACAAAACACTTCATTTTGGTAATTTCGAAGTCAAATGGCACTATAAACGTGTTATAGAAAACAACAACCCTAGAACGAATGTGAATTGGTAATGGTTAACACTTTTGAAACTATTGAGACTTTTCAAAAAGAGAGAATGAGTGAATCGATGAAAGTGAACTTCCACATTACAGTGGGATAAACTATAGAGTTTTTGAACACTAATGAATGTGATTTTCTGAAAAATAAAAAAAACGTAAAGTTTGCTTGGTCACGAAGCAATCCTACAAAACACTTCATTTTGGTATTTTCGAAGTCAAATGGCATTATAAACGTGTTATAGAAAACAACAACCCTAGAACGAATGTGAGTTGGTAATGGTTAACTCTTTTGCAACTCGTGCGACTTTTCCAAAAGAGAGAATGAGTGAATCGATGAAAGTGCACTTCCACATTACAGTGGGATAAACTATTGAGTTTTTGAACACTAACGAATGTGATTTTCTGAAAAATAAAAAAAACGTAAAGTTTGCTTGGTCACGAAGCAATCCTACAAAACACTTCATTTTGGTATTTTCGAAGTCAAATGGCATTATAAACGTGTTATAGAAAACAACAACCCTAGAACGAATGTGAGTTGGTAATGGTTAACTCTTTTGCAACTCGTGCGACTTTTCCAAAAGAGAGAATGAGTGAATCGATGAAAGTGCACTTCCACATTACAGTGGGATAAAATATTGAGTTTTTGAACACTAACGAATGTGATTTTCTGAAAACTAAAAAAAACGTAAAGTTTGCTTGGTCACGAAGCAATCCTACAAAACACTTCATTTTGGTATTTTCGAAGTCAAATGGCACTATAAACGTGTTATAGAAAACAACAACCCTAGAACGAATGTGAGTTGGTAATAGTTAACTCTTTTGCAACTCGTGAGACTTTTCAAAAAGAGAGAATGAGTGAATCGATGAAAGTGCACTTCCACATTACAGTGGGATAAACTATTGAGTTTTTGAACACTAACGAATGTGATTTTCTGAAAAATAAAAAAACGTAAAGTTTGCTTGGTCCCGAAGAAATCCTACAAAACACTTCATTTTGGTATTTTCGAAGTCAAATGGCACTATAAACGTGTTATAGAAAGCAACAACCCTAGAACGAATGTGAGTTGGTAATGGTTAATTCTTTTGCAACTCGTGAGACTTTTCAAAAAGAGAGAATGAGTGAATCGATGAAAGTGCACTTCCACATTACAGTGGGATAAACTATAAAGTTTTTGAACACTAACGAATGTGATTTTCTTGAAAAAAAAAACGTAAAGTTTTCTTGGTCACGAAGCAATCCTACAAAACACTTCATTTTGGTATTTTCGAAGTCAAATGGCACTATAAACGTGTTATAGAAAACAACAACCTAGAACGAATGTGAGTTGGTAATGGTTAACTCTTTTGCAACTCGTGAGACTTTTTAAAAAGAGAGAATGAGTGAATCGATGAAAGTGCACTTCCACATTACAATGGGATAAACTATAGAGTTTTTGAACATTAACGAATGTGATTTTCTGAAAAATAAACAAAACGTAAAGTTTGCTTTGTCACCAAGCAAACCTACAAAAAACTTCATTTTGGTATTTTCGAGGTTAAATGACACTATAAACGTGTTATAGAAAACAACAACCCTAGAACGAATGTGAATTGGTAATGGTTAACTCTTTTGAAACTATTGAGAATTTTCAAAAAAAAAAGAGAATGAGTGAATCGATGAAAGGGCACTTCCACATTACAGTGAGATAAACTATAGAGTTTTTGAACACTAACGAATGTGATTTACTGAAAAATAAAAAAAACGTAAAGTTTGCTTCGTCACGAAGCAATCCTATAAAACACTTCATTTCGGTATTTTCGAAGTCAAATGGCACTATAAACGTGTTATAGAAAACAACCACCATAGAACGAATGTGAGTTGGTAATGGTTAACTCTTTTGCAACTCGTGAGACTTTTCAAAAAGAGGAATAAGTGAATCGATGAAAGTGCCCTTCCACAATACAGTGGGATAAACTATAGAGTTTTTGAACACTAACGAATGTGATTTACTGAAAAATAAACAAAACGTAAAGTTTGCTTGGTCACCAACCAAACCTACAAAAAACTTCATTTTGGTATTTTCAAGGTTAAATGACACTATAAACGTGTTATAGAAAACAACAACCCTAGAACGAATGTGAATTGGTAATGGTTAACTCTTTTGAAACTACTGAGACTTTTCAAAAAGAGAGAATGAGTGAATCGATGAAAGTGCACTTCCATATTACAGTAGGATAAACTATAGAGTTTTTGAACACAAACAAATGTGATTTTCTAAAAAATAAACAAAACGTAGAGTTTGCTTTATCACCAAGCAACCCTACAAAAAACTTCATTTTGGTATTTTCAAGGTTAAATGACACTATAAACGTGTTATAGAAAACAACAACCCTAGAACGAATGTGAATTGGTAATGGTTAACTCTTTTGCAACTCGTGAGACTTTTCAAAAAGAGAGAATGAGTGAATCGATGAAAGTGCACTTCCACATTACAATGGGATAAACTATAGAGTTTTTGAACATTAACGAATGTGATTTTCTGAAAAATAAACAAAACGTAAAGTTTGCTTTGTCACCAAGCAAACCTACAAAAAACTTCATTTTGGTATTTTCGAGGTTAAATGGCACTATAAACGTGTTATAGAAAACAATAACCCTAGAACGAATGTGAGTTGGTAATGGTTAACTCTTTTGCAACTCGTGAGACTTTTTAAAAAGAGAGAATAAGTGAATCGATGAAAGTGCACTTCCACTTTACAGTGGGATAAACTATAGAGTTTTTGAACACTAACAAATGTGATTTTCTGAAAAATAAACAAAACGTAAAGTTTGCTTGGTCACCAACCAAACTTACAAAAAACTTCATTTTGGTATTTTCGAGGTTAAATGACACTATAAACGTGTTATAGAAAACAACAACCCTAGAACGAATGTGAATTGGTAATGGTTAACTCTTTTGAAACTATTGAGACTTTTCAAAAAAAAGAGAGAATGAGTGAATCGATGAAAGGGCACTTCCACATTACAGTGGGATAAACTATAGAGTTTTTGAACACTAACGAATGTGATTTTCTGAAAAATAAACAAAACTTAAAGTTTGCTTGGTCACCAAGGAAACCTACAAAAAACTTCATTTTGGTATTTTCGAGGTTAAATGGCACTATAAACGTGTTATAGAAAACAACAACCCTAGAACGAATGTGAATTGGTAATGGTTAACTCTTTTGCAACTCGTGAGACTTTTCAAAAAGAGAGAATGAGTGAATCGATGAAAATGCACTTCCACATTACAGTGAGATAAACTATAGAGTTTTTGAACACTAACAAATGTGATTTTCTGAATAATAAACAAAACGTAAAGTTTGCTTGGTCACCAACAAAACCTACAAAAAACTTCATTTTGGTATTTTCAAGGTTAAATGACACTATAAACGTGTTATAGAAAACAACAACCCTAGAACGAATGTGAATTGGTAATGGTTAACTCTTTTGCAACTCGTGAGACTTTTTAAAAAGAGAGAATGAGTGAATCGATGAAAGTGCACTTCCACATTACAATGGGATAAACTATAGAGTTTTTGAACATTAACGAATGTGATTTTCTGAAAAATAAACAAAACGTAAAGTTTGCTTTGTCACCAAGCAAACCTACAAAAAACTTCATTTTGGTATTTTCGAGGTTAAATGACACTATAAACGTGTTATAGAAAACAACAACCCTAGAACGAATGTGAATTGGTAATGGTTAACTCTTTTGAAACTATTGAGAATTTTCAAAAAAAAAAGAGAATGAGTGAATCGATGAAAGGGCACTTCCACATTACAATGGGATAAACTATACAGTGGGATAAACTATAGAGTTTTTAAACACTAACGAATGCGATTTTCTGAAAAAAAAAAAAAAGTAAAGTTTGCTTGGTCACGAAGCAATCCTACAAAACACTTCATTTTGGTATTTTCGAAGTCAAATGGAATTATAAACGTGTTATAGAAAACAACAACCCTAGAACGAATGTGAATTGGTAATGGTTAACTCTTTTGCAACTCGTGAGACTTTTCAAAAAGAGAGAATGAGTGAATCGATGAAAGTGGACTTCCACATTACAGTGGGATAAACTATTGAGTTTTTGAACACTACCGAAGGTGATTTTCTGAAAAATAAAAAAACGTAAAGTTTGCTTGGTCCCGAAGCAATCCTACAAAACACTTCATTTTGGTATTTTCGAAGTCAAATGGCACTATAAACGTGTTATAGAAAACAACAACCCTAGAACGAATGTGAGTTGGTAATGGTTATTTCCTTTGCAACTCGTGAGACTTTTCAAAAAGAGAGAATGAGTGTATCGATGAAAGTGCACTTCCACATTACAGTGGGATAAACTATAGAGTTTTTGAACACTAACGAATGTGATTTTCTGAAAAATAAAAAAAACGTAAAGTTTGCTTGGTCACGAAGCAATCCTACAAAACACTTCATTTTGGTATTTTCGAAGTCAAATGGCACTATAAACGTGTTATAGAAAACAACAACCCAAGAACGAATGTGAGTTGGTAATGGTTAATTCTTTTGCAACTCGTGAGACTTTTCAAAAAGTGAGAATGAGTGAATGGATGAAAGTGCACTTCCACATTACAGTGGGATAAACTATAGAGTTTTTGAACACTAACGAATGTGATTTTCTGAAAAATAAAAAAAACGTAAAGTTTGCTTGGTCCCGAAGCAATCCTACAAAACACTTCATTTTGGTATTTTCGAAGTCAAATGGCACTATAAACGTGTTATAGAAAGCAACAACCCTAGAACGAATGTGAATTGGTAATGGTTAACACTTTTGAAACTATTGAGACTTTTCAAAAAGAGAGAATGAGTGAATCGATGAAAGTGCACTTCCACATTACAGTGGGATAAACTATAGAGTTTTTGAACACCAACGAATGTGATTTTCTGAAAAATAAAAAAAACGTAAAGTTTGCTTGGCCACGAAGCAATCCTACAAAACACTTCATTTTGGTTTTTTCGAAGTCAAATGGCACTATAAACGTGTTATAGAAAACAACAACCCTAGAACGAATGTGAATTGGTAATGGTTAACACTTTTGAAACTATTGAGACTTTTTAAAAAGAGAGAATGAGTGAATCGATGAAAGTGCACTTCCACATTACAGTGGGATAAACTATAGAGTTTTTGAACACTAACGAATGTGATTTTCTGAAAAATAAAAAAAACGTAAAGTTTGCTTGGTCACGAAGCAATCCTACAAAACACTTCATTTTGGTATTTTCGAAGTCAAATGGCACTATAAACGTGTTATAGAAAACAACAACCCTAGAACGAATGTGAATTGGTAATGGTTAACACTTTTGAAACTATTGAGACTTTTTAAAAAGAGAGAATGAGTGAATCGATGAAAGTGCACTTCCACATTACAGTGGGATAAACTATAGAGTTTTTGAACACTAACGAATGTGATTTTCTGAAAAATAAAAAAAACGTAAAGTTTGCTTGGTCCCGAAGCAATCCTACAAAACACTTCATTTTTGTATTTTCGAAGTCAAATGGCACTATAAACGTGTTATAGAAAACAACAACCCTAGAATGAATGTGAGTTGGTAATGTTTAACTCTTTTGCAACTCGTGAGACTTTTCAAAAAGAGAGAATGAGTGAATCGATGAAAGTGCACTTCCACATTACAGTGGGATAAACTATTGAGTTTTTGAACACTAACGAATGTGATTTTCTGAAAAATAAAAAAAACGTAAAGTTTGCTTGGTCCCGAAGCAATCCTACAAAACATTTCATTTTGGTATTTTCGAAGTCAAATGGCACTATAAACGTGTTATAGAAAACAACAACCCTAGAATGAATGTGAATTGGTAATGGTTAATTCTTTTGCAACTCGTGAGACTTTTCAAAAAGAGAGAATGAGTGAATCGATGAAAGTGCACTTCCACATTACAGTGGGATAAACTATAGAGTTTTTGAACACTAACGAATGTGATTTTCTGAAAAATAAAAAAAACGTAAAGTTTGCTTGGTCCCGAAGCAATCCTACAAAACACTTCATTTTTGTATTTTCGAAGTCAAATGGCACTATAAACGTGTTATAGAAAACAACAACCCTAGAATGAATGTGAGTTGGTAATGTTTAACTCTTTTGCAACTCGTGAGACTTTTCAAAAAGAGAGAATGAGTGAATCGATGAAAGTGCACTTCCACATTACAGTGGGATAAACTATTGAGTTTTTGAACACTAACGAATGTGATTTTCTGAAAAATAAAAAAAACGTAAAGTTTGCTTGGTCCCGAAGCAATCCTACAAAACATTTCATTTTGGTATTTTCGAAGTCAAATGGCACTATAAACGTGTTATAGAAAACAACAACTCTAGAATGAATGTAAATTGGTAATGGTTAATTCTTTTGCAACTCGTGAGACTTTTCAAAAAGAGAGAATGAGTGAATCGATGAAAGTGCACTTCCACATTACAGTGGGATAAACTATAGAGTTTTTGAACACTAACGAATGTGATTTTCTGAAAAATAAAAAAAACGTAAAGTTTCCTTGGTCACGAAGCAATCCTACAAAACACTTAATTTTGGTATTTTCGAAGTCAAATGGCATTATAAACGTGTTATAGAAAACAACAACCCTAGAACGAATGTGAGTTGGTAATGGTTAACTCTTTTGCAACTCGTGCGACTTTTCCAAAAGAGAGAATGAGTGAATCGATGAAAGTGCACTTCCACATTACAGTGGGATAAACTAGTGAGTTTTTGAACACTAACGAATGTGATTTTCTGAAAAATAAAAAAACGTAAAGTTTGCTTGGTCACGAAGCAATCCTACAAAACACTTCATTTTGGTATTTTCGAAGTCAAATGACACTATAAACGTGTTATAGAAAACAACAACTCAAGAACGAATGTGAGTTGGTAATGGTTAATTCTTTTGCAACTCGTGAGACTTTTCAAAAAGTGAGAATGAGTGAATGGATGAAAGTGCACTTCCACATTACAGTGGGATAAACTATAGAGTTTTTGAACACTAACGAATGTGATTTTCTGAAAAATAAAAAAAACGTAAAGTTTGCTTGGTCCCGAAGCAATCCTACAAAACACTTCATTTTGGTATTTTCGAAGTCAAATGGCACTATAAACGTGTTATAGAAAGCAACAACCCTAGAACGAATGTGAATTGGTAATGGTTAACACTTTTGAAACTATTGAGACTTTTCAAAAAGAGAGAATGAGTGAATCGATGAAAGTGCACTTCCACATTACAGTGGGATAAACTATAGAGTTTTTGAACAACAACGAATGTGATTTTCTGAAAAATAAAAAAAACGTAAAGTTTGCTTGGCCACGAAGCAATCCTACAAAACACTTCATTTTGGTTTTTTCGAAGTCAAATGGCACTATAAACGTGTTATAGAAAACAACAACCCTAGAACGAATGTGAATTGGTAATGGTTAACACTTTTGAAACTATTGAGACTTTTTAAAAAGAGAGAATGAGTGAATCGATGAAAGTGCACTTCCACATTACAGTGGGATAAACTATAGAGTTTTTGAACACTAACGAATGTGATTTTCTGAAAAATAAAAAAAACGTAAAGTTTGCTTGGTCACGAAGCAATCCTACAAAACACTTCATTTTGGTATTTTCGAAGTCAAATGACACTATAAACGTGTTATAGAAAACAACAACCCTAGAACGAATGTGAATTGGTAATGGTTAACACTTTTGAAACTATTGAGACTTTTTAAAAAGAGAGAATGAGTGAATCGATGAAAGTGCACTTCCACATTACAGTGGGATAAACTATAGAGTTTTTGAACACTAACGAATGTGATTTTCTGAAAAATAAAAAAAACGTAAAGTTTGCTTGGTCACGAAGCAATCCTACAAAACACTTCATTTTGGTATTTTCGAAGTCAAATGGCACTATAAACGTGTTATAGAAAACAACAACCCTAGAACGAATGTGAGTTGGTAATGGTTAACTCTTTTGCAACTCGTGAGACTTTTCAAAAAGTGAGAATGAGTGAATCGATGAAAGTGCACTTCCACATTACAGTGGGATAAACTATAGAGTTTTTGAACACTAACGAATGTAATTTTCTGAAAAATAAAAAAAACGTAAAGTTTGCTTGGTCACGAAGCAATCCTACAAAACACTTCATTTTGGTATTTTCGAAGTCAAATGGCACTATAAACGTGTTATAGTAAACAACAACCCTAGAACGAATGTGAGTTGGTAATGGTTAACTCTTTTGCAACTCGTGAGACTTTTAAAAAGTGAGAATGAGTGAATCGATGAAAGTGCACTTCCACATTACAGTGGGATAAACTATTGAGTTTTTGAACACTAACGAATGTGATTTTCTGAAAAATAAAAAAACGTAAAGTTTGCTTGGTCCCGAAGCAATCCTACAAAACACTTCATTTTGGTATTTTCGAAGTCAAATGGCACTATAAACGTGTTATAGAAAACAACAACCCTAGAACGAATGTGAGTAGGTAATGGTTAATTCTTTTGCAACTCGTGAGACTTTTCAAAAAGAGAGAATGAGTGAATCGATGAAAGTGCACTTCCACATTACAGTGGGATAAACTATAGAGTTTTTAAACACCAACGAATGTGATTTTCTGAAAAATAAAAAAAACGTAAAGTTTGCTTGGTCCCGAAGCAATCCTACAAAACACTTCATTTTTGTATTTTCGAAGTCAAATGGCACTATAAACGTGTTATAGAAAACAACAACCCTAGAATGAATGTGAGTTGGTAATGTTTAACTCTTTTGCAACTCGTGAGACTTTTCAAAAAGAGAGAATGAGTGAATCGATGAAAGTGCACTTCCACATTACAGTGGGATAAACTATTGAGTTTTTGAACACTAACGAATGTGATTTTCTGAAAAATAAAAAAAACGTAAAGTTTGCTTGGTCCCGAAGGAATCCTACAAAACATTTCATTTTGGTATTTTCGAAGTCAAATGGCACTATAAACGTGTTATAGAAAACAACAACCCTAGAATGAATGTGAATTGGTAATGGTTAATTCTTTTGCAACTCGTGAGACTTTTCAAAAAGAGAGAATGAGTGAATCGATGAAAGTGCACTTCCACATTACAGTGGGATAAACTATAGAGTTTTTGAACACTAACGAATGTGATTTTCTGAAAAATAAAAAAAACGTAAAGTTTCCTTGGTCACGAAGCAATCCTACAAAACACTTAATTTTGGTATTTTCGAAGTCAAATGGCATTATAAACGTGTTATAGAAAACAACAACCCTAGAACGAATGTGAGTTGGTAATGGTTAACTCTTTTGCAACTCGTGCGACTTTTCCAAAAGAGAGAATGAGTGAATCGATGAAAGTGCACTTCCACATTACAGTGGGATAAACTAGTGAGTTTTTGAACACTAACGAATGTGATTTTCTGAAAAATAAAAAAACGTAAAGTTTGCTTGGTCACGAAGCAATCCTACAAAACACTTCATTTTGGTATTTTCGAAGTCAAATGGCACTATAAACGTGTTATAGAAAACAACAACCCAAGAACGAATGTGAGTTGGTAATGGTTAATTCTTTTGCAACTAGTGAGACTTTTCAAAAAGTGAGAATGAGTGAATGGATGAAAGTGCACTTCCACATTACAGTGGGATAAACTATAGAGTTTTTGAACACTAACGAATGTGATTTTCTGAAAAATAAAAAAAACGTAAAGTTTGCTTGGTCCCGAAGCAATCCTACAAAACACTTCATTTTGGTATTTTCGAAGTCAAATGGCACTATAAACGTGTTATAGAAAGCAACAACCCTAGAACGAATGTGAATTGGTAATGGTTAACACTTTTGAAACTATTGAGACTTTTCAAAAAGAGAGAATGAGTGAATCGATGAAAGTGCACTTCCACATTACAGTGGGATAAACTATAGAGTTTATGAACACCAACGAATGTGATTTTCTGAAAAATAAAAAAAACGTAAAGTTTGCTTGGCCACGAAGCAATCCTACAAAACACTTCATTTTGGTTTTTTCGAAGTCAAATGGCACTATAAACGTGTTATAGAAAACAACAACCCTAGAACGAATGTGAATTGGTAATGGTTAACACTTTTGAAACTATTGAGACTTTTTAAAAAGAGAGAATGAGTGAATCGATGAAAGTGCACTTCCACATTACAGTGGGATAAACTATAGAGTTTTTGAACACTAACGAATGTGATTTTCTGAAAAATAAAAAAAACGTAAAGTTTGCTTGGTCACGAAGCAATCCTACAAAACACTTCATTTTGGTATTTTCGAAGTCAAATGGCACTATAAACGTGTTATAGAAAACAACAACCCTAGAACGAATGTGAGTTGGTAATGGTTAACTCTTTTGCAACTCGTGAGACTTTTCAAAAAGTGAGAATGAGTGAATCGATGAAAGTGCACTTCCACATTACAGTGGGATAAACTATTGAGTTTTTGAACACTAACGAATGTGATTTTCTGAAAAATAAAAAAACGTAAAGTTTGCTTGGTCCCGAAGCAATCCTACAAAACACTTCATTTTGGTATTTTCGAAGTCAAATGGCACTATAAACGTGTTATAGAAAACAACAACCCTAGAAAGAATGTGAGTAGGTAATGGTTAATTCTTTTGCAACTCGTGAGACTTTTCAAAAAGAGAGAATGAGTGAATCGATGAAAGTGCACTTCCACATTACAGTGGGATAAACTATAGAGTTTTTAAACACCAACGAATGTGATTTTCTGAAAAAAAAAAAACGTAAAGTTTTCTTGGTCACGAAGCAATCTTACAAAACACTTCATTTTGGTAATTTCGAAGTCAAATGGCACTATAAACGTGTTATAGAAAACAACAACCCTAGAACGAATGTGAATTGGTAATGGTTAACACTTTTGAAACTATTGAGACTTTTCAAAAAGAGAGAATGAGTGAATCGATGAAAGTGAACTTCCACATTACAGTGGGATAAACTATAGAGTTTTTGAACACTAATGAATGTGATTTTCTGAAAAATAAAAAAAACGTAAAGTTTGCTTGGTCACGAAGCAATCCTACAAAACACTTCATTTTGGTATTTTCGAAGTCAAATGGCATTATAAACGTGTTATAGAAAACAACAACCCTAGAACGAATGTGAGTTGGTAATGGTTAACTCTTTTGCAACTCGTGCGACTTTTCCAAAAGAGAGAATGAGTGAATCGATGAAAGTGCACTTCCACATTACAGTGGGATAAACTATTGAGTTTTTGAACACTAACGAATGTGATTTTCTGAAAAATAAAAAAAACGTAAAGTTTGCTTGGTCACGAAGCAATCCTACAAAACACTTCATTTTGGTATTTTCGAAGTCAAATGGCATTATAAACGTGTTATAGAAAACAACAACCCTAGAACGAATGTGAGTTGGTAATGGTTAACTCTTTTGCAACTCGTGCGACTTTTCCAAAAGAGAGAATGAGTGAATCGATGAAAGTGCACTTCCACATTACAGTGGGATAAAATATTGAGTTTTTGAACACTAACGAATGTGATTTTCTGAAAACTAAAAAAAACGTAAAGTTTGCTTGGTCACGAAGCAATCCTACAAAACACTTCATTTTGGTATTTTCGAAGTCAAATGGCACTATAAACGTGTTATAGAAAACAACAACCCTAGAACGAATGTGAGTTGGTAATAGTTAACTCTTTTGCAACTCGTGAGACTTTTCAAAAAGAGAGAATGAGTGAATCGATGAAAGTGCACTTCCACATTACAGTGGGATAAACTATTGAGTTTTTGAACACTAACGAATGTGATTTTCTGAAAAATAAAAAAAACGTAAAGTTTGCTTGGTCACGAAGCAATCCTACAAAACACTTCATTTTGGTATTTTCGAAGTCAAATGGCACTATAAACGTGTTATAGAAAGCAACAACCCTAGAACGAATGTGAGTTGGTAATGGTTAATTCTTTTGCAACTCGTGAGACTTTTCAAAAAGAGAGAATGAGTGAATCGATGAAAGTGCACTTCCACATTACAGTGGGATAAACTATAAAGTTTTTGAACACTAACGAATGTGATTTTCTTGAAAAAAAAAACGTAAAGTTTTCTTGGTCACGAAGCAATCCTACAAAACACTTCATTTTGGTATTTTCGAAGTCAAATGGCACTATAAACGTGTTATAGAAAACAACAACCTAGAACGAATGTGAGTTGGTAATGGTTAACTCTTTTGCAACTCGTGAGACTTTTTAAAAAGAGAGAATGAGTGAATCGATGAAAGTGCACTTCCACATTACAATGGGATAAACTATAGAGTTTTTGAACATTAACGAATGTGATTTTCTGAAAAATAAACAAAACGTAAAGTTTGCTTTGTCACCAAGCAAACCTACAAAAAACTTCATTTTGGTATTTTCGAGGTTAAATGACACTATAAACGTGTTATAGAAAACAACAACCCTAGAACGAATGTGAATTGGTAATGGTTAACTCTTTTGAAACTATTGAGAATTTTCAAAAAAAAAAGAGAATGAGTGAATCGATGAAAGGGCACTTCCACATTACAGTGAGATAAACTATAGAGTTTTTGAACACTAACGAATGTGATTTACTGAAAAATAAAAAAAACGTAAAGTTTGCTTCGTCACGAAGCAATCCTACAAAACACTTCATTTCGGTATTTTCGAAGTCAAATGGCACTATAAACGTGTTATAGAAAACAACCACCATAGAACGAATGTGAGTTGGTAATGGTTAACTCTTTTGCAACTCGTGAGACTTTTCAAAAAGAGGAATAAGTGAATCGATGAAAGTGCCCTTCCACAATACAGTGGGATAAACTATAGAGTTTTTGAACACTAACGAATGTGATTTACTGAAAAATAAACAAAACGTAAAGTTTGCTTGGTCACCAACCAAACCTACAAAAAACTTCATTTTGGTATTTTCAAGGTTAAATGACACTATAAACGTGTTATAGAAAACAACAACCCTAGAACGAATGTGAATTGGTAATGGTTAACTCTTTTGAAACTACTGAGACTTTTCAAAAAGAGAGAATGAGTGAATCGATGAAAGTGCACTTCCATATTACAGTAGGATAAACTATAGAGTTTTTGAACACAAACAAATGTGATTTTCTAAAAAATAAACAAAACGTAGAGTTTGCTTTATCACCAAGCAACCCTACAAAAAACTTCATTTTGGTATTTTCAAGGTTAAATGACACTATAAACGTGTTATAGAAAACAACAACCCTAGAACGAATGTGAATTGGTAATGGTTAACTCTTTTGCAACTCGTGAGACTTTTCAAAAAGAGAGAATGAGTGAATCGATGAAAGTGCACTTCCACATTACAATGGGATAAACTATAGAGTTTTTGAACATTAACGAATGTGATTTTCTGAAAAATAAACAAAACGTAAAGTTTGCTTTGTCACCAAGCAAACCTACAAAAAACTTCATTTTGGTATTTTCGAGGTTAAATGGCACTATAAACGTGTTATAGAAAACAATAACCCTAGAACGAATGTGAGTTGGTAATGGTTAACTCTTTTGCAACTCGTGAGACTTTTCAAAAAGAGAGAATAAGTGAATCGATGAAAGTGCACTTCCACTTTACAGTGGGATAAACTATAGAGTTTTTGAACACTAACAAATGTGATTTTCTGAAAAATAAACAAAACGTAAAGTTTGCTTGGTCACCAACCAAACTTACAAAAAACTTCATTTTGGTATTTTCGAGGTTAAATGACACTATAAACGTGTTATAGAAAACAACAACCCTAGAACGAATGTGAATTGGTAATGGTTAACTCTTTTGAAACTATTGAGACTTTTCAAAAAAAAGAGAGAATGAGTGAATCGATGAAAGGGCACTTCCACATTACAGTGGGATAAACTATAGAGTTTTTGAACACTAACGAATGTGAT
This sequence comes from Galeopsis tetrahit, assembly GCA_963675135.1. Classification (NCBI taxonomy): domain Eukaryota; kingdom Viridiplantae; phylum Streptophyta; class Magnoliopsida; order Lamiales; family Lamiaceae; genus Galeopsis; species Galeopsis tetrahit. Next base: position 40,434,873 of record OY776122.1, read on the forward strand.
TTTCTGAAAAATAAACAAAACTTAAAGTTTGCTTGGTCACCAAGGAAACCTACAAAAAACTTCATTTTGGTATTTTCGAGGTTAAATGGCACTATAAACGTGTTATAGAAAACAACAACCCTAGAACGAATGTGAATTGGTAATGGTTAACTCTTTTGCAACTCGTGAGACTTTTCAAAAAGAGAGAATGAGTGAATCGATGAAAGTGCACTTCCACATTACAGTGGGATAAACTATAAAGTTTTTGAACACTAACGAATGTGATTTTCTTGAAAAAAAAAACGTAAAGTTTTCTTGGTCACGAAGCAATCCTACAAAACACTTCATTTTGGTATTTTCGAAGTCAAATGGCACTATAAACGTGTTATAGAAAACAACAATCTAGAACGAATGTGAGTTGGTAATGGTTAACTCTTTTGCAACTCGTGAGACTTTTTAAAAAGAGAGAATGAGTGAATCGATGAAAGTGCACTTCCACATTACAATGGGATAAACTATAGAGTTTTTGAACATTAACGAATGTGATTTTCTGAAAAATAAACAAAACGTAAAGTTTGCTTTGTCACCAAGCAAACCTACAAAAAACTTCATTTTGGTATTTTCGAGGTTAAATGACACTATAAACGTGTTATAGAAAACAACAACCCTAGAACGAATGTGAATTGGTAATGGTTAACTCTTTTGAAACTATTGAGAATTTTCAAAAAAAAAAGAGAATGAGTGAATCGATGAAAGGGCACTTCCACATTACAGTGAGATAAACTATAGAGTTTTTGAACACTAACGAATGTGATTTACTGAAAAATAAAAAAAACGTAAAGTTTGCTTCGTCACGAAGCAATCCTACAAAACACTTCATTTCGGTATTTTCGAAGTCAAATGGCACTATAAACGTGTTATAGAAAACAACCACCATAGAACGAATGTGAGTTGGTAATGGTTAACTCTTTTGCAACTCGTGAGACTTTTCAAAAAGAGGAATAAGTGAATCGATGAAAGTGCCCTTCCACAATACAGTGGGATAAACTATAGAGTTTTTGAACACTAACGAATGTGATTTACTGAAAAATAAACAAAACGTAAAGTTTGCTTGGTCACCAACCAAACCTACAAAAAACTTCATTTTGGTATTTTCAAGGTTAAATGACACTATAAACGTGTTATAGAAAACAACAACCCTAGAACGAATGTGAATTGGTAATGGTTAACTCTTTTGAAACTACTGAGACTTTTCAAAAAGAGAGAATGAGTGAATCGATGAAAGTGCACTTCCATATTACAGTAGGATAAACTATAGAGTTTTTGAACACAAACAAATGTGATTTTCTAAAAAATAAACAAAACGTAGAGTTTGCTTTATCACCAAGCAACCCTACAAAAAACTTCATTTTGGTATTTTCAAGGTTAAATGACACTATAAACGTGTTATAGAAAACAACAACCCTAGAACGAATGTGAATTGGTAATGGTTAACTCTTTTGCAACTCGTGAGACTTTTCAAAAAGAGAGAATGAGTGAATCGATGAAAGTGCACTTCCACATTACAATGGGATAAACTATAGAGTTTTTGAACATTAACGAATGTGATTTTCTGAAAAATAAACAAAACGTAAAGTTTGCTTTGTCACCAAGCAAACCTACAAAAAACTTCATTTTGGTATTTTCGAGGTTAAATGGCACTATAAACGTGTTATAGAAAACAATAACCCTAGAACGAATGTGAGTTGGTAATGGTTAACTCTTTTGCAACTCGTGAGACTTTTCAAAAAGAGAGAATAAGTGAATCGATGAAAGTGCACTTCCACTTTACAGTGGGATAAACTATAGAGTTTTTGAACACTAACAAATGTGATTTTCTGAAAAATAAACAAAACGTAAAGTTTGCTTGGTCACCAACCAAACTTACAAAAAACTTCATTTTGGTATTTTCGAGGTTAAATGACACTATAAACGTGTTATAGAAAACAACAACCCTAGAACGAATGTGAATTGGTAATGGTTAACTCTTTTGAAACTATTGAGACTTTTCAAAAAAAAGAGAGAATGAGTGAATCGATGAAAGGGCACTTCCACATTACAGTGGGATAAACTATAGAGTTTTTGAACACTAACGAATGTGATTTTCTGAAAAATAAACAAAACTTAAAGTTTGCTTGGTCACCAAGGAAACCTACAAAAAACTTCATTTTGGTATTTTCGAGGTTAAATGGCACTATAAACGTGTTATAGAAAACAACAACCCTAGAACGAATGTGAATTGGTAATGGTTAACTCTTTTGCAACTCGTGAGACTTTTCAAAAAGAGAGAATGAGTGAATCGATGAAAATGCACTTCCACATTACAGTGAGATAAACTATAGAGTTTTTGAACACTAACAAATGTGATTTTCTGAATAATAAACAAAACGTAAAGTTTGCTTGGTCACCAACAAAACCTACAAAAAACTTCATTTTGGTATTTTCAAGGTTAAATGACACTATAAACGTGTTATAGAAAACAACAACCCTAGAACGAATGTGAATTGGTAATGGTTAACTCTTTTGCAACTCGTGAGACTTTTTAAAAAGAGAGAATGAGTGAATCGATGAAAGTGCACTTCCACATTACAATGGGATAAACTATAGAGTTTTTGAACATTAACGAATGTGATTTTCTGAAAAATAAACAAAACGTAAAGTTTGCTTTGTCACCAAGCAAACCTACAAAAAACTTCATTTTGGTATTTTCGAGGTTAAATGACACTATAAACGTGTTATAGAAAACAACAACCCTAGAACGAATGTGAATTGGTAATGGTTAACTCTTTTGAAACTATTGAGAATTTTCAAAAAAAAAAGAGAATGAGTGAATCGATGAAAGGGCACTTCCACATTACAATGGGATAAACTATACAGTGGGATAAACTATAGAGTTTTTAAACACTAACGAATGCGATTTTCTGAAAAAAAAAAAAAAGTAAAGTTTGCTTGGTCACGAAGCAATCCTACAAAACACTTCATTTTGGTATTTTCGAAGTCAAATGGAATTATAAACGTGTTATAGAAAACAACAACCCTAGAACGAATGTGAATTGGTAATGGTTAACTCTTTTGCAACTCGTGAGACTTTTCAAAAAGAGAGAATGAGTGAATCGATGAAAGTGGACTTCCACATTACAGTGGGATAAACTATTGAGTTTTTGAACACTACCGAAGGTGATTTTCTGAAAAATAAAAAAACGTAAAGTTTGCTTGGTCCCGAAGCAATCCTACAAAACACTTCATTTTGGTATTTTCGAAGTCAAATGGCACTATAAACGTGTTATAGAAAACAACAACCCTAGAACGAATGTGAGTTGGTAATGGTTATTTCCTTTGCAACTCGTGAGACTTTTCAAAAAGAGAGAATGAGTGTATCGATGAAAGTGCACTTCCACATTACAGTGGGATAAACTATAGAGTTTTTGAACACTAACGAATGTGATTTTCTGAAAAATAAAAAAAACGTAAAGTTTGCTTGGTCACGAAGCAATCCTACAAAACACTTCATTTTGGTATTTTCGAAGTCAAATGGCACTATAAACGTGTCATAGAAAACAACAACCCTAGAATGAATGTGAGTTGGTAATGGTTAACTCTTTTGCAACTCGTGAGACTTTTCAAAAAGAGAGAATGAGTGAATCGATGAAAGTGCACTTCCACATTACAGTGGGATAAACTACTGAGTTTTTGAACACTAACGAATGTGATTTTCTGAAAAATAAAAAAAATGTAAAGTTTGCTTGGTCCCGAAACAATCCTACAAAACATTTCATTTTGGTATTTTCGAAGTCAAATGGCACTATAAACGTGTTATAGAAAACGACAACCCTAGAACGAATGTGAGTTGGTAATGGTTAATTCTTTTGCAACTCGTGAGACTTTTCAAAAAGTGAGAATGAGTGAATCGATGAAAGTGCACTTCCACATTACAGTGGGATAAACTATAGAGTTTTTGAACACTAACGAATGTGATTTTCTGAAAAAAAAAAATAACGTAAAGTTTTCTTGGTCACGAAGCAATCCTACAAAACACTTCATTTTGGTATTTTCGAGGTTAAATGACACTATAAACGTGTTATAGAAAACAACAACCCTAGAACGAATGTGAATTGGTAATTCTTAATTCTTTTGCAACTCGTGAGACTTTTCAAAAAGAGAGAATGAGTGAATCGATAAAAGTGCACTTCCACATTTCAGTGGGATAAACTGTAGAGTTTTGAACACTAACGAATGTGATTTTCTAAAAAATAAAAAAAAAACGCAAAGTTTGCTTGGTCACCAAGCAAACCTACAAAAAACTTCATTTTGGTATTTTCGAGGTTAAATGGCACTATAAACGTGTTATAGAAAACAACAACCCTAGAACGAATGTGAATTGGTAATGGTTAACACTTTTGAAACTATTGAGACTTTTCAAAAAGAGAGAATGAGTGAATCGATGAAAGTGCACTTCCACATTACAGTGGGATAAACTATAGAGTTTTTGAACACTAACGAATGTGATATTCTGAAAAATAAAAAAAACGTAAAGTTTGCTTGGTCACGAAGCAATCCTACAAAACACTTCATTTTGGTATTTTCGAAGTCAAATGGCACTATAAACGTGTTATAGAAAACAACAACCCTAGAACGAATGTGAGTTGGTAATGGTTAACTCTTTTGCAACTCGTGAGACTTTTCAAAAAGTGAGAATGAGTGAATCGATGAAAGTGCACTTCCACATTACAGCGGGATAAACTATAGAGTTTTTGAACACTAACGAATGTGATTTTCTGAAAAAAAAAAATAACGTAAAGTTTTCTTGGTCACGAAGCAATCCTACAAAACACTTCATTTTGGTATTTTCGAAGTCAAATGGCACTATAAACGTGTTATAGAAAACAACAACCCTAGAACGAATGTGAGTTGGTAATGGTTAATTCTTTTGCAACTCGTGAGACTTTTCAAAAAGAGAGAATGAGTGAATCGATGAAAGTGCACTTCCACATTACAGTGGGATAAACTATAGAGTTTTTAAACACTAACGAATGTGATTTTCTGAAAAATAAAAAAAAAGTAAAGTTTGCTTGGTCACGAAGCAATCCTACAAAACACTTCATTTTGGTATTTTCGAAGTCAAATGGAATTATAAACGTGTTATAGAAAACAACAACCCTAGAACGAATGTGAATTGGTAATGTTTAACTCTTTTGCAACTCGTGAGACTTTTCAAAAAGAGAGAATGAGTGAATCGATGAAAGTGGACTTCCACATTACAGTGGGATAAACTATTGAGTTTTTGAACACTACCGAATGTGATTTTCTGAAAAATAAAAAAACGTAAAGTTTGCTTGGTCCCGAAGCAATCCTACAAAACACTTCATTTTGGTATTTTCGAAGTCAAATGGCACTATAAACGTGTTATAGAAAACAACAACCCTAGAACGAATGTGAATTGGTAATTCTTAATTATTTTGCAACTCGTGAGACTTTTCAAAAAGAGAGAATGAGTGAATCGATGAAAGTGCACTTCCACATTACAGTGGGATAAACTGTAGAGTTTTGAAAACTAACGAATGTGATTTTCTAAAAAATAAAAAAAATGCAAAGTTTTCTTGGTCACCAAGCAAACCTACAAAAAACTTCATTTTGGTATTTTCGAGGTTAAATGGCACTATAAACGTGTTATAGAAAACAACAACCCTAGAACGAATGTGAATTGGTAATGGTTAACACTTTTGAAACTATTGAGACTTTTCAAAAAGAGAGAATGAGTGAATAGATGAAAGTGCACTTCCACATTACAGTGGGATAAACTATAGAGTTTTTGAACACTAACGAATGTGATTTTCTGAAAAATAAAAAAAACGTAAAGTTTGCTCGGTCACGAAGCAATCCTACAAAACATTTCATTTTGGTATTTTCGAAGTCAAATGGCACTATAAACGTGTTATAGAAAACAACAACCCTAGAACGAATGTGAGTTGGTAATGGTTAACTCTTTTGCAACTCGTGAGACTTTTCAAAAAGTGAGAATGAGTGAATCGATGAAAGTGCACTTCCACATTACAGTGGGATAAACTATTGAGTTTTTGAACACTAACGAATGTGATTTTCTGAAAAATAAAAAAACGTAAAGTTTGCTTGGTCCCGAAGCAATCCTACAAAACACTTCATTTTGGTATTTTCGAAGTCAAATGGCACTATAAACGTGTTATAGAAAACAACAACCTAGAACGAATGTGAGTTGGTAATGGTTAACTCTTTTGCAACTCGTGAGACTTTTTAAAAAGAGAGAATGAGTGAATCGATGAAAGTGCACTTCCACATTACAATGGGATAAACTATAGAGTTTTTGAACATTAACGAATGTGATTTTCTGAAAAATAAACAAAACGTAAAGTTTGCTTTGTCACCAAGCAAACCTACAAAAAACTTCATTTTGGTATTTTCGAGGTTAAATGACACTATAAACGTGTTATAGAAAACAACAACCCTAGAACGAATGTGAATTGGTAATGGTTAACTCTTTTGAAACTATTGAGAATTTTCAAAAAAAAAAGAGAATGAGTGAATCGATGAAAGGGCACTTCCACATTACAGTGAGATAAACTATAGAGTTTTTGAACACTAACGAATGTGATTTACTGAAAAATAAAAAAAACGTAAAGTTTGCTTCGTCACGAAGCAATCCTACAAAACACTTCATTTCGGTATTTTCGAAGTCAAATGGCACTATAAACGTGTTATAGAAAACAACCACCATAGAACGAATGTGAGTTGGTAATGGTTAACTCTTTTGCAACTCGTGAGACTTTTCAAAAAGAGGAATAAGTGAATCGATGAAAGTGCCCTTCCACAATACAGTGGGATAAACTATAGAGTTTTTGAACACTAACGAATGTGATTTACTGAAAAATAAACAAAACGTAAAGTTTGCTTGGTCACCAACCAAACCTACAAAAAACTTCATTTTGGTATTTTCAAGGTTAAATGACACTATAAACGTGTTATAGAAAACAACAACCCTAGAACGAATGTGAATTGGTAATGGTTAACTCTTTTGAAACTACTGAGACTTTTCAAAAAGAGAGAATGAGTGAATCGATGAAAGTGCACTTCCATATTACAGTAGGATAAACTATAGAGTTTTTGAACACAAACAAATGTGATTTTCTAAAAAATAAACAAAACGTAGAGTTTGCTTTATCACCAAGCAACCCTACAAAAAACTTTATTTTGGTATTTTCAAGGTTAAATGACACTATAAACGTGTTATAGAAAACAACAACCCTAGAACGAATGTGAATTGGTAATGGTTAACTCTTTTGCAACTCGTGAGACTTTTCAAAAAGAGAGAATGAGTGAATCGATGAAAGTGCACTTCCACATTACAATGGGATAAACTATAGAGTTTTTGAACATTAACGAATGTGATTTTCTGAAAAATAAACAAAACGTAAAGTTTGCTTTGTCACCAAGCAAACCTACAAAAAACTTCATTTTGGTATTTTCGAGGTTAAATGGCACTATAAACGTGTTATAGAAAACAATAACCCTAGAACGAATGTGAGTTGGTAATGGTTAACTCTTTTGCAACTCGTGAGACTTTTCAAAAAGAGAGAATAAGTGAATCGATGAAAGTGCACTTCCACTTTACAGTGGGATAAACTATAGAGTTTTTGAACACTAACAAATGTGATTTTCTGAAAAATAAACAAAACGTAAAGTTTGCTTGGTCACCAACCAAACTTACAAAAAACTTCATTTTGGTATTTTCGAGGTTAAATGACACTATAAACGTGTTATAGAAAACAACAACCCTAGAACGAATGTGAATTGGTAATGGTTAACTCTTTTGAAACTATTGAGACTTTTCAAAAAAAAGAGAGAATGAGTGAATCGATGAAAGGGCACTTCCACATTACAGTGGGATAAACTATAGAGTTTTTGAACACTAACGAATGTGATTTTCTGAAAAATAAACAAAACTTAAAGTTTGCTTGGTCACCAAGGAAACCTACAAAAAACTTCATTTTGGTATTTTCGAGGTTAAATGGCACTATAAACGTGTTATAGAAAACAACAACCCTAGAACGAATGTGAATTGGTAATGGTTAACTCTTTTGCAACTCGTGAGACTTTTCAAAAAGAGAGAATGAGTGAATCGATGAAAATGCACTTCCACATTACAGTGAGATAAACTATAGAGTTTTTGAACACTAACAAATGTGATTTTCTGAATAATAAACAAAACGTAAAGTTTGCTTGGTCACCAACAAAACCTACAAAAAACTTCATTTTGGTATTTTCAAGGTTAAATGACACTATAAACGTGTTATAGAAAACAACAACCCTAGAACGAATGTGAATTGGTAATGGTTAACTCTTTTGCAACTCGTGAGACTTTTTAAAAAGAGAGAATGAGTGAATCGATGAAAGTGCACTTCCACATTACAATGGGATAAACTATAGAGTTTTTGAACATTAACGAATGTGATTTTCTGAAAAATAAACAAAACGTAAAGTTTGCTTTGTCACCAAGCAAACCTACAAAAAACTTCATTTTGGTATTTTCGAGGTTAAATGACACTATAAACGTGTTATAGAAAACAACAACCCTAGAACGAATGTGAATTGGTAATGGTTAACTCTTTTGAAACTATTGAGAATTTTCAAAAAAAAAAGAGAATGAGTGAATCGATGAAAGGGCACTTCCACATTACAATGGGATAAACTATACAGTGGGATAAACTATAGAGTTTTTAAACACTAACGAATGCGATTTTCTGAAAAAAAAAAAAAGTAAAGTTTGCTTGGTCACGAAGCAATCCTACAAAACACTTCATTTTGGTATTTTCGAAGTCAAATGGAATTATAAACGTGTTATAGAAAACAACAACCCTAGAACGAATGTGAATTGGTAATGGTTAACTCTTTTGCAACTCGTGAGACTTTTCAAAAAGAGAGAATGAGTGAATCGATGAAAGTGGACTTCCACATTACAGTGGGATAAACTATTGAGTTTTTGAACACTACCGAAGGTGATTTTCTGAAAAATAAAAAAACGTAAAGTTTGCTTGGTCCCGAAGCAATCCTACAAAACACTTCATTTTGGTATTTTCGAAGTCAAATGGCACTATAAACGTGTTATAGAAAACAACAACCCTAGAACGAATGTGAGTTGGTAATGGTTATTTCCTTTGCAACTCGTGAGACTTTTCAAAAAGAGAGAATGAGTGTATCGATGAAAGTGCACTTCCACATTACAGTGGGATAAACTATAGAGTTTTTGAACACTAACGAATGTGATTTTCTGAAAAATAAAAAAAACGTAAAGTTTGCTTGGTCACGAAGCAATCCTACAAAACACTTCATTTTGGTATTTTCGAAGTCAAATGGCACTATAAACGTGTCATAGAAAACAACAACCCTAGAATGAATGTGAGTTGGTAATGGTTAACTCTTTTGCAACTCGTGAGACTTTTCAAAAAGAGAGAATGAGTGAATCGATGAAAGTGCACTTCCACATTACAGTGGGATAAACTACTGAGTTTTTGAACACTAACGAATGTGATTTTCTGAAAAATAAAAAAAATGTAAAGTTTGCTTGGTCCCGAAGCAATCCTACAAAACATTTCATTTTGGTATTTTCGAAGTCAAATGGCACTATAAACGTGTTATAGAAAACAACAACCCTAGAACGAATGTGAGTTGGTAATGGTTAATTCTTTTGCAACTCGTGAGACTTTTCAAAAAGTGAGAATGAGTGAATCGATGAAAGTGCACTTCCACATTACAGTGGGATAAACTATAGAGTTTTTGAACACTAACGAATGTGATTTTCTGAAAAAAAAAAATAACGTAAAGTTTTCTTGGTCACGAAGCAATCCTACAAAACACTTCATTTTGGTATTTTCGAGGTTAAATGACACTATAAACGTGTTATAGAAAACAACAACCCTAGAACGAATGTGAATTGGTAATTCTTAATTCTTTTGCAACTCGTGAGACTTTTCAAAAAGAGAGAATGAGTGAATCGATAAAAGTGCACTTCCACATTACAGTGGGATAAACTGTAGAGTTTTGAACACTAACGAATGTGATTTTCTAAAAAATAAAAAAAAAACGCAAAGTTTGCTTGGTCACCAAGCAAACCTACAAAAAACTTCATTTTGGTATTTTCGAGGTTAAATGGCACTATAAACGTGTTATAGAAAACAACAACCCTAGAACGAATGTGAATTGGTAATGGTTAACACTTTTGAAACTATTGAGACTTTTCAAAAAGAGAGAATGAGTGAATCGATGAAAGTGCACTTCCACATTACAGTGGGATAAACTATAGAGTTTTTGAACACTAACGAATGTGATATTCTGAAAAATAAAAAAAACGTAAAGTTTGCTTGGTCACGAAGCAATCCTACAAAACACTTCATTTTGGTATTTTCGAAGTCAAATGGCACTATAAACGTGTTATAGAAAACAACAACCCTAGAACGAATGTGAGTTGGTAATGGTTAACTCTTTTGCAACTCGTGAGACTTTTCAAAAAGTGAGAATGAGTGAATCGATGAAAGTGCACTTCCATATTACAGCGGGATAAACTATAGAGTTTTTGAACACTAACGAATGTGATTTTCTGAAAAAAAAAATAACGTAAAGTTTTCTTGGTCACGAAGCAATCCTACAAAACACTTCATTTTGGTATTTTCGAAGTCAAATGGCACTATAAACGTGTTATAGAAAACAACAACCCTAGAACGAATGTGAGTTGGTAATGGTTAATTCTTTTGCAACTCGTGAGACTTTTCAAAAAGAGAGAATGAGTGAATCGATGAAAGTGCACTTCCACATTACAGTGGGATAAACTATAGAGTTTTTAAACACTAACGAATGTGATTTTCTGAAAAATAAAAAAAAAGTAAAGTTTGCTTGGTCACGAAGCAATCCTACAAAACACTTCATTTTGGTATTTTCGAAGTCAAATGGAATTATAAACGTGTTATAGAAAACAACAACCCTAGAACGAATGTGAATTGGTAATGGTTAACTCTTTTGCAACTCGTGAGACTTTTCAAAAAGAGAGAATGAGTGAATCGATGAAAGTGGACTTCCACATTACAGTGGGATAAACTATTGAGTTTTTGAACACTACCGAATGTGATTTTCTGAAAAATAAAAAAACGTAAAGTTTGCTTGGTCCCGAAGCAATCCTACAAAACACTTCATTTTGGTATTTTCGAAGTCAAATGGCACTATAAACGTGTTATAGAAAACAACAACCCTAGAACGAATGTGAGTTGGTAATGGTTATTTCCTTTGCAACTCGTGAGACTTTTCAAAAAGAGAGAATGAGTGTATCGATGAAAGTGCACTTCCACATTACAGTGGGATAAACTATAGAGTGTTTGAACACTAACGAATGTGATTTTCTGAAAAATAAAAAAAACGTAAAGTTTGCTTGGTCACGAAGCAATCCTACAAAACACTTCATTTTGGTATTTTCGAAGTCAAATGGCACTATAAACGTGTCATAGAAAACAACAACCCTAGAATGAATGTGAGTTGGTAATGGTTAACTCTTTTGCAACTCGTGAGACTTTTCAAAAAGTGAGAATGAGTGAATCGATGAAAGTGCACTTCCATATTACAGCGGGATAAACTATAGAGTTTTTGAACACTAACGAATGTGATTTTCTGAAAAAAAAAATAACGTAAAGTTTTCTTGGTCACGAAGCAATCCTACAAAACACTTCATTTTGGTATTTTCGAAGTCAAATGGCACTATAAACGTGTTATAGAAAACAACAACCCTAGAACGAATGTGAGTTGGTAATGGTTAATTCTTTTGCAACTCGTGAGACTTTTCAAAAAGAGAGAATGAGTGAATCGATGAAAGTGCACTTCCACATTACAGTGGGATAAACTATAGAGTTTTTAAACACTAACGAATGTGATTTTCTGAAAAATAAAAAAAAAGTAAAGTTTGCTTGGTCACGAAGCAATCCTACAAAACACTTCATTTTGGTATTTTCGAAGTCAAATGGAATTATAAACGTGTTATAGAAAACAACAACCCTAGAACGAATGTGAATTGGTAATGGTTAACTCTTTTGCAACTCGTGAGACTTTTCAAAAAGAGAGAATGAGTGAATCGATGAAAGTGGACTTCCACATTACAGTGGGATAAACTATTGAGTTTTTGAACACTACCGAATGTGATTTTCTGAAAAATAAAAAAACGTAAAGTTTGCTTGGTCCCGAAGCAATCCTACAAAACACTTCATTTTGGTATTTTCGAAGTCAAATGGCACTATAAACGTGTTATAGAAAACAACAACCCTAGAACGAATGTGAGTTGGTAATGGTTATTTCCTTTGCAACTCGTGAGACTTTTCAAAAAGAGAGAATGAGTGTATCGATGAAAGTGCACTTCCACATTACAGTGGGATAAACTATAGAGTGTTTGAACACTAACGAATGTGATTTTCTGAAAAATAAAAAAAACGTAAAGTTTGCTTGGTCACGAAGCAATCCTACAAAACACTTCATTTTGGTATTTTCGAAGTCAAATGGCACTATAAACGTGTCATAGAAAACAACAACCCTAGAATGAATGTGAGTTGGTAATGGTTAACTCTTTTGCAACTCGTGAGACTTTTCAAAAAGAGAGAATGAGTGAATCGATGAAAGTGCACTTCCACATTACAGTGGGATAAACTACTGAGTTTTTGAACACTAACGAATGTGATTTTCTGAAAAATAAAAAAAATGTAAAGTTTGCTTGGTCCCGAAGCAATCCTACAAAACATTTCATTTTGGTATTTTCGAAGTCAAATGGCACTATAAACGTGTTATAGAAAACAACAACCCTAGAACGAATGTGAGTTGGTAATGGTTAATTCTTTTGCAACTCGTGAGACTTTTCAAAAAGTGAGAATGAGTGAATCGATGAAAGTGCACTTCCACATTACAGTGGGATAAACTATAGAGTTTTTGAACACTAACGAATGTGATTTTCTGAAAAAAAAAAATAACGTAAAGTTTTCTTGGTCACGAAGCAATCCTACAAAACACTTCATTTTGGTATTTTCGAGGTTAAATGACACTATAAACGTGTTATAGAAAACAACAACCCTAGAACGAATGTGAATTGGTAATTCTTAATTCTTTTGCAACTCGTGAGACTTTTCAAAAAGAGAGAATGAGTGAATCGATGAAAGTGCACTTCCACATTACAGTGGGATAAACTATAGAGTTTTTGAACACTAACGAATGTGATATTCTGAAAAATAAAAAAAACGTAAAGTTTGCTTGGTCACGAAGCAATCCTACAAAACACTTCATTTTGGTATTTTCGAAGTCAAATGGCACTATAAACGTGTTATAGAAAACAACAACCCTAGAACGAATGTGAGTTGGTAATGGTTAATTCTTTTGCAACTCGTGAGACTTTTCAAAAAGAGAGAATGAGTGAATCGATGAAAGTGCACTTCCACATTACAGTGGGATAAACTATAGAGTTTTTAAACACTAACGAATGTGATTTTCTGAAAAATAAAAAAAAAGTAAAGTTTGCTTGGTCACGAAGCAATCCTACAAAACACTTCATTTTGGTATTTTCGAAGTCCAATGGCACTATAAACGTGTTATAGAAAACAACAACCCTAGAACGAATGTCAGTTGGTAATGGTTAATTCTTTTGCAACTCGTGAGACTTTTCAAAAAGAGAGAATGAGTGAATCGATGAAAGTGCACTTCCACATTACAGTGGGATAAACTATAGAGTTTTTAAACACTAACGAATGTGATTTTCTGAAAAATAAAAAAAAAGTAAAGTTTGCTTGGTCACGAAGCAATCCTACAAAACACTTCATTTTGGTATTTTCGAAGTCAAATGGAATTATAAACGTGTTATAGAAAACAACAACCCTAGAACGAATGTGAATTGGTAATGGTTAACTCTTTTGCAACTCGTGAGACTTTTCAAAAAGAGAGAATGAGTGAATCGATGAAAGTGGACTTCCACATTACAGTGGGATAAACTATTGAGTTTTTGAACACTACCGAATGTGATTTTCTGAAAAATAAAAAAACGTAAAGTTTGCTTGGTCCCGAAGCAATCCTACAAAACACTTCATTTTGGTATTTTCGAAGTCAAATGGCACTATAAACGTGTTATAGAAAACAACAACCCTAGAACGAATGTGAGTTGGTAATGGTTATTTCCTTTGCAACTCGTGAGACTTTTCAAAAAGAGAGAATGAGTGTATCGATGAAAGTGCACTTCCACATTACAGTGGTATAAACTATAGAGTTTTTGAACACAAACGAATGTGATTTTCTGAAAAAAAAAAAACGTAAAGTTTTCTTGGTCACGAAGCAATCCTACAAAACACTTCATTTTGGTATTTTCGAGGTTAAATGACACTATAAACGTGTTATAGAAAACAACAACCCTAGAACGAATGTGAATTGGTAATTCTTAATTATTTTGCAACTCGTGAGACTTTTCAAAAAGAGAGAATGAGTGAATCGATGAAAGTGCACTTCCACATTACAGTGGGATAAACTGTAGAGTTTTGAAAACTAACGAATGTGATTTTCTAAAAAATAAAAAAAACGCAAAGTTTTCTTGGTCACCAAGCAAACCTACAAAAAACTTCATTTTGGTATTTTCGAGGTTAAATGGCACTATAAACGTGTTATAGAAAACAACAACCCTAGAACGAATGTGAATTGGTAATGGTTAACACTTTTGAAACTATTGAGACTTTTCAAAAAGAGAGAATGAGTGAATCGATGAAAGTGCACTTCCACATTACAGTGGGATAAACTATAGAGTTTTTGAACACTAACGAATGTGATTTTCTGAAAAATAAAAAAAACGTAAAGTTTGCTTGGTCACGAAGCAATCCTACAAAACACTTCATTTTGTTATTTTCGAAGTCAAATGGCACTATAAACGTGTTATAGAAAACAACAACCCTAGAACGAATGTGAGTTGGTAATGGTTAACTCTTTTGCACCTCGTGAGACTTTTCAAAAAGAGAGAATGAGTGAATGGATGAAAGTGCACTTCCACATTACAGTGGGATAAACTATAGAGTTTTTGAACACTAACGAATGTGATTTTCTGAAAAATAAAAAAAACGTAAAGTTTGCTTGGTCACGAAGCAATCCTACAAAACACTTCATTTTGGTATTTTCGAAGTCAAATGGCATTATAAACGTGTTATAGAAAACAACAACCCTAGAACGAATGTGAGTTGGTAATGGTTAACTCTTTTGCAACTCGTGAGACTTTTCAAAAAGAGAGAATGAGTGAATCGATGAAAGTGCACTTCCACATTACAGTGGGATAAACTATTGAGTTTTTGAACACTAACGAATGTGATTTTCTGAAAAATAAAAAAAAACGTAAAGTTTGCTTGGTCACGAAGCAATCCTACAAAACACTTCATTTTGGTATTTTCGAAGTCAAATGGCACTATAAACGTGTTATAGAAAACAACAACCCTAGAACGAATGTGAATTGGTAATGGTTAACACTTTTGAAACTATTGAGACTTTTCAAAAAGAGAGAATGAGTGAATCGATGAAAGTGCACTTCCACATTACAGTGGGATAAACTATAGAGTTTTTGAACACTAACGAATGTGATTTTCTGAAAAATAAAAAAAACGTAAAGTTTGCTTGGTCCCGAAGCAATCCTACAAAACACTTCATTTTGGTATTTTCGAAGTCAAATGGCACTATAAACGTGTTATAGAAAACAACAACCCTAGAATGAATGTGAGTTGGTAATGTTTAACTCTTTTGCAACTCGTGAGACTTTTCAAAAAGAGAGAATGAGTGAATCGATGAAAGTGCACTTCCACATTACAGTGGGATAAACTATTGAGTTTTTGAACACTAACGAATGTGATTTTCTGAAAAATAAAAAAAACGTAAAGTTTGCTTGGTCCCGAAGCAATCCTACAAAACATTTCATTTTGGTATTTTCGAAGTCAAATGGCACTATAAACGTGTTATAGAAAACAACAACCCTAGAATGAATGTGAATTGGTAATGGTTAATTCTTTTGCAACTCGTGAGACTTTTCAAAAAGAGAGAATGAGTGAATCGATGAAAGTGCACTTCCACATTACAGTGGGATAAACTATAGAGTTTTTGAACACTAACGAATGTGATTTTCTGAAAAATAAAAAAAACGTAAAGTTTCCTTGGTCACGAAGCAATCCTACAAAACACTTAATTTTGGTATTTTCGAAGTCAAATGGCATTATAAACGTGTTATAGAAAACAACAACCCTAGAACGAATGTGAGTTGGTAATGGTTAACTCTTTTGCAACTCGTGCGACTTTTCCAAAAGAGAGAATGAGTGAATCGATGAAAGTGCACTTCCACATTACAGTGGGATAAACTAGTGAGTTTTTGAACACTAACGAATGTGATTTTCTGAAAAATAAAAAAACGTAAAGTTTGCTTGGTCACGAAGCAATCCTACAAAACACTTCATTTTGGTATTTTCGAAGTCAAATGGCACTATAAACGTGTTATAGAAAACAACAACCCTAGAACGAATGTCAGTTGGTAATGGTTAATTCTTTTGCAACTCGTGAGACTTTTCAAAAAGAGAGAATGAGTGAATCGATGAAAGTGCACTTCCACATTACAGTGGGATAAACTATAGAGTTTTTAAACACTAACGAATGTGATTTTCTGAAAAATAAAAAAAAAGTAAAGTTTGCTTGGTCACGAAGCAATCCTACAAAACACTTCATTTTGGTATTTTCGAAGTCAAATGGAATTATAAACGTGTTATAGAAAACAACAACCC
The DNA here is from genome assembly GCA_963675135.1 of Galeopsis tetrahit. NCBI lineage: Eukaryota > Viridiplantae > Streptophyta > Magnoliopsida > Lamiales > Lamiaceae > Galeopsis > Galeopsis tetrahit. The sequence goes on from OY776122.1 coordinate 40,451,720, forward strand.
TAGAACGAATGTGAATTGGTAATGGTTAACTCTTTTGCAACTCGTGAGACTTTTCAAAAAGAGAGAATGAGTGAATCGATGAAAGTGGACTTCCACATTACAGTGGGATAAACTATTGAGTTTTTGAACACTACCGAATGTGATTTTCTGAAAAATAAAAAAACGTAAAGTTTGCTTGGTCCCGAAGCAATCCTACAAAACACTTCATTTTGGTATTTTCGAAGTCAAATGGCACTATAAACGTGTTATAGAAAACAACAACCCTAGAACGAATGTGAGTTGGTAATGGTTATTTCCTTTGCAACTCGTGAGACTTTTCAAAAAGAGAGAATGAGTGTATCGATGAAAGTGCACTTCCACATTACAGTGGTATAAACTATAGAGTTTTTGAACACAAACGAATGTGATTTTCTGAAAAAAAAAAAACGTAAAGTTTTCTTGGTCACGAAGCAATCCTACAAAACACTTCATTTTGGTATTTTCGAGGTTAAATGACACTATAAACGTGTTATAGAAAACAACAACCCTAGAACGAATGTGAATTGGTAATTCTTAATTATTTTGCAACTCGTGAGACTTTTCAAAAAGAGAGAATGAGTGAATCGATGAAAGTGCACTTCCACATTACAGTGGGATAAACTGTAGAGTTTTGAAAACTAACGAATGTGATTTTCTAAAAAATAAAAAAAACGCAAAGTTTTCTTGGTCACCAAGCAAACCTACAAAAAACTTCATTTTGGTATTTTCGAGGTTAAATGGCACTATAAACGTGTTATAGAAAACAACAACCCTAGAACGAATGTGAATTGGTAATGGTTAACACTTTTGAAACTATTGAGACTTTTCAAAAAGAGAGAATGAGTGAATCGATGAAAGTGCACTTCCACATTACAGTGGGATAAACTATAGAGTTTTTGAACACTAACGAATGTGATTTTCTGAAAAATAAAAAAAACGTAAAGTTTGCTTGGTCACGAAGCAATCCTACAAAACACTTCATTTTGTTATTTTCGAAGTCAAATGGCACTATAAACGTGTTATAGAAAACAACAACCCTAGAACGAATGTGAGTTGGTAATGGTTAACTCTTTTGCACCTCGTGAGACTTTTCAAAAAGAGAGAATGAGTGAATGGATGAAAGTGCACTTCCACATTACAGTGGGATAAACTATAGAGTTTTTGAACACTAACGAATGTGATTTTCTGAAAAATAAAAAAAACGTAAAGTTTGCTTGGTCACGAAGCAATCCTACAAAACACTTCATTTTGGTATTTTCGAAGTCAAATGGCATTATAAACGTGTTATAGAAAACAACAACCCTAGAACGAATGTGAGTTGGTAATGGTTAACTCTTTTGCAACTCGTGAGACTTTTCAAAAAGAGAGAATGAGTGAATCGATGAAAGTGCACTTCCACATTACAGTGGGATAAACTATTGAGTTTTTGAACACTAACGAATGTGATTTTCTGAAAAATAAAAAAAAACGTAAAGTTTGCTTGGTCACGAAGCAATCCTACAAAACACTTCATTTTGGTATTTTCGAAGTCAAATGGCACTATAAACGTGTTATAGAAAACAACAACCCTAGAACGAATGTGAATTGGTAATGGTTAACACTTTTGAAACTATTGAGACTTTTCAAAAAGAGAGAATGAGTGAATCGATGAAAGTGCACTTCCACATTACAGTGGGATAAACTATAGAGTTTTTGAACACTAACGAATGTGATTTTCTGAAAAATAAAAAAAACGTAAAGTTTGCTTGGTCCCGAAGCAATCCTACAAAACACTTCATTTTGGTATTTTCGAAGTCAAATGGCACTATAAACGTGTTATAGAAAACAACAACCCTAGAATGAATGTGAGTTGGTAATGTTTAACTCTTTTGCAACTCGTGAGACTTTTCAAAAAGAGAGAATGAGTGAATCGATGAAAGTGCACTTCCACATTACAGTGGGATAAACTATTGAGTTTTTGAACACTAACGAATGTGATTTTCTGAAAAATAAAAAAAACGTAAAGTTTGCTTGGTCCCGAAGCAATCCTACAAAACATTTCATTTTGGTATTTTCGAAGTCAAATGGCACTATAAACGTGTTATAGAAAACAACAACCCTAGAATGAATGTGAATTGGTAATGGTTAATTCTTTTGCAACTCGTGAGACTTTTCAAAAAGAGAGAATGAGTGAATCGATGAAAGTGCACTTCCACATTACAGTGGGAAAAACTATAGAGTTTTTGAACACTAACGAATGTGATTTTCTGAAAAATAAAAAAAACGTAAAGTTTCCTTGGTCACGAAGCAATCCTACAAAACACTTAATTTTGGTATTTTCGAAGTCAAATGGCATTATAAACGTGTTATAGAAAACAACAACCCTAGAACGAATGTGAGTTGGTAATGGTTAACTCTTTTGCAACTCGTGCGACTTTTCCAAAAGAGAGAATGAGTGAATCGATGAAAGTGCACTTCCACATTACAGTGGGATAAACTAGTGAGTTTTTGAACACTAACGAATGTGATTTTCTGAAAAATAAAAAAACGTAAAGTTTGCTTGGTCACGAAGCAATCCTACAAAACACTTCATTTTGGTATTTTCGAAGTCAAATGGCACTATAAACGTGTTATAGAAAACAACAACCCTAGAACGAATGTGAGTTGGTAATGGTTAATTCTTTTGCAACTCGTGAGACTTTTCAAAAAGTGAGAATGAGTGAATGGATGAAAGTGCACTTCCACATTACAGTGGGATAAACTATAGAGTTTTTGAACACTAACGAATGTGATTTTCTGAAAAATAAAAAAAACGTAAAGTTTGCTTGGTCCCGAAGCAATCCTACAAAACACTTCATTTTGGTATTTTCGAAGTCAAATGGCACTATAAACGTGTTATAGAAAACAACAACCCTAGAACGAATGTGAGTTGGTAATGGTTAATTCTTTTGCAACTCGTGAGACTTTTCAAAAAGAGAGAATGAGTGAATCGATGAAAGTGCACTTCCACATTACAGTGGGATAAACTATAGAGTTTTTAAACACTAACGAATGTGATTTTCTGAAAAATAAAAAAAAAGTAAAGTTTGCTTGGTCACGAAGCAATCCTACAAAACACTTCATTTTGGTATTTTCGAAGTCAAATGGAATTATAAACGTGTTATAGAAAACAACAACCCTAGAACGAATGTGAATTGGTAATGGTTAACTCTTTTGCAACTCGTGAGACTTTTCAAAAAGAGAGAATGAGTGAATCGATGAAAGTGGACTTCCACATTACAGTGGGATAAACTATTGAGTTTTTGAACACTACCGAATGTGATTTTCTGAAAAATAAAAAAACGTAAAGTTTGCTTGGTCCCGAAGCAATCCTACAAAACACTTCATTTTGGTATTTTCGAAGTCAAATGGCACTATAAACGTGTTATAGAAAACAACAACCCTAGAACGAATGTGAGTTGGTAATGGTTATTTCCTTTGCAACTCGTGAGACTTTTCAAAAAGAGAGAATGAGTGTATCGATGAAAGTGCACTTCCACATTACAGTGGTATAAACTATAGAGTTTTTGAACACAAACGAATGTGATTTTCTGAAAAAAAAAAAACGTAAAGTTTTCTTGGTCACGAAGCAATCCTACAAAACACTTCATTTTGGTATTTTCGAGGTTAAATGACACTATAAACGTGTTATAGAAAACAACAACCCTAGAACGAATGTGAATTGGTAATTCTTAATTATTTTGCAACTCGTGAGACTTTTCAAAAAGAGAGAATGAGTGAATCGATGGAAGTGCACTTCCACATTACAGTGGGATAAACTGTAGAGTTTTGAAAACTAACGAATGTGATTTTCTAAAAAATAAAAAAAACGCAAAGTTTTCTTGGTCACCAAGCAAACCTACAAAAAACTTCATTTTGGTATTTTCGAGGTTAAATGGCACTATAAACGTGTTATAGAAAACAACAACCCTAGAACGAATGTGAATTGGTAATGGTTAACACTTTTGAAACTATTGAGACTTTTCAAAAAGAGAGAATGAGTGAATCGATGAAAGTGCACTTCCACATTACAGTGGGATAAACTATAGAGTTTTTGAACACTAACGAATGTGATTTTCTGAAAAATAAAAAAAACGTAAAGTTTGCTTGGTCACGAAGCAATCCTACAAAACACTTCATTTTGTTATTTTCGAAGTCAAATGGCACTATAAACGTGTTATAGAAAACAACAACCCTAGAACGAATGTGAGTTGGTAATGGTTAACTCTTTTGCACCTCGTGAGACTTTTCAAAAAGAGAGAATGAGTGAATGGATGAAAGTGCACTTCCACATTACAGTGGGATAAACTATAGAGTTTTTGAACACTAACGAATGTGATTTTCTGAAAAATAAAAAAAACGTAAAGTTTGCTTGGTCACGAAGCAATCCTACAAAACACTTCATTTTGGTATTTTCGAAGTCAAATGGCATTATAAACGTGTTATAGAAAACAACAACCCTAGAACGAATGTGAGTTGGTAATGGTTAACTCTTTTGCAACTCGTGAGACTTTTCAAAAAGAGAGAATGAGTGAATCGATGAAAGTGCACTTCCACATTACAGTGGGATAAACTATTGAGTTTTTGAACACTAACGAATGTGATTTTCTGAAAAATAAAAAAAACGTAAAGTTTGCTTGGTCACGAAGCAATCCTACAAAACACTTCATTTTGGTATTTTCGAAGTCAAATGGCACTATAAACGTGTTATAGAAAACAACAACCCTAGAACGAATGTGAGTTGGTAATGGTTAACTCTTTTGCAACTCGTGAGACTTTTCAAAAAGTGAGAATGAGTGAATCGATGAAAGTGCACTTCCACATTACAGTGGGATAAACTATTGAGTTTTTGAACACTAACGAATGTGATTTTCTGAAAAATAAAAAAACGTAAAGTTTGCTTGGTCCCGAAGCAATCCTACAAAACACTTCATTTTGGTATTTTCGAAGTCAAATGGCACTATAAACGTGTTATAGAAAACAACAACCCTAGAACGAATGTGAGTTGGTAATGGTTAATTCTTTTGCAACTCGTGAGACTTTTCAAAAAGTGAGAATGAGTGAATGGATGAAAGTGCACTTCCACATTACAGTGGGATAAACTATAGAGTTTTTGAACACTAACGAATGTGATTTTCTGAAAAATAAAAAAAACGTAAAGTTTGCTTGGTCCCGAAGCAATCCTACAAAACACTTCATTTTGGTATTTTCGAAGTCAAATGGCACTATAAACGTGTTATAGAAAGCAACAGCCCTAGAACGAATGTGAATTGGTAATGGTTAACACTTTTGAAACTATTGAGACTTTTCAAAAAGAGAGAATGAGTGAATCGATGAAAGTGCACTTCCACATTACAGTGGGATAAACTATAGAGTTTTTGAACACCAACGAATGTGATTTTCTGAAAAATAAAAAAAACGTAAAGTTTGCTTGGCCACGAAGCAATCCTACAAAACACTTCATTTTGGTTTTTTCGAAGTCAAATGGCACTATAAACGTGTTATAGAAAACAACAACCCTAGAACGAATGTGAATTGGTAATGGTTAACACTTTTGAAACTATTGAGACTTTTTAAAAAGAGAGAATGAGTGAATCGATGAACGTGCACTTCCACATTACAGTGGGATAAACTATAGAGTTTTTGAACACTAACGAATGTGATTTTCTGAAAAATAAAAAAAACGTAAAGTTTGCTTGGTCACGAAGCAATCCTACAAAACACTTCATTTTGGTATTTTCGAAGTCAAATGGAACTATAAACGTGTTATAGAAAACAACAACCCTAGAACGAATGTGAATTGGTAATGGTTAACACTTTTGAAACTATTGAGACTTTTTAAAAAGAGAGAATGAGTGAATCGATGAAAGTGCACTTCCACATTACAGTGGGATAAACTATAGAGTTTTTGAACACTAACGAATGTGATTTTCTGAAAAATAAAAAAAACGTAAAGTTTGCTTGGTCACGAAGCAATCCTACAAAACACTTCATTTTGGTATTTTCGAAGTCAAATGGCACTATAAACGTGTTATAGAAAACAACAACCCTAGAACGAATGTGAGTTGGTAATGGTTAACTCTTTTGCAACTCGTGAGACTTTTCAAAAAGTGAGAATGAGTGAATCGATGAAAGTGCACTTCCACATTACAGTGGGATAAACTATTGAGTTTTTGAACACTAACGAATGTGATTTTCTGAAAAATAAAAAAACGTAAAGTTTGCTTGGTCCCGAAGCAATCCTACAAAACACTTCATTTTGGTATTTTCGAAGTCAAATGGCACTATAAACGTGTTATAGAAAACAACAACCCTAGAACGAATGTGAGTAGGTAATGGTTAATTCTTTTGCAACTCGTGAGACTTTTCAAAAAGAGAGAATGAGTGAATCGATGAAAGTGCACTTCCACATTACAGTGGGATAAACTATAGAGTTTTTAAACACCAACGAATGTGATTTTCTGAAAAATAAAAAAAACGTAAAGTTTGCTTGGTCACGAAGCAATCCTACAAAACACTTCATTTTGGTATTTTCGAAGTCAAATGGCATTATAAACGTGTTATAGAAAACAACAACCCTAGAACGAATGTGAGTTGGTAATGGTTAACTCTTTTGCAACTCGTGAGACTTTTCAAAAAGAGAGAATGAGTGAATCGATGAAAGTGCACTTCCACATTACAGTGGGATAAACTATTGAGTTTTTGAACACTAACGAATGTGATTTTCTGAAAAATAAAAAAAAACGTAAAGTTTGCTTGGTCACGAAGCAATCCTACAAAACACTTCATTTTGGTATTTTCGAAGTCAAATGGCACTATAAACGTGTTATAGAAAACAACAACCCTAGAACGAATGTGAATTGGTAATGGTTAACACTTTTGAAACTATTGAGACTTTTCAAAAAGAGAGAATGAGTGAATCGATGAAAGTGCACTTCCACATTACAGTGGGATAAACTATAGAGTTTTTGAACACTAACGAATGTGATTTTCTGAAAAATAAAAAAAACGTAAAGTTTGCTTGGTCCCGAAGCAATCCTACAAAACACTTCATTTTGGTATTTTCGAAGTCAAATGGCACTATAAACGTGTTATAGAAAACAACAACCCTAGAATGAATGTGAGTTGGTAATGTTTAACTCTTTTGCAACTCGTGAGACTTTTCAAAAAGAGAGAATGAGTGAATCGATGAAAGTGCACTTCCACATTACAGTGGGATAAACTATTGAGTTTTTGAACACTAACGAATGTGATTTTCTGAAAAATAAAAAAAACGTAAAGTTTGCTTGGTCCCGAAGCAATCCTACAAAACATTTCATTTTGGTATTTTCGAAGTCAAATGGCACTATAAACGTGTTATAGAAAACAACAACCCTAGAATGAATGTGAATTGGTAATGGTTAATTCTTTTGCAACTCGTGAGACTTTTCAAAAAGAGAGAATGAGTGAATCGATGAAAGTGCACTTCCACATTACAGTGGGATAAACTATAGAGTTTTTGAACACTAACGAATGTGATTTTCTGAAAAATAAAAAAAACGTAAAGTTTCCTTGGTCACGAAGCAATCCTACAAAACACTTAATTTTGGTATTTTCGAAGTCAAATGGCATTATAAACGTGTTATAGAAAACAACAACCCTAGAACGAATGTGAGTTGGTAATGGTTAACTCTTTTGCAACTCGTGCGACTTTTCCAAAAGAGAGAATGAGTGAATCGATGAAAGTGCACTTCCACATTACAGTGGGATAAACTAGTGAGTTTTTGAACACTAACGAATGTGATTTTCTGAAAAATAAAAAAACGTAAAGTTTGCTTGGTCACGAAGCAATCCTACAAAACACTTCATTTTGGTATTTTCGAAGTCAAATGGCACTATAAACGTGTTATAGAAAACAACAACCCTAGAACGAATGTGAGTTGGTAATGGTTAATTCTTTTGCAACTCGTGAGACTTTTCAAAAAGTGAGAATGAGTGAATGGATGAAAGTGCACTTCCACATTACAGTGGGATAAACTATAGAGTTTTTGAACACTAACGAATGTGATTTTCTGAAAAATAAAAAAAACGTAAAGTTTGCTTGGTCCCGAAGCAATCCTACAAAACACTTCATTTTGGTATTTTCGAAGTCAAATGGCACTATAAACGTGTTATAGAAAGCAACAGCCCTAGAACGAATGTGAATTGGTAATGATTAACACTTTTGAAACTATTGAGACTTTTCAAAAAGAGAGAATGAGTGAATCGATGAAAGTGCACTTCCACATTACAGTGGGATAAACTATAGAGTTTTTGAACACCAACGAATGTGATTTTCTGAAAAATTAAAAAAACGTAAAGTTTGCTTGGCCACGAAGCAATCCTACAAAATACTTCATTTTGGTTTTTTCGAAGTCAAATGGCACTATAAACGTGTTATAGAAAACAACAACCCTAGAACGAATGTGAATTGGTAATGGTTAACACTTTTGAAACTATTGAGACTTTTTAAAAAGAGAGAATGAGTGAATCGATGAACGTGCACTTCCACATTACAGTGGGATAAACTATAGAGTTTTTGAACACTAACGAATGTGATTTTCTGAAAAATAAAAAAAACGTAAAGTTTGCTTGGTCACGAAGCAATCCTACAAAACACTTCATTTTGGTATTTTCGAAGTCAAATGGAACTATAAACGTGTTATAGAAAACAACAACCCTAGAACGAATGTGAATTGGTAATGGTTAACACTTTTGAAACTATTGAGACTTTTTAAAAAGAGAGAATGAGTGAATCGATGAAAGTGCACTTCCACATTACAGTGGGATAAACTATAGAGTTTTTGAACACTAACGAATGTGATTTTCTGAAAAATAAAAAAAACGTAAAGTTTGCTTGGTCACGAAGCAATCCTACAAAACACTTCATTTTGGTATTTTCGAAGTCAAATGGCACTATAAACGTGTTATAGAAAACAACAACCCTAGAACGAATGTGAGTTGGTAATGGTTAACTCTTTTGCAACTCGTGAGACTTTTCAAAAAGTGAGAATGAGTGAATCGATGAAAGTGCACTTCCACATTACAGTGGGATAAACTATTGAGTTTTTGAACACTAACGAATGTGATTTTCTGAAAAATAAAAAAACGTAAAGTTTGCTTGGTCCCGAAGCAATCCTACAAAACACTTCATTTTGGTATTTTCGAAGTCAAATGGCACTATAAACGTGTTATAGAAAACAACAACCCTAGAACGAATGTGAGTAGGTAATGGTTAATTCTTTTGCAACTCGTGAGACTTTTCAAAAAGAGAGAATGAGTGAATCGATGAAAGTGCATTTCCACATTACAGTGGGATAAACTATAGAGTTTTTAAACACCAACGAATGTGATTTTCTGAAAAAAAAAAACGTAAAGTTTGCTTGGTCACGAAGCAATCCTACAAAACACTTCATTTTGGTATTTTCGAAGTCAAATGGCACTATAAACGTGTTATAGAAAACAACAACCCTAGAACGAATGTGAGTTGGTAATGGTTAATTCTTTTGCAACTCGTGAGACTTTTCAAAAAGTGAGAATGAGTGAATGGATGAAAGTGCACTTCCACATTACAGTGGGATAAACTATAGAGTTTTTGAACACTAACGAATGTGATTTTCTGAAAAATAAAAAAAACGTAAAGTTTGCTTGGTCCCGAAGCAATCCTACAAAACACTTCATTTTGGTATTTTCGAAGTCAAATGGCACTATAAACGTGTTATAGAAAGCAACAGCCCTAGAACGAATGTGAATTGGTAATGGTTAACACTTTTGAAACTATTGAGACTTTTCAAAAAGAGAGAATGAGTGAATCGATGAAAGTGCACTTCCACATTACAGTGGGATAAACTATAGAGTTTTTGAACACCAACGAATGTGATTTTCTGAAAAATAAAAAAAACGTAAAGTTTGCTTGGCCACGAAGCAATCCTACAAAACACTTCATTTTGGTTTTTTCGAAGTCAAATGGCACTATAAACGTGTTATAGAAAACAACAACCCTAGAACGAATGTGAATTGGTAATGGTTAACACTTTTGAAACTATTGAGACTTTTTAAAAAGAGAGAATGAGTGAATCGATGAACGTGCACTTCCACATTACAGTGGGATAAACTATAGAGTTTTTGAACACTAACGAATGTGATTTTCTGAAAAATAAAAAAAACGTAAAGTTTGCTTGGTCACGAAGCAATCCTACAAAACACTTCATTTTGGTATTTTCGAAGTCAAATGGAACTATAAACGTGTTATAGAAAACAACAACCCTAGAACGAATGTGAATTGGTAATGGTTAACACTTTTGAAACTATTGAGACTTTTTAAAAAGAGAGAATGAGTGAATCGATGAAAGTGCACTTCCACATTACAGTGGGATAAACTATAGAGTTTTTGAACACTAACGAATGTGATTTTCTGAAAAATAAAAAAAACGTAAAGTTTGCTTGGTCACGAAGCAATCCTACAAAACACTTCATTTTGGTATTTTCGAAGTCAAATGGCACTATAAACGTGTTATAGAAAACAACAACCCTAGAACGAATGTGAGTTGGTAATGGTTAACTCTTTTGCAACTCGTGAGACTTTTCAAAAAGTGAGAATGAGTGAATCGATGAAAGTGCACTTCCACATTACAGTGGGATAAACTATTGAGTTTTTGAACACTAACGAATGTGATTTTCTGAAAAATAAAAAAACGTAAAGTTTGCTTGGTCCCGAAGCAATCCTACAAAACACTTCATTTTGGTATTTTCGAAGTCAAATGGCACTATAAACGTGTTATAGAAAACAACAACCCTAGAACGAATGTGAGTAGGTAATGGTTAATTCTTTTGCAACTCGTGAGACTTTTCAAAAAGAGAGAATGAGTGAATCGATGAAAGTGCACTTCCACATTACAGTGGGATAAACTATAGAGTTTTTAAACACCAACGAATGTGATTTTCTGAAAAAAAAAAACGTAAAGTTTTCTTGGTCACGAAGCAATCTTACAAAACACATCATTTTGGTAATTTCGAAGTCAAATGGCACTATAAACGTGTTATAGAAAACAACAACCCTAGAACGAATGTGAATTGGTAATGGTTAACACTTTTGAAACTATTGAGACTTTTCAAAAAGAGAGAATGAGTGAATCGATGAAAGTGAACTTCCACATTACAGTGGGATAAACTGTAGAGTTTTGAAAACTAACGAATGTGATTTTCTAAAAAATAAAAAAAACGCAAAGTTTTCTTGGTCACCAAGCAAACCTACAAAAAACTTCATTTTGGTATTTTCGAGGTTAAATGGCACTATAAACGTGTTATAGAAAACAACAACCCTAGAACGAATGTGAATTGGTAATGGTTAACACTTTTGAAACTATTGAGACTTTTCAAAAAGAGAGAATGAGTGAATCGATGAAAGTGCACTTCCACATTACAGTGGGATAAACTATAGAGTTTTTGAACACTAACGAATGTGATTTTCTGAAAAATAAAAAAAACGTAAAGTTTGCTTGGTCACGAAGCAATCCTACAAAACACTTCATTTTGTTATTTTCGAAGTCAAATGGCACTATAAACGTGTTATAGAAAACAACAACCCTAGAACGAATGTGAGTTGGTAATAGTTAACTCTTTTGCACCTCGTGAGACTTTTCAAAAAGAGAGAATGAGTGAATCGATGAAAGTGCACTTCCACATTACAGTGGGATAAACTATAGAGTTTTTGAACACTAACGAATGTGATTTTCTGAAAAATAAAAAAAACGTAAAGTTTGCTTGGTCACGAAAAGCAATCCTACAAAACACTTCATTTTGGTATTTTCGAAGTCAAATGGCACTATAAACGTGTTATAGAAAACAACAACCCTAGAACGAATGTGAGTTGGTAATGGTTAACTCTTTTGCAACTCGTGAGACTTTTCAAAAAGAGAGAATGAGTGAATCGATGAAAGTGCACTTCCACATTACAGTGGGATAAACTATTGAGTTTTTGAACACTAACGAATGTGATTTTCTGAAAAATAAAAAAAAACGTAAAGTTTGCTTGGTCCCGAAGCAATCCTACAAAACACTTCATTTTGGTATTTTCGAAGTCAAATGGCACTATAAACGTGTTATAGAAAACAACAACCCTAGAATGAATGTGAGTTGGTAATGTTTAACTCTTTTGCAACTCGTGAGACTTTTCAAAAAGAGAGAATGAGTGAATCGATGAAAGTGCACTTCCACATTACAGTGGGATAAACTATTGAGTTTTTGAACACTAACGAATGTGATTTTCTGAAAAATAAAAAAAACGTAAAGTTTGCTTGGTCCCGAAGCAATCCTACAAAACATTTCATTTTGGTATTTTCGAAGTCAAATGGCACTATAAACGTGTTATAGAAAACAACAACCCTAGAATGAATGTGAATTGGTAATGGTTAATTCTTTTGCAACTCGTGAGACTTTTCAAAAAGAGAGAATGAGTGAATCGATGAAAGTGCACTTCCACATTACAGTGGGATAAACTATAGAGTTTTTGAACACTAACGAATGTGATTTTCTGAAAAATAAAAAAAACGTAAAGTTTCCTTGGTCACGAAGCAATCCTACAAAACACTTAATTTTGGTATTTTCGAAGTCAAATGGCATTATAAACGTGTTATAGAAAACAACAACCCTAGAACGAATGTGAGTTGGTAATGGTTAACTCTTTTGCAACTCGTGCGACTTTTCCAAAAGAGAGAATGAGTGAATCGATGAAAGTGCACTTCCACATTACAGTGGGATAAACTAGTGAGTTTTTGAACACTAACGAATGTGATTTTCTGAAAAATAAAGAAACGTAAAGTTTGCTTGGTCACGAAGCAATCCTACAAAACACTTCATTTTGGTATTTTCGAAGTCAAATGGCACTATAAACGTGTTATAGAAAACAACAACCCTAGAACGAATGTGAGTTGGTAATCGTTAATTCTTTTGCAACTCGTGAGACTTTTCAAAAAGTGAGAATGAGTGAATGGATGAAAGTGCACTTCCACATTACAGTGGGATAAACTATAGAGTTTTTGAACACTAACGAATGTGATTTTCTGAAAAATAAAAAAAACGAAAAGTTTGCTTGGTCCCGAAGCAATCCTACAAAACACTTCATTTTGGTATTTTCGAAGTCAAATGGCACTATAAACGTGTTATAGAAAGCAACAACCCTAGAACGAATGTGAATTGGTAATGGTTAACACTTTTGAAACTATTGAGACTTTTCAAAAAGAGAGAATGAGTGAATCGATGAAAGTGCACTTCCACATTACAGTGGGATAAACTATAGAGTTTTTGAACACCAACGAATGTGATTTTCTGAAAAATAAAAAAAACGTAAAGTTTGCTTGGCCACGAAGCAATCCTACAAAACACTTCATTTTGGTTTTTTCGAAGTCAAATGGCACTATAAACGTGTTATAGAAAACAACAACCCTAGAACGAATGTGAATTGGTAATGGTTAACACTTTTGAAACTATTGAGACTTTTTAAAAAGAGAGAATGAGTGAATCGATGAACGTGCACTTCCACATTACAGTGGGATAAACTATAGAGTTTTTGAACACTAACGAATGTGATTTTCTGAAAAATAAAAAAAACGTAAAGTTTGCTTGGTCACGAAGCAATCCTACAAAACACTTCATTTTGGTATTTTCGAAGTCAAATGGAACTATAAACGTGTTATAGAAAACAACAACCCTAGAACGAATGTGAATTGGTAATGGTTAACACTTTTGAAACTATTGAGACTTTTTAAAAAGAGAGAATGAGTGAATCGATGAAAGTGCACTTCCACATTACAGTGGGATAAACTATAGAGTTTTTGAACACTAACGAATGTGATTTTCTGAAAAATAAAAAAAACGTAAAGTTTGCTTGGTCACGAAGCAATCCTACAAAACACTTCATTTTGGTATTTTCGAAGTCAAATGGCACTATAAACGTGTTATAGAAAACAACAACCCTAGAACGAATGTGAGTTGGTAATGGTTAACTCTTTTGCAACTCGTGTGACTTTTCAAAAAGTGAGAATGAGTGAATCGATGAAAGTGCACTTCCACATTACAGTGGGATAAACTATTGAGTTTTTGAACACTAACGAATGTGATTTTCTGAAAAATAAAAAAACGTAAAGTTTGCTTGGTCCCGAAGCAATCCTACATAACACTTCATTTTGGTATTTTCGAAGTCAAATGGCACTATAAACGTGTTATAGAAAACAACAACCCTAGAACGAATGTGAGTAGGTAATGGTTAATTCTTTTGCAACTCGTGAGACTTTTCAAAAAGAGAGAATGAGTGAATCGATGAAAGTGCACTTCCACATTACAGTGGGATAAACTATAGAGTTTTTTAAACACCAACGAATGTGATTTTCTGAAAAAAAAAAACGTAAAGTTTTCTTGGTCACGAAGTAATCTTACAAAACACATCATTTTGGTAATTTCGAAGTGAAATGGCACTATAAACGTGTTATAGAAAACAACAACCCTAGAACGAATGTGAATTGGTAATGGTTAACACTTTTGAAACTATTGAGACTTTTCAAAAAGAGAGAATGAGTGAATCGATGAAAGTGAACTTCCACATTACAGTGGGATAAACTATAGAGTTTTTGAACACTAACGAATGTGATTTTCTGAAAAATAAAAAAAACGTAAAGTTTGCTTGGTCACGAAGCAATCCTACAAAACACTTCATTTTGGTATTTTCGAAGTTAAATGGCATTATAAACGTGTTATAGAAAACAACAACCCTAGAACGAATGTGAGTTGGTAATGGTTAACTCTTTTGCAACTCGTGCGACTTTTCCAAAAGAGAGAATGAGTGAATCGATGAAAGTGCACTTCCACATTACAGTGGGATAAACTATTGAGTTTTTGAACACTAACGAATGTGATTTTCTGAAAAATAAAAAAAACGTAAAGTTTGCTTGGTCACGAAGCAATCCTACAAAACACTTCATTTTGGTATTTTGGAAGTCAAATGGCATTATAAACGTGTTATAGAAAACAACAACCCTAGAACGAATGTGAGTTGGTAATGGTTAACTCTTTTGCAACTCGTGCGACTTTTCCAAAAGAGAGAATGAGTGAATCGATGAAAGTGCACTTCCACATTACAGTGGGATAAAATATTGAGTTTTTGAACACTAACGAATGTGATTTTCTGAAAACTAAAAAAAACGTAAAGTTTGCTTGGTCACGAAGCAATCCTACAAAACACTTCATTTTGGTATTTTCGAAGTCAAATGGCACTATAAACGTGTTATAGAAAACAACAACCCTAGAACGAATGTGAGTTGGTAATAGTTAACTCTTTTGCAACTCGTGAGACTTTTCAAAAAGAGAGAATGAGTGAATCGATGAAAGTGCACTTCCACATTACAGTGGGATAAACTATTGAGTTTTTGAACACTAACGAATGTGATTTTCTGAAAAATAAAAAAACGTAAAGTTTGCTTGGTCCCGAAGCAATCCTACGAAACACTTCATTTTGGTATTTTCGAAGTCAATTGGCACTATAAACGTGTTATAGAAAGCAACAACCCTAGAACGAATGTGAGTTGGTAATGGTTAATTCTTTTGCAACTCGTGAGACTTTTCAAAAAGAGAGAATGAGTGAATCGATGAAAGTGCACTTCCACATTACAGTGGGATAAACTATAAAGTTTTTGAACACTAACGAATGTGATTTTCTGAAAAAAAAAACGTAAAGTTTTCTTGGTCACGAAGCAATCCTACAAAACACTTCATTTTGGTATTTTCGAAGTCAAATGGCACTATAAACGTGTTATAGAAAACAACAACCCTAGAACGAATGTGAATTGGTAATTCTTAATTATTTTGCAACTCGTGAGACTTTTCAAAAAGAGAGAATGAGTGAATCGATGAAAGTGCACTTCCACATTACAGTGGGATAAACTGTAGAGTTTTGAAAACTAACGAATGTGATTTTCTATAAAATAAAAAAAACGCAAAGTTTTCTTGGTCACCAAGCAAACCTACAAAAAACTTCATTTTGGTATTTTCGAGGTTAAATGGCACTATAAACGTGTTATAGAAAACAACAACCCTAGAACGAATGTGAATTGGTAATGGTTAACACTTTTGAAACTATTGAGACTTTTCAAAAAGAGAGAATGAGTGAATAGATGAAAGTGCACTTCCACATTACAGTGGGATAAACTATAGAGTTTTTGAACACTAACGAATGTGATTTTCTGAAAAATAAAAAAAACGTAAAGTTTGCTCGGTCACGAAGCAATCCTACAAAACATTTCATTTTGGTATTTTCGAAGTCAAATGGCACTATAAACGTGTTATAGAAAACAACAACCCTAGAACGAATGTGAGTTGGTAATGGTTAACTCTTTTGCAACTCGTGAGACTTTTCAAAAAGTGAGAATGAGTGAATCGATGAAAGTGCACTTCCACATTACAGTGGGATAAACTATTGAGTTTTTGAACACTAACGAATGTGATTTTCTGAAAAATAAAAAAACGTAAAGTTTGCTTGGTCCCGAAGCAATCCTACAAAACACTTCATTTTGGTATTTTCGAAGTCAAATGGCACTATAAACGTGTTATAGAAAACAACAACCTAGAACGAATGTGAGTTGGTAATGGTTAATTCTTTTGCAACTCGTGAGACTTTTCAAAAAGAGAGAATGAGTGAATCGATGAAAGTGCACTTCCACATTACAGTGGGATAAACTATAGAGTTTTTAAACACCAACGAATGTGATTTTCTGAAAAAAAAAAAACGTAAAGTTTTCTTGGTCACGAAGCAATCCTACAAAACACACGTGTTATAGAAAACAACAACCCTAGAACGAATGTGAATTGGTAATTCTTAATTATTTTGCAACTCGTGAAACTTTTCAAAAAGAGAGAATGAGTGAATCGATGAAAGTGCACTTCCACATTACAGTGGGATAAACTGTAGAGTTTTGAAAACTAACGAATGTGATTTTCTAAAAAATAAAAAAAACGCAAAGTTTTCTTGGTCACCAAGCAAACCTACAAAAAACTTCATTTTGGTATTTTCGAGGTTAAATGGCACTATAAACGTGTTATAGAAAACAACAACCCTAGAACGAATGTGAATTGGTAATGGTTAATTCTTTTGCAACTCGTGAGACTTTTCAAAAAGAGAGAATGAGTGAATCGATGAAAGTGCACTTCCACATTACAGTGGGATAAACTATAGAGTTTTTAAACACCAACGAATGTGATTTTCTGAAAAAAAAACCGTAAAGTTTTCTTTGTCACGAAGCAATCTTACAAAACACTTCATTTTGGTATTTTCGAAGTCAAATGGCACTATAAACGTGTTATAGAAAACAACAACCCTAGAATAAATGTGAATTGGTAATGGTTAACACTTTTGAAACTATTGAGACTTTTCAAAAAGAGAGAATGAGTGAATCGATGAAAGTGCACTTCCACATTACAGTGGGATAAACTATAGAGTTTTTGAACACTAACGAATGTGATTTTCTGAAAAATAAAAAAAACGTAAAGTTTCCTTGGTCACGAAGCAATCCTACAAAACACTTCATTTTGGTATTTTCGAAGTCAAATGGCATTATAAACGTGTTATAGAAAACAACAACCCTAGAACGAATGTGAGTTGGTAATGGTTAACTCTTTTGCAACTCGTGCGACTTTTCCAAAAGAGAGAATGAGTGAATCGATGAAAGTGCACTTCCACATTACAGTGGGATAAACTAGTGAGTTTTTGAACACTAACGAATGTGATTTTCTGAAAAATAAAAAAACGTAAAGTTTGCTTGGTCACGAAGCAATCCTACAAAACACTTCATTTTGGTATTTTCGAAGTCAAATGGCACTATAAACGTGTTATAGAAAACAACAACCCTAGAACGAATGTGAGTTGGTAATGGTTAACTCTTTTGCAACTCGTGAGACTTTTCAAAAAGAGAGAATGAGTGAATCGATGAAAGTGCACTTCCACATTACAGTGGGATAAACTATAAAGTTTTTGAACACTAACGAATGTGATTTTCTGAAAAAAAAAAACGTAAAGTTTTCTTGGTCACGAAGCAATCCTACAAAACACTTCATTTTGGTATTTTCGAAGTCAAATGGCACTATAAACGTGTTATAGAAAACAACAACCCTAGAACGAATGTGAATTGGTAATTCTTAATTATTTTGCAACTCGTGAGACTTTTCAAAAAGAGAGAATGAGTGAATCGATGAAAGTGCACTTCCACATTACAGTGGGATAAACTGTAGAGTTTTGAAAACTAACGAATGTGATTTTCTAAAAAATAAAAAAAACGCAAAGTTTTCTTGGTCACCAAGCAAACCTACAAAAAACTTCATTTTGGTATTTTCGAGGTTAAATGGCACTATAAACGTGTTATAGAAAACAACAACCCTAGAACGAATGTGAATTGGTAATGGTTAACACTTTTGAAACTATTGAGACTTTTCAAAAAGAGAGAATGAGTGAATAGATGAAAGTGCACTTCCACATTACAGTGGGATAAACTATAGAGTTTTTGAACACTAACGAATGTGATTTTCTGAAAAATAAAAAAAACGTAAAGTTTGCTCGGTCACGAAGCAACCCTACAAAACATTTCATTTTGGTATTTTCGAAGTCAAATGGCACTATAAACGTGTTATAGAAAACAACAACCCTAGAACGAATGAGAGTTGGTAATGGTTAACTCTTTTGCAACTCGTGAGACTTTTCAAAAAGTGAGAATGATTGAATCGATGAAAGTTCACTTCCACATTACAGTGGGATTAACTATTGAGTTTTTGAACACTAACGAATGTGATTTTCTGAAAAATAAAAAAACGTAAAGTTTGCTTGGTCCCGAAGCAATCCTACAAAACACTTCATTTTGGTATTTTCGAAGTCAAATGGCACTATAAACGTGTTATAGAAAACAACAACCTAGAACGAATGTGAGTTGGTAATGGTTAATTCTTTTGCAACTCGTGAGACTTTTCAAAAAGAGAGAATGAGTGAATCGATGAAAGTGCACTTCCACATTACAGTGGGATAAACTATAGAGTTTTTAAACACCAACGAATGTGATTTTCTGAAGAAAAAAAAAACGTAAAGTTTTCTTGGTCACGAAGCAATCCTACAAAACACTTCATTTTGGTATTTTCGAAATCAAATGGCACTATAAACGTGTTATAGAAAACAACAACCCTAGAACGAATGTGAATTGGTAATTCTTAATTATTTTGCAACTCGTGAAACTTTTCAAAAAGAGAGAATGAGTGAATCGATGAAAGTGCACTTCCACATTACAGTGGGATAAACTGTAGAGTTTTGAAAACTAACGAATGTGATTTTCTAAAAAATAAAAAAAACGCAAACTTTTCTTGGTCACCAAGCAAACCTACAAAAAACTTCATTTTGGTATTTTCGAGGTTAAATGGCACTATAAACGTGTTATAGAAAACAACAACCCTAGAACGAATGTGAATTGGTAATGGTTAATTCTTTTGCAACTCGTGAGACTTTTCAAAAAGAGAGAATGAGTGAATCGATGAAAGTGCACTTCCACATTACAGTGGGATAAACTATAGAGTTTTTAAACACCAACGAATGTGATTTTCTGGAAAAAAAACCGTAAAGTTTTCTTTGTCACGAAGCAATCTTACAAAACACTTCATTTTGGTATTTTCGAAGTCAAATGGCACTATAAACGTGTTATAGAAAACAACAACCCTAGAATGAATGTGAATTGGTAA
Source organism: Galeopsis tetrahit (assembly GCA_963675135.1). NCBI lineage: Eukaryota > Viridiplantae > Streptophyta > Magnoliopsida > Lamiales > Lamiaceae > Galeopsis > Galeopsis tetrahit. The sequence goes on from OY776122.1 coordinate 40,471,532, forward strand.
TGGTTAACACTTTTGAAACTACTGAGACTTTTCAAAAAGAGAGAATGAGTGAATCGATGAAAGTGCACTTCCACATTACAGTGGGATAAACTATAGAGTTTTTGAACACTAACGAATGTGATTTTCTGAAAAATAAAAAAAACGTAAAGTTTCCTTGGTCACGAAGCAATCCTACAAAACACTTCATTTTGGTATTTTCGAAGTCAAATGGCACTATAAACGTGTTATAGAAAACAACAACCCTAGAACGAATGTGAATTGGTAATGGTTAATTCTTTTGCAACTCGTGAGACTTTTCAAAAAGAGAGAATGAGTGAATCGATGAAAGTGCACTTCCACATTACAGTGGGATAAACTATAGAGTTTTTAAACACCAACGAATGTGATTTTCTGGAAAAAAAACCGTAAAGTTTTCTTTGTCACGAAGCAATCTTACAAAACACTTCATTTTGGTATTTTCGAAGTCAAATGGCACTATAAACGTGTTATAGAAAACAACAACCCTAGAATGAATGTGAATTGGTAATGGTTAACACTTTTGAAACTACTGAGACTTTTCAAAAAGAGAGAATGAGTGAATCGATGAAAGTGCACTTCCACATTACAGTGGGATAAACTATAGAGTTTTTGAACACTAACGAATGTGATTTTCTGAAAAATAAAAAAAACGTAAAGTTTCCTTGGTCACGAAGCAATCCTACAAAACACTTCATTTTGGTATTTTCGAAGTCAAATGGCATTATAAACGTGTTATAGAAAACAACAACCCTAGAACGAATGTGAGTTGGTAATGGTTAACTCTTTTGCAACTCGTGCGACTTTTCCAAAAGAGAGAATGAGTGAATCGATGAAAGTGCACTTCCACATTACAGTGGGATAAACTAGTGAGTTTTTGAACACTAACGAATGTGATTTTCTGAAAAATAAAAAAACGTAAAGTTTGCTTGGTCACGAAGCAATCCTACAAAACACTTCATTTTGGTATTTTCGAAGTCAAATGGCACTATAAACGTGTTATAGAAAACAACAACCCTAGAACGAATGTGAGTTGGTAATGGTTAACTCTTTTGCAACTCGTGAGACTTTTCAAAAAGAGAGAATGAGTGAATCGATGAAAGTGAACTTCCACATTACAGTGGGATAAACTATTGAGTTTTTGAACACTAACGAATGTGATTTTCTGAAAAAAAAAATGTAAAGTTTTCTTGGTCACGAAGCAATCCTACAAAACACTTCATTTTGGTATTTTCGAAGTCAAATGGCACTATAAACGTGTTATAGAAAACAACAACCCTAGAACGAATGTGAATTGGTAATTCTTAATTATTTTGCAACTCGTGAGACTTTTCAAAAAGAGAGAGTGAGTGAATCGATGAAAGTGCACTTCCACATTACAGTGGGATAAACTGTAGAGTTTTGAAAACTAACGAATGTGATTTTCTAAAAAATAAAAAAAACGCAAAGTTTTCTTGGTCACCAAGCAAACCTACAAAAAACTTCATTTTGGTATTTTCGAGGTTAAATGGCACTATAAACGTGTTATAGAAAACAACAACCCTAGAACGAATGTGAATTGGTAATGGTTAACACTTTTGAAACTATTGAGACTTTTCAAAAAGAGAGAATGAGTGAATAGATGAAAGTGCACTTCCACATTACAGTGGGATAAACTATAGAGTTTTTGAACACTAACGAATGTGATTTTCTGAAAAATAAAAAAAACGTAAAGTTTCCTTGGTCACGAAGCAATCCTACAAAACACTTCATTTTGGTATTTTCGAAGTCAAATGGCACTATAAACGTGTTATAGAAAACAACAACCCTAGAACGAATGTGAATTGGTAATGGTTAATTCTTTTGCAACTCGTGAGACTTTTCAAAAAGAGAGAATGAGTGAATCGATGAAAGTGCACTTCCACATTACAGTGGGATAAACTATAGAGTTTTTAAACACCAACGAATGTGATTTTCTGGAAAAAAAACCGTAAAGTTTTCTTTGTCACGAAGCAATCTTACAAAACACTTCATTTTGGTATTTTCGAAGTCAAATGGCACTATAAACGTGTTATAGAAAACAACAACCCTAGAATGAATGTGAATTGGTAATGGTTAACACTTTTGAAACTACTGAGACTTTTCAAAAAGAGAGAATGAGTGAATCGATGAAAGTGCACTTCCACATTACAGTGGGATAAACTATAGAGTTTTTGAACACTAACGAATGTGATTTTCTGAAAAATAAAAAAAACGTAAAGTTTCCTTGGTCACGAAGCAATCCTACAAAACACTTCATTTTGGTATTTTCGAAGTCAAATGGCATTATAAACGTGTTATAGAAAACAACAACCCTAGAACGAATGTGAGTTGGTAATGGTTAACTCTTTTGCAACTCGTGCGACTTTTCCAAAAGAGAGAATGAGTGAATCGATGAAAGTGCACTTCCACATTACAGTGGGATAAACTAGTGAGTTTTTGAACACTAACGAATGTGATTTTCTGAAAAATAAAAAAACGTAAAGTTTGCTTGGTCACGAAGCAATCCTACAAAACACTTCATTTTGGTATTTTCGAAGTCAAATGGCACTATAAACGTGTTATAGAAAACAACAACCCTAGAACGAATGTGAGTTGGTAATGGTTAACTCTTTTGCAACTCGTGAGACTTTTCAAAAAGAGAGAATGAGTGAATCGATGAAAGTGCACTTCCACATTACAGTGGGATAAACTATTGAGTTTTTGAACACTAACGAATGTGATTTTCTGAAAAAAAAAATGTAAAGTTTTCTTGGTCACGAAGCAATCCTACAAAACACTTCATTTTGGTATTTTCGAAGTCAAATGGCACTATAAACGTGTTATAGAAAACAACAACCCTAGAACGAATGTGAATTGGTAATTCTTAATTATTTTGCAACTCGTGAGACTTTTCAAAAAGAGAGAGTGAGTGAATCGATGAAAGTGCACTTCCACATTACAGTGGGATAAACTGTAGAGTTTTGAAAACTAACGAATGTGATTTTCTAAAAAATAAAAAAAACGCAAAGTTTTCTTGGTCACCAAGCAAACCTACAAAAAACTTCATTTTGGTATTTTCGAGGTTAAATGGCACTATAAACGTGTTATAGAAAACAACAACCCTAGAACGAATGTGAATTGGTAATGGTTAACACTTTTGAAACTATTGAGACTTTTCAAAAAGAGAGAATGAGTGAATAGATGAAAGTGCACTTCCACATTACAGTGGGATAAACTATAGAGTTTTTGAACACTAACGAATGTGATTTTCTGAAAAATAAAAAAAACGTAAAGTTTGCTCGGTCACGAAGCAATCCTACAAAACATTTCATTTTGGTATTTTCGAAGTCAAATGGCACTATAAACGTGTTATAGAAAACAACAACCCTAGAACGAATGTGAGTTGGTAATGGTTAACTCTTTTGCAACTCGTGAGACTTTTCAAAAAGAGAGAATGAGTGAATCGATGAAAGTGCACTTCCACATTACAGTGGGATAAACTATTGAGTTTTTTCAACACTAACGAATGTGATTTTCTGAAAAATAAAAAAAACGTAAAGTTTGCTTGGTCACGAAGTAATCCTACAAAACACTTCATTTTGGTATTTTCGAAGTCAAATGGAACTATAAACGTGTTATAGAAAACAACAACCCTAGAACGAATGTGAGTTGGTAATGGTTAATTCTTTTGCAACTCGTGAGACTTTTCAAAAAGAGAGAATGAGTGAATCGATGAAAGTGCACTTCCACATTACAGTGGGATAAACTATTTAGTTTTTGAACACTAACGAATGTGATTTTCTGAAAAATAAAAAAACGTAAAGTTTGCTTGGTCCCGAAGCAATCCTACAAAACACTTCATTTTGGTATTTTCGAAGTCAAATGGCACTATAAACGTGTTATAGAAAACAACAACCCTAGAACGAATGTGAGTTGGTAATGGTTAACTCTTTTGCAACTCGTGAGACTTTTCAAAAAGAGAGAATGAGTGAATCGATGAAAGTGCACTTCCACGTTACAGTGGGATAAACTATAGAGTTTTTTAACACTAACGAATGTGAATTTCTGAAAAAAAGAAAAAAAAAGTAAAGTTTTCTTGGTCACGAAGCAATCCTACAAAACACTTCATTTTGGTATTTTCGAAGTAAAATGACACTATAAAAGTGTTATATAAAACAACAACCCTAGAACGAATGAGAGTTGGTAATGGTTAATTCTTTTGCAACTCGTAAGACTTTTCAAAAAGAGAGAATGAGTGAATCGATGAAAGTGCACTTCCACATTACAGTGGGATAAACTATAGAGTTTTTGAACACTAACGAATGTGATTTTCTGAAAAATAAAAAAAACGTAAAGTTTGCTTGGTCACGAAGCAATCCTACAAAACACTTCATTTTGGTATTTTCGAAGTCAAATGGCATTATAAACGTGTTATAGAAAACAACAACCATAGAACGAATGTGAGTTGGTAATGGTTAATTCTTTTGCAACTCGTGAGACTTTTCAAAAAGAGAGAATGAGTGAATCGATGAAAGTGCACTTCCACATTACAGTGGGATAAACTATAGAGTTTTTGAACACTAACGAATGTGATTTTCTGAAAAAAAAAAAAAAGTAAAGTTTTCTTGGTCACGAAGCAATCCTACAAAACACTTCATTTTGGTATTTTCGAAGTCAAATGGCATTATAAACGTGTTATAGAAAACAACAACCCTAGAACGAATGTGAGTTGGTAATGGTTAATTCTTTTGCAACTCGTGAGATTTTTCAAAAAGAGAGAATGAGTGAATCGATGAAAGTGCACTTCCACGTTACAGTGGGATAAACTATAGAGTTTTTTAACACTAACGAATGTGAATTTCTGAAAAAAAGAAAAAAAAAGTAAAGTGTTCTTGGTCACGAAGCAATCCTACAAAACACTTCATTTTGGTATTTCGAAGTCAAATGGCACTATAAACGTGTTATAGAAAACAACAACCCTAGAACGAATGAGAGTTGGTAATGGTTAATTCTTTTGCAACTCGTGAGACTTTTCAAAAAGAGAGAATGAGTGAATCGATGAAAGTGCACTTCCACATTACAGTGGGATAAACTATTGAGTTTTTGAACACTAACGAATGTGATTTTCTGAAAAATAAAAAAAACGTAAAGTTTGCTAGGTCCCGAAGCAATCCTACAAAACACTTCATTTTGGTATTTTCGAAGTCAAATGGCACTATAAACGTGTTATAGAAAACAACAACCCTAGAACGAATGTGAGTTGGTAATGGTTAATTCTTTTGCAACTCGTGAGACTTTTCAAAAAGAGAGAATGAGTGAATCGATGAAAGTGCACTTCCACGTTACAGTGGGATAAACTATAGAGTTTTTTAACACTAACGAATGTGAATTTCTGAAAAAAAGAAAAAAAAAGTAAAGTGTTCTTGGTCACGAAGCAATCCTACAAAACACTTCATTTTGGTATTTCGAAGTCAAATGTCACTATAAACGTGTTATAGAAAACAACAACCCTAGAACGAATGAGAGTTGGTAATGGTTAATTCTTTTGCAACTCGTGAGACTTTTCAAAAAGAGAGAATGAGTGAATCGATGAAAGTGCACTTCCACATTACAGTGCGATAAACTATAGAGTTTTTAAACACCAACGAATGTGATTTTCTGAAAAATAAAAAAAACGTAAAGTTTGCTTGGTCACGAAGCAATCCTACAAAACACTTCATTTTGGTATTTTCGAAGTCAAATGGAACTATAAACGTGTTATAGAAAACAACAAACCTAGAACGAATGTGAGTTGGTAATGGTTAATTCTTTTGCAACTCGTGAAACTTTTCAAAAAGAGAGAATGAGTGAATCGATGAAAGTGCACTTCCACATTACAGTGGGATAAACTATTGAGTTTTTGAACACTACCGAATGTGATTTTCTGAAAAATAAAAAAACGTAAAGTTTGCTTGGTCCCGAAGCAATCCTACAAAACACTTCATTTTGGTATTTTCGAAGTCAAATGGCACTATAAACGTGTTATAGAAAACAACAACCCTAGAACGAATGTGAGTTGGTAATGGTTAATTCTTTTGCAACTCGTGAGACTTTTCAAAAAAGAGAGAATGAGTGAATCGATGAAAGCGCACTTCCACATTACAGTGGGATAAACTATAGAGTTTTTTAACACTAACGAATGTGATTTTCTGAAAAAAAAAAAAACGTAAAGTTTTCTTGGTCACGAAGCAATCCTACAAAACACTTCATTTTGGTATTTTCGAAGTCAAATGGCACTATAAACGTGTTATAGAAAACAACAACCCTAGAACGAATGTGAGTTGGTAATGGGTAATTCCTTTGCAACTCGTGAGACTTTTCAAAAAGAGAGAATGAGTGTATCGATGAAAGTGCACTTCCACATTACAGTGGTATAAACTATAGAGTTTTTGAACACTAACGAATGTGATTTTCTGAAAAAAAAAAAAACGTAAAGTTTTCTTGGTCACGAAGCAATCCTACAAAACACTTCATTTTGGTATTTTCGAAGTCAAATGGCACTATAAAGGTGTTATAGAAAACAACAACCCTAAAACGAATGTGAATTGGTAATGGTTAACACTTTTGAAACTATTGAGACTTTTCAAAAAGAGAGAATGAGTGAATCGATGAAAGTGCACTTCCACATTACAGTAGGATAAACTATAGAGTTTTTGAACACTAACGAATGTGATTTTCTGAAAAATAAAAAAAACGTAAAGTTTGCTTGCTCACGAAGCAATACTACAAAACACTTCATTTTGGTATTTTCGAAGTCAAATGGAACTATAAATGTGTTATAGAAAACAACAACCCTAGAACGAATGTGAGTTGGTAATGGTTAACTCTTTTGCAACTCGTGAGACTTTTCAAAAAGAGAGAATGAGTGAATCGATGAAAGTGCACTTCCACATTACAGTAGGATAAACTATAGAGTTTTTGAACACTAACGAATGTGATTTTCTGAAAAATAAAAAAACGTAAAGTTTGCTTGGTCCCGAAGCAATCCTACAAAACACTTCATTTTGGTATTTTCGAAGTCAAATGGCACTATAAACGTGTTATAAAAAACAACAACCCTAGAACGAATGAGAGTTGGTAATGGTTAATTCTTTTGCAACTCGTGAGACTTTTCAAAAAGAGAGAATGAGTGAATCGATGAAAGCGCACTTCCACATTACAGTGGGATAAACTATAGAGTTTTTTAACACTAACGAATGTGATTTTCTAAAAAAAAAAAACGTAAAGTTTTCTTGGTCACGAAGCAATCCTACAAAACACTTCATTTTGGTATTTTCGAAGTCAAATGGCACTATAAACGTGTTATAGAAAACAACAACCCTAGAACGAATGTGAGTTGGTAATGGGTAATTCCTTTGCAACTCGTGAGACTTTTCAAAAAGAGAGAATGAGTGTATCGATGAAAGTGCAATTCCACATTACAGTGGTATAAACTATTGAGTTTTTGAACACTAACGAATGTGATTTTCTGAAAAATAAAAAAACGTAAAGTTTGCTTGGTCACGAAGCAATCCTACAAAACACTTCATTTTGGTATTTTCGAAGTCAAATGGCACTATAAACGTGTTATAGAAAACAACAACCCTAGAACGAATGTGAGTTGGTAATGGTTAACTCTTTTGCAACTCGTGAGACTTTTCAAAAAGAGAGAATGAGTGAATCGATGAAAGTGCACTTCCACATTACAGTGGGATAAAATATTGAGTTTTTGAACACTAACGAATGTGATTTTCTGAAAAATAAAAAAACGTAAAGTTTGCTTGGTCCCGAAGCAATCCTACAAAACACTTCATTTTGGTATTTTCGAAGTCAAATGGCACTATAAACGTGTTATAGAAAACAACAACCCTAGAACGAATGTGAGTTGGTAATGGTTAATTCTTTTGCAACTCGTGAAACTTTTCAAAAAGAGAGAATGAGTGAATCGATGAAAGTGCACTTCCACGTTACAGTGGGATAAACTATAGAGTTTTTTAACACTAACGAATGTGAATTTCTGAAAAAAAGAAAAAAAAAGTAAAGTTTTCTTGGTCACGAAGCAATCCTACAAAACACTTCATTTTGGTATTTTCGAAGTCAAATGGCACTATAAACGTGTTATAGAAAACAACAACCCTAGAACGAATGAGAGTTGGTAATGGTTAATTCTTTTGCAACTCGTGAGACTTTTCAAAAAGAGAGAATGAGTGAATCGATGAAAGTGCACTTCCACATTACAGTGGGATAAACTATAGAGTTTTTGAACACTAACGAATGTGATTTTCTGAAGAAAAAAAAACGTAAAGTTTTCTTGGTCACGAAGCAATCCTACAAAACACTTCATTTTGGTATTTTCGAAGTCAAATGGCACTATAAACGTGTTATAGAAAACAACAACCCTAGAACGAATGTGAGTTGGTAATGGTTAATTCCTTTGCAACTCGTGAGACTTTTCAAAAAGAGAGAATGAGTGTATCGATGAAAGTGCACTTCCACATTACAGTGGGATAAACTATAGAGTTTTTGAACACTAACGAATGTGATTTTCTGAAAAATAAAAAAAACGTAAAGTTTGCTTGGTCACGAATCAATCCTACAAAACACTTCATTTTGGTATTTTCGAAGTCAAATGGAACTATAAACGTGTTATAGAAAACAACAACCCTAGAACGAATGTGAGTTGGTAATGGTTAACTCTTTTGCAACTCGTGAGACTTTTCAAAAAGAGAGAATGAGTGAATCGATGAAAGTGCACTTCCACATTACAGTGGGATAAACTATTGAGTTTTTGAACACTAACGAATGTGATTTTCTGAAAAATAAAAAAACGTAAAGTTTGCTTGGTCCCGAAGCAATCCTACAAAACACTTCATTTTGGTATTTTCGAAGTCAAATGGCACTATAAACGTGTTATAGAAAACAACAACCCTAGAACGAATGTGAGTTGGTAATGGTTAATTCTTTTGCAACTCGTGAGACTTTTCAAAAAGAGAGAATGAGTGAATCGATGAAAGTGCACTTCCACGTTACAGTGGGATAAACTATAGAGTTTTTTAACACTAACGAATGTGAATTTCTGAAAAAAAGAAAAAAAAAGTAAAGTGTTCTTGGTCACGAAGCAATCCTACAAAACACTTCATTTTGGTATTTCGAAGTCATATGGCACTATAAACGTGTTATAAAAAACAACAACCCTAGAACGAATGAGAGTTGGTAATGGTTAATTCTTTTGCAACTCGTGAGACTTTTCAAAAAGAGAGAATGAGTGAATCGATGAAAGTGCACTTCCACATTACAGTGGGATAAACTATTGAGTTTTTGAACACTAACGAATGTGATTTTCTGAAAAATAAAAAAAACGTAAAGTTTGCTAGGTCCCGAAGCAATCCTACAAAACACTTCATTTTGGTATTTTCGAAGTCAAATGGCACTATAAACGTGTTATAGAAAACAACAACCCTAGAACGAATGTGAGTTGGTAATGGTTAATTCTTTTGCAACTCGTGAGACTTTTCAAAAAGAGAGAATTAGTGAATTGATGAAAGCTCACTTCCACGTTACAGTGGGATAAACTATAGAGTTTTTTAACACTAACGAATGTGAATTTCTGAAAAAAAGAAAAAAAAAGTAAAGTTTTCTTGGTCACGAAGCAATCCTACAAAACACTTCATTTTGGTATTTTCGAAGTCAAATGGCACTATAAACGTGTTATAGAAAACAACAACCCTAGAACGAATGAGAGTTGGTAATGGTTAATTCTTTTGCAACTCGTGAGACTTTTCAAAAAGAGAGAATGAGTGAATCGATGAAAGTGCACTTCCACATTACAGTGGGATAATCTATAGAGTTTTTGAACACTAACGAATGTGATTTTCTGAAAAAAAAAAAAACGTAAAGTTTTCTTGGTCGCGAAGCAATCCTACAAAACACTTCATTTTGGTATTTTCGAAGTCAAATGGCACTATAAACATGTTATAGAAAACAACAACCCTAGAACGAATGTGAGTTGGTAATGGTTAATTCCTTTGCAACTCGTGAGACTTTTCAAAAAGAGAGAATGAGTGTATCGATGAAAGTGCACTTCCACATTACAGTGGTATAAACTATAGAGTTTTTGAACACTAAAGAATGTGATTTTCTATAAAAAAAAAAAACGTAAAGTTTTCTTGGTCACGGAGCAATCCTACACAACACTTCATTTTGGTATTTTCGAAGTCAAATGGCACTATAAACGTGTTATAGAAAACAACAACCCTAAAACGAATGTGAATTGGTAATGGTTAACACTTTTGAAACTATTGAGACTTTTCAAAAAGAGAGAATGAGTGAATCGATGAAAGTGCACTTCCACATTACAGTGGGATAAACTATAGAGTTTTTGAACACTAACGAATGTGATTTTCTAAAAAATAAAAAAAACGTAAATTTTGCTTGGTCACGAAGCAATCCTACAAAACACTTCATTTTGGTATTTTCGAAGTCAAATGGAACTATAAACGTGTTATAGAAAACAACAACCCTAGAACGAATGTGAGTTGGTAATGGTTAATTCTTTTGCAACTCGTGAGACTTTTCAAAAAGAGAGAATGAGTGAATCGATGAAAGTGCACTTCCACGTTACAGTGGGATAAACTATAGAGTTTTTTAACACTAACGAATGTGAATTTCTGAAAAAAAGAAAAAAAAAGTAAAGTGTTCTTGGTCACGAAGCAATCCTACAAAACACTTCATTTTGGTATTTCGAAGTCATATGGCACTATAAACGTGTTATAAAAAACAACAACCCTAGAACGAATGAGAGTTGGTAATGGTTAATTCTTTTGCAACTCGTGAGACTTTTCAAAAAGAGAGAATGAGTGAATCGATGAAAGTGCACTTCCACATTACAGTGGGATAAACTATTGAGTTTTTGAACACTAACGAATGTGATTTTCTGAAAAATAAAAAAAACGTAAAGTTTGCTAGGTCCCGAAGCAATCCTACAAAACACTTCATTTTGGTATTTTCGAAGTCAAATGGCACTATAAACGTGTTTTAGAAAACAACAACCCTAGAACGAATGTGAGTTGGTAATGGTTAATTCTTTTGCAACTCGTGAGACTTTTCAAAAAGAGAGAATTAGTGAATCGATGAAAGCTCACTTCCACGTTACAGTGGGATAAACTATAGAGTTTTTTAACACTAACGAATGTGAATTTCTGAAAAAAAGAAAAAAAAAGTAAAGTTTTCTTGGTCACGAAGCAATCCTACAAAACACTTCATTTTGGTATTTTCGAAGTCAAATGGCACTATAAACGTGTTATAGAAAACAACAACCCTAGAACGAATGAGAGTTGGTAATGGTTAATTCTTTTGCAACTCGTGAGACTTTTCAAAAAGAGAGAATGAGTGAATCGATGAAAGTGCACTTCCACATTACAGTGGGATAATCTATAGAGTTTTTGAACACTAACGAATGTGATTTTCTGAAAAAAAAAAAACCGTAAAGTTTTCTTGGTCACGAAGCAATCCTACAAAACACTTCATTTTGGTATTTTCGAAGTCAAATGGCACTATAAACATGTTATAGAAAACAACAACCCTAGAACGAATGTGAGTTGGTAATGGTTAATTCCTTTGCAACTCGTGAGACTTTTCAAAAAGAGAGAATGAGTGTATCGATGAAAGTGCACTTCCACATTACAGTGGTATAAACTATAGAGTTTTTGAACACTAAAGAATGTGATTTTCTATAAAAAAAAAAACGTAAAGTTTTCTTGGTCACGGAGCAATCCTACACAACACTTCATTTTGGTATTTTCGAAGTCAAATGGCACTATAAACGTGTTATAGAAAACAACAACCCTAAAACGAATGTGAATTGGTAATGGTTAACACTTTTGAAACTATTGAGACTTTTCAAAAAGAGAGAATGAGTGAATCGATGAAAGTGCACTTCCACATTACAGTGGGATAAACTATAGAGTTTTTGAACACTAACGAATGTGATTTTCTAAAAAATAAAAAAAACGTAAAGTTTGCTTGGTCACGAAGCAATCCTACAAAACACTTCATTTTGGTATTTTCGAAGTCAAATGGAACTATAAACGTGTTATAGAAAACAACAACCCTAGAACGAATGTGAGTTGGTAATGGTTAACTCTTTTGCAACTCGTGAGACTTTTCAAAAAGAGAGAATGAGTGAATCGATGAAAGTGCACTTCCACATTACAGTGGGATAAACTATTGAGTTTTTGAACACTAACGAATGTGATTTTCTGAAAAATAAAAAAAACGTAAAGTTTGCTAGGTCCCGAAGCAATCCTACAAAACACTTCATTTTGGTATTTTCGAAGTCAAATGGCACTATAAACGTGTTATAGAAAACAACAACCCTAGAACGAATGTGAGTTGGTAATGGTTAATTCTTTTGCAACTCGTGAGACTTTTCAAAAAGAGAGAATTAGTGAATCGATGAAAGCTCACTTCCACGTTACAGTGGGATAAACTATAGAGTTTTTTAACACTAACGAATGTGAATTTCTGAAAAAAAGAAAAAAAAAGTAAAGTTTTCTTGGTCACGAAGCAATCCTACAAAACACTTCATTTTGGTATTTTCGAAGTCAAATGGCACTATAAACGTGTTATAGAAAACAACAACCCTAGAACGAATGAGAGTTGGTAATGGTTAATTCTTTTGCAACTCGTGAGACTTTTCAAAAAGAGAGAATGAGTGAATCGATGAAAGTGCACTTCCACATTACAGTGGGATAATCTATAGAGTTTTTGAACACTAACGAATGTGATTTTCTGAAAAAAAAAAAACCGTAAAGTTTTCTTGGTCACGAAGCAATCCTACAAAACACTTCATTTTGGTATTTTCGAAGTCAAATGGCACTATAAACATGTTATAGAAAACAACAACCCTAGAACGAATGTGAGTTGGTAATGGTTAATTCCTTTGCAACTCGTGAGACTTTTCAAAAAGAGAGAATGAGTGTATCGATGAAAGTGCACTTCCACATTACAGTGGTATAAACTATAGAGTTTTTGAACACTAAAGAATGTGATTTTCTATAAAAAAAAAAACGTAAAGTTTTCTTGGTCACGGAGCAATCCTACACAACACTTCATTTTGGTATTTTCGAAGTCAAATGGCACTATAAACGTGTTATAGAAAACAACAACCCTAAAACGAATGTGAATTGGTAATGGTTAACACTTTTGAAACTATTGAGACTTTTCAAAAAGAGAGAATGAGTGAATCGATGAAAGTGCACTTCCACATTACAGTGGGATAAACTATAGAGTTTTTGAACACTAACGAATGTGATTTTCTGAAAAATAAAAAAAACGTAAAGTTTGCTTGGTCACGAAGCAATACTACAAAACACTTCATTTTGGTATTTTCGAAGTCAAATGGAACTATAAACGTGTTATAGAAAACAACAACCCTAGAACGAATGTGAGTTGGTAATGGTTAACTCTTTTGCAACTCGTGAGACTTTTCAAAAAGAGAGAATGAGTGAATCGATGAAAGTGCACTTCCACATTACAGTGGGATAAACTATAGAGTTTTTGAACACTAACGAATGTGATTTTCTGAAAAATAAACAAAACGTAAAGTTTGCTTTGTCACCAAGCAAACCTACAAAAAACTTCATTTTGGTATTTTCAAGGTTAAATGGCACTATAAACGTGTTATAGAAAACAACAACCCTAGAACGAATGTGAATTGGTAATGGTTAACTCTTTTGCAACTCGTGAGACTTTTCAAAAAGAGAGAATAAGTGAATCGATGAAAGTGCACTTCCACATTACAGTGGGATAAACTATAGAGTTTTTGAACACTAACGAATGTGATTTTCTGAAAAATAAACAAAACGTAAAGTTTGCTTGGTCACCAACCAAACCTACAAAAAACTTCATTTTGGTATTTTCAAGGTTAAATGACACTATAAACGTGTTATAGAAAACAACAACCCTAGAACGAATGTGAATTGGTAATGGTTAACTCTTTTGCAACTCGTGAGACTTTTAAAAAAGAGAGAATGAGTGAATCGATGAAAGTGCACTTCCACATTACAATGGGATAAACTATAGAGTTTTTGAATACTAACGAATGTGATTTTCTGAAAAATAAACAAAACGTAAAGTTTGCTTTGTTACCAAAAAACCTACAAAAAACTTCATTTTGGTATTTTCAAGGTTAAATGACACTATAAACGTGTTATAGAAAACAACAACCCTAGAACGAATGTGAGTTGGTAATGGTTAACTCTTTTGCAACTCGTGAGACTTTTCAAAAAGAGAGAATGAGTGAATCGATGAAAGTGCACTTCCACATTACAGTGGGATAAACTATTGAGTTTTTGAACACTAACGAATGTGATTTTCTGAAAAATAAAAAAAACGTAAAGTTTGCTAGGTCCCGAAGCAATCCTACAAAACACTTCATTTTGGTATTTTCGAAGTCAAATGGCACTATAAACGTGTTATAGAAAACAACAACCCTAGAACGAATGTGAGTTGGTAATGGTTAATTCTTTTGCAACTCGTGAGACTTTTCAAAAAGAGAGAATTAGTGAATCGATGAAAGCTCACTTCCACGTTACAGTGGGATAAACTATAGAGTTTTTTAACACTAACGAATGTGAATTTCTGAAAAAAAGAAAAAAAAAGTAAAGTTTTCTTGGTCACGAAGCAATCCTACAAAACACTTCATTTTGGTATTTTCGAAGTCAAATGGCACTATAAACGTGTTATAGAAAACAACAACCCTAGAACGAATGAGAGTTGGTAATGGTTAATTCTTTTGCAACTCGTGAGACTTTTCAAAAAGAGAGAATGAGTGAATCGATGAAAGTGCACTTCCACATTACAGTGGGATAATCTATAGAGTTTTTGAACACTAACGAATGTGATTTTCTGAAAAAAAAAAAACCGTAAAGTTTTCTTGGTCACGAAGCAATCCTACAAAACACTTCATTTTGGTATTTTCGAAGTCAAATGGCACTATAAACATGTTATAGAAAACAACAACCCTAGAACGAATGTGAGTTGGTAATGGTTAATTCCTTTGCAACTCGTGAGACTTTTCAAAAAGAGAGAATGAGTGTATCGATGAAAGTGCACTTCCACATTACAGTGGTATAAACTATAGAGTTTTTGAACACTAAAGAATGTGATTTTCTATAAAAAAAAAAACGTAAAGTTTTCTTGGTCACGGAGCAATCCTACACAACACTTCATTTTGGTATTTTCGAAGTCAAATGGCACTATAAACGTGTTATAGAAAACAACAACCCTAAAACGAATGTGAATTGGTAATGGTTAACACTTTTGAAACTATTGAGACTTTTCAAAAAGAGAGAATGAGTGAATCGATGAAAGTGCACTTCCACATTACAGTGGGATAAACTATAGAGTTTTTGAACACTAACGAATGTGATTTTCTGAAAAATAAAAAAAACGTAAAGTTTGCTTGGTCACGAAGCAATACTACAAAACACTTCATTTTGGTATTTTCGAAGTCAAATGGAACTATAAACGTGTTATAGAAAACAACAACCCTAGAACGAATGTGAGTTGGTAATGGTTAACTCTTTTGCAACTCGTGAGACTTTTCAAAAAGAGAGAATGAGTGAATCGATGAAAGTGCACTTCCACATTACAGTGGGATAAACTATAGAGTTTTTGAACACTAACGAATGTGATTTTCTGAAAAATAAACAAAACGTAAAGTTTGCTTTGTCACCAAGCAAACCTACAAAAAACTTCATTTTGGTATTTTCAAGGTTAAATGGCACTATAAACGTGTTATAGAAAACAACAACCCTAGAACGAATGTGAATTGGTAATGGTTAACTCTTTTGCAACTCGTGAGACTTTTCAAAAAGAGAGAATAAGTGAATCGATGAAAGTGCACTTCCACATTACAGTGGGATAAACTATAGAGTTTTTGAACACTAACGAATGTGATTTTCTGAAAAATAAACAAAACGTAAAGTTTGCTTGGTCACCAACCAAACCTACAAAAAACTTCATTTTGGTATTTTCAAGGTTAAATGACACTATAAACGTGTTATAGAAAACAACAACCCTAGAACAAATGTGAATTGGTAATGGTTAACTCTTTTGCAACTCGTGAGACTTTTAAAAAAGAGAGAATGAGTGAATCGATGAAAGTGCACTTCCACATTACAATGGGATAAACTATAGAGTTTTTGAATACTAACGAATGTGATTTTCTGAAAAATAAACAAAACGTAAAGTTTGCTTTGTTACCAAAAAACCTACAAAAAACTTCATTTTGGTATTTTCGATGTTAAATAGCACTATAAACGTGTTATAGAAAACAACAACCCTAGAACGAATGTGAATTGGTAATGGTTAACTCTTTTGCAACTCGTGAGACTTTTCAAAAAGAGAGAATAAGCGAATCGATGAAAGTGCACTTCCACATTACAGTGGGATAAACTATTGAGTTTTTGAACACTAACGAATGTGATTTTCTGAAAAATAAAAAAAACGTAAAGTTTGCTTGGTCACGAAGTAATCCTACAAAACACATCATTTTGGTATTTTCGAAGTCAAATGGAACTATAAACGTGTTATAGAAAACAACAACCCTAGAACGAATGTGAGTTGGTAATGGTTAACTCTTTTGCAACTCGTGAGACTTTTCAAAAAGAGAGAATGAGTGAATCGATGAAAGTGAACTTCCACATTACGGTGGGATAAACTATTGAGTTTTTGAACACTAACGAATGTGATTTTCTGAAAAATAAAAAAACGTAAAGTTTGCCTGGTCACGAAGTAATCCTACAAAACACTTCATTTTGGTATTTTCGAAGTCAAATGGAACTATAAACGTGTTATAGAAAACAACAACCCTAGAACGAATGTGAGTTGGTAATGGTTAACTCTTTTGCAACTCGTGAGACTTTTCAAAAAGAGAGAATGAGTGAATCGATGAAAGTGCACTTCCACATTACAGTGGGATAAACTATTGAGTTTTTGAACACTAACGAATGTGATTTTCTGAAAAATAAAAAAAACGTAAAGTTTGCTTGGTCACGAAGTAATCCTACAAAACACTTCATTTTGGTATTTTCGAAGTCAAATGGAACTATAAACGTGTTATAGAAAACAACAACCCTAGAACGAATGTGAGTTGGTAATGGTTAACTCTTTTGCAACTCGTGAGACTTTTCAAAAAGAGAGAATGAGTGAATCGATGAAAGTGAACTTCCACATTACGGTGGGATAAACTATTGAGTTTTTGAACACTAACGAATGTGATTTTCTGAAAAATAAAAAAACGTAAAGTTTGCTTGGTCATGAAGCAATCCTACAAAACACTTCATTTTGGTATTTTCGAAGTCAAATGGTACTATAAACGTGTTATAGAAAACAACAACCCTAAAACGAATGTGAATTGGTAATGGTTAACACTTTTGAAACTATTGAGACTTTTCAAAAAGAGAGAATGAGTGAATCGATGAAAGTGCACTTCCACATTACAGTGGGATAAACTATTGAGTTTTTGAACACTAACGAATGTGATTTTCTGAAAAATGAAAAAAAACGTAAAGTTTGCTTAGTCACGAAGCAATCCTACAAAACACTTTATTTTGGTATTTTCGAAGTCAAATGGAACTATAAACGTGTTATAGAAAACAACAACCCTAGAACGAATGTGAGTTGGTAATGGTTAACTCTTTTGCAACTCGTGAGACTTTTCAAAAAGAGAGAATGAGTGAATCGATGAAAGTGCACTTCCACATTACAGTGGGATAAACTATTGAGTTTTTGAACACTAACGAATGTGATTTTCTGAAAAATAAAAAAAACGTAAAGTTTGCTTGGTCACGAAGTAATCCTACAAAACACTTCATTTTGGTATTTTCGAAGTCAAATGGAACTATAAACGTGTTATAGAAAACAACAACCCTAGAACGAATGTGAGTTGGTAATGGTTAACTCTTTTGCAACTCGTGAGACTTTTCAAAAAGAGAGAATGAGTGAATCGATGAAAGTGCACTTCCACATTACAGTGGGATAAACTATTGAGTTTTTGAACACTAACGAATGTGATTTTCTGAAAAATAAAAAAACGTAAAGTTTGCTTGGTCCCGAAGCAATCCTACAAAACACTTCATTTTGGTATTTTCGAAGTCAAATGGCACTATAAACGTGTTATAGAAAACAACAACCCTAGAACGAATGTGAGTTGGTAATGGTTAATTCATTTGCAACTCGTGAGACTTTTCAAAAAGAGAGAATGAGTGAATCGATGAAAGTGCACTTCCACATTACAGTGGGATAAACTATTGAGTTTTTGAACACTAACGAATGTGATTTTCTGAAAAATAAAAAAACGTAAAGTTTGCTTGGTCCCGAAGCAATCCTACAAAACACTTCATTTTGGTATTTTCGAAGTCAAATGGCACTATAAACGTGTTATAGAAAACAACAACCCTAGAACGAATGTGAGTTGGTAATGGTTAATTCTTTTGCAACTCGTGAGACTTTTCAAAAAGAGAGAATGAGTGAATCGATGAAAGTGCACTTCCACATTACAGTGGGATAAACTATAGAGTTTTTAAACACCAACGAATGTGATTTTCTGAAAAAAAAAAACGTAAAGTTTTCTTGGTCACGAAGTAATCTTACAAAACACATCATTTTGGTAATTTCGAAGTCAAATGGCACTATAAACGTGTTATAGAAAACAACAACCCTAGAACGAATGTGAATTGGTAATGGTTAACACTTTTGAAACTATTGAGACTTTTTAAAAAGAGAGAATGAGTGAATCGATGAAAGTGCACTTCCACATTACAGTGGGATAAACTATTGAGTTTTTGAACACTAACGAATGTGATTTTCTGAAAAATAAAAAAAACGTAAAGTTTGCTAGGTCCCGAAGCAATCCTACAAAACACTTCATTTTGGTATATTCGAAGTCAAATGACACTATAAACGTGTTATAGAAAACAACAACCCTAGAACGAATGTGAGTTGGTAATGGTTAATTCTTTTGCAACTCGTGAGACTTTTCAAAAAGAGAGAATGAGTGAATCGATGAAAGTGCACTTCCACATTACAGTGGGATAAACTATAGAGTTTTTGAACACTAACGAATGTGATTTTCTGAAAAAAAAAAAACGTAAAGTTTTCTTGGTCACGAAGCAATCCTACAAAACACTTCATCTTGGTATTTTCGAAGTCAAATGGCACTATAAACGTGTTCTAGAAAACAACAACCCTAGAACGAATGTGAGTTGGTAATGGTTAATTCCTTTGCAACTCGTGAGACTTTTCAAAAAGAGAGAATGAGTGTATCGATGAAAGTGCACTTCCACATTACAGTGGTATAAACTATAGAGTTTTTGAACACTAAAGAATGTGATTTTCTATAAAAAAAAAACAAACGTAAAGTTTTCTTGGTCACGGAGCAATCCTACAAAACACTTCATTTTGGTATTTTCGAAGTCAAATGGCACTATAAACGTGTTATAGAAAACAACAACCCTAAAAGGAATGTGAATTGGTAATGGTTAACACTTTTGAAACTATTGAGACTTTTCAAAAAGAGAGAATGAGTGAATCGATGAAAGTGCACTTCCACATTACAGTGGGATACACTATAGAGTTTTTGAACACTAACGAATGTGATTTTCTAAAAAATAAAAAAAACGTAAAGTTTGCTTGGTCACGAAGCAATCCTACAAAACACTTCATTTTGGTATTTTCGAAGTCAAATGGAACTATAAACGTGTTATAGAAAACAACAACCCTAGAACGAATGTGAGTTGGTAATGGTTAACTCTTTTGCAACTCGTGAGACTTTTCAAAAAGAGAGAATGAGTGAATCGATGAAAGTGCACTTCCACATTACAGTGGGATAAACTATTGAGTTTTTGAACACTAACGAATGTGATTTTCTGAAAAATAAAAAAAACGTAAAGTTTGCTTGGTCACGAAGTAATCCTACAAAACACTTCATTTTGGTATTTTCGAAGTCAAATGGAACTATAAACGTGTTATAGAAAACAACAACCCTAGAACGAATGTGAGTTGGTAATGGTTAACTCTTTTGCAACTCGTGAGACTTTTCAAAAAGAGAGAATGAGTGAATCGATGAAAGTGCACTTCCACATTACAGTGGGATAAACTATTGAGTTTTTGAACACTAACGAATGTGATTTTCTGAAAAATAAAAAAACGTAAAGTTTGCTTGGTCCCGAAGCAATCCTACAAAACACTTAATTTTGGTATTTTCGAAGTCAAATGGCACTATAAACGTGTTATAGAAAACAACAACCCTAGAACGAATGTGAGTTGGTAATGGTTAATTCTTTTGCAACTCGTGAGACTTTTCAAAAAGAGAGAATGAGTGAATCGATGAAAGTGCACTTCCACATTACAGTGGGATAAACTATTGAGTTTTTGAACACTAACGAATGTGATTTTCTGAAAAATAAAAAAAACGTAAAGTTTGCTTGGTCACGAAGTAATCCTACAAAACACTTCATTTTGGTATTTTCGAAGTCAAATGGAACTATAAACGTGTTATAGAAAACAACAACCCTAGAACGAATGTGAGTTGGTAATGGTTAACTCTTTTGCAACTCGTGAGACTTTTCAAAAAGAGAGAATGAGTGAATCGATGAAAGTGCACTTCCACATTACAGTGGGATAAACTATTGAGTTTTTGAACACTAACGAATGTGATTTTCTGAAAAATAAAAAAACGTAAAGTTTGCTTGGTCCCGAAGCAATCCTACAAAACACTTCATTTTGGTATTTTCGAAGTCAAATGGCACTATAAACGTGTTATAGAAAACAACAACCCTAGAACGAATGTGAGTTGGTAATGGTTAATTCATTTGCAACTCGTGAGACTTTTCAAAAAGAGAGAATGAGTGAATCGATGAAAGTGCACTTCCACATTACAGTGGGATAAACTATTGAGTTTTTGAACACTAACGAATGTGATTTTCTGAAAAATAAAAAAACGTAAAGTTTGCTTGGTCCCGAAGCAATCCTACAAAACACTTCATTTTGGTATTTTCGAAGTCAAATGGCACTATAAACGTGTTATAGAAAACAACAACCCTAGAACGAATGTGAGTTGGTAATGGTTAATTCTTTTGCAACTCGTGAGACTTTTCAAAAAGAGAGAATGAGTGAATCGATGAAAGTGCACTTCCACATTACAGTGGGATAAACTATAGAGTTTTTAAACACCAACGAATGTGATTTTCTGAAAAAAAAAAACGTAAAGTTTTCTTGGTCACGAAGTAATCTTACAAAACACATCATTTTGGTAATTTCGAAGTCAAATGGCACTATAAACGTGTTATAGAAAACAACAACCCTAGAACGAATGTGAATTGGTAATGGTTAACACTTTTGAAACTATTGAGACTTTTCAAAAAGAGAGAATGAGTGAATCGATGAAAGTGCACTTCCACATTACAGTGGGATAAACTATTGAGTTTTTGAACACTAACGAATGTGATTTTCTGAAAAATAAAAAAAACGTAAAGTTTGCTAGGTCCCGAAGCAATCCTACAAAACACTTCATTTTGGTATATTCGAAGTCAAATGACACTATAAACGTGTTATAGAAAACAACAACCCTAGAACGAATGTGAGTTGGTAATGGTTAATTCTTTTGCAACTCGTGAGACTTTTCAAAAAGAGAGAATGAGTGAATCGATGAAAGTGCACTTCCACATTACAGTGGGATAAACTATAGAGTTTTTGAACACTAACGAATGTGATTTTCTGAAAAAAAAAAAACGTAAAGTTTTCTTGGTCACGAAGCAATCCTACAAAACACTTCATCTTGGTATTTTCGAAGTCAAATGGCACTATAAACGTGTTCTAGAAAACAACAACCCTAGAACGAATGTGAGTTGGTAATGGTTAATTCCTTTGCAACTCGTGAGACTTTTCAAAAAGAGAGAATGAGTGTATCGATGAAAGTGCACTTCCACATTACAGTGGTATAAACTATAGAGTTTTTGAACACTAAAGAATGTGATTTTCTATAAAAAAAAAACAAACGTAAAGTTTTCTTGGTCACGGAGCAATCCTACAAAACACTTCATTTTGGTATTTTCGAAGTCAAATGGCACTATAAACGTGTTATAGAAAACAACAACCCTAAAAGGAATGTGAATTGGTAATGGTTAACACTTTTGAAACTATTGAGACTTTTCAAAAAGAGAGAATGAGTGAATCGATGAAAGTGCACTTCCACATTACAGTGGGATACACTATAGAGTTTTTGAACACTAACGAATGTGATTTTCTAAAAAATAAAAAAAACGTAAAGTTTGCTTGGTCACGAAGCAATCCTACAAAACACTTCATTTTGGTATTTTCGAAGTCAAATGGAACTATAAACGTGTTATAGAAAACAACAACCCTAGAACGAATGTGAGTTGGTAATGGTTAACTCTTTTGCAACTCGTGAGACTTTTCAAAAAGAGAGAATGAGTGAATCGATGAAAGTGCACTTCCACATTACAGTGGGATAAACTATTGAGTTTTTGAACACTAACGAATGTGATTTTCTGAAAAATAAAAAAAACGTAAAGTTTGCTTGGTCACGAAGTAATCCTACAAAACACTTCATTTTGGTATTTTCGAAGTCAAATGGAACTATAAACGTGTTATAGAAAACAACAACCCTAGAACGAATGTGAGTTGGTAATGGTTAACTCTTTTGCAACTCGTGAGACTTTTCAAAAAGAGAGAATGAGTGAATCGATGAAAGTGCACTTCCACATTACAGTGGGATAAACTATTGAGTTTTTGAACACTAACGAATGTGATTTTCTGAAAAATAAAAAAACGTAAAGTTTGCTTGGTCCCGAAGCAATCCTACAAAACACTTAATTTTGGTATTTTCGAAGTCAAATGGCACTATAAACGTGTTATAGAAAACAACAACCCTAGAACGAATGTGAGTTGGTAATGGTTAATTCTTTTGCAACTCGTGAGACTTTTCAAAAAGAGAGAATGAGTGAATCGATGAAAGTGCACTTCCACATTACAGTGGGATAAACTATTGAGTTTTTTGAACACTAACGAATGTGATTTTCTGAAAAATAAAAAAACGTAAAGTTTGCTTGGTCCCAAAGCAATCCTACAAAACACTTCATTTTGGTATTTTCGAAGTCAAATGGCACTATAAACGTGTTATAGAAAACAACAACCCTAGAACGAATGTGAGTTGGTAATGCTTATTTCTTTTGCAACTCGTGAGACTTTTCAAAAAGAGAGAATGAGTGAATCGATGAAAGTGCACTTCCACGTTACAGTGGGATAAACTATAGAGTTTTTTAACACTAACGAATGTGAATTTCTGAAAAAAAGAAAAAAAAAGTAAAGTTTTCTTGGTCACGAAGCAATCCTACAAAACACTTCATTTTGGTATTTTCGAAGTCAAATGGCACTATAAACGTGTTATAGAAAACAACAACCCTAGAACGAATGAGAGTTGGTAATGGTTAATTCTTTTGCAACTCGTGAGACTTTTCAAAAAGAGAGAATGAGTGAATCGATGAAAGCGCACTTCCACATTACAGTGGGATAAATTATAGAGTTTTTGAACACTAACGAATGTGATTTTCTGAAAAAAAAAAAAACGTAAAGTTTTCTTGGTCACGAAGCAATCCTACAAAACACTTCATTTTGGTTTTTTCGAAGTCAAATGGCACTATAAACGTGTTATAGAAAACAACAACCCTAGAACGAATGTGAATTGGTAATGGTTAACACTTTTGAAACTATTGAGACTTTTCAAAAAGAGAGAATGAGTGAATCGATGAAAGTGCACTTCCACATTACAGTGGGATAAACTATTGAGTTTTTGAACACTAACGAATGTGATTTTCTGAAAAATAAAAAAAACGTAAAGTTTGCTAGGTCCCGAAGCAATCCTACAAAACACTTCATTTTGGTATATTCGAAGTCAAATGACACTATAAACGTGTTATAGAAAACAACAACCCTAGAACGAATGTGAGTTGGTAATGGTTAATTCTTTTGCAACTCGTGAGACTTTTCAAAAAGAGAGAATGAGTGAATCGATGAAAGTGCACTTCCACATTACAGTGGGATAAACTATAGAGTTTTTGAACACTAACGAATGTGATTTTCTGAAAAAAAAAAAAAAAAAAACGTAAAGTTTTCTTGGTCACGAAGCAATCCTACAAAACACTTCATTTTGGTATTTTCGAAGTCAAATGGCACTATAAACGTGTTATAGAAAACAACAACCCTAGAACTAATGTGAGTTAGTAATGGTTAACTCTTTTGCAACTCGTGAGACTTTTCAAAAAGAGAGAATGAGTGAATCGATGAAAGTGCACTTCAACATTACAGTGGGATAAACTATTGAGTTTTTGAACACTAACGAATGTGATTTTCTGAAAAATAAAAAAAACGTAAAGTTTGCTTGGTCACGAAGCAATCCTACAAAACACTTCATTTTGGTATTTTCGAAGTCAAATGGAACTATAAACGTGTTATAGAAAACAACAACCCTAGAACGAATGTGAATTGGTAATGGTTAACTCTTTTGCAACTCGTGAGACTTTTCAAAAAGAGAGAATGAGTGAATCGATGAAAGTGCACTTCCACATTACAGTGGGATAAACTATTGAGTTTTTGAACACTAACGAATTTGATTTTCTGAAAAATAAAAAAAACGTAAAGTTTGCTTGGTCACGAAGTAATCATACAAAACACTTCATTTTGGTATTTTCGAAGTCAAATGGAACTATAAACGTGTTATAGAAAACAACAACCCTAGAACGAATGTGAGTTGGTAATGGTTAACTCTTTTGCAACTCGTGAGACTTTTCAAAAAGAGTGAATGAGTGAATCGATGAAAGTGCACTTCCACATTACAGTGGGATAAACTATTGAGTTTTTGAACACTAACGAATGTGATTTTCTGAAAAATAAAAAAACGTAAAGTTTGCTTGGTCCCGAAGCAATCCTACAAAACACTTCATTTTGGTATTTTCGAAGTCAAATGGCACTATAAACGTGTTATAGAAAACAACAACCCTAGAACGAATGTGAGTTGGTAATGGTTAATTCTTTTGCAACTCGTGAGACTTTTCAAAAAGAGAGAATGAGTGAATCGATGAAAGTGCACTTCCACGTTACAGTGGGATAAACTATAGAGTTTTTTAACACTAACGAATGTGAATTTCTGAAAAAAAGAAAAAAAAAGTAAAGTTTTCTTGGTCACGAAGCAATCCTACAAAACACTTCATTTTGGTATTTTCGAAGTCAAATGGCACTGTAAACGTGTTATAGAAAACAACAACCCTAGAACGAATGTGAGTTGGTAATGGTTAATTCTTTTGCAACTCGTGAGACTTTTCAAAAAGAGAGAATGAGTGAATCGATGAAAGTGCACTTCCACATTACAGTGGGATAAACTATTGAGTTTTTGAACACTAACGAATGTGATTTTCTGAAAAATAAAAAAACGTAAAGTTTGCTAGGTCCCGAAGCAATCCTACAAAACACTTCATTTTGGTATTTTCGAAGTCAAATGGCACTATAAACGTGTTATAGAAAACAACAACCCTAGAACGAATGTGAGTTGGTAATGGTTAATTCTTTTGCAACTCGTGAGACTTTTCAAAAAGAGAGAATGAGTGAATCGATGAAAGTGCACTTCCACGTTATAGTGGGATAAACTATAGAGTTTTTTAACACTAACGAATGTGAATTTCTGAAAAAAAGAAAAAAAAAGTAGAGTTTTCTTGGTCACGAAGCAATCCTACAAAACACTTCATTTTGGTATTTTCGAAGTCAAATGGCACTATAAACGTGTTATAGAAAACAACAACCCTAGAACGAATGAGAGTTGGTAATGGTTAATTCTTTTGCAACTCGTGAGACTTTTCAAAAAGAGAGAATGAGTGAATCGATGAAAGCGCACTTCCACATTACAGTGGGATAAACTATAGGGTTTTTGAACACTAACGAATGTGATTTTCTGGAAAAAAAAAACGTAAAGTTTTCTTGGTCACGAAGCAATCCTACAAAACACTTCATTTTGGTTTTTTCGAAGTCAAATGGCACTATAAACGTGTTATAGAAAACAACAACCCTAGAACGAATGTGAATTGGTAATGGTTAACACTTTTGAAACTATTGAGACTTTTCAAAAAGAGAGAATGAGTGAATCGATGAAAGTGCACTTCCACATTACAGTGGGATAAACTATTGAGTTTTTGAACACTAACGAATGTGATTTTCTGAAAAATAAAAAAAACGTAAAGTTTGCTAGGTCCCGAAGCAATCCTACAAAACACTTCATTTTGGTATTTTCGAAGTCAAATGGCACTATAAACGTGTTATAGAAAACAACAACCCTAGAACGAATGTGAGTTGGTAATGGTTAATTCTTTTGCAACTCGTGAGACTTTTCAAAAAGAGAGAATGAGTGAATCGATGAAAGTGCACTTCCACATTACAGTGGGATAAACAATAGAGTTTTTGAACACTAACGAATGTGATTTTCTGAAAAAAAAAAAAACGTAAAGTTTTCTTGGTCACGAAGCAATCCTACAAAACACTTCATTTTGGTATTTTCGAAGTCAAATGGCACTATAAACGTGTTATAGAAAACAACAACCCTAGAACGAATGTGAATTGGTAATGGTTAACACTTTTGAAACTATTGAGACTTTTCAAAAAGAGAGAATGAGTGAATCGATGAAAGTGCACTTCCACATTACAGTGGGATAAACTATTGAGTTTTTGAACACTAACGAATGTGATTTTTTGAAAAATAAAAAAAAACGTAAAGTTTGCTTGGTCACGAAGCAATCCTACAAAACACTTCATTTTGGTATTTTCGAAATCAAATGGCATTATAAACGTGTTATAGAAAACAACAACCCTAGAACGAATGTGAGTTGGTAATGGTTAATTCCTTTGCAACTCGTGAGACTTTTCAAAAAGAGAGAATGAGTGTATCGATGAAAGTGCACTTCCACGTTACAGTGGGATAAACTATAGAGTTTTTTAACACTAACGAATGTGAATTTCTGAAAAAAAGAAAAAAAAAGTAAAGTTTACTTGGTCACGAAGCAATCCTACAAAACACTTCATTTTGGTATTTTCGAAGTCAAATGGCACTATAAACGTGTTATAGAAAACCACAACCCTAGAACGAATGTGAGTTGGTAATGGTTAATTCTTTTGCAACTCGTGAGACTTTTCAAAAAGAGAGAATGAGTGAATCGATGAAAGTGCACTTCCACATTACAGTGGGATAAACTATTGAGTTTTTTGAACACTAACGAATGTGATTTTCTGAAAAATAAAAAAACGTAAAGTTTGCTTGGTCCCAAAGCAATCCTACAAAACACTTCATTTTGGTATTTTCGAAGTCAAATGGCACTATAAACGTGTTATAGAAAACAACAACCGTAGAACGAATGTGAGTTGGTAATGGTTATTTCTTTTGCAACTCGTGAGACTTTTCAAAAAGAGAGAATGAGTGAATCGATGAAAGTGCACTTCCACGTTACAGTGGGATAAACTATAGAGTTTTTTAACACTAACGAATGTGAATTTCTGAAAAAAAGAAAAAAAAAGTAAAGTTTTCTTGGTCACGAAGCAATCCTACAAAACACTTCATTTTGGTATTTTCGAAGTCAAATGGCACTATAAACGTGTTATAGAAAACAACAACCCTAGAACGAATGAGAGTTGGTAATGGTTAATTCTTTTGCAACTCGTGAGACTTTTCAAAAAGAGAGAATGAGTGAATCGATGAAAGCGCACTTCCACATTACAGTGGGATAAATTATAGAGTTTTTGAACACTAACGAATGTGATTTTCTGAAAAAAAAAAAACGTAAAGTTTTCTTGGTCACGAAGCAATCCTACAAAACACTTCATTTTGGTTTTTTCGAAGTCAAATGGCACTATAAACGTGTTATAGAAAACAACAACCCTAGAACGAATGTGAATTGGTAATGGTTAACACTTTTGAAACTATTGAGACTTTTCAAAAAGAGAGAATGAGTGAATCGATGAAAGTGCACTTCCACATTACAGTGGGATAAACTATTGAGTTTTTGAACACTAACGAATCTGATTTTCTGAAAAATAAAAAAAACGTAAAGTTTGCTAGGTCCCGAAGCAATCCTACAAAACACTTCATTTTGGTATATTCGAAGTCAAATGACACTATAAACGTGTTATAGAAAACAACAACCCTAGAACGAATGTGAGTTGGTAATGGTTAATTCTTTTGCAACTCGTGAGACTTTTCAAAAAGAGAGAATGAGTGAATCGATGAAAGTGCACTTCCACATTACAGTGGGATAAACTATAGAGTTTTTGAACACTAACGAATGTGATTTTCTGAAAAAAAAAAAAAAAAAACGTAAAGTTTTCTTGGTCACGAAGCAATCCTACAAAACACTTCATTTTGGTATTTTCGAAGTCAAATGGCACTATAAACGTGTTATAGAAAACAACAACCCTAGAACTAATGTGAGTTGGTAATGGTTAACTCTTTTGCAACTCGTGAGACTTTTCAAAAAGAGAGAATGAGTGAATCGATGAAAGTGCACTTCAACATTACAGTGGGATAAACTATTGAGTTTTTGAACACTAACGAATGTGATTTTCTGAAAAATAAAAAAAACGTAAAGTTTGCTTGGTCACGAAGCAATCCTACAAAACACTTCATTTTGGTATTTTCGAAGTCAAATGGAACTATAAACGTGTTATAGAAAACAACAACCCTAGAACGAATGTGAATTGGTAATGGTTAACTCTTTTGCAACTCGTGAGACTTTTCAAAAAGAGAGAATGAGTGAATCGATGAAAGTGCACTTCCACATTACAGTGGGATAAACTATTGAGTTTTTAAACACTAACGAATTTGATTTTCTGAAAAATAAAAAAAACGTAAAGTTTGCTTGGTCACGAAGTAATCATACAAAACACTTCATTTTGGTATTTTCGAAGTCAAATGGAACTATAAACGTGTTATAGAAAACAACAACCCTAGAACGAATGTGAGTTGGTAATGGTTAACTCTTTTGCAACTCGTGAGACTTTTCAAAAAGAGTGAATGAGTGAATCGATGAAAGTGCACTTCCACATTACAGTGGGATAAACTATTGAGTTTTTGAACACTAACGAATGTGATTTTCTGAAAAATAAAAAAACGTAAAGTTTGCTTGGTCCCGAAGCAATCCTACAAAACACTTCATTTTGGTATTTTCGAAGTCAAATGGCACTATAAACGTGTTATAGAAAACAACAACCCTAGAACGAATGTGAGTTGGTAATGGTTAATTCTTTTGCAACTCGTGAGACTTTTCAAAAAGAGAGAATGAGTGAATCGATGAAAGTGCACTTCCACGTTACAGTGGGATAAACTATAGAGTTTTTTAACACTAACGAATGTGAATTTCTGAAAAAAAGAAAAAAA
Organism: Galeopsis tetrahit; assembly: GCA_963675135.1. Lineage (NCBI taxonomy): Eukaryota > Viridiplantae > Streptophyta > Magnoliopsida > Lamiales > Lamiaceae > Galeopsis > Galeopsis tetrahit. Next base: position 40,501,056 of record OY776122.1, read on the forward strand.
AAGTAAAGTTTTCTTGGTCACGAAGCAATCCTACAAAACACTTCATTTTGGTATTTTCGAAGTCAAATGGCACTGTAAACGTGTTATAGAAAACAACAACCCTAGAACGAATGTGAGTTGGTAATGGTTAATTCTTTTGCAACTCGTGAGACTTTTCAAAAAGAGAGAATGAGTGAATCGATGAAAGTGCACTTCCACATTACAGTGGGATAAACTATTGAGTTTTTGAACACTAACGAATGTGATTTTCTGAAAAATAAAAAAACGTAAAGTTTGCTAGGTCCCGAAGCAATCCTACAAAACACTTCATTTTGGTATTTTCGAAGTCAAATGGCACTATAAACGTGTTATAGAAAACAACAACCCTAGAACGAATGTGAGTTGGTAATGGTTAATTCTTTTGCAACTCGTGAGACTTTTCAAAAAGAGAGAATGAGTGAATCGATGAAAGTGCACTTCCACGTTATAGTGGGATAAACTATAGAGTTTTTTAACACTAACGAATGTGAATTTCTGAAAAAAAGAAAAAAAAAGTAGAGTTTTCTTGGTCACGAAGCAATCCTACAAAACACTTCATTTTGGTATTTTCGAAGTCAAATGGCACTATAAACGTGTTATAGAAAACAACAACCCTAGAACGAATGAGAGTTGGTAATGGTTAATTCTTTTGCAACTCGTGAGACTTTTCAAAAAGAGAGAATGAGTGAATCGATGAAAGCGCACTTCCACATTACAGTGGGATAAACTATAGGGTTTTTGAACACTAACGAATGTGATTTTCTGGAAAAAAAAAACGTAAAGTTTTCTTGGTCACGAAGCAATCCTACAAAACACTTCATTTTGGTTTTTTCGAAGTCAAATGGCACTATAAACGTGTTATAGAAAACAACAACCCTAGAACGAATGTGAATTGGTAATGGTTAACACTTTTGAAACTATTGAGACTTTTCAAAAAGAGAGAATGAGTGAATCGATGAAAGTGCACTTCCACATTACAGTGGGATAAACTATTGAGTTTTTGAACACTAACGAATGTGATTTTCTGAAAAATAAAAAAAACGTAAAGTTTGCTAGGTCCCGAAGCAATCCTACAAAACACTTCATTTTGGTATTTTCGAAGTCAAATGGCACTATAAACGTGTTATAGAAAACAACAACCCTAGAACGAATGTGAGTTGGTAATGGTTAATTCTTTTGCAACTCGTGAGACTTTTCAAAAAGAGAGAATGAGTGAATCGATGAAAGTGCACTTCCACATTACAGTGGGATAAACAATAGAGTTTTTGAACACTAACGAATGTGATTTTCTGAAAAAAAAAAAAACGTAAAGTTTTCTTGGTCACGAAGCAATCCTACAAAACACTTCATTTTGGTATTTTCGAAGTCAAATGGCACTATAAACGTGTTATAGAAAACAACAACCCTAGAACGAATGTGAATTGGTAATGGTTAACACTTTTGAAACTATTGAGACTTTTCAAAAAGAGAGAATGAGTGAATCGATGAAAGTGCACTTCCACATTACAGTGGGATAAACTATTGAGTTTTTGAACACTAACGAATGTGATTTTCTGAAAAATAAAAAAAAACGTAAAGTTTGCTTGGTCACGAAGCAATCCTACAAAACACTTCATTTTGGTATTTTCGAAATCAAATGGCATTATAAACGTGTTATAGAAAACAACAACCCTAGAACGAATGTGAGTTGGTAATGGTTAATTCCTTTGCAACTCGTGAGACTTTTCAAAAAGAGAGAATGAGTGTATCGATGAAAGTGCACTTCCACGTTACAGTGGGATAAACTATAGAGTTTTTTAACACTAACGAATGTGAATTTCTGAAAAAAAGAAAAAAAAAGTAAAGTTTACTTGGTCACGAAGCAATCCTACAAAACACTTCATTTTGGTATTTTCGAAGTCAAATGGCACTATAAACGTGTTATAGAAAACCACAACCCTAGAACGAATGAGAGTTGGTAATGGTTAATTCTTTTGCAACTCGTGAGACTTTTCAAAAAGAGAGAATGAGTGAATCGATGAAAGCGCACTTCCACATTACAGTGGGATAAACTATAGAGTTTTTGAACACTAACGAATGTGATTTTCTGAAAAAAAAAAACGTAAAGTTTTCTTGGTCACGAAGCAATCCTAAAAAACACTTCATTTTGGTATTTTCGAAGTCAAATGGCACTATAAACGTGTTATAGAAAACAACAACCCTAGAACGAATGTGAATTGGTAATGGTTAACACTTTTGAAACTATTGAGACTTTTCAAAAAGAGAGAATGAGTGAATCGATGAAAGTGCACTTCCACATTACAGTGGGATAAACTATTGAGTTTTTGAACACTAACGAATGTGATTTTCTGAAAAATAAAAAAAACGTAAAGTTTGCTAGGTCCCGAAGCAATCCTACAAAACACTTCATTTTGGTATTTTCGAAGTCAAATGGCACTATAAACGTGTTATAGAAAACAACAACCCTAGAACGAATGTGAGTTGGTAATGGTTAATTCTTTTGCAACTCGTGAGACTTTTCAAAAAGAGAGAATGAGTGAATCGATGAAAGTGCACTTCCACGTTACAGTGGGATAAACTATAGAGTTTTTTAACACTAACGAATGTGAATTTCTGAAAAAAAGAAAAAAAAAGTAAAGTTTTCTTGGTCACGGAGCAATCCTACAAAACACTTCATTTTGGTATTTTCGAAGTCAAATGGCACTATAAACGTGTTATAGAAAACAACAACCCTAGAACGAATGAGAGTTGGTAATGGTTAATTCTTTTGCAACTCGTGAGACTTTTCAAAAAGAGAGAATTAGTGAATCGATGAAAGTGCACTTCCACATTACAGTGGGATAAACTATAGAGTTTTTGAACACTAACGAATGTGATTTTCTGAAAAAAAAAAAAAACGTAAAGTTTTCTTGGTCACGAAGCAATCCTACAAAATACTTCATTTTGGTATTTTCGAAGTCAAATGGCACTATAAACGTGTTATAGAAAACAACAACCCTAGAACGAATGTGAGTTGGTAATGGTTAATTCCTTTGCAACTCGTGAGACTTTTCAAAAAGAGAGAATGAGTGTATCGATGAAAGTGCACTTCCACATTACAGTGGTATAAACTATAGAGTTTTTGAACACTAAAGAATGTGATTTCCTATAAAAAAAAAACAAACGTAAAGTTTTCTTGGTCACGGAGCAATCCTACAAAACACTTCATTTTGGTATTTTCGAAGTCAAATGGCACTATAAACGTGTTATAGAAAACAACAACCCTAAAACGAATGTGAATTGGTAATGGTTAACACTTTTGAAACTATTGAGACTTTTCAAAAAGAGAGAATGAGTGAATCGATGAAAGTGCACTTCCACATTACAGTGGGATAAACTATTGAGTTTTTGAACACTAACGAATGTGATTTTCTGAAAAATAAAAAAAACGTAAAGTTTGCTAGGTCCCGAAGCAATCCTACAAAACACTTCATTTTGGTATTTTCGAAGTCAAATGGCACTATAAACGTGTTATAGAAAACAACAACCCTAGAACGAATGTGAGTTGGTAATGGTTAATTCTTTTGCAACTCGTGAGACTTTTCAAAAAGAGAGAATGAGTGAATCGATGAAAGTGCACTTCCACGTTACAGTGGGATAAACTATAGAGTTTTTTAACACTAACGAATGTGAATTTCTGAAAAAAAGAAAAAAAAAGTAAAGTTTTCTTGGTCACGGAGCAATCCTACAAAACACTTCATTTTGGTATTTTCGAAGTCAAATGGCACTATAAACGTGTTATAGAAAACAACAACCCTAGAACGAATGAGAGTTGGTAATGGTTAATTCTTTTGCAACTCGTGTGACTTTTCAAAAAGAGAGAATTAGTGAATCGATGAAAGTGCACTTCCACATTACAGTGGGATAAACTATAGAGTTTTTGAACACTAACGAATGTGATTTTCTGAAAAAAAAAAAAACGTAAAGTTTTCTTGGTCAAGAAGCAATCCTACAAAATACTTCATTTTGGTATTTTCGAAGTCAAATGGCACTATAAACGTGTTATAGAAAACAACAACCCTAGAACGAATGTGAGTTGGTAATGGTTAATTCCTTTGTAACTCGTGAGACTTTTCAAAAAGAGAGAATGAGTGTATCGATGAAAGTGCACTTCCACATTACAGTGGTATAAACTATAGAGTTTTTGAACACTAAAGAATGTGATTTTCTATAAAAAAAAAAACAAACGTAAAGTTTTCTTGGTCACGGAGCAATCCTACAAAACACTTCATTTTGGTATTTTCGAAGTCAAATGGCACTATAAACGTGTTATAGAAAACAACAACCCTAAAACGAATGTGAATTGGTAATGGTTAACACTTTTGAAACTATTGAGACTTTTCAAAAAGAGAGAATGAGTGAATCGATGAAAGTGCACTTCCACATTACAGTGGGATAAACTATAGAGTTTTTGAACACTAACGAATGTGATTTTCTAAAAAATAAAAAAAACGTAAAGTTTGCTTGGTCACGAAGCAATCCTACAAAACACTTCATTTTGGTATTTTCGAAGTCAAATGGAACTATAAACGTGTTATAGAAAACAACAACCCTAGAACGAATGTGAGTTGGTAATGGTTAACTCTTTTGCAACTCGTGAGACTTTTCAAAAAGAGAGAATGAGTGAATCGATGAAAGTGCACTTCCACATTACAGTGGGATAAACTATTGAGTTTTTGAACACTAACGAATGTGATTTTCTGAAAAATAAAAAAACGTAAAGTTTGCTTGGTCCCGAAGCAATCCTACAAAACATTTCATTTTGGTATTTTCGAAGTCAAATGGCACTATAAACGTGTTATAGAAAACAACAACCCTAGAACGAATGTGAGTTGGTAATGGTTAATTCCTTTGCAACTCGTGAGACTTTTCAAAAAGAGAGAATGAGTGTATCGATGAAAGTGCACTTCCACGTTACAGTGGGATAAACTATAGAGTTTTTTAACACTAACGAATGTGAATTTCTGAAAAAAAGAAAAAAAAAGTAAAGTTTTCTTGGTCACGGAGCAATCCTACAAAACACTTCATTTTGGTATTTTCGAAGTCAAATGGCACTATAAACGTGTTATAGAAAACAACAACCCTAGAACGAATGAGAGTTGGTAATGGTTAATTCTTTTGCAACTCGTGAGACTTTTCAAAAAGTGAGAATTAGTGAATGGATGAAAGTGCACTTCCACATTACAGTGGGATAAACTATAGAGTTTTTGAACACTAACGAATGTGATTTTCTGAAAAATAAAAAAAAACGTAAAGTTTGCTTGGTCACGAAGCAATCCTACAAAACACTTCATTTTGGTATTTTCGAAATCAAATGGCATTACAAACGTGTTATAGAAAACAACAACCCTAGAACGAATGTGAGTTGGTAATGGTTAATTCCTTTGCAACTCGTGAGACTTTTCAAAAAGAGAGAATGAGTGTATCGATGAAAGTGCACTTCCACGTTACAGTGGGATAAACTATAGAGTTTTTTAACACTAACGAATGTGAATTTCTGAAAAAAAGAAAAAAAAAGTAAAGTTTTCTTGGTCACGAAGCAATCCTACAAAACACTTCATTTTGGTATTTTCGAAGTAAAATGGCACTATAAACGTGTTATAGAAAACCACAACCCTAGAACGAATGAGAGTTGGTAATGGTTAATTCTTTTGCAACTCGTGAGACTTTTCAAAAAGAGAGAATGAGTGAATCGATGAAAGCGCACTTCCACATTACAGTGGGATAAACTATAGAGTTTTTGAACACTAACGAATGTGATTTTCTGAAAAAAAAAAAACGTAAAGTTTTCTTGGTCACGAAGCAATCCTAAAAAACACTTCATTTTGGTATTTTCGAAGTCAAATGGCACTATAAACGTGTTATAGAAAACAACAACCCTAGAACGAATGTGAATTGGTAATGGTTAACACTTTTGAAACTATTGAGACTTTTCAAAAAGAGAGAATGAGTGAATCGATGAAAGTGCACTTCCACATTACAGTGGGATAAACTATTGAGTTTTTGAACACTAACGAATGTGATTTTCTGAAAAATAAAAAAAACGTAAAGTTTGCTAGGTCCCGAAGCAATCCTACAAAACACTTCATTTTGGTATTTTCGAAGTCAAATGGCACTATAAACGTGTTATAGAAAACAACAACCCTAGAACGAATGTGAGTTGGTAATGGTTAATTCTTTTGCAACTCGTGAGACTTTTCAAAAAGAGAGAATGAGTGAATCGATGAAAGTGCACTTCCACATTACAGTGGGATAAACAATAGAGTTTTTGAACACTAACGAATGTGATTTTCTGAAAAAAAAAAAAAACGTAAAGTTTTCTTGGTCACGAAGCAATCCTACAAAACACTTCATTTTGGTATTTTCGAAGTCAAATGGCACTATAAACGTGTTATAGAAAACAACAACCCTAGAACGAATGTGAATTGGTAATGGTTAACACTTTTGAAACTATTGAGACTTTTCAAAAAGAGAGAATGAGTGAATCGATGAAAGTGCACTTCCACATTACAGTGGGATAAACTATTGAGTTTTTGAACACTAACGAATGTGATTTTCTGAAAAATAAAAAAAAACGTAAAGTTTGCTTGGTCACGAAGCAATCCTACAAAACACTTCATTTTGGTATTTTCGAAATCAAATGGCATTATAAACGTGTTATAGAAAACAACAACCCTAGAACGAATGTGAGTTGGTAATGGTTAATTCCTTTGCAACTCGTGAGACTTTTCAAAAAGAGAGAATGAGTGTATCGATGAAAGTGCACTTCCACGTTACAGTGGGATAAACTATAGAGTTTTTTAACACTAACGAATGTGAATTTCTGAAAAAAAGAAAAAAAAAGTAAAGTTTACTTGGTCACGAAGCAATCCTACAAAACACTTCATTTTGGTATTTTCGAAGTCAAATGGCACTATAAACGTGTTATAGAAAACCACAACCCTAGAACGAATGAGAGTTGGTAATGGTTAATTCTTTTGCAACTCGTGAGACTTTTCAAAAAGAGAGAATGAGTGAATCGATGAAAGCGCACTTCCACATTACAGTGGGATAAACTATAGAGTTTTTGAACACTAACGAATGTGATTTTCTGAAAAAAAAAAACGTAAAGTTTTCTTGGTCACGAAGCAATCCTAAAAAACACTTCATTTTGGTATTTTCGAAGTCAAATGGCACTATAAACGTGTTATAGAAAACAACAACCCTAGAACGAATGTGAATTGGTAATGGTTAACACTTTTGAAACTATTGAGACTTTTCAAAAAGAGAGAATGAGTGAATCGATGAAAGTGCACTTCCACATTACAGTGGGATAAACTATTGAGTTTTTGAACACTAACGAATGTGATTTTCTGAAAAATAAAAAAAACGTAAAGTTTGCTAGGTCCCGAAGCAATCCTACAAAACACTTCATTTTGGTATTTTCGAAGTCAAATGGCACTATAAACGTGTTATAGAAAACAACAACCCTAGAACGAATGTGAGTTGGTAATGGTTAATTCTTTTGCAACTCGTGAGACTTTTCAAAAAGAGAGAATGAGTGAATCGATGAAAGTGCACTTCCACGTTACAGTGGGATAAACTATAGAGTTTTTTAACACTAACGAATGTGAATTTCTGAAAAAAAGAAAAAAAAAGTAAAGTTTTCTTGGTCACGGAGCAATCCTACAAAACACTTCATTTTGGTATTTTCGAAGTCAAATGGCACTATAAACGTGTTATAGAAAACAACAACCCTAGAACGAATGAGAGTTGGTAATGGTTAATTCTTTTGCAACTCGTGAGACTTTTCAAAAAGAGAGAATTAGTGAATCGATGAAAGTGCACTTCCACATTACAGTGGGATAAACTATAGAGTTTTTGAACACTAACGAATGTGATTTTCTGAAAAAAAAAAAAAACGTAAAGTTTTCTTGGTCACGAAGCAATCCTACAAAATACTTCATTTTGGTATTTTCGAAGTCAAATGGCACTATAAACGTGTTATAGAAAACAACAACCCTAGAACGAATGTGAGTTGGTAATGGTTAATTCCTTTGCAACTCGTGAGACTTTTCAAAAAGAGAGAATGAGTGTATCGATGAAAGTGCACTTCCACATTACAGTGGTATAAACTATAGAGTTTTTGAACACTAAAGAATGTGATTTCCTATAAAAAAAAAACAAACGTAACGTTTTCTTGGTCACGGAGCAATCCTACAAAACACTTCATTTTGGTATTTTCGAAGTCAAATGGCACTATAAACGTGTTATAGAAAACAACAACCCTAAAACGAATGTGAATTGGTAATGGTTAACACTTTTGAAACTATTGAGACTTTTCAAAAAGAGAGAATGAGTGAATCGATGAAAGTGCACTTCCACATTACAGTGGGATAAACTATTGAGTTTTTGAACACTAACGAATGTGATTTTCTGAAAAATAAAAAAAACGTAAAGTTTGCTAGGTCCCGAAGCAATCCTACAAAACACTTCATTTTGGTATTTTCGAAGTCAAATGGCACTATAAACGTGTTATAGAAAACAACAACCCTAGAACGAATGTGAGTTGGTAATGGTTAATTCTTTTGCAACTCGTGAGACTTTTCAAAAAGAGAGAATGAGTGAATCGATGAAAGTGCACTTCCACGTTACAGTGGGATAAACTATAGAGTTTTTTAACACTAACGAATGTGAATTTCTGAAAAAAAGAAAAAAAAAGTAAAGTTTTCTTGGTCACGGAGCAATCCTACAAAACACTTCATTTTGGTATTTTCGAAGTCAAATGGCACTATAAACGTGTTATAGAAAACAACAACCCTAGAACGAATGAGAGTTGGTAATGGTTAATTCTTTTGCAACTCGTGTGACTTTTCAAAAAGAGAGAATTAGTGAATCGATGAAAGTGCACTTCCACATTACAGTGGGATAAACTATAGAGTTTTTGAACACTAACGAATGTGATTTTCTGAAAAAAAAAAAAACGTAAAGTTTTCTTGGTCAAGAAGCAATCCTACAAAATACTTCATTTTGGTATTTTCGAAGTCAAATGGCACTATAAACGTGTTATAGAAAACAACAACCCTAGAACGAATGTGAGTTGGTAATGGTTAATTCCTTTGCAACTCGTGAGACTTTTCAAAAAGAGAGAATGAGTGTATCGATGAAAGTGCACTTCCACATTACAGTGGTATAAACTATAGAGTTTTTGAACACTAAAGAATGTGATTTTCTATTAAAAAAAAAACAAACGTAAAGTTTTCTTGGTCACGGAGCAATCCTACAAAACACTTCATTTTGGTATTTTCGAAGTCAAATGACACTATAAACGTGTTATAGAAAACAACAACCCTAAAACGAATGTGAATTGGTAATGGTTAACACTTTTGAAACTATTGAGACTTTTCAAAAAGAGAGAATGAGTGAATCGATGAAAGTGCACTTCCACATTACAGTGGGATAAACTATAGAGTTTTTGAACACTAACGAATGTGATTTTCTAAAAAATAAAAAAAACGTAAAGTTTGCTTGGTCACGAAGCAATCCTACAAAACACTTCATTTTGGTATTTTCGAAGTCAAATGGAACTATAAACGTGTTATAGAAAACAACAACCCTAGAACGAATGTGAGTTGGTAATGGTTAACTCTTTTGCAACTCGTGAGACTTTTCAAAAAGAGAGAATGAGTGAATCGATGAAAGTGCACTTCCACATTACAGTGGGATAAACTATTGAGTTTTTGAAAACTAACGAATGTGATTTTCTAAAAAATAAAAAAACGTAAAGTTTGCTTGGTCCCGAAGCAATCCTACAAAACATTTCATTTTGGTATTTTCGAAGTCAAATGGCACTATAAACGTGTTATAGAAAACAACAACCCTAGAACGAATGTGAGTTGGTAATGGTTAATTCCTTTGCAACTCGTGAGACTTTTCAAAAAGAGAGAATGAGTGTATCGATGAAAGTGCACTTCCACGTTACAGTGGGATAAACTATAGAGTTTTTTAACACTAACGAATGTGAATTTCTGAAAAAAAGAAAAAAAAAGTAAAGTTTTCTTGGTCACGGAGCAATCCTACAAAACACTTCATTTTGGTATTTTCGAAGTCAAATGGCACTATAAACGTGTTATAGAAAACAACAACCCTAGAACGAATGAGAGTTGGTAATGGTTAATTCTTTTGCAACTCGTGAGACTTTTCAAAAAGTGAGAATTAGTGAATGGATGAAAGTGCACTTCCACATTACAGTGGGATAAACTATAGAGTTTTTGAACACTAACGAATGTGATTTTCTGAAAAATAAAAAAAAACGTAAAGTTTGCTTGGTCACGAAGCAATCCTACAAAACACTTCATTTTGGTATTTTCGAAATCAAATGGCATTACAAACGTGTTATAGAAAACAACAACCCTAGAACGAATGTGAGTTGGTAATGGTTAATTCTTTTGCAACTCGTGAGACTTTTCAAAAAGAGAGAATGAGTGTATCGATGAAAGTGCACTTCCACGTTACAGTGGGATAAACTATAGAGTTTTTTAACACTAACGAATGTGAATTTCTGAAAAAAAGAAAAAAAAAGTAAAGTTTTCTTGGTCACGAAGCAATCCTACAAAACATTTCATTTTGGTATTTTCGAAGTAAAATGGCACTATAAACGTGTTATAGAAAACCACAACCCTAGAACGAATGAGAGTTGGTAATGGTTAATTCTTTTGCAACTCGTGAGACTTTTCAAAAAGAGAGAATGAGTGAATCGATGAAAGCGCACTTCCACATTACAGTGGGATAAACTATAGAGTTTTTGAACACTAACGAATGTGATTTTCTGAAAAAAAAAAAACGTAAAGTTTTCTTGGTCACGAAGCAATCCTAAAAAACACTTCATTTTGGTATTTTCGAAGTCAAATGGCACTATAAACGTGTTATAGAAAACAACAACCCTAGAACGAATGAGAGTTGGTAATGGTTAATTCTTTTGCAACTCGTGAGACTTTTCAAAAAGAGAGAATTAGTGAATCGATGAAAGTGCACTTCCACATTACAGTGGGATAAACTATAGAGTTTTTGAACACTAACGAATGTGATTTTCTGAAAAAAAAAAAAAACGTAAAGTTTTCTTGGTCACGAAGCAATCCTACAAAATACTTCATTTTGGTATTTTCGAAGTCAAATGGCACTATAAACGTGTTATAGAAAACAACAACCCTAGAACGAATGTGAGTTGGTAATGGTTAATTCCTTTGCAACTCGTGAGACTTTTCAAAAAGAGAGAATGAGTGTATCGATGAAAGTGCACTTCCACATTACAGTGGTATAAACTATAGAGTTTTTGAACACTAAAGAATGTGATTTTCTATAAAAAAAAAACAAACGTAAAGTTTTCTTGGTCACGGAGCAATCCTACAAAACACTTCATTTTGGTATTTTCGAAGTCAAATGGCACTATAAACGTGTTATAGAAAACAACAACCCTAAAACGAATGTGAATTGGTAATGGTTAACACGTTTGAAACTATTGAGACTTTTCAAAAAGAGAGAATGAGTGAATCGATGAAAGTGCACTTCCACATTACAGTGGGATAAACTATAGAGTTTTTGAACACTAACGAATGTGATTTTCTAAAAAATAAAAAAAACGTAAAGTTTGCTTGGTCAAGAAGCAATACTACAAAACACTTCATTTTGGTATTTTCGAAGTCAAATGGAACTATAAACGTGTTATAGAAAACAACAACCCTAGAACGAATGTGAGTTGGTAATGGTTAACTCTTTTGCAACTCGTGAGACTTTTGAAAAAGAGAGAATGAGTGAATCGATGAAAGTGCACTTCCACATTACAGTGGGATAAACTATTGAGTTTTTGAACACTAACGAATGTGATTTTCTGAAAAATAAAAAAACGTAAAGTTTGCTTGGTCCCGAAGCAATCCTACAAAACATTTCATTTTGGTATTTTCGAAGTCAAATGGCACTATAAACGTGTTATAGAAAACAACAACCCTAGAACGAATGTGAGTTGGTAATGGTTAATTCTTTTGCAACTCGTGAGACTTTTCAAAAAGACAGAATGAGTGAATCGATGAAAGTGCACTTCCACATTACAATGGGATAAACTATTGAGTTTTTGAACACTAACGAATGTGATTTTCTGAAAAATAAAAAAACGTAAAGTTTGCTTGGTCCCGAAGCAATCCTACAAAACACTTCATTTTGGTATTTTCGAAGTCAAATGGCACTATAAACGTGTTATAGAAAACAACAACCCTAGAACGAATGTGAGTTGGTAATGGTTAATTCTTTTGCAACTCGTGACACTTTTCAAAAAGAGAGAATGAGTGAATCGATGAAAGTGCAATTCCACGTTACAGTGGGATAAACTATAGAGTTTTTTAACACTAACGAATGTGAATTTCTGAAAAAAAGAAAAAAAAAGTAAAGTTTTCTTGGTCACGAAGAAATCCTACAAAACACTTCATTTTGGTATTTTCGAAGTTAAATGGCACTATAAACGTGTTATAGAAAACAACAACCCTAGAACGAATGAGAGTTGGTAATGGTTAATTCTTTTGCAACTCGTGAGACTTTTCAAAAAGAGAGAATGAGTGAATCGATGAAAGCGCACTTCCACATTACAGTGGGATAAACTATAGAGTTTTTGAATACTAACGAATGTGATTTTCTGAAGAAAAAAAAAACGTAAAGTTTTCTTGGTCACGAAGCAATCCTACAAAACACTTCATTTTGGTTTTTTCGAAGTCAAATGGCACTATAAACGTGTTATAGAAAACAACAACCCTAGAACGAATGTGAATTGGTAATGGTTAACACTTTTGAAACTATTTAGACTTTTCAAAAAGAGAGAATGAGTGAATCGATGAAAGTGCACTTCCACATTACAGTGGGATAAACTATTGAGTTTTTGAACACTAACGAATGTGATTTTCTGAAAAATAAAAAAAACGTAAAGTTTGCTAGGTCCCGAAGCAATCCTACAAAACACTTCATTTTGGTATTTTCGAAGTCAAATGGCACTATAAACGTGTTATAGAAAACAACAACCCTAGAACGAATGTGAGTTGGTAATGGTTAATTCTTTTGCAACTCGTGAGACTTTTCAAAAAGAGAGAATGAGTGAATCGATGAAAGTGCACTTCCACATTACAGTGGGATAAACTATAGAGTTTTTGAACACTAACGAATGTGATTTTCTGAAAAAAAAAAAACGTAAAGTTTTCTTGGTCACGAAGCAATCCTACAAAACACTTCATTTTGGTATTTTCGAAGTCAAATGCCACTATAAACGTGTTATAGAAAACAACAACCCTAGAACGAATGTGAGTTGGTAATGGTTAACTCTTTTGCAACTCGTGAGACTTTTCAAAAAGAGAGAATGAGTGAATCGATGAAAGTGCACTTCAACATTACAGTGGGATAAACTATAGAGTTTTTTAACACTAACGAATGTGAATTTCTGAAAAAAAGAAAAAAAAAGTAAAGTTTTCTTGGTCACGGAGCAATCCTACAAAACACTTCATTTTGGTATTTTCGAAGTCAAATGGCACTATAAACGTGTTATAGAAAACAACAACCCTAGAACGAATGAGAGTTGGTAATGGTTAATTCTTTTGCAACTCGTGAGACTTTTCAAAAAGTGAGAATTAGTGAATGGATGAAAGTGCACTTCCACATTACAGTGGGATAAACTATAGAGTTTTTGAACACTAACGAATGTGATTTTCTGAAAAATAAAAAAAAACGTAAAGTTTGCTTGGTCACGAAGCAATCCTACAAAACACTTCATTTTGGTATTTTCGAAATCAAATGGCATTACAAACGTGTTATAGAAAACAACAACCCTAGAACGAATGTGAGTTGGTAATGGTTAATTCTTTTGCAACTCGTGAGACTTTTCAAAAAGAGAGAATGAGTGTATCGATGAAAGTGCACTTCCACGTTACAGTGGGATAAACTATAGAGTTTTTTAACACTAACGAATGTGAATTTCTGAAAAAAAGAAAAAAAAAGTAAAGTTTTCTTGGTCACGAAGCAATCCTACAAAACATTTCATTTTGGTATTTTCGAAGTAAAATGGCACTATAAACGTGTTATAGAAAACCACAACCCTAGAACGAATGAGAGTTGGTAATGGTTAATTCTTTTGCAACTCGTGAGACTTTTCAAAAAGAGAGAATGAGTGAATCGATGAAAGCGCACTTCCACATTACAGTGGGATAAACTATAGAGTTTTTGAACACTAACGAATGTGATTTTCTGAAAAAAAAAAAACGTAAAGTTTTCTTGGTCACGAAGCAATCCTAAAAAACACTTCATTTTGGTATTTTCGAAGTCAAATGGCACTATAAACGTGTTATAGAAAACAACAACCCTAGAACGAATGAGAGTTGGTAATGGTTAATTCTTTTGCAACTCGTGAGACTTTTCAAAAAGAGAGAATTAGTGAATCGATGAAAGTGCACTTCCACATTACAGTGGGATAAACTATAGAGTTTTTGAACACTAACGAATGTGATTTTCTGAAAAAAAAAAAAAACGTAAAGTTTTCTTGGTCACGAAGCAATCCTACAAAATACTTCATTTTGGTATTTTCGAAGTCAAATGGCACTATAAACGTGTTATAGAAAACAACAACCCTAGAACGAATGTGAGTTGGTAATGGTTAATTCCTTTGCAACTCGTGAGACTTTTCAAAAAGAGAGAATGAGTGTATCGATGAAAGTGCACTTCCACATTACAGTGGTATAAACTATAGAGTTTTTGAACACTAAAGAATGTGATTTTCTATAAAAAAAAAACAAACGTAAAGTTTTCTTGGTCACGGAGCAATCCTACAAAACACTTCATTTTGGTATTTTCGAAGTCAAATGGCACTATAAACGTGTTATAGAAAACAACAACCCTAAAACGAATGTGAATTGGTAATGGTTAACACGTTTGAAACTATTGAGACTTTTCAAAAAGAGAGAATGAGTGAATCGATGAAAGTGCACTTCCACATTACAGTGGGATAAACTATAGAGTTTTTGAACACTAACGAATGTGATTTTCTAAAAAATAAAAAAAACGTAAAGTTTGCTTGGTCAAGAAGCAATACTACAAAACACTTCATTTTGGTATTTTCGAAGTCAAATGGAACTATAAACGTGTTATAGAAAACAACAACCCTAGAACGAATGTGAGTTGGTAATGGTTAACTCTTTTGCAACTCGTGAGACTTTTGAAAAAGAGAGAATGAGTGAATCGATGAAAGTGCACTTCCACATTACAGTGGGATAAACTATTGAGTTTTTGAACACTAACGAATGTGATTTTCTGAAAAATAAAAAAACGTAAAGTTTGCTTGGTCCCGAAGCAATCCTACAAAACATTTCATTTTGGTATTTTCGAAGTCAAATGGCACTATAAACGTGTTATAGAAAACAACAACCCTAGAACGAATGTGAGTTGGTAATGGTTAATTCTTTTGCAACTCGTGAGACTTTTCAAAAAGACAGAATGAGTGAATCGATGAAAGTGCACTTCCACATTACAATGGGATAAACTATTGAGTTTTTGAACACTAACGAATGTGATTTTCTGAAAAATAAAAAAACGTAAAGTTTGCTTGGTCCCGAAGCAATCCTACAAAACACTTCATTTTGGTATTTTCGAAGTCAAATGGCACTATAAACGTGTTATAGAAAACAACAACCCTAGAACGAATGTGAGTTGGTAATGGTTAATTCTTTTGCAACTCGTGACACTTTTCAAAAAGAGAGAATGAGTGAATCGATGAAAGTGCAATTCCACGTTACAGTGGGATAAACTATAGAGTTTTTTAACACTAACGAATGTGAATTTCTGAAAAAAAGAAAAAAAAAGTAAAGTTTTCTTGGTCACGAAGAAATCCTACAAAACACTTCATTTTGGTATTTTCGAAGTTAAATGGCACTATAAACGTGTTATAGAAAACAACAACCCTAGAACGAATGAGAGTTGGTAATGGTTAATTCTTTTGCAACTCGTGAGACTTTTCAAAAAGAGAGAATGAGTGAATCGATGAAAGCGCACTTCCACATTACAGTGGGATAAACTATAGAGTTTTTGAATACTAACGAATGTGATTTTCTGAAGAAAAAAAAAACGTAAAGTTTTCTTGGTCACGAAGCAATCCTACAAAACACTTCATTTTGGTTTTTTCGAAGTCAAATGGCACTATAAACGTGTTATAGAAAACAACAACCCTAGAACGAATGTGAATTGGTAATGGTTAACACTTTTGAAACTATTTAGACTTTTCAAAAAGAGAGAATGAGTGAATCGATGAAAGTGCACTTCCACATTACAGTGGGATAAACTATTGAGTTTTTGAACACTAACGAATGTGATTTTCTGAAAAATAAAAAAAACGTAAAGTTTGCTAGGTCCCGAAGCAATCCTACAAAACACTTCATTTTGGTATTTTCGAAGTCAAATGGCACTATAAACGTGTTATAGAAAACAACAACCCTAGAACGAATGTGAGTTGGTAATGGTTAATTCTTTTGCAACTCGTGAGACTTTTCAAAAAGAGAGAATGAGTGAATCGATGAAAGTGCACTTCCACATTACAGTGGGATAAACTATAGAGTTTTTGAACACTAACGAATGTGATTTTCTGAAAAAAAAAAAACGTAAAGTTTTCTTGGTCACGAAGCAATCCTACAAAACACTTCATTTTGGTATTTTCGAAGTCAAATGCCACTATAAACGTGTTATAGAAAACAACAACCCTAGAACGAATGTGAGTTGGTAATGGTTAACTCTTTTGCAACTCGTGAGACTTTTCAAAAAGAGAGAATGAGTGAATCGATGAAAGTGCACTTCAACATTACAGTGGGATAAACTATTAAGTTTTTGAACACTAACGAATGTGATTTTCTGAAAAAAAAAAAAACGTAAAGTTTGCTTGGTCACGAAGCAATCCTACAAAACACTTCATTTTGGTATTTTCTAAGTCAAATGGAACTATAAACGTGTTATAGAAAACAACAACCCTAGAACGAATGTGAGTTGGTAATGGTTAACTCTTTTGCAACTCGTGAGACTTTTCAAAAAGAGAGAATGAGTGAATCGATGAAAGTGCACTTCCACATTACAGTGGGATAAACTATTGAGTTTTTGAACACTAACGAATTTGATTTTCTGAAAAATAAAAAAAACGTAAAGTTTGCTTGGTCACGAAGTAATCCTACAAAACACTTCATTTTGGTATTTTCGAAGTCAAATGGAACTATAAACGTGTTATAGAAAACAACAACCCTAGAACGAATGTGAGTTGGTAATGGTTAACTCT
Organism: Galeopsis tetrahit; assembly: GCA_963675135.1. Taxonomy (NCBI): domain Eukaryota; kingdom Viridiplantae; phylum Streptophyta; class Magnoliopsida; order Lamiales; family Lamiaceae; genus Galeopsis; species Galeopsis tetrahit. The sequence goes on from OY776122.1 coordinate 40,518,427, forward strand.
TTTGCAACTCGTGAGACTTTTCAAAAAGAGAGAATGAGTGAATCGATGAAAGTGCACTTCCACATTACAGTTGGATAAACTATTGAGTTTTTGAACACTAACGATTGTGATTTTCTGAAAAATAAAAAAACGTAAAGTTTGCTTGGTCCCGAAGCAATCCTACAAAACACTTCATTTTGGTATTTTCGAAGTCAAATGGCACTATAAACGTGTTATAGAAAACAACAACCCTAGAACGAATGTGAGTTGGTAATGGTTAATTCTTTTGTAACTCGTGAGACTTTTCAAAAAGAGAGAATGAGTGAATCGATGAAAGTTCACTTCCACATTACAGTGGGATAAACTATTGAGTTTTTGAACACTAACGAATTTGATTTTCTGAAAAATAAAAAAACGTAAAGTTTGCTTGGTCCCGAAGCAATTCTACAAAACACTTCATTTTGGTATATTCGAAGTCAAATGGCACTATAAACGTGTTATAGAAAACAACAACCCTAGAACGAATGTGAGTTGGTAATGGTTAATTCTTTTGCAACTCGTGAGACTTTTCAAAAAGAGAGAATGAGTGAATCGATGAAAGTTCACTTCCACATTACAGTGGGATAAACTATTGAGTTTTTGAACACTAACGAATTTGATTTTCTGAAAAATAAAAAAACGTAAAGTTTGCTTGGTCCCGAAGCAATTCTACAAAACACTTCATTTTGGTATATTCGAAGTCAAATGGCACTATAAACGTGTTATAGAAAACAACAACCCTAGAACGAATGTGAGTTGGTAATGGTTAATTCTTTTGCAACTCGTGAGACTTTTCAAAAAGAGAGAATGAGTGAATCGATGAAAGTGCACTTCCACATTACAGTGGGATAAACTATTGAGTTTTTGAACACTAACGAATGTGATTTTCTGAAAAATAAAAAAACGTAAAGTTTGCTTGGTCCCGAAGCAATCCTACAAAACACTTCATTTTGGTATTTTCGAAGTCAAATGTCACTATAAACGTGTTATAGAAAACAAGATACTCATTTGGTAAGGTATGTAAAATGTAGTTCTTGGCAAGACTGTCCAAATTGTTTTGTTTCATTTCTTCCGAAGTCAGTTCTGACCTTGGTTTAGGGACCAGTGCTCCAACTGGTTTGGATGGATCCAGAACTGCAGTATTTTCCACCATGATGACAATTGGTCCTTCAGTTACCACAGACACCATTAGATCATGGGTTGAGCTAAAGATGGCCTCCATCCTAAGCTTCCAGTAGTCATAATCTGCAATCTTGAACTTAGGCAGCTTGTTCACATTAGTGTCATCCATGTTTGATTAGACAAATAGGATCAGTAGTATAGCAGATAGATTTCAAGTATTCAGATAGTGACAAATATCAAGAAATGACAGCAAGATCAGTAAGATATCCCTCAAGATCTGTAAGGTTATCAAGAAACAGCAGTCCAAAGAACTACTGCTCTGATACCACTTGTTGGTCCCAAAGTTGAGTTAAGATTGAGTAAGCTAAGAAAGTCTAGAGGGGAGGGGTGAATAGACTTTCAAAAATCTTTCAAAATATCAGAATATGCAATGCGGAATTTAGTCTTCTTATGTACTGTACTGTGCTTACTCAGCTCAGATCAGTACTTTCAGAATAATATGGGCCTTACTAGTTTATACTCAACTTTTCTATAGATCTTTATCTTTGTAAATTCTTAATGTTCTTAGTTAAACAATTCAAACAAATATCAAACTGAAAATGTAAAGAACACAGAATTTTATAGTGGTTCGACAAATGTCTACATCCACTCTCACAATCCCAGTTGTGATGTTTTATTAACTCTTCCTTGAGTTTCTTGTGGCTTAAAGTCCCAAGATTAAGACTTTGATCTTATCGATTATACCACCAGGTATATCTTCGATCTACTAGTAATTCTACAAGTAACTAGCACACTTGTTTTACAAAATACAAACTTAAACTTTGAAAAGTAAAACTTCTCTTTGAATATCCTTTGATTTCTTCTCTCCAATTCAGTGGCTCTTCTCCTTCTTCAATCTCCTTCAACTCTGTGAGTTCTTCTTGTGCTCTGTAGACTTAGATTGCTTGTAAACGCTTTAAGATCAGTAGTCTTAGCAGTAGGAGATTACACAGTATTTATAGAACTTAGTATGACAGTTAGCAGTTTGTGAACTAACTCTCAACTAACTCTTAAACTGTTTTTGTAACTTCTTCTTGTAACCGACTTTGTAACTTCCTTCAACTTCCAAGTCAGCATATCTTCAATAAATCTTCAGTTACTCTTTAAATAAGCTTTCCAAACTTATTCTTCAATTTCACCAAATCAGCACAGTAACTTACTGTTCTGATTTTTACTCTTCTGATTTTTACTGTTCGGATTTTACTCTGCTGAGTCAGTCAGCACAGTAACTTAACACCTTTCAAAACTTCTCCAGATTTCTTCTCAGCTTCTCTTCAACTCTTCTTTGAAGTCTTCTTATTCTGAAGTAGTCTTCTGAGTCTTCTTAGTCTTCTTTAGTCTTCTGATCTTCTTCTAATCTATTCCTAATCTACTGTTCTGAACTTTACAATGCTGAATACAATAAAATACAACTTTACAAATATAAAACCTATCTATACATCAACTGAACTATATACAGATGAGTATTTCCAAGTCCTACACTATAAGCTATCTATACAATACAAAACATCAGCTTAGTTCCTAACAGTTCATATATCAGATCAGTAACCAATAAGATGAGTAACTACTAAGATCAGTAACTTACATATAAGACCAGTAAGCATATAAGATCAATAAGTATATCAGATCAGTAACTCAGATTTCAAATATCTCATATAAGATCACTAAAATTATTCTCAGTTTCCATACTCAGATCAGTAATCTTATTCCAATATTACTCAGTTAAGATCAGTAATTTTATCTTTAATATTACTTTATAAGATCAGTAAACTTACTTCAGTTAGCATTAAGATCAGTAATCTCAATTTAAGTTTCTCATCAGATTAGTAAGCTTAGATTCAGATGACTTATTTAAGATGACTTAGAACCACATATATCACTAACTTTAAGTTGCTTTTGGCCATCAAAACATACTTTCATCATCTAGAATATTGTTTCAAGGATTCATATCCCAACAATTTCCCCCTTTTTGATGAAGCCAAAACTACTTAAATGTTAATAAATCAGTAGTTAAGTATGTAGTCGATCATAACAGTTCATCAATTCAGAATTCATATCATATTCACAATCAAATCAGATATTTCACATATTACACATACTAACAGATTATGCAAAAAAAACAAAATATAGAAATAAAGATTAAGGATAGAAATGTTATCTTCTGAGCTTGTCCTTCATCTTCATTCTGTATCTTCAGATTCTGAATGCAACATACATCCTTGCCTTGATATCCATCATATGTTGATGATCAGATATTCCTTCTTCTTTAATAATCTCAGCAATTATGTTATTGATCTCCTTGTAATCAGGTTCTCCATTTTCCAATCTTGGAGGTTCCCAATTAGGTTCTTCAGGACACAAAATCTTTGTTCCAGCACGATTAGCAACCTGTGCTATGTCTTCCCAGAACTCTTGATCAATGTTCAGCATGAATTCTTCAAAATCAATAAATTCTGCTTCCTTGCTTGAATGATCACCAAACTTCTTCACAATGAAGTTTGCAATCTGCCACTTCTTCTTCAAATTCTTCCAGTATTCCATATGTTATGTCAAAACAATGAAATCCACAAAGTTTTCATCTTGAAAATCTTTGTCAAACTCTTTTCCTTCAGCTTTCTTTTGAGTATTCATCTTTCTCTTCAAAGCTGTAACTCGATTATCAAATCTTGTTTTCAAGAACTTGACATCCTTTTCTTTCTTCTTTTTCAACTTTGCTTCTTCACTTGAAATAACAGCTTTCATCTTGCTTTTTGATCTGGTAATTCTTCCAGCTTCTTCTTCTTGTTGTTCTTCATCAGACAAGACTAACTTCCTCTTCTTCTGAATCGAACTTTCAGCAATATCAGGTCTCTTCTCAACAATTTCTTGACCTTGTTGCTTCTGTTGCTTCCTTTGTTTCAGTTTTTCATTCAGAATAGCAATTTCAGCTTTTAATTCATCCTGACTCACAACCAACTGAGCTTGTTGTGACTGAGTTTGTTCCATCACTTTCCTTGTCTGACTGAGTTTGTTCCATCACTTTCCTTGTCTTATCTTCCCCCTTTTTGGCTTCATCATGCCACTCTTTCAAGGAAGATATGTGTTGCTCCAGCTTCTTATGCAACACTTGAGACAGATTCTTCTCTTGTACTCTATGAAGATCAAAAATTTTGGACATTGTATGCTCCATCACCTTTTCATAAGAGTGTTCAGAAGTCATCTTATTCATTCTCTCAGTAGCTTCGTGGAACATCTTTACAGCATCTTCCAATTTTGCTTGAAGTTCTGTATTCTGCTTTTTCAACATCTCAAAGTCTGAATTTTCAGATTCCTTTTCAATAGGACCTGTTCTGATTTGTTCTTGCACATCTTCAAGAATAATAGGATCAGCAGAGTGAATTGGAATGCTTTCCATCTCTTCAGCATTTACATCTTGATTCTCCAAAGCTTCTGTTTCTTCAATCACAACAGTGTTCTCAAACACCTCTGTTGCATTGTCAATAACTGTTGGCTCTGAGGCAGCTGTAGCAGACCTTCCTCTCCTTGGTCTAATACTGCTCGGATCATGCCTTGCCTTCGACCTAACTTCAGGTTGATTGTCCTCAGATTGGTACATTGAAGCTCCAGACTCTTGTGCTTCAAGCTCTTGAGATTGTTCCAAAGGGTTTTCTTGTTCAAACTGAACAGACTCCTTCTTCATCAAAAATTTCCCATGATGGAATTTCTTGGGATTACTCCAATATGGCTTTTTAACCAGCTGAGGAAGCAAGAAACTCAGCTTGCTTCCAAACCCTAATTTCGATTTAATCGAAAATTCCATGGTATCCTCATCGAACAAAACTTTGTCTTTTTCAGTCAGCAGCCTTTCCAAGAAGAATCCTTGCCAATCACCTTGAACTCTGTCGATGATTGCAGCCATAATTCTAATCTTGAAACTCGATAAGGCATCCTGGCTATGATGTTGCCCTAACAAGCATTTTCCAGCTATGTCCATCAAAAACTGCAGACCAGTAGGAAGAACATCCTTCTTCAGATTAGTCAATGTCTCTGTTTCAACACCTGACCACCTTCCTACACATTCCTTTTCCTCTCCAGCTTTGTAATTCATGATGTCTACTGGTCCTTGAGGCAAATCCAACATCACTTCTAGAATTTCCCTTGTGATAGTAACCTTATGCCCAGAAAGCATGGAGTGGACACCATTATTATCTCCTTTGAGCTGCAAATAAAATTCCATTGCTTCCGGTTCGTAGACATTCATGGGAGATGATTCCAGAAATTTTCGTAGCCCACACTCTTCGCACATAGTCAGAATGGCTTGATTTTCAGCACTGTGTCGGCCATTGAAATATACATCATTTTCCACAAAAATGCCCTTTTTGCGAATCCAGAAATTCGAATCGAATGTTCCTGCAACTTCGTTAGCTTCATTGATAATATTAATGGTTGCCATTTGAGAATTTTGTAGAAATCAGATTTTTCAGAAGTTATGAAGTTAAGAAATTTCCAGAAATGAACTCGTAAGAACGAAGACGATGAAGAGTGCTCGTTTTTGTTAAATTCAAAACCAATCTAGGGCTAGGATTGAATTAGATTGTCACAAAGAATGGTTGGGATTAAGTCTCGAAATTCGAGTTAAACAATAACTGTTCACATTCTAGTACCATCTTTTAATTTTTGGAGCCAACTTGTGTTTGATACATACACCACGGTTTTTAGGTTAGAAATAGAGGAGTGTACAAATCTTCTCTATTAGTAATCTAAAAATTTGAACAATTTTTGACTTAGAAAATTCTAAACCAAAAGACTGTTCTGATGCAAATCAGCACAATAGTTTCCAAAACTATTTCTCTTCATTTTCTTACTAGTATATAAAGAAAATTTTACTTATCTGGATCAGCTGAGTAATGTGATCAGCTGAGTAACCTTTTTAGAAATCAGATCAGTAGATGAATCAGCATAGTAGATCTCAGATCAGTAGATGGGTCAGCACAGTAATCCTCAGATTAGTACCCAAATTTCCTGATTTCACCTTTTTTATATCATCACAGTGATCCTCAGATAAGTACTGTGTCAGATCAGTAAATTTCTTGTAGACAGATTAGTAGTAAACAACTCTTTCTGTAGACAGATTAGTCAGTAATCAGATTAGTTCTGTAGAATAACTGAATTGTAATCAGATCAGTACTGTAGACAAAGAAACTTTGTAATCAGTACAGTTCTGTAGACAAGTCAATTCATTAATCAGAATAAATCTGTAGACTGCTATAGTCTGTAATCAGATCAGATTAGTAGACTTTCCAAATCTGTAATCAGATCAGTTCCCCCTTCAATGGAGAATTCCTCTTCTGTGCCTGTTTCACCTTGGTAGAAGTGTTAGTTCATGAGATATAAGTGTAAAACAGTACAGATTAGTAACAATATGTCTAATTTAATGATCACATCAAGGTTTATGCTAAAGTGACTTAATGATCTGAGTCAACAAAAGGATCTTTAAGAAATCACAGATTCCCCCTTAATGTATGTTCTCAGTGTCCCTCAGCTTTACCAGCTTCCTCATTGGGATGAAGGTCACTTTAGTAACCTTGTTACCTGTTTTAGTGATCTGACATAGGGTTGTCTCTTCTGACTTTTGAGTTTTGATGTACTGCCCTTAGTTTCTGCTTCATGTCCTTCTTGGTATAAGATCAGTACCTGAAATGTTAGCACAATTCTATATACAAACAGAATCCATATCTATCAATCCTAAACTAATGCACAATTCTCTGAATCTCACTTCAGCCAATGGTTTTGTAAAAATGTTAGCTCTTTGAATATCAGTATGAATCTTTTCCATTCTAATATTCTTCTTTTCAACATGATCCCTAATAAAATGATGCCTAATGTCAACATGTTTGCATCTAGTATGAAGAACGGGATTTTGTGTGATGGCAATGGCACTATTACTGTCACAATATATAGGTACATTAGATTCTACAACATTGTAGTCTCTGAGTTGTTGTATTAGCCAAAGAAGCTGACTACAACAACTACCTGCAGCCATATATTCTGCTTTAGTAGTAGAAGTTGCCACACTTGTTTGTTTCTTTGAAAACCATGAAATGAGCTTAGTTCCTAAGAATTGACATGAACCTGAAGTAGATTTTCTATCTATTTTGCAACCTCCAAAGTCCGAGTCTGAATAACCACTTAAAGATATATCATCATCTGCAGGATACCATAATCCTTGATTAATGGTCCCCTTTAGATATTTCAATATCCTTTTAGCAGCTTCCAGATGACTTTCCTTGGGGTTTGCTTGAAATCTTGCACATACTCCAACAGAAAAAGCAATATCAGGTCTGCTGGCAGTTAGATAGAGTAGAGAACCAATTAAAGCACGATAGTGAGGTTGGTCAGAAGACTTACCTCCTTCATCAGGATTCATTCTGTATGTAGGTTGCATGGGCACACCAACTGTCTTACAGGTTTTAATACCAAATTTATCTAGCAAATTCTTAGTATACTTTGCTTGATTTATAAAGATACCTTCTGAAGTTTGTTTTACTTGAAGACCAAGAAAATATGTCATTTCTCCCATCATAGACATTTTAAATTTACTTTGCATGAGTGTAGAAAAGCTTTCACTCAAGGTTTTGTTGGGTGATCCAAAGATAATATCATCCACATAAATTTGAACAAGTAATATATCATTACCTTCTTGTCTTCTAAACAAAGTTCTATCAACTTTGCCTTTTGTAAAACCATTTTCAAGTAAGAATAGAGAAAGAGTATCATACCATGCTCTTGGAGCTTGTTTCAATCCATAGAGTGCTTTCTTTAACCTGTATACTTGGTGACTATTCACTTCAAAACCAGGTGGTTGTTCCACATAAACTTCTTCAGCAAGTATACCATTCAAAAATGCACTTTTCACATCCATTTGATACACAGTAAATTTCATATGTGCAGCATAAGCAAGGAACAATCTTATAGCTTCTAGTCTAGCTACAGGGGCAAAAGTTTCATCATAATCAATACCCTCAGCTTGAGAGTAGCCCTGAGCAATTAATCTAGCTTTGTTTCTAACTACAAGATCATTTTCATCCCTTTTGTTCTTGAAAATCCACTTAGTGCCTACAACATTATGATTACATAGAACGAATGTGAGTTGGTAATGGTTAACTCTTTTGCAACTCGTGAGACTTTTCAAAAAGAGAGAATGAGTGAATCGATGAAAGTGCACTTCCACATTACAATGGGATAAACTATAGAGTTTTTGAACATTAACGAATGTGATTTTCTGAAAAATAAACAAAACGTAAAGTTTGCTTTGTCACCAAGAAAACCTACAAAAAACTTCATTTTGGTATTTTCGAGGTTAAATAGCACTATAAACGTGTTATAGAAAACAACAACCCTAGAACGAATGTGAATTGGTAATGGTTAACTCTTTTGAAACTATTGAGATTTTTCAAAAAAAAGAGAGAATGAGTGAATCGATGAAAGGGCTCTTCCACATTACAGTGGGATAAACTATAGAGTTTTTGAACACTAACGAATGTGATTTTCTGAAAAATAAACAAAACGTAAAGTTTGCTTTGTCACCATGCAAACCTACAAAAAACTTCATTTTGGTATTTTCGAGGTTAAATGACACTATAACCGTGTTATAGAAAACAACAACCCTAGAACGAATATGAGTTGGTAATGGTTAACTCTTTTGCAACTCGTTATACTTTTCAAAAACAGGGAATGAGTGAATCGATGAAACTGCAGTTCCACATTAGAGTGGGATAAACTGTAGAGTTTTTGAACACTAACGAATGTGATTTTCTGAAAAATAAACAAAACTTAAAGTTTGCTTGGTCACCAAGGAAACCTACAAAAAACTTCATTTTGGTATTTTCGAGGTTAAATTGCACTATAAACGTGTTATAGAAAACAACAACCCTAGAACGAATGTGAATTGGTAATGGTTAACTCTTTTGAAACTATTGAGACTTTTTTAAAAAAAAAAAAGAATGAGTGAATCGATGAAAGTGCACTTCCACATTACAGTGGGATAAACTATAGAGTTTTTGAACACTAACGAATGTGATTTTCTGAAAAATAAAAAAAACGTAAAGTTTGCTTCGTCACGAAGCAATCCTACAAAACACTTCATTTCGGTATTTTCGAAGTCAAATGGCACTATAAACGTGTTATAGAAAACAACCACCATAGAACGAATGTGAGTTGGTAATGGTTAACTCTTTTGCAACTCGTGAGACTTTTCAAAAAGAGAGAATGAGTGAATCGATGAAAGTGCACTTCCACATTACAATGGGATAAACTATAGAGTTTTTGAACATTAACGAATGTGATTTTCTGAAAAATAAACAAAACGTAAAGTTTGCTTTGTCACCAAGAAAACCTACAAAAAACTTCATTTTGGTATTTTCGAGGTTAAATAGCACTATAAACGTGTTATAGAAAACAACAACCCTAGAACGAATGTGAATTGGTAATGGTTAACTCTTTTGCAACTCGTGAGACTTTTCAAAAAGAGAGAATAAGTGAATCGATGAAAGTGCACTTCCACATTACAGTGGGATAAACTATAGAGTTTTTGAACACTAACGAATGTGATTTTCTGAAAAATAAAAAAAACGTAAAGTTTGCTTCGTCACGAAGCAATCCTACAAAACACTTCATTTCGGTATTTTCGAAGTCAAATGGCACTATACACGTGTTATAGAAAACAACCACCATAGAACGAATGTGAGTTGGTAATGGTTAACTCTTTTGCAACTCGTGAGACTTTTCAAAAAGAGGAATGAGTGAATCGATGAAAGTGCACTTCCACATTATAGTGGGATAAACTATAGAGTTTTTGAACACTAACGAATGTGATTTACTGAAAAATAAACAAAACGTAAAGTTTGCTTGGTCACCAACCAAACCTACAAAAAACTTCATTTTGGTATTTTCAAGGTTAAATGACACTATAAACGTGTTATAGAAAACAACAACCCTAGAACGAATGTGAATTGGTAATGGTTAAGTCTTTTGAAACTACTGAGACTTTTCAAAAAGAGAGAATGAGTGAATCGATGAAAGTGCACTTCCATATTACAGTGGGATAAACTATAGAGTTTTTGAACACTAACGAATGTGATTTTCTGAAAAATAAAAAAATGTAAAGTTTGCTTGGTCACGAAGCAATCCTACAAAACACTTCATTTCGGTATTTTCGAAGTCAAATGGCTCTATAAACGTGTTATAGAAAACAACAACCATAGAACGAATGTGAGTTGGTAATGGTTAACTCTTTTGCAACTCGTGAGACTTTTCAAAAAGAGAGAATGAGTGAATCGATGAAAGTACACTTCTACATTACAATGGGATAAACTATAGAGTTTTTGAACATTAACGAATGTGATTTTCTGAAAAATAAACAAAACGTAAAGTTTGCTTTGTCACCAAGAAAACCTACAAAAAACTTCATTTTGGTATTTTCGAGGTTAAATAGCACTATAAACGTGTTATAGAAAACAACAACCCTAGAACGAATGTGAATTGGTAATGGTTAACTCTTTTGCAACTCGTGAGACTTTTCAAAAAGAGAGAATAAGTGAATCGATGAAAGTGCACTTCCACATTACAGTGGGATAAACTATAGAGTTTTTGAACACTAACGAATGTGATTTTCTGAAAAATAAAAAAAACGTAAAGTTTGCTTCGTCACGAAGCAATCCTACAAAACACTTCATTTCGGTATTTTCGAAGTCAAATGGCACTATACACGTGTTATAGAAAACAACCACCATAGAACGAATGTGAGTTGGTAATGGTTAACTCTTTTGCAACTCGTGAGACTTTTCAAAAAGAGGAATGAGTGAATCGATGAAAGTGCACTTCCACATTATAGTGGGATAAACTATAGAGTTTTTGAACACTAACGAATGTGATTTACTGAAAAATAAACAAAACGTAAAGTTTGCTTGGTCACCAACCAAACCTACAAAAAACTTCATTTTGGTATTTTCAAGGTTAAATGACACTATAAACGTGTTATAGAAAACAACAACCCTAGAACGAATGTGAATTGGTAATGGTTAAGTCTTTTGAAACTACTGAGACTTTTCAAAAAGAGAGAATGAGTGAATCGATGAAAGTGCACTTCCATATTACAGTGGGATAAACTATAGAGTTTTTGAACACTAACGAATGTGATTTTCTGAAAAATAAAAAAATGTAAAGTTTGCTTGGTCACGAAGCAATCCTACAAAACACTTCATTTCGGTATTTTCGAAGTCAAATGGCTCTATAAACGTGTTATAGAAAACAACAACCATAGAACGAATGTGAGTTGGTAATGGTTAACTCTTTTGCAACTCGTGAGACTTTTCAAAAAGAGAGAATGAGTGAATCGATGAAAGTACACTTCTACATTACAATGGGATAAACTATAGAGTTTTTGAACATTAACGAATGTGATTTTCTGAAAAATAAACAAAACGTAAAGTTTGCTTTGTCACCAAGAAAACCTACAAAAAACTTCATTTTGGTATTTTCGAGGTTAAATAGCACTATAAACGTGTTATAGAAAACAACAACCCTAGAACGAATGTGAATTGGTAATGGTTAACTCTTTTGCAACTCGTGAGACTTTTCAAAAAGAGAGAATAAGTGAATCGATGAAAGTGCACTTCCACATTACAGTGGGATAAACTATAGAGTTTTTGAACACTAACGAATGTGATTTTCTGAAAAATAAAAAAAACGTAAAGTTTGCTTCGTCACGAAGCAATCCTACAAAACACTTCATTTCGGTATTTTCGAAGTCAAATGGCACTATAAACGTGTTATAGAAAACAACCACCATAGAACGAATGTGAGTTGGTAATGGTTAACTCTTTTGCAACTCGTGAGACTTTTCAAAAAGAGAGAATGAGTGAATCGATGAAAGTGCACTTCCACGTTACAATGGGATAAACTATAGAGTTTTTGAACATTAACGAATGTGATTTTCTGAAAAATAAACAAAACGTAAAGTTTGCTTTGTCACCAAGAAAACCTACAAAAAACTTCATTTTGGTATTTTCGAGGTTAAATAGCACTATAAACGTGTTATAGAAAACAACAACCCTAGAACGAATGTGAATTGGTAATGGTTAACTCTTTTGCAACTCGTGAGACTTTTCAAAAAGAGAGAATAAGTGAATCGATGAAAGTGCACTTCCACATTACAGTGGGATAAACTATAGAGTTTTTGAACACTAACGAATGTGATTTTCTGAAAAATAAAAAAAACGTAAAGTTTGCTTCGTCACGAAGCAATCCTACAAAACACTTCATTTCGGTATTTTCGAAGTCAAATGGCACTATAAACGTGTTATAGAAAACAACCACCATAGAACGAATGTGAGTTGGTAATGGTTAACTCTTTTGCAACTCGTGAGACTTTTCAAAAAGAGAGAATGAGTGAATCGATGAAAGTGCACTTCCACGTTACAATGGGATAAACTATAGAATTTTTGAACATTAACGAATGTGATTTTCTGAAAAATAAACAAAACGTAAAGTTTGCTTTGTCACCAAGAAAACCTACAAAAAACTTCATTTTGGTATTTTCGAGGTTAAATAGCACTATAAACGTGTTATAGAAAACAACAACCCTAGAACGAATGTGAATTGGTAATGGTTAACTCTTTTGCAACTCGTGAGACTTTTCAAAAAGAGAGAATAAGTGAATCGATGAAAGTGCACTTCCACATTACAGTGGGATAAACTATAGAGTTTTTGAACACTAACGAATGTGATTTTCTGAAAAATAAAAAAAACGTAAAGTTTACTTCGTCACGAAGCAATGCTACAAAACACTTCATTTCGGTATTTTCGAAGTCAAATGGCACTATACACGTGTTATAGAAAACAACCACCATAGAACGAATGTGAGTTGGTAATGGTTAACTCTTTTGCAACTCGTGAGACTTTTCAAAAAGAGGAATGAGTGAATCGATGAAAGTGCACTTCCACATTATAGTGGGATAAACTATAGAGTTTTTGAACATTAACGAATGTGATTTTCTGAAAAATAAACAAAACGTAAAGTTTGCTTTGTCACCAAGCAAACATACAAAAAACTTCATTTTGGTATTTTCGAGGTTAAATGACACTATAAACGTGTTATAGAAAACAACAACCCTAGAACATTTGTGAATTGGTTATGGTTAACTCTTTTGCAACTCGTGAGACTTTTCAAAAAGAGAGAATAAGTGAATCGATGAAAGTGCACTTCCACATTACAGTGGGATAAACTATAGAGTTTTTGAACACTAACGAATGTGATTTACTGAAAAATAAACAAAACGTAAAGTTTGCTTGGTCACCAACCAAACCTACAAAAAACTTCATTTTGGTATTTTCAAGGTTAAATGACACTATAAACGTGTTATAGAAAACAACAACCCTAGAACGAATGTGAATTGGTAATGGTTAACTCTTTTGAAACTACTGAGACTTTTCAAAAAGAGAGAATGAGTGAATCGATGAAAGTGCACTTCCATATTACAGTGGGATAAACTATAGAGTTTTTGAACACTAACGAATGTGATTTTCTAAAAAATAAAAAAAATGTAAAGTTTGCTTGGTCACGAAGCAATCCTACAAAACACTTCATTTCGGTATTTTCGAAGTCAAATGGCTCTATAAACGTGTTATAGAAAACAACAACCATAGAACGAATGTGAGTTGGTAATGGTTAACTCTTTTGCAACTCGTGAGACTTTTCAAAAAGAGAGAATGAGTGAATCGATGAAAGTACACTTCTACATTACAATGGGATAAACTATAGAGTTTTTGAACATTAACGAATGTGTTTTCTATAACACGTTTATAGTGCCATTTGACTTCGAAAATACCGAAATGAAGTGTTTTGTAGGATTGCTTCGTGACGAAGCAAACTTTACGTTTTTTTTATTTTTCAGAAAATCACATTCGTTAGTGTTCAAAAACTCTATAGTTTATCCCACTGTAATGTGGAAGTGCACTTTCATCGATTCACTCATTCTTTTTTTTTTTAAAAAAGTCTCAATAGTTTCAAAAGAGTTAACCATTACCAATTCACATTCGTTCTAGGGTTGTTGTTTTCTATAACACGTTTATAGTGCCATTTAACCTCGAAAATACCAAAATGAAGTTTTTTGTAGGTTTCCTTGGTGACCAAGCAAACTTTAAGTTTTGTTTATTTTTCAGAAAATCACATTCGTTAGTGTTCAAAAACTCTACAGTTTATCCCACTGTAATGTGGAACTGCAGTTTCATCGATTCACTCATTCCCTGTTTTTGAAAAGTATAACGAGTTGCAAAAGAGTTAACCATTACCAACTCATATTCGTTCTAGGGTTGTTGTTTTCTATAACACGGTTATAGTGTCATTTAACCTCGAAAATACCAAAATGAAGTTTTTTGTAGGTTTGCATGGTGACAAAGCAAACTTTACGTTTTGTTTATTTTTCAGAAAATCACATTCGTTAGTGTTCAAAAACTCTATAGTTTATCCCACTGTAATGTGGAAGAGCCCTTTCATCGATTCACTCATTCTCTCTTTTTTTTGAAAAATCTCAATAGTTTCAAAAGAGTTAACCATTACCAATTCACATTCGTTCTAGGGTTGTTGTTTTCTATAACACGTTTATAGTGCTATTTAACCTCGAAAATACCAAAATGAAGTTTTTTGTAGGTTTTCTTGGTGACAAAGCAAACTTTACGTTTTGTTTATTTTTCAGAAAATCACATTCGTTAATGTTCAAAAACTCTATAGTTTATCCCATTGTAATGTGGAAGTGCACTTTCATCGATTCACTCATTCTCTCTTTTTGAAAAGTCTCACGAGTTGCAAAAGAGTTAACCATTACCAACTCACATTCGTTCTATGGTGGTTGTTTTCTATAACACGTTTATAGTGCCATTTGACTTCGAAAATACCGAAATGAAGTGTTTTGTAGGATTGCTTCGTGACGAAGCAAACTTTACGTTTTTTTTATTTTTCAGAAAATCACATTCGTTAGTGTTCAAAAACTCTATAGTTTATCCCACTGTAATGTGGAAGTGCACTTTCATCGATTCACTCATTCTTTTTTTTTTTTAAAAAGTCTCAATAGTTTCAAAAGAGTTAACCATTACCAATTCACATTCGTTCTAGGGTTGTTGTTTTCTATAACACGTTTATAGTGCCATTTAACCTCGAAAATACCAAAATGAAGTTTTTTGTAGGTTTCCTTGGTGACCAAGCAAACTTTAAGTTTTGTTTATTTTTCAGAAAATCACATTCGTTAGTGTTCAAAAACTCTACAGTTTATCCCACTGTAATGTGGAACTGCAGTTTCATCGATTCACTCATTCCCTGTTTTTGAAAAGTATAACGAGTTGCAAAAGAGTTAACCATTACCAACTCATATCCGTTCTAGGGTTGTTGTTTTCTATAACACGGTTATAGTGTCATTTAACCTCGAAAATACCAAAATGAAGTTTTTTGTAGGTTTGCATGGTGACAAAGCAAACTTTACGTTTTGTTTATTTTTCAGAAAATCACATTCGTTAGTGTTCAAAAACTCTATAGTTTATCCCACTGTAATGTGGAAGAGCCCTTTCATCGATTCACTCATTCTCTCTTTTTTTTGAAAAATCTCAATAGTTTCAAAAGAGTTAACCATTACCAATTCACATTCGTTCTAGGGTTGTTGTTTTCTATAACACGTTTATAGTGCTATTTAACCTCGAAAATACCAAAATGAAGTTTTTTGTAGGTTTTCTTGGTGACAAAGCAAACTTTACGTTTTGTTTATTTTTCAGAAAATCACATTCGTTAATGTTCAAAAACTCTATAGTTTATCCCATTGTAATGTGGAAGTGCACTTTCATCGATTCACTCATTCTCTCTTTTTGAAAAGTCTCACGAGTTGCAAAAGAGTTAACCATTACCAACTCACATTCGTTCTATGGTGGTTGTTTTCTATAACACGTTTATAGTGCCATTTGACTTCGAAAATACCGAAATGAAGTGTTTTGTAGGATTGCTTCGTGACGAAGCAAACTTTACGTTTTTTTTATTTTTCAGAAAATCACATTCGTTAGTGTTCAAAAACTCTATAGTTTATCCCACTGTAATGTGGAAGTGCACTTTCATCGATTCACTCATTCTTTTTTTTTTTTAAAAAGTCTCAATAGTTTCAAAAGAGTTAACCATTACCAATTCACATTCGTTCTAGGGTTGTTGTTTTCTATAACACGTTTATAGTGCCATTTAACCTCGAAAATACCAAAATGAAGTTTTTTGTAGGTTTCCTTGGTGACCAAGCAAACTTTAAGTTTTGTTTATTTTTCAGAAAATCACATTCGTTAGTGTTCAAAAACTCTACAGTTTATCCCACTGTAATGTGGAACTGCAGTTTCATCGATTCACTCATTCCCTGTTTTTGAAAAGTATAACGAGTTGCAAAAGAGTTAACCATTACCAACTCATATTCGTTCTAGGGTTGTTGTTTTCTATAACACGGTTATAGTGTCATTTAACCTCGAAAATACCAAAATGAAGTTTTTTGTAGGTTTGCATGGTGACAAAGCAAACTTTACGTTTTGTTTATTTTTCAGAAAATCACATTCGTTAGTGTTCAAAAACTCTATAGTTTATCCCACTGTAATGTGGAAGAGCCCTTTCATCGATTCACTCATTCTCTCTTTTTTTTGAAAAATCTCAATAGTTTCAAAAGAGTTAACCATTACCAATTCACATTCGTTCTAGGGTTGTTGTTTTCTATAACACGTTTATAGTGTCATTTAACCTCGAAAATACCAAAATGAAGTTTTTTGTAAGTTTGGTTGGTGACCAAGCAAACTTTACGTTTTGTTTATTTTTCAGAAAATCACATTCGTTAGTGTTCAAAAACTCTATAGTTTATCCCAGTGTAATGTGGAAGTGCACTTTCATTTATTCACTCATTCTCTCTTTTTGAAAAGTCTCACGAGTTGTAAAAGAGTTAACCATTACCAACTCACATTCGTTCTAGGGTTGTTGTTTTCTATAACACGTTTATAGTGCCATTTGACTTTGAAAACACCAAAATGAAGTGTTTTGTAGGATTGCTTCGTGACCAACCGAACTTTACGTTTTTTTTATTTTTCAGAAAATCACATTCGTTTGTGTTCAAAAACTCTATAGTTTAACCCACTGTAATGTGGAAGTGCCCTTTCATCGATTCACTCATTCTTTTTTTTTTGTTAAAAGTCTCAATAGTTTCAAAAGAGTTAACCATTACCAATTCACATTCGTTCTAGGGTTGTTGTTTTCTATAACACGTTTATAGTGTCATTTAACCTCGAAAATACCAAAATGAAGTTTTTTGTAGGTTTGGTTGGTGACAAAGCAAACATTACGTTTTGTTTATTTTTCAGAAAATCACATTCGTTAATGTTCAAAAACTCTATAGTTTATCCCATTGTAATGTGGAAGTGCACTTTCATCGATTCACTCATTCTCTCTTTTTGAAAAGTCTCACGAGTTGCAAAAGAGTTAACCATTACCAATTCACATTCGTTCTAGGGTTGTTGTTTTCTATAACACGTTTATAGTGTCATTTAACCTTGAAAATACCAAAATGAAGTTTTTTGTAGGTTTTGTTGGTGACCAAACAAACTTTACGTTTTGTTTATTTTTCAGAAAATCACATTTGTTAGTGTTCAAAAACTCTATAGTTTATCTCACTGTAATGTGGAAGTGCATTTTCATCGATTCACTCATTCTCTCTTTTTGAAAAGTCTCACGAGTTGCAAAAGAGTTAACCATTACCAATTCACATTCGTTCTAGGGTTGTTGTTTTCTATAACACGTTTATAGTGCCATTTAACCTCGAAAATACCAAAATGAAGTTTTTTGTAGGGTTGCTTGGTGACAAAGCAAACTCTACGTTTTGTTTATTTTTTAGAAAATCACATTCGTTAGTGTTCAAAAACTCTATAGTTTATCCCACTGTAATATGGAAGTGCACTTTCATCGATTCACTCATTCTCTCTTTTTGAAAAGTCTCAGTAGTTTCAAAAGAGTTAACCATTACCAATTCACATTCGTTCTAGGGTTGTTGTTTTCTATAACACGTTTATAGTGTCATTTAACCTTGAAAATACCAAAATGAAGTTTTTTGTAGGTTTGCTTGGTGACAAAGCAAACTTTACGTTTTGTTTATTTTTCATAAAATCACATTCGTTAATGTTCAAAAACTCTATAGTTTATCCCACTGTAATGTGGAAGAGCCCTTTCATCGATTCACTCATTCTCTCTTTTTTTTGAAAAATCTCAATAGTTTCAAAAGAGTTAACCATTACCAATTCACATTCGTTCTAGGGTTGTTGTTTTCTATAACACGTTTATAGTGCTATTTAACCTCGAAAATACCAAAATGAAGTTTTTTGTAGGTTTTCTTGGTGACAAAGCAAACTTTACGTTTTGTTTATTTTTCAGAAAATCACATTCGTTAATGTTCAAAAACTCTATAGTTTATCCCATTGTAATGTGGAAGTGCACTTTCATCGATTCACTCATTCTCTCTTTTTGAAAAGTCTCACGAGTTGCAAAAGAGTTAACCATTACCAACTCACATTCGTTCTATGGTGGTTGTTTTCTATAACACGTTTATAGTGCCATTTGACTTCGAAAATACCGAAATGAAGTGTTTTGTAGGATTGCTTCGTGACGAAGCAAACTTTACGTTTTTTTTATTTTTCAGAAAATCACATTCGTTAGTGTTCAAAAACTCTATAGTTTATCCCACTGTAATGTGGAAGTGCACTTTCATCGATTCACTCATTCTTTTTTTTTTTTAAAAAGTCTCAATAGTTTCAAAAGAGTTAACCATTACCAATTCACATTCGTTCTAGGGTTGTTGTTTTCTATAACACGTTTATAGTGCCATTTAACCTCGAAAATACCAAAATGAAGTTTTTTGTAGGTTTCCTTGGTGACCAAGCAAACTTTAAGTTTTGTTTATTTTTCAGAAAATCACATTCGTTAGTGTTCAAAAACTCTACAGTTTATCCCACTGTAATGTGGAACTGCAGTTTCATCGATTCACTCATTCCCTGTTTTTGAAAAGTATAACGAGTTGCAAAAGAGTTAACCATTACCAACTCATATTCGTTCTAGGGTTGTTGTTTTCTATAACACGGTTATAGTGTCATTTAACCTCGAAAATACCAAAATGAAGTTTTTTGTAGGTTTGCATGGTGACAAAGCAAACTTTACGTTTTGTTTATTTTTCAGAAAATCACATTCGTTAGTGTTCAAAAACTCTATAGTTTATCCCACTGTAATGTGGAAGAGCCCTTTCATCGATTCACTCATTCTCTCTTTTTTTTGAAAAATCTCAATAGTTTCAAAAGAGTTAACCATTACCAATTCACATTCGTTCTAGGGTTGTTGTTTTCTATAACACGTTTATAGTGTCATTTAACCTCGAAAATACCAAAATGAAGTTTTTTGTAAGTTTGGTTGGTGACCAAGCAAACTTTACGTTTTGTTTATTTTTCAGAAAATCACATTCGTTAGTGTTCAAAAACTCTATAGTTTATCCCAGTGTAATGTGGAAGTGCACTTTCATTTATTCACTCATTCTCTCTTTTTGAAAAGTCTCACGAGTTGTAAAAGAGTTAACCATTACCAACTCACATTCGTTCTAGGGTTGTTGTTTTCTATAACACGTTTATAGTGCCATTTGACTTTGAAAACACCAAAATGAAGTGTTTTGTAGGATTGCTTCGTGACCAACCGAACTTTACGTTTTTTTTATTTTTCAGAAAATCACATTCGTTTGTGTTCAAAAACTCTATAGTTTAACCCACTGTAATGTGGAAGTGCCCTTTCATCGATTCACTCATTCTTTTTTTTTTGTTAAAAGTCTCAATAGTTTCAAAAGAGTTAACCATTACCAATTCACATTCGTTCTAGGGTTGTTGTTTTCTATAACACGTTTATAGTGTCATTTAACCTCGAAAATACCAAAATGAAGTTTTTTGTAGGTTTGGTTGGTGACAAAGCAAACATTACGTTTTGTTTATTTTTCAGAAAATCACATTCGTTAATGTTCAAAAACTCTATAGTTTATCCCATTGTAATGTGGAAGTGCACTTTCATCGATTCACTCATTCTCTCTTTTTGAAAAGTCTCACGAGTTGCAAAAGAGTTAACCATTACCAATTCACATTCGTTCTAGGGTTGTTGTTTTCTATAACACGTTTATAGTGTCATTTAACCTTGAAAATACCAAAATGAAGTTTTTTGTAGGTTTTGTTGGTGACCAAACAAACTTTACGTTTTGTTTATTTTTCAGAAAATCACATTTGTTAGTGTTCAAAAACTCTATAGTTTATCTCACTGTAATGTGGAAGTGCATTTTCATCGATTCACTCATTCTCTCTTTTTGAAAAGTCTCACGAGTTGCAAAAGAGTTAACCATTACCAATTCACATTCGTTCTAGGGTTGTTGTTTTCTATAACACGTTTATAGTGCCATTTAACCTCGAAAATACCAAAATGAAGTTTTTTGTAGGGTTGCTTGGTGACAAAGCAAACTCTACGTTTTGTTTATTTTTTAGAAAATCACATTCGTTAGTGTTCAAAAACTCTATAGTTTATCCCACTGTAATATGGAAGTGCACTTTCATCGATTCACTCATTCTCTCTTTTTGAAAAGTCTCAGTAGTTTCAAAAGAGTTAACCATTACCAATTCACATTCGTTCTAGGGTTGTTGTTTTCTATAACACGTTTATAGTGTCATTTAACCTTGAAAATACCAAAATGAAGTTTTTTGTAGGTTTGCTTGGTGACAAAGCAAACTTTACGTTTTGTTTATTTTTCATAAAATCACATTCGTTAATGTTCAAAAACTCTATAGTTTATCCCATTGTAATGTGGAAGTGCACTTTCATCGATTCACTCATTCTCTCTTTTTGAAAAGTCTCACGAGTTGCAAAAGAGTTAACCATTACCAATTCACATTCGTTCTAGGGTTGTTGTTTTCTATAACACGTTTATAGTGTCATTTAACCTTGAAAATACCAAAATGAAGTTTTTTGTAGGTTTTGTTGGTGACCAAACAAACTTTACGTTTTGTTTATTTTTCAGAAAATCACATTTGTTAGTGTTCAAAAACTCTATAGTTTATCTCACTGTAATGTGGAAGTGCATTTTCATCGATTCACCCATTCTCTCTTTTTGAAAAGTCTCACGAGTTGCAAAAGAGTTAACCATTACCAATTCACATTCGTTCTAGGGTTGTTGTTTTCTATAACACGTTTATAGTGCCATTTAACCTCGAAAATACAAAAATGAAGTTTTTTGTAGTGTTGCTTGGTGACAAAGCAAACTCTACGTTTTGTTTATTTTTTAGAAAATCACATTCGTTAATGTTCAAAAACTCTATAGTTTATCCCATTGTAATGTAGAAGTGTACTTTCATCGATTCACTCATTCTCTCTTTTTGAAAAGTCTCACGAGTTGCAAAAGAGTTAACCATTACCAACTCACATTCGTTCTATGGTTGTTGTTTTCTATAACACGTTTATAGAGCCATTTGACTTCGAAAATACCGAAATGAAGTGTTTTGTAGGATTGCTTCGTGACCAAGCAAACTTTACATTTTTTTATTTTTCAGAAAATCACATTCGTTAGTGTTCAAAAACTCTATAGTTTATCCCACTGTAATATGGAAGTGCACTTTCATCGATTCACTCATTCTCTCTTTTTGAAAAGTCTCAGTAGTTTCAAAAGACTTAACCATTACCAATTCACATTCGTTCTAGGGTTGTTGTTTTCTATAACACGTTTATAGTGTCATTTAACCTTGAAAATACCAAAATGAAGTTTTTTGTAGGTTTGGTTGGTGACCAAGCAAACTTTACGTTTTGTTTATTTTTCAGTAAATCACATTCGTTAGTGTTCAAAAACTCTATAGTTTATCCCACTATAATGTGGAAGTGCACTTTCATCGATTCACTCATTCCTCTTTTTGAAAAGTCTCACGAGTTGCAAAAGAGTTAACCATTACCAACTCACATTCGTTCTATGGTGGTTGTTTTCTATAACACGTGTATAGTGCCATTTGACTTCGAAAATACCGAAATGAAGTGTTTTGTAGGATTGCTTCGTGACGAAGCAAACTTTACGTTTTTTTTATTTTTCAGAAAATCACATTCGTTAGTGTTCAAAAACTCTATAGTTTATCCCACTGTAATGTGGAAGTGCACTTTCATCGATTCACTTATTCTCTCTTTTTGAAAAGTCTCACGAGTTGCAAAAGAGTTAACCATTACCAATTCACATTCGTTCTAGGGTTGTTGTTTTCTATAACACGTTTATAGTGCTATTTAACCTCGAAAATACCAAAATGAAGTTTTTTGTAGGTTTTCTTGGTGACAAAGCAAACTTTACGTTTTGTTTATTTTTCAGAAAATCACATTCGTTAATGTTCAAAAACTCTATAGTTTATCCCATTGTAATGTGGAAGTGCACTTTCATCGATTCACTCATTCTCTCTTTTTGAAAAGTCTCACGAGTTGCAAAAGAGTTAACCATTACCAACTCACATTCGTTCTATGGTGGTTGTTTTCTATAACACGTTTATAGTGCCATTTGACTTCGAAAATACCGAAATGAAGTGTTTTGTAGGATTGCTTCGTGACGAAGCAAACTTTACGTTTTTTTTATTTTTCAGAAAATCACATTCGTTAGTGTTCAAAAACTCTATAGTTTATCCCACTGTAATGTGGAAGTGCACTTTCATCGATTCACTCATTCTTTTTTTTTTTTAAAAAGTCTCAATAGTTTCAAAAGAGTTAACCATTACCAATTCACATTCGTTCTAGGGTTGTTGTTTTCTATAACACGTTTATAGTGCCATTTAACCTCGAAAATACCAAAATGAAGTTTTTTGTAGGTTTCCTTGGTGACCAAGCAAACTTTAAGTTTTGTTTATTTTTCAGAAAATCACATTCGTTAGTGTTCAAAAACTCTACAGTTTATCCCACTGTAATGTGGAACTGCAGTTTCATCGATTCACTCATTCCCTGTTTTTGAAAAGTATAACGAGTTGCAAAAGAGTTAACCATTACCAACTCATATTCGTTCTATGGTGGTTGTTTTCTATAACACGTGTATAGTGCCATTTAACCTCGAAAATACCGAAATGAAGTGTTTTGTAGGTTTGCATGGTGACAAAGCAAACTTTACGTTTTTTTTATTTTTCAGAAAATCACATTCGTTAGTGTTCAAAAACTCTATAGTTTATCCCACTGTAATGTGGAAGTGCACTTTCATCGATTCACTCATTCTCTCTTTTTTTTGAAAAATCTCAATAGTTTCAAAAGAGTTAACCATTACCAATTCACATTCGTTCTAGGGTTGTTGTTTTCTATAACACGTTTATAGTGCCATTTGACTTTGAAAACACCAAAATGAAGTGTTTTGTAGGATTGCTTCGTGACCAACCGAACTTTACGTTTTTTTTATTTTTCAGAAAATCACATTCGTTTGTGTTCAAAAACTCTATAGTTTAACCCACTGTAATGTGGAAGTGCCCTTTCATCGATTCACTCATTCTTTTTTTTTTGTTAAAAGTCTCAATAGTTTCAAAAGAGTTAACCATTACCAATTCACATTCGTTCTAGGGTTGTTGTTTTCTATAACACGTTTATAGTGTCATTTAACCTCGAAAATACCAAAATGAAGTTTTTTGTAGGTTTGGTTGGTGACAAAGCAAACATTACGTTTTGTTTATTTTTCAGAAAATCACATTCGTTAATGTTCAAAAACTCTATAGTTTATCCCATTGTAATGTGGAAGTGCACTTTCATCGATTCACTCATTCTCTCTTTTTGAAAAGTCTCACGAGTTGCAAAAGAGTTAACCATTACCAATTCACATTCGTTCTAGGGTTGTTGTTTTCTATAACACGTTTATAGTGTCATTTAACCTTGAAAATACCAAAATGAAGTTTTTTGTAGGTTTTGTTGGTGACCAAACAAACTTTACGTTTTGTTTATTTTTCAGAAAATCACATTTGTTAGTGTTCAAAAACTCTATAGTTTATCTCACTGTAATGTGGAAGTGCATTTTCATCGATTCACTCATTCTCTCTTTTTGAAAAGTCTCACGAGTTGCAAAAGAGTTAACCATTACCAATTCACATTCGTTCTAGGGTTGTTGTTTTCTATAACACGTTTATAGTGCCATTTAACCTCGAAAATACCAAAATGAAGTTTTTTGTAGGGTTGCTTGGTGACAAAGCAAACTCTACGTTTTGTTTATTTTTTAGAAAATCACATTCGTTAGTGTTCAAAAACTCTATAGTTTATCCCACTGTAATATGGAAGTGCACTTTCATCGATTCACTCATTCTCTCTTTTTGAAAAGTCTCAGTAGTTTCAAAAGAGTTAACCATTACCAATTCACATTCGTTCTAGGGTTGTTGTTTTCTATAACACGTTTATAGTGTCATTTAACCTTGAAAATACCAAAATGAAGTTTTTTGTAGGTTTGCTTGGTGACAAAGCAAACTTTACGTTTTGTTTATTTTTCATAAAATCACATTCGTTAATGTTCAAAAACTCTATAGTTTATCCCATTGTAATGTGGAAGTGCACTTTCATCGATTCACTCATTCTCTCTTTTTGAAAAGTCTCACGAGTTGCAAAAGAGTTAACCATTACCAATTCACATTCGTTCTAGGGTTGTTGTTTTCTATAACACGTTTATAGTGTCATTTAACCTTGAAAATACCAAAATGAAGTTTTTTGTAGGTTTTGTTGGTGACCAAACAAACTTTACGTTTTGTTTATTTTTCAGAAAATCACATTTGTTAGTGTTCAAAAACTCTATAGTTTATCTCACTGTAATGTGGAAGTGCATTTTCATCGATTCACTCATTCTCTCTTTTTGAAAAGTCTCACGAGTTGCAAAAGAGTTAACCATTACCAATTCACATTCGTTCTAGGGTTGTTGTTTTCTATAACACGTTTATAGTGCCATTTAACCTCGAAAATACAAAAATGAAGTTTTTTGTAGTGTTGCTTGGTGACAAAGCAAACTCTACGTTTTGTTTATTTTTTAGAAAATCACATTCGTTAATGTTCAAAAACTCTATAGTTTATCCCATTGTAATGTAGAAGTGTACTTTCATCGATTCACTCATTCTCTCTTTTTGAAAAGTCTCACGAGTTGCAAAAGAGTTAACCATTACCAACTCACATTCGTTCTATGGTTGTTGTTTTCTATAACACGTTTATAGAGCCATTTGACTTCGAAAATACCGAAATGAAGTGTTTTGTAGGATTGCTTCGTGACCAAGCAAACTTTACATTTTTTTATTTTTCAGAAAATCACATTCGTTAGTGTTCAAAAACTCTATAGTTTATCCCACTGTAATATGGAAGTGCACTTTCATCGATTCACTCATTCTCTCTTTTTGAAAAGTCTCAGTAGTTTCAAAAGACTTAACCATTACCAATTCACATTCGTTCTAGGGTTGTTGTTTTCTATAACACGTTTATAGTGTCATTTAACCTTGAAAATACCAAAATGAAGTTTTTTGTAGGTTTGGTTGGTGACCAAGCAAACTTTACGTTTTGTTTATTTTTCAGTAAATCACATTCGTTAGTGTTCAAAAACTCTATAGTTTATCCCACTATAATGTGGAAGTGCACTTTCATCGATTCACTCATTCCTCTTTTTGAAAAGTCTCACGAGTTGCAAAAGAGTTAACCATTACCAACTCACATTCGTTCTATGGTGGTTGTTTTCTATAACACGTGTATAGTGCCATTTGACTTCGAAAATACCGAAATGAAGTGTTTTGTAGGATTGCTTCGTGACGAAGCAAACTTTACGTTTTTTTTATTTTTCAGAAAATCACATTCGTTAGTGTTCAAAAACTCTATAGTTTATCCCACTGTAATGTGGAAGTGCACTTTCATCGATTCACTTATTCTCTCTTTTTGAAAAGTCTCACGAGTTGCAAAAGAGTTAACCATTACCAATTCACATTCGTTCTAGGGTTGTTGTTTTCTATAACACGTTTATAGTGCTATTTAACCTCGAAAATACCAAAATGAAGTTTTTTGTAGGTTTTCTTGGTGACAAAGCAAACTTTACGTTTTGTTTATTTTTCAGAAAATCACATTCGTTAATGTTCAAAAACTCTATAGTTTATCCCATTGTAATGTGGAAGTGCACTTTCATCGATTCACTCATTCTCTCTTTTTGAAAAGTCTCACGAGTTGCAAAAGAGTTAACCATTACCAACTCACATTCGTTCTATGGTGGTTGTTTTCTATAACACGTTTATAGTGCCATTTGACTTCGAAAATACCGAAATGAAGTGTTTTGTAGGATTGCTTCGTGACGAAGCAAACTTTACGTTTTTTTTATTTTTCAGAAAATCACATTCGTTAGTGTTCAAAAACTCTATAGTTTATCCCACTGTAATGTGGAAGTGCACTTTCATCGATTCACTCATTCTTTTTTTTTTTAAAAAAGTCTCAATAGTTTCAAAAGAGTTAACCATTACCAATTCACATTCGTTCTAGGGTTGTTGTTTTCTATAACACGTTTATAGTGCCATTTAACCTCGAAAATACCAAAATGAAGTTTTTTGTAGGTTTCCTTGGTGACCAAGCAAACTTTAAGTTTTGTTTATTTTTCAGAAAATCACATTCGTTAGTGTTCAAAAACTCTACAGTTTATCCCACTGTAATGTGGAACTGCAGTTTCATCGATTCACTCATTCCCTGTTTTTGAAAAGTATAACGAGTTGCAAAAGAGTTAACCATTACCAACTCATATTCGTTCTATGGTGGTTGTTTTCTATAACACGTGTATAGTGCCATTTAACCTCGAAAATACCGAAATGAAGTGTTTTGTAGGTTTGCATGGTGACAAAGCAAACTTTACGTTTTTTTTATTTTTCAGAAAATCACATTCGTTAGTGTTCAAAAACTCTATAGTTTATCCCACTGTAATGTGGAAGTGCACTTTCATCGATTCACTCATTCTCTCTTTTTTTTGAAAAATCTCAATAGTTTCAAAAGAGTTAACCATTACCAATTCACATTCGTTCTAGGGTTGTTGTTTTCTATAACACGTTTATAGTGCTATTTAACCTCGAAAATACCAAAATGAAGTTTTTTGTAGGTTTTCTTGGTGACAAAGCAAACTTTACGTTTTGTTTATTTTTCAGAAAATCACATTCGTTAATGTTCAAAAACTCTATAGTTTATCCCATTGTAATGTGGAAGTGCACTTTCATCGATTCACTCATTCTCTCTTTTTGAAAAGTCTCACGAGTTGCAAAAGAGTTAACCATTACCAACTCACATTCGTTCTATGGTGGTTGTTTTCTATAACACGTTTATAGTGCCATTTGACTTCGAAAATACCGAAATGAAGTGTTTTGTAGGATTGCTTCGTGACCAAGCAAACTTTACGTTTTTTTTATTTTTCAGAAAATCACATTCGTTAGTGTTCAAAAACTCTATAGTTTATCCCACTGTAATGTGGAAGTGCACTTTCATCGATTCACTCATTCTTTTTTTTTTAAAAAAAGTCTCACGAGTTGCAAAAGAGTTAACCATTACCAATTCACATTCGTTCTAGGGTTGTTGTTTTCTATAACACGTTTATAGTGCCATTTAACCTCGAAAATACCAAAATGAAGTTTTTTGTAGGTTTCCTTGGTGACCAAGCAAACTTTAAGTTTTGTTTATTTTTCAGAAAATCACATTCGTTAGTGTTCAAAAACTCTACAGTTTATCCCACTGTAATGTGGAACTGCAGTTTCATCGATTCACTCATTCCCTGTTTTTGAAAAGTATAACGAGTTGCAAAAGAGTTAACCATTACCAACTCATATTCGTTCTAGGGTTGTTGTTTTCTATAACACGGTTATAGTGTCATTTAACCTCGAAAATACCAAAATGAAGTTTTTTGTAGGTTTGCATGGTGACAAAGCAAACTTTACGTTTTGTTTATGTTTCAGAAAATCACATTCGTTAGTGTTCAAAAACTCTATAGTTTATCCCACTGTAATGTGGAAGAGCCCTTTCATCGATTCACTCATTCTCTCTTTTTTTTGAAAAATCTCAATAGTTTCAAAAGAGTTAACCATTACCAATTCACATTCGTTCTAGGGTTGTTGTTTTCT
Source organism: Galeopsis tetrahit (assembly GCA_963675135.1). Lineage (NCBI taxonomy): Eukaryota > Viridiplantae > Streptophyta > Magnoliopsida > Lamiales > Lamiaceae > Galeopsis > Galeopsis tetrahit. The sequence continues at coordinate 40,546,795 of OY776122.1, forward strand.
ATAACACGTTTATAGTGCTATTTAACCTCGAAAATACCAAAATGAAGTTTTTTGTAGGTTTTCTTGGTGACAAAGCAAACTTTACGTTTTGTTTATTTTTCAGAAAATCACATTCGTTAATGTTCAAAAACTCTATAGTTTATCCCATTGTAATGTGGAAGTGCACTTTCATCGATTCACTCATTCTCTCTTTTTGAAAAGTCTCACGAGTTGCAAAAGAGTTAACCATTACCAACTCACATTCGTTCTATGGTGGTTGTTTTCTATAACACGTTTATAGTGCCATTTGACTTCGAAAATACCGAAATGAAGTGTTTTGTAGGATTGCTTCGTGACGAAGCAAACTTTACGTTTTTTTTATTTTTCAGAAAATCACATTCGTTAGTGTTCAAAAACTCTATAGTTTATCCCACTGTAATGTGGAAGTGCACTTTCATCGATTCACTCATTCTTTTTTTTTTTTAAAAAGTCTCAATAGTTTCAAAAGAGTTAACCATTACCAATTCACATTCGTTCTAGGGTTGTTGTTTTCTATAACACGTTTATAGTGCCATTTAACCTCGAAAATACCAAAATGAAGTTTTTTGTAGGTTTCCTTGGTGACCAAGCAAACTTTAAGTTTTGTTTATTTTTCAGAAAATCACATTCGTTAGTGTTCAAAAACTCTACAGTTTATCCCACTGTAATGTGGAACTGCAGTTTCATCGATTCACTCATTCCCTGTTTTTGAAAAGTATAACGAGTTGCAAAAGAGTTAACCATTACCAACTCATATTCGTTCTAGGGTTGTTGTTTTCTATAACACGGTTATAGTGTCATTTAACCTCGAAAATACCAAAATGAAGTTTTTTGTAGGTTTGCATGGTGACAAAGCAAACTTTACGTTTTGTTTATTTTTCAGAAAATCACATTCGTTAGTGTTCAAAAACTCTATAGTTTATCCCACTGTAATGTGGAAGAGCCCTTTCATCGATTCACTCATTCTCTCTTTTTTTTGAAAAATCTCAATAGTTTCAAAAGAGTTAACCATTACCAATTCACATTCGTTCTAGGGTTGTTGTTTTCTATAACACGTTTATAGTGCTATTTAACCTCGAAAATACCAAAATGAAGTTTTTTGTAGGTTTTCTTGGTGACAAAGCAAACTTTACGTTTTGTTTATTTTTCAGAAAATCACATTCGTTAATGTTCAAAAACTCTATAGTTTATCCCATTGTAATGTGGAAGTGCACTTTCATCGATTCACTCATTCTCTCTTTTTGAAAAGTCTCACGAGTTGCAAAAGAGTTAACCATTACCAACTCACATTCGTTCTATGGTGGTTGTTTTCTATAACACGTTTATAGTGCCATTTGACTTCGAAAATACCGAAATGAAGTGTTTTGTAGGATTGCTTCGTGACGAAGCAAACTTTACATTTTTTTTATTTTTCAGAAAATCACATTCGTTAGTGTTCAAAAACTCTATAGTTTATCCCACTGTAATGTGGAAGTGCACTTTCATCGATTCACTCATTCTTTTTTTTTTTTAAAAAGTCTCAATAGTTTCAAAAGAGTTAACCATTACCAATTCACATTCGTTCTAGGGTTGTTGTTTTCTATAACACGATTATAGTGCCATTTAACCTCGAAAATACCAAAATGAAGTTTTTTGTAGATTTCATTGGTGACCAAGCAAACTTTAAGTTTTGTTTATTTTTCAGAAAATCACATTCGTTAGTGTTCAAAAACTCTACAGTTTATCCCACTGTAATGTGGAACTGCAGTTTCATCGATTCACTCATTCCCTGTTTTTGAAAAGTATAACGAGTTGCAAAAGAGTTAACCATTACCAACTCATATTCGTTCTAGGGTTGTTGTTTTCTATAACACGGTTATAGTGACATTTAACCTCGAAAATACCAAAATGAAGTTTTTTGTAGGTTTGCATGGTGACAAAGCAAACTTTACGTTTTGTTTATTTTTCAGAAAATCACATTCGTTAGTGTTCAAAAACTCTATAGTTTATCCCACTGTAATGTGGAAGTGCACTTTCATCGATTCACTCATTCTTTTTTTTTTTTTGAAAAGTCTCAATAGTTTCAAAAGAGTTAACCATTACCAATTCACATTCGTTCTAGGGTTGTTGTTTTCTATAACACGTTTATAGTGTCATTTAACCTCGAAAATACCAAAATGAAGTTTTTTGTAGGTTTGGTTGGTGACCAAGCAAACATTACATTTTGTTTATTTTTCAGAAAATCACATTTGTTAGTGTTCAAAAACTCTATAGTTTATCTCACTGTAATGTGGAAGTGCACTTTCATCGATTCACTCATTCTCTCTTTTTGAAAAGTCTCACGAGTTGCAAAAGAGGTAACCATTACCAATTCACATTCGTTCTAGGGTTGTTGTTTTCTATAACACGTTTATAGTGTCATTTGACTTCGAAAACACCAAAATGAAGTGTTTTGTAGGATTGCTTCGTGACCAACCAAACTTTACGTTTTTTTTATTTTTAGAAAATCACATTCGTTTGTGTTCAAAAACTCTATAGTTTAACCCACTGTAATGTGGAAGTGCCCTTTCATCGATTCACTGATTCTCTCTTTTTTTTGAAAAGTCTCAATAGTTTCAAAAGAGTTAACCGTTACCAATTCACATTCGTTCTAGGGTTGTTGTTTTCTATAACACGTTTATAGTGTCATTTAACCTCAAAAATTCAAAAATGAAGTTTTTTGTAGGTTTGGTTGGTGACCAAGCAAACATTACGTTTTGTTTATTTTTCAGAAAATCACATTTGTTAGTGTTCAAAAACTCTATAGTTTATCTCACTGTAATGTGGAAGTGCACTTTCATCGATTCACTTATTCTCTCTTTTTGAAAAGTCTCACGAGTTGCAAAAGAGTTAACCATTACCAATTCACATTCGTTCTAGGGTTGTTATTTTCTATAACACGTTTATAGTGCCATTTAACCTCGAAAATACCAAAATGAAGTTTTTTGTAGGGTTGCTTGGTGACAAAGCAAACTCTACGTTTTGTTTATTTTTTAGAAAATCACATTCGTTAGTGTTCAAAAACTCTATAGTTTATCCCACTGTAATATGGAAGTGCACTTTCATCGATTCACTTATTCTCTCTTTTTGAAAATTCTCAATAGTTTCAAAAGAGTTAACCATTACCAATTCACATTCGTTCTAGGGTTGTTGTTTTCTATAACACGTTTATAGTGTCATATAACCATGAAAATACCAAAATGAAGTTTTTTGTAGGTTTGGTTGGTGACCAAGCAAACTTTACGTTTTGTTTATTTTTCAGAAAATCACATTCGTTAGTGTTCAAAAACTCTATAGTTTATCCCACCGTAATGTGGAAGTGCACTTTCATCGATTCACTTATTCTCTCTTTTTGAAAAGTCTCACGAGTTGCAAAAGAGTTAACCATTACCAATTCACATTCGTTCTAGGGTTGTTGTTTTCTATAACACGTTTATAGTGCCATTTAACCTTGAAAATACCAAAATGAAGTTTTTTGTAGGTTTGCTTGGTGACAAAGCAAACTTTACGTTTTGTTTATTTTTCAGAAAATCACATTCGTTAGTGTTCAAAAACTCTATAGTTTATCCCAATGTAATGTGGAAGTGCACTTTCATCGATTCACTCATTCTCTCTTTTTGAAAAGTCTCACGTGTTGCAAAAGAGTTAACCATTACCAATTCACATTCGTTCTAGGGTTGTTGTTTTCTATAACACGTTTATAGTGTCATTTAACCTTGAAAATACCAAAATGAAGTTTTTTGTAGGTTTTGTTGGTGACCAAGCAAACTTTACGTTATGTTTATTTTTCAGAAAATCACATTCGTTAGTGTTCAAAAACTCTATAGTTTATCCCACTGTAATGTGGAAGTGCACTTTCATCGATTCACTCATTCTCTCTTTTTTAAAAGTCTCACGAGTTGCAAAAGAGTTAACCATTACCATTTCACATTCGTTCTAGGGTTGTTGTTTTCTATAACACGATTATAGTGTCATTTAACCTCGAAAATACCAAAATGAATTTTTTTGTAAGTTTGGTTGGTGACCAAGCAAACTTTACGTTTTGTTTATTTTTCAGAAAATCACATTCGTTAGTGTTCAAAAACTCTATAGCTTATCCCACTGTAATGTGGAAGTGCACTTTCATTGATTCACTCATTCTCTCTTTTCGAAAAGTCTCACGAGTTGTAAAAGAGTTAACCATTACCAACTCACATTCGTTCTAGGGTTGTTGTTTTCTATAACACGTTTATAATGTCATTTGACTTCGAAAACACCAAAATGAAGTGTTTTGTAGGATTGCTTCGTGACCAACCAAACTTTACGTTTTTTTTATTTTTCAGAAAATCACATTCGTTTGTGTTCAAAAACTCTATAGTTTAACCCACTGTAATGTGGAAAGTGCCCTTTCATCGATTCACTCATTCTCTCTTTTTTAAAAGTCTCACGAGTTGCAAAAGAGTTAACCATTACCAATTCACATTCGTTCTAGGGTTGTTGTTTTCTATAACACGTTTATAGTGCCATTTAACCTCGAAAATACCAAAATGAAGTTTTTTGTAGGTTTTCTTGGTGACCAAGCAAACTTTAAGTTTTGTTTATTTTTCAGAAAATCACATTCGTTAGTGTTCAAAAACTCTACAGTTTATCCTACTGTAATGTGGAACTGCAGTTTCATCGATTCACTCATTCTCTGTTTTTGAAAAGTATAACGAGTTGCAAAAGAGTTAACCATTACCAACTCATATTCGTTCTAGGGTTGTTGTTTTCTATAACACTTTTATAGTGCCATTTAACCTCGAAAATACCAAAATGAAGTTTTTTGTAGGTTTGCATGGTGACAAAGCAAACTTTACGTTTTGTTTATTTTTCAGAAAATCACATTCGTTAGTGTTCAAAAACTCTACAGTTTATCCCACTGTAATGTGGAACTGCAGTTTCATCGATTCACTCATTCTCTGTTTTTGAAAAGTATAACGAGTTGCAAAAGAGTTAACCATTACCAACTCATATTCGTTCTAGGGTTGTTGTTTTCTATAACACTTTTATAGTGCCATTTAACCTCGAAAATACCAAAATGAAGTTTTTTGTAGGTTTGCATGGTGACAAAGCAAACTTTACGTTTTGTTTATTTTTCAGAAAATCACATTCGTTAGTGTTCAAAAACTCTATAGTTTATCCCACTGTAATGTGGAAGTGCACTTTCATCTATTCACTCATTCTTTTTTTTTTTTTGAAAAGTCTCAATAGTTTCAAAAGAGTTAACCATTACCAATTCACATTCGTTCTAGGGTTGTTGTTTTCTATAACACGTTTATAGTGCCATTTAACCTCGAAAATACCAAAATGAAGTTTTTTGTAGGGTTGCTTGGTGACAAAGCAAACTCTACGTTTTGTTTATTTTTTAGAAAATCAAATTCGTTAGTGTTCTAAAACTCTATAGTTTATCCCACTGTAATATGGAAGTGCACTTTCATCGATTCACTCATTCTCTCTTTTTGAAAAGTCTCAATAGTTTCAAAAGAGTTAACCATTACCAACTCACATTCGTTCTAAGGTTGTTGTTTTCCATAACACGTTTATAGTGTCATTTAACCTTGAAAATACCAAAATGAAGTTTTTTGTAGGTTTGGTTGGTGACCAAGCAAACTTTACGTTTTGTTTATTTTTCAGAAAATCACATTCGTTAGTGTTCAAAAACTCTATAGTTTATCCCACTGTAATGTGGAAGTGCACTTTCATCGATTCACTCATTCCTCTTTTTGAAAAGTGTCACGAGTTGCAAAAGAGTTAACCATTATCAACTCACATTCGTTCTATGGTTGTTGTTTTCTATAACACGTTTATAGTGCCATTTGACTTCGAAAATACCGAAATGAAGTGTTTTGTAGGATTGCTTCGTGACCAAGCAAACTTTACGTTTTTTTTATTTTTCAGAAAATCACATTCGTTAGTGTTCAAAAACTCTATAGTTTATCCTACTGTAATGTGGAAGTGCACTTTCATCGATTCACTTATTCTCTCTTTTTGAAAAGTCTCACGAGTTGCAAAAGAGTTAACCATTACCAATTAACATTCGTTCTAGGGTTGTTGTTTTCTATAACACGTTTATAGTGCCATTTAACCTAGAAAATACCAAAATGAAGTTTTTTGTAGGTTTTTTGGTGACCAAGCAAACTTTAAGTTTTGTTTATTTTTCAGAAAATCACATTCAATTCGTTAGTGTTCAAAAACTCTACAGTTTATCCCACTGTAATGTGGAACTGCAGTTTCATCGATTCTCTCATTCTCTGTTTTTGAAAAGTATAACGAGTTGCAAAAGAGTTAACCATTACCAACTCATATTCGTTCTAGGGTTGTTGTTTTCTATAACACGTTTATAGTGTCATTTAACCTCGAAAATACCAAAATGAAGTTTTTTGTAGGTTTGCATGGTGACAAAGCAAACTTTACGTTTTGTTTATTTTTCAGAAAATCACATTCGTTAGTGTTCAAAAACTCTATAGTTTATCCCACTGTAATGTGGAAGTGCCCTTTCATCGATTCACTCACTCTCTTTTTTTTTTTTTAAAAGTCTCAATAGTTTCAAAAGAGTTAACCATTACCAATTCACATTCGTTCTAGGGTTGTTGTTTTCTATAACACGTTTATAGTGTCATTTAACCTCGAAAATACCAAAATGAAGTTTTTTGTAAGTTTGGTTGGAGACCAAGCAAACTTTACGTTTTGTTTATTTTTCAGAAAATCACATTCGTTAGTGTTCAAAAACTCTATAGTTTATCCCACCGTAATGTGGAAGTGCACTTTCATCGATTCACTTATTCTCTCTTTTTGAAAAGTCTCACGAGTTGCAAAAGAGTTAACCATTACCAATTCACATTCGTTCTAGGGTTGTTGTTTTCTATAACACGTTTATAGTGCCATTTAACCTTGAAAATACCAAAATGAAGTTTTTTGTAGGTTTGCTTGGTGACAAAGCAAACTTTACGTTTTGTTTATTTTTCAGAAAATCACATTCGTTAGTGTTCAAAAACTCTATAGTTTATCCCAATGTAATGTGGAAGTGCACTTTCATCGATTCACTCATTCTCTCTTTTTGAAAAGTCTCACGTGTTGCAAAAGAGTTAACCATTACCAATTCACATTCGTTCTAGGGTTGTTGTTTTCTATAACACGTTTATAGTGTCATTTAACCTTGAAAATACCAAAATGAAGTTTTTTGTAGGTTTTGTTGGTGACCAAGCAAACTTTACGTTATGTTTATTTTTCAGAAAATCACATTCGTTAGTGTTCAAAAACTCTATAGTTTATCCCACTGTAATGTGGAAGTGCACTTTCATCGATTCACTCATTCTCTCTTTTTTAAAAGTCTCACGAGTTGCAAAAGAGTTAACCATTACCATTTCACATTCGTTCTAGGGTTGTTGTTTTCTATAACACGATTATAGTGTCATTTAACCTCGAAAATACCAAAATGAATTTTTTTGTAAGTTTGGTTGGTGACCAAGCAAACTTTACGTTTTGTTTATTTTTCAGAAAATCACATTCGTTAGTGTTCAAAAACTCTATAGTTTATCCCACCGTAATGTGGAAGTGCACTTTCATCGATTCACTTATTCTCTCTTTTTGAAAAGTCTCACGAGTTGCAAAAGAGTTAACCATTACCAATTCACATTCGTTCTAGGGTTGTTGTTTTCTATAACACGTTTATAGTGCCATTTAACCTTGAAAATACCAAAATGAAGTTTTTTGTAGGTTTGCTTGGTGACAAAGCAAACTTTACGTTTTTTTTATTTTTCAGAAAATCACATTCGTTTGTGTTCAAAAACTCTATAGTTTATCCCAATGTAATGTGGAAGTGCACTTTCATCGATTCACTCATTCTCTCTTTTTGAAAAGTCTCACGTGTTGCAAAAGAGTTAACCATTACCAATTCACATTCGTTCTAGGGTTGTTGTTTTCTATAACACGTTTATAGTGTCATTTAACCTTGAAAATACCAAAATGAAGTTTTTTGTAGGTTTTGTTGGTGACCAAGCAAACTTTACGTTATGTTTATTTTTCAGAAAATCACATTCGTTAGTGTTCAAAAACTCTATAGTTTATCCCACTGTAATGTGGAAGTGCACTTTCATCGATTCACTCATTCTCTCTTTTTTAAAAGTCTCACGAGTTGCAAAAGAGTTAACCATTACCATTTCACATTCGTTCTAGGGTTGTTGTTTTCTATAACACGATTATAGTGTCATTTAACCTCGAAAATACCAAAATGAATTTTTTTGTAAGTTTGGTTGGTGACCAAGCAAACTTTACGTTTTGTTTATTTTTCAGAAAATCACATTCGTTAGTGTTCAAAAACTCTATAGCTTATCCCACTGTAATGTGGAAGTGCACTTTCATTGATTCACTCATTCTCTCTTTTCGAAAAGTCTCACGAGTTGTAAAAGAGTTAACCATTACCAACTCACATTCGTTCTAGGGTTGTTGTTTTCTATAACACGTTTATAATGTCATTTGACTTCGAAAACACCAAAATGAAGTGTTTTGTAGGATTGCTTCGTGACCAACCAAACTTTACGTTTTTTTTATTTTTCAGAAAATCACATTCGTTTGTGTTCAAAAACTCTATAGTTTAACCCACTGTAATGTGGAAAGTGCCCTTTCATCGATTCACTCATTCTCTCTTTTTTAAAAGTCTCACGAGTTGCAAAAGAGTTAACCATTACCAATTCACATTCGTTCTAGGGTTGTTGTTTTCTATAACACGTTTATAGTGCCATTTAACCTTGAAAATACCAAAATGAAGTTTTTTGTAGGTTTGCTTGGTGACAAAGCAAACTTTACGTTTTGTTTATTTTTCAGAAAATCACATTCGTTAGTGTTCAAAAACTCTATAGTTTATCCCAATGTAATGTGGAAGTGCACTTTCATCGATTCACTCATTCTCTCTTTTTGAAAAGTCTCACGTGTTGCAAAAGAGTTAACCATTACCAATTCACATTCGTTCTAGGGTTGTTGTTTTCTATAACACGTTTATAGTGTCATTTAACCTTGAAAATACCAAAATGAAGTTTTTTGTAGGTTTTGTTGGTGACCAAGCAAACTTTACGTTATGTTTATTTTTCAGAAAATCACATTCGTTAGTGTTCAAAAACTCTATAGTTTATCCCACTGTAATGTGGAAGTGCACTTTCATCGATTCACTCATTCTCTCTTTTTTAAAAGTCTCACGAGTTGCAAAAGAGTTAACCATTACCATTTCACATTCGTTCTAGGGTTGTTGTTTTCTATAACACGATTATAGTGTCATTTAACCTCGAAAATACCAAAATGAATTTTTTTGTAAGTTTGGTTGGTGACCAAGCAAACTTTACGTTTTGTTTATTTTTCAGAAAATCACATTCGTTAGTGTTCAAAAACTCTATAGCTTATCCCACTGTAATGTGGAAGTGCACTTTCATTGATTCACTCATTCTCTCTTTTCGAAAAGTCTCACGAGTTGTAAAAGAGTTAACCATTACCAACTCACATTCGTTCTAGGGTTGTTGTTTTCTATAACACGTTTATAATGTCATTTGACTTCGAAAACACCAAAATGAAGTGTTTTGTAGGATTGCTTCGTGACCAACCAAACTTTACGTTTTTTTTATTTTTCAGAAAATCACATTCGTTTGTGTTCAAAAACTCTATAGTTTAACCCACTGTAATGTGGAAAGTGCCCTTTCATCGATTCACTCATTCTCTCTTTTTTAAAAGTCTCACGAGTTGCAAAAGAGTTAACCATTACCAATTCACATTCGTTCTAGGGTTGTTGTTTTCTATAACACGTTTATAGTGCCATTTAACCTCGAAAATACCAAAATGAAGTTTTTTGTAGGTTTTCTTGGTGACCAAGCAAACTTTAAGTTTTGTTTATTTTTCAGAAAATCACATTCGTTAGTGTTCAAAAACTCTACAGTTTATCCTACTGTAATGTGGAACTGCAGTTTCATCGATTCACTCATTCTCTGTTTTTGAAAAGTATAACGAGTTGCAAAAGAGTTAACCATTACCAACTCATATTCGTTCTAGGGTTGTTGTTTTCTATAACACTTTTATAGCGCCATTTAACCTCGAAAATACCAAAATGAAGTTTTTTGTAGGTTTGCATGGTGACAAAGCAAACTTTACGTTTTGTTTATTTTTCAGAAAATCACATTCGTTAGTGTTCAAAAACTCTACAGTTTATCCCACTGTAATGTGGAACTGCAGTTTCATCGATTCACTCATTCTCTGTTTTTGAAAAGTATAACGAGTTGCAAAAGAGTTAACCATTACCAACTCATATTCGTTCTAGGGTTGTTGTTTTCTATAACACTTTTATAGTGCCATTTAACCTCGAAAATACCAAAATGAAGTTTTTTGTAGGTTTGCATGGTGACAAAGCAAACTTTACGTTTTGTTTATTTTTCAGAAAATCACATTCGTTAGTGTTCAAAAACTCTATAGTTTATCCCACTGTAATGTGGAAGTGCACTTTCATCGATTCACTCGTTCTTTTTTTTTTTTTTGAAAAGTCTCAATAGTTTCAAAAGAGTTAACCATTACCAATTCACATTCGTTCTAGGGTTGTTGTTTTCTATAACACGTTTATAGTGCCATTTAACCTCGAAAATACCAAAATGAAGTTTTTTGTAGGGTTGCTTGGTGACAAAGCAAACTCTACGTTTTGTTTATTTTTTAGAAAATCAAATTCGTTAGTGTTCTAAAACTCTATAGTTTATCCCACTGTAATATGGAAGTGCACTTTCATCGATTCACTCATTCTCTCTTTTTGAAAAGTCTCAATAGTTTCAAAAGAGTTAACCATTACCAACTCACATTCGTTCTAAGGTTGTTGTTTTCCATAACACGTTTATAGTGTCATTTAACCTTGAAAATACCAAAATGAAGTTTTTTGTAGGTTTGGTTGGTGACCAAGCAAACTTTACGTTTTGTTTATTTTTCAGAAAATCACATTCGTTAGTGTTCAAAAACTCTATAGTTTATCCCACTGTAATGTGGAAGTGCACTTTCATCGATTCACTCATTCCTCTTTTTGAAAAGTGTCACGAGTTGCAAAAGAGTTAACCATTATCAACTCACATTCGTTCTATGGTTGTTGTTTTCTATAACACGTTTATAGTGCCATTTGACTTCGAAAATACCGAAATGAAGTGTTTTGTAGGATTGCTTCGTGACCAAGCAAACTTTACGTTTTTTTTATTTTTCAGAAAATCACATTCGTTAGTGTTCAAAAACTCTATAGTTTATCCTACTGTAATGTGGAAGTGCACTTTCATCGATTCACTTATTCTCTCTTTTTGAAAAGTCTCACGAGTTGCAAAAGAGTTAACCATTACCAATTAACATTCGTTCTAGGGTTGTTGTTTTCTATAACACGTTTATAGTGCCATTTAACCTAGAAAATACCAAAATGAAGTTTTTTGTAGGTTTTTTGGTGACCAAGCAAACTTTAAGTTTTGTTTATTTTTCAGAAAATCACATTCAATTCGTTAGTGTTCAAAAACTCTACAGTTTATCCCACTGTAATGTGGAACTGCAGTTTCATCGATTCTCTCATTCTCTGTTTTTGAAAAGTATAACGAGTTGCAAAAGAGTTAACCATTACCAACTCATATTCGTTCTAGGGTTGTTGTTTTCTATAACACGTTTATAGTGTCATTTAACCTCGAAAATACCAAAATGAAGTTTTTTGTAGGTTTGCATGGTGACAAAGCAAACTTTACGTTTTGTTTATTTTTCAGAAAATCACATTCGTTAGTGTTCAAAAACTCTATAGTTTATCCCACTGTAATGTGGAAGTGCCCTTTCATCGATTCACTCACTCTCTTTTTTTTTTTTTAAAAGTCTCAATAGTTTCAAAAGAGTTAACCATTACCAATTCACATTCGTTCTAGGGTTGTTGTTTTCTATAACACGTTTATAGTGTCATTTAACCTCGAAAATACCAAAATGAAGTTTTTTGTAAGTTTGGTTGGAGACCAAGCAAACTTTACGTTTTGTTTATTTTTCAGAAAATCACATTCGTTAGTGTTCAAAAACTCTATAGTTTATCCCACTGTAATGTGGAAGTGTACTTTCATCGATTCACTCATTCCTCTTTTTGAAAAGTGTCAGGAGTTGCAAAAGAGTTAACCATTACCAACTCACATTCTTTCTATGGTTGTTGTTTTCTATAACACGTTTATAGTGCCATTTGACTTCGAAAATACCGAAATGAAGTGTTTTGTGGGATTGCTTCGTGACCAAGCAAACTTTACGTTTTTTTTATTTTTCAGAAAATCACATTCGTTAGTGTTCAAAAACTCTATAGTTTATCCTACTGTAATGTGGAAGTGCACTTTCATCGATTCACTTATTCTCTCTTTTTGAAAAGTCTCACGAGTTGCAAAAGAGTTAACCATTACCAATTCACATTCGTTCTAGGGTTGTTGTTTTCTATAACACGTTTATAGTGCCATTTAACCTCGAAAATACCAAAATGAAGTTTTTTGTAGGTTTTCTTGGTGACAAAGCAAACTTTACGTTTTGTTTATTTTTCAGAAAATCTCATTCGTTAGTGTTCAAAAACTCTATAGTTTATCCCAATGTAATGTGGAAGTGCACTTTCATCGATTCACTCATTCTCTCTTTTTGAAAAGTCTCACGAGTTGCAAAAGAGTTAACCATTACCAATTCACATTCGTTCTAAGGTTGTTGTTTTCCATAACACGTTTATAGTGTCATTTAACCTTGAAAATACCAAAATGAAGTTTTTTGTAGGTTTGGTTGGTGACCAAGCAAACTTTACGTTTTGTTTATTTTTCAGAAAATCACATTCGTTAGTGTTCAAAAACTCTATAGTTTATCCCACTGTAATGTGGAAGTGCACTTTCATCGATTCACTCATTCCTCTTTTTGAAAAGTGTCACGAGTTGCAAAAGAGTTAACCATTATCAACTCACATTCGTTCTATGGTTGTTGTTTTCTATAACACGTTTATAGTGCCATTTGACTTCGAAAATACCGAAATGAAGTGTTTTGTAGGATTGCTTTGTGACCAAGCAAACTTTACGTTTTTTTTATTTTTCAGAAAATCACATTCGTTAGTGTTCAAAAACTCTATAGTTTATCCTACTGTAATGTGGAAGTGCACTTTCATCGATTCACTTATTCTCTCTTTTTGAAAAGTCTCACGAGTTGCAAAAGAGTTAACCATTACCAATTAACATTCGTTCTAGGGTTGTTGTTTTCTATAACACGTTTATAGTGCCATTTAACCTAGAAAATACCAAAATGAAGTTTTTTGTAGGTTTTTTGGTGACCAAGCAAACTTTAAGTTTTGTTTATTTTTCAGAAAATCACATTCAATTCGTTAGTGTTCAAAAACTCTACAGTTTATCCCACTGTAATGTGGAACTGCAGTTTCATCGATTCTCTCATTCTCTGTTTTTGAAAAGTATAACGAGTTGCAAAAGAGTTAACCATTACCAACTCATATTCGTTCTAGGGTTGTTGTTTTCTATAACACGTTTATAGTGTCATTTAACCTCGAAAATACCAAAATGAAGTTTTTTGTAGGTTTGCATGGTGACAAAGCAAACTTTACGTTTTGTTTATTTTTCAGAAAATCACATTCGTTAGTGTTCAAAAACTCTATAGTTTATCCCACTGTAATGTGGAAGTGCCCTTTCATCGATTCACTCACTCTCTTTTTTTTTTTTTAAAAGTCTCAATAGTTTCAAAAGAGTTAACCATTACCAATTCACATTCGTTCTAGGGTTGTTGTTTTCTATAACACGTTTATAGTGTCATTTAACCTCGAAAATACCAAAATGAAGTTTTTTGTAAGTTTGGTTGGAGACCAAGCAAACTTTACGTTTTGTTTATTTTTCAGAAAATCACATTCGTTAGTGTTCAAAAACTCTATAGTTTATCCCACTGTAATGTGGAAGTGTACTTTCATCGATTCACTCATTCCTCTTTTTGAAAAGTGTCAGGAGTTGCAAAAGAGTTAACCATTACCAACTCACATTCTTTCTATGGTTGTTGTTTTCTATAACACGTTTATAGTGCCATTTGACTTCGAAAATACCGAAATGAAGTGTTTTGTGGGATTGCTTCGTGACCAAGCAAACTTTACGTTTTTTTTATTTTTCAGAAAATCACATTCGTTAGTGTTCAAAAACTCTATAGTTTATCCTACTGTAATGTGGAAGTGCACTTTCATCGATTCACTTATTCTCTCTTTTTGAAAAGTCTCACGAGTTGCAAAAGAGTTAACCATTACCAATTCACATTCGTTCTAGGGTTGTTGTTTTCTATAACACGTTTATAGTGCCATTTAACCTCGAAAATACCAAAATGAAGTTTTTTGTAGATTTTCTTGGTGACAAAGCAAACTTTACGTTTTGTTTATTTTTCAGAAAATCTCATTCGTTAGTGTTCAAAAACTCTATAGTTTATCCCAATGTAATGTGGAAGTGCACTTTCATCGATTCACTCATTCTCTCTTTTTGAAAAGTCTCACGAGTTGCAAAAGAGTTAACCATTACCAATTCACATTCGTTCTAGGGTTGTTGTTTTCTATAACACGTTTATAGTGTCATATAACCTTGAAAATACCAAAATGAAGTTTTTTGTAGGTTTGGTTGGTGACCAAGCAAACTTTACGTTTTGTTTACTTTTTCAGAAAATCACATTCGTTAGTGTTCAAAAACTCTATAGTTTATCCCACTGTAATGTGGAAGTGCACTTTCATCGATTCACTCATTCCTCTTTTTGAAAAGTCTCACGAGTTGCAAAAGAGTTAACCATTACCAACTCACATTCGTTCTATGGTTGTTGTTTTCTATAACACGTTTATAGTGCCATTTGACTTCGAAAATACCGAAATGAAGTGTTTTGTAGGAATGCTTCGTGACCAAGCAAACTTTACGTTTTTTTATTTTTCAGAAAAAATCACATTCGTTAGTGTTCAAAAACTCTATAGTTTATCCCACTATAATGTGGAAGTGCACTTCCATCGATTCGCTTATTCTCTCTTTTTGAAAAGTCTCACGAGTTGCAAAAGAGTTAACCATTACCAATTCACATTCGTTCTAGGGTTGTTGTTTTCTATAACACGTTTATAGTGCTATTTAACCTCAAAAATACCAAAATGAAGTTTTTTGTAGGTTTTTTGGTGACAAAGCAAACTTTACGTTTTGTTTATTTTTCAGAAAATCACATTCGTTAGTATTCAAAAACTCTATAGTTTATCCCATTGTAATGTGGAAGTGCACTTTCATCGATTCACTCATTCTCTCTTTTTGAAAAGTCTCACGAGTTGCAAAAGAGTTAACCATTACCAATTCACATTCGTTCTAGGGTTGTTGTTTTCTATAACACATTTATAGTGTCATTTAACCTTGAAAATACCAAAATGAAGTTTTTTGTAGGTTTTGTTGGTGACCAAGCAAACTTTACGTTTTGTTTATTTTTCAGAAAATCACATTCGTTAGTATTCAAAAACTCTATAGTTTATCCCACTGTAATGTGGAAGTGCACTTTCATCGATTCACTCATTCTCTCTTTTTGAAAAGTCTCACGAGTAGTAAAAGAGTTAACCATTACCAACTCACATTCGTTCTATGGTTGTTGTTTTCTATAACACGTTTATAGTGTCATTTGACTTCGAAAACACCAAATTGAAGTGTTTTGTAGGATTGCTTTGTGACAAACCAAACTTTACGTTTTTTTTATTTTTCAGAAAATCACATTCGTTTGTGTTCAAAAACTCTATAGTTTAACCCACTGTAATGTGGAAGTGCCCTTTCATCGATTCACTCATTCTCTATTTTTTTTTGAAAAGTCTCAATAGTTTCAAAAGAGTTAACTGTTGGGATATGAATCCTGAAACAATGTTCTAGATGATGAAAGTATGTTTTGATGGCCAAAAGCAACTTAAAGTTAGTAATATATGTGGTTCTAAGTCATCTTAACTAAGTCATCTTATATAAGTTTACTGATCTTATTAAGAAATATTGAAAATAAGATTACTGATCTTAATGGAATCTGAGAATAAGAATATTGATTTTAATGAGATATTTGAAATCTAAGTTACTGATCTTATCTGAGTTTACTGATCTTATATGATTACTGATCTTATTGTATTTACTGATCTGATATATGAACTGTTAGGAACTAAGCTGATGTTTTGTATTGTATAGACAGCTTATAGTATAGGACTTAGATGTACTCATCTGTATATAGTTCAGTTGATGTATGGATAGGTTTTATATATGTAAAGTTGTATTTTATTGTATTCAGCATTGTAATAGTTTAGAACAGTAGTTTAGAACACTAGATTAGAAGAAGATCAGAAGACTAATGAAGACTCAGAAGACTACTTCAGAATAAGAAGACTTCAAAGAAGAGTTGAAGAGAAGCTTAGAAGAGTTCTTGAGAAGTACAGAACAGTTTTAAGTTACTGTGCTGATTGGCTCAGAAGAGTAAAAATCAGAACAGTAAGTTACTGAGCTGATTTGGTAAAATTGAAGAATAAGTTTGGAAAACTTATGTAAAGAGTAACTGAAGATATATTTGAAGATATGCTGACTTGGAATAAGAAGGAAGTTACAAAGTCGGTTACAAAAAGAAGTTACAAAAACAGTTTTAGAGTTAGTTGAGAGTTAGTTCACAAACTGCTAACTGTCATACTAAGTTCTATAAATACTGTGTGATCTCCTACTGCTAAGACTACTGATCATAAAGCATTCAAAAGCAATCTAAGTCTACAGAGCATTGAAGAACTCACAGAGTTGAAGAGATCGAGAAATCTAAGAAGAAGCCACTGAATTGAAGAGAAGAAACCAGAGGCTACTCAAGAGAAGTTTTACTTTTCGTTTTAAGTTTGTGTTGTTGTAAACAACTGTGCTAGTTACTTGTAGAATTACTAGTAGATCGAAGATACACTTGGAAGTGTAATCGAAAAGATCAAAGTCTTAGTCTTGGGACTTTAAGCCACAAGAAACTCAAGGAAGAGTAATAAAACATCACAACTGGGATTGTGAGAGTGGATGTAGACTTTTTGGTCGAACCACTATAAAATTCTGTGTTCTTTATATTTTCTGTTTGATATTTGTTTAATATTTGTTTAAACAAGAACAGTAGAATTTACTAAGTAAAGATCTGATTAAAAGTTGAGTATAAAACTAAAACTGGAAGTACTGATCTGACTCAGTAAGAACAGTACTATTCAGAACACTATTCCGCATTATAAACTCTGATATTTTGAAAGATTTTTGAAAGTCTATTCACCCCTCCCCTCTAGACTTTCTTAGCTTACTCAATCTTAACTCAACTTTGGGACCAACAAGTGGTATCAGAGCAGTAGTTCTTTGGACTGCTGTTTCTTGATAACCTTGTAGATCTTGAGGGAAATCTCACTGATCTTGCTACTATTTCTTGATATCTGTCACTATCTGAATACTTGAAATTTATCTGCTATACTACTGATCCTATTTGTCTAATCAAACATGGATGACACTAATGTGAACAAACTTCCTAAGTTCAAGATTGCAGATTATGACTACTGGAAGCTTAGGATGGAGGCCATCTTTAGCTCAACCCATGATCTGATGGTTTCTGTGGTGACTGAAGGACCAATTGTCACCATGGTGGAAAACACTGTTGTTCTGGATCCTTCTAAACCAGTTGGAGCACTGGTCCCTAAACCAAGGTCAGAACTTACTTCTGAAGAAATGCGACAAAACAATTTGGATAGTCTTGCTAAGAATTATATTTTACACACCTTGCCAAATGAGTATCTTGGCAAAGTGTTAAAATGAAAGACTGCAAAGCAAATGTGGGACAAATTGACTATTCTTTGTGAAGGTACTACACTGATCAAAGAAAGCAAATTATCCACAGCTGTCCAAAGGTTTGAAACATTTAAGATGAAGCCAGGAGAAACAATTGATGAATTGGATACTCGATTTACTAAGATTATGAATGATCTTGATGTGTTAGGAAAGACTTATACTGAAAGAGAAGTTAACCTGAGAATCTTGAAAGCTTTGGATGAAAGGTGGAAAATGGTCAAGATGATCATTAAGACCACACAAGACATTGATTCTTGGCCAGCAGAAACTATGTTCCAAACACTTAAGGCACATGAGTTTGAGTTAGATGAAGAAGATCCTATTACTGTGATTCATAAGGATAAGGATGCCTCTAAGGACATAGCTTTTAAAGCCTCTACCTCTAAGGGGTCTAGATCATCTAAGTCTAAGGCCTCAAGCATAAAAGATGAACTAGATAGTTCTGATCTTAGTCTAAAAGATCAGATGAGCCTTATGATCAAAAGATTTGATAGACTAAATAAGAGGTATGGTAGATACAAGAGATTCTATAAGGAAACCAAGGGTTCTAGTAACAGGGACTCTTTTGTGAACAGAAGGGATCAAAACTCTTCTGAAAGAAGGGATGAGATCTCTAATGAGAACAAGAGAGATAGGAACTCATCTGATAAGAGGGATAGAAAGTATTCTGATAAGAAAGACAGGAACTCAATTGACAAGCATGACAGGAACCGAAATCATTCACCTCATAAGAGAACTTCTAACAATCCTGTTTGCTATAATTGTGATAAGCCAGGTCATTATGCTTATGAATGTCCTAATCTGAGTTCTGAAGATCGAGAAGAAAGGAAAGCAAGAAGAGATCGAAAATATGCCAAGGGTAAGAAGGCAATGATGGCATACAATGATTCTGATTCGGAATCAGAAGAGTTGCCATCGTCTTCGTCTGAATACCCCTCTAGCAATGAAAATGAAGCCTTCATAGTAGATGATGGACTGGTAATGATGGCCAAAATAAATGATGAGGTATCATCTGCTAACTCTTTTCAATCTTGTAAAAATTCTGACACTAATGAAAGTGATGCTGCTGATAGCAGTGTAGGAAGTAGTCTTCATCATTCCCAAGGAGTGACTGAAGAAGACCTTCTACAAGCTAACAAAGCATTCATTGAAATTAGTGATGAGAATATATCTTTAAAGCAAGAAATCATTAATCTGAAAGAAGCTCAGTTGAAAGTGGATCCTAATATAGTTATCATAAATGCAAGACTATCAGAAGAGTTGTCCCAACTCCAAGAAAAGTATGCATCCATTGACAAACTATATCAGGGTATGCTTAAAACTCAAGCCAAAGAGACTAATGAATTCAATGATTTAAAGATTAAATGTGAAAAACTTGAAGAGCGCAATAGATTCTTAGAATCTGAAGTAGTGAGCCTAGATCGAAAGCTATCTGGGATGATTAACTCTACTAAGATTAATCAAACTATCTCAGACAGATATAGAGCTCCAAATGATAAAAGTGGGATAGGTACTGATCTGCCTAGTTCCTCTACTTCAGAATTTAAGAACACTAATGGAGCTAGTTCAAGTTCTTTACAATTAGATAAAGGAAAAGAACCTATGACTTATGATGATGATCCAAAACTCAAAGTACAGTCTAAATACATCCCTCCTACTACCAAGAATGGTAAAATGAAGAATGTATTAAGACCAGTACAGTCAAGACCATACCAGAAGAGTTATACTCCTCTGACCAGATCAGATCAGTCCTGGTATCAGGAGAGACAAACTCAGAACAGTAGGTCAAGACAAGCACAGGCAAGTTGGGAACAGCTTAGACCTCCTTTTATAAGGCAGTCTCAGCTGTATTCAACTAAACCTAGGAGATTTGTGCCTCATTATCATAACAAACCTATTCTTTATCCTCCACCTTTATCTTATGACATCATTAGTGAGAAAAGACCAAAACGCATCTATAAGCCGTATGGTCCACATGCTTTCAGACCATACTCAAACTATTACAAACATACTGATCTTACTGAAAAAGGGATAGAACCAAGGAAAGGCTATCTCAGAAAAATAGATCTTAAGTCTGCTGATAATTCTGAATTGGTTAACAAAGTACTGTTTTGTGATAAATTTGGAAGGAAACTGAAGAGGTCCCATTTATTTAAATCCTCAATGTTCATTTGGGTACCTCTCACTACTAACCCCCAAGGACCCCAATAAACTAGGGTACCTAAATTATTAAGATCACTACCTTGCAGGATCGACTGGACCTATACAATAAAGGTGGTTCAGTTGGTGAGACCTGGTACATAGACAGTGGGTGTTCACACCACATGACTGGTACCAAGGCCTTACTTACTGACTATCATGAAAAGGAAGGACCAAAAGTCATCTTTGGAGACAGCTCCATGGCAATCACAAAAGGATTTGGATTCATCAAGAATGGAGATGTTGAAATCCAAGATGTCTCCTATGTTGAAGGTTTGAAATATAATTTGTTATCTGTATCTCAATTCTGTGACAGGGGATACAAAGTTCAGTTCAAAACTAGAAGATGTGAAATAATAGACAAAAGGACTCACAATGTTCTACTTGTTGGCACAAGACAAGGAAGTGTATACATTGTGAATTGGAATAGTTGTCCTAAGAATGCTTGTCTTATTACTAAGAGTCCTAAAGAAAACAGTTTGCTCTGGCATAAACGCCTCTGCCACCTGAACTTTAAGATAATCAACAAGATTGCTAGAGAACATCTTGTTGAGGGCATTCCCAATGAAATCTATTCCAAATCTCAAATGTGTGACTCCTGTAAAAAAGGTAAACAGGTAAAGGTTTCATTTAAGTCCATTCCAACTCTTTCAACCAGCAGAGTCTTAGAACTCTTGCATATGGATCTTCATGGTCCTATCAAACCTCCTACATTGAATGGAAGAAGGTATACTCTAGTTGTAGTAGATGATTACTCTAAGTTTACTTGGGTAGTCTTTCTACACAAAAAGAGTGATACACAAACACTACTTCCAGATCTATTAAAGAGGTTGCAGATTGAAAAGGGTCAACCCATTGTCAAGATAAGAAGTGACAAGGGGACTGAGTTTATTAACTGTTACATCTCTGACTATTATTCTAAGTCTGGCATACAGCATTTGACAAGTGCAGCAAGAACCCCTCAACAAAATGGTGTTGCAGAAAGGAGAAACAGAACACTAAAAGAAGCATGTAGAGCAATGATTGCAGAATTCAACACACCTCAAAAATTTTGGGGTGAAGCCATTAACACAGCTTGCCACTCCCAAAATCGAAGGGCTCTTAATAAGGTGCATGGTAAAACACCTTATGGGGTATGGAAAGGCAGAAAACCTAGAGTTTCTTATTTTCATATCTTTGGATGTAAGTGTTTCATTCATAACAATGGCAAAAGTAAGCTAAATACCTTTGATGCAAAAGCTGATGAAGGGTATTCTTAGGATACTCTTCAGTAAGCAAAGCATTTAGAGTGTTTAATTACTCTACCCTATGTGTGGAAGAAACACCCCATGTAGTCTTTGATGAGAATGTGCAGGACTCTGCTGATCATCAGCTCAGTAAGAAAATTGACAATCTAAAGCTCCAAACCAACAATGATGATGATGATGCAGAAATATATAAATCTGTACAAGCATATAACCCTTTCCTGAATGTCCTAGATCAAGACTCTGATAAAGAAAAGGTAAAAGACAAAGGTGAGTCATCTAAAACTTCTGATATACCAGAATTGAATGACTGCTCTCCTATGAACAAATCTGCTGATATAAATGATACTGATATGCATGATGATTTGCATGATATAAATGATGATAGCATTTCTGTTAAGAATAGAAGGACATGGAAGTTTGCTCATTCTACTGATCTGATTCTAGGTGATTCTAGTAAAGGTGTTAAAACTAGAAAACAATTGTTTGATTCCCAGGAAGAACTTAGTAAGTCTCTATTTTGCTGGTGTTGTTTTCTATCATCTATTGAGCCTAAAACTGTAAATGAAGCTTTAGGTGATAGCAACTGGATTATAGTCATGCAAGAAGAACTTAATCAGTTCACTAGAAATGAAGTTTGGGAACAAGTTGATAGACCTAGTGATCATAATGTTGTAGGCACTAAGTGGATTTTCAAGAATAAAAGGGATGAAAATGATCTTGTAGTTAGAAATAAAGCTAGATTAGTTGCTCAGGGCTACTCTCAAGCTGAGGGTATTGATTATGATGAAACTTTTGCTCCTGTAGCTAGACTAGAAGCTATAAGATTGTTCCTTGCTTATGCTGCACATATGAAATTCACTGTGTATCAAATGGATGTGAAAAGTGCATTTTTGAATGGTATACTTGTTGAAGAAGTTTATGTGGAACAACCACCTGGTTTTGAAGTGAATAGTCACCAAATATACAGGTTAAAGAAAGCACTCTATGGACTGAAACAAGCCCCAAGAGCCTGGTATGATACACTTTCTCTATTCTTACTTGAAAATGGTTTTACAAAAGGCAAGGTTGATAGAACTTTGTTTCGAAGACAAGAAGGTAATGATATATTACTTGTTCAAATTTATGTGGATGATATTATCCTTGGATCACCCAACAAAACCTTGAGTGAAAGCTTTTCTACACTCATGCAAAGTAAATTCGAAATGTCTATGATGGGAGAAATGACATATTTTCTTGGTCTTCAAGTAAAACAAACTCCAGAAGGTATCTTTATAAATCAAGCAAAATACACTAAGAATTTGCTAGATAAATTTGGTATTAAAACCTGTAAGACAGTTGGTGTGCCCATGCAACCTACATACAGAATGGATCCTGATGAAGGAGGTAAGTCTTCTGACCAACCTCACTATCGTGCTTTAATTGGCTCTCTACTCTATCTAACTACCAGCAGACCTGATATTGCTTTTGTTGTTGGTGTATGTGCAAGATTTCAACCAAACCCCAAAGAAAGTCATCTAGAAGCTGCCAAAAGAATATTGAAATATCTAAAGGGGACCATTAATCGAGGATTATGGTATCCTGCAGATGATGATATATAAAGAAGTGGTTATTCAGACTCGGACTTTGGAGGTTGAAAAATAGATAGAAAATCTACTTCAGGTTCATGTCAATTCTTAGGAACTAAGCTCATTTCATGGTTTTCAAAGAAACAAACAAGTGTAGCAACTTCTACTACTGAAGCAGAATATATGGCTGCAGGTAGTTGTTGTAGTCAGCTTCTTTGGCTAATACAACAACTCAGAGACTACAATATTGTAGAATCTAATGTACCTATATATTGTGACAGTAATAGTGCCATTGCCATAACACAAAATCCCGTTCTACATACTAGATGCAAACATGTTGATATTAGACATCATTTTATTAGGGATCATGTGGAAAAGAAAAATATTAGGATGGAAAAGATTCATACTGATATTCGAAGAGCTGACATTTTTACAAAACCATTGGCTGAAGTGAGATTCAGAGAGTTATGCATTAGTTTAGGGTTGATAGATATGGATTCTATATGTATATAGAACTGTACTAACATTTCAGGTACTGATCTTATACCAAGAGGAAGATAAAGCAGAAACTAAGAGCAGTACATCAAATGCCTAAAGCTCAGAAGAGACAACCCCATGTCAGACCACTACATTTAAAACAGGTAACAAGGTTACTAAAGTGACCTTAATCCCGATGAGGAAGCTGGTAAAGCTGAGGGACACTGAGAACACACATTAAGGGGGAATCTGTGATTTTTTAAAGATCCTTTTGTTGACTCAGAACACTAAGTCACTTTAGCATAAACCTTGATATGATCATTAAATTAAACATATCTTTACTAATCTGTACTGTTTTACACTTATATATAATGTACTAACACTTCTACCAAGGTGTAACAGGCACAGAAGAGGAATTCTCCATTGAAGGGGGAACTGATCTGATTACAGATTTGAAAAGTCTACTAATCTGATCTGACTACAGGCTATATCAGTCTACAGATATATTCTGATTAATAAGTTGACCTGTCTACAGAACTGTTCTGATTACAAAGTTTCTTTGTCTACAGTACTGATCTGATTACAATTCAATTATTCTACAGAACTAATCTGATTACTGACTAAACTGTCTACAGAAAGATTTGATTACTACTAATCTGTCTACAGAATAGAACTGATCTGTCACAGTACTGATCTGATGATTACTGTGCTGATATCAAAAAGGTGAAATCAGGAAAATTGGGTACTGATCTGAAAACTACTGTGCTGACCCATCTACTGATCGGAAGATTACTGTGCTGATTCATCTACTGATCTGATGTCTAAAAAGTTTACTCAGCTGATTACAGTACTCAGCTGATCCAGATAAGTGAAATTTTCTTTATATACAAGTAAGAAAATGAAGTGAAATAGTTTTGGAAACTACTGCGCTGATTTGCATCAGAACAGTCTTTTGGATTAGAATACTCTAAGTCAAAAACTGCTCAAAGTTTAGATTACTAATAGAGAAGATTAGTACACTCCTCTATTTTTAACCTAATTACTGTGGTGTATTTATCAAACACAAATTGGCTCCAAAATTAAGAATGGTACTAGAATATGAACAGTTCTTGTTAAACACGAATTTCGAGACTTAATCTCAACCATTCTTTGTGATAATCAAATTCAATCCTAGCCCTAGATTGGTTTTGAATTTGACAAAAACGATAACTCTTCATCGTCTTCTT
This sequence comes from Galeopsis tetrahit, assembly GCA_963675135.1. Lineage (NCBI taxonomy): Eukaryota > Viridiplantae > Streptophyta > Magnoliopsida > Lamiales > Lamiaceae > Galeopsis > Galeopsis tetrahit. The sequence goes on from OY776122.1 coordinate 40,571,409, forward strand.
TCTTACGAGTTCATTTCTGGAAAGCTCATAACTCAAAATCTACTGCAAAATCTCAATAATCTATTCTCTACGAAAATCCTACAATGGCAATTATCAATATTATCAGTGAATCTAACGAAGTTGCAGGAACTTTTGATTCGGATTTCTGGGTTCGTGAAAAGGGCATTTTTGTAGAAAATGCTGTTTACTTCAATGGACGACACAGTGCTGAAAATCAAGCCATTCTGACGATGTGCGAAGAGTGCGGGCTGAGGAAGTTTCTTGAATCTTCTCCGATGAATGTATTTGAACCAGAGGCGATGGAATTTTATTTACAGCTTAAAGGTGATAGAAATGGTGTTCACTCCCTGCTTGCAGGGCACAAGGTAGCGATTACAAGGGAAATCCTGGAAGTTATGTTGGATTTACCTCAAGGCCCTGTAGATATTTTGACCTACAAAGCAGGGGAAGAGAAAGAATGTGTAGGCAGATGGTCTGGTGAAGAACCTGAGTCTCTAAGCCATCTTAAGAAAGATGTTCTTCCTACTGGTCTTCAGTTTCTAATGGACATAGCTGGAAAATGTTTGTTAGGGCAACATCACAGTCAGGATGCTCTATCAAGTTCAAAAATCCGAATTATGGCAGCAATCGTTGACAGAGTACAAGGTGATTGGGAAGGATTTTTCTTAGAAAGACTGTTAAATGAGAAAGACAAAGTCTTGTTCGATGAGGATACATTGGAATTTTCGATTAAATCGAAATTAGGGTTCGGAAACAAACTGAGTATCTTGTTGCCTCAGTTGGTTGTCAAGAAGCCGTACTGGAGTAATCCCAAGAAATTCCATCATGGAAAATTCTTGATGAAGAAGGAGTCTGTTCGATTTGAACAAGAACATCCTTTGGAGCAATCTCAAGAACCTGAAGCACAAGAGTCTGGCGCTTCAATGTACAAATCTGATGATAATCAACCAGAGATTAGATCGAAAGCGAGGCATGATCCGAGCAGTATTAGACCAAGAAGAGGAAGGTCTGCTACAGCCGCCTCAGAGCCAACAGTCCGGTTTATTGAGACTGTGGTGCAAGAAAGCTCTGAAGAGCAAGAGGTTAGTAATTCAAGTCCTGTTGCTTTACATAAAAGAACCAAGAGGAGAAGTGCTAGGAGGAAGCTTGTTGATGTCTCTCCTACCCCTTCAAATTCTGATCCAAGCCCAGCTCATCCCATTAACCCTCAACCTTCATGTTCTGGAGAATCAGCTCACTACTTTCCAGTGTCTCAGAACACTCCCCATTCATCCCCTCAGAACACTACTTTTAATCCTACTCCTATTTCAAGTCCTCAACATCAATCTACTCCACATCATTCCCCAATACAAGTTCATGATCACTCTACTGAACATGAATTTGAACCTTCTACTGTACCAATTGACATTTCATCATCCCCTGAACCTGAATTTATAGCCCCTAAACCTGCTGGTCTAATGGAATATCCTATCTGTGATAAAGAAGATAGAATCAGGATAGATCTGAGATTGGCTTTGTTGAAGCAGTTTCCTGGATTGGATGAAAGTTCAGTTGAGTTTGAGAAACTCCTTAGGATAGGCACATGGGTGTATCTTAAGAGGAGTACTCTCAAAGAAAATTTAGCTGTTATGGAAGGTATGGGTGGTGCTTCAATCTTTGATGATTGGGAAGCAGAGCAAATGCATGCAGCTGGTGTTAACTCATTTCTTGAGCTAGTAACCCCAGAGTCAGTGGTGCAACTTGTTGAAAGGTTGACAGGATTTAAATATTTTGTGGAAAATGTTGCTACTACTACTGCTGATGAAAATGATGATGTTATTATGGTAAGTGAAGAGAAGGTTGCTGATGAAGCTGAGAATGTGGTTGAAGAGGATTTTATGGAAGTTGATGAAGCTGTTGACAATACAACAAAGGTGTTTGAGAACACTGTTGTGATTGAAGATACAGAAGTTGTTGGAAACCAAGTTTTGGATGCTGAAGAGATGGAAAGCATTCCATTTCAGTCTGCTGATCCTATCATTCCTGAAGATGTGCAGGAACAGGTCAGAACAGTTCCTATTGAGAAGGAATCTGAAAATGCTAGCTTTGAATTGTTGAAAAAGCAGAATGCAGAGCTTCAAGCTAAGTTGGAAGATGCTGTGAGAATGTTCCAAGAAGCTACTGAGAGAATGAATAAGATGAATTCTGAAAATTCTTATGAAAGAATTATGGAGCATACAATGTCTAAAATCTATGATCTTCATAGACTGCAAGAGAAGAATCTATCTCAGGTGTTGCATGCTAAGATGGAACAACACTTGACTCCCTTAAAAGAGTGGCATGATGAAGCCAAAAAGGGGGAAGATAAGATAAGAAGAATAATGGAGCAAACTCAGTCACAACAAGCTCAACTAGTTGTGAGTCAAGATAAGTTGAAAGATGAAATTGCAAGTCTGAATGAGAAAATCAAGATCAGAAAGCAATAGAAACAACAAGCTGAAGAAATTGTTGAGAAGAAGAAATCTGATATTGCTGAAAGTTCTGTTCAGAAGAAGAGAAAACTGATCTTGTCTGATGAAGAAGAAGAAGAGGAAACTAGTAGAGTTACCAGATCCAGAAGTAAGTTGAAAATTGGTGTTTCAAGTGAAGAACAAGAAAAACTTGAAGTGTTGAAGAAAAAGAAAGCTGAAGAAGCAGAATTGAAAAAGAAGAAAGATAAGGATGTTAAGTTTTTGAAAACAAGGTTTGATAATAGAGTTGCAGCTTTGAGAAGGAAAATGAATGCTCAGAGAAAAGCTGAAGGAAGAGAGTTTGATAAAAAATTTCAAGATGAGAATTTTGTTGATTTTATTGTTCTAACTGAAAATATGGAATATTGGAAAAATCTGAAGAAGAAATGGCAGATTGCAAACTTTATTGTGAGAAAGTTTGGTGATCATTCAAGCAGAGAAGCTGAATTTGATGACTTTGAAGAGTTCATGCTGAACATAGATAAAGATTTTTGGGAAGATATAGCATAAGTTGCTGCTCGTGCTGGAATAAAGATCTTATGTCCTGAAGAACCAAATTGGGAACCTCCAAGACTAGAGAATGGAGAACCAGATTACAAAGAGATTGGTAACATAATTGCTGAGATTATCAAAGAAGAAGGAATAACTAATCATCAACATATGATGGATATCAAAGCAAGGCTTTATGTTGCATTCAGAATCTGAAGATACAGAATGAAGATGAAGGATAAGCTCACAAGATAACATTTTAACCTTAATCTTTATTTCTATATTTTCTGTTCATTTCATATTTTGTTAGTATGTGTAATATGTGCATTATCTGATCTAACTTGAATATGAATCTGGAATTTTGAAATGATGAACTGTTATGTTTGACTACATACTTAGCTACTGATTTATTAACATTTAAGTAGTTTTGGCTTCATCAAAAAGGGGGAAATTGTTGGGATATGAGTCCTGAAACAATGTTCTAGATGATGAAAGTATGTTTTGATGGCTAAAAGCAACTTAAAGTTAGTAATATATGTGGTTCTAAGTCATCTTAACTAAGTCATCTTATATAAGTTTACTGATCTTATTAAGAAATATTGAAAATAAGATTACTGATCTTAATGGAATCTGAGAATAAGAATATTGATTTTAATGAGATATTTGAAATCTAAGTTACTAATCTTATCTGAGTTTACTGATCTTATATGATTACTGATCTTATTGTATTTATTGATCTGATATATGAACTGTTAGGAACTAAGCTGATGTTTTGTATTGTATAGACAGCTTATAGTATAGGACTTAGATGTACTCATCTGTATATAGTTCAGTTGATGTATGGATAGGTTTTATATATGTAAAGTTGTATTTTATTGTATTCAACATTGTAATGGTTTAGTACAGTAGTTTAGAACACAAGATTAGAAGAAGATCAGAAGACTAATGAAGACTCAGAAGACTACTTCAGAATAAGAAGACTTCAAAGAAGAGTTGAAGAGAAGCTTAGAAGAGTTCTTGAGAAGTACAGAACAGTTTTAAGTTACTGTGTTGATTGGCTCAGAAGAGTAAAAATCAGAACAGTAAGTTACTGTGCTGATTTGGTAAAATTGAAGAATAAGTTTGGAAAACTTATGTAAAGAGTAACTGAAGATATATTTGAAGATATGCTGACTTGGAATAAGAAGGAAGTTACAAAGTCGGTTACAAAAAGAAGTTACAAAAACAGTTTTAGAGTTAGTTGAGAGTTAGTTCACAAACTGCTAACTGTCATACTAAGTTCTATAAATACTGTGTGATCTCCTACTGCTAAAACTACAGATCATAAAGCATTCAAAAGCAATCTAAGTCTACAGAGCATTGAAGAACTCACAGAGTTGAAGAGATCGAGAAATCTAAGAAGAAGCCACTGAATTGAAGAGAAGAAACCAGAGGCTACTCAAGAGAAGTTTTACTTTTCGCTTTAAGTTTGTGTTGTTGTAAACAAGTGTGCTAGTTACTTGTAGAATTACTAGTAGATCGAAGATACACTTGGAAGTGTAATCGAAAAGATCAAAGTCTTAGTCTTGGGACTTTAAGCCACAAGAAACTCAAGGAAGAGTAATAAAACATCACAACTGGGATTGTGAGAGTGGATGTAGACTTTTTGGTCGAACCACTATAAAATTCTGTGTTCTTTATATTTTCTGTTTGATATTTGTTTAATATTTGTTTAAACAAGAACAGTAGAATTTACTAAGTAAAGATCTGATTAAAAGTTGAGTATAAAACTAAAACTGGAAGTACTGATCTGACTCAGTAAGAACAGTACTATTCAGAACACTATTCCGCATTATAAACTCTGATATTTTGAAAGATTTTTGAAAGTCTATTCACCCCTCCCCTCTAAACTTTCTTAGCTTACTCAATCTTAACTCAACTTTGGGACCAACATTAACCATTACCAATTCACATTCGTTCTAGGGTTGTTGTTTTCTATAACACGTTTATAGTGTCATTTAACCTCGAAAATACCAAAATGAAGTTTTTTGTAGGTTTGGTTGGTGACCAAGCAAACATTACATTTTGTTTATTTTTCAGAAAATCACATTTGTTAGTGTTCAAAAACTCTATAGTTTATCTCACTGTAATGTGGAAGTGCACTTTCATCGATTCACTCATTCTCTCTTTTTGAAAAGTCTCACGAGTTGCAAAAGAGGTAACCATTACCAATTCACATTCGTTCTAGGGTTGTTGTTTTCTATAACACGTTTATAGTGTCATTTGACTTCGAAAACACCAAAATGAAGTGTTTTGTAGGATTGCTTCGTGACCAACCAAACTTTACGTTTTTTTTATTTTTAGAAAATCACATTCGTTTGTGTTCAAAAACTCTATAGTTTAACCCACTGTAATGTGGAAGTGCCCTTTCATCGATTCACTCATTCTCTCTTTTTTTTGAAAAGTCTCAATAGTTTCAAAAGAGTTAACCGTTACCAATTCACATTCGTTCTAGGGTTGTTGTTTTCTATAACACGTTTATAGTGTCATTTAACCTCAAAAATTCAAAAATGAAGTTTTTTGTAGGTTTGGTTGGTGACCAAGCAAACATTACGTTTTGTTTATTTTTCAGAAAATCACATTTGTTAGTGTTCAAAAACTCTATAGTTTATCTCACTGTAATGTGGAAGTGCACTTTCATCGATTCACTTATTCTCTCTTTTTGAAAAGTCTCACGAGTTGCAAAAGAGTTAACCATTACCAATTCACATTCGTTCTAGGGTTGTTATTTTCTATAACACGTTTATAGTGCCATTTAACCTCGAAAATACCAAAATGAAGTTTTTTGTAGGGTTGCTTGGTGACAAAGCAAACTCTACGTTTTGTTTATTTTTTAGAAAATCACATTCGTTAGTGTTCAAAAACTCTATAGTTTATCCCACTGTAATATGGAAGTGCACTTTCATCGATTCACTCATTCTCTCTTTTTGAAAATTCTCAATAGTTTCAAAAGAGTTAACCATTACCAATTCACATTCGTTCTAGGGTTGTTGTTTTCTATAACACGTTTATAGTGTCATATAACCATGAAAATACCAAAATGAAGTTTTTTGTAGGTTTGGTTGGTGACCAAGCAAACTTTACGTTTTGTTTATTTTTCAGAAAATCACATTCGTTAGTGTTCAAAAACTCTATAGTTTATCCCACCGTAATGTGGAAGTGCACTTTCATCGATTCACTTATTCTCTCTTTTTGAAAAGTCTCACGAGTTGCAAAAGAGTTAACCATTACCAATTCACATTCGTTCTAGGGTTGTTGTTTTCTATAACACGTTTATAGTGCCATTTAACCTTGAAAATACCAAAATGAAGTTTTTTGTAGGTTTGCTTGGTGACAAAGCAAACTTTACGTTTTGTTTATTTTTCAGAAAATCACATTCGTTAGTGTTCAAAAACTCTATAGTTTATCCCACTGTAATGTGGAAGTGCACTTTCATCGATTCACTCATTCTCTCTTTTTGAAAAGTCTCGCGAGTTGCAACAGAGTTAACCATTACCAACTCACATTCGTTCTATGGTTGTTGTTTTCTATAACACGTTTATAGTGCCATTTGCCATCGAAAATACCGAAATCAAGTGTTTTGTAGAAATGCTTCGTGACCAAGCAAACTTTACGTTTTTTTTATTTTTCAGAAAAAATCACATTCGTTAGTGTTCAAAAACTCTATAGTTTATCCCACTGTAATGTGGAAGTGCACTTTCATCGATTCGCTTATTCTCTCTTTTTGAAAAGTCTCACGAGTTGCAAAAGAGTTAACCATTACCAATTCACATTCGTTCTAGGGTTGTTGTTTTCTATAACACGTTTATAGTGCTATTTAACATCGAAAATACCAAAATGAAGTTTTTTGTAGGTTTTTTGGTGACAAAGCAAACTTTACGTTTTGTTTATTTTTCAGAAAATCACATTCGTTAGTATTCAAAAACTCTATAGTTGAGCATGGATGAGTCAAGGGGAGACAGGAGTCTTGTCTCATCTACTGCTAAATCAGCAAGCACATCAATGCCACTTCTTTGCACAGTCCCTTCTGGAGAATATCTCTTAGTGAGATTTACAGGGGTAATGGGTTGGTTGGAAGGGGTGACATGGGTTTCAGGGGAGTTGGGCTCAAGGTGCTGAGTTTCAGGGAGGTTGGCCTCTATAGGTTGACCTTCAGGGACTTTGGATTCTGGAGTTCCAGAACCAGAAGAATTAGTCCTTGACATGGATTTGGTCCTGCTTTCAGCTCTGCTCTCCCTTAGAGCCAATTGAAGAGACCTTTCTTCTTGAAGCTCCAACACCTTCTCAGTAGGTTTGGCCCTTCTCTTGCTGGCCCTACTGCTTCCACTTCCTTCCTTCTCAGGGACAACTTCCCTGATTCTCTTATCACCCTTCTTCTTTTGCCTAGTCTCATTGTACTTCATCCTCAACTCTTCTGAGTGGTCAGAAGGCACACTCACTCCCTCTTCTGCCACTGCATCAACTTCAGCTGATGCTCCTGAGGCTTCTCTTGAAGACAATTGAGACATCTTTCTTGTTTTGACAGCCCTGGCCTTTGTTCTCTTTTTCATCTTAGGCTTCTCTTCCTCCTGTTCTTCAGCTGGTTTGACCATGAGCATCCTTCTCTGTTCAGTTTTCTTACTAAGTTTTCTGAACAGGATCTTCTGGGCTGGGAGGGGCTTTGCAAAGGTCTGCATCTGGGAATAGTGGGAAAATCTCTCAATCAACAAGCTTGCCCTGGTGCAATACTTGATTTTCCCTTCTAGCACCACCTTATTGTGGGTTTTCACCTTGAATTTTGCCTTCTCCTTCATCATCTCAGACATGATGAAGGTCCTCCAATCAAATTTAATGCCCTTATCACTGGCATCAATGATGGCAGCCATGATTCTGATCCTTGGATGACTAACCTGCTCTAAGCTTCCAGTGTTGCTTAAGAGGCTCTTAGCAACTACCTCAAAAAGGTTGAGAAACTCTGGCTTGAGAGTTTTCTTGTTTTGAGTTGAGGAGAGAGGGCCTGGAACTAATAGCCATTCTTGGGCTATCTCATCTTCATGGCCAGTGCCATAAGCTTCTGGATTCCTTCCCTCATAAGGCAGTCCAAAAGCTCCTTCCAGATCTTTTGAGGAGAATTTTACTTTGTGGAATCTCTCTTCTTCCTCTCCTTCTGCAGTGTAAGATAATCTGGTTGATACTTCACCATCTTCGGATTTGCCTCTCCATTTGAGGAAGGCAAAGAATTCTGCCATGTAGCTTTCCAAGCAAGAGCTTGGTCTTTCCTCCATGAACTTTTGAAGTCCAGCTCTCCTCAACCATCTCAAGGTTGGTGTGATTTCAGGATCCTCATTTTCAAAGGATACTATTGGCTCAAAATGAAGATTGTGTTTACTGCTTAAGTAGCCAAAATCCAGGTCTAGATCCTTGTTAGAGAAATCAACAAGCATCTCAGGTCTAACTTTGGGGGCCATTGAAATTTGCAGAGAGAGCTTTGAGAGAGTTTGAAGAAAATTTGAGTTAGGGTTTCGAATACTTGGGGAAGAAGTGTTTGTGGGGATCTTAAGACTTGTGAATATTCTAAAAAGAATGTTTGTCAATGAGTTGGTAAGGTCTTGAAGCAATTCAAAGATGATCAAAAATGGAAATCCAAAATGGGCGGCTAGGATTGATTTCAGGGGAATTGTTCTTTTTTGATCCAATGGTCAAAAACCAATGTAACAGTGAAATAACTGTTTTATTCAAAACGTGGGTGGTTTTTAATGTTTGTTTAAGGCTGGGGGTTTTTCGAGATAGATCATGTCCCAAAAAGTTTAATGCAAACAAGAGTTAAATCTTGGCATTTAATGCATGGAAAGTGACCTTTTGAGTGGGAGACAAATTAAATCCCAGAAAGGTGAAAACTGTATTTCAATGGGACAGATTTCGAAATAGGTATTGATCACCAAAAATAGGTGCTTATCATACCAAGATTTGGTTTGATAGCTGGGACAACTTATCTGACCCCACTTGGTCAAGTGTCCTGAAGAGAAGTGGACAAGGGTCATGAGTGTTAATGGACAAGTGTCCTGAAGAAGTAAGGTCATATTTCTGATTTTCAGTAGACTTGACCAAGTCTGCTGAAGTTTGAGTTTATTTCCCTTTCAATCAATGAACTTCTTTGGACTCATTTTTCCAGCTTCCCTGGATCAAGAAGTCCCAACTCTGCTGATAATTCCAGGAATCTTGCCTCTGCAAGTGGCTTAGTTAGTATATCAGCTTTTTGATGGTCTGTGTGAATTTTCACCAACTTGATATCCTTCTTCTCCACATGATCTCTAATGAAGTGATGCTTGATGTCCACATGTTTGCATCTTGTGTGCAAGACAGGATTTTGTGATATAGCAATGGCACTATTGTTATCACAGAAAATTGGCACTTCAGTAGAGTTGACTTTGTAGTCTCTGAGTTGTTGTCTTAGCCAAAGTATTTGAGCACAACAACTTCCAGCAGTGAGATAGAGGAGTGAACCAATTATTCCTCTATACTTAGTAGAGTTGGTTGGAATACCACTCTCATCAGGATCCATCTTCCAATTTGTGTTCATAGGGATCCTTACTGGCTTGCTAGTTGTACACACAAACTTCTTGATCATTTCTCTGGTGTACTTAGCTTGGTTGATGAAGATTCCTTCTTTAGATTGCTTGACTTGTAGACCCAAAAAGAAATTCATCAACCCCATCATGGACATCTCAAACTTGCTTTGCATGAGCTTGGAGAATTTCTCACACAGCTTCTCATTAGGGGATCCAAAAATTATGTCATCTACATAAATTTGGACAAGCAAGATGTCCTCTCCTTCAGAGATTCTGAAGAGAGTTCTGTCCACTATTCCCTTGGTGAATCCATGATCCAAGAGAAATTGTGACAGTGTGTCATACCAAGCCCTAGGGGCTTGCTTGAGTCCATATAGAGCTTTCTTGAGTCTGTAAACTTGGTTTCCAACTTCAAAACTTGGTGGTTGCTCCACATAGACTTCTTCTTTTAAGACTCCATTCAGAAAGGCACTCTTGACATCCATTTGGTACACTTTGAACCTCTTGTGGGCTGCATAGGCTAGAAAGAGCCTTATTTCTTCTAGCCTTGCCACAGGTGCAAATGTCTCATCATAGTCAATGCCTTCATGTTGGCAATACCCTTTTGCCACTAGTCTTGCTTTGTTTCTGACAATCACATCATTTTCATTTTTCTTGTTCTTGAACACCCACTTTGTTCCAATAACATCTTGATGTGAAGACCTATCCACCAGCTCCCATACTTCATTTCTGGTGAATTGGTTCAGTTCTTCCTGCATGGCTGTGATCCAATTGGCATCTTGAAGTGCTTCCTCAATATCACTTGGTTCTTGCTCTGACAAGAAACAACAGAACATAGCACTTTCACCATGAAACTTTCTGGTTCTGACTCCTATACTTGGATCACCAAGTATCAGATCAGTAGGGTGGTCAGACAACCAAGTCCTTCTTTTCCTGATCTCTTCAGTAGAGTTGTCCTCTACTGAAGGTGAGTCATTTTGATCATAGAATTCAGGATAATTTAATGCAGGATCTAATTCAGGATCATAATCAGGGGTGTTGTCCTCAATGTCAGGGACATTGGCATTTTCAACATTTTGAGTTCCCCCTTGATTATTTGACCCATTAACTACCTCAGCAGGAACTGCTTCTTCATTGGTAGTTGTTACCTGGATGTGAACTGGGATTGATTCATTCAGTTCACCATTTCCACCAGTAGGGTTTGTCTCAGGAAGGTTGCCTTCAGGATTGTTGTCCAATGTGGGTTCTTCAGGCAGATTGGCCTAGACAACATCTATGAATTCAGTGTCTTTGTCTTTAAGGCTTAGTCTGGTTGTCCTCTGTGTGATTTCTTCAGGTTCCAAATGATCATTCCTGATCTCAAGGATAGACTCATTAAACACAACATGAGGTGTTTCTTCCACTATAAGGGTTTTCTTGTTGTAGACTCTGAAAGCTCTACTGATTTGAGAGTATCCAAGGAATACTCCCTCATCAGCTTTGCTGTCAAAAGCTTTCAACTGTTCTTTCCCATTATTGTGAATGAAACATTTACAGCCAAATATATGAAAATATGACACTTTAGGCATTCTTCCTTTCCAGAGTTCATAGGGGGTTTTGTCTTGCCCCTTAGTGATCAAACATCTATTTTGAGTATGGCATGCAGTGTTTATGGCTTCAGCCCAAAACCTCTTAGGTAAATTTGAATCAGCAATTAAAGTTCTAGCAGCTTCTTTTAAAGTTCTATTCCTTCTTTCTGCAACTCCATTTTGTTGGGGAGTTCTAGCTGCTGAGGTTTCATGGGTTATTCCATTAGATGTGCAATACTCATTGATGTATGAATTAATGAACTCAGTGCCTTTATCAGATCTTATCTTGATAATGCTAAGGCTTTTCTCATTTGACAGTCTCTTTAGAAGTTCAGGTAGTTTGACTTGTGTTTCCTTCTTATTAAGGAGAAATACTACCCATGTGAACCTAGAGAAGTCATCTACTACCACCAATGTGTATTTTCTACCATTTATGCTTGTAGGGTTAATTGGTCCAAACAGATCCATATGTAGAAGTTCAAGTACCCTTTCAGTGGAGATGACTGGTTTACCTTTAAATGAGGCTTTAATCTGTTTTCCTTCTTGACATGGCTTACACACATGTTCTTTAATGAAAACCTCATTAGGCAGTCCTTTAACTAATGCATTTCTAGCAAGTTTATTCATAGATTTGAAATTCAGGTGGTTTAGTCTTTTATGCCATAACCAACTTTGTACACTAGAACTTTTAGCAATAAAACATGCAGCATCAGTAGACTTGTCCCAGTCTGCAAAATACACATTTCCCTTCCTAGTTCCAGTCAATAGGGTCTGTTGAGTTTTATCCTTAATTAGACACTTTCCACTTGAGAACTCAACATTAAAATCTTTGTCACAGAATTGACTGATATTTGGAGAGGCAGCCCCAAGTTGCTATAAATGTCTTCCTTGAGTTCTTCAAACTGGAAGACAGATTCTTGATAGTGACATGTCCTCATTTGGGTAATAAACGGCTTGTAAGACTTTGTCTTCATTCTGCAGTACTTTTCCCAATGTTTGACTTCTTGTTAGGACTTGGACATGGCTTCTGAAGGTTGATCCAATGATAGGACAACATTCCTTATCATCTGGACAACTCTCCTTATCACTATCAGCAGTTTTGCTTTTCAGCAAGGTTGGCTTGCTCTTCTTTAGATGACTTGGCTCTTTCCCTTTATTTCACTCCAAGATGATCTTGGCATATTGCATTTCTTTAGGGTATGGTTGTCCTTAATCTTTCAGCATAGTTGACCTTCAACCTTTAGAGTATCTGTTCTGATTTAATCTTGCTGAGACAACTCTTCTGATCAGCATATTTGGTCTTTTATCATCAGATCACTTTACTCATAGAGTTAGCTTCTATGGACAACTCTCCTGATCCAAGGCCTTTGAGTAGCCTTGTCCTTTTGAGCTAGGTAAGCTTGTTCTTGCATATGGACAGCTTCTTTGGACAACTCTCCTGATCAGAGCTTTTGGTTTTCCATAGAGTGTCCTTGTTCTTAAGTGATTGTTCCAGAATTTTGAGCCTTGAGGGGACTTGATCTTGATCATCTTAAAAGTAGGTTCCCCCTCAAATTGTGCATCTAATTGTCTAAGAGCTGCCTAACATTTCAGCTTCTCATCTAGCCTATATTCTATATGTTCTAACATTTCTAGAACATGTTTATCTTGATTTAGGCATGTCTCAGGGGGTTTTGGTATTAGATCAAAACATATCTCATTTTATTCCCAACAATAAGAGTTAGTGATTTTTTGTTGTTTCAGTAGTTCTCATGAATGCCTCCTTTTATAGAGGTAGAGATGAGATGGAGGAGTGAAAGATGACAAAATTAGTGAGTTGATAGGTCTGAATTTCTGAAAAAGGTTACTTCTTAAGATCAACAATGAGATTCTTGATCTAAGGGTTCACATTTAAAGATATTCAGGCTTTATCTTATGGAATGCAGAAATTATAAATTTGAGCATGAGTTATTTGAAGTCCGTACTCAATCTGTATATTGTTGAGTCGGTGAGGATGGTGTATTAATCCAACCAAGTATGGCTCAATTATATACTGTATGTATGTATAGTAACAAAATATTTTATGAAGAATAGTTTATTATATTCGTTCTATGGTTGTTGTTTTCTATAACACGTTTATAGTGCCATTTGCCATCGAAAATACCGAAATCAAGTGTTTTGTAGGAATGCTTCGGGACCAAGCAAACTTTACGTTTTTTTTTATTTTTCAGAAAAAATCACATTCGTTAGTGTTCAAAAACTCTATAGTTTATCCCACTGTAATGTGGAAGTGCACTTTCATCGATTCGCTTATTCTCTCTTTTTGAAAAGTCTCACGAGTTGCAAAAGAGTTAACCATTACCAATTCACATTCGTTCTAGGGTTGTTGTTTTCTATAACACGTTTATAGTGCTATTTAACATCGAAAATACCAAAATGAAGTTTTTTGTAGGTTTTTTGGTGACAAAGCAAACTTTACGTTTTGTTTATTTTTCAGAAAATCACATTCGTTAGTATTCAAAAACTCTATAGTTTATCCCATTGTAATGTGGAAGTGCACTTTCATCGATTCACTCATTCTCTCTTTTTTAAAAGTCTCACGAGTTGCAAAAGAGTTAACCATTACCAATTCACATTCGTTCTAGGGTTGTTGTTTTCTATAACACGTTTATAGTGTCATTTAACCTTGAAAATACCAAAATGAAGTTTTTTGTAGGTTTGGTTGGTGACCAAGCAAACTTTACGTTTTGTTTATTTTTCAGAAAATCACATTCGTTAGTGTTCAAAAACTCTATAGTTTATCCCACTGTAATGTGGAAGTGCACTTTCATCGATTCACTTATTCTCTCTTTTTGAAAAGTCTCACGAGTTGCAAAAGAGTTAACCATTACCAATTCACATTCGTTCTAGGGTTGTTGTTTTCTATAACACGTTTATAGTGCCATTTAACCTCGAAAATACCAAAATGAAGTTTTTTTTTAGGTTTGCTTGGTGACCAAGCAAACTTTAAGTTTTGTTTATTTTTCAGAAAATCACATTCGTTAGTGTTCATAAACTCTATAGTTTATCCCACTGTAATGTGGAAGTGCACTTTCATCGATTCACTTATTCTCTCTTTTTGAAAAGTCTCACGAGTTGCAAAAGAGTTAACCATTACCAATTCACATTCGTTCTAGGGTTGTTGTTTTCTATAACACGTTTATAGTGCCATTTAACCTTGAAAATACCAAAATGAAGTTTTTTGTAGGTTTGCTTGGTGACAAAGCAAACTTTACGTTTTGTTTATTTTTCAGAAAATCACATTCGTTAGTGTTCAAAAACTCTATAGTTTATCCCACTGTAATGTGGAAGTGCACTTTCATCGATTCACTCATTCTCTCTTTTTGAAAAGTCTCACGAGTTGCAACAGAGTTAACCATTACCAACTCACATTCGTTCTATGGTTGTTGTTTTCTATAACATGTTTATTGTGCCATTTGCCTTCGAAAATACCGAAATCAAGTGTTTTGTAGGAATGCTTCGTGACCAAGCAAACTTTACGTTTTTTTTTATTTTTCAGAAAAAATCACATTCGTTAGTGTTCAAAAACTCTATAGTTTATCCCACTGTAATGTGGAAGTGCACTTTCATCGATTCGCTTATTCTCTCTTTTTGAAAAGTCTCACGAGTTGCAAAAGAGTTAACCATTACCAATTCACATTCGTTCTAGGGTTGTTGTTTTCTATAACACGTTTATAGTGCTATTTAACATCGAAAATACCAAAATGAAGTTTTTTGTAGGTTTTTTGGTAACAAAGCAAACTTTACGTTTTGTTTATTTTTCAGAAAATCACATTCGTTAGTATTCAAAAACTCTATAGTTTATCCCATTGTAATGTGGAAGTGCACTTTCATCGATTCACTCATTCTCTCTTTTTTAAAAGTCTCACGAGTTGCAAAAGAGTTAACCATTACCAATTCACATTCGTTCTAGGGTTGTTGTTTTCTATAACACGTTTATAGTGTCATTTAACCTTGAAAATACCAAAATGAAGTTTTTTGTAGGTTTGGTTGGTGACCAAGCAAACTTTACGTTTTGTTTATTTTTCAGAAAATCACATTCGTTAGTGTTCAAAAACTCTATAGTTTATCCCACTGTAATGTGGAAGTGCACTTTCATCGATTCACTTATTCTCTCTTTTTGAAAAGTCTCACGAGTTGCAAAAGAGTTAACCATTACCAATTCACATTCGTTCTAGGGTTGTTGTTTTCTATAACACGTTTATAGTGCCATTTAACCTTGAAAATACCAAAATGAAGTTTTTTGTAGGTTTGCTTGGTGACAAAGCAAACTTTACGTTTTGTTTATTTTTCAGAAAATCACATTCGTTAGTGTTCAAAAACTCTATAGTTTATCCCACTGTAATGTGGAAGTGCACTTTCATCGATTCACTCATTCTCTCTTTTTGAAAAGTCTCACGAGTTGCAACAGAGTTAACCATTACCAACTCACATTCGTTCTATGGTTGTTGTTTTCTATAACATGTTTATTGTGCCATTTGCCTTCGAAAATACCGAAATCAAGTGTTTTGTAGGAATGCTTCGTGACCAAGCAAACTTTACGTTTTTTTTTATTTTTCAGAAAAAATCACATTCGTTAGTGTTCAAAAACTCTATAGTTTATCCCACTGTAATGTGGAAGTGCACTTTCATCGATTCGCTTATTCTCTCTTTTTGAAAAGTCTCACGAGTTGCAAAAGAGTTAACCATTACCAATTCACATTCGTTCTAGGGTTGTTGTTTTCTATAACACGTTTATAGTGCTATTTAACATCGAAAATACCAAAATGAAGTTTTTTGTAGGTTTTTTGGTGACAAAGCAAACTTTACGTTTTGTTTATTTTTCAGAAAATCACATTCGTTAGTGTTCAAAAACTCTATAGTTTATCCCACTGTAATGTGGAAGTGCACTTTCATCGATTCACTTATTCTCTCTTTTTGAAAAGTCTCACGAGTTGCAAAAGAGATAAACATTACCAATTCACATTCGTTCTAGGGTTGTTGTTTTCTATAACACGTTTATAGTGCCATTTAACCTCGAAAATACCAAAATGAAGTTTTTTTTAGGTTTGCTTGGTGACCAAGCAAACTTTAAGTTTTGTTTATTTTTCAGAAAATGACATTCGTTAGTGTTCATAAACTCTATAGTTTATCCCACTGTAATGTGGAAGTGCACTTTCATCGATTCACTTATTCTCTCTTTTTGAAAAGTCTCACGAGTTGCAAAAGAGTTAACCATTACCAATTCACATTCGTTCTAGGGTTGTTGTTTTCTATAACACGTTTATAGTGCCATTTAACCTCGAAAAAACCAAAATGAAGTTTTTTGTAGGTTTACTTGGTGACAAAGCAAACTTTTCGTTTTGTTTATTTTTCAGAAAATCACATTCGTTAGTGTTCAAAAACTCTATAGTTTATCCCACTGTAATGTGGAAGTGCACTTTCATCGATTCACTCATTCTCTCTTTTTGAAAAGTCTCACGAGTTGCAAAAGAGTTAACCATTACCAACTCACATTCGTTCTATGGTTGTTGTTTTCTATAACACGTTTATAGTGCCATTCGACTTCGAAAATACCGAAATCAAGTGTTTTGTAGGAATGCTTCGTGACCAAGCAAACTTTACGTTTTTTTTATTTTTTGGAAAAAATCACATTCGTTAGTGTTCAAAAAATCTATAGTTTATCCCACTGTAATGTGGAAGTGCACTTTCATCGATTCGCTTATTCTCTCTTTTTGAAAAGTCTCACGAATTGCAAAAGAGTTAACCATTACCAATTCACATTCGTTCTAGGGTTGTTGTTTTCTATAACACGTTTATAGTGCTATTTAACCTCGAAAATACCAAAATGAAGTTTTTTGTATGTTTTATGGTGACAAAACAAACTTTACGTTTTGTTTATTTTTCAGAAAATCACATTCGTTAGTATTCAAAAACTCTATAGTTTATCCCATTGTAATGTGGAAGTGCAGTTTCATCGATTCACTCATTCTCTCTTTTTGAAAAGTCTCACGAGTTGCAAAAGAGTTAACCATTACCAATTCACATTCGTTCTAGGGTTGTTGTTTTCTATAACACGTTTATAGTGTCATTTAACCTTGAAAATACCAAAATGAAGTTTTTTGTAGGTTTTGTTGGTGACCAAGCAAACTTTACGTTTTGTTTATTTTTCAGAAAATCACATTCGTTAGTGTTCAAAAACTCTATAGTTTATCCCACTGTAATGTGGAAGTGCACTTTCATCGATTCACTTATTCTCTCTTTTTGAAAAGTCTCACGAGTTGCAAAAGAGTTAACCATTACTGTTGGTCCCAAAGTTGAGTTAAGATTGAGTAAGCTAAGAAAGTCTAGAGGGGAGGGGTGAATAGACTTTCAAAAATATTTCAAAATATCAGAATATGCAATGCGGAATTTAGTCTTCTTATGTACTGTACTGTGCTTACTCAGCTCAGATAAGTACTTTCAGAATAATATGGGCCTTACTAGTTTATACTAAACTTTTATCTAGATCTTTATCTTTGTTAATTCTTAATGTTCTTGATTAAACAATTCAAACAAATATCAAACAGTAAAGTAAAGAACACAGAATTTTATAGTGGTTCGACAAATGTCTACATCCACTCTCACAATCTCCAGTTGTGAAGTTTTATTACTCTTCTTGAGCTTCTTGTGGCTTAAAGTCCCAAGATTAAGACTTTGATCTTTTCGATTATACCACCAGGTATATCTTCGATCTACTAGTAATTCTACAAGTAACTAGCACACTTGTTTTACAAAATACAAACTTTAACTTGAAAAGTAAAACTTCTCTTTGAATAGCCTTTGATTCTTCTCTTCCATTCAGTGGCTTCTTCTTCTTCAATCTCCTTCAACTCTGTGAGTTCTTGCTTGTAGACTTGCTCTTGAATTCTCTAAGATCAGTAATTGCTTCAGTAGTCTTTAGCAGTAGGAGATCATACAGTATTTATAGACTTTAGTATGACAGTTAGCAGTTTGTGAACTAACTCTCAACTAACTCTAAACTGTTTTTGTAACTTCCTCTTGTAACCGACTTTGTAACTTCCTTCTTAGTCAGCATCTCTTCAAATATATTCAGTTACACTTTAAATAAGCTTTCCAAACTTATTCTTCAATTTCAATAAATCAGCACAGTAACTTACTGTTCTGATTTTTACTCTTCGGATTTTACTCTGCTGATTTTTACTCTTCTGATTCAATCAGCACAGTAACTTAAAACTTTTCAAAAACTTCTCCAGATTTCTTCTAAGCTCTTCTTCAACTCTTCTTTGAAGTCTTCTTATTCTGAAGTAGTCCTCTGAGTCTTCATTAGTCTTCTGATCTTCATCTAATCTATTTCTAATCTAGTGTTCTGATTTTACTGTTCTGCATTTTACAAAGCTGAATACAACAAAATACAACTTTACATATATAAAACCTATCTATACATCAACTGAACTATATACAGATGAGTATATCTAAGTCCTATACTATAAGCTGTCTATACAATACAAAACATCAGCTTAGTTCCTAACAGTTCATATATCAGATCAGTAACCAATAAGATCAGTAACTCATGTAAGTCCAATAACTTCCATATAAGATCAGTAAATACTAAGATCAGTAAACACTTAAGATCAGTAACTTACATATAATACCAGTAAGCATATAAGATCAGTAAGTATATAAGATCAGTAAGTATATAAGATCAGTAACTCAGATTCAAATATCTCACATAAGATCACTAAAATTATTCTCAGTTTCCATACTCAGATCAGTAATCTTATTCCAATATTACTCAGTTAAGATCAGTAACTTTATTCTTAATATTACTACATAAGATCAGTAAACTTATTTCAGTTAGCATTAAGATCAGTAATCTCAATCTTAAGTTTCTCATCAGATTAGTAAGCTTATATTCAGATGACTTAGTTAAGATGACTTAGAACCACATATATCACTAACTTTAAGTTGCTTTTGGCCATCAAAACATACATTCATCAATTAGAACATTGTTTATAGGATTCATATCCCAACAATTACCAATTCACATTCGTTCTAGGGTTGTTGTTTTCTATAACACGTTTATAGTGCTATTTAACATCGAAAATACCAAAATGAAGTTTTTTGTAGGTTTTTTGGTGACAAAGCAAACTTTACGTTTTGTTTATTTTTCAGAAAATCACATTCGTTAGCATTCAAAAACTCTATAGTTTATCCCATTGTAATGTGGAAGTGCACTTTCATCGATTCACTCATTCTCTCTTTTTGAAAAGTCTCACGAGTTGCAAAAGAGTTAACGTTTACCAACTCACATTCGTTCTATGGTTGTTGTTTTCTATAACACGTTTATAGTGCCATTTAACCTCAAAAATACCAAAATGAAGTTTTTTGTAGGTTTGCATGGTGACAAAGCAAACTTTACGTTTTGTTTATTTTTCAGAAAATCACATTCGTTAGTGTTCAAACACTCTATAGTTTATCCCACTGTAATGTGGAAGTGCCCTTTCATCGATTCACTCATTCTCTTTTTTTTTTTAAAAAGTCTCACGAGTAGTAAAAGAGTTAACCATTACCAACTCACATTCGTTCTAGGGTTGTTGTTTTCTATAACACGTTTATAATGTCATTTGATTTCGAAAACACCGAAATGAAGTGTTTTGTAGGATTGCTTTGTGACCAACCAAACTTTACGTTTTTTTTATTTTTTTGAAAATCATATTCGTTTGTGTTCAAAAACTCTATAGTTTAACCCACTGTAATGTGGAAGTGCCCTTTCATTGATTCACTCATTCTTTTTTTTTTTTTTGAAAAGTCTCAATAGTTTCAAAAGAGTTAACCATTACCAATTCACATTCGTTCTAGGGTTGTTGTTTTCTATAACACGTTTATAGTGTCATTTAACCTCGAAAATACCAAAATGAAGTTTTTTGTAGGTTTGCTTGGTGACAAAGCAAACTTTACGTTTTGTTTATTTTTCAGAAAATCACATTCGTTAGTGTTCAAAAACTCTATAGTTTATCCCACTGTAATGTGGAAGTGCACTTTCATCGATTCACTCATTCTCTCTTTTTGAAAAGTCTCACGAGTTGCAAAAGATTTAACCATTACCAACTCACATTCGTTCTATGGTTGTTGTTTTCTATAACACGTTTATAGTGCCATTTGACTTCGAAAATACCGAAATCAAGTGTTTTGTAGGAATGCTTCGTGACCAAGCAAACTTTACGTTTTTTTTTTTTTTAGAAAAAATCACATTCGTTAGTGTTCAAAAACTCTATAGTTTATCCCACTGTAATGTGGAAGTGCACTTTCATCGATTCGCTTATTCTCTCTTTTTGAAAAGTCTCACGAGTTGCAAAAGAGTTAACCATTACCAATTCACATTCGTTCTAGGGTTGTTATTTTCTATAACAAGTTTATAGTGCTATTTAACCTCGAAAATACCAAAATGAAGTTTTTGGTAGGTTTTTTGGTGACAAAGCAAACTTTACGTTTTGTTTATTTTTCAGAAAATCACATTCGTTAGTATTCAAAAACTCTATAGTTTATCCCATTGTAATGTGGAAGTGCACTTTCATCGATTCACTCATTCTCTCTTTTTGAAAAGTCTCACGAGTTGCAAAAGAGTTAACCATTACCAATTCACATTCGTTCTAGGGTTGTTGTTTTCTATAACACGTTTATAGTGTCATTTAACCTTGAAAATACCAAAATGAAGTTTTTTGTAGGTTTTGTTGGTGACCAAGCAAACTTTACGTTTTGTTTATTTTTCAGAAAATCACATTCGTTAGTGTTCAAAAACTCTATAGTTTATCCCACTGTAATGTGGAAGTGCACTTTCATCGATTCACTCATTCTCTCTTTTTTAAAAGTCTCACGAGTTGCAAAAGAGTTAACCATTACCAATTCACATTCGTTCTAGGGTTGTTGTTTTCTATAACACGTTTATAGTGCCATTTAACCTCGAAAATACCAAAATGAAGTTTTTTGTAGGTTTTCTTGGTGACCAAGCAAACTTTAAGTTTTGTTTATTTTTCATAAAATCACATTCGTTAGTGTTCAAAAACTCTACAGTTTATCCCACTTTAATGTGGAAGTGCACTTTCATCGATTCACTCATTCTCTGTTTTTGAAAAGTATAGCGAGTTGCAAAAGAGTTAACCATTACCAACTAACATTCGTTCTAGGGTTGTTGTTTTCTATAACACGTTTATAGTGCAATTTAACCTCGAAAATACCAAAATGAAGATTTTTGTAGGTTTGCATGGTGACAAAGCAAACTTCACGTTTTGTTCATTTTTCAGAAAATCACATTCGTTAGTGTTCAAAAACTCTATAGTTTATCCCACTGTAATGTGGAAGTGCCCTTTCATCGATTCACTCATTCTCTTTTTTTTTTTAAAAGTCTCAATAGTTTAAAAAGAGTTGACCATTACCAATTCACATTCGTTCTAGGGTTGTTGTTTTCTATAACACGTTTATAGTGTCATTTAACCTCGAAAATACCAAAATGAAGTTTTTTGTAAGTATGGTTGGTGACCAAGCAAACTTTACGTTTTGTTTATTTTTCAGAAAATCACATTCGTTAGTGTTCAAAAACTCTATAGTTTATCCCACTGTAATGTGGAAGTGCACTTTCATTGATTCACTCATTCTCTCTTTTTGAAAAGTCTCACGAGTAGTAAAAGAGTTAACCATTACCAACTCACATTCGTTCTAGGGTTGTTGTTTTCTATAACACGTTTATAATGTCATTTGACTTCGAAAACACCAAAATGAAGTGTTTTGTAGGATTGCTTCGTGACCAACCAAACTTTACGTTTTTTCTATTTTTTAGAAAATCACATTCGTTTGTGTTCAAAAACTCTATAGTTTAACCCACTGTAATGTGTAAGTGCCCTTTCATCGATTCACTCATTCTCTTTTTTTTTTGAAATGTCTCAATAGTTTCAAAAGAGTTTACCATTACCAATTCACATTCGTTCTAGGGTTGTTTTTTTCTATAACACGTTTATAGTGTCATTTAACCTCGAAAATACCAAAATGAAGTTTTTTGTAGGTTTGGTTGGTGACCAAGCAAACATTACGTTTTGTTTATTTTTCAGAAAATCACATTTGTTTGTGTTCAAAAACTCTATAGTTTATCTCACTGTAATGTGGAAGTGCACTTTCATCGATTCACTCATTCTCTCTTTTTGAAAAGTCTCATGAGTTGCAAAAGAGTTAACCATTACCAATTCACATTCGTTCTAGGGTTGTTGTTTTCTATAACACGTTTATAGTGCCATTTAACCTCGAAAATACCAAAATGAAGTTTTTTGTAGGTTTGCTTGGTGACAAAGCAAACTTTACGTTTTGTTTATTTTTCAGAAAATCACATTCGTTAGTGTTCAAAAACTCTATAGTTTATCCCTCTGTAATGTGGAAGTGCACTTTCATCGATTCACTCATTCTCTCTTTTTGAAAAGTCTCACGAGTTGCAAAAGAGTTAACCATTACCAACTCACATTCGTTCTATGGTTGTTGTTTTCTATAACACGATTATAGTGCCATTTGACTTCGAAAATACTGAAATCAAGTGTTTTGTAGGATTGCTTCGTGACCAAGCAAACTTTACGTTTTTTTTATTTTTCAGAAAATTACATTCGTTATTGTTCAAAAACTCTATAGTTTATCCCACTGTAATGTGGAAGTGCACTTTCATCGATTCACTTATTCTCTCTTTTTGAAAAGTCTGACGAGTTGCAAAAGAGTTAACCATTACCAATTCACATTCGTTCTAAGGTTGTTGTTTTCTATAACACGTGTTGGTCCTGAAAGGAGTATATGACAAGTGTATGGGGGGGGGGAATGCACTTGTATGCAATTCTTTCCAACTTTGATCAAACCAGAGCTCAGCAAGGTTGTCTTGGACAACTCTGCTGAAGATGATTAACTCTTCTAAGATAGTCAAATTACTAAGTACTATTGAGTACTCAGTTGAATAACTATCTAGGGGAGTTATATGTGCGGAATAGTGGTTGGCCCTTTAAGTTTAGACTCCTTAAGTTTCTGAAATCACTTTGTCAATCCAATGCAGTCCAGTTTAGTTTCAGGGAACTTGTCCAACTCAGTTTTGCACAGTCTTTGAATATATATCTTTTGAAGATCAGTTTTGTGTGCAGTGTTGAATGAATGTAAGTACTTTGTAAGGTAAATCAACACAAGAGTTTATAGTGGTTCAGAGACTCAAGCTCCTACATCCACTTTCCCTGATTTAACAGGATAATTCCTTCACTCTTGGAATTAACTTGATCAATAACACCACTCCTTGGTGAATTGATCCCTAGGATGTCTAGAGTCCTAGTACCCTCTTCTCAACTCAGAACTGAACTGTTCTTCTCTCAACAGTCAGCTCATACCACTTCTACTACTACAACCTTCTCACTTTCTCACTTGAAAGGGGTAAGGATTGGAGTAAGGTTCCAACTAATGAGATATCCTTTACAATGAAGATCAGTGTATAAGGATAGGATATCTCTCTAAGCTTTGTGTATGAATATATAGTGAATTCAGCTTAGAAGAAGTGTTTCAAGACTAAGAATGTCTTTTGGAGACTTTGAAGCTCTCAGAATAGTTGATCAGTTGGATGTGGAATGGATGCTTCAAATGGTCTTCACACTCCTTGTATTTATAGACAAAATGGAGATTTGCCCGTTGGAGAGGCAGCCCCAAATTGCTATAAATGTCTTCCTTGAGTTCTTCAAACTGGAAGACAGATTCTTGATAGTGACATGTCCTTATTTGGGTAATAAACGGCTTGTGAGATTTTGTTTTCTTTCTGCAGCACTTTTCCCAATGTTTGACTTCTTGTTAGGACTAGGACATGGCTTCTGAAGGTTGATCCAATGATAGGACAACATTCCTTATTAACTGGACAATTCTCCTTATCACTATCAGCAGTTTTGCCTTTCAGCAAGGTTGGCTTGCTCTTCTTCAGATGACTTGGCTCTTTCCCTTTCTTTCACTCCAAGTTGATCTTAGCATGTTTCAATGAAGTTCTTTAGGGTATGGTTGTCTCTAGCTTCTTCAGCATAGTTGACCTTCAACCTTTAAAGCATCTGTTCTGATTCAATCTTGCTGAGACAACTCTTCTGGACAACTCTCCTGATCAGCATACTTGGTCTTTTAGTATCAGAGATTTTTCACATAGAGTTGACTTCTCTGGACAACTCTCCTGATCATAATATTTGATTAATCTTGTCCTTTTGAGCTTTGCAATCTTCTTCTTGCATAGAGGAAACTCTTCTGGACAACTCTCCTGATCAAGGTTTTAGGTTTCAAATGGAGTTTTCTTGTCCTTAGAGTTTGTTCCAGATTTTGAGCCTTGAGGGGACTTGATCTTGATCACTTTGAAGTCATAGGTTCCCCCTCACATTGTGCATCTAATCATCTAAGAGCTGCCTAACATATCAGCTTCCCATCTAGCCTAGTGCTATGTGTTCTATCACATTTTGAACACAATCATCTTATCTTGGGCATGTCTCAGGGGGTTTTGGTATTTAATCAAAACATGTATCATTTTATTCCCAACAATTTCCCCTTTTTTGATGATGCCAAAACCTACACATTCTATGCAAAAGTGACTTGTCTACACCTATTACATGTATCTTCAGAAGACATGACTAAGGTCAATATTCCTGAAAAGACAATGTGTTAGTGTATTCACTGTTTTTGTTGCAAATAGGTTTCAAGGATAGGCATAGAGAGATTTTTGCAATAATGTATCTTGATTCAAAGGTGGTTCAACTATCATTCATATAATAATCATTACAGGCATGTTGATAGTTGAAGATAACTTATCAGAGCATGAATTCAAGATAACATTTCACTACAAATACATTCTAAACATAAGATCAGAGCAAAACAAACTACTTCAAGTATCAGAGCTAGTACAAAATTTTCCCGATGTCAATGTAGAACACATCAATTCTTGTATCAGAGCAATTTAAACCATATCAGAGCAAACACCATATCAGCAGGTTTGTCCAATACTTCAGCAGATTTGACCATATAGCAAAAGATATCTTCAGATAAGATAATTTTTCATCCAGAAAAAGTCAGAAGACTTAGCCATTCTTAGAGATCATCCTCAGGAGGTGGGTTCATCCCATATTGTGCCCACACTCTCTTCTTGAGTTCCATGGCTTCCTGGTTAGTTCCTTTGGGTCCAAGGGTCATCTTGTTCAGCTTCAGAATTTCTGTGAACTCCCTTAGAATCCTTGCTTGGTCAATCCATCCATTAAGCTTTGGAGGCATGTAGATGATAGGCTTGGGAGCATTGAGTTCAATTCTTGCAATGTCAGGAGCTGCAAGTAATTGTTGATACAACTCTCTGTAGTATTCTATCATGAACTCAGCAAAGGCAGAGTTGGCATCTCCACCATTCCATCTGTCAATGACATAGAAGTCATAGACAAACTCCCTTTTAGCCTCTTCCCATGTATCATTTAGCTGAATTGACACCCATTTATCCAAGTGTGGATATTTGGTGTCCATTGGGATTAGAAGCTGAGGCTTCATCTTGCTGTAGGTTGCTCTCCTTCTTCTTGGTTTCTGAAAGTTAGCTCTTCTCTTGTCTCTTGCTCTTTGTGCTTCCTCTAACAGATCCATTTTCTCTTGGGCCTTCATCATAGCCAGCTTCTGTTGTGTTTCAGGGTCTTTGCCATACCCTTCATGAAACAACTTTGATGGATCTTGAGCTAGGACAGTGGTCTTCTTTTTAGGTTCAGGTCCAAATCCTTCAGCAAATAGTTCTTCAATGTCTTCAGTGGACTTGGGGCCTTCAGCACTCTTCGCAGAATCAGAGGACTTGTCCTTTTCAGCAATTTTAGTTTCTTCAGCAGTTTTGGCCTTCTTTGATGTAGGCTCATCTTCATCAATTCTGAATTCAGGTGGAAGATCAAGACTGTTAGGAAAGTCAGTGAAGGTTTCAACTTGCCTTTTCTTTCCTTTTGCCCTCTTGATCTTTCCTCTAGTTTGGACGCCTTCATCACTTTTGTCCAAACCAGACACCTCACCACCTGGTCTCTGCTGTAGCCTTATTCTTTCTTCTTGAACTGAGGCCATAGAGTTCTTTAATGCAAGTGCTAATTGCTCTTCTTCATCCAATTCTTCCAAGTTTAGCACTGTAGGCTCTTTTCCTTTTCCTTCAGCAGCTTTGTCTTTCCCTTTGACTGGGCTCCCAATCACCAAGGCACCTTTTGCTCTAGCTCTTTCCCTTTCCCCCTTTTTGGCAGCATCAAAACACTGGGGTTTTAGCTCACTCATAGTTGTGGCCATTAGGGATTGGGCCTGGTTCAGGGACTTCATCTCCTCCAACAAATATACATTTTCATCATGTATATTCTGCATCCTATCACTGCTCAAGCTAAGGAAAGCTAGAACAAGCTTCATCTTTTGTTGAACAACCTCCTCCAAGGTTGCTTTCAGGGATGCATCCAGTTGGGCTTTGAGAAGCTCAGTGAGGTTGGCCACTGCGCCTTCAGCAATGTTGGCCAATACCTCTTGGGAAAACTTTTCAGAGGCTGCTTTTACCATAGCTAGCCTTTGCTCTTCAGCTCTTCTCTTTTGCAATGCAGTCTTCTTTCCAAGAGCTTGTTTGACAGTTAGCCTGAGAGCTTTGACATTGGCATTATGATTGTCTCTCAGCAACTTTTGCTCTTTCTTGACTTCCTCTGAGATGGCTTCCATAGTGGATTTGGCATTTTGTACTTCAGTGGAAATGGTTTAGAGGCCAGTTTCCACACCACTCATCCTTGCTTCCAGAGTTGGGAGCACAACATCTTCAGAGCCAGTGAGCCTCATTTCTACAGATGCTAGGGTCCTTCCTTGCTCATTCAATGCTCCTGAAGTTTCAGCATGAGCAGATTGAACTTGATGAGCCAAGAAATCCAGCTTTTCTGATTGCATTCCAAGTAAGGCTTGAGCTGAGCCTGAATCTACTTGGATAGGTGCATCTGTTAGGAATTCATCTGCAAAAATTTGGTCAAGAGAAATACCTGCAACAGTAGACAAATCAAACAAGTTAGGAAATAGACACTCATCACCCTCAATTTCTTTTGTATAAGACTCTGATACATCAGCAGCCTTCTCCTCATTTTCAACTCTTTCTTTTCTTCCTTCTTTAATAGTTTCCTCACTTAAAGGAACAGGCCTCCTCTCATCAAGGGATTCCTGAAGTTCAGATTTGACTTCAAGAATAGCCTGCACTTCCTCACTTATATCACCCTCATTTGGTGGTACACTCACTATTCTAGTGATCACCACATCTCTCTCATCTACTACTCCCTCTGATTTTTCCACTAATTTCTCCTTTTCAACTCCTTCTCCTAAACCTGCAACATCTCCACCTTCAACAAGGTTCAAAGATGGCAGTTGTGGGAAGATCACAGTGCTTATTCCAACAGCCACTGAGTCATCCTGAATGATTAAGGGCTGATCAGTGTCCAACTCTTCTGACACTGAATAGGCCTTAATCAAACCAGCCTCTAGCATAGGAACCTCAACATCTTTAGGCCGTGCCTTGGGTTCAGAAGAACCTTCATTGGCAGATGTGTCTTTGGTTGTGTTACCACCCTTGGTCAACACCTCTGAAGATACAGAGCCTTTCCTATGATAGGTCTTAGGAGGGTTTGAAAGTCTGTCTGCTATAGAAGACTTGGGGTGAGAAGGTTCAGGGAGGTTGGCTTGAGGGGTTTCAGGAGGGTTGGGGTTTGAAAGATTTGAGGGATCATCAGGGGAATCATCATCATTTGAGCTACTGTCAGGGTGTTTGATTCCCTTAGCTTTCCTTTCTTTCTCCTCCTCAATTTTATCAGCTACAAGCTTTGCAAAACTTTCCTCATCAATGAGAAATCTTGTCTTTGAAACTCCAGCAAAGTGTAGCAATCTGTTCTCCTCTATTTGCCACCAGTTTGCACCCTTATCTTGGATGACTTGTGATATCTCCATCATAGATTTGTCTTTTACATCAACAAGCATCCTTAGATCATGAAGTTGTGGATACAAACTGTCCACAGTAGCTTTTGCTCCTCCTCTGAGCATACTTTCATAAGTATACTCCTCCTCATCTCAACTTGAATGGGGACTTTGGGTTATAGGGGAGTTGGCTCTGGGTTCTCCTAGAGTGGCTTCAGGGAGGTTTAATTCAGGGATGATGGCTTCAGAAGGGTTTGGTGTAGTAGAAGGTGCTTCAGTCGCTTTTGAGAGCAATGGGCCTGAAGGGGCTTTACTCAGGGGAGTTGGCTCATTGAGTGCATGTTCTAAAAGCTTTGAATAATTGAGCATGGATGAGTCAAGGGGAGACAGGAGTCTTGTCTCATCTACTGCTAAGTCTGCAAGCACATCAATGCCACTTCTTTGCACATTCCCTTCTGGGGAATATCTCTTAGAGAGATCTACAGGGGTAATGGGTTGGTTGGAAGGGGTAACATGGGTTTCAGGGGAGTTGGGCTCAGGATTTTGAAACTCAGGGATGTTGGCCTCTAAAGGTTGACCTTCAGGGATCTTGGATTCTGGAGTTCCAGAACCAGATGAGTTGGTCCTTGACCTAGATTTGGTCCTGCTTTCAGCTCTGCTCTCTCTTAGAGCCAATTGTAGTGACCTTTCTTCCTGCAGCTCCAACACCTTTTCAGTAGGCTTGGCCCTTCTCTTGCTGGCCCTACTGCTCCCACTTCCTTCACCTTCCTTCTCAGGGACAACTTCCCTGATCCTCTTATCTCCTTTCTTCTTCTGCCTTGTCTCATTATACTTCAACCTCAACTCTTCTGAGTGGTCAGAAGGCACACTTACTCCTTTTTCTGCCACTTCATCAACTTCAGCTGATGCTCCTGAGGCTTCTCCTGAAGATAATTGAGACATTTTCCTTGTTTTAACAGTCCTGGCCTTGGTTCTCTTCTTCATTATAGGCTTTTCTTCAACCTGTTCTTCAGCAGGTTTGGCCATGAGCATCCTTCTTTGCTCAGTTTTCTTGCTGAGCTTCCTGAACAAGATCTTTTGGGCTGGAAGGGGCTTTGCAAATGTCTGCATCTGAGAGTAATGGGAGAATCTCTCAATTAACAAGCTTGCCCTGGTGCAATACTTGAGTTTCCCTTCTAGCACAACTTTGTTGTGAGCTTTCACTTTGAATTTAGCCTTTTCCTTCATCATCTCAGACATGATGAAGGTTCTCCAATCGAATTTGATGCCTTTGTCACTAGCATCAATCACAGCAGCCATTATTCTGATTCTTGGATGGCTGACCTGCTCCAAGCTTCCAGTGTTGCTCAAGAGACTCTTAGCAACTACCTCAAAGAGGTTGAGAAATTTTGGCTTGAGAGTCTTCTTGTTTTGAGTTGAAGAAATGGGGCCTGGAACCAATAGCCATTCTTGAGCTATTTCATCTTCATGGCCAGTACCATAAACTTCTGGATTCCTTCCCTCATTAGGCAATCCAAAGGCTCCTTCAATATCTTCTGAAGAGAATTTCACTCTATGAAATCTCTCTTCTTCTTCTCCTTCTGCAGTATATGATAACCTTGTGGAAACTTCACCATCTGCAGGTTGACCTCTCCACTTGAGAAAGGCAAAGAATTCAGCCATGTAACCTTCCAAGCATGAGCTTGGTCTTTCTTCCATGAACTTTTGTAGACCAGCTCTTCTCAGCCATCTTAGAGTTGGTTTGATCTCAGGATCCTCACTCTCAAAGGATACTATGGGCTCAAAATGAAGGTTGTTTTTGTTGCTCAGGTAGCCAAAATCAAGGTCTAGAGCCTTGTTGGAGAAATCAATGAGCATCTCTGGTCTAACTTTGGGGGCCATTTGAAAGTTGCAGAGAAAAGTTTGATAGAGATTGAGAGAGTTTGAAGAAATTTAGAGCTAGGGTTTCGAATACTTGGGGAAGAAGTGTTTGAGAGGGATCTTAAGGCTTGAGAATATTATAAAGAGAATGTTTGTCAATGAGTTGGTGAAGTCTTGATGCAATTCAAAGGTGAACAAAAATGGAAATCCAAAATGAACGGCTAGGATTGATTTCAGGGGAGTTGGCCAGTTTTGATCCAATGGTCAAAAACCAATGTAACAGTGAAAGAACTGTTTTATTCAAAACGTGGGTGGTTTTTAATGTTTGTTTAAGGCTGGGGGTTTTTCGAGATAGATCATGTCCCAAAAAGTTTAATGCAAACAAGAGTTAAATCTTAGCATTTAATGCATGGAAAGTGACCTTTTGGGTGGGAGACAAATTAAATCCCAGAAAGGTGAAAACTGTATTTCAATGGGACAGATTTCGAAATAGACATTGATCACCAAAAATAGGTGCTTATCATACCAAGATTTGGTTTGATAGCCAAGACAACTTATCTGACCCTACATGGACAAGTGTCCTGAAGAGCTGTGGACAAGTGTCCTGAATAGTAAGGGACAAGTGTCCTGAAGAAGTAAGGTCATCTTTTCTGAACTTCAGTAGACTTGACCAAGTCTGCTGAAGTTTGAGTTTATTTCCCCCTTAATGAATGAACTTCTTTGGACTCATTTGTCCAACTTCCCTGGATCAAGAAGACCCAACTCTGCTGATAATTCCAGGAACCTTGCCTGTGCAAGTGGCTTAGTTAGTATATCAGCTTTTTGATGATCTGTGTGGATCTTTACTAACTTAATGTCCTTCTTCTCCACATGATCTCTAATGAAGTGATGCTTGATGTCCACATGTTTGCATCTTGTGTGTAATACAGGGTTTTGTGATATAGCAATGGCACTATTGTTATCACAGAATATTGGCACTTCAGTAGAGTTGACTTTGTAGTCTCTGAGTTGTTGTCTCAGCCAAAGGATTTGAGCACAACAACTTCCAGCAGCAACATATTCAGCTTCAGTGGTGGAGGTAGCCACTGTGTTTTGCTTCTTGGAGAACCAAGATATGAGTTTGTTGCCTAAGAATTGACAAGTTCCTGAAGTGGATTTTCTGTCAATTCTACATCCTCCATAATCAGCATCTGAGTAACCAGTTAACTCAATATTGTCATCAGCAGGGTACCAAAGGCCTAGATTTTCAGTGCCTTTGAGATACCTCAAGATCCTATTTGCAACCTCAAGATGGCTTTTCTTAGGATTTGCTTGAAACCTTGCACATACACCTACTGCAAAGGTGATGTCAGGCCTGCTGGCAGTGAGATAGAGGAGTGATCCAATGATTCCTCTATACTCAGTGGAGTTGGTTGGAACACCACTTTCATCAGGATCCATCTTCCAATTAGTATTCATTGGGATCCTCACTGGCTTGCTTGATGTACACCCAAATTTCTTGATCATCTCTCTGGTGTACTTAGCTTGGTTGATGAAGATTCCTTCTTTTGATTGCTTGACTTGTAGACCCAAAAAGAAGTTCATCAACCCCATCGTGGACATCTCAAACTTGTTTTGCATGAGCTTGGAGAATTTTTCACACAGCTTCTCATTAGGGGATCCAAAAATTATGTCATCTACATAAATTTGGACAAGCAAGATGTCCTCTCCTTCAGAGATTCTGAAGAGAGTTCTGTCCACAGTTCCCTTGGTGAATCCATGATCCAATAGGAATTGTGACAATGTGTCATACCAAGCCCTAGGGGCTTGCTTGAGTCCATATAGAGCCTTCTTCAGCCTGTATACTTGGTTTCCAATCTCAAAACCTGGTGGTTGCTCCACATAGACCTCTTCTTTCAAGACTCCATTCAGAAAGGCACTCTTGACATCCATTTGGTACACTTTGAACCTCTTGTGGGCTGCATAGGCTAGGAAAAGCCTTATTGCTTCTAGCCTTGCCACAGGTGCAAAGGTCTCAGCATAGTCAATGCCTTCATGCTGGCAGTAACCTTTTGCCACTAGTCTTGCTTTGTTTCTGATAATCACATCATTTTCATTCTTTTTGTTCTTGAACACCCACTTGGTTCCAATAACATCTTGATGTGAAGGTCTATCAACCAGCTCCCATACTTCATTTCTGGTGAATTGGTTGAGCTCTTCCTGCATTGCTGTGATCCAATTGGCATCCTGAAGTGCTTCATCAATGTCTTTTGGTTCCTGTTCTGACAAGAAACAACAGAACATAGCACTTTCACCATGAAACTTTCTGGTTCTGACTCCTATACTTGGGTCACCAAGTATCAGATCAGTAGGATGGTCATACAACCAAGTCCTTTTTTTTCTGATTCCTTCAGTAGAGTTGTCCTCTACTGAGGTTGAGTCATTTTGATCATAAAATTCAGGATAATTTAGTGCAGGATCTAATTCAGGATCATAATCAGGGGTGTTGTCCTCAATGTCAGGGACATTGGCATTTTCAACATTTTGAGTTCCCCCTTGATTATTTGACCCATTAACTACCTCAACAGGAACTTCTTCTTCATTGGTAGTTGTTACCTGGATGTGAACTGGGATTGGCTCATTCAGTTCACCATTTTCATCAGTAGGGTTTGTTTCAGGAAGATTGCCTTCAGGATAGTTGTCCAGTGTGGTATGTTCAGGTAGATTGGCCTGGACAACATCTATGAATTCAGTGTCTTTGTCTTTTAGGCTCAATCTGGTTGTCCTCTGTGTGATTTCTTCAGGTTCCAAACTATCATTCCTGATCTCAAAGATAGACTCATCAAACACAACATGAGGTGTTTCTTCCACAATAAGGGTTCTCTTGTTGTAGACTCTGAAAGCTCTACTGATTTGAGAATATCCAAGGAATACTCCCTCATCAGCTTTACTATCAAAGGCTTTCAATTGTTCTTTCCCATTGTTGTGTATGAAACACTTACAACCAAATATATAAAAATATGACACTTTAGGTATTCTTCCTTTCCAGAGCTCATAGGGGGTTTTGACTTGCCCCTTGGTGATCAAACATCTATTTTGAGTATGACATGCTGTGTTTATGGCTTCAGCCCAAAACCTCATAGGTAAATTTGAATCAGCAATTAAAGTTCTAGCAGCCTCCTTTAAAGTTCTATTCCTTCTTTCTGCAACTCCATTTTGCTGAGGAGTTCTAGCTGCTGAGGTTTCATGAGCTATACCATTAGATGTGCAATACTCATTGATGTATGCATTTATGAACTCAGTGCCTTTATCAGATCTTATCTTGATAATGCTAAGGCCTTTCTCATTTGACAATCTCTTGAGAAGTTCAGGTAGTTTAACTTGTGTTTCCTTCTTACTAAGGAGAAATACTACCCATGTGAACCTAGAGAAGTCATCTACTACCACCAATGTGTATTTTCTACCATTTATGCTTGAAGGGGTAATTGGTCCAAACAGATCCATATGTAGAAGTTCAAGTACCCTTTCAGTAGAGATGACTGGTTTACCTTTGAATGAGGCTTTAATCTGTTTTCCTTCTTGACATGGCTTACACACATGTTCTTTAATGAAAACCTCATTAGGCAGTCATTTAACTAATGCATTTCTAGCAAGTTTATTCATAGATTTGAAGTTCAGGTGGTTTAGCCTCTTGTGCCATAACCAACTTTGTTCACTAGTACTTTTAGCAATGAAGCATGCAGCATCAGTAGACTTGTCCCAGTCTGCAAAATACACATTTCCCTTCCTAGTTCCAGTCAGTAAGGTTTGTTGAGTTTTATCCTTAATTAGACATTTTCCACTTGAGAACTCAACATTAAAGTCTTTGTCACAGAATTGACTGATACTTAGGAGATTATATTTGAGACCAGCTACATAAGATACATTGGTTACTTTGATGTTACCAATCATCAAAGTACCATGACCTTTTGTTGTTGCTTGTGAGTTGTCTCCAAAAGTAACATTTGGGCCTTCTTTTTCAATGAAATCAGTGAGGAGTTCCTTGTTTCCAGTCATGTGCCTTGAGCATCCACTGTCAAGGTACCATGCTGTCTTTTTGTTCATGCTCCTCTTCTTGTGGCCCACTGGTACCTGCAATTAGATAGGTTTAGGTACCCTTTGAGTTTTGGGTCCTGAGAGGTTAGCTGTACCTTTAGGAACCCAAACTTGCCTAATCACCCTGATTGATTCAAGGTGGCTAAGTTGTTTTCCTTGTGCATCAACATACACTGTCTTTCCCTTAAATGCCTTTGGGAAAGTATGTGTGAATGTGTTAACTCTGTAGGTTTCAGGGGAGTTGTCAACTCTCCTGAACTTATGAGTCCTTTGTGCAGCTTGATGAAATCTTTGAGGAAAGGCATTTTTATAACCATTATCCTTTGGCATGAGGGATTTTGGTTGTCTCATTTTAATCTGCCTATGAGGATAGTTGTCCTTAGGTCTATTCAGCTGAGGCTTTCTCAGATGAGTTGGCCTAGGCTGATTATACCTTGGATAACTCCTCTGAGCATTGTTCAGTAGAGTTGTCCTCCCATTGGGTCTACTTTGTTGATCAATATTCCTCTTGTGTTCAGGAGTCTTGACCTTTTCCAAAGGTTTAGGCCTAGTCTTCTGAAACACTTGAGTAGGCATTTCAGTTAATTTGTCCTTTCCTTTATTCAGTGGCTGAATTATTTCATTTTCAGCTTGTTGTGCCACTGATTTAACAAAGATTTTCTTAGTGTTACTTGTAGAAGCAACACTAAGACAAGGTGAAGATTCAAATGGATCAAAACCTAATCCACTTCTTTGAGCCATAGGTCTTTGATAACTCTGAATTTCCTCTATTGCTCTAGAGGACTTGTTCAAAGCAGACATCTTTAATTTCAGGCTCTCTTCACTTGATTTAAGAATATCATATTCGTGTGAGAGATTTTCAAACTTGGCATTTAGAATTTTTAGTTCAAAGTCTTTTCTTTTCTGAGAGAGTAGTTGATTGTCAATCTCCTTTTGTTGGTCAACTATCCTGAGATTTGCTTCCTCAAGCTCTCTCAAAGCTTGTTGATATAACTCAGTAGATTTGACATCAACAGCTACCTCAGAGTTTTTGGTAAGTTCAATAGCCAATCTTTCATTTTCTCTCACACAGTTATCATGAAATTCTTGTAATCTAGTGAAATCTTCCATCAACTTCCCAAAGGAAAGTTTCAAGTTGACTTCACTAGTGTTCTATGATAGAAATGATGGTTAGCTAGAAGTGGAGGATACCTCATCATCCTCAAAAGCCATGTTGCATGCATCATCATCATCATCACTGTTTGAGAACAGTCCATCTGAAGAGTTGAAGCTTTCAGTACTATCAGATTCTTCACCAGCCATCATGGCCTTTCTATTTGTGAACTTCCTGTCTCTTTTAGCTTGCCTCTCTCTTCTTTCTTTAGAGCTTAATTCAGGGCAATCATACTGGAAGTGCCCTTTCTTTTTGCAATTGTAACACAGGTCTTCATCATCATCCTTCTTGGATTCATCTCTTCCTTTTGATGATGAAGGGTCAGCTCTACTGGACCTTCTCCTATCAGAGTACTTGTCCTCTGATCTCTTTTCTTCAGGCTTTTTGTCTTTGGCTTGATCTTCAGGGGAGTTGTATCTTCTCCTGAATTTGTTGTCTTGGTAGAATTTATTGTATCTACCAAACCTTGTGTTCAGCTTTTCAAACCTTCTAGCCATCAAGGCTAGTTCTTCCTTCATTTCAGTCTTAGAGACTGACTTTGATGATCTGGGAGTGGGTTGCATTTCAGGTTCAGCAACTTTGGCTTTGAATGCCACTCCCTTAGTAGGATTTGAAGGTTCCTCAACAGGTTTTCTTCTATTGAGGTCGAACTCATAGGCTTTAAGTTCTGAGAAGATTTGTTGCATGGGCATGGAGGAGAGATCCTTGGTATTCTGCATCATCACAGCATAGACATCCCACTTTTGAGTGAGACTTCTCAAGATCTTTAGTCCAACTTCTCTCCTGGAGTACACCTTGCCCAATGAGTTGATTTCATTCATCACATCAGTGAATCTTTCAGGGAACTTGTCCAACTCAGTTTTGCACAGTCTTTGAATATATATCTTTTGAAGATCAGTTTTGTGTGCAGTGTTGAATGAATGTAAGTACTTTGTAAGGTAAATCAACACAAGAGTTTATAGTGGTTCAGAGACTCAAGCTCTCTGTTGGTCCTGAAAGGAGTAGATAACAAGTGTATGGGGGGGGAATACACTTGTATGCAAATTCTTTTCAACTAGATCAAACCAGAACTCAGCAAGGTTGTCTTGGACAACTCTGCTGAAGATGATTAACTCTTCTAAGATAATCAATCCACTAAGTACTATTGAGTACTTAGTTGAATAACTATCTAGGGGAGTTATATGTGCGGAATAGTGGTTGGCCCTTTAAGTTTAGACTCCTTTAATTTCTGAAATCACTTAGTCAATGCAACACAGTTCAGTTTAGCTTCAGGGAACTTGTCCAAAACAGTTTTGCACAGTCTTTGAGTATGTATCTTTGAAAGATCAGTTTAGTGTGCAGTGTTGAATGAATGTAAGTACTTGTAAAGTAAATCAACACAAGAGTTTATAGTGGTTCAGAGACTCAAGCTCCTACATCCACTTTCCCTGATTTAACAGGATAATTCCTTCACTCTTGGAATTAACTTGTTTTATAGTGCCAAGGTGCACTTGATCAATAACACCACTCCTTGGTGAATTGATCCCTAGGATGTCTAGAGTCCTAGTACCCTCTTCTCAACTCAGAACTGAACTGTTCTTCTCTCAACAGTCAGCTCCTACCACTTCTACTACTACAACCTTCTCACTTTCTCACTTGAAAGGGGTAAGGATTGGAGTAAGGTTCCAACTAATGAGATATCCTTTACAATGAAGATCAGTGTATAAGGATAGGATATCTCTCTAAGCTTTGTGTATGAATATATAGTGAATTCATCTTAGAAGAAGTGTTTCAAGACTAAGAATGTCTTTTGGAGACTTTGAAGCTCTCAGAATAGTTGATCAGTTGGATGTGGAATGGATGCTTCAAATGGTATTCACACTCCTTGTATTTATAGACAAAATGGAGATTTGCCCGTTGGAGAGGCAGCCCCAAATTGCTATAAATGTCTTCATTGAGTTCTTCAAACTGGAAGACAGATTCTTGATAGTGGCATGTCCTTATTTGGGTAATAAACGGCTTGTGAGATTTTGTCTTCTTTCTGCAGCACTTTTCCCAATGTTTGACTTCTTGTTAGGACTAGGACATGGCTTCTGAAGGTTGATCCAATGATAGGACAACATTCCTTATTAACTGGACAATTCTCCTTATCACTATCAGCAGTTTTGCCTTTCAGCAAGGTTGGCTTGCTCTTCTTCAGATGACTTGGCTCTTTCCCTTTCTTTCACTCCAAGTTGATCTTAGCATGTTTCAATGAAGTTCTTTAGGGTATGGTTGTCTCTAGCTTCTTCAGCATAGTTGACCTTCAACCTTTAAAGCATCTGTTCTGATTCAATCTTGCTGAGACAACTCTTCTGGACAACTCTCCTGAACAGCATACTTGGTCTTTTAGTATCAGAGATTTTTCACATAGAGTTGACTTCTCTGGACAACTCTCCTGATCATAATATTTGATTAATCTTGTCCTTTTGAGCTTTGCAATCTTCTTCTTGCATAGAGGAAACTCTTCTGGACAACTCTCCTGATCAAGGTTTTAGGTTTCAAATGGAGTTTTCTTGTCCTTAGAGTTTGTTCCAGATTTTGAGCCTTGAGGGGACTTGATCTTGATCACTTTGAAGTCATAGGTTCCCCCTCACATTGTGCATCTAATCATCTAAGAGCTGCCTAACATATCAGCTTCTCATCTAGCCTAGTGCTATGTGTTCTATCACATTTTGAACACAATCATCTTATCTTGGGCATGTCTCAGGGGGTTTTGGTATTTAATCAAAACATGTATCATTTTATTCCCAACAACACGTTTATAGTGCCATTTAACCTCGAAAATACCAAAATGAAGTTTTTTGCAGGTTTGCTTGGTGACAAAGCAAACTTTACGTTTTGTTTATTTTTCAGAAAATCACATTCGTTAGTGTTCAAAAACTCTAGTTTATCCCATTGTAATGTGGAAGTGCACTTTCATCGATTCACTCATTCTCTCTTTTTGAAAAGTCTCACGAGTTGCAAAAGAGTTAACCATTACCAATTCACATTCGTTCTAGGGTTGTTGTTTTCTATAACACGTTTATAGTGTCATTTAACCTTGAAAATACCAAAATGAAGTTTTTTGTAGGTTTTGTTGGTGACCAAGCAAACTTTACGTTTTGTTTATTTTTCAGAAAATCACATTCGTTAGTGTTCAAAAACTCTATAGTTTAACCCACTGTAATGTGGAAGTGCCCTTTCATCGATTCACTCATTCTCTCTTTTTTTTGAAAAGTCTCAATAGTTTCAAAAAAGTTAACCATTACCAATTCACATTCGTTCTAGTGTTGTTGTTTTCTATAACACGTTTATAGTGTCATTTAACCTCGAAAATACCAAAATGAAGTTTTTTGTAGGTTTGGTTGGTGACCAAGCAAACATTACGTTTTTTTTTATTTTTCAGAAAATCACATTTGTTAGTGTTCAAAAACTCTATAGTTTATCTCACTGTAATGTGGAAGTGCACTTTCATCGATTCACTCATTCTCTCTTTTTGAAAACTCTCACGAGTTGCAAAAGAGTTAACCATTACCAATTCACATTCGTTCTAGGGTTGTTGTTTTCTATAACACGTTTATAGTGCCATTTAACCTCGAAAATACCAAAATGAAGTTTTTTGTAGGTTTACATGGTGACAAAGCAAACTTTACGTTTTGTTTATTTTTCAGAAAATCACATTCGTTAGTGTTCAAAAACTCTATAGTTTATCCCACTGTAATGTGGAAGTGCCCTTTCATCGATTCACTCATTCTATTTTTTTTTTGAAAAGTCTCAATAGTTTCAAAAGAGTTAACCATTACCAATTCACATTCGTTCTAGGCTTGTTGTTTTCTATAACACGTTTATAGTGTCATTTAACCTCGAAAATAACAAAATGAAGTTTTTGTAAGTTTGGTTTGTGACCAAGCAAAACTTTACGTTTTGTTTATTTTTCAGAAACTCACATTCGTTAGTGTTAAAAACTCTATAGTTTATTTCACTGTAATGTGGAAGTGCACTTTCATCGATTCACTCATTCTCTCTTTTTGAAAAGTCGCACGAATTGCAAAAGAGTTAACCATTACCAATTCACATTCATTCTAGGGTTGTTGTTTTCTATAACACGTTTATAGTGCCATTTAACCTCAAAAATACCAAAATGAAGTTTTTTGTAGGTTTGCATGGTGACAAAGCAAACTTTACGTTTTGTTTATTTTTCAGAAAATCACATTCGTTAGTG
Source organism: Galeopsis tetrahit (assembly GCA_963675135.1). Lineage (NCBI taxonomy): Eukaryota > Viridiplantae > Streptophyta > Magnoliopsida > Lamiales > Lamiaceae > Galeopsis > Galeopsis tetrahit. The sequence continues at coordinate 40,610,828 of OY776122.1, forward strand.
TTCAAAAACTCTATAGTTTATCCCACTGTAATGTGGAAGTGCACTTTCATTGATTCACTCATTCTCTCTTTTTGAAAAGTCTCACGGGTTGTAAAAGAGTTAACCATTACCAACTCACATTCGTTCTAGGGTTGTTGTTTTCTATAACACGTTTATAGTGTCATTTGACTTCGAAAACACCAAAATGAAGTGTTTTGTAGGATTGCTTCGTGACCAACAAAACTTTACATTTTTTCTATTTTTTAGAAAATCACATTCGTTTGTGTTCAAAAACTCTATAGTTTAACCCACTGTAATGTGGAAGTGCCCTTTCATCGATTCACTCATTCTCTCTTTTTTTTGAAAAGTCTCAATAGTTTCAAAAGAGTTAACCATTACCAATTCACATTCGTTCTAGAGTTGTTGTTTTCTATAACACGTTTATAGTGTCATTTAACCTCGAAAATACCAAAATGAAGTTTTTTGTAGGTTTGGTTGGTGACCAAGCAAACATTACGTTTTGTTTATTTTTCAGAAAATCAAATTTGTTAGTGTTCAAAAACTCTATAGTTTATCCCTCTGTAATGTGGAAGTGCACTTTCATCGATTCACTTATTCTCTCTTTTTGAAAAGTCTGACGAGTTGCAAAAGAGTTAACCATTACCAATTCACATTCGTTCTAGGGTTGTTGTTTTCTATAACACGTTTATAGTGCCATTTAACCTCGAAAATACCAAAATGAAGTTTTTTGCAGGTTTGCTTGGTGACAAAGCAAACTTTACGTTTTGTTTACTTTTCAGAAAATCACATTCGTTAGTGTTCAAAAACTCTAGTTTATCCCATTGTAATGTGGAAGTGCACTTTCATCGATTCACTCATTCTCTCTTTTTGAAAAGACTCACGAGTTGCAAAAGAGTTAACCATTACCAATTCACATTCGTTCTAGGGTTGTTGTTTTCTATAACACGTTTATAGTGCCATTTAACCTCGAAAATACCAAAATGAAGTTTTTTGTAGGTTTTCTTGGTGACCAAGCAAACTTTATGTTTTGTTTATTTTTCAGAAAATCACATTCGTTAGTGTTCAAAAACTCTACAGTTTATCCCACTGTAATGTGGAAGTGCACTTTCATCGATTCACTCATTCTCTGATTTTGAAAAGTATAACGAGTTGCAAAAGAGTTAACCATTACCAACTCACATTCGTTCTAGGGTTGTTGTTTTCTATAACACGTTTATAGTGCCATTTAACCTCGAAAATACCAAAATGAAGTTTTTTGTAGGTTTGCGTGGAGACAAAGCAAACTTTACGTTTTGTTTATTTTTCAGAAAATCAAATTCGTTTGTGTTCAAAAACTCTATAGTTTAACCCACTGTAATGTGGAAGTGCCCTTTCATCGATTCACTCATTCTCTCTTTTTTTTGAAAAGTCTCAATAGTTTCAAAAAAGTTAACCATTACCAATTCACATTCGTTCTAGTGTTGTTGTTTTCTATAACACGTTTATAGTGTCATTTAACCTCGAAAATACCAAAATGAAGTTTTTTGTAGGTTTGGTTGGTGACCAAGAAAACATTACGTTTTTTTTTATTTTTCAGAAAATCACATTTGTTAGTGTTCAAAAACTCTATAGTTTATCTCACTGTAATGTGGAAGTGCACTTTCATCGATTCACTCATTCTCTCTTTTTGAAAACTCTCACGAGTTGCAAAAGAGTTAACCATTACCAATTCACATTCGTTCTAGGGTTGTTGTTTTCTATAACACGTTTATAGTGCCATTTAACCTCGAAAATACCAAAATGAAGTTTTTTGTAGGTTTACATGGTGACAAAGCAAACTTTACGTTTTGTTTATTTTTCAGAAAATCACATTCGTTAGTGTTCAAAAACTCTATAGTTTATCCCACTGTAATGTGGAAGTGCCCTTTCATCGATTCACTCATTCTATTTTTTTTTTGAAAAGTCTCAATAGTTTCAAAAGAGTTAACCATTACCAATTCACATTCGTTCTAGGCTTGTTGTTTTCTATAACACGTTTATAGTGTCATTTAACCTCGAAAATAACAAAATGAAGTTTTTGTAAGTTTGGTTTGTGACCAAGCAAAACTTTACGTTTTGTTTATTTTTCAGAAAATCACATTCGTTAGTGTTCAAAAACTCTATAGTTTATCCCACTGTAATGTGGAAGTGCACTTTCATTGATGCACTCATTCTCTCTTTTTGAAAAGTCTCACGGGTTGTAAAAGAGTTAACCATTACCAACTCACATTCGTTCTAGGGTTGTTGTTTTCTATATCACGTTTATAGTGTCATTTGACTTCGAAAACACCAAAATGAAGTGTTTTGTAGGATTGCTTCGTGACAAACCAAACTTTACATTTTTTTTATTTTTTAGAAAATCACATTCGTTTGTGTTCAAAAACTCTATAGTTTAACCCACTGTAATGTGGAAGTGCCCTTTCATCGATTCACTCATTCTCTCTTTTTTTTGAAAAGTCTCAATAGTTTCAAAAGAGTTAACCATTACCAATTCACATTCGTTCTAGGGTTGTTGTTTTCTATAACACGTTTACAGTGCCATTTAACCTCGAAAATACCAAAATGAAGTTTTTTGTAGGTTTTCTTGGTGACCAAGCAAACTTTACGTTTTGTTTATTTTTTAGAAAATCACATTCGTTAGTGTTCAAAAACTCTATAGTTTATCCCACTGTAATGTGGAAGTGCACTTTCATTGATTCACTCATTCTCTCTTTTTAAAAAGTCTCACGAGTTGCAAAAGAGTTAACCATTACCAATTCACATTCGTTCTAGGGTTGTTGTTTTCTATAACACGTTTATAGTGCCATTTAACCTCGAAAATACCAAAATGAAGTTTTTTGTAGGTTTTCTTGGTGACCAAGCAAACTTTAAGTTTTGTTTATTTTTCAGAAAATCACATTCGTTAGTGTTCAAAAACTCTACAGTTTATCCCACTGTAATGTGGAAGTGCACTTTCATCGATTCACTCATTCTCTGTTTTTGAAAAGTATAACGAGTTGCAAAAGAGTTAACCATTACCAACTCACATTCGTTCTAGGGTTGTTGTTTTCTATAACACGTTTATAGTGCCATTTAACCTCGAAAATACCAAAATGAAGTTTTTTGTAGGTTTGCATGGTGACAAAGCAAACTTTACGTTTTGTTTATTTTTCAGAAAATCACATTCGTTTGTGTTCAAAAACTCTATAGTTTAACCCACTGTAATGTGGAAGTGCCCTTTCATCGATTCACTCATTCTCTCTTTTTTTTTTAAAGTCTCAATAGTTTCAAAAGAGTTAACCATTACCAATTCACATTCGTTCTAGGGTTGTTGTTTTCTATAACACGTTTATAGTGTCATTTAACCTCGAAAATACCAAAATGAAGTTTTTTGTAGGTTTGGTTGGTGACCAAGCAAACATTACGTTTTGTTTATTTTTCTGAAAATCACATTCGTTAGTGTTCAAAAACTCTATAGTTTATCCCACTGTAATGTGGAAGTGCACTTTCATTGATTCACTCATTCTCTCTTTTTGAAAAGTCTCACGGGTTGTAAAAGAGTTAACCATTACCAACTCACATTCGTTCTAGGGTTGTTGTTTTCTATAACACGTTTATAGTGTCATTTGACTTCGAAAACACCAAAATGAAGTGTTTTGTAGGATTGCTTCGTGACCAACAAAACTTTACATTTTTTCTATTTTTTAGAAAATCACATTCGTTTGTGTTCAAAAACTCTATAGTTTATCCCTCTGTAATGTGGAAGTGCACTTTCATCGATTCACTCATTCTCTCTTTTTGAAAAGTCTCACGAGTTGCAAAAGAGTTAACCATTACCAACTCACATACGTTCTATGGTTGTTGTTTTCTATAACACGTTTATAGTGCCATTTGACATCGAAAATACTGAAATCAAGTGTTTTGTAGGATTGCTTCGTGACCAAGCAAACTTTACGTTTTTTTTATTTTTCAGAAAATTACATTCGTTATTGTTCAAAAACTCTATAGTTTATCCCACTGTAATGTGGAAGTGCACTTTCATCGATTCACTTATTCTCTCTTTTTGAAAAGTCTGACGAGTTGCAAAAGAGTTAACCATTACCAATTCACATTCGTTCTAGGGTTGTTGTTTTCTATAACACGTTTATAGTGCCATTTAACCTCGAAAATACCAAAATGAAGTTTTTTGCAGGTTTGCTTGGTGACAAAGCAAACTTTACGTTTTGTTTACTTTTCAGAAAATCACATTCGTTAGTGTTCAAAAACTCTAGTTTATCCCATTGTAATGTGGAAGTGCACTTTCATCGATTCACTCATTCTCTCTTTTTGAAAAGACTCACGAGTTGCAAAAGAGTTAACCATTACCAATTCACATTCGTTCTAGGGTTGTTGTTTTCTATAACACGTTTATAGTGCCATTTAACCTCGAAAATACCAAAATGAAGTTTTTTGTAGGTTTTCTTGGTGACCAAGCAAACTTTATGTTTTGTTTATTTTTCAGAAAATCACATTCGTTAGTGTTCAAAAACTCTACAGTTTATCCCACTGTAATGTGGAAGTGCACTTTCATCGATTCACTCATTCTCTGATTTTGAAAAGTATAACGAGTTGCAAAAGAGTTAACCATTACCAACTCACATTCGTTCTAGGTTTGTTGTTTTCTATAACACGTTTATAGTGCCATTTAACCTCGAAAATACCAAAATGAAGTTTTTTGTAGGTTTGCATGGTGACAAAGCAAACTTTACGTTTTGTTTATTTTTCAGAAAATCAAATTCGTTTGTGTTCAAAAACTCTATAGTTTAACCCACTGTAATGTGGAAGTGCACTTTCATCGATTCACTCATTCTCTCTTTTTTTTGAAAAGTCTCAATAGTTTCAAAAGAGTTAACCATTACCAATTCACATTCGTTCTAGTGTTGTTGTTTTCTATAACACGTTTATAGTGTCATTTAACCTCGAAAATACCAAAATGAAGTTTTTTGTAGGTTTGGTTGGTGACCAAGCAAACATTACGTTTTTTTTTATTTTTCAGAAAATCACATTTGTTAGTGTTCAAAAACTCTATAGTTTATCTCACTGTAATGTGGAAGTGCACTTTCATCGATTCACTCATTCTCTGATTTTGAAAAGTATAACGAGTTGCAAAAGAGTTAACCATTACCAACTCACATTCGTTCTAGGGTTGTTGTTTTCTATAACACGTTTATAGTGCCATTTAACCTCGAAAATACCAAAATGAAGTTTTTTGTAGGTTTACATGGTGACAAAGCAAACTTTACGTTTTGTTTATTTTTCAGAAAATCACATTCGTTAGTTTTCAAAAACTCTATAGTTTATCCCACTGTAATGTGGAAGTGCCCTTTCATCGATTCACTCATTCTCTTTTTTTTTTTGAAAAGTCTCAATAGTTTCAAAAGAGTTAACCATTACCAATTCACATTCGTTCTAGGCTGGTTGTTTTCTATAACACGTTTATAGTGTCATTTAACCTCGAAAATAACAAAATGAAGTTTTTGTAAGTTTGGTTGGTGACCAAGCAAAACTTTACGTTTTGTTTATTTTTCAGAAAATCACATTCGTTAGTGTTCAAAAACTCTATAGTTTATCCCACTGTAATGTGGAAGTGCACTTTCATTGATGCACTCATTCTCTCTTTTTGAAAAGTCTCACGGGTTGTAAAAGAGTTAACCATTACCAACTCACATTCGTTCTAGGGTTGTTGTTTTCTATATCACGTTTATAGTGCCATTTGACTTCGAAAACACCAAAATGAAGTGTTTTGTAGGATTGCTTCGTGACAAACCAAACTTTACATTTTTTTTATTTTTTAGAAAATCACATTCGTTTGTGTTCAAAAACTCTATAGTTTAACCCACTGTAATGTGGAAGTGCCCTTTCATCGATTCACTCATTCTCTTTTTTTTTTGAAAAGTCTCAATAGCTTCAAAAGAGTTAACCATTACCAATTCACATTCGTTCTAGGGTTGTTGTTTTCTATAACACGTTTACAGTGCCATTTAACCTCGAAAATACCAAAATGAAGTTTTTTGTAGGTTTTCTTGGTGACCAAGCAAACTTTACGTTTTGTTTATTTTTCAGAAAATCACATTCGTTAGTGTTCAAAAACTCTATAGTTTATCCCACTGTAATGTGGAAGTGCACTTTCATCGATTCACTCATTCTCTCTTTTTAAAAAGTCTCACGAGTTGCAAAAGAGTTAACCATTACAAATTCACATTCGTTCTAGGGTTGTTGTTTTCTATAACACGTTTATAGTGCCATTTAACCTCGAAAATACCAAAATGAAGTTTTTTGTAGGTTTTCTTGGTGACCAAGCAAACTTTAAGTTTTGTTTATTTTTCAGAAAATCACATTCGTTAGTGTTCAAAAACTCTACAGTTTATCCCACTGTAATGTGGAAGTGCACTTTCATCGATTCACTCATTCTCTGTTTTTGAAAAGTATAACGAGTTGTAAAAGAGTTAACCATTACCAACTCACATTCGTTCTAGGGTTGTTGTTTTCTATAACACGTTTATAGTGCCATTTAACCTCGAAAATACCAAAATGAAGTTTTTTGTAGGTTTGCATGGTGACAAAGCAAACTTTACGTTTTGTTTATTTTTCAGAAAATCACATTCGTTTGTGTTCAAAAACTCTATAGTTTAACCCACTATAATGTGGAAGTGCCCTTTCATCGATTCACTCATTCTCTTTTTTTTTTTAAAGTCTCAATAGTTTCAAAAGAGTTAACCATTACCAATTCACATTCGTTCTAGGGTTGTTGTTTTCTATAACACGTTTATAGTGTCATTTAACCTCGAAAATACCAAAATGAAGTTTTTTGTAGGTTTGGTTGGTGACCAAGCAAACATTACGTTTTGTTTATTTTTCAGAAAATCACATTTGTTAGTGTTAAAAACTCTATAGTTTATTTCACTGTAATGTGGAAGTGCACTTTCATCGATTCACTCATTCTCTCTTTTTGAAAAGTCGAACGAATTGCAAAAGAGTTAACCATTACCAATTCACATTCATTCTAGGGTTGTTGTTTTCTATAACACGTTTATAGTGCCATTTGACTTCAAAAATACTGAAATCAAGTGTTTTGTAGGATTGCTTCGTGACCAAGCAAACTTTACGTTTTTTTTATTTTTCAGAAAATTACATTCGTTATTGTTCAAAAACTCTATAGTTTATCCCACTGTAATGTGGAAGTGCACTTTCATCGATTCACTTATTCTCTCTTTTTGAAAAGTCTGACGAGTTGCAAAAGAGTTAACCATTACCAATTCACATTCGTTCTAGGGTTGTTGTTTTCTATAACACGTCTATAGTGCCATTTAACCTCGAAAATACCAAAATGAAGTTTTTTGCAGGTTTGCTTGGTGACAAAGCAAACTTTAAGTTTTGTTTACTTTTCAGAAAATCACATTCGTTAGTGTTCAAAAACTCTAGTTTATCCCATTGTAATGTGGAAGTGCACTTTCATCGATTCACTCATTCTCTCTTTTTGAAAAGACTCACGAGTTGCAAAAGAGTTAACCATTACCAATTCACATTCGTTCTAGGGTTGTTGTTTTCTATAACACGTTTATAGTGCCATTTAACCTCGAAAATACCAAAATGAAGTTTTTTGTAGGTTTTCTTGGTGACCAAGCAAACTTTATGTTTTGTTTATTTTTCAGAAAATCACATTCGTTAGTGTTCAAAAACTCTACAGTTTATCCCACTGTAATGTAGAAGTGCCCTTTCATCGATTCACTCATTCTCTTTTTTTTTTTTAAAAGTCTCAATAGTTTCAAAAGAGTTAACCATTACCAACTCACATTCGTTCTAGGGTTGTTGTTTTCTATAACACGTTTATAGTGCCATTTAACCTCGAAAATACCAAAATGAAGTTTTTTGTAGGTTTGCATGGTGACAAAGCAAACTTTACGTTTTGTTTATTTTTCAGAAAATCACATTCGTTAGTGTTCAAAAACTCTATAGTTTATCCCACTGTAATGTGGAAGTGCCCTTTCATCGATTCACTCATTCTCTTTTTTTTTTGAAAAGTCTCAATAGTTTCAAAAGAGTTAACCATTACCAATTCACATTCGTTCTAGGGTTGTTGTTTTCTATAACACGTTTATAGTGTCATTTAACCTCGAAAATACCAAAATGAAGTTTTTGTAAGTTTGGTTGGTGACCAAGCAAACTTTACGTTTTGTTTATTTTTCTGAAAATCACATTCGTTAGTGTTCAAAAACTCTATAGTTTATCCCACTGTAATGTGGAAGTGCACTTTCATCCATTGACTGATTCTCTCTTTTTGAAAAGTCTCAATAGTTTCAAAAGAGTTAACCATTACCAATTCACATTCGTTCTAGGGTTGTTGTTTTCTATATAACACATTTATAGTGCCATTTGACTTCGAAAATACCAAAATGAAGTGTTTTGTAGGTTTGGTTGGTGACCAAGCAAACTTTACATTTTTTTTATTTTGCAGAAAAAATCACATTCGTTAGTGTTCAAAAACTCTATAGTTTATCCCACTGTAATGTGGAAGTGCACTTGCATCGATTCGCTTATTCTCTTTTTTTTTTGAAAAGTCTCAATAGTTTCAAAAGAGTTAACCATTACCAATTCACATTCGTTCTAGGGTTGTTGTTTTCTATAACACGTTTATAGTGTCATTTAACCTCGAAAATACCAAAATGAAGTTTTTTTGTAGGTTTGGTTGGTGACCAAGCAAACATTACGTTTTGTTTATTTTTCAGAAAATCACATTTGTTAGTGTTCAAAAACTTTATAGTTTATTTCACTGTAATGTGGAAGTGCACTTTCATCGATTCACTCATTCTCTCTTTTTGAAAAGTCTCACGAGTTGCAAAAGAGTTAACCATTACCACTTCACATTCGTTCCAGGGTTTTTGTTTTCTATAACACGTCTATATTGCCATTTAACCTCGAAAATACCAAAATGAAGTTTTTTGTAGGTTTGCATGGTGACAAAGCAAACTTTACGTTTTGTTTATTTTTCAGAAAATCACATTTGTTAGTGTTCAAAAACTCTACAGTTTATCCCACTGTAATGTGGAAGTGCACTTTCATCGATTCACTCATTCTCTGTTTTTGAAAAGTAAAACGAGTTGCAAAAGAGTAAACCATTACCAATTCACATTCGTTCTAGGGTTGTTGTTTTCTATAACACGTTTATAGTGTCATTTAACCTTGAAAATACCAAAATGAAGTTTTTTGTAGGTTTGGTTGGTGACCAAGCAAACTTTACGTTTTGTTTATTTTTCAGAAAATCACATTCGTTAGTGTTCAAAAACTCTATAGTTTATCTCACTGTAATGTGGAAGTGCACTTTCATCGATTCACTCATTCTCTCTTTTTGAAAAGTCTCACGAGTTGCAAAAGAGTTAACCATTACCAATTCACATTCTTTCTAGGGTTGTTGTTTTCTATAACACGTTTACAGTGTCATTTAACCTCGAAAATACCAAAATGAAGTTTTTTGTAGGGTTGCTTGGTGAAAAAGTAAACTCTACGTTTTGTTTATTTTTTAGAAAATCACATTCGTTAGTGTTCAAAAACTCTATAGTTTATCCCACTGTAATGTGGAAGTGCACTTTCATCGATTCACTGATTCTCTCTTTTTGAAAAGTCTCAATAGTTTCAAAAGAGTTAACTATTACCAATTCACATTCCTTCTAGGGTTGTTGTTTTCTATAACACATTTATAGTGTCATTTAACCTTGAAAATACCAAATTGAAGTTTTTTGTAGGTTTGGTTGGTGACCAAGCAAACTTTACGTTTTGTTTATTTTGCAGAAAATCACATTCGTTAGTTTTCAAAAACTCTATAGGTTATCCCACTGTAATGTGGAAGTGCACTTTCATCGATTCACTCATTCTCTTTTTTTTTTGAAAAGTCTCAATAGTTTCAAAAGAGTTAACCATTACCAATTCACATTCGTTCTAGGGTTGTTGTTTTCTATAACACGTTTATAGTGCCATTTAAACTCGAAAATACCAAAATGAAGTTTTTTGTAGGTTTGCTTGGTGACAAAGCAAACTTTACGTTTTGTTTATTTTTTCAGAAAATCACATTCGTTAGTGTTCAAAAACTCTATAGTTTATCCTTATGTAATGTGGAAGTGCACTTTCATCGATTCACTCATTCTCTCTTTTTGAAAAGTCTCACGAGTTGCAAAAGAGTTAACCATTACCAACTCACATTCGTTCTATGGTTGTTGTTTTCTATAACACGTTTATAGTGCCATTTAACCTCGAAAATACCAAAATGAAGTTTTTTGTAGGTTTGGTTGGTGACCAAGCAAACTTTACGTTTTGTTTATTTTGCAGAAAAAATCACATTCGTTAGTGTTCAAAAACTCTATAGTTTATCCCACTGTAATGTGGAAGTGCACTTGCATCGATTTGCTTATTCTCTTTTTTTTTTGAAAAGTCTCAATAGTTTCAAAAGAGTTAACCATTACCAATTCACATTCGTTCTAGGGTTGTTGTTTTCTATAACACGTTTATAGTGTCATTTAACCTCGAAAATACCAAAATGAAGTTTTTTGTAGGTTTGGTTGGTGACCAAGCAAACATTACGTTTTGTTTATTTTTCAGAAAATCACATTTGTTAGTGTTCAAAAACTTTATAGTTTATTTCACTGTAATGTGGAAGTACACTTTCATCGATTCACTCATTCTCTCTTTTTGAAAAGTCTCACGAGTTGCAAAAGAGTTAACCATTACCACTTCACATTCGTTCTAGGGTTTTTGTTTTCTATAACACGTCTATATTGCCATTTAACCTCGAAAATACCAAAATGAAGTTTTTGTAGGTTTGCATGGTGACAAAGCAAACTTTACGTTTTGTTTATTTTTCAGAAAATCACATTTGTTAGTGTTCAAAAACTCTACAGTTTATCCCACTGTAATGTGGAAGTGCACTTTCATCGATTCACTCATTCTCTGTTTTTGAAAAGTAAAACGAGTTGCAAAAGAGTAAACCATTACCAATTCACATTCGTTCTAGGGTTGTTGTTTTCTATAACACGTTTATAGTGTCATTTAACCTTGAAAATACCAAAATGAAGTTTTTTGTAGGTTTGGTTGGTGACCAAGCAAACTTTACGTTTTGTTTATTTTTCAGAAAATCACATTCGTTAGTGTTCAAAAACTCTATAGTTTATCTCACTGTAATGTGGAAGTGCACTTTCATCGATTCACTCATTCTCTCTTTTTGAAAAGTCTCACGAGTTGCAAAAGAGTTAACCATTACCAATTCACATTCGTTCTAGGGTTGTTGTTTTCTATAACACGTTTACAGTGTCATTTAACCTCGAAAATACCAAAATGAAGTTTTTTGTAGGGTTGCTTGGTGAAAAAGTAAACTCTACGTTTTGTTTATTTTTTAGAAAATCACATTCGTTAGTGTTCAAAAACTCTATAGTTTATCCCACTGTAATGTGGAAGTGCACTTTCATCGATTCACTCATTCTCTCTTTTTGAAAAGTCTCAATAGTTTCAAAAGAGTTAACCATTACCAATTCACATTCCTTCTAGGGTTGTTGTTTTCTATAACACATTTATAGTGTCATTTAACCTTGAAAATACCAAATTGAAGTTTTTTGTAGGTTTGGTTGGGGACCAAGCAAACTTTACGTTTTGTTTATTTTGCAGAAAATCACATTCGTTAGTTTTCAAAAACTCTATAGGATATCCCACTGTAATGTGGAAGTGCACTTTCATCGATTCACTCATTCTCTTTTTTTTTTGAAAAGTCTCAATAGTTTCAAAAGAGTTAACCATTACCAATTCACATTCGTTCTAGGGTTGTTGTTTTCTATAACACGTTTATAGTGCCATTTAAACTCGAAAATACCAAAATGAAGTTTTTTGTAGGTTTGCTTGGTGACAAAGCAAACTTTACGTTTTGTTTATTTTTTCAGAAAATCACATTCGTTAGTGTTCAAAAACTCTATAGTTTATCCTAATGTAATGTGGAAGTGCACTTTCATCGATTCACTCATTCTCTCTTTTTGAAAAGTCTCACGAGTTGCAAAAGAGTTAACCATTACCAACTCACATTCGTTCTATGGTTGTTGTTTTCTATAACACGTTTATAGTGCCATTTAACCTCGAAAATACCAAAATGAAGTTTTTTGTAGGTTTGGTTGGTGACCAAGCAAACTTTACGTTTTTTTTATTTTTCAGAAAATCACATTCGTTAGTGTTCAAAAACTCTATAGTTTATCCCACTGTAATGTGGAAGTGCACTTTCATCGATTCACTCATTCTCTCTTTTTGAAAAGTCTCACGAGTTGCAAAAGAGTTAACCATTACCAACTCACATTCGTTCTATGGTTGTTGTTTTCTATAACACGTTTATAGTGCCATTTAACCTCGAAAATACCAAAATGAAGTTTTTTGTAGGTTTGGTTGGTGACCAAGCAAACTTTACGTTTTTTTTATTTTTCAGAAAATCACATTCGTTAGTGTTCAAAAACTCTACAGTTTATCCCACTGTAATGTGGAAGTGCACTTTCATCGATTCACTCATTCTCTGATTTTGAAAAGTATAACGAGTTGCAAAAGAGTTAACCATTACCAACTCACATTCGTTCTAGGGTTGTTGTTTTCTATAACACGTTTATAGTGCCATTTAACCTCGAAAATACCAAAATGAAGTTTTTTGTAGGTTTGCGTGGAGACAAAGCAAACTTTACGTTTTGTTTATTTTTCAGAAAATCAAATTCGTTTGTGTTCAAAAACTCTATAGTTTAACCCACTGTAATGTGGAAGTGCCCTTTCATCGATTCACTCATTCTCTCTTTTTTTTGAAAAGTCTCAATAGTTTCAAAAAAGTTAACCATTACCAATTCACATTCGTTCTAGTGTTGTTGTTTTCTATAACACGTTTATAGTGTCATTTAACCTCGAAAATACCAAAATGAAGTTTTTTGTAGGTTTGGTTGGTGACCAAGAAAACATTACGTTTTTTTTTATTTTTCAGAAAATCACATTTGTTAGTGTTCAAAAACTCTATAGTTTATCTCACTGTAATGTGGAAGTGCACTTTCATCGATTCACTCATTCTCTCTTTTTGAAAACTCTCACGAGTTGCAAAAGAGTTAACCATTACCAATTCACATTCGTTCTAGGGTTGTTGTTTTCTATAACACGTTTATAGTGCCATTTAACCTCGAAAATACCAAAATGAAGTTTTTTGTAGGTTTACATGGTGACAAAGCAAACTTTACGTTTTGTTTATTTTTCAGAAAATCACATTCGTTAGTGTTCAAAAACTCTATAGTTTATCCCACTGTAATGTGGAAGTGCCCTTTCATCGATTCACTCATTCTATTTTTTTTTTGAAAAGTCTCAATAGTTTCAAAAGAGTTAACCATTACCAATTCACATTCGTTCTAGGCTTGTTGTTTTCTATAACACGTTTATAGTGTCATTTAACCTCGAAAATAACAAAATGAAGTTTTTGTAAGTTTGGTTTGTGACCAAGCAAAACTTTACGTTTTGTTTATTTTTCAGAAAATCACATTCGTTAGTGTTCAAAAACTCTATAGTTTATCCCACTGTAATGTGGAAGTGCACTTTCATTGATGCACTCATTCTCTCTTTTTGAAAAGTCTCACGGGTTGTAAAAGAGTTAACCATTACCAACTCACATTCGTTCTAGGGTTGTTGTTTTCTATATCACGTTTATAGTGTCATTTGACTTCGAAAACACCAAAATGAAGTGTTTTGTAGGATTGCTTCGTGACAAACCAAACTTTACATTTTTTTTATTTTTTAGAAAATCACATTCGTTTGTGTTCAAAAACTCTATAGTTTAACCCACTGTAATGTGGAAGTGCCCTTTCATCGATTCACTCATTCTCTCTTTTTTTTGAAAAGTCTCAATAGTTTCAAAAGAGTTAACCATTACCAATTCACATTCGTTCTAGGGTTGTTGTTTTCTATAACACGTTTACAGTGCCATTTAACCTCGAAAATACCAAAATGAAGTTTTTTGTAGGTTTTCTTGGTGACCAAGCAAACTTTACGTTTTGTTTATTTTTTAGAAAATCACATTCGTTAGTGTTCAAAAACTCTATAGTTTATCCCACTGTAATGTGGAAGTGCACTTTCATTGATTCACTCATTCTCTCTTTTTAAAAAGTCTCACGAGTTGCAAAAGAGTTAACCATTACCAATTCACATTCGTTCTAGGGTTGTTGTTTTCTATAACACGTTTATAGTGCCATTTAACCTCGAAAATACCAAAATGAAGTTTTTTGTAGGTTTTCTTGGTGACCAAGCAAACTTTAAGTTTTGTTTATTTTTCAGAAAATCACATTCGTTAGTGTTCAAAAACTCTACAGTTTATCCCACTGTAATGTGGAAGTGCACTTTCATCGATTCACTCATTCTCTGTTTTTGAAAAGTATAACGAGTTGCAAAAGAGTTAACCATTACCAACTCACATTCGTTCTAGGGTTGTTGTTTTCTATAACACGTTTATAGTGCCATTTAACCTCGAAAATACCAAAATGAAGTTTTTTGTAGGTTTGCATGGTGACAAAGCAAACTTTACGTTTTGTTTATTTTTCAGAAAATCACATTCGTTTGTGTTCAAAAACTCTATAGTTTAACCCACTGTAATGTGGAAGTGCCCTTTCATCGATTCACTCATTCTCTCTTTTTTTTTTAAAGTCTCAATAGTTTCAAAAGAGTTAACCATTACCAATTCACATTCGTTCTAGGGTTGTTGTTTTCTATAACACGTTTATAGTGTCATTTAACCTCGAAAATACCAAAATGAAGTTTTTTGTAGGTTTGGTTGGTGACCAAGCAAACATTACGTTTTGTTTATTTTTCTGAAAATCACATTCGTTAGTGTTCAAAAACTCTATAGTTTATCCCACTGTAATGTGGAAGTGCACTTTCATTGATTCACTCATTCTCTCTTTTTGAAAAGTCTCACGGGTTGTAAAAGAGTTAACCATTACCAACTCACATTCGTTCTAGGGTTGTTGTTTTCTATAACACGTTTATAGTGTCATTTGACTTCGAAAACACCAAAATGAAGTGTTTTGTAGGATTGCTTCGTGACCAACAAAACTTTACATTTTTTCTATTTTTTAGAAAATCACATTCGTTTGTGTTCAAAAACTCTATAGTTTATCCCTCTGTAATGTGGAAGTGCACTTTCATCGATTCACTCATTCTCTCTTTTTGAAAAGTCTCACGAGTTGCAAAAGAGTTAACCATTACCAACTCACATACGTTCTATGGTTGTTGTTTTCTATAACACGTTTATAGTGCCATTTGACATCGAAAATACTGAAATCAAGTGTTTTGTAGGATTGCTTCGTGACCAAGCAAACTTTACGTTTTTTTTATTTTTCAGAAAATTACATTCGTTATTGTTCAAAAACTCTATAGTTTATCCCACTGTAATGTGGAAGTGCACTTTCATCGATTCACTTATTCTCTCTTTTTGAAAAGTCTGACGAGTTGCAAAAGAGTTAACCATTACCAATTCACATTCGTTCTAGGGTTGTTGTTTTCTATAACACGTTTATAGTGCCATTTAACCTCGAAAATACCAAAATGAAGTTTTTTGCAGGTTTGCTTGGTGACAAAGCAAACTTTACGTTTTGTTTACTTTTCAGAAAATCACATTCGTTAGTGTTCAAAAACTCTAGTTTATCCCATTGTAATGTGGAAGTGCACTTTCATCGATTCACTCATTCTCTCTTTTTGAAAAGACTCACGAGTTGCAAAAGAGTTAACCATTACCAATTCACATTCGTTCTAGGGTTGTTGTTTTCTATAACACGTTTATAGTGCCATTTAACCTCGAAAATACCAAAATGAAGTTTTTTGTAGGTTTTCTTGGTGACCAAGCAAACTTTATGTTTTGTTTATTTTTCAGAAAATCACATTCGTTAGTGTTCAAAAACTCTACAGTTTATCCCACTGTAATGTGGAAGTGCACTTTCATCGATTCACTCATTCTCTGATTTTGAAAAGTATAACGAGTTGCAAAAGAGTTAACCATTACCAACTCACATTCGTTCTAGGTTTGTTGTTTTCTATAACACGTTTATAGTGCCATTTAACCTCGAAAATACCAAAATGAAGTTTTTTGTAGGTTTGCATGGTGACAAAGCAAACTTTACGTTTTGTTTATTTTTCAGAAAATCAAATTCGTTTGTGTTCAAAAACTCTATAGTTTAACCCACTGTAATGTGGAAGTGCACTTTCATCGATTCACTCATTCTCTCTTTTTTTTGAAAAGTCTCAATAGTTTCAAAAGAGTTAACCATTACCAATTCACATTCGTTCTAGTGTTGTTGTTTTCTATAACACGTTTATAGTGTCATTTAACCTCGAAAATACCAAAATGAAGTTTTTTGTAGGTTTGGTTGGTGACCAAGCAAACATTACGTTTTTTTTTATTTTTCAGAAAATCACATTTGTTAGTGTTCAAAAACTCTATAGTTTATCTCACTGTAATGTGGAAGTGCACTTTCATCGATTCACTCATTCTCTGATTTTGAAAAGTATAACGAGTTGCAAAAGAGTTAACCATTACCAACTCACATTCGTTCTAGGGTTGTTGTTTTCTATAACACGTTTATAGTGCCATTTAACCTCGAAAATACCAAAATGAAGTTTTTTGTAGGTTTACATGGTGACAAAGCAAACTTTACGTTTTGTTTATTTTTCAGAAAATCACATTCGTTAGTTTTCAAAAACTCTATAGTTTATCCCACTGTAATGTGGAAGTGCCCTTTCATCGATTCACTCATTCTCTTTTTTTTTTTGAAAAGTCTCAATAGTTTCAAAAGAGTTAACCATTACCAATTCACATTCGTTCTAGGCTGGTTGTTTTCTATAACACGTTTATAGTGTCATTTAACCTCGAAAATAACAAAATGAAGTTTTTGTAAGTTTGGTTGGTGACCAAGCAAAACTTTACGTTTTGTTTATTTTTCAGAAAATCACATTCGTTAGTGTTCAAAAACTCTATAGTTTATCCCACTGTAATGTGGAAGTGCACTTTCATTGATGCACTCATTCTCTCTTTTTGAAAAGTCTCACGGGTTGTAAAAGAGTTAACCATTACCAACTCACATTCGTTCTAGGGTTGTTGTTTTCTATATCACGTTTATAGTGCCATTTGACTTCGAAAACACCAAAATGAAGTGTTTTGTAGGATTGCTTCGTGACAAACCAAACTTTACATTTTTTTTATTTTTTAGAAAATCACATTCGTTTGTGTTCAAAAACTCTATAGTTTAACCCACTGTAATGTGGAAGTGCCCTTTCATCGATTCACTCATTCTCTTTTTTTTTTGAAAAGTCTCAATAGCTTCAAAAGAGTTAACCATTACCAATTCACATTCGTTCTAGGGTTGTTGTTTTCTATAACACGTTTACAGTGCCATTTAACCTCGAAAATACCAAAATGAAGTTTTTTGTAGGTTTTCTTGGTGACCAAGCAAACTTTACGTTTTGTTTATTTTTCAGAAAATCACATTCGTTAGTGTTCAAAAACTCTATAGTTTATCCCACTGTAATGTGGAAGTGCACTTTCATCGATTCACTCATTCTCTCTTTTTAAAAAGTCTCACGAGTTGCAAAAGAGTTAACCATTACAAATTCACATTCGTTCTAGGGTTGTTGTTTTCTATAACACGTTTATAGTGCCATTTAACCTCGAAAATACCAAAATGAAGTTTTTTGTAGGTTTTCTTGGTGACCAAGCAAACTTTAAGTTTTGTTTATTTTTCAGAAAATCACATTCGTTAGTGTTCAAAAACTCTACAGTTTATCCCACTGTAATGTGGAAGTGCACTTTCATCGATTCACTCATTCTCTGTTTTTGAAAAGTATAACGAGTTGTAAAAGAGTTAACCATTACCAACTCACATTCGTTCTAGGGTTGTTGTTTTCTATAACACGTTTATAGTGCCATTTAACCTCGAAAATACCAAAATGAAGTTTTTTGTAGGTTTGCATGGTGACAAAGCAAACTTTACGTTTTGTTTATTTTTCAGAAAATCACATTCGTTTGTGTTCAAAAACTCTATAGTTTAACCCACTATAATGTGGAAGTGCCCTTTCATCGATTCACTCATTCTCTTTTTTTTTTTAAAGTCTCAATAGTTTCAAAAGAGTTAACCATTACCAATTCACATTCGTTCTAGGGTTGTTGTTTTCTATAACACGTTTATAGTGTCATTTAACCTCGAAAATACCAAAATGAAGTT
This sequence comes from Galeopsis tetrahit, assembly GCA_963675135.1. Lineage (NCBI taxonomy): Eukaryota > Viridiplantae > Streptophyta > Magnoliopsida > Lamiales > Lamiaceae > Galeopsis > Galeopsis tetrahit. Next base: position 40,629,112 of record OY776122.1, read on the forward strand.
TTTTGTAGGTTTGGTTGGTGACCAAGCAAACATTACGTTTTGTTTATTTTTCAGAAAATCACATTTGTTAGTGTTAAAAACTCTATAGTTTATTTCACTGTAATGTGGAAGTGCACTTTCATCGATTCACTCATTCTCTCTTTTTGAAAAGTCGAACGAATTGCAAAAGAGTTAACCATTACCAATTCACATTCATTCTAGGGTTGTTGTTTTCTATAACACGTTTATAGTGCCATTTGACTTCAAAAATACTGAAATCAAGTGTTTTGTAGGATTGCTTCGTGACCAAGCAAACTTTACGTTTTTTTTATTTTTCAGAAAATTACATTCGTTATTGTTCAAAAACTCTATAGTTTATCCCACTGTAATGTGGAAGTGCACTTTCATCGATTCACTTATTCTCTCTTTTTGAAAAGTCTGACGAGTTGCAAAAGAGTTAACCATTACCAATTCACATTCGTTCTAGGGTTGTTGTTTTCTATAACACGTCTATAGTGCCATTTAACCTCGAAAATACCAAAATGAAGTTTTTTGCAGGTTTGCTTGGTGACAAAGCAAACTTTAAGTTTTGTTTACTTTTCAGAAAATCACATTCGTTAGTGTTCAAAAACTCTAGTTTATCCCATTGTAATGTGGAAGTGCACTTTCATCGATTCACTCATTCTCTCTTTTTGAAAAGACTCACGAGTTGCAAAAGAGTTAACCATTACCAATTCACATTCGTTCTAGGGTTGTTGTTTTCTATAACACGTTTATAGTGCCATTTAACCTCGAAAATACCAAAATGAAGTTTTTTGTAGGTTTTCTTGGTGACCAAGCAAACTTTATGTTTTGTTTATTTTTCAGAAAATCACATTCGTTAGTGTTCAAAAACTCTACAGTTTATCCCACTGTAATGTAGAAGTGCCCTTTCATCGATTCACTCATTCTCTTTTTTTTTTTTAAAAGTCTCAATAGTTTCAAAAGAGTTAACCATTACCAACTCACATTCGTTCTAGGGTTGTTGTTTTCTATAACACGTTTATAGTGCCATTTAACCTCGAAAATACCAAAATGAAGTTTTTTGTAGGTTTGCATGGTGACAAAGCAAACTTTACGTTTTGTTTATTTTTCAGAAAATCACATTCGTTAGTGTTCAAAAACTCTATAGTTTATCCCACTGTAATGTGGAAGTGCCCTTTCATCGATTCACTCATTCTCTTTTTTTTTTGAAAAGTCTCAATAGTTTCAAAAGAGTTAACCATTACCAATTCACATTCGTTCTAGGGTTGTTGTTTTCTATAACACGTTTATAGTGTCATTTAACCTCGAAAATACCAAAATGAAGTTTTTGTAAGTTTGGTTGGTGACCAAGCAAACTTTACGTTTTGTTTATTTTTCTGAAAATCACATTCGTTAGTGTTCAAAAACTCTATAGTTTATCCCACTGTAATGTGGAAGTGCACTTTCATCCATTGACTGATTCTCTCTTTTTGAAAAGTCTCAATAGTTTCAAAAGAGTTAACCATTACCAATTCACATTCGTTCTAGGGTTGTTGTTTTCTATATAACACATTTATAGTGCCATTTGACTTCGAAAATACCAAAATGAAGTGTTTTGTAGGTTTGGTTGGTGACCAAGCAAACTTTACATTTTTTTTATTTTGCAGAAAAAATCACATTCGTTAGTGTTCAAAAACTCTATAGTTTATCCCACTGTAATGTGGAAGTGCACTTGCATCGATTCGCTTATTCTCTTTTTTTTTTGAAAAGTCTCAATAGTTTCAAAAGAGTTAACCATTACCAATTCACATTCGTTCTAGGGTTGTTGTTTTCTATAACACGTTTATAGTGTCATTTAACCTCGAAAATACCAAAATGAAGTTTTTTTGTAGGTTTGGTTGGTGACCAAGCAAACATTACGTTTTGTTTATTTTTCAGAAAATCACATTTGTTAGTGTTCAAAAACTTTATAGTTTATTTCACTGTAATGTGGAAGTGCACTTTCATCGATTCACTCATTCTCTCTTTTTGAAAAGTCTCACGAGTTGCAAAAGAGTTAACCATTACCACTTCACATTCGTTCCAGGGTTTTTGTTTTCTATAACACGTCTATATTGCCATTTAACCTCGAAAATACCAAAATGAAGTTTTTTGTAGGTTTGCATGGTGACAAAGCAAACTTTACGTTTTGTTTATTTTTCAGAAAATCACATTTGTTAGTGTTCAAAAACTCTACAGTTTATCCCACTGTAATGTGGAAGTGCACTTTCATCGATTCACTCATTCTCTGTTTTTGAAAAGTAAAACGAGTTGCAAAAGAGTAAACCATTACCAATTCACATTCGTTCTAGGGTTGTTGTTTTCTATAACACGTTTATAGTGTCATTTAACCTTGAAAATACCAAAATGAAGTTTTTTGTAGGTTTGGTTGGTGACCAAGCAAACTTTACGTTTTGTTTATTTTTCAGAAAATCACATTCGTTAGTGTTCAAAAACTCTATAGTTTATCTCACTGTAATGTGGAAGTGCACTTTCATCGATTCACTCATTCTCTCTTTTTGAAAAGTCTCACGAGTTGCAAAAGAGTTAACCATTACCAATTCACATTCTTTCTAGGGTTGTTGTTTTCTATAACACGTTTACAGTGTCATTTAACCTCGAAAATACCAAAATGAAGTTTTTTGTAGGGTTGCTTGGTGAAAAAGTAAACTCTACGTTTTGTTTATTTTTTAGAAAATCACATTCGTTAGTGTTCAAAAACTCTATAGTTTATCCCACTGTAATGTGGAAGTGCACTTTCATCGATTCACTGATTCTCTCTTTTTGAAAAGTCTCAATAGTTTCAAAAGAGTTAACTATTACCAATTCACATTCCTTCTAGGGTTGTTGTTTTCTATAACACATTTATAGTGTCATTTAACCTTGAAAATACCAAATTGAAGTTTTTTGTAGGTTTGGTTGGTGACCAAGCAAACTTTACGTTTTGTTTATTTTGCAGAAAATCACATTCGTTAGTTTTCAAAAACTCTATAGGTTATCCCACTGTAATGTGGAAGTGCACTTTCATCGATTCACTCATTCTCTTTTTTTTTTGAAAAGTCTCAATAGTTTCAAAAGAGTTAACCATTACCAATTCACATTCGTTCTAGGGTTGTTGTTTTCTATAACACGTTTATAGTGCCATTTAAACTCGAAAATACCAAAATGAAGTTTTTTGTAGGTTTGCTTGGTGACAAAGCAAACTTTACGTTTTGTTTATTTTTTCAGAAAATCACATTCGTTAGTGTTCAAAAACTCTATAGTTTATCCTTATGTAATGTGGAAGTGCACTTTCATCGATTCACTCATTCTCTCTTTTTGAAAAGTCTCACGAGTTGCAAAAGAGTTAACCATTACCAACTCACATTCGTTCTATGGTTGTTGTTTTCTATAACACGTTTATAGTGCCATTTAACCTCGAAAATACCAAAATGAAGTTTTTTGTAGGTTTGGTTGGTGACCAAGCAAACTTTACGTTTTGTTTATTTTGCAGAAAAAATCACATTCGTTAGTGTTCAAAAACTCTATAGTTTATCCCACTGTAATGTGGAAGTGCACTTGCATCGATTTGCTTATTCTCTTTTTTTTTTGAAAAGTCTCAATAGTTTCAAAAGAGTTAACCATTACCAATTCACATTCGTTCTAGGGTTGTTGTTTTCTATAACACGTTTATAGTGTCATTTAACCTCGAAAATACCAAAATGAAGTTTTTTGTAGGTTTGGTTGGTGACCAAGCAAACATTACGTTTTGTTTATTTTTCAGAAAATCACATTTGTTAGTGTTCAAAAACTTTATAGTTTATTTCACTGTAATGTGGAAGTACACTTTCATCGATTCACTCATTCTCTCTTTTTGAAAAGTCTCACGAGTTGCAAAAGAGTTAACCATTACCACTTCACATTCGTTCTAGGGTTTTTGTTTTCTATAACACGTCTATATTGCCATTTAACCTCGAAAATACCAAAATGAAGTTTTTTGTAGGTTTGCATGGTGACAAAGCAAACTTTACGTTTTGTTTATTTTTCAGAAAATCACATTTGTTAGTGTTCAAAAACTCTACAGTTTATCCCACTGTAATGTGGAAGTGCACTTTCATCGATTCACTCATTCTCTGTTTTTGAAAAGTAAAACGAGTTGCAAAAGAGTAAACCATTACCAATTCACATTCGTTCTAGGGTTGTTGTTTTCTATAACACGTTTATAGTGTCATTTAACCTTGAAAATACCAAAATGAAGTTTTTTGTAGGTTTGGTTGGTGACCAAGCAAACTTTACGTTTTGTTTATTTTTCAGAAAATCACATTCGTTAGTGTTCAAAAACTCTATAGTTTATCTCACTGTAATGTGGAAGTGCACTTTCATCGATTCACTCATTCTCTCTTTTTGAAAAGTCTCACGAGTTGCAAAAGAGTTAACCATTACCAATTCACATTCGTTCTAGGGTTGTTGTTTTCTATAACACGTTTACAGTGTCATTTAACCTCGAAAATACCAAAATGAAGTTTTTTGTAGGGTTGCTTGGTGAAAAAGTAAACTCTACGTTTTGTTTATTTTTTAGAAAATCACATTCGTTAGTGTTCAAAAACTCTATAGTTTATCCCACTGTAATGTGGAAGTGCACTTTCATCGATTCACTCATTCTCTCTTTTTGAAAAGTCTCAATAGTTTCAAAAGAGTTAACCATTACCAATTCACATTCCTTCTAGGGTTGTTGTTTTCTATAACACATTTATAGTGTCATTTAACCTTGAAAATACCAAATTGAAGTTTTTTGTAGGTTTGGTTGGGGACCAAGCAAACTTTACGTTTTGTTTATTTTGCAGAAAATCACATTCGTTAGTTTTCAAAAACTCTATAGGATATCCCACTGTAATGTGGAAGTGCACTTTCATCGATTCACTCATTCTCTTTTTTTTTTGAAAAGTCTCAATAGTTTCAAAAGAGTTAACCATTACCAATTCACATTCGTTCTAGGGTTGTTGTTTTCTATAACACGTTTATAGTGCCATTTAAACTCGAAAATACCAAAATGAAGTTTTTTGTAGGTTTGCTTGGTGACAAAGCAAACTTTACGTTTTGTTTATTTTTTCAGAAAATCACATTCGTTAGTGTTCAAAAACTCTATAGTTTATCCTAATGTAATGTGGAAGTGCACTTTCATCGATTCACTCATTCTCTCTTTTTGAAAAGTCTCACGAGTTGCAAAAGAGTTAACCATTACCAACTCACATTCGTTCTATGGTTGTTGTTTTCTATAACACGTTTATAGTGCCATTTAACCTCGAAAATACCAAAATGAAGTTTTTTGTAGGTTTGGTTGGTGACCAAGCAAACTTTACGTTTTTTTTATTTTTCAGAAAATCACATTCGTTAGTGTTCAAAAACTCTATAGTTTATCCCACTGTAATGTGGAAGTGCACTTTCATCGATTCACTCATTCTCTCTCTTTTAAAAGTCTCACGAGTTGCAAAAGAGTTAACCATTACAAAATCACATTCGTTCTATGGTTGTTGTTTTCTATAACACGTTTATAGTGCCATTTAACCTCGAAAATACCAAAATGAAGTTTTTTGAAGGTTTGCTTGGTGTCCAAGCAAACTTTAAGTTTTGTTTATTTTTCAGAAAATCACATTCGTTAGTATTTAAAAACTCTATAGTTTATCCCACTGTAATGTGGAAGTGCACTTTCATCGATTCACTTATTCTCTCTTTTTGAAAAGTCTCACGAATTGCAAAAGAGTTAACCATTACCAATTCACATTCGTTCTAGGGTTGTTGTTTTCTATAACACGTTTATAGTGCTATTTAACCTCGAAAATACCAAAATGAAGTTTTTTGTAGGTTTGCATGGTGACAAAGCAAACTTTACATTTTGTTTATTTTTCAGAAAATCACATTCGTTTGTGTTCAAAAACTCAATAGTTTATCCCACTGTAATGTGGAAGTGCACTTTCATCGATACACTCATTCTCTCTTTTTTAAAAGTCTCACGAGTTGCAAAAGAGTTAACCATTACCAATTCACATTCGTTCTATGGTTGTTGTTTTCTATAACACGTTTATAGTGCCATTTGCCTTCGAAAATACCGAAATCAAGTGTTTTGTAGGAATGCTTCGTGACCAAGCAAACTTTACGTTTTGTTTATTTTTCAGAAAATCACATTCGTTAGTGTTCAAAAACTCTATAGTTTATCCCACTGTAATGTGGAAGTGCACTTTCATCGATTCACTCATTCTCTCTTTTTGAAAAGTCTCAATAGTTTCAAAAGAGTTAACCATTACCAATTCACATTCGTTCTAGGGTTGTTGTTTTCTATAACACGTTTATAGTGCCATTTAACCTCGAAAATACCAAAATGAAGTTTTTTGTAGGTTTGCTTGGTGACCAAGCAAACTTTAAGTTTTGTTTATTTTTCAGAAAATCACATTCGTTAGTATTCAAAAACTCTATAGTTTATCCCATTGTAATGTGGAAGTGCACTTTCATCGATTCACTTATTCTCTATTTTTGAAAAGTATAACGAGTTGCAAAAGAGTTAACCATTACCAACTCACATTCATTCTAGGGTTGTTGTTTTCTATAACACGTTTATAGTGCCATTTAACCTCGAAAATACCAAAATGAAGTTTTTTGTAGGTTTGCTTGGTGACAAAGCAAACTTTACGTTTTGTTTATTTTTTCAGAAAATCACATTCGTTAGTGTTCAAAAACTCTATAGTTTATCCTAATGTAATGTGGAAGTGCACTTTCATGGATTCACTCATTCTCTCTTTTTGAAAAGTCTCACGGGTTGCAAAAGAGTTAACCATTACCAACTCACATTCGTTCTATGGTTGTTGTTTTCTATAATACGTTTATAGTGCCATTTGCTTCGAAAATACCGAAATCAAGTGTTTTGTAGGAATGCTTCGTGACCAAGCAAACTTTACGTTTTTTTTTTTTCAGAAAAAATCACATTCGTTAGTGTTCAAAAACTCTATAGTTTATCCCACTGTAATGTGGAAGTGCACTTGCATCGATTCGCTTATTCTCTTTTTTTTTTGAAAAGTCTCAGTAGTTTCAAAAGAGTTAACCATTACCAATTCACATTCGTTTTAGGGTTGTTGTTTTCTATAACACGTTTATAGTGTCATTTAACCTCGAAAATACCAAAATGAAGTTTTTTGTAGGTTTGGTTGGTGACCAAGCAAACATTACGTTTTGTTTATTTTTCAGAAAATCACATTCGTTAGTGTTCAAAAACTCTATAGTTTATCCCACTGTAATGTGGAAATGCACTTTCATCGATTCACTCATTCCTCTTTTTGAAAAGTCTCACGAGTTGCAAAAGAGTTAACCATTACCAACTCACATTCATTCTAGGGTTGTTGTTTTCTATAACACGTTTATAGTGTCATTTAACCTCGAAAATACCAAAATGAAGTTTTTTGTAGGTTTGGTTGGTGACCAAGCAAACTTTACGTTTTTTTAATTTTTCAGAAAATCACATTCGTTAGTGTTCAAAAACTCTATAATTTATCCCACTGTAATGTGGAAGTGCACTTTCATCGATTCACTCATTCTCTCTTTTTTAAAAGTCTCACGAGTTGCAAAAGAGTTAACCATTACAAAATCACATTCGTTCTATGGTTGTTGTTTTCTATAACACGTTTATAGTGCCATTTAACCTCGAAAATACCAAAATGAAGTTTTTTGAAGGTTTGCTTGGTGTCCAAGCAAACTTTAAGTTTTGTTTATTTTTCAGAAAATCACATTCGTTAGTGTTCAAAAACTCTATAGTTTATCCCACTGTAATGTGGAAATGCACTTTCATCGATTCACTCATTCCTCTTTTTGAAAAGTCTCACGAGTTGCAAAAGAGTTAACCATTACCAACTCACATTCATTCTAGGGTTGTTGTTTTCTATAACACGTTTACAGTGTCATTTAACCTCGAAAATACCAAAATGAAGTTTTTTGTAGGGTTGCTTGGTGACAAATCAAACTCTACGTTTTGTTTATTTTTTAGAAAATCACATTCGTTAGTGTTCAAAAACTCTATAGTTTATCCCACTGTAATGTGGAAGTGCACTTTCATCGATTCACTGATTCTCTCTTTTTGAAAAGTCTCAATAGTTTCAAAAGAGTTAACCATTACCAATTCACATTCCTTCTAGGGTTGTTGTTTTCTATAACACATTTATAGTGTCATTTAACCTTGAAAATACCAAAATGAAGTTTTTTGTAGGTTTGGTTGGTGACCAAGCAAACTTTACGTTTTGTTTATTTTGCAGAAAATCACATTTGTTAATGTTCAAAAACTCTATAGTTTATCCCAGTGTAATGTGGAAGTGCACTTTCATCGATTCACTCATTCTCTCTTTTTTAAAAGTCTCACGAGTTGCAAAAGAGTTAACCATTACCAATTCACATTCGTTCTATGGTTGTTGTTTTCTATAACACGTTTATAGTGCCATTTAACCTCGAAAATACTAAAATGAAGTTTTTTGTAGGTTTGCTTGGTGACCAACAAACTTTAAGTTTTGTTTATTTTTCAGAAAATCACATTCGTTAGTATTCAAAAACTCTATAGTTTATCCCACTGTAATGTGGAAGTGCACTTTCATCGATTCATTTATTCTCTATTTTTGAAAAGTATAACGAGTTGCAAAAGAGTTAACCATTACCAATTCACATTCGTTCTAGGGTTGTTGTTTTCTATAACACGTTTATAGTGTCATTTAACCTCGAAAATACCAAAATGAAGTTTTTTGTAGGTTTGGTTGGTGACCAAGCAAACATTACGTTTTGTTTATTTTTCAGAAAATCACATTCGTTAGTGTTCAAAAACTCTATAGTTTATCCCACTGTAATGTGGAAATGCACTTTCATCGATTCACTGATTCTCTCTTTTTGAAAAGTCTCAATAGTTTCAAAAGAGTTAACCATTACCAATTCACATTCCTTCTAGGGTTGTTGTTTTCTATAACACATTTATAGTGTCATTTAACCTTGAAAATACCAAAATGAAGTTTTTTGTAGGTTTGGTTGGTGACCAAGCAAACTTTACGTTTTGTTTATTTTGCAGAAAATCACATTTGTTAATGTTCAAAAACTCTATAGTTTATCCCAGTGTAATGTGGAAGTGCACTTTCATCGATTCACTCATTCTCTCTTTTTAAAAGTCTCACGAGTTGCAAAAGAGTTAACCATTACCAATTCACATTCGTTCTATGGTTGTTGTTTTCTATAACACGTTTATAGTGCCATTTAACCTCGAAAATACCAAAATGAAGTTTTTTGTAGGTTTGCTTGGTGACCAACAAACTTTAAGTTTTGTTTATTTTTCAGAAAATCACATTCGTTAGTATTCAAAAACTCTATAGTTTATCCCACTGTAATGTGGAAGTGCACTTTCATCGATTCATTTATTCTCTATTTTTGAAAAGTATAACGAGTTGCAAAAGAGTTAACCATTACCAACTCACATTCATTCTAGGGTTGTTGTTTTCTATAACACGTTTATAGTGCCATTTAACCTCGAAAATACCAAAATGAAGTTTTTTGTAGGTTTGCTTGGTGACAAAGCAAACTATACGTTTTGTTTATTTTTTCGAAAAATCACATTCGTTAGTGTTCAAAAACTCTATAGTTTATCCCACTGTAATGTGGAAGTGCACTTTCATCGATTCACTCATTCTCTCTTTTTGAAAAGTCTCACGAGTTGCAAAAGAGTTAACCATTACCAACTCACATTCGTTCTATGGTTGTTGTTTTCTATAACACGTTTATAGTGCCATTTAACCTCGAAAATACAAAAATGAAGTTTTTTGTAGGTTTTCTTGGTGACCAAGCAAACTTTAAGTTTTGTTTATTTTTCAGAAAATCACATTCGTTAGTGTTCAAAAACTCTACAGTTTATCCCACTGTAATGTGGAAGTGCACTTTCATCGATTCACTCATTCTCTGTTTTTGAAAAGTATAACGAGTTGCAAAATAGTTAACCATTACCAACTCACATTCGTTCTAGGGTTGTTGTTTTCTATAACACGTTTATAGTGCCATTTAACCTCAAAAATACCAAAATGAAGTTTTTGTAGGTTTGCATGGTGACAAAGCAAACTTTACGTTTTGTTTATTTTTCAGAAAATCACATTCGTTAGTGTTCAAAAACTTTATAGTTTATCCCACTGTAATGTGGAAGTGCCCTTTCATCGATTCACTCATTCTCTTTTTTTTTTTGAAAAGTCTCAATAGTTTCAAAAGAGGTAACCATTACCAATTCACATTCGTTCTAGGGTTGTTGTTTTCTATAACACGGTTATAGTGTCATTTAACCTCGAAAATACCAAAATGAAGTTTTTTGTAAGTTTGGTTGGTGACCAAGCAAACTTTACGTTTTGTTTATTTTTCTGAAAATCACATTCGTTAGTGTTCAAAAACTCTATAGTTTATCCCACTGTAATGTGGAAGTGCACTTTCATCCATTGACTGATTCTCTCTTTTTGAAAAGTCTCAATAGTTTCAAAAGAGTTAACCATTACCAATTCACATTCCTTCTAGGGTTGTTGTTTTCTATATAACACATTTATAGTGTCATTTAACCTTGAAAATACCAAAATGAAGTTTTTTGTAGGTTTGGTTGGTGACCAAGCAAACTTTACGTTTTGTTTATTTTGCAGAAAAAATCACATTCGTTAGTGTTCAAAAACTCTATAGTTTATCCCACTGTAATGTGGAAGTGCACTTGCATCGATTCGCTTATTCTCTTTTTTTTTTGAAAAGTCTCAATAGTTTCAAAAGAGTTAACCATTACCAATTCACATTCGTTCTAGGGTTGTTGTTTTCTATAACACGTTTATAGTGTCATTTAACCTCGAAAATACCAAAATGAAGTTTTTTGTAGGTTTGGTTGGTGACCAAGCAAACATTACGTTTTGTTTATTTTTCAGAAAATCACATTTGTTAGTGTTCAAAAACTTTATAGTTTATTTCACTGTAATGTGGAAGTGCACTTTCATCGATTCACTCATTCTCTCTTTTTGAAAAGTCTCACGAGTTGCAAAAGAGTTAACCATTACCACTTCACATTCGTTCTAGGGTTTTTGTTTTCTATAACACGTCTATATTGCCATTTAACCTCGAAAATACGAAAATGAAGTTTTTTGTAGGTTTGCATGGTGACAAAGCAAACTTTACGTTTTGTTTATTTTTCAGAAAATCACATTTGTTAGTGTTCAAAAACTCTACAGTTTATCCCACTGTAATGTGGAAGTGCACTTTCATCGATTCACTCATTCTCTGTTTTTGAAAAGTAAAACGAGTTGCAAAAGAGTAAACCATTACCAATTCACATTCGTTCTAGGGTTGTTGTTTTCTATAACACGTTTATAGTGTCATTTAACCTTGAAAATACCAAAATGAAGTTTTTTGTAGGTTTGGTTGGTGACCAAGCAAACTTTACGTTTTGTTTATTTTTCAGAAAATCACATTCGTTAGTGTTCAAAAACTCTATAGTTTATCTCACTGTAATGTGGAAGTGCACTTTCATCGATTCACTCATTCTCTCTTTTTGAAAAGTCTCACGAGTTGCAAAAGAGTTAACCATTACCAATTCACATTCGTTCTAGGGTTGTTGTTTTCTTTAACACGTTTACAGTGTCATTTAACCTCAAAAATACCAAAATGAAGTTTTTTGTAGGGTTGCTTGGTGAAAAAGCAAACTCTACGTTTTGTTTATTTTTTAGAAAATCACATTCGTTAGTGTTCAAAAACTCTATAGTTTATCCCACTGTAATGTGGAAGTGCACTTTCATCGATTCACTGATTCTCTCTTTTTGAAAAGTCTCAATAGTTTCAAAAGAGTTAACCATTACCAATTCACATTCCTTCTAGGGTTGTTGTTTTCTATAACACATTTATAGTGTCATTTAACCTTGAAAATACCAAATTGAAGTTTTTTGTAGGTTTGGTTGGTGACCAAGCAAACTTTACGTTTTGTTTATTTAGCAGAAAATCACATTCGTTAGTTTTCAAAAACTCTATAGGTTATCCCACTGTAATGTGGAAGTGCACTTTCATCGATTCACTCATTCTCTTTTTTTTTTGAAAAGTCTCAATAGTTTCAAAAGAGTTAACCATTACCAATTCACATTCGTTCTAGGGTTGTTGTTTTCTATAACACGTTTATAGTGCCATTTAACCTCGAAAATACCAAAATGAAGTTTTTTGTAGGTTTGCTTGGTGACAAAGCAAACTTTACGTTTTGTTTATTTTTTCAGAAAATCACATTCGTTAGTGTTCAAAAACTCTATAGTTTATCCTAATGTAATGTGGAAGTGCACTTTCATGGATTCACTCATTCTCTCTTTTTGAAAAGTCTCACGGGTTGCAAAAGAGTTAACCATTACCAACTCACATTCGTTCTATGGTTGTTGTTTTCTATAACACGTTTATAGTGCCATTTAACCTCGAAAATACCAAAATGAAGTTTTTTGTAGGTTTGGTTGGTGACCAAGCAAACTTTACGTTTTTTTTATTTTTCAGAAAATCACATTCGTTAGTGTTCAAAAACTCTATAGTTTATCCCACTGTAATGTGGAAGTGCACTTTCATCGATTCACTCATTCTCTCTTTTTTAAAAGTCTCACGAGTTGCAAAAGAGTTAACCATTACAAAATCACATTCGTTCTATGGTTGTTGTTTTCTATAACACGTTTATAGTGCCATTTAACCTCAAAAATACCAAAATGAAGTTTTTTGAAGGTTTGCTTGGTGTCCAAGCAAACTTTAAGTTTTGTTTATTTTTCAGAAAATCACATTCGTTAGTATTTAAAAACTCTATAGTTTATCCCACTGTAATGTGGAAGTGCACTTTCATCGATTCACTTATTCTCTCTTTTTGAAAAGTCTCACGAATTGCAAAAGAGTTAACCATTACCAATTCACATTCGTTCTAGGGTTGTTGTTTTCTATAACACGTTTATAGTGCTATTTAACCTCGAAAATACCAAAATGAAGTTTTTTGTAGGTTTGCATGGTGACAAAGCAAACTTTACGTTTTGTTTATTTTTCAGAAAATCACATTCGTTTGTGTTCAAAAACTCAATAGTTTATCCCACTGTAATGTGGAAGTGCACTTTCATCGATTCACTCATTCTCTCTTTTTTAAAAGTCTCACGAGTTGCAAAAGAGTTAACCATTACCAATTCACATTCGTTCTATGGTTGTTGTTTTCTATAACACGTTTATAGTGCCATTTGCCTTCGAAAATACCGAAATCAAGTGTTTTGTAGGAATGCTTCGTGACCAAGCAAACTTTACGTTTTGTTTATTTTTCAGAAAATCACATTCGTTAGTGTTCAAAAACTCTATAGTTTATCCCACTGTAATGTGGAAGTGCACTTTCATCGATTCACTCATTCTCTGTTTTTGAAAAGTATAACGAGTTGCAAAATAGTTAACCATTACCAACTCACATTCGTTCTAGGGTTGTTGTTTTCTATAACACGTTTATAGTGCCATTTAACCTCAAAAATACCAAAATGAAGTTTTTGTAGGTTTGCATGGTGACAAAGCAAACTTTACGTTTTGTTTATTTTTCAGAAAATCACATTCGTTAGTGTTCAAAAACTTTATAGTTTATCCCACTGTAATGTGGAAGTGCCCTTTCATCGATTCACTCATTCTCTTTTTTTTTTTGAAAAGTCTCAATAGTTTCAAAAGAGGTAACCATTACCAATTCACATTCGTTCTAGGGTTGTTGTTTTCTATAACACGTTTATAGTGTCATTTAACCTCGAAAATACCAAAATGAAGTTTTTTGTAAGTTTGGTTGGTGACCAAGCAAACTTTACGTTTTGTTTATTTTTCTGAAAATCACATTCGTTAGTGTTCAAAAACTCTATAGTTTATCCCACTGTAATGTGGAAGTGCACTTTCATCCATTGACTGATTCTCTCTTTTTGAAAAGTCTCAATAGTTTCAAAAGAGTTAACCATTACCAATTCACATTCCTTCTAGGGTTGTTGTTTTCTATATAACACATTTATAGTGTCATTTAACCTTGAAAATACCAAAATGAAGTTTTTTGTAGGTTTGGTTGGTGACCAAGCAAACTTTACGTTTTGTTTATTTTGCAGAAAAAATCACATTCGTTAGTGTTCAAAAACTCTATAGTTTATCCCACTGTAATGTGGAAGTGCACTTGCATCGATTCGCTTATTCTCTTTTTTTTTTGAAAAGTCTCAATAGTTTCAAAAGAGTTAACCATTACCAATTCACATTCGTTCTAGGGTTGTTGTTTTCTATAACACGTTTATAGTGTCATTTAACCTCGAAAATACCAAAATGAAGTTTTTTGTAGGTTTGGTTGGTGACCAAGCAAACATTACGTTTTGTTTATTTTTCAGAAAATCACATTTGTTAGTGTTCAAAAACTTTATAGTTTATTTCACTGTAATGTGGAAGTGCACTTTCATCGATTCACTCATTCTCTCTTTTTGAAAAGTCTCACGAGTTGCAAAAGAGTTAACCATTACCACTTCACATTCGTTCTAGGGTTTTTGTTTTCTATAACACGTCTATATTGCCATTTAACCTCGAAAATACGAAAATGAAGTTTTTTGTAGGTTTGCATGGTGACAAAGCAAACTTTACGTTTTGTTTATTTTTCAGAAAATCACATTTGTTAGTGTTCAAAAACTCTACAGTTTATCCCACTGTAATGTGGAAGTGCACTTTCATCGATTCACTCATTCTCTGTTTTTGAAAAGTAAAACGAGTTGCAAAAGAGTAAACCATTACCAATTCACATTCGTTCTAGGGTTGTTGTTTTCTATAACACGTTTATAGTGTCATTTAACCTTGAAAATACCAAAATGAAGTTTTTTGTAGGTTTGGTTGGTGACCAAGCAAACTTTACGTTTTGTTTATTTTTCAGAAAATCACATTCGTTAGTGTTCAAAAACTCTATAGTTTATCTCACTGTAATGTGGAAGTGCACTTTCATCGATTCACTCATTCTCTCTTTTTGAAAAGTCTCACGAGTTGCAAAAGAGTTAACCATTACCAATTCACATTCGTTCTAGGGTTGTTGTTTTCTAGAACACGTTTACAGTGTCATTTAACCTCGAAAATACCAAAATGAAGTTTTTTGTAGGGTTGCTTGGTGAAAAAGCAAACTCTACGTTTTGTTTATTTTTTAGAAAATCACATTCGTTAGTGTTCAAAAACTCTATAGTTTATCCCACTGTAATGTGGAAGTGCACTTTCATCGATTCACTGATTCTCTCTTTTTGAAAAGTCTCAATAGTTTCAAAAGAGTTAACCATTACCAATTCACATTCCTTCTAGGGTTGTTGTTTTCTATAACACATTTATAGTGTCATTTAACCTTGAAAATACCAAATTGAAGTTTTTTGTAGGTTTGGTTGGTGACCAAGCAAACTTTACGTTTTGTTTATTTTGCAGAAAATCACATTCGTTAGTTTTCAAAAACTCTATAGGTTATCCCACTGTAATGTGGAAGTGCACTTTCATCGATTCACTCATTCTCTTTTTTTTTTGAAAAGTCTCAATAGTTTCAAAAGAGTTAACCATTACCAATTCACATTCGTTCTAGGGTTGTTGTTTTCTATAACACGTTTATAGTGCCATTTAACCTCGAAAATACCAAAATGAAGTTTTTTGTAGGTTTGCTTGGTGACAAAGCAAACTTTACGTTTTGTTTATTTTTTCAGAAAATCACATTCGTTAGTGTTCAAAAACTCTATAGTTTATCCTAATGTAATGTGGAAGTGCACTTTCATGGATTCACTCATTCTCTCTTTTTGAAAAGTCTCACGGGTTGCAAAAGAGTTAACCATTACCAACTCACATTCGTTCTATGGTTGTTGTTTTCTATAACACGTTTATAGTGCCATTTAACCTCGAAAATACCAAAATGAAGTTTTTTGTAGGTTTGGTTGGTTACCAAGCAAACTTTACGTTTTTTTTATTTTTCAGAAAATCACATTCGTTAGTGTTCAAAAACTCTATAGTTTATCCCACTGTAATGTGGAAGTGCACTTTCATCGATTCACTCATTCTCTCTTTTTTAAAAGTCTCACGAGTTGCAAAAGAGTTAACCATTACAAAATCACATTCGTTCTATGGTTGTTGTTTTCTATAACACGTTTATAGTGCCATTTAACCTCGAAAATACCAAAATGAAGTTTTTTGAAGGTTTGCTTGGTGTCCAAGCAAACTTTAAGTTTTGTTTATTTTTCAGAAAATCACATTCGTTAGTATTTAAAAACTCTATAGTTTATCCCACTGTAATGTGGAAGTGCACTTTCATCGATTCACTTATTCTCTCTTTTTGAAAAGTCTCACGAATTGCAAAAGAGTTAACCATTACCAATTCACATTCGTTCTAGGGTTGTTGTTTTCTATAACACGTTTATAGTGCTATTTAACCTCGAAAATACCAAAATGAAGTTTTTTGTAGGTTTGCATGGTGACAAAGCAAACTTTACGTTTTGTTTATTTTTCAGAAAATCACATTCGTTTGTGTTCAAAAACTCAATAGTTTATCCCACTGTAATGTGGAAGTGCACTTTCATCGATTCACTCATTCTCTCTTTTTTAAAAGTCTCACGAATTGCAAAAGAGTTAACCATTACCAATTCACATTCGTTCTAGGGTTGTTGTTTTCTATAACACGTTTATAGTGTCATTTAACCTCGAAAATACCAAAATGAAGTTTTTTGTAAGTTTGGTTGGTGACCAAGCAAACTTTACGTTTTGTTTATTTTTCTGAAAATCACATTCGTTAGTGTTCAAAAACTCTATAGTTTATCCCACTGTAATGTGGAAGTGCACTTTCATCGATTCACTGATTCTCTCTTTTTGAAAAGTCTCAATAGTTTCAAAAGAGTTAACCATTACCAATTCACATTCCTTCTAGGGTTGTTGTTTTCTATAACACATTTATAGTGTCATTTAACCTTGAAAATACCAAAATGAAGTTTTTTGTAGGTTTGGTTGGTGACCAAGCAAACTTTACGTTTTGTTTATTTTGCAGAAAATCACATTTGTTAATGTTCAAAAACTCTATAGTTTATCCCACTGTAATGTGGAAGTGCACTTTCATCGATTCACTCATTCTCTCTTTTTTAAAAGTCTCAATAGTTTCAAAAGAGTTAACCATTACCAATTCACATTCCTTCTAGGGTTGTTGTTTTCTATAACACATTTATAGTGTCATTTAACCTTGAAAATACCAAAATGAAGTTTTTTGTAGGTTTGGTTGGTGACCAAGCAAACTCTACGTTTTGTTTATTTTTCTGAAAATCACATTCGTTAGTGTTCAAAAACTCTATAGTTTATCCCACTGTAATGTGGAAGTGCACTTTCATCGATTGACTGATTCTCTCTTTTTGAAAAGTCTCAATAGTTTCAAAAGAGTTAACCATTACCAATTCACATTCCTTCTAGGGTTGTTGTTTTCTATAACACATTTATAGTGTCATTTAACCTTGAAAATACCAAAATGAAGTTTTTTGTAGGTTTGGTTGGTGACCAAGCAAACATTACGTTTTGTTTATTTTTCAGAAAATCACATTCGTTAGTGTTCAAAAACTCTATAGTTTATCCCACTGTAATGTGGAAATGCACTTTCATCGATTCACTCATTCCTCTTTTTGAAAAGTCTCACGAGTTGCAAAAGAGTTAACCATTACCAACTCACATTCATTCTAGGGTTGTTGTTTTCTATAACACGTTTATAGTGCCATTTAACCTCGAAAATACCAAAATGAAGTTTTTTGTAGGTTTGGTTGGTGACCAAGCAAACTTTACGTTTTTTTTATTTTTCAGAAAATCACATTCGTTAGTGTTCAAAAACTCTATAGTTTATCCCACTGTAATGTGGAAGTGCACTTTCATCGATTCACTCATTCTCTCTTTTTTAAAAGTCTCACGAGTTGCAAAAGAGTTAACCATTACAAAATCACATTCGTTCTATGGTTGTTGTTTTCTATAACACGTTTATAGTGCCATTTAACCTCGAAAATACCAAAATGAAGTTTTTTGAAGGTTTGCTTGGTGTCCAAGCAAACTTTAAGTTTTGTTTATTTTTCAGAAAATCACATTCGCTAGTGTTCAAAAACTCTATAGTTTATCCCACTGTAATGTGGAAATGCACTTTCATCGATTCACTCATTCCTCTTTTTGAAAAGTCTCACGAGTTGCAAAAGAGTTGACCATTACCAACTCACATTCATTCTAGGGTTGTTGTTTTCTATAACACGTTTACAGTGTCATTTAACCTCGAAAATACCAAAATGAAGTTTTTTGTAGGGTTGCTTGGTGACAAAGCAAACTCTACGTTTTGTTTATTTTTTAGAAAATCACATTCGTTAGTGTTCAAAAACTCTATAGTTTATCCCACTGTAATGTGGAAGTGCACTTTCATCGATTCACTGATTCTCTCTTTTTGAAAAGTCTCAATAGTTTCAAAAGAGTTAACCATTACCAATTCACATTCCTTCTAGGGTTGTTGTTTTCTATAACACATTTATAGTGTCATTTAACCTTGAAAATACCAAAATGAAGTTTTTTGTAGGTTTGGTTGGTGACCAAGCAAACTTTACGTTTTGTTTATTTTGCAGAAAATCACATTTGTTAATGTTCAAAAACTCTATAGTTTATCCCAGTGTAATGTGGAAGTGCACTTTCATCGATTCACTCATTCTCTCTTTTTAAAAGTCTCACGAGTTGCAAAAGAGTTAACCATTACCAATTCACATTCGTTCTATGGTTGTTGTTTTCTATAACACGTTTATAGTGCCATTTAACCTCGAAAATACCAAAATGAAGTTTTTTGTAGGTTTGCTTGGTGACCAACAAACTTTAAGTTTTGTTTATTTTTCAGAAAATCACATTCGTTAGTATTCAAAAACTCTATAGTTTATCCCACTGTAATGTGGAAGTGCACTTTCATCGATTCATTTATTCTCTATTTTTGAAAAGTATAACGAGTTGCAAAAGAGTTAACCATTACCAACTCACATTCATTCTAGGGTTGTTGTTTTCTATAACACGTTTATAGTGCCATTTAACCTCGAAAATACCAAAATGAAGTTTTTTGTAGGTTTGCTTGGTGACAAAGCAAACTATACGTTTTGTTTATTTTTTCGAAAAATCACATTCGTTAGTGTTCAAAAACTCTATAGTTTATCCCACTGTAATGTGGAAGTGCACTTTCATCGATTCACTCATTCTCTCTTTTTGAAAAGTCTCACGAGTTGCAAAAGAGTTAACCATTACCAACTCACATTCGTTCTATGGTTGTTGTTTTCTATAACACGTTTATAGTGCCATTTAACCTCGAAAATACAAAAATGAAGTTTTTTGTAGGTTTTCTTGGTGACCAAGCAAACTTTAAGTTTTGTTTATTTTTCAGAAAATCACATTCGTTAGTGTTCAAAAACTCTACAGTTTATCCCACTGTAATGTGGAAGTGCACTTTCATCGATTCACTCATTCTCTGTTTTTGAAAAGTATAACGAGTTGCAAAATAGTTAACCATTACCAACTCACATTCGTTCTAGGGTTGTTGTTTTCTATAACACGTTTATAGTGCCATTTAACCTCAAAAATACCAAAATGAAGTTTTTGTAGGTTTGCATGGTGACAAAGCAAACTTTACGTTTTGTTTATTTTTCAAAAAATCACATTCGTTAGTGTTCAAAAACTTTATAGTTTATCCCACTGTAATGTGGAAGTGCCCTTTCATCGATTCACTCATTCTCTTTTTTTTTTTGAAAAGTCTCAATAGTTTCAAAAGAGGTAACCATTACCAATTCACATTCGTTCTAGGGTTGTTGTTTTCTATAACACGTTTATAGTGTCATTTAACCTCGAAAATACCAAAATGAAGTTTTTTGTAAGTTTGGTTGGTGACCAAGCAAACTTTACGTTTTGTTTATTTTTCTGAAAATCACATTCGTTAGTGTTCAAAAACTCTATAGTTTATCCCACTGTAATGTGGAAGTGCACTTTCATCCATTGACTGATTCTCTCTTTTTGAAAAGTCTCAATAGTTTCAAAAGAGTTAACCATTACCAATTCACATTCCTTCTAGGGTTGTTGTTTTCTATATAACACATTTATAGTGTCATTTAACCTTGAAAATACCAAAATGAAGTTTTTTGTAGGTTTGGTTGGTGACCAAGCAAACTTTACGTTTTGTTTATTTTGCAGAAAAAATCACATTCGTTAGTGTTCAAAAACTCTATAGTTTATCCCACTGTAATGTGGAAGTGCACTTGCATCGATTCGCTTATTCTCTTTTTTTTTTGAAAAGTCTCAATAGTTTCAAAAGAGTTAACCATTACCAATTCACATTCGTTCTAGGGTTGTTGTTTTCTATAACACGTTTATAGTGTCATTTAACCTCGAAAATACCAAAATGAAGTTTTTTGTAGGTTTGGTTGGTGACCAAGCAAACATTACGTTTTGTTTATTTTTCAGAAAATCACATTTGTTAGTGTTCAAAAACTTTATAGTTTATTTCACTGTAATGTGGAAGTGCACTTTCATCGATTCACTCATTCTCTCTTTTTGAAAAGTCTCACGAGTTGCAAAAGAGTTAACCATTACCACTTCACATTCGTTCTAGGGTTTTTGTTTTCTATAACACGTCTATATTGCCATTTAACCTCGAAAATACGAAAATGAAGTTTTTTGTAGGTTTGCATGGTGACAAAGCAAACTTTACGTTTTGTTTATTTTTCAGAAAATCACATTTGTTAGTGTTCAAAAACTCTACAGTTTATCCCACTGTAATGTGGAAGTGCACTTTCATCGATTCACTCATTCTCTGTTTTTGAAAAGTAAAACGAGTTGCAAAAGAGTAAACCATTACCAATTCACATTCGTTCTAGGGTTGTTGTTTTCTATAACACGTTTATAGTGTCATTTAACCTTGAAAATACCAAAATGAAGTTTTTTGTAGGTTTGGTTGGTGACCAAGCAAACTTTACGTTTTGTTTATTTTTCAGAAAATCACATTCGTTAGTGTTCAAAAACTCTATAGTTTATCTCACTGTAATGTGGAAGTGCACTTTCATCGATTCACTCATTCTCTCTTTTTGAAAAGTCTCACGAGTTGCAAAAGAGTTAACCATTACCAATTCACATTCGTTCTAGGGTTGTTGTTTTCTATAACACGTTTACAGTGTCATTTAACCTCGAAAATACCAAAATGAAGTTTTTTGTAGGGTTGCTTGGTGAAAAAGCAAACTCTACGTTTTGTTTATTTTTTAGAAAATCACATTCGTTAGTGTTCAAAAACTCTATAGTTTATCCCACTGTAATGTGGAAGTGCACTTTCATCGATTCACTGATTCTCTCTTTTTGAAAAGTCTCAATAGTTTCAAAAGAGTTAACCATTACCAATTCACATTCCTTCTAGGGTTGTTGTTTTCTATAACACATTTATAGTGTCATTTAACCTTGAAAATACCAAATTGAAGTTTTTTGTAGGTTTGGTTGGTGACCAAGCAAACTTTACGTTTTGTTTATTTTGCAGAAAATCACATTCGTTAGTTTTCAAAAACTCTATAGGTTATCCCACTGTAATGTGGAAGTGCACTTTCATCGATTCACTCATTCTCTTTTTTTTTTGAAAAGTCTCAATAGTTTCAAAAGAGTTAACCATTACCAATTCACATTCGTTCTAGGGTTGTTGTTTTCTATAACACGTTTATAGTGCCATTTAACCTCGAAAATACCAAAATGAAGTTTTTTGTAGGTTTGCTTGGTGACAAAGCAAACTTTACGTTTTGTTTATTTTTTCAGAAAATCACATTCGTTAGTGTTCAAAAACTCTATAGTTTATCCTAATGTAATGTGGAAGTGCACTTTCATGGATTCACTCATTCTCTCTTTTTGAAAAGTCTCACGGGTTGCAAAAGAGTTAACCATTACCAACTCACATTCGTTCTATGGTTGTTGTTTTCTATAACACGTTTATAGTGCCATTTAACCTCGAAAATACCAAAATGAAGTTTTTTGTAGGTTTGGTTGGTGACCAAGCAAACTTTACGTTTTTTTTATTTTTCAGAAAATCACATTCGTTAGTGTTCAAAAACTCTATAGTTTATCCCACTGTAATGTGGAAGTGCACTTTCATCGATTCACTCATTCTCTCTTTTTTAAAAGTCTCACGAGTTGCAAAAGAGTTAACCATTACAAAATCACATTCGTTCTATGGTTGTTGTTTTCTATAACACGTTTATAGTGCCATTTAACCTCGAAAATACCAAAATGAAGTTTTTTGAAGGTTTGCTTGGTGTCCAAGCAAACTTTAAGTTTTGTTTATTTTTCAGAAAATCACATTCGTTAGTATTTAAAAACTCTATAGTTTATCCCACTGTAATGTGGAAGTGCACTTTCATCGATTCACTTATTCTCTCTTTTTGAAAAGTCTCACGAATTGCAAAAGAGTTAACCATTACCAATTCACATTCGTTCTAGGGTTGTTGTTTTCTATAACACGTTTATAGTGCTATTTAACCTCGAAAATACCAAAATGAAGTTTTTTGTAGGTTTGCATGGTGACAAAGCAAACTTTACGTTTTGTTTATTTTTCAGAAAATCACATTCGTTTGTGTTCAAAAACTCAATAGTTTATCCCACTGTAATGTGGAAGTGCACTTTCATCGATTCACTCATTCTCTCTTTTTTAAAAGTCTCACGAGTTGCAAAAGAGTTAACCATTACCAATTCACATTCGTTCTATGGTTGTTGTTTTCTATAACACGTTTATAGTGCCATTTGCCTTCGAAAATACCGAAATCAAGTGTTTTGTAGGAATGCTTCGTGACCAAGCAAACTTTACGTTTTGTTTATTTTTCAGAAAATCACATTCGTTAGTGTTCAAAAACTCTATAGTTTATCCCACTGTAATGTGGAAGTGCACTTTCATCGATTCACTCATTCTCTATTTTTGAAAAGTATAACGAGTTGCAAAAGAGTTAACCATTACCAACTCACATTCATTCTAGGGTTGTTGTTTTCTA
The DNA here is from genome assembly GCA_963675135.1 of Galeopsis tetrahit. Lineage (NCBI taxonomy): Eukaryota > Viridiplantae > Streptophyta > Magnoliopsida > Lamiales > Lamiaceae > Galeopsis > Galeopsis tetrahit. The sequence goes on from OY776122.1 coordinate 40,652,181, forward strand.
TAACACGTTTATAGTGCCATTTAACCTCGAAAATACCAAAATGAAGTTTTTTGTAGGTTTTCTTGGTGACCAAGCAAACTTTAAGTTTTGTTTATTTTTTAGAAAATCACATTCGTTAGTGTTCAAAAACTCTACAGTTTATCCCACTGTAATGTGGAAGTGCCCTTTCATCGATTCACTCATTCTCTTTTTTTTTTGAAAAGTCTCAATAGTTTCAAAAGAGTTAACCATTACCAATTCACATTCGTTCTAGGGTTGTTGTTTTCTATAACACGTTTATAGTGCCATTTAACCTCGAAAATACCAAAATGAAGTTTTTTGTAGGTTGGCTTGGTGACCAAGCAAACTTTAAGTTTTGTTTATTTTTCAGAAAATCACATTCGTTAGTATTCAAAAACTCTATAGTTTATCCCATTGTAATGTGGAAGTGCACTTTCATCGATTAACTTATTCTCTATTTTTGAAAAGTATAACGAGTTGCAAAAGAGTTAACCATTACCAACTCACATTCATTCTAGGGTTGTTGTTTTCTATAACACGTTTATAGTGCCATTTAACCTCGAAAATACCAAAATGAAGTTTTTTGTAGGTTTGCTTGGTGACAAAGCAAACTTTACGTTTTGTTTATTTTTTCAGAAAATCACATTCGTTAGTGTTCAAAAACTCTATAGTTTATCCCACTGTAATGTGGAAGTGCACTTTCATCGATTCACTCATTCTCTCTTTTTGAAAAGTCTCACGAGTTGCAAAAGAGTTAACCATTACCAACTCACATTCGTTCTATGGTTGTTGTTTTCTATAACACGCTTATAGTGCCATTTAACCTCGAAAATACCAAAATGAAGTTTTTTGTAGGTTTTCTTGGTGACCAAGAAAACTTTAAGTTTTGTTTATTTTTCAGAAAATCACATTCGTTAGTGTTCAAAAACTCTACAGTTTATCCCACTGTAATGTGGAAGTGCACTTTCATCGATTCACTCATTCTCTGTTTTTGAAAAGTATAACGAGTTGCAAAAGAGTTAACCATTACCAACTCACATTCGTTCTAGTGTTGTTGTTTTCTATAACACGTTTATAGTGCCATTTAACCTCAAAAATACCAAAATGAAGTTTTTGTAGGTTTGCATGGTGACAAAGCAAATTTTACGTTTTGTTTATTTTTTCAGAAAATCACATTCGTTAGTGTTCAAAAACTCTATAGTTTATCCCACTGTAATGTGGAAGTGCACTTTCATCGATTCACTCATTCTCTGTTTTTGAAAAGTATAACGAGTTGCAAAAGAGTTAACCATTACCAACTCACATTCGTTCTAGGGTTGTTGTTTTCTATAACACGTTTATAGTGCCATTTAATCTCGAAAATACCAAAATGAAGTTTTTGTAGGTTTGCATGGTGATAAAGCAAACTTTACGTTTTGTTTATTTTTCAGAAAATCACATTCGTTAGTGTTCAAAAACTTTATAGTTTATCCCACTGTAATGAGGAAGTGCCCTTTCATCGATTCACTCATTCTCTCTTTTTTTTGAAAAGTCTCAATAGTTTCAAAAGAGTTAACCATTACCAATTCACATTCGTTCTAGGGTTGTTGTTTTCTATAACACGTTTATAGTGTCATTTAACCTCGAAAATACCAAAATGAAGTTTTTTGTAAGTTTGGTTGGTGACCAAGCAAACTTTACGTTTTGTTTATTTTTCAGAAAATCACATTCGTTAGTGTTCAAAAACTCTATAGTTTATCCCACTGTAATGTGGAAGTGCACTTTCATCGATTCACTTATTCTCTCTTTTTGAAAAGTCTCACGAATTGCAAAAGAGTTAACCATTACCAATTCACATTCGTTCTAGGGTTGTTGTTTTCTATAACACGTTTATAGTGCCATTTAACCTCGAAAATACCAAAATGAAGTTTTTTGTAGGTTTGGTTGGTGACCAAGCAAACTTTACGTTTTGTTTATTTTGCAGAAAATCACATTTGTTAATGTTCAAAAACTCTATAGTTTATCCCAGTGTAATGTGGAAGTGCACTTTCATCGATTCACTCATTCTCTCTTTTTAAAAGTCTCACGAGTTGCAAAAGAGTTAACCATTACCAATTCACATTCGTTCTATGGTTGTTGTTTTCTATAACACGTTTATAGTGCCATTTAACCTCGAAAATACCAAAATGAAGTTTTTTGTAGGTTTGCTTGGTGACCAACAAACTTTAAGTTTTGTTTATTTTTCAGAAAATCACATTCGTTAGTATTCAAAAACTCTATAGTTTATCCCACTGTAATGTGGAAGTGCACTTTCATCGATTCACTTATTTTCTCTTTTTGAAAAGTCTCACGAATTGCAAAAGAGTTAACCATTACCAATTCACATTCGTTCTAGGGTTGTTGTTTTCTATAACACGTTTATAGTGCTATTTAACCTCGAAAATACCAAAATGAAGTTTTTTGTAGGTTTGCATGGTGACAAAGCAAACTTTACGTTTTGTTTATTTTTCAGAAAATCACATTCGTTAGTGTTCAAAAACTCAATAGTTTATCCCACTGTAATGTGGAAGTGCACTTTCATCGATTCACTCATTCTCTCTTTTTTAAAAGTCTCACGACTTGCAAAAGAGTTAACCATTACCAATTCACATTCGTTCTATGGTTGTTGTTTTCTATAACACGATTATAGTGCCATTTAACCTCGAAAATACCAAAATAAAGTTTTTTGTAGGTTTGCTTGGTGACCAAGCAAACTTTAAGTTTTGTTTATTTTTCAGAAAATCACATTCGTTAGTATTCAAAAACTCTACAGTTTATCCCACTGTAATGTGGAAGTGCACTTTCATCGATTCACTCATTCTCTGTTTTTGAAAAGTAAAACGAGTTGCAAAAGAGTAAACCATTACCAATTCACATTCGTTCTAGGGTTGTTGTTTTCTATAACACGTTTATAGTGTCATTTAACCTTGAAAATACCAAAATGAAGTTTTTTGTAGGTTTGGTTGGTGACCAAGCAAACTTTACGTTTTGTTTATTTTTCAGAAAATCACATTCGTTAGTGTTCAAAAACTCTATAGTTTATCTCACTGTAATGTGGAAGTGCACTTTCATCGATTCACTCATTCTCTCTTTTTGAAAAGTCTCACGAGTTGCAAAAGAGTTAACCATTACCAATTCACATTCGTTCTAGGGTTGTTGTTTTCTATAACACGTTTACAGTGTCATTTAACCTCGAAAATACCAAAATGAAGTTTTTTGTAGGGTTGCTTGGTGAAAAAGTAAACTCTACGTTTTGTTTATTTTTTAGAAAATCACATTCGTTAGTGTTCAAAAACTCTATAGTTTATCCCACTGTAATGTGGAAGTGCACTTTCATCGATTCACTGATTCTCTCTTTTTGAAAAGTCTCAATAGTTTCAAAAGAGTTAACCATTACCAATTCACATTCCTTCTAGGGTTGTTGTTTTCTATAACACATTTATAGTGTCATTTAACCTTGAAAATACCAAATTGAAGTTTTTTGTAGGTTTGGTTGGTGACTAAGCAAACTTTACGTTTTGTTTATTTTGCAGAAAATCACATTCGTTAGTTTTCAAAAACTCTATAGGTTATCCCACTGTAATGTGGAAGTGCACTTTCATCGATTCACTCATTCTTTTTTTTTTTGAAAAGTCTCAATAGTTTCAAAAGAGTTAACCATTACCAATTCACATTCGTTCTAGGGTTGTTGTTTTCTATAACACGTTTATAGTGCCATTTAAACTCGAAAATACCAAAATGAAGTTTTTTGTAGGTTTGCTTGGTGACAAAGCAAACTTTACGTTTTGTTTATTTTTTCAGAAAATCACATTCGTTAGTGTTCAAAAACTCTATAGTTTATCCTAATGTAATGTGGAAGTGCACTTTCATCGATTCACTCATTCTCTCTTTTTGAAAAGTCTCACGAGTTGCAAAAGAGTTAACCATTACCAACTCACATTCGTTCTATGGTTGTTGTTTTCTATAACACGTTTATAGTGCCATTTAACCTCGAAAATACCAAAATGAAGTTTTTTGTAGGTTTGGTTGGTGACCAAGCAAACTTTACGTTTTTTTTATTTTTCAGAAAATCACATTCGTTAGTGTTCAAAAACTCTATAGTTTATCCCACTGTAATGTGGAAGTGCACTTTCATCGATTCACTCATTCTCTCTTTTTTAAAAGTCTCACGAGTTGCAAAAGAGTTAACCATTACAAAATCACATTCGTTCTATGGTTGTTGTTTTCTATAACACGTTTATAGTGCCATTTAACCTCGAAAATACCAAAATGAAGTTTTTTGAAGGTTTGCTTGGTGTCCAAGCAAACTTTAAGTTTTGTTTATTTTTCAGAAAATCACATTCGTTAGTATTTAAAAACTCTACAGTTTATCCCACTGTAATGTGGAAGTGCACTTTCATCGATTCACTCATTCTCTGTTTTTGAAAAGTATAACGAGTTGCAAAATAGTTAACCATTACCAACTCACATTCGTTCTAGGGTTGTTGTTTTCTATAACACGTTTATAGTGCTATTTAACCTCGAAAATACCAAAATGAAGTTTTTTGTAGGTTTGCATGGTGACAAAGCAAACTTTACATTTTGTTTATTTTTCAGAAAATCACATTCGTTTGTGTTCAAAAACTCAATAGTTTATCCCACTGTAATGTGGAAGTGCACTTTCATCGATACACTCATTCTCTCTTTTTTAAAAGAATCACGAGTTGCAAAAGAGTTAACCATTACCAATTCACATTCGTTCTATGGTTGTTGTTTTCTATAACACGTTTATAGTGCCATTTGCCTTCGAAAATACCGAAATCAAGTGTTTTGTAGGAATGCTTCGTGACCAAGCAAACTTTACGTTTTGTTTATTTTTCAGAAAATCACATTCGTTAGTGTTCAAAAACTCTATAGTTTATCCCACTGTAATGTGGAAGTGCACTTTCATCGATTCACTCATTCTCTATTTTTGAAAAGTATAACGAGTTGCAAAAGAGTTAACATTTACCAACTCACATTCATTCTAGGGTTGTTGTTTTCTATAACACGTTTATAGTGCCATTTAACCTCGAAAATACCAAAATGAAGTTTTTTGTAGGTTTTCTTGGTGACCAAGCAAACTTTAAGTTTTGTTTATTTTTTAGAAAATCACATTCGTTAGTGTTCAAAAACTCTACAGTTTATCCCACTGTAATGTGGAAGTGCCCTTTCATCGATTCACTCATTCTCTTTTTTTTTTGAAAAGTCTCAATAGTTTCAAAAGAGTTAACCATTACCAATTCACATTCGTTCTAGGGTTGTTGTTTTCTATAACACGTTTATAGTGCCATTTAACCTCGAAAATACCAAAATGAAGTTTTTTGTAGGTTTGCTTGGTGACCAAGCAAACTTTAAGTTTTGTTTATTTTTCAGAAAATCACATTCGTTAGTATTCAAAAACTCTATAGTTTATCCCATTGTAATGTGGAAGTGCACTTTCATCGATTCACTTATTCTCTATTTTTGAAAAGTATAACGAGTTGCAAAAGAGTTAACCATTACCAACTCACATTCATTCTAGGGTTGTTGTTTTCTATAACACGTTTATAGTGCCATTTAACCTCGAAAATACCAAAATGAAGTTTTTTGTAGGTTTGCTTGGTGACAAAGCAAACTTTACGTTTTGTTTATTTTTTCAGAAAATCACATTCGTTAGTGTTCAAAAACTCTATAGTTTATCCTAATGTAATGTGGAAGTGCACTTTCATCGATTCACTCATTCTCTCTTTTTGAAAAGTCTCACGGGTTGCAAAAGAGTTAAACATTACCAACTCACATTCGTTCTATGGTTGTTGTTTTCTATAATACGTTTATAGTGCCATTTGCTTCGAAAATACCGAAATCAAGTGTTTTGTAGGAATGCTTCGTGACCAAGCAAACTTTACGTTTTTTTTTTTTCAGAAAAAATCACATTCGTTAGTGTTCAAAAACTCTATAGTTTATCCCACTGTAATGTGGAAGTGCACTTGCATCGATTCGCTTATTCTCTTTTTTTTTTGAAAAGTCTCAATAGTTTCAAAAGAGTTAACCATTACCAATTCACATTCGTTCTAGGGTTGTTGTTTTCTATAACACGTTTATAGTGTCATTTAACCTCGAAAATACCAAAATGAAGTTTTTTGTAGGTTTGGTTGGTGACCAAGCAAACATTACGTTTTGTTTATTTTTTCAGAAAATCACATTCGTTAGTGTTCAAAAACTCTATAGTTTATCTCACTGTAATGTGGAAGTGCACTTTCATCGATTCACTCATTCTCTCTTTTTGAAAAGTCTCACGAGTTGCAAAAGAGTTAACCATTACCAATTCACATTCGTTCTAGGGTTGTTGTTTTCTATAACACGTTTACAGTGTCATTTAACCTCGAAAATACCAAAATGAAGTTTTTTGTAGGGTTGCTTGGTGAAAAAGTAAACTCTACGTTTTGTTTATTTTTTAGAAAATCACATTCGTTAGTGTTCAAAAACTCTATAGTTTATCCCACTGTAATGTGGAAGTGCACTTTCATCGATTCACTGATTCTCTCTTTTTGAAAAGTCTCAATAGTTTCAAAAGAGTTAACCATTACCAATTCACATTCCTTCTAGGGTTGTTGTTTTCTATAACACATTTATAGTGTCATTTAACCTTGAAAATACCAAATTGAAGTTTTTTGTAGGTTTGGTTGGTGACCAAGCAAACTTTACGTTTTGTTTATTTTGCAGAAAATCACATTCGTTAGTTTTCAAAAACTCTATAGGTTATCCCACTGTAATGTGGAAGTGCACTTTCATCGATTCACTCATTCTCTTTTTTTTTTGAAAAGTCTCAATAGTTTCAAAAGAGTTAACCATTACCAATTCACATTCGTTCTAGGGTTGTTGTTTTCTATAACACGTTTATAGTGCCATTTAAACTCGAAAATACCAAAATGAAGTTTTTTGTAGGTTTGCTTGGTGACAAAGCAAACTTTACGTTTTGTTTATTTTTTCAGAAAATCACATTCGTTAGTGTTCAAAAACTCTATAGTTTATCCTAATGTAATGTGGAAGTGCACTTTCATCGATTCACTCATTCTCTCTTTTTGAAAAGTCTCACGAGTTGCAAAAGAGTTAACCATTACCAACTCACATTCGTTCTATGGTTGTTGTTTTCTATAACACGTTTATAGTGCCATTTAACCTCGAAAATACCAAAATGAAGTTTTTTGTAGGTTTGGTTGGTGACCAAGCAAACTTTACGTTTTTTTTATTTTTCAGAAAATCACATTCGTTAGTGTTCAAAAACGCTATAGTTTATCCCACTGTAATGTGGAAGTGCACTTTCATCGATTCACTCATTCTCTCTTTTTCAAAAGTCTCACGAGTTGCAAAAGAGTTAACCATTACAAAATCACATTCGTTCTATGGTTGTTGTTTTCTATAACACGTTTATAGTGCCATTTAACCTCGAAAATACCAAAATGAAGTTTTTTGAAGGTTTGCTTGGTGTCCAAGCAAACTTTAAGTTTTGTTTATTTTTCAGAAAATCACATTCGTTAGTATTTAAAAACTCTATAGTTTATCCCACTGTAATGTGGAAGTGCACTTTCATCGATTCACTTATTCTCTCTTTTTGAAAAGTCTCACGAATTGCAAAAGAGTTAACCATTACCAATTCACATTCGTTCTAGGGTTGTTGTTTTCTATAACACGTTTATAGTGCTATTTAACCTCGAAAATACCAAAATGAAGTTTTTTGTAGGTTTGCATGGTGACAAAGCAAACTTTACATTTTGTTTATTTTTCAGAAAATCACATTCGTTTGTGTTCAAAAACTCAATAGTTTATCCCACTGTAATGTGGAAGTGCACTTTCATCGATACACTCATTCTCTCTTTTTTAAAAGAATCACGAGTTGCAAAAGAGTTAACCATTACCAATTCACATTCGTTCTATGGTTGTTGTTTTCTATAACACGTTTATAGTGCCATTTGCCTTCGAAAATACCGAAATCAAGTGTTTTGTAGGAATGCTTCGTGACCAAGCAAACTTTACGTTTTGTTTATTTTTCAGAAAATCACATTCGTTAGTGTTCAAAAACTCTATAGTTTATCCCACTGTAATGTGGAAGTGCACTTTCATCGATTCACTCATTCTCTATTTTTGAAAAGTATAACGAGTTGCAAAAGAGTTAACATTTACCAACTCACATTCATTCTAGGGTTGTTGTTTTCTATAACACGTTTATAGTGCCATTTAACCTCGAAAATACCAAAATGAAGTTTTTTGTAGGTTTTCTTGGTGACCAAGCAAACTTTAAGTTTTGTTTATTTTTTAGAAAATCACATTCGTTAGTGTTCAAAAACTCTACAGTTTATCCCACTGTAATGTGGAAGTGCCCTTTCATCGATTCACTCATTCTCTTTTTTTTTTGAAAAGTCTCAATAGTTTCAAAAGAGTTAACCATTACCAATTCACATTCGTTCTAGGGTTGTTGTTTTCTATAACACGTTTATAGTGCCATTTAACCTCGAAAATACCAAAATGAAGTTTTTTGTAGGTTTGCTTGGTGACCAAGCAAACTTTAAGTTTTGTTTATTTTTCAGAAAATCACATTCGTTAGTATTCAAAAACTCTATAGTTTATCCCATTGTAATGTGGAAGTGCACTTTCATCGATTCACTTATTCTCTATTTTTGAAAAGTATAACGAGTTGCAAAAGAGTTAACCATTACCAACTCACATTCATTCTAGGGTTGTTGTTTTCTATAACACGTTTATAGTGCCATTTAACCTCGAAAATACCAAAATGAAGTTTTTTGTAGGTTTGCTTGGTGACAAAGCAAACTTTACGTTTTGTTTATTTTTTCAGAAAATCACATTCGTTAGTGTTCAAAAACTCTATAGTTTATCCTAATGTAATGTGGAAGTGCACTTTCATCGATTCACTCATTCTCTCTTTTTGAAAAGTCTCACGGGTTGCAAAAGAGTTAACCATTACCAACTCACATTCGTTCTATGGTTGTTGTTTTCTATAATACGTTTATAGTGCCATTTGCTTCGAAAATACCGAAATCAAGTGTTTTGTAGGAATGCTTCGTGACCAAGCAAACTTTACGTTTTTTTTTTTTTCAGAAAAAATCACATTCGTTAGTGTTCAAAAACTCTATAGTTTATCCCACTGTAATGTGGAAGTGCACTTTCATCGATTCACTCATTCTCTCTTTTTTAAAAGTCTCACGAGTTGCAAAAGAGTTAACCATTACAAAATCACATTCGTTCTATGGTTGTTGTTTTCTATAACACGTTTATAGTGCCATTTAACCTCGAAAATACCAAAATGAAGTTTTTTGTAGGTTTGCTTGGTGACCAAGCAAACTTTAAGTTTTGTTTATTTTTCAGAAAATCACATTCGTTAGTATTCAAAAACTCTATAGTTTATCCCACTGTAATGTGGAAGTGCACTTTCATCGATTCACTTATTCTCTATTTTTGAAAAGTATAACGAGTTGCAAAAGAGTTAACCATTACCAACTCATATTCATTCTAGGGTTGTTGTTTTCTATAACACGTTTATAGTGCCATTTAACCTCGAAAAAACCAAAATGAAGTTTTTTGTAGGTTTTCTTGGTGACAAAGCAAACTTTACGTTTTGTTTATTTTTTCAGAAAATCACATTCGTTAGTGTTAAAAAATTCTATAGTTTATCCCACTGTAATGTGGAAGTGCACTTTCATCGATTCACTCATTCTCTCTTTTTTAAAAGTCTCAAGAGTTTCAAAAGAGTTAACCGTTACAAAATCACATTCGTTCTATGTTTGTTGTTTTCTATAACACGTTTATAGTGCCATTTAACCTCGAAAATACCAAAATGAAGTTTTTTGTAGGTTTGCTTGGTGACCAAGCAAACTCTAAGTTTTGTTTATTTTTCAGAAAATCACATTCGTTAGTATTCAAAAACTCTATAGTTTATCCCACTATAATGTGGAAGTGCACTTTCATCGATTCACTTATTCTCTATTTTTGAAAAGTATAACAAGTTGCAAAAGAGTTAACCATTACCAACTCACATTCATTCTAGGGTTGTTGTTTTCTATAACACGTTTATAGTGCCATTTAACCTCGAAAATACCAAAATGAAGTTTTTTGTAGGTTTTCTTGGTGACAAAGCAAACTTTACGTTTTTTTTATTTTTTCAGAAAATCACATTCGTTAGTGTTCAAAAACTCTATAGTTTATCCCACTGTAATGTGGAAGTGCACTTTCATCGATTCACTGATTCTCTCTTTTTGAAAAGTCTCAATAGTTTCAAAAGAGTTAACAATTACCAATTCACATTCGTTCTAGGGTTGTTGTTTTCTATAACACGTTTATAGTGTCATTTAACCTTGAAAATACCAAAATGAAGTTTTTTGTAGGTTTGGTTGGTGACCAAGCAAACTTTACGTTTTGTTTATTTTTCTGAAAATCACATTCGCTAGTGTTCAAAAACTCTATAGTTTATCCCACTATAATGTGGAAGTGCACTTTCATCGATTCACTCATTCTCACTTTTTTAAAAGTCTCACGTGTTGCAAAAGAGTTAACCATTACCAATTCACATTCGTTCTATGGTTGTTGTTTTCTATAACACGTTTATAGTGCCATTTAACCTCGAAAATACCAAAATGAAGTTTTTTGTTGGTTTTCTTGGTGACCAAGCAAACTTTAAGTTTTGTTTATTTTTCAGAAAATCACATTCGTTAGTGTTCAAAAACTCTATAGTTTATCCCACTGTAATGTGGAAGTGCACTTTCATCGATTCACTCATTCTCTCTTTTTTTTTTGAAAAGTCTCAATAGTTTCAAAATAGTTAACCATTACCAATTCTCATTCGTTCTAGGGTTGTTGTTTTCTATAACACTATTATAGTGTCATTTAACCTCGAAAATACCAAAATGAAGTTTTTTGTAAGTTTGGTTGGAGACCAAGCAGACTTTACGTTTTGTTTTTTTTTCAGGAAATCACATTCGTTACTGTTCAAAAACTCTATAGTTTATCCCACTGTAATGTGGAAGTGCACTTTCATTGATTCACTCATTCTCTCTTTTTGAAAAGTCTCACGAGTTGTAAAAGAGTTAACCATTACCAACTCACATTCGTTCTAGGGTTGTTGTTTTCTATAACACGTTTATAGTGCCATTTGACTTCGAAAACACCAAAATGAAGTGTTTTGTAGGATTGCTTCGTGACCAACCAAACTTTACGTTTTTTTTATTTTTTAGAAAATCACATTCGTTTGTGTTCAAAAACTCTATAGTGTAACCCACTGTAATGTGGAAGTGCCCTTTCATCGATTCACTCATTCTTTTTTTTTTTTTAAAAGTCTCAATAGTTTCAAAAGAGTTAACCATTACCAATTCACAATCGTTCTAGGGTTGTTGTTTTCTATAACACGTTTATAGTGTCATTTAACCTCGAAAATACCAAAATGAAGTTTTTTGTAGGGTTGCTTGGTGACAAAGCAAACTCTACGTTTTGTTTATTTTTTAGAAAATCACATTCGTTAATGTTCAAAAACTCTATAGTTTCTCCCACTGTAATATGGAAGTGCACTTTCATCGATTCACTCATTCTATCTTTTTGAAAAGTCTCAATAGTTTCAAAAGAGTTAACCATTACCAATTCACATTCGTTATAGGGTTGTTGTTTTCTATAACACGTTTATAGTGTCATTTCACCTTGAAAATACCAAAATGAAGTTTTTTGTAGGTTTGGTTGGTGACCAAGCAAACATTACGTTTTGTTTATTTTTCAGAAAATCACATTCGTTAGTGTTCAAAAACTCTATAGTTTATCCCACTGTAATGTGGAAATGCACTTTCATCGATTCACTCATTCCTCTTTTTGAAAAGTCTCACGAGTTGCAAAAGAGTTAACCATTACCAACTAACATTCATTCTAGGGTTGTTGTTTTCTATAACACGTTTATAGTGCCATTTAACCTCGAAAATACCAAAATGAAGTTTTTTGTAGGTTTTCTTGGTGACAAAGTAAACTTTACATTTTGTTTATTTTTCAGAAAATCACATTCGTTAGTGTTCAAAAATTATATAGTTTATCCCATTGCAATGTGGAAGTGCACTTTCATCGATTCACTCATTCTCTCTTTTTGAAAAGTCTCACGATTTGCAAAAGAGTTAACGATTACCAATTCACATTCGTTCTAGGGTTGTTGTTTTCTATAACACGTTTATAGTGTCATTTAACCTTGAAAAATACCAAAATGAAGGTTTTTGTAGGTTTTGTTGGTGACCAAGCAAACTTTACGTTTTGTTTATTTTTCAGAAAATCACATTCGTTAGTGTTCAAAAACTCTATAGTTTATCCCACTGTAATGTGGAAGTGCACTTTCATCGATTCACTCATTCTCTCTTTTTTAAAAGTCTCACGAGTTGCAAAAGAGTTAACCATTACCAATTCACATTCGTTCTAGGGTTATTGTTTTCTATAACACGTTTATAGTGCCATTTAACCTCGAAAATACCAAAATGAAGTTTTTTGTAGGTTTTCTTGGTGACAAAGCAAACTTTACGTTTTTTTTATTTTTTCAGAAAATCACATTCGTTAGTGTTCAAAAACTCTATAGTTTATCCCACTGTAATGTGGAAGTGCACTTTCATCGATTCACTGATTCTCTCTTTTTGAAAAGTCTCAATAGTTTCAAAAGAGTTAACCATTACCAATTCACATTCGTTCTAGGGTTGTTGTTTTCTATAACACGTTTATCGTGCCATTTAACCTCGAAAATACCAAAATGAAGTTTTTTGTAGGGTTGCTTGGTGACCAAGCAAACTCTAAGTTTTGTTTATTTTTCAGAAAATCACATTCGTTAGTATTCAAAAACTCTATAGTTTATCCCACTATAATGTGGAAGTGCACTTTCATCGATTCACTTATTCTCTATTTTTGAAAAGTATAACAAGTTGCAAAAGAGTTAACCATTACCAACTCACATTCATTCTAGGGTTGTTGTTTTCTATAACACGTTTATAGTGCCATTTAACCTCGAAAATACCAAAATGAAGTTTTTTGTAGGTTTTCTTGGTGACAAAGCAAACTTTACGTTTTTTTTTATTTTTTCAGAAAATCACATTCGTTAGTGTTCAAAAACTCTATAGTTTATCCCACTGTAATGTGGAAGTGCACTTTCATCGATTCACTGATTCTCTCTTTTTGAAAAGTCTCAATAGTTTCAAAAGAGTTAACAATTACCAATTCACATTCGTTCTAGGGTTGTTGTTTTCTATAACACGTTTATAGTGTCATTTAACCTTGAAAATACCAAAATGAAGTTTTTTGTAGGTTTGGTTGGTGACCAAGCAAACTTTACGTTTTGTTTATTTTTCTGAAAATCACATTCGCTAGTGTTCAAAAACTCTATAGTTTATCCCACTATAATGTGGAAGTGCACTTTCATCGATTCACTCATTCTCACTTTTTTAAAAGTCTCACGTGTTGCAAAAGAGTTAACCATTACCAATTCACATTCGTTCTATGGTTGTTGTTTTCTATAACACGTTTATAGTGCCATTTAACCTCGAAAATACCAAAATGAAGTTTTTTGTTGGTTTTCTTGGTGACCAAGCAAACTTTAAGTTTTGTTTATTTTTCAGAAAATCACATTCGTTAGTGTTCAAAAACTCTATAGTTTATCCCACTGTAATGTGGAAGTGCACTTTCATCGATTCACTCATTCTCTCTTTTTTTTTTGAAAAGTCTCAATAGTTTCAAAATAGTTAACCATTACCAATTCTCATTCGTTCTAGGGTTGTTGTTTTCTATAACACTATTATAGTGTCATTTAACCTCGAAAATACCAAAATGAAGTTTTTTGTAAGTTTGGTTGGAGACCAAGCAGACTTTACGTTTTGTTTTTTTTTCAGGAAATCACATTCGTTACTGTTCAAAAACTCTATAGTTTATCCCACTGTAATGTGGAAGTGCACTTTCATTGATTCACTCATTCTCTCTTTTTGAAAAGTCTCACGAGTTGTAAAAGAGTTAACCATTACCAACTCACATTCGTTCTAGGGTTGTTGTTTTCTATAACACGTTTATAGTGCCATTTGACTTCGAAAACACCAAAATGAAGTGTTTTGTAGGATTGCTTCGTGACCAACCAAACTTTACGTTTTTTTTATTTTTTAGAAAATCACATTCGTTTGTGTTCAAAAACTCTATAGTGTAACCCACTGTAATGTGGAAGTGCCCTTTCATCGATTCACTCATTCTTTTTTTTTTTTTAAAAGTCTCAATAGTTTCAAAAGAGTTAACCATTACCAATTCACAATCGTTCTAGGGTTGTTGTTTTCTATAACACGTTTATAGTGTCATTTAACCTCGAAAATACCAAAATGAAGTTTTTTGTAGGGTTGCTTGGTGACAAAGCAAACTCTACGTTTTGTTTATTTTTTAGAAAATCACATTCGTTAATGTTCAAAAACTCTATAGTTTCTCCCACTGTAATATGGAAGTGCACTTTCATCGATTCACTCATTCTATCTTTTTGAAAAGTCTCAATAGTTTCAAAAGAGTTAACCATTACCAATTCACATTCGTTATAGGGTTGTTGTTTTCTATAACACGTTTATAGTGTCATTTCACCTTGAAAATACCAAAATGAAGTTTTTTGTAGGTTTGGTTGGTGACCAAGCAAACATTACGTTTTGTTTATTTTTCAGAAAATCACATTCGTTAGTGTTCAAAAACTCTATAGTTTATCCCACTGTAATGTGGAAATGCACTTTCATCGATTCACTCATTCCTCTTTTTGAAAAGTCTCACGAGTTGCAAAAGAGTTAACCATTACCAACTAACATTCATTCTAGGGTTGTTGTTTTCTATAACACGTTTATAGTGCCATTTAACCTCGAAAATACCAAAATGAAGTTTTTTGTAGGTTTTCTTGGTGACAAAGTAAACTTTACATTTTGTTTATTTTTCAGAAAATCACATTCGTTAGTGTTCAAAAATTATATAGTTTATCCCATTGCAATGTGGAAGTGCACTTTCATCGATTCACTCATTCTCTCTTTTTGAAAAGTCTCACGATTTGCAAAAGAGTTAACGATTACCAATTCACATTCGTTCTAGGGTTGTTGTTTTCTATAACACGTTTATAGTGTCATTTAACCTTGAAAAATACCAAAATGAAGGTTTTTGTAGGTTTTGTTGGTGACCAAGCAAACTTTACGTTTTGTTTATTTTTCAGAAAATCACATTCGTTAGTGTTCAAAAACTCTATAGTTTATCCCACTGTAATGTGGAAGTGCACTTTCATCGATTCACTCATTCTCTCTTTTTTAAAAGTCTCACGAGTTGCAAAAGAGTTAACCATTACCAATTCACATTCGTTCTAGGGTTATTGTTTTCTATAACACGTTTATAGTGCCATTTAACCTCGAAAATACCAAAATGAAGTTTTTTGTAGGTTTTCTTGGTGACAAAGCAAACTTTACGTTTTTTTTATTTTTTCAGAAAATCACATTCGTTAGTGTTCAAAAACTCTATAGTTTATCCCACTGTAATGTGGAAGTGCACTTTCATCGATTCACTGATTCTCTCTTTTTGAAAAGTCTCAATAGTTTCAAAAGAGTTAACCATTACCAATTCACATTCGTTCTAGGGTTGTTGTTTTCTATAACACGTTTATCGTGCCATTTAACCTCGAAAATACCAAAATGAAGTTTTTTGTAGGGTTGCTTGGTGACAAAGCAAACTCTACGTTTTGTTTATTTTTTAGAAAATCACATTCGTTCGTGTTCAAAAACTCTATAGTTTATCCCACTGTAATATGGAAGTGCACTTTCATCGATTCACTCATTCTCTCTTTTTTAAAAGTCTCAATAGTTTCAAAAGAGTTAACCATTACCAATTCACATTCGTTCTAGGGTTGTTGTTTTCTATAACACGTTTATAGTGCCATTTAACCTCAACAATACCAAAATGAAGTTTTTTGTAGGTTTGCTTGGTGACAAAGCAAACTTTAGGTTTTGTTTATTTTTCAGAAAATCACATTCGTTAGTGTTCAAAAACTCTACAGTTTATCCTACTGTAATGTGGAACTGCAGTTTCATCGATTCACTCATTCTCTGTTTTTGAAATGTATAACGAGTTGCAAAAGAGTTAACCATTACCAACTCACATTCATTCTAGGGTTGTTGTTTTCTATAACACGTTTATAGTGCAATTTAACCTCGAAAATACCAAAATGAAGTTTTTTGTAGGTTTGCATGGTGACAAATCAAACTTTACGTTTTGTTTATTTTTCAGAAAATCACATTCGTTAGTGTTCAAAAACTCTATAGTTTATCCCACTGTAATGTGGAAGTGCACTTTCATCGATTCACTCATTCTCTCTTTTTGAAAAGACTCACGAGTTGTAAAAGAGTTAACCATTACCAACTCAGATTCGTTCTAGGGTTGTTGTTTTCTATTACACGTTTATAGTGCCATTTGACTTCGAAAACACCAAAATGAAGTGTTTTGTAGGATTGCTTCGTGACCAACCAAACTTTACGTTTTTTTTTATTTTTCAGAAAATTACATTCGTTTGTGTTCAAAAACTCTATAGTTTAACCCACTGTAATGTGGAAGTGCCCTTTCATCGATTCACTCATTCTCATTTTTTTTTTGAAAAGTCTCAATAGTTTCGAAATAGTTAACCATTACCAATTCACATTCGTTCTAGGGTTGTTGTTTTCTATAACACGTTTATAGTGCCATTTAACCTCAAAAATACCAAAATGAAGTTTTTTGTAGGTTTGCTTGGTGACAAAGCAAACTTTAAGTTTTGTTTATTTTTCAGAAAATCACATTCGTTAGTGTTCAAAAACTCTACAGTTTATCCTACTGTAATGTGGAACTGCAGTTTCATCGATTCACTCATTCTCTGTTTTTGAAATGTATAACGAGTTGCAAAAGAGTTAACCATTACCAACTCACATTCATTCTAGGGTTGTTGTTTTCTATAACACGTTTATAGTGCAATTTAACCTCGAAAATACCAAAATGAAGGTTTTTGTAGGTTTGCATGGTGACAAATCAAACTTTACGTTTTGTTTATTTTTTAGAAAATCACATTCGTTAGTGTTCAAAAACTCTATAGTTTATCCCACTGTAATGTGGAAGTGCACTTTCATCGATTCACTCATTCTCTCTTTTTGAAAAGACTCACGAGTTGTAAAAGAGTTAACCATTACCAACTCAGATTCGTTCTAGGGTTGTTGTTTTCTATTACACGTTTATAGTGTCATTTGACTTCGAAAACACCAAAATGAAGTGTTTTGTAGGATTGCTTCGTGACCAACCAAACTTTACGTTTTTTTTATTTTTCAGAAAATCACATTCGTTTGTGTTCAAAAACTCTATAGTGTAACCCACTGTAATGTGGAAGTGCCCGTTCATCGATTCACTCATTCTCTCTTTTTTTTGAAAAGTCTCAATAGTTTCAAAAGAGTTAACCATTACCAATTCACATTCGTTCTAGGGTTGTTATTTTCTATAACACGTTTATAGTGTCATTTAACCTCGAAAATTCCAAAATGAAGTTTTTTGTAGGTTTGGTTGGTGACCAAGCAAACATTACGTTTTGTTTATTTTTCAGAAAATCACATTTGTTAGTGTTCAAAAACTCTATAGTTTATCTCACTGTAATGTGGAAGTGCAGTTTCATCGATTCACTCATTCTCTCTTTTAGAAAAGTCTCACGAGTTGCAAAAGAGTTAACCATTACCAATTCACATTCGTTCTAGGGTTGTTGTTTTCTATAACACGTTTATCGTGCCATTTAACCTCGAAAATACCAAAATGAAGTTTTTTGTAGGGTTTCTTGGTGACAAAGCAAACTCTACGTTTTGTTTATTTTTTAGAAAATCACATTCGTTAGTGTTCAAAAATTCTATAGTTTATCCCACTGTAATATGGAAGTGCACTTTCATCGATTCACTCATTCTCTCTTTTTTAAAAGTCTCAATAGTTTCAAAAGAGTTAACCATTACCAATTCACATTCGTTCTAGGGTTGTTGTTTTCTATAACACGTTTATAGTGTCATTTAACCTTGAAAATACCAAAATGAAGTTTTTTGTAGGTTTGGTTGGTGACCAAGCAAACTTTACGTTTTGTTTATTTTTCAGAAAATCACATTCGTTAGTGTTCAAAAACTCTATAGTTTATCCCACTGTAATGTGGAAGTGCACTTTCATCGATTCACTCATTCCTCTTTTTGAAAAGTCTCACGAGTTGCAAAAGAGTTAACCATTACCAACTCACATTCGTTCTATGGTTGTTGTTTTCTATAACACGTTTATAGTGCCATTTGACTTCGAAAATACCGAAATGAAGTGTTTTGTAGGAATGCTTCGTGACCAAGCAAACTTTACGTTTTTTTTATTTTTCAGAAAATCACATTCGTTAGTGTTCAAAAACTCTATAGTTTATCCCACTGTAATGTGGAAGTGCACTTTCATCGATTCGCTTATTCTCTCTTTTTGAAAAGTCTCACGAGTTGCAAAAGAGTTAACCATTACCAATTCACATTCGTTCTAGGGTTGTTGTTTTCTATAACACGTTTATAGTGCCATTTATCCTCGAAAATACCAAAATGAAGTTTTTTGTAGGTTTTTTGGTGACAAAGCAAACTTTAAGTTTTGTTTATTTTTCAGAAAATCACATTCGTTAGTGTTCAAAAACTCTACAGTTTATCCTACTGTAATGTGGAACTGCAGTTTCATCGATTCACTCATTCTCTGTTTTTGAAATGTATAACGAGTTGCAAAAGAGTTAACCATTACCAACTCACATTCATTCTAGGGTTGTTGTTTTCTATAACACGTTTATAGTGCAATTTAACCTCGAAAATACCAAAATGAAGTTTTTTGTAGGTTTGCATGGTGACAAATCAAACTTTACGTTTTGTTTATTTTTCAGAAAATCACATTCGTTAGTGTTCAAAAACTCTATAGTTTATCCCACTGTAATGTGGAAGGGCACTTTCATCGATTCACTCATTCTCTCTTTTTGAAAAGACTCACGAGTTGTAAAAGTGTTAACCATTACCAACTCAGATTCGTTCTAGGGTTGTTGTTTTCTATTACACGTTTATAGTGCCATTTGACTTCGAAAACAGCAAAATGAAGTGTTTTGTAGGATTGCTTCGTGACCAACCAAACTTTACGTTTTTTTTATTTTTCAGAAAATTACATTCGTTTGTGTTCAAAAACTCTATAGTTTAACCCACTGTAATGTGGAATTGCCCTTTCATCGATTCACTCATTCTCTTTTTTTTTTTGAAAAGTCTCAATAGTTTCAAAATAGTTAACCATTACCAATTCTATAACACGTTTATAGTGCTATTTAACCTCAAAAATACCAAAATGAAGTTTTTTGTAGGTTTGCTTGGTGACAAAGCAAACTTTAGGTTTTGTTTATTTTTCAGAAAATCACATTCGTTAGTGTTCAAAAACTCTACAGTTTATCCTACTGTAATGTGGAACTGCAGTTTCATCGATTCACTCATTCTCTGTTTTTGAAATGTATAACGAGTTGCAAAAGAGTTAACCATTACCAACTCACATTCATTCTAGGGTTGTTGTTTTCTATAACACGTTTATAGTGCAATTTAACCTCGAAAATACCAAAATGAAGTTTTTTGTAGGTTTGCATGGTGACAAATCAAACTTTACGTTTTGTTTATTTTTCAGAAAATCACATTCGTTAGTGTTCAAAAACTCTATAGTTTATCCCACTGTAATGTGGAAGTGCACTTTCATCGATTCACTCATTCTCTCTTTTTGAAAAGACTCACGAGTTGTAAAAGAGTTAACCATTACCAACTCAGATTCGTTCTAGGGTTGTTGTTTTCTAATATACGTTTTGTTGGGAATAAAATGATTTTGATCTAAGATACCAAAACCCCTGATTGATGATGTACAAGTTAGTTGAGATATGCTCAAGTCATTGTTCAGGCAAGTTGTCCCAGAACACTTAATGTGTAGTATGCTTAAGTTAAAATCTCAGAAATGTTATGAGATATTAGTAATCAGGATAGTTGTCCAAAGCTGAAATGTTAGGCAGCTTGATAGGTCTATAAGACAAAGCTGCTGATCTATTCAAGACAAACTGATCAAATGGACAACCTGGCTGAAGAGTTCAAGTATACTGAAGCTGTGCTCATAAATGCAAAAGATCTAGGCAGTTTGAAGTACAAATGATCAAGAGAATTAAATGTCAAAAGCTTACAGAAGATACATCCAAAGAAGCATTTATTGCCAATCATGCCTGAACCAAGCATTAAAGACTTAGAGCATTAAAGAGTGAAGCATTGAATGAATGTTGGAACATTCTAAAACTGCAGCAGGAATGTTCAGGGAGCTTGTCCCATCTGACCGTTGGCTGTGTGTAAAGTTTGCCACAAATCAACCTAGGACATTGTGCAAAATTGGAAACTGACACAAGTCTTCTCAGCCGCATTTGTCAGAAGTCAACACATTCATTCAAGCAACCATTGAAGACCTCTTTTACACAGTGGATAAAAGGATGTCAAGCCTCATAACCATTTTAATGGTGCTGCAAATAGACATATTTGAATTGCTAATCCCTCCAACGGTTAGTTGTTCAAATTGCCTATAAATACAGAAGTGATCAAAGGATTTCAGTATCCAACTACAAGCTATCAAACTATCATCAAGCTTTCAAAAGGAAACCAAGCTGTTCACTAGAATTCCAAGTTTCCTGAATCACTTCAAGTCAGCTAAGCCAATCTTTGTAAACATCCTAGCTTAGCATTGAGATATCCTAAGCCTTTACACTGTTCTTACTGTAAAGGATATCTCTATTAGTTGGAACCAAACCTCAAACCTTATCTCATTTAGTGAAGAGAGTGTTTGTTGTAGAAGTGAGAAGTTAAGGACTGTTAGTAACACAGTCTTAACTCAGAGAGATTGAGCACTAGGACTCAAGTTATCCTAGGGATCAAAACACTAAGAGAGTGTTGTTGATCAGTGCACCTTGGCACTATAAAACAAGCTAATTCCATTGAGAAGGAATTATCCTGTTCAATCAGGGAAAGTGGATGTAGGAGCTTGAGTCTCTGAACCACTATAAATTTGTGTCTCATTTACTTACTGCATTCTTAACTTCACTCCATTCAATCATATTTCAAAGATTCATAACTTAGTAAGTAAGAAAATCTGTTTTGGACAAAGTCCCTGATAACTTGTATTTTTCAGAAATCAACTTGGAGTATTTCTTTGAGTAAAGGCCAACCACATTCCGCACTTAGCAACTCTTTTAGATATTTAGCCAACTGATCACTTAATAGTAATCAGTAGGACAAGTATCTATCAAAGTTCACACTCAGGCCAGTTGTGAGACAACTTGCCTGATAGGACCAGTTTATCAAAAAGAAAAGAATTTGCATACACAAGTGCATTCCCCCCCCCCATACACTTGTGTTATACTCCACCAAGGACCAACAAGTGGTATCAGAGCAGGGGTTCAAAGACCTCTGCTTCTGAAAATCCAACTGATTTTCAAATCACATTTTCTGTGGTCACTGAACTGATCCAAATTTCTGAAAAACTTATCTGTGTTCATCTTACATTACATTTGTTGAAATGGCTAACAATGCAGTTCCAGGAGATGCTGTCAACACCATCAACAATATGGGTCCAAACCAAGTCAATCATATTTCTCATCACAAACTGCCAATGTTCTCAATTGAGAACTATGATTTCTGGAAGATCAGGATGAGAGCATATCTTGCTTGCCAGCATGATGAGATGCTTAAAGTCATCACTAGAGGGCCATTCACATTCACTAAAGCAAATCCCAAGCTCACTGATGCTCAAAAAGCTGATCCAAGGGAGTTGCTGCCAAAAGATGAAGATGACCTTACAGCTGAAGAAAGAAAAAGGCACAACCTGAACTACATTGCAATGAACACATTGTACCAGACAATTCCAGATGCAGTGATGGGGAGAGTGTACCACTGCACATCAGCTAAAGAGATTTGGGATACCTTAGCACTTATGTGTGAAGGTACCCAAAAGATCAAGGAGAACAAGCTTCAAGTGGCTATCCAAAAATATGAACAATTCTCTATGGAGGCCAATGAAACTATTGATCATCTTGATGGCAGGTTCACTGACATCATGAATGAAATAAACTCTCTTGGCAAGTTCTATGCCAAAAGAGAGGTTGCTCTGAAGATCTTGAGAAGTCTCACATCCAAGTGGGACATATACTCTGTCATGATGCAAAATACCAGCAATCTTGACAACATGCCAATGCAGCATGTATTCTCTGAACTCAAAGCATATGAGTTTGATCTCAATAGAAAGAAGGTGCATGAAGAGCCATCCTCTTCAAACAAAGGTGTTGCCTTCAAAGCTGCTGAAACAGAAAAGAAGATTACTCAAAGATCCTCTCAGTCTGTTTCAAAATCTGAAATAAAGGAGGAGCTGGCACTCATGGCTAGAAGATTTGAGAAGCTCAACTCCAGATTTGGTAGATACAAGAAGTTCTACCAAGATAACAGAACCAGAAGGAGATTCAGTTCTCCTGAACATAAATCAGAGGACAAAGTCTCTGATGAAAAGAAAGAAGACAGATATGCTGATAGGAAGAAATTCAGCAAAGGTGAACCATCATCATCAAGGAGGAAGGAGTCCTCAAGCAAGAAGGATGATGATGAAGATGTGTGTTACAACTGCCAGAAGAAGGGTCATTTTCAGTATGACTGTCCTGACCTCAGTGCAAAAGAAAGGAAGGAAAGGCAAAACAAAAGAGATAAAAGACTGAACAACAGGAAGGCTATGGTAGCTGGAGATTCAGCAAGTGAGGAGAGTGTCTACTCTTCTGATGATGGGCTGTTCTCCAACAGTGACAGTGATGAGGACTGTCAAATGGCACTTGAAGATGAAGAGGTATGTTCAACTTCCAACTTGTCAATTAACACACATGAATCTAGTGAAATCCATCTTGACTTTGAAAAGTTGTTGGAAGATTTCACCAGAATGCAAGAAGTATGCAATATGGCTCTGAGAGAAAATGAACAGTTGAGGTCTAAAGTCAAAATGTCCAATCCTCCTGAATCTGAAGTTGACATTAAATCAACTGAGTTGTATCAACAGATTGTGAGAGAACATGAAGAAATGTCTCTCAAAGTCTCTGAACAACAAAAGCTGATTGATGAACAAAATCAGGCTCTAAAGAAAAAGGATTTTGACTCTAGAACTCTACAAGCTAAATTTGACAATCTCTCAAGAGAATTTGATACTCTAAAATTAAGTGAGGGGAGCTTGAAAATGAAAATGTCTGCCTTGAACAAATCTGCTAAGGCAATAGAGGAAATTCAAGGGTTTCAAAGACCATTTGCTCAAAAGGATGGATTAGGCTATAATCCATTTGAACCCTCACCTGGTCTTAGTATTGCTTCTTCAAGCAATTCTAAGATGACTTTTGTAAGATCAGTGGCACAACAAAATGAAATTGAAGTAAATCAACCACTGATCAAGGATAAGGGAAAAGGAATTTTTATACCAACTCAGGTAAACAATGTACCTAAACCCACACCTTTGGAAAAGGTTAAAGGCATTGCTTACAGGAGGAATGAGGTTCAGAAAGGTAGAACCAATGGAAGGCGAACCTATCTGAATCATCATCAGAGGAGTTGTCCAAAACATGTTCAGAAGAGGCCAACTCAAATGAGGCAACCTCAACTGAATGGATTAAGGGCAATACCCTCTGATAGGTATAAAACATTCAGGAAGCCTGGACCTTACTTGCCAAATGGAAAAGGCCATCCAAAAGCTTATCCTCAAAAGTCTTACCCAGCTGCACCTAAGCTTAGTAACTTCAGGAGAAATGTCCCAAAGAAATTTACCAACTCTCCTGAACTCTACAAAGCTAACACTTATACACAAAAATCACCCAAGGCATTTAAGGGTCAAACTGTGTATGTAGATGTAAATGGAAACCAAGTCAGTCACTTTGAATCAATCAGAGTTATCAGGCAGATTTGGGTTCCAAAAGGTACAGCTAACCCTCTAGGACCCAACACTCAAAGGGTACCTAAATTTTGACTTTGCAGGACTGCAAGGACCCCAAAAGGAAGAGAAGCATCAACAAGAAAACAGCATGGTACCTGGACAGTGGATGTTCAAGGCACATGACTGGAAACAAGGAGCTTCTCTCAGACTTCATAGAGAAAGATGGTCCTTCAGTAACCTTTGGAGACAGCTCTCAAGGCATCACAAGAGGCTATGGTACATTAAACATTGGTAGTGTTAAAATTACTGATGTCTCATATGTTCTAGGCCTAAAATATAACTTGTTGTCTATAAGTCAAATTTGTGACAAAGGATATTGTGTTGAATTTGCACCAAATGAATGTACTATCAAAAACAAATCAACACAACAGGTGCTACTAACAGGGGTGAGAAAGGGAAATGTTTATTTTGCAGATTGGAGCAAAACCCCTGAAGCAGTCTGTCTTGTTGCCAAAAGCACAAATGAGCAAAGCTGGCTATGGCACAAGAGACTGAATCACCTGAACTTCAAAACCATCAACAAGATTGCAAGAAACTCTCTAGTTAAAGGGCTGCCAAATCAAGTGTTCACCAAAGAACATATATGCCAGCCATGTCAGGAAGGAAAGCAGATCAAAGCCTCATTCAAAGGAAAACCTTTCATCTCAACTGAGAGAGTCCTTCAACTATTGCATATGGATTTATTTGGGCCAATAATCCCAGTAAGTTTAAATGGAAGAAAATATGCTTTAGTTGTTGTTGATGATTTTTCCAGGTACACTTGGGTAGTATTCTTGCTGAACAAAAAGGAGACCCAAGTCAAACTACCTGAATTGATGATGAGATTGAGCAATGAAAAGGGCCTAAGTATTGTCAAGATCAGATCTGACAAAGGCACTGAGTTCATAAACTCATACATCAATGAGTACTGTAGCAAGAATGGCATCACACATGAAACTTCAGCAGCAAGAACACCTCAACAAAATGGGGTTGCTGAAAGAAGGAACAGGACCTTGAAGGAGGCAGCTAGAACCTTGATTGCTGAATCCAAACTACCTAAAAGGTTCTGGGCTGAAGCCATTAGCACTGCATGTCACACTCAAAACAGGTCCTTAATCACCAAAGGACAAGGTAAGACTCCATATCAAATATGGAAAGGTAGATTGCCCACTGTTGCTTATTTTCACATATTTGGTTGTAAGTGTTTCATCCATAATAATGGGAAAGAACAATTGAAAGCCTTTGATAGCAAAGCTGATGAAGGAATATTTGTTGGATATTCACAAATCAGCAAGGCTTACAGAGTCTACAATTGCAAAACTCTTATTGTGGAAGAAACACCTCATGTTGTGTTTGATGAATCTATTAATGAGTTCAGGGATAGAAACCTGAATATTGATGAGATGACACAAAGAACAACCAGATTAAGGCTTCAAAGCAAGGAAACAGTGTTTGTGGATGTTGCCCAGCCTGAACTTCATGAAAATCAAAAACTGGACAACCTACCTGATAGCAATCAACCAGTAGACAACCATCCTGAAGGAGAAATTGAACTGACTGATCCCATCCCAGTTCAAAACTAGGTAACAACTACCAATGAAGAAGCAGGCAATGCTGAGGTAGTTAATGGATCCACTATTCAAGGGGGAACCAATGAAAATGTCAATCTATCTGACAATGAGGACAACACCCCTGAATATGATCCTGAACTTGATCCTTCAATTAACTTTCCTGAATTTAATGAATCTAGTGATCCAACTTCAGATGAGGACAATCCTCCTGAAAGGATCAGGTCTAGAAGGACTTGGTTGCAAGACCACCCATCTAGCCTGATACTTGGTAATCCAAGTGAAGGGATCAAAACTAGAAGATTTCATGGAGAAAGTGCTCTGTTTTGTTGTTTTCTTTCAGAACAGGAACCTAAAGACATTGAGGAAGCACTACAAGACACCAACTGGATCATAGCCATGCAAGAAGAGCTGAATCAGTTTACCAGAAATGAAGTTTGGGAGCTGGTAGACAGGCCAACTCATCAAGATGTCATTGGAACTAAATGGGTGTTCAAAAACAAGAAAAATGAAAATGACATCATTGTAAGAAACAAAGCAAGACTGGTGGCCAAAGGATATTGTCAATCTGAAGGGATTGATTATGATGAGACCTTTGCTCCAGTGGCCAGACTTGAGGCAATCAGACTCTTCCTAGCATATGCAGCTCACATGAGATTCAAGGTGTATCAAATGGATGTGAAGAGTGCATTTCTCAATGGGGTGCTCAAAGAAGAAGTATATGTGGAACAGCCCCCAGGCTTTGAAGAAGGAGACAAGGTGTACAGATTAAAGAAAGCCCTCTATGGCTTAAAGCAAGCTCCAAGAGCTTGGTATGACACCTTATCACAGTTTCTTCTAGATCATGGTTTTGTCAAAGGCACTGTTGACAGAACCTTGTTCAGAATCTGTGAAGGAGATGATATTTTGTTAGTCCAAATCTATGTGGATGACATTATATTTGGATCTCCAAATGAAAAGTTATGTGAGAAGTTCTCTAAACTCATGCAAAGCAAATTTGAGATGTCCATGATGGGATTGATGAATTTCTTCTTAGGACTTCAAGTCACTCAATCAAAGAAGGGAATATTCATCAATCAGGCCAAGTATACAAGGGACATGATCAAGAAATTTGGATGTGCTACAAGCAAACCAGTCAGAATTCCTATGAATACTAACTGGAAGATGGATCCTGATGAAGGTGGAGAGTCAACAAACTCCACTAACTACAGAGGAATCATAGGATCACTGCTATATCTCACTGCAAGCAGGCCTGATATCACATTTGCAGTTGGAGTGTGTGCAAGATTTCAAGCCAATCCAAAGAAGAGCCATCTTGATGCTGCCAAGAGGATTCTAAGATATCTCAAGGGATCTGAGAATCTTGGATTATGGTATCCAGCTGATGATAACATTGAGCTTACTGGATATTCAGATGCAGACTATGGAGGATGTAGAATTGACAGAAAATCCACCTCAGGAACTTGTCAATTCTTGGGCAGCAAGCTTATCTCATGGTTCTCCAAGAAGCAAAATACAGTTGCAACTTCAACAACTGAAGCTGAGTATGTAGCTGCTGGAAGTTGCTGTGCTCAGATACTTTGGCTCAGGCAACAATTGAGAGATTACAAAGTAATCACAAATGAAGTGCCAATATTCTGTGACAACAATAGTGCAATTGCCATCTCACAGAATCCAGTGCTCCACACCAGATGCAAGCATGTGGACATCAAACATCATTTCATAAGGGATCATGTGGAGAAGAAAGATATCAAGCTTGTCAAAATCCACACTGATAAGCAAAAAGCTGATATTTTGACCAAGCCTCTAGCTGAAGCAAGGTTCTTGGAGTTGTCAGCTGAATTAGGATTACTTGATCCAGGCAAGATGGACAAATGAGGAAAGTAAAGCTCATATGAAGGGGGAAGTTCATCACAACTAAACTTCAGCAAAGTTGACCAACCTCACTGAAGCTGTCAGCCAAAGAGGGAAACTCAGCAAGGTTGTCCCTGTAGTTCTCAGCAATGTTGGTCAGGGAATTTGTCCAAGTGGGACCCAGTCAGCAACCTTGGGATCCACTCAGGCAAAGCATTCAGGCAATTTGGTCCACACAGAAACCAAAGCCCATCTCAGGATGCTTGTCCTAGTTAATTGGATAATTATTGCTATTATTAGCATTGATTAGACATTTAAGAGGTTTCTTGGTCTAAGAGTAGGCCATTTTAGGATGGAGTGTGCTATAAAGATTTTTAACCCCCAAAAGGCAAATCAGCATTTAATGCAGAAATCTTAATAAGATTGCATGAATTCTTGAGCCTTCATCCAAACCATTAAATTACATTCAAAACTCCATCGAACCATTGAGAGTCCACTACCCCACCATATTCAAACGGTTTTTCCAATTACCCACTGTTACATTCCATTAACCAACGGTTAATAAATCTCTTCCATATATAAACTCCTAAATTTTCACTACCATCCTTATGCACTCATATTTCCAAAATTCCTCGAAGTCTCAAAACCTCTATACCTGCAACTTTTCTTCAAAACTCTCTTACTCTCAAAATCTATCCATGGCTCCAAAACTCAAGAGAGAAGAACTCGTAGATTTCAATGATTCCTCTCTGGACATTGATTTCTCTTATCTTAGCAACCCAAATTCCCTTTGGTTTGAAAAGCTGGTAGCCTTTGATAGCCCAGATTCAGATGTTCAACAAGTCCTCCAATGGCTAAGGGAGGCAGGGCTAGAAAAATTTCTAGGCACCAAGCCTGATTCCTGTCTGAATCCATTTATGGCAGAATTCTTTGCCTATCTCAGGTGGAAGGGCAAGAAGGGGGATGTGTGCACAAAGCTCACATATGCAGAAGAAGATGAAGAAGAAGAAAGCCAACACACAGTCATCTTCACTACAGAGGATTTAGAAGCCAGCTTTGGGCTACCTTCTGAAGGGATAAATCCAGAAGTATACAAGGAAGAGGAAGATCAGGAATTCTATTTCTCCTGGATGATTGAACCAAAGAAACTTGTGAGTGCTCAAAACAAAAACACTTTAAAGCCAGTGTTTAGGCATTTGTTTGATTGTGTTGTAAAGAGCCTGTTGAGCCACTCAGGGAGTGTTGAACAAATCAGTATGCCTAAATTGAGAGTGATGGCTGCTGTGATTGACTCTGCTGAGAAAAGAGTCAAGTTCAACTGGAAGAAATTCATTCTTGACAAAATGATGAATGAAAAATTCAAGTTTAAAGAGGTGAAACACCACAAGGTGGTGGTTGAAGGAAAACTCCAGTTCTGCACAAGAGCAAGCCTACTCTTGGAAAGATTTGCACATTACACCCACCTCCAAGCTAAGCCAAAGCCTTTTCCAGCTCAAAAGGTGATGTTTAGGAAGCTGTCTTCTAAGACAGAGAAAAGGAAGCAGGATGCAGCCTCTAAGAAAGCCATCACAGTTGTTCCAGCAACTAGAGCCTCTCCAAGAAAGAGGAAAGCCCAGCCACCAAAAGTTCAACCAAAGATGAAGAAGATGAAGAAGATTTTGCATGAATCTTCACCAGAAAGTCAGTCAAGAAGTGGAGGAGCCACTTCTGAGGAAATAGAGAAGGTTGCTGAGGAAGGAGTCAACCCTCCTGAAGAGGGTGAAGTATTCAGAGAAATTGTCCCCCTACAGCCTGAAAGTATAACTGAATTCAGAGACCTTGACCAGCCAACAAGGTATGAAAGAAAAAGAAGGATCATCAAGACCTCTGAGAAGCAAAGGTTGATGGAGGAAGAAAAGCAAAAGACAGAGTTCTTCAAGGAGATTAGACAGGCCAGCAAGTCTAAATCCAAGTCCAAACCCAACAGCCCTGAAGCCAACTCTCCTGATATTCAATCTCAAAGAATATCTCCAAGGCAAGAAGAAGAGGAGTGCAAGACTCCTGAAGATGCACCAATCATTGCCAAAAAGGTGTACTCCCCTGAAGGTGCACCTGATAGATCAGGCATTGATGTACTGGCTGATTTGGTCAATCTTGAAGATAGACCATTTTCCCCACTTGATCCAAGACTTCTCTCATATACCAAACTTCTTGAAACTGCTCTTCAAGAAGGTGATCAAGTTGTTCTCCCACCCATTCCAGCCATTCCAATTACCTCTTCAGGCACAATGCTCTCCAAAGCACCTGAATCCCAACTTGTTTTGACCTCTCCTGACCCCAACCCTTCTGAATCCAACCTACCTGAATCCCAGCCAAGCTTACTTGAATCCCATTCCAACCCTCCTGAATCCAACTCTTCTGGAGATGATAGTGGAGAAGACTATACTTATGAGGGGATGTTGAGACAGATTGCAAGAGCCAATGTGGATGAATTATATCCAGGTTTGCAGGATTATCCCAGGCTGCAACAACAGTTCTATGATCTCAGAGCTCTTGTTGAGATCAAAGATAGAACCATTGTGGAAATAGCTCAGGCTATTCAGGATAAGGGTGCCAATTGGTGGCAGGTTGAGGAAAATAGGCTGTTGCATTTTGCAAATGTAAAGAAGACCAGTGTTTTAACCACTGAGGCCCTATTTTGCACCATTGTCCATGAAAAAGTGCTTGCTGAAAGAGAGAGGATAGCACAAGGAATCAAGCATCCTGACAGTCCATCTGATGATGATGATGATGATGATGATGATCACACTAATCCCAATCCCCCTGGTATCAACTCAGCTCAGGTACATTACTTGACTTTTCATTCTGTACAGGACTCTGATCATTCAGAGGAGTTGACCAAAGATGGTGACTCAGTCCAAGATGCATTGGCCAAGGATGGTTCCTTTGAACCTGAGGCACAACTTGACAATGCTGAGACTTCCATAGGAGACGCTGGTTTGACTAAAGCCTCATCAATGTCAGGCAAGTTGGACATTGACCAGCCTTTAGTCATTCAGGATGACTCAGTGGACTTGGGATGCCCAAGCACTGTGATCTCCCAACAACTGCCCTCTGTGGATCCTGTTGAGGATATAGAGGTGTCAGGTTAAAACATTGAAGGAGTTGAAAAGGCTGTGAGTGCTGAAAAATCAGAGGGAGGTGATGGTGAGGAATGTGTGATCACTGGTTCCTTGAGTGCACCACAAATAGAGGGTGAGGAAGTAGAAATATTGGGTGCAGCCCAATATGAGAGTCAGGCTATTCTTCAAGTCAAATCTGAACTTGATGAATCCCTTGGTGAAAGGAGGCCTGATTCTCCAGTGAATGTGAGTCTATCTTTTGAAAATGAAGAAGAAAAGAATAAAGTTGAAAATGAGAGAGAAGGTGCTGATGTATCAGACCTTATGGGAGAAAAAGAAATAGAGGGTGCTGAGGGAGTTTTTACTAACACTGTTAGTTTTGCAGATTCAGTTGCTGTTACTCTTGAACAGATTTTTGCAGATGCCTCCCTGACAGATATACCAGTTGAAGCTGACACTGATCTTCAAGCAGTATCAGCAAATGTGTCCACACTTAACCAGATCTACTTTGAACAAGCCAACACCTCTGAGGCTCACTTTCAGATGGCTACTCAGACTGCATCCATCATTGAAGAGCAGTCAGGGAAGTTGGACACACTGGTCAGGGAAGTTGAGAAGGCTCATGCAACCACTGCTGATACCCTAGATGGCCAAGGGAAGACTCTAGCCTCTGTGGAGATGAGGCTCACAGGGTCTGAAGAAGTGATCTTACCTACTATTGATGCAAGACTTTGTGGAGTTGAAACTGGACTGCAAACAGTTTCAACTGAAGTGACAAAAGCCAAAGATGCTATGGGTATATTCACTAGATCTGTGAAGAAAGAGCAGCAGGGTCTCAAAACTTTGTACAAGCACAATGTAAAGGCATTGAGAAAGACAATCAAGGATGCTTTAAGGCAGAGAACAGCAGCACAGAGAAAGAAGGCAGAAGAGTTGAAAGCTGCAATGGTGAAGGAAGCTGCTGAGAAGTTCACTGTTGAACTCATGGCCAAAGTCTCTGATCAAGTTGTGGCCAATCTCACTGAACAACTTCAGGCCAAACTTGATCAATCACTAAAAGCCACATTGGATGCCATAGTTTCCCAAAAGATGAAGCCTGTTCACACCTTTTTGAGCATGGCAGATGATAAGATGCAAAACATTCATGATGAGAATGTTTACCTACTGCAGGAATTGAAGTCCCTTACTCATTCCCACTCACATCTCTCTGTCACCATGAGTGACTTGAAGCCCCAATGTTTTGATAATGCCAAAAAGGGGGAAAGACAGAGAGCAAGGGCAAAGGGGACCTTGGTAATTGGAGAATCCAAGGGAAAGGAGAAGGCCCCTGAAGTTGAGGAGGAAGCAGTAGAAGACATTGGGAAAGGCAAAGGCCCAATGAATGTTGAAGATTTAACTGAGGAAGAGCAGATTCAAATAGCTGTCAAGGAATCCATGATGTCAGCTATGGAAAGTCAGGCAAGAAAGATTCAAAGGCCAGGTGGTGAGTCTACAGGACTTGAACCTGAAGAAAAGATTGTTGAAGTAAGGGGGAAGGTGACAAGGTCATCTGAAAGAAAGAGGAAGGAACTGGAAACCTTCAATGAATTCCCAAGCAGCCTGACTTTGCCTTCAGAATTTCAATCTGAAGAATCTATTCCAGCAAGGAAATCCAAGAAAATGAAGAAAGCAGTTCAAATGTCTGTTATTGAAGAAGAAGAAGTGGAAGAGGAAGGACAGAACAGAATGCCTGAAGTTGGTGTGCCCAAACTTGCTGATGACCCCTCCAAATTGTTTGAAGAAGGTTTTGGAAAAGATCCAGAAATCCAAGAGAAGCTAGCTCTTCAGAGAGCTAAAGAGAGGATGGAGCAATTGGTTGAGGCCAACAAGGCAAGGGATGAAAGAAGGGCAAGTTTCAAAGTCCCAAGAAGGAGAGCCTCATACAGAAAACTCAAACCCAAAATTCTACAAAGATGGGACACTCAATACCCTCACCATGATAAGTGGGTTCCAATCTCACTGAATGATGCATGGGAGGAGGCCAAGAGAAGCTTTGTATATGACTTCTATGTCATAGGGAAGTGGCTTGGAGAAGATGTAGATGAAGTCTTTGTCCAGTTCATGTTTGAGAATCATAGGGACCTCTACCAAAAGCTGTTTGCAGCAGCTGATATTGCTAGAGTGGAGTTCAAGGCCCCTGGTCCAATTCTGTACATGCCTCCTAAGTTCAATGGGAACTTGATTGATGAAGGGAAGATTCTGGAGGAGTTCATCAACATCATGAAGATGGAGAAGATGAAGATAGGCCCTAGAGGCTCCAACAAGGATGTTTGGGAGCTGAAGAAGAGGGTCTGGGCTCAATATGGCATTGCTCCCCAAGATGATGGAACTCTCTGATGGATAAGTTTATCACTTCCCTACTCTTGTTTTTATGTTTTGATTTCTGTTGTTATTTTTAGATTAGTGAGTCCTTTGATTTTCAGCCCTGTAATGGTTTATCACATCTATAAAAGGATCACTATGTTTCTATCAAAGAGATAACCACTCATTATCTCAACTAACCTATCCTGACATATATTACTTGATTTATTGTGCTAACAGTTTCTTTCAGGCAAGTTGACCAGTTCACTATTCCTGAAGGTAATACTTAGTTTAAGTCAAGGTCCCTTTGTAATAGGTTTTGGCATCATCAAAAAGGGGGAAATTGTTGGGAATAAAATGATTTTGATCTAAGATACCAAAACCCCTGATTGATGATGTACAAGTTAGTTGAGATATGCTCAAGTCATTGTTCAGGCAAGTTGTCCCAGAACACTTAATGTGTAGTATGCTTAAGTTAAAATCTCAGAAATGTTATGAGATATTAGTAATCAGGATAGTTGTCCAAAGCTGAAATGTTAGGCAGCTTGATAGGTCTATAAGACAAAGCTGCTGATCTATTCAAGACAAACTGATCAAATGGACAACCTGGCTGAAGAGTTCAAGTATACTGAAGCTGTGCTCATAAATGCAAAAGATCTAGGCAGTTTGAAGTACAAATGATCAAGAGAATTAAATGTCAAAAGCTTACAGAAGATACATCCAAAGAAGCATTTATTGCCAATCATGCCTGAACCAAGCATTAAAGACTTAGAGCATTAAAGAGTGAAGCATTGAATGAATGTTGGAACATTCTAAAACTGCAGCAGGAATGTTCAGGGAGCTTGTCCCATCTGACCGTTGGCTGTGTGTAAAGTTTGCCACAAATCAACCTAGGACATTGTGCAAAATTGGAAACTGACACAAGTCTTCTCAGCCGCATTTGTCAGAAGTCAACACATTCATTCAAGCAACCATTGAAGACCTCTTTTACACAGTGGATAAAAGGATGTCAAGCCTCATAACCGTTTTAATGGTGCTGCAAATAGACATATTTGAATTGCTAATCCCTCCAACGGTTAGTTGTTCAAATTGCCTATAAATACAGAAGTGATCAAAGGATTTCAGTATCCAACTACAAGCTATCAAACTATCATCAAGCTTTCAAAAGGAAACCAAGCTGTTCACTAGAATTCCAAGTTTCCTGAATCACTTCAAGTCAGCTAAGCCAATCTTTGTAAACATCCTAGCTTAGCATTGAGATATCCTAAGCCTTTACACTGTTCTTACTGTAAAGGATATCTCTATTAGTTGGAACCAAACCTCAAACCTTATCTCATTTAGTGAAGAGAGTGTTTGTTGTAGAAGTGAGAAGTTAAGGACTGTTAGTAACACAGTCTTAACTCAGAGAGATTGAGCACTAGGACTCAAGTTATCCTAGGGATCAAAACACTAAGAGAGTGTTGTTGATCAGTGCACCTTGGCACTATAAAACAAGCTAATTCCATTGAGAAGGAATTATCCTGTTCAATCAGGGAAAGTGGATGTAGGAGCTTGAGTCTCTGAACCACTATAAATTTGTGTCTCATTTACTTACTGCATTCTTAACTTCACTCCATTCAATCATATTTCAAAGATTCATAACTTAGTAAGTAAGAAAATCTGTTTTGGACAAAGTCCCTGATAACTTGTATTTTTCAGAAATCAACTTGGAGTATTTCTTTGAGTAAAGGCCAACCACATTCCGCACTTAGCAACTCTTTTAGATATTTAGCCAACGGATCACTTAATAGTAATCAGTAGGACAAGTATCTATCAAAGTTCACACTCAGGCCAGTTGTGAGACAACTTGCCTGATAGGACCAGTTTATCAAAAAGAAAAGAATTTGCATACACAAGTGCATTCCCCCCCCCCCCATACACTTGTGTTATACTCCACCAAGGACCAACACGTTTATAGTGCCATTTGACTTCGAAAACACCAAAATGAAGTGTTTTGTAGGATTGCTTCGTGACCAACCAAACTTTACGTTTTTTTTATTTTTTAGAAAATCACATTCGTTTGTGTTCAAAAACTCTATAGTGTAACCCACTGTAATGTGGAAGTGCCCTTTCATCGATTCACTCATTCTCTTTTTTTTTTTAAAAGTCTCAATAGTTTCAAAAGAGTTAACCATTACCAATTCACATTCGTTCTAGGGTTGTTGTTTTCTATAACACGTTTATAGTGTCATTTAACCTCGAAAATTCCAAAATGAAGTTTTTTGTAGGTTTGGTTGGTGACCAAGCAAACATTACGTTTTGTTTATTTTTCAGAAAATCACATTTGTTAGTGTTCAAAAACTCTATAGTTTATCTCACTGTAATGTGGAAGTGCAGTTTCATCGATTCACTCATTCTCTCTTTTTGAAAAGTCTCACGAGTTGCAAAAGAGTTAACCATTACCAATTCACATTCGTTCTAGGGTTGTTGTTTTCTATAACACGTTTATCGTGCCATTTAACCTCGAAAATACCAAAATGAAGTTTTTTGTAGGGTTGCTTGGTGACAAAGCAAACTCTACGGTTTGTTTATTTTTTAGAAAATCACATTCGTTAGTGTTCAAAAACTCTATAGTTTATCCCACTGTAATATGGAAGTGCACTTTCATCGATTCACTCATTCTCTCTTTTTTAAAAGTCTCAATAGTTTCAAAAGAGTTAACCATTACCAATTCACATTCGTTCTAGGGTTGTTGTTTTCTATAACACGTTTATAGTGCCATTTAACCTCAAAAATACCAAAATGAAGTTTTTTGTAGGTTTGCTTGGTGACAAAGCAAACTTTAGGTTTTGTTTATTTTTCAGAAAATCACATTCGTTAGTGTTCAAAAACTCTACAGTTTATCCTACTGTAATGTGGAACTGCAGTTTCATCGATTCACTCATTCTCTGTTTTTGAAATGTATAACGAGTTGCAAAAGAGTTAACCATTACCAACTCACATTCATTCTAGGGTTGTTGTTTTCTATAACACGTTTATAGTGCAATTTAACCTCGAAAATACCAAAATGAAGTTTTTTGTAGGTTTGCATGGTGACAAATCAAACTTTACGTTTTGTTTATTTTTCAGAAAATCACATTCGTTAGTGTTCAAAAACTCTATAGTTTATCCCACTGTAATGTGGAAGTGCACTTTCATCGATTCACTCATTCTCTCTTTTTGAAAAGACTCACGAGTTGTAAAAGAGTTAACCATTACCAACTCAGATTCGTTCTAGGGTTGTTGTTTTCTATTACACGTTTATAGTGCCATTTGACTTCGAAAACACCAAAATGAAGTGTTTTGTAGGATTGCTTCGTGACCAACCAAACTTTACGTTTTTTTTATTTTTCAGAAAATTACATTCGTTTGTGTTCAAAAACTCTATAGTTTAACCCACTGTAATGTGGAAGTGCCCTTTCATCGATTCACTCATTCTCTTTTTTTTTTTGAAAAGTCTCAATAGTTTCAAAATAGTTAACCATTACCAATTCACATTCGTTCTAGGGTTGTTGTTTTCTATAACACGTTTATAGTGCAATTTAACCTCGAAAATACCAAAATGAAGTTTTTTGTAGGTTTGCATGGTGACAAATCAAACTTTACGTTTTGTTTATTTTTCAGAAAATCACATTCGTTAGTGTTCAAAAACTCTATAGTTTATCTCACTGTAATGTGGAAGTGCAGTTTCATCGATTCACTCATTCTCTCTTTTTGAAAAGTCTCACGAGTTGCAAAAGAGTTAACCATTACCAATTCACATTCGTTCTAGGGTTGTTGTTTTCTATAACACGTTTATCGTGATATTTAACCTCGAAAATACCAAAATGAAGTTTTTTGTAGGGTTGCTTGGTGACAAAGCAAACTCTACGTTTTGTTTATTTTTTAGAAAATCACATTCGTTAGTGTTCAAAAACTCTATAGTTTATCCCACTGTAATATGGAAGTGCACTTTCATCGATTCACTCATTCTCTCCTTTTTAAAAGTCTCAATAGTTTCAACAGAGTTAACCATTACCAATTCACATTCGTTCTAGGGTTGTTGTTTTCTATAACACGTTTATAGTGCCATTTAACCTCAAAAATATCAAAATGAAATTTTTTGTAGGTTTGCTTGGTGACAAAGCAAACTTTAGGTTTTGTTTATTTTTCAGAAAATCACATTCGTTAGTGTTCAAAAACTCTACAGTTTATCCTACTGTAATGTGGAACTGCAGTTTCATCGATTCACTCATTCTCTGTTTTTGAAATGTATAATGAGTTGCAAAAGAGTTAACCATTACCAACTCACATTCATTCTAGGGTTGTTGTTTTCTATAACACGTTTATAGTGCAATTTAACCTCGAAAATACCAAAATGAAGTTTTTTGTAGGGTTGCTTGGTGACAAAGCAAACTCTACGGTTTGTTTATTTTTTAGAAAATCACATTCGTTAGTGTTCAAAAACTCTATAGTTTATCCCACTGTAATATGGAAGTGCACTTTCATCGATTCACTCATTCTCTCTTTTTTAAAAGTCTCAATAGTTTCAAAAGAGTTAACCATTACCAATTCACATTCATTCTAGGGTTGTTGTTTTCTATAACACGTTTATAGTGCAATTTAACCTCGAAAATACCAAAATGAAGTTTTTTGTAGGTTTGCATGGTGACAAATCAAACTTTACGTTTTGTTTATTTTTCAGAAAATCACATTCGTTAGTGTTCAAAAACTCTATAGTTTATCTCACTGTAATGTGGAAGTGCAGTTTCATCGATTCACTCATTCTCTCTTTTTGAAAAGTCTCACGAGTTGCAAAAGAGTTAACCATTACCAATTCACATTCGTTCTAGGGTTGTTGTTTTCTATAACACGTTTATCGTGATATTTAACCTCGAAAATACCAAAATGAAGTTTTTTGTAGGGTTGCTTGGTGACAAAGCAAACTCTACGTTTTGTTTATTTTTTAGAAAATCACATTCGTTAGTGTTCAAAAACTCTATAGTTTATCCCACTGTAATATGGAAGTGCACTTTCATCGATTCACTCATTCTCTCCTTTTTAAAAGTCTCAATAGTTTCAACAGAGTTAACCATTACCAATTCACATTCGTTCTAGGGTTGTTGTTTTCTATAACACGTTTATAGTGCCATTTAACCTCAAAAATATCAAAATGAAATTTTTTGTAGGTTTGCTTGGTGACAAAGCAAACTTTAGGTTTTGTTTATTTTTTAGAAAATCACATTCGTTAGTGTTCAAAAACTCTACAGTTTATCCTACTGTAATGTGGAACTGCAGTTTCATCGATTCACTCATTCTCTGTTTTTGAAATGTATAATGAGTTGCAAAAGAGTTAACCATTACCAACTCACATTCATTCTAGGGTTGTTGTTTTCTATAACACGTTTATAGTGCAATTTAACCTCGAAAATACCAAAATGAAGTTTTTTGTAGGTTTGCATGGTGACAAATCAAACTTTACGTTTTGTTTATTTTTCAGAAAATCACATTCGTTAGTGTTCAAAAACTCTATAGTTTATCCCACTGTAATGTGGAAGTGCACTTTCATCGATTCACTCATTCTCTCTTTTTGAAAAGACTCACGAGTTGTAAAAGAGTTAACCATTACCAACTCAGATTCGTTCTAGGGTTGTTGTTTTCTATTACACGTTTATAGTGCCATTTGACTTCGAAAACACCAAAATGAAGTGTTTTGTAGGATTGCTTCGTGACCAACCAAACTTTACGTTTTTTTTATTTTTCAGAAAATTACATTCGTTTGTGTTCAAAAACTCTATAGTTTAACCCACTGTAATGTGGAAGTGCCCTTTCATCGATTCACTCATTCTCTTTTTTTTTTTGAAAAGTCTCAATAGTTTCAAAATAGTTAACCATTACCAATTCACATTCGTTCTAGGGTTGTTGTTTTCTATAACACGTTTATAGTGCAATTTAACCTCGAAAATACCAAAATGAAGTTTTTTGTAGGTTTGCATGGTGACAAATCAAACTTTACGTTTTGTTTATTTTTCAGAAAATCACATTCGTTAGTGTTCAAAAACTCTATAGTTTATCTCACTGTAATGTGGAAGTGCAGTTTCATCGATTCACTCATTCTCTCTTTTTGAAAAGTCTCACGAGTTGCAAAAGAGTTAACCATTACCAATTCACATTCGTTCTAGGGTTGTTGTTTTCTATAACACGTTTATCGTGATATTTAACCTCGAAAATACCAAAATGAAGTTTTTTGTAGGGTTGCTTGGTGACAAAGCAAACTCTACGTTTTGTTTATTTTTTAGAAAAT
Source organism: Galeopsis tetrahit (assembly GCA_963675135.1). NCBI lineage: Eukaryota > Viridiplantae > Streptophyta > Magnoliopsida > Lamiales > Lamiaceae > Galeopsis > Galeopsis tetrahit. Next base: position 40,691,414 of record OY776122.1, read on the forward strand.
CACATTCGTTAGTGTTCAAAAACTCTATAGTTTATCCCACTGTAATATGGAAGTGCACTTTCATCGATTCACTCATTCTCTCCTTTTTAAAAGTCTCAATAGTTTCAACAGAGTTAACCATTACCAATTCACATTCGTTCTAGGGTTGTTGTTTTCTATAACACGTTTATAGTGCCATTTAACCTCAAAAATATCAAAATGAAATTTTTTGTAGGTTTGCTTGGTGACAAAGCAAACTTTAGGTTTTGTTTATTTTTCAGAAAATCACATTCGTTAGTGTTCAAAAACTCTACAGTTTATCCTACTGTAATGTGGAACTGCAGTTTCATCGATTCACTCATTCTCTGTTTTTGAAATGTATAATGAGTTGCAAAAGAGTTAACCATTACCAACTCACATTCATTCTAGGGTTGTTGTTTTCTATAACACGTTTATAGTGCAATTTAACCTCGAAAATACCAAAATGAAGTTTTTTGTAGGTTTGCATGGTGACAAATCAAACTTTACGTTTTGTTTATTTTTCAGAAAATCACATTCGTTAGTGTTCAAAAACTCTATAGTTTATCCCACTGTAATGTGGAAGTGCACTTTCATCGATTCACTCATTCTCTCTTTTTGAAAAGACTCACGAGTTGTAAAAGAGTTAACCATTACCAACTCAGATTCGTTCTAGGGTTGTTGTTTTCTATTACACGTTTATAGTGCCATTTGACTTCGAAAACACCAAAATGAAGTGTTTTGTAGGATTGCTTCGTGACCAACCAAACTTTACGTTTTTTTTATTTTTTAGAAAATCACATTCGTTTGTGTTCAAAAACTCTATAGTGTAACCCACTGTAATGTGGAAGTGCCCTTTCATCGATTCACTCATTCTCTCTTTTTTTTGAAAAGTCTCAATAGTTTCAAAAGAGTTAACCATTACCAATTCACATTCGTTCTAGGGTTGTTGTTTTCTATAACACGTTTATAGTGTCATTTAACCTCGAAAATTCCAAAATGAAGTTTTTTGTAGGTTTGGTTGGTGACCAAGCAAACATTACGTTTTGTTAATTTTTCAGAAAATCACATTTGTTAGTGTTCAAAAACTCTATAGTTTATCTCACTGTAATGTGGAAGTGCAGTTTCATCGATTCACTCATTCTCTCTTTTTGAAAAGTCTCACGAGTTGCAAAAGAGTTAACCATTACCAATTCACATTCGTTCTAGGGTTGTTGTTTTCTATAACACGTTTATCGTGCCATTTAACCTCGAAAATACCAAAATGAAGTTTTTTGTAGGGTTGCTTGGTGACAAAGCAAACTCTACGTTTTGTTTATTTTTTAGAAAATCACATTCGTTAGTGTTCAAAAACTCTATAGTTTATCCCACTGTAATATGGAAGTGCACTTTCATCGATTCACTCATTCTCTCTTTTTTAAAAGTCTCAATAGTTTCAAAAGAGTTAACCATAACCAATTCACATTCGTTCTCTGGTTGTTGTTTTCTATAACACGTTTATAGTGTCATTTAACCTTGAAAATACCAAAATGAAGTTTTTTGTAGGTTTGGTTGGTGACCAAGCAAACTTTACGTTTTGTTTATTTTTCAGAAAATCACATTCGTTAGTGTTCAAAAACTCTATAGTTTATCCCACTGTAATGTGGAAGTGCACTTTCATCGATTCACTCATTCCTCTTTTTGAAAAGTCTCACGAGTTGCAAAAGAGTTAACCATTACCAACTCACATTCGTTCTATGGTTGTTGTTTTCTATAACACGTTTATAGTGCCATTTGACTTCGAAAATACCGAAATAAAGTGTTTTGTAGGTTTTCTTGGTGACAAAGCAAACTTTACGTTTTGTTTATTTTTTCAGAAAATCACATTCGTTAGTGTTCAAAAACTCTATAGTTTATCTCACTGTAATGTGGAAGTGCAGTTTCATCGATTCACTCATTCTCTCTTTTTGAAAAGTCTCACGAGTTGCAAAAGAGTTAACCATTACCAATTCACATTCGTTCTAGGGTTGTTGTTTTCTATAACACGTTTATCGTGCCATTTAACCTCGAAAATACCAAAATGAAGTTTTTTGTAGGGTTGCTTGGTGACAAAGCAAACTCTACGTTTTGTTTATTTTTTAGAAAATCACATTCGTTAGTGTTCAAAAACTCTATAGTTTATCCCACTGTAATATGGAAGTGCACTTTCATCGATTCACTCATTCTCTCTTTTTTAAAAGTCTCAATAGTTTCTAAAGAGTTAACCATAACCAATTCACATTCGTTCTAGGGTTGTTGTTTTCTATAACACGTTTATAGTGTCATTTAACCTTGAAAATACCAAAATGAAGTTTTTTGTAGGTTTGGTTGGTGACCAAGCAAACTTTACGTTTTGTTTATTTTTCAGAAAATCACATTCGTTAGTGTTCAAAAACTCTATAGTTTATCCCACTGTAATGTAGAAGTACACTTTCATCGATTCACTCATTCCTCTTTTTGAAAAGCCTCACGAGTTGCGAAAGAGTTAACCATTACCAACTCACATTCGTTCTATGGTTGTTGTTTTCTATAACACGTTTATAGTGCCATTTGACTTCGAAAATACCAAAATGAAGTTTTTTGTAGGTTTTCTTGGTGACAAAGCAAACTTTACCTTTTGTTTATTTTTTCAGAAAATCACATTCGTTAGTGTTCAAAAATTCTATAGTTTATCCCACTGTAATGTGGAAGTGCACTTTCATCGATTCACTCATTCTCTCTTTTTTAAAAGTCTCACGAGTTGCAAAAGAGTTAACCGTTACAAAATCACATTCGTTCTATGTTTGTTGTTTTCTATAACACGTTTATAGTGCCATTTAACCTCGAAAATACCAAAATGAAGTTTTTTGTAGGTTTGCTTGGTGACCAAGCAAACTTTAAGTTTTGTTTATTTTTCAGAAAATCACATTCGTTAGTATTCAAAAACTCTATAGTTTTTCCCACTATAATGTGGAAGTGCACTTTCATCGATTCACTTATTCTCTATTTTTGAAAAGTATAACGAGTTGCAAAAGAGTTAACCATTACCAACTCACATTCATTCTAGGGTTGTTGTTTTCTATAACACGTTTATAGTGCCATTTAACCTCGAAAATACCAAAATGAAGTTTTTTGTAGGTTTTCTTGGTGACAAAGCAAACTTTACGTTTTTTTTATTTTTTCAGAAAATCACATTCGTTAGTGTTCAAAAACTCTATAGTTTATCCCACTGTAATGTGGAAGTGCACTTTCATCGATTCACTGATTCTCTCTTTTTGAAAAGTCTCAATAGTTTCAAAAGAGTTAACAATTACCAATTCACATTCGTTCTAGGGTTGTTGTTTTCTATAACACGTTTATAGTGTCATTTAACCTTGAAAATACCAAAATGAAGTTTTTTGTAGGTTTGGTTGGTGACCAAGCAAACTTTACGTTTTGTTTATTTTTCTGAAAATCACATTCGCTAGTGTTCAAAAACTCTATAGTTTATCCCACTGTAATGTGGAAGTGCACTTTCATCGATTCACTCATTCTCACTTTTTTAAAAGTCTCACGTGTTGCAAAAGAGTTAACCATTACCAATTCACATTCGTTCTATGGTTGTTGTTTTCTATAACACGTTTATAGTGTCATTTAACCTCGAAAATACCAAAATGAAGTTTTTTGTAGGTTTTCTTGGTGACCAAGCAAACTTTAAGTTTTGTTTATTTTTCAGAAAATCACATTCGTTAGTGTTCAAAAACACTATAGTTTATCCCACTGTAATGTGGAAGTGCACTTTCATCGATTCACTCATTCTTTTTTTTTTTTTTTTAAAGTCTCAATAGTTTCAAAATAGTTAACCATTACCAATTCTCATTCGTTCTAGGGTTGTTGTTTTCTATAACACTATTATAGTGTCATTTAACCTCGAAAATACCAAAATGAAGTTTTTTGTAAGTTTGGTTGGAGACCAAGCAGACTTTACGTTTTGTTTTTTTTTTCAGAAAATCACATTCGTTACTGTTCAAAAACTCTATAGTTTATCCCACTGTAATGTGGAAGTGCACTTTCATTGATTCACTCATTCTCTCTTTTTGAAAAGTCTCACGAGTTGTAAAAGAGTTAACCATTACCAACTCACATTCGTTCTAGGGTTGTTGTTTTCTATAACACGTTTATAGTGTCATTTGACTTCGAAAACACCAAAATGAAGTGTTTTGTAGGATTGCTTCGTGACCAACCAAACTTTACGTTTTTTTTATTTTTCAGAAAATCACATTCGTTTGTGTTCAAAAACTCTATAGTTTAACCCACTGTAATGTGGAAGTGCCCTTTCATCGATTCACTCATTCTCTTTTTTTTTTTGAAAAGTCTAAATAGTTTCAAAAGAGTTAACCATTACCAATTCACATTCGTTCTAGGGTTGTTGTTTTCTATAACACGTTTATAGTGTCATTTAACCTCGAAAATACCAATATGAAGTTTTTTGTAGGTTTGGTTGGTGACCAAGCAAACATTACGTTTTGTTTATTTTTCAGAAAATCACATTTGTTAGTGTTCAAAAACTCTATAGTTTATCTCACTGTAATGTGGACGTGCACTTTCATCGATTCACTCATTCTCTCTTTTTGAAAAGTCTCACGAGTTGCAAAAGAGTTAACCATTACCAATTCACATTTGTTCTAGGGTTGTTGTTTTCTATAACACGTTTATAGTGTCATTTAACCTTGAAAATACCAAAATGAAGTTTTTTGTAGGGTTGCTTGGTGACAAAGCAAACTCTACGTTTTGTTTATTTTTTAGAAAATCACATTCGTTAATGTTCAAAAACTCTATAGTTTCTCCCACTGTAATATGGAAGTGCACTTTCATCGATTCACTCATTCTATCTTTTTGAAAAGTCTCAATAGTTTCAAAAGAGTTAACCATTACCAATTCACATTCGTTATAGGGTTGTTGTTTTCTATAACACGTTTATAGTGTCATTTAACCTTGAAAATACCAAAATGAAGTTTTTTGTAGGTTTGGTTGGTGACCAAGCAAACATTACGTTTTGTTTATTTTTCAGAAAATCACATTCGTTAGTGTTCAAAAACTCTATAGTTTATCCCACTGTAATGTGAAAATGCACTTTCATCGATTCACTCATTCCTCTTTTTGAAAAGTCTCACGAGTTGCAAAAGAGTTAACCATTACCAACTAACATTCATTCAAGGGATGTTGTTTTCTATAACACGTTTATAGTGCCATTTAACCTCGAAAATACCAAAATGAAGTTTTTTGTAGGTTTTCTTGGTGACAAAGTAAACTTTACATTTTGTTTATTTTTCAGAAAATCACATTCGTTAGTGTTCAAAAACTATATAGTTTATCCCATTGTAATGTGGAAGTGCACTTTCATCGATTCACTCATTCTCTCTTTTTGAAAAGTCTCACGATTTGCAAAAGAGTTAACCATTACCAATTCACATTCGTTCTATGGTTGTTGTTTTCTATAACACGTTTATAGTGTCATTTAACCTTGAAAAATACCAAAATGAAGGTTTTTGTAGGTTTTGTTGGTGACCAAGCAAACTTTACGTTTTGTTTATTTTTCAGAAAATCACATTCGTTATTGTTAAAAAACTCTATAGTTTATCCCACTGTAATGTGGAAGTGCACTTTCATCGATTCACTCATTCTCTCTTTTTTAAAAGTCTCACGAGTTGCAAAAGAGTTAACCATTACCAATTCACATTCGTTCTAGGGTTGTTGTTTTCTATAACACGTTTATAGTGTAATTTAACCTCGAAAATACCAAAATGAAGTTTTTTGTAAGTTTGGTTGGTGACCAAGCAAACTTTACGTTTTGTTTATTTTTCAGAAAATCACATTCGTTAGTGTTCAAAAACTCTATAACTTATCCCGCTGTAATGTGGAAGTGCACTTTCATTGATTCACTCATTCTCTCTTTTTGAAAAGTCTCACGAGTTGTAAAAGAGTTAACCATTACCAACTCACATTCGTTCTAGGGTTGTTGTTTTCTATAACACGTTTATAGTGTCATTTGACTTCGAAAACACCAAAATGAAGTGTTTTGTAGGATTGCTTCGTGACCAACCAAACTTTACGTTTTTTTTATTTTTCAGAAAATCACATTCGTTTGTGTTCAAAAACTCTATAGTGTAACCCACTGTAATGTGGAAGTGCCCGTTCATCGATTCACTCATTCTCTCTTTTTTTTGAAAAGTCTCAATAGTTTCAAAAGAGTTAACCATTACTAATTCACATTCGTTCTAGGGTTGTTGTTTTCTATAACACGTTTATAGTGTCATTTAACCTCGAAAATTCCAAAATGATGTTTTTTGTAGGTTTGGTTGGTGACCAAGCAAACATTACGTTTTGTTTATTTTTCAGAAAATCACATTTGTTAGTGTTCAAAAACTCTATAGTTTATCTCACTGTAATGTGGAAGTGCAGTTTCATCGATTCACTCATTCTCTCTTTTTGAAAAGTCTCACGAGTTGCAAAAGAGTTAACCATTACCAATTCACATTCGTTCTAGGGTTGTTGTTTTCTATAACACGTTTATCGTGCCATTTAACCTCGAAAATACCAAAATGAAGTTTTTTGTAGGGTTGCTTGGTGACAAAGCAAACTCTACGTTTTGTTTATTTTTTAGAAAATCACATTCGTTAGTGTTCAAAAATTCTATAGTTTATCCCACTGTAATATGGAAGTGCACTTTCATCGATTCACTCATTCTCTCTTTTTTAAAAGTCTCAATAGTTTCAAAAGAGTTAACCATTACCAATTCACATTCGTTCTAGGGTTGTTGTTTTCTATAACACGTTTATAGTGTCATTTAACCTTGAAAATACCAAAATGAAGTTTTTTGTAGGTTTGGTTGGTGACCAAGCAAACTTTACGTTTTGTTTATTTTTCAGAAAATCACATTCGTTAGTGTTCAAAAACTCTATAGTTTATCCCACTGTAATGTGGAAGTGCACTTTCATCGATTCACTCATTCCTCTTTTTGAAAAGTCTCACGAGTTGCAAAAGAGTTAACCATTACCAACTCACATTCGTTCTATGGTTGTTGTTTTCTATAACACGTTTATAGTGCCATTTGACTTCGAAAATACCGAAATGAAGTATTTTGTAGGTTTTTTGGTAACAAAGCAAACTTTAAGTTTTGTTTATTTTTCAGAAAATCACATTCGTTAGTGTTCAAAAACTCTACAGTTTATCCTACTGTAATGTGGAACTGCAGTTTCATCGATTCACTCATTCTCTGTTTTTGAAATGTATAACGAGTTGCAAAAGAGTTAACCATTACCAACTCACATTCATTCTAGGGTTGTTGTTTTCTATAACACGTTTATAGTGCAATTTAACCTCGAAAATACCAAAATGATGTTTTTTGTAGGTTTGCATGGTGACAAATCAAACTTTACGTTTTGTTTATTTTTCAGAAAATCACATTCGTTAGTGTTCAAAAACTCTATAGTTTATCCCACTGTAATGTGGAAGTGCACTTTCATCGATTCACTCATTCTCTCTTTTTGAAAAGACTCACGAGTTGTAAAAGAGTTAACCATTACCAACTCAGATTCGTTCTAGGGTTGTTGTTTTCTATTACACGTTTATAGTGCCATTTAACTTCGAAAACACCAAAATGAAGTGTTTTGTAGGATTGCTTCGTGACCAACCAAACTTTACGTTTTTTTTATTTTTTAGAAAATCACATTCGTTTGTGTTCAAAAACTCTATAGTGTAACCCACTGTAATGTGGAAGTGCCCTTTCATAGATTCACTCATTCTCTTTTTTTTTTTAAAAGTCTTAATAGTTTCAAAAGAGTTAACCATTACCAATTCACATTCGTTCTAGGGTTGTTGTTTTCTATAACACGTTTACAGTGTCATTTAACCTCGAAAATTCCAAAATGAAGTTTTTTGTAGGTTTGGTTGGTGACCAAGCAAACATTACGTTTTGTTTATTTTTCAGAAAATCACATTTGTTAGTGTTCAAAAACTCTATAGTTTATCTCACTGTAATGTGGAAGTGCAGTTTCATCGATTCACTCATTCTCTCTTTTTGAAAAGTCTCACGAGTTGCAAAAGAGTTAACCATTACCAATTCACATTCGTTCTAGGGTTGTTGTTTTCTATAACACGTTTATCGTGCCATTTAACCTCGAAAATACCAAAATGAAGTTTTTTGTAGGGTTGCTTGGTGACAAAGCAAACTCTACGTTTTGTTTATTTTTTAGAAAATCACATTCGTTAGTGTTCAAAAACTCTATAGTTTCTCCCACTGTAATATGGAAGTGCACTTTCATCGATTCACTCATTCTCTCTTTTTTAAAAGTCTCAATAGTTTCAAAAGAGTTAACCATAACCAATTCACATTCGTTCTAGGGTTGTTGTTTTCTATAACACGTTTATAGTGCCATTTAACCTCAAAAATACCAAAATGAAGTTTTTTGTAGGTTTGCTTGGTGACAAAGCAAACTTTAGGTTTTGTTTATTTTTCAGAAAATCACATTCGTTAGTGTTCAAAAACTCTACAGTTTATCCTACTGTAATGTGGAACTGCAGTTTCATCGATTCACTCATTCTCTGTTTTTGAAATGTATAACGAGTTGCAAAAGAGTTAACCATTACCAACTCACATTCATTCTAGGGTTGTTGTTTTCTATAACACGTTTATAGTGCAATTTAACCTCGAAAATACCAAAATGAAGTTTTTTTTAGGTTTGCATGGTGACAAATCAAACTTTACGTTTTGTTTATTTTTCAGAAAATCACATTCGTTAGTGTTCAAAAACTCTATAGTTTATCCCACTGTAATGTGGAAGTGCACTTTCATCGATTCACTCATTCTCTCTTTTTGAAAAGACTCACGAGTTGTAAAAGAGTTAACCATTACCAACTCAGATTCGTTCTAGGGTTGTTGTTTTCTATTACACGTTTATAGTGCCATTTGACTTCGAAAACACCAAAATGAAGTGTTTTGTAGGATTGCTTCGTGACCAACCAAACTTTACGTTTTTTTTATTTTTTAGAAAATCACATTCGTTTGTGTTCAAAAACTCTATAGTGTAACCCACTGTAATGTGGAAGTGCCCTTTCATCGATTCACTCATTCTCTTTTTTTTTTGAAAAGTCTCAATAGTTTCAAAAGAGTTAACCATTACCAATTCACATTCGTTCTAGGGTTGTTGTTTTCTATAACACGTTTATAGTGTCATTTAACCTCGAAAATTCCAAAATGAAGTTTTTTGTAGGTTTGGTTGGTGACCAAGCAAACATTACGTTTTGTTTATTTTTCAGAAAATCACATTTGTTAGTGTTCAAAAACTCTATAGTTTATCTCACTGTAATGTAGAAGTGCAGTTTCATCGATTCACTCATTCTCTCTTTTTGAAAAGTCTCACGAGTTGCAAAAGAGTTAACCATTACCAATTCACATTCGTTCTAGGGTTGTTGTTTTCTATAACACGTTTATCGTGCCATTTAACCTCGAAAATACCAAAATGAAGTTTTTTGTAGGGTTGCTTGGTGACAAAGCAAACTCTACGTTTTGTTTATTTTTTAGAAAATCACATTCGTTAGTGTTCAAAAACTCTATAGTTTATCCCACTGTAATATGGAAGTGCACTTTCATCGATTCACTCATTCTCTCTTTTTTAAAAGTCTCAATAGTTTCAAAAGAGTTAACCATAACCAATTCACATTCGTTCTAGGGTTGTTGTTTTCTATAACACGTTTATAGTGCCATTTAACCTCAAAAATACCAAAATGAAGTTTTTTGTAGGTTTGCTTGGTGACAAAGCAAACTTTAGGTTTTGTTTATTTTTCAGAAAATCACATTCGTTAGTGTTCAAAAACTCTACAGTTTATCCTACTGTAATGTGGAACTGCAGTTTCATCGATTCACTCATTCTCTGTTTTTGAAATGTATAACGAGTTGCAAAAGAGTTAACCATTACCAACTCACATTCATTCTAGGGTTGTTGTTTTCTATAACACGTTTATAGTGCAATTTAACCTCGAAAATACCAAAATGAAGTTTTTTGTAGGTTTGCATGGTGACAAATCAAACTTTACGTTTTGTTTATTTTTCAGAAAATCACATTCGTTAGTGTTCAAAAACTCTATAGTTTATCCCACTGTAATGTGGAAGTGCACTTTCATCGATTCACTCATTCTCTCTTTTTGAAAAGACTCACGAGTTGTAAAAGAGTTAACCATTACCAACTCAGATTCGTTCTAGGGTTGTTGTTTTCTATTACACGTTTATAGTGCCATTTGACTTCGAAAACACCAAAATGAAGTGTTTTGTAGGATTGCTTCGTGACCAACCAAACTTTACGTTTTTTTTATTTTTTAGAAAATCACATTCGTTTGTGTTCAAAAACTCTATAGTGTAACCCACTGTAATGTGGAAGTGCCCTTTCATCGATTCACTCATTCTCTTTTTTTTTTGAAAAGTCTCAATAGTTTCAAAAGAGTTAACCATTACCAATTCACATTCGTTCTAGGGTTGTTGTTTTCTATAACACGTTTATAGTGTCATTTAACCTCGAAAATTCCAAAATGAAGTTTTTTGTAGGTTTGGTTGGTGACCAAGCAAACATTACGTTTTGTTTATTTTTCAGAAAATCACATTTGTTAGTGTTCAAAAACTCTATAGTTTATCTCACTGTAATGTAGAAGTGCAGTTTCATCGATTCACTCATTCTCTCTTTTTGAAAAGTCTCACGAGTTGCAAAAGAGTTAACCATTACCAATTCACATTCGTTCTAGGGTTGTTGTTTTCTATAACACGTTTATCGTGCCATTTAACCTCGAAAATACCAAAATGAAGTTTTTTGTAGGGTTGCTTGGTGACAAAGCAAACTCTACGTTTTGTTTATTTTTTAGAAAATCACATTCGTTAGTGTTCAAAAACTCTATAGTTTATCCCACTGTAATATGGAAGTGCACTTTCATCGATTCACTCATTCTCTCTTTTTTAAAAGTCTCAATAGTTTCAAAAGAGTTAACCATAACCAATTCACATTCGTTCTAGGGTTGTTGTTTTCTATAACACGTTTATAGTGTCATTTAACCTTGAAAATACCAAAATGAAGTTTTTTGTAGGTTTGGTTGGTGACCAAGCAAACTTTACGTTTTGTTTATTTTTCAGAAAATCACATTCGTTAGTGTTCAAAAACTCTATAGTTTATCCCACTGTAATGTGGAAGTGCACTTTCATCGATTCACTCATTCCTCTTTTTGAAAAGTCTCACGAGTTGCAAAAGAGTTAACCATTACCAACTCACATTCGTTCTATGGTTGTTGTTTTCTATAACACGTTTATAGTGCCATTTGACTTCGAAAATACCGAAATGAAGTGTTTTGTAGGAATGCTTCGTGACCAAGCAAACTTTACGTTTTTTTTATTTTTCAGAAAATCACATTCGTTAGTGTTCAAAAACTCTATAGTTTATCCCACTGTAATGTGGAAGTGCACTTTCATCGATTCGCTTATTCTCTCTTTTTGAAAAGTCTCACGAGTTGCAAAAGAGTTAACCATTACCAATTCACATTCGTTCTAGGGTTGTTGTTTTCTATAACACGTTTATAGTGCCATTTATCCTCGAAAATACCAAAATGAAGTTTTTTGTAGGTTTTTTGGTGACAAAGCAAACTTTAAGTTTTGTTTATTTTTCAAAAAATCACATTCGTTAGTGTTCAAAAACTCTACAGTTTATCCTACTGTAATGTGGAACTGCAGTTTCATCGATTCACTCATTCTCTGTTTTTGAAATGTATAACGAGTTGCAAAAGAGTTAACCATTACCAACTCACATTCATTCTAGGGTTGTTGTTTTCTATAACACGTTTATAGTGCAATTTAACCTCGAAAATACCAAAATGAAGTTTTTTGTAGGTTTGCATGGTGACAAATCAAACTTTACGTTTTGTTTATTTTTCAGAAAATCACATTCGTTAGTGTTCAAAAACTCTATACTTTATCCTACTGTAATGTGGAAGTGCCCTTTCATCGATTCACTCATTCTCTCTTTTTTTTTGAAAAGTCTCAATAGTTTCAAAATAGTTAACCATTACCAATTCACATTCGTTCTAGGGTTGTTGTTTTCTATAACACGTTTATAGTGTCATTTAACCTCGAAAATATCAAAATGAAGTTTTTTGTAAGTTTGGTTGGAGACCAAGCAGACTTTACGTTTTGTTTATTTTTCAGAAAATCACATTCGTTACTGTTCAAAAACTCTATAGTTTATCCCACTGTAATGTGGAAGTGCACTTTCATTGATTCACTCATTCTCTCTTTTTGAAAAGTCTCACGAGTTGTAAAAGAGTTAACCATTACCAACTCACATTCGTTCTAGGGTTGTTGTTTTCTATAACACGTTTATAGTGCCATTTGACTTCGAAAACACCAAAATGAAGTGTTTTGTAGGATTGCTTCGTGACCAACCAAACTTTACGTTTTTTTTATTTTTCAGAAAATCACATTCGTTAGAGTTCAAAAACTCTATAGTTTATCCCACTGTAATGTGGAAGTGCACTTTCATTGATTCACTCATTCTCTCTTTTTGAAAAGACTCACGAGTTGTAAAAGAGTTAACCATTACCAACTCAGATTCGTTCTAGGGTTGTTGTTTTCTATTACACGTTTATAGTGCCATTTGACTTCGAAAACACCAAAATGAAGTGTTTTGTAGGATTGCTTCGTGACCAACCAAACTTTATGTTTTTTTTATTTTTCGGAAAATCACATTCGTTTGTGTTCAAAAACTCTATAGTTTAACCCACTGTAATGTGGAAGTGCCCTTTCATCGATTCACTCATTCTCTCTTTTTTTTTGAAAAGTCTCAATAGTTTCAAAATAGTTAACCATTACCAATTCACATTCGTTCTAGGGTTGTTGTTTTTTATAACACGTTTGTAGTGCCATTTAACCTCAAAAATACCAAAATGAAGTTTTTTGTAGGTTTGCTTGGTGACAAAGCAAACTTTAGGTTTTGTTTATTTTTCAGAAAATCACATTCGTTAGTGTTCAAAAACTCTATAGTTTATCCCACTGTAATGTGGAAGTGCACTTTCATCGATTCACTCATTCTCTCTTTTTGAAAAGTCTCACGAGTTGCAAAAGAGTTAACCATTACCAACTCACATTCGTTCTATGGTTGTTGTTTTCTATAACACGTTTATAGTGCCATTTAACCTCGATAATACCAAAATGAAGTTTTTTGTAGGTTTGCATGGTGACAAAGCAAACTTTACGTTTTGTTTATTTTTCAGAAAATCACATTCGTTAGTGTTCAAAAACTCTATAGTTTGTCCCACTGTAATGTGGAAGTGCCCTTTCATCGATTCACTCATTCTCTTTTTTTTTTTGAAAAGTCTCAATAGTTTCAAAATAGTTAACCATTACCAATTCTCATTCGTTCTAGGGTTGTTGTTTTCTATAACACGTTTATAGTGTCATTTAACCTCGAAAATACCAAAATGATGTTTTTTGTAAGTTTGGTTGGGGACCAAGCAGACTTTACGTTTTGTTTATTTTTCAGAAAATCACATTCGTTACTGTTCAAAAACTCTATAGTTTATCCCACTGTAATGTGGAAGTGCACTTTCATTGATTCACTCATTCTCTCTTTTTGAAAAGTCTCACGAGTTGTAAAAGAGTTAACCATTACCAACTCACATTCGTTCTAGGGTTGTTGTTTTCTATAACACGTTTATAGTGCCATTTGACTTCGAAAACACCAAAATGAAGTGTTTTGTAGGATTGCTTCGTGACCAACCAAACTTTACGTTTTTTTTATTTTTCAGAAAATCACATTCGTTTGTGTTCAAAAACTCTATAGTTTATCCCACTGTAATGTGGAAGTGCACTTTCATTGATTCACTCATTCTCTCTTTTTGAAAAGTCTCACGAGTTGTAAAAGAGTTAACCATTACCAACTCACATTCGTTCTAGGGTTGTTGTTTTCTATAACACGTTTATAGTGCCATTTGACTTCGAAAACACCAAAATGAAGTGTTTTGTAGGATTGCTTCGTGACCAACCAAACTTTACGTTTTTTTTATTTTTCAGAAAATCACATTCGTTAGAGTTCAAAAACTCTATAGTTTATCCCACTGTAATGTGGAAGTGCACTTTCATTGATTCACTCATTCTCTCTTTTTGAAAAGACTCACGAGTTGTAAAAGAGTTAACCATTACCAACTCAGATTCGTTCTAGGGTTGTTGTTTTCTATTACACGTTTATAGTGCCATTTGACTTCGAAAACACCAAAATGAAGTGTTTTGTAGGATTGCTTCGTGACCAACCAAACTTTATGTTTTTTTTATTTTTCGGAAAATCACATTCGTTTGTGTTCAAAAACTCTATAGTTTAACCCACTGTAATGTGGAAGTGCCCTTTCATCGATTCACTCATTCTCTTTTTTTTTTTGAAAAGTCTCAATAGTTTCAAAATAGTTAACCATTACAAATTCACATTCGTTCTAGGGTTGTTGTTTTCTATAACACGTTTATAGTGCCATTTAACCTCAAAAATACCAAAATGAAGTTTTTTGTAGGTTTGCTTGGTGACAAAGCAAACTTTAGGTGTTGTTTATTTTTCAGAAAATCACATTCGTTAGTGTTCAAAAACTCTATAGTTTATCCCACTGTAATGTGGAAGTGCACTTTCATCGATTCACTCATTCTCTCTTTTTGAAAAGTCTCACGAGTTGCAAAAGAGTTAACCATTACCAACTCACATTCGTTCTATGGTTGTTGTTTTCTATAACACGTTTATAGTGCCATTTGACTTCGAAAACACCAAAATGAAGTGTTTTGTAGGATTGCTTCGTGACCAACCAAACTTTACGTTTTTTTTATTTTTCAGAAAATCACATTCGTTAGAGTTCAAAAACTCTATAGTTTATCCCACTGTAATGTGGAAGTGCACTTTCATTGATTCACTCATTCTCTCTTTTTGAAAAGACTCACGAGTTGTAAAAGAGTTAACCATTACCAACTCAGATTCGTTCTAGGGTTGTTGTTTTCTATAACACGTTTATAGTGCCATTTGACTTCGAAAACACCAAAATGAAGTGTTTTGTAGGATTGCTTCGTGACCAACCAAACTTTACGTTTTTTTTATTTTTCAGAAAATCACATTCGTTTGTGTTCAAAAACTCTATAGTTTATCCCACTGTAATGTGGAAGTGCACTTTCATTGATTCACTCATTCTCTCTTTTTGAAAAGTCTCACGAGTTGTAAAAGAGTTAACCATTACCAACTCACATTCGTTCTAGGGTTGTTGTTTTCTATAACACGTTTATAGTGCCATTTGACTTCGAAAACACCAAAATGAAGTGTTTTGTAGGATTGCTTCGTGACCAACCAAACTTTACGTATTTTTTATTTTTCAGAAAATCACATTCGTTAGAGTTCAAAAACTCTATAGTTTATCCCACTGTAATGTGGAAGTGCACTTTCATTGATTCACTCATTCTCTCTTTTTGAAAAGACTCACGAGTTGTAAAAGAGTTAACCATTACCAACTCAGATTCGTTCTAGGGTTGTTGTTTTCTATTACACGTTTATAGTGCCATTTGACTTCGAAAACACCAAAATGAAGTGTTTTGTAGGATTGCTTCGTGACCAACCAAACTTTATGTTTTTTTTATTTTTCGGAAAATCACATTCGTTTGTGTTCAAAAACTCTATAGTTTAACCCACTGTAATGTGGAAGTGCCCTTTCATCGATTCACTCATTCTCTTTTTTTTTTTGAAAAGTCTCAATAGTTTCAAAATAGTTAACCATTACAAATTCACATTCGTTCTAGGGTTGTTGTTTTCTATAACACGTTTATAGTGCCATTTAACCTCAAAAATACCAAAATGAAGTTTTTTGTAGGTTTGCTTGGTGACAAAGCAAACTTTAGGTGTTGTTTATTTTTCAGAAAATCACATTCGTTAGTGTTCAAAAACTCTATAGTTTATCCCACTGTAATGTGGAAGTGCACTTTCATCGATTCACTCATTCTCTCTTTTTGAAAAGTCTCACGAGTTGCAAAAGAGTTAACCATTACCAACTCACATTCGTTCTATGGTTGTTGTTTTCTATAACACGTTTATAGTGCCATTTGACTTCGAAAACACCAAAATGAAGTGTTTTGTAGGATTGCTTCGTGACCAACCAAACTTTACGTTTTTTTTATTTTTCAGAAAATCACATTCGTTAGAGTTCAAAAACTCTATAGTTTATCCCACTGTAATGTGGAAGTGCACTTTCATTGATTCACTCATTCTCTCTTTTTGAAAAGACTCACGAGTTGTAAAAGAGTTAACCATTACCAACTCAGATTCGTTCTAGGGTTGTTGTTTTCTATTACACGTTTATAGTGCCATTTGACTTCGAAAACACCAAAATGAAGTGTTTTGTAGGATTGCTTCGTGACCAACCAAACTTTATGTTTTTTTTATTTTTCGGAAAATCACATTCGTTTGTGTTCAAAAACTCTATAGTTTAACCCACTGTAATGTGGAAGTGCCCTTTCATCGATTCACTCATTCTCTCTTTTTTTTTGAAAAGTCTCAATAGTTTCAAAATAGTTAACCATTACCAATTCACATTCGTTCTAGGGTTGTTGTTTTTTATAACACGTTTGTAGTGCCATTTAACCTCAAAAATACCAAAATGAAGTTTTTTGTAGGTTTGCTTGGTGACAAAGCAAACTTTAGGTTTTGTTTATTTTTCAGAAAATCACATTCGTTAGTGTTCAAAAACTCTATAGTTTATCCCACTGTAATGTGGAAGTGCACTTTCATCGATTCACTCATTCTCTCTTTTTGAAAAGTCTCACGAGTTGCAAAAGAGTTAACCATTACCAACTCACATTCGTTCTATGGTTGTTGTTTTCTATAACACGTTTATAGTGCCATTTAACCTCGATAATACCAAAATGAAGTTTTTTGTAGGTTTGCATGGTGACAAAGCAAACTTTACGTTTTGTTTATTTTTCAGAAAATCACATTCGTTAGTGTTCAAAAACTCTATAGTTTGTCCCACTGTAATGTGGAAGTGCCCTTTCATCGATTCACTCATTCTCTTTTTTTTTTTGAAAAGTCTCAATAGTTTCAAAATAGTTAACCATTACCAATTCTCATTCGTTCTAGGGTTGTTGTTTTCTATAACACGTTTATAGTGTCATTTAACCTCGAAAATACCAAAATGATGTTTTTTGTAAGTTTGGTTGGGGACCAAGCAGACTTTACGTTTTGTTTATTTTTCAGAAAATCACATTCGTTACTGTTCAAAAACTCTATAGTTTATCCCACTGTAATGTGGAAGTGCACTTTCATTGATTCACTCATTCTCTCTTTTTGAAAAGTCTCACGAGTTGTAAAAGAGTTAACCATTACCAACTCACATTCGTTCTAGGGTTGTTGTTTTCTATAACACGTTTATAGTGCCATTTGACTTCGAAAACACCAAAATGAAGTGTTTTGTAGGATTGCTTCGTGACCAACCAAACTTTACGTTTTTTTTATTTTTCAGAAAATCACATTCGTTTGTGTTCAAAAACTCTATAGTTTATCCCACTGTAATGTGGAAGTGCACTTTCATTGATTCACTCATTCTCTCTTTTTGAAAAGTCTCACGAGTTGTAAAAGAGTTAACCATTACCAACTCACATTCGTTCTAGGGTTGTTGTTTTCTATAACACGTTTATAGTGCCATTTGACTTCGAAAACACCAAAATGAAGTGTTTTGTAGGATTGCTTCGTGACCAACCAAACTTTACGTTTTTTTTATTTTTCAGAAAATCACATTCGTTAGAGTTCAAAAACTCTATAGTTTATCCCACTGTAATGTGGAAGTGCACTTTCATTGATTCACTCATTCTCTCTTTTTGAAAAGACTCACGAGTTGTAAAAGAGTTAACCATTACCAACTCAGATTCGTTCTAGGGTTGTTGTTTTCTATTACACGTTTATAGTGCCATTTGACTTCGAAAACACCAAAATGAAGTGTTTTGTAGGATTGCTTCGTGACCAACCAAACTTTATGTTTTTTTTATTTTTCGTAAAATCACATTCGTTTGTGTTCAAAAACTCTATAGTTTAACCCACTGTAATGTGGAAGTGCCCTTTCATCGATTCACTCATTCTCTTTTTTTTTTTGAAAAGTCTCAATAGTTTCAAAATAGTTAACCATTACAAATTCACATTCGTTCTAGGGTTGTTGTTTTCTATAACACGTTTATAGTGCCATTTAACCTCAAAAATACCAAAATGAAGTTTTTTGTAGGTTTGCTTGGTGACAAAGCAAACTTTAGGTGTTGTTTATTTTTCAGAAAATCACATTCGTTAGTGTTCAAAAACTCTATAGTTTATCCCACTGTAATTTGGAAGTGCACTTTCATCGATTCACTCATTCTCTCTTTTTGAAAAGTCTCACGAGTTGCAAAAGAGTTAACCATTACCAACTCACATTCGTTCTATGGTTGTTGTTTTCTATAACACGTTTATAGTGCCATTTAACCTCGATAATACCAAAATGAAGTTTTTTGTAGGTTTGCATGGTGACAAAGCAAACTTTACGTTTTGTTTATTTTTCAGAAAATCACATTCGTTAGTGTTCAAAAACTCTATAGTTTATCCCACTGTAATGTGGAAGTGCCCTTTCATCGATTCACTCATTCTCTTTTTTTTTTTGAAAAGTCTCAATAGTTTCAAAATAGTTAACCATTACCAATTCTCATTCGTTCTAGGGTTGTTGTTTTCTATAACACGTTTATAGTGTCATTTAACCTCGAAAATACCAAAATGAAGTTTTTTGTAGGTTTGGTTGGTGACCAAGCAAACATTACGTTTTGTTTATTTTTCAGAAAATCACATTTCTTAGTGTTCAAAAACTCTATAGTTTATCTCACTGTAATGTGGACGTGCACTTTCATCGATTCACTCATTCTCTCTTTTTGAAAACTCTCACGAGTTGCAAAAGAGTTAACCATTACCAATTCACATTTGTTCTAGGGTTGTTGTTTTCTATAACACGTTTATAGTGTCATTTAACCTCGAAAATACCAAAATGAAGTTTTTGGTAGGGTTGCTTGGTGACAAAGCAAACTCTACGTTTTGTTTATTTTTTAGAAAATCACATTCGTTAGTGTTCAAAAACTCTATAGTTTATCCCACTGTAATATGGAAGTGCACTTTCATCGATTCACTCATTCTATCTTTTTGAAAAGTCTCAATAGTTTCAAAAGAGTTAACCATTACCAATTCACATTCGTTCTAGGGTTGTTGGTTTCTATAACACGTTTATAGTGTCATTTAACCTTGAAAATACCAAAATGAAGTTTTTTGTAGGTTTGGTTGGTGACCAAGCAAACATTACGTTTTGTTTATTTTTCAGAAAATCACATTCGTTAGTGTTCAAAAACTCTATAGTTTATCCCAGTGTAATGTGGAAATGCACTTTCATCGATTCACTCATTCCTCTTTTTGAAAAGTCTCACGAGTTGCAAAAGAGTTAACCATTACCAACTCCCATTCGGTCTAGGGTTGTTGTTTTCTATAACACGTTTATAGTGCCATTTGGCTTCGAAAACACCAAAATGAAGTGTTTTGTAGGATTGCTTCGTGACCAACCAAACTTTACGTTTTTTTTATTTTTCAGAAAATCACATTCGTTTGTGTTCAAAAACTCTATAGTTTAACGCACTGTAATGTGGAAGTGCCCTTTCATCGATTCACTCATTCTTTTTTTTTTTTTGAAAAGTCTCAATAGTTTCAAAAGAGTTAACCATTACCAATTCACATTCGTTCTAGGGTTGTTGTTTTCTATAACACGTTTTTAGTGTCATTTAACCTCGAAAATACCAAAATGAAGTTTTTTGTAGGTTTGCATGGTGACAAAGCAAACTTTACGTTTTGTTTATTTTTCAGAAAATCACATTCGTTAGTGTTCAAAAACTGTATAGTGTATCCCACTGTAATGTGGAAGTGCCCTTTCATCGATTCACTCATTCTCTCTTTTTTTTTGAAAAGTCTCAATAGTTTCAAAATAGTTAACCATTACCAATTCACATTCGTTCTAGGGTTGTTGATTTCTATAACACGTTTATAGTGTCATTTAACCTCGAAAATACCAAAATGATGTTTTTTGTAAGTTTGGTTGGAGACCAAGCAGACTTTACGTTTTGTTTATTTTTCAGAAAATCAAATTCGTTACTGTTCAAAAACTCTATAGTTTATCCCACTGTAATGTGGAAGTGCACTTTCATTGATTCACTCATTCTCTCTTTTTGAAAAGTCTCACGAGTTGCAAAAGAGTTAACCATTACCAATTCACATTTGTTCTAGGGTTGTTGTTTTCTATAACACGTTTATAGTGTCATTTAACCTCGAAAATACCAAAATGAAGTTTTTTGTAAGGTTGCTTGGTGACAAAGCAAACTCTACGTTTTGTTTATTTTTTAGAAAATCACATTCGTTAGTGTTAAAAAACTCTATAGTTTATCCCACTGTAATATGGAAGTGCACTTTCATCGATTCACTCATTCTATCTTTTTGAAAAGTCTCAATAGTTTCAAAAGAGTTAACCATTACCAATTCACATTCGTTCTAGGGTTGTTGTTTTCTATAACACGTTTATAGTGTCATTTAACCTCGAAAATACCAAAATGAAGTTTTTTGTAGGTTTGGTTGGTGACCAAGCAAACATTACGTTTTGTTTATTTTTCAGAAAATCACATTTGTTAGTGTTCAAAAACTCTAGTTTATCTCACTGTAATGTGGACGTGCACTTTCATCGATTCACTCATTCTCTCTTTTTGAAAAGTCTCACGAGTTGCAAAAGAGTTAACCATTACCAATTCACATTTGTTCTAGGGTTGTTGTTTTCTATAACACGTTTATAGTGTCATTTAACCTCGAAAATACCAAAATGAAGTTTTTTGTAGGGTTGCTTGGTGACAAAGCAAACTCTACGTTTTGTTTATTTTTTAGAAAATCACATTCGTTAGTGTTCAAAAACTCTATAGTTTATCCCACTGTAATATGGAAGTGCACTTTCATCGATTCACTCATTCTATCTTTTTGAAAAGTCTCAATAGTTTCAAAAGAGTTAACCATTACCAATTCACATTCGTTCTAGGGTTGTTGTTTTCTATAACACGTTTATAGTGTCATTTAACCTTGAAAATACCAAAATGAAGTTTTTTGTAGGTTTGGTTGGTGACCAAGCAAACATTACGTTTTGTTTATTTTTCAGAAAATCACATTCGTTAGTGTTCAAAAACTCTATAGTTTATCCCACTGTAATGTGGAAATGCACTTTCATCGATTCACTCATTCCTCTTTTTGAAAAGTCTCACGAGTTGCAAAAGAGTTAACCATTACCAACTCACATTCGTTCTAGGGTTGTTGTTTTCTATAACACGTTTATAGTGCCATTTGACTTCGAAAACACCAAAATGAAGTGTTTTGTAGGATTGCTTCGTGACCAACCAAACTTTACGTTTTTTTTATTTTTCAGAAAATCACATTCGTTTGTGTTAAAAAACTCTATAGTTTAACCCACTGTAATGTGGAAGTGCCCTTTCATCGATTCACTCATTCTCTTTTTTTTTTTTGAAAAGTCTCAATAGTTTCAAAAGAGTTAACCATTACCAATTCACATTCTTTCTAGGGTTGTTGTTTTCTATAACACGTTTATAGTGCCATTTAACCTCGAAAATACCAAAATGAAGTTTTTTGTAGGTTTTCTTGGTGACCAAGCAAACTTTAAGTTTTGTTTATTTTTCAGAAAATCACATTCGTTAGTGTTCAAAAACTCTATAGTTTATCCCACTGTAATGTGGAAGTGCACTTTCATCGATTCACTCATTCTCTCTTTTTTTTTTTTTGAAAAGTCTCAATAGTTTCAAAATAGTTAACCATTACCAATTCTCATTCGTTCTAGGGTTGTTGTTTTCTATAACACTATTATAGTGTCATTTAACCTCGAAAATACCAAAATGAAGTTTTTGTAAGTTTTGTTGGAGACCAAGTAGACTTTACGTTTTGTTTTTTTTTCAGAAAATCACATTCGTTACTGGTCAAAAACTCTATAGTTTATCCCACTGTAATGTGGAAGTGCACTTTCATTGATTCACTCATTCTCTCTTTTTGAAAAGTCTCACGAGTTGTAAAAGAGTTAACCATTACCAACTCACATTCGTTCTAGGGTTGTTGTTTTCTATAACACGTTTATAGTGCCATTTGACTTCGAAAACACCAAAATGAAGTGTTTTGTAGGATTGCTTCGTGACCAACCAAACTTTACGTTTTTTTTATTTTTCAGAAAATCACATTCGTTTGTGTTCAAAAACTCTATAGTTTAACCCACTGCAATGTGGAAGTGCCCTTTCATCGATTCACACATTCTCTTTTTTTTTTTGAAAAGTCTCAATAGTTTCAAAAGAGTTAACCATTACCAATTCACATTCGTTCTAGGGTTGTTGTTTTCTATAACACGTTTATAGTGTCATTTAACCTCGAAAATACCAAAATGAAGTTTTTTGTAGGTTTGGTTGGTGACCAAGCAAACATTACGTTTTGTTTATTTTTCAGAAAATCACATTTGTTAGTGTTCAAAAACTCTATAGTTTATCTCACTGTAATGTGGACGTGCACTTTCATCGATTCACTCATTCTCTCTTTTTGAAAAGTCTCACGAGTTGCAAAAGAGTTAACCATTACCAATTCACATTTGTTCTAGGGTTGTTGTTTTCTATAACACGTTTATAGTGCCATTTAACCTCGAAAATACCAAAATGAAGTTTTTTGTAGGGTTGCTTGGTGACAAAGCAAACTCTACGTTTTGTTTATTTTTTAGAAAATCACATTCGTTAGTGTTCAAAAAATCTATAGTTTATCCCACTGTAATATGGAAGTGCACTTTCATCGATTCACTCATTCTATCTTTTTGAAAAGTCTCAATAGTTTCAAAAGAGTTAACCATTACCAATTCACATTCGTTCTAGGGTTGTTGTTTTCTATAACACGTTTATAGTGTCATTTAACCTTGAAAATACGAAAATGAAGTTTTTTGTAGGTTTGGTTGGTGACCAAGCAAACATTACGTTTTGTTTATTTTTCAGAAAATCACATTCGTTAGTGTTCAAAAACTCTATAGTTTATCCCACTGGAATGTGGAAATGCACTTTCATCGATTCACTCATTCCTGTTTTTGAAAAGTCTCACGAGTTGCAAAAGAGTTAACCATTAGCACCTCACATTCGTTCTATGGTTGTTGTTTTCTATAACACGTTTATAGTGCCATTTGACTTCGAAAATACCGAAATGAAGTGTTTTGTAGGATTGCTTCGTGACCAAGCAAACTTTACGTTTTTTTATTTTTCAGAAAATCACATTCGTTAGTGTTCAAAACTCTATAGTTTATCCCACTGTAATGTGGAAGTGCACTTTCATCGATTCTTTTATTCTCTCTTTTTGAAAAGTCTCACGAGTTGCAAAAGAGTTAACCATTACCAATTAACATTCGTTCTAGGGTTGTTGTTTTCTATAACACGTTTATAGTGTCATTTAACCTCGAAAATACCAAAATGAAGTTTTTTGTAGGTGTTCTTGGTGACAAAGCACACTTTACATTTTGTTTATTTTTCAGAAAATCACATTCGTTAGTGTTCAAAAACTCTATAGTTTATCCCATTGTAATGTGGAAGTGCACTTTCATCTATTCACTCATTCTCTCTTTTTGAAAAGTCTCACGAGTTGCAAAAGAGTTAACCATTACCAATTCACATTCGTTCTAGGGTTGTTGTTTTCTATAACACGTTTATAGTGTCATTTAACCTTGAAAATACCAAAATGAAGTTTTTTGTAGGTTTTGTTGGTGACCAAGCAAACTTTACGTTTTGTTTATTTTTCAGAAAATCACATTCGTTAGTGTTCAAAAACTCTATAGTTTATCCCACTGTAATGTGGAAGTGCACTTTCATCGATTCACTCATTCTCTCTTTTTTAAAAGTCTCACGAGTTGCAAAATAGTTAACCATTACCAATTCACATTCGTTCTAGGGTTGTTGTTTTCTATAACACGTTTATAGTGTCATTTAACCTAGAAAATACCAAAATGAAGTTTTTTGTAAGTTTGGTTGGTGACCAAGCAAACTTTACGTTTTTTTTATTTTTCAGAAAATCACATTCGTTAGTGTTTAAAAACTCTATAGCTTATCCCACTGTAATGTGGAAGTGCACTTTCATTGATTCACTCATTCTCTCTTTTTGAAAAGTCTCACGAGTTGTAAAAGAGTTAACCATTACCAACTCACATTCGTTCTAGGATTGTTGTTTTCTATAACACGTTTATAGTGTCATTTGACTTCGAAAACACCAAAATGAAGTGTTTTGTAGGATTGCTTCGTGACCAACCAAACTTTACGTTTTTTTTATTTTTCAGAAAATCACATTCGTTTGTGTTCAAAAACTCTATAGTGTAACCCACTGTAATGTGGAAGTGCCCTTTCATCGATTCACTCATTCTCTCTTTATTTTCAAAAGTCTCAATAGTTTCAAAAGAGTTAACCATTACCAATTCAAATTCGTTCTAGGGTTGTTGTTTTCTATAACACGTTTATAGTGTCATTTAACCTCGAAAATTCCAAAATGAAGTTTTTTGTAGGTTTGGTTGGTGACCAAGCAAACATTACGTTTTGTTTATTTTTCAGAAAATCACATTTGTTAGTGTTCAAAAACTCTATAGTTTATCTCACTGTAATGTGGAAGTGCAGTTTCATCGATTCACTCATTCTCTCTTTTTGAAAAGTCTCACGAGTTGCAAAAGAGTTAACCATTACCAATTCACATTCGTTCTAGGGTTGTTGTTTTCTATAACACGTTTATAGTGCATTTAACCTCGAAAATACCAAAATGAAGTTTTTTGTGGGGTTGCTTGGTGACAAAGCAAACTCTACGTTTTGTTTATTTTTTAGAAAATCACATTCGTTAGTGTTCAAAAACTCTATAGTTTATCCCGCTGTAATATGGAAGTGCACTTTCATCGTTCTCTCTTTTTGAAAAGTCTCGATAGTTTCAAAAGAGTTAACCATTACCAATTCACATTCGTTCTAGGTTTGTTGTTTTCTATAACACGTTTATAGTGTCATTTAACCTTGAAAATACCAAAATGAAGTTTTTTGTAGGTTTGGTTGGTGACCAAGCAAACATTACGTTTTGTTTATTTTTCAGAAAATCACATTCGTTAGTGTTCAAAAACTCTATAGTTTATCCCACTGTAATGTGGAAATGCACTTTCATCGATTCACTCATTCCTCTTTTTGAAAAGTCTCACGAGTTGCAAAAGAGTTAACCATTAGCACCTCACATTCGTTCTATGGTTGTTGTTTTCTATAACACGTTTATAGTGCCATTTGACTTCGAAAATACCGAAATGAAGTGTTTTGTAGGATTGCTTCGTGACCAAGCAAACTTTAGGTTTTTTTATTTTTCAGAAAATCACATTCGTTAGTGTTCAAAACTCTATAGTTTATCCCACTGTAATGTGGAAGTGCACTTTCATCGATTCTTTTATTCTCTCTTTTTGAAAAGTCTCACGAGTTGCAAAAGAGTTAACCATTACCAATTAACATTCGTTCTAGGGTTGTTGTTTTCTATAACACGTTTATAGTGTCATTTAACCTCGAAAATACCAAAATGAAGTTTTTTGTAGGTGTTCTTGGTGACAAAGCACACTTTACATTTTGTTTATTTTTCAGAAAATCACATTCGTTAGTGTTCAAAAACTCTATAGTTTATCCCATTGTAATGTGGAAGTGCACTTTCATCTATTCACTCATTCTCTCTTTTTGAAAAGTCTCACGAGTTGCAAAAGAGTTAACCATTACCAATTCACATTCGTTCTAGGGTTGTTGTTTTCTATAACACGTTTATAGTGTCATTTAACCTTGAAAATACCAAAATGAAGTTTTTTGTAGGTTTTGTTGGTGACCAAGCAAACTTTACGTTTTGTTTATTTTTCAGAAAATCACATTCGTTAGTGTTCAAAAACTCTATAGTTTATCCCACTGTAATGTGGAAGTGCACTTTCATCGATTCACTCATTCTCTCTTTTTTAAAAGTCTCACGAGTTGCAAAATAGTTAACCATTACCAATTCACATTCGTTCTAGGGTTGTTGTTTTCTATAACACGTTTATAGTGTCATTTAACCTAGAAAATACCAAAATGAAGTTTTTTGTAAGTTTGGTTGGTGACCAAGCAAACTTTACGTTTTTTTTATTTTTCAGAAAATCACATTCGTTAGTGTTTAAAAACTCTATAGCTTATCCCACTGTAATGTGGAAGTGCACTTTCATTGATTCACTCATTCTCTCTTTTTGAAAAGTCTCACGAGTTGTAAAAGAGTTAACCATTACCAACTCACATTCGTTCTAGGATTGTTGTTTTCTATAACACGTTTATAGTGTCATTTGACTTCGAAAACACCAAAATGAAGTGTTTTGTAGGATTGCTTCGTGACCAACCAAACTTTACGTTTTTTTTATTTTTCAGAAAATCACATTCGTTTGTGTTCAAAAACTCTATAGTGTAACCCACTGTAATGTGGAAGTGCCCTTTCATCGATTCACTCATTCTCTCTTTATTTTCAAAAGTCTCAATAGTTTCAAAAGAGTTAACCATTACCAATTCAAATTCGTTCTAGGGTTGTTGTTTTCTATAACACGTTTATAGTGTCATTTAACCTCGAAAATTCCAAAATGAAGTTTTTTGTAGGTTTGGTTGGTGACCAAGCAAACATTACGTTTTGTTTATTTTTCAGAAAATCACATTTGTTAGTGTTCAAAAACTCTATAGTTTATCTCACTGTAATGTGGAAGTGCAGTTTCATCGATTCACTCATTCTCTCTTTTTGAAAAGTCTCACGAGTTGCAAAAGAGTTAACCATTACCAATTCACATTCGTTCTAGGGTTGTTGTTTTCTATAACACGTTTATAGTGCATTTAACCTCGAAAATACCAAAATGAAGTTTTTTGTGGGGTTGCTTGGTGACAAAGCAAACTCTACGTTTTGTTTATTTTTTAGAAAATCACATTCGTTAGTGTTCAAAAACTCTATAGTTTATCCCGCTGTAATATGGAAGTGCCCTTTCATCGATTCACTCATTCTCTCTTTATTTTCAAAAGTCTCAATAGTTTCAAAAGAGTTAACCATTACCAATTCAAATTCGTTCTAGGGTTGTTGTTTTCTATAACACGTTTATAGTGTCATTTAACCTTGAAAATACCAAAATTAAGTTTTTTGTAGGTTTGGTTGGTGACCAAGCAAACATTACGTTTTGTTTATTTTTCAGAAAATCACATTCGTTAGTGTTCAAAAACTCTATAGTTTATCCCACTGTAATGTGGAAATGCACTTTCATCGATTCACTCATTCCTCTTTTTGAAAAGTCTCACGAGTTGCAAAAGAGTTAACCATTACCAACTCACATTCGTTCTAGGATTGTTGTTTTCTATAACACGTTTATAGTGTCATTTGACTTCGAAAACACCAAAATGAAGTGTTTTGTAGGATTGCTTCGTGACCAACCAAACTTTACGTTTTTTTTATTTTTCAGAAAATCACATTCGTTTGTGTTCAAAAACTCTATAGTTTAACCCACTGTAATGTGGAAGTGCCCTTTCATCGATTCACTCATTCTCTTTTTTTTTTTTGAAAAGTCTCAATAGTTTCAAAAGAGTTAACCATTACCAATTCACATTCTTTCTAGGGTTGTTGTTTTCTATAACACGTTTATAGTGCCATTTAACCTCGAAAATACCAAAATGAAGTTTTTTGTAGGTTTTCTTGGTTACCAAGCAAACTTTAAGTTTTGTTTATTTTTCAGAAAATCACATTCGTTAGTGTTCAAAAACTCTATAGTTTATCCCACTGTAATGTGGAAGTGCACTTTCATCGATTCACTCATTCTCTCTTTTTTTTTTTTTGAAAAGTCTCAATAGTTTCAAAATAGTTAACCATTACCAATTCTCATTCGTTCTAGGGTTGTTGTTTTCTATAACACTATTATAGTGTCATTTAACCTCGAAAATACCAAAATGAAGTTTTTGTAAGTTTTGTTGGAGACCAAGTAGACTTTACGTTTTGTTTTTTTTTCAGAAAATCACATTCGTTACTGGTCAAAAACTCTATAGTTTATCCCACTGTAATGTGGAAGTGCACTTTCATTGATTCACTCATTCTCTCTTTTTGAAAAGTCTCACGAGTTGTAAAAGAGTTAACCATTACCAACTCACATTCGTTCTAGGGTTGTTGTTTTCTATAACACGTTTATAGTGCCATTTGACTTCGAAAACACCAAAATGAAGTGTTTTGTAGGATTGCTTCGTGACCAACCAAACTTTACGTTTTTTTTATTTTTCAGAAAATCACATTCGTTTGTGTTCAAAAACTCTATAGTTTAACCCACTGCAATGTGGAAGTGCCCTTTCATCGATTCACACATTCTCTTTTTTTTTTTGAAAAGTCTCAATAGTTTCAAAAGAGTTAACCATTACCAATTCACATTCGTTCTAGGGTTGTTGTTTTCTATAACACGTTTATAGTGTCATTTAACCTCGAAAATACCAAAATGAAGTTTTTTGTAGGTTTGGTTGGTGACCAAGCAAACATTACGTTTTGTTTATTTTTCAGAAAATCACATTTGTTAGTGTTCAAAAACTCTATAGTTTATCTCACTGTAATGTGGACGTGCACTTTCATCGATTCACTCATTCTCTCTTTTTGAAAAGTCTCACGAGTTGCAAAAGAGTTAACCATTACCAATTCACATTTGTTCTAGGGTTGTTGTTTTCTATAACACGTTTATAGTGCCATTTAACCTCGAAAATACCAAAATGAAGTTTTTTGTAGGGTTGCTTGGTGACAAAGCAAACTCTACGTTTTGTTTATTTTTTAGAAAATCACATTCGTTAGTGTTCAAAAAATCTATAGTTTATCCCACTGTAATATGGAAGTGCACTTTCATCGATTCACTCATTCTATCTTTTTGAAAAGTCTCAATAGTTTCAAAAGAGTTAACCATTACCAATTCACATTCGTTCTAGGGTTGTTGTTTTCTATAACACGTTTATAGTGTCATTTAACCTTGAAAATACGAAAATGAAGTTTTTTGTAGGTTTGGTTGGTGACCAAGCAAACATTACGTTTTGTTTATTTTTCAGAAAATCACATTCGTTAGTGTTCAAAAACTCTATAGTTTATCCCACTGGAATGTGGAAATGCACTTTCATCGATTCACTCATTCCTGTTTTTGAAAAGTCTCACGAGTTGCAAAAGAGTTAACCATTAGCAACTCACATTCGTTCTATGGTTGTTGTTTTCTATAACACGTTTATAGTGCCATTTGACTTCGAAAATACCGAAATGAAGTGTTTTGTAGGATTGCTTCGTGACCAAGCAAACTTTACGTTTTTTTATTTTTCAGAAAATCACATTCGTTAGTGTTCAAAACTCTATAGTTTATCCCACTGTAATGTGGAAGTGCACTTTCATCGATTCTTTTATTCTCTCTTTTTGAAAAGTCTCACGAGTTGCAAAAGAGTTAACCATTACCAATTAACATTCGTTCTAGGGTTGTTGTTTTCTATAACACGTTTATAGTGTCATTTAACCTCGAAAATACCAAAATGAAGTTTTTTGTAGGTGTTCTTGGTGACAAAGCACACTTTACATTTTGTTTATTTTTCAGAAAATCACATTCGTTAGTGTTCAAAAACTCTATAGTTTATCCCATTGTAATGTGGAAGTGCACTTTCATCTATTCACTCATTCTCTCTTTTTGAAAAGTCTCACGAGTTGCAAAAGAGTTAACCATTACCAATTCACATTCGTTCTAGGGTTGTTGTTTTCTATAACACGTTTATAGTGTCATTTAACCTTGAAAATACCAAAATGAAGTTTTTTGTAGGTTTTGTTGGTGACCAAGCAAACTTTACGTTTTGTTTATTTTTCAGAAAATCACATTCGTTAGTGTTCAAAAACTCTATAGTTTATCCCACTGTAATGTGGAAGTGCACTTTCATCGATTCACTCATTCTCTCTTTTTTAAAAGTCTCACGAGTTGCAAAATAGTTAACCATTACCAATTCACATTCGTTCTAGGGTTGTTGTTTTCTATAACACGTTTATAGTGTCATTTAACCTAGAAAATACCAAAATGAAGTTTTTTGTAAGTTTGGTTGGTGACCAAGCAAACTTTACGTTTTTTTTATTTTTCAGAAAATCACATTCGTTAGTGTTTAAAAACTCTATAGCTTATCCCACTGTAATGTGGAAGTGCACTTTCATTGATTCACTCATTCTCTCTTTTTGAAAAGTCTCACGAGTTGTAAAAGAGTTAACCATTACCAACTCACATTCGTTCTAGGATTGTTGTTTTCTATAACACGTTTATAGTGTCATTTGACTTCGAAAACACCAAAATGAAGTGTTTTGTAGGATTGCTTCGTGACCAACCAAACTTTACGTTTTTTTTATTTTTCAGAAAATCACATTCGTTTGTGTTCAAAAACTCTATAGTGTAACCCACTGTAATGTGGAAGTGCCCTTTCATCGATTCACTCATTCTCTCTTTATTTTCAAAAGTCTCAATAGTTTCAAAAGAGTTAACCATTACAAATTCAAATTCGTTCTAGGGTTGTTGTTTTCTATAACACGTTTATAGTGTCATTTAACCTCGAAAATTCCAAAATGAAGTTTTTTGTAGGTTTGGTTGGTGACCAAGCAAACATTACGTTTTGTTTATTTTTCAGAAAATCACATTTGTTAGTGTTCAAAAACTCTATAGTTTATCTCACTGTAATGTGGAAGTGCAGTTTCATCGATTCACTCATTCTCTCTTTTTGAAAAGTCTCACGAGTTGCAAAAGAGTTAACCATTACCAATTCACATTCGTTCTAGGGTTGTTGTTTTCTATAACACGTTTATAGTGCATTTAACCTCGAAAATACCAAAATGAAGTTTTTTGTGGGGTTGCTTGGTGACAAAGCAAACTCTACGTTTTGTTTATTTTTTAGAAAATCACATTCGTTAGTGTTCAAAAACTCTATAGTTTATCCCGCTGTAATATGGAAGTGCACTTTCATCGTTCTCTCTTTTTGAAAAGTCTCGATAGTTTCAAAAGAGTTAACCATTACCAATTCACATTCGTTCTAGGGTTGTTGTTTTCTATAACACGTTTATAGTGTCATTTAACCTTGAAAATACCAAAATGAAGTTTTTTGTAGGTTTGGTTGGTGACCAAGCAAACATTACGTTTTGTTTATTTTTCAGAAAATCACATTCGTTAGTGTTCAAAAACTCTATAGTTTATCCCACTGTAATGTGGAAATGCACTTTCATCGATTCACTCATTCCTCTTTTTGAAAAGTCTCACGAGTTGCAAAAGAGTTAACCATTACCAACTCACATTCGGTCTAGGGTTGTTGTTTTCTATAACACGTTTATAGTGCCATTTGACTTCGAAAACACCAAAATGAAGTGTTTTGTAGGATTGCTTCGTGACCAACCAAACTTTACGTTTTTTTTATTTTTCAGAAAATCACATTCGTTTGTGTTCAAAAACTCTATAGTTTAACGCACTGTAATGTGGAAGTGCCCTTTCATCGATTCACTCATTCTCTTTTTTTTTTTGAAAAGTCTCAATAGTTTCAAAAGAGTTAACCATTACCAATTCACATTCGTTCTAGGGTTGTTGTTTTCTATAACACTATTATAGTGTCATTTAACCTCGAAAATACCAAAATGAAGTTTTTTGTAAGTTTAGTTGGAGACCAAGCAGACTTTACGTTTTGTTTATTTTTCAGAAAATCACATTCGTTACTGTTCAAAAACTCTATAGTTTATCCCACTGTAATGTGGAAGTGCACTTTCATTTATTCACTCATTCTCTCTTTTTGAAAAGTCTCACGAGTTGTAAAAGAGTTAACCATTACCAACTCACATTCGTTCTAGGGTTGTTGTTTTCTATAACACATTTATAGTGCCATTTGACTTCGAAAACACCAAAATGAAGTGTTTTGTATGATTGCTTCGTGACCAACCAAAATTTACGTTTTTTTTATTTTTCAGAAAATCACATTCGTTTGTGTTCAAAAACTCTATAGTTTAACCCACTGTAATGTGGAAGTGCCCTTTCAGCGATTCACTCATTCTCTTTTTTTTTTTGAAAAGTCTCAATAGTTTCAAAAGAGTTAACCATTACCAATTCACATTCGTTCTAGGGTTGTTGTTTTCTATAACACGTTTATAGTGTCATTTAACCTCGAAAATACCAAAATGAAGTTTTTTGTAAGTTTGGTTGGAGACCAAGCAGACTTTACGTTTTGTTTATTTTTCAGAAAATCACATTCGTTACTGTTCAAAAACTCTATAGTTTATCCCACTGTAATGTGGAAGTGCACTTTCATTGATTCACTCATTCTCTCTTTTTGAAAAGTCTCACGAGTTGTAAAAGAGTTAACCATTACCAACTCACATTCGTTCTAGGGTTGTTGTTTTCTATAACACGTTTATAGTGCCATTTGACTTCGAAAACACCGAAATGAAGTGTTTTGTAGGATTGTTTCGTGACCAACCAAACTTTACGTTTTTTTTATTTTTCAGAAAATCACATTCGTTTGTGTTCAAAAACACTATAGTTTAACCCACTGTAATGTGGAAGTGCCCTTTCATCGATTCACTCATTCTCTTTTTTTTTTTTGAAAAGTCTCAATAGTTTCAAAAGAGTTAACCATTACCAATTCACATTCGTTCTAGGGTTGTTGTTTTCTATAACACGTTTATAGTGTCATTTAACCTCGAAAATACCAAAATGAAGTTTTTTGTAGGTTTGGTTGGTGACCAAGCAAACATTACGTTTTGTTTATTTTTCAGAAAATCACATTTGTTAGTGTTAAAAAACTCTATAGTTTATCTCACTGTAATGTGGACGTGCACTTTCATCGATTCACTCATTCTCTCTTTTTGAAAAGTCTCACGAGTTGCAAAAGAGTTAACCATTACCAATTCACATTTGTTCTAGGGTTGTTGTTTTCTATAACACGTTTATAGTGTCATTTAACCTCGAAAATACCAAAATGAAGTTTTTTGTAGGGTTGCTTGGTGACAAAGCAAACTCTACGTTTTGTTTATTTTTTAGAAAATCACATTTGTTAGTGTTCAAAAACTCTATAGTTTATCCCACTGTAATATGGAAGTGCACTTTCATCGATTCACTCATTCTATCTTTTTGAAAAGTCTCAATAGTTTCAAAAGAGTTAACCATTACCAATTCACATTCGTTCTAGGGTTGTTGTTTTCTATAACACGTTTATAGTGTCATTTAACCTTGAAAATACCAAAATGAAGTTTTTTGTAGGTTTGGTTGGTGACCAAGCAAACATTACGTTTTGTTTATTTTTCAGAAAATCACATTCGTTAGTGTTCAAAAACTCTATAGTTTATCCCACTGTAATGTGGAAATGCACTTTCATCGATTCACTCATTCCTCTTTTTGAAAAGTCTCACGAGTTGCAAAAGAGTTAACCATTACCAACTCACATTCGTTCTAGGGTTGTTGTTTTCTATAACACGTTTATAGTGCCATTTGACTTCGAAAACACCAAAATGAAGTGTTTTGTAGGATTGCTTCGTGACCAACCAAACTTTACGTTTTTTTTATTTTTCAGAAAATCACATTCGTTTGTGTTCAAAAACTCTATAGTTTAACCCACTGTAATGTGGAAGTGCCCTTTCATCGATTCACTCATTCTCTTTTTTTTTTTTTAAAAGTCTCAATAGTTTCAAAAGAGTTAACCATTACCAATTCACATTCGTTCTAGGGTTGTTGTTTTCTATAACACGTTTATAGTGCCATTTAACCTCGAAAATACCAAAATGAAGTTTTTTGTAGGTTTTCTTGGTGACCAAGCAAACTTTAAGTTTTGTTTATTTTTCAGAAAATCACATTCGTTAGTGTTCAAAAACTCTATAGTTTATCCCACTGTAATGTGGAAGTGCACTTTCATCGATTCACTCATTCTTTTTTTTTTTTTTTGAAAAGTCTCAATAGTTTCAAAATAGTTAACCATTACCAATTCTCATTCGTTCTAGGGTTGTTGTTTTCTATAACACTATTATAGTGTCATTTAACCTCGAAAATACCAAAATGAAGTTTTTTGTAAGTTTTGTTGGAGACCAAGTAGACTTTACGTTTTGTTTTTTTTTCAGAAAATCACATTCGTTACTGTTCAAAAACTCTATAGTTTATCCCACTGTAATGTGGAAGTGCACTTTCATTGATTCACTCATTCTCTCTTTTTGAAAAGTCTCACGAGTTGTAAAAGAGTTAACCATTACCAACTCACATTCGTTCTAGGGTTGTTGTTTTCTATAACACGTTTATAGTGCCATTTGACTTCGAAAACACCAAAATGAAGTGTTTTGTAGGATTGCTTCGTGACCAACCAAACTTTACGTTTTTTTTATTTTTCAGAAAATCACATTCGTTAGTGTTCAAAAACTCTATAGTTTAACGCACTGTAATGTGGAAGTGCCCTTTCATCGATTCACTCATTCTCTTTTTTTTTTTGAAAACTCTCAATAGTTTCAAAAGAGTTAACCATTACCAATTCACATTCGTTCTAGGGTTGTTGTTTTCTATAACACTATTATAGTGTCATTTAACCTCGAAAATACCAAAATGAAGTTTTTTGTAAGTTTGGTTGGAGACCAAGCAGACTTTACGTTTTGTTTTTTTTTTCAGAAAATCACATTCGTTACTGTTCAAAAACTCTATAGTTTATCCCACTGTAATGTGGAAGTGCCCTTTCATCGATTCACTCATTCTCTCTTTTTTTTTGAAAAGTCTCAATAGTTTCAAAATAGTTAACCATTACCAATTCACATTCGTTCTAGGGTTGTTGATTTCTATAACACGTTTATAGTGTCATTTAACCTCGAAAATACCAAAATGATGTTTTTTGTAAGTTTGGTTGGAGACCAAGTAGACTTTACGTTTTGTTTATTTTTCAGAAAATCACATTCGTTACTGTTCAAAAACTCTATAGTTTATCCCACTGTAATGTGGAAGTGCACTTTCATTGATTCACTCATTCTCTCTTTTTGAAAAGTCTCACGAGTTGTAAAAGAGTTAACCATTACCAACTCACATTCGTTCTAGGGTTGTTGTTTTCTATAACACGTTTATAGTGCCATTTGACTTCGAAAACACCAAAATGAAGTGTTTTGTATGATTGCTTCGTGACCAACCAAAATTTACGTTTTTTTTTATTTTTCAGAAAATCACATTCGTTTGTGTTCAAAAACTCTATAGTTTAACCCACTGTAATGTGGAAGTGCCCTTTCATCGATTCACTCATTCTCTTTTTTTTTTTTAAAAGTCTCAATAGTTTCAAAAGCGTTAACCATTACCAATTCACATTCGTTCTAGGGTTGTTGTTTTCTATAACACGTTTATAGTGTCATTTAACCTCGAAAATACCAAAATGAAGTTTTTTGTAGGTTTGGTTGGTGACTAAGCAAAAATTACGTTTTGTTTATTTTTCAGAAAATCACATTTGTTAGTGTTCAAAAACTCTATAGTTTATCTCACTGTAATGTGGACGTGCACTTTCATCGATTCACTCATTCTCTCTTTTTGAAAAGTCTCACGAGTTGCAAAAGAGTTAACCATTACCAATTCACATTTGTTCTAGGGTTGTTGTTTTCTATAACACGTTTATAGTGTCATTTAACCTCGAAAATACCAAAATGAAGTTTTTTGTAGGGTTGCTTGGTGACAAAGCAAACTCTACGTTTTGTTTATTTTTTAGAAAATCACATTTGTTAGTGTTCAATAACTCTATAGTTTATCCCACTGTAATATGGAAGTGCACTTTCATCGATTCACTCATTCTATCTTTTTGAAAAGTCTCAATAGTTTCAAAAGAGTTAACCATTACCAATTCACATTCGTTCTAGGGTTGTTGTTTTCTATAACACGTTTATAGTGTCATTTAACCTTGAAAATACCAAAATGAAGTTTTTTGTAGGTTTGGTTGGTGACCAAGCAAACATTACGTTTTGTTTATTTTTCAGAAAATCACATTCGTTAGTGTTCAAAAACTCTATAGTTTATCCCACTGTAATGTGGAAATGCACTTTCATCGATTCACTCATTCCTCTTTTTGAAAAGTCTCACGAGTTGCAAAAGAGTTAACCATTACCAACTCACATTCGTTCTAGGGTTGTTGTTTTCTATAACACGTTTATAGTGCCATTTGACTTCGAAAACACCAAAATGAAGTGTTTTGTAGGATTGCTTCGTGACCAACCAAACTTTACGTTTTTTTTATTTTTCAGAAAATCACATTCGTTTGTGTTCAAAAACACTATAGTTTAACCCACTGTAATGTGGAAGTGCCCTTTCATCGATTCACTCATTCTCTTTTTTTTTTTTGAAAAGTCTCAATAGTTTCAAAAGAGTTAACCATTACCAATTCACATTCGTTCTAGGGTTGTTGTTTTCTATAACACGTTTATAGTGTCATTTAACCTCGAAAATACCAAAATGAAGTTTTTTGTAGGTTTGGTTGGTGACCAAGCAAACATTACGTTTTGTTTATTTTTCAGAAAATCACATTTGTTAGTGTTAAAAAACTCTATAGTTTATCTCACTGTAATGTGGACGTGCACTTTCATCGATTCACTCATTCTTTTTTTTTTTTTTTGAAAAGTCTCAATAGTTTCAAAATAGTTAACCATTACCAATTCTCATTCGTTCTAGGGTTGTTGTTTTCTATAACACTATTATAGTGTCATTTAACCTCGAAAATACCAAAATGAAGTTTTTTGTAAGTTTTGTTGGAGACCAAGTAGACTTTACGTTTTGTTTTTTTTTCAGAAAATCACATTCGTTACTGTTCAAAAACTCTATAGTTTATCCCACTGTAATGTGGAAGTGCACTTTCATTGATTCACTCATTCTCTCTTTTTGAAAAGTCTCACGAGTTGTAAAAGAGTTAACCATTACCAACTCACATTCGTTCTAGGGTTGTTGTTTTCTATAACACGTTTATAGTGCCATTTGACTTCGAAAACACCAAAATGAAGTGTTTTGTAGGATTGCTTCGTGACCAACCAAACTTTACGTTTTTTTTATTTTTCAGAAAATCACATTCGTTAGTGTTCAAAAACTCTATAGTTTAACGCACTGTAATGTGGAAGTGCCCTTTCATCGATTCACTCATTCTCTTTTTTTTTTTGAAAACTCTCAATAGTTTCAAAAGAGTTAACCATTACCAATTCACATTCGTTCTAGGGTTGTTGTTTTCTATAACACTATTATAGTGTCATTTAACCTCGAAAATACCAAAATGAAGTTTTTTGTAAGTTTGGTTGGAGACCAAGCAGACTTTACGTTTTGTTTTTTTTTTCAGAAAATCACATTCGTTACTGTTCAAAAACTCTATAGTTTATCCCACTGTAATGTGGAAGTGCCCTTTCATCGATTCACTCATTCTCTCTTTTTTTTTGAAAAGTCTCAATAGTTTCAAAATAGTTAACCATTACCAATTCACATTCGTTCTAGGGTTGTTGATTTCTATAACACGTTTATAGTGTCATTTAACCTCGAAAATACCAAAATGATGTTTTTTGTAAGTTTGGTTGGAGACCAAGTAGACTTTACGTTTTGTTTATTTTTCAGAAAATCACATTCGTTACTGTTCAAAAACTCTATAGTTTATCCCACTGTAATGTGGAAGTGCACTTTCATTGATTCACTCATTCTCTCTTTTTGAAAAGTCTCACGAGTTGTAAAAGAGTTAACCATTACCAACTCACATTCGTTCTAGGGTTGTTGTTTTCTATAACACGTTTATAATGCCATTTGACTTCGAAAACACCAAAATGAAGTGTTTTGTATGATTGCTTCGTGACCAACCAAAATTTACGTTTTTTTTTTTTTTTCAGAAAATCACATTCGTTTGTGTTCAAAAACTCTATAGTTTAACCCACTGTAATGTGGAAGTGCCCTTTCATCGATTCACTCATTCTCTTTTTTTTTTTTAAAAGTCTCAATAGTTTCAAAAGCGTTAACCATTACCAATTCACATTCGTTCTAGGGTTGTTGTTTTCTATAACACGTTTATAGTGTCATTTAACCTCGAAAATACCAAAATGAAGTTTTTTGTAGGTTTGGTTGGTGACCAAGCAAAAATTACGTTTTGTTTATTTTTCAGAAAATCACATTTGTTAGTGTTCAAAAACTCTATAGTTTATCTCACTGTAATGTGGACGTGCACTTTCATCGATTCACTCATTCTCTCTTTTTGAAAAGTCTCACGAGTTGCAAAAGAGTTAACCATTACCAATTCACATTTGTTCTAGGGTTGTTGTTTTCTATAACACGTTTATAGTGTCATTTAACCTCGAAAATACCAAAATGAAGTTTTTTGTAGGGTTGCTTGGTGACAAAGCAAACTCAACGTTTTGTTTATTTTTTAGAAAATCACATTCGTTAATGTTAAAAAACTCTATAGTTTATCCCACTGTAATATGGAAGTGCACTTTCATCGATTCACTCATTCTATCTTTTTGAAAAGTCGCAATAGTTTCAAAAGAGTTAACCATTACCAATTCACATTCATTCTAGGGTTGTTGTTTTCTATAACACGTTTATAGTGTCATTTAACCTCGAAAATACCAAAATGAAGTTTTTTGTAAGTTTGGTTGGAGACCAAGCAGACTTTACGTTTTGTTTATTTTTCAGAAAATCACATTCGTCACTGTTCAAAAACTCTATAGTTTATCCCACTGTAATGTGGAAGTGCACTTTCATTGATTCACTCATTCTCTCTTTTTGAAAAGTCTCACGAGTTGTAAAATAGTTAACCATTACCAACTCACATTCGTTCTAGGGTTGTTGTTTTCTATAACACGTTTATAGTGCCATTTGACTTCGAAAACACCGAAATGAAGTGTTTTGTAGGATTGTTTCGTGACCAACCAAACTTTACGTTTTTTTTATTTTTCAGAAAATCACATTCGTTTGTGTTCAAAAACACTATAGTTTAACCCACTGTAATGTGGAAGTGCCCTTTCATCGATTCACTCATTCTCTTTTTTTTTTTGAAAAGTCTCAATAGTTTCAAAAGAGTTAACCATTACCAATTCACATTCGTTCTAGGGTTGTTGTTTTCTATAACACGTTTATAGTGTCATTTAACCTCGAAAATACCAAAATGAAGTTTTTTGTAGGTTTGGTTGGTGACCAAGCAAACATTACGTTTTGTTTATTTTTCAGAAAATCACATTTGTTAGTGTTCAAAAACTCTATAGTTTATCTCACTGTAATGTGGACGTGCACTTTCATCGATTCACTCATTCTCTCTTTTTGAAAAGTCTCACGAGTTGCAAAAGAGTTAACCATTACCAATTCACATTTTTTCTAGGGTTGTTGTTTTCTATAACACGTTTATAGTGTCATTTAACCTCGAAAATACCAAAATGAAGTTTTTTGTAGGGTTGCTTGGTGACAAAGCAAACTCTACGTTTTGTTTATTTTTTAGAAAATCACATTTGTTAGTGTTCAAAAACTCTATAGTTTATCCCACTGTAATATGGAAGTGCACTTTCATCGATTCACTCATTCTATCTTTTTGAAAAGTCTCAATAGTTTCAAAAGAGTTAACCATTACCAATTCACATTTGTTCTAGGGTTGTTGTTTTCTATAACACGTTTATAGTGTCATTTAACCTTGAAAATACCAAAATGAAGTTTTTTGTAGGTTTGGTTGGTGACCAAGCAAACATTACGTTTTGTTTATTTTTCAGAAAATCACATTCGTTAGTGTTCAAAAACTCTATAGTTTATCCCACTGTAATGTGGAAATGCACTTTCATCGATTCACTCATTCCTCTTTTTGAAAAGTCTCACGAGTTGCAAAAGAGTTAACCATTACCAACTCACATTCGTTCTAGGGTTGTTGTTTTCTATAACACGTTTATAGTGCCATTTGACTTCGAAAACACCAAAATGAAGTGTTTTGTAGGATTGCTTCGTGACCAACCAAACTTTACGTTTTTTTTATTTTTCAGAAAATCACATTCGTTTGTGTTCAAAAACTCTATAGTTTAACCCACTGTAATGTGGAAGTGCCCTTTCATCGATTCACTCATTCTCTTTTTTTTTTTTGAAAAGTCTCAATAGTTTCAAAAGAGTTAACCATTACCAATTCACATTCGTTCTAGGGTTGTTGTTTTCTATAACACGTTTATAGTGCCATTTAACCTCGAAAATACCAAAATGAAGTTTTTTGTAGGTTTTCTTGGTGACCAAGCAAACTTTAAGTTTTGTTTATTTTTCAGAAAATCACATTCGTTAGTGTTCAAAAACTCTATAGTTTATCCCACTGTAATGTGGAAGTGCACTTTCATCGATTCACTCATTCTTTTTTTTTTTTTGAAAAGTCTCAATAGTTTCAAAATAGTTAACCATTACCAATTCTCATTCGTTCTAGGTTTGTTGTTTTCTATAACACTATTATAGTGTCATTTAACCTCGAAAATACCAAAATGAAGTTTTTTGTAAGTTTTGTTGGAGACCAAGTAGACTTTACGTTTTGTTTTTTTTTCAGAAAATCACATTCGTTACTGTTCAAAAACTCTATAGTTTATCCCACTGTAATGTGGAAGTGCACTTTCATTGATTCACTCATTCTCTCTTTTTGAAAAGTCTCACGAGTTGTAAAAGAGTTAACCATTACCAACTCACATTCGTTCTAGGGTTGTTGTTTTCTATAACACGTTTATAGTGCCATTTGACTTCGAAAACACCAAAATGAAGTGTTTTGTAGGATTGCTTCGTGACCAACCAAACTTTACGTTTTTTTTTTTTTTCAGAAAATCACATTCGTTTGTGTTCAAAAACTCTATAGTTTAACCCACTGTAATGTGGAAGTGCCCTTTCATCGATTCACTCATTCTCTTTTTTTTTTTGAAAAGTCTCAATAGTTTCAAAAGAGTTAACCATTACCAATTCACATTCGTTCTAGGGTTGTTGTTTTCTATAACACGTTTATAGTGTCATTTAACCTCGAAAATACCAAAATGAAGTTTTTTGTAGGTTTGGTTGGTGACCAAGCAAACATTACGTTTTGTTTATTTTTCAGAAAATCACATTTGTTAGTGTTCAAAAACTCTATAGTTTATCTCACTGTAATGTGGACGTGCACTTTCATCGATTCACTCATTCTCTCTTTTTGAAAAGTCTCACGAGTTGCAAAAGAGTTAACCATTACCAATTCACATTTGTTCTAGGGTTGTTGTTTTCTATAACACGTTTATAGTGCCATTTAACCTCGAAAATACCAAAATGAAGTTTTTTGTAGGGTTGCTTGGTGACAAAGCAAACTCTACGTTTTGTTTATTTTTTAGAAAATCACATTCGTTAGTGTTCAAAAACTCTATAGTTTATCCCACTGTAATATGGAAGTGCACTTTCATCGATTCACTCATTCTATCTTTTTGAAAAGTCTCAATAGTTTCAAAAGAGTTAACCATTACCAATTCACATTCGTTCTAGGGTTGTTGTTTTCTATAACACGTTTATAGTGTCATTTAACCTTGAAAATACCAAAATGAAGTTTTTTGTAGGTTTGGTTGGTGACCAAGCAAACATTACGTTTTGTTTATTTTTCAGAAAATCACATTCGTTAGTGTTCAAAAACTCTATAGTTTATCCCACTGGAATGTGGAAATGCACTGTCATCGATTCACTCATTCCTCTTTTTGAAAAGTCTCACGAGTTGCAAAAGAGTTAACCATTACTAACTCACATTCGTTCTATGGTTGTTGTTTTCTATAACACGTTTATAGTGCCATTTGACTTCGAAAATACCGAAATGAAGTGTTTTGTAGGATTGCTTCGTGACCAAGCAAACTTTACGTTTTTTTTATTTTTCAGAAAATCACATTCGTTAGTGTTCAAAACTCTATAGTTTATCCCACTGTAATGTGGAAGTGCACTTTCATCGATTCACTTATTCTCTCTTTTTGAAAAGTCTCACGAGTTGCAAAAGAGTTAACCATTACCAATTAACATTCGTTCTAGGGTTGTTGTTTTCTATAACACGTTTATAGTGTCATTTAACCTCGAAAATACCAAAATGAAGTTTTTTGTAGGTGTTCTTGGTGACAAAGCAAACTTTACGTTTTGTTTATTTTTCAGAAAATCACATTCGTTAGTGTTCAAAAACTCTATAGTTTATCCCATTGTAATGTGGAAGTGCACTTTCATCTATTCACTCATTCTCTCTTTTTGAAAAGTCTCACGAGTTGCAAAAGAGTTAACCATTACCAATTCACATTCGTTCTAGGGTTGTTGTTTTCTATAACACGTTTATAGTGTCATTTAACCTTGAAA
Source organism: Galeopsis tetrahit (assembly GCA_963675135.1). NCBI lineage: Eukaryota > Viridiplantae > Streptophyta > Magnoliopsida > Lamiales > Lamiaceae > Galeopsis > Galeopsis tetrahit. The sequence continues at coordinate 40,733,888 of OY776122.1, forward strand.
ATACCAAAATGAAGTTTTTTGTAGGTTTTGTTGGTGACCAAGCAAACTTTACCTTTTGTTTATTTTTCAGAAAATCACATTCGTTAGTGTTCAAAAACTCTATAGTTTATCCCACTGTAATGTGGAAGTGCACTTTCATCGATTCACTCATTCTCTCTTTTTGAAAAGTCTCACGAGTTGCAAAAGAGTTAACCATTACCAATTCACATTCGTTCTAGGGTTGTTGTTTTCTATAACACGTTTATAGTGTCATTTAACCTAGAAAATACCAAAATGAAGTTTTTTGTAAGTTTGGTTGGTGACCAAGCAAACTTTACGTTTTGTTTATTTTTCAGAAAATCACATTCGTTAGTGTTTAAAAACTCTATAGCTTATCCCACTGTAATGTGGAAGTGCACTTTCATTGATTCACTCATTCTCTCTTTTTGAAAAGTCTCACGAGTTGTAAAAGAGTTAACCATTACCAACTCACATTCGTTCTAGGATTGTTGTTTTCTATAACACGTTTATAGTGTCATTTGACTTCGAAAACACCAAAATGAAGTGTTTTGTAGGATTGCTTCGTGACCAACCAAACTTTACGTTTTTTTTATTTTTCAGAAAATCACATTCGTTTGTGTTCAAAAACTCTATAGTTTATCTCACTGTAATGTGGACGTGCACTTTCATCGATTCACTCATTCTCTCTTTTTGAAAAGTCTCACGAGTTGCAAAAGAGTTAACCATTACCAATTCACATTTGTTCTAGGGTTGTTGTTTTCTATAACACGTTTATAGTGCCATTTAACCTCGAAAATACCAAAATGAAGTTTTTTGTAGGGTTGCTTGGTGACAAAGCAAACTCTACGTTTTGTTTATTTTTTAGAAAATCACATTCGTTAGTGTTCAAAAACTCTATAGTTTATCCCACTGTAATATGGAAGTGCACTTTCATCGATTCACTCATTCTATCTTTTTGAAAAGTCTCAATAGTTTCAAAAGAGTTAACCATTACCAATTCACATTCGTTCTAGGGTTGTTGTTTTCTATAACACGTTTATAGTGTCATTTAACCTTGAAAATACCAAAATGAAGTTTTTTGTAGGTTTGGTTGGTGACCAAGCAAACATTACGTTTTGTTTATTTTTCAGAAAATCACATTCGTTAGTGTTCAAAAACTCTATAGTTTATCCCACTGGAATGTGGAAATGCACTGTCATCGATTCACTCATTCCTCTTTTTGAAAAGTCTCACGAGTTGCAAAAGAGTTAACCATTACTAACTCACATTCGTTCTATGGTTGTTGTTTTCTATAACACGTTTATAGTGCCATTTGACTTCGAAAATACCGAAATGAAGTGTTTTGTAGGATTGCTTCGTGACCAAGCAAACTTTACGTTTTTTTTATTTTTCAGAAAATCACATTCGTTAGTGTTCAAAACTCTATAGTTTATCCCACTGTAATGTGGAAGTGCACTTTCATCGATTCACTTATTCTCTCTTTTTGAAAAGTCTCACGAGTTGCAAAAGAGTTAACCATTACCAATTAACATTCGTTCTAGGGTTGTTGTTTTCTATAACACGTTTATAGTGTCATTTAACCTCGAAAATACCAAAATGAAGTTTTTTGTAGGTGTTCTTGGTGACAAAGCAAACTTTACGTTTTGTTTATTTTTCAGAAAATCACATTCGTTAGTGTTCAAAAACTCTATAGTTTATCCCATTGTAATGTGGAAGTGCACTTTCATCTATTCACTCATTCTCTCTTTTTGAAAAGTCTCACGAGTTGCAAAAGAGTTAACCATTACCAATTCACATTCGTTCTAGGGTTGTTGTTTTCTATAACACGTTTATAGTGTCATTTAACCTTGAAAATACCAAAATGAAGTTTTTTGTAGGTTTTGTTGGTGACCAAGCAAACTTTACGTTTTGTTTATTTTTCAGAAAATCACATTCGTTAGTGTTCAAAAACTCTATAGTTTATCCCACTGTAATGTGGAAGTGCACTTTCATCGATTCACTCATTCTCTCTTTTTGAAAAGTCTCACGAGTTGCAAAAGAGTTAACCATTACCAATTCACATTCGTTCTAGGGTTGTTGTTTTCTATAACACGTTTATAGTGTCATTTAACCTAGAAAATACCAAAATGAAGTTTTTTGTAAGTTTGGTTGGTGACCAAGCAAACTTTACGTTTTGTTTATTTTTCAGAAAATCACATTCGTTAGTGTTTAAAAACTCTATAGCTTATCCCACTGTAATGTGGAAGTGCACTTTCATTGATTCACTCATTCTCTCTTTTTGAAAAGTCTCACGAGTTGTAAAAGAGTTAACCATTACCAACTCACATTCGTTCTAGGATTGTTGTTTTCTATAACACGTTTATAGTGTCATTTGACTTCGAAAACACCAAAATGAAGTGTTTTGTAGGATTGCTTCGTGACCAACCAAACTTTACGTTTTTTTTATTTTTCAGAAAATCACATTCGTTTGTGTTCAAAAACTCTATAGTGTAACCCACTGTAATGTGGAAGTGCCCTTTCATCGATTCACTCATTCTCTCTTTTTTTTTCAAAAGTCTCAATAGTTTCAAAAGAGTTAACCATTACCAATTTAAATTCGTTCTAGGGTTGTTGTTTTCTATAACACGTTTATAGTGTCATTTAACCTCGAAAATTCCAAAATGAAGTTTTTTGTAGGTTTGGTTGGTGACCAAGCAAACATTACGTTTTGTTTATTTTTCAGAAAATCACATTTGTTAGTGTTCAAAAACTCTATAGTTTATCTCACTGTAATGTGGAAGTGCAGTTTCATCGATTCACTCATTCTCTCTTTTTGAAAAGTCTCACGAGTTGCAAAAGACTTAACCATTACCAATTCACATTCGTTCTAGGGTTGTTGTTTTCTATAACACGTTTATAGTGCCATTTAACCTCGAAAATACCAAAATGAAGTTTTTTGTAGGGTTGCTTGGTGACAAAGCAAACTCTACGTTTTGTTTATTTTTTAGAAAATCACATTCGTTAGTGTTCAAAAACTCTATAGTTTATCCCACTGTAATATGGAAGTGCACTTTCATCGTTCTCTCTTTTTGAAAAGTCTCGATAGTTTCAAAAGAGTTAACCATTACCAATTCACATTCGTTCTAGGGTTGTTGTTTTCTATAACACGTTTATAGTGTCATTTAACCTTGAAAATACCAAAATGAAGTTTTTTGTAGGTTTGGTTGGTGACCAAGCAAACTTTACGTTTTGTTTATTTTTCAGAAAATCACATTCGTTAGTGTTCAAAAACTCTATAGTTTATCCCACTGTAATGTGGAAGTGCACTTTCATCGATTCACTCATTCCTCTTTTTGAAAAGTCTCACGAGTTGCAAAAGAGTTAACCATTACCAACTCACATTCGTTCTATGGTTGTTGTTTTCTATAACATGTTTATAGTGCCATTTGACTTCGAAAATACCGAAATGAAGTGTTTTGTAGGAATGCTTCGTGACCAAGCAAACTTTACGTTTTTTTTTATTTTTCAGAAAATCACATTCGTTAGTGTTCAAAAACTCTATAGTTTATCCCACTGTAATGTGGAAGTGCACTTTCATCGATTCGCTTCTTCTCTCTTTTTGAAAAGTCTCACGAGTTGCAAAAGAGTTAACCATTACCAACTCACATTCGTTCTATGGTTGTTCTTTTCTATAACACGTTTATAGTGACATTTGACTTCGAAAATACCAAAATGAAGTGTTTTGTAGGATTGCTTCGTGAACAAGCAAACTTTACGTTTTTTTTATTTTTCAGAAAATCACATTCGTTAGTGTTCAAAAACTCTATAGTTTATCCCACTGTAATGTGGAAGTGCACTTTAATCGATTCACTCATTCTCTCTTTTTGAAAAGTCTCACGAGTTGCAAAAGAGTTAACCATTACCAACTCACATTCGTTCTATGGTTGTTGTTTTCTATAACACGTTTATAGTGTCATTTGACTTCGAAAATACCAAAATGAAGTGTTTTGTAGGATTGCTTCGTGACCAAGCAAACTTTACGTTTTTTTTATTTTTCAGAACATTACATTCGTGAGTGTTCAAAAACTCTATAGTTTATCCCACTGTAATGTGGAAGTGCACTTTCATCGATTCACTCATTCTCTCTTTTTGAAAAGTCTCACGAGTTGCAAAAGAGTTAACCATTACCAACTCACATTCGTTCTATGGTTGTTGTTTTCTATAACACGTTTATAGTGCCACTTGACTTCGAAAATACCGAAATGAAGTGTTTTGTAGGAATGCTTCGTGACCAAGCAAACTTTACGTTTTTTTTATTTTTCAGAAAATCACATTCGTTAGTGTTCAAAAACTCTATAGTTTATCCCACTGTAATGTGGAAGTGCACTTTCATCGATTCGCTTCTTCTCTCTTTTTGAAAAGTCTCACGAGTTGCAAAAGAGTTAACCATTACCAATTCACATTCGTTCTATGGTTGTTCTTTTCTATAACACGTTTATAGTGACATTTGACTTCGAAAATACCAAAATGAAGTGTTTTGTAGGATTGCTTCGTGAACAAGCAAACTTTACGTTTTTTTTATTTTTCAGAAAATCACATTTGTTAGTGTTCAAAAACTCTATAGTTTATCCCACTGTAATGTGGAAGTGCACTTTAATCGATTCACTCATTCTCTCTTTTTGAAAAGTCTCACGAGTTGCAAAAGAGTTAACCATTACCAACTCACATTCGTTCTATGGTTGTTGTTTTCTATAACACGTTTATAGTGCCATTTGACTTCGAAAATACCAAAATGAAGTGTTTTGTAGGATTGCTTCGTGACCAAGCAAACTTTACGTTTTTTTTATTTTTCAGAACATTACATTCGTTAGTGTTCAAAAACTCTATAGTTTATCCCACTGTAATGTGGAAGTGCACTTTCATCGATTCACTCATTCTCTCTTTTTGAAAAGTCTCACGAGTTGCAAAAGAGTTAACCATTACCAACTCACATTCGTTCTATGGTTGTTGTTTTCTATAACACGTTTATAGTGCCACTTGACTTCGAAAATACCGAAATGAAGTGTTTTGTAGGAATGCTTCGTGACCAAGCAAACTTTACGTTTTTTTTATTTTTCAGAAAATCACATTCGTTAGTGTTCAAAAACTCTATAGTTTATCCCACTGTAATGTGGAAGTGCACTTTCATCGATTCGCTTCTTCTCTCTTTTTGAAAAGTCTCACGAGTTGCAAAAGAGTTAACCATTACCAATTCACATTCGTTCTAGGGTTGTTGTTTTCTATAACACGTTTATAGTTCCATTTAACCTCGAAAATACCGAAATGAAGTTTTTTGTAGGTTTGGTTGGTGACCAAGCAAACTTTACGTTTTGTTTATTTTTCAGAAAATCACATTCGTTAGTGTTCAAAAACTCTATAGTTTATCCCACTGTAATGTGGAAGTGCACTTTCATCGATTCACTCATTCCTCTTTTTGAAAAGTCTCACGAGTTGCAAAAGAGTTAACCATTACCAACTCACATTCGTTCTATGGTTGTTGTTTTCTATAACATGTTTATAGTGCCATTTGACTTCGAAAATACCGAAATGAAGTGTTTTGTAGGAATGCTTCGTGACCAAGCAAACTTTACGTTTTTTTTTATTTTTCAGAAAATCACATTCGTTAGTGTTCAAAAACTCTATAGTTTATCCCACTGTAATGTGGAAGTGCACTTTCATCGATTCGCTTCTTCTCTCTTTTTGAAAAGTCTCACGAGTTGCAAAAGAGTTAACCATTACCAACTCACATTCGTTCTATGGTTGTTCTTTTCTATAACACGTTTATAGTGACATTTGACTTCGAAAATACCAAAATGAAGTGTTTTGTAGGATTGCTTCGTGAACAAGCAAACTTTACGTTTTTTTTATTTTTCAGAAAATCACATTCGTTAGTGTTCAAAAACTCTATAGTTTATCCCACTGTAATGTGGAAGTGCACTTTAATCGATTCACTCATTCTCTCTTTTTGAAAAGTCTCACGAGTTGCAAAAGAGTTAACCATTACCAACTCACATTCGTTCTATGGTTGTTGTTTTCTATAACACGTTTATAGTGTCATTTGACTTCGAAAATACCAAAATGAAGTGTTTTGTAGGATTGCTTCGTGACCAAGCAAACTTTACGTTTTTTTTATTTTTCAGAACATTACATTCGTGAGTGTTCAAAAACTCTATAGTTTATCCCACTGTAATGTGGAAGTGCACTTTCATCGATTCACTCATTCTCTCTTTTTGAAAAGTCTCACGAGTTGCAAAAGAGTTAACCATTACCAACTCACATTCGTTCTATGGTTGTTGTTTTCTATAACACGTTTATAGTGCCACTTGACTTCGAAAATACCGAAATGAAGTGTTTTGTAGGAATGCTTCGTGACCAAGCAAACTTTACGTTTTTTTTATTTTTCAGAAAATCACATTCGTTAGTGTTCAAAAACTCTATAGTTTATCCCACTGTAATGTGGAAGTGCACTTTCATCGATTCGCTTCTTCTCTCTTTTTGAAAAGTCTCACGAGTTGCAAAAGAGTTAACCATTACCAATTCACATTCGTTCTATGGTTGTTCTTTTCTATAACACGTTTATAGTGACATTTGACTTCGAAAATACCAAAATGAAGTGTTTTGTAGGATTGCTTCGTGAACAAGCAAACTTTACGTTTTTTTTATTTTTCAGAAAATCACATTTGTTAGTGTTCAAAAACTCTATAGTTTATCCCACTGTAATGTGGAAGTGCACTTTAATCGATTCACTCATTCTCTCTTTTTGAAAAGTCTCACGAGTTGCAAAAGAGTTAACCATTACCAACTCACATTCGTTCTATGGTTGTTGTTTTCTATAACACGTTTATAGTGCCATTTGACTTCGAAAATACCAAAATGAAGTGTTTTGTAGGATTGCTTCGTGACCAAGCAAACTTTACGTTTTTTTTATTTTTCAGAACATTACATTCGTTAGTGTTCAAAAACTCTATAGTTTATCCCACTGTAATGTGGAAGTGCACTTTCATCGATTCACTCATTCTCTCTTTTTGAAAAGTCTCACGAGTTGCAAAAGAGTTAACCATTACCAACTCACATTCGTTCTATGGTTGTTGTTTTCTATAACACGTTTATAGTGCCACTTGACTTCGAAAATACCGAAATGAAGTGTTTTGTAGGAATGCTTCGTGACCAAGCAAACTTTACGTTTTTTTTATTTTTCAGAAAATCACATTCGTTAGTGTTCAAAAACTCTATAGTTTATCCCACTGTAATGTGGAAGTGCACTTTCATCGATTCGCTTCTTCTCTCTTTTTGAAAAGTCTCACGAGTTGCAAAAGAGTTAACCATTACCAATTCACATTCGTTCTAGGGTTGTTGTTTTCTATAACACGTTTATAGTTCCATTTAACCTCGAAAATACCGAAATGAAGTTTTTTGTAGGTTTTTTGGTAACAAAACAAACTTTACGTTTTGTTTATTTTTCAGAAAATCACATTCGTTAGTATTCAAAAACTCTATAGTGTATCCCATTGTAATGTGGAAGTGCACTTTCATCGATTCACTCATTCTCTCTTTTTGAAAAGTCTCACGAGTTGTAAAAGAGTTAACCATTACCAACTCACATTCGTTCTATGGTTGTTGTTTTCTATAACACGTTTATAGTGACATTTGACTTCGAAAATACCAAAATGAAGTGTTTTGAAGGATTGCTTCGTGAACAAGCAAACTTTACGTTTTTTTATTTTTCAGAAAATCACATTCGTTAGTGTTCAAAAACTCTATAGTTTATCCCACTGTAATGTGGAAGTGCACTTTCATCGATTCACTCATTCTCTCTTTTTGAAAAGTCTCACGAGTTGCAAAAGAGTTAACCATTACCAACTCACATTCGTTCTATGATTGTTGTTTTCTATAACACGTTTATAGTGCCATTTGACTTCGAAAAAACCAAAATGAAGTGTTTTGTAGGATTGCTTCGTGAACAAGCAAACTTTACGTTTTTTTTATTTTTCAGAAAATCACATTCGTTAGAGTTCAAAAACTCTATAGTTTATCCCACTGTAATGTGGAAGTGCACTTTCATCTATTCACTTATTCTCTCTTTTTTAAAAGTCTCACGAGTTGCAAAAGAGTTAACAATTACCAATTCACATTCGTTCTAGGGTTGTTGTTTTCTATAACACGTTTATAGTGCCATTTAACCTCGAAAATACCAAAATGAAATTTTTTGTAGGTTTCCTTGGTGACAAAGCAAACTTTACGTTTTCTTTATTTTTCAGAAAATCACATTCGTTAGTGTTCAAAAACTCTATAGTTTATCCCACTGTAATGTGGAAGTGCACTTTAATCGATTCACTCATTCTCTCTTTTTGAAAAGTCTCACGAGTTGCAAAAGAGTTAACCATTACCAACTCACATTCGTTCTATGGTTGTTGTTTTCTATAACACGTTTATAGTGCCATTTGACTTCGAAAATACCAAAATGAAGTGTTTTGTAGGATTGCTTCGTGACCAAGCAAACTTTACGTTTTTTTTATTTTTCAGAACATTACATTCGTTAGTGTTCAAAAACTCTATAGTTTATCCCACTGTAATGTGGAAGTGCACTTTCATCGATTCACTCATTCTCTCTTTTTGAAAAGTCTCACGAGTTGCAAAAGAGTTAACCATTACCAACTCACATTCGTTCTATGGTTGTTGTTTTCTATAACACGTTTATAGTGCCATTTGACTTCGGAAAAACCAAAATGAAGTGTTTTGTAGGATTGCTTCGTGAACAAGCAAACTTTACGTTTTTTTTATTTTTCAGAAAATCACATTCGTTAGAGATCAAAAACTCTATAGTTTATCCCACTGTAATGTGGAAGTGCACTTTCATCTATTCACTTATTCTCTCTTTTTTAAAAGTCTCACGAGTTGCAAAAGAGTTAACAATTACCAATTCACATTCGTTCTAGGGTTGTTGTTTTCTATAACACGTTTATAGTGCCATTTAACCTCGAAAATACCAAAATGAAGTTTTTTGTAGGTTTCCTTGGTGACAAAGCAAACTTTACGTTTTCTTTATTTTTCAGAAAATCACATTCGTTAGTGTTCAAAAACTCTATAGTTTATTCCACTGTAATGTGGAAGTGCACTTTAATCGATTCACTCATTCTCTCTTTTTGAAAAGTCTCACGAGTTGCAAAAGAGTTAACCATTACCAACTCACATTCGTTCTATGGTTGTTGTTTTCTATAACACGTTTATAGTGCCATTTGACTTCGAAAATACCAAAATGAAGTGTTTTGTAGGATTGCTTCGTGACCAAGCAAACTTTACGTTTTTTTTATTTTTCAGAACATTACATTCGTTAGTGTTCAAAAACTCTATAGTTTATCCCACTGTAATGTGGAAGTGCACTTTCATCGATTCACTCATTCTCTCTTTATGAAAAGTCTCACGAGTTGCAAAAGAGTTAACCATTACCAACTCACATTCGTTCTATGGTTGTTGTTTTCTATAACACGTTTATAGTGCCACTTGACTTCGAAAATACCGAAATGAAGTGTTTTGTAGGAATGCTTCGTGACCAAGCAAACTTTACGTTTTTTTTATTTTTCAGAAAATCACATTCGTTAGTGTTCAAAAACTCTATAGTTTATCCCACTGTAATGTGGAAGTGCACTTTCATCGATTCGCTTCTTCTCTCTTTTTGAAAAGTCTCACGAGTTGCAAAAGAGTTAACCATTACCAATTCACATTCGTTCTAGGGTTGTTGTTTTCTATAACACGTTTATAGTTCCATTTAACCTCGAAAATACCGAAATGAAGTTTTTTGTAGGTTTTTTGGTAACAAAACAAACTTTACGTTTTGTTTATTTTTCAGAAAATCACATTCGTTAGTATTCAAAAACTCTATAGTGTATCCCATTGTAATGTGGAAGTGCACTTTCATCGATTCACTCATTCTCTGTTTTTGAAAAGTCTCACGAGTTGTAAAAGAGTTAACCATTACCAACTCACATTCGTTCTATGGTTGTTGTTTTCTATAACACGTTTATAGTGACATTTGACTTCGAAAATACCAAAATGAAGTGTTTTGAAGGATTGCTTCGTGAACAAGCAAACTTTACCTTTTTTTTATTTTTCAGAAAATCACATTCGTTAGTGTTCAAAAACTCTATAGTTTATCCCACTGTAATGTGGAAGTGCACTTTCATCGATTCACTCATTCTCTCTTTTTGAAAAGTCTCACGAGTTGCAAAAGAGTTAACCATTACCAACTCACATTCGTTCTATGATTGTTGTTTTCTATAACACGTTTATAGTGCCATTTGACTTCGAAAAAACCAAAATGAAGTGTTTTGTAGGATTGCTTCGTGAACAAGCAAACTTTACGTTTTTTTTATTTTTCAGAAAATCACATTCGTTAGAGTTCAAAAACTCTATAGTTTATCCCACTGTAATGTGGAAGTGCACTTTCATCTATTCACTTATTCTCTCTTTTTTAAAAGTCTCACGAGTTGCAAAAGAGTTAACAATTACCAATTCACATTCGTTCTAGGGTTGTTGTTTTCTATAACACGTTTATAGTGCCATTTAACCTCGAAAATACCAAAATGAAGTTTTTTGTAGGTTTCCTTGGTGACAAAGCAAACTTTACGTTTTCTTTATTTTTCAGAAAATCACATTCGTTAGTGTTCAAAAACTCTATAGTTTATCCCACTGTAATGTGGAAGTGCACTTTAATCGATTCACTCATTCTCTCTTTTTGAAAAGTCTCACGAGTTGCAAAAGAGTTAACCATTACCAACTCACATTCGTTCTATGGTTGTTGTTTTCTATAACACGTTTATAGTGCCATTTGACTTCGAAAATACCCAAATGAAGTGTTTTGTAGGATTGCTTCGTGACCAAGCAAACTTTACGTTTTTTTATTTTTCAGAACATTACATTCGTTAGTGTTCAAAAACTCTATAGTTTATCCCACTGTAATGTGGAAGTGCACTTTCATCGATTCACTCATTCTCTCTTTTTGAAAAGTCTCACGAGTTGCAAAAGAGTTAACCATTACCAACTCACATTCGTTCTATGGTTGTTGTTTTCTATAACACGTTTATAGTGCCATTTGACTTCGAAAAAACCAAAATGAAGTGTTTTGTAGGATTGCTTCGTGAACAAGCAAACTTTACGTTTTTTTTATTTTTCAGAAAATCACATTCGTTAGAGTTCAAAAACTCTATAGTTTATCCCACTGTAATGTGGAAGTGCACTTTCATCTATTCACTTATTCTCTCTTTTTTAAAAGTCTCACGAGTTGCAAAAGAGTTAACAATTACCAATTCACATTCGTTCTAGGGTTGTTGTTTTCTATAACACGTTTATAGTGCCATTTAACCTCGAAAATACCAAAATGAAGTTTTTTGTAGGTTTCCTTGGTGACAAAGCAAACTTTACGTTTTCTTTATTTTTCAGAAAATCACATTCGTTAGTGTTCAAAAACTCTATAGTTTATCCCACTGTAATGTGGAAGTGCACTTTAATCGATTCACTCATTCTCTCTTTTTGAAAAGTCTCACGAGTTGCAAAAGAGTTAACCATTACCAACTCACATTCGTTCTATGGTTGTTGTTTTCTATAACACGTTTATAGTGCCATTTGACTTCGAAAAAACCAAAATGAAGTGTTTTGTAGGATTGCTTTGTGACCAAGCAAACTTTACGTTTTGTTTATTTTTCAGAAAATCACATTCGTTAGTATTCAAAAACTCTATAGTGTATCCCATTGTAATGTGGAAGTGCACTTTCATCGATTCACTCATTCTCTCTTTTTGAAAAGTCTCACGAGTTGCAAAAGACTTAACCATTACCAACTCACATTCGTTCTATGGTTGTTGTTTTCTATAACACGTTTATAGTGACATTTGACTTCGAAAATACCAAAATGAAGTTGTTTGTTGGATTGCTTCGTGAACAAGCAAACTTTACGTTTTTTTTATTTTTCAGAAAATCACATTCGTTAGTGTTCAAAAACTCTATAGTTTATCCCACTGTAATGTGGAAGTGCACTTTCATCGATTCACTCATTCTCTCTTTTTGAAAAGTCTCACGAGTTGCAAAAGAGTTAACCATTACCAACTCACATTCGTTCTATGGTTGTTGTTTTCTATAACACGTTTATAGTGCCATTTGACTTCGAAAAAACCAAAAAGAAGTGTTTTGTAGGATTTCTTCGTGAACAAGCAAACTTTACATTTTTTTTATTTTTCAGAAAATCACATTCGTTAGTGTTCAAAAACTCTATAGTTTATCCCACTGTAATGTGGAAGTGCACTTTCATCGATTCACTCATTCTCTCTTTTTGAAAAGTCTCACGAGTTGCAAAAGAGTTAACCATTACCAACTCACATTCGTTCTATGGTTGTTGTTTTCTATAACACGTTTATAGTGCCATTTGACTTCGAAAAAACCAAAATGAAGTGTTTTGTAGGATTTCTTCGTGAACAAGCAAACTTTACATTTTTTTTATTTTTCAGAAAATCACATTCGTTAGAGTTCAATAACTCTATAGTTTATCCCACTGTAATGTGGAAGTGCACTTTCATCTATTCACTTATTCTCTCTTTTTTAAAAGTCTCACGAGTTGCAAAAGAGTTAACCATTACCAACTCACATTCGTTCTATGGTTGTTGTTTTCTATAACACGTTTATAGTGCCATTTGACTTCGAAAAAACCAAAATGAAGTGTTTTGTAGGATTTCTTCGTGAACAAGCAAACTTTACATTTTTTTTATTTTTCAGAAAATCACATTCGTTAGAGTTCAATAACTCTATAGTTTATCCCACTGTAATGTGGAAGTGCACTTTCATCGATTCACTCATTCTCTCTTTTTGAAAAGTCTCACGAGTTGCAAAAGAGTTAACCATTACCAACTCACATTCGTTCTATGGTTGTTGTTTTCTATAACACGTTTATAGTGCCATTTGACTTCGAAAAAACCAAAATGAAGTGTTTTGTAGGATTTCTTCGTGAACAAGCAAACTTTACATTTTTTTTATTTTTCAGAAAATCACATTCGTTAGAGTTCAATAACTCTATAGTTTATCCCACTGTAATGTGGAAGTGCACTTTCATCTATTCACTTATTCTCTCTTTTTTAAAAGTCTCACGAGTTGCAAAAGAGTTAACAATTACCAATTCACATTCATTCTAGGGTTGTTGTTTTCTATAACACGTTTATAGTTGCCATTTAACCTCGAAAATACCAAAATGAAGTTTTTTGTAGGTTTCCTTGGTGACAAAGCAAACTTTACGTTTTCTTTATTTTTAAGAAAATCACATTCGTTAGTGTTCAAAAACTCTATAGTTTATCCCACTGTAATGTGGAAGTGCACTTTAATCGATTCACTCATTCTCTCTTTTTGAAAAGTCTCACGAGTTGCAAAAGAGTTAACCATTACCAACTCACATTCGTTCTATGGTTGTTGTTTTCTATAACACGTTTATAGTGCCATTTGACTTCGAAAATACCAAAATGAAGTGTTTTGTAGGATTGCTTCCTGACCAAGCAAACTTTACGTTTTTTTTATTTTTCAGAACATTACATTCGTTAGTGTTCAAAAACTCTATAGTTTATCCCACTGTAATGTGGAAGTGCACTTTCATCGATTCACTCATTCTCTATTTTTGAAAAGTCTCACGAGTTGCAAAAGAGTTAACCATTACCAACTCACATTCGTTCTATGGTTGTTGTTTTCTATAACACGTTTATAGTGCCATTTGACTAAGAAAATACCAAAATGAAGTGTTTTGTAGGATTGCTTCGTGACCAAGCAAACTTTACGTTTTTTTATTTTTCAGAAAATTACATTCGTTAGTGTTCAAAAACTTTATAGTTTATCCCACTGTAATGTGGAAGTGCACTTTCATCGATTCACTTATTCTCTCTTTTTGAAAAGTCTCACTAGTTGCAAAAGAGTTAACCATTACCAATTCACATTCGTTCTATGGTTGTTGTTTTCTATAACACGTTTATAGTGCCATTTAACCTCGAAAATACAAAAATGAAGTTTTTTTTAGGTTTGCTTGGTGACCAAGCAAACTTTAAGTTTTGTTTATTTTTCAGAAAATCACATTCGTTAGTGTTCAAAAACTCTATAGTTTATCCCACTGTAATGTGGAAGTGCACTTTCATCGATTCACTCATTCTCTGTTTTTGAAAAGGCTCACGAGTTGCAAAAGAGTTAACCATTACCAATTAACATTCGTTATAGGGTTGTTGTTTTCTATAACACGTTTATAGTGTCATTTAACCTTGAAAATACCAAAATGAAGTTTTTTGTAGGTTTGGTTGGTGACCAAGCAAACTTTACGTTTTGTTTATTTTTCAGAAAATCACATTCCTTACTGTTCAAAAACTCTATAGTTTATCCCACGGTAATGTGGAAGTACACTTTCATCGATTCACTCATTCTCTCTTTTTGAAAAGTCTCAATAGTTTCAAAAGAGTTAACCATTACCAATTCACATTCGTTCTAGGGTTGTTGTTTTCTATAACACGTTTATAGTGTCATTTAACCTTGAAAATACCAAAATGAAGTTTTTTGTAGGTTTGGTTGGTGACCAAGCAAACTTTACGTTTTGTTTATTTTTCAGAAAATCACATTCGTTAGTGTTCAAAAACTCTATAGTTTATCCCACTTTAATGTGGAAGTGCACTTTCATCGATTCACTCATTCTCTCTTTTTGAAAAGTCTCATGAGTTGCAAAAGAGTTAACCATTACCAATTCACATTCGTTCTAGGGTTGTTGTTTTCTATAACACGTTTATAGTGTCATTTAACCTTGAAAATACCAAAGTGAAGTTTTTTGTAGGTTTGGTTGGTGACCAAGCAAACTTTACGTTTTGTTTATTTTTCAGAAAATCACATTTGTTAGTGTTCAAAAACTCTATAGTTTATCCCACTGTAATGTGGAAGTGCACTTTCATCGATTCACTCATTCCTCTTTTTGAAAAGTCTCACGAGTTGCAAAAGAGTTAACCATTACCAACTCACATTCGTTCTATGGTTGTTGTTTTCTATAACACGTTTATAGTGCCATTTGACTTCGAAAATACCGAAATGAAGTGTTTTGTAGGAATGCTTCGTGACCAAGCAAACTTTACGTTTTTTTTATTTTTCAAAAAATCACATTCGTTAGTGTTCAAAAACTCTATAGTTTATCGCACTGTAATGTGGAAGTGCAGTTTCATCGATTAGCTTATTCTATCTTTTTAAAAAGTCTCGCGAGTTGCAAAAGAGTTAACCATTACCAACTCACATTCGTTCTATGGTTGTTGTTTTCTATAACACGTTTATAGTGACATTTGACTTCGAAAATACCAAAATGAAGTTGTTTGTAGGATTGCTTCGTGAACAAGCAAACTTTACGTTTTTTTTATTTTTCAGAAAATCACATTCGTTAGTGTTCAAAAACTCTATAGTTTATCCCACTGTAATGTGGAAGTGCACTTTCATCGATTCACTCATTCTCTCTTTTTGAAAAGTCTCACGAGTTGCAAAAGAGTTAACAATTACCAACTCACATTCGTTCTATGGTTGTTGTTTTCTATAACACGTTTATAGTGCCATTTGACTTCGAAAAAACCAAAATGAAGTGTTTTGTAGGATTGCTTCGTGAACAAGCAAACTTTACGTTTTTTTTATTTTTCAGAAAATCACATTCGTTAGAGTTCAAAAACTCTATAGTTTATCCCACTGTAATGTGGAAGTGCACTTTCATCTATTCACTTATTCTCTCTTTTTTAAAAGTCTCACGAGTTGCAAAAGAGTTAACAATTACCAATTCACATTCGTTCTAGGGTTGTTGTTTTCTATAACACGTTTATAGTGCCATTTAACCTCGAAAATACCAAAATGAAGTTTTTTGTAGGTTTCCTTGGTGACAAAGCAAACTTTACGTTTTCTTTATTTTTCAGAAAATCACATTCGTTAGTGTTCAAAAACTCTATAGTTTATCCCACTGTAATGTGGAAGTGCACTTTCATCGATTCACTCATTCTCTCTTTTTGAAAAGTCTCACGAGTTGCAAAAGAGTTAACCATTACCAACTCACATTCGTTCTATGGTTGTTGTTTTCTATAACACGTTTATAGTGCCATTTGACTTCGAAAAAACCAAAATGAAGTGTTTTGTAGGATTGCTTCGTGAACAAGCAAACTTTACGTTTTTTTTATTTTTCAGAAAATCACATTCGTTAGAGTTCAAAAACTCTATAGTTTATCCCACTGTAATGTGAAAGTGCACTTTCATCTATTCACTTATTCTCTCTTTTTTAAAAGTCTCACGAGTTGCAAAAGAGTTAACAATTACCAATTCACATTCGTTCTAGGGTTGTTGTTTTCTATAACACGTTTATAGTGCCATTTAACCTCGAAAATACCAAAATGAAGTTTTTTGTAGGTTTCCTTGGTGACAAAGCAAACTTTACGTTTTCTTTATTTTTCAGAAAATCACATTCGTTAGTGTTCAAAAACTCTATAGTTTATCCCACTGTAATGTGGAAGTGCACTTTAATCGATTCACTCATTCTCTCTTTTTGAAAAGTCTCACGAGTTGCAAAAGAGTTAACCATTACCAACTCACATTCGTTCTATGGTTGTTGTTTTTTATAACACGTTTATAGTGCCATTTGACTTCGAAAATACCAAAATGAAGTGTTTTGTAGGATTGCTTCGTGACCAAGCAAACTTTACGTTTTTTTTATTTTTCAGAACATTACATTCGTTAGTGTTCAAAAACTCTATAGTTTATCCCACTGTAATGTGGAAGTGCACTTTCATCGATTCACTCATTCTCTCTTTTTGAAAAGTCTCACGAGTTGCAAAAGAGTTAACCATTACCAACTCACATTCGTTCTATGGTTGTTGTTTTCTATAACACGTTTATAGTGCCATTTGACTAAGAAAATACCAAAATGAAGTGTTTTGTAGGATTGCTTCGTGACCAAGCAAACTTTACGTTTTGTTTATTTTTCAGAAAATCACATTCGTTAGTATTCAAAAACTCTATAGTGTATCCCATTGTAATGTGGAAGTGCACTTTCATCGATTCACTCATTCTCTCTTTTTGAAAAGTCTCACGAGTTGCAAAAGACTTAACCATTACCAACTCACACTCGTTCTATGGTTGTTGTTTTCTATAACACGTTTATAGTGACATTTGACTTCGAAAATACCAAAATGAAGTTGTTTGTAGGATTGCTTCGTGAACAAGCAAACTTTACGTTTTTTTTATTTTTCAGAAAATCACATTCGTTAGTGTTCAAAAACTCTATAGTTTATCCCACTGTAATGTGGAAGTGCACTTTCATCGATTCACTCATTCTCTCTTTTTGAAAAGTCTCACGAGTTGCAAAGGAGTTAACCATTACCAACTCACATTCGTTCTATGGTTGTTGTTTTCTATAACACGTTTATAGTGCCATTTGACTTCGAAAAAACCAAAATGAAGTGTTTTGTAGGATTGCTTCGTGAACAAGCAAACTTTACGTTTTTTTTATTTTTCAGAAAATCACATTCGTTAGAGTTCAAAAACTCTATAGTTTATCCCACTGTAATGTGGAAGTGCACTTTCATCTATTCACTTATTCTCTCTTTTTTAAAAGTCTCACGAGTTGCAAAAGAGTTAACCATTACCAATTCACATTCGTTCTAGGGTTGTTGTTTTCTATAATACGTTTATAGTGCCATTTAACCTCGAAAATACCAAAATGAAGTTTTTTGTAGGTTTCCTTGGTGACAAAGCAAACTTTACGTTTTCTTTATTTTTCAGAAAATCACATTCGTTAGTGTTCAAAAACTCTATAGTTTATCCCACTGTAATGTGGAAGTGCACTTTAATCGATTCACTCATTCTCTCTTTTTGAAAACTCTCACGAGTTGCAAAAGAGTTAACCATTACCAACTCACATTCGTTCTATGGTTGTTGTTTTCTATAACACGTTTATAGTGCCATTTGACTTCGAAAATACCAAAATGAAGTGTTTTGTAGGATTGCTTCCTGACCAAGCAAACTTTACATTTTTTTTATTTTTCAGAACATTACATTCGTTAGTGTTCAAAAACTCTATAGTTTATCCCACTGTAATGTGGAAGTGCACTTTCATCGATTCACTCATTCTCTCTTTTTGAAAAGTCTCACGAGTTGCAAAAGAGTTAACCATTACAAACTCACATTCGTTCTATGGTTGTTGTTTTCTATAACACGTTTATAGTGCCATTTGACTAAGAAAATACCAAAATGAAGTGTTTTGTAGGATTGCTTCGTGACCAAGCAAACTTTAAGTTTTGTTTATTTTTCAGAAAATCACATTCGTTAGTGTTCAAAAACTCTATAGTTTATCCCACTGTAATGTGGAAGTGCACTTTCATCGATTCACTCATTCTCTGTTTTTGAAAAGGCTCACGAGTTGCAAAAGAGTTAACCATTACCAATTCACATTCGTTATAGGGTTGTTGTTTTCTATAACACGTTTATAGTGTCATTTAACCTTGAAAATACCAAAATGAAGTTTTTTGTAGGTTTGGTTGGTGACCAAGCAAACTTTACGTTTTGTTTATTTTTCAGAAAATCACATTCCTTACTGTTCAAAAACTCTATAGTTTATCCCACGGTAATGTGGAAGTACACTTTCATCGATTCACACATTCTCTCTTTTTGAAAAGTCTCAATAGTTTCAAAAGAGTTATCCATTACCAATTCACATTCGTTCTACGGTTGTTGTTTTCTATAACACGTTTATAGTGTCATTTAACCTTGAAAATACCAAAATGAAGTTTTTTGTAGGATTGCTTCGTGAACAAGCAAACTTTACGTTTTTTTTATTTTTCAAAAAATCACATTCGTTAGAGTTCAAAAACTCTATAGTTTATCCCACTGTAATGTGGAAGTGCACTTTCATCTATTCACTTATTCTCTCTTTTTTAAAAGTCTCACGAGTTGCAAAAGAGTTAACCATTACCAACTCACATTCGTTCTATGGTTGTTGTTTTCTATAACACGTTTATAGTGCCATTTGACTAAGAAAATACCAAAATGAAGTGTTTTGTAGGATTGCTTCGTGACCAAGCAAACTTTACGTTTTGTTTATTTTTCAGAAAATCACATTCGTTAGTATTCAAAAACTCTATAGTGTATCCCATTGTAATGTGGAAGTGCACTTTCATCGATTCACTCATTCTCTCTTTTTGAAAAGTCTCACGAGTTGCAAAAGACTTAACCATTACCAACTCACATTCGTTCTATGGTTGTTGTTTTCTATAACACGTTTATAGTGACATTTGACTTCGAAAATACCAAAATGAAGTTGTTTGTAGGATTGCTTCGTGAACAAGCAAACTTTACGTTTTTTTTATTTTTCAGAAAATCACATTCGTTAGTATTCAAAAACTCTATAGTGTATCCCATTGTAATGTGGAAGTGCACTTTCATCGATTCACTCATTCTCTCTTTTTGAAAAGTCTCACGAGTTGCAAAAGACTTAACCATTACCAACTCACATTCGTTCTATGGTTGTTGTTTTCTATAACACGTTTATAGTGACATTTGACTTCGAAAATACCAAAATGAAGTTGTTTGTAGGATTGCTTCGTGAACAAGCAAACTTTACGTTTTTTTTATTTTTCAGAAAATCACATTCGTTAGTGTTCAAAAACTCTATAGTTTATCCCACTGTAATGTGGAAGTGCACTTTCATCGATTCACTCATTCTCTCTTTTTGAAAAGTCTCACGAGTTGCAAAAGAGTTAACCATTACCAACTCACATTCGTTCTATGGTTGTTGTTTTCTATAACACGTTTATAGTGCCATTTGACTTCGAAAAAACCAAAATGAAGTGTTTTGTAGGATTGCTTCGTGAACAAGCAAACTTTACGTTTTTTTTTTTTTCAGAAAATCACATTCGTTAGAGTTCAAAAACTCTATAGTTTATCCCACTGTAATGTGGAAGTGCACTTTCATCTATTCACTTATTCTCTCTTTTTTAAAAGTCTCACAAGTTGCAAAAGAGTTAACCATTACCAATTCACATTCGTTCTAGGGTTGTTGTTTTCTATAATACGTTTATAGTGCCATTTAACCTCGAAAATACCAAAATGAAGTTTTTTGTAGGTTTCCTTGGTGACAAAGCAAACTTTACGTTTTCTTTATTTTTCAGAAAATCACATTCGTTAGTGTTCAAAAACTCTATAGTTTATCCCACTGTAATGTGGAAGTGCACTTTCATCGATTCACTCATTCTCTCTTTTTGAAAAGTCTCATGAGTTGCAAAAGAGATAACCATTACCAATTCACATTCGTTCTAGGGTTGTTGTTTTCTATAACACGTTTATAGTGTCATTTAACCTTGAAAATACCAAAGTGAAGTTTTTTGTAGGTTTGGTTGGTGACCAAGCAAACTTTACGTTTTGTTTATTTTTCAGAAAATCACATTTGTTAGTGTTCAAAAACTCTATAGTTTATCCCACTGTAATGTGGAAGTGCACTTTAATCGATTCACTCATTCTCTCTTTTTGAAAAGTCTCACGAGTTGCAAAAGAGTTAACCATTACCAACTCACATTCGTTCTATGGTTGTTGTTTTCTATAACACGTTTATAGTGACATTTGACTTCGAAAAAACCAAAATGAAGTGTTTTGTAGGATTGCTTCGTGAACAAGCAAACTTTACGTTTTTTTTATTTTTCATAAAATCACATTCGTTAGAGTTCAAAAACTCTATAGTTTATCCCACTGTAATGTGGAAGTGCACTTTCATCTATTCACTTATTCTCTCTTTTTTAAAAGTCTCACGAGTTGCAAAAGAGTTAACAATTACCAATTCACATTCGTTCTAGGGTTGTTGTTTTCTATAACACGTTTAGAGTGACATTTGACTTCGAAAAAACCAAAATGAAGTGTTTTGTAGGATTGCTTCGTGAACAAGCAAACTTTACGTTTTTTTTATTTTTCATAAAATCACATTCGTTAGAGTTCAAAAACTCTATAGTTTATCCCACTGTAATGTGGAAGTGCACTTTCATCGATTAGCTTATTCTCTCTTTTTAAAAAGTCTCGCGAGTTGCAAAAGAGTTAACCATTACCAACTCCCATTCGTTCTATGGTTGTTGTTTTCTATAACACGTTTATAGTGACATTTGACTTCGAAAAAACCAAAATGAAGTGTTTTGTAGGATTGCTTCGTGAACAAGCAAACTTTACGTTTTTTTTATTTTTCATAAAATCACATTCGTTAGAGTTCAAAAACTCTATAGTTTATCCCACTGTAATGTGGAAGTGCACTTTCATCTATTCACTTATTCTCTCTTTTTTAAAAGTCTCACGAGTTGCAAAAGAGTTAACAATTACCAATTCACATTCGTTCTAGGGTTGTTGTTTTCTATAACACGTTTATAGTGCCATTTAACCTCGAAAATACCAAAATTAAGTTTTTTGTAGGTTTCCTTGGTGACAAAGCAAACTTTACGTTTTCTTTATTTTTCAGAAAATCACATTCGTTAGTGTTCAAAAACTCTATAGTTTATCCCACTGTAATGTGGAAGTGCACTTTCATCGATTCACTCATTCTCTCTTTTTGAAAAGTCTCACGAGTTGCAAAAGAGTTAACCATTACCAACTCACATTCGTTCTATGGTTGTTGTTTTCTATAACACGTTTATAGTGCCATTTGACTTCGAAAAAACCAAAATGAAGTGTTTTGTAGGATTGCTTCGTGAACAAGCAAACTTTACGTTTTTTTTATTTTTCAGAAAATCACATTCGTTAGAGTTCAAAAACTCTATAGTTTATCCCACTGTAATGTGGAAGTGCACTTTCATCTATTCACTTATTCTCTCTTTTTTAAAAGTCTCACGAGTTGCAAAAGAGTTAACAATTACCAATTCACATTCGTTCTAGGGTTGTTGTTTTCTATAACACGTTTATAGTGCCATTTAACCTCGAAAATACCAAAATGAAGTTTTTTGTAGGTTTCCTTGGTGACAAAGCAAACTTTACGTTTTCTTTATTTTTCAGAAAATCACATTCGTTAGTGTTCAAAAACTCTATAGTTTATCCCACTGTAATGTGGAAGTGCACTTTAATCGATTCACTCATTCTCTCTTTTTGAAAAGTCTCACGAGTTGCAAAAGAGTTAACCATTACCAACTCACATTCGTTCTATGGTTGTTGTTTTCTATAACACGTTTATAGTGCCATTTGACTTCGAAAATACCAAAATGAAGTGTTTTGTAGGTTTGCTTCCTGACCAAGCAAACTTTACGTTTTTTTTATTTTTCAGAACATTACATTCGTTAGTGTTCAAAAACTCTATAGTTTATCCCACTGTAATGTGGAAGTGCACTTTCATCTATTCACTTATTCTCTCTTTTTTAAAAGTCTCACGAGTTGCAAAAGAGTTAACAATTACCAATTCACATTCGTTCTAGGGTTGTTGTTTTCTATAACACGTTTATAGTGCCATTTAACCTCGAAAATACCAAAATGAAGTTTTTTGTAGGTTTCCTTGGTGACAAAGCAAACTTTACGTTTTCTTTATTTTTCAGAAAATCACATTCGTTAGTGTTCAAAAACTCTATAGTTTATCCCACTGTAATGTGGAAGTGCACTTTAATCGATTCACTCATTCTCTCTTTTTGAAAAGTCTCACGAGTTGCAAAAGAGTTAACCATTACCAACTCACATTCGTTCTATGGTTGTTGTTTTTTATAACACGTTTATAGTGCCATTTGACTTCGAAAATACCAAAATGAAGTGTTTTGTAGGATTGCTTCGTGACCAAGCAAACTTTACGTTTTTTTTATTTTTCAGAACATTACATTCGTTAGTGTTCAAAAACTCTATAGTTTATCCCACTGTAATGTGGAAGTGCACTTTCATCGATTCACTCATTCTCTCTTTTTGAAAAGTCTCACGAGTTGCAAAAGAGTTAACCATTACCAACTCACATTCGTTCTATGGTTGTTGTTTTCTATAACACGTTTATAGTGCCATTTGACTAAGAAAATACCAAAATGAAGTGTTTTGTAGGATTGCTTCGTGACCAAGCAAACTTTACGTTTTGTTTATTTTTCAGAAAATCACATTCGTTAGTATTCAAAAACTCTATAGTGTATCCCATTGTAATGTGGAAGTGCACTTTCATCGATTCACTCATTCTCTCTTTTTGAAAAGTCTCACGAGTTGCAAAAGACTTAACCATTACCAACTCACATTCGTTCTATGGTTGTTGTTTTCTATAACACGTTTATAGTGACATTTGACTTCGAAAATACCAAAATGACGTTGTTTGTAGGATTGCTTCGTGAACAAGCAAACTTTACGTTTTTTTTATTTTTCAGAAAATCACATTCGTTAGTGTTCAAAAACTCTATAGTTTATCCCACTGTAATGTGGAAGTGCACTTTCATCGATTCACTCATTCTCTCTTTTTGAAAAGTCTCACGAGTTGCAAAGGAGTTAACCATTACCAACTCACATTCGTTCTATGGTTGTTGTTTTCTATAACACGTTTATAGTGCCATTTGACTTCGAAAAAACCAAAATGAAGTGTTTTGTAGGATTGCTTCGTGAACAAGCAAACTTTACGTTTTTTTTATTTTTCAGAAAATCACATTCGTTAGAGTTCAAAAACTCTATAGTTTATCCCACTGTAATGTGGAAGTGCACTTTCATCTATTCACTTATTCTCTCTTTTTTAAAAGTCTCACGAGTTGCAAAAGAGTTAACCATTACAAATTCACATTCGTTCTAGGGTTGTTGTTTTCTATAATACGTTTATAGTGCCATTTATCCTCGAAAATACCAAAATGAAGTTTTTTGTAGGTTTCCTTGGTGACAAAGCAAACTTTACGTTTTCTTTATTTTTCAGAAAATCACATTCGTTAGTGTTCAAAAACTCTATAGTTTATCCCACTGTAATGTGGAAGTGCACTTTAATCGATTCACTCATTCTCTCTTTTTGAAAAGTCTCACGAGTTGCAAAAGAGTTAACCATTACCAACTCACATTCGTTCTATGGTTGTTGTTTTCTATAACACGTTTATAGTGCCATTTGACTTCGAAAATACCAAAATGAAGTGTTTTGTAGGATTGCTTCCTGACCAAGCAAACTTTACGTTTTTTTTATTTTTCAGAACATTACATTCGTTAGTGTTCAAAAACTCTATAGTTTATCCCACTGTAATGTGGAAGTGCACTTTCATCGATTCACTCATTCTCTCTTTTTGAAAAGTCTCACGAGTTGCAAAAGAGTTAACCATTACAAACTCACATTCGTTCTATGGTTGTTGTTTTCTATAACACGTTTATAGTGCCATTTGACTAAGAAAATACCAAAATGAAGTGTTTTGTAGGATTGCTTCGTGACCAAGCAAACTTTACGTTTTTTTATTTTTCAGAAAATCACATTCGTTAGTGTTCAAAAACTCTATAGTTTATCCCACTGTAATGTGGAAGTGCACTTTAATCGATTCACTCATTCTCTCTTTTTGAAAAGTCTCACGAGTTGCAAAAGAGTTAACCATTACCAACTCACATTCGTTCTATGGTTGTTGTTTTTTATAACACGTTTATAGTGCCATTTGACTTCGAAAATACCAAAATGAAGTGTTTTGTAGGATTGCTTCGTGACCAAGCAAACTTTACGTTTTTTTTATTTTTCAGAACATTACATTCGTTAGTGTTCAAAAACTCTATAGTTTATCCCACTGTAATGTGGAAGTGCACTTTCATCGATTCACTCATTCTCTCTTTTTGAAAAGTCTCACGAGTTGCAAAAGAGTTAACCATTACCAACTCACATTCGTTATAGGGTTGTTGTTTTCTATAACACGTTTATAGTGCCATTTAACCTTGAAAATACCAAAATGAAGTTTTTTGTAGGTTTGGTTGGTGACCAAGCAAACTTTACGTTTTGTTTATTTTTCAGAAAATCACATTCCTTAGTGTTCAAAAACTCTATAGTTTATCCCACGGTAATGTGGAAGTACACTTTCATCGATTCACACATTCTCTCTTTTTGAAAAGTCTCAATAGTTTCAAAAGAGTTATCCATTACCAATTCACATTCGTTCTACGGTTGTTGTTTTCTATAACACGTTTATAGTGTCATTTAACCTTGAAAATACCAAAATGAAGTTTTTTGTAGGTTTGGTTGGTGACCAAGCAAACTTTACGTTTTGTTTATTTTTCAGAAAATCACATTCATTAGTGTTCAAAAACTCTATAGTTTATCCCACTGTAATGTGGAAGTGCACTTTCATCGATTCACTCATTCTCTCTTTTTGAAAAGTCTCACGAGTTGCAAAGGAGTTAACCATTACCAACTCACATTCGTTCTATGGTTGTTGTTTTCTATAACACGTTTATAGTGCCATTTGACTTCGAAAAAACCAAAATGAAGTGTTTTGTAGGATTGCTTCGTGAACAAGCAAACTTTACGTTTTTTTTATTTTTCAGAAAATCACATTCGTTAGAGTTCAAAAACTCTATAGTTTATCCCACTGTAATGTGGAAGTGCACTTTCATCTATTCACTTATTCTCTCTTTTTTAAAAGTCTCACGAGTTGCAAAAGAGTTAACCATTACAAATTCACATTCGTTCTAGGGTTGTTGTTTTCTATAATACGTTTATAGTGCCATTTATCCTCGAAAATACCAAAATGAAGTTTTTTGTAGGTTTCCTTGGTGACAAAGCAAACTTTACGTTTTCTTTATTTTTCAGAAAATCACATTCGTTAGTGTTCAAAAACTCTATAGTTTATCCCACTGTAATGTGGAAGTGCACTTTAATCGATTCACTCATTCTCTCTTTTTGAAAAGTCTCACGAGTTGCAAAAGAGTTAACCATTACCAACTCACATTCGTTCTATGGTTGTTGTTTTCTATAACACGTTTATAGTGCCATTTGACTTCGAAAATACCAAAATGAAGTGTTTTGTAGGATTGCTTCCTGACCAAGCAAACTTTACGTTTTTTTTATTTTTCAGAACATTACATTCGTTAGTGTTCAAAAACTCTATAGTTTATCCCACTGTAATGTGGAAGTGCACTTTCATCGATTCACTCATTCTCTCTTTTTGAAAAGTCTCACGAGTTGCAAAAGAGTTAACCATTACAAACTCACATTCGTTCTATGGTTGTTGTTTTCTATAACACGTTTATAGTGCCATTTGACTAAGAAAATACCAAAATGAAGTGTTTTGTAGGATTGCTTCGTGACCAAGCAAACTTTACGTTTTTTTATTTTTCAGAAAATTACATTCGTTAGTGTTCAAAAACTTTATAGTTTATCCCACTGTAATGTGGAAGTGCACTTTCATCGATTCACTTATTCTCTCTTTTTGAAAAGTCTCACGAGTTGCAAAAGAGTTAACCATTACCAATTCACATTCGTTCTATGGTTGTTGTTTTCTATAACACGTTTATAGTGCCATTTAACCTCGAAAATACAAAAATGAAGTTTTTTTTAGGTTTGCTTGGTGACCAAGCAAACTTTAAGTTTTGTTTATTTTTCAGAAAATCACATTCGTTAGTGTTCAAAAACTCTATAGTTTATCCCAGTGTAATGTGGAAGTGCACTTTCATCGATTCACTCATTCTCTGTTTTTGAAAAGGCTCACGAGTTGCAAAAGAGTTAACCATTACCAATTCACATTCGTTATAGGGTTGTTGTTTTCTATAACACGTTTATAATGTCATTTAACCTTGAAAATACCAAAATGAAGTTTTTTGTAGGTTTGGTTGGTGACCAAGCAAACTTTACGTTTTGTTTATTTTTCAGAAAATCACATTCCTTAGTGTTCAAAAACTCTATAGTTTATCCCACGGTAATGTGGAAGTACACTTTCATCGATTCACACATTCTCTCTTTTTGAAAAGTCTCAATAGTTTCAAAAGAGTTATCAATTACCAATTCACATTCGTTCTACGGTTGTTGTTTTCTATAACACGTTTATAGTGTCATTTAACCTTGAAAATACCAAAATGAAGTTTTTTGTAGGTTTGGTTGGTGACCAAGCAAACTTTACGTTTTGTTTATTTTTCAGAAAATCACATTCATTAGTGTTCAAAAACTCTATAGTTTATCCCACTGTAATGTGGAAGTGCACTTTCATCGATTCACTCATTCTCTCTTTTTGAAAAGTCTCACGAGTTGCAAAAGAGTTAACCATTACCAACTCACATTCGTTCTATGGTTGTTGTTTTCTATAACACGTTTATAGTGCCATTTGACTTCAAAAAACCAAAATGAAGTGTTTTGTAGGATTGCTTCGTGAACAAGCAAACTTTACGTTTTTTTTATTTTTCAAAAAATCACATTCGTTAGAGTTCAAAAACTCTATAGTTTATCCCACTGTAATGTGGAAGTGCACTTTCATCTATTCACTTATTCTCTCTTTTTTAAAAGTCTCACGAGTTCCAAAAGAGTTAACCATTACCAACTCACATTCGTTCTATGGTTGTTGTTTTCTATAACACGTTTATAGTGCCATTTGACTAAGAAAATACCAAAATGAAGTGTTTTGTAGGATTGCTTCGTGACCAAGCAAACTTTACGTTTTGTTTATTTTTCAGAAAATCACATTCGTTAGTATTCAAAAACTCTATAGTGTATCCCATTGTAATGTGGAAGTGCACTTTCATCGATTCACTCATTCTCTCTTTTTGAAAAGTCTCACGAGTTGCAAAAGACTTAACCATTACCAACTCACATTCGTTCTATGGTTGTTGTTTTCTATAACACGTTTATAGTGACATTTGACTTCGAAAATACCAAAATGAAGTTGTTTGTAGGATTGCTTCGTGAACAAGCAAACTTTACGTTTTTTTTATTTTTCAGAAAATCACATTCGTTAGTGTTCAAAAACTCTATAGTTTATCCCACTGTAATGTGGAAGTGCACTTTCATCGATTCACTCATTCTCTCTTTTTGAAAAGTCTCACGAGTTGCAAAAGAGTTAACCATTACCAACTCACATTCGTTCTATGGTTGTTGTTTTCTATAACACGTTTATAGTGACATTTGACTTCGAAAATACCAAAATGAAGTTGTTTGTAGGATTGCTTCGTGAACAAGCAAACTTTACGTTTTTTTTATTTTTCAGAAAATCACATTCGTTAGTGTTCAAAAACTCTATAGTTTATCCCACTGTAATGTGGAAGTGCACTTTCATCGATTCACTCATTCTCTCTTTTTGAAAAGTCTCACGAGTTGCAAAAGAGTTAACCATTACCAACTCACATTCGTTCTATGGTTGTTGTTTTCTATAACACGTTTATAGTGCCATTTGACTTCGAAAAAACCAAAATGAAGTGTTTTGTAGGATTGCTTCGTGAACAAGCAAACTTTACGTTTTTTTTATTTTTCAGAAAATCACATTCGTTAGAGTTCAAAAACTCTATAGTTTATCCCACTGTAATGTGGAAGTGCACTTTCATCTATTCACTTATTCTCTCTTTTTTAAAAGTCTCACGAGTTGCAAAAGAGTTAACCATTACCAATTCACATTCGTTCTAGGGTTGTTGTTTTCTATAATACGTTTATAGTGCCATTTAACCTCGAAAATACCAAAATGAAGTTTTTTGTAGGTTTCCTTGGTGACAAAGCAAACTTTACGTTTTCTTTATTTTTCAGAAAATCACATTCGTTAGTGTTCAAAAACTCTATAGTTTATCCCACTGTAATGTGGAAGTGCACTTTCATCGATTCACTCATTCTCTCTTTTTGAAAAGTCTCATGAGTTGCAAAAGAGTTAACCATTACCAATTCACATTCGTTCTAGGGTTGTTGTTTTCTATAACACGTTTATAGTGTCATTTAACCTTGAAAATACCAAAGTGAAGTTTTTTGTAGGTTTGGTTGGTGACCAAGCAAACTTTACGTTTTGTTTATTTTTTAGAAAATCACATTTGTTAGTGTTCAAAAACTCTATAGTTTATCCCACTGTAATGTGGAAGTGCACTTTCATCGATTCACTCATTCCTCTTTTTGAAAAGTCTCACGAGTTGCAAAAGAGTTAACCATTACCAACTCACATTCGTTCTATGGTTGTTGTTTTCTATAACACGTTTATAGTGCCACTTGACTTCGAAAATACCGAAATGAAGTGTTTTGTAGGAATGCTTCGTGACCAAGCAAACTTTACGTTTTTTTTATTTTTCAAAAAATCACATTCGTTAGTGTTCAAAAACTCTATAGTTTATCCCACTGTAATGTGGAAGTGCACTTTCATCGATTAGCTTATTCTATCTTTTTAAAAAGTCTCGCGAGTTGCAAAAGAGTTAACCATTACCAACTCACATTCGTTCTATGGTTGTTGTTTTCTATAACACGTTTATAGTGACATTTGACTTCGAAAATACCAAAATGAAGTTGTTTGTAGGATTGCTTCGTGAACAAGCAAACTTTACGTTTTTTTTATTTTTCAGAAAATCACATTCGTTAGTGTTCAAAAACTCTATAGTTTATCCCACTGTAATGTGGAAGTGCACTTTCATCGATTCACTCATTCTCTCTTTTTGAAAAGTCTCACGAGTTGCAAAAGAGTTAACCATTACCAACTCACATTCGTTCTATGGTTGTTGTTTTCTATAACACGTTTATAGTGCCATTTGACTTCGAAAAAACCAAAATGAAGTGTTTTGTAGGATTGCTTCGTGAACAAGCAAACTTTACGTTTTTTTTATTTTTCAGAAAATCACATTCGTTAGAGTTCAAAAACTCTATAGTTTATCCCACTGTAATGTGGAAGTGCACTTTCATCTATTCACTTATTCTCTCTTTTTTAAAAGTCTCACGAGTTGCAAAAGAGTTAACAATTACCAATTCACATTCGTTCTAGGGTTGTTGTTTTCTATAACACGTTTATAGTGCCATTTAACCTCGAAAATACCAAAATTAAGTTTTTTGTAGGTTTCCTTGGTGACAAAGCAAACTTTACGTTTTCTTTATTTTTCAGAAAATCACATTCGTTAGTGTTCAAAAACTCTATAGTTTATCCCACTGTAATGTGGAAGTGCACTTTCATCGATTCACTCATTCTCTCTTTTTGAAAAGTCTCACGAGTTGCAAAAGAGTTAACCATTACCAACTCACATTCGTTCTATGGTTGTTGTTTTCTATAACACGTTTATAGTGCCATTTGACTTCGAAAAAACCAAAATGAAGTGTTTTGTAGGATTGCTTCGTGAACAAGCAAACTTTACGTTTTTTTTATTTTTCAGAAAATCACATTCGTTAGAGTTCAAAAACTCTATAGTTTATCCCACTGTAATGTGGAAGTGCACTTTCATCTATTCACTTATTCTCTCTTTTTTAAAAGTCTCACGAGTTGCAAAAGAGTTAACAATTACCAATTCACATTCGTTCTAGGGTTGTTGTTTTCTATAACACGTTTATAGTGCCATTTAACCTCGAAAATACCAAAATGAAGTTTTTTGTAGGTTTCCTTGGTGACAAAGCAAACTTTACGTTTTCTTTATTTTTCAGAAAATCACATTCGTTAGTGTTCAAAAACTCTATAGTTTATCCCACTGTAATGTGGAAGTGCACTTTAATCGATTCACTCATTCTCTCTTTTTGAAAAGTCTCACGAGTTGCAAAAGAGTTAACCATTACCAACTCACATTCGTTCTATGGTTGTTGTTTTCTATAACACGTTTATAGTGCCATTTGACTTCGAAAATACCAAAATGAAGTGTTTTGTAGGATTGCTTCCTGACCAAGCAAACTTTACGTTTTTTTTATTTTTCAGAACATTACATTCGTTAGTGTTCAAAAACTCTATAGTTTATCCCACTGTAATGTGGAAGTGCACTTTCATCGATTCACTCATTCTCTCTTTTTGAAAAGTCTCACGAGTTGCAAAAGAGTTAACCATTACCAACTCACATTCGTTCTATGGTTGTTGTTTTCTATAACACGTTTATAGTGCCATTTGACTAAGAAAATACCAAAATGAAGTGTTTTGTAGGATTGCTTCGTGACCAAGCAAACTTTACGTTTTGTTTATTTTTCAGAAAATCACATTCGTTAGTGTTCAAAAACTCTATAGTGTATCCCATTGTAATGTGGAAGTGCACTTTCATCGATTCACTCATTCTCTCTTTTTGAAAAGTCTCACGAGTTGCAAAAGACTTAACCATTACCAACTCACATTCGTTCTATGGTTGTTGTTTTCTATAACACGTTTATAGTGACATTTGACTTCGAAAATACCAAAATGAAGTTGTTTGTAGGATTGCTTCGTGAACAAGCAAACTTTACGTTTTTTTTATTTTTCAGAAAATCACATTCGTTAGTGTTCAAAAACTCTATAGTTTATCCCACTGTAATGTGGAAGTGCACTTTCATCGATTCACTCATTCTCTCTTTTTGAAAAGTCTCACGAGTTGCAAAAGAGTTAACCATTACCAACTCACATTCGTTCTATGGTTGTTGTTTTCTATAACACGTTTATAGTGCCATTTGACTTCGAAAAAACCAAAATGAAGTGTTTTGTAGGATTGCTTCGTGAACAAGCAAACTTTATATTTTTTTTATTTTTCAGAAAATCACATTCGTTAGAGTTCAAAAACTCTATAGTTTATCCCACTGTAATGTGGAAGTGCACTTTCATCTATTCACTTATTCTCTCTTTTTTAAAAGTCTCACGAGTTGCAAAAGAGTTAACCATTACCAATTCACATTCGTTCTAGGGTTGTTGTTTTCTATAATACGTTTATAGTGCCATTTAACCTCGAAAATACCAAAATGAAGTTTTTTGTAGGTTTCCTTGGTGACAAAGCAAACTTTACGTTTTCTTTATTTTTCAGAAAATCACATTCGTTAGTGTTCAAAAACTCTATAGTTTATCCCACTGTAATGTGGAAGTGCACTTTAATCGATTCACTCATTCTCTCTTTTTGAAAAGTCTCACGAGTTGCAAAAGAGTTAACCATTACCAACTCACATTCGTTCTATGGTTGTTGTTTTCTATAACACGTTTATAGTGCCATTTGACTTCGAAAATACCAAAATGAAGTGTTTTGTAGGATTGCTTCCTGACCAAGCAAACTTTACGTTTTTTTTATTTTTCAGAACATTACATTCGTTAGTGTTCAAAAACTCTATAGTTTATCCCACTGTAATGTGGAAATGCACTTTCATCGATTCACTCATTCTCTCTTTTTGAAAAGTCTCACGAGTTGCAAAAGAGTTAACCATTACAAACTCACATTCGTTCTATGGTTGTTGTTTTCTATAACACGTTTATAGTGCCATTTGACTAAGAAAATACCAAAATGAAGTGTTTTGTAGGATTGCTTCGTGACCAAGCAAACTTTACGTTTTTTTATTTTTCAGAAAATTACATTCGTTAGTGTTCAAAAACTTTATAGTTTATCCCACTGTAATGTGGAAGTGCACTTTCATCGATTCACTTATTCTCTCTTTTTGAAAAGTCTCACGAGTTGCAAAAGAGTTAACCATTACCAATTCACATTCGTTCTATGGTTGTTGTTTTCTATAACACGTTTATAGTGCCATTTAACCTCGAAAATACAAAAATGAAGTTTTTTTTAGGTTTGCTTGGTGACCAAGCAAACTTTAAGTTTTGTTTATTTTTCAGAAAATCACATTCGTTAGTGTTCAAAAACTCTATAGTTTATCCCACTGTAATGTGGAAGTGCACTTTCATCGATTCACTCATTCTCTGTTTTTGAAAAGGCTCACGAGTTGCAAAAGAGTTAACCATTACCAATTCACATTCGTTATAGGGTTGTTGTTTTCTATAACACGTTTATAGTGTCATTTAACCTTGAAAATACCAAAATGAAGTTTTTTGTAGGTTTGGTTGGTGACCAAGCAAACTTTACGTTTTGTTTATTTTTCAGAAAATCACATTCCTTACTGTTCAAAAACTCTATAGTTTATCCCACGGTAATGTGGAAGTACACTTTCATCGATTCACTCATTCTCTCTTTTTGAAAAGTCTCAATAGTTTCAAAAGAGTTATCCATTACCAATTCACATTCGTTCTACGGTTGTTGTTTTCTATAACACGTTTATAGTGTCATTTAACCTTGAAAATACCAAAATGAAGTTTTTTGTAGGTTTGGTTGGTGACCAAGCAAACTTTACGTTTTGTTTATTTTTCAGAAAATCACATTCATTAGTGTTCAAAAACTCTATAGTTTATCCCACTGTAATGTGGAAGTGCACTTTCATCGATTCACTCATTCTCTCTTTTTGAAAAGTCTCACGAGTTGCAAAAGAGTTAACCATTACCAACTCACATTCGTTCTATGGTTGTTGTTTTCTATAACACGTTTATAGTGCCATTTGACTTCGAAAAAACCAAAATGAAGTGTTTTGTAGGATTGCTTCGTGAACAAGCAAACTTTACGTTTTTTTTATTTTTCAGAAAATCACATTCGTTAGAGTTCAAAAACTCTATAGTTTATCCCACTGTAATGTGGAAGTGCACTTTCATCTATTCACTTATTCTCTCTTTTTTAAAAGTCTCACGAGTTGCAAAAGAGTTAACCATTACCAACTCACATTCGTTCTATGGTTGTTGTTTTCTATAACACGTTTATAGTGCCATTTGACTAAGAAAATACCAAAATGAAGTGTTTTGTAGGATTGCTTCGTGACCAAGCAAACTTTACGTTTTGTTTATTTTTCAGAAAATCACATTCGTTAGTATTCAAAAACTCTATAGTGTATCCCATTGTAATGTGGAAGTGCACTTTCATCGATTCACTCATTCTCTCTTTTTGAAAAGTCTCACGAGTTGCAAAAAACTTAACCATTACCAACTCACATTCGTTCTATGGTTGTTGTTTTCTATAACACGTTTATAGTGACATTTGACTTCGAAAATACCAAAATGAAGTTGTTTGTAGGATTGCTTCGTGAACAAGCAAACTTTACGTTTTTTTTATTTTTCAGAAAATCACATTCGTTAGTGTTCAAAAACTCTATAGTTTATCCCACTGTAATGTGGAAGTGCACTTTCATCGATTCACTCATTCTCTCTTTTTGAAAAGTCTCACGAGTTGCAAAAGAGTTAACCATTACCAACTCACATTCGTTCTATGGTTGTTGTTTTCTATAACACGTTTATAGTGCCATTTGACTTCGAAAAAACCAAAATGAAGTGTTTTGTATGATTGCTTCGTGAACAAGCAAACTTTACGTTTTTTTTATTTTTCAGAAAATCACATTCGTTAGAGTTCAAAAACTCTATAGTTTATCCCACTGTAAAGTGGAAGTGCACTTTCATCTATTCACTTATTCTCTCTTTTTTAAAAGTCTCACGAGTTGCAAAAGAGTTAACCATTACCAATTCACATTCGTTCTAGGGTTGTTGTTTTCTATAATACGTTTATAGTGCCATTTAACCTCGAAAATACCAAAATGAAGTTTTTTGTAGGTTTCCTTGGTGACAAAGCAAACTTTACGTTTTCTTTATTTTTCAGAAAATCACATTCGTTAGTGTTTCAAAAACTCTATAGTTTATCCCACTGTAATGTGGAAGTGCACTTTAATCGATTCACTCATTCTCTCTTTTTGAAAAGTCTCACGAGTTGCAAAAGAGTTAACCATTACCAACTCACATTCGTTCTATGGTTGTTGTTTTCTATAACACGTTTATAGTGCCATTTGACTTCGAAAATACCAAAATGAAGTGTTTTGTAGGATTGCTTCCTGACCAAGCAAACTTTACGTTTTTTTTATTTTTCAGAACATTACATTCGTTAGTGTTCAAAAACTCTATAGTTTATCCCACTGTAATGTGGAAGTGCACTTTGATCGATTCACTCATTCTCTCTTTTTGAAAAGTCTCAGGAGTTGCAAAAGAGTTAACCATTACCAACTCACATTCGTTCTATGGTTGTTGTTTTCTATAACATGTTTATAGTGCCATTTGACTTCGAAAATACCAAAATGAAGTGTTTTGTAGGATTGCTTCGTGACCAAGCAAACTTTACGTTTTTTTTATTTTTCAGAACATTACATTCGTTAGTGTTCAAAAACTCTATAGTTTATCCCACAGTAATGTGGAAGTGCACTTTCATCGATTCACTCATTCTCTCTATTTGAAAAGTCTCACGAGTTGCAAAAGAGTTAACCATTACCAACTCACATTCGTTCTATGGTTGTTGTTTTCTATAACACGTTTATAGTGCCATTTGACTAAGAAAATACCAAAATGAAGTGTTTTGTAGGATTGCTTCGTGACCAAGCAAACTTTACGTTTTGTTTATTTTTCAGAAAATCACATTCGTTAGTATTCAAAAACTCTATAGTGTATCCCATTGTAATGTGGAAGTGCACTTTCATCGATTCACTCATTCTCTCTTTTTGAAAAGTCTCACGAGTTGCAAAAGACTTAACCATTACCAACTCACATTCGTTCTATGGTTGTTGTTTTCTATAACACGTTTATAGTGACATTTGACTTCGAAAATACCAAAATGAAGTTGTTTGTAGGATTGCTTCGTGAACAAGCAAACTTTACGTTTTTTTTATTTTTCAGAAAATCACATTCGTTAGTGTTCAAAAACTCTATAGTTTATCCCACTGTAATGTGGAAGTGCACTTTCATCGATTCACTCATTCTCTCTTTTTGAAAAGTCTCACGAGTTGCAAAAGAGATAACCATTACCAACTCACATTCGTTCTATGGTTGTTGTTTTCTATAACACGTTTATAGTGCCATTTGACTTCGAAAAAACCAAAATGAAGTGTTTTGTAGGATTGCTTCGTGAACAAGCAAACTTTACGTTTTTTTTATTTTTCAGAAAATCACATTCGTTAGAGTTCAAAAACTCTATAGTTTATCCCACTGTAATGTGGAAGTGCACTTTCATCTATTCACTTATTCTCTCTTTTTTAAAAGTCTCACGAGTTGCAAAAAAGTTAACAATTACCAATTCATATTCGTTCTAGGGTTGTTGTTTTCTATAACACGTTTATAGTGCCATTTAACCTCGAAAATACCAAAATGAAGTTTTTTGTAGGTTTCTTTGGTGACAAAGCAAACTTTACGTTTTCTTTATTTTTCAGAAAATCACATTCGTTAGTGTTCAAAAACTCTATAGTTTATCCCACTGTAATGTGGAAGTGCACTTTAATCGATTCACTCATTCTCTCTTTTTGAAAAGTCTCACGAGTTGCAAAAGAGTTAACCATTACCAACTCACATTCGTTCTATGGTTGTTGTTTTCTATAACACGTTTATAGTGCCATTTGACTTCGAAAATACCAAAATGAAGTGTTTTGTAGGATTGCTTCCTGACCAAGCAAACTTTACGTTTTTTTTATTTTTCAGAACATTACATTCGTTAGTATTCAAAAACTCTATAGTTTATCCCACTGTAATGTGGAAGTGCACTTTCATCGATTCACTCATTCTCTCTTTTTGAAAAGTCTCACGAGTTGCAAAAGAGTTAACCATTACCAACTCACATTCGTTCTATGGTTGTTGTTTTATATAACACGTTTATAGTGCCATTTGACTAAGAAAATACCAAAATGAAGTGTTTTGTAGGATTGCTTCGTGACCAAGCAAACTTTACGTTTTTTTATTTTTCAGAAAATTACATTCGTTAGTGTTCAAAAACATTATAGTTTATCCCACTGTAATGTGGAAGTGCACTTTCATCGATTCACTTATTCTCACTTTTTGAAAAGTCTCACGAGTTGCAAAAGAGTTAACCATTACCAATTCACATTCGTTCTATGGTTGTTGTTTTCTATAACACGTTTATAGTGCCATTTAACCTCGAAAATACAAAAATGAAGTTTTTTTTAGGTTTGCTTGGTGACCAAGCAAACTTTAAGTTTTGTTTATTTTTCAGAAAATCACATTCGTTAGTGTTCAAAAACTCTATAGTTTATCCCACTGTAATGTGGAAGTGCACTTTCATCGATTCACTCATTCTCTCTTTTTGAAAAGGCTCACGAGTTGCAAAAGAGTTAACCATTACCAATTCACATTCGTTATAGGGTTGTTGTTTTCTATAACACGTTTATAGTGTCATTTAACCTTGAAAATACCAAAATGAAGTTTTTTGTAGGTTTGGTTGGTGACCAAGCAAACTTTACGTTTTGTTTATTTTTCAGAAAATCACATTCCTTACTGTTCAAAAACTCTATAGTTTATCCCACGGTAATGTGGAAGTACACTTTCATCGATTCACTCATTCTCTCTTTTTGAAAAGTCTCAATAGTTTCAAAAGAGTTAACCATTACCAATTCACATTCGTTCTACGGTTGTTGTTTTCTATAACACGTTTATAGTGTCATTTAACCTTGAAAATACCAAAATGAAGTTTTTTGTAGGTTTGGTTGGTGACCAAGCAAACTTTACGTTTTGTTTATTTTTCAGAAAATCACATTCATTAGTGTTCAAAAACTCTATAGTTTATCCCACTGTAATGTGGAAGTGCACTTTCATCGATTCACTCATTCTCTCTTTTTGAAAGGCTCAATAGTTTCAAAAGAGTTAACCATTACCAATTCACATTCGTTCTAGAGTTGCTGTTTTCTATAACACGTTTATAGAGTCATTTAACCTTGAAAATACCAAAATGAAGTTTGTTGTAGGTTTGGTTGATGACCAAGCAAACTTTACGTTTTGTTTATTTTTCAGAAAATCACATTCGTTAGTGTTCAAAAACTCTATAGTTTATCCCACTTTAATGTGGAAGTGCACTTTCATCGATTCACTCATTCTCTCTTTTTGAAAAGTCTCATGAGTTGCAAAAGAGTTAACCATTACCAATTCACATTCGTTCTAGGGTTGTTGTTTTCTATAACACGTTTATAGTGCCAGTTAACCTCGAAAATACCAAAATGAAGTTTTTTGTAGGGTTGCTTGGTGACAAAGCAAACTCTACGTTTTGTTTATTTTTTAGAAAATCACATTCGTTAGTGTTCAAAAACTCTATAGTTTATCCCACTGTAATATGGAAGTGCACTTTCATCGATTCACTCATTCTCTCTTTTTGAAAAGTCTCGATAGTTTCAAAAGAGTTAACCATTACCAATTCACATTCGTTCTAGGGTTGTTGTTTTCTATAACACGTTTATAGTGTCATTTAACCTTGAAAATACCAAAGTGAAGTTTTTTGTAGGTTTGGTTGGTGACCAAGCAAACTTTACGTTTTGTTTATTTTTCAGAAAATCACATTTGTTTGTGTTCAAAAACTCTATAGTTTATCCCACTGTAGTGTGGAAGTGCACTTTCATCGATTAGCTTATTCTCTCTTTTTAAAAAGTCTCGCGAGTTGCAAAAGTGTTAACCATTACCAATTCACATTCGTTCTAGGGTTGTTCTTTTCTATAACACGTTTATAGTGCCATTTAACCTCGAAAATACCAAAATGAAGTTTTTTGTAGGTTTTTTGGTGACAAAACAAACTTTACGTTTTGTTTATTTTTCAGAAAATCACATTCGTTAGTATTCAAAAACTCTATAGTGTATCCCATTGTAATGTGGAAGTGCACTTTCATCGATTCACTCATTCTCTCTTTTTGAAAAGTCTCACGAGTTGCAAAAGAGTTAACCATTACCAACTCACATTCGTTCTATGGTTGTTGTTTTCTATAACACGTTTATAGTGACATTTGACTTCGAAAATACCAAAATGAAGTGTTTTGTAGGATTGCTTCGTGAACAAGCAAACTTAACGTTTTTTTTATTTTTCAGAAAATCACATTCGTTAGTGTTCAAAAACTCTATAGTTTATCCCACTGTAATGTGGAAGTGCACTTTCATCGATTCACTCATTCTCTCTTTTTGAAAAGTCTCACGAGTTGCAAAAGAGTTAACCATTACCAACTCACATTCGTTCTATGGTTGTTGTTTTCTATAACACGTTTATAGTGCCATTTGACTTCGAAAAAACCAAAATGAAGTGTTTTGTAGGATTGCTTCGTGAACAAGCAAACTTTACGTTTTGTTTATTTTTCAGAAAATCACATTCGTTAGTGTTCAAAAACTCTATAGTTTATCCCACTTTAATGTGGAAGTGCACTTTCATCGATTCACTCATTCTCTCTTTTTGAAAAGTCTCATGAGTTGCAAAAGAGTTAACCATTACCAATTCACATTCGTTCTAGGGTTGTTGTTTTCTATAACACGTTTATAGTGCTAGTTAACCTCGAAAATACCAAAATGAAGTTTTTTGTAGGGTTGCTTGGTGACAAAGCAAACTCTACGTTTTGTTTATTTTTTAGAAAATCACATTCGTTAGTGTTCAAAAACTCTATAGTTTATCCCACTGTAATATGGAAGTGCACTTTCATCGATTCACTCATTCTCTCTTTTTGAAAAGTCTCGATAGTTTCAAAAGAGTTAACCATTACCAATTCACATTC
The DNA here is from genome assembly GCA_963675135.1 of Galeopsis tetrahit. Lineage (NCBI taxonomy): Eukaryota > Viridiplantae > Streptophyta > Magnoliopsida > Lamiales > Lamiaceae > Galeopsis > Galeopsis tetrahit. The sequence goes on from OY776122.1 coordinate 40,773,299, forward strand.
GTTCTAGGGTTGTTGTTTTCTATAACACGTTTATAGTGTCATTTAACCTTGAAAATACCAAAGTGAAGTTTTTTGTAGGTTTGGTTGGTGACCAAGCAAACTTTACGTTTTGTTTATTTTTCAGAAAATCACATTTGTTAGTGTTCAAAAACTCTATAGTTTATCCCACTGTAATGTGGAAGTGCACTTTCATCGATTCACTCATTCCTCTTTTTGAAAAGTCTCACGAGTTGCAAAAGAGTTAACCATTACCAACTCACATTCGTTCTATGGTTGTTGTTTTCTATAACACGTTTATAGTGCCATTTGACTTCGAAAATACCGAAATGAAGTGTTTTGTAGGAATGCTTCGTGACCAAGCAAACTTTACGTTTTTTTTATTTTTCAGAAAATCACATTCGTTAGTGTTCAAAAACTCTATAGTTTATCCCACTGTAATGTGGAAGTGCACTTTCATCGATTAGCTTATTCTCTCTTTTTGAAAAGTCTCGCGAGTTGCAAAAGAGTTAACCATTACCAATTCACATTCGTTCTAGGGTTGTTGTTTTCTATAACACGTTTATAGTGCCATTTAACCTCGAAAATATCAAAATGAAGTTTTTAGTAGGTTTATTGGTGACAAAACAAACTTTACGTTTTGTTTATTTTTCAGAAAATCACATTCGTTAGTATTCAAAAACTCTATAGTGTATCCCATTGTAATGTGGAAGTGCACTTTCATCGATTCACTCATTCTCTCTTTTTGAAAAGTCTCACGAGTTGCAAAAGAGTTAACCATTACCAACTCACATTCGTTCTATGGTTGTTGTTTTCTATAACACGTTTATAGTGACATTTGACTTCGAAAATACCAAAATGAAGTGTTTTGTAGGATTGCTTCGTGAATAAGCAAACTTAACGTTTTTTTTATTTTTCAGAAAATCACATTCGTTAGTGTTCAAAAACTCTATAGTTTATCCCACTGTAATGTGGAAGTGCACTTTCATCGATTCACTCATTCTCTCTTTTTGAAAAGTCTCACGAGTTGCAAAAGAGTTAACCATTACCAACTCTCATTCGTTCTATGGTTGTTGTTTTCTATAACACGTTTATCGTGCCATTTGACTTCGAAAAAACCAAAATGAAGTGTTTTGTAGGATTGCTTCGTGAACAAGCAAACTTTACGTTTTTTTTATTTTTCAGAAAATCACATTCGTTAGAGTTCAAAAACTCTATAGTTTATCCCACTGTAATGTGGAAGTGCACTTTCATATATTCAGTTATTCTCTCTTTTTTAAAAGTCTCACGAGTTGCAAAAGAGTTAACAATTACCAATTCACATTCGTTCTAGGGTTGTTGTTTTCTATAACACGTTTATAGTGCCATTTAACCTCGAAAATACCAAAATGAAGTTTTTTGTAGGTTTCCTTGGTGACCAAGCAAACTTTACGTTTTGTTTATTTTTCAGAAAATCACATTCGTTACTGTTCAAAAACTCTATAGTTTATCCCACTGTAATGTGGAAGTGCACTTTCATCGATTCACTCATTCTCTCTTTTTGAAAAGTCTCACGAGTTGCAAAAGAGTTAACCATTACCAACTCACATTCGTTCTATGGTTGTTGTTTTCTATAACACGTTTATAGTGCCATTTGACTTCGAAAATACCGAAATCAAGTGTTTTGTAGGAATGCTTCGTGACCAAGCAAACTTTACGTTTTTTTTATTTTTCAGAAAAAATCACATTCGTTAGTGTTCAAAAACTCTATAGTTTATCCCACTGTAATGTGGAAGTGCACTTTCATCGATTCGCTTATTCTCTCTTTTTGAAAAGTCTCGCGACTTGCAAAAGAGTTAACCATTACCAATTCACACTCGTTCTAGGGTTGTTGTTTTCTATAACACGTTTATAGTGCCATTTGACTTCGAAAATACCGAAATCAAGTGTTTTGTAGGAATGCTTCGTGACCAAGCAAACTTTACGTTTTTTTTATTTTTCAGAAAAAATCACATTCGTTAGTGTTCAAAAACTCTATAGTTTATCCAACTGTAATGTGGAAGTGCACTTTCATCGATTCACTCATTCTCTCTTTTTGAAAAGTCTCACGAGTTGCAAAAGAGTTAACCATTACCAACTCACATTCGTTCTATGGTTGTTGTTTTCTATAACACGTTTATAGTGTAATTTAACCTCGAAAATACCAAAATGAAGTTTTTTGTAAGTTTGGTTGGTGACCAAGCAAACTTTACGTTTTGTTTATCTTTCAGAAAATCACATTCGTTAGTGTTCAAAAACTCTATAACTTATCCCACTGTAATGTGGAAGTGCACTTTCATTGATTCACTCATTCTCTCTTTTTGAAAAGTCTCACGAGTTGTAAAAGAGTTAACCATTACCAACTCACATTCGTTCTAGGGTTGTTGTTTTCTATAACACGTTTATAGTGTCATTTGACTTCGAAAACACCAAAATGAAGTGTTTTGTAGGATTGCTTCGTGACCAACCAAACTTTACGTTTTTTTTATTTTTCAGAAAATCACATTCGTTTGTGTTCAAAAACTCTATAGTGTAACCCACTGTAATGTGGAAGTGCCCGTTCATCGATTCACTCATTCTCTTTTTTTTTTGAAAAGCCTCAATAGTTTCAAAAGAGTTAACCATTACCAATTCACATTCGTTCTAGGGTTGTTGTTTTCTATAACACGTTTATAGTGTCATTTAACCTCGAAAATTCCAAAATGAAGTTTTTTGTAGGTTTGGTTGGTGACCAAGCAAACATTAAGTTTTGTTTATTTTTCAGAAAATCACATTTGTTAGTGTTCAAAAACTCTATAGTTTATCTCACTGTAATGTGGAAGTGCAGTTTCATCGATTCACTCATTCTCTCTTTTTGAAAAGTCTCACGAGTTGCAAAAGAGTTAACCATTACCAATTCACATTCGTTCTAGGGTTGTTGTTTTCTATAACACGTTTATAGTGTCATTTAACCTTGAAAAATACCAAAATGAAGGTTTTTGTAGGGTTGCTTGGTGACAAAGCAAACTCTACGTTTTGTTTATTTTTTAGAAAATCACATTCGTTAATGTTCAAAAACTCTATAGTTTCTCCCACTGTAATATGGAAGTGCACTTTCATCGATTCACTCATTCTATCTTTTTGAAAAGTCTCAATAGTTTCAAAAGAGTTAACCATTACCAATTCACATTCGTTATAGGGTTGTTGTTTTCTATAACACGTTTATAGTGTCATTTAACCTTGAAAATACCAAAATGAAGTTTTTTGTAGGTTTGGTTGGTGACCAAGCAAACATTACGTTTTGTTTATTTTTCAGAAAATCACATTCGTTAGTGTTCAAACACTCTATAGTTTATCCCACTGTAATGTGGAAATGCACTTTCATCGATTCACTCATTCCTCTTTTTGAAAAGTCTCACGAGTTGCAAAAGAGTTAACCATTACCAACTAACATTCATTCTAGGGTTGTTGTTTTCTATAACACGTTTATAGTGCCATTTAACCTCGAAAATACCAAAATGAAGTTTTTTGTAGGTTTTCTTGGCGACAAAGTAAACTTTACATTTTGTTTATTTTTCAGAAAAACACATTCGTTAGTGTTCAAAAACTATATAGTTTATCCCATTGTAATGTGGAAGTGCACTTTCATCGATTCACTCATTCTCTCTTTTTGAAAAGTCTCACGATTTGCAAAAGAGTTAACCATTACCAATTCACATTCGTTCTAGGGTTGTTGTTTTCTATAACACGTTTATAGTGTCATTTAACCTTGAAAAATACCAAAATGAAGGTTTTTGTAGGTTTTGTTGGTGACCAAGCAAACTTTACGTTTTGTTTATTTTTCAGAAAATCACATTCGTTAGTGTTCAAAAACTCTATAGTTTATCCCACTGTAATGTGGAAGTGCACTTTCATCGATTCACTCATTCTCTCTTTTTTAAAAGTCTCACGAGTTGCAAAAGAGTTAACCATTACCAATTCACATTCGTTCTAGGGTTGTTGTTTTCTATAACACGTTTATAGTGTAATTTAACCTCGAAAATACCAAAATGAAGTTTTTTGTAAGTTTGGTTGGTGACCAAGCAAACTTTACGTTTTGTTTATCTTTCAGAAAATCACATTCGTTAGTGTTCAAAAACTCTATAACTTATCCCACTGTAATGTGGAAGTGCACTTTCATTGATTCACTCATTCTCTCTTTTTGAAAAGTCTCACGAGTTGTAAAAGAGTTAACCATTACCAACTCACATTCGTTCTAGGGTTGTTGTTTTCTATAACACGTTTATAGTGTCATTTGACTTCGAAAACACCAAAATGAAGTGTTTTGTAGGATTGCTTCGTGACCAACCAAACTTTACGTTTTTTTTATTTTTCAGAAAATCACATTCGTTTGTGTTCAAAAACTCTATAGTGTAACCCACTGTAATGTGGAAGTGCCCGTTCATCGATTCACTCATTCTCTTTTTTTTTTGAAAAGTCTCAATAGTTTCAAAAGAGTTAACCATTACCAATTCACATTCGTTCTAGGGTTGTTGTTTTCTATAACACGTTTATAGTGTCATTTAACCTCGAAAATTCCAAAATGAAGTTTTTTGTAGGTTTGGTTGGTGACCAAGCAAACATTAAGTTTTGTTTATTTTTCAGAAAATCACATTTGTTAGTGTTCAAAAACTCTATAGTTTATCTCACTGTAATGTGGAAGTGCAGTTTCATCGATTCACTCATTCTCTCTTTTTGAAAAGTCTCACGAGTTGCAAAAGAGTTAACCATTACCAATTCACATTCGTTCTAGGGTTGTTGTTTTCTATAACACGTTTATAGTGTCATTTAACCTTGAAAAATACCAAAATGAAGGTTTTTGTAGGTTTTGTTGGTGACCAAGCAAACTTTACGTTTTGTTTATTTTTCAGAAAATCACATTCGTTAGTGTTCAAAAACTCTATAGTTTATCCCACTGTAATATGGAAGTGCACTTTCATCGATTCACTCATTCTATCTTTTTGAAAAGTCTCAATAGTTTCAAAAGAGTTAACCATTACCAATTCACATTCGTTCTAGGGTTGTTGTTTTCTATAACACGTTTATAGTGTCATTTAACCTTGAAAATACCAAAATGAAGTTTTTTGTAGGTTTGGTTGGTGACCAAGCAAACATTACGTTTTGTTTATTTTTCAGAAAATCACATTCGTTAGTGTTCAAAAACTCTATAGTTTATCCCACTGTAATGTGGAAGTGCACTTTCATCGATTCACTCATTCTCTCTTTTTGAAAAGTCTCACGAGTTGCAAAAGAGTTAACCATTACCAACTCACATTCGTTCTATGGTTGTTGTTTTCTATAACACGTTTATAGTGCCATTTGACTTCGAAAATACCGAAATCAAGTGTTTTGTAGGAATGCTTCGTGACCAAGCAAACTTTACGTTTTTTTTATTTTTCAGAAAAAATCACATTCGTTAGTGTTCAAAAACTCTATAGTTTATCCCACTGTAATGTGGAAGTGCACTTTCATCGATTCGCTTATTCTCTCTTTTTGAAAAGTCTCACGAGTTGCAAAAGATTTAACCATTACCAATATACATTCATTCTAGTGTTGTTGTTTTCTATAACACGTTTATAGTGCCATTTAACCTCGAAAATACCAAAATGAAGTTTTTTTTAGGTTTTTTGGTGACAAAGCAAACTTTAAGTTTTGTTTATTTTTCAGAAAATCACATTCGTTAGTGTTCAAAAACTCTATAGTTTATCTCACTGTAATGTGGACGTGCACTTTAATCGATTCACTCATTCTCTCTTTTTGAAAAGTCTCACGAGTTGCAAAAGAGTTAACCATTACCAATTCACATTTGTTCTAGGGTTGTTGTTTTCTATAACACGTTTATAGTGTCATTTAACCTCGAAAATACCAAAATGAAGTTTTTTGTAGGGTTGCTTGGTGACAAAGCAAACTCTACGTTTTGTTTATTTTTTAGAAAATCACATTCGTTAATGTTCAAAAACTCTATAGTTTCTCCCACTGTAATATGGAAGTGCACTTTCATCGATTCACTCATTCTATCTTTTTGAAAAGTCTCAATAGTTTCAAAAGAGTTAACCATTACCAATTCACATTCGTTATAGGGTTGTTGTTTTCTATAACACGTTTATAGTGTCATTTAACCTTGAAAATACCAAAATGAAGTTTTTTGTAGGTTTGGTTGGTGACCAAGCAAACATTACGTTTTGTTTATTTTTCAGAAAATCACATGCGTTAGTGTTCAAAAACTCTATAGTTTATCCCACTGTAATGTGGAAATGCACTTTCATCGATTCACTCATTCCTCTTTTTGAAAAGTCTCACGAGTTGCAAAAGAGTTAACCATTACCAACTAACATTCATTCTAGGGTTGTTGTTTTCTATAACACGTTTATAGTGCCATTTAACCTCGAAAATACCAAAATGAAGTTTTTTGTAGGTTTTCTTGGTGACAAAGTAAACTTTACATTTTGTTTATTTTTCAGAAAATCACATTCGTTAGTGTTCAAAAACTATATAGTTTATCCCATTGTAATGTGGAAGTGCACTTTCATCGATTCACTCATTCTCTCTTTTTGAAAAGTCTCACGATTTGCAAAAGAGTTAACCATTACCAATTCACATTCGTTCTAGGGTTGTTGTTTTCTATAACACGTTTATAGTGTCATTTAACCTTGAAAAATACCAAAATGAAGGTTTTTGTAGGTTTTGTTGGTGACCAAGCAAACTTTACGTTTTGTTTATTTTTCAGAAAATCACATTCGTTAGTGTTCAAAAACTCTATAGTTTATCCCACTGTAATGTGGAAGTGCACTTTCATCTATTCACTTATTCTCTCTTTTTTAAAAGTCTCACGAGTTGCAAAAGAGTTAACCATTACCAATTCACATTCGTTCTAGGGTTGTTGTTTTCTATAATACGTTTATAGTGCCATTTAACCTCGAAAATACCAAAATGAAGTTTTTTGTAGGTTTCCTTGGTGACAAAGCAAACTTTACGTTTTCTTTATTTTTCAGAAAATCACATTCGTTAGTGTTCAAAAACTCTATAGTTTATCCCACTGTAATGTGGAAGTGCACTTTAATCGATTCACTCATTCTCTCTTTTTGAAAAGTCTCACGAGTTGCAAAAGAGTTAACCATTACCAACTCACATTCGTTCTATGGTTGTTGTTTTCTATAACACGTTTATAGTGTAATTTAACCTCGAAAATACCAAAATGAAGTTTTTTGTAAGTTTGGTTGGTGACCAAGCAAACTTTACGTTTTGTTTATTTTTCAGAAAATCACATTCGTTAGTGTTCAAAAACTCTATAACTTATCCCACTGTAATGTGGAAGTGCACTTTCATTGATTCACTCATTCTCTCTTTTTGAAAAGTCTCACGAGTTGTAAAAGAGTTAACCATTACCAACTCACATTCGTTCTAGGGTTGTTGTTTTCTATAACACGTTTATATTGTCATTTGACTTCGAAAACACCAAAATGAAGTGTTTTGTAGGATTGCTTCGTGACCAACCAAACTTTACGTTTTTTTAATTTTTCAGAAAATCACATTCGTTTGTGTTCAAAAACTCTATAGTGTAACCCACTGTAATGTGGAAGTGCCCGTTCATCGATTCACTCATTCTCTTTTTTTTTTAAAAAGTCTCAATAGTTTCAAAAGAGTTAACCATTACCAATTCACATTCGTTCTAGGGTTGTTGTTTTCTATAACACGTTTATAGTGTCATTTAACCTCGAAAATTCCAAAATGAAGTTTTTTGTAGGTTTGGTTGGTGACCAAGCAAACATTAAGTTTTGTTTATTTTTCAGAAAATCACATTTGTTAGTGTTCAAAAACTCTATAGTTTATCTCACTGTAATGTGGAAGTGCAGTTTCATCGATTCACTCATTCTCTCTTTTTGAAAAGTCTCACGAGTTGCAAAAGAGTTAACCATTACCAATTCACATTCGTTCTAGGGTTGTTGTTTTCTATAACACGTTTATAGTGTCATTTAACCTTGAAAAATACCAAAATGAAGGTTTTTGTAGGTTTTGTTGGTGACCAAGCAAACTTTACGTTTTGTTTATTTTTCAGAAAATCACATTCGTTAGTGTTCAAAAACTCTATAGTTTATCCCACTGTAATATGGAAGTGCACTTTCATCGATTCACTCATTCTATCTTTTTGAAAAGTCTCAATAGTTTCAAAAGAGTTAACCATTACCAATTCACATTCGTTCTAGGGTTGTTGTTTTCTATAACACGTTTATAGTGTCATTTAACCTTGAAAATACCAAAATGAAGTTTTTTGTAGGTTTGGTTGGTGACCAAGCAAACATTACGTTTTGTTTATTTTTCAGAAAATCACATTCGTTAGTGTTCAAAAACTCTATAGTTTATCCCACTGTAATGTGGAAATGCACTTTCATCGATTCACTCATTCCTCTTTTTGAAAAGTCTCACGAGTTGCAAAAGAGTTAACCATTACCAACTCACATTCGTTCTAGGGTTGTTGTTTTCTATAACACGTTTATAGTGCCATTTGACTTCGAAAATACCGAAATGAAGTGTTTTGTAGGATTGCTTCGTGACCAAGCAAACTTTACGTTTTTTTATTTTTCAGAAAATTACATTCGTTAGTGTTCAAAAACTCTATAGTTTATCCCACTGTAATGTGGAAGTGCACTTTCATCGATTCACTTATTCTCTCTTTTTGAAAAGTCTCACGAGTTGCAAAAGAGTTAACCATTACCAATTCACATTCGTTCTATGGTTGTTGTTTTCTATAACACGTTTATAGTGCCATTTAACCTCGAAAATACAAAAACGAAGTTTTTTTTAGGTTTGCTTGGTGACCAAGCAAACTTTAAGTTTTGTTTATTTTTCAGAAAATCACATTCGTTAGTGTTCAAAAACTCTATAGTTTATCCCACTGTAATGTGGAAGTGCACTTTCATCGATTCACTCATTCTCTCTTTTTGAAAAGTCTCACGAGATGCAAAAGAGTTAACCATTACCAACTCACATTCGTTCTATGGTTGTTGTTTTCTATAACACGTTTATAGTGCCATTTGACTTCGAAAATACCGAAATCAAGTGTTTTGTAGGACTGCTTCGTGACCAAGCAAACTTTACGTTTTTTTTATTTTTCAGAAAAAATCACATTCGTTAGTGTTCAAAAACTCTATAGTTTATCCCACTGTAATGTGGAAGTGCACTTTCATCGATTCGCTTATTCTCTCTTTTTGAAAAGTCTCACGAGTTGCAAAAGAGTTAACCATTACCAATTCACATTCATTCTAGTGTTGTTGTTTTCTATAACACGTTTATAGTGCCATTTAACCTCGAAAATACCAAAATGAAGTTTTTTGTAGGTTTTTTGGTGACAAAGCAAACTTTAAGTTTTGTTTATTTTTCAGAAAATCACATTCGTTAGTGTTCAAAAACTATATAGTTTATCCCATTGTAATGTGGAAGTGCACTTTCATCGATTCACTCATTCTCTCTTTTTGAAAAGTCTCACGATTTGCAAAAGAGTTAACCATTACCAATTCACATTCGTTCTAGGGTTGTTGTTTTCTATAACACGTTTATAGTGTCATTTAACCTTGAAAAATACCAAAATGAAGGTTTTTGTAGGTTTTGTTGGTGACCAAGCAAACTTTACGTTTTGTTTATTTTTCAGAAAATCACATTCGTTAGTGTTCAAAAACTCTATAGTTTATCCCACTGTAATGTGGAAGTGCACTTTCATCGATTCACTCATTCTATCTTTTTGAAAAGTCTCAATAGTTTCAAAAGAGTTAACCATTACCAATTCACATTCGTTCTAGGGTTGTTGTTTTCTATAACACGTTTATAGTGTCATTTAACCTTGAAAATACCAAAATGAAGTTTTTTGTAGGTTTGGTTGGTGACCAAGCAAACATTACGTTTTGTTTATTTTTCAGAAAATCACATTCGTTAGTGTTCAAAAACTCTATAGTTTATCCCACTGTAATGTGGAAGTGCACTTTCATCGATTCACTCATTCTCTCTTTTTGAAAAGTCTCACGAGTTGCAAAAGAGTTAACCATTACCAATTCACATTCGTTCTAGGGTTGTTGTTTTCTATAACACGTTTATAGTGTAATTTAACCTTGAAAATACCAAAATGAAGTTTTTTGTAAGTTTGGTTGGTGACCAAGCAAACTTTACGTTTTGTTTATCTTTCAGAAAATCACATTCGTTAGTGTTCAAAAACTCTATAACTTATCCCACTGTAATGTGGAAGTGCACTTTCATTGATTCACTCATTCTCTCTTTTTGAAAAGTCTCACGAGTTGTAAAAGAGTTAACCATTACCAACTCACATTCGTTCTAGGGTTGTTGTTTTCTATAACACGTTTATAGTGTCATTTGACTTCGAAAACACCAAAATGAAGTGTTTTGTAGGATTGCTTCGTGACCAACCAAACTTTACGTTTTTTTTATTTTTCAGAAAATCACATTCGTTTGTGTTCAAAAACTCTATAGTGTAACCCACTGTAATGTGGAAGTGCCCGTTCATCGATTCACTCATTCTCTTTTTTTTTTGAAAAGTCTCAATAGTTTCAAAAGAGTTAACCATTACCAATTCACATTCGTTCTAGGGTTGTTGTTTTCTATAACACGTTTATAGTGTCATTTAACCTCGAAAATTCCAAAATGAAGTTTTTTGTAGGTTTGGTTGGTGACCAAGCAAACATTAAGTTTTGTTTATTTTTCAGAAAATCACATTTGTTAGTGTTCAAAAACTCTATAGTTTATCTCACTGTAATGTGGAAGTGCAGTTTCATCGATTCACTCATTCTCTCTTTTTGAAAAGTCTCACGAGTTGCAAAAGAGTTAACCATTACCAATTCACATTCATTCTAGGGTTGTTGTTTTCTATAACACGTTTATAGTGTCATTTAACCTTGAAAAATACCAAAATGAAGGTTTTTGTAGGTTTTGTTGGTGACCAAGCAAACTTTACGTTTTGTTTATTTTTCAGAAAATCACATTCGTTAGTGTTCAAAAACTCTATAGTTTATCCCACTGTAATATGGAAGTGCACTTTCATCGATTCACTCATTCTATCTTTTTGAAAAGTCTCAATAGTTTCAAAAGAGTTAACCATTACCAATTCACATTCGTTCTAGGGTTGTTGTTTTCTATAACACGTTTATAGTGTCATTTAACCTTGAAAATACCAAAATGAAGTTTTTTGTAGGTTTGGTTGGTGACCAAGCAAACATTACGTTTTGTTTATTTTTCAGAAAATCACATTCGTTAGTGTTCAAAAACTCTATAGTTTATCCCACTGTAATGTGGAAGTGCACTTTCATCGATTCACTCATTCTCTCTTTTTGAAAAGTCTCACGAGTTGCAAAAGAGTTAACCATTACCAACTCACATTCGTTCTATGGTTGTTGTTTTCTATAACACGTTTATAGTGCCATTTGACTTCGAAAATACCGAAATCAAGTGTTTTGTAGGAATGCTTCGTGACCAAGCAAACTTTACGTTTTTTTTATTTTTCAGAAAAAATCACATTCGTTAGTGTTCAAAAACTCTATAGTTTATCCCACTGTAATGTGGAAGTGCACTTTCATCGATTCGCTTATTCTCTCTTTTTGAAAAGTCTCACGAGTTGCAAAAGATTTAACCATTACCAATATACATTCATTCTAGTGTTGTTGTTTTCTATAACACGTTTATAGTGCCATTTAACCTCGAAAATACCAAAATGAAGTTTTTTGTAGGTTTTTTGGTGACAAAGCAAACTTTAAGTTTTGTTTATTTTTCAGAAAATCACATTCGTTAGTGTTCAAAAACTCTATAGTTTATCTCACTGTAATGTGGACGTGCACTTTAATCGATTCACTCATTCTCTCTTTTTGAAAAGTCTCACGAGTTGCAAAAGAGTTAACCATTACCAATTCACATTTGTTCTAGGGTTGTTGTTTTCTATAACACGTTTATAGTGTCATTTAACCTCGAAAATACCAAAATGAAGTTTTTTGTAGGGTTGCTTGGTGACAAAGCAAACTCTACGTTTTGTTTATTTTTTAGAAAATCACATTCGTTAATGTTCAAAAACTCTATAGTTTCTCCCACTGTAATATGGAAGTGCACTTTCATCGATTCACTCATTCTATCTTTTTGAAAAGTCTCAATAGTTTCAAAAGAGTTAACCATTATCAATTCACATTCGTTATAGGGTTGTTGTTTTCTATAACACGTTTATAGTGTCATTTAACCTTGAAAATACCAAAATGAAGTTTTTTGTAGGTTTGGTTGGTGACCAAGCAAACATTACGTTTTGTTTATTTTTCAGAAAATCACATTCGTTAGTGTTCAAAAACTCTATAGTTTATCCCACTGTAATGTGGAAATGCACTTTCATCGATTCACTCATTCCTCTTTTTGAAAAGTCTCACGAGTTGCAAAAGAGTTAACCATTACCAACTAACATTCATTCTAGGGTTGTTGTTTTCTATAACACGTTTATAGTGCCATTTAACCTCGAAAATACCAAAATGAAGTTTTTTGTAGGTTTTCTTGGTGACAAAGTAAACTTTACATTTTGTTTATTTTTCAGAAAATCACATTCGTTAGTGTTCAAAAACTATATAGTTTATCCCATTGTAATGTGGAAGTGCACTTTCATCGATTCACTCATTCTCTCTTTTTGAAAAGTCTCACGATTTGCAAAAGAGTTAACCATTACCAATTCACATTCGTTCTAGGGTTGTTGTTTTCTATAACACGTTTATAGTGTCATTTAACCTTGAAAAATACCAAAATGAAGGTTTTTGTAGGTTTTGTTGGTGACCAAGCAAACTTTACGTTTTGTTTATTTTTCAGAAAATCACATTCGTTAGTGTTCAAAAACTCTATAGTTTATCCCACTGTAATGTGGAAGTGCACTTTCATCGATTCACTCATTCTCTCTTTTTTAAAAGTCTCACGAGTTGCAAAAGAGTTAACCAATACCAATTCACATTCGTTCTAGGGTTGTTGTTTTCTATAACACGTTTATAGTGTAATTTAACCTCGAAAATACCAAAATGAAGTTTTTTGTAAGTTTGGTTGGTGACCAAGCAAACTTTACGTTTTGTTTATTTTTCAGAAAATCACATTCGTTAGTGTTCAAAAACTCTATAACTTATCCCACTGTAATGTGGAAGTGCACTTTCATTGATTCACTCATTCTCTCTTTTTGAAAAGTCTCACGAGTTGTAAAAGAGTTAACCATTACCAACTCACATTCGTTCTAGGGTTGTTGTTTTCTATAACACGTTTATAGTGTCATTTGACTTCGAAAACACCAAAATGAAGTGTTTTGTAGGATTGCTTCGTGACCAACCAAACTTTACGTTTTTTTAATTTTTCAGAAAATCACATTCGTTTGTGTTCAAAAACTCTATAGTGTAACCCACTGTAATGTGGAAGTGCCCGTTCATCGATTCACTCATTCTCTTTTTTTTTTTAAAAGTCTCAATAGTTTCAAAAGAGTTAACCATTACCAATTCACATTCGTTCTAGGGTTGTTGTTTTCTATAACACGTTTATAGTGTCATTTAACCTCGAAAATTCCAAAATGAAGTTTTTTGTAGGTTTGGTTGGTGACCAAGCAAACATTAAGTTTTGTTTATTTTTCAGAAAATCACATTTGTTAGTGTTCAAAAACTCTATAGTTTATCTCACTGTAATGTGGAAGTGCAGTTTCATCGATTCACTCATTCTCTCTTTTTGAAAAGTCTCACGAGTTGCAAAAGAGTTAACCATTACCAATTCACATTCGTTCTAGGGTTGTTGTTTTCTATAACACGTTTATAGTGTCATTTAACCTTGAAAAATACCAAAATGAAGGTTTTTGTAGGTTTTGTTGGTGACCAAGCAAACTTTACGTTTTGTTTATTTTTCAGAAAATCACATTCGTTAGTGTTCAAAAACTCTATAGTTTATCCCACTGTAATATGGAAGTGCACTTTCATCGATTCACTCATTCTATCTTTTTGAAAAGTCTCAATAGTTTCAAAAGAGTTAACCATTACCAATTCACATTCGTTCTAGGGTTGTTGTTTTCTATAACACGTTTATAGTGTCATTTAACCTTGAAAATACCAAAATGAAGTTTTTTGTAGGTTTGGTTGGTGACCAAGCAAACATTACGTTTTGTTTATTTTTCAGAAAATCACATTCGTTAGTGTTCAAAAACTCTATAGTTTATCCCACTGTAATGTGGAAATGCACTTTCATCGATTCACTCATTCCTCTTTTTGAAAAGTCTCACGAGTTGCAAAAGAGTTAACCATTACCAACTCACATTCGTTCTAGGGTTGTTGTTTTCTATAACACGTTTATAGTGCCATTTGACTTCGAAAATACCGAAATGAAGTGTTTTGTAGGATTGCTTCGTGACCAAGCAAACTTTACGTTTTTTTATTTTTCAGAAAATTACATTCGTTAGTGTTCAAAAACTCTATAGTTTATCCCACTGTAATGTGGAAGTGCACTTTCATCGATTCACTTATTCTCTCTTTTTGAAAAGTCTCACGAGTTGCAAAAGAGTTAACCATTACCAATTCACATTCGTTCTATGGTTGTTGTTTTCTATAACACGTTTATAGTGCTATTTAACCTCGAAAATACAAAAACGAAGTTTTTTTTAGGTTTGCTTGGTGACCAAGCAAACTTTAAGTTTTGTTTATTTTTCAGAAAATCACATTCGTTAGTGTTCAAAAACTCTATAGTTTATCCCACTGTAATGTGGAAGTGCACTTTCATCGATTCGCTTATTCTCTCTTTTTGAAAAGTCTCACGAGTTGCAAAAGAGTTAACCATTACCAATATACATTCATTCTAGTGTTGTTGTTTTCTATAACACGTTTATAGTGCCATTTAACCTCGAAAATACCAAAATGAAGTTTTTTGTAGGTTTTTTGGTGACAAAGCAAACTTTAAGTTTTGTTTATTTTTCAGAAAATCACATTCGTTAGTGTTCAAAAACTCTACAGTTTATCCCACTGTAATGTGGAACTGCAGTTTCATCGATTCACTCATTCTCTGTTTTTGAAATGTATAACGAGTTGCAAAAGAGTTAACCATTACCAACTCACATTCATTCTAGGGTTGTTGTTTTCTATAACACGTTTATAGTGTCATTTAACCTCGAAAATACCAATATGAAGTTTTTTGTAGGTTTGGTTGGTGACCAAGCAAACATTACGTTTTGTTTATTTTTCAGAAAATCACATTTGTTAGTGTTCAAAAACTCTATAGTTTATCTCACTGTAATGTGGACGTGCACTTTCATCGATTCACTCATTCTCTCTTTTTGAAAAGTCTCACGAGTTGCAAAAGAGTTAACCATTACCAATTCACATTTGTTCTAGGGTTGTTGTTTTCTATAACACGTTTATAGTGTCATTTAACCTCACAAATACCAAAATGAAGTTTTTTGTAGGGTTGCTTGGTGACAAAGCAAACTCTACGTTTTGTTTATTTTTTAGAAAATCACATTCGTTAATGTTCAAAAACTCTATAGTTTCTCCCACTGTAATATGGAAGTGCACTTTCATCGATTCACTCATTCTATCTTTTTGAAAAGTCTCAATAGTTTCAAAAGAGTTAACCATTACCAATTCACATTCGTTATAGGGTTGTTGTTTTCTATAACACGTTTATAGTGTCATTTAACCTTGAAAATACCAAAATGAAGTTTTTTGTAGGTTTGGTTGGTGACCAAGCAAACATTACGTTTTGTTTATTATTCAGAAAATCACATTCGTTAGTGTTCAAAAACTCTATAGTTTATCCCACTGTAATGTGGAAATGCACTTTCATCGATTCACTCATTCCTCTTTTTGAAAAGTCTCACGAGTTGCAAAAGAGTTAACCATTACCAACTAACATTCATTCTAGGGTTGTTGTTTTCTATAACACGTTTATAGTGCCATTTGACTTCGAAAATACCGAAATCAAGTGTTTTGTAGGAATGCTTCGTGACCAAGCAAACTTTACGTTTTTTTTATTTTTCAGAAAAAATCACATTCGTTAGTGTTCAAAAACTCTATAGTTTATCCCACTGTAATGTGGAAGTGCACTTTCATCGATTCACTTATTCTCTCTTTTTGAAAAGTCTCACGAGTTGCAAAAGAGTTAACCATTACCAATTCACATTCGTTCTATGGTTGTTGTTTTCTATAACACGTTTATAGTGCCATTTAACCTCGAAAATACAAAAATGAAGTTTTTTTTAGGTTTGCTTGGTGACCAAGCAAACTTTAAATTTTGTTTATTTTTCAGAAAATCACATTCGTTAGTGTTCAAAAACTCTATAGTTTATCCCACTGTAATGTGGAAGTGCACTTTCATCGATTCACTCATTCTCTCTTTTTGAAAAGTCTCACGAGTTGCAAAAGAGTTAACCATTACCAACTCACATTCGTTCTATGGTTGTTGTTTTCTATAACACGTTTATAGTGCCATTTGACTTCGAAAATACCGAAATCAAGTGTTTTGTAGGAATGCTTCGTGACCAAGCAAACTTTACGTTTTTTTTATTTTTCAGAAAAAATCACATTCGTTAGTGTTCAAAAACTCTATAGTTTATCCCACTGTAATGTGGAAGTGCACTTTCATCGATTCGCTTATTCTCTCTTTTTGAAAAGTCTCACGAGTTGCAAAAGAGTTAACCATTACCAATATACATTCATTCTAGTGTTGTTGTTTTCTATAACACGTTTATAGTGCCATTTAACCTCGAAAATACCAAAATGAAGTTTTTTGTAGGTTTTTTGGTGACAAAGCAAACTTTAAGTTTTGTTTATTTTTCAGAAAATCACATTCGTTAGTGTTCAAAAAACTCTATAGTTTATCTCACTGTAATGTGGACGTGCACTTTAATCGATTCACTCATTCTCTCTTTTTGAAAAGTCTCACGAGTTGCAAAAGAGTTAACCATTACCAATTCACATTTGTTCTAGGGTTGTTGTTTTCTATAACACGTTTATAGTGTCATTTAACCTCGAAAATACCAAAATGAAGTTTTTTGTAGGGTTGCTTGGTGACAAAGCAAACTCTACGTTTTGTTTATTTTTTAGAAAATCACATTCGTTAATGTTCAAAAACTCTATAGTTTCTCCCACTGTAATATGGAAGTGCACTTTCATCGATTCACTCATTCTATCTTTTTGAAAAGTCTCAATAGTTTCAAAAGAGTTAACCATTACCAATTCACATTCGTTATAGGGTTGTTGTTTTCTATAACACGTTTATAGTGTCATTTAACCTTGAAAATACCAAAATGAAGTTTTTTGTTGGTTTGGTTGGTGACCAAGCAAACATTACGTTTTGTTTATTTTTCAGAAAATCACATTCGTTAGTGTTCAAAAACTCTATAGTTTATCCCACTGTAATGTGGAAATGCACTTTCATCGATTCACTCATTCCTCTTTTTGAAAAGTCTCACGAGTTGCAAAAGAGTTAACCATTACCAACTAACATTCATTCTAGGGTTGTTGTTTTCTATAACACGTTTATAGTGCCATTTAACCTCGAAAATACCAAAATGAAGTTTTTTGTAGGTTTTCTTGGTGACAAAGTAAACTTTACATTTTGTTTATTTTTCAGAAAATCACATTCGTTAGTGTTCAAAAACTATATAGTTTATCCCATTGTAATGTGGAAGTGCACTTTCATCGATTCACTCATTCTCTCTTTTTGAAAAGTCTCACGATTTGCAAAAGAGTTAACCATTACCAATTCACATTCGTTCTAGGGTTGTTGTTTTCTATAACACGTTTATAGTGTCATTTAACCTTGAAAAATACCAAAATGAAGGTATTTGTAGGTTTTGTTGGTGACCAAGCAAACTTTACGTTTTGTTTATTTTTCAGAAAATCACATTCGTTAGTGTTCAAAAACTCTATAGTTTATCCCACTGTAATGTGGAAGTGCACTTTCATCGATTCACTCATTCTCTCTTTTTTAAAAGTCTCACGAGTTGCAAAAGAGTTAACCATTACCAATTCACATTCGTTCTAGGGTTGTTGTTTTCTATAACACGTTTATAGTGTAATTTAACCTCGAAAATACCAAAATGAAGTTTTTTGTAAGTTTGGTTGGTGACCAAGCAAACTTTACGTTTTGTTTATTTTTCAGAAAATCACATTCGTTAGTGTTCAAAAACTCTATAACTTATCCCACTGTAATGTGGAAGTGCACTTTCATTGATTCACTCATTCTCTCTTTTTGAAAAGTCTCACGAGTTGTAAAAGAGTTAACCATTACCAACTCACATTCGTTCTAGGGTTGTTGTTTTCTATAACACGTTTATAGTGTCATTTGACTTCGAAAACACCAAAATGAAGTGTTTTGTAGGATTGCTTCGTGACCAACCAAACTTTACGTTTTTTTTATTTTTCAGAAAATCACATTCGTTTGTGTTCAAAAACTCTATAGTGTAACCCACTGTAATGTGGAAGTGCCCGTTCATCGATTCACTCATTCTTTTTTTTTTTAAAAGTCTCAATAGTTTCAAAAGAGTTAACCATTACCAATTCACATTCGTTCTAGGGTTGTTGTTTTCTATAACACGTTTATAGTGTCATTTAACCTCGAAAATTCCAAAATGAAGTGTTTTGTAGGAATGCTTCGTGACCAAGCAAACTTTACGTTTTTTTTATTTTTCAGAAAATCACATTCGTTAGTGTTCAAAAACTTTATAGTTTATCCCACTGTAATGTGGAAGTGCACTTTCATCGATTAGCTTATTCTCTCTTTTTGAAAAGTCTCGCGAGTTGCAAAAGAGTTAACCATTACCAATTCACATTCGTTCTATGGTTGTTGTTTTCTATAACACGTTTATAGTGACATTTGACTTCGAAAATACCAAAATGAAGTGTTTTGTAGGATTGCTTCGTGAACAAGCAAACTTAACGTTTGTTTTATTTTTCAGAAAATCACATTCGTTAGTGTTCAAAAACTCTATAGTTTATCCCACTGTAATGTGGAAGTGCACTTTCATCGATTCGCTTATTCTCTCTTTTTGAAAAGTCTCACGAGTTGCAAAAGAGTTAACCAATACCAATTCACATTCATTCTAGTGTTGTTGTTTTCTATAACACGTTTATAGTGCCATTTAACCTCGAAAATACCAAAATGAAGTTTTTTGTAGGTTTCCTTGGTGACAAAGCAAACTTTACGTTTTCTTTATTTTTCAGAAAATCACATTCGTTAGTGTTCAAAAACTCTATAGTTTATCCCACTGTAATGTGGAAGTGCACTTTCATCGATTCACTCATTCTCTCTTTTTGAAAAGTCTCACGAGTTGCAAAAGAGTTAACCATTACCAACTCACATTCGTTCTATGGTTGTTGTTTTCTATAACACGTTTATAGTGCCGTTTGACTTCGAAAAAACCAAAATAAAGTGTTTTGTAGGATTGATTCGTGAACAAGCAAACTTTACGTTTTTTTTATTTTTCAGAAAATCACATTCGTTAGAGTTCAAAAACTCTATAGTTTATCCCACTGTAATGTGGAAGTGCACTTTCATCTATTCACTTATTCTCTCTTTTTTAAAAGTCTCACGAGTTGCAAAAGAGTTTACAATTACCAATTCACATTCGTTCTAGGGTTGTTGTTTTCTATAACACGTTTATAGTGCCATTTAACCTCGAAAATACCAAAATGAAGTTTTTTGTAGGTTTCCTTGGTGACAAAGCAAACTTTACGTTTTCTTTATTTTTCAGAAAATCACATTCGTTAGTGTTCAAAAACTCTATAGTTTATCCCACTGTAATGTGGAAGTGCACTTTCATCGATTCACTCATTCTCTCTTTTTGAAAAGTCTCACGAGTTGCAAAAGAGTTAACCATTACCAACTCACATTCGTTCTATGGTTGTTGTTTTCTATAACACGTTTATAGTGCCGTTTGACTTCGAAAAAACCAAAATAAAGTGTTTTGTAGGATTGCTTCGTGAACAAGCAAACTTTACGTTTTTTTTATTTTTCAGAAAATCACATTCGTTAGAGTTCAAAAACTCTATAGTTTATCCCACTGTAATGTGGAAGTGCACTTTCATCTATTCACTTATTCTCTCTTTTTTAAAAGTCTCACGAGTTGCAAAAGAGTTTACAATTACCAATTCACATTCGTTCTAGGGTTGTTGTTTTCTATAACACGTTTATAGTGCCATTTAACCTCGAAAATACCAAAATGAAGTTTTTTGTAGGTTTCCTTGGTGACAAAGCAAACTTTACGTTTTCTTTATTTTTCAGAAAATCACATTCGTTAGTGTTCAAAAACTCTATAGTTTATCCCACTGTAATGTGGAAGTGCACTTTAATCGATTCACTCATTCTCTCTTTTTGAAAAGTCTCACGAGTTGCAAAAGAGTTAACCATTACCAACTCACATTCGTTCTATGGTTGTTGTTTTCTATAACACGTTTATAGTGCCATTTGACTTCGAAAATACCAAAATGAAGTGTTTTGTAGGATTGCTTCGTGACCAAGCAAACTTTACGTTTTTTTTATTTTTCAGAACATTACATTCGTTAGTGTTCAAAAACTCTATAGTTTATCCCACTGTAATGTGGAAGTGCACTTTCATCGATTCACTCATTCTCTCTTTTTGAAAAGTCTCACGAGTTGCAAAAGAGTTAACCATTACCAACTCACATTCGTTCTATGGTTGTTGTTTTCTATAACACGTTTATAGTGCCATTTGACTAAGAAAATACCAAAATGAAGTGTTTTGTAGGATTGCTTCGTGACCAAGCAAACTTTACGTTTTGTTTATTTTTCAGAAAATCACATTCGTTAGTATTCAAAAACTCTATAGTGTATCCCATTGTAATGTGGAAGTGCACTTTCATCGATTCACTCATTCTCTCTTTTTGAAAAGTCTCACGAGTTGCAAAAGACTTAACCATTACCAACTCACATTCGTTCTATGGTTGTTGTTTTCTATAACACGTTTATAGTGACATTTGACTTCGAAAATACCAAAATGAAGTTGTTTGTAGGATTGCTTCGTGAACAAGCAAACTTTACGTTTTTTTTTATTTTCCAGAAAATCACATTCGTTAGAGTTCAAAAACTCTATAGTTTATCCCACTGTAATGTGGAAGTGCACTTTCATCTATTCACTTATTCTCTCTTTTTTAAAAGTCTCACGAGTTGCAAAAGAGTTAACAATTACCAATTCACATTCGTTCTAGGGTTGTTGTTTTCTATAACACGTTTATAGTGCCATTTAACCTCGAAAATACCAAAATGAAGTTTTTTGTAGGTTTCCTTGGTGACAAAGCAAACTTTACGTTTTCTTTATTTTTCAGAAAATCACATTCGTTAGTGTTCAAAAACTCTATAGTTTATCCCACTGTAATGTGGAAGTGCACTTTCATCGATTCACTCATTCTCTCTTTTTGAAAAGTCTCACGAGATGCAAAAGAGTTAACCATTACCAACTCACATTCGTTCTATGGTTGTTGTTTTCTATAACACGTTTATAGTGCCATTTGACTAAGAAAATACCAAAATGAAGTGTTTTGTAGGATTGCTTCGTGACCAAGCAAACTTTACGTTTTGTTTATTTTTCAGAAAATCACATTCGTTAGTATTCAAAAACTCTATAGTGTATCCCATTGTAATGTGGAAGTGCACTTTCATCGATTCACTCATTCTCTCTTTTTGAAAAGTCTCACGAGTTGCAAAAGACTTAACCATTACCAACTCACATTCGTTCTATGGTTGTTGTTTTCTATAACACGTTTATAGTGACATTTGACTTCGAAAATACCAAAATGAAGTTGTTTGTAGGATTGCTTCGTGAACAAGCAAACTTTACGTTTTTTTTATTTTTCAGAAAATCACATTCGTTAGTGTTCAAAAACTCTATAGTTTATCCCACTGTAATGTGGAAGTGCACTTTAATCGATTCACTCATTCTCTCTTTTTGAAAAGTCTCACGAGTTGCAAAAGAGTTAACCATTACCAACTCACATTCGTTCTATGGTTGTTGTTTTCTATAACACGTTTATAGTGCCATTTGACTTCGAAAATACCAAAATGAAGTGTTTTGTAGGATTGCTTCCTGACCAAGCAAACTTTACGTTTTTTTTATTTTTCAGAACATTACATTCGTTAGTGTTCAAAAACTCTATAGTTTATCCCACTGTAATGTGGAAGTGCACTTTCATCGATTCACTCATTCTCTCTTTTTGAAAAGTCTCACGAGTTGCAAAAGAGTTAACCATTACCAACTCACATTCGTTCTATGGTTGTTGTTTTCTATAACACGTTTATAGTGCCATTTGACTAAGAAAATATCAAATTGAAGTGTTTTGTAGGATTGCTTCGTGACCAAGCAAACTTTACGTTTTTTTATTTTTCAGAAAATTACATTCGTTAGTGTTCAAAAACTTTATAGTTTATCCCACTGTAATGTGGAAGTGCACTTTCATCGATTCACTTATTCTCTCTTTTTGAAAAGTCTCACGAGTTGCAAAAGAGTTAACCATTACCAATTCACATTCGTTCTATGGTTGTTGTTTTCTATAACACGTTTATAGTGCCATTTAACCTCGAAAATACAAAAATGAAGTTTTTTTTAGGTTTGCTTGGTGACCAAGCAAACTTTAAGTTTTGTTTATTTTTCAGAAAATCACATTCGTTAGTGTTCAAAAACTCTATAGTTTATCCCACTGTAATGTGGAAGTGCACTTTCATCGATTCACTCATTCTCTGTTTTTGAAAAGGCTCACGAGTTGCAAAAGAGTTAACCATTACCAATTCACATTCGTTATAGGGTTGTTGTTTTCTATAACACGTTTATAGTGTCATTTAACCTTGAAAATACCAAAATGAAGTTTTTTGTAGGTTTGGTTGGTGACCAAGCAAACTTTACGTTTTGTTTATTTTTCAGAAAATCACATTCCTTACTGTTCAAAAACTCTATAGTTTATCCCACGGTAATGTGGAAGTACACTTTCATCGATTCACTCATTCTCTCTTTTTGAAAAGTCTCAATAGTTTCAAAAGAGTTAACCATTACCAATTCACATTCGTTCTACGGTTGTTGTTTTCTATAACACGTTTATAGTGTCATTTAACCTTGAAAATACCAAAATGAAGTTTTTTGTAGGTTTGGTTGGTGACCAAGCAAACATTACGTTTTGTTTATTTTTCAGAAAATCACATTCATTAGTGTTCAAAAACTCTATAGTTTATCCCACTGTAATGTGGAAGTGCACTTTCATCGATTCACTCATTCTCTCTTTTTGAAAGGCTCAATAGTTTCAAAAGAGTTAACCATTACCAATTCACATTCGTTCTAGAGTTGTTGTTTTCTATAACACGTTTATAGAGTCATTTAACCTTGAAAATACCAAAATGAAGTTTGTTGTAGGTTTGGTTGATGACCAAGCAAACTTTACGTTTTGTTTATTTTTCAGAAAATCACATTCGTTAGTGTTCAAAAACTCTATAGTTTATCCCACTTTAATGTGGAAGTGCACTTTCATCGATTCACTTATTCTCTCTTTTTGAAAAGTCTCATGAGTTGCAAAAGAGTTAACCATTACCAATTCACATTCGTTCTAGGGTTGTTGTTTTCTATAACACGTTTATAGTGCCAGTTAACCTCGAAAATACCAAAATGAAGTTTTTTGTAGGGTTGCTTGGTGACAAAGCAAACTCTACGTTTTGTTTATTTTTTAGAAAATCACATTCGTTAGTGTTCAAAAACTCTATAGTTTATCCCACTGTAATATGGAAGTGCACTTTCATCGATTCACTCATTCTCTCTTTTTGAAAAGTCTCGATAGTTTCAAAAGAGTTAACCATTACCAATTCACATTCGTTCTAGGGTTGTTGTTTTCTATAACACGTTTATAGTGTCATTTAACCTTGAAAATACCAAAGTGAAGTTTTTTGTAGGTTTGGTTGGTGACCAAGCAAACTTTACGTTTTGTTTATTTTTCAGAAAATCACATTTGTTAGTGTTCAAAAACTCTATAGTTTATCCCACTGTAGTGTGGAAGTGCACTTTCATCGATTCACTCATTCCTCTTTTTGAAAAGTCTCACGAGTTGCAAAAGAGTTAACCATTACCAACTCACATTCGTTCTATGGTTGTTGTTTTCTATAACACGTTTATAGTGCCATTTGACTTCGAAAATACCGAAATGAAGTGTTTTGTAGGAATGCTTCGTGACCAAGCAAACTTTACGTTTTTTTTATTTTTCAGAAAATCACATTCGTTAGTGTTCAAAAACTCTATAGTTTATCCCACTGTAATGTGGAAGTGCACTTTCATCGATTCACTCATTCTCTCTTTTTTAAAAGTCTCACGAGTTGCAAAAGAGTTAACCATTACCAATTCACATTCGTTCTAGGGTTGTTGTTTTCTATAACACGTTTATAGTGTCATTTAACCTTGAAAATACCAAAATGATGTTTTTTGTAGGTTTGGTTGGTGACCAAGCAAACTTTACGTTTTGTTTATTTTTCAGAAAATCACATTCGTTATTGTTCAAAAACTCTATAGTTTATCCCACTGTAATGTGGAAGTGCACTTTCATCGATTCACTCATTCCTCTTTTTGAAAAGTCTCACGAGTTGCAAAAGAGTTAACCATTACCAACTCACATTCGTTCTATGGTTGTTGTTTTCTATAACACGTTTATAGTGCCATTTAACTTCGAAAATACCGAAATGAAGTGTTTTGTAGGAATGCTTCGTGACCAAGCAAACTTTACGTTTTTTTTATTTTTCAGAAAATCACATTCGTTAGTGTTCAAAAACTCTATAGTTTATCCCACTGTAATGTGGAAGTGCACTTTCATCGATTCGCTTCTTCTCTCTTTTTGAAAAGTCTCACGAGTTGCAAAAGAGTTAACCATTACCAACTCACATTCGTTCTATGGTTGTTGTTTTCTATAACACGTTTATAGTGACATTTGACTTCGAAAATACCAAAATGAAGTGTTTTGTAGGATTGCTTCGTGAACAAGCAAACTTAACGTTTTTTTTATTTTTCAGAAAATCACATTCGTTAGTGTTCAAAAACTCTATAGTTTATCCCACTGTAATGTGGAAGTGCACTTTCATCGATTCACTCATTCTCTCTTTTTGAAAAGTCTCACGAGTTGCAAAAGAGTTAACCATTACCAACTCACATTCGTTCTATGGTTGTTGTTTTCTATAACACGTTTATAGTGCCATTTGACTTCGAAAAAACCAAAATGAAGTGTTTTGTAGGATTGCTTCGTGAACAAGCAAACTTTACGTTTTGTTTATTTTTCAGAAAATCACATTCGTTAGTGTTCAAAAACTCTATAGTTTATCCCACTTTAATGTGGAAGTGCACTTTCATCGATTCACTCATTCTCTCTTTTTGAAAAGTCTCATGAGTTGCAAAAGAGTTAACCATTACCAATTCACATTCGTTCTAGGGTTGTTGTTTTCTATAACACGTTTATAGTGCCAGTTAACCTCGAAAATACCAAAATGAAGTTTTTTGTAGGGTTGCTTGGTGACAAAGCAAACTCTACGTTTTGTTTATTTTTTAGAAAATCACATTCGTTAGTGTTCAAAAACTCTATAGTTTATCCCACTGTAATATGGAAGTGCACTTTCATCGATTCACTCATTCTCTCTTTTTGAAAAGTCTCGATAGTTTCAAAAGAGTTAACCATTACCAATTCACATTCGTTCTAGGGTTGTTGTTTTCTATAACACGTTTATAGTGTCATTTAACCTTGAAAATACCAAAGTGAAGTTTTTTGTAGGTTTGGTTGGTGACCAAGCAAACTTTACGTTTTGTTTATTTTTCAGAAAATCACATTTGTTAGTGTTCAAAATCTCTATAGTTTATCCCACTGTAATGTAGAAGTGCACTTTCATCGATTCACTCATTCCTCTTTTTGAAAAGTCTCACGAGTTGCAAAAGAGTTAACCATTACCAACTCACATTCGTTCTATGGTTGTTGTTTTCTATAACACGTTTATAGTGCCATTTGACTTCGAAAATACCGAAATGAAGTGTTTTGTAGGAATGCTTCGTGACCAAGCAAACTTTACGTTTTTTTTATTTTTCAGAAAATCACATTCGTTAGTGTTCAAAAACTTTATAGTTTATCCCACTGTAATGTGGAAGTGCACTTTCATCGATTAGCTTATTCTCTCTTTTTGAAAAGTCTCGCGAGTTGCAAAAGAGTTAACCATTACCAATTCACATTCGTTCTATGGTTGTTGTTTTCTATAACACGTTTATAGTGACATTTGACTTCGAAAATACCAAAATGAAGTGTTTTGTAGGATTGCTTCGTGAACAAGCAAACTTAACGTTTGTTTTATTTTTCAGAAAATCACATTCGTTAGTGTTCAAAAACTCTATAGTTTATCCCACTGTAATGTGGAAGTGCACTTTCATCGATTCGCTTATTCTCTCTTTTTGAAAAGTCTCACGAGTTGCAAAAGAGTTAACCAATACCAATTCACATTCATTCTAGTGTTGTTGTTTTCTATAACACGTTTATAGTGCCATTTAACCTCGAAAATACCAAAATGAAGTTTTTTGTAGGTTTCCTTGGTGACAAAGCAAACTTTACGTTTTCTTTATTTTTCAGAAAATCACATTCGTTAGTGTTCAAAAACTCTATAGTTTATCCCACTGTAATGTGGAAGTGCACTTTCATCGATTCACTCATTCTCTCTTTTTGAAAAGTCTCACGAGTTGCAAAAGAGTTAACCATTACCAACTCACATTCGTTCTATGGTTGTTGTTTTCTATAACACGTTTATAGTGCCGTTTGACTTCGAAAAAACCAAAATAAAGTGTTTTGTAGGATTGCTTCGTGAACAAGCAAACTTTACGTTTTTTTTATTTTTCAGAAAATCACATTCGTTAGAGTTCAAAAACTCTATAGTTTATCCCACTGTAATGTGGAAGTGCACTTTCATCTATTCACTTATTCTCTCTTTTTTAAAAGTCTCACGAGTTGCAAAAGAGTTTACAATTACCAATTCACATTCGTTCTAGGGTTGTTGTTTTCTATAACACGTTTATAGTGCCATTTAACCTCGAAAATACCAAAATGAAGTTTTTTGTAGGTTTCCTTGGTGACAAAGCAAACTTTACGTTTTCTTTATTTTTCAGAAAATCACATTCGTTAGTGTTCAAAAACTCTATAGTTTATCCCACTGTAATGTGGAAGTGCACTTTAATCGATTCACTCATTCTCTCTTTTTGAAAAGTCTCACGAGTTGCAAAAGAGTTAACCATTACCAACTCACATTCGTTCTATGGTTGTTGTTTTCTATAACACGTTTATAGTGCCATTTGACTTCGAAAATACCAAAATGAAGTGTTTTGTAGGATTGCTTCGTGACCAAGCAAACTTTACGTTTTTTTTATTTTTCAGAACATTACATTCGTTAGTGTTCAAAAACTCTATAGTTTATCCCACTGTAATGTGGAAGTGCACTTTCATCGATTCACTCATTCTCTCTTTTTTAAAAGTCTCACGAGTTGCAAAAGAGTTAACCATTACCAACTCACATTCGTTCTATGGTTGTTGTTTTCTATAACACGCTTATAGTGCCATTTGACTAAGAAAATACCAAAATGAAGTGTTTTGTAGGATTGCTTCGTGACCAAGAAAACTTTACGTTTTGTTTATTTTTCAGAAAATCACATTCGTTAGTATTCAAAAACTCTATAGTGTATCCCATTGTAATGTGGAAGTGCACTTTCATCGATTCACTCATTCTCTCTTTTTGAAAAGTCTCACGAGTTGCAAAAGACTTAACCATTACCAACTCACATTCGTTCTATGGTTGTTGTTTTCTATAACACGTTTATAGTGACATTTGACTTCGAAAATACCAAAATGAAGTTGTTTGTAGGATTGCTTCGTGAACAAGCAAACTTTACGTTTTTTTTTATTTTCCAGAAAATCACATTCGTTAGAGTTCAAAAACTCTATAGTTTATCCCACTGTAATGTGGAAGTGCACTTTCATCTATTCACTTATTCTCTCTTTTTTAAAAGTCTCACGAGTTGCAAAAGAGTTAACAATTACCAATTCACATTCGTTCTAGGGTTGTTGTTTTCTATAACACGTTTATAGTGCCATTTAACCTCGAAAATACCAAAATGAAGTTTTTTGTAGGTTTCCTTGGTGACAAAGCAAACTTTACGTTTTCTTTATTTTTCAGAAAATCACATTCGTTAGTGTTCAAAAACTCTATAGTTTATCCCACTGTAATGTGGAAGTGCACTTTCATCGATTCACTCATTCTCTCTTTTTGAAAAGTCTCACGAGATGCAAAAGAGTTAACCATTACCAACTCACATTCGTTCTATGGTTGTTGTTTTCTATAACACGTTTATAGTGCCATTTGACTAAGAAAATACCAAAATGAAGTGTTTTGTAGGATTGCTTCGTGACCAAGCAAACTTTACGTTTTGTTTATTTTTCAGAAAATCACATTCGTTAGTATTCAAAAACTCTATAGTGTATCCCATTGTAATGTGGAAGTGCACTTTCATCGATTCACTCATTCTCTCTTTTTGAAAAGTCTCACGAGTTGCAAAAGACTTAACCATTACCAACTCACATTCGTTCTATGGTTGTTGTTTTCTATAACACGTTTATAGTGACATTTGACTTCGAAAATACCAAAATGAAGTTGTTTGTAGGATTGCTTCGTGAACAAGCAAACTTTACGTTTTTTTTATTTTTCAGAAAATCACATTCGTTAGTGTTCAAAAACTCTATAGTTTATCCCACTGTAATGTGGAAGTGCACTTTAATCGATTCACTCATTCTCTCTTTTTGAAAAGTCTCACGAGTTGCAAAAGAGTTAACCATTACCAACTCACATTCGTTCTATGGTTGTTGTTTTCTATAACACGTTTATAGTGCCATTTGACTTCGAAAATACCAAAATGAAGTGTTTTGTAGGATTGCTTCCTGACCAAGCAAACTTTACGTTTTTTTTTATTTTCAGAACATTACATTCGTTAGTGTTCAAAAACTCTATAGTTTATCCCACTGTAATGTGGAAGTGCACTTTCATCGATTCACTCATTCTCTCTTTTTGAAAAGTCTCACGAGTTGCAAAAGAGTTAACCATTACCAACTCACATTCGTTCTATGGTTGTTGTTTTCTATAACACGTTTATAGTGCCATTTGACTAAGAAAATACCAAATTGAAGTGTTTTGTAGGATTGCTTCGTGACCAAGCAAACTTTACGTTTTTTTATTTTTCAGAAAATTACATTCGTTAGTGTTCAAAAACTTTATAGTTTATCCCACTGTAATGTGGAAGTGCACTTTCATCGATTCACTTATTCTCTCTTTTTGAAAAGTCTCACGAGTTGCAAAAGAGTTAACCATTACCAATTCACATTCGTTCTATGGTTGTTGTTTTCTATAACACGTTTATAGTGCCATTTAACCTCGAAAATACAAAAATGAAGTTTTTTTTAGGTTTGCTTGGTGACCAAGCAAACTTTAAGTTTTGTTTATTTTTCAGAAAATCACATTCGTTAGTGTTCAAAAACTCTATAGTTTATCCCACTGTAATGTGGAAGTGCACTTTCATCGATTCACTCATTCTCTGTTTTTGAAAAGGCTCACGAGTTGCAAAAGAGTTAACCATTACCAATTCACATTCGTTATAGGGTTGTTGTTTTCTATAACACGTTTATAGTGTCATTTAACCTGGAAAATACCAAAATGAAGTTTTTTGTAGGTTTGGTTGGTGACCAAGCAAACTTTACGTTTTGTTTATTTTTCAGAAAATCACATTCCTTACTGTTCAAAAACTCTATAGTTTATCCCACGGTAATGTGGAAGTACACTTTCATCGATTCACTCATTCTCTCTTTTTGAAAAGTCTCAATAGTTTCAAAAGAGTTAACCATTACCAATTCACATTCGTTCTACGGTTGTTGTTTTCTATAACACGTTTATAGTGTCATTTAACCTTGAAAATACCAAAATGAAGTTTTTTGTAGGTTTGGTTGGTGACCAAGCAAACTTTACGTTTTGTTTATTTTTCAGAAAATCACATTCATTAGTGTTCAAAAACTCTATAGTTTATCCCACTGTAATGTGGAAGTGCACTTTCATCGATTCACTCATTCTCTCTTTTTGAAAGGCTCAATAGTTTCAAAAGAGTTAACCATTACCAATTCACATTCGTTCTAGAGTTGTTGTTTTCTATAACACGTTTATAGAGTCATTTAACCTTGAAAATACCAAAATGAAGTTTGTTGTAGGTTTGGTTGATGACCAAGCAAACTTTACGTTTTGTTTATTTTTCAGAAAATCACATTCGTTAGTGTTCAAAAACTCTATAGTTTATCCCACTTTAATGTGGAAGTGCACTTTCATCGATTCACTTATTCTCTCTTTTTGAAAAGTCTCATGAGTTGCAAAAGAGTTAACCATTACCAATTCACATTCGTTCTAGGGTTGTTGTTTTCTATAACACGTTTATAGTGCCAGTTAACCTCGAAAATACCAAAATGAAGTTTTTTGTAGGGTTGCTTGGTGACAAAGCAAACTCTACGTTTTGTTTATTTTTTAGAAAATCACATTCGTTAGTGTTCAAAAACTCTATAGTTTATCCCACTGTAATATGGAAGTGCACTTTCATCGATTCACTCATTCTCTCTTTTTGAAAAGTCTCGATAGTTTCAAAAGAGTTAACCATTACCAATTCACATTCGTTCTAGGGTTGTTGTTTTCTATAACACGTTTATAGTGTCATTTAACCTTGAAAATACCAAAGTGAAGTTTTTTGTAGGTTTGGTTGGTGACCAAGCAAACTTTACATTTTGTTTATTTTTCAGAAAATCACATTTGTTAGTGTTCAAAAACTCTATAGTTTATCCCACTGTAGTGTGGAAGTGCACTTTCATCGATTCACTCATTCCTCTTTTTGAAAAGTCTCACGAGTTGCAAAAGAGTTAACCATTACCAACTCACATTCGTTCTATGGTTGTTGTTTTCTATAACACGTTTATAGTGCCATTTGACTTCGAAAATACCGAAATGAAGTGTTTTGTAGGAATGCTTCGTGACCAAGCAAACTTTACGTTTTTTTTATTTTTCAGAAAATCACATTCGTTAGTGTTCAAAAACTCTATAGTTTATCCCACTGTAATGTGGAAGTGCACTTTCATCGATTAGCTTATTCTCTCTTTTTAAAAAGTCTCGCGAGTTGCAAAAGAGTTAACCATTACCAATTCACATTCGTTCTAGGGTTGTTGTTTTCTATAACACGTTTATAGTGCCATTTAACCTCGAAAATACCAAAATGAAGTTTTTTGTAGGTTTTTTGGTGACAAAACAAACTTTACGTTTTGTTTATTTTTCAGAAAATCACATTCGTTAGTATTCAAAAACTCTATAGTGTATCCCATTGTAATGTGGAAGTGCACTTTCATCGATTCACTCATTCTCTCTTTTTGAAAAGTCTCACGAGTTGCAAAAGAGTTAACCATTACCAACTCACATTCGTTATATGGTTGTTGTTTTCTATAACACGTTTATAGTGACATTTGACTTCGAAAATACCAAAATGAAGTGTTTTGTAGGATTGCTTCGTGAACAAGCAAACTTAACGTTTTTTTTATTTTTCAGAAAATCACATTCGTTAGTGTACAAAAACTCTATAGTTTATCCCACTGTAATGTGGAAGTGCACTTTCATCGATTCACTCATTCTCTCTTTTTGAAAAGTCTCACGAGTTGCAAAAGAGTTAACCATTACCAACTCTCATTCGTTCTATGGTTGTTGTTTTCTATAACACGTTTATCGTGCCATTTGACTTCGAAAAAACCAAAATGAAGTGTTTTGTAGGATTGCTTCGTGAACAAGCAAACTTTACGTTTTTTTTATTTTTCAGAAAATCACATTCGTTAGAGTTCAAAAACTCTATAGTTTATCCCACTGTAATGTGGAAGTGCACTTTCATCTATTCAGTTATTCTCTCTTTTTTAAAAGTCTCACGAGTTGCAAAAGAGTTAACAATTACCAATTCACATTCGTTCTAGGGTTGTTGTTTTCTATAACACGTTTATAGTGCCATTTAACCTCGAAAATACCAAAATGAAGTTTTTTGTAGGTTTGGTTGGTGACCAAGCAAACTTTACGTTTTGTTTATTTTTCAGAAAATCACATTCCTTACTGTTCAAAAACTCTATAGTTTATCCCACGGTAATGTGGAAGTACACTTTCATCGATTCACTCATTCTCTCTTTTTGAAAAGTCTCAATAGTTTCAAAAGAGTTAACCATTACCAATTCACATTCGTTCTACGGTTGTTGTTTTCTATAACAAGTTTATAGTGTCATTTAACCTTGAAAATACCAAAATGAAGTTTTTTGTAGGTTTGGTTGGTGACCAAGCAAACTTTACGTTTTGTTTATTTTTCAGAAAATCACATTCATTAGTGTTCAAAAACTCTATAGTTTATCCCACTGTAATGTGGAAGTGCACTTTCATCGATTCACTCATTCTCTCTTTTTGAAAGGCTCAATAGTTTCAAAAGAGTTAACCATTACCAATTCACATTCGTTCTAGAGTTGTTATTTTCTATAACACGTTTATAGAGTCATTTAACCTTGAAAATACCAAAATGAAGTTTGTTGTAGGTTTGGTTGATGACCAAGCAAACTTTACGTTTTGTTTATTTTTCAGAAAATCACATTCGTTAGTGTTCAAAAACTCTATAGTTTATCCCACTTTAATGTGGAAGTGCACTTTCATCGATTCACTCATTCTCTCTTTTTGAAAAGTCTCATGAGTTGCAAAAGAGTTAACCATTACCAATTCACATTCGTTCTAGGGTTGTTGTTTTCTATAACACGTTTATTGTGCCAGTTAACCTCGAAAATACCAAAATGAAGTTTTTTGTAGGGTTGCTTGGTGACGAAGCAAACTCTACGTTTTGTTTATTTTTTAGAAAATCACATTCGTTAGTGTTCAA
The DNA here is from genome assembly GCA_963675135.1 of Galeopsis tetrahit. NCBI lineage: Eukaryota > Viridiplantae > Streptophyta > Magnoliopsida > Lamiales > Lamiaceae > Galeopsis > Galeopsis tetrahit. Next base: position 40,806,324 of record OY776122.1, read on the forward strand.
AAACTCTATAGTTTATCCCACTGTAATATGGAAGTGCACTTTCATCGATTCACTCATTCTCTCTTTTTGAAAAGTCTCGATAGTTTCAAAAGAGTTAACCATTACCAATTCACATTCGTTCTAGGGTTGTTGTTTTCTATAACACGTTTATAGTGTCATTTAACCTTGAAAATACCAAAGTGAAGTTTTTTGTAGGTTTGGTTGGTGACCAAGCAAACTTTACGTTTTGTTTATTTTTCAGAAAATCACATTTGTTAGTGTTCAAAAACTCTATAGTTTATCCCACTGTAGTGTGGAAGTGCACTTTCATCGATTCACTCATTCCTCTTTTTGAAAAGTCTCACGAGTTGCAAAAGAGTTAACCATTACCAACTCACATTCGTTCTATGGTTGTTGTTTTCTATAACACGTTTATAGTGCCATTTGACTTCGAAAATACCGAAATGAAGTGTTTTGTAGGAATGCTTCGTGACCAAGCAAACTTTACGTTTTTTTTATTTTTCAGAAAATCACATTCGTTAGTGTTCAAAAACTCTATAGTTTATCCCACTGTAATGTGGAAGTGCAAATTCATCGATTAGCTTATTCTCTCTTTTTAAAAAGTCTCGCGAGTTGCAAAAGAGTTAACCATTACCAATTCACATTCGTTCTAGGGTTGTTGTTTTCTATAACACGTTAATAGTGCCATTTAACCTCGAAAATACCAAAATGAAGTTTTTTGTAGGTTTTTTGGTGACAAAACAAACTTTACGTTTTGTTTATTTTTCAGAAAATCACATTCGTTAGTATTCAAAAACTCTATAGTGTATCCCATTGTAATGTGGAAGTGCACTTTCATCGATTCACTCATTCTCTCTTTTTGAAAAGTCTCACGAGTTGCAAAAGAGTTAACCATTACCAACTCACATTCGTTCTATGGTTGTTGTTTTCTATAACACGTTTATAGTGACATTTGACTTCGAAAATACCAAAATGAAGTGTTTTGTAGGATTGCTTCGTGAACAAGCAAACTTCACGTTTTTTTTATTTTTCAGAAAATGACATTCGTTAGTGTTCAAAAACTCTATAGTTTATCCCACTGTAATGTGGAAGTGCACTTTCATCGATTCACTCATTCTCTCTTTTTGAAAAGTCTCACGAGTTGCAAAAGAGTTAACCATTACCAACTCTCATTCGTTCTATGGTTGTTGTTTTCTATAACACGTTTATCGTGCCATTTGACTTCGAAAAAACCAAAATGAAGTGTTTTGTAGGATTGCTTCGTGAACAAGCAAACTTTACGTTTTTTTTATTTTTCAGAAAATCACATTCGTTAGAGTTCAAAAACTCTATAGTTTATCCCACTGTAATGTGGAAGTGCACTTTCATCTATTCAGTTATTCTCTCTTTTTTAAAAGTCTCACGAGTTGCAAAAGAGTTAACAATTACCAATTCACATTCGTTCTAGGGTTGTTGTTTTCTATAACACGTTTATAGTGCCATTTAACCTCGAAAATACCAAAATGAAGGTTTTTGTAGGTTTCCTTGGTGACCAAGCAAACTTTACGTTTTGTTTATTTTTCAGAAAATCACATTCGTTACTGTTCAAAAACTCTATAGTTTATCCCACTGTAATGTGGAAGTGCACTTTCATCGATTCACTCATTCTCTCTTTTTGAAAAGTCTCACGAGTTGCAAAATTGTTAACCATTACCAACTCACATTCGTTCTATGGTTGTTGTTTTCTATAACACGTTTATAGTGCCATTTGACTTCGAAAATACCGAAATCAAGTGTTTTGTAGGAATGCTTCGTGACCAAGCAAACTTTACGTTTTTTTTATTTTTCAGAAAAATTCACATTCGTTAGTGTTCAAAAACTCTATAGTTTTTCCCACTGTAATGTGGAAGTGCACTTTCATCGATTCGCTTATTCTCTCTTTTTGAAAAGTCTCGTGACTTGCAAAAGAGTTAACCATTACCAATTCACACTCGTTCTAGGGTTGTTGTTTTCTTTAACACGTTTATAGTGCCATTTGACTTCGAAAATACCGAAATCAAGTGTTTTGTAGGAATGCTTCGTGACCAAGCAAACTTTACGTTTTTTTTATTTTTCAGAAAAAATCACATTCGTTAGTGTTCAAAAACTCTATAGTTTATCCCACTGTAATGTGGAAGTGCACTTTCATCGATTCACTCATTCTCTCTTTTTGAAAAGTCTCACGAGTTGCAAAAGAGTTAACCATTACCAACTCACATTCGTTCTATGGTTGTTGTTTTCTATAACACGTTTATAGTGTCATTTAACCTTGAAAATACCAAAATGAAGTTTTTTGTAGGTTTGGTTGGTGACCAAGCAAACATTACGTTTTGTTTATTTTTCAGAAAATCACATTCGTTAGTGTTCAAAAACTCTATAGTTTATCCCACTGTAATGTGGAAATGCACTTTCATCGATTCACTCATTCCTCTTTTTGAAAAGTCTCACGAGTTGCAAAAGAGTTAACCATTACCAACTCACATTCGTTCTAGGGTTGTTGTTTTCTATAACACGTTTATAGTGCCATTTGACTTCGAAAATACCGAAATGAAGTGTTTTGTAGGAATGCTTCGTGACCAAGCAAACTTTACGTTTTTTTTATTTTTCAGAAAATCACATTCGTTAGTGTTCAAAAACTCTATAGTTTATCCCACTGTAATGTGGAAGTGCACTTTCATCGATTAGCTTATTCTCTCTTTTTAAAAAGTCTCGCGAGTTGCAAAAGAGTTAACCATTACCAATTCACATTCGTTCTAGGGTTGTTGTTTTCTATAACACGTTAATAGTGCCATTTAACCTCGAAAATACCAAAATGAAGTTTTTTGTAGGTTTTTTGGTGACAAAACAAACTTTACGTTTTGTTTATTTTTCAGAAAATCACATTCGTTAGTATTCAAAAACTCTATAGTGTATCCCATTGTAATGTGGAAGTGCACTTTCATCGATTCACTCATTCTCTCTTTTTGAAAAGTCTCACGAGTTGCAAAAGAGTTAACCATTACCAACTCACATTCGTTCTATGGTTGTTGTTTTCTATAACACGTTTATAGTGACATTTGACTTCGAAAATACCAAAATGAAGTGTTTTGTAGGATTGCTTCGTGAACAAGCAAACTTAACGTTTTTTTTATTTTTCAGAAAATCACATTCGTTAGTGTTCAAAAACTCTATAGTTTATCCCACTGTAATGTGGAAGTGCACTTTCATCGATTCACTCATTCTATCTTTTTGAAAAGTCTCACGAGTTGCAAAAGAGTTAACCATTACCAACTCTCATTCGTTCTATGGTTGTTGTTTTCTATAACACGTTTATCGTGCCATTTGACTTCGAAAAAACCAAAATGAAGTGTTTTGTAGGATTGCTTCGTGACCAAGCAAACTTTACGTTTTTTTATTTTTCAGAAAATTACATTCGTTAGTGTTCAAAAACTCTATAGTTTATCCCACTGTAATGTGGAAGTGCACTTTCATCGATTCACTTATTCTCTCTTTTTTAAAAGTCTCACGAGTTGCAAAAGAGTTAACCATTACCAATTCACATTCATTCTAGTGTTGTTGTTTTCTATAACACGTTTATAGTGCCATTTAACCTCGAAAATACAAAAATGAAGTTTTTTTTAGGTTTGCTTGGTGACCAAGCAAACTTTAAGTTTTGTTTATTTTTCAGAAAATCACATTCGTTAGTGTTCAAAAACTCTATAGTTTATCCCACTGTAATGTGGAAGTGCACTTTCATCGATTCACTCATTCTCTCTTTTTGAAAAGTCTCACGAGTTGCAAAAGAGTTAACCATTACCAACTCACATTCGTTCTATGGTTGTTGTTTTCTATAACACTTTTATAGTGCCATTTGACTTCGAAAATACCGAAATCAAGTGTTTTGTAGGAATGCTTCGTGACCAAGCAAACTTTACGTTTTTTTTTATTTTTCAGAAAAAATCACATTCGTTAGTGTTCAAAAACTCTATAGTTTATCCCACTGTAATGTGGAAGTGCACTTTCATCGATTCGCTTATTCTCTCTTTTTGAAAAGTCTCACGAGTTGCAAAAGAGTTAACCATTACCAATTCACATTCATTCTAGTGTTGTTGTTTTCTATAACACGTTTATAGTGCCATTTAACCTCGAAAATACCAAAATGAAGTTTTTTGTAGGTTTTTTGGTAACAAAGCAAACTTTAAGTTTTGTTTATTTTTCAGAAAATCACATTCGTTAGTGTTCAAAAACTCTATAGTTTATCTCACTGTAATGTGGACGTGCACTTTAATCGATTCACTCATTCTCTCTTTTTGAAAAGTCTCACGAGTTGCAAAAGAGTTAACCATTACCAATTCACATTTGTTCTAGGGTTGTTGTTTTCTATAACACGTTTATAGTGTCATTTAACCTCGAAAATATACCAAAATGAAGTTTTTTGTAGGGTTGCTTGGTGACAAAGCAAACTCTACGTTTTGTTTATTTTTTAGAAAATCACATTCGTTAATGTTCAAAAACTCTATAGTTTCTCCCACTGTAATATGGAAGTGCACTTTCATCGATTCACTCATTCTATCTTTTTGAAAAGTCTCAATAGTTTCAAAAGAGTTAACCATTACCAATTCACATTCGTTATAGGGTTGTTGTTTTCTATAACACGTTTATAGTGTCATTTAACCTTGAAAATACCAAAATGAAGTTTTTTGTAGGTTTGGTTGGTGACCAAGCAAACATTACGTTTTGTTTATTTTTCAGAAAATCACATTCGTTAGTGTTCAAAAACTCTATAGTTTATCCCACTGTAATGTGGAAATGCACTTTCATCGATTCACTCATTCCTCTTTTTGAAAAGTCTCACGAGTTGCAAAAGAGTTAACCATTACCAACTAACATTCATTCTAGGGTTGTTGTTTTCTATAACACGTTTATAGTGCCATTTAACCTCGAAAATACCAAAATGAAGTTTTTTGTAGGTTTTCTTGGTGACAAAGTAAACTTTACATTTTGTTTATTTTTCAGAAAATCACATTCGTTAGTGTTCAAAAACTATATAGTTTATCCCATTGTAATGTGGAAGTGCACTTTCATCGATTCACTCATTCTCTCTTTTTGAAAAGTCTCACGATTTGCAAAAGAGTTAACCATTACCAATTCACATTCGTTCTAGGGTTGTTGTTTTCTATAACACGTTTATAGTGTCATTTAACCTTGAAAAATACCAAAATGAAGGTTTTTGTAGGTTTTGTTGGTGACCAAGCAAACTTTACGTTTTGTTTATTTTTCAGAAAATCACATTCGTTAGTGTTCAAAAACTCTATAGTTTATCCCACTGTAATGTGGAAGTGCACTTTCATCGATTCACTCATTCTCTCTTTTTTAAAAGTCTCACGAGTTGCAAAAGAGTTAACCATTACCAATTCACATTCGTTCTAGGGTTGTTGTTTTCTATAACACGTTTATAGTGTAATTTAACCTCGAAAATACCAAAATGAAGTTTTTTGTAAGTTTGGTTGGTGACCAAGCAAACTTTACGTTTTGTTTATTTTTCAGAAAATCACATTCGTTAGTGTTCAAAAACTCTATAACTTATCCCACTGTAATGTGGAAGTACACTTTCATTGATTCACTCATTCTCTCTTTTTGAAAAGTCTCACGAGTTGTAAAAGAGTTAACCATTACCAACTCACATTCGTTCTAGGGTTGTTGTTTTCTATAACACGTTTATAGTGCCATTTGACTTCGAAAATACCGAAATGAAGTGTTTTGTAGGATTGCTTCGTGACCAACCAAACTTTACGTTTTTTTTTTTTTTTAGAAAATCACATTCGTTTGTGTTCAAAAACTCTATAGTGTAACCCACTGTAATGTGGAAGTGCCCGTTCATCGATTCACTAATTCTCTTTTTTTTTTGAAAAGTCTCAATAGTTTCAAAAGAGTTAACCATTACCAATTCACATTCGTTCTAGGGTTGTTGTTTTCTATAACACGTTTATAGTGTCATTTAACCTCGAAAATTCCAAAATGAAGTTTTTTGTAGGTTTGGTTGGTGACCAAGCAAACATTACGTTTTGTTTATTTTTCAGAAAATCACATTTGTTAGTGTTCAAAAACTCTATAGTTTATCTCACTGTAATGTGGAAGTGCAGTTTCATCGATTCACTCATTCTCTCTTTTTGAAAAGTCTCACGAGTTGCAAAAGAGTTAACCATTACCAATTCACATTCGTTCTAGGGTTGTTGTTTTCTATAACACGTTTATAGTGTCATTTAACCTTGAAAAATACCAAAATGAAGGTTTTTGTAGGTTTTGTTGGTAACCAAGCAAACTTTACGTTTTGTTTATTTTTCAGAAAATCACATTCGTTAGTGTTCAAAAACTCTATAGTTTATCCCACTGTAATATGGAAGTGCACTTTCATCGATTCACTCATTCTATCTTTTTGAAAAGTCTCAATAGTTTCAAAAGAGTTAACCATTACCAATTCACATTCGTTCTAGGGTTGTTGTTTTCTATAACACGTTTATAGTGTCATTTAACCTTGAAAAATACCAAAATGAAGGTTTTTGTAGGTTTTGTTGGTGACCAAGCAAACTTTACGTTTTGTTTATTTTTCAGAAAATCACATTCGTTAGTGTTCAAAAACTCTATAGTTTATCCCACTGTAATGTGGAAGTGCACTTTCATCGATTCACTCATTCTCTCTTTTTTAAAAGTCTCACGAGTTGCAAAAGAGTTAACCATTACCAATTCACATTCGTTCTAGGGTTGTTGTTTTCTATAACACGTTTATAGTGTAATTTAACCTCGAAAATACCAAAATGAAGTTTTTTGTAAGTTTGGTTGGTGACCAAGCAAACTTTACGTTTTGTTTATTTTTCAGAAAATCACATTCGTTAGTGTTCAAAAACTCTATAGTTTATCCCACTGTAATGTGGAAATGCACTTTCATCGATTCACTCATTCCTCTTTTTGAAAAGTCTCACGAGTTGCAAAAGAGTTAACCATTACCAACTCACATTCGTTCTAGGGTTGTTGTTTTCTATAACACGTTTATAGTGCCATTTGACTTCGAAAATACCGAAATGAAGTGTTTTGTAGGATTGCTTCGTGACCAAGCAAACTTTACGTTTTTTTATTTTTCAGAAAATTACATTCGTTAGTGTTCAAAAACTCTATAGTTTATCCCACTGTAATGTGGAAGTGCACTTTCATCGATTCACTTATTCTCTCTTTTTGAAAAGTCTCACGAGTTGCAAAAGAGTTAACCATTACCAATTCACATTCGTTCTATGGTTGTTGTTTTCTATAACACGTTTATAGTGCCATTTAACCTCGAAAATACAAAAATGAAGTTTTTTTTAGGTTTGCTTGGTGACCAAGCAAACTTTAAGTTTTGTTTATTTTTCAGAAAATCACATTCGTTAGTGTTCAAAAACTCTATAGTTTATCCCACTGTAATGTGGAAGAGCACTTTCATCGATTCACTCATACTCTCTTTTTGAAAAGTCTCACGAGTTGCAAAAGAGTTAACCATTACCAACTCACATTCGTTCTATGGTTGTTGTTTTCTATAACACGTTTATAGTGCCATTTGACTTCGAAAATACCGAAATCAAGTGTTTTGTAGGACTGCTTCGTGACCAAGCAAACTTTACGTTTTTTTTATTTTTCAGAAAAAATCACATTCGTTAGTGTTCAAAAACTCTATAGTTTATCCCACTGTAATGTGGAAGTGCACTTTCATCGATTCGCTTATTCTCTCGTTTTGAAAAGTCTCACGAGTTGCAAAAGAGTTAACCATTACCAATTCACATTCATTCTAGTGTTGTTGTTTTCTATAACACGTTTATAGTGCCATTTAACCTCGAAAATACCAAAATGAAGTTTTTTGTAGGTTTTTTGGTGACAAAGCAAACTTTAAGTTTTGTTTATTTTTCAGAAAATCACATTCGTTAGTGTTCAAAAACTCTACAGTTTATCCCACTGTAATGTGGAACTGCAGTTTCATCGATTCACTCATTCTCTGTTTTTGAAATGTATAACGAGTTGCAAAAGAGTTAACCATTACCAACTCACATTCGTTCTATGGTTGTTGTTTTCTATAACACGTTTATAGTGCCATTTGACTTCGAAAATACCGAAATCAAGTGTTTTGTAGGACTGCTTCGTGACCAAGCAAACTTTACGTTTTTTTTATTTTTCAGAAAAAATCACATTCGTTAGTGTTCAAAAACTCTATAGTTTATCCCACTGTAATGTGGAAGTGCACTTTCATCGATTCGCTTATTCTCTCTTTTTGAAAAGTCTCACGAGTTGCAAAAGAGTTAACCATTACCAATTCACATTCATTCTAGTGTTGTTGTTTTCTATAACACGTTTATAGTGCCATTTAACCTCGAAAATACCAAAATGAAGTTTTTTGTAGGTTTTTTGGTGACAAAGCAAACTTTAAGTTTTGTTTATTTTTCAGAAAATCACATTCGTTAGTGTTCAAAAACTCTATAGTTTATCCCACTGTAATGTGGAAGTGCACTTTCATCGATTCACTGATTCTCTCTTTTTGAAAAGTCTCAATAGTTTCAAAAGAGTTAACCATTACCAACTCACATTCATTCTAGGGTTGTTGTTTTCTATAACACGTTTATAGTGTCATTTAACCTCGAAAATACCAATATGAAGTTTTTTGTAGGTTTGGTTGGTGACCAAGCAAACATTACGTTTTGTTTATTTTTCAGAAAATCACATTTGTTAGTGTTCAAAAACTCTATAGTTTATCTCACTGTAATGTGGAAGTGCAGTTTCATCGATTCACTCATTCTCTCTTTTTGAAAAGTCTCACGAGTTGCAAAAGAGTTAACCATTACCAATTCACATTCGTTCTAGGGTTGTTGTTTTCTATAACACGTTTATAGTGTCATTTAACCTTGAAAAATACCAAAATGAAGGTTTTTGTAGGTTTTGTTGGTAACCAAGCAAACTTTACGTTTTGTTTATTTTTCAGAAAATCACATTCGTTAGTGTTCAAAAACTCTATAGTTTATCCCACTGTAATATGGAAGTGCACTTTCATCGATTCACTCATTCTATCTTTTTGAAAAGTCTCAATAGTTTCAAAAGAGTTAACCATTACCAATTCACATTCGTTCTAGGGTTGTTGTTTTCTATAACACGTTTATAGTGTCATTTAACCTTGAAAAATACCAAAATGAAGGTTTTTGTAGGTTTTGTTGGTGACCAAGCAAACTTTACGTTTTGTTTATTTTTCAGAAAATCACATTCGTTAGTGTTCAAAAACTCTATAGTTTATCCCACTGTAATGTGGAAGTGCACTTTCATCGATTCACTCATTCTCTCTTTTTTAAAAGTCTCACGAGTTGCAAAAGAGTTAACCATTACCAATTCACATTCGTTCTAGGGTTGTTGTTTTCTATAACACGTTTATAGTGTAATTTAACCTCGAAAATACCAAAATGAAGTTTTTTGTAAGTTTGGTTGGTGACCAAGCAAACTTTACGTTTTGTTTATTTTTCAGAAAATCACATTCGTTAGTGTTCAAAAACTCTATAGTTTATCCCACTGTAATGTGGAAATGCACTTTCATCGATTCACTCATTCCTCTTTTTGAAAAGTCTCACGAGTTGCAAAAGAGTTAACCATTACCAACTCACATTCGTTCTAGGGTTGTTGTTTTCTATAACACGTTTATAGTGCCATTTGACTTCGAAAATACCGAAATGAAGTGTTTTGTAGGATTGCTTCGTGACCAAGCAAACTTTACGTTTTTTTATTTTTCAGAAAATTACATTCGTTAGTGTTCAAAAACTCTATAGTTTATCCCACTGTAATGTGGAAGTGCACTTTCATCGATTCACTTATTCTCTCTTTTTGAAAAGTCTCACGAGTTGCAAAAGAGTTAACCATTACCAATTCACATTCGTTCTATGGTTGTTGTTTTCTATAACACGTTTATAGTGCCATTTAACCTCGAAAATACAAAAATGAAGTTTTTTTTAGGTTTGCTTGGTGACCAAGCAAACTTTAAGTTTTGTTTATTTTTCAGAAAATCACATTCGTTAGTGTTCAAAAACTCTATAGTTTATCCCACTGTAATGTGGAAGAGCACTTTCATCGATTCACTCATACTCTCTTTTTGAAAAGTCTCACGAGTTGCAAAAGAGTTAACCATTACCAACTCACATTCGTTCTATGGTTGTTGTTTTCTATAACACGTTTATAGTGCCATTTGACTTCGAAAATACCGAAATCAAGTGTTTTGTAGGACTGCTTCGTGACCAAGCAAACTTTACGTTTTTTTTATTTTTCAGAAAAAATCACATTCGTTAGTGTTCAAAAACTCTATAGTTTATCCCACTGTAATGTGGAAGTGCACTTTCATCGATTCGCTTATTCTCTCGTTTTGAAAAGTCTCACGAGTTGCAAAAGAGTTAACCATTACCAATTCACATTCATTCTAGTGTTGTTGTTTTCTATAACACGTTTATAGTGCCATTTAACCTCGAAAATACCAAAATGAAGTTTTTTGTAGGTTTTTTGGTGACAAAGCAAACTTTAAGTTTTGTTTATTTTTCAGAAAATCACATTCGTTAGTGTTCAAAAACTCTACAGTTTATCCCACTGTAATGTGGAACTGCAGTTTCATCGATTCACTCATTCTCTGTTTTTGAAATGTATAACGAGTTGCAAAAGAGTTAACCATTACCAACTCACATTCGTTCTATGGTTGTTGTTTTCTATAACACGTTTATAGTGCCATTTGACTTCGAAAATACCGAAATCAAGTGTTTTGTAGGACTGCTTCGTGACCAAGCAAACTTTACGTTTTTTTTATTTTTCAGAAAAAATCACATTCGTTAGTGTTCAAAAACTCTATAGTTTATCCCACTGTAATGTGGAAGTGCACTTTCATCGATTCGCTTATTCTCTCTTTTTGAAAAGTCTCACGAGTTGCAAAAGAGTTAACCATTACCAATTCACATTCATTCTAGTGTTGTTGTTTTCTATAACACGTTTATAGTGCCATTTAACCTCGAAAATACCAAAATGAAGTTTTTTGTAGGTTTTTTGGTGACAAAGCAAACTTTAAGTTTTGTTTATTTTTCAGAAAATCACATTCGTTAGTGTTCAAAAACTCTATAGTTTATCCCACTGTAATGTGGAAGTGCACTTTCATCGATTCACTGATTCTCTCTTTTTGAAAAGTCTCAATAGTTTCAAAAGAGTTAACCATTACCAACTCACATTCATTCTAGGGTTGTTGTTTTCTATAACACGTTTATAGTGTCATTTAACCTCGAAAATACCAATATGAAGTTTTTTGTAGGTTTGGTTGGTGACCAAGCAAACATTACGTTTTGTTTATTTTTCAGAAAATCACATTTGTTAGTGTTCAAAAACTCTATAGTTTATCTCACTGTAATGTGGACGTGCACTTTCATCGATTCACTCATTCTCTCTTTTTGAAAAGTCTCACGAGTTGCAAAAGAGTTAACCATTACCAATTCACATTTGTTCTAGGGTTGTTGTTTTCTATAACACGTTTATAGTGTCATTTAACCTCACAAATACCAAAATGAAGTTTTTTGTAGGGTTGCTTGGTGACAAAGCAAACTCTACGTTTTGTTTATTTTTTAGAAAATCACATTCGTTAATGTTCAAAAACTCTATAGTTTCTCCCACTGTAATATGGAAGTGCACTTTCATCGATTCACTCATTCTATCTTTTTGAAAAGTCTCAATAGTTTCAAAAGAGTTAACCATTACCAATTCACATTCGTTATAGGGTTGTTGTTTTCTATAACACGTTTATAGTGTCATTTAACCTTGAAAATACCAAAATGAAGTTTTTTGTAGGGTTGCTTGGTGACAAAGCAAACTCTACGTTTTGTTTATTTTTTAGAAAATCACATTCGTTAGTGTTCAGAAATTCTATAGTTTATCCCACTGTAATATGGAAGTGCACTTTCATCGATTCACTCATTCTCTCTTTTTTAAAAGTCTCAATTGTTTCAAAAGAGTTAACCATTACCAATTCACATTCGTTCTAGGGTTGTTGTTTTCTATAACACGTTTATAGTGTCATTTAACCTTGAAAATACCAAAATGAAGTTTTTTGTAGGTTTGGTTGGTGACCAAGCAAACTTTACGTTTTGTTTATTTTTCAGAAAATCACATTCGTTAGTTTTCAAAAACTCTATAGTTTATCCCACTGTAATGTGGAAGTGCACTTTCATCGATTCACTCATTCCTCTTTTTGAAAAGTCTCACGAGTTGCAAAAGAGTTAACCATTACCAACTCACATTCGTTCTATGGTTGTTGTTTTCTATAACACGTTTATAGTGCCATTTGACTTCGAAAATACCGAAATGAAGTGTTTTGTAGGAATGCTTCGTGACCAAGCAAACTTTACGTTTTTTTTATTTTTCAGAAAATCACATTCGTTAGTGTTCAAAAACTCTATAGTTTATCCCACTGTAATGTGGAAGTGAACTTTCATCGATTCGCTTATTCTCTCTTTTTGAAAAGTCTCACGAGTTGCAAAAGAGTTAACCATTACCAATTCACATTCGTTCTAGGGTTGTTGTTTTCTATAACACGTTTATAGTGCCATTTATCCTCGAAAATACCAAAATGAAGTTTTTTGTAGGTTTTTTGGTGACAAAGCAAACTTTAAGTTTTGTTTATTTTTCAGAAAATCACATTCGTTAGTGTTCAAAAACTCTATAGTTTATCCTACTGTAATGTGGAACTGCAGTTTCATCGATTCACTCATTCTCTGTTTTTGAAATGTATAACGAGTTGCAAAAGAGTTAACCATTACCAACTCACATTCATTCTAGGTTGTTGTTTTCTATAACACGTTTATAGTGCAATTTAACCTCGTAAATACCAAAATGAAGTTTTTTGTAGGTTTGCATGGTGACAAATCAAACTTTACGTTTTGTTTATTTTTCAGAAAATCACATTCGTTAGTGTTCAAAAACTCTATAGTTTATCCCACTGTAATGTGGAAGTGCACTTTCATCGATTCACTCATTCTCTCTTTTTGAAAAGACTCACGAGTTGTAAAAGAGTTAACCATTACCAACTCAGATTCGTTCTAGGGTTGTTGTTTTCTATTACACGTTTATAGTGCCATTTGACTTCGAAAACACCAAAATGAAGTGTTTTGTAGGATTGCTTCGTGACCAACCAAACTTTACGTTTTTTTTATTTTTCAGAAAATTACATTCGTTTGTGTTCAAAAACTCTATAGTTTAACCCACTGTAATGTGGAAGTGCCCTTTCATCGATTCACTCATTCTCTTTTTTTTTTTGAAAAGTCTCAATAGTTTCAAAATAGTTAACCATTACCAATTCACATTCGTTCTAGGGTTGTTGTTTTCTATAACACGTTTATAGTGCCATTTAACCTCAAAAATACCAAAATGAAGTTTTTTGTAGGTTTGCTTGGTGACAAAGCAAACTTTAGGTTTTGTTTATTTTTCAGAAAATCACATTCGTTAGTGTTCAAAAACTCTACAGTTTATCCTACTGTAATGTGGAACTGCAGTTTCATCGATTCACTCATTCTCTGTTTTTGAAATGTATAACGAGTTGCAAAAGAGTTAACCATTACCAACTCACATTCATTCTAGGGTTGTTGTTTTCTATAACACGTTTATAGTGCAATTTAACCTCGAAAATACTAAAATGAAGTTTTTTGTAGGTTTGCATGGTGACAAATCGAACTTTACGTTTTGTTTATTTTTCAGAAACTCACATTCGTTAGTGTTCAAAAACTCTATAGTTTATCCCACTGTAATGTGGAAGTGCACTTTCATCGATTCACTCATTCTCTCTTTTTGAAAAGACTCACGAGTTGTAAAAGAGTTAACCATTACCAACTCAGATTCGTTCTAGGGTTGTTGTTTTCTATTACACGTTTATAGTGCCATTTGACTTCGAAAACACCAAAATGAAGTGTTTTGTAGGATTGCTTCGTGACCAACCAAACTTTACGTTTTTTTTATTTTTTAGAAAATACCATTCGTTTGTGTTCAAAAACTCTATAGTGTAACCCACTGTAATGTGGAAGTGCCCTTTCATCGATTCACTCATTCTCTCTTTTTTTTGAAAAGTCTCAATAGTTTCAAAAGAGTTAACCATTACCAATTCACATTCGTTCTAGGGTTGTTGTTTTCTATAACACGTTTATAGTGTCATTTAACCTTGAAAATACCAAAGTGAAGTTTTTTGTAGGTTTGGTTGGTGACCAAGCAAACTTTACGTTTTGTTTATTTTTCAGAAAATCACATTTGTTAGTGTTCAAAAACTCTATAGTTTATCCCACTGTAGTGTGGAAGTGCACTTTCATCGATTCACTCATTCCTCTTTTTGAAAAGTCTCACGAGTTGCAAAAGAGTTAACCATTACCAACTCACATTCGTTCTATGGTTGTTGTTTTCTATAACACGTTTATAGTGCCATTTGACTTCGAAAATACCGAAATGAAGTGTTTTGTAGGAATGCTTCGTGACCAAGCAAACTTTACGTTTTTTTTATTTTTCAGAAAATCACATTCGTTAGTGTTCAAAAACTCTATAGTTTATCCCACTGTAATGTGGAAGTGCACTTTCATCGATTAGCTTATTCTCTCTTTTTAAAAAGTCTCGCGAGTTGCAAAAGAGTTAACCATTACCAATTCACATTCGTTCTAGGGTTGTTGTTTTCTATAACACGTTAATAGTGCCATTTAACCTCGAAAATACCAAAATGAAGTTTTTTGTAGGTTTTTTGGTGACAAAACAAACTTTACGTTTTGTTTATTTTTCAGAAAATCACATTCGTTAGTATTCAAAAACTCTATAGTGTATCCCATTGTAATGTGGAAGTGCACTTTCATCGATTCACTCATTCTCTCTTTTTGAAAAGTCTCACGAGTTGCAAAAGAGTTAACCATTACCAACTCACATTCGTTCTATGGTTGTTGTTTTCTATAACACGTTTATAGTGACATTTGACTTCGAAAATACCAAAATGAAGTGTTTTGTAGGATTGCTTCGTGAACAAGCAAACTTAACGTTTTTTTTATTTTTCAGAAAATCACATTCGTTAGTGTTCAAAAACTCTATAGTTTATCCCACTGTAATGTGGAAGTGCACTTTCATCGATTCACTCATTCTCTCTTTTTGAAAAGTCTCACGAGTTGCAAAAGAGTTAACCATTACCAACTCTCATTCGTTCTATGGTTGTTGTTTTCTATAACACGTTTATCGTGCCATTTGACTTCGAAAAAACCAAAATGAAGTGTTTTGTAGGATTGCTTCGTGAACAAGCAAACTTTACGTTTTTTTTATTTTTCAGAAAATCACATTCGTTAGAGTTCAAAAACTCTATAGTTTATCCCACTGTAATGTGGAAGTGCACTTTCATCTATTCAGTTATTCTCTCTTTTTTAAAAGTCTCACGAGTTGCAAAAGAGTTAACAATTACCAATTCACATTCGTTCTAGGGTTGTTGTTTTCTATAACACGTTTATAGTGCCATTTAACCTCGAAAATACCAAAATGAAGTTTTTTGTAGGTTTCCTTGGTGACCAAGCAAACTTTACGTTTTGTTTATTTTTCAGAAAATCACATTCGTTACTGTTCAAAAACTCTATAGTTTATCCCACTGTAATGTGGAAGTGCACTTTCATCGATTCACTCATTCTCTCTTTTTGAAAAGTCTCACGAGTTGCAAAATTGTTAACCATTACCAACTCACATTCGTTCTATGGTTGTTGTTTTCTATAACACGTTTATAGTGCCATTTGACTTCGAAAATACCGAAATCAAGTGTTTTGTAGGAATGCTTCGTGACCAAGAAAACTTTACGTTTTTTTTATTTTTCAGAAAAATTCACATTCGTTAGTGTTCAAAAACTCTATAGTTTATCCCACTGTAATGTGGAAGTGCACTTTCATCGATTCGCTTATTCTCTCTTTTTGAAAAGTCTCGTGACTTGCAAAAGAGTTAACCATTACCAATTCACACTCGTTCTAGGGTTGTTGTTTTCTATAACACGTTTATAGTGCCATTTGACTTCGAAAATACCGAAATCAAGTGTTTTGTAGGAATGCTTCGTGACCAAGAAAACTTTACGTTTTTTTTATTTTTCAGAAAAATTCACATTCGTTAGTGTTCAAAAACTCTATAGTTTATCCCACTGTAATGTGGAAGTGCACTTTCATCGATTCGCTTATTCTCTCTTTTTGAAAAGTCTCGTGACTTGCAAAAGAGTTAACCATTACCAATTCACACTCGTTCTAGGGTTGTTGTTTTCTATAACACGTTTATAGTGCCATTTGACTTCGAAAATACCGAAATCAAGTGTTTTGTAGGAATGCTTCGTGACCAAGCAAACTTTACGTTTTTTTTATTTTTCAGAAAAAATCACATTCGTTAGTGTTCAAAAACTCTATAGTTTATCCCACTGTAATGTGGAAGTGCACTTTCATCGATTCACTCATTCTCTCTTTTTGAAAAGTCTCACGAGTTGCAAAAGAGTTAACCATTACCAACTCACATTCGTTCTATGGTTGTTGTTTTCTATAACACGTTTATAGTGTCATTTAACCTTGAAAATACCAAAATGAAGTTTTTTGTAGGTTTGGTTGGTGACCAAGCAAACATTACGTTTTGTTTATTTTTCAGAAAATCACATTCGTTAGTGTTCAAAAACTCTATAGTTTATCCCACTGTAATGTGGAAATGCACTTTCATCGATTCACTCATTCCTCTTTTTGAAAAGTCTCACGAGTTGCAAAAGAGTTAACCATTACCAACTCACATTCGTTCTAGGGTTGTTGATTTCTATAACACGTTTATAGTGCCATTTGACTTCGAAAATACCGAAATGAAGTGTTTTGTAGGAATGCTTCGTGACCAAGCAAACTTTACGTTTTTTTTATTTTTCAGAAAATCACATTCGTTAGTGTTCAAAAACTCTATAGTTTATCCCACTGTAATGTGGAAGTGCACTTTCATCGATTAGCTTATTCTCTCTTTTTAAAAAGTCTCGCGAGTTGCAAAAGAGTTAACCATTACCAATTCACATTCGTTCTAGGGTTGTTGTTTTCTATAACACGTTAATAGTGTCATTTAACCTCGAAAATACCAAAATGAAGTTTTTTGTAGGTTTTTTGGTGACAAAACAAACTTTACGTTTTGTTTATTTTTCAGAAAATCACATTCGTTAGTATTCAAAAACTCTATAGTGTATCCCATTGTAATGTGGAAGTGCACTTTCATCGATTCACTCATTCTCTCTTTTTGAAAAGTCTCACGAGTTGCAAAAGAGTTAACCATTACCAACTCACATTCGTTCTATGGTTGTTGTTTTCTATAACACGTTTATAGTGACATTTGACTTCAAAAATACCAAAATGAAGTGTTTTGTAGGATTGCTTCGTGAACAAGCAAACTTAACGTTTTTTTTATTTTTCAGAAAATCACATTCGTTAGTGTTCAAAAACTCTATAGTTTATCCCACTGTAATGTGGAAGTGCACTTTCATCGATTCACTCATTCTCTCTTTTTGAAAAGTCTCACGAGTTGCAAAAGAGTTAACCATTACCAACTCTCATTCGTTCTATGGTTGTTGTTTTCTATAACACGTTTATCGTGCCATTTGACTTCGAAAAAACCAAAATGAAGTGTTTTGTAGGATTGCTTCGTGAACAAGCAAACTTTACGTTTTTTTTATTTTTCAGAAAATCACATTCGTTAGAGTTCAAAAACTCTATAGTTTATCCCACTGTAATGTGGAAGTGCACTTTCATCTATTCAGTTATTCTCTTTTTTTTAAAAGTCTCACGAGTTGCAAAAGAGTTAACAATTACCAATTCACATTCGTTCTAGGGTTGTTGTTTTCTATAACACGTTTATAGTGCCATTTAACCTCGAAAATACCAAAATGAAGTTTTTTGTAGGTTTCCTTGGTGACCAAGCAAACTTTACGTTTTGTTTATTTTTCAGAAAATCACATTCGTTACTGTTCAAAAACTCTATAGTTTATCCCACTGTAATGTGGAAGTGCACTTTCATCGATTCACTCATTCTCTCTTTTTGAAAAGTCTCACGAGTTGCAAAATTGTTAACCATTACCAACTCACATTCGTTCTATGGTTGTTGTTTTCTATAACACGTTTATAGTGCCATTTGACTTCGAAAATACCGAAATCAAGTGTTTTGTAGGAATGCTTCGTGACCAAGCAAACTTTACGTTTTTTTTATTTTTCAGAAAAAATCACATTCGTTAGTGTTCAAAAACTCTATAGTTTATCCCACTGTAATGTGGAAGTGCACTTTCATCGATTCGCTTATTCTCTCTTTTTGAAAAGTCTCGTGACTTGCAAAAGAGTTAACCATTACCAATTCACACTCGTTCTAGGGTTTTTGTTTTCTATAACACGTTTATAGTGCCATTTGACTTCGAAAATACCGAAATCAAGTGTTTTGTAGGAATGCTTCGTGACCAAGCAAACTTTACGTTTTTTTTATTTTTCAGAAAAAATCACATTCGTTAGTGTTCAAAAACTCTATAGTTTATCCCACTGTAATGTGGAAGTGCACTTTCATCGATTCACTCATTCTCTCTTTTTGAAAAGTCTCACGAGTTGCAAAAGAGTTAACCATTACCAACTCACATTCGTTCTATGGTTGTTGTTTTCTATAACACGTTTATAGTGTCATTTAACCTTGAAAATACCAAAATGAAGTTTTTTGTAGGTTTGATTGGTGACCAAGCAAACATTACGTTTTGTTTATTTTTCAGAAAATCACATTCGTTAGTGTTCAAAAACTCTATAGTTTATCCCACTGTAATGTGGAAATGCACTTTCATCGATTCACTCATTCCTCTTTTTGAAAAGTCTCACGAGTTGCAAAAGAGTTAACCATTACCAACTCACATTCGTTCTAGGGTTGTTGTTTTCTATAACACGTTTATAGTGCCATTTGACTTCGAAAATACCGAAAATGAAGTGTTTTGTAGGATTGCTTCGTGAACAAGCAAACTTAACGTTTTTTTTATTTTTCAGAAAATCACATTCGTTAGTGTTCAAAAACTCTATAGTTTATCCCACTGTAATGTGGAAGTGCACTTTCATCGATTCACTCATTCTCTCTTTTTGAAAAGTCTCACGAGTTGCAAAAGAGTTAACCATTACCAACTCTCATTCGTTCTGTGGTTGTTGTTTTCTATAACACGTTTATCGTGCCATTTGACTTCGAAAAAACCAAAATGAAGTGTTTTGTAGGATTGCTTCGTGAACAAGCAAACTTTACGTTTTTTTTATTTTTCAGAAAATCACATTCGTTAGAGTTCAAAAACTCTATAGTTTATCCCACTGTAATGTGGAAGTGCACTTTCATCTATTCAGTTATTCTCTTTTTTTTAAAAGTCTCACGAGTTGCAAAAGAGTTAACAATTACCAATTCACATTCGTTCTAGGGTTGTTGTTTTCTATAACACGTTTATAGTGCCATTTAACCTCGAAAATACCAAAATGAAGTTTTTTGTAGGTTTCCTTGGTGACCAAGCAAACTTTACGTTTTGTTTATTTTTCAGAAAATCACATTCGTTACTGTTCAAAAACTCTATAGTTTATCCCACTGTAATGTGGAAGTGCACTTTCATCGATTCACTCATTCTCTCTTTTTGAAAAGTCTCACGAGTTGCAAAATTGTTAACCATTACCAACTCACATTCGTTCTATGGTTGTTGTTTTCTATAACACGTTTATAGTGCCATTTGACTTCGAAAATACCGAAATCAAGTGTTTTGTAGGAATGCTTCGTGACCAAGCAAACTTTACGTTTTTTTTATTTTTCAGAAAAAATCACATTCGTTAGTGTTCAAAAACTCTATAGTTTATCCCACTGTAATGTGGAAGTGCACTTTCATCGATTCGCTTATTCTCTCTTTTTGAAAAGTCTCGTGACTTGCAAAAGAGTTAACCATTACCAATTCACTCTCGTTCTAGGGTTGTTGTTTTCTATAACACGTTTATAGTGCCATTTGACTTCGAAAATACCGAAATCAAGTGTTTTGTAGGAATGCTTCGTGACCAAGCAAACTTTACGTTTTTTTTATTTTTCAGAAAAAATCACATTCGTTAGTGTTCAAAAACTCTATAGTTTATCCCACTGTAATGTGGAAGTGCACTTTCATCGATTCACTCATTCTCTCTTTTTGAAAAGTCTCACGAGTTGCAAAAGAGTTAACCATTACCAACTCACATTCGTTCTATGGTTGTTGTTTTCTATAACACGTTTATAGTGTCATTTAACCTTGAAAATACCAAAATGAAGTTTTTTGTAGGTTTGGTTGGTGACCAAGCAAACATTACGTTTTGTTTATTTTTCAGAAAATCACATTCGTTAGTGTTCAAAAACTCTATAGTTTATCCCACTGTAATGTGGAAATGCACTTTCATCGATTCACTCATTCCTCTTTTTGAAAAGTCTCACGAGTTGCAAAAGAGTTAACCATTACCAACTCACATTCGTTCTAGGGTTGTTGTTTTCTATAACACGTTTATAGTGCCATTTGACTTCGAAAATACCGAAATGAAGTGTTTTGTAGGATTGCTTCGTGACCAAGCAAACTTTACGTTTTTTTATTTTTCAGAAAATTACATTCGTTAGTGTTCAAAAACTCTATAGTTTATCCCACTGTAATGTGGAAGTGCACTTTCATCGATTCACTTATTCTCTCTTTTTTAAAAGTCTCACGAGTTGCAAAAGAGTTAACCATTACCAATTCACATTCGTTCTATGGTTGTTGTTTTCTATAACACGTTTATAGTGCCATTTAACCTCGAAAATACAAAAATGAAGTTTTTTTTAGGTTTGCTTGGTGACCAAGCAAACTTTAAGTTTTGTTTATTTTTCAGAAAATCACATTCGTTAGTGTTCAAAAACTCTATAGTTTATCTCACTGTAATGTGGACGTGCACTTTAATCGATTCACTCATTCTCTCTTTTTGAAAAGTCTCACGAGTTGCAAAAGAGTTAACCATTACCAATTCACATTTGTTCTAGGGTTGTTGTTTTCTATAACACGTTTATAGTGTCATTTAACCTCGAAAATACCAAAATGAAGTTTTTTGTAGGGTTGCTTGGGGACAAAGCAAACTCTACGTTTTGTTTATTTTTTAGAAAATCACATTCGTTAATGTTCAAAAACTCTATAGTTTCTCCCACTGTAATATGGAAGTGCACTTTCATCGATTCACTCATTCTATCTTTTTGAAAAGTCTCAATAGTTTCAAAAGAGTTAACCATTACCAATTCACATTCGTTATAGGGTTGTTGTTTTCTATAACACGTTTATAGTGTCATTTAACCTTGAAAATACCAAAATGAAGTTTTTTGTAGGTTTGGTTGGTGACCAAGCAAACATTACGTTTTGTTTATTTTTCAGAAAATCACATTCGTTAGTGTTCAAAAACTCTATAGTTTATCCCACTGTAATGTGGAAATGCACTTTCATCGATTCACTCATTCCTCTTTTTGAAAAGTCTCACGAGTTGCAAAAGAGTTAACCATTACCAACTAACATTCATTCTAGGGTTGTTGTTTTCTATAACACGTTTATAGTGCCATTTAACCTCGAAAATACCAAAATGAAGTTTTTTGTAGGTTTTCTTGGTGACAAAGTAAACTTTACATTTTGTTTATTTTTCAGAAAATCACATTCGTTAGTGTTCAAAAACTATATAGTTTATCCCATTGTAATGTGGAAGTGCACTTTCATCGATTCACTCATTCTCTCTTTTTGAAAAGTCTCACGATTTGCAAAAGAGTTAACCATTACCAATTCACATTCGTTCTAGGGTTGTTGTTTTCTATAACACGTTTATAGTGTCATTTAACCTTGAAAAATACCAAAATGAAGGTTTTTGTAGGTTTTGTTGGTGACCAAGCAAACTTTACGTTTTGTTTATTTTTCAGAAAATCACATTCGTTAGTGTTCAAAAACTCTATAGTTTATCCCACTGTAATGTGGAAGTGCACTTTCATCGATTCACTCATTCTCTCTTTTTTAAAAGTCTCACGAGTTGCAAAAGAGTTAACCATTACCAATTCACATTCGTTCTAGGGTTGTTGTTTTCTATAACACGTTTATAGTGTAATTTAACCTCGAAAATACCAAAATGAAGTTTTTTGGAAGTTTGGTTGGTGACCAAGCAAACTTTACGTTTTGTTTATTTTTCAGAAAATCACATTCGTTAGTGTTCAAAAACTCTATAACTTATCCCACTGTAATGTGGAAGTGCACTTTCATTGATTCACTCATTCTCTCTTTTTGAAAAGTCTCACGAGTTGTAAAAGAGTTAACCATTACCAACTCACATTCGTTCTAGGGTTGTTGTTTTCTATAACACGTTTATAGTGTCATTTGACTTCGAAAACACCAAAATGAAGTGTTTTGTAGGATTGCTTCGTGACCAACCAAACTTTACGTTTTTTTTTTTTTTTCAGAAAATCACATTCGTTTGTGTTCAAAAACTCTATAGTGTAACCCACTGTAATGTGGAAGTGCCCGTTCATCGATTCACTCATTCTCTCTTTTTTTTGAAAAGTCTCAATAGTTTCAAAAGAGTTAACCATTACCAATTCACATTCGTTCTAGGGTTGTTGTTTTCTATAACACGTTTATAGTGTCATTTAACCTCGAAAATTCCAAAATGAAGTTTTTTGTAGGTTTGGTTGGTGACCAAGCAAACATTACGTTTTGTTTATTTTTCAGAAAATCACATTTGTTAGTGTTCAAAAACTCTATAGTTTATCTCACTGTAATGTGGAAGTGCAGTTTCATCGATTCACTCATTCTCTCTTTTTGAAAAGTCTCACGAGTTGCAAAAGAGTTAACCATTACCAATTCACATTCGTTCTAGGGTTGTTGTTTTCTATAACACGTTTATAGTGTCATTTAACCTTGAAAAATACCAAAATGAAGGTTTTTGTAGGTTTTGTTGGTGACCAAGCAAACTTTACGTTTTGTTTATTTTTCAGAAAATCACATTCGTTAGTGTTCAAAAACTCTATAGTTTATCCCACTGTAATATGGAAGTGCACTTTCATCGATTCACTCATTCTATCTTTTTGAAAAGTCTCAATAGTTTCAAAAGAGTTAACCATTACCAATTCACATTCGTTCTAGGGTTGTTGTTTTCTATAACACGTTTATAGTGTCATTTAACCTTGAAAATACCAAAATGAAGTTTTTTGTAGGTTTGGTTGGTGACCAAGCAAACATTACGTTTTGTTTATTTTTCAGAAAATCACATTCGTTAGTGTTCAAAAACTCTATAGTTTATCCCACTGTAATGTGGAAATGCACTTTCATCGATTCACTCATTCCTCTTTTTGAAAAGTCTCACGAGTTGCAAAAGAGTTAACCATTACCAACTCACATTCGTTCTAGGGTTGTTGATTTCTATAACACGTTTATAGTGCCATTTGACTTCGAAAATACCGAAATGAAGTGTTTTGTAGGATTGCTTCGTGACCAAGCAAACTTTACGTTTTTTTATTTTTCAGAAAATTACATTCGTTAGTGTTCAAAAACTCTATAGTTTATCCCACTGTAATGTGGAAGTGCACTTTCATCGATTCACTTATTCTCTCTTTTTGAAAAGTCTCACGAGTTGCAAAAGAGTTAACCATTACCAATTCACATTCGTTCTATGGTTGTTGTTTTCTATAACACGTTTGTAGTGCCATTTAACCTCGAAAATACAAAAATGAAGTTTTTTTTAGGTTTGCTTGGTGACCAAGCAAACTTTAAGTTTTGTTTATTTTTCAGAAAATCACATTCGTTAGTGTTCAAAAACTCTATAGTTTATCCCACTGTAATGTGGAAGAGAACTTTCATCGATTCACTCATACTCTCTTTTTGAAAAGTCTCACGAGTTGCAAAAGAGTTAACCATTACCAACTCACATTCGTTCTATGGTTGTTGTTTTCTATAACACGTTTATAGTGCCATTTGACTTCGAAAATACCGAAATCAAGTGTTTTGTAGGACTGCTTCGTGACCAAGCAAACTTTACGTTTTTTTTTATTTTTCAGAAAAAATCACATTCGTTAGTGTTCAAAAACTCTATAGTTTATCCCACTGTAATGTGGAAGTGCACTTTCATCGATTCGCTTATTCTCTCTTTTTGAAAAGTCTCACGAGTTGCAAAAGAGTTAACCATTACCAATTCACATTCATTCTAGTGTTGTTGTTTTCTATAACACGTTTATAGTGCCATTTAACCTCGAAAATACCAAAATGAAGTTTTTTGTAGGTTTTTTGGTGACAAAGCAAACTTTAAGTTTTGTTTATTTTTCAGAAAATCACATTCGTTAGTGTTCAAAAACTCTACAGTTTATCCCACTGTAATGTGGAACTGCAGTTTCATCGATTCACTCATTCTCTGTTTTTGAAATGTATAACGAGTTGCAAAAGAGTTAACCATTACCAACTCACATTCATTCTAGGGTTGTTGTTTTCTATAACACGTTTATAGTGTCATTTAACCTCGAAAATACCAATATGAAGTTTTTTGTAGGTTTGGTTGGTGACCAAGCAAACATTACGTTTTGTTTATTTTTCAGAAAATCACATTTGTTAGTGTTCAAAAACTCTATAGTTTATCTCACTGTAATGTGGACGTGCACTTTCATCGATTCACTCATTCTCTCTTTTTGAAAAGTCTCACGAGTTGCAAAAGAGTTAACCATTACCAATTCACATTTGTTCTAGGGTTGTTGTTTTCTATAACACGTTTATAGTGTCATTTAACCTCACAAATACCAAAATGAAGTTTTTTGTAGGGTTGCTTGGTGACAAAGCAAACTCTACGTTTTGTTTATTTTTTAGAAAATCACATTCGTTAATGTTCAAAAACTCTATAGTTTCTCCCACTGTAATATGGAAGTGCACTTTCATCGATTCACTCATTCTATCTTTTTGAAAAGTCTCAATAGTTTCAAAAGAGTTAACCATTACCAATTCACATTCGTTATAGGGTTGTTGTTTTCTATAACACGTTTATAGTGTCATTTAACCTTGAAAATACCAAAATGAAGTTTTTTGTAGGGTTGCTTGGTGACAAAGCAAACTCTACGTTTTGTTTATTTTTTAGAAAATCACATTCGTTAGTGTTCAGAAATTCTATAGTTTATCCCACTGTAATATGGAAGTGCACTTTCATCGATTCACTCATTCTCTCTTTTTTAAAAGTCTCAATTGTTTCAAAGGAGTTAACCATTACCAATTCACATTCGTTCTAGGGTTGTTGTTTTCTATAACACGTTTATAGTGTCATTTAACCTTGAAAATACCAAAATGAAGTTTTTTGTAGGTTTGGTTGGTGACCAAGCAAACTTTACGTTTTGTTTATTTTTCAGAAAATCACATTCGTTAGTGTTCAAAAACTCTATAGTTTATCCCACTGTAATGTGGAAGTGCACTTTCATCGATTCACTCATTCCTCTTTTTGAAAAGTCTCACGAGTTGCAAAAGAGTTAACCATTACCAACTCACATTCGTTCTATGGTTGTTGTTTTCTATAACACGTTTATAGTGCCATTTGACTTCGAAAATACCGAAATGAAGTGTTTTGTAGGAATGCTTCGTGACCAAGCAAACTTTACGTTTTTTTTATTTTTCAGAAAATCACATTCGTTAGTGTTCAAAAACTCTATAGTTTATCCCACTGTAATGTGGAAGTGAACTTTCATCGATTCGCTTATTCTCTCTTTTTGAAAAGTCTCACGAGTTGCAAAAGAGTTAACCATTACCAATTCACATTCGTTCTAGGGTTGTTGTTTTCTATAACACGTTTATAGTGCCATTTATCCTCGAAAATACCAAAATGAAGTTTTTTGTAGGTTTTTTGGTGACAAAGCAAACTTTAAGTTTTGTTTATTTTTCAGAAAATCACATTCGTTAGTGTTCAAAAACTCTATAGTTTATCCTACTGTAATGTGGAACTGCAGTTTCATCGATTCACTCATTCTCTGTTTTTGGAATGTATAACGAGTTGCAAAAGAGTTAACCATTACCAACTCACATTCATTCTAGGTTGTTGTTTTCTATAACACGTTTATAGTGCAATTTAACCTCGTAAATACCAAAATGAAGTTTTTTGTAGGTTTGCATGGTGACAAATCAAACTTTACGTTTTGTTTATTTTTCAGAAAATCACATTCGTTAGTGTTCAAAAACTCTATAGTTTATCCCACTGTAATGTGGAAGTGCACTTTCATCGATTCACTCATTCTCTCTTTTTGAAAAGACTCACGAGTTGTAAAAGAGTTAACCATTACCAACTCAGATTCGTTCTAGGGTTGTTGTTTTCTATTACACGTTTATAGTGCCATTTGACTTCGAAAACACCAAAATGAAGTGTTTTGTAGGATTGCTTCGTGACCAACCAAACTTTACGTTTTTTTTATTTTTCAGAAAATTACATTCGTTTGTGTTCAAAAACTCTATAGTTTAACCCACTGTAATGTGGAAGTGCCCTTTCATCGATTCACTCATTCTCTTTTTTTTTTTGAAAAGTCTCAATAGTTTCAAAATAGTTAACCATTACCAATTCACATTCGTTCTAGGGTTGTTGTTTTCTATAACACGTTTATAGTGCCATTTAACCTCAAAAATACCAAAATGAAGTTTTTTGTAGGTTTGCTTGGTGACAAAGCAAACTTTAGGTTTTGTTTATTTTTCAGAAAATCACATTCGTTAGTGTTCAAAAACTCTACAGTTTATCCTACTGTAATGTGGAACTGCAGTTTCATCGATTCACTCATTCTCTGTTTTTGAAATGTATAACGAGTTGCAAAAGAGTTAACCATTACCAACTCACATTCATTCTAGGGTTGTTGTTTTCTATAACACGTTTATAGTGCAATTTAACCTCGAAAATACTAAAATGAAGTTTTTTGTAGGTTTGCATGGTGACAAATCGAACTTTACGTTTTGTTTATTTTTCAGAAACTCACATTCGTTAGTGTTCAAAAACTCTATAGTTTATCCCACTGTAATGTGGAAGTGCACTTTCATCGATTCACTCATTCTCTCTTTTTGAAAAGACTCACGAGTTGTAAAAGAGTTAACCATTACCAACTCAGATTCGTTCTAGGGTTGTTGTTTTCTATTACACGTTTATAGTGCCATTTGACTTCGAAAACACCAAAATGAAGTGTTTTGTAGGATTGCTTCGTGACCAACCAAACTTTACGTTTTTTTTATTTTTTAGAAAATCACATTCGTTTGTGTTCAAAAACTCTATAGTGTAACCCACTGTAATGTGGAAGTGCCCTTTCATCGATTCACTCATTCTCTCTTTTTTTTGAAAAGTCTCAATAGTTTCAAAAGAGTTAACCATTACCAATTCACATTCGTTCTAGGGTTGTTGTTTTCTATAACACGTTTATAGTGTCATTTAACCTCGAAAATTCCAAAATGCAGTTTTTTGTAGGATTGGTTGGTGACCAAGCAAACATTACGTTTTGTTTATTTTTCAGAAAATCACATTTGTTAGTGTTCAAAAACTCTATAGTTTATCTCACTGTAATGTGGAAGTGCAGTTTCATCGATTCACTCATTCTCTCTTTTTGAAAAGTCTCACGAGTTGCAAAAGAGTTAACCATTACCAATTCACATTCGTTCTAGGGTTGTTGTTTTCTATAACACGTTTATCGTGCCATTTAACCTCGAAAATACCAAAATGAAGTTTTTTGTAGGGTTGCTTGGTGACAAAGCAAACTCTACGTTTTGTTTATTTTTTAGAAAATCACATTCGTTAGTGTTCAAAAACTCTATAGTTTATCCCACTGTAATATGGAAGTGCACTTTCATCGATTCACTCATTCTCTCTTTTTTAAAAGTCTCAATAGTTTCAAAAGAGTTAACCATAACCAATTCACATTCGTTCTAGGGTTGTTGTTTTCTATAACACGTTTATAGTGCCATTTAACCTCAAAAATACCAAAATGAAGTTTTTTGTAGGTTTGCTTGGTGACAAAGCAAACTTTAGGTTTTGTTTATTTTTCAGAAAATCACATTCGTTAGTGTTCAAAAACTCTACAGTTTATCCTACTGTAATGTGGAACTGCAGTTTCATCGATTCACTCATTCTCTGTTTTTGAAATGTATAACGAGTTGCAAAAGAGTTAACCATTACCAACTCACATTCATTCTAGGGTTGTTGTTTTCTATAACACGTTTATAGTGCAATTTAACCTCGAAAATACCAAAATGAAGTTTTTTGTAGGTTTGCATGGTGACAAATCAAACTTTACGTTTTGTTTATTTTTCAGAAAATCACATTCGTTAGTGTTCAAAAACTCTATAGTTTATCCCACTGTAATGTGGAAGTGCACTTTCATCGATTCACTCATTCTCTCTTTTTGAAAAGACTCACGAGTTGTAAAAGAGTTAACCATTACCAACTCAGATTCGTTCTAGGGTTGTTGTTTTCTATTACACGTTTATAGTGCCATTTGACTTCGAAAACACCAAAATGAAGTGTTTTGTAGGATTGCTTCGTGACCAACCAAACTTTACGTTTTTTTTATTTTTTAGAAAATCACATTCGTTTGTGTTCAAAAACTCTATAGTGTAACCCACTGTAATGTGGAAGTGCCCTTTCATCGATTCACTCATTCTCTCTTTTTTTTGAAAAGTCTCAATAGTTTCAAAAGAGTTAATCATTACCAATTCACATTCGTTCTAGGGTTGTTGTTTTCTATAACACGTTTATAGTGTCATTTAACCTCGAAAATTCCAAAATGAAGTTTTTTGTAGGTTTGGTTGGTGACCAAGCAAACATTACGTTTTGTTTATTTTTCAGAAAATCACATTTGTTAGTGTTCAAAAACTCTATAGTTTATCTCACTGTAATGTGGAAGTGCAGTTTCATCGATTCACTCATTCTCTCTTTTTGAAAAGTCTCACGAGTTGCAAAAGAGTTAACCATTACCAATTCACATTCGTTCTAGGGTTGTTGTTTTCTATAACACGTTTATCGTGCCATTTAACCTCGAAAATACCAAAATGAAGTTTTTTGTAGGGTTGCTTGGTGACAAAGCAAACTCTACGTTTTGTTTATTTTTTCGAAAATCACATTCGTTAGTGTTCAAAAACTCTATAGTTTATCCCACTGTAATATGGAAGTGCACTTTCATCGATTCACTCATTCTCTCTTTTTTAAAAGTCTCAATAGTTTCAAAAGAGTTAACCATAACCAATTCAAATTCGTTCTAGGGTTGTTGTTTTCTATAACACGTTTATAGTGTCATTTAACCTTGAAAATACCAAAATGAAGTTTTTTGTAGGTTTGGTTGGTGACCAAGCAAACTTTACGTTTTGTTTATTTTTCAGAAAATCACATTCGTTAGTGTTCAAAAACTCTATAGTTTATCCCACTGTAATGTGGAAGTGCACTTTCATCGATTCACTCATTCCTCTTTTTGAAAAGTCTCACGAGTTGCAAAAGAGTTAACCATTACCAACTCACATTCGTTCTATGGTTGTTGTTTTCTATAACACGTTTATAGTGCCATTTGACTTCGAAAATACCGAAATGAAGTGTTTTGTAGGAATGCTTCGTGGCCAAGCAAACTTTACGTTTTTTTTATTTTTCAGAAAATCACATTCGTTAGTGTTCAAAAACTCTATAGTTTATCCCACTGTAATGTGGAAGTGCACTTTCATCGATTCGCTTATTCTCTCTTTTTGAAAAGTCTCACGAGTTGCAAAAGAGTTAACCATTACCAATTCACATTCGTTCTAGGGTTGTTGTTTTCTATAACACGTTTATAGTGCCATTTATCCTCGAAAATACCAAAATGAAGTTTTTTGTAGGTTTTTTGGTGACAAAGCAAACTTTAAGTTTTGTTTATTTTTTAGAAAATCACATTCGTTAGTGTTCAAAAACTCTACAGTTTATCCTACTGTAATGTGGAACTGCAGTTTCATCGATTCACTCATTCTCTGTTTTTGAAATGTATAACGAGTTGCAAAAGAGTTAACCATTACCAACTCACATTCATTCTAGGGTTGTTGTTTTCTATAACACGTTTATAGTGCAATTTAACCTCAAAAATACCAAAATGAAGTTTTTTGTAGGTTTGCATGGTGACAAATCAAACTTTACGTTTTGTTTATTTTTCAGAAAATCACATTCGTTAGTGTTCAAAAACTCTATACTTTATCCTACTGTAATGTGGAAGTGCCCTTTCATCGATTCACTCATTCTCTCTTTTTTTTTGAAAAGTCTCAATAGTTTCAAAATAGTTAACCATTACCAATTCACATTCGTTCTAGGGTTGTTGTTTTCTATAACACGTTTATAGTGTCATTTAACCTCGAAAATACCAAAATGAAGTTTTTTGTAAGTTTGGTTGGAGACCAAGCAGACTTTACGTTTTGTTTATTTTTCAGAAAATCACATTCGTTACTGTTCAAAAACTCTATAGTTTATCCCATTGTAATGTGGAAGTGAACTTTCATCGATTCATTCATTCTCTCTTTTTGAAAAGTCTCACGAGTTGCAAAAGAGTTAACCATTGCCAATTCACATTCGTTCTAGGGTTGTTGTTTTCTATAACACGTTTATAGTGCCATTTAACCTCAAAAATACCAAAATGAAGTTTTTTGTAGGTTTGCTTGGTGACAAAGCAAACTTTAGGTTTTGTTTATTTTTCAGAAAATCACATTCGTTAGTGTTCAAAAATCTACAGTTTATCCTACTGTAATGTGGAACTGCAGTTTCATCGATTCACTCATTCTCTGTTTTTGAAATGTATAACGAGTTGCAAAAGAGTTAACCATTACCAACTCACATTCATTCTAGGGTTGTTGTTTTCTATAACACGTTTATAGTGCAATTTAACCTCGAAAATACCAAAATGAAGTTTTTTGTAGGTTTGCTTGGTGACAAATCAAACTTTACGTTTTGTTTATTTTTCAGAAAATCACATTCGTTAGTGTTCAAAAACTCTATAGTTTATCCCACTGTAATGTGGAAGTGCGCTTTCATCGATTCACTCATTCTCTCTTTTTGAAAAGACTCACGAGTTGTAAAAGAGTTAACCATTACCAACTCAGATTCGTTCTAGGGTTGTTGTTTTCTATTACACGTTTATAGTGCCATTTGACTTCGAAAACACCAAAATGAAGTGTTTTGTAGGATTGCTTCGTGACCAACCAAACTTTACGTTTTTTTTATTTTTTAGAAAATCACATTCGTTTGTGTTCAAAAACTCTATAGTGTAACCCACTGTAATGTGGAAGTGCCCTTTCATCGATTCACTCATTCTCTTTTTTTTTTGAAAAGTCTCAATAGTTTCAAAAGAGTTAACCATTACCAATTCACATTCGTTCTAGGGTTGTTGTTTTCTATAACACGTTTATAGTGTCATTTAACCTCGAAAATTCCAAAATGAAGTTTTTTGTAGGTTTGGTTGGTGACCAAGCAAACATTACGTTTTGTTTATTTTTCAGAAAATCACATTTGTTAGTGTTCAAAAACTCTATAGTTTATCTCACTGTAATGTAGAAGTGCAGTTTCATCGATTCACTCATTCTCTCTTTTTGAAAAGTCTCACGAGTTGCAAAAGAGTTAACCATTACCAATTCACATTCGTTCTAGGGTTGTTGTTTTCTATAACACGTTTATCGTGCCATTTAACCTCGAAAATACCAAAATGAAGTTTTTTGTAGGGTTGCTTGGTGACAAAGCAAACTCTACGTTTTGTTTATTTTTTCGAAAATCACATTCGTTAGTGTTCAAAAACTCTATAGTTTATCCCACTGTAATATGGAAGTGCACTTTCATCGATTCACTCATTCTCTCTTTTTTAAAAGTCTCAATAGTTTCAAAAGAGTTAACCATAACCAATTCACATTCGTTCTAGGGTTGTTGTTTTCTATAACACGTTTATAGTGTCATTTAACCTTGAAAATACCAAAATGAAGTTTTTTGTAGGTTTGGTTGGTGACCAAGCAAACTTTACGTTTTGTTTATTTTTCAGAAAATTACATTCGTTAGTGTTCAAAAACTCTATAGTTTATCCCACTGTAATGTGGAAGTGCACTTTCATCGATTCACTCATTCCTCTTTTTGAAAAGTCTCACGAGTTGCAAAAGAGTTAACCATTACCAACTCACATTCGTTCTATGGTTGTTGTTTTCTATAACACGTTTATAGTGCCATTTGACTTCGAAAATACCGAAATGAAGTGTTTTGTAGGAATGCTTCGTGGCCAAGCAAACTTTACGTTTTTTTTATTTTTCAGAAAATCACATTCGTTAGTGTTCAAAAACTCTATAGTTTATCCCACTGTAATGTGGAAGTGCACTTTCATCGATTCGCTTATTCTCTCTTTTTGAAAAGTCTCACGAGTTGCAAAAGAGTTAACCATTACCAACTCACATTCATTCTAGGGTTGTTGTTTTCTATAACACGTTTATAGTGCAATTTAACCTCGAAAATACCAAAATGAAGTTTTTTGTAGGTTTGCATGGTGACAAATCAAACTTTACGTTTTGTTTATTTTTCAGAAAATCACATTCGTTAGTGTTCAAAAACTCTACACTTTATCCTACTGTAATGTGGAAGTGCCCTTTCATCGATTCACTCATTCTCTCTTTTTTTTTGAAAAGTCTCAATAGTTTCAAAATAGTTAACCATTACCAATTCACATTCGTTCTAGGGTTGTTGTTTTCTATAACACGTTTATAGTGCCATTTAACCTCAAAAATACCAAAATGAAGTTTTTTGTAGGTTTGCTTGGTGACAAAGCAAACTTTAGGTTTTGTTTATTTTTCAGAAAATCACATTCGTTAGTGTTCAAAAACTCTATAGTTTATCCCACTGTAATGTGGAAGTGCACTTTCATCGATTCACTCATTCTCTCTTTTTGAAAAGTCTCACGAGTTGCAAAAGAGTTAACCATTACCAACTCACATTCGTTCTATGGTTGTTGTTTTCTATAACACGTTTATAGTGCCATTTAACCTCGAAAATACCAAAATGAAGTTTTTTGTAGGTTTGCATGGTGACAAAGCAAACTTTACGTTTTGTTTATTTTTCAGAAAATCACATTCGTTAGTGTTCAAAAACTCTATAGTTTATCCCACTGTAATGTGGAAGTGCCCTTTCATCGATTCACTCATTCTCTCTTTTTTTTTGAAAAGTCTCAATAGTTTCAAAATAGTTAACCATTACCAATTCTCATTCGTTCTAGGGTTGTTGTTTTCTATAACACGTTTATAGTGTCATTTAACCTCGAAAATACAAAAATGATGTTTTTTGTAAGTTTGGTTGGAGACTAAGTAGACTTTACGTTTTGTTTATTTTTCAGAAAATCACATTCGTTACTGTTCAAAAACTCTATAGTTTATCCCACTGTAATGTGGAAGTGCACTTTCATTGATTCACTGATTCTCTCTTTTTGAAAAGTCTCACGAGTTGTAAAAGAGTTAACCATTACCAACTCACATTCGTTCTAGGGTTGTTGTTTTCTATAACACGTTTATAGTGCCATTTGACTTCGAAAACACCAAAATGAAGTGTTTTGTAGGATTGCTTCGTGACCAACCAAACTTTACGTTTTTTTTATTTTTCAGAAAATCACATTCGTTTGTGTTCAAAAACTCTATAGTTTAACCCACTGTAATGTGGAAGTGCCCTTTCATCGATTCACTCATTCTCTTTTTTTTTTTGAAAAGTCTCAATAGTTTCAAAATAGTTAACCATTACCAATTCACATTCGTTCTAGGGTTGTTGTTTTCTATAACACGTTTATAGTGTCATTTAACCTCGAAAATACCAAAATGAAGTTTTTTGTAGGTTTGGTTGGTGACCAAGCAAACATTACGTTTTGTTTATTTTTCAGAAAATCACATTTGTTAGTGTTCAAAAACTCTATAGTTTATCTCACTGTAATGTGGAGGTACACTTTCATCGATTCACTCATTCTCTCTTTTTGAAAAGTCTCACGAGTTGCAAAAGAGTTAACCATTACCAATTCACATTTGTTCTAGGGTTGTTGTTTTCTATAACACGTTTATAGTGTCATTTAACCTCGAAAATACCAAAATGAAGTTTTTTGTAGGGTTGCTTGGTGACAAAGCAAACTCTACGTTTTGTTTATTTTTTAGAAAATCACATTCGTTAGTGTTCAAAAACTCTATAGTTTATCCCACTGTAATATGGAAGTGCACTTTCATCGATTCACTCATTCTATCTTTTTGAAAAGTCTCAATAGTTTCAAAAGAGTTAACCATTACCAAT
This sequence comes from Galeopsis tetrahit, assembly GCA_963675135.1. Taxonomy (NCBI): domain Eukaryota; kingdom Viridiplantae; phylum Streptophyta; class Magnoliopsida; order Lamiales; family Lamiaceae; genus Galeopsis; species Galeopsis tetrahit. The sequence goes on from OY776122.1 coordinate 40,840,667, forward strand.
TCACATTCGTTCTAGGGTTGTTGTTTTCTATAACACGTTTATAGTGTCATTTAACCTTGAAAATACCAAAATGAAGTTTTTTGTAGGTTTGGTTGGTGACCAAGCAAACATTACGTTTAGTTTATTTTTCAGAAAATCACATTCGTTAGTGTTCAAAAACTCTATAGTTTATCCCACTGTAATGTGGAAATGCACTTTCATCGATTCACTCATTCCTCTTTTTGAAAAGTCTCACGAGTTGCAAAAGAGTTAACCATTACCGACTCACATTCGGTCTAGGGTTGTTGTTTTCTATAACACGTTTATAGTGCCATTTGACTTCGAAAACACCAAAATGAAGTGTTTTGTAGGGTTGCTTCGTGACCAACCAAACTTTACGTTTTTTTTATTTTTCAGAAAATCACATTCGTTAGTGTTCAAAAACTCTATAGTTTAACGCACTGTAATGTGGAAGTGCCCTTTCATCGATTCACTCATTCTCTCTTTTTTAAAAGTCTCAATAGTTTCAAAAGAGTTAACCATAACCAATTCACATTCGTTCTAGGGTTGTTGTTTTCTATAACACGTTTATAGTGCCATTTAACCTCAAAAATACCAAAATGAAGTTTTTTGTAGGTTTGCTTGGTGACAAAGCAAACTTTAGGTTTTGTTTATTTTTCAGAAAATCACATTTGTTAGTGTTCAAAAACTCTATATTTTATCTCACTGTAATGTGGAAGTGCAGTTTCATCGATTCACTCATTCTCTCTTTTTGAAAAGTCTCACGAGTTGCAAAAGAGTTAACCATTACCAATTCACATACGTTCTAGGGTTGTTGTTTTATATAACACGTTTATCGTGCCATTTAACCTCGAAAATACCAAAATGAAGTTTTTTGTAGGGTTGCTTGGTGACAAAGCAAACTCTACGTTTTGTTTATTTTTTAGAAAATCACATTCGTTAGTGTTCAAAAACTCTATAGTTTATCCCACTGTAATATGGAAGTGCACTTTCATCGATTCACTCATTCTCTCTTTTTTAAAAGTCTCAATAGTTTCAAAAGAGTTAACCATAACCAATTCACATTCGTTCTAGGGTTGTTGTTTTCTATAACACGTTTATAATGCCATTTAACCTCAAAAATACCAAAATGAAGTTTTTTGTAGGTTTGCTTGGTGACAAAGCAAACTTTAGGTTTTGTTTATTTTTCAGAAAATCACATTCGTTAGTGTTCAAAAACTCTACAGTTTATCCTACTGTAATGTGGAACTGCAGTTTCATCGATTCACTCATTCTATGTTTTTGAAATGTATAACGAGTTGCAAAAGAGTTAACCATTACCAACTCACATTCATTCTAGGGTTGTTGTTTTCTATAACACGTTTATAGTGCAATTTAACCTCGAAAATACCAAAATGAAGTTTTTTGTAGGTTTGCATGGTGACAAATCAAACTTTACGTTTTGTTTATTTTTCAGAAAATCACATTCGTTAGTGTTCAAAAACTCTATAGTTTATCCCACTGTAATGTGGAAGTGCACTTTCATCGATTCACTCATTCTCTCTTTTTGAAAAGTCTCACGAGTTGCAAAAGAGTTAACCATTACCAACTCACATTCGTTCTATGGTTGTTGTTTTCTATAACACGTTTATAGTGCCATTTAACCTCGAAAATACCAAAATGAAGTTTTTTGTAGGTTTGCATGGTGACAAAGCAAACTTTACGTTTTGTTTATTTTTCAGAAAATCACATTCGTTAGTGTTCAAAAACTCTATAGTTTATCCCACTGTAATGTGGAAGTGCCCTTTCATCGATTCACTCATTCTCTCTTTTTTTTTGAAAAGTCTCAATAGTTTCAAAATAGTTAACCATTACCAATTCTCATTCGTTCTAGGGTTGTTGTTTTCTATAACACGTTTATAGTGTCATTTAACCTCGAAAATACCAAAATGATGTTTTTTGTAAGTTTGGTTGGAGACTAAGTAGACTTTACGTTTTGTTTATTTTTCAGAAAATCACATTCGTTACTGTTCAAAAACTCTATAGTTTATCCCACTGTAATGTGGAAGTGCACTTTCATTGATTCACTCATTCTCTCTTTTTGAAAAGTCTCACGAGTTGTAAAAGAGTTAACCATTACCAACTCACATTCGTTCTAGGGTTGTTGTTTTCTATAACACGTTTATAGTGCCATTTGACTTCGAAAACACCAAAATGAAGTGTTTTGTAGGATTGCTTCGTGACCAACCAAACTTTACGTTTTTTTTATTTTTCAGAAAATCACATTCGTTTGTGTTCAAAAACTCTATAGTTTAACCCACTGTAATGTGGAAGTGCCCTTTCATCGATTCACTCATTCTCTTTTTTTTTTTGAAAAGTCTCAATAGTTTCAAAAGAGTTAACCATTACCAATTCACATTCGTTCTATGGTTGTTGTTTTCTATAACACGTTTATAGTGCCATTTGACTTCGAAAATACCAAAATGAAGTTTTTTGTAGGTTTGGTTGGTGACCAAGCAAACATTACGTTTTGTTTATTTTTCAGAAAATCACATTCGTTAGTGTTCAAAAACTCTATAGTTTATCCCACTGTAATGTGGAAATGCACTTTCATCGATTCACTCATTCCTCTTTTTGAAAAGTCTCACGAGTTGCAAAAGAGTTAACCATTACCAACTCACATTCGTTCTAGGGTTGTTGTTTTCTATAACACGTTTATAGTGCCATTTGACTTCGAAAACACCAAAATGAAGTGTTTTGTAGGATTGCTTCGTGACCAACCAAACTTTACGTTTTTTTTATTTTTCAGAAAATTACATTCGTTTGTGTTCAAAAACTCTATAGTTTAACCCACTGTAATGTGGAAGTGCCCTTTCATCGATTCACTCATTCTCTTTTTTTTTTTTTGAAAAGTCTCAGTAGTTTCAAAAGAGTTAACCATTACCAATTCACATTCGTTCTAGGGTTGTTGTTTTCTATAACACGTTTATAGTGCTATTTAACCTCGAAAATACCAAAATTAAGTTTTTTGTAGGTTTTCTTGGTGACCAAGCAAACTTTAAGTTTTGTTTATTTTTCAGAAAATCACATTCGTTAGTGTTCAAAAACTCTATAGTTTATCCCACTGTAATGTGGAAGTGCACTTTCATCGATTCACTCATTCTCTCTTTTTGAAAAGTCTCAATAGTTTCAAAAGAGTTAACCATTACCAATTCACATTCGTTCTAGGGTTGTTGTTTTCTATAACACGTTTATAGTGTCATTTAACCTTGAAAATACCAAAATGAAGTTTTTTGTAGGTTTGGTTGGTGACCAAGCAAACATTACGTTTTGTTTATTTTTCAGAAAATCACATTCGTTAGTGTTCAAAAACTCTATAGTTTATCCCACTGGAATGTGGAAATGCACTTTCATCGATTCACTCATTCCTCTTTTTGAAAAGTCTCACGAGTTGCAAAAGAGTTAACCATTACCAACTCACATTCGTTCTATGGTTGTTGTTTTCTATAACACGTTTATAGTGCCATTTGACTTCGAAAATACTGAAATGAAGTGTTTTGTAGGATTGCTTCGTGACCAAGCAAACTTTACGTTTTTTTTATTTTTCAGAAAATCACATTCGTTAGTGTTCAAAACTCTATAGTTTATCCCACTGTAATGTGGAAGTGCACTTTCATCGATTCACTTATTCTCTCTTTTTGAAAAGTCTCACGAGTTGCAAAAGAGTTAACCATTACCAATTAACATGCGTTCTAGGGTTGTTGTTTTCTATAACACGTTTATAGTGCCATTTAACCTCGAAAATACCAAAATGAAGTTTTTTGTAGGTGTTTTTGGTGACAAAGCAAACTTTACGTTTTGTTTATTTTTCAGAAAATCGCATTCGTTAGTGTTCAAAAACTCTATAGTTTATCCCATTGTAATGTGGAAGTGCACTTTCATCTATTCACTCATTCTCTCTTTTTGAAAAGTCTCACGAGTTGCAAAAGAGTTAACCATTACCAATTCACATTCGTTCTAGGGTTATTGTTTTCTATAACACGTTTATAGTGTCATTTAACCTTGAAAATACCAAAATGAAGTTTTTTGTAGGTTTTATTGTTGACCAAGCAAACTTTACGTTTTGTTTATTTTTCAGAAAATCACATTCGTTAGTGTTCAAAAACTCTATAGTTTATCCCACTGTAATGTGGAAGTGCACTTTCATCGATTCACTCATTCTCTCTTTTTTAAAAGTCTCACGAGTTGCAAAAGAGTTAACCATTACCAATTCACATTCGTTCTAGGGTTGTTGTTTTCTATAACACGTTTATAGTGTCATTTAACCTAGAAAATACCAAAATGAAGTTTTTTGTAAGTTTGGTTGGTGACCAAGCAAACTTTACGTTTTGTTTATTTTTCAGAAAATCACATTCGTTAGTGTTTAAAAACTCTATAGCTTATCCCACTGTAATGTGGAAGTGCACTTTCATTGATTCACTCATTCTCTCTTTTTGAAAAGTCTCACGAGTTGTAAAAGAGTTAACCATTACCAACTCACATTCGTTCTAGGATTGTTGTTTTCTATAACACGTTTATAGTGTCATTTGACTTCGAAAACACCAAAATGAAGTGTTTTGTAGGATTGCTTCGTGACCAACCAAACTTTACGTTTTTTTTATTTTTCAGAAAATCACATTCATTTGTGTTCAAAAACTCTATAGTGTAACCCACTGTAATGTGGAAGTGCCCTTTCATCGATTCACTCATTCTCTTTTTTTTTTCAAAAGTCTCAATAGTTTCAAAAGAGTTAACCATTACCAATTCAAATTCGTTCTAGGGTTGTTGTTTTCTATAACACGTTTATAGTGTCATTTAACCTCGAAAATTCCAAAATGAAGTTTTTTGTAGGTTTGGTTGGTGACCAAGCAAACATTACGTTTTGTTTATTTTTCAGATAATCACATTTGTTAGTGTTCAAAAACTCTATAGTTTATCTCACTGTAATGTGGAAGTGCAGTTTCATCGATTCACTCATTCTCTCTTTTTGAAAAGTCTCACGAGTTGCAAAAGATTTAACCATTACCAATTCACATTCGTTCTAGGGTTGTTGTTTTCTATAACACGTTTATAGTGCCATTTAACCTCGAAAATACCAAAATGAAGTTTTTTGTAGGGTTGCTTGGTGACAAAGCAAACTCTACGTTTTGTTTATTTTTTAGAAAATCACATTCGTTAGTGTTCAAAAACTCTATAGTTTATCCCACTGTAATATGGAAGTGCACTTTCATCGTTCTCTCTTTTTGAAAAGTCTCGATAGTTTCAAAAGAGTTAACCATTACCAATTCACATTCGTTCTAGGGTTGTTGTTTTCTATAACACGTTTAAGTGTCATTTAACCTTGAAAATACCAAAATGATGTTTTTTGTAGGTTTGGTTGGTGACCAAGCAAACTTTACGTTTTGTTTATTTTTCAGAAAATCACATTCGTTAGTGTTCAAAAACTCTATAGTTTATCCCACTGTAATGTGGAAGTGCACTTTCATCGATTCACTCATTCCTCTTTTTGAAAAGTCTCACGAGTTGCAAAAGTGTTAACCATTACCAACTCACATTCGTTCTATGGTTGTTGTTTTCTATAACACGTTTATAGTGCCATTTAACTTCGAAAATACCGAAATGAAGTGTTTTGTAGGAATGCTTCGTGACCAAGCAAACTTTACGTTTTTTTTATTTTTCAGAAAATCACATTCGTTAGTGTTCAAAAACTCTATAGTTTATCCCACTGTAATGTGAAAGTGCACTTTCATCGATTCGCTTCTTCTCTCTTTTTGAAAAGTCTCACGAGTTGCAAAAGAGTTAACCATTACCAACTCACATTCGTTCTATGGTTGTTGTTTTCTATAACACGTTTATAGTGACATTTGACTTCGAAAATACCAAAATGAAGTGTTTTGTAGGATTGCTTCGTGAACAAGCAAACTTTACGTTTTTTTTATTTTTCAGAAATTCACATTCGTTAGTGTTCAAAAACTCTATAGTTTATCCCACTGTAATGTGGAAGTGCACTTTCATCGATTCACTCATTCTCTCCTTTTGAAAAGTCTCACGAGTTGCAAAAGAGTTAACCATTACCAACTCACATTCGTTCTATGGTTGTTGTTTTCTATAACACGTTTATAGTGCCATTTGACTTCGAAAATACCAAAATGAAGTGTTTTGTAGGATTGCTTTGTGACCAAGCAAACTTTACGTTTTTTTTATTTTTCAGAACATTACATTCGTTAGTGTTCAAAAACTCTATAGTTTATCCCATTGTAATGTGGAAGTGCACTTTCATCGATTCACCCATTCTCTCTTTTTGAAAAGTCTCACGAGTTGCAAAAGAGTTAACCATTACCAACTCACATTCGTTCTATGGTTGTTGTTTTCTATAACACGTTTATAGTGCCATTTGACTTCGAAGATACCGAAATGAAGTGTTTTGTAGGAATGCTTCGTGACCAAGCAAACTTTACGTTTTTTTTATTTTTCAGAAAATCACATTCGTTAGTGTTCAAAAACTCTATAGTTTATCCCACTGTAACGTGGAAGTGCACTTTCATCGATTCGCTTCTTCTCTCTTTTTGAAAAGTCTCACGAGTTGCAAAAGAGTTAACCATTACCAATTCACATTCGTTCTAGGGTTGTTGTTTTCTATAACACGTTTATAGTGCCATTTAACCTCGAAAATACCAAAATGAAGTTTTTTGTAGGTTTTTTGGTAACAAAACAAACTTTACGTTTTGTTTATTTTTCAGAAAATCACATTCGTTAGTATTCAAAAACTCTATAGTGTATCCCATTGTAATGTGGAAGTGCACTTTCATCGATTCACTCATTCTCTATTTTTGAAAAGTCTCACGAGTTGCAAAAGAGTTAACCATTACCAACTCACATTCGTTCTATGGTTGTTGTTTTCTATAACACGTTTATAGTGACATTTGACTTCGAAAATACCAAAATGAAGTGTTTTGTAGGATTGCTTCGTGAACAAGCAAACGAATGTGAACAAGCAAAAGAGTTAACCATTACCAACTCACATTCGTTCTATGGTTGTTGTTTTCTATAACACGTTTATAGTGACATTTAACCCACTGTAATGTGGAAGTGCCCTTTCATCGATTCACTCATTCTCTTTTTTTTTTTGAAAAGTCTCAATAGTTTCAAAAGAGTTAACCATTACCAATTCACATTCGTTCTAGGGTTGTTGTTTTCTATAACACGTTTATAGTGTCATTTAACCTCGAAAATACCAAAATGAAGTTTTTTGTAGGTTTTGTTGGTGACCAAGCAAACATTACGTTTTGTTTATTTTTCAGAAAATCACATTTGTTAGTGTTCAAAAACTCTATAGTTTATCTCACTGTAATGTGGACGTGCACTTTCATCGATTCACTCATTCTCTCTTTTTGAAAAGTCTCACGAGTTGCAAAAGAGTTAACCATTACCAATTCACATTTGTTCTAGGGTTGTTGTTTTCTATAACACGTTTATAGTGCCATTTAACCTCGAAAATACCAAAATGAAGTTTTTTGTAGGGTTGCTTGGTGACAAAGCAAACTCTATGTTTTGTTTATTTTTTAGAAAATCACATTCGTTAGTGTTCAAAAACTCTATAGTTTATCCCACTGTAATATGGAAGTGCACTTTCATCGATTCACTCATTCTATCTTTTTGAAAAGTCTCAATAGTTTCAAAAGAGTTAACCATTACCAATTCACATTCGTTCTAGGGTTGTTGTTTTCTATAACACGTTTATAGTGTCATTTAACCTTGAAAATACCAAAATGAAGTTTTTTGTAGGTTTGGTTGGTGACCAAGCAAACATTACGTTTTGTTTATTTTTCAGAAAATCACATTCGTTAGTGTTCAAAAACTCTATAGTTTATCCCATTGTAATGTGGAAGTGCACTTTCATCTATTCACTCATTCTCTCTTTTTGAAAAGTCTCACGAGTTGCAAAAGAGTTAACCATTACCAATTCACATTCGTTCTAGGGTTATTGTTTTCTATAACACGTTTATAGTGTCATTTAACCTTGAAAATACCAAAATGAAGTTTTTTGTAGGTGTTTTTGGTGACAAAGCAAACTTTACGTTTTGTTTATTTTTCAGAAAATCGCATTCGTTAGTGTTCAAAAACTCTATAGTTTATCCCATTGTAATGTGGAAGTGCACTTTCATCTATTCACTCATTCTCTCTTTTTGAAAAGTCTCACGAGTTGCAAAAGAGTTAACCATTACCAATTCACATTCGTTCTAGGGTTATTGTTTTCTATAACACGTTTATAGTGTCATTTAACCTTGAAAATACCAAAATGAAGTTTTTTGTAGGTTTTATTGGTGACCAAGCAAACTTTACGTTTTGTTTATTTTTCAGAAAATCACATTCGTTAGTGTTCAAAAACTCTATAGTTTATCCCACTGTAATGTGGAAGTGCACTTTCATCGATTCACTCATTCTCTCTTTTTTAAAAGTCTCACGAGTTGCAAAAGAGTTAACCATTACCAATTCACATTCGTTCTAGGGTTGTTGTTTTCTATAACACGTTTATAGTGTCATTTAACCTAGAAAATACCAAAATGAAGTTTTTTGTAAGTTTGGTTGGTGACCAAGCAAACTTTACGTTTTGTTTATTTTTCAGAAAATCACATTCGTTAGTGTTTAAAAACTCTATAGCTTATCCCACTGTAATGTGGAAGTGCACTTTCATTGATTCACTCATTCTCTCTTTTTGAAAAGTCTCACGAGTTGTAAAAGAGTTAACCATTACCAACTCACATTCGTTCTAGGATTGTTGTTTTCTATAACACGTTTATAGTGTCATTTGACTTCGAAAACACCAAAATGAAGTGTTTTGTAGGATTGCTTCGTGACCAACCAAACTTTACGTTTTTTTTATTTTTCAGAAAATCACATTCGTTTGTGTTCAAAAACTCTATAGTGTAACCCACTGTAATGTGGAAGTGCCCTTTCATCGATTCACTCATTCTCTTTTTTTTTTCAAAAGTCTCAATAGTTTCAAAAGAGTTAACCATTACCAATTCAAATTCGTTCTAGGGTTGTTGTTTTCTATAACACGTTTATAGTGTCATTTAACCTCGAAAATTCCAAAATGAAGTTTTTTGTAGGTTTGGTTGGTGACCAAGCAAACATTACGTTTTGTTTATTTTTCAGATAATCACATTTGTTAGTGTTCAAAAACTCTATAGTTTATCTCACTGTAATGTGGAAGTGCAGTTTCATCGATTCACTCATTCTCTCTTTTTGAAAAGTCTCACGAGTTGCAAAAGATTTAACCATTACCAATTCACATTCGTTCTAGGGTTGTTGTTTTCTATAACACGTTTATAGTGCCATTTAACCTCGAAAATACCAAAATGAAGTTTTTTGTAGGGTTGCTTGGTGACAAAGTAAACTCTACGTTTTGTTTATTTTTTAGAAAATCACATTCGTTAGTGTTCAAAAACTCTATAGTTTATCCCACTGTAATATGGAAGTGCACTTTCATCGTTCTCTCTTTTTGAAAAGTCTCGATAGTTTCAAAAGAGTTAACCATTACCAATTCACATTCGTTCTAGGGTTGTTGTTTTCTATAACACGTTTAAGTGTCATTTAACCTTGAAAATACCAAAATGATGTTTTTTGTAGGTTTGGTTGGTGACCAAGCAAACTTTACGTTTTGTTTATTTTTCAGAAAATCACATTCGTTAGTGTTCAAAAACTCTATAGTTTATCCCACTGTAATGTGGAAGTGCACTTTCATCGATTCACTCATTCCTCTTTTTGAAAAGTCTCACGAGTTGCAAAAGTGTTAACCATTACCAACTCACATTCGTTCTATGGTTGTTGTTTTCTATAACACGTTTATAGTGCCATTTAACTTCGAAAATACCGAAATGAAGTGTTTTGTAGGAATGCTTCGTGACCAAGCAAACTTTACGTTTTTTTTATTTTTCAGAAAATCACATTCGTTAGTGTTCAAAAACTCTATAGTTTATCCCACTGTAATGTGAAAGTGCACTTTCATCGATTCGCTTCTTCTCTCTTTTTGAAAAGTCTCACGAGTTGCAAAAGAGTTAACCATTACCAACTCACATTCGTTCTATGGTTGTTGTTTTCTATAACACGTTTATAGTGACATTTGACTTCGAAAATACCAAAATGAAGTGTTTTGTAGGATTGCTTCGTGAACAAGCAAACTTTACGTTTTTTTTATTTTTCAGAAAATCACATTCGTTAGTGTTCAAAAACTCTATAGTTTATCCCACTGTAATGTGGAAGTGCACTTTCATCGATTCACTCATTCTCTCCTTTTGAAAAGTCTCACGAGTTGCAAAAGAGTTAACCATTACCAACTCACATTCGTTCTATGGTTGTTGTTTTCTATAACACGTTTATAGTGCCATTTGACTTCGAAAATACCAAAATGAAGTGTTTTGTAGGATTGCTTTGTGACCAAGCAAACTTTACGTTTTTTTTATTTTTCAGAACATTACATTCGTTAGTGTTCAAAAACTCTATAGTTTATCCCATTGTAATGTGGAAGTGCACTTTCATCGATTCACCCATTCTCTCTTTTTGAAAAGTCTCACGAGTTGCAAAAGAGTTAACCATTACCAACTCACATTCGTTCTATGGTTGTTGTTTTCTATAACACGTTTATAGTGCCATTTGACTTCGAAAATACCGAAATGAAGTGTTTTGTAGGAATGCTTCGTGACCAAGCAAACTTTACGTTTTTTTTATTTTTCAGAAAATCACATTCGTTAGTGTTCAAAAACTCTATAGTTTATCCCACTGTAACGTGGAAGTGCACTTTCATCGATTCGCTTCTTCTCTCTTTTTGAAAAGTCTCACGAGTTGCAAAAGAGTTAACCATTACCAATTCACATTCGTTCTAGGGTTGTTGTTTTCTATAACACGTTTATAGTGCCATTTAACCTCGAAAATACCAAAATGAAGTTTTTTGTAGGTTTTTTGGTAACAAAACAAACTTTACGTTTTGTTTATTTTTCAGAAAATCACATTCGTTAGTATTCAAAAACTCTATAGTGTATCCCATTGTAATGTGGAAGTGCACTTTCATCGATTCACTCATTCTCTATTTTTGAAAAGTCTCACGAGTTGCAAAAGAGTTAACCATTACCAACTCACATTCGTTCTATGGTTGTTGTTTTCTATAACACGTTTATAGTGACATTTGACTTCGAAAATACCAAAATGAAGTGTTTTGTAGGATTGCTTCGTGAACAAGCAAACGAATGTGAACAAGCAAAAGAGTTAACCATTACCAACTCACATTCGTTCTATGGTTGTTGTTTTCTATAACACGTTTATAGTGACATTTAACCCACTGTAATGTGGAAGTGCCCTTTCATCGATTCACTCATTCTCTTTTTTTTTTTGAAAAGTCTCAATAGTTTCAAAAGAGTTAACCATTACCAATTCACATTCGTTCTAGGGTTGTTGTTTTCTATAACACGTTTATAGTGTCATTTAACCTCGAAAATACCAAAATGAAGTTTTTTGTAGGTTTTGTTGGTGACCAAGCAAACATTACGTTTTGTTTATTTTTCAGAAAATCACATTTGTTAGTGTTCAAAAACTCTATAGTTTATCTCACTGTAATGTGGACGTGCACTTTCATCGATTCACTCATTCTCTCTTTTTGAAAAGTCTCACGAGTTGCAAAAGAGTTAACCATTACCAATTCACATTTGTTCTAGGGTTGTTGTTTTCTATAACACGTTTATAGTGCCATTTAACCTCGAAAATACCAAAATGAAGTTTTTTGTAGGGTTGCTTGGTGACAAAGCAAACTCTATGTTTTGTTTATTTTTTAGAAAATCACATTCGTTAGTGTTCAAAAACTCTATAGTTTATCCCACTGTAATATGGAAGTGCACTTTCATCGATTCACTCATTTTATCTTTTTGAAAAGTCTCAATAGTTTCAAAAGAGTTAACCATTACCAATTCACATTCGTTCTAGGGTTGTTGTTTTCTATAACACGTTTATAGTGTCATTTAACCTTGAAAATACCAAAATGAAGTTTTTTGTAGGTTTGGTTGGTGACCAAGCAAACATTACGTTTTGTTTATTTTTCAGAAAATCACATTCGTTAGTGTTCAAAAACTCTATAGTTTATCCCACTGTAATGTGGAAATGCACTTTCATCGATTCACTCATTCCTCTTTTTGAAAAGTCTCACGAGTTGCAAAAGAGTTAACCATTACCAATTCACATTCGTTCTAGGGTTGTTGTTTTCTATAACACGTTTAAGTGTCATTTAACCTTGAAAATACCAAAATGATGTTTTTTGTAGGTTTGGTTGGTGACCAAGCAAACTTTACGTTTTGTTTATTTTTCAGAAAATCACATTCGTTAGTGTTCAAAAACTCTATAGTTTATCCCACTGTAATGTGGAAGTGCACTTTCATCGATTCACTCATTCCTCTTTTTGAAAAGTCTCACGAGTTGCAAAAGTGTTAACCATTACCAACTCACATTCGTTCTATGGTTGTTGTTTTCTATAACACGTTTATAGTGCCATTTAACTTCGAAAATACCGAAATGAAGTGTTTTGTAGGAATGCTTCGTGACCAAGCAAACTTTACGTTTTTTTTATTTTTCAGAAAATCACATTCGTTAGTGTTCAAAAACTCTATAGTTTATCCCACTGTAATGTGAAAGTGCACTTTCATCGATTCGCTTCTTCTCTCTTTTTGAAAAGTCTCACGAGTTGCAAAAGAGTTAACCATTACCAACTCACATTCGTTCTATGGTTGTTGTTTTCTATAACACGTTTATAGTGACATTTGACTTCGAAAATACCAAAATGAAGTGTTTTGTAGGATTGCTTCGTGAACAAGCAAACTTTACGTTTTTTTTATTTTTCAGAAAATCACATTCGTTAGTGTTCAAAAACTCTATAGTTTATCCCACTGTAATGTGGAAGTGCACTTTCATCGATTCACTCATTCTCTCCTTTTGAAAAGTCTCACGAGTTGCAAAAGAGTTAACCATTACCAACTCACATTCGTTCTATGGTTGTTGTTTTCTATAACACGTTTATAGTGCCATTTGACTTCGAAAATACCAAAATGAAGTGTTTTGTAGGATTGCTTTGTGACCAAGCAAACTTTACGTTTTTTTTATTTTTCAGAACATTACATTCGTTAGTGTTCAAAAACTCTATAGTTTATCCCATTGTAATGTGGAAGTGCACTTTCATCGATTCACCCATTCTCTCTTTTTGAAAAGTCTCACGAGTTGCAAAAGAGTTAACCATTACCAACTCACATTCGTTCTATGGTTGTTGTTTTCTATAACACGTTTATAGTGCCATTTGACTTCGAAAATACCGAAATGAAGTGTTTTGTAGGAATGCTTCGTGACCAAGCAAACTTTACGTTTTTTTTATTTTTCAGAAAATCACATTCGTTAGTGTTCAAAAACTCTATAGTTTATCCCACTGTAACGTGGAAGTGCACTTTCATCGATTCGCTTCTTCTCTCTTTTTGAAAAGTCTCACGAGTTGCAAAAGAGTTAACCATTACCAATTCACATTCGTTCTAGGGTTGTTGTTTTCTATAACACGTTTATAGTGCCATTTAACCTCGAAAATACCAAAATGAAGTTTTTTGTAGGTTTTTTGGTAACAAAACAAACTTTACGTTTTGTTTATTTTTCAGAAAATCACATTCGTTAGTATTCAAAAACTCTATAGTGTATCCCATTGTAATGTGGAAGTGCACTTTCATCGATTCACTCATTCTCTATTTTTGAAAAGTCTCACGAGTTGCAAAAGAGTTAACCATTACCAACTCACATTCGTTCTATGGTTGTTGTTTTCTATAACACGTTTATAGTGACATTTGACTTCGAAAATACCAAAATGAAGTGTTTTGTAGGATTGCTTCGTGAACAAGCAAACGAATGTGAACAAGCAAAAGAGTTAACCATTACCAACTCACATTCGTTCTATGGTTGTTGTTTTCTATAACACGTTTATAGTGACATTTAACCCACTGTAATGTGGAAGTGCCCTTTCATCGATTCACTCATTCTCTTTTTTTTTTTGAAAAGTCTCAATAGTTTCAAAAGAGTTAACCATTACCAATTCACATTCGTTCTAGGGTTGTTGTTTTCTATAACACGTTTATAGTGTCATTTAACCTCGAAAATACCAAAATGAAGTTTTTTGTAGGTTTTGTTGGTGACCAAGCAAACATTACGTTTTGTTTATTTTTCAGAAAATCACATTTGTTAGTGTTCAAAAACTCTATAGTTTATCTCACTGTAATGTGGACGTGCACTTTCATCGATTCACTCATTCTCTCTTTTTGAAAAGTCTCACGAGTTGCAAAAGAGTTAACCATTACCAATTCACATTTGTTCTAGGGTTGTTGTTTTCTATAACACGTTTATAGTGCCATTTAACCTCGAAAATACCAAAATGAAGTTTTTTGTAGGGTTGCTTGGTGACAAAGCAAACTCTATGTTTTGTTTATTTTTTAGAAAATCACATTCGTTAGTGTTCAAAAACTCTATAGTTTATCCCACTGTAATATGGAAGTGCACTTTCATCGATTCACTCATTTTATCTTTTTGAAAAGTCTCAATAGTTTCAAAAGAGTTAACCATTACCAATTCACATTCGTTCTAGGGTTGTTGTTTTCTATAACACGTTTATAGTGTCATTTAACCTTGAAAATACCAAAATGAAGTTTTTTGTAGGTTTGGTTGGTGACCAAGCAAACATTACGTTTTGTTTATTTTTCAGAAAATCACATTCGTTAGTGTTCAAAAACTCTATAGTTTATCCCACTGTAATGTGGAAATGCACTTTCATCGATTCACTCATTCCTCTTTTTGAAAAGTCTCACGAGTTGCAAAAGAGTTAACCATTACCAACTCACATTCGTTCTAGGGTTGTTGTTTTCTATAACACGTTTATAGTGCCATTTGACTTCGAAAATACCGAAATGAAGTGTTTTGTAGGATTGCTTCGTGACTAAGCAAACTTTACGTTTTTTTATTTTTCAGAAAATTACATTCGTTAGTGTTCAAAAACTCTATAGTTTATCCCACTGTAATATGGAAGTGCACTTTCATCGATTCACTTATTCTCTCTTTTTGAAAAGTCTCACGAGTTGCAAAAGAGTTAACCATTACCAATTCACATTCGTTCTATGGTTGTAGTTTTCTATGACACGTTTATAGTGTCATTTAACCTCGAAAATACAAAAATGAAGTTTTTTTTAGGTTTGCTTGGTGACCAAGCAAACTTTAAGTTTTGTTTATTTTTCAGAAAATCACATTCGTTAGTGTTCAAAAACTCTATAGTTTATCCCACTGTAATGTGGAAGTGCACTTTCATCGATTCACTCATTCTCTCTTTTTGAAAAGTCTCACGAGTTGCAAAAGAGTTAACCATTACCAACTCACATTCGTTCTATGGTTGTTGTTTTCTATAACACGTTTATAGTGCCATTTGACTTCGAAAATACCGAAATCAAGTGTTTTTTAGGAATGCTTCGTGACCAAGCAAACTTTACGTTTTTTTTATTTTTCAGAAAAAATCACATTCGTTAGTGTTCAAAAACTCTATAGTTTATCCCACTGTAATGTGGAAGTGCACTTTCATCGATTCGCTTATTCTCTCTTTTTGAAAAGTCTCACGAGTTGCAAAAGAGTTAACCAATACCAATTCACATTCATTCTAGTGTTGTTGTTTTCTATAACACGTTTATAGTGCCATTTAACCTCGAAAATACCAAAATGAAGTTTTTTGTAGGTTTTTTGGTGACAAAGCAAACTTTAAGTTTTGTTTATTTTTCAGAAAATCACATTCGTTAGTGTTCAAAAACTCTACAGTTTATCCCACTGTAATGTGGAACTGCAGTTTCATCGATTCACTCATTCTCTGTTTTTGAAATGTATAACGAGTTGCAAAAGAGTTAACCATTACCAACTCACATTCATTCTAGGGTTGTTGTTTTCTATAACACGTTTATAGTGTCATTTAACCTCGAAAATACCAAAATGAAGTTTTTTGTAGGGTTGCTTGGTGACAAAGCAAACTCTACGTTTTGTTTATTTTTTAGAAAATCACATTCGTTAGTGTTCAAAAACTCTATAGTTCATCCCACTGTAATATGGAAGTGCACTTTCATCGATTCACTCATTCTATCTTTTTGAAAAGTCTCAATAGTTTCAAAAGAGTTAACCATTACCAATTCACATTCGTTCTAGGGTTGTTGTTTTCTATAACAAGTTATAGTGTCATTTAACCTCGAAAATACCAAAATGAAGTTTTTTGTAAGTTTGGTTGGAGACCAAGCAGACTTTACGTTTTGTTTATTTTTCAGAAAATCACATTCGTTACTGTTCAAAAACTCTATAGTTTATCCCACTGTAATGTGGAAGTGCACTTTCATTGATTCACTCATTCTCTCTTTTTGAAAAGTCTCACGAGTTGTAAAAGAGTTAACCATTACCAACTCACATTCGTTCTAGGGTTGTTGTTTTCTATAACACGTTTATAGTGCCATTTGACCTCGAAAATACCAAAATGAAGTTTTTTGTAGGTTTGCTTGGTGACAAAGCAAACTTTACGTTTTGTTTATTTTTTCAGAAAATCACATTCGTTAGTGTTCAAAAACTCTATAGTTTAACCCACTGTAATGTGGAAGTGCCCTTTCATCGATTCACTCATTCTCTTTTTTTTTTTTAAAGTCTCAATAGTTTCAAAAGAGTTAACCATTACCAATTCACATTCGTTCTAGGGTTGTTGTTTTCTATAACACGTTTATAGTGTCATTTAACCTCGAAAATACCAAAATGAAGTTTTTTGTAGGTTTTGTTGGTGACCAAGCAAACATTACGTTTTGTTTATTTTTCAGAAAATCACATTTGTTAGTGTTCAAAAACTTTATAGTTTATCTCACTGTAATGTGGACGTGCACTTTCATCGATTCACTCATTCTCTCTTTTTGAAAAGTCTCACGAGTTGCAAAAGAGTTAACCATTACCAATTCACATTTGTTCTAGGGTTGTTGTTTTCTATAACACGTTTATAGTGCCATTTAACCTCGAAAATACCAAAATGAAGTTTTTTGTAGGGTTGCTTGGTGACAAAGCAAACTCTACGTTTTGTTTATTTTTTAGAAAATCACATTCATTAGTGTTAAAAAACTCTATAGTTTATCCCACTGTAATATGGAAGTGCACTTTCATCGATTCACTCATTCTATCTTTTTGAAAAGTCTCAATAGTTTCAAAAGAGTTAACCATTACCAATTCACATTCGTTCTAGGGTTGTTGTTTTCTATAACACGTTTATAGTGTCATTTAACCTTGAAAATACCAAAATGAATTTTTTTGTAGGTTTGGTTGGTGACCAAGCAAACATTACGTTTTGTTTATTTTTCAGAAAATCACATTCGTTAGTGTTCAAAAACTCTATAGTTTATCCCACTGTAATGTGGAAATGCACTTTCATCGATTCACTCATTCCTCTTTTTGAAAAGTCTCACGAGTTGCAAAAGAGTTAACCATTACCAACTCACATTCGTTCTAGGGTTGTTGTTTTCTATAACACGTTTATAGTGCCATTTGACTTCGAAAATACCGAAATGAAGTGTTTTGTAGGATTGCTTCGTGACCAAGCAAACTTTACGTTTTTTTATTTTTCAGAAAATTACATTCGTTAGTGTTCAAAAACTCTATAGTTTATCCCACTGTAATGTGGAAGTGCACTTTCATCGATTCACTTATTCTCTCTTTTTTAAAAGTCTCACGAGTTGCAAAAGAGTTAACCATTACCAATTCACATTCGTTCTATGGTTGTTGTTTTCTATAACACGTTTATAGTGCCATTTAACCTCGAAAATACAAAAATGAAGTTTTTTTTAGGTTTGCTTGGTGACCAAGCAAACTTTAAGTTTTGTTTATTTTTCAGAAAATCACATTCGTTAGTGTTCAAAAACTCTATAGTTTATCCCACTGTAATGTGGAAGTGCACTTTCATCGATTCACTCATTCTCTCTTTTTGAAAAGTCTCACGAGTTGCAAAAGAGTTAACCATTACCAACTCACATTCGTTCTAGGGTTGTTGTTTTCTATAACACGTTTATAGTGTCATTTAACCTTGAAAATACCAAAATGAATTTTTTTGTAGGTTTGGTTGGTGACCAAGCAAACATTACGTTTTGTTTATTTTTCAGAAAATCACATTCGTTAGTGTTCAAAAACTCTATAGTTTATCCCACTGTAATGTGGAAATGCACTTTCATCGATTCACTCATTCCTCTTTTTGAAAAGTCTCACGAGTTGCAAAAGAGTTAACCATTACCAACTCACATTCGTTCTAGGGTTGTTGTTTTCTATAACACGTTTATAGTGCCATTTGACTTCGAAAATACCGAAATGAAGTGTTTTGTAGGATTGCTTCGTGACCAAGCAAACTTTACGTTTTTTTATTTTTCAGAAAATTACATTCGTTAGTGTTCAAAAACTCTATAGTTTATCCCACTGTAATGTGGAAGTGCACTTTCATCGATTCACTTATTCTCTCTTTTTTAAAAGTCTCACGAGTTGCAAAAGAGTTAACCATTACCAATTCACATTCGTTCTATGGTTGTTGTTTTCTATAACACGTTTATAGTGCCATTTAACCTCGAAAATACAAAAATGAAGTTTTTTTTAGGTTTGCTTGGTGACCAAGCAAACTTTAAGTTTTGTTTATTTTTCAGAAAATCACATTCGTTAGTGTTCAAAAACTCTATAGTTTATCCCACTGTAATGTGGAAGTGCACTTTCATCGATTCACTCATTCTCTCTTTTTGAAAAGTCTCACGAGTTG
Source organism: Galeopsis tetrahit (assembly GCA_963675135.1). Classification (NCBI taxonomy): domain Eukaryota; kingdom Viridiplantae; phylum Streptophyta; class Magnoliopsida; order Lamiales; family Lamiaceae; genus Galeopsis; species Galeopsis tetrahit. The sequence continues at coordinate 40,859,538 of OY776122.1, forward strand.
CAAAAGAGTTAACCATTACCAACTCACATTCGTTCTATGGTTGTTGTTTTCTATAACACGTTTATAGTGCCATTTAACCTCGAAAATACAAAAATGAAGTTTTTTTTAGGTTTGCTTGGTGACCAAGCAAACTTTAAGTTTTGTTTATTTTTCAGAAAATCACATTCGTTAGTGTTCAAAAACTCTATAGTTTATCCCACTGTAATGTGGAAGTACACTTTCATCGATTCACTCATTCTCTGTTTTTGAAAAGTCTCACGAGTTGCAAAAGAGTTAACCATTACCAATTCACATTCGTTATAGGGTTGTTGTTTTCTATAACACGTTTATAATGTCATTTAACCTTGAAAATACCAAAATGAAGTTTTTTTTAGGTTTGGTTGGTGACCAAGCAAACTTTACGTTTTGTTTATTTTTCAGAAAATCACATTCCTTACTGTTCAAAAACTCTATAGTTTATCCCACGGTAATGTGGAAGTACACTTTCATCGATTCACTCATTCTCTCTTTTTGAAAAGTCTCAATAGTTTCAAAAGAGTTAACCATTACCAATTCACATTCGTTCTAGGGTTGTTGTTTTCTATAACACGTTTATAGTGTCATTTAACCTTGAAAATACCAAAATGAAGTTTTTTGTAGGTTTGGTTGGTGACCAAGCAAACTTTACGTTTTGTTTATTTTTCAGAAAATCACATTCATTAGTGTTCAAAAACTCTATAGTTTATCCCACTGTAATGTGGAAGTGCACTTTCATCGATTCACTCATTCTCTCTTTTTGAAAAGTCTCAATAGTTTCAAAAAAGTTAACCATTACCAATTCACATTCGTTCTAGGGTTGTTGTTTTCTATAACACGTTTATAGAGTCATTTAACCTTGAAAATACCAAAATGAAGTATTTTGTAGGTTTGGTTGATGACCAAGCAAACTTTACGTTTTGTTTATTTTTCAGAAAATCACATTCGTTAGTGTTCAAAAACTCTATAGTTTATCCCACTTTAATGTGGAAGTGCACTTTCATCGATTCACTCATTCTCTCTTTTTGAAAAGTCTCATGAGTTGCAAAAGAGTTAACCATTACCAACTCACATTCGTTCTATGGTTGTTGTTTTCTATAACACGTTTATAGTGCCATTTGACTTCGAAAATACCAAAATGAAGTGTTTTGTAGGATTGCTTCGTGAACAAGCAAAAGTTTACGTTTTTTTTATTTTTCAGAAAATCACATTCGTTAGTGTTCAAAAAGTCTATAGTTTATCCCACTGTAATGTGGAAGTGTACTTTCATCGATTCACTCATTCTCTGTTTTTGAAAAGTATAACGAGTTGCAAAAGAGTTAACCATTACCAACTCACATTCGTTCTAGGGTTGTTGTTTTCTATAACACGTTTATAATGCCATTTAACCTCGAAAATACCAAAATGAAGTTTTTTGTAGGTTTGCTTGGTGACAAAGCAAACTTTACGTTTTGTTTATTTTTCTGAAAATCACATTCGTTAGTGTTCAAAAACTCTATAGTTTATCCCACTGTAATGTGGAAGTGCACTTTCATCGATTCACTCATTCTCTCTTTTTGAAAAGTCTCAATAGTTTCAAAAGAGTTAACCATTACCAATTCAAAATCTTTCTAGGGTTGTTGTTTTCTATAACATGTTTATAGTGTCATTTAACCTTGAAAATACCAAAATGAAGTTTTTTGTAGGTTTGGTTGGTGACCAAGCAAACTTTACGTTTTGTTTATTTTTCAGAAAATCACATTCGTTAGTGTTCAAAAACTCTATAGTTTATCCCACGGTAATGTGGAAGTGCACTTTCATCGATTCACTTATTCTCTCTTTTTGAAAAGTCTCACGAGTTGCAAAAGAGTTAACTATTACCAATTCACATTCGTTCTAGGGTTGTTGTTTTCTATAACACGTTTATAGTGCCATTTAACCTCAAAAATACCAAAATGAAGTTTTTTGTAGGTTTGCTTGCTGACAAAGTAAACTTTACGTTTTGTTTATTTTTTAGAAAATCACATTCGTTAGTGTTCAAAAACTCTATAGTTTATCCCAGTGTAATGTGGAAGTGCACTTTCATTGATTCACTCATTCTCTCTTTTTGAAAAGTCTCACGAGTTGCAAAAGAATTAACCATTACCAACTCCCATTCGTTCTATGGTTGTTGTTTTCTATAACACGTTTATAGTGCCATTTGACTTCGAAAATACCAAAATGAAGTGTTTTGTAGGATTGCTTCGTGACCAAGCAAACTTTACATTTTTTTTTTATTTTTCAGAAAATCACATTCGTTAGTGTTCAAAAACTCTGCTGATAGTAGTGTAGGAAGTAGTCTTCATCATTCCCATGGAGTGACTGAAGAGGACCTTCTACAAGCTAACAAAGCATTCATAGAAATTAGTGATGAGAATATTTCTTTAAAGCAAGAAATCATTAGTCTGAAAGAAGCACAGTTGAAAGTAGATCCCAATGTAGTTTCTCTAAATGCAAGACTATCAGAAGAGTTGTCCCAACTCCAAGAAAAGTATGCATCCATTGACAAACTATATCAGGGTATGCTTAAAACTCAAGCCAAAGAGACTAATGAATTCAATAATTTAAAGATTAAATGTGAAAAATTGAAGAGCGCAATAGATTCTTAGAATCTGAAGTAGTGAGCCTAGATCGAAAGCTATCTGAAATGATTAATTCTACCAAGATTAATCAAACAATATCAAACAGATATAGAGCTCCAAATGACAAAAGTGGGATAGGTACTGATCTGCCTAGTTCCTCTACTTCAGGCTTTAAGAACACTAATGGAGCTAGTTCAAGTTATTTGCAACTAGATAAAGGAAAAAAACCTAAGATTTATGATAATGATCCAAAACCTAAAGTACAGTCCAAATACATTCCTCCTACTACCAAGAATGGTAAAATGAAGAATGTATCAAGACCAGTATAGTCAAAACCATACTAGAAGAGTTATACTCCTCTGACCAGAGCAGAACAGTCCTGGTATCAGAAGAGACAAACTCAGAACAGTAAGTCAAGACAAGCACAGGCAAGTTGGGAACAGCTAGACCTCCTTTTATAAGGCAGTCTCAGCTGTATTCAACTAAACCTAGGAAATTTGTGCCTCATTATCATAAGAAACCTGTTCTTTATCCTCCACCTTTATCTTATGATGTCATTGGAGAGGAAAGACCAAAACGCAGTTATAAGCCGTATGGTCCACATGCTTTCAGACCATATTCTAACTATTACAGACATACTGATCTTACTGAAAAAGGGATAGAACCAAGGAAAGGCTATCTCAGAAAAATAGATCCTAAGTCTGCTGATAGTTCTGAAATGGTTAATAAAGTACTATTCTGTGACAAATATGGAAGGAAACTGAAGAGGTCCCATCTATTCAAATCCTCAATGTTTATTTGGATACCTCTCACTACTAACCCTCAAGGACCCCAATAAAAAAAGGGTACCTAAATTATTAAGATCACTACCTTGCAGGATCGACTGGACTTATACAAGAAAGGTGGTTCAGTTGGTGAGACCTGGTACATAGATAGTGGGTGTTCACACCACATGACTGGTACCAAGGCCTTGCTTACTAACTATCATGAGCAGGAAGGACCAAAAGTAATCTTTGCTGATAGCTCCATGGCAATCACAAAAGGATTCGGATTCATCAAGAATGGAGATGTTGAAATCCAAGATGTCTCCTATGTTGAAGGTTTGAAATATAATTTGTTGTCTGTATCTCAATTCTGTGACAGGGGATACAAAGTTCAGTTCAAGACCAGAAGATGTGAAATAATAGACAAAAGGACACACAATGTTTTACTTATTGGCACAAGACAAGGAAGTGTATACATTGTGAACTAGAATAGTTGTCCTAAGAATGCTTGTCTTATCACTAAGAGTCCTAAAGAAAACAGTTGGCTCTGGCATAAACGCCTCTGCCATCTGAACTTTAAGATAATCAACAAGATTGCTAGAGAACATCTTGTTGAGGGCATTCCTAATGAAATCTATTCCAAATCACGGATGTGTGACTCCTGTCAAAAAGGTAAACAGGTAAAGGTTTCATTTAAGTCCATTCCAACTCTTTCAACCAGCAGAGTCATAGAACTCTTGCATATGGATCTTCATGGTCCTATCAAACCTCCCACATTGAATGGAAGAAGGTATACTCTGGTTGTAGTAGATGATTATTCTAAGTTTACTTGGGTAGTCTTTCTACACAAAAAGAGTGATACACAAACACTTCTTCCAGATCTATTAAAGAGGTTACAGGTTGAAAAGGGTCAACCCATTGTCAAAATAAGGAGTGACAAGGGGACTGAGTTTATTAACCGTTACATTTCTGACTACTGTTCTAAGTTTGGCATACAACATCTAACAAGTGCAGCCAGAACCCCCCAACAAAATGGTGTTGCAGAAAGGAGAAACATAACACTAAAAGAAGCATGCAGAGCAATAATTGCAGAATTCAACACACCCAGAAGTTTTGGGCTGAAGCCATTAACACAGCTTGCCACTCCCAAAACAGAAGTGCTCTTAATAAGGTGCATGGTAAAACACCTTATGAGGTATGGAAAGGCAGAAGACCTAGAGTTTCTTATTTTCATATCTTTGGATGTAAGTGTTTCATCCATAACAATGGTAAAAGTAAATTAAATGCTTTTGATGCTAAAGAAGATGAAGGGATATTCTTGGGATACTCTTCAATAAGAAAAGCATTTAGAGTATTTAATTACTCAACCCTATGTGTGGAGGAAACACCCCATGTAGTCTTTGATGAGAATTTGCAGGACTCTGCTGATCATCAGCTCAGTAAGAAAATTGACAAACTAAAGCTTCAAACCAACAATGATGATGATGATGCAGAAGTATTTGAATCTATACAAACATATAATCCTTTCCTGAATGTCCTAGATCAAGATTCTGATAAAGAAAAGGTAAAAGACAAAGGTAAGTCATCTAAAACTTCTGATATGCCAGAATTGGTTGACTGCTCTCCTATGAACAAATCTGCTGATTTGATACAAAGCAATGATATTGATCTGCTTAATGATTTGCATGATATGAATGATGATAGTATTCCTGTTAAGAATAGAAGGACATGGAAGTCTGCTCATTCTACTGATCTGGTTCTAGGTGATTCTAGTAAAGGTGTTAAAACTAGAAGACAATTGTTTGAATCCCAGGAAGAACCTAGTAAGTCTTTATTTTGCTGGTGTTGTTTTCTATCTTCCATTGAGCCTAAAACTGTGAATGAGGCTTTAAGTGATAGTAACTGGATTATAGCCATGCAAGAAGAACTTAATCAGTTCACTAGAAATGAAGTTTGGGAACTTGTGGATAGACCTAGTGATCATAATGTTGTAGGCACCAAGTGGATTTTTAAGAACAAAAAGGATGAAAATGATCTTGTAGTTAGAAACAAAGCTAGATTGGTTGCTCAGGGCTACTCTCAAGCTGAGGGTATTGATTATGATGAAAATTTTGCACATGTAGCTAGAATAGAAGCTATAAGATTGTTTCTTACTTATGCTGCACATATGAAATTCATTGTTTATCAAATGGATGTGAAAAGTGCATTTTTGAATGGTATACTTGCTGAAGAAGTTTATGTGGAACAACTACCTGGTTTTGAAGTGAATAGTCACCAAGTATGATACCCTTTCTCTATTCTTACTTGATAATGGTTTTACTAAGGGCAAGGTTGATCGAACTTTGTTTCGAAGACAAGAAGGTAATGACATATTACTAGTTCAAATTTATGTGGATGATATCATTTTTGGATCACCCAACAAAACCTTGAGTGAAAGCTTTTCTACACTCATGCAAAGTAAATTTGAAATGTCCATGATGGGCGAAATGACCTATTTTCTTGGTCTACAAGTAAAACAAACTCCATAAGGTATCTTTATAAATCAAGCAAAATATACAAAGAATTTGCTAGACAAATTTGGTATTAAAACCTGTAAGACAGTTGGTGTGCCTATGCAACCTACATACAGAATGGATCCTGATGAAAGAGGTAAGTCTTCTGACCAACCTCATTATCGTGCTTTAATTGGCTCTCTACTCTATCTGACTGCCAGTAGACCTGATATTGCTTTTTCTGTTGGTGTGTGTGCAAGATTTCAAGCAAATCCCAAAGAAAGTCATCTGGAAGCTGCCAAAAGTATATTGAAATATCTAAAGGGGACCATTAATCGAGGATTATGGTATCCTGCAGATGATAAGATATCTCTAAGTGGTTATTCAGACTCTGACTTTGGAGGATGCAAAATAGATAGAAAATCTACTTCTGGTTCATGTCAATTCTTAGGAACTAAGCTCATTTCCTGGTTTTCAAAGAAACAAACTAGTGTGGCAACTTCTACTAGTGAAGCAGAATATATGGCTGCAAGTAGTTGTTGTAGTCAGCTTCTTTGGCTAATACAACAATTCAGAGACTACAATATTGTAGAATCTAATGTACCTATATATTGTGACAGTAATAGTGTCATTGCCATTACACAAAATCCCGTTTTACATACTAGATGCAAGCATGTTGATATTAGACATCATTTTATAAGGGATCATGTGGAAAAGAAAAATATTAGGATGGAAAAGATCCATACTGATATTCAGAGAGCTGACATTTTTACAAAACCATTGGCTGAAGTGAGATTTAGAGAGTTATGCATTAGCTTAGGGTTGATAGATATGGATTCTAATGTATATAGAACTGCACTAACATTTCAGGTACTGATCTTATACCAAAAGAAGATAAAACAGAAACTAAGAGCAGTACATCAAAAGCTTAAACTCAGAAGAGACAACCCTATGTCAGACCACTACATTTTTCAAAACAGGTAACAAGGTTACTAAAGTGACTTAAATCCCAATGAGGAAGCTGGTAAAGCTGAGGGACAATGAGAACATACAATAAGGGGGAATCTGTGATTTCTTAAAGATCCTTTTGTTGACTCAGAACACTAAGTCACTTTAGTATAAACCTTGATGTGATCATTGATTTAATTATACTTTTACTTCTCTGTACTGTTTTACACTTATATCTCATGAACTAACACTTTTACCAAGGTGAAACAGGGACAAAAGAGGAGTTCTCCACTGAAGGGGGAACTGATCTGATTACAGATTTGAGATGTCTACAAATCTGATCTAATTACAGTCTTTATCAGTGTACAGACATGTTCTGATTATTGAATTGACTTGTCTACAGAACTGTTCTGAATACAAAGTTTCTTTGACTACAGAACAGATCTGACTACAAAGTCAATCCTTCTACAGAACTGATCTGACTACTGATTAAACTGTCTACAGAACTGATTTGATTACAGAAAATCTGTCAACATAATAGAACTGACCTGATACACAGTACTGATCTGAGGACTACTATGCTGACCCAACAACTGATCTGATCTCTGAAAAAGTTTACTCAGCTGATCTCTATACTCGGCTGATCCAGATAAGTAAATTTCAATAATATAAAAGTAAGAAAATGAAGTGAAATGTTTTTTTTTGGAAACTACTGTGCTGATATGCATCAGACCAGTATTTTACCTTAGAATACTCTAAGTCAAAAACTGCTCAATTTTAGATTACTAATAGAGAAGATTAGTACACTCATCTATTTTTGACCTAATTTTTATGGTGTATTTATCAAACACAATTTGGCTCCAAGAATTAGAATGGTTCTAGAATCTGGAAAGTTTTTTTTAACTTACGGATTTCGAGACTCAATCTCAACCATTCGTCGTGCAAAATAAACTCAATCCAAGCCCTAGATTGGTTTTGAATTTATTAAACACGATCTCTCTTAACTTCATCTTCATTACGTTGCATTTCTGGAAACCCGTAACACCAAACCGCTTCAAGTCTAAATACTCTATCTTCTACATTTCTTTGATATACTTTAAATGGCGATTATCAATGTTCTAAGTGAATCCAATAAGGTTGTAGATACTTTTGATTCAGAATTTTGGCTACGCGAAAAGGGCATTTTTGTGGAAAATGCAGTCTACTTCAGTGGTCGCCATAGCGCAGAAAATCAAGCAATCCTAACTATGTGTGAAGAAAGTGGGCTCAGGAAGAATCTGGAATCATATCCAAACATGGTGTTTGAACCAGAAGCCATGGAATTCTTTTTACAGCTTGAAGGTGACAACAATGGTGTTCGATCAATGCTTTCAGGGCACAAAGTTTCGATAACCAGAGAGATTCTTGAAATCATGTTGGATTTACCTCAAGGCCCAGTGGATATTCTGACCTATAAGGCAGGAGAAGAGAAAGAGTGTGTGGGCAAATGGACGGGTGAAGAACCAGAGTCTCTTAACAATCTTAAGAAGACTGTGCTTCCTACAGGTCTTCAATTTTTAATAGATATTGCTGGAAAGTGTTTGTTAGGTCAACATCACAGCCAAGATGCTCTATCAAATTTGAATATCCGAATCATGGTAGCAATCATTGATCGTGTTCAAGGAGATTGGCAAGGTTTCTTTCTTGAAAGGTTGCTGAGTGAGAAAGAAAAGGTGTTGTTCGATGAGGATTCAGAGGAATATTCAATCAAGTCGAAGTTAGGGTTCGGAAACAAACTGAGCATTCTGTTGCCTCAGTTAGTCATCAAGAAAGCATATTGCAGTAATCCTAAGAAATTCCATCAAGGAAAGTTCTTGATGAAAAAGGAGTCTGTTCGTTTTGAACAAGAGCACCCTTTAGTGCCGCCTCAAGAACACGGAGCTCAAGAATCTGGTGCTTCCATGTATCGATCTGATGATGATCAACCAGAAAGAAGAACCAAAGCGAGGCATGATCCGAGCAGTGCTGGACTAAGAAGAGGAAGGTCTGCTAGAGCCACAGCAGAGCAAACAGTTCATTTTGTTGAAACTGTGGTGCGAGAGAGTTCTGAAGAACAAGAGGTTAGTACTTCAAGTCTTGTTGTTTTGCATAAAAGAACGAAAGGAAGAAGTGGTTCTAGACCTAGGAGAATGCTTATTGATTCCACTCCTACCCCTTCAAATTCTGATCCTATTCTAGCAGAACCCATTGATCAACAACCTACATGTTCTGGAGAATCAGTTCACTATATTCCCATTTCTCAGAACACTCCCCATTCATCACCTCAGAACACTTCTTGTCATCCTACTCCTATATCAAGCCCCCAAAACCAACCCACTCCATATCATTCACCCACACAAGTTCATGATCACTCTACTGAACATGAATTTGAGCCTTCTTCTGTACCTATTGATATTTCATCATCCCCGGAACCTGAATATGTAATCCCCAAACCTGTTGGATTGATGGATTATCCTATTTGTGATGAAGAGGATCGAATTAGGATAAGTCTGAGATTGGCTCTGTTGAAGAAGTTTCATGGTTTAGATGAAAGCTCAGTTGAGTTTGAGAGACTTCTTAGGATTGGCACATGGGTGTATCTTAAGAGAAGTGATCTCAAAGAGAATCTAGCTGTTATGGAAGGTATGGGTGGTGCTTCAATCTTTGATGATTGGGACGCAGAACAGAAGCATGCAGTTGATGTTAACTCTTTTACTGAGTTACTAACCCCAGAATCAGTGGTGCAACTTGTTGAGAGAATAACAGGATTTAAGTATTATGTGGAAGATGTTGCCACTACTGCTGCAGATGAAAATGTTGATGTTCATATGGAAGTTGAAGAAGAGATTGCAGATGCTGGTGTTATGGAAGTTGATGAAGCTGGTGACAATACAACAGAGGTGTTTGAGAACACTGTTGTACTTGAAGAAACAGAAGTTTTGGAAACTCAAGAGTTGGATGCTGATGAGCTGGAAAGCATTCCACTTAAGTCTGGTGATCCTATTATTCCTGAAGATGTGCAGGAACAGGTAAGAATAGTTCCTGTTGAGAAGGCATCTGATAATTCTAGCTTTGAAATGTTGAAAACGCAGAATGAAGAGCTTCAAGCTAAGTTAGAAGCTGCTGTTAATAATTTTCAAGAAGCCACTGAAAGGCTAAATAAGATGACTTCTGAAAATTCGTTTGAAAGAGTTATGGAGCATACAATGTCCAAGATCTATGATCTCCATAGACTTCAAGAAAAGAAATTATCTCAAGTGTTGCATGACAAGTTGGAGCAACACATGACTCCCTTGAAAGAGTGGCTTGATGAAGCCAAAAAGGGGGAAGATAAGATAAGAAGAGTAATGGAGCAAACTCAGTCACAACAAGCTCAACTGGTTGTGAGTCAAGATGAATTGAAAGGAGAAATTGCTAGTTTGAATGAGAAGATCAAGCTTAAGAAACAACAAACTCAAGAAGTTGTTGAGAAACCTTCTACTAGGACTGATGTTGCTGAAAGTTCTGGAAAGAAGAAAAGGAAACTGATCTTGTCTGATGAAGAGATTCAAGAAGAAGAAACTGGTAGAGTTACCAGATCTAGAAGTAAATTGTGTTCAAGTGAAGAAAAAGAAAAATTCGATTTGATGAAGAAAAAGAAAGCTGAAGAAGCAGAGCTGAAAAAGAAGAAAAACAAAGATGTTAAATTTTTTAGAACAAGATTTGATAATAGAGTTGCAGCTTTCAGAAGAAAGATGAAAGCTCAAAGGAAAGCTGAAGGAAAAGAATTTGATAAGAATTTTCAGGATGAAAACTTTGTTGATTTCATAGTTCTACCTGAAAGTTTGAATTTCTGGAACAATCTAAAGAAGAAGTGGCAGATTGCAAACTTCATTGTGAAGAAGTTTGGTGATCATCTGAACAAGAAAGCTGAATTTGCTGATTTTGAAGAGTTCATGATGAACATAGCCAGAGATTTCTGGGAAGATATCTCAAAAGTTGCTGCTCGTGTTGAGATAAAGATCTTATGTCCTAAAGAACCAATCTGGGATCCTCCAAGACTTGAGAATGGGGAACCTGATTACAAAGAGAATGGTAACATTATTGCTGAGATCATTAAAGATGAAGGCATCACTGATCATCAACACATGATGGACATCAAAGCAAGGCTTTACTTGGCATTCAGAATCTGAAGATAAAAGAAAGAAGATGAAGGACAAACTCAAGAGATAACATTTCTTAACCTTAATCTTTATTTCTATATTTTATATTTTGTGATTATGTGTAATATGTGCATTTTCTAATCTGATTATGAATATGAATATGAATTTTGAAATGATGAACTGTTATGATAGACTACATACTTAACTACTGATTTATTAACATTTAAGTAGTTTTGGCTTCATCAAAAAGGGGGAAATTGTTGGGATATGAATCCAATAAACAATGTTCTAGTTGATGATTGTATGTTTTGATGGCCAAAAGCAACTTAAAGTTAATGATATATGTGGGTCTAAGTCATCTTAACTAAGTCATCATAAGAGATATTGAAAACTGAGTTTATTGATCTTATATATGTTTACTGATCTTAGTGTGTTTACTGATCTGATATAAGAATTGTTAGGAACTAAGCTGATGTTGTGTATTGTATAGACAGCTTATAGTATAGGACTTAGATGTACTCATCTGTATGTAGTTCAGTTGATGTATAGATAGGTTTTATATATGTAAAGTTGTATTCTATTCAGCATTGTAAAAGTTCAGAATAGTAGTTTAGAACACTAGATTAGAAGAAGATCAGAAGAGTATTGAAGACTCAGAAGACTACTTCAGAATAAGAAGACTTCAAGAAGAGTTGAAGAGAAGCTTAGAAGAATTCTGGAGAAGTTAGAACAGTTTTTGAGAACTGTGCTGACTGGCTCAGAACAGTAAAAGTCAGAACAGTAAGTTACTATGCTGAGTTGGTAAGATTGAAGAATAAGTTTGGAAAACTTATTTAAGGCGTAACTGAATATATTTGAAGATATGCTGACTTGGAATTAGTTGAAAGAAGTTACAAAGTCGGTTACAAAAAGGAAGTTACAATAAAACAGTTTTAGAGTTAGTTGAGAGTTAGTTCACAAACTGCTAACTGTCATACTAAGTTCTATAAATACTGTGTGATCTCCTACTGCTAAGACTACTGAAAGACTACTGATCTAAGTGCAATCAAAGAGCAATCAAAGTATTCGAAGCATTCAAGAACTCACAGAGTTAAGGAGATAAATCTGAGAAGAGCCACAGATCTGAAGAGAAGAAATCAGAGGTTATTCAAGAGAAGTTTTACTTTTCATTTTAAAGTTTGTAGTGTTGTAAACAAGTGTGCTAGTTACTTGGAGAATTACTAGTCGGTCGAAGATACACTTGGAAGTGTAATCGATAAGATCACAGTCTTAATCTTGGGACTTTAAGCCACAAGAAACTCAAGAAGGAGTTAATATAACTTCACAACTGGAGTTGTGAGAGTGGATGTAGACTTTTGGTCGAACCACTATAAATCATGTGTTCTTTACTTTTTTGTTTTGATATTTGTTTAACCAAGAACAGTAGAATTTACTAAGCAAGGATCTGATTAACAGTTGAGTATAAAACTGAAACTGGAAGTACTGATCTGACTGAGTAAGAACAGTACTATTCAGAACACATTTCCGCATTATAAACTCTGATATTTTGATAGATTTTTGAAAGTCTATTCACCCCTCCCCTCTAGACTTTCTTAGCTTAATCAATCTTAACTCAACTTGGGACCAACACTATAGTTTATCCCACTGTAATGTGGAAGTGCAGTTTCATCGATTCACTCATTCTCCCTTTTTTAAAAGTCTCACGAGTTGCAAAAGATTTAATCATTACCAATTCACATTCTTTCTAGGGTTGTTGTTTTCTATAACACGTTTATAGTGCCATTTAACCTCGAAAATACCAAAATGAGGTTTTTGTAGGTTTGCTTGGTGACCAAGCAAACTTTAAGTTTTGTTTATTTTTCAGAAAATCACATTCGTTAGTGTTCAAAAACTCTATAGTTTATCCCACTGTAATGTGGAAGTGCACTTTCATCAATTCACTCATTCTCTGTTTTTGAAAAGTCTCACGAGTTGCAAAAGAGTTAACCATTACCAACTCACATTCGTTCTATGGGTGTTGTTTTCTATAACACGTTTATTGTGTCATTTAACCTCGAAAATACCAAAATGAAGTTTTTTGTAGGTTTGCTTGGTGACAAAGCAAACTTTACGTTTTGTTTATTTTTCAGAAAATCACATTGGTTAGTGTTCAAAAACTCTATAATTTATCCCACTGTAATGTGGAAGTGCACTTTCATCGATTCACTCATTCTCTCTTTTTGAAAAGTCTCACGAGTTGCAAAAGAGTTAACCATTACCAACTCACATTCGTTCTAGGGTTGTTGTTTTCTATAACACATTTATTGTGCCATTTAACCTTGAAAATACCAAAATGAAGTTTTTTGTAGGTTTGCTTGGTGACAAAGCAAACTTTACGTTTTGTTTATTTTTCAGAAAATCACATTGGTTAATGTTCAAAAACTCTATAATTTATCCCACTGTAATGTGGAAGTGCACTTTCATCGATTCACTCATTCTCTCTTTTTGAAAAGTCTCACGAGTTGTAAAAGAGTTAACCATTACCAACTCACATTCGTTCTATGGTTGTTGTTTTCTATAACACGTTTATAGTGCCATTTGACTTCGAAAATACCAAAATGAAGTGTTTTGTAGGATTGCTTCGTGACCAAGCAAACTTTACGTTTTTTTTATTTTTCAGAAAATCACATTCGTTAGTGTTCAAAAACTCTATAGTTTATCTCACTGTAATGTGGAAGTGCACTTTCATCGATTCACTTATTCTATCTTTTTGAAAAGTCTCACGAGTTGCAAAAGAGGTAACCATTACCAATTCACATTCGTTCTAGGGTTGTTGTTTTCTATAACACGTTTATAATGCCATTTAAACTCGAAAATACCAAAATAAAGTTTTTTGTAGGTTTGCTTGGTGACAAAGCAAACTTTACGTTTTGTTTATTTTTCAGAAAATCACATTCGTTAGTGTTCAAAAACTCTATAGTTTATCCCACTGTAATGTGGAAGTGCACTTTCATCGATTCACTCATTCTCTATTTTTTAAAAGTCTCACGAGTTTCAAAAGAGTTAACCATTACCAATTAACATTCGTTCTAGGGTTGTTGTTTTCTATAACACGTTTATAGTGTCATTTAACCTTGAAAATACTAAAATGAAGTTTTTTGTAGGTTTGGTTAGTGACCAAACAAACATTACGTTTTGTTTATTTTTCAGAAAATCACATTCGTTAGTGTTCAAAAACTCTATAGTGTATCCCACTGTAATGTGGAAGTGCACTTTCATCGATTCACTCATTCTCTCTTTTTGAAAAGTCTCAATAGTTTCAAAAGAGTTAACCATTACCAATTCACATTCGTTCTAGGGTTGTTGTTTTCTATAACACGTTTATAGTGCCATTTAACCTCGAAAACAACAAAATGAAGTTTTTTGTAGGTTTGCTTGGTGACAAAGCAAACTTTACGTTTTGTTTATTTTTCAGAAAATCACATTCGTTAGTGTTCAAAAACTCTATAGTGTATCCCACTGTAATGTGGAAGTGCACTTTCATCGATTCACTCATTCTCTCTTTTTGAAAAGTCTCAATAGTTTCAAAAGAGTTAACCATTACCAATTCACATTCGTTCTAGGGTTGTTGTTTTCTATAACACGTTTATAGTGCCATTTAACCTCGAAAATACCAAAATGAAGTTTTTTGTAGGTTTGCTTGGTGACAAAGCAAACTTTACGTTTTGTTTATTTTTCAGAAAATCACATTCGTTAGTGTTCAAGAACTCTATAGTTTATCCCACTGTAATGTGGAAGTGCACTTTCATCAATTCACTCAATTTCTCTTTTTGAAAAGTCTCAATAGTTTCAAAAGAGTTAACCATTACCAATTCACATTCGTTCTACGGTTGTTGTTTTTTATAACACGTTTATAGTTTCATTTAACCTTGAAAATACCAAAATGAAGTTTTTTGTAGGTTTCGTTGGTGACCAAGCAAACTTTACGTTTTGTTTATTTTTCAGAAAATCACATTCGTTAGTGTTCAAAAACTCTATAGTTTATCCCACTCTAATGTGGAAGTGCACTTTCATCGATTCACTCATTCTCTCTTTTTGAAAAGTCACAATAGTTTCAAAAGAGTTAACCATTACCAATTCACATTCGTTCTAGGGTTGTTGTTTTCTATAACACGTTTATAGTTTCATTTAACCTTGAAAATACCAAAATGAAGTTTTTTGTAGGTTTCGTTGGTGACCAAGCAAACTTTACGTTTTGTTTATTTTTCAGAAAATCACATTCGTTAGTGTTCAAAAACTCTATAGTTTATCCCACTGTAATGTGGAAGTGCACTTTCATCGATTCACTCATTCTCTCTTTTTTAAAAGTCTCACGAGTTGCAAAAGAGTTAACCATTACCAATTCACATTCGTTCTATGGTTGTTGTTTTCTATAACACGTTTATAGTGCCATTTAACCTCGAAAATACCAAAATGAAGTTTTTTGTAGGTTTGCTTGGTGACCAAGCAAACTTTAAGTTTTGTTTATTTTTCAAAAAATCACATTCGTTAGTGTTCAAAAACTCTATAGTTTATCCCACTATAATGTGGAAGTGCACTTTCATCGATTCACTCATTCTCTCTTTTTGAAAAGTCTCACGAGTTGCAAAAGAGTTAACCATTACCAACTCACATTCGTTCTATGGTTGTTGTTTTCTATAACACGTTTATAGTGCCATTTAACCTCGAAAATACCAAAATTAAGTTTTTTGTAGGTTTCCTTGGTGACAAAGCAAACTTTACGTTTTCTTTATTTTTCAGAAAATCACATTCGTTAGTGTTCAAAAACTCTATAGTTTATCCCACTGTAATGTGGAAGTGCACTTTCATCGATTCACTCATTCTCTCTTTTTGAAAAGTCTCACGAGTTGCAAAAGAGTTAACCATTACCAACTCACATTCGTTCTATGGTTGTTGTTTTCTATAACACGTTTATAGTGCCATTTGACTTCGAAAATACCAAAATGAAGTGTTTTGTAGGATTGCTTCGTGACCAAGCAAACTTTACGTTTTTTTTATTTTTCAGAAAATCACATTCGTTAGTGTTCAAAAACTCTATAGTTTATCCCATTGTAATGTGGAAGTGCACTTTCATCGATTCACTTATTCTCTCTTTTTGAAAAGTCTCACGAGTTGCAAAAGAGTTAACCATTACCAACTCACATTCGTTCTATGGTTGTTGTTTTCTATAACACGTTTATAGTGCCATTTGACTTCGAAAATACCAAAATGAAGTGTTTTGTAGGATTGCTTCGTGACCAAGCAAACTATACGTTTTTTTTATTTTTCAGAAAATCACATTCGTTAGTGTTCAAAAACTCTATAGTTTATCCCATTGTAATGTGGAAGTGCACTATCATCGATTCACTTATTCTCTCTTTTTGAAAAGTCTCACGAATTGCAAAAGAGTTAACCATTACCAATTCACATTCGTTCTAGGGTTGTTGTTTTCTATAACACGTTTATAGTGCCATTTAACCTCGAAAATACCAAAATGAAGTTTTTTGTAGGTTTGCTTGGTGACAAAGCAAACTTAACGTTTTGTTTATTTTTCAGAAAATCACATTCGTTAGTGTTCAAAAACTCTATAGTTTATCCCACTGTAATGTGGAAGTGCACTTTCATCGATTCACTCATTCTCTGTTTTTGAAAAGTCTCACGAGTTGCAAAAGAGTTAACCATTACCAATTCACATTCGTTCTAGGGTGGTTGTTTTCTATAACACGTTTATAGTGTCATTTAACCTTGAAAATACCAAAATGAAGTTTTTTGTAGGTTTGGTTGGTGACCAAGGAAACTTTACGTTTTGTTTATTTTTCAGAAAATCACATTCGTTAGTGTTCAAAAACTCTATAGTTTATCCCACTGTAATGTGGAAGTGCACTTTCATCGATTCACTCATTCTCTCTTTTTGAAAAGTCTCAATAGTTTCAAAAGAGTTAACCATTACTAATTCACATTCGTTCTAGGGTTGTTGTTTTCTATAACACTTTTATAGTGTCATTTAACCTTGAAAATACCAAAATGAAGTTTTTTGTAGGTTTGGTTGGTGACCAAGCAAACTTTACGTTTTGTTTATTTTTCAGAAAATCACATTCGGTAGTGTTCAAAAACTCTATAGTTTATCCCACTGTAATGTGGAAGTGCACTTTCATCGATTCACTCATTCTCTCTTTTTTAAAAGTCTCAATAGTTTCAAAAGAGTTAACCATTACCAATTCACATTCGTTCTAAACACCAAGAGACCTGGCAATCAAGAGATCCCGAACTGAACCGTCAGCATAACCCCGAGAGATGCTATTGGCTTCCCTAATACTAGCAACGATCTGCGCCATACATCGTCTGACAGAAGGGGAGACCCCATCAAAGACCACCCTGTTCCGCAGAGCCCAAATAGCCCAAACTGTAGTGACAAATGTCGCTCTCCATAACTCCAAGGACTGCAGACCCAACCGAACTCGAGTAGCCTGGAGGAAGATATCAAGAAAGCTGATCCCCGTGTGGATCGTGACTCTAAAAAGTTGAGTCAGATGCTGAAGAACCTCCTGAGTGAATGGACAGTGAGCTAATAAGTGGTCTAAAGACTCAGAGTCTCTACGACAGAGCATACACATCGAAGGACCGTGAATCCCAAATTAGACCAGCCAATCAGAAGTAGGGAGCTTGCCCGTGAAAGTATGATTAGCGAACACGTCTCCGTATTTAGATTTATTAAGCTTGACCCATAAGGACTCTTCCCCAAAAATCACTCTCCAAACCCATTTAAGCAGTAGTTCATTATTAAAACACCCGATATCTCTCACCCCTAAGCCTTCCTCACCCTTCTCTCTACAAATATTTTCCCATCCGATCCAGGCAATTTTCCTCCCACCTTCCTTCCCTCCCCATAAAAAATCCCTTTGGTATTTCACAAAAGATTTGATCACAGACACAGGGGCTTTAGCAAAAGATAAGAAGTATAGAGGTAATGCCGAGAGGACCGAATTTATGAGGATGACTTTCCCTCCGAAAGAGAGGTTCTTCCTCCCCCACCCAGAAAGTCGCTTCTGAAAACGCTCAAGTACTGGAGCCCAAACTTGTTTTTTCTTGAAATTGGCACCAATTGGGATCCCCAAATAATTAAAAGGCATGTTCCCTGTCTTGCAGCCCAGAATTGCTGCTAATCTGCCCAACATTGTTTCACTGACTCCTGTGCTATGCATTGAACTTTTATGAAAGTTCACTTTCAGACCCGAGGTAATCTCAAACAATCTAAGAATGCCTTTAGTTGTTTTAGCATTTTCCTATGTTGCTTTCCCCATGATAATTGTGTCATCCGCAAATTGTAAATGACTAATTTGTATCTCATTCGAACCAATCTTCACACACTCGAACAATTGATTCCTGACAGCCCTGTTGCATAAGCAGCTCATACCCTCCGCTGCAATCAAGAATAAAAATGGAGACATCGGGTCTCCTTGGCGAAGGCCCTTTTGCAAGAAAAACTCCCATGATGGACTCCCATTGATTAGTACTGACATTGAAGCCGAACTTAGGCAGTTTCTGATCCACTTCCTCCATTTCCAATGAAACCCCATATCCAGCATCACTTCATCCAAATAATCCCACCGCACTGAGTCATATGCCTTCTCAAAGTCCACTTTAAAAATCAGACCATCTTTCTTCTCTCGTTTAAGATAACCACCGATTCATTCAAGATTAATATGTTGTCCAAAATCTGTTTATTGCTGATGAAAGCGCTTTGATTTTCTGAGATTACTAAATGGATGACCTTGGATAACCGGTTTGCAAGGATTTTGGCGAGTACCTTATATGAGCAGTTGATCAACGAAATAGGGTGAAAATCATTGATTGCGCTAGCATCCCTCTTCTTTGGAATAAGGGTTACGAAACATGGATTACCCCCTTTGGCGATCCTCCCATGTTGATGAAATTCACCCAAAAAACTCATGAAGTCGTTTTTTAAAACTGGCCACAAATGCTTGATGAATTTGAAAGTTAAGCCATCCGGACCCGGGCTTTTATTACTTCCACAACTCCATACCGCCTTTTTCACCTCGTCTTCCGAAAATGGAGATATCAACCATAGATTATCAGCCTGCTCAATCTTCTTACTCATTATATTTCTCATCTGGAATCTTTCCTCTCCATTTCTAGAAAAATGATTTCTAAAATGTGTATGAATCTCCTCTTTCACTCTATGAGCATTCTCTACCCAAACATTGTCAATAAAAAGACCATCAATGTTATTCTTCCTTCTTCTACTGTTGATGAACTTATGGAAATACGCTGAATTCGCATCTCCCTCTCTGATCCACTGAACTCTTGATTTCTGGAATGCATAGCTGTCTTTCAATTGTCTCAACTTCCAAATTTTTAGTTTGCTTTCCTTTAAGATTCTGCACTCCTCAATTCTCAGGTCCCTAATTTCCTGAGCATTGTCCAGCTTAGTGAAATTCTCTTCTCCTCTTCAATGTTTTTATCAATATCGTTGTATATTTCTACACTCCAAATCTTGATATCCGCCTTAAGTTTCTTGAATTTCTCCTTTAGTTTATATCCTTCCCATCCATTCACTTCATAACTGTTCCATATATTTTCCACGAAAGCGTAGAAATTTGGGTGTTTCAACCATTCATTGAAGAACCTGAAGGGTTTAGGGCCCCAGTTTTGATCTGATGTTTGCAACACTCTGGGTATGTGGTCTGAACTTAACCTTCTGAGACCTTTCAACTTTTGCGCACCCCACTCCGATATCCACTCATCCGTTACTAATGCTCGGTCAATTCTGCTGCAGCACCTTCCATTTAATCGGGACCATGTATATTTATTTCCCACTAAGCTCACGTCATGTTGCCCATAATCGGATAAGAACTCGTTAAATCTCCTGGATGTTGCGTTGTATGTATATATATTACGTCATTTTCTTTCCTCGAAGCATCTGACCTCATTAAAATCTCCGATCACGCACCAGCAGATAGTGTTGGTATTATGTAGTTTCTGTAGTAATGCATCCCATAAGAGAATCTTACCTCTTACATCACAGGGACTGTAAACATTTACAATCACGCATCTTTTCCCAGTCTTCACCCAAACACCTTCAACGCCCACTGCACCTTCTAAAATCCATGAGTCAGAAGCTACAAATTTATCTGTATCCCATGAGCACCATATCCCTCCCGATCTCCCAACAGCGTTTTTGGCTTTCCATTCAATCGTGGCCCCTCCACCCCAAATTAATTCTGGTCTTAACAAGTTATGATCAACATATTTGGATTCCTGAATGCATACAAAGTCAGGCTTGAATTTATAAATCAAATCATGCACCTCATGTTTCTTCAGTCTCCCCCCCAACCCTCTGATGTTATATGATAGAACCTTCATTGATTAACTATATTCGAGAAGCCTGCCCTTTCCTCCGCCCTCTTCTGCTGCATCCCCTTAATTCTCAATAATATTGCTTGTTCATTCTTCTCCTCAATCACACCCAGATTCTTCCCCAACTCTAAAATTTCCTCCGGGCCCATATCCATATTGCCTGTCATCTCCACTTGACCATTATCACAATTCCCCTGTTCTTGTAGATCACCTGAGATGATCGATATAGGCTGATTCATGCTTCTCCCCGTAACTCGATTACTAGATTCTTGGAGGCCAACAACAAAGTTTGACCAGACTCTTTTATTCTTCCTCATCTCCCTTTTCTTTTTGAGTTTTCTCATTCTTTTCTCCCGAGCTTTCTTACTTTTCCTCTTCGTTGTTTTAATATTTGTATAGCCCGTCACCTTAGGATCCAGATCAGGATCTGAAACTTCAGTACTCATTGCCCGCACACCACTTATCTCTTGATTCAGGTTTTGATCCCGATCACTCGATTGGGTTACATGAATGTCGGCAAAAGACAGTTTGAACCTAGGGATATTTTCTGTGTATTTGGCGACAGGCTTACCGTCTTCAACGATTACTTCTGGGTTTTTGGAAGGGGAATGATTCGACTATTGATCAATAGTGTCAGCGTGATCTCTTTTTCCAAGGGTGACGGGTTTGCAAGCGGTGGGCTTTCACTGTAAGCAATTGAGTTTACTCTAGGTGAATTATGGGCCGACGCTCCATCGACAGATTTGTTATTAATATGGGCCAAGCTGAGAATTGGGCTTGGGAAGCCGGAGTTCGATCTGGCTTCCTTCTGGCCCATCCAACCCGACGTGTGAGCCATTTGGTCCTCTAGTTGGCATTGGGCCTCATTTGGCATGGGCTTTAGTGTTGAGGTCCCCACCCCATTTGAAGAGTGTACACTAAATGTATCCTCCGCATGCGTTGTATCTACCTCTCTGACTGACTCCTCGATATTTGGAATATTCTTAACAGCAATATCCTCGATATATGCTTCCAAGGAGCACACTTCTCCCATTTCTTTATTATTCCTCAATGCATTAAATGTATCACTAATGCCAGTACTCTCCTCGGTATCTCGACCCAAAAATTCAGATTCTGACACCCTTGATCCGTCAGAATCTTCGTCGGAGTTTTCCGACGAATCGCTAAATCCTCCATTGGATATCTCCTCTTCGAATGACTCTGCTATTGAATTATCAGATCGATGCCATATCTTCGTACCCTCCGCTTCCTCCAAAATACACACCACAAATTTATAATCGCCCGTGGACCCCGACCAGATTCTATCGAGTGGTCTGAAATTATTTGTACGGATTTTGACTCTGGCCATGTCCAATTTACTCTTCATTGCAGTCGCTTTGTCCGTTTCCATGATTATGCCATCATTCGCCAAAATCCATTGAAAGAAGGAGTCGTTCCAGAGGATTAGTGGAACGCCCGATAATTGGACCCATGGAAATCTTTTAGAGACTCCGTCTTGGACTCCCCAATGGTGCCACTCAGAGAACCATTCTCTAAGCCATTCCTCTTCCTCGATCCACATCTTTTCCATTTCTTTACTCTCAGCGCCATGGATAATCCATTGATCACCATGAAGTGTGCCGATGTTCGTTTTGTGGTAGCCAAGTTCTCTGAGTTCCAGTGTAGCTCTATTCCATTCAGATGGGAACTTAGCCGAACCCACTATAGCACCCTCTAGCCATTTGGTTTCTTTACTAGTAATCAGGAATTTGTTGTCGTGATTATCCAAAGAAACTGACGTGCCTTCGAAATCCCCAACATTCAGAACCCTCCCTGGCACTGGTACATTAGTGTGGGAGGCGTCTAGGATGGATTTCCTTTTAAGGATGCTAGCAAAAGAAATGTTCTCCTTCACTAGTGCCGGTCAAAATGTATACTATATTATTAGCGGGGTAAGGTGCATATTCATCATTTTCAATAACTCTTAGGCCATCTCCAAGGGAGAGGCAAATGGCAGTATTTCGTGGCAATTGATCTCCAACGCCTATGCAAATTGTAAGGCTAATTGCCATTGATGAATAGTGTGTGGCAAATTTGCCACAACAATATTCACGTGGCAAATATTTTTTATTTATTTTATTTATTTATTTTATTATTTTGATTTTAATTAATAATTATTAAGATTTTAAAATTAAAAGTATACAATTTAATTTTAAGACAACATTAATAATTTAAATTACAAAAATACAATACGAAATAAAACATAAATACTACAAATTTAAATTACAATAGAAAATAAAACGAACATACTACAAAACTTCAAGATTCCAAAACTTTCTTCGTCGGCATAAACAAATCAGAGATGTAGATGCCCATTTCGAACTTCGGAATTGATTGAACATCTATGAGAAGAATTTTCTAATTTCGAAAGTTAATGATTATGCATATGTAATTTGTATTTAATTAAGTATTGCATTTTGTTGAACTAATATTTAATTTTTTTAGTATTAATATGTAATTGTGATGTATTTTGTAATTTAACTGGGTGTTTTGTGTGAAATTGTGTTTTTTATTTTGTATTGAATGAATCATTTTGTTGCTTACTTTATTTAATTTAAATTTAATCGAAATAAAATTTAATATTTAATTATAAATAAATATTTAATAAAATGGAATATAAAAAAGATAAAATTAAGAATATTCTAAGAGAATATTCCCGTTGAGTTAAAATTTAACTCAAATTTGGTGGCAAATTGGAAAATTTAGTGGCAAATTTGCCACCACCAGCGTTGGTGTAAATTGGAGTGTTACAATAATTATAACATTGTATTTTGAGATAGTAATATATATAATAACATTGTATTTTGAGACAGTAATATTAATAATTTTCAAAATGCTAGTCCACTAAATCAAGCATCAAGGTAGATGCAGGCTAAACGCAGCACGAGTTTAGATATCCACAATGAAACTAGACGGATATACAGTTGTTTATAATTTTGAGGCCAAAAATAATAGAAAGATAAAGATGTTTGAACAAAAAGATCCAATAATACAGTTTAGTCTATTCTATTGAATGCAGCAGATATAAAATAAAAATAATAAAAAGGCATATTTAAAGAAAAACAAAATCCACGTCCTTTGCAAAACAACATATCATTAAAAGTCCTCAAGAATTCTAGTAAATAACACAAGTCCCTTATGTCATCCTCTGTGCGGCTTCCTTTGCAATAACCTTGTCTTTCGCCTTGGTCTTGGCCTGGGACTTCGATCCCATAACCCCGCCACCCCATTTTTTCCTTGTTTCATCGAACTTGTCGTTGAAATTGGCCTATCATAAACAACCAAATAACAAGTTATGGATGCCTCGTAAAACTAGAGTATTAGACACAAAAATTTAAGGAATCGGATTATACCTTGATAGCCTCAAGGATCTTGCTGAAGTCCATCTTGTCCTCATTCTTCACAGAGGTCAAGCACAGAACAGAGGCAGTCTTCTTGTGAACAATCTGCAATAACAAAACAATATTACATATTCACAAATATGATTATGAAGACGTATTTTGATTAGAGGGAGAAGGGACACTTACAGTTCCCAATCTAGCCTTGCCCTTGACAATACAGTACGGGATTTCCATTTTCCTGCAAAGTGCTGGGAGCCAGACTACTAACTCAATGGGATCAACATCGTGAGCAATAACAACCAACTGAGCCTTGTTCTGCAAATGGAGGTTTGACAAATTTAGTGCACTTACAGATAATAGATGATAAACAAAGATAGAATGAAACTGGACAAGAGCAAAATACCTGTTCAATGAGATAGGTTACATGGTTAAGACCATACTTAACAACAATGGGCTTCTTCAGCTCTGGAGTTTTTCCCTCAGTCTCAGCTTGAGCTCTTTTCACAAGACGCTCTTTCTTTTGAGCTTTGTCCTCAGGCCTATATTTGAGGAGCATCTTGAAGAGATTGGTTGCTGCGTATTCAGACACAATGTTAAAAAGGAAAATGTGTTATGTAACATGAATTTCCTAAAATGCAACAAACCAAAGCATATCAAAACAAATAAATGTACAAGACTTGTGGCATTGGGACAACAAGCTTATGATTCTAAAACAAATGGATACCAAAACAATAATAGGGGATTAACCAGATGATAAAACCCACACAATGGTGTGAGAATGGGATAATTATCCAACTTAAACTAGTATTACTACAGTTTTAATGTAAATAATCTACAAATCCAACTAGATAGTAGCAATAATGTCTAAATAGTATTGCAGTATCTAAGTATAATAAATTGGATATTAATAACACCAAAAACCATTAAACATTGTGACAAAGGATAATCATCCAATACGACAGCATCCCTCACACCGGATTTAATGACATATTCCATCAAAAAAAAAATTTGTTATAATGATATAATAACAATTGACATAATAATTATTAAAAAAAACATAATTAGAACTCTAGAATTTGCACGACAGAAAGATTCACTCCCACATGCTCAGAAATCAGTATGTTCCTCGACAAGAAAGACGCTTAAATTTAACAGAAAAATATTCACAAAAACATTAACAAGTGCCATTAAAATAGAATTTAAAGCATATTGAAGTCGAAAACGTAGAAAATAGAAAATACGAACCCAAGTTCTTATCGAGAGTCTTTGAGAACTGATGAATAGGAGGCGGAACCTTCAGCCTCTGCTTCAAGATCATCTTCTTCCTCTGAATCCTCACAACTTGCGGCCATTTCACAAATCTGTGGAGATCCTTCTTCGGCGGAAGGGCACCTCCAATCCCGAACTGCTTCGGCCTTTTCTCGAATAGTGGATTTACGACTTTCTCCACCTTCTTCTTGGTGGCCGGAACCTTTGCGCCCTTTTTTGGTGCCTGCAAACATCACAAAATTCAATAGATACATTAAATTAAAGATGAACACTCTTGCAAACATCACAAAATTCAATAGATACATTAAATTAAAGATGAACAGAAGAGTGTGATCGTTGGTTGAGAGGTGAAAGGAGAGATTCACCATTTGATTGAATGAGGGTTTCAGAACGAAAAGCCGAACACAAAACCCTAGTTTACACTGGTTTATATACGGGACTTGGCAGCCCAAAATAGCCCATTATGACTCCATAAGTCCAGTCTCAACACAACTGGCCCACTAAAAAATAGAAATACTTTCATATAGGAGTATAAAACTAGTAAAATATTTAGGCCACGATTATAAACACAGCTTTGTTGAGTACACCCACCGAGATATTTTATACTCCTACAAATTAGTTATGGGTGAAATGTCGGTTCTACACCTCGGCTAAATTTCTAGTGACTAGTACACCCACCCCACCCTTAATCACGTTGATTCCAAAATTAAATTTTTAAAAATTTATGCTCTGAACAAACATTAAAAAACAAACAAACAAACTTAAACTCAAACTCAGTAAGCTCAAAATATTAAAGTAAAATATATTATTTTAAAATATTAAAGATTAAAATGACACAAATTTTGAAAAAATCCCACTCATAAAAAATTTCGAAGAGAAGTAAAATGTTTAGCAAAAAGTTTCGAAATTGAATAAAATTTCAAAAAAATAACAGAATTTAAGGAAAAAATTTGATCGAACATTAAAAAATTTGGAATTTTTTTTTGCTTAACGCACTAGAGAGACATTAAAGATGAACAGAAGAGTGTACATTGAGATAAGAAATGAGATTCACCATTTTACTTCGTCTACGAGAGGAGTTAGGGTCCAGGAGTTAGTGGAAGATAAGTTTATATACTGGACTCTTCTGTTCATCTTTAATGTCTCTAATCACTAGAAATTCGTGAATTTCAATTTTTTTTATACTGGACTCTTTTGTTAGAGACATCAATTTTTTTCCCAAATTTCAATTGGCATCAGAGTCATATCTCGATCAGAACCACACTTTTGCGCACGATTATGGTGTCCTATAAGCAGAGGTTTGCACAGATCGAATTGTCGATCGCATAGTTGAGCAATGCGCTACAGGCAGTGTCCTTGCGGTTCGGGGAACGCTCAAGTAGAGAGACCAAGGGCAGGAGTCGCCAAGATAAGCGACAAGTGTGCGACGTGCAAATGCCGGGAATTATCGACCGACGAGATAGGGTTCTCATGTGATATGGTTGCCGCCGGATTCGGGATGGTATAAGGTTAACACGGATGGCAGTGCTTCTTCTTCCCCGGGTAATCTACATGTAGGGGCGGTCTTCATGACTTTCAGGGGATTCTTCGTGGCTGCAATTGCCACTAAGGTGGGCTGGGTCCTTCCCCTTGAACTTGAGTTGGCTATTTCTCTTATGGCCATCAAGTATTCACATGATCAGGGCTGACACTTCTTTTGGATTGAATCGGACTTGGTCCTCACGATTGACATTTTTAAGAGTTTCAGGCCTTCCATCCCTTGGCGTCTGCAGGGTATTTGGAGCTAGATCTACCCTCTTACGCAGGACATGTACATCAGATGCTCATATGTCTTCAGAGAGGCCAATCAGGCGGCAGACGTTTTGGCCAAGGCAGGCCTTGATTGTGTCTGGAGGGGTTACCCCCCGAACTTTTTACTCCCATTCTTGCACAATGATTTGTACTCTATTTTTTATAGACATTGATCCTTAGAAGAGCGTACCTTTTTCCTTGACCTGGATTTTGTCCCTAAAGAGGATTTTGCCAGACGAGGTTTTAATGGCGCTTTGGCCACTGGCTCGACATGTGAGCTTTTGGTCCTATGTTTCTTTTCTTTTATATTATCTACCTTTTATTGACCACTTTTTAGGTTGAGATCTCTAATGCATATTGAAAGTAAGGAGTTTTTCCATCAAAGAAACAACAAATCTTCAAAGCATATTATCAAATTTATCAAGCAATACATGTTATAGTTTAGAGAATGAGAGATTTTTCACAGAGGAGTAAAGTAAAAAAACCACAACTCTCTTGAGCATTTCATTGAGAAGGTGGTGTGCGTGACACAATACACCAAGCGAACAGGAGTAGGAATACTCATGCTTGAAGTTAATGTTGGGATATGAATCCTAATATAAAGTCCTAATTGATGAAAGAAGTAGTTTTGATAAGCCAAAAAGTAGACTTGAATATATTTCTAAGTGTTGACTGATCTAGTTATGGAAGTCATCTTGTGACAAGATCAGTAGAGTACAAAAGTTATGAAAGAAAAGTTTAAGTATGTAAGAATAAAAGACAAGTACGATTTATAAGTACTGTGTTATGTTTGTATAAGTTTTTATGATGAGCGTTTAATTGATGTATAGAAGCTCATATGTTCTTATTGATGAATAGATTTAAGTTGACTAAGCTGAATTATAAAGCTTAAAGTAATGTAATAGTCTTGTCAGGATTAGATGATAGGACTAGTATAGATTAGTTCTGTATAGAAGTCTGTTGGGAAATAAAATGATTTTGATTAAGATACCAAAACCCCTGATTGATGATGATCAGATTAGTTGAGATGCAGTCTTGAAATGTAACAGTCTAGTTGTCTCAGGATAGTTGAGATAGTAAAAATGTCTAAGCCTAATATCTCAGAAATGTTGTGAGATTTATAGTTCAGGGTAGTTGTCCAAAGCTGAAATGTTAGGCAGCTTGTTAAGTGTTAGTTGACAGGACAAGATTGCTGAGTATACAAGACAAGCTAACTGAAGTGGACAACATGGCTGAAAAATCAAGGAGTGATAAGGCAAAGCTTCAAGCAATATAAGAACTGTCTCAGATCAATTGAAGTGCCAATGATCAGGAACATTGAATGCTATGATCACAGAAGACATATTTAATGAAGCATTTATTGCCATCAAACCTGAACTAAGCATTGAAGTCTTAGAAAGCATTAAAGACTGAAGCATTGAATGAATGTTGGAACATTCTAGTTTGCAGCAGGAATGTTCAGGGGAGTTGTCCCATCTGACCATTGGTTGAGTGTAGAGTCTGCCACAAATCAACCTTGGGAAATGTGCATATGTGGAAACTGACACAAGTCATCTCAGCCGCATTTTTCAGAAGTCAACACATTCATTCAAGCAACCATTGAAGAAGCCTTTACACAGTGGATAATAGGATGTCAAGCTTCATAACCGTTTCAATGGTGCTGCAAATAGACAAGTTTGAAATGCTATCTCTCCAACGGATAGTTGATCAAATTTGCCTATAAATTCAGAAGTGATCAAAGGATTCAAGTATCCAACTACCTGCTATCAAACTATTATCAAGCATTCAAAGGAAACCAAAGCTGTTCTTAAGAATCCCAAGTTTCCTGATCACTTCAAATAGCTAAGTCTACTCTTGTAATATCCCAAGCTTAGCATTGAGATATCCTAAGCCTTTACACTGTTCTTATTGTAAAGGATATCTCTTCTAGTTGGAACCAAACCTCAAACCCTTACCTCATTTAGTGAAGGAGTGTTTGTTGTAGAAGCGAGAAGTTAAGGACTGTTAGTGTGAAACACAGTCTTAACTCAGAGAGATTGAGCACTAGGACTCAGATTATACTAGGGATCAAAACACTAAGAGAGTGTTGTTGATCAGTGCACCTTGGCACTATAAAATAAGCTAATTCCATTGTTAAGGAATTATCCTGTTCAATCAGGGAAAGTGGATGTAGGAGTATTGAGACTCTGAACCACTATAAATTGTTGTGCCATTTACTTATTACTTTCATCACAACACTTCATTTAATCATATTTCAAAGAATGTATCTCAGTATGTTAAGAAAATCTCTTTTGGACAAAGTCCCTGATCACTGTGTTTTTCAGAAACTAAACTTGGAGTATTTCTTCAAAGAAAAGGCCAACCACATTCTGCACTTAGCAAATCACTTAGATATTTATCCAACTGATCAATATCTAGTCTTCAGTAGGACAGATATCTTTAAAAGATCACTCAGGCTAGTTGTCAGACAACCTTCTTGATAAAACTAAACTACTGTTTTTAAAGAAGAAAAAGAAGAATTTGCATACACAAGTGCATTCCCCCCCCCCCCCCATACACTTGTGTCATACTCCATCAAGGACCAACAAGTGGTTTCAGAGTGGGGGTTCAAAGACCACTGCCTCTGAAAATCCAACTGATTTTTAAAACACATCATTTCTGTGGTCACTGAACTGATCCAATTTCTGAAAAACCTATTTGTGTTATCTAACCTATTTCTGTAGAAATGGCTAACAATGCAGTTCCAGGAGATGCTGTCAATACCATCAACAACATGGGTCCAAATCAAGTGAATCATATTTCACATCACAAATTGCCAATGTTCTCAATTGAGAACTATGATTTCTGGAAGATCAGGATGAGAGCACATCTTGCCTGCCAGCATGATGAAATGCTCAAAGTCATCACCAGAGGACCATTCACCTTCACCAAGCTGAATCCCAAGGTCACTGATGCTCAGAAAGCAGACCCAAGGGAGCTGTTGCCAAAAGATGAGGATGAGCTGACAGCAGAAGAGAGAAAAAGGCACAATCTGAACTACATTGCCACTTATTTTGTCATACTTTCAGTACTATACTTTAGACTTTGTCATTTAGAGGAGTGTACCTTTTCCCTTGACCTCGGGTTTTGTCCCTAAGTAGGGTTTTCCCAGGCAAGGTTTTAACGGCACTCCGACCTCTGGCTCAACTTGTGAGCTTATGGTTCTAGGTTCTCTCTTTCTTTTTCTTTTATATTCCATACCTTTTTATTGGCCTTGTACCAGACTATTCCAGATGCAGTGATGGGAAGAGTGTACCACTGCACCACAGCAAAGGAGATCTGGGATACCCTAGCACTTATGTGTGAAGGTACCCAAAAGATCAAAGAAAACAAACTTCAAGTGGCCATCCAAAAGTATGAGCAATTCACTATGGAGCCCAATGAAACCATTGATCATCTTGATGGCAGATTCACTGACATCATGAATGAGATGAATTCTCTGGGCAAGTTCTATGCCAAAAGAGAAGTTGCACTAAAAATTCTAAGAAGTCTCACATCCAAATGGGACATATATTCAGTCATGATGCAGAACACCAGCAATCTTGACAACATGCCTATACAGCAGGTGTTCTCTGAACTCAAAGCATATGAGTTTGATCTAAACAGGAAGAAAGTACATGAAAAGCCATCCTCCTCAAGCAAAGGTGTTGCATTCAAGGCTGCTGAGTCAGAAAAGAAGAATGCACAGAAAACATCTCAAACTGTCTCCAAGACTGAGATGAAGGAGGAGTTGGCACTCATGGCAAGGAGATTTGAAAAGCTCAACTCCAGATTTGGTAGATACAAAAAGTTCTACCAAGACAACAGGACCAGGAGAAGATACAGTTCTCCTGACAACAAATCAGAGGACAAACTCTCTGATGAAAAGAAGACTGACAAGTATGCTGACAAAAAGAAGTACAACAAAGGTGAACCATCATCATCCAGGAGGAAGGAGTCCTCAAGCAAGAAAAATGATGATGAAGATGTGTGTTACAACTGCCAGAAAAAGGGTCACTTTCAGTATGATTGTCCTGACCTCAGTTCAAAGGAAAGGAAAGAAAGGCAGAACAAAAGAGACAAAAGGCTGAACAACAGGAAGGCTATGATAGCAGGAGAATCAGCAAGTGAAGAAAGTGTGTACTCATCTGATGATGGGTTGTTCTCCAACAGTGACAGTGAAGAAGACTGTCAAATGGCCTTTGAAAATGAAGAGGTATGTTCATCCTCCAACTCTTCTAATGACACACATGAATCTAGTGAAATCCAATTTAATTTTGGAAAGTTATTGGAAGATTTCACCAGAATGCAAGAAGTATGCAATATGGCATTGAGAGAAAATGAACAGTTGAGATCTAAAGTCAAAATCACCAACCTTCCTGAATCAGAGATTGACATCAGATCAACTGAGTTGTATCAACAGATTGTGAGAGAACACAGTGAATTGTCTCTCAAAGTCTCTGAACAACAAAAGTTGATTGATGAACAAAATCTGGTTCTGAAGAAAAAGGAATTTGACCTTAGGACTCTTCAGGCTAAATTTGAAAATCTCTCTAATGAATTTGATACTCTTAAATTAAGTGAGGGGAGACTGAAACTGAAAATGTCTGCCTTGAACAAATCTGCTAAGGCAATAGAGGAAATTCAAGGGTTTCAAAGACCAATGGCTCAAAGAAGTGGATTAGGCTATAATCCACTTGAACCCTCACCTGGTCTTAGCATTGCTTCAACAAGCAATACTAAGATGATCTTTGTAAGGTCAGTGGCTCAGCAAAAAGAAAATGAAATGGAAGTGAATCAGCCACTGATCAAGGGTAAGGGTAAAGAAACTCTTATATCTACTCAAGTAAACAATGCTTCTAAACCCAAACCTAAGGAAAAGGTTAAGAACATTGTATACAAGAGGAATGAGGATCAGAAGGGGAGAACCAATGGAAGGCCAACCCAACTGAATACTCATCAGTGGAGTTGTCCAAAAACTGCTCAGAAGAGGCCAACTCAAATGAGGCAACCTCAACTGGACAGATTAAGGCCCAATCCCACTGACAGGTGTAACAGATTCAGGAAGCCTGGACCCTTCATGCCAAAGGGAAAAGGCCATCCAAGCTCCTATCCACAAAGGTCTTACCAAGCTGCACCTAAGTCTAGTAACTTCAGGAGACAAGTCCCAAAGAAATTCACCAATCCTCCTGAACCTTACAAGGCTAACACCCATGCACAGAAACCACCTAAGGCATTTCAGGGTAGGACTGTGTATGTAGATGTAAATGGAAACCAAGTCAGTCACTTTGAGTCAATCAGAGTAATTAGGCAGATTTGGGTTCCAAAAGGTACAGCTAACCCCCTAGGACCCAACATTCAAAGGGTACCTAAAATCTGACTTTGCAGGACTTCAAGGACCACAAGAAGAAGAGAAGCATCAACAAGAAAACAGCATGGTACTTGGATAGTGGATGTTCAAGACACATGACTGGAAATGAGGAGCTTCTCTCAGAATTCATTGAAAAAGATGGTCCTTCAGTAACCTTTGGAGATAGCTCTCAAGGAATTACAAGAGGTTATGGTACATTAAATATTGGTAGTGTAAAAATTACTGATGTTTCATATGTTCTAGGCCTAAAATATAACTTGTTATCTATAAGTCAGATTTGTGATAGAGGATATAGTGTTGAATTTGTACCAAATGAATGTATTATCAAAAACAAATCAACACAATAGGTGCTACTAACAGGGGTGAGAAAGGGAAATGTCTATTTTGCAGATTGGAGCAAAACCCCTGAAGCAGTCTGTCTTGTTGCCAAAAGCACTAATGAGCAAAGCTGGTTGTGGCACAAAAGATTGAATCACCTGAACTTCAAAACCATCAACAAACTAGCAAGAAACTCTCTAGTAAAAGGGCTGCCAAACCAAGTGTTCTCTAAAGAACATGTATGCCAGCCATGTCAGGAAGGAAAACAGATCAAAGCTTCATTCAAAGGAAAACCTGTCATTTCAACTGAGAGAGTCCTTCAACTATTGCATATGGATTTATTTGGTCTAATTATCCCAGTAAGTATTAATGGAAGAAAATATGCTCTAGTTGTTGTTGATGATTTCTCCAGGTACACTTGGGTGGTATTTCTCCTAAACAAAAAGGAAACCCAAGTCAAGCTACCTGAATTGATGATGAGATTGAGCAATGAAAAGGGCCTAAGCATTGTCAAGATCAGATCAGACAAAGGCACAGAATTCATAAACTCATACATCAATGAGTACTGTAGCAAGAATGGCATCACACATGAGACTTCAGCAGCAAGAACACCTCAACAAAATGGTGTTGCTGAAAGAAGAAACAGAACCCTGAAAGAAGCAGCAAGAACACTAATTGCTGAAACCAAATTGCCTAAAAGGTTCTGGGCTGAAGCCATCAACACTGCATGCCACACTCAAAACAGGTCCTTAGTCACTAAAGGACAAGGTAAAACTCCATATGAAATATGGAAAGGTAGATTGCCCACTGTTGCCTATTTTCATATATTTGGTTGTAAGTGTTTCATTCACAATAATGGGAAAGAGCAATTGAAAGCTTTTGACAGCAAAGCTGATGAAGGAATATTTGTTGGATATTCACAAATCAGCAAAGCTTATAGAGTATACAATTGTAAAACCCTTGTTGTGGAAGAAACACCTCATGTTGTGTTTGATGAATCTATTAATGAGTTCAGGGATAGAAACCTGAATATTAATGAGATAACACAAAGAACAACCAGATTGAGGCTTCAAAGCAAGGAAACAGTGTTTGTAGATGTTGACCAGCCTGAACTTCATGAAAATCAAAAACTGGACAACCTACCTGATGGCAATCAACCAGAGGACAACCAACCTGAAGGAGAAATTGAACTGACTGACTCCATCCCAGTTCAAAATCAGGTAACAACTACCAATGAAGAAGCAGGCAATGCTGAGGTAGTAAATGGATCCAATATTCAAGGGGGAACCAATGAAAATGTCAACTTATCTGACAATGAGGACAATACCCCTGAATATGATCCTGAACTTGATCCTTCAATAAACTTTCCTGAATTTAATGAATCTAGTGATCCAACCTCAGAAGAGGACAATCCTTCTTAAGGGATCAGGTCTAGAAGGACTTGGTTGCATGACCACCCAACTAGCCTGATACTTGGTAATCCAAATGATGGGATCAAAAATAGAAGATTTCATGGAGAAAGTGCTTTGTTTTGTTGTTTTCTCTCAGAACAGGAACCAAAGAACATTGAGGAAGCACTACAAGACACCAACTGGATTATTGCCATGCAAGAAGAGCTGAACCAGTTCACCAGGAATGAAGTGTGGGAACTAGTGGAAAGGCCAACTCATCAAGATGTCATTGGAACCAAATGGGTATTCAAAAATAAGAAGAATGAAAATGACATCATTGTGAGAAACAAAGCAAGACTGGTGGCCAAAGGATACTGTCAATCTGAAGGAATTGATTATGATGAAACATTTGCACCAGTGGCCAGACTTGAGGCAATCAGACTCTTCTTAGCATATGCAGCTCACACGAGATTCAAAGTGTATCAAATGGATGTGAAGAGTGCATTTCTCAATGGGGTACTGAAAGAAGAAGTGTATGTTGAACAGCCCCCAGGCTTTGAAGAAGGAGATAAGGTGTACAGATTAAAGAAAGTTCTCTATGGCTTAAAGAAAGCTCCAAGAGCTTGGTATGACACCTTATCACAGTTTCTCCTAGATCATGGTTTTGTCAAAGGCACTATTGACAGAACCTTGTTCAGAATCTGTGAAGGAGATGATATTTTGTTAGTCCAAATCTATGTGGATGACATTATATTTGGATCTCCAAATGAGAAAATGTGTGAGAAATTCTCCAAACTCATGCAAAGCAAATTTGAGATGTCCATGATGGGATTGATGAATTTCTTTCTAGGACTTCAAGTCTCTCAGTCAAAGAATGGAATATTCATCAATCAGGCCAAGTATACAAGGGACATGATCAAGAAATTTTGATGTGCTTCAAGCAAACCTGTTAGAATTCCCATGAATACTAACTGGAAGATGGATCCTGATGAAAGTGGAGTATCTACCAACTCCACTGAATACAGAGGCATCATTGGATCTCTACTCTATCTCACTGCAAGCAGGCCTGACATCACATTTGCAGTTGGAGTATGTGCCAGATTTCAAGCAAATCCAAAGAAAACTCACCTTGAAGCTGCCAAGAGAATTCTAAGATATCTCAAGGGAACTGAGAATCTTGGGCTATGGTATCCAGCAGATGATAACATTGAGCTCACTGGATATTCAGATGCAGATTATGGAGGATGTAGAATTGACAGAAAATCCACCTCAGGAACATGTCAATTCTTGGGCAGCAAGTTAATCTCATGGTTCTCAAAGAAGCAGAATACAGTTGCCACTTCAACAACTGAAGCAGAATATTTAGCAGCTGGGAGTTGCTGTGCACAGATACTTTGGCTCAGACAGCAACTCAGAGATTACAAAGTCATCACAAATGAAGTTCCCATATTCTGTGATAACAATAGTGCAATTGCTATCTCACAGAATCCAGTGCTCCACACCAGATGCAAACATGTTGATATCAAGCATCATTTCATTAGGGATCATGTGGAGAAGAAATATATCAAGCTTGTCAAAATTCACACTAATAAACAAAAAGCTGATATTTTGACAAAGCCCTTAGCTGAAGCAAGGTTCTTGGAACTCTCAGCTGAGTTGGGCTTACTTGATCCAGGCAAGGTGGAGAAATGAAGAGGAATGCTCAAATAAAGGGGGAAGTTCATAAATATGAACTTCAGCAAAGTTGACCAACCTCACTGAAGTTTTCTGGCTTTAAGAAAAACTCAGTAGAGTTGTCCATATCACCTTCAGCAAGGTTGATCAGGATGATTGACCATGTGGGACCCAGTCAGCATAATTGGGACCCACTCAGGAATATTGGTCAGCATTTTTTACCAAAATAGAAGTCAAAACATATCTCAGGATGATTGTCCAAGGTAATAGGATAATGAGTGCTATTTTAAGCATTGATTGGACATTTAAAAGAATTCTTGGGCTAAGAGTAGGCCATTTTAGGATGGCGTGTGATATTAAGGTTTTTGCCCCCAAAATGGCAAATCAGCATTTAATGCACAAATCTCCTTTAAGATTGCATTAATTACTGTGCCATCATCAAAGCCATTGAATAACCTTAAACCTTCATCTAACCGTTTCACAGCCCACAACCCCATTTTATCCATTTGGTTTTATGATTTGTCCACCCTCAAATCCTTTTGTCCAACGGTTAACAAAAACCCTGCATATAAAAACCTTCAGTTTTTGCCCTCACTTCCTACGCACAAAAAATTTCTAACCCTTAAGCTTTTTTTGAAAAACCTCTCAAAACCTGCAATTTTCTCTATTCTCCAAACTCAAAAATTTATCCATGGCTCCCAAACTAAAAAGAGAAGAGTTAGTAAACTTCAATGATCCATCTCTGGACATTGATTTTACTTATCTAAGCAACATCAACTCTCTATGGTTTGAGAAGTTGGTAGCTTATGACAGCCCTGATGAGAAAGTCCATCCAGTCCTCCAATGGCTTAGGGAGGCAGGGCTCGAGAAATTCCTAGGCACCAAGCCTGATTCCTGCCTCAACCCCTTCATGGCTGAGTTCTTTGCCCATCTGAGATGGAAGGGAAAGAAAGGTGATGTGTGCACCAAGTTGACTTATGCTGAAGAAGATGAAGAAGAAGAAAGTCAACACACCATCATCTTCACAACTAAGGATCTTGATGCCAGCTTTGGGCTACCCTCAGAAGGCCTGAATCCAGAATTATATAGAGAAGGAGGGGAGCAGGAGTTTTCCAATCCATGGATGATAGTCCCTAAGAAGCTGGTAGGTGGCCAAAACAAGAAAACATTGAAACCACTATATGAACATGTTAAGAATAAAATGAGATATGTTTTGATTAAATACCAAAACCCTCTGAGACATGCCTAAGTCAAGATGATTGTGTTCTAAGAGTGTTAGAACACATAGCATAAGGCTAGATGAGAAGCTGATATGTTAGGCAGCTCTTAGATGATTAGATGCACAATGTGAGGGGGAACCTATGCTTTGAAGATTATGAAGATCAAGTCCCCTCAAGTCTCAAATTCTGGAACAACCAGTAAGGCCAAGCATACTCTATTGAAAAACCAAATGCCTTGATCAGGAGAGTTGTCCAGAGAAGCTATCTCTATGCAAGAACAAGGTTGTAAAGCTCAAAAGGACAAGCTTACTCAAATGCTCTGATCAGGAGAGTTGTCCAAAGAGGTTAACACTGTGCAAAAACAAAAGCTCTGAAGCTCAAAGGCCAAATATGCTGATCAGGAGAGTTGTCCAGAAGAGTTATCTCAGCAAAAGTAAACCAGAACAAATGTTCTAGTGCTTGAAGGTCAACTATGCTGAAGAGAAGAAGACAACTACACCCTAAAAGACTTCATTATATC
This sequence comes from Galeopsis tetrahit, assembly GCA_963675135.1. Classification (NCBI taxonomy): domain Eukaryota; kingdom Viridiplantae; phylum Streptophyta; class Magnoliopsida; order Lamiales; family Lamiaceae; genus Galeopsis; species Galeopsis tetrahit. The sequence continues at coordinate 40,896,865 of OY776122.1, forward strand.
ATGATGAGATCATTTCCAAGTGAAGCAAAGGGAAAGAGCCAAGTCATCTGAAGAAGAGTAAGCCAACCATGCTGATAAGCAAGGATTAGTGGAGTGGAAACTGGTCTCCAAACCATTTCCACTGAAGTACAAAAAGCCAAATCCACCATGGAATCCATCTCAGAAGAGGTCAAGAAGGAACAAAAGCTGCTGAGAGACAATCATAATGCCAATGTCAAAGCTCTCAGACTGACTATCAAGCAAGCTCTTGGAAAGAAGACTGCATTACAAAAGAAAAGAGCTGAAGAACAAAGACTTGCTATGGTCAAAGCAGCCTCTGAAAAATTTTCCCAAGAAGTGATGGCAAACATTGCTGAAAGTGCAGTGGCCAACCTCACTGAGCTTCTTAAAGCCCAACTTGATGCATCCCTGAAAGCAACCTTGGAGGAGGTTGTTCAACAAAAGATGAAGCCTGTTCTAGCTTTTCTTAGCTTGAGCAGTGATAGGATGCAAAATATACATGATGAAAATGTATATCTGTTGGAGGAGATGAAGTCTCTAAACCAGGCCCAATCCCTAATGGCCACAACAATGAGTGAGCTAAAACCCCAGTGTTTTGATGCTGCCAAAAAGGGGGAAAGGGAAAGAGCTAGAGCAAAAGGTGCCTTGGTGATTGGAAGCTCAGACAAGGGAAAAGACAAAGCTGCTGAAGCAAAAGGAAAAGAACCTGCAGTGCTAAACTTAGAAGAATTGGATGAAGAAGAGCAACTAGCACTTGCACTGAAAAATTCAATGGCCTCAGCACAAGAAGAAAGAATGAGGTTACAGCAGAGACCAGGTGGTGAGGTGTCTGGTTTGGACAAAGATGCTGAAGGTGTCCAAACCAGAGGAAAGATCAAGAGGGCAAAAGGAAAGAAAAGACAAGCTGAGACATTTACTGACTTTCCTAACAGCCTTGATCTTCCACCTGAGTTCAGAATTGATGATGATGAACCTACATCAAAGAAGGCCAAAACTGCTGAAGAGCCCAAAATTGCTGAAAAAGACAAGTCTTCTGAAACGGTCAACATTGCTGAAGGTGCCAAAGCTACTTAAGATGTGGAAGCTTTAAATGAAGAAGGCTTTGGACCTGGACCAAAGAAGACAAAGATTGTGGTACTCAATGATCCATCAAAACTGTTTCATGAGGGTATGGCAAAGACCCTGACACACAACAGAAGCTGGCCATGATGAGGGCCCAAGAGAAAATGGATTTGATGGATGAAGCACAAAGAGTAAGAGGTAAGAGAAGAGCAAACTTTCAGAAACCAAGAAGGCACCCAAGCTCCTGCCAAGACTCTTCAGATCACTGCCCCTAAAGAACAAGTTCCTGAAAAGAGAATGACAAGGAAAAGGAAGGCAGATGAGCAAGCTCAGTCAGCTCAGACCAGCAAGAAATCAACTCCAGCAGAGCCTACTGCAGAAGAGAAAGAAGCTTTAGAGCTGAAGAAAAGAAAAGAGCTTGAAGCTCAAGAGCTTAAGCAGAAGAAGCTAAAAGATGCGAAAGCAGTCAAAGCCTAATTTGACAGGAAGATAGCCAAACTTAGGAAAGCTCTCAAGGACAAAGCATTGAAAGAAAATGCTCTGGCGCAGAAAGATAAAGTCCTGGTGTTTGATAGCAACTATGTGGATTATTTAGCCCTTCAAGATGAGCTACCAAGGTGGTACCCTCTGAAGAAGAAGTGGCAAATTCAACACCACATTGTAAGAAAATTTGGCCCTCTCCTAACCTATGAAGATGAATTCTTCCAGTTCAATCAATTCATGAACATTGAAGATCAAGAATTCTGGAAAGAAGTAGTCAAGACAGCCAAAGAACTTGACAACTGCAGAATCCTAACTCCTGAAGAACCCAAATGGGATCCTCCCACTCTGGATTCTGGAAGAACAGACTTGATTGAAGTCAAAAGGATTCTAGAGAAGATCTATGAAGAGGAGAATGTTACAGACCTGCAGCATATGGAAGAAGTTCGAACTCGTCTGTACCTTGCTTTCCGCATCTGAAGATCAGAAGACCTGATGAAGACTACTTTCAAAGCTTTAAAGAAACTATTACTTGTAATCTGTAAAAGCTCTATATATAATCAAGTTTAGTTCTCTTTGCTTTCAAGACAAACTCTCATTGTCTTCATCAGATACTTCAGTTTTTATGAAGTTTATAAACTCTTATCTTAATTACTAAGAGCATTTATCAAATATAGTTTTGGCTTCATCAAAAAGGGGGAAATTGTTGGGATATAAATTCACCCTAAGCCCCACTTGATGTTAGAATAGTTTTGATGGCCAAAACACTTAGAGTTTATAAATGTAATAGGATCAGCTGACTTTGTATAGAACAGCTTAGACTAGTCTTGTGTGATCAACTGTATTGATATCAGCTGATCAGCACAGTCCCGGCTTACATGCCTATCCTCAAGATGAGAAGAGTAGAAGACATGAAGACTAGAAGATCCTTGAAGACCAGATAAGTTAAGGTGGTTGTATACCTACCTATCTGATGGAGTCCCAGATTGAAGATGGCCTAAAGCAGGACAAAGAATTGCCAGATCAGAAGAGTTTTACTCTACTGATATCAAAAGACAGAAGACCTAAGGCCAGAAGAGTAGTCAGAAGACTAGAAGTTCAGATTAGAAGACTATGTGTTCTTCCAGGACTCGGCTGATTCCAAAGTCATCTTGCGATTTAAACAGAGACCTACCTTATTTAGAAGATTGACATGATCCCAGGATTGAAGCAATCAAGCGGCTGGAATCAAGGAATCAAGCCATTATGGAAAGATTGCCCCAACGGCTAGTCAACTCCAACGGCTAGTTACAAGCAATCACCACTATAAATACAAGAGGATGAGAAATCACAAGTACGAAGTCACAACGAGAGAATTCAACAAGTCCAACAAGCTATCATAAGCTAAAGCCATATTGTTCCAAGAGTTCTCAAAGAGCCAGAATCCATTAGATTATCCATAGGTCTTAAGTGATTTCTATCCAACCCATAAGAACCTGAAACCTGTTCAAATTGTATATCATTTGTTTTAGGCAAAGTGGTTAAGCAAATTATAAGCTTGAACCATTAGTTGGATACACTTCAAAAACCACAAACCCTCACCAAAAGGTTAAAGTTTTTGAAACCCTCAAAGTGCAAGTGCTTACAATCACTTGTGGAGACCGTAGCTGTTAGGACGGCTCAGATCTCAAAGTCCTATCCTTGGGACTATAAAGGTCAAGACCCTTGTAATTTGTGGTAAATTAAAGGGATTAAACATCACGTGTGGACGTGAGAGTGGACGTAGGAACGTATATCCGAACCACTATAAAACTGGTGTTATTTACTTACTGCACTTTACATTCTGTCATTTCATTAACTATTATATAGTGCATACTGTGATTTCAACATTCTTCAAAACAAGGCCACAACTTTCAAACCAGCATCAACTGAGTACTTTCATTAAAGAAAACAAGTTAACAATTTCTTAAGAAACTATAAGAACGAGTCTAATCAAGGCCTACCATAATTCCGCACATAACCTCTTCATTATAGTCATCTGGACCAGCAGACTTGTAGTCCAGTTGACATAGCAATCAGAAGAGGTTCCCAACTCTGTTGAAAAAGTTTTAAAGTCTATTCACCCCTCCCCTCTAGACTTTAATCCCATTCACTACTCGTTCAGGGACCAACACTTTCATATATTTGGTTGTAAGTGTTTCATTCACAACAATGGGAAGAGTAAGTTGAATGCTTTTGATACCAAAGCAGATGAGGGGATATTCTTGGGATACTCCTCTACTAGCAAAGCATTTAGAGTATTCAACAAACGAACCCTTCTTGTGGAAGAAACACCTCATGTTGTTTTTTATGAATCTTGTGAAAAGTGTTGGTCCCTGAACGAGTAGTGAATGGGATTAAAGTCTAGAGGGGAGGGGTGAATAGACTTTAAAACTTTTTCAAGAGAGTTGGGAACCTCTTCTGATCTCTATGTCAGCTGGACTACAAGTCTGCTGGTCCAGATGACTATAGTGATCTGATTGCAGAGGTTATATGCGGAATTATGGTAGGCCTTGTTTAGACTCGTTCTTTTAGTTTCTTATGAAAGTGTTAACTTGTCTTGCTTAATGAAAGTACTCAGTTGATGCTGGTTTGAAAGTTATGGCCTGAGTTGAAGAATGTTGAAAACACAGTATGCACTATATAAGATGTATGAAAATGACAATTAAGTAAAGTGCAGAAAGATAAATAACACCAGGTTTATAGCGGATATACGATCCTACGTCCACTCTCACGTCCACACGTGATATTTAATCCCTTAAATTTACCAAAAATTACAAGGGTCTTGACCTTTATAGTCCCAAGGATAGGACTTTGAGATCTGAGCCGTCCTAACAGCTACGGTCTCCACAAGTGATTGTAAGCACTTGCATTTTGAGGGGTTCAAAAACTTTAACCTTTCGGTGAGGGTTTGGGGTTTTTGAAGAGTATCCAACTAATGGTTCAAGCTTATCAATTGCTTAATCACTATGCCTAAAACAATGGATATACAATATGAACAGGTTTCAGGTTCTTATGGGTTGGATAGAAATCACTTAAGAGCTACAAATATTCTAAGGCTTTCTGGGCTCTTGGAGAATTCTTAAAACAGTATAGCTTTTTTTGCTTGATTTCTTGCTTAGCTTGTTGAATTCTCTCGTTGTGACTTCGTGTTTGTGATTTCTCATCCTCTTGTATTTATAGTGGTGATTGCTTGCAACTAGCCATTGGAGTTGACTAGCCGTTGGGGCAATCTTTCCATAGTAGCTTGATTCCTAGATTCCAGCCGCTTGATTGCTTCAATCCTGGGATCATGTCAATCTTCTAAATAAGGTAGGTCTTCGTTTGAATTGCAAGATGACTTTGGAATCAGCCGAGTCCTGGAAGAGTACATAGTCTTCTGATCTGTACTACTAGTCTTCTGACTACTCTTCTGGCCTTAGGTCTTCTGTCTTCTGATATCAGTCGAGTAATACTCTTCTGATCTGGCAAATCTTTGTGGTGTTTTAGGCCATCTTCAATCTTGGACTCCATCAGTTAAGTAGGTATACAAGCACCTTACTTAACTGGTCTTCAAGGATCTTCTAGTCTTCAAGTCTTCTACTCTTCTCATCTTGAGGATAGGCATGTAAGCCAGGGTTGTGCTGATCAGCTGATATCAATACAGTTGATCACACAAGACTAGTCTAAGCTATTCTATACAAGTCAGCTGATCATATTACATTTATAAACTCTAAGTGTTTTGGCCATCAAAACTATTCTAACATCAAGTGGGGCTTAGGGTGAATTTATATCCCAACAAAAAGAATGCAGTAGTATCAGACTCAGTTGTAGATAAGATGAGGAAACTAGTGATCAAGTCCAGACCAGATGAGTTCATTGAAGTTAATGAACCATTCCCTGAAGAACCAGAGGAGGATAAACCCCACAGACCTGTCACTAGATCTCAAACCCAAGCTGAACAAGTTAACCTGAATCAAGATGCAACAATTCCAAATGCAAGGGGGAATGATCTCTTTGACACACAAGATACAGATGATGATAGACCAAATCAAGTCAACCCTCCTGATGGCACTAGAACAGATGAGAATCCAAGCTCATCCAATGCAGTCACACCCGTGAGGAATACATGGAGATATAATCATCCATCAAACCTCATCTTAGGAGGAGCAGACTCAGGTGTCAAGACCAGAAGGCAATTGAATCAGAACCCCCAATCCTCTATGTTCTGCTGGTGTGCTTTCCTGTCTAACATTGAACTAGCTGACATAGAAGAAGCTATGACTGATAGCAACTGGATCATTGCTATGCAAGAAGAACTAAACCAATTCGAAAGAAATGAAGTATGGGAATTGGTAGACCGTCCTGAAAACCACAATGTAGTAGGTACAAAGTGGGTATTCAAGAATAAGAAGGACGAAAATGATGTGATAACTAGAAATAAAGCAAGGCTAGTTGCAAAAGGATACTCACAATCTGAAGGAATTGATTATGATGAGACCTTTGCTCCAGTAGCAAGACTAGAAGCTATTCGAATATTTCTAGCTTATGCATCATATATGGGCTTCAAGGTATATCAAATGGATGTCAAAAGTGCCTTCCTAAATGGTATTCTGATAGAAGAAGTGTATGTAGAGCAGCCTCCAGGCTTTGAAAAAGGAGATCAAGTATATCGACTAAAGAAGGCCCTCTATGGTCTGAAACAAGCCCCTAGAGCTTGGTATGACAGATTGTCACAATTCCTACTTGACAATGGATACACAAAAGGCAAAGTTGATAGAACACTTTTTAGAATACAAGAAGGAGAAGATATTCTAATTGTGCAAATATATGTAGATGACATTATATTTGGATCACCCAATCAAGATATGTGCAAGAAGTTCTTTGAACTAATGCAAGGAAAATTCGAGATGAGCATGATGGGTGAGATGAACTACTTTCTAGGACTTCAAGTCAAGCAAAGTCCAGAAGGAATTTTCATCAACCAATCCAAGTATACCAAGAGCCTATTATAAAGATTCAAAGCTCTACAAAGCAAGACTGCAAGGATTCCAATGATGACCTCTTTCAAAATGGAACCAGATGAATCTGGAAAAGCAGTTGATCAAGCTGAATATAGAGCACTAATTGCATCTCTTCTATATCTTACAGCCAGTAGACCAGACATAACCTTTGCTGCAGGAGTATGTGCTAGGTTTCAAGCAAACCCAAAACAAAGTCATCTAGAAGCAGCAAGGAAGATTCTCAAGTACCTAAAAGGAACAGTCAACTTAGGACTATGGTACCCTGCTGATGACAATCTACAACTTAGTGGATACTCTGACTCAGACTATGGTGGATGCAGAATTGATAGGAAATCCACATCAGGAACATGTCAATTCCTAGGCAACAAGCTAATTTTATGGTTTTCAAAGAAGCAAACCTCTGTTGCAACCTCCACCACTGAGGCGGAATATATGGCAGCTGGAAGTTGTTGTAGTCAGCTGCTCTGGCTGGTCCAACAACTAAAAGATTATAATGTAGAGGCAAAAGAAGTCCTTATCTACTGTGATAGCAGCAGTGCCATTGCCATCACTCAAAATCCAGTTCTTCACACAAGGTGCAAGCATGTCGACATTCGACACCATTTCATAAGAGACCACCTTGAAAAGAAGGACATCAAGATGGAGAAAATTCACACAGATATCCAAAAAGCAGACATCTTGACTAAGCCCCTAGCTGAAGAAAGGTTCAAGGCCCTATGCTACAGCCTAGGACTCCTTGATCCAAGCACATGAAGATCAAGAGCAGCTGAGAAGACTGTTGGGATATGAATCTGTGAAACAATGTTCTAGTTGATGATTGTATGTTTTGATGGTCAAAAGCAACTTGAAGTTAATGATATATGTGATTATATGTTGATATAATTGTGTTACATGAAGTAAGTTTACTGATCTTATATATGTTTACTGATCTTATATGTGTTTACTGATCTGATATATGAACTGTTAGGAACTAAGCTGATGTTTGTTTTGTATAGACAGCTTATAGTATAGGACTTAGATGTACTCATCTGTATGTAGTTCAGTTGATGTATATATAGGTTTTATATGTGTAAAGTTGTATTTTATTGTATTCAGCATTGTAAAAGTTCAGAACAGTAGTCTAGAACACTAGAACAGAAGAAGATCAGAAGACTACTTCAGAATAAGAAGACCTTCAAGAAGAGTTGAAGAGAAGCTTAGAAGAATTCTGGAGAAGTGTAGAACAGTTTTGGAGAACTGTGCTTACTGACTAAGAACAGTAAAACTAAGAAGAGTAGTTTACTATGCTGAGTTGGTAAGTTTGAAGAATAAGTTTGAAAAACTTATTTAAGGTGTAACTGAAGATATATTTGAAGATATGCTGACTTGGATAAAGTTGAAGGAAGTTAAAACAAGAAACAGTTTTAGAGTTAGTTGAGAGTTAGTTCACAAACTGCTAACTGTCATACTAAGTTCTATAAATACCGTGTGATCTCATACTGCTAAGACTACTGAACATTTACTGATCCTAAAGCGTTCAAGAGCAAGTCTACAAAGCATTTGAAGAATTCACAGAGTCAAAGAAGATCGAAGAAATCTGAGAAGAGCCACAGATTTGAAGAGAAGAATCAAAGGCTATTCAAGAGAAGTTTTACTTTTCATTTTAAAGTTTGTATTGTTGTAAACAAGTGTGCTAGTTACTTGTGAAATTACTAGTCGATCGAAGATACACTTGGAAGTGTAATCGAAAAGATCACAGTCTTAATCTTGGGACTTTAAGCCACAAGAAACTCAAGAAGGAGTTAATAAAACATCACAACTGGGATTGTGAGAGTGGATGTAGACTTTTTGGTCGAACCACTATAAAATTCTGTGTTCTTTACTTTTCTGTTTCGTATTTGTTTAATATTTGTTTAACCAAGAATAGTAGAATTTACTAAGTAAAGATCTGAATCAAAGTTGAGTATAAAACTGAAACTGGAAGTACTGATCTGACCCAGTAAGAACAGTACTATTCAGAACACATTTCCGCATTATAAACTCTGATATTTTGAAAGATTTTTGAAAGTCTATTCACCCCTCCCCTCTAGACTTTCTTAGCTTACTCAATCTTAACTCAACTTGGGACCAACAAGTGGTATCAGAGCAGTAGTTCTTTGGACTGCTGTTTCTTGATAACCTTGTAGATCTTGAGGGAAATCTCACTGATCTTGCTACTATTCCTTGATATCTGTCACTATCTGAATACTTGAAAATTATCTGCTATACTACTGATCTTATCTATCTGATCAAACATGGATGACACTAATGTAAACAAACTTCCTAAGTTCAAGATTGCAGATTATGACTGTTGGGAATAAAATGAGATATGTTTTGATTAAATACCAAAACCCCCTGAGACATGCCTAAGTCAGGATGATTGTGTTCAAAAATGTGTTAGAACACATAGCATAAGGCTAGATGAGAAGCTGACATGTTAGGCAGCTCTTAGATGCTTAGATGCACAATGTGAGGGGGAACTTATGCTTTGAAGGTTATCAAGAACAAGTCCCCTCAAGGCTCAAAATCTGGAACAAACACTAAGGACAAGCATACTCTATAGAAAATCAAATGCACTGATCAGGAGAGTTGTCCAGAAGAGTTACTTCTATGCAAGAACAAGATTGTAAAGCTCAAAGGGACAAGATTAGCCAAATGCTCTGACCAGGAGAGTTGTCCAAGAGAGAATTATCCAGAAGAGTTGTCTTAGCAATCAAGCCCAAGTGTTCTGAAAGGCTTGAGGTCAACCATACTGAAAGAATAAAGACAACTACATCCTTAAAGAACTACATTGAATCATGCTAAGATCAAGCAAAGGATGAGAGCCAAGTCATCTGAAGAAGTGCAAGCCAACCTTGCTGATAAGCAAAACTGCTGATAGTGATAAGGAGAGTTATCCATTTGATAAGGAATGTTGTCCTATCATTGGATCAACCTTCAGAAGCCATGTCCAAGTCCTAACAAGAAGTCAAACATTGGGAAAGGTGCTGCAGAAAGAAGACAAAGTCTTACAAGCCGTTTATTACCCAAATGAGGACATGTCACTATCAAGAAACTGTCTTCCAGTTTGAAGAACAAAAGGAAGACATTTATAGCAATTTGGGGCTGCCTCTCCAACGGGCAAATCCTCCATTTTGTCTATAAATACAGAAGTGTGAAGACCACTTGAAAGCACCTCAACCTCAACACAATCCAACTTGACAACTATCCTCAAGCAAGAGTGCTTACAAGCTTTCAAAGACTATCTTAGTCTTCATACACTTCTTCTAAGCTGAACCTATTGTATATCCATACAAAGCTTAGAGAGATATCCTATCCTTATACACTGATCCTCATTGTAAAGGATATCTCATTAGTTGGAACCTTACTTCAATCCTTACCCCTTTCAAGTGAGAAAGTGAGAAGGTTGTAGTAGTAGAAGTGGTAGGAGCTGACTGTTGAGAGAAGAACAGTTCAGTTCTGAGTTGAGAAGAGGGTACTATGACTCTAGACATCCTAGGGATCAATTCACCAAGGAGTGGTGTTATTGATCAAGTGCACCTTGGCACTATAAAACAAGTTAATTCCAAGAGTGAAGGAATTATCCTGTTAAATCAGGGAAAGTGGATGTAGGAGCTTGAGTCTCTGAACCACTATAAACTCTTGTGTTGATTTGCTTTACAAGTACTTACATTCATTCAACACTGCACACAAAACTGATCCTTCAAAAGATACATATTCAAAGATTGTGCAAAAATTGTTTTGGACAAGTTCCTTGAAAACTGGACTGTATTGAATTGACCAAGTGATTTCAGAAACTTAAGGAGTCTAAACTTAAAGGGCCAACCACTATTCCGCACATATAACTCCCCTAGATAGTTATTCAACTAAGTACTCAATAGTACTTAGTAGTTTTATTATCTTAGTTGAGTTAATCATCTTCAGCAGAGTTGTCCAAGACAACCTTGCTGAGCTCTGGTTTGATCAAAAGTTGAAAAGAATTGAATACAAGTGTATTCCCCCCCCCATACACTTGTTATATACTCCTTTTAGGACCAACAATGACTACTGGAAGCTTAGGATGGAGGCCATATTTAGCTCAACCCATGATCTGATGGTTTCTGTGGTAACTGAAGGACCAATCACTACTATGGTGGAAAACACTGCTGTTCTGGATCCTTCTAAACCTGTTGGAGCACTAGTCCCTAAACCAAGGTCAGAACTGACTTCTGAAGAAATGCGACAAAACAATTTGGATAGTCTTGCTAAGAATTATATTTTACACACCTTGCCAAATGAGTATCTTGGCAAAGTGTTAAAATGTAAGACTGTTAAGCAAATGTGGGACAAATTAGCTATACTTTGTGAAGGTACTACACTGATCAAAGAAAGCAAATTGTCCACAGCTGTCCAAAGGTTTGAAACATTTAAGATGAAGCCAGTAGAAACTATTGATGAATTGGATACTCGATTTACAAAGATTATGAATGATCTTGATGTGTTAGGAAAGACTTATACTGAAAGAGAGATTAACTTGAGAATCTTGAAAGCTCTGGATGAAAGGTGGAAAATGGTCAAAATGATCATTAAAACCACACAAGACATTGACTCTTAGCTTGCAGAAACTATGTTCCAAACTCTTAAGGCACATGAGTTTGAGTTAGATGAAGAAGATCCTATTACTGTTAATCATAAGGATGCCTCTAAGGACATAGCTTTTAAAGCCTCAACCTCTAAGGGGTCTAGATCATCTAAGTCTAAGGCCTCAAGCATAAAAGACGAACTAGATAGTTCTGATCTTAGTCTGAAAGATCAGATGAGCCTTATGATCAAAAGATTTGATAGACTAAATAGGAGGTATGGTAGATACAAGAGATTCTATAAGGAAACCAAGGGTTCTAGTAACAGGGACTCTTCTGTGAACAGAAGGGATCAAAACTCTTCTAAAAGAAGGGATGAGATCTCTAATGAGAACAGGAGAGATAGGAACTCATCTGATAAGAGGGATAGGAAGTCTTCTGATAAGAAAGATATGAACTCTATTGATAAGCATGACAGGAACTGAAATCGTTCACCACCTAAGAAATCTACTAACAGTCCTGTTTGCTACAATTGTGAAAAGCCAGGTCATTATGCATATGAATGTCCTGATCTGAGTTCTGAAGATCGAGAAGAAAGGAAAGCCAGAAGAGATCGAAAATATACCAAGGGTAAGAAGGCAATGATGGCATACAATGAATCTGATTCGGATTCAGAAGAGTTGCCATCGTCCTCATCTGAATACCCCTCTAGCAATGAGAATGAAGCTTTCATCGCGGATGATGGACTGGCAATGATGGCCAAAATAAATGATGAGGTATCATCTGCTATTTCTTTTCAATCTTGCAAAAATTCTGACACTGATGAAAGTAATGCTGCTGATAGTAGTGTAGGAAGTAGTCTTCATCATTCCAATGGAGTGACTGAAGAAGACCTTCTACAAGCTAACAAAGCATTCATTGAAATCAGTGATGAGAATATATCTTTAAAGCAAGAAATCATTAATCTGAAAGAAGCTCAGTTGAAAGTGGATCCTAATATAGTTGTCATAAATGCACGACTATCAGAAGAGTTGTCCCAACTCCAAGAAAAGTATGCATCCATTGACAAACTATATCAGGGTATGCTTAAAACTCAAGCCAAAGAGACTAATGAATTCAATGATTTAAAGATTAAATGTGAAAAACTTGAAGAGCGCAATAGATTCTTAGAATCTGAAGTAGTGAGCCTAGATCGAAAGCTATCTGGGATGATTAACTCTACCAAGATTAATCAAACAATATCAAACAGATATAGAGCTCCAAATGACAAAAGTGGGATAGGTACTGATCTGCCTAGTTCCTCTACTTCAGGCTTTAAGAACACTAATGGAGCTAGTTCAAGTTCTTTGCAACTAGATAAAGGAAAAAAACCTATGATTTATGATAATGATCCAAAACCTAAAGTACAGTCCAAATACATTCCTCCTACTACCAAGAATGGTAAAATGAAGAATGTATCAAGACCAGTATAGTCAAGACCATACCAGAAGAGTTATACTCCTCTGACCAGAGCTGAACAGTCCTGGTATCACAAGAGACAAACTCAGAACAGTAGGTCAAGACAAGCACAGGCAAGTTGGGAACAGCCTAGACCTCCTTTTATAAGGCAGTCTCAACTGTATTCAACTAAACCTAGGAAATTTGTGCCTCATTATCTTAACAAACCTGTTCTTTATCCTCCACCTTTATCTTATGATGTCATTGGAGAGGAAAGACCAAAACGCAGTTATAAGCCGTATGGTCCACATGCTTTCAGACCATATTCAAACTATTACAGACATACTGATCTTACTGAAAAAGGGATAGAACCAAGGAAAGGCTATCTCAGAAAAATAGATCCCAAGTCTGCTGATAGTTCTGAATTGGTTAATAAAGTGTTGTTTTGTGATAAATATGGAAGAAAATTGAAGAGGTCCCATCTATTCAAATCCTCAATGTTTATCTGGGTACCTCTCACTACTAACCCCCAAGGACCCCAATAAACTAGGGTACCTAAATTATTAAGATCACTACCTTGCAGGATCGTCTGGACTTATACAAGAAAGGTGGTTCAGTGGGTGAGACCTGGTACATAGACAGTGGGTGTTCACACCACATGACTGGTACCAAGGCCTTACTTACTGACTATCATGAGCAGGAAGGACCAAAAGTAATCTTTGGTGATAGCTCCATGGCAATCACAAAAGGATTCAGATTCATCAAGAATGGAGATGTTGAAATCCAAGATGTCTCCTATGTTGAAGGTTTGAAATATAATTTGCTATCTGTATCTCAATTCTGTGACAGAGAATACAAAGTTCAGTTCAAGACCAGAAGATGTGAAATAATAGACAAAAGGACTCACAATGTGTTACTTGTTGGCACAAGACAAGGAAGTGTATACATTGTGAATTGGAATAGTTGTCCTAAGAATGCTTGTCTTATCACTAAGAGTCCTAAAGAAAACAGTTGGCTCTGGCATAAACGCCTCTGCCACCTGAACTTTAAGATAATCAACAAGATTGCTAGAAAACATCTTGTTGAGGGCATTCCAAATGAAATCTATTCCAAATCACAAATGTGCGACTCCTGTAAAAAAGGTAAACAGGTAAAGGTTTCATTTAAGTCCATTCCAACTCTTTCAACCAGCAGAGTCTTAGAACTCCTGCATATGGATCTTCATGGTCCTATCAAACCTCCTACATTGAATGGAAGAAGGTATACTCTGGTTGTAGTAGATGACTATTCTAAGTTTACTTGGGTAGTCTTTCTACACAAAAAGAGTGATACACAAACACTTCTTCCAGATCTATTGAAGAGGTTACAGGTTGAAAAGGGTCAACCCATTGTCAAGATAAGGAGTGACAAGGGGACTGAGTTTATTAACTGTTACATTTCTGACTACTGTTCTAAGTCTGGCATACAACATCTAACTAGTGTAGCCAGAACCCCCTAGCAAAATGGTGTTGCAAAAAGGAGAAACAGAACTTTGAAAGAAGCTTGCAGATCAATGATTGCAGAATTCAACACACCTCAGAAGTTTTGGGCTGAAGCCATTAACACAGCTTGCCACTCCCAAAACCGAAGTGCTCTTAATAAGGTGCATGGTAAAACACCTTATGAGGTATGGAAAGGCAGAAGACCTAGAGTTTCTTATTTTCATATCTTTGGATGTAAGTGCTTCATCCATAACAATGGTAAAAGTAAATTAAATGCTTTTGATGCAAAAGCTGATGAAGGGATATTCTTAGGATACTCTTCAGTAAGCAAAGCATTTAGGGTATTTAGTTACTCAACCCTATGTGCGGAAGAAACACCCCACGTAGTCTTTGATGAGAATGTGCAGGACACTATTGATCATCAGCTCAGTAAGAAAATTGACAACCTAAAGCCTCAAACCAACAATGATGATGATGATGCAGAAATATATGAATCTGTACAAGCATATAATCCTTTCCTGAATGTCCTAGATCATGATTCTGATAAAGAAAAGGTAAAAGACAAAGGTTGAAGAAAGCACTATATGGATTGAAACAAGCCCCAAGAGCCTGGTATGATACACTTTCTCTATTCTTACTTGAAAATGGTTTTACTAAAGGCAAGGTTGATAGAACTTTGTTTCGAAGACAAGAAGGTAATGACATATTACTTGTTCAAATTTATGTTGATGACATCATTTTTGGATCACCCAACAAAACCTTGAGTGAAAGCTTTTCAACACTCATGCAAAGTAAATTTGAAATGTCTATGATGGGTGAAATGACATATTTTCTTGGTCTTCAAGTAAAACAAACTCCAGAAGGTATCTTTATAAATCAAGCAAAATATACAAAGAATTTGCTAGATAAATTTGGTATTAAAACCTGTAAGACAGTTGGTGTGCCCATGCAACCTACATACAGAATGGATCCTGATGAAAGAGGTAAGTCTTCTGACCAACCTCATTATCGTGCTTTAATTGGCTCTCTACTCTATCTAATTGCCAGGAGACCTGATATTGCTTTTTCTGTTGGTGTGTGTGCAAGATTTCAAGAAAACCCCAAAGAAAGTCATCTGGAAGATGCCAAAAGGATATTGAAATATCTAAAGGGGACCATTAATCGAGGATTATGGTATCCTGCAGATGATGATATATCCTTAAGTGGTTATTCAGACTCTGAATTTGGAGGATGTAAAATAGATAGAAAATCTACTTCTGGTTCATGTCAATTCTTAGGAACTAAGCTCACTTCCTGGTTTTCAAAGAAACAAACTAGTGTGGCAACTTCTACTACTGAAGCAGAATATATGGCTACAGGTAGTTGTTGTAGTCAGTTTCTTTGGCTAATACAACAACTCAGAGACTACAATCTTGTAGAATCTAATGTACCTATATATTGTGACAGTAATAGTGCCATTGCCATCACACAAAATCCCGTTTTACATACTAGATGCAAACATGTTGATATTAGACATCATTTTATTAGGGATCATGTGGAAAAGAAAAATATCAGAATGGAAAAGATTCATACTGATATTCAAAGAGCTGACATTTTTCCCGTGAACCAGTTCATGATCACTCTACTGAGCATGAACATATACCTGCTTCTGAACCTATTGAAATCTCCTCATCTCCAGAAACTGAGATTATTCAACCAAATTCAGTGTTTTTGATGGATTATCCTGTTTGTGATAAGGAAGAGAGGATTAGGTTTAAACTAAGAAATGCGCTTCTGAAAAGCTTTTATGGTTTAGATGACAGCTCTATGGTTTTTGAACAACTTCTAAGGATAGATACTTGGGTGTATCTTAGAAGGATTGGCCTGAATGAATTGTTAGTTGTAGCAGAAGGCATGGGTGGTTTATCTGTTTTCCATGATTGGGAACAAGAGCAGAGAGAAGCTGCAGGTGTTCAATCTTTTACAAAATTAGCCACATTAGATTCAGTTATTCAGTTGATTGAAAGGTTAACTGGGTGTAAGTATTCTATGGTTAAGTCTACTGATGCAAATGTTGATTCTGATGTCCATATGGAAGCTGAGGATGTTGATGCTGAAGATTTTGATAATCAAGCTGATATGGAAGCTAATTATGAAGCTGATACCAATTTAACTGAGGTGTTTGAGAACACAATTGTAGTTGAAGAGAGGAACCAACTTTGGGTGCTGATGAGTTGGAAAGCACACCAATTGAAGTTGCTGAGAATACTGTGCTTGATGATGTTCAAGAGACAGTAAGGACAGTTCCTACTGACACAGCTCCAGAAAGCACTAGTTTTGAATTGCTGAAAAAACATAATGAAGAGTTACAAAGCAAGCTGGAAGCTACTTTGAAACAATTTCAAGAGGTTACTGAGAAATTGGAGAGATTGACTACAACCAGTTCTTATGAGCAAGTGATGGAACACACAATGTCTAGGATCTATGATCTGCATAGATTACAAGAAAAGAGATTGTCTACTGAGCTGCAAAGGAAAGTTGAGCTGCTTGTGACACCCTTGAAGGAATGGCAGGATGAAGCCAAAAACGGGGAAAATAAGGTCATGAGAGTGATGGAGCAGACTCAAACAAAGTAAACTCAATTAGTTGTAAGTCAAGATGAGCTGAAAGCAAGTCAAGATGATCTGAAAGAAGAGATCATTAGTTTGAAGAAGAAAATCAATCTCAGAAAACAGCAAAAGGCTTCTGATGCTGAAACTAAAGTTGTAGCAACAGTTGAGAAGAACATTGCTGAATCTTCATCTGGAAAGAGAAAGAGAAAATTGGTTTTAAGTGATGAAGAAGAAGCTGAAGAGACTGGAAGGGTTACCAGATCTAAAAGTAAGCTGAAGCATGTTGTTGCTAGCAGTAACCCAAGTGATGAGAAGATGGCTGAAGCTGTTGAGAAACACAATGAGTTATTAGCAAAGAAGAAAGCTGAATTGTTTGAGAAGAAAAAAGCTGATGAACAGATTAGAAAGCAAAAATTGAAAGATACAAAAACTGCAAGAAAGAAGTTTGATAATCGAGTTGCTGCATTAAAAAGGAAAAAGAAATCTAAGTCTGTTGTTGGAGTTCTTGATGAGAACTACATAGAATTCTTTGTTGATTCTGATAATTTGGAATATTGGAATGATCTGAAGAAGAAATGGCAGATTACAAATTTCATTGTGAAGAAATTTGGTGATCACTCAAGCAAGGAGGATGAGTATGCTGATTTTAAAGATTTTATGATGAATGTTGCAAGGATCTTCTGGGAAGATATTTTGTTATTGGCTGCAGGTGCAGATATTCAGATCCTTTGTCCAGAAGAACCTGTGTGGGAACCTCCAAGATTAGAAAATGGAGAACCTGATCTGAAAGAAGTTGGAAGCATTATTGCTAAGATCATTAAAGATGAAGGTATTACTGATCACAAGCATATGATGGAAATCAAGAACAGAATGTACTTGGCATTCAGGATTCCTAATGAAGATTGAAGATGAAGGACTAAGCTCAAGAGATAACATTTCTTAACCTTATCTTTATTTTCTTTATTTTGATATTTTTGTGATTATGTGAAGTATGTGTAATATCTGATCTGATGTGAATACTAATCTGATGTTTGAATTGATGAATTGTTATGATTAACCATATATCTTAACTACTGATCTGTTAATACTTAAGTGGTTTTGGCTTCATCAAAAAGGGGGAAATTGTTGGGATATGAATCTGTGAAACAATGTTCTAGTTGATGATTGTATGTTTTGATGGCCAAAAGCAACTTGAAGTTAATGATATATGTGATTATATGTTGATATAATTGTGTTACATGAAATAAGTTTATTGATCTTATATATGTTTACTGATCTTATATGTGTTTACTGATCTGATATATGAACTGTTAGGAACTAAGCTGATGTTTGTTTTGTATAGACAGCTTATAGTATAGGACTTAGATGTACTCATCTGTATGTAGTTCAGTTGATGTATATATAGGTTTCATATGTGTAAAGTTGTATTTTATTGTATTCAGCATTGTAAAAGTTCAGAACAGTAGTCTAGAACACTAGAACAGAAGAAGATCAGAAGACTACTTCAGAATAAGAAGACCTTCAAGAAGAGTTGAAGAGAAGCTTAGAAGAATTCTGGAGAAGTGCAGAACAGTTTTGGAGAACTGTGCTTACTGACTAAGAACAGTAAAACTAAGAAGAGTAGTTTACTGTGCTGAGTTGGTAAGTTTGAAGAATAAGTTTGACAAACTTATTTAAGGTGTAACTGAAGATATATTTAAAGATATGCTGACATGGATAAAGTTGAAGGAAGTTACAAAGTCGGTTACAAAAGGAAGTTACAATAAGAAACAATTTTAGAGTTAGTTGAGAGTTAGTTCACAAACTGCTAACTGTCATACTAAGTTCTATAAATACTGTGTGATCTCATACTGCTAAGACTACTGAACATTTACTGATCCTAAAGCGTTCAAGAGCAAGTCTACAAAGCATTTGAAGAACTCACAGAGTCAAAGAAGATCGAAGAAATCTGAGAAGAGCCACAGATTTGAAGAGAAGAATCAAAGGCTATTCAAGAGAAGTTTTACTTTTCATTTTAAAGTTTGTATTGTTGTAAACAAGTGTGCTAGTTACTTGTGAAATTACTAGTCGATCGAAGATACACTTGGAAGTGTAATCGAAAAGATCACAGTCTTAATCTTGGGACTTTAAGCCACAAGAAACTCAAGAAGGAGTTAATAAAACATCACAACTGGGATTGTGAGAGTGGATGTAGACTTTTTGGTCGAACCACTATAAAATTCTGTGTTCTTTACTTTTCTGTTTCGTATTTGTTTAATATTTGTTTAACCAAGAATAGTAGAATTTACTAAGTAAAGATCTGAATCAAAGTTGAGTATAAAACTGAAACTGGAAGTACTGATCTGACCCAGTAAGAACAGTACTATTCAGAACACATTTCCGCATTATAAACTCTGATATTTTGAAAGATTTTTGAAAGTCTATTCACCCCTCCCCTCTAGACTTTCTTAGCTTACTCAATCTTAACTCAACTTGGGACCAACAAAGACCTCAGCTGATACAACTGCATCAGACTAAGGAGAATCAGATGAGGTGAATAGACACCCTCATCTTCAGGTAAATTTTTCCCGATGAAGACAAATAAAGCTGAGGGAATACATAGAGCTATTAAATCAAGGGGGAATCCATGATACCTTAAGAATCCTTGATAAAATAGTCTATCTTCTGCTTTGCATAATATATATATATATATATTTATTCAGAAGAGTTGAACAAAGTTACTTAAAGTCCGTACTCAAAGCAATGTATACATATGTATAATAATAAACTATTCTTCATAAAATACTTTATCACTATACATACATACAATATACTATTGAGCTATACAAGGATGGATTAATACGCCATCCTCACCGACTCAACAGTATGCAAGTTGTATACGGATCTCAAATAACACATGTTCAAAATCTATAATTTCTACATTCCACGAGATAAAGTCTGAATATCTTTAAATGTGAACCATTAGATCAGGAATCTCATTGTTGATCTTAAGAAATAACCTTTTCAGAAATTCAGACCTATCAACTCTATATCTTTGTCATCTTTCTCCTCAACATCTCATCTCTACCTCTATAAAACGAGGCAGTTATGGGAATAACTAAGAACACAAATCACTAACGATTATTTTTGTTTCAGGTATGGAGAAAATCGAAAGAAGAGATGGCATAGACATCATCCCTCAACCAAGGTATTGGGTGAAGGAGATGAAGATCTGTCCAGAAGATGAAGATGATGCAGATCAACATACTTGGCTCATTCAACATACATATCTTTTTGAAAAGAAAAGAAAGAAGAGAAGTTCTTGTTGAAAAGAAAAGAAGAGATGCAGAGGACAGAGTAGCAAACAAGCAGAGCTTCTTCTCCAGGGGGAAGTTCTACATGGAGAGTGTTGGGAATAAAATGAGCTATGTTTTGATTGAATACCAAAAACCCCCTGAGACATGCCTAAGTCAATATAAATATGTTCTAAGAATGTTAGAACATATAGATTATAGGCTAGATGAGAAGCTGAAATGTTAGGCAGCTCTTAGACAATTAGATGCACAATTTGAGGGGGAACCTATGCTTTGAAGATGATCAAGATCAAGTCCCCTCAAGGCTCAAATTCTGGAACAAAGAGTAAGGACACTCTATGAAATCTAAGATGCTTTTATCAGGAGAGTTGTCCAGAGAAAATATTCATAAAGCTCTGATCAGGAGAGTTGTCCAAAGAAGCTAGCCCTATGCAAGAACAAACCTACCTAGCTCAAAAGGACAAGACTACTCAAAGGTTTTGGTCAGGAGAGTTGTCCAGATAAGCCAACTCTAAAGTATAAAGTGCTCTGATACAAAAAGACCAACCATGCTGATCAGAAGAGTTGTCCAGAGGAGTTGTCTCAGCTAAATTGATAAAGATCAAGTGCTCTGAAAGTCTGAGATCAACTATGCTGAAGAGATTGAGACAACAAGTCCCTAAAGGTCCTCAAAGGAATGAGCTAAGACCATACACAAGAGAAACAAAGGGAAAGAGCCAAGTCATCTGAAGAAGAGCAAGCCAACCATGCTGAAAGGCAAAACTGCTGATAGTGATAAGGAGAGTTGTCCAGATGATAAGGAATGTTGTCCTATCATTTGATCAACCTTCAGAAGCCATGTCCAAGTCCTAACAAGAAGTCAAACATTGGGAAAAGTGCTGCAGAATGAAGACAAAACTGTTACAGCCGTTTATTACCCAAATGAGGACATGTCACTATCAAGAATCTGTCTTCCAGTTTGAAGAACTCAAGGAAGACATTTATAGCAATTTGGGGCTGCCTCTCCAACGGGCAAATCCTCCATTTTGTCTATAAATACAGAAGTGTGAAGACCATTTGAAAGCACCTCAACCTCAACACAATCCAACTAAGCTCAAAGTTCTTACAAGCTAGAGTGCTTTCAAAGCTTTCAAAGACTATCTTAGTCTTCAAACACTTCTTCTAAGCTGAACCCAATTGTATATTCATACACAAGCTTAGAGAGATATCCTATCCTTATACACTGATCTTCATTGTAAAGGATATCTCATTAGTTGGAACCTTACTTCAACCCTTATATCTTTCAAGAGTGAAAGTGAGAAGGTTGTAGTAGTAGAAGTGGTAGGAACTGACTGTTGAGAGAAGAACAGTTCAGTTCTGAGTTGAGAAGAGGGTACTAGGACTCTAGACATCCTAGGGATCAATTCACCAAGGAGTGGTGTTCTTGATCAAGTGCACCTTGGCACTATAAAACAAGTTAATTCCAAGAGTGAAGGAATTATCCTGTTAAATCAGGGAAAGTGGATGTAGGAGCTTGAGTCTCTGAACCACTATAAACTCTTGTGTTGATTTACTTTACAAGTACTTACATTCATTCAACACTGCACACTAAACTGATCTTTCAAAGATACATACTCAAAGACTGTGCAAAACTGTTTTGGACAAGTTCCCTGAAGCTAAACTGAACTGTGTTGCATTGACTAAGTGATTTCAGAAATTAAAGGAGTCTAAACTTAAAGGGCCAACCACTATTCCGCACATATAACTCCCCTAGATAGTTATTCAACTAAGTACTCAATAGTACTTAGTGGATTGATTATCTTAGAAGAGTTAATCATCTTCAGCAGAGTTGTCCAAGACAACCTTGCTGAGTTCTGGTTTGATCTAGTTGAAAAGAATTTGCATACAAGTGTATTCCCCCCCCCCATACACTTGTTATCTACTCCTTTCAGGACCAACAAGTGGTATCAGAGCAGGGGTTCATAGACCACTGCTTCTGAAAATCCATCTTGATTTTCAAAACTCACATATTTGGTGTGGTCACTGAACTGATCTCTATCTGAAATCCATTATTTGTTGATTGATTGATTCTTATTGAGATATGGCTAACAACAATGCTGTCCCTCCACCTGCTGTTCAAGGTTTGGACAATATGGCCACAAATCCAGTCAATCACATTTCTCATCACAAACTGCCCATGTTTTCTATAGACAACTATGATTTCTGGAAAATTAGAATGAGGGCTCATCTTGCATCTCTTCATACTGATATGCTTAGAGTAATCACAAGAGGACCTTTTGTGTTTACTCAAACTAACCCCAGATTGACAGATGAGCAAAGAGCAGATATAAGGGAACTGATTCCCAAAGATGAGGATGACTTCACTGCTGATGAAAAGAGGAAAGATAATTTGAATTATCTTGCCATGAACACCCTCTATCAAACAATTCCAGATGCAGTTATGGGCAGAGTCTACCACTGCACCACAGCTAAAGAAATTTGGGATACCCTTGCTGAAATGTGTGAGGGTACTGAAAAGATCAAGGAGAATAAGCTCCAAGTTGCTGTGCAGAAATTTGAACAGTTTGCAATGGATTCTGAAGAGTCCATTGATAAATTTGCTGGTAGATTCACTGATGTGATGAATGAAATCAATTCATTGGGCAAGGTCTACACCAAGAGAGAGGTTGGATTAAAGATTTTGAGGAGTCTCACTCAAAAGTGGGATGTCTATGCTGTGATGATGCAGAATACCAAAGATCTCTCCACCATGCCCATGCAACAAATATTCTCAGAACTCAAAGCCTATGAGTTTGACCTCAATAGAAGAAAGCCTGTTGAGGAATCTTCAAATCCTACTAAGGGAGTGGCATTCAAAGCCAAAGTTGCTGAACCAGAAATGCAACCCACTCCCAGATCATCAAAGTCAGTCTCTAAGACTGAAATGAAGGAAGAACTAGCCTTGATGGCTAGAAGGTTTGACAAGCTCAACACAAGGTTTGGTAGATACAAGAAATTCTACCAAGACAACAAATTCAGGAGAAGATACAATTCCCCTGAAGATCAGGCTGAGGACAAAAAGCCTGAAGAGAGAAGATCAGAGGACAAGTCCTCTGATAGGAGAAGATCCAGTAGAGCTGAACCCTCATCATCTAAGAGAAGAGATGAATCCAAGAAGGATGATGATGAAGATCTGTGTTACAACTGCAAAAAGAAAGGGCACTTCCAATATGACTGCCCTGAACTAAGCTCTAAAGAAAGAAGAGAAAGACAAGCAAAAAGAGACAGAAAATTCACCAATAGAAAAGCCATGATGGCTGGTGAAGAATCTGATAGTGCTGAAAGTTTCAATTCTTCTGATGGATTGTTCTCCAACAGTGATGATGATGATGATGTCTGCAACATGGCTCTTGAGGAGGATGAGGTATCCTCTACTTCTAGTTCACCATCATTTATATCACAAAACACTAGTGAGGTTAACCTGAAACTTTCCTTGGGAAAGTTGATGGAAGATTTCGCTAGATTACAAGAATTTCATGACAATTGTGTGAGAGAAAATGAAAGACTAGCTACTGAACTCACCAAGAACTCTGAGGTAGCTGTTGATGTCAAGTCTACTGAGTTGTATCAACAAGTCTTGAGAAAGCTTGAGGAAGCAAATCTCAGGATAGTTGACCAACAAAAGGAGATTGATGATCAACTTCTCTCTCAGAAAAGAAAAGAATTTGAACTTAAAATTCTAAATGCCAAATTTGAAAATCTCTCACATGAGTATGATATTCTTAAATCAAGTGAAGAGAGCCTGAAATTAAAGATGTCTGCTTTGAACAAATCCTCTAGAGCAATAGAGGAAATTCAAAGTTATCAAAGACCTATGGCTCAAAGAAGTGGATTAGGTTTTGATCCATTTGAATCTTCACCTTGTCTTAGTGTTGCATCCACAAGTAACACTAAGAGAATCTTTGTTAAGTCAGTGGCACAACAAGCTGAAAATGAAGTAATTCAGCCACTGAACAAAGGAAAGGGCAAATTGAATGAAATGCCTACTCAAGTGATTCAGGAGAATAGGCCAAAACCTAAGGAAATGGCCAAAGCTCCTGAGCACAAGAGGAATATTGGTCAGCAGAGTAGACCCAATGGAAGGGCAACTCTCCTGAACAATGTTCAGAGGAATTATCCAAGGTATAATCAGCCTAGGCCAACTCATCTGAGAAAGCCTCAGCTGAATAGACCTAAGGACAACTATCCTCAAAGGCAGAATAAAATGAGACAACCAAAACCCTTCATGCCAAAGGGTAATGGTCATAAAAATGCCTTTCCTCAAAGACTTCATCAAGCTGCACAAAGAACTCATAAGTTCAGAAGAGTGGTCAACTCCTCTGAAACTTACAGAGTTAACACATTCACACATACTTTTCCAAAGGCATTTAAGGGAAAGACAGTGTATGTTGATGCACTAGGAAATCAACTTAGCCACCTTGAATCAATCAGGGTTATTAGGCAAGTTTGGATTCCCAAAGGTACAGCTAACCTCTCAGGACCCAAAACTCAAAGGGTACCTAAACCTATCTAATTGCAGGTACCAGTGGGCCACAAGAAGAGGAGCATGAACAAAAAGACAGCATGGTACCTTGACAGTGGATGCTCAAGGCACATGACTGGAAACAAGGAACTCCTCTCTGATTTTATTGAAAAAGAAGGCCCAAATGTCACCTTTGGAGACAGCTCACAAGCAACAACAAAAGGTTATGGTACTTTGATGATTGGTAACATCAAAGTAACCAATGTATCTTATGTAGCTGGTCTCAAATATAACCTCCTGAGTATCAGTCAATTCTGTGATAAAGATTTTAATGTCGAGTTCTCAAGTGGAAAGTGTCTAATTAAAGATAAAACTCAACAAACCCTATTGACTGGAACTAGGAAGGGAAATGTGTATTTTGCAGACTGGGACAAGTCTACTGATGCTGCATGTTTCATTGCTAAAAGTTCTAGTGAACAAAGTTGGTTATGGCATAAGAGGCTAAATCATCTGAACTTCAAATCTATGAATAAACTTGCTAGAAATGCATTAGTTAAAGGACTACCTAATGAGGTTTTCATTAAAGAACATGTGTGTAAACCATGTCAAGAAGGAAAACAGATTAAAGCCTCATTCAAAGGAAAACCAGTCATTTCCACTGAAAGGGTACTTGAACTTCTACATATGGATCTGTTTGGACCAATTACCCCTTCAAGCATAAATGGTAGAAAATACACATTAGTAGTAGTAGATGACTTCTCTAGGTTCACATGGGTAGTATTTCTCCTTAATAAGAAGGAAACACAAGTCAAACTACCTGAACTTCTCAAGAGATTGTCAAATGAGAAAAGCCTTAGCATTACCAAGATAAGATCTGATAAAGGCACTGAGTTCATTAACTCATACATCAATGAGTACTGCACATCAAATGGAATAGCTCATGAAACCTCAGCAGCTAGAACTCCCCAACAAAATGGAGTTGCAGAAAGAAGGAATAGAACTTTAAAAGAAGCTGCTAGAACTTTAATTGCTGACTCAAATTTACCTAAGAGGTTTTGGGCTGAAGCTATAAACATTGCATGCCATACTCAAAATAGATGTTTGATCACTAAGGGGCAAGGCAAAACCCCCTATGAACTCTGGAAAGGGAGAATGCCTAAAGTGTCATATTTTCATATATTTGGCTGTAAATGTTTCATTCACAATAATGGGAAAGAACAGTTGAAAGCCTTTGATAGCAAAGCTGATGAGGGAGTATTTCTTGGATACTCTCAAATCAGTAGAGCTTTCAGAGTCTACAACAAGAAATCCCTTATAGTGGAAGAAACACCTCATGTTGTGTTTGATGAATCTATCCTTGAGATCAGGAATGATCATTTGGAACCTGAAGAAATCACACAGAGGACAACCAGATTAAGCCTAAAAGACAAAGACACTGAACTCATAGAAGTTGTCCAAATCAACCTACCTGAACATACAACATTGGACAACCATCCTGAAGGCAACCTTCCTGAGACAAATCCCACTGATGGAAATGATGAACTGAATGATCCAATCCCAGTTCACATCCAGGTAACAACTACCAATGAAGAAGCAGTTCCTGCTGAGGTAGTCAATGGGTCAAATAATCAAGGGGGAACTCAAAATGTTGAAAATGCCAATGTCCCTGACATTGAGGACAACACCCCTGATTATGATCCTGAATTAGATCCTGCATTACATTATCCTGAATTTTATGATCAAAATGACTCACCCTCAGTAGAGGACAACTCTACTGAAGAGATCAGGAAAAGAAGGACCTGGTTATCTGATCATCCTACTGATCTGATACTTGGTGATCCAAGTATAGGAGTCAGAACCAGAAAGTTTCATGGTGAAAGTGCTATGTTCTGTTGTTTCTTGTCAGAGCAAGAACCAAGTAATATTGAGGAAGCACTTCAAGATGTCAATTGGATCACAGCCATGCAGGAAGAACTGAACCAATTCACCAGAAATGAAGTATCGGAGCTGGTGGATAGACCTTCACATCAAGATGTTATTGGAACAAAGTGGGTGTTCAAGAACAAGAAAAATGAAAATGATGTGATTGTCAGAAACAAAGCAAGACTAGTGGCAAAAGGATATTGCCAACATGAAGGCATTGACTATGATGAGACTTTTGCACCTGTGGCAAGGCTAGAAGCAATAAGGCTCTTTCTAGCCTATGCAGCCCACAAGAGGTTCAAAGTATACCAAATGGATGTCAAGAGTGCCTTTCTGAATGGAGTCTTAAAAGAAGAAGTCTATGTGGAGCAACCACCAGGTTTTGAAGTTGGAAACCAAGTTTACAAACTCAAGAAAGCTCTATATGGACTCAAACAAGCCCCTAGGGCTTGGTATGATACACTGTCACAATTCCTCTTGGATCATGGATTCACCAAGGGAACTGTGGACAGAACTCTCTTCAGAATCTCTGAAGGA
This sequence comes from Galeopsis tetrahit, assembly GCA_963675135.1. Taxonomy (NCBI): domain Eukaryota; kingdom Viridiplantae; phylum Streptophyta; class Magnoliopsida; order Lamiales; family Lamiaceae; genus Galeopsis; species Galeopsis tetrahit. The sequence goes on from OY776122.1 coordinate 40,923,768, forward strand.
GAGGACATCCTGCTTGTCCAAATTTATGTAGATGACATAATTTTTGGATCCCCTAATGAGAAGCTGTGTGAGAAATTCTCCAAGCTCATGCAAAGCAAGTTTGAGATGTCCATGATGGGGTTGATGAACTTCTTTTTGGGTCTACAAGTCAAGCAATCTAAAGAAGGAATCTTCATCAACCAAGCTAAGTACACCAGAGAAATGATCAAAAAGTTTGGGTGTACAACTAGCAAGCCAGTAAGGATCCCAATGAACACAAATTGGAAGATGGATCCTGATGAGAGTGGTATTCCAACCAACTCTACTGAGTATAGAGGAATAATTGGTTCACTCATCTATCTCACTGCCAGCAGACCTGATATCACCTTTGCAGTAGGTGTTTGTGCAAGATTTCAAGCAAATCCTAAGAAAAGCCACCTTGAGGCTGCAAAAAGGATTTTGAGGTATCTCAAAGGCACTGAGAATCTAGGCCTTTGGTACCCTGCTGATGACAATATTGAGCTAACTGGCTACTCAGATGCTGATTATGGAGGATGTAGGATTGACAGAAAGTCCACTTCAGGGACTTGTCAATTCTTGGGCAACAAGCTTATTTCATGGTTCTCCAAGAAGCAGAACACAGTGGCCACTTCCACCACTGAAGCTGAATATGTTGCTGCTGGAAGTTGTTGTGCTCAAATCCTATGGTTGAGACAACAACTAAGAGACTACAAAGTCAACTCTACTGAAGTGCCAATATTTTGTGATAACAATAGTGCCATTGCTATATCACAAAATCCTGTCTTACACACAAGATGCAAGCATGTGGACATCAAGCACCACTTCATTAGAGACCATGTGGAGAAGAAGGACATCAAGTTGGTCAAGATCCACACTGATCATCAAAAAGCTGATATTCTAACCAAGCCACTTGCAGAGGCAAGATTTCTGGAGCTATCAGCAGAGTTGGGATTACTTGATCCAGGGAAGTTGGACAAATAAGTCCAAAGAAGCTCATTGATTAAGGGGGAAACAAACTCAAACTTCAGCAGACTTGGTCAAGTCTACTGAAATTCAGAAACATGACCTTACCTCTTCAGGACACTTGTCCACAGTTCTTCAGGACACTTGTCCATGTAGGGTCAGATAAGTTGTCCTAGCTATCAAACCAAATCTTGGTATGATAAGCACCTATTCTTGGTGATCAATACCTATTTCGAAATCTGTCCCATTGAAATACAGTTTTCACCTTTCTGGGATTTAATTTGTCTTCCACCCAAAAGGTCACTTTCCATGCATTAAATGCCAAGATTTAACTCTTGTTTGCATTAAACTTTTTGGGACATGATCTATCTCGAAAAATCCCCAGCCTTAAACAAACATTTAAAACCACCCACGTTTTGAATAAAACAGTTATTTCACTGTTACATTGGTTTTTGACCATTGGATCAAAAATGGACAACTCCCCTGAAATCAATCCTAGCCGTCCATTTTGGATTTCCATTTTTGTTCACCTTTGAATTGTATCAAGACCTTACCAACTCATTGACAAACATTCTTTTTAGAATATTCACAAGTCTTAAGATACCCACAAACACTTCTTCCCCAAGTATTCGAAATCCTAACCCAAAAGTTCCTCAAACTCTCTCATTCTTCATCAAACTTCTCTCTGTAAATTTCAATGGCCCCCAAGGTTAGACCTGAGATGCTTGTTGATTTCTCCAACAAAGATCTAGACCTAGATTTTGGCTATCTAAGCAACAAGAACAATCTTCACTTTGAGCCAATTATCTCTTTTGAAAGTGAAGATCCTGAGATTACTCCAACCCTGAGATGGTTGAGAAGGGCTGGTCTCCAAAAGTTCTTGGAAGAAAGACCAAGCTCTTGCCTGGAAAGTTATATGGCAGAATTCTTTGCCTTCCTCAAGTGGAGAGGTAAGCCTGAAGATGGTGAAGTATCAACCAGGCTATCCTACACAGCTGAAGGAGAGGAAGAGGAGAGATTCCATAGAGTTAGATTCTCCTCAGAAGATCTGGAAGGAGCTTTTGGATTGCCTTATGAGGGAAGGAATCCAGAAGTGTATGGCACTGGACATGAAGAGGAAATAGCCCAAGAGTGGTTATTAGTTCCAGGCCCTCTCTCCTCAACTCAAAACAAGAAAACTCTCAAGCCAGAGTTTCTTAATCTCTTTGAGGTAGTTGCTAAGAGCCTCTTAAGCAACACTGGAAGCCTAGAGCAGGTCAGCCAGCCAAGGATCAGAATCATGGCTGCCATTATTGATGCCAGTGATAAGGGCATCAAGTTTGATTGGAGGACCTTCATCATGTCTGAGATGATGAAAGAGAAGGCTAAATTTAAGGTGAAAGCCCACAACAAGGTGGTGCTAGAAGGGAAAATCAAGTATTGCACCAGGGCAAGCTTGTTGATTGAGAGGTTTTCCCACTATTCCCAGATGCAGACCTTTGCAAAGCCTCTCCCAGCCCAAAAGATCCTGTTCAGAAAGCTCAGTAAGAAAACTGAGAAAAGAAGGATGCTACTGGCCAAGCCTGCTGAAGAACAGGAGGAAGAGAAGCCTAAGATGAAAAAGAGAACAAAGGCCAGGGCTGTAAAGACAAGAAAAATGTCTCAGAGAATCTCAGAAGAGAATTCAGATGCTTCAGCTGAGATTGAAGAAGTTGCTAGAGAAGGTGTACAAGTGCCATCTGATCATTCAGAAGAACTCAGGCAAAAGTACAATGAGACTAGACAAAAGTCTAAGGGTGATAAGAGAATCAGGGAAGTTGTCCCTGAGAAGGAAGGAAGTGGAAGTAGCAGTGCCAGCAAGAGAAGGGCCAAACCTACTGAAAAGGTGTTGGAGCTGCAAGAAGAGAGGTCTCTTCAATTGGCTCTAAGGGAGAGCAGAGCTGAAAGCAGGGCCAAATCCATGTCAAGGACCAATTCATCTGGTTCTGGAACTCCAGAATCCAAAGTTCTTGAAGGTCAACCCATAGAGGCCAACCTCCCTGAAATTCAGTATCTTGAGCCCAACTCCCCTGAAACCCATGTTACCCCTTCCAACCAACCCATTACCCCTGTAAATCTCACTAAGAGATATTCTCCTGAAGGGAATGAACAAAGAAGTGGCATTGATGTGCTTGCTGATTTGGCAGTAGATGAGACAAGACTCCTGTCTCCCCTTGACTCATCCATGCTCAATTATTCAAAACTCTTAGAGCATGCACTCAATGAGCCAACCCCCCTGAGTAAAGCCCCTTCAGATTCATTGCTCTCTAAAGCAACTGAAGTACCTTCACTTGAGCCCAACCCTTCTGAAGCCAACATCCCTGAACTTAATCTGCCTAAAGCTTTGATAGGAGAACCCAGAGCCAACTCCCCTATAACCCAAAGTCCCCATTCAAGTGGAGATGAGGAGGAGTATACTTATGAAAGTATGCTCAGAGGAGGAGCCAAGGCTACTGTGGACAGTTTGTATCCACAACTTGCTGAATTTCCAAGAATTCAGAAGGCCTTTCAAGATTTAAGGATGCTTGTTGATGTGAAAGACAAATCCTTGATGGAGATATCACAAGTCATCCAAGATAAGGGTGCAAACTGGTGGCAGATAGAGGAGAACAGATTGCTACACTTTGCTGGAGTTTCAAAGACAAGGTTCCTCATTGATGAGGAGATTTTTGCAAAGTTGGTAGCTGATAAGATTGAAGAGGAGAAAGAAAGAAAAGCCAAGGGAATCAGTCACCCTGACAGTGGCTCTAATGATGATTCCCCTGATGATCCCTCAAACCCTTCAAATCCCAACCCTCCTGAAACCCCTCAAGCCAACCTCCCTGAAACCTTTCAACCCAAATCTTCTATAGCAGATAGACTTTCTAACCCTCCCAAAACCTATCACAGGAAAGGCTCTGTAATCTCAGAGGTGTTGACCAAGGATGGTAACACAACCAAGGACACATCTGCCAATGAAGGTTCTTCTGAACCCAAGGCACAGCCTAAAGATGTTGAGGTTCCTGTATTAGAGGCTAGTTTGATTAAGGCCTATTCAGTGTCAGAGGAGTTGGACATTGATCAGCCCTTAATCATTCAGGATGACTCAGTGGCTGTTGATATAAGCACTGTGATCTCCCCACAACTGCCATCTTTGAACCTTGATGAAGGTGGAGATGTTGCAGGTTTAGGAGAAGGAGTTGAAAAGGAAAGATTAGTTGAAAAATCAGAGGGAGTTGAGGATGAAAGAGAGGTAGTCATCACTAAGATAGTGAGTGTACCACCAAATGAGGGTGGAATAAGTGAGGAAGGACAGGTTATTCTTGAAGTCAAATCTGAACTTCAGGAACCCCTTGATGAAAGGAGGCCTGATTCCTTGAGTGAGAACATTATTCATGAAGGGAGAAAAGAACAAGTTGAAAATGAGAAGAAGACTGCTGATGTATCAGAGTCTTATGCAAAAGAAATTGAGGGTGATGAGTGCTTATTTCCTAACTTGTTTGATTTATCTGATGTTGCAGGTATTTCTCTTGACCAAATTTTTGCAGATGAATTCCTCACAGATGCACCTATCCAAGTTGATACAGGCTCAGCTCAGGCCTTACTTGGAATGCAATCAGAGAAGTTGGACTCCTTGGCTCATCAAGTCCAATCTGCTCATGCTGAAACTTTAGGAGCATTGAATGAGCAGGGAAGAACTCTAGCATCTGTAGAAATGAGGCTCACTGGCTCTGAAGATGTTGTGCTACCCACCCTTGAGGCAAGAATCAGTGGTGTGGAATCTGGTCTTCAAACCATCTCCACTGAAGTTCAAAGTGCCAAATCAACCATGGAAGCCATCTCAGAGGAGGTCAAGAAAGAACAAAAGCTGCTGAGAGACAATCACAATGCTAATGTCAAAGCTCTCAGGCTAACTGTCAAACAAGCTCTTGGAAAGAAAACAGCACTACAAAAGAGAAGAGCTGAAGAACAAAGGCTAGCTATAGTCAAAGCAGCCTCTGAAAAGTTTTCCCAAGATGTATTGGCCAACATTGCTGAAGGTGCAGTGGCCAACCTCACTGAGCTCTTAAAAACCCAACTGGATGCATCTCTGAAAACAGCCATGGAAGAGGTTGTCCAACAAAAGATGAAGCCTGTTCTAGCTTTCCTTAGCTTGAGCAGTGATAGAATGCAGAATATACATGATGAAAATGTATATTTGTTGGAAGAGATGAAGTCCCTAAACCAGGCCCAATCCCTGATGGCCTCAACAATGAGTGACCTAAAGCCCCAGTGCTTTGATGCTGCCAAAAAGGGGGAAAGGGAAAGAGCTAGAGCAAAAGGTGCCTTGGTGATTGGGAGTCCAGTGAAAGGGAAAGACAAAATCCCTGAAGGAAAGGGAAAAGAGCCAGAAATGCTGAACTTGGAAGATTTGGATGAAGAGGAGCAGTTAGCATTGGCATTGAAGAACTCAATGGCCTCAGCTCAAGAAGAGAGGGCAAGGAAACAGCAAAGACCAGGTGGTGAAGTGTCAGGTCTGGACAAAGATGCTGAAGGTGTCCAAACCAGAGGAAAGATCAAGAAGGCCCAAGGAAAGAAGAGACAAATTGAGAAATTCACTGACTTTCCTAGCAGCCTTGATCTTCCACCTGAATTCAGAATTGATGAGGATGAGCCTACATCAAAGAAAGCTAAAACTGCTGAAGAAAACAAATCTTCTTAATCTGGAAAAACTGCTGAAGGTGCCAAATCAACTGAAGAGACTGAAGAGTTATTTGCTGAAGGATTTGGATCTGAACCTAAGAAGAAGACAACTGTTCTAGCCCATGATCCATCAAAGCTGTTTCATGAAGGGTATGGCAAAGACCCTGAAACACAACAGAAACTGGCCATGATGAGGGCCCATGAGAAAATTGATCTGATGGAAGAAGCCAATAGAGCAAGAGATGAAAGGAGAGCAAACTTTCAGAAACCAAGAAGGAGAAGAGCAACTTACAGCAAGATGAAGCCTCAACTTCTAATCCCAATGGACACCAAATATCCACACTTGGATAAATGGGTGCCAATTCAACTGAATGACACATGGGAAGAAGCCAAAAGGGAGTTTGTCTATGACTATTATGTCATTGACAGATGGAATGGAGGAGATGCAAACTCTGCCTTCACTGAGTTCATGCTAGAATACTACAGAGAGTTGTATCAACAACTACTTGCAGCTGCTGACATTGCAAGATTTGAACTCACAGCTCCCAAGCCAATCATATACATGCCTCCAAAGCTTGAAGGATGGATTGATCAAGCAAGAATTCTGAGGGAATTCACTGAGATCCTTAAGCTGAACAAGATGGTTCTTGGTCCTAAGGGAACCAACCAAGAAGCCATGGCACTGAAAAGAAGAGTGTGGGCACAGTATGGAATGCTGCCACCTCCTGAGGATGATCTTTGAAATGGCTAAGTCTTCTGACCTTACTTGAATGATCAACTATGCTGAAATATGGTCAAGTTTGCTGATGTGTTAATCTGGTTGCTCTGAACTGTTAAAGATTGCTCTGATAACAAGCTCTGTGCTCTGATGCTGAAAATATTATTTTTGTCTTAAATTATTAGAATGAAATGCTCTGATGTATTTAAGTGTTATTGATTCATGCTCTGATATGTTAATTTCAACTATCAACATGCCTGTAATGATTTTTGAATGAATGATAGTTGAACTTATTTTGAATCAAGAAACTCAAATCTCTCTATGCCTATCTTAAAACCTACTAGCAACAAAAACAGTGAATACACTAACACATTACTTTTCAGGAATATTGACCTCAGTCATGTCTTCTGAAGATACATGTAATAGGTGTAGACAAGTCACTTTTGCTTAAGTTGTAAAGGTTTTGGCATCATCAAAAAGGGGGAAATTGTTGGGAATAAAATGAGCTATGTTTTGATTGAATACCAAAAACCCCCTGAGACATGCCTAAGTCAATATAAATATGTTCTAAGAATGTTAGAACATATAGATTATAGGCTAGATGAGAAGCTGAAATGTTAGGCAGCTCTTAGACAATTAGATGCACAATTTGAGGGGGAACCTATGCTTTGAAGATGATCAAGATCAAGTCCCCTCAAGGCTCAAATTCTGGAACAAAGAGTAAGGACACTCTATGAAATCTAAGATGCTTTTATCAGGAGAGTTGTCCAGAGAAAATATTCATAAAGCTCTGATCAGGAGAGTTGTCCAAAGAAGCTAGCCCTATGCAAGAACAAACCTACCTAGCTCAAAAGGACAAGACTACTCAAAGGTTTTGGTCAGGAGAGTTGTCCAGATAAGCCAACTCTAAAGTATAAAGTGCTCTGATACAAAAAGACCAACCATGCTGATCAGAAGAGTTGTCCAGAGGAGTTGTCTCAGCTAAATTGATAAAGATCAAGTGCTCTGAAAGTCTGAGATCAACTATGCTGAAGAGATTGAGACAACAAGTCCCTAAAGGTCCTCAAAGGAATGAGCTAAGACCATACACAAGAGAAACAAAGGGAAAGAGCCAAGTCATCTGAAGAAGAGCAAGCCAACCATGCTGAAAGGCAAAACTGCTGATAGTGATAAGGAGAGTTGTCCAGATGATAAGGAATGTTGTCCTATCATTTGATCAACCTTCAGAAGCCATGTCCAAGTCCTAACAAGAAGTCAAACATTGGGAAAAGTGCTGCAGAATGAAGACAAAACTGTTACAGCCGTTTATTACCCAAATGAGGACATGTCACTATCAAGAATCTGTCTTCCAGTTTGAAGAACTCAAGGAAGACATTTATAGCAATTTGGGGCTGCCTCTCCAACGGGCAAATCCTCCATTTTGTCTATAAATACAGAAGTGTGAAGACCATTTGAAAGCACCTCAACCTCAACACAATCCAACTAAGCTCAAAGTTCTTACAAGCTAGAGTGCTTTCAAAGCTTTCAAAGACTATCTTAGTCTTCAAACACTTCTTCTAAGCTGAACCCAATTGTATATTCATACACAAGCTTAGAGAGATATCCTATCCTTATACACTGATCTTCATTGTAAAGGATATCTCATTAGTTGGAACCTTACTTCAACCCTTATATCTTTCAAGAGTGAAAGTGAGAAGGTTGTAGTAGTAGAAGTGGTAGGAACTGACTGTTGAGAGAAGAACAGTTCAGTTCTGAGTTGAGAAGAGGGTACTAGGACTCTAGACATCCTAGGGATCAATTCACCAAGGAGTGGTGTTCTTGATCAAGTGCACCTTGGCACTATAAAACAAGTTAATTCCAAGAGTGAAGGAATTATCCTGTTAAATCAGGGAAAGTGGATGTAGGAGCTTGAGTCTCTGAACCACTATAAACTCTTGTGTTGATTTACTTTACAAGTACTTACATTCATTCAACACTGCACACTAAACTGATCTTTCAAAGATACATACTCAAAGACTGTGCAAAACTGTTTTGGACAAGTTCCCTGAAGCTAAACTGAACTGTGTTGCATTGACTAAGTGATTTCAGAAATTAAAAGAGTCTAAACTTAAAGGGCCAACCACTATTCCGCACATATAACTCCCCTAGATAGTTATTCAACTAAGTACTCAATAGTACTTAGTGGATTGATTATCTTAGAAGAGTTAATCATCTTCAGCAGAGTTGTCCAAGACAACCTTGCTGAGTTCTGGTTTGATCTAGTTGAAAAGAATTTGCATACAAGTGTATTCCCCCCCCATACACTTGTTATCTACTCCTTTCAGGACCAACAGAGAGCTTGTTACCAAAGGCTACTTTGTCAAAACCAATCAAGAAGACCCAGCGCCTGCCTTTCTCTTCACTATCCATTGAAGCACCTTTCAAGCTTCTCCCTCCTCAAGAGAAGCGAAGAAATTCAACAAGGACACATTAGATGCTTCATTCCATCTATTGGTGATGGAGCATCCGATGGTGAGGACAACCTGAACCAGTGGAATATCATCTAGGCTAACCAGCTATACTTTGTTAAGATGATAACACATGGTTAAGGGGGAATTACTGAAAGATCCATCAAACCAGGTTGGACAAACTGTCACAGAAGATTTTCTCAGCAATTCAAAATATCTACTCAGCTGATCAGAAGACCAACTCAGCTGACTAGAAGACTTGCAAGGAAAATCAGCAGACTTCTCAAGAAAATCAGAAGACTCTACTCTGCTGATCAGATCACTTCTAAATCATCAAAAAGTCTAATGATTATCTATTTTGATCATGTAATTCATTCTAGAATTGTTTCTGAATGTAATTAAGGAATTCGGCCTATATAAGGAATGTCTTTTACTTATAGAAAACGGCCTTGAATGATCAAATTTTACTAAAATTTAGTCTCAACGACTATTTTTGGTAATGATGTCATTAGTACTCAATTACTATTCTGCCTGCAAATCAAAAACTGCCACATGGCATGCTGAGCCGGCAAAATTAAAGGAATGACCAGAAGATAAAGAAGGATATTCTTGGGTATTACTCCACTCTTAAATCGTTCTTGACCGTTGGATGAATGCACAAACCGAGATTTACTGGAGTATATAAACAACCCTTAAGCCATTCCTCAAACCCTTTCACTCACAAAACCCAATTTCTCTCAATCACTCTCGTTCTGAATATTTTCTTAAGCATTCCAAACCTAACTCTCAAACACTCAGAATGGGGATCATTGAAATCTATGATGAGAAGACCAAGAACACAGGCGCTCTAGATGCAACAAAGTGGTCTAAAGAAGGGAAGATATTCACTGAGAACGCTCTGTTTTTCAAGGGCAAACATACTGCAGAGAACAAGGAAATTCTCCTTCGTTACATCAACCTCAAACTCCGTGAATTTTTGGAAGGAGCACCAACCAATGTGTATGAACAAGATGTGCTCGCTTTCTACTCGAACGCCATATTGAAAGGATCTCATGTTGAAAGTGTCATGGGTGGACACAAAGTCAAGGTTACAAGAGAGATTCTTTAGGAACTGTTCGATCTACCAAGGGGTAAAGTAAATATCTCTACCTACGTTATGGGGAGAGAAAAGGAATATATGGAGATGTTTACTAGAGGAAGAGTCAAGGCTACTGATGCCTCTGGTGTTAAGAAGTCTCAACTTGATCTCAAGTTTCAGACTTTGATGGATATAGCAGGTAAGATGTTGCTTGGCAACACGTTTAGTCATGATGCAGTTACCACTCTGAAGGTCAGAGTTATGGCTGCAATTTGGGATCAGATTGATGGAGATTGGCAAGGGTTTTTCTTGGACAGAATTGCTCTTGAAGCCAAGAAGGTTACTCTGGACCTGCAATCCAAGGAGTGGAAAGTGACATCCACAGTCAGCTTTGTCAATAAGCTGAGTATCATCCTTCCAGAGATACTCCCAAAGAAGTATAAGATGGGTCCTGCTAAGAAGTTTCACATCTCCAAATATTACCTGAGAAAGGAGGCCCTTGCTGAGGCAGCAAGGTTGAAGGAGGAAAAGAAGAAGAAGTTGGCTGAAGCACCCTCCAAAGATGCTGTTAAGGAGGCAGAAGAGTATGCTCATGACTCTGCTAAAGAAGAAGAGGAGCCTACCAAAGAAGAGGCTCAACAGAAGACAGCTGAGGATGATGATGATAATCAGACCTTAGCACAAAGAAGACATTTAAACAGATCAGGGCTCATCTCCCCATCTGATTCAGATGCCACTCCTTCAGCCTCTCCTTTGAAGAAGGCAGGTATCTCTACTCCCTCCCTTAAATCTACTCCTTCAAAACTTTCTAAGGGTCAGAAGAGAAAGAGGAACTCTTCTTCTTTCACAAAGAAGTCTAAGAAATCCAGGCTCCCTACTCCCATGAGCATAGCCCCAATTTCATCCTTTAATCCTACTGAAAGTGCCAACCCATCTGAACCCTCAAACACTGAAAATCAAACCCCTGTTGATACTCACACAACAGAGGATCAAGCCATGCCCCAGATCACTGCTGATTCACAAACAGCAGATGACCAAATCCAGAACACTCCTCAACCCCCTGCTAATGATCAACCAGCAGATGATCAAACTCATGCAGAAACCTTAGAAAACTCTTCCCAAATCCCTGCTGATACTCACACAGCAGAGGAAACTATTCCAACCGCTCAACTCCATACCTCTTCTGCAATAGAAGACCTGGCTCCAGCAGACCTAACTCAAACCCAGTATAGCATGGTGCACTATCCAATGTGCACTAGGGAAAAGATCATGCGACTAAAAATTGCCAACCTGCTGAAAACCACTGTTCCTGGAGTTGATGAAGATTCAATCCAATTTGAACAAGTGCTGAGAATATGCACTTGGATTGAGCTGAGAAGAGATGATGTGGATGACCTCATTGAAGTCATGGAAGGAATGGGTGGAAAGGCCAACTTCCTCGACTAGGAAATGGAGCAAAAAGAGGTTACTCAAGTCCGATCATTCACTGAACTGTTGCCCACAGAGTCTCTGACTAGGGTATGCCAAAGGATTCTAGGAATCCCCTCTGAGGCCCCCTCTATACCAGACACGACTGTAGATGATACAGCTGAATCAGCTGAGAAAGAAGCAAAGGAAAGAGAAGTGGTGACTGTCCCCTCTCACTTCTTTCCTAAGCATGAGCTCGATCACTTCATCTATCAACCTCATCAAAGGAAAGGTCGATTATCTGCTCGTCTGGTTGATGTCACAACAAACGTTCTTCAAGAAGGTTATCTCACTGCGGAAGAAAAGGGAATGACCCTAGTTGTCTACAATCCACCTGCCATTCCAATACTTCCACAGGAAGCTCAAGGTACTGCCTCACCCTCTACTTCATCTATTGATATTCGAGCAGATGTATGTGCTCAAGTCAAGGAAGCAATAGATACACACTTCGACAAAGGGCTAGGCATGCAGCTGGCCAGATTTGTAGAAAAGGCCATTCATGAGCAGAAGACTCGTCTCACCGATCAAATCCTTGACATAGATGACAAGTTCGGTGAGGCACTCCATAACCAGCTAGAGGAGTATCTCAACTTAGAGATGAAGAAATCAGCAGACAGGACCAAGATGTTTGCTGATCTCTATGCAAATGAGATTAACCGCTTAGAGAACTCCTACAAAAACAGACTCGATGATGCTGAAGCAAGAGCCACTGAAGGTCAAGCTCTACTTAAATCAGCTGCTGAGGTAAACGAGAAATTGCAGACTCAGCTGAAGGAGACAACAGCCAAATTAGATGCACTCACAGCTAAACTTGAAGCTGTCTCTTCTTCAAACTCTCATGCTCAGATCCTAGAGCACAGTATCTCACATCTAACCCACGTCGGCAAGGTCAATGCCATGGCTCTCAAGCAGACTCTGCATGTGTAGATTCTGAATGCCATGAAGCCTTTTGCGGCTGCACTTGCTGAAGCCAAAAAGGGGGAAGATGTATTGATAAAAGCTCTAGAAAAGTCTACTGCTCAACAAGCTGAACTAGTAGTAGCACAAGATGATCTGAATGAAACCTTGGGAAGCTTGAAGAGCAAAATCAAGAACACACAAGGCAAAGAAGCTGCTCAAGAAGAAACTCAAGATCCTGCCAAGAATCTAAAGATCACTGTCCCTACAGAACAAGTTTCTGAAAAGAGGATGATAAGGAAAAGAAAGGCAGATGAGAAATCAGTTCCAGCAGAGCCTTCTGCAGAAGAGATAGAGGCTCAAGAACTGAAGAAAAAGAAGATGCTTGAATCTCAAGAGCTTAAGCAAAAGAAGTTAAATGATGCGAAGGCAGTCAAAGCCAAGTTTGATAGGAAAGTGGCCAAACTCAGGAAAGCTCTTAAAGACAAAGCAAAAGAAGAAACAGTCCTAGTGTTTGACATCTCATATGTGGATATGTTGGCACTACCAGATGAGTTACCAAGGTGGTATCCTCTGAAGAAGAAATGGCAAATCCAACACCACATAGTGAGAAAATTTGGCCCTCTCCCTACTTATGAAGAAGAATTTCTTCAATTCTCCCAGTTCATGAACTTTGAAGATCAAGAGTTCTGGAATGAAATAGTCAAGACAGCCAAAGAACTCGACAACTGCAGGATTCTAACTCTAGAAGAACCTAAATGGGATCCTCCCACTCTAGACTCTGTAAGGATAAACATGATAGAAGTCAAGCTCATCCTGGAGAAGATCTACAAAGAAGAGAATGTTACAGACTTGCAGCACATGGAAGATGTTCGAGCCCGTCTGTATCTTGCCTTCCGCATCTAAATCAACAGAAGACCTGATGAAGACTACTTTAGAAGTTCAAAGAAACTAACACTTGTAATCTGTAAAATCCTCATATATATTCAAGTATTAGTTCCTTTTGCTTACAAGACAAACTCTTATTGTCTTCATCAGAAACTTCATGTTTTAAAGATTTTATAAACTCTTATCTTATTCATTAAGAGCATTTATCAAGTATAGTTTTGGCTTCATCAAAAAGGGGGAAATTGTTGGGATATAAATTCACCCTAAGCCCCACTTGATGTTAGAATAGTTTTGATGGCCAAAACACTTAGAGTTTATAAATGTAATAGGATCAGCTGACTTTGTATAGAACAGCTTAGACTAGTCTTGTGTGATCAACTGTAATTGATATCAGCTGATCAGCACAGTATTGGCTTACATGCGCATCCTCAAGATGAGAAGAGTAGAAGGCATGAAGACTAGAAGATCCTTGAAGACCAGAAAAGTAAGGTGCTTGTATACCTACTTATCTGATGGAGTCCAAGTTGAAGATGGCCTAACAGAGCACAAAGATTTACCAGATCAGAAGAGTGTTACTCTTCTGATATCAGGAGACAGAAGACTTAAGGCTAGACGAGTTGCCAGAAGACTAGTAGTGAAGATCAGAAGACTAGGAGCTCATCCAGGACTCGGCTGATTCCAAAGTCATCTTGCATTTCGAATGAAAACTTACCATTATTAGAAGATTGTCATGATCCCAGAATTGAAGCAATCAAGCGGCTGGAATCAAGGAATCAAGTAAAAATGGAAAGATTGCCCCAACGGCTAGTTGCAGCAATCATCCCTATAAATACAAGAGGATGAGAAATCACAAACAAGAAGTTACTACGAGAGAATTCACAAAAGCTAATCAAGCAACAAAGCATTATTCTGTTGAGAATTCTCAAAGAGCCAGAAATCATTAGAACACCTTCTAGCTCTTAACTGATTTCCCATCCAACCAAAGAACCTGAATCCTACTCCCATTGTATACTCATTGATTTAGGCACATTGGTTATGCAATTTATAAGCTTGAACCATTAGTTGGATACATTCAAAAACCCCAAAACCCCCACCATAAGGTTATGTTTTTGAACCCCTATAAAAGTGCAAGTGCTTCCAATCACTTGTGGAGACCGTAGTAGTTAGGACTGCTCAGATCTCAAAGTCCTACCCTTGGGACTATAAAGGACAAGCCCTTGTAATTTTTGGTAAATTAAAGGGATTAAACATCACGTTAGGACGTGAGAGTGGACGTAGGATCGTATATCCGAACCACTATAAACCTGGTGTCATTTACTTTCTGCACTTTACTTTATTGCTCATTCATACCTTTATAGTGCATATTGTGTATTTCAAATATCTTCAAACAAGGCCATAATCTTCAAACCAGCATCAGCTGAGCTTTTCATTAAATAAACAAGTTGGTGTTTTTTAAAAGAACTCAAGAACGAGTCTAAACAAACAGTCCTACTCACTTCCACATTTAATCTCTTCAACAGATCACTATAGTCATCTGGACCAGCAGACTTGTAGTCCAGCTGACATAGAAATCAGAAGAGGTTCCAAACTCCTTTGAAAAAGTTTTAAAGTCTATTCACCCCTCCCCTCTAGACTTTAATCCCATTCACTACTCGTTCAGGGACCAACACATAAGTTTAGTCTTGATGGCCAAAAACAGATCAGTAGAGTACAGGTTAGAACAATAACTTGTAATCTAGAAGTAAGTTACCTAAGATGTTCTATAAAGCTTAGAAGTATTGAAAGTGTCTAAGTCTAAGTCTGAGGAATCAGTTGTATGTATATCAGCTGATTACTCATATGTTTCAACACGCGCTCGCTCAAGACTTAAAGAGAAGAAGACTTGAAGGCTAGAAAACACTAGAGCTCATTAGTAAAATCAGATCTAAAGGTTATTCTATACCTTATAGACTGAAAGTAAATATGATAATCTGCAAGAAATTTAGAAGACCATTCAGCAGATATGAGCTCGCCTAATCTTGTCTAGAAGAAGCCTCAAGAAGCATTAAAGTCAAGCTCATCTAAATCTCAGATGACAATTAGTATTTATGATGAAGACACCTTGAAGAAGTGTGAGTTCATTTATGATACTAAGTTATTGGAAGAAGAGGCATTGATAACAAAAGACAAAGAGAATGTCGAACTAGTTCTGAATTTCTCAAATAGAAGACATGATAGATGTTCAACAACTTGGCTGATGTGGACCAATGATACATCAACACGAAGCTATGGAGCTGACTTGAACTAGGTCATTCAGAGATATGTCAGAAGAAGTACGAAGCATTAAATAGCCGTTACCATTTCTGGTAATGTCGTACCAGAATATCTGCAAACATCCATTCCATGAAGATCTCGTGCATAATTAGAAGATTTGATTGCAACGGCTAGTTTGAAGCACCAAATCCTCTATAAATACAACACTTGTTCTTTGGAACAAGGTACTGGAAACTCCCACGCTAGAACTCCCAAAATTCAGCTGATCTCAAGAACAAGCCTTTTGAAAATATTCTAAGTATCGAGTTCTTTAGAGCCTTCAAAGATTTCTTATCCTTAGCTCTAAGTTTTCGATCCTAAGCCTGCATAAAGAATCTTATTGTTAGTGCTTAGATTAGCAGTGTGTTTTTGAGCACATTGAGTTGGTTATTAACATCATTCATATTTTTGTTAAGATACCCCCTGTAAAGGATACTTGTTTCATAACCAACAAGTAGTTCCGTATCCTCAGAAAGTAGTTGAGGATCTTGATAACAAGTCTTCTCTTGGGACTATAAAGCAACAAAAATAATGATTTTCTCTATCTGATTAGAGAGAGTGGACATAGGATATTGAGGTCCGAACCACTATAAATACGTGTGTTCTTTATTATTTTATTTACTTTCTGTATATTATTCTGATTGTGTATATCATTCATATTGTTCATACTTTGATAAAGCATAGTTTTCAAAAGAGTCAAAATCACTTAGTATAGTTTTTACAAATCAGCAGATATCAAATATCAGCTGATATC
This sequence comes from Galeopsis tetrahit, assembly GCA_963675135.1. Lineage (NCBI taxonomy): Eukaryota > Viridiplantae > Streptophyta > Magnoliopsida > Lamiales > Lamiaceae > Galeopsis > Galeopsis tetrahit. Next base: position 40,939,952 of record OY776122.1, read on the forward strand.
ATTCATTATTTTAAAGTCATTCTTTAAAAAAAGGTTTTCATAAAATACCCACGAGGCTAAACATTTAGGGCCTACACATTTCCGCACCTTAGCTTTTGAAATATCTTTCTAACTAATCAGCTGATTTAAGCAATCAGTAAGTTTGTTATCTTAATTAGTTATATACACTCACACTCTCGATCTGATCCTCTTATTTGCATTCAGACGATAGAGTATCTAACTCTTCTGATCGTCTCATCTGATCTGAACACACAAAAGTTTTAAAATTCTTGAAAGTCTATTCACCCCCTCTAGACTTTCACCATACTCGTCTTGGGACCAACAAGTGGTATCAGAGTAGTGGTTCTAATGAGCCATAAATTCATTACTTAACTTCTAAGGAAGAAGTTCTTGTAGCTCACTAGAACAAATCTATATTTGAAAACCCTATTTTTCATAAAACTCATACATATTATTCATTATGGATGGTGATTCTCATACTCATAACTTGCCTAGATTTTCAATTGATGAATATGACTTCTGGAAGGCAAGAATTGAGGTTGGTTTTAGCCAAGTGCATGATCTCATGTGGGATGTGATCACAGATGGACCTATTACTGTGATGGCTCCAAATACAGCCACAGGTAACCCCGAGGTTCCTATTGGTCAGCTGGTGCCAAAGAATAGAGCTTAATTCACTACAGACAAGGCAAAGCAAAACAACTTCGACAAAATAACTAAGAATACTATTTTAACTTTTGTTCCTAATGAATATGCTGGTAAAATTATTCGTCTGAAAACAGCTAAAGAAATGTGGGATACAGTAGTTATCATGTGCAAAGGCACAAAGTAGATTAAGGAAAACAAACTTATCACGACAGTACATAAGTTTTACAACTTCTAGATGCTGCCTGGTGAGAATATTGACCAAATGGACAATAGATTTACCAGAATATTAAATGAGATCATAGACTTAGGTAAGACATACTTGAAAAGCGAAGTCAACGCTAAAGTATTGTATGTTTTACCTAAGATCTAGCAAATGAAAGTTTGGATCATCAAAGAGAACAAAGATTTTAAAAATTGGTATGTTCAAACATTATTTCAAACTCTTAAGGCTCATGAGTATGATGTTGAAAGAGCACAAGAGACAGGTGATGAACAGGCATCTACTTCTTCTACTAAAGTTGTTACTTTCAAAGCTTCAGCAGCCGCCAAGGGTTCTAGTCATTCAGGCAAGGAATCCAAAGTGAGAGAAGAGGTGACCCCAATTCCTTCAGATTTGAGTTTGCAGGAACATATGGCATTGATGATGAAGAGATTTGATAAACTTCAATCTCAACATGGTAAGTACAAAAGATTCTATAAGGATTACAAAGATAAGAAATCATCTAACCATGCAGGAGGCTCATCCTCCTCATATAGGACCAAGGATAGATCAGAACGCAATCCAGAACGAAGAGGAGAGGAACTTATCTCCTCTAGAAGAGAAGAGTCCTCTGATCGTAGAGGAAGTAATAGAAGAGATGTTACTCCTAGTCGAAGCTCTAGGAATGGTAAGGATTTATGTTATACATGTAATAAACCTGGTCATTTCAGTGTTGATTGTCCAGATATTACACCCAAAGAGCGTGATTCACTTAAAGTTAGACGAGAGAGAAAATTCTCTTTTAGAAGGAGAGCCATAATGGCTGGTGAAGAAAGTAGTGTTACAGATGATGAACTACCTTCTTCAGATGAATCAGGCTTTCTAACTAATGGAGATGAAGCTCTCTTGGATGATCATTGCATAATGGCAAGAGAAGAGAGAGAGGTAAACTCTAAATCTGTTTCAATTCATTCCTCTTTCTCACAATCAAATTAGCCAGACTCATCTGACGCCGACTCTACTGATCACCTTCAGTTCACTTGTGAACGGTTGAAGATTGATCTCAGACTGGCAACATCAGCTTATATTGCTGCTAAGGATGAAACGATGAAATTAAGAGCTAAAATTGTTCAGCTGAAGCAGCTAAAGCCCGAAGTAGATTCTAAGCTAGTGACAATGAATGAGAGACTGGCCGAAGAGCTATCTCAGCTTAAGGATCAACACTCAATTCTGAGTCATATGCATAAGTATCAGCTGACGACTCATGCTGCTGAAACTAAAGATTTTTAAGTTCTAAAATCTAAGTATGATGAACTCCTCAGTACTCATGAAGAGCTTATAAAAGAAAAGAATCTTGTAGACTTAAAGGTAGCCAAGATTAACAGATCAATGGAAGATCTTAATCAAATCAATGGTGTTTCTCGAAGTCTTAAAGAAAACTCAGGAGTAGGGCATGAAGGCAAGTCTTCTGCAAATCAAAAAGGTAACGACCAAGCTGATGAAACAGAAGAGGGGCCTGACTGCTACATTCCTGAATAAAATTATTCTCCAGTTGAGAGTACAACTCCTGATGAGACTACTACACCTATAACTGAAATAACCCCAAGCTTGCAAGAGCCAAAGGTTGTGATCTCAAATCCCAACCATGCTCCTGTTGTGGCCGATCCTAAGAAGAACATTTTTATCACTAGAAATGGTGGTAGGCTAAAGGATTCAAAGAAATGGTGATCTCAAAGAACATTTTTGTGTGCAGTGTATGAATGTGTTACTTGAATGAAATGGCAGTAATTAAATAACACAGTGGTTTATTGTGGTTCAGAGACTCAAGCTCCTACATTCATTTCCCTAATTTAACAAGATAATTCCTTCACTTGGAATTAACTTGTTTTATAGTACCAAGTTGCACTGATCAAACACACTACTCCTTAGTGCCTTGATACCTAGGAATTCTGAGTCCTAATACTCACTCAGCTCGACCTAAACTGTTCTTCTCTTGACAGTTCTAGTTCTCACATTCCTTGAAAGGTTTAAGGGTTGAGGTTGGTTCCAACTAGGGTGAGATATCCTTTACAACGAAGTATTGTATAAGGATAAGATATCTCTCTAAGCTTTGATTGATATACAATTGGTTCAACTTAGTTGGTAACTGGAAGTGTTTGGAAACTTAAGAATGATGTATTCTTTTGAAAGCTTGAAGGCTTAAATGCTTTGAATGCTTGTAGTTTCCTCACCTTGAATGGTTTCCAAACTCCATTATTTATAGAGCAAAGAGGATATGTCCGTTGGAGAGACAACCTCAAATTGTCTATTTCCATCTTTTTTGAACTTTGCATCTTGAGGACAGATTATGTGATAGTGACATGTCTTCATCTTAGGAAGTAAACGACAAGAGCTCTTTGTCTTGCCTTGTTTGCACTCTTCCCAATGTCTGAGTTGTATCTTCAGCAGTCAACTTAGAAGACATTCTTCCTGAGACTTGAATCATGATTAAGGACAACATTTCTTATCATTAGTACAGATCTGTGCTCATCTATATCTCTTAAGCTGACTTGGCTTATCAGCAGTGTTGGCTTAGCTTCTTTAGTTGAGTTAGCTTTTCATCTTCACTAAATCAAACTTAGGTTAAACTTTGATGCACTTCTTCCATATCAGTGATGTTGACTTCTATCATCATAGTTGTCTCTTTACTTAGACTACATTTGTAGTCTTTTGGTTTACTGTGCTGGTATACTCTGCTGAACTTCTATTCTGATCTGGATGGAGTTCTTATCAGTAGACTTAATCCAATAGATGTGATCTACTGAGCATTGGACTATCAGAGAGTTTGACTCTTTTGATCTACTCTTCTGATTTTGCTATCTGTAGTGTTGAACTCATCTGATCTTGTCTTATCAACAGGGTTGTAGTCTTCTGATTCTGAGCCTAAGGGAACTTGATCTATGTGATCTTCTAAGCTTGTGTTCCCCCTCATCTTAAGTATCTAAACATCTACAAGCTGCCTAACACATCAACTGTGCAACTAGCCTGATCTATATGTTCCAACATTCTTGAAACATACTAAGTAAATTTAACTTATCTATCTTGGCATATCATCAGGGGTTTTGGTATCTTAATCAAAATCTCATTTTATTCCCAAAAATTTCCCCATTTTTTATGTTGCCAAAACCTATACAATGGTGACTTGACTATACTATTACAGATCTTCAGTAGAGATGACTAAGTCAAATTTCCTGAAAGAAAATGTTAGCACAATAATAGTTCAAACACATATAGGTTAAGTCAGGCAAGTTTAGATAATGAGATGTTATCTCTTGAAGCAAAATAGTTAACTTTTCATTGATAAAATTTAAGCATTACATAGCATGATGATAGTCAAATTAACCAATCAGAGCGTGTGATTCATGATCAGAGCATAATGGATATCATATGAGAGCAAGGAAACTTATCAGTTTCAGAGATCATCTTTAGTTGGTGGCACCATTCCATATTTTTCCCACACTCTTCTTTTCAAGTCCACGATCTCCTTGTTGGTTCCCTTGGGCCCTGCCTTCAGCTTCGCAATCTTCATTATGTCAATGAACTCTTGCAGGATCTTATGCTGATCAATGAATCCTCCACTAAACTTTGGGGGCATGTAGAGAATTGGTCCAGGGGCTTTGAATTCAACTCTTGCCATTTCTGCTGCAGCAAAGAGTTTCTGATAAAGTTCCTTGTGGTTATCATACATAAATTGAGTAAAAAATACTCTCCATATCTTCGTCAAACCATCTTCCTATGACATAGAAGTCATAGACAAATTCTCTCTTGGCTTCTCCCATTCATCATTCAGTGAGATTGGGACCCATGTGTCAAGATGAGGATACTTTATGTCCATCCTGACCAACAATTTGGGCTTCAGCTGAGTGTATGAAGCTCTCTTTCTCCTTGGCTTCACAAACTGCTCCCTTCTCTTGTCTCTAGCTCTGTTTACTTCCATAAGAGCCTTCAACATCTCTTAGCTCTTTCCATTGACAACTTCTACTGAGTTTCAAGGTCCTTCCCAAAACCTTCTTCAAACAACTTTGAAGGGTCATCAACTAAGACTGGTGTTCTTTTTCTTTCAGGGCTCTTGGCCATTTCATCTTCAGCAGTCTTGCTCTTCTTGAGACTGGGTTCATCATCAGTTCTAAACTCAGCTGGTAGGCTCAGGCTTGTTGGGAAATCAGTGAAGGTTTCCTCTCTTCTCTTGCTCTTCTTCACTTTCCCCCTTACTTGGATATCTTCTTCATCTTTATCCAAGCCTGCAGACTCTCCACCTGGCCTCTGCTGCCATCTTTCTCCTTCTTCTTGCATTGATGCCATAGAGTTCTTTACAGCTATAACAAGTTGTTCTTCTTCTGTCAAATCTTCTATGCTCATCACTTTCTTCCCTTTTCCTTCAACTTCAGGCATCTTGAACTTAGGATCAGAGCTGTTGCCTGCAATCTTCAAGTCACCTTTGGCTCTTGCTCTTTCTCTTTCCCCCTTTTTGGCAACATCAAAACATTGGGGCTTGAGATCACTCATTGTTGTAGACAGCGGAGCTTGTGCCTGATTCAGGGATTTGATCTCATCCAAGAGATAAACATTCTCATCATGGATGTTCTGCATTTTGTCATTACTCCTGCTGACAAAAGCAAGAATATGCTTTATCTTTTTATCCACTACAACCTCCATGGTAGCCTTTAGAGTCTCATCTACCTTGGCTTTGAGAAGTTTAGTAAGGTTGGCCACTGCAGTTTCAGAAATCTTGGCAATTACATTATGTGTGAATTTAGCTGAGGCCTCCTTCACCATTGCATGTCTAAGTTCTTCAGCTATTTTATTTTGAAGTGCATTCTTTTTCCCTAAAGCTTGCTTAACCACTAATTTGAGAGTAGTGACATTCTTGTTGTGGTTGTTCATAAGCAGCTTTTGTTCCTTTTTCACAGATTTTGTGGACTCTTCTATTGTTGTCTTGGCCTTCTGTACATCAGAAGAGATGGTCTGCAACCCAGATCCACTCCACTAATTTTAGCTTCAATTGTGGGCAACACTACATCTTCAGAACCTATCAACCTCATCTCCATTGAGGCCAGTGTTCTCCCTTGCTCATCCAGAGCCTCTGAAGTGTGTGCATGAGCCTCTCCCATTTGCTTGGCTAAAGTATCCAACTTTGCTGAATGGACCTCTAATGCATCAGAAGAGAATTTGAAGGTAGATCTGTCCTCACCAGCCTAAAGTGGAGCATCTGTGAACACATTTGCAGCAAAAATTTGTTCAAGAGTGATACCTACATTATTTGCAAAGAAAAACTTGTTAGATAAATCACCCTCAACATCCTCAAAATATTTTTCACAAAGCTCTGATTCATGGGCAATTTTCTTCTCATTTTCAACTCTATTCTTTTCACCACTTTCATCAATAATAATCTCACAATCATGAAGATCAGGCCTCCTTTCACCAAGGGATTCTTCATGTTCAAATTTGACTTAAAAAATAACCTGACCTTCCTCACTCATTCCTCCATCTCCCTCTTTGATTGGTGCACTCACTATCTTAGTGATTTCTACTTCATCCTCACCAACATCTCCCTCTGGTTTTTCAATACTATTCTCCTTTTCAACTCCATCTCCTAAACCTGACACTTTTACATCCTCAAAAGGATTCATAGAAGGCAGTTGTGAGGTGATCACAGTGTTTGGGCATCCCAAAACCACTGAGTCAGCCTAAATGGAAGGAAGTACCTTAGTGTCCAACTCTTATGACACTTTAGCAGTCCCAGCCAAACTAGCTTCTCCCTTGGAAGTCTCAACATCATTCAACTGTGCCTCAGGCTCAAAAGAACTTTCCTTGGCTGATGCATATTTGACTGTCTTGGCATCCTCCACTGATGCCAAAACCTCTGAGTGATCAGAGTCCTTTACACCTTTTTGAGGTAAAACATGTACCTCAACATCTTTGGAACCAGAGGGCTTAGGGTTGGATGGATCATCATCATCATTAGAACTGTTGTCAGGGTGTTTGATGTGTTTGATTCCTTAGACAATTCTTTCAATCTCCTCAGCAATCTTTTTCTCCACTAAACTGGCAAAAATAACTTCATCAATCAAACTTCTTCTCTTCTGAACACCAGCAAAGTGTAGAAGTCTATTTTCTTCAATCTGCCACCAACTTGCACCTTTGTCTTGGATGGCCTGAGCAATTTCCATGATGGTTTTATCCTTTATCTCCACCAAAGCTCTCAAATCATGGAACTGCTTCTGTAATCTTAGATATTTAGACAAGTGTGGGTACAAGTTGTCTACATTATCCCTTGCTACTCCTCTGAGCATGCCCTCATAGGTATACTCCTCCTCATCATCATCTGAATGATGACTTTGGGTTATAGGAGAGTTGACCTCTATTTCAGGTGGGTTGAGGTTTTGAGTGGATTCAGGGAGATTGGGTTTAGAAGGGTTGGAATCAGGTGCTTTTGAGAGCAATGTTCCTAATGGGCTCTTAATTTTAGGGGTTGGTTCCATGATAGCCATTTTAAGGAACTTGGAATATGATATCAATTCTACATCAAGAGGGGACTTCAACTTAGACTCATCCCTACAATGTCAGCCATGATGTCTATTGATCCTCTTTGAGCAGTCCCTTCTGGAGAATATCTTTTCTTAAGGACAATTGGAATGATGGGTTGGTTTTTTGGAGTCCTATGGGTATTAGGGGAGTTGGGTTCAAAAGGTTGGTTTTCAGGTAACTTGGATTCAGGAGTTTTGGATTCAGGAGAGTTGGTTTTTGATCTTGATCTGCTAGCAACTCTACTCTCCTTGATGATTTTCTTCAACGTTTCCTCCTCCCGTGGATTCTTCATCTTCTCTGAAGTCTTCACCATCCTTTTGCTTGGCCTAGGAGTCACATCTTCCACCTGGACAACCTCCCTGACCCTCTTTCTTGGAGAAATCACCTCCTTGTGCTTCTTCACAGCCATTGGGAACTTTTCCCTCAACTCTTCTAAGTCAGATGGGACATTTACTCCCTCTTTAGCAACCTTCTCCAACTCTGCTGAAGTATCAGACTCCTCATTTGAGACTATTTGCTTCAACCTCCTTGTTTTCACAGCCCTAGCTTTTCTTCTAGGCTTCATTGGTGGTTTCTGCTCCTCTTCTTCATCAGGTTTGGCCACCACCATCTTCCTTTTCTCAGCTTTCTTGGATAGTTTCTTGAACAAGATCTTTTGGGCTGGAAGGGGCTTTGCAAAAGTTTGCATTTGTGAGTAATGAGAGAATCTCTCAATCAACAGACTTGCCCTTGTGCAATATCTCATTTTGCTTTCTGCCACCACCTTTCTATGAGCTTTCACCTTGAACTTGTACTTTTCTTTCATCATCTCTCCCAAGATGAAATCCTTCCAATTGAATTTGATGCCCTTGTCACTCTCAATCTTGGAAGGCTTATCTGCTCCAAGCTCCCAGTATTACTAAGAATGCTCTTAGTAACCACTTCAAATAGGGTCTGAAACTGCTTTAGTGTTGTTGGTCCCTGAACGAGTAGTGAATGGGATTAAAGTCTAGAGGGGAGGGGTGAATAGACTATAAAACTTTTTCAAGAGAGTTGGGAACCTCTTCTGATCTCTATGTCAGCTGGACTACAAGTCTGCTGGTCCAGATGACTATAGTGATCTGATTGAAGAGATTATATGCGGAATTATGGTAGGCCTTGTTTAGACTCGTTCTTTTTGTTTCTTTTGAAGATGTCAAGTTGTTTTACTTAAGGAAAATACTCAGCTGATGCTGGTTTGAAAGTTATGGCCTTGATTTGAAGATAGTTTAAATCACAGTATGCACTATATAAGATGTATAGAAAATACTCAGCTGATGCTCAGAAAGATAAATAACACCAGGTTTATAGTGGTTCGGATATACGATCCTACGTCCACTCTCACGTCCTAACGTGATGTTTAATCCCTGTAATTTACCAAAAATTACAAGGGCTTGTCCTTTATAGTCCCAAGGGTAGGACTTTGAGATCTGAGCAGTCCTAACTGCTACGGTCTCCACAAGTGATTGTAAGCACTTGCACTTTGCAGGGGTTCAAAAACTTTAACCTTTCGGTGGGGGTTTGGGGTTTTTGAATGTTTCCAACTAATGGTTCAAGCTTATAATATGATTAACCACTATGCCTAAATCAATGGATTTACAATATGAATACGATTCAGGTTCTTGGGTTGGATAGAAATCACTTAAAAGCTAAGGATGTTCTTATGGATTCTGGCTCTTGGAGAACTCTTAAATAATATGGCTTTTTACTTGATTGCTTGCTTAGCTTGTTGAATTCTCTCGTTGTGACTTCGTGCTTGTGATTTCTCATCCTCTTGTATTTATAGTGGTGATTGCTTGCAACTAGCCATTGGAGTTGACTAGCCGTTGGGGCAATCTTTCCATGTTGGCTTGATTCCTTGATTCTAGCCGCTTGATTGTTTCAATCCTGGGATCATGTCAATCTTCTAAGTAAGGTAAGTCTTCATTCACATTGCAAGATGACGTTGGGAATCAACCGAGTCCTGGACGAGCACTTAGTCTTCTAATCTTCACTCATAGTCTTCTGACTACTCGTCTGGCCTTAAGTCTTCTGTCTTCTGATATCAGTCGAGTAACACTCTTCTGATCTGGCAATTCATTAACCTGTTTTCAGCCCATCTTCAATCTTGGACTCCATCAGATAAGTAGGTATACAAGCACCTTAACTTATCTGGCCTTCAAGGATCTCCTAGTCTTCATGTCTTCTACTCTTCTCATCTTGAGGGAGCGCATGTAAGCCGGGACTGTGCTAATCAGCTGATATACATACAGTTGATCACACAAGACTAGTTTAAGCTGTTCTATACAAAGTCAGCTGATCCTGTTACATTTATAAACCCTAAGTGTTTTGGCCATCAAAACTATTCTAACATCAAGTGGGGCTTAGGGTGAATTTATATCCCAACAAATTCCCCCTTTTTGATGAAGCCAAAACTATACTTGATAAATGCTTTTAATAAATAAGATAAGAGTTTATAAACTTCTTAAAACTAAAGTATCTGATGAAGACAATGCGAGTTTGTCTTGTAAGCAAAGAGAACTAAAACTTGAATATATATGGAGCTTTTACAGATTACAAGAAATAGTTTCTTTAAACTTCTAAAGTGGTCTTCATCAGGTCTTCTGATCTTCAGATGCGGAAAACTAGATACAGACGAGCTCGAACTTCTTCCATGTGCTGCAGGTCTGTAACATTCTCCTCTTCGTAGATCTTCTCCAGAATCCTTTTGACTTCAATCCAGTCTGTCCTTCCGGAGCCCAAAGTGGGAGGATCCCATTTAGGTTCTTCAGGAGTTAGGATTCTGCAGTTGTCAAGTTCTTTGGCTGTCTTGATTACTTCTTTCCAGAACTCTTGATCTTCAATGTTCATTAACTGATTGAACTGGAAGAATTCATCTTCATAGGTTGGGAGAGGACCAAATTTTCTTACTATGTGTTGTTGAATTTGCCACTTCTTCTTAAGGGGATACCACCTTGGTAGCTCATCTTGAAGGGATAAATAATCCACATAATTGCTATCAAACACCAGGACATTTTCTTTCAATGCCAGGGCATTTTCTTTCAATGCTTTGTCCTTGAGAGCTTTCCTGAGTTTGGCTATTTTCCTTTCAAATTTGGATTTGGCTGCCTTCGCATCTTTTAGCTTCTTTTGCTTAAGCTCTTGAGCTTCAAGCTCTTTTCTTGTCTTCAGCTCTAAAGCCTCTTTCTCTTCTGCAGTAGGCTCTGCTGGAGCTGACTTCTTGCTTGACTGAGCTTGCTCATCTGCCTTTCTTTTCCTTGTCATCCTCTTCTCAGGAACTTATTCTACAGAGGCAGTGATCTGTAGACTCTTGGCAGTAGGAGCTTGAGTGGGAGCTTGGGTGTCTTCTTGAGCAATTTCTTTGCCTTTGCCTTTGCCTTGCCTGCTCTTGATTTTGCTTTTTAAGCCACCCAAGGTTTCATTTAGCTCATCTTGAGATACTACCATTACAGCTTGCTGTGCAGTAGTCTTCTCTAGAGCTTTTATGAATACATCTTCCCCCTTTTTGGCTTCAGCAAGTGCAGCCGCAAAAGGCTTCATGGCATTCAGTATTTCCACTTTCAAAGTTTGCTGTAGGGCCATGGCATTGACTCTGCCAACATGGGTCAGATGAGTGATGCTGTGTTCTAGGATCTGAGCATGAGAGTTGGAGGAGGAGGCAGCTTCGAGTCTAGTTGTAAGTGGTTCCAATTTGGCTGTTGTCTCCTTCAGCTGAGTCTGCAGTTTCTCATTCTCTTCAGCAGCTGACCTAAGAAGGGCTTGACCTTCAGTAGCTCTTGCTTCAGCATCATCGAGTTTGGTTTTGTAGGAGCTTTCCAAGCGGTTAATCTCATTCGCATAGAGATCAGTAAACTTCTTGGTCCTGTCTGCTGATTTCTTCATTTCGAAGTTGAGATACTCCTCTAGCTGATTATGAAGTGCCTCACCGAACTTGTCGTCTATGTCAAGAATTTGTTCGGTAAGACGAGTCTTCTGCTCATGAATGGCCTTTTCTACAAATCTGGCCAGCTGCATGCCTAGCCCTTTGTTGAAGTGTGTGTCGATTGCTTCTTTGATTTGAGCACACACATCTGCTCGAATATCAATAGATGAAGTAGAGGGTGAGGCAGTACCTTGAGCTTCTTGGGGAAGTATAGGAATGACAGGCGGATTGTAGACAGCTAGGGCCATTCCCCTTTCTGCTGGAGTGAGATAACCTTCTTGAAGAAAGTCTGTTGTAACATCAAGCAGACGAGCAAATAATTGACTGTTCCTTTGATGAGGTTCATAGATGAAGTGATCAAGCTCATGCTTAGGAAAGAAGTGAGAGGGAACAGACACCACTTCTCTTTCCTTTGCTTCATTCTCAACTGTGGGGATTCCTAGAATCCTTTGGCATACCTTGGTCAGAGAGTCTGTGGGCAACAGCTCAGTGAATGAACTGACTTGAGCAACCTCTTTTTGCTCCATTTCCCAGTCGAGGAAGTTAGCCTTTCCTCCCATTCCCTCCATGACTTCAATGAGGTCATCCACATCATCTCTTCGGAGCTCAATCCAGGTACAGACTCTTAGTACGTGTTCAAACTGAACTGATTCCTCATCAATACCAGGAATAGTAGACTTGAGCAGGTTGGCTATCTTCATCCTCATTATCTTCTCCCTTGTGCACATAGGATAGTGCACCATGCTGTACTGAGGTTGAGAAGGGCCTGTTTGATCCAGGTCTGCTGGTGCCAAGTCTTCTAGTGCAGATGGGGTAGTGAGGATAGAGGATTGAGTGGGAAGTGCATTTTCCTCTGCTGTGTGAGTATCAGCAGGGATTTGGGAAGTGATATGTTCAGGGTGAGAGAGAGATTGACCTTCAGTAGGTTGAGTATCAGCAGGGTTTTGAGTCTGCTGGTCTGGTTGCTGTTCTACTTGAAGATCAGTGGATGGTTGGGGTTGATGATCTCGGTCATCGGTTATTTGAGTATCAACAGGGGTAGGCAAGTGTGACTCAAGAGTTGTTTGAGGCTGTGCTTGTTCCTCTGCTGTGTGAGTACCAGCAGGTATTTGGGTATCAGTGTTTGAAGGTTCAGATGGGTTGGAATCATCAGAAGGGTTAAATGATGCAATAGGGGCTATGCTCATGGGAGTAGGGAGCCTGGATCTCTTTGTCTTTTTGGTGAAAGAGGAATTGTTCTTCTTTCTCTTCTGACCCTTTGACAATTTAGAAGGTGAGATAGTGAGAGGGGGATTAGAAGTACCTGCCTTTTTCAAAGGAGAGGCAGTGGGAGTGGCATCTGAATCAGATGGGGAGATGAGCCCAGATCTGATCAGGATTCTGCGTTGTGCTAAGGTCTGATTATCATCATCATCGTCCTCAGCAGCTTTCGTTTGAGCCTTTTCTTTGGAGGGCTCCTCTTCTTCTTCAGCAGAGTCATGAACAGACTCTTCTGCTTTCTCAGCATCATCCTTAGAGGATGTTTCAGTCATTCTCTTCTTCTTTTCCTCCTTCAACCTTGCTGCCTCTGCAAGGGCCTCCTTTCTCAAATAATACTTGGAGGTGTGGAATGTCTTATGAGGACCCATCTTGTACTTCTTTGGGAGTACTTCTGGAAGAATAACACTCAGCTTGTTAACAAGGCTGACAGTTGATGTCACCTTCCATTCTCTTGATTGGAGGTCCAATGTAACCTTCTTGGCCTCAAGAGCAATCCTATTCAAGAATAGCCCTTGCCAATCTCCATTAATCTGATCCCAGATTGCAGCCATAACTCTAACCTTCAAAGTAGTAACAGCATCATGACTAAAAGTGTTAACAAGCAACATCTTGCCTGCAATGTCCATTAAGGTTTGGAATTTGGGGTCGAGTTGTGATTTTTTAAGTCTAGAGGCATCCTCAGCCTTGACCCTTCCACCAGTAAACATCTCCATATACTCCTTTTCTCTTCCCATAATGTAGGTAGAGATGTCTATCTCTCCCCTTGATAAGCCGAATAGCTCCTGGAGAATCTCTCTTGAGATCTTAACTCTGTGTCCACCCATGACACTTTCAACATGAGAATCTATCATCACTGCGTTTGCGTAGAAGGTCAGCACATCTTGTTCATAAACATTTATTGGTGCTGCTTCCAGAAAATCACGAAGGTTGAGATTGATGCAGCGAAGAAGGATCTCCTTGTTCGCAGGTGTATGTTTGCCCTTGAAAAATAAAGCATTCTCAGTGAAAACTTTCCTTCCTCAGACCACTTTTGTGTATCTAGAGTGCCAGTACTCTTGGTCTTCTCGTCGTAGATCTTGATGATCCCCATTCTGGATGTTGAGTTTTAGAGTAGGAATGTTTAGAAAATATATTCAGGACGAGAGTGATTTGAGAGTGATTGAGTATTGTGAGCGAAAGGGGTTTGGAAGAGGTTTAAGGGTTTGTATATATACTCCAGTAAAATCTTGAGAGATGAACAATTAAACGGTCTGATTCGATTCAAGTTTGGAGTAGAGGCCAAGAATTCCTTATTTGATTCCGCCTCGTTCCTTTAATTTTGCCGGCTGAATTTGCCATCTGTCACTCGATGATTTGTTGGCAAAATAGTAATTGAGTACTAATGACATCATTACCAAAAATAGCCGTTGTGACTAAATTTTAGCAAGAATTGACCATCAAGGCCGTGTTCTATAAGTGAATTTCATTCCTTATATAGGCCAATTTCCTTAATTACATTCAGGAATAAATCTAGAATGAATTACATGATCAAAGATAGTCATTATGTTCTAAAATAAAGTGATCTGATCAGCAGAGTGAAGTCTTCTGATCCCTTCGAAAGGTCTGCTGATTTTCTTGAAAGTCTTCTGGTCAGCTGAGTTGATCTTCTGATCAGCTGAGTAGAGGATTGAAGTATGCTGAGTAAATCTTATGTGTGCAATGATCCAATCTGGTTGAATGGATCTCTCGGCTGTGATGATCCAACCTGGTTTGATGGATCTTTCAGCTCCTTCTTTTAACCATGTGGGATTGGTCTAGATGAAATCCCACTGGTTCAGGTTCTCCTCACCATCGGATGTTCCTCATCATCAGATGGGATGTAGCATCTAATGTGTCCTTGTTGAATTTCTTCGCTCCTCTTGTAGGAGGGAGAAGATTAAAAGGTGCTTCAATGGAGTGTGAAGAGAGAGACAGGAACTTGGTTTTCCTAAAATCGTTTGACAAAGTGGCCTTTGGTAACAAGCTCTCCATGTAGAACTTCCCCTGGAGAAGAAGCTCTGCTTGTTTGCTACTTTGTCCTCTACATCTCTTCTTTCTTTAGTTTTCAACAAGAACGTCTCTTCTTTCTTTAGTTTTCATAGGCATACTTATGTGGGGTAAGCCAAGTATGCTGATCTGCATCATCTCCATCTTCAGGACAAATCTCCATCTCCTTCACCCATGACCTTGGTTGAGGGATGTTGTCCATGCCATCTCTTCTTAGGTATAATAGTGAGTAATTTGTGTTCTTAGGTATTCTCATGTCTTCCTCCTTTTATAGAGGTAAAAATGAAGTAGTGGAGTGAAAGATGACAAAACTATAGAGTTGATAGGTCTGAATCTCTGAAAAGTTACTTCTTAAGATCAACAATGAGATTCTTGATCTAAGGGTTCACATTTAAAGAGATTTAGATTCTATCTTATGGAATGCAGAATTTATAAATTCTGAGCAAGAGTTATTTGGAATCCGTACAGTGCATGCATACTGTTGAGTCGGTGAAGGTTAATCCAACCAAGTATAACTCAATAGTATACTGTACGTATGTATAAGGATAAAGTATTTTATGAAGAATAGTTTATTATTATACATAGGCATACATTGCTTAAGTATAGATACCAATTAACTTTGTTCATGTCTTTTGTATGTATATATATATGTATTATGCAATGCAGAAGATTGAGTATTTTATCAAGGATTCTTAAGGTATCATGGATTCCCCCCTTGATTAAATGACTCTATGTTTTCCCTCAGCTTTATTTGTCTTCATTGGGAAAAACTTACCTAAAGATGAGGGTGTCTATTCACCTCATCTGATTCTCCTAGTCTGCTGCAATTGTATCAGCTGAGGTCTTCAGCTGATCTTTGCTCTTCATGTGCTTGGATCCAGGAGTCCTAAGCTGTAGCATAGGGTCTTGAATCTTTCTTCAGCTAGGGGTTTAGTCAATATGTCTGCTCTTTGGATGTTTGTGTGAATTTTCTCCATCTTGATGTCCTTCTTTTCAAGATGGTCTCTTATAAAATGGTGTCGAATGTCGACATGCTTGCACCTTGTGTGGAGGACTGGATTTTGAGTGATGGCTATGGCACTGCTGCTGTCACAGTAGATAGGGACTTCTCTTGCTTCTACATTGTAATCCTTGAGTTGTTGAACTAGCCAGAGCAGCTGACTACAACAACTTCCAGCTGCCATATATTCTGCCTTAGTGGTGGAGGTTGCAACTGATGTTTGCTTCTTTGAGAACCATGATATTAACTTGTTTCCTAGGAATTGACAAGTTCCAAATGTGGACTTCCTATCTATTCTGCATCCACCATAATCTGAGTCAGAGTAACCACTCAAATCTAGATTGTCATCAGCAGTGTACCACAGTCCTAGGTTGACTGTTCCTTTTAGGTACTTGAGAATCTTCCTTGCTGCTTCTAGATGACTTTGCTTTGGGTTTGCTTGAAACCTAGCACATACTCCTACAGCAAATGTTATGTCTGGTCTGCTGGCTGTAAGGTATAGTAGAGATCCAATAAGTGCTCTATATTCAGCTTGATCAACTGCCTGTCCAGACTCATCTGGTTCCATTTTGAAAGATGTCATCATTGGAATTCTTGCAGTCTTGCTTTGTAGAGCTTTGAATCTTTCTAATAGGCTTTTGGTGTACTTGGATTGATTGATGAAGATCCCTTCTGGACTCTGTTTGACTTGGAGTCCTAGGAAGTAATTCATCTCACCTATCATGCTCATTTCGAATTTTCCTTGCATAAGTTCAGAGAACTTCTTGCACATATCTTGATTGGGTGATCCAAATATAATGTCATCTACATATATTTGCACCATTAGAATGTCTTCTCCTTCTTATATTCTGAAAAGTGTTCTGTCAACTTTGCCTTTTGTGTAACCATTGTCAAGTAGGAATTGTGACAATGTGTCATACCAAGCTCTAGGTGCTTGCTTTAGACCATAGAGGGCCTTCTTCAGACGATATACTTGATCTCCTTTTTCAAATCCTGGAGGCTGCTCTACATACACTTCTTCTACCAGAATACCATTCAGAAAAGCACTCTTGACATCCATTTGGTATACTTTGAAGCCCATATATGATGCATAAGCTAGAAACAGTCGAATGACTTCTAATCTGGCTACTGGAGCAAAAGTTTCATCACAGTCAATTCCTTCAGATTGTGAGTATCCTTTTGCAACTAGCCTTGCTTTATTTTTAGTTATCACATCCTTTTCGTCCTTCTTATTCTTGAATACCCACTTTGTTCCTACTACATTGTGGTTTTCAGGACGATCCACCAATTCCCATACTTCATTCCTTTCGAATTGGTTTAATTCTTCTTGCATAGCAGTGATCCAATTGCTATCTGTCATTGCTTCTTCTATGTCGGCTGGTTCAATGTTGGACAGGAAAGCACACCAGCAGAACATAAATGATTGGGGGTTCTGATTCAATTGCCTTCTGGTGTTGACCCCTGAGTCTGCTCCTCCTAAGATGAGGTTTGATGGATGGTTGTTTCTCCATGTATGCCTCACAGGTGTGTCTGCATTAGATGAGCTTGGATTCTCATCTGTTCTAGTGCTATCAGGAGGGTTGACTTGATTAGGTCGATCATCATCTGTATCTTGTGTGTCAAAGAGATCATTCCCCCTTGCATTTGGGATTGTTGTATCTTGATTTTGGTCCTCCTCTGGTGACTGGTTTGTGTGGTTTGTGTGGTTTGAGATCTAGTGACTGGTTTGTGTGGTTTATCCTCCTCCGGTTCTTCAGGAAATGGTTCATTGACTTCAATAAACTCATCTGACCTGGACTTGATCACTAGTTTCTTCATCTGTTCTACAGCTGAGTCTGTTTGTACTGCATGAGGTGTTTCTTGATCACTAGTTTCTTCATCTTTTCACAAGATTCATAAAAAACAACATGAGGTGTTTCTTCCACAAGAAGGGTTCGTTTGTTGAATACTCTAAATGCTTTGCTAGTTGAGGAGTAACCCAAGAATATCCCCTCATCTACTTTGGCATCAAAAGCATTCAACTTACTTTTCCCATTGTTGTGAATGAAACACTTACAACCAAATATATGAAAGTAAGATACTCTAGGTTTTCTTCCTTTCCACAGTTCATATGGGGTTTTCTCATGAATTTTGTGAATACCTGACCTATTTTGAGTGTGGCAAGCTGTGTTGATGGCTTCTGTCCATAGCTTCTTAGGTGTTGAGAATTCAGCAAGGAGTGTTCTTGCAGCTTCTTTGAGTGTTCTGACTCTTCTTTCAGCTACACCATTTTGTTGTGGTGTTCTTGCTAAACTTGTCTCATGCTGAATACCATTAGAAGTACAATAGGCAATAATATAGGAGTGAATAAATTCAGTGCCTTTGTCACTTCTAATTTTCACAATAGGTTCTTCTTTCTCTACTTGGATTCTCTTCAATAGTTCAAGGAGTTTCTGTTGAGTTTCACTCTTCTTGTATAAGAAGATAACCTAAGTAAACTTGGAGTAGTCATCTACAACAATGAGAGTGTACTTCCTCCCTGTAAGTGTAGTTGGAGTGATTGGTCCAAAGAGATCCATGTGAAGCAATTCAAGAACTCTGCTTGTTGATGCTGTCTTCTTGATCTTGAAAGAGACCTTTGTTTGTTTTCCTTGTTGACATGCATCACAAACCTGATCCTTACAGTAGAGTTCATTAGGCGGACCATCAACTAAGGATTCCCTTGCTAACTTGTTCATAGTCTTAAAGTTCAGATGACTAAGACGTTTATGCCATAGCCAGCTGACATCTTTAGGGCTCTTCACAAGCAGACATGTATCCTTAGGACAGCTGTTCCAATTTGCAAGATACATACTTCCTTTTCTAGATCCTGTTAGAAGGTTTTGTTTTGTTCTTTTATCACTTATGAGACACTCATCTTTAGAAAATTTTACTGAGTATCCAGTGTCACAGAAATGAGAAACAGATAGTAAATTAAACTTTAAACCTTCTACATATGATACATCATGTACCTCAATGTCACCATTTTTAAGGGTGCCATATCCTTTTGTGTTACCGTGCGCGTTATCACCAAAAAAGACTTTTGGACCTTTCTTTTCTGTGTAGTTGGTCAGCAGGTCTTTGGTTCCAGTCATATGGGTTGAGCATCCACTATCTATGTACCATATCTCTCCTGCTAGACCTCCTCTTCTGTATAGGTCCCTCCTTTCCTGCAAGAAAGGTTAAGTCTTAGGTACCCATTTTGTCTTGGGTCCTTGGGTGTTAGTACTACCCTTGGGAACCCACATATACATTGGTCGTTTGAACAACCTTCAGCACTTGAGTTGTTTCCCTCGGGCATCACAGAACCAAATCTTACCAGTTAACACCTTGGACTGGTCTGATTTGTTATTTGTGTCAGCTAAGTAATAGGCAAATGGTTTCCTCTTATAGGAGTGTACATACATTATCTTTTGACTAGTTACATTCGGCCTGGGTGCATTAGCTGGACGATGTACACGATTATATGGACCATACTCTTCTGTTCTCAAAATATCATAAGAGATAGGGGGTGCAAAGAGAACAAATTTGTGTGAAGAAGATTTCTTCTTCTTGACTGGAGCAGCATACAGCTGAGACTGTCTCAGACGAGATGGTCTAGGCTGTTTATTGTTCCTCTGTGCATGCTTGGGGTTAACTTGTCTCTTACCATTTTTGATGTTGGGATAGTTAGCCTTAGCTGGTACAGATGCCTTTTGGTTCATATTAGGTTCATTGTGTTTAGAACACTCACCCTGTTCATATGTCTGAGTAGTGCACTGATTAGGTGTACTACCCGCAGCTGGAGAGGATGTTGATGGATTAAGTTCATAGCCAAAACCCATCTTATTGCCATTTGATCTATAATATTCAGAGATACTTTCAATAGTAGTAGATGCTTTATTGAACTCTGATATCTTTTGATTTAGGCATTCCTTCTCCTTTTCTAAGAGCTTGTGTGCTTAGAAGAGGTCATCGAACTTAGATTGTAGTATACGAAATTCCTTGGTTTCTAAGGCTTGAGTTTCTAACATCCCCTCATACAACTGAGTTGTTGTGGTATTTTCTTCCTTAAGAAGTTCCACTTCTTTGGTCAATCTTTCATTCATTGTGACCAGCTCAGGGGTGTTATCAAACTTAGCCTTTTTCAACCTAGCAATTTCTTTCCTTAAATCCTTATTCTCCTCTTCCACTTCTATAAAAGCTCTAGTGGCAACATCCAGATCACCTTTTACCTTTCTTAAAGATTGATAATAGGTGTCTTCTGATTTGCCTTCAGATGAGTTTATATCATCTGTTTGTGAAAAAATAGGTGAATGGAAAGTAGTAGTGTAGGAATTTACCTCATTTTCTCCTATGGCCATCATAGCTAGATCATCTGAATCATCTGAGAAGATTTGACAGACTGGTGATGTAGGGAGTTCATCACTTTGATATTCAGATTCTTCAGTTACCATTGCTTGTTTATCTAAATTTCTTCTGTCTCTTCTTGGCCTTCTTTCTTCTTTGTCATCTAAATTCAGCTCAGGGCATTCATAGACATAATGTCCTGGTTTGCGACAATTGAAGCATGCTCCAGGTTTTTGATTTGAACTACCTTTCCTTGGAGGAGTGGCATCTCTTCTTCTGGAGCCTCGGCTGTCAGATGACTCCATATCCTTTCTAGAATACCTTTCTGGTGTTCTTTCTCTGGATTCTCTAGAGGATGAACCACCTCTTTTATAATTCTTGTAGAATTTTCTATATTTGCTGTTGAGAGTGTTTACCCTTTCGAATCTCTTGATCATAAGAGCCATTTGCTCTTTCAGACTCATATCTGATCCTTCAAAGTCTTCGGTTTTCAGTGAGGTCTTGCCAGTTGAGGTGCTTGCAGCTTTTGTATTTGCTGCCTTGAAAGCTACAGTCTTGGAGGTAGATGGGGTTGCAGTAGACTCATCATTTTCTGAGTTTTCTTCTCTTTCAAGATCATACTCATGAGCTTTGAGGTTCTGAAATAGAGTTTGGGTAGACCATATCTTGATATCTTGAGTATCTTTGATGATGGTCTTCTTGAGTCTCCATTTCTTGGTTAGAGAGTCTAAAATCTTCAAATTTTTCTCCCTATTTGTGTATTTCTTGCCTAGGGATTCAATCTCATTTATGATCTTGGTAAATCTATTGTCTAACTGATCAATAGACTCTTCTGGCTGCATCTTGAAATGTTCAAACTTTTTGACTGCTGTTGATAGCTTACTTTCCTTGATCGGCTCAGTTCCTTCACAGAGAAGTGCTAGAGCATCCCACATATCTTTAGCTGTCTCACAATTGATTACTTTTGCAATGTACTCATTTGGAAGAGTTTGCATGATATAATCTTGAGCAATGCTGTCGAGATTTGATTGCTTCATCTCTTCTGGTGTGAGGTCCTTCATCGGCTTGGGGGTAAGTTCTCCAACTGGAACTTCTGGATCACCATTTGCAGTGTTGACTGCCATGATGGTGATTGGGCCTTCGGTGATTACTGACCACATCTTGTAGTGGACTGATGTGAGATTCTTCCTCATCCTGATCTACCAGTAATCATAATCCTCCACTGAAAACTTAGGCAACTTACGCATATTAGCACTCATGTTGTATGAGTTTTCAAAAACAAGTTTTTAAAAAGAAAAAGATCTGTTCAAGAGGACTACAGAGAGACTCCCTCAAGTCTTCTGATAATCTAGAGACAGTAGTCCGTTAGAACCACTGCTCTAATACCACTTGTTGGTCCCTGAACGAGTAGTGAATGGGATTAAAGTCTAGAGGGGAGGGGTGAATAGACTTTAAAACTTTTTCAAGAGAGTTGGGAACCTCTTCTGATCTCTATGTCAGCTGGACTACAAGTCTGCTGGTCCAGATGACTATAGTGATCTGATTGAAGAGATTATATGCGGAATTATGGTAGGCCTTGTTTAGACTCGTTCTTTTTATTTCTTTTGAAGATGTCAAGTTGTTTTACTTAAGGAAAATACTCAGCTGATGCTGGTTTGAAAGTTATGGCCTTGATTTGAAGATAGTTTAAATCACAGTATGCACTATATAAGATGTATAGAAATGACAGTAATGTAAAGTGCAGAAAGATAAATAACACTAGGTTTATAGTGGTTCGGATATACGATCCTACGTCCACTCTCACGTCCTAACGTGATGTTTAATCCCTTTAATTTACCAAAAATTACAAGGGTTTTTCCTTTATAGTCCCAAGGGTAGTACTTTGAGATCTGAGCAGTCCTAACTGCTACGGTCTCCACAAGTGATTGTAAGCACTTGCACTTTGTAGGGGTTCAAAAACTTTAACCTTTCGGTGGGGGTTTGGGGGTTTTGAATGTTTCCAACTAATGGTTCAAGCTTATAATATGCTTAACCAGTATGCCTAAATCAATGGATTTACAATATGAATACGATTCAGGTTCTTGGGTTGGATAGAAATCACTTAAGAGCTAAGGATGTTCTTATGGATTCTGGCTCTTGGAGAACTCTTAAATAGTATGGCTTTTTGCTTGATTGCTTGCTTAGCTTGTTGAATTCTCTCGTTGTGACTTCGTGCTTGTGATTTCTCATCCTCTTATATTTATAGTGGTGATTGCTTGCAACTAGCCGTTGGAGTTGACTAGCCGTTGGGGCAATCTTTCCATGTTGGCTTGATTCCTTGATTCCAGCCGCTTGATTGCTTCAATCCTGGGATCATGTCAATCTTCTAAGTAAGGTAAGTCTTCATTCAAATTGCAAGATGACTTTGGGAATCAGCCGAGTCCTGGACGAGCACTACGTCTTCTGATCTTCACTCATAGTCTTCTGACTACTCGTCTGGCCTTAAGTCTTCTGTCTTCTGATATCAGTCGAGTAACACTCTTCTGATCTGGCAATTGATCAGTAACCTGTTTTCAGGCCATCTTCAATCTTGGACTCCATCAGATAAGTAGGTATACAAGCACCTTAACTTATCTGGCCTTCAAGGATCTCCTAGTCTTCATGTCTTCTACTCTTCTCATCTTGAGGGAGCGCATGTAAGCCGTGACTGTGCTAATCAACTGATATTCATACAGTTGATCACACAAGACTAGTCTAAGCTGTTCTATACAAAGTCAGCTGATCCTGTTACATTTATAAACTCTAAGTGTTTTGGCCATCAAAACTATTCTAACATCAAGTGGGGCTTAGGGTGAATTTATATCCCAACAAGTGTGTTTTTGTACAGGGCAGATGCAAGGGGTGCAGGGTTGTTGAGCCATTCATCAGCTAATTGTTGCTCATATCCAGCTCCATATGTTTCTGGATTCCTTCCCTCTGAGGGCAATCCAAATGCAGCTTCAAAATGCTCCTCAGAAAATGTGATATTATGAGAGAACTCTTCTTCTTGACCCTCATCTACATAGGTCAGCCTGGTTCTAATCTCACCACCAGTTGCCTTTCCTTTCCATCTGAGAAAGGCAAAGAACTCACCAATATACTGCTCCAAGCATGAATTGTGCTTGGTGTCCATGAACTTTTGAAGTCCTGCCCTTCTCAACCATCTTAGAACTGGAGTGATTTCAGGCTTTTCGCTCTCAAAGGATACAATGGGTTCAAAAGCTAGGTTTTTCTGTTGGCTCAAGTAAGAAAAATCAATATCTAGCCTCTCATCAGAAAAGTTGACAAACTTGTCTTGTCGGATTTTGGGTACCATTGATGAGTATGAGAGCTTGAGAGTGTTTGAAAATTTTGAGTAAGAACTTGGGAGTAGAGAGTTGTTTGCGTGAGGAAGAATGAATTGGATTAGGGCTTCTTAAGACTAGTGTATAATCCAAAATGAATGTTTGTTATTGAGTTGGTGAGTCTTAAGGCAATTCAAAGGTTGATATTTTGGGAAATCAATTATGGATGGCCAAGATTGATTCAGGGGAGTTGGTCATCAAGTGATCCAACGGTCCAGATTTGAATTGAGGCAATTTAACAGTTTTATCAAATCGTGGGGAAATAAGTTAAGGTTTTTTAATGCTTGTGGGAGTTATCAAGGTATATTGTGGGTTAAAGGGTTAATACAAACAAAAGTAGATATCTTTTGCATTAAATGCTTGATAGATACTTATTGGGTAGGAGACAAATTAAATCTTTGAAAAGGTGATAGGCAATGATTACCCAAAATAGGTGTTTATCATCCTACAATTTTCAATTGAAAACCATTTCAACTTATCTGGTTCCACATGGATAACTACCCTGACCCAAAACACCTGAAGTGGGCCCAGAACAATAAATTTGCCGGCCCAACTTTTCTGAACTTCTTTGGGTCATCTCCTTTGAAGAAGTGTTGACTTTAATTCTGTTAGAGGTGTTTCTTGCCCAAGTCTCCCGATGAACATTTCATGTTCCCCCTTACTCATTGAGCTCATTTAGACTTAACTGTCCATCTTTCCTGGATCAAGAAGTCCTAACTCTGCTGATAGTTCCATAAACCTTGCTTCAACTAGATGTTTGGTTAATATATCAGCTTTTTGGTGATCTGTATGAATTTTCACCAGCTTAATGTCCTTTTTCTCCACATGATCCCTTATGAATTGATTCTTGATGTCCACATGATTGCATCTTGTGTGTAGCACTGGATTTTGTGAGATGGCAATTGCACTGTTGTTGTCACAAAATATTGACACTTCAGTAGAGTTGACATTGTAGTCTCTCATTTGTTGTCTCAGCCACAAAAATTTGAGCACAACAACTTCCAGCTGCAACATACTCAGCTTCAGTAGTTGAAGTTGTCATAGTGTTTTGTTTCTTTGAAAACCAAGAGATGAGCTTGCTTCCCAAGAACTGACATGTTCCTGAAGTGGACTTCCTATCAATTCTGCATCCTCTATAATCAAACACCTGATTAGCCAGTGAGCTCTATGTTGTCATCTACTGGATACCAAAGGCCTACATTTTCAGTGCCTTTGAGATATCTCAATATCCTCTTTGCAGCTTCTAGATGACTCTTCTAGATATCTCAATACACCTAATGCATAGGTGATGTCAGGTCTGCTGGCTGTGAGATACAAGAGTAATCCAATAATTCCTCTGTATTTAGTGGAGTTGGTTGAAACTCCATTCTCATCTGGATCCATCTTCCAGTTGGTGTTCATTGGAATTCTTACTGTTGGTCCCAAAGTTGAGTTAAGATTGATTAAGCTAGTAAAAGTCTAGAGGGGAGGGGTGAATAGACTTTTAAAAATCTTTCAAAATATCAGAATATGCAATGCGGAATTTTAGTCTTCTTATGTATTGTACTGTGCTTACTCAGCTCAGGTCAGTACTTTCAAAACAATATGGGCCTTACTAGTTTATACTCAACTTTTCTTTAAATCTTTATCTTAGTAAATTCTACTGTTCTTGTTTAAACAAATCAAACAAATATTAAACTGAAAATGTAAAGAACACAGAATTTTATAGTGGTTCGACAAATGTCTACATCCACTCTCACAACTCCAGTTGTGAAGTTTTATTAACTCTTCCTTCTTGAGTTTCTTGTGGCTTAAAGTCCCAAGATTAAGACTTTGATCTTATCGATTATACCTCCAGGTATATCTTCGATCTACTAGTAATTCTACAAGTAACTAGCACACTTGTTTTACAAAATACAAACTTAAACTTGAAAAGTAAAACTTCTCTTTGAATAGCCTTTGATTCTTCTCTTCAATTCAGTGGCTTCTCTTCTTTAATCTCCTTCAACTCTGTGAGTTCTTCTTGTGCTCTGTAGACTTAGATTGCTTGTAAACGCTTTAAGATCAGTAGTCTAAGCAGTAGGAGATCACACAGTATTTATAGAACTTAGTATGACAGTTAGCAGTTTGTGAACTAACTCTCAACTAACTCTAAAACTGTTTTTGTAACTTCTTCTTGTAACCGACTTTGTAACTTCCTTCAACTTCCAAGTCAGCATATCTTCAATATATCTTCAGTTACTCTTTAAATAAGTTTTCCAAACTTATTCTTCAAATTTACCAAATCAGCACAGTAACTTACTGTTCTGATTTTTACTCTTCGGATTTTACTCTGCTGAGTCAGTCAGCACAGTAACTAAAAACTGTTCAAAACTTCTCCAGATTTCTTCTAAGCTCTTCTTCAATTCTTCTTTGAAGTCTTCTTATTCTGAAGTAGTCCTCTGAGTCTTCTTTAGTCTTCTTTAGTCTTCTGATCTTCTCCTAATCTAGTTCTAATCTACTGTTCTGAACTTTACAATGCTGAATACACTAAAATACAAACTTACAAATATAAAACCTAACTATACATCAACTGAACTATATACAGATGAGTATATCTAAGTCCTACACTATAAGCTGTCTATACAATACAAAACATCAGCTTAGTTCCTAACAATTCATATATCAGATCAGTAAACAATAAGATCAGTAAACACCTAAGATCAGTAACTTACATATAAGATCAGTAAGCATATAAGATCAGTGTCTCAGATTCAAATATCTCATATAAGATCACTAAAATTATTCCTAGTTTCCATACTCAGATCAGTAATCTTATTCCAGTATTCTTTAGTCAACATCAGTAATCTTACTCTTAATATTACTCAATAAGATCAGTAAACTTATTTCAGATACCATTAAGATCAGTAATCTCAATTTAAGTCTCTCATCAGATTAGTAAGCTTATATTCAGATGACTTAGTTAAGATGACTTAGAACCACATATATCACTAACTTTAAGTTGCTTTTGACCATCAAAACATACTTTCATCAATTAGAACATTGTTTATAGGATTCATATCCCAACAATTTTCCCCTTTTTGATGAAGCCAAAACTACTTAAATGTTAATAAATCAGTAGTTAAGTATGTAGTCAATCATAACAGTTCATCATTTCAAAAATCATATCATATTCACAATCAGGTTAGATTTTTCACATATTACACATACTAACAAAATATGCAACACACAAAAATATAGAAATAAAGACTAAGGATAAGAAATGTTATCTTCTGAGCTTGTCCTTCATCTTCATTCTGTATCTTCAGATTCTGAATGCAACATACATCCTTGCTTTGATATCCATCATATGTTGATGATCAGTGATTCCTTATTCTTTGATAATCTCAGCAATTATGTTGTTAATCTCCTTGTAATCAGGTTCTCCATTTTCCAGTCTTGGAGGTTCCCAATTTGGTTCTTCAGGACATAATATCTTTGTTCCAGCACGAGCAGCAACTTGTGCTATGTCTTCCCAAAATTCTTGATCAATGTTCAGCATGAACTCTTCAAAATCAGCAAATTCAGCTTCTTTGCTCGAATGATCACCAAACTTCCTCACAATGAAGTTTGCAATCTGCCACTTCTTCTTCAGATTCTTCCAATGTTCCATATTTTCTGTTAGAACAATAAAATCCACAAAGTTCTCATCCTGAAAATTTTTATCAAATTCTTTTCCTTCAGCTTTCCTTTGAGCATTCAATTTCTTCTTCAAAGTAGCAACTTTATTATCAAATCTTGTTTTTAAGAACTTGATATCCTTTTCTTTCTTCTTTTTCAGCTTTGCTTCTTCAAAACTTCAAGTTTTTCTTGCTCTTTACTTGAAACTCCAACTTTCAATTTGCTTCTTGATCTGGTAAGACTACCAGTTTCTTCTTCTTCTTGTTCTTCATCAGACAAGACTAACTTCCTCTTCTTCTGAATCGAACTTTCAGCAATATCAGGTCTCTTCTCAACAATCTCTTGACCTTGTTGCTTCTGTTGCTTCCTTAGCTTCAGCTTCTCATTCAGAATTGCAATTTCTTCTTTTAACTCATCCTGACTCACAACCAACTGAGCTTGTTGTGACTGAGTTTGTTCCATCACTTTCCTTGTCTTATCTTCCCCCTTTTTGGCTTCATCATACAACTTCCTAATAAGATTTCAGTTGTTTGCATGATTTCACCCTTCAAGGTCTGGGTAAGGTCATTAGTATATTGTTTAGTAGATACAGTACCAAGTTAGGTTAAAAATACTCTGCTGATTTTTATCACTTTTTCAACATTATGAACTACTTATCTGGATTCAGCTGAGTACTGTGATCAGCTGAGTACTATCCTTTTGAAGATCAAATCACTTTTTGGAGTCAGCACAGTAACATCAGATCAGTTCTCCAACTTTTTTGAATATTACTTTCTCGAAGTGTAGATCATTTTTCAGTATCAGCACAGTACTATCAGATCAGTACTATGACTAAGATCAGTCCCCCCTTCAGTAGAGAACTCTTCTTGTGTGCCTGTTTCACCTTGGTAGAAGTGTTAGTTCATGAATAATTGGTGAATTACAGTACAGATCAGTAAAGTATATTTAAGATAAGGTCTTAGTAAGGTTTGTTCTAAGGTGACTAGTGCTCTGAGTCAATAAAAAGGATCTTTAAGAAATCATAGATTCCCCCTTAAATGTATATTCTTAATTCCCTCAGCTTTACCAGCTTCCTCATCGGGATTAGGCACCTTAGGAACCTTTTTACCTGTTTGGGATGAATGTAGTGGTCTTGACATGGTCTATCCTTCTGAATTACCCTTCTTGGAGTACTGTTCTTGGTATCAACTCAGTACCTGAAATGTTAGTACATATCTCTATACACATGTAATTTAGGTACCCTTTCTGTTATTGGGGTCCTTGAGTGTTAGTGGTGAGAGGTACCCAGATAAACATTGAGGATTTGAATAGATGGGACCTCTTCAGTTTCCTCCCATATTTATCACAAAACAGTACTTTATTAACCAATTCAGAATTATCAGCAGACTTAGGATCTATTTTTCTGAGATAGCCTTTCCTTGGTTCTATCCCTTTTTCAGTAAGATCAGTATGCCTGTAATAGTTTGAATATGGTCTAAAAGCATGTGGACCATACGGCTTATAGATGCGTTTTGGTCTTTCCTCTCCAATGGTATCATAGGATAAAGAACATGTTTGTTATGATAATGAGGCACAAATCTCTTAGGTTTAGTTGAATACAGCTGAGACTGCCTTATAAAAGGAGGTCTAGGCTGTTCCCAACTTGCTTGTGCTTGTCTTGACCTACTGTTCTGAGTTTGTCTCTTCTGATTCCAGGACTGATCTGATCTGGTCAGAGGAGTATAACTCTTCTGGTATGGTCTTGACTGTACTGGTCTTAATACATTCTTCATTTTACCATTCTTGGTAGTGGGAGGGATGTATTTAGACTGTACTTTGAGTTTTGGATCATCATCATAAGTCATAGGTTCTTTTCCTTTATCTAGTTGCAAAGAACTTGTACTAGCTCCATTAGTGTTCTTAAATTCTGAAGTAGATGAACTAGGCAGATCAGTACCTATTCCACTTTTATCATTTGGAGCTCTATATCTTTCTGAGATAGTTTGATTAATTCTAGTAGAGTTAATCATCCCAGATAGCTTTCGATCTAGGCTCACTACTTCAGATTCTAAGAATCTATTGCGCTCTTCAAGTTTTTCACACTTAATCTTTAAATCATTGAATTCATTAGTCTCTTTGGCTTGAGTTTTAAGCATACCCTGATATAGTTTGTCAATGGATGCATACTTTTCTTGGAGTTGAGACAACTCTTCTGATAGCCTTGCATTTATGACAGCTATATTAGGATCTACTTTTGACTGAGCTTCTTTCAGATTAATGATTTCTTGCTTTAAAGATATATTCTCATCACTAATTTCAATGAATGCTTTGTTAGCTTGTAGAAGGTCTTCTTCAGTCACTCCTTGGGAATGATGAAGACTACTTCCTACACTGCTAACAGCAGCATTACTTTCATCAGTGTCAGAATTGTCACAAGATTGAAAGGAGTTAGCAAATGATACCTCATCATTTATTTTGGCCATCATTACCAGTCCATCATCTGCTATGAAGGCTTCATCTTCATTGCTAGAGGGGTAGTCAGATGAAGACGATGGTAACTCTTCTGATTCCGAATCAGAGTCATTGTAAGCCATCATTGCCTTCTTACCCTTGGCATATTTTCGATCTCTTCTGGCTTTCCTTTCTTCTCGATCTTCAGAACTCAGATCAGGACATTCATAAGCATAATGAACTGGCTTATCACAATTATAACACACAGGATTGTTAGAAGTTCTTTTAGAAGGAGAATATTTTCGGTTCCTATCATGCTTGTCAATTGAGTTCCTGTCTTTCTTATCAGAATACTTTCTATCCCTCTTATCAGATGAGTTCCTATCTCTCCTGTTCTCATTAGAGATCTCATCCCTTCTTTCAGAAGAGTTTTGATCCCTTCTGTTCACAGAAGAGTCCCTGTTATTAGAACCCTTAGTTTCCTTATAGAATCTCTTGTACCTACCATACCTCTTATTCAGTTTATCAAATCTTTTGATCATAAGGCTCATCTGATCTTTCAGACTAAGATCAGAACTATCTAGTTCATCTTTTATGCTTGAGGCCTTAGTCTTAGATGATCTAGACCCCTTAGAGGTAGAGGCTTTAAAAGCTATGTCCTTAGAGGCATCCTTATCCTTATGAATCACAGTAATAAGATCTTCTTCATCTAACTCAAACTCATGTGCCTTAAGTGTTTGGAACATAGTTTCTGCTGGCCAAGAATCAATGTCTTGTGTAGTTTTAATGATCATCTTGACCATTTTCCACCTTTCATCCAAGGCTTTCAAGATTCTCAGGTTAACTTCTCTGTCAGTATAAGTCTTTCCTAATACATCAAGATCATTCATAATTTTGGTAAATCGAGTATCCAACTCATCAATTGATTCTCCTGGCTTCATCTTAAATGATTCAAACCTTTGGACAGCAGTGGATAACTTGCTTTCTTTGATCAGTGTAGTACCTTCACAAAGAATAGCCAATTTGTCCCACATTTGTTTTGCAGTCTTACATTTTAGTACTTTACCAAGATACTCATTTGGTAAGGTGTGTAAAATGTAGTTCTTGGCAAGACTGTCCAAATTGTTTTGTTTCATTTCTTCCGAAGTCAGTTGTGACCTTGGTTTAGGGACCAGTGCTCCAACTGGTTTAGATGGATCCAGAACAGCAGTGTTTTCCACCATGATGACAATTGGTCCTTCAGTCACCACAGACACCATTAGATCATGGGTCGAGCTAAAGATAGCCTCCATCCTAAGCTTCCAGTAGTCATAATCTGCAATCTTGAACTTAGGCAGCTTGTTCACATTAGTGTCATCCATGTTTGATTAGACAAATAGGATCAGTAGTATAGCAGATAGATTTCAAGTATTCAGATAGTGGCAGATATCAAGAAATAATAGCAAGATCAATAAGATATCCCTCAAGATATGTAAGGTTATCACGAAACAGCAGTCCAAAGAACTACTGCTCTGATACCACTTGTTGGTCCCAAAGTTGAGTTAAGATTGATTAAGCTAGTAAAAGTCTAGAGGGGAGGGGTGAATAGACTTTTAAAAATCTTTCAAAATATCAGAATATGCAATGCGGAATTTTAGTCTTCTTATGTACTGTACTGTGCTTACTCAGCTCAGATCAGTACTTTCAAAACAATATGGGCCTTACTAGTTTATACTCAACTTTTCTTTAAATCTTTATCTTAGTAAATTCTACTATTCTTGTTTAAACAAATCAAACAAATATTAAACTGAAAATGTAAAGAACACAGAATTTTATAGTGGTTCGACAAATGTCTACATCCACTCTCACAACTCCAGTTGTGAAGTTTTATTAACTCTTCCTTCTTGAGTTTCTTGTGGCTTAAAGTCCCAAGATTAAGACTTTGATCTTATCGATTATACCTCCAGGTATATCTTCGATCTACTAGTAATTCTACAAGTAACTAGCACACTTGTTTTACAAAATACAAACTTAAACTTGAAAAGTAAAACTTCTCTTTGAATAGCCTTTGATTCTTCTCTTCAATTCAGTGGCTTCTCTTCTTTAATCTCCTTCAACTCTGTGAGTTCTTCTTGTGCTCTGTAGACTTAGATTGCTTGTAAACGCTTTAAGATCAGTAGTCTAAGTAGTAGGAGATCACACAGTATTTATAGAACTTAGTATGACAGTTAGCAGTTTGTGAACTAACTCTCAATTAACTCTAAAACTGTTTTTGTAACTTCTTCTTGTAACCGACTTTGTAACTTCCTTCAACTTCCAAGTCAGCATATCTTCAATATATCTTCAGTTACTCTTTAAATAAGTTTTCCAAACTTATTCTTCAAATTTACCAAATCAGCACAGTAACTTACTGTTCTGATTTTTACTCTTCGGATTTTACTCTGCTGAGTCAGTCAGCACAGTAACTAAAAACTGTTCAAAACTTCTCCAGATTTCTTCTAAGCTCTTCTTCAATTCTTCTTTGAAGTCTTCTTATTCTGAAGTAGTCCTCTGAGTCTTCTTTAGTCTTCTTTAGTCTTCTGATCTTCTCCTAATCTAGTTCTAATATATTGTTCTGAACTTTACAATGCTGAATACACTAAAATACAAATTTACAAATATAAAACCTAACTATACATCAACTGAACTATATACAGATGAGTATATCTAAGTCCTACACTATAAGCTGTCTATACAATACAAAACATCAGCTTAGTTCCTAACAATTCATATATCAGATCAGTAAACAATAAGATCAGTAAACACCTAAGATCAGTAACTTACATATAAGATCAGTAAGCATATAAGATCAGTAACTCAGATTCAAATATCTCATATAAGATCACTAAAATTATTCCTAGTTTCCATACTCAGATCAGTAATCTTATTCCAGTATTCTTTAGTCAAGATCAGTAATCTTACTCTTAATATTACTCAATAAGATCAGTAAACTTATTTCAGATACCATTAAGATCAGTAATCTCAATTTAAGTCTCTCATCAGATTAGTAAGCTTATATTCAGATGACTTAGTTAAGATGACTTAGAACCACATATATCACTAACTTTAAGTTGCTTTTGGCCATCAAAACATACTTTCATCAATTAGAACATTGTTTATAGGATTCATATCCCAACACTTACAAGTTTGCTTAATGAACATCCAAACTTTTTGATCATATCTCTTATATACTTTACTTGATTGATGAAAATTCCTTCTTTAGATTGTTTGACTTGAAGCCCCAAGAAGAAATTCATCAGCCCCATCATTGACATCTCAAACTTTCTTTGCATGAGTTTTGAGAATTTCTCACAAAGCTTCTCATTTGGGGATCCAAATATGATGTCATCCACATATATTTGGACAAGTAAGATGTCATCTCCTTCACAAATTCTGAACAAGGTTCTGTCTACTGCCTCTTTGACAAAACCATGATCTAGCAGAAATTGTGACAAGGTGTCATACTAAGCTCTTGAAGCTTGCTTAAGTCTATAGAGGGCTTTTTTTTAGTGTGTACACCATATCTCCTTCTTCAAACCCTGGGGGTTGTTCCACATAGACTTCTTCTTTGAGCACTCCATTCAGAAAAGCACTCTTGACATCCATTTGATAGACTTTGAACCTCTTGTGGGTAGCATATGCTAGAAATAACCTTATTGCCTTAAGTCTTGCCATAGGTGCAAAAGTCTCATCATAGTCTATGCCTTCTGATTGACAGTAACCATTGGCCACCAATCTGGCTTTGTTTCTGACAAACACATCATTCTCATTTTTCTTGTTCTTGAAAACCCACTTGGTTCCAATAACTTCTTGATGTGATGGTCTGTCAACTAGCTCCCAAACATCATTTCTTGTAAATTGATTCAACTCCTCTTGCATGGCAGTGATCTAGTTTGCCTCTTGAAGTGCTTCTTCAATGTCTTGAGGTTCATGTTCTGATAAAAAACAACAAAACAAAGCACTTTCACCAAGAAACCTTCTAGTTTTGACTCCAGCACTTAGATTTCCAAGTATCAGGCTAGTTGGGTGGTCTGATAACCAACTCCTTCTTTGCCTGATCCCTGCAGTAGAGTTGTCCTCTACTAAGGTTGAGTCACTAGGTTCATAGAATTCAGGAAAATTTAATGAAGGATCAAGTTCTAGATCATATTCAGGGGAGTTGTCATCAATGTAAGGGACATTGAGATTTTCAACATTATCCATTCCCCCTTGAATGGTGGATCCATTAACTACCTCAGCAGAGCCTGCTTCTTCATTAATAGTTGTTACATGGTTATGAACTGGGATTGGGTCAGTCAGTTCATCATTTCCTTCAGTGGGGTTTGCTTCAGGTAAATTGCCATCGGAGGAGTTGTCCATTGTAAGATTTTCAGCAAGGTTTGGCTGGACAAGTTCAGTGAATAAAGTATCTTTGTCTTTTAAGCTTAGTCTAGTTGTTTTTTGTGTGATGTCCTCTAATTCCAAGGATTTATCCCTGTTCTCAAAAATAGCTTCATCAAACATAACATGAGGTGTTTCTTCCACAAGAAGGGATTTACAATTGTAGACTCTAAAAGCTCTACTGATTTGGGAATATCCCAGAAATATCCCTTCATCAGCTTTGCTGTCAAAAGCTTTCAATTGTTCTTTCCCATTGTTGTGAATGAAACACTTACAACAAAAAATGTGAAAATAAGATACTTTAGGCAACCTTCCTTTCCAGAGTTCATATGGGGTCTTTCCTTGACCTTTAGTGATTGGACATCTATTTTGAGTATAGCATGCATTGTTTATAGCTTCAGCCCAAAATCTCTTAGGCAGTTTAGATTCACCAATTAGGGTTCTAGCAGCCTCTTTAAGAGTTCTATTTCTTCTTTCAGCTACCCCATTATGTTGAGGTGTTCTAGCAGCTGAAGTTTCATGGGCTATTCCATGCTCAATGCAATACTCATTAATATAAGAGTTTATGAACTCAGTGCCTTTATCAGATCTGATCTTGATAATACTAAGGTTTTTCTCATTTGGCAGTCTCTTCATTAGCTCAGGGAGTTTGACTTGAGTTTCCTTCTTATTAAGGAGAAATACTACCCAAGTAAATTTAGAGAAGTCATCTACTACAACCAATATATATTTTCTTCCAACCAATGTATATGTAATACCCCATATTTTTCAATTTTCATATGTTAATAAAATATGCATAAGATATTAATTTAAATAAAAATTATAATAAATATAGGTCTAATAATAATAATAATATTTGAGTTATTATCCATTATTAGGTACACATAAATATATATAATATATATTAGAATAAGATATGACCTTTTTAGGTTTTGAACTTGTATTTAACCCGTTTGAATTTAAATTAG
Source organism: Galeopsis tetrahit (assembly GCA_963675135.1). Lineage (NCBI taxonomy): Eukaryota > Viridiplantae > Streptophyta > Magnoliopsida > Lamiales > Lamiaceae > Galeopsis > Galeopsis tetrahit. The sequence continues at coordinate 40,974,735 of OY776122.1, forward strand.
GATAATAATCCTCAATACAAAATCGGCCATTATCCCATTATCCATGATTTTTGCAACCAAACCCTTATTTTACTCGGTCCCTTTATGTCAAAATACAAAAAAATATATTTTCATCACAAACTCATGTATGTTGAGAGAAAACTGCAGATAATTCATATTCCCCATGATTTTCTCAACTTCTCATTTTTGTTTTCATTACTCGGTCATCGTCCCCAAAATTTACACAGAACAAAATAACTTATCTCTCTCTCACCCAAAAATATTTTTCGCACACTACATGTGGATCAATTTTTCTTTAGCGGCGTTACCATTCGTTTCACTTTGAAGGCACTACTGCTATTCTATCTTACGGCATAAGAGTAACTCCTCCTTCCTCTCTTTTTTGGTTAATTCGATTTTCTGCTGTGAGTATTTATACTATTTTAAGTTAATTATTATTATGGTGTTAAAGAAATTTAATACTTAGACCCATTAACAACCAAACTCTCATGTTCAATTGTAATGTTGATTTTCGAGAATGGCTGTGTTAGTTTCGGAAAATGGCCAGATTAATTAAAGTGATATTTTGAGTTATTAGATGGCTTATTAATCTCAGTAAAATCTATTATTGTTATACAATCGTTTTACAAATCCAGTGTGTATTATAGAGTATGATAGGATAATTAACTCATTAAAATAGTTAATGTTAGCAAGGTACATATGTATATAAATCCCATTTTTTTACATTTTGAAGTCCAGTACATACGTGTATATATATATATATATATGTTAGAATGACATTTAATAATTTGATAATATAAAAACATGATTCTGAACATCTATGGACTTACTAAAATCTTTTTGTAACATCAGTTCATTTATGAGATTAATTAGTTTCTAAATAGATTTAATTTAATGTTAGGTGAAGGTAATCAGGAGGAGTAGACCAAAACATTTTTGCATGCATTTTCATCTACGATGTATATTTAAGGTGGAGTTTTTATTGATTTATACTCTATAGTGGTTGGTAGAGATGCATTTGTTATTCTTTAAATGATTTTAATAAATTGTTTGAGTGATTGATTGAAACATGAATTTAATGTGTGCATGCAATTAAAATGGCAAAATTTATAATAGCCAGGGATCCTGACGAGGGTCTAGGATCGACGGGTCCTCGAGTTCAACCCGCTGTGCTCAATGGAAAAGTATATATAGGCAAAGTATATGTGTTTATTTTAATGTTGGCAAAGTATATGTGATTAATTTAATGTTGCCAAAGTATATATGGGCAAAGTATATGTGTTTACTTTAATGTTGGCAAAGTATATGTGATTACTTTAATGTTGACAAAGTATATGCATGTCTTCTATTTGCAATGTTGTGAATGCAGAGTGTTACTATTCTGAAATTGAACCTAAAAATGTGAATGAAGCATTAACTAATGAAAATTGAATAAATGTTATGCATGAGGAACTTAATCAGTTTGAAAGAAATGAAGTTTGGACACTTGTTCCAAGACCTAGTCATACTAATGTCATTGGAATAAAGTGGATTTATAAGAATAAAACTGATAAGTCTGGAAACATTGTTAGGAACAAAGCTAGGTTAGTTGCACAAGGTTACACTCAAGTTGAAGGTGTTGATTTTGATGAAACTTTTGCACATGTTGCTAGAATATAATCTATTAGATTATTACTAGCAATTGCATGTTTTATTGACATTAAACTTAATCAAATGGATGTAAAAGCTGCATTTCTAAATGGCATATTGAATGAAGAGGCATATGTAGAACAACCTAAAGGTTTTGAAGATCCACAATACCCGGATCATGTGTACAAACTAAAGAAAGCATTGTATGGTCTAAAACAAGCCCCTATAGCATGGGATGGTAGGCTTACAGACTTTCTTTTAGAATACGGTTTTATTAGAGGAGAAGCCGATAGGACTTTGTTTATTAAAGGACTTTGTTTATTAAGCACACTGGAGAAGATTTACTTATTGCTCAAATATATGTTGATGATATTGTGTTTAGTTCAACATGTGACAAAATGCTAAACAAATTTGTTGAAGCAATGACAGCAACATTTCAGATGAGTGGTTGGAGACTTGAATTACTTTTTAGGTCTTCAAATCAAGCAATGTAAGAATGATATTTTCTTCTCTCAAGGTACATATTCTTCTCTCAAGGTACATATGCTAAAAACTTAGTCAAATGGTTTGGTCTTGAAAGCTCAAAAGAAATGAAAACACATATGGGTTCTACTTTGAAATTTAGCAAAGACAATGTTGGAAATGATGTTGATCCAACACTGTATAAATCCATGATAGGTAGTTTACTTTATCTAACCTCTAGTAGACCTAACAGTATGTATATAGTGTGTGTTTGTGCTAGGTACCAAGTTAATCCAAATGAATCTCACCTGGATGCAGTGTAAAGGATTATCAAATACGTTTCAGGTACAAGTGAACTAGGAATATGGTACACTAAGGACACCAACAACACATTGATTGGATATAGTGATGCGGATTGGGCTGGAGATATAGATGACAGAAAGAGTACGAGTGGAGGATGTCTCTACATGAGAAACAATCTTGTGTACGAGTGGAGGATGTCTCTACATGAGAAACAATCTTGTGTCTTGGCATAGCAATAAACAAAATTATGTTTCTCAATCATTTGCTGAGTCAGAGTACATAAGTTGTTGTACACAATTATTGTGGTTAAGTAAGATGTTTCATGACTATGGAATTGAAAAAGATATCCTCACAATTTTCTGTGATAACACAAGTGCCATAAACATATCTTAAAATCCAGTACAACACTCACTCACTAAGCACATTAGCATTAGACATCACTTCATGAGAGATTTAGTGGAGAAGAACATAGTTAAGTTGGAATATGTGCCTACTGAAAATCAAAATGCTGATATTTTTACTAAGACATCACTTCATGAGAGATTCTCATTTTTTAGGAAATCTCTTGGTATGTGTACTATTTGAATAATCCTTGAGGTGGCGGTTCTTATGGATCGAGTCGGACTCCAGTATGACAGTTAGCACATTGATGAGCTCTACCCCTTCTATCCCTTGGCGACTGAAGGGCCTCTGTGTTGGGAATTAACCCATTGCCCAAAAGACTCTCGGGAATCCTTTGAGACTCCTTTAAAATTACCCGGATCTATTTGGGACGTAATTTAAATATGAATTATCATAAATCTAATTTCATAATTAAAAAAAATTAAATTAACTAATTTATTTAATGAATGTACGGTAAAATAATTAAATCCCTAAGAGTACCAATTTTTTTTCTTCTCCTTTTACTAAGAGAGAATCTATGTTTCTTCTCTTACAAGAAAGAAAAATTGAATTTCGAAAATTCTCCTTTTACTAAGAGAGAATCTATGTTTCTTCTCTTACAAGAAAGAAAAATTGAATTTCGAAAATTACAGATCTCTCTTTTCTGTATTGTGTGATTAAGAGTACCCATTTTTTTTCTTCCCCTTTTACTAAGAGAGAATCTATGTTTCTTCTCTTACAAGAAAGAAAAATTGACCGGTCAATTTATCTTGAAATAATGTAGAAATAATCTCTTATTTCCATATATCTTTTTCCATAAATATCTCTCTCTAATTTCTTTATCTTGAAATAATGTAGAAATAATCTCTTATTTCCATATATCTTTTTCCATAAATATCTCTCTCTAGTTTCTTGTAACAAAATTAATCCTTATCTTTTAATTACCTTAATGACTTTTATTGGACTACTTGAGGGGCCTTTAGGAGAATTAGGATTGGACCTCCCAATGGGCCCATAAATCAATATTGAGCCACAATATTTTTCCAGCCCATTAACATTAATTCATTCTACTATAGAATTAATATTGCACTATACATCCTAACCCATATTACGAAATATGGCTTCCGGTTATTATTTCCCGTGTTTAAGATTCAATGTCAATCAATTAATTTCGTAATATGGCTTCCGGTTATTATTTCCCGTGTTTAAGATTCAATGTCAATCAATTAATTTAAGCTACTGAATGCTTTAATTAATTAATATCTTTTATTCCTCGGAGTAAGGACAGCTCAACATTATTATCATACCGAAAATAAATTCCACTGATCAGATTTGATATGATAAACCTTCTAATCCCACCAAGGGGACATAATCAACTTGACACTCCAAGACACGATTCTCTGTATTAATTTTGGCAATCTGTCCTATAATTAATAATATTGCCCAAAATACAAATACAAAGTATTGAATCAAATTGATTCTTTACCCATAATAAATCAAAGCAATACTTCTTAACTACAGACAATCCCATTTAAGTGACAGAGATTAAGAAATCAACAACCACTGAGGTCTAATTCTTCATTCCTTAAGTCAGTCTAGAAGAATTACCTCTCTATAGGTCCTATTCAGCACATCATAATGCACTAGTGTAATCTCTTGGTCAAGATAAACCAATCCGAGCCTTACACCTCAACTTCTACCAATGGATTGTTCAATAACATCTAAGTTGTGAATCAATTGTACTTATGTACAAGGAACTGACAATGTGATCTTCTGTGATTCTACACCTCTTCTACACACCACATTGTCTACAATGTAAAATACATCTGAACGTTTATGCAATAAATAATTAACATTCATTATATTTAAAGCAACCAGTGATAAATATTATTCTCATTTATAAGTGCAAGAATCAGTTTGTATACATAAGTAGCACTAAAAGCATACTTGCCAGTATAACCCTAACACTCTGGAGTCAGGTTCATCCTCTTACCACAGACATGCACATTCTGTATTCTCACACTTTTAGAGAGGCCAACCAGGCAGCTGACGCAGTGGCCAAGACGAAGATCAACTGCATTTGGAAGGGCTATCCTCCAGATTTCTTACTTACTTTCTTGCATAAAGATTTGTATACCGTCTTTTATAGACATTGATTGTTAGAGGAGTTTACCTTTTTCCTTCGCCTGGGTTTTGTCCCTAAGGAGTGTTTTCCCGGGCAAGGTTTTAACGACACTCCGGCCTCTAGCTCGACTTGTGAGCTTATGGTTTAAGGTTTTCTTTTTTTCTTTTATATTCCATACCTTTTTATTGGCTATCTGAATAATCCTTGAGAGGATGTTGTCACAAATGCGGTACCATTTGGGATAACATCCTAAGGTGGTATAGTTGTTATAAATTTGATTTATTTCCTATTTTCGTTGAATAATTCTTTTGTAAAATATTCTTGAATCTGAAAATTTGTTTGTGCAAAAATAGGCATGTACTACACCTCTCAAAAGTTTGAAAAATTAGAATGTTACTGTATACTAAAAGATGTACCATTTCACTGAGTAACTATGTAGCACAGAGTTCACTACTTTTTTTTTTTATCAAGCAAATAAACTTTTATTCAAATGAGATTAAGAGTATTTAAAACAGACAGTGCATTGTTGTTGGCACAAGATGTACCATTCAAAGTATTAGTAAAAATGATATAAAACAAACCAGAAAGTAGATATTGTCTCGGGTTTCTGCTCCACTCCGTGAACGAGGATCTCATGTTTTTGTCATAACAGTTGAACCAGCTCCACGTCCTTCCCTTGATCTCGTCTATGATTTTTTGAGTGTCCCACTCCAAGTTCTCAAACATTTTCTTATTTCTCCATTTCCACATCACCCATACAATGCATATCCATATCCCAATAACTAGGGTTGGCAACGGGGCGGGTATGGGACGGGTTTGGCCTTTCCCAGGACCCGCCCCGCCAAAATTTTTTAGACTCGTTACCCGCCCCGCCCCGCCTCAATACCCGCCAAAACCCGCCCCGTTTTGCCCCATGAACCCGGCGGGTAAACCCGCCCCGCCCCGCCATCACTTTTGTTTTAAAATTTTTTATTTAAATAAAATAACACATTAAAATCAACTCTTAAAAAAATTACAATAAAACATCAATTCCAACATCAAATAAAACATAAAATTTTAAATATAACATAAAGTTATAACTCATAAACAACTAATCACAAAATAAATAAATAATCTAAAGATCTAGTTCTTTTTTGAAAAAAGAGTAAATCGACTGCAATTTTAGAAGCCATCCTAAATCGGCATAAATAAAGTACAGTAAATCACTAAATCCTAATTAGTTAAAATTGTTAGATGTCTTACCAATAGATATGGGAGAATTAATAAATTAATATTATATATATTATATTTAATATATATATATATATATATATATATATATATACGGGTCGGGGTCGGGTCGGGTATATGCAATCCCATTACCCGTCCCATACCCGGCGGGTATTCGTTGACCGGGTATTTACCCGCCCCGAAACCCGTTTGACCGGGTATTTACCCGCCCCGTACGGGCCGGTTTTATGCGGGTCCGGGTTTTTACCCGCCCCATTGCCAACCCTACCAATAACTCTCTTGCTCCCGTTTTTCCCACTCAAACAGCCCACGTGACTCGAGAAATGTACTTTGATTTGGTTATGGCCAGGTGTGTATACTTTTATCCAGTCGAAGCACGCCTGCCAGATGCTGTTAGTCGTTCTACAGCCAAGGAAAAAGTGAGCTGCCGTCTCCGTCTCTTCGCTGCACAACGAGCATACCGCCTCTTCAAGTGAACCGAGAATCTTGCGTTTGAGTAGATTGTCTTTTGTTGGTAGCCTGTTCAGCATCAAACGCCACGCCATGGTCGCTGCTTTTGTTGGGACGAGTCTGCACCAAATTTCTGCATTTCTTCGCTCAAAGTCACTATTATTCTGCTCTTGGCTTGCCTCCTTCGCGATGGTTTCGTATGTTTTTTTTACACTGAAAATGCCGTCTTTTCCAGCCTTCCAGTTCCACTTGTCGTCTGCTCCTTCGGTCAGATTTATCCTGGCAACACAACTCGTTAATTCGTTAATTAGGCTTCGTTCTCTATCTAGCAACTCCCTCCTCCATCTCCAAGACCACTCCCACACTCCCTCATTCCAGTTCCCCATCTCCCTCACTAACCCCTCCTTATCCAAACTCAGACCATATAACCTAGGAAACTTCGACCTAAGTGTACTCCCCCCTGTCCAGTCTCCATTCCAAAATTTCGTCCTCCCCCCAATGCCTATACGGAGTTCCAGATTCTGCCAAAACCACCTCCCTCTCTCCCCCGAGACATTGCTCACGACATCCCTCCACCAATTTGACCCTATCCTCGACCTCGACCCCACCCATCTGCCCTCCTCCCCCACTTCTAAGCTACCATGTAAAGCCCTAATCACTCTAACCCACATACAATCCTCACTCGTTAAAAAACGCCACATCCACTTTCCATTCAAAGCCATATTAAACCATTTGAAATTTCTCACCCCCAGCCCACCCTCTACTCTCGGCTTGCATAACTTCTCCCATCTAACCCAAGAGATTTTCCTATTTCTCTCGTTTCACCCCCAAAGAAACCTGCAGCATATAGATGTTAAAGTTTTTATCACACTCAAGGGTAAAAGGTTAAAAGAAAAGTGATAGATCGGAATCGACATCAACGCCGACTTCAAAAGAGTAGCCCTTCCACCCAAGGATATCTTCTTATCTCTCCAAGCCTTCAATTTCCCCTTCATACGGTCTACCATTTCCACCCATTTTCCTGCGGACTTATGTTTGCCCCCAATTTTTACGCCCAGGTATTTGAAAGGTAACTTACTGGTTGTGCAGCCCAGAGCTTTCGCCATCTCTTCCAATCGTTCTCTTTCCACATTTATACCACATAAGCAACATTTGTCAAAATTCACCTTGAGTCCGGATAGTAACTCAAAATTTCGAAGAACCCCTTTCATGACTTCGACATTTTCAATATTGGCTTTCCCGATAATAATGGTATCATCAGCATATTGTAAATGCGATAAGGTCATGTCGTCTCTACCTAATTCTGCTGCTTCAAACACACCCGCAGTTGTGGCTCTCGAAATCATTCTACTCAGTCCCTCAGCTACAAGAAGATAGAGGAACGGTGAGAGTGGATCCCCTTGGCGAAGACCCCTACCTAACTTAAATCCCGTAGACGGACTGCCATTCACAAGAACCGTCGCGCTAGCAGAGGATACACACTCCGATATCCACCTTCTCCATTTATGGCTGAAATTAATTTTTTCCATCATAAGGTCCAGAAAGCCCCAATCGACTGAGTCGTAGGCTGTTGCAAAATCGATCTTAAAAAATAGCCTCTCAATTTGCCTTCTCTTGGCTTCTTCGACCGCCTCATTTAATATAACAAATCCATCAAGGATATATCTATTACCAACGAAAGCACTCTGGTTTTTAGAAATCAAACCGTCCAGCACCTTGCTTAACCTTTTTGCTAAATTTTTTGCCAAAACATTGTACACACACCCAATTAAGGATATCGGTCTGTAATCGTACACCGATAATGCTGCCTCTTTCTTAGGAATGAGTACAATGTATGATGGATTTAGGCCCCTCACTAGTTTTCCATTTGCATGAAAATCCTGGATTGCCCTTGTGAAGTCCTCTTTAACAATGGCCCAACACTCTTTCATGAAACGAAAGTTGAAACCATCTGGCCCCGGGCTCTTGTTACTCTCACAATTCCATACTGCTTCTCTGATTTCTGCCCTCGAGACTTTTCTCTCCACAAAGTCATCCGACACTGTTGGTCTCACCTTCCCTGGGTTGGCGAAGTGGTCTCTGAAAAACCTGTTAATCTTGTTTTTAACCGCTTGGACCTCCTCAACCCACTGGCCTTCAATCTGGATTCCAACCATTTCATTTCTCTTCCTCTGATACTTCATCCCTTTATGAAAGAAGCTGGAGTTGATATCACCCTCCTTTAACCACTTTACCTTCGCCTTTTGTGCCAACAGACTGTTTCACATATTCATGTTTTTCATTAGTTCTACCTGGGCAGCCTTTCTTCTGATATTATCGTGCTCTCCTATTCCAGCCGAGTCATCTAGTGCGTCTTCCGAAAACTGTTATGTTCCATTGTTTCAAATCTGCCTTCAGGGCTTTAAGCTTTTCCTTGACCACGTATCCTCCCCAGCCGCTATACTGGTACGATTTCCACTTTTCTTCGAAGAAATTTTTGAACTTCGGGTGTGATGTCCACGCGTTAATGAATCTAAACGGTTTTGGACCCCAATCGACATCTCTTGTTTCAAGGATTATCGGGCAGTGATCCGACACTGATCTTGGTAGACCTTTAAGGTACATGTTCGGCATACTATGCATCCATACATCATTAATCAAGGCTCTGTCTATTTTACTCTTGCACGTTCCGTCTGGTTTATACCATGTAAATCTCCTCCCGTGTAGCGGAAGATCGAGTAGCTGCGCCCCTGTTATGAAATTGTCAAACCACTGTATCTCTCCTTGGCTTTGATTCAAATTTCTACCTGCTCTTTCTCCCCTTTCTGTGATAGCGTTAAAATCCCCTATCATACATAGTGCTCTGTCCCTATTTTGGTCTGCTACCAGGCCCAATCTTTCGCACAATTCTTTTTTCTCGCTGCCCGAACACGGAGCATAAACGTTCAAGATGGAGATGTTTACCTGATTTTCACCCCATGTGCCATTAAAAATCACTGCGCCCCCCCATGTGCCAGCTGCTAGAGCATTTGAACTTGTCGGAGTTCCATATCGAAATCATACCTCCCAATCTGCCCTCGGACTCCCTCGCCACCCATTCGAAGCCCTCTCCACCCCAAATTTGTCCACACACACTTCTTTCCACCTTCTCCAATTTTGTCTCTTGTATACAGCAAAAATCAACTTTATGTTTCCTAATTAATTCTCTGACTTCTGTTCTCTTCACCTTACTCCCCAGGCCCCTAACATTGAAGGACATAATCTTCATGGATTAATTTTTTCCAGACTCTCCTTACCTTTCGGATTTTTCCCTACTTCACTATCCTCCATCTCTAACAGGCTTTTGATTATCTCCCCATCGTTCCTGGTGCTTCTAAGGCCGATGGATTTGCCTTGTTCCCAGGTTTTTTTCGCCTCCTTTATTCTATTCGCCTGCCTATGTATCCCGTTTATTTGGTTATGATATTTGACCAACCCTCGCCTTCCCGACCTTTTTGCACTGTCTTTCCTCTTGCCTTTTCCTTTTTTCCCCCTTTCTACTCTTCTCCCATTGAGGTTATTTTGCAATTTCGGTGTTGAATTCAAAATGTTTGTTTAGGGTCCTTACTTGTTACAACTTCGCCAGGTGTCATGTCCAGCTGTAACTTGGGCGTCGATTGGGAAGCGGTTCGGTCCGGTATCTCAATTTCGGACTCGAGACAATTCCCCTGTATTTGTCTCGTCTCCCCAGCCATATTGCAACCCGAATGGGCCTCCCTGAAATTAGGGGTTTGAGCTGGAATTGTGGGCCCGCTTGCCTGGGCTAAGCTTGCTTTCTAGATAATTAGTTTATTTGTATTTCCCATTGGGCTCAGGAGCGTATGTGTAGGCCCAGCCAGTTGAGAAGGAGGTAAAGAAGGCCCGTCTACCTGAGTTGATGTTGTGTTGGGCCTCACCCCTTGAGTTGGTGAAGAGTTAGGCCCATTTTCCTGGGATATTAATAATAAGTTGGGCCCATCCCATCCTATCTCCGCAGCCGGCCCAAATTCAGTTTTCTCGGTGACTTTTGCGCTCCTCGGCGCGTGGATATCATTAATGGCTGCTGTTAGTGCTGTTTGTGCCTCGATCGTGGATATCGATGTGTTGGTAATTAATTCGGTCGTCCTTGGTTCGTGTGGCGCGTCGGTTTCGATAGGAATGTTCCCCCGTGATTCAGACCTAAGGATCCCAACCGACGCCGACATGGCGTCATCTCTGGTATCAAGGATCGCCTCTCCCGGGCTTTCGGAGCCACCTCCGTCATCTGACCCTGATGAATCCGACCCATCCGAGGAGGATTCATAATCACTTGATTCTGAGACGTCACATGAGCAGTTTGTTTCTTCGACCACGTGCATGGAGAAGGATACTCCGTCAATATTCATTGAGAATTTTCTGTTGATACTTGTCATGCCTGTTGACACTTGTAGTCTAGCAAACTCGAATTGGTTTTTGTTTGCAGTTGGACTATCCAATTGCATAAGCACTCCCACCCTAGCGCATAGAATGGAAAAAAATATGTAGGACCAAGCGTGTAGGGGTATCCCGTACCACCTTGTCCAAACACTTCGATGTTGATTCACATCAATGTTTCTCCACGGGTTGATCCAATCAAACCAAAATGTTGACCATTCATCGAAGCCGTCTAAATAGGTTCTAGTGTGTTGGTCGTCCGAGCTCTGTAACAATACCAATTGTCCTCCCATAGGCCTTATCTTAAGCTTACCTTAACACTCCCCTTGTATCTCCTCTCCGTGGTCAGTCCAATTGAATTCCCTTTTCATACAGCCTGTGAAGCATCCTCCCAGCCTCTCAGTTTCTGCATCTAGGGTTTTGAAATGAGTCAGGCCTATGCTGAGACGAATATCCGGTTCTGCCTCTTCATGGTGGTTTCCTTGTGTTTTTTGGGAAGGGACCCTCCTGCTGTTTTTCACAGTCTCCGCGTAGGATAGCTCCCTTGTACGACTGTTGTGATTAATCTGGTACTGCCTGGTCGTTTTTTCCTTCATTTTGCCCTCCTTTCTGTCAGAATCCTTTCTATATAACTTTGGGATGTATGCCCTCAGTTTATAGCTATCAATCCAAATGTTCATTTTGTTCAAGAACCACTCTTCGTGGTTCCTCAGGAAACGCACGAAACCAAAGAACTTTCCTTCCCTGTCCCTTCTCCTTGGGCAGAAAATATCCCTGATTTCTCCAATGGTGCTAAGGAGCCTAACCAGAGTATCTTCCTTGCAGTTTTCCGGGTAGTTTTTGAAGAAGAACGTTACGACTTCCTCCTTGGCCCTGTCGGCTGAAGCTCCGCCGAAGATTCGTGGTGTCCTCTCCTGATGCCGCCTGTATTTATCACGATCCGATCTATCTACTGGGTACCTAGGGGCTCTAAGGTTCGACCTAAGGTAGGGAGTGTACTGCCTCACCGGTTTGCGCTCGCGAAAAACGTGGTGGTCGGAAGCTACCCTCCTCCCTCTCTCTCTCCTCACCTCTCTCCACTCTCCGCTCTCCATATTCTGTTTTTTCTTTAATTTAAATTGCACAAAGTTCACTCTTACGATGCCTTCTTTTCAAAAAGTGATTTTTTTTGTAAAAACATCAAGAGTGTTGCGTCAAAAAGTAACGTCCACAGATATGAAATCCTCCCGCAGGGATTGGGATAATTACGGGCTTATGTCGTCACTTTCCTTGCAAACTTTACCACGAACGATTCTCCTTCCAGCTTCTTAAAGGCCTGCAAAAACACGCCGGAAGGGATTCCGGCGCGGAATCTCCGACGCTCAAGTCAGATCTTTTTCAATATAAATCATAGAGGAATTTCCTTGTGATTCAAGGGAAATTCTCGCAATGGTGGTGTTTTTATGTCAATTCAGTGTATCTTGTGTATAGTCTCCTTAATAAAGTTAAAAGAATCAATGTAATGTAAAAACGTACCTCCTAAAATGGAAACCCACATGCTTATATACTTCTCCTGATTTCGTCGGAGAGAGGGAGACTCACTCTCCCTATTTTTCCTCCATTATCCCGAAAGACCCGGTCCTTCCTTGGACTGGCCCTATCTTCTTGCTTTGACTCCTCTTTAGACTTTACCTATCAGAAACGGATCTTAAGCCCTTTCTCCATGGACTGGGATATCCGGCCCAAGGGCCACCAAGCCTCAAATATAGGCCCAAGGCCCAGTTACCCCTGTTTCTCTCTTTGGGCTTAGGGGTGTATTAATCCCCTTTATCAAACGCTTATTTATAACAAGACGGATTTAATTCATCTTTTATCCACGTGTCGTCATCTCCGAGGGCGACATATTTTGTCCGCATCAACTACCCCCCCTACTCTCGTAAAAAGTGTTCACAATTTTTAGGAGAGTAAGAAAAGGAGATAAGATGAATTTTAAGAAAAATATTTCCTTCCTTTGATTACTTTCAATTCACAGCTTTACTAGAGCATAATATACCCACCCCTCAATAATAATGACTTTTCTGATTCTCCACTTTAATTTGATTTCGAACTCCTCACTTGCTTTTACTCTGTATGTCTGTAGAGAACTAGACATCCGGCCGCCATTTCTTTTTCACGCGCTTTCTCACTGGGCGTCACTTATAACTTTTCTCGTTCTTTCCCCCGCTTTTACTCCTTCATCATAACTTCCCCAATTCAAAATCCCTCTTACTTCGTAAACCCTCCTTTTTTACAAGCATTATCCATTTCCTTAACCTCCATCCTCACATCTCCCTTTTGTTCTCCGCGATTAACTACTTTTCCGCACGTTCGCCGGCCACGCCGTTGCATTCGAAAGGTGCCTTCGTCTCAGGTACCTCCATCCTCACATCTCCCTTTTGTCTTCATGTCGTCCTTTTCTCAAACCTCGTCTGGTTCGACTCCCATGGAAAGCTCCGCTTCTTTCTCCAATTCGCTTTCTTCGTGGAAAAGCACCATGAGGGTGTCCAGGAGTGGAAGGATTACTACTTCTTCGTTACCAGCCCCTCTCCTTGGGAGTTCCCTCATGAAGGGTGGATCTATGAGAATCCTGGGGTGCCCAGTCCCCCTCTCTTAGTTTGTTCCTCTCTTAACTTGGATATAATGAAAAACTTGAATAAACATGTACTTACTCATGGATATTTTGACGTAATGAGCATATGTTGGTCCCTGAACGAGTAGTGAATGGGATTAAAGGCTAGAGGGGAGGGGTTAATAGACTTTAAAACTTTTTCAATCAAAGTTAGGAACCTCTTCTGATTTCTATGTCACTTGGACTACAGGTCTGCTGGTCCAGATGACATAGTGATCTGATGGAGAGGTTTATATGCGGAAGTGAGTAGGCCTGTTTATTTAGACTCGTTCAGAAGTTCTTTTGAAATAACCAATTTGTTAACTTAGTGAAATACTCAGCTGATGTTGGTTTTGAAAGATATGGCATTGTTTAAAGATATTAGAAAACACAATATGCACTATGTAAAGATATGAATAAGAAATAAAGTAAAGTGCAGAATGTAAATGACACCATATTTATAGTGGTTCGGATATACGTTCCTACGTCCACTCACACGTCCTAACGTGATGTTTAATCCCTTTAATTTATCGAAAATTACAAGGGCTTGTCCTTTATAGTCCCAAGGGTAGGACTTTGAGATTTGAGCAGTCCTAACTGCTACGGTCTCCACAAGTGATTGGAAGCACTTGCACTTTTACAGGGGTTTAAAAACTTAACCTTATGGTGGGGGTTTTGGGTTTTTTGAATGGATCCAACTAATGGTTTAAGTTTATAAATTGCTTAACCACTATGCCTAAATAAAATGATTTACAATATGTGTAGGATTCAGGTTCTTTGGTTGGATAGGAAATAACTTAAGAGCTAGAAGGGTGTTCTAATAATTTCTGGGCTCTTTGAGAACTCTCAACAAAGTACTGCTTTCTGTTTGCTTGCTTGTTTAGCTTTTGTGAATTCTCGCGTTGTGTTTCCGTGTCTAGTTATTTCTCATCCGCTTGTATTTATAGGGGAGGATTGCTGCAACTAGCTGTTGGAGTTGACTAGACGTTGGGCAATCTTTCCATGTTTGGTTGATTCCTTGATTCCAGTCGCTTGATTGCTTCAATTCTGGGATCGTGTCAATCTTGTAAGTATGGTAAGTCTTCGTTTGAATTGCAAGATGACTTTGGAATCAGCCGAGTCCTGGGTGAGCTTCTAGTCTTCTGGTCTTCACTCGTCTGGCCATATGTCTTCTGTCTTCTGATATCAGATGAGTATCACTCTTCTAATCTGGCAATTGTTTGAGTGGACTTAGGCCATCTTCAACTTTGACTCCATCAGTTAAGTAGGTATATAAGCACCTTACTTATCTGGTCTTCAAGGATCTTCTAGTCTTCATGCCTTCTACTCTTCTTTTCTTGAGGTTGTGCATGTAAGCAGATACTGTGCTGATCAGTTGAGATCAATACAGCTGATCACACAAGACTAGTCTAAGTTGTTCTATACAAAGTCATATGATCCTATTACATTTATAAACTCTAAGTGTTTTGGCCATCAAAACTATTCCAACATCAAGTGGGGCTTTGGGTGATTCTATATCCCAACAATTTCCCCCTTTTTGATGAAGCCAAAACTATACTGATAAATGCTCTTGATGAATGAGATAAGAGTTTATAAAGAAAAGTTTTCTGATGAAGACAATGAGAGATTGTCTTTTAAGTAAAAAGAACTAATACTTGAATAGCATATATGGAGTTTTACAGATTACAAGTGTTGGTCTCTTTGAACTTTCTTAAGTAGTCTTCATCAGGTCTTCAGAGGTTTAGATCCGGAAGGCAAGGTACAGACGAACGCGAACATCTTCCATGTGTTGTAGGTCTGTAACATTTTCTTCAATATAAATGTTCTCCAGAATCCGTTTGACTTCTATCATGTTTGTTCTTCCAGATCCCAAAGTAGGTGCATCCCATTTAGGTTCTTCAGGAGTTAGGATTCTGCAGCCGAGCTCTTTGGCTATCTTGTCTACTTCTGTCCAGAACACTTGGTCTTCAATTTCCATGAACTGGGAGAATTGAAGGAATTCTTCTTCATAAGTAGAGAGAGGACCAAATTTTCTTACTATGTGGTGTTGAATCTGCCATTTCTTCTTTAGAGGGTACCACATATCTAGCTCATCTGGAAGAATCAACATATCCACATATGTGCTGTCAGTTACTTGAGCACTCTCTTATTTCTCTTTATCTTTCAGTGCTTTCCTGAGTTTGGCCACCTTTCACTCAAATTTAGCCTTGAGAGCCTTCTCATCCTTGATGTTGGTCCCTGAACGAGTAGTGAATGGGATTAAAGTCTAGAGGGGAGGGGTGAATAGACTTTAAAACTTTTTCAAGAGAGTTGGTGAACCTCTTCTGATTGCTATGTCAACTGGACTGCAAGTCTGCTGGTCCAGATGACTATAGTGATCTGAATGAAGAGATTAAATGCGGAATTATGGTTGGCCTTGTTTAGACTCGTTCTTTTGTTTCTTGTGAAAGTGTTAACTTGTTTTTACTTAATGAAAGTACTCAGCTGATGCTGGTTTGAAAGTTGTGGCCTTAGTTGAAGGATGTTGAAAACACAGTATGCACTATATAGAATAAATGTAGAGACAGAAATGTAAAGTGCAGAAAGATAAATAACACCAGGTTTATAGTGGTTCGGATATACGATCCTACGTCCACTCTCACGTCCTAACGTGATGTTTAATCCCTTTAATTTACCACAAATTACAAGGGTCTTGACCTTTATAGTCCCAAGGATATGACTTTGAGATCTGAGCCGTCCTAACAGCTACGGTCTCCACAAGTGATTGTAAGCACTTGCACTTTGAGGGGTTCAAAAACTTTAACCTTTCGGTGAGGGTTTGGGGTTTTTGAAGTGTATCCAACTAATGGTTCAAGCTTATAAATTGCTTAACCACTTTGCCTAAAACAATTGATATACAATATGAACAGGTTTCAGGTTCTTATAGGTTGGATAGAAATCACTTAAGAGCTAAAAGTATTCTAAGGCTTTCTGGGCTCTTGGAGAATTCTTAGAACAGTATGGCTTTAGCTTGATTGCTTGTTTTGCTTGTTGAATTCTCTGTGTGATCTCGTACATGTGATTTCTCATCCTCTTGTATTTATAATGGTGATTGCTTGCAACTAGCCGTTGGAGTTGACTAGCCGTTGGGGCAATCTTTCCATATTGGCTTGATTCCTTGATTCCAGCTGCTTGATTGCTCCAATCCTGGGATCATGTCAATCTTCTAAATAAGGTATGTCTTCATTTGAATTGCAAGATGACTTTGGGAATCAGCCGAGTCCTGGAAGAATACATTGTCTTCTGATCTGTACTGCTAGTCTTCTAACTGCTCTTCTGGCCTTAGGTCTTCAGTCTTCTGTTATCAGTCAAGTTGCACTCGTCTGATCTGTGGATTATTTGTGCTGCTTTAGGTCATCTTCAATCTTGGACTCCATCAGTTAAGTATGTATACAAGCACCTAACTTAACTGGTCTTCAAGGATCTTCTAGTCTTCATGTCTTCTACTCTTCTCATCTCGAGGAAGCGCATGTAAGCCGGGACTGTGCTAATTAGCTGATATACATACAGTTGATTGCACAAGACTAGTCTAAGCTGTTCTATACAAGTCAGCTGATCCTATTACATTTATAAACTCTAAGTGTTTTGGCCATCAAAACTATTCTAACATCAAGTGGGGCTTAGGGTGAATTTTCATCCCAACAATTTCCCCCTTTTTGATGAAGCCAAAACTATAATTGATAAATGCTCTTAGTAAATAAGATAAGAGTTTATAAACTTCATAAAAACTGAAGTATCTGATGAAGACAATGAGAGTTTGTCTTGAAAGCAAAGAGAACTAAACTTGATTATAAATAGAGCTTTTACAGATTACAAGTGATAGTTTCTTTAAAGCTTTGAAAGTGGTCTTCATCAGGTCTTCTGTTCTTCAGATGCGGAAGGCAAGGTACAGACGAGTTCGAACTTCTTCCATGTGCTGCAGGTCTGTAACATTCTCCTCTTCATAGATTTTCTCTAGAATCCTTTTGACTTCAATCCAGTCTGTCCTTCCGGAGCTCAGAGTGGGAGGATCCCATTTAGGTTCTTCTGGAGTTAGGATTCTGTAGTTGTCAAGTTCTTTGGCTGTCTTGACTACTTCTTTCCAGAACTCTTGATCTTCAATGTTCATGAACTGATTGAACTGGAAGAATTCATCTTCATAGGTTGGGAGAGGACAAAATTTTCTTACTATGTGGTGTTGAATTTGCCACTTCTTCTTCAGGGGATACCATCATGGTAGCTCATCTTGAAGGGCTAAATAATCCACATAATTGCTATCAAACACCAGGACCTTATCTTTCTGTGCCAGAGCATTTTCTTTCAATGCTTTGTCCTTGAGAGATTTCCTGAGTTTGGCTATTTTCCTATCAAATTTGGCTTTGACTACTTTCGCATCTTTTAGCTTCTTTTGCTTAAGCTCTTGAGCTTCAAGATTTTTTCTTTTCTTCAGCTCTAAAGCCTCTTTCTCTTCTGCAGTAGGCTCTGCTGGAGCTGACTTCTTGCTTGACTGAGCTTGCTCATCTGCCTTTCTTTTCCTTGTTATCCTCTTTTCAGGAACTTGATCTGTAGAGGCAGTGATCTGTAGACTCTTGGCAGGAGCTTGAGTGGGAGCTTGGATGTCTTCTTGAGCAATTTCTTTGCCTTTGCCTTGCCTGCTCTTGATTTTGCTTGATAAACCACCCAAGGTTTCATTCAGCTCATCTTGAGATACTACCATCACAGCTTGCTGTGCAGTAGCCTTCTCTAGAGCCTTTATCAATACATCTTCCCCCTTTTTGGCTTCAGCAAGGGCAGCCGCAAAAGGCTTCATGGCATTCAGAATCTCTACTTTCAGGGTCTGCTGTAGAGCCATGGCATTTACTTTGCCAACATGGGTCAGATGAGTGATGCTGTGGTCTAAGATCTGAGCATGAGAGTTGGTGGAGGAGGCAGCTTCATGTTTAGCTATAAGTGCTTCCAATTTGGTTGCTGTCTCCTGCAGCTGAGTCTGGAGCTTCTCATTCTCTGCTATAGCTGATTGGAGAAGAGCTCGTCCTTCAGTAGCTCTTGCTTCAGCATCTTCAATTCTTTTCTTGTAGGTGTTTTCCATGCGGTTGACCTCATTAGAATAGAGTTCAGCAAACTTGGTAGAGGTGTCACCTGCTTTCTTCATAATGGTGGTCAGATACTCACTTATCTGATCGTGAAGTGACTCTCCGAACTTGTCTTCAATGTCAATGATCTGGTCATGAAGACGAGTTCTCTGCTCCTTAACAGCCTTTTCAACATATCGTCCAAGTTGTAGGCCTAAACCTTTCTCAAAATGTAGGTTTATTGCAGCCTTGACCTGTGAGCATATGTCTGCTGTATAGTCAGCTTTTGAAGTAGAAGGCGAGGCAGTGCCTTGAGGCTTTGGATGAATAATCAGGGCTTCGCCTCTTTCTTCAGCTGAAAGGTACTCTTCATTGAGGAAAGTGGTAGTGGCCTTAACCAGGTGGGTCATGATATTGTCTCCTTTATCAATGAAGTGAGTTAGAGTATCCTTAGGCATGAAGTGATCAGGAATAGTGATTACTTCTTTTTCAATCTTAGCTTTGTCAGCTGGTTCAACTGAGTCTTCCGCAGGGACGGATGCAGCTGAGTCATTCACTTTTGCTGTGTCAGCTATCTGCTGACCTGATGTGCCTTCTGGGATAGAGGTATCATCAGTGGGAATTCCTAGAATCCTGTGGCATACTGCTGCAAGGGCCTCTTCTGGCAGCAGCTGAGCAAAAGATTTAACTTGAGCAACTTCTTTCTGCTCCATTTCCCAGTCGAGGAAATTAGCTTTTCCTCCCATTCCCTCCATGACCTCAATAAGGTCATCTACATCATCTCTCCTAAGTTCAATCCAGGTGCAAACTCTGAGAACTTGTTCAAACTGAACTGATTCCTCATCTATACCAGGAATAGTAGATTTGAGCTGGTTTGCTATCTTCATCCTCATTATCTTCTCCCTTGTGCACATAGGATAATGCACCATGCTATACTGAGGTTGAGAGGGGCCTGCTTCATCCAGGTCTGCTGGTGCCAAGTCTTCTGGTGTAGATGGGGTAGTGAGGATAGGGGATTGAGTGGTTGGAATGGTTTCCTCTGCTGTGTGAGTATCAGCAGGGATTTGGGAAGTGATATCTTCTTGATCTTCAGTGGACTGATCATCAGCAGGATTTTGAGTCTGCTGATCTGGGACTATTTCTGCTTGAATATCAGTAGATGGTTGGACATCTGTCATTTGAATATCAGCAGGGGTAGGCAAATGTGGCTCTGGGGTTGTTTGATGTTGAGCTTGTTCCTCTACTGTGTGAGTATCAGCAGGGATTTGGATATCAATGTTTGAGGGCTCAGATAGGGTTGAATCATCAGAAGGGTGGAAGGAAGTAATAGGGGCTATGCTCATGGGAGTAGGGAGCCTGGATTTCTTGGTTTTCTTAGTGAAAGAAGAATTGTTCTTCTTTCTCTTCTGACCCTTCGACAATTTAGAAGGAGTAAAAGTGAGAGAGGGATTAGAGGTACCTGCCTTCTTCACGGGGGAGGCAGTTGGAGTGGCATCTGAATCAGATGGGGAGATGAGTCCTGATCTGATTAGGAATCGTCTTTGTGCTAAGGTCTGATTGTCGTCATCATCATCCTCAGCAGCCTTCTCCTGAGCCTCTTCTTTGGATGGCTCCTCTTCTTCTTCAGCAGAGTTATGAGCAGACTCTTCTGCTTCCTTAACAACATCTTTGGAAGATGCTTCAGCCAACAACTTCCTCTTCTCTTCTTTCAACCTTGCTGCCTTAGCAAGAGCTTCCTTTCTCAAATAATACTTGGAGATGTGGAAGGTCTTATGAGGTCCCATCTTGTACTTCTTTGGGAGAATATCTGGAAGGATGATGCTCAGCTTGTTGACAAAGCTGACTGTAGCTGACACCTTCCATTCCCTCGATTGTAAGTCTAGAGTAACTTTCTTTGCCTCAAGGGCAATTCTATCCAAGAATAACCCTTGCCAGTCTCCATCAATCTGATCCCAGATTGCAGCCATAACTCTCACCTTCAAAGTAGTAACAGCATCATGGCTAAAAGTGTTACCAAGTATCATCTTGCCTGCAATGTCCATCAGGGTTTGAAACTTAGGTTCAAGTTGGGATTTCTTGAGACCGGAGGCATCAATAGCCTTGATTCTTCCATTAGTAAACATTTCCATATACTCCTTTTCTCGACCCATGATGTAGTCGGAGATATTTATCTTCCCCCTCGATAAGCCGAACAATTCCTGAAGAATTTCTCTTGTTACCTTGACTCTGTGTCCACCCATGACACTTTCAACTTGAGATCCCTTCATTACAGCGTTTGCGTAGAAAGCCAGCACATCTTGTTCATAGACGTTTGTTGGTGCTGCTTCCAGAAAGTCACGAAGGTTGAGGTTGATACATCGAAGAAGTATCTCCTTGTCTCTGCTGTATGCTTTCCCTTGAAGAACAGAGCATTCTCGGTGAATATCTTCCCTTCCTTAGACCATTTTGTTGCATCTAGAGTTCCGGTGCTCTTGGTCTTCTCATCGTAAACTTCAATGATTGCCATTCTGAGTATTTGAGTGTAATGGTTTGGAATGCTTAAGAATGTTTGCAGAACGAGAAAGTTTGAGAGCAATTTAGTAATGTGAGCGAAAGGGTTTGGGAGAGATGTTAAGAGGTGTATATATACTCCAGCAATTCTTGATCTAACGGTCAGATTAGATTTTAATGTGGAGTAGTGCCCAAGATTTCCCTTCTTTGATTTCGGGCCATTCCTTAAATTTGCCGGCTGAATTTGCCATTTGGCAACTGTTGATTTGCTGGCAATATGGTAATCAAGTATTAATGACATCATACCAAATATAGCCGTTGTGACTAATTTTGTGGCAAGAATTGATCATCAAGGCCGTTTTCTATAAGTGAATTGCATTCCTTATATAGGCCAATTTCTTTAATTACATCCAGAAATAAATCTAGAATGAATTACATGATCAAAGATAGTCATTATGCTCTAAAAATAAATTCTTCTTATCAGCAGAGTGACGTCTTCTGATTTCATCGAAATGTCTGCTGATTTTCCTTGAAAGTCTTCTGGTCAGCTGAGTTGGTCTTCTGATCAGCTGAGTAGAGGATAGGTGTTTGCTGTAATGATCCAACCTGGATGGATCCTTCCAGCTTTATTGTGAGTGATGATCCAACCTGGTTTGATGGATCTTTCAGCTCCTTCTTTAAACCAAGTGGGACTAGCCTAGATGAAATCCCACTGGCTTAACTGCTCCTCACCATCGGATGTTCCTCATAATCAGATGGGATGTAGCATCTAATGTGTCCTTGTTGAATTTCTTCGCTTCTTTTGAAGAAGAAGAAAAGTTGGAAGAGGCTTCAATGGAGTGTGAAGAGAGGGCCATGGACTTGGTCTTCTTGACACCTTTTGACAAAGTGGTCTTTGATAGCAAGCTCTCCATGTGAAGAGAGGGCCATGGACTTGGTCTTCTTGACACCTTTTGACAAAGTGGTCTTTGATAGCAAGCTCTCCATGTAGAACTTCCCCCTGGAGAAGAAGCTCTGCTTGCTGGCTACTTTGTCCTCTGCATCTCTTCTTCCTTTAGTTTTCAACAAGAACGTCTCTTCTTTCTTTAGTTTTCATAGGCATACTTATGTTGGATAACCCAAGTATGCTGATCTGCATCATCTTCATCTTCTGGACAAATCTTCATCTCCTTCACCCAAGACCTTGGTTGAGGGATGATCTCCATTCCATCTCTTCTCTCGATTATCTCCATACCTGAAACAAGAATAATAGTTAGTGATTTATGTTCTTAGGTGTTCTCATAACTTCCTCCTTTTATAGAGGTAGAAATGAGGTAATGGAGCATAAGATGACAAGTACTATAGAGTTGATAGGTCTGAATTTCTGAAAAGCTATTTCTTAAGATCAACAATGAGATTCTTGATCCAAGGGTTTACATTTAAAGAGATTCAGACTCTATCTTATGGAATGCAGAATTTATAAATTTTTGAACAAGAGTTATTTGGAGTCCGTACAGTGCATGTATACTGTTGAGTCGGTCAGGATGGTGTATTAATCCAACCAAGTATGACTCACTAATATACTATATACTTGTATAGTGATAAAGTATTTTATGAAGAATAGTTTATTACTATACATGGATATACATTGCCTAAGTATAGATTACCATTTAACTCTATTCAAATCTTCTGAATGTAAGTATATGATGCAATGCAGATTATAGAGTATTTCATCAATGTTTCTTAAGGTATCATTGATTCCCCCTTGATTAGATGACTCTATGTTTTCCCTCAGCTTTATTTGTCTTCATCGGGAATAACTTACCTGAAGATGAGGGTGTCTATTCACCTCATCTGATCCTCCTAGTCTGCTGCAATTGTATCAACTGAGGTCTTCAGCTGATCTTGTGCTCTTCATGTGCTTGGATCCAAGAGTCCTAAGCTATAGCATAGGGTCTTGAATCTTTCTTCAGCTAGGGGCTTAGTCAAGATGTCTGCTCTTTGGATATCTGTGTGAATTTTCTCCATCTTGATGTCCTTCTTTTCAATGGTGTCGAATGTCGACATGCTTGCACCTTGTGTCTAGGACTGGATTTTGAGTGATGGCAATGGCACTGCTGCTATCACAATAGATAAGGACTTCTCTTGCTTCTATATTGTAATCTTTGAGTTGTTGAACTAGCCAGAGCAGTTGACTGCAACAACTTCCAGCTGCCATATATTCTGCTTCAGTGGTGGAGGTTGCAACTGAAGTTTTCTTCTTTGAGAACCATGATATCAACTTGGTGCCTAGGAATTGACAGGTTCCAGATGTAGATTTCCTATCAATTCTACATCCTCCATAGTCTGAGTCAGAATAACCACTCAATTCTAGATTGTCATCAGCAGGGTACCATAGTCCTAGATTGACTGTTCCTTTTAGGTACTTGAGAATTTTCCTTGCTGCTTCTAGATGACTTTGCTTTGGGTTTGCTTGAAACCTAGCACATACTCCTACAGCAAATGTTATGTCTGGTCTGCTAGCTGTAAGATATAGTAGAGATCCAATAAGTGCTCTATATTCAGCTTGATCAACTGCCTTTCCAGACTCATCTGGTTCCATTTTGAAAGATGTCATCATTGGAATCCTTGCAGTCTTGCTTTGTAGAGCTTTGAATCTTTCCAATAGGCTTTTGGTGTACTTGGACTGATTGATGAAGATCCCTTCTGAACTCTGTTTGACTTGAAGTCCTAGGAAATAATTCATCTCACCCATCATACTCATTTCGAATTTTCCTTGCATAAGTTCAGAGAACTTCTTGCACATATCTTGATTGGGTGATCCAAATATAATGTCATCTACATATATTTGTACCATTAGAATGTCTTCTCCTTCTTGTATTCTGAAAAGTGTTCTGTCAACTTTGCCTTTTGTGTAACCATTGTCAAGTTGGAATTGTGACAATGTGTCATACCAGGCTCTGGGAGCTTGCTTCAGACCATAGAGAGCCTTCTTCAGACGATATACTTGATCTCCTTTTTCAAATCCTGGAGGCTGCTCTACATACACTTCTTCTACCAGAATACCATTCAGAAAAGCACTCTTAACGTCCATTTGATATACCTTGAAGCCCATATATGATGCATAAGCTAGAAACAGTCGAATGGCTTCTAATCTGGCTACTGGAGCAAAGGTTTCATCATAGTCAATTCCTTCAGATTGTGAATATCCTTTTGCAACTAGCCTTGCTTTATTTCTAGTTATCACATCATTTTCGTCCTTTTTATTTTTGAATACCCACTTTGTTCCTACTACATTGTGGTTTTCAGGACGATCTACCAATTCCCATACTTCATTTCTTTCGAATTGGTTTAGTTCTTCTTGCATAGCAGTGATCCAATTGCTATTTGTCATTGCTTCTTCTATGTCAGCTGGTTCAATGTTGGACAAGAAAGCACACCAGCAGAACATAGATGATTGGGGATTCTGATTCAGTTGATTTCTGGTCTTGACACCTGAGTCTGCTCCTCCTAAGATGAGGTTTGATGGATGGTTGTTTCTCCATGCATGTCTTACAGGAGTATCTGCATTAGATGAGCTTGGATTCTCATCTGTTCTAGTTCCATCAGGAGGGTTGGCTTGATTAGGTCGATCATCATCTGTATCTTGTGTGTCAAAGAGATCATTCCCCCTTGCATTTGGAATTGTTGCATCTTGATTATGGACAGCTTGCTCAGCTTGAGTTTGAGATCTAGTGTTTGGTCTGTGTGGTTTATCCTACTCTGGTTCTTCAGAAAATGGTTCATTGACTTCAATAAACTCATCAGAACTGGTTTTGATCACTAGTTTCTTCATCTGATCTACAACTGAGTCTGTTTCTACTGCACTCTTTTCACAAGATTCATCAAAAACAACACGAGGTGTTTCTTCCACAAGAAGGGTTCGTTTGTTGAATACTCTAAATGCTTTGCTAGTTGAGGAGTATCCCAAGAATATCCCCTCATCAGCTTTGGCATCAAAAGCATTCAACTTACTTTTCCCATTGTTGTGAATGAAACACTTACAACCAAATATATGAAAGTAAGATACTCTAGGTTTTCTTCCTTTCCACAGTTCATATGGGGTTTTCTCATGGATTATGTGAATACCTGACCTGTTTTGAGTATGACAAGCTGTGTTGATAGCTTCTGCCCAAAGCTTCTTAGGAGTGGAGAATTCAGCAAGGATTGTTCTTGCAGCTTCTTTGAGCGTTCTGACTCTTCTTTCAGCTACACCATTCTGTTGTGGTGTTCTTGCTGCACTTGTCTCATGCTGAATACCATTAGAAGTACAATATGCAATAATATAAGAGTTAATAAATTCAGTGCCTTTGTCACTTCTAATTTTCACAATAGGTTCTCCTTTCTCTACTTGGATCCTCTTTAATAGTTCAGGAAGCTTCTGCTGAGTTTCACTCTTCTTGTATAAGAAGATAACCCAAGTAAACTTGGAGTAGTCATCTACAACAATAAGAGTGTACTTCCTCACTTTTAGTGTGGTTGGAGTGATTGGTCCAAAGAGATCCATGTGGAGCAATTCAAGAACTCTGCTGGTTGATGCTGTCTTCTTGGTCTTGAAGGAGACCTTTGTTTGCTTTCCTTGTTGACATGCATCACACACTTGATCTTTACAGTAGAGTTCATTAGGCAGACCATCAACTAAGGATTCCCTTGCTAACTTGTTCATAGTCTTAAAGTTCAGATGACTGAGGCGTTTGTGCCATAGCCAGCTGACATCTTTAGGGCTCTTCACAAGCAGGCATGTATCCTTAGGACAGCTGTTCCAATTTGCAAGATACATACTTGCTTTTCTAGATCCTTTCTCTTCTGTGTAGTTGGTCAGCAGGTCTTTGGTTCTAGTCTTATGAGTTGAGCATCCACTATCTATGTACCATATCTCTCCCGCTAGACCTCCTTTTCTGTATAGGTCCCTCCTTTCCTGCAAGAAGGTTTAAGTCTTAGGTACCCATTTTGTCTTGGGTCCTTGGGTGTTAGTATTACCCTTGGGAACCCACATATACATTGGTCGTTTGAACAACCTTGAACACTTGAGTTGTTTCCCTCGGGCATCACAGAACCAAATCTTACATTATCACTCCAACCACACTAACAGTAATAGTCAAATGGTTTCCCTTTAT
Source organism: Galeopsis tetrahit (assembly GCA_963675135.1). Lineage (NCBI taxonomy): Eukaryota > Viridiplantae > Streptophyta > Magnoliopsida > Lamiales > Lamiaceae > Galeopsis > Galeopsis tetrahit. Next base: position 41,001,066 of record OY776122.1, read on the forward strand.
AGGAGTGTACATACATTATCTTTTGACTAGTTACATTCGGCCTGGGTGCATTAATTGGTCGATGCACACGATTATATGGACCATACTCCTCTGTTCTCATGATATCATAAGAGATAGGGGGTGCAAAGAGAACAAATTTGTGTGAAGAAGATTTCTTCTTCTTGGCTGGAGCAGCATACAGCTGAGATTGTCTCAGACGAGATGGTCTAGGCTGTTTGCTGTTCCTCTGTACAGGTTTGGGGTTAACATTTCTTTTACCGTTTTTGGTGTTGGAATAGTTAGCCTTAGTTGGTACAGATGCCTTTTGGTTCATATTAGGTTCATTGTGTTTAGAACACTCACCCTGTTCATGTGTCTGAGTAGTGCACTTGTTAGGTGTACTACCCCCAGCTGGAGAGGATGAAGGGATGTTGATCTATAATATTCAGAGATACTTTCAATAGTAGTCGAGGCTTTATTGAACTCTGATATCTTTTGATTTAGGCATTCTTTCTCCTTTTCTAAGAGCTTGTGTGCTTGGAAGAGGTCATCGAACTTAGATTGTAGTATACGAAATTCCTTGGTTTCTAAGGCTTGAGTTTCTAACATCCCTTCATACAACTGAGTTGTTGTGGTATTTTCTTCCTTAAGAAGTTCCACTTCTTTGGTCAATCTTTCATTCATTGTGACTAACTCAGGGGTGTTATCAAACTTAACCTTTTTCAACCTAGCAATTTCTTTCCTTAAATCCTTATTCTCCTCTTCCACTTCTATAAAAGCTCTAGTGGCAATATCCAGATCACCTTTTACCTTTCTTAACGATCGATAATAGGTGTCTTCTGATTCGCCTTCAGATGAATTTATATCATCTGTTTGTGAGAAAATAGGTGAATGGAAAGTAGTAGTGTAGGAATTTACCTCATTTTCTCCTATGGCCATGATAGCTAGATCATCTGAATCATCTGAGTAGATTTGACAGTCTGGTGATGTAGGAAGTTCATCACTTTGATATTCAGATTCTTCAGTCACCATTGCTTGCTTATCTGAATTTCTTCTGTCTCTTCTTGGCCTTCTTTCTTCTTTGTCATCCAGCTCAGGGCATTCATAGACATAATGTCCTGGTTTGCGACAATTGAAGCATGCTCCAGGTTTTTGATTTGAACTGCCTTTCCTTGGAGGAGTGGCATCTCTTCTTCTGGAGCCTCGGCTGTCAGATGACTCCATATCCTTTCTAGGATACCTTTCTGGTGTTCTTTCTCTGGAGCCTCTAGAGGGTGAACTGGCTCTTCTATCTTTGTAGTTTCTATAGAATTTTCTATATTTGTTGTTGAGAGTGTTCATCCTTTCGAATCTTTTGATCATAAGGGCCATTTGCTCTTTCAGACTCATGTCTGATCCTTCAAAGTCTTCTGTTTTCAGAGAGGTCTTGCCAGATGAGGTGCTTGCAGCTTTTGTATTTGCTGCCTTGAAAGCTACAGTCTTGGAAGTAGATGGGGTTGCAGTAGGTTCATCACTTCCTGAGTTTTCTTCTCTTTCAAGATCATATTCATGAGCTTTTAGGTTCTGAAATAGAGTCTGTGCAGACCACTCCTTGATATCTTGAGTATCTTTGATGATGGTCTTCTTGAGTCTCCATTTCTTGGTTAGAGAGTCTAAGATCTTTAGATTTTTCTCTCTATTTGTATATTTCTTGCCCAGAGATTCTATCTCATTGATGATCTTGGTAAATCTATTGTCTAGTTGATCAATAGACTCTTCTGGTTGCATCTTGAAGTGTTCAAACTTCTTGACTGCTGTTGTCAGCTTGCTCTCCTTGATCAGCTCAGTTCCTTCACAGAGGAGTGCTAGAGCATCCCACATATCCTTAGCTGTTTCACAATTGATTACTTTTGCAATGTACTCATTTGGAAGAGTTTGCATGATGTAATCTTGAGCAATGCTGTCACGATTTGACTGCTTCATTTCTTCTGGAGTGAGGTCCTTCATCGGCTTGGGGGCAAGTTCTCCAACTGGAACTTCTAGATCACCATTTGCAGTGTTGACTACCATGATGGTGATTAGGCCTTCAGTGATTACTGACCACATCTTGTAGTGGACTGATGTGAGATTCTTCCTCATCCTGATCTTCCAGTAATCATAATCCTCCACTGAAAACTTAGGCAACTTACGCATATTAGCACTCATGCTGTATTAGTTTTCAAAAACAAGTTTTTTAAAAGATCTGTTCAAGAGGACTACAGAAAGACTCCCTCAAGTCTTCTGATAATCTAGAGACAGTAGTCCGTTAGAACCACTGCTCTGATACCACTTATTGGTCCCTGAACGAGTACTGAATGGGATTAAAGTCTAGAGGGGAGGGGTGAATAGACTTTAAAACTTTTTCAAAAGAGTTGGTGAACCTCTTCTGATTGCTATGTCAACTGGAATGCAAGTCTGCTGGTCCAGATGACTATAGTGATCTGAATGAAGAGATTACATGCGGAATTATGGTAGGCCTTGTTTAGACTCGTTCTTTTGTTTCTTGTGAAAGTGTTAACTTGTTTTTACTTAATGAAAGTACTCAGCTGATGCTGGTTTGAAAGTTGTGGCCTTAGTTGAAGGATGTTGAAAACACAGTATGCACTATATATAATAAATGTAGAGACAGAAATGTAAAGTGCAGAAAGATAAATAACACCAGGTTTATAGTGGTTCGGATATACGATCCTACGTCCACTCTCACGTCCTAACGTGATGTTTAATCCCTTTAATTTACCACAAATTACAAGAGTCTTGACCTTTATAGTCCCAAGGATAGGACTTTGAGATCTGAGCCGTCCTAACAGCTACGGTCTGCACAAGTGATTGTAAGCACTTGCACTTTGAGGGGTTCAAAAACATTAACCTTTCGGTGAGGGTTTGGGGTTTTTGAAGTGTATCCAACTAATGGTTCAAGCTTATAAATCGCTTAACCACTTTGCCTAAAATAATTGATATACAATATGAACAGGTTTCAGGTTCTTATAGGTTGGATAGAAATCACTTAAGAGCTAAAAGTATTCTAAGGCTTTCTGGGCTCTTGGAGAATTCTTAGAACAGTATGGCTTTAGCTTGATTGCTTATTTTGCTTGTTGAATTCTCTGTGTGATCTCGTACATGTGATTTCTCATCCTCTTGTATTTATAAAGGTGATTGCTTGCAACTAGCCGTTGGAGTTGACTAGCCGTTGGGGCAATCTTTCCATATTGGCTTGATTCCTTGATTCCAGCTGCTTGATTGCTCCAATCGTGGGATCATGTCAATCTTCTAAATAAAGTAGGTCTTCATTTGAATTGCAAGATGACTTTGGGAATCAGCCGAGTCCTGGAAGAATACATAGTCTTCTGATCTGTACTGCTAGTCTTCTGACTGCTCTTCTGGCTTTAGGTCTTCTGTCTTCTGTTATCAGTCGAGTAGCACTCGTTTGATCTGTGGATTATTTGTGCTGCTTTAGGCCATCTTCAATCTTGGACTCCATCAGTTAAGTAGGTATACAAGCACCTAACTTAACTGGTCTTCAAGGATCTTCTAGTCTTCATGTCTTCTACTCTTCTCATCTTGAGGAAGCGCATGTAAGCCGGGACTGTGCTAATCAGCTGATATACATACAGTTGATTGCACAAGACTAGTCTAAGCTGTTCTATACAAGTCAGCTGATCCTATTACATTTATAAACTCTAAGTGTTTTGGCCATCAAAACTATTCTAACATCAAGTGGGGCTTAGGGTGAATTTTCATCCCAACACTTGAGCTTCTTTTGCTTAAGCTCTTGAGCTTCAAGCATCTTTCTCTTCTTCAGTTCTTGAGCCTCTTTCTCTTCTACAGTAGGCTCTGCTGGAACAGATGCTTTCTCTTCTGTCTTTGCTTTCTCATCTGCCTTACTTTTCCTTGCCATTCTCTTTTCAGCAGTTTGTTCTACTGGTGCAGTTAGTTGCAGATTCTTGGCCGAAACTTGGTTTTCTTCTTGAATAGCTTCTTTGCCTTGTCTGTTCCTGATTTTGGTTTTTAAACCTCCCAAGGTTTCATTTAGGTCGTCTTGAGTTACTACCAGTTCAGCTTGCTGTGCAGTAGACTTCTCCAGAGCTTTTATCAATACATCTTCCCCCTTTTTGGCTTCAGCAAGAGCAGCCGCAAAAGGTTTCATGGCATTCAGAATCTCCACATGTAGAGTCTGCTTAAGGGTCATGGCATTGACTCTGCTTACATGAGTCAGCTGGGAGATGCTGTGCTCTAGAACTTGAGCTTAAGAGTTTGAGGATGTGGCAGCTTCCAGCTTAGTTGTTAGAGTTTCCAGTTTGTCCGCTGTCTCCTTCAGCTGAGTCCGTAGTTTCTCATTTTCCTCAGCAGCTGATTGAAGGAGAGTTTGACCTTGAGTGACTCTTGTGTCAGCATCTTCAAGTCTGGTATTGTAGATGTTCTCCATGCGGTTTATCTCAGATGCATAAAGATCAGCAAACATTTTTGATTTGTCAGCTGACTTTTTCATCTCAGTGTTAAGATAGTCTTCTATCTGATGATGAAGTGCCTCACCAAATTTGTCCTCAACATCTATAATTTGGTTGGTGAGACGAGCTCTCTGCTCCTGGACAGCTTTCTCAACATACCTTGCTAGTTGTATGCCTAATCCTTTCTCAAAATGCAAGTCTATTGCTTCTTTGACCTGAGAGCATATGTCTGCCTTATAGTTAACAGATGAAGTAGAGGTGGTAGCATTACCTTGTGTTTGTGATGGTGAAATTTTAGAATAGACCACCAATGCCTTGCCTCTCTCTTCAGTTGATAGGTACTCTTCATTTAGGAAGCTGGTAGTGGCATGAGCAAGATGGGCAAGAATTCTTCTTCCTTTGTGATCTGGGTGTTCGAAGAAGTGTGAAAGGTCATCCTTAGGCAGGAAGTGAGCTGGAATGGTTAAGACTTCCTTTTCCTTTTCCTCTGTCTCAGCTGGTGCAGCTGAGCCATCTGCCAAATCTTTGTTGGCTACCAGGTGATCTGTTGAGACTTCTGGTACAGAAGGATCCTCAGAGGGGACTCCTAAAATCCTTTTGCATACCCTGGAAAGGGCCTCTAATTGTAGCAGCTCAGTGAATGACTGGACTTGAGCAACCTCTTTCTGCTCCATTTCCCAGTTGAGGAAGTTTGCTTTTTCTCCCATTCCTTCCATGACTTCAAGCAAGTCATCAACCTCATCCCTTCTGAGTTCAATCCAAGTACATACCCTTAGTACTTGCTCAAATTGGATTGACTCCTCATCAATCTCGGATATAGTGGACCTGAGCAGATTGGCTATCTTCATTCTCATAATCTTCTCCCTTGTGCACATTGGATAGTGCACCATGCTATACTGAGACTGAGATTGAGAGGGGTCAACTGGTGCCAGGTCTGCTGGTGCCAGGTCTTTTGGTGCAAGTGAGGTATTGGGATTAGGGGATTGGGTTACTGGGACTTCTATGTCCATCAAGGTTTGAAACTTGAGATCAGGTTGGGATTTCTTAATTCCAGAGGCATTAATAGCCTTGACTCTTCCACCAGTAAACATTTCGATATATTCCTTTTCTCTTCCCATGATGTAGGTAGAGATGTTGATCTTCCCCCTAGGTAGATCAAATAGGTCCTTGAGTACTTCTCGAGTGATGTTGACCCTGTGTCTACCCATTGAACTTTTAACATACGATCCTTTGGACACAACATTTGAATAAAATGCCAGCACATCTTGCTCATAAACATTAGTCGGTGCTGCTTCCAGATATTCACGAAGATTTAGATTGAGACAACGAAGGAGAATCTCCTTGTTCTCAGCAGTGTGTTTGGCCTTGAAAAACAGAGCATTCTCAGTGAATATCTTCCCTTCCTTAGACCACTTTGCTGCATCGAGAGTGCCAGTGATCTTGGTCTTCTCATCATAAATTTCAATGATCCCCATTCTGAGTGTTGGTAGAGATTTTCAGAACGAGAGCGATTGAGTGCGTTTTTTGAGTTTTGAGAACGAAAGGGTTTAAGGAATGTCTTAGGGGTTGTATATATACTCAAACAAATCTCGAATTGTGTATTGATCCAACGGTCAAAAATGATTTTATGAGGGGTAACTCTCAAGAATTCTCTTCTTCGTCTTCAGCCAATTCCATTAATTTTGCCGGCAAAACGTGCCATGTGTCAATTGTCGATTTGTTGGCAAAACTGTAATTGAGTACTAATGACATCACTACCAAAAGTAGCCGTTGAGACTAATTTCAGTAATATGGATCATTCAAGGCCGTTTTCTATAAGTAATATGCATTCCTTATATAGGCCGAAATCCTTAATTACATTCAGAAATAAATCTAGAATGAATTACATGATCAAACAAAATAATCATTAGATTTTTGTTTAATAAGAGTGATCTGATCAGCAGAGTAGGTCTTCTGATTTTCTCGAAAGAGTCTGCTGATATGTCTTGGAAGTCTTCTGGTCAGCTGAGTTGGTCTTCTGATCAGTTGAGTAGGGATTGCTGAGTAAATCTTCTGTGAAAGTTTATCCAACCTAGTTTGGTGGATCTTTCAGCAATTCCCCCTTAATCAAGTGGAATCATCTTAACAATATGTAGCTGATCAGCCTAGATGAAATTCCACTGGCTCAGGTTGCCCTCACCATCAGATGGTCCCTCACCATCATATGGAATGTAGCATCCAATGTGTCCTTGTTGAATTTCTTCGCCTCATCTTCCTTTCTTGTAGGAGGAAGAAGATTGGAAGGTGCTTGAATGAAGTTTGGAGAGAAAGGTAGAGATTGATCTTCTTGTTTTCCTTTGACAAAGTATCCTTTGACAACAAGCTCTCCATGTAGAACTTCCCCCTGGAGAAGAAGCTCTGCTTGTTTGCTACTTTGTCCTTTGCATCTCTCCTTTCTTTTCTTTTCAACAAGAACTTCTCTCCCATCTTTTCTTTTCAGCGCATACATATGTTGAACGAGCTAATTATGCTTGTCAGCATCGTCTCCATCTGCTGGACAGATTTTCATCTCCTTCACCCATGACTTTGGTTGAGGGATGATGTTCATACCTTCTTTTCTTTCGATTTTCTCCATTCCTAAAACAAAGATAAGAGTTAGTGAGTTTGTGTTATTTTAGTGATTCTCATGAATGCCTCCTTTTATAGAGGTAGAGATGAGATGGAGGTGTGCAAGATGACAAAAATGGTGAGTTGATAGGTCTGAATTTCTAAAAAGGTTACTTCTTAAGATCAACAATGAGATTCTTTGATCTAAGGGTTCACATTTAAAGATATTCAGGCTTTATCTTATGGAATGCAGAAATTATATATTTGAGCATGAGTTATTTGAAGTCCGTACTCAATATGTATATTGTTGAGTCTGTGAGGATGGTGTATTAATCCAACCAAGTGTGGCTCAATTGTATACTGTATATATGTATAGTAACAAACCATTTTATGAAGAATAGTTTATTATTATACATGTATATACATTGTTTTGAGTACATTCTTCAACTAACTTTGTTCAACTTGCTTTGGAGATATATATATATATATATTATGAAATGCAGATGATAGAGTATTTTATCAAGGATTCTTAAGGTATCATGAATTCCCCCTTGATTGAATAACTCTACGTTTTCCCTCAGCTTTATTTGTCTTCATTGGGAAAGTACTTACCTGAAGATGAGGGTGTCTATCCACCTCATCTGATTATTTCCTAGTCTGCTGCAATTGTATCAGTTGAGATCTTCTCAGCTGGCCTTATATCTTCATAAACTTGGATCAAGAAGTCCTAAGCTGTAGCATAGGTTCTTGAATCTTTCTTCAGCTAGGGGCTTAGTCAAGATATCTGCTCTTTGGATATCTGTGTGAATTTTCTCCATCTTGATATCCTTCTTTTCAAGATGATCTCTTATAAAGTGATGTCTAATGTCGACATGCTTGCATCTTGTGTGAAGGACAGGATTTTGAGTGATGACAATGGCACTGCTGCTATCACAGTAGATAGGGACTTCTCTTGCTTCTACATTGTAATCTTTTAGTTGTTGGACCAGCCAAAGTAGCTGACTACAACAACTTCCAGCTGCCATGTATTCTGCCTCAATGGTGGAGGTTGCAACAGAGGTTTGCTTCTTTGAGAACCATGAAATCAGCTTGTTGCCTAAAAATTGACAGGTTCCAGAAGTGGACTTCCTATCTATTCTGCATCCACCATAGTCTGAGTCAGAGTATCCACTCAATTCTAGATTGTCATCAGCAGGGTACCATAGTCCTAAGTTGACTGTTCCTTTTAGGTACTTGAGAATCTTCCTTGCTGCTTCTTCTGCAGTAGGCTCTGCTGGAGTTGACTTCTTGCTTGACTTCTGAGCTTGCTCATCTGCTTGCTCATCTGCCTTCCTTTTCCTAGTCATCCTCTTCTCAGGAACTTGTTCTGTAGAGGCAGTGATCTGCAGACTTTTGGCAGTTGCTTGAGTGGGAGCTTGGATGTCTTCTTGAGCAATTTCTTTGCCTTTGCCTTGCTTGCTCTTGATTTTGCTTGATAAACCACCCAAGGTTTCATTCAGCTCATCTTGAGATACTACCATTACAGCTTGTTGTGCAGTAGTCTTCTCTAGAGCTTTTATCAATACATCTTCCCCCTTTTTGGCTTCAGCAAGTGCAGCCGCAAAAGGCTTCATGGCATTCAGAATCTCCACTCTAAGAGTTTGTTGAAGAGCCATGGCATTGACTTTGCCAATATGAGTCAGATGAGTGATGCTATGGTCTAGAATCTGAGCATGAGAGTTGGAGGAGGAGGAAACTTCTAGTTTAGCTGTAAGTGCTTCCAATTTGGTTGCTGTCTCCTTCAGCTGAATCTGAAGTTTTTCATTCTCTGCTGTAGCTGATTGGAGAAGAGCTCGACCTTCAGTAGCTCTTGCTTCAGCATCTTCAATTCTTTTCTTGTAGGTGTTTTCCATGCGGTTGACCTCATTAGTGTAGAGATCAGCAAACCTGGTGGAATAGTCACCTGCCTTCTTCAGAATGCTGGTCAGATACTCACTTATCTGATTGTGAAGTGATTCTCCAAACTTGTCTTCAATGTCAATGATCTGGTCATGAAGACGAGTTCTCTGCTCCTTAACCGCCTTTTCAACATATCTTCCAAGCTGTAGGCCTAAACCCTTTTCAAAGTGTAGGTCTATTACAGCCTTGACCTGTGAGCATATGTCTGCTGTATAGTCAGCTGTTGAAGTAGAAGTTGAGGCAGTACCTTGAGGCTTTGGATGAACAGTCAGGGCTTTGCCTCTTTCTTCAGCTGAAAGGTACTCTTCATTGAGAAATGAGGTAGTGGCCTTAACCAGGTGGGACATGATGGTGTCTCCTTTGTCAATGAAGTGAGTTAGAGTATCCTTAGGCATGAAGTGATCAGGAATAGTGATTACTTCTCTTTCAATCTCGGTTCTGTCAGCTGGTTCAGCTGAGTCTTCCGCAGGAACGGACGCAGCTGAGTCATTCACTTTTGCTGTGTCAGCTGTCTGCTGACCTGATATGCCTTCTGGGATGGAGGCATCATTAGGTGGAATTCCTAGAATTCTGTGGCATACTGCTGTAAAGGCTTCTTCGGGCAGCAGTTGAGCAAAAGATGTAACTTGAGCAACTTCTTTTTGCTCCATTTCCCAGTCGAGGAAATTAGCTTTTCCTCCCATTCCTTCCATGACCTCAATAAGGTCATCCACATCATCTCTCCTGAGTTCAATCCAGGTGCAGATTCTGAGGACTTGTTCAAACTGAACTGATTCCTCATCAATACCAGGAATAGTAGACTTGAGCAGGTTTGCTATCTTCATCCTCATTATCTTCTCCCTTGTGCACATAGGATAGTGTACCATTCTGTACTGAGGTCGAGAGGGACCAGCTTGAGCAAGGTCTGCTGGTGCCATGTCTTCTGGAACAGAAGAAACAATGATGGTAAGAGTTTGAGTATGTGGGGTAGTTTCCTCTGCTGTGTGAGTATCAGCAGGCATTTGGGAAGTGATATGTTCTTGATCTTCAGAGGTCTGTTCATCAGCAAGGTTTTGAGTCTGCTGGTCTGGTATAGTATCTTTATGAAGATTAGTAGAAGGTTGAACCTGTAGATCTTGGATATCTGCTGTGTGAATGTCAGCAGGGGTGTTGGATGGAATCTGAGTTTGATCATTAGAGATCTGTGATTGGGTGTCTGCTGTTTGAACATCAGCAGGGGTAGGCAATAGTGATTCAGGGGTTGTAGTAGGTTGAGCTTGTTCCTCTGCTGTGTGAGTATCAGCAGGGATTTGGATATCAGTGTTTGAGTGTTCAGATGGGTTGGAATCATCAGAGGGGTTGAAGGATGCAATCGGGGCTATTAACATGGGAGTAGGAAGCCTCGATTTCTTGGACTTTTTGTTGAAGGAAGAATTATTCTTCTTTCTCTTCTGACCCTTTGACAATTTAGAAGGAGTAAGAGTGGGAGAGGGTTTAGAGGTACCTGCCTTCTTCAAGGGAGAGGCAGTAGAAGTGGCATCTGAATCAGATGGGGAGATGAGCCCTGATCTGATTAGATATCGTCTTTGTGCTAAGGTCTGATTGTCATCATCATCATCATCCTCAGCAGCCTTCTTCTGAGCCTCTTCTTTGGTTGGCTCCTCTTCTTCTTCAGCAGAGTCATGATCAGACTCTTGTGCTGCCTTCTCAGCCAACAGCTTCCTCTTCTCTTCTTTCAACCTTTCTGCCTCAGCAAGAGCTTCCTTTCTCAAATAATATTTGGAGATGTGAAAGGTCTTATGAGGTCCCATCTTGTACTTCTTTGGTCGAATATCTGGAAGGATGATGCTCAGCTTGTTGACAAAGCTGACTGTAGCTGCTACCTTCCATACCTTCGATTGTAAGTCCAAAGCGACTTTCTTTGCCTCAAGGGCAATTCTTTCTATGAATAGTCCTTGCCAGTCTCCATCGATCTGATCCCAGATTGCAGCCATTACTCGAACCTTTAAAGTAGTAACAGCATCATGACTGAATGTGTTACCAAGTAACATCTTTCCTGCAATATCCATCAAGGTTTGGAATTTTGGGTCAAGTTGGGATTTCTTGAGTCCAATTGCATCAGTAGCCTTGATTTTTCTACCGGTAAACATCTCCATATACTCCTTTTCTCTATTCATGATGTAGTTGGAGATATTTATTTTCCCCCTTGACAGGCCAAACAATTCCTGAAGGATTTCCCTTGTAACCTTGACTTTGTGTCCACCCATGACACTTTCAACATGAGAACCCTTCATCACAGCGTTTGCATAGAATGCCAGTACATCTTGTTCATAAACATTAGTTGGAGCTGCTTCCAGAAAGTCTCTGAGTTTAAGATTGACGCACCGAAGCAATATCTCCTTGTTCTCATCTGTGTGTTTGCCTTTGAAAAACAGAGCATTCTCCGTAAAAATCTTCCCTTCCTTGGACCATTTTGCAGCATCCAAGGTGCCAGTGTTCTTGGTCTTCTCGTCGTAAATTTCAATGATTGCCATAGTAGAGTTTGAGTGTTAGGGTTTGAAGGCTTGAAAGAAATTTGCAGAACGAGAGAGAGTAATGTGATTAATTGAGTAATATGAGCGACAGGGTTTGGAAGAGGTTTTAGGGGTGTGAATATATACTCCAGAAAATTTTGATCTAACGGTCAGATTTGGGTTTAATTTGGAGTAGAGCCCAAGATTTCCTTCTTTGATTTCTTAAATTTTCCGGCTGAATTTGCCATGTGGCAATATTTGATTTGCTGGCAATATGGTACTTGAGTATTAATGACATCATTACCAAAAATAGCCGTTGTGACTAATTTATGGTAAGAATTGATCATCAAGGCCGTTTTCTATAAGAGAATTGCATTCCTTATATAAGCCAATTTGTTTAATTACATTCAGGAATAAATCTAGAATGAATTACATGATCAAGACTAGTCATTATACTCTAAATTGGAGTGATTTGGTCAGCAGAGTGAGGTCTTCTGAGTTCTTCAAGATGTCTGCTGATTTTCTTTGAAAAGTCTTCTGGTCAGTTGAGTTGGTCTTCTGATCAGCTGAGTAGAGGAAACGGTGTTTGCTGTGATGATCCAACCTGGATGGATCCTTCCAGCTTTATTGTGAGTGATGATCCAACCTGGTTTGATGGATCTTTCAGCTCCTTCTTTAAATCAAGTGAGACTAGCCTAGACAAAATCCCACTGATTTAAATGCTTCTCACCATCGGATGTTCCTCATCATCAGATGGGATGTAGCATCTAATGTGCTCTTGTTGAATTTCTTCGCTTCTCTTGAAGGGGAAGGAAGATTGATAGGTGCTTCAATGGAGTCGAAGAGAGGGCCATGGACTCAGCCTTCATGTTCTGTTTAGACACAGTAGCTTTGGATAACAAACTCTCCATGTAGAACTTCCTTCTAGAGAAGAAGCTCTGCTTGCTTGCTACTTTGTCCTCTGCATCTCTTCCTCCTTTAGCTTTCAACAAGAACGTCTCTTCTTCCTTTAGCTTTCATGAGCATACTCATGTTGAGTAAGCCATGTAAATAGATCTGCATCATCTTCATTTTCTGGACAAATCTTCATCTCCTTCACCCAAGATTTTGGTTGAAGAATGATCTCCATTCCATCTCTTCTTTCAATTGTCTCCATTCCTGAAATAAGAATAGTGTTAGATGATTTGTGTTCTTAGGTGTTCTCATAACTCCTCCTTTTATAGGGGTAGAAATGAGGTAGTGGAGAGAAAGATGACAAAACTATAGAGGTGATAGGTCTGAATTTCTGAAAAGTGATTTCTTAAGATCAGCAGTGAGATTCTTGATCCAAGGGTGCACATTTAAGGATATTCAGACTTTATCTACTGGAATGCAGAAATTATAAATTTTGACCATGAGTTATTTGAAATCCGTACAGTGCATGCATACTGTTGAGTCGGTGAGGATGGCGTATTAATCCAGCCAAGTATGACTATGTAGTATACTGTATGCATGTATATGAATAAAGTATTTTATGAAGAATAGTTTATTAATATACATAGTTATACATTGCTTAGAGTAAAGAGATCAAATAACTTTGTTCAGATCTGCTATATGTATGTATATATATACTATGCAATGCAGATTTTAGAGTATTTCATCAAGGATTCTTAAGGTATCATTGATTCCCCCTTGATTAGATAACTCTATGTTTTCCCTCAGCTCTATCTGTCTTCATTGGGAAAGAACTTACCTGAAGATGAGGGTGTCTATTCACCTCATCTGATCCTCCTAGTTTGTTGCAAGATGTATCAGCTGAGGTCTTCAGCTGATCTTGTGCTCTTCATGTGCTTGGGTCCAAGAGTCCTAAGCTATAGCATAGGGTCTTGAATCTTTCTTCAGCTAGGGGCTTAGTCAAGATGTCTGCTCTTTGGATATCTGTGTGAATTTTCTCCATCTTGATGTCCTTCTTTTCAAGGTGGTCTCTTATAAAATGGTGCCAAATGTCGACATGCTTGCACCTTGTGTGGAGGACTGGATTTTGAGTGATGGCAATGGCACTGCTGCTGTCACAAAAGATATGGACTTCTTTTGCCTCTACATTGTAATCTTTGAGTTGTTGAGCTAGCCAGAGTAGCTGACTACAACAACTTCCAGCTGCCATATATTCTGCTTCAGTGGTGGATGTTGCAACTGAGGTTTGTTTCTTAGAGAACCATGATATCAACTTGCTGCCTAGAAATTGACAGGTTCCTGATGTGGATTTCCTATCAATTCTGCATCCTCCATAGTTTGAGTCAGAATAGCCACTTAATTCTAGATTGTCATCAGCAGGGTACCATAGACCTAGGTTGACTGATCCTTTTAGGTACTTGAGAATCTTCCTTGCTGCTTCTAGATGACTTTGCTTTGGGTTTGCTTGAAACCTAGCACATACTCCTACAGCAAATGTTATGTCTGGTCTGCTGGCTGTAAGGTATAGTAGAGATCCAATCAGTGCTCTATGTTCAGCTTGATCAACTGCCTTTCCGGACTCGTCTGGTTCCATTTTGAAAGATGTCATCATAGGAATCCTTGCAGTCTTGCTTTGTAGAGCTTTGAATCTTTCTAGCAGACTCTTGGTATACTTGGACTGGTTGATGAAGATCCCTTCTGGACTCTGCTTGACTTGAAGTCCTAGGAAATAGTTCATCTCACCCATCATGCTCATTTCGAATTTTCCTTGCATAAGTTCAGAGAACTTCTTGCACATTTCTTGATTGGGTGATCCAAATATAATGTCATCTATATATATTTGTACCATTAGAATGTCTTCTCCTTCTTGTATTCTGAAGAGAGTTCTATCAACTTTGCCTTTTGTATATCCATTGTCAAGTAGGAATTGTGACAATGTGTCATACCAAGCTCTAGGGGCTTGTTTTAGACCATAGAGAGCCTTCTTCAGTCGATATACTTGATCACCTTTTTCAAATCCTGGAGGCTGCTCTACATATACTTCTTCTACCAGAATACCATTTAGAAAAGCACTTTTGACGTCCATTTGGTATACTTTGAAGCCCATAAATGATGCATAGGCTAGAAATAGTCGAATGGCTTCTAATCTGGCTACTGGAGCAAAAGTTTCATCGTAGTCAATTCCTTCAGATTGTGAATATCCTTTTGCAACTAGCCTTGCTTTATTTCTAGTTATTACATCATGTTCGTCCTTCTTGTTCTTGAATACCCACTTTGTTCCTATTACATTGTGGTTTTCAGGTCGATCTACCAATTCCCAGACTTCATTTCTTTCGAATTGGTTTAGTTCCTCTTGCATAGCAGTGATCCAATTGCTATCAGTCATTGCTTCTTCTATGTCAGCTGGTTCAATGTTGGAGAGGAAAGCACACCAGCAGAACATAGATGATTGAGAATTCTGATTCAGTTGTCTTCTTGTCTTGACACCTGATTCTGCTCCTCCTAAGATGAGGTTTGATGGATGATTGTTCCTCCATGTATGTCTTATAGGAGTACCTGCATTAGATGGACTTGGATTCTCATCTGTTCTATTGTCATCAGGAGGGTTGACTTGATTTGGTCGATCATCATCTGTATCTTGAGTATCAAAGAGATCATTCCCCCTTGCATTTGGGATTGTTGCATGTTGATTGTGGATAACTTGTTCAGCCTGAGTTTGAGATCTAATGACTGGTCTGTGTGTTTTATCTTCCTCTGGTTCTTCAGGGAATGGTTCATTGACTTCAATAAATTCATCAGACCTCTTCTTGATCACTAGTTTCTTCATCTGTTCTGCAGCTGAGGTTGTTTCTACTGCATTCTTTTCACAAGATTCATCAAAAACAACATGTGGTGTTTCTTCCACAAGAAGGGTGCGTTTGTTGAATACTCTAAATGCTTTGCTAGTTGAGGAGTATCCTAAGAATATCCCCTCATCTGCTTTGGCATCAAAAGCATTCAACTTACTTTTCCCATTGTTGTGAATGAAACACTTACAACCAAATATATGAAAGTAAGATACTCTAGGTTTTCTTCCTTTCCACAGTTCATATGGGGTTTTCTCATGGATTTTGTGAATACCTGACCTGTTTTGAGTGTGACAGGCTGTGTTGATAGCTTCTGCCCAAAGTTTCTTAGGAGTAGAGAATTCAGCAAGGAGTGTTCTTGCAGCTTCTTTGAGTGTTCTGACTCTTCTTTCAGCTACACCATTTTGTTGTGGTGTTCTTGCTGCACTTGTCTCATGCTGAATACCATTAGAAGTACAATATGCAATAATATAAGAGTTAATAAATTCAGTGCCTTTGTCACTTCTAATTTTCACAATAGGTTCTCCTTTCTCTACTTGGATCCTCTTTAACAATTCAGTACCTTTGTCACTTCTAATTTTCACAATAGTTTCACTCTTCTTGTATAAGAAGATAACCCAAGTAAACTTGGAGTAGTCATCTACAACAATAAGGGTGTATTTTCTTCCTGTTAGAGTGGTTGGAGTGATTGGTCCAAAGAGATCCATGTGTAACAGTTCAAGAACTCTGCTGGTTGATGCTGTCTTCTTGGTCTTGAAGGAGACCTTTGTTTGCTTTCCTTGTTGACATGCATCACAGACCTGATCTTTACAGTAGAGTTCATTAGGCAGACCATCAACTAAGGATTCCCTTGCTAACTTGTTCAAAGTCTTAAAGTTCAGATGACTAAGACGTTTGTGCCATAGCCAGCTGACATCTTTAGGGCTTTTCACAAGCAGACATGTATCCTTAGGACAGCTGTTCCAATTTGCAAGATACATACTTCCCTTTCTAGATCCTGTTAGAAGGTTTTGTTTTGTTCTTTTATCACTTATGAGACATTCATCTTTAGAGAATTTAACTGAATAACCAGTGTCACAAAAATGAGAAACAGATAATAGATTAAACTTAAGACCTTCTACATATGATACATCATGTACATCAATGTCACCATTTCTAAGGGTGCCGTATCCTTTTTTGTTACCGTGCGCGTTATCACCAAAGAAGACTTTTGGACCTTTCTTTTCTGTGTAGTTGGCCAGCAGGTCTTTGGTTCCAGTCATATGGGTTGAGCATCCACTATCTATGTACCATATCTCTCCTGCTAGACCTCATTTTCTGTATAGGTCCTTCCTTTCCTGCAAGAAGGATTAAGTCTTAGGTACCCATTTTGTTTTGGGTCCTTGGGTGTTAGTACTACCCTTGGGAACCCACATATACATTGGTCGTTTGAACAACCTTGAGCACTTGAGTTATTTCCCTCGGGCATCACAGAACCAAATCTTACCAGTTAACACCTTAGACTGATCTGATTTGTTGTTTGTGTCAGCTAAGTAATAGTCAAATGGTTTTCCTTTATAGGAGTGAACATACAATATCTTTTGACTAGTTACATTCGGCCTGGGTGCATTAGCTGGTCGATGCACACGATTATATGGACCATACTCTTCTGTTCTCACAATATCATAAGAGATAGGGGGTGCAAAGAGGACAGATTTGTTTGAAGAAGATTTCTTCTTCTTGGCTGGAGCAGCATACAGCTGAGACTGTCTTAGACGAGATGGTCTAGGCTGTTTGCTGTTCCTCTGTATAGGTTTGGGGTTAACTTTTCTTTTACCATTTTTGGTGTTGGAATAGTTAGCCTTAGTTGGTACAGATGCCTTTTGGTTCATATTGAGTTCATTGTGTTTAGAACACTCACCTTGTTCATGTGTCTGAGTAGTTCACTTGTTAGGTGTACTACCCCCAGCTGGAGAGGATGTTGATGGATTAAGTTCATAGCCTAAACCCATCTTATTGCCATTTGATCTATAATATTCAGAGATACTTTCAATAGTAGTCGAGGCTTTATTGAATCCTGATATCTTTTGATCTAGGCATTCCTTCTCCTTTTCTAAGAGCTTGTGTGATTGGAAGAGATCATGGAACTTAGATTGTAGTATACGAAATTCTTTGGTTTCTAAGGCTTGAGTTTCTAACATCCCCTCATACAACTGAGTTGTTGTGGTATTTTCTTCCTTAAGAAGTTCCACTTCTTTGGTCAACCTTTCATTCATGGTGACTAACTCAGGGGTGTTATCAAACTTAACCTTTTTCAACCTAGCAATTTCTTTCCTTAAATCCTTATTCTCCTCTTCCACTTCTATAATGGCTCTAGTGGCAATATCCAGATCACCTTTTACCTTTCTTAAAGATTGATAATAGGTGTCTTCTGATTCGCCTTCAGATGAGTTTATGTCATCTGTTTGTGAGAAATTAGGTGAATGGAAAGTAGTAGTATAAGAGTTTACCTCATTTTCTCCTATGGCCATCATAGCTAGATCGTCTGAATCATCTGAGTAGATTTGATAGTCTGGTGATGTAGGAAGTTCATCACTTTGATATTCAGATTCTTCAGTCAGCATTGCTTGCTTATCTGAATTTCTTCTCCTTGGCCTTCTTTCTTCTTTGTCATCCAGCTCAGGGCATTCATAGACATAGTGTCCTGGTTTACGACAATTGAAGCATGCTCCAGGCTTTTGATTTGAATTGCCTTTCCTTGGAGGTGTGGCATCTCTTTTTCTGGAGCCTCGGCTGTCAGATGACTCCACATCCTTTCTAGGATGTCTTTCTGGTGTTCTTTCTCTGGAACCTCTGGAGGGTGATCTTGCTCTTCTATCTTTGTAGTTTCTATAGAACTTTCTATATTTGCTGTTGAGAGTGTTCATCCTTTCGAATCTCTTGATCATAAGAGCCATTTGTTCCTTCAGACTCATGTCTGATCCTTCACAGTCTTCTGTTTTCAGAGAGGTCTTGCCAGATGAGGTGTTTGCAGCTTTTGTATTTGCTGCCTTGAAAGCTACAGTCTTGGAAGTGGATGGAGTAGCAATAGGTTCATCATTTTCTGAGTTTTCTTCTCTTTCAAGATCATATTCATGGGCTTTTAGATTCTGAAATAGAGTCTGTGCAGACCACTCCTTGATATCTTGAGTATCTTTGATGATGGTCTTCTTGAGTCTCCATTTCTTGGTTAGAGAGTCTAATATCTTTAGGTTTTTCTCTCTATTTGTATATTTCTTGCCCAGAGATTCTATCTCATTGATGATCTTGGTAAATCTATTGTCTAATTGATCAATAGACTCTTCTGGTTGCATTTTGAAATGCTCAAACTTCTTGACTGCTGTTGTCAACTTGCTCTCCTTAATCATCTCGGTTCCTTCACAGAGGAGTGCTAGAGCATCCCACATTTCCTTAGCTGTTTCACAATTGATTACCTTTGCAATGTACTCATTTGGAAGAGTTTGCATGATGTAATCTTGAGCAATGCTGTCAAGATTTGACTGCTTCATCTCTTCTGGTATGAGATCCTTCATCGGCTTGGGGGCTAGTTCTCCAACTGGAACTTCTGGATCACCATTTGCAGTGTTGACTGCCATGATGGTGATTAGGCCTTCAGTGATTACTGACCACATCTTGTAGTGGACTGATGTGAGGTTCTTCCTCATCCTGATCTTCCAGTAATCATAATCCTCCACTGAAAACTTAGGCAACTTACGCATATTAGCACTCATGCTGTATGAGTTTTCGAAAACAAGTTTTTCAAAAGAAAAAGGATCTGTTCAAGAGGACTACAGAGAGACTCCCTCAAGTCTTCTGATAATCTAGAGACAGTAGTCCGTTAGAACCACTGCTCTGATACCACTTGTTGGTCCCTGAACGAGTAGTGAATGGGATTAAAGTCTAGAGGGGAGGGGTGAATAGACTTTAAAACTTTTTCAAGAGAGTTGGGAACCTCTTCTGATTGCTATGTCAGCTGGACTACAAGTCTGCTGGTCCAGGTGACTATAGTGATCTGATAGAGGAGGTTATATGCGGAATTATGGTAGGCCTTGTTTAGACTCATTCTCTTAGTTTCTTTTGAAAGTGCCAAGTTGTTTACTTAATGAAAATACTCAGCTGATGCTGGTTTGAAAATTATGGCCTTGATTTGAAGACAGTTAAAAACACAGTATGCACTATATAAGATAAATGAAATGACAGTAATGTAAAGTGCAGAAAGTAAATAACACCAGGTTTATAGTGGTTCGGATATACGATCCTACGTCCACTCTCACGTCCTAACGTGATGTTTAATCCCTTTAATTTACCGCAAATTACAGGGGTCTTGACCTTTATAGTCCCAAGGATAGGACTTTGAGATCTGAGCCGTCCTAACAGCTACGGTCTCCACAAGTGATTGTAAGCACTTGCACTTTGAGGGTTTCAAAAACTTTAACCTTTCGGAGAGGGTTTGGGGTTTTTGAAGTGTATCCAACTAGTGATTCAAGCTTATAATTTGCTTAATCACTTTGCCTAAAACAAATGATATACAATGTGAAATAGGTTTCATGTTCTTAAGGGTTGGATAGAAATCACTTAAGAGCTATGGATAATCTAATGGATTCAGGCTCTTTGAGAATTCTTGGGACAATACGATTTTAGCTTGATTGCTTGCTGGAAATGTTGAATTCTCTCGTTGTGACTTCGTGTTTGTGATTTCTCATCCTCTTGTATTTATAGTGGTGATTGCTTGCAACTAGCCGTTGGAGTTGACTAGCCGTTGGGGCAATCTTTCCATAATGGCTTGATTCCTTGATTCCAGCCGCTTGATTGCTTCAATCCTGGGATCATGTCAATCTTCTAAATAAGGTAGGTCTCTGTTTAAATCGCAAGATGACTTTGGAATCAGCCGAGTCCTGAAAGAGCACATAGTCTTCTGATCTGAACTTCTGGTCTTCTGACTACTCTTCTGGCCTTGAGTCTTCTGTCTTCTGATATCAGCAGAGTAAAACTCTTCTGATCTGGCAATTCTTTGTCCTGCTTTAGGCCATCTTCAATCTGGGACTCCATCAGTCAAGTAGGTATACAAGCACCTTTCTTAACTGGTCTTCAAGGATCTCCTAGTCTTCATGTCTTCTACTCTTCTCATCTTGAGGGAGCGCATGTAAGCCGGGACTGTGCTGATCAGCTGATATCTATACAGTTGATCACACAAGACTAGTCTAAGCTGTTCTATACAAAGTCAGCTGATCCTATTACATTTATAAACTCTAAGTGTTTTGGCCATCAAAACTATTCTAACATCAAGTGGGGCTTAGGGTGAATTTATATCCCAACAGAACATTTCTTGATATCTTGAGTATCCTTGATGACGGTCTTCTTGAGTCTCCATTTCTTGGTTGGAGAGTCCAAGATCTTCAAATTTTTCTCTCTATTAGTATATTTCTTTCCTAGAGATTCTATCTCATTGATGATCTTTGTAAATCTATTGTCCAGCTGATCAATAGACTTTTCTGGTCACATCTTGAAATGTTCAAACTTCTTGACGGCTGTTGAAAGTTTGCTCTCTTTAATCAGCTCCGTTCCTTCACAAAGAAGTGCCAATGCATCCCACATGTCTTTAGTTGTTTCACAGTGGAGTACCTTTGCAATATACTCATTAGGAAGAGTTTGCATGATGTAATCTTGAGCAATACTGTCAAGATTTGATTGCTTCATCTCTTCAGGGGTGAGATCTTTCATAGGCTTGGGGGCAAGTTCTCCAACTGGAATCTCTGGATCACCATTTGCAGTGTTGACCTCCATGATTGTGATTGGACCTTCTGTGATCACTGACCACATCTTGTAGTGGACTGAGGTGGGATTCTTCCTCATCCTTATCTTCCAGTAATCGTAATCTTCCACTGAAAACTTAGGCAACTTACGCATGTTAGCACTCATGCTATATGATTTTTCAAAAACAGGTTTTTCAAAAGATGGATCCGTTCAAGAGGACTACAAAAAGACTCCCTCCAGTCTTCTGATAATCTAGAGACAGTAGTCCGTTAGAACCACTGCTCTGATACCACTTGTTGGTCCCTGAACGAGTAGTGAATGGGATTAAAGTCTAGAGGGGAGGGGTGAATAGACTTTAAAACTTTTCAATCAAAGTTAGGAACCTCTTCTGATTTCTATGTCACTTGGACTACATGTCTGCTGGTCCAGATGACTATAGTGATCTGATGGAGAGGTTTATATGCGGAAGTGAGTATGCCTGTTTATTTTGACTCGTTCAGCAGTTCTTTTGAAATAACCAATTTGTTAACTTAGTGAAATACTCAGCTGATGCTGGTTTTGAAAAATATGGCCTTGTTTAAAGATATTTGAAAACACAATATGCACTATGTAAAGATATGAATAAGAAATAAAGTAAAGTGCAGAATGTAAATGACACCAAATTTATAGTGGTTCGGATATACGTTCCTACGTCCACTCTCACGTCCTAACGTGATGTTTAATCCCTTTAATTTACCGAAAATTACAAGGGCTTGTCCTTTATAGTCCCAAGGGTAGGACTTTGAGATCTGAGCAGTCCAAACTGCTACGGTCTCCACAAGTGATTGGAAGCACTTGCACTTTTACAGGGGTTCAAAAACTTAACCTTATGGTGGGGGTTTTGGGGTTTTTGAATGGATCCAACTAATGGTTCAAGCTTATAAATTGCTTAACCACTATGCCTAAATCAAATGATTTACAATATGTGTAGGATTCAGGTTCTTTGGTTGGATGGGAAATAACTTAAGAGCTAGAAGGGTGTTCTAATAATTTCTGGGCTCTTTGAGAACTCTCAACAAAGTACTGCTTTCTGTTTGCTTGCTTATTTAGCTTTTGTGAATTCTCGCGTTGTATTTCCGTGTCTAGTTATTTCTCATCCGCTTGTATTTATAGGGGAGGATTGCTGCAACTAGCTGTTGGAGTTGACTAGCCGTTGGGCAATCTTTCCATGTTTAGTTGATTCCTTGATTCCAGTCGCTTGATTGCTTCAATTCTGGGATCGTGTCAATCTTGTAAGTATGGTAAGTCTTCGTTTGAATTGCAAGATGACTTTGGAATCAGCCGAGTTCTGGGTGAGCTTCTAGTCTTCTGGTCCTCACTCGTCTGGCCATATGTCTTCTATCTTCTGATATCAGATGAGTATCACTCTTCTGATCTGGCAATTGTTTGAGTGGACTTAGGCCATCTTCAACTTGGACTCCATCAGTTAAGTAGGTATACAAGCACCTTACTTATTTGGTCTTCAAGGATCTTCTAGTCTTCATGCCTTCTACTCTTCTTTTCTTGAGGTTGTGCATGTAAGCAGATACTGTGCTGATCAGCTGAGATCAATACAGCTGATCACACAAAACTAGTCTAAGTTGTTCTATACAGAGTCAACTGATCCTATTACATTTATAAACTCTAAGTGTTTTGGCCATCAAAACTATTCTAACATCAAGTGGGGCTTAGGTGATTCTATATCCCAACAGCATATGTAAAAATCCTAGGGCCCTATCCTATTTCAGTTTCGGTCGCACAGCACGATGGTAATATCATTTCTTTTCCTCTGTTATTACTTTCGAGATTTGAGTTCTCATGGTTTTTGATGTCCTTGTCATCTCTTGTTGCAGCTATGAGTTGGTTGTCACAAATTTCCCGAGATGCTGCTCCGCTTTCCATGGTGGCCAAACCTCCTGCTCCCGAAAGTTCTACGAAAGTTCCTCCTCCTCCTTCTCCAGTGAAGCCCTCAGTAGGGTCGGTTGCCAAACGTACCCGGTCCTCCACTAAGAAAGCTATATTTTCTTCAGGACTCCCCACCTTCGGTGCTTCCAAGAGGAAGAAGGCTAAGGATAAATCTTCCCTACCTTCTTCAGCGACCATTGATCTGGAGTCTTCCATCGATATTAGTATCGATCAGTTCACGGCTTTTGTGGACCGCCATACCCCCACCCCTGCTGCCAAGGCTCTCAGTGCCTTGACCCTGGAGGAGCGGATAGTGCATGCGGCTCATAGTTTCTCCCAGGTAAGCCCACAATATACATATTATTTCACATGATTGATGAGGGATAGGGCAGGTGTCTTAACTCTTTCAATTATTCCTTATGTAGTTTGGCCTCCTTTATTCCGACGTATCCGAGCGAGCGCTCCAATCTCTTCAACTCCATGACGATCTCCAAAGTCAGGTGGAGTTAGAGAAAATAAAGAAGGAAATACTCGAGGCAGCAGAGCTACAAGAAGCCACTTTAGGTCGGAAGACGGCTCAAGCTGAAAAGGTTCAGCTTTCTACGCAGAATCCAACTCTATCCGAGGAGGTTTCTTTGCTCCGGACTCAGATCGCGGAACGGGATAGGGGGATCCTGCGCTTGGAGACCGAACTTCCTATGGCTGGGGTGAAGCTTTGTATTGATTCTCTTTTTACATCTACAGCGGGGCAAGCGTTTCTGGGCACTCTACATCGAGAATGGCTAGAGGCTTTTCTGCACTAGTTTTCTGGGGGCAATGGGGGCCTACATTCCTCATTTCATTGATCATGGTTTCTCCAACGCCGTAGCCGAGCACTTTGCTCCTGGATTTGATGGTCATTACACCCGCGCTCTTCGCCTGGATGAACTAGCTACTCCCCCGAAGTTCCCAGGAGATCCTAAGGAGGACATTAACACTCCTTGGTGGCTGCTTGGTATGAAGAAGGTCATTTCAGAGCTGAAGAGTGCTGATCTGAAGGTGGATAATTTGGTGTTGGTGAGCGATCTAGCGTTCCCCATTCATGTAGCTAATCCTGATCCCCTGGCTACTGTGGCGGCTAATGTCTTGGAGGAGAAGGAAGAGGGTGGCGGCTCCAGCGGGCAAGTCGACGAGGTGATAGAAGGCACTGGAGGGGGTGACGTTCCCCTCTCTTCATAACTCTATTTACTTTCTCTGATAACAATAATCCGGTACTTTTGAAACACTTTCTTTCGTTGGGGCTTTCGAGCTCTTTTGGTATTCTCAGGAGACTCCACACTCCTGTGTTTTTCTGTGGAGGGCCGAGGCATGGTGCCATCGGTCTTGAATATCTCTTAACTTTTTGCTGATGAATGCTTTATCTTACTCTTTTCTCTTATACCTGCATATTATCTGATTGTATACATATATGTATGTTGTATGTTTAGCTTTTCTCAATTATGTTTCAATGTATATCTCTAGTATCTTTTTGACACACATAAGCTCTAAGGCCTCAGATTCAAACATAGGGTCTTCAAAAATAGAGAACTTAAGCTTCTGGTGGTGATGCTACTGAACCAATTCAGGTATTCTCTGAATCTGATGAAGAATAGGTGGTGGTTGAGAAATTAACCAAAAAGAAGGCTGATCCAAAAGGGAAGGGGAAGGCAAAGGTCGATGCAATTCGAACTATGCTTGAAGAACCAGAAGCTGATTCTGATTCTGAAGTGGAGGTATGCCTTAAGGAGATTCAACAATCTCTGAAGAGGAATGCTGCCTCACATGCTGAATCAAGTGCTCTAGCACCAGAACCTGATGATGGAAGTGATTCCAGTAGTGAAGGATTAGAGGAAAGTTCTGAGGAATATGCTGAATCTAATTCTGAGAAAGATAAAGAATCCAACTCTAAGGAAGGAAATTATGAACCTGATGTAGATTCTGATATTGATGGTTTAGTTGATAAGATTACCAAGTTGTCTAGGAGAAAACTGTTGATGGGAAGGAGAATTTATGTTTCTGATTTTGAGAGTAAAAATTTGATTCAATTCTTAGAGGATAGGAAATTGATGAAAGCTCTGACATTGTGCGACTTATTTGTGTCTAATTGGGTATATGAATTATATGCATGTCTGGGGAAGAGTAATGCAGAAGTTCCCGTTGGTATGGGAATGTACAGTTTAGGGGGATGTCAGTTCCATTTACTCCTTAACTGATTAATGACTTCTTAGAAATAGAACTAGTACTTGATGATGATGAACCTGATTTAGATGTGGTTACTGTTTCTATGACTGGAGGGTTGTTAACTAAGTGGAAAATTGGTATGCTTGCAAAAGACCTCACATCTCTTTATTTTGTATTGCATAAGTTGATAGTTTACAACTGAATACCCTCTACCAACTCAACTAAAGTCACAAAAGATCAAGCAATCTTGTTGTATAGGATAGTGGTTTTGAAGAAGTTTGATGAGACCACACGAGCAAGGGGATTTGGAAAGGTCTATCACAGATGCAAGCCGAAGGAAAAGTCAATTACTTAATTCCTTATTTATTCGTTTGCAAATTTTGAATTCAGTTAGTTGCTAGATTTCAGCTTTTTAGTTATTTTTTATTTAGCCCGTGGGCTTTATTTTTGTGCATATAAGACTTGGGTTTTGGAGATTATTATGAAGGAATTACGTTTTGAGTGAATAACTCTTCTCTACAGCGTTTATTGCTGGTTGCTAGGATAATTCAAGGTTCATTCCTTGGGTTGCTAGAATTTCCTCGTGAGAGGTTTGAACAATTGGCCTCAGAGCTTACACGATCCTGCATCCACGAATCCGCAAGAGAATTGTTTCCAACAAGAAACGATTTGAAAAGATTGAGGAAGCGATCGCGAAGTTGAGCAGAATGATGAAAACGATGTCTGCCCAACGGTTACAAGGCGAAGGATCGCATCTTAACCAACGACGTGAGAGTGGCGCGTTTTGGGAAAGCCGATGTTCTGGTCGGCGAAGTGATCAGACACAATAGAATGGTGGGAGAAATACTCTGGACAAACGGAACGGTTACGCTGACCCAAGCCAAGGGCGACGTGAATTGACTCCGTATGAGCCCTTTGAAACTCACCCTCACCCTTTCCACAGGGATGGGTCAGAATCGGAAGACGAAGAAGGGGAGAGAAATACACCGATGTCAGAATTAGAGGATGAATCATCCGAGGGGAGTCGTCGCTCAAAACAGGCAGCCGATCATCGCCCAAAAGGGGCCCGTCTGGAATTTCTGAAATTCACGGGAGAGGAACCTCTCAATTGGCTGGACAAGGCTGAGCAATATTTCACTCTTAAGGAAGTAAGAGTAAGGGATTGTGTGCGCATTGCGTCGTACTACTTGGAGGGAGAAGCACGACAGTGGTGGCGATGGTTCGAGCAAGTGAATGGGGACGACAACATAACTTGGGATCAGTTTAAGAGAGGAATTAACTCGCGTTTTGGTACATTGCAACATAAGGACTTCAATGAGACTATGAGCAGAATCCGACAAATAAGTACTTTTCGTGATTACCTACGTGAGTTTGAAAAGGCGATGAGCAGAGTGCCCCACTGGCCACCAAGTGCCTTACTCGGGGCATTTATGGTCGGGCTGAAGCCCGAGTTGGCGGTTGAGGTGAAGATGTGGAAACCCCATGATCTGCAAGAAGCTATCGAGCTTGCCACTCGCAAGGAGGAGTAGCTGCATGTAATGCGGGGACATAACCCCATGAATCGACCCTTTGGCGGTAACCGACAGTCACAGAATCGACCACTACAACCTCAAGGACCGAAATCCAATCCATCTGGTCCTTCTACTTCAAGGCCGAGCATCAATCCTTCCGCGTATGGTCGAGGAAGAATTCAGTTATCAAACGAGGAGATTAATCGACGACGACAGGCTGGTCTGTGTTTTTCATGTAACGAGAAATATACTTGGAATCATGTATTTTCGAACGCCAAAGTCATGAGTTTAATCGTCGAGGATGTAGTAATCAGCAGCGAGATTGATACAACCCTAACTTATGATACGACCCCAATTTATGATGAAGAACCAGTGTAGGGACAGAACGAGGACAGTGAGGGCAGGGAAAGTAAGGTCATCTCACTATACCATATCGATGGGGCTTCAAAAGGTCGAGCATTAAGATTTCGAGGCACCGTTTGGAATCAACCAGCAGTTGTGCTAATTGACAACGGGGCATGCCTGAATTTCATATCCTCATCCCTTGCCCAGTAGTTACGTTTATCACCCACTCGAGGTGGGGACGCGCTAGAAGTGGTGGCCGGCAACGGGAAAATAATGAAGAGCAATACGTGGTACGAGAAAATCCCTATGGTTATACAAGGAATAAAATTTCATATTTTAGACATCATATTCGGATGGCCATGGTTTACTGCTATTAGCCCATTAGTGGTGGACGCGAATGAAGTATCATGCAACTTTTGGCTCGGAGATGACATTGGTAAGCTCAAAGGAATTGGCTACACTCCTCCGTATCCAATAAACGATGTGGATATCGAGAAAGAACTTGCGAGGGGCAGCGAACTGTATTGGCTGACCTTGATAGGGGTAACGAGCAACGCAGACACTAATCCTAAGGAGGGACAAATTATGCCACCTGAAATTGCTGAACTACTAGCAGAATTTAAAAGGTTTCTGAACCTAGGGGTACCCTACCTCCAGCAAAGGAATTCGACCATCGGATACGCCTTATTGACGAGACCAAACCTGTCAATGTGGCCCCGTACAGATATGCCCATTTTCAAGAGGATGAGATTTAGAAACAAGTGGACGAAATGATGGGATACGGGTTAATTCAATATATCACCAGTCCGTTTTCATCACCGGTACTATTAGTTAAGAAGAAAGACGATATGTGGCGCTTTTGCACAGACTATCGAGCATTGAATAAAGTCACCATTAAGGATCGTTTTCCAATACCCATAGTTGATGACATGTTGGAAGAATTACATGGGGAATCCTACTTCTCTAAACTCGACTTGAGGGCTGGTTATCATCAAATACGAGTACATCCCGACGATATTCACAAAACTGCATTTCGAACGCATAGTGGACATTACGAATACTTAGTCATGCCATTCGGTCTCAGTAATGCCCCATCCACCTTTCAAGCAATTATGAACCACATTTTTCGACCCCATTTGAGGAAATTTGTGTTGGTCTTCTTTGAAGACATTTTGGTTTATAGCCGGGATTGGGAGTCTCATATCATCCACTTACGAATTATATTGCTGATATTAAAGGAAAACGAGTTTGTGATCAAATTGTCCAAGTGCTTCTTTGGGGTTTGCAAAGTGGAGTATTTGGGGCATTTTATATCAAATGAAGGTGTACGTGTCGACCCACGAAAAATTGAGGTTGTACAGCAGTGGCCAGTTCCGACGACAGTCACCAAACTAAGAGGTTTCTCAGGCCTTGCTAGATATTATCGTAAATTCTACTCAAAGTATGGGGAAAGGGCGAGACCACTTCACAATTTAACGAAGAAAAATAGCTTTATTTGGTCGGACGAAGCACAGCAAGCATTTGATGATTTGAAACAGGTCATGAGCACGACACCAATATTGGCACTACTAGATTTCACCGAGGAATTTGTAATTGAGACAAATGCTTCCGGATTTGGGATTGGAGCTGTCTTAACACAAAAGGGCCATCCCATTGCCTGTATGAGTAAAGGTATAGCTACGAAAAAATGATCATGGTTGATCTACGAGAAGGAAATGTTAGCCATATTGGAGGCCATCCGAAGTTGGAGGTCGTA
Organism: Galeopsis tetrahit; assembly: GCA_963675135.1. Classification (NCBI taxonomy): domain Eukaryota; kingdom Viridiplantae; phylum Streptophyta; class Magnoliopsida; order Lamiales; family Lamiaceae; genus Galeopsis; species Galeopsis tetrahit. Next base: position 41,029,809 of record OY776122.1, read on the forward strand.
TTTGATCGGCCGACGATTTAAGATCATCACCGACCAACAGAGTCTACGATTCTTACTCGAGCAACGAATCACGACTCTCGAGCAACAAAAATGGATCGCAAAACTAGTGGGCTTCGATTATGAGATCGTTTATAGGTCTGGGAAAAACAACGATGTCGCTAATGCATTATCTCAACGCGATGACCACAGACCTGCTAAGGTGGAATCACTAATGGCTCTCTCGGCACCGACCACTGGGATATGGACAGAAATAGCAGCTGCTACCAAGGGCGACGATGAGCTTGGGCCTTTGTTGAAACAAGTCGTCGAAACAGATACGTTCCCAGCAGGGTACACCATCCGTCACGGGTGCCTTGCTCGAAAGGGGGCAGTTTTGGTACCAACAGGCTATCTAAGAATTAAATTTCTCAAAGAATTTCATGCATCAGTATTCGGGGGACATTCGGGAGTGCTTCGAACATTCAAAAGAATATCAAAATTGTTTACATGGCCAGGGTTAAAAAAGGACGTCATCAACCACATATGAGCCTGCGACGTATGTCAACGTAACAAATCAGATAATCGTAGCCCCGCCGGCCTACTAGCTCCGTTATCAATACCACAGCAAGTATGGACAAATGTGTCATGGTCGTCAGGCTGTCAAAATATGCTCATTTCATTGCTTTAAGTCGCCCATATTCAGCACAGGACATCGCCGATCTGTTCATTCGCAATATAGTCAAGTTGCACGGGTTTCCTAGAACCATAGTCTCGGATCGGGATAGAGTATTCATCAACAAATTCTGGAAAGACTTATTTCGCTTGCACGACACGCAATTGAAACTAAGTTCATCATACCACCCCCAAACTGACGGGCAATCAGAGGTGGTTAATCGATGTTTGGAGCAATATTTACGATGCTTCACTACAAACAAACCCAAGGCTTGGGAGGACTATCTAGCATGGGTTGAATATTGGTACAACACGACGTATCATCGAGCAATAGCAATGACTCCATTTGAGGTTGTTTATGGACGCCAAGCATTGCCAATTCCAGCACATGAGGAGGGATCAACTGTAGTACACGAATTCGATGTGCAACTGCAAAACCGAGACGAGTTACTAAGGGAGCTTCGATACAATTTGGAGATAGCTCAGAATAGAATGAAACAGTACGCAGATTCAAAACGTCGACCACAAGAGTTCGACGAGGGTGACTGGGTTTACCTCAAGCTGCAGCCCTATCGGCAAGGGTCCTTATTCAAACGAGTTAATCAGAAATTGGCCAGTAAGTTCTATGGTCCATTCAAGATACTTGAACGAATCGGACCAGCTGCATATCGCCTCGAACTACCCGAAAATTCAAGGATACACCCAGTCTTCCATGTATCATTACTGCGGAGAAAAGTGGGAGATCCCGAACAGATTCGACCTACATTACCACCTTATTCAGCTGAAGGCAGCCCAGACTTAGAACCTGAAATGATATTGGATGCAAGGTGGAAAGAGACGACAGCAGGGAAAGTACGAGAAGTGCTAGTTTTGTGGCGAACACTAGCTCTAGAGGATGCAACATGGGAAGCATTGAGCGAATTGAAGGCACATTTTCCAACACTGAACCTTGAGGACAAGGTTCATTCTGAAGGAGGGAGAGATGATGAGACCACACGAGCAAGGGGATTTGGAAAGGTCTATCACAGACGCAAGCCGAAGGAAAAGTCAATTACTTAATTCTTTATTTATTTATTTATTATTTATTCGTTTGCAAATTTTGAATTCAGTTAGTTGCTAGATTTCAGTTTTTCAGTTATTTTTTATTTAGCCTGTGGGCTTTATTTTTGCGCATATAAATTCTGGACTTAGGTTTTGGAGATTAATATGAAGGAATTACGTTTTGAGTGAATAACTCTTCTCTACAGCGTTTATTGCTGGTTGCTAGGATAATTCAAGGTTCATTCCTTGGGTTTCTAGAATTGCCTCGTGAGAGGTTTCAACAAAGTTCAATTTGGGATTGACCATTTTTCACCACATGATGAAGTTTAGTGGTGACATTTCTGATAAAGCTAACCTTCCATACCCTGTGCTTATATGTTCATACTTGAAGATGCATGGTTTTACCCCTAAGAAGACTGAAGTTCTTTGAGGAAATTTAAACGTGACGATTTTTATTTTTTTGTCATTAAAGTGCTAGAAATTGTGACGAAAATTAAATTCGTCACCAATTACAATTTTTTTCGTCACGGATTTGTATATTTCGTGACGATGGTAATAAGTATGTCACGATAATACTATGTTACGATTTTAATAATAAATGGTGACGAAATTCGACGTCATGGAAAATAGTTTTTCTTGACAATGCTAAACTATCGCCACAATAATAATTGATGACGATTTTAATTGTAATATATGACGATATTTCAACGTCATAAAAAGTATATTTTCACGACGATATAATTTTTCTTCATTAATTATTTGAAATATTTGGAGACAAAATATTTTCGTCACAATAATGATTGGTGACGATTTTAATTGTAATAGATGACGATATTCGACGTCATGAAAAATATATTTTCATGACGATATTATTTTTCATCATTAATTATTCAAAATATTTAGTGCCAAAATGTTTCGTCATAAAAATAATTGGTGACGATTTTAATAATAATTGATGACGATATTCGACGTCATGAAAAACATATTTTATGACAATATTATTTTTCTTCATTAATTATTTGAGATATGTAGTGACAAAACATTTTCGTCACACTAATAATTGGTGATGATTTTCATAATAATTGATGACGACATTCAACGTCATAAAAAATATATTTTCATGACAATATTATTTTTCATCATTAATTATTCAAAATATTTAGTGATAAAATTATTTCGTCACAAAAATAAGTAGTGACGATCGATTCTAATAATAATTGATGACAATATTCAACGTCAAAAAAATATATATATTCATGATGATAGTATTTTACGTCATAATTATTTGAAATATTTAGTGACAAACTTTTTTCGTCCCGAAAATAAATAGTTACCATTTTAATAATAATTGATGACGATATTCAATGTCATAAAATATATATCTTCATGACGATAATATTTTTAAGCATTAATTATTTGAAATATTTAGTGAGAAATTTTTTTCATCGCTATAATAATTGGTGACGATTTTAACAATTATTGGTGACAATATATAGTTGGCGACTATTCGACGTCATGAAAGATATATTTTCCTGACAATATAATGTTATTTGACGTCAAAAAAGACATAATGGTCTCTAATTTCGAATACAAGTTCTTAAATAGGGATGATAATGGCCTAATGGGGGGGGGTCTGAGATGGGTTTGCCCTGTCCCAGGACCCGCCCCGCTAGAAAATTCTCATAGACGGACCCGCCCCGCTTAAAAACCCACCGAATTTTACATGTCCTGTCCCACATATTTTTTAAAATTAATTTTAATGTATACAATATATTTATTTTGATATTAAATAACATATAATTGTTTAAAATAACATTTCCTATTCATTTTATACTAAAAAACTAGATAAAAAATTTTTTTACAAAAATATATACATTAATATACATATAAGTTTTATAAATATAGTAATATATATTACTATATTTATATATAGCGGGTACGAGTAGGCGAGGCAGGTTTGATAAAAACCACGACCAGTCCCATACTCGCTTAACCGGATCCATACCCGGCCCATACGGGTCAGGTTCAATGCGGGTCCGGGTTTGAACCCGCCCCATTGTCATCCCTATTAAAAAAAATGATTGCTAGTATGCAAAAAGCCACGACTATGCAAAAAATAAATTATGAACTCCACTATCTAGAAACCTAGAAAAAACTAAATTCGTTAGCCAACTTAAAAAAATGGTTCAATGGTTTCAATATACTCAGTTTATTACAATATCATCAAGACAAGAAGGGACCACACACATACTAATATACGATGAAATATAACAGTATATATGTATATCTGGCCAACGGGGAAAGAGTATTTTCAATAATAACACACTATTATCACTTATTATTTCACCCGTTTTTGGTCAAACAATAAATTTGGATTGATTTTACATTTTGTGAATGAAAAATATACCTGGCCAAAAATAATCAAAGGACTGCTCCTAAAAAGTTAGAAAAAAACATATTAAACAATTGAAAAAGGACAATACTGGAGTATAATTTACCAAGAACATAATAGAGAATATCAATAATCAATGATAATTTAGATGTATTTAGATGTATTGTTGGGTAATCACCCAGGGAAAATACCAGATATGTATAAACTCCCACACAAGTATATAGAGTGGGGAGGAAAAATCCTATAAAATTCATCCCCTTAGATAAAACCCCTATAATAAAGATATTCAATTGGCTCTCACTAATTAATCATCCCCTTTGATAAAACACAAGGCCGCTAGTACATAATTTAATTACAGTAAAATTACAGAATTGCCAATAAGCATGTGTTTAGAGAAGCCTCGAAACATAAAAGGCAACAAAGAGCAAAAAAAGGAAATCCCCTCAACAGCAAAAAAAAAAAAAAAAACAAAAAACCTAAACAACTAATTGGCCTCAACCAGCCCAAAATCTGCAGGGTAATGATTCTTTTGTTATGTTAAGAGTGAGAGCAATGGAATCATCCATGGAAGTATTACAAAAATACATATAATGACTTCTTTTTTCTGAAATTATTTCTTAATTTAGTTTACTAAATGATGCAGATAAGTATAAACAACTAAATCTCAATCTCACATGAAAAATATTGTTATCCAACTCCATGTTCATCAGTGAGAAACTTTTATTTACCGAAATTTCTAATTATCCTTGCTTTTACTCCATAACTCTGTTTTTTTAGTTCTCACTTTGCAATATCTGTGAAAGTCATGAGCCTATATAAATTAGTCAAATTGCACGTAAATAGTTATAAGAGTTATAAATTATGGATTAAATCTTGAACTTGTTTATGCTTGACAGGTTGATTTCGGTGATTAACAGGTACACTACCAGTTCGGATGCAAGAGACACATGGAGATGGAGATATGCTAAGGAAGGAAAATACACAACAAGAGAAGTGTATGAGAAATTACGACAACAAAAAAGAGAGACAAATGAGAAAGAAAGCAAGGGTTTTAGACTAATTTGGAAAGGCCCTGCTCCATTGAAAGTTAGATTGCACGCCTAGAGAGTCATGTGGGAAAGAATTCCTACAATGTTGAATCTGCATAGAAAAAAAGTCTTGCCAAAAAAGCAAACTCAAAACGTTTGTTTTGCAGCGAAGAGACTGAAACAGTGTGTCATGTTATATTCGAGTGCAACCTTGCATATAAGGTGTGCATGGGCTGCTTTAACTGGCTGGGATTATCAACAATATTGTTCTCTAATCCTATCTCAAATCTACTTCACTACAGCAGGATATTGAAAGGAAAAAAAGAAAGACAGATTGCAGTTGCTTTTGGGAGTGCATTGTTTGGTTATTGTAGAAAGCGAGAAACTCGATAATCTTCCGGAGCGAACAAGTGATGTAAGAAAGTATAATAATGGAGACAAACTCGGTTATGGAGTTGGTTGGGGATCAAAGGAATGAGAGATTATAGGTACAATTTTTCAGAGTGGATCAGAAATCATGTTACTGCCTTAAGCTGCTAGTTTAAATAGAAGGGGGTATTGATGCTGTGATATGCGAAATTAGTGGACTTCTTTGTATATTTTGGGGTAATACTCATGCCCAAGTTATTTAATACTCCCTCTGTCCCAGCATTTTTTTGCATAGTTTGACCATCACGGAGTTTAAGAAAATGGAATATAGTGATGTGTAAAGTAAAATAAATGAAGGGTATTATTGGTAATTTATTGACTAAAGTGGGTGGAGATTTGACTTAAAGTTATAAATTGGATAAAGTTGTGGGCCCAAGTAAAATAAATGAGGGGTATTATTGGTAAAAGTTATGTGAGTTATTTCCTTTTTTTGGAGTGTGCAAATAATGTTGGGACGTCCCGTTAAGGAAAGTGTGCAAATAATCATGGGACGGAGGGAGTATAAGAAACTTAAGTCTAGACTTAGTGCCTAACCTCAAGCTTTCTGGAAAATATTCTTGCACAAAATCTGCAGGATAATGACTCTTTTGTTATATGAAGAGTGAGAGCAATGGAATCATCCATGGAAGTATTCAATAAATTCATATAATGACTATTCTTTTACTGGGACTATTTCTTAATTTAGTTAGCTAAATGATGTAAATAAGCACAAACAACTTACTCTCAATTTTAGATGGAAAATATTGCTTTCCAGCTGCTTTTTTGTACTCCAAGTTCATCACTGATAAACTCTATTTACTAAATTTCTATTTATTCACTACAAGAAATCACAACTTGTCAGTTAAAGGTGACAAATTTAATTTTCGTAATTTAATAATTAGAAAAGAGCAATAAGAACCTTTTTGAAGACATTGTTCTCTAAACTATATCTCCTTCGCAGTTGCTTCACATTAGCTCTTCAGCCATTTTTCTTTACTGTCTTTACTTTGAATAGTTTGATCATGGTTCCTGAATATATAATGTAGATGTATGATTAATAAAATAGTTACTCCTTCATAGAGAAGGACAAGAAACAAAAACTACTATTATTATTTAGTAAAGATCAAACAATTTGTACAACCTCTTATATGAATTAATGAATGTACTTATAATTATTAGCAATTTTTATGTCCTTAATAGTTTTGAATCAGGTCAATGATTCTGATTCATGCTGAATGCTCAAATTACAACATTCTAATTGCTAATCATAAAAATAAAATGGCAGCATTAAAAAATTATGAATAATGAACTAGCCAAACTGTATAAATCATATTTCACAGGGTTCCTAAAAACAACAATAACAAAAAAAATTGATGAGTCAGTTTAACGTTTTCTGTTAAAATATGACACATCGACACAATTAACAATTTTATTATATCCTGATGGCATTTAAGATCAAACTACAAAAAAAAAAAATTGCATCTCCCGTAGGAAAAAAAATGGGACTGGAACATTAGCCACTGATGCTCTTTTTTTTTTTTTCAAATGGGAATGGAACTTTAGCTACTGATGCTCTGTTTTTTGGGCTCGAATTGAAGAGGGTTTGAGAGTCTTATACATACAAAGTCCACTAGTTATATTTTATGTAAACAAGCTACGCATAAATGCTTTTGAACACATATAAACATGATGATTTTGTATATTTGGGTTTAGATAGGAGCTACAATTTTCAGAGCATAACGACAGTCTCATAATCTCCAGTCACACTCCTACACACACAGTCATTGCTGAGTGCCGCCGAAGAAAGAAAGAAACATGAGTTGGGGGTGAAAGAACTATTATTTGAATGTAATGATGTTTCATTCACAATATCCTCAGGAATAATGCAAGGTAACGGGGTATGACACTAAGACTTGTCAATTATCACCTCTCACCTAATTCACGGAAGATAAGCTATCACCAATATCCTTAAGAACTAGTTTAAGTATTATTAACATAGTTGAATGGCGCAGAATCATGACAAATGTGAAAAAAAAAAATGTGTAAAATAGAAATACGCAGATTGACAGAAAGAAAATATCGCACTCAAGTTTCTGTTTTCACAAAGCATATTCAGATTCTAAGCATATTGCAGTTACATATATTTAAATATTAAGAGCATTGAAATACCTTCACTTGAGCGTCACTTGGAATTCCTACTTCTACCCACTCCAATAGGTTTGGCATACGGATCAACTCGAGCCTTCAAGTGTCGGAAACACATTTATTGTTTACTTGAAATCTCAATTATTGTGAATCCTGTAGAATGATGAACCTATGGATTTTACCTTCATAAACCCTTCAATATACAGGGACTTGAGATGTGGCAAATGCCTCATAGTCGGAATTTCCTCACATTCTACACACCTTTCAAGTTTTATCTCCATCAAGTTATTATGCCCTTCCATCCACGAACATGACTAAACAGAACAACAGAAAGGCAATGGGTCAGGGGCCTCCAAATGTATATATCAGCTCCTCAAATGGTGTGTAGCACCTTGGTGTCCTGTACTTGTCAGATATACATTTATACGGACAACTTGACTGGGTCACTCCACCTGCAGCAACCAGGCCCATGTAAGAGAGCTAGTAGAATTTAGTTAATCTTTATAAACTATAAAATCCAGATTTACTAACTACAAATTTTCATCATATTAGTCAGCATACCTCTTACATAGACAAACTTAGCACGAATAAAAAGATGCTCTAGAGAACAAGGCTTGCAAAGACTCGTATCAGACCCTTCATCATCTTAATATAGACCAGGTATAAAGATGTTAAGAAAATCATGATATCAAAACCATAAGTAATGCATACATCATCAATCAGCTGACCATTTATAATTTATGGTGTACTAACATCCCTAGTTAAGTATGAATGCAAAAACTCCCTAGTATCTCCTGTTAAGAGTTTTAGGCAGGATAGAATATGGACTACCATACATCACCTATTGACTATGTCAGAAATAATTGGGTGAGAATGATATGAACTTTTGTCACTTGTAAGGTGAAATAAATTAAAATAAGATTACAGCGACACTAATAATAATAAAAATTGTTGTGATTATCCCACTTACCGATGAAAGTCCAATACAACGCCCCCTCCTTCACCCCAATAGATTCAAAACAAGAAGATGAAATTAATATCAAACTACCCGTTTGAATTCTTTGTTGTAAGCTTAACACCTTTGGAAATCAAAAGGTGAGTAATTGACATATAGAAGTCATATATAATAAGAAAACATATATACCAAATAAACTAACCTGGTAAAACTGCCATTAGAAACACATGCAACATAATATATAGAGTGGTGTGCCTCTAGCACCTATGAAGAAGCTGCTGTTGGAATTAATGGGATTAATTGGGTTTTGACACCCTTGTCTAATTAATTAATTAGATGGACTAAAACGTTAATTATAAAATAATTGAACGTGACATAGTCGATCTACTCGCGGAGTAGATGAACGTGGTATATTCAATATCTCAGAACCGAGTTAAGGTGAGTGAGAAATTAATTGTTGAACTTGGTTTTCAAGATTTAGTCTTCAAGACTTATCCACGTAAGAGATATTTTCGTGATATTCCCACGATTTTCTCAACAACCTCCTAGGGTTTCTTGTGCCTATAAATACAGACTCTTCCCTCATTCCAAACTTACGCTGAAATTCGCCCCTCTACCCTTCTACTCTCCTCTCGTCCCTACGCAGTGTGTTGAGCTCCCGAAAGCCTTACACTGTTCTTTCTTGTGCCAGATTTATATCCGAGAGTGTTCAGTTCATACTAAGTACGTTCGCCGAGGCTTCTTATACAGTGGTGCTACTGTGTAAGAAGTAAAAGTCGTTTTACCTTTGGGAACGGAACGCCGTAACAGTCGAGCACTATCCTGGGCGTATTCTGTTCTGCGGGAAAAGGGTTTCCCTTGACTCGACTTATTTGTGTTATCATATTTGTTATCTGAAATCTTCAATATTGCAGGTTGCAGTTTACACGGCGTAAGCAGTTTCCAACAATCGCAGAACAGAATATATATTAATTTATTTATTTATTTTTCTGAAAAACTATTTAATTAATTAATGTTTTGGATAACTACTGGAATATATTTTTGTTAACAATTACAGGAATATATCTTTGTTAATTAATTACTGCAATATCAGAAGAGAGAGAGGAAAAAGACGAAAGTATGAGCAATCTTCTGTGAAATCCTAATTGCAATTCTGCCGCCTCTAGAAAAATTAGAAGATTTGATCTCATGGCATTGCCTCTGCCATTCAATATTTCCGTCGGTGAAAACGGTGATCGTTTCACCAGACATCTGAAGACGAAACTCCAGTTGAGATTTTTTGTGATCTTAACACCAAATTCGATCCGGAATAGAGGATGTCGTCGACCTTCAGCGGCGATGAAACAACTCCCTTCTCCGGGTTTCTCGGCACCGTGGCCGCTCTCATCTTCTCCGGTATGGGCGCGACTTACGGAACAGCAAAAAGTGGAGTTGGGGTGGCATCGATGGGGGTGATGAGACCGGACCGTGTGATTGTGTTACGGCTGGTATTTTGGGTATTTATGGAATGATTATTGCTGTGAATATCAGCATTGGAATTAACCCCAAAGCACCGATAGAATGATTTCTTTTTATTACATTAATTAATTTATTTTAGATAACTAATTAATTAAGTTTTAATTTACTCCATATGAAAGTTCTAGTCTAAATCTCCAGATGTTCTGGGAGGTGGTCTCCATCCATTAAACTGCAGGCGCTTTGAGAGAGATCTGGTAGATCTGGTGATTCTGAGAAGCGCAGAATTCTGAGAGTGCACGCCTGGAAATCCAATTAAATTGGAATTATCCATTGACCTGTCCAATTAATTAATTAAATTGGAATTGCTGTAACGCCCCGTCCCAAAATTTGATATGAAATAAATGAATAAATAATTTTAGGGGTTTTTCTACTATATTAACATCGTTATTTGTTATCGAGAGATTTGATTTTCAGGAAGACGGACGAGCATTCTGATTCGGGAGCACTCCTAGCACATAATTAAGAAATAAATAAAATATATGATTTGATGCATACTTTTAAAATGAAAGAAGTTTAATTAATTACTTTACAAATTATTTTATGAAAGCTCATGATAAAAGACTAAACAAAACATGATATGTTTTAATAAATAATAATGCATTGTTATCTTAGTTTTAATACAAAATATTTACTTGCTTGATCATAGATACAACATCTAATATGTGAAAATTACAATTCTTTGATTGTCTTGCTTTGCGTGTCTATGTGATATAATGTTTGTCTTATCTAATTTTATTTTATGGTACGACTCATTCTGATAATTTGCTCTTAAATTAATACTAGAATTAAAATAGAAATAAAAAAAAATCTTAATTCAAATTTTATAATTAAATAATTTTTGCGCGACGATTTTATCGCCATAAATCCTAAATAAATATTTATAGCTGATCGTGTAATTTTCCGTTAAAAAACTAACACAAAAAAATAAGTAACGATTTTGTAGTAAATACCGAGTACTAACGAATATCGTGGTAAATAAATATCTACAACTTTAATTTTTAACCACAAATCTCATGTGCTCAATTTTGATCCACATCCCTCCCTTAAACCACTTGAATTTCACCCACCTTCTTCTATATAAACCCTCCATCACTCCAAACTCTTCTTCATCCAGCTACTCCAAAATACAAGTCCAACCTCTGCAGAAATAGAAAGCAAGCAGCTACACAATCAAGAGGAAGAACAACTCATTTCTTCCAATCCCCTTTTCTACTTTTTGATAGGCTTCTTCCTCTTTAATAGGAAGCAAGTTGATTCTTCAAACTTTATAACAGCCTTCGAAATCCGGTAACGCACACGAGATGATTCTGGTCGTTTCGTTGAAGAACAGTCCATAAGATCCAAGGAAAGTAAAGAACACCACTTCCTTCTTCTTAATTAATTTGCTGCTGTCTTTTATTTTTCAGATTCTGTTTGTTAACTTGTGCTTCAATTTTCTTGCTCAATCCTTGAAGAACTCGAGCCAACTTCATCCTTGATCGATCCCCCAGGTTCCCACACAAATTCGAATCCATATCACAGCCTAAATCGAGAAAACTACATAGGTTTTAACACACAAACATTTATATGCTATTTGTGTGAATTTCGATTTCCGTTTATGATTCTCGGTACTCGAATCTTGTGGAACTTGTGATATATATGTTTTATAATATGCATGTTATACTTTAGGTGTGTTTTATTGGTTGAAAACGTGATTTAAGTGTATAAAATGATTTTTCAAAGTTTACAATACAAGCTGGAATTTTGTGTTGAATGCAGTGACTTTGGGAGTGCATATCTTTCAATAGAAAAATTATTTTGACTCAAAACCAAAGAGGGAATAATCTTCATACAGTGGAGAGTTTAAATACAAAAATTGACACTGATTGATCGATTATATTGAGAGATATTCGGTTTTGAAAATTGGGCAGTAAGCTGGGAAATCTGGGAAAAAAACAGAGCATTTTCGTTTCGGGTTCTATACTTCGGAGTCATTTTTACTCAACATCAAGATGCGTTTTTGACAAAACAATTTATTGCCAGTAAACTTAACATCATGTAGTTTATTTACCTCTGAGAAAAATGATAATTGGGTTATCCGTTTAACGGGAATAAAATCACAAACATAGGAGAAAATTCAGTTATTCTATGTTTTATAACTAGCCAGGGACCAGTTTTGAAATATGCATAAATACACCTTCTGTTTAATTGCCATACATTTAAACATAATTCTTTTGACATTCTAATGCATTTTCAAGTGTTTTCAATAGTTGCAATATTTCCATAAGTAGCTAGGGCTAGAATTGATAAAAAGTGATGTTTTTTGAATGATTGAAGTTTAATGATCTTATTTTATATGTTGCTTATTTTAAAATTATTAAGTGAAGTATGTATTTAAAGTATAGATGATCAATATCTCCATGTATTGTTATTATTTGTTCAAACATACCAATTGATACATGTTAAAATGTGTTTGGTTAATTTATTGTTTCAATACTACTTTTCATGTTATTATGAGTTATTCATGAGGGAAAATTGTTATGTAATTTTAAAGAATCAAGAGTTCTTATAATAAATATATATTCAAGGAAACGTGCTAGGCAAAGTGCGGCCTAATCGGAGCTCGGACGGTCCCTGCGTTACGCTTGCTAAAATTATTCAAGAAGTTTGTAGCTTTTCTTAAAAGTTAAAAAGGTGGGTGTCACTACTGTATTGTCGTAATGTTATATGGACTGTTGGTGTATTCTGAACTAAACTAAACAAACATCAACATATAACTAAGAACACAAGAATACAAGAATAAACTATGATATATTATTTTATGATATTGTAATCTGTGATATATTAATCACAAGGAGGAGGTGGAAGCGTTTAGGGGATTGCATGTGGTAGAGTCGCTATCAGTGTCCCGTATGATTAACATACTTGAAGGAGGTGGAAGCGTTTAGGGGATTGCATGTGATAGAGTCGCTATCAGTGTCCCGTATGATTAACATACTTGAAGGAGGTGGAAGCGTTTAGGGGGTAGCATGTGGTAGAGTCGCTACCAGTGTCCCATATGATAATTATGTTTTACGATAAATATGATATATGATGTACTTATGAAAGTTATGAATAAGGATGTATTGTGAATCCTCAGTGAATTAAAGTTCACTATTTCAAGAATTAAACATCAGTGAATAACGAAATCACTATTCAGGAATTCAAAAAGACTTACGATAATATGTTAATATAAATTAATTTTGGCATACTGCCAATCTGTATAGCAGCGTATAGGATATCCACTGAGATTTTTATCTCACACCCCAAAACTAATATTTTCAGGTTATGATCGTGAGGGGCCGGTGTTGCAGCTGGGATGACACAGAGTTCCCCACATTAAGATGCTATGTTATTACATTTACTTAAGACATATTATAATAAATGAATTGTTTTATGATAGACGATGTTATTCTTATGCCAAGTGACAACTTTCCTAAAGTTACTCGATAACCATATGTATGCTATTTTAAAACGGCTGCTACTTATCATGTTCTAAGTTTTAATAAATGGGCCCACACTGATTTTATTGCAACTTATATTTGTCTTTAATTATTTCCGCTGCAAAACTCTTATTATAATGCTTGTGTTATTGTATTTCTAAAAGAAATTTTTAGGTTCGAATTTTCGGTAACTAAGTGGCGACTCGAATTTAGAGTGTTTGAGCCTCAAGGGCTGCATTCCGGATTCGGGGCGTTACAATTGCACATCAATTAATCTATATGACTAAATTAGAGGATGTGCTGATAAATTGATTAATTACCGTAATTAATCAAAGAGGATTAAATTGGATTTAATTAAGTCAATTAATGGAGAGGATTAAATTGATTAATTACATCGGTTATTCAGGAGTATCAAAGTATATTTGATATGGAGCATGGCTTCGTAGGAGCATGGCTTCGTTGGAGCATGTAGGAGCATGGCTTCGTTGATATAGAGCATGGCTTCGTAGGAGCATGGCTTCGTGGACAACATCTCCGGCTTAGGCTGAATTGATGTATTCTGATAACAGAATTGACTTTGTCAATTAATTACAGAATAAAATAAATTAATAAGTAATTAAATTTTGGATAATTACTGAGGAATATCCAAATTTAATTATTAATTATCTCTGGGAATTAAATATTTGTGCTCGAGAGCATAAATTTGTTTTGAATTTAGTTCAAAAGATTTTGACTAGTATAATTTGATCGAAAATTATGCTCGAGTCACGAATGACAATAAAAGTCACATTTGAAATTGAATTTAATTTTGGTATGTTGACCAAAGATTAAATTAATTTTGAAGTTGGAAATAATTCCAATAAAAGAAAAATCAAAGATCGATTCTTTAATGTATCGAGGCTGTGTCCAAATTTGGTGAATAAGAGAAATTCACAAATAAAGTGGCAAGCAACTCGAATGTGGGGATACGCATCTCCTCACATGGATACATTCAAATGTGAGGGAGAGAGGTCTCCGTCGACATGTTTGAATGAAAAAGGTAGCTAAGGTGTGACCTTAAAGCTAAATATGGAAAAACCTAAAATGGTTGAATTCAGTGGAATGTTTTCCACAAGTAATGTGGATTTGTTAATCTTGAAAAATCACATTCGAGTAAAAGCTCCACACGAGGAGTGAAAAAGTACTTTATTGATGATTGTACACGATTCTGCTACGTTTATCCTTTAAGAAGTAAAGACGAAGCTATAGAAGCTTTTAAACGTTACAAAAATGAAGTAGAGAATCAATTGGACACTCGAATTAAATCAATTCGTAGTGATAGAGGTGGAGAGTACGTAGCTCCGTTTGAACAATTATGTATTGAATCAGGGATTATACATCAAACGACAGCCCCTTACTCACCTCAGTCTAATGGTGTTGCGGAAAGGAAAAACCGAACACTAAAGGAGATGATGAACGCAATGTTAATCAGCTCCGGTCTACCTCAGAACTTGTGGGGGGAAGCTATTCTGTCGGCTAACCACATTCTGAATAAGATTCCTCATAAAATTAAGGATCAAACTCCTTATGAAATATGGAGGAAACGAAAACCTTCATACAACTACCTCAAAGTGTGGGGGTGTTTGGCTAAGGTTGAAGTACCGCTTCCTAAACAAGTTAAAATCGGCCCTAAAACCGTCGATTGTATCTTTATAGGATATGCTTCAAACAGTAGTGCCTATCGATTTCTGATTCACAAATTCGAAGTACTGGATATGACAGAAGGCACTACAATTGAGTCAAGGAACGCAGTATTCTTTGAAAACGTATTTCCTCTTAAGGAAAAAGAGGAAGATAGCTCGAGTAAAAGAACTCTCGAAGCAACAGACGACACTGTTAGTCCTTGCACTCAAGAGAGTGAAGAACCGAGACGCAGTAAGAGAGCTAGAATTGATAAAGATTATGGTTCAGACTTCATTACTTATGTTTTGGAGGAAGAAGAACCTAAAACTATCAAGGAAGCAATGGCAAGACCAGATGCACACCTCTGGAAAGAAGCCATAAAAAGTGAATATGAGTCTATTCTCTTAAACCACACATGGGAGTTGGTTGACCTCCCTAAAGGTTGTAAGCCCTTAGGATGCAAGTGGATCCTTAGAAGAAAGTACAAAGCAGATGGATCTATTGATAAGTACAAAGCTCGTCTAGTTGCAAAGAGTTTTAAACAAAAGGAAGGGTATGATTTCTTCGATACATACTCACCAGTGACAAGGATCACCTCCATTCGAGTGTTAATCGCTATTGCTGCTTTGCACAATCTCGAAATACACCAAATGGACGTTAAGACGGCATTTCTTAATGGTGAGATGGATGCTGAAATATACATGGATCAACCTGAAGGATATGTTGCTCCTGGGAACGAGAAAAAGGTGTGCAAACTCGTTCGATCACTGTATGGACTTAAGCAAGCTCCTAAACAGTGGCATTTAAAATTTGACAATACGATGTTGTCAAATGGGTTTCGAATTAACGAATGTGATAAGTGTGTATACGTGAAGGACACACCAAATGGATATGTTATTGTGTGCTTATATGTCGATGACATGTTAATCATGAGTAACAATCACGATATCATAGTTAATACGAAAAACATGTTAAGTAGAAACTTCGATATGAAAGACATGGGATTAGCAGATGTGATTCTTGGAATCAAGATAGAGAAAACGTCGAATGGAATTTCCTTGACACAATCTCACTATGTGGAGAAGGTACTAAAGCAATTTAAAGCCTTTGACAATCCACCTGCTAAGACACCTTTGGAACTCAATGTTCACTTGAAAAAGAATAGAGGAGAACCAGTGGCTCAACTGGAATACGCAAGGATCATTGGAAGTGTGATGTACATCACGAACTGTACACGCCCTGATCTTGCATGTTCGGTAAACAAGTTGATTCAATACACGAACAATCCAAGTCATGAGCACTGGAAAGCGTTGAAAATGGTATTAAGATACTTAAAGTACACCCTTGATTATGGGCTTCACTACACAAGACATCCAGTTGTAGTCGAAGGATACAGTGATGCAAATTGGATATCAGACACAAAAGACTCGCTGTCCACTAGTGGATATGTATTCACTATTGGAGGAGCAGCAGTGTCTTGGAGGTCCAAGAAACAAACATGTATTGCTCGTTCCACAATGGAATCAGAATTTATAGTGTTAGACCTAGCCGCTGCAGAGGCTGAATGGTTGCGTAATTTTCTGGAAGACATTCCATGTTGGAAAAGGCCGGTACCATCGGTGACGGTACACTGTGACAGTCAAGCTGCTATTGGGAGAGCGACGAATGTCATGTACAACGGAAAGTCGAGACACATACGTCGTCGACACAACTCCGTTAGAGAATTGATCTCCACTGGAGTAATGTCCATTGATTATATCAATACTAAGGACAATATAGTGGATCCGCTCACGAAGAGCATAAACCGAGATCAATTGAACAAGCTGGTAGAAGGAATGGGTCTTGTTGGGATATGAATCCTTGAAACAATGTTCTAGTTGATGAAAGTATGTTTTGATGGCCAAAAGCAACTTAAAGTTAGTGATATATGTGGTTCTAAGTCATCTTAACTAAGTCATCTGAATATAAGCTTACTAATCTGATGAGAAACTTAAAGTGAGATTACTGATCTTAATGCTAACTGAAATAAGTTTACTGATCTTATTGAATAATATTAAGAGTAAAATTACTGATCTTAACTGAGTTATCTGGAATAAGATTACTGATCTGAGTATGGAAACTGAGAATATTTTTAGTGATCTTATATGAGATATTTGAAATCTGAGTTACTGATTTGATATACTTACTGATCTTATGTACTTACTGATCTTATATGTAAGTTACTGATCTTAGTTGTTTACTGATCTTATGAGTTACTGATCTTATTGGTTACTAATCTGATATATGAACTGTTAGGAACTAAGCTGATGTTTTGAATTGTATAGACAGCTTATAGTGTAGGACTTAAATGTACTCATCTGTATATAGTTCAGTTGATGTATAGATAGGTTTTATATATGTAAAGTTGTATTCTATTGTATTCAGCATTGTAAAAGTTCAGAACAGTAGATTAGAACCAGATTAGGAGAAGATCAGAAGACTAAAGAAGACTCAGAGGACTACTTCAGAATAAGAAGACTTCAAAGAATAGTTGAAGAAGAGCTTAGAAGAAATCTGGAGAAGTTTTGAAAAGTTTTAAGTTACTGTGCTGATTGAATCAGAAGAGTAAAAATCAGCAGAGTAAAATCCGAAGAGTAAAAATCAGAACAGTAAGTTACTGTGCTGATTTGGTGAAATTGAAGAATAAGTTTGGAAAGCTTATTTAAGGTGTAACTGAAGATATATTGAAGAAATGCTGACTTGGAAGGAAGTTACAAAGTCGGTTACAAGAAGAAGTTACAAAAACAGTTTTAGAGTTAGTTGAGAGTTAGTTCACAAACTGCTAACTGTCATACTAAATTCTATAAATACTGTATGATCTCCTACTGCTGAAGACTACTGAGCAATTACTGATCTTAGAGAATTCAAAGAGCAAAGTCTACAAGCAAGAACTCACAGAGTTAAGGAAATCAAAGCAAGGAGAAGAGCCACTGAATTGAAGAGAAGAATCAAAGGCTATTCAAAGAGAAGTTTTACTTTTCAAGTTTAAGTTTGTATTTTGTAAAACAAGTGTGCTAGTTACTTGTAGAATTACTAGTAGATCGAAGATATACCTGGTGGTATAATCGATAAGATCAAAGTCTTAATCTTGGGACTCTAAGCCACAAGAAGCTCAAGAAGAGTAATAAAACTTCACAACTGGAGTTGTGAGAGTGGATGTAGACATTTGTCGAACCACTATAAAATTCTGTGTTCTTTACTTTACTGTTTGTTATTTGTTTGAATTGTTTAATCAAGAACATTAAGAATTAACAAAGATAAAGATCTATAGAAAAGTTGAGTATAAAGTTGATTGGGCTCATTAGTAATCTGATTATTCCGCATTGTGTATTCTGATATATTGAAAGATTTTTGAAAAGTCTATTCACCCCTCCCCTCTAGACATTTTCACTAGCTTACTCAATATTATTAACTCAACTTTGGGACCAACATGTGGTATCAGAGCAGTAGTTCTTTGGACTGCTGTTTCTTGATAACCTTACAGATCTTGAGGGATATTTTACTGATCTTGCTGTTATTTCTTGATACTGGTTACTATCTGAATACTTGAAATCTATCTGCTATATTACTGATCCTATTTGTCTAATCAAACATGGATGACACTAATGTGAACAAGCTGCCTAAGTTCAAGATTGCAGATTATGACTACTGGAAGCTTAGGATGGAGGCCATCTTTAGCTCAACCCATGATCTAATGGTGTCTGTGGTGACTGAAGGACCAATTGTCATCATGGTGGAAAACACTGTTGTTCTGGATCCATCAAAACCAGTTGGAGCACTGGTCCCCAAACCAAGGTCAGAACTGACTTCGGAAGAAATGAAACAAAACAATTTGGACAGTCTTGCCAAGAACTACATTTTACATACCTTACCAAATGAGTATCTTGGTAAAGTATTAAAATGTAAGACTGCAAAACAGATGTGGGACAAACTGGCTATTCTTTGTGAAGGTACTACACTGATCAAAGAAAGCAAGTTATCCACTGCTGTCCAAAGGTTTGAATCATTTAAGATGAAGCCAGGAGAATCAATTGATGAGTTGGATACTCGATTTACTAAAATTATGAATGATCTTGATGTATTAGGAAAGACTTATACTGACAGAGAAGTTAACCTGAGAATCTTGAAAGCCTTGGATGAAAGGTGGAAAATGGTCAAGATGATCATTAAAACCACACAAGACATTGATTCTTGGCCAGCAGAAACTATGTTCCAAACACTTAAGGCACATGAGTTTGAGTTAGATGAAGAAGATCCTATTACTGTAATTCATAAGGATAAGGATGCCTCTAAGGACATAGCATTTAAAGCCTCTACCTCAAAGGGGTCTAGCTCATCTAAGTCTAAGGCCTCAAGCATAAAAGATGAACTAGATAGTTCTGATCTTAGTCTGAAAGATCAGATGAGCCTTATGATCAAAAGATTTGATAAACTGAACAAGAGGTATGGCAGGTACAAAAGATTCTATAAGGAAACTAAGGGTTCTAGTAAGAGGGACTCTTCTGTGAACAGAAGGGATCAAAACTCTTCTGAAAGAAGGGATGAGATCTCTAATGAGAACAGGAGAGATAGGAACTCATCTGAAAAGAGAGACAGAAAGTATTCTGATAAGAAAGACAGGAATTCAATTGACAAGCATGACAGGAACAGAAAGCATTCTCCTCCTAAAAGAACTTCTAACAATCCTGTTTGCTATAATTGTGATAAGCCAGGTCATTATGCTTATGAATGTCCTGACCTGAGTTCTGAAGATAGAGAAGAAAGGAAAGCCAGGAGAGATCGAAAATATGCCAAGGGTAAGAAGGCAATGATGGCCTACAATGACTCTGATTCGGAATCAGAAGAGTTACCATCGTCTTCATCTGACTACCCCTCTAGCAATGAAGATGAAGCTTTCATAGCAGATGATGGACTGGTAATGATGGCCAAAATAAATGATGAGGTATCATCTGTTAACTCATTTCAATCTTGTGACAATTCTGACACTGATGAAAGTGATGCTGCTGTTAGCAGTGTAGGAAGTAGTCTTCATCATTCCCAAGGAGTGACTGAAGAAGACCTTCTACAAGCTAACAAAGCATTCATTGAAATTAGTTATGAGAATATATCTTTAAAACAAGAAATCATTAATCTGAAAGAAGCTCAGTCAAAAGTAGATCCTAATATAGCTGTCATAAATGCAAGGCTATCAGAAGAGTTGTCTCAACTCCAAGAAAAGTATGCATCCATTGACAAACTATATCAGGGTATGCTTAAAACTCAAGCCAAAGAGACTAATGAATTCAATGATTTAAAGATTAAATGTGAAAAACTTGAAGAGCGCAATAGATTCTTAGAATCTGAAGTAGTGAGCCTAGATCGAAAGCTATCTGGGATGATTAACTCTACTAAGATTAATCAAACTATCTCAGACAGATATAGAGCTCCAAATGATAAAAGAGGAATAGGTACTGATCTGCCTAGTCCATCTACTTCAGAATTTAAGAACACTAATGGAGCTAGTACAAGTTCTTTGCAACTAGATAAAGGAAAAGAACCTATGACTTATGATGATGATCCAAAACTCAAGGTACAGTCTAAATACATCCCTCCTACTACCAAGAATGGTAAAATGAAGAATGTATTAAGACCAGTACGGTCAAGACCATACCAGAAGAGTTATACTCCTCTGACCAGATCAGATCAGTCCTGGAATCAGAAGAGACAAACTCAGAACAGTAGGTCAAGACAAGCACAGGCAAGTTGGGAACAGCCTAGACCTCCTTTCATAAGGCAGTCTCAGCTATATTCAACTAAACCTAGGAGATTTGTGCCTCATTATCATAACAAACCTGTTCTTTACCCTCCTCCTTTATCCTATGATATCTATGGAGAGAAAAGACCAAAGCAAATTTATAAGCCTTATGGTCCACATGCTTTTAGACCATATTCAAACTATTACATACATACTGATCTTACTGAAAAAGGGATAGAACCAAGGAAAGGCTATCTCAGAAAAATAGATCCTAAGTCTGCTGATAATTCTGAACTGGTTAATAAAGTACTGTTCTGTGATAAATTTGGAAGGAAACTGAAGAGGTCCCACTTATTCAAATCCTCAATGTTCATTTGGGTACCTCTCACTACTAACCCCCAAGGACCCCAATAAACAAGGGTACCTAAGTTATTAAGATCACTACTTTGCAGGATCGACTGGACTTATACAAGAAAGGTGGTTCAGTTGGTGAGACCTGGTACATAGACAATGGGTGTTCACACCATATGACTGGTACCAAGGCCTTACTTACTGACTATCATGAGAAGGAAGGACCAAAAGTCATCTTTGGTGATAGCTCAATAGCAATCACAAAAGGATTTGGATTCATCAAGAATGGAGATGTTGAAATCCAAGATGTCTCCTATGTTGAAGGTTTGAAGTATAATTTGTTATCTGTATCTCAATTCTGTGACAGGGGATACAAGGTTCAGTTCAAAACCAGAAGATGTGAAATAATAGATAAAAGGACTCACAATGTTCTACTTGTTGGCACAAGACAAGGAAGTGTATACATTGTGAATTGGAATAGCTGTCCTAAGAATGCTTGTCTTATTACTAAGAGTCCTAAAGAAAACAGTTGGCTCTGGCATAAACGCCTCTGCCATCTGAACTTTAAGATAATCAACAAGATTGCTAGAGAACATCTTGTTGAGGGCATTCCTAATGAAATCTATTCCAAATCACAAGTATGTGATTCCTGTCAAAAAGGTAAACAGGTAAAGGTTTCATTTAAGTCCATTCCAACTCTTTCAACAAGCAGAGTCTTAGAACTCTTGCATATGGATCTTCATGGTCCTATCAATCCTCCTACATTGAATGGAAGAAGGTATACTCTAGTTGTTGTAGATGATTATTCTAAGTTTACTTGGGTAGTCTTTCTACACAAAAAGAGTGATACACAAACACTACTTCCAGATCTATTGAAGAGGTTGCAGGTTGAAAAAGGTCATCCCATTGTCAAGATTAGGAGTGACAAGGGGACTGAATTTATTAATTGTTACATTTCTGACTACTGTTCTAAGTCTGGCATACAGCATTTGACAAGTGCAGCCAGAACCCCTCAACAAAATGGTGTTGCAGAAAGGAGAAACAGAACACTAAAAGAAGCTTGCAGAGCCATGATTGCAGAATTCAACACACCTCAGAAATTTTGGGCAGAAGCTATTAACACAGCTTGCCACTCCCAAAATCGAAGTGCTCTTAATAAGGTGCATGGTAAAACACCTTATGAGGTATGGAAAGGCAGAAAACCAAGAGTTTCTTATTTTTATATCTTTGGATGTAAGTGTTTCATACATAACAATGGCAAAAGCAAATTAAATGCTTTTGATGCAAAAGCTGATGAAGGGATATTCTTAGGATACTCTTCAGTAAGCAAAGCATTTAGAGTATTTAATTACTCTACCCTATGTGTGGAAGAAACACCCCATGTTGTCTTTGATGAGAATGTGCAGGACTCTGCTGATCATCAGCTCAGTAAGAAAATTGACAACCTACAGCTTCAAATCAACAATGAAGATGATGATACAGGAATATATGAATCTGTACAAGCATATAATCCTTTCCTGAAAGTTCTAGATCAAGATTCTGATAAAGAAAAGGTAAAAGACAAAGGTGAGTCATCTAAAACTTCTGAAATACAAGAATTGAATGACTGCTCTCCTGTGAACAAATCTGCTGATATAAATGATAATTTGCATGATAAAAATGATGATACTGTTAAGAATAGAAGGACATGGAAGTCTGCTCATTCTACTGATCTGATTCTAGGTGATTCTAGTATAGGTGTTAAAACTAGAAAACAATTGTTTGATTCAAAGGAAGAACCTAGTAAGTCTTTATTTTGCTGGTGTTGTTTTCTATCATCTATTTAGCCTAAAACTGTGATTGAAGCTTTAAGTGATAGTAACTGGATTATAGCCATGCAGGAAGAACTTAATCAGTTCACTAGAAATGAAGTTTGGGAACTTGTTGATAGACCTAGTAATCATAATGTTGTAGGCACTAAGTGGATTTTCAAGAACAAAAGGGATGAAAATGATCTTGTAGTTAGAAACAAAGCTAGATTAGTTGCTCAGGGCTACTCTCAAGCTGAGGGTATTGATTATGATGAGACTTTTGCCCCTGTAGCTAGACTAGAAGCTATAAGATTGTTCCTTGCTTATGCTGCACATATGAAATTTATTGTGTATCAAATGGATGTGAAAAGTGCATTTTTGAATGGTATACTTTCTGAAGAAGTTTATGTGGAACAACCACCTGGTTTTGAAGTGAATAGTCACCAAGTATACAGGTTAAAGAAAGCACTTTATGGATTGAAACAAGCTCCAAGAGCATGGTATGATACTCTTTCTCTATTCTTACTTGAAAATGGTTTTACAAAAGGCAAAGTTGATAGAACTTTGTTTAGAAGACAAGAAGGTAATGATATATTACTTGTTCAAATTTATGTGGATGATATTATCTTTGGATCACCCAACAAAAACTTGAGTGAAAGCTTTTCTACACTCATGCAAAGCAAATTTGAAATGTCTATGATGGGAGAAATGACATATTTTCTTGGTCTTCAAGTAAAACAAACTTCAGAAGGTATCTTTATAAATCAAGCAAAGTACACTAAGAATTTGCTAGATAAATTTGGTATTAAAACCTGTAAGACAGTTGGTGTGCCCATGCAACCTACATACAGAATGGATCCTGATGAAGGAGGTAAGTCTTCTGACCAACCTCACTATCCTGCTTTAATTGGCTCTCTACTCTATCTAACTGCCAGCAGACCTGATATTGCTTTTTCTGTTGGAGTATGTGCAAGATTTCAAGCAAACCCCAAGGAAAGTCATCTGGAAGCTGCTAAAAGGATATTGAAATATCTAAAGGGGACCATTAATCGAGGATTATGGTATCCTGCAGATGATGATATATCCTTAAGTGGTTATTCAGACTCGGACTTTGGAGGTTGCAAAATAGATAGAAAATCTACTTCAGGTTCATGTCAATTCTTAGGAACTAAGCTCATTTCATGGTTTTCAAAGAAACAAACAAGTGTGGCAACTTCTACTACTGAAGCAGAATATATGGCTGCAGGTAGTTGTTGTAGTCAGCTTCTTTGGCTAATACAACAACTCAGAGACTACAATGTTGTAGAATCTAACGTACCTATATATTGTGACAGTAATAGTGCCATTGCCATCACTCAAAATCCTGTTCTACATACTAGATGCAAACATGTTGACATTAGGCATCATTTTATTAGGGATCATGTTGAAAAGAAGAATATTAGAATGGAAAAGATTCATACTGATATTCAAAGAGCTGACATTTTTACAAAACCATTGGCTGAAGTGAGATTCAGAGAATTGTGCATTAGTTTAGGATTGATAGATATGGATTCTGATTGTATATAGAACTGTGCTAACATTTCAGGTACTGATCTTATACCAAGAGGAAGATAAAGCAGAAACTAAGAGCAGTACATCAAAACTCAAAAGTCAGAAGAGACAACCCTATGTCAGATCACTAAAACAGGTAACAAGGTTACTAAAGTGACCTTAATCCCAATGAGGAAGCTGGTAAAGCTGAGGGACACTGAGAACACACATTAAGGGGGAATCTGTGATTTCTTAAAGATCCTTTTGTTGACTCAGATCACTAAGTCACTTTAGCAAAAACCTTGATATGATCATTAAATTAAAACTTATTGTTACTAATCTGTACTGTTTTACACTTATATCTCATGAACTAACACTTCTACCAAGGTGAAACAGGCACAGAAGAGGAATTCTCCTTTGAAGGGGGAACTAATCTGATTACAGATTTGAAAGATTTCTTTACAACTAATCTGTCTACAAGAAATCTACTGATCTGACACAGTACTGATCTGAGGATCACTGTGCTGATATCAAAAAGATGAAATCAGGAAATTTTGGGTACTGATCTGAGGATTACTGTGCTGACCCATCTACTGATCTGAAATCTACTGTGCTGATTCATCTACTGATCTGATTTCTAAAAAGGTTACTCAGCTGATCACAGTACTCAGCTGATCCAGATAAGTGATATTTTCTTTATAAACTTGTAAGAAAATGAAGTGAAATAGTTTTGGAAACTACTGTGCTGATTTGCATCAGAACAGTCTTTTGGTTTAGATTACTCTAAGTCAAAAATTGTTCATATTTTTAGATTATTAATAGAGAAGATTAATACACTCCTCTATTTCTAAACCTAAAAATTGTGGTGTATTTATCAAACACAAGTTGGCTCCAAAAATTAAGAATGTTACTAGAATGTGAACAGTTATTGTTTAACTCGAATTTCGAGATTTAATCCCAACCATTCTTTGTGATAATCTAATTCAATCCTAGCCCTAGATTGGTTTTGAATTTAACAAAAACGATCACACTTCATCTTCTTCGTTCTTACGAGTTCATTTCTGAAAATTTCTTAACTTCATAACTTCTGAAAATCTGATTTCTACAAAATTCTCAAATGGCAACCATTAATATTATCAATGAAGCTAACCAAGTTGCAGGAACATTCGATTCGAATTTGTGGATTCGCAAGAAGGGCATTTTCGTGGAGAACGCTGTCTATTTCAATGGCCGACACAGTGCTGAAAATCAAGCCATTCTAACTATGTGTGAAGAGTGCGGGCTACGAAAATTTCTGGAATCATTTCCCATGAATGTCTATGAACCAGAAGCTGTGGAATTTTATTTACAACTTCAAGGTGATAAAAATGGTGTTCACTCCATGCTTGCTGGACACAAGGTCACCATTACTAGGGACATCCTCGAATTAATGTTGGATTTACCGCAAGGTCCGGTGGATATTTTGACCTACAAAGCTGGTGAGGAAAAGGAGTGTGTGGGAAGATGGTCAGGTGTTGAGACAGAGACCTTGACTAATCTGAAGAAGGATGTTCTTCCTACTGGTCTGCAGTTCTTGATGGATATAGCTGGAAAGTGCTTGTTAGGGCAACATCATAGCCAGGATGCCTTATCAAGTTTCAAGATTAGAATTATGGCTGCAATCATCGACAGAGTGCAAGGTGATTGGCAAGGATTCTTCTTGGAAAGGCTGCTGACTGAAAAGGAAAAAGTTTTGTTTGATGAGGATACAATGGAATTCTCAATAAAATCAAAATTAGGGTTTGGAAGCAAGCTGAGTTTCTTGCTGCCTCAGCTGGTGAAAAAGCCATATTGGAGTAATCCCAAGAAATTCCATCATGGGAAATTCTTGATGAAGAAGGAGTCTGTTCAGTTTGAACAAGAGAACCCCTTGGAACAACCTCAAGAGATTGAAGCAGAAGGGTCTGGAGCTTCAATGTACCAATCTGAGGACAATCAACCTGAAGTGAGATCGAAGGCAAGGCATGATCCGAGCAGTATTAGACCAAGGAGAGGAAGGTCTGCTACAGCTGCCTCAGAGCCAACAGTTAGATTTGTTGAAACTGTGGTGCAATCAAGCTCAGATGAGCAAGAGGTTAGTGTTCCTAGTCCAATTGCTGTTCATAAAAGGACTAAGACAAGGAGTGCTAGGAGGAAATTGATTGTTGTCTCCCCTACCCCTTCTAACTCTGAACCAAGCCAAACTGAAACCCAAAACCCTCAACCTTCATGTTCTGGAAGATCAGATCACTATTTTTCTGAGACTCAGAACACTCCCCATTCATCACCTCAGCACACTAACTTTGAGCCTACTTCAATTCCTAGCCCTCAACATCAAACTTCACATCAATCTTCACCACATCAATCCCCATTACAGGTTCATGCTCACTCTACTGAACATGAATTTGAACCTTTTTCTGAACCAATTGACATTTCATCATCTCCTGAACCTGAATTTATAACTCCTAAACCTGCTGATTTGATGGAGTATACTATCTGTGATAAAGAGGATAGAATCAGGATATATTTAAGGATAACCTTGTTGAAGCAATTTCCTGGATTAGATGAGAGCTCAGTTGAGTTTGAGAAACTCCTTAGGATAGGCACATGGGTGTATCTTAAGAGGAGTACTTTGAAGGAGAATTTAGCCATCATGGAAGGTATGGGTGGTGCTTCAATCTTTGATGATTGGGAAGCAGAGCAGATGCAAGCAGCTGGTGTTAACTCTTTTCTTGAGTTAGTCACTCCAGAATCTGTTGCACTTCTTGTTGAAAGATTAACAGGAATCAAGTACACTGTTGAGAAGATTGCAACTCCTAACTCTGATGAAGATTTATTTAGTGAGGAGAAAGGTGTTGATGAAGCTGAAAATACTGCTGAGAAGGATTTTATGGACATTGATGAAGATATTGTCAATGCAACAGAGGTGTTTGAGAACACTGTTGTGATTGAAGAAACTGAAGTTGTTGAAAATCAGGATGTAAATGCTGAAGAGATGGAAAGCATTCCAATTCACTCTGCTAATCCTATTGTTCTTGAGGATATACAGGAACAGATCAGAACAGTTCCTGTTGAGAAGGAATCTGACAATTCTGCCTTTGAGATGTTGAAAAAGCAGAATGCAGAGCTTCAAGCAAAGTTGGAAGATGCTGTAAAGATGTTCCAAGAAGCTACTGAGAGAATGAACAAGATGCATTCTGAACACTCTTATGAAAAGGTGATGGAGCATACCATGTCCAAAATTTTTGACCTTCATAGAGTACAAGAAAAGAATCTGTCTCAAGTGTTGCATAAAAAGCTGGAGCAACACATATCTTCCTTAAAAGAGTGGCATGATGAAGCCAAAAAGGGGGAAGATAGGACAAGGGAAGTAATGGAACAAACACAGTCACAACAAGCTCAGTTGGTTGTGAGTCAGAATGAGTTAAAAGAGCAAATTGAAATTCTGAATGAGAAGCTGAAACAAAGGAAGCAACAGAAGCAACAAGGTCAAGAGATTGTTGAGAAAAGACCTGATATTGCTGGAAGTTCAAGTCAGAAGAAGAGGAAGTTAGTCCTGTCTGATGAAGAAGAAGCTGGAAGAATGAGGAACAAACACAGTCACAACAAGCTCAGTTGGTTGTGAGTCAGAATGAGTTAAAAGAGCAAATTGAAATTCTGAATGAGAAGCTGAAACAAAGGAAGCAACAGAAGCAACAAGGTCAAGAGATTGTTGAGAAAAGACCTGATATTGCTGGAAGTTCAAGTCAGAAGAAGAGGAAGTTAGTCCTGTCTGATGAAGAACAACAAGAAGAAGAAGCTGGAAGAATGACTAGATCAAAAAGCAAAATGAAAGCTGTTATGACAAGTGAAGAAGAAAAATTGAAAAAGAAGAAAGAAAAGGATGTCAAGTTCTTGAAAACAAGATTTGATAATCGAGTTACAGTTTTGAAAAGAAAGCTGAATGCTCAAAAGAAAGCTGAAGGAAAAGAGTTTGACAAAGATTTTCAAGATGAAAACTTTGTGGATTTCATTGTTTTGACAGAACATATGGAATACTGGAAGAATTTAAAGAAGAAATGGCAGATTGCTAACTTCATTGTGAAGAAGTTTGGTGATCATTCGAGCAAGGAAGCAGAATTTATTGATTTTGAAGAATTCATGCTGAATATTGATCAAGAGTTCTGGGAAGACATAGCACAGGTTGCTAATCGTGCTGGAACAAAAATATTGTGTCCTGAAGAACCTAATTGGGAACCTCCAAGACTGGAAAGTGGAGAACCTGATTACAAAGAGATCAACAACATTATTGCTGAGATTATTAAGGAAGAAGGAATATCTGATCATCAACACATGATGGATATCAAGGCAAGGATGTATGTGGCATTCAGAATCTGAAGATGCAGAATGAAGATGAAGGACAAGCTCAGAAGATAACATTTCTATCCTTAATCTTTATTTCTATATTTTGTGATCATTTCATATTTTGTTAGTATGTGTAATATGTGCATTATCTGATCTGATTGTGAATATGATATGAATTTTGAATTGATGAACTGTTATGATTGACTACATACTTAACTACTGATTTATTAACATTTAAGTAGTTTTGGCTTCATCAAAAAGGGGGAAATTGTTGGGATATGAATCCTTGAAACAATGTTCTAGTTGATGAAAGTATGTTTTGATGGCCAAAAGCAACTTAAAGTTAGTGATATATGTGGTTCTAAGTCATCTTAACTAAGTCATCTGAATATAAGCTTACTAATCTGATGAGAAACTTAAAGTGAGATTACTGATCTTAATGCTAACTGAAATAAGTTTACTGATCTTATTGAATAATATTAAGAGTAAAATTACTGATCTTAACTGAGTTATCTGGAATAAGATTACTGATCTGAGTATGGAAACTGAGAATATTTTTAGTGATCTTATATGAGATATTTGAAATCTGAGTTACTGATCTGATATACTTACTGATCTTATGTACTTACTGATCTTATATGTAAGTTACTGATCTTAGTTGTTTACTGATCTTATGAGTTACTGATCTTATTGGTTACTAATCTGATATATGAACTGTTAGGAACTAAGCTGATGTTTTGAATTGTATAGACAGCTTATAGTGTAGGACTTAAATGTACTCATCTGTATATAGTTCAGTTGATGTATAGATAGGTTTTATATATGTAAAGTTGTATTCTATTGTATTCAGCATTGTAAAAGTTCAGAACAGTAGATTAGAACTAGATTAGGAGAAGATCAGAAGACTAAAGAAGACTCAGAGGACTACTTCAGAATAAGAAGACTTCAAAGAAGAGTTGAAGAAGAGCTTAGAAGAAATCTGGAGAAGTTTTGAAAAGTTTTAAGTTACTGTGCTGATTGAATCAGAAGAGTAAAAATCAGCAGAGTAAAATCCGAAGAGTAAAAATCAGAACAGTAAGTTACTGTGCTGATTTGGTGAAATTGAAGAATAAGTTTGGAAAGCTTATTTAAGGTGTAACTGAAGATATATTGAAGAAATGCTGACTTGGAAGGAAGTTACAAAGTCGGTTACAAGAAGAAGTTACAAAAACAGTTTTAGAGTTAGTTCACAAACTGCTAACTGTCATACTAAATTCTATAAATACTGTATGATCTCCTACTGCTGAAGACTACTGAGCAATTACTGATCTTAGAGAATTCAAAGAGCAAAGTCTACAAGCAAGAACTCACAGAGTTAAGGAAATCAAAGCAAGGAGAAGAGCCACTGAATTGAAGAGAAGAATCAAAGGCTATTCAAAGAGAAGTTTTACTTTTCAAGTTTAAGTTTGTATTTTGTAAAACAAGTGTGCTAGTTACTTGTAGAATTACTAGTAGATCGAAGATATACCTGGTGGTATAATCGATAAGATCAAAGTCTTAATCTTGGGACTCTAAGCCACAAGAAGCTCAAGAAGAGTAATAAAACTTCACAACTGGAGTTGTGAGAGTGGATGTAGACATTTGTCGAACCACTATAAAATTCTGTGTTCTTTACTTTACTGTTTGTTATTTGTTTGAATTGTTTAATCAAGAACATTAAGAATTAACAAAGATAAAGATCTATAGAAAAGTTGAGTATAAAGTTGATTGGGCTCATTAGTAATCTGATTATTCCGCATTGTGTATTCTGATATATTGAAAGATTTTTGAAAAGTCTATTCACCCCTCCCCTCTAGACATTTTCACTAGCTTACTCAATATTATTAAGCCGCCGGTATATCCGATAGTGTTTGGCTACGGAAAGTTCAAGGCCAAAAACCACTTATCCGGACGCACGGAGATCTCATTCGAACTGAACACTGAGTCTGATGTTGTATAGATACGATTTTCACTCATGTGGGGGATTGTTGGAATTAATGGGATTAATTGGGTTTTGACACCCTTGTCTAATTATAATTAGATGGACTAAAATGTTAATTATAAAATAATTGAACGTGACATAGTCGATCTACTCGCGGAGTAGATGAACGTGGTATATTTAATATCTCAAAACCGAGTTAAGGTGAGTGAGAAATTAATTGTTGAACTTGGTCTTCAAGATTTAGTCTTCAAGACTTATCCACGTAAGAGATATTTTCGTGATATTCCCACGATTTTCTCAACAACCTCCTAGGGTTTCTTGTGCCTATAAATACAGACTCTTCCCTCATTCCAAACTTACGCTGAAATTCGCCCCTCTACCCTTCTACTCTCCTCTCGTCCCTACGCAGTGTGTTGAGCTCCCGAAAGCCTTACACTGTTCTTTCTTGTGCCGGATTTATATCCGAGAGTGTTCAGTTCGTACTAAGTACGTTCGCCGAGGCTTCTTATACAGTGGTGCTACTGTGTAAGAAGTAAAAGTCGTTTTACCTTTGAGAATGGAACGCCGTAACAGTCGAGCACTATCCTGGGCGTATTCTGTTCTGCGGGAAAAGGGTTTCCCTTGACTCGACTTATTTGTGTTATCATATTTGTTATCTGAAATCTTCAATATTGCAGGTTGCAGTTTACACGGCGTAAGCAGTTTCCAACAGCTGCAAGTATACAAATTTTAAAACAATGCCATAAGAACTTTCAAGATTCCATAACTCGTGTTGCAACAATTTAAAATGAAGATTGTGCTCCTACATTATTTGGATTGATCAGATTAAAAACTTGAGGTTATGGTACAACAGGGCATTGTTTTAATCAAACTACAGTTTTGATCTTAATTCAACAGAAGATCAACATGTGTAATTATTGTAAGAACTTGATTCTCAAGAAGATGAAACTTAGAATTACTGCAATTTATGGGTATAAGCTAAAGAGATGCTTAGAAATAAAGTTGCAACTAGGGAACAGGTGAAAAACAATTAAAAACCTAAAAGCACGAAACAGGGCCATTTTCAATTAAACAGATAACAACGAGTTCAAATTCAATCAATCCAACATAACCATTTTCTTGTTGATTTAAAAAATAAATAACATGTTCAAATTCAATCAATCATGCCAGCACCTGGTACGTTAACATAGAGAATAAATACGCTATGTAATCGAAATTCAGAAGAAATGGAAGAACAAAAAGTACCTGGAAAGCAGCCCGCAGAAACGTCCAGCATCAGGATCGACTGGTTGAGGTGGTCAGAAGTATACTTGTGCGACAACTCTAACCGAAGAACCACTCCTAAGTAGTCGTCGTCTACCCTAGTCCAGATTTGTGCTTCTACCTTTCTTACCCCACTGATTTAGAATTGAATTGGAGCGCCAATTTTTCTCTTAAACCCCAATTTTTAACCTATAGGTATGCTCTCGAATAATTCTTATGAGCGCCAATTTTTCCCGGCCAATTTTTTAATAGTAAAAATTATAATTATCTTTAATTGTTTTCCCTTGTACCACATTCAAATTAGTTATATCTATTTAAAATACTGAAATACATAATTATATATATAATTTTGTTTTCAATATTTTTTTTATAGATCACTTCTTATGATAAAATGAGATTTATATGTATCCGACACAGTTTTTTAAAGAAAATTAATATAGTGTAATAATTTTATTTTTCAATTTAATGATAATATATAAATTAAAATTTCCTCTAATAATGTAATATCATAATTAGAGTACTAATTTACGATATCGAACATTAGAGAAGTGGCTATCTAGCACATTAATCACTTGGTGATAAACATCCGAACAAAAGTTTAATATAAATTAAGAATAGTAAAACGTTGAAATGATTTCACCCGTGTCTCCAAGTTCAAGGGCAGTTGGGGCTATGCATTTGACCCTTCATAGTCCTTCACTCGATTTCAGATTTCTTGTCTTGATTAGTTTTTTCGTTATTTTTAATCGCTTTTATTGCTAGGTCATATTTAAGGGTGTACCATTTTTTGATGGCACTCGAGCCTCTGGTTAGACTTGTAAACTTATGGTCTTTATCTTTTCTTTCTTATAATCCAAAACCCTTTTATTGTCACATAATTTATGATAATCCAAAAAGGTTTATAAGTTGTACACTTTATATCAAGATGTTTGGTGTCCTGTATATGATTTTGTATGTTTGGAAGTAAGATACCATTTTATTTAATGTAGTTTTAATTTTTTAAAGAAATCTAGTCATTAATTATATTGATGACCGGGACATACTCTAATGAACTTGCATTACATTTTGTTAATTGTACATTGAAATGGCTAATAGTAAGTTGAAATTTTGGTCGTATAAGCTCTTTATTGTGATATGAACCTTCATAATCTAATTTATCAAATTAAAAGTATGAGTGCCATGATAAATTTACATTGTGTCCTGACATAAACATATTAACGTCAAAACCTAAAATTTTCAAATAAAATTGGAACAAATTCTGAAAACTTAATTATAGGGTCAAAAAATAGGCCTAAAAATAGAATTTGGGATCCGAATCTCATACATAGACCTCGTCTGACATTGGACGATAATCGTAGAAGACAAATGTTTTTTGTACAAGAGTGAAAATTTATTTTCTTGAATAATAGTATATAATATCAAAGTATGCTACTCAAAAGTGTAGATAATCTATTTAAAGGGCTAGGGCCAAAAGCTGAAGTAAATAAATCAAACAACCTTATATCGACCGACTCGTGTTTGACTCGGTTAAGACTCATTATGTGTTAAATTGTCATATACTTTATTCAAAATAATCACTTAATTTATAAGTGAACTGTTTTATACATAAACTAATCAATATTTATTAAAAAATTATGTTAAAATAAATGAACAAAATGAATTTAGATGGAATGAGTATATTTTTAACGAAATAATCAATAATTGTTAAATATACACACAAAATGCAATTAGTTTACATAAATTTTTGCCTCTTGGATATAAAATGCAAAAAGAAAGAAAAATCTAATTTAAAGCAAAATTCTAAATTTGTGTTAGATAATAAACATGTACAATATTACTCTATCCGTCGCACTGGTTTTTTTCCCTAAATATGATAAAATAATATATATAGTAAAAAATGATGTGATTGTAAGAGAAAAAATAATCAATGTATATGATAAAATAATAAATGTAGTATAAGTGATTAAAATAAAGAGAATAATATATGTATGAGATAAAGTATGATAATAGATGTGGTAGAAGTGATGTTATTGAAAAATATAACATAATATGTAAAAAATAGAATGACAATCTTATCGTGAAACGTTAAAAAAAAAAAATGATAAAGTTATAGTGAAATTGATGAAGTACCTTTCATAATTTTATAATAATGCATACAATATATTATTCATAAGTGATTGATTGTAATTTTAAAGAGAGAATGATAATTTATATATTTTAAATATACTCATTAGTTTTTTTTTATTATTAATAATTTCACAACTAATAGTGGTGCTCTAACCACTTAGCTATCCCACTTTGTCTTAATTTTTCTCTTCTTATTATTCAAATTTTGTGTAACATACATTGCTACCCTATAGAAAAAGTTGTATTAATAGTAACCGTATTTTATTCATGTCAATTGATATATATATATATATTTTTGAACAAAGTCAATTGAAAAATATTATTCTACTAAAAGGGAATATTCATTTTAACATAGATTTTGGAGCCAAAAAATTTTGCGGTTTCAATTCAGGGATCCCTAGAAATTTTAAAATTTTGTTTTAGGAAAAATCTCAAACTCAAATTAGTGGCGGTATTTCAAATTTTCAATTTAAGTGGGAAAATCCTTAAAAGGAAAATTAAACATTATTCAAGGAAAATCTCTCTCATTTTTTTTCTGCAGTCCCCATACTCATTTTTTACCCTAGAACTACGAATCTGAGCAATGGCAGCAATCAGCCTCGCAAAGAAAACACTCGACTCTCACCGGAGGGATCTGGCCTCTGTACATGCACAATTTCCCATTCAATACCATGAACAAATAGATCAATTGAGAAACACGATGCCAATTAATGGCAGATTCGATGTCACGAACATGAAGGACGAAGGAGTTAGTTTGTTCAATATGCGCGGGAACTTCTCTTCAGGTTATGTATTGAATCGTCTAAGAATAGTTGATTTTGTTTTAGTTGTAAGTGCACGTTTTTTGTCAATTGAGGTGGATACTTCAACTGCAGTTTTAGATATCAAAGAAGTAGCATTCAGTTTTCAGAATCCCTTTTCCCCAATTTCTCTGTTTTCTTAGCGTTATTTTCGCCTAATTCCTCGATCTATTGCAGAATGTATCATTCGCATTGGAATGGATAAGGTACGAACACCTGTTGGGGTTCAATGTGAAGAACAAGTATATGATTGTCTTGTATTGTCAACAGGTGAAGATGGACAAGATTCTTAGTTAAGCATGATTGAGTTAATAATGTTGTTCTTGAGGTTGCGATTTTTTATTCTAAGCTCTTTTCCACAACAGATGAGTGTATTTCTGATTTTGATGCTTGGTGTTTGATTTAAAACATCCAAGGTTGCTTCTGAGGTGGCCACTTGTATTCATAGATTTATCAACATATAGAGAATTATTACAAGTAAATTGAATTTAAAAGGTATATTGGGGACATACAAACATTTTTTTTATAGGGAGGGACAGTTTTGAATATTTTTTTCATCAGATAACTACTGTGTATGTAAGGTGAATAATTAGGAGGCATGAAATTGTGAGTATTACAAATTGTTTGTTGTCAGTAGTTTAATATTTAAGTTTAACTTATGCTTTATGCAGACCTGATAGTATGTTTATTTGAATGGATTATGTGATTAATAATTGAACATCGAGTAAATTACTTCAGTAATGTTTAATTACTGGTTTATGGTTGAATTTTACTTAAATAACTAATTTGTAGTAAATCCATCACACTTTTTTTAAATTATTTTAGAAGTGATTTTAGCTGATTTAATTCTCAGTTAATAGTCATTGTTGGGTAAAACAGACATTTTGAAAATTGAGATCTATATAAACTTTTAACTTGTTGAATTAATTTTGCATGCACGCAATTCATGTTTGTATAAATATTTAGAAGACTTTAAACTATATTTTGTTTCTTTAGCATCGTGTGCTTACCTTGTGAGCAATTATGAGTTACTGATTTTGTAATATATATCTTTGAGCTAATTAAATATGTTGTTTTTTTGCAGTCTAAATATTAGCCAAATGGAGAAGAGTGTGATAGAGGTGAATTGCATGTAAGTACACATTCTTCACTAAAAGATGGTTGAAAATTCAATGAAGCTAAAGAAAATTGGGTAAGTCTGAGATTTCACTTTATTACTAAAGTTGATGCTAATTTATTTTATTTTATTTTATTTTCATAATTAAAGAAATGAGAAGAATATGATGAGCAAGGAATTGATAAAAGTTAAGCTGAAATTGTTCATGAGGTCCTAGGCCATGGGACTGGCTATATAAAAGGGCTTGGTTATGGACTAAAGCCTCCGAGTAAACGTAGTGTTTCAGATGATGCTTCTAACCAATTGGAAAGTGTTGGGATATGAATCCTAAAGACAAGTCCTAAATGATGAAAAGATAAGATAAGTTTTGATAAGCCAAAAAGAAGAGTTGAATATTTTCTAAGTGTTGACTGATCTAGTCTAGTTAAGAAGAAGTCATCTTGTATAGATCAGTAGAGTTCACAAAGACCAGTACTAGTTCACTAGACAAGTACTGAGTTTTACTAGTAATAGTTTCAAAAGATAAGTATGAAAGAAAAAGACAAGTACGTATAATATGTTGATACTGTGTATAAATGTTAGGATTTATACTGAGCTATATTTAAAGATGTATAGAAGCTCATGTTTTATGATTTATATTTGATGTATAGATTCGTAAGTTGACTAAGCTATGTTATGAAGCTTAATGTAATGTAATAGTCTTGTTAGGATTAGATGCTAGGACTAGATTAGTTCTATGTTGAAATCTACAGAAGAAGTCTACTGCACAAGACAAGTAGAAGACGAAGTCTACTACTGAAAGACAAGACAAGTGCGCAAGACAACAAGACAGGTCGACAAGTCAACATGAGTTAGTTATTCAAAACGCGTGTTGAAGATAAGGATTGAAGAGTTAGTTAAGGAATAACTAATTAACTGCTTAAACGCGTTGAAAAATAAAGTTTGGAAGTTACAAGTTAGTTTTCAAGAAGAGGTTGTTATACAACTGAAAGTTCTTGAAATCAAAGTCTATAAATACCACAAGGTATTGATCGATTGAAGACTACTGATACTACTGCATACTGAAGCGATATTGAAGATTAAGAGAAGAAATCACTCACAGAGTTTTGAAGTTCAGAAAGCAAGTCTACAAGACAAGTGAAGATCAAAGAAGACTGCTACTGAAGATCAGAGAAGTTTTATTTTTTGTTTACTGTTTCAAGTTGATAGATACTTGTAAATCACTAGTAAGATCGAAGAGGCACTTGGTAGTGTTTTCGAGAAGATCTAAGTCTTATTTCTTGGGACTTAAAATCATAAGACAACTCGATTGGAAGAGTTAATAAATTTCACGACTGGAGTTGTGAGAGTGGATGTAGACAAGTTGTCGAACCACTATAAAAATCGTTGTGTGTTGATTTACTTTATTATTTGTTTAATTGTTTAATTGATTAATTGCATATCTAAACAAGACAAGTATAGTGTTCATACAGAAGTTCGAATTACGAATATAAGTTGAGTATAAACTTGATTGGGCTCATTGTTACTTTGATTAATTCCGCATTACGTATTCTGATATATTGAAAGATTTTTAAAAGTCTATTCACCCCTCCCCTCTAGACTTTTACTAGCTTACTCAATATTATTCACTCAACTTGGGACCAACAAGTGGTATCAGAGCAGTAGTTTTCGAACTGCTGATTCTTGATAACATTTAAAGACTTTGGGTGAAGTCTTGGTTCGCTTCTGTTCTGATTCATACCACACTTTCTTGATATATTCGTATCTTGATTTCTTGCAATTATCCTATCTGATCAAACTACTAAAACATCTCTCTTGAGATAAGTGCTAACAAACTTCCCAAGTTCTCTGTTCAGGACTACGACTACTGGAAGTTGAGGATGGAAGCCATTTTCAGCTCAACTCATGATTTGATGGTATCTGTGATCAAAGAAGGACCAGTCGTTACCATGATCAGAAATACTGCTACACTGGACCCAACCAAAGAAGTTGGAGAGCTGATTGTTAAACCAAGGTCAGAACTGACTTCTGAAGAAATGCGTCAAAACAATTTGGATAGTCTTGATAAGAATTATATTTTACACACCTTGCCTAACGAGTATCTTGGTAAAGTGTTAAAATGTAAGACTGCCAAGCAAATGTGGGACAAACTCGTTGTTCTTTGTGAAGGCACTACGCTGATCAAAGAAAGCAAACTGTCCACAGCTGTCCAAAGGTTTGAAACATTTAAAATGAAGCCAGGTGAATCCATTGATGAACTGGATACTCGATTTACTAAAATCATGAATGATCTTGAAGTACTAGGAAAGACTTATACTGAAAGAGAGATTAACCTGAGAATCTTGAAGGCTTTGGATGAAAGATGGAAAATGGTCAAGATGATCATTAAATCCACACAAGATATTGATTCATGGCCCTCAGAAACCATGTTCTAGACCCTTAAGGCGCATGAGTTCGAATTAGATGAGGAAGAACCAATTGCCAGTAGTGATAGGGAGAAAGCCGTGTCGAAAAATGTTGCTTTTAACTCTACTACGTCTAAGAGCTCTAGAGTAGACAGGTCCAAGCCTACTAGCATTAGAGACGAGTTAGACAAGTCTGATCTAAGTTTGAAAGAGCAGATGAACCTTATGGTTAAGAAGTTCGACAGACTAAATAAACGCTATGGTAGATATAAAAAGTTCTATAGAGACTATAGAGGTTCGACTTCTAAGAACTTGTCTGAGACCAGACGAGACCGAAACTCGTCCGAAAGGAGAGACGAAGTCTCAAAAGTAACAGACGAGATAGAGAGTCCGATGATAGGAAGATTCAGCGTTCTGATAAACTATTAAAAAGTCTACTAACGATCTTTTATGCTATAACTGTGAGAAACCAGGTCACTACATCTACGAATGTCCAAACCTGAGCACTGATGATCGTGAAGAGCGCAAGGCAAGAAGGGAAACAAGATACAATAGGGGTAAGAAGGCAATGATGGCTAATAATGACTCTGAAACGGACTCAGACGAGTTACCATCGTCTTCGTCTAGCTACCCGTCTGATCATGATGAAGCATTCATAGTAGATGATGGACTCTGCTGCATGGCTAAAATTGAGCAAGAGGTATCATTTGCAACTTCATTTCAATCATGTGATGAATCAGACTCTGATGAAAGTGATACAGCCGATAGTGGTGTAGGGAGTAGTCTTCATCACTCTACTGGTGTGACTGAAGAACACCTCCTACTCGCTAATAAGGCGTTCATGGAAGTCAGTGACGAAAACATCATTTTGAAACAAGAAATCATTGATCTCAAGGAAGCTCAGTCTAAAGTAGATCCTAATATAACAGTCCTAAATGAACGCTTGCAAGAAGAGTTGAGTCAACTCAAAGACAAGTGTGTATTGACAGACAAGTTGTATTAAGACCTACTTAAGACACATGCTACTGAGAAACATGAATTCAACGTTTTAAAAGGCAAGTTCAAAAAACTTGAAGAACGTAATAAGTTCTTAGAAACTGAGGTTGTCACTCTAGACCTTAAACTTACTGACCTGGTTAACTCCTCCAAGGTTAACCTTGAATTGTCAGATAGGTATAGGGCTCCTGCTGACAAGACAGGCATAGGTGCTGAGACACCCAGCTCGTCTACTCAAGTCCCTAAGAACCCTACTATTTTCATCTCAAGCTCTTTGACTAATGATAAAGGAAAAGGACCAATGATATACGATATTGGAACTCCATCTGAAGGCACTATACTCAAACAGACTCAAGTTAACATTCCAATTACCAAGGGAGGTAAAAAGAATGTTAACAACAAGGCGGTTTCGTCTAAAACGAGTCAACAAAGGACTAGAAATCGTGGACGGCCTAATCTGGTCAGATACGAGGACTGGTATCCTGAGGAGACAAGTACTAGACAAGTACAAACTAGATGGAAAGAGCCTAGACCTCCTTTCATAAGGCAGTCTCAGCTCTACTCATCTAGGCCCAGGAATGTGACTTCAAAATATCGTATTCAACCCGTCTTATATCCTCCGCCTGAATCGTATGATATCAAAGGAGAAGAAAGACATAAACATGTCTATAAACCGTATGGCCCCAATGCATACAAAACCTACTCTGACTATCACAGACCGGTGCCTACTCAAGTAGAGGTTAAGTCAAAAGGCTACCTCAGACGAGTAGACCCAAGAACTGCTGATAGGCCAGACAAGGACAACAGGGTCTTATTTTGCAACAAATATGGTCGAAAGCTTAGAAGATCAAACTTGTTCAGGACTCCAATGTACATTTGGATTCCATTGAACTCGACTAACCCCCCCAGGACCCCAATAAACAAGGAGGGTACCTAAATTATGGAATATCATCTAATGCAGGGTCGACTTGATCTATACAAGAAGGGTGGCTCAGTAGGAGAAACTTGGTACATAGACAGTGGTTGCTCGCACCACATGACTGGTACCAAGGCACTTCTATCAAGCTACTATGAGCAAGAAGGACCAAAGGTTATATTCGGTGATAGCTCTACAGCCATCACAAAAGGCTTTGGCTATATCCGAAATGGCGACGTTGAGATACAAGATGTATCATACGTAGAAGGTTTGAAATATAATCTATTATCTGTTTCACAGTTTTGTGATCGAGGTTACAAAGTGCAATTCAAAAGTCAAAAGTGCGAAATCATAGACAAGAGGACTCATACTGTACTACTTGTCGGCATAAGACAAGGCAGTGTGTACATTGTGAATTGGAATAGTTGTCCGAGGGACACTTGTCTTCTTACTAAGATACCCAAAGAGATTAGTTGGCTTTGGCATAGACGCCTTTGTCACATGAACTTTAAGGTGATTAATAAGATCGCAAGAGATTACCTTGTTGAAGGTTTACCCAACGAAGTCTATTACAAGTCACATGTGTGCAATGCTTGTAAAAAAGGTAAACAAGTAAAGGGTTCATTTAAATCCATTCCATCTCTCTCAACCAGTAGAGTTCTCGAACTTCTACATATGGACCTACATGGCCCAATAACTCCTCCAACCTTGAACGGTAGAAGGTACACACTTGTTGTGGTAGACGACTATTCTAAGTTCACTTGGGTAGTCTTCTTACACAAGAAGAGTGATACACAAACACTCCTACCTGATCTGTTGAAGAAGATACAAGTTGAGAAGGATCAGTCCATTGTCAAGATCCGTAGTGACAAGGGTACTGAATTCATTAACTGCTATATTAAAGAATTTTGTTCTAAGCGTGGCATCCAGCACCTTACTAGTGCAGCAAGGACACCACAACAAAATGGAGTAGCAGAACGAAGGAACAGAACTCTTAAGGAGGCCTGCAGGATCATGCTGACAGAGTATAATACTCCTCAGAAGTTTTGGGCAGAAGCGATCAATACTGCATGCCATTCCCAAAACAGAAGTGCTATCAATAAAGCACTAGGTAAGACGCCCTATGAGGTATGGAAAGGTCGAAAACCCAGAGTTTCATATTTTCATATATTTGGATGTAAGTGTTTTATCCATAACAATGGGAAAAGCAAGTTGAATGCATTCGATGCTAAAGCAGACGAGGGGATATTCTTAGGGTACTCCTCGACTAGCAAAGCATTCAGAGTGTTCAACTACTCTACCCTATGTGTGGAAGAAACACCACATGTGGTTTTCGATGAATCCCTACAGGACTCGTCTGCCGACCAGATCAGTAAGAAGGTAACTGATCTATCGATCCAAACTGACCAAGAATCAGAAGTTTATGAATCTGTTCAAGCCTATAACCCGTTCATGAAAGCTCTCGAGTCTGATGATCAGGAGAAGGTAAGTGCTCAAGGTAAATCTGCTAGACCAGTTGACATGCCCGAACTAGTCGACTCGTCTACTCCTATTAAATCTTCTGATGTAAATGATATTGAAATACATGATGCTATTGTTGATCTAGATGATGATAATATGCATACTAAGACTAGAAAAACATGGAAATCTGCTCATGATACTGAAAATATCATTGGTGACTCTACTATTGGTGTAAAGACTAGACGACAACTCTTTGAGTCACAAGAACAACCTAGTCCATCTTTGTTTTGCTGGTGCTGTTTCCTCTCATCTATCGAGCCTAAAACCATTAAAGAGGCATTGGCTGATAGTAATTGGATCATCGCCATGCAAGACGAGTTGAACCAGTTTGTTCGAAATGACGTGTGGGAACTTGTCGATAGGCCTAAACATCATAATGTAGTTGGCACTCGATGGATTTTCAAAAACAAGAAAGATGAGAATGATGTAGTCGTTAAGAATAAGGCTAGACTAGTAGCCCAAGGCTATTCACAAGCTGAAGGCATAGATTATGATGAAACATATGCTCCTGTTGTTAGACTAGAAGCCATTCGATTGTTCCTTGCATATGCTGCGTATATGAAATTTACCGTATATCAAATGGATGTTAAAAGTGCATTTCTTAACGGTATTCTTGCGGAAGAAGTGTATGTTGAACAACCCCCAGGTTTCGAAGTCAAAGGTGACCAGGTATACAGATTAAAGAAAGCCTTATATGGACTAAAACAAGCTCCAAGAGCATAGTATGATACACTCTCTCTCTTTCTATTAGAAAATGGTTTTACTAAGGGCAAGGTCGATAGAACCTTATTTAGAAGACAAGAAGGGAAAGGCATTTTACTCGTCCAAATTTACGTAGATGACATCATCTTTGGTTCACCTAACAAAAAGCTGAGTGAAAGTTTCTCAACACTCATGCAAAGTAAATTTGAGATGTCTATGATGGGTGAAATGAATTACTTT
This sequence comes from Galeopsis tetrahit, assembly GCA_963675135.1. Taxonomy (NCBI): domain Eukaryota; kingdom Viridiplantae; phylum Streptophyta; class Magnoliopsida; order Lamiales; family Lamiaceae; genus Galeopsis; species Galeopsis tetrahit. Next base: position 41,072,923 of record OY776122.1, read on the forward strand.
CTTGGTCTTCAAGTAAAACAGACCCCCAAAGGGATTTTCATAAATCAAGCAAAATACACTAGAAATATATTAGACAAGTATGGTATTAAGACATGCAAGTCTACTAGCGTACCTATGCTACCTACATACAAGATGGATCCAGACGAACAAGGTAAATGTGCTGATCAAACATATTATCGTGGTCTTATTGGTTCATTACTATACTTGACTGCTAGTAGACCTGACATTGCATTCTCAGTTGGCGTATGTGCTCGTTTTCAAGCTAATCCAAAAGAGAGTCATATGGAAACCACTAAAAGGATATTGAAATATTTGAAAGGAACCATCAATCGTGGTATATGGTATCCTTCAAATGATGATTTATCCCTAAGTGGCTACTCTGATTCTGATTTTGGTGGTTGTAGAATAGATAGGAAATCTACATCTGGTTCTTGTCAATTCTTAGGCACAAAACTCATTTCATGGTTTTCGAAAAAGCAAACTAGTGTGGCTACCTCTACTACTGAAGCCGAGTACATGGATGCAGGTAGCTGCTGTAGTCAACTACTTTGGGTCATGCAACAGCTTAAAGATTACAACATATATGAATCAAATGTTCCTATTTTCTGTGATAGTAATAGTGCAATTGCCATTACACAAAATCCTGTTTTGCACACACGTTGTAAGCATGTTGATGTGAAGCATCATTTCATACGTGATCATGTAGAAAAGAAGGATATTCGCATGGAAAAGATTCATACTGATTTTCAAAGAGCTGATATTTTCACAAAACCATTGGCTGAAGCTCGTTTTCGTGAGTTATGCATTAGTCTAGGACTAATTGATCTAGACCCTACTTGCCTATAGCTATGTACTAACCAAGACAGGTACATCAAAGAAATAAGGAGACAAGATCACTAGAACAGAGCACTCATCTACTCACCCAACAGACAGGTATACAAGGTCAGACAAGATGACCAAACAACCCGATGAGGAAGCTGGTAAAGCTGAGGGTAATACTAAGAGAATAAACATTTAAGGAGGAATCTATGATTTCTTAAAGAACCTTATGTTGACTCTTAAGTTTGTTAAAAGTTATCTTGTTCGAAAACTTGATCATTGCTTTAGGTTGATACTCATCTTAATTATTCTACTCTACTACCTGTATCTCATCTAATCTGTCGCACAAGATAAGACAGGTTTAAATAGTCGTTCGATGTTCAAAATAGACAAGCACAGTCGAAGGGGGAACTCGTCTTGTGTGCTTGAGTCTACTCGTCTGTTCTGAATAGACTCGAACAGACAAGATAAGTGTTCTTATGATTCAAATACTCTAAGTGTTTAATCAATTTGAATTAGGGGTATTATAGTAATTCGATAATTTTAAAATTGGAAAACCCTAGAATTGGATTTATACACTCCCATTTTAATGAGGTGTATACACCCAGTTCACGCTAAATCCTACTATCCAAGGTCAGATGAGTACACTCCTCTACCTTAACCAATAGGAAAGGCGGATTCAAAAATTTTACAATATCAAATCGCGTAATATTCTCGATTCCGTAAACTGAATTTCAAAGGACTTTCATATCTGTCCATTGGATCAAAACTTTCGATCTCAACCATTGATTCAAAACTCAAGGTTTAACAAAACCCAAACTGTTCTTTCTTCAATCTCTCACAATTTCATAACCTCTCGATTTTCATAACTTCTCAAGTATTCAACTCTCTCAAATCTGATCAATTTTCATAACCCCTTTATTATGTCAATCGTCTCTATATTTGATGCTCGCACTAACATGAAGGCAAGGTTTGATTTAGGGAAGTACATCACAGAGGGCAAGGTGCATGTGGAAGGTTCTGTATTTTTCAAAGGAAACCACACTGATGATAATAAAGAAATTCTCATGAAGTGTTGGAGATGTGGTTTAAGGCCGTACTTGGAAGAATTTCCTGAAGTGGTTCTAGAAGAGGAAGTTCTTGAATTTTATGCCACAGCTACTAGACAAGGCGACTCTATTGAAGCCTTTGTTGGAAGAAGACGAGTAGAGATTACACGAGAGATCGTAACTGAGGCATTGAAGCTGCCGTCCGGATCAATTGACATTGAAAGATATGCTGAAGGTCAAGAGCTGAAGTATCTGAGTATCTTTTGTGGAAAGAAACTCAAGCTGAATCGAGAAGGAAAGATTCCAGCTGTCAAGAAAAATCAATTGCTCGATAAATTCAAAACTTTGTTGGATATTTCCTAAAAAATGTTGCTTGGAGTCACTGGGAGTTTTGACTCTGTGACACTGCAAAAAGCAAGAGTGATGGCCGTAATTCACGATGGCATCACTGAAGGAAACTGGACTAAACTCTTTTTGGATAGGTTGATGCATTTTAAGAAGAAGGTGGAAGTTGACACCAGTACAGTCAACTGGGTTGTGACTGCGAATGTGAGCTTCGGAAACAAGTTAAGTATCATCCTACCCATCTTGTTGCCAAACAAGACTAGTTGGAGTAAGGGAAAGCCATTCCACCCTCTCAAACATTATCTGAAGAAGGAGGCACTAGCAAAGCAAGCTGCTGGAAGAACTGCTGCTCCTAGACAAGTTCAAATCAATCCAGATGACGCCATGTTTGAAGCTGCCTCGTCTAGTTCTGAGGAAGACGAGTCGGGCAGTGGAAGTTCTGAGAAAGCTAAGGCTTGAACTAGTGGTAGACTAGTTCAGTATGTGCAAGAGGAAGCCATGTTTGAGGCTGCAGGAGATTCGGAAGAAACTTACTCAGACAAGGAGCATGCGAAGAAAGAGGAAGAGTTGTAAGTATATCGACTGGTGAGAGTCGAGTCAAGTCCGTCACCAGACCAGTCAAGTGCGGAAAAGGTTGGTACTTCTTCCCAACTTTTGTCAATTCCTCTATCTCTCCCGGTTAAAACCAAGGCAAGATCACTCCGATCTCGTGCCAAACCTATTCCCAAAACCTCATCGGTGTTGGCAGTGCAACCACTAAGAGCCAACATAACCCAACACACTACTATATTTGATACAGTTGATACTTCTACAACTGTCGAACCAAACCTAGCCACATCAAAGCCCCAAGAAACCACCAACCCAAATATTCCTACCACAACAGAATATGTTGAACCCATCAACCCATCTATTTCGAAAACTCCACTAGTTGCCACTGCAACAACTGAGACAAGGACCCCACTTGTTCAGACCCCTTCCGAAACTAGATTCGAATCCCTTGTTTATTATCCGATGTGTTTAAGGGAGAAGAGGGTTCGTGCTAAAGTCAGCATCAATTTGAAAAGGAGGCTCTCGTCTATTGAGATAGACACCTCATCGGAGCAGTATGAGAAACTTCTTAGAATTTGCACTTGGGTTGCATTGAAGAAGTCCTCAACAGATGATCTGTTTGAAGTCATCCAAGGAATGAGAGGAATCTCCAATTTTATGGATTGGGAGATGGAACAAAAAGAGAATAGTGGAGTTCAAGACTATTCAGAACTTCTTCCATCACATGTTCTTACAGCCTTGGTGAAGCGGATGCTGAATGTTTCTGATGATGTTTTACCTTCATCTCACATGTTTGATATCGGAACTCAAACTGATCTACTGGAAGAAGAGTTGACAGCAGAGTTAGTTGATGTTGCTGTTCAGACTGATCATCTGGAAGAGGCTATTGATGGTGCTGAAGAAGAAGTCAATTTGATCGAACTTGGTGAAGAAGATGATGAGTTTGTTGAAGCCATCATGTTTGATGATGATGAGCTTGTTGAAAAAGAACAACACGACGATATTGCTGAACCTCAATCGTCTACTCAAGCATTTCCTGAAAGCTATCTAGAAGAGTTGAAGATAGACTTGAAGGATGTTGTTAAGACTGCTATAGATGAGTTCTTACACTCAAAACTGAAGGATGTGTTGGTTGAACAGAATCAGTCACTTGTTGACAGCTCAAGAGATTTAATTGTTGGAGAGGTCAACAAGATGGACTCAACTTTCCGAGCAGAGATGTATGCTGAAGTTCAAAGTTTCCTTGAGAAACAAGTTGATTTTTCTGAAAAGAGATCTATCTCATTTGCTCGTTCGTTAGCTGAAGAGTCAAGTAAAATGGAGAGGCTCTACAGGGTTAAAATTGAGATTGCTGATGAACAGAGACGGGAAGCACAAGATCAGTTGGTGCGTTCTCGAGCTGTTCTCACCGAGCTAACAGATCAGAACAGGCTGCTCAGACAAACAGCTACTCATTTCAAGGACGAATTAGTCATTAATTCAAAGAAGTTGGAGTCTACTGTTGATCGACTAGACAAGATGAGTCGTGATCAGACACATCAAAGGCAGATAGAGCTAGCTGCTGAAGCTATGAAGGAAGCAGTAAAGGAAGAAATGACTCGATTTACTAGTCTTTTCACTCTTAAGGCAAGTGATGATGCCAAAAAGGGGGAAGAGACAAGTAGAGTTGAAGGAAAGTCAAGTGCTGAACCTGAAATGAAAGAAGCTGCTACTGCTATGCAAGATCTTAAAAGGCCTAAGAGAGGCAAGTTAGTGAAGAAGGCAGATCTTGAGGAAGCTAGGGCAGATGAGTTGAAAATACTAGAGAAAGGAAAAAATGTTGCAGTTGCGTCTCCTGAAGCAGAGGTTCAGACAAGACAAGTAGCAAAAAGGAAGCTGGTGATTGAAGAACCAGAAGAAGAAACTACTGAGATTGTGAAGAAGCAGAAGATTGATGATGATGATGAATCTAATTATGCTTGCAAGAAGAAGCTGGGTAAGCATATTAGAAGACTGCAGAAGCTGAAAGCTAATCCAGATCAAGTTGAAGATGCATTCATTGACAACCTCATTGATGATGAACATCGTGAAGATTGGTTCAAAGTCAAGTTGCAATGGGAGTTAGATCACTGGATTGTTCGTAAATTTGGTGAAGCTGATAGTTCTGAAGAACTATATGCTATGTTTGATAAATTCATGGAAGTTCAAGATCGGAAGCTGTGGAATCTGATCATGAAGATAGCTGCTGCTGTGAATTGCAACATTCTAGTTCCTATTTTTCCAAAGTGGATTACTCCGATGTTAGGTTCTGGAAAAAGGATCGACTTCAACCATATTAAGAAATTTGAAGATGACCTGCTGGATAAAGAGAAGATCGAAACTGAGGATCATATGTCAGTGATTCATAAGAGACTACTCGATGCGTTCTGTATTCCGAATCCAGAAGGAGGTACTTTATCAGATTAGTTTTTTTTTGTACTTAGTTTTATTTTGATTTCGATTAAGTATGTGTAATATCTACTGGTCTATTTTGGAATGAATGACAAGATAAGTACTATTTGATGTTTAAGACAAGATAACTACTTAACTAGTCTACTATTATGAAAAGATTCAAGTAGTTTTGGCTTCATCAAAAAGGGGGAAATTGTTGGGATATGAATCCTAAAGACAAGTCATAAATGATGAAAAGATAAGATAAGTTTTGATAAGCCAAAAAGAAGACTTGAATATTTTCTAAGTGTTGACTGATCTAGTCTAGTTAAGAAGAAGTCATCTTGTATAGATCAGTAGAGTTCACAAAGACCAGTACTAGTTCACTAAACAAGTACTGAGTTTTACTAGTAATAGTTTCAAAAGATAAGTATGAAAGAAAAAGACAAGTACGTATAATATGTTGATACTGTGTATAAATGTTAGGATTTATACTGAGCTATATTTAAAGATGTATAGAAGCTCATGTTTTATGATTTATATTTGATGTATAGATTCGTAAGTTGATTAAGCTATGTTATGAAGCTTAATGTAATGTAATAGTCTTGTTAGGATTAGATGCTAGGACTAGATTAGTTCTATGTTGAAATCTACAGAAGAAGTCTACTGCACAAGACAAGTAGAAGACGAAGTCTACTACTGAAAGACAAGACAAGTGCGCAAGACAACAAGACAGGTCGACAAGTCAACATGAGTTAGTTATTCAAAACGCGTGTTGAAGATAAGGATTGAAGAGTTAGTTAAGGAATAACTAATTAACTGCTTAAACGCGTTGAAAAATAAAGTTTGGAAGTTACAAGTTAGTTTTCAAGAAGAGGTTGTTATACAACTGAAAGTTCTTGAAATCAAAGTCTATAAATACCACAAGGTATTGATCGATTGAAGACTACTGATACTACTGCATACTGAAGCGATATTGAAGATTAAGAGAAGAAATCACTCACAGAGTTTTGAAGTTCAGAAAGCAAGTCTACAAGACAAGTGAAGATCAAAGAAGACTGCTACTGAAGATCAGAGAAGTTTTATTTTTTGTTTACTGTTTCAAGTTGATAGATACTTGTAAATCACTAGTAAGATCGAAGAGGCACTTGGTAGTGTTTTCGAGAAGATCTAAGTCTTATTTCTTGGGACTTAAAATCACAAGACTACTCGATTGGAAGAGTTAATAAATTTCACGACTGGAGTTGTGAGAGTGGATGTAGACAAGTTGTCGAACCACTATAAAAATCGTTGTGTGTTGATTTACTTTATTGTTTGTTTAATTGTTTAATTGATTAATTGCATATCTGAACAAGACAAGTAGAGTGTTCATACAAAAGTTCGAATTATGAATATAAGTTGAGTATAAACTTGATTGGGCTCATTGTTACTTTGATTAATTCCGCATTACGTATTCTGATATATTGAAAGATGTTTAAAAGTCTATTCACCCCTCCCCTCTAGACTTTTACTAGCTTACTTAATATTATTAACTCAACTTGGGACCAACAGAAAGGGAGTTACTTGAGACAAAAAAAAAAAACGTTGGAAGCATATGAAACTCGTGTATGTGCGTTCCATGAAGAAGTGAGTGGTATAAAAGGCACTATGAATAAACTTATGAATTTATTGGCTGAGAAAGGGATAAGTCTTTAAGATTTAGGAGAACCTTGCTTATATTTATATTTTTGTTCTTATGTTTATTGCTCTTGACTTTTGAAACAATTAAGTTCATTTGTATTTTTTTTATCTTATAATACAATTTAAATTTATTTACCATCTTTAATTTAGTGTTCAATGTAAAATTGTAAATATTTATGTATTATAATTAATTAATTAAATTAGTTCATTACAATAATATTCTTAGTCGATTATAAATATATTTAATTAATATGGATATATACAATTCAATCAAAATTTAAATAAAAAAAATTATTTTATGATAATTTATTAGTCACGGTAAAAATGTAATTAATGACAAAAAAAATTGTCACCGTATACTAATAAGTAATGACAATAGACGTTGTTACTATATATAATCCCTTTTTATGACGATTGCTATTTTGTCACTAAAATATTATTATTTAATGACAAATTGTGTTGTCATTATATATATGCACATATAATGACAATAACAAATTCATAACAATAGCGTAATTCTTTTGTGATGAAATATTTATATGAAGACGAAATATATGTTGTCATTATTTCTAGAAATTTAGTGACAATTATCATATTCGTCACTAAATAATATTTCTTATGACAAAAAAGTTTTGTCACCATTTCTACACTATTTAGTGATCAAAAATATTTTGTCACTGAATATTACCCTTTCGTGACGCATTGTGTCGTCATTATACATACATATATATAACAACGATTAAAATTTTATCACTAAAGTGTTATTCTTCGGTGACGAACTATATAAAAGGTGATGAAATTATTCATTTAATTGCGACGATAATGTTGTCACTAAAATTTGACAAATGGGGTAGAATATGAAAAAAATCGTCACTTAAAATTAATATTTTAGTGACAATAAATCAAATCGTCATGTAAGGTCGATCTATTTGGTGACGAACTGTATAAATTACGACGAAATAGTTAATCTATTTGTGACAGAAATTTTGTCATTAAAATTTTAAAAGGTTGGTATGAAATGGATAATCGTCGCTAAAAATTAATATTTTAGTGACAATAAATCAAAACGTCATTTAAAGTTGAACTTTTACTGACGAAATATCATATTTAGCGACAAAATTCAGTGTCAAATGTGACACTTTATTCGTCACAATAGATGAATAATATAGCGACGATGAACTTTAGCGTCGCCAAAAGATGACTTTTGATGACGAATTCAAATAAAGTCACATTTACCTAATGTGACGCACCTACGGCGACCTTCTTTGTGACAGAGAAAAATCGTCGGCAATCCCATTTTGTGACGAAAAATGATGCTTTTATGACGAATTGTTGTCGTCGCGATTTCTCAAATTTCCTGAAAGTGAAAGGTAACTTTATACACCATTTCACCTGCTCTGCTCATTGGTGAAAGAGTGATTGATCTGCCCTTGAAAAATCCTAGAAGTATTTCTCACAGACCAGCACAAAGACCAGCACGCACAGAGACCAGCTTCACCTAATGCTGCACCAGATGCCGAGAACATTGGTGGTAATTCTGACCCCACATACTCTGTTCCCAGATCTTTTATATTACTGCAGTTACAGCACTTACAGGACCAGATTGATGAGCTCCAGTTCATCAAAGACAAGTGGACCATGCTACTTTCCACTACAACAGAGGGAGTACCACCATCCACTTCAGCTAGAGCTTCTGGAGTTGTTATTGAAGAGCTGAATCCTGAAGGTGGAGGTGTACCTGATGCTGCAGAGAATGGTGGAAATGTTGTTGCTGACAATGTTGTTGCACTCTTTGCTGCAACTTGTTTTGTTGAAGAACCAGAAGTTGATGAATATAAGTTTGCTGATGCTGCTGAAGATGATGAGGATATGGAAGTCCTCTATGGTGATCTATTGTGAACAGATGCTGCAAGACAGAGGGAGTACTGAAGTTTGAATGGCACATGTAGGGGTGCGCAAAAAACTGAGAAAATCGAAAAATCGAACTGAACCGAACCGAAGATTTTCGGTTTATTTGGTTAGATTTATTCGGTTGTTTGGTTCGGTTTGGTTGAAATTTTTTAAAATTTCAGTTTTTTCGGTTCGGCTTATATTTTCCAAAAACCGAATAAACCGAACCGATCGAATTATAAATAAATAAAAATAAATATAATTAATAAATAAATATATATATATATATATAACTCTAGATCTAATCTAACAGTAAACAATTAAACATTCATTTTCATTTCTGCCATTTCTTCTCCATTTCTACCGATTCCCCCTACTTCCACCACCACCGCGTTTGGCCACCCCCGATGATTTTCGGTTTATTTGGTTCGGTTTATTCGGCTGTTTGGTTCATTTGGTTGAAATTTTTTAAAATTTCAGTTTTTTCGGTTCGGATTATATTTTCCAAAAACCGAATAAACAGTACCGACCGAATTATAAATAAATAAAAATAAATATAATTAATAAATAAATATATATATATATATAAATAAAACTCTAGATCTAATGTAATAGTAAACAATTAAACATTCATTTTCATTTTTGTCGTTTCTTCTCCATTTCTACCGATTCCCCTACTTCCACCACCGCCGTTCAGCCCACCAGTGCCACCAGCGCCGTCTTCAACGTTTGTCTCTCTTTGTTGTCTTTGACTCTTCCACCACCGCAGTATGTTCTGATTTGCTTGAATGCCCTTTTATTTAAGTTATTAAGTGTGCCACCATTATTTAAGAAGTCGGTTTTGCAGGGATGATGTATAATATAATTTTGCTGTTGAGATTGACAGATTGTAAATTTTTGAATGCCTATTTAAGTATGCAATTCAGATTCTAGATTTGGCAAAAACTTATATGCAATTGACCAATTAGGTCAAAATTCGTGGCTCAACGCGGTCAAAGCGGGTCAACTTTAATTATAATATTTATTTTCGCTCTAAAATATTACTATCTTACTACATGACCAAAACTATGTTACTACATGACATAAAATTTGTCACTATAAGACTAAAAGTGTATTACAGCAAGTCAAAAAATATTTTGGACATTTATTTTTTTTTGAGCAAAATTACTAAAATAATTCTGACTTATTCGGCTACTACATGACTAAAACAATGTTACTACAAGACCAAAAATTTATCACTATAAGGTTAAAAGTGTATTACTACATGTCCAAAAATATTATGGACAGTTAAGTTTTTTGGATGAATTTACTAAATGTTTTATTAAATTTTTGGTCTTGTAGTGGTAATTTTTTGACCTTGTAGTAACATTATTTTGGTCATGTAGTAAATCACATGTTTGCGACCCGCGAATTTTATGGGCAATCCGAATTTGGGCTTATGACCCACGAATTTTTTAAAATTATCTTAATTTGACTTTTGGACTAAATGGGTTTTGAGTTTTGACTTTGTCAAATTAGTATGAAATATTTCAAATAAGACTAGCCTTCTAGATTTTTAGAGATTTCAGATTATTGTAAATTAGTCTATTAATTAGCATATTAATTATATTTCTAGATTTGTTATAACATATTATTTAATTTATTTTATAAAGATTGCTTACATTTTGTATTATTGTTTTGATTTACAACAGATGTCTACCTCTCAAGAGCAAGCAAATGGCAAATGAAATTACTCTGTCTTTAGCACGAGAGGACCTTTAGCATGGGGGAGGACGAGTGCTTGATGCATTTATGAATTCATTAAGTCCTAAAATAGTGCAATGTGTCATTTGTGCTCAAATTGTGATGTGGATAGAGACGAAGGACCCATTAGATATAATGATCTAAGAACCCAACGTATAAATTAAGCAGCGGATCTTCCAAAATCGAGATTTGAATTGATCTTACTTAGAGCATAAAAACCTTGACCCGTTGGCTATAGAAGAGCCAAGAACCTTGGTATGATTGAACGCCACAAGATCTTGCTCAAGATTCTTGATAAGTTCTCAAATAAATTAACCTCACAAAGAGAATAAGCAAACAAAAGCTTGTAATTTCGTATTAAACTTGGTGTCCTCTTCCCAACGGAATACAAGGCCTATTTATAGGCTAGAAAGTAACTCCTAAGAGTAAATACATTCATAACCTACACCTATGGTCTTAAAAGGCCACTAAAGACTCAATTCAAAGCTAAAAAAGTAACTCATGACTCTTTTGAATTCCTAGAAAGATGTAATATTCTAAATAACTAATAATATTAAAAATAAATGATAAATCTAATAGGCTTCATGTGATCCACGTTTTTGAAGGCCTATGGACTTAGAAACATGTCTTTTGGCCCAAATTAGCTTCATGACACTTTAAAAGTAGTCCATCCCAATAACATTCACTAGTAGGCCTTCTTTGGGCTTCTCTTGCACATTTTCCTTCATTTCAGCAATTAGGCTCATCAAAGGCTCATTTATCTTCTTAGCTCTTGCCCTTGTAATCGGTCCATCATGTACGACCAAATGATCCCTTCTATTTGCATGACTTGGCATGGGTGGATCCCTATCATTCCCTTCTTCTTCAAAAGGATTCGGCCTCGAATCTGCATCATCAAAATAAGGAGAAAGATCAGTAACATTGAAAGTTGCACTTACATTATACTCACCTGGAAGGTCAAGTTTGTATGCATTGTCATTGACTCGTGCAATCACTTGAAATGGGCCATCTCCTCTTGGCTGCAATTTTGACTTTCTCTTGCTCGGAAATCTCTCCTTCCTTAAGTGTAACCATACCCAATCGCCGGGCTCAAAGATGACTTGTTTACGACCCTTGTTAGCTTGCTTGACATATTGCTCAGTTCTTTTCTCAATGTTGAGTTTCACTCTTTCATGCAACTTTTTAATCATCTCGGCTTTTGCTTTTCCATCTAGACTCGCACGTTCTTCAATGGGAATTGGTACTAGATCAAGTGGAGTTATTGGATTAAATCCATAAACAACCTCAAAAGGAGAATGATTAGTAGCAGAATGAACACTTCTATTATAAGCAAATTCAGCAAACGACAAACAATCTTCCCAATTTTTTAAGTTCTTTTGAATCAAAACTCTAAGTAATTGAGACAAAGTTCTATTAACGACTTCAGTTTGTCCATCCGTTTGAGGATGACAAGTAGTAGAAAACAAAAGTGTTGTACCCAATTTATTCCACAAAACAAGCCAAAAGTGACTCAAAAATTTTACATCTCTATCACTCACAATGGTTTTTGGAACTCCATGCAAACGAATAATTTCCTTAAAGAATAAATCAGCAATATGAGTTGCATCATTAGTCTTATTACATGGAATGAAATGTGCCATTTTTGAAAATCTATCAACCACCACAAACACAGAATCTTTACCTTTCCTTGATTTTGGCAAACCCAAAACAAAGTCCATGGATATGTCTACCCAAGGTTCATTCGGTATAGGTAATGGCATGTACAATCCATGCGGATGAGCTCTTGACTTATCCTGCTTGCAAGTTATGCATCGTTCACAAATTCTTTCAACATCAACACGCATTTTTGGCCAATAGAAATGATCACACAAGATACCCAAAGTTTTATGGACTCTAAAATGCCCCATTAGACCTCCCCCATGTGCTTCCCTAACAAGCAACTCACGCATAAAACATTTAGGAATGCATAATTTACTTTCACGAAACAAATATCCCTCATGCCTATAGAATTTCTCAAATGCAGCATGCTCACAATCCAAATAAATGGATGCAAAATCAGAATCATCAACATACATTTCCTTGATAGATTCAAAACCAAGAAGCTTAGAGCTCAAAGTAGTGATCAAAGTATACCTTCTAGATAATGCATCAGCCACAATGTTCTCTTTCCCCTTTTTGTACTTAATTACATATGGAAAAGATTCAATGAATTCTACCCACTTAGCATGCCTCTTACTAAGCTTACCTTGTCCCTTAAGGTATTTGAGAGATTCATGATCCGTATGGATAACGAATTCTCGAGACCACAAGTAATGTTGCCATGTTTCTAATGCCCTCACCAAAGCATACAACTCCTTGTCGTAAGTTGGATAGTTCAATTGAGCTCCCTTCAATTTCTCACTTGAGTAAGCAATCGGCTTTCTATCCTGCATTAAAACAGCACCTATACCTACTCCAGATGCATCACATTCAAGTTCAAAGCTTTTATTAAAGTCAGGTAATGCAAGAATTGGAGCAGTAGTGAGTTTTTCTTTCAAAAGATTAAATGCATGCTCTTGCTTTTCTCCCCAATGAAAACCAACTTCTTTTTTTACAATTTCATTTAGTGGTGCGGCAATGGTGCTAAAATCTCTAACAAATCGTCGATAGAAACTAGCAAGAACATGAAAACTTCTTACTTGAGCAATATTAGTAGGAACTGGCCAATCTAGAATATCCTTGACTTTATCCCTTTCCATTTCAATCCCATTAGCACTTATCAAAAAACCAAGAAAAACAACTTTATCCATGCAAAATGAACACTTCTTAAGATTAGCATACAAAGATTATTTTCTTAAGGCTTCTAACACTTTACACACATGACTAAGATGTTCTTCCATACTTTTGCTATAGATAAAGATATCATCAAAGTACACAACCACGAATTTTCCAATAAAATCACGCAAAACATGGTTCATTAATCGTATGAAAGTACTTGGTGCATTAGTTAAGCCAAACGGTATTACCAACCACTCATATAAACCATATTTTGTTTTGAAAGCAGTTTTCCATTCATCTCCTTCTTTGATCATTATTTGATGATAACCACTTTTCAAGTCAATTTTAGAAAATAACACAGCCCCATGCAATTCATCAAGCATATCATTTAACCTAGGGATAGGATAGCGATACTTTACCGTGATTTTGTTGACGGCGCGACAATCTGTGCACATCCTCCACGTTCCATCCTTCTTTGGTACTAGAATCACTGGTACAGCACACAGACTCAAGCTTTCTTGAACCTTTCCGTTAGTCATCAACTCCTCCACTTGCCTTTGGATTTCTTTTGTTTCCTCCGGGTTAGCTCTATAAGCGGGTCGATTTGGAAGTGTTGCACCTGGAACGAAATCAATCTGATGTTCGATGCCCCTTAATGGTGGTAAACCATTCGGTTCCTCCTCCGGAAAGACATCTTCATAATCCTGCAAAAGAGACACAAAAGAACTAGGCAAAGAAGATGTTAATTCGTTAGTGCTTAAAAAAGTTTCCTTATGTACCAACACCAATACACTCATTTTTTCAACAAAAGCTCTCTTTAGTTCACTCCCTCTTGCAAAGAAATTCTCTCTTTTTTTGTCCTCACTTCCATCCACTTTTTTTCTCCCTCGGAAACACTCAAATCAGCCCTCTTATTTTTTTCTCCACTCTTTTTTTTGTCATCTTTTTTTTCTTCAATCTCACGTGCTCTCCTTGATCGAGAAATTTTAATTTGATCCTCAAGAACCTGTTGTGGAGTTAAAGATACAAGCATGATTTTCTAATTTTGATGCTTCAATGTGAATTGATTATGATACCCATCATATATCACTCGCCTATCAAACTGCCATGGTCTTCCCAAAAGGATATGACTTGCATGCATTGGTACCACATCACATAGAACTTCATCATTGTAATTGCCAATAGAGAATGACACCAAAACTTGTTTATTTACTCGAATTTCTCCACATTCATTAAGCCATTGAAGCTTATATGGATTAGGATGCTTCGACGTAATTAAACTCAATTTTTCCACCATTTCCATACTAGCAACATTAGTACAACTCCCACTATCAATAATTAACATACATACCTTTTCTCGAACCAAACACCTTGTATGAAAGATGTTTTCTCTTTGTTGTTCCACTTCTCCCACCTTTGCTTGCATGTTTAGAGATCTTCTTACCACCAAAAGTTCTCCCGATTCAGCAGAGACTTTCTCAACTTGATCTTCACTCTCTTCTTCACTCTCACCCTCCGACTCAATTTCACCATTATCTTTTAGGATCATCACTTTCTTGTTTGGACATTGAGATGCAATATGCCCATAGCCATGACAACGAAAACATTTAACATCACGACTACGAGAAGGTGTAGTGACAATACCTTTTTCTTTATTAGTCTCACTAGACTTGGCATTTGACGTCTCACTTTGTGGTCTTGGAGAACCTCCAAAGGTTACTTTGGGGACCCCTTCTTTCATCTTACTTGAAGATTGAGAATTTGGTGTGTAACTCCTTTGCACATAACCCTTCTTCTTCAATTGTCTTTCCACTTTCATGGTTGTATGTACCATATCTTCAAGCTCCACATAGTGTTGAAGCTCCACAATGTTAGCAATATCTCTATTCAGCCCATTCAAGAAACGAGCCATGGTCGCCTCCCGATCTTCTTCAACGTTTGCCCTAATCATGGAAACCTCCATCTCCTTATAGTATTCATCCACAGATTTTGTACCCTGATTCATAGATTGAAGTTTTTGATACAATTCACGAAAATAATGAGAGGGTACGAATCTCTTACGCATAACCGCTTTCATTTCAGGCCAAGTGGAAATTGGCCTTTCTCCATTCCGTCTCTGATTGGTAACAAACTGATCCCACCAAACTATAGCATAGTCGGTGAACTCAATCGCTCCAAGTTTTACCTTTTGATCCTCCGAGTGATTATGGCAATCAAAAATGAGTTCTACCTACTTTTCCCACTCCAAATATGCTTCCGGATCGCTCCGCCCATGGAAAGCTGGGATGTGAAACTTTATGTTCCCCATACCTCGATTCACTTCGTCGTTTCGCCTTCTTCTACCCCCTCTCCCATGTGCTTGATGAACAGCCCCCATATCATCATCCACCTCTTCCTCCGATTCCAACTCCTCAAATTGCCTTCTTTGATTTGCATTGGCATTTCTAGGCTCCCTTTGTGTAGGCTGTTCCAATCTCTCTATCCGATCTACTAGACCATCAAGAACTGTTCCAAACCTTGCAAATTGTTGTTGCATGGCTTGTAGGGTGAAAGCTTCTTGTTGTTCATTGGGTGTTCCTGACATAGTATATAATTTCTCAGAAATCGCTCGTGTATCACTCAAAAAATTAAAAAAAAAAAATCCTCACAATTCACTCTTGTATCACTCTTTTGGCTTTTACCTCCCCTCTAATAATCTCACCACTCTAGCCTTTTACCACTCAAAATTTGAGAACAAAATCAAGTTTGAACAATTTCCAGTAACACTCAATAATCCCTTAGTCCTATAGATGTAGGGAACAAGGAATTCTTGAAACTGTAATATGAAGAGGAAACAATTACGTAAAACAAATATTATAACTATTCTCGTCCTTTTTTTTTTTTTTTTTTTGGACTTGCTTCTATAGATATGAAGAAAAAACAGCAAGATATTCAACTCTTTTTTTTTTTGGACGTTTTTTTTTTTTTTTGAACAAAATACTATAAACAACGATAAAATAAAATCATATCAATATCAAATTGCTCTGATACCAAACTGATGTGGATAGAGACGAAGGACCCATTAGATATAATGATCTAAGAACCAACGTATAAATTAAGCAGCGGATCTTCCAAAATCGAGATTTGAATTGATCTTACTTAGAGCATAAAAACCTTGACCCGTTGGCTATAGAAGAGCCAAGAACCTTGGTATGATTGAACGCCACAAGATCTTGCTCAAGATTCTTGATAAGTTCTCAAATAAATTAACCTCACAAAGAGAATAAGCAAACAAAAGCTTGTAATTTCATATTAAACTTGGTGTCCTTTCCCAAAGGAATACAAGACCTATTTATAGGTTAGAAAGTAACTCCTAAGAGTAAATACATTCGTAACCTACACCTATGGTCTTAAAAGGCCACTAAAGACTCAATTCAAAGCTAAAAAAGTAACTCATGACTCTTTTGAATTCCTAGAAAAATGTAATATTCTAAATAACTAATAATATTAAAAATAAATGATAAATCTAATAGGCTTCATGTGATCCATGTTTTTGAAGGCCTATGGACTTAGAAACAAAACTTTTGGCCCAAATTAGCTTTATGACACATCTTTAAAAGTAGTCCATCCCAATAACATTCACAGGCCTTCTTCTTTGGGCTTCTCTTGCACATTTTCCTTCATTTCAGCAATTAGGCTCATCAAAGCCTCATTTATCTTCTTAGCTCTTGCCCTTGTAATCGGTCCATCATGTACGACCAAATGATCCCTTCTATTTTCTATTTGCATGACTTGGCACGGGTGGATCCCTATAAAATTGGCTTCGTAAAAAAAGGTCTTTTCTAGTTGAGGTTGAAGAAAGTATTGAGGATATTGAAGAAATTGAAAAAAGTAATATATTTATATTTTATTTGTTTATAATTTCAATTCATATGTTATAATATTTTAGATTTTGATCATTGTGTTTTCTTTTGTAGGTTTTCGAGAAATGGCCTTTGAGGATTCAACCGATGCATAAAGATTTGTACTTTTTTTTAAAACTATTTATGTAATATTTAAGGATTTGTAATGAGGTTTAATTGTGTGGATTTGTGATGAGGTTCTATTATGTGGGATTTGTGATGAGGTTCTATTATGTGGGATTTGTTTGATTATGAACTTGAATTTATGTGGGATTTGTAATGTGATTATATTATGTGTGTGATTTAATTTTATTATGTAGAATTTGTTATGTAGAATTCTGTGGCCAAACTTTTATTATGTAGAATTTATTATGTAGAATTTTTGATGTAGAATTCTTCTGATATTGCAGATTATGTGGCTACACTTTTGTTATGTTGAATTTATTTTATGTTTATTTTTTTTTTGATTATGTGGCTACACTTTTTTAATTTTTTTTTTCTATTTGTAATTCGGTTCGGTTCGATTTTTATATAATTTCGATTCGGTTCATTTTTTTAAAACTTCTGTTATTTCGGTTTGATTGAAAAAAGGTCAGAACCGAACCGAACCGACCGAATGTCCACCCCTAGGCACATGTGCAG
This sequence comes from Galeopsis tetrahit, assembly GCA_963675135.1. NCBI lineage: Eukaryota > Viridiplantae > Streptophyta > Magnoliopsida > Lamiales > Lamiaceae > Galeopsis > Galeopsis tetrahit. The sequence goes on from OY776122.1 coordinate 41,090,687, forward strand.
GACCTTGATGCTGCTGCTATTACCATAGCAATTCATGCCATTTTTCAGTTTTACTTCTGTTTCTGTTAATTTTTTTTGTTTAAGTTAAATTATGTTTCTTCTGATACAATATTATTTATTCTAGTTGATAGGATGTTTATATTCACCTTGCTTAAATTATTTTGCATTAATGATAATTGATTACTGCCTTTTTGCTTAATCTGTTTTCCTTATCATTAAATGTCTACTGCATTATGAATATGTCTTTGTTTTGTTTTGTGTTTGTAACTCTGATCTATATCCAACATGCTTAAAAATGTTTGTCTTAAAAATTGTATTCTTATTTGACTTACTCCTATAGAAGGCTTAAAAATTGTTTGCCTTAAAGAATAAAAATTTATTTGCTTACTGCATACGGATTCAATCTTAGTTAATCATGTTGTTTTGAGTCTTTTTATTTTGGGTAACACTTGTGTGCATTCGTATGCACCGTACCCCCTAGTTTTAATTTTAATTTTAATTTTAATTTTTTATTTATATTTTATCTATACCCACTAATTTAATGAGTTCACCCTTAAATCATATTTTTATTGCAGTTATCTGCACCTACTCATTTTATGAATTCACCCCCAAATTATTTTTTTTACAACTACACCGCTCATTTTATGCGTTCACCCCCAAATTATTATTTTAACCACAATTATCTGCACCCGTTCATTTTATGAGTTCACCGCCCAAATTATATTTATACTACAGTTATCTGCATCCACTCACTTTATGAGTTCACCCCCAAATTATCTGCACCCGCTCATTTTATGAGTTCACCCCCAAATATTTTTTTAAAAAATAATTATATTTAAAAAACTATATTATCTTTTTATTGATTTACACAAAATATAATAAAATCAACATTAATTTATATATTTACAATTTGCAGCCGAGTTATCGTCGATTCACCACTAAATCACCCATATTTTTAAAAATAAAATCGTAAAAACATAATTAAAAAAAACTATCGAAATTAGTCACAAATCTCAATTTTTTTCTTTTTAATATTTTTTTCAATTTTTATTTCAAACTTTTTATTTCTTCATTTTTTTCCGCTTTTTTTTTGTTTTTAGTATTTTTAAAATTTTTAATATAAAATAATATTATATGTATAATTTTATTATAGTCGCTAGTACAATAAGTAATAACCAGTAATATCATAAACCATAATCAGTAATATCATTAATAATAATCAGTAATATCTTATACAATAACAAATAATTGCACACATCTAATTATATTCAATAATACCAAGAACAATAATTAGTAATACCACGAACAGTAATCTGTAATACCATTAATATTAATTAGTAAAATTTTATACAATAGCAAATAATTTCACACATCTAATTATATAAAGTAATACCAAAAAATAATTATCAGTAATACCATGAAGGAATGAACAGTAATTAGTAATACCATAAACATTAATCATTAATATCTTATACAATAACAAATAATTTCACAAATCAAATTATATTTAGTAATACCAAAAATAATTATCAGTAATACCATAAACAATAATATATAATACCATAAAAAATAATAATAATCAGTAATGCCTTAATTAATAATAAATAATTCCACACAATCAGTAATACCACAATTAATAATCAATAATACCGTAATCAATAATCATTAATATTAATTCAATAGTGTATTAATAGTAATACCACAATCAATAACTAGTAATACCAATACCACTAACAATAATACCATAAAAAAGTGGAGGGAGTGCAGACCGGGGTGTACTGAAGAAAATAGGGGGTGCACATTACCAAGCCCAATTGAAGAGAACCCTAGTCAGCAGTCGTCGCCTGAGATTTCATCGACAAGCTCACCGGCTCCGAGTGCCGACTGATCAGAGATCCATCGATAACATACTCATAGTCCTCCGTCGGACCATCGTCAACCGGAGGAAGAGGCTGCGCAGGAGCATGATGAAGAAGACGAAGCAATGTAGCTTCGATTTGGACAAATATGAACAACGAGAGCAAAGTAAGTGTTGCAGGCGAGTGCCATTGATGTCGGAGAAGCTCCTGGATCGCGAACACAAAGGAGATTGATCGAAGCAGTCGCATTGGTGCTCGAAATGAGCAGAGGTTTTTTACCGCCATGGATCGTGGCCGAGATGGAAGATGATGTCGATTGTCATGGAATTGAAGAATCATGATTGCGATTTGAGGAGGGGTCTCGGGCTTAAGAGGCCGGGACGGAAGCGCCGCCATCGCCGTCGAAGGGGTGGTCGGATATGGTGGTGGCTGGGTCACCCACCGACCGACATGGATTTTCGACAGGTCATTTACTCATCAAATTAAAATTGAAATTCAGGTGCACCGCCGACCGACTATAATAAAATCATACCTATAATATCATTTTGTATTAAGATTAACAAAATACACATGAAAAAAATGAAAAGGAAAGGCCGGAAAAAAAAAAGTAAAAGAAAACAAAACGAAGAAATAAAAAATTTGGAAAAAAAAATTGAATATGGGAAGAAAAAAGGAAAAGAGGAGGGGAAAAAATTAAAAAGAAAAAAAATCGAGATTTGTGGCTAATTTCGATTGTTTTTCATTAATTATGTTTTTACAATTTTAAAAAAAGTATGGGTTATTTGGTGGTGAATCGACGGTAACTCGACAATAACTCGTCTGTATATTGTAAATATATAAATTAGAGTTTATTTTATTATATTTTATGTAAATTAATAAAAAGATAATATATTTTTTAAATGTGATTATTTTTTAAAAATTATTTTGGGGTGAACTCATAAAATGAGTGGGTACAGATAATCGTGATAAAATAATAATTTGGGAGTGAACTCATAAAATGAGCGGGTGCAGATAACCGTGGTAAAAAAATGATTTGGGTGTAAACTCATAAAATGAGCGAGTACATATAACTGTGGTAAAAAAAAAATTGGGGGTGAACTCATTAAATTTGTAAGTGCAGATAATTATAGTAAAAAATAATTTGGGAGGTGGACTAATTAAATGAATGGGTGTAGATAATTTGAATTAAAAAAAAATGAAATTGAGGAGGTATGCACCATGCACTCGCATGCATACAAGTATTTGGCTTTTATTTTATTTTTTATTTGTTTTGCTCTGATTGTTTGTTTTTTCTTTTCTTCATTATTTGCTCTGATTTCGTTTGAGTCTTACATAAGTCTTAGGTTGATCTAGTATATACTCTCACATAATGCTCTGATTTAACGTTTGATTTTTGTAAAAAGTTATATGTTTTTGTAAACAAGTGTACTGTTTATACTTGTTTTGGTTTTGAAAATTATTCTTGGTCTTCTTTTGATTTGATCCAACGGTTACAATAGGTATTGTATTGACTAGTATTTAGACTTGATGTTAACCTCACCTAAATACATATTACTAAAGTGTATATAGAAATGTATGTGCATCAGGTGTTTTGTAGTCGAAAGGTCAAATTGGGGGAGATTGTAGATGTTGTTAACTCTTAAATGCTTTAACATTATCAACAACGTCTTAATTTGACCTTCCTTGATTTATTCTAAATCTTTTCTGAAATGTTACATTAAATGTTGAACTAAATGCTCTCACATTCAGGGACGATTCTAGTAGCTTCTACAAGAGTCGGGAACCTGGAAGATTCCAAAATGTTGGAGGACGTGCTAGAAGAGTCTGGAGCAGCTTAGAATGACCTGAAAGATGGAAGAATGATCTAGAGAGATCATGGAAGTGGAGATCCTAAAAAATAGGATCTCATATGGAAGACTCTAGAACTCGATTGTTTCTCTATATATATAAATTGCGATCTTTTATTGCAAAAAACACCTAGAACCATATGAACACAGGTCGTTCAAGAGGCCGGGGCCCCGTTAAAAACCTTGCTACAGAAAACCCTCCTTAGGGATAAAACTATAGTCAAGGAAAAGGGAACCCCTCTAATTTACAAATCTGTAAAATTCCGAAGTTAAGTCCCTGCGTAAGTATTCCTGTAAAATATTAGGTGGTTCGTTCCACCATTCATAGTTCATTCTCGCCATGGACGCCAACTTGTCCGCTGCCGCGTTGCCTTCTCTGAAAATGTGAGTAACCTCTATTCTCATCTCTAGTCTCTAAACCTGCTGCCATAATGTAATTGCCTTCCATGGTATCCGATCTACCGCACCATGAAAGATTTGTACTACAAACATTGAGTCTGTCTCTATCCAGATGTTAATCCATCCGCGAGCACTTGCCATTTTTATAGCATGTAGGGTTGTGATTAGCTCCGCCTCAAACACATAGCCTATGTTGTGCTTCATCGCAAACCCTCCCATAAAATCTTCGTGTTCGTTTCTATATATTCCAACCCCCGAAATCAGTCCATGAGCTCCCTCCGCTGTTGCGTCCACGTTAATTTTGATTGTGCCCCCTGTTGGTGTTTGCCATCGAACTGATATAGCATTAGGCGCTTTCCTTGGGTTGCACTTCATATCGAATTCCTTGATGATCCGAAGGTCATCCGCGCTGTTGTTCATGCAGCCCATGGACTTGCTACTGATTTCTCTAATCAACGCAGAAATTGACGTGAAAATGCCTTGTATAGAGGCTTGCTTGTTGTCGAAGATGATTGTGTTTCTCGTCGTCCAAATCTGCCATACCAAAGTGACCCATGCCAGTCTCCATATCGATGTTATTTGTGGGCTGAAGGAGCGGTTGATCGCCTGCAGTACCCATGACAAAAAGCCCTCTTCGATTCTAAGAGGCGCTCGAAAAATTCCCATAATTCTTTCAGCTGAATATTTGAAGTAACTACATTCACTGAACAGATGGTCTATTCCCTCTTCTTTAGAGGGACACATTATGCATATATTTGGGCCTTCAATTCCCCATGTCCGCAATCGATCCCATGTAGGGAGCCTCTCGTGTATAACCCTCCATATCACAGTCGACCTTCTAGGCGGGATGAAGTTTGCCCATATCCAACGTCCCCAATTGACCTCCGGATACTTGGGTCGGATTTGCTCGTATGCTATAGCAGCCGTGAGCTGTCCACGCGTGGATTTTGGCCAGATACGGCTATCCTCCTAAGTGGCGAAATTAAAATTCATAATGTCCGCGACGATATCCGGGTATGTCGCCACAAAGTTCGCCTCTAGGTGCCAGGTTCCTTCTATGTAGTAGTCCGATATATTAAAAGGGAAGCATGCTCTGCTGCTCATTGGCATACCAATTTTGTTGGCAATGATGTATCCTAACCAATTTTCCAGCCAGAAATTAACATGTGAATTTTCCCCAGGTATCCATTGCGCGTGTTCCGTAATGAATTCTATTTGAGGCTTCAAACCACGCCACACCGACGATGCTACTGCGGTTGGCCGAACCATCCCTGATGGCATGAATCTTGATCTCAGAAATTTCATGGGCCTCTCTTTTTCAGATAGAATCTGCCACGCCAATTTACGAATGTATGCATCATTGGCGCAGATTATTGATCTAATGCCCAGCCTACCCTCAGCTTTGGATGTGATTGCTTTATTCCATGAAATCGAGCAGGCTCCTCTTCGATCAATGTCTCTTGACCAAGCAAAATTCCTCATTGCTTTCTCAATTGTGTGCAATAGAGAACGAGGCCATTTGTACACCATCATTGTATGTACCAAAGAAGAAGTGATTACATGATTGATCATGCATATTCGCCCAGCAAGGGAGAGGGCTGCTCCTTTCCATGCAGCAAATTTACCAAGGATTATATCTATCGTCTCTCTAAAAATTATAGTTTGTGGTGCCCCTTTAAAGATTGGTGCTCCCAAATATATAAAAGGGAGAGACCCGGATTTCATACCCAGCAATTCTCGAAGATATCTTATGTTGTTGTAGCTTACATGTTTCTCAAAGTATGCACATGATTTATTTGGATTAAAAATTTGTCCAGATAATCCTCCATAGGTATCCATTGTGTCGCGGATCGCCCTGATACAAGGTCGGTTGGCTCTCCCAAAAATGAGGATGTCATCGGCGTATAGTAGTATTGAGGGGCAGTTTAGACCACGCCGAATGAGAGTTGGTTGCAACTTTCCAATCATCGTTGACCTCTCAATTAAGGCAATTAGCACCTCTCCAGCAAGGCAAAAGAGCAACGGCGACAGCGGGTCTCCCTGGCGGACTTCCCGAGTGCATTGAAAGTAGCCGTGGGGCTCTCCGTTAATGAGCAAAGAGAGTATGGCCGAATGCAAAATGCAGGTAATTAGCTCGCATACCTTGGTGCTAAAGCCCATCCTTCTCATAACTTCCAATAAAAAGTCCCAACGGACTGTATCAAATGCTTTTTTAATGTCGATTTTCAACGCCATGTTCCCGTGCACTTTGGTTCTGTCGAGGCAGTTAATACCCTCCGAGGCTAGCACAATAACCTGATGTATGCTACGCCCAGGTATAAAGCCAAATTGATATGGAGATAGGATTTTGCTAAGGATCGTACCCAGCCGAGAGGCCAATATCTTAGAGAAGGCCTTAAATAAGAAATTTCCTAAAACAATAGGCCTGAAATCTTCAACTTTGTCTGCTCCTTTGTGTTTTGGGATGAGCGCGACAAAATTAGAGTTAAACCCATGTGGAAGAAAAGCGAACCAGAAGAAGTATTGAGCTGCTCGGATAACGTCTGCGGAGATAACGGTCCATACTGATTGGAAGAATACACACCCGATTCCATCAGGCCCCAGAGCACTGTCCGCTGAAAGATCAAATATGGCACATCGAATTCCCTCCGCCGAAGGAATCTCCTCAAGCGCTGCATTCTGATCCAGGGTGATTCTCGGTTGTATAACAACGTGCAATTCGGCTATATTATTTACTGGATCATTTGCAGCAGTAAATAAATTGTAGTAGAACTCCGTAATGTGTTTTGCTATATTTGCTTGATTGGTACACATGTTGCCATTGATATTTAGTGATTCTAGAGGGGTTTTGACTTTCCGCAATTGATTGAGCTTGTGTAAGAACTTAGTATTGCGGTCACTGTCTCTGAGCCACGTGATTCTATTTTGTTGTGCAAAAAGAGTTTGTTGTTGGCTCAGAATGGTATTTATTTCCTGTTTCGCAATGGTCTCCTTATGGACTGCTTCTGCGGTATATCCTTGCAAATAAATGTCGCGCTGCATAGTAAGGAGCTGCTCATTGGCAATAGCGAGGCGTGTGTGTACATTTCTGAAAACGTCCTGGTTCCACTTTAGGAAAGGTCTAGGGCATTTAGGAAAGGTTCCCATGAGTTTGAGCTTGACTACAGTAATAGGGTCTAGGGCATTTAGGAAAGGTTCCCATGATCTGTGCATCTCTAAAAAACAACTTTGATTTTGTAGCCACATTTTCTGAAAACGGAAATTAGACCCGCGTTGCCTTTCCCCTCGGACGCACTCGATACGAATGGGATGGTGGTCTGAGAATGCTCTCGGAAGAGATGACACTTTGACTGCAGACCATTGTTCCAAAAAATCAGTGGACGCCAACACTCTGTCTAGCCTGGACGCACTCAGCGTCCCATCCTTTCGCCTCACTGCCCATGTGTAGCTTGGACCTGAGATTTCCAAATCCAGGAGACTAGCATCCGCTATCAAATTTTTGAATTCCCGACAAGCCGCCTGTGGTGGAGGAGCTGTGCCACAGTGCTCATGTGAGCCCAAAAACGAATTGAAGTCACCGATCAAGTAAATTGGATTCAATTGTAAGTCAAGAATATGCTGCCATAATAGTCGGCGTTTCGGATGATCCTAAGCAGCGTGAACCAGGCCCAAGTAAAAGTAGTTGTTGTGTACTACAGTTTTTATTATCACCACTTGTTCAGTGAACCCAACAATTTTTGAAACCCCTCTCAAATGTTGTTTACAAAAAACCCAAATGTTGGGTCGCATGTCATGTCTCGCGTTTTCCGCAAGCAGAGTCAAATTCAGAGAGTTCCAAAATGCCTCATTAATACTGTTGATACAGACTTTTGGCTCTATGACAACTAAGAAGTCTAGGTTGTGGGTTCGACAATGACTACGTAAGAGGTTACATGAATCATTATTGCCAACCCCTTGGATATTCCAAAACAGAACAATCATTGATTGTCATCGGAATAACCGTGCTCTGGCGGTTCTATCTCCTTGTCCGTGTCCTCATTATTTGGGCAATCCAAATCACCCCAACGCCCCAGCGCCGCAGTTGACATTCTGCTGTACTTTGGAGAATGTATATCGTCCACCACAACAAATGGACGTGAGTTCGATGCAAACTCCGGAGCAGAGCGAAATGCCCTTTCCAATTCATCCATGTCATCTGAGTAGTTATGTGGGACACAAATGATCGATTTTAGGCGTGCACCTTGTGGGTTCGATGTTTCTGATGTGTCCATACTAGTTACTCCATTTTTATCCGTTTCAAGAATCTCATCTGGGGAGAAACCATTGTTTACCGGTGAGGAACCTAGCAAGTCGAATTGATTGGACTGTTGAGAATCGTCCAATGTCTCCTCTGGCCTCTGCTTTTGCCTTGCTTGTCTTTTACGACGAGGGCGAATGAATTTCTCGTTGTTTAAATCCTTCTGCTCTTTCCTCAAAGGCACCCTATGTTCCTGCTCCTGTGCGCGTGGTTGCGCTTCATTGGTCCGTTGTTCACCCATGGCCGAATGAACGTGTCGCTCCCGCATGTTGCAATTGTCCCATGAGTGACCCACCACTGCACAGTGATGACAATACATGGGGCATTTTTCATATTTGAAGTAGGCGAAAGAACGATGACCCTTTCGTTCAATCAAGATCTTTTCTAACTTGTCCTTGGAAAAATCAATCTCAACGAGTATCCGGATGAAATGCCCCATAGTGCCATCAAGAGAGCGATCGTCAATCTTGATTGGCGTTCCCAATGCATGCGCCATACTAATGATCAGCGACTTAGTCCAGTATTCAAAAGGCAATTCATATATGCGCACCCAAACTTGCGCTATGGACGAGTTAACCTTATAAGGGTTGAAGTCTTTTACCCACGGGGAAAGCCTGTACACCCCTGGGCTCAAGAACCAGTTTGTTTTCTTGGATGCGAGTTCCTTGTCCGAGTTTAGATTGAAACGCACATTGTAATAGCCGAGGCCTAAAGGGGTGAGCCACCATGACCATGTTAAACCCCACGCCATTGTCAACGAGCTCTTCAACGCCTCAAGTGCCCACGGGTTTTCTTTTCGTGCGTTTGTGAGTTGTTCGATATAAGAATTCCTGCACAACTCCACTTGATCGACATATTCTCCCTCGTTCACCGAAATTGAGATAAACTCGCCTTTCTTGACAGGCATTTGAACGGCTCTGGCAGTATCTAGCCGCAATGGGACCTCTGCTTGCGGATTTTGATCAGCCAAGAGGGCTTGCTTGAAAGTCTTGGAAACCCTAGCAGGAGAACTAGGGTTGTTTGCAGTTGTTTTCTCGCGGTTCTCTTCGAAGGGTGAAATGGGTGGCACCTTCGATTGGAATAGATCCTTCAACCATGGATGGGCGTCACAAAGAGTGACCAAGGTAGAGATCCGATCAAGATCGACAGCGAAAAACTCCATGGTCGCCTAGTGTGCGTAACTGAATCCGCAATCGCCGGAGTTAATGCTTATTTTAAATTATAGTAGCATAATTTAAACAAGTATTGAAGTATTGAAAATATAAATTTTTGATTGTTTCTCTATAAATACCGCTGGAGACTTTCATTCCAAAGTATGCACTATTCAAGTAACACCTATCTTGAGCGTTCATCCCTATTATGAGTTATGGTCAGTAGTTATATCTTTTAATGTACACCGAGGGATACCACACCTTTCCGTGTATTTAGTTCTAGTCTTGTATCGATTGAGAGTGAATTATAGATCAAATTAGTTCTTTAGACAGTGATCAAACACTTAAGCCTCTTTACAAATTCAGACACCTGCCTCGATTGTAGTTTCCATTTGTGGAATGTTGAAGTAATTGTTGAGACATTTCACACGACATATTTAGTAACTTACAAGTTAAGTTGTTTTCGCCGTAAGGCATAACATATGTTTTATTATTAATAAAATCTATGTTAAAATTATTCCATAGTGTTCTTATTGTATTAGTGTTTTAGCCTTCCGCTGTGTTTACTTCTTTATATTCTGTTAGAGTCGATGTTACACTATTTGTCTCAACATTCAGTGTAATATTGTTCTGTTTTTCACTTAAACACTAGATACCACACGCACACTTTCAATTACCAATACAAGACAAAAAATTTAATACTACATGTCAAAACATTCTGACAAATTCACCAAAAAATTATGTCTTCAGAATATTTTTGAACATGTAGTAATACACTTTTGACCTTGTAGTGATAAAATTTTGGACTTCTATTAACATTGTTTTAGACATATAGTAGCCGAATAAGTCAAAATTATTTTAGTAATTTTTACCAAAAAAAAAAAAGTGTCCAGAATATTTTTGGATTTGCAGTAATACACTTTTGGTCTTGTAGTAACAAAATTTAGGTCTTGTAGTAACATAGTTTTGATCATGTAGTAAGATAATATTTTAGAGTGAAAAATAAATATTTTAATTAAGGTTGATCCGTTTTAACCCGCGTTGACCCACAAATTTTGACTTAATTTTTCTTAATTAGTCAATATTGCATATATAAATTTTTGCCGTAAGTTTTTGTAAAAATTAAACGCAAAAACTTATATGCAATATTGCATACATGCAATATGTCTAATTAAGGTAAATTAGGTCAAAATTTGTGGGTCGGGTCAAAACGGGTCAACCTTAATTAAAATATTTATTTTCACTCTAATATATTATTTTACTACATGACCAAAACTATGTTACTACAAGAACTAAAATTTGTCACTATAAGGCCAAAAGTGTATTACTGCAAGTCCAAAAATATTCTGGACACTAATTTTTTTGGGGCAAAATTTCTAAAATAATTTTGACTTATTCATCTACTACATGACTAAAACAATGTTACTACAAGAACAAAATTTTATCACTACAAGGTCAAAAGTGTATTACTACATGTTCAAAAATATTCTGGAGACTTAATTTTTTGGTGAAATTTTCAGAATGTTTTGACATGTAGTATTAAATTTTTGGCCTTGTAGTGGTAATATTTTGACCTTGTAATAACAATATTTTGGTCATGTAGTAAACCACCTGTTTGCAACCCGCGAATTTTCTGGGTAATCCGGATTCATGCTTATGACCGCGAATTTTTTAAAATTGACTTAATTTGACTTTTTAACTTAGAGTTTTGACTTACCTAAATTGTATGTAATGCATTTATGCAATATTTCATACAAGACTAACCCAAAATTAAAATAAAGGATTTAGAAAAAATGGTTGCACACTATTTTAACTCGCGAAAACGGCAAAACCCAACAACAAAACAAAAACTAGTCAGAAGTTACAACAAACGTTACTCTGAAAAACTCCGCCACCACCCACCGCCACCACCCAGATTTTCATACACCATAAATTAATACACAAATCAATACTCCCCCCTCTCTCATTATAGAACAAGAAGGGCTGAGTTATCGCCGCCGCCGCAATGCTGATCTCCACCACCCTTACCTTCGCCCCATTGCCGCCGCAGCCTCTCCACCACAACATCAACTCCTCCCTCTCATTTCTCCCTAAAAACACCAACGCTCTTTCCATTTACCCAACTCTCCGCCGCCGCTCCCTATTCAAAACCCTGTCCATAAACTCCGCCGCTACCAACAGCGAGATCAATATCAAATTGTCAACCGGCGGGGGAAACGGAGGGACCGGCGGTAGCGACAGTGGCGGCGGCGGAGGCGGCGGAGATAACAATGACGACGCAAATGAAGGGGATGACGATAAAAACAAGAGGAGGAACAGGGACGAAGCTTTGATGGTGTTGTCCGAAGCTAGAAGGAGCCTTGAGAGCTTGCCTAAGGATTTGAAAGCTGCGATTGAAGACGGACGAATCCCTGGATCGATTGTTTCCAGATTTTTCGATCTCGAGAAATCAGGGTTTCTATCGTGGCTCATGAAATTTGGAGGATTTAAAGAGAGATTGTTGGCTGATGATCTGTTTCTGGCTAAAATTGGCATTGAATGCGGCGTCGGTTTATTCACCAAGGTATGTAATGTCTCTCTGTGTGTGTGTTTATCACTTTTCAGTGTTCTATTTAGTAGCAAGAAATATAAATAAATCGACAAACTAGAACACAAGAATTACATGATTTTGCATTATTCAAATGAGTTCGAAGATACAGAGTTATATATTATGAGACGGTCCCAGGGTGAGACGAGAATTCAAAACATAAAATTATAATGGTACGATTGTTCCTTTATTATTATTAATTCTTTTATTCCTCTCTGTTTCTCCAGACCGCAGCAGAATACCAGCGTCGCAAGGAAAACTTTTTCAATGAGCTGGAAATTGTATTTGCAGATGTGGTATGGTTATTGCTGATTTCTTATTATGCATATTTATAATTCCTTTGTTGGTTCATAAACAAGTTGGATTTGTAGATTTGTTTCGGGTTGTAGGGGGGTTCAGAATTTTGAGAAAATATTTTGATTGTGAAATCCTGGAATAGTAAAATGCTAAATTTAATTTTTTACATGCTTTGGTTGATAAAATGTACTATTAGCAGGGTAGAATTGAGATAAAAAGAAAAAAAAAAAAAGTGAAAATTTGCATTATTACACTTAAATTATAAAGCTTTGTGTTAGGGAAAATAAAAAGTACTCCCTCTGTCGTGTGATTATTTGCACGTGTGCAATGTCATTCAAATTAAGAAAAGTGAATTTAGTGAGGTGTGGAGTAAAATAAATGAGTATTTTGGGTGATTTAATGAGGTGTGAAGGGGATTTAGTGAGGTGTAGAGAATGTAAGAGAGTATAGGTATCAGAGGTAATGATTTCAGTGGATTTTAAAATCTAGCTATTATAATTTTACAAGGAAACATGCAATAGGATTTTGGAAGTATTGAGTAAAACCGTGTATTATTAATCCTGAAACAAACATATTGTGGTCTAATAAATTGTGTAACCTTCATTTTTGTATTGTCCATGGACTTAGCTGCAGTTCTAATCTGTTAGCGAGAATTTCGGTACGATTAGTTTTATCTAAAAGAAATAAAATTGTGGTGTACTTAGGTGATGGCCATAATAGCAGATTTTATGCTAGTCTACCTCCCTGCTCCCACTGTTTCTCTTCGCCCCCCTCTTTCGCTCGATGCAGGACGCCTTGCTAAGTTCTTTTACAGCTGCCCGGATAATGCATTTCAGGTGACTTCACTCAAAAGTTGCTTGCTTAATTTTTGCTGCAAAATCTGAAACTATTTGCAAATTTTTTTGATTTCGATCTCTTTTGCAGTTTGCTTTGCCTGGAGCCTCCTTTTCAATGTTACAAAGATTAGGTGCCATTGCGGTAAGAACATTTCCCTCCCATGTTGTCAAATAAATTTAAGCCAAAATAATTTGAATTCCATCTTAAGTTTTCTCTACCTCCTTTTGCAGCGGAATGGTGCAAAGCTCTTTGCTGTTGGTACTACTTCATCCCTGGTAATTATTCTTGATTGTATCGTAGAGTTCATTGTAAATAATCAATTAATCATGTTTTGTGTAAATTTGTGATGGAGATATATGACTATATATGTATTTATGTTTTGATTTATTGTATTATGATATATAGTTGTTTTCATCATCGTTTTAGGGAGTTGAACTTTATTAATGAAAAAATGAGAGTTTTATCTCAATATTTCTTTACGACATTCATTGTGAATCAATGTAGTTGAAGTTAATGACTTTCCAGGTATTCTTAGAATCAACGGAATGAATGTGTGTTCTACGTGTATATTCATCCATTTTATACACTCTTGCTGCATCAATTTATTATGAGTTTACAATCCAGAAAACAGAGAGAGGTCCTTCTTTTGCTCTCAATTAAATATCACAAACTTCTTCAACTGTAGTTTAATCTAATGTGTTATGTCACCTCTATATGTGTTTATGTTTGAAAATAAGATGGATCAAACTGAAGCTAAGAACGAGCTATTCATCTGTAGGTTGGTACAGTTGTGACAAACGCATTGATAAATGCTCGTAAAGCAGTGGATCACGAGGGTAAAGGGAAGGCTGAGAATGTTCCAATACTATCAACAAGTGTTGCCTATGGTGTCTATATGGCCATATCCAGCAACCTTCGGTATGTGAATTATGAAAAAGAACCACTTGCTTTCATTTGTGTACGTACCTTAACATCTTAAATCGCAATATTTACGTTAAACTTCACGTCATTTCTCTCCAACAGATACCAGGTGTTAGCTGGTGTTATCGAGCAACGTATTCTAGAGCCCATGCTTCATCAGCATAAGCTGGTTCTGAGCGCTATTTGCTTTGCTGTGCGAACAGGCAACACTTTCTTAGGCTCATTATTGTGAGTTCTTCCCTTTCTCCTTACAAATGCCACTACTTGCCCTAAGTTTTATATATATGCTACTGTACTCTTCCTTACATTTGTGTCACTGTCTTTTATAGATTTAAATGTTTTAACTTGTTAACTGTCCCATTTTGGTAAAAAATAAGTTCACCTTTTCAATATGGTTTCAGTATTAAAAATTTGTCCAATTGAAAACAGCATTTCGATGTGGTCTCAATATTAAAAATTTGTAAAATTGAAAACAAAATCGCTTTATATCACATAAATGTCACGTGAAGATTTAATCTGGGGCCAAATTTGAATAGTAGTGAAGTTATGGAGTCAAAATTGGGCATTCCCCTGACATAAAACAAGACTGTTTTGAAATTATGTGACAAAAAAAAACTTTTTATATACACTAATCACTATACATTTGTGTGACCTTTAAGTTAGTCTTGTATTATTTGTGGATTGGAGTGGTCCAGATTGAAGTTAAAATTCATTATTCTGTCATTCGGTAAGTTTATACTCCATCTGATCTACCATAAGCTTTCCATTTGTTAATTTTGAGCTTCTCCACCTAAAGAAGTTGTATACTTGTGTACAGGTGGGTCGATTATGCTCGTTTCATCGGTATCCAAAAGGCTGAAGAGTAGAATTGGTGGCTTGTTTCATAACATCACCTCACTGGGGGCTGCGCAGCTCCATTTCTCTAGTTAGCTTTATCAAAATGACATCTATCTTCCAATAACTCAAGACGTAATTTGTTTTTTCACTAAATAAGACAGTAATTTAAGTTGGAACTGTGTTGTGTTGGATACGTATTGCAAAATTTTGTTTAATTCCACTAATTTTTTTGGTGTCATATCTAAAATAAAAGTTATACCTAATGCGTAAAAATATATTCGATTATTTGCATACCAAATGATTGAAATATACACTATTTATGATTCAATTTGAGCATTTTGAGATAATTATAGATATCTCAATAAATCTACCAAATAGGGGCCTAAAGTGTAGATGACGTCAGGGACAGAACTACTCACGGGTTGGGGTGGCTCTGGCCCCCTCAAAATTTTAATTTTTTTAACTATTATTTATAGTATTGATTATTTAATTTTAAATTCATTTTTTATTTTCAATATTTACTTTTTTATTTCAGAATTAATATATATGGTGAGCCCATTTTTATTAGCCCAGCAGCATATCCCATCAGCCAAAAGAAAAGGAACAATAATGATATTTCTTTTATTTATATGAGTATTAAATTTTATTTTGTTTATTTTTTATTTCAGATCATTATAAATTTTAGAATTAGAGAATTTTAAGTTTTTTTTTTAATTTAAGTTGTGAATTAGTAATGTTGTAATAATTATATATATTAAAATATATTTTACTATGAACTTAGTCAACACTACACTTTGAAATAAGATAGGATTAATTTTTTTTTTAGATTACATGTATTGAGAGCAAATTGTAAAAAGATTCAGTATAGACTTAATTGCTGATAATTTTTGTGATATACAAGAGAGATGTTCTAAGTTTTAGTATATTAAGGACATATTTTTATATTTTAAGATATTTAAATATGAAAATTGATATAATTGGTGCAAATATGAAATATTTGAATTTTTATAAAGAACATACATTAGTGTTAAATTTTATATGTTGGCCCCCCTCAACTTAAATTCCTGGTTCCGTCCCTAGATGACGTAGTAGAATGTTAAACAAAAAGAGATGAACACCTTGATACTACGTATACCAGGTGACGATCTCACAACTTTATTCAAATATCAAAATTCAACAACTCCTTACAAACTTCAAACTCCAACTATATAAGTATGCTGCAAACTTCAAAAACCCTATTCTTATGGTCTAACACTGTCGTAGGCTTATAACCAAAAAAGGACTAAAAAGAAAATTGTTGAAAAATAAGAACATAACCAAATATAACAAAGTTGACATAATATTATCAAATCATTTCCTTAGTTTCGAGATCCTGTCATAGAACTCTAGAAACTTCTTTGCCATATCATTCTCCTCAAATTTATCATTGTCGCCTCTGTATGGAATCAAATGCTTAACAGTGAACACGTCTAAAGTGTGAAGGTGGGACGACAGCTTCAAACGGTAGGCATTCAGGTTGATTTTAGCCAACACCTCCAACGGGCCAATCTTGCAGGCAGCGAGCTTAGTCTACTCGTGGGCCGGATATCGATCACGTGTGAGTACCACCCAAATGAAATCCCAAGGTTCAAAATCAATGGGCCTACAGGTCTTATCCGCAGCCGCCTTGTAATCCATGGCGGATGCGACTAACTGGTCATGAGTTGCTTTGTGTGTGGCGCGGCGCGTAGGGCGTCAATGAGGTCGGCCACTCGAGGGTCTGCTCGCACAGGGGACGGGAAGGCCATCAAGTCAGTAGGGCCTCGAGGGAGGACGGCATAAACGGCCTGGAATGGAGCGAGTCATATGCTGCGATTAATGGTAGAGTTATGAGAAAATTCTGCCTGGCTGAGGCGAGCATCCCATGTTCGTAGATTTTCACCGACCAGGCAACGCAATAGGTTACCGAGTGACCTATTATCAACCTCTGTTTGCCTATCCGTCTGAGGGTGATAGGCACTGCTGAAATTCAACTGAGTGTGGTCATGCGCCATAAACTTCTCCAGGATAAACTAAGAAACCTCGTGTCTCGATTCGATACAATCAAGGAGGGTAGCTCGTGCAATCGATATATCTCCTTGAAAAATAAAGTCGCAATGTGCATTGCATCCAAATTCTTTTTGCAAGGAATAAAATGGACCATCTTTGAAAATCGGTCGACGACGACATACATCGAATTAAAGCCCCATTGTGTTCTAGGCAAAACCAACACAAAATCCATACTAATCGTTATCCATGGCTCATTCGGAATCGACAAAGGGCGATATAACCCAGCATTAGTGGTCGCTCCCTTTGAGATCTGGCACACTCTGGACCGCTCAACGAAACGAGTCACATCGCGTCTCAAGGTCGGCCATAAATATGCTCGTTATACTAGCTCGATCGAGCAATCACGACCCACGTGTCCCGCACCATGCAGCTCGACAATGAGCCGAAGATGAAGACTGGTGTCTGGAATGCAAAGGCGAGTGCCTTTGAAAAGAAACCCATCGATTTGGGCAAAATCAGTGTGGTCGCCCGCTGCAATTTGCGCCAAAACAGGGCCAAAGAATTTGTCTGATGCATACTGCTCGCCCAATAACTCTAGGCCTGGGACAAGAATGCGAAGATCCGCCACCACTAGTGCTCGCCTACTCAAAGCATCCACCACCCTATTTTGACGCTCCAGGTCGTTGTTTAAGAATAAAAATGAATTGTTGCAAATAAGCGACCCACGATGCATAGCGAGCAAATAAATTATTCTGCGTAGCAAGATGACGCAACACCTCATGATTAGAGTACAATAAGAATTCCCTCTGAAATAAATAGTGCCGCCAATGGCGCACTGCCCGTACAACTGCATAGAATTCCATGTGGTCGGTTCGGGAGAGACGCTCCCGGTACCAAATCAATCTAATGTTGAATGTCTCGAATGGGTGGTAGCCCGTGGGGTAATTCACCCAGGAAGACGTTTGTAAAGTCATCAATTAAGGCATGTATATGCGGAGGAATAATATGTTGGTGCTCTGGAGTTTCCACCCTAATGATCAACATATACAACAGTGTGGTTACCACCTCCCTCAAGAAATCTGTCTTGGCCAGTACTAACACCGAAGTGCTCGACGGTACGTAAGAGGGTACCGAAGAATGCAACACGATCCTCGCCCCATAAAAAATGAAACTATAGGTGTTTAATCGCCCATCATATACCACAGACTGATCAAACTGCCATGGTCGTCCCAACAGTAAGTAGCTCGCGTCCATGGGCACCACGTCGCACCAAATTGAATCCATGTACTTGTGGACAATAAAAAAAGACACTAACACACGATGATCAACTGTTATCGAATTACCACGTTGAATCCAAGCCAATGTATAAGGGGAGGGGTGTGGTTCAGATGTTGAATTCAGTTTACCAACGACATCTACAACAATCACATTTTCACACGACCATGAATCAATAATAAAACGACAATTTTTACCGTCAATGGTGCAGGTGGAGGTGAATATTTGGCGGCGTTGGGCTTCTGCTGTTGAGAAGCCTTTTGGGGTTAGGCAAGCGCGACGGATGACAAGCTGTTGACCAACATCCCCATCCACATGTTCCTCATGCAGATTGTCCGCCATCTCCGTATCGTACACAAGAGGTGTATCATATTCCGCGGTCTCCCAATCATCCGTAAGTAGTGCTCGTTGTCGAGCACGCAGCAGACGGATCGGTGATGTCCGGTCTCGCCATATCCGAAATAAAGCATCGAGGAAGAGCCGGTTTTGGGCGCAGTGGCTGTGGGGCCAGGTTAGAGTAGTCGCTGGACGGGTGTCGACGAGGGGGCAGAGGGTTGGAAGTGAGTAGGGAAGCTTCCCTCTTCGCTAGGACGACATACATTTTGTTGTTCTAGCAGTAATGCCCTTTAATGAGCCTCCGAGACGGTCAAGGGTGTGAGCAAGGTGAGTGTGTCTTGGATGGCATGTTTCAGTCCACCCAAAGAGCGCGACATCAATTTGGCCAGCGATTCGCGAACATCAATCTGAGATAGAAACTGATAAAATTCCTCTGTGTAGGTCTAGTGCCCTGGCGAAGTGAGTGCATGCGTTGATATATCGTGCTGGCATAGTTATGGGGCAGAAACTCGCGTTCCATGTGTTTGCGAAGTTTTCCCTATAAAAAAATATGTGGCTTTCCCTCGTGCACACGCGATTGTTTGATCTGCTGCCACTAAGAAGACGCTCGTTGACGGAAATGGGTCGCCACCAAAGCAACACGTAGGGCTAAGCAAAAACCGAAAAAAACCGAACCAAAATATGAATTCGGTTCGGTTAGCTTTTTTCTTAAATTTCAATATTCGGTTTCGGTTTTATTACCAAAAAGTTCGGTTAACCGAAAATCGAACCGAATTTGGGGGTATAAATACCTAACCCTAGTTTCATTAAACCCTATTTCATTTCCTTCCTATTCAGGTGCCCCCTTCGTCCAGCTGCCCACACTACTCTTCAATCTTCATTCTCGTCCAGTTGTCCAGCCGTAGAAGCCGCTGGTGTACACACCCACCGGCCACTGGCCAAGCGGCCATGCTACCGTTTCGCCCACCGTTCACACCCACCGCTGGCGTACACACCCACTACACCATTTCTCCCACCGTACGCACTCCACACCATTTCGCCTACCGGCGCACCGTGTTGCCCACCGACCACCGTACAACACAGGCGCACAACCCAAGGTGTGTTTCATTTGTTTTTTCATTTTTTCATTTACAAATAGTCTTAATTAGTTTGTTTTTTCATTTTTTTCACCTATGTTTCTATTTTGATAATTTGAAATGTGGAATTTTGATAATCTGAAATTTATAGATAATCTTAGTTTTTTATTTACAGAGAATCTATGTTACTGTGTTAGTTTGTTTTGATAATTTGAAATTTTGCTGATAATATGAAAATTGAATTGATAATCTGTGTTATTTTGTTTTGGTAAATGTTTATTAAATGTAAAATGTGATTCTATGAATCTTAAAATTGAGAATCTAACTGATTGTAAATTTCTTTAAATGACAGTTTATTAAATGGCAGTTTGAGAATCTGAAACTAATTTACTTTGGTTATTTTTTATACTTTTGTGTAGATTTTTTACTCAAATACACAAGATGGAAGTAATGCGGTGGAAACCGAGTTGCCCCCATCACAACCCCACTCTTCAACTATAGTGAATTCTCCAGGAACAAAGAGAAAACCGACAAAGTCAAGATCGAAAGTGTGGGAGCATTATGAGGAATTCAAGAGTGATGACGGTGGCGATAGAGCTAAATGTAAGTATTGCGAAAAGTACTTTGTTGTAATTCTACTAGAAATGACACTTTATCACTAAATAATCACTTGAAAGCTTGCATGAACAACCCTAGGAATCAAGAAGCAAAACAAGGGATATTAAATGTGGAACCAAACAAAGAAGAGAGTAGTTCTACGATTAGTACTTGAAAATTTGATCAAAATGAGATTAGGCCAGCTCTTGTAAGAATGATTGTGATTGATGAAAAGCCATTTAAGACTGTGGAAAGTGAAGGGTTTAAGGATTTTATGAGTAAAGCATGTCCTATGTTTTGTATTCCTTCTAGGTGGACGGTGTCGAGGGATTGTTATCAATTGTATCTTAACGAAATGTCAAAACTGAAGTCTTTCTTAAAGAAAACTGTGAAAAAGTATGTATTACCACTGATACTTGGACATCGTTGCAAAGAATTAATTACATGTGCATTACTGCTCATTTCATTGATAATGAGTGGAAATTACATAAGAAGATTATCAATTTTGTGCCTGTTTCTAGTCATAAAGGCGACTACCTTGGTAGAGCACTAAAAAATTGTCTTCTTGATTGGGAGTTGAGAAATATGTTTACCATAACCGTAGATAATGCAAGTTCAAATGATGGGGCTATAAAATTCATGAAAAGAAAAGTTGTGAATTGGGGAACTACAATTGCAAGTGTAAATACCTTCATATGAGATGTATTGCACATGTAGTTAATTTGGTGGTTGGTGATGGTTTGAAAGATATTGATCCTTCAGTAAAGCGTGTGAGAGATCCTATTAGGTACATTAGAAATTCACCTGCTAGATTGAAGAAATTTAATGGTTGTGTGGAGTTAGAGGGTATTGAGAGTAATAAATCATTGTCTTTGGATGTTCCTACAAGGTGGAATTCAACTTATGAAATACTTGATAAAGCTGAAAAGTTTGAAAGGGTGTTTGAGAAGTTTGGGGAATTGGATCCATGTTATAAGATTGATTTGGGGGATTTAAATGTTCCATGTTCTCTTGATTGGAATTGTGTTCGTAAGTATGCTAATTTGTTGAAGCCTTTTCATAAGTTGATTGTGCGCGTTTCTAGTTCATCTTATATCACGTATAACACTTTTTTAAGCGAGATTAGTGATTTGCGCTACATTCTGAATGATTGGATGGTAAGTACAGATTCTGAGACTAAGAGGTTAGGTGATTCTATGGAAAATAAATTTGACAAATATTGGGGAGATGTGGGAAAAATGAACAAAATCATCTTTTTGGCTAATGTGTTTGATCCACGTGATAAATTTGGGTATTTAGAGTATTCTTTTGTTGAGGTGTATGGGGGCGGAAAAGGCTGATACTATCTTTCTAGAGGTGAGAAATGAACTTTTTAAAGTGTTCAATGAATATAATACTAAGTATCAGTCGTTGAATGAAGCAAATGAGAACACCTCAAGTTCAAGTGGAGCGCTTAATTGTGAAGAAGATAGTGATATGTCGCTCTCTAAAGCAAGGTACAAGAGATAAAGAGTTGAAAGTGGGATGGCTAGTCGAAAGCAAAGTGAGCTTAAACTCTACTTGAGTGAAGCCACTTTAGATGGGAAATTGGACATTTTATTGTGGTGGGAGGTGAACTCCAATCGATCTCTAATTCTTTCAAGAATGACTCGTGATATTTTAGCCGTTCCAATTTCAACTGTTGCTTCAGAGGCTGCATTTAGTGCCGGTGGAAGGGTACTTGATGCATTTAGGAGTTCTCTAACTCCTAACATAGTTGAAGCTTTGATTTGTGCTAAAGATTGGCTTCGACATTCAACACATCCCGTTTATGATGAATTAATTGAAGAACTTGAGACTCATGAGAAAGGTAATATTTTGGCTTGTTAACATGTATTCTGCTACTGATTTTTTGTATTTCCATGCTGTTTTTGCTGCTGTGACAGCCTATAATATACTACTCAAAATGTTATTTTTTATTTTTAGATTTACCAACTGTTGAAAATCCAAGTGTTAGTGCATCATCAAGATTAAGCCCTATCATAGAGGAGGAGGGGAGAAGAGATTTAAGAGAGATTTGGGGAAGTTGGAGGCAAGGAGCTATCGAGCAAGAGACTTTTAATTTTATCTTTTGAATTATTTTGGATTGTTGTTAAACTATGTTATTTGGAGTTTTGGACTATATCTGGGGTTGTATTTAGATAATTTGAACTATTTGGACTATATTTGGAATTGTATTAGGATAATTTGAACTATTTGGACTGTTATTTGAAATTTTAGGTATATTTCGATTTTCAGTTTTTTACCTTTACCGAAACCGAACCGAATAATTCGGTTTGATTATTTTCAGTTTTACTCTACTTTGGTTTGGTTTCGGTTAATTATAATGAAATTTGGTTTGGTTTCGGTTAATTATAATGAAATTCGGTTCAGTTTCAGTTTCTCAATTTCGGTTCGGTTGCGTTGCACACTCCTATCAACATGACAGTTATCAGGAACGACTTTGATATCTAAGATGTCCTCCAACGTGGTGATCCAATCCAAGAAGTCACATAGGTCGAGACCTCCGGTGAATTCAGGGATCTCAAGTTTGAAACCTGTTTCCCAACGTCTATCATCGTCTCCACGAGCCCTGGTCTCACGTGCGAGGGGGGCAAAGGGGTTGATGTTCGACATGGTTTCATCATCATACGAATCTGACGCGGGATGCGACAACGAGCGCGCCCTAGGAGGATGGCGGCGCTGGCGTGGAGCATCAGGCTAGGGTCCAAGCGGATGATGGTCGTACCTATCTCGTGATACAAATTGACGTAGTAGAAGGTTAAAAACAGAAAGAGATGAACACTTTGATACTACGTATACTAGGTGACGATCTCACAACTTTATTCAATATCGAAATTCAACAACCCCTTACAAACTTCAAAATCCAACTATAAGTATGTTGCAAACTTCAAAAACCCTATTCATCTGGCCCAACATTGTCGTGGGCTTATAAACAAAAAAGGAAAAGGACTAAAAAGGAAATTGTTGCAAAATAAGAACATAACCAAAAATAACAAAGTTGACATAATATTATCAAATCATTTCCTTAGTTTGAAGATCCTATCACAAGACTCTAGAAACAACGTTGCCACATCAGTATCAACAAAAAAAATAGTGTTAAATCACCATAGGTTTTGGTGCTTAAGAAATTAATCACCTCTTTTTGCGCATAAGATTATTTGTTTTTTATATTTACAATAGTTTTATCTAACTACTCTATCCTTGATTAATCCATATCACAAGTTGAACATTTCTTCACCTTGATAGTTGTAATTTTAATTAATTAAAAAAATTGAGGCAAATAAAAAAAACACTTAAAGGTTTTATTACCAAAACGAAAGTACTCCCTATTCATATCACCTTAAAATAAAAGGCAATACAAATTTTGGGCATTGACCCCTCCAAATTGAAGAGGTGACCCGGGTCTTCAATGGAATCCATTGTCAGGTTCACCTCCCTGAATATATGAGTGAAGTGGACATACATGTCCCCTAACAGATGTCGAGTAATGCTCTAGAGACCCTGAAGCCTCCAATGAATAAGAGGAATGAGCCCTGTCAAGTCTTGACTGCCAGCTCCGAATTAGACTCTACCCATTAGTGTCTCCAACCCTAACTATGGGCAAACAATTAAAATAACACACATACCAACCGCTTTTCCCACCTCAATAGGGAAATCCAAAGCAACATTACGAGCGAAGGCCGCAACAAAGAACTCCCTCGAGTTCAAGAATAATGCTCCAGCAAAGAGAGCCCATAGGGAAGAAAGATAATTGTTGGTCCCTAAACGAGTAATATGTGAGAGAAGGTCTAGAGGGGAGGGGGTGAATAGACTTTCTTCATTTTTCAAAAACTCTTTTAGTGATCATATGAGTAAACAAACTTAATGATCGATTAAGTTGTTTGAGCAAATATGTGATCTGATAGAATGCGAGTGCCAATCAGCTGAGTAGGCAAAACTATTGTCAATTGATAGTGCGCAAATGTGTAGGCCCTAAATTTTAAACTCGTTCTTTTATGAAAACCTTTCTAGTATGCAATGCAAACAATAAGTTAATCAGAAGACTTGATGTCAGCTGATTATGGAAACTTTACTTGTGATTTTGACTCTTTTAAAAGGTATGTTTATCAAATGAAACAATGTATGAGCACTTGATAAACAGATAACAATCTAAAGCAAGTAAATAACACAAGTATTTATAGAGGTTCGGATCCCAGTCCTACGTCCTCTCTCACAGCCCAGCTGTGAAGTTTCAATTCCTCTCACAAAGGTCCTTGCTTCTTTAAAGTCCCAAGATAAGACTTTGAACATGATACACTCTCCAAGTGTAGTTGGTTCTACTTATTATTGTAAGAATAAGTACTTTTACAATGGTGGTTTTAAACTACAAACTTAACTTCTAGGGTTGATAATAGAAGAGTTTGGGGTTTATGAAATATACCAACTTATGTGATGAGACAAGCTTCAATCAACACAATTTATTAGCTTAGGATATGTATAAGGAATACAAGCTTAGATGAGAAACTTATAGTTATTGAATAATAATCAAACACTGGCTCTAAAAGAACTCTTAAGGATTCAAGTCCTTATAAAACTTTCAACACGTCTGATGAGTTCTTGCTTGCGTATAGTTTCCGTGTCTTATAACTTGGATAATGTCTTGTATTTATAGATAATTTGAGCTTCAAACTAGCCGTTGTAACAAATCATCTTGAGCATGCTTGAAGATCTTCACGCGTGCATTCTTCTAGTCGGCTGTTGGATGAACATTTCCATGAAAAGTAGTGTGCATTTAATGCACATTAAATGCGTGTGGCAAATCTCTGTAGCCTTGTAATGATTATCTCTATTACTGACTTGGCATCTTTTCATTGGTCAGTAACAACTGAGTTCATTAGGCTTGAATCTTGTTAACTGTTGAGTCTAACAGAAGAGACCCGCCATTCTCTTTGTCTTCTGTTGTTATCATTGATGGTCCCTCATACTCAGGGGTACATTCATCAATTAGACGAGTGAGTATTTGAGTGTAAGAAAATAAACTAACTCTTGGACAGATGACTTGGTCAGTTGATTCACTAGGGACCTAAGACTAGTTAATCTGCTGATTTAGTCAGCTGTTAGAGCAGCGTGCGTAATATGTAGTGTGCCCATTTAAAGATTATACTCGTCTAAGTGCTTATAACTAATTTTTCAACAAAACACTTTCACGCATAAACATATTTTGGGTATCAGTTGATTATGAACTTTCGAATAGCAAGACTAATATGCAGTATCAGCTAATACAAAACCTTTTCTCTTAAAACGTATGTTAGTGTAAATATGCATGTGATGACAGTTAATATAAAGTAATAAAGAACATCATCATTTATAGTGGTTCAGACCTCCTCCTTGTCCTACATCCACTCTCACAGCCCAACTGTGATATTAATCCATTCTAAGGGCTTGTAATATTTAACATGCCAAGAGTAACACGTCTTGATACTTTATAGTCCCAAAGAGAAGACTTTGAGCTGTGAGCAATCTCCAAATTGCTATGGTCTCTACAAGTTAGTGTGAGAACTTGTACTCTTACAGTGATGATTAATGTTACCTCTAGTTAGTCACTCAACCTATCTTCTAAGGGTTTAGAATAGAAGGTGGGTTTTGTGTATGGACTAGGCGTGAGAATTTCCCTTACAATGTGATTTAGCCTCATGCTAGGATTGAGAAATTCTCTCTAAGCTTAGGATATATTTGTGGGTATGCTGGCTTAGATCACATGAGATCATTGACTGAGGTAAGGATCTGCTTGTTAGATTTCTTCATTGAAGTTCTCTAGCTCTGCTGATTTCTGGAAACTTAAGAACATTTGCTCGACCTTGGCATCCCCTCACATTTCTGTGAGATATGAACTTGACCTCATATATATAATGTGGATTCTAAAATGTTACTGTTGGATGATAATAATCAAATCCCACTATTTCGGGAAACACAATCTCCTAGATTGATGTTATTGATTATTACCGTTGGCTAGTAATAATCAATGCATCATTGACTTTCCTTTCTTGAGCTCCGTGTCGTGTCAGCTTTTAGGTGTCTGCTATCGTCTTCCTATGGGTCCACGCCAGCTCTGATTTGACTCTTCAATACTGAAACATATGACCTTTGACTCAGCTGATATAGGGTTCTGCTGATCTGATCTTGACACTTAGGCTTCTGATGATTGTTTCCCTAGCTGTATGAACCTTTCTGTTTAGTCAGGCATACTTGGTTCTCAGTTATGTTTGGCTACTCAGCTGATAGTGTTACTCAGTTGGTAAGACCTCAACTGATCATACTCAGCTGGTCATCAGTCGAGTTCCCCCTCTACTGATTCTCTCTTCTGGTCTCTAGTCTTCTCTTCTTGAGCTTGTGCGCGTTCCTCCACTGTATCAACTTACATCCAACTCAACTGATACTGACCAGAACCTATTTATTACAAGATGAATGATGGAGTTTTCTATACATTACAACTTATCCTATTAAAAGCAGATTTAGTTTATCAAAACAATACATAGGGATATTAGCCGACCTAGATATCCCAACAGTCATCTGATCAATCAGATGAGTAGTCCTTGAGGTGTTTGTCTTGACAAGATTCTTCTAAGGTTTGAGTCCATATCAGTTGGGGTCTTCTATGAGTTGATCTTCTTGAAGCTAGTATTAGATGACTTAAGGTATACAAACACCTTGTCATTTGATTTGACTTAAGGACTTAATAGGTCTTCTTACTCTTCGTATCTTATGGTCTTCACATCTTCTGATCTTGAGCAGGTCCAATGTGGTTATCCATTGATATGCATACAGCTGATCCCACAAGTAGACTAACCAAATACTAAACTAAGTCATATTACAAATTATACTTAACATTTAGATTACATGATCTGTTTTGGCCATCAAAACTTAACATCTATACAATCGGCTTAGGGGTAGGATGAATATCCCAACAAGAACTACCATCCACCTTCACCTTGTACTAACCAGGATTCGGAGGAAGCCATCGAACCGAAATCAGAACCCGAGGAGATATAGGGCGACTCGGGACCCCCAAGGAATGACACACCCCCAAGTCTCTAACCGAACCATCTATGCGATCCTTGGATAGAGCAGATACCTCACGCACCCCCGAAATGACCAAAGTCAAACATCTCGAGGGCTTGGAGAAAAACATCATGGAAACCAAACTCACAGTATAATGTGACCTGGAAGTAATTACCAATAATGGAAAAAACCTGGTGAGTAAAACTGCAGTCACAGAGGATGTGATCGGTGGACTCCTCTGCAACTCTGCAAATGAAGAGGACACATGGAGGGTCCCAAAATCCCAAATCTTTGCAACCAATAAGTTTTAGGTAAGGATGAAAATATCGTGAAATATCGGGATATATCGCAAAATTGGATATTGTGATATGGATATTGGGGTCTAATGTATCATTTTCTGAGTATTGCGGATAATATTGCTAAATATCGATGTCGATATCGATATCGTTCAACCATAGTGTAAAATTGGACGGGAATTGAAAAATATCGCGGATACATCGCACAATATTGCAAAATCTAAAAAAATCGCAAACTTAATTAAAATTTTATTTTTATATGTATAATTATACACATTTATGATAATCAGGGAGTTTGGCAAGACAACTCTCTTAGCCCTTAAAAGATTGTTCTAAAAAGAAAAATTGCATACACAAGTGCATCCCCCCCATGACCAACAAAACAATTATGCGAAGGGGACGATTTCGACAGATCAAGGAATTAGGTGACGGGGACCTGGTCGCGTAACCGAGAGGAAGGGAATTTTTATGGTTTTAAGTGTTTAGGTTGATGGAAGTGAGACAGAGATTTCTATCACCGTTAAAAGGTGAGAATATCAATTTTGTATATATATAAGAGATTACAACAAAGATAGAGGTTACAGAAGATTTGAATATTTGAAAATATACATGATAATGGTAAGATATGACTTTATATAACTAATCCCTTAAATATCACTAATAAAATTTCATATCCAATTTCTGCAATCTCTCTACATTAAGATAAGATCTTATTACAGATATATAATCCCTCTTGGGTGCACCCACTGTTTTCCTCAATACACCAAACTTGGCGCATACACATGTGTCGTTGCCCCTGCATGGCGCGGCGGATGCTTCCGCTGTGTTGCAGATTGGCGAACACATTGTCGAGAATGTTGAGTTTCCTCTCGTTTCCAGCCCACCAAGTACGTTATATGTGTAGGTCCCCAAGTTGAGTTAATATCGAGTAAGCTAGTGAAAATGTCTAGAGGGGGGTGAATAGACTTTTCAAAAATCTTTCGATATATCAAAGTACAATATGCGGAATAACGAAATTAATCAATGAGCCCAAGTAGTTTATACTCAACTCTTTAATTCGAGAACTCTGTTTTTGTGTTTACTCAACTAGTCTTGTTCAGTTATGTATGTTTAAACAATTAAACAGTAAAGTAAATCAACACACAACGATTTTATAGTGGTTCGACAACTTGTCTACATCCACTCTCACAAACCCAGTTGTGATATTCTTATTAACTCGTCCAATGGAGTAATGTGTTCTTGTAGCTTTAAGTCCCAAGAAATAAGACTTAGATCTTCTCGATAACACTACCAAGTGTTTCTTCGATCTAACTAGAGATTTACAAGTATCTAGCAACTTGAAACAGTAAAAATAAAACTTCTCTTCGTTCAGTAGTAGCCTTTTGATCTTCACTTGTCTTGTACAGCTTCACTTTCTGAACTTCAAACTCTGAGAGCAATTTGCTTCTTTGAATGCTTCAATAATGCTTCAGTATGCAGTAGTATCAGTAGTCACTAATGAATGAATACCTTGCGGTATTTATAAGCTTCCAATTCAAGATCTTTCAGTTGTGTAACAACTTTTTCTTGAAAACTAACTTGTAACTTCCAAACTTTATTCTTCCACGCGTTTAAGCAGTTAATTAGTTATTCCTTAACTAACTCTTCAATCCTTATCTTCAACACGCGTTTTTGTAACTAACTTTTCAGTCTTCTTGTTGACCTGTCTTGTTGTCTTGCGCACTTGTCTTGTCCTTCAGTAGTAGACTTCGTCTTCTACTTGTCTTGTGCAGTAGACATCTTCTGTAGATTTCAACATAGAACTAATCTAGTCCTAGCATCTAATCCTAACAAGACTATTACATTACTTTAAGCTTTATAACATAGCTTAGTCAACTTAAGAATCTATACATCAAATATAAATCGTAAAACATGAGCTTCTATACAACTTTTAATATAGCTCAGTATAAATCCTAACACTTATACAAAGTATCAACATATTATAAGTACTTGTCTTTGTGAACTTATTACTTGTCTTGTGAACTCTACTGATCTGTACAATATGACCTCTTCTTAACTAGACTAGATCAGTCAACACTTAGAAAATATTCAAGTCTTCTTTTTGGCTTATCAAAACTTATCTTTTCTTTTCATCATTTAGGACTTGTTCTAGGATTCATATCCCAACAATTTCCCCCTTTTTGATGAAGCCAAAACTACTTGAATCTTTTCACAATAGTAGACTAGTTAAGTAGTTATCTTGTCTTAATGATCAAAATAGTACTTATCTTTCATTCATTCAAAATAAGATCAGTAAATATTACACATACTTAATATCAAAAACAAAAACTAAGTATCAGAGCAAACAAACAAAAAAAAACTAATCTGAAAGAGTACCTCCTTCTGGGTTTGGAACACAGAATGCATCTAGGAGTCTCTTGTGTATTACTCTGATATGTTCTTCATCTTCAATCTTCTCTTTGTCTAGCAGCTCTTCTTCATATTTCTTGATCTGGTTAAGATCAACTCTTCTTCCTGAGCTGGTCATAGGAGTCTTCCATTTCGGAAAGATAGGAACTAAAATGTTGAAATTTGCAGCAGCCGATATCCTTATGATCAAGTTCCAAAGTAACTTGTTCTGACCTTCCATGAACTTATCAAACATAGCATATAGTTCATCTGAACTTTCAGAATCACCATACTTCCTGATAATCCAGTGATCAAGTTCCCATTGTCTCTTTACTTTGAGCCAGTCTTGACAATGCTCTCTATCAATGAAATAATCAATAAATTGATCTTCCATTTGATCTTCATCAGCCTTCAGCTTCTGCAATCTTTCAATATGCTTTTCAACTTTCTTCTTGCTTGCATAATGACTTTCATCATCAGGATCAACAACCTTCTACTTCTTCACCCCTGCAGTAGGTTCTTCAGTTCCTTCAATAGCTAACTTCCTTTTGACTCGTCTGGTTTGAACCTCAACTTCAGCTTCTGGAGCTGCAACACCTTTGCCTTTCTCCAATCTCTTCTGCTCATTTGCTCTTGCTTGCTCAAGATCAGCAGTCTTAACCAACTTGCCTCTCTTAGATCTTCTTAGCTCTTCTATCGCAGTAGCAGCATCCTTCATTTCAGGTTCAGCACTGGATTTGTCTTTTTCAACATCAGCAACTTTCGCAAATATACTTGTCTTCGCAAATATACTTGTCTCTTCCCCCTTTTTGGCTTCATCAGATGCCTTGAGAGTGAAAAGACTAGTAAAACGAGTCATCTCTTCCTTAACAGCTACCTTCATAGCTTCCGCAGCTAGCTCTATCTGCTTCTGATGTGTCTGGTCACGATTCATCTTGTCAAGACGATCAGTAGTAGACTCCAACTTCTTCGAATTAATGACTAATTCGTCCTTGAAATGAGTAGCTGTCTGACGAAGAAGTCTGTTTTGCTCTGTTAACTCAGTTAAAACAACTCGAGAACGCACCAACTGGTCCTGTGCTTCTCTTCTTTGTTCATCCGCAATCTCAATCTTTACTCTGTAGAGTCTCTCCATCTTGCTTGACTCTTCAGCTAAAGATCTTGCAAACGAAATCGATCTCTTTTCTGAGAAATCAACTTGCTTCTTCAAGAAATTTTCAATTTCAGCATACATCTCTTCTCGGAAAGATGAGTCCATCTTGTTGACCTCTCCAACAATTAATTCTCTTGAGGTGTCAACCAGTGACTGATTCTGTTCAATTAACACATCCTTCAGCTTTGAGTTTAAGAACTCATCTACAGCAGACTGGACAACATCCTTCAAGTCAATCTTCAGCTCTATCTTCTAGATAGCCATCAAGAAATGCGTGAGTAGACGAATGAGCTTCAGCAACACCATCTTATTGAACTTCCTTAATCAACTCATCTTCATCAAACATAATGGCTTCAACAAACTCATCATCTTCTTCACCGAGTTCGATAAAATTGACTTCTTCTTCAGCACTTTCAGCCTCTTCTTCAAGATCTAATTGAGGTTCTGACGTCTGAATAGCAGCATCAACAAGTTCTGCTTTCGACTCTCCTTCCAGAAGATCAGTCTGAGTTCCAGCATCAATCGAGAACTCTTCACACAAAATACCACCTGGAATGCTTAATGTTGGTCCCTGAACGAGTAGTGAATGGGATTAAAGTCTAGAGGGGAGGGGTGAATAGACTTTAAAACTTTTTCAATAGAGTTGGGAACCTCTTCTGATTGCTATGTCAACTGGACTACAAGTCTGCTGGTCCAGATGACTATAGTGATCTGATAGAGGAGGTTATATGCGGAATTATGGTAGGCCTTGATTAGACTCGTTCTTATAGTTTCTTAAGAAAGTGTTAACTTGTTTTCTTTAATGAAAGTCCTCAGCTGATGCTGGTTTGAAAGTTGTGGCCTTGTTTGAAGAATGTTGAAATCACAGTATGCACTAGATAATAATATGTGTAAATACAGAAATGTAGAGTGCAGTAAGTAAATAACACCAGGTCTATAGTGGTTCGGATATACGATCCTACGTCCACTCTCACGTCCTAACGTGATGTTTAATCCCTTTAATTTACCACAAATTACAAGGGTCTTGACCTTTATAGTCCCAAGGATAGGACTTTGAGATCTGAGCCGTCCTAACAGCTACGGTCTCCACAAGTGATTGTAAGCACTTGCACTTTGAGGGTTTCAAAAACTTTAACCTTTCGGAGAGGGTTTGGGGTTTTTGAAGTGTATCCAACTAATGGTTCAAGCTTATAATTTGCTTAACCACTTTGCCTAAAACAAATGATATACAATATGAACAGGTTTCAGGTTCTTATGGGTTGGATAGAAATCACTTAAGAGCTATGGATAATCTAATGGATTCTGGCTCTTTGAGAACTCTTGGAACAATATGGCTTTTAGCTTGATTGCTTGCTTA
The DNA here is from genome assembly GCA_963675135.1 of Galeopsis tetrahit. NCBI lineage: Eukaryota > Viridiplantae > Streptophyta > Magnoliopsida > Lamiales > Lamiaceae > Galeopsis > Galeopsis tetrahit. The sequence continues at coordinate 41,123,305 of OY776122.1, forward strand.
GCTTGTTGAATTCTTTCGTTGTGACTTCGTACTTGTGATTTCTCATCCTCTTGTATTTATAGTGGTGATTGCTTGCAACTAGCCGTTGGAGTTGACTAGCCGTTGGGGCAATCTTTCCATAATGGCTTGATTCCTTCATTCTAGCAGCTTGATTGCTTCAATCCTGAGATCATGTCAATCTTCTAAATAAGGTAGGTCTTCATTTGAATTGCAAGATGACTTTGGGAATCAACCGAGTCTTGGAAGAGAACATAGTCTTCTGATCTGTACTACTAGTCTTCTGACTACTCTTCTGGCCTTAGGTCTTCTGTCTTCTGATATCAGTCGAGTAAAACTCTTCTGATCTGGCAATTCTTTGTCCTGCTTTAGGCCATCTTCAATCTTTGACTCCATCAGATAGGTAGGTATACAAGCACCTTAACTTATCTGGTTTTCAAGGATCTTCTAGTCTTCATGTCTTCTACTCTTCTCATCTTGAGGGAGCGCATGTAAGCCGGGACTGTGCTAATCAACTGATATCTATACAGTTGATCACACAAGACTAGTCTAAGCTGTTCTATACAAAGTCAGCTGATCCTATTACATTTATAAGCTCTAAGTGTTTTGGCCATCAAAACTATTCTAACATTAAGTGGGGCTTAGGGTGAATTTATATCCCAACACTTAACATTCTCTTCACGAGATCAGTTAAGGCTCGACGAGGAAATAGCTCTGAATGGTCTTGAACACAACTGTTTTCTTTCTGCTCCATCTCCCAATCCATGAAATTGGAGATCCCTCCCATGCCTAAAATGACTTCGAAAAGATCATCTGTTGGGGACTTCTTCAATGCAACCCATGTGCATATCCTAAGAAGCTTCTCAAACTGCTCTGACGAGTAGTCTACTTCAACAGATGAGAACTTTTTCTTGAAATTTCTAATCATCTCCGAACGAATCCTCTTCTCCCTTAAACTCATCGGATAATAAACTAAAGATTCAAATCTAACTTCAGAAGGGGTCTGAGCAGGTGGGGTCCCTGTCTCAGTCGTTGCAGTGGCAACTGGAGTTTTCTCTGAAGTAGATGGGTTAAAAGGTTCAACATGTTCTGTTGAGGGTAAGGATAAAATTTGGGCTGTGGTTTCTGGGGGCTAAGACGTGTCTAGGTTTGGTTTGACAACTGTAGGAGTATCAGTTGTATCAATTATAGTAGTGTCTTGAGTTATGTTGGCTCTCAGCGGTTGTACTGCCAACACTTGTGAGGTTGAAGGTGTAGGTTTGGCACGAGATCGATGTGATCTTGCCTTGGTTCGAACTGGAGGAAGAGAGAGAGGAATAGAAATAGATTGAGAAGAGATACCAACCTGAGGAGTCGACTCGTCTTGTGTAGGACTAGACACTCTTACAAGACAATAGACTTGGGGAACATCAGGGCCTATCTCTTCATCTTTTGCAGACTCTTCAACGGACTGAGTCTCTTCCGAGTCACCTCCACTAGATCCACTTTGTGCAACTTCTTCGGATTCTTCAGCATCCGACTCGTCTTCTGAAGAACTAGATGAGGCAGCATATGGCATTGCATCCATTGGATTAATCTGAACTTGTCTGGGTGCAGACGGCCTAGCAGCCACTTGCTTCTTCAACGCCTCTTTCTTCAAATAAAATTTCAAAGGGTGAAATGGCTTCCCTTTGCTCCATTTTGTCTTTGTAGGCATCAGTAAGGGTAGAAGAATAGACAGCTTATTTCCAAAGCCAACAACATTTGACACCACCCAATTAGCCGTGTCGGTGTCAACGAGAACACTTCTCTCAAAATACATGAGCCGATCTGCGAACAGCTTGAACCAGTTCCCTTCGGTAATTCCATCATATATTGCAGCCATCACTCTTGCCTTCTGCAAGGTGACTGAATCATAGGAACCAGTAACACATAGTAGCATTTTGCTAGCTATGTCGAGTAGAGTTCTGTATTTCTCAAGAAGTTCCTTCTTCTTCACAGCTGGCAGTTTTCCATCCGGATTCAACCTAATCTTCTTGCCACAGAAGATGCTTAGATATCTGGCTTCATGACAAAGGGCATAATTTTCCACATCAATCGATCCTACTGGCAGCTTCAAATTCTCAAACACAGCTTCACGAGTGATTTCCACTAGACTGCCTCCAACAAAAGATCTTACGGAATCACCTATTCTGGTGGCGTTGGCAAAGAATTCTAGCACTTTTTCCTCCAAGACGACTTGAGGAAACGCCTCCAAATAAGGTCTTAAGCCACATCTCCAACATTTTGTCAGAATCTCTTGGTTGCCTTCAGTGTGTTTTCCCTTAAAATACACAGATGGTTCTACATGCACCTTGTTTTCAAATATGAATTTGCCAAGATCAAATCTGGTTTGCATGCTGGTCCTTACATCAAAGAGAGAGATGATCGTCATAGTGATAGTTTGAGTAAGAATCAAGGAGTGAGATTCATAAGAAATTTGAAAGCAAGAATAGGGGAGTTAAGAACACGTGGGACGAGTAGTGTGTAGGTGTTGAGTTTTGTTAACACAAGATGTTTGAATCGATGGTCAAGATTGAAACAAATGATCCAACGGTTGGGACTTTTGATATTCGGTTACGGAATCGAGAATATTATGCGTTTTGATATTGTAGAATTTGGAATCCGCCTTTCCTATTGGTTAAGGCAGAGAAGTGTACTCATCTAACCTAGGATAGTAGGATTTGGCGCGAACTGGGTGTATACACCTCATTAATATAGTAGTGTATAAATCCAATTCTAGGGTTTTCCAATTTTAAAAATTATCGAATTACTATAATACCCTTAATTCAAATTGATTAAACACTTAGAGTATTTGAATCATAAGAACACTTATCTTGTCTGTTCGAGTCTATCTAGAACAGACGAGTAGACTTAAGCACACAAGACGAGTTGGCTCAAGTGTACAAGACGAGTTCCCCCTTCGACTGTGCTTGTCTATTCTGAATATCGAACACCTTCATGTACCTGTCTTATCTTATGCGACGCATGAGATGAGATACAGGTAGTAGAGTAGAATAATTAAGATGAATATCAATCTAAAGCAATGATCAAGGTTTTGAACAAGATGACTTTTAACAAACTTAAGAGTCAACATAAGGCTCTTTAAGAAATCATAGATTCCCCCTTAAATGTTTATTCTCTTAGTATTACCCTCAGCTTTACCAGCTTCCTCATCGGGTTGTTTGGTCATCTTGTCTGACCTTGTATACCTGTCTGTTGGGTGAGTAGACGAGTGCTCTGTTTTAGTGGCCTTGTCTGTTTGTCCTATCTTCTTAGGAATGTACCTGTCTGGTTAGTACATTGCTACATACTAGTAGGGTCAAGATCAATTAGTCCTAGACTAATGCATAATTCACGAAATTGGGCCTCAGGTAATGGTTTTGTGAAAATATCAGCTCTTTGAAAATCAGTGTGAATCTTTTCTATGCGAATATCCTTCTTTTCTACATGATCACGTATAAAATGATGTTTCACATCAACATGCTTACAACGTGTGTGCAAAACAGGATTTTGTGTAATGGCAATTGCACTATTACTATCACATAAAATAGGAACATTTGATTCATATATGTTGTAATCTCTAAGTTGTTGCATGAGCCAAAGTAGTTGACTACAGCAGCTACCAGCAGCCATGTACTCGGCTTCAGTAGTAGAGGTAGCCACACTAGTCTGCTTTTTCGAAAACCATGAAATGAGTTTTGTGCCTAAGAATTGACAAGAACCAGATGTAGATTTCCTATCTATTCTACAGCCACCAAAATCAGAATCTGAGTAGCCACTTAGAGATAAATCATCATTTGAAGGATACCATATACCACGATTGATGGTTCCTTTCAAATATTTCAATATCCTTTTAGTGGTTTCCATATGACTTTCTTTTGGATTAGCTTGAAAACGAGCACATACGCCAACAGAGAATGCAATATCAGGTCTACTAGCAGTCAGGTATAGTAATGAACCAATAAGACCACGATAATATGTTTGATCAGCACATTTACCTTGTTCGTCTGGATCCATTCTGTAAGAAGGTAACATAGGTACGCTAGTAGACTTGCATGTTTTAATCCCATACTTGTCTAGAAGATTTCTAGTGTACTTTGCTTGGTTTATGAAAATCCCTTCTGGGGTCTGTTTTACTTGAAGACCAAGAAAGTAATTCATTTCACCCATCATAGACATCTCAAATTTACTTTGCATGAGTGTTGAGAAACTTTCACTCAGCTTTTTGTTAGGTGATCCAAAGATGATGTCATCTACGTAAATTTGGACGAGTAAAATGTCTTTCCCTTCTTGTCTTCTGAACAAGGTTCTATCGACCTTGCCCTTAGTAAAACCATTTTCTAACATAAAGAGAGAGAGTGTATCATACCATGCTCTTGTAGCTTGTTTTAGTCCATATAAGGCCTTCTTTAATCTGTACACTGACACGTGTTTTTACCAACACGTTCCCCTCAAGTATAAGAGGTTCGCGTGTAATAAAAGCAAGGCCCGGTTAAATTATCGATCCGTGGGACTAGATTGATCAAGTACCCTTAGTGTGTATGTTGTTCTTTGAATATAATGAAAATTCATGGTTTGTGCTAAGAAATGTAAATGAAACTCACAAATAACAACTAATGATAACAAATAACTAAGAAGAATACGATAGAAATCAAGTGAGGAGGGGTAGTGTTCGGGTGTTTGTCCTTGTGTGGAATCGATGTTAATAGTTGAAATCTATGTGTAATTCATTGGATGGAATTTGGTAGAAGCAATCACTAAGCATATATCATGTGACGCACCTAGGATCGAGAGGATGAATAGAAGGTTTCTTACTCGGGTAATCACACGACTAGGGGGTTCGACTCTACCTAAATTATACTAAACTAATCCCTAATCATGCTTTTCCACTTGAATACTCACAACCAAGCTCCTATGGCCTTCTCACTAATCACTTAAAGGTTAATTCAAGCAATTAATGTAGATAAATGGGGTTCTAATGAAATTTACCCAACTCTCGTTGCGATAAACCAATATTAACTTACTCACTCGATTCTCAATCCTCGATTATACTATCTACCCCGATTAACCAACTCTCGTTGCATTAATTGAGTTTCCAATACAACCTAATAATTGAGTTCTTGCAAATAATCTAACAAAACCCATAAACCTAATCAATAAACCTACCAATGAATTCCACAATTAAAATCAATCTAAAACATTAATTACCCCACAATTCTATAACACCCAAACACCAAATTGCTTAGCCCATGACTAATTTACTGAAATTAAGGAAAGCAAATGAGAAATTAAACATACCCATAATAAATAACACAATAATCTTCAATAAAAGTAAAGGTATCACCTCTTTGATTGAAAATGTAGACAAAAACCTTAAAATGCTTCAATGGAGTCTTCAATCCTTGCTTGAAAATGAAATTACAACCCACAATCTCAATTAAACTAAGGAAATCCACTTAATTCTATAGCTAAACTAAGAAAAACGAGCTAAAATCGAGCAAGATGATGAAATTTGGATGTGTAGGGAGCTTGTTTGGCCTCCAATGGCTTCCTCCTTTGCAAAAAACGAAAATGGGAGCTTAAATACCCTTCCCAAAAAGCTTGGCACGTGTCCCTAGGTCAAAAGAGAGAGGAGGTTGAATTTTACGCTGGAGCACGGCCGTGCACGGGGCTCGGCCGAGCTGCCCGTGCCTAAAAACGTGCACGCGTTTTTTCACTTCAGGTGCACGGCCGTGCATGTGTCTCGGCCGTGCCCTAGACATTTTCCTCCTCCATCGAGCTCGGCCGAGCTCGTGTCTCGGCCGTGCTTCTTCCTTCCCAAAATGTCTCGGTTTCAAGCACGTCTTCTCCGAGATGAGTGCTCGGCCGTGCACTCCTCCAGCTTGATCCTCGTTTTGCTCATAACGTTCGATCCGGGTGCCCGATCGACTCGATTCTCGTCTCATTTCGACCCTCTTCTTGATGCTTTTCTTGTGGTTGACTCATTGGATTGATCCAACGGCTGGATTTCTCGTGATTTGCTTCGAAACTCCTTGCTTTACCTAAAAATCAAACAAAACATTCATGTATCAACATATCTAACAATAAGCTCATGATTACACGAAAGTTGTAAGAATTTCTTGATATCTAGAGCACAATTCATCCACAAATTCGAGCAATCTCACGACAAATCACCCCCCAAACTTAAAGACTTGCTTGTCCCCAAGCAAAGAAAGAAAAGAAAAAAGGAGAGTGATTGTGAAGAATTTGGACCATGGATTCACCTAAAACAATGATATGATCAAGTGAGCTCCCAATGAACCTTATCAACCATGACTTCCCTTACTATCTTCATGCATGTTGTGATTAAAACAAAGCAAAATCAAGCACTTGATTCACAATCCTCACAAGAAGTGTTTCCCTCATTCACACAAATAAATTGAGGCATGTTTTCACTCATCAATTGAATCACATCACATAATCACCATAAGCTTGCCACAAATCTCATATATCTACCACTTTGTTATGCTTCACAATAGGATCAAAAGGACTTTGATTTGGACGTAACGTTGGCTCTTTGGAAACGGTGGGAAGAATTTGGACAATGTGACTCGACTAGTGGAGGACAACGAACAATTTCTTTTCTTTTCATTTTTCTCATTTCATTCAAAACAAACCATCCATCATCCTCACTTTTCTTTTCATTCTCAAGAATTTTCTTCCTTTGTTTCTTTCAAGAATCCACTTTTTGCTCTTAAGCACATGTTTTTTTTGGAGATCCCCTCTTCTTCTTTTTTATTTTTTCATTCTTTTCACTTTCTTCTCTAGGGGCTCCCATTTTTTTTTTTCCTTTTCTTTTGTTCCTCATCTTTCTTTCTCTTTGCTCAAACACCCCACACACATATCCAATCAAAACTCATGTTTGTCCACTTTTCACTTGTCCTCCACTCGTAAAGGGCAAAGGCTTATAAAGTTCAAGAGGTTAAACATTGTAGGTTGCCAAAAGATGAAGTTTTCAGGCTCAAATGGGCTAACTACGAAATTTTTTTCTTTTTGGTATGGGAATATTTGGCTAAGTGACTATTAATAACAAAAGATGGCCTAAATCATATCCCATTGTTTCACACACTTGTGGTTTCAAGCAAGACGTATGGCAAGTTCTAGAATTATGAACAATGATCAATCCACTCTCAAATAAACAACCGGATCATGATTGGTTCAAGGATCAATTCTCACCGGGTTTTCAAAGATGTGAATACAAGCATCATCATAAGCCTAGTTCTTCTCACAACACACATTCACAATGTAAGCTCATCCATGAGTCAACTTTCATCACATAGAATTTCAAAAGACCAATCATTCAATCAACATTCACCAACAATCCATAATTCATTCACAATCAAACCATCAACCATCAAGATTAGATACACATCATCCCACAATATGAGAAATTAAAAGCACCAATCCATCAAATTCAAAACAAGGTACCAAGAGTATCATCAAACAAACGAAAAGAAAGAGTATCAATACCGATAGTACAACCAAATCGAAATGATAGCCTACTTGTTCAACTGAAATTAAGAGATAGAGGGAGGAGAAGAAGACTCCCTTTCATTGGTCGGAAGGTGGTGGAAATGAGTAGTTGCCTTGACTAAGATGCCAAGCCTCCATTCGTTGAATAGCATCATTGACGTTGTTCCAACGATCTTCTTGGCTTTTTCTAAATGCTTCTTCGGCTCTCCAATATCCATCTTCAACTACCCACCGAGCCCTTTGATCGTTGATGAAGGTTTCTTGGCTTGTCCATCTTTGGTCTTGAACTCTTGCCCATTCCTCTTGAGTCTTCAAATGAGCGTTCCATTCCGCTCTAGACGGTCCGTCATCCTCTTCCTCTTCTTCCTCCTCTACTCTAATCTCTTCTTCAACTTCATCCCCTTCTTCATCATCATCTACCCCCCACTCTTGATGCTCTAAGATGTCTCCGTATCGCATGATCCCACTAGTCCATGTTTGTTGGGTCTCACTTACGGCTCCTTCTTTTGCCTCTCGATGAGCATCCGAGAGGAGGGCGAGGTTTTCGAGCATTTTCTTCTTGCTTCCAATAATGGTGGTCAGGTTTTTGTTGGGGATCGGAAAGAGTTTGTTGCCTTGCCACATTACCCACATCCGATTTCCAAAGTTGGAGATAATGGACATTTTCTTCATTGTGTTCACGGTTAGGTCTTCACCTACCACCCCTTCCAAAGAAGTTGTATCAACACCTAGGTATTCAACCATTAGTGTGATCATGCCTCCGAGATGTACTCTAGCCTTTGAAGACATACTCTTGCGCACCTTGTCAAGTTGGTTGAGCAAGTAGTGGGCAGCGTTGAATTGGTGCCCATGGACAAGGCACCACATGACATAAAGTATATCATGGTTTACCGATCCACTCTCAGATTTAGCACAAATCGTGTTTGAGAGTATCTTCTCGACATATCGGAGGACCGGGCTCCTGATTTGAGAAGCTTTGGAGACCTTCGCCCTATACTCCTTCTTGGAAGAGGTTATCAAAGCCCAAAATTCCACTCCTTTGAACTCTTTTCTTTGGTCAACTAACTTTCCACTCTTGCCCAAGGGTGCTCCAATGGCTTCATTGACTTGATGGAGCTTCATCGTTTGGAGTTGCCCATGAACATTGAAGGAGATTTCTTTTGGGTGCTTTGTCCTTTTATCCCTTGTTACTTTCATCGTGCATAACACCTCCAACGAAATGCCCTGAAATGTTCTTGGGCGTTTTGCAATAAACTCCTCCATCTTCACCCTTTTGAACAAAGTAAGAATGTCTTCGTGGATCCCCATCTTCACCATGCATTGACGGTCCGGAAGCTTAGTCTTGTAGATCGACCCTACTAACCTCCCGTAATCCATCTTGTATAAAGCATATTCTTCACTCGACCAATTGATGTTAAGTTCAACCGGTTCGGGAATCCTCTTTCTTTTCCCTTTGTTGGTCGAGCTAGAAGCAATTGCATTATCTTCCTCCATGTCCATCTTTTACTCCTACACCAACCACTCATTCCAATTATACTAAAAAATATGCATGCTTTCAATCTCAACAAAAATGACCACCAAACATGTTATTTACACAATTTCAAGACATTAAGCTCAAAATGATGGTAAACCTCATAGCAATCACTCACATGCATGGGGCATTAATAAGAGATATCACAAATTGAACTCAAATTTAGGTGCACACCAAGTGTTTGTAAAAATGCCTCTATGAATTTATCAACTCAATTCACAAAATCGAAGGCAATTTCGTCCTACCCATGTTAAATTGACACCAAATTTGAGTTCACAACTACTCTAATCATCCAAAAGCATCACATTCAGGCTCAAATTACCATTCTCACACAACTTGCAAGCAAAAATTCAAAATTTGGTGCACATCAAGTTTTTTTTTTTTTTTGAAAATACCTCCATGGAAATAGTAACTCAAATCACAAAATCGAAGGCATATTCACTCTACCCATGTAAAATTAACACCAAATTCGAATTCTTAGCTACCATAAACATGCAATTTCACCAAAATCCAACTTGAAACCTCAAACCCACCACACATTCAAGCAAATGTTCATGAAATTTCATTTCTTTTCAACAAATAATCATCAAATCCTCCAAAATTTTCAAAGTAAAGCTTCACCTTGCATAAATGTAAAGAGAAAACATACCTTGATTATGGAAAAGACAAGAGAAAACTTTAAGGAACAAAGATTTTTGAGCAAGAAATTGCTTCACTTCCTTTTTCAAAATATTTCCCAAGTGCCTTGTAAGAATGGTGGTGGTTTTTGGTTTCTTTGGTGAGGAATGGAGATGATATGGTCGAATTTGGGTGTTGGAAGGGAAAGCTTTGTTGATTTTTGGGTGAAGAGAAGAGAGGGAGCGATTTTGGGGGCTAGGGTTTGGGGAAATTGTGTATAAGAATTGAAAACACAAGCCTTTTATAGTGTGGAGAGAGAGTGGGCCTTGCTCGGCCGAGAAGAGGGCTCGATCGTGCCCTAGTTTTGCCCAAAATGTCTCGGTCTCGAGCACGTTGTCTCCGAGACGAGTGCTCGAGCGTGCTCCTCATCGCGTCCAGCCTCAGCTCGGTCGAGACTCGTGCTCGGCCGTGCTTTTCCTGTTCCCCAGAATTTCTGTTTCGAGCATCTCTGTTCCGAGACAGAGGCTCGGCCGTGCACTCCTAAATCCCTCCCTGCTCGAGCTCGGCCGAGAAAAGGGCTCGGCCGTGCACCTGGAAATTTCAAACATTTTATTTTTTTTTCAAAACTAACCTCGTTCCGGTTCGGTTCGAGTCAGGACACTCGTTCGACCGAACCGGATTTTTTTCTTTTCCAGCTCCAAGCATTTCCACACGCATTCCCACACGATTTCTTTTCTCAAATCCCCTTTTCATGCATTTCTTTCCACTTTCATTCCCTTTTCTCATCAAGAAAATTTTTGTTAGGCCTCTCAAATTCACACAATCATCAACCACCATGACTCACATGTGCTTGGTGCTAATTTACTTAAAAACGAACACATCCCCCCAAACTTTTTCATTGCTATGCAATTAAAAGTTTGGAAATGAGTGTTAAATTAAATTGCACCAAGCATTATCAATTGTTCACCACCAACACCATATCACATATACATTCACCATCAATGAAATCAATCTAGAGCAAACAACCAACCAATATTCAAAGAAAATCTCAATCACCACTTGTTTTTGCTCATATGAAATAAACTCCAAGTACCAAAAATTAAAGAAAAATTTCCCTACCCCCCCAAACTTGAGCATTGCTAAGCAATCCAAGTTTGGGAAAGGGTGTACCTTCATGATGGCTATCACCTCCTTTCACTTTCTCAATCTATCACTTTGAATTGGTCCCACTTTGACATCTTTCTTCTCCCTTTTAGACCACACATCCATAAGAATGTACCTACAACCATAAAGCTCATCCAACCATCAAAAGCACCAACTAGAAATATAAAAGAAAACTACACTATGAAAGCAAGTAAAAATGGGTTGCCTCCCATTTAGCGCTAAGTTTAACGTCTTCAAGCCGGACGGAGCTTAAGCCACTCAACTATCTTCAATGTAGTCCACATTCACATCCCCGATTTGAGTAGGGGAAAGGTATTTCTTGATCCGATGCCCATTCACCGTGAAGTGCTCATCCTTAGTGTTTTTCAACTCAACCACTCCATTGTGGAAAATTTTCACAATCTCAAAGGGTCCACTCCATCTAGACTTGAGTTTTCCGGGAAAGAGCTTCAATCGTGAGTTGAAGAGAAGCACCTTCTCACCCACTTGAAAATGTTTCTTTTTGATTCTTTGGTCGTGCCACTTCTTCGTCTTCTCCTTAAAGATACGAGAGTTCTCATAGGCATTTTCCCTAAACTCTTCTAGTTCATGGAGTTGAAGAAGCCTCTTCTCTCCCACCAATTTACTATCCAAGTTCATCCTACGAATTGCCCAATATGCTTTGTGCTCTAACTCCACGGGCAAGTGGCACGACTTTCCAAAAACAAGTTGGTATGGTGACATGTTCAAAGGAGTCTTGTAAGCCGTACGATAGGCCCACAATGCGTCATCGAGTTGGATGGCCCAATCTTTCCTATTGACCTTCACCGTCTTCTCCAAGATTTGCTTGATTTGACGGTTAGAAACTTCCGCCAATCCATTCGTTTGGGGATGATATGCCGTAGCAACCTTGTGTTTCACCCCATACCTTTCAAGCAACTTTCCCAACAATTTGTTCACGAAGTGGGAGCCTCCATCACTTATCAAGCATCTTGGGACTCCAAAACGTGAGAACACGTTATTCTTGAGAAATTGGATCACAACTTTTGAGTCACTCGTCTTTGTGGCAATAGCTTCCACCCACTTTGAGACATAGTCCACACCCACAAGTATGTAACTACACCCAAATGATGGGGGAAATGGACCCATGAAATCGATTCCCCATACATCAAATACTTCCACTTCAATGAAGATTGTGAGTGGCATCTCATCCCTTTTAGTGATCGTCCCCATTCTTTGACATCGGTCACATCTTTGTACGAACTCTCTACTATCTTTGAAGATAGTAGGCCAATAAAAACCCGATTGTAGGACCTTCATCACCGTCTTGGAAACCCCAAAATGTCCACCACAAGGCATTGAATGGCAATGTGTCAAAATGTTTTCAACCTCCTCTTGTGGAACACACCTTCTAAGAATAGAATCCACTCCTATTTTCAATAAAATCGGATCATCCCAAATGTAGCATTTCACATCTCTAAGAAACTTTTTCTTAGCATACCTAGGGATGTCCTCGGGTAGCTTCCCACAAGCCAAGAAGTTGGCAAAGTCCGCATACCAAGGTGTTCTCACATCAACTTCCATCATCGGATTCATCTCCACATAGTCAATTTCCTCTATACCAAAGAGCTTTTCATCCGGAAACTCCTCCTTTACCTCACCATCTTTCTCTTCACAATCTTCTTCTCTCTCAAGACGTGACAAGTGATCCGCTATCACATTCTCACTTCCTTTCTTGTCACGAATCTCTATGTCAAACTCTTGGAGAAGCAACACCCAACGGATCAATCGAGGCTTAGCATCTTTCTTGCTCATAAGATATCTAATGGCCGAATGGTCCGTATACACAATTGTTTTCCCCCCCACCAAATAGGGGCGAAATTTATCAAAAGCATACACGACCGCTAATAGCTCTTTCTCCGTGGTGGTGTAATTTTCTTGGGCCGGATTAAAGGTCTTGGAAGCATAATAGATTGCCCGGAATTTCTTCTCTCGAATTTGTCCAAGAACTACTCCCATAGCAAAGTCACTAGCATCACACATGAGCACGAAGGGCTCACTCCAATCCGGACTCACAAGGATTGGTGCGGTGATCAATGCTTCCTTAAGAGCCTTGAAAGAAATCAAACAATCATTAGTAAACTCAAAAGGAACATTTTTCTCAAGTAAATGTGACAAGGGTTTAGAAAGTTTTGAGAAATCCTTGATAAACCGACGATAGAATCCGGCATGACCAAGGAATGATCTTATCCCTTTCTCACTCGATGGTGGTGGTAATTTCTCAATGGCTACCACCTTAGCACGATCCACTTGCAACCCCTTTGATGACACATGGTGTCCAAGGACAATTCCATCTTTTACCATGAAGTGGCACTTCTCCCAATTCAAGACAAGATTAGTATCTTCACATCTCTGTAACACAAGCTCAAGATTATGTAAGCAAGAAGTGAACGACTCTCCGAAAACGGAAAAATCGTCCATAAATACTTCCATAATGTTCTCAATAAGTCCATGAAAGATTGCCATCATACATCTTTGGAAGGTAGCCGGGGCATTACAAAGCCCAAATGGCATCCTTCTCCATACAAAAGTACCATATGAACAAGTAAATGTTGTCTTTTCTTGATCCTCCGGGGCAATCATGATTTGATTATACCCGGAGTATCCGTCCAAGAAACAATAAAATGCAAATCCAGTCAATCTATCTAGCATTTGATCAAGAAAAGGCAATGGAAAATGGTCTTTGCATGTGGCCTTGTTAAGTTCACGGTAATCAACACACACTCTCCACCCCGTGGCAACCCTAGTAGCAATCAATTCATTATTATCCCCATGTATGACCGTCATTCCACCCTTCTTGGAAACTACATGTAATGGTGAGACCCATGGACTATCCGAAATGGGGAAAATCATTCCCGAATCAAGAAACTTAATTACCTCCTTCCTAATGACCTCTTGTATGATAGGATTTACTCTCCTTTGGTTTTGCACAATTGGTTTCCTATCTTTTTCTAACCGAATTTTATGCATGCAAATCGAGGGGTTTATGCCTTTTAAATCTTCTATAGACCACCCTAAAGCCGACTTATGCTTCTTAATTACACAAAGAAGAGCATGCAATTCACTATCATTTAAGAGGGAAGAAACGATTACCGGACACTTTCCATCATCTTCAAGATAGGCATATTTGAGATGATCCGGTAGAGGTTTCAAGCCTTCCTTCTTTCCTTCCGATTTTTCCACTCCTTCCACGGGCTCCCTTAGAGGCGGTGTTGGGAACTTCTTTCTTCCCCAAACTTCATTGACCTCCTTCTTCATGCAAAATTTCCTATCATCATCACAATCAAGTGAAAATTCATCATTAATAATATCAAGAGTAGGAGTATCAAAAACATTAGGAGAGAAAGGGTCAAGAGATTTTTCAAGTGTCTCTTGAACACAAAGTTCCACCACATCGATTGATTTACATTCAAACTCCTCGGATGGATGCTTCATGGCTTCATACGATTTCACAACAAGCTTTTCCTTCCCAAGCTCTAAAGTCACTTCTCCCGTGTAGGTGTTTACCACCGCTCTAGCCGTGGCTAGAAAAGGCCTCCCTAGGATCAAGGGAACACTCTCATCCTCTTCTATATCCATTACCACGAAATCCGCGGGAAAAACGAAGTCCCCAATCTTAATCAACACATCCTCAACAATCCCCTCCGGATACGTGATAGATCGATCCGCAAGTTGGAGGGTCATGGAAGTGGGCTTCATCTCTCCATCCTTCAATTGGTTGAAGATGGATAGAGGCATTAGGTTGATACTTGCCCCAACATCACACAATGCTCTACTTTTCTCATTGTTGCCCAACTCACACAAAAGAGTTATGCTTCCCGGGTCCTTGATCTTTGGAGGGAGATTCTTTGGTAGTATTGCACTACATCCCAAAGTGAGATTCACAACTTCATTATCCCCCGCCTTCCTTCTTTTTGTTATCAAGTCCTTTAGAAACTTGGCATAAGTAGGCATCTCTTCAAGAGCTTCCATCAAAGGTACATTGATAGTCACCTTCTTGAATACCTCTAAAAACTTTGAGAACTTCTCATCAAGTTTCTTCTTCATGAAACGTTGAGGGAAAGGTGGTGGATCAAGTGTCTTTGGGATCCCCCAAGCATCACACTCTATCTTCTCTTCTTGCAACCTTGCTTCTTTGGCTTTCTTCCACTTAGGAATCCTCTCTTCTTTCTTCAACTCTTCATTTTCTTTAGTTTCTCCCATCCCAACTTCCTCTTCCACAATCACAAAGTCTTCTCCATTTCCCTCCTCTTCATCAACCTTCTCTCCTTCATCAATTTGCATGCTTGGGCCTTCATAACTCTTCCCACTCCTTAGCTCAACTTTCTTACAATGCTCTTTAGGATTAGTTTCCGTAGTGGAAGGAAACTTACCCTTTTGATTTGTACCACTTGAGGAAGCCATTTGTCCCATTTGATACTCCATATTCTTCATTTGATTAGTAAGTGAGACCATTTGCTCCTCCACTTTGTCCATTTTTTCTTTGTTCATGTTTATGAAGGTATACAACATGTCTTCCAATTGAGGTCTCCCCTCGTTGTTTTGTGCACGAGCACCCGGATCAAATCCCGGAGGGAGTGTGAGGGCGACTTTAGGATTTCCATAAGAGAAGTTTTCATGCTTCCGAGCATTTGGGTTGTAAGGAGGATTTCCTTGGAATTGGGCTTGAGCATGTTGTTGGAAACGGTTTTGGTTAGGAGCTTGGTTTGGGAAAGGTGGTTGATGAAAATTTCCTTGAAAATTCCCTTGAGGATATTGGGGCATTCCCATGTAGTTAGCATCCTCAACTTGGTTCAACATGTTTGGCATCTCCATTCCCCCACCAAAGTTTTCTCTTCTTTGATTGTTTTCCATCAACTCAACCTTGTCCAAGAGCATCTTGATTGTATCACCCAATGATGTGGAGTTATTCCCAATTTGAGCAACTCTATTGGGTCTATTTCCATCAATAGGCCAATCGTAGGTGTTTGTAGCAATTGCTTCAATGATTTCCTTTGCTACTCTTGCACTCTTTGCAAACAATTGCTCACCCGCGGATGCATCAATGTATTGCCTTGAAGAGAGCCCCAATCCATTGTAGAAGAAGCTAATCGTTTGCTCCTCCGCAAACCCATGTTGAGGACACCTCCTCAAAAGACTCTGGAATCTCTCCCATGCACTATAAATGCTTTCATTCTTCCTTTGGAGAAATTGAGTAATCTCGGTCTTGCATTGAAGAATCTTGGATGGAGGGAAGAACTTCAATAAGAACCTCTTGCTTAGCTCGTCCCACGTAGTCACACGGTTGTTGATCATTGAGGTAAGCCATTCCTTAGCTTTATCTTTCAAGGTGAAAGAAAAGAGCCTCATCTTCAAAGTGTCCTCATGTACCCCATTCATCTTAACCGTATCCGCATACTCCAAAAATCGGGACAAGTGTTGATTGGGATCTTCAAGTGGCTCACCCCCAAATTGCCTCTTCTCTAGCATTCGAATTAGACTCGGGCTAATTTCGAAATTGTTGGGCGCAATCGGAGGGCGCTCGATTCCATCATAGTACCTTTGAACCGGGGGTTCAAAATAATCCCGAATGGTTCTCTCTTCCTCATGACCGACTCCACCCTCATTCCCCGCTCCAATGACTCGGTTGTCGATAGGAGGGTGAATGATGTTTTGATTGTTGTTGTTTCCTTGATTATCCGCCATTGCTCTCTCTTGTTCAAGTGTTTGATTTCGATCTCGATTTCTTCTTCGTGCCGTGGCTTCGATCTCCAAATCAATAGGAATAGGATCAACTCCACTTGCTCTTGTGTTCATGCACATATAGAATCAATCAAGTATCAAATTCCAAAGACAAGTCAACAAAGAACTTACTAACAAGAAAAATAAAATCACTAGTACTCAAGACCAACAAACACTAAGTTACCTAAAAACAAAACTAGTCCCCGGCAGCGGCGCCAAAAACTTGACACGTGTTTTTACCAACACGTTCCCCTCAAGTATAAGAGGTTCGCGTGTAATAAAAGCAAGGCCCAGTTAAATTATCGATCCGTGGGACTAGATTGATCAAGTACCCTTAGTGTGTATGTTGTTCTTTGAATATAATGAAAATTCATGGTTTGTGCTAAGAAATGTAAATGAAACTCACAAATAACAACTAATGACAACAAATAACTAAGAAGAATACGATAGAAATCAAGTGAGGAGGGGTAGTGTTCGGGTGTTTGTCCTTGTGTGGAATCGATGTTAATAGTTGAAATCTATGTGTAATTCATTGGATGGAATTTGGTAGAAGCAATCACTAAGCATATATCATGTGACGCACCTAGGATCGAGAGGATGAATAGAAGGTTTCTTACTCGGGTAATCACACGACTAGGGGGTTCGACTCTACCTAAATTATACTAAACTAATCCCTAATCATGCTTTTCCACTTGAATACTCACAACCAAGCTCCTATGGCCTTCTCACTAATCACTTAAAGGTTAATTCAAGCAATTAATGTAGATAAATGGGGTTCTAATGAAATTTACCCAACTCTCGTTGCGATAAACCAATATTAACTTACTCACTCGATTCCCAATCCTCGATTATACTATCTACCCCGATTAACCAACTCTCGTTGCATTAATTGAGTTTCCAATACAACCTAATAATTGAGTTCTTGCAAATAATCTAACAAAACCCATAAACCTAATCAATAAACCTACCAATGAATTCCACAATTAAAATCAATCTAAAACATTAATTACCCCACAATTCTATAACACCCAAACACCAAATTGCTTAGCCCATGGCTAATTTACTGAAATTAAGGAAAGCAAATGAGAAATTAAACATACCCATAATAAATAACACAATAATCTTCAATAAAAGTAAAGGTATCACCTCTTTGATTGAAAATGTAGACAAAAACCTTAAAATGCTTCAATGGAGTCTTCAATCCTTGCTTGAAAATGAAATTACAACCCACAATATCAATTAAACTAAGGAAATCCACTTAATTCTATAGCTAAACTAAGAAAAACGAGCTAAAATCGAGCAAGATGATGATATTTGGATGTGTAGGGAGCTTGTTTGGCCTCCAATGGCTTCCTCCTTTGCAAAAAACGAAAATGGGAGCTTAAATACCCTTCCCAAAAAGCTTGGCACGTATCCCTAGGTCAAAAGAGAGAGGAGGTTGAATTTTACGCTGGAGCACGGCCGTGCACGGGGCTCGGCCGAGCTGCCCGTGCCTAAAAACGTGCACGCGTTTTTTCACTTCAGGTGCACGGCCGTGCATGTGTCTCGGCCGTGCCCTAGACATTTTCCTCCTCCATCGAGCTCGGCCGAGCTCGTGTCTCGGCCATGCTTCTTCCTTCCCAAAATGTCTCGGTTTCGAGCACGTCTTCTCCGAGACGAGTGCTCGGCCGTGCACTCCTCCAGCTTGATCCTCGTTTTGCTCATAACTTTCGATCCGGGTGCCCGATCGACTCGATTCTCGTCTCATTTCGACCCTGTTCTTGATGCTTTTCTTGTGGTTGACTCATTGGATTGATCCAACGGCTGTATTTCTCGTGATTTGCTTCGAAACTCCTTGCTTTACCTAAAAATCAAACAAAACATTCATGTATCAACATATCTAACAATAAGCTCATGCTTACACGAAAGTTGTAAGAATTTCTTGATATCTAGAGCACAATTCATCCACAAATTCGAGAAATCTCACGACAAATCATACACCTGGTCACCTTTGACTTCGAAACCTGGGGGTTATTCAACATACACTTCTTCCGCAAGAATACCATTAAGAAATGCACTTTTAACGTCCATTTGATATACGGTAAATTTCATATAAGCTGCATATGAAAGGAACAATCGAATGGCTTCTAGTCTAGCAACAGGAGCATATGTTTCATCATAATCTATGCCTTCAGCTTGTGAATAGCCTTGGGCTACTAGTCTAGCCTTATTCCTAACGACTACATCATTCTCATCTTTCTTGTTTTTGAAAATCCATCGAGTGCCAACTACATTATGATGTTTAGGCCTATCAACAAGTTCCTAGACGTCATTTCGAACAAACTGGTTCAACTCGTCTTGCATAGCAATGATCCAATTACTATCAGCCAATGCCTCTTTGATGGTTTTAGGCTCGATAGATGAGAGGAAACAACACCAGCAAAACAAAGATGGACTAGGTTGTTCTTGTGACTCAAAGAGTTGTCGTCTAGTCTTTACACCAATAGTAGAGTCACCAATGATATTTTCAGTATCATGAGCAGATTTCCATGTTTTTCTAGTCTTAGTATGTATATTATCATCATCTGGATCGATTATAGCATCATGCATTTCAATATCATTTACATCAGAAGATTTAATAGGAGTAGACGAGTCGACTAGTTCGGGCATGTCAACTGGTCTAGTAGATTTACCTTGAGCACTTACCTTCTCCTGATCATCAGACTCGAGAGCTTTCATGAACGGGTTATAGGCTTGAACAGATTCATAAACTTCTGATTCTTGGTCAGTTTGGATCGATAGATCAGTTACCTTCTTACTGATCTGGTCGGCAGACGAGTCCTGTAGGGATTCATCGAAAACTACATGTGGTGTTTCTTCCACACATAGGGTAGAGTAGTTGAACACTCTGAATGCTTTGCTAGTCGAGGAGTACCCTAAGAATATACCCTCGTCTGCTTTAGCATCGAATGCATTCAACTTGCTTTTCCCATTGTTATGGATAAAACACTTACAACCAAATATATGGAAATATGAAATTCTGGGTTTTCGACCTTTCCATACCTCATAGGGCGTCTTACCTAGTGCTTTATTGATAGCACTTCTGTTTTGGGAATGGCATGCAGTATTGATTGCTTCTGCCCAAAACTTCTGAGGAGTATTATAATATGTCAGCATGGTCCTGCAGGCCTCCTTAAGAGTTTTGTTCCTTCGTTCTGCTACTCCATTTTGTTGTGGTGTCCTTGCTGCACTAGTAAGGTGCTGGATGCCACGCTTAGAACAAAATTCTTTAATATAGCAGTTAATGAATTCAGTACCCTTGTCACTACGGATCTTGACAATGGACTGATTTTTCTCAACTTGTATCTTCTTCAACAGATCAGGTAGGAGTGTTTGTGTGTTGGGATGTAAATTCACCCTAAGCCCCACTGGATGTTAGAAAAGTTTTGATGGCCAAAACACTTAGAGTTTATAAATGTAATAGGATCAGCTGACTTTGTATAGAACAGCTTAGACTAGTCTTGTGTGATCAACTGTATAGATATCAGTTGATTAGCACAGTCCCTGCTTACATGCGCTCCCTCAAGATGAGAAGAGTAGAAGACATGAAGACTAGAAGATCCTTGAAGGCCAGTTAAGTAAGGTGCTTGTATACCTACTTATCTGATGGAGTCCAAGATTGAAGATGGCCTAAAGCAGCACAAATAATCCGCAGATCAGACGAGTGTTACTCGACTGATATAAGAAGACAGAAGACCTAAGGCTAGAAGAGTAGTCAGAAGACTAGTAGTACAGATCAGAAGACTATGTACTCTTCCAGGACTCGGCTGATTGACATGATCCCAGGATTGACATGATCCCAGGATTGGAGACCTACCTTATTTAGAAGATTGACATGATCCCAAAGTCATCTTACAATTCAAATGAAGACCTACCTTATTTAGAAGATTGACATGATCCCAGGATTGGAGCAATCAAGCAGCTGGAATCAAGGAATCAAGCCAATATGGAAAGATTGCCCCAACGGCTAGTTGCAAGCAATCACCATTATAAATACAAGAGGATGAGAAATCACAAGCACGAGATCACAACAAGAGAATTCAACAAGCTAAGCAAGCAATCAAGCAAAAGCCATACTGTTCTAAGAATTCTCCAAGAGCCCAGAAAACCTTAGAATACTTTTAGCTCTTAAGTGATTTCTATCCAACCCATAAGAACCTGAAACCTGTTCATATTGTATATCAATTGTTTTAGGCATAGTGGTTAAGCAATTTATAAGCTTGAACCATTAGTTGGATACACTTCAAAAACCCCAAACCCTCACCGAAAGGATAAAGTTTTTGAACCCCTCAAACTGCAAGTGCTTACAATCACTTGTGGACACCGTAGCTGTTAGGACGGCTCAGATCTCAAAGTCCTATCCTTGGGACTATAAAGGTCAAGACCCTTGTAATTTGTGGTAAATTAAAGGGATTAAACATCACGTTAGGACGTGAGAGTGGACGTAGGATCGTATATCCGAACCACTATAAACCTGGTGTTATTTTATATAGTGCATACTGTGTTTTCAACATTCTTCAACTAAGGCCACAACTTTCAAACCAGCATCAGCTGAGTACTTTCATTAAGTAAAAACAAGTTAACATTTTCATGAGAAAAGAAAGAACGAGTCTAAACAAGGCCTACCATAATTCCGCATATAATCTCTTCATTCAGATCACTATAGTCATCTGGACCAGCAGACTTGCAGTCCAGCTGACATAGCAATCAGAAGAGGTTCCCAACTCTCTTGAAAAAGTTTTAAAGTCTATTCACCCCTCCCCTCTAGACTTTAATCCCATTCACTACTCGTTCAGGGACCAACAAGTGGTATCAGAGCAGTGGTTCTAACGGACTATTGTCTCTAGATTATCAGAAGACTTGAGGGAGTCTTTCTGTAGTCCTCTTGAACAGATCTTTTTCTTTTGAAAAACTTGTTTTCGAAAACTCATACAGCATGAGTGCTAATATGCGTAAGTTGCCTAAGTTTTCAGTGGAGGATTATGATTACTGGAAGATCAGGATGAGGAAGAATCTCACATCAGTCCACTACAAGATGTGGTCAGTAATCACCGAAGGCCCAATCACCATCATGGCAGTCAACACTACAAATGGTGATCCAGAAGTTCCAGTTGGAGAACTTGCTCCCAAGCCGATGAAGGATCTCACACCAGAAGAGATGAAGCAGTCAAACCTTGACAGCATTGCTCAAGATTACATCATGCAAACTCTTCCAAATGAGTACATTGCAAAAGTAATCAATTGTGAAACAGCTAAGGATATGTGGGATGCTCTAGCACTCCTCTGTGAAGGAACTAAGCTGATCAAGGAGAGCAAGTTGACAACAGCAGTCAAGAAGTTTGAACACTTCAAGATGCAACCAGAAGAGTCTATTGATCAACTAGACAATAGATTTACCAAGATCATCAATGAGATAGAATCTCTGGGCAAGAAATATACAAATAGAGAGAAAAATCTAAAGATCTTAGACTCTCTAACCAAGAAATTGAGACTCAAGAAGACCATCATCAAAGAAAATCAAGATATCAAGGAGTGGTCTGCATAGACTCTATTTCAGAACCTAAAAGCTCATGAATATGATCTTGAAAGAGAAGAAAACTCAAGAAGTGATGAACCTACTGCAACCCCATCTACTTCCAAGACTGTAGCTTTCAAGGCAGCAAATACAAAAGCTGCAAGCACCTCATCTGGCAAGACCTCTCTGAAAACAGAAGACTTTGAAGGATCAGACATGAGTCTGAAAGAGAAAATGGCCCTTATGATCAAAAGATTCGAAAGGATGAACACTCTCAACAGCAAATATAGAAAATTCTATAGAAACTACAAAGATAGAAGAGAGAGTTCACCCTCTAGAGGCTCCAGAGAAAGAACACCAGAAAGGTATCCTAGAAAGGATATGGAGTCATCTGACAGCCGAGGCTCCAGAAGAAGAGATGCCACTCCTCCAAGGAAAGGCAATTCAAATCAAAAACCTGGAGCATGCTTCAATTGTCGCAAACCAGGACATTATGTCTATGAATGCCCTGAGCTGGATGACAAAGAAGAAAGAAGGCCAAGAAGAGACAGAAGAAATTCAGATAAGCAAGCAATGGTGACTGAAGAATCTGAATATCAAAGTGATGAACTTCCTACATCACCAGACTGTCAAATCTGCTCAGATGAATCAGATGATCTAGCTATGATGGCCATAGGAGAAAATGAGGAAAGGAGGGACCTATACAGAAAAGGAGGTCTAGTAGGAGAGATATGGTACATAGATAGTGGATGCTCAACTCATATGACTGGAACCAAAGACCTGCTGATCAACTACACAGAAAAGAGAGGTCCAAAAGTCTTCTTTGGTGATAACGCGCACGGTAACACAAAAGGATATGGCACCCTTAAAAATGGTGACATTGAGGTACATGATGTATCATATGTAGAAGGCTTAAAATTTAATTTACTATCTGTTTCGCATTTCTGTGACACGGGTTACTCAGTAAAATTCTCTAAAGATGAGTGTCTCATAAGTGATAAAAGAACAAAACAAAACCTTCTAACAGGATCTAGAAAAGGAAGTATGTATCTTGGAAATTGGAACAACTGTCCTAAGGATACATGTCTGCTTGTGAAGAGCCCTAAAGATGTCAGCTGGCTATGGCACAAACGCCTCAGTCATCTGAACTTTAAGACTATGAACAAACTAGCAAGGGAATCCTTAGTTGATGGTCTGCCTAATGAACTCTATTGTAAAGATCAGGTGTGTGATGCATGTCAACAAGGAAAGCAAACAAAGGTCTCCTTCAAGACCAAGAAGACAGCATCAACCAGCAGAGCTCTTGAATTGCTTCACATGGATCTTTTTGGACCAATCACTCCAACCACACTAACAGGGAGAAAGTACACTCTTATTGTTGTAGATGACTACTCCAAGTTTACCTGGGTTATCTTCCTATACAAGAAGAGTGAAACTCAGCAGAAGCTCCCTGAACTATTAAAGAGGATCCAAGTAGAGAAAGGAGAACCTATTGTGAAAATTAGAAGTGACAAAGGCACTGAATTTATTAACTCTTATATTATTGCCTATTGTACTTCTAATGGTATTCAGCATGAGACAAGTGCAGCAAGAACACCACAACAGAATGGTGTAGCTGAAAGAAGAGTCAGAACGCTCAAAGAAGCTGCAAGAACACTCCTTGCTGAATTCTCCACTCCTAAGAAGCTTTGGGCAGAAGCTATCAACACAGCTTGTCACACTCAAAACAGGTCAGGTATTCACAAAATCCATGAGAAAACCCCATATGAACTGCGGAAAGGAAGAAAACCTAGACTATCTTCCTTTCATATATTTGGTTGTAAGTGTTTCATTCACAACAATGGGAAAAGTAAGTTGAATGCTTTTGATGCCAAAGCAGATGAGGGGATATTCTTGGGATACTCCTCAACTAGCAAAGCATTTAGAGTATTCAACAAACGAACCCTTCTTGTGGAAGAAACACCTCATGTTGTTTTTGATGAATCTTGTGAAAACAAACTCAGCTGTAGATCAGATGAAGAAACTAGTGATCACGACCAGGTCTGATGAGTTTATTGAAGTCAATGAACCATTTCCTGAAGAACCAGAGGAGGATAAACCACACAGACCAGTCACTAGATCACAAACTCAAGCTGAGCAAGCTGTCCAAAATCAAGATGCAACAATCCCAAATGCAAGGGGGAATGATCTCTTTGACACTCAAGATACAGATGATGATCGACCTAATCAAGTCAACCCTCCTAATGGCACTGGAACAGATGAGAATCCAAGCTCATCTAATGCAGATACTCCTGTAAGACATACATGGAGAAACAACCATCCATCAAACCTCATCTTAGGAGGAGCAGACTCAGGTGTCAAGACCAGAAGACAACTGAATCAGAACCCCCAATCATCTATGTTCTGCTTGCGTGCCTTCTTGTCCAAAATTGAACCAGCTGACATAGAAGAAGCAATGACTGATAGCAATTGGATCACTGCTATGCAAGAGGAACTAAACCAATTCGAAAGAAATGAAGTATGGGAATTGGTAGATCGTCCTGAAAACCACAATGTAGTAGGAACAAAGTGGGTATTCAAGAATAAAAAGGACGAAAATGATGTGATAACTAGAAATAAAGCAAGGCTAGTTGCAAAAGGATACTCACAATCTGAAGGAATTGACTATGATGAAACCTTTGCTCCAGTAGCCAGATTAGAAGCCATTCGACTGTTTCTAGCTTATGCATCATATATGGGCTTCAAGGTATATCAAATGGACGTCAAGAGTGTTTTTCTGAATGGTATTCTGGTAGAAGAAGTGTATGTTGAACAGCCTCCAGGATTCGAAAAAGGAGATCAAGGATATCGTCTGAAGAAGGCCCTCTATGGTCTGAAGCAAGCTCCCAGAGCCTGGTATGACACATTGTCACAATTCCTAATTGACAATGGCTACACAAAAGGCAAAGTTGACAGAACACTTTTCAGAATACAAGAAGGAGAAGACATTCTAATGGTGCAAATATATGTAGATGATATTATATTTGGATCACCAAATCAAGATATGTGCAAGAAGTTCTCTGAACTTATACAAGGAAAATTCGAAATGAGTATGATGGGTGAGATGAACTATTTCCTAGGACTCCAAGTCAAACAGAGTCCAGAAGGGATCTTCATCAATCAGTCCAAGTACACCAAAAGCCTATTGGAAAGATTCAAAGCTCTACAAAGCAAGACTGCAAGAATTCCAATGATGACATCATTCAAAATGGAACCAGATGAGTCTGGAAAGGCAGTTGATCAAGCTGAATATAGAGCACTTATTGGATCTCTACTATATCTTACAGCTAGCAGACCAGATATAACATTTGCTGTAGGAGTATGTGCTAGGTTTCAAGCAAAGTCATCTAGAAGCAGCAAGGAAAATTCTCAAGTACCTAAAAGGAACAGTCAATCTAGGACTATGGTACCCTGCTGATGACAATCTCGAATTGAGTGGTTATTCTGACTCAGACTATGGAGGATGTAGAATTGATAGGAAATCCACATCTGGAACCTGTCAATTCCTAGGCAACAAGTTGATATCATGGTTCTCAAAGAAGCAAACTTCAGTTGCAACCTCCACCACTGAAGCAGAATATATGGCAGCTGGAAGTTGTTGCAGTCAGCTGCTCTGGCTAGTTCAACAACTCAAGGATTACAATGTAGAGGCAAGAGAAGTTCCTATCTACTGTGACAGCAGCAGCGCCATTGCCATCACTCAAAATCCTGTCCTCCACACAAGATGCAAGCATGTCGACATTCGACATCATTTTATAAGAGACCACCTTGAAAAGAAGGACATCAAGATGGAGAAAATTCACACAGATATCCAAAGAGCAGACATCTTGACTAAGCCCCTAGCTGAAGAAAGATTCAAGACCCTATGCTATAGCTTAGGACTCTTGGATCCAAGCACATGAAGCGCACAAGATCAGCTGAAGGCCTCAGCTGATACAATTGCAGCAGACTAGGAGGATCAGATGAGGTGAATAGACACCCTCATCTTCAGGTAAGTTATTCCCGATGAAGACAAATAGAGCTGAGGGAAAACATAGAGTCATCTAATAAAGGGGGAATCAATGATACCTTAAGAATCCTTGATGAAATACTCTATAATCTGCATTGCATTATATACTTACATTCAGAAGACTTGAATAGAGTTAATTGGTAATCTATACTTAAGCAATGTATATCTATGTATAGTAATAAACTATTCTTCATAAAATACTTTATCACTATACATGTATACAGTATATTAGTGAGTCATACTTGGTTGGATTAATACACCATCCTCACCGACTCAACAATATACATGCACTGTACGGATTCCAAATAACTCTTGTTCAAAAATTTATAAATTATGCATTCCATAAGATAGAGTCTGAATCTCTTTAAATGTGAACCCTTAGATCACGAATCTCATTGTTGATCTTAAGAAATAGCTTTTCAGAAATTCAGACCTATCAACTCTATAGTTTTTGTCATCTTACGCTCCATTACCTCATTTCTACCTCTATGAAAGGAGGAAGTTATGAGAACACCTAAGAACAAAAATCACTAACTATTTTTCTTGTTTCAGGTATGGAGATAATCGAGAGAAGAGATGGAATGGAGATCATCCCTCAACCAAGGTCTTGGGTGAAGGAGATGAAGATTTGTCCAGAAGATGATGCAGATCAGCATACTTGGGTTACCCAACATAAGTATGCATATGAAAACTAAAGAAAAAAGAGACGTTCTTGTTGAAAACTAAAGGAAGAAGAGATGCAGAGGACAAAGTAGCAAGCAAGCAGAGCTTCTTCTCCAGGGGGAAGTTCTACATGGAGAGCTTCCTATCAAAGACCACTTTGTCAAAAGATGTCAAGAAGACCAAGTACATGGCTCTCTCTTCATACTCCATTGAAGCCTCTTCCAACTTTTCTTCTCTTCCAAAAGAAGCGAAGAAATTCAACAAGGACACATTAGATGCTACATCCCATCTGATGATGAGGAACATCCGATGGTGAGGAGCAGTTGAGCCAGTGGGATTTCATCTAGGCTAGTCCCACTTGGTTAAAAGAAGGAGCTGAAAGATCCATCAAACCAGGTTGGATCATCACTCACAATAAAGCTGGAAGGATCCATCCAGGTTGGATCATCACAGCAAACCCCTATCATTTACTCAGCTGATCAGAAGACCAACTCAGCTGACCAGAAGACTTTCAAGGAAAATCAGCAGACATTTCGATGAAATCAGAAGACTTCACTCTGCTGATAAGAAGACTTTATTTTAGAGCATAATGACTATCTTTGATCATGTAATTCATTCTAGATTTATTTCTGGATGTAATTAAAGAAATTGGCCTATATAAGGAATGCAATTCACTTATAGAAAACGGCCTTGATGATCAATTCTTGCCACAAAATTAGTCACAACGGCTATTTTTGGTATGATGTCATTAATACTTGATTACCATATTGCCAGCAAATCAACAGTTGCCAAATGGCAAATTCAGCCGGCAAATTTAAGGAATGGCCCGAAATCAAAGAAGGGAAATCTTGGGCACTACTCCACATTAAAACCTAATCTGACCGTTAGATCAAGAATTGCTGGAGTATATATACACCTCTTAACATCTTTCCCAAACCCTTTCGCTCACATTACTAAATTGCTCTCAAATTTTCTCGTTCTGCAAATCTTCTTAAGCATTCCAAACCATTACACTCAAATACTCAAAATGGCAATAATTGAAATTTACGACGAGAAGATCAAGAGCACCGGAACTCTAGATGCAACAAAATGGTCTAAGGAAGGGAAGATATTCACCGAGAATGCTCTGTTTTTCAAGGGCAAGCATACAACAGAGAACAAGGAGATACTTCTTCGATGTATCAACCTCAACCTTCGTGAATTTCTGGAAGCAGCACCAACAAACGTCTATGAACAAGATGTGCTGGCTTTCTACGCAAACGCTGTAATGAAGGGATCTCAAGTTGAAAGTGTCATGGGTGGACACAAAGTCAAGGTAACAAGAGAAATTCTTCAGGAATTGTTCGGCTTGTCGAGGGGGAAGATAAATATCTCCAACTACATCATGGGTAGAGAAAAGGAGTATATGGAGATGTTTACTAATGGAAGAATCAAAGCTGTTGATGCCTCTGGACTCAAGAAATCCCAACTTGAACCTAAGTTTCAAACCCTGATGGACATTGCAGGCAAAATGATGCTTGGTAACACTTTTAGCCATGATGCTGTTACTACTTTGAAGGTTAGAGTTATGGCGGCAATCTGGGATCAGATTGATGGAGACTGGCAAGGGTTATTCTTGGATAGAATTGCCCTTGAGGCAAAGAAAGTTACTCTAGACTTGCAATCGAGGGAATGGAAGGTGTCAGCTACAGTCAGCTTTGTCAACAAGCTGAGCATCATCCTTCCAGATATTATCCCAAAGAAGTACAAGATGGGACCTCATAAGACCTTCCACATCTCCAAGTATTATTTGAGAAAGGAAGCTTTTGCGGAGGCAGCAAGGTTGAAAGAAAAGAAGAGGAAGCTGTTGGCTGAAACATCTTCCAAAGATGTTGTTAAGAAGGCAGAAGAGTCTGTTCATGACTCTGCTGAAGAAGAAGAGGAGCCATCCAAAGAAGAGGCTCAGGAGAAGGCTGCTGAGGATGATGATGACGACAATCAGACCTTAGCACAAAGACGATTTCTAATCAGATCAGGACTCATCTCCCCATCTGATTCAGATGCCACTCCAACTGCCTCTCCCTTGAAAAAGGCAGGTACCTCTAATCCCTCTCTCACTTTTACTCCTTCTAAATTGTCGAAGGGTCAGAAGAGAAAGAAGAACAATTCTTCTTTCACTAAGAAAACCAAGAAATCTAGGCTTCCTACTCCCATGAGCATAGCCCCTATTACTTCCTTCAACCCTTCTGATGATTCAAACACATCTGAACCCTCAAACACTGATATCCAAATCCATGCTGATACTCACACAGCAGAGGAATAAACCCAGCCTCAAACAACCCCAGAGCCACATTTGCCTACCCCTGCTGATATTCAAATGGCAGATATCCAAGTTCATCAAACCCAACCATCTACTGATCTTCAAGCAGAAATAGTCCCAGCTCAGCAGACTCAAAACCCTGCTGATGATCAATCCACTGAAGATCAAGAAGATATCACTTCCCAAATCCCTGCTGATACTCACACAGCAGAGGAAACCATTCCAACCACTCAATCCCCTATCATCACTGCCCTATCTGAACAAAAAGACTTACCCCCAGCAGACCTTGCTCAAGCAGGTTCATCTCAGCCTCAGTACAGCATGGTGCATTATCCCATGTGCACAAGAGAAAAGATAATGAGGATGAAGATAGCTCAGCTGCTCAAGTCTACCATTCCTGGCATTGATGAGGAATCAGTTCAGTTCGAACAAGTTCTCAGAGTCTGCACCTGGATTGAACTCAGGAGAGATGATGTAGATGACCTTCTTGAGGTCATGGAAGGAATGAGAGGAAAGGCTAATTTTCTCGACTGGGAAATGGAGCAGAAGGAAGTTGCTCAAGTTAAATCTTTTGCTCAACTGCTGCCACAAGAGGCCCTTGCAGCAGTATGCCACCGGATTCTAGGAATTCCCACTGATGATACCTCTGTCCCAGAAGGCTCATCAGGTCAGCAGATAGCTGACACAGCAAAAGTGAATGACTCAGCTGCATCAGTCCCAGCGGAAGACTCAGTTAGACCAGCTGACAAAGTAGAGATTGAAAGAGAAGTAATCACTATTCCTGATCACTTCATGCCGAAGGCTACTCTAACTCACTTCATTGATAAAGGAGACAATATCATGTCTCACCTGGTTAAGGCCACTACCACATTCCTCAATGAAGAGTACCTTTCAGCTGAAGAGAGAGGCAAAGCCCTGATAGTTCATCCAAAGCCTCAAGGCACTGCCTCA
This sequence comes from Galeopsis tetrahit, assembly GCA_963675135.1. NCBI lineage: Eukaryota > Viridiplantae > Streptophyta > Magnoliopsida > Lamiales > Lamiaceae > Galeopsis > Galeopsis tetrahit. Next base: position 41,153,423 of record OY776122.1, read on the forward strand.
ACTTCTACTTCAACAGCTGACTATACAGCAGACATATGCTCACAGGTCAAGGCTGCAATAGACCTGCATTTTGAGAAAGGTTTAGGCCTACAGCTTGGAAGATATGTTGAAAAGGATGTTAAGGAGCAGAGAACTCGTCTTCACGACCAGATCATTGACATTGAAGACAAGTTTGGAGAATCACTTCACGATCAGATAAGTGAGTATCTGACCAACATTCTGAAGAAGGCAGGTGACACCTCCACCATGTTTGCTGAGCTCTACACTAATGAGGTCAACCGCATGGAAAACACTTACAAGAAAAGAATTGAAGATGCTGAAGCAAGAGCTACTGAAGGTTGAGCTCTTCTCCAATCAGCTACAGCAGAGAATGAGAATCTACAGACTCAGCTGAAGGAGACAGCAGCCAAATTGGAAGCACTTACAGCTAAACTTGAAGCTGCCTCCTCCTCCAACTCTCATGCTCAGATCCTAGACCACAGCATCACTCATCTGACCCATATTGGCAAAGTCAATGCCATGGCCCTACAACAGACTCTGAAAGTGGAGATTCTGAATGCCATGAAGCCTTTTGCGGCTGCACTTGCTGAAGCCAAAAAGGGGGAAGATGTATTGATAAAGGCTCTAGAGAAGGCTACTGCACAGCAAGCTGTGATGGTAGTATCTCAAGATGAGCTGAATGAAACCTTGGGTGGTTTAAAAAGCAAAATCAAGAGCAGGTAAGGCAAAGGCAAAGAAATTGCTCAAGAAGACACCCAAGCTCCCACTCAAGCTCCGGCCAAGAGTCTACAGATCACTGCCTCTATAGAACAAGTTCCTGAGAAGAGGATGACAAGGAAAAGAAAGGCAGATGAGCAAGCAGATGAGCAAGCTCAGTCAAGCAAGAAGTCAGCTCCAGCAGAGCCTACTGCAGAAGAGATAGAGGCTTTAGAGCTGAAGAAAAGAAAAGCGCTTGAAGCTCAAGAGCTTAAGCAGAAGAAGCTAAAAGATGCGAAGGCAGTCAAAGCCAAATTTGATAGGAAAATAGCCAAACTCAGGAAAGCTCTCAAGGACAAAGCATTGAAAGAAAATGCCCTGGCACTGAAAGATAAGGTCCTAGTGTTTGATAGCAATTATGTGGATTATTTAGCCCTTAAAGATGAGCTACCAAGATGGTATCCCCTGAAGAAGAAGTGGCAAATTCAACACCACATAGTAAGAAAATTTGGTCCTCTTCCAACCTATGAAGATGAATTCTTCCAGTTCAATCAGTTCATGAACATTGAAGATCAAGAGTTCTGGAAAGAAGTAGTCAAGACAGCCAAAGAACTTGACAACTGCAGAATCCTAACTCCAGAAGAACCTAAATGGACTCCTCCCACTCTGAGCTCCGGAAGGACAGACTGGATTGAAGTTAAAAGGATTCTAGAGAAAATCTATGAAGAGGAGAAGGTTACAGACCTGCAGCACATGGAAGAAGTTTGAACTCGTCTGTACCTTGCTTTCCGCATCTGAAGATCAGAAGACCTGATGAAGACCATTTTCAAAGCTTTAAAGAAACTATCACTTGTAATCTGTAAAAGCTCTATATATAATCAAGTTTAGTTCTCTTTGCTTTCAAGACAAACTCTCATTGTCTTCATCAGATACTTCAGTTTTATAAAAGTTTATAAACTCTTATCTTATTTACTAAGAGCATTTATCAAATATAGTTTTGGCTTCATCAAAAAGGGGGAAATTGTTGGGATGTAAATTCACCCTAAGCCCCACTGGATGTTAGAATAGTTTTGTTGGCCAAAACACTTAGAGTTTATAAATGTAATAGGATCAGCTGACTTTGTATAGAACAGCTTAGACTAGTCTTGTGTGATCAACTGTATAGATATCAGTTGATTAGCACAGTCCCGGCTTACATGCGCTCCCTCAAGATGAGAAGAGTAGAAGACATGAAGACTAGAAGATCTTTGAAGGCCAGTTAAGTAAGGTGCTTGTATACCTACTTATCTGATGGAGTCCAAGATTGAAGATGGCCTAAAGCAGCACAAATAATCCGCAGATCAGACGAGTGTCACTCGACTGATATCAGAAGACAGAAGACCTAAGGCCAGAAGAGTAGTCGGAAGACTAGTAGTACAGATCAGAAGACTATGTACTCTTCCAGGACTCGGCTGATTCCCAAAGTCATCTTACAATTCAAATGAAGACCTACCTTATTTAGAAGATTGACATGATCCCAGGATTGGAGCAATCAAGCAGCTGGAATCAAGGAATCAAGCCAATATGGAAAGATTGCCCCAACGGCTAGTCAACTCCAACGGCTAGTTGCAAGCAATCACCATTATAAATACAAGAGGATGAGAAATCACAAGCACGAGATCACAACAAGAGAATTCAACAAGCTAAGCAAGCAATCAAGCAAAAGCCATACTATTCTAAGAATTCTCCAAGAGCCCAGAAAACCTTAGAATACTTTTAGCTCTTAAGTGATTTCTATCCAACCCATAAGAACCTGAAACCTGTTCATATTGTATATCAATTGTTTTAGGCATAGTGGTTAAGCAATTTATAAGCTTGAACCATTAGTTGGATACACTTCAAAACCCCAAACCCTCACCGAAAGGTTAAAGTTTTTGAACCCCTCAAAGTGCAAGTGCTTACAATCACTTGTGGAGACCGTAGCTATTAGGACGGCTCAGATCTCAAAAGTCCTATCCTTGGGACTATAAAGGTCAAGACCCTTGTAATTTGTGGTAAAATAAAGGGATTAAACATCACGTTAGGACGTGAGAGTGGACGTAGGATCGTATATCCGAACCACTATAAACCTGGTGTTATTTATCTTTCTGCATTTTACATTTCTGTCTCTCTATATATATTTTATATAGTGCATACTGTGTTTTCAACATTCTTCAACTAAGGCCACAACTTTCAAACCAGCATCAGCTGAGTACTTTTATTAAGTAAAAACAAGTTAACACTTTCATAAGAAACAAAAGAACGAGTCTAAACAAGGCCTACCATAATTCCGCATATAATCTCTTCATTCAGATCACTATAGTCATCTGGACCAGCAGACTTGCAGTCCAGCTGACATAGCAATCAGAAGAGGTTCCCAACTCTCTTGAAAAAGTTTTAAAGTCTATTCACCCCTCCCCTCTAGACTTTAATCCCATTCACTACTCGTTCAGGGAACAACATTGTGTATCACTCTTCTTGTGTAAGAAGACTACCCAAGTGAACTTAGAATAGTCGTCTACCACAACAAGTGTGTACCTTCTACCGTTCAAAGTTGGAGGAGTAATTGGGCCATGTAAGTCCATATGTAGAAGTTCAAGAACTCTACTTGTTGAGAGGGTTGGAATAGATTTAAAGGAACCCTTTACCTGTTTACCTTTTTGACAGGCATCGCATACATGTGATTTGAAATAGATTTCGTTGGGTATACCTTCAACAAGGTAATCTCTTGCAATCTTATTAATCACCTTAAAGTTCATGTGGCAAAGGCGTCTATGCCAAAGCCAACTGATCTCTTTGGGTGTCTTAGTAAGAAGACAAGTGTCCCGCGGACAACTATTCCAATTCACAATGTACACACTACCTTGTCTTATGCCGACGAGTAGTATAGCATGAGTCCTCTTGTCTATGATTTCGCACTTTTGACTTTTGAACTGCACTTTGTAACCTCGATCACAAAACTGTGAAACAGATAATAGATTATATTTCAAACCTTCTACGTAAGAAACATCTTGTATCTCTACGTCGCCATTTCGGATATAACCAAAGCCTTTTGTGATGGCTGTGGAGCTATCACCGAATATAACCTTTGGTCCTTCTTGCACATAGTAGCTTGATAGATGTGCCTTGGTACCAGTCATGTGGTGCGAACAACCACTGTCTATGTACCAAGTTTCTCCTATAGAGCCACCCTTCTTGTATAGATCGAGTCGACCCTGCATTAGATGATATTCCATAATTTAGGTACCCTCCTTGTTTATTGGGGTCCTGAGGGGTTAGTCGAGTTCAATGGAATCCAAATGTACATTGGAGTCCTGAACAAGTTTGATCTTCTAAGCTTTCGACCATATTTGTTGCAAAATAAGACCCTGTTGTCCTTGTCTGGTCTATCAACAGTTCTTGGGTCTGCTCGTCTGAGGTAGCCTTTTGACTTAACCTCTACTTGAGTAGGCACGGGTCTGTGATAGTCAGAGTAGGGCTTGTATGCATTGGGGCCATACGGTTTATAGACATGTTTAGGTCTTTCTTCTCCTTCGATATCATACGATTCAGGCGGAGGATATAAGACGGGTTGAATACGATATTTTGGAGCCATATTCCTAGGCCTAGACGAGTAGAGCTGAGACTGCCCTGTGAAAGGAGGTCTAGGCTCTTTCCATCTAGTTTGTACTTGTTTAGTGCTTGACTCCTCAGGATACCAGTCCTCGTATCTGACCTGATTAGGTCGTCCACGATTTCTAGTCCTTTGTAGACTTGTCTTAAACGGAACAACCTTGTTGTTAACATTCTTTTTACCTCCCTTGGTAATTGGAGTGTTAACTTGAGTCTGTTTGGGTACAGTGCCTTCAGATGGAGTTCCAATATCGTATATCATTGGTCCTTTTCCTTTATCATTAGTCAAAGAGCTTGAGATGAAAATAGTAGGGTTCTTAGGGACTTGAGTAGACGAGCTAAGTGTTTCAGCACCTATGTCTGTCTTGTCAGCAGGAGCCCTATACCTATCTGACAATTCAAGGTTAGCCTTAGAGGAGTTAACCAGGTTAGTAAGTTTAAGGTCTAGAGTGACAACCTCGGTTTCTAAGAACTTATTACGTTCTTCAAGCTTTTTGCACTTACTTTTTAAAATATTGAATTCATTTTTCTCAGTTGCATGTGTCTTAAGTAGGTCTTGATATAACCTGTCTGTCAATGCACACTTTTCTTTGAGTTGACTTAACTCTTCAGTCAAGCGTTCATTTAGGACTGTTACATTAGGATCTACTTTAGACTGAGCTTCCTTAATATCAATGATTTCCTGTTTTAATGCAATGTTCTCGTCGCTGACTTCAATGAATGCCTGGTTAGCGAGTAGGAGGTCGTCTTCAACTGCACTAGTAGAGTGCTGAAGGCTACTCCCTACTTTGCTACTGGCAGTATCACTTTCATCAGAGACCATCATCTACTATGAAAGCTTGGTCGATTTTAGCCATGCAGCATAGACCATCATCTACTATGAAAGCTTCATCGTGATCTGGATCAGTCGGGTAGCTAGATGAGGACGATGGCAACTCGTCTGAATCAAAATCAGAGTTGTCATTGGCCATCATTGCATTCTTGCCACAGTTGTATCTTCTTTCACTTCGTGCTTTGCGTTCTTCTTGATCATCAGTGCTCAGGTCTGGGCATTCATATATGTAGTGACCAGGTTTCTCACAGTTATAACACAAGAGATCATTAGTAGCCTTTTTAATAGGAGAGTTATTCCTTCGTTTATCACGTCTATCAGAACGAGTAATCTTCCTACCATCAGACTCTCTATCTTGTCTGTTACCTTTCGAGACTTCGTCTCTCCTTTCGAACGAGTTTCGGTCTCGTCTGGTCTCAGACGAGTTCTTAGAAGCAGGCCCTCTATGATCTCTATAGAACTTCTTATATCTTCTGAAGCGTTTATTCAGCCTATCAAACTTTCTAACCATGAGGCTTACCTGATCCTTCAGGCTAAGATCAGTATCTAACTCGTCTTTCACAGAAGCAGACCTAGTCTTAGACTTTGACCTGTCTGCCTTAGACGAACTAGACTTAAAAGCAACGTTCTTCGATACAACATGTTCTCTGTTACTACTTGCTATGGGTTCATCTTCGTCTAAATCAAACTCATGGGCTTTTAGAGTTTGAAACATGGTCTCTGCAGTCCACACGTCTATATCTTGGGTATTCTTAACAAGCATCTTTACCATTTTCCATCGACTATCAAGGCTTTTAAGAATCCTAAGATTGATTTCACGCGGAGTATATGATTTACCAAGGACTTCCAAGTCATTCATGATTTTAGTAAAACGAGTATCCAGCTGGTCGATTGTTTCACCAGCTTTCATATGAAATGATTCAAATCTTTGAACTGCTGTGGAAAGCTTGATTTCTTTGATTAAGGATGTCCCTTCACAAATGATAGCTAAGCGATCCCACATTTCTTTGGCAGTTTTACATTTTAACACTTTTCCTAGATACTCGTTAGGAAGAGTGTGTAAGATGTAATTCTTGGCCAAGCTATCCAAATTATTCTGCCTCATTTCTTCTGAGGTTAGCTCTGACCTTGGTTTCTTGACGAGAGTACCCACGGGTTTGTCCTTGTCGAGGGCAGCAGTATTGGGGATCATGGTCACGATTGGACCTTCAATGATGACGGAGATCATTAAGTCGTGAGTGGAACTGAAGATGGCCTCCATCCTCAGCTTCCAATAGTCATAGTCCTGAACCTGGAACTCGGGTAACTTGTTAGCACTAATTTCGAGCGACATGATTCAAGAAGATACATATAACACAGTATAGTATTAAGAAACAGATATTTCTAAGTACAGCGATAAAGGACACGTAAGAGCACGTACAGTCACGGACCAAGACTTTCACCCAAATCTTGAGTTGGTTATCAAGAAACAGCAGTTCGTAAACTACTGCTCTGATACCACTTGTAGGTCCCCAAGTTGAGTTAATATCGAGTAAGCTAGTGAAAATGTCTAGAGGGGGGTGAATAGACTTTTCAAAAATCTTTCGATATATCAAAGTACAATATGCGGAATAACGAAATTAATCAATGAGCCCAAGTAGTTTATACTCAACTCTTTAATTCGAGAACTCTGTTTTTGTGTTTACTCAACTAGTCTTGTTCAGTTATGTATGTTTAAACAATTAAACAGTAAAGTAAATCAACACACAACGATTTTATAGTGGTTCGACAACTTGTCTACATCCACTCTCACAAACCCAGTTGTGATATTCTTATTAACTCGTCCAATGGAGTAATGTGTTCTTGTAGCTTTAAGTCCCAAGAAATAAGACTTAGATCTTCTCGATAACACTACCAAGTGTTTCTTCGATCTAACTAGAGATTTACAAGTATCTAGCAACTTGAAACAGTAAAAATAAAAATTCTCTTCGTTCAGTAGTAGCCTTTTGATCTTCACTTGTCTTGTACAGCTTCACTTTCTAAACTTCAAACTCTGAGAGTAATTTGCTTCTTTGAATGCTTCAATAATGCTTCAGTATGCAGTAGTATCAGTAGTCACTAATGAATGAATACCTTGCGGTATTTATAAGCTTCCAATTCAAGATCTTTCAGTTGTGTAACAACCTTTTCTTGAAAACTAACTTGTAACTTCCAAACTTTATTCTTCCACGCGTTTAAGCAGTTAATTAGTTATTCCTTAACTAACTCTTCAATCCTTATCTTCAACACGCGTTTTTGTAACTAACTTTTCAGTCTTCTTGTTGACCTGTCTTGTTGTCTTGCGCACTTGTCTTGTCCTTCAGTAGTAGACTTCGTCTTCTACTTGTCTTGTGCAGTAGACATCTTCTGTAGATTTCAACATAGAACTAATCTAGTCCTAGCATCTAATCCTAACAAGACTATTACATTACTTTAAGCTTTATAACATAGCTTAGTCAACTTTAGAATCTATACATCAAATATAAATCGTAAAACATGAGCTTCTATACAACTTTTAATATAGCTCAGTATAAATCCTAACACTTATACAAAGTATCAACATATTATAAGTACTTGTCTTTGTGAACTTATTACTTGTCTTGTGAACTCTACTGATCTGTACAAGATGACCTCTTCTTAACTAGACTAGATCAGTCAACACTTAGAAAATATTCAAGTCTTCTTTTTGGCTTATCAAAACTTATCTTATCTTTTCATCATTTAGGACTTGTTCTAGGATTCATATCCCAACAATATGTTTCTTATTCCTGTAAGACTCTTATATTTGTTCAGGATGCTACGTTTGTGTCAACTTTTTCGCCGGTCTTTGCATCAGGCGTTGATGTTAATTGTGCCGTGTCGACCATCTCTTGTTACTACATCGAGGCAGCTTGGCTTTATCTCGATCAGAAACGATGACTCCCTTCGTCTTTCCGGCAAACCGAGTACGTCATTGGATTTGATCCGTCCTCCATTTCTCCCTTCGTCTTTCCGGCAAACCGATGTTTTTTATTCTGAATTTTTCACTTTTTACATTGGATTTGATCCGTCCTCCATTTCTCCACAAGCTGCCATACAAAATGCACATTCGGTCAGACAGGTCACACATGCACCATCCTTGGCTTTGGGACGGTCTGGTCATTCTTTGGTCGGCTCAGGGCTCGGCCGCTGCCCATACGAAAGATCCAAGGGATAAATCTTGAGAAAATGCCCATATGCTTGATCATGCTTCTGCCTCTAGGCAGATTGGCGCCACCAACGGCAGACGGGGTGTTCACCCTCATCCCTCCGACCAAAAGGGTACGTCTAATTTATTATCAAAGTGAATTTCCATCTCTTACTTCGAATATTGATATTGTTTCTTCTTATATTCCTACATAGGTACACCCCCCGATGGGTGGCTCCTATGCCAAGGCGACTGCCTCTACCAACAATGGGCCCTCACGACTACATATCAGTATATGTCGGATTCTGTGAAGCTAGTTTTGGATGGTGATGTATGGTGGTTAACATCGATGAAGATATCTTTAAGAAAAGGGTCTCGTTACATAAGAACACTGTTATTGGACTGGTGATTATTCAGTCATGATATAAGCCCTATGATCATGCAAGATTAAAAGAGATTCTACGGTCCTCATGGTAAGTAGCAAACTTTAAAATTGTTCCTCTGAAAAAAGGGTTTTTTCAATATTAGTTTTTTCTACTTTGGAGGACAAAGACATGATTTTCAGGACTAGGTCATGGCAGTTGTAGCCCGGGGTCATACATCTCATAAAATGGCCTCCTAACTTCAACCCAAACACCTTTCGATCATCTGTGGCTCAGGTCTAGGTTCGTATAGGTCTCTTGCTGTTTTGGGCAAGCATAGGCTGACCCGACAGGGTTCGTTTGTTAGGTAGATTCCTCCAGATCCGGACTGGTAGAAGATCAACACAGATGATAGTGCAACATCCTCTCTAGGAAGCTTGCATGCATGGGGAATGTTTAGGAATTTTAGGGGGTTCTTTGTTGCGGTCATTGCTCTAGAGGTTGGTTGGGGTCTTCCTTTTGAGGCGGAGCTAGCGACGACTCTTATTGCTATTCAGTAGGCTCATGCCTAGGGCTGACGATACTTATGGGTTGAGTCAGATTATATTTTGAGGGTTAGCACTTTGTTGGGCTCTACACCTATTGTTCCCTGGCGTCTACAGGGTCTTTGGAGTCAACTCCATCCTCTCACTGAAGACATGCGAATTCGGTACTCCCACACTTTTATAGAGGCCAATCAGACAGCGGATGCAGTGGCCAAGACTAGACTCAACGGCGTATGGAGGGGATATCCTCCAAACTTCCTACTTACCTTTTTGCATAATGATTTGTACACAGTTTTCTATAGGCGTTGATTTTTAGAGGAGTTTAACTTTATCTATTCGCTTAGGTTTTGTCCCTAATGAGGGTTTTCTCAGGGAAGGTTTTTTGACACTTTGACCTCTAACTCGACATGTGAGCTTATGGTTTTATGTTTCTTTTTCTTTTATACATCATGCCTTTTATTATCTTATTAGGGATATATAATACTCCCTCTGTCCCGTAATTACTTTCACACTTTCCTTTTTAAGACGTTCCACAATTACTTTCACACCCTTAAAATGGAAAACCTTTTATATACTCCACCCTCACAATATCCTCAAATTCACACATTGGCAAAACTTGTTTGAGTCTGTTGGCAATGTTTTCGCTACAATTCTGTAGCACACATTGCAAAGACTAATAGGCCGATAGTGGGAAGGATTGGTGGGGTCTTTAATCTTCGGAATTAGAGTAATAAGGGTGTTGTTCCAATCATCAAAAGCCGCTTGGTGGTTAAGGATTTTAAGAGCCTCATTAGTAACCGAGTATCCTATGATATCCCACGTTTCTTGGTAAAATTTAGCATTAAAACCATCGGGACCCGGGGCCTTATTAGGGTGGAGGTCGAAGACCGCTTTCTCAATCTCCATTCTACTGAAGGTGCCTCCCAAAAATTGAGCCATGTCTGGAGTCAGTTCATTTGAGACATGTTGGGAAACATTTTGGATATCTTCCATCAAAGGTCTTGATGACTTGAAAATGTTCGAAAAGTAGGCGGAAATAGATTTCTCAATATCTGGTATCGAAGAGATAATATTATCGGAATCATCTTGGAGATTCGTAATTGAGTTACGCTTTTGTCTTTCAGAAGCTCTATTATGGAAATATGTTGTATTACGATCCCCGCATCCCATCCAGTTAATACGAGACCTTTGATACCAAAACTCTTCCTTAAAGGCAAGAAACTTATCCAATTCTCCCTCTAACCTGTCAAGTTCTTGGCCAGAAATAGAATTTCCAATCTTACAATCCAAATTGTTAATTCTATCAGAGATAGTTTTAATCTTAACATCAATAGATCCAACATGGTTTTTTGCCCAGAATTTTAAGGCTTGTTTGCATTTCTGGAGGCGTTCAGGGATTGAGAATTGGCTGCCACAATTGTTCCAGGAGGAAGAGATAGTTTCCTTGCAACTAGTTTCTAACAACCACGCATTTTCAAAGTAAAAGTTGTCATTTGATGTTTGTTTCCATTCCAGATTTTGGGACTGAAATGAAAGGAAAATAGCTCGGTGATCAGACCCGAACCAGTGGAGATTTCGGATCGAATGAGAGTTAAACAATTTCCTCCAATCTAGATTTGCAACAAATATATCGAGTCGTTCCTTAATGTTATGTATTCCTTTCCTTTTGTTAGACCAAGTAAAGCACGGTCCTTTATATCCCATATCAGAGAGCTCCAATTTATTCAAGGTGTTTCTAAATGAATCCATATTTTTACGAGTTCTACAATCAATCACCCCTCCTTGTTTTTCATTAGGGGAGATAATATCGTTAAAATATCCACCAATGACCCATGCCTTAACATCAATATGAGTATCACTAATTCTATTAAGCAGGTCATGAGAGAAATGTCGAAGATGTGCTTGAGGATTCCCTTGGAAACCAGTAAAGTACCAAGGTTTACCACCAACGGAAATGAGGACATCAATATGATAAGTAGAAAAAGATTTCAAATTCACTTCCATTTCATCAGAAACAAACAAAATGAGGCCCCCTTGCCTTCCTATTGCATCCACCACAAAACAAAATTTAAACTTAAAGAGGGCGTTCCATGCCTAGATAGTACATGATGAAGTACGGGATTCTTGAACAAACAAAAGTGAAGGGTTATTTATGGCTATAACTTGCCTAAGTTTTTGAAATGCTAATGGCCCCTTCAAACCACGAGCATTCCAAGCCACGAACTTCATTCGGAGTGGCGGAGCTGGGGCTGGCCCATCTCCACCTTGCTCGAGCTAGACTCCTCATCATCACTCTTATACCTCTTCCTTCCAGATGAGGACCCTGCAATAGTTTCTTCATTCCTAGATGGCCCCTGTCCTTCAGTTATCTGCAAAGCTTCAATCGGTCGTCCTCTTTTTCTGGAATTCTTAGACGCTTTCTTGAAAGACTTGTAGAGGTTTTTCTCGCCATCTTCCTCAGTCATTGGAGCCTTCAACTTTCCAGTGGTATCTTTGTTGTATGCCCTCATCATCGTACCTTTACCTGCTCCTATACCTTCATAGATCTGGAGGCTTCTAGGCTGACTATAAAGCCTGATGCGGCCTAAAAATGTCATCAAATGAGAAGTCGACACGTGTATTGAGGATAAGGTAGAGGAGGAGATATGGGATTAAATAATATGCTCTAGATACAAATTCTTTTCTGGAGGTCCTTCCGGAGGGAGCTCTGCCCGGAGAGAAACGATAGAAAGACTCAGTCTTGGTATGACTTGGCAAGCCGAGATTATAGGAGAACCTTCACGAATCAGTTCAGTAGTGATTGGAGGAAGACTTCTTCCTCCCTCATCTTAGGAGATGAGACCCACTAAAGGGGGATGATCCCGGTTCTTCAGGAGAAAGAGGGAGAGGGTGATTTGGTCAACACAGCCGAGTTGAGTCCAAGGGGTACCTCCGAAATGGAAGGAAGCCATAACTTCCCTTCGAGGGGGAATTTCCTATAAATAGGTAATTCAAAGGATGTTTTCAGGTTAGATTCTTTTAATTTTTACAAAACTTAATATACTTCATACAAAGCATATTCTTGATATAATCAGAGAGCCTGATTTAATAAACCAAGGATCTCGAGATCCTTGTGATATATTGAGAAGCCTTATACTGACTTAGGCATCGGAGTGTCCGCGCCGGACCCCCCTCCGGCGTGTTCTTTGCAGGTTCTCTTGGATTCTATCAGAAGCAGCATATTTGGGTTGTTCCTACGCGTTCGGGAAATCACATATCCAACTTGGAGGATATCCAATCCTCTCGTGCAATTTTTGGCACATCAACTGGCGCCGTCTGTGGGAAAGAGTTGAAAGATTTTCTCACGAATTTCTACCTGTTCGAGTAATGGGTGGCGGAAACAACACGGTCACGTCTACTTCGGGAAAGAAAGCCCTTACAGGGGAGAATCCTCCTTTGCCGACCGATCCCACACCAAAAGGAGGCCGCAGGAAGGATCCAGTTCATACCCCATCCAGATTAAATCCGCCAGTGACGCCTACCACAGGCTTGGGTGATGAGAACCCTCCCCTCCCGATCGAAGAGGGGATAACACTGAAGCCCAAGTGGCCCGAACTTCCGATCCTCAACGGGAGAACACTCCAAATTCAGAGCCCTTCCTGGTGTCTCCTGATCAATTAGATGCCCTCATCAAGCAGGCTGTAGAGAGAGCTTTCGCGGCTCAGGGAGATCGAGCCCCCAGAGCTACACCGAGAAATGTGGAGATACCTACCTCGAAACCCCAGGAAGAAGCACAAGGAACCTCCCAAGTGTTATCCAAAGAAGTAGGGATGCGGGTAGAAGGAGATGATAAGGTGCCCTCCCGAGCTGAAAGAAGCATTCCCCTTCGGAATACAAGAAGGAATACAGATTTGACACCCCGAGAGACTGAACTCCCTGAAGTAGAAGAAAGCACTGATGATACCTACGGAGGGCCAGTTAGCGACCAGCTACAGGCTCTGCAGAAGGATATGAGGAGACAGATGAACAATCGAGCAAGTAGATCCGCGTATGTCTCCGGATGTCAGTTCTCTCCTAGCATACTACAGGATGAACTGCCATTCAATTTCAAGCCCCTCAATTTTGAATACGACGGTATGGCAGACCCGTATGAACATCTAATAAGGTTTGAGAATGCTGCATTATTACACCGCTACGGAGAAGGAATCAAGTGCAGGGTGTTCCTGACCACCCTGGCAAAGGCAGCGCAGCAGTGGTTCACTCAACTGGAACCCAATACAATCCGATCCTGGGAAGAATTCAGTGAGTTATTTCTCCATCAATTTGCAAGTGCCCGGAGGCAGCCGCGGGCCACTTTGACCCTCTTCAATCTGAGGCAGGGGGAGAGCGAGAGTTTGAGAGCTTTTCTCTGGAGATTCAATCAGGCCGCTCTAGAGGTCCCTACAGCCTCTCCGGAGGTGAAGATCAACCCTCTTACTAACGGATTACGGGATGGAGACTTCTTCTCCTCCTTAGTTAAGAAGCCAGTTAAGAACTTTGATAAGGTGCTACATAGAGCAGAGAAGTACCTCACCCTGGAGGAGGTTCGAAAAGCCAAGAGATTGGAGACTAGGCCACAGGATCGAGAAAGAATAAAAGAGGGCCCCTCCAGACGTTCCAGCCCAGAGATCCCTCGATCTTCCAGCTCAACAAGAGACAGCAATCTATCTGGAGGCTCCCGGTCAGGACCTCGTGGGAGGTTTGAGAAATACACACCCTTAAGAATTGAACCTGCCGAAGTACTGGAGGTGGCAGGAGATCATCCTGATTTAAAATTCCCTTATTCCAGAGGTCGAGGACTGCAGAAGCCCAAGTCTGATCGATTTTGCAGATTTCACAATGAGTATGGACATGACACGAATCAGTGTTATCACCTGAAAGACGAGATTGAGAGGATGATCCAGGCAGGTCATCTGAAAGAATTTGTATTTAGAGACAGGCAGGGCCCTCGGTGGCAGAAACGGAAAGAACATGAAAGGAAACCAGAAGAGAAGGAGACCAAGGAAGCGGCCGAAGATATGCCCCCTCCACCACCAAAGAGAGGAGTAATCCACATGATTGTGGGGGGACCAGCAGATGGGGATTCCTTCTGGAAGAGAAAACAAAGCGTTCGAGCTCTAAAAGCGGGACACGGAGGTCAACCGAAAGAAGTAGGACGTATGACAGAGACGCCCAACATTAGATTTAGGCTGGAGGATGTTAAAGGAGGTAAGGAAGATCACAAGGACGCCTTGGTGATCACTACCGACATAGCTGGCTTCGACGTCGCTCGAATCTTTGTAGATACGGGGAGCTCTGTTGATATCATGTTTTTTGAGTGCTTCAAGAGGATGGAGCTGAGTGTGAAGCTGCGACCTGTAGATACCTCCTTATATGGCTTCTCCGGAGGTGCCATCCAACCCTTGGGATCTGTGATGTTGGAGGTAGGATTGGGGGACGCTCCAGCTCGAAAGGTCCACTTGGTGGAATTTCTCATTGTGGATATTCCCTCATCGTACAATGTAGTGATGGGGTGACCCATCCTGAACCTCTTCCAGACGATCATCTCTACATTTCATATGAAAATGAAATTCCCTACGGCTACAGGAGTGGGAGAAGTAAAAGGAGATCAATACCAAGCCCGGAAGTGCTACGCAGAGTCTGTGAAGATGGCGGACAGGGCTTTAACCAAAGGCCTGGAGAGGACAAGGGGAGACGACCCTGAGGTAAAGAAAAAGAAAGTGGAAGGAGTGACACCTGAGCAAGTAAGTGTTAAAACGAATGAGGAGCTGATGAATGTGGAGCTCTTCCCAGGGAAACTTGGCTTTGCTACTAAGATAGGTACCCAACTGGGACCTGAACTCACAGAGAAGGTAATTTCTACATTACGTCAAAATTCCGATATATTTGCATTCTCTCCAGCTGACATGACAGGTATCCCTCCGGAGATAGCACTACATTGCCTTAATGTTGATCCAAAGGCAAGGCCAGTAAAACAAAAGTTACGAAGCTTTGGAGTCGAGAAGAATAGTATAGTGAAAGAAGAAGTAGAGAAGTTATTGAAAGCAGGACACGTGGTGAAGGTACAATTTCCGGAATGGCTCTCCAATGCAGTATTAGTATCTAAAGGGGGAGGGAAATGGAGAATGTGTATCGACTTCAGGGACCTCAATAAAGCATGTCCCAAAGACCATTATCCTTTGCCAAGGATAGACCAGTTAGTAGATGCGACTTCTGGATTCGAACTACTAAGCATGATGGATGCATACCAAGGATACCACCAGATCCAACTGAACCCCTCAGATGTTCCCAAAGTGTGCTTCATAGCAGCGTGCAGAACGTTTGGTTACGTTCGAATGCCATTCGAATTACTCAATGCTGGAGCAACATATCAAAGGATGGTCGATGTTGTCTTCCGGAGACAACTAGGAAGAAATATGGAAATATACGTGGATGATATGCTGGCCAAGAGTGTGAAAGCAGATCAGCATGTGGATGACCTGGAGGAAATTTTCCAGGTAATTCGAGAGAACGGTATCAAGTTGAACCGAACCAAGTGCTCTTTCGGAGTGAAATCGGGGAAGTTTCTTGGATACATGGTTACTCAAAGAGGGATAGAAGTGAATCCAGCTAAGGTGAAGGCGGTACTTGACATGCAGCCGCCGAGGAGCTTGAAGCAACTCCAGACGCTCAATGGGAGGATCACAGCATTGAGCAGATTCATAGCCAGATCTGGCGAAAAAAGCCACCCCTTCTTCAAAATTCTCAAGAAAGGGGCCAAGTTCGAGTGAACTGAAACGTGCCAGAAGGCCTTTGAAGACCTGAAGCATCATTTGTCCCAGTTGCCGAAGCTGACAAAACCTTCTCCGGGAGATACTCTCATTTTGTATCTCTCTGTAGGGGAATTCTCATTGAGCACAGCCTTGGTCAAAGAAGAAGGACCTCTCCAACATTCTATCTATTACGTCAGCAAGGTCATTCAAGGAGCTGAAGCTCGATACTCGGAAATCGAGAAGGCCGCCCTGGCCGTGGTATTTACGGCGCGAAGATTGCGCCCATATTTCCTCTCTTACAAAATACTGGTCTGCACTAATTACTTGTTGAAACAGGTTATTGGTCGATCGGACCTCTCTGGAAGGATGGTGAGATGGGCGATAGAGCTCCAAGAATATGATGTGGACTTCGAGCCACGGAAGGCCATAAAAGCCCAAGCGTTGTCCGATTTCATCCAAGAATCTACTAAACCAGAAGAGGCCGAGGGATGGAAGATATACGTAGACGGCTCAGTGACTCTGAGCGGATGCGGTGCAGGGATAGTGCTAGTGGGCCCTCAAAGGGAGGACCTACAATTTGCAGTAAGGTTTCAATTCATGACTTCGAATAATGGAGCGGAGTATGAGGCTTTGATCAGAGGAATGGAGATGGCATTAGAATTGGGAGCTCTAAAGGTAACTCTGTACTCCGATTCCCAATTAGTTGTTCAACAGGTAAATGGAGAATATGCAGCCAAAGATAACAGAATGGCTGCCTATCTAGAACGAGCCAAAGAAGTGAGGGGCAAATTCCAAGATTGTGAGGTGGTCCAGGTATCTCGAGAGGAGAACATGCATGCGGATAGCATCTCCAAACTCGCCAGCTCCACAGAGTTTGATGGACGAGGAACAGTGACCTTAGTAGTAGCAGAAAGAGAGACCCTGGGGAACCCCATTGGTTCCATTGAGGAAGGAGATGATTGGAGAAAAGCTATATGGGCGGAACTAATCAAGGAAACAGACACCCCTACCACCCGAGAGGCCCGAGCCCTTCGGATCAAATACTGCATTATCGGAGAGCACTTATACAAGAATTCGTTCACACAACCATATTTGAGGTGCATATCAACTCGAGAAGCAAGGTACGCACTTAAGGAGATCCATGAAGGAGACGCAGCTAGTCATGAGGGATATAAAGCAGTAGTGAAGAAAGCCTTAAGGGCTGGATTATATTGGCCCTCCATGACAAAAGACGCTAGGGAATTCGTAAAGAAGTGTGTCAAATGTCAAAAGAATGGGCCCCTGATAAGGACTCCTGCGGAAGAAATGGGAGTTATGCACTCTCCATGCCCCTTTGCTAAGTGGGGAGTCAATCTGGTAGGTCCCTTCCCTCCAGCCTCAGGAGGGAGAAAGTTTCTGATAGTAGCAGTGGATTATTTTAGCAAATGGGTGGAAGCTACTCCTTTGGGTACAATAGATGAAGAGAATGTGATTAAATTCTTGGGAAAACAGATTTGCTGCAGATTCGGAGTACCCAGAATATTGGTCTCTGATAATGGAACACAATTTAATGGGGAAAATGTACGAGGATGGTGTGCAAGACTAAACATAATACAGACATTCACCTCCGTAGCTCATCCACAAGCTAATGGACAAGTGGAAGTTACTAATCGAACGATGGTAGATGGTATTCGAACAAGGCTGACGAAAATAGGAGGAGGATGGGTGAATGAGTTAGATAATGTATTGTGGTCGTACAGAACTAGCCCAAAGACAGCAACTGGAGAGTCCCCCTTTCAGCTGGTCTACGGAGCTGCGGCGGTGATACCTCTAGAGGCCGTGTTGCAGTCTCACCGAATTGCCCAATTTGAAGAACATCAGAATGAGAGGCTGATGAGAGAGGCCCTGGATTTAATGGAAGAAGAAAGGGAGATGGTTAGAGTACGTGCGGAAAGATACAAAAGCAGAATTAAAGCTGCATATGATCGAAGGGTGATCTCGAGGTCCTTTAGAGTGGGGGACCTGGTGTTAAGAAGAGCGGATGCCCTAAAGAATATGGGAAAGTTAGAGCCCAATTGGGAGGGGCCTTATAAAATCACACAGGTTTTAAAGGGAGGAGCCTATAGATTGCAAAGCATGGAGGGAGTTGACATAGCTAGACCCTGGAACGTTTGCCATTTGAAGAGATTCTTTGTTTGAAGAAAGTGTAAGGTCTTGAGACCCTTAGTGATTTTTGTTTTGTGATTTTTGCACCAATTCATATTTTGCTTGATGTATTTAGTGGCTTCATCGGAGCTCTTTTTCCCTCTTTACGGGTTTCCCCTTTGGGGTTTTTCCGTAAAGAGGTTTTTAACGAGACCCGCGTAGGTTATCTATGGCCTATGTTGAAAACTGCCAATAAATCAATGAAGTTTTATCCCTTTTTGAAGAAGATTTTATACAGAATTATCATGTCTTGATTATCTTTCTCATATTTGAGTATACGATGTATGAATATAAAAATTGCGAAGAGTGAGAGACACTCAGAGGCCTAGAGGTCGAGGTGCTCCAGAGAGCCCTCACCACATTTGAGACCCAGAAGGGTTAATCAATGAAATGAGAAGATTTTATGAATTAAAATCTTTTAAGAGTAAGAGTGAGAGACACTCAGAGGCCTAGAGGCCGAGGTGCTCCAGAGAGCCCTCACCACATTTGAGACCCAAAAGGGTTAATCAATAAAATGAGAAGATTTTATGAATTAAAATCTTTTAAGAGTAAGAGTGAGAGACACTTAGAGGCCTAGAGGCCGAGGTGCTCCAGAGAGCCCTCACCACATTTGAGACCCAGAAGGGTTAATCAATGAAATGAGAAGATTTTATGAATTAAAATCTTTTAAGAGTAAGAGTGAGAGACACTCAGAGGCCGAGGTGCTCCAGAAAGCCCTCACCACATTTGAGACCCAAAAGGGTTAATCAATGAAATGAGAAGATTTTATGAATGAAAATCTTTTAAGAGTAAGAGTGAGAGACACTTAGAGGCCTAGAGGCCGAGGTGCTCCAGAGAGCCCTCACCACATTTGAGACCCAGAAGGGTTAATCAATGAAATGAGAAGATTTTATGAATTAAAATCTTTTAAGAGTAAGAGTGAGAGACACTCAGAGGCCTAGAGGCCGAGGTGCTCCAGAAAGCCCTCACCATATTTGAGACCCAAAAGGGTTAATCAATGAAATGAGAAGATTTTATGAATTAAAATCTTTTTAGAGTAAGAGTGAGAGACACTTAGAGGCCTAGAGGCCGAGGCGCTCCAGAGAGCCCTCACCATATTTGAGACCCAAAAGGGTTAACCAATGAAATGAGAAGATTTTATGAATTAAAATCTTATAAGAGTAAGAGTGAGAGACACTCAGAGGCCTAGAGGCCAAGGTGTTCTAGAGAGCCTTCCCCATACTGGAGAACCACAAAGACCACCTGAAACCGGAAGGTTATGCAACCAAGAGACGATTGTGGTATAACCTGCAAGACCGATAAAGGGGGAGAGAAGAAGAGCATACCTCCAACATATTCTTTACTGGTCTTACAGGTTACTCATGCAAGCAGAAAAGAAAAAGCATGCCAATAAACAAGCAATATGGAGCTAACACGATTACTACAAAAAGCCCCCACATATCCAGGAGTGTGGGGTCCCCTACAGAGTATGAGAAAGCAAGTATTACGAGCAGAAATTAAAAGAGTGTAGCAAAACAAAAGAAAGGTAAATTGTTTGTTATGATCATGAAATTATGAAATTTAAACTGCTTTTTCAACACCAGCCCCCTCAATAACAGCTCCTTCGACCTCAACTCCCTCGACCACAGCCCCGGCAGTGGCATCCTCCTCTACAGCAGCATGGTTGCTAGATCCTCCGCCCTCCTCTGGGTCCTCTTCACCTTTCAAGGTATCCTCAGCGCCCGTTACCATATTTGGAGCGGAGACATAAGGATAAACCAACTTCTCCAAAGGCTTTAGCTCAGCCATACCCACCTTGGCAGCTTGCAACTTGGCAATAGCCTGACCCATTCCAGGTAGCCACCAAGGACTATCGGGGCTCTCCTTAGTATCCCCTAAGAATTTAGGAGGAGTAGCGAGCTGGTCCAGACGAAAAGCATGAGAGTAGGTCCCATCGAATCCCGGGGCTGAATGTTCGGACACGGCATTGCTGAAGCCATAGTCGATAAAATGAGGAATATGTGGCCCCATGGCACATAGGAAGCTCGAACTCTTTAGAAAGCTGGACAACCACTGAGTGTGAAGGGTCTCCAAGAATTCTTGACCCAAGGAAGAAGTGAACAGAGAATTGATGCAGGCTTGCACTCCAATGTCTGGTAGTTCATACTCCATCCTTCTCATCTCTATCCTCATCCTTTCCACCTCCTCTTCCAGATGCTTGATCCTAGCTGCATCCTGCTTGCCCTGAGCCCGTAGAAGAGGCAACTCCTCAGCCAGAGCTTGAGCTCGTTTTTGAGCTTTGTCCTTTTCCGCGGTGATACCCTTGAGATTCGACTGAAGATAGGATGCCTCAGCTCGAAGGAGTTCAATCTCAGCAACCATCTCAACACCTTGATCAAATATCTTAGTGTAGACAAGGCCGAACTACATGAAGAAAAGGAACAATGTTTAAGATATAGAGAAGGTAGAAACCAGGAAGGTAATGGAAAATACCTCTGAAAAAAGATGAGCACCACAAAGCAGTTGATCTTCAGGGAGGGGCTTGTCGGAGAGCTCAATGGTGGCAGGAGGAGGACATGGGCTGATGAGGCGCCGGAGAGGTTCATACGCAGCAGAGGGGGAAACTTCTTTCTCAGCAATAGCTCGAGCAGTTTTTCCCTTCTTCTTCTTAGAAGTGCCACAGTCAGAAAAGAAGGCATTAGTGGCTGAGCGAGTCCTCCTGGCAACAGAACCCGGGACTTGGGTCGAAGAGCTGGGAGGAGGAGGAACCTTGGAAGGACTCTCGGGAGCCGGAGTCTTTATGGAGCTTTCTAAAGCAGGAGACTGAGGAGCTTTTGGGAGATCTTCCGGAGCTGCCAACGAAGGAGTCTTCACTATTCCAAGAGCCGGGGCATCCCGCGAGATGTGAGTTAACCAACTCATTGCTACAAATAACCAAGGGGATTTTCAGAACTCAGAAAAATAACCACATGCAAGAAACGAAATACAAAAATAAGAGATTTTTTACCATCTCGAGGTTCTAAAGGGAAATCTTGAGAATAGAAGCCAAAGTGGGAGAGGATGCGGGGATTTTTCCAGATACCAACAACATCAAAATAGTCGTGTAAACGGATATGGGTATTGAGATTAGTCATAACAGTGTGGTTTGAAACAGAATAAGCCCTCAGAGGAGGAGGAGGTACCCCCGGATTATGGAAGATCCAATTTTCGTGGGGAAATGGCCAATCTGTGGGGCTAGTAACGAAAAAATAGTAATCCCTCCAATATGACTCTTCTTCATGGAGTTTTTTCAGGAACTTGCAAACACGAGATCTCCTTCCACAAGCATAGAAGAAGCCGTCGGTTAATTTGCAAGAATGTTGGCTCAGAAACAGTTCAGTAGAAGGTTCACCGCTATTCCCTTTCACCAAAATGAAAAATCCTATCATGGTACGGATAGCATTTGGAGTGAACTGATTAAGAGGGATCTGTGTGCGGGTAGATATGCAAGCCAAATAAGGGTGAACCGGAAATCGAAGACCTGCCCTAATTTGAGCCTCGAAAAAATCTAGAGTTCGGGGTTCGGGGAGACCAGGGCGTTCAGTTGAGCGAGGAATTCGAAAAGTGTATTCCGGCGAAAAAGCGTAGGCTTGGATCAGGCTGGCCAGGTAAGTGTTATCGATTAAAGAAAAAGTGTAAATTCTATTTTCTGGGCTTCCCATTGGAAGTGGAGTAGACTCAGAAGGGTTTTGACTAAGAACCTCATGCGGGGAGAACGGACAAGACATTGACTAAATAGTGATAATAAAAAAGAAAGGATAGCTAGGTTACCTTGAAGAGAGAATTACGAGGGCAGGTAAGACGACCGGCGACGGTAAACTCAGGATGGAGAACGCCTGAGAAGAGCAGTGAACAACGCGAAAGGGGTTTTTGAGAAAGGGAAATTCGAAAAAGGAGAAAAGAGAAGAAAAGGTTGCGTGAAGTAAATGGGAAAAGGGGAAAATCGAGGTTTTCCTCGGGAAAATAGTCAGAGAGAGAAAAAGGCGACTGCGTGGGACCCGGGCACGGAAGCCGAAACGTCTTCAGAGCTGGAGGCGGGAGAGTTTGTGGAAGAAAATATTTTCGAAATTTTTCTCCGGAGCTAAAATCACACATGTCTCTCTAGAAATGTCTCCATGCTAAACTCACTTGAAGCTTCTACTCTCACAAAAGATATACTCCTTTTACGAGAGTAGGGGGGAGTAGATGATGCGGCCTAAAAATGTCATCAAATGAGAAGTCGACACGTGTATTGAGGATAAGGTAGAGGAGGAGATATGGGATTAAATAATATGCTCTAGATACAAAGTCTTTTCTGGAGGTCCTTCCGGAGGGAGCTCTGCCCGGAGAGAAACGATAGAAAGACTCAGTCTTGGTATGACTTGGCAAGCCGAGATTATAGGAGAACCTTCACGAATCAGTTCAGGAGTGATTGGAGGAAGACTTCTTCCTCCCTCATCTTAGGAGATGAGACCCACTAAAGGGGGATGATCCCGGTTCTTCAGGAGAAAGAGGGAGAGGGTGATTTGGTCAACACAGCCGAGCTGAGTGCAAGGGGTACCTCCGAAATGGAAGGAAGCCATAACTTCCCTTCGAGGGGGAATTTCCTATAAATAGGTAATTCAAAGGATGTTTTCAGGTTAGATTCTTTTACTTTTTACAAAACTTAATATACTTCATACAAAGCATATTCTTGATATTATCAGAGAGCCTGATTTAATAAACCAAGGATCTCGAGATCCTTGTGATATATTGAGAAGCCTTATACTGACTTAGGCATCGGATTGTCCGCGCCGGACCCCCCTCCGGCGTGTTCTTTGCAGGTTCTCTTGGATTCTATCAGAAGCAGCATATTTGGGTTGTTCCTACGCGTTCGGGAAATCACATATCCAACTTGGAGGATATCCAATCCTCTCGTGCAATTTTTGGCACATCAAAGCCTTTCCACTAAAGTAGCATCGGTGTCTTGATTCAGAATAATGTTCTCTTGCAAATAGTACTTAGTCGTGTCATTGTCAATCAGCTGCACATCCTCATCCTGCAAAACAGATTCAGCAAAGAACTTATCTTCATTTCTAAACTCATTCCCATTTCCCACCCACTGCACTGTTGCCAGCTCTTTCCCATATCCAAAGAGGTTTTTATGGTTTCCTTGAGAAGAAGAGTCTCCTCTACCATTTGTATTTTTAGTTGCATTGTTATTCTGAGAAGTAGTCTGGTTCTGTCTCCTCAAAAAGTCGTAGAGCTTTGGGTCAAGGCCCCTTTGGCCATCAGCTCTCAGCCACATGGGAAATCTTCGATGATCAGAAGGAACCTGGCCAGCCTCTATAAACTTGTCCGGACACTCTTTTTCCACGTGAGTAAGCATCCCACAGTAGTAACAGAATTCCCCCAGTTTTTCGTACCTCAGTGGTAGGGTGATAGTTTCGCCTCTGACAATGATGTGAGTGTTTTTGTGGATAGGGCTTCCAAGGTCCAGAAGTACCCTAATTCTTAGGAACCTTCCCCACGCAGCTTCACCTTCAGGACAGTCAAGTTCTATGACTCCACCAAGGTCTTCTCCCAACCTGAATGCAATCTATCTGGTCATAAAATACAGTGGAAGACCATGAACTTGGATCCACAACGGAATCGTGTTGATGACCAGATCCCGAGGCTGCTCATCTCCTCGGACTTTGGAGAGAATGAGCATAGGGCCGCTTACAATCCACGGTTGACGGTAGTACACCTTGCTCCAGTCCAGTTCATCTCCGAATTCGAACAAGAAGTATCCATCACCCAAATGAGCCGCACGAACATTTCCTTCAGGCCTCCAGATTTTTTTTCAGAGTATTCACCAAATCTTTAAGGCTAGTAGGCCTTCGAATGGTAAAGCGACCCAGTAGAGCAATCCTAGGGAGGATGAGTTCATGATCAGCAACTTGCAGAGTATAGTTTTCAGTTTCACAGAGGGAAACATTTCGGAGTGGGCTTCTAAGGTCGTCCGCCATTGTTGGGCAATAGAGGACACTGAGAGAAGGAAAGGAAAGATGTTTGGATGGAACAATGGTGTATTGTCTCCATACGCCTGATATAGTGCCCAGCACTGCCAAAATGGCCAATGGGCGTCGCCCTAGAGACCCAAGACACGAAACAATCATTATCTTCAGTCCCCAAATCAGACGGAAACTGAAACGATTCATTGGGAGACGAAAGAAATCGGCAAAGATCACAATCATATCCCCAAAACACTCAAAAGAAAAACTTGGAATACTCAAAATTTCGACATCTTAAATGTAATATGACACGTTTTGGCCAAGATAGGGAGGGGAGTAGGGAATAATCATTGAAGAAGAATGCTGGATTGGCCAAGCTGGTTTTGATTCTCAAGAAAGCCTAGAATCAAACTGGAGGAAAACGATTTTGGGAATCGCACCTAGTAAAAAGTGAAATCTCCCCTACACTAGGTGAAATCGCACCATAGCTGTGTTAAATCACCTTAAGCAAGCGCGTATCCTCCACTTGCTAAACCCATAAGATTTGCAAGCATTAATACCTATGAAGCAAACATGTCTTTGTTGTAGTATTAATACTTTGTTGCAAGGATTAATACTCCAACAAAGACATGTTTGCTTCATAGGTTGGGATAAGATGAGTTTAGATGTGGTGAGATATGTAAACTTTGACTTCATAAATTCAAGGTCAGGCTAGATTGTCTAAATCCATAAAATCTAGTTTATAAAATCCGAATCAAATTATAAACTCGGGTCAAAGTATTTAAAATTATGAAAAACTTACATTTCAAACTCATCATTTTTTTTTGAAGAGCCAAACTCATCATTAAACTCCCTAAATCTATGAAGCAAACATGTATCCAAGTATAATGTTATACTTGTGCACGTTTATTTAGATTGACTCAGCCCCGATATACTCGTTGTATGTGGCTTTAATTTGCATCACCTAGCCACTTTCTAATTTAACATTAGATGAAAACATATTATATATTATGAATAATCATAAGTTTTTGTAAAAGTGGTGAAAGATATATGATCCAAATTATATTAAAGATTTATGGCATGGATAATTATTAATTATTAAGTATTTGGAAACTTATTAACAATAAAACAATGCAATACACACATCTCAACGACAAAACATCGATAATTAATAATTCCTCCGTCTCACTATAAGTTTCACACTTTCCTTTTTTGGATGTTCCACAATAAATTTTCCATTTTATTTTTGGCAATTTATTTTCTCTCTCTCAATCACATTACTTATATTTGATCTATTATTTTATTATAATTCATCTCATACTAATCTATTATTTTCTCTCTCACCATTAGTGCTGTTATTCGAACCGAGCCTTAACGAGACTCGGTTCGACTCGACTCATTTAGTTTAATGAGCCGAGCTCGAGCTCGTTAGATACTCGATTTACTAACGAGCCGCCTCGAGCTCGACTTGTTAGGCTCGATAACTAAATTTTTGTAAGAAATTCCATTAGGCTCGTTAGGCTCGGCTCGACTCGATAGGCTCGTTAAGCTCGTTAACGAGTCGAGTCGAGCTCAATTTTTAACTCGGTAATATTATCGAGTCGAGCTCGAACCTCAAATACTCGGCTCAACGCAGCTCGAATAACAACTCTACTCACCATTATATCACTTGTACTACATCTATTATTTTACCATATTTCTTAATAAAAACACTCAAAAGAAAGAGGAAACTTATACCGGGACGGATGGTATAAGAGATAATATTAATTTGAAAACTAGGTAGGCCCCTAACTTGAATATCGACTATATATGTGTGAAGAATTGAAGATAAGAACTCATTAATTAATGATAGTAAGTGTCAGCAATTTGCATATTCATGTGCATGAAAGTAAGAGCTATTTAATTGTTTTTTAATAAAGCGGTGACCATTTGACTAAATAAGTTATGAATGGAGGGTAAAGATAAAGTGATGTGAATAATATTATTTTTAAATATTATTTTTAAAAAAAAATGAGAATAATGAAATTAAACGGAGGAAGTACATAAAATATGGATGAAAGAATATTAAGTTGTTACTATTTGTGAGGGTATAACTATTAAACTTAACAAGGTACCAATGATGCAAAGTCATTAAAGTCGCCAACGTGAAAAAAACAATTAGAGCTGATACTACAAGAAAACTGCAATTTAGCCGTGAAAAAATTTGTCGCTAATTCTAATATTTTCGTCGCTAACGTGAATTAGCGATGAAATAATTTTGTCGCAGGATTTGTTGCTATACGCCCGTCGCTAACGTGTTTGCGACAAAAAAATTAATTTTATCCCAAATGTTTGCGATGAAAATTTGAGTTTTATCGCAAAATATTAGCGACGAAAATTTGAGTTTCATCGCAAAATATTAGCGACGAAAATATAAGTTCCATCGCAAAATGTTAGCGACGAAAATATGAGTTTCATCACAAAATGTTTGCGAGGAAAATCAAACATTTGTGGCAAACACGTTAGCGACGGGTGTATAGCAACAAATCCCGCGACAAAATCATTTCATCGCTAACTCACATTAGCGACAAAAATATTAGAATTTTTGTTGCTAATATTTGGCAATATTTTTGTCGCTAATATTTGGCTATGATATCCGATTTACGAATCATTCTCTAAACCCACTTCCTTACTCGACCAACCCAACCCACACCCGCACCCACACCCGCACCCGCCCCAACCGACCCCAACACAACCCAACCCGACCCGCACCCACATACCCCCTCTCCCATTTTATTTAAATAAATATTTTATTTGGTCTTAGTGGGAATTGATCCCGGGTGGATGGGCGTCCATAGGTGGGCGCCTACCATTCGGGCAAACAGCTCTTTGGTTCAATTTTTAATATTATTTATATATGTATTCAATTGTTACTAAATTAGTTATTTTTACTCATTTAATAATTTATTTCACATTTATTAATTTATTAATTTTTAACTTGTAACAACTATATATGTATATATACATGTGTATATATATTGTAATTTTTAAAACAATTCCAATTGTACGTAAAAAATCAATGTTACTTTAACAATTTAAAAAAATAATAAATATTACAGTCAATCTTCATTCTCCCATCTTTAATTATGTCAATCTTCATTTGCATCATCATATTTATAAATATTTTTATAAACATTCATACTGATTTATAAGACATAAAATTTGGAGAATTATTAAACATTTAATTATATAAATCAATTTTCTTGATTTAATAAGCATAGTTGATTTAATATTAGCCACGAAATATAATTATCATTGTTGTTCTTATTATTAACAACAAAATAAAATAATTTGATAAAAGTGTAGCGATAAAATATTTTAATTTTGTTGCAAATATTAATTCCAAGAAATTAGCCACAAAAAATATATTTCATCGCAAAATAATAGCGACTAAATATAATTTTCATTGTTGTCCTAATTATTAACAACAAAATAAAAGAATTTGTTGCTAGTTTAGCGATGAAATATTTTTATTTCATCGCAAAAAGTAATTTCAATAAATTAGCCACAAAAAATTATATTTCATCGCAAAATATTAGCGACAAAATATAATTTTCATTGTTGTTCTGATTATTAACAACAAAATGCAGCAATACGTTGCTAGTATAACGATGAAATATTTTAATTTCATCGCGAAAATTAATTTCAATAAATTAGATACAAAAATTTCTATTTCATTGTAAAATATTAGTGACGAAATATAATTTTCATTGTTGTTCTGATTATTAACAACAAAAATGAAGCAATTTGTTGCTAATATAACAATGAAATATATAAATTTGTTGCAAAAATTAATTTCAAGAAATTAGCCACAAAATTTTCAATTTCATCGCAAAATATTAGAAAGAAAATATAATTGTCATTGTTGCTCTGATTATTAACAACAAAATGATGCAGTTTGTTGCTAATAAAGTGATGAAATATATAAATTTTGTTGCAAAAATTAATTTCAAGAAATTAGCCACAAAAATTTCTATTTCATCGCATAATATTAGCAACGAAATATAATTTTCATTTTTCTTCTGATTATTAACAACAAAATGAAGCAATTTGCTGCTAATATAGCGATGCAATATATAAATTTTGTTGCAAAAATTAATTTCAAGAAATTAGCCACGAAAATTTCTATTAAATCGCAAAATATTAGCGATGAAATATAATTTTCATAGTTTTTCTGATTATTAACAACAAAATGAAGCAAATTGTTGCTAATATAGCGATGAAATATATAAATTTTGTTGTAAAAAATAATTTCAAGAAATTAGCCACGAAAATTTCTATTTCATCGCAAAATATTAGCGACGAAATATAATTTTCATTGTTGTTTTGATTATTAACAACAAAATGAAACAATTTGTAGCTAATATAGTGATGAAATATATATATTTTGTTGCAAATATTAAATCTAACAATTTAGCAGCGAAAATTTATATTTCGTTGCTAAAAATTGATTTCAGCGATGAAATTTAGATTTGTCGTAAAATTTTCGTCACTATTCCCCCCATTTCAGCGATGAAATTCATGATAAAATAATTAAAAGAATAAATACAAAATACAATTTTATTAAAATCCAGGAAGAGATAAAACTCCTTCCACTTATTATTATATACATTGACACAACTGATAATATCAACAACAGGAACAATAAGCTTTTAGTAATTTAAACAAACACAACAAACATAGACCCTAATTCCCAATTCAAATTTGAGGGGTAATAGGACCAAGTTCCTTCCACATGACATTCTTAATAAATTAACCACTCAAAAAATGTCTTCCCTATCCTCCAAGACGCATGATCTGTGCACGCTTCCATCAAATTATGTAACCTAAACCAGTAAACCCTACACCAATTAATAATTAATTTGAAGATGATTAATGGAGTAATAAGGGTCGCACTTATATACTAATATTTCACGTGAAATATTAGTATATTTAAGAAAGGGTCAAAATTCACGGATATGTAGCGGGTTTGACCGGTCAAACGAATATTTCCTTAAAAATCGCACAAAAGTCGCGCGCAGAAGGCTAACAGGATAACGGGTTCCAGGTCTGTGTTACTATAAAAGTAATTATATGTTACTGCAAGACCAAATATGTGTTACTGTAAGTACGAATAACACATAAATTGACTTTTCATAGGAAATATTAATACAAATTAATTTAAGGAAGGATAAAATAGAAAAATTTGCTCTTAATCCGTGTTACTATAAATACAATTATATGTTATTGTACGGACAAATACGTGTTACTATAAGGACAAGTAACACACAATTGACTTTTGAGTAACACATATTTGACCTTAAAGTAACACAGAAAAATGTGTTACTATATAAAAACAAGTGTATTACTGTATTAAGAAAGATGTGTTACTGTATAAATAAAACGTCATTATTGAGAGTGAATGAGATACCCACATTAAAAAAGACGAAGAACAATAATTGAAAACACGAAAAACACAACCATGTTGAATAATTTATCGATCCTTACAAATAAAAAGACATAATTATCAACAATTAATTGGAATAAATCTGTGTGTGGTATTATTGTTGATTTTTTCTAATTCAGAAATTTATTCAAAAAATAAATAATGATTTTTCTCTTTCGTGATTTGCAGATCAGATCTGAATTGATTTTTCTCTTTCGTGGTTAGCAGATCAGATCTGATTTTTTTTTTTAATGAAAGTTGTGTTGCATATTTGCGCAGAAGAAAAGAAAAGAAAGCGCAGAAGAGAAGGAGGGAGAAAGCGCAGAAGAGAAGAAGGAAGAAAACGCAAAAGAGAAAGGAAGGACAAGAAGCGACCGGGAAAAGGAGGAAGAAGAGCGACTGGTTATCGGATAAAAACATAACAATTAGTGAAATTGCACCATAAGACTATGGTGAAATATTGTATATAAGTTTTTGTCGGGTAATAATGATAAATAAATAAATATAATTACGTACTTGATTGGATTCCCATCTGAGCGGAGAATTGTTTATAGGCAAAAACAAGGCAATTATTTTTTTAAAATAATACTCCCTCCGTCCAATTTTATTATGCCCACTTCTCCGAACACGTGTTTTAATGAATATTGGTTAGTTTATTCATAAAGTAGATAAGTTGAGAATATGATAGGGTATTGTGGGGTCCATTTATAAATAAATGATTGTTTATAAATAAAGTGAATGACAAAGTGGATAAATAAGTGATTGTAGGAGGGTGGAGATAAAATAGTATGAATAATATTGTTTCAAAAAAGGATATGGGCATAATAAAATTGGACAACCAAAAAAGGAAAGTGGGAACAATGAAATTGAACGGAGGGAGTATATTTTTAAAATCTCCTCTAACAAATGTAACAAAATTAGAGATAGTCATAGACGCGGGTCAAACCCGTGCCTGTTGAAAAGACAAGTTTACACTCGCGCCTTTGAAACAATTTATACCGTTTTAATTAATAAATAAAAAATATTTGGTTATTTTAATAGAGGCGCACTTGGTAGACTCTAGACATGCTCAAACCGTAACCGGAAAATCGCCGGTTACGGTTCAAAAATCGAACCGTAACCGAAAAATGGCGGTTCAGTTACGGTTTGAAATTTTGACAAACCGCAAACCGCCGTCTTGGCGATTTTTTATTTAAATATATATATATATTTTTTTTAATTTTTTTAATACACAATTCTTGTATTTTTTATGTATAAATTTAAGTTATATAATTTTTATTCAATTATAGTAATGTATTTTCTAAAAAAAGAGTTAAAACGAATAAAATACGAACGAAAACGGAGTGAAAACGAGCAAAAATGGAGTGAAAACGAGCGAAAATGGAGTGAAAAGGAGCGAAAACGGAGATAATATTAAAAATTAAAAAAAAAAAGATAACCGGCGGTTTCTAACCGAATCGCCGGTTCAAAAACCGTAACTGTAACCGGCGGTTTCTAACCGTTGCGCATGTCTAGTAGACTCTATTAGAATGACATGACAGGTCACATTTCCTGATTTGACTTCACGCGTCCCCAGATTTGTTTCGTACTCTCCGTCTCGCTATAAAATTTTCCTTTTTTTTTTATTGTTTTGATTAAGAAATATAATTAAATAATAGGTGTAGTACAAGTGATGGGATGATGAGAGATAAAATAATAGATGAGTATGAGATGAAGTAGAATAAAATAATAGATAAAGTATAAGTGATGTGATTGAGAGAAAGAAAATCATATGCAAAAAGAAAAAAATGAAATGGGGAACTCATTGTGGGACATCTATAAAAAGAAAGTGTGAAACTTATAGTGAAACAAAGGGAGTATTATTTACCATACACATATTTCACAAAAACTTATATGCAATATTGCATACATGCAATATTGACCAATTAAGTCAATTTAACTAGAAATATTGACTTATTGAGTCAATTGGCTGAAAATATATGTTATTGGGTCACCATTCATTCATTTGAGTTAATTCTTAATATTTGTCAACTGACCCACTTGTGTTTTAATTTTAACCGAAATATTGAACTTGTTTATTTTACTCGTTTCTGTGATTTTTTTTATTTTATTGTCGAACGCGGGCTATTAAGTGTAGTAATTCAAATTGTAATATGTAGTAATAATACAAAGTATTTTATATAATAATAAAAAATCTTTTATTTAGTAACACGTTTTTTTCTAGTGTTTTTGTTGATGTAGTAACTCACATTATAATATGTAGTAACATATATTAGCGCATATAGTAAACACAATAATCATGTTGTAATACATATTGATTTATTGTAGGATGATGCAAAAATATTAGATCATTTGATAAAGTTACATATAATAACAAACATCTATTTAATGTATTAATTCAAACTGTAGTATGTAGTAACATATAGTTTTTTATGTAGTTAAACACATTATTACATGTACTAATAACACAAACTATTTTATATAATAATACAGATTCTTTTATGTAGTAAAATATTTTTTCTTTTTTTTGAATTACATTAAATACCCATCCATTTTCCCCTCCCCATGACTCGAACCTAGGATCTAAAGCCTAGGTAGTGGTGCTCTAACCACTTGAGCTATCAAACTTCGTCAGTAAAATATTTTTTCTAGTATTTTTGTTGATGTAGTAACTCACATTATTGCATGTAGTAAGTTATATTATTGCATGTACTAATACAAAATAACTTTGATCGATAATAATTATTAAAAAATATTCAAAAAAAATAGAAAATATTTAAAGATTAAGGTCGTCGTAAATTGCAGAAGACGATTAGGTAGAGTTTTTGTCAGTGGGTGTATTTATAAAAAATATGGGTGTGAATTGGACTGTCATGGGGTGTATTTATAAAGAACTTGGATATGAATTGGGTATATATATGCGCTCAAAAATAATTTTGCTAAAAAAATCTGCATACCTAACATATGTGCGTTTATGTACTATATATATATATATATAATTTAAAAAATAAAAATAAAACATGACATACCAAAAAATTTTAATTTATAAATTAATATAGTATTTTTAAAAATTAATTCGAATTGCATAATTATTATTTGAAAATGTTCTTGTGAAATTTAAGAAAGGAGGTATAATTTAATTTTTCGACAAAGAAAATTAAGAAAGTATAACTTAATATATTCTTAATTTTTAATTGAAAATTTCTGAAGATGCAGAATTAAATGGACTAGGTTATAAAGTAATTCTTTAATTTTTTCAATTGAATAAGTTATACTATAACTCCTACTAACTATCTTTAATACATTAAAAAATTACTAAATAAAACATATAGGTCTCTCTATCTTCACAACAATTTAAATAAAATAATAAGAACCTGAAATTTTTCATGTATTGAATTTTTTTGAGAAATTCACAAACATAAATGTCACAATTAGTTACATAAACTTAAAAAATTCATACTTTCTCAGTCTTGAAATTACTTTCACACTTTCCTTTTTAAGACGTCCCACAATTAATTTCACACCTTTAAAATGAAAAATCTTTTATATACTCCACTCTCACAATATTCTCAAATTTACACAAATGTCATTACTTTTTCTCTAAAGGGAAATTTTCAAAATAAGTCCTGTAACTTTTAAATCCTTTAAGTTTTCTCTAAAGGTTGATTTCATTTTAAATCCTTTAAGTTTTCACTTTTCCAATTTACGTTCTAATATGTCCAATTTATGTCCGGTAACTTAGGTCAGTTTCACTTTAAATCCTTTAAGTTTTCACCTTTTCAAAATACATCCTAAAGTGTCCAATTTGCATCCTAAGTTACAGGACGTATTTTGAAATAATGAAAAGTTAAAGGATTTAAAATGAAAGCGACCTAAGTTATATGATGTAAATTGGACAAAAAAGATGTAAATTGGACACCTTAGGATGTATTTTGAAAAAGCGAAAACTTAAAGAATTTAAAATGGAATCAACATAAGTTACGGGACTTAATTTGAAATTTCCCCCTTTTTCTCTACACATACACAAAAATTAACTAATTTCCTTAATTTATACGTAAAATTTTACAAAATTACCGCTCAAAATCCTTACTAACTTCACTTTTCTTATTTCACGTGTCATTTCACATGTGAAAATAATGATAGGACAGAGGGAGTATCTTTTAAGATATACATATATAATACATAAAAAAAATGCAAAAACTTTTATGCAAATGTGTTAGGTGTAAATAGGTGTAAAATTTCCATTTAGAGGTTTTAGGGTTATTTTACCCGCTTCATTTTTTATTTGGATATCTCTCCATTCAGTGATGGAGCCAGAAATTTAGGGTTGGAGGCCCCGATTAACATAACTATAAAAACGTAATAGACAAAAGTTTTAGGTTCACACAAGTCATAAGTGTTACTTAAAATAATAATCTTACTCCCCAAGGAGTTGACCTAGTGGTGTAGGCTTAGGAGTGTGTTCCTCTCTAGGTCTCAGGTTCGAAACCCTAAGGTGCAAATAATTTCTATGGACCCATGTCATATAATGTTATGTAGAAAATAAAATACACGATCTACCTTGCCAGCACCAGTTTCCCTTAGACCACTTTTCACCTCCCGCTTTTCACCTTCTGCTCCGTCACCGGCAGCCTCAACGGCGGCGGCGACTGTGCCGTGTGTTTATCCAAGTTCGAGCAGCACGATCAGCGGCAACGGCGACTTAGGCAGCGTCTCCACTTCTGAAACCAGGTTTTCTGTCACCTCTTTATCTTTCTTCTCGTCCTCCATCTCTCCATCCCTCAAACGACGGCGCTTGTGCTAGCGTAAGCGATGGACGACACGACTCATTGTGAATTTTGGAGCAATTATTTCACCTCTTATTTCACCGTCGAATTTGAGGTGTCGGCGGCGGTGGAGGGGTAGGCGGTGGCTGAGGTGCTGTTGCCCCTTTCTTCCTAATCGGGTATTCAAATTTTGATGGAGATGAACTATTGGATCTAAAAGATCTAGATTTCATCAGAATTTTTATGATTTTTTACTGTTTGTGTTTGTGTGTTTATTTATTGATCTATTAATGCTTTCAAATTGATCATTATAGTAGTTGATGTGTATGATTGCTATGTCAATGCTTGAATAAATTGAGGGATGATTAGTGGTTATTATTTACTAATGCAATAGACTTTGTTTTTTCTACACTTGTGATTGATTTTGGATGGTAAAAAGCACGACTCTTAGAATAGTTTACAGAGTCAACTAAGAGCATCCACAGTGCGGGTTAGAATTTTTGGGTTTTACGTTTGACACATGTGTGCCACATATGTGCCACCTTAAAAGTTTCTTACTTGTACCTCAAAAAACTTCTACCTCCCCAATGCATTCTACCAAAAAAAAAAAAAATGCAAATAAAAAAGTGTTGGGACCACATTAAAGCCCACTCCCGCAAGTGTGTTACACTCTCCAACTTGTTCTCCTATTTTTCTCATTTGTTGTTCAATCTCCCTCTATCTCACTCTCTTTTTTTCCCTAATTTTTACTTTTACTTGGGTAGAAGTTCTCCTACCCAATTCCTCCTCTCTCCTCTACATCATCTTCCCCCAACCCCTTCTACCCTTCATTTGAGTTAGGAGTAGAAATCCACATGAGACTTCTACCCCCCATTGTGGATGCTCTAATGGATGCAAATACCATACTGGGTAACAACTTAAATCTTGACTATTTAATTAATTCTTTTTTGCTAGAATTTCATTGTCTTAATATGTATCTATTATTATGGTTATCATTCAATTAGGACTTGTTGGCAGGCTTAAAGAAAGTTGTGAACCTGTGTGCCAAGAAGATTGGCCATGAAGCTTTGACATAGAAATTCATGTTTGATTGATTTTTGTGTTATTCTCAATGCTTTGAATTGAGGTTTCTTCTTATCAGTAGACGAAATATTTGAACCCGTTAAGAGTCTAAGATGGTTTGTTATTAAGAGTTTGGGATGGTTTGTTATTAAGAGTTTGGGATGGTTTTTAAATTTCTTCTAAATAGTATCATGTTACTGGAACCCGTCAAAAGTTTGGGATGGTTTGTTGTTAAGTGTCTCAGATGATTTCTGAATTTCTTCTAAACAGTATCATGTTACAAGGTAAACAGTATTACATGTTGAATGTAATACTGTCAAGTGTAATAACATAATACTGTTAAGTGTGATAGTGTAGTACTATCTCATATGAATTGTTATACTAATATATATATTTAAGATAGGTAGAGAGAAGAGTTTAAGAGCTTCTGTTTCTAATTTACAGAAAAATTATAGGTAGGGCTTTTGATGTGCATTAATGTTCACATTTGTATAAAAGGGCATTAGTGATCTTATTTTACACTAATTTTACACTAGTAAGTTTCAGAATAGGGCATTAGTGTTCATATTTGCATAAAAGGCATCAGTGGTCTTATTTGCAAGTCAAACGGACGTGAACTACACTTTCAGATTAAAATAATAAAAATTTCCACTTTTTAATTCCTTTAAGATGATCCTTCTTTATTGTTCGTACTCTTTACTTAAGGGAGAAGTTATGTAAGTTGTTGGAGATACATGCTTGAATAGCTAGAATTTTTTTTTTTTAATATAGTCAAGAGCTATCATTAGCGATAATATATGTAATACTATATTTGATAAACAGTATCATGTTACAAGGTAAACAATATTACATGTTGAATGTATTACTGGCAAGTGTAAAAGCATAATACTGTTAAGTGTGATAGTGTAGTACTATCTCATATGAATTGTTACACTATTATATATTTAAGAGAGGTAGAGAGAAGAATTTAAGAGCTTCTACTTTTTTTTACTTTTTTGAACTTCTAATTTGCAGAAGAATTACCGCTAGGGCTTTTGATATACATTAATGTGCAATACTGTCTCGTTTTTTGTATGATACTGTCTTATTTTTTTGTATGATACTGCCATTAATATATTGTTATGTTTTAATATGTGTTAATGTCTTTGATATTTTGTTTGTTATTTGTTCAAATTGTTATGTGTAATTGTATGATATTGTTAAGTGTAATTGCGTAATACTGTTAAGTAATGTCGTTATATTGTATGCTTTTCAAGTGTGATACTAATAAAAGTAGGTTCAACCGTCAACCGTGATGGAAAAAATGTGAAAGAGGAATAATATGATGACAAAGTAGAATGTGGTTAGAGAAGAAGATAATGATGATCCAGTGATAATTTAGTTTTTCACTTTATAATACTAACAAGTGCAATAATGTAATATTGTCAAGTGTAATTGTGTAATACTGTATACATATAAATTATGATAGTGTGTTTGTATTTTGTATGTTAAATTATGTGAATTTTAAATTAAAAAAAGTGATGAAAAGTTCGTTAGAGTTACACTTAAATAATTTGTAATTTAATTATGTGATTTTTAAATGAAAAAAAAATGATGAAATACTCATTAGAGTGTAAGGTAATATATTAAATGATTAATAATACTTATATAATTTGGAATTAAATTATGTGAATTTTAAATGAAAAAAAAATCGATGAAATACTCATTAGAGTGTATGGTAATATATTAAATGATTAATAATACTTACATAATTTGGAATTAAATTATGTGAATTTTAAATTTAAAAAAATGATGAAATGCTCGGTGAAAAAATTAAATAATTTAGAATTAAATTATGTGAATTTTAAAGAAATGTTTGTTAGAGTGTGTGATAATGACATTTAATAATTAATAATACTTAAATAATTTGAAATTAAATTATGTGAATTTGCTTTTCAAGTGTGATACTAATAAAAGTAGGTTCAACCGTCAACCGTGATGGAAAAAATGTGAAAGAGGAATAATATGATGACAAAGTAGAATGTGGTTAGAGAAGAAGATAATGATGATCCAGTGATAATTTAGTTTTTCACTTTATAATACTAACAAGTGCAATAATGTAATATTGTCAAGTGTAATTGTGTAATACTGTATACATATAAATTATGATAGTGTGTTTGTATTTTGTATGTTAAATTATGTGAATTTTAAATTAAAAAAAGTGATGAAAAGTTCGTTAGAGTTACACTTAAATAATTTGTAATTTAATTATGTGATTTTTAAATGAAAAAAAAATGATGAAATACTCATTAGAGTGTAAGGTAATATATTAAATGATTAATAATACTTATATAATTTGGAATTAAATTATGTGAATTAGGATCCACCAGTGCAAAGTCATGAAAACAAAAAGAATCATTTGATCATACATGATGGGCCGATTACAAGGGCAAGAGCTAAGAAGATAAATGAGGCTTTGATGAGCTTAGTTGCTGAAATAAGAGAAAATGTGCAAGACAAGCTCGAAGAAGGCCTAGTAGTGAATGTTATTGGGCTGGACTACGAATAAAGAGATGTCATGAAGCTAATTTGGGCTAAAAGACATAATTCTAAGTGCACGGGCCTTAAAAAAACGTGGCACACATGAAGCCCATCAGAATTATTGTTTTATTTTTATTATTATTAGTTATTTAGATTATTTACATTTTCTAGGAAATTCAAAGAGTTTGGAGTTACATTTTTGCTTTGAATTGAATCTTTAGTGGCCTTTTAAGACCATAGGTGTAGGTTATGAATGTATTTACTCTTAGGAGTTACTTTCTAGCCTATAAATAGGCCTTGTATTCCTTTGGGAAGGGACACCAAGTTGAATACGAAATTACAAGTTTTTGTTTGCTTATTCTCTTTTGTGAGGTTAATTTATTTGAGAACTTATTAAGAATCTTGAGCAAGATCTTGTGGCGTTCAATCATACCAAGGTTCTTGGCTCTTCTATAGCCAACGGGTCAAGGTTTTTATGCTCTAAGTAAGATCAATTCAAATCTCGATTTTGGAAGATCCGCTGCTTAATTTATACGTTGGGTTCTTAGATCATTATATCTAATGGGTCCTTCGTCTCTATCCACATCAGTTTGGTATCAGAGCAATTTGATATTGATCTGATTTTATTTTATCGTTGTTTATAGTATTTAGTTTAAAAAAAAAAAAAAAAAAAAAAACGTCCAAAAAAAAAAAAAAGAGTTGAATATCTTGCTGTTGTTTTTTTCTTCATATCTAGAGAAGCAAGTCCAAAAAAAAAAAAGGACGAGAATAGTTATAATATTTGTTTTACATAATTGTTTCCTCTTCATATTACAGTTTCAAGAATTCCTTGTTCCCTACATCTATAGGACTAAGGGATTATTGAGTGTTACTGGAAATTGTTCAAACTTGATTTTTGTTCTCAAATTTTGAGTGGTAAAAGGCTAGAGTGGTGAGATTATTAGAGGGGAGGTAAAAGCCAAAAGAGTGATACAAGAGTGAATTGTGAGGATTATTATTATTATTTTTTATTTTTATTTTTTGAGTGAAACACGAGTGATTTGTGAGAAATTATATAATATGGCAGAAACACCTAATGAACTTTTGGTGGTAAGAAGAGCTCTAAACATGCAAGCAAAGGTGGAAGAAGCGGAACAACAAAGAGAAAATATCTTTCACACAAGGTGCTGTGTTCGAGAAAAGGTATGCATGTTAATTATTGATAGTGGAAGTTGTACTAATGTTGCTAGTATGGAAATGGTGGAAAAATTGGGTTTAATTACGTCGAAGCATCCTAAACCATATAAGCTTCAATGGCTTAATGAATGTGGAGAAATTCGAGTAACTAAACAAGTTTTGGTGCCGTTCTCTATTGGAAAGTACAACGATGAAGTTCTATGTGATGTGGTACCAATGCATGCAAGTCATATTATTTTGGGAAGACCATGGCAATTTGATAGGCGAGTAGTGTATGATGGGTATCATAATACATTCACATTAAAGCATCAAAATAAGAAAATCATGCTTGTCTCTTTAACTCCACAACAGGTTCTTGAGGATCAAAAAAAAATGTCTCAATCAAGAAGAGCACATGAGATTGAGGAAAAAAAAGATGAGAGTGACCAAAAAAAAGATGACAAAAAAAAGAGTGGAGGAAAAAATAAGAGGGCTGATTTGAGTGTTTCCGAGGGAGAAAAAAAAGTGGATGGAAGTGAGGACAAAAAAAGAGAGAATTTCTTTGCAAGAGGGAGTGAAATAAAGAGAGCTTTTGTTGAAAAAATGAGTGTATTGGTGTTGGTACATAAGGAAACTTTTTTAAGCACTCACGAATTAACATCTTCTTTGCCTAGTTCTTTTGTGTCTCTTTTGCAGGATTATGAAGATGTCTTTCCGGAGGAGAAACCTAATGGTTTACCACCATTAAGGGGCATCGAACATCAGATTGATTTCGTTCCGGGTGCAACACTTCCAAATCGACCAGCTTATAGAGCTAACCCGGAGGAAACAAAAGAAATCCAAAGGCAAGTAGAGGAGTTGATGACTAATGGAAAGGTTCAAGAAAGCTTGAGTCCGTGTGCTGTACCGGTGATTCTAGTACCAAAGAAGGATGGAACGTGGAGGATGTGCACAGATTGTCGCGCCGTCAACAAAATCACGGTAAAGTATCGCTATCCTATCCCTAGGCTAGATGATATGCTTGATGAATTGCATGGGGTTGTGTTATTTTCTAAAATTGATTTGAAAAGTGGTTATCATCAAATAAGGATCAAAGAAGGAGATGAATGGAAAACTGCTTTCAAAACAAAACATGGTTTATATGAGTGGTTGGTAATGCCGTTTGGCTTAACTAATGCACCAAGTACTTTCATGCGATTAATGAACCATGTTTTGCGTGATTTTATTGGAAAATTCGTGGTTGTGTACTTTGATGATATCCTTATCTATAGCAAAAGTATGGAAGAACATCTTAGTCATGTGCATAAAGTGTTAGAAGCTTTAAGAAAAGAATCTTTGTATGCTAATCTTAAGAAGTGTTCATTTTGCATGGATAAAGTTGTTTTTCTTGGTTTTGTGATAAGTGCTAATGGGATTGAAATGGAAAGGGATAAAGTCAAGGCTATTCTAGATTGGCCAGTTCCTACTAATATTGCTCAAGTAAGAAGTTTTCATGGTCTTGCTAGTTTCTATCGACGATTTGTTAGAGATTTTAGCACCATTGCCGCACCACTAAATGAAATTGTAAAAAAAGAAGTTGGTTTTCATTGGGGAGAAAAGCAAGAGCATGCATTTAATCTTTTGAAAGAAAAACTCACTACTGCTCCAATTCTTGCATTACCTGACTTTAATAAAAGCTTTGAACTTGAATGTGATGCATCTGGAGTAGGTATAGGTGCTGTTTTAATGCAGGATGGAAAGCCGATTGCTTACTCAAGTGAGAAGTTGAAGGGAGCTCAATTGAACTATCCAACTTACGACAAGGAGTTGTATGCTTTGGTGAGGGCATTAGAAACATGGCAACATTACTTGTGGTCTCGAGAATTTGTTATCCATACGGATCATGAATCTCTCAAATACCTTAAGGGACAAGGTAAGCTTAGTAAGAGGCATGCTAAGTGGGTAGAATTCATTGAATCTTTTCCATATGTAATTAAGTACAAAAAGGGGAAAGAGAACATTGTGGCTGATGCATTATCTAGAAGGTATACTTTGATCACTACTTTGAGCTCTAAGCTAAGAGGTTTTGAATCTATCAAGGAAATGTATGTTGATGATTCTGATTTTGCATCCATTTATTTGGCTTGTGAGCATGCTGCATTTGAGAAATTCTATAGGCATGAGGGATATTTATTTCGTGAAAATAAATTATGCATTCCTAAATGTTCTATGCGTGAGTTTCTTGTTAGGGAAGCACATGGGGGAGGTCTAATGGGACATTTTGGAGTACATAAAACTTTGGGTATCTTGTGTGATCATTTCTATTGGCCAAAAATGTGTGTTGATGTTGAAAGAATTTGTGAACGATGCATAACTTGTAAGCAGGCTAAGTCAAGAGCTCACCCGCATGGATTGTACACGCCATTACCTATACCGAATGAACCTTGGGTAGACATATCCATGGACTTTGTTTTGGGTTTGCCAAAATCAAGGAAAGGTAAAGATTCTGTTTTTGTGGTGGTTGATAGATTTTCAAAAATGGCACATTTCATTCCATGTAATAAGACTAATGATGCAACTCATATTGCTGATTTATTCTTTAAGGAAATTGTTCGTTTGCATGGAATTCCAAAAACCATTGTGAGTGATAGAGATGTAAAATTTTTAAGTCACTTTTGGCGTGTTTTGTGGAATAAATTGGGTACAAAACTTCTGTTTTCTACTACTTGTCATCCTCAAACGGATGGACAAACTGAAGTCGTTAATAGAACTTTGTCTCAATTACTTAGAGTTTTGATTCAAAAGAACTTAAAAAATTGGGAAGACTGTTTGTCGTTTGCTGAATTTGCTTATAATAGAAGTGTTCATTCTGCTACTAATCATTCTCCTTTTGAGGTTGTTTATGGATTTAATCCAATAACTCCACTTGATCTAGTACCAATTCCCATTGAAGAACGTGCGAGTCTAGATGGAAAAGCAAAAGCCGAGATGATTAAAAAGTTGCATGAAAGAGTGAAACTCAATATTGAGAAAAGAACTGAGCAATATGTCAAGCAAGCTAACAAAGGTCGTAAACGAGTCATCTTTGAGCCCGGTGATTGGTTATGGTTACACTTGAGGAAGGAGAGATTTCCAAGCAAGAGAAAGTCAAAATTACAGCCAAGAGGAGATGGTCCATTTCAAGTGATTGCACGAGTCAATGACAATGCATACAAACTTGACCTTCCTGGTGAGTATAATGTAAGTGCAACTTTCAATGTTACTGATCTTTCTCCCTATTCTGATGATGTAGATTCGAGGACGAATCCTTTTGAAGAAGAAGGGAATGATGAGGATCCACCAGTGCAAAGTCATGAAAACAAAAAGAATCCTTTGATCATACATGATGGGCCGATTACAAGGGCAAGAGCTAAGAAGATAAATGAGGCTTTGATGAGCTTAGTTGCTGAAATAAGAGAAAATGTGCAAGACAAGCTCGAAGAAGGCCTAGTAGTGAATGTTATTGGGCTGGACTACGAATAAAGAGATGTCATGAAGCTAATTTGGGCTAAAAGACATAATTCTAAGTGCACGGGCCTTAAAAAAACGTGGCACACATGAAGCCCATCAGAATTATTGTTTTATTTTTATTATTATTAGTTATTTAGATTATTTACATTTTCTAGGAAATTCAAAGAGTTTGGAGTTACATTTTTGCTTTGAATTGAATCTTTAGTGGCCTTTTAAGACCATAGGTGTAGGTTATGAATGTATTTACTCTTAGGAGTTACTTTCTAGCCTATAAATAGGCCTTGTATTCCTTTGGGAAGGGACACCAAGTTGAATACGAAATTACAAGTTTTTGTTTGCTTATTCTCTTTTGTGAGGTTAATTTATTTGAGAACTTATCAAGAATCTTGAGCAAGATCTTGTGGCGTTCAATCATACCAAGGTTCTTGGCTCTTCTATAGCCAACGGGTCAAGGTTTTTATGCTCTAAGTAAGATCAATTCAAATCTCGATTTTGGAAGATCCGCTGCTTAATTTATACGTTGGGTTCTTAGATCATTATATCTAATGGGTCCTTCGTCTCTATCCACATCAAAAAATGTGAAAGAGGAATAATATGATGACAAAGTAGAATGTGGTTAGAGAAGAAGATAATGATGATCCAGTGATAATTTAGTTTTTCACTTTATAATACTAACAAGTGCAATAATGTAATATTGTCAAGTGTAATTGTGTAATACTGTATACATATAAATTATGATAGTGTGTTTGTATTTTGTATGTTAAATTATGTGAATTTTAAATTAAAAAAAGTGATGAAAAGTTCGTTAGAGTTACACTTAAATAATTTGTAATTTAATTATGTGATTTTTAAATGAAAGAAAAAATGATGAAATACTCATTAGAGTGTAAGGTAATATATTAAATGATTAATAATACTTATATAATTTGGAATTAAATTATGTGAATTTTAAATGAAAAAAAAATCGATGAAATACTCATTAGAGTGTATGGTAATATATTAAATGATTAATAATACTTACATAATTTGGAATTAAATTATGTGAATTTTAAATTTAAAAAAATGATGAAATGCTCGGTGAAAAAATTAAATAATTTAGAATTAAATTATGTGAATTTTAAAGAAATGTTTGTTAGAGTGTGTGATAATGACATTTAATAATTAATAATACTTAAATAATTTGAAATTAAATTATGTGAATTTGAAATTAAAAAAAAATGATGAAATTGAAAAAATAATTAATAATACTTAAATAATTTGAAATTAAATTGTGTGAATTTTAAATTTAAAAAAAAATGATGAAATGCAATGGTTGGGGATTGAACCAATTTATTTTGAGTAAAACAATAAGCTTTTCCAGTACTTGACCAATTTCACAGAATTTAAGAGTAATTGATATTTGTACTATATCATTTGAAATCGTTCAATGGTGTATAATGGGCATAATGCAGTGGAGATAGGGGAGGCGATAGGATTTTACGAGGCTCTCTCTTGGCTAAAGAGCTTGGGTCTTGGAGATTGTATGGTGGAAGGAGACGTAAAGTTGGTCGTTGACGCGATCAACTCTATGGACGATATCGATTCTTGCTATGGTGACTATGTTATGGCTTGTAAAAACCTGGTAACACAGCTCACGAATGTAACGATTCATTTTGTTAACCGTAAGGGCAACACCCTAGCCCATGTTATGGCTAGAGACGCCCGTCGTTTCGATAATAATCACACATGGATAGACCCACCGAACTTTGTGGATGGGCTACCTAATTCTTCTTGCAATTGCAATAATAGAAGCTAAGCTCGTTAAGCTTAAAAAAAAAAAGAGTAATTGATATTTGTACTATATATTCATGTTTCCAGGGACCCGCCCAAACCGGGTTGACCCGCATTAACAGGGTTGACTCGCAATTTATTAAATTGAAATATGTTTTAAAATATTTTACACCTATTTACACCTAAACTATTTTCAGACAATTCATCCAAAAAAAAAAAAAATTGTACATATATATATCTCAAATTATATTGTAGGCAATTTTATTTATTTGGAAACAGAAAATAATAACAAAATTAAGAAGATAATTTTTTTTTTTAAATTAAGAGAAGCAGTAAAAATAAAATCTAAAAAAAGAAGCATATATTTTTTAAAAAATTTACAAGAATCGAAAATAAGAGATGAAATAGAAAATGGAGATAAACTATTTTTTAAAAATCTTAATACTCTATATTTGTGATAATA
Organism: Galeopsis tetrahit; assembly: GCA_963675135.1. NCBI lineage: Eukaryota > Viridiplantae > Streptophyta > Magnoliopsida > Lamiales > Lamiaceae > Galeopsis > Galeopsis tetrahit. Next base: position 41,198,287 of record OY776122.1, read on the forward strand.
CAATGGGACACTTGACACAATTTCACCACTCTATCACAATCTCTCTTCTCCCCAAAATCGTCTATTTCAAAATTTCTGCATTCTTAGAATGACATTCTTCTTAAAATCTTAATGTTATCTTAATACCGTTCTAGCAACCGCGGTAAGACGGAGGAGGGTGGGAGAAGTCCTCTTCGGAATGTCTGGGCGTAAAGGGCACCCAACTGACTAGCTGATATAGTAATTAATAGGTTTGTTATCTTTATCTGCTACTCACACTAGCACTCTAAATCAAATCACATCTTATTTGCATCAGACGATAGAGCAGCATATAACTCTTTTGATCGTCTCATCTGATTAGCACGATAAAAAAATTTTAAAATATAGAAAGTCTATTCACCCCCCCCCTCCCCTCTAAACTTTCTCACCATCGATGCTCATTTAGGGACCAACAAATAGGGTCAATGAACTTATTGATTTGCTTGTCAGTTAGCTCTGGTAGAGGTTCCTCATCTTCTACTTCATCTTCAATCCCTTCCTCTGGAGTTAGCTCTGGTTTCTTCTTCTTCTTTTGAAGAGTTTTCCTTCTCTTGAAAGTTGTATCCAGAGGAACAACTTGCTTCCTTTTCTTCTCCTTCAGACGTTGTTCCTCTTCTGTTTTAACACTTCTTTTTAAAGCAATATGAACATTGTCTTCAGGGTCTTCTTCTTGAATAGAGGGGAGAGCTAACATAAGCTGTTTCTCATTAGCAGCAGATTTAGCAAGTACAAATTCTTCAACTCTTGCTAAATCCTCATTTGATATATGATGTACTGGGGGAATTGGAACAATTCCCCCTTGATTGGTGAGGGTCTTCATCTGAATAGCTTGAGCTTTCATCTGCTTTCTTCATTTCATTTGAGAACTTAACTTTGACCTGTTCTTCCCCCTTTTTGGCGTCATCAATAAGGGAAGTGAGTGTTTGAGTAAGTTCCTTGAATTGATCTGGAAGGGCAAAGGTAGCATTGTTAGTACCGCAATTACAATTCTCTCAAGTCTTTCAGTAGCTGAGGCAGCAGCTTCTGATGTTATCTTTGGCACATCTAAAACAACAGGCAAAGTGTTCAACCTATTCTCAAGTTTAAAGATCAACTACTCCAGGTTGGATTCTTTCATTTTCAGCTTCTCCTGCTAAGATTCATGTGCGAGGCTAAGGTCCTTCGACCGATCTAACTGCTTCAACAGATCCTCTCTTTGAGCAGCCATTATCTTCTCAAATTCAGCAAACTTGCTTAGAAGATGTTGAGTAGATGTATGCTCTCTCTATTGACTTCTCTTCAACTCGTCCTCCTTGTTGTCATCCAGTTGCTTCATTAAAGCAGTTTTGCTTTCGTGATCCAAGGTAGCAATAGCTTTGACAGTGCATTGAGCGTTCTTCTGAATGAAGTCATCTACCTTAGACAAGATAGCATTTGAGAGGTCGTTCTCAAAATATCTATTCATGTTAAGTCTAACAAAATCATAGATAATTTTGTCATCTGACTCTTCTTGTCGTTTGATGTGAAGGTAGGAATCCTTAATGTGAGGTGTTATGTCCTCAAATATCTTCTTAGAGAGATCTACAATCAGTTGAGTGATGAGAGGAAGATTTATTTCCTCATTCCGTCGTCTCCTCCATCATCTAAGATAACAAGCCTAGAAGGGCCAACTGGTGCAAGAGTCTTCATTTTGGTACCAGCTAGTTCTCTCAGAGCTTCTTGAAATTCAGCTCTCTTTTCTTCAGCAGTTCTTCGAACGTAGACTGCATTATGTCGATCAGCATCACTCTCATTGAGGATAATTTCCTCTTCTCCTTCCTCAATGTTTAACTTCTCCTCATCTCTAGGAGCTGGGTGTTCAAGGCTTTTGGATCCCTGAATCTCTGAGACCGGAGGTTGTGAAAATTTAGGTGTTACAATTTCTTGTAACTGATCAACTTGAACATTGGACGTTACATCAGCTGATGTTATGATCGTCTCCATCACCAGATCACATACAACTTTTAGTACTAATTCCACCGAGCCTAAGGGCTCATCTTGAGCAAGGACATCAGCTGTTTGCACAACTTTTGTCTCTAGCTCAACTGATTTCTCAACTTCATTACCAGACTGTTTAGGTGAACTCCAACCTAAATCTGTTGCAGGGTCCGCTGAACCTCCATCAGCTTTCCCTCCGACATGATCCTGTGAAGGATGTTCGTCGTCGGTTGTATCTTTATCAGCTCCGGACTCGGGTCCATTGTCGATGTTATCCTTCACTTCCTCAACAGTCTCTTGAGCTTGTGGTTTCAAAAGCTGTCCAAGCTTTCTAGCAACAAGTTCTGAGAGTGAGTTATTAGAATGAAGGGCAAAAACACTATCGATTTCAGCAGATTCCAACTACTCCAACTCCCAATCACAGAAGTTGTCTTCTCCTCATTTCTCTTGGATTGCAGTAGTTAATCGATGAATACTACCGCCTCTGAGGTCTCTCTATGACCAGATACGAAGAATTTGCTCAAGAAGGTCTTCGTGGGCCATCAACTCTAGAAAGCCAGCTTCGAGCATTGCATGGGTTTTCATGCGCAAATATTGCTCGGTGACTCCGATGGGGTAGGATGTCAGAGATGGGTTATAAGGTTTGGGAATAAATGAGGTTGTGTTTGTTGTCTCGACTAGGTCTGGTCGAGCAACGTCTGTTGTGGTTTCAATATGAGAAGGGGATGGGGAGTTAGAAAGTTGAGCATAGGTTTCAGCAAAATTTGCTACAACTTCTATGGGATCAATGGGAATTCCGACAGAAAGTTAATTCCGTCGGCATTTCACCCGCCCAATATTCCGACGGAAAATATATTCCGTCGGCATTTGGCGGTTTTTTTTTTTTTTTTTATTAATTCAATTTTTTGTATATATAGCACACACAAAGCAACACAAAGCTCACACCATATTCGATTTTTTCTATTTTGCAAAGAAATATCATGTCTTCTTCATCTTCTATTCGATTTCAGATCAATGGACGGATCATTAGATAGAATTTCTACTAATGGTAAGGTTTCAGAAACTAGAATAGGTTCAACATTTATGATATATGTTGAGGGTTGGTTTATTTGGTCAACTGTATGAGTATCAGCTGATGGCTCGGTTTCTGTTTATCTTGACGCATGTAAGTATTTTAGTTGAGGAGGTAGAGAAAAGATAGAAGGGATATCAATTGATGGTTGGGAGATTTTGGGAGATAGTGATTTAGATTTGGGTAAGGGTTGGGAGGAAAGGGGTACAATGTCTAAAGGAATACACGAAGAATCTAAAGTTAATTTTCGACTAACCTTAGACCAGGTTTTGGTTGGCTTGGGTGGAATGAGAGATGATGGTGGTTCAGGCTCTGGTGCCTTGGCTGGTGCTGCTTTGATTTCCTCATCTGATGTCGTGACTTCAGACGATGTAGAGTTGGTTGGTGCAACTTTGATTTCCTCATCTGATGTCGTGGCTTCAGACAATGTAGAGTTAGCTGGTGCAGCAGAAGCAGATCGAACCACCTTGGATTTCAACTTTGGCTTCTTAGGATGAGCCTCTGCTGTAGGAAGTTCCTCAACCTTCCTCTTCTAGGCAACTTTGGCTTTGTTGGCCTTCTCAACAGTTAACATCCACTTGGAGTGGAATGTCTTGCTCTTTCCCCAGTTCTTATTTCCAGGAAGAAGATGAACCAAGAGCATGCTAATCTTGGTGTAATATCATAGCTTCGAATCTGGCTAAAAATGAACATTAGCCCCTTGAGTGATCTTGGCCGCCTCCTGAGCATACCTTGACAAAAAGTATCTCGGGCCAATTGATCTTTGCCTTATCACAGATCGCCATCATGACCCTGATCTTGGGCAAAGTGGCACCATCCAAGCTAGAATGATGTCCCATTAGAACCTTGCTTGCAATATCGAACGAATGTCGATATTTCTCCTTGATCATTGGCTTTTTCAAACTGCCAATAGCTAAGTCTACAAATTTCTCCTCCAGAAATTCTTGTAGAGCACTTGCCTCCTTTCCATTCTTGTACTCCTCTGGGTTGGAAGCCCTGCATCCTTCAATCCGAACAGGGTATCCAAAATCTCAAAGTAGATTTTGATTCTATTCTTTCCAATGAATGATGTGAGGCCACCATCGGTTCTCTCAGCAAGATAGATGTAGAAGCTAGCCACATCTTCTTCTAAGATCTGTTTTGGTGCCGATCCTAAATACTTCCTCCAACCTGCGTTAGTTAGAATCTTTGTAGTCCAAGTTTGAGAAGGATCATGGGGGCCTTCAAACCATACACAGCCTTTAGATACAAGGAGCTCCTTCTCGATCCACAAGAGAGGGTTGAATATTTCTGGTGTAATGACTGCCTCCTCTTGGTGTGATGATTGTTTTGCCATTGATGAATGTATGAAGGTTTGAAGATATGAAGGTTATAGAAAGTAAGAGCTCGAGAATTTTAACTGCGTAAAAAACCAGAAAATTTCATAAGTGTGCCTTTTATATGATGTAAAAATGTGAATGAATGGTTTGGATGAAAGGTAAAAGTTAAATGAAATGCTAAGATTAAATCATGAATTTTATATATAAGAGCTGTAAAACAGAAAGCCCTTTAGTCTGCTGGCGGATTTCAGAAGAAAACAAAATTGCATTTTATTATGAAAATATTTCTATTTTGGGTCCGCATTTAATGAGGTCGCACACGATTGGTCAGTTTAAAAAGGTTGTGCCAGTCATGCGCGGGAATTAAGAAAAGTGTACTCATTACCAAAACAAGAAACATTTTATGCAAGTCTTATGTAATTCAATTTTGAAAGAATGAATTAAATGAAAACAGACTTTGAATGCTTAATGAATTCAATGAAAATGAATTAGTTTTAATGAAAACGGATTCTCAATCATTAGCAGTAAAATTAAATGAGTTAGGTATATAGAAATATTATCTGGTATCAGCTGTGTACTATGAACAACTGATGTTTTAGTCATCTGATTAATGACCTATACCACTTGTTTTGACTTTTGTTCTTTAAAACACCTTCTGGTGAATTCCCCTTCAGATGATAGCCACTTGTTATCTTTTTACTGAACACTCGATGTGAGTATCAAATGAGTTCTCCCTTCAGCTGATAGTACCTCTTTCAGTTGTAGTACGTGATCTCTTTTTTTTTTTTCCTTATGTAAGCTGATGCAATATCAACTGTTTGTATCCTGAAACACTTAATAAACTTATTAGTAGATTTCTAGTAGGTAACTTATTCTAAGAATCTAAATTTACACAAAAATATATATTGTATATACATATTTACAAAAGCATTTGAGTTTTTAAGTTAAGGATCTTTAAGAATTTCTTAGAAATTCCCCCTAAATTAGACAACTGTATAAAATTTCCCTCAACTTTAATCAACTTCTTCATTCGGAATCGACATACCTGATAGACGAGTGTGTCAATTTAACTCATTTAATTTCATCATCTGGTCTAAATCTTATCTAATATCTCCTAAGTCTCAGCTGGTATCTTCTCAGTTGATGGCTTAGAGATGTTTAACTTCCTAAATGTTTAACTTCTCCTCAGCTCTAGGAGCTGGCTGTTCAAGGCTCTTGGATCCTTGAATCTCTGAGACCGGAGGTTGTGAGATGCCAAGCCCCACATCAAAGACAATGACCTAGATTTTAGGGTTGCTGCAAGCTCAGATGGATTCAATATCCATCTGGTTTGTCAATCAACCAGCTAATTCTCTAGACACCAATATTAATGATATAGGGTGGTTTAGAGCAATTCAAAGCTTGCAAGTTGAAACATCATTAGTTTTGATGATCTTGTTAAGAATGTTTGTCTTTCTTATGAGAATCTAACAAACATCACTTCACTTCTGATATCTCCAGGTCTTGTCACCAAAAACCTTCCCCGATTGACAGAACGTTCCGCTACTGACACTTGAAAAAGCAGCTTTCAAGGTCTCGTCGCTTCGGTGAATAATGTTTTCCTAAGTCTATATGGGTGCATGGTGGAGATAATGAAATGTAAGAGACACAACACATTCAAACTCCCCGTATGAAAAGGTCAAGCTTGATCAGACAAGAAAACCTCCCAAAATGTGTACAAGTTGATGAGGGCCTTATTAAAGAATGCATTGACTACCTAAGACAAGATGAAAATGCAATTGTGTCTCCATATGATGTGAAAACCTTAACTTCAGATTTGGGGTATTATGGTTTAGAAGTAGTAGCAACACTTTTTGTAACATTTTGCAATGTTTACCACTAAAACATTAACACACACGTGTCATGTTTAGGGTGTAAACATGTATGAGTCACACTTTTTGTATTTGGCTCTATATGAAATGAAAATTACTTTTTGAAACATCATTGGGAATAAAGTAGACATGCAAACCTCATTTTAGCACCACAAACCATCAAATCAATAATACTCACTACTCTTGCCCATAATTCAACACCACAAACCATCAAACCCACGTAATTCAAAGGTGCATAGAGATATCAAAAATGACCTTTGAAGGACGATTGAAGCCATTGGAACCCAGATCAAGTATGCCTTCACTTGATAACCCAGCTCAGGGTTTTAAGGACCACAAAACTCTCCCTAAATTTTGGCAAAGTCATCATTCCTAGGTGTACGTTGAACCTCAAGAGATTCAGGCACCACGGTTGGATCAAAATAACCTGAATTAGTGAAAGTACCTGATAAAAAAATAGTCACCGGAAGAGTACAAAAGTGGATATATATAAGAACACTCACATATTCTTTTACATATCAAAACAATGCAGAAAATTTAAAATAAGTATGCCAGAATTCATGTACTGTTGAGACAATGTATGGTGATTGATTGCATGGCTTATTTTTAGTCTACAAGTACATAAATGGTTTTAATTCAGAGAAAAATAATTTCATTTTGAATCTACTACTAACAATAATTATGAGCAAGGAATGTTCAATTCAAAGTCACCAATTTCATTTTAATAACTATATTGCTGACAAGAGAAAAATAATTGCCAAGAAATAGATGTACGTAGAAGAATACATCATCAACAATGTTTAAATTCTAAGCAATTTTGGCCTTGTAAAATTTAGTCAAAGAATTAGCATCTTGACTGTGAGGAGTTGTTAGAGGAGTTAAAGTACCTGAGTTGGCCATTAGAGAAGCTATTTCACCCGAATCAGTCAAAGTATCTTTAAAAATGAATTGCCCATTAGAGGAGTACGGAAATCACCCATTAGAGAAAATAAATTAAACAAATCGGCCATTGGAGAAGCAAAAGTACCTGAATCGGCCATTACATGAACTATTTCACCCAAATCGGCCAAAGTACCTGTTAAAAATAAATAGTCCATTAGAGGAGTACGCAAATTGTCCATTAGAGAAACCAAATAAAAAAAATAAACCATTATAGGAGAAAGATTACTTGAATCGGCCATTAAAGGAGCGATTGTACTTGAATCGGCCATTAAAGGACTAAGAACACAAGAGCCCGGCATAATAGTTTCAGCATCGAAAGATTCAAGCACGATAGTATCGATATCCAAAGATTCGGATACATTAGTATTAAATTGAGAATTGCAATCCATAGTATCAGAGCGATGAAATGATCGGTGTAGAGAAGAGGTGTAGAGGGATCTAGAAACTTGAAAGGTTGAGATGTATCGAAGAACAATGGTTTTGTTCAGACTTGGGCTTGGGGTAGAATATTTGGGTTTGGGGTAGTTGGTTTAATTATTGGGTCGGGGAAGGCATTCAATTAGTGGGTAGATTAGTTTAATTAATGTAATTTAGTTTGATAAACTATGTGGGCCATGCAATGGCATTTGAGGTAATATGTGATGTTTTTAAGGGTATAAATTAAGTTTTGTGGAAGAGTGTATTTAAAAAAAAAAAAGTATGGGACTACATTTCGTGAACGAAGAATGTATGCCAAATGGGACTACTTTTCATGGACGGAGGGAGTACATAAATTCTAATCTGATTAGGGGTATGATGAATATTCCAACAAATTTATAATGTTATTATGTCTTAAACTAGATGAAGAACAAACCTCCACCGGTGGGTATATATGCTTCTTTGTTGATCTCCCAACATTTAGACATGAAAAATCGTTTGAGGAGTTTGAGAAAGATTTTGATATATGCGACAAAATAATCATACATAATCATTTCAACTTCTACCCTACTAGCCCATTTTCTTTTTTGTTTGAATAAAAACCTAAAGTAAGAAAATACAAGAATGATTTATGGTTATATATTTCCACAATTCTTACTCATAAGATCAAAAGAGAAATCATACATTCTCATCATGCACAACATGATATTGTGTTGGACGAATAGTTGGTTTTTTTTTAGAGTAAACTGATTAAGAAATTGGTTTTTTAGGGTCTATTGATTCTGAAATTGGTTCTTGCAAGTGTAATTGAGGAATGTTTTAAGTTAAAAGCAACCATTATAGTACAAATTCTAAGTTTTGGATGCTTTAACGAGTTTATTTACCCACATGTGCTTTTAGCACCTGGGTAAAGCATTTTGGTACAAAAAAAAATTGGAGTTACCAAAAGGTTCAAAAGGATATGCAATAAACCCATAATGCCCCTAATTAATTAATTTTCGTTCATAACTTTCCTTTTCTACCAATAGAATTTTAAATTCATCTATTCCCACTTTTTCCATTGAAAAGATCATGATTAATTACAGTAATGTAAATGTAGACTATTTCCATGCACAATATACTACATTATCGGTTGATTAGTTCATAACTTATCTTTGAAAAGGCAAACTTAGGTTTTAGTCAAAATTATATCGCATTTTTTTGGTAGCGTAATTCCACCTTTAACAATATATTACTTTCAATTCAAGACATTTTATAATTAATCGTTTCAATTTTTCGATGCATATTATTGTTGCTAATTCGTCATTTTCGGAGAAAATTTTCGGTGATCATTTGTCTAATCGAAAATGGATTACTCCGTTATTTACACCGTCAAATTCATGGATAGAAATAAGATGATACGTCTCCATGTTGGTTCAACGTTTGACGCCTTCATCTAAAAAATTATGGGTATGTGGCCAATTTTAAATTCTCAAGGTTTTTCATGCTCATTTCTCTGTTGGGACACTTAATTTGAACGCAAATATGGGCAAAGCGTCTTATTCGTCGACGATGATCCGGTGGATACGAGCATATATGGTACGAGGTTCTGGAAATTTGTTAGTTGTGTTCTTTTAATTTTATTGTGAGTGACTGAGTTTGTTCTAGAAGATGTTATGTTGGTCCTGAAAAGAGTATATAACAAGTGTATGGGGGGGGGAATACACTTGTATGCAAATCTTTTCAACTTATGATCAAACCAGAGCTTAGCAAGGTTGTCTTGGACAACTCTGCTGAAGATGATTAACTCTTCTAAGATAATCAAACCACTAAGTACTATTGAGTACTTAGTTGAATAACTATCTAGGGGAGTTATATGTGCGGAATAGTGGTTGGCCCTTTATGTTTAGACTCCTTTGATTTCTGAAATCACTTGGTTAATACAATACAGTCCAGTTTTCAGGGGACTTGTCCAAAACAGTTTTTGCACAATCTTTGAGTATGTTTCCTTGAAAGATCAGTTTTGTGTGCAGTGTTGAATGAATGATAGTGCTTGAAAGTAAATCAACACAGGAGTTTATAGTGGTTCAGAGACTCAAGCTCCTACATCCACTTTCCCTGATTTAACAGGATAATTCCTTCACTCTTGGAATTAACTTGTTTTATAGTGTCAAGGTGCACTTGATCAAGAACACCACTCCTTGGTGAATTGATCCCTAGGATGTCTAGAGTCCTAGTACCCTCTTCTCAACTCAGAACTGAACTGTTCTTCTCTCAACAGTCAGCTCCTACCACTTCTACTACTACAACCTTCTCTCTTTCTCACTTGAAAGGGGTAAGGTTTGAAGTAAGGTTCCAACTAATGAGATATCCTTTACAATGGAGATCAGTGTATAAGGATTAGGATATCTCTCTAAGCTTTGTATGGATATACAGTAGGTTCAGCTTAGAAGAAGTGTATGAAGACTAAGATAGTCTTTTGAAAGCTTTGAAAGCACTTTGACTTGTAGGATAATTGGATATTCTTGTCAAGGTTGAGGTGCTTCAAATGGTCTTCACACTTCTGTATTTATAGACAAAATGGAGGATTTGCCCGTTGGAGAGGCAGCCCCAAATTGCTATAAATGTCTTCCTTGAGTTCTTCAAACTGGAAGACAGATTCTTGATAGTGACATGTCCTTAATTGGGTAATAAACGGCTTGTAAGACTTTGTCTTCATTCTGCAGCACTTTTCCCAATGTTTGACTTCTTGTTAGGACTTGGACATGGCTTCTGAGGATTGATCCAATGATAGGACAACATTCCTTATCAAATGGACAACTCTCCTTATCACTATCAGCAGATTTGCTTATCAGCAAGGTTGGCTTGCTCATCTTCAGATGACTTGGCTCTTTCACTTTCTTTCACTTCAAGTTGATCTTAGCATGTTTCAATGAGGTTCTTTAGGGTATGGTTGTCTTTAGCTCTTCAGCATGGTTGACCTTCAAACATTAGAATCTTTGTTCTGGTTCAAACATGCTGAGACAACTCTTCTGGGACAACTCTCCTGATCATCATATTTGTTCTTTTAGCTTCAGAGTTGATGTTTTTACAGAGTTAACCTCTTTGGACAACTCTCCTGATCAGAGCATTTGACTAATCTTGTCCTTTTGAGCTTTGCAATCTTGTTCTTGCATAGAACTAATTCTTCTGGACAACTCTCCTGATCAGAGCATGTGGATTTCAATGGAGTATGCTTGTCCTTAGTGCTTGTTCCAGACTTTTTGCTTTGAGGGGACTTCATCTTGATCATTTTTAAAGCATAGGTTCCCCCTCACATTGTGCTTCTAGTCATCTAAGAGCTGCCTAACATATCAGCTTCTCATCTAGCCTTATGTTATGTGTTCTAACAATCTTAGAACACAATCATCTTGACTTAGGCATGTCTCAGGGGGTTTTGGTATTTAATCAAAACATATATCATTTTATTCTCAACAATTTCCCCCTTTTTGATGATGCCAAAACCTACACATTTTATGCAAAAGTGACTTTTCTACACCTATTACATATATCTTCAGAAGACATGACTAAGGTCAATATTCCTGAAAAGACAATGTGTTAGTGTATTCACTGTTTTTATTGCAAGTAGGTTTCAAAGATAGGCATAGAGAGATTTCTGCAATAATGTATCTTGATTCAAAGGTGGTTCAACTATCATTCATATAAAAATCATTACAGGCATGTTGATAGTTGAAGATAACTTATCAGAGCATGAATTCAAGATAACATTTCACTACAAATACATACTAAACATAGGATCAGAGCAAAACAAACTACTTCAAGTATCAGAGCTAATACAAAATATTCCGGATATCAAAGTAGAACACATCAATTCTTGTATCAGAGCAATCCAAAACATGTTAGAGCAAACAGCATATCAATGCACATCACATCAGCAGGCTTGTCCAAACTTCAGCAGATTTGACCATATAGCAAAAATATCTTCAGATAAGATAGTTTTCTATCCAGAAAGAGTCAGAAGACTTAGCCATTTAAAGATCATCCTCAGGAGGTGGGTTCATCCCATATTGTGCCCACACTCTCTTCTTGAGTTCCATGGCTTCCTGGTTGGTTCCTTTGGGTCCAAGGGTCATTTTGTTCAGCTTCAGAATTTCTGTGAACTCCCTTAGGATCCTTGCTTGGTCAATCCATCCATCAAGCTTTGGAGGCATGTAGATGATAGGCTTGGGAGCATTGAGTTCAATTCTTGCAATATCAGCAGCTGCAAGTAATTGTTGATACAACTCTCTGTAGTATTCTATCATGAATTCAGCAAAGGCAGAATTGGCATCTCATCCATTCCATCTGTCAATGACATAATAGTCATAGACAAACTCCCTTTTTGCCTCTTCACATGTATCATTAAGCTGAATTGGCACCCATTTATCCAAATGTGGATATTTGGTGTCCATTGGGACCAAAAGCTGAGGCTTCATCTTGCTGTAAGTTGCTCTCCTTCTTCTTGGTTTCTGAAAGTTAGCTCTTCTCTTGTCTCTTGCTCTTTGTGCTTCTTCTAACAAATCCATTTTCTCTTGGGCCTTCATCATGGCCAATTCCTGTTGTGTTTCAGGGTCTTTGCCATACCCTTCATGAAACAACTTTGATGGATCATTCAGTACTACAATCTTTGTCTTCTTGGGTCCAGGTCCAAAGCCTTCTTCATATAAAGCTTCCACATATTCAGTAGCTTTGGCACTTTCAGCAATGTTGACCATTTCAGAAGATTTGTCTTTTTCAGCAGTTTTGGGCTCTTCAGCAGCTTTGGCTTTCTTTGATGTAGGCTCATCAATTCTGAATTCAGGTGGAAGATCAAGGCTGTTGGGAAAGTCAGTGAATGTCTCAGCTTGTCTTCTCTTTCCTTTTGCCCTCTTGATCTTTCCTCTAGTTTGGACACCTTCAGCATCTTTGTCCAAACCAGACACCTCACCACCTGGTCTCTGCTGTAGCCTCATCCTTTCTTCTTGTGCTGATGCCATTGAATTCTTCAATGCAAGTGCTAGTTGCTCTTCTTCATCCAATTCTTCTAAGTTTAGCACTGCAGGTTCTTTTCCTTTTGCTTCAGCAGTTTTGTCTTTTCCCTTGTCTGAGCCTCCAATCACCAAGGCACCTTTTGCTCTAGCTCTTTCCCTTTCCCCCCTTTTTGGCAGCATCAAAACACTGAGGTTTTAGCTCACTCATTGTTGTGGCCATTAGGGATTGGGCCTGGTTTAGGGACTTCATCTCCTCCAACAAATATACATTTTCATCATGTATATTTTGCATCCTATCACTGCTCAAGCTAAGGAAAGCTAGAACAGGCTTCATCTTTTGTTGAACAACCTCCTCCAAGGTTGCTTTCAGGGATGCATCCAGTTGGGCTTTGAGAAGCTCAGTGAGGTTGGCCACTGCACCTTCAGCAATGTTGGCCAATACCTCTTGGGAAAATTTTTCTGAGGCTGCTTTTACCATAGCTAGCCTTTGCTCTTCTACTCTTCTCTTTTGCAATGCAGTCTTCTTTCCAAGAGCTTGCTTGACAGTTAGCCTGAGAGCCTTGACATTGGCATTATGATTGTCTCTCAGCAGCTTTTGCTCCTTCTTGACCTCCTCTGAGATGGCTTCCATGGTGGATTTGGCTTTTTGTACTTCAGTGGAGATGGTTTGGAGGCCAGTTTCCACACCACTAATCCTTGCTTCCAGAGTTGGTAGCACAACATCTTCAGAGCCAGTGAGCCTCATTTCTACAGATGCTAGAGTCCTTCCTTGCTCATTCAATGCTCCTGAAGTTTCAGCATGAGCAGATTGGACTTGATGAGCCAAGGAGTCCAATTTCTCTGATTGCATACCAAGTAAGGCTTGAGCTGAGCCTGTGTCCACTTGGATAGGGGCATCTGTTAAGAACTCATCTGCAACATTAGACAGATCAAAAAAGTTAGGAAATAGACACTCATCACCCTCAATTTCTTTTATATAAGACTCTGATACATCAGCAGCCTTCTTCTCATTTTCAACTCTTTCTTTTCTCCCTTCTTCAATACTTTCCTCACTTAAAGAAACAGGCCTCCTCTCATCAAGGGAATCCTGAAGTTCAGATTTGACTTCAAGAATAGCCTGCCCTTCCTCACTTATATCACCCTCATTTGGTGGTACACTCACTATTATAGTGATCACCACATCTCTCTCATCTACTACTCCCTCTGGTTTTTCCACTATCTTCTCATTTTCAACTCCTTCTCCTAAACCTGCAACATCTCCACCTTCAATAATGTTCAAAGATGGCAGTTGTGGGGAGATCACAGTGCTTACATCAACAGCCACTGAGTCATCCTGAATGATTAAGGGCTGATCAGTGTCCAACTCATCTGACACTGAATAGGCCTTAACCAAACCAGCCTCTAATACAGGAACCTCCACATCTTTAGGCTGTGCCTTAGGTTCAGAAGAACCTTCATTGGCAGATGTGTCTTTGGTTGTGTTACCACCCTTGGTCAACACCTCTGAAGATACAGAGCCTTTCCTATGATAGGTTTTAGGAGGGTTTGATAGTCTATCTGCTATAGAAGACTTGGGTTGAGAAGGTTCAGGGAGATTGGCTTGAGGGGTTTCAGGAGGGTTGGGGTTAGAAGGATTTGAGGGATCATCAGGGGAATCATCATCATTGGAGCTACTATCAGGGTGTTTGATTCCCTTAGCTTTCCTTTCTTTCTCCTCCTTAATCTTATCAGCTACCAGCTTTGCAAAAATTTCCTCATCAATGAGAAATCTTGTCTTTGAAACTCCAGCAAAGTTTAGCAATCTGTTCTCCTCTATTTGCCACCAGTTTGCACCCTTATCTTGGATGACTTGTGATATCTCCATCATAGACTTGTCTTTTACATCAACAAGCATCCTTAGATCATGAAATGTCTTCTGAATTCTTGGAAATTCAGCAAGCTGTGGGTACAGACTGTCCACAGTAGCCTTTACTCCTCCTCTGAGCATACTTTCATAAGTATACTCCTCCTCATCTCCACTTGAATGGGGACTTTGGGTTATAGGGGAGTTGGCTCTGGGTTCACCTAAAGTGGCTTCAGGGAGGTTTAATTCAGGGATGTTGGCTTCAGAAGGGTTTGGTGCAGTAGAAGGTGCTTCAGTTGCTTTTGAGAGCAATGAATCTGAAGGGGCTTTACTCAGGGGGGTTGGCTCATTGAGTGCATGTTCTAAGAGCTTTGAATAATTGAACATGGATGAGTCAAGGGGAGACAGGAGTCTTGTCTCATCTACTGCTAAATCTGCAAGCACATCAATGCCACTTCTTTGCACACTCCCTTCTGGAGAGTATCTCTTAGAGAGATCTACAGGGGTAATGGGTTGGTTGGAAGGGGTAACATGGGTTTCAGGGGAGTTGGGCTCAGGATTCTGAATTTCAGGGGTGTTGGCCTCTATAGATTGACCTTCAGGGACCTTGGATTCTGGAGTTCCAGATCCAGATGAGCTAGTCTTTGACTTGGATTTGGTCCTGCTTTCAGCTCTGCTCTCTCTTAGAGCCAATTGAAGTGACCTTTCTTCCTGCAGCTCCAACACCTTTTCAGTAGGTTTGACCCTTCTCTTGCTGGCTCTACTGCTCCCACTGCCTTCACCTTCCTTTTCAGGGACAACTTCCCTGATCCTCTTATCTGCTCTAGACTTTTGTCTAGTCTCATTGTACTTCAGCCTCAACTCCTCTGAGTGGTCAGAAGGCACACTTACTCCCTCTTCTGCCACTTCATCAACTTCAGCTGATGCTCCTGAGGCTTCTCTTGAAGACAATTGAGACATTTTCCTTGTTTTGACAGCCCTGTCCTTGGTTCTTTTCTTTAGCTTAGGTTTTTCTTCAACCTGTTCTTCAGCAGGTTTGGCCATAAGCATCCTCCTTTGCTCAGTTTTCTTGCTGAGCTTCCTGAACAGGATCTTTTGGGCTGGGAGGGGCTTTGCAAATGTTTGCATCTGAGAGTAATGAGAGAATCTCTCAATCAACAAGCTTGCCCTGGTGCAATACTTTGAGTTTCCCTTCTAGCACAACCTTGTTGTGAGCTCTCACTTTAAATTTAGCCTTTTCCTTCATCATCTCAGACATAATGAAGGTCCTCCAATCAAATTTGATGCCTTTGTCACTAGCATCAATCACAGCAGCCATGATTCTGATTCTTGGATGGCTGTCCTGCTCCAAACTTCCAGTGTTTCTCAAGAGACTCTTAGCAACTACCTCAAAGAGGTTGAGAAATTCTGGCTTGAGAGTCTTCTTGTTTTGTGTTGAAGAGATGGGGCCTGGAACCAATAGCCATTCTTGAGCTATTTCATCTTCATGGCCAGTACCATAAACTTCTGGATTCCTTCCCTCATAAGGCAATCCAAAAGCTCCTTCAAGATCTTCTGAAGAGAATTTCACTCTATGAAATTTCTCTTCTTCCTCTCCTTCTGCAACATATGACAATCTGGTGGAAACTTCACCATCTGCAGGTTCACCTCTCCACTTGAGAAAGGCAAAGAATTCAGCCATGTAACTTTCCAAGCATGAACTTGGTCTTTCTTCCATGAACTTTTGCAAACCAGCTCTTCTCAGCCATCTTAGAGTTGGTGTGATCTCAGGGTCTTCACTCTCAAAGGATACTATGGGCTCAAAATGAAGATTATTTTTGTTGCTCAAGTATCCAAAATCAAGGTCTAGAGCCTTGTTGGAGAAATCAATAATCATCTCTGGTCTAACCTTGGGAGCCATTGCAGGTTACAGAGAAAGGTTTGATAGAGATTGAGAGTGTTTGAAGAAATTTAGAGCTAGGGTTTCGAATACTTGGGGAAGAAGTGTTTGTGGGGGATCTTAAGACTTGTGAATATTCTAAAAAGAATGTTTGTCAATGAGTTGGTGAGGTCTTGATGCAATTCAAAGGTGAACAAAAATGGAAATCCAAAATGAACGGCTAGGATTGATTTCAGAGGAGTTGTCCAGTTTTGATCCAATGGTCAAAAACCAATGTAACAGTGAAAAACTGTTTTGTTCAAAAACGTGGGTGGTTTTTAATGTTTGTTTAAGGCTGGGGGAGTTTTTGAGGTAGATCATGTCCCAAAAAGTTTAATGCAAACAAGAGTTAAATCTTGACATTTAATGCATGGAAAGTGACCTTTTGGGTGGGAGGCAAATTAAATCCCAGAAAGGTGAAAACTGTATTTTCAATGGGACAGATTTCGAAATAGACAATGATCACCTAAAATAGGTGCTTATCAGACCAAGATTTGGTTTGATAGCCAAGACAACTTATCTGACCCTACATGGACAAGTGTCCTGAAGAGTTGAGGACAAGTGTCCTGAAGAAGTAAGGTCAACTTCTCTGAATTTCAGTAGACTTGACCAAGTCTGCTGAAGTTTGAACTTAGTTCCCCCTTAATGAATGAACTCCTTTGGGCTCATTTGTCCAACTTCCCTGGATCAAGAAGACCCAACTCTGCTGATAATTCCAGGAACCTTGCCTCTGCAAGTGGCTTAGTTAGTATATCAGCTTTTTGATGATCTGTGTGGATCTTCACCAACTTAATATCCTTCTTCTCCACATGATCTCTAATGAAGTGATGCTTGATGTCCACATGTTTGCATCTTGTGTGAAATACAGGATTCTGTGATATGGCAATGGCACTGTTATTGTCACAGAATATTGGCACTTCAGTAGAGTTGACTTTGTAGTCCTTGAGTTGTTGTCTTAGCCAAAGAATTTGAGCACAACAACTTCCAGCAGCAACATATTCAGCTTCAGTGGTGGAGGTGGCCACTGTGTTTTGCTTCTTGGAAAACCAAGATATAAGTTTGTTGCCCAAGAATTGACAAGTTCCTGAAGTGGATTTTCTGTCAATTCTGCATCCTCCATAATCAGCATCTGAATAGCCAGTTAACTCAATGTTGTCATCAGCAGGGTACCAAAGGCCTAGATTTTCAGTGCCTTTGAGATACCTCAAGATCCTCTTTGCAGCCTCAAGATGGCTTTTCTTAGGATTTGCTTGAAACCTTGCACAAACACCTACTGCAAAGGTGATGTCAGGTCTGCTGGCAGTGAGATAGAGGAGTGATCCAATTATTCCTCTATACTCAGTGGAGTTGGTTGGAACACCACTCTCATCAGGATCCATTTTCCAGTTTGTGTTCATTGGAATCCTTACTGGCTTGCTTGTTGTACACCCAAACTTCTTGATCATCTCTCTGGTGTACTTAGCTTGATTGATGAAGATTCCTTCTTTTGATTGCTTAACTTGTAGACCCAGGAAGAAGTTCATCAACCCCATCATGGACATCTCAAACTTGCTTTGCATAAGCTTGGAGAACTTCTCACAAAGCTTTTCATTAGGGGATCCAAAAATTATGTCATCTACATAAATTTGGACAAGCAAGATGTCCTCTCCTTCAGAGATTCTAAAGAGAGTTCTGTCCACAGTTCCCTTGATGAATCCATGATCCAATGGGAATTGTGACAGTGTGTCATACCAAGCCCTAGGGGCCTGCTTGAGTCCATATAGAGCTTTCTTCAGTCTGTATACTTGGTCTCCAACCTCAAAACCTGGTGGTTGCTCTACATAGACTTCTTCTTTCAAGACTCCATTCAGAAAGGCACTCTTGACATCCATTTGATATACTTTGAACCTCTTGTGGGCTGCATAGGCTAGGAAGAGCCTTATTGCTTCTAGCCTTGCCACAGGTGCAAAGGTCTCATCATAGTCAATGCCTTCATGCTGGCAGTAACCTTTTGCCACTAGTCTTGCTTTGTTTCTGACAATCACATCATTTTCATTCTTTTTGTTCTTGAACACCCACTTGGTTCCAATAACATCTTGATGTGAAGGTCTATCAACCAGCTCCCATACTTCATTTCTGGTGAATTGGTTGAGCTCTTCCTGCATTGCTGTGATCCAATTGACATCCTGAAGTGCTTCCTCAATGTCTTTTGGTTCCTGTTCTGACAAGAAACAACAGAACATAGCACTTTCACCATGAAACTTTCTGGTTCTGACTCCTATACTTGGGTCACCAAGTATCAGATCAGTAGGATGGTCATACAACCAAGTCCTTCTTTTTCTGATCCCTTCAGTAGAGTTGTCCTCTACTGAGGTTGAGTCATTTTGATCATAAAATTCAGGATAATTTAGTGCAGGATCTAAATTAGGATCATAATCAGGGGTGTTGTCCTCAATGTCAGGGACATTGGGGTTTTCAACATTTTGAGTTCCCCCTTGATTATTTGACCCATTAACTACCTCAGCAGGAGCTGCTTCTTCATTGGTAGTTGTTACCTGGATGTGAACTGGGATTGGCTCATTCAGTTCACCATTTCCATCAGTGGGGTTTGTCTCAGGAAGGTTGCCTTCAGGATTGTTGTCCAATGTGGTATGTTCAGGTAGATTGGCTTGGACAACATCTATGAATTCAGTGTCTTTGTCTTTTAGGCTCAATCTGGTTGTCCTCTGTGTGATTTCTTTAGGTTCCAAACTATCATTCCTGATCTCAAAGATAGACTCATCAAACACAACATGAGGTGTTTCTTCCACAATAAGGGTTTTCTTGTTGTAGACTCTGAAAGCTCTACTGATTTGAGAATATCCAAGGAATACTCCCTCATCAGCTTTACTATCAAAGGCTTTCAATTGTTCTTTCCCATTA
The DNA here is from genome assembly GCA_963675135.1 of Galeopsis tetrahit. Taxonomy (NCBI): domain Eukaryota; kingdom Viridiplantae; phylum Streptophyta; class Magnoliopsida; order Lamiales; family Lamiaceae; genus Galeopsis; species Galeopsis tetrahit. The sequence goes on from OY776122.1 coordinate 41,217,532, forward strand.
TTGTGTATGAAACACTTACAACCAAAAATGTGAAAGTATGACACTTTAGGTATTCTTCCTTTCCAGAGTTCATAGGGGGTTTTGCCTTGCCCCTTGGTGATCAAACATCTATTTTGAGTATGACATGCTGTGTTTATGGCTTCAGCCCAAAACCTCTTAGGTAAATTTGAATCAGCAATTAAAGTTCTAGCAGCTTCTTTTAAGGTTCTATTCCTTCTTTCTGCAACTCCATTTTGTTGGGGAGTTCTAGTTGCTGAGGTTTCATGAGCTATTCCATTAGATGTGCAATACTCATTGATGTATGAATTTATGAACTCAGTGCCTTTATCAGATCTTATCTTGATAATGCTAAGGCTTTTCTCATTTGACAGTCTCTTAAGGAGTTCAGGTAGTTTGACTTGTGTTTCCTTCTTATTAAGGAGAAATACTACCCATGTGAACCTAGAGAAGTCATCTACCACAACCAATGTGTATTTTCTACCATTTATACTTGAAGGGGTGATTGGTCCAAAAAGATCCATATGTAGAAGTTCAAGTACCCTTTCAGTAGAAATGACTGGTTTACCTTTGAATGAGGCTTTAATCTGTTTTCCTTCTTGACAGGGTTTACACACATGTTCTTTTATGAAAACCTCATTAGGCAGTCCTTTAACTAATGCATTTCTAGCAAGTTTGTTCATTGATTTGAAGTTCAGATGGTTTAGCCTCTTATGCCATAACCAGCTTTGTTCACTAGTGCTCTTAGCAATGAAACATGCAGCATCAGTACACTTGTCCCAGTCTGCAAAATACACATTTCCCTTCCTAGTTCCAGTCAATAGAGTTTGTTGAGTTTTATCCTTAATTAAGCATTTTCCACTTGAGAACTCAACTTTAAAGTCTTTATCACAGAATTGACTGATACTTAGGAGATTATATTTGAGACCAGCTACATAAGATACATTGGTTACTTTGATGTTACCAATCATCAAAGTACCATAACCTTTAGTTGTTGCTTGTGAGCTGTCTCCAAAGGTGACATTTGGGCCTTCTTTTTCAATAAAATCAGTGAGGAGTTCCTTGTTTCCAGTCATGTGCCTTGAGCAACCACTGTCAAGGTACCATGCTGTCTTTTTGCTCACACTCCTCTTCTTGTGGCCCACTGGTACCTGCAATTAGATATGTTTAGGTACCCTTTGAGTTTTGGGTCCTGAGAGGTTAGCTGTACCTTTAGGAACCCAAACTTGCCTAATCACCCTGATTGATTCAAGGTGGCTAAGTTGTTTTCCTTGTGCATCAACATACACTGTCTTTCCTTTAAATGCCTTGGGGAAAGTATGTGTGAATGTGTTAACCCTGTAAGTTTCAGGGGAGTTGTCAACTCTCCTGAACTTATGAGTTCTTTGTGCAGCTTGATGAAATCTTTGTGGAAAGGCATTTTTATGACCATTACCCTTTGGCATGGAGGGTTTTGGTTGTCTCATTTTATTCTGCTTTAGAGGATAGTTTTCCTTAGGTCTATTCAGCTGAGGCTTTCTCAGATGAGTTGGCCTAGGCTGATTACACCTTGGATAACTCCTCTGAACATTGTTCAGTAGAGTTGCCCTCCCACTGGGTCTACTCTGCTGACCAATATTCCTCTTGTGTTCAGGAGCCTTGACCTTTTCCAAGGGTTTAGGCCTAGTCTCCTGAAGCACTTGAGTAGGTATTTCAGTTAATTTGCCCTTTCCTTTATTCAGTGGCTGAGTTATTTCATTTTCAGCTTGTTGTGCCACTGATTTAACAAAGATTTTCTTAGTGTTACTTGTAGAGGCAACACTAAGACAAGGTGAAGATTCAAATGGATCAAAACCCAATCCACTTCTTTGAGCCATAGGTCTTTGATAACTCTGAATTTCCTCTATTGCTCTAGAGGATTTGTTCAAAGCAGACATCTTTAATTTCAGACTCTCTTCACTTGATTTAAGAATATCATATTCATGTGAGAGGTTTTCAAACTTGGCATTTAGAATTTTCAGTTCAAAATCTTTTCTCCTATGAGAGAGGAGTTGATCATCAATCTATCTTTGTTGGTCAACTATCCTGAGATTTGCTTCCTTAAGCTCTCTCAAGACTTGTTGATACAACTCAGTAGATTTGACATCAACAGCTGTCTCAGAGTTTTTGGTAAGTTCAATAGCCAATCTTTCATTTTCTCTCACATAGTTATCATTAAATTCTTGTAATCTAGTGAAATCTTCCATCAACTTCCCAAAGGAAAGTTTCAAGTTGACTTCGCTAGTGTTCTGTGATAAAAATGATGGTGAGCTAGAAGTGGAGGATACCTCATCATCCTCAAGAGCCATGTTGCACACATCATCATCATCATCACTGTTTGAGAACAGTCCATCTGAAGAGTTGAAGCTTTCAGCACTATCAGATTCTTCACCAGCCATCATGGCCTTTCTATTTGTGAACTTTCTGTCTCTTTTAGTTTGCCTCTCTCTTCTTTCTTTAGAGCTTAATTCAGGGCAATCATACTGGAAGTGCCCTTTCTTTTTGCAGTTGTAGCACAGGTCTTCATCATCATCCTTCTTGGATTCATCTCTTCCTTTTGATGATGAAGGGTCAGCTCTACTGGACCTTCTCCTATCAGAGTACTTGTCCTCTGATCTCTTCTCTTCAGGCTTTTTGTCCTTGGCCTGATCTTTAGGGGAGTTGTATCTTCTCCTGAATTTGTTGTCTTGGTAGAATTTCTTGTATCTACCAAACATTGTGTTCAACTTGTCAAACCTTCTAGCCATCAAGGCTAGTTCTTCCTTCATTTCAGTTTTTGAGACTGACTTTGATGATCTGGGAGTGGGTTGCATTTCAGGTTCAACAACTTTGGCTTTGAATGCCACTCCCTTAGTAGGATTTGAAGGTTCCTCAACAGTCTTTCTTCTATTGAGGTCAAACTCATAGGCTTTGAGTTCTGAGAAGATTTGTTGCATGGGCATGGAGGAGAGATCTTTGGTATTCTGCATCATCACAGCATAGACATCCCACTTTTGAGTGAGGCTTCTCAAGATCTTCAATCCAACTTCTCTCCTGGAGTACACCTTGCCCAAGGAGTTGATTTCATTCATCACATCAGTGAATCTACCAGCAAATTTGTCAATGGATTCTTCAGCTTCCATTGAGAATTGTTCAAACTTTTGCACAGCAACTTGGAGCTTGTTCTCCTTGATCTTTTCTGTGCCTTCACACATTTCAGCAAGAGTATCCCAAATTTCTTTGGCTGTGGTGCAATGGTAGACTCTTCCCATGATTGCATCTGGAATGGTTTGATAGAGGGTGTTCATGGCAAGATAATTTAGATTATCTTTCCTCTTTTCATCAGTAGTGAAGTCATCCTCATCTTTGGGGATCAGTTCCCTTACATCTGCTCTTTGCTCATTTGTCACCCTGGGGTTAGTTTGGGTAAACACAAAAGGTCCTCTTGTGATTACTCTTAACATGTCAGTTTGAAGAGATGCAAGATGAGCCCTCATTCTAATTTTCCAGAAATCATAATTGTCTATTGAGAACATGGGCAATTTATGATGTGAAATGTGATTGAATGGATTTGTGGCCATGTTATCCAATCCTTGAACAGCAGGTGGAGGAACAGCATTGTTGTTGGCCATAACTCAAGAATATACAGTCAGTCAACAGATTATAGATTTCAGAAAGAGATCAGTTCAGTGACCACACAAATATGTGAGTTTTGAAAATCAAGATGGATTTTCAGAAGCAGTGGTCTTTGAACCCCTGCTCTGATACCACTTGTTGGTCCTGAAAGGAGTATATAACAAGTGTATGGGGGGGGGGAAACACTTGTATGCAAATCTTTTCAACTTATGATCAAACCAGAGCTCAGCAAGGTTGTCTTGGACAACTCTGCTGAAGATGATTAACTCTTCTAAGATAATCAAACCACTAAGTACTATTGAGTACTTAGTTGAATAACTATCTAGGGGAGTTATATGTGCGGAATAGTGGTTGGCCCTTTATGTTTAGACTCCTTTGATTTCTAAAATCACTTGGTTAATACAATGCAGTCCAGTTTTCAGGGGACTTGTCCAAAACAGTTTTTGCACAATCTTTGAGTATGTTTCCTTGAAAGATCAGTTTTGTGTGCAGTGTTGAATGAATGATAATGCATGAAAGTAAATCAACACAGGAGTTTATAGTGGTTCAGAGACTCAAGCTCCTACATCCACTTTCCCTGATTTAACAGGATAATTCCTTCACTCTTGGAATTAACTTGTTTTATAGTGCCAAGGTGCACTTGATCAAGAACACCACTCCTTGGTGAATTGATCCCTAGGATGTCTAGAGTCCTAGTACCCTCTTCTCAACTCAGAACTGAACTGTTCTTCTCTCAACAGTCAGCTCCTACAACTTCTTCTACTACAACCTTCTCTCTTTCTCACTTGAAAGGGGTAAGGTTTGAAGTAAGGTTCCAACTAATGAGATATCCTTTACAATGGAGATCAGTGTATAAGGATTAGGATATCTCTCTAAGCTTTGTATGGATATACAGTAGGTTCAGCTTAGAAGAAGTGTATGAAGACTAAGATAGTCTTTTAATTTGTAGGATAGTTGGATATTCTTGTCAAGGTTGAGGTGCTTCAAATGGTCTTCACACTTCTGTATTTATAGACAAAATGGAGGATCTGCCCGTTGGAGAGGCAGCCCCAAATTGCTATAAATGTCTTCCTTGAGTTCTTCAAACTGGAAGACAGATTCTTGATAGTGACATGTCCTTAATTGGGTAATAAACGGCTTGTAAGACTTTGTCTTCATTCTGCAGCACTTTTCCCAATGTTTGACTTCTTTTAGGACTTGGACATGGCTTCTGAGGATTGATCCAATGATAGGACAACATTCCTTATCAAATGGACAACTCTCCTTATCACTATCAACAGATTTGCTTATCAGCGAGGTTGGCTTGCTCATCTTCAGATGACTTGGCTCTTTCCCTTTCTTTCACTTCAAGTTGATCTTAGCATGTTTCAATGAGGTTCTTTAGGGTATGGTTGTCTTTAGCTCTTCAGCATGGTTGACCTTCAAACATTAGAATCTTTGTTCTGGTTCAAACATGCTGAGACAACTCTTCTGGGACAACTCTCCTGATCAGCATATTTGTTCTTTTAGCTTCAGAGTTGATGTTTTTACAGAGTTAACCTCTTTGGACAACTCTCCTGATCAGAGCATTTGACTAATCTTGTCCTTTTGAGCTTTGCAATCTTGTTCTTGCATAGAACTAATTCTTTTGGACAACTCTCCTGATCAGAGCATGTGGATTTCAATGGAGTATGCTTGTCCTTAGTGCTTGTTCCAGACTTTGAGCTTTGAGGGGACTTCATCTTGATCATTTTTAAAGCATAGGTTCCCCCTCACATTGTGCTTCTAGTCATCTAAGAGCTGCCTAACATATCAGCTTCTCATCTAGCTTTATGTTATGTGTTCTAACAATCTTAGAACACAATCATCTTGACTTAGGCATGTCTCAAGGGGTTTTGGTATTTAATCAAAACATATATCATTTTATTCTCAACAATTTCCCCCTTTTTGTGCAATTGTATTTAATTGTTATGCAATTTTATTATTGCTCTAATTTTGTAATTTTTTTGTTGTTTTTTACAAAAAAATATATATTGGGTTGTGCAAAATCGTGTAGGTCTCGTAGTGTCTGAGTATTTGAAAGTTGGTCTTTGGTGCAAACATATTTAACTATTATGCAAATTTCTTGTTGATTTAGTGCAAACATATTTAACTATTATGCAAATTTCTTGTTGACTTATGCAGTTGTGTGTTTCTTCGAATTTTGTTATGAATTCTCTATATTTATTCAAATTTTATTTAAAATTTTTGGGTTTGATTTTGAATTTGATCGTTTGTGCAAACATATTTAAGTGTTATTCAATTTTTTTGTTGATTTATGCAATTGCGTGTTCTTCAAATTCTATTATGAATTTTTGGGGTTTGTTCGAAATTTGTTTAATTCTGAAATTTTATTGTTTGATTTTTTAATTTTGTGATATTTTTTTGAATTTTTTTGTGTTTAATTTAGGGTGTATTAATTGTTATTTTTTATTATGGAATTTAATTTGGGATGTTTGTATTTTTGGAAGAAAATTCAAATTCAAATTCAAATTCAAAATTTTACAATTTAAAATTTAACTAAAAGGGTGTAAAAGTAATTTTAGGTGTCATTTTGCACCTAATAGTAACTCAAAAAAAAGATTGAACCTAAATGTTTTAAGCACTTGTGAAAAACACCTATGAGTAATTTTCTCTGGTTTAATTGAACCTTGTGATGAATGTGTTTGATTTTCTAAGGGTACACTACAAGAAAAAACGTTTTTTCCGACAAAGATATTAGTCGGAATAAATTGCAATCCGTCGGAAATTCTTATATACCGACCAATGTTCCGTCGCTAAAGTCCGTCGCGACAAGCCTTCTCGGTATTGTCTTTACCGTCCGGAAGATATTTTGTCGGTATTCTTTAGTTATTACCGACAAATACGTGGTCGGAAAACGGTTATTTTTACTTTAATTTTATTCTTGAGAAAATAGGTTATACCGACGACAGTTTTATCGGTGAAAAAATAAGGGTGTTTATTGTCTTTTCATCTTATTATTTATACCGACGAGAGATTGCTCGGTATAACCTTTAATGTAGCGCGAATATTTGATTTGAATAATAAATTTGCGCGGCTTATTTTTTTTTTGGCGAAATGTTTTGCCGACGGATGACCCGTCAGAACTAGAGATGTTTATCCGGGCCGGGCTAACCGGGCTGGCCCGTTTAACCCTGAAAAATACAGGGTTAGGGTTCATGAATTATAGGCCCGTTTAAAACCGAGCTTTTTTGACCCGGACCAGTTAGCCCGTGGGCTAAACCGGGCCAGCCCGCTAGCTCGACTTGTTATTTTTTTTTCTTTTTTTTAATAAATAACCTAAGAACAAAATTTGGGTAATTTGACCAATAACCATAACTATAAGCATTAAGAAGTCAATTACCATCCATTTGTCATTATTACTATTTTTTATTAGATTATGATATTTGTTTAGTTTTATTTGGTCATATTAAGGACCAACGAGTTCTAGAATTGTGTTTAAATTATACTTTTTTTTTCTCATTTACTAATTATTAACTAATTATGTATTTTTCTATTTTATTTAATTGTTAGACGTGCCAATTGAGACCTTTAATTTTAAATGAAAAAAAAAATATTGTAGCCCGTTAGTGGCCTGTTTAGCCCGTGGCCCGCTAGGGTTAGGGTTAGGTCCCAACAATTGTAGGCCCGTTAAATATGAACCGGTTAAGGCCCTAACCCGTTTAGCCCGTAACCCTGTAGGGCTGGCCCTATAGGGTTAGGGCCAGCCCGATAGACATCTCTAGTCGGAACCTTATGGTAACAAATTAAAAAACCCTAAAAAACAACCAATACCTTTACTCATTTAGAAATACTTTGCCAACCGATATTCCGTCGGAACTAACTGTTTATCATAAATTTAGTGCCGACCGATATTCCGTCGGAACTAAATTTTAATAGATTTAAAAAAAAAAAAGACCTAAAAAGAAAAGAAAAAAATGAAAATTAATAATGGAGCTTTGTTAATCCTAATTCATATTGCAACAAGTATTTTATTAAGGACTTTCATCAACTAATTAATGTCACATTGCCCCAAATTTTATTTTTTGAATTTATGCCTAAAAAACAAGCCTATAAAAATCAATGAATTATACATTAAGATAACTTTATCACTAACTTTTACAAATGAGAGGAAACAAAACACAAATCCAAATCTTTCAACAAATTCTGTACAAAAGATGAGAGGAAACAGAACATAAATCCAAATCTTTTAACAAATTATGTACAAAAGATGAGAAGAAACAAAACATAAATCCAAATATGTCAACAAATTATGTACAAAAGATGAGAGGAAACAAAACATAAATCCAAATATTACAACAAATCTATATATATAAAAGGAAGAAAGTTCTTCTCTCCTTTTGACATGTGGCTCTCCAGCTTTTGACATGTGTCTCTTATTCTTGCCACGTAGTTTCACGGTTCCTATCATTTTCTGCCATGTGGGCAATAAGATGAATTATATATTAAATTCAAATCCAAATAGATGAAGAATTGTAAAAGCCTAAAACGCCCAGAATTGTAAAAGTCTGAAACGCCCAGAATTGTAAAAGCCTGAAACGCCAAATTAGAATTAGAAGAGACAATCTCTCCTCCAAAGTCACTCATAATTAATTAGAATCAGAAGAGAGTTTCCGGCATGGAACGACCAGTTAATTTGATGATTGTTTCTCTTTTCATTTGACATGTGTTTTTTTCTCAGATTTCAGATGAGAACTTGAGCCAAACTGACGAGTCAAAATCCTCTGCTTTTTTTTCATGTAGGATAGGGCTCATGCAAACAAATTTGCAAGTGGAGTAAGTCCTTTGGCATATGCGATAGAAATAAAATCATATAAATGTATCGACGCTTTGCTTGCAGCCGGAGCAGACCTGGATTCAGTTTGCACAGTTAGTTTCTTTAATCCTGATTAGTCTTTGTTGTTTAATTTTATGATTCAGTTTTCAATCATTTTAGATATGAAAATTTGCAGACCTATTGAGCTTGACGGCTGTCACGAGTAAAATCTTGAAGCTATTTGGATGTTGATTCTAGCGAGGCCTAGGCTTATGGCAACTCATAAAAGGAGATGTGAATCTCTTGTGTTCTGCAAGTGTTTTTTGAGACCTCATTTCCTTCTGTCATATGTTAGATGATTGTTGCTGATGTGGCGCATTCATAGCATGTCATTTTCAACAACCATTTATTTGTCTTCCACCAAAAAAGAGCAGTCGATTCCTATTCTTTCACTAAAAAATCAAACTCTTCATCTTCCCCTTATGTAAAAAATACTCATTCTTCTTCTTAACGTGTGTTTCTTCAATTGAAGACCACCGCTAGCATGCCATTACAACCGATTTTTAGATGTGTCTTATTACTTGCTCATTGCCGCCTAACTTCTAATGGAAAAGGTAATTGAGTGAGATTAAAATGGAAAATAATGTAGTTTCTCAAGAACTATCAGATCAACTTTGTTCAGTAGGTCGTACTTTCTATGTTGGCAACTAAATAACTTTACTCTCTTTGTGGAGTGCATATCTATACCCAAAAATCTGTTTCGTTTGTTCATTTAGGAATGAGATTCACTTGATTTATTTATCTATATGATAACTCAGTGGCTAATTTATATTGTAGATTTCAAATTTAGAAGTTTGGTTTCAATGCCCAAAAGATGTCGTAAAGAAATTGGTATATGGAGATTTGGACCTTGGTTGGACACTACAGTGGAATTTAGGCAGGTAAGGGTATACACCCTCTGGTCTTTATTACTCGAGTTGATTCACATAATTAGCATAGGAGAAAATTCTTATAGTCCACTTGAAAGAAAGTGTCTTGAAAGATCTTATTTCTTTCACTGTTGGATATTGCTCTTATTCCATTTTGTGTAATTGTTTATTATTTGGGGTCAGAAACTAGCACTACTTTCATTTGATTATCAACGTTTACATTATTTTTGCTGAGAGATGAAGAACTCATTATTGTCCACGACTCTCTTGACTATGGAGATTGTCGTTTATCTCTTGCAGTGAGTAATTTTCTAATGAGTGTAACCGAAATCTGTGAATTCCTTCTGTAATTTGAGCTCTTAAATTGGGAAAGTATGATATTCTTCTTTTACTTCTTAGATCCCCAAGAATGGCATATTACTTGCACTTGGTCCTAAATTCATGAAAGAGAATGGTTTGAATCATGTAACATTCTCATCTGCTGATGGAGTTTTGGAAGCAGCTCCTGCGGTAACCAAAGAACGTTTATATATTTATCTACATAGAGAATAAAGTGAATTATGCTACAATAATTCATTTTTGCATAAAATAATAATGTTCTGCTACTGTAATTCCTTTTTAGTTTGTTTCTTCTCTAATTGATTTTTAATCCTCTCGTCTCCTTTTATTTCGTTATATTCTAATTTTCTGTTGCGTGTCCGGACAAGGGGTCTAGAGAATAGATAATTATTAAATATTACTCCGTAAATGTAAAAAATTGTTCTTTGGAGACTTGTGACATCTGAAATCTGCTACAACATATTGTCATCAATATGATATAATAAAACCTTAATTTAAAGTCACTTAGTATCATGGAGCATGGCTGCACTCCTTGTCTGGAATGTTGAACTCAGGAATTAAGAAAAATAAATTAAAATGTTAAAAGTTTACCTGCATCTGCATTTCCCATGTCATTCCATCCTATAAATGTTGATTTCTTCTTTTATTTCTTTTAGATGGGGATAACCTGATGCTACTGTTGACCTGGGGAGTAGTGGAACTACATTGAGGGATAATAATCTGAAAGAAATTGAATGTGGTATCATCTTGAAAAGTCAGGTAAACTACATCTATTTTTATTGAGATCTTATGTGCATGCAAAATTGAAATGTTAATTCTATTTTTGGATAGTCGATGGCCATGAATAGGAGTTATGGCTGGATCAATCTCCTTTTAATTTAGAAGTTTGAACCCTTGTAGATTGATGCTAATCTTTTCTTGCTTAGATATTGTTCTGATGGGCAGGTAGCTGCTAACATGAGGGGAAGCAGTGCAGAGGAAGTAGCCGAGTGAGTGTTAAGCCAACAATCTTTACCTGGTTTGCAGGTTTGACTAACTTAGTTAGACCAGTTTTTTGTAAGCGTGATGGAAAGGTTGTAGCAGATTATTTTGCTATAATTATTTGTGTACCAAAAAAGGGTGTTGCAAATCTGTTCAGCAACTAAGGATGGTGAGTACCCTTGCTTTATATTCGCTTTCTATCTGCGTATGCTCATGTATGTACAATTTAAATTGGGCATTTATGGATCCTATTGAAACAATAACTGGCTGGTGGCTTCTTTAGATGATGAATTGTCTCTTGTCCTTGGTTGAGATAATATTCTAGCATGGAGTATTATTTATAGCCTCAATACTGAGAAGACCTGGGAAGTTCATTAGGTAGTTCTTTCAATGATAAGTCTCCAGTTGTCGGAAGCAAAAGGCCAGTTCGAGAAAGGCTTGGTAGTACTGTTGATTCGTCCGCTAAAGTAAACAAGGAGAGGTTTCTTTTTAACTATAATTATGCATCTCTCTCTGTATTTGTAGGTGAATTTTGACTATGGAGGCTCCGGCTGAAAGGAATGGAGATGAAAATGCGGGTTAAGTTGCCATGGTAGCAGTAATCAATGAACTGTAATCTTCCGTCTTATCTGTGATACGCCTTCATGGGTTTGTGGTTCATATTAATTTCATGTGGCCACCGTATTGCCTCACCTCCATATTCCATTATTTATATTTTTTTTAATTGTTGATTTCGACTAATTTCTTTGATTGTCTGTGTTTTTGTGTAGGTTGAAGCAGTTGTTGTTGTCATAGAGATAGGACTTTTTAATATTGGTAACATAAAAATGTCATAGATTATTTAGTTGAGAACATTTAGCTCATTCATAATAAAATTTCCAGAAAATCTTCGATAATCATTCTTAAATTTCTCTTTTTTATTTGCCCGAAAAAAACATGGGATTACAGTCTTATAGTTAAGCTTTCTATGGAAAATTATAAATTATTAGGCACCAGTGGTGTGTTCTATTAATATTTTATGTAGATTCATAATAAAATTAGTACCATGTGCATTTATTTTGTGTCTCTAGCTATGGACATTTGTTACTGTAGTGTGCAAAGAGAGTTGTCAAAGGGAGCCTGGATTTTGCATTTGCTATTGTTAGGCCTCCTGGACATAATGCAGAAGAAGGTGAACCGATGGGGTTTTGCCTATACAACAATGTTGCTATTGCCACAAGTTTTCTTTTGAATGAAATAGTGAGTATCAGTTCCTAGAGTTCTAATCATGAATTTGTATTCATGCAATGCTTTTGAATCTTTTACCCGTGTATTAAACTTCTGCATGCCACAACTTTTCATAATGTAGAAAGAATTGGGGATAAAAAAAAATTTGTATAGTTGACTGGGACGTACATCATGGAAATGGTACTCAAAAGATGTTCTACAAAGACCTTCAAGAACTTTTCTTCTCAGTTCACAGGTACATAAATTTTAAGTTAAAAGGTTCTAAATAGTTTTTAAAGGACCGCGGATGTGGGAATGATACATGAACAGACATAGATTTTTTTTCTTCAAAAGAAGGATACCAAATGCTTGCTAATTGATCGTATCGCTATGATTGTCTTTATGTTTCTTTACTAAAAATGAAACATTAGGATCATTATTATCACAGTAAAACATTAGAATCCTTATCACATTAATCAGAAGTTTGTGCAATAAAAATAAGAACATGATTACATGATATTAATGTGTTGTTCTTTGTTGGTGTTGGGAGGGGGTTGTCCTTTGTGTTTCAGAATCTTATTATATAAAAGGAGGATATTTCTCTCCTCCTCTTTACATGAAGGGAGCAATCGCATTAATGGTGAACAATCAAGGATAGACACGTCAGTACTACGGATGTCTAACCCTCGATCTCTCGAAGGTGCAAATGTCCTGCCCGCACTAAACAATAGGTCTCCCCCTCTCTTTCTTATCTTCATGTATGCGTCTGCCTATATCGATTCATAGAAAATTTATATTTTACGTATTGGTTGAATAATTGAGGAACATTTGCACTTTTGGAGAAAGACAAATCTTGAAATAAGCATATAGGAGTGTTTGTCTTCATTTATTCGAATGTAGGATTCATGGATTCATAATTTTAGGATTTCATGTCTAATGTTAACGGTTTCTCACTTCCTATCGTTATTGTTCGTCTTCCACTATCTGTCATAGTTATTGTTGAATCTTTATTTGAATGTATGCATTCAATTGCTGTCGTTGAATGGATAAAATATTTTTTTCTGGGTTTTCCTATATTTCTTTTAAATGTCAATTCACACAGTTTATCTATGTTTTAAAATTTCATAATCTCAATTCATTAATCAAGTTTTCCATGTTGATTTGTGTTTTATACTAGGCCGAGATGCAAAGCCCTTCTCACAACTTATGGAGCTCTGTCAAAAAATTGAAGTTATGGGTGGAGATCAAAGTTAAGTGTAGTTTTTACTTTTTACATCGGATATAATTATAAATTTGCGCAAAGTATAAATATGAAAAATGACTTGATTTAAATATTAATTCGAAGTCAAGGATTAAACCTCTTACAACAGGTTTTTATTGTTTTTTTATGATAATTTGGCTGCTGGTTCTTTTTCTTCCTAAATTTTCAAATTTTCTAATGTTAGTGATTATTTGTTTTACAGTTGTTGGAGAATTTTACCAGTGGTATGATCCTGGTGATAGTACGGCTCGACACTGACAGTTTTAGGCTACGAATGAGGTAGAGTGAGCACGAAATGTGTGGCCAAGGATTTGATTGGGAATAAATGTGTGGCAAATGATTTGATATCTGGGAACTGGAAGATCGAGGCTCTAGATTGACCACACAAGGTTAGATTATAGAGATTAGGAAACTTTTTTGCATTTTTTCCCCTTCACTTTATACTTTTGTACGCTGTTTACAGGTTTGTTCCTAAATTTATATTGTGATTTTGGAAATCAATAAACAGTGAAAGTGTGACCTGATGTATTATCGGAAAAATGATTTTATTGAATTGGAGGTATTAATTATTCATACCGAAAATAATACTTAAGATGCTCTAAAGTTAACTATCAGGATGGTTTAACATTTACTTTTACAATTAATTTTCATAAAGATACAAGGTAAGCTCTATTTAGCATTTAGATTTAAAATTGAAAGCTATAAAGTTTATTAAAGCTACACACTTGCATTGTATCTTCTAGATATTAATTAGGTTGCTTCAATGGAAGTTCACTACCGTTTTCTTACCAGCAGCCAAGGAGATGATTGAAAAAGTTTCACAATGGATTGAGAGGAAAAAGACATTTGTGATGCAAGGAGAGGTCACATCATGAAGGGAGATTTGGCTACTCCAAGAATCTCATTTAATATAGGTAAGGTGTTGTATCCGTTAACCCCTTACTTTCATTCGATTTTCTAGAAGTTTTCTACAAAAATGTTGGAAGTGTTGACATCATCAGCCAGCCTTGTGTTATCAAGATCATTTTGCAACCATTGCTTTCGGCAAATGCTTGCTCAGATTGGAAAGGATTACTATGATGCAGCTTTTAGTTTGTGTTTCTGATTGTTACATATCAATAAATGCAAGGTTTTAGTAATTTGTTTAAAATAAGATGATGACTAAATTGAGAATCAAGAAGTGGTGGACACGCTCTATGAATATTGCCATAAATTGGTCAATTTGAGCCTTTACTTTTTTCTGTATTGTGTAGATGGTTCTTAAGAATTCTTCATCCCATCCCATCTCATCTCATCAAAATTTTGATTTTGATTTCATTCGACCCACATATTCAAGTATTACATGTTTCATGAATTTAGTTTTGTCTTCCCGAAAGTTTGTTAATTAGTGTCAAACGCGTGATGAGTATAGAAATTAGTAAATTGCTAAAAGGGTTGTGATATGGTTTAATATATTTGCTTTGTTTTATATTGTTCTGCTTTTCTACTTTTGGGTTTTATCCGCTTTATGCGTGGTTAATTAAAGGGGTTCTAGAAATGGTAGTTAGAATTACAAAAAAATTGTGATTGAATTTGTGGTTTATAGATTTTTTTTCAAGGCATAACAAATACAGTAGAAAAGAAAAAGAGAATTCTTTTTTTCCCGAGCTTTCTTGGACTATTTTGATGGAGCTTCAATATCAGTGAAAGTTTATCCAAAAGTTTAACTCGAGAGTTTTGTTGATATTCACAATCAATCTCCAATTAATCTAAAAGGATGGAACTGTGATGCTTCTGCTTAGGGTAAATATTATAACATGCTGTCTTTTCTGGGTAATTCAAGATTGTTATGCAGGCTGCTGATCCCTCCCATTCGAGCAAATGTGTACATGTTTTTAGAAATTGTTATGTTTAGAATACAAAAAAATCTTTAATGCAATTGAAAATGAATGGACCTGATTTTCTTAGTGCATTTTTACGTGAAAAGAATAAGACATAAAAATATATAAATTCTTTGATGGATGCAAAATTAATAACGAATGCATATACAGACAGGGGAGTTGCTCCTAATAGATACTAACATGAGAGGATGGCCTAAAAATGGCTTCAACAGCTGCTAAGGAAAATTTTGCTTTTGTAGTATGGAGAAATAATGAAATTCAATTTTGCTTTGGATTTCTTTGGGAAAATGAATTTTAGATGAACAAGCATATAATTTATATAACACAAAGAAAATTTTATTGTAAAAAAACAAAATTGATACTCCGTAGTATTTTAATAAATTATACTTCCTTGCGAAGATTTTAAAGATTTAAAGAAATTTAATATTTAGAATTATATCTCAATTTGGAAATCAGTTATGGAATAAATGTTAAGATCTGAAGGCAAATGTTTATTTTATGTTGAATGTTTGGATTGACGCAATTTAAATGAATTATAAAAAAAAAAAAGTTGCGAAGTCCCGTGCATCGCACGGGCAAAAAAACTAGTTACTACAAAAGATGAGAGGAGAACATAAATCCTCCTAAAAAAATAAGTAACACAAGAAAAAAATAAGTTTTAGCCGTAAATAAAATACAAAACAATATGAAATACCTTATGTTGGACCACTGTGATTTCATGTTGGTGAAGAGCTCCGACCATGAATGCAGCGCCCCAAATGCACTTTTTTTACCTTGCATCTTCAAGGTTTACTTCCATTAATGAAAATAATTAATTAATGGGCACAAGGTGTACCATAACAACATAAAAACATAATACTAAAGTCAAGTGACAAACTATCAAATCATAATACAATAGCAGCTAACAAACTTAGAAAATAAAATTTTAAAACTCAATTGTTGAAGCAAGATCCAAAAAAATTTCAACAATTTAATTAGGACATATAAATAGTTCTTTTTCCTCAATAAATTACACAAACATAAAAAATGAAACACATGGAATTAAGTTAACCTTGATGATTGATGATGAGAGAGAGAGAGAGAGAGAGTGTTGAGTAGATATCATTTCAAATAGAGTGACTTCTCCAAGATTCAACATAATTATGTAGTTTGGGGTAAAATAATATTATGCAGGGTGAAGTGTTAGAAATGATTTTGTAATAAAATTCTAAGAAAGAGTAAGTTTGACTCGAATATATATTGAGATCATTTGGGCGGGCGGGAAGCAAAAATTTTTGAGGATAAATGAAAATTTAAGCGGCAAGTGAAATGGAATTTGCTGAAGTTTGGTCTTATTACCGACGACATATTTGACGTTACAAATAATACTTGTATACCGACTATAGTTTCGTCGGTATAAGGATGACTATGTGTCCGAATTTATATGTATCCGCAAATTGTGACTAATCCTGACAGAATATTTATCGGAATAAGACACCAATTATTTCCACATATTTATACCGATAGTGTGTTAGTCGGTATACGTTTGATCTATTTCCGACATTCCATCCGTCGGTATAAACTATCATTTATTTTCTGCAACAACCTTGTATGAAATTAATTATTCCCGACTAATATGTCGTCGGGATAAGTGAGCATTTTGTATTTGTCAAACATATTTATACCAACCGTGTGTTAGTCGGTATGCTTTTGATCTATTTTCGACAATTGCTCCGTCGGTATACACTATCATTTATTTTCTACCTACAACATTGTACGAAATTAATTATTCCCGACTAATATGTCGTCGGGATAAGTGAGCATTTTGTATTTATCAAACATATTTATACCAACCGTGTGTTAATCGGTATGCTGTTGATCTATTTTCGACAATTGCTCCGTCGATATACACTATCATTTATTTTCTACCTACAACATTGTACGAAATTAATCATTCCCGACTAATATGTCGTCTGGATAAGTGAGCATTTATTTTTTGACTATGTTGTTAAATGCGAATATACTAATTCCGACTAATATGTCGTCGGTATAGGATTACATTTATTTCTAAACCTACTAATTCTACATTTCATTTTCGAAGTTTTTTATATAACTTCACTATACTAGTTCTTCCACTTGGGTCATGCTGCATAGGTTGGAGTTGTGCAATTAAATAAGGTATGATTCTTTCAATATTATATTTTATGTATTTGTGTTCTTGTGTAGATTATTAGTATATAAAGTGCAAAATTTTAATATATATATTTTTTAATTTATGTTTAGGTGTAGTTACAATCACTACAAGAAAACAGTGAAATTCCAGCGGAAAAATTCCATCGGAAAAATAAACCGTTGGAAATTTTAAAATTCCAACAGTGTTTCCAACAACGTAAGTCCCCATTGGAAAAATCCAACGAAGATTCCAACACTCTGTGGTAGCTGTTGGAATTTACCGTTGGAAAATTCATTGGAATTTTAAAAAAAAAAATATCCAACAAACAATCCAACGACACTAGACAGTTGGAATGATTACCCTAAATCAAACTATATATTTATATCTAATTCCAACAAAATTTCCAACGACATGAATATCGTTGGATTCTTTTTTAATTATTCCAATGAAAATTCCATTGGTGCTAGATCGTTGGAATGATTTTCCTAAATAAAATTACATTTTATATCTAATTCCAACAGAATTTCCAACGTCATGTTTTATTGTTGATTTTTTCTTTAATTATTTCAACGAAAATTCCATTGACACTCCCTCGTTGAAATGGTTTTCTAAATCATCTCATAGTTTTTATATAATTCCAATAAAATTTCCAACAAATAGTAATCGTTGGATTTTTTTAATAATTATTCCAATAGAATTTCCAACTATATTGGACCGTTGGAATGATTCTCATAATTTTGTGATAAAAATCTTTTCATTGTAAGATTTATTTAAGTGATATAATTAAGTGATGAACTTTTTTTATCTTTGCAATTAAATTGATTACATCATTAATAATTAATATTCTTAAGAAATTGTAAATATATATATATATATATACACACACGTATTACATTGTTGTAGCTCAATTCTTAAAGTGTTTACCAATTCAAGATAAAATTGCAGATTTTCAAAAAAAACATTTAAGTTGTATTGAACTCTTTATGATTTAAGTGGGCTAGATAACCAAATATTTACGACATTTATTTTTCCTTACGACAATTTAATCAAAATCTGAAAAAAAAACATTATTTCATTAATTTGTTCCAATTTTTACTAATAACACCATCAAATTTCTACATATAACTCAAAAGGGGGGGGGGGGGGAAAGAAAATAATAACATATTTCGAGATTATTCATTCAAAATTCAAAAGGAAACACTGAAAAAAAAATCATAAAGAAACATATTATCGATCAATCACTATGTTCATAATAATCAGAAGGAACTTCATTCTCAGATTCAAAATCTTCACTTCCATGTGATGTTTCTTCTTCTTCTTCAATACGATCATCGGCTTTATCAACATTACGTACACTTGCAATATCACTTATTTCTTCACCATTACTATTGAAATCCCTTAAATCAACATCAACATTTTCTTGACAAGATACTCCATTTAAGTGGGAACCAACATCATCTTGATATGGAGTATCTGGTGATTGAATCGTACGTCTTGACTTAGTTTTAATCACCACTAACCAATCTTTCTTATTAGGAGTAGGGTTTGGATAAGGTGTATAATATACCTGTTCTGCTTGTTGAGCAAATATAAATATGTCTTTACCTATATATCTCCTATTTGATTTTACTTCGACAACTCCATATCTAGGACAAGTCCTTGTGCCCGTGGACGAAGGATCAAACCATCTACAATTAAATAATGTTAACCTTTTGATTTGTTCCCCAGGATACTCTATCTCAATTATTTCCTGAACAATTCCATGATACGTGGTATTTTCTCCGGTAAGAGCGACTCCTGAATTATTTGTTTTCCTACTTTGCGCCAAAGCGGATATGTGAAAACAATAATCTTTCACAAAATATACCGGATAAGTCTGCACTCGATGTAATGGACCCCATGCCAAGTCGTACAAAAATTGATCTTGGATGTCATTATTAGGGTCATGCACCTATTGAAAATACACAATTTAGCATAAAAATATTAAGTGATTGTACAAGTAATAACTGAATAATTATCATATTGTATAAGAAAAAAAACTTACATATTTTTTGAACCAATCAACAAAATGTGATCTTATTTGTTTATGGACTTCAACACCACTGATATTTGAGTGGTTTGCATACAAAAATGCCTCGTAAATGCTGAAAAACAGTGAAAGATATAAATCAAGGATAAGTAAAATCAAATGTGTAATTAGGAGAGAATACATTATATGAGATGTAACATACGCATAATATGGCTCAACTTCGGGACAATTCAAGAGTACGTATAAAGAAACTTCAGCCATTTCTTCATCAGTGAGATAACGACTCTTAGATGTTCCATCATGTCTGCCAGGGTAATTAAATATAGAAACTGGTGGATTCTCAGACGAAACACCACCATCATCATTTCTAGGAACTCTTCTATTTCTTGTATGAACGTGAGACTCAAAATAGTATGAACAAAATGTAGATGTTTCTTCAAGCACATAGGCCTCACAAATTGACCCCTCCACACGAGCTTTATTCTTAACTTTCTTCTTAAGACCATGTAAGAACCTAAAAGAAAATAATGAACAAGAAGATATGTATTGGTGTTTTAAATAATAGTGAAGTAAAATGACTCTAATGCAAGAATAATACCTTTCAAATGGATACATCCATCGAAATTGCACGGGACCACCAACTATAGCTTCATAAACCAAGTGTATGGGTAAATGTTCCATTACGTCAAAAAAACCTGGAGGGAAGATCTTCTCTAACTTACATAAGATGATAGGAATGTTCTTGTCCATCGCTTCAAGTCTGTTTTTTTCTAACACAGGACAACATAAATCTCGAAAAAAATAACTCAACTCGGTTAATGCTTGCCAGATTGGAGTTGGTAAACAACTGAATGCAATTGGAATCAATCTCTCCATGAAGACATGACAATCATGAGATTTCATATGTTGCAATGTGCAAGATCTCAAGTCAACACATCTTGATAAGTTAGATGCATATCCATCGGGAAACTTCAAACCCTGTACCCACTCACATATTCCTCTCTTTTGATTGACATTTAAAGTGTAATGGGCTTTTGGCTTCACTATCTTTCCATTACTTGTTTCTTCCAACTCTAAAGACCGTCGAGTACAATATAAAGGAAGATCCTTCCTAGCCTTAACGTTATCTTTTGTTTTTTCTTTAACATCCATAACTGTGTTGAATACATTTTGAAATATATTACTTTCAGTGTGCATAACATCTATGTTGTGTGGATTCAACAAATCACACCAGTATGGCAAGTCCCAAAAGATGTTGCGCTTGGTCCAATGATGAGTATCCCCATATCCAGGTGATGTATAATTAGCACCCACATCAGTTATCTTAGAAAATTCACTTATCTTCGCAAGTAATTCAATTCCTGAGTACCTCCTAGGGGGCTCACTCATTTCTACTTTGCCTTTTAGAAAATTATTCTTATCTTTGCGAAACGGATGATTCTTTGATAGAAATTGTCTATGACAATCAAAGTGGCACATCTTCCTCCCATTTTTCAAATAAAAAGCTTTAGAGCCTTCCATGCAAATAGGACAACCCAATCTACCAGCTGTCGACCAACCAGATAACATTCCATATGCAGGAAAATCATTGATAGTCCAACATAATGCAGCTTTTAAAAGAAAATTTTGCTTTTTAGAGATATCATACGTCACCACTCCTTCATCCCATAATTTTTTTAAGTCATTAATCAAAGGTTGTAGATAGACATCAATTTTACTTTTAGGATTACTAGGACCTGGGATAATTATTGTTAAGAACATGTATTCCCTCTTCATACACATACCAGGAGGAAGATTATATGGGGTCAAGATCACAGGCCAACACGAATACACCTTGGAGTTCATATTAAATGGGCTAAATCCATCTGAACACAATCCTAATCTCACATTTCTCGGTTCCGAAGCAAATACAGGGTGTTTTTTATTGAAGTGCTTCCACGCCTCCCCGTCAGATGGGTGTGACAATTTGCCTACCTCGCGTCGATTTTCATGATGCCATGTCATATGCTTAGCCGTTGCATTTGAGGCAAACATTCTTTGTAGTCGAGGGATAATAGGTAAGTACCACATCTGCTTCTTTGGAATTTCTTTCTTTCTATTTCTCATTGACATATTTTCCTTAAAACGAGTCTCTCCACAAAATCTACATGTTTTCTCATGTACATCGTCTCCAAAATACAACATACAACCACGTGGACAACAATCTATTTTCTCATATCCGCATCCAAGTCGAGATACAAGTCTTTTAGTTTGATAAAAGTCTTCAAGCATTCTATTACCAGCTGGTAACACCTCTTTTATCAATGTAATAATTTCATTGATGCACGCAATTGAAATGTTGTAATCCGACTTTAAACTCATAAGTCTGACTGCAATTGATAACACTGAATGATCTTCACATCCATCCCATAACGGAGACTGTGCTTCACATAATAAATTGTAAAAGTGTGTATAACTTTGATTAGGTTCTTCTAGTGGAGGATTAGTATAAAAACTAGGCCCTTCGGCATCAATAACCATTCTCTCGTACGGATTCAAATCTGCAGCTTCAATATCATAAGGACTATCAAATACGAGTGGCGGGGTTTCTCCGTGATTATGCCAATGATAATAATTTGGTTGAAAACCCTTTTGATACAAATGTTGTCTCACCGAATCCGACTTATGAAACCGCAAACACTTACATTTGGAGCATGGACATCTAAATCTTCCTTCTTGTTTAAAGACATCAAGTTGTTGTGCAGCTGAAATAAATTCCTCCACCCCCAATATAAACTCCTTTGACATTCGATTTTTTTGTGAATCTTTTTTATTGTACATCCAATGACGACGCTCTGGTATCTCCATTATCTGTCCAAATAATTGGAATTTTAAGTGGTTTAATTATTCTCTATTTTTTTTCCCATAATATATTTTAATCAAGACTATTATATTTAATTTCATTCAAGTTTGTATCATCAAAACAAATAGTTTGGGAATTATTCTTGTCCGATCAATACAATAAAAGTATTTTTGAGAAAATTAAAGGAATTAAAACACAAATAGTCTTATCACTATTTTTAGAGTTAATATTTTTTTTTATCTCACTAGGGACAAGAAGATCTTACTAATAATACTAATAATTGGAGCAGTTGAAGAAATCAAACAACTTAATAACATTAATTATATAATAAATTCTTCCTGAACATATTATTATTCTATGATTAAGTTGTTAGCACAAACTTTCTATCGTGTGATGTTATCTAACAACTCAAGTATTTGAAAATTGGGGGAAAGTAACAACAAAGCCTCCAGATCAACGCTTTCGAATACAAACCTATGAATATCATGAAAATATAACAAAAAACTTAGAAAAAAAAAACACAAAAGAACAGTAAAAAAATACATACCCTAACCAGGGAAAAGCTAAAAATTTTTTAGAAGTTTTTGGAAAAGCTCAAACCCTTCTTAGATTCTACAAGAAAAAAAAAATCCAAATCCAATACAAGAAACAGATTATTTCAATTCAAGAACTAGCGAAGAGATAAATAAAATAAAAAACCTGGTAAAAATCAGCCGCTGGTGATTACCTATTTGTTTACTGAATTGAATTCGCTGAAACACCAATGCCAACTTAGAAGTTACGGCAATGGAGAGCAAAGTAAAGCGAAAGGGTTTGATAATTATACAGCAAAATTAAAATTAAAATCCATTTTCAACTTTTCACCTTCAATTCTGAAATCTCTCTGAAAAATGTATGCATAATTTGATTAATTTCACTTCAATTCTCCTCCCCCGTTTCTCGGTTATCACTATAGTTTCAACTAAGCTCGAAATCGTGATATGTATTTGCTAAGTTCTAAGTTTTAATAGTATAAGGACATACTTATGCATTTTAATATATAAATATTGATATATCTTGATGTAAATATTAAATATTTAAATTTTAGAATTGAAAATTACGGCATATATGCATTCCTTATCAAATACAGAAGTCATAAATTATCAAATACCGAAGTCATAAAACAAGGGAATTAATGGAGTATACTATCAAACCTTTAAATAAACAAGATGAGAGGAGCGGCGGGTGAGTGGAGCGGCGCTGCAACTGCCGGCGGTAAGAGGGCGAGGCTCGTCGAAAGTATGTGAATGCCTGGATCAAGCCACGACCCACGAGACGAGAGTGTGAGGATCAGAGGGAGCCTTTATATATATAACAGAGAAGAAGCAGAGAGCAGCAAGTATAACATAGTTGGGAACGGCGGTAATATATATTGGAGAATGGGAGGTTGGCGGTAATATAGGAGAATAGGAGGGAACTGCCGCCTTTTTTTTTATTTATAAGTTAGGGAAAAAAATATGGTCAATGCGGTAATATAGGAAAATATGAGGGAATTGCTTTTTTTTTTTTATTAGTTAGGGAAAAAGATATTGTAAAATATCTTTAAATTTGTAAAGGTCTCTAATTAAAAATATTTATGGTACGTATTCGGTCATATTAAAAAGATTCGATCATATAGATTCCAACTTAATTAAAAATATTATTTTCAAGTTATTGTATTTTAACATTATATATGGAAATATTCCACATATATTAACATTATATATGGAAATATTCCACCTGTATACAACCTATTGACTATTCAATGAAAATACAATTTGTTTTCCTTATATTATATATTCCTAATACAAATTTCGGTCATACTAGAAAGTTAAAATAATTACAAGTATTTTACCCACGAAAAATAAATATTATAATTAATTATTCACCCATTCTATAAATATTGTCAATGCGGTAATTAATATAGGAGAATAGGAGGGAATTGCTTTTTTTTTTTTTATTAGTTAGGGAAAAAAATATTGTAAAATATCTTTAAATTTGTAAAGGCCTCTAATTAAAAATATTTATGGTATTCGGTTATATTAAAAAGATTCGATCATATCGATTCCAACTTAATTAAACAAAAAAAAAAAATCAAGTTATTGTATTTTAACATTATATATGGAAATATTCCACTATACAACCTATTGACTACTCAATGAAAATACAATTTATTTTCCTTATATTATATATTCCTAATACAAATTTTGGTCATACTAGAAAGTTAAAATAATTACAAGTATTTTACCCACGAAAAATAAATATTATAATTAATTATTCCCCCATTCTATATTTATTTGTCCACTTTACTTATTGAGACGTCCCAAAATTATTTACACACCCTTAATATAAAAATATCCCACAAAATTATTACCCTCCCACTAAAAAAAATCACATTTAATTGGGTTACTTTATTGAAAAGTGTTTCTTACTTCAATTTGATTATTCTCACTTTTCTTTTTTGATTGTCCAATTTATTAATTTCATTCCCCTTTACAAACAATATTATTCATTTTATTTTATCTTCACCCTCAACCATTACTTATTTATTCACTTTGTCATTCACTTTATTTATAAACAATCACTTTATTTGTAAATGGACCCCACAATACTTAACTATTTAATATTTATTAAAACTTGTACCCGAATAAATGAACATAATGAATTTAAACTAAAGAAATACTTTATAAACAAAATAAGTACAAATACTAGATCGAATATCAAAATATTTACTTTATTTGCAGTCGGATTATATTGATCTTGATATGTGCAATATTAAAACAAAAGCGGTCACAAATGAAATGGAATCAACCCTTCTTTATTTCTTCTCGCTTGTTTAAGAGTCTCATGTTATTCAAGTTCTACGTCACTTACTTTTAATTGAATACCGACGCCGCTTGTGTTGCAAGGTGTTGTTTTCGTCTAGGCAAATTCTTGTATGCAATTGGATGCATATATACAATTGAATTTTAAGTGATCGTTCAATTGAATTTTTAATCCTCACATTAAAATTAAATTAAAATTGTTGCTCAATTGCACTAATTACACCATGCAATTGAGTGCATACAAGAGCGATTTTGTTTTATATATTCGATTTTCAATTTTCACTTATCTTAATTCTCATCATTTGTTTTGCGTCAATTTTAAAAAAAACATTCTACCAACCATATCTAATATTGTTTGATGTTTTTCTACAACTCGTCTCATTCATTGTGCACACCATATACATTTTTTTTCGAGGGTTAGGATTTTCATTTTAATCAATTGTCTCATATAACTTTTATGGTACAGTTTTTTAAACATCATTAAATTATTTTAAAAAATTAAATAAAAACGAAATAAATATGAAAAAATATAAAACTTATACAGTATTAATAAATCCTAAAAACATAATATATTAATTAAGAATACACAAAATATAAAAATCTAAAATATCTAAAAAATATATATACTAAAATTTGAAAAATTATACTCCGTATTACTAAATCTAAAAAAAAAATATGGCCAACCCCTGATTGTCTTTCCAAAACAAAAATTATATTTATAAAATTTTCTATATTTGAGGAATTGAAACTTAATACTTAATTTATACTGTAATTAGATTTATAAAAACTATTAATTAATCTTAAAAGTTTTAAAAATTTTGATTGAGCGCCAGATTAGACCTAGCGCGGGATTCTTCAACTCCATCGCCGCTTTATTTCAGTTCTCTTTCTTTTTTTCTTTCATATATCTAAATTAATCTCAAACCCTCCTACTCACTCTCAAACTCTCCTACTTCATTGGTGCCTCTGTGTGTTTATTTCGATTCTTCGACTGGCAAGGTGAGTTTTTTTTTCTTCCTTTTCAGTTTTTTTTACCGTGTGTGTTTATTTCGATTCTTCGACTGGCAAGGTGAGTTTTTTTTCTTCCTTTTCAATTTTTTTTACCGTGAGTGTAATTATTAAATTAGTATATATTACTATTATTTTCGTTTTGGAAGAAACTGTAATTTATATTTCTGTGCATGATAATATATATGTGTGTTATGTGTGCGGTGTGAGAGTATAATATGGGCATGTTTGATAGCAAAGATTGATTATCTAAAATTATGATAATATCTAAACTTTATAAATTTTAAAGCATAATCTACCTTAATCTAAATTATCAAACAACCAATAAAAATGATATATAGTTAATCTAGATTTAATCTAAGCTATCAAACATGTCCTATGTGTGTGTGCGTGTGAATATATATGTGTGCGATATATATATATATGTGCGCTAATTGTGTGAGTGATGTATGTGGGGTGTGTGAATATAATATGTGTGTGTGCGTGTGAGTAATATATATATATGTGTTGTGTATATATATGTGTGGGCGAGATATATATATATATATATATATATATATATGTGTGTTAACTATGTGAGTAATGTATATATGACGGCCGGTGCGAGTGCGAGTTGTACTGTTTTACTTGTAGTACTACTGTGTGTGGATGGGTGTTGTTACTTGTAGTACTGCTGTCTGTATACAAATTTATAAGTAATATAAATATGTGTGCGCACATATATGTATGGTAAAAATTGTCTTGTATTGAAAGCCTCATGAGCAGCTATATATAAATGATCTATAGTAGTATTCAAAGAGGTAGTATTTGTATTCTCTATTGTAGTCATCCTGAATCAATTAATGACATAGTTATTTTTATTTAAAAGTTTAGTGTTCTTCATATATTGTTCTATCATGTTCATAAAGCTTTTTTATAATATTTATATATACATGTATATGTCTATGTAATATATATGTGTGCTCTATATATATGGGTGTGTTATATTGAAGTTTCATGTTTAATGTGCACAGATGACACGTAAAAGTGAACGTGGTAGAGGACAATGCAGAGACATCAACTCAACTATTAGACCAGGTAGAGGTAGAGGTAGAGGTAGAGGCAGAAGCATATCTAGAGAGCATTTGAGAGACCATCTGAAAGACACTGGCTTAAAATTCACATCCACAAATTTTGACAATCAATCAACATTTGAAAGAACATCCGAGAGAGAACCTACCATATTTGAGAGCTCTCCAATA
The DNA here is from genome assembly GCA_963675135.1 of Galeopsis tetrahit. Lineage (NCBI taxonomy): Eukaryota > Viridiplantae > Streptophyta > Magnoliopsida > Lamiales > Lamiaceae > Galeopsis > Galeopsis tetrahit. The sequence goes on from OY776122.1 coordinate 41,244,668, forward strand.
CAAATTGAGAGAGCGTTTGAAAGAGACACTATACCGTATGAAAGACCTTCATCTAAGAGAAACCCAACACCTTCTGAGAGAGCTCCAACACAAATTGAGAGAGTGTTTGAGAGAGACCCTACACCTTCTGAGAGATCTCCAACACAAACTGAGAGAGTTTTTGAGAGAGACCCTACACCTTTTGAGAGAAGCTTTGAGAAAGATTCTACACCACATGAGAGAGTTCCGTCTAAAAGAGTCCATTCAACATTTGAGAGAACTTTATCTGACAGTAACCCTGTGCCATTTGAGAAAACTCCTACACTATCAAATATAGCCCCTTCTCAATCTTCTGCACTATCTAAGAGAGATACTCGAGGGGTTCCAACATCATTTGAAAGAGCTTCATCTGAGAGACTCTCTACACCATCAACTGAGGAAACATCTCAAAGAGTCCTTACATCATCAATTGAGGGAGCATCTCAAAGAGCCTCTACACAATCAACTGAAGGAGCATCTCAGAGGGCCCCCACAAACAGTTCGACCGGTAGTAAGTTGTTGATACAACCGAATGGAAATGAGTACGATTTTTTAGCTACTTATATTTTCATTATAATTTTTAATACACTTATTTTATTATTAGCTAATGTATATTATTTTTCATAATTATTATGTAACATGTTTTTTCCTTCAGAAGCCATTAAACACATTAGTAGAAACATCAAATCTAAATACTCACAACCATGGCGTGGATGGAGTGAGATTCCTACAAATGTAAAAAATATGTGGTTTATCCAGTTTAAGGTAATATCATAAGCTTGTAAAAATGTTTATTTGTCAAATTAAAGTTTGTTTTATTATATATAAAGCTAAGATTATTGTTTTTTGGTAGAATTGTTGTAGCTGGGATCCTGAGCATGAAGTTGATATTAAAAGGATATGGAAATGTAAAGCGGCAAACATTGTGCGTTCAAGCTTGGTGGATATTCGTAGGGGAAAATCCAAAGGGTCATGGTTGTCTTCTGGAGTGCTTGAGGCACTTAAAATTAAATGGGAGACGGACCCTGATTTCATAAACTTGTCTAATCAGAACAAAAAGAACATATCGGCTAATAATGATGGATGCTTGCATCGAGGCGGTGCTATTTCGATTTCGGAACATTTAAGACGACTGGTAAGCATAGTTATTTTAATTAAGTAGTGTTTGTATATATATATATATATTTTAATTTATTTATAATTATCAATTGTGGATTTAATTTAGGGAATGAAGCTCGGGAGAGATGCTACCGTTCCTGAGCTTTTTTTGAAGCTCAACTACGATGAAGAGGATAATAAATGGAAAAATTCTAGAGCCGAAGAATTTTACGTAAGTATTTTTAAAATAAGAGTTAATTTTTTAGAATTAGATATTATTATATATATAATGTATATATATTTCCTTTTGTATTTTACATTTACAAAATCTAATATATTGTACTTGTTGAAAACTATATGCAGAATAAGTATAAGAATTTAAAGGCTAGCAAGTTGTCTGAAGGTGTAGCTGAAGATGAGATTGATGATTCTACGATCTTTTACGAGGCTAATGAAGGGAATAGTAAGAGAGGCAGAACTTATGGTTTTGGATCAGAAGCAGCTTTATTTAAATCTTCAAGTTCAAGATCTAATAAGAGGGGTAAGACTAGTACCACCAATTCGACCAATTCAGAAGTTCAGGTCTTAACATCTCGTTTAACTACTGTTGAGAGTGAATTAGCCTCTGTTCACCGTCTTCTTCAGATGATGATGAACAACACATCATTCAATACTGCCCATGATGCATCTTCTAACGGCGTGTCTTCTCGTGATGCTGAGAACGTAGATAATGATGAGAATGAGAATGAAGATGAAGATGATGATCGTGCCTTTGGAATTGATGGTGGTGATTATGATGATGATGATGGTGGTGATTACTAGGAGTTAATATTTATGTTATTATATTAGTTTTAGTTTATTTTTGTCGGTAATGTGAATTGGGAAGATGGTCAACTCTTAGTTTATGACTACGGTGTTTGCAACTTATTATTTTTGTTATGACATTAATTATTATATATTTTTAAATTGATTATATAGTTTAATTCAAATGGTATATTGTGTAATTTTAATTGATTTTAATATTATTTTTTAATATAGCAATAAAAATAAAATATTTTTTTTAAATAAATTCCAACTAAAAAAAAGTTGTTGGAATTTATATTGGACAAATTTTCACAATTGAATATTCCAATGGTACATGTTCATTGGAATTTTTAATCCAACAGTTCGATTAATGTCGTTGGAATTGGCATTGGAATTTACTTGAATAAATTTCCAACAATTTAAGTTCCAATGGCTAATATTTGTTGGAAAAATTCCAACGAAAAATCACCATTGGAATTGACGATGAAATATGTGATGGAAAAATTCCAATAGCTAGATATTCCAGCGTTACATGTCTGTTGGAATAAAAATTCCTACAGATTTTTTTTTATTGGAATTACTGTAGGAATTCAAATTTATAATTTCCAACAACTATAAAATTCCAAAGGTCGAAATCCGTTGGAACAAATTCCAACGGAATATTACTGTTGGAACAAATTCCAATGGCAAATTACCGTTGGATTTTTCAATGGAATATATGTTGGAAAAAAAATCAATAGGTGATAATTCCAACGTTCAAAATCCGTTGGAATGTACTGTTGGAATTTTTTTCTGATGGAATTTTCATTGGAATTTTACAATTCCAGCGCCCACTTTTCCAATGGTCGTATTTTCGTTGGAATTTCCGTTGGAATCAATGATTCCAACGGAAAAAATGCAAAAAACTGTTGGAATTTTCCTGTTGGAATTCCACTGTTTTCTTGTAGTGAATATGCCAATAGATCGAAGTTGGATGTATAATCGATTGAAGGAGAGAAATTTTCTAAATCAAGACTTTCTGACTGGTGTGTATAGTTTTTTGGATTTTGCATTTTCTAATTCTGGATTTCAAAGTGGAAATAAGATTAGATGTCCTTGTAAAAAATGTTCAACTAGGACATTTCATACACGTGACGTGGTTGGTGGACATTTGTGTCAGTGGGGATTCATTAATCAATATTATGTATGGGAAGCTCATGGAGAGCAAGTAAATGATTTTCAATCTTTTGGTGGCTCGGAGGGGTCTTCCATCGCCTCGGATGAAGTAAGAGATGAAACGGAAAACTCGTATAGGCAGATGGTTTTTGACACATTTGGTTCTCAAATTCAAAATGAGGGCTCCAACATGGAAGGTGAGGCACCAAATCGAGAGGCTGCAAAATTTTATCAATTATTGCAATCATCGGACGTCGTGATATGTGAAGGCATTGAGCAAACTGTTTTGGAATTTGTGTCGAAGTTTCTACATAATAAGTCATTGAACAATGTAACAGATGATGGAGCTGAAGGCTTTCTAAAATTGTGCAGGGGTTTGGTTAAGGAAGAAGATCGACATAAAATTCCACACAGTATATACAAACTACAGAGTATGATGAAAAAACTTGGATTTGGCCATAGTACGATAGATGTATGCTACAACAATTATTTCTTGTATTATCAAGAAGGGGAACAATATGTTCAGTGCCCAGTTTGCCATGAGCCTAGATACGAAAAGAGTACAATGACTGGGAATAAGATTCCCCGAAAGAGGTTATGGTACTTTCCCATCACTCCACGACTACAAAGGTTATATATGTCACAGAAAACAGCAAAACACATGACATGGCATAAAAATTGCGATGGGAACAATGACATCATGATCCATCCTGCTTGTGGTGAGGCTTGGAAACATTTTGACAGAACTCATTCAGATTTTGCCATCGAAGCACGAAATGTAAGACTTGGACTTTGCACCGATGGCTTCAACCCGCACGGCCATTCTGCAAAGTCTTATTCATGTTGGCCAGTATTCGTTACACCATACAATCTACCACCAGATCTCTTAATGAACCAAGAACACATATTTCTCAGTTTTATCATTTCAGGCCCTGAAAATCCAGGTAGAAACATTGATGTCATGCTTCATCCATTGATTGATGAATTGAACAAGTTGTGGAGCACCGGAGTTAAAACATATGATAGTTTCAGGAAACAAAACTTCATTATGAGAGTTGCTCTTATGTGGACAATTAGTGACTTTCCAGCCTATGGAATGTTATCAGGGTGGAGCACACACGGACGACTGTCATCGTCGACTTAAGAATGGGCGTAAGATATCTTTCTTCGATTGTCATCGTCAGTTTTTACATGAGAATCATCAATTTCGAAGAAACAAAAAAGATTTTTTGTAAGGTAAAACTGAGTATGATTGTGGTGTTGAAAGGATTTCTGGAGATGAAATTTTTGAACGAGTGCAACAACTTTATTTTGGGGTGACGTCTAATATCGAGGGGTTTGGTGTACACCACAATTGGAAGAAAGTAAGCATATTTTGGGAGTTGCCATATTGGTCTACAATTCTCATCCGTCACAACTTAGATGTCATGCATTGTGAGAAAAAAAAATTCGATAACATTTTGGCCACAATTATGGATGATCCGGATAAAACAAAGGACAATGTTAATGCAAGGAGAGATTTGGAGTTGCATACTAGAAGAAAAGAATTGTTTCTGAGAAGTGATCAAAGAGGAAGGGTAATTAAACAGAAAGCTACATATACATTGAGTAAGGATCAGAAGAAACTTGTGTGTGATTGGCTGAAAGAGATGCGTTTTCCTGACGGATATGCCTCAAATATCTCTAGGTGTGTCAATATGCCTCTTCTTCGATTGGACCATATGAAAAGTCACGATTGTCACGTGTTCATGCAGAGGTTGCTCCCTATCGCATTTCGTGACTTCTTACCAGAAAATATTTGGGGCCCATTGACAGAGGTGAGTAATTTTTTTCGAGCATTGTGTGCAACTGAAATTCGTCGATCAGATATGGAATCATTAGAAAAATCAATTGTGGAGACTATTTGTAAATTAGAAAAATTATTTCCTCCCGGATTCTTTGACTCGATGGAGCATTTGGCAATTCACCTTCCGTATGAAGCCAAAGTTGGAGGACCGGTACGAGATCGATGGATGTATCCATTTGAGAGGTACATATATACACTTGTATTTTACATTTGGTTGTGAGTATATATATGTTGAATTAAAATCTGACGTATAATTGCAGGAGAATACGAGATCTGAAAAGAACTGTGCGCAATAAAGCACGTGTTGAAGGATCAATATGTGAGGCATATCTCATTTCTGAGATCACTCACTTTTGTTCACATTATTTTGAATCAGAAGTACAAACAAGATTGAATCGTCCAAGTAGAAATGAGGTTTTAGTTGATCCAGATATTGAAGGTGAATTATCAATATTTACTTGCAAAGGTCGACCACTTGGGCCTATTTTAAAAACTCGTACATTGACAACTGAGGAGTACAAAGCCATAAAACTTTATGTGCTTATCAATTGTCCTGAAATCGACGGTTGGTTGAGGTATGCATTGTTATTTTTTAATTAAACTTGTTTACGAATCTATATTATGAAAGTTTAAATAAATTTTATTTTATTTTATTCAGTTTATTCGATGATGAAATGGGTTGTGCACACCTAGATGATCAATTTGTGTCAAAGATAAGGACAAACCAGTTTGTTCCTTGGTTTAAGCATTAATTGGGTACGTAGTGGCCGTTATGAAGTAGATTCACGTCTTAAAACATTGGTTGATGGGCCTGAGTGGACTATAAACACCTATAAGGGGTACTTTGTGAATGGGTTCAAATTTCACACAGAAGCGCATGGACAATCAAGGAAGACAATAAATAGCGGCGTAAGTGTGAAAGCGAGTATAGGTGATGATGATCAAAGGAACTTTTATGGCATGTTGCAAGAAGTGGTACAAATTATGTATTGGGGTTCTGGACAACGACAAACAATTTTTCTTTTCAAATGTGATTGGTATGATATTACGAGGGGAATGACTATCCATGCTAAGTACCACTTAGTTGATATTAATCCTCGATCAAGATTGTCAACTTCAGAGCCATTCATTTTTGCTAGTCAAGCCGCCTAAGTGTACTATACTCGTTATCCTTCTGGGGGGCCTTCTCGAAGAAAAGGGTGGTGGACAGTTTGTAATGTGAAGGCAAGACATGTGATTAACATTTCATCAATCAATGAAACATATCAGGATACTATCCCACCACCAATTAATAGAATGGAAGAGCTCAATGATTTTAATGAGAATGAGATACAACTTGCTGGTGACGGAACTGAAATTCTTGAAGAAACTGACATTGCAGATGATGATGAATTAAGTGAAGAGGAAGAATTTGATGATGAATATGAAGAGTCTGATGATAGACATGAGATACCCGAAGAAGATGATATTGATGAAATGTAACAATCCTATGCATTTTATTTTACTTCCCGGTGACTTTTGTATATCCCTCAACTTTTAAAATTTGCAATATATTTATATGTTCAGCAGAGTCTACTTCCTGGTGACTTTCGATTTTCTTGTATACCCGAGTCTTGCTAGGTAGCATATGTAAAATAGGTTTTCAGCAATATTTTACTTCCTGGTGACTTTTAATTTTAGCAAGACTAGTTCACTTCAGCATAGTTTGGTCTGCAGAAATTTTACAACCATAAAAACAGCAGCAAAGGTGCATCCAAAATATCTCTTCCAATTATTTTACAACCATATGTTAACCTGCCACAAACTCACATGCTTAGCTAACCAAAAGCTGCATATCCAATATACTAACAATGCTTATGTAGTTTATCACAAAATAAATAAATTGCAATCCAAACCAAGCAATCAAATAAAGTTGCTGGTGAAAGGAAAATAATCAAACAAGAAGATAATTTCCAAAAATAAGAATGCAGCTCATAAGCTTGTTTACGCCTATGCAAAGTATAAAAAAAAAAAAAACACAAATATCAATATATATACCACATTCTATGATTCCCGTAATAAATCATCAATATTGAAATCCTCATTGGTAGTATGCCTCCCCTCACCACCAATCGATGAAGATCCAATGCAATCTTGGTTGCTTCGATTGATTTGCAATTGGGAACGAACAAGTTCCATAAATTCAGTATTTTGAGTTCTTTGGGACTCCACGAGAGCCTGTAGTTGAGTGCATTTCTCGGTTGCATCCTTTGCGATTTTCTTTACTTCATCTAGTTCATCTCTCAATTCTATCACCTCCATTCATGACTCTTGAGATGACGATCCAACACGTGGAAATAAAGATCGTTTGCGAGTGTTAAAGCCCAACTCTTCAGGATACACATGGACAGAGAGACCCATGACCCTGCCCTTCTTTGGTGATCCTACGGCATGCATCCATTTCTCAGGATCAACTATGACCGGCCAATTAAAACGATCCTCCCCAAAGTCTTTGATGCAATTTTCAACATATCGATCCTATTTAGAAAAGAATACAATTATAAGAATTATATGCAATGAGCTAATGTATCAATTACAAAATAATAACCTTGAAACTTACATGTACAGTCTTGAATTTTGGATCAATCCAGGTTGGAGCTGCATTAGGGTCATTGGAATTGCGCAACATGTGGGTGTCGACGTAATTTTCTATAAAAGGGATCGCAGGGATACCCTGTTCTAGTGCCTATTCAATGCATACCAGATTTTCATAATAATCTTAAATTATGCAGAATGCATATATGTAACCTACACCACTCAAGTTCAAAAGTAGAATCTTAAATAATTAACAAAAGCAAATCCAAAAAATGAAAAATAACTAGCAAGTCTTTTCAAGTTCAAAAGAAGAAACAAATACCATATACATAATAATAAATATACCATGTTCTAGTGCCTAATGCATACTAGATTTTCATAATAATCTTAAATTATACAGATTAAATGCCACGACTCACAAAATAATCAATATTTTCAATACAAATGACTCAATCATATATATATAGTTTAAACTTGAAACAAGAGACAAAACAAATGAAGTATATATAGTAATGTTTCTTACTCAATACAGATTACTTTAAATTCTATTTATAAACATTACAAAAATACCTTCTCGATTCCAGCACGCTCCATAGTCTTAGATCTGGTGGTATGACACGCTCATGGGGCCTTGCTCCTATTCTCCTTTGCAGCTTTACTCCTTTTTAAGAACTTATGACTTTTCCAATAAGTAAGAAGTTCGTTCCAGTGTTGGACAGGACACCACTCAGGCATCTCTTTAGTAACCTCATATCTCACTCGTGCATCGTAAACAACTTCAGATAAAGAACTTCCCATACTTTTCTCCCAAAGAGCTCTTATTGCTCCATCTTCAATAGGATCCCACACATAAGTACTCTGGTGCAATTGGAAAAAAATATTGTAAATATGAGAATGCATTAAATTTACAAAGGGCTGAGATACGTTTATTTTACCTCAAATCTATTCCAAAGATTCCTCTTATTATCTTTGGGCATCTCAGTCCAATTAGGGTGACCCTCTTTAAGTCCTGTTCGAAGATGGCTGCCAATGGTTCGTGGAACCTTTTTATCGGGCCAACCTCCTAGAGGAGTGAGCAAGATGTGCCTTCTATCAGCTCGATCAGCTGGGGCCTCTTCTCCTTTATTGCAACCTCGGCCTCTCTTCTTCTTTAAAGTCGGATCAGCACTAACGTTGGCTTGGTTGGGTGATGCTATTGAGTTCAAGCCCGCCTCTGAATTAGTAGTTGTAGATTGTGATTGTGCGATCGCTCTTGCCTTTCGGGTAGATATCATCCCAAAGGTTCGAATATCTATTTGGGCCCTTGTGCATCTAGGTGCATTAGTTGGTACATGATCTGGCATAATACATGTTGTGACATTTCAGGATTGTTGATAAGTGGTGGTCGTTGTGATGCATGATTCGTCGAACGACCAGACAAAGAAAATGTCCTAATATATGAATTTTACCAATCATTATATGAACACGTCACAATTAATAAAAATAATTAAGAACAAAGACATCAAATGTGTCTGCTAAATTAATAGCCATCTAACTAATAAATAGAATTTGATCAAAGTGAAGTTACTTTCATTTCAGCACTTAATGAAAAAAACCATTATCTAAACGAGTGTAAAATGTGTGCAGTGAGATGAAGAAAGTTTAGATAAATCCATGTACCCAAAATAATTAATGTAGAAGAAATTCAACCAAAAAAATATTTGTTTGTCATGCCCCCTTAAACCACAAACGCCATATTTTTTAATGAAAAATAATAATTCCTAATCATTATTAACAGAATTAATGTAAACCCTCTAAACATGACCTGCTTTTTAAAGCTCCCACATATCTACTTATTTCTTTATTCTTATATCATTTTCAAGAAATTAAAGTGTATATATCTATTTCATATTCTTGCAAACAGTATTTGTACAGAATACAGAATTTTGGGGAAAATTCTTGGTTTGCTTCAACATTGTTCTCAAATTAGATACTCATCAATAACAACAAGGGATTAGAAAAATAAAATAGCACATCTCCAAAGAAAAAGAAAAAAAAAAACAGAACTAAAAAAACCAGAACTAAAAAATCACATAAAAATCGAAGTGCATCATGGTGTCCTAAATATGGGTTGAAATAATGAAAATCTTTCTCCGCTGTTTTCCAATGCCTGAAATGGCTGAATAAACATCCATCGAAAAATGTAATTTTCCTTTGTTTTGGAAGAAGGGGTTTGTTTTCCATTGAACAATTGAAAGAAATGGTTGTTGGTTTGAAAAACAGGGGAGAAAGATTCATGTGGTCCGTGCGAAATCCACCGGAAAAAGAGAATTTTGGCGACGCTAAAGAACCAGGGGCTATGTGGAGAGAACTAAAAACCACATAAAAATCGAAGAGCAGCAACCATTCTATCCTAAAAATAGGTGGGTTGAAACAATGAAAGGAAACAAAATTATTGTTTGTTGTAATTTCCAAATTCTTGAACCCTAAAATGCTTGAAATCAAAATCAACACCTAAACCAAAAATACAAACTAAGAAAATGAAAGAAATTACAATAAACTTCAAGAAATTACCGTCGAGTTATTTGGGAAGACAAGTTACAGCCACCTTCCTACCTTTTTACTGCCGTTGGTTGAAGAAAGTTGAAGAATGTTTTCTAGGTTTATTTTACTGTTACACTGAGTGTTTACCTTGGTTTTAACTAATGGTTTTATCGACAAACTATCCACTATATACCGACCTATTTCGAGTCGGTACTGATTTATAAAATAATTTTTTTTCTACATTGTATGACGTGTTATTTTGAAGGATATTACCGATGGATTATTGGTCGGAACTTGTGTAAAGGTATTGCCGACGATGTATTAGTCGGTACTAAGTTATGTAAATTATTATTCTAATTATTTTAAACTTGAAAATTTGGTTATTAAGTTCCGACTAGATGTTAGTCGGTATTGTTGTTGGCGGGAATTCATGTTTCCTGCCCGTAAGTTTTACAGACTACTTTTTTGTTTTTAACGCCGGAGTTTACCATGGTCGGAATTATGTATCTTATTGCATATTAAAAATACATGGCCATTATCTCCGACCATAAGGCCGCCGGTAAAGATATTATTTCCGACAAATGTAAGTCCGTCGGTAAAATCCGTCGGAAATATACAAGTTTCTTGTAGTGGTAAACTGATTCTGAAATTTGTTTTCTAAGAGTAAAGTAGTTCTGAAATCGGTTTTTTGAGGGTTTATTAATTATGAAATTGGTTCTTGCATGCGTAATTGAGTGTGTTTAGTTTTTTTTAGGGTAAATTGATCTGAAATTGGTTCTTTTTGAGAGAGAACTAGTTATGAAATTGATTTTTTGAGTGTTTATTGATTCTGAAATCGGTTCTTGCATGTGTTTGGTTTTGGATTCTTAGTTTTGGATGATTTAATTAAACTCTATGATGGATGTGTTTGGTTTCCTTCTGTAATTATTTTTTTCTGAGGGTAAATTGAATTTTAAATTAGCACCCATTTTACAGAATGAATCGAAACAAACAAAGTCGTAATGACCTGAAAATTGAGATATAGTCCCAAAAAAATGAATGTAAAATATAATTAAGTCCTAAGTTCTTGATCCATGTTAGGGCTTCCACCAAGGCCATAACTTCCCCAACGTCGACCCGTAATACCCCGTCCATAATCAGAGTATGCCTCACTACAAACTCGCCAAGATCGTCCTGAATCACTAACCAAAATTTTCTATTTATCTATCGAGAGTGTAATCATATATATAAATTAAACTTTGGTGGTGTTTATACACTTGAACGTTTACAAATTTAGGCTTGTACTAGATCATAGTTTTTGTTGTGAATGTTAATGCTGTTTCGGTGGGCCAGTACTGTGCTGGCCCGGCATGTTTGACAACCCTAACTATATATATTATTTTATAATTAAATATTTTAAATTATTTAAATTTGAAAGGATATTATTGTCATTTTATATTTATTAATTTAATTTTAATAGTAGGGCGAAGCAGTGCGACTGCACATTACATAGAGGAAACACACTATTGTGAAGTGCAATCATAAACAAATGATTATATACGTTGGATCAATGATCCAATGGTATTTAATGAGTTTTCTGTTATTAGGAAGGGCCAAGTCTTACTGACCTTCGCCCTTCCTTGCCATATAAAATCTCAACTAAGAAAAAAATATAAAGATTAATGAAGCACTTTCAATCTTATTAAAGTGAAAAATAAAAGTATTGAGTAAGAAAGTGTAATGACATAAAAGGTAAATACAGTAGAAACTCTTTAAATTAATACTCGATAAATTAATAAACTCTTTAAGATAATATTTTTGGTCGGTCCCGACTCGGGGATAGCGTGCTAAATTAATAAACTCGCTAAAATTATAAGATAATACATTTTTTGTAATTTCTATAGACCCCAAATAAAATATAAATTAATAATTTCATATATACTACCTATTACATGAATGATTTATGAATGTTTCTTAAAAAAATGACTCAATTGTCATATGTTTTTTGTTGAAATCAATTTCACCTTGAATCTCATCTCTAATTTTCCTTATCAATTTCACCTAAAAGTTTCACCATAGTTACTAAGAACTCGTTCTTGCAATTGCTTTTGAATGAGATCGACTTTGATTATCCTTGTTGTGCTTGCATGATGTTTTTCGAATCTCGTCGTTCATTGTTATTTTTTTCAAACCTGTAAGATGAGAAGTCGTGTTCTGTGTATAATTTGTTTGTGTTAGCATATTTTGATCTTGTATATTTATATTGAATTTTTTTTTAATGTTCATAAAGTGATACAATGAACACAAGAAGTATAATAATGTGGAAGATTGAAGGACAATAAATAATTAGAAGTGGAAGTTTGAAAGAGTGTTTCTATAAATTAATAAAATATTAATTAATATATAAATTAATAATTATTAATTTATAGATAAATTAATAACTCTTTTAATTAATAAATTTTGGTGGTCCCAAGATTATTAATTTATAGAGTTTCTACTGTACATGTGAATTTTAAAAATTAACGTAGAACCGATCAAAAAGAAAAATGTGAAAACTGATTTTGTTAATTGGGTATATCATTCCTACATATTTAATTTAATTTATCAAATATATTTTCATCAGTAAACTAACAAATGCTTAGAATGTAAAACCGTAGTATAACATTAATGTACATGAATCTGCATCGGTAGTTAAGCAATGCTTTCATTGGTCATGCATTCCCTAAATTGAAGCTCTGCCTTGGCATTACCCACAACAATAATGTCACAACATTCACACCGACCCACCTGAGAAAAATGTTGAATATTACGTAGTTTAAGAAAAACAGGGGAAGAAAATTGGTTTTTTAAACTTAACTCACACAAGTTATACAATTATTAACTCGGTAATATTGTTTAGTATACAATGTATTAGTAATAACACATCAACTAAAATATTTTTATAAGCTAAACAATACTCTCTCCGTCCTTTAAAATTTTACATTTTGTCATTTTCGTGTTCCACTTAAAGCTTTGCATTTTTATTTTTTTGGTAAATTGGGGTCTCGTGTTTATTAATAATAAATATTCTAACTTTTACATAAAATTACATCAACTATCATTTACTTTTACTTTTTGGGTCCATTCTTAAACTGCCTCTCTCCCCCTTTTTATTTTTTTTACACTTTTCACCGATAACTTTACTAAAATATATTATATTCCTTAAAACATGTTTCTTCTCCCAAATGTAAAGTTTAAAGAGGGACATAGGGAGTTTTACATGGGATGATATTATTATTTTGAATAAGAGAGTTATGTGAACGAGAAAACCTACAAATTAATATCATATTTAAGTTTATTTTAACTGGTCGGCATATTGTTATACTCCATTTGTCCTAATTTTATAGGTTGGTTTGACTTTTCACAAAGATTAAATTTTTTATTGAGAAGGCATATTAGACAAGTAATTTTTTTATAGTATAACTTTATTTAACTATTGTTATCATTTCTAATGCAATTAATATACATGGTTATATTTGTAAATGAATTAGATAATATTACTCTATCAAGCTATCCATTTTTTTTGTCCGTCCTAATGAAAGCTAATTATTCTTTTTTTTTTTTTTTTTAGCAAACTACTCCTCTTACATTTAACTATATTTTTATCTCTCTCAACCCATCACATCACATATAATACATGTACTTATTCTATTGTATTTTTTAACCTCGGTGCCTATAGTTTAGGAGTAGCTTTCACTAGGATTGAGGGTGTACTTTATATACAAACAAGTCTATATAAATGAGTATTCCATGAAAGGAAAAAAACTATATAATTGGGGCGGATGGAGTACCTTTTTACGTTTTGTTGGTGGGGAAAAGACACGAATCTCAGATATAAAATCGGCAGAATAATTCTGATTCAATGAACAGGGCGGCATTCCACGCAGCGCTGCCCTATAATACGTCGTAAAAGTACTCCCGGTGGAAGACTTGTTTACATTGTTAAAGAAGAAAAGGTGGGGTGCTTCACAAGAATTATTGGAGGGCGCCCTGGTATTGAACATGTAATTCGGCCTTGGTAATCGTTTTGGTAAAAACGGTTGGAACGTTTCGATGGGTTTTCGGAGGTGACTTCTGAACAAGATTTTCTCGTATATGTATGCAGAATAGCCCCACGAAATCGAGAATGACCAGTTGCTTTTCCTGTAGTGGCAGATAGTTTGCTGAAGCAATCGGGACTGGTCGGCGGTGCCTGCCTTCATGAGGTGGCGCGTGGATTCGTAACGATCCATGGTCGGAAATATTGGCTCCACCACGTCCAAATGATGGAGGGTCATTAGAGGGAAGTTTGGGTGAGAAGACAAGAAGCCAGAGAGATCTCCTCTTAAATCAATCTGGGCACCACAAATGGATAATATTACTCCATATATATATATATTATGCACGTTTAATTAATTTGAATGTGCAATTAACTAAATAAATTAATTTATAGGACACTATTTCAAAAAAATTAATAAGACGAATGATAACGAGAACGTGGTTAATGAAAATAAAGTGAATTAATTTGTCTTCATCATCATATATTTCACACGAGGTTATAAAAGTCAACATAATTTAATCTTTATAGACCATGCACATTTTTGATTAACTATATCTGCACCTTGTATAGTTTTTATCCTCAATTATATATTTCATATATTATTTGTTGACACATAGTGTTGTTTGGGATAGATAATCTTTTTCCGTCCAATAATATTTCACCTGGTGGTCACAAATTAAAAAATATACTCCCTCCACGTACATTATATTGAATTTAGATTGTGTACGTATTTACCTGATGGATTCCCTTTAATGGAGATAGGTTGACTCCAAGATCAGCGATGCAGGCCATAGTGAATGCATCAGAAGTATGCATATAAAGAGCATACTTGGCGATACAATCATCCGTACAATGTGCCACAGCTTTTGCAAGGGGGTAACTCAACATGAAACCCGCGCCTCCAAACCCTTGATCAAATGAGAAAATACCGTTTGAGGGAATATACTCGGAAGGCGCCCCAAGATAATAGTAATCCTCTTCATCGTACTGCGAAACTACATCCACTATATTATCCACGAAAAACACAGTGTCGTCGTCTCCCATCACCACCCATCGAACATTATGCTCGTCTCCCAACTCCCTCACGACCTCCCTTATTGCACCGAATATTCTCCAAGCATTATGGAGACCTTTCCCAGCGTTGGAAACTCTGTAAGGGGGAGACGCGGGTGACCAAGGCAGGAGGTTTCCGGTTGGGCCCTCGTCTAGGTACAGCAATCCACGCGTCTCGTTTGGTCTGTACCATGATTCTATGTAGTTTTTCCGACCGTGCAATGCTTTCGCGGAGCCCACGACCCCGAAGATCAGGTGGCTCAGATTTGTTGGGGGCTTTGTGTTTGTGTTCTTGAAAGCGGAAAACAATAATTCAGAACTAGGCGATGACAAGTACTTTGGAAAGTACTGATTGCGCCAGGAAATGAAGAAGATTATGTATGTGACCAGCCCTAAAAGAAGCACCGGGAGTTTCCATATATTACCTAATGCAAAGTTATTGCATCAACATTGAAAACTCTTGGTCATCAAGAAAGTACAAATTAAACGGCATATATAAAAGTCAAATTAGTCTCATAACTTTTAATTTTTTTTTTTTAATTAAAATGATTCCAAAAAAGTTAAATGTATTACATTTTTTTGCAATTTGTTCATTTTATCCCAAAAAAGTTAAATTTATCAATTTAGTCCCATTTTTTTGCAATTACATTTAACTTTTTTGAAATCAAAATAGAACAAATTGTGAAAAAATGAACTAAAAATTGATACATTTAAATTTTTGGGACCAATATTCCTCAAAAAAACAAAAATGGGACCAATACAGAACAAATTGTAAGATAATGGAATTAGATTGATACATTTAATTTTTTTGGAACCAAAATAATGAGATTAAAATGGTTTATATCCTCAAATTAAACACAAGGTCATAACTTTATGACATGAGAACATAGTGAGCGGATCGAAATATCCCTTACGAAGAATTCACTTTCTGCTTGAACCTAATTTGTAGGGTAGATTACGTGCTTAATTGGGCTCAAGATAGCTAGAGACTTAATAAGTTTTATAATAAAATTTATACATAACACGAAAAAATACATGAGATGTCGAAGTTCGACTATAAATATCTTAACATATGTACTAAACAAGACTTAATGTACGTGTATTGTACTGTTGGTAACTTTATTGAATATTTCATCACTAGGCACAATATGTTTTGTATTATTACCTAAATTAATATGGGCAAAGATTTTTTTTAGGGTGCAACTAGTTTGCATTTTATATGTATTTTAATAAAGTATTAGATGTTTCACTAAATATTAGTTTTGATATTATTAATTGTTCGTTTCATTATTATCAAGTATATATTAGTTGTTTTATAATATAATATTAGTTGCGAAATAGTTTTAGGTAAAACTTGATTTACATAGTACCAACGTACTCATTAATACGAGAAACAAAATCGACAAAAAATCACATGTGAAAAAAGGTCAAATCTCTACATATTAATTATATAAAAAAAACACACATATAATTTGAGATATATATTATATATTCAAACCTGGGATACTCGGGTCAGCCGTTGCCATTAGCAAGTTATCCTTTAATCTTCTAAATCCATATAATGTGTTCACTCTTCCTGCATTCATCTACATAAATACACTATTTCACAACTTGAAATTTAACTTAAGAGCTGAGTGTTCAAATATGTAAGAGTCTCAAACTGTCTCATGGGTAAATATGTGCTTCAATATAATTGATCAAAAACAATTTGAGAATAGATCAATTCATCTGTTCATTTTGATGTTAATTTCACCATACTGCATCCTTAGTTAATAATAATATATGTAAATGCAGCTTCCCTCAATTAGGTTAATTACAACACGGTGAATACACACTTTTCATGCTTTTATTTTGAATATGTCACGAAATTTGAATATTTGGTAGTGAAACATTTCACAATTTACAAATTTATCTATAAAAATGCGTCTACTAGATTGTATAATTATTGATATTAATGGATTGAGGTGTTTGAACATTACTATAATGAAAAATAATGATAACTTTTTATTATTTAATTTGTATCCACTTTATTTTTATCCTAGCTCCCTCTATTTTACGCAAATTCAGAAAAAATAATTTAGTGTAGTGGGGAGTCAAATAAAAGGACTAAGTATTTTTTGAGTGATTTAATAAGGTGTAAGTTGAATTTAGTGAGGTTCAAAATGAATTATTGAGATGTGAGGTAAAATGTGGTGGTAAAAATGAATGACAATTTTGAAAATAAAATAATGAATTGAATATAAAAAAAATACAAATAATCGTGGAACGGAAATATTAATGTTAATTGGCCCCTCTATTTCTAGCTATGTCACTAACAGTAACAATTTCTAATTATTGTACCTTAACTCGGTCATCTTGTTTGGTGAAATTCCTTCCAGCTTCCATGCCGGTCTCCGGCCAATTCGATTTAGATGTGAGGTAAAATGTGGATCGACACAAATATTTCTAAAGATATTAACTTATAAAAAACATTGTGTAAAAATATATGAAATGGCCTTTTCAGGGTTTGGGTACGGGGAGACGCTTATTAATTTTCATGCTTGTGTGGTGCCTCAACATTTCATCTCATTGGTTTTTCAATGTCACAATGCAGGTTATTTATAAAACTTTGAACCCTCTAAAAGGAGGAAAATTAACCCGCAATAATTAAGTCTACTTATACGGTTACAATATTTCCAAATTTGTACAGATGTCGCTACTTTTTATCAATAACATTTTTTTTTTTACTTTATACATAAAGTTTACAAAATTACTTCTCAAAACTCTACTCATCATTACACCTTCTTTAATATGTGTGTTCATCTACATATAAAACTTATTATGGGACGGAGGGAGTAACATCTTGTATGTATCGATATATATCTCACGAAGATTGTTACATTAATATTATTATTGTGTAAAGAAATCTGAATCTCTTTTTTTGGGAGAAAGATGGGATTTTAGGTAGTTGGCTCTTAGGATATTGCCTCATTTGCCTCGGTGAATTGGTTTCGGAATTTCCTGATACACAAAATCGATTCTTATAGTAAAAATACACATACAAATATTTTGTATTGAATTTTCGGTATCAATGCGTATCGTGAGAGAAGTTGAGGATTTGAGTCAATAGAAAAATCTTCACACATTCATTAATGCGTATGTAGATTTTTTTTTTTTTTTTTTACATCTCTAGAAGTTGAGGATTTGAGTCAATAGAAAAATCTTCACACATTCATTAATAATGAAATTAAAAATTTCGTCTCATCTAAAAATTCGAACGTGTAGAGAAGTGCAAAATTAATTATTGTATATTAATTCTAAATAAAATAAAGAAGGGTATATGTAATTAGAAGTCCTAAACACATGAATATATATAACTAGTGCAATACCCGCATACTACGCGGAATTAAAAAAAATCATTAAAAAAAATTAAACACTTTTTTAAACGTTTGAACGGATTAATTCAAATTAATTGTAGTAATTTTTTTTAATTAATGTTATGATTTATATGTATAATACATGAATGAACGAACAATAACTATTTGTTATATTACATCATGTATAAAAAATTAGAATTAATTAAGTTAATTTGAGCAATGTACCTTTAAATAATTTTTTATTAAAATTCTCTTCAACTTTGTATTATTTTTTTATGAACTTTTTATTCTTATATAATGAAAAATAAAATAAAACAATCTAGTTCGCTGTATACTGGGCGTTTCTTTTTCAACCGACCATCTGCATCAACCCTACTCGGCTTATACCGTGATCGACCACAAATCTTACAAAAATCTAGTTCGCTGTCTGCACCCCAGAATAACATGCAATTCTGTGCACAATAATCAATCCTTTCTACCGGAAGACCCATCCCACTCATCAAATGTTTGGTGTCGTTAAATTTCTTGGGAACCTTATTTTCGGGAGGACAAATCTCACGAATCAACTCAACGACCTGATTGTATCCCCTTTCAGACAATCTGTTTTCCGTTTTAATGTTCAACAATCTGGAATTGAATGACAACTGCGAATGGGATTCACAACCAGGATACAAGTCTTGGTCCGCTGCACGAAGCATGCCGTAAAACTGTGCCGCATTCTCGTTAGGGGGTTCTTCATTAAGTGCCTCCTCTTCCACGTCTATTCCAAAATCAATGTTTGGGCCACCCATTAACTCTTCTACCATAGTGTGGTACGAACTAGGTCCCGCTGGGTGAACGTCGTTTGAAGTTGACGCAAATTCATTAGTGTTTTGAAATGGACGTGGACCCCAACTCTCTTCCCCGTGATAAATTCAATTATAATAATTCAGTGTAAAACCATTTCGATATAAATGAGATTTCACTTCATTAGGATCTCTATAAGTTTGATTTCGACATCTAGCTTTCGAACAAGGACACCTAATTTTTCCTTCCCAAATCGAATTCGGATTACTAGTGGCAGCTTCAATAAATCCATTTACTCCACTAACAAATCCGGGGTTCATAATCCCATTCACTAATCTTGGACTATACATCCAACTACGACTTGAATAATTCATGTCAATCGACGTCTACAACACACAAACAACCAACGTCTCATTCCTCCAACTCTATTAAAATTAATTAATATAATTCCAAATATATTCTAATAATTATTCTAACACCCTAATTAACAAATAAATTCATATATAGACATAACACAATATAATTCTAACACCCTAATTAACAAATAAATTTATATAACTTAATTAATTAAAACATACATATAAATACATGCATAACACAATATAATTAACAATTAAATTCTAACAATTAACACATGCATCCATAAAAATTAACAATTCTAACAATTTTATATATACATACATACAACATATATGCATATATATACATATATATACTAAAATATATATATATATACATATAACTGCAAATTTAACCAATTAAAACGAAAAAAATTACCGTAGAAATGCTCCCGTCGAAGTGTAGAACACAAATGGCCAAGAACCGAGTCCGGTCTGCAAACGAACGTGGATGTTGAGTTTGGAGGTGGAAAGAAATTTTAATGGAGGAGGTGTGTGTGTGCGCCGCTTCTGTTTGTAATTCTGGAAGAGGGTTTAATTTTAACTCAATTAGGGCGACGGCAAGGCAACGGGCCCACTGCCATTGCCTTTTAGCGAGTGGGGGCCCGTTACCAAATGGCAACGGGGCCCACTGCCGTCGCCTTTTGGCAACAGGGGTTATAAACCGTCGCCTTTTTGCATCGGGGCCCACTCCCGTTGCCTTATCCGTTGCCTTAAGGCAACGGCACCCGCCCCCGTCGCCTTTTTTCCGCCCGTTACCAATGCCGTTGCCAACGGTAGCCTGTCGTTGCCAATTGTCGTTGCCTTTTGGCCAATATTTTGTAGTGACCTAATCTAATGTACTTAGCAACATCATTAATAAATACGGGTAAAACTTATATCGAGAAAGAACTGAGAGGGGAAGTATATAGAAAATCAAAGATATATCACAAAAAAAAAAAAATTGAGAGAAAATATTCTAAAACTAATTCAAAAAATCATTCCCTTCTACCGCATATAATGAAAAAAAAAACATCAAATCATAAAATTAATAGAAAGCCCGTAAAACATTATTAGATACGTCACATTTCGGCATACGAAAGCATAGGAAGAATTGAGAGAGCATTAGATCATAAAATAGGAAGTGGATACGTCACATTTTGGCCTAGGAAGGCATAGAAAGAACTTTGAGAGGAACTGAGAAAATGTAGAGAGGAAAGAGAAAAAGAAATCTAAAAATAAATTGAGAGGTAAAAAATGTTAATCAAATTCAACTATTACTGAAACTCACTCTAAAAAGAAAAAAAAATCATCGCATCACTCACAAAGCAGATAATGAAAAACTTCTTCAATTTCTAAATCGAACCCTGAAAAAAAAATGCATCAGAAACCTTTTCAACAAAATAAATTTCAATGCGTTAATTCCAGAAATAATTGACGTACCAGCCCGTACGAAAAAGATTGAGAAGGGCAAAAGTTAATAGTTAATAATAGATGATCTCGTCACCAACAAAAGATTGAGAAGGGCAAAAGTTAATAGTTAATAATAGATGATCTCATCACCAACAACGACCGTATTCAATTGAAATTGAGCGAAAAAATTGTAAATGTAAGATATTCAATTGAAATTGAATGGAAAACTGTAAATGTAAAAGCTATATAAATGAAGATGAGATATGGGAAGAATACTCACGCTGGGAAGAATACTAACCGTCTGCGTAGAAGTTGAGAAAATAGAGGCTTCATTATTTCAAAATACATTTAAAAGAATAAAAAATAAGAATTGAAAAGTTATAAAAGAAACAGTTTTTGTAAAAATTAACCGACTCATAAGAATGTAGTATTTCAAAATGAGGAGAGGAGAGTGAGACACGTCACATTTATAAGAACCGTGAAATATACATTGCAAAGATTATTAACAAGTTTATTTAATGGGCTAAAAAAAAAGTTTATTTAATACACCCTTCGCACCTTCACAAATAAATATAACATTTTTGAGTAATTTCACTTTTTCCCTTTCTTCTTTTTCAAGTACACAAAAGTTATTTAAAAACACCCTAAATACAGTAGTACACCTAGGGGTGGTTCGGTATGGTATACCGACCATACCGAATCATACCGTTATCATACCGAAAATTTCGATATTGAAAAAATCCATACCGTTACCGTACCGAAATTTCGGTATACCATAATCTCGGTATACCGAAATTTTCGGTATGTAAAAATTCATACCGATACCGTACCGTAGTTTCGGTATACCGAATTTTCGGTACGGTATATCGGTATACCGTACCATATCAGTATATCGATTCATATCGAAAATATTGAAGCATTATTTTATACCGAAATTAATTATTTAAGGTTTATTTTATTTATGTTTTAATAATTAAAGTTATTTTAATTTAAAAATAATATAAAATTATTATTTTATTAAGGTTTCGATATTTCGGTATATCGATATACCGTTTCATACCGAATACCGAAAAAATTTCGGTATACCGAAATACCGCGGTATGATCATTTTCCATACCGTTACCGTACCGAAAATTTCGGTACGATATCATACCGTGCCGAAAATTTCGGTATACCGAAAATTTCGATAATTTCAATATTTTTCGGTATGAAAAGCTCGGTATACCGAAATTTCGGTATATTTACCCACCCCTAAGTACACCTGCCCTCGTGTAACAAATCACAAATAAATGACATTTTAGATTTTTATTATTTTTAGTTAAATTAAAAAAGGTGTATGTATTAACAAGTTTGTCCATAATTAAAGAAAAATCATTTTACTACATTTCATGATTTTAAGAGTATTTTCTAAAATAATAACGTGAGAGGATTATAATTAACAAATACTCCTTCCGTCTCATAAGTGTTTGCATTACAAAGTGCACTACAAGAAAACAGTCAAATTCCAGCGGAAAAATTCCAACGGTTAAATAAACTGTTGAAATCTTCAAAATTCCAACAGTTTTTCCAACAACATAAACAATCGTTGGAAAAATCCAACAGAGATTCCAACACCTCATTGAAGCCATTGGAATTTACCGTTGGAAAATTCATTGGAATTTTTTTAAAAAAATATCCAACGAATATTCCAACGACACTAGACAGTTGGAATGGTTCCCCTACATCAAACGATATGTTTATATCTAATTCCAACAAAATTTCCAGCGACCTGCTATCGATGGAATTTTTTTTAATTATTCCAACGGAAACTCCATTGGCACTAGACCGTTGGAATAGTTATCCTAAATTAAATGATATTTTTATATCTAAATCCAATGTAATTTCCAACGAACTGCTATCGTTGGATTTTTCTTTAATTATTCCAACGGAAATTCCATTGACACTAGACCGTTGGAATAGTTATCCTAAATTAAATGGTATTTTTATATATAATTCCAACATGTTTTCCAATGAACTCCTATCGTTGGATTTTTATTTAATTATTCCAACGGAATTTCCATTGGCACTAGACCGTTGGAATATTTATCCTAAATTAAATGTTATTTTTATATTTAAGTCCAACGACCTGCTATCGTTGGATTTTTCTTTAATTATTCCAACAAAATTTCCATTGGCACTAGACTGTTGGAATAGTTATCCTAAATTAAATGATATTTTTATATCTAATTTCAATATAATTTTCAACGACTTGCTATCGTTGGATTTTTCTTTAATTATTCCAATGAAAATTTCATTGACTTTCGCACGTTGGAATGGTTCACTAAATTTCATTGAATTTCGTTGACTTTCACACATTGAAATGGTTCGCTGTAATTCAACAAAATTTCCAATTAATTAAGAACATTTTTTTCTTAATTGTTCCAATGGAATTTCTTAAGATGTTTTGGAATGATTTCAATAATTTAGTAACAAAAATACTCTCATTGTTAGATTTTCTTAAATAATTTAATTAAATGATGGGTTACCCTCCCATCACAACTAAATTTAGTCCATCCTTAACATTTCTAAAAAAAGTATAGTAGTAGTAATTATTAATACTTAATTTGTTCAAGAACATTTTGCTTGTATATTTGATTAACTTTTCGGTTGTATATTTTTTAAAAACATTTAAGTTGTATAAAGCTCTTTATGAATAAATTCACTAATATAAGTAAATCAATTTGAGTGAAAATTGATAACCAAATATTTATGACACTTTTTTTGCCTCAATAACAAATTATTTGAAATCAGAAAAAAAAAAAAAAAACTAACATTTCTATCCAATATTTACCAAGATATACCAAAATGAAAAAAAAAATGAAAAAACAGGAGTTGTTTTCAATTACAAGTTTATTCTCGTGTATTACATTTACAAATCCTTATGAAATCTCGTGTATTGCAGTTGCCAAGTGTCTGTGATCAATCTTTCAGTAAACTCATGGTAACTATGCATCTAAAGGATAATTGAGGAGTTCCCTATTCTTAGTTTGCCTTGAGGCTTTGTTTACCTCTCTCTCTAGTATAAGAGATCAAATTCTTATTTGCTCATCCGAATCTATATCATATTCACTCAGTTTTACTACATCTAAGAAGAAAGATGGAATTCCACAGCTTGAATTAAAAACTAATTAACGCTTTCAAAAACAAAATTCTTTCCTGAATAGCTGCCAATTTTTTTTTTTTTTGAATTAATATTGATATGGCATATAAATCTAACACCTTTTACACTCTTTTTGGTTAAGACTATTCAAATATGTTGGAATAAATCTCATTCTTACTCAAAGAATCAATTGGCAATCTACTTATATAAGGAATAAGGAAGCTACCTTAACAACTGTTCATAAGAAACTGATAGTTAGTTGGATACCCTTGAATACTTTTGAATCTGAACTCATCAAATTCATTTCCTTGAAGTACATCAATTAACTGGAACTTGCGACCACATTTTTCAAGAATTATTGTTTAATGAAGATAAAGAATTTCTAACTTGAACTCTAAAAATCAAACTCTACAAGTAGAAATATGCAAGAGAATAATTACATTCGAAGTTCAATGGCTTAGAGAACTTTGAACTACTGTAACAGGATCATTGAGAATAATTCATCCCATTGAGGATAAAAAAACAAGAAGGAAAATCCATGTATCACCTATCCATACTAGATCCGACAAACCACGTGGAGAAGCATTCATTGATAAGAAAGATTTGTAATGAACAACACTACAACACAAATATCTGATTCTTAGGAATAAAAAAGGTCATAATTTCAATGTGCACTAGAGTTCCCTGCTATCATATTCAAAAAATGATAATGCTAAATCCAAATCATAATAACAACTCACATTTAGGATTTAATATCTGAAGAAACGTGGATGGTAACTTTGAGAAGAGAACAACGAAATATATCAAAGCCACATGTGACAGCCGCTTGTTGGGCAACAGCTGATTCATCGTCTTTCAAAACATCCAAAGTAATAGAACTATTTCAGGTAACAACTCCAAGTGCTTCAAACGAGAAGTACATCTTGGAGAAAATAAATTTGCAAAAACAGCCAAGGTAATAACCAATGTGGACTGCAACTGAACCACGGTTTGGTGTAATATAAGAAACCATATTGTACAACATAGACTACTCAAATAAACTGAAAATCTACTAATGATCAATTAGAGGGTCTAAGCCTGACCTATTAATGATTTTCCTTATCATTTAACAGTATTATAATACATCTACTTCTCTAAACCATTGCGACAATCGGACTCATTTGGCATTAGTTGTGAAAAGAAGTCTATAGAAAATTTTAATATCATGAGATGCTAATATGAATTCAACAACATCTTATCTACTAATTTAATTTACATCCACCTTATGGTACAAGCCACATAGAAATAAACCTCTTTCACAAGTATAATTCATCTATTTATCAAGAATTTTTTTACAAAACATGTTTAAAAGAGCAAGTAGCAATGAAATTAGGCATTCAAGTTTCTGGTAAGATTGAGTCTCCGGCCAATTAATACAATTTTCACACAAATACGATATAAGTAAAACAAGAAAATGAACCTAAATGCATATCTTGTCAAATATACGAAACCACAATGTGAAAGCAGTTTTCACACATAAAATTCAAGAAAATAAAAACTCTCTTACTGGTTAATAAATTTGTGGTCCGGGCTCAGACGGTCTGAGAGTAGGTCAAGAATACCCAAATGAAACTCTACAATTAACAGAGAATCCGCCGCCAAGAGCTCGTTACGAACTCACCGCAACTGGTCAAGCTTCAATCCAGTCAGGAAAAAACAAGCAACAACTACAAATTTAAACAATTTATGCGCATACACAGCAGTAGCACATCACACACTCGTACCACACACACATTTCTTTTCTTCTACATCTTGGCGAACACATAACAATCAAAGCAGGACATTGATAGAAATTATTTCAAACTGTGTTCATGAATTCTAAAGGCAATACACAGATCGTATGATGATTGTTTTTTGTTAGAAGACAGATGAAACCAATCTTTGGTTCAGATATCATCATATAAATCTTTCGAGAAGAAATGAAAGATGATAAAATCACAAACAAATTGGGAATAAAAATATCTAAAATTATATTCATATTCAATTAAATAATTTAATATCAAGCATGAGCAAACGAACAAACCTACATATCGGATGTCCACAAAGTGAGGTTGTCATGGAGAAGCTGCATAATCAGAGTGCTATCCTTGTAAGACTCCTAGCCGAGAGTGTCCAACTCAGCAATCGCCTCATCAAAAGCACAAGGTAAAAAACATTAGACTAAGAAAATGTCAATCAATTTACCAAAAAGTTAGCCATTGAATATAAGAAATTTAAGTGGTTCTTTGATTTGGATTCACTGAATCTTGAAAGTAATATTACAGATAAATAGCAAATATGGAGTAATTGATATGGTGGTTGGTGTAGGTTGAATAAAGAAAGGTAAATTCTATGTCAGATACATCTAACAACATTCAAAACACAACAAGAACGAAATTAATATGAAACTTCAATGTATCAATTGCGTCAATTTTCATAATGATTCTGTAATCCCGCCCCCATCCCACCCACAACAATTAGTAACAGGCTTGTAAATAATTTCTCAGGACTTGAAGAGGGAAATATAGACAACAGCGATAGAGTGAGGACGAGAGAGATAGGGACATATTGCGAGAACCTACCAGAAAATTAGGGCCTTGGGCCGGCCTTGGCGTGGCGGCCTGAATCTGCAGTCTGGGAGGCGTATCGCACAATGGGAATTGGCGGTAAGATTGCGGGAATAGAGGAAAGGTTGCCGCCTATTTATTGAAGAGCATTTATTTTATTAAGATATTACTATAGGGATTTGCGGTAACCTCAAGGAAAATTGATTGCGTAGCCCTGATTTGAGTGAAGTGTTTATCGGATTGAATCGATACCTTAAAGCCTGCGACGGCGACAGAGGAGAAAAAACTCTGATTATGGGGTTTGTAGGCAAAGAAATAAGCCCTTTTTTATTGTAAAACGCCTTGCATTATTTCTCCACCCCCTTTATCCCTCTTGTTGTTTCAAACAGGAATTTCTTCAAGAAACCTGAAAAATATTTGATCTATGAACAGAACATAAGAGAGAGAGAGAGAGAGAGAGAGAGAGAGAGATGGGGATAAGATTCTGAGACGGGACGGGCGATGCTTTTGCTCAGTAATTGAAATCTAGATTAATAAATGAATTAGTAGAGCAAGTAAACAAAATACAGTTCTGGAATTGGAGGGAAGGTGCCCGCCTTTTATTTTATTTTATTTTTGAGATACACTAATTAATTATAAAATATTAGTCCTAGGTTAGTATTTGATAAATACACTCTCCCTTTTTTAATTGACTACTCATTTAACTTTAACACAATTT
Organism: Galeopsis tetrahit; assembly: GCA_963675135.1. Taxonomy (NCBI): domain Eukaryota; kingdom Viridiplantae; phylum Streptophyta; class Magnoliopsida; order Lamiales; family Lamiaceae; genus Galeopsis; species Galeopsis tetrahit. The sequence goes on from OY776122.1 coordinate 41,272,170, forward strand.
TTATGTAAAAATTATTTGATAGTATTTAAAATGATAGAGTGGGTGATGTATTTAATGGTATTTAAAATGATAAGATTATTTTCTTTTTATAAATGAGTAATCTAGTAAAAACGGAGCAAAAAGAAAAATATGTGATATAGGAGTAGTAAAATACGAAGGGACTAACTCACAATTACAAAAAATAATGTAATGATTAAAATGTGTAATGAGTGGACTGTTGAAGGTTAATTTTGTAAACTTATATAAATAAAGTAATGAGTGTGGTTGAAATGAGTGTAAAAATACAGTAATAACATTTTATATAAATATGTGAATTTTGTGAGAATACTCATAATTTTTATCCCAAGACTTATACTTTTGGTCCAAAAATCCAATAAATTGACAAAAGTAGTAAAAAAGTTAGGTCAATTGTTAGTTAACTTTTAGTAGTTTTGGTTAAACTTGCATAACCGTCGAAAACCGTCGATTACGGTTTGCTGAAAATCGAAATCAAAATTGAACCGGCAAATTGTCGATTAGGTTTTTCTTTTCTCCGTTTGCTCTCGTTTTTATTTCTTTTTTGCTCTTGTTTTGTATATTTTAACTCTTTTAGAAAATACATTACTAGAATTTAATAAAAAATTATGTATTAATACAAGAGTTATGTATTAAAAAATTAAATAAAAAAACCGCTAAATCGATGGTTTGCGGTTTGCCAAAATGTAAAACCGTAACCGAACCACCAATTTTTTATTATGGTTCGATTTTTGACCGGAACCGACGGTTCGGCCGGTTAGTCGGTTCTAGTTTTGGTGAAAAAAAATTTCTTTTAAATTTTGGTGCGAAATTTTGCACCCATACTCACACAATAACTTATATCTCCATTTTGGAGGAAAAAACTGCCTACTCATAAATAAGACACACTATAGTTGTAATTTTTCATTTCTTCACATACAAACGCACAAAAACACAAGAAAGAAGCAAAGATAGACTGTTTCATACTTGTCCCAATTTATAAAGATAGACCAATTAGAGACCGTAAAAATGGTCTCAAAAAAAAGTTAGAGACCGATTTGGGACCGTTTTATGCCGGTCCTTATACACTTGGTACCTGATATTCAGAGATTGTATTCATGAAACAGTCTCAAATTAGAGATCGTTTTGTGGTCGATCTCTAAATTATAGACCGAAAAATCGGTCTAAAATCGGTCCCAAAATGTGAGCCGGCCCGACTTATTTTCGGGCCCTAAAACAGTCTCAATTCGGTCTTAAATTTAGAGACTATTTTTTCGATAACTAAACACACTCAAATTAAATTTTGACCCTGTTGATGTTGATATAAGTGTTTTGTTTAATGTTCCAACACTAACAGCCGAGTGTTGTATTTAATGTTCCCAACACTTATGACAACATTAGAATTTGCCCTTCTTTTCTCACTAACTCCGATCTTACACTTGTTGTCTAGTAATGTCCCCAGGGCAGTTAGAAGACGTGGACAACACCAGGTCATGCAACTGCGTGGGAGTGAGAAGTTATTGGACATGGAATAACAAGTCCTACATTCTAGGAGATGTGAAGAGAAGTTATTGTAACCGCTTGATCTCACGACTGTGATGATTATAGGAGCTGAGAGCAGTTCGTACCTCATGCCTATAAATACCGTAGCTGCCTCAACACAAGACATACAAGAAGAAAAGCTGAATTCGATTACTAGTGTATAGAACGCTTTATACGCTTCTAGTTAGGAAAACACTTGTTTCTTCTTGTAGATTTTCGTACTATTGTAAACCCGAATAGTAGTATGTTTAATCATGGTCTTATTTACTAGGTTATATGCATAGATCTATGAGGGAGATAGTTTCATAGGATCTAGTAAATTATATACACTCATCGAAGTGTTTTGTACACCTCTAAGAGGTTGTAATTCGTTTCACATATTTTTATATAGTGAACAACGTAGATTATTTTATAATCTACGCAAATTTTGAATACTTTCATTTTCACTACATGCATTTCAATTTCCACTGCATAGTGTTGTCTGGACAGTGCCAACACGACAGACAACATCTCTAATTTCGCACGCACACACACTTTCAGTTGGTATCAGAGCCAACTACTTGATACACTAAGTAGAGATTCTGCTTAGAGTGTGTAATTCTGAAATGGAGTATCCACTTTCGCCCGCACTAAAGCCTCCTATTCTAGATGGCATGAATTATGCCTTTTGGAAACCAAAGATGAGAATGTACATCAAATCTATTGATGACGAGCCTGGAGGAGTGTTCTTGCTGGTTGGACTCTACCAAGAACTACGGCGGATGAAGACAATGAAACTAGGATCAAGTGAGAACTCGACTGGACTAATGATGAAATCACAGCAGCTAGCTACAATTCAAAAGCGTTGAATGCAATCTTCACCTCAACTGATGCTTCAATGTTCAAGATCGTCTCAAATTGCATATCTTTTAAGGATGCATGGGATCGGCTTCAAGAGCATTGTGAAGGATCGGATAGTGTATGAAGGACCAGACTTCGTATGCTTGGAACTAAGTTCGAGAATCTAAGGATGAAAGAGGATGAAACCATCTCATCCTACAATGAAAGGCTGACTGAGATTTCAAATGAAGCTCACTCTCTTGGAGATCCAATATCCAATAGAAGGTTAGTACATAAAATCCTTAGACCAGTTCCTAAACGTTTTGAACCTAAGATATGTGCTATAGAAGAAGCTAAGGATACTGATGTGTTAAGTCAAAATGAGTTGATTGGTATTTTAAAACTTATGAAATGAATATCTCTGAAAAGACTGATAATGATAAGAGAGTGCTTATTTTCAAAGGTTATGCATCATCATCCACATCATCAATTTTTGAAAATTCTCCTTATGTTACTGAAATTGAATCTGATGAAGATGATATTGAAGAATGTTTCAATAATCCCGATTACATGGTTTTTATTACTAAATAGTTTAAAACCTTCTTGAGAAATAAGAACAACAAGTTTAAGGATAATATTCAACCTAAGGTTCAAATTAATAACACTCAACAATTGCGTGTTAGGAAGAATACTTTTAATCCTTCTAGACAATTGGAAAGAGGTAACAGGTTTAGATCTGATCAAGATTATAGGAAAAATGTTAATTCTGATGCATGTTCTGGATATGGTCATTATGCTAATTAATGTGCCAACACCATACTAAAAAAGAAACTTAATTTTAGTGCTACTTTAAGTGATGAGTCTGATGTTGAACATGATCCTGAAAAAGATTATGAAAAAGCTTTTTCTGCAAGAATTGAGTATGATGATTATTATGATGTGAGAACAAATGAGGCATCATTGGGAAAAACACAGAGTAATAATCCTCCAGAATTTAACTGTTTCACAAGTTTTGTTAAAGAAATAGGTACATCAAGTAAAGTAAGTTTTACCAGAAGAGATGCTGACATTCAAGACTTGTCTAACACTGTTTTCAAACTAGAAAGTCTTTTAACAAAGAAGGATACAAAAATTTCTAAACTCAAAGACAGACTAGAAGTGTCTATTCTTGATTTTAAGAAATATTCTTATGAAAAACCTTTAACAAATGAAAAAGTTTTCAAGATATCTTCTGAAACTGAGAAACTTAACCACATGATTAAGTATCTGAACTTTGAAAACTCTGACTTAAGAGAATCCATTACCAAGCTTGAAGGTATTCTAACAAGAAATGATATTGAAATATCTAAACTTGAAGATAGATTGAAGGAAGCCTCACTGAGCTTTAAAAGATTTTCTGAAGGAAAGATGAAATTGGAAGACTCTCTTATGGCCAACAACTCAAGAAGAACATGTATTGGCTAACAAGGTAAAAATTCCAAAAATTCTGAACATAAGAAACCTACTGTTTTTGTAAAAGTTGAAGTAAATTACAATCCTAGTGTTTCAGCTAAGACAAAGATCAATATAAAAGATGTGGTTTGCCATTACTGCTTTAAAAAGGGTCATAAAAGTCCTCAATGTTTGAAGAAGAAAAATCATCTTAAAACTTCTGTATTGCCTGGAATGACTCAACATTCAAGATCTCATAGTAATTCCAAGTGAATTCCAAAAGAAAATACTTCTTGCAATGTTGTTCATATGTCTCTAAAAGTATGTATTCTTGGATTATGGTACTTTGACAGTGGTTGTTCTAAACACATGACAGATCAACTTGACTATCTTTCTGATTATACATCTTATAATGGAGGTAATGTCACTTATGGTGGTAGATCTAAAGGAAAAATCATTGGTAAAGGGACATTAAATGTTCCTGGTTTTCCTAAATTATCCAATGTTCTGCATGTTGATGGATTACTAGCCAATCTTATAAGCATTAGTCAATTATGTGATGATGATTTGCATGTTAAATTTGACAAAAATTCATGTTATGTGCTAGACAAAGATATCGAATGTATCATGATGGGAAACAAATCTGCTGATAATTGTTATCTCATAGAATCTAAACTCACATGCAATAAGACTAAAATTGATGAGAGCACTTTGTGGCATCACAAAATGGGACATGCTAACTACAAACAACTTGATAAACTGATAAGATTAAAAGTTGTTACAGGTTTACCAGATTTGAGATTTTTAGACAAAAAGGTATGTGGACCTTGTCAAAAAGGCAAACAGGTAAAAGTGTCTCACAAAATGTTGGGACACTACTCAACTAAGCACTGCTTCGAATTGCTTCACATGTATCTTATGGGTCCTATGGAAACAGAAAGAATTTGAGGTAAAAGATATTCCTTAGTAGTGGTTGATGATTATTCTTGTTGGGAATAAAATGATTTTGACTTAGATACCAAAACACCTGATTGATGATGTTCAAATTAGTTGAGATACACTCAAGTGAGATCAGATTAGTTGTCTCAGGATACTTGAGTCAGTGTAGAAATGCTTAAGTCTAAAATCTCAGAAATATTGTGAGATTCATAGTTCAGGATAGTTGTCCAAAGCTGAAATGTTAGGCAGCTTGATAAGTATTAAGTCTCTAGGCCAAAGTTGCTGAGTTCTTACAAGACAAGCTCACTGAGTGGACAACATGACTGAAAGGATCAAAGAATGATAAAGCAAAGACTGTTGCACTGATAAGGACTGCATCAGATCAATCAAAATGCCAATGATCAAGTGCATTGAATGCTATATTCACAAGAAGACACATGAGGAAAGTTACTTGAGGATTTCACCAGGCTACAAGAAGTATGCAATATGGCACTGAGAGAAAATGAGCTACTGAATTCTAAAGTTCAAACTCCCAACCTTCCTGAACCAGAGTTTGACTTTAAATCAACTAAGTTGTATCAGCAGATTGTGAGAGAACATGAGGAAATGTCTCTCAAAGTCTCTGAACAACAAAAATTGATTGATGATCAAGAACTGGCCTTGAGGAAAAAGAATTTTGATCTTAGAATCCTTCAAGCTAAATTTGACAATCTCTCAAGTGAATTTGATACTCTAAAATTAAGTGAGGGGAGCTTAAAAATGAAAATGTCTGCCTTGAACAAATCTGCTACGGCAATAGAGGAAATTCAAGGGTTTTAAAGACCATTTGCTCAAAAGGATGGATTAGGCTATAATCCATTTGAACCCTCACCTGGTCTTAGTATTGCCTCTTCAAGCAATTCTAAGATGACTTTTGTGAGATCAGTGGCACAACAAAATGAAATGGAAGTAAATCAACCACTGATCAAGGATAAGGGTAAAGGATTTTTTATACCAACTCAAGTAAACAATGTCCCTAAACCCATACCTAAGGAAAAGGTTAAAGGCATTGCTTACAGAAGGAATGAGGTTCAGAAAGGTAGAACCAATGGAAGGTCAACTTATCTGAATTCTCATCAGTGGAGTTGTCCAAAATCTGTTCAGAAAAAACCAACTCTAATGAGGCAACCTCAACTGAATGGATTAAGGCCCAACCCTTCTGATAGGTATAAAAACTTCAGGAAGCCTGGACCTCTCATGCCAAGAGGAAAAGGCCATCCAAGCTCCTATCCACAAAGGTCTTTCCAAGCTGCACCTAAGTCTAGTAACTTCAGGAGAAATGTCCCAAAGAAATTCACCAACTCTTCTGAACCTTACAAGATTAACACTTATACACAGAAACCACCCAAGGCATTTAAGGGTAAAACTGTGTATGTAGATGTAAATGGAAACCAAGTCAGTCACTTTGAGTCAATCAGAGTAATCGGGCAGATTTGGATTCCAAAAGGTACAGCTAACCCTCTAGGACCTAACACTCAAAGGGTACCTAAATTTTGACTTTACAAGGCTGCAAGGACCAGAAAAATAAGAGAAGCATCAACAAGAAAACAGCATGGTACTTGGACAGTGGATGTTCAAGACACATGACTGGGAATAAAGAGCTTCTCTCAGAATTCATTGAAAAAGATGGCCCCTCAGTAACCTTTGGAGACAACTCTCAAGGAATCACAACAGGTTATGGTACATTAAACATTGGTAGTGTCAAAATTACTGATGTCTCATATGTCCTAGGCCTAAAATACAACTTGCTGTCTATAAGTCAAATCTGTGATAAAGGATATAGTGTTGAATTTGCACCAAATGAATGTATTATCAAAAATAATTCAACACAACAGATGCTACTAACAGGGGTGAGAAAGGGAAATGTATATTTTGCAGATTGGAGCAAAACCCCTGAAGCAGTTTGTCTTGTTGCCAAAAGCACAAATGAGCAAAGCTGGCTGTGGCACAAGAGATTAAACCCTCTGAACTTCAAAACCATCAACAAAATTGCAAGAAACTCTCTAGTTAAAGGGCTGCCAAATCAAGTGTTCACCAAAGAACATATATGCCAGCCATGTCAAGAAGGAAAGCAGATCAACTGAGAGAGTTCTACAACTGCTGCATATGGATCTATTTGGGCCAATAATACCAGTAAGTATAAATGGAAGAAAATATGCATTAGTTGTTGTTGATGATTTTTCCAGGTACACTTGGGTAGTATTCTTGCTGAACAAAATGGAGACCCAAGTCAAGCTACCTGAATTGATGATGAGATTGAGTAATGAAAAGGGCCTAAGCATTGTCAAGATCAGAATTGACAAAGGCACTGAATTCATAAACTCATACATAAATGAGTACTGCAGCAAGAATGGCATCACTCATGAGACTTCAGCAGCAAGAACACCTCAACAAAATGGGGTTGCTGAAAGAAGGAACAGAACCTTGAAAGAGGCAGCAAGAACATTGATTGCTGAATCCAAACTACCTAAAAGGTTCTGGGCTGAAGCCATTAACACTGCATGTCACACTCAAAACAGGTCCTTAATCACCAAAGGACAAGGTAAAACCCCATATCAAATATGGAAAGGTAGATTGCCCACTGTTGCTTATTTTCACATATTTGGTTGTAAGTGTTTCACTCATAATAATGGGAAAGAGCAATTGAAAGCTTTTGACAGCAAAGCTGATGAAGGAATATTTGTTGGATATTCACAAATCAGCAAAGCTTATAGAGTCTACAATTGTAAAACCCTTGGTGTGGAAGAAACACCTCATATTGTGTTTGATGAATCTATTAATGAGTTCAGGGATAGAAACCTGAATATTGATGAGATAACACAAAGAACAACCATACTAAGGGTTCAAAGCAAGGAGAAAGTGTTTGTAGATGATGCCCAGCCTGAACTTAATGACAATCAAAAACTGGACAACCTACCTGATAGCAATTATCAACCAGAAGCCAACCAACCTGAAGGTGAAATTGAACTGACTGACCCCATCCCAGTTCAAAACCAGGTAACAACTACCAATGAAGAAGCAGGCAATGCTGAGGTAGTTAATGGATCCAATATTCAAGGGGGAACCAATGAAAATGTCAACTTATCTGACAATGAGGACAATACCCCTGAATATTATCCTGAACTTGATCCTTCAATTAACTTTCCTGAATTTAATGAATCTAGTGATCCAACTTCAGGTGAGGACAATCCCCCTAAAGGGATCAGGTCTAGAAGGACTTGGTTGCATGACCATCCAACTAGCCTGATACTTGGAAATCCAAGTGAAGGGATCAAAACTAGAAGATTTCATGGAGAAAGTGCTTTGTTTTGTTGTTTCCTTTCAGAACAGGAACCAAAAGATATTGAGGAAGCACTACAGGACACCAACTGGATCATAGCCATGCAAGAAGAGCTGAACCAGTTTACCAGAAATGAAGTGTGGGAACTGGTGGATAGGCCAACTCATCAAGATGTCATTGGAACCAAATGGGTCTTCAAAAATAAGAAAAATGAAAAGGACATCATTGTGAGGAACAAAGCAAGACTGGTGGCCAAAGGATATTGTCAATCTGAAGGGATTGACTATGATGAGATCTTTGCTCTAGTGGCCAGACTTGAGGCAATCAGACTCTTCTTGGCATATGCAGCTCACATGAGATTCAAGGTGTATCAAATGGATGTGAAGAGTGCATTTCTCAATGGGGTGCTCAAAGAAGAAGTATATGTTGAACAGCCCCCAGGCTTTGAAGAATGAGACAAGGTGTACAGATTGAAGAAAGCCCTCTATGGCTTAAAGCAAGCTCCAAGAGCTTGGTATGACACCTTATCACAGTTTCTTCTAGATCATGGTTTTGTCAAAGGCACTGTTGACAGAACTTTGTTCAGAATCTGTGAAGGAGATGATATTTTGTTAGTCCAAATCTATGTGGATGACATTATATTTGGATCTCCAAATGAGAAGCTGTGTGAGAAGTTCTCCAAACTCATGCAAAGCAAATTTGAGATGTCCATGATGGGATTGATGAATTTCTTCTTAGGACTTCAAGTCACTCAATCTAAGAAAGGAATATTCATCAATCAGGCCAAGTATACCAGGGACATGATCAAGAAATTTGGATGTACAACAAGCAAGCCAGTCAGAATTCCTATGAATACTAACTGGAAAATGGATCCTGATGAAAGTGGAGAATCAACAAACTCCACTAATTACAGAGGAATCATAGGATCTTTGCTATATCTCACTGCAAGTAGGCCTGATATCACATTTGCAGTTGGAGTGTGTGCAAGATTCCAAGCAAACCCAAAGAAGAGCCACCTTGATGCTGCCAAGAGAATCCTAAGATATCTCAAGGGATCTGAGAATCTTGGATTATGGTATCCAGCTGATGACAACATTGAGCTCACTGGATATTCAGATGCAGATTATGGAGGCTGTAGAATTGACAGAAAGTCCACCTCAGGAACATGTCAATTCTTGGGCAGCAAGCTTATCTCATGGTTCTCCAAGAAGCAAAATACAGTTGCCACTTCAACAACTGAAGCAGAATATGTAGCAGCTGGAAGTTGCTGTGCTCAGATACTTTGGCTCAGGCAGCAACTTAGAGATTACAAAGTCATCACAAATGAAGTTCCAATATTCTGTGACAACAATAGTGCAATTGCCATCTCACAGAATCCAGTATTACACACTAGATGCAAACATGTTGATATCAAGCATCACTTCATAAGGGATCATGTGGAAAAGAAAGATATCAAGCTTGTCAAAATTCACACTGATAAGCAAAAAGCTGATATCTTAACCAAGCCATTGGCTGAAGCAAGGTTCTTGGAACTTTCAGCTGAATTGGGCTTACTTGATCCAGGGAAGATGGAAAAATGAAGGAAGGATGCTCAATTGAAGGGGGAAGTTCATTAAGTTGAACTTCAGCAAAGTTGACCAACCTCACTGAAGCAGCCTGCCAAAACAGGGAAACTCAGCAAAGTTGTCCCTATGGCATTCAGCAATGTTGTTCAGGGGATCTATCCTAGTGGGACCCACTCAGCAACTTTGGGACTCACTCAGGCATGTTGATCAGGCATTTTGACCTCCTCAGAAGTCAAAACACATCTCAGGATGTTTGTCCGAGTTAATAGGATAATTATTGCTATTTTTAGCATTAATTAGTGTAGATGTTGTTAACTCTTAAATGCTTTAACATTATCAACAACATCTTAATTTGACCTTCCTTGATTTATTCTAAGTCTTTTCTGAAATGTTACATTAAATGTGGTACTAAATGCTCTCACATTCAGGCACGATTCCAGAAGGTTCTACAAGAGTCTGGAACATGGAAGATTCCAGAATGTTGCAGAACGTGATAGAAGAGTTTAGAGCATTGTAGAACGACCTGGAAGATGGCAGAAAGATCTAGAGAGATCATGGAGGTTGAGGTCCTAAAAAATAGGATCTCATAATGAAAGGATCTAGAAGCTGTGTATTTCTCTATAAATACCGCAGAAGACTTTCATTTCAAAGTATGCACTATTCGAGTAACACCTTCTTGAGAGTTCAACCCTAGTTCGGAGTTATGGCCAGTAGTTGTATCATTTAACGTACGCCGAGGGATACCACACCTTCCAGTGTACTTAGTTCTAGTCTTGTATCGAGTGAGAGTGAATCATAGATCAGATTAGTTCTTTAGACAGTGTTCTTACACTTAAGTCTATTTACAGATTCAGGCACCTGCCTCGATCGTAGTTTCTGTTTGTGGAATGTTGAAGTAATTGCTGAGACATTTCACACGACATTTTTGTGTATAACTTAGGAACTAAGTTATTGTTTCGTCGTAAGGCTTAGCATAGGTTTTGTTATTAATAAAATCTATGTTAAAAATTATTCCATTGTGTTCATATTTTGTTTTAGTGTTTTAGACTTACGCTGTGTACTGTGTTTAATTATTCACATTCTGTTAGAGTTAATGCTACACTAATTGTCACAACATTCAGTGTAACATTGTTCTGTTTTTTTTTTCTTAAACACTAGATACCATCACCCCACTCACTTTCAGTTGGTATCAGAGCCGATACCTGACGACACTAGGTTTAGATCCTTGCTTAAAGTGTGTTTTAGTTTTTGTTAGCAATGGAAACACATCACATATCCACTACAATTAGGCACCCGAACATATTATCCATATTTTAAGCCTAAGTTGTGCATGTATATCAAGTCGATAGATGAACGTGCTTGGAGGACTGTACTTACAGGTTATGATGTACCAAAGATTCAAATCAACAAATCAACTCTCTCACCAGAAAGAAGGAAAAGTCAATTTCAACCAAGGTTATCAAAAAGTGAAGGTAAACCAAGGTATGATCTTTAATATATAAAATCAGTTCAATGCATGTTCTGAATTTGGTCTTTATGAAAATTAATGTGCCAATATTAGACTTAATCAAAAACTGAATTTTAGTACTACCTTAAATGATGAATCAGATGATAAATTTGATGAATCAAAAGATGTTGAATTTGCTTTTCATACCAAGATTGATTATGATAATTCTTTATATGATGATCTGGATGATTCAGATTCTGATGTTGCACCTAATGTCATAACATTTATGGTAACATCAAAACAGAGTCACCCAGATTTGAATTATTTTAATGGGTTTGTTGATGATGCAGGCATAAAGATTGATCATCATAAGTACTAAAAGTTGTTGGATGATTGTAACTCTCAGAAACTCACTCTTAATTCTTTGAACAAAGAGAATGAGAATATGAAAGGAACAATTACCAAGCTAGAAGTCATACATTCCAGAAGAGATTTTTGAAGTTTGTAAACTGAAGGAGAAATGGATCACCTCTACTTTAAGTTTCATATAATTTTCAATGAGTGCTTCTGATCTATGTTATAGCTATTGGTAAATCTGATAATTGTGGCATACGTTATGATAGTGAAACTGCTTCTATTTTCTAAGAATTTTGAAAATGCTGTGAAGTTTGTGAAGGCAAATGTTAAAACATATGTTGTAACATTTGCACAAACAGATTCTCACAAAGTCAAAAACATTGAAAAGAAGTTTGTATGTCATTATTTTTCGATAATTGATCATATTTATCCGTACTGCATGCAAATGTTTTATGATCTGAGATATGAGAAAATGTTAACTAAAATGTTGTCACATCCTATGAAACATTTTCTGAAATCTGCATGAAAATCTAATGTTACTTGTAATGCTGTTCACACTTCCTTGAAAGCATGTTTACTTGGTCAATGGTATTTTGATATTGGTTGTTCTAGATATATGACAGTACAAATTGACTACTTATCTGATTATGTGACCTTGAATGATGGTAATGTTACATATGGTGGTTGTTCGAAAGGACATGTTATAGGAAAAGGAACTTTGAATGTTGAAGGTTTTCCTGAGCTTAAAAAACGTTTTGCATGTTGATGTCTTGCTTGCTAATTTGATTAGTATTAGTCAACTTTGTGACGATAATATGCATGTAAAATTTGATAAAGAATCATGTGTATGTTCTTAATAAAGATGAAAATTGTCTAGGGCAGTAGATAATTGTTATCTTATTGGAGCAAATGTGTGTAATTTGTCAAAGAATGATGAAAATGTCTTATTGCATCAAAAATTGGGACATGCACATTATACATCAGTGAAGAGACTAATCAAAGCCGATGCAGTGAAAATGATTACCAAAACAGAAGTTTCAGAGTACTACTGTATGTGGACCATGCCAGAAAGGTAAGCAGGTAAGAATGTCACATAAAATGCTGTCACATTGTTCTACACATCAATGTTTCGAATTGTTTTGCACATGGATTTAATTAGTCCTATGAAAACTGAAAGCATTGGAGACAATATTCACTCGTTGTGGTAGATGATTTTTCTAGATTTACCTGGATTTAGTTTTTAAGAGATATATCTGAAACATTAATTTGCTGCTTTTAAAGCTCTCTATAAAAGGTTCAAAAATGTGTTTAACTTGAAAGTTGGTCATATTAGAACTGATCATGCATGGTAGGGAATTTGAAAATAGCATGTTTAATGATTTTTATGATTAAAAATGGTATCTTGCAAGAATATTCATCTCCTAAAACTCCACAACAGAATGTCTTTGCTGAAAGAAAGAATAAAACTTTTTAAGAAATGGCAAGAGTCATGCTCACTTCTAAAAGTCTTGCTAAGAGATTTTGATTTGTAGCATTGAATACATCATGTCATATTATTAATTGAATTTATATTCGATCTGGTTCTATTCAAACACCTTATGAGATTCTGAATGTTAGATAACCAAGTGTGAAGTATTTTCATGTATTTGGTTGTGTGTGTTATATTTTGAATGATAGGGATCAACTTCACAAGTTTGATTCTAAAAGTGTAAGGTTTCTTTTTAGGCTATTCTAGAAATAGTAAAGCTTATAGAGTTTATAACCTTATGACTAACACTGTTCAAGAATCTGTTAATGTTGTGTTTGATGATGATAAAGGTCTTACAGAGGACAAAGATGAAGAAGACGTATCACAAGTCACTGACAATTCTGAGAATACACTGAAGTCTGAAAATGCTGCACCAAATGTTAACACATCTGAAGCAACATCTACAGAACAGTCAGTTGTAAGTTCACAGAATGATCAGTATGTTCCCAAAAGGGATCCTTCTTCAAGAATAGGCAAAAGTCATCATTCTGACCAGATCATAGGTGATGTTATAGTTGAAGTGCAAACAAGAGGAAGAATAAGATCGAATAAGGTAGATGTTGTAAGAACAATATGCATGTCTTCTATTTGGAATGTTGTTAATGCGGAGTGTTACTATTCTGAAATTGAACCTAAAAATGTGAATGAGGCATTAACTGATGAAAATTGGATTAATGCTATTCATGAAGAACTTGGTCAGTTTGAAAGATTTGAAGTATGGACACTTGTTTCAAGACCTAGTCATACTAATGTCATTGGAACAAAGTTGTTTTTTTTAAGAATAAAACTGATGAGTTTGATAACACTTTTGTTGGGAATAAAATGAGATATGTTTTGATCTAATACCAAAACCCCCTGAGACATGCCTAAGTCATTATAAATATGTTCTAAGAATGTTAGAACATATAGATTATAGGCTAGATGAGAAGCTGAAATGTTAGGTAGCTCTTAGACAATTAGATGCACAATTTGAGGGGGAACCTATGCTTTGAAGATGATCAAGATCAAGTCCCCCCAAGGCTCAAATTCTGGAACAATCACTTAAGAGTAAGGACACTCTATGAAATCTAAGATGCTCTTATCAGGAGAGTTGTCCAGAGAAGATGCTCTTATACAAGAACAAGATTGTGAAGCTCAAAAGGACAAATCCAATGAAGATGCTCTTATCAGGAGAGTTGTCCAGAGAAAATATTCATATGCTCTGATCAGGAGAGTTGTCCAAAGAAGCTAGCCATATGCAAAAACAAGCTTATCTAGCTCAAAAGGACAAGACTACTCAAAGGTTTTCATCAGGAGAGTTGTCCAGAGAAGTCAACTCTATGCACAAAGTGCTCTGATGCAAAAAGATTAAATATACTGATCAGGAGAGTTGTCCAGAAGAGTTGTCTCAGCTAAATTGACCAAGATCAAGTGCTCTGAAAGCCTGAGATCAACTGTGCTGAAGAGATTGAGACAACCAGTCCCTAAAGGTCCTCAAAGAAATAAGCTAAGACCATACTCAAGAGAAATAAAGGGAAAGAGCCAAGTCATCTGAAGAAGGGCAAGCCAACCATGCTGAAAAGCAAAACTGCTGATAGTGATAAGGAGAGTTGTCCAGATGATAAGGAATGTTGTCTTATCATTGGATCAACCTTCAGAAGCCATGTCCAAGTCCTAACAAAAAGTCAAACATTGGGAAAAGTGCTGCAGAATGAAGACAAAACTGTTACAGCCGTTTATTACCCAAATGAGGACATGTCACTATCAAGAATCTGTCTTCCAGTTTGAAGAACTCAAGGAAGACATTTATAGCAATTTGGGGCTGCCTCTCCAACGGGCAAATCCTCCATTTTGTCTATAAATACAGAAGTGTGAAGACCATTTGAAAGCACCTCAACACAATCCAACTAAGCTCAAAGTTCTTACAAACTAGAGTGCTTTCAAAGCTTTCAAAGACTATCTTAGTCTTCAAACACTTCATCTAAGCTGAACCCAAATTGTATATCCATACACAAGCTTAGAGAGATATCCTATCCTTATACACTGATCTTCATTGTAAAGGATATCTCATTAGTTGGAACCTTACTTCAACCCTTACACCTTTCAAGAGTGAAAGTGAGAAGGTTGTAGTAGTAGAAGTGGTAGGAGCTGACTGTTGAGAGAAGAACAGTTCAGTTCTGAGTTGAGAAGAGGGTACTAGGACTCTAGACATCCTAGGGATCAATTCACCAAGGAGTGGTGTTCTTGATCAAGTGCACCTTGGCACTATAAAACAAGTTAATTCCAAGAGTGAAGGAATTATCCTGTTAAATCAGGGAAAGTGGATGTAGGAGCTTGAGTCTCTGAACCACTATAAACTCTTGTGTTGTTTTGCTTTACAAGTACTTACATTCATTCAACACTGCACACAAAACTGATCTTTCAAAGATACATACTCAAAGACTGTGCAAAATTGATTTGGACAAGTTCCCTGAAGCTAAACTGAGCTGTGTTGCATTGACTAAGTGATTTCAGAAATTAAGGAGTCTAAACTTAAAAGGCCAACCATTATTCCGCACATATAACTCCCCTAGATAGTCAATCAACTAAGTACTCAATAGTACTTAGTAGTCTGATTATCTTAGAAGAGTTAATCTTCTTCAGCAGAGTTGTCCAAGACAACCTAGCTGAACTCTGGTTTGATCAAATTAGCAAAAGAATTGCAAACAAGTGTATTCCCCCCCATACACTTGTTATATACTCCTTTCAGGACCAACAAGTGGTATCAGAGCAGGGGTTCAAAGACCACTGCTTCTGAAAATCCATCTTGATTTTCAAAACTCTCATATTTGTGTGGTCACTGAACTGATCTCCATCTGAAATCCATCACTTGCTAACTAACTGATTATTTGTGAGATATGGCCAACAACAATGCTGTTCCTCCACCTGCTGTTCAAGGATTGGACAACATGGCCACAAATCCAGTCAACCACATTTCTCATCACAAACTGCCCATGTTTTCAATAGACAATTATGAATTCTGGAAAATTAGAATGAGGGCTCATCTTGCATCTCTTCATACTGACATGTTAAGAGTAATCACAAGAGGACCTTTTGTGTTTACTCAAACTAACCCCAGGGTAACAGATGCACAAAAAGCTGATGTAAGGGAACTGATTCCCAAGGATGAGGATGACTTCACTGCTGATGAAAAGAGGAAAGATAATCTGAAGTATCTTGCCATGAATACTCTTTATCAAACAATTCCAGATGCAATCATGGGAAGAGTCTACCACTGCACAACAGCCAAAGAAATTTGGGATACCCTTGCTGAAATGTGTGAGGGCACTGAAAAAATCAAGGAGAACAAGCTCCAAGTTGCTGTGCAGAAGTTTGAACAATTCTCAATGGAGTCTGAAGAGTCCATTGACAAATTTGCTGGTAGATTCACTGATGTGATGAATGAAATCAACTCATTGGACAAGGTCTACACCAAGAGAGAGGTTGGATTAAAGATTTTGAGGAGTCTCACTCAAAAGTGGGATGTCTATGCTGTGATGATGCAGAATACCAAAGATCTCTCCACTATGCCCATGCAACAAATATTCTCAGAACTTAAAGCATATGAGTTTGACCTCAATAGAAGAAAGCCTGCTGAGGAACCCTCAAATCCTACTAAGGGAGTGGCATTCAAAGCCAAAATTGCTGAACCAGAAATGCAACCCACTCCCAGATCATCAAAGTCAGTCTCTAAGACTGAAATGAAGGAAGAACTAGCCTTGATGGCTAGAAGGTTTGACAAGCTCAACACAAGGTTTGGTAGATACAAGAAATTCTACCAAGACAACAAATTCAGGAGAAGATACAATTCCCCTGAAGATCAGGCTGAGGACAAAAAGCCTGAAGAGAAAAGATCAGAGGACAAGTCCTCTGATAGGAGAAGATCCAGTAGAGCTGATCCTTCTTCATCTAAGAGAAGAGATGAATCCAAGAAGGATGATGATGAAGATCTGTGTTACAACTGCAAAAAGAAAGGGCACTTCCAATATGACTGCCCTGAACTAAGCTCTAAAGAAAGAAGAGAAAGACAAGCAAAAAGAGACAGAAAATTCACCAATAGAAAAGCCATGATGGCTGGTGAAGAATCTGATAGTGCTGAAAGTTTCAACTCTTCTGATGGACTATTCTCCAACAGTGATGATGATGATGATGTCTGCAATATGGCTCTTGAGGATGATGAGGTATCCTCTACTTCTAGTTCACCATCATTCATCTCACAAAACACTAGTGAGGTTAACCTGAAACTTTCCTTGGGAAAGTTGATGGAAGATTTCACTAGATTACAAGAATTTCATGATAATTGTGTGAAAGAAAATGAAAGATTGGCTATTGAACTTTCTAAAAACTCTGAGGTAGCTGTTGATGTCAAGTCTACTGAGTTGTATCAACAAGCCTTGAGAAAGCTTGAGGAAGCAAATCTCAGGATAGTTGACCAACAAAAGGAGATTGATGATCAACTTCTCTCTCAGAAGAGAAAAGAATTTGAACTTAAAATTCTAAATGCCAAATTTGAAAATCTCTCACATGAGTATGATATTCTTAAATCAAGTGAAGAGAGCCTGAAATTAAAGATGTCTGCTTTGAACAAATCCTCTAGAGCAATAGAGGAAATTCAAAGTTATCAAAGACCTATGGCTCAAAGAAGTGGATTGGGTTTTGATCCATTTGAATCTTCACCTTGTCTTAGTGTTGCATCCACAAGTAACACTAAGAGAATCTTTGTTAAGTCAGTGGCACAACAAGCTGAAAATGAAGTAATTCAGCCACTGAACAAAGGAAAGGGCAAATTGAATGAAATGCCTACTCAAGTGATTCAGGAAAATAGGCCAAAACCTAAGGAAATGGCCAAAGCTCCTGAACACAAGAGGAATATTGGTCAGCAGAGTAGACCCAATGGAAGGGCAACTCTCCTGAACAATGTTCAGAGGAATTATCCAAGGTATAATCAGCCTAGGCCAACTCATCTGAGAAAGCCTCAGCTGAATAGACCTAAGGAAAACTATCCTCTAAGGCAGAATAAAATGAGACAACCAAAACCCTTCATGCCAAAGGGTAATGGTCATAAGAAAACCTTTCCTCAAAGATTTCAACAAGCTGCACAAAGAACTCTTAAATTCAGAAGAGTGGACAACTCCTCTGAAACTTACAGAGTTAACACATTCACACATACTTTCCAAAAGGCATTTAAGGGAAAGACAGTGTATGTTGATGCACTAGGAAATCAACTTAGCCACCTTGAATCAATCAGGGTTATTAGGCAAGTTTGGGTTCCCAAAGGTACAGCTAACCTCTCAGGACCCAAAACTCAAAGGGTACCTAAACCTATCTAATTGCAGGTACCATTGGGCCACAAGAAGAGGAGCATGAACAAAAAGACAGCATGGTACCTTGACAGTGGATGCTCAAGGCACATGACTGGAAACAAGGAACTCCTCTCTGATTTTATTGAAAAAGAAGGCCCAAATGTCACCTTTGGAGACAGCTCACAAGCAACAACAAAAGGTTATGGTACTTTGATGATTGGTAACATCAAAGTAACCAATGTATCTTATGTAGCTGGTCTCAAATATAACCTCCTGAGTATCAGTCAATTCTGTGATAAAGATTTCAATGTTGAGTTCTCAAGTGGAAAGTGTCTAATTAAAGATAAAACTCAACAAACCCTATTGACTGGAACTAGGAAGGGAAATGTGTATTTTGCAGACTGGGACAAGTCTACTGATGCTGCATGTTTTATTGCTAAAAGTTCTAGTGAACAAAGTTGGCTATGGCACAAGAGGCTAAATCACCTGAACTTCAAATCTATGAACAAACTTGCTAGAAATGCATTAGTTAAAGGACTACCTAATGAGGTTTTCATTAAAGAACATGTGTGTAAGCCATGTCAAGAAGGAAAACAGATTAAAGCCTCATTTAAGGGAAAACCAGTCATCTCCACTGAAAGGGTACTTGAACTTCTACATATGGATCTGTTTGGACCAATTACCCCTTCAAGCATAAATGGTAGAAAATACACATTAGTGGTAGTAGATGACTTCTCTAGGTTCACATGGGTAGTATTTCTCCTTAATAAGAAGGAAACACAAGTCAAACTACCTGAACTTCTCAAGAGATTGTCAAATGAGAAAAGCCTTAGCATTATCAAGATAAGATCTGATAAAGGCACTGAGTTCATTAATTCATACATCAATGAGTACTGCACATCAAATGGAATAGCTCATGAAACCTCAGCAGCTAGAACTCCCCAACAAAATGGAGTTGCAGAAAGAAGGAATAGAACTTTAAAAGAAGCTGCTAGAACTCTAATTGCTGACTCAAATTTACCTAAAAGGTTTTGGGCTGAAGCTATAAACACTGCATGCCATACTCAAAATAGATGTTTGATCACTAAGGGGCAAGGCAAAACCCCCTATGAACTCTGGAAAGGAAGAATGCCTAAAGTGTCATACTTTCATATATTTGGTTGTAAATGTTTCATTCACAATAATGGGAAAGAACAGTTAAAAGCCTTTGACAGCAAAGCTGATGAGGGAGTATTTCTTGGATACTCTCAAATCAGCAGAGCTTTCAGAGTCTACAACAAGAAAACCCTTATAGTGGAAGAAACACCTCATGTTGTGTTTGATGAGTCTATCTTTGAGACCAGGAATGATCATTTGGAACCTGAAGAAATCACACAGAGGACAACCAGATTAAGCCTAAAAGACAAAGACACTGAATTCATAGATGTTGTCCAATCCAATCTACCTGAACACACAATACTGGACAACCATCCTGAAGGCAACCTTCCTGAGACAAATCCCACAGATGGAAATGGTGAACTGAATGAACCAATCCCAGTTCACATCCAGGTAACAACTACCAATGAAGAAGCAGTTCCTGCTGAGGTAGTTAATGGGTCAAATAATCAAGGGGGAACTCAAAATGTTGAAAATGCCAATGTCCCTGACATTGAGGACAACATCCCTGATTATGATCCTGAATTAGATCCTGCATTAAATTATCCTGAATTCTATGATCAAAATGACTCACCTTCAGTAGAGGACAACTCTACTGAAGAGATCAGAAAAAGAAGGACTTGGTTATCTGACCATCCTACTGATCTAATACTTGGTGACCCAAGTATTGGAGTCAAAACAAGAAGATTCCATGGTGAAAGTGCTCTTTTCTGTTGTTTCTTGTCAGAACAAGAACCCAGTAATGTTGAGGAAGCACTTCAAGATGCCAACTGGATCACAGCCATGCAGGAAGAACTAAATCAATTCACCAGAAATGAAGTATGGGAGCTGGTGGACAGACCTTCACATCAAGATGTTATTGGAACAAAGTGGGTATTCAAGAACAAGAAGAATGAAAATGATGTGATTGTCAGAAACAAAGCAAGACTAGTGGCAAAAGGGTATTGCCAACATGAAGGCATTGACTATGATGAAACATTTGCACCTGTGGCAAGGCTAGAAGCTATAAGGCTCTTTCTAGCCTATGCAGCCCACAAGAGGTTCAAAGTATACCAAATGGATGTCAAGAGTGCCTTTCTGAATGGAGTCTTGAAAGAAGAAGTCTATGTGGAGCAACCACCAGGTTTTGAAGTTGGAAACCAAGTTTACAGACTCAAGAAAGCTCTATATAGACTCAAACAAGCCCCTAGGGCTTGGTATGATACACTGTCACAATTTCTCTTGGATCATGGATTCACCAAGGGAACTGTGGACAGAACTCTCTTCAGAATCTCTGAAGGAGAGGACATCTTGCTTGTCCAAATTTATGTGGATGACATAATTTTTGGATCTCCTAATGAGAAGCTGTGTGAGAAATTCTCCAAGCTCATGCAAAGCAAATTTGAGATGTCAATGATGGGGTTGATGAACTTCTTTTTGGGTCTACAAGTCAAGCAATCTAAAGAAGGAATCTTCATCAACCAAGCTAAGTACACCAGAGAGATGATCAAAAAGTTTGGGTGTACAACTAGCAAGCCAGTAAGGATCCCAATGAACACAAATTGGAAGATGGATCCTGATGAGAGTGGTATTCCAACCAACTCTACTGAGTATAGAGGAATAATTGGTTCACTCCTCTATCTCACTGCCAACAGACCTGATATCACCTTTGCAGTAGGTGTTTGTGCAAGATTTCAAGCAAATCCTAAGAAAAGCCACCTTGAGGCTGCAAAGAGGATTCTGAGGTACCTCAAAGGCACTGAAAATCTAGGCCTTTGGTACCCTGCTGATGACAATATTGAGCTAACTGGCTACTCAGATGCTGATTATGGAGGATGTAGGATTGACAGAAAGTCCACTTCAGGGACTTGTCAATTCTTGGGCAACAAGCTTATTTCATGGTTCTCCAAGAAGTAGAACACAGTGGCCACTTCCACCACTGAAGCTGAATATGTTGCTGCTGGAAGTTGTTGTGCTCAAATTCTTTGGCTAAGACAACAACTAAGAGACTACAAAGTCAACTCTACTGAAGTGCAAATTTTCTGTGATAACAATAGTGCCATTGCTATATCACAAAATCCTGTCTTGCACACAAGATGCAAGCATGTGGACATCAAGCACCACTTCATTAGAGATCATGTGGAGAAGAAGGATATCAAGCTAGTGAAAATTCACATAGACCATCAAAAAGCTGATATACTAACCAAGCCACTTGCATAGGCAAGATTTCTGGAGCTATCAGCAGAGTTGGGATTACTTGATCCAGGGAAGTTGGACAAATAAGTCCAAAGAAGCTCATTGATTAAGGGGGAAACAAAATCAAACCTCAGCAGACTTGGTCAAGTCTACTGAAATTCAGAAACATGACCTTACCTCTTCAGGACACTTGTCTCTTGAAATTCAGGACACTTGTCCACAGTTCTTCAGGACACTTGTCCATGTAGGGTCAGATAAGTTGTCCTAGCTATCAAACCAAATTTTGGTATGATAAGCACCTATCATAGGAAAGGCTCTGTAACTTCAGAGGTGTTGACCAAGGGTGGTAACACAACCAAAGACACATCTGCCAATGAAGGTTCTTCTGAACCCAAGGCACAGCCTAAAGATGTTGAGGTTCCTGTATTAGAGGCTAGTTTGATTAAGGCCTATTCAGTGTCAGAGGAGTTGGACATTGATCAACCCTTAATCATTCAGGATGACTCAGTGGCTGTTGATATAAGCACTGTGATCTCCCCACAACTGCCATCTTTGAACCTTGATGAAGGTGGAGATGTTGCAGGTTTAGGAGAAGGAGTTGAAAAGGAAAGATTAGTTAAAAAATCAGAGGAAGTTGAGGATGAAAGAGAGGTAGTCATCACTAAGATAGTGAGTGTACCACCATATGAGGGTGGAATAGGTGAGGAAGGACAGGTTATTCTTGAAGTCAAATCTGAACATCAGGAATCCCTTGGTGAAAGGAGGCCTGATTCCTTGAGTGAGAACATCAATTATGAAGGGAGAAAAGAACAAGTTGAAAATGAGAAGAAGACTGCTGATGTATCAGAGTCTTATGCAAAAGAAATTGAGGGTGATGAGTGCTTATTTCCTAACTTGTTTGATATATCTGATGTTGCAGGTATATCTCTTGACCAAATTTTTGCAGATGAGTTCCTCACAGATGCACCTATCCAAGTTGATACAGGCTCAGCTCAAGCCTTACTTGGAATGCAATCAGAGAAGTTGGACTCCTTGGCTCATCAAGTCCAATCTGCTCATGCTGAAACTTCAGGAGCATTGAATGAGCAAGGAAGGACTCTAGCATCTGTAGAAATGAGGCTCACTGGCTCTGAAGATGTTGTGCTACCAACTCTTGAGGCAAGAATCAGTGGTGTGGAATCTGGTCTCCAAACCATCTCCACTGAAGTTCAAAGTGCCAAATCAACCATGGAAGCCATCTCAGAGGAGGTCAAGAAAGAACAAAAGCTGCTGAGAGACAATCACAATGATAATGTCAAAGCTCTCAGGCTAACTGTCAAGCAAGCTCTTGGAAAGAAGACAGCACTACAAAAGAGAAGAGCTGAAGAGCAAAGGCTAGCTATGGTCAAAGCAGCCTCTGAAAAGTTTTCCCAGGATGTATTGGCCAACATTGCTGAAGGTGCAGTGGCCAACCTCACTGAGCTCTTAAAAGCCAATTTGGATGCATCTCTCAAAGCAACCTTGGAGGAGGTTGTCCAACAAAAGATGAAGCCTGTTCTAGCTTTCCTTAGCTTGAGCAGTGATAGAATGCAGAATATCCATGATGAGAATGTATATTTGTTGGAAGAGATGAAGTCCCTGAACCAAGCCCAATCCCTAATGGCCACAACAATGAGTGACCTAAAGCCCCAGTGTTTTGATGCTGCCAAAAAGGGGGAAAGGGAAAGAGCAAGGGCAAAAGGTGCCTTAGTAATTGGGAGTCCAGTGAAAGGGAAGGACAAAGTCCCTGAAGGAAAGGGAAAAGAGCCAGAAATGCTGAACTTGGAAGATTTGGATGAAGAGGAGCAGTTAGCATTGGCATTGAAAAATTCAATGGCCTCAGCTCAAGAAGAAAGGGCAAGGAAACAGCAAAGACCAGGTGGTGAAGTGTCAGGTTTGGACAAAGATGCTGAAGGTGTCCAAACCAGAGGAAAGATCAAGAAGGCCCAAGGAAAGAAGAGACAAATTGAGAAATTCACTGACTTTCCTAGCAGCCTTGATCTTCCACCTGAATTCAGAATTGATGAGGATGAGCCTACATCAAAGAAAGCCAAAACTACTGAAGAGGACAAATCTTCTGAATCTGGAAAAACTGCTGAAGGTACCAAGTCCTCTGAAGACATTGAAGAGTTATTTGCTGAAGGATTTGGACCTGAACCTAAGAAGAAGACAACAGTCCTAGCTCTTGATCCATCAAAACTGTTTCATGAAGGGTATGGCAAAGACCCTGAAACACAACAGAAACTGGCCATGATGAGGGCCCAAGAGAAAATGGACTTAATGGAAGAAGCCAACAGAGCAAGAGATAAAAGAAGAGCAAACTTTCAGAAACCAAGAAGGAGAAGAGCAACTTACAGCAAGATGAAGCCTCAGCTTCTAATCCCAATGGACACCAAATATCCACACTTGGATAAATGGGTGCCAA
Source organism: Galeopsis tetrahit (assembly GCA_963675135.1). Lineage (NCBI taxonomy): Eukaryota > Viridiplantae > Streptophyta > Magnoliopsida > Lamiales > Lamiaceae > Galeopsis > Galeopsis tetrahit. The sequence continues at coordinate 41,296,205 of OY776122.1, forward strand.
TTCAACTGAATGACACATGGGAAGAAGCCAAAAGGGAGTTTGTCTATGACTATTATGTCATTGACAGATGGAATGGAGGAGATGCAAACTCTGCCTTCACTGAGTTCATGCTAGAATACTACAGAGAGTTGTATCAACAACTACTTGCAGCTGCTGACATTGCAAGATTTGAACTCACAGCTCCCAAGCCAATCATATACATGCCTCCAAAGCTTGAAGGATGGATTGACCAAGCAAGAATTCTGAGGGAATTCACTGAGATCCTTAAGCTGAACAAGATGGTTCTTGGACCTAAGGGAACCAACCAAGAAGCCATGGCACTGAAAAGAAGAGTGTGGGCACAGTATGGAATGCTGCCACCTCCTGAGGATGATCTTTGAAATGGCTAAGTCTTCTGACCTTACTTGAATGATCAACTATGCTGAAATATGGTCATGTTTGCTGATGTGTTAATCTGGTTGCTCTGATCTATTAAAGATTGCTCTGATACAAGCTCTGTGCTCTGATGCTGAAAAATATTATTTTTGTCTTGAATTACTAGAATGAAATGCTCTGATGTATTTAAGTGTTATTGATTCATGCTCTGATATGTTAATTTCAACTATCAACATGCCTGTAATGATTTTTGAATGAATGATAGTTGAACTTATTTTGAATCAAGAAACACAAATCTCTCTATGCCTATCTTAAAACCTACTTGCAACAAAAACAGTGAATACACTAACACATTATTTTTCAGGAATATTGACCTCAGTCATGTCTTCTGAAGATACATGTAATAGGTGTAGACAAGTCACTTTTGCTTAAGTTGTAAAGGTTTTGGCATCATCAAAAAGGGGGAAATTGTTGGGAATAAAATGAGATATGTTTTGATCTAATACCAAAACCCCCTGAGACATGCCTAAGTCATTATAAATATGTTCTAAGAATGTTAGAACATATAGATTATAGGCTAGATGAGAAGCTGAAATGTTAGGTAGCTCTTAGACAATTAGATGCACAATTTGAGGGGGAACCTATGCTTTGAAGATGATCAAGATCAAGTCCCCCCAAGGCTCAAATTCTGGAACAATCACTTAAGAGTAAGGACACTCTATGAAATCTAAGATGCTCTTATCAGGAGAGTTGTCCAGAGAAGATGCTCTTATACAAGAACAAGATTGTGAAGCTCAAAAGGACAAATCCAATGAAGATGCTCTTATCAGGAGAGTTGTCCAGAGAAAATATTCATATGCTCTGATCAGGAGAGTTGTCCAAAGAAGCTAGCCATATGCAAAAACAAGCTTATATAGCTCAAAAGGACAAGACTACTCAAAGGTTTTCATCAGGAGAGTTGTCCAGAGAAGTCAACTCTATGCACAAAGTGCTCTGATGCAAAAAGATTAAATATACTGATCAGGAGAGTTGTCCAGAAGAGTTGTCTCAGCTAAATTGACCAAGATCAAGTGCTCTGAAAGCCTGAGATCAACTGTGCTGAAGAGATTGAGACAACCAGTCCCTAAAGGTCCTCAAAGAAATAAGCTAAGACCATACTCAAGAGAAATAAAGGGAAAGAGCCAAGTCATCTGAAGAAGGGCAAGCCAACCATGCTGAAAAGCAAAACTGCTGATAGTGATAAGGAGAGTTGTCCAGATGATAAGGAATGTTGTCTTATCATTGGATCAACCTTCAGAAGCCATGTCCAAGTCCTAACAAAAAGTCAAACATTGGGAAAAGTGCTGCAGAATGAAGACAAAACTGTTACAGCCGTTTATTACCCAAATGAGGACATGTCACTATCAAGAATCTGTCTTCCAGTTTGAAGAACTCAAGGAAGACATTTATAGCAATTTGGGGCTGCCTCTCCAACGGGCAAATCCTCCATTTTGTCTATAAATACAGAAGTGTGAAGACCATTTGAAAGCACCTCAACACAATCCAACTAAGCTCAAAGTTCTTACAAGCTAGAGTGCTTTCAAAGCTTTCAAAGACTATCTTAGTCTTCAAACACTTCATCTAAGCTGAACCCAAATTGTATATCCATACACAAGCTTAGAGAGATATCCTATCCTTATACACTGATCTTCATTGTAAAGGATATCTCATTAGTTGGAACCTTACTTCAACCCTTACACCTTTCAAGAGTGAAAGTGAGAAGGTTGTAGTAGTAGAAGTGGTAGGAGCTGACTGTTGAGAGAAGAACAGTTCAGTTCTGAGTTGAGAAGAGGGTACTAGGACTCTAGACATCCTAGGGATCAATTCACCAAGGAGTGGTGTTCTTGATCAAGTGCACCTTGGCACTATAAAACAAGTTAATTCCAAGAGTGAAGGAATTATCCTGTTAAATCAGGGAAAGTGGATGTAGGAGCTTGAGTCTCTGAACCACTATAAACTCTTGTGTTGTTTTGCTTTACAAGTACTTACATTCATTCAACACTGCACACAAAACTGATCTTTCAAAGATACATACTCAAAGACTGTGCAAAATTGATTTGGACAAGTTCCCTGAAGCTAAACTGAGCTGTGTTGCATTGACTAAGTGATTTCAGAAATTAAGGAGTCTAAACTTAAAAGGCCAACCATTATTCCGCACATATAACTCCCCTAGATAGTCAATCAACTAAGTACTCAATAGTACTTAGTAGTCTGATTATCTTAGAAGAGTTAATCTTCTTCAGCAGAGTTGTCCAAGACAACCTAGCTGAACTCTGGTTTGATCAAATTAGCAAAAGAATTGCAAACAAGTGTATTCCCCCCCCATACACTTGTTATATACTCCTTTCAGGACCAACAACTTTTTTTAGGATTGAGACTAGATTAGTTGCACAAGGTTACACCCAAGTTGAGGTTATTGATTTTGATGAAACTTTTGCACATGTTGCTAGGATAGAATCTATTAGATTATTGCTAGCAATTGCATGTTTTATTGGCATTAAACTTCTTCAAATGGATGTATAAACTGCATTTCTAAATGGCATTTTGATTGAAGAAGCATATGTTGAACAACTTAAAGGATTTGTAGATCCACAATACCCTGATTGTTTTGTTAGAGGAGAAACTGTTATAACTTTGTTCATTAAGCACACTGGAGAAGATTTACTTATTGCTCAAATATATGTTGATGACATTGTGTTTGGTTTAACTTGTGATAAAATGTTAACCAATTTGTTAAAGCAATTACTGCAACATTTGAGATGAGTATGGTTGGAGACTTGAATTATATCTTCTAGGTCTTCAAATCAAGTAATGTAAGGATGGTATATTCTTCTCTCAAGGTAAGTATGCTAAGAACTTGGATAAAAGGTTTGATTTTGAAAGTTAAAAAGTAATGAAAACTTATATGAGATCTATTTTGAAACTTTGCAAAGACAATGTTGGTAAGGATGTTGATCCAACATTGTATAGATCCATGATAAGAAGTTTACTTTATCTAACCTCTAATAGACCAGATATTTTGTACAGTGTGTTTGTTTGTGCTAGGTACCAAGCTAATCCAAAGGAATCTCACCTGAATGTTTTGAAAAGAATTATCAAGTTTGATGCAGGTACAAGTGAACTTGGGATATGGTACACTAAGGACATCAACAACACTTTGATTGGATATAGTGATGCGGATTGAGCTGGAGATATAGATGACAAAAAGAGTAAGAGTAGAGGATGTTTCTACATGGGAAATAATTTTGTGGTTAAGCAAGATGTTTCATGCCTATGAAATTGATATCCTTACAATTTTCTGTGATAATATGAGTGCATAAACATTTCTAAAAATTCAGTACAACACTCACTCACTAAACACATTTGCATTAGGCATTATTTTATGAGAGATTTAGTGGAGAAGAACATGGTGAAGTTGGAATACGTACCTTTTAATCATATTGTTGATATATTTACTAAGGTCTTGACCTTGAGACATTCTCATCTTTGAGGAAATCTCTTGGTATGTGTAGTATCTGAATAATTCTGGATGGATGATGTCATAAATGTCGTAGCATTTGGGACAACATCATAAGGTTGTATAGTTGTTATAGATTTGATTTATTTCTTATTTTCGTTAAATAATTCCTTTGTAAAATATTCTTGAATCTGAAATTTGTTTGTGCAAAAATAGACATTTACTACACCTCTCAAAAGCTTGAAAAATTGAGAATGTTATAGCATACTAAAAGATGTACAAAATTCACTGAGTAACTATGGAGCACGTAGTTCGCTGCTACGATGCCTTCTTTTCAAAAGGTGAATTTTTGTAAAACATCAAGAGGTTCGTAATCCATTAAGTAAATATGGGGCACGGAGTTCGCTACTACGATGTACTCTACAGGAACAATGGATCAATACGAATTAGATGCTATAGCACAAAAAGAAGAAAATGAAATGAAAAGAAAAAATGCTGAAAAAATTGGCTACATTGGATAGGTAAAACCTGTGAAAAACCAATGTTGAGGTGTATGTCAAATCCTTGAGCACAACATTACATGATTCGATTATATTTTTATAAGTTGTAATTATTCAATTAATTGTGGAAATTTATTTTATTTATTCCTGATTATACTAACCCAAATCCTTGTTTTATTTTAGATTGTACACATTTAAATACTAAATATTCTAGAATGTTCTTAATTTAATTAATTATTTAATTATGATTTTACCCACTACTTGACCATGATCTATTTTTGTGGCTAAGTTTATGGAGTATTATCGAATTTCTTCTAGAAACTTCCTTAGTTAGTTTTGAATTTTTATACGTATTACTTCCAACTATGCATTCTCTCCTATATTCTTCTCATAACATGATATACTAAGCATTGCATTTTTTCGAGTGATTTAAGTATTGTTTTTTTAAGATTTGCTAAAGCCTTGTTTGTCTCGAATTTTGTGATTATCTTTTCGATATTTTTTGGTGCTTAAATGACAGGAAACAAAGAAACTACCTCACCATACTCAAACTCCCACGAAACCGTCATCTCCATCTCTCTCAAATCTTAATAGTTTCGCTTTCATGGCCGTTTCACACCAAAATTCACCAACTGCTACAAGAAAAGCTGAAACACTTACCCAAACAACTCCAGTTACACCCATTGCTACAACTGTTCACATTCCACTCGATTCGACCCTTAACGAGCTGAACCAAGCTGTTGAGAATATGTCTCAATCGAATGTGAATTCTGAGAATCTATTTCTACTGATTGGAAATATGACCATTGACATTTCTCATTACTAAAAACCAAAAAAAACTCACCGCTACACTTGGTTCGTTCACCTCATAAAAGCCCCAATTTCCAAGTCCTAATACTGAAACAGAGGCAATTGCCTCGATAACTTCCTCTCTAGGGGAGAGTGAAAAGGAAATTGATGATTTTCCTGTTGCTGAGCAGAACGAGTCTGCAAATGCTGAGACATCCGATTCTGAGGACGCTCAAATGAAGGAGGCCGACGCGAATGCTAACTCAGGTGAAACTAACTTTTCTCTTTTTAATACTGATGAATCTGAATAGATTGCATTTAGGATGATCGTTAAGAAAGAAAAGAGAAAATATTAGCCCATGTTCAACGAAGGAGATCCAACTTTTTGTTCACAAGAGTTATTACTATAACTCACTGAAGAGACAGAAGAAAGAAAGTAGTGTTGATGATGAACCGATTCAAGGTGTTTTCTTAATCGGAGGAAGAAAATGTAGTTACTGAGAAGCGAGTCAAAAGGAAGTATGATCTAAAGGGAAAGATTGTTGCTGCTGAACGAGACTTGCCCAAAGGAATTGAAAATTCTGATCCAGAGGATAATCCCACTGTGCGTGAGATTAAGAAGTTTCTGAGGAAGAATGCTGCATTAAATGCTGAAGCAAGTGCCGCAACACCAGACCCTGATGACAGTAGTAGTAATGATTCTGAGAAGAGCAGTAATAAGGACTCTGAATCAGCTGAGGAAACAAATTCAAAAGGAGGTAATTCTGATCCTGATAATAATTTTTAGACTGATAGGTTAGTTGCTAAAATCACTAAGTTATCTTGACGAAAGTTGTTAAAGGAAAAGACAATTAACATTGCTGATTTTGAGAAGTAAAGGGTTCATATAATTTTTGAAAGGAAATTATTGAAAACTGTAACTTTGAGTGATACTTTTGTGTTTGATTGGGTATATGTACTTTATGCTTGACTTAGGAGGAGTACGGGTAGACGTAGCTCTAAATGATATGGGAATGTACAATTTAGGGGAGATCAGTTCCATTTACTAAATTATTGAAAACTGTAACTCTGTACTCCATATATTGATTGTCTACAATTGGATACCCTATATAAATTCCACTAAGGTGACTAAGGATCAAGCTACATTGTTGTATAAGATGATTTTTGTGTTGAAGAATTTCAATTTGGATTTAACTATTTTCACCATATGCAGCTTATAGTGATATTTATTATAAAGGGAATTTACCTTACCATTGTTGATATGTTCATACCTCAAGAGGCATGAATTTTTAAACCTAAGGAAACTGAGGTTATTTGAGGCAAGGTACCCTTAATGAATATCTCACCTGGTTTGTTCCTTGGTAAAATGATTGTTGATTTGCCTTGCAAAATTCAGATGGTTCTGATCCTAGAGATGATCTTATTCCAGCTCAACCAGCTCCAGCAAGAACTGAACAGAGAAATGATACACCGAATGTGAAGCACATTGGTGGTCACATTGGTCAAACTTTTTCTGTTTCCAGATCTTTTATTATACTTCAACTAAAACGTTTACACGACTCTATTGATGGCCTTCAGTTCCTTAAAGTCCGTGGTTAGAGACGCTTTCTACTACCACAGGGGGAGAAACACCATCAACTTCTGGGTTTCGAAGTGAAGAGCTCCATGGAGATGTACCAGAAGTTGATTGTGTACCTGATGTTATTCATGAAGAGACTGTTGAACCAGATGTTGTACAATGTGCACTGTTGTTGAAGAGGAGGAGGATTAATTTGCTGATGCTGATGAACGTATGGATGTTCTTTATGACATCTAAACAGGTTATGGTAACACCTGAACAGGTTGATACAAGACAGGGGGAGGGCTGAACATTATAAGTGGTTATGTGCAGGAACATGATGCTGCAGCTGTTGATACAGCAATATATGTCACTTGTTTAGTTTCTTAAGTATTTGTGCCTTTTATACTTCCCTTGATTTTATGCATTGTTGTTAATGTGTTTAAGTTGATTTACAGATTCTGTTTTTTTTCCTTCCTAGTTGATAGGTTGTCTTTTATTCAACATGCTTAATTTGTTTGCATTTATGATAATAGACTACTACTTTTATGCTTAAATTGTTTTCTTACTTATCATTATTTGCTTACTGCATGTTGTATATGTTAGTTGTTTATTGTATTTGTTTTTTCCTAACTTTGCTCTATTTTCAGTTTGCTTAAACTGTTTGCCTTAAGAATTATTCTTATTTGCTTACTGCATCAAGTTTGCTTAAATTGTTTGCTTTAAAGAATTATTCTTATTTGCTTACTGCTTGCTGATTTTAGGTCTTTGTTAGTTGTTGTTTGTTTTGTCTTTCTAACTTGCCATATTATTCAATCTGCTTAAATTGTTTGCTTTGAGGATAATATAGAAGTACATCTCTCTTTAATTATCATGTGCTTACTGCTTAGTGCTTAAATTGTTTGCCTTGATGATAATATAATTCAGAAGTACACTTCTCTTTAATTCTCATTTGCTTACTGCTTATTGTTTAAGTCTTTGTTAGATTTTGTTTTTCACATTTTTTGCTCTGTTTCTATTTTTACTCTTTGCTCAGTTTGTTTTTCTTTTCTTCGTTATTGCTCTGATTTATTTTGAGTCTTACATAAGTCTTAGAACTAATCTAGTATATACCCTTATATGCTCTGATTTAATCTTTGATTTTTGTAAAGTTATATGTTTTGTAAACAAGTGTACTGTTTATACTTGTTTTGGTTTTGAATAAGATTACTTTGATCTTATGGCACGGATCTTAGTAAAATTATTCTTGATCTCTTTTTGATTTGATCCAACGGTTACAACAGGTATTGTTTTGACTAGTATTTAGACTTGATGTTCAACTCACCTAAATACATAATACTGAGTATGTATAGAAATATATGTGCATCAGGTGTGTTGTAGTCGAAAGGTCAAATTGGGGGAGATTGTAGGTGTTGTTAACTCTTAAATGCTTTAACATTATCAACAACATCTTAATTTGACCTTCCTTGATTTATTCTAAGTCTTTTCTGAAATGTTACATTAAATGTTGTACTAAATGCTCTCACATTCAGGCACGATTCCAGAAGGTTCTACAAGAGTCTGGAACATGGAAGATTCCAGAATGTTGCAGAACGTGATAGAAGAGTTTAGAGCATTGTAGAACGACCTGGAAGATGGCAGAAAGATCTAGAGAGATCATGGAGGTTGAGGTCCTAAAAAATAGGATCTCATAATGGAAGGATCTAGAAGCTGTGTATTTCTCTATAAATACCGCAGAAGACTTTCATTTCAAAGTATGCACTATTCGAGTAACACCTTCTTGAGAGTTCAACCCTAGTTCGGAGTTATGGCCAGTAGTTGATCATTTAATGTACGCCGAGGGATACCACACCTTCCAGTGTACTTAGTTCTAGTCTTGTATCGAGTGAGAGTGAATCATAGATCAGATTAGTTCTTTAGACAGTGTTCTTACACTTAAGTCTATTTACAGATTCAGGCACCTGCCTCGATCGTAGTTTCTGTTTGTGGAATGTTGAAGTAATTGCTGAGACATTTCACACGACATTTTTGTGTATAACTTAGGAACTAAGTTATTGTTTCGTCGTAAGGCTTAGCATAGGTTTTGTTATTAATAAAATCTATGTTAAAAATTATTCCATTGTGTTCGTATTGTGTTTTAGTGTTTTAGACTTCCGCTGTGTACTGTGTTTAATTATTCACATTCTGTTAGAGTTAATGCTACACTAATTGTCACAACATTCAGTGTAACATTGTTCTGTTTTTTTTTTCTTAAACACTAGATACCATCACCCCACTCACTTTCAATTAGACATTTAAAAGGTTTCTTGGTCTCAGAGTAGGCCATTTTAGGATGACGTGTGCTATAAAGATTTTTGCCCCCAATATGGCAAATCAACATTTAATGCAAAATCTCATTAAAGATTGCATTAATTACTGTGCCATCATCAACACCATTGATTAGCATGTAACCTTCATCAAACCGCCCCAAACCCACTACCCCTCAATATTCAATTAGTGTTTAACTTTATCCACCTTTGCAAATTATTAACCAACGGTTAATAATTTTGCCTCATATATAAACTCTTCAGTTTTTATCTCCTTCCCTACGCACTCATTCTTTCAAAAATTCTCAAGTGTTGAAAAACTATCTACTTGCAAACTTCTCCAAAACCTACCCAATTCTCAAAATTATCCATGGCTCCCAAAATTAAGAGAGAAGAACTTGTAGACTTCAATGATCCATCCTTGGACATTGACTTTGCATACCTCAGCAACACAAACTCTTTGTGGTTTGAGAAGCTGGTAGCTTTTGATAGCCCAGTCAAAGAGGTTGAACCAGTCCTCCAATGGCTTAAGGAGGCAAGCCTTGAAAAGTTCTTAGGCACCAAGCCTTATTCCTGCCTGAATCCTTATATGGCAGAGTTCTTTGCCCATCTCAGATGGAAGGGCAAAAAGGGTGATGTATGCACCAAGCTGACTTATGCTGAGGAAGATGAAGATGAAGAAAGCCAACACACCATCATCTTCACTGCTGAGGATCTAGATGCCAGTTTTGGGCTACCTTCTGAAGGCCAAAATCCAGAAGTATACAAAGAAGGAGAGGATCAGGAGTTCTACTATCCATGGATGATAGTACCCAAGAAACTTGTAAGTGCTCAAAACAAGAACACCCTAAAGCCAGTTTATAGGCACTTGTTTGACTGTGTTGTGAAGAGCTTGTTGAGCCACTCTGGAAGTGTTGAACAAATCAGTATGCCAAAATTGAGAGTGATGGCTGCTGTGATTGACTCTACCGAAAAGAGAGTCAAGTTTGATTGGAAAAGATTCATTCTGGACAAGATGATGAATGAAAAGTTCAAATTTAAGGAGGTGAAGCACCACAAGGTGGTGGTTGATGGGAGACTCCAGTATTGCACAAGGGCTAGCTTGCTCTTATAAAGATTTGCTCACTACACCCATCTTCAAGCAAATCCAAAGCCTTTTCCAGCTCAAAAGGTGATGTTCAGGAAGCTGTCTTCTAAGACAGAAAAGAGGAAGCAAGATGCAGCTTCAAAGAAAGCAGTTGCTGTTGTACCAGCAACCAGAGCCTCTCCAAGAAAAAGAAAAGCTCAACCTGTGAAAGCTCAGCCAAAGATGAAGAAAGTGAAGAAGACTCTCAGTGAATCTTCTCCAGACAGCCAATCTAGAAGTGGAGGTGCCACTTCTGAGGAGATTGAGAAGGTTGCTGAAGAATGAGTCAACCCTCCTGAAGAAGGTGAAGAATTCAAAGAGGTTGTCCACTTGCAACCTGAGACTGTAACAGAGTTTAGGGACCTTGATAATCCAACAAGGTCAGAAAGAAGGAGAAGGATTATCAAAACTTCTGAGAAGCAGAAGTTGATAGAGGAAGAGAAGCATAAGAAGGAATTTTTTAAGGAGATTAGACAAGCAAGTAGGTCTAACTCCAAGTCAAAATCCAAGCATAACAGCCCTGAGGCCAATTCTCCTGATATTCAATCTCAAAGAATATCACCAAGGCATGAAGAAGAGGAGTGCAAGACTCCTGAAGATGCCCCAATTTTGGCCAAGAAAGTTTACTCTCCTGAAGGAGCACCTGACAGATCAGGTATTGATGTGCTAGCTGATTTAGTCAATCTTGAAGATAGACCTTTCTCCCCACTTGATCCAAGACTTCTTTCCTACACCAAACTTCTTGAAACTGTTCTTCAAGAAGGTGATCAAGTTGTCTATCCATCAATTCCAGCCATTCCAATAACCTCTTCAGGAACATTGCTCTCAAAAGCACCTGAATCCCAAATTGTCATAAGCTCATCTGAACCCAATCCTTCTGACCCCAACCCTTCTGAACCCAACCTATCTGAGCCCCAGCCAAGCCTACCTGAATCTCAATTCAACCCCCCTGAATCCCAAGCCAACTCTTCCGATGGAGATGGAAGTGAAGAAGAGTACACCTATGAGGGGATGCTGAGGCAGATTGCCAAGGCCAATGTGGATGAATTATATCCAGGGTTGAAGGATTATCCTAGGCTGCAACAACAGTTCTATGATCTCAGGGCACTTGTTGAGATCAAGGATAGAACAATGGTGGAGATAGCTCAAGCTATCAAGGATAAGGGAGCCAGCTGGTGGCAAGTTGAAGAAAACAGGCTTTTGCACTTTGCAAATGTGAAGAAATCCAGTGTGTTAACCACTGAGGCCCTGTTTTGCACAATAGTCCATGAGAAGGTGCTTGCTGAAAGAGAGAGAATTGCTCAAGGAATCAAGCATCCTGATAGCACCTCTGATGATGATAATGATGATGATGATGACAACACCAATCCCAACCCTCCTGGCCTCAATTCTGCTCAGGTACATTACTTGACCTATCATTCTGGTAAGGACTCTGATCATTCAGAGGAGTTGACCAAAGATGGTGACTCAGTCCAAGATGCATTGGCCAAGGATGGTTCTTCTGAACCTGAGGCACAGCTTGACAATGTTGAGACTTCCATGGGAGAAGCTGGTTTGGCTAAAGCCTCATCAATGTCAGGACAGTTGGACATTGACCAGCCTTTAATCATTCAGGATGACTCAGTGGACTTGGAATGCCCAATGTAGGTCCCAAAGGTTGAGTTAATATCGAGGGAAGCTAAAGAAAATGTCTAGAGGGGGGTGAATAGACTTTTCTAAAATCTTTCGATATATCAGAATTACGATGTGCGGAATATGAAATTAACAATGAGCCCAATTAAGTTTATACTCAATCCTTTAAAATCAAAGAACTCGGTTCTATACTCAACTAATCTAGTTTAGACGTGTAGTTAAGTAATTAAACAATTAAGCAATTAAAACCAACTAAAACAGTACAGTAAATCAAACACGAGATTTTATAGTGGTTCGACAACTTGTCTACATCCACTCTCACAACCCAGTTGTGATATTCTTATTAACTCGTCTAATGGAGTAATATGTTCTTGTGGCTTTAAGTCCCAAGAAATAAGACTTAGATCTTCTCGACAACACTACCAAGTGCTTCTTCGATCTAACTAGCTATTTTACAAGTAACTAGCAACTTGAAACAGTAAAACCAAAACTAAAACTTCTCTTTGTTCAGTAGTAGCCTTCTTCGATCTTCACTTGACTTGTGTAGCTTCACTTTCTGAACTTCAATCTCTGAGAGTATTTTCTTCAATAATGCTTTTGTATGCAGTCGTATCAGTATTCTCAGTAGTCCCCGAATGATAAACACCTTGAGGTATTTATAGACTTTCAATTCCAAGAACTTTCAGTTGTGTAACAACCTTTTCTTGAAAACTAACTTGTAACTGATTCTTTTTATCCTTTCACGCGTTTCTTCAGTTAATTAGTTATTCCTTAACTAACTCTTCAATCTTTATCTTCAACACGCTTTTTTACCTAACTTCAAGTTGTCCTGTCTTGTTGAGTAGTAGTAGACTGCGTCTTCTACTTGTCTAGTGCAGTAGACTTCTTTAGATTACAACATAGAACTAATCTAGTCCTATCATCTAATCCTAACAAGACTATTACATTACATTAAGCTTATAGCTTAGTCAACTTAGAAAACTATACAAAGAATCTATCTATTACATTCAAAAACATGAGCTCTATACAACAATTATTCATAGCTCAATAACAATCTAATCAGTTAATATAAAAACATATGAAGCAATAATACGATATCAATTATAAGTACTTGTCTTTTCATATGTTAACTCATGTGAACTAGTACTTGTCTTGTGAACTCTACTGATCTTTGTTCAAGATGATTTCAACTTTAACTAGACTAGATTAGTCAACACTTAGAAAAATTCAACCTTCTTTTGGCTTATCAAAACTTTATCTTTTATATTTCAATCATCATTTAGGACTTGTTTTAGGATTCATATCCCAACACCCAAGCACTGTGATCTCCCAACAACTGCCCTCTGTGGATCCTGTTGAGGATATAGAGGTGTCAGGTTTAGGAATGGAAGGAGTTGAAAAGGCTGTTAGTGTTGAAAATTCAGAGGGAGATGGTGAGGATGATTGTGTGATTACAGGTAGCCTGAGTGCACCACAAAAAGAGGGAGATGAGGTAGAAATATTGGGTGAAGCCCAATATGAGAGTCAGGCTATACTTCAAGTCAAATATGAACTTGATGAATCCCTTGGTGAAAGGAGGCCTGATCCTCAAATGAATGTGAGTCCATATTATGTGAATGAAGAAGAAAAGAAATTAGTTGAAAATGAGAGAGAAGGTGCTGATGTATCAGACCTTATGGGAGAGAAAAAAAGAGGGTGTTGAGGGAGATTTTACTAACACTCTTAGTTTTGCAGATTCTGTTGCTGTTACTATTGAACAAATTTTTGCAGATGCTTCCCTCACAGATATTCCAGTTGATGCGGATATTGACCTTGAAGCAGTCTCATCAAATGTGTCCACCTTGAAAAAAATGTACTTTGAGCAAGCTAATGCAACTGAGGCTAGCTTGCAAATTGCCTCAAAGACTGCAACATTCATTGAGCAACAGTCAGAGAAACTGGACACATTAGTCAGGGAAGTTGGGAAAGCACATGCTGAAACAGTGGATACTCTAGATGGCCAAGGCAAAACTCTTGCCTCTGTGGAGATGAGGCTTACTGGCTCAGAAAAGGTGATCTTTCCAACCTTGGATGCAAGAATTTGTGGAGTTGAAACTGGACTGCAAACAGTTTCAACAGAAGTTACAAGGGCCAAGGATGAGATGGTAAAATTCACAAAATCTGTGAAAAAGGAGCAGCAAGGACTCAAGGATCTTTACAAGCACAATGTGAGAGCTTTGAGAAGGACAATAAAGGATGCCTTGAGACAGAGGACAGCAGCTCAAAGAAAGAAGGCTGAAGAATTGAAAGCTGCTATGGTGAAAGAAGCTGCCGAGAAGTTCACTGTTGAACTGATGGCCAAAGTGTCTGATCAAGTTGTGGCAAACCTCACTGATCAACTGCAAGCCAAACTTGATCAATCACTGAAAGCCACACTGGATGCCATTGTTACTCAGAAAATGAAGCTTGTATACACATTCTTGAGTATGGCTGATGACAAAATGCAAAACATTCATGATGAGAATGTTTATTTGCTGTAGGAGTTGAAGTCCCTCACTCAAGCCCACTCACATCTCTCAGTCTCTATGAGTGAGTTGAAGCCCCAATGTTTTGATAATGCCAAAAAGGGGGAAAGAGAGAGAGCTAGGGCAAAGGGAACCTTGGTGATTGGTGAACCCAGAGGAAAGGAGAAGGTTCCTGAAGTTGAGGAGGAGAAAGAAGAAGACATTGGGAAAGGCAAAGGCCCAATGAACATTGAAAATTTGACTGAGGAAGAGCAAATCCAGATTGCTGTCAAGGAGTCTATGATGTCAGCAATGGAAAGTCAGGCAAGAAGGCTTCAGAGACATGGTGGTGAGTCTGCAGGCCTTGACCCCAAAGAGAAGGTTGCTGAAGTAAGGGGGAAGGTGACAAGAGCATCTGAAAGAAAGAGAAAGGAATTGCAAGCCTTCAATGAATTCCCAACCAGCCTGACTCTGCCATCTGAATTCCAGTCTGAAGAAACAACTCCAGTAAGGCAGTCCAAGAGGTTGAAGAAAACAGTTAAACTGCCTGAAATCCAAGAAGAAGATGAAGAAGGAGAGCAGGACAAAGAGCCTGAATTTAGTATGCCCAAGCTTGCTGATGATCCTTCTAAGCTGTTTGAAGAAGGATTTGGAAAGGATCCATAGACACAGGAGAAGCTAGCTCTTCAAAGAGTTAAAGAAAAAATGGATCAGTTGGTGGAGGCCAACAAAGCAAGGGATGAGATAAGGGCAAACATCAAAGCTCCAAGAAGGAGGGCTTCTTACAGAAGACTCAAACCACAGATGCTGCAAAGATGGGACACTCAGTATCCTCACCATGATAAGTGGGTGCCAATCTCACTGAATGATGCATGGGAGGAGGCCAAGAGAAGCTTTGTGTATGACTTTTATGTCATAGGGAAATGGCTTGAAGAAAGTGTTGATGAAGTCTTTGTGTAGTTCATGTTTGAGAACCATAGGGACCTATACCAGAAGCTGCTTGCAGCAGCTGAGATGGCTAGAATTGAGTTCAAGGCCCCTGGTCCTATTCTGTACATGCCTCCAAAATTCAATGGGAACCTTATTGATGCGGGAAAGATTCTGGAAGAGTTCATATCTATCATGAGGATGGAGAAGATGAAGCCTGGCCCAAGAGGTTCTAATAAGGAAATCTGGGAGTTGAAGAAGAGGGTCTGGGCTCAATATGGCATAACTCCTCAAGATGATGGAACTCTCTAATGGATAAGTTCATTCCTTCCCTATCTTTCTGTCATTTCAATTGTTTGTTGTTATCTTGTTGTTTTTCATGTGTATCAGCTTTGTAGTCCTTTGTTTTTCTGATCTGTAATGCTCTATGATATATAAAAGGACCACTGATTTTCTATCAAGAGATAACAACTCATTATCTCAACTAACCTAACATGACATGGTTTACTTGATTTATTGTGCTAACAGTTTCTTTTAGGAAAGTTGACCAGATCACTCATCCTGAAGGTAAAGTATAGTATAAGTCAAGTTCCCTTTGTAATAGGTTTTGGCATCATCAAAAAGGGGGAAATTGTTGGGAATAAAATGATTTTGACTTAGATACCAAAACCCCTGATTGATGATGTTCAGATTAGTTGAGATACACTCAAGTGAGATCAGATTAGTTGTCTCAGGATACTTGAGTCAGTGTAGAAATGCTTAAGTCTAAAATCTCAGAAATATTGTGAGATTCATAGTTCAGGATAGTTGTCCAAAGCTGAAATGTTAGGCAACTTGATAAGTATTAAGTCTCTAGGCCAAAGTTGCTGAGTTCTTACAAGACAAGCTCACTGAGTGGACAACATAGCTGAAAGGATCAAAGAATGATAAAGCAAAGATTGTTGCACTGATAAGGACTGCATCAGATCAATCAAAATGCCAATGATCAAGTGCATTGAATGCTATATTCACAAGAAGACACATTCAATGAAGCATTTATTGCCAATCATGCCTGAACCAAGCATTGAAGACTTAGAGCATTAAAGACTGAAGCATTGAATGAATGTTGGAACATTCTAAACTTGCAGCAGGAATGTTCAGGGAAGTTGTCCCATCTGACTATTGGTTGAGTGTAGAGTCTGCCACAAATCAACCTTGAAAAATGTGCATATTTGGAACCTGACTCAAGTCATCTCAGCCGCATTTTTCAGAAGTCAACATATTCATTCAAGAAACCATTGAAGAAGCTTTTACACAGTGGATAAAAGGATGCCAAGCTTCATAACCGTTTCAATGGTGCTGCAAATAGACAAGTTTGAATTGCTATCCCTCCAACGGTTAGCTGCTCAAATTTGCCTATAAATACAGAAGTGATCAAAGGATTCAATCATCCAACTACAAGCTATCAAACTACTATCAAGCATTCAAAGGAAACCAAAGCTGTTCTTAAGAATCACAAGTTTCCTGATCACTTCAATTAGCTAAGCCAATCTTTGTAAAACATCCAAAGCTTAGCATTGAGATATCCTAAGCCTTTACACTGTTCTTATTGTAAAAGATATCTCTACTAGTTGGAACCAAACCTCAAACCCTTATCTCATTAAGTGAAGAGAGAGTTTGTTGTAGAAGTGAGGAGTTAAGGACTGTTATTGTGAAACACAGTCTTAACTCAGAAAGATTGAGCACTAGGACTCAAATTATCCTAGGGATCAAAACACTAAAGAGAGTGTTGTTGATCAGTGCACCTTGGCACTATAAAACAAGCTAATTCCATTGTGAAGGAATTATCCTGTTCAATCAGGGAAAGTGGATGTAGGAGCTTGAGTCTCTGAACCACTATAAATTGTGTGTTATTTACTTACTGCCTTTATTATTCACTTACATTCAAACTCATTTCAAAGAACAAAACTCAGTCAGTTAAGAAAAACGGTTTTGGACAAAGTCCCTGATAACTGTGTATTTCAGAAATCAACTTGGAGTATTTCTTTGAGTCAAAGGCCAACCACATTCCGCACTTAGCAACTCTTTTAGATATTTAGCCAACTGATCACTTAATAGTGTAATCAGTAGGACAAGTATCTATCAAAGTTCACATTCAGGCTTGTTGTGAGACAATCTGTCTGATAAGACCAGTTTATTAAAAAGAAAAGAATTTACATACACAAGTGCATTCCCCCCCCCATACACTTGTGTTATACTCCACCAAGGACCAACAATTCTAGATTTACATGGATTGAATTCTTAAAAGATAAATCTGAAACTTTCTCCATTTTCAAAATTTTGTACAAAAGATTTAAGAATGTCTTTAACTCTAGAGTATGCAGAATCAGGTCTGATCATGGAAGAGAATTTGAAAATAGTTCTTTTACTGAATTTTGTGAATCAAAAGGTATAATACAAGAGTTTTCATCACCTAAAACTCCTCAAAAAAATAGCATAGCATAAAGGAAGAATAGAACTCTTCAAGAAATGGCTAGAGTCATGTTATGTTCTAAGAACCTATCCAAAAGGTTTTGGGCTGAAGCTCTTAACACTGCTTGTTATTGTTGGTCCCTGAGACGAGTGTAAGATCAGCTGACTTGATGTCTGCTGATTGTGTGGAAAATAAACTAACTCTTCAAAGTAACTAGTCTGCTGATTTCACTAGGGGCCTAGGACTAGTTAGTCGGCTAATTAATTACCCATCGGAGTTAAGTGCGGAATTGTAGTGTGCCCATAAATATTATACTCGTCTATTTATTAAATACAGTGTGTAAAATATTTTATGCACAAATTTGTATGAAAAGACTTGAAATGTAAAGTGCAAAAATGTAAATAACACATTAATTTATAGTGGTTCGGATATACGTTCCTACGTCCACTCTCACGTCCTAACGTGATGTTTAATCCCTTTAATTTACCACAAATTACAAGGGCCTTGACCTTTATAGTCCCAAGGGTAGGACTTTGAGATCTGAGCCAGTTCCTTAACTGCGACGGTCTCCACAAGTGATTGTAAGCACTTGCACTTCCCCACAAGTGATTGTAAGCACTTGCACTTGCACTCCACAAGTGATTATAGAGCACTTGGACTCTTTACAGTGATGAACACTCAACTTGGCTTCTAGGGGTTTATGGTAGAAGGTGGGTTTTGTGTATATGAACTAGGTGAGAATTTCCCTTACAATCTGTTTTAACCTCATGCTAGGATTGGGAAATTCTCTCTAAGCTATGGATATATATGAGTGGCTAAAATGGCTTAGATGTTATGAGTTCACTCACTGGGGATGAGGTGATGCTTGTTGAATCTTCATGAACGATCTTCTTGAGTTCTTCTTATTTCTGGACTTTATGACCTTTGCTCGACATCTGCATCTCACACCTCTTCTCTCCAAATGATGTAAGAACTGAACTCATTTATATAGTGTTGAGTTTGAATGTTACCGTTGGATGATGGCATTCAAAACTCCACTAATTGAGGAATTGACAATCTCTTGATATGATATGATTGAATATTACCATTGTCATGTAATTTCAATCATATCTTTGACTTTCCTTTCTTGTGCGTATCTTGTCAATCCTTGACTTCAACTCTGATTGGCCTTCCTTTAATTGGGTACTCATCTGATCTTTCTTTTAGGCTTCTGCTGTCTTTTATTCAGCTGCTGTCTTTACCCCGCTGCTGTCTATACTCAGCTGCCTTTTACTCAGCTGTCTTTACTCAGCTGTTTTTACTCAGTTGTCTTTACTCAGCTGCTGTTTCTTCTCAGCTGCTGTCTTTACTCTGCTGTCTTTACTCAGCTGCTGTTTCTTCTCAGCTGCTGTCTTTACTCTGCTGTCTTTACTCAGCTGGTTGTAAGATGACTTCTACTCAGCTTGTAAGAAGACTTCTACTCTGCTGGTAAGAAGACTTCTACTCTGCTGGTAAGAAGACTTCTACTCATCTTACTCTTACTCTTCTTATCCTATAAGATGAGTTTAACTCATCTTATCAGGAGACTTCTGGTCTTGGTCTTCTCTTTTCTTCTTGAGCATTGGCATGTCTTCTGTTCTAACCAGAGTCCTATCTATTACAAGATGTATAATAAAGTTGTCTATACAATACAACTTATCCTATTACATGTTTGATTTGGTTTATCAAAACTAAACTAGGGATATTCATATCCCAACAATTTCCCCTTTTTTGATATAACCAAATCATCTAACACTAACTGAAGCAATAAAGAACAGACAGTGCTAAAGTCCATATAATAGTGCAGAAGAGTAAAAATAGAAGGCTTTTGTATGAGGACAATGAGAAGTTGTCATCAGATGAGATAACTAGATGTTATCTCCAAAAGCTAAAAAGATGAGTTTTTTATTAATATTGCACTTTACAAGCACAGACTCACCTAATCAGCTATTACAAAGGTCTTCTTATCTACTCTTCAGCTGATATGTTGCAAATCAGACGACTTCCAATTAAGCTCTTCTTGCCTTCAGGTCTTCTAACAACTTGATCATCTTGATCTCCTCTTCTTGCTCATACGCGTGTAAATTCAGATAGGGCTAGAACTCAGCTGAGCTGAAGTTCCCCCTTAGTTGTTGACCTGTTCTTAACACACAATTATCCAAATACATGCAAGTATGATTTTTTATGAAAACAAAATGCATGCAAAACAGTTTTTCAAAAACGGATCTATTCAGGTGACCATTGAAAACAGTAAAACGTGTTTTTGATGGCTCAAACGATGGAATTTGGCCAAAAAGCATTACACATCACTGCAAAGCAGTGAGTTCGATTCAAAACATCAATTCCACGTTAAAAAGTGTACTCACACGCTAAATTCTGAAAACAACAGAAAAAGTGCAGATTTTCGAAAATCAAAAAATCAAAGCAATGGTCTTTTGAACACACGGCTCTGATACCACTTGTTGGTCCCTGAGACGAGTGTAAGATCAGCTGACTTGATGTCTGCTGATTGTGTGGAAAATAAACTAACTCTTCAAAGTAACTAGTCTGCTGATTTTACTAGGGGCCTAGGACTAGTTACTCGGCTGATTAATTACCCATCGGAGTTAAGTGCGGAATTGTAGTGTGCCCATAAATATTATACTCGTCTATTTATTAAATACAGTGTGTAAAACATTTTATGCACAAATATGTATGAAAAGACTTGAAATGTAAAGTGCAGAAATATAAATAACACATTAATTTATAGTGGTTCGGATATACGTTCCTACGTCCACTCTCACGTCCTAACGTGATGTTTAATCCCTTTAATTTACCACAAATTACAAGGGCCTTGACCTTTATAGTCCCAAGGGTACGACTTTGAGATCTGAGCCAGTTCCTTAACTGCTACGGTCTCCACAAGTGATTGTAAGCACTTGCACTTCCCCACAAGTGATTGTAAGCACTTGCACTTGCACTCCACAAGTGATTATAGAGCACTTGGACTCTTTACAGTGATGAACAATCAACTTGGCTTCTAGGGGTTTATGGTAGAAGGTGGGTTTTGTGTATATGAACTAGGTGAGAATTTCCCTTACAATCTGTTTTAGCCTCATGCTAGGATTGGGAAATTCTCTCTAAGCTATGGATATATATGAGTGGCTAAACTGGCTTAGATGTTATGAGTTCACTCACTGGGGATGAGGTGATGCTTGTTGAATCTTCATGAACGATCTTCTTGAGCTCTTCTTATTTCTGGACTTTATGACCTTTGCTCGACCTCTGCATCTCACACCTCTTCTCTCCAAATGATGTAAGAACTGAACTTATTTATATAGTGTTGAGTTTGAATGTTACCGTTGGATGATGGCATTCAAAACTCCACTAATTGAGGAATTGACAATCTCTTGATATGATATGATTGAATATTACCATTGTCATGTAATTTCAATCATATCTTTGACTTTCCTTTCTTGTGCGTATCTTGTCAATCCTTGACTTCAACTCTGATTGGCCTTCCTTTAATTGGGTACTCATCTGATCTTTCTTTTAGGCTTCTGCTGTCTTTTATTCAGCTGCTGTCTTTACCCCGCTGCTGTCTATACTCAGCTGCCTTTTACTCAGCTGTCTTTACTCAGCTGTTTTTACTCAGCTGTCTTTACTCAGCTGTCTTTACTCAGCTGCTGTTTCTTCTCAGCTGCTGTCTTTACTCTGCTGTCTTTACTCAGCTGTTGTTTCTTCTCAGCTGCTGTCTTTACTCTGCTGTCTTTACTCAGCTGGTTGTAAGATGACTTCTACTCAGCTTGTAAGAAGACTTCTACTCTGCTGGTAAGAAGACTTCTACTCTGCTGGTAAGAAGACTTCTACTCATCTTACTCTTACTCTTCTTATCCTATAAGATGAGTTTAACTCATCTTATCAGGAGACTTCTGGTCTTGGTCTTCTCTTTTCTTCTTGAGCATTGGCATGTCTTCTCTTCTAACCAGAGTCCTATCTATTACAAGATGTATAATAAAGTTGTCTATACAATACAACTTATCCTATTACATGTTTGATTTGGTTTATCAAAACTAAACTAGGGATATTCATATCCCAACAGTTATATTGCAAATAGAGTTTATATTAGAACAAATTCTACTAGAATTCCATATGAAATTCTGAACAATATAAAGCATAACCTTAAATATTTCCATGTTTTTGGTTGTGTTTGTTACATCTCGAATGACAGGGATCAGTTACACAAGTTTGATTCAAAAAGTGACAAATGGTTCTTTCTTGGTTACTCAAGAAATAGCAAAGTCTACAAAATCTACAAATTTATGACTAATACTGTACAAGAATCTGTAAATGTTGTTTTTGATGATGATACAAGTATTACAGGAAAGAGCATTGAAGATGAAGACGTTTCAGATTTAATTGATGCTCCAATCAATACTGAAAAAGCTGAACAGGTTCAGAATGTTGAGAAGAATCATGACACACCAGAGGAATCATCTGATAATACAGATCCCGAAAATCTGTATAATCTCCAGAAAACACCTTCTATAAGGATTCAGAAGTATCACCCACATGATCAAATCATTGGTGAAACATCCACATGTGTTCAAACCAGAAGAAGAATGTGTATGAACTCAAAGGATGTGGTAAGGTCTATATGTATGTCATCTATGTGTAGTAAATTAAATCATGAATGCTATCACTCTATGATTGAACCTAAAACTGTTAAAGAAGCATTAGATGATGAGAATTGGGTTGAATCTATGCATGAAGAATTAAATCAGTTTGTTAGAAATGATGTTTGGACATTAGTTCCTAGACAAGATCACATAAATGTCATAGGAACTAAATGAATCTTTAAAAACAAGACTGATGAAATGGGAAACATTGTTAGAAATAAAGCTATATTGGTTGCTCAAGGTTATATACAAGTAGAAGGTGTAGACTTTGATGAAACATTTGCTCCTGTTGCTAGAATAGAATCCATTAGGCTCTTACTTGCCATTGCATGCTATATTGATATAAAACTGCACTAAGTGGATGTTAAAGCTGCCTTCTTAAATGGTATTCTCATGGAAGAAGCCTATGTTGAACAATCAAAAGTTTTGAAAACCCTAAATTTCCTGAAAAAGGTTCTATATGGCTTGAAACAAACACCTAGAGCATGGTATGAAAAATTAACTAATTTTCTGATTGAGTTTGGTTTTGTAAGAGGAGAAGCTGACAGAACACTGTTTATAAAACATGAGAAAAGTGATATTATGATTGCTCAGATCTATGTTGATGACATAGTATTTGGTTCTACATGTGATGAGATGCTCAAACTTTTTGTGAATGAAATGACATCTACTTTTGAAATGTCCATATATAGTTGGTGATTTAAATTACTTCTTAGGACTGCAAATTAAACAACAAAAAGATGGGATTTTCATCTTACAAAGTAAGTATGCTAAGAATCTTGTGAAATGGTTTGGTTTAGAGAATGTTAAACACATGAAGACACCTATGTAGGGCTGTCAAAACTGGCCCGGCCCGCCCGGCCTATGGGCTGGGTTGTAATTTACGTAGCCCGAAAACAACCGGGCCAATTTGGCCCGGCCCACTACAACAATCGGGCCAACCGGGCTTAGACCGGGCCAAGCCCGTATTTTCGGGCCAGCCCGGTTCTGACTTTTTTTTTTTTAATTAATTAATTAATTTTTATAATTAAAAATTATAATTTATAACTTGCCCCTACTTGCTGTACAGAAGCAGAAACAAAAAATAACCTAATCTAGCCCTAATTCAATTCAGCCACTGCGTAGCCTGCGCCTCCCTTTCCCAAACTCATTTTGCACCGGCGAGTACACGGTGAGTCGGTGACTGCACGACGCTCGCTCGGTGACGACGTCTACACGGAAGTCGCACGCCCGCACTGCACAGCCGCACACCCGCAAAGCACAGCCGCTCGTGAGTCCGTTCTTCTCCCTCCGGCTCCACGCAACGGCCTCCCTCGGCGACGGCGGCGCTCTTACTCCCCATTAAGTTTCGAGTCTTAGGTATCCTCTCCAGTTTCCAAACAATTATTCTGAATTTACTAATTATTGTGAAATTATTGTGAATTTACTAATTTTCTACGGTTCGGTGGCATTTTTTTTCATAAATTTGTTGTTAAAGATTATAGAATGAAATGAAATGGAAATGAAAATGTTGAATTTGCTACTGTTTGAATTTTCTAATTTGCTACTGTTTGAATTTCCTAATTTGCTACTATTGAGTTTGCTAATGAAAATGAAATGTATGAAATGAAAATTTGTTACTTTTGGTAGAAGTTGCTAATTTGCTACTGTTAGGTTGAATTTATATTGTTTTGCTAGAATTGTAAATTTGTGACTTTTGGTATTAATTTATTGCATGTTTGTTTTGGGCATATTGCTAATTTTGGTCATTTTTTGGTATTATCAGATTATCACTCGAAGTCTCGAAGATATGAGTTCAAGTAATAGTTTTGAAGATGATGACTTGGAGATGCTTGAAGAAAGTCCTTACACTTTTAAAAGCACCACCACACCAAGAGGTACTCATACTACTCCCTCGTTTGGATGTAATCCTAGTACTAAAAAGAAGAGTACTATGGATGAACTTGATGATGATGATAATAGACCTAGTGGTGTAGAGTTTAAGAAACCTAAGTCCAATGCTTCTGAGGTATGGAATTTCTTTGATAAGATTGGTCTAATAAATGGGGTAGAAAAATGTAAGTGCAAGTGTTGTGAAAGATTGTATACTTGCAACTCTAACTCGGGCACAACTCATTTAAGGCGTCATATTACAACATGTTTTAAGACTCCTAAGTTTCATGATGTGGGGGCATTGTTAGATAACCAGGCTACTCTCTTGACGAAGTGGAAATTTGATCAGAAGGTTTATAGAGAGGGACTTGCTAAAGCTATTATCAAGCATGATCTTCCATTTAACTATGCTGAGTATGATGAAGTTCATGAAATTAATAGAAAATTAAATCCAGAATTTAAACCTGTTTGTAGAAATACTGCTACAACTGATGTTAAATCTGTGTATTTGATTGAAAAAACAAAGCTCAAGAGTGTGTTAGCTAATATTCGAGGTAGAATATGCTTAACTTATGATGTGTGGACTGCTGTGAATAGTCAAGGTTATATGACTGTGACTGCTCATTATGTTGATGATAAATGGAATTTAAATTCTAAGTTGCTTGCATTTTATGATTTGGAGAGTCCACATACAGCGGGGGAATTGTCGGGGCAGTTACTTAGAGCGCTTGAGGATTGGGGGATAAGTTCAAAAATCTTTTCTATCACATTAGACAATGCCGCTTCTAATGATGCCATGCAAAAGTTGGTTAGAGATAGACTTAACACAAAGAATGCTTTGTTATGTAACGGTGAGTTTTTCCATGTGAGGTGTTGTGCACATATCTTGAACCTCATTGTTCAGGATGGTTTAAAGGAGGCATCAAAATCAGTGGATAAAATTAAAGAAAGTGTCAAGTATGTTAAGGCTTCGGAGGGGAGGTTGAAGTTATTCAAGAAATGCATTGAAGAAGGGAATTTAGGTGATGTTGGCGGTGGTTTCTTAAGGTTAGACGTGTCAACAAGATGGAATTCTACATATTTGATGCTTGAGAGTGCTATTAAATATCGATCGGCATTTTCTACCATGTGCTTGTATGATAAGAATTTCAAGTGTTGTCCAACTGATGAAGAATGGGATAGAGGGGTGAAAATGCGTTCTTTCTTGGCTCCATTTTATAAAATCACTAACATGATGTCAGGGTCACATTACCCTACCTCCAACTTATATTTCAAGCAAATTGCAACCATAGAAATGAAATTGAAGGACAATTTGTCTAGTGAAGATAAGGTGATAAGAGAGATGTGTCATAGAATGATGCTCAAATTTGACAAGTATTGGGAAGAATGTTGTCTTGTCCTTGCATTTGGAAGTATTCTTGATCCAAAATCAAAGTTGTTTTATGTGAACTTTTGCTATAAGAGGCTTTACCCCGAAACATATAAAGAAAAGGTGAATAGGTTACAAGAGGCTTTGCATAAGCTTTTTAAGGAGTATGAACGACGTGGGGTTGCATCTAGCTCATCAAGAAGCGTCCCAACCTTTTCACAATCAATGAACAATGAAGACGATGGTGATGAGACCATCGACCTAGTAAGTTTGAGTTATGTTAACTTATTGATTTTTATTATATTATTTCTCAATGTATTTAATCTAATTTTATGTTGTGTCTTTTCAATTTTAGGAGTATGCCCAACAAATGAGTCAATTCACTTCAACTAATGGCAAATCTGAACTTGATTTATACTTGGAAGAAAGACCGGATATGGGAAAAAGTATGGATATACTTGACTATTGGAAAATGAATAAGGAACGATACCCCCAACTTTCAATCATGGCTTGTGATATTTTAAGCATTCCAATTACAATAGTAGCTTTAGAATCATCATTTAGCATCGGGGGTCGTATCTTGAACAAGTATAGAAGTTGCTTACTTCCGGAAAATTTGCAAGCTCTCATTTGCACTCGTAGTTGGTTACATGGTTTCAAAGAGGTTGTGGCTTCAGGTAATAATAAAAGTTATTTCATTTTCTACTTGTAATATAATTTCTATTTTAATTATATGATTTTAATATCACGTTTCTTAATATATTGTACAGATGGAAAAGAAACTGAGGAGATACCATTATTCACACTCACTGAAGATTCTAACACTGTATGAGGATATGTTTGTTGAGGATTATTGTTGGACTTATTAATATATTATTATGTTTGCTATGGTTATTGTTGGACTTATTAATATTTTATGGACTTTTGAATTGTTGTATGAACTTATTAAGGACTATTGAATTGTTGGATGAACTTATTAAGGACTGTTGAATTGTTGTTGAACTTATTTTGATGAATTTTAATTTATGTTTGAGGCCTTAAGGTTAAGGTGTGATTTTATTATGCATTTCAGCATTTGTGATTCTTATTAGTTATTAGGCAGTAGCATGATTCTTATTAGGCAGTAGCATACTAGCAGTTTTAGTGTGCCATACTGCTATACTACTACTACTTAGAATTCAAATATATATATTTTTTAATTATGAAAAGATATGGGC
The DNA here is from genome assembly GCA_963675135.1 of Galeopsis tetrahit. Lineage (NCBI taxonomy): Eukaryota > Viridiplantae > Streptophyta > Magnoliopsida > Lamiales > Lamiaceae > Galeopsis > Galeopsis tetrahit. The sequence goes on from OY776122.1 coordinate 41,322,983, forward strand.
TGGTTTGGCCCGGTGGCCCGACTAGGGCCGGGCTGGGCCTCAACATTCTAGGCTCGATAACAACCGGGCTGGGCCGGCCCGGCCCGGTAAAAATGACTGGCCCGGTGGGCCGGTGCTGGGCTGGCCCGGCCCATTTGACAGCCCTACACCTATGTGATCAACTCAGAAACTGAGTAAAGATAATGTTGGCCAGAATGTTGACCCAACATTATACAGATCAATGATAGGCAGTCTTCTTTACTTGAGTTCCAGTAGACCTGATATTATGTTCAGTGTATGTCTATGTGCTAGATATCAATCTAACCCCAAAGAATCACACATGAATGATGTTAAAAGAATCATTAAGTATATTGCAGGAACATGTGATCTTGGTATTTGGTATAGCAAAGATACAAACTATACCTTGATTAGGTATAGTGATGCAGATTGGGCAGGTGATTGTGATGACATAAAAAGCACAAGTGGTGGTTGCTTTTATATGGGAAATAACTTGATATCTTGGCACAGCTGTCACATCCCGATTTTAGGGGCCTAGATGAAAATACTATGTTGGGAATTGTTGGTCCATGAACGAGTAGTGAATGGGATTAAAGTCTAGAGGGGAGGGGTGAATAGACTTTAAAACTTTTTCAATAGAGTTGGGAACCTCTTCTGATTGCTATGTCAACTGGACTACAAGTCTGCTGGTCCAGATGACTATAGTGATCTGATAGAGGAGGTTATATGCGGAATTATGGTAGGCCTTGATTAGACTCGTTCTTATAGTTTCTTAAGAAAGTGTTAACTTGTTTTCTTTAATGAAAGTCCTCAGCTGATGCTGGTTTGAAAGTTGTGGCCTTGTTTGAAGAATGTTGAAATCACAGTATGCACTAGATAATAATATGTGTAAATACAGAAATGTAGAGTGCAGTAAGTAAATAACACCAGGTTTATAGTGGTTCGGATATACGATCCTACGTCCACTCTCACGTCCTAACGTGATGTTTAATCCCTTTAATTTACCACAAATTACAAGGGTCTTGACCTTTATAGTCCCAAGGATAGGACTTTGAGATCTGAGCCGTCCTAACAGCTACGGTCTCCACAAGTGATTGTAAGCACTTGCACTTTGAGGGTTTCAAAAACTTTAACCTTTCGGAGAGGGTTTGGGGTTTTTGAAGTGTATCCAACTAATGGTTCAAGCTTATAATTTGCTTAACCACTTTGCCTAAAACAAATGATATACAATATGAACAGGTTTCAGGTTCTTATGGGTTGGATAGAAATCACTTAAGAGCTATGGATAATCTAATGGATTCTGGCTCTTTGAGAACTCTTGGAACAATATGGCTTTTAGCTTGATTGCTTGCTTAGTTTGTTGAATTCTCTCGTTGTGACTTCGTACTTGTGATTTCTCATCCTCTTGTATTTATAGTGGTGATTGCTTGCAACTAGCCGTTGGAGTTGACTAGCCGTTGGGGCAATCTTTCCATAATGGCTTGATTCCTTGATTCCAGCAGCTTGATTGCTTCAATCCTGAGATCATGTCAATCTTCTAAATAAGGTAGGTCTTCATTTGAATTGCAAGATGACTTTGGGAATCAGCCGAGTCTTGGAAGAGAACATAGTCTTCTGATCTGTACTACTAGTCTTCTGACTACTCTTCTGGCCTTAGGTCTTCTGTCTTCTGATATCAGTCGAGTAAAACTCTTCTGATCTGGCAATTCTTTGTCCTGCTTTAGGCCATCTTCAATCTTTGACTCCATCAGATAGGTAGGTATACACGCACCTTAACTTATCTGGTTTTCAAGGATCTTCTAGTCTTCATGTCTTCTACTCTTCTCATCTTGAGGGAGCGCATGTCAGCCGGGACTGTGCTAATCAGCTGATATCTATACAGTTGATCACACAAGACTAGTCTAAGCTGTTCTATACAAAGTCAGCTGATCCTATTACATTTATAAACTCTAAGTGTTTTGGCCATCAAAACTATTCTAACATTAAGTGGGGCTTAGGGTGAATTTATATCCCAACAATTTCCCCCTTTTTGATGAAGCCAAAACTATTTATGATAAATGCTCTTAATAAAATAAGATAGGAGTTTATAAACTTCATAAAAACAGAAGTATCTGATGAAGACAATGAGAGTTTGTCTTGAAAGCAAAGAGAACTAAACTTGATTATATATAAAGCTTTTACAGATTACAAGTAATAGTTTCTTTAAAGCTTTGAAAGTAGTCTTCATCAGGTCTTCTGATCTTCAGATGCGGAAAGCAAGGTACAGACGAGTTCGAACTTCTTCCATATGCTGCAGGTCTGTAACATTCTCCTCTTCGTAGATCTTCTCTAGAATCCTTTTGACTTCAATCAAATCTGTTCTTCCAGAATCCAGAGTGGGAGGATCCCATTTGGGTTCTTCAGGAGTTAGGATTCTGCAGTTGTCAAGTTCTTTGGCTGTCTTGACTACTTCTTTCGAGAACTCTTGATCTTCAATGTTCATGAATTGATTGAACTGGAAGAATTCATCTTCATAGGTTGGGAGAGGGCCAAATTTTCTTAAAATGTGGTGTTGAATTTGCCACTTCTTCTTCAGAGGGTACCACCTTGGTAGCTCATCTTGAAGGGCTAAATAGTCCACATAGTTGCTATCAAACACCGGGACTTTATCTTTCTGTGCCAGAGCATTTTCTTTCAATGCTTTGTCCTTGAGAGCTTTCCTGAGTTTGGCTATCTTCCTGTCAAATTTGGCTTTGACTGCTTTCGCATCTTTTAGCTTCTTCTGCTTAAGCTCTTGAGCTTCAAGCTCTTTTCTTTTCTTCAGCTCTAAAGCTTCTTTCTCTTCTGCAGTAGGCTCTGCTGGAGTTGACTTCTTGCTTGACTTCTGAGCTTGGTCATCTGCCTGCTCATCTGCCTTCCTTTTCCTTGTCATCCTCTTCTCAGGAACTTGATCTATAGAGGCAGTGATCTGTAGACTTTTGGCAGGAGCTTGAGAGGGAGCTTGGGTGTCTTCTTGAGCAATTTCTTTGCCTTTGCCTTGCTTGCTCTTGATTTTGCCTTTTAAACCACCCAAAGTTTCATTCAGCTCATCTTGAGATACTACCATCACAGCTTGCTGTGCAGTAGTATTCTCTAGAGCTTTTATCAATACATCTTCCCCCTTTTTGGCTTCAGCAAGTGCAGCCGTAAAAGGCTTCATGGCATTCAGAATCTCCACTCTGAGAGTCTGTTGAAGAGCCATGGCATTGACTCTGCCAACCTGGGTCAGATGAGTGATGCTGTGGTCTAGAATCTGAGCATGAGAGTTCGAGGAGGAGGCAGCTTCAAGTTTAGCTGTAAGTGCTTCCAATTTGGTTGCTGTCTCCTTCAGCTGAGTCTGCAGTTTCTCATTTTCTGCTGCAGCTGACTTGAGAAGGGTTTGACCTTCATTTGTTCTTGCTTCAGCATCATCTAGCCTGTTTTTGTAGAAGCTTTCTAATCGGTTGATCTCATTGGAATAAAGATCAATGAACTTCTGGGTTCTGTCCGCTGATTTCTTCATTTCTAAGTTGAGATACTCCTCTAGCTGATTGTGAAGTGCTTCACCGAACTTGTCATCTATGTCAAGAATTTGTTCGGTGAGACGAGTCTTCTGTTCACGAATAACTTTTTCTACCAATCTGCCCAGCTGCATACCTAGTCCTTTGGCGAAATGTGTGTCAATTGCTTCCTTGATCTGAGCACACACATCTGCTCGAATATTGACAGATGAAGTGGAGGGAGAGGCAATACTTTGAGCTTCCTTGGGAGGTGCAGGAATGGGAGTCTGATTGTAGACAACTATGGCCATTCCTTTTTCTTCCGCAGTGAGATAACCTTCTTGAAGAAAGTCCGATGTAACATCTACCAGACGAGCAAATAATCGTCCAAGTGATCAAGTTCATGTTTAGGAAAGAAGTGAGATGGAACAGACACCACTTCTTTTTCTTTCGTCTCATCTCCAGCTGATACAGCTGTGTATTCTGCAGTTGAGTCTGGTACACAGGGGTCTTCAGAGGGGACTCCTAGAATCCTTCGGCATACCCTGGTCAGAGAATCTGTGGGCAACAGCTCAGTGAATGAACTGACCTGGGCAACTTCTTTTTTCTCCATTTCCCAGTCGAGGAAGTTAGCCTTTCCTCCCATTCCCTCCATGACTTCAATGAGGTCATCCACATCATTTTTCCGGAGTTCAATCCAATTACAGACTCTCAGTATCTGTTCAAATTGAATTGATTGATCATCAATGCTAGGAATAGTAGACTTGAGTAGGTTTGATATCTTCATCCTCATTATCTTCTCCCTTGTGCACATAGGATAGTGCACCATGCTATACTGAGGTTGAGAGGTGTCTACTTCATCCAGGTTTACTGGTTCCAAGTCTTCTGGTGCAGATGGGGTAGTGAGGATAGGGGATTGAGTGGATGGAATGGTTTCCTCTGCTGTGTGAGTATCAGCAGGGATTTGGGAAGTGATATGTTCAGGTTGTGATTGATGTTCTTGGATATCTGCCATTTGAATATCAGCAGGGGTAGGCAAATGTGGTTCTGGAGTTGTTTGATGTTGGGCTTGTTCCTCTGCTGTGTGAGTATCAGCAGGGATTTGGATATCAGTGTTTGTGGGTTCAGATAGGTTTGAATCATCAGCAGGGTTGAATGATGCAATCGGGGCTATTAACATGGGAGTAGGAAGCCTCGATTTCTTGGACTTTTTGGTAAAAGAAGAATTGTTCTTCTTTCTCTTCTGACCCTTCGATAATTTAGAAGGAGTAAAAGTGAGAGAGGGGTTAGAGGTACCTGCCTTCTTCAAGGGAGAGGCAGTTGGAGTGGCATCTGAATCAGATGGGGAGATGAGTCCTGATCTGATTAGAAATCGTCTTTGTGCTAAGGTCTGATTGTCATCATCATCATCCTCAGCAGCCGTCTTCTGAGCCTCTTCTTTGGATGGCTCTTCTTCTTCTTCAGCAGAGTCATGAGCAGACTCTTTTGCTGCCTCCTCAGCAACATCTTTGGAGGATGCTTCAGCCAACAGCTTCCTCTTCTCTTCTTTCAACCTTGCTGCCTTAGCAAGAGCTTCCTTTCTCAAATAATACTTGGAGGTGTGGAAGGTCTTATGAGGTCCCATCTTGTACTTCTTTGGGAGAATATCTAGAAGGATGATGCTTAGCTTGTTGACAAAGCTGACTGTAGCTGCCACCTTCCATACCCTCGATTGTAAGTCCAAAGTGACTTTCTTTGCCTCAAGGGCAATTCTTTCTAAGAATAGTCCTTGCCAGTCTCCATCAATCTGATCCCAGATTGCAGCCATAACTCGAACCTTTAAAGTAGTAACAGCATCATGACTGAATGTGTTACCAAGCAACATCTTCCCTGCAATATCCATCAAGGTTTGAAACTTAGGTTCAAGTTGGGATTTCTTGAGTCCAGATGCATCAATAGCCTTGATTTTTCCACCAGTAAACATCTCCATATACTCCTTTTCTCTACCCATGATGTAATTGGAGATATTTATTTTCCCCCTTGACAAGCCAAACAATTCCTGAAGGATTTCCCTTGTAACTTTGACCTTGTGTCCACCCATGACACTTTCAACATGAGAACCCTTCATCACAGCGTTTGCATAGAATGCTAGCACGTCTTGTTCATAAACATTAGTTGGTGCTGCTTCCAGGAAGTCTCTGAGTTTAAGATTGACGCACCTAAGCAATATCTCCTTGTTCTCATATGTGTGCTTGCCTTTGAAAAACAGAGCGTTCTCCGTAAAAATCTTCCCTTCCTTGGACCACTTTGCAGCATCCAAGGTGCCAGTGCTCTTGGTCTTCTCGTCGTAAATTTCAATGATTGCCATAGTAGAGTTTGAGTGTTAGGGTTTGAGAGCTTGAAAGAAATTTGCAGAACGCGAGAGAGTATTGAGAGTAATTGAGTAATGTGAGCGAAAGGGTTTGGAAGAGGTTTTAAGGGTGTGTATATATACTCCAACAATTTTTGATCTAACGGTCAGATTTGGGTTTAATTTTGGAGTACAGCCCAAGATTTCCTTCTTTGATTTCTGGTCATTCCTTAAATTTGCCGGCTGATTTTGCCATGTGGCAATTGTTGTTTTGCTGGCAATATGGTACTTGAGTATTAATGACATCATTACCAAAAATAGCCGTTGTGACTAATTTATTGTAAGAATTGATCATCAAGGCCGTTTTCTATAAGAGAATTGCATTCCTTATATAAGCCAATTTGTTTAATTACATTCAGGAATAAATCTAGAATGAATTACATGATCAAAGCTAGTCATTATGCTCTAAATTGAAGTGATCTGATCAGCAGAGTGAGGTCTTCTGATTTCTTCAAGATGTCTGCTGATTTTCCTTGAAAGTCTTCTGGTCAGCTGAGTTGGTCTTCTGATCAGCTGAGTAGAGGATTGAGATTTGTTGAGAAAATCTTTTGTGCTTTGAAGGTTCGACCTGGTTTGATGTATCCTTCAGTGTTGCTGTGATGATCCAACCTGGATGATGGATCTTCCAGCTTTATTGTGAGTGGTGATCCAACCTGGTTTGATGGATCTTCCAGCTCTACCTCTGAACCATGTAGGACCATCAAATCAATTTGATGATCAGCCTGGATGATATCCCACTGGTTCAGGTTGCCCTCACCATCGGATGTTCTTCATCATCAGATGGGATGAAGCATCTAATGTGTCCTTGTTGAATTTCTTCGCTTCTCTTGAAGGGGAAGGTAGATTGAAGGGGGCTTCTATGGAGTCGAAGAGAGGGCCATGGACTCAGCCTTCATGTTCTGTTTAGACACAGTAGCTTTTGATAACAAGCTCTCCATGTAGAACTTCCCCCTGGAGAAGAAGCTCTGCTTGCTTGCTACTTTGTCCTCTGCATCTCTTCCTCCTTTAGCTTTCAACAAGAACGTCTCTTCTTCCTTTAGCTTTCATGGGCATACTCATGTTGAGTAAGCCAAGTGTGTTGATCTACATCATCTTCATTTTCGGGACAAATCTTCATCTCCTTCACCCAAAACTTTGGTTGAAGAATGATCTCCATTCCATCTCTTCTTTCAATTGTCTCCATACCTGAAACAAGAATAGTGTTAAGTGATTTGTGTTCTTAGGTGTTCTCATAACTTCCTCCTTTTATAGGGGTAGAAATGAGGTAGTGGAGTGAAAGATGACAAAACTATAGAGTTGATAGGTCTGAATTTCTGAAAAGTGATTTCTTAAGATCAACAGTGAGATTCTTGATCTAAGGATTCACATTTAAAGATATTCAGACTTTATCTAATGGAATGCAGAAATTATAAATTTTGACCATGAGTTATTTGGAATCCGTACAGTGCATGCATACTGTTGAGTCGGTGAGGATGGTGTATTAATCCAACCAAGTATGACTCAATAGTATACTGTATGTATGTATATAAATAAAGTATTTTATGAAGAATGGTTTATTAATATACATAGTTATACATTGCTTAGAGTAAAGAATTCAAATAACTTTGTTCAAGTCTGCTATATATATATATATATACTATGCAATGCAGATTTTTAGAGTATTTCATCAAGGATTCTTAAGGTATCATTGATTCCCCCTTGATTAGATAACTCTATGTTTTCCCTCAGCTTTATTTGTCTTCATTGGGAAAGAACTTACCTGAAGATGAGGGTGTCTATTCACCTCATCTGATCCTCCTAGTCTGCTGCAAATGTATCAGCTGAGGTCTTCAGCTGATCTTGTGCTCTTCATGTGCTTGGATCCAAGAGTCCTAAGCTATAGCATAGGGTCTTGAATCTTTCTTCAGCTAGGGGCTTAGTCAAGATGTCTGCTCTTTGGATATCTGTGTGAATTTTCTCCATCTTGATGTCCTTCTTTTCAAGGTGGTCTCTTATGAAGTGGTGTCGAATGTCGACATGCTTGCACCTTGTGTGGAGGACTGGATTTTGAGTGATGGCAATGGCACTGCTGTTGTCACAATAGATAGGGACTTCTCTTGCCTCTACATTGTAATCTTTGAGTTGTTGAACTAGCCAGAGCAGCTGACTACAACAACTTCCAGCTGCCATATATTCTGCTTCAGTGGTGGAGGTTGCAACTGAAGTTTGTTTCTTAGAGAACCATGATATGAACTTGTTGCCTAGAAATTGACAGGTTCCTGATGTGGATTTCCTATCAATTCTGCATCCTCCATAGTCTGAGTCAGAATAGCCACTCAATTTTAGATTGTCATTAGTAGGGTACCATAGTCCTAAGTTGACTGATCCTTTTAGGTACTTGAGGATTTTCCTTACTGCTTCTAGATGACTTTGCTTTGGGTTTGCTTGAAACCTAGCACATACTCCTACAGCAAATGTTATGTCTGGTCTGCTAGCTGTAAGATATAGTAGAGATCCAATCAGTGCTCTATATTCAGCTTGATCAACTGCCTTTCCAGACTCATCTGGTTCCATTTTGAAAGATGTCATCATAGGAATCCTTGCAGTCTTGCTTTGTAGAGCTTTGAATCTTTCTAGTAGACTCTTGGTATACTTGGACTGGTTGATGAAGATCCCTTCTGGACTCTGTTTGACTTGGAGTCCTAGGAAGTAATTCATCTCACCTATCATGCTCATTTCGAATTTTCCTTGCATAAGTTCAGAGAACTTCTTGCACATCTCTTGATTTGGTGATCCAAATATAATGTCATCGACATATATTTGTACCATTAGAATGTCTTCTGCTTCTTGTATTCTGAAAAGTGTTCTGTCAATTTTGCCTTTTGTGTATCCATTGTCAAGTAGGAATTGTGACAATGTGTCATACCAAGCTCTAGGGGCTTGTTTTAGACCATAGAGAGCCTTCTTCAGTCGATATACTTGATCACCTTTTTCAAATCCTGGAGGCTGCTCTACATATACTTCTTCTACCAGAATACCATTCAGAAAAGCACTCTTGACATCCATTTGGTATACCTTGAAGCCCATATGTGATGCATACGCTAGAAACAGTCGAGTGGGTTCTAATCTGGCTACTGGAGCAAAGGTTTCATCATAGTCAATTCCTTCAGATTGTGAGTATCCTTTTGCAACTAGCCTTGCTTTATTTCTAGTTATCACATCATTTTCGTCCTTTTTATTCTTGAATACCCACTTTGTTCCTATTAAATTGTGGTTTTCAGGACGATCTACCAATTCCCAGACTTCATTTCTTTCGAATTGGTTTAGTTCCTCTTGCATAGCAGTGATCCAATTGCTATCAGTCATTGCTTCTTCTGTGTCAACTGGTTCAATGTTGGAGAGGAAAGCACACCAGCAGAACATAGATGTTTGGGGGTTCTGATTCAGTTGTCTTCTGGTCTTGACACCTGAGTCTGGTCCTCCTAAGATGAGGTTTGATGGATGGTTGTTTCTCCATGTATGTCTCATAGGAGTATCTATATTAGATGAGCTTGGATTTGGATTCTCATTTGTTCTATTGCCATCAGGAGGGTTGACTTGATTAGGTCGATCATCATCTGTGTCTTGTGTGTCAAAGAGATCATTCCCCCTTGCATTTGGGATTGTTGCATCTTGATTGTGGATAACTTGTTCAGCTTGAGTTTGAGATCTAGTGACTGGTCTGTGTGGTTTATCTTCCTCTGGTTCTTCAGGAAATGGTTCATTGACTTCAATAAACTCATCAGACCTCGTCTTGATCACTAGTTTCTTCATCTGTTCTGCAGCTGAGGTTGTTTCTACTGCACTCTTTTCACAAGATTCATCAAAAACAACATGTGGTGTTTCTTCCACAAGAAGGGTACGTTTGTTGAATACCCTAAATGCTTTGCTAGTTTAGGAGTATCCCGAGAATATCCCCTCATCTTCTTTGGCATCAAAAGCATTCAACTTACTTTTCCCATTGTTGTGAATGAAACACTTACAACCAAATATATGAAAGTAAGATACTCTAGGTTTTCTTCCTTTCCACAGTTCATATGGGGTTTTCTCATGGATTTTGTGAATACCTGACCTGTTTTGAGTGTGACAAGATGTGTTGTTAGCTTCTGCCCAAAGCTTCTTAGGAGTGGAGAATTCAGCAAGGAGTGTTCTTGCAGCTTCTTTGAGTGTTCTGACTCTTCTTTCAGCTACACCATTCTGGTGTGGTGTTCTTGCTGCACTTATCTCATGCTGAATACCATTAGAAGTACAATATGCAATAATATAGGAGTTAATAAATTCAGTGCCTTTGTCACTTCTAATTTTCACAATAGGCTCTCCTTTCTCTACTTGGATCCTCTTTAATAGTTCAGGAAGCTTCTGCTGAGTTTCACTCTTCTTGTATAAGAAGATAACCCAAGTAAACTTGGAGTAGTCATCTACAACAATAAGAGTGTACTTCCTCCCTGTTAGTGTGGTTGGAGTGATTGGTCCAAAAAGATCCATGTGGAGCAGTTCAAGAACTCTGCTGGTTGATGCTGTCTTCTTGGTCTTGAAGGAGACCTTTGTTTGCTTTCCTTGTTGACATGCATCACAGACCTGATCTTTACAGTAGAGTTCATTAGGCAGACCATCAACTAAGGATTCCCTTGCTAACTTGTTCATAGTCTTAAAGTTCAGATGACTAAGACGTTTGTGCCATAACCAGCTGACATCTTTAGGGCTTTTCACAAGCAGACATGTATCCTTAGGACAGCTGTTCCAATTTGCAAGATACATACTTCCCTTTCTAGATCCTGTTAGAAGGTTTTGTTTTGTTCTTTTATCACTTATGAGACACTCATCTTTAGAGAATTTAACTGAATAACCAGTGTCACAAAAATGAGAAACAGATAATAAATTAAACTTATGGCCTTCTACATATGATACATCATGTACCTCAATGTCACCATTTCTAAGGGTGCCATATCCTTTTGTGTTACCGTGCGCGTTATCACCAAAGAAGACTTTTGGACCTTTCTTCTCTATGTAGTTGGTCAGCAGGGCTTTGGTTCCTATCATGTGGGTTGAGCATCCACTATCTATGTACCATATCTCTCCTGCTAGACCTCATTTTCTGTATAGGTCCCTCCTTTCCTGCAAGAAAGGTTAAGTCTTAGGTACCCATTTTGTTTTGGGTCCATGGGTATTAGTACTACCCTTGGGAACCCACATATACATTGGTCGTTTGAACAACCTTGAGCACTTGAGTTGTTTCCCTCGGGCATCACAGAACCAAATCTTACCAGTTAACACCTTGGACTGGTCTGATTTGTTGTTTGTGTCAGCTAAGTAATAGTCAAATGGTTTCCCTTTATAGGAGTGCACATATAAGATCTTTTGACTAGTTACATTCGGCCTGGGTGCATTAGCTGGTCGATGCACACGATTATATGGACCATACTCTTCTATTCTCACAATATCATAAGAGATAGGGGGTGCAAAAAGAACAGATTTGTTTGAAGAAGATTTCTTCTTCTTGGCTGGAGCAGCATACAGCTGAGACTGTCTCAGACGAGATGGTCTAGGCTGTTTGTTGTTCCTCTGTATAGGTTTGGGGTTAACTTTTCTTTTACCATTTTTGGTGTTGGAATAGTTAGCCTTAGTTGGTACAAATGCCTTTTGGTTCATATTGAGTTCATTGTGTTTAGAACACTCACCCTGTTCATGTGTCTGAGTAGTGCACTTGTTAGGTGTACTACCCCTAGCTGGAGAGGATGTTGATGGATTAAGTTCATAGCCAAAACCCATCTTATTGCCATTTGATCTATAATATTCAGAGATACTTTCAATAGTAGTCGAAGCTTTATTGAACTCTGATATCTTTTGATTTAGGCATTCCTTCTCCTTTTCTAAGAGCTTGTGTGCTTGGAAGAGGTCATCGAACTTAGATTGTAGTATTCGAAATTCCTTGGTTTCTAAGGCTTGAGTTTCTAACATCCCCTCATACAACTGAGTTGTTGTGGTATTTTCTTCCTTAAGAAGTTCCACTTCTTTGGTCAACCTTTCATTCATGGTGACTAACTCAAGGGTGTTATCAAACTTAACCTTTTTCAACCTAGCAATTTCTTTCCTTAAATCCTTATTCTCCTCTTCCACTTCTATAAAGGCTCTAGTGGCAATATCCAAATCACCTTTTACCTTTCTTAACGATTGATAATAGGTGTCTTCTGATTCGCCTTCAGATGAGTTTATGTCATCTGTTTGTGAGAAAATAGGTGAATGGAAAGTAGTAGTGTAGGAATTTACCTCATTTTCTCCTATGGCCATCATAGCTAGATCATCTGAATCATCTGAGTAGATTTGACAGTCTGGTGATGTAGGAAGTTCATCACTTTGATATTCAGATTCTTCAGTCAGCATTGCTTGCTTATCTGAATTTCTTTTGTCTCTCCTTGGCCTTCTTTCTTCTTTGTCATCCAGCTCAGGGCATTCATAGACATAGTGTCCTGGTTTACGACAATTGAAGCATGCTCCAGGTTTTTGATTTGAACTGCCTTTCCTTGGAGGAGTGGCATCTCTTTTTCTGGAGCCTCGGCTGTCAGATGACTCCACATCCTTTCTAGGATACCTTTCTGGTGTTCTTTCTCTGGAACCTCTAGAGGGTGAACTGGCTCTTCTATCTTTGTAGTTTCTATAGAATTTTCTATATTTGCTGTTGAGAGTGTTCATCCTTTCGAACCTTTTGATCATAAGGGCCATTTGCTCTTTCAGACTCATGTCTGATCCTTCAAAGTCTTCTGTTTTTAGAGAGGTCTTGCCAGATGAGGTGCTTGTAGCTTTTGTATTTGCTGCCTTGAGAGCTACAGTCTTGGAAGTAGATGGAGTTGCAGTAGGTTCATCATTTTCTGAGTGTTCTTCTCTTTCAAGATCATATTCATGGGCTTTCAAATTTTGAAATAGAGTTTGTGCAGACCATTCCTTGATGTCTTGAGTATCTTTGATGATGGTCTTCTTGAGTCTCCATTTCTTGGTTAGAGAGTCTAAGATCTTTAGATTTTTCTCTCTGTTTGTGTATTTCTTGCCATTCTATCTCATTGATGATCTTGGTAAATCTATTGTCTAGTTGATCAATAGACTCTTCTGGTTGCATTTTGAAATGTTCAAACTTCTTGACTGTTGTTGTCAACTTGCTCTCCTTAATCAGCTCGGTTCCTTCACAGAGGAGTGCTAGAGCATCCCACATTTCCTTAGTTGTTTCACAGTTGATTACTTTTGCAATGTACTCATTTGGAAGAGTTTGCATGATGTAATCTTGAGCAATGCTGTCAAGATTTGACTGCTTCATCTCTTCTAGTGTGAGATCCTTCATCGGCTTGGGGGCTAGTTCTCCAACTGGAAATTCTGGATCACCATTTGCAGTGTTGACTGCCATGATGGTGATTGGGCCTTCGGTGATTACTGACCACATCTTGTAGTGGACTGATGTGAGATTCTTCCTCATCCTGATCTTCCAGTAATCATAATCCTCCACTGAAAACTTAGGCAACTTACGCATATTAGCACTCATGCTGTATGAGTTTTTGAAAACAAGTTTTTCAAAAGAAAAAGATCTGTTCAAGAGGACTACAGAGAGACTCCCTCAAGTCTTCTGATAATCTAGAGACAGTAGTCCGTTAGAACCACTGCTCTGATACCACTTGTTGGTCCCTGAACGAGTAGTGAATGGGATTAAAGTCTAGAGGGGAGGGGTGAATAGACTTTAAAACTTTTTCAATAGAGTTGGGAACCTCTTCTGATTGCTATGTCAACTGGACTACAAGTCTGCTGGTCCAGATGACTATAGTGATCTGATAGAGGAGGTTATATGCGGAATTATGGTAGGCCTTGATTAGACTCGTTCTTATAGTTTCTTAAGAAAGTGTTAACTTGTTTTCTTTAATGAAAGTCCTCAGCTGATGCTGGTTTGAAAGTTGTGGCCTTGTTTGAAGAATGTTGAAATCACAGTATGCACTAGATAATAATATGTGTAAATACAGAAATGTAGAGTGCAGTAAGTAAATAACACCAGGTTTATAGTGGTTCGGATATACGATCCTACGTCCACTCTCACGTCCTAACGTGATGTTTAATCCCTTTAATTTACCACAAATTACAAGGGTCTTGACCTTTATAGTCCCAAGGATAGGACTTTGAGATCTGAGCCGTCCTAACAGCTACGGTCTCCACAAGTGATTGTAAGCACTTGCACTTTGAGGGTTTCAAAAACTTTAACCTTTCGGAGAGGGTTTGGGGTTTTTGAAGTGTATCCAACTAATGGTTCAAGCTTATAATTTGCTTAACCACTTTGCCTAAAACAAATGATATACAATATGAACAGGTTTCAGGTTCTTATGGGTTGGATAGAAATCACTTAAGAGCTATGGATAATCTAATGGATTCTGGCTCTTTGAGAACTCTTGGAACAATATGGCTTTTAGCTTGATTGCTTGCTTAGCTTGTTGAATTCTCTCGTTGTGACTTCGTACTTGTGATTTCTCATCCTCTTGTATTTATAGTGGTGATTGCTTGCAACTAGCCGTTGGAGTTGACTAGCCGGTGGGGCAATCTTTCCATAATGGCTTGATTCCTTGATTCCAGCAGCTTGATTGCTTCAATCCTGAGATCATGTCAATCTTCTAAATAAGGTAGGTCTTCATTTGAATTGCAAGATGACTTTGGGAATCAGCCGAGTCTTGGAAGAGAACATAGTCTTCTGATCTGTACTACTAGTCTTCTGACTACTCTTCTGGCCTTAGGTCTTCTGTCTTCTGATATCAGTCGAGTAAAACTCTTCTGATCTGGCAATTCTTTGTCCTGCTTTAGGCCATCTTCAATCTTTGACTCCATCAGATAGGTAGGTATACAAGCACCTTAACTTATCTGGTTTTCAAGGATCTTCTAGTCTTCATGTCTTCTACTCTTCTCATCTTGAGGGAGCGCATGTAAGCCGGGACTGTGCTAATCAGCTGATATCTATACAGTTGATCACACAAGACTAGTCTAAGCTGTTCTATACAAAGTCAGCTGATCTTATTACATTTATAAACTCTAAGTGTTTTGGCCATCAAAACTATTCTAACATTAAGTGGGGCTTAGGGTGAATTTATATCCCAACAGGAATAAAATGATTTTGATTTAGATACCAAAACCCCTGATTGATGATGTTCAGATTAGTTGAGATATGCTCAAGTATAGATCAGACAAGTTGTCTCAGGATACTTGAGTATGTAGAAATGCTTAAGTCTCAAAAATCTCAGAAATGTTGTGAGATTTAGAGTTCAGGATAGTTGTCCAAAGCTGGAATGTTAGGCAGCTTGATAAATGTTAAGTACCTTAGGTCAAACTTGTTGAAGCTTCCAAGACAAGCTGACTGAGTGGACAACATGGCTGAAAAGATCAAGAGTGTTAAGTCAATGCTCATAAATGCAAATGATCAGGTCAATTGAAGTACAAATGACCAAGAGCATTGAATGTTAGGATCACAGAAGACACATTTATTGAAGCATTTATTACCATCAAACCTGAACTATGCATTGAAGACCTAGAAGCATTAAAGATTGAATGATTGAATGAATGTTGGAACATTCTAAAATTGTAGCAGGAATGTTCAGGGGAGTTGTCCCATCTGACCGTTGGTTGAGTGTAGAGTCTGCCACAAATCAACCCCTGAATGTTCAGGAAATGTGCATATTTGGAACCTGACACAAGTCATCTCAGCCGCATTTTTCAGAAGTCAACACATTCATTCAAACAACCATTGAAGAAACTTTTACACAGTGGATAAAAGGATGCCAAACTTCATAACCGTTTCAATGGTGCTGCAAATAGACAAGTTTGAAATGCTATCTCTCCAACGGGTAGTTGATCAAATTTGCCTATAAATTCAGAAGTGATCAAAGGATTCAATCATCCAACTATCTGCTATCAAACTATCATCAAGCAATCAAAGGAAACCAAAGCTGTTCTTAAGAATCCCAAGTTTCCTGATCACTTCAATTAGCTAAGCCAATCTTTGTAAACATCCAAAGCTTAGCATTGAGATATCCTAAACCTTTACACTGTTCTTATTGTAAAGGATATCTCTACTAGTTGGAACCAAACCTCAAACCCTTACCTCATTAAGTGAAGTAGTGTTTGTTGTAGAAGTGAGAGTTAAGGACTGTTATTGTGAAACACAGTCTTAACTCAGAAAGATTGAGCACTAGGACTCAGATTATCCTAGGGATCAAAACACTAAGAGAGTGTTGTTGATCAGTGCACCTTGGCACTATAAAACAAGCTAATTCCATTGTTAAGGAAGTATCCTGTTCAATCAGGGAAAGTGGATGTAGGAGTATTTAGACTCTGAACCACTATAAATTGTGTGCCATTTACTTACTGCATTCATTATAGCTCTTGCACTCAATCATATTTCAAAGAATCTATCTCAGTAAGTTAAGAAAATCTGTTTTGGACAAAGTCCCTGATCACTGTATTTTTCAGAAATCAACTTGGAGTATTTCTTTGAGTAAAAGGCTAACCACATTCCGCACTTAGCAACTCTCTTAGATATTCATCCAACTGATTACTAAATAGTTTTCAGTAGGACAAGTATCTATTAAAGTTCACACTCAGGCTTGTTGTGAGACAACCTTCCTGATAAGTCAAAACTGTTTAAAAAGAAAAGAATTTGCATACACAAGTGCATTCCCCCCCCCCCTCCCCATACACTTGTGTCATACTCCACTAAGGACCAACAAGTGGTATCAGAGCAGGGGTTCAAAGACCACTGCTTCTGAAAATCCAACTGATTTTCAAAAACACTTCATTTTTGTGGTCACTGAACTGATCCAATTTCTGAAAAACCTATTTGAGTTATCTAACCTATTTCTATAGAAATGGCTAACAATGCAGTTCGAGGAGATGCTGTCAATACCATCAACAACATGGGTCCAAATCAAGTGAATCATATTTCACATCATAAATTGCCAATGTTCTCAATTGAGAACTATGATTTCTGGAAGATCGGGATGAGAGCACATCTTGCCTGCCAGCATGATGAAATGCTCAAAGTCATCACCAGAGGACCATTCACCTTCACCAAGCTGAATCCCAAGGTCACTGATGCTCAGTAAGCAGACCCAAGGGAGCTATTGCAATAAGATGAGGATGAACTGACAGCAGAAGAGAGAAAAAGACACAATCTGAACTACATTGCCATGAACACCTTGTACCAGACTATACCAGATGCAGTGATGGGAAGAGTGTATCACTGCACCACAGCAAAGGAGATCTGGGATACCCTATCACTTATGTGTGAAGGCACCCAAAAGATCAAAGAAAACAAACTTCAAGTGGCCATCCAAAAGTATGAGCAGTTCACTATGGAGCCCAATGAAACTATTGATCATCTTGATGGAAGATTCACTGACATCATGAATGAGATGAATTCTCTGGGCAAGTTCTATGCCAAAAGAGAAGTTGCACTGAAAATTCTAAGAAGTCTCACATCCAAATGGGACATATATTCAGTCATGATGCAGAACACCAGCAATCTTGACAACATGCCTATGCAGCAGGTGTTCTCTGAACTCAAAGCATATGAGTTTGATCTAAACAGGAAGAAAGTACATGAAGAGCCATCCTCCTTAAGCAAAGGTGTTGCATTCAAGGCTGCTGAGTCAGAAAAGAAGAATACACAGAAAACATCTCAAACTGTCTCCAAGACTGAGATGAAGGAGGAGTTGATACTCATGGCAAGGAGATTTGAAAAGCTCAACTCCAGATTTGGTAGATACAAAAAGTTCTACCAAGACAACAGGACCAGGAGAAGATACAGTTCTCCTGACAACAAATCAGAGGACAAACTCTCTGATGAAAAGAAGGCTGACAAGTATGCTGACAAAAAGAAGTATAGCAAAGGTGAACCATCATCATACAGGAGGAAGGAGTCCTCAAGCAAGAAGAATGATGATGAAGATGTGTGTTACAACTGCCAGAAAAAGGGTCACTTTCAGTATGATTGTCCTGACCTGAGCTCAAAAGAAAGAAAAGAAAGGCAGATCAAAAGAGACAAGAGGCTGAACAACAAAAAGGCTATGGTAGCTGGGGAATCAGCAAGTGAAGAGAGTGTGCAGTGAAGAAGACTGTCAAATGGCCTTTGAAAATGAAGAGGTATGTTCATCCTCCAACTCTTCTAATGACACACATGAATCTAGTGAAATCCAATTTAATTTTGGAAAGTTATTAGAAGATTTCACCAGAATGCAAGAAGTATACAATATGGCATTAAGAGAAAATGAACAGTTGAGATCTAAAGTCAAAATCACCAACCTTCCTGAATCAGAGATTGACATCAGATCAACTGAGTTGTATCAACAGATTGTGAGAGAACACAGTGAATTCTCACTCAAAGTCTCTAAACAACAAAAGTTGATTGATGAACAAAATCTGGTTCTGAAGAAAAAGGACTTTGACCTTAGGACTCTTCAGGCTAAATTTGAAAATCTCTCTAATGAATTTGATACTCTTAAATTAAGTGAGGGGAGCCTGAAACTGAAAATGTCTGCCTTGAATAAATCTGCTAAGGCAATAGAGGAAATTCAAGGGTTTCAAAGACCAATGGCTCAAAGAAGTGGATTAGGATATAATCCACTTGAACCCTCACCTGGTCTTAGCATTGCTTCAACAAGCAATACTAAGATGATCTTTGTAAGATCAGTGGCTCAGCAAAAAGAAAATGAAATGGAAGTAAATCAGCCACTGATCAAGGAAAAGGGTAAAGGAATTTTTATACCCACTCAAGTGAACAATGCTTCTAAACCCATACCTAAGGAAAAGGTTAAGAACATTGCTTACAAGAGGAATGAGGTTCAGAAGGGTAGAACCAATGGAAGGTCAACCTATCTGAATTCTCATCAGTGGAGTTGTCCAAAATCTGCTCAGAAAATGCCAACTCAAATGAGGCAACCTCAACTGAATGGATTAAGGCCCAACCCCTCTGATAGGTATAAAAACTTCAGGAAGCCTGGACCCTTCATGCCAAAGGTAAAAGGCCATCCAAGCTCCTATCCACAAAGGTCTTACCAAGCTGCACCTAAGCCTAGTAACTTCAGGAGACATATCCCAAAGAAACTCACCAACACTCCTGAACCTTACAAGGCTAACACCCATGCACAGAAACCACCTAAGGCATTTCAGGGTAGGACTGTGTATGTAGATGTAAATGGGAACCAAGTCAGTCACTTTGAATCAATCAGAGTAATTAGGCACATTTGGGTTCCAAAAGGTACAGCTAACCCCCTAGGACCCAACATTCAAAGGGTACCTAAAGTCTGACTTTGCAGGACTGCAAGGACCACAAGAAGAGGAGAAGCATCAACAAAAGGACAGCATGGTACTTGGACAGTGGATGTTCAAGGCATATGACTGGAAACAAGGAGCTTCTCTTAGAATTCATTGAAAAATATGGTCCTTCAGTAACCTTTGGAGACAGCTCTCAAGGAATTACAAGAGGTTATGGTACATTAAACATTGGTAATGTCAAAATTACTGATGTCTCTTATGTCCTAGGCCTAAAATACAACTTGCTGTCTATAAGTCAAATTTGTGATAGAGGATATAGTGTTGAATTTGTACCAAATGAATGTATTATCAAAAACAAATCAACACAACAGGTGCTACTAATAGGGGTGAGAAAGGGAAATGTATATTTTGCAGATTGGAGCAAAACCCCTGAAGCAGTTTGTCTGGTTGCCAAAAGCACAAGTGAGCAAAGCTGGCTATGGCACAAAAGATTAAATCATCTGAATTTCAAAACCATCAACAAGATTGCAAGAAACTCTCTAGTTAAAGGGCTGCCTAATCAAGTGTTCACCAAAGAACATATATGCCAACCATGTCAGGAAGGAAAGCAGATCAAAGCTTCATTCAAAGGAAAGCCTGTCATCTCAACTGAGAGAGTTCTTCAACTACTTCATATGGATTTATTTGGTCCAATAATCCCAGTAAGTATAAATGGAAGAAAATATGCTGTAGTTGTTGTTGATGATTTTTCCAGGTACACTTGGGTAGTATTCTTGCTGAACAAAAAGGAAACCCAAGTCAAGCTACCTGAATTGATGATGAGATTGAGCAATGAAAAGGGCCTAAGCATTGTCAAGATCAGATCAGACAAAGGCACATAATTCATAAACTCATACATCAATGAGTACTGTAGCAAGAATGGCATCACTCATGAGACTTCAGCAGCAAGAACACCTCAACAAAATGGGGTTGCTGAAAGAAGGAATAGAACCTTGAAAGAGGCAGCAAGAACATTGATTGCTGAATCCAAGCTACCTAAAAGGTTCTAGGCTGAAGCCATCAACACTGCATGCCACACTCAAAACAGGTCCTTAATCACTAAAGGACAAGGTAAAACTCCTTATGAAATATGGAAAGGTAGATTGCCCACTGTTGCCTATTTTCATATTTTTGGTTGCAAGTGTTTCATTCACAATAATGGGAAAGAGCAATTGAAAGCTTTTGACAGCAAAGCTGATGAAGGAATATTTGTTGGATATTCACAAATCAGCAAATCTTATAGAGTCTACAATTGTAAAACCTTTGTTGTGGAAGAAACACCTCATGTTGTGTTTAATGAATCTATTAATGAGTTCAGGGATAGAAACCTGAATATTGATGAGTTAACACAAAGAACAACCAGATTGAGGCTTCAAAGCAAGGAAACAGTGTTTGTAGATGTTGCCCAGCCTGAACTTCATGAAAATAAAAAAATGGACAACCTACCTGATGACAATCAACCAGAAGCCAATCAACATGAAGGAGAAATTGAACTGACTGACCCCATCCCAGTTCAAAACCAGGTAACAACTACCAATGAAGAAGTAGGCAATGCTGAGGTAGTTAATGGATCCAATATTCAAGGGGGAACCAATGAAAATGTCAACTTATCTAACAATGAGGACAATACCCCTGAATATGATCCTGAGCTTGATCCTTCAATTAACTTTCCTGAATTTAATGAATCTAGTGATCCAACCTCAGATGAGGACAATCCTCCTGAAGGGATCAGGTCTAGAAGGACTTGGTTGCATGACCACCCAACTAGCCTGATACTTGGAAATCCAAGTGAAGGGATCAAAACTAGAAGATTTCATGGAGAAAGTGCTTTGTTTTGTTGTTTCCTTTCAGAACAGGAACCAAAAGATATTGAGGAAGCACTAAAGGATACCAACTGGATCATAGCCATGCAAGAAGAGCTGAACCAGTTTACCAGAAATGAAGTATGGGAGCTGGTGGATAGACCAACTCATCAAGATGTCATTGGAACCAAATGGGTGTTCAAAAATAAGAGAAATGAAAATGACATCATTGTGAGGAACAAAGCAAGACTGGTGGCCAAGGGATACTGTCAATCTGAAGGGATTGATTATGATGAGACCTTTGCTCCAGTAGCTAGACTTGAGGCAATCAGACTCTTCTTAGCATATGCAGCTCACATGAGATTCAATGTGTATCAAATGGATGTGAAGAGTGCATTTCTCAATGGGGTACTCAAGGAAGAAGTATATGTTGAACAGCCCCCAGGCTTTGAATAAGGAGACAAGGTGTACAGATTGAAGAAAGCCCTCTATGGCTTAAAGCAAGCTCTAAGAGCTTGGTATGACACCTTATCACAGTTTCTTCTAGATCATGGTTTTGTCAAAGGCACTGTTGACAGAACCTTGTTCAGAATCTGTGAAGGAAATGATATTCTGTTAGTCCAAATCTATGTGGATGACATTATATTTGGATCTCCAAATGAGAAAATGTGTGAGAAATTCTCCAAACTCATGCAAAGCAAATTTGAGATGTCCATGATGGGATTGATGAATTTCTTTCTAGGACTCCAAGTCTCTCAATCAAAGAAAGGAATATTCATCAATCAGGCAAAGTATACAAGGGACATGATCAAGAAATTTGGATGTGCTTCAAGCAAAACTGTTAGAATTCCCTTGAATACTAACTGGAAGATGGATCCTGATGAAAATGGAGTATCTACCAACTCCACTGAATACAGAGGCATAATTGGATCTCTACTCTATCTCACTGCAAGCAGGCCTGACATCACATTTGCAGTTGGAGTATGTGCCAGATTTCAAGCAAATCCAAAGAAGAGCCACCTTGAAGCTGCCAAGAGAATTCTAAGATATCTCAAGGGAACTGAGAATCTTGGGCTATGGTATCCAGCAGATGATAACATTGAGCTCACTGGATATTAAGATGCAGATTATGGAGGATGTAGAATTGACAGGAAATCCACCTCTGGAACATGTCAATTCTTGGGCAACAAGCTTATCTCATGGTTCTCCAAGAAGCAAAATACAGTTGCCACATCAACAACTGAAGCAGAGTATGTAGCAGCTGGAAGTTGCTGTGCTCAGATACTTTGGCTCAGACAGCAACTTAGAGATTATAAAGTCATCTCCAATGAAGTTCCAATATTCTGTGACAACAATAGTGCAATTGCCATCTCACAGAATCCAGTGCTACACACCAGATGCAAGCATGTTGATATCAAGCATCACTTCATAAGGGATCATGTGGAAAAGAAAGATATCAAGCTTGTCAAAATTCACACTGATAAGCAAAGAGCTGATATCTTAACCAAGCCATTAGCTGAAGCAAGGTTCTTGGAACTTTCAGCTGAATTGGGCTTACTTGATCCAGGAAAAATGGAAAAATGAAGAAAGGAAGCTCATATGAAGGGGGAAGTTCATGAAGCTGAACTTCAGCAAGGTTGACCAACCTCACTGAAGCACTCTGCCAAGAAGGAAAACTCAGCAAAGTTATCCTTGGAATATTCAGCAATGTTGGTCAGGAGATTTGTCCTAGTGGGACCCAGTCAGTAACTTTGGGACCCACTCAGGCATGTTGGTCAGACATATTGACCTTACAGAAGTCAAAACACATCTCAGGATGTTTGTCCTAGTTAATTGCTATTTTTAGCATTGATTGGACATTTAAAAGATTTCTTGGTCTAAGAGTAGGCCATTTTAGGATGACGTGTGCTATTAAAATTTTTGCCCCCAAAATGGCAAATCAGCATTTAATGCAAAAATCTCTTTTAAGATTGCATTAATTACTGTGCCATCATCAAAGCCATTGATTAACACGTAACCTTCATCAAACCGCCCCAAACCCACTACCCCACAATATCCAATTGTTTTTTAACTTTATCCACCTTCACAAATCATTAACCAGCGGTTAATAATTTTACATCATATATAAACTCTTAGTGTTTCTATCCCCTCCCCTACGCACTCATATTTTCCAAAACACTTAAACCTTTTTGAAAACCTCTCAACCTGCAAATTTCTCATCTTCTCACAATCCATCCATGGCTCCCAAAATCAAGAGAGAAGAACTTGTAGACTTCAATGATCCATCTTTGGACATTGATTTTACCTATCTCAGTAACATAAATTCTTTGTGGTTTGAGAAGCTGGTTGCCTTTGATAGCCCAGATAAAGAAGTTGAACCAGTCCTCCAATGGCTAAGGGAGGCAGGGCTTGAAAAGTTCTTAGGTACCAAGCCTGATTCTTGTTTGAATCCTTTCATGGCTGAATTCTTTGCCCATCTCAAAATGGAAGGGCAAAAAAGGTGATGTGTGCACCAAGTTGACCTATGCTGAGGAAGATGAAGATGAAGAAAGCCAACACACCATCATCTTCACTACTGAGGACCTTGATGCCAGTTTTGGGCTACCATCTGAAGGCCAAAATCCAGAAGTTTACAGAGAAGGAGAGGAGCAGGAGTTCTCCAATCCATGGATGCTAGTACCCAAAAAGCTGGTAAGTGCTCAGAACAAGAACACTTTGAAACCAGTTTATAGGCACTTGTTTGATTGTGTAGTGAAAAGTATTTTGAGCCATTCTGGGAGTGTGGAACAAATCAGTATGCCTAAATTGAGAGTGATGGCTGCTGTAATTGACTCTGCTGAGAAGAGAGTCAAGTTTGATTGGAAAAACTTCATTCTGGACAAAATGATGAATGAGAAGTTTAAGTTCAATGAGGTGAAGCACCACAAGGTGGTGGTAGATGGGAGACTTCAGTTCTGCACAAGAGCTAGCTTGCTCTTGTAAAGATTTGCTCACTACACTCACCTCCAAGCCAAACCAAAGCCTTTTCCAGCCCAGAAGGTGATGTTTAGAAAGTTGTCCTCAAAGACTGAGAAGAGAAAGCAAGAAGCAGCTTCCAAGAAAGCAGTAGTTGTTGTACCAGCCACCAGACCCTCTCCACTTCTGAGGAGATTGAGAAAGTGGCAGACGAAGGAATCAACCCCCCTGAAGAGGGAGAAGAAGTCAGAGAGGTTGACCTCTTGCAACCTGAATCTGTAACAGAGTTCAAAGACCTTGAGAAGCCAACTAGGTCAGAAAGAAGGAGAAGGATTATCAAAACCTCTAAGAAGCAGAAGTTGATAGAGGAAGAGAAGCAGAAGAAGGAATTCTTCAAAGAGATTAGACAAGCAAGTAGGTCTAACTCCAAATCAAAATCAAAGCCCAACATCCTTGAGGCCAACTCTCCTGATATTCAATCTCAAATAATGTCACCAAGGCATGAAGAAGAGGAGTGCAAGACTCCTGAAGATGCCCCAATTGTGGCCAAGAAAGTTTACTCTCCTGAAGGAGCACCTGATAGGACAGGTATTGATGTCCTGGCTGATTTGGTTGAAATTGAAGATAGGCCATTCTCCCCACTTGATCCCAGATTACTTTCCTATACCAAACTTCTTGAAACTGCTCTTCAAGAAGGTGATCAAGTTGTTTACCCACCCATTCCAGCCATTCCAATTACCTCCTCAGGAACATTGCTCTCTAAAGCACCTGAGTCCCAAATTGTTTTAAGCTCATCTGAACCCAATCCTTCTGAACCCAACCTATCTGAGCCCCAGCCCAATTTACCTGAATCCAAATCCAACCCTTCTGAATCCCAAGCCAACTCTTCTGATGGAGATGGAAGTGAAGAAGAGTACACTTATGAGGGGATGTTGAGGCAGATTGCCAAAGCTAATGTGGACCAGCTATATCCAGGATTGAAGGATTATCCAAGGCTGCAACAACAGTTCTATGATCTCAGGGCACTTGTTGAGATCAAGGATAGAACAATAGTGGAGATAGCTCAAGCTATCAAGGATAAGGGAGCTAGCTGGTGGCAGGTTGAAGAAAACAAGCTCTTACACTTTTCAAATGTGAAGAAATCCAGTATGTTGACCACTGAGGCCTTGTTTTGCACAATAGTCCATGAGAAGGTGCTTTTTGAAAGAGAAAGAATTGCACAGGGAATCAAGCATCCTGATAGCACTTCTGATGATAGTGATGATGATGATGATGACAACACCAATCCCAACCCTCCTGGCCTCAATTCTGCTCAGGTACATTACTTGACCTATCATTCTGTTAAGGACTCTGATCATTCAAAGGAGTTGACCAAGGGTGGTGACTCAGTCCAAGATGCATTGGCCAAGGATGGTTCTTCTGGGCCTGAGGCAAAGCTTGACAATGTTGAGACTTCCATAGGAGAAGCTGATTTGACTAAAGCCTCATCAATGTCAGCTCAATTGGACATTGACCAGCCTTTAGTCATTCAGGATGACTCAATGGACTTGGAATGCCCAAGCACTGTGATCTCCCAACAACTGCCCTCTGTGGATCCTGTTGAGGATATGGAGGTGTCAGGATTAGGAATGGAAGGAGTTGAAAAGGATGTTAGCATTAAAAAATCAGAGGGAGATGGTGAGGATTGTGTGATTACTGGTACTTTGAGTGCACCAACATTAGAGGGAGATGAAGTAGAAATATTGGGTGCAGCCCAATATGAGACTCAGGCTATTCTTCAAGTCAAATCTGAACTTGATGAATCCCTTGGTGAAAGGAGGCCTGATTCTCTAGTGAATGTGAGTCCATCATGTGTGAATGAAGAAAAGAACAAAGTTAAAAATGAGAGTATAGGTGCTGATGTATCAAACCTTATGGGAGAAAGAAAAAATGAGGGTGTTGAGGGTGTTGAGGGTGTTTTAACTAACCCTTTGAGTTTTGCAGATACAGTGGCTGTTACTATTGAATAGATTTTTGCAGATGCTTCACTCACTGACATTCAAATTGATGTTGATACTGATCTTGAGGCAATTTCAGCAAATGTGTCCACATTGAACAAGATATACTTTGAGCAAGCTAATGCAACTGAGGCTGGCTTACAAATTGCATCAAAGACTGCAACATCCATTGAGCAACAGTCAGAAAAGCTGGACAATCTAGTCAGGGAGGTTGGGAAGGCACATGCTGAAACAGTAGATACCCTTGATGGCCAAGGCAAAACTCTAGCCTCTGTGGAGATGAGGCTTACTGGCTCAGAGGAAGTGATCTTGCCAACTTTGGATGCACGAATTTGTGGAGTTGAAACTAGACTGCAAACAGTTTCAACATAAGTTACAAGGGCCAAGGATGAGATGGTAAAGTTCACAAAATCTGTGAAAAATGAGCAGCAAGGCCTCAAGGATCTTTACAAGCACAATGTGAGAGCCTTGAGAAGAACAATAAAGGATGCCTTGAGACAGAGGACAGCAGCTCAAAGGAGGAAGGCTGAGGAATTGAAAGTTGCTATGGTGAAAGAAGCTGCAGAAAAGTTCACAGTTGAACTAATGGCCAAAGTATCTGATCAAGTTGTGTTCAACCTCACTAACCAACTTCAGGCCAAACTTGATCAATCATTGAAAGCCACTTTGGATGCCATTGTTGCTCAGAAAATGAAGTCTGTTCACACATTCTTGAGTATGGCTGATGACAAGATGCAAAACATTCATGATGAGAATGTTTATCTACTGCAGGAGTTGAAGTCCCTCACTCATGCTCACTCCCATCTCTCAGTCACTATCAGTGACTTGAAGCCCCAGTGTTTTGATAATGTCAAAAAGGGGGAAAGAGAGAGAGCTAGAGCAAAAGGAACCTTGAAGATTGGTGAATCCAAAGGAAATGAGAAGGTCCCTGAAGTTGAGGAGGAGGAAGAAGAAGACATTGGGAAAGGCAAAGGCCCAATGAATATTGAGAATTTGACTGAGGAAGAACAAATCCAGATTGCTGTCAAGGAATCTATGATGTCTGCAATGGAATGTCAGGCAAGGAAGCAACAGAGACCTGGTGGTGAGTCTGCAGGCCTTGACCCCAAGGAGAAGATTGTTGAAGTAAGGGGGAAGGTGACCAGGGCCTCTGAAAGGAAGAGAATGGAACAACAAGCTTTTAATGAGTTCCCAACCAGCTTGACTCTTCCATCTGAATTTCAATTTGAAGAGTCAACTCCACTGAGGCAGTCCAAGAGGTTGAAGAAAACTGCCAAGTTGCCTGATATTCAAGAGGAAGCAGAAGAAGAAGAACATGACAAAGAGCCTGAAGTTAGAGTGCCCAAGCTTGCTGATGATCCTTCAAAGCTGTTTGAAGAAGGATTTGGAAAGGATCCTGAGACACAGGAGAAGCTAGCTCTTCAAAGAGCTAAGGAAAGAATGGATCAGTTGGTTGAGGCCAACAAAGCAAGGGAT
Source organism: Galeopsis tetrahit (assembly GCA_963675135.1). Taxonomy (NCBI): domain Eukaryota; kingdom Viridiplantae; phylum Streptophyta; class Magnoliopsida; order Lamiales; family Lamiaceae; genus Galeopsis; species Galeopsis tetrahit. The sequence continues at coordinate 41,350,437 of OY776122.1, forward strand.
GAGAGAAGGGTAAACTTCAAAGCTCCAAGAAGGAGGGCATCATATAGAAAACTTAAGCCTCAAATGCTGCAGAGATGGGACACTCAGTACCCTCACCATGATAAGTGGGTGCCAATCTCACTGAATGATGCATGGGAGGAGACCAAGAGAAGCTTTGTGTATGACTTTTATGTCATAGGAAAATGGCTTGGAGAGAGTGTTGATGAAGTATTTGTGCAGTTCATGTTTGAGAACCATAGGGACCTATACCAGAAGCTGTTTGCAGCAGCTGATATGGCTAGAGTTGAGTTCAAGGCCCCTGGTCCAATTCTGTACATGCCACCAAAGTTCAATGGGAACCTTATTGATGAGGGAAAGATTCTGGAGGAGTTCATCTCAATCATGAGGATGGAAAAGATGAAGCCTGGCCCTAAAGGAACCAACAAGGATATCTGGGAACTGAAGAAAAAGGTCTGGGCTCAGTATGGGATTGCCCCTCAGGATGATGGAACTCTCTGAAGCATAAGTTCACTCCTTCCCTATCTTTCTATGATTTCTGTTGTTATCTTGTTTTATTTGTATCAACTTAGTGAGTCCTTTTTTGAATTTTCTGTACTGTAATGCTTTATGACATATATGAAAGGATCACTATGTTTCTATCAAGAGATAACAACTCATTATCTCAACTAACCTGAAATGACCTATATACTTGATTTATTATTTGTGCTAACAGTTTGTTTCAGGAAAATTGACTAGTTCATCTATCCTGAAGACAGAGCTTAGTATAAGTCAAGTTCTTTTTGTAATAGGTTTTGGCATCATCAAAAAGGGGGAAATTGTTGGGAATAAAATGATTTTGATTTAGATACCAAAACCCCTGATTGATGATGTTCAGATTAGTTGAGATATGCTCAAGTATAGATTAGACAAGTTGTCTCAGGATACTTGAGTATGTAGAAATGCTTAAGTCTCAAAAATCTCAGAAATGTTGTGAGATTTAGAGTTCAGGATAGTTGTCCAAAGCTGGAATGTTAGGCAGCTTGATAAATGTTAAGTACCTTAGGTCAAACTTGCTGAAGCTTCCAAGACAAGCTGACTGAGTTGACAACATGGCTGAAAAGATCAAGAGTGTTAAGTCAATGCTCATAAATGCAAATGATCAGGTCAATTGAAGTACAAATGACCAAGAGCATTGAATGCTAGGATCACAGAAGACACATTTATTGAAGCATTTATTACCATCAAGCCTGAACTATGCATTGAAGACCTAGAAGCATTAAAGATTGAATGATTGAATGAATGTTGGAACATTCTAAAATTGCAGCAGGAATGTTCAGGGGAGTTGTCCCATCTGACCGTTGGTTGAGTGTAGAGTCTGCCACAAATCAACCTTGGGAAATGTGCATATTTGGAACCTAACACAAGTCATCTCAGCCGCATTTTTCAGAAGTCAACACATTCATTCAAACAGCCATTGAAGAAGCTTTTACACAGTGGATAAAAGGATGCCAAGCTTCATAACCGTTTCAATGGTGCTGCAAATAGACAAGTTTGAAATGTTATCTCTCCAACGGGTAGTTGATCAAATTTGCCTATAAATTCAGAAGTGATCAAAGGATTCAATCATCCAACTATCTGCTATCAAACTATCATCAAGCAATCAAAGGAAACCAAAGTTGTTCTTAAGAATCCTAAGTTTCCTGATCACTTCAATTAGCTAAGCCAATCTTTGTAAACATCCAAAGCTTAGCATTGAGATATCCTAAGCCTTTACACTGTTCTTATTGTAAAGGATATCTCTACTAGTTGGAACCAAACCTCAAACCCTTACCTCATTAAGTGAAGTAGTGTTTGTTGTAGAAGTGAGAGTTAAGGACTGTTATTGTGAAACACAGTCTTAACTCAGAAAGATTGAGCACTAGAACTCAGATTATCCTAGGGATCAAAACACTAAGAGAGTGTTGTTGATCAGTGCACCTTGGTACTATAAAACAAGTTAATTCCATTGTTAATGAATTATCCTGTTCAATCAGGGAAAGTGGATGTAGGAGTATTTAGACTCTGAACCACTATAAATTGTGTGCCATTTACTTACTGAATTCATTATAGCTCTTGCACTCAATCATATTTCAAAGAATCTATCTCAGTAAGTTAAGAAAATCTGTTTTGGACAAAGTCCCTGATCACTGTATTTTTCAGAAATCAACTTGGAGTATTTCTTTGAGTAAAAGGCCAACCACATTCCGCACTTAGCAACTCTCTTAGATATTCATCCAACTGATTACTCAATAGTTTTCAGTAGGACAAGTATCTATTAAAGTTCACACTCAGGCTTGTTGTGAGACAACCTTCCTGATAAGTCAAAACTGTTTGAAAAGAAAAGAATTTGCATACACAAGTGCATTCCCCCCCCCCCCCCATACACTTGTGTCATACTCCACTAAGAACCAACATACTATATTTTTACTTTTGAAGGTCAACTAAATAAAATACTGTCTTATCTTGACTTTCAAAAGACTTTGGAATATTGAAGTAGATCAAATTTATGAATTATAAAAAGATGTGCAACGGAAGTAAATATTAAATAACGACAATTTTGAAATCTTAACACCAATCACCCGAAAATAAATAAATTTACTTTAAAGGCAAATATATTTTTTAATACAATTAAAAGATTTGACTTTTTATTAAACGAAATACTTTTAATAACATATGATCGCACTAATTAAATCACACTTTTAAAATAATAATTACTTTCTTGACACGCATCCACCGTCCCTCCACCACCACTCCTTTAACCTTTTTAATCTGTAAAAATGTTAATATGATTGGGGTGAGCAAAACAACTAGCTCAGTGGGATTAACTTTGTCACAGTTAAATATAACATATGAATAAAATCATAAACTTACAAACATGCATATTAAAATACTTATTTTTCATTGGCTATACCAATGATGCGCTGGCTATACCAACGATGCGATGGCTGAACCAACGATGCACGGTTTCCCGTAAATAAAATACTTATTTTTCATTGGCTATACCAATGATGCGCTGGCTGAACCAACGATGCACGGTTTCCCGCGAATAAAACGTGCGTTAACGAATAACTTGTAAAATTCATGTAGCAAGTAACAATATCACTCAAATGAACATTTAAAGGTGACAAAGTATCCAATCAAATAGTAAGAAACCCCACCTCGATTTTATGTCGTGGATGCAATGAATGTAATGAAAATAACTTTGATCCTCTTTAATTCTCTTGGAATAGACTTTCATGAATTGTAGAATAAATAGATCTACAGTTTTATTGCGGTAAAATATTTTATGTGTACTTTTATTTTACAAAGAGTGGTCTATATTTATAGGGCAGAAATAAAATATATTTTCTTGAGAGGAAAGTTAGGGATTGAATCTATCATGAAAATCTCATAATTTGAATTACATAAAATATCTCTCTTTAAATCTTATTTCGTAGAATAATTAAATAAAGAATTTTAAAAATAATAATAATAAGGAAAAATGACGTCAAGGTTTAAATTTAGGCTTGGTGGCTGATTTTGAAATTTAATTAGTGGAATTATTCTTTCGAATTTTTAGAGTAGATTTGAAAATTCAATTTATTCCAACTACCGAGAAATATGGAAAAGAAATATATAATTAAACCTATTTTAAATATTAAGAGAAACAGATAAGTTAGCTTTTAATGTATATATATTTTTTTATGGAAAAACTAAAGATTTAAAACAATTAATTTAAAATGTTATCTCATATATATATCTATTACGTGTGTATATACTAATATTATATATATATATATATATATATGTTTTGTTCTATATAAATCTTAATATATAATATAGGAATGAATAATTTATTTAAAATAATATTTATAACATAATTAATTCACATACATTAAATAAGAATAATTTACCAATTTTCAAAATCACGTCAAATCTCTTTAATCAAAAGAAACTGATAATTTAAATACATTCTTAAAATAACTAACTTGAAAATTTTGGGGTGTTATAACAGGAGAAAGCAAAACTGTGTGTCTCAATCTACAACTGAATCAGAATACATTGCAGCAGGGAGTTGTTGTACTCAATTATTATGGTTGCAAAAAATGTTTCATGATTATGGTTTAACTAGTGATGTATTGACTGTGTACTGTGATAATACAAGTGCTATAAATATTTCTAAAAATCCAGTGCAACATTCATTAACAAAGCACATAAGTATTAGACATCATTTCATTAGAGATCTTGTTGAAAAGGAAGTTGTTAAATTGGAGTACATTTCTACTAAAAAAACAATTGGATGATATCTTTACCAAAGCTCTTGATGACAAGAGGTTTTCATCTCTTCGAAATCTTTTGGTTTGTGTAATATCTGAAAATATGATCAAGAGTGTTGTATCAAATACGGTAGCATTTGAGACAACACTAAGATAAGTCTCTTAATTGTTTCCTTGGTATAATTTTCGTAATTATATAATTAGTTTAATTCCTTATGATTGTATTTAGACTCTGAGTGACTAGTGTAAAAAACTAAAAGAGTCTATACACCTCTCAAATGCTGAAAAAGAAAATCACATATTAGATGCTTTATAAATCACTGAGTAACTATGGGACACAAAGCTGACTACTACGATGATCTCTTTTCAAAAGGTGATATAGATTGCATCAATATATTCACAAATCCATTGAGTAACTATGGGGCACGGAGTTCACTGCTACGATGCACTCTCTTCAAAACATAGATCAATGTGAAGTGTGATATAAAAAGAAAAGAAAATAGAGCAACACATATGATGTAAAATCATGAAAAATCTGTGTTAAGGTGTATAGAATGCCAACAATTGTCGAAACACTGGTACTCTCAGATTCAAATATCTATTATTTAGGAATTTGTTATTTTTTTATAATTATTAACGTTATTCTCTGAAATATTTAATTTGAATAAGTCTTTTCTTTATTTATTTTAGTTATTATTTAGGAATTATTAACGTTATTCTCTGAAATATTTAATTCAGAAATTATTTCTCTCCTGCTTTACACGATCTTTAAGTGGGGAAGTTAATCCCACTACTTCACTTCCCAAATTCCCAGAATCGTGTATTTCTTCCTCCAAACTTTGTCATATAAATATGAATCTCCATGGAAGTGTTGGTAAATATATTAAGAGCCTTGTTAATTCTGTCAAGCACGATAATTACTTTGAATTAATTACAGCACTTAAGTATTTGCAGGCTATATCACATCACTTAAGGGATAAAATTTGAATTTCTTTTTGCTCACAGTAAACCATGTTATTGTGCTTGAGGGAGAAACACTAGACAACGCGATGTTTAAGGGAGAGGAGGTCAATGAAGCTAATGTAGATAAAGTGGTTGATGACCTCGAAGAAGAGAGTGATCATTCTCCACCAGTACGAACCAGGAGATCAAAAAGGCTTGGGGATCTTTAGATGAGGACATGCAAGACAAGCTGGAATCTTTAGATGAGGAGGTGTTTGCTGCCAAATTTGAGAGATTGCATAGGCAGAAAAAGGGCAAAAAGAAGGTTGCAGTTCCTACAACAAGGAAATGGCCTGGTGGAAAAAGAAAGTCCCAAAGGAACCTGGGTAAAATTGTTGACTATTCAGGCAAGGGTAAGAAGCCTAGAACTGATGGGAATGCTTCTGAGCCCATTGCAGTTTCTGATTTTGAGCTATAACCAGAAACAGAGCCTGAGCAAGCACCAATCCAAGAGGAAGAGGAGGTCAATGAAGCTAATGTAGATAAAGTGGTTGATGACCTTGAAGAAGAAAGTGATCATTCTCCACCAGTACGAACCAGGAGATCAAAAAGGCTCTGGGAGACCGCTAGTGTTGCCTCTCCGATGGCAACACCCGAACCATCAGAACCAGAATCATCATCGAGTTCAACTGAAGATGAAGATGAAAATGAGGTAATATTTTCCTCTGATGAAAGAAATAGTGACTCTGATGAAGATTGTAATGATTAATCTAGTATCCAGTATAGAACCATAAGAAATAGGCAAATTTTGAGTGAAAAACTTATTAAAGTTCCTGACTTTGAAGAGATAAATCTGATTGAATGGTTTAAAGAAAAGTCTTTACTACATGCTCTGCAATATTCTTGTCCATACATTGTAGACTGGTTTTTTGAGTTTATGTTAATGTGTCTGAACATGCTGGTGATCCAAACTCAACTAGATATGGAAAATTTTGGTTTAGGGGAAATAGGCTTATGATTACTCCTAGAATGATAAACATTATGCTAAAAACTAAGATAATGGACGATCCAGTAGTGATAGATCATGATGTTATGATCAATATTTTGACTAGGGGAGTAATTACAAGATGGAGAAAAAGAATCCTTGCATTTAAGCTTACTAGTTTATATTCAGTGCTGCACAAACTGGTTTGCTTTAATTGGTTGCCTACCACAAACAACACAACCCTCACTCTAGAGCAAGTTGTCCTTATGTACAAAATAGGACACCTAAAAAGATTCAACCTAGGACAGGTTATTTTCACCAACATGATGACCTTCAAGTCATCTATGTCTGGTAGAGGTATTTTACCTTACCCCTGCCTCCTATATAAGTTCCTGGTTGATAAAGCTTTTGAGAGACCAGAAGATGAGGTAGTCAGCAACTACATACCTGGATTCAGTATCTCAAACTAGTTCAGAGTTGCTGGTGAAAGAGATGTGGATCTTCCTTTGAGAAGAAATGATGATGGTGCAGGCCCAAGTTCAGCTCCCAGTGTTCCAGTAAATGATCCCATACACAATACCACACTGCCTCCAGAAGGAGCTGTCTCCTCAGTATACTTATCTTCCCATTACATATTGAGGCAGATTGATATTTTGTAGGGCTCTATTATAAATTTGCAGAGTTTAGTGGAGGATCTTCTTATCCAAAAGAAATCTTGGATGGATCTTCTTTCCACTTCAACAGGGGGAGTAGCTGATGGTTCCCACAACCAACAGTCCACTAACATTGTTCCTCCATCTGTAGATGAATCACTTGTTGTTCCTGACAGAGCTGATGGAATTGCTGCTGACACTAAAATGAGGGAGGATGACCAGGATATCCAGGATCTGTATTGTGATCTGGATAAATGAAAAGCTTGAAGACAGGGGGAGAGCTTACATTATGGGGGAGTCTGTGCAGATTATGAAGATGCAGCTGAAATACCTTCAGCCCAATCCTTTCACATATGTTATTTCAGTTCCTTCTCTGCTGTAAAAGCTTTGTACTTATGTTTTATTTATTTCCTGAACTCTGTTATATACTTTCGTAATTATTTAGGATTTCCCTTTTGCACAAGTTATTTAAATCTGAACAAGTCTTTTGGTTTAGAGGTTGTTTTATTAATTTGATCTAATACAACTGCTAATTCGATTTATATTGAAGTATCAATTGTATTAATTTCTTAATCAATATGTCTGTTGTGAAAACATCAGTAATGTTGATGTAGAAAGGTCAAATTGGGGGAGATTGTTGATGTTGATATAAGTGTTTTATTTAATGATCCAACACTAACAGCCGAGTGTTGTATTTAATGTTCTCAACACCTATGACAATATCAGAATTTGCCCTTCCTTTTCTAACTAACTCCGATCTTACACTTTTTGGAAGACGTGGGCAACGCTAGGTCATGCAACTGCGTAGGAGTGAGAAGTTATTGGACATGGAATAACAAGTCCTACATTCTAGGAGATGTGAAGAGAAGTTATTGTAACCGCTTGATCTCACGGCTATAATGATCATAGGAGTTGAGAGAAGTTCGTACCTCATGCCTATAAATACCGTAGCTGCCTCAACACAAGACATACAAGAAGAAAAGCTGAATTCGATTACTAGTCTATAGAGCGCATAAAAACACAAGAAAGAAGCAAAGATAGATTGTTTCATACTTGTCCCAATTTATAAAGTGGCATGTTGGATACACTTTTTTTTTTTTTTGCCTGGTGAACATGAAATCACTGAGCAAGAAATGTTTCTCGGTAGAGTGAGGATTGTCGGCTTACTCATGTGTGAAGACGAAGATCTTGTGAACAAGTTTAATCAAGATATACTTAAGTTACCAACCTTATCTTCATCTTCAGAGTCTACTCTCCAAATAGATTCACTACAAAAAAAGCATTGATTAAAGACCGATTAGAGACCGTAAAAATGGTCTCAAAACACGTTAGAGACTGATTTGGGACCGTTTTATGCCGGTCCTTATACACTTGGTACCTGATATTCAGAGATTGTATTCATGAAACAGTCTCAAATTAGAGATCGTTTTGTGGTCGATCTCTAAATTATAGACTGAAAAATCGGTATAAAATCGGTCCCAAAATGTGAGTCGGCCCGACTTATTTTCGAGTCCTAAAACAGTCTCAATTCGGTCTTAAATTTAGAGACTATTTTTTCGATAACTAAACACACTCAAATTAAATTTTGACCCTGTTGATGTTGATATAAGTGTTTTGTTTAATGTTACAACACTAACAACCGAGTGTTGTATTTAATGTTCCCAACACTTATGACAACATTAGAATTTACCCTTCTTTTCTCACTAACTCCGATCTTACACTTGTTGTCTAGTAATGTCCCCAGGGCAGTTAGAAGACGTGGACAACACCAGGTCATGCAACTGCGTGGGAGTGAGGAGTTATTGGACATGGAATAACAAGTCCTACATTCTAGGAGATGTGAAGAGAAGTTATTGTAACCGCTTGATCTCACGACTGTGATGATTATAGGAACTGAGAGCAGTTCGTACCTCATGCCTATAAATACCGTAGCTGCCTCAACACAAGACATACAAGAAGAAAAGTTGAATTCGATTACTAGTCTATAGAACGCTTTATACGCTTCTAGTTAGGAAACCACTTGTTTCTTCTTGTAGATTTTCGTACTATTGTAAACCCGAGTAGTAGTATGTTTAATCATGGTCTTATTTACTAGGTTATATGCATAGATTTATGAGGGAGATAGTTTCATAGGATCTAGTAAATTATATACACTCATCGAAGTGTTTTGTACACCTCTAAGAGGTTGTAATTCGTTTCACATATTTTTATATAGTGAACAGCGTAGATTATTTTATAATCTACGCAAATTTTGAATACTTTCATTTTCACTACGTGCATTTCATTTTCCGCTGCATAGTGTTGTCTGGACAGTGCCAACACGACGGACAACATCTCTGATTTCGCAAGCACACACACTTTCAGACCCATTTATTAATTAGAGATCGTATTTGGCGGTCATAAAACAGTCTCTAATTTGGTCTCGATCCGTTTAATATTCGTGTAAAAAATCGGTCTCTAATCGGTCTACAAATTAGAGATCCAACACCATACCCACACCCCACCCTCTTTATTTAAATTATCATTTAGTTTTAGGTCTTTGTGGGAATTGATCCCGGGTAGATGGGTGCCCATAGTTGGGCACCCACCACTTTGACAAGTAATTGTCTTGTGTAATGTTTAATTATATATATATTAATTAATTTCTTTATTGTATATGATATAATAAAATTTCAAAACTTCATTTGTTAAATCTATTCCAAATATATTAATTGATATACGAAAACTTTTATACAAATCTCTTACGTGTAAAACTGTGTAAAATACCTATTTAGGATTTTGGATTATTATACCCGCTCCATTTTCAACCGCGGGAAAAGGCAGAGCTTCTTTCTCTCGTTCACTGTCAAAAAAACTCTACAACGGGCCCTTTCTCATCTCTCTCACCATGATTCACATGACCTTCTACTCCTCCCTTCGCTGTCGTAGGGTGTTAAAACTCATCGAGTCCGCCGCCCTCACCCAAACCCTTCAATTCTAGGATTTTTTTTCTCTAAATTTTCTCACGAAATCGTTTTTCCTTTTCTTTGAATCTCAAGGGTCTGATTCGTTTCCTTCTTTTCTTTTGCGCAATCGATTTACCACACACATCAGTGATGACTTTGGAAGAGCAAGTAACCGGTGGTCGTGTAGCACCACGTTCCCGATACGTTGGATCCTCTGTAACCCAAACATGTCGAGGATGAGTTGCTAACTTTGTTACTCAAAATTTACTCATCAAATCCCTTTAATAATTTTTCTTTTGTGAGAATATCAATTATTAATGTAGCGTGAGGTAAAATAATCACATAAAGGTATTAGAAAATATTATGATATAATCTATTATCGATGTTAGTCGCGTAAACTTAATTTGTAGCATAACGAAAATTTAGAAAATTTATGTAACTTAATACATGCCATTATTCAAATAGAGTACCCTAAATATTTATTACTGGGAGTCTTGGTGTTATGGCAACTCCCGAGCTTCCACTTCGAAATCTGAAATATTAAATTGGGTATGAGATAAAATATCAGTGGATAACCTACAGGTTGTTAGTCGTTTGGCAGTATACAAAATGTATTATTACGAACCGGACCCGTTGGCCATTTCTCATTTGACTACATAAGCGTGTTTGCCTGATAGATCCATCGATCTTTAACCCGTAGGTCCAAGGGCATGGCTACATAAGCCTACTTAACTACATAAGTCTTGACCAGATAGACCCGTCGGTCCTTAACTCGTCACTCCAACGGTCCTTAGATCCGAAGATCCGAAATAATCATAACTCATCAGTTAGTTTATATAATAAATACAATCGCATACACCAACTAACGACAAAACATTTACAACTGCACTACAGATAATGTTACTCACCTTGTTCACTTGAAATTTTGTAGGTTAACAGGGAATAATTGGTACCAGCCTCAGGGTATCTCCAGTATCCACCTAACATATTTCATTTAGAAATTTATTGACGTATTTTAACTTTACATAACTATACTTCATTCAGGAAATCTATTTATTAAATTGCCCATTAATTATTCTCTTCTTCTCCTTTAATCATATGAATTTTATCAACAATTCTCTAATTGTTAGGTGCATGCTTCTTTATTTATATTCTTAATTTAACTAAATGTCCTACAAGTATAGTTTACTCATTATTATTAACATTTCTTCTCTATTCATGCATGTGTGTAAATATATATACATACCAAGAAGTAAATACTATAGCTTCACATTTCCTTATTTCCAAAATGCCTACTCATATTCCAAGTACAAATATATATACAAATATGTGCCATATACGTATAAAAATAAACTCCATTACCTAGTTTCTTCACTTAACTTCTTATAGAAATAGGATTTTATAAATATTTCACCAAATCAAATAATTATAGGGATTAATACTTACGGGTTTTCGGCTTCTTTAAAGAGAAATAGTGAAAAAGGATGATCGTCGGCTTCTTGAAAGACATATGATCGAAAAGGATGATCGTCGGCTTCTTGAAACACAAATGATGGAAAAGGATGATCGTAACAGCACCGTGAGCTAGTATCGGAGAATGAGTAGTGTTGATTTTGAGCGACGTGGAACTCAAGTAGTTGCTGCCTTCAAACTAAGTTTCAATTTTATTATGAGAGTTGGGTGGATATGGTGGTGACGGAAATGAATTATTTAGGGTGGAAGAGATGGAGATCTCATGTTTGCAAGGAATCGGGAGGAGGAAATGAGGTGAAGGTGAGTTTGAATGAAATACATGATCCCCTTTTTGTACAAAATTTCTTACCGAATAGGCTGTGAATTTTATATATGTGGCCAAAGGATTGTCATATATTCTTAGTAGGAGGTTAGGTGATTTAAAAGTGGTTAGTAAGCAACCTAGCAACCTAGTTACATAGGTTATGCAAGTGTCCTTTTTCAGCTTATCTTATTATTTACTCATCTAATTTACTTAATTAAATGTTCATTATATATATATATATGTGTGTGTGTGTGCGCGCGCGCGCGCGTCCCCCCTTCCAATACATCTTATTTGGGTGAAGTCTAACATTTATAATATTTTATTTATGAGGTTTATTCTCATTCTTAATTATACACATTTATTTTAAATATTTAAATTTTAAAATTACCTTTAATTTACTTATGAGTTTTATCTAATTCACATATATATGTTTTTAAATAGTTTAAAAATTACTCTTACATATACTTATACTTAATTGCTAGGGATACATTCGAATCTAAGTAGCTCGTCCAGCTTTCCCTGTAAAATAATTTTTTTGGAAGTGCACAATAAAATTATTGAAATAAACAATTTAAAATGATCAAACGATTAAATATAAACATGCTCAGATATGAATTATGCTCTGGGGTATTACAGGTCGGTCGCTTCCCCGACGCCGACGGAGGGGAACTGACGGCCACTTTTTCACCGTCGTTTGAGAATGGATCTGCGCAGCTCGTAAATTTTCTTATTTTATTGTTATTTTTGTCGTGAGTTTTGTAGGGAGATGAAGAGGTAAATAATTTTCTATGCAAATGTTGTTGCCTTTTGGTTTTTTAATTTGAGGTAGGTGAAAGAATGCTGCAGCTTGGAATGACAATCCTAATTTGTGTAATTTGGTTGATTCTTTTACATAGCTTTTTGGCCAATGTCCTTTCTCCTCTAAATGATGTTGTGGAGCTTTGATTTGTATTGTTGAATAAGAATTCTGGTATTTTTCTATAACTTTTTTTATACATCTATTTAGTTATTTCTAAAGAGAAGGTAGGTTTGATAGGTGTTAGTCCCAAGACGAGTATGGTGAAAGTCTAGAGGGGGGTGAATAGACTTTCAAATATTTTAAAACTTTTGCGTGTTCAGATTAGATGAGACGATCAGAAGAGTGCTATATCGTCTGAATGAAAATAAGATGATCCGATCGAGAGTGCGAGTGTATATAGCAGATTAAGATAACAAACTTACTGATTGCTTAAATCAGCTGGTCAGTTAGAAAGCTATCTCAAAATCTAAGGTGCAAAAATGTGTAGACCCTAAATGTTTAGCCTCGTGTGTATTTTATGAAAACCTTTTTTAAAGAATGACTTTAAAATAATGAATGATGTCAGCTTATATTTGATATCTGCTGGTTTGTAAAACCTATACTAAGTGGATTTTGACTCTGTAAGCAAATTAAATTTGCACCCAACCAAATGGCGACACGTGGACAAATATATATTAAAATCAAATTAATTTACTATTTAAAATTTTGGAATTCAATTAAATTAATTCTCGAAATAAATAGTTAAATTAGTGATATTTAATATACATGATACGAGTCGGTCAAGTTATACGAGTATCGAAATACTCGTAATTGGTAAGAATAAATTTGACTTACCGTATGTAGGGGAAATCAAATCACATATTTTCAAAAAAGAAAGATAATTAAATTAAAACCAATCAAGTCAATCAAATCGGCGTCAGCCAATAAGAAGGTGCCACGTGGCACAGTAAAGAGGGAAAGTCTTCACTCCCTCACCCTATAAATAGGGTCCTCCCTCATTCATTTCAAAAAGACAAAAAAAAAAAAAAAAACATTTCAAGACTTTAGAATTCTCTATAGAGATTTAAAGCGTTCTTGAGCATTCTAAGGAGCTTCAAAGGCGTTCTTCACCCAAATCATCTGAAAGCGACATTTGATCCGAGATCAAGGTATTAAAGCCCCTCGAATCGGCGTTCTTCTTAGAGTGTTCTTCGCGAGTCTTCGAAAATTCAAAGGCGTTCTTCGTGAATCCTTGAAGATTCAAAAACGTTCTCCATCGCATTCGAATGTGTTCGTCTGAAAACTCCCCAAATCAGCGTTTGATCCAAAACAAGACTTCAAGTCCATGGATAAACGTTACAAATCTTCAAGTTCAATTTTGGCTAGGATCGAAGCGAGAATCACGCCCCAAAATCTCCAAGTCAAAAGTCAAGATTCGAAGAGAAAAATCAAAGGAAAATTAAAATAGAGATTGTAACCCCCAAAGTTTTTCGGTTTAATCCGGAAGAAATAAAATTGTATTTCAAATTCGTGTTATTATATTAATTTCACGAAATTTGTTGTTACAAATTTGGCACGCCCAGTGGGACAATCTCTACCTCTCATCTCTTCTCTTCACAAAGAAATTCAAAGGCCATCAAGATGTCTCCGCGAAAGATCCTATTTGTAAGGACAAAACCTTCCAAGACTATCGACGTCAATGTTGTCACAAGAAGCATGACGAAAAATCATTGTCGGATGCTTTTTATGGAGGAAATACTTCAACTGGAACAACTGCAAACCAGCCACCGCCTTACGTTGTCGAAGGTGAAGAAGGCAATTCCACTAACTCCACCCTCGCTCCTCATCGGACCACTCGTCGACTTCAAGCGTTAGTCCAGCCATGATGGCAAATGCCTCGATTATTGAGGAACAGCTGGCTAGCATCATGAAAGCCCTCGAAGGACTCTCAAAGCATGTCCAAGATCAAGACATTCGAATTTCCAACTTGATGCATAAAGTTGAAAACGAGGATACAAGTCGTACAAATGGAAAGCAAGCTGAGGAACAAGATGACGAGGAGACTTCAACTAAACATCAAGTAGTTGAGACTGAACTTACTGCAAGAGATCTCCAAACTTCTTCTAAGAGGGGATGAATGCTGATCAACTCAAGGAGCTTATATTGGGAACAATCAATGATAGATTTGGAGATAGCTCAAAATCATCCTTCACTTACACTAAGCCTTATACCAAGAGGATTGACGGCTTGAAGATGCCTACTGGCTATCAACCCCCTAAATTCCAACAGTTTGATGGCAAAGGGAACCCTAAGCAACACGTGGCTCATTTTGTTGAAACGTGCAATAACACCGGGACTTATGGCGTGATCGATTATATTAATCGATGGAGAAATTTAAGCTTAAACAGTTTGTTCGCTCTCTGAAGGGAAATACCATCGATTTGTATATTGATTTGGAGGCTAACTCCATCAATAGTTGGGATCAAATGGAGCAGGAGTTTCTCAACCGTTTCTACAGCACGAGGAGAACTGTTAGTATGATTGAACTGACCAATACTCGTCAGTGGAAAGGCAAGACCGTGATCGATTATATTAATCGATGGACAAATTTAAGCTTAAACTGTAAAGACAGATTATCTGAGACTTTTGCGATCGAGATGAGCATTCAAGGAATGCAATGGGGTCTCCGATACATTCTTCAAGGGATTCGTCCAAAGATATTCGAAGAAACGCCGGAGAGAGATACTCGGAAGGAAATTCTAATTTTTTATTTTTTTTTGTTGAGAAAATAAGTTATATTCCTCTTCAAATTTAATGAAATTTGATAGGAATACAACAAGTTACTGAGACGACCTTTGAGAAGAAAAGTTGTATTCCTCTTCAATTTCATGAAATTGATAGGAATACAACAAGCCGTCGTGGTGCGAATAATGTGTTGAGAAGAAAAGTTGTACTCCTCTTCAAATTTCATGAAATTTGATAGGAATACAACAAGTTATTGAGACGACCTTTGAGAAGAAAATTTGTATTCCTCTTCAATTTCATGAAATTGATAGGACTACAACAAGCCATCGTGGTGCGAAGAATGTGCTGAGAAGAAAAGTTGTACTCCTCTTCAAATTTTCATGAAATTTGATAGGAATACAACATACTCGCAGAAAAAGTGGTGAGGAATGCAATGACTCGTACGTTTGTATGCTGATATACGAGCTTTGCAAATATTAAAAAAAAAAAAAAAGAGAAGGATGCACGAAGTTACCTCTGGAACTTCTTTCCTCCTTATAGTGAATCCTGCAAAAGAAATTAAGTAATATTTAGCAGCGATATACAACATTAGATTGCTGCTTCGAGAGTAAAAGAAAAAATAAATTTACCCCATCTCCCAGAGAGATTAATGTGAGCAAAAATGAGCAGACATAAGCCTCCTTTTATAGGATGGTTTGGAGTCCGGTTAAGAAAGGAAAGTATGGAAATTGGAGGTGAATTCCATTAAAATTGGGATTGATTCTTTTTGCAGAAGAAAGTTGTTGCAGCATGGAAAGAAAATCTTACTAAAATCAAAGAAAGAAACTGGGCCAAGAAACCTCTATTGGACCTTCTTAAAAAAAATTGAGTCCAAGCCAAAAAAAAAAAAAAGAGAAGTGAATCTTTTGGGCCAAGATGGAAGACTCTGGGCTCGAGAAAAAGGGGGAAGGTACTACAACCCAATTAAAAAAAAAAAGTGGAATGAAAATCTGGGCCCAATAAAAAAAAAAAAAAGGTAAATTGAGATTGGCTATACCTTACACCCAATCAAAGTTACCAATACGTTGGCTCAATATTATGGCCCAATTGAAGAAACAAATTACGAGGGGAAAGGTGCCAACGTCTAGGAAGATATTTAGACCAAGAAATTGGACTTCAATCAATTAAAAAAAATGATTTAAAATTTAAGTCCGATAAATTTCGTGCTCCATTCACTCCAAGACATAAATCGTCCGTGAACAAAGCAAGAGGGGGCATTTGTAAGCAAATTAAATTTGCATCCAACCAAATGGCGACACGTGGACAAATATATATTAAAATCAAATTAATTTACTATTTAAAATTTGGGAATTTAATTAAATCAATTCTCGAATTAAATAGTTAAATTAGTGATATTTAATATACATGATACGAGCCAGTCAAGTTATACGAGTATTGAAATACTCTTAATTGGTAAGAATAAATTTGACTTACCATATATAGGAGAAATCAAATCGCATATCTTCAAAAAAGGAAGATAATTAAATTAAAACCAATCAAGCAAATCAAATCGGCATAAGCCAATAAGAAGGCACCACGTGGCACGGTAAAGAGGGAAAGTCTTCACTCTCTCACCCTATAAATAGGGTCCTCCCTCATTCATTTCAAAAAGACAAAAAAAAAAAAACATTTCAAGACTTTAGAATTCTCTGCAGAGATTTAAAGCGTTCTTGAGCATTCGAAGGAGCTTCAAAGGTGTTCTTCACTCAAATCATCTGAAAGCGACGTTTGATCCGAGATCAAGGTATTAAAGTCCCTCGAATCGGCGTTCTTCTCAGAGTGTTCTTCGTGAGTCTTCGAAGATTCAAAGGCGTTCTTCGTGAATCCTTGAAGATTCAAAGACGTTCTCCATCGCATGCGAAGGTGTTCGTCCGAAAACTCCCCAAATCAGCGTTTGATCCAAAACAAGACTTCAAGTCCTTGGATAAACGTTACAAATCTTCAAGTTCAATTATGGCTAGGATCGAAGCGAGAATCACGCCCCAAAATCTCCAAGTCAAAAGTCAAGATTCGAAGAGAAGAATCAGAGGAAAATTAAAATAGAGATTGTAACCCCCAAAGTTTCTCGGTTTAATCCGGAAGAAATAACATTGTATATCAAATTCGTGTTATTATATTAATTTCACGAAATTTGTTGTTACAGACTCGTTTGAAAACTATGATTTATCAAAGTATGAACAATATGAATGATATACACAATAAGAATAATATACAGAAAGTAAATAAAACAATAAAGAACATAAGTATTTATAGTGGTTAGGATCTCAATATCCTAGTTCCACTCTCTCTAATCAAAAAGAGAAATTCACTATTTTTGCTGCTCTATAGTCCCAAGAGAAGACTTGTGATCAAGATCCTCAACTACTTTCTGAGGATACAAATCTACTTGTTGGTTAGGAAACAAGTATACCTTAACAAAAATATAAATAATGTTAATAACCAACTTAATGTGCTAAAACACACACTCTTAATCTAAGCACTAAAGATAAGATTCTTTATGCAGGCTTAGGATTGTAATCTTAGAGCTAAGGATAAGAAATCTTTGAAGGATCTAAAGAACTCGATACTTAGAATATTTTCAGAAGGCTTGTTCTTGAGATCAGCTGAATTCTGGGAGTTCTTGCGTGGGAGTTTCCGGTACCTGGCTTCTTAAGACTTGTGTATATTCCAAAAGGAATGTATGTCATTGAGTTGGTGAGTCTTAAAGCAATTTAATGGTTACCAAATGGAGAAATCAAGATTGGATGGCCAGGATTAATTCAGGGGAGTTGGCCATTAATTGATCTAACGGTTCAGATTTGATTCAAAACCAATAAAACAGTTTTATCAAAATGTGGGATAAGAAGTTAAAGCTTTTTATGGTTGTTGGAGTTATCGAGGTAGATTGTGGGCTAAAATGTTTAATGCAAACAAGAATTAAATCTTTGCATTAAATGCTTCGAAAGTGACATTTTGGGTAGGGAAAAATTAAATCTTTGTAAAGGTGATGGCTTGAAGAGGAATGGGACAGCCATCGAAATAGGCAATGATTACCCAAAATAGGTGCTTATCATCCCTAGATTTGTTTTGATAGCTATTTCAGCTTATCTGGCCCCACATGGACAACTGTCCTGACCCAAATCACCTGAAGTGGGCCCAGATTAATGAATTGATCTGCCCAACTTCTCTGAACATCTTTGGGTGAACTCTTCTGAGATTCAGAAGACTTTGTCCTTGAAAAGTGTGTCTTTTGCCCAAGTCTGCTGAAGAACAGACCTTGTTCCCCCTTGATTGTTGAACTCTTTTGGGTTTACTTGTCCATCTTTCCTGGATCAAGAAGGCCCAACTCTGCTGAAAGTTTCATGAACCTTGCTTCAGCTGGAGGTTTGGTCATAATGTCAGCCTTTTGGTGATCTATGTGAATTTTCACCAATTTGATGTCCTTCTTCTCCACATGGTCTCTTATGAAGTGATGTTTGATGTCCACATGCTTGCATCTTGTGTGAAGTACTGGATTTTGTGAGATTGCTATTGTACTGTTGTTATCACAAAATATGGGCACTTCAGGAGAGTTGACATTATAGTCCTTGAGTTGTTGTCTCAACCAAAGGATTTGAGCACAACAACTTCCAGCTACAACATATTCAGCTTCAGTGGTTGAAGTTGCCACAGTGTTTTGCTTCTTTGAGAACCAAGAGATGAGTTTGTTTCCCAAGAATTGGCATGTTCCAGAGGTGGACTTCCTATCAATTTTGCATCCTCCATAGTCTGCATCTGAGTAGCCAGTTAGCTCAATGTTGTCATCTGATGGATACCAAAGGCATACATTCTCAGTGCCTTTGAGGTATCTTAAGATCCTATTTGCAGCTTCTAGATGACTCTTCTTAGGATTAGCTTGAAACCTTGCACATACACCTATTGCAAAGGTGATGTCAAGTCTGCTGGCTGTGAGATGTAGAAGTGATCCAATAATTCATCTATATTCAGTAGAGTTGGTTAGAACTCCACTCTCACCAGGATCCATCTTCCAATTGGTGTTCATTGGAATTCTTACTGATTTGCTTGTTGAACATCCAAACTTTTTGATCATCTCTGTTGTATACTTGGTTTGGTTGATGAAAATTCCTTCCTTTGATTGCTTGACTTGAAGTCCCAAAAAGAAATTCATCAGCCCCATCATTGACATCTCAAACTTGCTTTGCATGAGCTTTGAGAACTTCTCACAAAGCTTCTTATTTGGTGAACCAAATATGATGTCATCCACATATATTTGAACAAGTAGGATGCCTTCTCCTTCACAAATTCTGAACAAGGTTTTGTCTACTGTCCCTTTGACAAAACCATGATCCAATAGAAATTGTGACAAGGTGTCATACCAAGCTCTTGGAGCTTGCTTAAGTCCATAAAGGGCTTTCTTAAGTTTGTACACCCGATTTCCTTCTTCAAACCCAGGGGGTTGTTCCACATAGACTTCTTCTTTGAGCACTCCATTCAGAAAAGCACTCTTGACATCCATTTGATAGACTTTGAACCTTTTGTGAGCAGCATATGCTAGAAATAGCCTTATTGCTTCAAGTCTTGCTATAGGTGCAAATGTCTCATCATAGTCTATGCCTTCTGATTGACAATAACCCTTGGCCACCAATCTGGCCTTGTTTCTGACTATCACATCATTCTCATTCTTCTTGTTCTTGAACACCCACTTTGTTCCGATAACATCTTGATGTGATGGTCTGTCAACCAGTTCCCAAACATCATTTCTTGTAAACTGGTTCATCTCCTCTTGCATGGCTGTAATCCAGTTTGCATCTTGAAGTGCTTCTTCAATGTCTTGAGGCACTTTTTCTGATAAGAAGCAACAAAACAAAGCACTTTCACCATGAAACCTTCTAGTTTTGACTCCAATACTTGGATCTCCAAGTATCAGGTTAGTTGGATGTCAGATAACCAATTCCTCCTTTTCCTGATCCCTTTAGTAGAGTTATCCTCTACTAAGGTTGAGTTACTAGGATCATAAAATTCGGGAAAGTTTAATGCAAGATCTAATTCAGGATCATATTCAGGGGAGTTGGCCTCAATGTCAGGGACATTGGCATTTTCAACATTGTTGGTTCCCCCTAGAATAGTGGATCCATTAAATACCTCAACAGACCCTGCTTCTTCATTGGTAGTTGTTACCTGATTATGAACTGGGATTGGATCATTCAGTTCATCTTTCCTTCAGTGGGGTTTGCCTCAGGTAGGATGCCTTTAGGAGTGTTGTCCAGTGTGGTGATTTCATGAGCATTGGCCTGGACAACTTCAGTGAATAGAGTATCTTTCTCTTTTAAGCTCAATCTGGTTGTTCTTTGTGTGATGACATTCAAATCCATGGTTTTATCCCTGTTCTCAAAAGTAGCTTCATCAAACACAACATGAGGTGTTTCTTCCACAAGAAGGGATTTGCAATTGTAGACTCTGAAAGCTCTACTAATTTGAGAATATCCAAGAAATATTCCCTCATCAGCTTTGCTATCAAAAGCTTTCAATTGCTCTTTCCGATTGTTGTGAATGAAACACTTACAACCAAATATGTGAAAATATGATACTTTAGGCATTCTTCCTTTCCAGAGTTCATATGGGGTTTTGCCTTGACCCTTAGTGATCAAGCATCTATTTTGAGTATAGCATGCAGTGTTTATAGCTTCAGCCCAAAATCTCTTAGGCAAATTTGAATCAACAATTAAGGTTCTAGCTGCCTCTTTAAGAGTTCTATTTCTTCTTTCAGCTACCCCATTCTGCTGAGGGGTTCTAGCAGCTGGAGTTTCATGGGTTATACCATTTTTCAATGCAATACGTATTTATATAGGAATTTATGAACTCGGTGCCTTTATCAGATCTTATCTTAATGATATTAAGGCTTTTCTCATTTGACAATCTCTTCATTAGCTCAGGGAGTTTGACTTGTGTTTCCTTCTTATTAAGGAGAAATGCTACCCAAGTAAATCTAGAGAAGTCATCTACTACAACCAATGTGTATTTTCTTCCATTAATACTAGCAGGGGTAATTGGTCCAAATAAGTCCATATGCAACAGTTCAAGTACCCTTTTAGTAGAGATGACTGGTTTGCCTTTAAATGAAGCTTTAATCCGTTTTCCTTCTTGACATGGTTTACAAACATGCTCTTTAATGAAAACTTCATTTGACAGTCCTTTTACTAATGCATTTCTAGCCAGCTTGTTCATGGATTTAAAGTTCAGATGGTTAAGACTCTTATGCCATAACCAACTTTGTTCATTTGAGCTTTTAGCAATAAAGCATGTTGCATCAGTAGACATGTCTAAGTTAGCAAAATACGCATTTCCTTTTCTAGTTCCAGTCAGTAGAGTTTGTTGAGTTTTATTTTTGATTAAGCATTTATCACTTGTGAACTCAACATTATATCCTTTATCACAAAACTGACTTATACTTAGCATGTTATATTTGAGACCAGCCACATATGATACATTACCAATGATTAAGGTACCATAACCTTTTGTAGATGCTTGTGAGTTGTCTCCAAATGTGACATTAGGACCTTCTTGTTCAATGAAATCAATTAGGAGAGTTTTGTTTCCAGTCATGTGCCTTGAACGTCCATTGTCCAAGTACAATGCTGTCTTTTTGTTCATGCTCCTCATTTTCTTGTGTTCCTTTGGTACCTGCAATGATCAAACTTTAGGTACTCTTTAAATTTTGGGTCCTGAGAGGTTAGCTGTACCTTTAGGAACCCACACTTGCCAAATAACCCTGATGGATTCAAGGTGGCTAAGTTGTTTTCCTCTCTCATCAACATACACAGTGTTTCCCTTAAATGCCTTTGGGAAAGAATGTGTGAAAGTGTTAACTCTGTAAGTTTCAGGAGAGTTGACATTTCTCCTGAACTTGTGAGTCTTTTGTGCAGCTTGAGGAAATCTTTGAGGATGGGCATATAGATGACCATTACCCTTTGGCATATAGGGTTTTGGTTGTCTCATTTTATTGTGTCTTACAAGAGAGTTGGCCTTTAGTCTGTTCAGCTGAGGTTGCCTTAGAAGAGTTGGCCTAGGCTGAACATACTTTGGACAACCTTTCTGAATGTTGTTCAGATGAGTTGCCCTTCCATTGGGTCTACTCTGCTGAACACCATTCCTCTTGTATTCAGAGACTTTGGCCATTTCCTTAGGTATGGGCGTTGTTCTATGGAATACTTGAGTGGGCACCTCATTCATTTTGCCCTTTCCTTTGTTCAGTGGCTGAGTTAATTCATTTTCAGCTTGTTGTGCCACTAATTTAACAAAGATTTTCTTAGTGTTACTTTTTGAAGCAACACTAAGACAAGGTGAGGATTCGAATGGATCGTATCCCAATCCACTCTTTTGAGCCATAGGTCTTTGGAAGCTTTGAATTTCCTCTATTGCCTTAAAGGATTTATTCATTGCAGACATCTTATTTTTCAGGCTCTCTTCACTTGATTTAAGAACATCATATTCATGTGAGAGGTTTTCAAATTTAGCTCGAAGAATTTTAAGTTCAAAATCCTTTCTCTTCTGAATAAGCACTTGCTCATCAATCTGCTTTTGTTGGTCAACTATCCTGAGAGAGGTTTCATCAAGTTCTCTCAGGAGTTGTTGATACAACTCAGTAGACTTGACATCAACTACAGATTCAACTTGAGATGTCTTTGCAAGTTCAAAACTTAGTATTTCATTTTCTCTCACATAATTATCATGAAGTTCTTGTAGCCTAGTGAAGTCTTCCATCAACTTCCCAAGGGCGAGTTTCAGGTTTCCAGTGAATGATTAGATGATGAACTAGATGTAGAAGATACCTCATCATCTTCAATGGCCATGTTGCACACATCATCATCATCATTGTTAGAGAACAGTCCATCATCAGAGGAGTTGAAGCTTTAATCACTTTGAGACTCATCACCAGCCATAATGGCTTTACTGTTGTTGAGTCTTCTATCTCTCTTGGCTTGCCTCTCCTTCCTCTCTTTAGAGCTGAGCTCAAGGCAATCATACTGAAAGTGCCCCTTCTTTTGGCAATTATAGCACAGTTCTTCATCATCATTTTTCTTTGAATCATCTCTTCTTCTAGATGATGATGGTTCAGCTATGCTGGACTTTCTCCTATCAGAGTACTTGTCCTCTGATTTTATTTCTTCAGGCCTTTTGTCCTCAGCCTTGGCTTCAGGAGAGTTGTACCTTCTCCTGACCTTGTTGTCTTGGTAGAACTTTTTGTATCTACCAAACCTAGAGTTGAGTTTTTCAAACCTTCTAGCCATGAGGGCTAATTCTTCCTTCATTTCAGCCTTAGAGACTGACTTTGATGATCTTGGAGTGGACATCTTTTCTGATTCAGCAGCTTTGGATTTGAATGCCACTCCTTTGATTGGTAATGAAGGCTCCTCAGTTGGCTTTCTTCTATTGAGATCAAACTCATAAGCTTTGAGTTCTTAGAAGACTTGTTGCATGGGCATGGTAGAGAGATCTTTAGTGTTCTGCATCATTACAGAATATACATCCCACTTTGGAGTGAGACTTCTTAGAATTTTGAGTGTTATCTCCCTCTTGGAGTAAACCTTGCCCAATGAGTTGATCTCATTCATTATATCAGTGAATCTACCAGCAAGTTTGTCAATGGGCTCATCTGACTCCATTGTGAATTGTTCAAATTTCTGCACAACAACTTGGAGCTTATTCTCCTTGATTTTGTCAGTACCCTCACACATTTCTGCAACAGTATCCCATATTTCTTTGACTGTTGTGCAGGGGTAGACTCTCCTCATTACATCATCTGGAATTGTTTGATAGAGAGTGTTCATTGCTATATAGTTGAGGTTTTGCCTCTTTCTTTCTTCTATAGTGAGATCATCTTCATCTTTGGGGATTTCTTGCCTTGGATCAGCTCTTTGAGCTTCAGTGGTCGTGGGATTTGCTTGAGTAAATATGAAGGGTCCCCTTGTGATGACTCTCAGCATTTCATTGTGAAGACATGCAAGATGAGCTCTCATCCTGATTTTCGAGAAGTCATAGTTCTTAATTGAGAACATAGGTAGCTTGTGGTGAGATATGTGATTGACTGGATCTGAGGCCATGTTGTTGATAGTCTCCACAGCATCACCAGGAACTGCAGTGTTGTTTTTGTTGTTCCTAGCCATATCTCATATATAAGAGTTTAAAGCACAAAGTGTCAAGATTTTCAGAAAGATCAGTTCAATGACCACACTAAAATCTGGTTTTGAAAATTAAAATGGATTTTCAGAGGCAGTGGTCTTTGAACCCTTGCTCTGATACCACTTGTTGGTCCTGAAAGGAGTATGACACAAGTGTATAGGGGGGAATTCACCTGTGTATGCAAATCTTTTTCAATTTAAAACAAACAGGCTATCAGCAGAGTTGTCCTGGAAAACTTCTCTGAGTATGATAACTTTGTTTAGATAATCAATCTACTGAATACTATGAATTATTCAGTTGAACAACTATCTAAGTAAGTTATATGTGCAAATTTATGGTTGGCCCTTTATATTTAAACTCCTTTTAATTCTGAAACTCTTTCTTAACACTTAATAGTTTTTAGGGAACTTGTCCCAAAACAGTTTTGCACAACTTGTGATGGTTTTCTTTTAAAGGTCAGTTTGTGTGCAGTGTATGATTGTGTTACTTGTATGAAATAACTTGAATGTAAATAACACGAGAGGTTTATAGTGGTTCAGAGACTCGAGCTCCTACATCCACTTTCCCTGATTTAATAGGATAATTCCTTCACTTTGAAATTAACTTGTTTTATAGTGCCAAGGTACACTTATCAACCACACTACTCCTTAGTGCCTTGATCCCTAGGAATTCAGAGTCCTAGTACTCTCTCAACTCTTGAACTAAACTGTTCTTCACTTGACAGTTCTAGTTCTCACATTTCTACTACAACAACTCTTCTAGCTTTCCTTGAAAGGTTTAAGGGTTGATGTTGGTTTCAACTAGGGTGAGATATCATTTACAATTAAGCATTGTGTAAAGGTAGGATATCTCTCTAAGCTCGAATGATATACAATTGGTTCAGGATTAGATGAAGTGTATGGAAACTAAGAATGAATTATTCTTTTGTATGCTAGAAGGCTTTGTATGCTTGTAGTTTCATCTGATAGTTGGATGCCTTCAAATGGTTTCCACACTTCTGTATTTATAGAGCAAGATGAGGTTATGTCCGTTGGAGAGACAGCCTCAAAATGTCTATATATGTCTTCCTTGAACTTTGCAACTAGAAGACAGATTCTTGAAAGTGACATGTCCTTGAATTAGGAAGTAAACGGCTTGAAGCTCTTTGTCTTGACTTTAATGCACTCTTCCCAATGTCCGACTTGAAGATTTAGTAGTCAAAACATGGACATTCCTTCTGATCATTGATTTCATGATAAGGGACAACTTTCCTTATCAACAGGACATATATGCTTATCACTTTCAACCGACTTGTCCTTTCAACGGTGTTGGCTAGCTCTTTTAGTTGAGTTGGCTCTATGTCTTCACTGATTATTGTTGATGGCTTCTAAGCATTCATTCTTTCATATCAGTGGACTTGACCCCATCAGCACAGTTGTCTCTTGCCTTAGACCCTGATTGTGAACACTTCCAGATTTTAGTGTGCTGACTCAAGCTTGCTGGACATCTCCTCTGAACTTGTAAGCATATCAGTAGACTTGGTCACACTGATGTACTCTTCAAAACTTGATCATCAGGGAGGTTGTCTCTTTACTGAGCTGATTCACTATCAGCACAATTCAGCATTTTAGGTCTTCAGCAGTGTTGGGATCATTTTGGTTCTGAGCCTTGAGGAGACTTGATTCTTGTAATCTTCTAAGCTTGTGTTCCCCCTCAACTTGTGCTTCTAAAACAATTATGAGCTGCCTAACATGTCAGCTTCTCAACTAGCCTGATCTACATGTTCCAACATTCCTGAAACATGTTTACTTAAATTTGACTTATCTATTTGGCATGTCTTAGGGGGTTTTGGTATCTTAATCAAAATCTCATTTTATTCCCAATAATTGCATTGAACTGATTTTCTAAATTCAGGGCCATACCTTGTTTACCTGCACTTTTCGATGGTCTTGGTGTGAATTGACTCTTCCTCCTTTCTGGTTGTGGTACTGATGTGTTGATTTGGATCTTAGGCTGAATGTTTCCTTTAGATTTATGCATAGACTTCTTAAGAAATTTATTAAAATGATTTGTAAGAAGGGCAATGCTGTCAGGATTGTTAAGGCATTCATCAAGCAATTCTTTATCTGAATCAACCTCAGTAATAATAGGCTGACTCTCAGATTTGTTTGATGTTTCTCCTTTAAAAACAACAACTTTCTTATCATCTTTAGTTTCATCAACTTGATTAGTGTTTATTTCATAAGTTCTAAGAATACTCACTAATTCATTTTGACTCAACTTATCCATGTCTTTTGCCTCTTCAATAACACAAATTTTAGCATCAAATCTTTTAGGAACAGACCTTAATATCTTATGAACTACTCTAACATTAGAAATAGGGTCACAAGAGAATGTGATTCATTGATTATCTCACTTAACCTTTCGTTATAGGATGAAATTGTTTCATCTTCCTTCATTCAGAGATTCTCAAACTTTGTCCCCAACATTCGATCCTCATTATGTCCTTCGAACACTGTCTGAACCTTCACAATGCTCTTGCAACCTGTCCCATGCATCTTTAGAAGTAGAATAGTTAGATATAATTTTAAACATAGAGTTATCAACAGAGGTAAAAATAACATTTAAAGCTTTAGAATTGTATCCTGTTGTTGTTATCTCATCAGTCGTCCAATCAACTTCTTTCTTGTGTTGAATTTCACCATCGGCATCTGCTGGATTCTTTGGTGCATCCCAACCTGTAAGAACAGTCCTCCAAGCACGTTCATCAATTGACTTGATGTACATTTGCATCTTAGGCTTCCAATAAGTATAATTTGAACCATCTAAAACGCGTGGCCTAAGTGCAGTGGATATGTGATGTGCTTCCATTGCTAACATAAACTAAAACACACTTTAAGCAAGGATCTAAATCTAGTGTCGTCAGGTGTTGGCTCTGATACCAACTGAAAGTGTGCATGTGGTATCTTGTGTTTAAGTGAAAAACAGAACAATGTTACACTGAATGTTGAAACAAATAGTGTAACATCGACTCTAACAGAATATAAAGAAGTAAACACAGCGGAAGACTAAAACACCTAAACAATAAGAACACTATGGAATAATTTTAACATAGATTTTATTAATAACAAAACCTATGTTATGCCTTACGGAGAAAACAACTTAACTTTTAAGTTACTAAAAATGTCATGTGAAATGTCTCGGCAATTACTTCAACATTCCGCAAATGGAAACTACAATCGAAGCAGGTGCCTGAATCTGTAAAGAGACTTAAGTGTTTGATCACTGTCTGAAGAAAAAATATGATCTATGATTCACTCTCAATTGATACAAGACTAGAACTAAATACATGGGAAGGTGTGGTATCTCTCGGTGTACATTAAAAGATACAATTACTGACCATAACTCCTAACAGGGATGAACGCTCAAGATAGGTGTTACTCGAATAGTGCATACTTTGGAATGAAAGCCTCCATCGGTATTTATAGAGAAACAACCGAGTTCTAGAGTCTTCCATATGAGATCCTATTTTTTTGGATCTCCACTTCCATGATCTCTCTAGATCCTTCTTCTATCTTCCAGGTCGTTCTAAGCTGCTCCAGACTCTTCTAGCACGTCCTCCAACATTCTGGAATCTTCTAGGTTCCAGACTCTTGTAGAATCTTCTAGAATCGTCCCTGAATGTGAGAGCATTTAGTCCAACATTTAATGTAACATTTCAGAAAAGACTTAGAATAAATCAAGGAAGGTCAAATTAAGATGTTATTGATAATGTTAAAACATTTAAGAGTTAACAACATCTACAATAATATTTTGGTCTTGTAGTAACAATATTTTGGTCATGTAGTAAACCGCCTGTTTGCAACTCGCGAATTTTCTGGACAACCCGGATCCAAGCTTATGACCCGCGATTTTTTTTAAATTGACTTAATTTGACTCTTGAGCTTAGGGTTTTGACTTGCCTAATTGGGATGGAATGCATGTATGCAATATTTCACACAAGACTAGCCCAAAACTTATACTCCCCCGCCCGCCTATAAATTTCTCGTTACTTTTCGGTACATTAAGAAAAGTGATTAAATAATAGATATAAGTGATGTGATTGATAGAAAGAGAGAGATAAAGAGAAAATGTGAAATATAGAGTAAAGTGTAAGAATAAAAAATTAAAAGTATTTACAAAAAAGGTATGAGAAAATTATAGATGAACGGACCAAAATGGTAAAATTAGAAGCTTATAGACGTAAAGAGGGAGTATCAAATATTTAATACATGAAATGTACATAATTAAACTAAATTTGACAAGTAAAATATTTTGGATCAAATCTGGGTTAACTCGAGATAAACTTAATTAAAAGGGAAAACTTGTATTGAATATTTTATGTGAAATATTAGTATATTTAAGGAAGGGAAAAAAATTTATGGATCTCTGGGTCAGGTCAGACCGGTCAAACGAATCTTTCCAAAAAAATCGGGAAAAAAGTATTGCAGAAGGCTATAAGAAAAACTGGGTTCAGGTCCGTGTTACTATAAAGGTAATTATATGTTACTATACAGACAAATATGTATTATTGTTAGTGCAAATGACACATAAATTGACTTTTCACTTGAAATATTAATACAATTAATTTAAGGAAGGATAAAAAACTCGAGTTTTTTTCAAGTCATACCAAATCAAACATATTTTTTTTTTTAAAATCATCCAAGAGACAAATAGAAAAACTTATTCTTAATATGTGTTAATTTAAATACAATTATATGTTAGAAAATAAGAGATTATATGAGAGGAGATTTTTGAAACCTCTCCGGCGATTGAGGAGACGGTTACAATTCTTCGTTGTTCGACAATGGCGGCCTCCGCCGTCTTGGCACCAGACATCGATAAAATCTCGGCAATCGCAGGACTATGCGCTGCCGTTCCTTGGCTGCAGGAGTTCTTGGCTCCACGGCCGACAGAACGTTCGATAGAAAGCGACGTGCCCCCCTTACGCACCCGACCATTCGTCTCGTTTAAAGATGCCCTTATACCCAGGCAGGGTGTATCTGAAGATCTATGCAGTAAACCAGGCTATCATCAACCAATTCCCATGCCAATCAAGAAAGGCGACATGGTGTGCATCGCGGTGAATGAGGATGAATATGCGGCCAGAGTTGCGAAGTGCAGTGCATCCTTCATCGGTCGACTATCAAACTCGAAGATAGACAAACCATGGGCACTAGGGGATCTAAAAGAAGCCCTTGCATCAATCTGGGGGACTCGGGGCAACTGGGGTTTAACGCCGCTGGGACTAGGGTACTACAAAATTAGTTTCGAGACAGAGGAGGATAAACATCTGGCAAATAGGCGAGCAAGTTGGACGCTGAACCCCAGGGATTTTCAGATTGTCGAAATGGGTTAAATACTTTAACCCTTACAAGGTGAACACCTCTTTGGCACAGGTGTGGGTGAGAAATTATGAACTACCATTTGAATACTGGACAGAGTCTTTGATCACGGGAATGGCTCACTCTTTGGGTACACCGATTAAAATTGATGAGCGTTCTTTGGATGGTTCAATGGGTCACTTCATACGTGTTTTAGTCGAGACTGACTTCTCAAAAGACAAGATTGAGAGGATACAGGTTGAAAGACAGGGTCATAAGACGTTCGCATATTTCAAATATGAGAACCCTCCAGCATTTTGCAGGCATTGTGCGATTATAGGGCACTCGTGGGATATTTGCAATAAGCGGCCGAAGCAACCCACGAACTTGGACAGTCAGCCTCCTTTGCAGCAACAAAATTCGGACGGTCTCACGGAGCCTCCTATGCAGCAACAAAAAACGGACGATTTTACGGAAAGGCGTAGAAAGAAGCATCGCCGACGTCCACCACCAGAGAAGAAGGAGTCTCGATATGCCTCTAAGTATGAAAACAGTTTTGCTCCTCTTGATGTGGCGTCTGAAAATGGGGATTATATCCCTGAGGGAAGAAATTCTTTAGACAAGGAAGAGGTTAGTATGGAGACGTCGGCCACTACAAATATTGAAGGCCAACCAGCACGACTCAAATCCGTCGTTTGTGTGCCAGAGGATACGGAGGTTACGCAAGATTTAACCCACCTGCTGGAGGAGGCGCTTAGAACAACAATGGAACAGGAAAAGCATAAAATCCACAATGTTAAATTAATCTCAGTGGAAAGTTCAAAGTCGCCAAAATTCAGACGCATGGCTAATGCAGCGATTGGGCGTTGGGGAGATGTGGAAACCTCGGATTTTGATGAATTCGACTCAGAGGATGAGCAGCACGGCTATGTTAGTGGTGATCAATGATAGTCCTTTTTTGGTTTTTCTGCTTCAAGATTTAAACTCGGAATGTTATAGATACAATTCTTATAGGAGCCTACCTTTTTCCCTTGATTAAGGTTTTAACTCTAAGGAGGGTTTACTTAACAAGTTTTAACGGGGCTCCGGTCATATGAACGTCATGTGTTCTTTAACCTTAGGTTTTTTCATCAATAAAAGATCTGAATTTATATATGTTAGACAAATATGTGTTACTGTAAGGACAAGTAACACACAATTGACTTTTGGGTAACACATATTTGTCCTTAAAGTAACGCTTGTATTGATTGAAAAAATCGGGTTACTATATAAACACAAGTGTATTACTTTATAGAGAAATATGTGTTACAGTATAAATAGGGAATGAGATACCCACATTAAAAAGACGAAGAACAATAATTGAAAACACGAAAAACACAATCATGTTGAATAGTTTATCGATCCATACAATTACAAAAACATAATTATCAACAATTAATTGGAATAAATTTGTGTGTGGTATTAATGTTGATTTTTTCTCATTAATTCATTCAAAAAATAAAATAATGTTTTATACGTCTTTTTTCATAATTAGCAGATTGAAAATTTGAACGAATTCATAGAAGATTGAAAATCTAAACAGGAATTAATATCGAACCGATTTTCAGAAGTTTTTTTTTTTAATGGGGGCTGTCCTACATATTTCTAGCAGAAGAGAAGAAGGAGTTGCGCTGCTGTACCGGATACCGGGTAGGGATGGAGGAATGGGTAAAATTTCACGGTAGTGCTATTGTGAAATATTATATATAAGATTTTGTCTAATTAAAATATATTTTTTCCCTTTTAAATACTTTACTACATGACCAAAATATTGTCACTATAAGTTAAAAGTGTATTACTACAAATTTAAAAATATTTTGGACACTTAATTTTTTGGGTGAATTCTCCAGAATATTTTTTGAAATGTAGTAGTAGTACGACACTTTTGGTCTTATAGTGATAATATTTTAGGCACAAATTTGGTTTAGTAAACTACCTGCTTGCAGCCCACAAAATTTTTAGACAACCAGGATCCAAAATTTTGACCCACGAGTTTTATAAAATGCTTTAATTAGACATATTTCATGTGTCAAATATTTCACACAAGTGTTGCTCTTTAATATTTGCATAGCTGCTATGTGTGAATTAATTCTTCCATCCTCCAACCCCTGAACCCAAGCATGTTTATATAATTTGACTTGTTCTCCATTTTTCACTACCCACCTTATTCCATCCTCCGGAATATAACGACTTCTACACCACGACTGCCACGTGAAGGAAGGGTTATTCCCTGCTTCAGCTTCCATGATGTCCATATGCTTGTAGTACCTTGCCTTAAAGACCTTATTAAGGAGCAAATCAGAGGAGTGTATGCATCTCCATACCTGTTTAGCCAAGAGTGCATCATTAAAGATGTGCATTCTCCTGAATCCCATTCCCCCTTCTTCCTTAGGCTTACAGAGGTCCTTCCATTTTTGCCAATGTATCTTTTTCCTCTCTTCATTCTTCCCCCACCAGAAATCAGCCATCAGGGTCTCCATTTTCTTACAAATTTGTATTGGAATTTTAAAGCACGACATTGCATAAGTGGGGATTACCTGGAGTACCGATTTAATAAGCACTTCCCTACCCCCTCTGAAAATTCCCTGTTCTTCCAATTATCAATGTGATTCTTCATTCTATCAACCAGGTATGAGAACTGTACTCGCTTAGCCCTAATCGAGAAGGTAGGAAGACCAAGGTACATCTAATGCCCCTGGGTAACCCGAATGCCCAATACTTGTTGGATTTTATTCCTGTAGCTTCCCAGAGTGTTAGGGCTAAAAAGGATTGTGGATTTGTCAAAGTTGATCATCTGACCCGATGCTTTTTCGTAATCAGCCAAAACTTTTTTAATAACCTTCCCGCTGTTTTCCTTGGCTTTAAAGAAGATAACACTATCGTCTGCAAACAGGAGGTGGGAGATCATTGGTGCCTCTCTGGCAACTCTAATGCCATCCAAGCTTCTAGTAATCACATTGTTCTTGATATACAATGAGAGTCCTTGTGCGCAAATCACGAATAGAAAGCGGGATAGCGGATCCCCTTGTCTAATCCCTCGGGTTGGTGTTACTCTTCCCACTACTATGTTATTAACCTTGAAGGAGAACTTAACTGTTTTTACACAACAGAGTATAATTTCAATTGTTGGGATATGAATCCTTGAAACAATGTTCTAGTTGATGAAAGTATGTTTTGATGGCCAAAAGCAACTTAAAGTTAGTGATATATGTGGTTCTAAGTCATCTTAACTAAGTCATCTGAATCTAAGCTTACTAATCTGATGAGAAACTTAAATTGAGATTACTGATCTTAATGCTAACTGAAATAAGTTTACTGATCTTATTGAGTAATATTAATAATAAGTTTACTGATCTTAACTGAGTCATATGGAATAAGATTACTAATCTGAGTATGGAAACTGAGAATAATTTTAGTGATCTTATATGAGATATTTGAAATCTGAGTTACTGATCTGATATACTTACTGATCTTATATGCTTACTGGTCTTATATGTAAGTTACTGATCTTAAGTGTTTACTGATCTTAGTATTTACTGATCTTATATGAAAGTTATTGAACTTACATGAGTTACTGATCTTATTGGTTACTGATCTGATATATGAACTGTTAGGAACTAAGTTGATGTTTTGTATTGTATAGATAGCTTATAGTGTAGGACTTAAATATACTCATCTGTATATAGTTCAGTTGATGTATAGATAGGTTTTATATTTGTAAGTTTGTATTTTATTGTATTCAGCAGTGTAAAGTTCAGAACAGTAGATTAGGAATAGATTAGAAGAAGATCAGAAGACTAATGAAGACTCAGAGGACTACTTCAGAATAAGAAGACTTCAAAGAAGAATTGAAGAAGAGCTGAGAAGAAATCTGAAGAAGTTTTGAAAGGTTTTAAGTTACTGTGCTGACTGACTCAGCAGAGTAAAAATCCGAAGAGTAAAAATCAGAACAGTAAGTTACTGTGCTGATTTGGTGAAATTGAAGAATAAGTTTGGAAAGCTTATTTAAAGAGTAACTAAAGATTTATTTGAAGATATGCTGACTTGGAAGTTGAAGGAAGTTACAAAGTCGGTTACAAGAAGAAGTTACAAAAACAGTTTTAGAGTTAGTTGAGAGTTAGTTTACAAACTGCTAACTGTCATACTAAGTTCTATAAATACTGTGTGATCTCCTACTGCTAAGACTACTGATCATAAAGCATTTATAAGCAATCTAAGTCTACATAGCACAAGAAGAACTCACAGAGTTGAAGGAGATTGAAGAAGAAGAGAAGAGCCACTGAATTGAAGAGAAGAATCAAAGGCTATTCAAAGAGAAGTTTTACTTTTCAAGTTTAAGTTTGTATGTTGTAAAACAAGTGTGCTAGTTACTTGTAGAATTACTAGTAGATCGAAGATATACCTGGTGGTATAATCGATAAGATCAAAGTCTTAATCTTGGGACTTTAAGCCACAAGAAGCTCAAGAAGAGTAATAAAACTTCACAACTGGAGTTGTGAGAGTGGATGTAGACATTTGTCGAACCACTATAAAATTCTGTGTTCTTTACATTTTCTGTTTGATATTTGTTTGAATTGTTTAGCTAAGAACATTAAGAATTAACAAAGTTAAAGATCTATAGAAAAGTTGAGTATAAACTAGTAAGGCCCATATTGTTTTGAAAAGTACTGATCTGAGCTGAGTAAGCACAGTACAGTACATAAGAAGACTAAATTCCGCATTGCATATTCTGATATTTTGAAAGATTTTTGAAAGTCTATTCACCCCTCCCCTCTAGACTTTCTTAGCTTACTCAATCTTAACTCAACTTTGGGACCAACAAGTGGTATCAGAGCAGTAGTTGTTTGGACTGCTGTTTCTTGATAACCTTACAGATCTTGAGGGATATCTTACTGATCTTGCTGTTATTTCTTGATATTTGTCACTATCTGAATACTTGAAATCTATCTGCTATACTTCTGATCCTATTTGTCTAAACAAACATGGATGACACTAATGTGAACAAGCTGCCCAAGTTCAAGATTGCAGATTATGACTACTGGAAGCTTAGGATGGAGGCCATCTTTAGCTCGACCCATGATCTAATGGTGTCTGTGGTGACTGAAGGACCAATTGTCATCATGGTGGAAAACACTGCTGTTCTGGATCCATCAAAACCAGTTGGAGCACTGGTCCCTAAACCAAGGTCAGAACTGACTTCGGAAGAAATGAAACAAAACAATTTGGACAGTCTTGCCAAGAACTACATTTTACATACCATACCAAATGAGTATCTTGGTAAAGTACTAAAATGTAAGACTGCAAAACAGATGTGGGACAAACTAGCTATTCTTTGTGAAGGTACTACACTGATCAAAGAAAGCAAGTTATCCACTGCTGTCCAAAGGTTTGAATCATTTAAGATGAAGCCAGGAGAATCAATTGATGAGTTGGATACTCGATTTACCAAAATTATGAATGATCTTGATGTATTAGGAAAGACTTATACTGACAGAGAAGTTAACCTGAGAATCTTGAAAGCCTTGGATGAAAGGTGGAAAATGGTCAAGATGATCATTAAAACCACACAAGACATTGATTCTTGGCCAGCAGAAACTATGTTCCAAACACTTAAGGCACATGAGTTTGAGTTAGATGAAGAAGATCCTATTACTGTGATTCATAAGGATAAGGATGCCTCTAAGGACATAGCCTTTAAAGCCTCTACCTCTAAGGGGTCTAGATCATCTAAGTCTAAGGCATCAAGCATAAAGGATGAACTAGATAGTTCTGATCTTAGTCTGAAAGATCAGATGAGCCTTATGATCAAAAGATTTGATAAACTGAATAAGAGGTATGGTAGGTACAAGAGATTCTATAAGGAAACCAAGGGTTCTAATAACAGGGACTCTTCTGTGAACAGAAGGGATCAAAACTCTTCTGAAAGAAGGGATGAGATCTCTAATGAGAACAGGAGAGATAGGAACTCATCTGAAAAGAGAGATAGAAAGTATTCTTATAAGAAAGACAGGAACTCAATTGACAAGCATGACAGGAACAGAAAGCATTCTCCTCCTAAAAGAACTTCTAACAATCCTGTTTGCTATAATTGTGATAAGCCAGGTCATTATGCTTATGAATGTCCTGATCTGAGTTCTGAAGATCGAGAAGAAAGGAAAGCCAGAAGAGATCGAAAATATGCCAAGGGTAAGAAGGCAATGATGGCCTACAATGACTCTGATTCGGAATCAGAAGAGTTACCATCGTCTTCATCTGACTACCCCTCTAGCAATGAAGATGAAGCCTTCATAGCAGATGATGGACTGGTAATGATGGCCAAAATAAATGATGAGGTATCATCTGCTAACTCATTTCAATCTTGTGACAATTCTGACACTGATGAAAGTGATGCTGCTGTTAGCAGTGTAGGAAGTAGTCTTCATCATTCCCAAGGAGTGACTGAAGAAGACCTTCTACAAGCTAACAAAGCATTCATTGAAATTAGTGATGAGAATATATCTTTAAAGCAAGAAATCATTAAGCTAAAAGAAGCTCAGTCAACAGTAGATCCTAATATAGCTGTCATAAATGCAAGACTATCAGAAGAGTTGTCCCAACTCCAAGAAAAGTATGCATCCATTGACAAACTATATCAGGGTATGCTTAAAACTCAAGCCAAAGAGACTAATGAATTCAATGATTTAAAGATTAAATGTGAAAAACTTGAAGAGAGCAATAGATTCTTAGAATCTGAAGTAGTGAGCCTAGATCGAAAGCTATCTGGGATGATTAACTCTACTAAGATTAATCAAACAATCTCAGACAGATATAGAGCTCCAAATGATAAAAGAGGAATAGGTACTGATCTACCTAGTCCATCTACTTCAGAATTTAAGAACACTAATGGAGCTAGTACAAGTTCTTTGCAACTAGATAAAGGAAAAGAACCTATGACTTATGATGATGATCCAAAACTCAAAGTACAGTCTAAATACATCCCTCCTACTACCAAGAATGGTAAAATGAAGAATGTATTAAGACCAGTACAGTCAAGACCATACCAGAAGAGTTATACTCCTCTGACCAGATCAGATCAGTCCTGGAATCAGAAGAGACAAACTCAGAACAGTAGGTCAAGACAAGCACAGGCAAGTTGGGAACAGCCTAGACCTCCTTTTATAAGGCAGTCTCAGCTGTATTCAACTAAACCTAGGAGATTTGTGCCTCATTATCATAACAAACCTGTTCTATATCCTCCTCCTTTATCCTATGATATCTATGGAGAGGAAAGACCAAAGAAAATTTATAAGCCTTATGGACCACATGCTTTTACACCATATTCAAACTATTACAGACATACTGATCTTACTGAAAAAGGGATAGAACCAAAGAAAGGCTATCTCAGAAAAATAGATCCTAAGTCTGCTGATAATTCTGAACTGGTTAATAAAGTACTGTTCTGTGACAAATTTGGAAGGAAACTGAAGAGGTCCCACTTATTCAAATCCTCAATGTTCATTTGGGTACCTCTCACTACTAACCCCCAAGGACCCCAATAAACTAGGGTACCTAAGTTATTAAGATCACTACTTTGCAGGATCGACTGGACTTATACAAGAAAGGTGGTTCAGTTGGTGAGACCTGGTACATAGACAGTGGGTGTTCACACCATATGACTGGTACCAAGGCCTTACTTACTGACTATCATGAGAAGGAAGGACCAAAAGTCATCTTTGGTGATAGCTTAATAGCAATCACAAAAGGATTTGGATTCATCAAGAATGGAGATGTTGAAATCCAAGATGTCTCCTATGTTGAAGGTTTGAAGTATAATTTGTTATCTGTATCTCAATTCTGTGACAGGGGATACAAGGTTCAGTTCAAAACCAGAAGATGTGAAATAATAGATAAAAGGACTCACAATGTTCTACTTGTTGGCACAAGACAAGGAAGTGTATACATTGTGAATTGGAATAGCTGTCCTAAGAATGCTTGTCTTATTACTAAGAGTCCTAAAGAAAACAGTTGGCTCTGGCATAAACGCCTCTGCCACCTGAACTTTAAGATAATCAACAAGATTGCAAGAGAACATCTTGTTGAGGGCATTCCTAATGAAATCTATTCCAAATCACAAGTATGTGATTCCTGTCAAAAAGGTAAACAGGTAAAGGTTTCATTTAAGTCCATTCCAACTCTTTCAACAAGCAGAGTCTTAGAACTCTTGCATATGGATCTTCATGGTCCTATCAATCCTCCTACATTGAATGGAAGAAGGTATACTCTAGTTGTTGTAGATGATTACTCTAAGTTTACTTGGGTAGTCTTTCTACACAAAAAGAGTGATACACAAACACTACTTCCAGATCTATTGAAGAGGTTGCAGGTTGAAAAAGGTCATCCCATTGTCAAGATTAGGAGTGACAAGGGGACTGAATTTATTAATTGTTACATCTCTGACTACTGTTCTAAGTCTGGCATACAGCATTTAACAAGTTCAGCCAGAACCCCTCAACAAAATGGTGTTGCAGAAAGGAGAAACAGAACACTAAAAGAAGCTTGCAGAGCCATGATTGCAGAATTCAACACACCTCAGAAATTTTGGGCAGAAGCTATTAACACAGCTTGCCACTCCCAAAATCGAAGTGCTCTTAATAAGGTGCATGGTAAAACACCTTATGAGGTATGGAAAGGCAGAAAACCAAGAGTTTCTTATTTTCATATCTTTGGATGTAAGTGTTTCATACATAACAATGGCAAAAGTAAATTAAATGCTTTTGATGCAAAAGCTGATGAAGGGATATTCTTAGGATACTCTTCTGTAAGCAAAGCATTTAGAGTATTTAATTACTCTACTCTATGTGTGGAAGAAACACCCCATGTTGTCTTTGATGAGAATGTGCAGGACTCTGCTGATCATCAGCTCAGTAAGAAAATTGACAAACTACAGCTTCAAATCAACAATGAAGATGATGATACAGGAATATATGAATCTGTACAAGCATATAATCCTTTCCTGAAAGTTCTAGATCAAGATTCTGATAAAGAAAAGGTAAAAGACAAAGGTGAGTCATCTAAAACTTCTGAAATACAAGAATTGAATGACTGCTCTCCTGTGAACAAATCTGCTGATATAAATGATACTGATCTGCATGATAATTTGCATGATGTAAATGATGATAGCATTTCTGTTAAGAATAGAAGGACATGGAAGTCTGCTCATTCTACTGATCTGATACTAGGTGATTCTAGTATAGGTGTTAAAACTAGAAAACAATTGTTTGATTCAAAGGAAGAACCTAGTAAGTCTTTATTTTGCTGGTGTTGTTTTCTATCATCTATTGAGCCTAAAACTGTGATTGAAGCTTTAAGTGATAGCAACTGGATTATAGCCATGCAGGAAGAACTTAATCAGTTCACTAGAAATGAAGTTTGGGAACTTGTTGATAGACCTAGTAATCATAATGTTGTAGGCACTAAGTGGATTTTCAAGAACAAAAGGGATGAAAATGATCTTGTAGTTAGAAACAAAGCTAGATTAGTTGCTCAGGGCTACTCTCAAGCTGAGGGTATTGATTATGATGAAACTTTTGCCCCTGTAGCTAGACTAGAAGCTATAAGATTGTTCCTTGCTTATGCTGCACATATGAAATTTACTGCGTATCAAATGGATGTGAAAAGTGCATTTTTGAATGGTATACTTGCTGAAGAAGTTTATGTGGAACAACCACCTGGTTTTGAAGTGAATAGTCACCAAGTATACAGGTTAAAGAAAGCACTCTATGGATTGAAACAAGCTCCAAGAGCATGGTATGATACTCTTTCTCTATTCTTACTTGAAAATGGTTTTACAAAAGGCAAAGTTGATAGAACTTTGTTTAGAAGACAAGAAGGTAATGATATATTACTTGTTCAAATTTATGTGGATGATATTATCTTTGGATCACCCAACAAAACCTTGAGTGAAAGCTTTTCTACACTCATGCAAAGTAAATTTGAAATGTCTATGATGGGAGAAATGACATATTTTCTTGGTCTTCAAGTAAAACAAACTTCAGAAGGTATCTTTATAAATCAAGCAAAGTACACTAAGAATTTGCTAGATAAATTTGGTATTAAAACCTGTAAGACAGTTGGTGTGCCCATGCAACCTACATACAGAATGGATCCTGATGAAGGGGGTAAGTCTTCTGACCAACCTCACTATCGTGCTTTAATTGGCTCTCTACTCTATCTAACTGCCAGCAGACCTGATATTGCTTTTTCTGTTGGAGTATGTGCAAGATTTCAAGCAAACCCCAAGGAAAGTCATCTGGAAGCTGCTAAAAGGATATTGAAATATCTAAAGGGGACCATTAATCGAGGATTATGGTATCCTGCAGATGATGATATATCTTTAAGTGGTTATTCAGACTCGGACTTTGGAGGTTGCAAAATAGATAGAAAATCTACTTCAGGTTCATGTCAATTCTTAGGAACTAAGCTCATTTCATGGTTTTCAAAGAAACAAACAAGTGTGGCAACTTCTACTACTGAAGCAGAATATATGGCTGCAGGTAGTTGTTGTAGTCAGCTTCTTTGGCTAATACAACAACTCAGAGACTACAATGTTGTAGAATCTAATGTACCCATATATTGTGACAGTAATAGTGCCATTGCCATCACTCAAAATCCCGTTTTACATACTAGATGCAAACATGTTGACATTAGGCATCATTTTATTAGGGATCATGTTGAAAAGAAGAATATTAGAATGGAAAAGATTCATACTGATATTCAAAGAGCTGACATTTTTACAAAACCATTGGCTGAAGTGAGATTCAGAGAATTGTGCATTAGTTTAGGATTGATAGATATGGATTCTGTTTGTATATAGAACTGTGCTAACATTTCAGGTACAGATCTTATACCAAGAAGGACATGAAGCATAAATTAAGAGCAGTACATCAAAACTCAACATTCAGAAGAGACAACCCTATGTCAGATCACTAAAACAGGTAACAAGGTTACTAAAGTGACCTTCATCCCAATGAGGAAGCTGGTAAAGCTGAGGGACACTGAGAACATACATTAAGGGGGAATCTGTGATTTCTTAAAGATCCTTTTGTTGACTCAGATCACTAAGTCACTTTAGCATAAACCTTGATGTGATCATTAAATTAAACATATTGTTACTAATCTATACTGTTTTACACTTATATCTCATGAACTAACACTTCTACCAAGGTGAAACAGGCACAGAAGAGGAATTCTCCATTGAAGGGGGAACTGTTCTGATTACAGATTTGAAAAGTCTACTAATCTGATCTGATTACAGAACATAGCAGTCTACAGAT
This sequence comes from Galeopsis tetrahit, assembly GCA_963675135.1. NCBI lineage: Eukaryota > Viridiplantae > Streptophyta > Magnoliopsida > Lamiales > Lamiaceae > Galeopsis > Galeopsis tetrahit. Next base: position 41,391,427 of record OY776122.1, read on the forward strand.
ATATTCTGATTAATAAATTGACTTGTCTACAGAACTGTACTGATTACAAAGTTTCTTTGTCTACAGTACTGATCTGATTACAAATCAGTTATTCTACAGAACTAATCTGATTACTGACTAATCTGTCTACAGAAAGATTTGTTTACTACTAATCTGTTTACAAGAAATCTACTGATCTGACACAGTACTGATCTGAGGATCACTGTGCTGATATCAAAAAGGTGAAATCAGGAAATTTGGGTACTGATCTGATGATTACTGTGCTGACCCATCTACTGATCTGAGATCTACTATGCTGATTCATCTACTGATCTGATTTCTAAAAAGGTTACTCAGCTGATCACATTACTCAGCTGATCCAGATAAGTAAAATTTTCTTTATATACTAGTAAGAAAATGAAGAGAAATAGTTTTGGAAACTACTGTGCTGATTTGCATCAGAACAGTCTTTTGGTTTAGAATTTTCTAAGTCAAAAATTGTTCAAATTTTTAGATTACTAATAGAGAAGATTTGTACACTCCTCTATTTCTAACCTAAAAATTGTGGTGTATTTATCAAACACAAGTTGGCTCCAAAAATTAAAAGATGGTACTAGAATGTGAACAGTTATTGTTTAACTCGAATTTCGAGACTTAATCCCAACCATTCTTTGTGATAATCTAATTCAATCCTAGCCCTATATTGGTTTTGAATTTGACAAAAACGATCACTCTTCATCGTCTTCGTTCTTACGAGTTCATTTCTGGAAATTTCTTAACTTCATAACTTCTGAAAAATCTGATTTCTACAAAATTCTCAAATGGCAACCATTAATATTATCAATGAAGCTAACGAAGTTGCAGGAACATTCGATTCGAATTTCTGGATTCGCAAAAAGGGCATTTTTGTGGAAAATGCTGTATATTTCAATGGCCGACACAGTGCTGAAAATCAAGCCATTCTGACTATGTGCGAAGAGTGTGGGCTAAGGAAATTTCTGGAATCATCTCCCATGAATGTCTACGAACCAGAAGCAATGGAATTTTATTTGCAACTCCAAGGTGATAAAGATGGTGTCCACTCCATGCTTTCTGGGCACAAGGTCACTATTACTAGGGAAATCCTAGAAGTGATGTTGGATTTACCACAAGGCCCGGTGGATATTTTGACTTACAAAGCTGGAGAGGAAAAGGAATGTGTAGGAAGGTGGTCAGGTGTTGAAACAGAGACATTGACTAATTTGAAGAAGGATGTTCTTCCTACTGGTCTGCAGTTTTTGATGGACATAGCTGGAAAATGCTTGTTAGGGCAACATCATAGCCAGGATGCCTTATCAAGTTTCAAGATTAGAATTATGGCTGCAATCATCGACAGAGTTCAAGGTGATTGGCAAGGATTCTTCTTGGAAAGGCTGCTGACTGAAAAAGACAAAGTTTTGTTCGATGAGGATACCATGGAATTTTCGATTAAATCGAAATTAGGGTTTGGAAGCAAGCTGAGTTTCTTGCTACCTCAGCTGGTTAAAAAGCCATATTGGAGTAATCCCAAGAAATTCCATCATGGGAAATTTTTGATGAAGAAGGAGTCTGTTCAGTTTGAACAAGAAAACCCTTTGGAACAACCTCAAGAGCCTGAAGCACAAGAGTTTGGAGCTTCAATGTACCAATCTGAGGACAATCAACCTGAAGTTAGGTCGAAGGCAAGGCATGATCCGAGCAGTATTAGACCAAGGAGAGGAAGGTCTGCTACAGCTGCCTCAGAGCCAACAGTTAGATTTGTTGAAACTGTGGTACAATCAAGCTCAGATGAGCAAGAGGTTAGTGTTCCTAGTCCTATTGCTGTTCATAAAAGGACTAAGACAAGGAGTGCTAGGAGGAAATTGATTGTTGTCTCCCCTACCCCTTCAAACTCTGAACCAAGCCAAACTGAAACCCAAAACCCTCAACCTTCATGTTCTGGAAGATCAGATCACTATTTTTCTGAGACTCAGAACACTCCCCATTCATCCCCTCAGAACACTAACTTTGATCCCACTCCAATTTCTAGTCCTCAACATCAAACTTCACATCAACCTTCACCACATCAATCCCCAACACAGGTTCATGCTCACTCTACTGAACATGAATTTGAACCTTCTACTGAACCAATTGACATTTCATCATCCCCTGAACCTGAATTTATTGCTCCTAAACCTGCTGATTTGATGGAGTACACTATCTGTGATAAAGAGGATAGAATCAGGATAGATTTGAGGATAGCCTTGTTGAAGCAATTTCCTGGATTAGATGAGAGCTCAGTTGAGTTTGAGAAACTCCTTAGGATTGGCACATGGGTGTATCTTAAGAGGAGTACTTTGAAGGAGAATTTAGCTATCATGGAAGGTATGGGAGGTGCTTCAATCTTTGATGATTGGGAAGCAGAGCAGATGCAAGCGGCTGGTGTTAACTCTTTTCTTGAGTTAGTCACTCCAGAATTTGTTGTACTTCTTGTTGAAAGATTAACAGGAATCAAGTACACTGTGGAAAAGATTGCAACTCCTAATTCTGATGAAGATTTGTTTAGTGAAGAGAAAGGTGTTGATGAAGCTGAGAATGCTGCTGAACAAGCCTTTATGGAAATTGATGAGGATGTTGACAATGCAACAGAGGTGTTTGAGAACACTGTTGTGATTGAAGAAACAGAAGTTGTTGAAAATCAAGCTTTGGATGCTGAAGAGATGGAAAGCATTCCAATTCACTCTGCTGATCCTATTATTCTTGAAGATGTGCAAGAACAGATCAGAACAGATCCTATTGAAAAGGAATCTGAAAATTCAGACTTTGAGATGTTGAAAAAGCAGAATGCAGAACTTCAAGCAAAGTTGGAAGATGTTGTAAAGATGTTCCAAGAAGCTACTGAGAGAATGAATAAGATGACTTCTGAACACTCTTATGAAAAGGTCATGGAGCATACAATGTCCAAAATTTTTGATCTTCATAGAGTACAAGAGAAGAACCTGTCTCAAGTGTTGCATAAGAAGCTGGAGCAACACATATCTTCCTTGAAAGAGTGGCATGATGAAGCCAAAAAGGGGGAAGACAAGACAAGGGAAGTGATGGAACAAACTCAGTCACAACAAGCTCAGTTGGTTGTGAGTCAGGATGAGTTAAAAGCTGAAATTGCTATTCTGAATGAAAAACTGAAACAAAGGAAGCAACAAAAACAGCTAGGTCAAGAAACTGTTGAGAAAGGACCTGATATTGCTGGAAGTTCTAGTCAGAAGAAGAGAAAGTTAGTCTTGTCTGATGAAGAACAACAAGAAGAAGAAGCTGGAAGAATTACCAGATCAAAAAGCAAGATGAAAGTTGTTATTTCAAGTGAAGAAGCAAAGTTGAAAAAGAAGAAAGAAAAGGATGTCAAGTTCTTGAAAACAAGATTTGATAATCGAGTTACAGCTTTGAAGAGAAAGATGAATGTTCAAAAGAAAGCTGAAGGAAAAGAGTTTGATAAGGATTTTCAAGATGAAAACTTTGTGGATTTCATTGTTTTGACAGAACATATGGAATACTGGAAGAATTTGAAGAAGAAGTGGCAGATTGCAAACTTCATTGTGAAGAAGTTTGGTCATCATTCGAGCAAGGAAGCAGAATTTATTGATTTTGAAGAATTCATGCTGAATATTGATCAAGAGTTCTGGGAAGACATAGCACAGGTTGCTAATCGAGCTGGAACAAAGATTTTGTGTCCTGAAGAACCTAATTGGGAACCTCCAAGACTGGAAAATGGAGAACCTGATTACAAAGAGATCAACAACATTATTGCTGAGATTATTAAAGAAGAAGGAATATCTGATCATCAACATATGATGGATATCAAAGCAAGGATGTATGTGGCATTCAGAATCTGAAGATACAGAATGAAGATGAAGGACAAGCTCAGAAGATAACATTTCTATCCTTAATCTTTATTTCTATATTTTGTTTTTTTTGCATATTTTGTTAGTATGTGTAATATGTGAAATTTCTGATTTGATTGTGAATATGATATGATTTCTGAATTGATGAACTGTTATGATTGACTACATACTTAACTACTGATTTATTAACATTTAAGTAGTTTTGGCTTCATCAAAAAGGGGGAAATTGTTGGGATATGAATCCTTGAAACAATGTTCTAGTTGATGAAAGTATGTTTTGATGGCCAAAAGCAACTTAAAGTTAGTGATATATGTGGTTCTAAGTCATCTTAACTAAGTCATTTGAATCTAAGCTTACTAATCTGATGAGAAACTTAAATTGAGATTACTGATCTTAATGCTAACTGAAATAAGTTTACTGATCTTATTGAGTAATATTAAGAATAAGTTTACTGATCTTAACTGAGTCATATGGAATAAGATTACTGATCTGAGTATGGAAACTGAGAATAATTTTAGTGATCTTATATGAGATATTTGAAATCTGAGTTACTGATCTGATATATTTACTGATCTTATATGCTTACTGGTCTTATATGTAAGTTACTGATCTTAAGTGTTTACTGATCTTAGTATTTACTGATCTTATATGAAAGTTATTGAACTTACATGAGTTACTGATCTTATTGGTTACTGATCTGATATATGAACTGTTAGGAACTAAGCTGATGTTTTGTATTGTATAGACAGCTTATAGTGTAGGACTTAAATATACTCATCTGTATATAGTTCAGTTGATGTATAGATAGGTTTTATATTTGTAAGTTTGTATTTTATTGTATTCAGCAGTGTAAAGTTCAGAACAGTAGATTAGGAATAGATTAGAAGAAGATCAGAAGACTAATGAAGACTCAGAGGACTACTTCAGAATAAGAAGACTTCAAAGAAGAATTGAAGAAGAGCTGAGAAGAAATCTGAAGAAGTTTTGAAAGGTTTTAAGTTACTGTGCTGACTGACTCAGCAGAGTAAAAATCCGAAGAGTAAAAATCAGAACAGTAAGTTACTGTGCTGATTTGGTGAAATTGAAGAATAAGTTTGGAAAGCTTATTTAAAGAGTAACTAAAGATTTATTTGAAGATATGCTGACTTGGAAGTTGAAGGAAGTTACAAAGTCGGTTACAAGAAGAAGTTACAAAAACAGTTTTAGAGTTAGTTGAGAGTTAGTTTACAAACTGCTAACTGTCATACTAAGTTCTATAAATACTGTGTGATCTCCTACTGCTAAGACTACTGATCATAAAGCATTTATAAGCAATCTAAGTCTACATAGCACAAGAAGAACTCACAGAGTTGAAGGAGATTGAAGAAGAAGAGAAGAGCCACTGAATTGAAGAGAAGAATCAAAGGCTATTCAAAGAGAAGTTTTACTTTTCAAGTTTAAGTTTGTATGTTGTAAAACAAGTGTGCTAGTTACTTGTAGAATTACTAGTAGATCGAAGATATACCTGGTGGTATAATCGATAAGATCAAAGTCTTAATCTTGGGACTTTAAGCCACAAGAAGCTCAAGAAGAGTAATAAAACTTCACAACTGGAGTTGTGAGAGTGGATGTAGACATTTGTCGAACCACTATAAAATTATGTGTTCTTTACATTTTCTGTTTGATATTTGTTTGAATTGTTTAGCTAAGAACATTAAGAATTAACAAAGATAAAGATCTATAGAAAAGTTGAGTATAAACTAGTAAGGCCCATATTGTTTTGAAAAGTACTGATCTGAGCTGAGTAAGCACAGTACAGTACATAAGAAGACTAAATTCCGCATTGCATATTCTGATATTTTGAAAGATTTTTGAAAGTCTATTCACCCCTCCCCTCTAGACTTTCTTAGCTTACTCAATCTTAACTCAACTTTGGGACCAACATCAATAAACGGTCTCGGAAAACCCATTCTGATCAGCTGATTCTCCAGAAAACTCCATTCGATCCGGTTGTATGCTTTGCTCATATATAATTTCATAGCCGCATAACCAGTCTTGCTCTTATTGTTTCTGAGTCAATGCATGCATTCATATCCAATAAGGATGTTATCTGAAATTTGTCGATTTTTAACAAAAGCACTCTGGTGCTCGTCAATCACATCAGGTAAATGTTGTTAAAGCTTAAATGTCTTAACATTCACAACAACATCTAAAATTCGATCATTTTAATTTCTCTAAGTCTTTTATCCATATGTTACATTAAATGTTGTTCTGAATGTTATAACATGCAGGTTGACGATCTAGAAGATTCTACAAGAGCCTAGAACCTGGAAGATTCTAAAACTAAGGAGAACGTCCTAGATCATGTGGTTGCTGCCTAAAACATATTAGAATGACCTAGAAGCTTACAGAATGATCTAGAGAAGTTATGGAGTTTTGAGATCCATGTAGGATCTCATATGGAATGCTCTAGATTGCATATCCACGCCTATAAAAAGTCAAGAAGTCTTCATTATTCAGCATGTACTGGTCGAGTAATATACTAAATCGAGTGTTCATCCCTGTTAGAAATTATGGTCATTAGCTACATCTTTTAGATTGTGTCGAAGTATACTAACTTCCCGTGCAACTGGATATTTTTCTATTGGTGTGCTATCGCCGACCCCCAAAAATAATTTCTTAACTAACCCACTAATATAGTAAGGCAAGTAAGGTCGATCCCACATAGAACGGTGTAATTTAATTTAATGATTCGTGTAGAAAGCAATTAAAACATTGGGAATTTTTTGATTGATTAACTAATTAACTACTAAGAAGCAGGAAATAATTAATTTCAATATAAAATTAACGAGACTCAAATAGTGAGAATGTTAGCCCGCAGATAGTTTTCTCTTAATTAATTCTACCAATTTAATCAATGAATTCGGTAATCCTAGTCTAATCTCGAATCTTATCCCTAAGCCAGTGGTACGACCAAACTAACGCGAATTGTTTCTTATGTTTAATTAATCAGAAAGTACGACCCCCAATTAATATATTCCGACGAATAACCCTAAAACATGTACCTAAGGTTCAACTCGAAGAACGAATTCAAGATCTAAAACAATAGGATAAACTAAACTATGAATACGAGGTGCTCGTTTCATACAACCTAAACGTTATTATTCCCTTAGGTGTTCTGCCTTAGTTGCAACAATTCCCACAATTTTATAACAATTACGGAATAGTTAGAATCGAAATAGGAATAGAATTGGGTGATCAAGCTATTAAACTCCTAAATCAAAACATACATATCAATTAAACAAAAATAATAACAAAATCAAGACGAGAATTGAGATAAACCGAAAATCATATAATTAAAAGGCATAATCAAAATAAAGTTCCACATCCTCGGAATAGAATAAAGAAATTATAAGCTACTCATAATAAACTAAACAACACAAATAAACAAGGAATTCATGTTCTTCCAATTATCTAATAATAAGAAAAATAAGTAAAATTAAAAATATCAAAACAAACCTATAACCACATGCCTTCACTCCTCTCCTGATGCCCATGAAGAATTGATGTTTCCCCGCCAAAAAAAAAAAAACCAAAATATGCAGCGTTGATTCTTTCAACCCCAATCTGGCGGCTGTAGTGTGTGTGACCTCTAGGAAAAAAGCATTCACCCTTCAAAACAATTTGGCGCCGGTAGATTGAGAACACTCACCCCTCCCTCCAAATTTATCTTGGATAAATGCACCCCCTCTCATATAGTGCTAAATACTATTTTATTCCTAAAATGCATTTACTAAACACACCCTACACTAAATTCCTAATTTATGTTAATCCCTAACAAGTATCAATACTGGACAAAGTATAGAGGGGGTGGAGGTGAATAAACTTTACTCCGTATTATTTAAAAACAGTTGCGTGCTAATCAGATGAGGTGATAGAAGAGTTATATACTCTGGTTGCCTAATGTAAATAAATATGATCTGATATTAAGAGCGCGAGTGTAGAACAACAAGGATAGATAACTAACGGGAGAATTACACTATAGACCATTTCACCCTAAGTTTTTGTAAATCAAGGAAAATTTATTTGCTATTACATATCAAGCCAAAATCCAACTTAAATGTACAATTATACCCTTATGTTATAATTAATTTTAAATTTCAAATTATGCAGTTATCCTCGAAATTTGTGCGAGTTAATTAAGTTTTCAAATTTAAAACTATCATTCCTAATCTACCAACTTCAGTTTTCAAATTTAAAACTATCATTCCTAATCTACCAACTTCAAGAATATCGGTGCATATGAATTCCTCGAAACATTCCTAATCTATCGACTTCAAAATAAAAATGGATTTCGAATCTTAAAAAATTAATTTCAGCAAAATTAGTATTATAAAGTCAACTATTAAAAACAAAATCGGTAAAAATATTTCTAAAATTCTGCTCATTTATAACTTTCCAAAATTTAAAAAAATTATTAATCTCCCAATTCGATTCCCATAAATATGTTGCATATTCTCATTGACATGCAAAAAAATGTTGCATATGCAAAAATATGTTGCATACTACTTTTATAAATATATTTAATTTATTATATTTGAAAATGTCAATATGTCAAAGATATTATGACTATTTAACACTATTTGAAAAGAATATATTAAGCGCATATATTTTGATATATGCATAAAGTAGTGCATACATTAAATGCATATATAATATATGCGTACATATAATTATATATGTTGTATATATAATTACATTTAAAACAATATGCATAAAATAAAGACTCCAACAACAATTGATCAATCAAATATTCAATACTCATTCCTCAATCTACTAGCCAAATCACACATGGTTATTTCTTCTTTTCACTCCTAAGTCGACCTCCATTTGTATTCCCTCCTCTTCCTTCTTTGGTTCCGCTAATCTCCTTTTCGGTTGTTTTCTCAGCCCATAGGTAAATTGGATAGCTATTAAACTCAGGAAGCTTCTTTACGAGGTCCTTGATTCTTCTCTTCTCAACGTATTCCAACTGCATATTCCATCATTCATAAACATTAATAACACAACCACTTATATTTGAATAAACAAAAAAAAAAAAAAAAAAACAGATGATCTAGAATTAGAATAAAACTACTGAATCCATCTACATTTAGCAAGCTACTGCTCTTGAACAACTTACAAACATTTCATAATACCTTGATTTTAAGTCCACTCAAGTGATGTAACTTATCTCCTACTCGACTTTTCCAGGCCTTCTAGTGTAAAAACAACAATTTCTAGTTGTTAGGAACACAAACAGATGGAATTCACCAAACTAGTGTTAAAATGCCAAAAATGACACACATTCAAATATCCCATCAGTGATCAGTGATTGTATAAGCATTTGTGGTATATGTGAAGCAGATCATACTTTCATACCCATTCTGACTCCACTGCAAAACAACATACATACTCCCAAATCAAGAGGGACATTCCCACTAGAAATTGACCACACAAGGAGCATTTCTTAACAAATTTACAATCAATTCCATAGCAGATTAAATACAATGAAGATTCAAGAGGGACATTCTCAATGCTCCCACTATTTATGAGCTTGTTTTTCTAACCCAATTGATCTGTATAACAATCCAAAACCTTGAACCTAATTAAATTTTCAAATCCCAAAAAAGGCACCACAATCACAACGAAATTTTCATCAAAGAAGCTTCTCAACTAAGCAATAAATAGAAAATGGAAAGAATCCATGAATCTTCACCTGATCTTTAATCTTTAATCTTCACACCACAAAAAATCTTCACCTTGATCTTTAATCTCCTCCTCACCGTGGATGATCTCCTCGAACCCGTACGGCTGCTCCGGCGACCTTGCCACCGTTTTCTTCTTCTCCGGTGCAATCTCATAAATTCCACCGGCAAGAAACAGAACCAGGTTCATTAAATCTGGAGAAATCCCATGATTGATCACTTCAAAACATCCCACTTAAATTTTAAAACACAGAATTACATATCTTGAACAGATCGACGACGTCGTATTCGAGTGGATTTGGCTGAACCTTGGACAAAATTACATAGCTTGTTGGTGAAACAATGGCATATCGTGACGGATCTGGCCGAACCTTGGACAGATCGACGCCGTCGTGGTCGAGTTGTTGACAACAAATAAAGACCGCGGCGGTGGATCTTTAACAGATGTGATGGATGCTCTTTTGATTCGATTGTATACAAACCCGATTCTGGATTGCGGGGAGCGTTTAAGGAGCCGGTGAGGCGGGCTATTGCGGCGATGGCTAGGCTGTAACATGGTGGTGTCGGGACCGGTTGCGCCGCCGTGAGGTGTAGGGTTTTGAATCTGAAGGGAGATGAGTTTTAAAATGAGAAATGATGTGATAGAGATTGAAACGGATTCTCATAATATGAGAGTATATTATTGAATTTAATTGTTGATTCTTTTAATATATTGATTTGAGGGTATATTAGGAATGTCAAATATGGATTTGTCTTAATTTGTAATATCAATAATTTTTGTCTTGAATTAAAAGATGGGCTAGGATCTTGGTCTATAATGTCAATAAACTCGATAACTAACCTATTGATTGCTTGATAGCGGATCCATTGGACAACTATCTACTCAACTGTTAGTGCAAAATTGTGTATGCCCTAAATATTTAGACTCTTTTAAACCTTTATCAAAGAATGTGAAATAAAATGAAATAACACATTAATTATTTTTTAATATAACACATGTCAATCATTAATATAATAAAATAAAATGTGAAATATTAAAACTAGAATAAAAATATAATGGAATAAAATGTGAAATACAAAAATAATATAGAACAAAAAGTGATTTCACTCCGTTTGATATGGGTTAAGCAACGATTTCATTAATCATGCATTCCCTCAATTTAAGCTCGATCCTAGCGCCATTGATACTAATGTCGCAGCATTCACATCTTTCCATCTGTCAATATAATGACCATATTAAATTTAAATTATACAATAATCACTTACCTACGTACAAAAGTTTTACGCAATATTATATTCAAAAATAAAATTATATCGTAAAAATTTCTTGCCAAACTAAAAGTGTATTCTTAGTTCAAATTATCCATAACCCAATTGATCAATTTTGAAAAACGCCCTACAAACTTTTTTTTTCATTAATCTTCAATATCTTTTGTACTACCCCAAAATTTAAATTCTAAATTCACCAGTGAGGTAATTAAACACATAATACTATTAAGGTCGAATTGACAAATGAAGGTAATATATTAGAAGAAAAATAAAAAAATATAGAGCCATAAATTTACAAATCGAACTCGAGATTAGAGCGTAGTTAAAACCTTCTCAAAAAAATTCTCCTAAAAAACTATTAAGATCGAATTAGATTTATATATATATAATTTAGAATATTGCACAAGAGACTAACTAATTCGGACTAGCTAGCAAATAAAAACTAATAATTTTATTTTAATTTATTGATTTGCTATTGCTAAGTTACCATATTTTTAAACATTTATTTTATTTTACAAGAAAATGTGGATTTATTTTCAATAAGGATGGGGCAATTTGCACATAATTTTTTTTGCCACATAAACAACCAGTTAGTGAATCCCTTCGAATATGTCACTACAAAAAATTGCTGAAATTGCGAGGGATTTTAGTGAGGGGTTCAAATCCCTCGCTAAATAGTGAGGGATTTAGTGAGGGAAAACAATGTCTAGAAATATTACGGGGAAACAAACAACTCTCGTTAATTTACCGAGGGATTACAAAAACCCTCGCAAAATAGCGAGGGTATTGAGAACCCTAGGTAATTACCGAGGGAATTAGCGAGCATTATAACTGTTGGGAAATGGCGAGGACAAGTGCCTCGGTAAGTGGCCAAATCATTTAAAATTGGCAAGGGCTTGTGGGCCCTCGCAAAATGGAAATTAAATACAATTGTACTCCTTCACTTTTAACTAAAAACAATTAATACTTAATTAGTTAACAAATTAATTAAGATATTAAAATATTATACTGTAATTTACTATTTAAATGTTAGAATTATTTTTTATAGGATGGAATTATATATATAAATATTAATTATAATAATTGTATAAAAAATTTAATGTTGTGTATCGTAATTTTAATTGAAGTTGAGAATGATTTTATTTTTAATGTTGTATGATGTAATTTTATTTAAAGTTGAGAATGATTTTATTTTTTCGTGGTGTATAATTTTAATTGAAGTTTTAATTATGTTGTATGTGTACAACTTGTTCAATTAATTTTATTTAATAATTATTTGATTTATTAATTGGTTCGTAAACACAAATTTAATAAATGTAATTAATATGTATGTTTTTTTGTTAAAAAAAATATTTAAGCATAATTATTGGTATGCTATAATTATGGGTTGACAATTTTTAAACAAATTAAATAAATAAATAAATTTAAGAACAAAAACTTGAAAGTATATAATATATATTAATTGTATTCAAAATATAACGAAGAATGCTCCTACCTAAAATGGCATCCACGGGCACACACAAACCTGATTGTCACAGGTTCGATTCTGAGCTCTGCGGAATTAAATATGCTAATGGCCCAAGTTCAAATTCAATATAAGTTCATTTTGCAATATTTTTAACACAGATTTGCGAGGGATAAAATCCCTATCTATCTAGTGAGGGATTCTACTAGGGTTATAATTTTAAAAAATATAGATTTGCCGAGGGATTAAACCCTCGCTATTTGCCCGAGGGCTTAAATCCTTCGGTAATTTCCCGAGGAGGGTTTTAACTAGGGCCCGAGGAGGGTTTTAACTAGGGCTGGATTCCCTCACTAAATCCCTCATCATCTTGTTTAGTGTGGGTTTTTTCCTCACTAAATCCCTTGTAATTTCAACCATTTTTTGTTGTGTGTTATAATTTCGCGGTAATTTACCGAGGAGGTTTTAACTAGGGCTGGATTCCCTCACTAAATCCCTCATCATCTTGTTTAGTGTGGGTTTTTTCCTCACTAAATCTCTTGCAATTTCAACCATTTTTTGTTGTGTGTTATAATTTCGTGGTAATTTACCGAGGAGGTTTTAACTAGGGCTGGATTCCCTCACTAAATCCCTCATCATCTTGTTTAGTGTGGATTTTTTCCTCACTAAATCCCTTGCAATTTCAACCATTTTTTGTTGTGTGTTATAATTTCGGGAGTTACTGTGAATTGCATGGTACAATTAAATTATAATTTTAACTTTATTTTAATATATTGGATAAAAAATTTAATTAAATAATTAAAATTCAATTAAATACAAAAATTTGGTATTTATTTATATATTGTAAATTTGAACGGTGACATTCAATTTGCAGTGAAAATTGAACTCCTTTCACCCCGTGATTCCTTGGACGTCCCAAAAGTACTTGGACACTTCTAGTATGGAATAATCATAAAATTAATATTCTCATAATATCATTTTATTTTTAAAATTGTCACTCATTTTTTGTCAGCATATTTTCCTATATCCCACCAAATTCCCTTTACATCTAACTAAATCTCATTTACTTCTTATTAAATCACCGCTAAAATACCACTCTTCTATTTTATCCCACACACCACAAAATTTAATTTTCTTAAAAAGTGTACTGATTAATTTGTGCAAGTCATTAAGGGGATGTTTGTTTTGGGATTTTGAAATCCGGATTTTAAAATCTAGTGAATTTCAAAATCCTAATGTTTTTTATGTTTTGTGTTTGTTTTGGAATTTATGTAGGGTAGGATTTAACTTTATAGTATAAAATTATAGATTCTATAGGTATTTATATAAGGTTTGTAGGTAGGTATTTATAGAGTTGACTTTTATAGGATTATAGGGTGGGATTTTGAAATTTTAAATCAAAATCTCAAACTGTAACGGAGTGGAGTTTTGAAATCCCAAATCCGAATTTACCATCCCAAAACAAACATCCCCTCAGAGTTGAGGGAGTATGAAATGTAATTCTTCACATAAATTTTCACCCTTACCATATGTCTCATATTAATTAACACACCAAAAAAAAAAAACATATTTATAACCTTCACCCTAAAAGATATACACACATTTACTTATAAAGTGACTCTCCTGTACACTCGAGTGTACATACATTCGAGTGTCAAGTCAACTATTTTTTTTTATATCCTATTTTTATATTTATTTTTATTTTTATAAATATTTTTTTAATTATAAAAGTGTAAATAGTAATTACCAAAAAATGTAACATTAATAATATATAAAAAGTGTAAATAGTAACTAATAAAATGTGTAAAATTAATACTCCCTCCGTCCAATTTTATTATGCCCACTTCTTCGGACACGGATTTTAATGAATATTGATTAGTTTATTTATAAAGTAGATAAGTTGAGGGTATGATAGGGTATTGTGGGCTCCATTTGTAAATAAATGATTGTTTATGAATAAAGTGAATGGCAAAGTAGGTAAATAAGTGATGGTAGAATGGTGGAGATAAAGTAGTATAAATAATATTGTTTCAAAAAAGGGTATGGGCATAATAAAATTGGACAACCAAAAAAGGAAAGTGGGAATAATGAAATTGGACGGAGGGAGTAATAAATAAAAAGTGCAAATAGTAACGAATAAAAGATGTAACATTAATAACCAACAAAAACATGTGATAATATTTTTCAGTTACAATTTATAGCAATTGTCATTAATATTATGTGGTCGTTTTTATCAAATTGTTCGATTAAAAATAAAAATAAAGGTAAAAATAAAATAAAATAAAATAAAATGGGGAATAAATTCAAATCGTGTAAGTCAACCTTATAAAAATGTCCATTTACTATCTAAGTTGTTGACATACTCAATAATAAATAGTTTTCTTACTCTTTTCAGTTATAGTGACTTGCACTTTTTAGTAATATTTGTTACACTTTTCATCTATAATGACTTACACTTTTCATTAATATTGTGTAATATTGTGTTGCACTTTTCAGTTATAGAAACTTACACTTTTTAGTTATAGTGACTTATACTTTTTAGTAATATTGTGTTGCACTTTTCAGTTATAGTGACTTATATTTTTTAGTAATATTGTGTTGCACTTTTCAGTTATAATGACTTACATTTTTCCTTAATATTGTGTTGCATTTTTCAGTTATACTGACTTGTACTCTTTAATAATATTGTGTTGCACTTTTTAGTTATATTGACTTACACTTTTCATTATTATTGTGGTGCACTTTTTAATAAAAATTGTGTTACACTTTTTAGTAATATTATATTACACTTTTTAGTTATATTGACTTACACTTTTCATTAATATTGTGTTGAACTTTCCAGTTTTACTGACTTGCACGTTTCAGAAAATATTGCGTTTCACTTTTTAGTTATACTGACTTATTTTTTTAGTAAATATTGTATTGAACTTTTCTGTTTTATCGACATATATTTTTTAGTAATATTGTGTTGCACTTTTTACTGAATAAAAAATTTCCTTATTTTTACTCTAAAAAGTAGATAGTGGAACTTAAATTTTGTTTTATTATTTTATTATATACCATTAATAAAATTATATATTTAACGAATATGACAACCGTCTAAATAAAGAAGGTATATATTTTTAAGTTCAAATTCAAATTGTTTTGGTAAGGTAAAATTCAAATTTGTACTTTTGAAATCCAATCCTTCATCTAGTTTGAGATTTTGGAATTAGGATTTTAAAATTATACCGTAATAACCTATAAATTTTATAAAAGTCAATCCTATAAATACCTTTAAAGTCTATACAAATACATACAAATTCTATAATATAAAGTAAATTTTACTCTACTTAAATTTCAAAACAAACACAAATCATATAAATCATTAGAATTTTAAAATCCATTAGATTTTGAAATCCGTATTTTAAAATCTCGAAACGCTGTATTTAGATGAGGGGATTTGATTTGAGTAGGCATTTCAAATGAAAAGATTTAAAAATACATGAATTTATTCAAGTGAAGATTTAAAATTATCTCAATTTTAACTAAAAAAAGATTGGACTGAAATCTATGTATTTAAAATCCATCAATTTACTTTTTAATCCAAACAAGTGGAATAGATTTGAATTATGAATTTAAAATCTATAGACCTAAATCTCTCCGTTCAAATGGAATTCAGGTGCACCCTAGCTTGTGTAGAAAAAAAATGTGCGCATATAATTAAATTATTAACACTTTATTTTACCATTCAATTCTCTTATGGGATTTTCTTAGGATAGTTTTTGTGTCGTCTGGACTATTAATAGTTCGGATGTCAAATTGTATCGCTATGTGTCGCTCTAACTTGATACATGTTGCCTTTTTTTTAATATTTTAAAATAATTATTTAAATTTTATTTTATTATTTACTATTTTATCCTTCATTAAAATTAATAATAATAATAATATTTAAATTAAAAGAATGTAATATTAGATTTATTTTAACAGAATTAGATTATTATTTTATTTATATTTTATCTACTGATCATTTAATTAGTTCACCTTCAAATTATTTTTTTACTACAATAATTCTTATTTTATTTATATTTTATCTACTGCTCATTTAATTAGTTCACCTTCAAATTATTTTTTTACTACGGTTATCTGCACCCGCTCATTTTATGAGTTCACCCCAAATCATTTTTTAACCATGGTTATCTGCAATCATAAGTTCACCCCAAAATTATTTTTTTACCACGTTTATCTGCACCGGCTCATTTTATACGTTCACCCCAAAAAAATTTATTTTTTAAAAATAATTACGTACATTTTAAGGACTATATTATCCTTTTATTAAATGAGTTCACCCAAAAATCATTTTTCTTACTACAATTATCTGCACCGCTCATTTTATGAGTTCACCCCCAAATCATTTTTTTATCACGGTGTGCACCCACTCATTTTATGAGTTCACTCCTAAATTATTTTTTTACCACGTTTATCTGCACCCCTCATTTTATGAGTTCACCCAAAAATATTTTTTAAAAAATAATTACATTTAAAAGACTATATTATACTTTCATTAATTTACACAAAATATAATAAAATCAACCTTAATTTGTATATTTACAATCTGAAGTCGAGTCATTACCGAGTTACCGTCGATTCACCATCAAGTCACCCATATTTTTAGAAAAAAATCGTAAAACATAATTTTAAAAAAAAACTATCGAAATTAGCCACAAATCTTGATTTTTTTTCTTTTTAATTTTTCTTCCCATTTCTCTTTTTCTCCCATTTTCAGTTTTTATTTCAAATTTTTAATTTCTTCATTTTTTTCCTTTTACTTTTTTTTTTCCTGCCTTTATTTTCCTTTTTTTTCCATTGTTTTTGGTATTATTGAATACAATTAGATGTGTGAAATTATTTTGTATTGTATAAAATATTACTAACTAATATGCATGTTATTATTGATTATTATTCGTGGTATTACTAATAATTATTTTTTGTATTATTGAATATAATTAAATGTTTAAAATTATTTGTTATTAAATAAGATATTACTAATTACTATTAATGGTAGTTATTCTTTATTGTGTTACCGACTATAATAAAATTATACATATAATATTATTTTGTATTAAAATTAAAATAAATACACATAAAAATGGAAAATAAAGGCAGGAAAATTAAAAAAATGTAAAAGGAAAAAAAAAAACGAAGAAATTAGAAGTTTGGAATAAAAACTTTAAATGGGAAGAAAGAAAAAGAGGAGAATGGAAGAAAAATAAAAAAGAAAAAAAATCGAGATTTGTATATAATTTCGATAGTTTTTTTTTTCTAAAAATATGGATGACTTGGTGGTAGACATGCGCACAATCGAACCGCCAAACCGGTCAACCGGCCAAACTGCCGGTTACGGTTTGCTAATCGAACCGTAATCGAAAAATGGAAGTTCGGTTACGGTTTGACATTTTGACAAACCGCAAACCGTCGGTTTTGGCGGTTAACCGGTGGTTTGGTGGTTTTTATAAAAAAATAAAAATTAATACACATTTTTAATGTATAAATTTAATGTATAAATTTAAATTATATAATTTTTTATTCAATTCTAGTAATGTATTTTCTAAAAAATGAGTTAAAACGAACGAAAACAGAGTGAAAACGAGCGAAAACGGAGATAATATTTAAAAAAAAATTAAAACCGCCAAACCGGGGGTTCGCGGTTCGATTACGATTCGCCGTTTTAAAAAACCGTAACCGCCGGTTTCTAACCGAAATAGGTGGTTTTCAACCGACGAACATGTCTACTTGGTGGTGAATCGACGGTAACTCGGCAATGACTCGACTGCCGATTGTAAATATACAAATTAAGGTTGGTTTTATTATATTTTGTGTAAATTAATAAAAGGATAATATAGTCTTTTAAATGTAATTATTTTTAAAAAAAAATTTTGGGGTGAACTCATAAAATGAGGGGTGTAGATAACTGTGGTAAAAAAATAATTTGGGGGTCAACTTGTAAAATGAGCATGTGCAGATAACGGCGATAAAAAATTATTCGGGTTGAACTCATAAAATGAGTGGGTGCAAATAACTTTGGTAAAAAAATAATTTGGGAATGAACTCGTAAAATGAGCGGGTGTAGATAACCGCAATAAAATAAATTATTTGGAAGTGAAATCATAAACTGAGTGGGTGCGTATAACCGTAATAAAAAATGATTTTTGGGTGAACTCATTAAATGATCGGGTGCAAATAAAATATAAATAAATAATTAAAATTGGTGTGTATCGGTCAAGTATCACCTTAAATATATATAATAAATTTAAAATTAGATTATTATTTCTTAAAACTCAAAAATATAATTTTGGAACGATTAATGATATGAGAATTAAAATAAAGATTATATATTATTATTAATTTTTTTATTAATTATGTGAGGATAAATTTGTAATTTTATAATTATGTATTTAAAATTATTAAAATTAATTTAATGTTCCATAATAAATTTTTAATTCTATTTTTGACAAATTATTTTCTCCCTACAAATCACATCACTTATATTTTTTTCTATTATTTTATCATATTTCTTAATCAAAATACTCAAAAGAAATGCAAATCTTATACCGGGAAGTAAAAGAGGGTTGATGATGGCATACCTCTTTCCGCTTCGTCTTCGGGGAGAAAACACGAATCTCGGACATTAAATCGGCAGTATGGTTGTCACATGGCGGCAACAAACGTGCAGCTGCTCGAGTATAAGTTGTAAAAATCCCGCGAAAACGCTTAATTACTCTATGTAAGAAAAAAACATGCGGCGCTTGACAAGAATCATTGGAGGCCAGTACCCTCGTATTGAACATGTAAATTGGCGGCGTGCTTGAATCTCCCACCCAAGGCCTGAATGTTTCAATTGGGGTTTGGAGGTAGCTTCTGGGCATAATTCTCTCGTATATGTGTACAGAGTAGCCCCATGAAACCGAGAAAGACCAGTTGCTTTGCCGATGGTGGCAGATGATCTGCTGCAGCATACGAGAGTGATCGGCTGCAGCCGCTTTCATGAGGTGGCGAGTCGATTTGTAACGGTCCATCTTGGGAAATAATGGCTCTACATTGTCGAGATGGTGGAGGGACATTAGCGGGGACTTTGGGTGAGAAGCCAAGAATCCAAATATATCTCCGTGCAAATCAATCTGTACGAGGTAAAGTTAAGATTAGGGAGGCCAAAAAAAAAATAATATCCAAAACACTAACCTATGTATAGTTAAAATATTTATGTATATTATGTTTTCATCAAAATACATATTAGCAAATTTCACAAATACATTAACGTGTCTTATTTATTATACTCCCTCCGTTACACAATTGTTTGCACACCCAAAAAGGAAACTTTCACATAAATTCCACCCCATAATATTTACATAAAATGTCTTTATTTTTACCCTCTTTTCAATCACTTTTTTACTTTATTCATATAATTTACAAAATTATTCATCAACACTCCACTTATTACACTTTTTTCTTAAAAAAGTGTGCTGCAAACACTTATAGGACGAAGGGAGTACTAACTACTTGAAATGGAATAACGACAGTATTGGCGAGGGGGACTCTCTGTCGCCAAAGTGCTCCTCGCTAATTTATTGGTGAGAGCACCGTCACCAATTAAAGAGGGTGAAGCCCCACTCGCCAATTAAAGTGAACCCCGGCCCTTTACCCTCGCCAATTTAATTAATTTAAAAAATTGTGGAATCTGAGTTTGAAACCCCCCCCCCACCCCATTGCCTCTTCTATTTAACCCCCCTCCCCCGCGAGAATCGAACTTGGGACCTTCGGA
Organism: Galeopsis tetrahit; assembly: GCA_963675135.1. Taxonomy (NCBI): domain Eukaryota; kingdom Viridiplantae; phylum Streptophyta; class Magnoliopsida; order Lamiales; family Lamiaceae; genus Galeopsis; species Galeopsis tetrahit. The sequence continues at coordinate 41,411,558 of OY776122.1, forward strand.
ACAAGAAGTGTTTATGTGCTCCTTGTGTGCCGTTTGGGCTAGAAGCTTTAGTCGTTATACTTTGAATGCAATTAATATATATATACATATATTATAATTTTAGTTTTTTCTTTCTTTCCTTTAAATAACTTGTTTATTTTTAGATTGTCAAAACACATTTAATATATTTATTTTTAAATGTGAAATTATAATATTATGTGTTACAAATAATTAATTATGTTTATTTTATTTTTCAATTACAAAATTAAAATTCCTTGTTTATTTTTAAATTGTCAAAACATATTTAATATATTTATTTCTAAATGAAAAATTATAAAATTATGTGTTACAAATAATTATTTGGGTTTAATTTTGTTCTCCAATTACATTTTTTTTAATTCATGATTATTCATTAATTATGTCTAATTAATTTTCTCCATAAATATATATATATATATATATATATATATATATATATTTCAAATTTGTATTTAAATCATTGTTAGTAAAAATTATTTGAATATATATACATTCAATATAATTAAACTTTAACATTAAAAATAAAAATCAAGTATCATTAATAATCAAAACTTAAAAATAAATACACCATTAAAATTGAAATTAAAAGATAAATATTTAAAAATTAATTAATCAATTTTTAAATTTAATTTTTTAACTTGATTAAAATTATAATCAAGTCGTAACACACATTCTACAAGAAGAACAAGAAGAACAAGTACAACTCATCCTCTCAACTCTAACATCATCATATTTCTATTTAAATAAATTAAATTACATATATTTAACATAAATTAATAACATAATTAAATTATCAAAACATTATATTTATAATTAAATTATATTATTAACAATATTTAACTATTAATTAATCTAATAATGATAATTAATTGGAGTATTAACCTAACAATTAATATCTAATAACTATACCTATTCCCTCGTAACTAATAACTATATATACCTATATATTCCCTCGCCACCATCCAAAAGCAGCAGTCGCCATTTCGCGAGGGTATTAATTTCCCTCGCCAATTTGCGAGGGATTTTGGTACCCTCGCCAACGCGCTTGTAAATTGGCGAATGCACTTTTTTCCACTCGCTAATTCGCGAGTATGATTCCATCCCTCGCTAATTCCCTCTTTATTTGTGCCCCTCTTTAAATCCCTCGCCAAATAGCAAGGGTTTAATCCCCCTCTTTAACTCCCCTCTTTATTTCAGCAAAATTTTGTAGTGTTATATATATATATATATATATATATATATATATATATATTAGAAATGATATCATTAAGTTGAAAATAAATAAATAAATATATATATGTGTTTATTGTGTCGTGTAATATGGATATTTAAAAATATAGATATGAACACTCAGATTATTGAATAACTTTTTAAATAACTAAGCTTTTATTTATTTACATGAGTTAATTGTAAATGTGTTTTAAAAATATTAAAATATATAATACAAAAGTGATCCTTGTTTTATCAAATACTACGTAGGCTCAAACATATAAATATAATTATTTTGAAATCAAATTTACAATTAAAATATATATTAAATAACTACTTTTATATATAAGTACCAAAGTGCAATAAAACCTTTTGAAACGAATTTTATGATAAACATAATAATGTGTTAAACTAATCTATCATTAATTTACTTAATTTTAAAATAAATACAATATAAATTAATTAATTTTACATATTTCTATAACTTTGAACTTTTAATAAAATAAAGTAATAATTTCAATGATGATGACAAGTTGTTACGTATATAAGGTTACTAAGGTAAGGTACTGTATGTGACCGATTCAAAATGACAAAGACCCACAAAAATATAGTACAGTACTCCCTCCATTCCACAAAGATAGCTATATAGTCAAGTTTAGTTAATGTATCAATTTTGTCCCAAAAATTTCATACTTTAAAATCTGCTTAAACATTAATTACTCTTATTAATTAGGGATAAAATTGAAATAAAATATTTAATACTAAAGTAAAAGAGAAAATATAATGTGGCTATAATTTGAGACATCCAAAAAATAAATATGTGACTATCTTTGTGGAACTGTGGGAGTATAAACGAATTCAATGTGACAAGAACCCACGTATACTTCCAAGAAAATTAAACGAATTCAATGTGACAAGAACCCACACATATATTTCAAAATTAAATTATCAAAATGATTTATTTTTTGAGTATCAGTGTTCACTATATGTACAATAAAATGTTTGATTTTATAGTTATTCACATTAATTTAGTTCCTATATTAAATAGGGATACTTACTTGACTATAAAATTTATGTGTATATCAAATTTATGCCCCCTTCTATTTAAAATATATGTCACTCTAAACTTATGCACATATATTAAAAAAAAAATGTTTTTCATTATTCTTAATTAATGATTGTACATTAATATATGTTTTGGCTTTTTCCAAAAATAAATAAATTAATGATTGTACATTTCCTAAAAAAAGAATATATTTATGTAAACATTTAGTGATCTTAAAATTAAATTTAAAAAAATGTAATTAATTTACATTGAAAAATGTAAATCGTCATATAATTTACAAAGAAAATAAAAAACGACTTATATTAAGAATATGTGGAAACATAAATTATTTTAGTAATGCGCCCAGCATATGAACACTAAATGTATGCACATGGAGTAATTAAAAGCATTAGTTAATTGGGATTTTCCGGATGGGGAGGGAGTGCACATGAGTTTGCAAGTGGGAGGGCACGAATTGGGGGAAATCTCCGACTTCATTTGATACCTCTTTTTAGGGAGATTATTTTAATGTTTATGGGTACAACTAAGAATTGAATATAATGTATAAAATAAATGAAGCTGTGTATATAAAATTGGTTGTTCAGAAAAAACATAGAAATGTTAAAAGCAGCCAGTCCAATTACTACAAACCCAATTCAATTTCGTGCACGTTTGTATGTTCCATTATTTTATAGCCTTTATTTGTTAAAGTCTTTCAAGTTTTTTTTTTTTAAATATTCCCACCCCTTTTCATGACTTGAGTTCATGATTTATGTAGTGGTGCTTTAACCACTTGAGCTAGTTCACTTCGTCTAAAGTTTTACAAATTTTGTCTCTATGTTCTACAATAATTTTCACACCATTAAAATAAAATGCCCTTTATAAACTTCACCCTCACACTACCTTAATTTTACACAAAATGTCATTACTTTTGACTAATACATACAAAAAAATTAACTTCTCCCTCCATCCCAAAGAACCTTTCATATGTAAGTGCATCCACTTTTTTAAAAAAAAAATTATAATAAATAAAATTTTGAGGGATAATTTTGTAAAATAATAAATAAGTTAATTAACTTGGGTGTATGTGTGGGCCCTAAAAATAATGACATTAAATGTAATATTGTGAATATTGTAAGGGTGAAGTTTGTAAAGGGCCGAAAAGGAAAGTGTGAAAAGTTCTTTCGGACGGAAAGAGTATATTTTTTTACTTTATACATAAAAATTTACATAATTACCCCTCAAAATTCTACTCATTATTATTACATTTTTTATACATACACACAAATTTACTATTTTATTTATTATTATTTTTTGTTTTATACATAAAATTTTACATAATTATCCCTTAAAATTTTATTTATTATTACATTTATTTAATTTGCGTGTACCCCTATATGTATATATATAAAAGTTATCCCTACTAGCTAGTTAGCAAGAGAGTAATTACTATATCATCGATTTGTGGTGAGGTTATAAGTTTGAGTTTGGGGAAGAATTAAGAATATTTGGACACTTTGAAAATTATAAAAATCAAGAGTTAAATTTTGTCCCATAATTCCTTAATTGGTCCGTTTTTAGTTTAAAAGTCTTCGAAATTTAAAAAGGAAATCACGTGTAACATTTTTTTGTATTCAACCCTATATTCCACTATTTCGATTATTGACATAGTAAAGTAAAAAAAAAAAAAAAAAATTAACATCCAATAATAATTATAACAACACATGTTAAAGATCCAAATAATAGAACATGACAAATGACACAGATGAATGAAATCGAGTTTTGGACTAATTACGGAGTTATAAGACGAAATACCTGGTGAATTCCCTTTAGTGGAGAAAGGTTGACTCCAAGATCAGCAATGCAAAGCATTGTTATCAAATCAGCCGAATTGACCTGAGCATATCTCCGTAGACAATTTTCCATGTCATTAGCCAAAGCTTTTGCCAGAGGGTAACTCAACATGAATCCAGCTCCTCCAAACCCTTGATTAAACGAGTACCAAAAATTGGACATGATAAATTCCGATTGGCCCCCAAAATAATAGTACTTTGTATGATCATATTGTGCAAGAACATCAACCATGTTATCCACAAAAAAAATAGAATCATCGTCTCCCATGACTAGCCATCTAAAATCATCCACATCTCTCACCACCTCCATTATTCCGTGAACCATTCGAATCATGACGGGCGCACGAGCGTTCATTTCGAGCAACAAGTTCGTGAGGTTATCGGACACTCTATAAGGCGGGGAGGCGGCCGACCAAGGGAGGAGGTCCCCTGTCGGAGCTCTATCTAAGTAGAGTAATCCACGAGTCGCCTTTGGCCTCCACCATGATTCAATGTAAGCTCGTCTTTGATGCCACGCGTTTTCGGACCCTAAAAGCCCGAAAACGAGGTGGCTAAGATTGGTCCGAGTGGAATTTATTTCTGATGTTGGTGGTGTAATTTTGTAGAGATTGAGATAGGAATAAATGAAGATCGAACATGTGAGCAGGCTTAAAACTAAGACAAGTTTGCATATGTTGCTTATAGCAAATTTGTCACATGGAAAGGGAGAAGCCATTCAATATATGTAATAAGAGTTTTTTGGTTGGGATGTGTTATGGTAGGCTAGGGGAGATCCTTTGTTCATTAGCTAATAAACATTACCAAAATGCAACTATATATATAAATATAAATTAAATTTATTAACTATATAGGTATATATATTTTAAATATAAAATATTACACATCGATCTTCGTCATTACCCAATAATAAAATAATCTTGCAAGTCGTAATTGAAAAATGGAGGATTTTTTTTGAATTGGAATTCTTTACACGGCAAGTGGATTAAGAGGTTGCAACTTGTACGTGTATCAATTTTAATTTGTCTTTGAAATTTCATACTTTAAAATTTGTTAAACATTAATTACTCTTATTAATTAGGGGTAAAATTGACAATAAAACATTTAATACTAAAGTAAAAGAAGAAATGTAGCTATAATTTGAGACATTCAAAAAATGAATATGTGACTATCTTTGTGAAACGGTGGGGTATAATCGAACTCAATGTGACAAAAACCCACGTATACTTCCAAGAAAATTAAACGAATTCAATGTGACAAGCTAGAACCCACACATATATTTCCAAGAAAATTAAATTATATTTTGACTAGGTCTCAAAATAATTTATTTTTTAAGTATCAGTGTTCACTGTTCACTATATGTACAATAAAATGTTTGATTTTATAGTTATTCACATTAATTTAGTTCCTATATTAAATAGGGACACTTACTTCACTATAAAATTGATGTGTATATCAAATTTATGCCCCCTCCTATTTAAAATATATGTCATTCTAAACTTATGCATATATTAAAAAAAAAAATTGTTTCTCATTATTCTTAATTAATGATTGTACATTAATATATGTTTTGACTTTTTCCAAAATAAATAAATAAATTAATGATTGTACATTTCCTAAAAAAAGAATATATTTATGTAAACATTTAGTGATCTTAAAGTTAAATTTGAAAAAATGTAATTAATTTACATTGAAAAGTGTAAATCGTCATATAATTTACAAAGAAAACAAAAAAACAACTTATATTAAGAATAGTTGAAAACATAAATTATTTTAGTAATGCGCCCAGCATATGAACACTAAATGTATGCACATGGAGTAATTAAAAACATTAGTTAATTGGGATTTTCCGGAGGGGGAGGGAGTGCACATGAGTTTGCAAGTGGGAGGGCACGAATTGGGGGAATCTCCGACTTCATTTGATACCTCTTTTTAGGGAGACTAGTTTTTTGCCCGTGCAACGCACGGGTAAGTTGTAAAACTCTAATGAATCAAATAAAGAAAAAGAAATTGACAATCAGTTATGGAGGACTCTAGAATTTTCAACGTCGAAAGACTCGGTGACTTAGACCGGATATTCGTGTTAGAACTACAAATGTTCAAATAAAGTTTGTGTTTCATTTTCTATGTAAAATATAATTGGCTTATGATTTAAGATCGCTTACTCTGTTAGACAATGCAAATTTTTATTTGTCGAAAAAAAAGTTTCATCCACTGACACCAACGAACAAACATATTTAGAAATTAGGAAAACAAAGGCCGCAATTTTACAGAGCAAGACGAAAATTTGTTAATATCTTTACAATTCAAAAACTCAATTAAGATTCAAGATTATGAAGAAATGAGAAAAAATCAACGATAACCCTAATCAAGTTTAATAAACATATGTGCAAATAATTTTTATTTCTTAAATAAATAAGTATGGTCTTCTATTACCACTTCTCATCGTCCAACTCTTCATCTCTACCATTGATACTTTGTCAATAGAGTTTTGTTAACGTCCTTTCCAAAATTAAATTTATGACTAAGGTATTTCCACACGTATTGAGCACGGTGGGTTACACTCGAAGACACGTCGATCCCGGACCCCAATTAGAGCCCTTGACTATTAGATACTTTGTCACAAACTTTGCTAATATATATACACTTTACCAATAGAATAAAATGAAATCACATAGTAAACAATTAACTCAAATCATTTATCTGAAATATTAAATAAAGAATAATATGTGCATTAGAGTTCTACCAACCACTGTAGAGAATAAAATAATTAAAAACTCACCTTGATAGATGAATGCACACGGGATATGTTGAAGCATTATATGAATTAGTTCTCGTAATTGTTATTGTCAAACCATTGGATGCATAGAATAACAAAGAATATAGTTTTTTTTTCTATGTTCCACTACAAAATAATGGGGAAATGGGGACGGGGAAGGCAACGGATGTGTGCTGATGCCAATATGCTCGATGCTATTTGAATGGCATCGGATTTGGGGAAAACCGTTGCAATTTGGCAACGGCAGGTGGCCATTACCAAATTGCATCGGGGTACCAAATTGCATCGGGGCCACTGCCGTTACCAAATGGCATCGGGGCGAATCTGGGTTTCGAACCCAGGTATCGAGGCCACCAACACCCACCCCCCACCGCTGGGCCACCCATTTTTCGGAAATTCTGCCTTTTTTCGCGAATTGTGGGGTTCGAACTCGGGACCTCTCGGTCTCGAAGGCTTTTGGGCGCCCCCTGTGTGCCGTTTAGGCTAGGAGCTTTAGTCGACATGTTGTGAATGCAATTAATATATATTCAATTTAATTTTAGTTTTTAATTCTTTAATTCAATCCATTCTAACTTTAATTGTTGCTTATTAAATTATTTATCAAAGCTTATCATAATTATTTCTAAATTATGTTTTTCAAATTAACTAAATTATGTTTTTCAAATTAAATAATTTAATTACGGTATCAATTCACACTATTTAAATTTATTCTAATCCTCAATTTACAACATTTAAATTAATTCTAATTTTTAATTTCACAACATTATAATTACATACAACATTGAATATAATTATTTTCACTTATACATTTAAATTTATTCTAATCACATCATTTAAATTCATTCTAATTTTCAATTCACAACATTAAATATATATAATTATTTTCACTTATCCATTTAAAAATATGAATTCACTTATCCATTTAATTAAAAATATTTCCATCTATTATAAAATTATTCTCTAGTTCATTTTCAATTAAAATAACATCACAAACAACATTAATTATAATCATAATTAGCATGTTCACGTCAATTAAAATAACATCACACACAACATTAAAATAAAAATTAATCCTCAACGTCAATGTAATATAATAACATCACACATAACAAAGTAATATAAAAATGTATCACTCCTCATCATCACCACCATCATCCTCAGTATCATCCCAATCCTCAACCTCGCTACGATCATGAACGTTGTGCGACGCCCCCCCGACGGCCTCGGCGGCCTCGACGCCCCACCCATCTGACCCATCATCGCTGCCAACTGATCCCGAAAAGTCTTGAGTAAGCGCTCCTCCGTCTGCTTCATTTGTAGGAGTAAGCGCTGCTCTCTCTCCTCATTGACTCTCCGTTCTTCGGCAAGAGCATGGTCAATGTCGGCCTGGGTGAATCGTCCATAAGCCGTACCATGTGACGTCTCGCCAGGACCGGAGGAGACTCGTGTGTTCTTGCCTACTTGTCCAAGGCCCCTAACACGTCCATGAGACCTGCCGACCTTCTTCAAGTACAGTTCAGACATGTCGGGTATAGGTGGGCCCTGGGAACCATCCTCTGAAGTAGGTTCATCTGACGGATCTCTTGATTGATTATTGGTCAACTCCTCCTGTATCTGGTCCTATACGTGCACATTTAAAAGTGGGTTAATACATTTTCAAGTACAATTAAATATATATTTGTTATATAATGTAATGTGTATATATATATATATATATGTACACACTTACAAGTATATCACCCATATAGCCATAAGTGTATGTGCCGTTTTCGTAACGGTGGTAATATTCAACTATCTCCCAGTCGTATGCAGGGCGTCCCATCCTCTCCTCCTGTATTTTGAATCGAAGACATATACGTATAAATAAACTAAATAATTAACTAAAATTAATTATATATAATTGACCACAAATACTTACAATGCGTCGTGCGACCTCTGCTGCTCCACGAGCTCCGCCTTTATGAGTACCATAGCCAGTACCCGGACCTCCAGGCTCGGATAAGCGGTTCTTACGAGCCTGCTCGCTCTTCTTAATTGTTTCAGGATTGTTCCAGTGACGAACTAAGTCGTTCCAAACATTTACATCCCACCTCGGCCTCTTCTTATCCTTCACCCACGCTTTCTTGACTCTTGATAACATGTTAGTGTACCGACTTGCTGCTCTTTGAAGAAAGAGTTTGTACACCTCTGCAGAAGATGTGACTTCAGGGTCCCACCTGACCTCGGTCTACAAAAAAAATTAATTAATGAATTAATATAACAAAATAACAAAATGTTAATGTAAAGTTATTTTATACCTGGAATGTATCCCACCACCGCTGTATCGTGTCGGGTGATACCTTGGCCCAGGCGTGTGCACTAAGCTCCATATTCCTGTACATAATCGATCTGATCGTCCTCGAAATCAAATTTGAAGGCATCATCCTGTTACACGTATTTTATAATAATAAAAAAATTATTAATAAACATGTTATACATACGTCTAATGAAATTTAAATATAATATACTTACGTATCAAGGTAGATCCACAGGAGAATGCGACTCTCGGGTGCATCAGTCGACATGCTGGCCTGTGTCCCGATAGACGGAGGTCTAACTGGCGAATATATCGATGGAGGGGATTGTTCCTGTGCATGTGAACCATATGAGGCACCTGAGGCACCTGAGTGTAATAGGAATTATAGGGTTCATTCCAGGCATCTGGGGCAATTGTAGTATCCCAGTCATATCGGGCATATAAAAACCCTGTGGTATGGGCACAGTCGGTGTCTCATCCACCAGCTCTCCTCTACCTCACCCCTGTCCAGAAGAACCCTGTCCAGAAGAACCCTGACCAGAAGAACCCTGACCAGAGCCATGTCCAGAAGAACCATGTCTACGACCACTCATCTGTCAAAATGAACATTAAAACATTATTAACGTTGAACATTGTAACAATTAAAAAACATTATATATGAACATCACTGTAACGATTAACACTAAAATATAAATAAGGAATATAATTAAGGAATTAATATTTAGATAACATTGTCTAACAATTAATATTTAGATAACATTGTCTATTAAAATTAATTAATATAATTCTAAATATATTCTAATAATTCTTCTAACACCCTAATTAACAAATAAATTCATATATAGACATAACACAAATATAATTCTAACACCCTAATTAACAAATAAATTCATATAACTTAATTAAAACATACATATAAATACATGCCTAACACAACATAATTAACAATTTATAAATTCTAACAATTAACACATGCATGCATAAAAATTAACAATTCTAACAATTTTATATATACATACAACATATATGCATATATATACTAAAACTATATATACACATATAACTTCAAATTTAACCAATGAAAAAGAAAAAAATTATCGTAGAAATGCTCCCGTCGAAGTGTAGAACACAAATGGCCAAAAACCGAGTTCGATCCGCAAACGGTGCAAAATTTTGTGTTTAGAGGTGTAAAAAACGAAGGTATGGTAGAAATGGAGGAGGGAGCGGCGCTGTTCTGGAAGAGGGGTTTATAAAACTAAATTAGGGCGACGGGCCCACTGCCGTTGCCATTTAGCATCGGGGGGCCCGTTACCAAATGGCATCGGGGCCCACTGCCGTCTCCTTTTCGCATCGGCCATTATATGCCGTTACCTTTTTGCAACGGGGCCCACTCTCGTCCCCTTATCCGTTGCCTTAAGGTAACAGCACCCACCCCGTCGCCTTTTTTCTCCCCGTTACCAATGTCGTTGCCGTTGCCTTTTGGCCAATATTTTGTAGTGTTCGATACCTAAATAATTGTACTTAATTAATTAAGAGAATAACTAAAAGACATATTTAAACTAAACCAAACTCAATTCCTCTATCTGATACCAACCGTACACCAGAATATGAAACAGACATATTGTTACAATTATTGCATCAATTTATTTTAATTCTCATAGGTGAAAATGTGTGCATGAATTAATACAACCTTTACAAATTCCAGTATAAATGCATGCATTAATCTATAATATATTAGTAATTCTTTTGGTAGATTCGAGGACGGCTTGAGCATATCTACCCTAAAGGGGGCGAAAATCGAATGAATTAGTCTATAAATGTACATTTATGGTGTATTGCATTTGTTGTTGATTTTAGTAACGGTACATGAAATTGAAAATGTGGTACATGAAAATACGAATTCTAATAGGCTCATATTGAAGGATGACACATGGCCTCAAATTAATATGTGGCAAACTTCAAATGACACATGGCGAAATTAGGAGAGACACGTGTCGAAAGCAGGAGAGACACTTCCTCCTTTTATATATAAAGATTATTTTAATGTTTATGGGTACAACTAAGAATTGAATATAATGTATAAAATAAATGAAGCTGTGTATATAAAATTGGTTGTTCAGAAAAAACATAGAAGTGTTAAAAGCAGCCAGTCCAATTACAACAAACCCAATTCAATTTCGTGCACGTTTGTATGTTCCATTATTTTATAGCCTTTATTTGTTAAAGTCTTTCAAGTTTTTTTTTTTTAAAATATTCCCACCCCTTTTCATGACTCGAACTCAAGATTTTTGAGTTCATGATTTATGTAGTGGTGCTTTAACCACTTGAGCTAGTTCACTTCGTCTAAAGTCTTACAAATTTTGTCTCTATGTTCTACAATAATTTTCACACCATTAAAATAAAATACCCTTTATAAACTCCACCCTCAGACTACCTTAATTTTACACAAAATGTCATTACTTTTGACTCATACATAGAAACAAATTAACTTCTCCCTCCATCCCAAAGAACCTTTCATTAAAATAAAATACCCTTTATAAACTCCACCCTCACACTACCTTAATTTTACACAAAATGTCATTACTTTTGACTCATACATACAAACAAATTAACTTCTCCCTCCATCCCTTTACATTAAAATTAAATACCTTTTATAAACTCCACCCTCACACTGCCTTAATTTTACACAAAATGTCATTACTTTTGACTCATACATACAAACAAATTAACTTCTCCCTCCATCCCAAAAAACCTTTCATATGTAAGTGCATCCACTTTTTAAAAAAATATTATAATAAATAGAATTTTGAGGAATAATTTTGTAAAATAATAAATAAGTGAATTAACTTGGGTGTATGTTTGGGCCCTAAAAATAATGACATTAAATGTAATATTGTGAATATTGTAAGGGTGAAATTTGTAAAGGGCCCAAAAGGAAAGTTTGAAAAGTTCTTTGGGACGGAGAGAATATTTTTTTTACTTTATACATAAAAGTTTACATAATTACCTCTCAAAATTCTACTCATTATTACATTTTTTATACATACACATAAATTTACTATTTTTTTTTTGTTTTATATATAAAAATTTACATAATTATCCTTTAAATTTTTTTTATTATTACATTTTTTTTAATTTGCGTGTACCGCTATATGTATATATATAAAAGTTATCCCTAGTAGCTAGTTAGCAAGAGAGTAATTACTATATCATCGATTTGCGGTGAGGTTATAAGTTTGAGTTTGGGGAAGAATTAAGTATATTTGGACACTTTAAAAATTATAAAAATCAAGAGTTAAATTTTGTCCCATAATTCCTTAATTGGTCCGTTTTTAGTTTAAAAGTCTTCGAAATTTAAAAATGAAATCACGTGTAACATTTTTTTGTATTCAACCCTATATTCCACTATTTCGATTATTGACATAGTAAAGTAAAAAAAAAAAAATATTAACATCCAATAATAATTATAACAACACATGTTAAAGATCCAAATAATGAAACATGACAAATGACACAGATGAATGAAATCGAGTTTTGGACTAATTACGGAGTTATAAGACGAAATACCTGGTGAATTCCCTTTAGTGGAGAAAGGTTGACTCCAAGATCAGCAATGCAAAGCATTGTTATCAAATCAGCCGAATTGACCTGAGCATATCTCCGTAGACAATTTTCCATGTCATTAGCCAAAGCTTTTGCCAGAGGGTAACTCAACATGAATCCAGCTCCTCCAAACCCTTGATTAAACGAGTACCAAAAATTGGACATGATAAATTCCGATTGGCCCCCAAAATAATAGTACTTTGTATGATCATATTGTGCAAGAACATCAACCATGTTATCCACAAAAAAAATAGAATCATCGTCTCCCATGACTAGCCATCTAAAATCATCCACATCTCTCACCACCTCCATTATTCCGTGAACCATTCGAATCATGACGGGCGCACGAGCGTTCATTTCGAGCAACAAGTTCGTGAGGTTATCGGACACTCTATAAGGCGGGGAGGCGGCCGACCAAGGGAGGAGGTCCCCTGTCGGAGCTCTATCTAAGTAGAGTAATCCACGAGTCGCCTTTGGCCTCCACCATGATTCAATGTAAGCTCGTCTTTGATGCCACGCGTTTTCGGACCCTAGAAGCCCGAAAATGAGGTGGCTAAGATTGTTCCGAGTGGAATTTGTTTCTGATGTTGGTGGTGTGATTTTGTAGAGATTGGGATAGGAATAAATGAAGATCAAACATGTGAGCAGGCCTAAAACTAAGACAAGGTTGCATATGTTTCTTATAGCAAATTTGTCACATGGAAAGGGAGAAGCCATTTAATATATGTAATAAGAGTCTTTTGGTTGGGGTGTGTTATGGTAGGCTAGGGGAGATCCTTTGTTCATTAGCTAATAAACATTACCAAAATGCAACTACATATCACAAAAACTTATATGCAATATTGCATACATGCATTTCAATCATTCACACACATGTTTTTTATAAATGCACCCACAAACTTAATTCACACACATTTTTTATAAATACACCCACAAACTTAATTCACACATACATTTTTTATAAATATATCCACAAGCTTAATTCACACACACATTTTTTATAAATACACCTATTGACAGCTCAATTCACACCCACATATTTTATAAATGCACCCACTGACAGAAATTGAACATGATCGTCTTCTCCGACCAGTTTTCGGTCACCTCAGGCCGCGGTCGGACGCTGCAATTTACGATGACATTATTCCTTAAATATTTTATATTTCTTTAAATATTCTTTAATACTAATTATTATGGGTCAATGTTATTTTGTATTACGTGCAATAATATATCTTACTACATGCAATAATATATTTTACTATATATTATAATGTGGGTTACTTAATCAATAAAAAAAAAAACAGTATTACTATATAAAATTGTGTTATTACTACATGTAATAATTTATTTTACTACATAAAAAAATATATGTTACTACACACTACAGTTTGATTACTACATTGAATAGACGTTTGTTACTATATGTAACTTTATCAAATGATCTAATATTTTTTGCATCATCCTGCAATAAAATATTTTGTATTACAACATGATTATTGCGTTTACTACATTCGATAATATATGTTACTACATATTATAATGTGAGTTACTACATCAATAAAAACATTAGAAAAAACGTGTTACTAAATAAAAGAATTTGTATTATTATATAAATAGTTTGTGTTATTACTACATAAAATAATGTGTATTACTACATATTACAATTTGAATTACTACATTTAATATCCCGCGGTCGACAATAAAATAAAAGATAAAAAAAATCACAGAAACGAGTAAAATAAACGGATTAAAAATTTCGAATTAAGCTGTCAGTGAGTGTATTTATAAAAAATGTGTTTGTGAATTAAGTTTGTGGGTGTATTTATAAAAAATGTGTGTGTGAATTAAGTTTGTGGGTGTATTTATAAAAAATGTGTGTGTGAATTAAGCTTGTGGGTGTATTTATAAAGAACATGTGTGTGAATAACTGAAATGCATATATGCAATATTTCATACAAGACTAGCCCACTACATATATATATATATAAATATAAATTAAATTTATTAACTATATAAGTATATATATTTTAAATATAAAATATTAGACATCGATCTTTGTTATTATCCAATAATAAAATAATCTTGCAAGTCGTAATTGAAAAATGGAGGATTTTTTTTTTAATTGGAATTCTTTACACGCAAGTGGATTAGGGGGAATTTCAGAAATAGCCTAGTCAAACTACTACTTATCAAAAATGGCCTTATTTATACAAAATATACAAAAATGGCCTTCTTTTATTTAATTAATTAAAAAAAAGAAAAAAAAAACAAGCACAATAAACAACCAACCCTAAACAACTCTATTAAACAACCTAAACAACCATAAACAACCCCAAACAAGCTCATAAACAACCCTAAACAACCTTAAACAACCCTAAACAACCCCAAACAAGCCTAGTAAACAACCCTAAACAACCTCAAACAAGCCCAGTAAACAACCCTAAACAACCTCGAACAACCCTAAACAACCTTAAACAAGCCCAGTAAACAACCCTAAACAACCTTAAACAACCCTAAACAACCCCAAACAAGCCCAGTAAACAACCCTAAACAACCCTAAACAACCTCAAACAAACCCAGTAAACAACCCTAAACAACTCTAAACAACCTCAAACAACCCTAAACAACCTCAAACAAAAACCCTAAACAACCTTAAACAACTTCAAACAAGCCCAGTAAACAATCATAAACAACCCTACACAACCCTAAACAACCTGAACGAAAATTTTGAGAAGCGAAGAAGAAGATAGAGAAGTGTTTACGCGCAGAAGCTTTGGGAAGAAGGAAGAGGGAATTTTTTTTTTAACAAAGAGGGGTTTTTTCGATCTGTGAAAGAAGATGAAGAAGCGAAGAAGATGAAGAAGTGTTTGCGCGCAGAGCAGAAGCTTTGGGGAGAAGAAAGTGTTTTTTCAATCTGTGCTATAGGAAGGAAGAAAGGGTCTTTTAGTTTTTTACTTTTTAATTTTTTTTATTGCAATTAAATTTGGTCAAAGAGGGATAAGGCCAAAATTAAATATGCAGTGGGTTATCCGGCCATATTTGACAATTCCCACAGTGGATTAAGAGGCTGCAACTTGGACGTGTACGTGACCAGTTATTCTATCCATTTATTTTTTTCAAAAGACGACCATCTTAATTTTTACCCACCTAATCTTTATACTCCCTCCATCCCATAAGGGTTGCCATCACAAAATAGACACACTTTTTTTTAAAAAAAGTGTAATATTCCCTCCCGCGTTTGCCATATTCTGCCACGTGTCGGTTTAAAACAATATTTGAAGCAATGGTTTCCTTCCATCACTACAAAAAATGCACCGTTTTTCGACGGATTTATCGACAGGAAAACCGTCGGAAAACGTATTTTTCGTAGGTAATAAGATGGTCGTTAATTGTTACCAACGAATTTATAATAACCATCGGCACTGCTGACGACAGAGATCCGTCGACGAATTCTAATCGACCTGTTTGGGTACCGGGTCAAGTAGTTGTCGGTACTATTGACTTTCTATTTCGTTGGTAATTATTTTAAATTTATTTTAATTAAAAAAGGTTAATTCGTCGGTAAACCGTAGGAAATTTTTCGACGGTGATTACGAAAATATAATTTTATTTTAAAAAATGAATAACTATGTTTGTAACCCATAAAGTTCAGATGACATAGCCTTCGGTGCCATAGCCAACTGATCTTTTTAGAACTCTTAACAATCAAGCAAGCATCTCTAGGACAACTGTTTCAATTAGCAATATATATGTTGCCTTGTCTAGAGTTAGTGAGTAAAATAGAGTGAGTTCTTTTCTCAATGATCTCACACTTAGTGCTTTTGAACTCAACTTTACATCCTCTATCACAGAATTGAGAAATAAAAAGTAAATTGTACTTCAAACCTTCTACATATGACACATATTGAATTTCAATGTCACCATTTCTAAGTGTACCAAAACCTTTAGTTTTGGCAAGTGAACTATCACCAAAAATAACTCTGGGGCCTTCTTGTTCTTTAAAGTTGATGAGAAGCTCCTTGGATGAAGTTATGTGGTGAGACATCTATTATCAATGTACCATGTTTCACCAAGAGAGCCTCCTTTTCTATACAGATCTATTCTGCCCTGCAAGATGATTAGTGTTTAGGTACCCATTTGTCTTTGGGTCCTTTGGTGTTAGTTATTCCTCTGGGAACCCAAATAAACATAGATGTCTTAAACAATTTGGATCTTTTGAGTCTTTTCCCTTTGACATCACAAAATCATACTTTCTCAACAATAAGCTTGCTATCAGTAGAGTTGATGTTTACTCTTCTAAGATAACCATTACTTGGCTTAATCTCATTGTGAGGTGTAAAGTAAGGTCTCTGATAGTTAGAATAAGGTTTGTAAGCATTAGTACTATAAGGTCTGTACCTATGGTATGATATATCCTCTCTTACTATGTCATATGACAATGGAGCAGCATAGAAAATAGATTTACCATTATTAGGTCTTACAAACTTTCTAGGCTTAGTTGAATACAGTTGAGACTGCCTAACATAAGGAGGTTTAGGCTTATTCCACCTGTTTTGTACCTGTCTGGGCTTATTCAACTGAGTGTAACTCTGCTGATGTTGCCTAGACTGTACTGGTCTAACCTTAGTTGTCTTCTTACCATTTCTAGTAATAGGAACATTAAGTTTAGGTTGTACTGGTGTAATAGCCTTTTGTTTAACAAATTGTATTGGTACTAGAGGACCTTTGCCTTTATCAACAATTAATGAGCTTGTGCTAGCAAAATTAGTTTTCTTAGCTTTAGAGATAGATGGGTTAGGTAACTCTGAACCTATCCCACTCTTATCAGTTGGTGATCTATTGTTTTCAGATAGTTCATTGACAATTTTGGTTGCCTTGATCATGTCATCTAACTTTAGATCTAAACTGGCCTTCTCAGATTCCAAGAATTTATTTCGTTCCACAAGTTCATTATATTTTGCTTTTAGAGCATGGAATTCAATGGTTTCTAGGGCCTGAAGTCTTAAGAATTCCATTATACAAGTTGTCAATGAGAGCATACTTGTCTTTGAGTTGAGTCAGCTCTTCAGTCAAGTGTGTGTTCATAACAGCTGTATTGGGGTCTGCTCTAGACTGAGCTTCCTTTAAACATATGATTTCTTGCTTTAGAGCAATATTTTCATCACTAACTTCCATGAAAGTTTTTGTATTGAGAGAGAGGCCATCTTTCAATTGCTCATAAGTGAGCTGAAAATCACCTCTACTCCACTATCAGCTGTGTCACTTTCATATGTATCTGAAGCACAAGAAAGAAAAGAATTTACAAAAGATACCTCTGTTTCTTATTTGGCCATCAGTGCAAGTTCATCAAAATGGTCATCACTGGAGAGGAATCCAGAAGAGGATGATGGCAAGTCATCTGAATCCAGATCAGAATCATTATTGGCCATCATAGCTCTCTTGTCTTTTGAATATCTTCTTTCTCTCCTTGCCTTGCGCTCTTCCCTTTCATCTGAGCTTAAATCTGGGCACTCATATATAAAATGTCCAGGCTTATAACAATTATAACATAGGCTTTCATTAGAAGTTTCTTGCTGGGTATCTCATCTCTCCTCTTATCCTTCCTAGAGTTAGATGAGTCCCTATCTTTCCTATCCGAAGAGCTCCTACCTCTTCTTAGTTCAAAAGAGACTTCAACCCTTGTTCTTTCAGAAGAATTTATGTCCCTTTTGGACTCAGAAGAGTCCCTGTTCTTAGAGCTTCTATAGTCCTTGTAAAATCTCTTATATTTGCCATATCAACTATTGAGCTTGTCAAATCTTTTTATCATAAGGTTCATCTGCTCCTTCAGACTGGGATCTGACTTCTCTAACTCATGCTTAATGCTATTAGGCTTATCAGTTGGGGTTCTAGATTCTCTAGAGGATCATACCTTAAAGGCTAAATTCTTGGTAGAAGAGTTCTTAACCTGATATTTGAAACGTTATACTATCAAGAGGGTTTCCTCATCTAGCTCATATTCATGGGCTTTCAAGGTTTGGAACGTTATTTGAATAGTCCAACTATCAATATCCTGAGTGTCCTTAATAAGCATCTTCTTGAGTTTCCATCTATGATCTAGAGCTTTAAGAATCCTTAGGTTCACCTCTCTATAAGTGTATTTCTTACCAAGAACATCAATATCATTCATAATTTTGGTAAATCTAGTATCATGTTGATCAATAGTTTCACCAGGTTTCATTTTAAAAGTTTCAAACCTTTGAACAACAATTTGAGCTTGTTTTCTTTGATCAGGGTTGTGCCTTCACAAATAACTGCAAGTGTGTTCCACATCTCTTTATCACTCTTACACTTGACTACTTTTCCTAAATACTCATTAGGTAAAGTATGCAAGATAAGATTCTTGGCTATACTGTCCAAATTGTTTTGTTTCATCTCATCAGTTGAGAGATCTGACCTGGGTTTGGGAACCATCACACCTACGGCTTTAGTAGTGTCTAAGGTGGCAGTGTTGGAAGTCATGATGGTAATTGGTCCCTCCTTGATGACTAAGCACATAAGATCATGAGTGGAGCTGAAGATGGCCTCCATTCGAAGCTTCCAATAGCCGTACTCATCTACAGAGAACTTAGGCAACTTGCTAGTATTATAATCCATGAGTGAGTAATTCAAGATACATCTTACAAGATTTTCACAAGATCAGTTCGGGTTGGAAACCAAGATTTCCCTCGAAAGTCCAATGGTTATCACGAAATAGCAGTCCAGTTAGAACTACTGCTCTAATACCACTTGTTGGTCCCAGTAAGTGAGTTAAGATTGGATTAAGCAAAAAGTCTAGAGGGGAGGGGTGAATAGACTTTTTAAAACTTTTTCAAAATGTATCAGAGTGAGTTTTATTCTAGTTTGCTGATATATACTCAGTTGGTCCTTAGTCTGCTGATTCCTCAATCAATCAACTAACAATCAACTTTGTTATATCTTTAATATTCAGTATGTGGATTT
This sequence comes from Galeopsis tetrahit, assembly GCA_963675135.1. NCBI lineage: Eukaryota > Viridiplantae > Streptophyta > Magnoliopsida > Lamiales > Lamiaceae > Galeopsis > Galeopsis tetrahit. The sequence continues at coordinate 41,431,339 of OY776122.1, forward strand.
GTGAGCCCTTAGTTTATACTCACTTATTAATACGAAAAATCTTCTAAAGATCTTGTAAGTAAGGTTTACTCGTCTACTTAGCTAGATCTTTCAATATGACTGTTTATACGAATAACTCTTCTTGATCAATCAATATGAAATGCTGTAAAGTAAATTGAGATGAGAGATTTTATAGTGGTTCAGCCAATAAGCCAACATCCACTCTTACAATTCCAAATTGTGAAATTCACTAGCTACTTGTGGTTTAGAGTCCCAAGATTAAGACTTTGATCTTGTCGATTACACCTCCAGATGTATCATCGACCTACTTGTTAGCAAGAACAAGCACTTGTACAAAGAACCTTTCAACTAAGAAGTGAATCAATCAATCTTCTAAGCCTTCAAAATAATCTGCTATGAACTCGGCTTCTTCTTTGATCTTGTGCGCTCTGCTTGTAATACTTCAGTATTTCCTCAGTCTTTCAGTAGTCTTCTCTGAATGAAGATCTTAAGGTATTTATAGATCAAGTTTTCAAGTTAACCATTGGAAGTAACTAACTCTCTTGAGCTTATCTAATATAACCGTTTGTAACCTCCTTTGTAACTGTTTCTTGTAACTCCTTCTTGAATTGATTATTCTGTTATCTTTTGAAGTAGTTATTCAGTTACGATGACAGTTATAACTTCTTTTGATCTTATCCTATAATTCTTTCTTCCTTCTTTAAACTTAGGATAATTCCTTTTATCTTCTCCTTAGCTGATCTCTTGATGTTTTCTGTTTTTCATAGTCAGCTATGTCTTCTGTCTGGTCTGCTGGTCTAGTCTTCTTGTCTTCAAGTCTGCTCTTCTGCTTCCATGTCTTCTCTTCTATCCCGAGCTAGACTATTTATCTTTTACTTTAAACTTCATTCAACTTAGTCAACTTAGACTAGTTTACAGCATATAAGCTATCTATACAAATCAGCTTATAACCTACCAGATGACTAGATAAGATGACTATTTAACCAATCAGATAACTTAATCATTCAAATTGTTTTTTGCCATCAAAACTTATATTCATCAATTCATCTTTTTAGGACTTTGTAGGATTCATATCCCAACAGTATCTAACAGTTTTTTACCCATAAAGAACCAATTAACATAAAAATTATAGCAATACTTATATGAAATATTTCATACATGAAATATGTTTAATTAAAATAATTTTAAAAAGTTTACGGGTCACAAGTCTAGATTCTGATCGTTCAAAAAATCTGGAAATAGCAAGTATGTGGTTTATTACATGACTAATATATTGTTACTACAAGGTCAAAATATTACCACTACAAGACCAAAAGTGTACTACTATAAATGTAAAAAAAAAAATCTAAAAATTTCGCCAAAAAAATTAAGTGTCCATAATATTTTTGAACTTGTAGTAATACACTTTTGACCTTGGAGTAACAATAATTTGATCCGACAGTAACATAGTTTTGGCCTTTAGCAGAATATTTTTGGCCTTATAATAACATATTTTGACTTTGTAGTAGCATAAATATTTTACTAGTACAGATATGTTATTATATAAAGTTCAAAAATATTATGGCAAATTCAACAAAAAATTAAGACTCCATTTGGATAGAGAGATTTAGACTATAAATTTTAAATCCACAATCAAAATCCACTCTAATTGTTTGGATTAAAAAATAAACGAATGAATTTTAAATACTTAGATTTTAACCCATCTTTTTTTTTTAGTTAAAATGAAGAGGATTTCAAATTCTCACTAAAATCATGTCATTTGAAATTCATGAATTTTTAACCCCTTCCATTTGAAATGACTCCTCAAATCAAATCCTCATATCCAAACACAATTAAGTGTCTAGAATATTTTTGAACTTGTAGTAATACATTTTTTGCCTTGTATTGACAATATTATGGTTATGTAAAATAATAACATAGTAAAATAAGTTTTGGTCATATAGTAAAATAATATTTGAAGGTGAAAAATATATTTTAGTTAAGTTTGACCCGAGTTTGATCCACTAATATTTGCCTCAAATTTACCTTAATTAGCTACTCCGTCCCCGAAAAGCTTGCGGTGCTTTGGAACACATAGTTTAAGGAAAAAATGTAATGATTAAAGTGTTGAGAGGTAATTTTATAAACTTTTATATATAAAGTAAATAAAGTAGTTGAATTGATTGTATGGTGGACCCAAAAGTAATGACATGATGCATAAATATGTGTATATTGTGAGGGTGTGATGATTGTTTCCATTTAAGGATATGCAAACTTTTGAGGGACAAATTAAAAATAAAAGTATGAAATCAGGAAAAGTGGAAGTATATTTCATGTGAAATATTTTATACTCCCTTCGTCCAATTTTATTATGCCAATTTCTTCGGACACTGGTTTTAATAAATATTGATTATTTTATGTACAAAGTAGATAAGTTGGGGGTATGATGGGATGTTGTGGGGTCCATTTATAGGTAAAGTGATTGTTTATGAATAAAGTTAGTGGCAATTTGTGTAAATAAGTGATGGTTGGAGGGTGGAGATAAAGTAGTGTGAATATTATTATTTCAAAAAAGGGAATGAGCATAATAAAATTGGACAACCAAAAAAGAAAAGTGGGAATAATAAAATTGGACGGAGGGAGTATATTTTTTTTCCTAAAAACCTAACATGTTCTAACTCATTAAATATAATCTAATTAACATAAACATACTACTCCCTCCGTCCCATGATTTTATGCACACTTTGACCGGCACGGAGATTAAGAAAATGAAATAAAGTGACGTGGAAGGTAAAATAAAGGAGGGGTATTATTGGTAATTAATTGATTAAAGTGGAGGAGATTTGACTAAAGGGAAGTGAAAGTAAAACAAAGGAGGAGTATTATTGGTAAAAATTATGTGAGTTGTTTCCTTTTTTTGGAGTATGCAAAAATTGTTGGGACGCCCACTGAGAAAAATGTGCATAAAATCATGGGACGGAGAGAGCAATTTATTTGACATATAGTACTATCACAAAAAAAGTCCACACTCATGACGTGCTCCTCGTGTCCAAACGTAGGTACCTAGAGATTCGTATCTGGCTTATTCCATCTGATGTGAATGAAAGGTCAGTAAACATGTTAACCGATTCAGAGACACCATGTCATCATCTGTCATAGTTTTTTAAATAAATCCATGCATTCAATGTGTAACTAAATAAAATAAGCCTGACATTAATAATAAACGTACGTAAGTTAGTATATACCACCCGGATCAGGAGAACTCGATGTCAGGGGTCATATTTTTTTAATATGTATAAATATTATATTTACACTAGTATATGTATAAATATTATTCTCATTGTCTCGAAAGGAGTGTGACACATGTATGAGAGAATACACACGTATGTGTTTTTTTTAAACTTTTCAACAATACAAACATAAATAATTAGAGTCATGTGAGTTGACTAGATGCAAAGTTCTATGAAAATACTTTTTAAGGTGTTTTAATAAGTCTTAACAACTAAACAACTTATATGCGAAATTTATGATAGACTCTCTTATACTCCTTTTTAAATATGCATTTTAATAAAATCTTAATTAGTTTACTCACACAAATAACAATGTATAAGTAAACTCCTATGAAACACGTTTTTAGAATTTAAACTATCTTGTGTAGATTTAAAATCAATTTTATGCACACTTAAGCAAGTAGACAAGTAATAAACAGACTATAACTAAGCAAGTAAGTAATGTAAGTAAGTAAAGAACATAAGATGTATCGTAGTTCGGAGGCTAAATTGCTCCTACGTATACTCTTCTAATTTAATAGGATAATTCCTTTATCACTTCGCAATTAACTTGTTTTTACAGTCTCAATGTGCACTCTCTTCTTCTTCTTCTCTTCTCTTCTCTTCTCTTGATTTCTTACAACTCTCTCTCGTTGCAATACTCTCAAATAACTACGAACTCGACAATACTCTTAAATATCTCTCAAAGTGAAAGTAAGGTTTTTTTCTTGGTACCAACTTAGTGTGATATCCTTTACAATGAAGATCAAATGTAAATGTTGGGATATAACTATCTAGGCTTTGGATAATCGTACAGAACTGCCTAGTGGAAACTAAAGGTTAACACTCAAATATTTGCTTAAAAGCTTAATCCCTCGAAAGGCTTGAGTGTTTGATTGTTATTGAATGCTAATAAGATCTTGTAATTGTTTTAGCTTGTGTGTGTTCCCGTAAACATGAAATGAATCAAGTTCTGCCCTATTTATAGAGTTAGAAAATTATTCGTTGGTGGAGATAGCAAACCAATCCATAAATTTGAACTTTTAAATAGTTTAAGGGCTTGCATGCAAATAGTACATGCATTCACGTCCATTTCTAAATCCTTAATTTGGTATCATAATTTGTTATGCACAAGTAACATGTGGCAATTGTTCATTGGTTTTCATGAAATATTTCTGACTCCAAAATAACGGATTGATCCCGTCATAGGTTATTGCTAAGTCATTCATGCCTTTTTATCATAAGTTGTCAAGCTCATCTAGAATGAATTTCCATCTATCTTGGCATTCACTTGTAATTCATTTTGAACATGTTTTCATAGGATTTGATCTTTCACTTTACCATGTAAGCTTCTCTTCTCTTTTATGGAACTTGGTTCATATGACTTCTTATGCAAAGCCATTGAAACTCTTCTGATAATTCCTCTTTGCACATAAGTTCATAGCTTTTAGTCTTTATAGACTTTAGACTTCATTTTCACTATCTTTTCATGATTGTTTGCTCTTCATTGCTCTTAGTCTTCATGACTGTTTGTTCTTCAATATATGTTGAACTTCACAGCTCTTTGCTTTTCATAGTAGTTGACATAGAATTTCAAAAATCTATCCTAACTAAAATAAGCTCCCTAACATGAATGGGCTTTGTAACCTGAAAGACCTAATATGGCATTTCATCATATTTGGGGGTTTTATAGGGTTTTAGTGTCTAATCAAAATCAAGTTTTTCTTTATTAATATAAATCATATCTCAACAATTTCCCCATTTTTTATGATGTCAAAACCTACTTACTTCCAAGGATCCATAAGGATTTCTTCAGTAGATTTAGCGACATAAGGTTAACTAGCCTATATTTTCTACACTTGGAAAATTTCATAGTATATATATTTTTGTTGGTCCCTGGACGAATAGTGAATGGTTAAAAGTGTAGAGGGGAGAGGTGAATAGACTATCGAACTTTTCTTGAAAATCTAAGTGTGAATGTGTATATCAGCTAAACTTAGTCAGCTGTATAGCTCAGCTTGTATTTAGTCTACTGAACTGGCTCAGTAGCTGATTCAATTTACTAAATCTAATTTGACTATATATATCAAAGTAATACTGCATGTATGTGTATATATGTATGCGGAATGTGAATGTGTGTGACCCAAATTATTTATACTCGCTCTTTAATGAAAAACCTTTTTAAGACTTGTTTATCCGAAAACGTCTTATACTATGCAATACGTATAATCAAATAGTAAATAAATTGCAGTATTAAAAGAGATTAGAAAACACCAGATTTATAGTGGTTCGACCTCCAACCCTACATCCACTCTCACGTTTCCAAACACGATGTTAATCCCTTCCAATCGGGTGTCTTGAATTTTTAAGTCCCAAGAAATAAGACTTTGATCTTGTGACACCTCCTGATGTACTCGATCAACTAGTTAGCAAGAACTAGCAGTTTTACAACTTGCTCGAATAACAACAAACTTATCAACTAAAGATTTGGTTGGGTTTGGTGTTTTTCTGGGTTTCCAACTAGTAATTCAAACAGTAGAGTGTTTGATCACTTCTAAGCCTAAAAAATAAGAATAAGATTCTGAGTTTATGGGTACGAAAACTCTTGACGAATATTTTGATTGCTTGATCTTTTTGAACTCCTGAATTCTCGAAATCGAAACTTTAACACGCGATATCTGCTGCTTAAGTTCTTGAGAATATAGTTTATGTGATAAATACAATGACAATGGTCTTGTATTTGTTGATGATTTTCTCTTCAAACTAGTTGTTTGGAAAACTAGTTAGTTAGTCAAACCTTCCTTGAACGACTTTAACCGTAAATATCTTGAACAGTTACTTGAGCGGTTACCATGTATGTCATGTTTCCTTATTTAAGTGAGGCATAATTGATATATGGTAAGTTTCCTTAATCACCACGATACTAGTTCCACACTTAGGCTTATTCTCATCCTTCACTTTGACTCTACTGATCTAGTCATCTGTTCTTCCATTCAACCAACTTAGTGAATGTCTTCTTGTCATCTTATTAAGCCTGACAATTTGTGCTATCGTGTCGAGTTTCGTGTCGACACGACAGTGACACGATCTGATAAGACCAAACACGAACACGACACGATAAGAAATTGAGTCGACACGAACACGATAATTTTTGTGTCAACCCGACACGACACGACACGACACAACACGATAACGACACAATAATTTTCATGTCAGATCAACACGACACGATGCCAACACGAAATTTCTGTGTCGACACAATCCGATATTTTTCGGATCGACACGACACGATAGCAACACGATAAGAAAATAAAAGAATTTAAAATTAAGATTACACTACAAATTGAACTATATATCAAATTAAAATGAACAAAAAAAAAATGATCACTGCAAAATCTATCCAAAATACTTCAAATTTCCCTTACAATCCAAATACAAATTTCATCCAAAATACTAAGTCATAAAATTAAATACAAGTCAAATCCAAAATAGTACTAATATTAATTAAGTTTTGTACAAAATAAACCAATCGATCAAGACACAAAATGACCGGTTAAATCTAAAATAGTACTAATATTAATTAAGTCTTGTACAAAATAAACCAATCCATTAAGACACAAAAGAATCAGTATCATCATTCCAATTTTCACATCTCCACCCACATTTTAGGTTCCTCATTCCACCCAAAGGCTACAAAACAATAAAATAATATTTTTTAGTAACATTAACAAATTATGGATTACATAACTTACAGTAAAAATAAGAAAATAAAAAGATTACCTCTCAGGATAGGAGAGAACACTGAGTTGAAATACTAGATGTATTATCCATTAAATCTTCGAGCAATTCATCAATAGGTAAGTTCCTTCTCAAAAACTAAAAAAAAAAAAAACAATATAAAATGAAAATAATTAGAAACAGTAATTAAATCATTTATGTTAATATTAGTAAGAAGTTGTACCTTTATCTCCATATAGTCAATCTCGTGTACAAATAATTGCTTCTATCGTGCTTGGTTTAAGAGAACTTCGATATTGGTCTAACACCCTTCCACCAATGCTAAAAGTGGACTCTTAAGCCACCGTAGTTATAGGAATGCTCAAGATATCACGAGCCATACAAGCAACACTTGGATACCTAAACTGATTTCCTTTCCAATACTCAAGTATGTCAAGATTAGTTTTCACATCCATTCGTGGTTCCTCCAAGTAAAGATCCAATTGTGATTTCTATTGGCTCAATCCAAATTCGGTATCAAATTCACTAAATTCCTACAATGAAGAACCAATAAAAATAAGTAAATAAATAAAATAAACTAAACCAAGAAAATAGATCAATTTCATGTTTTGTTACCTCAACCATTATCGATGACATTTCACTCTCAAAGTTAACAGCTGAAGCAATTGTTACATTCACGTCCATCCTAACTTGATTATCGAACACTTTGGAGTACTCATCAAAAAGAGCATACAATATTTTATCTTTAACTTGCATATATTGGACAGAATCACCCCATACAGTTTCTTATAAGAAAATTTCACAAACTGAAGTTTGTATCGAGGATAAAAAACAACTGTTATAGTCAAAATCAAACGGAAATCTGACCAATACTTCTCAAACTTTGCCAACATTTTTGTTGCCATTTTCTTTATGTACTCACCCTACTCTCAACACTTTTCCTTAAAGAAGCATAACATGCAACAATTGGACGAATATACAAGTTGGTAGTTGGGTACTTACTCCCACAAAACAAGTTAGAAACCTCATAAAACACTCCCAAGAAATTACGTAACTTTTCTACTTTTTCCCATTCAATTAAAGAAGGACAGTTCACATAGTGGGTGTCAATCAATTGTAAATTCATGAAAGCCTTTTGATAGTACAAAGCGCTGTCAAGCATCATAAATGTAGAATTCCACCCAGTAGGCACATCTTGTCTCAAACCTTTCTTATTACTTAATGATGGTACCATGCTCACACATTCATAAAACTTTTATTTTCTCATATGTGATCCCCTAACATACTTGACACTTTCACGAATCTTAACTACAACACCATCAATATCCTTCAAACCATCTTGGACCACCAAATTAATAATAAGAGCACAACATCGAATGTGAAAAAGTCACCGTTTGAAATAAGTGCATCATTCAATCTCAATTGTGTAACCAACATATCAACTGACACATCATTTGACGAAGTATTATCCATAGTCAAAGCAAACAACTTCTTTTGAATCCCCCACTCAGAAAACATTGAAAGCAACTTATTAGATAGTGCAACAGTAGTGTGTGGAGATGGCATAAGAGAAAAATTCAGCACCCTCTTTTGTAACACCCTATCCTTATCAATAAAATGAGCAGTCAATGAGATATAACCATCGATAGTAATAGAACTCCAATAATCAGAAAGTTAGACAGATTCTACCAGTCGTCATCTCTAACAAAGACCTAACTCTTACTTTTTCCCTTTCATAAATTTTCATAACATCAACTTTCAATGTATTTCTAGAAATCAACTTGAGATCAGGTCGAAGGTATTCAAAAGCCATTCTAATGCATTCATACTCAACAAAGCTAAAGGGCAAATCATGCACAACCACTTCAGAACACAACAACTCATGAAAATATTCAGGATTAAACTTAGACACATAACTCTTAGATATCATTATTTTTCCAACATCACGAGTATCTCTCCTAGGACATGTAGCAAGATGACGTTTCATATTTCCAGTTCTAGTTTGACTACTTACTTTATTGTAGACATGTCCACAATATTTGCACTAGCATACTTTAAAACCATCAACACGAGTCTCAATAATATCAAACTGAGACCATACACCTGACCTTTTTTTTTCTTCTATTTTTCTTTTGGTTGTTTCTCTCAGCACTTGGACATGAATCTACTTCTAACTCAGTTACCCTTTCATCACAATGCGTCTCAACCCCAGACATTATAACTTGATAAAAAAAATAAAGTTGAGAAATGAAAAATAAAATTAAAAGAAGCATTATAAAGTATAAACTTCAAGACGAGAAAGATCTACAAAATTACAAGATAAACAAGAAATTATAATTTTTTTTACCTAAGTTTGATTCGGTATTCTTATACTTCCTGAAAACGTCAAGAAGAGCCAGATCTACAATAATAAAAATAATAGACATAGGAAATGAGAAGAAAATTACCAGATCTATTTTAATTTATAGTATGTAAGATTAGAAAGGAGAAAAAAAACATCACCTGATAAGTGTAGATAGATGAACACCAGAACTTAAAATTGCAAAAATAATGAAAGAGTGAAGACGACGATCAAACATTAGAACTGAATGAAGGATGAAGGATGAAGAGGGAATAAACTGGACTTTGATTCATTGAAGAATGAAGAGTTGAAGACAATGGTTTGAAGAAAACTCTAAAAACTAAAAGAGTCCTTTGAGTGATTCTAGAGACTTCGAAATTTTGAATGGAAATGTGTGTCGATCTGAATTCTGATGAATGATATGATATGTAAATACAATTAATAGATCTTTTAGTTTTAGATTATTAATAAGATTTACTGTATTAGATTAATATATATATATATATATATATATATATATATATATTAAATGTTTTAGTTTTTAGATTTGGTAGAATAAATTCGAAAAATATGTTAAGTGATAATGATATACCGATATAGTGATATACTAATTAATATATATTATATGATTAAATATATTTTTTTAAATGGATCGTGTCACTATCGTGTTAAAATATAACATGTTAATAACAGGTAATTGGTTGTTAACAAGTTAATGGGTTACATGTTAATATTATCGTGTTTAACGGGTTGACACGAACCCGACATGAAATTTTCATATCGTTATCATGTCGATCCGATAACGACACGAACCCGATAAGGCCAAACACTAACCCGTAATTTTCGGGTCGGATTCGTGTCGTGTTCGAAATTGCCACCCCTACATCTAATCTTGTCTTCTAGTCTTCTGTTCTTCAAGTAGACTTCCTCGTGATATCAGCATGAACTACATATCAGCTGAAAGACTTATGTTGTTTAAAACATAAGAAAAAAGTTTCATTTTAATGTCTGAGCAACACTTTGTCAATTACACATTGCAATTATGTACATTTTTACATTTTTTTCAACCGAGTTTTTTTCTCGATTATAGAAATAAGTTATTGAAAGATATTAATATATATAATAAAAAATATTAGTTATATATTGAGAATGCACTAATAATAATATTTTTCAACCTACAAACTAATGTCTTAATTTTATATGTACAAAAATTTGTATGAAAATCACTTGTGTATAAAACTGTGTAAAATGTCCATTTAGGGGTTTGGCAAAAACTTTGTTGCAAATTTGCACTGAATAGAATACGTGTTAATTGACCCATTTAGTTTCGAGGCCTAAATTAACAGAGAGAGTAGCGCACAGTGACCGTGAAACTACTTCATGGTAATACAATCGCTAGTGTGGTGATTGAACACCACATGTCTATATTTATGATAAGTGTTGATATTTGTGACTGTGTGATTATAGCCCTCTCTACATGTTCTGTTGTCAATTTGCTATAGTGTTTGATGTTTTTCAATATTTTTTTCAATTTGTTGATTCAAAGAACAAATCTTAAGTTGGTACTTACTGGATTCGGCTAGATGCTTTCTGTTATTGTATAGTAGTGAGATGCTGTCTTGATCAAGTTGATGGCTAGCCAAATTTTTTGTGGTCTCAAAATAAATTCAGCAGCGATTTTGATTTTTTGTGATGACGGATGAAGTTAAATTGTGACTTGTCTGAGAAGTAAATTCAATAGAGGTATTTATTATTATATATGATACTGACATGTATTAATATGTGTTACTATCTTAATATTTTATATCATACTGACATACATTAATATGTGTGTAATGTTTTTTTGGAAATTTTACTATATAATGAAGTAGATTAATATGTGTTAATGTTGATATTCTATGTAATATATGTATGTTGTTATCATACCATCTTCCTTATGTTGTAATATTGTATACCTCATGTGTGATACTATTAAGTGAATATGGAAACAGTGATGAGAAAAAAAGACAAGAAATGTGTAAGAAGAATGAGAGGATGGTAAAATAGTGGATAAGGTAGTTAGAGAAGAAGAGAAAGATGATCGGGTGATAAATTTTGGTTTTTCACTTTGTAATACTGACAAGTGTAATAATGTGTTATTGTCAAGTGTAGTGGTGTAATACTTATTTACATATAATTTTTGTTGGTCCTGAAAGGAGTATATAACAAGTGTATGGGGGGGGGGAATACACTTGTATGCAAATCTTTCAACTTATGATCAAAACCAGAGCTCAGCAAGGTTGTCTTGGACAACTCTGCTGAAGATGATAAACTCTTCTAAGATAATCAAACTACTAAGTACTATTGAGTACTTAGTTGAATAACTATCTAGGGGAGTTATAGGTGCGGAATAGTGGTTGGTCCTTTAAGTTTAGACTCCTTAAGTTTCTGAAATCACTTTGTCAATCCAATACAGTCCAGTTTAGCTTCAAGGAACTTGTCCAAATCAGTTTTGCACAGTCTTTGAATATGTATCTTTTGAAAGATCAGTTTTGTGTGCAGTGTTGAATGAATGTAAGTACTTTGTAAGGTAAATCAACACAAGAGTTTATAGTGGTTCAGAGACTCAAGCTCCTACATCCACTTTCCCTGATTTAACAAGATAATTCCTTCACTCTTGGAATTAACTTGTTTTATAGTGCCAAGGTGCACTTGATCAATAACACCACTCCTTGGTGAATTGATCCCTAGGATGTCTAGAGTCCTAGTACCCTCTTCTCAACTCAGAACTGAACTGTTCTTCTCTCAACAGTCAGCTCCTACCACTTCTACTACTACAACCTTCTCTCTTTCTCACTTGTAAGGGGTAAGGTTTGAAGTAAGGTTCCAACTAATGAGATATCCTTTACAATGGAGATCAGTGTATAAGGATTAGGATATCTCTCTAAGCTTTGTATGGATATACAGTAGGTCCAGCTTAGAAGAAGTGTATGAAGACTAAGATAGTCTTTTGAAAGCTTTGAAAGCACTTTTACTTGTAGGATAGTTGGATATTCTTGTCAAGGTTGAGGTGCTTCAAATGGTCTTCACACTTCTGTATTTATAGACAAAATGGAGGATTTGCCCGTTGGAGAGGCAACCCCAAATTGCTATAAATGTCTTCCTTGATTTCTTCAAACTGGAAGACAGATTCTTGATAGTGTCCTTAATTGGGTAATAAACGGCTTGTAAGACTTTGTCTTCATTCTGCAGCACTTTTCCCAATGTTTGACTTCTTGTTAGGACTTGGACATGGCTTCTGAGGATTGATCCAATGATAGGACAACATTCCTTATCAAATGGACAACTCTCCTTATCACTATCAGCAGATTTGCTTATCAGCAAGGTTGGCTTGCTCATCTTCAGATGACTTGGCTCTTTCCCTTTCTTTCACTTCAAGTTGATCTTAGCATGTTTCAATGAGGTTCTTTAGGGTATGGTTGTCTTTAGCTCTTCAACATGGTTGACCTTCAAACATTAGAATCTTTGTTCTGGTTCAAACATGCTGAGACAATTCTTCTGGGACAACTCTCCTGATCAGCATATTTGTTCTTTTAGCTTCAGAGTTGATGTTTTTACAGGGTTAACCTCTTTGGACAACTCTCCTGATCAGAGCATTTGACTAATCTTGTCCTTTTGAGCTTTGCAATCTTGTTCTTGCATAGAACTAATTCTTCTGGACAACTCTCCTGATCAGAGCATGTGGATTTCAATGGAGTATGCTTGTCCTTAGTGCTTGTTCCAGACTTTGAGCCTTGAGGGGACTTCATCTTGATCATTTTTAAAGCATAGGTTCCCCCTCACATTGTGCTTCTAGTCATCTAAGAGCTGCCTAACATATCAGCTTCTCATCTAGCCTTATGTTATGTGTTCTAACAATCTTAGAACACAATCATCTTGACTTAGGCATGTCTCAGGGGGTTTTGGTATTTAATCAAAACATATATCATTTTATTCTCAACAATTTCCCCCTTTTTGATGATGCCAAAACCTACACATTTTATGCAAAAGTGACTTTTCTACACCTATTACATATATCTTCAGAAGACATGACTAAGGTCAATATTCCTGAAAAGACAATGTGTTAGTGTATTCACTGTTTTTGTTGCAAGTAGGTTTCAAAGATAGGCATAGAGAGATTTCTGCAATAATGTATCTTGATTCAAAGGTGGTTCAACTATCATTCATATAAAAATCATTACAGGCATGTTGATAGTTGAAGATAACTTATCAGAGCATGAATTCAAGATAACATTTCACTACAAATACATACTAAACATAGGATCAGAGCAAAACAAACTACTTCAAGTATCAGAGCTAATACAAAATATTCCAGATATCAAAGTAGAACACATCAATTCTTGTATTAGAGCAATCCAAAACATGTTAGAGCAAACAGCATATCAATGCACATCACATCAGCAGGCTTGTCCAAACTTCAGCAGATTTGACCATATAGCAAAAATATCTTTAGATAAGATAGTTTTCTATCCAGAAAGAGTCAGAAGACTTAGCCATTTAAAGATCATCCTCAGGAGGTGGGTTCATCCCATATTGTGCCCACACTCTCTTCTTGAGTTCCATGGCTTCCTGGTTGGTTCCTTTGGGTCCAAGGGTCATTTTGTTCAGCTTCAGAATTTCTGTGAACTCCCTTAGGATCCTTGCTTGGTCAATCCATCCATCAAGCTTTGGAGGCATGTAGATGATAGGTTTGGGAGCATTGAGTTCAATTCTTGCAATATCAGCAGCTGCAAGTAATTGTTGATACAACTCTCTGTAGTATTCTATCATGAATTCAGCAAAGGCAGAGTTGGCATCTCCTCCATTCCATCTGTCAATGACATAATAGTCATAGACAAACTCCCTTTTTGCCTCTTCCCATGTATCATTAAGCTGAATTGGCACCCATTTATCCAAATGTGGATATTTGGTGTCCATTGGGACCAAAAGCTGCGGCTTCATCTTGCTGTAAGTTTCTCTCCTTCTTCTTGGTTTCTGAAAGTTAGCTCTTCTCTTGTCTCTTGCTCTTTGGCTTCTTCTAACAGATCCATTTTCTCTTGGGCCTTCATCATGGCCAATTCCTGTTGTGTTTCAGGGTCTTTGCCATACCCTTCATGAAACAACTTTGATGGATCATTCAGTACTACAATCTTTGTCTTCTTGGGTCCAGGTCCAAAGCCTTCTTCATATAAAGCTTCCACATCTTCAGTAGCTTTGGCACTTTCAGCAATGTTGACCATTTCAGAAGATTTGTCTTTTTCAGCAGTTTTGGGCTCTTCAGCAGCTTTGGCTTTCTTTGATGTAGGCTCATCTTCATCAATTCTGAATTCAGGTGGAAGATCAAGGCTGTTGGGAAAGTCAGTGAATGTCTCAGCTTGTCTTTTCTTTCCTTTTGCCCTCTTGATCTTTCCTCTAGTTTGGACACCTTCAGCATCTTTGTCTAAACCAGACACCTCACCACCTGGTCTCTGCTGTAGCCTCATCCTTTCTTCTTGTGCTGATGCCATTGAATTCTTCAATGCAAGTGCTAGTTGCTCTTCTTCATCCAATTCTTCTAAGTTTAGCACTGCAGGTTCTTTTCCTTTTGCTTCAACAGTTTTGTCTTTTCCCTTGAGCTCACTCATTGTTGTGGCCATTAGGGATTGGGCCTGGTTTAGGGACTTCATCTCCTCCAACAAATATACATTTTCATCATGTATATTCTGCATCCTATCACTGCTCAAGCTAAGGAAAGCTAGAACATGCTTCATCTTTTGTTGAACAACCTCCTCCAAGGTTGCTTTCAGGGATGCATCCAGTTGGGCTTTGAGAAGCTCAGTGAGGTTGGCCACTGCACCTTCAGCAATGTTGGCCAATACCTCTTGGGAAAGTTTTTCTGAGGCTGCTTTTACCATAGCTAGCCTTTGCTCTTCTACTCTTCTCTTTTGCAATGCAGTCTTCTTTCCAAGAGCTTGCTTGACAGTTAGCCTGAGAGCCTTGACATTGGCATTATGATTGTCTCTCAGCAGCTTTTGCTCCTTCTTGACCTCCTCTAAGATGGCTTCCATGGTGGATTTGGCTTTTTGTACTTCAGTGGAGATGGTTTGGAGGCCAGTTTCCACACCACTAATCCTTGCTTCCAGAGTTGGTAGCACAACATCTTCAGAGCCAGTGAGCCTCATTTCTACAGATGCTAGAGTCCTTCCTTGCTCATTCAATGCTCCTGAAGTTTCAGCATGAGCAGATTGGACTTGATGAGCCAAGGAGTCCAATTTCTCTGATTGCATACCAAGTAAGGCTTGAGCTGAGCCTGTGTCCACTTGGATAGGGGCATCTGTTAAGAACTCATCTGCAAAAATTTGGTCAAGGGAAATACCTGCAACATTAGACAGATCAAACAAGTTAGGAAATATACACTCATCACCCTCAATTTCTTTTATATAAGACTCTGATACATCAGCAGCCTTCTTCTCATTTTCAACTCTTTCTTTTCTCCTTTCTTCAATAATTTCCTCACTTAAAGAAACAGGCCTCCTCTCATCAAGGGAATCCTGAAGTTCAGATTTGACTTTAAGAATAGCCTGCCCTTCCTCACTTATATCACCCTCATTTGGTGGTACACTCACTATTCTAGTGATCACCACATCTCTCTCATCTACTACTCCCTCTGGTTTTTCCACTATCTTCTCCTTTTCAACTCCTTCTCCTAAACCTGCAACATCTCCACCTTCAATAAGGTTCAAAGATGGCAGTTGTGGGGAGATCACAGTGCTTACATCAACAACCACTGAGTCATCCTGAATGATTAGGGGCTGATCAGTGTCCAGCTCATCTGACACTGAATAGGCCTTAACCAAACCAGCCTCTAATACAGGAACCTCCACATCTTTAGGCTGTGCCTTAGGTTCAGAAGAACCTTCATTGGCAGATGTGTCTTTGGTTGTGTTACCAACCTTGGTCAACACCTCTGAAGATACAGAGCCTTTCCTATGATAGGTTTTAGGAGGGTTTGATAGTCTATCTGCTATAGAAGACTTGGGTTGAGAAGGTTCAGGGAGATTGGCTTGAGGGGTTTCAGGAGGGTTGGGGTTAGAAGGATTTGAGGGATCATCAGGGGAATCATCATCATTGGAGCTACTGTCAGGGTGTTTTATTCCCTTAGCTTTCCTTTCTTTCTCCTCCTTAATCTTATCAGCTACCAGCTTTGCAAAAATTTCCTCATCAATGAGAAATCTTGTCTTTGAAACTCCAGCAAAGTTTAGCAATCTGTTCTCCTCTATTTGCCACCAGTTTGCACCCTTATCTTGGATGACTTGTGATATCTCCATCATAGACTTGTCTTTTACATCAACAAGCATCCTTAGATCATGAAATGTCTTCTGAATTCTTGGAAATTCAGCAAGCTGTGGGTACAGACTGTCCACAGTAGCCTTTGCTCCTCCTCTGAGCATACTTTCATAAGTATACTCCTCCTCATCTCCACTTGAATGGGGACTTTGGGTTATAGGGGAGTTGGCTCTAGGTTCACCTAAAGTGGCTTCAGGGAGGTTTAATTCAGGGATGTTGGCTTCAGAAGGGTTTGGTGCAGTAGAAGGTGCTTCGGTTGCTTTTGAGAGCAATGAATCTGAAGGGGCTTTACTCAGGGGGGTTGGCTCATTGAGTGCATGTTCTAAGAGCTTTGAATAATTGAGCATGGATGAGTCAAGGGGAGACAGGAGTCTTGTCTCATCTACTGCTAAATCTGCAAGCACATCAATGCCACTTCTTTGCACACTCCCTTCTGGAGAGTATCTCTTAGTGAGATCTACAGGGGTAATGGGTTGGTTGGGAGGGGTAATGTGGGTTTCAGGGGAGTTGGGCTCAGGATTCTGAATTTCAGGGATGTTGGCCTCTTTAGGTTGACCTTCATGGACTTTGGATTCTGGAGTTCCAGATCCAGATGAGCTAGTCCTTGACTTGGATTTGGTCCTGCTTTCAGCTCTGCTCTCTCTTAGAGCCAATTGTAGAGACCTTTCTTCCTGCAGCTCCAACACTTTCTCAGTAGGCTTGGCCCTTCTCTTGCTGGCCCTACTGCTCCCGCTTCCTTCACCTTCCTTCTCAGGGACAACTTCCCTGATCCTCTTATCTCCTCTAGACTTTTGTCTAGTCTCATTGTACTTCAGCCACAACTCCTCTGAGTGGTCAGAAGGCACACTTACTCCTTCTTCTACTACTTCATCAACTTCAGCTGATGCTCCTGAGGCTTCTCTTGAAGACAATTGAGACATTTTCCTTGTTTTGACAGCCCTGGCCTTGGTTCTTTTCTTCAGCTTAGGTTTTTCTTCAATCTGTTCTTCAGCAGGTTTGGCCATAAGCATCCTCCTTTGCTCAGTTTTCTTGCTGAGCTTCCTGAACAGGATCTTTTGGGCTGGGAGGCAAATTAAATCCCAGAAAGGTGAAAACTGTATTTTCAATGGGATAGATTTCGAAATAGACAATGATCACCTAAAATAGGTGCTTATCAGACCAAGATTTGGTTTGATAGCCAAGACAACTTATCTGACCCTACATGGACAAGTGTCCTGAAGAGTTGAGGACAAGTGTCCTGAAGAAGTAAGGTCAACTTCTCTGAATTTCAGTAGACTTGACCAAGTCTGCTGAAGTTTGAACTTAGTTCCCCCTTAATGAATGAACTCCTTTGGGCTCATTTGTCCAACTTCCCTGGATCAAGAAGACCCAACTCTGCTGATAATTCCAGGAACCTTGCCTCTGCAAGTGGCTTAGTTAGTATATCAGCTTTTTGATGATCTGTGTGGATCTTCACCAACTTAATATCCTTCTTCTCCACATGATCTCTAATGAAGTGATGCTTGATGTCCACATGTTTGCATCTTGTGTGCAATACAGGATTCTGTGATATGGCAATGGCACTGTTATTGTCACAGAATATTGGCACTTCAGTAGAGTTGACTTTGTAGTCCTTGAGTTGTTGTCTTAGCCAAAGAATTTGAGCACAACAACTTCCAGCAGCAACATATTCAGCTTCAGTGGTGGAGGTGGCCACTGTGTTTTGCTTCTTGGAAAACCAAGATATAAGTTTGTTGCCCAAGAATTGACAAGTTCCTGAAGTGGATTTTCTGTCAATTCTGCATCCTCCATAATCAGCATCTGAATAGCCAGTTAACTCAATGTTGTCATCAGCAGGGTACCAAAGGCCTAGATTTTCAGTGCCTTTGAGATACCTCAAGATCCTCTTTGCAGCCTCAAGATGGCTTTTCTTAGGATTTGCTTGAAACCTTGCACAAACACCTACTGCAAAGGTGATGTCAGGTCTGTTGGCAGTGAGATAGAGGAGTGATCCAATTATTCCTCTATACTCAGTGGAGTTGGTTGGAACACCACTCTCGTCAGGATCCATTTTCCAATTTGTGTTCATTGGAATCCTTACTGGCTTGCTTGTTGTACACCCAAACTTCTTGATCATCTCTCTGGTGTACTTAGCTTGATTGATGAAGATTCCTTCTTTTGATTGCTTAACTTGTAGACCCAGGAATAAGTTCATCAACCCCATCATGGACATCTCAAACTTGCTTTACATAAGCTTGGAGAACTTCTCACAAAGCTTTTCATTAGGGGATCCAAAAATTATGTCATCTACATAAATTTGGACAAGCAAGATGTCCTCTCCTTCAGAGATTCTGAAGAGAATTCTGTCCACAGTTCCCTTGGTGAATCCATGATCCAATAGGAATTGTGACAGTGTGTCATACCAAGCCCTAGGGGCCTGCTTGAGTCCATATAGAGCTTTCTTCAGTCTGTATACTTGGTCTCCAACCTCAAAACCTGGTGGTTGCTCTACATAGACTTCTTCTTTCAAGACTCCATTCAGAAAGGCACTCTTGACATCCATTTGATATACTTTGAACCTCTTGTGGGCTGCATAGGCTAGGAAGAGCCTTATTGCTTCTAGCCTTGCCACAGGTGCAAAGGTCTCATCATAGTCAATGCCTTCATGCTGGCAGTAACCTTTTGCCACTAGTCTTGCTTTGTTTCTGACAATCACATTATTTTCATTCTTTTTGTTCTTGAACACCCAGTGGTTCCAATAACATCTTGATGTGAAGGTCTATCAACCAGCTCCCATACTTCATTTCTGGTGAATTGGTTGAGCTCTGCCTGCATTGCTGTGATCCAATTGACATCCTGAAGTGCTTCCTCAATGTCTTTTCGTTCCTGTTCTGACAAGAAACAACAAAACATAGCACTTTCACCATGAAACTTTCTGGTTCTGACTCCTATACTTGGGTCACCAAGTATCAGATCAGTAGGATGGTCATACAACCAAGTCCTTCTTTTTCTGATCCCTTCAGTAGAGTTGTCCTCTACTGAGGTTGAGTCATTTTGATCATAAAATTCAGGATAATTTAGTGCAGGATCTAAATCAGGATCATAATCAGGGGTGTTGTCCTCAATGTCAAGGACATTGGGGTTTTCAACATTTTGAGTTCCCCCTTGATTATTTGACCCATTAACTACCTCAGCAGGAGCTGCTTCTTCATTGGTAGTTGTTACCTGGATGTGAACTGGGATTGGTTCATTCAGTTCACCATTTCCATCAGTGGGGTTTGTCTCAGGAAGGTTGCCTTCAGGATTGTTGTCCAATGTGGTATGTTCAGGTAGATTGGTTTGGACAACATCTATGAATTCAATGTCTTTGTCTTTTAGGCTCAATCTGGTTGTCCTCTGTGTGATTTCTTCAGGTTCCAAACTATCATTCCTGATCTCAAAGATAGACTCATCAAACACAACATGAGGTGTTTCTTCCACAATAAGGGTTTTCTTTTTGTAGACTCTGAAAGCTCTACTGATTTGAGAATATCCAAGGAATACTCCCTCATCAGCTTTACTATCAAAGGCTTTCAATTGTTCTTTCCCATTATTGTGTATGAAACACTTACAACCAAAAATGTGAAAGTATGACACTTTAGGTATTCTTTCTTTCCAGAGTTCATAGGGGGTTTTGCCTTGCCCCTTGGTGATCAAACATCTATTTTGAATATGACATGCTGTGTTTATGGCTTCAGCCCAAAACCTCTTAGGTAAATTTGAATCAGCAATTAAAGTTCTAGCAGCTTCTTTTAAGGTTCTATTCCTTCTTTCCGCAACTCCATTTTGTTGGGGAGTTCTAGCTGCTGAGGTTTCATGAGCTATTCCATTAGATGTGCAATACTCATTGATGTATGAATTTATGAACTCAGTGCCTTTATCAGATCTTATCTTGATAATGCTAAGGCTTTTCTCATTTGACAGTCTCTTAAGGAGTTCAGGTAGTTTGACTTGTGTTTCCTTCTTATTAAGGAGAAATACTACCCATGTGAACCTAGAGAAGTCATCTACTACAACCAATGTGTATTTTCTACCATTTATACTTGAAGGGGTGATTGGTCCAAACAGATCCATGTGTAGAAGTTCAAGTACCCTTTCAGTAGAAATGACTGGTTTACCTTTGAATGAGGCTTTAATCTGTTTTCCCTCTTGACATGGCTTACACACATGTTCTTTAATGAAGACCTCATTAGGTAGTCCTTTAACTAATGCATTTCTAACAAGTTTGTTCATTGATTTGAAGTTCAGATGGTTTAGCCTCTTATGCCATAACCAGCTTTGTTCACTAGTGCTCTTAGCAATGAAACATGCAGCATCAGTAGACTTGTCCCAGTCTGCAAAATACACATTTCCCTTCCTAGTTCCAGTCAATAGAGTTTGTTGAGTTTTATCCTTAATTAAGCATTTTCCACTTGAGAACTCAACTTTAAAGTCTTTATCACAGAATTGACTGATACTTAGGAGATTATATTTGAGACCAGCTACATAAGATACATTGGTTACTTTGATGTTACCAATCATCAAAGTACCATAACCTTTAGTTGTTGCTTGTGAGCTGTCTCCAAAGGTGACATTTGGGCCTTCTTTTTCAATAAAATCAGTGAGGAGTTCTTTGTTTCCAGTCATGTGCCTTGAGCAACCACTGTCAAGGTACCATGCTGTCTTTTTGCTCACACTCCTCTTCTTGTGGCCCACTGGTACTTGCAATTAGATAGGTTTAGGTACCCTTTGAGTTTTGGGTCCTGAGAGGTTAGCTGTACCTTTAGGAACCCAAACTTGCCTAATCACCCTGATTGATTCAAGGTGGCTAAGTTGTTTTCCTTGTGCATCAACATACACTGTCTTTCCTTTAAATGCCTTGGGGAAAGTATGTGTGAATGTGTTAACCCTGTAAGTTTCAGGGGAGTTGTCAACTCTCCTGAACTTATGAGTTCTTTGTGCAGCTTGATGAAATCTTTGTGGAAAGGCATTTTTATGACCATTACCCTTTGGCATGGAGGGTTTTGGTTGTCTCATTTTATTCTGCTTTAGAGGATAGTTTTCCTTAGGTCTATTCAGCTGAGGCTTTCTCAGATGAGTTGGCCTAGGCTGATTACACCTTGGATAACTCTTCTGAACATTGTTCAGTAGAGTTGCCCTCCCATTGGGTCTACTCTGCTGACCAATATTCCTCTTGTGTTCAGGAGCCTTGACCTTTTCCAAGGGTTTAGGCCTAGTCTTCTGAAGCACTTGAGTAGGTATTTCAGTTAATTTGCCCTTTCCTTTATTCAGTGGCTGAGTTATTTCATTTTCAGCTTGTTGTGCCACTGATTTAACAAAGATTTTCTTAGTGTTACTTGTAGAGGCAACACTAAGACAAGGCGAAGATTCAAATGGATCAAAACCCAATCCACTTCTTTGAGCCATAGGTCTTTGATAACTCTGAATTTCCTCTATTGCTCTAGAGGATTTGTTCAAAGCAGACATCTTTAATTTCAGACTCTCTTCACTTGATTTAAGAATATCATATTCATGTGAGAGGTTTTCAAACTTGGCATTTAGAATTTTCAGTTCAAAATCTTTTCTCTTCTGAGAGAGGAGTTGATCATCAATCTCTCTTTGTTGGTCAACTATCCTGAGATTTGCTTCCTTAAGCTCTCTCAAGACTTGTTGATATAACTCAGTAGATTTGACATCAACAACTGTCTCAGAGTTTTTGGTAAGTTCAATAGCCAATCTTTCATTTTCTCTCACACAGTTATCATGAAATTCTTGTAATCTAGTGAAATCTTCCATCAACTTCCCAAAGGAAAGTTTCAAGTTGACTTCGTTAGTGTTCTGTGATAAAAATGATGGTGAGCTAGAAGTGGAGGATACCTCATCATCCTCAAGAGCCATGTTGCACACATCATCATCATCATCACTGTTTGAGAACAGTCCATCTGAAGAGTTGAAGCTTTCAGCACTATCAGATTCTTCACCAGCCATCATGGCCTTTCTATTTGTGAACTTTCTGTCTCTTTTAGTTTGCCTCTCTCTTCTTTCTTTAGAGCTTAATTCAGGGCAATCATACTGGAAGTGCCCTTTCTTTTTGCAGTTGTAGCACAGGTCTTCATCATCATCCTTCTTGGATTCATCTCTTCCTTTTGATGATGAAAAGTCAGCTCTACTAGACCTTCTCCTATCAGAGTACTTCTCCTCTGATCTCTTCTCTTCAGGCTTTTTGTCCTTGGCCTGATCTTCAGGGGAGTTGTATCTTCTCCTGAATTTGTTGTCTTGGTAGAATTTCTTGTATCTACCAAACCTTGTGTTCAACTTGTCAAACCTTCTAGCCATCAAGGCTAGTTCTTCCTTCATTTCAGTTTTTGAGACTGACTTTGATGATCTGGGAGTGGGTTGCATTTCAGGTTCAGCAACTTTGGCTTTGAATGCCACTCCCTTAGTAGGATTTGAAGGTTCCTCAACAGGCTTTCTTCTATTGAGGTCAAACTCATAGGCTTTGAGTTCTGAGAAGATTTGTTGCATGGGCATGGAGGAGAGATCTTTGGTATTCTGCATCATCACAGCATAGACATCCCACTTTTGAGTGAGGCTTCTCAAGATCTTCAATCCAACTTCTCTCCTGGAGTACACCTTGCCCAAGGAGTTGATTTCATTCATCACATCAGTGAATCTACCAGCAAATTTGTCAATGGATTCTTCAGCTTCCATTGAGAATTGTTCAAACTTTTGCACAGCAACTTGGAGCTTGTTCTCCTTGATCTTTTCTGTACCCTCACACATTTCAGCAAGGGTATCCCAAATTTCTTTGGCTGTGGTGCAGTGGTAGACTCTTCCCATGATTGCATCTGGAATTGTTTGATAGAGGGTGTTCATTGCAAGATAGTTCAAGTTATCCTTCCTCTTTTCATCAGTAGTGAAGTCATCTTCATCTTTGGGAATCAGTTCCCTTACATCTGCTCTTTGCTCATCTGTCAATCTTGGGTTAGTTTGAGTAAACACAAAAGGACCTCTTGTGATTACTCTCAAAGTATCAGTATGAAGAGAAGCAAGATGAGCTCTCATTCTAATTTTCCAGAAATCATAATTTTCTATTGAGAACATGGGCAATTTATGATGTGAAATGTGGTTGACTGGATTTGTGGCCATGTTATCCAATCCTTGAACAGCAGGTGGAGGAACAGCATTGTTGTTGGCCATATCTCAAGAATAAGCAGTTAGTCAACTAGTAAAGGATTTCAGATAGAGATCAGCTCAGTGACCACACAAATATGTGAGTTTTGAAAATCAAGATGGATTTTCAGAAGCAGTGGTCTTTGAACCCCTGCTCTGATACCACTTGTTGGTCCTGAAAGGAGTATATAACAAGTGTATGGGGGGGGGGGGGAATACACTTGTATGCAAATCTTTCAACTTATGATCAAACCAGAGCTCAGCAAGGTTGTCTTGGACAACTCTGCTGAAGATGATAAACTCTTCTAAGATAATCAAACTACTAAGTACTATTGAGTACTTAGTTGAATAACTATCTAGGGGAGTTATAGGTGCGGAATAGTGGTTAGCCCTTTAAGTTTAGACTCCTTAAGTTTCTGAAATCACTTTGTCAATCCAATACAGTCCAGTTTAGCTTCAGGGAACTTGTCCAAATCAGTTTTGCACAGTCTTTGAATATGTATCTTTTGAAAGATCAGTTTTGTGTGCAGTGTTGAATGAATGTATGTACTTTGTAAGGTAAATCAACACAAGAGTTTATAGTGGTTCAGAGACTCAAGCTCCTACATCCACTTTCCCTGATTTAACAGGATAATTCCTTCACTCTTGGAATTAACTTGTTTTATAGTGCCAAGGTGCACTTGATCAATAACACCACTCCTTGGTGAATTGATCCATAGGATGTCTAGAGTCCTAGTACCCTCTTCTCAACTCAGAACTGAACTGTTCTTCTCTCAACAGTCAGCTCATACCACTTCTACTACTACAACCTTCTCTCTTTCTCACTTGAAAGGGGTAAGGTTTGAAGTAAGGTTCCAACCAATGAGATATCCTTTACAATGGAGATCAGTGTATAAGGATTAGGATATCTCTCTAAGCTTTGTATGGATATACAGTAGGTTCAGCTTAGAAGAAGTGTATGAAGACTAAGATAGTCTTTTGAAAGCTTTGAAAGCACTTTGACTTGTAGGATAGTTGGATATTCTTGTCAAGGTTGAGGTGCTTCAAATGGTCTTCACACTTCTGTATTTATAGACAAAATGGAGGATTTGCCCGTTGGAGAGGCAGCCCCAAATTGCTATAAATGTCTTCCTTGATTTCTTCAAACTGGAAGACAGATTCTTGATAGTGTCCTTAATTGGGTAATAAACGGCTTGTAAGACTTTGTCTTCATTCTGCAGCACTTTTCCCAATGTTTGACTTCTTGTTAGGACTTGGACATGGCTTCTGAGGATTGATCCAATGATAGGACAACATTCCTTATCAAATGGACAACTCTCCTTATCACTATCAGCAGATTTGCTTATCAGCAAGGTTGGCTTGCTCATCTTCAGATGACTTGGCTCTTTCCCTTTCTTTCACTTCAAGTTGATCTTAGCATGTTTCAATGAGGTTCTTTAGGGTATGGTTGTCTTTAGCTCTTCAGCATGGTTGACCTTCAAACATTAGAATCTTTGTTCTGGTTCAAACATGCTGAGACAATTCTTCTGGGACAACTCTCCTGATCAGCATATTTGTTCTTTTAGCTTCAGAGTTGATGTTTTTACAGGGTTAACCTCTTTGGACAACTCTCCTGATCAGAGCATTTGACTAATCTTGTCCTTTTGAGCTTTGCAATCTTGTTCTTGCATAGAACTAATTCTTCTGGACAACTCTCCTGATCAGAGCATGTGGATTTCAATGGAGTATATATGCTTGTCCTTAGTGCTTGTTCCAGACTTTGAGCCTTGAGGGGACTTCATCTTGATCATTTTTAAAGCATAGGTTCCCCCTCACATTGTGCTTCTAGTCATCTAAGAGCTGCCTAACATATCAGCTTCTCATCTAGCCCTATGTTATGTGTTCTAACAATCTTAGAACACAATCATCTTGACTTAGGCATGTCCACAATATTTGCACTAGCATACTTTAAAACCATCAACACGAGTCTCAATAATATCAAACTGAGACCATACACCTGACCTTTTTTTTTCTTCTATTTTTCTTTTGGTTGTTTCTCTCAGCACTTGGACATGAATCTACTTCTAACTCAGTTACCCTTTCATCACAATGCGTCTCAACCCCAGACATTATAACTTGATAAAAAAAATAAAGTTGAGAAATGAAAAATAAAATTAAAAGAAGCATTATAAAGTATAAACTTCAAGACGAGAAAGATCTACAAAATTACAAAATAAAATAAGCCTGACATTAATAATAAACTTACGTAAGTTAGTATATACCACCCGGATCAGGAGAACTCGATGTCAGGGGTCATATTTTTTTAATATGTATAAATATTATATTTACACTAGTATATGTATAAATATTATTCTCATTGTCTCGAAAGAAGTGTGACACATGTATGAGAGAATACACACGTATGTGTTTTTTTTAAACTTTTCAACAATACAAACATAAATAATTAGAGTCATGTGAGTTGACTAGATGCAAAGTTCTATGAAAATACTTTTTAAGGTGTTTTAATAAGTCTTAACAACTAAACAACTTATATGCGAAATTTATGATAGACTCTCTTATACTCCTTTTTAAATATGCATTTTAATAAAATCTTAATTAGTTTACTCACACAAATAACAATGTATAAGTAAACTCCTATGAAACACGTTTTTAGAATTTAAACTATCTTGTGTAGATTTAAAATCAATTTTATGCACACTTAAGCAAGTAGACAAGTAATAAACAGACTATAACTAAGCAAGTAAGTAATGTAAGTAAGTAAAGAACATAAGATGTATCGTAGTTCGGAGGCTAAATTGCTCCTACGTATACTCTTCTAATTTAATAGGATAATTCCTTTATCACTTCGCAATTAACTTGTTTTTACAGTCTCAATGTGCACTCTCTTCTTCTTATTCTTCTTCTTCTTCTTCTCTTCTCTTCTCTTCTCTTCTCTTCTCTTCTCTTCTCTTGATTTCTTACAACTCTCTCTCGTTGCAATACTCTCAAATAACTACGAACTCGACAATACTCTTAAATATCTCTCAAAGTGAAAGTAAGGTTTTTTTCTTGGTACCAACTTAGTGTGATATCCTTTACAATGAAGATCAAATGTAAATGTTGGGATATAACTATCTAGGCTTTGGATAATCGTACAGAACTGCCTAGTGGAAACTAAAGGTTAACACTCAAATATTTGCTTAAAAGCTTAATCCCTCGAAAGGCTTGAGTGTTTGATTGTTATTGAATGCTAATAAGATCTTGTAATTGTTTTAGCTTGTGTGTGTTCCCGTAAACATGAAATGAATCAAGTTCTGCCCTATTTATAGAGTTAGAAAATTATTCGTTGGTGGAGATAGCAAACCAATCCATAAATTTGAACTTTTAAATAGTTTAAGGGCTTGCATGCAAATAGTACATGCATTCACGTCCATTTCTAAATCCTTAATTTGGTATCATAATTTGTTATGCACAAGTAACATGTGGCAATTGTTCATTGGTTTTCATGAAATATTTCTGACTCCAAAATAACGGATTGATCCCGTCATAGGTTATTGCTAAGTCATTCATGCCTTTTTATCATAAGTTGTCAAGCTCATCTAGAATGAATTTCCATCTATCTTGGCATTCACTTGTAATTCATTTTGAACATGTTTTCATAGGATTTGATCTTTCACTTTACCATGTAAGCTTCTCTTCTCTTTTATGGAACTTGGTTCATATGACTTCTTATGCAAAGCCATTGAAACTCTTCTGATAATTCCTCTTTGCACATAAGTTCATAGCTTTTAGTCTTTATAGACTTTAGACTTCATTTTCACTATCTTTTCATGATTGTTTGCTCTTCATTGCTCTTAGTCTTCATGACTGTTTGTTCTTCAATATATGTTGAACTTCACAGCTCTTTGCTTTTCATAGTAGTTGACATAGAATTTCAAAAATCTATCCTAACTAAAATAAGCTCCCTAACATGAATGGGCTTTGTAACCTGAAAGACCTAATATGGCATTTCATCATATTTGGGGGTTTTATAGGGTTTTAGTGTCTAATCAAAATCAAGTTTTTCTTTATTAATATAAATCATATCTCAACAATTTTCCCATTTTTTATGATGTCAAAACCTACTTACTTCCAAGGATCCATAAGGATTTCTTCAGTAGATTTAGCGACATAAGGTTAACTAGCCTATATTTTCTACACTTGGAAAATTTCATAGTATATATATTTTTGTTGGTCCCTGGACGAATAGTGAATGGTTAAAAGTGTAGAGGGGAGAGGTGAATAGACTATCGAACTTTTCTTGAAAATCTAAGTGTGAATGTGTATATCAGCTAAACTTAGTCAGCTGTATAGCTCAGCTTGTATTTAGTCTACTGAATTGGCTCAGTAGCTGATTCAATTTACTAAATCTAATTTGACTATATATATCAAAGTAATACTGCATGTATGTGTATATATGTATGCGGAATGTGAATGTGTGTGACCCAAATTATTTATACTCGCTCTTTAATGAAAAACCTTTTTAAGACTTGTTTATCCGAAAACGTCTTATACTATGCAATACGTATAATCAAATAGTAAATAAATTGCAGTATTAAAAGAGATTAGAAAACACCAGATTTATAGTGGTTCGACCTCCAACCCTACATCCACTCTCACGTTTCCAAACACGATGTTAATCCCTTCCAATCGGGTGTCTTGAATTTTTAAGTCCCAAAAAATAAGACTTTGATCTTGTGACACCTCCTGATGTACTCGATCAACTAGTTAGCA
Organism: Galeopsis tetrahit; assembly: GCA_963675135.1. Lineage (NCBI taxonomy): Eukaryota > Viridiplantae > Streptophyta > Magnoliopsida > Lamiales > Lamiaceae > Galeopsis > Galeopsis tetrahit. The sequence goes on from OY776122.1 coordinate 41,459,932, forward strand.
AGAACTAGCAGTTTTACAACTTGCTCGAATAACAACAAACTTATCAACTAAAGATTTGGTTGGGTTTGGTGTTTTTCTGGGTTTCCAACTAGTAATTCAAACAGTAGAGTGTTTGATCACTTCTAAGCCTAAAAAATAAGAATAAGATTCTGAGTTTATGGGTACGAAAACTCTTGACGAATATTTTGATTGCTTGATCTTTTTGAACTCCTGAATTCTCGAAATCGAAACTTTAACACGCGATATCTGCTGCTTAAGTTCTTGAGAATATAGTTTCTGTGATAAATACAATGACAATGGTCTTGTATTTGTTGATGATTTTCTCTTCAAACTAGTTGTTTGGAAAACTAGTTAGTTAGTCAAACCTTCCTTGAACGACTTTAACCGTAAATATCTTGAACAGTTACTTGAGCGGTTACCATGTATGTCATGTTTCCTTATTTAATTGAGGCATAATTTATATATGGTAAGTTTCCTTAATCACCACGATACTAGTTCCACACTTAGGTTTATTCTCATCCTTCACTTTGACTCTACTGAACTAGTCATCTGTTCTTCCATTCAACCAACTTAGTGAATGTCTTCTTGTCATCTTATTAAGCCTGACAATTTGTGCTATCGTGTCGAGTTTCGTGTCGACACGACAGTGACACGATCTGATAAGACCAAACACGAACACGACACGATAAGAAATTGAGTCGACACGAACACGATAATTTTTGTGTCAACCCGACACGACACAACACGATAACGACACAATAATTTTCATGTCAGATCAACACGACACGATGCCAACACGAAATTTCTGTGTCGACACAATCCGATATTTTTCGGATCGACACGACACGATAGCAACACGATAAGAAAATAAAAGAATTTAAAATTAAGATTACACTACAAATTGAACTATATATCAAATTAAAATGAACAAAAAAAAAATGATCACTGCAAAATCTATCCAAAATACTTCAAATTTCCCTTACAATCCAAATACAAATTTCATCCAAAATACTAAGTCATAAAATTAAATACAAGTCAAATCTAAAATAGTACTAATATTAATTAAGTTTTGTACAAAATAAACCAATCGATCAAGACACAAAATGACCGGTTAAATCTAAAATAGTACTAATATTAATTAAGTCTTGTACAAAATAAACCAATCCATTAAGACACAAAAGAATCAGTATCATCATTCCAATTTTCACATCTCCACCCACATTTTAGGTTCCTCATTCCACCCAAAGGCTACAAAACAATAAAATAATATTTTTTAGTAACATTAACAAATTATGGATTACATAACTTACAGTAAAAATAAGAAAATAAAAAGATTACCTCTCAGGATAGGAGAGAACACTGAGTTGAAATACTAGATGTATTATCCATTAAATCTTCGAGCAATTCATCAACAGGTAAGTTCCTTCTCAAAAACTAAAAAAAAAAAAACAATATAAAATGAAAATAATTAGAAACAGTAATTAAATCATTTATGTTAATATTAGTAAGAAGTTGTACCTTTATCTCCATATAGTCAATCTCGTGTACAAATAATTGCTTCTATCGTGCTTGGTTTAAGAGAACTTCGATATTGGTCTAACACCCTTCCACCAATGCTAAAAGTGGACTCTGAAGCCACCGTAGTTATAGGAATGCTCAAGATATCACGAGCCATACAAGCAACACTTGGATACCTAAACTGATTTCCTTTCCAATACTCAAGTATGTCAAGATTAGTTTTCACATCCATTCGTGGTTCCTCCAAGTAAAGATCCAATTGTGATTTCTGTTGGCTCAATCCAAATTCGGTATCAAATTCACTAAATTCCTACAATGAAGAACCAATAAAAATAAGTAAATAAATAAAATAAACTAAACCAAGAAAATAGATCAATTTCATGTTTTGTTACCTCAACCATTATCGATGACATTTCACTCTCAAAGTTAACAGCTGAAGCAATTGTTACATTCACGTCCATCCTAACTTGATTATCGAACACTTTGGAGTACTCATCAAAAAGAGCATACAATATTTTATCTTTAACTTGCATATATTGGACAGAATCACCCCATACAGTTTCTTATAAGAAAATTTCACAAACTGAAGTTTGTATCGAGGATAAAAAACAACTGTTATAGTCAAAATCAAACGGAAATCTGACCAATACTTCTCAAACTTTGCCAACATTTTTGTTGCCATTTTCTTTATGTACTCACCCTACTCTCAACACTTTTCCTTAAAGAAGCATAACATGCAACAATTGGACGAATATACAAGTTGGTAGTTGGGTACTTACTCCCACAAAACAAGTTAGAAACCTCATAAAACACTCCCAAGAAATTACGTAACTTTTCTACTTTTTCCCATTCAATTAAAGAAGGACAGTTCACATAGTGGGTGTCAATCAATTGTAAATTCATGAAAGCCTTTTGATAGTACAAAGCGCTGTCAAGCATCATAAATGTAGAATTCCACCCAGTAGGCACATCTTGTCTCAAACCTTTCTTATTACTTAATGATGGTACCATGCTCACACATTCATAAAACTTTTATTTTCTCATATGTGATCCCCTAACATACTTGACACTTTCACGAATCTTAACTACAACACCATCAATATCCTTCAAACCATCTTGGACCACCAAATTAATAATAAGAGCACAACATCGAATGTGAAAAAGTCACCGTTTGAAATAAGTGCATCATTCAATCTCAATTGTGTAACCAACATATCAACTGACACATCATTTGACGAAGTATTATCCATAGTCAAAGCAAACAACTTCTTTTGAATCCCCCACTCAGAAAACATTGAAAGCAACTTATTAGATAGTGCAACAGTAGTGTGTGGAGATGGCATAAGAGAAAAATTCAGCACCCTCTTTTGTAACACCCTATCCTTATCAATAAAATGAGCAGTCAATGAGATATAACCATCGATAGTAATAGAACTCCAATAATCAGAAAGTTAGACAGATTCTACCAGTCGTCATCTCTAACAAAGACCTAACTCTTACTTTTTCCCTTTCATAAATTTTCATAACATCAACTTTCAATGTATTTCTAGAAATCAACTTGAGATCAGGTCGAAGGTATTCAAAAGCCATTCTAATGCATTCATACTCAACAAAGCTAAAGGGCAAATCATGCACAACCACTTCAGAACACAACAACTCATGAAAATATTCAGGATTAAACTTAGACACATAACTCTTAGATATCATTATTTTTCCAACATCACGAGTATCTCTCCTAGGACATGTAGCAAGATGACGTTTCATATTTCCAGTTCTAGTTTGACTACTTACTTTATTGTAGACATGTCCACAATATTTGCACTAGCATACTTTAAAACCATCAACACGAGTCTCAATAATATCAAACTGAGACCATACACCTGACCTTTTTTTTTCTTCTATTTTTCTTTTGGTTGTTTCTCTCAGCACTTGGACATGAATCTACTTCTAACTCAGTTACCCTTTCATCACAATGCGTCTCAACCCCAGACATTATAACTTGATAAAAAAAATAAAGTTGAGAAATGAAAAATAAAATTAAAAGAAGCATTATAAAGTATAAACTTCAAGACGAGAAAGATCTACAAAATTACAAGATAAACAAGAAATTATAATTTTTTTTACCTAAGTTTGATTCGGTATTCTTATACTTCCTGAAAACGTCAAGAAGAGCCAGATCTACAATAATAAAAATAATAGACATAGGAAATGAGAAGAAAATTACCAGATCTATTTTAATTTATAGTATGTAAGATTAGAAAGGAGAAAAAAAACATCACCTGATAAGTGTAGATAGATGAACACCAGAACTTAAAATTGCAAAAATAATGAAAGAGTGAAGACGACGATCAAACATTAGAACTGAATGAAGGATGAAGGATGAAGAGGGAATAAACTGGACTTTGATTCATTGAAGAATGAAGAGTTGAAGACAATGGTTTGAAGAAAACTCTAAAAACTAAAAGAGTCCTTTGAGTGATTCTAGAGACTTCGAAATTTTGAATGGAAATGTGTGTCGATCTGAATTCTGATGAATGATATGATATGTAAATACAATTAATAGATCTTTTAGTTTTAGATTATTAATAAGATTTACTGTATTAGATTAATATATATATATATATATATATATATATTAAATGTTTTAGTTTTTAGATTTGGTAGAATAAATTCGAAAAATATGTTAAGTGATAATGATATACCGATATAGTGATATACTAATTAATATATATTATATGATTAAATATATTTTTTTAAATGGATCGTGTCACTATCGTGTTAAAATATAACATGTTAATAACAGGTAATTGGTTGTTAACAAGTTAATGGGTTACATGTTAATATTATCGTGTTTAACGGGTTGACACGAACCCGACATGAAATTTTCATATCGTTATCATGTCGATCCGATAACGACACGAACCCGATAAGGCAAAACACTAACCCGTAATTTTTGGGTCGGATTCGTGTCGTGTTCGAAATTGCCACCCCTACATCTAATCTTGTCTTCTAGTCTTCTGTTCTTCAAGTAGACTTCCTCGTGATATCAGCATGAACTACATATCAGCTGAAAGACTTATGTTGTTTAAAACATAAGAAAAAAGTTTCATTTTAATGTCTGAGCAACACTTTGTCAATTACACATTGCAATTATGTACATTTTTACATTTTTTTCAACCGAGTTTTTTTCTCGATTATAGAAATAAGTTATTGAAAGATATTAATATATATAATAAAAAATATTAGTTATATATTGAGAATGCACTAATAATAATATTTTTCAACCTACAAACTAATGTCTTAATTTTATATGTACAAAAATTTGTATGAAAATCACTTGTGTATAAAACTGTGTAAAATGTCCATTTAGGGGTTTGGCAAAAACTTTGTTGCAAATTTGCACTGAATAGAATACGTGTTAATTGACCCATTTAGTTTCGAGGCCTAAAATTAACAGAGAGAGTAGCGCACAGTGACCGTGAAACTACTTCATGGTAATACAATCGCTAGTGTGGTGATTGAACACCACATGTCTATATTTATGATAAGTGTTGATATTTGTGACTGTGTGATTATAGCCCTCTCTACATGTTCTGTTGTCAATTTGCTATAGTGTTTGATGTTTTTCAATATTTTTTTCAATTTGTTGATTCAAAGAACAAATCTTAAGTTGGTACTTACTGGATTCGGCTAGATGCTTTCTGTTATTGTATTGTAGTGAGATGCTGTCTTGATCAAGTTGATGGCTAGCCAAATTTTTTGTGGTCTCAAAATAAATTCAGCAGAGATTTTGATTTTTTGTGATGACGGATGAAGTTAAATTGTGACTTGTCTGAGAAGTAAATTCAATAGAGGTATTTATTATTATATATGATACTGACATGTATTAATATGTGTTACTATCTTAATATTTTATATCATAATGACATACATTAATATGTGTGTAATGTTTTTTTGGAAATTTTACTATATAATGAAGTAGATTAATATGTGTTAATGTTGATATTCTATGTAATATATGTATGTTGTTATCATACCATCTTCCTTATGTTGTAATATTGTATACCTCATGTGTGATACTATTAAGTGAATATGGAAACAGTGATGAGAAAAAAAGAGAAGAAATGTGTAAGAAGAATGAGAGGATGGTAAAATAGTGGATAAGGTAGTTAGAGAAGAAGAGAAAGATGATCGGGTGATAAATTTTGGTTTTTCACTTTGTAATACTGACAAGTGTAATAATGTGTTATTGTCAAGTGTAGTGGTGTAATACTTATTTACATATAATTTTTGTTGGTCCTGAAAGGAGTATATAACAAGTGTATGGGGGGGGGGGGGAATACACTTGTATGCAAATCTTTCAACTTATGATCAAACCAGAGCTCAGCAAGGTTGTCTTGGACAACTCTACTGAAGATGATAAACTCTTCTAAGATAATCAAACTACTAAGTACTATTGAGTACTTAGTTGAATAACTATCTAGGGGAGTTATAGGTGCGGAATAGTGGTTGGCCCTTTAAGTTTAGACTCCTTAAGTTTCTGAAATCACTTTGTCAATCCAATACAGTCCAGTTTAGCTTCAGGGAACTTGTCCAAATCAGTTTTGCACAGTCTTTGAATATGTATCTTTTGAAAGATCAGTTTTGTGTGCAGTGTTGAATGAATGTAAGTACTTTGTAAGGTAAATCAACACAAGAGTTTATAGTGGTTCAGAGACTCAAGCTCCTACATCCACTTTCCCTGATTTAACAGGATAATTCCTTCACTCTTGGAATTAACTTGTTTTATAGTGCCAAGGTGCACTTGATCAATAACACCACTCCTTGGTGAATTGATCCCTAGGATGTCTAGAGTCCTAGTACCCTCTTCTCAACTCAGAACTGAACTGTTCTTCTCTCAACAGTCAGCTCCTACCACTTCTACTACTACAACCTTCTCTCTTTCTCACTTGAAAGGGGTAAGGTTTGAAGTAAGGTTCCAACTAATGAGATATCCTTTACAATGGAGATCAGTGTATAAGGATTAGGATATCTCTCTAAGCTTTGTATGGATATACAGTAGGTCCATCTTAGAAGAAGTGTATGAAGACTAAGATAGTCTTTTGAAAGCTTTGAAAGCACTTTGACTTGTAGGATAGTTGGATATTCTTGTCAAGGTTGAGGTGCTTCAAATGGTCTTCACACTTCTGTATTTATAGACAAAATGGAGGATTTGCCCGTTGGAGAGGCAGCCCCAAATTGCTATAAATGTCTTCCTTGATTTCTTCAAACTGGAAGACAGATTCTTGATAGTGTCCTTAATTGGGTAATAAACGGCTTGTAAGACTTTGTCTTCATTCTGCAGCACTTTTCCCAATGTTTGACTTCTTGTTAGGACTTGGACATGGCTTCTGAGGATTGATCCAATGATAGGACAACATTCCTTATCAAATGGACAACTCTCCATATCACTATCAGCAGATTTGCTTATCAGCAAGGTTGGCTTGCTCATCTTCAGATGACTTGGCTCTTTCCCTTTCTTTCACTTCAAGTTGATCTTAGCATGTTTCAATGAGGTTCTTTAGGGTATGGTTGTCTTTAGCTCTTCAGCATGGTTGACCTTCAAACATTATAATCTTTGTTCTGGTTCAAACATGCTGAGACAATTCTTCTGGGACAACTCTCCTGATCAGCATATTTGTTCTTTTAGCTTCAGAGTTGATGTTTTTACAGGGTTAACCTCTTTGGACAACTCTCCTGATCAGAGCATTTGACTAATCTTGTCCTTTTGAGCTTTGCAATCTTGTTCTTTCATAGAACTAATTCTTCTGGACAACTCTCCTGATCAGAGCATGTGGATTTCAATGGAGTATGCTTGTCCTTAGTGCTTGTTCCAGACTTTGAGCCTTGAGGGGACTTCATCTTGATCATTTTTAAAGCATAGGTTCCCCCTCACATTGTACTTCTAGTCATCTAAGAGCTGCCTAACATATCAGCTTCTCATCTAGCCTTATGTTATGTGTTCTAACAATCTTAGAACACAATCATCTTGACTTAGGCATGTCTCAGGGGGTTTTGGTATTTAATCAAAACATATATCATTTTATTCTCAACAATTTTGATAATTTTAAATTTATATATAAAACAGTAACACACAATTGTGTGTAGTTGTCTTGGTATTTTGTGTATTCATCCTTCTACTGACATGATTTAATGTGTGTTGTTCTCTTGTTATTTTGTGGGTTACTCTTTTCGTTTTTTGTGTGTTACTATGTTGGTATTTTGTGTGTTACTGTCTTGGTTTTTTGTATAATACTGTCAAGTTGTAATTTGTGTTACTGTATTTATATATTGTGTGTTATTATCTTAGTATTTCGTGTGTTATTGTCTTGATATTTTGTGTGTTACTACTAGTTTTTGCAAAATAAAAATTAATATAATAAATTTTGGTATTTTGTGGGTTATTCTCTTGATTTTTTGTGTATTATTGTGTTGGTATTTTGTGTATTGCTCTCTTGATTTTTTGTATAATATCGTGTGTTACTGTCTTTATATATTGTGTGTTACTGTTTTGGTATTTCGTGTGTTACTATCTTGGTATTTTGTGTTACTAACCCCTGGTCACAACTCACAAGGGTAAAGTTTGTTAACTTCTACTACTAGACTAAAACAATTATTAGAAAAAAATATAATTGTTTCGCTATATATTATTTACACTGTTATGATTTGGACCCCTTTTTTTCAGGTTAAACCCGCAAATATCTCTTATACATCAATTAGCGAGATTTTGTGAATTTGATACCATATTTAAAAATTTTATACGATTTTTCACCTAAGAGATTTTACACACAAGTCATTCCCTTTTATATGAACCGATATTTCTATTCATATAAACTAATATTTCATAATTTCTATGAGGAGTCAAACTTTAATTAAAATCACACCAATGGCATTATGTTACTTATAGAAACTTCTGCATGTGTAGATAATTTAGTACTCTTTATGTCCACCAAATGTTCTTAGTTGTTTTATTTGTACGTCCATCAATTTTGTACTCATATTTTTTTATGAAAACATTGTTTTCACCATCCAACCATCACTTAATAACTCAAAATTGTCATTTAACTATTAGGTACTTTTAACAATTGTGACTTCAAATATTTTCGTACTACTCTTTCTACAACCTGCCGTACATATACACCATTATATAATTTTTTTTCTCTCCTCGTTGAGAGCCAATAAACTTTGATTTTGCGTATCGCATGAGATCGGTAATTTAATTTCATATGATTTGCTAGATTTGCTGGGATCTAAATGAATAGGTCGCTTGGTCTAATTACTATTTATTACAATCCACGAGTGTTGCACCCAACATTCTGAAGTGCCTAAGTAATGGAAAATCTCATATTTTTTTATGAAAACATTATTTTCACCATCCAACCATCACTTAATAACTCAAAATTATCATTTAACTATTAGGTAATATTAAGATTTCAAATATTTCCGTACTACTCTTTCTAAAACCTGTCGTACATATACACCATTATATGATTTTTTTCTCTCCTCGTTGAGTGCCAAGAAACTTTGTTTCTGCGTATCGCATGAGATCGGTAATTTGATTTCATATTTTGATTTTATATGATTTGCCAGATTTGATGGGATAAATGAATAGGTTGTTTGGTCTAATTACTATTTATTACAATCCACGAGTGTTGCACCCAACATTCTGAAGTGCCTAAGTTATGGAAAATCTCAATATTTCTAGAGATGATGAAGTGATGGAGATCGGGGCGAATTTTACTGGGAGAGCTGAGGGGAATGTGGGCTATAGCCTGATCGGGAGAGTTCTTACAACCCCAAATTTATCTTTCAATCTCACCCGATGTCGTATCGTGAGTATTTGGAGGCCAGTTAGAGGAGTGAACATCCGAGACATTGGAGAGGGGAGGTTTATGACACATTTCAATCACCAAATGGACCTCAACGGAGTGGTGGCAGGTGGCCCTTGGATGGTGGATAACAGTATTATTTTGGTCCATCAGCTTGCCATGGGGGAGATCCCTCACCAAGTCCCTTTGTTGAGTGTGCCTTTTTGGGTACAAATTTATGACATTCCAGCAGGATTATTCACAGAACCGATGGGGAAAGCTATGGGAAACTATGTGGTTAAATTCTTACAATATGATGATTCCAACAAGGGTGCGATATGGAAACCATTTATTTGTGTACGAGTGGAATTAGATGTATTTCGTCCACTAAGATGCCACAAGACCCTTCGTCTTGAAAATGGTATGGTGAGCAAAGTTAAATTCAAGTACGAACGACTTTCTCACTTCTGCTTCTTTTGCGGAAAACTGGATCATTCTGTAAGCTTCTTTGTGGAAGCTTTTGAATCAGACTCTCCACCAGAAACTAGAGCTTGGGGACCCGAACTGATTGCACCTGATCGTCGAAGATCCAAACTTACCAGCGACAAGTGGTTGAGACAGGATAGCGAGAAAGGCGGATCCAGCAATCAAGTCATTAATGATGGAGTCAATGCGGAAGGGGTTGATCCCGGAATTGGGGCTGAGGAAACGCGTACGGGCGTGAATCAAAGGGGAGGCCTAAGTGCTGATCGATAGTTACAAACAATTGATTTGGCCACAAATCAAGATGGTGTTATGACTGGTCAAAGTGCGGTTACACCTATGCAAATCAACCCTCTTTATGACATGTTTGACCAAAATGCTGGTAACGTGGAGGAAGAAACTGGCCTAATGGACTTAAGGAAAAGAAAGAGGATTTCCACCTTGCATGGCAAGGCCCACACCAATGCGCAACTTGAAGAATTGCATTTTTTATCGGCTGGTCCCGGCTCGGAGACCAGCCAAGACTTATGAGGATCCTTAGTTGGAACTGTAGAGGCTTGGGTCAACCGAATACAGTTCCAGCCCTATGCGAGCTTTTACGAGCTCATCGAGCCCTATGACAACTTACTGACATTTGTCTCCACGGGTATCTGTTTACTTGGTTTAGAAGAAGAAACCTGAGCATGACTATTGAAGGAAGACTTGACAGAGCCATGGGTACGCCGACATGGCACGATCGCTTCCAACATGCTGAACTTTTCAATCTGGTGGCCCCGGTTTCGAATCACAACCCGATTCTCCTTGACACTTCGTCGTTTACTATCAGAGTCCGACGCCGCCCTTTTCGATTTGAAAACAGGTGGCTGGCAGAACCAGATCTCCGGACTGTGGTACGAAGATGCTGGGATGGGTATGGAGATTTGAATTTAAAGCACCAGCTCCTTGCCATAAGTGAAACCCTCACTGATTGGGAAAATCATGCAGACTCCAAATATAGGCTAGCCAAAAAAGAACTAAAGGATCAGATTGTGTTGTTACAAGGAGATATCGGTTCATTAGGCAGAGTGCATATTATGATGCTAGAAGAGAATTAGGGGCACTATTACGCCAAGAGGAAGCATACTATACACAAAGAGAAAAGTTATTTTGGTTGAAGGACGGGGACCTAAACACGAACTTCTTTCATCATTCTGCCACCTCGCCCAAGAAACGGAATAGGATTACACGACTTATGAATGATACCGACGTATGGGTGGATCGCCAAGAGGGACTATGCGAGGAGATAAGCAATTATTCAAATCTTTATACGGTAGATGCGGTAGTTGATGTTGAGACGAATTTCTTGGAGCCAATTTCTAGTATGGTTTCGAAGGAACAGAACGAACGCCTGATCTGGGTGTTCTCCAAAGAAGAATTTGATTGTACCATTAAACAAATTCATGGAGATAAGGCACTAGGCCCCGATGGATTCAATCCCTCGTTTTTCCAACACCATTGGGAAATTCTGGGGAACAATATTTTTACAGTTGGGGCGGATTAGCTGAATGGAGAATTCTTTCTACAAGGGCTTAATGATACGAATGTCACGCTAATCCCAAAGATAGACTCCCCTCAATCGGTAAGAGATCTCCGCCCTGTTTCTCTATGCAATGTCTTGTACAAGATTCTTTCAAAGGTCTTATGCAATAAGTTGGAGGAGGTTCTCCAAGGCCTGGTTGATAGGGCTCAATCGACTTTTGTGTCAGGGCGATTGATCCAAGATAACATCTTAGTGGCTTTTGAAACTTTACATGCTATGAAAAATAGGAGAAGTGGTAACCATGGGGATGTAGCTCTGAAGATCGATATTAGTAAATCCTAGGACAGGGTGAGTTGGTCATACCTTGAGGAGATTTTAAGGAGGCTGGGATTCTATGAAAAGTGGATTCAGTGGATAATACTTTGTGTTACCTAGGTTAAGTATTCGATCCAAGTTAATGAAGATTTGGTGGGCCCAATAATCCCAAGCCGAGGTCTCCAACAGGGGGATTGTTGGGAATAAAATGAGTTTTGATGAGTATTCCAAAACCCCCCTGAGACATGCCAAGTAGATAAGTCAAAACTGAATGAACATGTTTCAGGACTGTTGGAACATGTAGACTAGACAAGTAGAAAAGCTGATGTGTTAGGCAGCTCTTAGAAGAATAGATGCAATAGTTGAGGGGGAACACATGCTTACAAGTTAATTAAGATCAAGTCCCCTCAAGGCTCAAGTTCTGGTATGACCTCAAGCCTGCTGAAGGTCAAGTATGCTGATCAAGAGGAATCAGTCTGAAGACAACTTAGTAAATGCCAACATGAGTTAAGATGCATCATCAAAGCACCAATCTACTGCATCACAAAGCTCAGGAGAACTGTCCAACCAGAATGGTTCAGAAGAGTTGTCTCAGTACACTTGAACTAGAATCTGTCTCCAAGACAACTATGCTGAAGAGGTCAAGTTCACCATTCCAAGACATATACATCCAAATAACTTACTAAGAAGTCATGGAATGAGAAAGAGCCAAATCATCTGAAAGAGCTAAAAAGCCAACACTGTTGATGAATGAACTCTACTGAATCTGATAAGCAGAGTTGTCCAAATGATAAGGAAACTTGTCCTTGTTAGGGTTATACTGTCAAGTATGCTTTTAGTGCTACTTATGTATACAAACTGATTCTTGCACTTATAAATGAGAATAATATTTTTATCACTGGTTGCTTTAAATATAATGAATGTTAATTATTTATTGCATAAACGTTCAGATGTATTTTACATTGTAGACAATGTGGTGTGTAGAAGATCACAGAAGATCACATTGTCAGTTCCTTGTATATAAGTACAATTGATTCACAATTTAGATGGAATTGAACAGTCCATTGGTAGAAGTTGAGGTGTAAGGCTCGGATTGGTTTATCTTGACCAAGAGATTACACTAGTGCATTATGATGTGTTGAATAGGACCTACAAAGAGGTAATTCTTCTAGAGTGACTTAAGGAATGAAGAATTAGACCTCAGTTGTTGTTGATTTCTTAATCTCTGTCACTTAAATGAGATTTTATGTAGTTAAGAAGTATTGCTTTGATTTATTATGGGTAAAGAATCAATTTGATTCAATACTTTGTATTTTGGGCAATATTATTAATTACAGGACAGATTGCCAAAATTAATACAGAGAATCGTGTCTTGGAGTGTCAAGTTGATTATGTCCCCTTGGTGGGCTCAGAAGGTTTATCATATCAAATCTGATCAGTGGAATTTATTTCCGGTATGATAATGATGTTGAGTTGTCCTTACTCCGAGGAATAAAAGATATTAAGTAATTAAAGCATTCAGTAGCTTAAATTAATTGATGGACATTGAATCTTAAACACGGGAAATAATAACCGGGAGCCATATTTCGTAATATGGGTTAGGATGGATAGTGCAATATTAATTCTATAGTGGAATGAATCAATATTAATGGACTGGAAAAATGTTGTGGCTCAATATTGATTTTTGGGCCCATTGGGAGGTCAAATCCTAATTCTCCTAAAGGCCCCTCAAGTAGCCCAATAAAAGTCTATTTATTAAGGTAATTAAAAGATAAGGATTAATTTTGTTGCAAGAAATTAGAGAGAGATATTTATGGAAAAAGATATATGGAAATAAGAGATTATTTCTATATTATTCCAAGATAAATTGACCGGTCAATTTTTCTTTCTTGTAAGAGAAGAAACATAGATTCTCTCTTATAAAAGGAGAAGAAAAAAATTGGTACTCCAGAGACAAAGAAAAAAAAAAGATCTGTAATTTTTGAAATTACAGTGTGTGCAACAAGAGAAAATTAATTCTTCCTTGAGAGTTAATAGTTCGTGAGATCTCCCACCGGGTCAACGGACTAGGACTTAGGGAATACTTGAGAAGGCAATTGGGTTGAAGTTGTTACTCTTCTCAACGGTATCTCTCCGATTTAAAGGTAAACACGTAATCCCTTAGTTCCGCATGTTTAGGGATTTAATTATTTTACCGTACATTCATTACATAAATTAGTTGATTTAATTTGTTTAAATTATGAAATTAGATTTATGATAATTCATATTTAAATTACGTCTCAAATAGATCCGGGTAATTTTAAAGGAGTCTCAAAGAATTCCCGAGAGTCTCAAAAGATCCCTAGGGCATCTCAAAAGATTCCCGGGAGTCTCAAAGGATTCCTAGCGTGATGGTCCATAACCCACAAGTGCCAATAATTCCCCACAAAGGAGATGGGGAATGTGGTCCCATAATAATCCCACAAAGGAGTTGGGGACCACAAGAGTTGGGGACCACATTGTTGGGGGACTATTATTGGGTATTGGGATTAATTTCCCAACAGTCCTTATCTCAGGAATGTTGATAAGAAGAGATGTCCATATTTGACCAAGTAAATCTTGAAGTCAGACATTGGGAAAAGTGCTCATAATGAAGACAAACTTGTTACAGCCGTTTATTTCCCAAAACAAGGACATGTCACTATCAAAATCTGTCTTCCAGTTTGAAGAACTCAAGGAAGACATTTATAGCAATTTGGGACTGCCTCTCCAACGGGCAAATCCTCAAGTTTGTCTATAAATACAGAAGTGTGAAGACCATTTGAAAGAGGAGTACTGCACCTCAACCTTGACAAGAATATCCAACTATCCTACAAGTCAAAGTGCTTTCAAAGTATTCAAAGAGACTATCTTAGTCTTCATACACTTCATCTAAGCTGAATCCTCATTGTATATCCATACAAGCTTAGAGAGATATCCTATCCTTATACACTGATCTTCATTGTAAAGGATATCTCATTAGTTGGAACCTTACTTCAACCCTTACCCCTTTCAAGTGAGAAAGTGAGAAGGTTGTAGTAGTAGAAGTGGTAGGAGCTGACTGTTGAGAGAAGAACAGTTCAATTCTGAGTTGAGAAGAGGGTACTAGGACTCTAGACATCCTAGGGATCAATTCACCAAGGAGTGGTGTTCTTGATCAAGTGCACATTGGCACTATAAAATAAGTTAATTCCAAGAGTGAAGGAATTATCCTGTTAAATCAGGGAAAGTGGATGTAGGAGCTTGAGTCTCTGAACCACTATAAACCACTGTGTTGATTTACATTCAAAGCACATTACATACATTCAACACTGCACACAAACTGGACTTTCAAAGATACATTTCACAAAGTGTGCAAAACCTGATTTGGACAAGTTCCCAGATAGACTGTGATAAACTGATTGAGTGATTTCAGAATATAAAAGGAGTTTTAATCAAAGGGCCAACCACCAATTCCGCACATATAACTCCCCTAGATAGTTATTCAACTAAGTACTCAATAGTACTTAGTAGTTTGATTATCTTAGAAGAGTTTATCATATCAGCAGAGCTGAACTCTGGTTTGATCAAAGTTTGAAAAGAAATTGCATACAAGTGTATTCTCCCCCCCCCCCATACACTTGTTATATACTCCTTTCAGGACCAACAAGTGGTATCAGAGCAGGGGTTCAAAGACCACTGCTTCTGAAAATCCATCTTGATCTTCAAAATCACATATTTGGTGTGGTCACTGAACTGATCTTTCTGTAATCGTGCATATCTATTGTCTAACTCTTATATTGAAGGCGTATGACAAGAGGCCATAACAGGAATCAGCAACAGAATCAAAACCAAAACCAGAACCAAAATCAAAATCTGGAACAAAACATGAATGTTGTTCCTCCTCCTGCTGTTCAAGGGCTGGACAACATGGCTACCAATCCAGTTAACCATATATCACATCACAAGTTACCCATGTTCTCAATTGATAATTATGATTTCTGGAAAATCAGAATGAGAGCTCATCTTGCATCTCTACACACTGATATGCTGAGGGTGATTACAAGAGGACCCTATGTGTTCACTCAGCCTAACCCCAGGTCGACTGATGAACAAAGAGCAGACACAAGGGATGTGATTCCCAAAGATGAAGATGACTTCACCTCTAAAGAAAAGAGGAAAGATAATCTGAATTATCTAGCTATGAATACCCTATATCAAACAATTCCAGATGCAATCATAGGAAGAGTCTATCACTGCACAACTGCCAAAGAAATTTGGGATACTCTTGCAGAAATGTGCGAGGGTACTGAAAAGATCAAGGAGAACAAACTCCAAGTGGCTGTGCAGAAGTTTGAACAATTCACAATGGAGTCAGATGAGTCCATTGACAAGTTTGCTGGTAGATTGACAGATGTGATGAATGAAATCAACTCCTTGGGCAGGGTGTACTCCAAGAGATAAGTTGGATTGAAGATCTTAAGAAGTCTCACTCAAAAGTGGGATGTATATGCTGTGATGATGCAGAACACCAAGGATATCTGCATATGCCCATCCAACAAATCTTCTCTGAACTCAAAGCTTATGAGTTTGACCTCAACAGAAGAAAACCAGCTGAGGAATCTTCCCTAACAACCAAAGGGGTGACATTTAAAGCCAAAACTGCTGAACCAGAAATGCAGTCCACTCCAAGATCATCAAAGTCAGTCTCTAAGGCTAAAATGAAGGAAGAGATGGCCCTCATGGCTAGGAGGTTTGACAAACTCAACTTAAGGTTTGGTAGATACAAGAAATTCTACCAAGACAACAAATTCAGGAGAAGGTACAACTCTCTTGAAGCACAGGGTGAGGACAAGAAGCCTGAAGAGAAAAGATCAGAGGACAAGTACTCTGAAAGGAGAAAGTCCAACAGAGCTGAACCCTCCTCTTCTAGAAGAAGAGATGATTCAAAGAAAGATGATGATGAGGATCTGTGCTACAACTGCAAGAAGAAAGGGCACTTCCAATATGACTGCCCTGAACTCAGCTCTAAGGAAAGAAGAGAGAGACAAGCCAAAAGAGATAGAAAGTTCACCAACAGAAAAGCCATGATGGCTGGTGATGAATCTGATAGTGCTGAAAGCTTCAACTCTTCTGATGGACTATTCTCAAACAGTGATGATGATGATGTGTGCAACATGGCCATTGAGGATGATGAGATATCCTCCACTTCTAGCTCACCATCATTCTTATAACAGAACACTAGTGAAGTCAACTTGAAACTCTCCTTTGGAAAGTTGATGGAAGATTTCACTAGGTTACAAGAATTTCATGACAATTGTGTGAGAGAAAATGAAAGACTTTCAATTGAGCTTTCAAAACCTGCTGAGACTGTAGTTGATATTAAAACTACTGAGTTGTATCAACAAATCTTGAGAGAGCTTGAGGAAGCAAATCTCAGGATAGTTGACCAACAAAGACAGATTGATGATCAACTACTCTCTCAGAAGAGAAAAGATTTTGAACAAAAAATTCTTCAAGAAAAATTTGAAAACCTCTCACATGAGTATTATATTCTTAAATCACTTGAAGAGAGCCTGAAATTAAAGATGTCTGCTTTGAACAAATCCTCTAGAGCAATAGAGGAAATTCAAAGTTATCAAAGACCTATGGCTCAAAGAAGTGGATTAGGTTTTGATCCATTTGAATCTTCACCTTGTCTTAGTGTTGCTTCCACAAGTAACACTAAGAAAATCTTTGTTAAATCAGTGGGAAAACAAGCTGAAATTGAAGTAATTCAGCCACTGAAATCGAAGTAATCTTTGTTAAATTCCTTGCTTGATTGCTTGCTTAGCTTGTTGAATTCTCTCGATGTGATCTCCTACTTGTGATTTCTCATACTCTTGTATTTATAGTGGTGATTGCTTGCAACTAGCCGTTGGAGTTGACTAGCCGTTGGGACAATCTTTCCATATTGGTTTGATTCCTTGATTCCAGCTGCTTGATTGCTCCAATTCTGGGATCATGTCAATCTTCTAAATAAGGTAGGTCTTCATTTGAATTGCAAGATGACTTTGGGAATCAGCCGAGTCCTGGAAGAGTACATAGTCTTATGATCTGTACTACTAGTCTTCTGACTACTCTTCTGGCCTTAGGTCTTCTGTCTTCTGATATCAGCCGAGTAACACTCGTCTGATCTGAGAATAAATTGAGCTGCTTTAGGCCATCTTAAATCTTGGACTCCATCAGTTAAGTAGGTATACAAGCACCTAACTTATCTGGTCTTCAAGGATCTTCTAGTCTTCATGTCTTCTACTCTTCTCATCTTGAGGAAGCGCATGTAAGCCGGGACTGTGCCAATCAGCTGATATACATACAGTTGATTGCACAAGACTAGTCTAAGCTGTTCTATACAAAGTCAGCTGATCCTATTACATTTATAAACTCTAAGTGTTTTGGCCATCAAAACTATTCTAACATCAAGTGGGGCTTAGGGTGAATTTACATCCCAAATCAGTAGAGCTTTCAGAGTGTATAACTGCAAAACCCTAATTGTGGAGGAAACACCTCATGTTGTGTTTGATGAATCTATTTTTGAGATCAGGAACAAAAACCTGGACACTGAAGAGATCACATAAAGAACAACCAGATTGAGCCTAAAACACAAGGACACTGTATTCATAGATGTTGTCCAAGCCAATCTTCCTGAAGACACAATACTGGACAACAATCCTGAATGCAATATTCCTGCAACAAACCCCATTGAAGGAAATGGTGAACTGAATGACCCAATCCCAGTTCACACTCAGGTAACAACTACCAATGAAGAAGCAGGCTCTGCTGAGGTAGTTAATGGATCAAATATTCCAGGGGGAACCATAAATGTTGAAAATGCCAATGTCCCTGACATTGAGGACAACATCCCTGAATATGATCCAGAATTAGATCCTGCATTCAATTATCCTGAATTCTATGAAAATGGTGACTCAACCTCAGTAGAGGACAACTCTACTGAAGGGATCAGAAAAAGAAGGACATGGTTGTCTGACCATCCTACTGATCTGATACTTGGTGATCCAAGTATAGGAGTCAAAACCAGAAGGTTTCATGGTGAAAGTGCTTTGTTTTGTTGTTTCCTATCAGAACAGGAACCTAGTGACATAGAGAAAGCACTTCAAGATGCAAACTGGATCACAGCTATGCAGGAAGAGCTCAACAAATTCACCAGAAATGATGTATGGGAGCTGGTGGATAGACCTTCACATCAAGATGTTATTGGAACTAAGTGGGTGTTCAAGAACAAGAAGAATGAGAATGATGTGATTGTCAGAAACAAAGCCAGACTAGTGGCAAAAGGCTACTGTCAATCAGAAGGCATTGATTATGATGAGACCTTTGCACCTGTGGCAAGGCTAGAAGCAATAAGGCTTTTCTTAGCCTATGCAGCCCACAAGAGGTTCAATGTGTACCAAATGGATGTCAAGAGTGCCTTCTTGAATGGAGTTTTGAAAGAAGAAGTCTATGTGGAGCAACCAACTGGTTTTGAAGTTGGAAACCAAGTTTATAGACTGAAGAAAGCTCTATATGGACTCAAGCAAGCTCCAAGAGCCTGGTATGACACACTGTCACAATTCCTCTTGGATCATGGATTTATCAAAGGAACTGTGGACAGAACACTCTTCAGAATCACTGAAGGAGAGGACATCTTGCTAGTCCAAATATATGTGGATGACATCATCTTTGGATCTCCAAATGAGAAGTTGTGTGAGAAGTTCTCAAAGCTCATGCAAAGCAAGTTTGAGATGTCAATGATGAGAATGATGAACTTTTTCTTGGGCTTACAAGTCAAGCAATCAAAGGAAGGAATTTTCATCAACCAAGCCAAGTACACCAGAGAAATGATCAAGAAATTTGGGTGTACAACCAGCAAGCCAGTAAGGATCCCCATGAACACAAATTGGAAAATGGATCCAGATGAGAGTGGTGTTCCAACCAACTCTACTGAGTATAGAGGAATCATTGGTTCACTCCTCTACCTCACTACCAGCAGACCTGACATCACCTTTGCAGTAGGTGTGTGTGCAAGGTTTCAAGCCAATCCAAAGAAAAGCCATCTAGAGGCTGCTAAAAGGATCTTAAGGTACCTCAAAGGCACTGAAAATCTAGGCCTTTGGTACCCTGCTGATGACAAAATTGAGCTCACTGGCTATTCAGATGCTGATTATGGAGGATGTAGAATTGACAGAAAATCCACTTCAGGGACATGTCAATTCTTAGGGAACAAGCTCATCTCTTGGTTCTCTAAAAAGTAGAACACAGTGGCAACCTCCACCACTGAAGCTGAATATGTAGCAGCTGGAAGTTGTTGTGCTCAGATCCTTTGGTTGAGACAACAACTAAGAGACTACAATGTCAACTCTACTGAAGTGCCAATCTTCTGTGACAACAACAGTGCTATTGCAATATCTCAGAATCCAGTTCTACACACTAGATGCAAGAATGTGGATATCAAACATCACTTCATTAGAGACCATGTGGAGAAGAAGAATATCAAGCTAGTAAAGATTCACACAAATCATCAAAAGGCTGATATTTTGACAAAGCCACTTGCAGAGGCAAGATTCTTGGAATTATCAGTAGAGTTGGGTCTTCTTGATCCAGGGAAGTTGGACAAATGAGTCCAAAGGAGTTTATCAATAAAGGGGGAACTAAATTCAAAGTTCAGCAGACTTGGTCAAGTCTACTGAAATTCAGAAGAGATGACCTCTAAATATTCAGGACACTTGTCCATTGAAATTCAGGACAGTTGTCCACATCTCTTCAGGACACTTGTCCATGTAGGGTCAGATAAGTTGTCTTGGCTATCAAACTAAATCTAGGTTTGATAAGCACCTATTTTAGGTAATCATTGCCTACTTCAATAACTGTCTCATTCCTTTTAAAGATATCACCTTTTCAAGGATTCAATTTGTCCCCTACCCAAAAAGTCGATTTCAATGCATTAAATGCCAAGATTTAACTCTTGTTTTCATTAAACAATTTGAGACATGATCTACCTTGAAAAACCCCCAGCTTTAAACAACAATAAAACTCTTCCCACGTTTTGAATAAAACAGTTTTTCACTGTTTCATTGGTTATTTACCATTGGATCAAAAATGGCCAACTCCCCTGAAATTGATCTTGGCCGTCCAAATTGGATTTCCTCATTTGCAAACCGTTGAATTGCCTTAAGACCCACCTACTCATTGACATACATTCCTTTTGGAATATTCACAAGTCTTAAGAAGCTATACAACACTTCATCCTTCCCCACGCATTCAAACTCTCTTGAAACCCTAGCTTTCTTACTCTCTCAAACTCTCAAAATTCTTCACTGTTCTTCAATGGCTCCTAAGGTTAGAACAAAAATGATTGTTGACTTCACAAACAAGGAATTAGACCTTGATTTTGGCTACCTTAACCACAAAAACAATCTGATTTTTGAGCCCATCCTATCCTTTGAGAGTGAAGATACAGAAATCACTCCAACCTTGAGATGGCTGAGAAGAGCAGGACTCCAGAAATTCATGCAAGAGAAGCCAGATTCTTGCTTGGAAACATATATGGCTGAGTTCTTTGCTTTCTTGAAGTGGAGAGGAAAGCCAGAAGATGGTGAGGTCACCACAAGACTATCTTACAGGGCAGAAGGAGAAGAGGAAGAAAGATTCCACAGAGTGAAATTCTCTGAGGAAGATGTAGATGCTGCCTTTGGATTGCCCTCTGAAGGGAGGAATCCAGAATTCTATGGCAATGGCCATGAGGAGGAGATTGCACAAGATTGGCTCCTTGTTCCAGGACCAATCTCATCTACACAACACAAGAGAACCCTCAAGCAAAAGTTCCTAAATCTTTTTGAGGTAATTACAAAGAGTTTGCTAAGCAACACTGGAAGTCTTGAACAAGTAAGCTTTCCAAGGATCAGAGTTATGGCTGCAGTAATTGATGCCAGTGATAAGGGCATCAAGTTTGATTGGAGGACCTTCATCTTGTCTGAGATGATGAAGGAAAAAGCCAAGTTCAAAGTGAAAGCTCACAACAAGGTTGTGTTGGAAGGGAAATTGAAGAAGTGCACAAGGGCAAGCTTTTTGATTGAAAAGTTTTCCCACTACTCTCAAATGCAAACCTTTGCAAAGCCCCTCCCTGCCCAGAAAGTGTTGTTCAGGAAACTAAGCAAAAAAACTGAGCAAATGAGGATGTTGATGGCCAAACCTGCTGAAGAGGTTGAGGAGAAGCCCAAAATGAAGAAATGAACAAAGGCCATGGCTGTCAAAACCAAGAAGATGTCTCAAGTTCTATCAGAAGAAGCCTCAGGAACATCAGTTGAAGTTGATGAAGTGGCAAAAGAGGGAGTGAATGTGCCTTCTGACCAATCAGAAGAGTTGAGGCTGAAATACAATGAGACAAGGCAGAATAAAAAGGGTGATAAAAGGCCCAGGGAAGTTGTCCCTGAGAAGGAAAAAGAGGAAGGGAGTGGAAGCAGTAGGGCAAGCAAGAGGAGAGCCAAGCCCACTGAGAAGGTGCTGGAACTTCAAGAGGAAAGGTCTCTCCAAGTTGCTCTAAGGGAGAGCAAGGCAGAAAGCAGGACCAAATTCAAGTCTAGAACCAACTCTTCTGGTTCTGGAACCCCAGAGTCCAAAGTCCTTGAAGGCCTACCCTTAGAAGCCAACCTTCCTGAAACCCAAAATCCTGAACCCAACTCCCCTGAAACCCATATTACCCCTTCTAACCAACCCATCACCCCTGTCAATCTTACAAAGAGGTATTCTCCAGAAGGGAGTGTGCAAAGAAGTGGAATTGATGTGCTAGCAGATTTAGCAGTAGATGACACAAGACTCCTGTCTCCCCTTGACTCATCTATGCTCAATTATTCAAAGCTCTTAGAAACAGCATTTCATGAGCCAACCCCCTTAGTAAAGCCCCTTCAGATACATTGCTCCCAAAAGCAACTGAAGTACCTTATATTGAGCTCAACCTTTCTGAAGCCAACCCTCCTGAACTAAACCTACCTGAAGCTGCAATTCCTGAAACAAGAGCCAACTCTCCTATAGCCCAAAGTTCTCAATCAAATGAGAATGAGGAGGAGTATACTTATGAAAGTATGCTCAGAGGTGGAGCAAGGGCTACTGTGGACAGCTTATATCCTCAGCTTGAAGAGTTTCCAAGATTTCAAGCTACATTCCATGATCTGAGGATGCTGGTAGAAGTGAAAGACAAGTCCATAATGGAAATTGCACAGGTCATTCATGACAAAGGTGCCAACTGGTGGCAAATTGAAGAGGGCAGATTACTCCATTTTGCTGGAGTAAACAAAACAAGATTCCTCACTGATGAGGAAGTGTTTGCCAAGTTAGTTGCTGAAGAGATTGAAGAGGAGAAAGAGAGGCTTGCTAAAGGGATCAAGCACCCTGATAGCAGCTCAAGTGATGATGGCAAAGATGATCCATCAAACCCCTCTAACCCTCCTCAAGACAACCCTCCTGAACCCTCCCAGACCAACCTCCCAGAACCTTCCCAACCCAAACCTTCCCAACCCAAACCTTCTAAATCCAGCAGGTTCTCAGAACCTCTTGTTACTTATCATAGGAAAGGCTCTGTCTCTTCAGAGGTGTTGACCAAAGTTGGTGACACAGCCAAGGACACATCTGCCAATGAAGGTTCTTCTGAACCCAAGGCATAGCTTACAGATTTGGAGGCTCCTATTTTAGAAGCTGGTTTGGTTAAGGCCTATTCAGTGTCAGGAGAGTTGGACAGTGATCAACCCTTAATCATTCAGGATGACACAGTGGCTGCTGAGAAAAGCACTGTGATCTCCCAACAACTGCCACTTTTGAACCTTTTTGAGGGTGGAAGTGTTGCAGGTTTAGGAGAAGGGGTTGAAAAGGAAAGTAGAATTGAAAAACCAGAGGGAGTTTTGGATGATAGAGAGGTAGTCATCACTAAGATAGTGAGTGTACCACCATATGAGGGTGGAATAAGTGAGGAAGGACAGGTTATTCTTGAAGTGAGAACATTATTTATGAAGGGAGAAAAGAATTAGTTGAAAATGAGGAGAAGACTGCTGATGTATCAGAGTCTTATGCAAAAAATATTGAGGGTTATCAGTGTTTGTTGACTAACCCATTTGATTTGTCTGACATTGCAGGTATTTCTCTTGACCAAATCTTTGCAGATGAGTTCTTAACAGATGCACCTATCCAAGTGGATTCTGGATCAGGACAGGCCTTACTTGGAGTGCAATCAGCAAAATTGGACTCCTTGGCACATCAAGTCAAATCTGCTCATGCTGAAACTTTTGGTGCATTGGATGAGCAAGGTAGAACTCTGACATCTGTGGAGATGAGATTGACTGGCTCTGAAGATGTAGTGCTACCTACATTGGAAGCAAGGATAAGTGGAGTGGAATCTGGTCTTCAAACCATTTCCACTGAAGTTCAAAAAGCCAAAACCACCATGGAGTCTATCTCATAAGAGGTCAAGAAGGAACAGAAACTGCTCAGAGATAATCACAATGCCAATGTCAAAGCTCTCAAACTAACTGTCAAGCAAGCCCTTGGGAAGAAAACAGCTCTACAGAAGAAAAGGGCAGAAGAGTTGAGGCAGGCTATGGTGAAAGCTGCTTCAGAAAAAAATTCCCAAGAGGTGATGGCCAACATTGCTGAGAGTGCAGTGGCCAATCTTACTGAGTTCCTCCAAGCCCAACTTGATGCATCTCTGAAAGCAACTATGGAAGCAGTCGTTGAACAAAAGATGAAGCCTGTTCTAGCCTTCCTTAGCTTGAGCAGTGATAGAATGCAGAATATACATGATGAGAATGTATATCTGCTTGAAGAGATGAAATCTCTGAACCTAGCCCAATCGTTGATGGCAACAACCATGAGTGAGCTCAAGCCTCAGTGCTTTGATGCTGCCAAAAAGGGGAAGAGAGAAAGAGCAAGGGCCAAAGGTGCTTTGATAATTGGTGGTTCAGAGAAGGGCAAGGAAAAGGCTGCTGAAGATAAGGGCAAAGAGCAAACAGTCTTGAACTTAGAAGACCTTAGTGAAGAAGAGCAGCTAGCCATAGCAATGAAGGCTTCTATGGCATCAGCACAAGAAGAGAGAGCTAGGCTTCAGCAGAGGCCAGGAGGAGAAGGATCTGGTTTGGACAAAGGTGCTGAAGGTGTCCAAACTAGAGGTCAAATTAAGAAGGCCAAGGGGAACAAAAGAAAGGCTGAAACATTCACTGACTTCCCCAACAGCCTAGAACTTCCTCTTGAGTTCAGAATTGAGGAGGAAGAACCTATCTCCAAGAAGAGCAAGACTGCTGAGAAGCCCAAGGCTGCTGAAAAGGTCAAATCTGCTGAAATGACCAAGATTGCTGAAAAGGCAAAGTCTTCTGAAACAGATAAGTCTGCTGAGACTAAGTCTACTAAAGGTGCCAAAGCTGCTGAAAACATTGAAGAGTTGTATGATGAAGGCTTTGGACCTGGACCAAAGAAGAAGAAAGTTGTGATACTAAATGATCCATCAAAGTTGTTTCAAGAAGGGTATGGCAAAGACCCTGAAACACAACAAAAGCTGGCCATGATGAGGGCCCAAGAAAGAATGGATTTGATGGAGGAAGCCAACAGAGCAAGGGACAAAAGAAGAGCTGATTTCCAAAAGCCAAGAAGAAGGAGAGCAACCTACAGCAAATTAAAGCCACAGCTACTGATCCCCATGGACACCAAATATCCTCACTTGGATAAATGGGTGCCTATCCAGCTGAATGACTCATGGGAAGAGGCCAAAAGGGAGTTTGTCTATGACTACTATGTCATTGATAGATGGAATGGAAGAGATGCCAACTCCACTTTTGCTGAGTTCATGATAGAATATCACAGAGAGCTATATAAGAAATTGCTTGCAGTTGCTGACATTGCAAGATTTGAACTCACTGCACCAAAGCAAATCATATACATGCCTCCAAAGCTGGAAGGATGGATTGATCAGAACAAAATCCTTCAAGAGTTCTTTGAAATCTTGAAATTAAACAGAATGGTGCTTGGACCAAAAGGCACTAACCAAGAGGCCATGGAATTAAAGAAAAGGGTGTGGGCACAATATGGGATGGTGCCACCTCCTGAAGATGATCTCTGAATTGGCTAAGTCCTCTTGACCCCTATCTGCTGTTCTGAATGATTTAACTGATAATTTACTGAAATTGGTCATCTATGCTGAAATTGATCAAGACTGCTGATGTGCTTGACTGATGACTATTTGCCCTGATACTCTAGGATCAATGCTCTAATAGACTATCTCATCCAATATTGCTCAAATCAATAGATATTTTATTACTCTGAATTTGTAATTTAGAAGTTTTATGCTCTGATGTAATGTTTATGCTTTGATATGTTTGTTCAACTATCAACATGCTTGTAATGATCTCTCATTTGAATGATAGTTGAACACATTTTGAATCAAACATTACCAAGCTACAACTTGTCTGACTTATTAACCTATATGCAAATGAAAATAGAAAATACACTAACACATTTTTCTTTCAGGGAACTTGACCTCAGTCATCTTCACTGTAGTAGAATGTAATAAGTGTAATCAAGTCACCTTTGTATAGATTTTATAGGTTTTGGCATCATCAAAAATGGGGAAATTGTTGGGAATAAAATGAGTTTTGATGAGTATTCTAAAACCCCCCCTGAGACATGCCAAGTAGATAAGTCAAAACTGAATGAACATGTTTCAGGACTGTGGGAACATGTAGACTAGACAAGTAGAAAAGCTGATGTGTTAGGCAGCTCTTAGAAGAATAGATGCAATAGCTGAGGGGGAACACATGCTTACAAGTTAATTAAGATCAAGTCCCCTCAAGGCTCAAGTTCTGGTATGACCTTAAGCCTGCTGAAGGTCAAGTATGCTGATCAAGAGGAATCAGTGTGAAGACAACTTAGTAAATGCCAACATGAGTTAAGATGCATCATCAAAGCACCAATCTACTGCATCATAAAGCTTAGGAGAACTGTCCAACCAGAATGGTTCAGAAGAGTTGTCTCAGTACACTTGAACTAGAATTTGTCTCCAAGACAACTATGCTGAAGAGGTCAAGTTCACCATTCCAAGACATATACATCCAAATAACTTACTAAGAAGTCATGGAAGGAGAAAGAGCCAAATCATCTGAAAGAGCTAAAAAGCCAACACTGTTGATGAATGAACTCTGCTGAATCTGATAAGCAGAGTTGTCCAAATGATAAGGAAGTTTGTCCTTATCTCAGGAATGTTGATAAGAAGAGATGTCCATATTTGACCAAGTAAATCTTGAAGTCAGACATTGGGAAAAGTGCTCAAAATGAAGAGAAAGTTGTTACAAACGTTTATTTCCCAAAACAAGGACATGTCACTATCAAAATCTGTCTTCCAGTTTGAAGAACTCAGGGAAGACATTTATAGCAATTTGGGACTGCCTCTCCAACGGGCAAATCCTCAAGTTTGTCTATAAATACAGAAGTGTGAAGACCATTTGAAAGAGGAGTACTGCACCTCAACCTTGACAAGAATATCCAACTATCCTACAAGTCAAAGTGCTTTCAAAGTATTCAAAGAGACTATTTTAGTCTTCATACACTTCATCTAAGCTGAATCCTCATTGTATATCCATACAAGCTTAGAGAGATATCCTATCCTTATACACTGATCTTCATTGTAAAGGATATCTCATTAGTTGGAACCTTACTTCAACCCTTACCCCTTTCAAGTGAGAAAGTGAGAAGGTTGTAGTAGTAGAAATGGTAGGAGCTGACTGTTGAGAGAAGAACAGTTCAATTCTGAGTTGAGAAGAGGGTACTAGGACTCTAGAAATCTTAGGGATCAATTCACCAAAGAGTGGTGTTCTTGATCAAGTGCACCTTGGCACTATAAAATAAGTTAATTCCAAGAGTGAATGAATTATCCTGTTAAATCAGGGAAAGTGGATGTAGGAGTTTGAGTCTCTTAACCACTATAAATCACTGTGTTGATTTACATTCAAAGCACTTTACATACATTCAACACTGCACACAAACTGGACTTTCAAAGATACATTTCAGAAAGTGTGCAAAACCTGATTTGGACAAGTTCCCTGATAGACTGTGATAAACTGATTGAGTGATTTCAGAATATAAAAGGAGTATTAATCAAAGGGCCAACCACCAATTCCGCACATATAACTCCCCTAGATAGTTATTCAACTAAGTACTCAATAGTACTTAGTAGTTTGATTATCTTAGAAGAGTTTATCATATCAGCAGAGTTGTCCAGGACAACTTAGCTGAACTCTGGTTTGATCAAAGTTTGAAAAGAAATTCCATACTAGTGTATTCCCCCCCCCCATACACTTGTAATATACTCCTTTCAGGACCAACAGGGATCCGTTATCCCCCTTGTTGTGAATAAAATGAGAAGTTTTGATTAAGATACCAAAACCCCCTAAGTCATGCCAAAAAGAAAAGTTAGATTTAAATGAACATGTTTCAGGAATGTTGGAACATGTAGTTTAATGCTAGTTGAGAAGCTGGAATGTTAGGCAGCTCTTAGTATATTAGATGCACAAGTTGAGGGGGAACACATGCTTGAAGACTACAAGAATCAAGTCCCCTTAAGGCTCATAATCAAATTGACCTTAAGTCTGCTGATGGACAACTGTGCCGATCAAGTCAACTTAGTCATGGAGCAACCTATATGAAGATAAATGGAATAGAATGCATCATCAAGACCAAGTCTACTGAAGCATATGTCAAGACTCGGAAGTTTTGTTCAGCAGAGATGTCTCAGCACAATTGAACCAGAACACTTTCAAGACAAGCCCAACTGTGCTGATAAGGTCAAAGTTGCTGATCCAAAGCCATGAATGCTCAAAGACCATCAATAGATATACATGGAAAGAGAAAGAGCCAAGTCATCTGAAGAGCAAAAGGCCAACATTGCTGATAAGCAAAGTCTACTGATCCTGATAAGCAGAACTGTCCAAATGATAAGGAATGTTGTCCTTATCATAGGATCAATCATCAGAAGTGATGTCCATGTTTGATCAAGTGAATCTTGAAGTCAGACATTGGGAAGAGTGCTTCAAAGTCAAGACAAAATGCTCACAGCCGTTTATTTCCCAAATTAAGGACATGTCACTTTCAAGAAACTGTCTTCCAATTGCAATGTTCAAGGAAGACAAATATAGACAATTTGAGGCTGTCTCTCTAACGGGAAAATCCTCAAATTGTTTTATAAATACATGAAGTGTGGAGACCATTGAAGAAAACCAACTAGTGATCAACAATTCTGAAGCTACAAGCTCACAAGCCTTTCATAGTTCTCAAAAGACACTCTTAGTCTTTCATACACTTCATCTAAGCTGAACCTCACTGTATATCCATACAAAGCTTAGAGAGATATCCTATCCTTTAACACTGAGCTCATTGTAAAGGATATCTCAACCTAGTTCGAACCAAACCTCAACCCTTATACCTTTCCAAAAGAGAGATAGAAGGTTATTGTAGTAGAAGTGTAAGGAATCCACTGTTGAGAGAAGAACGGTGCAATTCTGAGTTGAGAAAGAGTACTAGGACTCTGATATCCTAGGGATCAAGGCACCAAGGAGTGGTGCGGTTGATCAAGTTGTTGGGATATGAATATCCCTAGTTTAGTTTTGATAAACCAAATCAAACATGTAATAGGATAAGTTGTATTGTATAGACAACTTTATTATACATCTTGTAATAGATAGGACTCTGGTTAGAAGAGAAGACATGCCAATGCTCAAGAAGAGAAGAGAAGACCAAGACCAGAAGTCTCCTGATAAGATGAGTTGAACTCATCTTACAGGATAAGAAGAGTAAAAACAGCTGAGTAAAGACAGCAGAGTAAAGACAGCAGCTGAGAAGAAACAGCAGCTGTGTAAAAACAGCTGAGTAAAGACAGCAGAGTAAATACAGCAGCTGAGAAGAAACAGCAGCTGAGAAGAAACAGCAGCTGTGTAAAAACAGCTGAGTAAAGACAGCAGAGTAAAGACAGCAGCTGAGAAGAAACAGCAGCTGTGTAAAAACAGCTGAGTAAAGACAGCAGAGTAAAGACAGCAGCTGAGAAGAAACAGCAGCTGTGTAAAAACAGCTGAGTAAAGACAGCAGAGTAAAGACAGCAGCTGAGAAGAAACAGCAGCTGTGTAAAAACAGCTGAGTAAAGACAGCTGAGCAAATGGCAGTTGAGTATAGACAGCAGCGGGGTAAAGACAGCAGCTGAGTAAAAGACAGCAGAAGCCTAAAAGAAAGATCAGATGAGTACCCAATTAAAGGATGGCCAATCAGAGTTGAAGTGAAGGATTGACAAGATACGCACAAGAAAGGAAAGTCAAAGATATGATTGAAATTACATGACAATGGTAATATTCAATCATATCATATCAAGAGATTGCCAATTCCTCAATTAGTGGAGTTTTGAATGCCATCATCCAACGGTAACATTCAAACTCAACACTATATAAATGAGTTCAGTTCTTACATCATTTGGAGTAAAAGAGGTGTGAGATGCAGAGGTCGAGCAAAGTCCTTAAAGTCAAGAAATAAAGAAGAGCTCAAGAAGATCGTTCATGAAGATTCAACAAGCATCACCTCATCCCCAGTGAGTGAACTCATAACATCTAAGCCAGTGTAGCCACTCATATATATCCATAGCTTAGAGATAATTTCCCAATCCTAGCATGAGGCTAAAACATATTGTAAGGGAAATTCTCACCTAGTTCATATACACAAAACCCACCTTCTACCATAAAACCCTAGAAGTCAAGTTGAGTGTTCGTCACTGTAAAGAGACCAAGTGCTCTATAATCACTTGTGGAGTGAAAGTGCAAGTGCTTACAATCACTTGTGGGGAAGTGCAAGTGCTTACAATCACTTGTGGAGACCGTAGCTGTTAGGACGGCTCAGATCTCAAAGTCCTACCCTTGGGACTATATAGGTCAAGGCCCTTGTAATTTTTGGTAAATTAAAGGGATTAAACATCACGTTAGGACGTGAGAGTGGACGTAGGAACGTATATCCGAACCACTATAAATCAATGTGTTATTTACATTTCTGCACTTTACATTTCAAGTCTTTTCATACATATTTATGCATAAACTGTTTTACACACTGTATTTATTAAATAGACGAGTATAATATTTATGGGCACACTACAATTCCGCACTTAACTCTGATAAGTAATTAATCAGTCGACTAACTAGTCCTAGGCCCCTAGTGAAATCAGCGAACTAGTTACTTTGAAGAGTTAGTTTATTTTCCACACAATCAGCAGACATCAAGTCAGCTGATTCATACTCGACTCGTCTCAGGGACCAACAAGTGGTATCAGAGCCGTGTGTTCAAAAGACCATTGCTTTGAATTTTTGATTTTCGAAAATCTGCACTGTTTCTGTTATTTTCAGAATTTAGCGTGTGAGTACACTTTTTAAAGTGGAATTGATGTTTTAAATCGAACTCACTGCTTTGCAGTGACCGTGTAATGCTTTTTGGCTAAATTCCATCGTTTGAGCCATCAAAAACACGTTTTTCTGTTTTCAATGGTCACCTGAATAGATCCGTTTTTGAAACGCTGTTTTACATGCATTCTGTTTTCATAAAAATCATACTTGCATGTATTTGGATAATTGTGTGTTAAGAACAGGTCAACAATTAAGGGGGAACTTCAGTTCAACTGAGTTCTAGCCCTATTTGGACTTACACGCGTATGAGCAAGAAGAGGAGATCAAGATGATCAAGTTGTTAGAAGACCTGAAGACAAGAAGATCTTAATTGGAAGTCGTCTGATTTGCAGCATATCAGCTGAAGAGTAGACAAGAAGACCTTTGTAATAGCTGATTAGGTGAGTCCGTGCTTGTAAAGTGCAATATTAATAAAACTCATCTTTTTAGCTTTTGGAGATAATATCTAGTTATCTCATCTGATGACAACTTCTCATTGTCCTCATACAAAAGCCTTCTGTTTTTACTCGTCTACACTATTATATGGACTCTAGCACTGTCTGTTCTTTATTGCTTCAGTTAGTGTTAGAAGATTTGGTTATATCAAAAAGGGGGAAATTGTTGGGATATGAATATCCCTAGTTTAGTTTTGATAAACCAAATCAAACATGTAATATGATAAGTTGTATTGTATAGACAATTTTATTATACATCTTGTAATAGATAGGACTCTGGTTAGAAGAGAAGACATGCCAATGCTCAAGAAGAGAAGAGAAGACCAAGACCAGAAGTCTCCTGATAAGATGAGTTGAACTCATCTTACAGGATAAGAAGAGTAAAAACAGCTGAGTAAAGACAGCAGAGTAAAGACAGCAGCTGAGAAGAAACAGCAGCTGTGTAAAAACAGCTGAGTAAAGACAGCAGAGTAAAGACAGCAGCTGAGAAGAAACAGCAGCTGAGAAGAAACAGCAGCTGTGTAAAAACAGCTGAGTAAAGACAGCAGAGTAAAGACAGCAGCTGAGAAGAAACAGCAGCTGTGTAAAAACAGCTGGGTAAAGACAGCTGAGTAAAAGGCAGCTGAGTATAGACAGCAGCGGGGTAAAGACAGCAGCTGAGTAAAAGACAGCAGAAGCCTAAAAGAAAGATCAGATGAGTACCCAATTAAAGGAAGGCCAATCAGAGTTGAAGTGAAGGATTGACAAGATACGCACAAGAAAGGAAAGTCAAAGATATGATTGAAATTACATGACAATGGTAATATTCAATCATATCATATCAAGAGATTGCCAATTCCTCAATTAGTGGAGTTTTGAATGCCATCATCCAACGGTAACATTCAAACTCAACACTATATAAATGAGTTCAGTTCTTACATCATTTGGAGTAAAAGAGGTGTGAGATACAGAGGTCGAGCAAAGTCCTTAAAGTCAAGAAATAAAGAAGAGCTCAAGAAGATCGTTCATGAAGATTCAACAAGCATCACCTCATCCCCAGTGAGTGAACTCATAACATCTAAGCCAGTGTAGCCACTCATATATATCCATAGCTTAGAGATAATTTCCCAATCCTAGCATGAGGCTAAAACATATTGTAAGGGAAATTCTCACCTAGTTCATATACACAAAACCCACCTTCTACCATAAAACCCTAGAAGTCAAGTTGAGTGTTCGTCACTGTAAAGAGACCAAGTGCTCTATAATCACTTGTGGAGTGCAAGTGCAAGTGCTTACAATCACTTGTGGGGAAGTGCAAGTGCTTACAATCACTTGTGGAGACCGTAGCTGTTAGGACGGCTCAGATCTCAAAGTCCTACCCTTGGGACTATAAAGGTCAAGGCCCTTGTAATTTTTGGTAAATTAAAGGGATTAAACATCACGTTAGGACGTGAGAGTGGACGTAGGAACGTATATCCGAACCACTATAAATCAATGTGTTATTTACATTTCTGCACTTTACATTTCAAGTCTTTTCATACATATTTGTGCATAAACTGTTTTACACACTGTATTTATTAAATAGACGAGTATAATATTTATGGGCACACTACAATTCCGCACTTAACTCTGATAAGTATTTAATCAGTCGACTAACTAGTCCTATGCCCCTAGTGAAATCATCGAACTAGTTACTTTGAAGAGTTAGTTTATTTTCCACACAATCAGCAGACATCAAGTCAGCTGATTCATACTCGACTCGTCTCAGGGACCAACACAAGTGCACCTTGGCACTCTAAAACAAGTAATTCCAAGAGTGAAGGAATTATCCTGTTAAATCAGGGAAAGTGGATGTAGGAGCTTGAGTCTCTGAACCACTATAACTCTTATGTTGATTTAC
Source organism: Galeopsis tetrahit (assembly GCA_963675135.1). Lineage (NCBI taxonomy): Eukaryota > Viridiplantae > Streptophyta > Magnoliopsida > Lamiales > Lamiaceae > Galeopsis > Galeopsis tetrahit. Next base: position 41,493,420 of record OY776122.1, read on the forward strand.
TTTCAAGAATTTATATTCATACAACACACATGAACACAACATACAAATTAACCTTTCAAAGACATATATTCAAGACTGTGTAAAATTTCCTTGGACAAGTTCCCTGAAAACAGTTTAAGTGTTAAGGAGATTTCAGAACTTAAAATGAGTTTAAACTAAAGGGCCAACCACTAATTCCGCACATATAACTCTCTTAGATAGTTATTCAACTAAGTACTCAATAATACTTAGTAGTTTGATTATCTCTAAAGAGTTATTCATCTCAGAAGAGTTGTTTAGGACAACCTTGCTGAAACCAGTTTGGTTAAAGTTTGAAAAAGATTTGCATACACTTGTTATATACTCCTTTCAAGACCAACAAGTGGTATCAGAGCAGGGGTTCAAAGACCACTGCTTCTGAAAATCCATTTTGATTTCAAATACACATTTTAGTGTGGTCACTGAACTGATCTTTCTGAAACTATTTACACTGTATTATCTAACCCTCATTCTGAGATATGACAAAGGGCAACCACAATAACCAGAACCAGCAACAAAACCAGAATCAACAACAAAACCAGAACCAGCAACAAAATCAAAACCAGAACCAGAACTTTAATGTTGTTCCTCATGATTTTGTTCAAACAATTAACAACACGGCCCCAGATCCAGTCAATCACATATCTCACCACAAGCTGCCAATGTTCTCAATTGAGAACTATGATTTCTGGAAAATCGGGATGAGAGCTCATCTTGCCTGCCTACACACTGATATGCTGAGAGTTATTACAAGAGGACCATTCATCTTCACACAGGCAAATCCCAGAATCACTGATGCTCAAAGAGCTGATACAAGGGATGAGATTCCGAAGGATAAGGATGATCTCACCACTAAAGAGAAAAAGAGAGATAATCTCAATTATCTAGCTATGAACACTCTCTATCAAATAATTCCAGATGCAATAATGGGGAGAGTCTACCACTGCACAACAGCCAAAGAAATTTGGGATACCCTAGCAGAAATGTGTGAGGGTACTGAAAAGATCAAGGAGAATAAGCTCCAAGTTGCTGTGCAGAAATTTGAACAATTTACAATGGAGCCTAAGGAGTCCATTGACAAGTCTGCTAGTAGATTCACTGACATAATGAATGAAATCAACTCATTGGGCAAGGTGTACTCCAAGAGAGAAACTGCACTGAAGATTCTAAGAAGTCTCACTCAAAAGTGGGATGTATATTCAGTAATGATGCAAAATACCAAAGATCTCTCCACCATGCCCATGCAACAAATCTTCTCAGAACTCAAAGCCTAAGAGTTTGATCTAAACAGAAGAAAACGTACTGAGGAATCTTCATTACCTACCAAAGGAGTGACATTCAAAGCCAAAGTTGCTGAACCAGAAATGCAGCCCACTCCAAGATCATCAAAGTCAGTCTCCAAGGCTGAAATGAAGGAAGAATTGGCCTTAATGGCAAGGTGGTTTGACAAAGTTAACTCAAGATTTGGCAGATACAAGAAGTTATACCAAGACAAAAAAGTCAGGAGAAGGTACAATTCTCCTGAAGCCAAGGCTGAGGACAAAAGTCCTGAAGAAAGAAGATTAGAGGACAAGTACTCTGATAGGAGAAAGTCCAGCAGAGCTGAACCTTCATCATCCAGAAGAAGAGATGAATCAAAGAAAGACGATGATGAAGACCTGTGCTACAACTGTAAGAAGAAAGGGCATTTTCAGTATGATTGCCCTGAACTCAGCTCAAAAGAAAGAAAGGAGAGGCAAGCTAAAAGTGATAAAAAGTTCCCCAACAGAAAAGCCATAATGGCTGGTGATGAGTCTGACAGTGCTGAAAGCTTCAATTCTTCTGATGATAGACTGTTCTCAAACAGTGATGATGATGATGTGTGCAACATGACTATAGAAGATGATGAGGTATCCTCTACTTCTAGCTCACCATCAATTCTATCACAAAACACTAGTGATGTCAACCTGAAACTTTCTTTTGGGAAGTTGATGGAAGATTTCACTTGATTACAAAAATTTCATGATAATTGTGTGAGAGAAAATGAAAGGCTATCCATTGAACTTGCAAAACCTTCTGAAGTAGTAGTTGATGTCAAGTCTACTGAGTTGTATCAACAAGTCTTGAGAGAACTTGATGAAGCTTCTCTCAGGATAGTTGACCAACAAAAGCAGATTGATGATCAACTGCTTATTCAGAAGAGAAAAGATTTTGAACTTAAAATTCTTCAAGCCAAGTTTGAAAACCTCTCACATGAGTATGACATTTTTAAATCAAGTGAAGAGAGCATGAGAATTAAGATGTCCGCTATGAATAAATCCTCTAAGGCAATAGAGGAAATTTAGAGCTTTCAAAGACCTATGGCTCAAAAGAGTGGTTTAGGATATAACCCATTTGAATCTTCACCTTGTCTTAGTGTTGCTTCAATAAGTAACACTAAGAGAGTCTTTGTTAAGTCTAGGACAGGGTGAGTTGGTCATACCTTGGGAGATTTTAAGGAGGCTGGGATTCTATGAAAAGTGGATTCAGTGGATGATACTTTGTGTTACCTAGGTTAAGTATTCGATCCAAGTTAATGAAGATTTGGTAGGCCAAATAATACCAAGCCGAGGTCTCCATCAGGGGGATCCCTTATCCCCCTTGTTGGGAATAAAATGAGAATTTTTGATTAAGATACCAAAACCCCCTAAGTCATGCCAAAAAGATAAGTCAGATTTAAATGAACATGTTTCAGGAATGTTGGAACATGTAGTTTAAGGCTAGTTGAGAAGCTGGAATGTTAGGCAGCTCTTAGTATATTAGATGCACAAGTTGAGGGGGAACACATGATTGAACACTACAAGAATCAAGTCCCCTTAAGGCTCAGAATCAAATTGACCTTAAGTCTGCTGATGGACAACTGTGCCGATCAAGTCAACTTAGTCATGGTGCAACCTATCTGAAGATCAATGGAATAGAATGCATCATCAAGACCAAGTCTACTGAAGCATATGTCAAGACTCAAAAGTTTTGTTCAGCAGAGATGTCTCAGCACAATTGAACCAGAACACTTTCAAGACAAGCCCAACTGTGCTGATAAGGTCAAAGTTGTTGATCCAAAGCCATGAATGCTCAAAGACCATCAATAGATATACATGGAAAGAGAAAGAGCCAAGTCATCTGAAGAGCAAAAGGCCAACATTGTTGATAAGCAAAGTCTACTGATCCTGATAAGCAGAACTGTCCAAATGATAAGGAATGTTGTCCTTATCATAGGATCAATCATCAGAAGTGATGTCCATGTTTGATCAAGTGAATCTTGAAGTCAGACATTGGGAAGAGTGCTTCAAAGTCAAGACAAAATGCTCACGGCCGTTTACTTCCCAAATTAAGGACATGTCACTTTCAAAAAACTGTCTTCTAGTTGCAAAGTTCAAGGAAGACAAATATAGACATTTTGAGGCTGTCTCTCCAACGGGAAAATCCTAAAATTGTTTTATAAATACATAAAGTGTGGAGACCATTGAAGAAACCAACTAGTGATCAACAATTCTGAAGCTACAAGCTCACGAGCCTTTCATAGTTCTCAAAAGACATTCTTAGTCTTTCATACCCTTCATCTAAGCTGAACCTCACTGTATATCCATGCAAAGCTTAGAGAGATATTCTATCCTTTTATACTAAGCTCATTGTAAAGGATATCTCAACCTAGTTGGAACCAAACCTCAACCCTTATACCTTTCCAAAAGAGAGATAGAAGGTTATTGTAGTAGAAGTGTAAGGAATCCACTGTTGAGAGAAGAACAGTGCAATTCTGAGTTGAGAAAGAGTACTAGGACTCTGATATCCTAGGGATCAAGGCACCAAGGAGTGGTGTGTTTGATCAAGTGCACATTGGCACTCTAAAATAAGTAATTCCAAGAGTGAAGGAATTATTCCTGTTAAATCAGGGAAAATGGATGTAGGAGCTTGAGTCTCTGAACCACTATAACTCTTGTGTTGATATACTTTCAAGAATTTATATTCATACAACACACATCAACATAGCACACAAATTAACTTTTCAAAGACATATATTCAAGACTGTGCAAAATTTACTTGGACAAGTTCCCTGAAAACAGTTTAAGTGTTAAGGAGATTTCAGAACTTAAAAGGAGTTTAAACTAAAGGGTCAACCACTAATTCCGCACATATAACTCTCTTAGATAGTTATTCAACTAAGTACTCAATAGTACTTAGTAGTTTGATTATCTCTAAAGAGTTATTCATCTCAGAAGAGTTGTCCAGGACAACCTTGCTGAAACCAGTTTGGTTAAAGTTTGAAAAAGATTTGCATACAAGTGTATTCCCCCCCCCCCCCCTAATACACTTGTTATATACTCCTTTCAGGAACAACAAGTGGTATCAGAGCAGGGGTTCAAAGACCAGTGCTTCTGAAAATCCATTTTGATTTCAAATACACATTTTAGTGTGGTCACTGAACTGATCTTTCTGAAACTATTTACACTGTATTATATAACCCTCATTTTTTAGATATGGCAAGGGGCAACCACCACAACCAGAACCAGCAACAAAACCAGAATCAACAACAAAACCAGAACCAACAACAAAATCAGAACCAGAACTTTAATGTTGTTCCTCATGATGTTGTTCGAACAATTAACAACATGGCCCCAGATCCAGTCAATCACATATCTCACCACAAGCTGCCAATGTTCTCAATTGAGAACTATGATTTCTGGAAAATCGGGATGAGAGCTCATCTTGCCTGCCTACACACTGATATGCTGAGAGTTATAACAAGAGGACCATTCATCTTCACACAGGCAAATCCCAGAATCACTGATGCTCAAAGAGCTGATACAAGGGATGAGATTCCCAAGGATAAGGATGATCTCACCACTAAAGAGAAAAAGAGAGATAATCTCAATTATCTATCTATGAATACTCTCTATCTAACAATTCCAGATGCAGTAATGGGGAGAGTCTACCACTGCACAACAGCCAAAGAAATTTGGGATACCCTTGCAGAAATGTGCGAGGGTACTGAAAAGATCAAGAAGAATAAGCTCCAAGTTGCTGTGCAGAATTTTGAACAATTTACAATGGAGCCTGAGGAGTCCATTGACAAGTCTGCTGGTAAATTCACTGACATAATGAATGAAATCAACTCATTGGGCAAGGTATACTCCAAGAGAGAAACTGCACTGAAGATTCTAAGAAGTCTCACTCAAAAGTGGGATGTATATTCAGTAATGATGCAAAATACCAAAGATCTCTCCACCATGCCCATGCAACAAATCTTCTCACAACTCAAAGCCTATGAGTTTGATCTAAACAGAAGAAAACCTACTGAGGAATCTTCCTTACCTACCAAAGGAGTGACATTCAAAGCCAAAGTTGTTGAACCAAAAATGCAGCCCACTCCAAGATCATCAAAGTCAGTCTCCAAGGCTGAAATGAAGGAAGAATTGGCCTTAATGGCAAGGAGGTTTGACAAAGTTAACTCAAGATTTGGCAGATACAAGAAGTTATACCAAGACAACAAAGTCAGGAGAAGGTACAATTCTCCTGAAGCTAAGGCTGAGGACAAAAGTCCTGAAGAAAGAAGATCAGAGGACAAGTACTCTGATAGGAGAAAGTCCAGTAGAGCTGAACCTTCATCATCCAGAAGAAGAGATGAATCAAAGAAAGACGATGATGAAGACCTGTGCTACAACTGTAAGAAGAAAGGGCATTTTCAGTATGATTGCCCTGAACTCAGCTCAAAAGAAAGAAAGGAGAGGCAAGCTAAAAGAGACAAAAGTTCACTAACAGAAAAGCCATGATGGATGGTGATGAGTCTGAAAGTGCTGAAAGTGCTGAAAGTGTTGAAAGCTTCAATTCTTCTGATGATAGACTGTTCTCAAACAGTGATGATGATGATGTGTGCAACATGACTATAGAAGATGATGAGGTATCCTCTACTTCTAGCTCACCATCAATTCTATCACAAAACACTAGTGATGTCAACCTGAAACTTTCTTTAGGGAAGTTGATGGAAGATTTCACTTGATTACAAAAATTTCATGATAATTGTGTGAGAGAAAATGAAAGGTTATCCATTGAACTTGCAAAACCTTCTGAAGTAGAAGTTGATGTCAAGTCTAGTGAGTTGTATCAACAAGTCTTGAGAGAACTTGATGAAGCTTCTCTCAGGATAGTTGACCAACAAAAGCAGATTGATGATCAACTGCTTATTCAGAAGAGAAAAGATTTTGAACTTAAAATTCTTCAAGCCAAGTTTGAAAACCTCTCACATGAGTATGAAATTTTTAAATCAAGTGAAGAGAGCATGAGAATTAAGATGTCTGCTATGAATAAATCCTCTAAGGCAATAAAGGAAATTTAGAGCTTTCAAAGACCTATGGCTCAAAAGAGTGGGTTAGGATATAACCCATTTGAATCTTTACCTTGTCTTAGTGTTGCTTCAATAAGTAACACTAAGAGAGTCTTTGTTAAGTCAGTGGCAGAACATGCTGAAAATGAACTAATTCAGCCACTGAACAAAGGAAAGGGCAAAATGCCAGAAGTGCCCACTCGAGTACTTCAGGGAACTAAGCCCATACCTAAGGAAAAGGCCAAAGTCCCTGAATACAAGAGGAATGGTGTTCAGCAGAGTAGACCCAATGGAAGGGTAACTCATTTGAACAACATTCAGAGAAGTTGTCCAAGGTATGTTCAGCCTAGGTTAACTCCCCTGAGGAAGAAACCTCAGCTGAACAGACCTAAGGTCAACTCTCCTTATGGGTACAATAAAATGAGACAACCAAAACCCTTCATGTCAAAGGGTAATGGTCATCAATATGCCCATCCTCAAAGATTCCCTCAAGTAGCAAAAAGAACTCATAAGTTCAGGAGGAATGACAACTCTCCTGAAACTTATAGAGTTAACACTTTCACACACTCTTTCCCAAAGGTATTTAAGGGAAAAACTATGTATATAGATGCTAGAGGAAAACAACTTAGCCACCTTGAATCAATCAGGGTAATTAGGCAAGTTTGGGTTCCTAAAGGTACAACTAACCTCTCAGGACTCAAAATTCAAAGGGTACCTAAAGCTTGATCATTGCAGGTACCAAAGGGCCATAAGAAGCTGAGGAGCTTGGACAAAAAGTCAGCATGGTACTTGGACAGTGGATGTTCAAGGCACATGACTGGAAACAAGGACCTCCTCACTGATTTCACAGAAAAAGAAGGCCCTAATGTCACATTTGGAGACAACTCACAAGCAACTACAAAAGGTTATGGTACATTGATAATTGGTAATATCAAGGTATCCAATGTATCTTATGTGGCTGGTCTCAAATATAATCTCCTAAGTAAAAGTCAGTTCTGTGATAAAGGATATAATGTTGAGTTCACTAGTAACAAATGCTTAATCAAAGATAACACTCAACAAATCTTACTGACTGGAACTAGGAAAGGAAATGTGTATTTTGCTGACTGGCACAAGTCTACTGATGCTGCATGTTTCATTGCCAAAAGCTCAAATGAACAAAGTTGGTTATGGCATAAAAGACTAAACCACCTGAACTTTAAATCCATGAACAAGCTGGCTAGAAATGCATTATTTAAAGGACTGCCTAATGAAGTTTTCATTAAAGAACATGTTTGCAAACCATGTCAAGAAGGAAAACAGATTAAAACTTCATTTAAAGGCAAACCAATCATCTCTACTGAAAGGGTACTTGAGCTGTTACATATGGACTTATTTGGACCAATTACCCCTACAAGCATAAATGGAAGAAAATACACATTAGTTGTAGTAGATGACTTCTCAAGTTTCACATGGGTAGTATTTCTCCTTAATAAGAAGGAAACACAAGTCAAACTCCCTGAACTGTTAAAGAGATTGTCAAATGAGAAAAGTCTTAACATTATCAAAATAAGATCTGATAAAGGCACTGAGTTCATTAACTCTTACATTAATGTGTATTGCACTGAAAATGGAATAGCCCATGAAACTTCAGCAGCTAGAACCCCTCAGCAGAATGGGGTTGTAGAAAGAAGAAATAGAACTCTTAAAGAAGCTGCTAGAACTTTAATTGCTGATTCAAATCTACCTAAGAGGTTTTGGGCTGAAGCTATAAACACTGCATGCTATACTCAAAATAGATGTTTGATTACTAAGGGACAAGGCAAAACCCCTTATGAACTCTGGAAAGGAAGATTGCCTAAAGTATCTTACTTTCACATATTTAGTTGTAACTGTTTCATTCACAACAATGGGAAAGAGCAGTTGAAAGCTTTTGATAGCAAAGCTGATGAGGGGATATTCCTTGGATATTCCCAAATCAGTAGAGCTTTCAGAGTCTACAATTGTAAAACCCTTATTGTGGAGGAAACACCTCATGTTGTGTTTGATGAATCTATCTTTGAGATCAGGAATAAGAACCTGGAAACTGATGAAATCACACAAAGGACAACCAGATTGAGCTTAAAAGACAAAGATACAATGTTCATAGATGTTGTCCAGACTATTCCTCCTAAAATCACTAGACTGGACAACACTCCTGAAGGCAATATTCCTGAGGTAAACCCTACTGAAGGAAATGATGAACTGAATGACCCAATCCCAGTTCATAATCAGGTAACAACTACCAATGAAGAAGCAGTCCCTGCTGAGGTAATTAATGGATCCAATGATCAAGGGGGAAACAACAATGTTGAAAATGCCAATGTCCTTGACATTGAGGACAACACCCCTGAATATGATCATAAATTAGATCCTGCATTAAATTTTCCTGAATTTTATAATCCTAGTGACTCAACCTCGGTAGGGACAACTCTACTGAAGGGATCGGGAAAAGAAGGACATGGTTATCTAACCATCCTACTGACCTGATACTTGGTGATCCAAGTGTAGGAGTCAAAACTAGAAGGTTTCATGGTGAAAGTGCTTTGTTTTGTTGTTTTCTATCATAACATGAACCAAAGGAAATTGATGCAGCACTTCAAGATGCAAACTGGATTACAGCCATGCAAGAAGAGCTGAACCAGTTTACAAGGAATGATGTTTGGGAGCTGGTTGACAGACCATCACATCAAGATGTTATTGGAAACAAATGGGTGTTCAAAAACAAGAAGAATGAGAATGATGTGATAGTCAGAAACAAGGCCAGATTGGTGGCCAAAGGTTATTGTCAATCAGAAGGCATTGACTATGATGAGACTTTTGCACCAGTGGCAAGACTTGAAGCAATAAGGTTGTTCTTAGCCTATGCTGCCCACAAAAGATTCAAAGTCTATCAAATGGATGTCAAGAGTGCTTTCTTGAATGGAGTGCTTAAGGAAGAAGTCTATGTTGAGCAACCACCTGGTTTTGAAATTGGAAACCAAGTCTACAGACTGAAGAAAGCTCTTTATGGACTCAAGCAAGCTCCAAGAGCTTGGTATGATACACTGTCACAGTTCTTATTGGATCATGGTTTTGTCAAAGGGACAGTAGACAGAACCTTGTTCAGAATCTGTGAAGGAGATGGCATCTTGCTTGTCCAAATATATGTTGATGACATCATATTTGGATCCCCAAATGAGAAGCTTTGTGAAAATATCTCAAAGCTCATGCAAAGCTAGTTTGAGATGTCAATGATGGGAATGATGAATTTCTTCTTGGGTCTTCAAGTCAAGCAATCTAAAGAAGGAATCTTCATCAATCAAGCTAAGTACACCAGAGAAATGATCAAGAAATTTGGGTGTGGCACTAGCAAGCCAGTGAGGATCCCAATGAACACCAATTGGAAGATGGATCCTGATGAGAGTGGTATTCCAACCAAATCTACTGAGTATAGAGGAATCATTGGTTCCCTCCTCTATCTCACTGTCAGCAGACCTGACATCACCTTTGCAGTAGGTATATGTGCAAGGTTTCTGGCCAATCCTAAAAAGAGCCACTTAGAGGCTGCTAAGAGGATCTTGAGGTATCTCAAAGGCACTGAGAACTTAGGCCTTTGGTACCCTGCTGATGACAACATTGAGATAACTGGATACTCAGATGCTGATTATGGAGGTTGCAGAATTGATAGGAAGTCCACTTAAGGAACATGCCAATTCTTGGGAAACAAGCTCATCTCTTGGTTCTCAAAGAAGCAAAACACTGTAGCCACTTCCACCACTGAAGTTGAGTATGTTACAGCTGGAAGTTTTTGTGCACAGATTCTTTGGTTGAGACAACAACTTAGAGACTACAATGTCAACTCTACTGAAGTGCCCATTTTCTGTGATAACAACAGTGCCATTGCAATCTCACAAAATCCAGTGTTACACACAAGATGCAAGCATGTGGATATCAAGCATCACTTCATTAGAGACCATGTGGAGAAGAAGGACATCAAATTGGTGAAAATTCACACAGATCACCAAAAGGCTGATATTTTGACAAAGCCACTTGCTGAAGCAAGGTTCTTGGAACTTTCAGCAGAATTGGGACTTCTTGATCCAGGGAAGTTGGACAAGTAAGCCCAATGGGGTTCAACAATCAAGGGGGAACTGAAAGTAATCTTTAGCAGACTTGGGCAAGTCTACTGAAATTCAGAAGAAATGACTCTAAACTCAGAGAAGTTGAGCAGAGCTCACTTCAGGACACTTGTCCAGAAGAATTCAGGACACTTGTCCAGAAGAGTTCAGGACACTTGTCCATGTAGGGTCAGATAAGTTGGCTTGGCTATCAAACCAAATCTTGGTCTGATAAGCACCTATTTTGGGTAATCATTGCCTATTTTGATGGTTGTCCTATTCCTCTTTTAAGCCATCACCTTTTCAAAGATTTAATTTGTCCCAAACCCAAAAAGTCACTTTCAATGCATTAAATGCCAAGATTTAACTCTTGTTTGCATTAAACATTTCAAGCCACTATCTACCTTGATAACCCCCCAGTCTTTAACTAATATTAACTTTCACCCACGTTTTGAATAAAAACAGTTTTCAAAGCTATTCCATTAATTTCAGTCGTTGGATCAGTTTTTGGCCAACTCCCCTGAAATTAATCCTGGTCGTTCAACACTTGATTTCCTCATTTGCCAACCTTTGAATTGCCTTAAGACTTACCTACTCAATGACAAACATTCATTTTGGAATATACTCCAAGTCTTAAGAAGCCCCCAAATTTCATTTCTTCCCCACGCATTCAATCACTCTTGAAACCCTATTTTTTTCTCAAACACTCTCAAAGCTTTTTACTACTCTATCAATGGCACCCAAAGCTAGACCAGAGATGATGGTGGATTTCTCAAACAAAACAACCTCATCTTTGAACCAATAGTTTCATTTGAGAGTGAAGCTCCAGAAGTAATTCCCACATTAAGATGGCTAAGAAGAGCTGGCCTGCATAAGTTCATGGAAAGCAAGCCCAGTTCTTGCTTAGAGCAGTATATGGCAGAATTCTTTGCTTTCCTCAAGTGGAAAGGCAAAGCCAATGAAGGAGATGTGTCAACTAGGTTGACATATGTGGCTGATGGTGAAGAGGAGGAGAGGTCTCACAGAGTCAAGTTCTCAGCAGAGGACTTGGAAAGTGCTTTTGGATTGCCTTCAGAGGAAAGGAATCCAGAAATTTATGGAACTAGACATGAGGAAGAGATTGCTCAAGAATGGCTGCTTGTTCCAGGTCCAATCTCCTCAACCCAACACAAGAGCACACTCAAACCTAAGTTCTTAACTTTGTTTGAAGTTGTGATAAAGAGCCTTCTAAGCAATACTGGAAGCTTAGAACAAGTGAGTTCACCCAGAATCAGAATTATGGCTACTGTCATTGATGCTAGTGACAAGGGCATAAAATTCAATTGGAGAGACTTCATTATGGGAGAAATGATGAAGGAGAAGGCCAAATTCAAGGTGAAAATTCACAATAAAGTGGTGATGGAAGGCAAGCTCAAGTACTGCACAAGGGAAAGTGTGCTGATTGAGAAGTTTTCTCATTATTCTGAGATGCAAACATTTGCAAAACCCCTTCCAGCCCAGAAAATCATGTTCAGGAAACTCAGCAAGAAGTCTGAACAAAGGAGACAGCAATTAGCCAAACCTGCTTAAGTAGAGGTTTAGAAGAAGCCCAAATTGAAGAGAAGGACAAAAGCTAGGGCTGTCAAAACAAAGAAGCTGTCTCAAATTCCTTTAGAAGAGAATTGAGGTGCTTCAGCAAAGGTGGATGAAGTTGCTAAAGAAGGAGTGCAGGTGCCCTCAGATTCTGAGGAGATAAGGGAAAAATTCCCTATGGTGGTGAAGAAGAAGAAAGGAGAGAAGAGGATCAGAGAAGTTGTCCCTGATGAGGAAGGGAGTGGAAGCTCAAGGGATAGCAAGAGAAGGGCCAAGCCCTCTGAGAAGTTGCTAGAGCTTCAGGAGGAGCAGACCTTGCAGTTAGCTCTAAGGGAGAGTATAGTTGAAAGTAGGACAAAATCTAAGTCTAAGTCCAAATCCAACTCCCTTGAAGATAGAACTCCTGAATCCAAGCTTCCTTAAACCCAAACCCTAGAGCCCAACTCTCCTGAAACCCACATTACACCCCAAGACCAACCCATCATCCCTCTAAACCTCACTAAGAGATATTCTCCTGAGGGAGCTGCACAGAGAGGGCCCATAGATGTGCTAGCAGATATTGCAGTAGATGAGTCAAGACTGTTGTCACCACTTGACTCATCCATGCTGAATTACTCAAGGTTCTTAGAAGCTGCACTATTTGAGCCAACACCCCTGAGCAAAACCACTTCAGAACCATTGCTCTCAAAAGCAACTGAAGAAACCATTGCTGAACCTAACCCTTCTGAACCCAATCTCCCTGAAGCCAACTTTGAAGCCAACCCTACTGAACCCAGAGCCAACTCCCCTATAGCCCAAAGTCCTCAATCTAGTGGGGATGAGGAGGAGTATACCTATGAAGGTATGCTCAGAGGTGGAGCCAGAGCTACTGTGGATAGTTTGTACCCCCAACTTGCTGAATTTCCAAGACTTCAGAGGCAATTCCATGATTTGAGAACTCTAGTTGATGTGAAGGACAAAACCATCATGGAGACTGCGCAAGTAATTCAAGACAAGGGTGTAAATTGGTGGCAAATTGAAGAGAGTAGGCTGCTACACTTTACAGGAGTGAACAAGACAAGATTCCTGGCTGAAGAGGAAGTCTTTGCAAAGTTGGTAGCATACAAAATTTCTGAAGAACAGGATAGAATTGCTAAAGGGATCAAGCACCCTGATAGCAGTTCTAATGATGATGACTCTCATGATCCCACAGATCCCAACACCCTTGGTCCCAAACAGCCAACAGTTCACTACCTTACCTACCATAGGAAGGGCTCTATATCTTTAGAGGTGTTGACCAAAGATGGCAACACAGCCAAAGATGCATCTGCCAACAAAGGTTCTTCTGAACCCAAGGCACAACTTAATGATGCTGAGGCTACCCACTTAGAAGCTGGTTTGTTTAAGACCTCATCAGTATCAGGAGAGTTGGACACTGACCAGCTCTTAACCATTCAGGATGACTCAGTGGCTTTAGAACCAAGCACTGTGATCTCCCAACAACTGCCTTCTTTGAACCCTGTTGAGGGTGAAGAAGCTGCAGGATTAGGTGAAGGAGTTGAAAAGGAAAAATTAGCTGAAAAATCAGAGGGAGTAGAAGATGAGAGAGATGTCATAATTACTAAGATAGTGAGTGTACCACAAAATGAGGGTGGTATAAGTGAGGAGGGGCATGTTATTCTTGAAGTCAAATCTGAACTTCAAGAAACCCTTGAGGAGAGGAGGCCTGACCCTGAGTGTGAGGACATTTTACTGAATGGAGAAAATAAATAGTTGAAAATGAGAAGAAGACTGCTGATGTATCAGAGTCTTATGGAAAAGAATTTGAGGGTGCTGAGTGTTTATTTCCTAACAAGTTTGATATGTCTGACATTGCAGGTGTTACATTTGATCAATTTTTTGCACATGATCTCCTTACAGATGCCTATGTTCAAGTTGACTCAAGTTCAGCTCAAGCTATCCTTGGAGAGCAGTCAGCAAAGTTGGACTCTTTAGCTCACAAAGTTAAATCTGCACATGTTGTAACCTCAGAAGCCTTAGATGAGCAAGGAAGAACTCTTGCTTCAGTAGAAATGAGGTTGACTGGCTCAGAAGACATTGTGCTTCCCACCATTGAGGCAAGAATCAGTGGAGTTGAATCTGGTTTGCAAACCATCTCCACTGAAGTCCAAAAAGCCAAGTCCAGCATGGAGTCCTTCACAAAGGCAGTCAAGAAAGATAAAAAATTACTTAGAGACAACCACAACAAGAATGTGAAGGCCCTGAAATTGGTTGTCAAGCAAGCTATTGGCAAGAAAAGTGCCATTCAGAGGAAGAAAGCAGAGGAAATGAGGCTGACTATGGTCAAAGCAGCTTTAGAGAAGTTTACCCAGGACGTGATGGCCAAGATTGCTGAATCTGCAGTGGCCAACCTCACTGACTTTCTCAAGGCCAACCTTGATGCATCCCTCAAAACAACCATGAGGAGGCTGTAGAGCAGAAAATGAAGCATGTTCTAGCTTTTCTAAGCTTAAGCAGTGACAGAATGCAGAACATACATGATGAAAATGTGTATCTGCTTGAGGAGATGAAGTCATTGAATCTGGCTCAGTCCCTAATGGCTACCACCATGAGTGAACTCAAACCCCAGTGTTTTGATGTTGCCAAAAAGGGGGAAAGAGAAAGAGCAAGGACAAAAGGTGCCTTGACTATTGGTGAGGGAAGCAAGGGAAAAGACAAAGAGCCTGAAGCAAAAAGAAAAGGAAAAGCAGTCCAAAATTTGGAAGATTTGGATGAAGATGAGCAGCTAGCAATTGCTCTGAAAAATTCAGTAGCATCAGCTCAAGAGGAAGGAGCAAGACTTCAGCAAAGGCCTGTAGGAGAAGTGTCAGGACTGGACAAATCTGCTAAAGGTGTCTAGACTAGAGGGCAAATCAAGAAGGCAAAGGGAAAGAAAAGGAAGGCTGAAACATTTACAGATTTTCCCAACAGCCTAGAACTCCCTGCTGATCGAGTTCAGAATAGAGGAAGAAGTGCCCGCCTCCAAGAAAGTCAAAACTGCTGAAAAGTTCAAGAATGCTGAAGAAGACAAATCTGCTGAGATTGTCAAAACTACTGAACCTGCCAAGACTGCTGAAGTTCAAGAAAATGTTGAAGTACTATTTGAAGAAGGTTTTGGAGCAGAACCAAAGAAAAAGAGCACATTGCTGGCAAATGATCCATCAAAGCTTTTTGAAGAAGGCTATGGTCAGGATGCTGAAACTCAGCAAAAATTGGCCATGATGAGAGCCCAAGAAAATATGGACCTAATGATGGAAGCAAACAGGGCCAGAGACAAAAAAAGAGCAGACTTTCAGAAGCCAAGGAGGAAGAGGGCTACATACAACAAGTTGAAGCCCCAACTGCTGATCCCAATGGACACCAAATATCCACACATGGATAAATGGGTTCCAATCCAACTGAATGACAACTGGGAAGAGGCCAAGAGGGAGTTTTTCTATGATTACTATGTCATAGGCAGATGGAATGAAGAAGATCCCAACTCCACCTTCACCCAGTTCATGATTGACTATCATAGGGAACTCTATCAACAGCTTCTTGCTGCAACAGACAGAATTGAGTTCAATGCCCCTAAGCCAATCATTTACATGCCTCCCAAGAAATATGGCTCCATTGACCAATCACAGATCTTTCAAGAGTTCTTTGAGATCCTGAAGCTGAACAAGATGGTGCTTGGGCCTAAGGGAACAAACCAAGAGGCTATGGAGCTGAAGAAGAGAGTCTGGGCACAGTATGGAATGGTGCCACCTCCTGAAGACAATCTCTGAAACTGGCTAAGTCCTCCTGACCCTTAATTTCCTTTAAGTGCTGAATTGGATGAGTGCTTGCTCTTGGCTGCTGATATTGTTGATTTGGTCACCTCTGCTGAATATGTTCAAAGTTTGCTGATCACATGCCCTTTATTGCTCTGATCATATGCCTTCCCACTTTGCTCTGATCATATATTTTCTTACTTAGTTTTTGCTCTGATCATATGATATCTGAGTTATGCTCTGATAAAATGATATGTAATTTCTCTGATTCATGCTCTGATAAGTTTGTTTAACTATCATTATGCCTGTAATGATCTATGATTTTATAAATGATTGTTGAAATTTCTATGAATCAAGAGAAAACATCTCATTGTCTCAACTTGCCTGACTTAAACCTATATGCAATCAAACAGTGATTACACTAACATACTTCTTTTAGGAAATTTTGACTTTAGTCACAACTACTGAAGATAAATGTAATAAGTGTAGTCAAGTCACCTTTGCATAGACTGTATAGGTTTTGGCATCATCAAAAAGAGGGAAATTGTTGGGAATAAAATGAGAAGTTTTGATTAAGATACCAAAACCCCCTAATTCATGCCAAAAAGATAAGTCAGATTTAAATGAACATGTTTCAGGAATGTTTGAACATGTAGTTTAAGGCTAGTTGAGAAGTTGGGATGTTAGGCAGCTCTTAGTATATTAGATGCACAAGTTGAGGGGGAACACATGCTTGGAAGACTACAAGAATCAAGTCCCCTCAAGGCTCAGAATCAAATTGACCTTAAGTCTGTTGATGGACAACTGTGCTGATCAATTCAGCTTAGTCATGGTGCAACCTATCTGAAGATCAATGGAATAAAATGCATCATCAAGACCAAGTCTACTGAAGCATATGTCAAGACTCATAAGTTTTGTTCAGCAGAGATGTCTCAGCACAATTGAACCAGAACACTTTCAAGACAAGCCCAACTGTGCTGATAAGGTCAAAGTTGCTGATCCAAAGCCATGAATGCTCAAAGACCATCAAGAGATATACATGGAAAGAGAAAGAGCCAAGTCATCTGAAGAGCAAAAGGCTAACATTGCTGATAAGCAAAGTCTGCTGATCCTGATAAGTAGAACTATCCAAATGATAAGGAATGTTGTCCTTATCATAGGATCAATCATCAGAAGTGATGTCCATATTTGATAAAGTGAATCTTGAAGTCAGACATTGGGAAGAGTGCTTCAAAGTCAAGACAAAATGCTCACAGCCGTTTACTTCCCAAAATTAAGGACATGTCACTTTCAAGAAACTGTCTTCCAGTTGAAAAGTTCAAGGAAGACAAATATAGACATTTTGAGGTTGTCTCTCCAACGGGAAAATCCTCAAATTGTTCTATAAATACATGAAGTGTGGAGACCATTGAAGAAAACCAACTAGTGATCAACAATTCTGAAGCTACAAGCCTTTCATAGTTCTTAAAAGACATTCTTAGTCTTTCATACACTTCATCTAAGCTGAACCTCACTGTATATCCATACAAAGCTTAGAGAGATATCCTATCCTTTTACACTGAGCTCATTGTAAACGACATCTCAACCTAGTTGGAACCAAACCTCAACCCTTATACCTTTCCAAAAGAGTGATAGAAGGTTGTTGTAGTAGAAGTGTAAGGAATCCACTGTTGAGAGAAGAATAGTGCAATTCTGAGTTGAGAAAGAGTACTAGGACTCTGATATCCTAGGGATCAAGGCACCAAGGAGTGGTGTGTTTGATCAAGTGCACCTTGGCAGTCTAAAACAAGTAATTTCAAGAGTGAAGGAATTATTCCTGTTAAATCAGGGAAAGTTGATGTAGGAGCTTGAATCTCTGAACCACTATAACTCTTGTGTTGATTTACTTTCAAGAATTTATATTCATACAACACACATCAACACAGCACACAAATTAACCTTTCAAAGACATATATTCAAGACTGTGCAAAATTGCCTTGGACAAGTTCCCTGAAAACAGTTTAAGTGTTAAGGAGATTTCAGAACTTAAAAGGAGTTTAAACTAAAGGGCCAACCACTAATTCCGCACATATAACTCTCTTAGATAGTTATTCAACTAAGTACTCAATAGAATAGTAGTTTGATTATCTCTAAAGAGTTATTCATCTCAGAAGAGTTGTTCAGGACAACCTTGCTGAAACCAGTTTGGTTAAAGTTTGAAAAAGATTTGCATACAAGTGTATTCCCCCCCCCCCCATACACTTGTTATATATTCCTCTCTGGACCAACACCCCTATTTATTTATCCTATGTTCGTAGGGGCTGTCAGCAGCCCTAAATCATGCGAGTAAGTCGGATGTGATTCATGGCAACAAAATATGTAAATGTGCTCCTGAGATTACACATTTGTTGTTCGCCGACGATAGTCTGTTATTCTGTCGTGCTTCGGAGGAAGAGTGTGCAAATCTCAAGGGCGTTCTTGATGGCTATGAACGAGTGTCTGGCTAAGCAATTAAATATGCTAAATCTGGGATTTTTTTTAGAAAAAACGTGGGGGAAGAGCGAAAAGTTATTATCAAATAGATTCTAGGCGTCAACAATCATATAACACCGGTAGATACTTGGGTCTACCGTCTCTCATTGGACGGAAAAAAAGAGAATTTTTTTTGTATATAAAAGAGAGACTGTGGTAGAAGATTCAGGGGTGGCGCAAGCGAAAACTATCTAAAGCCGGAAAAGAGCTACTTATTAAATTTGTGGCACAATCTCTTCCTACTCACTGCATGTCGAGTTTTCTTCTCCATGTCACTTTGTTGAATGAGATGTAAATAATGCTTAACAAGTTCTGGTGGGGGAATTCGACGAATACAACGAGCGGCATTAATTGGATGAGATGGGAAAAATTTTGTGTTGAAAAGGAGGCGTTAGGACGTGGGTTTTGTGATTTTCATAAATTCAATCTTGCTCTTTTAGACAAGATGGGTTGGAGGCTGGTTTCGGATCCGATTGCCTTAGTCTGCCATGTGCTTAAGGCACGTTATTTCCCGCGAGGTGATTTTACATCTTCAAACTTGGGATGGAACCCAAGCTACACATGAGCTAGTATTCATGCGAGCAGGGACCTAATCCGAGTTGGAATGCGTTGGAAGGTT
This sequence comes from Galeopsis tetrahit, assembly GCA_963675135.1. NCBI lineage: Eukaryota > Viridiplantae > Streptophyta > Magnoliopsida > Lamiales > Lamiaceae > Galeopsis > Galeopsis tetrahit. The sequence goes on from OY776122.1 coordinate 41,512,365, forward strand.
GGCTTGGGAACTCTATTAGAATTTGGGAAGATCCTTGGGTGTAAGGGCCAGGGAAATTCTTCGTGACTTCTGAGAAAATTGAAGAATTGGATGAGATACATGTTTCTACTTTAATTGATTCGGATACAAGAACTTGGGATGAGGAGCTGCTACACCATTTGGTTACTTTAGATGCGGACAAAATTCTCAACATGGCCTTGCCACCAAGTGATGCGTCCGATAGATTAATTTGGGACCCATCCAATAAAGGGGTTTACAAGGTAAGAATGCCCTATAAGCTGGCCTGTTCTCTAGAGAAGAACCAAGATATTAGGGTGGAGGGTGATTGGAATATGATCTGGATAGTGATTGCACCCCCGCCCCCCCTCCCCCCCCCCCCCCCCCCCCCCCCGCCGCGAGTTAAGTATTTTTTGTGGCGAATGGGGAGGGGATGTCTTCCCATAAGGAGCAACCCTGTGCAAAAACACATATCGACAGAAACTGGTTGTGGCCTTTGTGGAAATAGTGATGAAGATAGCTGGCATTTGTTTTTTGATTACGAGTATGCGAGAAATTGTTGGAGGGTTGCTCGTATATGGCAGAGTTTAGCAAGATGCATGCAGAGATTCAACTGTGTAAAGGATACTCCCTTCGTCCCATTATTAATGGAACAATTACTGTTTGCACGGAATTTAATGTAAGAATTTTTTATTGATATCAAAGTTGATAAAGTGATTTTTTAAGAGGGATATAATGGGTAATTCAACTTTATTGGAGGGAGAATCTTTAGTTAGTGGGTAAAAAGTAATGTCATGTGGTGTAAATAAGATTTGTTTGAGGGAGTTTTTTAAAAGGGTAGGAAGTTGCTTTTTTCCAAATAAGGAAATGTTCCATTAATAATGGTACAGACGTTTTTGGCAAATGTTCCAATAATAATGGGACGGAGGGAGTATTATTTTCGCTATGCTGGATGGCCAGAATGAAGCAATTAAAGCAAGTTTTTGCATGGTGATATGGCATATATGGAAGAAGCGTAACGTGAAAGTCTAGAATGATACGTGTAAAACACATGTAGAGGTTGTTCATGCCTCGGCCAGTTACTGGATTGAATGGGAGTCAGCCTCACGTTGAGGTTCACAAACTGATACAGAGGGAAGGGTTGAGGGACAATGTACCGGATGTCATGAACCGGTCATGGGTATAAAAAAATCAACACGGACGCTGCGTTTTTTAAAGAGACGCAACAAACTAGGATTGGGTTGGTTCTTCGTGACGAACATGGTGGTTTCTGCATGGCAAGAACAAAAGTAATGAGAGGATGCTTCGTAGTAGAGATAGGAGAAATCATGGGGTTCTATGAGGCCCTATCTTGGCTCAAAGACCAAGGAATTGATAACTGTATAGTGGAGTGAGATGCCAAGAGAGTAGTGGATTCAATAAACAACTCGGAGAAGATGGAGCCAATTTTTGGAGATTATGTACAAGCTTGTCGAAAATTATTGGATAATTTTTCAAATGTTTCGATTACTTATGTCAAAAGGGTTGCAAATGTCTTAGCTCATACGTTTTCTAGAAAATCTCGTCTATTTACTAATCCTTGTACTTGGATAGACCCACCCGAATTTGTGGATGGGCTACCAAATTCGATTTGTCATTGAAATAATGGAAGCGGAGTTTCTATTGCTTCAAAAAAAAAACTATTAGGTACTTTTTCGACCATTCATTTACATTTAAGTGCTATTTTTTTTATAAAAAAAGTTACTAATAGATGCAAAATTATCCTAAAATTACTATTATACCCTTTTATTTTAATTTTAAATTTTACACTTTAACATGTGACATTTCATTTGACTTTTTATTTCTCCAAGAAATTAAATTCAAAATTGAAAATTAAAACATATAAAAATGAAATAAGAGAATTAACATTTGATAAATCCATACAACTCTATCCATCCATACAACTAAAATTACAAAACTTTGCACAACATTAACATTATTGAGAATTTCCGAGCTTTATACAATGTTGTACGAACGAGAAAAAAACTTTACATCAATGAAGAAAAGACTTTGCATCAACACAACAAAATTATTGTACCAATACAAAAAAAAAAATGCATCAAGGCAACATATATAATTGCACTAAACAACGAGTTACAGAAGGAAAAAAATGTCTCACTATCTTCAAAATACAAAACCTGTTCTTTAGTTTCAATCTCACAAAAATCAAAACTTAGGTAATTCAAAATTAAAAAAAAGATTAGTCTTGTGTGCACCTGAGTTGATTATTGATTTTTTAACTTTTTTTTTTTTAAGGGTTTAATGATTTCTCCCTTGTATTGACTTGCACTTTTTAATGACTTGCATTTTTTGTTAAAATAGTGTTCGCACTTTTCAATTGTTACACTGAATAATAATATTTTTATTTATAATGACTTACACTTTTTAATAATATTGTGTTACATTTTTCAGTTGTGGGCCTTACTGTTGGGATATGAATCCTGAAAACAATATTCTAGTTGATGAGATTAAGTTTTGATGGCCAAAAGCAACTTAAAGTTAATGATATATGTGGTTGGAAGTCATCTCAACTAAGTCATCTTAAGAAAACTTATATTCTGAGTTTACTGACCTTATGTGTGAAATGTGTGAACTTATTATGAACTGTTAGGAACTAAGCTGATAATGTATTGTATAGACAGCTTATAGAATAGGACTTAGATGTACTCTTTTGTATGTAGTTCAGTTGAAGTATAAATAGGTTTTATTTTTAAGTTTGTATTGTATTGTAATCAGCATTGTAAAGTTCAGAACAGTAGATTAGAATAAGATCAGAAGACTAATGAAGACTCAGAAGACTACTTCAGAATGAGAAGACTTTCAAGCAGAGTTGAAATGAAGCTCAGAGATATAAGAGAAGTATTCTGAAGATATTCAGAACAGTTGTTGAGAACTGTGCTGAGTTGGACCAAGAACTGTAAAATAAGAGAAGAGTAATTTTACTGTGCTGGAGCAGAATAAGTTTGGAAAACTTATTAGTTGGAATGTAACTGAATATAGTTGAAGATATGTTGACTTGGAATAAGAAGGAAGTTACAAAGTCGGTTACAAAAGGATAAGTTACAAAAACAGTTTTAGAGTTAGTTGAGAGTTAGTTTCACAAACTACTAACTGTCATACTAAGTTCTATATATACTGTGTGATCTTCTACTTGAAAAGACTACTGCTACTACTGAAAATTTACTGATCTAAAGCAATCAAAGAGCATTCAAGTATTCAATAACTCGTAGAGTTGAAGGAGATCAAATAATGAGAAGAGCCCAGAATTGAAGAGAAGAATCAGAGGCTATAATCAGAGAAGTTTACTTTACATTTTAGTTTGTGATTTCTGTTAAAAACAAGTTTGGTAGTATCTTGTAGAATTACTAGTCGATCAAAAATATACCTGGTGGTATAATCAAAGGAAGAGTTAATAAAACTTCACAACTAGAGTTGTGAGAGTGGATGTAGACATTTGTCGAACTACTACAAATCTTTTGTTCATTTACTTTCTGTTTGATATATGTTTATATTTGTATAACTAAGAACAGTAAAGTTTACCAAGTAAAAGTTCAAAATCAAAGAGTTGAGTATAAACTATAAGGCTCACACTATTTCTGAAAGTACTGATCTGAGCTGAATAAGCACAGTACAGTACATAAGAACACCAAAATTCCGCATTATACTCTGATATTTTGAGAGATTTTTAAAAGTCTATTCACCCCTCCCCTCTAGACTTTTTCTAGCTTAATCAATCTTAACTCAACTTGGGACCAACAAGTGGTATCAGAGTAGTAGTTCTTTTGGACTGTTGGTTCTTGATTACCTAGAAGACTTTGAGGGAAGTCTTCTGTCCTTGATCGAATTGATCCTTGAACTTTTTCTTTCTAAATCATTTACTTGATACTCTTGCTATCTTACTGATCTTATCTGTCTAAGAAATATGGATGATATTAACATTCATAAGCTACCAAAATTTAAGATTGCAGATTATGACTATTGGAAGCTTCGCATGGAAGCAATCTTCAGTTCAACACATGATCTCATGGTGTCAGTAGTAAAGGAAGGTCCAATTGTCACCATGATGGCCAACACTGCTACACTGGACACATCCAAAGCTGTTGGAGTTCTTTTTCCAAAACCAAGGTCAGAATTAACTGCTGAAGAAATGAAATAAAATAATTTGGACAGCCTGGCCAAGAACTATATTTCATACCTTGCCAAATGAGTATCTTGGCAATGTATAAAAATGTAAGATTGCCAAGGAAATGTGGGATAAATTAGTTATTCTTTGTGAAGGCACTAGTCTAATCAAAGAAAGCAAATTATCCACGGCGGTTCAAAAATTTGAGTCATTTAAAATGAAACCTGGTGAAACTATTGACCAGCTTGATACTCGATTTACTCGCATTATGAATGATCTTGAAGTATTAGGCAAGACTTATACTGATAGGGAGATTAACTTGAGGATTCTTAAAGCCTTGGATGAGAGGTGGAAAATGGTCAAAATGATCATCAAAACCACTCAAGATATTGATTCATGGCCTGCAAAAACTATGTTCCAAACCCTTAAGGAACATGAATTTGAGTTGGATGAAGAAGATCCAGTTGTCGATAGTGAGAAGGATAAGGATATCTCTAAGAATGTGGCTTTCAAAGCTTCTTCCTCTAAGGGGTCTAGATCATCTAAGTCTAAGGCTTCCAGCATAAAAGATGAACTAGATAGTACTGATCTTACTCTTAAGGATCAGTTGAGCTTAATGATAAAGAGGTTTGACAAGCTGAACAAAAGATATGGTAGATATAAGAGATTCTATAAGGAAACCAATGGTTCTAGTAACAGGGACTCTTCTAGGACCAGAAGAGATCAAAACTCTTCTGAAAGAAGGGATGAGATCTCTAATGAGAACAGGAGAGATATGAACTCATCTCATAAGAGAGATAGGAACTCTATTGATAGGAAGGACGGGAACCGTAACCGTTCTCCTACCAAAAAGTTTTCTAATAATCCTGTGTGCTATAATTGTGAAAAGCCAGGTCACTACGCATATGAGTGTCCTGATCTGAGTTCTGAAGATAGAGAAGAAAGGAAAGCAAGGAGAGACATAAGATATGTTAAGGGTAAGAAGGCTATGATGGCATACAATGATTCTGATACGGATTCAGATGAGTTGCCTTCGTCTTCATCTGAATACCCCTCTAGCAATGAGAAAAAAGCCTTCATTGGAGATGATGGACTGAGTTTGATGGCCAAGATTGAACAAGAGGTATCTTCTGTTACTTCTTTCCATTCTCGTAATAATTCAGATTCTGATTCTGATGAAAATGACACTGCTTATAGTGGTGTAGGAAGTAGTCTTCATCATTCTCATGGAGTGACTGAAGAAGACCTTCTATAGGCTAACAAAGCATTCATGGAAATCAGTGATGAGAACATTTCTTTAAATCACGAAATCATAAGTCTGAAAGAAGCTCAGTTAAAAGTAGATCCCAATGTAGTTTCTCTAGATGAGCGCCTATCAGAAGAGTTGTCTCAACTTAAAGAGAAGTACTCATCTCTGGATAAACTACATCAGGATATACTTAAAAATAAAGCCACTAAGACCAATGATTTCAATGATTTAAAGATCAAATGTGAAAAACTAGAAGAGCACAATAGATTCTTAGAAGCTGAAGTACTAAGCTTAGATCTAAAACTTGTTGACATGGTTAATTCCTCAAAAATTAATCAAACATTGTCAGAAAGGTATAGAGATCCAGCTGACAAAAGAGGGTTGGGTGCTGATGTACTTAACTCATTTACTCCAGTGACTAAGAACACTAATGAAGCTAGTTCTAGTCATTCACAACTAGATAAAGGAAAATAACCAATGCAATATGATGAAGGTACAAAACCTAAGAACACTAATAAATTTCAGTCAAACTACTCTCCTCCTAATACCAAGCATGGTAAAAAGAAAAATGTAGCTAGACAAGCTCAGTATAGACCTACTCAGCAGAGATATACTCAGATGTACAGACCAGAACAGTCATGGCATCAAAAGAGGTATACTCAGCAGAGTTGGCCTAGACAACCACAGTCTGGTTGGAATCAGCCTAGACCTCCTTTTATAAGGCAGTCTCAGCTGTACTCAACTAAGCCTAGGAAATTTGTACTACCTCATCATATTCAACCTGTTATGTATCCTCCACCTTTATCTTATGATATTATGAGAGAGGATAGGCCAAAACGCATTTATAAGCCGTATGGTCCACAGGCTTTCAGACCTTATTCTAACTATTACAGACATACGGATCTTACTGAAAAAGGGGTTGAACCAAGGAAAGGTTACCTCAGGAAAATAGATCACAAGTCTGCTGATAATTCTGATAAGGTCAAGAAAGTACTATTTTGTGATAAGTATGGTAGAAAATTGAAGAGGTCCCAACTATTCAGAACATCTATGTATATTTGGGTGCCTTTCAATGACACTAACCCACAAGGACCCCAATAAATAAAGGGTACCTAAATTATTAAGATCACTACTTTGCAGGGTCAACTAGACTTATATAAAAAAGGTGGTTAAGTTGGTGAGACTTGGTACATAGACAGTGGTTGTTCACACCACATGACTGGTACCAGGGCCTTGCTTTCTAACTATCATGAGCAAGAAGGACCAAAAGTGATCTTTGGTGACAGTTCAATGGCAATCACAAAAGGATTTAGCTACATAAAGAATGGAGATGTAGAGATTCAAGATCTTTGCTTTCTGTATCTCAATTTTGTGACAGGGATATAAAGTACAGTTCAAAAGCAGTAAATGTGAGATCATAGACAAGAGAACACATACTGTTCTGCTTGTTGGAATAAGACAAGGCAGTGTCTACATTGTGAACTGGAATAGTTGTCCTAGGGATGCTTGCCTTATTACTAAGAGTCCTAAAGAAATCAGCTGGTTATGGCATAAATGTAACACCCCTAAAATTCTCAAGTTGGTTATTTTAAAAATACATTTAAATATTCAATTCTTTTAAATAAGAGATTTTATGTGATTCTGAAAAGAAAAAAAATTTACATAATATATATATATATATGTGGATTATATATATAATTTTGCACTTATCGTTGTTCCTATTTTAGAGGGACACACTAAGGGTATGTTTACTTTTGGTTTTAAAAATCAGGTTTTGGATTTCAAGATCCAAAACCCGTTTTACTTCGGGATTTAAAAATCGGTTTTCAAAATCCACTCAAAACCACCCATATCAAACATATTGATTTGACATAAAGTTATATCTATATAATATTACTCCAATCATTATATTCTTTCTCAACAATAATATAATAATATAATAATACAATAATATAATACATTTAATCATTACACATTTAATTAATCATTATAATCCCATCAAACAATAATATAATAATACAAACTCATTCAATCTTACAACTTGATTTGACATAAAGTTAAATCCTTCACTATTCCAAAAGCCAAAAGAAACACTCATATTACTATTCATCGGGATTTCAAAAACCAGGATTTCAAAAATCTGATTTTTAAAATCACCCAAAGCCCAAAAGAAACACCCCTAATATTTTTCCTAGAAATTACAGATTTGGTTTACAATTTATGATCTCGTAATCCCATAATTTTTTAAACTAAATTTAGTTCTTTAATCTTATCTTAATTGTATTTTTAAAAATAAAATCAAATCTGAATGTCATGAATTAATTTCAAAATCACCAAATCAGATCTTATTCTTATTCTTTTTAAATCTTAAATGCCTTGTCAATGGATTTCAAAATTTATGTCGTCAATAATAATTATTATAAATCTTGCATAAAATAAGATTTTTACAATTGATTTCCTAACTTTCCTTCCAAGAAAATCTATTTCCTCTCCTATAAATAGAGGATCCTATTTACAAAACAAAAACACACGTAAAAATATTTTCATATAATTTTATTTATTCTACACTCGATTCATAGAAGTCGACTCCAAGAGGATCAAAGTTGTTTTCATTGCATGCATTGCATCCACGACATATAATCGAGGTGGGGTTTTCTTACTCATGTATTTACTTTGTCACCTTTAAATGTTCATTTGAGTGATGTTGTTACTTGCTACATGATTTTCAAGTTAATCGTTAATGCATGTTATGACTTTACAAGTTATTCGTTAACGCATGTTTTATTCGCGGGAAACCGTGCATCGTTGGTTCAGCCAGCGCATCATTGGTATAGCCAATGAAAAATAAGTATTTTATTCGCGGGAAACTGTGCATCGTTGGTTCAGCCAGCGCATCATTGGTATAGCCAATGAAAAATATGTATTTTCAATATGAGTATTTTATTCGCGGGAAACCGTTCATCGTTGGTATAGCCAGCGCATCGTTGGTATAGTCAGCGCATCATTGGTATAGCCAATGAAAAATAAGTATTTTAATATGCATGTTTGTGAGCTGATGGTTTTATTTATATGTTATATTTAACCGTGACAAAGGGAATTCCACTGAGCTAGTTGTTTTGCTCACCCCAATCATATTAACATTTTACAGATTCACATGATTAAGGAGTCACGGTGGAGGGACGGTGGATGTGTTGCATATCATTCGAGAAATCATTATGTTATTTTATTTTATTATTCAAAATTGCAAAGTGCATTCAATTTAGAATTTTTGACATCCCTTTGAAGCAAATTAATATTTTTGAGTGATTCACTCTATGTTTTCTAAATTGTCATTATTTTAATATTTACTTCCGCTGCAATATTTTTATAAAGTAGTAATAAATCTGGTTTACGTCAGTATTTTCAAGCCTTTTAAAATAAAAATATTATTTATATGATGCTTTCATCTAAGCCCCTAAAATCGGGATGTGACAATGAACGCCTATGCCACCTGAACATTAAGATAATTAATAAGATTGCAAGAGATTACCTTGTTGAAGGTATCCCTAATGAAATCTATTACAAGTCACAAGTGTGTGATTCATGCCAAAAAGGTAAACATGTAAAAGTTTCCTTTAAGTCAATTCCCACTCTTTCAACTGGCAGAGTTTTAGAACTCTTGCACATGGATCTCCATTGTCCTATCAAACCTCCGAGACTGAATGGCAGAAGGTACACTCTAGTTGTGGTAGATGACTATTCTAAGTTCACTTGGGTAGTCTTCTTACACAAAAAGAGTGATACACAAACACTTCTTCCAGATCTTTTAAAGATGTTGCAAGTTGAAAAAGGTCAGCCCATTGTCAAGATAAGAAGTGACAAGGGGACTGAATTTAACAATTATTATATTACTGACTACTGTTCTAAGTCTGGCATACAACATCTAACTAGTGCAGCCAGAACCCCACAGCAAAATGGAGTTGCAGAAAGAAGGAACAGAACCTTAAAAGAAGCTTGCAGAGCTATGCTTGCTGAGTTCAATACACCACAGAAATTTTGGGTAGAGGCTATAAACACAGCATGCCACTCCCAAAATAGAAGTGCTCTTAATAAGGTGCATGGTAAAACGCCCTATGAGGTATGGAAAGGCAGAAAATCTAGAGTTTCTTATTTTCATATCTTTGGTTGTAAGTGTTTTATTCATAATAATGGAAAGAGCAAATTAAATGTTTTTGATGCAAAAGCTGATGAAGGGATATTTTTAGGGTACTCTTCAGTAAGCAAAGCATTTAGAGTGTTTAATTACTCTACTTTATGTGTGGAAGAAACACCCCATGTTGTTTCTTATGAGAATGTACAGGACTCTGCTGACCATCAGCTCAGTAAAAAAATTGACAAACTGAAACTTCAAACCAACACTGATGATGATGAGACTGAAGTATATGAATTTGTACAAGCCTATAACCCCATTCTTGAACATCCCAAACCAAGATATTGATGAAGGAAAGGTAAAAGGCAAAGGTAAGTCTTCTAGACCTTCTGATATGCCTGAATTGGTTGACTGTTCTCCTGTGAATAAATCTGCTGGTTTGAAAAATGCTGATATTGATGATACTGTTATGCATGATGCTATGAATGATTTAGTTGATGAGAGTGCTCCTGTTAAGAATAGAAAAACATGGAAATTTGCTCATTCTACTGATCTGATATTAGGTGATTCTAGTAAAGGTGTTAAGACCAGAAGACAATTGTTTGATTCTAAGGAAGAACCTAGTAAATCTCTATTTTGTTGGTGTTGTTTTCTATCTTCTATTGAGCCTAAGTCTGTGAAAGAGGCTTTGGCTGATAGTAACTGGATTATAGCCATGCAAGAAAAGCTAAATCAGTTTACTAGAAATGAAGTTTGGGAACTTGTTGATAGACCTAGTGGACATAATGTTGTAGGCACTAAGTGGATTTTCAAGAATAAGAAAGATGAAAATGATCTTGTAGTGAGAAACAAAGTTAGATTAGTTGCTCAGGGCTACTCTCAAGTTGAGGGTATTGATTATGATGAAACTTTTGCTCCTGTAGTTAGACTAGAAGCTATAAGATTGTTTCTTGCTTATGCTGCCTATATGAAATTCATTGTTTATCAAATGGATGTTAAAAATGCATTTTTTAATGGTATACTTGCTGAAGAAGTTTATGTAGAACAACCTCCTGGATTTGAGGTAAATGGACATCAAGTATACAGGTTGAAGAAAGCACTCTATGGACTAAAGCAAGCCCCAAGAGCCTGGTATGATACACTTTCACTATTCTTACTTGAAAATGGTTTTACTAAGGGCAAAGTAGATCGTACTTTGTTCAGAAGACAAGAAGGTGAAGACATTTTACTTGTTCAAATTTATGTGGATGATATCATTTTTTGTTCACCCAACAAAAACTTGAGTGAAAGTTTTTCTACACTCATGCAAAGTAAGTTTGAAATGTCAATGATGGGTGAAATGACTTACTTTCTTGGTCTACAAGTAAAACAATCACCTGAAGGTATCTTTATAAATCAAGCAAAATATACAAGAAATCTTCTAGACAAGTTTGCTATTAAAACTTGTAAGACAGTTGGAGTTCCAATGCAACCCACCTACAAGATGGATCCAGATGAAAAAGGTAAGTGTGCTTAATATCGTGCTTTAATTGGCTCTCTACTCTATCTAACTGCCAGCAGACCTGATATTGCTTTTTCTGTTGGAGTATGTGCAAGATTTCAAGCCAACCCTAAGGAAAGTCATTTGGAAACTGCTAAAAGGATATTGAAATATCTAAAGGGGACTATTAATCATGGATTATGGTATCCTTCAGATGATGATTTATCCCTAAGTGGTTATTCAGATTCGGACTTTGGTGGTTGCAAAATAGATAGAAAATCAACTTCTGGTTCATGTCAATTCTTAGGTACTAAGCTCATATCATGGTTTTCAATGAAACAAACGAGTGTAGCAACATCTACCACTGAAGCAGAATATATGGTTGCAGGAAGTTGTTGTAGTCAGCTTCTTTGGCTAATGCAACAACTTAGAGACTACAATATTGTGGAATCTAATGTACCTATATTTTGTGACAGCAATAGTGTCATTGCTATCACTCATAATCCCGTTTTACATACTAGATGCAAGCATGTAGATGTTATACATCATTTTATTAGGGATCATGTAGAAAAGAAGAACATTAGAATGGAAAAGATTCATACTGATATTCAAAGAGCTGATATCTTTACAAAACCTTTGGCTGAAGCTAGATTTAGAGAGTTATGCATTAGTTTAGGATTGATAGATATATGCATATAGAACTGTGCTAACATTTCAGGTGCTGAGTTGATACCAAATAAACAAGTTAGAAAAAACAAGAACAGTACACTAGAGGGATAATCCAGAGAAGACTATTTTATGTCCAGACCACTACATTCATCAAAATCAGGTAACAAGGTTACTATTGTGACCTAACTCCCGATGAGAAAGTTGGTAAAGCTGTGGGAATTGAGAAAATACATTAAGGGGGAATCTGTGATTTCTTAAAGATCCTTTTTGTTGACTCAGTACACTAGTCATTTTAGTATAGACCTTGATGTGATCATTGATTTAATTATTCTTTACTATTCTGTACTATATTTCACCAATATTGCATGAACTAACACTTCTACCAAGGTGAAACAGGCACAGAAGAAGAGTTCTCTACTGAAGGGGAAACTGATATGAGTCACAGTACTGATCTGATAGTATTGTGTTGATGTCAAAAAGTGCTCAAAATGTCGAGAAAGTAATAATCAGAAAAGTTGGAGTATTTATCTGATGATAACTGTGCTGACCTCAAGAACTGATCTGATCTCAAGAAATGATACTCATCTGATCACAGTATTCAGCTAAATCCAGATAAGTAGTTTTCATTGATATAAAAGTGAGAAAATGAAGCAAAGTGTGTTAGGAAACAACTGTGTTGATATACATCAGAATAGTATTTTGCCTTAGAAAATTTCTAAGGCAAGATTTGTTCAAAATTAGATTACTAATAGAGAAGATTAATACACTCCTCTATTTTTGACCTAATTTAATGGTGTATTTATCAAAAGTAGTTGGCTCCAAAATTGGAAAGGGTTTTTTAATGTGGAACGTCTTTCTTGAATCCCACAACTCATAAATTCAATCCAGACCACACATCGTGCAAAATCAATTCAATCTAAGCCCTAGATTTGCATTGAATTCGATATCCATGATCTCAAAACTTCATCTTCTTCGCTTTTACGTTTCTGGAAATTTACGAACTCAGAGTATCTTCAAACGTTTCTATTATCTTCTACATTTCTCTAAATCCATCAATGGCTATTATCGAAGTCATAAACGACACTAAAGAAGTTGTAGGTACATTTAATCCTACGAGATGGATCAAAGAGAAGGGCGTATTTGTGGAGAATGTCGTTTATTTCATCGGAAGGCAAAAACCAGAGATTCAGGCCATTCTCACAATGAGCGAGCAATGCGGTCTGTGGAAGTATCTAGAATCCTTTCCCAAGAAGGTTTTTGAACCTGAGGTTATGGAATTCTATCTCCAGCTCCATGGCGACAACAATGATGTGCAATCGTTTCTTTCAGGAAACAGAGTGTTAGTCGCGAAAGATCTTCTAGCCAATACTTTTGACCTACCCGACGGACCTGTTCATATTCTAAGCTACATGGAAGGTCAAGAAAAAGTGTGTGTTGGAAGATGGACCGGAGTAGAACCAAAATCTCTGTTGAATCTAAAGAAAGCTATTCTTGAAGAGCCCCTCAGATTATTGATGGATATTGCCGGAAAAATTTTGTTAGGGCAACATCACAGTCAAGATGCTCTTACAAATTTGAAAATTAGAGTGATGGCTGCGATTATTGATCGAGTAGATGGAGATTGGCAAGGATTTTTCCTTGAGAAGTTGCTGAGTGAGAAGGACAAAATCTTGTTTGATGATGAGACAAAGGAGTTTTCTGTCAAAGCAATGGTTGGATTCGGAAACAAATTAAGCATACTTTTACCAACAATTGCAAGCAGTAAAGTTGATTGGAGTTCACCAAAGAGATTTCATCAAGGAAAGTTTCTCTTTAAGAAGGAGTCTATGGAATTTGAACAACAACAACAACTGCAAGAACAAGAATCTATTGGATCAATGTATAGATCTGATGATGATCAACCAGAAGTGAGATCAAAGGCAATACATGATCCTCACTTTTCCAGAGCTAAGAAGATTATGACTGGAAAGGCGACCCCAAAACAGTCTGAACAGTCTGACAAAAAGGTAAGTTCTCCAAGCCTTGTTGTTATTCATACAAGAACAAAGGGTAGAGGTCTTACTGGACCTAGGAGAAAGCCTAAGACACTTCTTCCACTCCTTCAAATTCTGATCCTATCCCAGCTCAACCTATTAATCAACATTATAACCATTTTAATGAGTCAGTCCACTACTCACACATTCATCAGAACAGTCCTATTTTTACTCCCCAGAACAATACTCCTCAATCTAGTCCTCAACCAAATCAATCCACTCCCCATTTATCTCTTGAACCAATTCATGTTCACTCTACTGAACCTGAATTTGAACCTTTTTCTGAACCCATTCATACCCATTCATCCCCTGAACCAGAACATATTGAACCTAAACCTGCATGTTTGATGGAATATGTTATCTGTGACAAAGAAGAACAGATTAGAATGAACCTAAGGAATGTCATATTGAAGGAATTCCATGGTATAGAGGAAAATTCTACTGTTTTTTAGCAACTTCTTAGGATAGGCACTTGGGTTTATCTAAGAAAAGTAGATCTTGATGAGCTCTTAATAGTCATGGAAGGCATGGGTGGTTCTACAGTTTTTAGAAACTGGGAACAAGAACAGAAGGATGCTGCTGGTGTTAACTCTTTCATTGAGTTGTTAACTCCAGAATCTATTGTTAGGATGGTGGAGAGAGTTTCTGAATTTTCATACTTTGTTGAAAATATTGAGACCGCTGAAGAGAATGTGGATGCTGATGTCAACATGGATGAGCATGTTGAAGAAGAAATTGTTGTAGAAGTTAATGATGATACTATTGAGGTGTTTGAAAACACAGTAGTAATTGAAAACACTGAGGTGTTAGAAGAGCATGACATAGTTGCTAATGAAGTGCAGAGCAGTCCTGGTATTATTCCTGACCATATTTCTGAGTCAAGTGTTAAGGAAAACTTGGATGTGCAACAACCTACTATTCCTATTTCTGTTCAGAATGAAGTCAGAACAGATACTGTTGAGCAAACTCATGATAACTCTAGCTTTGAATTGTTAAAAAAGCATAATGAAGAGTTACAAGCCAAGTTGGAATCTACTGTGAAGTTGTTTCAGGAGGCCAATGAAAAGTTTACTAAGCTTACTGCAGAGTCTACTTATGAACAGATCTTGGAGCACACTATGTCGAAGATTTATGATCTTCATAGGCTGCAAGAGAAGAAACTTTCACAAGAGCTGCATACCAAGTTGGAACAACATTTTACACCCTTGAAAGAATGGCATGATGAAGCCAAAAAGGGGAAAGAGAGTATAAAGAAAGTAATGGAGCGGACTCAGACACAACAAGCTCAGTTGGTTGTGAGTCAAGATGAGCTAAAGCAAGAGATTGTGAATTTAAATCAGAAAATCAAGCTCAGGAAATAACAAGTTGTTCAAAATGTAGAGAAAAGTCCTGCTACTGAGAAAATTGCTAAGAAAAGTGCTGCTGAAAGTTCAGAAAAAAGAAAAGTCATCTTAAGTGATGATGAAGCTGATCAAGAACCTGAAGGAACTGGTAGGATAACCAGATCAAGAAGCAAGCTTAAGCATGGTGTTACAAGTGCACAGCCTAGTGAAAATGCTGAATTGCAAGAAAAGAGAAAAGCTGATGCAGAGTTAAGAAAGCAAAAGCTGAAAGATGCTGAAGAATCAAGGAAGAAATTTGAGAGAAGAGTGACAACTCTTAAAAACAAAGTGAAAGCAAGAAAAGATAAAGAGTTTCGAGATGAGAACTATGTTGATTTTGTTGTGATTCCAGAAAATGTTGATTACTGGAATGATATCAAGCAAATGTGGCAGCTAGAAAATTTCGTCATAAGGAAGTTTGGATTTCATTTAAGCAAAGAAGATGGGTATGGAGATTTTCAAAACTTCATGATGAATGTTGGTCCCAAGTTGAGTTAATAACGAGTAAGCTAGTGAAAATGTCTAGAGGGGGGTGAATAGACTTTTCAAAAATCTTTCGAAATATCAAAGTACAATATGCGGAATATGAAATTAACAATGAGCCCAATTCAAGATTATACTCAACTTAGATTCGAGAACTCTGTTCTATACTCAACTAGTCTAGTTTAGTTAAGTAGTTAAAACAATTAAGCAATTTAAAAAATCAAAACTGTAAAGTAAATCAAACACAGGATTTATAGTGGTTCGACAACTTGTCTACATCCACTCTCACAAACCCAGTTGTGATGTTTCCACTAAACTCTTCCAATCGAGTACAAGTGTATTGTTCCTGTCTTTAAAGTCCCAAGAAGAAGACTTAGATCTTCAACAGACTATACCTCCAGATATGTCTACGATCTTACTAGCGATTTACAAGTATCTAGCAACTTGAAAATAACAAAACAAAAACTAAAAACTTCTCTGATTTTCAGTAGTAGCCTTCTTGATTCTTCACTTGTCTTCTGGCTATCTTTCTGAACTTCAATCAACTCTGAGAGTAAACTTCAATAATGCTTCAATATGTTGTAGTATCAATATTTCAGTAGTCTTCAACCAATGACTACCTTGGGGTATTTATAGACTTCAAATCCAAGAACTTTCAGTTGTGTAACAACCTTTCTTGAAAACTAACTTGTAACTGATTCTTCTTATCCTTCCACGCGTTTCTTCAGTTAATTAGTTATTCCATAACTAATTCTTCAATTTCACCTTCAATACGCGTTTCTGTAACTAACTTCAAATCAACTTGTCTTGTGTAGTCTAGTAGATGCACTTGTCTTGTAGTCCACCTGTCTAGAGTAGTAGACTTCTAATAGAACTACTCTAGTCCTATCATCTAACCTAACAAGACTATTACATTACATTAAGCTTTTATAACACAAGCTTAGTCAACTTATAAACTATACAATGATTCTAATCTATTACATAAAAAATATCATGAGCTCTATACAGTAATTATAGCTCAAAAACAATCTTAACAAATTCAACTATGAACAAATATGAAGTACTTATACATCGTACTTATCTTTTAAATATAAACAATACTTTTCTTTTTATGTGAACTCTACTGATCTGTTCAAGATGACTTCAACTTAACTAGACTAGATTAGTCAACACTTAGAAAATATTCAAGTCTTCTTTTGGCTTATCAAAACTTTATCTTTTATCTTTTATTCATCATTTAGGACTTGTTCTAGGATTCATATCCCAACAATTTCCCCCTTTTTGATGAAGCCAAAACTACTTGAATCTTTTCTCATAAGTAGACTAGTTAAGTAGTTACCTTGTCTTAAACATCAAATAGTACTTTATCTTTTCATTCATTCAGAAATAAGATCAGTAGATATTACAAATACTTAACAAAATCAGAATAAAACTAAACTATACTGAAAAGTTACCTCTTTCTGAATCTGGAACACAGAAAGCATTGAGTAGTCTAGTATGAATTCCTTTGATATGTTCTTCATCTTCAATCTTCTCGTTGTCTAGCAGCTCATCTTCATACTTCTTGATCTGGTTCACATCTGCCCTTTTACCTGAACTAGTCATGGGACACTTCCATTTTGGAAAACCAGGAACAAGAATATTAAAATTAGCAGCAGCAGATATTCTTATGATCAAATTCCATAGCATCTTATGCTGTCCTTCCATGAACTTGTCAAACATAGCATAAAGATCGTCAGAGTTATCAGAATCTCCAAACTTCCTGATAATCCAGTGATCTAGTTCCCACTGCCTTTTCACTTTCATCCATTCTTGACGATGTTCTTTGTCAATAAAGTGATCAATGAGCTTGTCTTCTATTTGATCTTCATCAGGCTTCTCCTTCAACAAACTTTCAATATGCTTTTCTATCTTCTTCTTCTTCGCATAATGAGCTTCATCACTTGGATCAACAACCTTTTGCTTCTTCAAAATAGTTGACTCAGGAGTAGGTTCTTCAATGATAATAGACTTCCTTTTCGATACCATTCTTGTCTGCACTTCAGCTTCTGGAGATGCAATAGCCTTGCCCTTCTCCTTCTTCAACTCATCTGCTTCAACTTTAGCTTGCTCAGCTTCTGCAGTTTTAACCAATCTGCCTCTGCCTCTCTTAGGCCTTTTGAGATCTTGCATAGCTTCCGCAGCTTCCTTTGCTTCTGGCTCAGCACTGGATTTAGATTTTTCAATTTCAGCTTCAACACTGATCTCAGCTTCAGATTGTTTTGTCTTCTTTGTCTCTTCCCCCTTTTTGGCTTCATCCGTAGCCTGGAGAGAGAAAAGAGAAGTGAAACGAGTCATCTCTTCAAACATAGCTTGTTTCATTTGACTTGTAGCTCTTTCAATTTGCTTCTCATGCGAATTGTTTTGACTCAACTTGTCCAGCTTGGTCGCCACCAACTCCAGCTTCTGAGTAGACAAGTTCAACTCATTCTTAAAATGTGTTGCGGTCAAACGTAACTTCTTATTTTCTTCAGTCATAGCAGAGATAAGTTGTTGAGCTTGAGTTAACTGATCATAAGCTTCCTTCCGTTGAACATCAGCAACCTCGATTCTTGCTCTATAGACTCTTTCCAACTTCCTGGATTCAGTAGCTAGAACGCGAGCAAAATCGACTGAGCTCTTCTCTGAGTATTCAACTTGATCCTGGAGAAATCCTTCAAGTTGTTCAAACATATGCTGTCTGTATTCATCATCTATCTGATTGACTGCATTTACTATCAAATCTTTTGAACTTGTCACAAGGACATTGTTTTGTTCAATAAGCGTCTTCTGGACATCAGATTTAAGAAAGTCAACAATTGACAATTTGATGACAACTTTCAATTCGTCCTTCAACTCGTCTATTGAGGCGGCTGGGATAGCTTGAGACGACTGTCCAGCCTCAACATGAGTAGCATCAAGCATGACTTCATCTACTGGAGTTAAAACCTTCACCAACTGATCTTCTGAAACAGTAGGCAAGACCTCGTCTTCGACTAGATCATCTTCTGGAGGCACACTTCCAACAATAGCTCTCAAACTCGGAAACGGACAGTAAGGCACTATAGCTAATTTAGCTTCCTCAGTCTTCCTTATAGCTTCAGCCAAGTCCTTCCTTAACAAAGCGTGCAACTTTGCCATGTATCCACAGAGTTCAAATGGAAGTAAATCATCAGAATAACGATTTATAAAAGCAAAATCTGACCTTGGACAGTTAGCATGATCAACTTGAAATCTGAACACAATGCCTCTCAACTGATTTGAGACATTGTCTAAGTCCACCATAGGATCAGCAGACTGGAATTCTTCAACTTGCGTGACTTCAGTCATAATCATATTATTGTCAAAATCTGAGTCTGAAACTTGAATGCCCACATCAAATTTCGAATCCGAGCACATCAAATCATCAGGAATGTGTAGCAATCTCTTAGCAAGATCTGTGATGGCATGAGCTGGGAATAACTCGGAGTGATCTTGAACACCACTGGTCTCCTTCTGTTCCATTTCCCAGTCCATAAAGTTCGAGATGCCTCCCTTTCCTAAGATAACTTCGAAAAGATCATCCGTGCCAGACTTCTTCAATGCCACCCAAGTGCATACTCTTAGAAGTTTCTCAAACTGTTCTGATTCATAGTCGACTTCAATAGCCGAGAGCTTCTTTTTCAAGTTTCTGCTCATCTTCGAACGGATTCTCCTTTCTCTCAGACTCATGGGGTAATATACCAAGGATTCAAATCTAACTTCAGACGGGGTCTGAGTAGGTGGGGTCCCTATCTCAGTCGTTGCAGTGGCAACTGGCGACTTATCTGAAGCAGATGGGTGAGGAGGTTCAACATATTCTGTTGAGGATAAAGAGAGATTTTGGACTGTGGTTTCTGTGGGCTTTGATGTGTCTTGGTTTGGTGTGACAACTGTCGGAGTATCAGTTGTATCTAATATGGGAGTGTTTTCGGGTAGGTTGACTCTCAGCGGATATGCTGGCAGCACTTGTGAGGTTGAGGGAATAGGTCTAGGCCTAGATCGATGTGATCTTGCCTTGGTTCGTACTGAAGAAGATGGGAGAGAGAGAGGAATTGAAACAGATTGAATAGAAGAACCAACCTGTAAACTCGACTCGACTGGACGAGTAGGCGAATCAACTCTCACGAGAGTATACATCTCAGGTATTTGTTCACTCGACTCCTGCTCTTGAGTCGACTCTTCTTCTGACTGAGTCTTCTCTGAGTCTTCTGCACTAGATGAGTCTTGTGTAGCTTCCATTGACTTGTCTTCAGCGGACTCATCTTCTGAAGAACCAGACGCACCAGCATACGGCAAAGCTTCCATGGGGTCAATTCTGGCTTGCCTAGGTGCAGATGGCCTAGCCGCAGCTTGTTTCCTCACTGCCCCCTTTTTCAAGTAAAACTTCAACGGATGAAACGGCTTTCCTTTACTCCATTTCGTCTTGTTTGGCATAAGAAGAGGAAGTAAGATACTTAGCTTATTGCCATATCCAACAGCAGTAGACACCACCCAATTCCGAGTATTGTCATCTACTCGAACACTTCATAAAGGTCACAGAGTCATGAGAACCAGTCGAACTTAACAAGATTTTGCTGGCAATATCCAATAAGGTGCGATATTTCTTAAGAAGATCACCCTTCTTGACTGGAACATACTTGCCATCTGATTTCTGTTTCAACTTCTTGCCACAGAAGATACTCAAGTATCGAATTTCTTGTCCAAGAGCATAATTTTCAATGTCAATTGTTCCGATGGGCAACTGTAGACGGTTGAACATCGTTTCTGGAGTGATTTGCACACGATCTTCACCAATGAAGGATTCAAGAATATCACCTTGTCTGATGACGTTGGCATAGAACTCTAGCACCTCCTCCTCCAAGACCACTTGAGGAAATGATTCTAGATAAGGTTTGAGCCCACACCGAGTGCATTTAGCCAGAATCTCAGCATCGTCGTCTGAGTGATTGCCTTTGAAGAACACAGATGGTTCAACATTTACTTTGTTATCGGAGATGTACCGGCCTAGGTCGAATGTGACCTGCATGTTAGTTCTAAGATCGAAGATAGATCGAATAGACATCTCAAAAAAAATCAGTAACTGGATTGCTTGAGAATAGGGAGAGAAAAATCTTCTTAAGAGAAAAAGGAGTTAACAAAAATGTGACTAAGTCATGTGATATTTTGGGTTTTGATCAAGACGGTTAAGACCTTTGGCATTCGGTTACGGAACCGAGAGTATTATGTAATTTGATATTGTAAACTTTGAAATCCGCCCCTTCTTAGTTAGAACAGAGAAGTGAACTTATCTATCCTAGTGTAGATGAGTGAGAACTGGATGTATACACTACATCAAATGAGAGTGTATAAATCTAATTCAAGGGTTTTCAAATTCTACCAATACCTAATTACTATAATATCCTTAATCCGTTTTGATTAAACACTTAGCATTGTAGAGGAAAACAAACTTAGCTTGTCTGTTTGAGTCCATCCAAAACAGACGAGTAGACTCAAGCTTTATCAGACGAGTTGACTTAAGTACACAAGACGAGTTCCCCCTTTGTCTGTGCATGTCTATTCTGATCCTCGAACGACTTCGTGTACCTATCTTCTCACTTTCAACATGTAATTGATGGTACAAGTAAAGTAACAATAAATAAAATGAATATCGATCTAAAGCAATGATCAAAGGTTCGAACAAGATGACTATTGACTAACATAAGAGTCAACATAAGGATTTTTAAGAAATCATAGATTCCCCCTTAAATGTTTATTCCCTTAGTATTACCCTCAGCTTTACCAGCTTCCTCATCGGGTTGTCTGGTCACCTTGTCTAGCCTTGTATACCTGTCTGTTGCGTGAGTAGACGAGTGCTCTGCTCTTTTGTGGTTACTTGTCTATTTCTCCTTTCTTCTTAGGATTGTACCTGTCTGGTTAGTGCATTGCTATATACTAGTAGGATCAAGATCAATAAGTCCTAGACTAATGCATAATTCATGAAATCGAGCCTCAGCTAATGGTTTTGTGAAAATATCAGCTCTTTGAAAATTAGTATGAATCTTTTCCATGCGAATATCCTTCTTTTCTACATGATCACGTATGAAATGGTGTTTCACATCAACATGCTTACAACGTGTGTGCAGAACAGGATTTTGTGTAATGGCAATGGCACTATTACTATCACAGAATATAGGAACATTTGATTCACAAATATTATAATCTCTAAGCTGTTGAATAAGCCATAATAATTGACTACAACAACTACCTGCAGCCATGTACTCGGCTTCAGTAGTAGAGGTAGCAACACTTGTCTGCTTTTTCGAAAACCATGAAATGAGTTTTGTGCCTAAGAATTGACAAGAACCAGATGTAGATTTCCTATCTATTCTACAACCACCAAAATCAGAATCAGAGTAGCCACTTAAAGATAAATCATCATTCGAAGGATACCATATACCACGATTGATGGTTCCTTTCAAATATTTCAAAATCCTTTTAGTGGTTTCCATATGACTCTCTTTTGGATTAGCTTGAAAGCGAGCACATACTCCAACAGAAAATGCAATATCAGGTCTACTAGCAGTCAAGTACAGTAATGAACCAATTAGACCACGGTAATGAGTTTGATCAGTACACTTACCTTGTTCGTCTGGGTCCATTCTGTATGTAGGTAGCATAGGTACGCCAGCAGACTTGCATGTCTTAATACCATACTTGTCTAGAAGATTTCTAGTATACTTTGCTTGATTTATGAAAATCCCTTCAGGGGTCTGTTTTACTTGAAGTCCAAGAAAGTAATTCATTTCACCCATCATAGACATCTCAAATTTACTTTGCATGAGTGTTGAGAAACTTTCACTCAGCTCTTTGTTAGGTGAACCAAAAATGATGTCATCTACGTAAATTTGGACGAGTAAAATGTCTTTCCCTTCTTGTCTTCTAAACAAGGTTCTGTCTACCTTGCCTTTAGTAAAACCATTTTCTAATAGAAATTGAGAAAGAGTATCGTACCAGGCTCTTGGAGCTTGCTTTAGTCCATATAAGGCCTTCTTTAATTTGTATACCTGATTACCTTTGACTTCGAAACCTGGGGGTTGTTCAACATATACTTCTTCCACAAGAATACCGTTAAGAAATGCACTTTTAACATCCATTTGATATACAGTAAATTTCATGTAAGCAGCATATGCAAGGAACAATCGAATGGCTTCTAGTCTAGCAACAGGAGCATATGTTTCATCATAATCTATGCCTTCAGCTTGAGAATAGCCTTGGGCGACTAGTCTAGCCTTATTACGAACAACTACATCATTCTCATCTTTCTTATTCTTGAAAATCCATCGAGTTCCAACTACATTATGATGTTTCGGTCTATCGACAAGTTCCCAGACGTCGTTTCGAACAAACTGATTCAACTCGTCTTGCATAGCAATGATCCAATTACTATCAGCCAATGCCTCATTAATGGTTTTAGGCTCGATAGATGAGAGGAAACAACACCAGCAAAACAAAGATGGACTAGATTGTTCTTGCGACTCAAAGAGTTGTCGTCTAGTCTTAACACCAACAGTAGAGTCACCAATAATATTTTTAGTATTATGCGCTGATTTCCATGTATTTCTATTTTTAACAATAATACTATCATCTATATCATGTACAGCATCATGCATGTCAACATCATTATCATCAGAAGATTTAATGGGAGTAGACGAGTTGACTAGTTTAGTATGTCAACTGGTCTAGTAGAGTTACCTTGAGCACTCACCTTCTTCTGGTCGTCTAACTCGAGAGCTTTTATAAATGGATTGTAAGCTTGAACGAATTTGTTACGATTGTCAATGATATTCGACTCCGATTAGACGTCTCCAATCACAAGCAAAATAATCGACCAATATTCAATCCAACGAAAGCATGGCAATTCACAAATATAAACGAAAACGAAAAACAGAGCACAAGAAGATTTAAGTGGTTCGATCAACGTGATCTACATCCACTAGACACACGACTTCAATTTGATTAGTATAAGAGATGTTTACAAACACTCATCACTCGGAAAGGGATTTATCCTCACTTCGCTCGTGAACTCTCAACTCTCAAAACGAATGCTCGTACGCGTCAAGAATTACAATTACAAGTAATGGGGTATTTATAGGCTGCCAAGGATGATTGCAGCGTGCATGGAACGTGTGAGGATTGCCACGTGGATTCTGTTACAACCATGTAACAAACTTACACTTCTCGCGTGACCCAATCTGAATTGACCTCCTTGCCCTTCACTTGTTTCGCAAACAAGACGACTCCATACTTAGCCAAAAATTAACCCTGCTAACAGAACTCAACTAGTCTGGTCAGACCTCTACTTGTCTGGTCTTCCCAACTCGTCTTGTCCTTCGCAACACCCATCTCATCTGTTTGGACTCCTCCAACTCATCTGATCTGGTCTGAGTTAACTTGCCTGACTCCACCAGCTGATACGCCCAACAGCTGAGTCCTTCAGAAGACTTCTATCAACTAAGTATCTCGACTGATCTGCCCAACAGACGAGTACAGTAGTAGAGTAGAATCTACCTGATCTTCACAAGACGAGTAGCACTCGTCTAGTCTAGGAGGATTTGAGATAAACCTCACAATTCTCCACCTTTAGCTCAAAATCTCCACCTTGAACTAACAGCTCCGATCTATCCTTCTCAAAGGACAGATTCTACTACTAATCTGCCGCCACCAGACTAGTAGCCTTCTCCGCAGAGGTCACTAATGCAAACCAACTGACCTAAGACATAAACCAAACTTCTCCTTTGGTAACGCCTTAGTAAATGCATCAGCAGGGTTCTCCTCAGTAGCTATCTTAACCACTTGGACGCTCCCCTTCTCCACAATGTCTCTCACAAAGTACAGTTTCACATCAATGTGCTTGGTTCTCTCGTGATACCCCTGATGCTTTGCGAGATGAATTGCGCTTTGATTATCACAGAAGACAGTCACACTGTTCTGAGATAAACCAAATTCCTTAAGAATCCCTTTCAGCCACATGCTTTCCTTAACTGCCTCAGTCAAGGCCACGTACTCCGCTTCAGTAGTAGACAATGCAACTACGGATTGATGAATAGACCTCCACGACACTGCCGTACCAAATAGAGTGAACACATATCCTGTTAAGGATTTTCGAGTGTCAACATTGGCTGCGTAATCTGCATCCACGTATCCCACAAGTGCATCCCCCTCACTTGGCATCTTCTGAAATTTCAGACCCGTCTGTGCTGATCCCAGAACATATCTCATAACCCACTTAACCGTTTCCCAATGGCTTAAGCCTGGATCACTCATATATCTGCTGATCACACTCATAGCATGAGTCAAGTCTGGCCTACAACACACCATAGCATACATTAAACTCCCTACAGCACTGGCATAAGGTATCTTGCTCATCTGAGTTCGCTCTTGGCTGTTCCTGGGACTCATCTGATTGGACAATCGATGATGTTGGCCAATAGGAGTAGAGACAGTCTTTGCCTTATGCATTCTGAACCTCTCTAACACCTTCTGCAGATAAGTAGGCTGACTCAGCAGAATAGACCCGTCTAGTCTACTGATCTCCATCCCAAGAATCACTTTGGTTTCACCAAGATCTTTCATCTCAAACTCCTGTTTGAGGATCTCCTTAACTTGATTAACACTGTCAATAGACTCGCCTGCTATTAACATGTCATCAACATACAACAGAAGATAGGTAACACCAGTCCCAACCCGTCTGAAATAGACACAGCTGTCGTACAAGCTCCTTGTAAAACCAGCTGAGCAAATGTACTCATCAAATCTCAAGTACCATTGTCTAGGGCTTTGTTTGAGGCCATAGAGGGACTTCTTCAATAGACAGACCTTGTCTTCCCCTTCTTCTATGTCCAACCCTTCTGGTAGCTTCATGTAGATCCTCTCGTCTAGAGATCCATGTAAGAAAGTTGTGGTCACATCCATCTGATGTAGCTCCAATTCATATTGAGCGACCATAGCTAACAAGATTCTGATGCTACAATGCTTCACAACAGGTGAGAAGATTTCATTGAAATCGATACCTTCTTTCTGTGTAAATCCCTTAGCTACAAGCCTCGCCTTGTATCTAAGTCTGCCACCCCTCTGAGCCTCCACCTTCTTTTTATAGATCCACTTGCACCCAACCAACTTCTTGTTCTTGGGCCTCTGAACAATCTCCCATGTCTGGTTCTTGTTCAAAGAAAGCAGCTCCTCCTCCATAGCAACAATCCACTTCTCCTTGTCGTGGCAGCTAATGGCTTCTGAATAAGACTTTGGCTCCAGAGACTCCACCTCAAGAGCTGCACATAATGCAAATGAGACTATGTCAGCTTGACCGTACCTCTGAGGTGGGTGGACTTCTCGTCTGGTTCTGTCCCGTGCCAGCTGATAATGTTGAAGATCATTCTCGCCTTGAGGATCGCCCTCCTCATCTGGATCAATATCATCTCCAACTGGTCTTGTGGAATCAACTTGCTCCACCTCGACTTGTGTCTCGTCTGGTTGGTTATCAGCTGCACTAGTACTCGTAATAGTCTGTTCTGATAGAGGCATCCGACTCTCATCAAACGTAACATCTCTACTGATTATACATTTCTGCATCCCAGCTTCGAGGCACCATAACCTGTATCCTTTCACGCCAGAAGGATACCCAACAAACACGCATCGCAATGCTCGAGGCTCAAGCTTATCTTGCTTGACATGAGCATAAGCTTGACATCCAAATACCTTCAAATGATTGTAATCGGCTGCACGTCCAGACCACAACTCCTCTGGGGTTTTGTATTGCACAGCCGAGGAAGGACTCCTGTTTATCAAGTAGGCTGCAGTAGACACAGCCTCTCCCCAAAACACCTTCGGCAGACAAGAACTGTTCAACATACACCTGACCCTCTCAAGTAGTGTCTGGTTCATCCTCTCAGCTACTCCGTTTTGCTGAGGGGTCCCTGGCACAGTCCTATGCCGTACTATTCCCTTCGATTTGCAGAACGCATTAAACTCGTCTGATAGGTACTCCAGACCATTATCAGTTCTCAAATGTTTGAGAGTCTTGCCTGTGACATTTTCACATTCAATGAGCCATTCCTTGAATTTCTCAAATGCTTCTGACTTCGACTTGAGAATAGACACCCACACCTTTCTTGAGTAGTCGTCTATGATAGACAGGAAGTATTTTCCACCAGACCTCGTCTGATTCCTCGCTGGCCCCCATAGATCAGAATGGACGTAGTCCATGATCCCATTGGTAGAGTGAACACCCTTACCAAACTTAAGTCTCTTGGACTTACCAAGAATACAAGACTCACACAAGTCGAGTTGAGTGATCTTGTCTTTGCCAAGTAGACCTTGCTTAAACAGCTCCACTAGACCCTTCTCGCCTACGTGAGCTAGTCTTTTGTGCCACAACATCGAGTTGTCTTGCACCTCCGCTACATCTGATCTACCAGCTACTGTTTCTCCCTTAAGAAAGTAGAGATCACTCCTTCTCTCACCTTTCAGGACAGTCAGCTCCCCTTTTGACACACTGAGCTCTCCATCAGCCGACTGGAATTTATAGCCCATAGAATCCAACATCCCAAGTGAGATCAAATTCCTCTTGAGTTCAGGTACGTACCTAACACTCTTGAGTATTCTTACTACCCCATCGAACATCTTCAGGTGAACACTACCTTCTCCAACAACTTTGCAAGTGTGATCATTCCCAAGCAGAACAGAACCGCCCTTCTGTTGCTTGAAGTCATGAAACCAATCTCGTCTTGGAGTCATATGGAAAGAACACCCTGAATCAAGGATCCATGCTTGCTGTTCTGTAGAGGATGTGATGGTTAGCGCTTGAGCAGACTCATAGCCTTCTTGCTCCTTCTCAACTTGAGTCTGATTAGCTTGATTCTTGTCATTAGAGGTATTGGCACCAGATTTCCTCAAGAACTGCTTGTATTTGTGACAAGCATTCTTATAGTGCCCAGGCTTGTTGCAATGGTAGCACACTGCTTCACCTTGATTGGACACAACTGATTTTCCCTTATCAGCTCCTTTGGGTTGACTAGACCCCTTCTTGGCACCAGATCGCTTCTGGCCACCTCTGATTGCCAATCCTTCTCCGCTACTGACCTTGTCTGCTTGAGACGTCTTGTTGTGCAGCAGCTTGGACTTGACAGCCAGCATTACATCCTCCAATGTAATACTTTCCTTCCTACCATACAAGATGGTATCCTTTAAGATTTCAAAGGACTTAGGGAGAGCACTCAATAGAATCAGAGCCTTATCCTCTTCCTCTAACTTGACATCTAAATTCTCTAGATCATCAAGAATTCTATTGAACTCATCAAGCTGATCCGGAATGGGTTTGTCATCCACCATTCTGAAGGCATACAGCTTCTGTTTCGAATAGAGACGGTTAGCTAAGGTTTTAACCATGTAAAGTTTACCTAGCTTGTCCCAGACCTCTTTCGCGGTTTTCTCTTTAGCAACTTCTCTCAGAACCTTATCACCAAGGCAGAGCAGAATATTACTTCGAGCTTTCCTGAGCATCTTGCTCCTTTCAGCAGCAACTGTTGCAGATTCACCAGCTGGGGCTGTAGACTCTTCGAGCACGTCGAACAAGCCTTGCTGTTCTAGGAGAGCCTGCATCTTGACTCTCCACAGCCCAAAGTCACCCGTGCCTGAGAACTTCTCAATATTATACTTGGTCGAATTCTCCATCTTCGATCTGGCAATTGATTAATGGTTGACAATCGATTCCTCTCGTTTCCGATTCCCACAGACGGCGCCAATTGTTACGATTGTCAATGATATTCGACTCCGATTAGACGTCTCCAATCACAAGCAAAATAATCGACCAATATTCAATCCAACGAAAGCATGGCAATTCACAAATATAAACGAAAACGAAAAACAGAGCACAAGAAGATTTAAGTGGTTCGATCAACGTGATCTACATCCACTGGACACACGACTTCAATTTGATTAGTATAAGAGATGTTTACAAACACTCATCACTCGGAAAGGGATTTATCCTCACTTCGCTCGTGAACTCTCAACTCTCAAAACGAATGCTCGTACGCGTCAAGAATTACAAGTAAT
The DNA here is from genome assembly GCA_963675135.1 of Galeopsis tetrahit. Classification (NCBI taxonomy): domain Eukaryota; kingdom Viridiplantae; phylum Streptophyta; class Magnoliopsida; order Lamiales; family Lamiaceae; genus Galeopsis; species Galeopsis tetrahit. The sequence continues at coordinate 41,541,077 of OY776122.1, forward strand.
GGGGTATTTATAGGCTGCCAAGGATGATTGCAGCGTGCATGGAACGTGTGAGGATTGCCACGTGGATTCTGTTACAACAATGTAACAAACTCACACTTCTCGCGTGACCCAATCTGAATTGACCTCCTTGCCCTTCACTTGTTTCGCAAACAAGACGACTCCATACTTAGCCAAAAATTAACCCTGCTAACAGAACTCAACTAGTCTGGTCAGACCTCTACTTGTCTGGTCTTCCCAACTCGTCTTGTCCTTCGCAACACCCATCTCATCTGTTTGGACTCCTCCAACTCATCTGATCTGGTCTGAGTTAACTTGCCTGACTCCACCAGCTGATACGCCCAACAGCTGAGTCCTTCAGAAGACTTCTATCAACTAAGTATCTCGACTGATCTGCCCAACAGACGAGTACAGTAGTAGAGTAGAATCTACCTGATCTTCACAAGACGAGTAGAACTCGTCTAGTCTAGGAGGATTTGAGATAAACCTCACAGAATTCATATACCTCTGAGTCTTTGTCAGATTCGACAGTTAGCTCAGTAGCTTTCTCACTGATCTTGTTGGCAGACGCGTCCTGTTGAGATTCTTCGAAAACCACATGTGGTGTTTCTTCCACACAAAAGGTTGAGTAGTTGAATACTCTAAATGCTTTGCTAGTCGATGAGTATCCTAAGAATATCCCCTCGTCTGCTTTAGCATCGAATGCATTCAACTTGCTTTTCCCATTGTTATGGATGAAACACTTGCATCCAAATATATGAAAATATGAAACTCTGGGTTTTCTACCTTTCCATACCTCATAGGGCGTCTTACCTAGTGCTTTATTGATAGCACTTCTATTTTGTGAGTGGCATGCAGTGTTGATAGCTTCTGCCCAAAATTTCTGAGGCGTATTATACTCTGTCAGCATGGTCCTGCAGGCCTCCTTAAGAGTTCTGTTCCTTCGTTCTGCTACTCCATTTTGCTGTGGTGTCATAGCTGCACTAGTAAGGTGCTGGATGCCATGCTTAGAACAAAATTCTTTAATATAGCAGTTAATGAATTCAGTACCCTTGTCACTACGGATCTTGACAATTGACTGATTCTTCTCAACCTGTAACTTCTTCAATAGATCAGGCAAAAGTGTTTGTGTATCACTCTTCTTGTGTAAGAAGACTACCCAAGTGAACTTAGAATAGTCGTCTACCACAACAAGTGTGTACCTTCTACCGTTCAAAGTTGGAGGAGTTATTGGGCCATGTAAGTCCATATGTAGAAGTTCAAGAACTCTACTGGTTGAGAGGGATGGAATAGATTTAAAAGAACCCTTTACCTGTTTACCTTTTTGACAGGACGTGCATACATGTGACTTATAGTAGACTTCATTGGGAATACCTTCCACAAGGTAGTCTCTGGCTATCTTATTAAGAACCTTAAAGTTTAGATGACAAAGGCGTCTATGCCAGAGCCAGCCAAGTTCTTTAGGATTCTTAGTAAGTAGACAGGTGTCCCTCGGACAACTGTTCCAGTTTACTATGTACACACTTCCTTGTCTAATGCCGACCAGTAATATTGTGTGTGTTCTTTTGTCAATGATTTCACATTTCTGGCTCTTGAACTGCACCTTGTATCCACGATCACAAAATTGTGAAACAGAGAGTAAATTGTATTTCAAGCCTTCAACATAAGAAACATCTTGAATCTCTATGTCTCCATTTCGAATGTAACCAAATCCTTTGGTAACAGCAGTGGAGCTATCACCAAATATCACTTTTGGTCCTTCTTGCTCATGGTAGCTTGATAAGAGAGTCTTAGTACCAGTCATGTGGTGCGAACAACCACTATCTATGTACCAAGTTTCTCCTGTTGAGCCACCTTTCTTGTATAGATCGAGTCGACCCTGCAATAGATGATAATACATAATTTAGGTACCCTCCTTGTTTATTGGGGTCCTTGGGGGTTAGTCGAGTTCAATGGAATCCAAATGTACATTGGAGTCCTGAACAAGTTTGACCTTCTAAGCTTTCGACCATATTTGTTGCAAAATAAGACCTTGTTGTCCTTATCTGGCCTATCAGTCGAGTTCGGGTCTACTCTTTGGAGATAGCCTTTTGACTTAATCTCTACTTGAGCAGGCACTTGTCTATGATAGTCAGAGTAAGGTTTGTATGCATTAGGTCCATACGGTTTATAGACATGTTTAGGTCTTTCTTCTCCTTTGATATCATATGACAAAGGTGGAGGATATAGAACAGGTTGTGTACGATATTTTGGACCTTCCTGTCTAGGTCTAGACGAGTAGAGTTGAGACTGCCTTATGAAAGGAGGTCTAGACTCTTGTCGTCTAGTCTGTACTTGTCTAGTACTAGTCTCCTCAGGATACCAGTCCTCGTATCTGACCTGATTTGGTCGTCCACGATTCCTAGTCCTTTGTTGACTTGTCTTAAACGGAACAGGCTTGTTGTTAACTTTCTTTTTACCACCTTTGGTAATTGGAATGTTAACTCGAGCTTGTTTTGGTACAGTACCGTTTGATGGAGTGTCAATATCGTATATCAATGGTTCTTTTCCTTTATCATTAGTCAAAGAGCTTGAGATGAAAATAGTAGGGTTCTTAGGAACTTGAGTAGACGAGCTGGGTGTCTCAGCACCTATGCCTGTCTTGTCAGCAGGAGCCCTATACCTATCTGACAGTTCAAGGTTAACCTTAGATGAGTTAACCAGGTCAGTAAGTTTAAGGTCTAATGTGACAACCTCGGTTTCTAAGAACTTATTACGTTCTTCAAGCTTTTTGAGCTTACTTTGTAAAACATTGAATTCATGTTTCTCAGTAGCGTGTGTCTTAAGTAGGTCTTGATACAACTTGTCTGTCAATGCACACTTCTCTCTGAGTTGTCTCAACTCTTCTTGCAAGCGTTCATTTAGGACTGTTATATTAGGATCTACTTTAGACTGAGCTTCCTTAAGATCAATGATTTCTTGTCTTAAGATGATGTTTTCGTCACTGACTTCAATGAATGCCTTGTTGGCAAGTAGGAGGTCGTCTTCAACTGCACTAGTAGAGTGCTGAAGACTACTCCCTACTTGGCTACTGGCAGAGTCACTTTCATCAGAATCTGATTCATCACATGATTGAAAGGATGTAATAGATGATACCTCTTGGTCGATTTTAGCCATGAAGCATAGACCATCATCAACTATGAATGCTTCATCGTGATCTGGTTCAGATGGGTAGCTAGATGAGGATGATGGCAACTCGTCTGAGTCAGAGTCAGAGTCATCATTGGCCATCATTGCCTTCTTACCACGATTGTATCTTCTTTCCCTTCGTGCTTTGCGTTCTTCTCGATCATCAGTACTCAGGTCCGGACATTCATATATGTAGTGACCTGGTTTCTCACAGTTATAGCACACAAGATCATTAGTAGCCTTTTTAATAGGAGAGTTGTTCCTTCGTTTATCACGTCTATCAGAACGAGTAATCTTCCTACCATCAGACTCTCTATCTTGTCTGTTACCTTTCGAGACTTCGTCTCTCCTTTCGGACGAGTTTCGGTCTCGTCTGGTTTCAGACGAGTTCTTAGAAGCAGACCCTCTATGCTCTCTATAGAACTTCTTATATCTTCCAAATCGTTTATTCAGCCTATCAAACTTTCTAACCATGAGGCTTACCTGATCCTTCAGACTAAGATCAGTATCTATCTCATCTTTAATAGAAGCAGACCTAGTCTTAGTCTTAGACCTGTCTATCTTAGACGAACTAGCCTTAAAAGCAACGTTCTTAGATACAGCATGTTCTCTGTCACTACTTACTATGGGTTCATCTTCGTCTAGATCAAACTCATGAGCCTTTAGAGTTTGAAACATAGTCTCTGCTGTCCATACGTCTATATCTTGGGTATTCTTAACAAGCATTTTTACCATCTTCCATCGACTATCAAGGCTTTTGAGAATCCTAAGATTGATTTCACGTGGAGTATAAGATTTACCAAGGACTTCCAAGTCATTCATGATTTTAGTAAAACGAGTATCCAACTGGTCTATTGTTTCACCAGCTTTCATGTGAAATGATTCGAATCTTTGGACTGCAGTGGAAAGCTTGCTTTCTTTGATTAGGGATGTCCCTTCACAAATGATAGCTAAGCGATCCCACATTTCTTTGGCAGTTTTACATTTTAACACTTTTCCCAGATACTCGTTAGGAAGAGTGTGTAAGATGTAATTCTTGGCCAAGCTATCCAAATTATTCTGTCTCATTTCTTCAGAGGTAAGTTCTGACCTTGGTTTCTTGACGAGAGTACCCACTGGTTGATTAGGATCAAGGGCAGCAGTATTGGGGATCATGGTCACAATTGGACCTTCAGTGACTACGGAGATCATTAAGTCGTGAGTGGAGCTGAAGATGGCTTCCATCCTTAGCTTCCAATAGTCGTAATCCTGTACCTGGAACTTAGGTAGTTTGTTGGCGCTTATCTCAAGAGACATGATTTCAAGAAATGAGTGCTAAGTAGAGTTATGATCAAGAACAACAGATAAGTCAAGAACAGGGAGCACGAAAAGCAGATGATACAAGAATATGATCAAGACCACGTATACAAGAACAGTCAAGGACCAAGACTTCACCCTAAGTCTTGAGTCGGTTATCAAGAAACAGCAGTTCGTAAACTACTGCTCTGATACCACTTGTTGGTCCCAAGTTGAGTTAATAACGAGTAAGCTAGTGAAAATGTCTAGAGGGGGGTGAATAGACTTTTCAAAAATCTTTCGAAATATCAAAGTACAATATGCGGAATACGAAATTAACAATGAGCCCAATTCAAGATTATACTCAACTTAGATTCGAGAACTCTGTTCTATACTCAACTAGTCTAGTTTAGTTAAGTAGTTAAAACAATTAAGCAATTTAAACAATCAAAACTGTAAAGTAAATCAAACACAAGATTTATAGTGGTTCGACAACTTGTCTACATCCACTCTCACAAACCCAGTTGTGATGTTTCCACTAAACTCTTCCAATCGAGTACAAGTGTATTGTTCCTGTCTTTAAAGTCCCAAGAAGAAGACTTAGATCTTCAACAGACTATACCTCCAGATATGTCTACGATCTTACTAGCGATTTACAAGTATCTAGCAACTTGAAAATAACAAAACAAAAACTAAAAACTTCTCTGATTTTCAGTAGTAGCCTTCTTGATTCTTCACTTGTCTTCTGGCTATCTTTCTGAACTTCAATCAACTCTGAGAGTAAACTTCAATAATGCTTCAATATGTTGTAGTATCAATATTTCAGTAGTCTTCAACCAATGACTACCTTGGGGTATTTATAGACTTCAAATCCAAGAACTTTCAGTTGTGTAACAACCTTTCTTGAAAACTAACTTGTAACTGATTCTTCTTATCCTTCCACGCGTTTCTTCAGTTAATTAGTTATTCCATAACTAATTCTTCAATTTCACCTTCAATACGCGTTTCTGTAACTAACTTCAAATCAACTTGTCTTGTGTAGTCTAGTAGATGCACTTGTCTTGTAGTCCACCTGTCTAGAGTAGTAGACTTCTAATAGAACTACTCTAGTCCTATCATCTAACCTAACAAGACTATTACATTACATTAAGCTTTTATAACACAAGCTTAGTCAACTTATAAACTATACAATGATTCTAATCTATTACATAAAAAATATCATGAGCTCTATACAGTAATTATAGCTCAAAAACAATCTTAACAAATTCAACTATGAACAAATATGAAGTACTTATACATCGTACTTATCTTTTAAATATAAACAATACTTTTCTTTTTATGTGAACTCTACTGATCTGTTCAAGATGACTTCAACTTAACTAGACTAGATTAGTCAACACTTAGAAAATATTCAAGTCTTCTTTTGGCTTATCAAAACTTTATCTTTTATCTTTTATTCATCATTTAGGACTTGTTCTAGGATTCATATCCCAACAATGAATGTTTCAAGAGAATTCTGGGAAGACATCTTGTTAACTGCTAGTGCTGCTGATATAAGTATTCTGTGTCCAGAAGAGCCTGTTTGGGATCCTCCAAGATTGGAATCTGGAGAACTTGATTATGAAGAGATTGGAAGAATCATTGAGAAGATCATTAAGGATGAAGGCATCACTGATCATCAACACATGATGGACATCAAAACAAGGTTGTATTTGGCATACAGAATCGGACCTAAAGAATGAAGATGAAGGACAAGCTCACAAGATAACATTTCTTTACCGTATCTTTATTTCTATATTTCTTATTTTCATATTATGTGATTATGTGTAATATGTGAATTATCTGATCTTATCTGAATATGAATCTGGAATTTTGACTTGATGAACTGTTATGATTGACTAATTACTTAACTACTGATTTATTAACATTTAAGTAGTTTTGGCTTCATCAAAAAGGGAGAAATTGTTGGGATATGAATCCTGAAAACAATATTCTAATTGATGAGATTGAGTTTTGATGGCCAAAAGCAACTTAAAGTTAATGATATATGTGGTTAGAAGTCATCTTAAGAAAACTTATATTCTGAGTTTACTGGTCTTATGTGTGAAATGTGTGAACTTATTATGAACTGTTAGGAACTAAGCTGATAATGTATTGTATAGACAGCTTATAGAATAGGACTTAGATGTACTCTTCTGTATGTAGTTCAGTTGAAGTATAGATAGGTTTTATTTTTAAGTTTGTATTTTATTGTAATCAGCATTGTAAAGTTCAGAACAGTATATTAGAACAAGATCAAAAGACTAATGAAGACTCAGAAGACTACTTCAGAATGAGAAGACTTTCAAGCAGAGTTGAAATGAAGCTCAGAGATATAAGAGAAGTATTCTGAAGATATTCAGAACAGTTGTTGAGAACTGTGATGAGTTGGACCAAGAACTGTAAAATAAGAGAAGAGTAATTTTACTGTGCTGGAGCAGAATAAGTTTGGAAAACTTATTAGTTGGAATGTAACTGAATATAATTGAAGATATGCTGACTTGGAATAAGAAGGAAGTTACAAAGTCGGTTACAAAAGGAAAAGTTACAAAAACAGTTTTAGAGTTAGTTGAGAGTTAGTTTCACAAACTGCTAACTGTCATACTGAGTTCTATATATACTGTGTGATCTTCTACTTGAAAAGACTACTGCTACTACTGAAAATTTACTGATCTAAAGCAATCAAAGAGAATTCAAGTATTCAAGAACTCGCAGAGTTGAAGGAGATCAAATACTGAGAAGAGCCCAGAATTGAAGAGAAGAATCAGAGGCTACAATAAGAGAAGTTTACTTTACATTTTAGTTTGTAATTTCTGTAAAAAACAAGTTTGCTAGTATCTTGTAGAATTACTAGTCGATCGAAGATATACCTGGTGGTATAATCGAAAAGATCAAAGTCTTGGTCTTGGGACTTTAAGCCACAAGAAACTCAAGAAGGAAGAGTTAATAAAACTTCACAATTGGAGTTGTGAGAGTGGATGTAGACATTTGTCGAACCACTATAAATCTTGTGTTCATTTACTTTCTGTTTGATATCTGTTTATATTTGTATAACTAAGAACAGTAAAGTTTACCAAGTAAAAGTTCAAAATCAAAGAGTTGAGTATAAACTATAAGGCTCACACTATTTCTGAAAGTACTGATATTTTGAGAGATTTTTAAAAGTCTATTCACCTCTCCCCTCTAGACTTTTTCTAGCTTAATCAATCTTAACTCAACTTGGGACCAACACTTACACTTTTTGGTAAATGGTATTGCACATTTCTATTGTAGTGTCCTACCCTTTACAATAATATTTTTATTTATAATGTCTTAAATTTTTTAGTAAAATATTGTGTTGTACTTTTCAGTTATATATACTTACAATTTAAAATGTAATACTGTGTTATACTTTTTAATTACATGCTTACACTTTTTAGTTACATATCCATTTTTTTAATTAATAAAAAAAAACTAGAAAACAGCTATAAAAAAAAGGAAAGAAAAGTGAAAAAATAGGAAATAATAAGCCGTACATTGTATATGAGACAAAACCATTAAAAAAATGAGTTTTCAAAATTCAAAAAGCCGCTGCATCATTAGTCTTAAATAAATTATTCAAACACAAATACCAATCAGAATGTATATCTACAAGAATAAAACATCTGATCATCAACAAGAATGACAAAAAAAAAAAAACTCCAACAGCGCGAATTCCAGAGCATCAAGAACTTTGAGAAGATCCAATCTTCCCCTTCACTCCCATTGTCCACAATATCAAGAATCCCTTCGATTTGTTACAGATCGCGGCTCTCACGTCGCTCGCAACCTCTTTTCCCACAAAACGGCGGCGACAGCTCCACCACCACAGAACGGCCACCACGAACCGATCTGTTACAGATCGCGCCAAGGGAGAAGATCGGAGTTGAAGGCGTGAAATGACTAAACAACCCTCTCTCTGGGAGACAATCCCAGTAGTGATGGGTCTTCTTGCTTGAGGGATGAACAGACAAGGGAAACAAGGTTCATTGGATTATGGGTTTCGGGGAGAAAATTGTAAAGTGGGTTGGGTATAGGTTTAATGTTGCTGTTTGGTTTCTGAAGAGCAGATGATGCTCGAATAGATTCTAGGTTTTGAGCGACAAATAGTGGCCATGAAAAATTCCACTGAAAATGGAGAAGTGGAGGCGTTCGACTTTTCGTGGGGTGGTGGGGAGAGACTCGCCGGAGAGTTGGCCAGCCACCGCCGGTTGGGGAAGGGTGGAGAATGGGTGGGGGGTTTGTCGAAGGTTTTTTTTAGGAGGGAGATGAGTGTGAGTAAAAATGGTGAAATGAGGATGAAAATCTTATTTTTATAGAGGGTAAAAATGGTATTTTCCATCCATTTTGCACCTCTTGGTAACATTTAAAAAATGTACTAGTCCCTAATTGTAATGGGGGTCCTAAATGGCACCTAAGAGTAAAAAATTATTAATTTTACCCACAAACAATCATTTTATTCATAATGTACCCCCACAATACTTAATCACAAATACAAGGCTAAGAAGTGGGTAATCAGTTCTCAATCAAATTTAACAAGTGGGTAGTAGTTCAATAATTAAATCATATATGCAAAAATTTCCAATCTTATTTATGCCTACTTTGCTTCTCTTTCATTATGGCTTTGGTTTCAGATTTGACTACTTCACACTTTATTTATTTACCACTACAAAAAGGATTACTGATGGAGACTTAAAATCCTGTTAAATTCTTGATATTAATTATACAAGAACTAGAAGAGAGAGAGAGAGAAAGAGAGAGAGGGAGAGGGAGAGGGAGAGAGAGAGAGAGAGAGAGAGAGAGAGAGAGAGAGAGAGAGAGAGAGAGGAGGGAGATAATTGGTTTCAATACAATCTTAACTTCTAGCATAGTACATGAACTGTTCACCTATTAATGCATTCATATGAAAATTAATCAGGGAGAATGAGATTAATAATCATGCCTGGCCACACTTGCTCAAACAAGCAACTCCCTCTTCCAAATAATCTTGTCTGCTAATCCAAAACTCCGGAGCATCCTACACGATCCAAAGATTTATCATCACGCATAAGCAAAATCCTCTCAATTTTTTGTTAACAGAAAGGTTGCAAATAGACCAAATCCATATGATAAAGTTGAAGAAAAGGTTGAGAAGCTAACAACGTTAATGAGGATATTATATTATCAAACATCAAAACTACGGGAAATAGTTAATTATATTTCATATAAACCATAAAAAATGTGCACCTTCATAATTCCTGCAAGAACTGCACCTCCAAGATAAACCATATGCTTTCGTCGGGGTGGGTCCTCTATCCGCAGCCGTAGTTTCTATGTTAAACAAACAATATATTTATTCATACAAAGAATCGTGTATGAAGATAAGCATGCCATGGATGAATCAGCATAAAAATCCTTAGGTTGGGTTTGACATCCACATAGCAAATCCATGGCTCCCATTTTGAACTACATTTGAGTGATTTAGGTGGGGATTTGAAATCCATAATTTGAGTGGGTTTGAAATTCATTCGAATTGAATCCTTCAATCCAAAGTCCAAACCTTAGTAATTTCATTATTACAAAAGTTGATGGTCGTTCTCAACTGCTAAAAAGTTTCTTTTAAAATAAATAATGAAATATATGAAGCCTACTACTACATGAAATGTAAGATTCAGAGAATTTCATGGCACATTAAGTTCCAACAAGATCTTTTGACAGCAAATTTCACTTATGATGGTGCTAGATTCTTTTTGGAACTATCCCTCTTTCCATGCATAGTATGAGTAGGAAAAAGAAAGGGGAAAATAAACTCCTAACATCCAAAAATTAAAGATTTAACTTATTATTTTGCATACAATAACTCCATGAATGGTTATCTTAGTTGTTATACAATTACAAAGTGTTCCACCTGGCAAGGATATCATTCATAAGCAAGCAGCAGTATTAATTTACTAAATTACCTTCAATCCGTCCTTATTTCCCTTTAAAACAACTTCAAGGTAACGATCCAATATTTCTTTCTCCAAGCTGTGGAAAAAATATGAAAACATTAAGCAAGCCCATAAAGTTTCTGAGAGAGAGAGAGAGAGATTTTTTTTTTTTTTTTTTAAAAAAAGCATAATCCTTCTACCTTACATGTCCACAACAAACCAGCAATAACTATGCATAGTCCATCCCAAGATTTACAATAAAAAGAATTATGAAACCTAAAACCAGTCATACAGTATAACGAGTTTAGTAATTAAAAGGGTCAATGATTGCACTTTGTGATATTAACTTTTTTTTTTCAGAAGATGCCATAACATATGATGCATGCAGCAAGATCTCATGCAATGGCCTTAACATTGCAATTAGTACCTTTTTGCAGCCAGGATCTCTTAAAGGAAATATGAGTGTCATTTAGTTTTTCATCTAATAAATAAGAAAGAAAGCATGGCATGGCATTGTCTTCATGGTAAAGGAAAATAATCTACACCAATGAACCACAGAATCCTCAAAATCAATTGATAAGGACACGTTCCTTAATAAAATGAGACAATATTGAGGAACAATAATGTTTTCCATTAGGCAAATTCTTGAATGCAATATGTGTGTACCATGCAATTGGATTTTAAGTGATTTTGATATATCCCCAATTGTTCAATTGAAATTTTGACCCAACACATTAGAACCAAGTCAAAAACAAGTGTGACTCTTTCCATTTAAGTTCAAAGCGATATCATATATTACCGACTAGGCAATCCAGGATACATTGTACTCCCACCACTCAGGACAATATGTTGGTAGAGCTGCCAAAAAAATGGAGATAACTAATTTCTTGAACGACATAATGGATCAGATAGAGATATTGCAATTAAAGATATTATGGCTACCATCATCCTATTGTCAATATCCATCTCCTGAATGCAACGAAATACCATGTCAGCCATTCCATCTCCTTCAACATCTATGAGCTCCTACATGAAGCGCAGCAAAAAATTATATACTAGCAGTGATAGAGCATAGCTGAAGCTGCTTTTATGTGCTTAAATAATCATTAAGTCGCCTCTTGTAAATGACTTTTATTCAATAATATCAATGCAACAAATTTAGTTTAACATTAATGTTTTACTAAATCTAGTGTGAGAAATGATGTCGGATTGGATGATTATCTACTACTCACGCCACAAATTGGTGTTTTTATGTCATTGATCTCAAACCCATTATATACTAAGATAGTCTAATTGATCTCTGATACATCTGCAACCTAAGACAATGTGAAACAGGAGTCCTGTACAAGACGTGCACCCTAAAGTTTCAAGTATTATCAAGACAAAAAAATTCCAAATAACTTTTGAATAACAAAACGTAACATGAATGCACTCAGAGCATTTAATCTAACATGCAACTTGTTAAGGATGGCAGATGCTCCACAATGGGGACACTATGCATCCAGATAATTCGATTTTGAAAAAGAAAAAAAGAAGGGAAAAAGAATATACTATATTGCTTCAAAATGGCAGAGACGTACTTACTGGAGTGAAAAGAGCCTCGGGTGCTTGAAATCGCTCATTGCCAACTTTAATGACTCTTCCATCTGGAAGCTGTTTATCAAAGCTATATCAAAATCAGCACTTGCATATTATTGTAGTTGATTACTAAATGACAAGAACTTGCAGAGTTTTTACTTACAGTATAATTTTTAACTAGTATGGTAGTCTCAAGTCCCAACTGATATTCCCTTTTATAATCATAACTGTGATAGGCATTGTTAAGGCATGTATGTCAAGTCACAGGTCATTGAAAAATGTGAAGTTCAGACTCACCTTATGTAACAGAGTTTCTCTTTGACATTCCTCACGGTTTCAAAGTCGGCTGTTCGGTTCATCGCATACCTTCAAAATGAAAGGTTTCCCATTAATGAGAAAGTGTTGCACAGTCAGCATCTGCAACATATTTCATCAGTTGAGTTCTAAAGTTAAAAGAACACTTACCCTCTCCTCATAAGCAAATCAACAAGATATGATGTTATATGTCGACCAGCTACGTTCATCCGCTTTGTAAGATGAGGGAATGAGTATCCATCAACCACTGGAACCTGGGACAGAGACGTTATTTTCACATAAGCAACTTATCCCAGTCAAATTCAGACATCTAGATAAATTCACTCAATTTGTGCACCATCAACTATACAAGTAATCACTCTGTCCTTGTAAGTTTTAATATTAAACATCATTCAGCAAACAACAAAATAATACATGTAATCAGGCTAAGAAATGGATAATCAATTATACATCCCATCGCTATCAAAGCACGTCACCGACATAGCAGTAGAGTAATCTTACCACATGGGTAACTCCGTCACCAGAGTCGATGACTAGTCCTGTAAGCAATCCTGAACAATACAAGAAAACATAAAGAGCACATTATTACCTCATTCCACTAAATTACTATGACTGCAACAAAATTTATGATATTAAAATTGATTTCTGTTTCCATTCGACATGGAGTGCATTCACCCAAATCTCCCTCTAGACCAAATTATTAGTGGTCTATATTTCAGGAGTTGCACTCTTGTGTACCAATTACATACATGTAACTGGATCCAATTAAAAATTTTAACCCAGACCCATTACCAATAACCCAATACCCATTTACTTATGGGTTATGGATCCGGCCCATTTAAAAAAATGGTACCAGTTACATGTATGTATGTAACTGGTACACACAAATATTTTCCATATTTCAGTAGCTGAAACATGAAACTATACTTCAAACGTTTAGCTACAATAAACCCTCTAACACCTTGAGCATACAAGGTCAAAACAGCTTGTATTTGGATGAAAACACCAGCAAAGTTGTATTTCTCAAACATAATTTCAACCTGAAATAAAGATAAACTGAAAATTAGATTATGCAATTGTTAACAATGAATAACAAGTAGAAGACTCAAATATATCATACTAAGAAATCAACTCACCATCTTTTCACGATTTTTCGATGGATTCAGAGGTGGGTCAGTGAGCAAAATTTTACATTCCTTAGGTTCTACCTTCAGAGAGAATAAGTTGATTAAATTAAATTACACCTTAGAATCGAGAGTGATACTCAAAAAATCAGAATATACATAATAAATAAATATTTGTATGAGGTATAGAAGAAAAAACCTTTAATTCACTGAAAAACGCATGGTCCCATATATGCCCCATGTCATCCCAATTTTGCACAATCCCATTATTGACAGGATAAGATACGTCCAATTGATGCCGCCACTTTAAACAAGCATCCCCCACAAGGGTATCCTACAAAGGAAACATAAGAAAATTCAACAACATCAGGAACAAGTCCGTAAAGGACAAAAAACGTATGCCTCAACACAAGCATACAGGTCCAAAATTACTCGTATTGCGTAATGTTTTGAATCCATATGATTGAGATCATGGGGTTGGAGTTGCTGGAGATCTTATTAGATATGATGAGATATATCTATTTCAAATCCTATATATCAATGCACCTTAGGGCATTTGACGATTTTCAAGCAAATAACAATTGAAAAGGGAGAACCTATTCATCAAACTGAAATAGATATTGTCTTCTTTCATTTACTACTGTTATGATTTCTGAATTATAGTCTGTGGATTTGTACTCAGGTAGAAAAGTATGTCATAATCCCTATTAGGGGGCATAACTAAAAGGAAAAACTTTGTGCAGATTATCAGTACCATGGAAAATATAACTAAAATGCATTTTAACAACTTACACACTTAAATTGGTAGAACATTTTTGCTTTGTGGTTTTGTCAACATCTAAATGCATCAAACATGACCATTTTTTATGCTAAATCTTAAAGTCTAAACACAGTGAAATATTGTCTATGATGCAATTACTCATCACACAAAAAAGGTCGTCAGTATCATCCTCTTAAGAACGTCAATTTCACTAGCATTCATGCCTGCCTATTGGAAAATAAAAATAAATAACTACCAAAGTATGTTATTGTAAGAAAACAATAAACTGACCGTGATCTCTTGTTCCATTAACGATTCTTCATAGCGAAGCATTGGCCTTCCAACCACACAAGGGAACACTGATGTGGGGAAGTTCTCACCCGCAAAACCGCATTTCACGTACTGCATTCATAGAATTCATAAGAAATGTGCACTCAATCGAAATCATTTGACATTAAAAAAGTATTTCACCTTATACATACAGTATTGACCACAATAAGAAACTCAAAATCCACCCCAATTAACCGAAAGTGTAAATAAATTTCGCGCTCAAATTGCTGCATCCAACTTATAAACTGAATAAATAAGTTTGGCTGATTAAACTTAGCATGCAAGATCAATTAACAAAATCAAAAATTTCCTATTGGAATCATAAGCTGCACAATTGAATTAGTATGTAGTACCAATCAGGTAAATGGACTGTGCAGGTTGAGGAAAAAGGTACTTACGCCGGTCCCGTTGTCGCAGACGATGACGTTCCGGTTGTCCATGGAGAGAGAGATCTACCACAACAGAAGATCTTTCATATAACAGTAAAGATGATTCATCAACGTTTCTTTGAATTGGAGCAACCTCAATTTGGGGAGATGCTGACTAGCGACTTGGCGAGTGGCGACTGTTGCGTGCGTGTTCGATCTCCCTTTCAATTTGGGGGAAGAAGACAGCAGTGCGTTGATTTCTATGTTTAAGACCTGAAAAAATATTAATCCCTACATCCAATTTTATTATTCTAACTTTCCTTTTTGTTATTCAATTTTATTATGCTCATTCCATTTTTCTAAGAAAATAATATTATTCACGTTACTTTATCTCCACCCTCCAACCACCACTTATTTACTCAAATTGCCACTAACTTTATTCATAAACAATCACTTTACCTATAAATGGACCCCATTCCATCATACCCCAAATTTATCTACTTTATACATAAACTAATCAATATTCATTAAAACTCGTGCCCGGAGAAATTGGCATAATAAAATTGGACAGAATGAGTATTAAATAGTATTAGCTACATCCCGCAATTACTTTCACACTTCCCACAATTACTTTCACACCTTTAAAATGGAAAACTTTTTATATACTTCACTCTTACAAAGTTGGGCAAAATTCTTACGGTAGTCACATTTTACAAAGTGACTATACAGTCACTTTGTCGAATCGCGTCATGTGACGTCGTAAACGTTGTAACGACCTGCTACCTGTTATACAGGTTTAAATTATTTATAGCATTATTTAAATTTTATTTTGTTATTTACTATATTATCCTTCTTTTATTTAAATTATTTATAAGAAAGTTTAATTTATAAAAAATAATAAAATTACTATCCTACCCTTTTAATACAAATATTATAATTTTAAATTTTAAAAATCAAATAAACAAATTCCAGAATAATGCATTAGGGTTTCTTTCCGACTCCCTTTCTTCTCCACAGCGATGTTATGTTTCTAATACTTGAAATTGAAATTAGGGTTCCTTTCTCCCAACTCCATTGTTCATAAATTGCGAATGAATTGGAATCGTTTATTTCTCCCCCAATTCCAACGTTCCTAAGTTGCAAAGTGAATTCGATTATCCTAAGTTACAACGTTTATTTCTCGCTCAATTCTCGATTTTTGCCGACGGTCGCTGACTCCAAGAAGGCGGACGGAGATATTCGCCGACAGCCGCTCACGCCAAGAAGCAGGACGGAGATATTCGCCGACGGCCGCTCACGCCAAGAAGTAGGACGGAGATATTCGCCGACGGCGGCGATTGGCAGGCGGCGGAGGCGGATGATAGCAGACGATGGGTCACTGGGTCACTAAGGCAGAATTGAAAACGCATGCGGCTAGGTTTTAGTTCCTTTAAGTTATAATTTGATTTGTTTTTTATTAATTAATTAATTTGATTTATTCTTTTGTTATTAATTTTATTAATGATATAAGGGTAAATATGTAATTTTAACATTACATATTTTAATTACATTAACAAAAATATAATCAATTATTTTATTGTATAAGGATAAAAATGTAATTTTGCAATAATATATTTTAATTAATTTAATTTAATAGAAAATACAAATTTATGACACATTACGACAATACATACCGTAAAATTTACAAAAGGTAGCAGGTCATCAAATTTAAGCCTTCAGATTAGATTTTTAATGGCTTAGATTAAATGACTACGGTAGTCATTACGACATATTACGACACCCTGACTACATGTAGAAGGTCCCTGCAAAGTTACAATATCCTTAAATTTACACAAGGGTCTTTCTACGACAGACAGGCTTCGCCCTGTCTTACAAAAGACAACACTTGAAATACCGTTAGATCGTTGATCTGACGTATGTAATTTATTTTATATGATTGCACTTCGCATTAGTGCGTTTGCTCTATGCATTATGCAATCGCACTGCATCGCCCTACTATTAAATTAGATTAATATATATAAAATGACAAATATATCCTTTTATTTTAAAATATATAAATTATTTAATTATAAAATTACATAAATATCCTTATATCATTTTTATTAAAATAATTATCATCTAAATCAATATTACAAAACTAATCAAATTAAAACATTTTAAATCAAATTCAGCTTTAAAAAAAAAAAAAAAAACTAACAATTCATATTCCTCTCCCGACAGAAGAACTCACCCCCTTCCCTCTAAATCCTCTCTCACAGTTACAGTTCTTTACAAGAGAGGAGTACCGTGAATCCCGATTGAAACAGTACAAGAATTACGAAAGTCTCCCTCGCTCTTGTGGAGATCTCGACAAGGTATCGAATCTTCTGTTGTACTTTATATTTCTATTTGCGTTTTAGTTTATGTTAGGGGTTTAGGGTTCTAAGTTGTCTTGCCTTTGAACTTTGGGCGATTTTGTACGACTGGATTGGGTTTTATGTTGTTGGTCATAATAAGGCTAAAGTTAATCTGTGCAATTTCTTGGGGCTATGTCCTAAAGGAATCATGGGTTTCATTATGGTCTAATGTCATTAGGGGTATCTGGAAATCAAGAAACAGGGCAATCTTTTCTAATGTCCTTTCTAACACAATTGATGCTTTTTGAAGAATGTTGTGTTAATTGATTGGAGGTCTAAACCTAGGACATGTTTGCTGAATTTATAATTGTGATGTTAGCTCGTACTAGTGGTTCTGTTATCACGATTTAGAGTAGGTCGGTTTGATGTTGAGGTTCCCGTAATATATGGCAGCGCTTGCATGACTTTGTAATTGGGTTGGAGTACCCCTTGTATTCCTAATTATATATAATTATTGTTGTTTAAAAAAAAACCCAAGCATAAATTTATTTATCCTTTGTGGCAATCTGGTGTTTCTTTAATAGTATGTGTCGAGTCACTTGAGTATGCTTTTGATTGTTTATACACAATTTAATAGAAGAAAGTTCCCTGATGTATTTCATGTTTTAAAAGATTAAATTTGACTTGCTATACTGTTTGCACCACCTTGCATTTGCCATCATTATTTTAACATGGTTAAAGATGTAGGGTGATACTTAGCATAACTTGAAGGGAAAGAATGGGAGGCGAATCGCTATGGGAGTATGTAGTGTGGATTATTGGAAGGCCAGGAACAAGATTATATTTAACAAAGAGAAGGAATGACTGAAATCGCTCATGGAAGAACTAAAAGCGCGTTTGTGGAGTTGGGGGTGGATAAGGGGTTCATCCAATCGAGAGATTTCACAAATTTGGTCTACTGTCCTAGGCAATTGTTAGATGTTTAGAGTGAGAGTCTAATGCAAACTCTAGTTTCTGAGCATATAATTATACTATGTATGTTGTGTGTACTGTGCTTAGTGATAAATCTTTCAAAGGAGTTGTTGTCCAATGACTAGAATCATATTTAGAGTGATAGTCTAATGCAAACTCTAGTTTCTGATCGACAACAGTGAATTTATTCCAGCTGGTAAGAGGAATAAAAGGACTGAATCTGATGGTGGCAAAAAACCTGCTGCTATGCAGCAAGAATTAAAAGAAGATTGTTGGGGTTGAAATTTATAACATGTTTGACGCTCTTCAGGCTGATACTAAAGATGTGGCGGAAGACATGGACGTGGATAAACATAAAAGAACAGCTGGTACTATGAAGGGGCAGTCCATAAATGTTGTGAAATATAATGAGAAGCTGATGGATGATAATCGAGGGAAGACCAAGGAATGTGATAAACTTTGTGAGCAGGCTTGTAGTGCAGGAAATGAGCAGCAGAATGTGGATGTCGTGGATACACAGAAGCTGCCTTCGAGGGAGGGAAGCAAGAAAAAGGTAAAAGAAAAAAGATAGGCTACGGCTGGAAATTTGATGGTCTTAAATGGTCAATTTTTGGACGTTTTGTGTGCTGTCCATAATTGTTTAGGGCATATATTGGAATAATTGCTACTGTTTTGATGCATAGAATGATGAGTGCCTTGGGCAATGATGTAACTTTGATCGGCGTCTGTCCTTTTGGATTGTGTGGTACTTTTGAATAATATCCTTTAGACCATGTTTATCCACGCTCAATCATAACCGTGTCATCAAATATAAAATTCATTTCTCACACCTCCACCTACACATTTTACTCCATAACCCAAACTCATATTTTTTCACATTTTATCCATAACCACCACAACCAACATTAATAAATGGATTGGTCTGCTATAGACTCGAGTGCATGTTGTGCACCCTAGTCCATGTTGCACTTTTCAGTTTACTGACTTACACTTTTTGGTAACCCTAAGTCCATGTTGCACTTTTCAGTTTACTGACTTACACTTTTTGGTAAATGGTGTTGCACTTTTCAATTATTAAACTGTATAATAATATTTTTAGTAATAATTGAAAAGTGCAACACCATTTACCAAAAAGTGTAAGTCAGTAAAACTGAAAAGTGCACATGGACTAGGGTACACAACATGCACTCGAGTGCATACCAGACTTTACCTTAATAAATTATTTCTTTTATAATATAATAGTTGTATCTATTATTAATTTTTTATAATATTTTCACAATATTTAGAAAATATATACAATTATTTAATAGAAAAAATTTAAAATATAAAAAGAATAATTAACACAATTTAGAAGAGAAAAAAATTAAGAGAAGAGAAAAGGGAGTGTATGAAATTATAATCCAAAACATATCAAGATTGGTCTCTATTTATAGAGAATTTAATTTTATAAATTTTGGTTTTTTTTTTTTTTTTTTTTAAAGTAGATAAGTGAAAATTAGAAATTATCTAAATAAAATATAACCGGCGAATAAAAAATGGACACGTGTCATGTTTAGATATTTTGGGAATAAAAATACCCCACAAAAAAGCTGGTCGTTCTTGGTCGTCGGACGAACCTGGTCATCCAAAAATGTGTAATTTTCCCTTTTTTTTTTGTCTTATGTGGACAACCCGGTTGTTCTCATACCGATAAACATGGTCTTATGTTAAAAAAAACTTATACCCTGCATTTTTGAAGTAATAATAGACTATTTACTAATAATAATAAAAAAAAAGGACTTATATGTTATTTTACAATGTACTGAAGTTTTTGTTCGCCGTAATGCCAATATGGTAGCATTGTCTATTGCTAGGGCTTTGAGATCTTTTTTGAGTTCTCACTGTACACATATTCACCCCTTTTTCATATATGCCATCGTGTGTGTATGTATCTAATAGAACCATCCACTTCAACAGACTAAAATGTACTAAAAGAATGAAGTCTTAACACTAAATAATGAAAGTAATTTTATTGTGATTTTAGCACTCTAATTATTTTATGTCGATATTAGTGAGGATTGCAAAATAACATGATTGAATTGAGTTTATTTCTATTATTTCTAATGAAGAATCTGAAGCTCAGTTGTTCCCTTTCGATCGTGAGCTTATTATTTCTAAATTGTTGTTGTATAATGAATATACAACACTTTCTCAGTGATGTTGCCAGATGCAACACGACACTTAGCTCCACCCAAAGGGCCATCTCTTGGTAGTCCGGATTTATGAAACCCAAGCCCGTAGACCTGTCGGAGAAAATGGTGCCGCCAAAATTGATTTTGATTTTTTTATTGGGAATTAAAGTTAAATGTTTTTCTTAGCCTAAGAAGCAAATGCATAACCATCCCACAAAATAATCCAATAGCAAATGCACAACCATCCCAAAAGTAATGCAAGAAGCTATCTACAAAACAGTGGATTTCAAGACATAGAGATTGGCCCCAAGTCAGATGCCGAGAAATTAAAATAGAAGCTCAAAGGCACATGTATATTGCCTTTTCTTTCTTCTGATATGTTGCAGTACCAAATAAACTCACCATGTATATTGAACTTAACAAAGGCATCCTTCTTAGAATTCATGTCTCTTGCACACATTGCTAATTAATTCAATCCCAGCAAAGAATAGTATAACCCCTAATAATCATATATGTGTGCTACAATATCTAATTGTATAGGATATTCAAGCATATACCAATTCTGAGTACCTTAACTGAAAGTTTGTATTAGATTACACCATAATCCTAAGGCAATTACAGATCTCATGTCCAAATAGACATTCTCGGAGGGTGAGATTGTAAATAGTAAAATAGAATTAAATTTAAAAAATAAAAAAATAAAGACATTTTGGTATTTTCATATTTCTTTTCAAAAAAATTAAAATTTTAATAGAATTGTAAATGACGATCGCACATGGCAAAGTTAAATGACGTGGCGATTTTTTATTGGATGCCTTTTGTAAGACAGGGCGAACCCCCTGTCTTACCGTAGAAAAGCCCTTTACACAAATGTCATTACTTTTTCTCCACACATACTCATTTCTTTACTTAGGTTTACAAAATTACCCCTCAAAATCTCCACTAAATTCAATTTTCTTATTCCACGTGTCATTTCACATGTGAAAGTAAAGATGGGACGGAGGGAATATATTTTAAAATGTAGATATGTGAAATTTTATTTATGTTATTAAAAAGAAGGCAATTGCTTACGTGTACCAGTTACATACATGTAACTGTAACTGGCTATTTACCCTCCTTTTTTAATAAATCCACACTCCCTTTTTTTAGACACTCCCTTCTTTTAGGCACTTATGTGTACAAGTTACATACATGTAACTAAATCCAATTTTTTACATGGGTTATTAGTTATTTACCTTTTTTTTATTAATTTCACCCCCAAATTTTTTAAAAGAAAAATACATGTAAAATACTATATTACCATTTTATCAATTAAATTAAAATACAACTCATTAAAATTATAAATATACACCGACTATCGATTCACCAATGAATCACCACGAAGTCAAATATTATTCTATTTTTTAACTTTTAAAAAATAAATATAAAAACATAACGAATATTAAAAAAATATGAAACTCAAAAATAAAATTATGAAATAAAATTTTCAGTTTTTTTTTTTTCAAAAAATGATCAAAATTTAAGAAAACAATATAAAAAAATTGAAAAAAAAACTAAACTAAAAAAATTCAATTTTTTTCTAATTTGAGTATAAATGTATGAATATGACATGCTCACTTTCTAGCTTTAATCTGATTTATAATAACTAAGATTATTTTGTTATGTCTTCATTATTTCTAAAATGATATCTGGTTTGTTACAAGTTTTTTTAAGGTTGTATATTATTTTTTAAAACTAATTAATAATATAATCTAATTGAAAAATAAAATTTATATTTAGAAATTTAAATGAGTTGAGAATTGGGGAAGAAACCAGCATAATATTGCATCATTTTTATTATTTTCTTTGGGATCATCGTCATATTGATGCATTCATATGTTTATTGATTGATCGTATCTATTAATTGAATTGTGTGTTCAGTGATTCATTCTCACTTTTGTTCTTCTTACTAGTTAGTTAATATCTTTTTTTTTTTAATATTGATGTATTAATTTGCATGGTATGCCTGGATTATAAATGTGTTAAGTTATGTATTTTTTGTTAAATATAAATATTAGTTTAAATACGATATAGTATTAGTACGCCTATGGTATAGTACTAGTTAATATATTGTATAGTACTAGAGATTGATGTGGGTATACAAATATTACAGAGTATTTAATATATGAACTAATACTATACAATATTTGAATTTATACTATACTATATTTGAATTAGTACCATAGAGTATGTGAACTAATACTATACAATATATGAACTAATACTATACTATATTTGAACTATTACCATAAAGTATGTGAACTCGAAACTCGAAAAAATTAAAACATGTACCAATATAAACTAATATTATACTGTATATGAACTAATATGTACAGTACTGCATATTAACTAATAATATATCATAATACTTATCAACGGTTATCATAACACTTATAAACTAAAAATTATATTCATAAAAAATTAAAATAAATTAAAGTGATTAAAAAATGAAAGTTCAAATGAAAAAAATAATTAAACAATGTAAAACGAAGTGAAATTTGTAAGGAATGAAGTAAAATTTTAAAAGGAAAAGGTGAAAATTATACACCAATTAATTAAAGTAAAATAGTACCAATAAAATTGAACACTTGCCTAAGAGATGTGAGAGTTTTATTTTTTAGAACAAATTATTATTATACTATTTAATACTTAAAAAAAACAATTAATATTATTTTTAAAATTTTCTTATTAGACTTTAAAATTTTAGAATAATTATTTATGACATAAAAAGAAAGTACGTTAAAAAAATTATCATTTGAAACACAAATGATAAACAGGAAGAAAAATAATATTAAAAAGATAAATATAAATATCAATTGAGTAAAATAAAAAAATAAAATTTTAAAAAATTAATGGGGTATTATTTTTTAATGATAAAATTAAAAATAAATTAATTGAAGTAAAATAAAGGCCCATGAAAAAAATGTATGTGTTAAATTGATATAGTAAATGAGTGGGTCATGTGTTGTTAGATTGGATATAGTAAATGAGTCATGTGTTATTTGTAATGGGTTATTGGATTGGATATAGTAGTTACATATATTGGATTGAATATAGTAGTTACATACATGTAATTGGTACACAAGAGTGCAACTCTAAAAAGAAAATGAAAGAATTAATTAAAATATAAATATAAAATGTAGAATTAATTAGACATTAAAATTTGAAAATAGCGATTAAAAGAGTAAGAGATGATAGAGGAGATATAAACAAATTTCTTTTTAAAATTCAAAATTATAGAATCTAAGAATAATATTCCCTCCGTCCCATACTTGATGACCCAAATCAATTGGGCACGGGTTATAATGAATGAATTGTTTATTAGTATTGTGTAAGATAAAGTGGGGTAGTAAAGACTTTTCAATTTTATGAAAATAGTAATAAAGTTATTTTTTAGTGTAATAAATTAGCGGCATTTGTTGTAATATTGTGATGTTTTAAGGAAATTGTTAAAAGTGTTTTTGCTATTTTAGGTAACGTGTCATCAAGTAAGGAACATTCGAAATGGTAAAATGGGTCATAAAGTATAAAACAGAGGAAATAGTTTTTTGAGATTTTTTACTACTAACTCCCACCTCTGTCAAACTCTTGCAACTAGCTTCCAACGACTTTTTGTCTTAAAACTAACTCCCAAATACTTCATGAATTGTCCCTTTTGCCCTTTCATTCAAATTCAAACAAGGAGTGAAATCTGATTACAAAAGTGGATTCTCTCTCCTATACAGCTGTCCCATCTGTACCAACCAGATGCTAGAGATGGCCTCCCTTTCTAAAGCCTTATATTTTTTCATCGGTGAAGGGTAAAGATAAATCCAGGCATCCGCCCGACTGAAACTCGGCTGCGCCGTCACCCCGAGGAAGGGTAGGGTGTGTGACTTGGGTCCTTTTAGACGACGGAGGAGGAGGCGAATCCAACACGCAATTGTTGAACATTAATGGTTTGATTTAGCTCTGCTTGCTGCTGTAGCTGCTTCCATTAAAGAAATGAGCAAGAGCAATATATCCGAGTTAATTCGATAAATCGCTAGTAATTTGAGAGCCGTGGATTGGTTTAGTTGTGGCGATGATTGATCGTTGGAAATAGAGGAGAGAGAAAGTAGTGCGGAACAGTGAATTGTTGAAGGTTTTACTCATTTTGACTTTCAAGACTAGAAAAGAAATTGGACTGATTTATTTGAATTTAATTAAGATGAATTTGATTTCAATAATATTTGACTCGAAAAATTCAGGAGTTTAATTAAACTTAAATATTTTTAATGCACTAATTATTGATAGTATTAATTATAAATTAAATGGATTTTTAATTAATATTATGTTTTATATTCCACCAAAGATGAGAAAATAACGTCCTTTTTTATTTCCTTTTTTTTTTTTGTTGATCGCAGGACATAAAAAATACGATTTTTTTGATGGAATGCAATAGATGTCCGTTACGTCGGGTTATTTCCATATCATTTTTATTCTCATTTAACCATTATGCTTTTGGTACTAGGCGATTAACTCCGAGTAGTCAAGGTCTTCAAGGAAAATTACAGTTTTAATGGAAAATGATTTTTATCTTTTTTTTTACTTATAATTCAAGGAAAGTGATAGAGATTTAAACTTTACATCATTTTTTTTTAGAGAGAATTATATTTTATTTTGTAATTTGGGTAGTACGTTTTATAAACTCTAAATTAAATTTGAATATTACACTTTGTAAGATATTAAACGTTAAATTAAATTTGGGGTACTAAACTTAAATTGAAATTGAGATTGATTCATTCCTTGAACTTGACTTTTTTTTCAATTCTTCTTTACTTAAATTCTTTATCAGGAGAAAAAAAAAAAGACACATTTTGTTTAGATATTCACCCTATGTGTTCAAATATTTGATTTATGTTTAAGGTTTATGTTTAGTACCTTGTATACCATTTAAATTTAGTAATTTATGTTATATTCAAATTCAATTATGTAATATTCAAATTCAATTAAGGGTTAATGTTTATATTCGGTACCTTGTATAGCATATAAGTTTAGTAACTTATGTAATATTATTTAAATTCAATTTAATTGTGACTTATGTAATATTCAAACTCAATTTAGGTTTAAGGTTTATGTTTAGTATATTATATACAATTTAAGTTTGGCAGCTTATGTAATATTTCAATTTCAATTTCAATTTTGGTAACTCATGGACATTCAGTTTATATATAAAAATTTAATAAATGAATGAATCAATTTCAATTTTTCATTTAAGTTTAGTACCTTATGTTTTAAATTCAATTTATATATGTAAATTTAATGAATGAATCAATCAATTTCAATTTAAGTTTAAGTTTACTATCTTATGTAATATTTAAATTTTGTATCTAATTTTTTTTAAGGTTTAGAGTTTAGTACGTATTTCAATTTAAGTTTAGTAACTTATTAATATTCAAACTCAATTTAGATTTAAACTTTTATTTGATATCTTATAAAACATATAAGTTTAGCAACTTATGTAATATTTCAATTCAATTTAGGTTTAAGGTTTATGTTTGATACCTTATATACCATATAAGTTTAGTAACTTATGTAATACTATTCAAATTTAATTTCAATTTAACTTTTAGTAACTTATGTGATATTCCAATTCAATTTAGGGTTTAGTACCTTATGTTTATCGAATAATAAGAGATTTAACAAGAAAATTAAACTTGTTGAGATGATTGAAAAATATTTTCTCTTATTTAAAATGGATAGTGATTTTATGTGACATGTTGAGAATGTGCAATGATTCAATCTCAATTTCAATTTCAATTTCAATTTTAGTAACTTATATACTTTATATACAATTTAGGTTTATGATTTAGTACTTTTGCTTCAAAAAAAAAAAGATTTATTACTTTATATACAATTTAAATTTAGTAACTCATGTAATATTCAAATTAAACTTATATTCCATTTATATCACTACAAGAAAACTGCAATTTAGCCGCGAAAAAATTTGTCGCTAATTCTAATATTTCCGTCGCTAACGTGAGTTAGCGATGAAATAATTTTGTCGCAGGATTTGTTGCTTTACGCCCGTCGCTAACGTGTTAGCGACAAAAACAATTAATTTTGTCGCAAATATTAGCGACGAAAATTTGAGTTTCATCGCAAAATATTAGCGACGAACATATAAGTTTCATCGCAAAATATTAGCGACGAAAATATAAGTTTCATCGCAAAATGTTAGCGACGAAAATATAAGTTTCATCACAAAATGTTTGCGAGGAAAATCAAACATTTGTCGCAAACACGTTAGCGACGGGTGTATATATAGCAACAAATCCCGCGACAAAATTATTTCATCGCTAACTCACATTAGCGACAAAAATATTAGAATTTTTGTTGCTAATATTTGGCTATGATATCCGATTTACGAATCATTCTTCTCTAAACCCACTTCCGTACTTGACCAACCCGCACCCACACCCAACCCGCCCCAACCCACACCCGACCCACCCCAACCGAACCAATTCAATCGTTCTCTAAACCCACTTCTGCACTCGACCCGCACCAACACTCGACCCACCCCGCCCCAACCCGTACCCAACCCACACCCGCCCCGCCCCAACCGACCCCAACCCGACCAACCCAACCCAACCCGCACCCACATACCCCCTCCCCCATTTTATTTAAATAAATATTTTATTTGGTCTTAGTGGGAATTGATCCCGGCCGGGTGGATGGGCGCCCATAGCTGGGCGCCTACCATTCGGGCAGACAGCTCTTTGGTTCAGTTTTTAATATTAATTATATATGTATTCAATTGTTACTAATTTAGTTATTTTTACTCATTTAATAATTTATTTCACATTTATTAATTGATTAATTTTTAACTTGTAACAACTATATATGTATATATACATGTGTATATATATTGTAATTTTTAAAACAATTCCAATTGTAAAAAATCAATGTTACTTTAACAATTTAAAAACAATAATAAATATTAGAGCCAATCTTCATTCTCCCATCTTTAATGATGTCCATCTTCATTTGTATCATCATATTTAAAAATATTTTTATAAACATTCATACTGATTTATAAGACATAAAATTTGGAGAATTATTAAACATTTAATTTTATAAATCAATTTTCTTGATTTAATAAGCATAGTTGATTTAATATTAGCCACGAAATATAATTATCATTGTTGTTCTTATTATTAACAACAAAATAAAATAATTTGATAAAAGTGTAGCGATAAAATATTTTAATTTTGTTGCAAATATTAATTCCAAGAAATTAGTCACAAAAAATATATTTCATCGCAAAATAATAACGACTAAATATAATTTTCATTGTTGTCCTAATTATTAACAACAAAATAAAAGAATTTGTTGCTAGTTTAGCGATGAAATATTTTTATTTCATCGCAAAAAGTAATTTCAATAAATTAGCCACAAAAAATTATATTTCATCGCAAAATATTAGCGACAAAATATAATTTTCATTGTTGTTCTGATTATTAACAACAAAATGCAGCAATACATTGCTAGTATAGCGATGAAATATTTTAATTTCATTGCAAAAATTAATTTCAATAAATTAGCCACAAAAAAATTTATTTCATCGTAAAATATTAGTGATGAAATATAATTTTCATTTTTTTTTCTGATTATTAACAACAAAATGAAGCAATTTGTTGCTAATATAGCAATGAAATATATAAATTTTGTTACAAAAATTAATTTCAAGAAATTAGCCACAAAATTTTCAATTTCATCGCAAAATATTAGCAAGAAAATATAATTGTTATTGTTGCTCTGATTATTAACAACAAAATGATGCAGTTTGTTGCTATTAAAGTGATGAAATATATAAATTTTGTTGCAAAAATTAATTTCAAGAAATTAGCCACAAAAATTTCTATTTCATCGCAAAATATTAGCAACGAAATATAATTTTCATTTTTGTTCTGATTATTAACAACAAAATGAAGCAATTTGTTGCTAATATAGCGATGAAATATATAAATTTTGTTGCAAAAATTAATTTAAAAAAATTAGCCACGAAAATTTCTATTTCATCGCAAAATATTAGCAACGAAATATAATTTTCATAGTTTTTCTGATTATTAACAACAAAATGAAGCAAATTGTTGTTAATATAGCGATGAAATATATAGATTTTGTTGTAAAAAATAATTTCAAGAAATTAGCCACGAAAATTTCTATTTCATCGCAAAATATTAGTGACGAAATATAATTTTCATTGTTGTTTTGATTATTAACAACAAAATGAAACAATTTGTTGCTAATATAGCGATGAAATATATATATTTTGTTGCAAATATTAAATCTAACAATTTAGCAGCGAAAATTTATATTTCGTTGCTAAAAATTGATTTTAGCGATGAAATTTAGATTTGTCGCAAAATTTTCGTCGCTATTCCCCCCATTTCTTGTAGTGTATAGTAAATTGACTTGTTCCTATCTATAACGGGTATCTATTTATGATTGTTTTGTATATAAATGTTGTATTTCTATTACATTGTGTTCTCGATGTCAATCTTGAGATTGAAATTGGAGTAAAGTTAATAGAAAATCATAAGAATCACATTTCTTCTATTGATAACTTTGAGTATTTATTTAAATTTAGCTTTAACCCAATACACCTAAATATATTAGGAAAATAAAACAAATTAAATTTAGTCATCTAAACTTTTGACTCCTCAACACCGTAATGATTCTAAAAAATATACTTCATCCGCCCATGAAAAGTAGTCTCATTTGCCTTATATGATTTGTCCACAAAATGTAGTCCCATACTTTTTATGAAAACTATCACCCTTCAACAATCACTTAATTACTCAAATTGTCATCAACTTTATTCACAAACAATCACTTTATTCACAATGGACCTCACAATCCCTACAATACCCTTACTTTATCTATTTTATATCTACCTTTTTCTTAAAACATGTGCCCCACTCCAATGGGACTACATTTCATGGATGGAGGGAGTACAATATTTCAGGCATAAAGTACAACAAAATAAAACATAAAAATCAATGACAAGCTAGTATGATCACCCAATAATAAAAGTTGAACACCAAGTATTGCAAATTTGAACACTGCGTGTTATTAAGCTGTAAAAGTTGAACACTTAGTATTGCAAATTTGAACACTGAGTGTTGTTAAGGGTAGAATACCGAGACAATTATTATTACTATTGCATTAAACTTAAAAAAATATCATTCAACAAATTTAATCCATAATCTTGAAAAAGATCTCAAAATCTCTAATTTTATCTCAATTTCAATCCCGATATTGATATCGAAACAAACTAATTAGTTATTAAACTCAAAATTCAAAATCGAAAATTCTTTTATTACATAAGGTACTAATTAAAATGAAATTGATTTTAACTTGTGTGTACGTGTAAGCTCTAAAAGTATTGACATTTTATAAAATGTTGTGGATATTGTAAAAGTGGAGTTTCTAAAAATTGAAACTAATTCACCCATTCATTAAATTTACACATATAAATTGAATGTCAATAAGTTATCGAACCCTAATCTAACGTAATAAACTCTAAATTCTTATATTAAACAAGGTACTAAAATGAAATGAAATTATTCATTTATTAAATTTAGTAACTTATATTAGTACATTATGTAATATAAGATTTTTCGATTTTGGATTTAGGGTTTAGTACCTTAGGTTATGGGTTGGTACCTTATTAACATGTTTATTTTGTTGATAGCTTATTAGTAAATTTAATGAATGAATGAATCAATGAATCAATTTGGTCCAGTGGAATAGCAAAAAGAATCGAGCCAATCGGAGGTCGAAAGCGAAAGTTATGCACGAAACAAGTTTGAGGTGCACACAAAACCTTCAGCAACTCGGCCGAGTTGGCAAAAAAACTCAAATTTCGGCCGAGTTGGATCGAATGGACGATTGGAAGTCGAAAGTGGAACTTTGAGCTTCGAAAAAGGTGTAGCTATAGCAATCGTAAGAGGTGCACCCATTCCAAACTTAGGAATTGTATAGCAATTACTAAGTTTGGGGGGTAGTGGAATTTATATTCTTGTCATGATATTGATTGCTTAACTGTTCTTGGTTTTGATTGTTGGGATAGTGGCTCATGTGTGTAGATTTACATGGATAACACTTGGTGTCAATATCATTGCAAAACTATTTTTTCAAACTTTTAATTGCTTGGCAATGAAAAAGTTTGGGGGGTATGTTCGTTTTTACATTTTCTATTGACACCAATGTGTACTCTAGTGCATGTGTGCAATTTGAGCTTTAAGTTTTTACATTTTCTATTGACACCAATGTGTACTCTAGTGCATGTGTGCAATTTGAGCTTTAATGATCATTGAGATACATGTGATGGTAACTTGTTATGAATTTGATTCCTTGAATGTGTATATGATTGGAATGAATCATCTTGTTTGTGTTGTTGCCATCTTGTTGCTTATGGATGCTTTGCATGCACAATGAGTTATGGGTGGTGATGATTGATAAATGTTTGAGTCTTGAATGAATCGGTGAGAGTTGAGCTTTAAATCGAGTATTAATCAGGTTTATTTCATTGTTGAGTGGATCAATTCATTGCGTGCTTTTCTAGAACTTGCCCAAGTTCTTGCTTGAGATCATGATTGTGTAATACTTTGAGATATGATGTAGGCCATCTTTCGTACTACAAGTCACTTAGCCAAATTTTCCAAATAACCAAAGAAATCTTTCGTAGTTAGCCCATTTGAGCTTGATTTCCCATTTTCTTGGCAACCTACAATGTTTAACCACTTATCCTTTTGAGCCTTTGATATCCATATCTAGTGGAGAATAAAAGAGAAAGTGGTAAAACATGTGCTTTAGTGTCTTTGGTTTGAGGAAAAAATTGGCAAAAGTTGTGAAAAAGAGAAAAAGATGGAAGTGAAAAGAAAAATAATGATGAAAAGAAAAGAGGGACAATGAGCCCCAAGAGCTTGAAAAGAAAAGAAATTGGCTAAAAACATGAGAAGATGAATGCATTTGAGGAACTTATATGAAAAGTGAGAATGAAGGTTGTAAATCTTAAGAGCACGAGCTTTAATTGTTGAATAACAACTTTCGTTCTCCACTAGACGAGTCACTTTTTCCATATTCATCTTACCCCGTCCAAAGAGCCAATGTTACGTCCTTGGTTAAGCCCTATTGATCCCATTGTTGAACATGCATGTGGTGGAAAGATGGTAGAGCTTGGGCAAGCTTATGGCAATTGCAATGCATGATTTGGTTGATGAGTGTTTATTGTCCTTAATTTTGTTTGAGTGTTTGAGTGAAACACTATTTTTTGTGAGTTAAACTTGAACATCTTGATATTGTCATCACCATCACTTGTTGTTGTATGTAGAGCATGTGTGAGTAATTGGTTGGATCCTAAATATTGAACTTGCGATCATTTTGAGAATGTATCTTGAGAAAGAAGAATTCATTTCATGTTATTTGATACGTGGGGTTTTTCATTGATCATCTAATTGTAAAGTTCACCCTCATGTTTTAATTCTTTCGTTGCTCGAGGACGAGCAACACTTTAAGTTTGGGGGAGTTGATTCGGGTGTAATTTACATGATTTAGATGCATATTTGAAGCTCATTTGATGTTGATTTCATTGATTTAGTGGTTGATTATCATAGTTTTGGTCAAAATAAGAGAAAGGTAGTGTTTTGTCGATTTTATAGGAAAAACGATGGATTTTAGAAGCAAAACACCTACCACAATTCACTGGACCTAAAGGAAGAGTGCACCATTAGATTCAGCGTGAAAAATGGAGTGGAATAGCAAAAAGAATCAAGCCAATTGGAGGTCGAAAGCGAAAGTTATGCACGAAACAAGTTTGAGGTGCACACAAAACCTTCAGCAACTCGGCTGAGTTGGCCAACTCGGCCGAGTTGTCAAAAAATCTCAAATTTCGACCGAGCTATCAGAATCGGCCGAGTTCAAGTGCGAAACCAGAGACTGGAATATTGAACAACTCGGTCGGGCTCCCTGACTCGTCCGAGCTACTGGTCGAGGCAGAATATGGATAAACTTGCCCCTCGGTCGAGCTCCCTAACTCAGCTGAGCTGCTGGGCGAGGCAGAACACTAGAAAGCGCGGCAACGGGCAGCTCGGCCGAGCCATAAAGAAACTCTCCCTAAGCTTAACACCTCAACTCGGCCGAGTGGTCCAACTCGGCCGAGTGAACCCTGTTTTCGGCGGTTTTTGTGTATTTTGTCCAATTTTCAAGGACTTAAGTGCAAATTTCACTCCAAGCCCTACCCCAACACTATAAATACTTCCATTCTTGAATTAGAAGGACTCTCACTCCTTTTACAAGCAATTCCACACACACATTCACATAGTTGTAGGTGTTCTTCATTTTTAGTTTAGATTCTTCATAAAATTAGATAGAATAATGGTTATTACTTAGAATCAAGCTACAATTATCATCGGGCATCGTCTATTACATCGGTTTGTAGCTACATTTTCATGATCAAGGTGATATTACTCTATTTTGCAATTCAATTTTGTATTTTCTTAAATTCTCATTTCTATTGCTATTTTACCATGAGTTTGATGTTAATTGTTGTTGTAGCCATGAGATTCTCTTCTAGAACCATGGGCTAATCTCCAATTGCCTTGGATGTGGATGTTTTGATGGGTGTTTAGTGTAATTGTGAAATAATTGCATGATTAGCTTAGGATTTGGGTGAATATGTTTCTAGAGTTGTAGTTTGTTTGATTCATTTGATTGATCAACCCTATTAGCAAGCATTTTCGATTATGTTAATTGCAACGAGAGTTGGGTTTGCATGATTGGGGTGTGAGTGTGAGCTTTGGTCAATTGAATAGAAGTTAAGTAGTAATTAGCTTAATTGAGAGAGGGTTAATTGCTAGGCCGACAACTTTAGACACTAAACGAATAGAGGTCGTCTAGGAGTTTGGTGAGAGGGCGTTTTATGAATATTAGTAACCGTGTTGAAAGTATTCATAAAACACTATCTTATGCGCTTATGGTATTTGGTTAGATCCTATAATTGCTAATCAATGCACGTTGTTAACCTATGCCTTTCGAGGGTGTTTGCACACATATGTGATAGCCTTTAGCTTAAATCCGAATCCATAGCTAATTCATGTAATTAGTTCACTAGTCCATTAATGAGATTATTCCCTAATAGAGTCATTTCTATAGAGTCTTAAGCAAGTAAAACCTACAACTTTTAAAATTCTCTAATAGGGTCAAATTAGTGTAAAAAAACCTTAAATACCCTTAATATTCATATTCCTCCTTAATTTATATATTTGAACATTTAATTCGAATTTTAAATTCATAATTAATTGTAGCCCATTAATTCCCCAATTATAGGGCATATTCAAAAAAATATTGACTTTCCCAAAATCGAATCTTGAAATTTCATTCCAGCAAATCTCTCAATGCAGAAATCAAAATAGGAGGTTTCTATCAATTTTGTTCAATTGTTCATATCATCAAATTCATTTCAGCAAACCGTTCATCCGTAAGTATCTACCATTTTAAAGTCCATCGTCTCTGTTTAATTGTTCAGTCCAGGTCAAATCCTCACTTTCCTAATCTCGAAACATAAATTTCATTGTAGGAAGAAATCAAATTAGGGCGTTCAATGAATAAAGCAAATTAGGAAATTTATACAATTTTTTTTTGAATTGTTCTTATCGTCTCACTTATTCCAACAAATCGATCATCGGTAAGTATCCTTTATTTTAAATCTATCCGTCTCCGTTGAATCGTTCAGCATATATTATTTTAAATTGTGCTGATCGTTAACACTCTTATGATCCAAAACGTCTAGATTAGATTTTCTTATGTATATATACTGATTAATTGTTTGTTAAATACACAGGCTGTCATATCGTGAAGTATTGAAATGGATTATAGTGTATTCGATGTTGGGAATAAAATGAGATATGTTTTGATTAAACACCAAAACCCCTGAGACATGCCTAAATCAAGATAATTGTGTTCAAAGAGTGTTAGAACACATAGCATAAGGCTAGAAGAGAAGCTGATATGTTAGGCAGCTCTTAGATGATTTAGATGCACATTGTGAGGGGGAACCTATGCTTTGAAGATGATCAAGATCAAGTCCCCTCAAGGCTCAAAATCTGGAACAAACACTAAGGCCAAGCATACTCTATTGAAATCCAAATGCCTTGATCAGGAGAGTTGTCCAGAGAAGTTGTCTCTATGCAAGAACAAGGTTGCAAAACTCAAAAGGACAAGTTTACTCAAATGCACTGATCAGGAGAGTTGTACAGAGAGGTTAACTCTGTGCTAAAACAAAAGCTCTGAAGCTCAAAGGCCAAGTATGCAAATCAGGAGAGTTGTCCCAGAAGAGTTGTCTCAGCAAAAGTGAACCAGAACAAATGTTCTAATGCTTGAAGGTCAACTATGCTGAAGAGAAGAAGACAACTACACCCTAAAAAGACTTCACTATATCATGCTGAGATCAATTCCAAGTGAAGCAAAGGGAAAGAGCTAAGTTATCTGAAGAAGAGCAAGCCAACCATGCGAATAAGAAAAGTCTGTTGATAGTGATAAGCAGAGTTGTCCATTTGATAAGGAATGTTGTCCTATCATTGGATCAACCTTCAGAAGACATGTCCAAGTCTTAACAAGAAGTCAAACATTGGGAAAGGTGCTGCAGAAAGAAGACAAAGTCTTACAAGCCGTTTATTACCCAATTAAGGACATGTCACTATCAAGAATCTGTCTTCCAGTTTGAAGAACTCAAGGAAGACATTTATAGCAATTTGGGGCTGCCTCTCCAACGGGAAAATCCTCCAATTTGCCTATAAATACAGAAGTGTTAAGACCATTTGAAGTACCTCAACCTTGACAAGAATATCCAACTATCCTATAAGTCAAAGTGCTTTCAAAGCTTTCAAAGAGACTATCTTAGTCTTCAAACACTTCTTCTAAGCTGAACTCACTGTATATCCATACAAAGCTTAGAGAGATATCCTATCCTTATACACTGACCTTCATTGTAAAGGATATCTCATTAGTTGGAACCTTACTTCAACCCTTACCCCTTTCAAGTGAGAAAGTGAGAAGGTTGTAGTAGTAGAAGTGGTAGGAGCTGACTGTTGAGAGAAGAACAGTTCAGTTATGAGTTGAGAAGAGGGTACTAGGACTCTAGACATCCTAGGGATCAATTCACCAAGGAGTGGTGTTATTGATTAAGTGCACCTTGGCACTATAAAACAAGTTAATTCCAAGAGTGACGGAATTATCCTGTTAAATCAGGGAAAGTGGATGTAGGAGCTTGAGTCTCTGAACCACTATAAACCTCTTGTGTTGATTTACTTTACAAGTACTTACATTCATTCAACACTGCACACAAAACTGATCTTTCAAAAGATACATATTCAAAGACTGTGCAAAAACTGTATTGGACAAGTTCCCTGAAACTAAACTGGATTTTATTGAATTGACAAAGTAATTTCAGAAACTAAAGGAGTCTAAACTTAAAGGGCCAACCACTATTCCGCACATACAACTCCCCTAGATAGTTATTCAACTCAGTACTCAGGAGTACTTAGTAGTTTGATTATCTTAGAAGAGTTAATCATCTTCAGCAGAGTTGTCCAAGACAACCTTGCTGAGCTCTGGTTTGATCATAAGTTGGAAAGAATTGAATACAAGTGTATTCCCCCCCCATACACTTGTTATATACTCCTTTCAGGACCAACAAGTGGTATCAGAGCAGGGGTTCAAAGACCACTGCTTCTGAAAATCCATCTTGATTTTCAAATTCACACATTTGTGTGGTCACTGAGCTGATCTCTATCTGAAATCTATCACCTGTTGACTAACTGTTTATTCTTGAGATATGACCAACAACAATGCTGTTCCTCCACCTGCTGTTCAAGGATTGGACAACATGGCCACAAATCCAGTCAACCACATCTCACATCATAAACTGCTCATGTTTTCAATAGACAATTATGACTTCTGGAAAATTAGAATGAGAGCTCATCTTGCTTCCCTTCATACTGATACTTTGAGAGTAATCACAAGAGGTCCTTTTGTGTTTACTCAAACTAACCCCAGGGTGACAGATGAGCAAAGAGCTGATGTAAGGGAACTGATTCCCAAAGATGAAGATGACTTCACTGCTGATGAAAAGAGGAAAGATAATCTGAATTATCTTGCCATGAACACTCTCTATCAAACAATTCCAGATGCAATAATGGGTAGAGTCTACCACTGCACCACAACCAAAGAAATTTGGGATACTCTTGCTGAGATGTGTGAGGGTACAGAAAAGATCAAGGAGAACAAGCTCCAAGTTGCTGTGCAAAAGTTTGAGCAATTCTCAATGGAAGATGATGAATCCATTGACAAATTTGCTGGTAGATTCACTGATGTGATGAATGAAATCAACTCCTTGGGCAAGGTGTACTCCAGGAGAGAAGTTGGATTGAAGATTTTGAGAAGTCTCACTCAAAAGTGGGATGTCTATGCTGTGATGATGCAGAATACCAAGGATCTCTCCTCCATGCCCATGCAACAAATCTTCTCAGAACTCAAAGCCTATGAGTTTGACCTCAATAGAAGAAAACCTGTTGAGGAACCTTCAAATCCTACCAAGGGAGTGGCATTCAAAGCCAAAGTTGCTGAACCTGAAATGCAACCCACTCCCAGATCATCAAAGTCAGTATCAAAGACTGAAATGAAGGAGGAACTAGCCTTGATGGCTAGAAGGTTTGACAAGCTCAACACAAGGTTTGGTAGATACAAGAAATTCTACCAAGACAACAAATTCAGGAGAAGGTACAACTCCCCTGAAGATCAGGCCAAGGACAAAAAGCCTGAAGAGAAAAGATCAGAGGACAAGTACTCTGATAGGAGAAGGTCCAGTAAAGCTGACCCCTCATCATCAAAAGGAAGAGATGAATCCAAGAAGGATGATGATGAAGACCTATGCTACAATTGCAAGAAGAAAGGGCACTTCCAGTATGACTGCCCTGAATTGAGCTATAAAGAGAGAAGAGAGAGGCAGGCTAAAAGAGACAGAAAGTTCACCAATAGAAAAGCCATGATGGCTGTTGAAGAATCTGATAGTGCTGAAAGCTTCAACTCTTCTGATGGACTGTTCTCAAACAGTGATGATGATGATGATGTGTGCAACATGGCTCTTGAGGATGATGAGGTATCCTCCACTTCTAGCTCACCATCATTCTTATCACAGAACACTAGTGAAGTCAACTTGAAACTTTCCTTTGGGAAGTTGATGGAAGATTTCACTAGATTACAAGAATTTCATGATAATTGTGTGAGAGAAAATGAAAGATTGGCTATTGAACTTGCCAAAAACTCTGAGATAGCTGTTGATGTCAAATCTACTGAGTTGTACCAACAAGTCTTGAGAGAGCTTAAGGAAGCAAATCTCAGGATAGTTGACCAACAAAAGGAGATTGATGATCAACTACTCTCTTAGAAAAGAAGAGATTTTGAACTGAAAAT
The DNA here is from genome assembly GCA_963675135.1 of Galeopsis tetrahit. NCBI lineage: Eukaryota > Viridiplantae > Streptophyta > Magnoliopsida > Lamiales > Lamiaceae > Galeopsis > Galeopsis tetrahit. Next base: position 41,578,975 of record OY776122.1, read on the forward strand.
TCTAAATGCCAAGTTTGAAAACCTCTCACATGAATATGATATTCTTAAATCAAGTGAAGAGAGCCTTAAATTAAAGATGTCTGCTTTGAACAAATCCTCTAGAGCAATAGAGGAAATTCAGAGTTATCAAAGACCTATGACTCAAAGAAGTGGATTAGGTTTTGATCCATTTGAATCTTCACCTTGTCTTAGTGTTGCCTCTACAAGTAACACTAAGAAAATCTTTGTTAAATCAGTGGCACAACAAGCTGAAAATAAAATAAGTCAGCCACTGAACAAAGGAAAGTGCAAATTAAATGAAATGCCTACTCAAGTGCCTCAGGAGACTAGGCCCAAACCCTTGGAAAAGGTCAAGGCTCCTGAACATAAGAGGAATGTTGGTCAGCAGAGTAGACCCAATGGAAGGGCAACTCTCCTGAACAATGTTCAGAGGAGTTATCCAAGGTATAATCAGCCAAGGCCAACTCTACTGAGAAAGCCCCAGCTGATTAGACCTAAGGACAACTATCCTCAAAGGCAGAATAAAATGAGACAACCAAAACCCTTCATGCCAAAGGGTAATGGTCATAAAAATGCCTTTCCTCAAAGATTTCATCAAGCTACACAAAGAACTCATAAGTTCAGGAGAATTGACAACTCCCCTGAAACTTACAGAGTTAACACATTCACACATACTTTCCCCAAGGCATTTAAGGGAAAGATAGTGTATGTTGATGCACAAGGAAAACAACTTAGCCACCTTGAATCAATCAGGGTGATTAGGCAAGTTTGGGTTCCTAAAGGGACAGCTAACCTCTCAGGACCCAAAACTCAAAGGCTACCTAAACCTATCTAATTGCAGGTACCAATGGGCCACAAGAAGAGGAGTATGAGCAAAAAGACAACATGGTACCTTGACAGTGGATGCTCAAGGCACATGACTGGAAACAAGGAACTCCTCACTGATTTTATTGAAAAAGAAGGCCCAAATGTCACTTTTGGAGACAGCTCACAAGCAATAACTAAAGGTTATGGTACTTTGATGATTGGTAACATCAAAGTAACCAATGTATCTCATATAGCTGGTCTCAAATATAACCTCCTAAGTATCAGTCAATTCTGTGATAAAGATTTCAATGTTGAGTTCTCAATTGGAAAATGTTTAATTAAAGATAAAACTCAACAAATTCTATTGACTGGAACTAGGAAAGGAAATGTGTATTTTGCAGACTGGGACAAATCTACTGATGCTGCATGTTTCATTGCTAAGAGCACTAGTGAACAAAGCTGGTTATGGCATAAGAGGCTAAACCATATAAACTTCAAATCAATGAACAAACTTGCTAGAAATACATTAGTTAAAGGACTACCTAATGAGGTTTTCATTAAAGAACATGTGTGTAAGCCATGTCAAGAAGGAAAACAGATTAAAGCCTCATTCAAAGGAAAACCAGTCATCTCTACTGAATGGGTACTTGAACTTCTACATATGGATCTTTTTGGACCAATCACCCCTTCAAGCATAAATGGTAGAAAATACACATTGGTTGTAGTAGATGATTTCTCTAGGTTCACATGGGTAGTATTTCTCCTTAATAAGAAGAAACACAAGTCAAACTACCTGAACTTCTTAAGAGACTGTCAAATGAGAAAAGCCTTAGCATTATCAAGATAAGATCTGATAAAGGCACTGAGTTCATAAATTCATACATCAATGAGTATTGCACAACTAATGGAATAGCTCATGAAACCTCAGCAGCTAGAACTCCTCAGCAAAATGGAGTTGCAGAAAGAAGGAATATAACCTTAAAAGAAGCTGCTAGAACCTTAATTGCTGATTCAAAATTACCTAAGAGGTTTTGGGATGAAGCTATAAACACTGCATGCCATACTCAAAATAGATGCTTGATTACTAAGGGGCAAGGCAAAACCCCTTATGAACTCTGGAAAGGAAGAATGCCTAAAGTGTCATACTTTCACATTTTTGGTTGTAAATGTTTCATACACAATAATGGGAAAGAACAGTTGAAAGCCTTTGATAGCAAAGCTGATGAGGGAGTATTCCTTGGATACTCTCAAGTCAGTAGAGCTTTCAGAGTCTACAACAAGAAAACCCTTATTGTGGAAGAAACACCTCATGTTGTGTTTGATGAATCTATTCATGAGTCCAGGAATGAAAACTTGGAACCTGAAGAAATCACACAGAGGACAACCAGACTGAGCCTAAAAGACAAAGACACTCAATTCATAGATGTTGTCCAAGCCAAACTACCTGAAAATACTATATTGGACAACAATCCTGAAGGCAACATTCCTGAGACAAACCCTACTGATGAAAATGGTGAACTGAATGACCCAATCCCAGTTCACATCCAGGTAACAACTACCAATGAAGAAGCAGTTCCTGCTGAGGTAGTTAATGGGTCAAATGATCAAGGGGGAACTCAAAATGTTGAAAATGCCAATGTCCGTGACATTGAGGACAACACCCCTGATTATGATCCTGAATTAGATCCTGCATTCAATTATCCTGAATTCTATAACACTGGTGACTCAACTTTAGTAGAGGACAACTCTACTGAAGGGATCAGAAAAAGAAGGACTTGGTTGTATGACCATCCTACTAATCTGATACTTGGTGACCCAAGTATAGGAGTCAAAACCAGAAGTTTTCATGGTGAAAGTGCTATGTTCTGTTGGTTCTTGTCAGAACAGGAACCAAAAGACATTGATGAAGCACTTCAGGATGCAAACTGGATCACAGCCATGCAGGAAGAGCTCAATCAATTCACCAGAAATGAAGTATGGGAGCTGGTGGATAGACCTTCACATCAAGATGTTATTGGAACCAAGTGGGTGTTCAAGAACAAAAAGAATGAGAATGATGTGATTGTCAGAAACAAAGCAAGACTAGTGGCAAAAGGTTACTGCCAGCATGAAGGCATTCACTATGATGAGACCTTTGCACCTGTGGCAAGGCTAGAAGCAATAAGGCTCTTCCTAGCCTATGCAGCCCACAAGAGGTTCAAAGTATACCAGATGGATGTCAAGAGTGCCTTTCTGAATGGAGTCTTGAAAGAAGAAGTCTATGTGGAGCAACCACCAGGTTTTGAGGTTGGAAACCAAGTATACAGACTGAAGAAAGCTCTATATGGACTCAAGCAAGCCCCTAGGGCTTGGTATGACACACTATCACAATTCCTCTTGGATCATGGATTCACCAAGGGAACTGTGGACAGAACTCTCTTCAGAATCTCTGAAGGAGAGGACATCTTGCTTGTCCAAATTTATGTAGATGACATAATTTTTGGATCCCCTAATGAGAAACTGTGTGAAAAGTTCTCCAAGCTCATGCAAAGCAAGTTTGAGATGTCCATGATGGGGTTGATGAACTTCTTTTTGGATCTACAAGTCAAACAATCAAAAGAAGGAATCTTCATCAACCAAGCCAAGTACACCAGAGAAATGATCAAAAAGTTTGGGTGTACATCAAACAAGCCAGTAAGGATCCCAATGAACACAAATTGGAAGATGGATCCTGATGAGAGTGGTGTTCCAACCAACTCCACTGAGTATAGATGAATAATTGGTTCACTCCTCTATCTCACTGCAAGCAGACCTGACATCACCTTTGCAGTAGGTGTTTGTGCAAGGTTTCAAGCAAATCCTAAGAAAAGCCACCTTGAGGCTGCAAAAAGGATCTTGAGGTATCTCAAAGGCACTGAAAATCTAGGCCTTTGGTACCCTGCTGATGACAATATTGAGTTAACTGGCTACTCAGATGCTGACTATGGAGGATGCAGAATTGACAGAAAGTCCACTTCAGGGACTTGTCAATTCTTAGGCAACAAACTCATATCTTGGTTTTCCAAGAAGCAAAACACAGTGGCTACCTCCACCACTGAAGCTGAATATGTTGCTGCTGGAAGTTGTTGTGCTCAAATCCTTTGGCTGAGACAACAACTCAAAGACTACAAAGTCAACTCTACTGAAGTGCCAATATTTTGTGATAACAACAGTGCAATTGCAATATCACAAAATCCTGTATTGCACACAAGATGCAAACATGTGGACATCAAGCATCACTTCATTAGAGATCATGTGGAGAAGAAGGATATCAAGTTGGTAAAGATCCACACAGACCATCAAAAAGCTGATATATTGACAAAGCCACTTGCAGAGGCAAGATTTCTGGAACTATCAGCAGATTTGGGTCTACTTGATCCAGGGAAATTGGACAATTGAGTCCAAAGGAGTTCATTCATTAAGGGGGAACAAATTTCAAAGATCAGCAGAATTGGTCAAGACTGCTGAAATTCAGAAAGATGACCTAAGTAATTCAGGACACTTGTCCATTGAATTTCAGGACAGTTGTCCACATCTTTTCAGGACACTTGTCCTAGTGGGGTCAGATAAGTTGTCATAGCTATCAAACCAAATCTTGGTCTGATAAGCACCTATTTTGGGTAATCATTGCCTATTTCAAAATATGTCCCATTCCAATTACATATATCATCTTTTTTGGGATTTAATTCCCACCCAAAAGGTCACTTTCCATGCATTAAATGCCAAGATTTATCTCTTGTTTGCATTAAACTTTTTGGGACATGATCTATCTCGAAAATCCCCCAGCCTTAAACAAACATTAAAACTCCACCCACATTTTGAACAAAACAGTTTTTCACTGTTACATTGATTTTTGACCATTGGATCAAAATTGGACAACTCCCCTGAAGACAATCCTAGCCGTCCATTTTGATTTCCATTTTTGTTCACCTTTGAATTGCATCAAGACTTCACCAACTCATTGACAAACATTCTTTTTAGAATATTCACAAGTCTTAAGACCCCCACAAACATTTCCTCCCCAAGTATTCGAAACCCTAGCTCAATTTTTTCAAACACTCTCAATCTCTGTCAAATTTTCCTTCTGTAAATCTTCAATGGCTCCCAAAATTAGACCAGAGATGATCATTGATTTCTTCAACAAGGCTCTAGACCTTGATTTTGGATACTTGAGCAACAAAAATAGTCTTCACTTTGAACCCATAGTATCCTTTGAAAGTGAAGATCCTGAGATCACACCAACCCTGAGATGGTTGAGGAGAGCTGGATTGCAAAAGTTCATGGAGGAAAGACCAAGTTCTTGTTTGGAAAGCTACATGGCTGAGTTATTTGCCTTTCTCAAGTGGAGAGGTAAGCCTGAAGATGGTGAAATCTCTACAAGGCTTTCTTATGTAGCAGAGGGAGAGGAGGAAGAGAAATTTCATAGAGTGAAATTCTCTTCAGAAGATCTTGAAGGAGCTTTTGGATTGCCTTCTGAGGGAAGGAATCCTGAACTTTATGGTGCTGATCATGAAGATGAGATAGCACAAGAATGGCTTCTGGTTCCAGGTCCCATCTCTTCAACACAAAATAAGAAGACTCTCAAGCCAAAATTTCTCAATCTATTTGAGGTAATCACTAAGAGTCTTATGAGCAATACTGGAAGTTTGGAGCAGGTCAGCCATCCATGAATCAGAATTATGGCTGCAACTATTGATGCTAGTGACAAAGGCATCAAATTTGATTGGAGGACCTTCATCATGTCTGAGATGATGAAGGAAAAGGCAAAATTTAAGGTGAGAGCTCACAACAAGGTTGTGCTAGAAGGGAAACTCAAGTATTGCACCAGGGCAAGCTTGTTGATTGAAAGATTTTCCCACTACTCTCAAATGCAAACATTTGCAAAGCCCCTCCCAGCCCAAAAGATTCTGTTTAGAAAGCTCAGCAAGAAAACTGAGCAAAGAAGGATGCAAATGGCCAAACTTGCTGAAGAAAAGGTTGAGGAGAAGCCTAAGATGAAGAAAAGAACTAAGGCCAGGGCTGTCAAAACAAGGAAAATGTCTCAAATATCTTCAAGAGAAGCTTCAGGAGCATCAGCTGAAGTTGATGAAGTGGCAGAAGAGGGAGTAAGTGTGCCTTCTGACCACTCAGAGGAGTTGAGATTGAAGTACAATGAGACTAGACAAAAGTCTAGAGGAGATAAGAGGATCAGGGAAGTTGTCCCTGAAAAGGATGGTGAAGGCAGTGGGAGCAGTAGGGCCAGCAAGAGAAGGGCCAAGCCTACTGATAAAGTATTGGAGCTTCAGGAAGAAAGGTCCCTCCAATTGGCTCTAAGAGAGAGCAGAGCTGAAAGCAGGACCAAATCAAAGTTAAGGACCAACTCATCTGGTTCTGGAACTCCAGAATCCAAGGTCCCTAAAGGTCAACCAATAGAGGCCAACATCCCTGAAATTCAGAATCCTGAACCCAACTCCCCTGAAACCCATATTACCCCTCCCAACCAACCCATCACCCCTGTAAATCTCACCAAGAGATATTCTCCAGAAGGGAATGTGCAAAGAAGTGGGATAGATGTGCTAGCAGATATAGCAGTAGATGAGACAAGACTGCAATCTCCCCTTGACTCATCCATGCTCAACTACTCAAAGCTCTTAGAAGCTGCACTCTTTGAACCAACCCCCTTGAGCAAAGCCCCTTCAGATTCATTGCTCTCTAAAGCAACTGAAGTACCTTCATTTGAGCCTAATCCTTCTGAAGCCAACCCTCCTGAACTTAACTTGCCTGAAGCTGCATTTGTTGAAACCACAGCCCACTCCCCTATAGCCCAAAGTTCTCCATCTAGTGAGAATGAGGAGGAGTATACTTATGAAAGTATGCTCAGAGGAGGATCCAAAGCCACTGTGGACAACTTATACCCACAGCTTGCTGAATTTCCCAGAATTCAGAAAATGTTCCATGAATTGAGTATGCTAGTGGATGTCAAGGACAAAACATTGATGGAGATCTCTCAGGTCATCCAAGATAAGGGTGCTAATTGGTGGCAAGTGGAGGAGAGTAGACTGCTACACTTTGCTGGTGTGCTGAAGACAAGATTCCTCACTGATGAGGAAGTTTTTGCAAAGTTAGTAGATGATAAAATCATTGAGGAGCAAGAGAGAAAAGCTAAGGGCATCAAACACCCTGATAGCAGCTCAGATGATGATGATGATTCCCCTGATGATCCCTCAAACCCTTCAAACCCCAACCCTCCTGAAACCCCTCAAGCCAACCTCCCTGAACCCTCTCAACCCAAGTCTTCTGTAGCAGACAGACTTTCAAACCCTCCTAGAACCTATCATAGGAAAGGCTCTGTATCATCAGAGGTGTTGACCAAGGGTGGTAACACAACCAAAGACACATCTGCCAATGAAGGTTCTTCTGAACCCAAGGCACAACCTAAAGATGTTGAGGTTCCTATGCTAGAGGCTGGTTTGATTAAGGCCTATTCAGTGTCAGAAGAGTTGGACACTGATCAGACCTTAATCATTCAGGATGACTCAGTGGCTGCTGACATAAGCACTGTGATCTCCTCACAACTGCCATCTTTGAACCTTGTTGAAGGTGAAGATGTTGCAGGTTTAGGAGAAGGGGTTGAAAAGGAAAATAGAATTGAAAAATCAGAGGGAGTTATGGATGAAAGAGAGGTAGTCATAACTAAGATTGTGAGTGTACCACCATATAAGGTGGAATAAGTGAGGAAGGACAGGTTATTCTTGAAGTCAAATCTGAACTTCAAGAATCCCTTGATGAAAGGAGGCCTGATTCCTTGGGTGAGAACATCTTAAATGAAGGGAGAAAAGAAAGAGTTGAAAATGAGAAGAAGACTGTTGATGTATCAGAGTCTTATACAAAAGAAATTGAGGGTGATGAGTGTTTATTCCCTAACCTGTTTGATTTGTCTAACATTGCAGGTATTTCTCTTGACCAAATCTTTGCAGATGAGTTCTTGACAGATGCCCCTATCCAAGTAGATACAGGCTCAGCACAAGCCTTACTTGGAATGCAATCTGAGAAATTGGACTCCTTGGCTCATCAAGTCCAATCTGCTCATGCTGAAACTTCAGGAGCACTGAATGAGCAAGGAAGAACTCTAGCATCTGTGGAAATGAGATTAACTGGCTCTGAAGATGTAGTACTCCCTACATTGGAAGCAAGGATAAGTGGAGTGGAAACTGGTCTCCAAACCATTTCCACTGAAGTGCAAAAAGCCAAATCCACCATGGAATCCATCTCAGAAGAGGTCAAGAAGGAACAAAAGCTGCTGAGAGACAATCATAATGCCAATGTCAAAGCTCTCAGACTAACTGTTAAGCAAGCTCTTGGAAAGAAGACTGCATTACAAAAGAAAAGAGCTGAAGAACAAAGGTTTGCTATGGTGAAAGCAGCCTCTGAAAAATTTTCCCAAGAGGTGATGGCCAACATTGCTGAAGGAGCAGTGGCCAACCTCACTGAGCTCCTTAAAGCCCAACTTGATGCATCCCTGAAAGCAACCTTGGAGGAGGTTGTTCAACAAAAGATGAAGCCTGTTCTAGCTTTTCTTAGCTTGAGCAGTGATAAGATGCAAAATATACATGATGAAAATGTATATCTGTTGGAGGAAATGAAGTCTCTAAACCAGGCCCAATCCCTAATGGCCACAACAATAAGTGAGCTAAAACCCCAGTGCTTTGATGCTGCCAAAAAGGGGGAAAGGGAAAGAGCTAGAGCAAAAGGTGCCTTGGTGATTGGAAGCTCAGACAAGGGAAAAGACAAAGCTGCTGAAGAAAAAGGAAAAGAACCAGCAGTGCTGAACTTAGAAGAATTGGATGAACAAGAACAACTAGCACTTGCCTTGAAGAACTCAATGGCCTCAGCACAAGAAGAAAGAATGAGGTTACAGCAGAGACCAGGTGGTGAGGTGTCTGGTTTGGACAAAGATGTTGAAGGTGTCCAAACTAGAGGAAAGATCAAGAGGGCAAAGGGACAGAAAAGACAAGCTGAGACATTTACTGACTTTCCTAATAGCCTTGATCTTCCACCTGAATTCAGAATTGATGATGATGAGCCTACATCAAAGAAGGCCAAAGCTGCTGAAGAGCCCAAAACTGCTTAAAAAGACAAGTCTTCTGAAATGGTCAACATTGCTGAAGGTGCCAAAGCTACTGAAGATGTGGAAGCTTTATATGAAGAAGGCTTTGGACCTGGACCAAAGAAGATAAAGATTGTGGTACTCAATGATCCATCAAAATTGTTTCATGAAGGGTATGGCAAAGACCCTGAAACACAACAGAAACTGGCCATGATGAGGGCCCAAGAGAAAATGGATTTGATGGATGAAGCACAAAGAGCAAGAGATAAGAGAAGAGCAAACTTTCAGAAACCAAGAAGAAGGAGAGCAACTTACAGCAAGATGAAGCCTCAGCTTCTAGTCCCAATGGACACCAAATATCCACACTTGGATAAATGGGTGCCAATTCAGCTGAATGATACATGGGAAGAGGCTAAAAGGGAGTTTGTCTATGACTACTATGTCATTGACAGATGGAATGGAGGAGATGCCAACTCTTCATTTGCTGAGTTCATGATATAATACTACAGAGAGTTGTATCAACAATTACTTGCAGCTGCTGATATTGCAAGAATTGAACTCAATGCTCCCAAGCCTATCACTTACATGCCTCCAAAGCTTGATGGATGGATTGACCAAACAAGGATCCTGAGGGAGTTCACAGAGATTCTTAAGCTGAACAAAATGACCCTTGGACCCAAAGAAACCAACCAGGAAGCCATGGAACTCAAAAAGAGAGTGTGGGCACAATATGGGATGGTGCCACCTAAAGAAGATGATCTCTGAAATGGCTAAGTCTTCCTGACTCTTATATGCTGAAATGGATGAATACTTAAGTTGGTTACTAACTTGTGTTTTGGTCAACTATTCTGAAGATGCTCAAGCTGCTGATATGATGTGCTCTAAATGCCTAAATGATGAATGTTCTAAGAGTATATCATACTTTTGTAATAAATGTGTGCTTAATTGTAATATCTCTCATGCTCTGATATGTTTTTGTTCAAACTATCAACATGCTGTAATGATTCTCATTTTAATGATAGTTGAACATATTTTGAATCAAGAAACACAGATCTCTCTATGCCTATTCTTGAAACCTATTTGAAGCATGAATGGTGAGTACACTAACACATTTTCTTTCAGGGAAACTGACCTCAGTCATGACTTCTGAAGATAAATGTAATAGGTGTAGTCAAGTCACTTCTGCATAAAATGTATAGGTTTTGGCATCATCAAAAAGGGGGAAATTGTTGGGAATAAAATCAGTTATGTTTTGATTAAACACCAAAACCCCTGAGACATGCCTAAATCAAGATAATTGTGTTCAAAGAGTGTTAGAACACATAGCATAAGGCTAGAAGAGAAGCTGATATGTTAGGCAGCTCTTAGATGATTTAGATGCACATTGTGAGGGGGAACCTATGCTTTGAAGATGATCAAGATCAAGTCCCCTCAAGGCTCAAAATCTGGAACAAACACTAAGGCCAAGCATACTCTATTGAAATCCAAATGCCTTGATCAGATGAGTTGTCCAGAGAAGTTGTCTCTATGCAAGAACAAGGTTGCAAAACTCAAAATGACAAGTTTACTCAAATGCACTGATCAGGAGAGTTGTCCAGAGAGGTTAACTCTGTGCTAAAACAAAAGCTCTGAAGCTCAAAGGCCAAGTATGCAAATCAGGAGAGTTGTCCCAGAAGAGTTGTCTCAGCAAAAGTGAACCAGAACAAATGTTCTAATGCTTGAAGGTCAACTATGCTGAAGAGAAGAAGACAACTACACCCTAAAAAGACTTCACTATATCATGCTGAGATCAATTCCAAGTGAAGCAAAGGGAAAGAGCTAAGTTATCTGAAGAAGAGCAAGCCAACCATGCTGATAAGCAAAGTCTGCTGATAGTGATAAGCAGAGTTGTCCATTTGATAAGGAATGTTGTCCTATCATTGGATCAACCTTCAGAAGACATGTCCAAGTCTTAACAAGAAGTCAAACATTGGGAAAGGTGCTGCAGAAAGAAGACAAAGTCTTACAAGCCGTTTATTACCCAATTAAGGACATGCCACTATCAAGAATCTGTCTTCCAGTTTGAAGAACTAAAGGAAGACATTTATAGCAATTTGGGGCTGCCTCTCCAACGGGTAAATCCTCCAATTTGTCTATAAATACAGAAGTGTGAAGACCATTTGAAGTACCTCAACCTTGACAAGAATATCCAACTATCCTATAAGTCAAAGTGCTTTCAAAGCTTTCAAAGAGACTATCTTAGTCTTCAAACACTTCTTCTAAGCTGAACTCACTGTATATCCATACAAAGCTTAGAGAGATATCCTATCCTTATACACTGACCTTCATTGTAAAGGATATCTCATTAGTTGGAACCTTACTTCAACCCTTACCCCTTTCAAGTGAGAAAGTGAGAAGGTTGTAGTAGTAGAAGTGGTAGGAGCTGACTGTTGAGAGAAGAACAGTTCAGTTCTGAGTTGAGAAGAGGGTACTAGGACTCTAGACATCCTAGGGATCAATTCACCAAGGAGTGGTGTTATTGATTAAGTGCACCTTGGCACTATAAAACAAGTTAATTCCAAGAGTGAAGGAATTATCCTGTTAAATCAGGGAAAGTGGATGTAGGAGCTTGAGTCTCTGAACCACTATAAACCTCTTGTGTTGATTTGCTTTACAAGTACTTACATTCATTCAACACTGCACACAAAACTGATCTTTCAAAAGATACATATTCAAAGACTGTGCAAAAACTGTATTGGACAAGTTCCCTGAAACTAAACTGGATTGTATTGAATTGACAAAGTAATTTCAGAAACTAAAGGAGTCTAAACTTAAAGGGCCAACCACTATTCCGCACATACAACTCCCCTAGATAGTTATTCAACTCAGTACTCAGGAGTACTTAGTAGTTTGATTATCTTAGAAGAGTTAATCATCTTCAGCATAGTTGTCCAAGACAACCTTGCTGAGCTCTGGTTTGATCATAAGTTGGAAAGAATTGAATACAAGTGTATTCCCCCCCCCATACACTTGTTATATACTCCTTTCAGGACCAACATTCGACAAGGTTAATTTTAATGGAAAAATCAAGCTTATTCGAGTCAATGAGTCGACCTCCTTTGCAGATTTATTGGTTGAATTTGCAGGTATGTCAACCCTTATTTGTCCCGGTAGCATATCGATAACCTACTCTGTTTCTAGTCTCAACAACTTCTCAATAGAGTCTGATTCTGACATCAGTGGTAGTCTTTTTGTGTTTTAATTGTGTTATGAGTATTTTAGTTGTAATTTAATTCTGGATCATAAAATGCAGATTTTATACCTTTATTTTTTTAGTGATATTAACGTAATTTATTATGCATTCTCTACATCATAACACACCGCTTTAGGAATATGCATTTCACATATGCACATATGTAAAATGCATGTACCCCGTTTTTCGTGCATATTAATATGCATATCCATGTATGAACCTTTTTCTAAGCTTATAAACTCATAATTTTATTATGACCCATTTCTACATACCAAAATTCATTTCACTGTTCATATTAAACTTCATAATCTATTTTCATATATGTATGCATATTCAAATAACCGGGAACTGCATATGGCACGCTTATTTAGTCTTTTTGTGTTTTAATTGTGTTATGAGTATTTTGGTTGTAATTTAATTTTGGATCATAAAATACAGATTTTATACCTTTATTTATTTGGGAAAGTAATCCTTCAACTACACAAAGTCAGCTAATTAATTCGAATTGGCTTAATTTTAGGAACATTTGAATAATGGAAGGTGATATAATATCGCGTTTTACGAGGATATGCATTAATTCAAACGATTTGATGTAAATTTGTCTAATATTTATTAATTTCAAATAATTTAAATGGGTAAAGGGCAACTATGTCTTATTAAGTGCCAATTTGACTCTAATAGATAAAAAAACAATAACGTATTCCCAATTAGATAAAAGTCTTAGTGAAATGACTATAACAATAATTTACCCTTCATTAATTACTTACAAAACGAAAACATCCGAGACAATACCATTCTCTTGCACTTTCCAACGAAAGTTAGATAACTTGTTATTTCTTGTCACTATTTCTTATTAGGGGCAATAACAATATAGGTCATTTCACCTAGTGTTTTAACAAAAAAAAAACATTCTTCTATGTAATTACAGAAAAGATCATAATCATATACAATATTACGATTTTAACCTCCTAATGTAATTAGTTGTGTACATTTATTACTCAACTAAATCGTGGCCTATTTTAAATTTTTATAATCAATCATCGGTAATCGCGCTGAAATCTCATACAAACATACCATATTTCGAACACCTTCCATTATTGAAAATATCAAAACCCAAATTCCATCTTCTCTATTTTTCCACGCTGCACATTGATCGGAGGGTTTTCCACCGACTGCATCCCAACAAAATTCCACGATCTGCATCAAAGGTATGTCCTTATTCTAATGATTCTAGTGTATATTCCATGGATATTCAAGCTAAAAAACAGTGATTTTTTAAATGGATTTTTGATTTTTTCTGAAACTGTGCTGCATAATACCAGTTTTCCGAGTTGGGTGTGTACCGAGGAAAGTATGATTGTCGTAGTGAAAAAATACAATTTTGTTTACTATTTTTTCCGGGTTTTCGAATTTCATTTTGGTTGTGTTTATTCAAGACTGTAAATTTCTGCTTCATATACACTCACCATTTTTTGTTTTATGTTATTTTTTGGTAAGAATCTTTTATATTCAGGTATGACTAGGGACAAGGGGAAAGGAGTTCGAATAGAGGAAGAAGATAGGCCAAAAAAAGGCAAGAGGAATAGAAGTAGACCGATACGAGTGTCATTGAGGACTAACAGAGGTACTTCGAAAACATTTTGACTGATTACTGTTGAAATTACCAATTTAATCGCTTTTATCATAAAAAAATTCGCGTTTACAGTATAAATTGTTTAGTTTGGCCATGATATCACAGGGTTTCGATTAAATGTATATCTACGTAGAATCGGAGTCGATTTTGACTGAGGATCTGTTGAATATCCTGCATATAGCACCATAAACTTCTGCAAGTGCATGACTGGATTGCATTGTGTAGTAGTGGATTACATTGTGGTTAGGATATGCAGACACTGTCACATATATTCCTGTTATGGACAATGTAATCCTGTATGGTGTAGCTCATACAGAAAATGTATGTTTGTGTTGAAACTTATTAATATATGAAAAATCTAATTCACTGGATTTGATGTACATGATTTATATCTTTTTAAACGCTAATTGGCAGTTACGAGAGTAAAAGGCGAACGTTTAGATAAAATTGGAGTAAAACATAAAGGTCTGTTACTTTTATTATTAAGCATTTTTTGGTTATTAATGATGCAATGTATATTTATATTTTGACTGTATGCAGGGAAGCGTGTTTTGGGATATGTTGTTGTCCCGTCAGATTCTGGTAAAATTTATTTGCATAATAGTATTCTGTTGTTTTCATTTGGGTTATAATGCTAATATGTTTTAGTTCAATGATACAGATTTTGAAAGTGATTTCGAAACAAGTAAACAGAGTAGTGGTTATTCAGAAGAACATATTGAAGGTAATATTGAAATTAGTGATACTGGGGTTACTGGTTGTTTCCATTATGAGAGAGGGAGAAAGGATATGAAGCACAAGTGTCTAAGGGCCAAGAACAGATTTGGTTTATAAAGATTACTAGATTATATTTTATGCATTCTATATCTTATTTATGATTATATAATAGCTGAATTTTGTACTGAATTTTCCCATGGTTTGTTTTCTTCTAAACAGAAGGTGTACACATTGACAGAAAGCAGAGTTATTACAGATCGAACATTAGAACAACTTTTACTGAGTTGCAGCCTGTTAGGTTTACAGAAATGCATTTTAAGGAGTTGAGGAAAACTCCGTTCTATCTGCTATTAATTTCTTTTCTACGCAATGGAAGTGAAACGATTATTAACAGATGTATGAAAATAGAAGATGATATAAGAGACATTGTAAGAATGTTTGACGAAGAGTCAGAGTGCTTCATTGTTGGTTCAAAAGAGCTAAAAATTACAAGAGAAGATGCAGAACTGGTTTTTGGAATAGTATCAGGTGAGGAGAGTATAAGTTTGAGAGGCGATAATTACACCCATCCAGGTTTGATCAGAAGGTGTTTTAGGGAAGAACTTGTAATGAAACCACCAAACTTCCCTTTGTACAGGCCTGTTTTCCTAGCTAAGATAAAGGAAATCGTTGAATTAACAGATATTGAATATATACAGGATGTATGTAGACTTCTCTGTTGCTACGTCTTGGGTGGTATACTATGCCCTGTCAGGAGTGGGGCCTTATCTTGGTATATGACATCGTATTTGGAAGATTTCAATGGAATGTTCAATTTCGACTGGTCTACATACTTTGTTGTGAATTTGATTAATTCTTTAAAGAGAAGCAGGGATATGAAAGTTGGTGGATGTGCAATGCTTTTGCCTATAAGTAAAGTTAAACAAATATATTATTTTGTATTATACTTTATTTCTTAATGACGAGTGTTGATATTAATGTAATTTCAGTACTGGTTGTGCGAACACACATCGCTTGTTTACCCGGTGGACCGGAAGGCCTTTCCAAGGTTTTTAAAGTGGGATCTCAATGAGTTAAATGGGGCTATATTCAATGGACGGTTGCATAGATACACAAAGGTATATTAATCTATCAATTTATGAACGAATTTTATGGTTTTTTCTAAAAAGTAACTGTAAAAAAAGGCATAGGTGTGATAGTCAAACAACGTTGCAGGTGTACCCTGAACTATTGACTGCAGAATCGTGGGAGGTGGTTTAATATGACGAACTCGCTGCAGTGAGAGCGATTAAGATAGTCCACCGGTTGAGAGTAATGCAGTGAATATGACAGATGCTCCGGGGGATTCAAGTGGACCTGCAGCTGGACAAACAAACTCAGAGTCTGTTGGAAGGGGAAAAACAGTTGTTGATGAGTCATCTGTACGTAGGTTTGAAGTTGGTTCTTCATCAAAGGGTGATACTGCAAATATTGACAAGGGGCCTTCATTTGACCTGGGTTTTGATAGTTCAATGAGGGATGCTACTGAATTCCATGACACAGTTATGAAAGTTTGCAGTGATTTGAACAAGACTTTCTTGGACGGTGATAATACACAGGGTGGTTCTTTGCCAGATACTATAGGACAAAATGTGGAGTGGAATTTGAATGTTGATTCTGAAAGAACAGGTGAGAAGGATGTCGGTGGCTGTAGAAATGAGGTAGAGGATATGCGTCTTGAAATTAAATTATTGAAAGAACAATTGGAGAATGAACGTGTTCGTAATCAGCTAGAAAGAGCTCAGAAAACAGATATTATAAGTCACCTTGAATCTGAGATTGAGCTCCTGAGAAGAGAGGTAGAATTGGTTAGAGGACCAACCCCAACACAGCTGTTTGAAGATGAGACATTAATCAAAGAGATTGATGAAATTGAGAAGGAAGTGGTGGAGAGATTTTCTGCGGGGAAGTCTGTTTATGATCAATATTTGAAAATTGTTTCTAAGGAGGGATCTTGTGGGGGGAAGAATGAAGTTGAAGCAAATATGACAAATATTGGAGTAGGTAAAATGCATGAGAATGTGGAGGTTAATGGCGCTGTTATCGCATATGACATGGTTTTGGGTGATAGCGTTTCTAAGGGAAAGACAGCCTCGCCTAGTGATCATGTATTAGGTTCGAACTCAGTAGAAAATATTGAGCATAGATCAATTAGTGTGGCTTTTGGGAGTATTAGCACGCCATTGTCAAATATTGGAATCCCTGATGTGACATCCCCGACTGATGATAATGGGAACGCAGTGAAAAGACATCCTACAACAAAAATTAAGATTGAGAATGAAAAGAGTGATACACAATTCATTAGTTCGATGGCTGCGTGTGTGAAGGGCAGGACAAGGGCATTAAGCAGGAAACCAGTTCAGATGTCTCCACAGCCTCTTACTCAAGATCTGATGAAAGTCCATGAAATAGATGACAGTGATGGAGATGATGTAAAAGTTGATGCAGAAAAGAAGAACGTGAAACAGTCTGTGAAGAACCCTTTTGATAATCGTCTTGGAACAGTGACAAATTGTCCACGTGAATTGAAAGATGGAACTTATAAGAAGTTCATTGAACATGGAGACATGTAAATTTCGTCCCCAAGTTTCTATAACTTATGTAATTAACAATGTCTAATATTTTTTGCTTATTATCTACAACTAATGAAATTTTAAAAACGCAGTCACCTTGTTTACATTGGAAATGGTCCGCTGACGCATGTTACAGTTGGGATGCTAATCAGCTTGCTAAACAATCGATCTCTGGACAACGAGGTATAACTATAGTATATTATATTTTGCTCTGTATTAGAACTCGAAATGTGCTTAACAGATGTATTGCAATATGTATAATGTAATAGGTAATCGATGCTTGGTCGGAACTGATCCGTTTGAGGCTATTCCAGACATACCCTAGTGCTAGAAGGGTGACGACTTTTACGTCATCATGCTGGGTAATATATGACAAACTTGTTTATTTGGTATAAATTTAGATTTCATTGTATATTATATTAAAATGTGTATTATCGTCCAAATTGTTACATTTAAGGCTCTTATCCAAAAGCGGGAAATATCGAAGCAAAAGATATTTGGTGTGCTAATTGAACGTCCATTGGAAGATGCTGTCGATAAGGATTTTCTCCTATTTCCTGTTAATGTAACGGAGAGTGGAGCAAGAACACGCTCCAACGTCACAGGACATTGGACTTTGTTGAAGCTTGATATTAAGAAGAATCAATGGACATTTTTCAATTCATTTCGCCCTAGGACAGCAGGCTCCAATGATCAATATCTAAAAGATGCTATGCACGTGGTAAGACAATATTCTTTTATATTTATATAAGAAACATGAGAGCATTTTTTTTTTGTCCATAAAATTACACTAATTACTCAAAAAATAATGTATTGCAAGGTTAAATACGTTGATGCGAAGCTAAAGAACGTTTTGAGAAGAAGAGCACCAAATCACCCATTCCTAAAGCGATCATTGACCAAACCAATAGAATCAAATATTATGCAGCAGGTTGAAGGGTCCCTTGATTGTGGTGTAGTTGTATGCTCTTTGATTGAGTCTTTCCATAGAGGGGTGTATCCCAATTCTGCGTCGTTTGATGGAGGAAGAGCAAGTGAAATGCGTGTTCGAATTGTAGGGGCCTTTGAAGATCCGTTTCGATATGTTGCTGACTAAGCATTGGATTGTGATGTCTTTCTAAACACCTTTTCTTTTCCTTAAAACAATTTAACTATTTTGGTCTCCAGACTTTATGTTTTGATGTTCTTGATGACCATTAACTGCTTTTTTGTTATGATATTGTTTTGTAATACTAATGATGGATTATCGTTGAATTTATATTTTATTTTTGGTATATTTTATAATTGATTTACTTATTATATTTAAACTCGTCTGCATATTTAATAAATACAATATAGGAATGATATTGTTACATTGCCAATTATATATTCTATGATATATAATATCTAAGATTTGTAAAAAAAAAAAAAAGATACCAAAATAAATTATATACCCTTCTTATAATTTATTTATTTATGGAATATATTGACAATTATAAAGTTTATAAAGGAAAATTTTTTATACCTTATAATTTATGGTATAATTATAATTAAAGAAAATGATTTGTTAAATAGGAAATAACCAATAAACAACAAGATGAATGTAGGGTTTTGATTAGTGTGTTTCATATATATATAATCAGCCGCCTCCTCGCTTGTGCTTCAACAAAAAATGTCTCTGAGTATCACCAATAGAAAATGTTTCGTGTTACTGCAATAAGAATGCAGTGGTAGTTACGTCATGGAAGGGTTAAAACGTGGGAAGAAGATTCTTCGGTTGTGAGGCTTATCCGGTAAGAATACGTATCTTCTTAATAATTTTTTTTTTTATTAATTTACTACATTTTACAGAAATATATATATATATATATATATATATATTACCGGTTTATTGCAGGGATATGGTTATTGTAAATTTTTCCAGTGGATCGACAAACCTCTCTGCGAAAGAGGAAGGAATATTGTTCCAGGTTTGATAAAAAGACTAAACGAAGATCACGCAAAGATAACAGATTTGGAAAAAAAATTGGAGAGTTTTCATTTGACGAATCTTAAACTCACGGATGAAATTAGGGCGATGAAGGAAGTCAAATTGATGATTAGTGTACCAATTAAAAGTGGGTTTAAAATACTGCCTTGTGTTATACTGTTAATTGTTGTGTTCGTTGGTTGGATATTCAAGAAAACATGCTGTAATGTCGAAGACGACACGAACATTCCTTCGACATTGATGTTGCATTAATTTTATATAATGCTTGTAATTTTCTGGAATAGTTAAGTTATGTTACTCTTATTTTTTTTAAATAGTATGGTTTGTTTGATGTATGTTGATTAAATAATTTGAAATAGTGGTGTTTGTTGATAGAACGAATGACTGGTGTATGATGTTCGATCTACATATTACACAGCGTATGTGGTAATTACAACATTTATGCAACATTATTTGTCGATATGTAGGTTGTTTGTGTATCGATGCAGAAACAAATGCATTTGAGTATAGTATGTTGATTTTGTATCCAGATATGGTGTACGACTTGCATTTGAACACTTGCATATGTTGACATATAACACACCAAATATGCGACCTGTGGAAAGCGTCAAAAAAACAATTGAAACTTTTTCATAGCTATTATCAAACAAAATGAGTTCCAATTTGCATGAGTGTGACAAAAATATGAAATACAGGACTTTTAAATGTGGATATTATACATTGGATTTATTTTTAAATTTAGTTTTATAATAAAGATATCAATACAAAATTGTGAATAACAACACCTTACCAAATAATTTACAAAATATGTATATAATAAACAACAATATTATGAGATTGTCCACTAAAACAAGATCTCATAATATGAAAAAACTACAATGAACATCTACATTGCATAATAAATGTAAAACATTATTTCCACATATTTTTGTGGAATGGAGATACTAGACTTGACAAAACACAGTATGAACGATCTACATCAGGAGCATCCTCCAACCAATCCAAGTAACGAAATTCTCGGTTTGTGATGTCATAGGAACAAAATTTACCACTTGGATCCTCCTTGAAAAGGATGAGCGTCTTCAAAACGTTGATAAATGAAATAGGGTAGATATCGAACATGAATGGTAGGGCTTCCTCCTTGAATATTGTAAAGCTTGACCATGTGCTCCCTTCATTGCGATATGATAGAATGTGCATCTGAAGAAAATACATACTTACTCCATTTACTTCTGGACTAAGCTTGCTAGAATATGCAGCAATACTAAACTCGTCGAATGCACGAAATCCTACATGCCATGTAGGAATTATATAATTTGGAATATCTATTAATTGATAGGAAGAATGCTTCACATCAAATGATGCCAACTTATATACCCCACCATCAAATCTAACAGGCCAGTGAAAGCGCCCACCGACAAAAAAACCGTTCGAAATAGGAGGTTTTTGATACGGATATGATTGAACAAATGTCCACATATTAGTTTTAGAACAATATAACTTCACCTCATACTGATATCCTTGTACTGACCAAAACCTAGCTATCCTCATAATTTTAAAAGCACTGCACTCACTGACGAAACCTAAAGAAAAATACATCCATGCTTCACGAAATGCAGGGGGGATTGAAATAGGATCATTTGGAAGTATAAATGTTTCATTTGTAGAAGGATTAACTAGAGAATATCCATCGGCTGTGTTGCAAAATAATACTAACCCATTATACGTCCCAAGAACTTCGTAATCTTCATCGGAAGATCGAACGAACCTTCGGTAGGACGGTACTGCAATGGTGACAAACCCATAACATATAGGCGGGTTCGCTTCCCTTACTTGATTCATGATTGAAAATCTGTTATCTATTTTCATTCTTCGGAGACGCCTCTCAACAAATTCATCTGACGAAATCATATTTTGCCAAATATGTGAAACGCATTTGAACTTAATGAGTTGTTTTGGAAGAAGCTGCTCAAGAATTTCAAGTGAAACGTCTTCAGGAATGAATTCTCCCATTTTAGAAGCAAATTTGTTGGAAGGAAAACCAGGTTTAACAAGAGATGTAAATTTTTGAAGATGATGTGATGATTCAGATGTATTTGAATATGCGTTTATTATCTATCTTTAATAGATAGTAATGATGGCGACCTTTGGTATGCGTTTGATTAAAAGAAGTGACTCTTCCACTTCACTCGCAACTTTAAACTGAAACGTTGTATGCATTTTGGAGGGTTTTGAAAATATAAATTACAAAATTTGAAAAGATAACTTTCTACAGAATAATTGGTGTTCGTAAGTATTTAGATCGAAAAAACCATAAATAAATGCAGAAATCTAACGTCAATATTTCACATTAAATATAATTAAAATCTATAAGTTAATTATAATAATTATTATCATAAACACACTTTATTCTTCGGTACATCCAATAGAGAATATTTGTAATACCCATAAAATATGTTGATATATATATATATATATATATATATATATAAAAATTAATTTATTCTATTATATTATAAATTAAAGCTTTTTAATTTCTTTTTCTTCTCTTAAAATAAGTATTAAAGCCCATTTGAAATCTAACACTTTAATTATTTAAATTCTAGTGAAGCCCATACTAACTAAGCCCAATTTTATCCAAGTATATATATCTATACACGAGTGTTGCCCTAAAACTTAGGAAACTGACCTACCCACACTCTGATTCCTGTCGGCCGCCTGTAGAGAAAAAGAAACGGTAACATAACTCTTCACTTCACTGTTTCTTATTCAAATTCTTCTTCCCATCTCTCCCGATTTATTCACCTGCTCCACCTTATATTATTAATTTTGGACACTAGCCTTTAGGTAATGTTTTATTGTCTCTCTATTCTTTACATTATGTAGTATACAATTGTGTGTAAGATTGCTTAGAACATTAACTTTCTAGATATGCGTGGAGTCAATACTTATTTAAAATATTATTTATTAACTAGATTAGTACAGAATAGAGGATTTTCGAAGTAAATGGATTTGTTGGATTATGTAAATCGAACAGTCTAGGTATATACATAAAATTACTAGTTTAATTAATGTTGCCATGAACTCAAGCTAAGGTAGTGATTTAATTATGATTTTTATTAAGAACTCTTTTATTAAAGAAAGTACATGTCCAGGTCATTCTTGAATTAATATAGATTAACATGTTGACCTCCTAATTAAATAGTTAATGTACTCAAATGCTAAATTAGGAGTTTTATGTTAGCTTTAGATTTCCTAGTTAGTTTTGAGTTTTGAGTGTTGTTCTCTAAAGTCAGAATTTGATTTGAGGAGTTTACTTAGTACATTTAATTTAGAGCCTTAATCTTATGTCAATTATATTTCATGATTTTATTTCATCTCCTGCTGCACCGACCCCAAACTTATTTGACCAAGTTACTCCAATATTCCACTTTACTTTATTCTCTATTAGTGCAACCCAAGTTCTTAAACTTTCCATAATTTATATATTAATATATATAGATTGATAGACATTTCAACTCGTAAGAGGATATAACAGTAGCTACATGGATTTATTTTCTAAGTAGATTTAATTTTATGATAGGTGATGTTAGTCGCGAGAAATAGGCTATAACACTGTTGCATCGATTCATCCACGACACACATTTTGAGGTGGGACTTTCTATTTTCTTCTTTGATTACAGTAACTAGTAAAGTTAAATTAGTCATTGTTAAATGTTTTAAATTTGATATGATGGATGTGTGCCTATGTGATTTGTTCCATATAATCTATGTTACCAAATCTAATAGCCAGGGACCGTCACATGGGTCCGGGACCGTAAGAGTTGTCCTCGGGATTACTAAAGTCACTTAAAGGACTTTGGGAAGGCCCGCAGTGCTCTATGACAAATTACACGAGGCGAGGTTTAAGTTTGGCGATGTAACCATTTTTGTATTGATGTGTTTGTCTATTTCTTTATATTTAACTTCAAGTCGGTCCTACTGAGTGTGTTTTCATACTCACCCCCTTCCATTTTAACATTTCAGATTGAGGAGCTGATGGCGGAGAGGTGATGGATGTTAAATTTTGCTGGGTTCTTTTAGTAAAACTTATTAAACTAGTTCATTTTCTTATCAAACTTCTAGTTGTGGAGTATTTTTATGAGATAGTTAAAATTGGTATGACTTGTATTTGAGATGGCTTTTGAGATTATACTTGATGCTTATGTTTTTCAAAGATTGTTCAGAGAGATTATTATTTAAAAATTTGGTTCACGTCCATTATGCTTATACTTTCAAATGTTTTCTCATCAATTAATCATTATTTAAATTAGGGCGTGACAATATTCATCCTTGGGTTTCCCTTAAAAAAATAACAAATATTATGTCGAGGGTAATAGACATCATACCTGATGAGTTAACATTTGTTATTCTGGAAAAAATTTCAGGAAGCCATATAAGAAAATTAAGATGTGTTTCCAAAAGATGATGTTTTCATATCTTCTAGTTCGTTCGTTGAACAACATTTGCGCGTAATGAAGTCTAGAAATATGTTTTCATTGATTCAAAAAAAAAGGGTTGCATATCCTCCAGTGAGTTATGTCAAACACGTTGACAAAGGTATTGATACGCACAGACGTTCAGACATCGTCAATGGTGAAGATTATGAGGTACTTGGAATTTGTAATGGGTTAGTTTTATTTTGTAATGTAGATGATGTTTACAAATTGGTTAACCCAATTACAAATAAATCTTTAATAATACCTAAACCAAATATAATATTCCCATCCGGTTTTACTAAAGCATCAGTGTTTTTTGGGTTAGGTTATGATAGTGATACAAATGATTATTTAATAATGAGATTCACTCGATTTTGGACGTATGGTGCTTTTCATAGCGTAGTGAATTTATACTCTAGAAATTCAAACAAATGGGTTTCATTATACCCATTTCCATACAAACACCTGTCATCGTGCAATGCTCACTTTGTTGCTGGAATTTTTCATTGGAAGATTTATGAAGGGTATGGGGTTTATGCAATTGCGACTTTTGATTATAGTGATAAGACTTATGGGTTGATAAAGTTACCTGATTTCGAATGTAATGGATGGTCGTTAGTTATGGAGTCATTGGATGACAATAGCCTAGCCGTATATGGGGATCGACACAATGCAGATAACTGTGGAACAAGAAAATATAATTTTGAAATGCAGGTGTTGTCGTATTCAACTACGGGTTCCACATGGAAAAAGTATACTATATCAAAAGTGGGAGTGCTACACCCAAATTATAAACTAGTGCCTATACACTTCATTAACAATACTCGTAAAAGGATTATGTTCAGGAATGATCCAGCAGGATCTTTCTACTCATTCGATTTTGAAACAAGGGAAGAACTCACAATTGACGAGGTACGTACACTATACATTTCATTCCATGTTACGAGGCAATGTTATGTTACTACTATGTTCCAAGTTCATATATATATATGGACATTTATAATTTTACCACATGAAAATGTTATCCGATGAGCTTTACATACCATGCACATAATTTCACATCTCATAGGACCTTGCGCTATAGAATATGATATATAATTGTAGATGACATTAGGTATGCTAGCCAAAAAAAAAAAAAAAAAAGAGTCATCAAAGAATGGTATATACTATGTTAGCTCACATATAATGATGTATCAGATGGTTCGCCGTGCTAATGTTCGTTTGAATGCTAATGAGAATCAAGCTCGTGGGGGAGATCAACCTCTTGCTCCCAATCAAGATGACACGAGACGTGATGCCCCGGTTGTTGATAATACTGCTCAAGTGGTAGAACAATTTCGCCGCTACAAACCGGCAACATTTAATGGACGAGATGGGCCTGAGGCAGTTGAACAGTGGTTCCGCTCCGTGGAACGTATTTTTCAGCTTATCAAGTGCTCCGACTCTCAAAGGATCTCGTGCGTAGCTTTCCAGCTAGTGGAGGATGCAGACCACTGGTGGGAAAGTCATTGGAGGATCAGGCCTGCTGAAGAGTGTGATGCGTTAACATGGGAGGGATTTAAGGAGATACTGATGCGTAGATACTATCCACAGTCCTATCGTGATCGCATGGAGTGTGATTTCCTTGAGCTTAAGCAAGGGGGAATGTCGGTGGCTGAATATGAGAGGAAATTCAGTAGTATGTCAAGATTTGCTCCACATCTGGTGGACACAGAGTACAAAAAGGCGCACAGGTTCAAGAAAGGATTGCGATCAGAGATTCACAACATTCTTGCCGGTCATGGGAATCTCACTTTTGTTGAGACTTTTGAGAGGGCTGAATAAATAGCTGCGTGTTTGAAGACGGAGAATACTGGTCGAAAGCCTACTGAGAATTCTGGTAAGAGAAAGTGGGAAGACTCGAGTAAAAATGAGAACCAGAACAAACAAATGAGGATTCCGGGAAACACTAGTCAGGGTGCCCATTTAGCAAACTATTATGTACAACATGCGGGAAAGGCCATTATGGAGAGTGTCTGAGGGGGCAAGGGAAGTGCTACCGATGTAAGCAAACTGGACATGAGTCTTATAATTGCCCTAACTTTCCTCCTCGGGATTCAGCACCAAAAGGAAAAGCACGTGTATTCTCTCTTACTAAGGAGGATGGAGGACATGGATCGGATACGATGACAGGTATGTTATCAATATTTGGTGTACCTATCCTTACATTATTTGATACTGGTGCATCCCATTCTTTCATATTTGTAAAGTGTTGTACTAAATTTGGTTATGAGAAACTAGTAAAACCGATGCTCTTGAGGTTAGTATACCATCGGGTAAAACGATCATAGTTGATAGAATGATTAAGGGTGTTGTGTTGGATATTAATGGGAGGAACTTGGATGCGGATTTACATGTTATCGACATGAGAGACTTTGATGTAATATTGGGTATGGACTGGTTGGTTAAGAATCAAGCCAACATCAATTGTCAAAGAAAGGAAGTAACCCTACAGACACCCGAAGGAGATGAATTCACTTTTTTTGGGACCAGGACCAGTACTAGACCTCGAGTAATTTCAGCAATAGTAGCGCTAAAGATGTTGAGAAAGAAAGGATGTCAAGGGTATCTTGTTAATGTGATGGGAACCAAGGCTCGAGAAGTTGCTATTGAAGATGTTCCGATAGTCCGTGGATATCAAGATGTCTTTCCAGAAGATTTGCCAGGTATCCCACCAGACAGACAGGTGGAGTTCACCATAGATTTGGTACCTGGATCTGCACCGGTGTCCAAAGCACCGTACCGAATGGCGCCGAAGGAGTTAGAAGAACTCAAGGTACAGTTACAGGAGTTGCTGGATAAGAAATTCATCCAACCTAGTGTATCTCCTTGGGGAGCACCAGTTCTCTTCGTGAAGAAGAAAGATGGGTCTATGAGAATGTGTATTGATTATAGAGAACTAAATCGACTCACGATCAAGAATAAGTATCTGTTGCCAAGGATAGAAGATATTTTTGATCAATTGAAGGGAGCCAATGTCTTCTCTAAGATCGATTTGAGGTCCGGTTATCATCAAGTGAAGATAAAGGAAGGAGATATACCGAAGACTGCATTCAGAACACGATATGGCCATTACGAGTTCATAGTGATGCCTTTTGGATTAAGTAATGCACCTGCAGTATTCATGGATTTGATGAATCAAGTTTTTCTTCCGTTCTTAGATCAGTTCGTCATCGTTTTCATTGACGATATATTGATCTACTCAAAGGATAGTGACCAACATGTGAGGCATTTGAGCATTGTATTGGAGGTACTTCGCAAGGAGAAGTTGTATGCGAAGTTCAAGAAATGTGAATTTTGGTTAGATCGAGTTGCATTTCTTGGTCATGTGGTCATAGCTCGAGGGATAGAGGTCGATCCGGCTAAAATGGAGGCAATTAGCGAGTGGAAAACACCTACAAATGTTAATGAAGTTCGAAGTTTCCTGGGGTTAGCCGGGTATTATAGGAGATTCATAGAAGGGTTTTCGAAAATTGCATCGCATATGACTAGGTTAACAAGGAAAGGAGAAAAGTTTGAATGGTCAATTAAGTGTGAGGGAAGCTTTCAGGAGTTGAAGAGGAGACTAGTCTCAGCACCCGTATTAACGATTCCAGATGCATCTGATGGATTCGTCATTTATAGCGATGCGTCAAAACAGGGTTTAGGATGTGTTTTGATGCAACGTGGTAAGGTAATTGCATATGCCTCGAGACAATTAAAGATTCATGAGATGAACTACCCCACTCATGACTTGGAGCTTGCCGCTGTGGTTCATGCTTTGAAGATTTGGAGGCATTACTTGTATGGTACAAAGTGTGAGATATACACAGACCATAAAAGCCAGAAGTACCTTTTCACACAAAAAGAGCTGAATATGAGACAAAGGAGATGGTTAGAGCTGGTTAAGGACTATGATTGCACTATCAACTATCACCCAGGCAAGGCCAATGTGGTAGCTGATGCTTTGAGTCGGAAGAGTAGAAGTGAATTGGCCTTCTTGTTGACAGAACAAGAGAAGTTAATTGAGGACCTTGCCAAATTGAAGGTAGAAGTCTTGGAACTGCCAAATAGTGTTATAGTAGTGATGTCAGCAATGATGATTAAACCTTTGTTGAGAGATAGAATTAGAGAAGCTCAAAAAAAGGATAAATTCTTGAGTAAGATGATAGAACTAGTGGGAATCGGGAATGCAAGAGGCTTTGTTGTGGCGTGATTCGGTTGTAAATTGCATAAGATTTCATGTGTTTTAGTGATAAACTTTGAGGGGTTTTCATGCATTTTCACACTAATATGCTTGATTTGATTGAGAAAGGTGTTTGAGCTCGTTTTGTAGGAATACGATGTGAATTATGCATTAAAATCGCAAAAACGAGTGTGCAATCATCATTTTCACTCACTGGACTGAAGATAGGATTACACCATTGGATTCGTCTCGAAAAATGGAGTGGAATGAAAAAAAAAATCAAGTCAATCGGAGGTCGGAAGCTCGAGATATGAAGGGACGAAGACAGAGGACGAAATCTGGGCCGAAGTATCCGCCCGACCGGGCGACCCGACCGGGCCGAACCGCCCGGCCAGTGATCTGCACCCACCTTTTTGATAAGTACACCCCCTGCGCGTATTTTTGGCCAAAATCAACTTACGAAGTTTTGGCCCGGCCGGGCCACTTTTCCCGCCCGGCCGGGCCACCTGTTCCAGCCCATTTCGCGCACCCAACTTGTCCGTCCGGCCACGCCACTTACCCACCCGGCCGGGTGGACCCATTTTCGGGGGTTTTGGCCCATTTTCTCCATATTTCAAGGGCCTAATTGCAAAATTAATTCAAGACTTCTACCCCAACTATAAATAGACCAAATTTGAGTTTTAGAAAGGGGTCTTACTCCTTTTACAAGCTTTCTTCACACACATTCACACAGTAGTAGGTGTTTTTCATAGATTAATTTAATTTCTTCATTAGATTAGATAGATTAGTGGTTTTTACTTCGAATCAAGCTACGATTATCATCGGGCATCGTCTATTACATCGGTTTGTAGCTAAATTCTCATGATCAAGGTGATATTATTCTATTTTGCAATTCAATTTAGTATTTTCTTAGTTTCTTCAATCTTTTTCTATTTTACCATTAGTTTGATGTTATTTGTTGTTTTAGCCATGGATTCCTATCATAGAACCATAGGCTAAGTTCTAATTGCCTAGAGTGTGGAAGTTTTGGTGGTTAAGTGGTGTAATTATGGATTGATTGCATGATTAGCTTAGGAATTGGGTGTATATGTTTCTAGTGTTGTAATTTCCATGATTCAATTGATTAATTCACCCTATTAACTAGCATTGTTAGTTTTGTCGACTTCAACGACCGTATTGGGTTGCATGATTAAGAGTGTGTGTATGAGCTTGAATTAATCGATTAGAATTAACATAGTAATTAGCTACACCGACCGGGGGTTGATTGCTTAGATCGACGAAACTAGACACTAGTCGATTAGAGGTCGTCTATTAGATTAGTGAGAGGGCGTCTCATAAACATTAGTAACCGTGTTGAACGTGTTTATGAGACACTATCCTAAGATCTTATGGCATTGATTAGACGATATAATTGCTAGTTAATGCACGTGTTCACCTAGGCCTCACAAGGGATTGGTCGACACACACGAGTGATAGCCTTTAGCTTTACCCAATACCTTAGGTTTAATTTATGTAATTTAGTCCATTAATTCACCACATAACCTACAAAATGGATACACCCGAGGCAATACTCTCTCACTTTGCACTTTCGAAAGGAAGTTAGATAGCTTGTTATTTCGATTGTCCATTTCTTCTTATCTTAGATCATCTAGTTTCGTACTTGTGTTTTAAATCCCGAAAATCCAAACAAACACGTGTAGTTACTACAATAGCATGCATACTCGTAACTTTAGGGATTCACTTGCACTCAATTAAATCCTTGGACGAATTAACAAACTACTTGGTCGTACTTACGTACTACAATCGGACCCATACGCTTGTGGGGCTCGAATTGTCAAGTGCTTAAAAAGTGTTGAAAAACGAGACAAGTCAATGGCGCCGCTGCCGGGGATTTAAGCGAGTGTTATTAGTGAAACTTAGAGTTTGTTGAGTGTTATTGATAGTAGCATTTCTTTTTCGTTATTTTATTTTTCGTTTCTCTTTGTGGGCTTTGATACTTGTTTTTGTGTAGGTGTGAACTTCATCGCCTCGATGGATGGATACGACCAATACCAATGGAATCAATGCTATGATCAAAATGGTATGGTTTATCCTCCACAACATGGAGATATGAGCTACGATGGTTGGAGGAACTTTGATTATGTTGGTCCCAAGTTGAGTTAAGATTGAGTAAGCTAAGAAAGTCTAGAGGGGAGGGGTGAATAGACTTTCAAAAATCTTTCAAAATATCAGAGTTTATAATGCGGAATAGTGTTCTGAATAGTACTGTTCTTACTGAGTCAGATCAGTACTTCCAGTTTTAGTTTTATACTCAACTTTTAATCAGATCTTTACTTAGTAAATTCTACTGTTCTTGGTTGAACAAATATCAAACAGAAAAGTAAAGAACACAGAATTTATAGTGGTTCGACCAAAAAGTCTACATCCACTCTCACAATCCCAGTTGTGATGTTTTATTAACTCTTCCTTCTTGAGTTTCTTGTGGCTTAAAGTCCCAAGACTAAGACTGTGATCTTTTCGATTACACTACCAAGTGTATCTTCGATCTACTAGTAATTTGACAAGTAACTAGCACACTTATTTACAAAACACAAACTTAAACTGAAAAGTAAAACTTCTCTTGAGTAGCCTTTGATTCTTCTCTTCAATTCAGTGGCTTCTCCTTAGTTTGATTTCCTTAACTCTGTGAGTTCTTGCTTGTAGACTTGCTCTTGAAGTCTCTAAGATCAGTAATTGTTCAGTAGTCTTCAGCAGTAGGAGATCATACAGTATTTATAGAACTTAGTATGACAGTTAGCAGTTTGTGAACTAACTTTCAACTAACTCTAAAACTGTTTTTGTAACTTCCTTTTTGTAACCGACTTTGTAACTTCCTTCAACTTAATTCCAAGTCAGCATATCTTCAAATATATCTTCAGTTACGCCTTAAATAAGTTTTCCAAACTTATTCTTCAAATTCATCAACTCAGCACAGTAACTTACTGTTCTGACTTTTACTGTTCTGAGCCAGTCAGCACAGTTCTCAAAACTGTTCTGTACTTCTCCAGAATTCTTCTAAGCTTCTCTTCAACTCTTCTTTGAAGTCTTCTTATTCTGAAGTAGTCTTCTGAGTCTTCAATAGTCTTCTGATCTTCTTCTAATCTATTCCTAATCTACTGTTCTTATCTTTACAATGCTGAATACAATAGAATACAAACTTTACAAATATAAAATCTATCTATACATCAACTGAACTATATACAGATGAGTATAATTAAGTCCTATACTATGAGTTGTCTATACAATACAAAACATCAGCTTAGTTCCTAATAGTTCTTATATCAGATCAATAAACACAATAAGATCAGTAAACATATATAAGATCAGTAAACTCAGTTTTCAATTTCCCATTAAGATGACTTAGTTAAGATGACTTAGAACCACATATATTACTAACTTTAAGTTGCTTTTGGCCATCAAAACATACAATCATCAACTAGAACATTGTTTCAAGGATTCATATCCCAACAATTTCCCCCTTTTTGATGAAGCCAAAACTACTTAAATGTTAATAAATCAGTAGTTAAGTACGTTGTCAATCATAACAGATCTTCAATTCAAAAAGTCATATCATATTTATAATCAGATCAAATAATGCACATATTACACATACTACCAGAATATAAAATATAGAAATAAAGATTAAGGTTAGAAATGTTATCTTGTGAGCTTATCCTTCATCTTCTTTCTTCAGATTCAGATTCTGAATGCAACATAAAGCCTTGCTTTGATATCCATCATATGTTGATGATCAGTGATACCTTCATCTCTGATGATCTCAGTAATTATGTTTCCAATCTCTTTGTAATCAGGTTCTCCATTCTCAAGTCTTGGAGGTTCCCAGATTGGTTCTTCAGGACATAATATCTTTATCTCAGCACGAGCAGCAACTTTTGAGATATCTTCCCAGAAATCTCTATCTATGTTCATCATGAACTCTTCAAAATCAGCAAATTCAGCTTCCTTGTTCAGATGATCACCAAACTTCTTCACAATAAAGTTTGCAATCTGCCACCTCTTCTTCAGATTTTTCCAGTAATCCATACTCTCAGGTAGGACTATAAAATCAACAAAATTTTCTTCTTGAAAATTTTTATCAAATTCTTTTCCTTCAGCTTTTCTCTGAGCTTTCATTTTCCTTTTCAAAGCTGCAACTCTATTGTCAAATCTTATTCTTAAAAACTTAACATCTTTATTTTTCTTCTTTTTCAGCTCTGCTTGTTCAGCTTTCTTTTCCTTCATCAATTCAAACTTTTCTTGTTCTTCACTTGAAACACCATGCTTCAGTTTGCTTCTGGATCTGGTAATTCTACTAGTTTCTTCTTCTTGTTCTTCTTCATCAGACAAGACCAGTTTCCTTTTCTTCTGAATAGAACTTTCAGCAACATCAGTTTTCTTTTTCTCAACAATTTCTTGACTTTGTTGTTTCTGTTGTTTCCTAAGCTTGATTTTCTCATTCAAACTTGCAATTTCTTCTTTCAATTCATCTTGACTCACAACTAGTTGAGCTTGTTGTGATTGAGTTTGTTCCATTACTCTTCTTATCCTGTCTTCCCCCTTTTTGGCTTCATCATGCCACTCTTTCAAGGGAGTCATGTGTTGCTCCAACTTTGCATGCAACACCTGAGATAAGTTTTTTTCTTGAAGTCTATGGAGATCATAGATTTTAGTCATTGTATGCTCCATAACTCTTTCAACTGAATTTTCTGAATGCATCTTATTCATTCTTTCAGTAGCTTCTTGAAACATTCTCACAGCAGCTTCCAACTTGGCTTGAAGCTCTGCATTCTGCTTTCTCAATAATTCAAAGCTAGCATTGTCAGATTCCTTTTCAACAGGAACTGTTCTGATCTGTTCCTGCACATCTTCAGGAATGACAGGTTCAGCAGACTGAAATGGCATGCTTTCCAGTTCATCAGCATTCAAATCTTGATTTTCCAAAACTTCTGTCTCTTCAAGTACAACAGTGTTCTCAAACACCTCTGTTGTATTGTCACCAGCTTCATCAACTTCCATAACATCTTCTTCAACAACTTTAACAACTTCATCAACTACCCTTTCTTCACTTTCCATAACAACATCAGCATTTTCATCTGCAGCAGCAGTAGCAACATTTTCCACAGAATACTTAAATCCTGTTAACCTTTCAACAAGTTGCACCACTGACTCTGGGGTTAATAACTCAGTAAAGGAGTTAACATCAGCTGCAAGCATCTGCTCTGCTTCCCAATCATCAAAGATTGAAGCACCACCCATACCTTCCATAATGGCTAGATTTTCTTTAAGAGTACTCCTCTTAAGATACACCCATGTGCCTATCCTAAGAAGTTTCTCAAACACAACTGAGCTTTCATCTAAACCATGAAACTGCTTCAACAGAGCCAATCTTAAATTTATCCTAATTCGATCTTATTTATCACAGATATGATATTCAATTAAACCAGCAGGTTTAGGAGCTAAATATTCAGGTTCAGGGGATGATGAAATGTCAATTGGTACAGAATAAGGCTCAAATTCATGTTCAGTAGAGTGATCATGAACTTGTGTAGGTGAATGATGTGGTGAGGGTTGGTTTTGATGACTTGAAACAGGAGTGTTCTGAGGGGATGAATGGGGAGTGTTCTGAGAAATTGGAAAATAGTGAGCTGATTCTCCAGAACATGAGGGTTGGTGGTCAATGGGATCTGTTGGGCTAGGATCAGAGTTTGAAGGGGTAGGAGAGGAATCAACAAGCCTTCTCCTAGGTCTAGAAGCACTTCTTTCTTTGGTTCTTTTATGTAAAACAACAACACTTGAAGTACTAACCTCTTGTTCTTCAGAGCTTTCTTGCACCACAGTCTCAATAAAATGGACTGTTTGCTCTGAGGCAGCTCTAGCAGACCTTCCTCTTCTTGGTCTAGTACTGCTCGGATCATGCCTCGCTTTGGATCGTACCTCTGGTTGATTATCATCAGACCGATACATTGAAGCACCAGATTCTTGAGCTTCATGTTCTTGAGGCAACACCAAGGGGTGTTCTTGTTCAAATCGAACGGACTCCTTTTTCATTAAGAATTTTCCATGATGGAATTTCTTAGGATTACTCCAGTACGCCTTCTTGATTACTAACTGAGGTAACAAAATACTCAGCTTTTTTCCGAACCCTAACTTCGACTTAATTGAAAATTCCTCATCGAACAAGACTTTTTCTTTCTCAGTCAACAATCTTTCTAAGAAAAACCCTTGCCAATCACCTTGCACACGGTCAATGATTGCTGCCATGATTCGGATTTTCAAATTTGTTAGAGCATCCTGACTATGATGTTGACCTAACAAACATTTTCCAGCAATGTCCATTAAGAATTGAAGACCAGTAGGAAGCACATCTTTCTTAAGATTGCTTAGAGTCTCTGGTTCTTCACCCGACCATCTGCCCACACATTCTTTCTCTTCTCCTGCCTTGTAGGTCAGAATATCCACTGGGCCTTGAGGTAAATCCAGCATGACTTCAAGGATTTCTCTGGTAATCGAGACTTTGTGCCCTGAGAGCATTGACTGGACACCATTGTTATCACCTTCAAGCTGTAAATAGAATTCCATGGCTTCTGGTTCAAACACATTGATTGGAGATGATTCAAGATACTTTCTCAGCTCGCATTCTTCGCACATAGTCAGAATAGCTTGGTTTTCTGCGCTGTGTCGGCCGTTGAAGTAAACTGCATTTTCCACAAAAATGCCCTTTTCTCGAAGCCAAAAATCAGAATCAAATGTACCTGCGACTTCGTTAGATTCACTGATAATATTGATAATCGCCATTTTAGGGTTTTTGTAGAAGATAGAGAATTGAGATTTTGCAGTAAATTTTGAGTTATGATTTTTCCAGAAATGAACTCGTAAGGAAGATGAAGATGAAAAGTGATTGTGTTTGATAAATTCAAAACCAATCTAGGGCTTAGATTGAATTTGTTTTCCACAATGAATGGTTGAGATTGAGTCTCGAAATACGTGTTTAAAAGAAACTGTACATATTCTAATACCATTCTTAATTTTGGAGCCAATTTGTGTTTGATAAATACACCACTGTAATTAGGTTAAAAATAGAGGAGTGTACTAATCTTCTCTATTAGTAATCTAAAATTGAGCAGTTTTTGACTTAGAATATTCTAAGACAAAATACTGTTCTCATGCATATCAGCACAGTAGTTTCCAAAAATATTTCACTTCATTCTCTTACTTGTATATAAAGAAAATGTACTTATCTGGATCAGCTGAGTACTGTGATCAGCTGAGTAAACTTTTTCAGACATCAGATCAGTAGATGGGTCAGCACAGTAGTTTTCAGATCAGTACCCAATTTTTCTGATTTCACCTTTTTTATATCAGCACAGTAATCCTCAGATCAGTACTGTGACAGATCAGTTCTATAGACAGATTAGTAGTAATCAAATCTTTCTGTAGACAGTTTAATCAGTAGTCAGATCAGTTCTGTAGAATACTTGAATTTGTAATCAGATCAGTTCTGTAGACAAAGAAACTTTGTAATCAGAACAATTCTGTAGACAAGTCAATTTATTAATCAGAACATATCTGTAGACTGATATGGCCTGTAGTCAGATCAGATTTATAGTCTTTTCAAATCTGTAATCAGATCAGTTCCCCCTTCAGTGGAGAACTCCTCTTCTGTGCCTATTTTTCCTTGGTAAAAGTGTTAGTTCATGTGATATAAGTGTAAAACAGTACAGAGTAGTAATAGTATAATTAAATTAATGATCACATCAAGGTTTATACTAAAGTGACTGAATGTTCTGAGTCAACAAAAGGATCTTTAAGAAATCATAGATTCCCCCTTAATGTGTGTTCTCAGTGTCCCTCAGCTTTACCAGCTTCCTCATCGGGATTAAGGTCACTTTAGTAACCTTGTTACCTGTTTTAAATGTAGTGGTCTGACATGGGGTTGTCTCTTCTGAATTTTTAGGCATTTGATGTACTGCTCTTAGTTTCTGCTTTATCTTCCTCTTGGTATAAGATCAGTACCTGAAATGTTAGTGCAGTTCTATATACATATAGAATCCATATCTATCAATCATAAGCTAATGCATAACTCTCTAAATCTCACTTCAGCCAATGGTTTTGTAAAAATGTCAGCTCTTTGAATATCAGTATGAATCTTTTCCATCCTAATATTTTTCTTTTCCATATGATCCCTAATAAAATGATGCCTAATGTCAACATGCTTGCATCTAGTATGAAGAACGGGATTTTGTGTTATGGCAATGGCACTATTACTGTCACAATATATAGGTACATTAGATTCTACAATATTGTAGTCTCTGAGTTGTTGTATTAGCCAAAGAAGCTGACTACAACAACTACCTGCAGCCATATATTCTGCTTCAGTAGTAGAAGTTGCCACACTTGTTTGTTTCTTTGAAAACCAGGAAATGAGCTTAGTTCCTAAGAATTGACATGAAGCTGAAGTAGATTTTCTATCTATTTTGCAACCTCCAAAGTCCGAGTCTGAATAACCACTTAAGGATATATCATCATTTGTAGGATACCATAATCCTCGATTAATGGTCCCCTTTAGATATTTCAATATCCTTTTGGCAGCTTCCAGATGACTTTCTTTGGGGTTTGCTTGAAATCTTGCACATACACCAACAGAAAAAGCAATATCAGGTCTGCTGGCAGTTAGGTAGAGTAGAGAGCCGATTAAAGCACGATAATGAGGTTGGTCAGAAGACTTACCTCCTTCATCAGGATCCATTCTGTATGTAGGTTGCATGGGCACACCAACTGTCTTACAGGTTTTAATACCAAATTTGTCTAGCAAATTCTTAGTATATTTTGCTTGATTTATAAAGATTCCTTCTGGAGTTTGTTTTACTTGAAGACCAAGAAAATATGTCATTTCACCCATCATAGACATTTCAAATTTACTTTGCATGAGTGTAGAAAAGCTTTCACTCAAGGTTTTGTTAGGTGATCCAAAAATAATATCATCCACATAAATTTGAACAAGTAATATATCATTACCTTCTTGTCTTCGAAACAAAGTTCTATCAACCTTGCCTTTTGTAAAACCATTTTCAAGTAAGAATAGAGAAAGTGTATCATACCAGGCTCTTGGGGCTTGTTTCAGTCCATAGAGTGCTTTCTTTAGCCTGTATACTTGGTGACTATTCACTTCAAAACCAGGTGGTTGTTCCACATACACTTCTTCAGCAAGTATACCATTCAAAAATGCACTTTTCACATCCATTTGATACACAGTGAATTTCATATGTGCAGCATAAGCAAGGAACAATCTTATAGCTTCTAGTCTAGCTACAGGAGCAAAAGTTTCATCATAATCAATACCCTCAGCTTGAGAGTAGCCCTGAGCAACTAATCTAGCTTTATTTCTAACTACAAGATCATTTTCATCCTTTTTGTTCTTGAAAATCCACTTAGTGCCTACAACATTATGATCACTAGGTCTATCAACAAGTTCCCAAACTTCATTTCTAGTGAACTGATTAAGTTCTTCTTGCATGGCTATAATCCAGTTACTGTCACTTAAAGCTTCATTCACAGTTTTAGGCTCAATAGAGGATAGAAAACAACACCAGCAAAATAGAGACTTACTAGGTTCTTCCTAGGAATCAAACAATTGTTTTCTAGTTTTAACACCTTTACTGGAATCACCTAGAATCAGATCAGTAGAATGAGCAGACTTCCATGTCCTTCTATTCTTAACAGAAATACTATCATCATTTATATCATGCAGATTAGTATCATTGTTTTGCATTAAATCAGCAGATTTGTTCATAGGGGAGCAGTCATTCAATTCTGGCATATCAGAAGTTTTAGATGACTTACCTTTGTCTTTTACCTTTTCTTTTTCAGAATCTTGATCTAGGACATTTAGGAAAGGATTATATACTTGTACAAATTCATATATTTATGTATCATCATCCTCATTGTTGGTTTGGAGCTGTAGTTTGTCAATTTTCTTACTGAGCTGATGATCAGCAGAGTCCTGCACATTCTCATCAAAGACTACATGGGGTGTTTCTTCCACACATAGGGTAGAGTAATTAAACACTCTAAATGCTTTGCTTACTGAAGAGTATCCTAAGAATATCCCTTCATCAGCTTTTGCATCAAAAGCATTTAACTTACTTTTGCCATTGTTATGAATGAAACACTTACATCCAAAGATATGAAAATAGGAAACTCTAGGTTTTCTGCCTTTCCATACCTCATAAGGTGTTTTACCATGCACCTTATTAAGAGCACTTCGGTTTTGGGAGTGGCAAGCTGTGTTAATGGCTTCAGCCCAAAACTTCTGAGGTGTGTTGAATTCTGCAATCATTGCTCTGCATGCTTCTTTTAGTGTTCTGTTTCTCCTTTCTGCAACACCATTTTGTTGAGGGGTTCTGGCTGCACTTGTCAAATGCTGTATGCCAGACTTAGAACAGTAGTCAGAGATGTAACAGTTAATAAACTCAGTCCCCTTGTCACTCCATATTTTGACAATGGGTTGACCCTTTTCAACCTGCAACCTCTTTAATAAATTTGGAAGTAGTGTTTGTGTATCACTCTTTTTGTGTAGAAAGACTACCCAAGTAAACTTAGAGTAATCATCTACTACAACCAGAGTATACCTTCTTCTATTCAATGTGGGAGGTTTGATAGGACCATGAAGATCCATATGCAAGAGTTCTAAGACTCTGCTGGTTGAAAGAGTTGGAATGGACTTAAATGAAACCTTTACCTGTTTACCTTTTTGACAGGAGTCACACATTTGTGATTTGGAATAGATTTCATTAGGAATGCCCTCAACAAGATGTTCTCTTGCAAGCTTGTTGATTATCTTAAAGTTCAGGTGGCAGAGGCGTTTATGCCAGAGCCAACTGTTTTCTTTAGGACTCTTAGTAATAAGACAAGCATTCTTAGGACAACTATTCCAATTCACAATGTATACACTTCCTTGTCTTGTGCCAACAAGTAAAACATTGTGAGTCCTTTTTTTCTATTATTTCACATCTTCTGGTCTTGAACTGAACTTTGTATCCCCTGTCACAGAATTGAGATATAGATAACAAGTTATATTTCAAACCTTCAACATAGGAGACATCTTGGATTTTAACATATCCATTCTTGATGAATCCAAATCCTTTTGTGATTGCCATTGAGCTGTCTCCAAAGATGACTTTTGGTCCTTCCTGCTCATGATAGTCAGTAAGCAAGGCCTTGGTACCAGTCATGTGGTGTGAACACCCACTGTCTATGTACCAGGTCTCACCCACTGAACCACCTTTCTTGTATAGGTCCAGTCGATCCTGCAAGGTAGTGATCTTAATAATTTAGGTACCCTAGTTTATTGGGGTCCTTGGGGGTTAGTAGTGAGAGGTACCCAAATAAACATTGAGGATTTGAATAGATGGGACCTCTTCAGTTTCCTTCCATATTTATCACAAAACAGTACTTTATTAACCATTTCAGAATTATCAGCAAACTTGGGATCTATTTTTCTGAGATAGCCTTTCCTTGGTTCTATCCCTTTTTCAGTAAGATCAGTATGCCTGTAATAGTTTGAATATTGTCTGAAAGCATGTGGACCATACGGCTTATAAATGCGTTTTGGTCTTTCCTCTTCAATGATATCATAAGATAAAGGTGGAGGATAAAGAACAGGTTTGTTATGATAATGAGGCACAAATCTCCTAGGTTTAGTTGAATACAGCTGAGACTGCCTTATAAAAGGAGGTCTAGGCTGTTCCCAACTTGCCTGTGCTTGTCTTGACCTACTGTTCTGAGTTTGTCTCTTCTGATACCAGGACTGATCTGATCTGGTCAGAGGAGTATAACTCTTCTGGTATGGTCTCGACTGTACTTGTCTTAATACATTCTTCATTTTACCATTCTTGGTAGTAGGAGGGATGTATTTAGACTGTACTTTAGGTTTTGGATCATTATCATAAGTCATAGGTTCTTTTCCTTTATCTAGTTGCAAATAACTTGAGCTAACTTCATTAGTGTTCTTAGGTCCTGAAGTAGAGGAACTAGGCAGATCAGTACCTATTCCACTTTTATCATTTGGAGCTCTATATCTGTCTGAGATTGTTTGATTAATCTTGGTAGAGTTAATCATCCCAGATAGCTTTCGATCTAGGCTCACTACTTCAGATTCTAAGATTCTATTGCGCTCTTCAAGTTTTTCACATTTAATCTTTAAATCATTGAATTCATTAGTCTCTTTGGCTTGAGTTTTAAGCATACCTTGATATAGTTTATCAATGGATGCATACTTTTCTTGGAGTTGGGACAACTCTTCTGATAGTCGTGCATTTATGACAACTATATTAGGATCCACTTTCAACTGAGCTTCTTTCAGATTAATGATTTCTTGTTTTAAATATATATTCTCATCACTAATTTCAATGAATGCTTTGTTAGCTTGTAGAAGGTCTTCTTCAGTCACTCCTTGGGAATGATGAAGACTACTTCCTACACTACTATCAGCAGTGTCACATAAATCAGTGTCAGAATTTTTGCAAGATTGAAAAGAGTTAGCAGATGATACCTCATCATTTATTTTGGCCATCATTGCCAGTCCATCATCTGCTATGAAGGCTTCATTCTCATTGCTAGAGGGGTATTCAGATGAAGACGATGGCAACTCTTCTGATTCCGAATCAGATTCATTGTATGCCATCATTGCCTTCTTACCCTTGGCATATTTTCGATCTCTTCTGGCTTTCCTTTCTTCTCGATCTTCAGAACTCAGATCAGGACATTCATAAGCATAATGACCTGGCTTATCACAATTATAGCAAACAGGATTGTTAGAAGATCTCTTAGGAGGTGAATGATTTCGGTTCCTGTCATGCTTGTCAATTGAGTTCCTATCTTTCTTATCAGAATACTTTCTATCCCTCTTATCAGATGAGTTCCTATATCTCCTGTTCTCATTAGAGATCTCATCCCTTCTTTCAGAAGAGTTTTGATCCCTTCTGTTCCCAGAAGAGTCCCTGTTACTAGAACCCTTGGTTTCCTTATAGAATCTCTTGTATCTACCATACCTCTTATTTAGTCTATCAAATCTTTTGATCATAAGGCTCATCTGATCTTTTAGACTAAGATCAGAATTATCTAGTTCATCTTTTATGCTTGAGGCCTTAGACTTAGATGATCTAGACCCCTTAGAGGTAGAGGCTTTAAAAGCTATGTCCTTAGAGGCATCCTTATCCTTATGGTTCACAGTAATAGGATCTTCTTCATCTAACTCAAACTCATGTGCCTTAAGTGTTTGGAACATAGTTTCTGCTGGCCAAGAATCAATGTCTTGTGTGGTTTTAATGATCATCTTGACCATTTTCCACCTTTCATCCAAAGCTTTCAAGATTCTCAGGTTAACTTCTCTTTCAGTATAAGTCTTTCCAAACACATCAAGATCATTCATAATCTTAGTAAATCGAGTATCCAATTCATCAATTGTTTCTCCTGACTTCATCTTAAATGTTTCAAACCTTTGGACAGCTGTGGATAATTTGCTTTCTTTGATCAGTGTAGTACCTTCACAAAGAATAGCCAATTTGTCCCACATTTGCTTTGCAGTCTTACATTTTAACACTTTGCCAAGATACTCATTTGACAAGGTGTGTAAAATATAATTCTTAGCAAGACTATCCAAATTGTTTTGTCGCATTTCTTCAGAAGTCAGTTCTGACCTTGGTTTAGGGACCAGTGCTCCAACTGGTTTAGAAGGATCCAGAACAGCAGTGTTTTCCACCATGGTGACAATTGGTCCTTCAGTCACCACAGACACCATCAGATCATGTGTTGAGCTAAAAATGGCCTCCATCCTAAGCTTCCAGTAGTCATAATCTGCAATCTTGAACTTAGGAAGTTTGTTCACATTAGTGTCATCCATGTTTGATTAGACAAATGGAATCAGTAGTATAGCAGATAATTTTCAAGTATTCAGATAGTGACAAATATCAAGTAATAGTAGCAAGATCAGTGAGATTTCCCTCAAGATCTACAAGGTTATCAAGAAACAGCAGTCCAAGGAACTACTGCTCTGATACCACTTGTTGGTCCCAAGTTGAGTTAAGATTGAGTAAGCTAAGAAAGTCTAGAGGGGAGGGGTGAATAGACTTTCAAAATTTTTTCAAAATATCAGAGTTTATAATGCGGAATAGTGTTCTGAATAGTACTGTTCTTACTGAGTCAGATCAGTACTTCCAGTTTTAGTTTTATACTCAACTTTTAATCAGATCTTTACTTAGTAAATTCTACTGTTCTTGGTTGAACAAATATCAAACAGAAAAGTAAAGAACATAAAATTTATAGTGGCTCGACCAAAAAGTCTACATCCACTCTCACAATCCCAGTTGTGATGTTTTATTAACTCTTCCTTCTTGAGTTTCTTGTGGCTTAAAGTCCCAAGACTAAGACTGTGATCTTTTCGATTACACTACCAAGTGTATCTTCGATCTACTAGTAATTTGACAAGTAACTAGCACACTTGTTTACAAAACACAAACTTAAACTGAAAAGTAAAACTTCTCTTGAGTAGCCTTTGATTCTTCTCTTCAATTCAGTGGCTTCTCCTTAGTTTGATTTCCTTAACTCTGTGAGTTCTTGCTTGTAGACTTGCTCTTGAATTCTCTAAGATCAGTAATTGTTCAGTAGTCTTCAGCAGTAGGAGATCATACAGTATTTATAGAACTTAGTATGACAGTTAGCAGTTTGTGAACTAACTTTCAACTAACTCTAAAACTGTTTTTGTAACTTCCTTTTTGTAACCGACTTTGTAACTTCCTTCAACTTAATTCCAAGTCAGCATATCTTCAAATATATCTTCAGTTACGCCTTAAATAAGTTTTCCAAACTTATTCTTCAAATTCATCAACTCAGCACAGTAACTTACTGTTCTGACTTTTACTGTTCTGAGCCAGTCAGCACAGTTCTCAAAACTGTTCTGTACTTCTCCAGAATTCTTCTAAGCTTCTCTTCAACTCTTCTTTGAAGTCTTCTTATTCTGAAGTAGTCTTCTGAGTCTTCAATAGTCTTCTGATCTTCTTCTAATCTATTCCTAATCTACTGTTCTTATCTTTACAATGCTGAATACAATAAAATACAAACTTTACAAATATAAAATCTATCTATACATCAACTGAACTATATACAGATGAGTATAATTAAGTCCTATACTATAAGTTGTCTATACAATACAAAACATCAGCTTAGTTCCTAACAGTTCTTATATCAGATCAGTAAACACAATAAGATCAGTAAACATATATAAGATCAGTAAACTCAGTTTTCAATTTCCCATTAAGATGACTTAGTTAAGATGACTTAGAACCACATATATTACTAACTTTAAGTTGCTTTTGGCCATCAAAACATACAATCATCAACTAGAACATTGTTTCAAGGATTCATATCCCAATAGATTATAATTATCAAATGCAACAAGTTCCCTCCTATTATCGAGATTGGAAGAATGAAGAAGCACCACCTCCCCCTTCTCAAGGATATTATCGTTATCCTTACCCAACTCAACCGCAAGCCTACTTCCCACCACCTCCACCACATCAATACCTTCCACCGCAACACCCTTATCCTCCATATCCATATCCTCCCCCACCTCCTGAAGAGCAGTATCGTCCACCTCATCCTCCACCTATGGAAGAATGTGATCCACACATTGGATTTGAATTCGATAGAGCTTCGAAAGGAGATTGTTATGATAGTGAGAGGAGCTTTGAGTACGATTATCAAATGCAACAAGCTCCTTCTCATT
This sequence comes from Galeopsis tetrahit, assembly GCA_963675135.1. Lineage (NCBI taxonomy): Eukaryota > Viridiplantae > Streptophyta > Magnoliopsida > Lamiales > Lamiaceae > Galeopsis > Galeopsis tetrahit. The sequence goes on from OY776122.1 coordinate 41,622,551, forward strand.
ATCAATATCAGGAGTGGGAAAGCAATGCACTTTGGTCACCAAACAATGAAGAAAGTGATACTACAAAAGAGCTCACTCCACTCATCTTGAAAAATTTGGATGCAAGTAAAAAAAGGTTGGATGTATTAGAGGAGATCAAGGCCACCTAACTACAACAAGAGAATCAACTCAGGTCACTTCTGAATGGAATGGAGTGGATGAACTCAACAATTAGGGGATTGGTCATTGCTATGAAAGAAAAAGAGGATCCAATTGAGGATGAGGATGAAAAGGGGTATCCACTTGAAGACATGAGCACAGGAATGAGCTTAATGGTGATTGAAGAAGATGATAGAGAGGAATGTCCATTGATGGACACGAGCAACAAAGAACAAGAAGATCAAGAAGCATCTCAAGATGAGTTGGAGAGCGAAATAAGCATTTCCAAACCTTTAAACTCTTCAATTTGCACTTTACTTGATATTGATGCTTCTATTGATTTCATTCTACCTCTTGATCATCTTGATTCAAAGAAAGAGCTTGAGAAGTGTTTGGGGATTCTTGAACAAAAGAGAAATGAATGGAAAGTAGTGATGGTGAAAGAGCAAGAAGATTGTCCATTGATGAAAATGTGCAAGAGAGATGCAAGATATTTGCCTACTATCCATGAGAGCCTCCTTGACTTTGAGGCTAAAAGATTGAAATACAATGGCAAGGAGGCTCGATATCCATGGCCTTTTCGATGATTTATTTTATTTCCGTCCGGCTTGAAGACGTTAAACTTAGCGCTAAATGGGAGGCAACCCATTTTTACTTGCTTTCTTTAATTTCTTGTTCATTTTTTTATGCTTTGTTAGTTTAGTTTGATGTGTTTGTGATTTTTTATGTTAGTTGGAGAAGCTTGGATCGAATGGACGATTGGAGATCGAAAGTGGAACTTTGAGCTTCGAAGAAGGTGTAGCTATAGCAATCGTAAGAGGTACACACACTCCAAACTTAGGAATTGCATAGCAATTACTAAGTTTGGGGGGGTAGTGGAATTTATATTCTTGTTCATGACATTGATTGCTTAGCTACTCTTGTTTTTAATTGATTGGGATAGTGGCCCATGTGTGTAGATTTGTATGGATAACACTAGGCGTCAATATCATTGCAAAACTATTTTTCCAAACTTTTAATTGCTTAGCAATGAAAAAGTTTGGGGGGGGGGGGGTATGTTCATTTTTACATTTTCTATTGACACCAATGTGTACTTTTGAGCTTTAGTGATCATTGAGACACATTTGATGATGATTTGTTGTGAATTTGATTCCTTGAATGTGTACATGATTGGAATGAATCATCTTGTTTGTGTTGTTGTCATCTTGTTACCTATGAATGTTTTGCATGCACAATGAGTTATGTGCGGTGATGATTGATGAATGTTTGAGTCTTGAATGAACCGGTGAGAGTTGAGCTTTGAACCGAGCATTAATCCGGTTATTTCATTTTGAATGGATCAATTCTTTGCTTGCTTTTCTAGAACTTGCCCAAGTTCTTGCTTGAGATCATGATTGTGTGATACTTTGAGATATGATGTAGGCCATCTTTCGTATTACAAGTCACTTAGCCAAAATTTTCCCAATAACCGAAGAAATTTTCCGTAGTTAGCCCGTTTGAGCTTGATTTCCCATTCTCTTGGCAACCTACAATGTTTAACCACTTAGCTTTTTGAGCCTTTGATGTCCAAATCTAGTGGAGAATAAAAAGAAAGTGGTAAAACATGTGCTTTAGTGCCTTTGGTTTGAAAAGAAAAATTGGTAAAGTTGTGAAAAAAAAAAAAAGATGGAAGTGAAAAGAAAAGTTGAGAAAGAAAAGAGGGACAATGAGCCCCAAGAGCTTAAAAGAAAATAAATTGGCTAGAAAAAGATGAGGAGATGAATGCATTTGAGGAACTTAAATGAAAAGTGAGAAGTAAGGTTGTAAACCTTAAGAGCACGAACTTGAATTGTTGAATAACAACTTTCATTCTCCACTAGACGAGTCACTTTTTCCATATTCATCTTACGCCGTCCAAAGAGCCAATGTTACGTCCTTGGTTAAGACCTATTGATCTCATTGTTACACATGTTAGTGGTGGAAAGATGGTAGAGCTTGGGCAAGCTTATGGCAATTGAAATGCATGATTTGATTGATGAGTGTTTATTATCCTTAATTTGTTTGAGTGTTTGAGAGAAACACTATATTCTTGTGAGTAGAACTTGAGCATTTTGATATTGTCATCACCATCACTTGTTGTTGTATGTTGAGCATGTGTAGGTAATTAGTTGGATTTTCAATAGTGAACCTGTGATCATTTTGAGAATGTATCTTGAGGAAGAAGAATTCATTTCATGTCATTTGATACGTGCACCCCCTGCGCGTATTTTTGGCCAAAATCAACTTACAAAGTTTTGGCCCGGCCACTTTTCCCGCCCGGCCGGGCCACCTGTTCCAGCCCATTTCGCGCACCCAACTTGTCCGCCCGGCCACGCCACTTACCCACCCGGCCGAGTGGACCCATTTTCGGAGGTTTAGGCCCATTTTATCCATATTTCAAGGGCCTAATTGCAAAATTAATTCAAGACTTCTACCCCAACTATAAATAGACCAAATTTGAGTTTTAGAAAGGGGTCTTACTCCTTTTACAAGCTTTCTTCACACACATTCACATAGTAGTAGGTGTTTTTCATAGATTAGTTTAATTTCTTCATTAGATTAGATAGATTAGTGGTTTTTACTTCGAATCAAGCTACGATTATCATCGGGCATCGTCTATTACATCGGTTTGTAGCTAAATTCTCATGATCAAGGTGATATTATTCTATTTTGCAATTCAATTTAGTATTTTCTTAGTTTCTTCAATCTTTTTCTATTTTACCATTAGTTTGATGTTATTTGTTGTTTTAGCCATGGATTCCTATCATAGAACCATGGGCTAAGTTCTAATTGCCTAGAGTGTGGAAGTTTTGTGGTTAAGTGGTGTAATTATGGATTGATTGCATGATTAGCTTAGGAATTGGGTGTATATGTTTCTAGTGTTGTAATTTCCATGATTCAATTGATTAATTCACCCTATTAGCTAGCATTGTTAGTTTTGTCGACTTCAACGACCGTATTGGGTTGCATGATTAAGAGTGTGTGTATGAGCTTGAATTAATCGATTAGAATTAACATAGTAATTAGCTACACCGACCGGGGGTTGATTGCTTAGATCGACGACACTAGACACTAGTCGATTAGAGGTCGTCTATTAGATTAGTGAGAGGGCGTCTCATAAACATTAGTAACCGTGTTGAACGTGTTTATGAGACACTATCCTAAGATCTTATGGCATTGATTAGACGATATAATTGCTAGTTAATGCACGTGTTCACCTAGGCCTCACAAGGGATTGGTCGACACACACGAGTGATAGCCTTTAGCTTTACCCAATACCTTAGGTTTAATTTATGTAATTTAGTCCATTAATTCACCACACAACCTACAAAATGGATACACCCGAGGCAATACTCTCTCACTTTGCACTTTCGAAAGGAAGTTAGATAGCTTGTTATTTCGATTGTCCATTTCTTCTTATCTTAGATCATCTAGTTTCGTACTTGTGTTTTAAATCCCGAAAATCCAAACAAACACGTGTAGTTACTACAATAGCATGCGTACTCGTAACTTTAGGGATTCGCTTGCACTCAATTAAATCCTTGGACGAACAAACTACTTGGTCGTACTTACGTACTACAATCAGACCCATACGCTTGTGGGGCTCGAATTGTCAAGTGCTTAAGAAGTGTTGAAAAACGAGACAAGTCATGGCGTCTGATGGTACACTGGTCTATGAGGGAAGATTGTGTGTACTGAAGGATGAAGATTTGAGAAGGAAGATTTTAGAAGAAGCTCATTGTACCCCATACACAGTCCACCCTGGAGGGACGAAGATGTAACGAGATCTGAAGACAATGTTTTGGTGGAGGAACATGAAGGGTAACATCGGTACTTTTGTGGAAAGATGTTTGACGTGTCAACAGGTAAAAGCTGAACATCAACGACCGTCGGGACTACTAAAGCCACTTGAGATTCCACAGTGGAAATGGGAGCACATCGCAATGGATTTCGTAGTAGGTCTACCGCGATCAACAAGAGGTAACCATGCAATATGGGTCATCATCAATAGATTGACAAAGTCTGCACACTTTCTACCAATTAAAATGACTTTTGGGATGGAGCAGTATGCACAAATTTATATTCGGGAAATTGTGAGGCTTCATGGAGTACCAGTCTCAATTGTTTCGGATAGAGATACTAGATTCACTTCACAATTTTGGAAGAGTTTACATGCAGCCTTAGGGACAAAGTTAAATTTTAGTACAGCATACCACCCACAAACGGATGGCCAGTCCGAGAGGACAATTCAGATCTTGGAGGATATGTTGCGAGCATGTGTTCTGGATTTCAGCGGAAGTTGGGAAACCTACTTGCCACTAGTAGAGTTTGCTTATAACAATAGTTATCAAGCAACCATTGGAATGGCCCCCTATGAAGCTTTGTATGTGAGGAGGTGTAGATCACCGATCTAATGGGATGAAGTCGGCGAGAAAAAGATTTTAGGACCCGAGATCATTGAACAGACAGTTGAAGTGATAAGAAAGATACGTGAAAGAATTGTAGTTGCTCAAGATAGACAAAAGTCTTATGCTGATAAACGTAGAAAACAATTACAATTTGAAGAAGGTGAGAAGGTGTTTTTAAAAGTATCACCAACGAAAGGAGTTATAAGATTCGGTAGAAGAGGAAAGCTTCAACCAAGATACATTGGTCCCTTTGAGATACTAGAACGAGTTGGTGATTTAGCCTACAAACTTGCTCTACCGCCAATTCTTGCTACAGTGCACAACGTCTTTCACGTGTCGATGTTGAGGAAGTATATGCATGATCCGAGTCACCTTGTTAACTACACCTCATTAGAGATCAATAAAGACATGAGTTACGAGGAAAATCCAGTAGAAGTTTTAGAGCGAAAGGTTCACAAACTAAGAAATAAAGGTGTCGTGCTCCTCAAGGTTCGGTGGAGCCAACATGGAAAGGATGAAGCTACGTGGGAACGTGAAGACGAGATAAAGGCAAAATATCCAAACTTTCTAATCGGTGGTAAGTTGTTAAATTTCGAGGACGATTTTTTTTTTTTAGTAGGGGAGGATGTAATACCCATAAAATATGTTGGTATATATATATATATATATATATATATATATATATATATATAAATTAATTTATTCTATTATAATATAAATTAAAGCTTTTTAATTTCTTTTTCTTCTCTTAAAATAAGTATTAAAGCCCATTTGAAATCTAACACTTTAATTATTTAAATTCTAGTGAAGCCCATACTAACTAAGCCCAATTTTATCCAAGTATATATATCTATACACGAGTGTTGCCCTAAAACTTAGGAAACTGACCTACCCACACTCTGATTCCTGTCGGCCGCCTGTAGAGAAAAAGAAACGGTAACATAACTCTTCACTTCACTGTTTCTTATTCAAATTCTTCATCCCATCTCTCCCGATTTATTCACCTGCTCCACCTTATATTATTAATTTTGGACACTAGCCTTTAGGTAATGTTTTATTGTCTCTCTATTCTTTACATTATGTAGTATACAATTGTGTGTAAGATTTCTTAGAACATTAACTTTCTAGATATGCGTGGAGTCAATACTTATTTAAAATATTATTTATTAACTAGATTAGTACAGAATAGAGGATTTTCGAAGTAAATGGATTTGTTGGATTATGTAAATCGAACAGTCTAGGTGTATACATAAAATTACTAGTTTAATTAATGTTGCCATGAACTCAGGCTAAGGTAGTGATTTAATTATGATTTTTATTAAGAACTCTTTTATTAAAGAAAGTACATGTCCAGGTCATTCTTGAATTAATATAGATTAACATGTTGACCTCCTAATTAAATAGTTAATGTACTCAAATGCTAAATTAAGAGTTTTATGTTAGCTTTAGATTTCCTAGTTAGTTTTGAGTTTTGAGTGTTGTTCTCTAAAGTCAGAATGTGATTTGAGGAGTTTACTTAGTACATTTAATTTAGAGCCTTAATCTTATGTCAATTATATTTCATGATTTTATTCCATCTCCTGCTGCACCGACCCCAAACTTATTTGACCAAGTTACTCCAATATTCCACTTTACTTTACTCTCTATTAGTGCAACCCAAGTTCTTAAACTTTCCATAATTTATATATTAATATATATAGATTGATAGACATTTCAACTCGTAAGAGGATATAACAGTAGCTACATGGATTTATTTTCTAAGTAGATTTAATTTTATGATAGGTGATGTTAGTCGCGAGGAATAGGCTATAACACTGTTGCATCGATTCATCCACGACACACATTTTGAGGTGGGGCTTTCTATTCTCTTCTTTGATTACAGTAACTAGTAAAGTTAAATTAGTCATTGTTAAATGTTTTAAATTTGATATGATGGATGTGTGCCTATGTGCTTTGTTCCATATAATCTATGTTACCAAATCTAATAGCCAGGGACCGTCACATGGGTCCGGGACCGTAAGAGTTGTCCTCGGGATTACTAAAGTCACTAAAAGGACTTTGGGAAGGCCCGCAGTGCTCTATGACAAATTACACGAGGCGAGGTTTAAGTTTGGCGATGTAACCATTTTTGTATTGATGTGTTTGTCTATTTCTTTATATTTAACTTCAAGTCGGTCCTACTGAGTGTGTTTTCAAACTCACCCCCTTCCATTTTAACATTTCAGATTGAGGAGCTGATGGCGGAGAGGTGATGGATGTTAAATTTTGCTGGGTTCTTTTAGTAAAACTTATTAAACTAGTTCATTTTCTTATCAAACTTCTAGTTGTGGAGTATTTTTATGAGATAGTTAAAATTGGTATGACTTGTATTTGAGATGGCTTTTGAGATTATACTTGATGCTTATGTTTTTCAAAGATTGTTCAGAGAGATTATTATTTAAAAATTTGGTTCACGTCCATTATGCTTATACTTTCAAATGTTTTCTCATCAATTAATCATTATTTAAATTAGGGCGTGACAATATTCATCCTTGGGTTTCCCTTAAAAAAATAACAAATATTATGTCGAGGGTAATAGACATCATACCTGATGAGTTAACATTTGTTATTCTGGAAAAAATTTCAGGAAGCCATATAAGAAAATTAAGATGTGTTTCCAAAAGATGATGTTTTCATATCTTCTAGTTCGTTCGTTGAACAACATTTGCGCGTAATGAAGTCTAGAAATATGTTTTCATTGATTCAAAAAAAAAGGGTTGCATATCCTCCAGTGAGTTATGTCAAACACGTTGACAAAGGTATTGATACGCACAGACGTTCAGACATCGTCAATGGTGAAGATTATGAGGTACTTGGAATTTGTAATGGGTTAGTTTTATTTTGTAATGTAGATGATGTTTACAAATTGGTTAACCCAATTACAAATAAATCTTTAATAATACCTAAACCAAATATAATATTCCCATCCGGTTTTACTAAAGCATCAGTGTTTTTTGGGTTAGGTTATGATAGTGATACAAATGATTATTTAATAATGAGATTCACTCGATTTTGGACGTATGGTGCTTTTCATAGCGTAGTGAATTTATACTCTAGAAATTCAAACAAATGGGTTTCATTATACCCATTTCCATACAAACACCTGTCATCGTGCAATGCTCACTTTGTTGCTGGAATTTTTCATTGGAAGATTTATGAAGGGTATGGGGTTTATGCAATTGCGACTTTTGATTATAGTGATAAGACTTATGGGTTGATAAAGTTACCTGATTTCGAATGTAATGGATGGTCGTTAGTTATGGAGTCATTGGATGACAATAGCCTAGCCGTATATGGGGATCGACACAATGCAGATAACTGTGGAACAAGAAAATATAATTTTGAAATGCAGGTGTTGTCGTATTCAACTACGGGTTCCACATGGAAAAAGTATACTATATCAAAAGTGGGAGTGCTACACCCAAATTATAAACTAGTGCCTATACACTTCATTAACAATACTCGTAAAAGGATTATGTTCAGGAATGATCCAGCAGGATCTTTCTACTCATTCGATTTTGAAACAAGGGAAGAACTCACAATTGACGAGTTGAATTCAGATATTCCTATTGGGCATGCATATAAATATGTTGAAGGCCTTGTATCGCCTGAACAAAATTTGTGATAATAATTACTACTTACTGCATTTTATTGTTAGGTTAGGATATAATTTATTTTTGTCGTAGTTTTATATATTTTTTTTCGAACATTTCGAATATTTTTACTTTTTTGATTGTATTAACTAATTAACGTACTAGATCATTGTTAAATATTTTGCTAACTGCTAAATGTAAATTTGATAAATTATTTTTGACGTAACAACATAATGAACACTAATATTATTATAGACATTCTACCTCATTAACTGAAGTTATTAAAATGTACATGACTTGTGAATGTACAAATGTATGCCGAAATTTATTACAAAACTATAAGCAGCATGAAACCATTTAATTATATATCATTACAAACTATTTTAGGAAAATTAATTATATTTTTTATAAATGTATGTGTACAAAACTATGTTACAATAGACCATTCAATTCAATATATCAATCATTTTAACTTATGTATCATAATATATGTTATATAATACAACATATTTCCTATATCTGAATATGGTTATAATTAAAATCGATGGCTATAATAAACAGTTAACTAACGATGATATATAAAATAGTACATTAACTACTTAAAGATTAAAATGAAAAAATAAGGAGATTAGAAATGTGAAAAGTAGATTGAATAATAAAAAATTAAATGCTTCGGGGCAAACCAATATTAGAATATCCAGATATAATTTTAAAGACATCTAATTGTCTATATTTGTCCTATCTGTTCCGAATACGTGAGCACAAGTCAATGTGTCATGACGTCCTTTCTTGCCACACTTGCTGCATATTGTAGGCTTGACTCGACGGAATTCTCCATATGACGTTATCCTTTTCTGTTTGGGACGACCAGGAGGATTCTTTAGTACAGGGGGTAGAATTTTTTCAGAATGTGAACTGCACTTGAAAGCAAACCTCTCTGTATCTCGAACTGGAGCGAGATCTACTTTATAGCAATCACGATAGCTAGAAGTAAAAAACACAGTCTTCAACAACCTCGGATATAAATGTACAATGCTTTTTAATAACGGCCACTGCATGCGCACATGGAAAACCCTTTATTTGCCATTGATCGGTTGTTTGTGGATGATCGGTCGTCTCCTTTCGATGCTAGTATTCTGGACATTTTTATGGATACCGTTGTGACTGATGCCCATAATGGTCTCCTTGTGAGTGTTCCCTCAGCGGAAGAGGTTCGAAGGGCTGTCTTTGATATGGATGCTTCGAGCGCTCCGGGTCCAGATGGCTTTGGGGGCTGCTTTTATCAGGGATGCTGGGACATTGTGGGCCAGGAGGTGATCGATGCTGTTAGACACTACTTCATTTTCAGACTTTTACCTCCTGGGCTGAACTCCTGCTTCATGACGCTTGTTCCCAAGACGGATGGGGCCCGTAAAGTGGAGGAGTTTCGCCCGATTGTGATGGGTAACTTCATCTTTAAGGTCATGACCAAAGTTCTATCTTCGAGATTGGGCACGTTCGTTAGTAGTTGTCTCTCTGCATATCAGTTTGGTTTCGTCCCGGGGAAGCGGATTCACACCTGCATCGCTCTTGCATCTGACGCCATTAATACCCTGGACTACCCGAGAGTTCACGGGCATATGGCCTTGAAGATTGACATGATCAAAGCGTTTGACACCATCTCTTGGCGGTTTCTGGAGGCCGTCATGGCAAGGATGGGCTTCTGTACTACTTTCATATCTATGGTGAGAGGAGTCTTGGACTCGGCTAGGATTTCAGTTCTCATCAATGAGGAGCCGAAGGGGTACTTTTCTTGCTCCCGGGGTGTGCGTCAGGGAGATCCTCTATCACCATTGCTTTTTTGTATTGCGGAGGAGGCGCTTGGGAGATGGATTGATTGGGAGATCGATAGAGGCCGACTTCGTCCCATCCGATATGTCCCTCGTTATCTCTTCTATGCGGACGACATCATGATATTTTTGAGGGCCACTGAGTCTAATATCAGGAACCTGCATGCTGTTTTACAGGGGTGTGGTCGTCTTTCAGGTCAGATCTATAGTCCTCCGAAGTCTAGGGCTTTCTTTGGGCGTGCTGTTCCCCAAAGGCTTCGTCGTCGGATGCTCAGAGTCACAGGCATCGTAGAAGGTTCCCTTCCTTTTACCTACCTAGGAGTTCCGATCTTTCGTGGTTGCCCCAGGAAGGCTCATCTACAGCCTGTGGCAGACGATGTTATTGCCAAGTTCAGTCGTTGGAAGGGTAGCTCCCTTTCCTTGGCAGGGAGACGATGTTTGATTAACTCGATTATCACGGGATCTATGGTCCACTCTATGATGGTCTACAAGTGGCCTATTTCCCTACTTCGCCAGGTGGAATCTGCTATGCGTAACTTTCTTTGGAAGGGTGACGTCAATCGTAAGAGTGGTTCTTGTTCGGTCTCGTGGAAGAGGGTTTGTGCTCCCTTTGGAGAAGAAGGGATGGGGGTTCGCTCCATTAGATTAGCGAATGCCTCCTTTCTCTGTAAGTTGAGTTGGGACATTCTTCAGCACAGATCTCCAGATACAGCTCTACTTCACAGGAGACACTTTACCGCGGATGGCAGATTGCGTCCCCATGGGAAGATCTCATCTATTGGGCCGGGTATTCGTCCTCATGTTTCGAGGTTTTCTGATGGGTCGAGATGGTTGATTGGTAGGGGTTCGACAGTCAGCTTCTGGCATGATAACTGGTTGGGTTACACTATTTCTGATAAGATTGGCCTCCCGGATTGGTTTGCTGCTACCCTGAAGAGCACGGTTGGGGACTTCTTCTATGAATATTATTGGAACTTTGAGGAGTGCTTCGTTACGGACTTCACAGATATCGTCAAAGACATCCTTCAGATTAGGGTTCTTCATGGCCCTGACAAACGTATTTGGGAAGGTACCACCTCAGGGGAGCTAACCTCTCGAGTGGCCTATGACATGCTCAGATCTCCTCTCCCTCGTCTTGGTTGGTCGTCGTGGATTTGGAGTTCCTTCATTCCGATGTGTCGTTCTACGGTTATTTGGAGGGCGATATAGGGCAAGCTCCCCACTTCTGATTAGCTTGTCTCATTTGGGATTCACGGTCCTTCGATGTGTATGCTCTGTCGTAGAGACTCTGAGTCTTTAGACCACTTATTAGCTCACTGTCCATTCACTCTGAAGGTTCTTCAGCATCTGACTCAGCTTTTTGGAGTCACGATCCACACGGGGATCAGCTTTCTTGATATCTTCCTCCAAGCTACTAGAGTTCGATTGAGTCCGCAGTCTTTAGAGTTATGGAGAGCAGCATTTGTCACTACAATTTGGGCTATTTGGGCTCTGCGGAACAGGGTGGTCTTTGATGGGGTCTCCCCCTCAGTCAGACGTTGTATGGCGCAGATCGTTGCTGGTATTAGGAAAGCCAATAGCATCTCTCGGGGTTATGCCGACGGTTCAGTTCGGGATCTCTTGATTGCCAAATCTCTTGGTATTTTGGGCAGGCACAAGCCGACTCGACAGGGTTCGTCTGTTAGATGGATCCCCCCAGATCCGAATTAGTACAAGATCAACACAGACGGCAGTGCAACATCCTCTCCAGGTAGCCTGCATGCCCTTGGCGCCTGCAGGGTCTCTGGAGTCAGGTTCATCCTCTTACCACAGACATGCACATTCGGTATTCTCACACTTTTAGAGAGGCCAACCAGGCGGCTGACGCAGTGGCCAAGACGAAGATCAACGGCATTTGGAGGGGCTATCCTCTAGATTTCTTACTTACTTTCTTGCATAAAGATTTGTATACCGTCTTTTATAGACATTGATTGTTAGAGGAGTTTACCTTTTTCCTTCGCCTGGGTTTTGTCCCTAAGGAGGGTTTTCCCAGGCAAGGTTTTAACGGCACTCCGGCCTCTGGCTCGACTTGTGAGCTTATGGTTTTAGGTTTTCTTTTTTTCTTTTATATTCCATACCTTTTTATTGGCCCTTTATTTGCCATTGAAAACATGTGCATATTTTATAATCTAAGTCGATAGTAACTGATGTTTTAGATCCAACTTCAAACTGTCCGTTTGGATATATTGATACTACCCACGACGCACTGATATTCGACATTTCGTTCTGTGCTTGCTCCTTGCTAGGTACTAACAAACCTGTCCAGGATTGGCTATCTTGACGTCTCTCAACAAACCATCTAGAAATTTGCTTCCTAATAGAGTCAATCATATAAGTGATTGGAAGAGCTCTAGCGTCTCGAATCCAAGAGTTAAACGACTCTGCTACATTCGACGTCATTTCACCATACCTTTATATATGTGGGGAATGGTATACAGCCCATTTTGAATATGAAGTATTTTGCAGCCAGTCTTCTGCAATTTTCCCTCCCACCTCCTTGAACTTAGTGATTTTTTCATTGAAGATGGAGCTAGTTGGGGCATAAGCACACTGCTTGAAAAGATCTGCCATGTTCTCGCGGTGCTGAGTGTTCCAACCACCTCCATACCTTCCTTTCAGATTAGATAGAAGATGATACAAACAGTAGTAATGAGCTGGTTGTTTCCATACTTCATAGAACGCTGACATTAAACCGGTGTTTCTATCAGAAATGTATATGATTTGTTTATCGTGGCGTATGTTATCTCTGATCTTACTTAGGAACCATGCCCAATTGTCCCTGTTCTCAGCTGATACAATTGCAAAAGCAACAAGAAACAGACCTACATCGCAAGAACAAAAATTAATTGGTCTCCTGATTAGGACGGTGAATGGCAACATCTCAGAAACTTATATAAGAAAGCTACAAATTAACAAATTGTTTTTATAATGCAGTAGTTGAATTTATAACTTGTCCAGACCATAAGTGAAACAATTAAAACACATCATATATACTATAACTGAACATCCATTCTTTAAAAACTACAATAAAGACAATTATAAGTTAATAAGTTAACATAAAATCAACTAATTTTACTGATGTTCGTACATTATATAAAATTGTTAATGTGAGATATAGAATGTTTACCATTGTCGCCATCTTTTGCTGTAGCAACGAGCAATACTCCCTTGGCCCTTCCTTTCATGAACGTTCCATCTATAAACAACATCGGCCTACATGTTTTAAACCCTTCCTTGTAGGCGTGGAATGAGACGAACAATCGTTGGAAGTGATTCGTTATATCATCTTTTTCCAAATCAAACAGAGTGCCTGGGTTAGTTCTCTTCACTGCATCTCCGTACCAATGGAGTTCGTCGTATGAATCATCATAACATCTGAATATGTTGTCCCTCGCAGCCTCTATTCCACGCCACGCTTGATAATATTCAATATCTAACCCGTAATCCTTTTTAATATCCTCGATTATCTTGTTTCCACTGATTGAAGGGTTGTTTTTTACTTGTTGCAATATTAGATCCTTAATAACCTTTGTTCTGAATCTATTTTTATCTTTCAGTAATAACTTTCCTACACAACTATGAATCAAGTTAGCCTTCGACACGATAAAACCAACTTTTGTAGGAGTTTGCTTAGCTTTAATAAACCATTGACAGTTAGATGTTTGTTTTTCGGAGCAAACGACATGCACATATTTGGGAGAGTTCTTGATGAATGTAAACTGGAATTTCAACTTAAGTGAGTACTTTATCAATTCAATCCTAAATTCCGGTGCTCCACCAGAGAAAATTGCTCCTACAGCCATTATGTCACCCCAATGGTCAGACAAATATGACTTCTTCCTCTCATCTAGGCATATGTCAAAATTAGGTATACTACCTATACCCAAGAATTCGACCGAGCAATTTTTTTTAGGTATATATGAATTCTCCTTCACAACAAGTGTGGTGCTTGGAATATTACTAGATTCCTTAATCTGAGTCACATCAACAGAACTCGAAGAGTAATTGACACATACATTATTAATCGTTCCTTGACTATTTGAATCATGTATAGACTTGTTTCTGGCATCATTAAACTCAAACATAATATCTACCAATTTTTCAGATGACAAAATGCAGAAATCCATCATACCAGCGAAATCACTATCTGATTCTAAATAACAATTGTTGATGCATCCAACTGAATATAATATTGAAAATTTACCTTCTGACGTATTGGGCCATTTGTTTTTGATTTCATCTACGATGCTCTGATATGTTCTTTGATTGGTTGTACGAATCAACTTGCATCTACCCTCGTGAACGATTTTGAGTATTACGCCGTTCTGCATTTCAGTGAAGAACAGGAAGCCAAAAAATTAAAATCTATGAAAACAGAAATATTGGAAATTTTGTGGTCCTTGACGATGACAATTAGATCAATACCTAGATATGGAAGGTCAGACATGTTGTTTGACCTAGCCGATGCAATTAATCGCCTCAATCTGCATATGCGATCGCCGTCCGATGTATTGATGGTAACTGCCGAAAAATTAAATGGAAGACAATCAATTACATAAATTTGCCTAAAATACGGAATTGCAGTATATAATAGAAATTGTCCACTTTTTTAGATTAAGGGTAAAATAGGATTTTCAAAGGACAGTGCGACTTAAATTGTTTTAAGAATAAATTGTGTCTTAAATTACTTAAGGGTCTTACATAGTGACTTAAATTGTATTTATTCCTTATTATTTTAGTTAATCTAGTTTGATACTTTTGTTCTTATTTCCAAAAATCCAAACAAACATGTGTAGTTACTACAATAGCATGCATACTCGTAACTTTAGGGATTCGCTTGCACTCAATTAAATCCTTGGAACGAATAAACTACTTGGTCGTACTTACGTACTACAATCGGACACATACGCTTGTGGGGCTCGAATTGTAAAGTACTTAAAAAGTGTTGAAAAACGAGACAAGTCAGTATGGTAGTTCGTGATGACACATATGGATTTGTGGTGGCGAAAAAATGTTTTTCTCGGGATGCCTACGACCAGAGGAGGTGGAAATATTTGGTATCCATGAAGCTTTGTCATGGATGAAGGAGTTTGGTTTCGAGAAGATGTTGATGGAATCGAATGCAAAGGTGGTTGTGGACGCCATTAATAAAGGAGCAGAGGTCAAAGGGGAGTGTGTTTTTTATGACTATGTACGAGCTTGTGATATCTTACGTATTACATTTACTTCTTGTTCCATTCGTTTTGTTCCACGTAATGCTAATATGATGACCCATACTTGTTAGAAAATGAGCATCGTAGATGGCTAAAATAACTTTAAGGAAACAAAGAATCGAGGCTTGTGTAAACACAATTTCCTTAAAATAATATTCGTCCTTCACTCTCGGTGCTAGTGAAAATTAGGACGTCAGTTTCCCACGATACAACGATTAAATAGAAACAATACTAGTAAAAGTATTTTGCTTATGGCAAACCAAAAAATTGCTCGAAAAATATCACTAGAGTGCCAAAGAAACGAGATGAAAATCGAATGCAAAATAACATAGCAATTGCTGGAATATGTTTGTATCTTTCCCAATATTTCGTTCTTGTGTTTTTTTTTTTTTGGACTGATGGGTTGTAGCTATTTATATAGCCAACCCAAATTTGTAACCGTTGTCGCAATAAAAACGAGCAATAAAAGCTTGGACCAAAAACGAAACTACTATTCTAAATTCAAATTTTAGATGAAAATTCAATTTTTTGGCTGTAACTGTTACAACCCTAAATTTGTAACCTTCATCCATTAGTGTAGGTCTTAATTTTTCGAATAAATTTCAACACTTGAATTTTAAAATTGGACTGAAACTGTCAAATCCCCAATAATGAAACAATAGTAACATTCAACCAATTAAATTCAATGTTTAATTTTCGAAAATAACCTCCAACAATTCAATTTCTGAAACTGCTGTAATTATTACAGTAGTTACAGCAAAATCTGAGGCAAAAAGTAGTTTGTCTGTCCGCTACCAAATCGGTACAACATTCGTGTAATATTATAAGCTACTAATCCTCATTTGATATTTTCCAATATAAGACAAAAACTAATTTATTTTTTCCTACTTAAATTTTGGTTACAACAATTATTTGAAAAATCATTTCGCATTCATTCCAACTCTAAAATAAGTGAATGAGATATCGAGTCGAAGCTCACTTCGAAGAACATTTTCCAACAGTCCCCTACATGAATGGAAATTGATACAAACACTAAAAGATTTTGCTGATATAGATCGACATTAGAAACTTGCATAGGATAGGTAGGTGTCACCCTTTGAACCTTCCCTTGTGAAAGCACACTTTTACTAATTAGGTAGTAGACGCGGTGTCTTTGAACTGTTAACTGTTTTGTGTAAACGATAATGTACTCTACTCAAAAAAATTCTAACAACTCTCAATTCTCATGGTTTATGTTCGTTTTGTCCATGAACATCCGCCTGGTTCTGCAAGAGTGATTAGGAATATGCCTTACAATATTCCCTTCGAAGCGGCCCCACTTCTCTCTTACATATATGTTATCCTTGCAAGAGTTTCTCTCAAACTTTTTATAATCATTAATAGCCATTTTGATAATCCTCATAATATATCATTGCAACATCTTTAGGCAATAGACTTTTAAGGTTTTCATTATCCCCCACATGATAGTAATTTACGAGTTAGACAATTAGGTTGTCCTTTTGAACCTAGTTTTTGGGATCTCTAGTCATTTATGTAAGGTTTTCCTTTGTCTCAACTCATCTTCTCTAAGGCTTTTAGTCTCAATTATTTTTGGTGATGTCAAAACTAACTCTCAATTTTAACTCTTTGGTTAACGGATTTGCTATGTTATCATTAGACCTCACATAGTCTATTGTGATAACTCCAATTGAGAGTAGTTGTCTAATGGTATATATTATGTCTATAACGAATATGTCTAGACTTACCATTGTACAAATTGTTGTGTGCCCTCCAAGTTTGAGGTTCATACACAAGAAAACAATAAGCACTACTGTTATGTCCATTATCAATGAACAATTTATGACCTATTTTCACTCTTTTAAGTGGTGGAATAGAAATTTTTGCTAGAACCCCCACACTTTCAAGTGTTTGCAGTCAACACGGCTTCTCCACACATATTCTGAGGTAACCCAGAATCTAACAACATTGTATTCATCATTTTCGATCTCCAATGTTCGATTTTTGAAAAACATGAACTTATCAAAAACTTCATCTTTATTCTTTAGAAGATACACAAAATAAAATTTTGTGTTATCATCTACAAAACGTGGTAAAATATTTATTTTCACCACGAGTTTGCACGCTTTTTTAAATCACACACATTTGTATGAATTAAGTAAAGTGGTTCAATTCGCTATTTCTTTCAATAGTTTGGAAAGATGACCAAGTCAATTTCGCTTCCACACAAATCTCTCATTTGTGATTTGTATCAATATGGAGTTTTGGCATACTATTTAAATTCATCAATTTTCTTAATGAATTAAAATTAACATATCCCAAACAACCATCTCTCGAATTTTGGTTCATAAACCATTTTCGAGTCAACCACTAAGAAGTTTGAGGAACCGCCCGACAATAAATTTCATCATTTCGACATCCTTTATTTTATACTTCTTGTCTAAAATGCTCTACATTTCTCTTGCGAACGACACTCCAGTACACACATTGTGGGATGTGTTGGTCCTGAAAGGAGAGTGACACAAGTGTATGGGGGGGTGGGGGAATGCACTTGTGTATACTAATTTTTCTTTTGTCAAAACAGACTTATCTCTTGACTGGTTCAGGAGAGTTGATCTTTCAAGCTCTCTGACTTTTCTCTTGTCAAAGTTAAACTTTTAGACTAGATAACAAATCCTCTGAATACTATGAAGTAGACAGTTGAAAGGTGATCTTAGTAAGTAAGTTTATAATTGCGGAATGGATAGGCCCTTAGAGTTATATCTCCTTTTGTTCTGAATGAATATGATTCTTGCTTAATGATAGTGTATCAGGGGAGTTGTCCAAAAACAGATTTTCTTTAAAAACAGTTTTAATAAAGACAGACAACTGTGTTGTGTAAGTGTGGTAATGAAATGACTTTAAGATAAATAACACAAACACATATAGTGGTTCAGAGACACAAGCTCCTACATCCACTTCCCTGATTGAACAGGATAATCCCTTCACTTGGAATTAGCTTGTTTTA
This sequence comes from Galeopsis tetrahit, assembly GCA_963675135.1. Lineage (NCBI taxonomy): Eukaryota > Viridiplantae > Streptophyta > Magnoliopsida > Lamiales > Lamiaceae > Galeopsis > Galeopsis tetrahit. The sequence continues at coordinate 41,640,833 of OY776122.1, forward strand.
TAGTACCAAGGTGCACTGATAAAAAACACTTCTTCTAAGTGTTGTGATCCCTAGGTTTACAGAGACCTAGTACTCAAACTACTTCTTCTCAGAGCTTTAGGCTTTAGTTCCACACTATATCTTAGTTACTCACTTCTTCTACAACACACCTAACTTGACAATCTTTTCTGGGATTGGGTTGGGGGTTGTTTTCCAACTGAGATATCTTTTACAATGTTGAACAATGCTCAAGGATAGGATATCTCTCTAAGCATTGATATTTAATTGGCTTAGAATCTTTGATCATAGAAGGTTATATAACCATGGGGGAAACAAGTAATTCAGATGTGTAGGCTTTTTGAACTAGAATTGTCTTCGTTAGCTTGTTTGCTTTGGTTTCCCATATTTGATCAATTCATGATCCTTCTGTTTTTATAGGAAGTTTTAATATATATATGTTGGAGGGATATAACTCATCCTTCACTATTGGTATGAACATGAGGTTCATCTTTTCTTCATATGAATAGTGTTCAGCATGGACTTTTGTGGTGTTGCTGAATATCTTGTCAATTCGAGTTGTTCTGATCTTGTCAGGTTGACCTTCATTCTCACACTTTTAGAGAGGCCAACCAGGCGGCTGACGCAGTGGCCAAGACGAAGATCAACGGCATTTGGAGGGGCTATCCTCTAGATTTCTTACTTACTTTCTTGCATAAAGATTTGTATACCGTCTTTTATAGACATTGATTGTTAGAGGAGTTTACCTTTTTCCTTCGCCTGGGTTTTGTCCCTAAGGAGGGTTTTCCCAGGCAAGGTTTTAACGGCACTCCGGCCTCTGGCTCGACTTGTGAGCTTATGGTTTTAGGTTTTCTTTTTTTCTTTTATATTCCATACCTTTTTATTGGCCCTTTATTTGCCATTGAAAACATGTGCATATTTTATAATCTAAGTCGATAGTAACTGATGTTTTAGATCCAACTTCAAACTGTCCGTTTGGATATATTGATACTACCCACGACGCACTGATATTCGACATTTCGTTCTGTGCTTGCTCCTTGCTAGGTACTAACAAACCTGTCCAGGATTGGCTATCTTGACGTCTCTCAACAAACCATCTAGAAATTTGCTTCCTAATAGAGTCAATCATATAAGTGATTGGAAGAGCTCTAGCGTCTCGAATCCAAGAGTTAAACGACTCTGCTACATTCGACGTCATTTCACCATACCTTTATATATGTGGGGAATGGTATACAGCCCATTTTGAATATGAAGTATTTTGCAGCCAGTCTTCTGCAATTTTCCCTCCCACCTCCTTGAACTTAGTGATTTTTTCATTGAAGATGGAGCTAGTTGGGGCATAAGCACACTGCTTGAAAAGATCTGCCATGTTCTCGCGGTGCTGAGTGTTCCAACCACCTCCATACCTTCCTTTCAGATTAGATAGAAGATGATACAAACAGTAGTAATGAGCTGGTTGTTTCCATACTTCATAGAACGCTGACATTAAACCGGTGTTTCTATCAGAAATGTATATGATTTGTTTATCGTGGCGTATGTTATCTCTGATCTTACTTAGGAAGCATGCCCAATTGTCCCTGTTCTCAGCTGATACAATTGCAAAAGCAACAAGAAACAGACCTACATCGCAAGAACAAAAATTAATTGGTCTCCTGATTAGGACGGTGAATGGCAACATCTCAGAAACTTATATAAGAAAGCTACAAATTAACAAATTGTTTTTATAATGCAGTAGTTGAATTTATAACTTGTCCAGACCATAAGTGAAACAATTAAAACACATCATATATACTATAACTGAACATCCATTCTTTAAAAACTACAATAAAGACAATTATAAGTTAATAAGTTAACATAAAATCAACTAATTTTACTGATGTTCGTACATTATATAAAATTGTTAATGTGAGATATAGAATGTTTACCATTGTCGCCATCTTTTGCTGTAGCAACGAGCAATACTCCCTTGGCCCTTCCTTTCATGAACGTTCCATCTATAAACAACATCGGCCTACATGTTTTAAACCCTTCCTTGTAGGCGTGGAATGAGACGAACAATCGTTGGAAGTGATTCGTTATATCATCTTTTTCCAAATCAAACAGAGTGCCTGGGTTAGTTCTCTTCACTGCATCTCCGTACCAATGGAGTTCGTCGTATGAATCATCATAACATCTGAATATGTTGTCCCTCGCAGCCTCTATTCCACGCCACGCTTGATAATATTCAATATCTAACCCGTAATCCTTTTTAATATCCTCGATTATCTTGTTTCCACTGATTGAAGGGTTGTTTTTTACTTGTTGCAATATTAGATCCTTAATAACCTTTGTTCTGAATCTATTTTTATCTTTCAGTAATAACTTTCCTACACAACTATGAATCAAGTTAGCCTTCGACACGATAAAACCAACTTTTGTAGGAGTTTGCTTAGCTTTAATAAACCATTGACAGTTAGATGTTTGTTTTTCGGAGCAAACGACATGCACATATTTGGGAGAGTTCTTGATGAATGTAAACTGGAATTTCAACTTAAGTGAGTACTTTATCAATTCAATCCTAAATTCCGGTGCTCCACCAGAGAAAATTGCTCCTACAGCCATTATGTCACCCCAATGGTCAGACAAATATGACTTCTTCCTCTCATCTAGGCATATGTCAAAATTAGGTATACTACCTATACCCAAGAATTCGACCGAGCAATTTTTTTTAGGTATATATGAATTCTCCTTCACAACAAGTGTGGTGCTTGGAATATTACTAGATTCCTTAATCTGAGTCACATCAACAGAACTCGAAGAGTAATTGACACATACATTATTAATCGTTCCTTGACTATTTGAATCATGTATAGACTTGTTTCTGGCATCATTAAACTCAAACATAATATCTACCAATTTTTCAGATGACAAAATGCAGAAATCCATCATACCAGCGAAATCACTATCTGATTCTAAATAACAATTGTTGATGCATCCAACTGAATATAATATTGAAAATTTACCTTCTGACGTATTGGGCCATTTGTTTTTGATTTCATCTACGATGCTCTGATATGTTCTTTGATTGGTTGTACGAATCAACTTGCATCTACCCTCGTGAACGATTTTGAGTATTACGCCGTTCTGCATTTCAGTGAAGAACAGGAAGCCAAAAAATTAAAATCTATGAAAACAGAAATATTGGAAATTTTGTGGTCCTTGACGATGACAATTAGATCAATACCTAGATATGGAAGGTCAGACATGTTGTTTGACCTAGCCGATGCAATTAATCGCCTCAATCTGCATATGCGATCGCCGTCCGATGTATTGATGGTAACTGCCGAAAAATTAAATGGAAGACAATCAATTACATAAATTTACCTAAAATACGGAATTGCAGTATATAATAGAAATTGTCCACTTTTTTAGATTAAGAGTAAAATAGGATTTTCAAAGGACAGTGCGACTTAAATTGTTTTAAGAATAAATTGTGTCTTAAATTACTTAAGGGTCTTACATAGTGACTTAAATTGTATTTATTCCTTATTATTTTAGTTAATCTAGTTTGATACTTTTGTTCTTATTTCCAAAAATCCAAACAAACATGTGTAGTTACTACAATAGCATGCATACTCGTAACTTTAGGGATTCGCTTGCACTCAATTAAATCCTTGGAACGAATAAACTACTTGGTCGTACTTACGTACTACAATCCGACACATACGCTTGTGGGGCTCGAATTGTAAAGTACTTAAAAAGTGTTGAAAAACGAGACAAGTCAGTATGGTAGTTCGTGATGACACATATGGATTTGTGGTGGCGAAAAAATGTTTTTCTCGGGATGCCTACGACCAGAGGAGGTGGAAATATTTGGTATCCATGAAGCTTTGTCATGGATGAAGGAGTTTGGTTTCGAGAAGATGTTGATGGAATCGAATGCAAAGGTGGTTGTGGACGCCATTAATAAAGGAGCAGAGGTCAAAGGGGAGTGTGTTTTTTATGACTATGTACGAGCTTGTGATATCTTACGTATTACATTTACTTCTTGTTCCATTCGTTTTGTTCCACGTAATGCTAATATGATGACCCATACTTGTTAGAAAATGAGCATCGTAGATGGCTAAAATAACTTTAAGGAAACAAAGAATCGAGGCTTGTGTAAACACAATTTCCTTAAAATAATATTCGTCCTTCACTCTCGGTGCTAGTGAAAATTAGGACGTCAGTTTCCCACGATACAACGATTAAATAGAAACAATACTAGTACAAGTATTTTGCTTATGGCAAACCGAAAAATTGCTCGAAAAATATCACTAGAGTGCCAAAGAAACGAGATGAAAATCGAATGCAAAATAGCATAGCAATTGCTGGAATATGTTTGTATCTTTCCCAATATTTCGTTCTTGTGTTTTTTTTTTTTTTGGACTGATGGGTTGTAGCTATTTATATAGCCAACCCAAATTTGTAACCGTTGTCGCAATAAAAACGGCAATAAAAGCTTGGACCAAAAACGAAACTACTATTCTAAATTCAAATTTTAGATGAAAATTCAATTTTTTGGCTGTAACTGTTACAACCCTAAATTTGTAACCTTCATCCATTAGTGTAGGTCTTAATTTTTCGAATAAATTTCAACACTTGAATTTTAAAATTGGACTGAAACTGTCAAATCCCCAATAATGAAACAATAGTAACATTCAACCAATTAAATTAAATGTTTAATTTTTGAAAATAACCTCCAACAATTCAATTTCTGAAACTGCTGTAATTATTACAGTAGTTACAGCAAAATCTGAGGCAAAAAGTAGTTTGTCTGTCCGCTACCAAATCGGTACAACATTCGTGTAATATTATAAGCTACTAATCCTCATTTGATATTTTCCAATATAAGACAAAAACTAATTTATTTTTTCCTACTTAAATTTTGGTTACAACAATTATTTGAAAAATCATTTCGCATTCATTCCAACTCTAAAATAAGTGAATGAGATATCGAGTCGAAGCTCACTTCGAAGAACATTTTCCAACAGTCCCCTACATGAATGGAAATTGATACAAACACTAAAAGATTTTGCTGATATAGATCGACATTAGAAACTTGCATAGGATAGGTAGGTGTCACCCTTTGAACCTTCCCTTGTGAAAGCACACTTTTACTAATTAGGTAGTAGACGCGGTGTCTTTGAACTGTTAACTGTTTTGTGTAAACGATAATGTACTCTACTCAAAAAAATTCTAACAACTCTCAATTCTCATGGTTTATGTTCGTTTTGTCCATGAACATCCGCCTGGTTCTGCAAGAGTGATTAGGAATATGCCTTACAATATTCCCTTCGAAGCGGCCCCACTTCTCTCTTACATATATGTTATCCTTGCAAGAGTTTCTCTCAAACTTTTTATAATCATTAATAGCCATTTTGATAATCCTCATAATATATCATTGCAACATCTTTAGGCAATAGACTTTTAAGGTTTTCATTATCCCCCACATGATAGTAATTTACGAGTTAGACAATTAGGTTGTCCTTTTGAACCTAGTTTTTGGGATCTCTAGTCATTTATGTAAGGTTTTCCTTTGTCTCAACTCATCTTCTCTAAGGCTTTTAGTCTCAATTATTTTTGGTGATGTCAAAACTAACTCTCAATTTTAACTCTTTGGTTAACGGATTTGCTATGTTATCATTAGACCTCACATAGTCTATTGTGATAACTCCAATTGAGAGTAGTTGTCTAATGGTATATATTATGTCTATAACGAATATGTCTAGACTTACCATTGTACAAATTGTTGTGTGCCCTCCAAGTTTGAGGTTCATACACAAGAAAACAATAAGCACTACTGTTATGTCCATTATCAATGAACAATTTATGACCTATTTTCACTCTTTTAAGTGGTGGAATAGAAATTTTTGCTAGAACCCCCACACTTTCAAGTGTTTGCAGTCAACACGGCTTCTCCACACATATTCTGAGGTAACCCAGAATCTAACAACATTGTATTCATCATTTTCGATCTCCAATGTTCGATTTTTGAAAAACATGAACTTATCAAAAACTTCATCTTTATTCTTTAGAAGATACACAAAATAAAATTTTGTGTTATCATCTACAAAACGTGGTAAAATATTTATTTTCACCACGAGTTTGCACGCTTTTTTAAATCACACACATTTGTATGAATTAAGTAAAGTGGTTCAATTCGCTATTTCTTTCAATAGTTTGGAAAGATGACCAAGTCAATTTCGCTTCCACACAAATCTCTCATTTGTGATTTGTATCAATATGGAGTTTTGGCATACTATTTAAATTCATCAATTTTCTTAATGAATTAAAATTAACATATCCCAAACAACCATCTCTCGAATTTTGGTTCATAAACCATTTTCGAGTCAACCACTAAGAAGTTTGAGGAACCGCCCGACAATAAATTTCATCATTTCGACATCCTTTATTTTATACTTCTTGTCTAAAATGCTCTACATTTCTCTTGCGAACGACACTCCAGTACACACATTGTGGGATGTGTTGGTCCTGAAAGGAGAGTGACACAAGTGTATGGGGGGGTGGGGGAATGCACTTGTGTATACTAATTTTTCTTTTGTCAAAACAGACTTATCTCTTGACTGGTTCAGGAGAGTTGATCTTTCAAGCTCTCTGACTTTTCTCTTGTCAAAGTTAAACTTTTAGACTAGATAACAAATCCTCTGAATACTATGAAGTAGACAGTTGAAAGGTGATCTTAGTAAGTAAGTTTATAATTGCGGAATGGATAGGCCCTTAGAGTTATATCTCCTTTTGTTCTGAATGAATATGATTCTTGCTTAATGATAGTGTATCAGGGGAGTTGTCCAAAAACAGATTTTCTTTAAAAACAGTTTTAATAAAGACAGACAACTGTGTTGTGTAAGTGTGGTAATGAAATGACTTTAAGATAAATAACACAAACACATATAGTGGTTCAGAGACACAAGCTCCTACATCCACTTCCCTGATTGAACAGGATAATCCCTTCACTTGGAATTAACTTGTTTTATAGTACCAAGGTGCACTGATAAAAAACACTTCTTCTAAGTGTTGTGATCCCTAGGTTTACAGAGACCTAGTACTCAAACTACTTCTTCTCAGAGCTTTAGGCTTTAGTTCCACACTATATCTTAGTTACTCACTTCTTCTACAACACACCTAACTTGACAATCTTTTCTGGGATTGGGTTGGGGGTTGTTTTCCAACTGAGATATCTTTTACAATGTTGAACAATGCTCAAGGATAGGATATCTCTCTAAGCATTGATATTTAATTGGCTTAGAATCTTTGATCATAGAAGGTTATATAACCATGGGGGAAACAAGTAATTCAGATGTGTAGGCTTTTTGAACTAGAATTGTCTTCGTTAGCTTGTTTGCTTTGGTTTCCCATATTTGATCAATTCATGATCCTTCTGTTTTTATAGGAAGTTTTAATATATATATGTTGGAGGGATATAACTCATCCTTCACTATTGGTATGAACATGAGGTTCATCTTTTCTTCATATGAATAGTGTTCAGCATGGACTTTTGTGGTGTTGCTGAATATCTTGTCAATTCGAGTTGTTCTGATCTTGTCAGGTTGACCTTCATTCTCACACTTTTAGAGAGGCCAACCAGGCGGCTGACGCAGTGGCCAAGACGAAGATCAACGGCATTTGGAGGGGCTATCCTCTAGATTTCTTACTTACTTTCTTGCATAAAGATTTGTATACCGTCTTTTATAGACATTGATTGTTAGAGGAGTTTACCTTTTTCCTTCGCCTGGGTTTTGTCCCTAAGGAGGGTTTTCCCAGGCAAGGTTTTAACGGCACTCCGGCCTCTGGCTCGACTTGTGAGCTTATGGTTTTAGGTTTTCTTTTTTTCTTTTATATTCCATACCTTTTTATTGGCCCTTTATTTGCCATTGAAAACATGTGCATATTTTATAATCTAAGTCGATAGTAACTGATGTTTTAGATCCAACTTCAAACTGTCCGTTTGGATATATTGATACTACCCACGACGCACTGATATTCGACATTTCGTTCTGTGCTTGCTCCTTGCTAGGTACTAACAAACCTGTCCAGGATTGGCTATCTTGACGTCTCTCAACAAACCATCTAGAAATTTGCTTCCTAATAGAGTCAATCATATAAGTGATTGGAAGAGCTCTAGCGTCTCGAATCCAAGAGTTAAACGACTCTGCTACATTCGACGTCATTTCACCATACCTTTATATATGTGGGGAATGGTATACAGCCCATTTTGAATATGAAGTATTTTGCAGCCAGTCTTCTGCAATTTTCCCTCCCACCTCCTTGAACTTAGTGATTTTTTCATTGAAGATGGAGCTAGTTGGGGCATAAGCACACTGCTTGAAAAGATCTGCCATGTTCTCGCGGTGCTGAGTGTTCCAACCACCTCCATACCTTCCTTTCAGATTAGATAGAAGATGATACAAACAGTAGTAATGAGCTGGTTGTTTCCATACTTCATAGAACGCTGACATTAAACCGGTGTTTCTATCAGAAATGTATATGATTTGTTTATCGTGGCGTATGTTATCTCTGATCTTACTTAGGAACCATGCCCAATTGTCCCTGTTCTCAGCTGATACAATTGCAAAAGCAACAAGAAACAGACCTACATCGCAAGAACAAAAATTAATTGGTCTCCTGATTAGGACGGTGAATGGCAACATCTCAGAAACTTATATAAGAAAGCTACAAATTAACAAATTGTTTTTATAATGCAGTAGTTGAATTTATAACTTGTCCAGACCATAAGTGAAACAATTAAAACACATCATATATACTATAACTGAACATCCATTCTTTAAAAACTACAATAAAGACAATTATAAGTTAATAAGTTAACATAAAATCAACTAATTTTACTGATGTTCGTACATTATATAAAATTGTTAATGTGAGATATAGAATGTTTACCATTGTCGCCATCTTTTGCTGTAGCAACGAGCAATACTCCCTTGGCCCTTCCTTTCATGAACGTTCCATCTATAAACAACATCGGCCTACATGTTTTAAACCCTTCCTTGTAGGCGTGGAATGAGACGAACAATCGTTGGAAGTGATTCGTTATATCATCTTTTTCCAAATCAAACAGAGTGCCTGGGTTAGTTCTCTTCACTGCATCTCCGTACCAATGGAGTTCGTCGTATGAATCATCATAACATCTGAATATGTTGTCCCTCGCAGCCTCTATTCCACGCCACGCTTGATAATATTCAATATCTAACCCGTAATCCTTTTTAATATCCTCGATTATCTTGTTTCCACTGATTGAAGGGTTGTTTTTTACTTGTTGCAATATTAGATCCTTAATAACCTTTGTTCTGAATCTATTTTTATCTTTCAGTAATAACTTTCCTACACAACTATGAATCAAGTTAGCCTTCGACACGATAAAACCAACTTTTGTAGGAGTTTGCTTAGCTTTAATAAACCATTGACAGTTAGATGTTTGTTTTTCGGAGCAAACGACATGCACATATTTGGGAGAGTTCTTGATGAATGTAAACTGGAATTTCAACTTAAGTGAGTACTTTATCAATTCAATCCTAAATTCCGGTGCTCCACCAGAGAAAATTGCTCCTACAGCCATTATGTCACCCCAATGGTCAGACAAATATGACTTCTTCCTCTCATCTAGGCATATGTCAAAATTAGGTATACTACCTATACCCAAGAATTCGACCGAGCAATTTTTTTTAGGTATATATGAATTCTCCTTCACAACAAGTGTGGTGCTTGGAATATTACTAGATTCCTTAATCTGAGTCACATCAACAGAACTCGAAGAGTAATTGACACATACATTATTAATCGTTCCTTGACTATTTGAATCATGTATAGACTTGTTTCTGGCATCATTAAACTCAAACATAATATCTACCAATTTTTCAGATGACAAAATGCAGAAATCCATCATACCAGCGAAATCACTATCTGATTCTAAATAACAATTGTTGATGCATCCAACTGAATATAATATTGAAAATTTACCTTCTGACGTATTGGGCCATTTGTTTTTGATTTCATCTACGATGCTCTGATATGTTCTTTGATTGGTTGTACGAATCAACTTGCATCTACCCTCGTGAACGATTTTGAGTATTACGCCGTTCTGCATTTCAGTGAAGAACAGGAAGCCAAAAAATTAAAATCTATGAAAACAGAAATATTGGAAATTTTGTGGTCCTTGACGATGACAATTAGATCAATACCTAGATATGGAAGGTCAGACATGTTGTTTGACCTAGCCGATGCAATTAATCGCCTCAATCTGCATATGCGATCGCCGTCCGATGTATTGATGGTAACTGCCGAAAAATTAAATGGAAGACAATCAATTACATAAATTTGCCTAAAATACGGAATTGCAGTATATAATAGAAATTGTCCACTTTTTTAGATTAAGGGTAAAATAGGATTTTCAAAGGACAGTGCGACTTAAATTGTTTTAAGAATAAATTGTGTCTTAAATTACTTAAGGGTCTTACATAGTGACTTAAATTGTATTTATTCCTTATTATTTTAGTTAATCTAGTTTGATACTTTTGTTCTTATTTCCAAAAATCCAAACAAACATGTGTAGTTACTACAATAGCATGCATACTCGTAACTTTAGGGATTCGCTTGCACTCAATTAAATCCTTGGAACGAATAAACTACTTGGTCGTACTTACGTACTACAATCGGACACATACGCTTGTGGGGCTCGAATTGTAAAGTACTTAAAAAGTGTTGAAAAACGAGACAAGTCAGTATGGTAGTTCGTGATGACACATATGGATTTGTGGTGGCGAAAAAATGTTTTTCTCGGGATGCCTACGACCAGAGGAGGTGGAAATATTTGGTATCCATGAAGCTTTGTCATGGATGAAGGAGTTTGGTTTCGAGAAGATGTTGATGGAATCGAATGCAAAGGTGGTTGTGGACGCCATTAATAAAGGAGCAGAGGTCAAAGGGGAGTGTGTTTTTTATGACTATGTACGAGCTTGTGATATCTTACGTATTACATTTACTTCTTGTTCCATTCGTTTTGTTCCACGTAATGCTAATATGATGACCCATACTTGTTAGAAAATGAGCATCGTAGATGGCTAAAATAACTTTAAGGAAACAAAGAATCGAGGCTTGTGTAAACACAATTTCCTTAAAATAATATTCGTCCTTCACTCTCGGTGCTAGTGAAAATTAGGACGTCAGTTTCCCACGATACAACGATTAAATAGAAACAATACTAGTACAAGTATTTTGCTTATGGCAAACCGAAAAATTGCTCGAAAAATATCACTAGAGTGCCAAAGAAACGAGATGAAAATCGAATGCAAAATAGCATAGCAATTGCTGGAATATGTTTGTATCTTTCCCAATATTTCGTTCTTGTGTTTTTTTTTTTTTTGGACTGATGGGTTGTAGCTATTTATATAGCCAACCCAAATTTGTAACCGTTGTCGCAATAAAAACGGCAATAAAAGCTTGGACCAAAAACGAAACTACTATTCTAAATTCAAATTTTAGATGAAAATTCAATTTTTTGGCTGTAACTGTTACAACCCTAAATTTGTAACCTTCATCCATTAGTGTAGGTCTTAATTTTTCGAATAAATTTCAACACTTGAATTTTAAAATTGGACTGAAACTGTCAAATCCCCAATAATGAAACAATAGTAACATTCAACCAATTAAATTCAATGTTTAATTTTCGAAAATAACCTCCAACAATTCAATTTCTGAAACTGCTGTAATTATTACAGTAGTTACAGCAAAATCTGAGGCAAAAAGTAGTTTGTCTGTCCGCTACCAAATCGGTACAACATTCGTGTAATATTATAAGCTACTAATCCTCATTTGATATTTTCCAATATAAGACAAAAACTAATTTATTTTTTCCTACTTAAATTTTGGTTACAACAATTATTTGAAAAATCATTTCGCATTCATTCCAACTCTAAAATAAGTGAATGAGATATCGAGTCGAAGCTCACTTCGAAGAACATTTTCCAACAGTCCCCTACATGAATGGAAATTGATACAAACACTAAAAGATTTTGCTGATATAGATCGACATTAGAAACTTGCATAGGATAGGTAGGTGTCACCCTTTGAACCTTCCCTTGTGAAAGCACACTTTTACTAATTAGGTAGTAGACGCGGTGTCTTTGAACTGTTAACTGTTTTGTGTAAACGATAATGTACTCTACTCAAAAAAATTCTAACAACTCTCAATTCTCATGGTTTATGTTCGTTTTGTCCATGAACATCCGCCTGGTTCTGCAAGAGTGATTAGGAATATGCCTTACAATATTCCCTTCGAAGCGGCCCCACTTCTCTCTTACATATATGTTATCCTTGCAAGAGTTTCTCTCAAACTTTTTATAATCATTAATAGCCATTTTGATAATCCTCATAATATATCATTGCAACATCTTTAGGCAATAGACTTTTAAGGTTTTCATTATCCCCCACATGATAGTAATTTACGAGTTAGACAATTAGGTTGTCCTTTTGAACCTAGTTTTTGGGATCTCTAGTCATTTATGTAAGGTTTTCCTTTGTCTCAACTCATCTTCTCTAAGGCTTTTAGTCTCAATTATTTTTGGTGATGTCAAAACTAACTCTCAATTTTAACTCTTTGGTTAACGGATTTGCTATGTTATCATTAGACCTCACATAGTCTATTGTGATAACTCCAATTGAGAGTAGTTGTCTAATGGTATATATTATGTCTATAACGAATATGTCTAGACTTACCATTGTACAAATTGTTGTGTGCCCTCCAAGTTTGAGGTTCATACACAAGAAAACAATAAGCACTACTGTTATGTCCATTATCAATGAACAATTTATGACCTATTTTCACTCTTTTAAGTGGTGGAATAGAAATTTTTGCTAGAACCCCCACACTTTCAAGTGTTTGCAGTCAACACGGCTTCTCCACACATATTCTGAGGTAACCCAGAATCTAACAACATTGTATTCATCATTTTCGATCTCCAATGTTCGATTTTTGAAAAACATGAACTTATCAAAAACTTCATCTTTATTCTTTAGAAGATACACAAAATAAAATTTTGTGTTATCATCTACAAAACGTGGTAAAATATTTATTTTCACCACGAGTTTGCACGCTTTTTTAAATCACACACATTTGTATGAATTAAGTAAAGTGGTTCAATTCGCTATTTCTTTCAATAGTTTGGAAAGATGACCAAGTCAATTTCGCTTCCACACAAATCTCTCATTTGTGATTTGTATCAATATGGAGTTTTGGCATACTATTTAAATTCATCAATTTTCTTAATGAATTAAAATTAACATATCCCAAACAACCATCTCTCGAATTTTGGTTCATAAACCATTTTCGAGTCAACCACTAAGAAGTTTGAGGAACCGCCCGACAATAAATTTCATCATTTCGACATCCTTTATTTTATACTTCTTGTCTAAAATGCTCTACATTTCTCTTGCGAACGACACTCCAGTACACACATTGTGGGATGTGTTGGTCCTGAAAGGAGAGTGACACAAGTGTATGGGGGGGTGGGGGAATGCACTTGTGTATACTAATTTTTCTTTTGTCAAAACAGACTTATCTCTTGACTGGTTCAGGAGAGTTGATCTTTCAAGCTCTCTGACTTTTCTCTTGTCAAAGTTAAACTTTTAGACTAGATAACAAATCCTCTGAATACTATGAAGTAGACAGTTGAAAGGTGATCTTAGTAAGTAAGTTTATAATTGCGGAATGGATAGGCCCTTAGAGTTATATCTCCTTTTGTTCTGAATGAATATGATTCTTGCTTAATGATAGTGTATCAGGGGAGTTATCCAAAAACAGATTTTCTTTAAAAACAGTTTTAATAAAGACAGACAACTGTGTTGTGTAAGTGTGGTAATGAAATGACTTTAAGATAAATAACACAAACACATATAGTGGTTCAGAGACACAAGCTCCTACATCCACTTCCCTGATTGAACAGGATAATCCCTTCACTTGGAATTAGCTTGTTTTATAGTACCAAGGTGCACTGATAAAAAACACTTCTTCTAAGTGTTGTGATCCCTAGGTTTACAGAGACCTAGTACTCAAACTACTTCTTCTCAGAGCTTTAGGCTTTAGTTCCACACTATATCTTAGTTACTCACTTCTTCTACAACACACCTAACTTGACAATCTTTTCTGGGATTGGGTTGGGGGTTGTTTTCCAACTGAGATATCTTTTACAATGTTGAACAATGCTCAAGGATAGGATATCTCTCTAAGCATTGATATTTAATTGGCTTAGAATCTTTGATCATAGAAGGTTATATAACCATGGGGGAAACAAGTAATTCAGATGTGTAGGCTTTTTGAACTAGAATTGTCTTCATTAGCTTGTTTGCTTTGGTTTCCCATATTTGATCAATTCATGATCCTTCTGTTTTTATAGGAAGTTTTAATATATATATGTTGGAGGGATATAACTCATCCTTCACTATTGGTATGAACATGAGGTTCATCTTTTCTTCATATGAATAGTGTTCAGCATGGACTTTTGTGGTGTTGCTGAATATCTTGTCAATTCGAGTTGTTCTGATCTTGTCAGGTTGACCTTCATTCACAACTTCTAATAATTTGCATTCCAACGGTTGGATTGGGACAACACAACTGAATGTTTTTGTATCAGTATAATCTTTTCAACTTTTTACTTCAGGCTTGTTGGTGCTTCTTGATACTTTGCTTTCAATACTTAATGCACCTCATTAGATCAGTGTGAATGATCATTTCTTCTATGTCTTATGATCTTGTAGCCTGAACTCATTAGTGAGTTTGTCCATTTGACTTTGATCTTGTCCATCTTAACTCATCAGTGAGTTTGTCCATTACTGTTTGAGTTCCCCCTCAACTAGTAAACTATTCATTCTTATTGCTGCCTAACATTTTTCAGCAATCTAACTATCCTGATCTAAGTGTTCCAATATTCCTGAAACACATTCATTTTAATACACTTAATCTATCTACGGTAGTATCTCAGGGGTTTTGGTATTAGATCAAAATCTCTTTTATTTCCCAACAATTTCCCTCTTTTTGATAATGCCAAAACCTCTTAACGTCATATGTGTTTGATTCTGAAATTGTCACTTCTTCCATTGGATTTGCTCCTTCCTCCATTTCTCCGCAGGATGTCGTGCACGATGTACATGCACCTGCACGCAAGAGAGATCCTAGGGATAAATCTCGAGGAAAGGCTCCTATGTTTGATCATGCTTCTGCCCCTAGGCAGATTGGCGCCACCAACGCCGGACGGGGTGGTCACTCTCATCCCTCCGGCATACAGGGTACGTCCACTTATCAAAGTGAATTCCCTACTTTCACCCCTACTTCTGGTACTGCTTCTTCTTCCATTCCCTCGCAGGTACGCACCCCCATGGGTGTCTCGTATGCCAAGGTCACGGCCAACAAAAAACAGGGGCCCTCACGGCCTAGTGCCGGTTTGCCAGAATCTATGAGGCCAGTTTTAGATGGAGATGTCCTAGTAGTCAATATTGATAAGGACATATTTCAGAGGAGGGCTTCCCAATTTGTGAACACGGTGATTGGTAGGGTCATCATCCAGTCAGGGGAGAAACCTTATGAGCATGCACACCTGCTCGAGACACTTCGGTCCTTATGGCAGATTACGGACCTCAAGGTTGTCTCTTTGGGCAAGGGTTTTTTCAATATCAGCTTTCCCACTTCAGAGGATAAGGATCGGATATTCGAGACCCGGTCTTGGCAGTTAAGGCCAGGGGTCATTCATCTTATGACATGGTCTCCTCACTTCAACCCGAACACTTTTAGGTCTTCGCTGGCCCAGGTATGGGTTCGTCTTTCGGATCTCCCAATTGTGTTTTGGGACCCTTTGATCTTGGAGTCATTGGCATCTGTGTTAGGTACTCTGGTGCAGATTGATGAGCGTACCTTACAGGGCACGATGGGCCACTATGCCAGACTACTAGTCGAGGTGGATATGCTTACCGCCCCCCCAGACAATATTCCATTTCAGCTGGATGGTCACAGATATTTCGCTCAGGTCCATTTTGAGACTCTTCCTGAATTTTGCACCTCCTGTAAGATCGTGGGCCATTCTCTCGCTGTTTGTAGGAAATCTGCCAAGCGACGTGAACGAAGGGCTTCTGCCCGTCGGGGACGGAGCAAGTCTAAGAGGGGCTCCAGGCCTACTGATGGGGCACATGTGGAGGACCCCAACTCAGCCCTAGTTCCTGTGGGGAACACTTTTGAGGCCCTTTCAGATGAAAACCCTGATTCCGAGCAGCATCAGGGTGACGAGTCAGATTCTGGTTCTATTAGGCTGAACAACTTTCAGATGGCGCCACCTCCTTTGGTCTCCTCCATCTTGGAGCACGCCCGCAGTAGATATGCTAGACCCATAGCATCACCGTTTCGACGTCCTGTAAGAGGACGGAGTGCCCCGGCTCATGACTCCCTTAGGGATACTGCAAAGGAACCTTTTACGGTAGAGGACTCCAATTTGACAGAGCAATCGAGTGTTTCGAGGCATACCAGACGCTGGTCTGGGGAGGATTCTTGCTATCAGCCGCCGATGCACGGCTCGACGAGTGATCAATGATAGTGTTGTCTTGGAACATTTGCGGGGTGGGGCATATTCGGACGAGGAATGCCCTTCATGAGCTTTGTCGCACTCATAACCCTGATTGGGTCGCCATCTACGAGCCTAAGGTTATGATTTCTAGCCTTCCCTCTCGTTATTTGCAGTCTTTAAATTTGGTTGTGTTTACTGTTAACGATAGAGTTTCATCGGCTCCCAATATTTGGATTCTTTGTAAGCCTTCCCATGTTCCTACATCTAGAGTTTGTCATAGCTCAGACCAGATTGTTATGATTGAGACTAGGGATGCCACTCGTTCTTGGTCTTTTGGTTTTACGCATGCTAGTAATTCCTATATTACTCGTCGTTTGATGTGGTCTGATGTTTTAGCTTCTTCTGCTACTAGTCTCTGTGTTTTGGGTGATTTTAATGTGGTGACAGGGACGCATGAGAGAAGTCCGGGTTCTGTGGCTACTCCTAGAGCTTCTCTTGATTTCAGGGAGTTCATGGATGAGTCGGGTCTGATTGATTTGGATACCGCTGGGTCTCAGTTCACGTGGTCTATTCGCCGGGGTCCTAGGGGTTTTCAAGCTGCTAGGTTGGACAGAGTGTTAGCTAATCAGGATTTTTTGGATCTATGGGCAGGCGTGGAGGTTATTGCTCTTCCCAGACACAAGTCAGATCATCATCCACTGCTCCTTACTGTCAGATCAGACTGGGTTCAGGTTCGTCGTCCATTTCGGTTCCTCAGTATGTGGTGTCAGCATGACTCCTTCAGATCAGTTGTCGAGTCTTCATGGACCCAACCGTTGATGCACCAAAACCCCATTGTCTGTTTTATGTGGAAGCTGAAGAGGCTCAAGTCCGCTTTGAAGATTTGGAACAAGACTGTGTTGAGGAATGTTTTCACTCAGATTGAGTCTGCCACTCGTCGCCTGGCTGATATTCAGCATCGTATTGAGTTGGAGGGTGATTCTGAGGCCACCTTTGCAGAAGAGATTCAGGCTCAGGTTGATCTTGATGGGTTGTTGACGGCCAGGCAGGAATACTACACTCAGAGGAACCGTTTGCAGTGGTTGACTGACGGTGATAGAAACACTAGATTCTTTCACATTTCTCAGCAGACTAGGATAGCCAGGGGGGTATCACGTCTTTGCTCATTGACGACATCCTTACTTCGGACTTGGACACCATCAGTTCCCATGTGGTTACTTACTATTCTCAGTTGTTTGCGGATGATCGGTCGTCTCCTTTCGATGCTAGTATTCTGGACAACTTTATGGATACCGTTGTGACTGATGACCATAATGGTCTCCTTGTGAGTGTTCCTTCAGCGGAAGAGGTTCGAAGGGCTGTCTTTGATATGGATGCTTCGAGCGCTCCGGGTCCAGATGGCTTTGGGGGCTGCTTTTACCAGGGATGTTGGGACATTGTGGGCCAGGAGGTGGTTGATGCTGTCAGACACTACTTCATTTTCAGACTTTTACCTCCTGGGCTGAACTCCTGTTTCATGACGCTTGTTCCCAAGATGGAAGGGGCCCGTAAAGTTGAGGAGTTTCGTCCGATTGTGATGGGTAACTTCATCTTTAAGGTCATGACCAGAGTTTTGTCTTCGAGATTGGGCACTTTCGTTAGTAGTTGTCTCTCTGCATATCAGTTTGGTTTCGTCCCGGGCAAGCGGATTCACACCTGCATCGCTCTCGCATCTGACGCCATTAATACCCTTGACTACCCGAGAGTTCACGGGTATATGGCCTTGAAGATTGATATGATCAAAGCGTTTGACACCATCTCTTGGCGATTTCTGGAGGCTGTCATGGCCAGGATGGGCTTCTGTACTACTTTCATATCTATGGTGAGAGGAGTCCTGGATTCGGCTAGGATTTCAGTTCTCATCAATGGGGAGCCGAAGGGGTACTTTTCTTGCTCCAGGGGTGTTCGTCAGGGAGATCCTCTATCACCATTGCTTTTTTGTATTGCGGAGGAGGCGCTCGGGAGATGGATTGATTGGGAGATCGATAGAGGCCGTCTTCGTCCCATCCGTTTTGTCCCTCGTTATCTCTTCTATGCGGACGACATCATGATATTCTTGAGGGCCACAGAGTCTAATATCAGGAACCTACATGCGGTTTTACAGGGGTATGGTCATCTTTCAGGTCAGATCTATAGTCCTCCGAAGTCTAGGGCTTTCTTTGGGCGTGCTGTTCCCCAAAGACTTCGTCGTCGGATGCACAGGGTCACAGGCATCGTAGAAGGTTCCCTTCCTTTCACCTACCTAGGAGTTCCGATCTTTCGAGGTTGCCCCAGGAAGGCTCATTTACAGCCTGTGGCAGATGATGTTACTGCTAAGTTTAGTCGTTGGAAGGGTAGCTCCCTCTCCTTGGCAGGGAGACGATGCTTGATTAACTCGGTTATCACGGGTTCTATGGTCCACTCTATGATGGTTTACAAGTGGCCCAGTTCGCTTCTTCGCCAGGTGGAATCTGCTATTCGCAACTTTCTTTGGAAGGGTGACATCAATCGTAAGAGTGGTTCTTGTTCGGTCTCGTGGAAGAGGGTTTGTGCACCCTTTGGAGAAGGAGGGATGGGGGTTCGCTCCATTAGATTGGCGAATGCCTCCTTTCTCTGTAAGTTGAGTTGGGACATTCTTCAGCACAGATCTCCAGATACAGCTCTGCTTCACAGGAGACACTTTTCCTCGGATGGCAGATTGCGTCCCCATGGGAGGATCTCGTCTATTGGGCCAGGTATTCGTCCTCACGTTTCGAGGCTTTCTGATGGGTCAAGGTGGCTGATTGGTAGGGATTCGACAGTCAGCTTTTGGCATAATAACTGGTTGGGATACACTATTTCTGATAAGATTGGCCTCCCGGATTGGTTTGCGGCTACCCTGAAGAGCACGGTTGGGGACTTCTTCTATGACGATTGTTGGCACTTTGAGGAGTGCTTCGTCACGGACTTCACAGATATCGTCAGAGATATACTTCAGATTCGGGTCCTTCATGGCCCTGACAAACGTATTTGGGAAGGTACTACCTCAGGGGAGCTAACCTCTTCAGTAGTCTATGACATGCTCAGATCTCCTCTCCCTCGTCTTGGTTGGTCGTCGTGGATTTGGAGTTCCTTCATTCCGATGTGTCGTTCTACGGTTATTTGGAGGGCGATATGGGGCAAGCTCCCTACTTCTGATTGGCTGGTTTCATTTGGGATTCACGGTCCTTCGATGTGTATGCTCTGTCGTAGAGACTCTGAGTCTTTAGACCACTTGTTAGCTCACTGTCCATTCACTCTAGAGATTCTTCAGCATCTGACTCAGCTTTTTGGAGTTACGATCCACACGGGGATCAGCTTTCTTGATATCTTCCTCCAGGCTACCAGAGTTCGCTTGGGTCCGCAGTCCTTGGAGTTATGGAGAGCGGCATTTGTCACTACAATTTGGGCTATTTGGGCTCTACGGAACAGGGTGGTCTTTGATGGGGTCTCTCCTTCAGTCAGACGATGCATGGCGCAAATCGTTGCTGGTATTAGGGAAGCCAATAGCATCTCTCGGGGTTACTCTGACGGTTCAGTTCAGGATCTCTTGATTGCCAGGTCTCTTGGTGTATTGGGCAGGCACAAGCCGACTCGTCAGGGTTCGTCTGTTAGATGGATCCCTCCGGATCCGGATTGGTACAAGATCAACACGGACGGCAGTGCAACATCCTCTCCAGGTAGTTTGCATGCAGGGGCGGTGTTTAGGAACTTCAGGGGGTTCTTTGTTGCGGCTATTGCCCAAGAGGTTGGTTGGGGTACTCCTTTTGAGGCGGAGTTAGCAGCGGCACTCATTGCTATTCAGTATGCACATTCCCAAGGGTGGCGGTTCTTATGGATCGAGTCGGACTCCAGTCTGACAGTTAGCACTTTGATGAGCTCTACTCCCTCTGTTCCTTGGCGTCTGCAGGGTCTCTGGAGTCAGGTTCATCCTCTTACCACAGACATGCACATTCGATATTCTCACACTTTTAGAGAGGCCAACCAGGCGGCTGACGCAGTGTCCAAGACGAATATAAACTGCATTTGGAGGGGATACCCTCCAGATTTCTTACTCACGTTCTTGCATAAAGATTTGTATACTGTCTTTTACAGACATTGATTCTTAGAGGAGTTTACCTTTTTCCTTCACCTGGGTTTTGTCCCTAAGGAGGGTTTTCCCAGGTAAGGTTTTAACGGCACTCCGGCCTCTGGCTCGACTTGTGAGCTTATGGTTTTAGGTTTTTCTTTTTTTCTTTTATATTCCATACCTTTTTATTGGCCAAAACCTCTTAACTAACTTGACCTAATTATTACATAAATCTTAAGAGTGTTTGTCCCTGAAATAGTTTGTTAGTACATAGTATGTCAAGTAAGGTTTATATTAGTGTATTGGGCCTAAAAGGATAATGAGATATTATCTTGTGGGCAAAAGTGATTTTATCTTTTCATTTCATCATTGAAAACAGTACATGTTACATTATTTGAAAAGATAAAAATCTATGCTAAGTAAGTTAGCATACATAGACAGTGCATAAGATATATAACATATATAGTTTAATTCATAGAGAGCTATCTTGTGGAGGAACCATTCCACACTGAGCCCATACTCTTTTCTTTAGCTCAATAAGGACTTGGTTGGTTCCCTTGGGTCCTGGTTTCAGTTTCTCCATAGCCATGATCTGAGTGAATTCTTGGAGAATCTTTTGTTGATCAATGAACCCATTCAAAAGTGGAGAAGGGTATAGGATTGGAGCTGGAGCTTTGAATTGAATCCTCTTCATTTATGCGGATGCAAGGAGCTTTTAATAAATGTCAGTGTGATTTTCAAACATGAATTGTCCAAAAACACTTTCCAGGTCTTCTCCTAACCATCTTCCAATAACATAGAAGTCATGTACAAATCTTCTCTTCACTAGTTCCCATTCATCATTCAGGCTGATGGGTACCCATTTATAAAGATGTGGATAAGTAGTAGCCATCACTTCTCCCTTTTTAATTCTCTTTTTCCTCAACTTCCTGTAAGTTGCTCCTCTTCTAGGGGTGATGAATGTTTTCCTTCTGTTCTCCCTTGCTCTATTTGCTTCTTCAATTTGCTTCATTTTCTCTTCAATTTTCATCTTGGCTAGTTTCTCTTGAGTCTCTGGATCTTGTCCAAAGCCTTCTACAAACAGCTTAGATGGATCATCAGCAAGGACATGGGTCCTTACTTTAGTAGATTTGACTTGATCTGATTCTTTAGTACTGATGGTTGTTTTAGCCCTTTTTGACTTAGGCTCTTCATCTACTTGGAATACAACTGGTATTGTCATGCTAGTTGGAAATTCATTGAAGGTTTTATTCTTCTTTTTGCTCCTCTTTTCTCTTTGAATTTTTCCAACTGTCAGATTATCTTCCTCAGAAGATTTGTCCAATCCTGATGACTCACCACCTAGTCTTTGAGCCTTTCTATGTATAGATTTATGAGGGAGATAGTTTCATAGGTTCTAGTTAATTTTTCAAACTCTTACGAGTTGTAGTTTTTCAAACCTCTAAGAGGATGTAGACATTTTATCACTTATTTAATATAGTGATCCGTGTAGATTATTTATAATCTACGCAAATTTTGAATACTTCCATTTACAAAGTGCATTTTATTTTCCGCTGCCTAATGTTGTCTGGATAGTGCCAACACAACAGAAAACACCTCTGATTTCATACGCACACACACTTTCAACCTTCTGCAATGCATACTATCAACTAAGGACATCAACTGAGTAGCTCTTCTGAAACTTTAAGGCTTTGACAAGATCTAGTTAAGTCAATATCAACTAGCATCTTCTACTCGGCTGATCTCGTGTAGCTAATCTCATTTGACTAAGGCATACAAGAACATTGTCATCTGATTTCACTAATGGATTTGCAATGCGTCTTCTAGTCTTCAGTCTTCTACTCTTTAAATCTTGAGCATACGCGTGTTTAACCGGATGTGGTATCAGCTGATATACATGCAACTCATTCCACATGACTAAAACTTAGACAAAATACTAACTACTAAGCTTTATAAGAACAACTTAGGTAACCTATTAGCTAGATTACAAATTATTCTAACACTAGATTACATGATCTTGTTTTAGCCATCAAAACTAAATATATCTATTGTTGGGATATGAATCCTACAAAAAGTGCTAAAATGATGAATTGATAAATATAAATTTTGATGGCCAAAAGCAACTTGAAGTTAATTAGTAAAGTAAGTGTTAGTTAAACAAGTCATCTTAACTAAGTCATCTGATTGTCTGATTAATAATCTGATTTACTGTCTAAGTATTATGAACTAAGCTGATAAATGAATTGTATAGAAAGCTTATAGTATAGAGTTAGAAATACTCATCTCTATAAAGTTTAGTTGATGTATTACTAGATAAACTATAGTATAAGAACAGGTTAAGAAGACTACATCAGCAAAGAAGAATCAGAAGACTAGTGGACAAGAAGACTAAAAGTTCAGAAGAGAAGACATATGAAGAGAAGATAAGAAGACTATATTAAGAAGATTGCTAGTTGCTGAAGTCAGAAGACTAGAAGACCAGCAAAGTACTAAACAAAAGAAGAAGATTGAGTTTTGGAAAACTTATGTTAAGAAAGCAAATATAAGAAAGAGGTAATTATAACTGAAGGAAGTTAATAACTGAATGGAAGTTACAAAGGAGATTAACTAAATAACCAATTTAAGAAGGAATTCAAGAAGTGGTTAAAGGTGGTTACAAAGTCTTAAACTTGGGACTTAAAACAACAAGCAGTGAATATCACTATTGGATAGTGAGAATGGACGTAGGATATTGACTGAACCACTATAAAATCCCTCGTCTCAATTTACTTTACTGTATTTTATACTCCCTCCGTCCGCCTATAAGCTTCCCATTTTACCATTTTTGTCCGTCCGCCTATAAGCTTCCCATACCCTTTTTGGTAAGTGTTTTTTCTTACACATCACTTTATATCTTACTTTTTCTCTCTATCTCTCTCCTTCTTCCAATCACATCACTTGTACTATATCTATTATTTAATCACTTTTCTTAATCTCTGTGCCAAAAAGTAACGGGAAGCTTATAGGCGGATGGAGGGAGCATTTCATATTTGATCAAAGAAGAGTTAATCGTATAAACAACCAGATTGAAAAATCAGTTGAGTAAACGACTTAACATCTTACTTACAAAGTAAACAAAAGTATTTTCATATACATAAGTGAGTATAAACTAAGGGTTCATTAATCTGTATATTGAATTGAAAGATATAATAAAGTTTTTTGTTAGTCAACTGGTTGTAAGATCAACAGACTCTACCCCTCTACATTTTTTGCTACTCCAATCTTAACTCATTTACTGGGATAACATCTAATTATTCAGATTAGGGGTAGAATAATCAAATATAAAATTATAATTTAAAAAAATAATTAAATAGGGGCGACAATTTAAAATATAAAAAAATCAAATTTAGTATGCAGACTGCAGCCCTTTCGATAGAAAAGTTAGCTTATTGTTAGGGGTGGGAATGGGCTAGGCCTAGGTAGGCTTTACGAAAAAAAGCCTGGCCTATTAAATATTTTTAGGCCCGAGTCTGGCCCATGGCCTGTTATAGGCTTTTTTTTAAGGTTTGGCCTGGCCTTTTTAATAAATAGGTCTGGCCCGAAAGCCTTTTAAAGATCTCTTTAGTTCTATTAGTGCATTTTAAAAAAAATCCTTCAACACTTGTATTTCATCAAATCGTAAAAAAACCACGAATTGTACTCTCTCCGTCCCAGCCTAACTTTCACACTTACTGTTCACTCCATTTTTAAAAAATATTATAATAAATAAAATTTTGAGATATAATTTTATAAAAAAATAAATAAGTGAGTTGACTTGTGTATATGTATGTACCATAAAAATAATAACATCAAATATAATATTTTAGATATTGAATGGGTAGAGTTTTTAAAGGACCGAAAAAGTAGGTGTGAAAGTTAAGTTGGGACGGAGGGAGTATTTTTTAATGTTTAAATTATATATATTAGACACTCTTATTTAATTAAGATGTTTAATTAAGATGTTTTCTATATTTAAGTATAAGTATTAGGTATTTATTATATTTTTATATTATATATATATATTATATATTAAATTAATTAAATAGGCCGGTCTGTTGGACTTGAAAGGCCTACGAAAAAGTTCAAGTCCGGTCTATTTAATTAAATAGGCTTTCAAAAAAGCTTGAGCCCGACTTATTTAATAAACGAGTCAAGCCGAGCCGAGCTTTAATAGGCCGAGCCGTAGATCCTATCGGGTAGCCTGGCCCATTCCCACCCGTACTTATTGTAAACAAAGTTACCATTGAAATCAGCTTAAACAATCTCTAAATATACTAAATAATAGGTAAGGTCTAGTATGCACTCGAGTGCATGCTGTGCACCCTAGTCAATGTGCACTTTTCAGTTTACTGACTTACATTTTTTGGTAATGGTGTTGCACGTTTCATTTATTACTCATTTACTAAAAAGTGTAAGTTAGTAAACTGAAAAGTGCACATGGACTAGGGTGCACAGCATGCACTCGAGTCCATAACAGACCAAACCCTAAATAATATTAGAGTGTGTAGTGATTTTTTTATTTTAAGTTCTTCCCACAGTAACCCATAATTTTAAAGACAAGGCAAGAATGAGTGAGAGTTCCCATTGAGGAATTGAAAAGGTACCAAACAAGAGTTTTTGGGTGTATGAAGAGCTGATCAACTGATTTCCAGGTAATTTGTTGAGTAAGTGTTTATGATTTTTGGTTGTAGGGTTTCTTAATTAATTTGCTGTGTTAAAAAAAGGTTGTTCTTTTGAGTTGGGGGTGGCGATTCAAATTTGTGGAAGAATGGATGATTGTGAAATGGAAGATTCAGTTGGATCGAGTCGACTCAGTGAGTTGCCCCTCCATATACTCTGATTTTTGCCTATGGTAGATGTTGTTACCACATCCCTCCTCTCCAAGCGTTGGGTTAACCTGTGGACATTTCACCTACCCTTTAAGAGAAAACTACGAGCCCTATCTTGTCCGAAACTCTGTTAATCGAGCTTTGATATTTTGGAAAGGGAGGGACCAAGCTTCTGAAATTCACAATTGAAATTGAGGAGTGCTTTGATAAGTCATTAACTAGTGATATGGATTTGTGGGTCCGTTTTGCTGTGGAAAATAAAGTAGAAGAGTTGAACATACATTTGGTGTACGAACGAACGAAGGAGATTGTATGGATTGGGAAGAAGGTGAATACAGTGTCTGAACTCGTGTTCATCTATAAGAAAGTTATCAGTACTAGTGGGTTGTATTCTTCGAATTCATGGATCTGTAGCTTGGAACCAGCTCAAGAGTTTAAAAATGGATTGTTTTTACTTCACTGAAAGCTTAATAAACCAAATTTTGTTGGGTACTTGGAAGTGTTTGAGTTGCGCTCTATGGAAAGCAATGTAAACCTGAATATCCGGTCTACAAGCTTAAAAAAGTTGATGATTAATAAGTATTTGTATTTTATCGATCACCAACCATTAGAGGACACAGTGCTGACTGTGGATCTGCTGTCCAAATCTTGAAGCATTACATGTTTCAGGAGTTTACTACAATAAGGTTTTGCTTACTAATGTTTCATCTTTAACCGATGCAACTCTTGATTTTTATGATTCAAACTATCATCATCTTTTTGGATCAAAGTATTATGATGCTCGCGGGATTAAATTGCTTGGAGAATCAATGAGACATATGTTTTCAGCTTTCCAACATGTTGAAAGAGTCACGTTATCATCCGATTCTTTTCTGGTTTGATTTCTTTTCAATATCTACTTGTGCTTGCTCTATTCTTAATACAAAATTTAACGTGTATAATGCAGAATGCCTGTTGGTCCTGTTTCCTTACGTTTTCAAATTAGTTCTTGGTTGCATGCAGTGACAACTTTACTACGACTCAATTGTTTATATTTGTTCATTTTTAGGCTTTTGGATACTGCATATTTTGCCCCATGCTTGCGATTTGGATGTTAGTATTATGCATAATTACAAACTTATACTGGTGAAACCGTAATGACTAAGGAACTGCTGATAATAGAGTTGGAGCTAATGTTCTATTTTTTCTTGTTTTCTATTGAATTAAAGTTTCTCCTCTCTCTCTAATGCAATCTATCTTCTTGTGACACCAGATGATTGGAGAGTCGCAGAAGAAAAAAATGTTTTCACCATTACCATATGTCTTGTTTTTAAAAGTTGGAGTTTATTCGCCTGAGCTCGTTGACATGGTGCATCTACTCGAGACTTTCCCTAATTTAAAGATGTTAGTCATTAAAGACGATACTCGTTATGATTCCCCAGAAATCAATGCAGAGACCTGTTTGGAGTTTGAAACAAATGTGTCCAAGTGTTTTCTGCTTCAACTGAAGGTAGTTGAGATTAGTTCAGAATTGAGAGATCCCTCAATATTTCGGTGTATAAAGGTTTTGTTAAAGCATTGTAGCATGCTAGAAAAGTTGGTCATCTCGGCCAAATGGATCATGTTACTTCCACAGGCACGTTTGTTGGAAGTTGCGGAGACACTGCTGAGCATGCCAAGATCCTCCCCAACTGCAGAGGTGGTTTTCAACAAAAAGTGATCTATTGCCAAAATTGTATTGCAATATAACGATCCTCTTCTTGGAAATGGACTAGCATTCTTCGTATCTTCGATTCTGTAATTACATTTTGCTGCAAACTTATGATTTGGTGACAAACTGCTAGCTTCAGTTTCTCTAACTTTTTAGGCAGCTGATTTTGAGATATTATATAGTGTATATTGTTGTCTGAATTATTACGCTAATGTTGAATTGTGTTTCTGTATTCTAAAGTTACTAGTTTATTATGATATCGTTCAATTTTGAAGCCCTATTTAGATGATATAAGAATTTTGAAGTTCGTTATACCATTTCATATTGTTTAAGCTATGTTGATGAGATTAACCCAATTTTGAAGTCTTGATGTTGTTTCTTACGGCTACCTTTCTGAATTTATTATTCTTGTAATAAACCATCAACAAAATCAATGATGAGAAAATACATATTATTCTTGTAATAAACCATCAACAAAATCAATGATAAGAAAATACATTAATACTAAATTTGATTTTTTACATTGATCAATTTAAGTCATGGAATAATCTTAATATAGGATCTCCTAAAAGATTAAAAATAAAAATAATAATATTGTATGAATAGTCCAGGAATGAAATCACCCTTCAATCTATTACAAATTTTATGATTGATATTCAATTGATGATTTTCAAAAGTACGGAATTTGCATCCCTTTCAACCGCATGGGTTTAAGGAATCAATTTTTTAATAAATAATTAATAAAAATAAAAAACTATATTTAATGAAAATATTAAGCCAAAGTCTCATGTGCACTCAAGTACACGGTGTATTTGAGTTGATTTTGATCGGTCAACGGTCAAACTTTGACTTTTTTTCGATTTTTTTCCATTTTTGTTTTGAAAAAGTGTATGTTAGTATATTAAAAAGTGCATCTTTGCTTTTTAATGAAAAATGTATGTTATTATATTGAAATGTGCAACATTGTTTTTAATGAAAAATGTATGTTATTATAACTGAAAAATGTATGTTATTATAACTGAAAAGTGTATAATATTATAACGAGAAAAATTGTATGTTATTATAACTGAAAAGTGTATAATCTATTAATGAAAAGTGTAAGTTATATATATTAACTGAAAATATTATTGAAAAAAGTAAATTTTCTTTAAAAAAAATTGACCGTTGAACCGTCAAGGTCAACTCAAGTACATGTGTACTTGAGTTGAGTGCACAAGATACACACCAAAAAGTTAAGACGGAACAAAGATCATCTTCTTCAACTTTTTTATCTTCCTAAATTCGTTTTCCTCTTCAAAACTAAAACTAATTTCATTTGTATCCCCTATAGAATTTTTTCCCCGTAAACAATTATGTCTGCAATTAATAACTATTCTTAAAAATAAATATGGATTAAGATATTATCATTCCTAATCCAACAAAGTATTTTTTTAATGTAAAATATTGGAAAGTAGAAAACTTTCCGTCCAAATTCCCTGATTAAATACAGAGACTGATTAAATCGTTCTTATAACCTTTGACACCTTTAAAGAAAGTACTCCATTTTTTACAGTTTGTTTATTTTTCTAGATAAATTTTTCTTTTTTGTTTTGAAATTGTTGTCAATTTGCACTAAATTAAAATAATTAAATATTATAATTCCATATTCCCTTTATATTTACTTTTGTAATAATATTTACTACTCCCTCAATTCATGAAATTTAGTCTCATTTGCCCCATATTCTTTGTCCACCAAATGTAGTCTCATACACTTAATTGAAATTATCACCCTTCAATCCATCACTTAATTACTCAATTTGTCATCAACTTTATTCACAAACAATCACTTTATTCATAATTGACCCCACAATACCCTTACTTTATATACTTTATCTACATTTTCCTTAAAACTTGTGCTCCACCCCAATGGAACTACATTTGGTGGATGGAGGGAGTATTAAATAATTATGTGAAATAAATAAAATGGTAAAAATGTCATTTTCACATATATTTATTACTACTATAATTTAATGAGATTTTAATTTCTAAGAAAATGACTAGATTTAGGTGAAATATTGCATACATGCATTCCATCTCAATTTGACCAAGTCAAAACCCTAAAACTATTTAGCTTAAAAGTTAAATTAAGACAATTTTAAAAAATTCGCAGGTCATAAGCCCGGATCTGGGTTGCCCAGAAAATTTGTGGATCGCAAATATGTGGTTTACTATATGATCAAAATATTGTTACTAAAAGGTCAAAAAATTACCTCTACAAGGCCAAAAATTTAATACTATATGTCAAAACATTCTGACAAATTCACCCAAAAAATTAAGTGTCCAAAATTTTTTTTGACATGTAATAATACATTTTTGACCTTGTAGTGATAAAATTTTGGTCTTGTGGTAAAATTGTTTTAGTCATGTAGTAGCCGAATAAATTAGAATTACTTTAGTAATTTTGCGAAAAAAAAAAAAGAAAATGTCTAGAATATTTTTGGACTTCCAGTAATACACTTTTGGAATTGTAGTTAGGGGTGGGAATGGGTCAGGCTACCCGACAGGGGCCTACGACTCGGCCTTCTAAAGCTCGGCTCGACTTGTTTAATAAATAAGCCAGGCTCAAGCTTTTTTTAAAGCCTTTTTAATTAAATAGGCCGGGCTTGAGCTTTTTCGTAAGCCTTTTAAGCCCAACGGGCCAACCTATTTAATTCTATTTCTATATGTATAAATATATAATATATAATATATAAAAATACAATAAATATATAATATATAATATATAAAAATACAATAAATATATAATATAATATTCAATATATGATGAGATTATCTTGAAGAAATTATATACTTTTTATTTTATTTTTCTTTGTAATAGTTAAAAATAATTGATATGAACATTTGCGAGTATAATTTTATGTACCTTTTGATTAATTTTTTATCATTCTTAGTTCTTCATTCTGAAATTTAAAAAGTTAGTTTTTATAATTTAATGGTAATACAAGTGTGGTAAAAATTAATTTTGAATAACATTAAAGAGGCTTTTAAAAGGCTTTCGGGCGAGACCTATTTACTAAAAAGCCTCTTAAAAAAAAGCCTATAATAGGCCATAGGCCAGGCCAGGCTTGGGCCCAAATATTATATACCAGACCCAGACTTATTTTCTTAAGGCCGGGCCCGGCCTGACCTATTCCCACCCCTAATTGTAGTGATAAAATTTAGGTCTTGTAGAAACATAGTTTTGATCATGTAGTAAGATAATATTTATGAACGAAAATAAATATTCTAATTAAGGTTGACCCGTGTTGAACACACTAATTTTAACTTAATTTTTTACCTTATTTCTAATTTTTTTACCTTAATCGGTCAATATAACAAACAAATTGTTATTTCACTTTTTTTTTCTTTTAAACAATGTTTTAATCAAGCTCAAGATACCCATACATATCATCTTTTTTCTGAACACCAAAATCTTATGGTGTTAAATACACATCCAACACTACTCCGGTGTTTGGGTTAAATACTCAAACTGAAGTTTTTTCTCTCTCGACTTTCTCCGAGTCGTAAGCCGGCTCAGCCGTTACCAGGTCATTCAGGGCTCGAAACCCATCGCAGAGTTGGAAGTGATGGAAGCGGTTGCAACCTCGTACACTGTCAGGTTTAGACCGCCTAGCACATCTTGCACGTAGAAATGAACCTTGGTTACCTTCTCGGGCTCAAGAGTCCAGTCTCTAACCAAAAAAGTTGGCTTATTAGTCAAGGGTGCGGTTATACACACACACCAACCTATTGAGTACACCCACCGAACTTTTTTTTCATTCTAAAGGGCATGTGAAATATCACATATACCCCTCGTGTGAAAAAAAAAACGAAGATGAGTACACCCACCAACTCATTTCACACCAGAGTCATACATTCATTCGCCATAAACCCTAAATCCATTCATCCCCACCATCATCGAAACATTCAAGTTGTTTGAAAAAAAAAAAAAAACAGATTACATGTTCGAAAAAAAACATGGAACACATATTACATGTTCGAAATTATTTACTGAACAAACTAAAGGTGTTCGAAAAAAATTCTTGAACAAATTTCATTTGTACGAAAAAAAATATCGGACATCGTGTTCAAGATTTTTTCATGAACAAACTCAATTTGTTCGAAATTATTTCCAAAACAA
The DNA here is from genome assembly GCA_963675135.1 of Galeopsis tetrahit. NCBI lineage: Eukaryota > Viridiplantae > Streptophyta > Magnoliopsida > Lamiales > Lamiaceae > Galeopsis > Galeopsis tetrahit. Next base: position 41,672,229 of record OY776122.1, read on the forward strand.
ACACAAATTGCTCGAAATTTATTCCATAACAAACACACTATGTTCGAAAATAATTTCCAAACATAAAAAAAACCCTAATTTTTTTTTTTCAGAAACCCTAATTTTCTAATTTTTCACCTAAACTTACCTGTGTAGCGGCGACGGCGAGGGGAGGGGCACGACGGTCGCGGCAAAGGGGAGGGGGCGGTCGCGTTTGTGGTTAGAAGGGAGGGCGGCGGCCTCGCCTGGGAGGGGAAGGAGAATGGTGGGCGACGGGTTGCAGCGACGGCCGCGCCTGAGAGGGAGGAGGGAGGCGGCCGACGCGGGTGGCGCTGGGGACGTGGGCAAGGGCGGCCGACGCGGGCGGCGCTGGGGACGTGGGCTAGAGCAGCCGACGCGGGCGGCGCTGGGGATGTGGGCTAGGGCAGCCGACGTGGGCGGCGTCGAGGACGTGGGCTGGGCGACGCTTCGGCGTGGAGAGACGGAGAGTGTGGGAGAGGGAGGTGGGTGTACTGAATTTGAAGATATGAAATGAAGAATTAGGGTTTTATAAAAGCTTAAGGTTATTTTGGGATTTTCACGGTGGGTGTCCTCATCTTAAAAGTGTGTGTACTCATTTAGTGGGTGTCCTCAATAGGTCGGTGGGTGTGTATAACCGCGCCCTTAGTTAAAATTAAAAGCCCATAGACTCCAACAAGCTAAGAATTAAGGGCACAATTATACACACACACGAGCTTTATGAGGACACCCACTCGTTTACCACACACCCCGTGAAAGACAAAAAATACCTTTCTCCTACTTAAACCTAATTCCCCCCTTCCATTCTCTTAGAAACAAAAATCGTCACCTCGAAAAAAATAAAAATCGCCGCTTGGTCGCTTCGCCACCCCCGTTTAGCCACTTCGCCGCCTCCGTCCACCCTCATTGTTTTCTGGCACCCTCTAGTCTCGTCGTTCGCCGACATCGTTTCTATATGTTCCATTAGCGTTGGCCAAGCCCCGCGTCTAAGCTGTTGTCGTCCAGACTTCCTCCTTTCGCCGCATCCCAAGCTTTCTGTCGCCTCTTCCTCATTTTTCGAGTTTGAGTTAGAAAAATCAGATCAGAGCCCCTCGCCCTTGTGACCAGATCCTTAGTACTTAGAAGGCCGAGCCGTAGGCCCTTGTTGAGTAGCCTGACCTATTCCCACCCCTAATTATGCAGACAACACTACTGCTACATGTAGATGAAAATTAACTTATTCATGAATGCAACCATTTTCTATCATGAGACACATGAATTTTATTAAAGGTTTTTATAGAGGATTGATCCTATTTTATGATAAGCGATAAATAAAATGGTGACACGTCATCTAACTCTGTCATAGACAACCAAACTTTGCCATTAGAAAAAAATATTAATTTTTTTTTTTAAATAAACATAAAATTACCGAAATGTTCTTATAGTAACTTTTTTAAAAATATTAAAAAATATTTTTATAGTTTTTTTTCAAGCCAGAGACTAGGCCGTAGTTTTCCAGGCTCGATAGCAACCGGGCCGAACCCAAGAGAAACGACTAGCTCAATGGGTCTAACCCAACCCAAGATAAACAGGTAGTCTAACAGGCCCGACCCAGGAGAAACTAGTAACTCGACGGACCTGGCCCGACCTACTTAACAAGTTTTTAAATTTCATAGAATCCAAATACATCATACACTCTGCTTCAAACTCAGTATCCAAGTTCTTGCAAAGAGTTGGGTAGACAGCAGGGCCGGTCCTAGGAATATTTGGGACTGAAACGAACTTTAAAAAAAAGGCCCCGCCCCTTCATATTTTTTATTCTATACGAACTTATGAAACATAATGTAAAACAATTTTTAAAGGACTAACAATATATAAATTTTTTTTATCCATTTTAGAATTTCTAATTTTTAATTAATAGATTTTTTAAGATTTTAAGTTATTTAATTTTGAGAGATTTTTAATGTAATTATTATAAATTTTTTGAAAATATAATGAGATTTTTAGAATTTATTGTTTAGACAATTTTAGATTTTTGGAATTTTAGAATTTTTAAATTTTTTATACAAGTAATTTTTAATTTTGATGAGATTTTTAGAAATTTTTAATATTATTTTTTTATTTTCAAATTTAAATGATGTAAATTGAACTATTTGCCGAAATCTCAATTTTTTTATTAATATATATATAAAATATATCTTAAAATATGAGCCAAAAAATTGAAAAATTTTTGGGCCTGAATCGATCTCATCGTTGGTCTTACATTGGGACCGGACCTGGTAGAGAGAGGACTTCAAGTGCATAAGAATAAGATTGTATAAGCTGCAAGAACAACGCTCCACAAAAAATCTTGGTCTTGCTCTACTCCGTACCATCTTACAATATTTGGATGGCGGTCAAACATTATAAGATTTTGGATTTATTTAAGAGAAATATCATTATAAGCCCTCACAAGGCGCTTCACAACAACTCAACGGTGATACGACATATATGTCAGAAGAACCATGTCAAATGCCATTGAGAGAATTTGTAGTTGCTCCTCCTCGGTGAGGTTTTCAATATCAACTAATAATATAATTTTCAACTGATACGGTTGATTAGGTTGTAAATTGCATAAGATTTCATGTGTTTTAGTGATAAAATTTGAGGGTTTTTCATGCATTTTCACACTAATATGCTTGATTTGATTGAGAAAGGTGTTTGAGCTCGTTTCATAGGAATACAATGTGAATTAGACATTAAAATCACCAAAAAGATTGTTCAATCATCATTTTCACTCACTGGACTGAAGAAAGGATTGCACCATTGGATTCGTCTCGAAAAATGTAGGGGAATGAAAAAAAGAATCAAGTCAATCGGAGGTCGAAAGCTCGAGATATGAAGGGATGAAGGCGGAGGACGGAATTTGGGCCAAAGCATCCGCCCGACCGGGCCGACCCGCCCGGCCACAGTATCTGCACCCACATGTTTGATAAGTTCACCCCCTACGCGTATTCTGGACACAACAGCAATTACCTCCAATTACGAAATTTCCGCCCGGCCGGGCCACCTGTTCCAGCCCGTTTCGCGCACCCAACTTGTCCGCCCGGCCACGCCACTTACCCACCCGGCCGGGTGGACCCATTTTCGAGGGTTTTGGCCCATTTCTCCATATTTCAAGGGCCTAATTGCAAAATTGTTCCAAGACTTCCACCCCAAGTATAAATAGAGTTCATTTTGAGTGAATGAGTCTTCCTACTTTTACAAGCAATTCCACACACACAAACACATAGTAGTAGGTTTTCTTATAGTTTTAGTTGAATTTCTCAATAGATTAGCTAGAATAGGTGTTTTTACTTCGAATCAAGCTACGATTATCATCGGGCATCGTCTATTACATCGATTTGTAGCTACATTTTCATGATCAAGGTGATATTACTCTATTTTACAATTCAATATGGTATTTTCTTAAATTCTCATTTCTATTGTTATTTTACTATGGGTTAGATGTTATTTGTTGTTGTAGCCATGAGATTCTCTTCTAGAACCATGGGCTAAGCTCTTATTGCCTTGGGTGTGAATGTTTTGATGGGTGTTTAGTGTAATTATGGATTAATTGCATGATTAGCTTAGGATTTGGGTGTTTATGTTTCTAGTGTTGTGATTTCCATGATTCAATTGATTAATTCACCCTATTAGCTAGCATTGTTGGTTGTGTAGACTACAACGACCGTATTGGGTTGCTTGATTAAGAGTGTGGGTGTGAGATTTGATTAATTGATTAGAATTCACATAGTAATTGATTACACCGACCGGAGGTTGATTGCTTAGATCGACAACACTAGACACTAATCGATTAGAGGTCGTCTATTAGATTAGTGAAAGGGCATCTCATAAGCATTAGTAACCATGTTGAACGTGTTTATGAGACACTATCTTAGGAGCTTATGGGTATTTGGTTAGATCCTATAATTGCTAATCAATGCACGTGTTCACCTAAGCCTCACGAGGGATTGATCTACACATAAGAGTGATAACCTTTAGCTTAATCCAAAACCATAATTTAATTCATGCAATTGGTTCGTTAACTCATTGAATTACCCACAAAATGGAAACACCCGAGGCAATACCCTTCTCTTGCACTTTCTATCGAAAGTTAGATAGTTCGTTATTTCTTTTGTTATATTCTTGTTATCTTAGTTAATCTAGTTTAATACTTTCGTTCTAATTCCCGAAAATCCAACAAACACGTTTAGTTACTAAAATAGCATGACTACTCTTAACTTTAGGGATTCACTTGCATTCAACTAGATCCTTGGACGAACAAACTACTTGGTCGTACTTACGTACTACAATCTGACCCATATGCTTGTGGGGATCATATTTTTATGCGTGTAAAAAGTGTTAAAAAAACGATACAAGTCAACGGTGTCGGTGCTCCTTCTAAGAACAGTTTATACGCACACACAAAGTTTATGAGGACACCCACTCGTTTAGCAAACAATACAAGAAAACTGCAATTTAGCCGCAAAAAAATTGCCGCTAATTCTAATATGTTGGGAAATAAAAGAGATTTTGATCAAATACCAAAACCCCTGAGATACTGCCTTAGATAAATTCAGTGTATTGAATTAAAAGTGTTTTAGAATAATGGAACACTTAGATCAAGACAGTTAGATTGCTGAAAAATGTTAGTCAGCAATAAAGGATGAATAGCTTACTAGTTGAGGGGGAACTCAAGTAGTAATGGACAAACTCACTAATGAGTTAAAGTGACAAAGTTCAAGATAAATGGACAAACTCACTGATGAGTTAAGGTGGTCAAAATCCTGTCAAATGTATAAACTCACCAAAGAGTTCAGGCTACAAGATCATAATGCAAAGAAGAGATGATCATTCATACAAATATTATGAGATGCATTAAGTATTGAAAGCAAAGTATCAAGAAGCACAATCTCACTAAAGACAACTAGCCTGAAGCTTAAAGACTGTGAAGAGTCTGCTGATTCAAGAAACACATTCAGCTGTGTTGTCTCAATCCATCCGTTGGAATGCAAATGATGAGAAACAGTAATGGAAGGTCAACCTGACAACAATCAGAACAGCTCTAATTGACAAAGCATTCAGCAACACCACAAAAGTCCACACAAAACACTATTCATCTGAAGAAAAGATGAACATCATGTTCATACCTATAGATAAGAAAGAGTTGTATCCCTCCAACGGATATATATTCAAACTTCCTATATAAACAGAAGGATCATGAATTGATCAAATACGGGAAACCAAAGCAAAAGCTAACAAGACAATTCTAGTTCAGAAAGCCAACTCATCTGAATTATTTATTTCCCCCATGGTCATATAAGCTTCTGTGATCAAAGATTCTAAGCCAATTACAAATCTAAGCTTAGAGAGATATCCTATCCTTAAGCATTGATCATCATTGTAAAGGATATCTCAATTGGAAAACAACCCTCAACCCAATCCCAGAAAAGATTATTAAGTTAAGTGTTGTAGAAGAAGTTGAGTAACTAAGCTTGTTGGGAATAAAATGAGTTTTGATTACAATACCAAAACCCCCTGAGACATGCCAAGTAGATAAGTCAATTTTAATGAACACGTTTCAGGACTGTTGGAACATGTAGACTAAGACAAGTAGAGGAGCTGATGTGTTAGGCGGCTCTTAGATAAATATATGTACTAGTTGAGAGGGAACACATAATTACAAGGTTATTATGTTCTAGTCCCCTCAAGGCTCAGTTTCTGCATTGACCCCAAGTCTGCTGAAGGACAAGTATGCTGATCAAGGAGAATCAGTTAAAAGACAACTTAGTGGATGTCAACATGAGTTAAGATGCATCATCAAAGTACTAATCTACTGCATCACACAAAGCTCAGAAGGATTGTCCAACAAGAGTGTTTCACAAGAGTTGTCTCAGCACACTTGAACCAAAATCTGTCCCAAAGACAACTATGCTGAAGAGGTCAAGTTCACTTTTCCAAGACATATATCATCAAAGAACTATTCTAAGAAGTCATGGAAAGAGAAAGAGCCAAGTCATTTGAAGAGCTCAAGAGCCAACACTGCTGATAAGGAAACTCTACTGAAACTGATAAGTAGAGTTGTCCAAGAGATAAGGAATGTTGTCCTTATCTCAGGATCATTGATAAGAAGAGATGTCCATGCTTGAACAAGTGAATCTTGAAGACAGACATTGGGAAAAGTGCTGCAGAATGAAGACAAAGTGGTTACAGCCGTTTATTTCCCAAGTTAAGGACATGTCACTATCAAAATCTATCTTCCAGTTTGAAGATTTCAAGGAAGACATTTATAGACATTTGAGGCTGCCTCTCCAATGGGTAAATCCTCAAATTTGTCTATAAATACAGAAGTGTGAAGACCATTTGAAGCAACCCTTGAGTATCCAATCTACTGAATCCAACTACAACTACTCTGAAGCTTCAAAGTCCTCAAAAGACATTCTTAGTCTTCAAACACTTCATCTAAGGTGAACCCCATTGTATAATTCATACAAAGCTTAGAGAGATATCCTATCCTTATACACTGACCTTCATTGTAAAGGATATCTCATTAGTTGGAACCTTACTTCAACCCTTATATCTTTCAAGTGAGAAAGTTAGAAGGTTGTAGTAGTAGAAGTGGAAAGAGCTGACTGTTGAGAGAAGAACAGTTCAGTTCTGAGTTGAGAAAGGGTACTAGGACTCTAGACATCCTAGGGATCAAGGCACCAAGGAGTGGTGTGGTTGATCAAGTGCACCTTGGCACTATAAAACAAGTTAATTCCAAGAGTGAAGGAATTATCCTGTTAAATCAGGGAAAGTGGATGTAGGAGCTTGAGTCTCTGAACCACTATAAACCTTTGTGTTGATTTACATTCCAAGTACCTTACATACATTCAACACTGCACACAAAGTGGACTTTCAAAGATATATATCACAAACTGTGCAAAACCTGATTTGGACAAGTTCCCTGAACTGGTTAAACTGTTAAGGTGATTTCAGAATTAAAAGGAGTTTAAACTAAAGGGCCAACCACTAATTCCGCACATATAACTCACTTAGATAGTTATTCAACTAAGTACTCAATAGTACTTAGTAGTTTGATTATCTTAGAAGAGTTAATCATATCAGCAGAGTTGTTCAGGACAACCTTGCTGAAGAGTGGTTTGATCAAGTTTGAAAAGAAATTGCATACAAGTGTATTCCCCCCCCCCCCATACACTTGTTATATACTCCTTTTAGGACCAACAAGTGGTATCAGAGCAGGGGTTCAAAGACCACTACTTCTGAAAATCCATCTTGATTTTTAAAATCACATACTTGGTGTAGTCACTGAACTGATCTATATCTGAAATCTCATATATCTGTATCTAACCCATCTTGTTTTGAGTTATGGCTAACAACAATGCTGCTGTTCCACCTCCTACTGTTCAAGGACTGGACAATATGGCCACCAATCCAGTTAACCATATATCACATTGTAGATGTTGTTAATTCTTAAATGTCTTAACATTGTCAACAACATCTAAATTTAACCTTCCGAGATTTTTTCTAAGTCTTTTCTGAAATGCTACATTAAATGTTGATCTGAATGTTGTCGCATTTCTGGCAGGATCTAGAAGCTTCTACAAGGATCTGGAACCTGGAAGATTCCAGAACATTGGAGAACATGCTAGAACAGCCTAGATGCATTTGGAACGACCTGGAGCAGGCTAGAAGGATCTAGAAAGATCATGGAAGTTGTGGAAGTTGAGTTTCCTAAAAAATAGGACCTCAATGTGGAAGCCTCTAGAATTCGTATCCCACATCTATAAATACCCATTGAAGGCTTCATAATTCAGTGTGCTCTATTCGATCAATATCCTAGACCGAGCGATCATCCCTGTTAGGAAATTGTGGCCAATAGTTCTACATTTTAGTTCATACGTTGTATACCACCCGTATGACTGTGTGTCTTCTTATCTATTGAGAGTGTAATCATTAAATAGACTAGGCATTTCGATAGTGTATAATTTATACACTTAGTTCGTTTTCTAGACTTGGCACCTACCTCGTTTATAGTTTCGTTGTGAAAGTTATTGTTGTAACATTTCACACAACATTTGTACTTGAAGATAAGTATTGATTTTACGCCATAAGGCAGACATAGATTTTTATTTATAAAATCTATGTTAAAAGTATTTCCATTGTGTCTCGGTTATTTTTAGTGTTTCAAGTCTTCCGCTGTGTATCTTAATTTCTGATATTCTGTTAGAGTCAGTGTTGCACTATTTGTCTCAACATTCTGTGCAACATTTATCTACTTTTACTTAAACACTTCTATACACCCCACACCACACTTTCAGTTGGTATCAGAGCTGATACCTGACGACACTAGGTTAGATCTTTGGTCAAGTGTGTTTTTAGTTTAGTTTAGCAATGGAAACACATCACATATCCACTGCACTTAGGCCACCCGTTTTAGATGGTTCAAATTATTCTTTGATTGGACGGCTGATGAAATAACAACAGCAAGCTACAATTCTAAAGCTTTAAATGCTATTTTTACTTCTGTTGATGTTTCAATGTTTAAAATTATATCTAACTGTTCTACTTCTAAAGATGCATGGGACAGGTTGCAAGAGCATTGCGAGGGTTCAGACAGTGTTCGAAGGACAAAGCTTCGAATGTTGGGGACAAAATTTGAGAATCTCCGAATGAAGGAAGATGAAACCATTTCATCCTACAATGAAAGGTTAAGTGAGATAATCAATGAATCACATTCTCTTGGTGACCCTATTTCTAATGTTAGAGTAGTTCATAAGATATTAAGATCTGTTCCTAAAAGATTTGATGCTAAAATTTGTGCTATTTAAGAGGCAAAAAATACAGATACATTAAGTCAAAATGAGTTAGTGAGTATTCTTAGAACATATGAAATAAACACTAATCAAGTTGATGAAAATGATGCTGATAAGAAAGTTGTGGTTTTTAAAGGAGAAACATCAAACATTTCTGAGTCTCAACCTATCATTACTGAAGTTGATTCTGATGAAGAATTGCTTGATGAATGTCTCAACAATCCTAACAACATTGCCTTGCTCACTAAACACTTTAATAAGTTTCTTAAGAAATCTGTGAACAAATCTAGAAATATTCAGCCTAAGATTCAAATCAACACATCAACACCTCAACCAGAAAGGAGGAAAGGTCAATTCACACCAAGACTGTCAAAGAGTGAAGGTAAACCAAGGTATGATCCTGAATTTCGAAAATCAGTTCAATGCAATGCTTGTTCTGGTTATGGCCATTATGCAAATGAATGTGCCAATACTAGACTTAAGCAAAAACTGAATTTTAGTGCTACCTTGAGTGATGATTCTGATGATGATCTTGATGAATTAAATCAGAATGAATATTCAAATTTTACAAGAATTGATTATAATGATTCCTCAGATGATGATCTGGATGAAACAGATTCTGATGCTGTACCTGATGCTTCAACATCTACAGCAACATCAGAACAGAGTCACCCAGATTTGAACTGTTTTAATGGTTTAGTTGATGATGCAGGAAAAAGGATTGATGACAATGAATACCAAAAGTTGTTGGATGATTGGAAGAATCATAAACTCACCCTTGATTCTCTGAATAAAAGGAATGAGGATCTGACAGACACAATCACCAAGTTAGAAGTTATTCTTACCAAAAGAGATCTGGAAATCTGTAACTTAAAGGAGAAACTGATAAATTCTACTTTATGTTTCAAGAAATATTCCAAGAGTGCTTCTGAGGTAAATAATGCTATAGCTACTGGTAAGTCTAACAATCATGGTTTAGGTTATGATGGTACTACTGCTTCTATTTCTGATAAATTTAGAAAACCTGTGAAATTTGTTAAGGCAAATGTTGACACATCTGGGTCAACATCTGCAGAAACAGAGTCTCACAAGGTTAAAAGGAAGTATATCTGTCATTTCTGTTTCAAAATTGGTCACATTCGTCCTTACTGTATAAAGTTGTTTGAAGAACAGAAAAACTTGAAAATGCTGCATAAGAAACTGTCACATCCTGGTAAACAGTTTTTGAAATCTGCATGGAAACCAAAAGCTATCTGTAATGTTGTTCATACCTCCTTAAAAGCATGTCTACCTGACTTGTGGTACTTTGATAGTGGTTGTTCTAGACATATGACAGGTCGTATTGATTTCTTATCTGATTATGTGACCTTGAATAGTGGTAGTGTTACATATGGTGGAGGTTCTAAAGGAAAGATTGTTGGTAAAGGAACTTTGAATGTTGAAGGTTTTCCTAAGCTTAAAAATGTATTACATGTTGATGGCTTACTTGCAAATCTGATTAGCATTAGTCAACTTTGTGATGATAATTTGCATGTGAAATTTGATAAAGATTCATGTTATGTTCTTAATAAAGATGAAGTTTGTGTCATGACTGGTACTAGGTCAGCTGATAATTGCTATCTTATTGGAACAAATATGTGTAACTTGTCAAAACATGATGAAAATGTTCTATGGCATCAAAGATTGGGTCATGCAAATTACAGAGCAATGAAAAAGCTAATCAAAGCAGATGCAGTAAAAGGAATTCCAGAACTTAGGTTTCACAACACCACTGTATGTGGACCATGCCAAAAAGGTAAGTAGGTAAGAATGTCACACAAAATGCTGTCACATTGTACTACACATCGATGCTTTGAATTACTGCACATGGATTTGATGGGTCCTATGGAAACTGAAAGCATTGGAGGAAAGAGGTATTCCTTAGTTGTGGTAGATGATTTTTCTAGATATACCTGGGTAGAGTCTTTGAGAGACAAATCTGAAGCATTTGCTGCATTTAAAATTCTTTATAAGAGGTTCAAAAATGTGTTTAACTTGAAAGTTGGCCGTATTAGAACTGATCATGGTAGGGAATTTGAAAACAACATGTTTAATGATTTTTGTGATAAAAAGGGTATCTTGCAAGAATATTCATCTCCTAAAACTCCACAACAAAATGGAATTGTTGAAAGAAAGAATAGAACTTTACAAGAAATGGCTAGAGTTATGCTTACATCCAAATGTCTTGCTAAGAAATTTTGGGGAGAAGCATTGAATACTGCTTGTCATATTATTAATAGGGTTTTTATTCGTTCTAATACTAATCAAACACCTTATGAGATTTTGAACAACAGAAAACCTAATGTGAAATATTTTCATGTATTTGGTTGTGTGTGTTATATTCTGAATGATAGGGATCAACTTCATAAGTTTGATTCTAAAAGTGATAAATGTTTCTTTTTAGGCTATTCTAGAAATAGTAAAGCTTATAGAGTTTATAACCTTAGAACTAACACTGTTCAAGAATCTGTTAATGTTGTGTTTGATGATGATAAAGGTCTTACAGATGACAAAGATGAAGAAGATGTATCACAGGTTACTGACACTTCTGAGAATACACTGAAGTCTGAAAATGTTGCACCAAATGTTAACACATCTGGGTCAACATCTACAGAACAGTCAGCTGTAAATTCACAGAATGATCAGTACATTCCCAAAACGAATCCTTCTTCAAGAATAGGCAAAAGTCATCCTTCTGACCAGATCATAGGCGATGCTACAGTTGGAGTGCAAACAAGAGGAAGAGTAAGATCAAACAAGGTAGATGTGGTAAGAACAATATGTATGTCTTCTATGTGTAATGTTGTAAATGCTGAATGCTATTTATCTGAAATTGAACCTAAGAGTGCTAAAGAAGCCTTAACTGATGAAAACTGGATTAATGCTATGCATGAAGAACTTGGTCAGTTTGAAAGAAATGAAGTGTGGACACTTGTTCCTAGACCTAGTCATACTAATGTCATTGGAACAAAGTGGATATTCAAGAATAAAACTGATGAATCTGGTAATATTGTTAGGAACAAGGCTAGGTTAGTAGCACAAGGTTACACCCAAGTTGAAGGAGTTGATTTTGATGAAACTTTTGCACCTGTTGCTAGGATAGAATCTATTATATTACTGCTAGCTATTGCATGTTTTATTGATATTAAGCTTCATCAAATGGAAGTAAAGGCTGCATTTCTAAATGGCATATTAAATGAAGAAGCATATGTTGAACAACCTATAGGATTTGAAGATCCACAGTATCCTGATCATGTATATAAACTTAAGAAAGCATTGTATGGTCTTAAACAAGCTCCTAGAGCATGGTATGGTAGGCTTAATGACTTTCTTTTGGAATATGGATTTATTAGAGGAGAGGCAGATAGAACTTTGTTCATTAAGCACACTGAAAATGATATACTAATTGCTCAAATATATGTTGATGACATTGTGTTTGGTTCTACTTGTGATAAAATGTTGAGTAAATTTGTTGAGGCAATGACTGCAACATTTGAAATGAGTATGGTTGGAGACTTGAATTATTTTCTAGGTCTTCAAATCAAACAATGCAGCAATGGTATTTTCTTCTCACAGAGTAAGTATGCTAAGAACTTGGTTAAAAGATTTGGTCTTGAGAATTCAAAACCAATGAAAACTCCTATGGGATCCTCTTTGAAACTTTGCAAAGACAGTGCTGGAACAGATGTTGATCCAACACTTTACAGATCCATGATAGGTAGTTTATTGTATTTAACCTCTAGTAGACCAGATATTATGTACAGTGTGTGTGTTTGTGCTAGGTACCAAGCTAATCCAAAGGAATCTCACCTGAATGCTGTGAAAAGGATTATCAAGTATATTGCAGGTACAAGTGACCTTGGAATCTGGTATACTAAGGACACCAACAACATTTTGATTGGCTACAGTGATGCTGATTGGGCTGGAGATATAGATGATAGAAAGAGTACGAGTGGAGGATGTTTCTACATGGGAAACAATCTTGTTTCATGGCACAGCAAGAAGCAGAATTGTGTTTCACAATCTACTGCAGAATCTGAGTATATAGCTGCTGGAAGCTGCTGTACACAACTCTTGTGGCTGAGCAAGATGTTCCATGACTATGGTATTGAGAATGGTATACTTACAATTTTTTGTGATAATACTAGTGCTATTAACATTTCTAAGAATCCTGTACAACACTCACTCACAAAGCACATTAGCATAAGACATCACTTTATGAGAGATTTAGTAGAGAAGAACATTGTGAAGTTGGAGTATATACCTACTGAAAAACAAAATGCTGACATTTTTACTAAGGCATTAGACCATGAGAGATTCTCAATCTTGAGGAAATCTCTTGGCATGAGCACTATCTGAAAAATTCGGATGGATGTTGTCACAAATGCGTCAGCATTTGGGACAACATCATGGGTTGTAAAATTTTATAAGTTGAATTTATTTCTTACTTAGTTAAATAATTCCTTTGTAAAATATCTACGAATCTAAGAACCTTGTAGTGCAAAAATAAACATGTCTTACACCTCTCAAATGCATAAAAATGAGAATGTTATTAGCATACTAAAAGATGTACCAAATCACTGAGTAACTATGGAGCACGGAGTTCACTACTACGATGCCTTCTTTTCAAAAGGTGATTCTTTGGTAAAAACATCAATATATTTGTAATCCATTAAGTAAGTATGGGGCACGGAGTTCGCTACTACGATGTACTCTACAGGAACAATGGATCAATACAAATTAGATGCTATAACACAAAAAGAAAAAATATGGTGCAACACAAATGAAGCAAATTCATGTAAAAACCGTGTTGAGGTGTTTGTAACAGTTTTGAGCACAACATTGCCTGATTCGAATTTATTTTTATAAGTTGTAATTATTTAATTATTTATTGAGATTTATTTTATTTATTCAATTATATAACTAACCCACGTTTTTTATTTTTCAGATTATGCTTGGACTTAGTCTTTATTCTAGAAATTTCTTAATTAGTTAATTAATTAATAAAATGGATTTTTTCCACTAATTAAACCATGATCAAGGTTGTGGCTAAAAATGTGGAGCACTATCACATTATTTCTGGAATTAATCGAGTTAACCTCCAACTAAACACATTCTCCCTATAAAACTCAAAATTGTGATTTATGCTGCTAATTGTTTTTTTTTTGTCGAGCTCTGTTAAGTACACTTCTTGCAGAAATTGTGTTTGGCCGTGTATTTCCCAAAATTGTTGTATACACTCTCCCACCTCGTGCCTCGAAATTCAAACCGTCCCTTTAATGGCTGGAAACCAACCTCAATCTCACTCTCACTCTCACTCACACTCTGTTTCTGAAACTTCCAAACAAACTGCCCAAAACTCTCTTGAAATTCTTGCTTCAATGGCTTCACAACAATCCAACTCCTCAAATGCCGACTCCAATGTCTCTGCAACCCCATCAACAACCGCTCCTGTTCCAACAACTACCCAAATCCCACAAGATTCGACCGTTGAACAGTTTACAAAAGCTGTCGAAGAAGTGTCTGCAACTCTTCGAACTACCGGGCATCTACCCGTGATGCAATTTGGAGATATCACTGTGGATATCTCAAGTTATTTGGCCGATCAAACTGCTCAAATGACTGCTGCAACAAAAAGCCCTAATCCTACTGTTCCAGTTTCAACGGAGGAACATGTCGAAACCGTTGTTGAAGGAGAAGCTACTGTTGCATCCGATTCTGAGGATGAAGAAATGGAGGACGCCCAAGCTTCTGATTCTGGTACAAACTCATCTCTCTCACTTTCTGAAGAGTCTGCTCCTATTCCATTCAAGAAAAATGCACAGAAAGGGAAAAGACAGAGAAGCCCTGTACAAAGAAGGAGATCGTACCGTGTATTCACTCGTGTGGATTACTCTGAATCCATGAGGAAGAAGAAGAAAGCTGGAGCTGATGCTGGTGAACCCATTCAAGTGTTCACTGAATCTGATGAAGAAACCGAAGTTGTCACTGTTGTTGCAAAGAAACCAAAGAAAGTTGCTGTTGAGAAACCATTACAGAAGAAAGCTGCTACTGATCCTAAAGGGAAAGGGAAAGCCAAGATGATCCCTGAAGAAGAACCTGCTGAATCAGACTCTGATTCTGATTTCAATGTTTGCCTAAGAGACATGCAAGAATCTCTTAAGAAGAATGCTGAGTCATTTGCTGCTGCAAAAGAGTCCACACCAGAACCTGATGATGGTGGAAGTGGAGACAGCTCATCTTCTGAGGCAAAAAGCTCATCTGCTGAAGCAAAGAGCTCATCCAAAAGCTCCTCTGCACATGATGGAGACACTGATCCTGATGAGGAACTACCTTCTGAGGAAAAAAGTGAAGGTATCTCTGATCACTCTAATTATGTTGAGAAAAGGTTAGAAATTTACTCTAAGAGGAAGCTGTTGATTGAGAAAAGAATTAATGTGCCTGATTTTGATAGTAAGGGGTTGATTAAGTTTTTAAAGGATAGAAATCTGTTGAATGCTGTTACATTTGGTGAAGCTTTTCTTACAAACTGGTCTTATGAATTCTATGCCTGTATGAAGAAAAGTTATGGAAAAAGAAGTTCTAGGTCTTATGGTACTGTTAATTTTAGGGGGAGGGATGTGCCTTTCACTTCAGAACTTATTAATGAGTTCTTGCACACTCCTAATGTTGATGAGGATGATGATCCAGATATGGATGTTGTGATTACTGCAATCACAGGGGGTAGAAAGACTAAGTGGACTAGGAAGATGCTAGCTAGACACTTAACCTCCTTACATTCTGTTTTGTATAAGCTGATTATATACAATTGGATTCCCACTACCAACACCACTAAGATTACAAGAGACCAAGCCATTCTTATGTATAGGATTTCTATACTTAAGAAGTTCAATCTGGGACATACTATCTTTCACCATATGAGGAAATTTTCTGGGAAAACTACTGGGAAAGGAAATCTGCCCTATCCAGTCTTGATTTCAAACTATCTGAAGCACCATGGCTTCACTGCTAAGAAGACTGATGTTTTAAGGGGGAGAGTGCCACTGCTTGCTATTGCTCCTGCCTTATTGATTGGGGACAGAATCATTGATCTGCCTATAGTTGCTCCTGGTACTGATAGTCCACAGAGATCTTCCAGACCCTCTACTTCTGCTCAACCAGGCCCTTCCAGAACACATTAGAGAAATGCACCCCCAAATGTTGAAAACATCCGTGTCAACATTTCTGGTAATGTGTATCTTTCACAGGAATTCATCAAACTCCAACTCCAACACTTGCAGGAAACAATAGATGAACTCCAGTTCCTGAAGGACAGGTGGACCAACCTCCTTTCACCTACAACAGGGGGAGTACCACCACCATCCAACTCCAATGTGGTCATTGAGGAGATAAATGAAGATGGAGTTCCAGCTGCTGCTGATGCTGGTGCTGTACCTGATGCTGGAGGAGATTCTGCTGTTACTGATGTAGTTGCACACCTTGCATCTACTTACTTTGTTGATGAAGGAGATGATGATGATGCTGCTGAAATGGACACCTTGTATGGTGATCTACCTGGAGAAAGCTGCTAGACAGGGGGAGATCGGAAATCCACAATGGCTATGGTGCAGGAAGATGATGCTGTAGCTGTTACCACAGCAATATAAGCCATTTATTCAGTTCTACCTTTGTAATTAATGTTTAAGTTTGAATTCTGAATTTCTGATACACTTGTTGTTTATTTTTTCTAGATGATAGGATGTTTATTACTGCAACTTGCTTAATGGTTCCACTTGATATTTGTTTACTGCCTTGCTTAATTTGTTTGCAGATTATCATGTGTCTAATATTGCAGGTTGTGTATAGTATTAGTGTCTGTTTTTGTTTATATTTTTTTACATTATGTTTTGCTCTGTTTTTTTTGTTTTGTTAGTGTCATACTTAGATTCTAAGTGAATTTCTTCCAGTTCAACTTATTGTCTTAGTATAGTTACTTATGTTGTGAGTAAGTGTATAGTTTATACTTATTCTATTTTGGATAAAATAGTTTTGATCTTTTGGCACGGATCATTATGAAATTATCCTTGATCTTCAGTTGATTTGATCCAACGATTACAACAGGTATTGTCTTGACTAGTGCTTAGCAATGATGTCAACCTCAACTAAGTACATAAAACTGAGTATGTATAGAAATATATGTGCATCAGGTGTGTTGTAGTCGAAAGGTCAAATTGGGGGAGATTGTAGATGTTGTTAATTCTTAAATGTCTTAACATTGTCAACAACATCTAAATTTGACCTTCCGATATTTTTTCTAAGTCTTTTCTGAAATGCTACATTAAATGTTGATCTGAATGTTGTCGCATTTCTGGCAGGATCTAGAAGCTTCTACAAGGATCTGGAACCTGGAAGATTCCAGAACATTGGAGAACATGCTAGAACAGCCTAGATGCATTTGGAACGACCTGGAGCAGGCTAGAAGGATCTAGAAAGATCATGGAAGTTGTGGAAGTTGAGTTTCCTAAAAAATAGGACCTCAATGTGGAAGCCTCTAGAATTCGTATCCCACATCTATAAATACCCATTGAAGGCTTCATAATTCAGTGTGCTCTATTCGATCAATATCCTAGACCGAGCATTCATCCCTGTTAGGAAATTGTGGCCAATAGTTCTACATTTTAGTTCATACGTTGTATACCACCCGTATGACTGTGTGTCTTCTTATCTATTGAGAGTGTAATCATTAGATAGACTAGGCATTTCGACAGTGTATAATTTATACACTTAGTTCGTTTTCTAGACTTGGCACCTGCCTCGTTTATAGTTTCGTTGTGAAAGTTATTGTTGTAACATTTCACACAACATTTGTACTTGAAGATAAGTATTGATTTTACGCCATAAGGCAGACATAAATTTTTATTTATAAAATCTATGTTAAAAGTATTTCCATTGTGTCTCGGTTGTTTTTAGTGTTTCAAGTCTTTCGTTGTGTATCTTAATTTCTGATATTCTGTTAGAGTCAGTGTTGCACTATTTGTCTCAACATTCTGTGCAACATTTATCTACTTATACTTAAACACTTCTATACACCCCACACCACACTTTCACACATCACAAGTTACCCATGTTCTCAATTGATAATTATAATTTCTGGAAAATCAGAATGAGAGCTCATCTTGCATCTCTACACACTGATATGTTGAGGGTGATTACAAGAGGACCCTATGTGTTCACTCAAAGGATGTGATCCCCAAAGATGAAGATGACTTCACCTCTGAGGAGAAAAGGAAAGATAATCTGAATTATCTAGCCATGAATACCCTCTACCAAACAATTCAAGATGCAATCATGGGAAGGGTCTACCACTGCACAACTGCCAAGGAAATTTGGGATACTCTTGCAGAAATGTGTGAGGGTACTGAAAAGATAAAGGAGAACAAGCTCCAAGTGGCTGTGCAGAAGTTTGAACAATTCGCAATGGAGCTAGATGAGTCCATTGACAAGTTTGCTGGTAGATTCACAGATGTGATGAATGAAATCAACTCCTTGGGCAAGGTGTACTCCAAGAGAGAAGTTGGATTGAAGATCTTAAGAAGTCTCACTCAAAAGTGGGATGTATATGCTGTGATGATGAAAAATACCAAGGATCTCTCCACCATGCCCATGCAACAAATCTTCTCTGAACTCAAAGCTTATGAGTTTGATCTCAACAGAAGGAAGCCAGCTGAGGAATCTTCCTTACCAACCAAAGGAGTGGCATTCAAAGCCAAAACCGTTGAACCAGAAATGCAGTCCACTCCAAGATCATCAAAATCAATCTTTAAGGCTGAAATGAAGGAAGAAATAGCCCTCATGGCTACGAGGTTTGACAAACTCAACTCAAGGTTTGGTAGATACAAAAAGTTCTACCAAGACAACAAATTCAGGAGAAGGTACAACTCTCCTGAAGCACAGGCTGAGGACAAGTACTCTGACAGGAGAAAGTCCAACAAAGCTGAACCCTCCTCATCTAGAAGGAAAGATGAGTCAAAGAAAGATGATGATGAGGATCTGTGCTACAATTGCAAGAAGAAAGGGCACTTCCAGTATGATTGCCCTGAACTCAGCTCCAAGGAAAGAAGAGAGAGGCAAGCCAAAAGAGATAGAAAATTCACCAACAGAAAAGCCATGATGGCTGGTGATGAATCTGATCGTGCTGAAAGCTTCAACTCTTCTGATGGACTGTTCTCAAACAGTGATGATGATGATGATGTGTGCAACATGGCCATTGAGGATGATGAGGTATCCTCTACTTCTCTTCTAGTTCACCATCATTCTTATCTCAAGATACTAGTGAAGTCAACTTGAAACTTTCTTTTGGGAAGTTGATGGAAGATTTCACTAGGTTACAAAAATTTCATGACAATTGTGTGAGAGAAAATGAAAGACTTTCAATTGAGCTTTCAAAACCTGCTGAGACAGAGGTTGATATCAAATCTACTGAATTGTATCAACATATCTTGAGAGAGCTTGAGGAAGCAAATCTCAGGACAGTGGACCAACAAAGACAGATTGATGATCAACTACTTTCTCAAAAGAGAAAAGATTTCGAACTAAAAATTCTTCAAGCAAAATTTGAAAACCTCTCACATCAGTATGACATTCTTAAATCAAGTGAAGAGAGCCTGAATCTTCAAAGTTACCAAAGACCTATGGCTCAAAGAAGTGGATTAGTTTTTGATCCATTTGAATCTTCACCTTGTCTTAGTGTTGCTTCTACAAGTAACACTAAGAAAATCTTTGTTAAATCAGTGGCACAACAAGCTGAAAATGAAATAATTCAGCCACTAAACAAAGGGAAGGGCAAAATGAATGATATGCCCACTCAAGTGGTTCAAGAGACTAGGCCCAAACCTTTGGAAAAGGCCAAAGTCCCTGAACACAAGAGGAATGTTGGTCAGCAGAGTAGACCCAATGGAAGGGCAACTCTCCTGAACAATGTTTAGAGGAGTTATCCAATGTTTAGACAGCCTAGGCCAACTCTACTGAGGAAGCCTCAGCTGAATAGACCTCAGGACAACTATCCTCAAAGGCAAAATAAAATGAGACAACCAAAACTCTTCATGCCAAAGGGTAATGGTCATAAATATGCCTTCCCTCAAAGATTTCCTCAAGTAGCACAAAGAACTCATAAGTTCAGGAGATTTGACAACTCTCTTGAAACTTACAGAGTCAACAGTTTCACACACACTTTCCCAAAGGCATTTAAGGGAAAGACAATGTATGTTGATGCTAAAGGAAAAAAACTTAGCCACCTTGAATCAATCAAGGTAATTAGACAAGTTTGGGTTCCTAAAGGTACAACTAACCTCCCAGGACCCAAAATTCAAAGGGTACCTAAAACTTGCTAATTGCAGGTACCTAAGGGCCACAAGAAGATGAGGAGCATGAACAAAAAGTCAGCATGGTACCTTGACAGTGGATGCTCAAGGCACATGACTGGAAACAAAGAACTCCTCACTGATTTCACTGAAAAAGAAGGCCCAAATGTTACATTTGGAGACAGCTCACAAGCAGTAACAAAAGGTTATGGTACCTTGATAATTTGTAATATCAAGGTATCCAATGTATCTTATGTGGCTGGTCTCAAATACAATTTACTAAGCATAAGTCAGTTCTGTGATAAAGGCTTTAATGTTGAGTTCTCAAGTGGAAATTTTTTAATTAAAGATAGAACTCAACAAACTCTATTGACTAGAACTAGAAAGGGAAACAGATTAAAGCCTCATTCAGTTAAAGGACTACGTAATGAGATTTTCATTAAGGAGCATGTTTGTAAACCATGCCAAGAAGGAAAACAGATTAAAGCCCCATTCAAGGGAAAACCAGTCATCTCTACTGAAAGGGTACTTGAACTTTTACACTTGGATTTATTTGGACCAATTACCCCTGCAAGCATAAATGGTAGGAAATACACATTGGTTGTAGTAGATGACTTCTCTAGGTTCACATGGGTAGTATTTCTCCTTAATAAGAAGGAAACACAAGTCAAACTCCATGAACTACTAAAGAGATTGTCAAATGAAAAGAGCGTTAACATAATCAAGATAAGATCTGATAAAGGCACTGAGTTCATAAATTCATACATCAATGAGTATTGTACACTAAATGGTATAGCCCATGAAACTTCAGCAGCTAGAATTCCTCAACAGAATGGAGTTGCAGAAAAAGGAATAAAACTCTAAAAGAAACTGCTAGGACCTTAATTGCTGATTCAGACCTACCTAAGAGGTTTTGGGCTGAAGCTATAAACACTGCATGTTATACTCAGAACAGATGTTTGATCACTAAAGGTCAAGGCAAAACCTCCTATGAACTCCGGAAAGGAAGAATGCCTAAAGTGTCATATTTTCACATATTTGGTTATAAGTGTTTCATTCACAACAATGGGAAAGAGCAGTTGAAAGCTTTTGACAGCAAGGCTGATGAGGGGATATTCCTTGGATATTCTCAAATCAGTAGAGCTTTCAGGGTGTACAACTGCAAAACCCTAATTGTGGAGGAAACACCTCATGTTGTGTTTGATGAATCCATTTTTGAGGTCAGGAACAAAGACCAGGATACTGAAGAAATCACACAAAGAACAACCAGATTGAGCCTAAAAGAGAAGGACACTGTATTCATAGATGTTGTCCAAGAAAATCTTCTTGAAAACATAATACTGGACAACAATCCTGAAGCAAACCCCACTGAAGGAAATGGTGAACTGAATGACCCAATCCCAGTTCACACTCAGGTAACAACTACCAATGAAGAAGCAGGCTCTGCTGAGGTAGTTAATGGATCAAATATTTCAGGGGGAAACATATATGTTGAAAATGCCAATGTCCCTGACATTGAGGACAACATCCCTGAATATGATCCTGAATTAGATCCTGCATTCAATTATCCTGAATTTTATGATAATGGTGACTCAACCTTAGTAGAGGACAACTCTACTGAAGGGATCAGAAAGAGAAGGACATGGTTGTCTGACCATCCTACTGATCTGATACTTTGTGATCCAAGTATAGGAGTCAAAACCAGAAGGTTTCATGATGAAAGTGCTTTGTTTTGTTGTTTTCTATCAGAACAGGAACCAAGTGACATTGAAGAAGCACTTCAAGAGCTGAACCAATTCACCAGAAATGATGTATGGGAGTTGGTGGATAGACCTTCACATCAAGATGTTATTGGAACCAAGTGGGTGTTCAAGAACAAGAAGAATGAGAATGATGTGATTGTCAGAAACAAAGCCAGATTAGTGGCAAAGGGCTATTGTCACTCAGAAGGCATTGACTATGATGAAACATTTGCACCTGTGGCAAGGCTAGAAGCAATAAGGCTTTTCTTAGCCTATGCAACCCACAAGAGGTTCAAAGTGTACCAGATGGATGTCAAGAGTGCCTTCTTGAATTGAGTTTTGAAGGAAGAAGTCTATGTGGAGCAACCACCTGGTTTTGAGGTTGGAAACAAGGTCTATAGACTGAAGAAAGCTCTATATGGACTCAAGCAAGCTCCAAGAGCCTGGTATGACACACTGTCACAGTTCCTCCTGGACACACTGTCACAGAACTCTCTTCAGAATTACTGAAGGAGAAGACATCTTGCTTGTTCAAATATATGTTGATGACATCATATTTGGATCCCCAAATGAGAAGCTGTGTGAGAAGTTCTCAAAGCTCATGCAAAGCAAGTTTGAGATGTCAATGATGGGAATGATGAACTTCTTCTTGGGCTTACAAGTCAAGCAATCAACAGAAGGAATTTTCATCAACCAAGCAAAGTACACCAGGGAAATGATCAAGAAATTTGGGTGTACAACCAGCAAGCCAGTAAGGATCCCCATGAACACAAATTGGAAGATGGATCCAGATGAGAATGGTGTTCCAACCAACTCTACTGAGTATAGAGGAATCATTGGTTCACTCCTCTACCTCACAGCCAGCAGACCTGACATCACTTTTGCAGTAGGTGTTTGTGCTAGGTTTCAAGCAAATCCTAAGAAAAGCCATCTAGAGGCTGCTAAGAGGATCTTGAGGTATCTCAAAGGCACTGAGAATCTAGGCCTTTGGTACCCTGCTGATGACAACATTGAGCTTACTGGCTACTGAGATGCTGATTATGGAGGTTGTAGAATTGACAGAAAGTCCACTTCAGGGACATGTCAATTCTTAGGGAACAAGCTCATTTCTTGGTTCTCTAAGAAACAGAACACAGTAGCAACCTCCACCACTGAAGCTGAATATGTAGCAGCTGGAAGTTATTGTGCTCAGATACTTTGGTTGAGACAACAACTAAGAGAGTACAATGTCAACTCTACTAAAGTGCCAATCTTCTGTGAGAACAACAGTGCTATTGCAATATCTCAGAATCCAGTCTTACACACTAGATGCAAGCATGTGGATATCAAACATCACTTCATTAGAGACCATGTGGAGAAGAAGGACATCAAGCTAGTAAAAATCCATACAGATCATCAAAAGGCTGATATTTTGACAAAACCACTTGCAGAGGCAAGATTCTTGGAATTATCAGCAGAGTTGGGACTTCTTGATCCAGAGAAGTTGGACAAATGAGTCCAAAGGAGTTTATTAATCAAGGGGGAACTGAAATCATAGTTCAGCAGACTTGGTCAAGTCTACTGAAATTCAGAAGAGATGACCGCAATTGTTCAGGACACTTGTCCATTGAAATTCAGGACAGTTGTCCACATTACATCAGGACACTTGTCCATTGAAATTCAGGAGTGTTGTCCACATTACTTCAGGACACTTGTCCATGTAGGGTCAGATAAGTTGTCTTGGCTATCAAACCAAATCTTGGTTTGATAAGCACCTATTTTGGGTAATCATTGCCTATTTCAATAACTGTCTCATTCCTTTTAAAGATATCACCTTTTCAAGGATTCAATTTGTCCCTTACCCAAAAAGTCGCTTTCAATGCATTAAATGACAAGATTTAACTTTTCTTTGCATTAAACAATTTGAGACATGATCTAAATTGATAACCCCCCCAGCTTTAAACAAACATTAAAACTCCTCCCACGTTTTGAACAAAACAGTTTTTCACTGTTTCATTAGCTATTAACCGTTGGATCAAAACTGGCCAACTCCCCTGAAATTGATCTTGGCCGTCCAAACTTGATTTCCTCATTTGTAAACCGTTGAATTGCCTTAAGACTCACCTACTCATTGACATACATTCCTTTTGGAATATTCACAAGTCTTAAGATTCCATACAACAATTCATTCTTCCCCACGCATTCAAAATCTCTTGAAACCCTAGATTTTCTTACTCTCAGAAACTCTCTCAAAATCCTTCATTTCTTTTCATGGCTCCCAAAGTTAGAACAAAAATGGTTGTTGACTTCACAAACAAGGATCTTGACCTTGATTTTGACTATCTAAGCCACAAAAACAACCTTATTTTTTAGCCTATCATCTCCTTTGAGTGTGATGATCCGGAGGTTACTCCAACATTAAGATGGTTAAGATGGGCTGGCCTTCAAAAGTTTATGCAAGAGAAGCCAGACTCATGCCTTGAATCTTACATGGCTGAGTTCTTTACTTTTCTGAAATGGAAAGGAAAGCCAGAAGATGGAGAGGTCACCACAAGACTTTCCTACAGGGCAGAAGGAGAAGAAGAAGAGAGATTTCACAGGGTGAAATTCTCTGAAGAAGATGTAGATGCTGCCTTTAGGTTGCACTCTGAAGGGAGGAATCCAGAATTTTATGGCAATGGCCATGAGGAAGAGATTGCACAAGATTGGCTCCTTGTTCCAGGACCAATCTCATCTACACAACACAAGAGGACCCTCAAGCAAAAGTTCCTAAATATATTTGAGGTAATTACAAAGAGCCTCATGAGCAACACTGGAAGTTTGGAACAAGTGAGTGCTCCAAGGATCAAAATCATGGCTGCAGTGATTGATCCCAGTGACAAGGGCATCAAATTTGATTGGAGGACCTTCATCTTATCTGAGATGATGAAGGAAAAGGCAAAGTTCAAGGTGAAATCTCACCAAAAGGTTATATTGGAGGGAAACCTCAAGTACTGCACAAGGGCAAGCCTGTTGATTGAAAAGCTTGCTCATTATTCTGAGATGCAAACCTTTGCTAAGCCCCTCCCTGCCCAGAAAATTTTGTTCAGGAAGCTGAGCAAAAAGAGGGAGCCTTCTGACCACTCAGAAGATTTGATGAAGTGGCAGAAGAGGGAGTGCAAGTGCCTTCTGACCACTCAGAAGAGTTGAGGCAGAAATACAATGAGACAAGGCAAAAGAAAAGGGGTGATAAAAGGCCCAGGGAAGTTGTCCCTGAGAAGGAAAAGGAAGGAAGTGGGAGCAGTAGGGCAAGTAAGAGGAGAGCCAAGCCCACTGAAAAGGTGTTGGAACTTCAGGAGGAAAGGTCACTCCAAGTAGCTCTAAGGGAGAGCAGGGCAGAAAGTAGGACTAATTAAGTCTAAGTCTAGGACCAACTCTTCTGGTTCTGGAACTCCAGAGTCCAAGGTCCCTGAAGGCCAACCCTTAGAAGCCAACCTTCTTGAAACCCAAAATCCTGAACCCAACTCCCCTGAAACCCATGTTACTCCTTCTAACCAACCCATCACCCCTGTCAATCTTACTAAGAGGTATTCTCCAGAAGGGAGAGCACAGAGGAGTGCAATAGATGTGTTAGCTGATCTAGCAGTAGATGAGACAAGGCTACAATCTCCCCTTGATTCTTCTATGCTCAACTACTCAAAACTCTTAGAAGCTGCACTTGATGAGCCAACCCCCCTTAGCAAAGCCCCTTCAGATCCATTGCTCTCAAAAGCAACTGAAGTACCTTCTATTGAGCTCAACCCTTCTGAAGCAAACCCCCCTGAACTCAACCTGCCTGAATCTGCAATTCCTGAAACCAGAGCCAGCTCCCCTATAGCCCAAATTTCTCAATCAAATGAGAATGAGGAGGAGTATACTTATGAAAGTATGCTCAGATGTGGAGCAAGGGCTACTGTGAACAGCCTATACCCACAACTTGCAGAATTCCCAAGACTCCAAACCATGTTTCATGATTTGAGAATGTTAGTAGAAGTGAAAGATAAGTCCATTATGGAGATTGCATAGGTCATTCATGACAAAGGTGCAAACTGGTGGCAAATAGAAGAGGGCATATTACTCCATTTTGCTGGAGTAAACAAAACAAGATTCCTCACTGATGAGGAAATATTTGCCAAGTTGGTTGCTGACAAGATTGCTGAGGAGAAAGAGAGGCTTGCTAAAGAGATCAAGCACCCTGATAGCAGCTCAAGTGATGATGGCAAAGATGATCCATCAAACCCCTCTAAACCTCCTCATGACAACCCTCCCGAACCCTCCCAGACCAACCTCCCTGAACCTCCCCAACCCAAACCTTCTGAATCCAGCAAGTTTTGAACTCCCCTTGTTACCTATCATAGAAAAGGCTCTGTATCTTCAGAGGTGTTGACGAGAGCTGGTGACACAGCCAAGGACACATCTAACAATGAAGGTTCTTCTGAACCCAAGGCACATCTTACAGATGTGGAGGCTCCTATCCTAGAATCTGGTTTGGTTAAGGCCTATTCAATGTCAGGAGAGTTGGACACTGATCAGCCCCTAATCATTCAGGATGACTCTGTGGCTGCTGAGCAAAGCACTGTGATCTCCCAACAACTGCCTCATTTGAACCCTGTTGAGGGTAAAGGTGTTGTAGGCTTAGATGAAGGAGTTGTAAGCAAAGAAAAGCATGGAATCAATTTCCAAGGAAGTCAAGGAAGAACATAAGTTGCTCAGAGATAATCACAATGCCAATGTCAAAGCACTTAGGCTGACTGTCAAGCAGGCCCTTGGAAAGAAAACTGCCTTACAAAAGAAAAGGGCTGAACAAATGAGGCTTGCAATGGTGAAAGCTGCCTCAGAAAAGTTTTCTCAAGAAGTTATAGCCAACATTGCTGAAAGTACTGTGACAAATCTCACTGAGTTCCTAAAAGCCCAACTTGATGCATCTCTGAAAACAACCATGGAAGAGGTTGTTGAGCAAAAGATGAAGCCTGTTCTAGCTTTCCTTAGCTTGAGCAGTGACATGCAGAATATACATGATGAGAATGTATATCTGCTAGAAGAGATGAAATCTCTGAACCTAGCCAAATCCCTGATGGCAACAACCATTAGTGAGCTCAAACCTCAGTGTTTTGATGCTGCCAAAAAGGGGGAAAGTGAAAGAGCAAGGGCCAAAGGTGCCTTGGTTATTGGTGGTTCAGATAAGGGCAAGGAAAAGCCTGCTGAAGATAAGGGAAAAAAGCAAGCAGTTTGAACTTAGAAGATCTTGGTGAAGAAGAGCAGTTAGCCATAGCAATGAAGGCTTCTATGGCATCATCACAAGAAGAGAAAGCTAGGCTTTAGCAGAGGCTAGGAGGAGAAGCTTCTGGAATGGACAAATCCACTGAAGGAGTCCAAACAAGAGGCCAAATCAAGAAAGCAAAAGGAAACAAAAGGAAAACTATTGAAACTTTTACAGATTTTCCTAACAGTCTTGATTTGCCAATTTAATTCAGAATTGAGGAAGAAGAGCCTATCTCCAAGAAGAGCAAGACTGCTGAAAAGGTCAAATCTGCTGAAGTGACCAAGACTGTTGAAAAGGCAAAGTCTTCTGAAACTGACAAGTCTGCTGAGACCAAGTCCACTGAAGGTGCCAAAGCTGCTGAAAACATTGAAGAGCTATATAAAGAAGGCTTTGGACCTCAACCAAAGAAGAAGACAATTGTGCTGTTAAAAGATCCATCAAAGCTGTTTCAAGAAGGGTATGGCAAAGACCCTGAAACACAACAGAAGCTGGCCATGATGAGGGCTCAAGAAAAGATGGATCAGATAGAAGAAGCTAATAGAGCAATAGACAAGAGAAGATCAAATTTCCAGAAACCAAGAAGAAGAAGAGCTACATACAGCAAATTAAAGCCACAGCTACTGATCCCCATGGACACCAAATATCCACACTTGGATAAATGGGTGCCAATACAGCTGAATGATGCATGAGAAGAGGCAAAGAGGGAGTTTGTCTATGACTACTATGTCATTGACAGATGGAATGGAAAAGATGTCAACTCCTCTTTTACTGAGTTCATGATTGAGTACTATAGGGAATTATATCAACAATTGCTTGCAGCTGCTGACATTGCAAGAATTGAATTCTCTGCCCCCAAGCCAATCATCTACATGCCTCCAAAGCTGGATGGATGGATTGATCAGTAAAGAATCTTCCAAGAGTTCTTTGAGATCCTGAAGTTGAACAGGATGGAGCATCCTCAAAGATTCCCTCAACTAGCACAAAGAACTCATAAGTTTAGGAGAAATGACAACTCTCCTGAAACTTATCGAGTCAACACTTTCACACATTCTTTCCCAAAGGCATTTAAGGAAAAAATTGTGTATGTTGATGCTAGAGGAAAACAACTTAGCCACCTTGAATCAATCAGGGTAATTAGGCAAGTTTGGGTTCCTAAAGGTACAGCTAACCTCTCAGGACCCAAAATTCAAAGGGTACCTAAAGCTTGATCATTGCAGGTACCAAAGGGCCACAAGAAGCTGAGGAGCATGAGCAAAAAGACTGCATGGTACTTGGACAGTGGATGTTCAAGGCACATGACTGGAAACAAAGACCTCCTCACTGAATTTACTGAAAAAGAAAGCCCTAATGTCACTTTTGGAGACAACTCACAAGCAACAACAAAAGGTTATGGTACCTTGATAATTGGTAATATCAAGGTATCCAATGTATCTTATGTGGTTGGTTTCAAATAGAATCTCCTAAGAATAAGTCAGTTCTGTGATCAAGGATATAATGTTGAGTTCACAAGTAACAAATGCTTAATCAAAGATAACACTCAACAAACCTTACTGACTGGAACTAGGAAAGGAAATGTGTATTTTGCTGACTAGGAAAAGTCTACTGATGCTACATGCTTTATTGCCAAAAGCTCAAATGAACAAAGTTGGTTATGGCATAAAAGGCTAAACCATCTGAACTTTAAATCCATGAACAAGCTGGCTAGAAATGCATTAGTTAAAGGACTGCCTAATGAAGTTTTCATTAAGGAACATGTTTGTAAACCTTGTCAAGAAGGAAAACAGATTAAAGCTTCATTTAAAGGCAAACCAATCATCTCTACTGAAAGGGTACTTGAACTGTCAAATGAGAAAAGCCTTAACATTATCAAGATAAGATCTGATAAAGGCACTGAATTCATTAATTCATACATCAATGAGTATTGCACTGAAATTGGTATTGCCCATGAGACTTCAGCAGCTAGAACCCCTCAGCAGAATGGGGTAGCAGAAAGAAGAAATAAAACTCTTAAAGAAGTTGCTAGAACTTTAATTGCTGATTCAAACCTACCTTAGAGGTTTTGGGCTGAAGCTATAATCACCGCATGCTATACTTAGAATATATGTTTGATTACTAAGGGTCAAGACAAAACCCCTTATGAACTCTGGAAAGGAAGATTGCCTAAAGTATCTTACTTTCACATATTTGGTTTTCCATTCACAACAATGGGAAAGAGCAGTTGAAAGCTTTTGATAGCAAAGCTGATGAAGGGATATTTATTGGATATTCCCAAATCAGTAGAGCCTTAAGAGTTTACAACTGTAAAACCCTTATTGTGGAAGAAACACCCCATGTTGTGTTTGATGAAGCTATCTTTGAGAACAGGAATAAATCCCTGGAAACTGATGAAATCACACAAAGGACAACCAGACTGAGCTTAAAAGATAAAGATACAATGTTCATAGAAGTTGTCCAGACCAATCCTCCTGAAAACATTACACTGGACAACACTCCTGAAGGCAATCTCCCTGAAGAAAACCCCACTGAAGGAAATGATGAACTAAATTACCCAATCCCAGTTCATAATCAGGTAAGAACTACCAATGAAGAAGCAGGCTCTGCTGAGGTAGTTAATGGATTAAATATTCAAGGGGAAAACAATAATGTTGAAAATGCCAATGTCCCTCACATTGAGGACAACACCCCTGAATATAACCCTGAATTAGATCATGCATTAAATTTTCCTGAATTATATGATGCTAGTGACTCAACCTTAGTAGAGGACAACTCTACTAAAGGGATCAGGAAAAGAAGGACTTGGTTATCTGACTATCCTACTGACCTGATACTTGGTGATCCAAGTGTAGGAGTCAAAACTAGAAGGTTTCATGGGGAAAGTGCTTTGTTTTGTTGATTCCTATCAGAACAAGAACCTGAAGACATTGAAGAAGCACTTCAAGATGGAAAATGGATTACAGCTATGCAAGAGGAGCTGAACCAGTTCACAAGAAATGATGTATGGGAACTAGTTGACAGACCTTCACATCAAGATGTTATTGGAACCAAGTGGGTGTTCAAGAACAAGAAGAATGCGAATGATGTGATAGTCAGAAACAAGGCCAGATTGGTGGCCAAAGGTTATTGTCAATTAGAAGGCATTGACTATGATGAGTCTTTTGCACCAGTGGCAAGGTTTGAAGCAATAAGGTTATTCTTAGCCTATGCTGCCCACAAGAGGTTCAAAGTCTATCAAACGGATGTCAAGAGTGCTTTGTTGAATGGAGTGCTGAAGGAAGAAGTCTATGTTGAGCAACCCCCTGTCACAGTTTCTATTGGATCATGGTTTTGTCAAAGGGACAGTGGACAGAACCTTGTTCAGAATCTGTGAAGGAGATGACATCTTGCTTGTCCAAATATATGTTGATGACATCATATTTGGATCCCCAAATGAGAAGATGTGTGAAAAATTCTCAAAACTCATGCAAAGCAAGTTTGAGATGTCAATGATGGGGTTGATGAATTTCTTCTTGGGTCTTCAAGTCAAGCAATCAAAAGAAGGAATCTTCATCAATCAAGCCAAGTACACCAGAGAGATGATCAAAAAGTTTGGGTGTGCTACTAGCAAGCCAGTGAGGATCCCAATGAACGCTAATTGGAAGATGGATCCTGATGAGAGTGGTGTTCCAACCAACTCTACTGAGTATAGAGGAATCATTGGATCTCTCCTCTATCTCACTGCTAGCAGACCTGCCATCACCTTTGCAGTAGGTGTATGTGCAAGGTTTCAAGCCAATCCTAAGAAGAGCCACCTAGAGGTTTCTAAGAGGATCTTGAAGTATCTCAAAGGCACTGAAAACATAGGCCTTTGGTACCCTGTTGATGACAATATTGAGCTAACTGGCTACTCAGATGCTGATTATGGAGGATGCAAAATTGATAGGAAGTCCACTTCAGGAACATGCCAATTTCTAGGAAACAAGCTCATTTCTTGGTTCTCAAAGAAGCAAACCACTGTGGCCACTTCCACTATTTGGAGCTAGAAGTTGTTGTGCTCAAATTCTATGGTTGAGACAACAACTTAGAGATTACAATGTCAACTCTCCTGAAGTGCCAATTTTCTGTGATAACAACAGTGTTATTGCAATTTCACAAAATCTAGTGTTACACACAAGATGCAAGCATGTGGACATCAAACATCACATCATAAGAGACCATGTGGAGAAGAAGGACATCAAACTGGTGAAAATCCACACAGATCATCAAAAGGCTGACATTTTGACCAAACCTCTTGCTGAAGCAAGGTTCTTGGAACTTTCAGCAAAGTTGGGATTTCTTGATCCAGGGAAGTTGGAGAAGTAAGCCCAATGGAGTTCAACAATCAAGGGGGAACTTAAAGTGATCTTCAGCAGACTTGGGCAAAGTCTACTGAAATTCAGAAGAGATGACCCAAATTTCTTCAGAGAAGTTGGGTAGAGCTCACTTCAGGACACTTGTCCATGAGAGTTCAAGACACTTGTCCGTGTATGGTCAGATAAGTTGGTTTGGCTATCAAACCAAATCTTGGTCTCATAAGAACCTATTTTGGGTAATCATTGCCCTAGGTTGATGGTTGTCTCATTCCTCTTAAAGCCATCACCTTTACAAAGATTTAATTTGTCCCTTACCCAAAAAGTCACTTTCAATGCATTTAATGTAAAGATTTAACTCTTGTTTGCATTAAACAATTATAGCCCACTATCTAACTTGAAAACCCCCCCAGCCTTTAACAAACCTTAACTCCTTCCCACGTTTTGATAAAAACAGTTTTCAAAACTGATTTATTAATTTCAACCGTTGGATCAAATTTTAGCCAACTCCCCTGAATTAATCCTGGCCATTCAAATTTGATTTCCTCTTTTGCCAACCTTTGAATTGCCTTAAGACTTACCTACTTAATGACAAACATTCCTTTTGGAATATACTCTAAGTCTTAAGAAGCCCACAAACTTTCATCTCTTTCCCACGCATTCTATCAACTTTGAAACCCTAATTTTCTTAAACTCTCTCAAGCGTTTCACTGTTTCATCCATGGCACCCAAAGTTAGACAGGAGATGATTGTTGATTTCACCAACAAGGATATAGACCTTGATTTCTCCTATCTCAGCCATAAAAATAACCTCATATTTGAAAACATTATATCTTTTGAGAGTGAAGCCCTAGAAATCACTCCCACCTTAAGATGGCTGAGAAGGGTTGGCCTTCAAAAGTTCATGGAAAGCAAGCCCATTTCCTGTTTAGAACAATACATAGCAGAGTTCTTTGCCTTTCTCAAGTGGAAAGGCAAGGCAACTAGAGGAGAAGTGTCAACAAGATTGACATATGTAGCTGAAGGTGATGAAGAGGAGAAGTCTCACAGGGTTAAATTCACTGAAGAGGACCTTGAAGATGCTTATGGACTGCCCTCAGAATGAAGGAGTCCAGAATCATATGGCATAGGGCATGAGCAAGAAGTTGCCCAAGATTGGCTAATCACTCCAGGTTCTCATCTCAACCCAACACAAGAACTCCCTCAAGCCTGAGTTTCTAACACTTTTTGAGGTAGTTGCAAAGAGTATTCTGAGCAATACTGGAAGCTTGGTGCAAGTAAGCTCTCCAAGAATAAGGATCATGGCTGCAGTGATTGATGCTAGTGATAAGGGCATCAAGTTTAATTGGAGAGATTTCATCATGGGTGAGATGATAAAAAAAAACGCCAAGTTCAAAGTGAAATCTCACATGAAAGTGGTTCTGGAAGGAAAATTGAAGTATTGCACCAGGGTAAGTCTGCTGATAGAGAGGTTCTCCCATTACACAGAGATGCAGACCTTTGCAAAGCCACTTCCAACCCAAAAGATCATGTTCAGAAAGGTCAGCAAGAAATCTGAACAAAGAAAGCAGCAGATGGCCAAACCTGCTGAAGAAAAGGTGGAAAAGAAACCTAAGATGAAGCCTAGGACAAAGGCTAGGGCTGTAAAGACAAAGAAACTATCCCAAATCTCTTCAGAAGAGAATTTTGGTGCTTCAGCAGAGGTGGATGATGTTGCTGCTGAAGGTGTAAGTGTCCCTTCAGATTATGAGGAGATAAGGGAGAAATTCCCAATGGTTGTGAAAAAGAAGAAGTCTGAGAAAAGGGTCAGGGAAGTTGTCCCTGAGGAGGATAGTGGGAGCTCAAGAGCTAGCAAGAGAAGGGCCAAGCCTTCTGAGAAAATGCAAGAGTTGCAGGAGGAGAAGACCTTGCAACTAGCTCTAAGGGAAAGTAGGGCTGAGAGCAGATCCAAATCAAAGACTAAGTCCAAATATAACTCTCCTGAAGCTGGCACTCCTGAATCCAGATTTCAGGATAAGAAACACTCAGAGCCCAACTCTCCTGATACCCACAAAACCCCTGAAAACCAACCCATCACCCCCTTGAACCTAACCAAGAGATATTCTCCTGAGGGAGCTCCTCAAAGAGGGCCCATAGATGTGCTAGCAGACATTGTAGTTGATGAGTCAAGACTGCTATCACCTCTTGACTCATCCATGTTGAATTATTCCAAATTCTTAGAAGCTGCCCTATTTGAGCCAACTCCCCTGAGCAAAACCCCTTCAGGACCATTGCTCTCAAAAGCACCTGAACAAACCATTTCTGAACCCAACCCTTCTGAACCCAATATCCCTGAAACCAATCTTGAAGCCAACCCTACTGAACCCAGAGCCAACTCCCCTATAACCCAAAGTCCCCAATCTAGTGGAGATGAGGAGGAGTATACCTATGAAGGTATGCTCAGAGGTGGAGCCAAGGCTACTGTGGATAGTTTGTATCCCATTCTTGCTGAATTCCCAAGGTTGCAAAAGACCTTCCATGATTTGAGGGCTCTAGTTGAGGTTAATGACAAAACAATCATGGAGATTTCTCAAGTTATACAAGATAAGGGAGCAAATTGGTGGCAGATTGAAGAAAGTAGGCTGCTACACTTTGCTGGAGTGCAAAAGACAAGATTCCTTACTGATGAGGAAGTCTTTGCAAAGCTGGGAGCAGACAAGGGTGCTGAAAAAAAGGATAGGATTGTTAAAGGGATCAAGCACCCTGATAGCAGTTCTAATGATGAGGACAGCAAAGATGATCCCACAGATCCCAACCCCCCTGGTCCCAAACAGCCTACAATCCATTACTTGACCTATCATAGGAAGGGCTCTGTATCTTTAGAGGTGTTGACCAAAGATAGTAACACAGCCAAAGATGCATCAGCCAATGTAGGTTCTTCTGAACCCAAGGCAAAGCTTAATGATGTTGAGGCCTCCCCAATAGAAGCTGGTTTGGTTAAGACCTCATCAGTGTCAGCAGAGTTGGACACTGACCAGTTCTTAACCATTCAGGATGACTCAGTGGCTTTAGAACCAAGAACTGTGATCTCCCAACAACTGCCTTCTTTGAACCCTATTGAGGGTGAAGAAGCTGCAGGTTTAGGTGGTGGAGTTGAAAATGAGGAATTAGTCAAAAAATCAGAGGGAGTTGAGGAGGAAAGAGATGTGATCATCACTAGGATAATGAGTGTACCACAAAATGAGGGTGATATAAGTGAGGAGGGGCATGCTATTCTTGAAGTCAAATGTGAACTTCAGGAATCCCTTGACGAGAGGAGGTCTGACCCTGAGTGTGAGATTATTAATGAAGAAGGGAGAAAAGAAATAGTTGAAAATGAGAAGAAGACTGCTGATGTATCAGAGTCTTATGCAAAAGAAATTGAGGGTGATGAGAGTATTTTTGCTAACAAATTTGATTTTTCTAACATTGCAGGTGTCACTTTTGATCAGATATTTGTTGATGACATTTTCACTGATGCTCCTGTTCACATTGAAACAGGTTTAACACAAATTGCTTTTGAGAAGCAATCAGCAAAGTTGGACACTTTGGTCCATAAAGTGGAATCTGCCCATGCTGAAACTTCAGAGGCCTTAGATGAGCAAGGTAGAACTCTTGCATCAGTAGAGATGAGGCTAACTGGTTCTGAAGAGGTGGTGCTACCCACCATTGAGGAAAGAATCAGTGGAGTAGAATCTGGATTGCAAACAATCTCCACTGAAGTTCAGAATGCTAAAGCCAGTATGGAATCCTTTACCAAGGAGGTCAGGAAAGATCAGAAACTGCTCATGGACAACCACAATAAGAATGTGAAGGCTCTCAAACTGGTTGTCAAGCAAGCTATAGGCAAAAAGAGTGCCCTTCAGAAGAAAAGGGCAGAGGAGATGAGGCTGGCTATGGTCAAAGAAGCTTCAGCAATGTTCACTCGAGAAGTGATGGCCAAGATTGTTAAATCTGCAGTGGCCAACCTCACTAATCTTCTAAAAGCAAGTTTGGATGCATCCCTCAAGACAACTATGGAGCAAGTTGTGGAGCAGAAAATGAAGCTTGTTCTTGCTTTCTTAAGCATGAGCAGTGACAGGATGCAAAATATACATGATGAGAATGTATATTTGCTTGAGGAGATGAAGTCCCTGAATCTGGCATAGTCCCTGATGGCATCTACAATGAGTGATCTCAAGCCCCAGTGATTTGATGCTGCCAAAAAGGGGGAAAGAGAAAGAGTAAGGGCAAA
Organism: Galeopsis tetrahit; assembly: GCA_963675135.1. Taxonomy (NCBI): domain Eukaryota; kingdom Viridiplantae; phylum Streptophyta; class Magnoliopsida; order Lamiales; family Lamiaceae; genus Galeopsis; species Galeopsis tetrahit. Next base: position 41,708,002 of record OY776122.1, read on the forward strand.
AGGTGCCTTGACAATTGGAGAAGGAAGCAAGGGAAAGGACAAAGTGCCAGAAGCCAAAGGGAAAAGAAAAGCAGCCCAAAACTTAGAAGATTTGGATGAGGATGAGCAATTGGTTATTGCTTTGAAAAATTTCATGGCCTCAGCTCAAGAAGAAGGAGCAAGACTTCAGCAAAGGCCTGGAGGTGAATCAGCAGGGGTGGACAAGACTGCTGAAGGTATTCAAACAAGAGGTCAAATCAAGAAGGCCAAGAAAAACAAGAGAAAAGCAGAAACCTTAACTAACTTTCCTAACAGCCTAGAGCTTCCTGCTGAATTCAGAGTGATTGAAGAGCCCACTCCAAAGAAGGTCAAAGCTCCTGAAACTGAAGAAACAGCTGAAAAAGACAAATCTGCTGAGATTGTCAAGTCTACTGAAGCTGAAACTGCTGAAAGCCCCAAAGCTGCTAAAACTTAAGAGATTGTTGAGAAGTTGTTTGAAGAAGGTTTTGGAGCTGGACTAAAGAAGAGAGTTCCAGTATTAGTTGATGATCCACCAAACTTTTTGTTGGTCCCTGAACGAGTAGTGAATGGGATTAAAGTCTAGAGGGGAGGGGTGAATAGACTTTAAATCTTTTTCAAGAGAGTTGGTGAACCTCTTCTGATTGCTATGTCAACTGGACTGCAAGTCTGCTGGTCCAGATGACTATAGTGATCTGAATGAAGAGATTAAATGCGGAATTATGGTAGGCCTTGATTAGACTCGTTCTTATAGTTTCTTAAGAAAGTGTTAACTTGTTTTCTTTAATGAAAGTACTCAGCTGATGCTGGTTTGAAAGTTGTGGCCTTGTTTTGAAGAATATTGAAATCACAGTATGCACTATATAATAGTTAATGAAATGACAGAATGTAAAGTGCAGTAAGTAAATAACACCAGGTTTATAGTGGTTCGAATATACGATCCTACGTCCACTCTCACGTCCTAACGTGATGTTTAATCCCTTTAATTTACCACAAATTACAAGGGTCTTGACCTTTATAGTCCCAAGGATAGGACTTTGAGATCTGAGCCGTCCTAACAGCTACGGTCTCCACAAGTGATTGTAAGCACTTGCACTTTGAGGGTTTCAAAAACTTTAACCTTTCGGAGAGGGTTTGGGGTTTTTGAAGTGTATCCAACTAATGGTTCAAGCTTATAAATTGCTTAACCACTATGCCTAAAACAATTGATATACAATATGAGCAGGTTTCAGGTTCTTATAGGTTGGATAGAAATCACTTAAGAGCTAAAAGTATTCTAATGCTTTCTGGGCTCTTGGAGAATTCTTGGAACAGTATGGCTTTTGCTTGATTGCTTGCTTAGCTTGTTGAATTCTCTCGATGTGATCTCTTTATTGTGATTTCTCATCCTCTTGTATTTATAATGGTGATTGCTTGCAACTAGCCGTTGGAGTTGACTAGCCGTTGGGACAATCTTTCCATATTGGCTTGATTCCTTGATTCCAGCTGCTTGATTGCCTAGTCTATCTAATGATTACACTCTCAATAGATAAGAAGACACACAGTCGTACGGGTGGTATACAACGTATGAACTAAAATGTAGAACTATTGGCCACAATTTCCTAACAGGGATGAACGCTCGGTCTAGGATATTGATCGAATAGAGCACGCTGAATTATGAAGCCTTCAATGGGTATTTATAGATGTGGGATACGAATTCTAGAGGCTTCCACATTGAGGTCCTATTTTTTAGGAAACTCAACTTCCACAACTTCCATGATCTTTCTAGATCCTTCTAGCCTGCTCCAGGTCGTTCCAAATGCATCTAGGCTGTTCTAGCATGTTCTCCAATGTTCTGGAATCTTCCAGGTTCCAGATCCTTGTAGAAGCTTCTATATCCTGCTAGAAATGCGACAACATTCAGATCAACATTTAATGTAGCATTTCAGAAAAGACTTAGAAAAAATCTCGGAAGGTCAAATTTAGATGTTGTTGACAATGTTAAGACATTTAAGAATTAACAACATCTACAATCTCCCCCAATTTGACCTTTCGACTACAACACACCTGATGCACATATATTTCTATACATACTCAGTTTTATGTACTTAGTTGAGGTTGACATCATTTCTAAGCACTAGTCAAGACAATACCTGTTGTAATCGTTGGATCAAATCAACTGAAGATCAAGGATAATTTCATAATGATCCGTGCCAAAAGATCAAAACTATTTTATCCAAAATAGAATAAGTATAAACTATACACTTACTCACAACATAAGTAACTATACTAAGACAATAAGTTGAACTGGAAGAAATTCACTTAGAATCTAAGTATGACACTAACAAAATAAAAAAAACAGAGCAAAACATAATGTAAAAAAATATAAACAAAAACAGACACTAATACTATACACAACCTGCAATATTAGACACATGATAATCTGCAAACAAATTAAGCAAGGCAGTAAACAAATATCAAGTGGAACCATTAAGCAAGTTGCAGTAATAAACATCCTATCATCTAGAAAAAATAAACAACAAGTGTATCAGAAATTCAGAATTCAAACTTAAACATTAATTACAAAGGTAGAACTGAATAAATGGCTTATATTGATGTGGTAACAGCTGTAGCATCATCTTCCTGCACCATAGCCATCAACAAAGTAAGTAGATGCAAGGTGTGCAACTACATCAGTAACAGCAGCATCTCCTCCAGCATCAGGTACAACACCAGCATCAGCAGCAGCTGGAACTCCATCTTCATTTATCTCCTTCAGGAACTGGAGTTCATCTATTGTTTCCTGCAAGTGTTGGAGTTGGAGTTTGATGAATTCCTGTGAAAGATACACATTACCAGAAATGTTGACATGAATGTTTTCACAATTTGGGGGTGCATTTCTCTGATGTGTTCTGGAAGGGCCTGGTTGAGCAGAAGTAGAGGGTCTGGAAGATCTCTGTGGACTATCAGTATCAGGAGCAACTATAGGCAGATCAATGATTCTGTCCCCAATCAATAAGGCAGGAGCAATAGCAAGCAGTGACACTCTCCCCCTCAAAACATCAGTCTTCTTAGCAGTGAAGCCATGGTGCTTCAGATAGTTTGAAATCAAGACTGGATAGGGCAGATTTCCTTTTCCAGTAGTTTTCCCAGAAAATTTCCTCATATGGTGAAAGATAGTATGTCCCAGGTTGAACTTCTTAAGTATAGAAATCCTATACATAAGAATGGCTTGGTCTCTTGTAATCTTAGTGGTGTTGGTAGTGGGAATCCAATTGTATATAATCAGCTTATACAAAACAGAATGTAAGGAGGTTAAGTGTCTAGCTAGCATCTTCCTAGTCCACTTAGTCTTTCTACCCCCTGTGATTGCAGTAATCACAACATCCATATCTGGATCATCATCCTCATCAACATTAGGAGTGTGCAAGAACTCATTAATAAGTTCTGGAGTGAAAGGCACATCCCTCCCCCTAAAATTAACAGTACCATAAGACCTAGAACTTCTTTTTCCATAACTTTTCTTCATACAGGCATAGAATTCATAAGACCAGTTTGTAAGAAAAGCTTCACCAAATGTAACAGCATTCAACAGATTTCTATCCTCTAAAAACTTAATCAACCCCTTACTATCAAAATCAGGCACATTAATTCTTTTCTCAATCAACAGCTTCCTCTTAGAGTAAATTTCTAACCTTTTCTCAACATAATTAGAGTGATCCTCTACCTTCACTTTCTTCCTCAGAAGGTAGTTCCTCATCAGGATCAGTGTCTCCATCATGTGCAGAGGAGCTTTTGGATGAGCTCTTTGCTTTAGCAGATGAGCTCTTTGCCTCAGAAGATGAGCTGTCTCCACTTCCACCATCATCAGGTTCTGGTGTGGACTCTTTTGCAGCAGCAAATGACTCAGCATTCTTCTTAAGAGATTCTTGCATGTCTCTTAGGCAAACATTGAAATCAGAATCAGAGTCTGATTCAGCAGGTTCTTCTTCAGGGATCATCTTGGCTTTCCCTTTCCCTTTAGGATCAGTAGCAGCTTTCTTCTGTAATGGTTTCTCAACAACAACTTTCTTTGGTTTCTTTGCAACAACAGTGGCAACTTCGGTTTCTTCATCAGATTCAGTGAACACTTGAATGGGTTCACCAGCATCAGCTCCAGCTTTCTTCTTCTTCCTCATGGATTCAGAGTAATCCACACGAGTGAATACACGGTACGATCTCCTTCTTTGTACAGGGCTTCTCTGTCTTTTCCCTTTCTGTGCATTTTTCTTGAAGGGAATAGGAGCAGACTCTTCAGAAAGTGAGAGAGATGAGTTTGTACCAGAATCAGAAGCTTGGGCGTCCTCCATTTCTTCATCCTCAGAATCGGATGCAGCAGTAGCTTCTCCTTCAACAACGGTTTCGACATGTTCCTCCGTTGAAACTGGAACAGTAGGATTAGGGCTTTTTGTTGCAGCAGTCATTTGAGCAGTTTGATCGGCCAAATAACTTGAGATATCCACAGTGATATCTCCAAATTGCATCACGGGTAGATGCCCGGTAGTTCGAAGAGTTGCAGACACTTCTTCGACAGCTTTTGTAAACTGTTCAACGGTCGAATCTTGTGGGATTTGGGTAGTTGTTGTAACAGGAGCGGTTGTTGATGGGGTTGCAGAGACATTGGAGTCGGCATTTGAGGAGTTGGATTGTTGTGAAGCCATTGAAGCAAGAATTTCAAGAGAGTTTTGGGCAGTTTGTTTGGAAGTTTCAGAAACAGAGTGTGAGTGAGAGTGAGATTGAGGTTGGTTTCCAGCCATTAAAGGGACGGTTTGAATTTCGAGGCACGAGGTGGGAGAGTGTATACAACAATTTTGGGAAATACACGGCCAAACACAATTTCTGCAAGAAGTGTACTTAACAGGGCTCGACAAAAAAACAATTAGCAGCATAAATCACAATTTTGAGTTTTATAGGGAGAATGTGTTTAGTTGGAGGTTAACTCGATTAATTCCAGAAATAATGTGATAGTGCTCCACATTTTTAGCCACAACCTTGATCATGGTTTAATTAGTGGGAAAAATCCATTTTATTAATTAATTAACTAATTAAGAAATTTCTAGAATAAAGACTAAGTCCAAGCATAATCTGAAAAATAAAAAACGTGGGTTAGTTATATAATTGAATAAATAAAATAAATCTCAATAAATAATTAAATAATTACAACTTATAAAAATAAATTCGAATCAGGCAATGTTGTGCTCAAAACTATTACAAACACCTCAACACGGTTTTTACATGAATTTGCTTCATTTGTGTTGCACCATATTTTTTCTTTTTGTGTTATAGCATCTAATTTGTATTGATCCATTGTTCCTGTAGAGTACATTGTAGTAGAGAACTCCGTGCCCCATACTTACTTAATGGATTACAAATATATTGATGTTTTTACCAAAGAATCACCTTTTGAAAAGAAGGCATCGTAGTAGTGAACTCCGTGCTCCATAGTTACTCAGTGATTTGGTACATCTTTTAGTATGCTAATAACATTCTCATTTTTATGCATTTGAGAGGTGTAAGACATGTTTATTTTTGCACTACAAGGTTCTTAGATTCGTAGATATTTTACAAAGGAATTATTTAACTAAGTAAGAAATAAATTCAACTTATAAAATTTTACAACCCATGATGTTGTCCCAAATGCTGACGCATTTGTGACAACATCCATCCGAATTTTTCAGATAGTGCTCATGCCAAGAGATTTCCTCAAGATTGAGAATCTCTCATGGTCTAATGCCTTAGTAAAAATGTCAGCATTTTGTTTTTCAGTAGGTATATACTCCAACTTCACAATGTTCTTCTCTACTAAATCTCTCATAAAGTGATGTCTTATGCTAATGTGCTTTGTGAGTGAGTGTTGTACAGGATTCTTAGAAATGTTAATAGCACTAGTATTATCACAAAAAATTGTAAGTATACCATTCTCAATACCATAGTCATGGAACATCTTGCTCAGCCACAAGAGTTGTGTACAGCAGCTTCCAGCAGCTATATACTGCCATGAAACAAGATTGTTTCCCATGTAGAAACATCCTCCACTCGTACTCTTTCTATCATCTATATCTCCAGCCCAATCAGCATCACTGTAGCCAATCAAAATGTTGTTGGTGTCCTTAGTATACCAGATTCCAAGGTCACTTGTACCTGCAACATACTTGATAATCCTTTTCACAGCATTCAGGTGAGATTCCTTTGGATTAGCTTGGTACCTAGCACAAACACACACACTGTACATAATATCTGGTCTACTAGAGGTTAAATACAATAAACTACCTATCATGGATCTGTAAAGTGTTGGATCAACATCTGTTCCAGCACTGTCTTTGCAAAGTTTCAAAGAGGATCCCATAGGAGTTTTCATTGGTTTTGAATTCTCAAGACCAAATCTTTCAACCAAGTTCTTAGCATACTTACTCTGTGAGAAGAAAATACCATTGCTGCATTGTTTGATTTGAAGACCTAGAAAATAATTCAAGTCTCCAACCATACTCATTTCAAATGTTGCAGTCATTGCCTCAACAAATTTACTCAACATTTTATCACAAGTAGAACCAAACACAATGTCATCAACATATATTTGAGCAATTAGTATATCATTTTCAGTGTGCTTAATGAACAAAGTTCTATCTGCCTCTCCTCTAATAAATCCATATTCCAAAAGAAAGTCAGTAAGCCTACCATACCATGCTCTAGGAGCTTGTTTAAGACCATACAATGCTTTCTTAAGTTTATATACATGATCAGGATACTGTGGATCTTCAAATCCTATAGGTTGTTCAACATATGCTTCTTCATTTAATATACCATTTAGAAATGCAGCCTTTACATCCATTTGATGAAGCTTAATATCAATAAAACATGCAATAGCTAGCAGTAATCTAATAGATTCTATCCTAGCAACAGGTGCAAAAGTTTCATCAAAATCAACTCCACACTTCATTTCTTTCAAACTGACCAAGTTCTTCATGCATATCATTAATCCAGTTTTCATCAGTTAAGGCTTCTTTAGCACTCTTAGGTTCAATTTCAGATAAATAGCATTCAGCATTTACAACATTACACATAGAAGACATGCATATTGTTCTTACCACATCTACCTTGTTTGATCTTACTCTTCCTCTTGTTTGCACTCCAACTGTAGCATCGCCTATGATCTGGTCAGAAGGATGACTTTTGCCTATTCTTGAAGAAGGATTCGTTTTGGGAATGTACTGATCATTCTGTGAATTTACAGCTGACTGTTCTGTAGATGTTGACCCAGATGTGTTAACATTTGGTGCAACATTTTCAGACTTCAATGCATTCTCAGAAGTGTCAGTAACCTGTGATACATCTTCTTCATCTTTGTCATCTGTACGACCTTTATCATCATCAAACACAACATTAACAGATTCTTGAACAGTGTTAGTTCTAAGGTTATAAACTCTATAAGCTTTACTATTTCTAGAATAGCCTAAAAAGAAACCTTTATCACTTTTAGAATCAAACTTATGAAGTTGATCCCTATCATTCAGAATATAACACACACAACCAAATACATGAAAATATTTCACATTAGGTTTTCTGTTGTTCAAAATCTCATAAGGTGTTTGATTAGTATTAGAACGAATAAAAACCCTATTAATAATATGACATGCAGTATTCAATGCTTCTCCCCAAAATTTCTTAGCAAGACATTTGGATGTAAGCATAACTCTAGCCATTTCTTGTAAAGTTCTATTCTTTCTTTCATCAATTCCATTTTGTTGTGGAGTTTTAGGAGATGAATATTCTTGCAAGATACCCTTTTTATCACAAAAATCATTAAACATGCTGTTTTCAAATTCCCTACCATGATCAGTTCTAATACGGCCAACTTTCAAGTTAAACACATTTTTGAACCTCTTATAAAGAATTTTAAATGCAGCAAATGCTTCAGATTTGTCTCTCAAAGACTCTACCCAGGTATATCTAGAAAAATCATCTACCACAACTAAGGAATACCTCTTTCCTCCAATGCTTTCAGTTTCCATAGGACCCATCAAATCCATGTGCAGTAATTCAAAGCATCGATGTGTAGTACAATGTGACAGCATTTTGTGTGACATTCTTACCTGCTTACCTTTTTGGCATGGTCCACATACAGTGGTGTTGTGAAACCTAAGTTCTGGAATTCCTTTTACTGCATCTGCTTTGATTAGCTTTTTCATTGCTCTGTAATTTGCATGACCCAATCTTTGATGCCATAGAACATTTTCATCATGTTTTGACAAGTTACACATATTTGTTCCAATAAGATAACAATTATCAGCTGACCTAGTACCAGTCATGACACAAACTTCATCTTTATTAAGAACATAACATGAATCTTTATAAAATTTCACATGCAAATTATCATCACAAAGTTGACTAATGCTAATCAGATTTACAAGTAAGCCATCAACATGTAATACATTTTTAAGCTTAGGAAAACCTTCAACATTCAAAGTTCCTTTACCAACAATCTTTCCTTTAGAACCTCCACCATATGTAACACTACCACTATTCAAGGTCACATAATCAGATAAGAAATCAATACGACCTGTCATATGTCTAGAACAACCACTATCAAAGTACCACAAGTCAGGTAGACATGCTTTTAAGGAGGTATGAACAACATTACAGGTAGCTTTTGGTTTCCATGCAGATTTCAAAAACTGTTTACCAGGATGTGACAGTTTCTTATGCAGCATTTTCAAGTTTTTCTGTTCTTCAAACAACTTCATACAGTAAAGACGAATGTGACCAATTTTGAAACAGAAATGACAGATATACTTCCTTTTAACCTTGTGAGACTCTGTTTCTGCAGATGTTGACCCAGATGTGTCAACATTTGCCTTAACAAATTTCACAGGTTTTCTAAATTTATCAGAAATAGAAGCAGTAGTACCATCATAACCTAAACCATGATTGTTAGACTTACCAGTAGCTATAGCATTATTTACCTCAGAAGCACTCTTGGAATATTTCTTGAAACATAAAGTAGAATTTATCAGTTTCTCCTTTAAGTTACAGATTTCCAGATCTCTTTTGGTAAGAATAACTTCTAACTTGGTGATTGTATCTGTCAGATCCTCATTCCTTTTATTCAGAGAATCAAGGGTGAGTTTCTGATTCTTCCAATCATCCAACAACTTTTGGTATTCATTGTCATCAATCCTTTTTCCTGCATCATCAACTAAACTATTAAAACAGTTCAAATCTGGGTGACTCTGTTCTGATGTTGCTGTAGATGTTGAAGCATCAGGTACAGCATCAGAATCTGTTTCATCCAGATCATCATCTGAGGAATCATTATAATCAATTCTTGTAAAATTTGAATATTCATTCTGATTTAATTCATCAAGATCATCATCAGAATCATCACTCAAGGTAGCACTAAAATTCAGTTTTTGCTTAAGTCAAGTATTGGCACATTCATTTGCATAATGGCCATAACCAGAACAAGCATTGCATTGAACTGATTTTCGAAATTCAGGATCATACCTTGGTTTACCTTCACTCTTTGACAGTCTTGGTGTGAATTGACCTTTCCTCCTTTCTGGTTGAGGTGTTGATGTGTTGATTTGAATCTTAGGCTGAATATTTCTAGATTTGTTCACAGATTTCTTAAGAAACTTATTAAAGTGCTTAGTGAGCAAGGCAATGTTGTTAGGATTGTTGAGACATTCATCAAGCAATTCTTCATCAGAATCAACTTCAGTAATGATAGGTTGAGACTCAGAAATGTTTGATGTTTCTCCTTTAAAAACCACAACTTTCTTATCAGCATCATTTTCATCAACTTGATTATTGTTTATTTCATATGTTCTAAGAATACTCACTAACTCATTTTGACTTAATGTATCTGTATTTTTTGCCTCTTCAATAGCACAAATTTTAGCATCAAATCTTTTAGGAACAGATCTTAATATCTTATGAACTACTCTAACATTAGAAATAGGGTCACCAAGAGAATGTGATTCATTGATTATCTCACTTAACCTTTCATTGTAGGATGAAATGGTTTCATCTTCCTTCATTCGGAGATTCTCAAATTTTGTCCCCAACATTCGAAGCTTTGTCCTTCGAACACTGTCTGAACCCTCACAATGCTCTTGCAACCTGTCCCATGCATCTTTAGAAGTAGAACAGTTAGATATAATTTTAAACATTGAAACATCAACAGAAGTAAAAATAGCATTTAAAGCTTTAGAATTGTAGCTTGCTGTTGTTATTTCATCAGCCGTCCAATCAACTTCTCTCTTGAGTTGAACTTCACCATCTGCGTCTGCTGGTCTCTTTGGAGCTTCCCAACCTGTAAGTACAGTCCTCCAAGCACGTTCATCAATTGACTTGATGTACATACGCATCTTAGGCTTCCAATAAGAATAATTTGAACCATCTAAAACGGGTGGCCTAAGTGCAGTGGATATGTGATGTGTTTCCATTGCTAAACTAAACTAAAAACACACTTGACCAAAGATCTAACCTAGTGTCGTCAGGTATCAGCTCTGATACCAACTGAAAGTGTGGTGTGGGGTGTATAGAAGGGTTTAAGTATAAGTAGATAAATGTTGCACAGAATGTTGAGACAAATAGTGCAACACTGACTCTAACAGAATATCAGAAATTAAGATACACAGCGGAAGACTTGAAACACTAAAAATAACCGAGACACAATGGAAATACTTTTAACATAGATTTTATAAATAAAAATCTATGTCTGCCTTATGGCGTAAAATCAATACTTATCTTCAAGTACAAATGTTGTGTGAAATGTTACAACAATAACTTTCACAACAAAACTATAAACGAGGCAGGTGCCAAGTCTAGAAAACGAACTAAGTGTATAAATTATACACTGTCGAAATGCCTAGTCTATCTAATGATTACACTCTCAATAGATAAGAAGACACACAGTCATACGTGTGGTATACAACGTATGAACTAAAATGTAGAACTATTGGCCACAATTTCCTAACAGGGATGATCGCTCGGTCTAGGATATTGATCGAATAGAGCACACTGAATTATGAAGCCTTCAATGGGTATTTATAGATGTGGGATACGAATTCTAGAGGCTTTCACATTGAGGTCCTATTTTTTAGGAAACTCAACTTCCACAACTTCCATGATCTTTCTAGATCCTTCTAGACTGCTCCAGGTCGTTCCAAATGCATCTAGGCTGTTCTAGCATGTTCTCCAATGTTCTGGAATCTTCCAGGTTCCAGATCCTTGTAGAAGCTTCTAGATCCTGCCAGAAATGCGACAACATTCAGATCAACATTTAATGTAGCATTTCAGAAAAGACTTAGAAAAAATCTCGGAAGGTCAAATTTAGATGTTGTTGACAATGTTAAGACATTTAAGAATTAACAACATCTACATATACAGTTGATTGCACAAGACTAGTCTAAGTTGTTCTATACAAGTCAGCTGATCCTATTACATTTATAAACTCTAAGTGTTTTGGCCATCAAAACTACTCTAACATCAAGTGGGGCTTAGGGTGAATTTACATCCCAACAATTTCCCCCTTTTTGATGAAGCCAAAACTATATTTGATAAATGCTCTTAGTAATTAAGATAAGAGTTTATAAACTTCATAAAAACTGAAGTATCTGATGAAGACAATGAGAGTTTGTCTTGAAAGCAAACAGAACTAAACTTGATATATATAGAGCTTTTACAGAATACAAGTAATAGTTTCTTTAAAGCTTTGAAAGTAGTCTTCATCAGGTCTTCTGATCTTCAGATGCGGAAAGCAAGGTACAGACGAGTTCAAATCAAAAACCTAGAGCATGCTTCAATTGTCGCAAACCAGGACATTATGTCTATGAATGCCCTGAGCTGGATGACAAAGAAGAAAGAAGGCCAAGGAGAGACAGAAGAAATTCAGATAAGCAAGCAATGGTGACTGAAGAATCTGAATATCAAAGTGATGAACTTCCTACATCACCAGACTGTTAAATCTACTCAGATGATTCAGATGATCTAGCTATGATGGCCATAGGAGAAAATGAGGTAAATTCCTACACTACTACTTTCCATTCACCTATTTTCTCACAAACAGATGACATAAACTCATCTGAAGGCGAATCAGAAGACACCTATTATCAATCGTTAAGAAAGGTAAAAGGTGATCTGGATATTGCCACTAGAGCTTTTATAGAAGTGGAAGAGGAGAATAAGGATTTAAGGAAAGAAATTGCTAGGTTGAAAAAGGTTAAGTTTGATAACACCCCTGAGTTAGTCACCATGAATGAGAGGTTGACCAAAGAAGTGGAACTTCTTAAGGAAGAAAATACCACAACAACTCAGTTGTATGAGGGGATGTTAGAAACTCAAGCCTTAGAAACCAAGGAATTTCGTATACTACAATCTAAGTTCGATGATCTCTTCCAAGCACACAAGCTCTTAGAAAATGAGAAGGAATGCCTAAATCAAAAGATATCAGAGTTCAATAAAGCCTCGACTGCTATTGAAAGTATCTCTGAATATTATAGATCAAATGGCAATAAGATGGGTTTTGGCTATGAACTTAATCCATCAACATCCTCTCCAGCTGGGGGTAGTACACCTAACAAGTGCACTACTCAGACACATGAACAGGGTGAGTGTTCTAAACACAATGAACCCAATATGAACCAAAAGGCATCTGTACCAACTAAGGCTAACCATTCCAACACCAAAAATGGTAAAAGAAAAGTTAACCCCAAACCTGTACAGAGGAACAGCAAACAGCCTAGACAATCTCGTCTGAGACAGTCTCAGCTGTATGCTGCTCCAGCCAAGAAGAAGAAATCTTCTTCAAACAAATCTGTTCTCTTTGCACCCCCTATCTCTTATGATATTGTGAGAACAGAAGAGTATGGTCCATATAATCGTGTGCATCGACCAGCTAATGCACCCAGGCCGAATGTAACTAGTCAAAAGATAATGTATGTACACTCCTATAAAGGGAAACCATTTAACTATTACTTAGCTGACACAAACAACAAATCAGATCAGTCCAAGGTGTTAACTGGTAAGATTTGGTTCTGTGATGCCCGAGGGAAACAACTCAAGTGCTCAAGGTTGTTCAAACGACCAATGTATATGTGGGTTCCCAAGGGTAGTACTAACACCCAAGGACCCAAAACAAAATGGGTACCTAAGACTTAATCTTTCTTGCAGGAAAGGAGGGACCTATACAGAAAAGGAGGTCTAGCAGGAGAAATATGGTACATAGACAGTGGATGCTCAACCCATATGACTGGAACCAAAGACCTGCTGACCAACTACACAGAAAAGAATGGTCCAAAAGTCTTTCAACTAAATTCTTTTCTTCACTTTCAGCAGATAATCTCACATTCTCTGGAGAATCAGGCCTCCTTTAACCAAGGGATTCATCAAGTTCAGATTTGACTTGAAGAATAGCCTGACTCTCATATTGGGCTGCACCCAATATTTCTACTTCATCTCCCTCTATGATTGGTGCACTCAAGGAACCTATTATCACACAATCCTCACCATCATCTCCCTCTGATTTTTTATCACTAATTGCCTTTTCAACTCCATCTATTCCTAAACCTGACACCTCCATATCCTCAACAGGATCCACAGAGGGCAGTTGTTGGGAGATCACAGTGCTTGGGCATCCCAAGGCCACTGAGTCATCCTGAATGACTAAAGGCTGGTCAATGTCCAACTTTCCTGACATTGATGAGGCTCTAGCCAAACCAGCTTCTCCCATGGAAGTCTCAACATTGTCAAGCTGTGCCTCAGGTTCAAGAGAACCATCCTTAGCCAATGCATCTTGGACTGAGTCACCATCTTTGGTCAACTCCTCTGAATGATCAGAGTCCTTTTCAGAATGATAAGTCAAGTAATGTACCTGAGCAGAGTTGAGGCCTGGAGGGTTGGGATTGGTGTTATCATCATCATCATCATCATCATCAGATGGACTATCAGGGTGCCTGAGTCCTTGTGCAATTCTTTCTTTCTCAGCTTGCACCTTCTCAGAGACAGTTGTGCAAAACAGGGCCTCAGTGGTTAACACACTGGATTTCTTCACATTTGCAAAGTTTAAGAGCCTGTTCTCTTCAACTTGCCACCAGCTTGCTCCTTTGTCCTGAATAGCTTGAGCTATTTCCACCATAGTTCTATCCTTGATCTCAACAAGGGCTCTGAGATCATAGAACTGTTGCTGCAGTCTAGGATAGTCCTTCAACCCTGGGTATAGTGCATCCACATTAGCCTTGGCAATCTGCCTTAGCATCCCCTCATAAGTGTATTCTTCACCACTTTCATCTTCAGAGGAGTTGGTTTGGGATTCAGGAGGGTTGGATTGGGATTCAGGTAGGGTGGACTGGATTTCAGGAAGGTTGGGTTCAGAAGGGTTAGAGCTTAAAGCAAGTTGGGATTCAGGTGCTTTTGAGAGCAATGTGCCTGAAGAGGTAATTGGAATGGCTGGAATGGGTGGGAGAGAAACTTGATCTCCTTCTTGAAGGACAGTTTCAAGAAGTTTGGTATAAGAGAGAAGTCTTGGATCAAGTGGGGAGAAAGGTCTATCCTCAAGATTGACCAAGTCTGCCAGCATATCAATACCTGCTCTATCAGGGGCACCTTCAGGGGAGTAAACCTTCTTGGCAATGATTGGGGCATCTTCAGGAGTCTTGCACTCCTCTCCTTCATGCCTTGATGGGGATATTCTTTCTGATTGAATATCAGGGGAGTTGGCTTCAGGGCTGTTGGGCTTTGATTTGGACTTGGAGTTAGACTTGCTAGCTTGCCTGATCTCCTTGAAAAAGTCTTTCTTCTTTTTCTCCTCTTCCATCAGTCTCTGCTTCTCAGAGGTTTTGATTATTCTTTTCCTTCTTTCAGATCTTGTTGGCTGGTCAAGATCTCTGAATTCTGTTACACTTTCAGGCTGTAAAGGGACAACCTCTCTGACTTCTTCACCTTCTTCAGGAGGGTTGACTCCTTCTTCAGCAACCTTTTCAATTTCTTCAGAAGTGGCTCCTCCACTTGTTGACTGGCTTTCTGGAGAGGATTCACTAAGAATCTTCTTCATCTTTTTCAACTTAGGCTGAGCCTTTGGTGGTTGAGCTCTTCTCTTCCTTGGAGAAGTTCTGGTTGTGGGAACAATGGCACCTGCTTTCTTGGAAGCTGCATCCTGCTTCCTCTTTTCTGTCTTAGAAGACAGCTTCCTAAACATCACCTTTTGAGCTGGAAAAGGCTTTGGCTTAGCTTGGAGGTGGGTGTAATGTGAAAATCTTTCTAAGAGCAGACTAGCCCTTGTGCAAAATTGGAGTCTCCCATCAACTACCACTTTGTGATGCTTCACCTCTTTGAACTTGAACTTTTCATTCATCATTTTGTCTAGAATGAAATTTTTCCAGTTGAACTTGACTCTCTTCTCAGCAGAGTCAATCACAGCAGCCATCACTCTCAACTTAGGCATGCTTATTTGTTCAACACTCCCAGAGTGACTTAACAGACTTTTTACCACACAGTCAAACAAGTGCCTAAACACTGGCTTTAAAGTGTTCTTGTTTTGAGCACTTACAACCTTTTTAGGTTCTATCATCCAAGAGTAATAGAACTCCTGATCATCCTCTTCTTTGTACATTTCTGGATTCAGGCCATCTGAAGGTAGCCCAAAGCTAGCATCCAGATCCTCTGCAGTGAAGATGATGGTGTGTTGGCTTTCTTCTTCTTCATCTTCCTCTGCATATGTGAGCTTGGTGCACACATCCCCCTTCTTGCCCTTCCACCTGAGATAGGCAAAGAATTCTGCCATGAATGGATTCAGGCAGGAATCAGGCTTGGTGCCTAGAAATTTCTCTAGCCCTGCCTCCTTTAGCCAATGGAGGACTTGATGAACTTCTGAGTCAGGACTATCAAAGGCCACCAACTTTTCAAACCAAAGAGAATTCGGATTACTGAGATAAGAGAAATCAATGTCCAAGGAGGAATCATTGAAGTCCACAAGTTCTTCTCTTTTGATTTTGGGAGCCATGGATAATATTGAGAGAAAGAAAGTTTTGGAGAAAAGTTGCAGGTTTAGAGGCTTTGAAAATCCTAAGGGTTTGGAAATATGAGTGCGTGAGGAGGACAGTGAAAATTGAGGAGTTTATATATGAATGGAATTTATTAACCGTTGGTTAATGGAATATAACAGTGGGTAATTTTGAAAAACCGTTTGGATATAGTGGGGTAGTGGGCTTTCAATGGTTCGATGGAGTTTTGAATGCAAATCAATGGTCTTGATGGTGGCTCAAGAATTCATGCAATCTTAATTAAGATTTTGCATTTAATGCTGATTTGCCATTTTGGGGGCAAAGATCTTCATAGTACACGCCATCCTAAAAATGGCCTACTCTTAGATCAAGAATTCTTTTAAATGTCTAATCAATGCCAAAAATAGCAAATATTATCTAATTAACTCGGACAAACATCCTCAGATGTGTTTTGACTTCCTTCTTGGTCAAACTGCCTGATTAGCTTTCCTGAGTGGGTCCCAAAATTGCTGACTGGGTCCCACATGGACAAAGCTCCTGACCAACATTGCTGAACATCATAAGGACAACTTTGCTGAGTTTCCCTTTTTGGTTGACTGCTTCAGTGAGGTTGGTCAACTTTGCTGAAATTCATTTTTAATGAATTTTCCCCTTCTTATGAGCTTCCTTCCTTCATTCCTCCATCTTCCCTGGATCAAGTAAGCCCAATTCAGCTGAAAGTTCCAAGAACCTTGCTTCAGCCAATGGTTTAGTCAAGATATCAACTTTTTGCTTATCAGTGTGGATTTTGACAAGCTTGATATCTTTCTTTTCAACATGATCCCTTATGAAGTGATGCTTTATATCCACATGCTTGCATCTGGTGTGGAGCACTGGATTCTGTGAGATAGCAATTGCACTATTGTTGTCACAGAATATTGGCACTTCATTTGAGATTATTTTGTAATCTCTCAATTGTTGCCTGAGCCAAAGTATCTGAGCACAGCAACTTCCAGCTGCTACATACTCAGCTTCAGTTGTTGAAGTTGCAACTGTATTTTACTTCTTGGAGAACCATGAGATAAGCTTGCTGCCCAAGAATTGACAAGTTCCAGAGGTGGATTTTCTGTCAATTCTGCATCCTCCATAGTCTGCATCTGAATATCCAGTGAGCTCAATGTTGTCATCAGCTGGATACCATAGTCCAAGATTCTCAGATCCCTTGAGGTATCTTAGAATTCTCTTGGCAGCATCAAGATGGCTCTTCTTTGGATTAGCTTGAAATCTTGCACATACTCCAACTGCAAATGTGATATCAGGCCTGCTTGCAGTGAGATATAGCAAGGATCCTATGATTCCCCTGTAGTTAGTGGAGTTGGTTGACTCTCCACTTTCATCGGGATCCATTTTCCAGTTAGTATTCATAGGAATTCTGACTGGTTTGCTTGTAGCACATCCAAATTTCTTGATCATGTCCCTTGTATACTTGGCCTGATTGATGAATATTCCTTTCTTTGATTGAGAGACTTGAAGTCCTAAGAAGAAATTCATCAATCCCATCATGGACATCTCAAATTTGCTTTGCATGAGTTTGGAGAACTTCTCACATAACTTCTCATTTGGAGATCCAAATATAATGTCATCCACATAGATTTGGACTAACAAAATATCATCTCCTTCACAGATTCTGAACAAGGTTCTGTCAACAGTGCCTTTGACAAAGCCATGATCTAGGAGAAACTGTGATAAGGTGTCATACCAAGCTCTTGGAGCTTGCTTTAAGCCATAGAGAGCTTTCTTCAATCTGTACACCTTGTCTCCTTCTTCAAATCCTGGGGGCTGTTCAACATATACTTCTTCTTTGAGCACCCCATTGAGAAATGCACTCTTCACATCCATTTGATACACCTTGAATCTCATGTGAGCTGCATATGCTAGGAAGAGTCTGATTGCCTCAAGTCTGGCCACTGGAGCAAAAGTCTCATCATAATCAATCCCTTCAGATTGACAATATCCTTTGGCCACCAGTCTTGCTTTGTTTCTCACAATGATGTCATTTTCATTTTTCTTGTTTTTGAACACCCATTTAGTTCCAATGACATCTTGATGAGTTGGGCTGTCTACCAGCTCCCAAACTTCATTTCTGGTAAACTGATTCAGCTCTTCTTGCATGGCTATGATCCAGTTGGTGTCTTGTAGTGCTTCCTCAATGTCTTTAGGTTCCTGTTCTGAAAGAAAACAACAAAACAGAGCACTTTCTCCATGAAATCATCTAGTTTTGATCCCTTCACTTGGATTACCAAGTATCAGGCTAGATGGGTGGTCTTGCAACCAAGTCCTTCTAGACCTGATCCTTTCAGGAGGATTGTCCTCATCTGAAGTTGGATCACTAGATTCATTAAATTCAGGAAAGTTAATTGAAGGATCAAGCTCAGGATCATATTCAGGGGTGTTGTCCTCATTGTCAGATAAGTTGACATTTTCATTGGTTCCCCCTTGAATAGTGGATCCATTAACTACCTCAGCATTGTCTGCTTCTTCATTGGTAGTTGTTACCTGGTTTTGAACTGGGATGGGGTCAGTCAGTTCAATTTCTCCTTCAGGTTGGTTGTCTACTGGTTGATTGCTATCAGGTAGGTTGTCCAGTTTTTGATTTTCATGAAGTTCAGGCTGGGCAACATCCACAAACACTGTTTCCTTGCTTTGAAGCCTTAATCTGGTTGTTCTTTGTGTTATCTCATCAATATTCAGGTTTCTATCCCTGAACTCATTAATAGATTCATCAAACACAACATGAGGTGTTTCTTCCACAATAATAGTTTTGCAATTGTAAACTCTGTAAGCCTTGCTGATTTGTGAATATCCAACAAATATTCCTTCATCAACTTTGCTATCAAAAGCTTTCAATTGCTCTTTCCCATTATTATGGATGAAACACTTACAACCAAATATGTGAAAATAGGCAACAGTGGGCAATCTACCTTTCCATATTTGATATAGGGTTTTACCTTGTCCTTTGGTGATTAAGGACCTGTTTTGAGTGTGACATGCAGTGCTAATGGCTTCAGCCCAGAACCTTTTAGGCAATTTGGATTCAGCAATCAAAGTTCTAGCTGCCTCTTTCAAGGTTCTGTTTCTTCTTTCAGCAACTCCATTTTGTTGAGGAGTTCTTGCTGCTGAAGTTTCATGAGTGATGCCATTCTTGCTGCAGTACTCATTGATGTATGAGTTTATGAATTCTGTGCCTTTGTCAGATCTGATCTTGACAATACTTAGGCCCTTTTCATTGCTCAATCTCATCATTAATTCAGGTAACTTGACTTGGGTCTCCTTTTTGTTCAACAAGAATACTACCCAAGTGTACCTGGAAAAATCATCAACAACAACTAATGCATATTTTCTTCCATTTAAACTTACTGGGATAATTGGACCAAATAAATCCATATGCAACAGTTGAAGAACTCTCTCAGTTGAGATAACAGGTTTTCCTTTGAATGAGGCTTTGATCTGCTTTCCTTCCTGACATGGCTGGCATATGTGTTCTTTGGTGAACACTTGATTAGGCAGCCCTTTAACTAGAGAGTTTCTTGCAATCTTGTTGATGGTTTTGAAATTCAGATGATTCAATCTCTTGTGCCATAGCCAGCTTTGCTCATTTGTGCTTTTGGCAACAAGACAAATTGCTTAAGGGGTTTTGCTCCAATCTGCAAAATAGACATTTCCCTTTCTCACCCCTGTTAGTAGCACCTGTTGTGTTGATTTGTTTTTTATGGTACATTCATTTGGTGCAAATTCAACACAGTATCCTTTATCACAAATTTGACTTATAGACAGCAAGTTATATTTTAGGCCTAGGACATATGAGACATCAGTAATTTTAACACTACCAATGTTTAATGTACCATAACCTCTTGTGATCCCTTGAGAGCTGTCTCCAAAGGTTACTGAAGGACCATCTTTTTCTATGAAGTCTGAGAGAAGCTCCTTGTTTCCAGTCATGTGCCTTGAACATCCACTGTCCATGTACCATGCTGTTTTCTTGTTCATGCGTCTCTTCTTTTTGGGGTCCTTGCAGCCCTGCAAAGTCAAAATTTAGGTACCCTTTGAGTGTTGGGTCCTAGAGGGTTAGTTGTACCTTTTGGAATCCAAATCTGCCTGATTACTCTGATTGACTCAAAGTGACTGACTTGGTTTCCATTTACATCTACATACACAGTTTGACCCTTAAATGCCTTGGGTGCCTTCTGTGTATAAGTGTTGGTCTTGTAAGGTTCAGGAGGGTTGGTGAATTTCCTTGGGACATTTCTCCTGAAGTTACTAGACTTAGGTGCAGCTTGGAAAGACCTTTGTGGATAGGGGTTTGGATGGCCTTTTCCTTTTGTCAAGAAGGGTTCAGGCTTCCTGAATGTTTTATACCTATCAGAGGGGATTGGCCTTAATCCATTCAGTTGAGGTTGCCTCTTTTGAGTTGGCCTTTTCTGAACAGATTTTGGACAACTTCTCTGATAAGGATTCAGATAGGTTGGCCTTCCATTGGTTCTACCTTTCTGGCCCTCATTTCTCCTGTAAACAATGTCTTTAACCTTTTCCTTAGGTATGGGTTTAGGGACATTGTTCACTTGAGTTGGTATAAAAATTCATTTTCCCTTATCCTTGATCAGTGATTGATTTACTTCCATTTCATTTTGTTGTGCCACTGATCTTACAAAAGTCATCTTAGAATTGCTTGAGGAAGCAATACTAAGACCAGGTGAGGGTTCAAATGGATTATAGCCTAATCCATCCTTTTGAGCAAATTGTCTTTGAAACCCTTGAATTTCCTCTATTGCCTTAGCAGATTTGTTCAAGGCAGACATTTTCATTTTTAAGCTCCCCTCACTTAATTTCAGAGTATCAAATTCACTTGAGAGATTGTTAAATTTGGCTTGAAGAGTTCTAAGTTCAAAATCCTTTTTCTTTAGAGTCAGAGTTTGTTCATCAATCAGCTTTTGTTGTTCAGAGATTCTGAGAGACATTTCTCCATGTTCTCTCATAATCTGCTGATACAACTCAGATGATTTAATGTCAACCTCAGATTCAGGAAGATTGGGCATTTTAATTTTAGATCTCAACTGTTCATTTTCTCTCAGTGTCATATTGCATACTTCTTGCATTCTGGTGAAATCTTCTAACAATTTTTCAAAGTCAAGTTGGATTTCACTAGATTCATGTGTGTTAATTGAAATATTGGAAGATGAACATACCTCTTCATTTTCAAATGCCATTTGGCAGTCATCTTCACTGTCACTGTGGGAAAACAGTCCATCATAAGAAGAGTAGACACTTTCTTCACTTGCTGATTCTCCAGCTACCATGGCCTTCCTGTTGTTCATCCTCTTGTCTCTCTTGTTTTGCCTTTCTTTTCTTTCTTTGGCACTTAGGTCAGGACAATCATACTGAAAGTGACCCTTTTTCTGGCAATTGTAACACACATCTTCATCATCATTTTTCTTGCTTGAGGACTCCTTCCTTCTTGATGATGATGGTTCACCTTTGCTGTATTTCTTCTTATCAGCATATCTGTCTTCTTTCTTTTCATCAGAGACTTTGTCCTCTGATTTGTTATCAGGAGAACTGAATCTCCTTCTGGTTCTGTTATCTTGGTAGAACTTCTTGTATCTACCAAATCTGGAATTCAGCTTCTCAAATCTTCTAGCCATGAGTGCCAGTTCCTCCTTCATTTCTGATTTTGACACAGATTGAGAAGATCTTTGAGTATTTTTCTTCTCTGATTCAGTAGCTTTGAAGGCAACACCTTTGCCTGAGGAGGATGGCTCATCATGCACTTTCTTTCTGTTGAGATCAAACTCATATGCTTTGAGTTCAGAGAATACTTGCTGCATTGGCATGTTGTCAAGATTGCTGGTATTTTGCATCATGACAGAATATATATCCCATTTTGATGTGAGACTTCTCAGAATCTTCAAGGCAACTTCTCTTTTGGCATAGAACTTGCCCAAGGAGTTCATCTCATTCATGATGTCAGTGAATCTGCCATCAAGATGATTAATAGTTTCATTTGGCTCCATAGTGAATTGCTCATATTTTTGGATAGCCACTTGAAGCTTGTTTTCCTTTATCTTTTGAGTACCTTCACACATAAGTGCAAGGGTATCCCAGATCTCCTTTGCTGTGGTGCAGTGATACACTCTTCCCATCACTGCATCTGGAATGGTCTGGTACAAGGTGTTCATGGCAATGTAGTTCAGGTTGTGCCTTTTTCTCTCTTCTGCTGTCAGCTCATCCTCATCCTTTGGTAACAGCTCCCTTGGATCTGCTTTTTGAGCATCAGTGACCTTGGGATTGAGCTTGGTGAAGGTGAAAGGTCCTCTTGTGATGACTTTGAGCATTTTATCATGCTGGCAGGCAAGATGTGCTCTCATCCTGATTTTCCAGAAATCATAATTCTCAATTGAGAACATTGGCAGTTTGTGATGAGAAATATGATTGACTTGGTTTGGACCCATGTTGTTGGTGGTGTTGGCAGCATCTCCTGGAACTGCATTGTTAGCCATTCTTATACAGATAGACAAAGGAAAATATAAGTAGATTTTTCAGAAATTTGGATCAGTTCAGTGACCACATAAAGTGAGATTTTGAAAATCAATGATTCTCAGAAGCAGTGGTCTTTGAACCCCTGCTCTGATACCACTTGTTGGTCCTTGGTGGAGTATAACACAAGTGTATGGGGGGGAATGCACTTGTGTATGCAAATTCTTTTTCTTTTTTTTGACAAACTGGTCTATCAGGCAAGTTGTCTCACAACTGGCCTGAGTGTGAACTTTGATAGATACTTGTCCTACTGATTACTATTGAGTGATCAGTTGGCTAAATATCTAAGAGAGTTGCTAAGTGCGGAATGTGGTTGGCCTTTGACTTAAAGAAATACTCCAAGTTAATTTCTGAAAAATACAAGTTATCAGGGACTTTGTCCAAAACAGATTTTCTTACTTACTGAGTTATGTTTCTTTAAAATATGTTTGAATGTAAGTGAAATTAAGAATGCAGTAAGTAAATGGCACACAAGTTTATAGTGGTTCAGAGACTCAAGCTCCTACATCCACTTTCCCTGATTGAACAGGATAATTCCTTCTCAATGGAATTAGCTTGTTTTATAGTGCCAAGGTGCACTGATCAACAACACTCTCTTAGTGTTTTGATCCCTAGGATAACTTGAGTCCTAGTGCTCAATCTCTCTGAGTTAAGACTGTGTTTCACACTAACAGTCCTTAACTCCTCACTTCTACAACAAACTCTCTCTTCACTTAATGAGATAAGGGTTTGAGGTTTGGTTCCAACTAGTAGAGATATCCTTTACAATAAGAACAGTGTAAAGGCTTAGGATATCTCAATGCTAAGCTTTGGATGTTTACAAAGATTGGCTTAGCTAAAGAGAAGTGATTCAGGAAACTTGGGATTCTTAGAGAACAGCTTGGTTTCCTTTTGAAAGCTTGATGATAGTTTGATAGCTTGTAGTTGGATGCTTTGAATCCTTTGATCACTTCTGTATTTATAGGCAAATTTGAGCAGCTAACCGTTGGAGGGATAGCATTTCAAACTTGTCTATTTGCAGCACCATTGAAACGGCTATGAAGCTTGGCATCCTTTTATCCACTGTGTAAAAGGCCTCTTCAATGGTTGCTTGAATGAATGTGTTGACTTCTGAAAAATGCGGCTGAGATGACTTGTGTCAGTTTCTAAATATGCACATTTCCCAAGGTTGATTTGGGGCAGAAGTTATACTCATCCAACGGTCAGATGGGACAAACTCCCTGAATATTCCTGCTGCAATAGAGAATATTCCAACATTCATTCAATGCTTCACTCTTTAATGCTTCAAGTCTTCAATGCTTGGTTCAGGCATGATTGGCAATAAATGCTTCATTGAATGTGTCTTTTGTACTTTTGACATTCAATGCTCTTGATCATTTGTACTTCAACTGACTTGATCATTTGCATTTATGAGCATTGCTTTACTGCTCTTGGTCTCTTCAGCGAGGTTGTCCACTTGGTCAGTCTGTCTTGGAGACTCAGCAACTTTGTCCTAAAGACTTATTAAGCTGCCTAACATTTCAGCTTTGGACAACTATCCTGAACATTAAAATCTCACAACATTTCTGAGATTTTTCTCTTAAGCAATCTATACATTCAAGTGAACTGAGACACCTTGCCTGAACTGGACTTGAGCTTATCTCAACTAATCTGAACATCATCATTCAGGGGTTTTGGTATCTTAATCAAAATCATTTTATTCCCAACAAGAGCAGTATCAGATCAGTTGAAGCTTTAAAGATCAAGAGCATTGAATGTTGGATGCACAGAAGATAAATTTAATGAAGCATTTGTTGCCATCAAGCCTGAACAAGCATTGAAGACTTAGAAGCATTAAAGACTGAAGAATTGAATGAATGGAGGAACATTCCATTTGCAGCAGGAATGTTCAGGGCACTTGTCCCATCTGACCGTTGGTGGAGTACAAAGTCTGCCACAATCAACCTTGGGAAATGTGCAAATTTGGAAACTGACACAAGTCATCTCAGCCGCATTTTTCAGAAGTCAACACATTCATTCAAGCAACCATTGAAGAACCTTTTACACAGTGGATAATAAAAGGTTGAGCTTCATAGCCGTTTCAATGGAGCTTCAAATAGACAATTTGAAATGCTATCTCTCCAACGGATAGTTGATCAAATTGTTCTATAAATTAAGAAGTTATCCAAGGATTCAAGCATCCAACAATCTGCTATCAAACTACTATCAAGCAATCAAAGGAAACCAAAGTTGTTCTTCACAATCCCAAGTTTCCTGATCACTTCATAAGCTAAGCCTTTCTTGTAATATCCCAAGCTTAGCACTGAGATATCCTAAGCCTTTACACTGTACTTATTGTAAAGGGTATCTCAATTAGTTGGAACCAAAACCTCAAACCCTTACCTCATTGAGTGAAGTAGAGTTTGTTGTAGAGGTGAGAAGTTAAGGATTGTTTAGTGAAAATACAGTCTTAACTCAGAGAGATTGAGCACTAGGACTCAGATTATCCTAGGGATCAAAGCACTAAGATAGTGTTGTTGATCAGTGCACCTTGACACTATAAAACAAGTTAATTCCAGGTGTTAAGGAATTATCCTGTTCAATCAGGGAAAGTGGATGTAGGAGCTTGAGCCTCTGAACCACTATAAATTGCTGTGTCATTCACTTATTGCATCCTTTTCTAACTTAAATTACTTGCAATAGTCATTATTAAAGAGTTAGTTTCACCAAAATTGAGTAAAACGGCTTTTGGACAAAGTCCCTGATCAACTGGTTTTTCAGAAATTAATTTGGAGTATTCTTTCTAAAGAAAGGGCCAATTACATTCCGCACCTAGCAACTATTTTAGATAGTTATCCAACTGATCACTTCATAGTTTTCAGTAGGCCAAATATCTATTAAAGTTCACTTTCAGGATTGTTGTCAAACAACCTCCCTGATAGACCAAACAGTTTTGAAAAAGAAAAGAATTTGCTTACACAAGTGCATTCACCCCCCCCCCCATACACTTGTGTCATACTCCATACAGGACCAACAAGTGGTATCAGAGCGGGGGTTCAAAGACCACTGCCTCTGAAAAATCAACTGTTTTTTTTCAAATCACATTATTTCTGTGGTCACTGAACTGATCCAATTTCTGAAAAAAAAAAAAAAACATATCTGTGTTTATCTAACCAAATTCTATATAAATGGCTAACAATGTAGTTCCAGGAGATGTTGTCAACACCCTCAACAACATGGGTCCAAACCAAGTGAATCACATTTCTCATCACAAACTGCTAATGTTCTCAATAGAGAACTATGACTTTTGGAAGATGAGGATGAGAGCACATCTTGCCTGCCAACATGATGAAATGCTCAAAGTCATCACAAGAGGGCCCTTCACCTTCACCAAGCTGAATCCCAAAGTCACTGATGCTCAGAAAGCAGACCCAAGGGAATTGCTGCCCAAGGATGAGGATAATTGACAGCTGAAAAAAGAAAAAGACACAACCTGAACTACATTGCCATGAACACTTTATACAGCAAAAGAAATTTGGGATACCTTAGCACTCATGTGTGAAGGTACCCAAAAGATAAAAGAAAACAAGCTTCAAGTGGCCATCCAAAAATATGAACAATTTACTATGGAGCCCAATGAAACTATTGATCATCTTGATAGCAGATTCACTGACATCATGAATGAGATAAACTCTCTTGCTAAGTTCTATGCCAAAAGAGAAGTGGCACTGAAAATCCTGAGAAGTCTCACATCCAAGTGGGACATATACTCAGTCATGATGCAGAACACCAGCAATCTTGACAGCATGCCCATGCATCAAGTGTTCTCTGAACTAAAAGCATATGAGTTTGATCTTAACAGAAAGAAGGTGCATGAAGAGCCATCCTCCTCAAGCAAAGGTGTTGCATTCAAAGCTACTGAGACAGAAAAGAAGAGTGCACAGAGATCATCTCAAACTGTCTCCAAGACAGAAATGAAGGAGGAGCTAACTCTCATGGCCAGAAGATTTGAGAAGCTCAACTCCAGATTTGGTAGATACAAAAAGTTCTACCAAGACAACAGAGCCAGGAGAAGATTCAACTCTCCTAACAACAAATCAGAGGATAAACTCTCTGATGAGAAGAAAGAAGACAAATATGCTGACAAAAAGAAGTATAGCAAAGCTGAACCATCATCATCCAGGACAAATGAGTCCTCAAGCAAGAGGAATGATGATGAAGATGTGTGTTATAACTGCCAGAAAAGGGGTCATTTCCAATATGATTGTCCTGACCTGAGTTCGAAGGAAAGAAAGGAGAGGCAGAATAAAAGAGACAAGAGACTGAACAACAGAAAGGTTATGGTAGCTGGAGAGTTAGAAAGTGAAGAAAGTGTGTACTCATCTGATGATGGGTTATTCTCCAACAGTGACAGTGAAGATGACTGTCAAATGGCCTTTGAGAATGAAGAGGTATGTTCATCTTCCAACTCTTCAAATAACACACATGAGTCCAGTGAAGTCCACTTGAAACTCAACTTTGGAAAGTTACTTGAGGACTTCACCAGACTTCAAGAAGTATGCAATATGGCATTGAGAGAAAATGAAATGTTGAATTCTAAAGTCAAAATCCCCAACCCTCCTGAATCTGAGTTTGACATTAGATCAACTGAGTTGTATCAACAGATTGTGAGAGAACATGATGAAATATCTCTCAAAGTCTCTAAACAACAAAAGTTGATTGATGAGCAAGATCTGGTTCTGAGGAAAAAGGACTTTGATTTTAAAATCCTTCAAGCTAAATTTGACAATCTCTCACATGAATTTGATGCTCTTAAATTAAGTGAGGGGAGCCTAAAACTAAAGATGTCTGCCTTGAACAAATCCTCTAAGGCAATAGAGGAAATTCAAGGGTTTCAAAGACCAATGGCTCAAAGAAGTGGATTAGGCTATAATCCATCTGAACCCTCACCTGGTCTTAGCATTGCCTCAACAAGCAATTCTAAGATGACCTTTGTAAGGTCAGTGGCTCAACAAAAACAAAATGAAATGGAAGTGAACCAACCACTGATCAAGGGTAAGGGTAAAGAAACTCTTATACCCACTCAAGTAAACAATGTTCCTAAACCCAAACCTAAGGAAAAGGTTAAGAACATTGTATACAAGAGAAATGAATTTCAGAAGGGGAGAACCAATGGAAGGTCAACCCATCTGAACACTCATCAGTGGAGTTGTCCAAGGTCTATTCAAGAGAGGCCAACTCAATTGAGGTAACCTCAACTGGACAGATTAAGGCCCAACCTCACTTATAGGTATAACAGTTTCAGGAAGCCTAGACCCTTCATGCCAAAGGGAAAAGGCCATTCAAGCTCCTATCCTCAAAGGTCTTACCAAGCTGCACCTAAGTCCAGTAACTTCAGGAGACATGTCCCAAAGAAATTCACTAACTCTCCTGAACCTTACAAGACTAACACTTATGCACAGAAACCACCCAAGGCATTTAAGGGCAGGACTGTGTATGTAGATGTAAATGGAAACCAAATCATTCACTTTGAATCAATCAGAGTAATCAGACAAATTTGGATTCCAAAAGGTACAGCTAACCCTCTAGGACCCAACATTCAAAGGGTACCTAAAGTTTGACTTTGCAAGTTGGCAAGGACCACAAGAAGAAGAGAAGCATAAACAAAAGAACAGCATGGTACTTGGACAGTGGATGTTCAAGACATATGACTGGAAATAAGGAGCTTTTCTCTGACTTTGTTGAAAAAGATGGTCCTTCAGTAACCTTTGGAGATAGCTCTCAAGGGATCACAAGAGGTTATGGTACATTAAATATTGGTAGTGTAAAGATTACTGATGTTTCATATGTCCTAGGCCTAAAATATAATTTGCTATCTATAAGTCAAATCTGTGATAAAGGATACAGTGTTGAATTTGCACAAAATGAATGCATTATCAAAGACAAATCAACACAACAGGTGCTACTAACAGAGGTGAGAAATGGAAATGTTTATTTTGCCAATTGGAGCAAAACCCCTGAAGCAGTTTGTCTTGTTACCAAAAGCACAAGTGAGCAAAGCTGGCTATGGCACAAAAGACTGAATCAACTGAACTTCAAAACCATCAACAAACTTGCAAGGAACTCTCTAGTGAAAGGGCTGCCAAATCAAGTGTTCACCAAGAAACATGTATGCCAGCCATGTCAGGAAGGAAAGCAAATCAAAGCATCCTTTAAAGGAAAACCTGTCATTTCAACCGAGAGAGTTCTTCAACTACTGCATATGGACTTATTTGGTCCAATTATCCCAGTAAGTTTAAATGGAAGAAAATATGCTTTAGTAGTTGTTGATGATTTTTCCAGGTATACTTGGGTAGTATTTCTTCTGAACAAAAAGGAGACCCAAGTCAAGTTACCTGAATTGATGATGAGATTGAGTAATGAAAAGGGCCTAAGTATTGTCAAGATCAGATCAGACAAAGGCACAGAATTCATAAACTCATACATCAATGAGTACTGCAGCAAGAATGGCATCACTCATGAGACCTCAGCTGCAAGAACACCTCAACAAAATGGTGTTGCTGAAAGAAGGAACAGAACCTTGAAAGAGGTAGCAAGAACATTAATTGCTGAATCTAAATTGCCAAAAAGGTTCTGGGCTGAAGCTATTAACACTGCATGTCACTCACAGAACAGATCTTTAATCACTAAAGGTCAAAGTCCAAGAGCCCTGAGGCCAACTCTCCTGATATTCAATCTCAGAGAATATCTCCAGCTCATGAATCTCCAAAGCCTGAAGAAGAGGAGTGCAAGACTCCTGAGGATGCTCCAATTGTTGCCAAGAAGACCTACTCTCCTAAAGGTGCTCCTGACAGGACAGGCATTGATGTTTTGGCTGATCTGGCTGATGTAGAAGATAGGCCATTCTCCCCCCTTGATCCCAGATTTCTATCTTACACCAAACTTCGTGAAACTGCCCTTCTTGAAGGTTATCAACTTACTCTACCACCTATTCAAACCATTCCTTTGAACATTCCATCATCCCCCTCAGGAACATTGCTCTCTACAGCAACTGAGACCCAAATCATTCCCAATTCCTCTGAACCCAACCCATCTGAACCATATCTCAACCTTCCTGAAACCCAAACCAATCCTTCTGAATCCCAAGCCAACTCTTCTGATGACAACAATGATGATGATAGTGGAGAAGAGTACACATATGAAGGGATGCTAAGGCAGATTGCTAAAGCTAATGTTGATCAACTTTATCCAGGATTGAAGGATTATCCCAGGCTACAACAACAGTTCTATGATCTCAGAGCTCTTGTTGAGATCAAAGATAAAACAATGGTGGAGATAGCTCAGGCTATCAAGGATAAAGGTGCTAGCTGGTGGCAGGTAGAAGAGAACAGGTTGTTGCACTTTGCAAATGTCAAGAAATCCAGTGTGTTGACCACTGAGGCCCTGTTCTGCACCATTGTCCATGAAAAGGTGCTAGCTAAAAGAGAAAGGATTGCTAAAGGGATCAAACACCCTGACAGCACCTCAGATGATGCAGATGATGATGATGATGACACCACCAATCCCAATCCTCCTGGACCTAACCCTGCTAAGGTACACTACTTGACTTATCATTCTATTCAGGACTCTGAGAAATCAAAGGAGTTGACCAAGAGTGGTGACTCAGTCCAAGATGCATTGGCCAAGGATGGTTCTTCTGAGCCTGAGGCATAGCTTGACAATGCTGAGACTTCCTTAGGAGAAGCTGGTTTGACTAAAGCCTCATCAGTGTCAGAGAAGTTGGACACTGACCAGCCTTTAGTCATTCAGGATGACTCAGTGGACTTGGAAAGCCCAAGCACTGTGATCTCCCATCAATTGCCCTCTGTGGATCCTGTTGAGGATATGGAGGTGTCAGGTTTAGGACCTGAAGGAGTTGAAAAGGATAGTAGTGATAAAAATTCAGAGGGAGATGAAGGTGATTGTGTGATTACAGGTAGCAAGAGTGCACCACCACAAGAGGGAGAGGAGAGTGAAA
Organism: Galeopsis tetrahit; assembly: GCA_963675135.1. Lineage (NCBI taxonomy): Eukaryota > Viridiplantae > Streptophyta > Magnoliopsida > Lamiales > Lamiaceae > Galeopsis > Galeopsis tetrahit. The sequence continues at coordinate 41,738,584 of OY776122.1, forward strand.
TGTTGGGTGAAGCCCAACATGAGAGTCAGGCTATTCTTCAAGTCAAGTCTGAACTGGATGAATCCCTTGGTGAAAGGAGGCCTGTTTCTCCAGTGTATGTGAGTCCATCAAAAGAAAATGAAGAAAAGAATTTAGTTGAAAATGAGAGCAAGGGTGCTGATGTATCAGACCTTATGGGAGAAGAAAAGAAAGAGGGTGATGAGGGTGATTTATCTAACCCTTTATGTTTTGCAGATTCTGTTGCTGTCACCATTGAACAAATTTTTGAAGATGCTTCCCTCACTGACATTCCAGTCAACACTAATGTTGACCTTGAAGCAATCTCAACTAACATGTCCACATTAAACAAGATCTATTTTTAACAAGCTAATGCAACAGAAGCAGGGCTGCAACTTGCTTCCCAGACTGCAACTTCCATTGAGGAGCAGTCAGAGAAGTTTGACATCTTAGTCAGGGAAGTTGGGAAGGCTCATGCTGAAACTACAGACACTCTTGATGGCCAAGGAAAGACCCTAGCCTCTGTTGAGATGAGGCTAACAGCATCTGAGGAAGTAGTATTGCCAACCTTAGATGCTAGAATCAGTGGAGTTGAGACTGGTCTGCAAACAGTCTCAACTGAAGTCACAAAGGCTAAGGATGCAATGACTAAATTTACAAGAACTGTGAAGAGGGAACAGAAGGGCTTGAGAGAAAGCTACAAGAGCAATGTGCTAGCCCTAAGAAAAACCATCAAGGATGCACTGAGACAAATGACAGCAGCCCAGAGAAAGAAAGCTGAGGAGCTTAAAGCTGCAATGGTGAAAGAAGTTGCTGAAAAGTTCACAATTGAAATCATGGCCAAGGTCTCTGATCAGGTTGTGGCCAATCTCACTGACCAGTTGCAGGCCAAGCTTGATCAATCCCTGAAGGCCACACTTGATGAAATTGTTGCCCAGAAAATGAAGCTAGTTCATGTCTTTCTAAACATGGCAGAACATCCATGATGAGAATGTCTATCTGCTGCAAGAGCTGAAGTCTCTCACTCATGCTCATTCCCACCTCTCTGTCACAATGAGTGACTTAAAGCCTCAATGTTTTGATAATGCCAAAAAGGGGGAAAGAGAGAGAGCAAGGGCAAAGGGAACCTTTAAGATTGGAGAATCCAAGGGAAAGGACAAGCAGCCTGAAAGTGAGGAGGAGGAGGAAGATATTGGAAAAGGCAAAGGGTATATGAATCTTAAAGATCTAACTGAAGAGGAGCAGATCCAGATTGCAATGAAGAAGTCTATGGCTTCTGTCATTGAGGATCAGGCCAGATGGGAGCAGAGGCCTGGAGGAGAGTCTGCAGGCTTAGACCCCAAGGATAAGGTGATTGAAGTAAGGGGGAAGGTCACTAGAGCTTCTGAAAGAAAGAGAAAGGAACAGACCTTCACTGACTTCCCAACAAGCCTGACACTGCCCTCTGAATTCCAAGCTGAAGAGGCAACCCAAGTGAGAAAGTAAAAAAGGTTGAAGAAAGCAGTCAAGTTGCCTGAAATTCAAGAAGAAGAATCTGATGAAGCTGAAGAGGACAAGGAACCTGAAGTGAGACAGTCCAAGCTTGCTGATGATCCCTCAAAGCTTTTTGAGGAGGGTTTTGGCAAAGATCCAGAGACTCAAGAGAAGCTAGCTCTTCAGAGAGCTAAGGAAAGAATGGATCAGTTGGTTGAAACCCACAAAGTAAGAGATTCCAGAAGAGCAAATTTCAGAGCTCCAAGGAGAAGGGCCTCTTATAGAAGGTTGAAGCCTCAATTGCTTCAAAGATGGGACACTCAGTACCCTCACCATGACAAATGAGTGCCAATCCAACTGAATGATACATGGGAGGAGGCCAAGAGGAGATTTGTTTATGACTTCTATGTCATAGGTAAATGGCTTGGTGAAAATGTTGAGGAAATCTTTGGCCAATTCATGTTTGATAACTATAGGGAGTTGTACCAGAAGCTGTTTGCAGCAGTTGACATTGCCAGAGTTGAATTCAAAGCACCAGGTCCCATCCTGTACATGCCTCCCAAGTTCAATGGGAATTTGATTGATGAAGGGAAGATCTTGGAGGAGTTCATCTCCATCATGAAGATGGAAAAGATGAAGTTGGGCCCCAAAGGCACAAATCAGGAGATTTGGGAGCTGAAGAAGAGAGTATGGGCTCAATATGGGATTGCTCCTCAAGATGATGGTTCTTTCTGAAGAATAAGTTCTCTTTCCCTTCTTATCTATGATTTTTATCTATGTTTTTAATTTGTTGTTATCTATCTATCTGTCTTGCTTTAGCATAGTGAGTCCTTTTAATTTTCCAGCTTTGTAATGCCTCATGATATATATTAAAGGATCACTATTTTCATCAGAGATAACAACTCATTATCTCAACTAACCTGACATAACCTCTTGATTTATTATTGTGCTAACAGTTTGTTTCAGGAAAATTGAACAGATCATCCATACTGAAGAAAAAATTTTAGTATAAGTCAAGTTCCCTTTGTAATAGGTTTTGGCATCATCAAAAAGGGGGAAATTGTTGGGAAATAAATTGATTTTGATTAAGATATCAAAACCTCTGATTGATGATGATCAGATTAGTTGAGATACAAATGAGAAAGCATCGGTCTAGTTGTCTCAGGATAGTTGAGACAGTAAAAATGCCTAAGTCTAAATCTCATAAATGTTGTGAGATTCATAGTTCAGGATAGTTGTCCAATGCTGAAAATGTTAGACATTGTATGTGTTTGAGTCTGTTAGGACAAGTCTGCTGATTTCACAAAGACAAGCATGCTGAAAATGACAACATAGCTGAATGTTCAAAGATAATAAGGCAAGCTACATGCACTGATAAGAGCAGTATCAGATCAGTTGAATCTTTAAAGATCAAAGCATTGAATGCTGGATGCACAGAAGATACATTTAATGAAGCATTTATTGACATCAAGCCTGAACAAGCATTAAAGACTGAAGAATTGAATGAATGGAGGAACATTCCATTTGCAGCAGGAATGTTCAGGGCACTTGTCCCATCTGACCGTTGGTGGAGTACAAAGTCTGCCACAAGCAACCTTGGGAAATGTGCAAATTTGGAAAACTGACACAAGTCATCTCAGCCGCATTTTTCAGAAGTCAACACATTCTTTCAAACAACCATTGAAGAACCTTTTACACAGTGGATAATAGAAGGTTGAGCTTCATAGCCGTTTCAATGGAGCTGCAAATAGACAATTTGAAATGCTATCTCTCCAACGGATAGTTGATCAAATTGTTCTATAAATTCAGAAGTGGTCCAAGGATTCAAGCATCCAACAATTTGCTATCAAACTATTATCAAGCAATCAAAGGAAACCAAAGTTGTTCTTCACAATCCCAAGTTTCCTGATCACTTCATAAGCTAAGCCTTTCTTGTAATATCTCAAGCTTAGCACTGAGATATCCTAAGCCTTTACACTGTACTTATTGTAAAGGGTATCTCAATTAGTTGGAACCAAAACCTCAAACCCTTACCTCATTGAGTGAAGTAGAGGTTGTTGTAGAAGTGAGAAGTTAAGGACTGTTTAGTGAAAATACAGTCTTAACTCAGAGAGATTGAGCACTAGGACTCAGATTATCCTAGGGATCAAAGCACTAAGATAGTGTTGTTGATCAGTGCACCTTGGCACTATAAAACAAGTTAATTCCAGGTGTTAAGGAATTATCTTGTTCAATCAGGGAAAGTGGATGTAGGAGCTTGAGCCTCTGAACCACTATAAATTGATGTGTCATTTACTTACTGCATCTTGTTCTAACTTAAATTACTTGCAATAATCATTATTAAAGAGTTAGTTTCAGCAAAATTGAGTAAAACAGCTTTTGGACAAAGTCCCTAATCAACTGGTTTTTCAGAAATTAATTTGGAGTATTCTTTCTAAAGAAAGGGCCAATCACATTCCGCACCTAGCAACTCTTTTAGATAGTTATCCAACTGATAACTTGTAGGTCCCTAAGTTGAGTTAATATCGAGGGAAGCTAAAGAAAATGTCTAGGGGGGGTGAATAGACTTTTCTAAAATCTTTCGATATATCAGAATTACAATGTGCGGAATACGAAATTAACAATGAGCCCAATTAAAGATTATACTCAACTTATTTCGAGAACTCTGTTTCAGTGTTTACTCAACTTAACTTGTTCAGTTATGTATGTTTAACAAGTAAACAGTTAATCAATTAACAACAAACAAAAATAGTAAAGTAAATCAAACACGAGATTTATAGTGGTTCGACAACTTGTCTACATCCACTCTCACAAACCCAGTTGTGAAATTCTTATTAACTCGTCCAATGGAGTAATATGTTCTTGTAGCTTTAAGTCCCAAGAAATAAGACTTAGATCTTCTCGATTATATCTCCAGATATATCTTCGATCTTACTAGCTATTTTACAAGTAACTAGCAACTTGAAACAGTAAACGAAAATAAAACTTCTCTTCGTTCAGTAGTAGCCTTCTTCGATCTTCACTTGTCTTGCGTAGCTTCACTTTCTGAACTTCAACCTCTGAGAGAAACTTCGAACAATTCTTCAGTATGTAGCTTCAGTATATGTATTTCCAGTAGTCTTAGAATGATAAACACCTTGAGGTATTTATAGACTTCTAATTTCAAGAACTTAGTTAGTTGTAACCAACTTTTCTTGAAAACTAACTTGTAACTGATTCCACATATCCTTTCACGCGTTTCTTCAGTTAATTAGTTATTCCTTAACTAACTCTTTCAATTTTATCTCCAATACGCGTTTCTGTAACTAACTTCAAGTCTTCTTGTCTTGTTGAGTCGTACCTGTCTTGTGTAGTAGTAGACTCCTTCAGATTACAACATAGAACTAATCTAGTCCTATCAACTAATCCTAACAAGACTATTACATTACATTAAGCTCTTGTTATAAAGCTTAGTCAACAAAAAAAACTTATACAAAGAATCTATCTATTACATTTAAAATCATGAGCTCTATACAACAATTATTCATAGCTCAATAACAATCTTAACATATACAAATAAAAAATATGAAGTACTTATAAATCGTACTTATCTTTCAATAATACTTGTCTTTTAAAAACTAGTACTTGTCTTGTGAATTCTACTGATCTGTACAAGACGACTTCAACTTAACTAGACTAGATCAGTCAATACTTAGAAAATATTCAAGTCTTCTTTTGGCTTATCAAAACTTCATCTTTTATCTTTTATTCATCATTTAGGACTTGTTCTAGGATTCATATCCCAACAATTTCCCCCTTTTTGATGAAGCCAAAACTACTTGAATCTTTTCCACAATAATAGACTAGTTAAGTAGTTATCTTGTCTTAAACATCAAATAGTACTTATCTTTTCATTCATTCCGAAACAAGATCAGTAGATATTACAAATACTTAATCAAAATAAAACTAAGTAATTAGAGCAAAAAAAACTAGTCTTGAAGAGTACCTTCTACTGGATTTGGAACACAGAATGCATCTAGGAGTCTCTTATGAATTACTCTGATATGATCTTCAGTTTCGATCTTCTCCTTGTCAAGTAGCTCTTCTTCAAATTTCTTGATCTGGTTAAGATCAACTCTTTTACCTGAGCTGGTCATGGGAGTCTTCCACCTTGGAAAGATCGGTACTAGAATGTTGAAATTTGCAACAGCAGATATCCTCAATATCAGATTCCAAAGCATTTGATTCTGTCCTTCCATAAACTTATCAAACATAGAATACAGTTCATCTGGACTTTCAGAGTCACCATACTTTCTGATTATCCAGTGATCAAGTTCCCATTGTCTCTTCACTTTGAGCCATTCTTGACGATGCTCTCTGTCAATGAAGTAGTCAATGAACTGATCTTCCATTTTCTCTTCATCAGCCTTCAGCTTCTGCAAATTCTCAATATGTTTTTCAATCTTCTTTTTGCTTGCATAATGAGATTCATCACTTGGATCAACAACCTTCTGCTTTTTTACTTTTGTTGTTGTCTCCATTTCTTTCGGCTCTTCTATCTGAATAGATTTCCTTTTAGATATCAGTCGAGTCTGAACTTCACCTTCAGGAGATGCAACTGCTTTGCCCTTCTCCTTCTTCTTCAACTCTTCTGCTTCAGCCTTAGCTTGCTCAACTTCTGCAGTTTTAACCAACCTGCCTCTGCCTCTCTTAGGCCTTCTGAGATCTTGCATGGCTTCAGCAGCTTCCTTTGCTTCTGGTTCAGCACTGGATTTAGCTTTTTCTCCTTCAGCACTAATATCCACTCGACTTGTCTTTGTCTCTTCCCCCTTTTTGGCTTCATCAGTCGCCTGGGGAGAGAAAAGAGAAGTAAAACGAGTCATCTCTTCATACATGGCTTGCTTCATAAGGCTCGTAGCTCTTTCAATCTGCCTTTCATGAGAACTATTTTGACTCAACTTGTCCAGCTTGGTTGCCACCAATTCCAGCTTTTGAGTAGACAAGTTCAACTCATTTTTAAAATGCGTTGCAGTCAAACGCAACTTCTTATTCTCATCAGTCATAGCACAAATAATTTCTTTAGCTTGGGCTAACTGATCAAAAGCTTCCTTCCTTTGAACATCAGCAACCTCGATTCTTGCTCTATAGACTCTTTCCAACTTCCTGGATTCAGTAGCTAGCACACGAGCAAAATCGACTGAACTTTTCTCCGAGTATTCAACCTGATCTTGGAGAAATCCTTCAAGTTGCTCAAACATATGTTGTCTGAATTCATCATCTATCTGATTGACTTCATTCAAGATCATCTCTTTTGAACTTGTCACAAGGACACTGTTGTTGGGATATAAATTCACCCTAAGCCCCACTTGATGTTAGAATAGTTTTGATGGCCAAAACACTTAGAGTTTATAAATGTAATAGGATCAGCTGACTTGTATAGAACAGCTTAGACTAGTCTTGTGTGATCAACTGTATTGATAGCAGCTGATCAGCACAGTCATGGCTTACATGCCTATCCTCAAGATGAGAAGAGTAGAAGACATAAAGACTAGAAGATCCTTGAAGACCAGATATGTTAAGGTGCTTGTATACCTACTTATCTGATGGAGTCCCAGATTGAAGATGGCCTAAAGCAGTACAAAGAATTCCCAGATCAGAAGAGTAGTACTCGTCTGATATCAGAAGACAGAAGACCTAAGGCCAGAAGAGTAGTCAGAAGACTAGAAGTACAGATCAGAAGACTATGTGCTCTTCCAGGACTCGGCTGATTCCCAAGTCATCTTGCAATTTAAACGAAGACCTACCTTATTTAGAAGATTGACATGATCCCAGGATTGAAGCAATCAAGCGGCTGGAATCAAGGAATCAAGCTATTATGGGAAGATTGCTCAAACGGCTAGTCAACTCCAACGGCTAGTTGCACTCAATCTCCATTATAAATACAAGAGGATGAACACAGAAGCAACAAGTAAAAGAAGAGAGAATTCACAAGCTAAGCAAGCAATCAAGCAAAAAGCCACATTGTTCTAAGAATTCTCCAAGAGCCAGAAATTCATTAGATTATCCATAGCTCTTAAGTGCTTCCTATCCAACCCTTAAGAACCTGAAACTTATTCATATTGTATATCAGTTGTTTTAGGCATAGTGGTTAAGCAAATTATAAGCTTGAACCATTAGTTGGATACATCTCAAAAACCCCAAACCCTCACCGAAAGGTTTAAGTTTTTGAAACCCCTCAAAGTGCAAGTGCTTACAATCACTTGTGGAGACCGCAGCTGTTAGGACGGCTCAGATCTCAAAGTCCTAACCTTGGGACTATAAAGGACAAGACCCTTGTAATTTGTGGAAATTAAAGGGATTAAACATCACGTTAGGACGTGAGAGTGGACGTAGGATCGTATATCCGAACCACTATAAATCCGGTGTTATTTACTTTCTGCACTTTACATTTCTGCTTTTACATTCATTATTATATAGTGCATACTGTGATTTCAACTCTCTTCAAAACAAGGCCATAACTTTCAAACCAGCATCAGCTGAGTAGTTTCACAAAGTAAAACAAGTTACAAGAACGAGTCTAAACCAGGGCCACCATATTTCCGCATATAACCTCCTCAGTCAGATCACTATAGTCATCTGGACCAGCAGACTTGCAGTCCAGTTGACATAGCAATCAGAAGAGGTTCCCAACTCTGTTTGAAAAAGTTTTAAAGTCTATTCACCCCTCCCCTCTAGACTTTAATCCCATTCACTACTCGTTCAGGGACCAACAAGTGGTATCAGAGCAGTGGTTCTAACGGACTACTGTCTCTAGATTATCAGAAGACTTGAGGGAGTCTCTCTGTAGTCCTCTTGAACAGATCTTTTTGAGAAAAACTTGTTTTCGAAAACTCATACAGCATGAGTGCTAATATGCGTAAGTTGCCTAAGTTTTCAGTTGAGGATTATGATTACTGGAAGATCAGGATGAGGAAGAATCTCACATCAGTCCACTACAAGATGTGGTCTGTAATCACAGAAGGCCCGATCACCATCATGACAGTCAACACTGCAAATGGTGATCCAGAAGTCCCAGTTGGAGAACTGGTTCCCAAGCCCATGAAGGACCTCACACCAGAAGAGATGAAGCAATCAAGTCTTGATAGCATTGCTCAAGATTACATAATGCAAACTCTTCCAAATGAGTACATTGCAAAAGTAATCCATTGTGAGTCAGCCAGAGAGATGTGGGAGGCATTGGCACTTCTTTGTGAAGGAACTGAGCTGATCAAAGAATCCAAGTTGTCCACAGCAGTCAAGAAGTTCGAACACTTCAAGATGCAACCAGAAGAGTCTATTGATCAGTTAGACAACAGATTTACCAAGATCATCAATGAGATAGAATCTCTGGGCAAGAAATACACTAATAGAGAGAAAAATCTAAAGATCTTAATTCTCTAACCAAGAAATGGAGACTCAAGAAGACCATCATCAAAGATACTCAAGATATCAAGAAGTGGTCTGCACAAACTCTATTTCAGAACCTGAAAGCCCATGAATATGATCTTGAAAGAGAAGAGAACTCAGGAAGTGATGAGCCAACTGCAACCCCATCTACCTCCAAGACTGTAGCCTTCAAGGCAGCCAATACAAAAGCTGCAAGCACCTCATCTGGCAAGACCTCTCTGAAAACAGAAGACTGTGAAGGATCAGACATGAGCCTGAAAGAGCAAATGGCACTTATGATCAAGAGATTTGAAAGGATGAACACCCTCAACAGTAAATATAGAAAATTCTATAGAAACTATAAAGATAGAAGAGCAAGTTCATCCTCCAGAGGTTCCAGAGAAAGAACACCAGAAAGACATCCTAGAAAGGATGTGGAGTCATCTGACAGCCGAGGATCTAGAAGAAGAGATGCCACTCCTCCAAGGAGAGGCAACTCAAATCAGAAACCTGGATCTTGCTTCAACTGTGGCAAACCAGGACACTATGTCTATGAATGTCCTGAGCTGGATTTGGATGACAAGAAAGAAAGAAGGCCAAGAAGAACCTCAGACAAAAAGGCAATGGTGACTGAAGAATCTGAATACCAAAGTGATGAACTCCCTACGTCACCAGACGATCAAATCTTTTCAGATGATTCAGACGACCTAGCTATGATGGCCATAGGAGAAAATGAGGTAAACTCTTATACTACTACTTTCCATTCACCTATTTTCTCACAAACAGATGACATAAACTCATCTGAAGGCGAATCAGAAGACACCTATTATCAATCTTTAAGAAAGGTAAAAGGTGATCTGGATATTGCCACTAGAGCCTTTATAGAAGTGGAAGAGGAGAATAAGGATTTAAGGAAAGAAATTGCTAGGTTGAAAAAGGTAAAGTTTGATAACACCCCTGAGTTAGTCACCATGAATGAAAGGTTGACCAAAGAAGTGGAACTTCTTAAGGAAGAAAATACCACAACAACTCAGTTGTATGAGGGGATGTTAGAAACTCAAGCCTTAGAAACCAAAGAATTTCGTATACTTCAATCTAAGTTCGATGATCTCTTCCAAACACATAAGCTCTTAGAAAAGGAGAAGGAATGCCTAGATCAAAAGATATCAGAATTCAATAAAGCTTCGACTACTATTGAAAGTATCTCTGAATATTATAGATCAAATGGCAATAAGATGGGTTTAGGCTATGAACTTAATCCATCAACATCCTCTCCAGCTGGGGGTAGTACACCTAACAAGTGCACTACTCAGACACATGAACAGGGTGAGTGTTCTAAACACAATGAACTCAATATGAACCAAAAGGCATCTGTACCAGCTAAGGCTAACTATCCCAAAACCAAAAATGGTAAAGGACAAGCTAACCCCAAGCCTGTACAGAGGAACAGCAAACAGCCTAGACCATCTCGGCTGAGACAGTCTCAGCTGTATGCTGCTCCAGCCAAGAAGAAGAAGCCTTCTTCAAACAAATCTGTTCTCTTTGCACCCCCTATCTCTTATGATATTGTGAGAACAGAAGAGTATGGTCCATATAATCGTGTGCATCGACCAGCTAATGCACCCAAGCCGAATGTAACTAGTCAAAAGATATTGTATGTTCACTCCTATAAAGGAAAACCATTTGACTACTACTTAGCTGACACCAAGAACAAATCCGATCAGTCCAAGGTGCTGACTGGTAAGATTTGGTTCTGTGATGCCCGAGGGAAACAACTCAAATGTTCAAGGTTGTTTAAACGACCAATGTATATGTGGGTTCCCAAGGGTAGTACTAACACCCAAGGACCCAAAACAAAATGGGTACCTAAAACTTAACTTTTCTTGCAGGAAAGGAAGGACCTATACAGAAGAGGAGGTCTAGCAGGAGAAACTTGGTACATTGATAGTGGATGCTCAACTCACATGACAGGAACCAAAACCCTGCTGACCAACTACATAGAGAAGAAAGGTCCAAAAGTTTTCTTTGGTGATAACGCGCACGGTAGCACAAAAGGATATGGCACCCTTAAAAATGGTGACATTGAGGTACATGATGTATCATATGTAGAAGGTCTTAAGTTTAATCTATTATCTGTTTCTCATTTTTGTGACACTGGTTATTCAGTTAAATTCTCTAAAGATGAGTGTCTCATAAGTGATAAGAGAACAAAACAAAACCTTCTAACAGGATCTAGAAAGGGAAGTATGTATCTTGCAAATTGGAACAGCTGTCCTAAGGATACATGCCTGCTTGTGAAGAGCCCTAAAGATGTCAGCTGGCTATGGCACAAACGTCTTAGCCATCTGAACTTTAAGACTATGAACAAGTTAGCAAGGGAATCCTTAGTTGATGGTCTGCCTAATGAACTCTACTGTAAAGATCAGGTTTGTGATGCATGTCAACAAGGAAAGCAAACAAAGGTCTCCTTCAAGACCAAGAAGACAGCATCAACCAGCAGAGTTCTTGAATTGCTTCACATGGATCTCTTTGGACCAATCACTCCAACCACTTTAACAGGGAGGAAGTACACTCTTATTGTTGTAGATGATTACTCCAAGTTTACTTGGGTTATCTTCCTATACAAGAAGAGTGAAACACAGCAGAAGCTCCCTGAACTATTGAAGAGGATCCAAGTAGAGAAAGGAGAACCAATCGTGAAAATTAGAAGTGACAAAGGCACTGAATTTATTAACTCTTATATAATTGCCTATTGTACTTCTAATGGTATTCAGCACGAGACAAGTGCAGCAAGAACACCACAACAGAATGGTGTAGCTGAAAGAAGAGTCAGAACACTCAAAGAAGCTGCCAGAACACTCCTTGCTGAATTCTCTACTCCCAAGAAGCTATGGGCAGAAGCCATCAACACAGCTTGTCACACTCAAAACAGGTCAGGTATTCATAAAATACATGAGAAAACTCCATATGAACTGTGGAAAGGAAGAAAACCTAGAGTATCTTACTTTCATATATTTGGTTGTAAGTGTTTCATTCACAACAATGGGAAGAGTAAGTTGAATGCTTTTGATGCCAAAGCAGATGAGGGGATATTCTTAGGATACTCCTCAACTAGCAAAGCATTTAGAGTACTCAACAAACGAACCCTTCTTGTGGAAGAAACACCTCATGTTGTTTTTGATGAATCGTGTGAAAAGAATGCAGTAGAAACAAACTCAGCTGCAGATCAGATGAGACATCTAGTGATCAAGTCCAAACCAGATGAGTTCATTGAAGTCAATGAACCTTTCCCTGAAGAACCAGAGGAAGATAAGCCCCATAGACCTGTCACTAGATCTCAAACTCAAGCAGGACAAGCTGACCAGAATCAAGATGCATCAATCCCAAATGCCAGGGGGAATGATTTATTTGACACTCAAGGTACAGATGATGATCGAACTAATCAAGTCAACCCTCCTGATGGCACTAGATCAGATGAGGATCCAAACTCATCCAATGCAGATACTCCAGTGAGGCATACATGGAGGAACAACCATCCATCAAACCTCATCTTAGGAGGAGCAGAATCAGGTGTCAAGACCAGAAGACAACTGAATCAGAATTCTCAATCATCTATGTTCTGCTGGTGTGCTTTCCTGTCCAACATTGAACCAGCTGACATAGAAGAAGCAATGACAGATAGCAATTGGATCACTGCTATGCAAGAAGAACTAAACCAATTCGAAAGAAATGAAGTCTGGGAATTGGTAGATCGCCCTGAAAACCACAATGTAGTAGGAACAAAGTGGGTATTCAAGAACAAGAAGGACGAAAATGATGTGATAACTAGAAATAAGGCAAGGCTAGTTGCAAAAGGATATTCACAATCTGAAGGGATTGACTATGATGAAACTTTTGCACCAGTAGCCAGATTAGAAGCCATTCGACTATTTCTAGCTTATGCATCATATATGGGCTTCAAGGTATATCAAATGGATGTCAAGAGTGCTTTTCTAAATGGTATTCTGATAGAAGAAGTATATGTAGAGCAGCCTCCAGGATTTGAAAAAGGTGATCAAGTATATCGACTGAAGAAGGCTCTCTATGGTCTAAAACAAGCCCCTAGAGCTTGGTATGACACATTGTCACAATTCCTACTTGACAATGGATATACAAAAGGCAAAGTTGATAGAACTCTCTTCAGAATACAAGAAGGAGAAGACATTTTAATGGTACAAATATATGTAGATGACATTATATTTGGATCACCCAATCAAGAAATGTGCAAGAAGTTCTCTGAACTTATGCAGGGAAAATTCGAAATGAGCATGATGGGTGAGATGAATTATTTCCTAGGACTTCAAGTCAAGCAGAGTCCAGAAGGGATCTTCATCAACTAGTCCAAGTATACCAAGAGTCTGCTAGAAAGATTCAAAGCTCTACAAAGCAAGACTGCAAGGATTCCTATGATGACATCTTTTAAAATGGAACCAGATGAGTCCGGAAAGGCAGTTAATCAAGCTGAATATAGAGCACTGATTGGATCTCTACTATACCTTACAGCCAGCAGACCAGACATAACATTCGCTGTAGGAGTATGTGCTAGGTTTCAAGCAAACCCAAAGCAAAGTCATCTAGAAGCAGCAAGGAAGATTCTCAAGTACCTAAAAGGAACAGTCAACCTAGGACTATGGTACCCTGCTGATGACAATCTAGAATTAAGTGGCTATTCTGACTCAGACTTTGGAGGATGCAGAATTGATAGGAAGTCCACATCAGGAACCTGTCAATTTCTAGGAAACAAGCTGATATCATGGTTCTCTAAGAAGCAAACCTCAGTTGCAACCTCCACCACTGAAGCAGAATACATGGCAGCTGGTAGTTGTTGTAGTCAGCTGCTCTGGCTAGTTCAACAACTCAAGGATTACAATGTAGAGGCAAGAGAAGTCCCTATTTATTGTGATAGCAGCAGCGCCATTGCCATCACTCAAAATCCAGTCCTTCACACAAGGTGCAAGCATGTCGACATTCGACACCACTTCATAAGAGATCACCTTGAAAAGAAGGACATCAAGATGGAGAAAATTCACACAGATATCCAAAGAGCAGACATCTTGACTAAGCCCCTAGCTGAAGAAAGGTTCAAGACCTTATGTTACAGCTTAGGACTCCTGGACCCAAGCACATGAAGAAGGAAAGATCAGCTGAAAACCTCAGCTGACCCAAGTGCAGCAGACTAGGAGAATCAGATGAGGTGAATATACACCCTCATCTTCAGGTAAGTTCTTTCCCAATGAAGACAGATAGAGCTGAGGGAAAACATAGAGTTATCTAATCAAGGGGGAATCAATGATACCTTAAGAATCCTTGATGAAATACTCTAAAATCTGCATTACATAGTATACATATATATATATAGCAGACTTGAACAAAGCTATTTGATCTCCTTACTCTAAGCAATGTATAACTATGTATATTAATAAACTATTCTTCATAAAATACTTTATTCATATACATAAATACAGCATACTAACTGAGTCATACTTGGCTGGATTAATACACCATCCTCACCGACTCAACAGTATGCATGCACAGTACGGATTTCAAATAACTCATGGACAAAATTTATAATTTCTGCATTCCATTAGATAAAGTTTGAATATCTTTAAATGTGCACCCTTGGATCAAGAAACTCACTGCTAATCTCAAGAAATCACTTTTCAAAAATTCAGACCTATCACCTCTATAGTTTTGTCATCTTTCTCTCCACTACCTCATTTCTACCCCTATAAAAGGAGAAGTTATGAGAACACCTAAGAACACAAAACATCTAACACTTCTCTTATTTCAGGTATGGAGACAATTGAAAGAAGAGATGGAATGGAGATCATTCTTCAACCAAAATCTTGGGTGAAGGAGATGAAGATTTGTCCAGAAAATGAAGATGATGCAGATCCATATACATGGCTTACTCAACATGAGTATGTTCATGAAAGCTAAAGGAAGAAGAGACGTTCTTGTTGAAAGCTAAAGGAGGAAGAGATGCAGAGGACAAAGTAGCAAGCAAGCAGAGCTTCTTCTCCAGGAAGAAGTTCTACATGAAGAACTTACTATCAAAAGCTACTATGTCTAAACAGAACATGAAGGCTGCGTCCATGGCCCTCTCTTCAACTCCATTGAAGCACCCCTCAACCTTCCTTCTCCTTCTAGAGAAGCGAAGAAATTCAACAAGAGCACATTAGATGCTACATCCCATCTGATGATGAGGAACATCCGATGGTGAGAAACATTTAAATCAGTGGGACTATGTCTAGACTAGCTCCACTTGATTTAAAGAAAGGAGTTGAAAGATCCATCAAACCAGGTTGGATCATCACTCACAATAAAGCTGGAAGGATCCATCCAGGTTGGATCATCACAGCAAACACCGTTTCCTCTACTCAGCTGATCAGAAGACCAACTCAGCTGACCAGAAGACTTTTCAAAGACAATCAGCAGACATCTTGAAGAACTCAGAAGACCTCACTCTGCTGATCAAATCACACAAATTTAGAGTATAATGACTAGTCTTGATCATGTAATTCATTCTAGAATTATTCCTGAATGTAATTAAACAAATTGGCTTATATAAGGAATACAATTTTCTTATAGAAAACGGCCTTGATGATCAATTCTTACCATAAATTAGTCTCAACGGCTATTTTTGGTAATGATGTCATTAATACTCAAGTACCATATTGCCAACAAATCAACAATTGCCAAATGGCATAACCAGCCGGCAAATTTAAGAAATCAAAGAAGGAAATCTTGGGCTCTACTCCAAATTCAAACACAAATCTGACCGTTAGATCAAATTTTCTGGAGTATATATTCACACCCCTAAAACCTCTCCCAAACCCTGTCGCTCATATTACTCAATTAATCACATTACTCTCTCTCTCGTTCTGCAAATTTCTTTCAAGCCTTCAAACCCTAACACTCAGACTCTACTATGGCAATCATTGAAATTTACGACGAGAAGACCAAGAATACTGGCACCTTGGATGCTGCAAAGTGGTCCAAGGAAGGGAAGATTTTTACGGAGAATGCTCTGTTTTTCAAAGGCAAACACTCAGATGAGAACAAGGAGATATTGCTTCGGTGCGTCAATCTTAAACTCAGAGACTTTCTGGAAGCAGCTCCAACTAATGTCTATGAACAAGACGTTCTGACATTCTATGCAAACGCCGTGATGAAGGGTTCTCATGTCGAAAGTGTCATGAATGGACACAAAGTCAAGGTTACAAGGGAAATTCTTCAGGAATTGTTTGGCTTGTCAAGGGGGAAAATAAATATCTCCAACTACATCATGAATAGAGAAAAGGAGTATATGGAGATGTTTACTGGTGGAAGAATCAAGGCTACTGATGCAACTGGGCTAAAGAAATCCCAACTTGAACCAAAATTCCAAACCTTGTTGGATATTGCAGGAAAGATGTTACTTGGTAACACATTCAGTCATGATGCTGTTACTACTTTAAAGGTTCGAGTAATGGCTGCAATCTGGGATCAGATCGATGGAGACTGGCAAGGACTATTCTTAGAAAGAATTGCTCTTGAGGCAAAGAAAGTCACTTTGGACTTACAATCGAAGGTATGGAAGGTAGCAGCTACAGTCAGCTTTGTCAACAAGCTGAGCATCATCCTTCCAGATATTCTCCCAAAGAAGTACAGGATGGGACCTCATAAGACTTTTCACATCTCCAAATATTATTTGAGAAAGGAAGCTCTTGCTGAGGCAGAAAGGTTAAAAGAAGAAAAGAGGAAGCAGTTGGCTGAGAAGGCAGCACAAGAGTCTGATCATGACTCTGCTGAAGAAGAAGAGGAGCCAACCAAAGAAGAGGCTCAGGAGAAGGTTGCTGAGGATGATGATGATGACAATCAGACCTTAGCACAAAGACGATATCTAATCAGATCTGGGCTCATCTCCCCATCTGATTCAGATGCCACTCCCACTGCCTCTCCCTTGAAGAAGGCAGGTACCTCTAAACCCTCTCCCTCTTTTACTCCTTCTAAATTGTCAAAGGGTCAGAAGAGAAAGAAGAATAATTCTTCTTCCAACAAAAAGTCCAAGAAATCGAGGCTTCCTACTCCCATGTTAATAGCCCCGATTGCATCCTTCAACCCTTATGATGACTCCAACCCATCTGACCACTCAAACACTGATATCCAAATCCCTGCTGATACTCACACAGCAGAGGAACAAGCTCAACCTACTTCAACCCCTGAATCTCTATTGCCTACCCCTGCTGATGTCCAAGATCTACAGGTTCAGCCTTCTACTGATCTTCATGAAGAAACTATACCAGACCAGCAGACTCAAATCCCTGCTGATGAACAGACCACTGAAGATCAAGAACATATCACTTCCCAAATCCCTGCTGATACTCACACAGCAGAGGAAACTACCCAAACTCCTACCATCATTGTTTCTTCTGTTCCAGAAGATATGGCACCAGCAGACCTTGCTCAAGCTGGTCCTTCTCAACCTCAATCCAGAATGGTCCACTATCCTATGTGCACAAGGGAGAAGATAATGAGGATGAAGATAGCAAACCTGCTCAAGTCTACTATTCCTGGTATTGATGAGGAATCAGTTCAGTTCGAACAAATTCTCAGAATCTGCACCTGGATTGAACTCAGGAGAGATGATGTGGATGACCTTATTGAAGTCATGGAAGGAATGGGAGGAAAGGCTAATTTCCTCGACTGGGAAATGGAGCAAAAAGAAGTTGCTCAAGTTACATCTTTTGCTCAACTGCTGCCCGAAGAAGCCTTTACAGCAGTATGCCACAGAATTCTAGGAATTCCACCTAATGATGCCTCTATCCCAGAAGGCATATCAGGTCAACAGACAGATGGCACAGCAAAAATGAATGACTCAGCTGCGTCCGTTCCTGCGGAAGACTCAGCTGCACCAGCTGACAGAACCGAGATTGAAAGAGAAGTAATCACTATTCCTGATCACTTCAAGCCTAAGGATACTCTATCTCACTTCATTGACAAAGGAGACACCATTATGTCCCACCTGGTTAAGGCCACTACCTCATTTCTCAATGAAGAGTATCTTTCAGCTGAAGAAAGAGGCAAAGCCCTGACAGCCCATCCAAAGCCTCAAGGTACAGCCTCAACTTCTACTACAACAGCTGACTATACAGCAGACATATGCTCACAGGTCAAGAATGCTATAGACCTACACTTTGAAAAGGGTTTAGGCCTACAGCTTGGAAGATATGTTGAAAAGGCAGTCAAGGAGCAGAGAACTCGTCTTCATAACCAGATCATTGACATTGAAGACAAGTTTGGAGAATCTCTTCACGATCAGATAAGTGAGTATCTGACCAGCATTCTGAAGATGGCAGGTGACCATTCCACCAGGTTTGCTGATCTCTACACCAATGAGGTCAACCGCATGGAAAACACCTACAAGCAAAGAATTGAAGATGCTGAAGCAAGAGCTACTGAAGGTCGAGCTCTTCTCCAATCAGCTGCAGCAGAGAATGAAAAACTTCGGATTCAGCTGCAGGAGACAGCGACCAAATTGGAAGCAATTACAGCTAAACTAGAAGCTGCCTCCTCCTCCACCTCTCATGCTCAGATTCTAGACCATAGCATCACACATCTGACTCATGTTGGCAGAGTCAACGCCATGGCTCTTCAACAAACTCTTAGAGTGGAGATTCTGAATGCCATGAAGCCTTTTGCGGCTGCGCTTGCTGAAGCCAAAAAGGGGGAAGATGTATTGATAAAAGCTCTTGAGAAGACTACTGCACAACAAGCTGTAATGGTAGTATCTCAAGATGAGTTGAATGAAACCTTGGGTGATTTATCAAGCAAAATCAAGAGCAAGAAAGGCAAAGGCAAAGAAATTGCTCAAGAAGACATCCAAGCTCCCACTCAAGCAACTGCCAAAAGTCTGCAGATCACTGCCTCTACAGAACAAGTTTCCGAGAAAAGAATGACTAGGAAAAGGAAGGCAGATGAGCAAGCAGATGAGCAAGCTCAGAAGTCAACTCCAGCAGAGCCTACTGCAGAAGAGAAAGAGGCTTTAGAATTGAAGAAAAGAAAAGAGCTTGAAGCTCAAGAGCTTAAACAAAAGAAGCTAAAAGATGCGAAAGCAGTCAAAGCCAAATTTGACAGGAAGATAGCCAAACTCAGGAAAGCTCTCAAGGAGAAAGCACTGAAAGAAAATGCTCTAGCACAGAAAGATAAAGTTCTGGTGTTTGACAGCAACTATGTGGACTATCTAGCCCTTCAAGATGAGCTACCAAGGTGGTACCCTCTGAAGAAGAAATGGCAAATTCAACACCACATTGTAAGAAAATTTGGCCCTCTCCCAACCTATGAAGATGAATTCTTCCAGTTCAATCAATTCATGAACATTGAAGATCCAGAGTTCTGGAAAGAAGTAGTCAAGACAGCCAAAGAACTTGACAACTGCAGAATCCTAACTCCTGAAGAACCCAAATGGGATCCTCCCACTCTGGATTCTGGAAGAACAGACTTCATTGAAGTCAAAAGGATCCTAGAGAAGATCTATGAAGAGGAGAATGTTACAGACCTGCAGCACATGGAAGAAGTTCGATCTCGTCTGTACCTTGCCTTCCGCATCTGAAGATCAGAAGACCTGATGAAGACCACTTTCAAAGCCTTAAGAAACTATTACTTGTAATCTGTAAAAGTTCTATATATTCAAGTTTAGTTCTCTTTGCTTTCAAGACAAACTCTCATTGTCTTCATCAGATACTTCAGTTTTTATGAAGTTTATAAACTCCTATCTTATCTTATTAAGAGCATTTATCATATATATAGTTTTGGCTTCATCAAAAAGGGGGAAATTGTTGGGATATAAATTCACCCTAAGCCCCACTTGATGTTAGAATAGTTTTGATGGCCAAAACACTTAGAGTTTATAAATGTAATAGGATCAGCTGACTTGTATAGAACAGCTTAGACTAGTCTTGTGTGATCAACTGTATTGATAGCAGCTGATCAGCACAGTCATGGCTTACATGCCTATCCTCAAGATGAGAAGAGTAGAAGACATAAAGACTAGAAGATCCTTGAAGACCAGATATGTTAAGGTGCTTGTATACCTACTTATCTGATGGAGTCCCAGATTGAAGATGGCCTAAAGCAGTACAAAGAATTCCCAGATCAGAAGAGTAGTACTCGTCTGATATCAGAAGACAGAAGACCTAAGGCCAGAAGAGTAGTCAGAAGACTAGAAGTACAGATCAGAAGACTATGTGCTCTTCCAGGACTCAGCTGATTCCCAAGTCATCTTGCAATTTAAACGAAGACCTACCTTATTTAGAAGATTGACATGATCCCAGGATTGAAGCAATCAAGCGGCTGGAATCAAGGAATCAAGCTATTATGGGAAGATTGCTCAAACGGCTAGTCAACTCCAACGACTAGTTGCACTCAATCTCCATTATAAATACAAGAGGATGAACACAGAAGCAACAAGTAAAAGAAGAGAGAATTCACAAGCTAAGCAAGCAATCAAGCAAAAAGCCACATTGTTCTAAGAATTCTCCAAGAGCCAGAAATTCATTAGATTATCCATAGCTCTTAAGTGCTTCCTATCCAACCCTTAAGAACCTGAAACTTATTCATATTGTATATCAGTTGTTTTAGGCATAGTGGTTAAGCAAATTATAAGTTTGAACCATTAGTTGGATACATCTCAAAAACCCCAAACCCTCACCGAAAGGTTTAAGTTTTTGAAACCCCTCAAAGTGCAAGTGCTTACAATCACTTGTGGAGACCGCAGCTGTTAGGACGGCTCAGATCTCAAAGTCCTAACCTTGGGACTATAAAGGACAAGACCCTTGTAATTTGTGGAAATTAAAGGGATTAAACATCACGTTAGGACGTGAGAGTGGACGTAGGATCGTATATCCGAACCACTATAAATCCGGTGTTATTTACTTTCTGCACTTTACATTTCTGCTTTTACATTCATTATTATATAGTGCATACTGTGATTTCAACTCTCTTCAAAACAAGGCCATAACTTTCAAACCAGCATCAGCTGAGTAGTTTCACAAAGTAAAACAAGTTACAAGAACGAGTCTAAACCAGGGCCACCATATTTCCGCATATAACCTCCTCAGTCAGATCACTATAGTCATCTGGACCAGCAGACTTGCAGTCCAGTTGACATAGCAATCAGAAGAGGTTCCCAACTCTGTTTGAAAAAGTTTTAAAGTCTATTCACCCCTCCCCTCTAGACTTTAATCCCATTCACTACTCGTTCAGGGACCAACAACTGTTTTGTTCAACAAGAGTCTTCTTTAAATCAGATTTGAGAAAATCATTGATGGACGATTTGATGACACTTTTCAAATCTGCTTTCAACTCATCTATGGAAGCAGTTGAGAATGCTTTAGATGAATGACCAACTTCAACATGAGTGGCTTCTTCCATGATCTCATCATCAGCAACAGATACTACTTCAAGTACTAGGCCTTCTGTAGCAGTAGTTAAGACCTCGTCTTCCACTACTTCTGATTCTAGAAGCACACTTCCAGCTATAGCTTTCAGACTTGGGAATGGATAATAAGGCACTATAGCTAACTTAGCTTCCTTAGCCTTCCTTATAGCATCAGCCAAGTCCTTTCTCAACAAGGCATGCAACTTCTCCATATATCCACAGAGTTCAATGGGAAGTAAAACATCAGAATATCGATTAATAAAAGCAAAATCTGACCTTGGACTGTTAGCATGATCTACTTGAAATCTGAACACAATGCCTCTCAACTGATTTGAGACATTGTCTAACTCCACTATAGGATCAGTAGACTGGAGTTCTTCAGCTTGTGTGGCTTCAGACATAACCACATCATCTTCAAAATCTGAATCCGAAACTTGAACACCCACATCAAATTTCGAATCTGAGCACATCAAATCATCAGAAATATTTAGCAATCTCTTTGCAAGGGCAGTGATGGCATGAGCTGGGAATAACTCTGAGTGGTCTTGAACACCACTGTTCTCCTTCTGTTCCATTTCCCAGTCCATAAAGTTAGAGATGCCTCCTTTTCCTAAGATGACTTCGAAAAGATCATCCGTGCCAGACTTCTTCAATGCCACCCAAGTGCATATTCTTAGAAGTTTTTCAAACTGCTCTGATGAATAGTCGACTTCAATAGCCGAGAGCTTCTTCTTCAAGTTCCTGCTCATCTTCGAACGGATTCTCTTCTCTCTTAAGCTCATAGGATAATATACCAAGGATTCGAATCTAACTTCAGACGGGGTCTGAGTAGGTGGGGTCCCTATCTCAGTTGTTGCAGTGGCAACTGGCAACTTATCTGAAGTAGATGAGTTAAGAGGTTCAACATATTCTGTTGAGGGTAGGGAGAGAGTTTGGACTGTGGTTTCTGGGGGCTCCAATGTATCTTGGTTTGGTGTGACAACTGTCGGAGTATCAGTTGTATCAATTATGGGAGTGTTTAAGGGATGACTGGCTCTCAGCGGTCGTGCTGCCAGTACTTGTGAGGTTGGGGGTACAGGGCGAGGCCTAGATCGATGTGACCTAGCCTTGGTTCGAATAGAAGTAGACGGGAGAGAGAGAGGAATTGAACCGGATTGAGTAGAAGTACCAACCTGTAAACTCGACTCGACTGGACGAGTAGGCGATTCAACTCTTACGAGAGTATACATTTCAGGGATTTGTTCACTCGACTCCTTCTCTTGTTTCGACTCTTCATCTGACTGAGTCTTCTCTGAGTCGTCTGCACTGGACTCTGCCTCTTCAGACCCAGCTTGTGAAGAACTGGATGAATTCGCATACGGCAATACCTCTGAATCATCAAATTGAACTTGCCTTGGGGCAGCTGGCCTAGCAGCAACCTGCTTCCTCATCGCCTCTATTTTTAAGTAGAACTTAAGAGGATGAAAGGGCTTTCCTTTGCTCCAATCACTCTTGTTGGGCATCAATAGAGGGAGTAATATACTCAGCTTGTTACCATATCCAACCGCCTGTGATACTACCCAATTTCGAGTATCAACATCCACTCTAACACTTCTTTCGAAGTACATCATCCTGTCAGCTATCAGTTTAAACCAATTACCCTCAGTGATTCCATCATATATAGCTGCCATTACCCTTGTTTTGGATTGGGTAACTGAGTCATGAGACCCAGTGGCACATAGAAGCATCTTGCTTGCTATGTCCAGTAGAGTGCGATACTTTTCCAAGAGTTCGCCCTTCTTGGCTGTAGGAGCTTTACCATCTGGTTTCAGCTTCATTTTCTTCCCACGGAAGATGCTTAAATACCTCATCTCCTGACCTTCAGCATATTTTTCCACATCAATCGTTCCGATGGGTAGCTTCAACCTTTCGAACATAACTTCCCGAGTGATTTCCACTCGATTTCCACCAATAAATGATTCAATAACATCTCCTTGTCTGTTGGCGTTGGCATAGAATTCCAGAACTTCTTCCTCCAAAACAACTTGAGGAAACGCCTCCAAGTAGGGTTTTAGACCGCATCTGGTGCATTTGGTCAAGATTTCTACATTTCCCTCCTTGTGATTTCCTTTGAAGAACAGAGATGGTTCAACATGCACTTTGTTGTCATTTATGTATCTGCCTAGATCGAATGGTGCCTGAATGTTAGAGCTTACATCGAAAATAGAACGAATCGACATGATAAATTATTTGTAATGAACAATAGAATTGAATAAGTAAGAAATCAATTGTTTAGCAAGTAGTAGAGTTATGAAAACGTGGGTTAAAATGTGTGCAAGTGTTGGGTTTTGTTCAAAACTGAATTTTTGATCCAACGGTCAAGATTGAAGAATTAGATCCAACGGTCGTGCCTTTTGGTATTCGGTTACGGAACCGAGAATACACTGTGATTTGATTTTGTAAAAGTTGAAATCCGCTTCTTCTATTGGCAGAAATGAGGAGTGTACTCATCTGACCTAACATATTCGTATTTTGGCGCGAATTGAATGTGTACACCTCATTAAATGGGGGTGTATAAATCCAATTCTAGGATATTCAAATTTTAACACTATCAAATTACTTTAATACCCTTAAATTGTTTCGAATAAACACTTAACACATTTTAATCAAAGAAAACTTAGCTTGTCTGTTCGAGTCCATCCAGAACAGATGAGTAGGCCTAAGCTTCATAAGGCGAGTAGACTTAATTGCACAAGACGAGTAGTCTTATGACCACCAGTCGAGTTCCCCCTTCGACTGTGCTTATCTATTCCGAATGTCGAACACCTTTATGTTAGTGCACAAGACGAGTTCCCCTTCGACTGTGCTTGTCTTCTTTGAGCATCAAACTATTATTTTTACTTGTCTTATCTTGTGTTACAGATTAGATGCAATACAGGTAGTTGGGTAAAATAAATAAGGTGAGTATCAATCTAGCATAATGGTCAAGATTCAAACAAGATGATTGTTAACAAACTTAAGAGTCAACATAAGGCTTTTAAGAAATCAAAGATTCCCCCTTAAATGTTTATTCCCTTAGTATTACCCTCAGCTTTACCAGCTTCCTCATCGGGTTGTTTGGTCAAATTGTCTGACCTTGTATACCTGTCTGTTGAATGAGTAGATGAGTGCTCTGCTCTTTTTGTGGTAACTTGTCTGTTTCTTCTTTCTTCTTAGGACTGTACCTGTCTGGTTAGTACATTTCTACATACTAGTAGGATCAAGATCAATTAGACCTAGACTAATGCATAATTCACGAAATCGTGCCTCAGCTAATGGTTTTGTGAAAATATCAGCTCTTTGAAAATCAGTATGAATCTTTTCCATGCGAATATCCTTCTTTTCTACATGATCACGTATAAAATGATGTTTCACGTCGACATGCTTACATCGTGTGTGCAGAACAGGATTTTGTGTAATGGCAATAACACTATTACTATCACAGAAAATAGGAACATTTGATTCACAGATATTATAATCTCTAAGTTGTTGAATAAGCCATAATAATTGACTACAACAACTACCAGCAGCCATGTACTCGGCTTCAGTAGTAGAGGTAGCAACACTTGTCTGCTTTTTCGAAAACCATGAAATGAGTTTTGTGCCTAAGAATTGACAAGAACCAGATGTAGATTTCCTATCTATTCTACAGCCACCAAAATCAGAACCAGAGTAGCCACTTAGAGATAGATCATCATTTGAGGGATACCATATACCACGATTGATGGTTCCTTTCAAATATTTCAGAATCCTTTTAGTGGTTTCCATATGACTCTCTTTTGGATTAGCTTGAAAACGAGCACATACACCAACAGAAAATGCAATATCAGGTCTACTAGCAGTCAAGTAGAGTAATGAACCAATAAGACCACGGTAATGAGTTTGATCAGTACACTTACCATTCTCGTCTGGATCCATCCTGTAAGTAGGTTGCATAGGTACTCCAGAAGATTTACATGTCTTAATACCATACTTGTCTAGTAGATTACGAGTATACTTTGCTTGATTTATGAAAATCCCTTCTGGGGTCTATTTTACTTGAAGTCCAAGAAAGTAATTCATTTCACCCATCATAGACATCTCAAATTTACTTTGCATGAGTGTTGAGAAACTTTCACTCAGCTTTTTGTTAGGTGATCCAAAAATGATGTCATCTACGTAAATTTGGACGAGTAAAATATCTTTCCCTTCTTGTCTTCTGAACAAGGTTCTATCTACCTTGCCCTTAGTAAAACCATTTTCTAATAGAAATTGAGAAAGAGTATCGTACCAGGCTCTTGGAGCTTGCTTTAGTCCATATAAGGCCTTCTTTAATTTGTATACCTGGTTACCTTTGACTTCGAAACCTGGGGGTTGTTCAACATACACTTCTTCCGCAAGAATACCGTTAAGAAAATGCACTTTTAACATCCATTTGATATACAGTAAATTTCATGTAAGCAGCATATGAAAGGAACAATCGAATGGCTTCTAGTCTAGCAACAGGAGCATATGTTTCATCATAATCTATGCCTTCAGCTTGTGAATAGCCTTGGGCTACTAGTCTAGCCTTATTACGAACAACTACATCATTCTCATCTTTCTTATTCTTGAAAATCCATCGAGTGCCAACTACATTATGATGTTTAGGTCTATCAACAAGTTCCCAGACGTCATTTCGAACAAACTGATTCAACTCGTCTTGCATAGCGATGATCCAATTACTATCAGCTAAAGCCTCTTTAATGGTTTTAGGCTCGATAGATGAGAGGAAACAATACCAGCAAAACAGAGATGGACTAGGTTGTTCTTGTGACTCAAAGAGTTGTCGTCTAGTCTTTACACCAATAGTAGAGTCTCCAATGATGTTTTCAGTATCATGAGCAGATTTCCATGTTTTTCTAGTCTTCGTAAGCATAGTATCATCATCTAGATCAGTTATAGCATCACGCATGTCAACATCATTTATATCATCAACAGATTTACCTGGAGTAGATGAGTCAACTAGAGCAGGCATGTCCACTGGTTTAGTAGACTTACCTTGAGCACTTACCCTTTCCTTGTCATCAGTTTCGAGGGCTTTCATGAATGGATTATATGCTTGAACGGACTCATATACCTCTGAGTCTTTGTCAGATTCGATAGATAGCTCTGTAACTTTCTCACTGATCTTGTTGGCAGACGAGTCCTGTTGAGATTCATCGAAAACCACATGTGGTGTTTCTTCCACACAAAGGGTTGAGTAGTTGAATACTCTAAATGCTTTGCTAGTCGAGGAGTATCCTAAGAATATCCCCTCGTCTGCTTTAGCATCAAATGCATTCAACTTGCTTTTCCCATTGTTATGGATAAAACACTTACAACCAAATATATGGAAATATGAGACTCTGGGTTTTCTACCTTTCCATACCTCATAGGGCGTCTTACCTAGTGCTTTATTGATAGCACTTCTGTTTTGTGAGTGGCATGCAGTATTGATAGCTTCTGCCCAAAACTTCTGAGGCGTATTATACTCTGTCAGCATGGTCCTGCAGGCCTCCTTAAGAGTTCTGTTCCTTCGTTCTGCTACTCCATTTTGTTGTGGTGTTCTTGCTGCACTAGTAAGGTGCTGGATGCCATGCTTAGAACAAAATTCTTTAATATAGCAGTTAATGAATTCAGTACCCTTGTCACTACGGATCTTGACAATTGACTGATTCTTCTCAACCTGTAACTTCTTCAACAGATCAGGCAAAAGTGTTTGTGTATCACTCTTCTTGTGTAAGAAGACTACCCAAGTGAACTTAGAATAGTCATCTACCACAACAAGTGTGTACCTTCTACCGTTCAAAGTTGGAGGAGTTATTGGGCCATGTAAGTCCATATGTAGAAGTTCAAGAACTCTACTTGTTGAGAGGGATGGAATAGATTTAAAGGAACCTTTTACCTGTTTACCTTTCTGACAGGACGTGCATACATGTGACTTGTAGTAGACTTCATTGGGAATACCTTCCACAAGGTAGTCTCTGGCTATCTTATTAAGAACCTTAAAGTTTAGATGACAGAGGCGTCTATGCCAGAGCCAGCCAAGTTCTTTAGGATTCTTAGTAAGTAGACAGGTGTCCCTCGGACAACTGTTCCAGTTCACTATGTACACACTTCCTTGTCTTATGCCGACCAGTAAGACTGTGTGTGTTCTCTTGTCAATGATTTCACATTTGCGACTCTTGAACTGCACCTTGTATCCACGATCACAGAATTGTGACACAGAGAGTAAATTGTATTTCAAGCCTTGGATCTCTATGTCTCCATTCCGAATGTAACCGAATCCTTTGGTAACAGCAGTGGAGTTATCACCAAATATTACTTTTGGTCCTTCTTGCTCATGGTAGCTTGATAAGAGAGTCTTGGTACCAGTCATGTGGTGCGAACAACCACTGTCTATGTACCAAGTTTCTCCTATTGAGCCACCCTTCTTGTATAGATCGAGTCGACCCTACATTAGATGATATTTCATAATTTAGGTACCCTCCTTGTTTATTGGGGTCCTGGGGGGTTAGTCGAGTTCAATGGAATCCAAATGTACATTGGAGTCCTGAACAAGTTTGATCTTCTGAGCTTTCGACCATATTTGTTGCAAAATAAGACCTTGTTGTCCTTATCTGGCCTATCAGTCGAGTTCGGGTCTACTCTTTGGAGATAGCCTTTCGAGTTGATCTCTACTTGAGCAGGCACTTGTCTATGATAGTCAGAGTAGGGTTTGTATGCATTAGGTCCATACGGTTTATAGACATGTTTAGGTCTTTCTTCTCCTTCGATATCATATGACAAAGGTGGAGGATATAGAACAGCTTGTGTACGATATTTTGGACCTTCCTGTCTAGGTCTAGATGAGTAGAGTTGAGACTGCCTTATGAAAGGAGGTCTAGACTCTTGTCGTCTAGTCTGTACTTGTCTAGTACTCGTCTCCTCAGGATACCAATCCTCGTATCTGACCTGGTTGGATCGTCTACGATTAGTGGTCCTTAGAAGATTAGTTCTAGATTGAACAGGCTTGTTGTTACCATTCTTTTTACCTCCTTTGGTAATTGGAATGTTAACTCGAGCTTGTTTTGGTACAGTACCTTTAGATAGAGTATCAATATCGTATATCATTGGTTCTTTTCCTTTATCATTAGTCAAATAGCTTGAGATGAAAATAGTAGGGTTCTTAGGAACTAGAGTAGACGAGCTTGATGTCTCAGCACCTATGCCTGTCTTGTCAGCAGGAGCCCTATACCTATTTGACAGTTCAAGGTTAACCTTAGAAGAGTTAACCAGGTCAGTAAGTTTAAGGTCTAGAGTGACAACCTCGGTTTCTAAGAACTTATTACGTTCTTCAAGCTTTTTGCACTTGCTTTTTAAAACATTGAAATCATGTTTCTCAGTAGCATGTGTCTTAAGTAGGTCTTGATACAACTTGTCTGTCAATGCACACTTGTCTTTAAGTTGCCTCAACTCTTCTTGCAAACGTTCATTTAGGACTGTTATATTAGGATCTACTTTAGACTGAGCTTCCTTAAGATCAATGATTTCTTGTCTTAAGATGATGTTTTCGTCACTGACTTCAATGATTGCCTTGTTGGCAAGTAGGAGGTCGTCTTCAACTGCACTAGTAGAGTGCTGAAGGCTACTCCCTAATTTTCTACTAGCAGTGTCACTTTCATCAGAATCTGATTCATCACAAGATTGAAAAGAAGTAGCAGATGATACCTCTTGGTCGATTTTAGCCATGCAGCATAGACCATCATCTACTATGAAAGCTTCATCGTGATCTGGATCAGATGGGTAGCTAGATGAGGATGATGGCAACTCGTCTGAGTCAGACTCAGAGTCATCATTGGCCATCATTACCTTCTTGCCACGGTTGTATCTTCTTTCCCTTCGTGCTTTGCGTTCTTCTCGATCATCAGTGCTCAGGTCTGGACATTCATATATGTAGTGACCTGGCTTTTCACAGTTATAGCACAAGAGATCATTAGTAGCCTTTTTAATAGGAGAGATATTCCTTCGTTTATCACGTCTATCAGAACGTGTAATCTTCCTACCATCAGACTCTCTATCTTGTCTGTTACCTTTCGAGACTTCGTCTCTCCTTTCGGACGAGTTTCGGTCTCGTCTGGTCTCAGACGAGTTCTTAGAAGCAGACCCTCTATGCTCTCTATAGAACTTCTTATATCTTTCGAAACGTTTATTCAGCCTATCAAACTTTCTAACCATGAGGCTTACCTGATCTTTCAGACTAAGATCAGTATCTAACTCGTCTTTCACAGAAGTAGACCTCGTCTTAGACTTCGACCTGTCTACCTTAGACGAACTAGTCTTAAAAGCAACATTCTTAGATAAAGCATGTTCTCTGTCACTGCTTACTATAGGTTCATCTTCGTCTAAATCAAACTCATGGGCCTTTAGAGTTTGAAACATGGTTTCTGCTGTCCATACATCTATATCTTGGGTATTCTTAACAAGCATTTTTACCATTTTCCATCGACTATCAAGGCTTTTGAGAATCCTAAGATTGATTTCTCGTAGAGTATAAGATTTACCAAGGACTTCCAAGTCATTCATGATTTTGGTAAAACGAGTATCCAACTGGTCTATAGTTTCGCCAGCTTTCATATGAAATGATTCAAATCTTTGGACTGCGGTGGAAAGCTTGCTTTCTTTGATTAGGGATGTTCCTTCACAAATGATAGCTAAGCGATCCCACATTTCTTTGGCAGTTTTACATTTTAACACTTTTCCCAGATACTCGTTAGGAAGAGTGTGTAAGATGTAATTCTTGGCCAAGCTATCCAAATTATTCTGTCTCATTTCTTCTGAGGTTAGTTCTGACCTTGGTTTCTTGACGAGTGTACCCACGGGTTGATTTGTGTCAAGGGCAGCAGTATTGGGGATCATGGTCACTATCGGACCTTTAGTGATGACGGAGATCATTAAATCGTGAGTGGAACTGAAGATGGCTTCCATCCTTAGTTTCCAATAGTCATAATCTTGAACCTGAAACTTAGGCAACTTGTTAGCGCTGATTTCAAGAGACATGTTTAAACGAGTAGTCTAGTGCTAATCAGTTTTATGATCAAGAAGTATATGAGTCAAGAACAGGGAACAAGAAAACAATATATCAAGAATATTGATCGAGAACACGTAAGCAAATATGATCTTGGACTGAGATTTTCAACCAAGTCTTGAGTTGGTTATCAAGAAACAGCAGTTCGTAAACCACTGCTCTGATACCACTTGTAGGTCCCTAAGTTGAGTTAATATCGAGGGAAGCTAAAGAAAATGTCTAGGGGGGGTGAATAGACTTTTCTAAAATCTTTCGATATATCAGAATTACAATGTGCGGAATACGAAAATAGCAATGAGCCCAATTAAAGATTATACTCAACTTATTTCGAGAACTCTGTTTCAGTGTTTACTCAACTTAACTTGTTCAGTTATGTATGTTTAACAAGTAAACAGTTAATCAATTAACAACAAACAAAAATAGTAAAGTAAATCAAACACGAGATTTATAGTGGTTCGACAACTTGTCTACATCCACTCTCACAAACCTAGTTGTGAAATTCTTATTAACTCGTCCAATGGAGTAATATGTTCTTGTAGCTTTAAGTCCCAAGAAATAAGACTTAGATTTTCTCGATTATATCTCCAGATATATCTTCGATCTTACTAGCTATTTTACAAGTAACTAGCAACTTGAAACAGTAAACGAAAATAAAACTTCTCTTCGTTCAGTAGTAGCCTTCTTCGATCTTCACTTGTCTTGCGTAGCTTCACTTTCTGAACTTCAACCTCTGAGAGAAACTTCGAACAATTCTTCAGTATGTAGCTTCAGTATATGTATTTCCAGTAGTCTTTGAATGATAAACACCTTGAGGTATTTATAGACTTCTAATTTCAAGAACTTAGTTAGTTGTAACCAACTTTTCTTGAAAACTAACTTGTAACTGATTCCACATATCCTTTCATGCGTTTCTTCAGTTAATTAGTTATTCTTTAACTAACTCCTTCAATTTTATCTCCAATACGCGTTTCTGTAACTAACTTCAAGTCTTCTTGTCTTGTTGAGTCGTACCTGTCTTGTGTAGTAGTAGACTCCTTCAGATTACAACATAGAACTAATCTAGTCCTATCAACTAATCCTAACAAGACTATTACATTACATTAAGCTCTTGTTATAAAGTTTAGTCAACAAAAAAAACTTATACAAAGAATCTATCTGTTACATTTAAAATCATGAGCTCTATACAACAATTATTCATAGCTCAATAACAATCTTAACATATACAAATAACAAATATGAAGTACTTATAAATCGTACTTATCTTTCAATAATACTTGTCTTTTAAAAACTAGTACTTGTCTTGTGAATTCTACTGATCTGTACAAGACGACTTCAACTTAACTAGACTAGATCAGTCAATACTTAGAAAATATTCAAGTCTTCTTTTGGCTTATCAAAACTTCATCTTTTATCTTTTATTCATCATTTAGGACTTGTTCTAGGATTCATATCCCAACATAACTTCATAGTTTTCAGTAGGCCAAATATCTATTAAAGTTCACTCTCAGGATTGTTGTCAGACAACCTCCCTGATAGACCAAACAGTTTTGAAAAAGAAAAGAATCTGCATACACAAGTGCATTCCCCCCCCCCATACACTTGTGTCATACTCCATACAGGACCAACACAAACATTTATCAATCATCACCACACATAACTCATTGTGCATGCAAGACATCCATAGGCAACAAGATGACAACAACATAAACAAGATGATTCATTCCAATCATGAACACATTCAAGGAATCAAATTCACAATAAATCATCATCAAATGTGTTTCAATGATCACCATTGCTCACATTACACACATATGAGAGTACGCATTGGTGTCAAATAGAAAATGTAAAAACGAACATACCCCCCCCCCCCCACCAAAACTTTTTCATAGCCAAGCAATTAAAAGTTTGGAAAAATAGTGCTACATTGATATTGACACCAAGCGCTAACCATACAAATCTACACACAAGGGCCACTATCCCCAAAAAAAATCACAACCTCACTACATATTAAGAATAGTTAAGCAATCTATGTCATGCACAAGAATATAAATTCCACTGCCCCCAAACTTAGTAATTGCTATGCAATTCCTAATAATTGGGATGGGCGTACCTCTTACGATTGCTATAGCTACACCTTCTTCCAAGCCTGAGGTTCCATTGACTTCCATTCGTCCATTCGATCCAAGGCTTCTTCACTTAATCATCAAAACTCACAAACACCATCAAGCTAACTAACAAAGCAAATAAAATGAACAAAAATGAAATAAAGCAAGTAAAAATGGGTTTCCTCCCATTTAGCGCTAGGTTTAATGTCCTATGCCGGACGGAACTCTACAAGTTCAAACTTCTCTTTCTTTGAATGGAGCATGATAGTGCTTCACATTGTGCTCATCGGTGATGAACAATTCTTCTTCCTTTCCTTGCAACTCAATGCCTCCTTCAACGTTCACTTTCTTCATGACCAACATGTTGCATTCCTTGAGCTCCAACTACTTGAGAATTTCCACCACTCAAACGTTGCACCATACTACCTCATCTCCAATTTCAAACCATTTTTCATTTTTTCTCTCCTTCACACTCTTTCTTCTTCCCTCTTCATCTCCACTCGACCCAAGCAACTCACCAAATCTCTTCTCATTATCAAACCCCCCCCCCCAGACTTGAGTTTCGCTCAAGTTTGGATGTTTGCTTCCTTTCTTGATCATCTCGTTGATCTTTCAATGGAACTTTTGGCAAGTGCTCTTTCACACAAATGCCGAGTTCTTTGATAGAGTGAAATTATTTCTTTCTTGGGGTACTTTCAAGTGAGCCATACATGGAGAAAATCACTTTCTCTCCATTCACCTCCAACGTCACCTCTCATTTCCTCAAGTTGATATTCGCCCCTCCCGTGGCAAGAAATGGCCTCCCAAGAATCAATGGGATATTTGCATCTTCTTTCATATCAAACACCACAAAGTCGGACGCAATGATGAATTTATCTGTCTTTACCAATACATCATCAATGATCCATTTAGGATGTGTGATGGAACGATCCTCTAATTGAAGAGTAATTGACGTGGACTTTACTTCTCCAAGTCCCAAACACTTGAAGATTGAAAGTGGAATAAAATTGATGTTAGCCCCCAAATCACAAAGAGCTTTCATCATGGGACCATCACCAATTTCACATGGGAGAGTGAAACTACCCGGATCCTTGAGCTTTTTAGGAGGATTTTGTTGAAGAATAGCACTACACTCCTCAGTCAAGTTGATCTTCTCATTATCCACTAGCTTCTTCTTGTTTGCCATTGCATCCTTTAGAAACTTCATGTAATGAGGCATTTTCTCTAAAGCATCCGAAAGTGGAAGATCAATGTGGATTTTCTTGAAGATCTACAAAAACTTCCCAAACTTTTCATCTATCTTTTTCCTCATATATTTTTCCGGATAAGGAAGTGGATCATGAGTAATGGGCACCCCCATTTGTCACATGGTACCTCATTCTTCTTCTTCTTTAAATCTTTGTCAATCCTCCATTTTGGAATTCTTAGAGCATTCTTTCCACTCCCAACTCTTTCTTCCTCATTTCCTTTTTCTTTCTCCTCTTTTTCCTTTTCTTTCTTGTCCACTCACCACCACTTCATTATCTCCAAATTCAATTGACATTGAAGAGCTTCCATATTGTTCACCACTTCCAAGTGTAATAGCATTACAATGCTCACGTGGGTTTACCTCGGCATTAGAAGGAAACTTTCCCTTGTTCAACAATAGGTTCAAGAAACTTGCAATTTACCCCATTTGGCATTCCAGATTCTTCAATTGGATCCCTTGTTGTTGTTGGGTGACATTTATCTCTTCAAATGAATTCAACCTTTTCTCATTACACTCAAACTTCTTTTCCCATATCTCCATTTTTTCATTAAAAGTGCAAGGAGCTCATCCGTGGAAGAATTTCCTTCTCCATTTTGAGGCTTTGCTCCAGGATCAAATTCGGGAGGATATTGCATAGCACTTTTCGGATTGGAGTAGGATAAGTTATCATTCCTCCGAAAATTCGGGTTTTAGGCGGTTTGGTATTGAGTTGAGGGACCCCCTTGCCCTTGTTGACGTTGATGCCCTTGAGAAGATGAAGATTGACCTTGATGAAAAGATGAGGATTGACCTTGATGTCTTTGAAATCGATTTTGAGGAGGAGTTTGGTAAGGGGCTTGATATGGTCGGTCCCCTTGTTGATTCCCTTGGTACGGGGGTCGACCCATATAACTCACCTCTTCCATTTGCATCATTTGAGACTTTTCTTGAATGAATTGTGGTGTACTACCCCTTGATTGACTTTGTTCTAGAGCATTGACCTTCTCAAGCAAGCTAGTCACCATCGTATTCATGTTGTCCACCTCATTCACACTTGCAATTCTATGCCTTGATCCTCGATCGATTCTCATCTTGAAGGTATTGTGGGATATTCCGTCCACAATCTTCTCAATTTCTTCGGTGGACTTTAACCAAATAGACCCACCCGCACAAGCATTCAAGTTATTTTGATCCTTTTCTCTCAAACTACAAAAGAACCAACACGTCGTTTGCTCATGTCGGAAACCATGTTGAGGACATGTGATCAACAAATTTGATAAACCTCTCCTAAGCTTCTTTGATATCTTCATTCACTTCTTGCTTAAATTGGGAAATATTTTGTTTTGCCTCCATGATCTTTGATGGTGGGTAATACTTCAAAAGGAAGCGTTTCTTCAAGTCCTCCCACGTCCTCACTTCTCCGGCCGGAATGATAGATTGCAACCACGCCTTTGCTTTCTCCGACAATGTGAATGGAAGAGTCTCAACTTCTTAGCATCTTTCGACACTCCATTTTGCTTTAGAGTATCGGCGATCTCTAAGAATTGAGCAAGATGATCATTGGGATCTTCCTCAAATCCTTCCTCCATTCTCCACTCAAATTGCTTCTCCCTCAACATCCGGAGTAAAGAAGCATTAATCTCATAGTTATTTTCCTCCACTCATGGCCTTGCCAACCCATCATAGTACTCTCTTGGTTGAGGCTCGAAATAATCCCTCATAGGCCTTCCTTGGTGTGCATGACGAGGCTCTTCTAAATGTGGAGGAGGAGGAGGCATGTACTCATCTTGAATTTAGTGAGGAGGCGTGTACTTATTAAAAGAAACTGAATATTCATCCAAAAATAGTTTAGAAACTAAAATCAAATTCTTTCTAAAACTCGGAACATAAAGAACATCTTTTAAAACTAAAATTATATCACTAAAAGATAGTTGCACATCTTCCACTGCAACATCCGCCACTTTCGTAGCATTGCCCATGGTGATGATCATCTCACTCCCACTAAGGTGTCGGGTTATTGAACCCCTGAAAATCGAAACAAACATGATCAGTGGCTCCCGTATCCACCACCCACGAATGGGAAGAATACACCGCTAAACAAGTTTCAATTACTAGTGCATGAGAATTAACTTGCTTACCAGCCTTCTTGGGCTTCGTACAGACTGACTTCCAATGTCCTTTTGGACCGCAACTAAAGAACTTTCCCTTAGTGGACTTTTTCCCCTCAATTGGTATCTTTTCCTTGCTATTAGTTTGTTTCTGGCCATTTGCCTTCTTCTTCTTTCCACCTTTCGGTGTAGAATTTGAAGATGGACCGTTTGCCAACATATATAGTCGTATGCTCGTTCCTTGGTCCCATTAACATCTCAGCCGAAACCAAAGCTTGCAAGAGTTGAGCCAACGTATACTCTTGATTATTCATCGTATAGTTTAGTTGGAACTACTCAAAACTTTTCGGTAGAGAATGGAGTACGAAATTGATCTGCGTTTCCACATCGAATGCAGCACCAAGAATCTCAAGTTTGTTAAGGAAACCCATCACCTTAAGAACGTGATCCCTCACGGGTGTTCCCTTGACCATTTTCTGCGACAACATATCTCGAATGGTCAATTGTCTAGCCGTACGATTCTGATGAGCAAAAAGTTCCTTAAGGTTCATCATAATAGCTAAAGCGGATTCCATGTTCTGGTGTTGGTGTTGCAACACATCTGACATTGAAGCCAAGATGGTACACCTAACTATTTCATCGGATCTCATCCACTCCTTATGATATTCCTTATCTTCTTAGTTCGTCTCATCCGTAGGGGCATGGGGTTTAGGTTCATCAAGGACCCACTTATGCTGTTGTGCAGTCAAAACTATAAATAAATGTTTTTTCTAATCCACATAATTCTCTCCTTCCAATTTATTTTCTTTAAGTATACTAAACAGTGGGTTAAAAGGAGACGACATGCTGAACTGAGAATAAAATATACAATTTGTAACATTCTATTAACACAAAAATTATCACATAATCTGATCACATGTACTATATCAAAAACCTCAAAAACCGATATAAACATGCATTAGCCAACATCTTAAAACCAATTTAAGTAAGTCACGATGAGTGTGAACGTTTACTCAAATACATTTAAGCAGGTTACAAAAAAAGCAGTTACAAACCTTTAATTCAGAATTAATAGTTGGCTTCAACCTGGTCATATAAAATTGACAGGGACTCCGATGGGGAGTTAATATATCAATTTTATACCTAAGTAATAACCATAATTAAATACATGACTATTATTTCGTTTTGAATAAGTCACTCGATGGGAGGGTCATACCGCCACTAGTAATAATCCACAATCGTCCTTAAAGGAATTTATTCATGTGAACTTATCTTTTGGCCTATCCGATTGGGAGAGGCGCTTGCCAATGCGTAGCCAAAAGACTTCACAAATAAATAAATTATGGAGGCTATTTAATCAATTTATTATCTTAAATAAATTTAATAAAAAAACATACTTAGTAATTTTTTAAACTAGAGGTTTTTCACGAATTCTCATACAAAATTAACAAATAATCATAGCATAATAACAAAACAAAAATTAAACACAAATTAGGTAAACACGTCCAATTATCATGGTTTAATTTTCTCATTTTAAAGAAACGAAAATTCGCACTCCTACGACCGCAACAAAAAAATCACGCCACGTCACGCCCACAACCAGCCTGTGTGGCTTGGTCGTCCGGGTGCGCCTCCGATTCTTTAATCCGTCTAACGGTCTTCGTCTTTGACCCGTTAAAATTTATTTATAAAAAATAAATCTAACATCTAGACTTGTCGATTACAAATTAAATAATCTAATCTACCCGTGGATTTTCTCACGGGAAAAACAAATCTAACCGAATCAAATTAAAAATCACATTCAAACAACATAAATTAAAACATACATTAAAACCATGATAATTGGATACCTGCAAAAGGGATCTAACAATTCTACCATCCAAATATCAATTTAATGTAAATAGATTTAAATTCTGATTTGAATTACAGAGCCCAAGACCTAGGGATGGCAGTATTGACCCGACCCGTGGGTACCCGTCCCGTATTAAGAACGGGTCGGGTCGGTCCCGACCCGTATGTAAACAGATCGGGTCTGGGTTTTATATCAGACCCGCGGAGCCCCGACCCGTATTAATAAATATGTAAGCAGATTTGAAAGTTTTTAGCTTTTCTATACGTATTAATAAATTTAAGGAAAATTGACTAATATATTATTTTCCATAATTTTCACGTCTCTTTACCTCCTTTTGTTTAAGTTTTTAAATATAGATTCCTTAAATTAAGGAATCACAATTGCCACGACTCTTTACCTTTTCTATATGTATTAAATTATTAATAAATTAAGGAATGACAATATATACTATATACTCCCTCCGTCCATTTTCATTGTTCTCACTTTTCTTTTTTGGTTGTCCAATTTTGTTATGTACATTCCCTTTTTGGAAATAATACTATTCACACTACTTTATCTCCACCCTCCAACCATCACTTATTTACTCAAATTGACACTAACTTTATTCATAAACAATCACTTTACCTATAAATGGACCCCACAACATCTCATCATACCCCCAACTTATCTACTTTATACATAAACTAATCAATATTCATTAAAACGCGTGCCCGGAGAAGTGTGCATAATAAAATTGGACGGAGGGAGTATTATATATAGTCATATTTGCACGTCAATCTACCATTCCCAATTTCAATTTTTTTTAAATCAATCAGTTTCTTATTTTTTTGAGTGTGGATTGTGGAGACT
Organism: Galeopsis tetrahit; assembly: GCA_963675135.1. Classification (NCBI taxonomy): domain Eukaryota; kingdom Viridiplantae; phylum Streptophyta; class Magnoliopsida; order Lamiales; family Lamiaceae; genus Galeopsis; species Galeopsis tetrahit. The sequence continues at coordinate 41,777,145 of OY776122.1, forward strand.
GGAGATTCTGAGAAGAGGTGAAAAGTAGATAAGAGTCGTCATTGTCATATCGTCGCCGCCTCGCGTCACGTCTAAGGGTAAATTTTGTATGAATTTTCATATGAATATCCCATCCCATGTTTATATATTTATTTTATATTCTGAAATTTCTTGTATCTGTAATCGGTCGATTATTTCTATTATGTATTGTAATGCTTAGCATATCTAATTATTTATGGACATGAGTTGGACAATAGTATACATATATGTTTCGCAAGTATACCTTTTTGAATATACATGCCTTTTTTCTTAGAATAGCAATAAGTATGTTTCCTGATGTCATTAATTTAAATTTTTTATTTATGTATTGTAATTTTAATTTTAATTTTTCAATTTATTTTACATTCTCCTTTTGCACTATATCATTAACAGTGGTTGCAGATTTATTTTTTCAATTTTTTTTACATTCTCCTGTTGCAGAATTAATATAATGGCTGATAATTGTGATCAAGGAGTTTTTGTGAATTCAAATGTAGAAATATCACTAGTGATTGCATCTCCACCACAGTCTAATATAATGGCACCACCTCCCATTAATCTTCCAGCTGCAAATTTGTCTGACTCTCAAGATGCCACTCTCTTGGGCACCGATGAAAATATTGATACTGACATAAAATCAAAGAAAATGGGTGGGGCAGCTGGAAAAGCCAGATCTAAAGTATGGAATCATTTTGAGAGAATGACGGTTGATGGAATGCTAAAGGCTAAGTGCAACTATTGTGAACGATTATTGTTAGGTGATCTGAGCCAAGGCACTAGTCATTTGAAAAAACACTTTGAAAGATGTCCAAAAAGAAAAATGAAGGACATAAAACAACAACTCTTGCAAGTCAACACAAATAAGGGAAAAACACAACTTTCTCTTTACAATTTTGATCAAGACTCTTCCCGTAAAATACTTGCAAAGATGGTCATCATGCATGAGTACCCTTTGAAAATAGTAGAACATAAAGGGTTTAAGGAGTTTGTTATGTCCTTGAACCCTTGCTTTAAGTTGGTGTCAAGGAACACAATGAAGAACGATTGTTTAAAGTTGTACGATGATTTGAAGGAGGTTGTGATGCACAACTTTGAAAGTTGTGAAAGTCGAATTGCAATCACAACAGACATGTGGACATCTACCTATCAAAAGAAAGGATTTATGGTTGTTACTGCACACTATATTGACAACAAGTGGAAGCTGCAAAGCCAAATCATTAGGTATAAATTTATAATATTGGAGTACTCATGTAATTTTACTAATGAAATTTATATAACTTTAAATTTCATTTGTAGGTTTGTTTATGTTCCATGTCCACATACAAGTGAAAATTTATGTGAAGCTTTGATTGAGTGCTTCTTAGATTGGAACATAGGTCGTAAGTTATCCACAATAACATTGGATAATTGTACGACTAATGATGCAATGATCAGACACTTGTTGGAGAAGCTTAATGTAGATTCTATGTTGATTAAGGGAAGATTACTACACATACGATATTTTGCACATATATTGAACTTGATCGTGAAAGATGGATTGGACATTATTGAAGGGGTGATCGATAAAGTGAGGGATAGCGTTTCATATTGGTCGGGGACACTGAAAAGATGGGAGAAGTTTGAGGATACATCTCGTCAGCTTCGCATACATCTTGGTAAAAAACTCTTACTTGATTGTAAAACTCGATGGAACTCGACTTATTTGATGCTAGAAACAGCTGTGAATTACAAAGAAGTGTTTTCTCGCTTGAAGCACCGTGATTCAAAGTATACTTGTTTGCCTAGTGAAGATGAGTGGAATTTAACCAAAAAAAATTGTGGTAAACTTAAAATATTCTATAATGCAATTGAGGTGTTCTCTGGTACCCAATACCCCACAGCCAATTTGTATTTTCCTAAAATTTGTGAGATCAAGTTTGCATTAAGCCAGTGGTTGATTTGTGGTGTAAAGGTTGTTGAGTCAATGTCTATGAAAATGATGACTTAGTTTGATAAATATTGGTCTAATGTGCATGGCATCATGGGTGTGGCTACTGTGCTTGATCCTAGGTATAAAATGGTTTTGTTAGAGTACTATTTTCGAAAGATTTATGGTACTAACGGTGAGATTGAGGTGGAGAAGATTCTTGAATTGTGTCGTGAGTTGTTTGTACAATATGGGGTGAAGGAGAGATTAGATGGTGATGCAAGTGGCTCAATTGACACTAATGTAGCTGATGACCTCTCACTTTGTGAATTTGACTTGTATGCTTCCACAAGAAAAGGAAAAAAGGTAAGGTCTAAGTTAGATATGTATTTAGATGAAGATGTTCTGCCAAGGACTTCTGATTTTGATGTCTTAGCCTGGTGGAAGTCTAATAAGGGCAAATATCCCGTCAGAGTCCACTTTCAGTGCAATTATTTATACATTAATTTTAGGGTTAATTGCAAAAAAAATATGACCTTTACAGTTTTTATCAATTACAACATATCTTTTTTTTTCTTTGCAATTTGATACACCACCTTTTTAATTTTTGCAATTCAATGCATATGTCAATTTTCTAGCAACAATTAAATCATAATTTGATTGTTAGAGTTGTCGAGGTGCCACATAGATGTCACGAATGATAAATAAATTTTTTTTAAAATATTTTTAACTAAAACAGAATAATAAAAAATCATTTTAAAACTAAAAACAATACTAAATATTTTTAAAAATAAATCATGAACCAATTTAATTATTATCATCCCCTCCAAAAAAAAAAAACTCAAAAGTATAAGATCGCGTCCTCCAAATCACAGTCCACAAAAATAATGTGATATTTTTTATATTGTTTTTATTTAAAAACGGTTTTAAAATACAAAAAATAAAATAAAATATATATAAAAAATATTTTATTGATCAATCAGGACATTTACGTTGGCATTTGTGTAGAACCTTAATACGACTTCGGTATATATATCATTCATGTGTTGTCGAAAAATAAACACATGCATCAAATTGCAAAACTTAAAAAGGTGGTGTATCGAATTGCAAAGAAAAAAAGAATATGTTGTAATTGATAAATACTATAAAGGTCGTAATTTTTTTTGCAATTAACCCTTAATTTTAATGTATAAATAATTTAATATGAGACAGCTCTTTACGATTCTGATGATGAGAGGATCGAGATCGTGGTATGTTAGTTAGTTTTTTTTAGTTATTTCATTCTTAATATGTTTGTGGAGTATTATTTAAAATATTTTAATTTTCTTTTATTATTGTAGGAGTAACTCTCGAAAGATTATTGGTTGTTGGATAAGTAGCTGAGACTTCTTCAATGCAAATTTAAAGTTCATTTTTATTAGTTCGATTATTGTCTTTAAAAAAATTTATTAAGTTACGGTTATGTTTTAATTTCAATGTTTTTTAGACTTTTCTTTACTCAATTGTGGATTGAATGTTGGATTATATTTAATTAAATGTTGTCATGTTGGTTTAATATTAATTGAAGTGTTAGTTTACTCAGTTAGTAGTTATTATTGTATATATTATATTATTGTGTTAATTTTAATTATATTCTTTACTCAAAACGGGGCGGGTCTGGGGCATATTATTCTTGAACGGGCCAGGTCCGGGTAATCAACTATCCGGCCCCAACCTGGCCCATTGCCATCCCTACCAAAACCTTGGCTCTGATACCATCCGTTGGAAATTATCCTAATGCCTAATAATAAGGATCATCATGCTTCCGCTGTACTACTTAAGATTCCTATGAGTATCTATTTGGGACGTAATTTAAATATGAATTATCATAAATCTAATTTCATAATTTAAATAAATTAAATCAACTAATTCATGTAATTAATGTACGGTAAATAATTAAATCCCTAAACATGTGGAATTAAGGGATTACGTCTTTACCTTTTGTCACACCCCAATTTTCATAAAATTAGATTTTGCAAAAAATAACTAACTAAATAATACAAAAGGCATGAACTAAAAAAAATATAGTTAAAGAGATAGAATTTTTCAAACTTATTTAACAATAAAATTACTTAAATAGTTGTGGAAGACTCAATAAATAAACAGCTCTCAAAAGAAATCTGAATTATCCACTTAATCAAGTTTCAATATCTCATAAAAAACATAATAAATAAATGAATTAGTCATAATCTCTTTTACTAAATGATGAACAATACTAATTCGTCATCCACCGCTCCTCCTCGCCATCAGCTCATTATCCTGAAATGTTAAATATTGGGGTGAGTATGCAAGCACACTCGGTGGAGTCAAGTTATTCCAAACTAAATACTGAAATAAACAGTTAAGTCATCAACGTAAAACAAATAGCATTTGCATATATACTTTGTCACTTTAAACTAATCAATATACTTTGCATTGAACACATATACTTTTCCAACATTAAAGTAAACACATATACTTTGCCCATATATACTTTGCCAATGTTAAAGTAAACACATGTACTTTGCCCATATATACTTTGCCAATATTAAAGTAATCACATATACCTTGCCAACATTTAACTAAACACATATACTTTGCCCATATATACTTTACCAACATTAAAGTAAGCACATATACTTTGCCCATATATACTTTGCCATTGAGCACACAGCGGGTTGAACCCGAGGACCCGTCGATCCTGGACCCTCGTCAGGATCCCTGGTTATTAGAAACTTTGCCAATCGAATTGCATGCGCACATTAACTTTGCCAATTGAATCGCATGCACACATTAACTTTGTCAATCGAATCACATGCACACATTAACTTTGATAATTGAATAGCATGCACACATTTAATTCATGTAGCAATAACTCAAACAATTTATTTAAAGCATTTAATAAAGAATAATCAATGCGTCTCTACTAACCACTGTAGAGTGTGAACTCCACCTGAAATTAATGTCGTGGATACAATGGATGCAATAGTGCAATGACATACTTCTCACAATTGTCGTCGTCGATCTCAACCTTAAATTAAATATATTAAAAACTAAATCACATCACTCAACTAAATTTATTGAAATGTCTAAATAAATAATTAAATATTTAGAATATTATTATTAGATATATTACTAATGATTTGTAGATATTATACAAATACATAAATATACTGAACCAACACGTGAGGAATAAACTCAGATTTTTCTATGAAAAATATATTCTTGATTATCAGAATTAATAGTAAACATTTTTGTCCATCTTGAAATTAAAAGGTTTTGAATAAAAACGTTGGCTTATAATTGTAAATAATGCGACTTGAAAATTAAATAAGCAATATTAATTAGTATTGAGTTATTAAACTAAATTACTCCATTTTCGAAATTCTTTGACAGCAGAAAGAAGTTTGAGTCTCAAAGTCATTTATTTATTTCTAAAACAACTAAATTAACAAATTACTCTATAAATAATACTCCCTCCGTCCCATACTTGAAGCCACATTTTACCATTTTGAGCGTCCCATACTTGAAGCCACATTACCTAAAATAGTAAAAGCACTTTTAAACACTCCCCTTAAAACATCACAATATTACAACAAATGCCACTACTTTATTACACTAAAAAGTAACTTTATTACTCCCTCCGTCCCGGTATAAGTTTCCCCTTTCTTTTGGTTGTTTTGATTAAGAAATATGATTAAATAATAGATGTAGTACAAGTGATGTGATGATGAGAGAGAAAATAATAGATGAGTGTGAGATGAAGTATGATAAAATAATAGATAAAGTGTAAGTGATGTGATTGGGAGAGAGAAAATCATATGCTAAAAATGGAAAAATATGAAATGAGAAACTTATTGTGATATCCATAAAAGGAAAGTGGGAAACTTATAGGGGGACGGAGAGAGTACTATTTATAAAGTTGAAAAGTCTTTATTACCCCCACTTTATCTTACACAATACTAATAAACAACTCATCTATTAAAATCCGTGCCAATTTGGTTTGTGGCTTCAACTTTGGGACGGAGGGAGTAAAAGGCATCATAAGTAAAATTGAAAGGCTTTGAAAAGTGACTTACACTATATCTTGGTTAAACTTTTAGTAAAAAGAACCGTGAAGAAACATCTCTGGTTACCGCAAGCCTTGTTTTGGATTTTGGAGAGAAAAGATTTATGTGATCTCATTTTTGAAAGAATAACGGTGTAAAATAGGGAGGAGAATTAAGATAAAATTAATTGAGAAGAATCTGTTTTCCACGTTGAAAAGTTATCTCCAAATTTAAAATTGAGTATCGAAAAACTTGGGAAAAGGGTTTGACAAATTCAAACGTCTTGATTCATTATTCAAGTTAAATATCTTAATAACAATAATAATATTAATAATAATAATAATAAATTGATTGTATATATATATAATATCATATATTTCAACTAAATCAATAATATCTCCAATAATATACACATATATTATTATATTTTATTTATATCAAACAAAACAATATCTTATAATATATGGTAAAATTCAGGGGTGTTACACCTTTAAATCGGAGAGATACCGTTGAGAAGAATAACAACTTCAACTCAATTGTCTTCTCAAGTATTCCCTAAGTCTTAGCACGTTGATCCCGTGGGAGATCTCACGAACTATTAACTCTCAAGGAATAATTAATTTTCTCTTGTTGCACACACTTTAATTTCGAAAATTACAGATCTCTCTTTTATGTATTGTAGAGAGGACCGATCTTTTCAACTCTTAAATTAATAGTGGCAGTTTTCCTATTTTTATAGGAGAGAGAATAGTTAATTTATTTATTAGACAATATTGGAGATCTAGAAATATTTTATGGGTTAGTCTTATGTGAAATATTGCATATATGCATTTCAGTCATTCACACTCACATTCTTTATAAATACACCCACTGACAGCTCAACCCACATTTTTTATAAATACACCCACTGGCAATTCAATTCACACCCATATTTTTTATAAATACACCCACTAGCTGAAATTGTACTTAGTCGTCTTCTCCGAGCAGTTTTCGACCACCAGAGGTCGCGGGCGAAAGCTGCAATTTACGACGGACTTAATCTTTAAATATTTTATATTTCTTTAAATATTCTTTAATAATTATTATGGATCAAGGTTATTTTATATTACTACATGCAATAATATATGTTACTATATGTTATAATGTGAGTTACTTAATCAATAAAAATAAAAAATACTACATAAAAGAATCGGTATTACTATATAAAAAATTATATGTTACTACATACTACAATTTGAATTACTATATTAAATATGCGTTTGTTACTATATGTAACTTTATCAAATGATTTGCATTACAACATGGTTATTGTGTTTACTACATGCGATAATATATGTTACTACGTATTATAATGTGAGTTACTACATTAACAAAAATACTAGAAAAAAACGTGTTACTAAATTAAAAAAAAAAAATTGCATTATTATATAAAATAGTTTGTGTTATTACTACATAAAATAATGTGGGTTACTACATATTACAATTTGAATTACTACATTTAATATCCCGCGTTCGGCAATAAAATAAAATAAAAAATCACAGAAATTGATAAAATAAACGGGTTAAAATTTTTGGTCAAAATTAGAACACAAGCGACCAGTTGACAAATAAATTAAAAATTAACCCAAATGAATTAATGGAGGCCCAATAATATATATTTTCAGCCCATTGACTTAATTAGTCAATATTTTCAGCCCAATTGACTTAATTGGTCAATATTGCATATATAAGTTTTTGTGATATTTTATTCTCCAAGAGATATTATATTATTTCCATATTTTTCTCCATAATATTCTCTCCCCAAAATAAGCGCTACTTTCCTCTCTTTCTTGATCTTTTTAATTACCTTAGTTAATGGACTTTTATTGGGCTACTTGAGGGGCCTTTAAAAGAATTAGAATTGGACCTCCCAATGGGCCCAAAAATCAAATATTGAGCCACAATATTTTTCCAGTCCATTAATATTAATTCATTCCACTATAGAATTAATATTGCACTATCCATCACAACTCATATTACGAAATATGGCTCCCTGTTATTATTTCCCGTGTTTAAGATTTAATGTCCATTAATTAATTTAAGCTACTGAATGCTTTAATTAATATCTTTTATTCCTCGGAGTAAGGACAGCTCAACATTATTATCATATCGGAAATAAATTACACTGATCAGACCTGATATGATAAACCTTCTGAGCCTACCAAGGGGACATAATCAACTTGACACTCCAAGACACGATTCTCTGTATTAATTTTGGCAATATGTCCTATAATTAATAATATTGCCCAAAATACAAAGTATTGAATCACATTGATTCTTTACCCATAATAAATCAAAACAATACTTCTCAACTACAGGCAATTCCATTTAAGTGACAGAGATTAAGAAATCAACAACCACTGAAGTCTAATTCTTCATTCCTTAAGTCAGTCTAGAAGAATTATCTCTCTGTAGGTCCTATTTAGCACATCATAATGCACTAGTGTAATCTCTTGGTCAAGATAAACCAATCTGAGTCTTACACCTCAACTTCTACCAATGGATTGTTCAATTCCATCTAAGTTGTGAATCAATTGTACTTATATACAAGGAACTGACAATGCGATCTTTTGTGATCTTCACACACCACATTGTCTACAATGTAAAGTACATCTGAACGTTTATGCAATAAATAATTATCATTCATTATATTTAAAGCAACTAGTGACAAAATTTTATTCTCATTAATAAGTGCAAAAATCAGTTAGTATACATAAGTAGCACTAAAAGCATACTTGTCAGTATAACCCTAACAATGATCCCCCTCGTTCTTTGAGACGCATCTCAAGTATGGATAGGTGAATAACTTATTTTACACTCGTCCACCTATAAGACAATATCTCAATCTCATTAGTTTTACATTTCTGAAATTTCCAAGAGCTGGCTTAGCTCTCAATGCTTCTAGGATTTCTCTTCTTCAATCCTCTTCAAGGTTCAGGTCTAGTGACTAGGGTTGTAAACGAATCAAATAATTTTAGTCGATTCGGTATTCGTATTCGAATTTTGATATTCGTATTCGAATTTTGATATTCGTATTCGAAATTTTATGATTCGAATTCGAATTCAAATACATTTTTTGATTTGATTAATAAACGAATACAAATACAAATTCATGATATTCGATTTGATATTCGTAAGTATTCGATTAAATATATATTATATATATATATATAAGTTATATATTAAATTATAAATATAATGTACTCCCTCCGTCCCGGAGGAACTTGCACCCTTTGACCGGCACACATTTTAAGAAATGTGTAAGAAAAGGTGTAATGATTGATGCTTTGAGGGGTAGTTTTGTAAAATTTTATGAATAAAGTAAAGTAAAAAGTAGATTGAGTGAGGAAAAGTAATGGCATATGGGTAAATATGAGTATATTTCAAGGGTGAGGGTTGTGAAGATATTTCCTTTTATGGAGTGTGCAAATTGGTATGGGACATCCATATATGGAAAGTGTGCAAATTCCTGTGAGACGGAGGGAGTATTTATTTATTTGCAAGTCAAAAAAAGTAAGAAGACTCAAAACCCTAATGTTTTCTCCCAGTACACAATCCACGATTCCACAATTCCACCTACCACCGCCCACTCTCTCATTTCCTCCCTATTTCGCCGCCACATACTAATTCTAAGAGTCTCTATTTCGTCGTCTCTATCCTCGCTGTTTTCGCCGTCCCCTTCCTCTCTGTTTCACTGTCCCCATCCTCGTTGTTTTCGCCGCCCCCTTCTTCTCTGTTTCGCCGCCCCCCATCCTCGTTGTTTCACCGCGCCCCCGTCCTGTAGCGTGGAGTCAATAGTCGACATACGTAGTGTGAAGTCGAGAATCGAGAGTGGGTACAACAACAATGCTTTAAATAGAATACTTTTAATTCGAATTGAATAGTGTCGAATCGAATTTGAATAGAAAACTCAAAAAATATTGTTTAAATATTCTCTAAAAAAAAATGATGAATCGAATACTCGAATCGAATCGAATACTATCGAAAAATCATTTTAATCAAATATCGAATCGAATTTATTATTCAAAAAATAAACGAATACGAATACGAATATTCGAATACTTTAACGAATCGAATCGAATACAGTGGTATTCACTTCGATTCAATTCGTTTACACCCCTACTAGTGACCTCCAATCTTCAATTTTTGGACATCCAACACCCATCGAGGTTTCAGAGAGGTTCTCTTCAAGATTCTGGTCTCGTGACCTTCAATCTTCAATTTTTGGACATTCAGCACCCATCGAGGTTTCAGAGAGGTCCTCTTCAAGGTTCAGGTCTCGTAACCTTCAATCTTCAATTTTTGGACATCCAACACCCGTTAGGGACGTGGAGAGGTCCTCGTGCAAAATTCGTGGCTTCTGGGCAATCAAGCTTTTCTTGTGAAACTTTATCATGTTTTATCAATTCAATCATGGTTATCACAACCTAAAACCTTTTATCAAAATGCTCAAAATACTTAGCTATGTTGTTAAAAGTCTAAAACTTCAATTTCTCAGCAAACTGGATCTCCAACCCCTGAGGGTCAATCAACATAATACCATAATCATCTAGATCGTGCTCCATTACTGGGGCTGAGGTGGTTGGCCCTCAATATCAGCTCGAGGTGCTCTCCTCTTGTTCTCAGGCTTCTTTTCAGGTTCTTTTCTGGACCTCTCGAGTGTTTTAGCATTCAACACCTGGATAAGTATTTAAGGATCAACTTGGATCTCGAGTAGGGTGAGGGAATTCTATTTTCCCACTACTCATGGTTCTATGAAGAAACTAAATCCGCCACATCTGAGCTTATTCAGGTGTTCTCTCTCAACCTAGATAAGCTCAATCTTTGATACTCAATAACCAAGCTTGCCCAAAAGCTTTCGAGGATCTGGACAAGCTTAATCTGAAATCATATTGGTGGTACCGATGTACTTGTTATTTGGGGGTTAGCCTCAATAGCAGGTTGAGTATCATAATCTAGCCACTCGTCTGGTTCTCTATAGTTCTATGCTCTTTCGAGCTCCTCCAGGACTTGGACCTCTAGGTCCTGGCCAATTGGTGTCCTTATCTCTAGTGGGTCTCGAGGTCCTAGATACTCACTCCATATCTCATAATCTGAATTCTGGACCTCGGGGTCCTGGATACTCGCCTCACATCTTTTGATCTGAATCCTGGACCTCGGGGTCCTGGATACTCGCTTCATATCTTCTACATCATTATTCTTATATTCGGATTAAGCCTAGAGAGCTTCTAGAGAAACTTTCATATTATGCTCAGACCCAGCCTCTGAACAGATATGCAAACCTCATAGTCTAATCACACATCAATTCATGAATCATGCCTGCAAAGGTTTGATGGGTCCCGATTTTACTAAATATCAGACGAGTATTCTTGAAAGATCAGGTGACTTGATATCAGTTGATAGAATTTAAGTGTAGAAAACAAAAACTAACTCTTCTAACAGGTGACTTGGTAAGCTGATTTGTTAGGAGTCTAGAACTAACTAGTCTGCTAATTGTATCAGTTGTTAGTGAAGCGTGTGCGGAATTGTAATGTGCCCATTTTGAAGGATTATACTCGTCTACTTTATGTCAGCTGATATAGATGACTTCTTAAAACTGACCGAACTCTTGACTACGACCTCAGATTTTTCTCCATAATACCATTTTGAACTCAGAACGACGAGGCCGTAAAGAGTCATTGCTTTGCCATGATTAACGAGTAAATAAGAGTGTATCAGCTGATTTGATATCAGTTGATACAAAAAAGTTCTTTAAAAATATGTTATGTAATATGAAATCATGCATGCTAAAGCAATAAATAACACAATTATTTATAGTGGTTCGGACCTCAATGTCCTACATCCACTCTTACGATCTCAATCATGATATTATCCCAATGCTCCTTTTAACGTCCCAATGGGAAGACGTCTTGCTAACTTTATAGTCCCAAGAGAAGACTTTTGATCAAGATACACTCGCCCTGGTTTATACGTATCTACTTGTTGGGGAGGGAACAAGTACCCTTTACAGTGATGACTTTGTTGTACCTAGTGTGAGAAACTTGACCTGTCTTCTAAAGGTTTAGGATAGAAGGAGGATTCGAGAAAGACTAAGTATGAGAATTTCCCTTACAATCTGATTTACCCTTGAGCTAGGATTGGGAAATTCTCTTCTAAGCTTTGGATATATATGTGGCTATGCAGGCTTAGATATCATGAGTTCACTTACTGGGGGTGTGGGTATGGATGCTTGCTTGATGTCTTCTATTTTGATGTTCTTGAGCTCTTCTGATTTTCTGGACTTAAACATTTTGCTCAGCCTTTTGCATCACCCTCACTCATACATGAGATATGAAATGAACTCATATTTATAGTGTGGATTTGAATGTTACCGTTGGATGATTGACATTCAAACCCACAATTTCGGGAATCACAATCTCTAAATTAGAAGCTATTAGTTATTACCGTTGCCTAGTAATAATTAATGCTTCATTGACTTTTCCATTCTTGAGTCTTGTGCCTTGTCCGAATCTAGGTGTCTGTTGTCATCTCCCAATTGATCCACGTCAGCTCTGATTTTGTCTTCTCTATTCATATAACAGAAGACTCTGTCTTAGCTGATTGACTCTGCTGATCTTGGGTCTTGTTCTTCTAATCTTGGCTTTTGGCTTCTAATCGTTTCCCCAGTTGTGTAGATTTTGTCTAGTTAGTCAGGCAGACTTAGTCTCAGCTGTGTTTGGCTTACTCAACTGATAAGAGCTCAGCTGATCATCAGATGAGTACTTACTCCTCTGATTCTTCTCTTCTCGATTCTGGTCTTCTCTTCTCTTCTGAGCTTGTGCGCGATTCTCTACTATATCAGCTGACATCCAACTCAGCTGATATTGACCAAAATCTATCTATTACAAGATGAATGATGAAGTTGTCTATACAATACAACTTATCCTATTACAAACAGATTTGGTTTACCAATACAAAACTTATGGATATAAATATCCCAACAAGGTTCACCAAAAAAGGTCCTCCAACACAGGTTCTCAAGTGCTCATGTAAAAATCTTAAACATCAATCATATAATTCAAATATGAAACAATCAGAAAATATAGATCAAGTGTCTCTATGAGCTCAAGGGAATTCGTTAATAGAATAATAATATCAACAATTCGTCAAAATAATAATCCTTGCAAAATCAAAATAAGAATTATCATTCCTTACGCTCACGTCCTCGCGAGCTCCAAAATCCGAATCAATCAAAATAAGGACCTCACGCAGTCACGCCTTAACTCTATTTTTCCACAGGCGGCGTTAGTTGATGCGTCGGGTTTGAATGCTCAATAATGTACCAAAATGCCCTTGGGTCACCGGCGATAAACAACTTGTTGCGGGGCTGTCACGTAGCTCCATAAAACCTGCAAAACACGTCGGAGGGATCTCCGGCGCGAGGACTCTGACGCTCAAATTAGAAAACCGATGATTACCGAAGAAAAGGTGTTCGTAGAACAATCAACCGGAGGTGAAACCGTTCTCCACAATTCAATATGATGTACACGCAGGTGTAATGTGTGCTCTTGTGTAAATAACACGTAAAAAATGTATGGAAGGGATGCATGCAGTATTTATAGAGGTACCTTGGGGGAAGGGATAACCATCTCCCCCTATCTCTCCATTAAACCACTCATCCCGAAATTCTAGGGAGCTGACGAAGTCTCCCTCAAATCTGGTTCATATGGCCCAGTCAAACACTTATTCTCATCAAGGACTTATCATATGATCCTCTCAACCGATCATTTAGCCCCGATAATTCAGGGGCAAGTTAAGGATTCATCCTGGGCCCTAGTTTGGTCAGCCCTTCACGGTTGGGCTTCGGCCCGGTTCTCAATAAACCTGTATAAGTGAGGACCTGGGCCTCTTGTTAGGTTTTGGGCCTCGAGGCCCATGGAAGGACCCAGGCCACATAATCTGGCCCACGACCAGGGTATCAACTAACATGGGTCCTACTTATCACAGTATGGGTCTTAATCATATAATTTAAACATAATTAAAGGAATAAATAGACGAATAACATGTAATAATATTACCCGTATATTCCATATATAATTAAACCTACAGACTAACCATGCAAGTGCGTTAGGCTGGTGAGCTAGCTCATTTAATCTGCGAGCTATTTGATGTTTTTTTCTCTATCTGAAGATTTTTTCCAAAAATCGATACAATTAAACTTCCTCATTCTCCATGAGGTAATTTGCATCCGCATTGATATTCTAAGGCTCCATTTGGATGGAGGGATTTATATCTATGGATTTTAAATCCACCATCAAAATCCACTCCACTTGTTTGGATTATGAATAGATTTCAAATACTTAGATTTTTGTCCACACATTTTTTAGTTAAAATTGAGAGGATTTCAAATCCTCACTAAAACCATGTCATTTGAAATTCATGTGTTTTTAACTCCTTTCATTTGAAATGTCTACTCAAATCAAATCCCCCCGTCCAAACACAAAATCTAAGGTTGTGTTTGGATGGAGGGATTTGATTTGAGGAGATATTTCAAATGGAAGGTTTTGAAAATAGATGGATTTCAAATGACATGGTTTTAGTGAGGATTTAAAATCCTCACAATTTTAACTAAAAAAATATGCTAAAGATTTTAAATCCATTCGTTTGCTTTTTAATCCAAACAAGTGGAGTGAATTTGAATGGAGAATTTGAAATCCATTGATCAAATCCCTCCATCCAAATGGAGCCTAAGTTCACATGGTATAAATTTCTTCCATGGGTTTGAATTGAAGGGATATTGTATACTTTTGATAGTACAAATAAAAAAAACGAGCACAGTTTTGATGGACAGAGGGAGTACTACTTTCTTCTTTCCTTTTTCTCCATAAATTTCTTTTTTCATTTTGTATGAAGATTAAGGAATAGCATCAAATGTGTAGTGAGTATTAGATGGGGATATAAGAAAAAGTAAAAAAAGGTTGAAAAATACTCCCTCCGTCTGCCTATAAGTTTTTCATTTTACCATTTTGGTCTGTCCGCCTATAAGCTTCTCATACATTTTTTGGTAAGTACTTTTTCTTACACTTCACTTTATATCTTACTTTTTCTCTCTATCTCTCTCCTCTCTCAATCACATCACGTGTACTATATCTATTATTTAATCACTTTTCTTAATCTCTGTGCCAAAAAGTAACGTAAAACTTATAGGCGGACGGAGGGAGTAATATATAAAAAATGATAGAAATGAGAATACTTAAGAAGCAATAGTAACTTTTGTCATTTAAAAATTAAGAAACTTATGGTGAGACTTCAAAATTAGGTAAATGGAAAGCCTATAACACAAAGTGAATAGTCATGTAAGAAGTCAAATGAAAGAAAAATATTTTGAGTGTAGTAGAAGCATAAAAGATATTTAGTAAAATGTGAGGTAAAAATAGGCACAAAGTGCGGATCTTCTCGGGGGCTACAGCCCACCCTGATTTTATATACTCCATATATTTAAAAAAAAAAAACATTGCAATCTAACCGATTCAAACAACCACTTCCACATAAATAGGCGAGATATTTACCACTAATTCATTTTTTTTATTAAATTAATTTTAAAAATGCTTATTTAAAATCTTTACCTAATTTAAAAATTCAATTAAATAACAAACTCTAAACTAAATCCCTCGATTTCAAACCTCTAAAATTGATTTACATAGATTTTCATAAACTCAAATATTGATGCGAAGAGTTTTTTTTAATGTAAAGTATTTTTTTAAAATTAATATTATATATATATATATTATATAAAATATTTTACCAATAAATATATATATATATAAAAAGTATTTCACCAATAAAATATATATATATATATACTATATAAAATTTATATATTAATTCGGGCGGGTCGGATACCCGCGGGTCGGGCATAAGACCCAAACCCGACACATACTCAATACGGGGCGAATCTGACCTGACCCAAAGCTCGCGGGTGAGGTGGGTACCCACGGGTCGTATCAATATTGTCATTCCTAATTTTGATATTTCGTCTTCAGAGTTTTTTTGAGAGAATTCGTTGAAAATCTCTGATTTTTTGAAAAGATTTTGGATAGTGAAATTTATTTATATTTTTTTAGGAGAATCCAACAAAATCCATAAATTGTTGAATACCTAAAGATTTTTAAAGACTTTTTAAAATTCATATTGAATACCTCAAAATTTTTAAAGACTTTTGAAAATTCGAATTGAATACCCCCTGACTTTGAAAGTCCAAAAAAATCTTACAGAATCCACAACCAATACACCCCCTAAGGGCATGTTTGTTTTGGGATAGGAAATCCAGATTTGGGATTTCGAAACTCCATCCCCGTTACAGTTTGGGATTTTGATTCAGGATTTCAAAATCCCACCCTATAACACTATAAAAGTCAACTCTATAGATACCTATAAACCCTATATAAATACCTATAATCCTATACTATAAAGTTAAATCTTACCCTATAAAAATCTCAAAACAAACACAAAACATAAAAAACATTAGGATTTTGAAATCCACTAGATTTTGAAATCCGAATTTCAAAATCCTCAAAATCCCAAAACAAACATGCCCTAAATGAATGGATTTCAAATACTCACCATCTTTTTTTTAGTTAAAATTGAAAGAATTTTAAATTCTACTAAAATCATGTCATTTGAAATTTATCTATTTTTTAATTTTTTTTTTGTTTAAAATATCTCTCAAATCAAATCCCCTAATTCAAACACAACCTCAGGTTGTTTTATGATGATTTCTATCAGATAAAGGGTGCCCTTGAGCACAAAAATGAGTGACAATTTGTCATTTCGACTCTAATACAAGGGTCAAGCACACCTCCAACCTCTTACCTAGGAATATTATCATTTAATCACCTTAATATCCTAAATTTACTCACAATATATCCATCCAGAGTTGAAGAGAGACAATTCCATTTAGTATACTGTTGGTCCTGAAAGGAGTATATGACAAGTGTATGGGGGGGGGGGAATACACTTGTATGCAATTCTTTTGCTAATTTGATCAAACCAGAGTTTCAGCAAGGTTGTCTTGGACAACTCTGCTGAAGAAGATTAACTCTTCTAAGATAATCAAACTACTAAGTACTATTGAGTACTTAGTTGAATAACTATCTAGGGGAGTTATATGTGCGGAATAGTGGTTGGCCCTTTAAGTTTAGACTCCTTTAATTTCTGAAATCACTTAGTCAATGCAACACAGTCCAGTTTTCAGGGAACTTGTCCAAATAAGTTTTTGCACAGTCTTTGAATGTTTATCCTTGAAAGATCAGTTTTGTGTGCAGTGTTGAATGTATGAAAGTACTTGGAATGTAAATCAACACAAGAAGTTATAGTGGTTCAGAGACTCAAGCTCCTACATCCACTTTCCCTGATTTAACAGGATAATTCCTTCACTCTTGAAATTAACTTGTTTTATAGTGCCAAGGTGCACTTGATCAAGAACACCACTCCTTGGTGAATTGATCCCTAGGATGTCTAGAGTCCTAGTACCCTCTTCTCAACTCAGAACTGAACTGTTCTTCTCTCAACAGTCAGCTCCTACCACTTCTACTACTACAACCTTCTCACTTTCACTCTTGAAAGATGTAAGGGTTGAAGTAAGGTTCCAACTAATGAGATATCCTTTACAATGAGGATCAAGGTATAAGGATAGGATATCTCTCTAAGCTTGTGTATGGTTATACAATGAAGTTCAGCTTAGATGAAGTGTATGAAGACTAAGATAGTCTCTTTGAAGGCTTTAAGAGCACTTGTCAACTTGTAGGATAGTTGGATATTCTTGTCAAGGTTGAGGTGCTTTCAAATGGTCTTCACACTTCTGTATTTATAGACAAAATGGAGGATTTGCCCGTTGGAGAGGCAGCCCCAAATTGCTATAAATGTCTTCCTTGAGTTCTTCAAACTGGAAGACAGATTCTTGATAGTGACATGTCCTCATTTGGGTAATAAACGGCTTGTAAGACTTTGTCTTCATTCTGCAGCACTTTTCCCAATGTTTGACTTCTTGTTAGGACTTGGACATGGCTTCTGAAGGTTGATCCAATGATAGGACAACATTCCTTATCATCTGGACAACTCTCCTTATCACTATCAGCAGTTTTGCTTTTCAGCAAGGTTGGCTTGCTCTTCTTCAGATGACTTGGCTCTTTCCCTTTATTTCACTTCAAGGTGATCTTAGCTTGTTTCTTTGGTGATCTTTAGGGTATGGTTGTCTCTTTCTCTTCAGCATAGTTGACCTTCAACCTTTAGAACATCTGTTCTGATTCAATCATGCTGAGACAACTCTTCTGGACAACTCTTCTGATCAGCATATTTGGTCTTTTAGCATCAGAGCACTTTACACATAGAGTTGGCTTCTTTGGACAACTCTCCTGATCAAAAGCCTTTGAGTAGCCTTGTCCTTTTGAGCTAGGTAAGTTTGTTCTTGCATATGGCTAGCTTCTTTGGACAACTCTGCTGATCAGAGTTATTCAGCTTGTCTTTTGGTTTTACCAATCTTGCATATGGACACTTTCTCTGGACAACTCTCCTGATCAGATCATCTTATTGGACTTGTCCTTTTGAGCTTTACAATCTTGTTCTTGCATAAGAACATCTTTTCTGGACAACTCTCCTGATCAGTGCATTTGGTTTTTCATAGAGTGTCCTTGCTCTTAAGTGGTTGTTCCAGAATTTGAGCCTTGAGGGGACTTGATCTTGATCATCTTCAAAGCATAGGTTCCCCCTCAAATTGTGCATCTAATTGTCTAAGAGCTGCCTAACATTTCAGCTTCTCATCTAGCCTTATGCTATGTGTTCTAACATTTTTAGAACACTATCAATTTGACTTAGGCATGTCTCAGGGGGTTTTGGTATTAGATCAAAACATATCTCATTTTATTTCCAACAATTTCCCTCTTTTTGATGATGCCAAAACCTACATTATTTAAGCAAAAGTGACTTGTCTACACCTATTACATGTATCTTCAGAAGACATGACTAAGGTCAATATTCCTGAAAAAATAATGTGTTAGTGTATTCACTGTTTCTGTTGCAAGTAGGTTCAAGATAGGCATAGAGAGATTAGTGTTTCTTGATTCAAAATAAGTTCAACTATCATTCATTCAAAAATCATTACAGGCATGTTGATAGTTGAAATTAACATATCAGAGCATGAATCAATAACACTTAAATACATCAGAGCATTTCATTCTAA
This sequence comes from Galeopsis tetrahit, assembly GCA_963675135.1. Classification (NCBI taxonomy): domain Eukaryota; kingdom Viridiplantae; phylum Streptophyta; class Magnoliopsida; order Lamiales; family Lamiaceae; genus Galeopsis; species Galeopsis tetrahit. Next base: position 41,796,391 of record OY776122.1, read on the forward strand.
CAATTCAAGACATAAAATAAGATATTCAGCATCAGATCACAAAGCTTGTATCAGAGCAATCCATAACAGATCAGAGCAACCAGATTAGCACACCATATCAGCACTCTTGACCATATTTTAGCATAGTTGATCAATCAAGAAAGGTCAGAAGACTTAGCCATTTCAAAGATCATCCTCAGGGGGTGGCAGCATTCCATACTGTGCCCACACTCTTCTTTTCAATGCCATGGCTTCTTGGTTGGTTCCCTTAGGTCCAAGAACCATCTTGTTTAGCTTAAGGATCTCAGTGAATTCTCTCAGAATTCTTGCTTGATCAATCCATCCTTCAAGCTTTGGAGGCATGTATATGATTGGCTTGGGAGCTGTGAGTTCAAATCTTGCAATGTCAGCAGCTGCAAGAAGTTGTTGATACAACTCTCTGTAGTATTCTAGCATGAACTCAGTGAAGGCAGAGTCTGCATCTCCTCCATTCCATCTGTCAATGACATAATAGTCATAGACAAACTCCCTTTTGGCTTCTTCCCAAGTGTGGATATTTGGTGTCCATTGGGATTAGAAGCTGAGGCTTCATCTTGCTGTAAGCTGCTCTTCTCCTTCTTGGTTTCTGAAAGTTTGCTCTCCTTTCATCTCTTGCTCTGTTGGCTTCTTCCATCAGATCCATTTTCTCATGGGCCCTCATCATGGCCAGTTTCTGTTGTGTTTCAGGGTCTTTGCCATACCCTTCATGAAACAGCTTTGATGGATCATGGGCTAGAACAGTTGTCTTCTTCTTAGGTTCAGGTCCAAATCCTTCAGCATATATTTCTTCAATGTCTTCAGTGGACTTGGTACTTTCAGCAGTTTTGCCAGATTCAGAAGATTTGTCCTTTTCAGCAGCTTTGAGCTCTTCAGCAGTTTTGGCTTTCTTTGATGTAGGCTCATCTTCATCAATTCTGAATTCAGGTGGAAGATCAAGGCTGCTAGGAAAGTCAGTGAATTTCTCAATTTGTCTCTTCTTTCCTTGGGCCTTCTTGATCTTTCCTCTGGTTTGGACACCTTCAGCATCTTTGTCCAAACCTGACACTTCACCACCTGGTCTTTGTTGTAGCCTTACTCTTTCCTCTTGAGCTGAGGCCATTGAGTTTTTCAATGCCAATGCTAACTGCTCCTCTTCATCCAAATCTTCCAAGTTCAGCATTTCTGGCTCTTTTCCCTTTCCTTCAGGGACTTTGTCCTTCCCTTTCACTGGACTCCCAATTACTAAGGCACCTTTTGCCCTTGCTCTTTCCCTTTCCCCCTTTTTGGCAGCATCAAAACACTGGGGCTTGAGGTCACTCATTGTTGAGGCCATCAGGGATTGGGCCTGGTTTAGGGACTTCATCTCTTCCAACAAATACACATTTTCATCATGTATATCTTGCATTTTATCATTGCTCAAGCTAAGAAAAGCTAGAACAGGCTTCATTTTTTGTTGGACAACCTCCTCCAAGGTTGCTTTGAGAGATGCATCCAATTTAGCTTTCAGAAGCTCAGTGAGGTTGGCCACTGCACCTTCAGCAATGTTGGCCAGCACATCTTGGGAAAATTTTTCTAAGGCAGCTTTGACCATAGCTAGCCTTTGCTCTTCAGCTCTTCTCTTTTGCAGTGCAGTCTTCTTTCCAATAGCTTGTTTGACAGTTAGCCTGAGAGCTTTGACATTAGCATTGTGATTGTCTCTCAGCAGCTTTTGTTCTTTCTTGACCTCCTCTGAGATGGCTTCCATGGTTGATTTGGCATTTTGAACTTCAGTGGAGATGGTTTGGAGACCAGATTCCACACCACTGATTCTTGCCTCAAGGGTTGGTAGCACAACATCTTCAGAGCCAGTGAGCCTCATTTCTACAGATGCTAGAGTCCTTCCTTGCTCATTCAATGCTCCTGAAGTTTCAGCATGAGCAGATTGGACTTGATGAGCCAAGGAGTCCAACTTCTCTGATTGCATTCCAAGTAAGGCCTGAGATGAGCCTGTGTCTACTTGGATAGGTGCATCTGTTAAGAACTCATCTGCAAAAATTTGATCAAGAGAAATTCCTGCAACATCAGACAAGTCAAACAAGTTAGGAAATAAGCACTCATCACCCTCAATTTCTTTTACATAAGACTCTGATACATCAGCAGTCTTCTTCTCATTTTCAACTTGTTCTTTTCTCCCTTCTTTTATAATGTTCTCACTCAAGGAATCAGGCCTCCTCTCATCAAGGGATTCTTGAAGTTCAGATTTGACTTCAAGAATAACCTGTCCTTCCTCACTTATTCCACCCTCATATGGTGGTACACTCACTATCTTAGTGATGACTACCTCCCTTTCATCCTCAACTCCCTCTGATTTTTCAGCTATTCTCTCCTTTTCAACTCCTTCTCCTAAACCTGCAGCATCTTCACCCTCAACAGGGTTCAAAGATGGCAGTTGTGAGGAGATCACAGTGCTTATATCAGCAGCCACTGAGTCATCCTGAATGATTAAGGGTTGATCAGTGTCCAACTCTTCTGACACTGAATAGGCCTTAATCAAACTAGCCTCTAGTATAGGAACCTCCACATCTTTAGGTTGTGCCTTGGGTTCAGAAGAACCTTCATTGGCAGATGTGTCTTTGGTTGTGTTACCACCCTTGGTCAACACCTCTGATAGCACAGAGCCTTTCCTATGGTAGGTTTTAGGAGGGTTAGAGAGTCTATCTGCTATAGAAGACTTGGGTTGAAAGGATTCAGAGAGATTGGCTTGAGGGGTTTCAGGAGGGTTGGGATTTGAAGGGTTTGAGGGATCATCAGGGGAATCATCATCATTTGAGCTACTGTCAGGGTGGTTGATTCCCTTGGCTTTTCTTTCTTTCTCCTCCTCAATTTTATCAGCTACTAACTTTGCAAAAATGTTCTCATCAATGAGAAAACTTGTCTTTGAAACTCCAGCAAAGTGTAGCAATCTGTTTTCCTCTATTTGCCACCAGTTTGCACCCTTATCTTGGATGACTTGTGATATCTCCATCATAGATTTGTCTTTCACATCAACAAGCATCCTCAAATCATGAAAGGCCTTCTGAATTCTTGGAAATTCAGCAAGTTGTGGATACAAACTGTCCACAGTAGCCTTGGCTCCTCCTCTGAGCATACTTTCAAAAGTATACTCCTCCTCATCTCCACTTGAATGGGGACTTTGGGTTATAGGGGAGTTGGCTCTGGGTTCTCCTAATGTGGCTTCAGGTAGATTAAGTTCAGGGATATTGGCTTCAGAAGGGTTGGGCTCAAATGAAGGTATTTCAGTTGCTTTAGAGAGCAATGAATCTGAAGGGGCTTTACTCAGGGGGGTTGGCTCATGGAGTGCATGCTCTAAGAGTTTGGAATAGTTGAGCATGGATGAGTCAAGGGGAGATAGGAGTCTTGTCTCATCTACAGCCAAATCTGCAAGCACATCTATGCCACTTCTTTGCACATTCCCTTCTGGAGAATATCTCTTAGTGAGATTTACAGGGGTAATGGGTTGGTTGGAAGGGGTGACATGGGTTTCAGGGGAATTGGGCTCAAGGTTCTGAGTTTCAGGGAGGTTGGCCTCTATAGGTTGACCTTCAGGGACTTTGGATTCTGGAGTTCCAGAACCAGATGAATTAGTCCTTGACATGGATTTGGTCCTGCTTTCAGCTCTGCTCTCCCTTAGAGCCAATTGAAGAGACCTTTCTTCTTGAAACTCCAACACCTTCTCAGTAGGTTTGGCCCTTCTCTTGCTGGCCCTACTGCTTCCACTTCCTTCCTTCTCAGGGACAACTTCCCTGATTCTCTTATCACCCTTCTTCTTTTGCCTAGTCTCATTGTACTTCCTCCTCAACTCTTCTGAGTGGTCAGAAGGCACACTCACTCCCTCTTCTGCCACTGCATCAACTTCATCTGATGCTCCTGAGGCTTCTTTTGAAGACAATTGAGACATCTTTCTTGTTTTGATAGCCCTGGCCTTTGTTCTCTTTTTCATCTTGGGCTTCTCTTCCTCCTGTTCTTCAGCAGGCTTGGCCAGTAACATCCTTCTTTTCTCGGTTTTCTTGCTGAGCTTTCTGAATAGGATCTTTTGGGCTGGGAGGGGTTTTGCAAAGGTTTGCATCTGGGAATAGTGGGAAAACCTCTCAATCAACAAGCTTGCCCTGGTGCAATACTTGATTGTCCCTTCTAGCACCACCTTATTGTGGGCTTTCACCTTAAATTTAGCCTTCTCCTTCATCATCTCAGACATGATGAAGGTCCTCCAATCAAACTTGATGCCCTTATCACTGGCATCAATAATGGCAGCCATGATTCTGATCCTTGGATGGCTGACCTGCTCTAAGCTTCCAGTGTTGCTTAGGAGGCTCTTAGCAACTACCTCAAAAAGATTGAGAAACTCTGGCTTGAGAGTTTTCTTGTTTTGAGTTGAAGAGAGAGGGCCTGGAGCTAATAACCATTCTTGGGCTATTTCCTCTTCATGCCCAGTACCATAAACCTCTGGATTCCTTCCCTCATAAGGCAATCCAAAAGCTCCTTCCAGATCTTCTGAGGAGAATTTTACTCTGTGGAATCTCTCCTCTTCCTCTCCTTCAGCTGTGTAGGATAGTCTGGTTGATACTTCACCATCTTCAGGCTTGCCTCTCCACTTGAGGAAGGCAAAGAATTCTGCCATGTAGCTCTCCAAGCAAGAGCTTGGTCTTTCCTCCATGAACTTTTGAAGTCCAGCTCTTCTCAACCACCTCAGGGTTGGAGAAATCTCAGGATCTTCACTTTCAAAAGAGACTATTGGCTCAAAGTGAAGATTGTTTTTGTTGCTAAGGTAGGCAAAATCCAGGTCTAGATCCTTGTTAGAGAAATCAACAAGCATCTCAGGTCTAACTTTGGGGGCCATTGAAATTTGCAGAGAGAGTTTTGAGAGAGTTTGATGAAAATTAGAGTTAGGGTTTCGAATACTTGGGGAAGAAGTGTTTGTGGGTATCTTAAGACTTGTGAATATTCTAAAAAGAATGTTTGTCAATGAGTTGGTAAGGTCTTGAGACTATTCAAAGGTGAACAAAAATGGAAATCCAAAATGGACGGCTAGGATTGATTTCAGGGGAGTTGTCCATTTTTGATCCAATGGTCAAAAACCAATGTAACAGTGAAATAACTGTTTTATTCAAAACGTGGGTGGTTTTAAATGTTTGTTTAAGGCTGGGGGTTTTTCGAGATAGATCATGTCCCAAAAAGTTTAATGCAAACAAGAGTTAAATCTTGGCATTTAATGCATGGAAAGTGACCTTTTGGGTGGGAGACAAATTAAATCCCAAAAAGGTGAAAACTGTATTTCAAGGGACAGATTTCGAGATGGGTATTGATCACCAAAAATGGGTGCTTATCATACCAAGATTTGGTTTGATAGCTGGGACAACTTATCTGACCCTACATGGACAAGTGTCCTGAAAGACTGTGGACAAGTGTCCTGAATTTCAAAGGACAAGTGTCCTGAAGAGGTAAGGTCATGTTTCTGAGTTTCAGTAGACTTGACCAAGTCTGCTGAAGGTTGAGTTTGTTTCCCCCTTAATCAATGAACTTCTTTGGATTCATTTGTCCAACTTCCCTGGATCAAGAAGTCCCAACTCTGCTGATAATTCCAGGAACCTTGCCTCTGCAAGTGGCATAGTTAGTATATCAGCTTTTTGATGGTCTGTGTGAATTTTCACTAGCTTGATATCCTTCTTCTCCACATGATCTCTAATGAAGTGATGCTTGATGTCCACATGTTTGCATCTTGTGTGCAAGACAGGATTTTGTGATATAGCAATGGCACTATTGTTATCACAGAAAATTGGTACTTCAGTAGAGTTGACTTTGTAGTCTCTGAGTTGTTGTCTTAGCCAAAGTATTTGAGCACAACAACTTCCAGCAGCAACATATTCAGCTTCAGTGGTGGAGGTGGCTACTGTATTTTGTTTCTTGGAGAACCAAGATATGAGTTTGTTGCCCAAGAATTGACAAGTCCCTGAGGTGGACTTTCTGTCAATTCTACATCCTCCATAATCAGCATCTGAGTAGCCAGTTAGCTCAATATTGTCATCAGCAGGGTACCAAAGGCCTAGATTCTCAGTGCCTTTGAGATACCTCAAAATCCTCTTTGCAGCCTCAAGGTGGCTTTTCTTAGGATTTGCTTGAAACCTTGCACAAACACCTACTGCAAAGGTGATATCAGGTCTGCTGGCAGTGAGATAGAGGAGTGAACCAATTATTCCTCTATACTCAGTAGAGTTAGTTGGCACACCACTCTCATCAGGATCCATCTTCCAATTGGTGTTCATAGGGATCCTTACTGGCTTGCTAGTTGTACACCCAAACTTTTTGATCATTTCTCTGGTGTACTTAGCTTGGTTGATGAAGATTCCTTCTTTAGATTGCTTGACTTGTAGACCCAAAAAGAAGTTCATCAACCCCATCATGGACATCTCAAACTTGCTTTGCATGAGCTTGGAGAATTTTTCACACAGCTTCTCATTAGGGGATCCAAAAATTATGTCATCCACATAAATTTGGACAAGCAAGATGTCCTCTCCTTCAGAGATTCTGAAGAGAGTTCTGTCCACAGTTCCCTTGGTGAATCCATGATCCAAGAGGAATTGTGACAGTGTATCATACCAAGCCCTAGGGGCTTGTTTGAGTCCATATAGAGCTTTCTTAAGTCTGTAAACTTGGTTTCCAACTTCAAAACCTGGTGGTTGCTCCACATAGACTTCTTCTTTCAAGACTCCATTCAGAAAGGCACTCTTGACATCCATTTGGTATACTTTGAACCTCTTGTGGGCTGCATAGGCTAGAAAGAGCCTTATAGCTTCTAGCCTTGCCACAGGTGCAAATGTTTCATCATAGTCAATGCCTTCATGTTGGCAATACCCTTTTGCCACTAGTCTTGCTTTGTTTCTGACAATCACATCATTTTCATTTTTCTTGTTCTTGAACACCCACTTTGTTCCAATAACATCTTGATGTGAAGGCCTATCCACCAGCTCCCATACTTCATTTCTGGTGAATTGGTTCAGTTCTTCCTGCATGGCTGTGATCCAATTGGCATCTTGAAGTGCTTCCTCAATATCACTTGGTTCTTGCTCTGACAAGAAACAACAGAACATAGCACTTTCACCATGAAACTTTCTGGTTCTGACTCCTATACTTGGATCACCAAGTATTAGATCAGTAGGATGGTCAGATAACCAAGTCCTTCTTTTCCTGATCTCTTCAGTAGAGTTGTCCTCTACTGAAGGTGAGTCATTTTGATCATAGAATTCAGGATAATTTAATGCAGGATCTAATTCAGGATCATAATCAGGGGTGTTGTCCTCAATGTCAGGGACATTGGTATTTTCAACATTTTGAGTTCCCCCTTGATTATTTGACCCATTAACTACCTCAGCAGGAACTGCTTCTTCATTGGTAGTTGTTACCTGGATGTGAACTGGGATTGGTTCATTCAGTTCACCATTTCCATCTGTAGGATTTGTCTCAGGAAGGTTGCCTTCAGGATTGTTGTCCAATGTGGGTTTTTCAGGCAGATTGGCTTGAACAACATCTATGAATTCAGTGTCTTTGTCTTTTAGGCTTAATCTGGTTGTCCTTTGTGTGATTTCTTCAGGTTCTAAATGATCATTCCTGATCTCAAAGATAGATTCATCAAACACAACATGAGGTGTTTCTTCCACTATAAGGGTTTTCTTGTTGTAGACTCTGAAAGCTCTACTGATTTGAGAGTATCCAAGAAATACTCCCTCATCAGCTTTGCTGTCAAAAGCTTTCAACTGTTCTTTCCCATTATTGTGAATGAAACATTTACAACCAAATATATGAAAGTATGACACTTTAGGCATTCTTCCTTTCCAGAGTTCATAGGGGGTTTTGCCTTGCCCCTTAGTGATCAAACATCTATTTTGAGTATGGCATGCAGTGTTTATAGCTTCAGCCCAAAACCTCTTAGGTAAATTTGAGTCAGCAATTAGAGTTCTAGCACCTTCTTTTAAAGTTCTATTCCTTCTTTCTGCAACTCCATTTTGTTGGGGAGTTCTAGCTGCTGAGGTTTCATGAGCTATTCCATTTGATGTGCAGTACTCATTGATGTATGAATTAATGAACTCAGTGCCTTTATCAGATCTTATCTTGATAATGCTAAGGCTTTTCTCATTTGACAATCTCTTGAGAAGTTCAGGTAGTTTGACTTGTGTTTCCTTCTTATTAAGGAGAAATACTACCCATGTGAACCTAGAGAAGTCATCTACTACCACTAATGTGTATTTTCTACCATTAATGCTTGAAGGGGTAATTGGTCCAAACAGATCCATATGTAGAAGTTCAAGTACCCTTTCAGTGGAGATGACTGGTTTTCCTTTGAATGAGGCTTTAATCTGTTTTCCTTCTTGACATGGCTTACACACATGTTCTTTAATGAAAACCTCATTAGGTAGTCCTTTAACTAATGCATTTCTAGCAAGTTTATTCATAGATTTGAAGTTCAGGTGGTTTAGCCTCTTATGCCATAACCAACTTTGTTCACTAGAACTTTTAGTAATGAAACATGCAGCATCAGTAGACTTGTCCCAGTCTGCAAAATATACATTTCCCTTCCTAGTTCCAGTCAATAGGGTTTGTTGAGTTTTATCCTTAATTAGACACTTTCCACTTGAGAACTCAACATTAAAATCTTTATCACAGAATTGACTGATACTTAGGAGATTATATTTGAGACCAGCCACATAAGATACATTGGTTACTTTGATGTTACCAATCATCAAAGTACCATAACCTTTTGTAGTTGCTTGTGAGCTGTCTCCAAAAGTAACATTTGGGCCTTCTTTTTCAATGAAGTCAGTGAGGAGTTCCTTGTTTCCAGTCATGTGCCTTGAGCATCCACTGTCAAGGTACCATGCTGTCTTTTTGTTCATGCTCCTCTTCTTGTGGCCCAATGGTACCTGCATTTAGATAGGTTTAGGTACCCTTTGAGTTTTGGGTCCTGAGAGGTTAGCTGTACCTTTGGGAACCCAAACTTGCCTAATAACCCTGATTGATTCAAGGTGGCTAAGTTGATTTCCTAGTGCATCAACATACACTGTCTTTCCCTTGAATGCCTTTGGGAAAGTATGTGTGAATGTGTTAACTCTGTAAGTTTCAGAGGAGTTGTCCACTCTCCTGAACTTATGAGTTCTTTGTGCAGCTTGATGAAATCTTTGAGGAAAGGCCTTTTTATGACCATTACCCTTTGGCATGAAGGGTTTTGGTTGTCTCATTCTATTCTGCCTGTGAGGGTAGTTGTCCTTAGGTCTATTCAGCTGAGGCTTTCTCAGATGAGTTGGCCTAGGCTGATTATACCTTGGATAATTCCTCTGAACATTGTTCAGGAGAGTTGCCCTTCCATTGGGTCTGCTCTGCTGACCAATATTCCTCTTGTGCTCAGGAGCTTTGGCCATTTCCTTAGGTTTTGGCCTTTTCTCCTGAATCACTTGAGTAGGCATTTCATTCAATTTGCCCTTTCCTTTGTTCAGTGGCTGAATTATTTCATTTTCAGTTTGTGCCACTGACTTAACAAAGATTCTCTTAGTGTTACTTGTGGATGCAACACTAAGACAAGGTGAAGATTCAAATGGATCAAAACCCAATCCACTTCTTTGAGCCATAGGTCTTTGATAACTTTGAATTTCCTCTATTGCTCTAGAGGATTTGTTCAAAGCAGACATTTTTAATTTCAGGCTCTCTTCACTTGATTTAAGAATATCATATTCATGTGAGAGGTTTTCAAATTTGGCATTTAGAATTTTAAATTCAAATTCTTTTCTCTTCTGAGAGAGAAGTTGATCATCAATCTCCTTTTGTTGGTCAACTATCCTGAGATTTGCTTCCTCAAGCTTTCTCAAGACTTGTTGATACAACTCAGTAGACTTGACATCAACAGCTACCTCAGAGTTCTTGGTTAGTTCAGTAGCCAATCTTTCATTTTCTCTCACACAGTTGTCATGAAATTCTTGTAATCTAGTGAAATCTTCCATCAACTTTCCTAAGGAAAGTTTCAGGTTAACCTCACTAGTGTTTTGTGAGATGAATGATGGTGAACTAGAAGTAGAGGATACCTCATCATCCTCAAGAGCCATGTTGCAAACATCATCATCATCATCACTGTTGGAGAATAATCCATCAGAGGAGTTGAAGCTTTCAGCACTATCAGATTCTTCACCAGCCATCATGGCTTTTCTATTGGTGAACTTTCTGTCTCTTTTAGCTTGTCTCTCTCTTCTTTCTTTAGAGCTCAATTCAGGGCAGTCATATTGGAAGTGCCATTTCTTTTTACAGTTATAGCACAGATCTTCATCATCATCCTTCTTGGATTCTTCTCTTCTCTTAGATGAAGAAGGATCAGCTCTACTGGATCTTCTCCTATCAGAGGACTTGTCCTCTGATCTTTTCTCTTCAGGCTTTTTGTCCTCAGCCTGATCTTCAGGGGAGTTGTATCTTCTCCTGAATTTGTTGTCTTGGTAGAATTTCTTGTATCTACCAAACCTTGTGTTGAGCTTGTCAAACCTTCTATCCATCAAGGCTAGTTCTTCCTTCATTTCAGTCTTAGAGACTGTCTTTGATGATCTGGGAGTGGGTTGCATTTCTGGTTCAGCAACTTTGGCTTTGAATGCCACTCCCTTAGTAGGATTTGAAGGTTCCTCAACAGGCTTTCTTCTATTGAGGTCAAACTCATAGGCTTTAAGTTCTGAGAATATTTGTTGCATGGGCATGGTGGAGAGATCTTTGGTATTCTGCATCATTACAGCATAGACATCCCACTTTTGAGTGAGACTCCTTAGGATTTTCAGTCCAACCTCTCTCTTGGTGTAGACCTTGCCCAATGAGTTAATCTCATTCATCACATCAGTGAATCTACCAGCAAATTTGTCAATGGACTCATCAGACTCCATTGAGAATTGTTCAAACTTCTGCACAGCAACTTGGAGCTTGTTCTCCTTGATTTTTTCAGTGCCCTCACACATTTCAGCAAGGGTATCCCATATTTCTTTAGCTGTGGTGCAGTGGTAGACTCTACCCATAACTGCATCTGGAATTGTTTGATAGAGGGTGTTCATGGCAAGATAATTCAAATTATCTTTCCTCTTTTCATCAGCAGTGAAGTCATCCTCATCTTTGGGAATCAGTTCCCTTATATCTGCTCTTTGCTCATCTGTCAATCTGGGGTTAGTTTGAGTAAACACAAAAGGTCCTCTTGTGATTACTCTAAGCATATCAGTATGAAGAGATGCAAGATGAGCCCTCATTCTAATTTTCCAGAAATCATAATTGTCTATTGAAAACATGGGCAGTTTGTGATGAGAAATGTGGTTGACTGGATTTGTGGCCATGTTGTCTAATCCTTGAACAGCAGGTGGAGGAACAGCATTGTTGTTGGCCATATCTCACAAATAATCAGTTAGTCAACAAGTGATGGATTTCAGATAGAGATCAGTTCAGTGACCACACCAAATATGTGAGTTTTGAAAATCAAGATGGATTTTCAGAAGCAGTGGTCTTTGAACCCCTGCTCTGATACCACTTGTTGGTCCTGAAAGGAGTATATGACAAGTGTATGGGGGGGGGGGAATACACTTGTATGCAATTCTTTTGCTAATTTGATCAAACCAGAGTTTCAGCAAGGTTGTCTTGGACAACTCTGCTGAAGAAGATTAACTCTTCTAAGATAATCAAACTACTAAGTACTATTGAGTACTTAGTTGAATAACTATCTAGGGGAGTTATATGTGCGGAATAGTGGTTGGCCCTTTAAGTTTAGACTCCTTTAATTTCTGAAATCACTTAGTCAATGCAACACAGTCCAGTTTTCAGGGAACTTGTCCAAATAAGTTTTTGCACAGTCTTTGAATGTTTATCCTTGAAAGATCAGTTTTGTGTGCAGTGTTGAATGTATGAAAGTACTTGGAATGTAAATCAACACAAGAAGTTATAGTGGTTCAGAGACTCAAGCTCCTACATCCACTTTCCCTGATTTAACAGGATAATTCCTTCACTCTTGGAATTAACTTGTTTTATAGTGCCAAGGTGCACTTGATCAAGAACACCACTCCTTGGTGAATTGATCCCTAGGATGTCTAGAGTCCTAGTACCCTCTTCTCAACTCAGAACTGAACTGTTCTTCTCTCAACAGTCAGCTCCTACCACTTCTACTACTACAACCTTCTCACTTTCACTCTTGAAAGATGTAAGGGTTGAAGTAAGGTTCCAACTAATGAGATATCCTTTACAATGAGGATCAAGGTATAAGGATAGGATATCTCTCTAAGCTTGTGTATGGTTATACAATGAAGTTCAGCTTAGATGAAGTGTATGAAGACTAAGATAGTCTCTTTGAAGGCTTTAAGAGCACTTGTCAACTTGTAGGATAGTTGGATATTCTTGTCAAGGTTGAGGTGCTTTCAAATGGTCTTCACACTTCTGTATTTATAGACAAAATGGAGGATTTGCCCGTTGGAGAGGCAGCCCCAAATTGCTATAAATGTCTTCCTTGAGTTCTTCAAACTGGAAGACAGATTCTTGATAGTGACATGTCCTCATTTGGGTAATAAACGGCTTGTAAGACTTTGTCTTCATTCTGCAGCACTTTTCCCAATGTTTGACTTCTTGTTAGGACTTGGACATGGCTTCTGAAGGTTGATCCAATGATAGGACAACATTCCTTATCATCTGGACAACTCTCCTTATCACTATCAGCAGTTTTGCTTTTCAGCAAGGTTGGCTTGCTCTTCTTCAGATGACTTGGCTCTTTCCCTTTATTTCACTTCAAGGTGATCTTAGCTTGTTTCTTTGGTGATCTTTAGGGTATGGTTGTCTCTTTCTCTTCAGCATAGTTGACCTTCAACCTTTAGAACATCTGTTCTGATTCAATCATGCTGAGACAACTCTTCTGGACAACTCTTCTGATCAGCATATTTGGTCTTTTAGCATCAGAGCACTTTACACATAGAGTTGGCTTCTTTGGACAACTCTCCTGATCAAAAGCCTTTGAGTAGCCTTGTCCTTTTGAGCTAGGTAAGTTTGTTCTTGCATATGGCTAGCTTCTTTGGACAACTCTGCTGATCAGAGTTATTCAGCTTGTCTTTTGGTTTTACCAATCTTGCATATGGACACTTTCTCTGGACAACTCTCCTGATCAGATCATCTTATTGGACTTGTCCTTTTGAGCTTTACAATCTTGTTCTTGCATAAGAACATCTTTTCTGGACAACTCTCCTGATCAGTGCATTTGGTTTTTCATAGAGTGTCCTTGCTCTTAAGTGGTTGTTCCAGAATTTGAGCCTTGAGGGGACTTGATCTTGATCATCTTCAAAGCATAGGTTCCCCCTCAAATTGTGCATCTAATTGTCTAAGAGCTGCCTAACATTTCAGCTTCTCATCTAGCCTTATGCTATGTGTTCTAACATTTTTAGAACACTATCAATTTGACTTAGGCATGTCTCAGGGGGTTTTGGTATTAGATCAAAACATATCTCATTTTATTTCCAACATATACTATCTTATGAACTTATGGAACTTCAACCTAACTACGTTGTATATGACTCGAATAATTAAATGGAACAAAGTCTCATATGTATGTGACCATATTGCCCAATAGTCTCTTTTTTTTTTTTTTTGAAGCACAGAAACAATCAAGGAGATAAAGGATCAAATACAGTGCACAACTAATCTTCAGCAACGCCAATTCTCCTTGAAAGACTTCAAATTCTCTACTCCAATCCAATCTTGAGGAATTGAAGAGGTAAAAGCTTTTTTAGCTAGATTGTGAGCCAAACAATTATCCAATCTACTGATATGCCCACAATCCCAAAACATCAAAGTTCTCATCATCCCTTTAATACGATCAACAATGCTCTGAGTTTGGCCATCTGTAGATTTTTTAGACATAATTGCATCAATGGCCATAACAGAATCGGATCTAAAGCTTTTGATGTATCTCTTTTGGGCTAAAATTCTGCTCAAACTAATCTCAATAGCAATGAGTTCAGCAGCTAAGACTGATCCTGGATCAGTGATTCTTTGGAAGCCCGCCATACTAACTTCTGCATCATTACGCAGCACAGCATATCCAATGGCAAAAAAGTTCTTTTCTTTATTATAGGCTGCATCAGTGTATAATACAAAATTATCAGCATCCATTCTTTTCAAGCATCCCTTCTTTTGCAAACGAAGATATCCATTCTCAAGGTGAACAATTGGAGTGTTGAAATCATTCCAATAATCAATAGCCCATTCAACATCATGAACTCTTTTGATATGTTTATTTTCATGCATTGATCTATGAGTCCAGTCGCATCTATTTCTCCAAATAGCCCAAGCAATCATAACAATAAGACTAAGCTTAGTTCTACCCAATTTTTTGAACAAAGCTTGAAACATATCTGCTAAATTACTACAAACCAAAGGCTTTAAACAATACCACAACCCTTGCCTTTTCCACACCCTTTTAGCCCAAAAGCACAAGAAAAGAACATGCAAAGTATCAGCAATACCTGTACCACAACATTTGCAATGAGGCTCAATCGGAACATGCTGGAGGCATAGATTCCCTTTCGTTGGCAAGGTCCCTTTTAACATCTTCCATCCAAAAAAATTTACCTTTTGAGGAATTTCCAACTTCCAGATAATGCGATGAATGCTCCAAACCCCCTCTCTATTTGAAGAACCCCCCGACGCTGAATTATGTATCAACAATTCCTTATTTTGTGCAAACTCATAGCCAGCTGCCACCGAGAAATTACCCGAAGAGCTACCAACCCAAACCAACTTATTTTCTTTGTCCGCACCTTCAAGTGGTGTGTTCAGAATCAGGCGTGCATCATGGGGCGTAAAAGCTTGTTTGATCAAATTCTCATTCCATGAATAATCCGGGTTGATGTAACGATCCACCATAGAACCACTTGCTAACTTATTTATTGGCAAACCACTTTCTGAATTAAGAATCCAACGATTCTTATAAATATGAATATTATTTCCTCTGCCAATTCTCCATCGCGCTCCTTCCTCAATGATATCCTTCGCAGCAAAGTGATCGCCATATGAAGGAGGCATTTGAACCAATTGCAGCCTGTAGAATGTCTGATTGAGAAAAATATCTGGCTTTGTAAATCTGACTGACCAACGAATCCGGATTGCACCAAATACGCCACACCTGTTTAGCCAATAAAGCTTTGTTAAAACAAACCATCTTTCGAAAACCAAAGCCTCCCTCATCCTTAGATTTGCATAAGTCATGCCATTTTCTCCAATGGATCTTATGATGATCTTCTCTATCGCCCCACCAGAATCTAGCCATTGTTTTCTCTATCTCAGCACAAATAGTTGTTGGCAATCTGAAATATGACATAGCATAAGTCGGAATGGCTTGTAAGACTGATTTGATAAGAACTTCTTTGCCCCCATCCGAAAAGAATTTATGATTCCAAGAGTTAATTGGAAGTCTTACTTTATCCACCAAATACCCAAATTGCAACCGTTTTGCTCGAATGGAAAAAGATGGTAAACCCAAATAAAGCTCATGGCTTTGAGTAATCCTAACTCCAATCACATTCTTCACTCTTTCAATGTTATCTCTTCTTGTATATGGGCTAAAAGAGATTGCAGATTTCTCAAAATTGATCAATTGGCCCGACGCTTGTTCATAAAGGTAAAGCACTTTCTTCAGGACAGAGGCATTAGTGGGTGTAGCTTTAAAAAACATGATGTTGTCGTCTGCAAAAAACAAATGTGATAGAATAGGGGATGTACGAGCAATCCTCATTCCTTTCAATTCATTTTGTGAAATTCTTTTAGAAATCAGAGAAGATAAGCTTTGAGCACAAATCACAAATAAATAAAGAGACAAAGGATCACCTTGACGAATCCCTCTCGTAGGCTTAATTGGGGCAGATAGTTCACCATTAACATTAATGCAATAAGATACTGAGGTGACACACTTCATGATGAGATCAATCCATCTTCTTGAGAACCCCAACTTGCTCATCATAGCTTGTAGAAAATCCCATTCCACTCTGTCGTATGCTTTGCTCATATCAAGCTTAAGGGCTGCATATCCTTCCTTACTTTTTGAGGAACGAAGCCAATATAGTCCCTCAAATGCCACTAGAATATTATCCGTAATCAGCCTTCCAAGGATAAACGCACTCTGAAAAGGATCTATAATTTCATTCATTATCCCTTTAAGACGGTTTGTAATGGTTCTGGCCAAAATCCTGTAGCTAACATTGCAAAGACTAATTGGCCGAAAATGACTAACAGTTTTAGGCTCCTTGATCTTTGGAATGAGTGTAACCACTGTGTTGTTCCATGAATCCAGCAAGTGATCTCCATTTAAGATATTAAGCATTTGTTTTGAAACAGACTCACCAATTGTATCCCAGTTGGTCTGATAAAAGGAGGCCGGAAAACCATCGGGACCCGAGGCTTTCCATGGACTAAGATCAAAGACAGCCCTTCGAATTTCATCTTGAGAAAACGGGATTTCCAAATGTCTAGAAATACTATCATAAACCAGTTTAGGGACAAATTCAGTAGCTTGCTCAATAAAATCCAAATGAGGCCTGGAAGACTCAAAAAGCACCCTGTAATATGAGGCAAAAGTATCCCAAATCTGTGAATCCAACGAAGTCCAAAGTCCATTTTCCATGTGGATTCCACGAATAGTGTTCCGTTGTCTTCTACTTGTAGCACAAGCATGGAAAAATTTAGTATTCCTATCACCCTCTTTAAGCCATGAAATTCTTGATCTTTGCTTCCAAAACCATTCCTCTTGAGATTGTAACTTATCCAACTCTTGCTCCAATGCTCGAACAGATTTAATGTTTGGGTCCCCATCTTCATTATTCAACTCAGAAGCAATAGTTTGTTTAATATGATCAATTCGAGAAGAAAGCGAACCTCCCTTGTTAAGAGCCCATGACTTAAAAGACTTGCCACATTTCTCCAGATTGGAATGAATGGAGCTATCACTCTCCATGTTTTTCCAAATTTCTTTCATAACATCTTTGAAATCATTCTCCTTAAGCCAATGGTTCTCAAAACGAAATTGGTCCCCTCCTCTTGTCTTTGTCCTTGAAGCTCGATTGATACAAGAGATGAGTATCGGACGGTGATCCGAATCCAAAAAATCCAAGGTTCTAGCAGTAAAATGAGGGAACAAAGACAGCCACTCAGGATTTGCAACAAAGCGATCCAACCGTTCTCTAATCAAATTTTTACCCTTGCGTTTATTCATCCAGGTAAATTTTGGACCAAAAGTATTCAAAGATTTGAGATCATTCCAATCAAGAGCATCCTGAAATTCCATCATGTGATTAATCGATTTTTGTTCCCCTCCTTTCTTTTCATTGTTCATAAGGACTTCATTAAAATCACCCCCAAAAGCCAAGGTACCTTATTCGAGAAATTCAAAGTTTTAAGCCGTTTAAGTAAGGTCCAAGAAGAGGTTCTCAAGTTAACTTTTGGATGTCCATAGAACCCGGTAAAGCGCCAAAACTGATTAAGAATTGAAATCGAGCAATCAATATGAGCAAGGGAGTAAGACCGAATCGAAACATTGCATTCCTTCCACAAAAGTATCAAACCACCAGACAAGCCAACAGAATCAACACAAAAGCAACAAGAGAAACCTAATGAACTTCTTAAATATTCTGCACGAGAAGCAGTACACTTAGATTCAGAAATAAAAAACATAGAAGGATGATAACGAGCAACAAGAACTTTCAGATTTCTGAATGCACGCAGGCTGCTCACGCCCCGTGCATTCCAGCATAGGATTATCATTCTCCTCGGCGGGACTGAGCATCCTCAGCCTCCGCCACTCTTGGGTAGTTGATGTCTTCTCCAAACAGCTCCACCATGCTCTTGGCTTTTTTGAAAAAAACACTATAATTCTTCTCCCGTTCCATATCATCCCATACCTCATCCTCCATACACTGTCCTCTTTGATCCTGAAAGGTTCTTTTCTTACACGGTCGAGCAGCACTATTAGCAGAATCAATAGTGTCATTTGTGTCCCGGACCAACACCTTCTCTTTGCCAGCCATATTCTGGGTCTTGTAAAGACCCTCAAATATTGGCTCATAAGGCTCCTCACCTTCATAAATTATCTCCACTTAAGACATATAGTCCATGTTTCGGAAGTCTCTTCCTACATGATGAATGACCCTGTAATCCGTGCCATTGTCCGTCTCCCATAGTGGTTCCTTAGCCATCCTGTACAGAAAATCAACAGGAACAGAAAAAGAGAGAGGTTCAAGGAAAGCACCTGCCCTCGGATCCCACCTATATTTGGATTTCCTACACGAACTCCCCTCCCCCCCATTTTGGGTCACGAGTTCCAGTCATCAACTCCTCAAATGCATGAACCACTTTCCTCGCTCTGTCACCAGTACCCAACCTAAGAGAGTTTCCATCCTGTTCTTCCATAGCATTCTTACCTTTGGACTGACGAAGTTCCTCCCACCTTCTGGCCTCAGAATCTCTCTCCACTATCACCTCTTTAGCCTCTAGCATCCCAATAATCCTTTGCATGTCTTCTTCAGAAGGGCATTTTCGCTCATCCGACCTAAGCCATTCCGGGAAAAAGCGATGTTTTACCCTCCACGCTTCAGTTTTGCCAATGGCAAGCCCACAATCTTTCTCCACATGGTCCAACTTACCACAAAGATAGCAAAAATCCGAAAGCCTCTCGTACCTGAAAACAGCCATCATTTTAACATCATCAACAGTAAGAAAGAAACACATTCTTAATGGCCGAGTTGTGTCCACATTCACCCTTATTCTGAGACATTCTCCATAGATCCTATCATCTTCTTCGCCTTCCCCTTCCACCTCAATCACCTCCCCGATGATCTGACCAGTTTGAGCACCAATACTCCTAGACATAGCAAGAAATTGGAGGTCATGCACCTGGATCCAAAAAGGAACCAAGTTAAAAACAAGAGAAGAGGGTCTATCCTCACCATGCATGGGCTTCATAACCATCAGCGATTTTCGAATGTTCCATGGCTGTCGGTGCACCGCCATTTTCATCTCAGAAGCTTCAGAGAATTCCAGCATAAACAGCCCTTCCCCCACCATAGAGACACGAAGCATTGCTTTGATATTCCAGACTCGTCGCAGCAAATCACGGAGTTCCTGGACTCCAAAAACTCGTCTCGAAACAAACTTAATCACCAGAGACTTTTTCGGAACCACCTTATCACTTGACTTAACAACAATGTTAGTTGTTTCTTCATCAACCAAGGTACATTTCTGGAATTCTTCATGGAGGTTTTCAGACATTTTTGCAAAAAGAGAGAGACAATGTAAGGGAAAAAGATGGGAGGAGATGAAGAGCCATTTGATCACCTCCCCCTTTTTATAGACTCGTAAAACCGCCTTAAGAAATCCGGGGGTATTGAAACCTGTGTTCTTTGGGACCTTAACCGGCTGTATCCAAACACTCCACGAAACAAAAAAACTATTAAAATAAATCCCACCAATGGCCATCTTAACAATAACACCGGAGAGATATTAGAAAAGCTAGGTTAGGAAGACACCCCCAATGGATACCTGCGTAAGCCTCACGCGATACAAATCCGCCTTCAACAAAATCCAAGAACCGCAATGATTAGCAGATAAAACGAAGATCGAGAGAGGGATTTTACACGTAAAGCGGAAGATTTTCGAGAGAACCAGTACACTCAAAGAAACGGATAAAAAAACACAGAAAACCCATAAAAGGGAGGAAAACCGAAATACGAATCGACGCCGGAAGGGGGAAAGAAACTTTTACCAAAGTTCTTTAGGAATGGCTCACAATTTTCTAGAGAGAGAGAAAATCGGAGGCCCAACAGTCTCTTAAACATGAGTACATTGTCATACTTGTACTTTGTCACATATGTCTTGTATAGATCTTTATCTCAATGTTGTATAATGTGGGTAATGGAATTAATGATAGGATAGGCACACCGAAAAACGATGCTATCTTTAAAAGTATTAATTTCTTCCACACGTGCGTAAATGGTTCTCATAAGGAATTGACCTTCCAGGATACAAAATATATTCCACGAAAACTCGATAGTTACACTCTATCGAGTTTTCAGAAGCAGAAATCGCAAGTGTATAAATAAACTAATTTAAAATAATATAAGACTCAAATCCTAACATATAGAGAGACTCTCACTACTCACTTCATTTATTCAACTCTCCACACCTTTGAGTATTTATAGATACTCAAGAGTTGCACATAAAGGTTGCAACTTCACCGAAGAGTCACATTGTCAAAGAGTTGTATCTTTCACTCACTAAAAGATTGCAACTTCACATAAAGGTTGTGTCCTTTCACAAAGAGCTCTCTATATTATACTATATAAAATCTTACTTTAATGTAAAGTGTTTTTTTTTTAATTAATATTAAATGAAGTTATTTTTTATTGTAAAGTGGTAATTGTGGTTACTGAAAAGTGTAGAAAATTATTAATTTTGTTATTGAAAAATGTTGTTCCTTCTTATTGAAAAGTGGTAATTTTATTACTGAAAAGTGTAGTTTTTTTTTATTGAAAAGTGGTCATTTTGTTACTGAAAAGTGTAGTTCATTTTTATTGAAAAGTGGTAATTTTATTACTGAAAAGTGGTAACTATTATTATTGAAAAATGGTAATTTTGTTATTGAAAAATATAGTTCTTTCTTATTGAAAAGTGGTAATTTTGTTACTGAAAAATGGTAACTATTATTATTGAAAAATGGTAATTTTGTTACTGAAAAGTGTTGTTCTTTCTTATTGAAAAGTGATAATTTTGTTACTGAAAAGTTGTAACTATTATTATTGAAAAGTGTAATTTTGTTATTGAATAGTGTAGTTCTTTCTTATTAAAAAGTTGTTACTGAAAAATGGTAACTATTATTATTGAAAAATGGTAATTTTGTTACTGAAAAGTGTTGTTCTTTCTTATTGAAAAGTGATAATTTTGTTACTGAAAGTGGTAACTATTATTATTGAAAATTGTAATTTTGTTATTGAACAGTGTAGTTCTTTCTTATTAAAAAGTGTGTAATTTTGTTGCTGAAAAGTGGTAACTATTATTATTGAAAAGTGATAATTTTATTACTGAAAAGTGGTAACTATTATTATTAAAAAGTGGTAATTTTGTTATTGAAAGTGTTAACTATTATTATTGAAAAGTTATATTTAAAAAAAAATTACAAATTGAAACGGTTAAAAAATGGTGTGAAAAAGGGTAATTTAAAAAATTATAAATTGTAACAGTTAAAAAACAGAAGGATAAAAAAAATGTAATTTGAAAAATTACAAATTGAATGGTCACAGAAGGTGAAAAAGGGTAATTTAAAAAATTATAAATTGTAACAGAGTTAAAAAACAGAAGGATAAGAAAATGTAATTTAAAAAATTACAAATTGGGACAGGGTTCGAACCCGTGAGGATGTCACCTCATACTTACGTCTTATAATACTGCCAGTACCGTAATTATTTAGTTGTAAATTTTCGCATTTATTAATATATAAATGGTTGATATGTACATTAGTGTGCACGTGCACACAGTGATGCAAAAATCGGCGCCTAGGCCCGCCTAGGCGGCGCCTAGGCGCTAGGCGGCAAAAAAAATTTAATTTTTCACTAATCTGTCCACATTAGGCGCCAGGCGTATTAGGCGGTCCTAGGCGGGTAGGCGGAGCCTAGGCGGAGCACCGATTAGGACGGTGAATTTTTTACTTTTTTTTTTTAAATATAAAAAACGACATCGTTTTGGGGTTAAAATAATAATAAAAAAAAACAAAATTAAATTAAGTAATTAAATTAGGGTTTCTTTCAATTTGAATCAATTGTGCAAAACGCAAAAGTGAAAAACAGCAGCTTGCGCTGGCGCCTCCGTCACGCTTCCCAACGCCTCCGTCGCGTAGCCCACCGCTCCGTCGCGCAGCCCACCGCTCGCGTCGCTCGCATCCCTTAAGTTAGGTTAGCCATTTAGACTACTATTGTTTGAGATCCACGTTTGCTCTGTTTTTATTTATTTACTGTACTATTACTCTATTAGATTCTGATTGTATACTTGTAGTAGTAATGACGGTAATGTAGTATAGATTCTGATTGTATAGTGTATTAGTGACTTAATTAGTTAATTGTGAAATAAAAATGTTGAGAAACAAAATGGGGATATTAATTTGAAATAAAAATGTTGAGGCTTCTGCGCTGTACTGTTTTTTTTTGGCTTCAATTCTGAGCATCATTAGTACAGTCTAATATTTTCATTTGGTTACGAAGTACAAAAAAAAAAAAAAAAAAAAAAAAAAATCGGAAATTCTAGGCGGCGCCTAGGCGCCGATTAGGCGGCCTAGGCGCTAGGCGGTCGAAAACGCCCGCTTAGTGATTTCCGCCTTTTACAACACTGTGTGCACACTATGCACAAAAGACCAACTCATAAACAAAATACCTCTAATTTAAAAAAAAAAACCCTCATAGAACATAAAAACATCACAAAAAACTTGTATGAGGTTAATTTAGGTTAAAATTAATTCTTGGGTCAAACGCGGTTCAATTTTAATTATAATAATTTTTTTTTCACTCCCACATATTATCTTACTACATGATCAAAATTATGTTACTACAAGATTTAAATTTTGTCAATACAAGGCGAAAAGTGTATTACTACAAGTTCAAAAATATTCTAGGCACTTTTTTTTTGGCGAAATTTTAAAAATATTCTGCTACTATATTACTAAAATCATGTTACTACAACACCAAAATTTTATCACTACAAGATCAAAAGTGTATTACTACAAAATATTCTGGACAATTAGTTTTTTTGGATGAATTTGGCAGAATATTTTTAGACATATAGTAGTAAACTTTTGGTCTTGTAGTGGTAATACTTTAATTTTGTAGTAACAATATTTTGGTTATGTAGTAAACCACTTATTTGTGACCCGCGAATTTTTTAGACAATTCGGATTCAGGTTTATGACCCACGAATTTTTTAAAATTACCTTAATAACTTTTGAACTAAATGGATTTAGAGTTTTGACTTTAACCTAATTGAAGTGAAATACATGTATACAATATTGCATTAAAATCATCCGTAGAAACATTCAAATGTATCACATATCAATGAATAGTGAAAGTGCTAAACTTAAATCTTTGGCAATTACTTGTATGTGTCTTTCTACAGTAACAAAAAATAAATCATACTTCAAATATCATTAGATCGTTACGTATGAATTTTATTTTATATGATTGAACTTCGCGTTAATGCGTTACTTAATAAAAAAATATGAATATATATTTTTTATTTAAAATAAATAATAAAATTTAATTATTAAATGATATAGCTAGAGTGTTTAAATAAGTCGAACCCGACTGGATTGGGCCCGTCAGCCAAGCCTGTAGCCCATTGGAGGTGTGTGATTCTCTCGGATTGGACCGGGCTCGGTGGGCTTTCTATTGGGCTCAGGTCAATTGTTATCGTGCCTCGAGATCTATTGTCCAGCTTGGCTCAGAAAATACTATGAGTAGATTTCGGTAGCCCTAAGGAATTGGCCTAGTGGTGTAAGTTTGAGATTTAGGAGTGTGCTCCTCCCTAGGCTTCAAGTTCGAAACCCCTAAGATGCAAATAATTTCTACGGGGTCATGTCCATACAGAGCGCAAAACTTTTACTTTAAACGAAACCTCTGTAAGTGAACGGTGAAATTGATCCTCCAAGATTAATCGGTCCTTGGACCGAATACCTAAGACATAAAAAGAAAACACAAAAATCAAATATTTTAGCTAATGATAAAGTGTTTATTGTAAGATAAGGCACACACTTTTGTTTCATGGTAAAAAAAATCGTACTTGTATATATCAACTTATATATGTACTTTGATGTGTATTTTTCAAAAAATTGTTAATTTGTTAATATTAATTGATCTTTGCATAAATAATTTAAAAAAAAAAAAAAACCACAAATCATTTTTTTTTTATCAAATAATAGTAATAAGATCAGAAGAAAATTTAAAGGTATTTATTTAAATATTGTGGTTTTGAGAATGAATTTAAAAAATGTACTCCATCGCATTTTGAACTCTTTAAACTCTAATCAAAGATGCGGTTCTAACTCGTACTTATTGTGTATTCCGATAAGAGAAATGTGCATGTATATAAGGTGTGAATCAGCGTTTGTTGCATATGTATACGGTGTAAATATGTCAAAGTCAACTCGAAAGTTATTCGTACTTAATTTGAAAAAAAATTGAAATCGACTCGAATTGAGTTTTGAATTGCTCGAATAGCTATTGAGTTCGAGTTCATAAATTTTTGTCTTAAAAGGCTAACAAATCTAATAGAGTATATTAGAAAATATATATTTTATATTTAATTTTGTAAAATTAAACAGGTAATCGAGCTCAAGTTGAGCCGAACTCAAGTTTATAAAAAAAATTGTTAGGTCGACAGGGGCGGAGCCACACTGGGGCCAGGGGGGCCCAGTGGCCCCCCACCAATTTTTTTTTTTTATATATATATATATATACTCCATTTGTTCCGTAATTATTTGTACACTTTTTTTATTGATTATTTGCACACTTTTAATATGGAAACACCCAACAAAATTAATACCCTCTCAACATAACTTTATTTTCACAATTGTCACTCATTTTTTGCATACATTTTAGTTTACACCTCACCAAATCATCCAAAATATTCATACTTTATTCACCAACCACTAAATCCACTTTTCTTAAAAATTGTGCCGATCAAATCGTGCAAATAATAGAATATTGAAACATATTAATGTATTAATTAAAAGACATTTACAATCGAAAGATATAAAATGTTTTTTGAATTTAATATTTTAGCAATTTCTAAATTGTTTCGCTTAATTTTAAATCGAACTATCAAATTAAAACTTCAAAACAAAATAAAAGTTAGCTTGTTCAATTAAATTTAATGAAATGTATTAACAATTTTATCATATAAAAATTTGATCGATGAGTATAATAAGTACATATTATTTTATTTTTAAAGTAATGTTAATCGGGCCCCCCTATCGAGATTTTCTGGCTCCGTCACTGTAGGTCGAGCTTAAAAAATTTAAATTCGACCAAATTTTAATCAAGTTTTAAGCTTCGAGTATAACAATCAAATGAATCGAATCGAGTTCAAGCTTAGCACTACTCAATTCAGATCATTTACATCCCTCCTGACATGGGAGCAACGACAAATTTTTCATTTTTGTTTAATAAAATACACTATCTCATTATCTTTTCGTATTCTTCTACTTTTTTTACATTTTTGTTTGTATTTTCAAATACAATAAACTACTTCCATTATGACTTATTTTCAAAGCTTTCTCTCACAACTTAAAAAAAAAAAATTGATTTTAAAAGTTAGGTTTGCAAACACCCCATATCTATTTCTCTTCATCAACTATTTATTACGTATCTAATTTAAAACCAAATTATCAATTTTAACACATACGGAGTACTTTTTATCAAATTTAACACATGTTTTTCTTTTTAATCAAATTATACCTATACTTTTTATTTTTTCTCAAATCTAGCACATATTAAATTTTTTCTTAACTAAATTATACTCATACTTTTTCATTTTATATTAAATTTAGCACATACTTTTTTACTCCTATCCAATTTATACTTATACTTTTTACAAATATAATTAAATTAATTAATAAATATATCTTAATTACTTTATAAAAAATTCTAAAATTATACTCCCTCTGTCCAATTATATAATTTTCACTTTTTTTTTTTTGTCTGTCAAATTTTATAATTCTCATATTTTAAAAAAAAAGTTACTTCCACACACTACTTTATTTCTACTTCTATCCACTCTCATCTTTCACTTTTAATGTAAACAATCAATTTTCCTTAAAACTCGTGTCAATTCTAAATGAGAATTATAAAATTAGACGGATGGAGTAATATATTTTAACCTAGTGAATATAAAAATTTAAAATTATTTAAAAAATCTCAAGGCATCATTTAAAAAAATTATACTCCCTCTGTCACTAAAAATATTTTCATACTTTCGGTGGATGGAGGAGAGAGTTCATTTTATTTTAATTATTGTATTTTTTATATATATATTGTAAATCTCTTTTTAATTCAATAGTTTTAAATAATTTAATTTTTAATTATTTTTAAATTTGTAGATTTTAAATTAATTTTTTTAATTTAAACATATTTAAGATGTTTTTTTAATTACTCGTATTAGATCATTTTTACATATGTTTTTTGTATTTTAAATTAATTGATAAAAACATGTGCTAAAATTAGTAAAATATAAAAAGTATGTGCTACATTTAATTAAAAATGAAAATGATGAATATAATGAAAGAAAAAATGTGTGTTAAATTTGATAACAAAATGTAAAGTATGGGTATAATTTAATTAAATATATATGTATATGTTTAAAAAATGAAAAGTATAGACTAAAATTAATTACTCCCTCCGTCCACCAAAAATGTGCTCACTTCTTTTTTTAGGTCCACAAAAAATACGTTTATTCTATTTAAATAGTTCACTTTTGAATATTTTTTTTTACTTTAATAACAAGATTGAGTATTTACCAAATATATTCTTAGTCGTTATCCCAAATATATTCTTTATAAATAAACTATGATTTTTTTAAAAACACATATAAAAAAAAGTGAGCACACTTTTGGTGGACAGAGGTAATATTTGTATTTAATTTTATATTTGTTAATTCATTCATATGTTTAAAAAGTAGTAATTGTATAAAGTTTTGGATTTAATTAGTACTCCCATGATTTTTGTGATGTGATTTGGTGCGGCGAACCATATTTTTTCTAAAATAGGAGTATAATTAAATGAAATAGACAGTGGGCGCACGAACAGACAGATCTGAATCCACTCTCTCCCTTGTTTTGTCCGATTGTATAAGGACAAACCCTACAATTTTATACTCCATATTATGTGTGTGAATATATATATGAGCACTTTATTCTAGAGAGAGAGTGAATTGACTAAAGGAGAGAGAGAGAGAGAGAGACTGAAACAAAGTTTGTACATTCCCCAAGAGAAGAGTAGGGTGCAGGTTGCAGTTCCACTAAAAAGTTGTGGTTCCAACCAACTCGTAAATTTACCTTGTTACCATCAAACCAAATTTATTAGTTTCAATAAACTTTGACCAGTCTTTACTGCCAAAATTAAAACGCTCCTCAATTTTCACGTCCCATCACCTTATGTATGTAGAGAAAGAGTGTTGGTAATACAGTAATTTACAAGGATATACTCTGTTAATTTTTCAAGATTATCTGTACACTTTTCTTATTTGAACGTTTTCAAAATTATTTGCACACTTTTATCTAATAAAATTAATATCCTCTTAACATTATTTTATTTTTAAAATTGTTACTCATTTTTTATATACATTTTACTTTACACCTCATCAAATCATCCAAAATACATTTCTTTTATTTTATATCACCAACCACTAAATCCATTTTTCTTAAAAAGTGTGCGATCAAATCGTACAAAAAATTCTGAGACAGAAGGAGTATACGTTACAAGGTAGTATGAGTATCATTATCATATATTCCTTACATCCCGGAATACCTTCGATATACGAGTGAACATATTTTTTAAGAAATGTAATATTTCTTCCATCTTATAATAAATTTCATATTGAGTTAATTTTTTTGTAAAATTGAAGATATTGTAAGAGTGAAGTTTATAAAAAGTTTTTTATTATAAGGATGTGAAAGTTATTGTAGAACATTCTGAAAATAAAAATGTGAAGGTTATTATGGGATAGAGTGAGTAATAAGTAGAGTTTTGAGGGGTAATTTTATAAATATTTATGTACTCACTCCATTCACCAAAAGTGTGCTCTTTTTTTTTTCACAAAAAATATGTTTATTCTATTTAAATAATTCACTTTTGAATATCTTTTTTTTTACTCATTATTCTAAATATATTCTTTATAATTAAAATATGATTATTTTTAAAACATGTATAAAAAAAGTAAGCACACTTTTGATAGATAAAAGGAGTATAAAATAATAAATTAGTTAACTTGTGTGTTTGTGTGACCCAAAAGTATGTAAAATTGTGCATATTGTAAAAGTGGAATTTATAAAATAAATTCTATTTTAAAAGTGTAAAATGTAATGTTGGACATTCCAAAAAGAAAAAAATGTGAAAGGTAAGGTGAAACAAAATTTTCCAGAAACAAAATTTTATTTTATTATATGTAAATAAGGTGGAGACATAAATTTAGATGATACCTTCCTCGTTTCAAGGAAATTAATTTACACTCTTTAGATTGCACACATTTTTTAAAAATGTATATAAAAAGGTGTAAGTGCATCGATCTCTAATTTTCAGATTCAAATTGCCATCAAAATCATCAATTTATCACTAAATTTAAATCAAATAGTAAAATTATTTTCAACCACTAAACTCGAATTTAAACCCAATGTGAATATATATTCTATGATAACATTCTGAATGTTATCTTTTATATTTCTATTTTTTATCACCATATATATAATTTCATATTTATATTTAAATTAATTAAACAAATAAACAAAATAAAAAAATGATATATTTAATACAAAAAATAAATGAAACAATGAAACAAAATACTAAATTTAATGGCATAAAATATAAAAAATTACATTACAATTATATATTAATACTAAACAATAAATATTACTACAATAAAGTGTAATATTTAGAATGTAAATTATATATTTCTAGCCATTAACCAATATCATTAATCAAAAGGGAAAAAAAAAATACTCCATAAACAGTAATTGGGCATTTGAGTTGGTTGTAAATTTACCACAAAATAATGAATGTAGCAAATTGTCACAACACACAGGGGTTTGTTTCAACTTTGATTTGAGGTTGCGGAGATACTCTAGCGAATTGTTCTATAATTTTATAAACTTTTATAAATAAAATAAATAAAAAATGATAGATTGATTGAAGAAAATTAATGTTATATGGGTAAATATGATTATTTTAAGGAGAATTTTTTTTTTTTTTTTTTTTGAGTGTGCAAATTAGTATGTGGGGTCACATTATAGCAAGTGTGCAATTTTTTGTGGAACGAATAAAGTATTTATCAAAAAGAGTATGAAAAAACTTATACGCGGATAAACTAAAATGACAAAATAGAAAACTTATAGATGGAGGGAGTACATTATATAGGAGTACTCCGTACTTCATTTGTCGATTAAAGTGTTCTCAAATGTTTTGGTGGATAAAGTAAAAGTGTTTTGGAATTGTTGTGAACAAAATAAAGTTATTATTTCTATAGCAAGAATTGTGCACCATTTTGGTGAACAAATAAATAAAAATTTTAGCACAATTTTAATTAACGAAGGGAGTACTACTTTCTTTTTTCCATTTCTCCATAATTTTTTTTTTCATTTTGTATGGAGATTAAGGAATACAATATAATATAAATGTATAGTAGTAGATAAAAAAAATATGAAAAAGTAAAGAGGGGTAGAAAAAAGAAAATGATAGAAATGAGTACAAGTGATCGAGAGAAAAAAAAATGTATTAGATGAATTATAATAAAATAATAGATGTAATAACAAGTAATGTAAAATATGTACAAAGAGAGATAAAATAATATACAAATAATAAAATGAAAAACTTACGCTAGTAAGTTCAAAAAAAGAAAAATGAAAATGATATAGTGGGACATGGGAATAGTATTTTATTTCTTGCAAGTAATACTCATTCTTGCAAATTCACAAAGGTAAATTTCTCATGAAAAAATAAATTGAAAATAATATGAAATATAGCAAGATTTATTTATAAATAATGTGGTAAAAGATCATATGAATAATGTTATTAAAAAAAAAATTAGAATAATGTAGTACCAATTTTTAAAGTAGTAATAATAAATTTTATAAGTAATACATTGCTTAATAAAAATTATTTGAATTTTTATATTTTCACTATGTCCAAATAATGAGGTGTGGGAATCAAATGGCCTCTGATTAACGAAATAGAAAAAACCCCAGTATACTAAGTTCGATTTTTATTTGTGATTTTTTTTTTTTTTATATTATTATTATTTCAATTGTTTTGAACATTTTTCTTGTGTCTTCATGTGATTTGATGAAATGTTGCATGTTAAATTTTGAAACGTTGTTTTGATTTGATTCTACAATAAATTGATCCCTAAGTTATGACTCTTTATGGATTTGGGGAATTTCAAATCTGGGTGTGAATTCAATGAATAGTAAAGAAACGAATTTGAATTTTGTATATATTTTGAGTGTAATTTAATCTATGTTAGAAATATGTGTTTTTAATTAACTAACTGACTTGAAATAAACCAATTGCAAGTGAAGAAAGATAGGGGTGAACTCTACTTACGTTTTGAGATGTTTATCCGGGCCGGGCTAACCGGGCTGGCCCGTTTAACCCTGAAAAATATAGGGTTAGGGTTAATGAATTATAGGACCGTTTAAAACCGGGCTTTTTTGACCCGGACCGGTTAGCCCGTGGGCTAAACCGGGCCAGCCCGCAGGGCTACAGGGCCAGCCCGCTAGCCCGAGTTGTTACTTTTTTTTTCTTTTTTTTTTAATAAATAATCTAAGAACAAATTTTGGGTCATTTGATCAATAACCATAACTATCATAACTATAAGCAATAAGAAGTCCATTACCATCCATTAGTCATTATTACTATTTTTTATTAGATTATGATATTTGTTTAGCTTTATTTGGTCATATTAAGGACCAATGAGTTCTAGAATTGTGTTTAAATTATACTTTTTTTTTTCTCATTTAGTGATCATTAACTAATTATGTATCTTTAATTTTAAAAGAAAAAAAATTATTGTAGCCCGTTAGTGGCCCGTTTAGCCCGTGGCCCGCTAGGGTTAGGGTTAGGTCCTAACAATTGTAGGCCCGTTAAATATGAACCGGTTAAGGCCCTAACCCGTTTAGTCCGTAGCCCTGTAGGGCTGGCCCTATAGACATCTCTACTTACGTTTGTGATGTAAAAATAGAGATTTACGGTAGATTTTGAAAAAGTAAATGATAGTTAAATAATATATATGGTAGATGTAAATACTACTCCATATTAAAATGATTGTGTATTGATTGAAAAAAAATGAGAAAATATTGAGTCGAATAGATAAAAAATAATTAAAAAAGAGTGCAATATTATAGATATAATTTTAAAAGATTTAAAATCTTAAAACAAACAAAATTTTAGAATTGAAATATTATTTTTCCTTCAAATATTATCTCGTCCCCCAATTATTTTTCCTTAAGTTTACTTGTATTTGCATGGGTCACAATTACTTAAATTTATGAGCAGGAACGTAAACAATAAAAAAATGGAAAGATATAATTTTTGTTTGGTTAGAATAAATAAAATCAATGAAATATTTTAGGATTAATGGGAAATTAAATCACCACATTTCACTTATTTCTAATTTAATTTAATTAAGCATTTAGATAATCACATACAGTATAAATTATCAACTCTGGAATGGAATGGAATGAAGGTTTGAATTAAATGACATAAAAATGATCATTCTTAAGATTGATATGAATTTAGAATGAAATGTGAGTATTATATAAATTTATGGTTGTTGAAAATATAATGGTTGATTGGAATTATTATATATATTTCAAATAATAATATTATTATTAATATTTATTACTTTTATATATTTGTATTTAATAATAATATTTATTATTTTTAATTATAATACTTTATTATTATTATTTATATTTTTATTAATATGTTGTGAATTATTATTATATTATTAAAATATTTTATTATTTTTATTATTATTATTTATTTTTTTGAATAAATAAAGTTATTACTCTTATTTTTAAAATTATAATTATTATTGTTTTTTATTTTTTGAAAGTATAAAATAATATTGTTAAAATTAAAAAATAAATTATAACATTTTTGTAAAAAAATTAATAAAAATAATCGATTAAGAATAAATAAAATTATGGGGTGAGTGCTGGAATCACAATTTTCTAATTTTGGGGAATGATCATTTCATTTGAAAAGACTATTTCTAATATAAAAATATATTAATAAATATATTTAAAATAAAATAAAAAATGATCATTCAATTCCCACTTCATTCATAAATTCATTTATGTTCAAATTTTATGTGACTTATTGATGTGACATTTTTTTTTAATGAAATTACATTATTTTATAATTCAATCTAATCTCAAAATTGTAGATTAGTGTATAAAGGAGACCGACGAAATGTTTAAATTACAACAACATCTTAAAAATAATAATTTATCGAGAAAGATGGTGATTTGATTTACGCCAATATTTTATTTTATCAAATAATTTTTGCATATATAATTTAATTTTCGATTTTGATACTTTTTTTTAGTTCATTCACTTTAGAATTTTCATTGAACTTAGGGGTGGAAATAGGTAGACTACCCGGTAGGGGCCTACGATCTAGCCTATTAAGTAGTCTATTAAGGGTCCTGTTAGATCTAGTTTATTTACAATACTATCCGGGTTAAGACTTTTTAAAAAATCTATTTAATTAAGTAGGTTAAGCTTAGGCTTAGACTTTATTTAAGACTTTATAAACCTAACATGCCGGTCTAATTGAATTATATATATATAAAAATAAATATTTATATTAAATAGGAGTAATTTTTAAATTTTAGTATTAACATTAATATTAAAGTAAATTAAAATTTTTTTAATACTTGGGAAATCATTATAATGTATGTATTTAAATTTATTGTTGTAATGCATATATTTTTGTCGTGAATTTCATTTACAATTTTAAATATTGAATTACATTTTGTATTTTACATATTTTAATAGGCCTCTAAAAGCCTATCATAGATAACAGGCTAGACTCAATATTTATAAATCAGTCCCAGAGTTTTTCATGTAAATCCTAGCTTAGTCCAGCCTATTTCCATCCCTATTGAACTAATCAATGAATGTTATAAGACCACGTATACTAGTTTTAGTGTTTCATTTTATGTTTCACTACATTAATATTTGTCATGTTAAAAAATGATCTAACACTTCATAATAATGAAGATTACACATGTTAGAAATTCAACAAAATAAAACACAATATAAAATATGATGAATTTTACCTCTAATTAAACTTACTTCATAATTACTCATTAACATTGATTGACAGAGTAATCAAGACTTAACTACTTTAGAATTTACACCAAATTTATATGGTATCAAGGATAAAATAGGTATACTGTATTAGTCAAATTTGATCATATTTACAATATTATTCATTTCGTACTATTTTGATTCGTCTGTCTATAAGTTTCTCGTACAATTTTATAAATATCTTTTAATTTTTTATTCATATATTTCACTTTATATCTTTTTTTTTTTTTCTATATCTCTCTTTTTCACTCAATCACATCACTTTATATATTATTTAACAAAGAAAAAGTAATTTTATTAAATTTATGTGTAAAAATAAATGTTGCTTGGATGTAGGAGTATTACTCATTCATGATTAATATTCAACTCCTGGTACCTACCACCTTATAAAAAGGTGCTAGTACTTATCCAAATTCATCATAATCTTTTATAAGCATAATCAAATCTGGACCATTTCATGACTCTGTTTTCTCTCTCTACAAAGGTTTTACTCATGTACCAACTCCTTAAACCCCCCTTTCCCTTTCTCTCTCGAAATTAAAAATCAGAATCTTTCATTTCATTGCAACCTCCATGGATACAACAGAAGCTACACAGATTGTAATGTCAAGGGTTAAAAGCTTTGACCCTGAACACGCTACCAAGATCATGGGTTCCATTTTGATCCAAGATGAAGGTGAAAAGGAGATGATTCGCCTTGCATTTTGCCCTGACGCTCTCTTGCTCTCTTACATAAACCAAGCCAAAATTGGTTTGAGCATTTCGTCGAACACCCCTCCTGCAAACCCTTTCTCGTATCCCACAAGACCTGAGAACCCTTTTCCCCAAACTTCTCCCAGAATAATGGTGCCCAACAATGGCTTCCATTTCAGCAGCAGCCCATCTTCGCCTGGCCCCCTTTTCCCGAGGAGTAGGCCCCGGTCTCTCTCTTATGCCTCAGGCTCCCCACTCTCACCAAGCTTGCATTTTCATGGAGTTAGTGATGAGTTCTTGAGCAATGGGGGTGGGTTGCCCGCGGATCCATTAATGACCCAGGATTCTCCTCCGTTTCACCGCCGGAGCTGTTCGGTGAACGATGCTGCGTTTCTCGATGAAGGAAATGGCGGCCTTTGGAGGCCTTGCATGTACTATGCACGAGGCCATTGCAAGAATGGAGGCTCCTGCAAGTTTTTGCACAGTGATGACCCCATTGATGTGGGGTCACCAAGCCAGATTGCAGCCATGGATGAGCTCTTGAAGCTCAAAGCTCTTCAGCAGCAGAGATTTTCCTTCATGATGAGTGAGAGCCCAAGGTAAATCTTCATTTCGGCATTTCTTCATACACCTGTGCTGCATTTTGAATTTGAAAGCAAAATCCATTACAGGAATGATTTTTCATTAAGCTCAAGTTCGAGGCAGATTTACTTGACCTTTCCAGCTGACAGCACATTCAAAGAAGATGATGTTTCTGGTTACTTTAGGTAAGTAATTTAGTACTAATTTAGATAATCTAAGTTTGTTTAAATTTTTAATCATGGAGACTAATTAATAGTTAATGGTTGAATTAAGTGCGTTTGGGCCAGTGCAAGATGTTAGGATTCCATATCAGCAGAGGCGCATGTTTGGTTTCGTGACATTTGTATTCCCAGAAACTGTTAAGCTGATTTTGGCCAAAGGGAACCCTCATTACGTGTGTGATTCAAGAGTTCTCGTCAAACCCTACAAAGAGAAAGGCAAAATCAGAGAAAAGTAAACCCAATTATCTTCTCAATTGCATTCACATTTTATGCTACTATTATACTACATTTTAACTCAAATTATTTGTAGGAATAGAGGTGAATATTCTGGAATTGATTCTTCAAATGACCATTTTGGTGCACCTTTTGGTATGCTTAATCATTCAATTATCAATTTCCACTATTCTATAGAGTAATTTTATGGGTGATAATCGATCAACCGAGCTTTTTCCGTAGGGCCTAGAATGTTGTTGAGCCCGCGAGAGCTGAGGCTACGAAAATTGGAACGGGAAGTCGAATTGCAGCATGCAATTGAACTTCAAGAACAAAGGATGATGAGTTTACAGCTGAGAGACCTTAACCGTAACCATCAATTTCTTCAAAGTTTTCCAGCTGCTATGTCCCTGCATTCGTCACCAAGGCCCTCTCAATTGCTTATGAATCAACGTTCGTTCAATAAAGAAGATTCGGAAGGTTTGATCAGTTGGTAGCATGCCTTTTATTCGACATGATAATTGAATCTTGACCGTCCATTTTGAATCATTGCAGGGTCTGATGGGGCTGATGAGAACTCTTCAGCTATGAACAATGCTGATGACTTTGATCCCAATGAAAGGTATTGATGTTTCTTTAATCTTTATGTTTGACTAATGTATCAAGTTTTGTTTCGATGGGTCCCTAAACTTGTTTTGTTTTTAAATATCTTCTAAGTATCGAATTTGTTGAGATGAAAATTGACTGAATTTTTCTATTCACCTTAATGGTCTCATTAATAATATACTCCTTCCGTCCCACATTAATTTGCACATTTGCTATACTGGGACGTCCTACATTAGTTTGTACACTTCAAAAATGGAAACTTCTTCATAACCTTCCTCCTCAAAATATACACTTATTTAGTAATGTGTCATTACTTTTTCTTTACTTTATTCATAAAAGTTTATGAATTAAGGTTGAAATAACTTGAAAAAACCATACTAGGATACAAATTTGTGTGTATTATTCGACGGGGACATGAAAATGAATCGAAAAGTTCATGCTTTTTTACAGATGTTCATAGTTAGGAATATGTTGATTCTTTATGTCATCATGTATCTATCAATTTTTTAAGTTTTACGTTTTTTCTTAGTTTTTCCAACTGATTATCTGTTTGATACGGAAGCAGCTTGGACCACGTCCTCCCGGGTAATCTTTTTGCTTCTCCTACAAATTCAGCTGCTGAAAACGAGCCCTTTGTCAGTCGGGCTTCAGCTGATAACAGTACTCTGCTCACCCGAAGTTCTTCCCTCACTGCAGCTTCTCTCAAATCGTGTTACCTTCAAATGCCTCGGTACAATATTATTTTCCTACTTTGATCAACCCTAATTTTATTGAATTGAGATTTAATCGGTTGACGTCCAGGTTTTCTTCTGCTCAAGAAGTCGTCGAAATGTAGCTGGCGGAGTTGATCATGGCAAAGCGGGAATTAGGGTAAGCTAATCGCGCTTTTTAGACGATGATGCTTTATTGTCATGTTGTGCTCATTTGCTTGGGCTTTTTCTTTGCAGAAAGTTTGTGTAGGACGTACAAGGATGTATAGCTGTGTGGTCAAGATTATTGTCATCATCAATCAATACTACTATATAGTTTATTTATAACAAAACAATACATAATGTTTTGAGGTGATTTTATGAGTGGGGCATAACTTTTGTTCGTTTTGTACACACCCCTCTCTCTCTCTCTCTCTCTCTAGATGTGTGGTGGACCATAGAGACTACAGCTTATATAACAAACACTAGCTTTAAAGTTTACCTGTCCTACCTTGTGTTTTTCTGTTTATTTTGACATAGTATCGTTGTAATTATCACTTTGAAAAATATCCGGAAATATTGCCAGAATGATATGTTACTCCCTCCGTCTTAAGATTATTTGCATGGTTTGATCGGCACGTTGTTTAAAAAAAGTGAATTTAGTAGTTGATGATGTAAGATAATTGAGGGGTATTTTAGGTAATTTGATGATGTGTAAAGTGAATTTGATGATGTGTAAAGTGAAATGTATGAAAAAAAGGAGTGACAAATTTGAAAATAAAATGATGTTGTGAGGTTATTAATTTTGTGGGGTATTTCCATATAAAGAGTGTGCAAGTAATTTTGGGATGTCTCAATAAGGAAAGTGTGCAAGTAATCATGTGGGACGGAGGGAGTACAATATTTGTAAAAAAAATTGAAAATATCAATAAATATGGATACTCATAACAACATTGAGTGTGAAGGAATGTTAAAATAAAGTTGATAAATTTTTGACAAATATTGACTCAAATCAATTGGATACGAATTTTAATGAATGAATTGTTACCCACATGAGGGAGTACAATATTTGTAAAAAAAATTGAAAATATCAATAAATATCGATACTCATAACAACATTGAGTGTGAAGGAATGTTAAAAAAAAGTTGATAAATTTTTAACAAATATTGACTCAAATCAATTGGATACGAATTTTAATGAATGAATTGTTTATTAGTATTGTGTAAGATAAAATTATTTTTAGAATAAATACATTTATTGTCACTCTATAAGACCATTAAACAAATTAAGACACAAAATATATACTTCATAATACAATAAAAGTCACTTTATGAATTGAAGAGTAGTGATATAGAACCAACCTTCGGACTTTTTATGGAACCAGATTAGTGAGGTGTCACTCCGCGT
This sequence comes from Galeopsis tetrahit, assembly GCA_963675135.1. Lineage (NCBI taxonomy): Eukaryota > Viridiplantae > Streptophyta > Magnoliopsida > Lamiales > Lamiaceae > Galeopsis > Galeopsis tetrahit. The sequence continues at coordinate 41,833,979 of OY776122.1, forward strand.
CATTATCCACGTAATTCTTATTAATATAATTTAAAAGATAATTTAAAATAAATCTTATCCATTAAAATATATTTTAATTTTTTAATATTTAATCTCTCACTTAATCGTTAGTAAAACCAGAAAACATTTTCTGCAATTATTACTTATTTTCTCAGCAAAAAAAATAAGCAAATCAAGTTTTCTGCAATTATTACTTATTTTCTCAACAAAAAAATAAATTAATTTCATACCTTAATTTCCAATCTTGAATGTCACACATTAAACCGTTGTTTCATAAAATATTTTAGAAAAATTTGATGTATTGGAAATTCACTTGTATATAATGGACAAGTTTTTATCTATGATTTTTTTTTTTCAATTTACTAACACAAACAAATAGTGGTGATGGATGGCAAAATTTATAATTTAGCAATAAAATGATAATATTGAATCAAAATAGTGTCATTCAATAGTGCAATGTCGAAAGCTATCGCTCAAGCATTCCCACATACATATTATAATATGAAAAATGTAATATTATATTCCGAGACACCTCATTCATGAATTTAGAAATATTATATTCAGAGACAATTTGAACTAAGGTAAGGTGGTAAAACTACAAAGTTAGAAGATAATGAGTGGTTGCAAAATGTTTGTCAATATGACCCATAGAAAGAAATGGTCAATTTGTTTTGTTTTGTGTTTCCAGAAACAAGCCAATTTGTACTAAAAAAACTTTTTGTGTTTCTGAAACCTCAAAAACCTTTTGTTTTTGTGCTTACAAGAAACATGTTGATGATGCATTATATTAATCTTGAGTCTTGCAAAGAGCTTGCAAAGGGCTTACACACTGTAAAAGATAAAGTAAATTCTTCATTTTCGATCCTCCATGGACAAAGAATGCAAAGGTGTAACCAACAAAGGTGGTACAGATCAATTTTTATTCAATATTATCATTTTATTTATCATGTTACTGCTAAATTATAAATTATGTCATTCATCACCACTATATTTGTTTGTGTTAGTAAATTGAAGAAAAAAAAATCATAGATAAGAACTTGTTCATTATATACAAGTAAATTTTTTAATTTATGATACATCAAATATTTCTAAAATATTTTATGAAATAACTGTTAGAAAAATATACATATACAAGGACAATAAAATTAAGTTAGGAAATTAATTTATTTTTTACTGAGAAAATAAGTAATAATTGCAGAAAACTTGATTTGCTTTGTTGTGGGAAAGCTTTCTGCATGTTGGTGGGCAGATGGAAGATTTGATTTGCTTTGAAAATGTTTTCTGGTTTTACTAACGATTAAGTGGGAGATTAAATATTAAAAAATTAAAAAATATTTTAATGGATAAGATTTATTTTAAATTATCTTTTAAATTATATTAATAAGAATTACGTGGATAATGACGCGGAGTGACACCTCACTAATCTGGTTCCATAAAAAACCCGAAGGTTGGTTATATATCACTACTCATGAATTGAATACCCTATATTGCCCTCAATATATTAAAAAATAGAATTAATTAAATAGCTCCATAAATTCCTGAAATCGAGTACGATTGTTTGACATTCCTTATTCCATCAGTTACCATACTTACACATATTCTCCATAAATGTCCCTATCATATTAAATTGTCGATTTAAACAAAGATATTTTTCAAAAAAATTGATACACCATATTGTTCAAATATTATGCGTGTAACAAACAATTGTAATTGATTTTATTAAATATCTTGTTAATGCACTATAATTTAATCATACATAACTTAATTATATATTTCTATCTTTTTCTGCATACGCTCTTTACTTAGAACTTATGTGTATTATATTATTTATATTCAATATAATATGATGTGTTTAGAAAGTGAATGTTCATTATCTATTCATTTAAACCATAATTTAACCAAATCACCGTGAGAAACTTACAAAAGATCTAAAATTCATCTATTACATTATTCATTTCAAATAAACAAACAAACAAAAAAAATCTTATAGAAATTTCATAAACAATGATTCGGATAATAATTAAAACATATATTAAGGAAAAACCATTGTGTATTTAAACAAGTTCAAAATGCAAGAAATAACAATTAAGAGCGTAAAGTTGCCACATGAGATACAAGACTTTCAACACACTTATATGTATGATCAATGCAAGTCACTGAATTCACTTATTCCATTCTACACTCTTCACTTGTTGTAAAATCGTATGAGTAGAACGAACCAGATGGATTATTCCTGAACATATAATCTTTTTTCGAGTATTGTTAAAGAAGTGTATAGGCACGAGTTTATAATTAATGGGTAGAATTCCCACTTTCGAAATAGTAAACTTCTTCCAAGTTAATCCCGTAATTGAATATGAGAGCACCTGCATTTTAAAATAATATTTTCTCGTACCACAATTATCAACATTGTTTCGATCCCCATATACGGCTAGGTTATTGTCATCTAACGCTTCGACAACTAACGACAATGCTTCACATTCATATGCAGGTAATTTTATCAACCCATAACTCTTATCACTATAGTCGAAAGTTGCAATTGCATAAACCCCATAACCTTAATAAATCTTCCAATGAAAAATCCCGCCAACAAAATGTGCATTGCATGATGGCGGGTGTTTGTATGGAAATGTTTGTAGTGAAATCCAAGTGTTTGAATTCCTAGAGTACAAATTCAATACACTTTGAAAAGCACCATACGACCAAAATCGTGTGAAATTTTATATTCGGAGTAGGTATTATTGTTGTTTATTCTAGCAAACTTAGTCCCGAAGTAAATGGAGTCAGTAAGTATTTCCTTTAGATGCACATATTAACTTATCACAGTGATTGGAGTACATGGTCAAGCCTCACAATATTCAAGGAGGAAGGATTACCGTTTATGTTCAGTATCTACTCGATTTGCTTTTTGAACTGCTTGAAGACGAATATCATGTTTAAGAAGGAGCCAAGTGGAAAATCTTACTCTTATGACATCCCAAAAAGAGAATTTCATGACTTGAATTGGTTGGATGAAGCCCCGGATGTCGACCGTACGTACAATATTCTGCCTAGTTTAGTTTCCCCATTCCCAAAAATAGATAGTAATATGTAGTAGTATTATATTTTGTAACGTACTTTTTGGTACCTATACCATCAAATGGTTGTTATTATCTATAGTTTTGTAATCCACATGTAAATCAAATATATAAACCGATCCATGTTGTTATCTTGCGTATAGACCTTAATGCAACTACTAATGCATAATGCACTATTAACTGCATACCAATTGATCATATGTTTATCTTGCTGCATTATTTTAATTACACTTGTATCTAATGTTGTATAGTCCACTATATGTACTACATACGTCACATGTGCAGAAACGACTACATGGACATGCACAACGCAACATATGTAATATGCATCGCACACTACATGTATGCAATTATGTTGTCATATAAGCTTTCTCTCCTCTTTTTGGTTCCCATTCGCAAAAACAAAAATAAAAATAAAAAATAAACATGTATTGCAAATTAATGTTACAGATGAAACCCACATCCCTGTTCTAAAATTATACTGACATTAAAGGAAGATCAATATATGTCGCATCTTCATCGTTATCAAGTAGCTGCTTGAATATACAATCAATAAACAATATTATTGCCAATTTTAAACAATGCATACTTAAAATTTTAACTTTATATGGTACAACATTCTTCATATTGTGATCTTTCAACGACCTAACTTTTTCCTCGAGTTCTATATTCTTCTTATGAAAACACTGCAACCTTTGTTCTAGTTCTACCATCTTTGCTCGCTCTTCGTTTACTTTCTTTAACAGCCCATGAATAATATTTATTTCTCTTTCGCACAGAGGTTGATCAATCCATTGAAAAATTGACAATAGCCATCTCTCTACAATCTTATCAAACTTAAAAAATATTTGTATATACGTAACACAAAATCTTATTGAACTATAAGAATAATTTTCGTCATACCGGGTAAGTGTCGCATCCGAAGAATATTCTTCCTATATTCAGTAGTTGCAGGCCTCTCATTATATCTTTACGATATGCAGTCAAATAAGGGCGATGCAATGTCCACTTTTTCACTCTACTATGCATACAAAAAATCATACATTCAGATTGTGCAGTTAGCGTTTCATACAGGTTATGGAATGCAACAAGTTCATAACAATGCAATACATATATATGCACTTTGAATGCAACAGTTTTTTTGATATCGTATTCATCCAAAAGTGACCACACGGTTACACATACAAGTAATTGAGACTAGCATTTCAGATTCCATATATTGCACACTAAGCTTATTTGGTATCTAAAATTAAAATTAACCATATTTATGAAGAAATGTGAATTTTGTAACATAATAAAGACAGACAATACAATAATTATGCAGAAGAAGCAAAATTATACTTCTACTCATTTGTGGCTTACGAGAATCGACAATTACATGCACAAAATGTAGGACAACCAGTCCTTGTTTGTCTTAAAAACTATCTAGAAAAACAACATTTAACCTAAAATGAAAGGATTAAAAATGAAGAAAAGAAGCCATTAATGTGCTTTTTGCATACTAACAAAAACTGACTTTATATTTACTTCAACAATCAACAAATTCAAATAGAAGTAGGCAATCAAATTCAATCAGTAATCAATCTCCTATTTCTAACTACAAAATTCAAAAACTCTATCGCATAGCTACGTTGTTTTTCTCAATCGAAAGGCTATGAAAGAGAGAACAAATAACCGAGAGAAAAAAACAACTTAAAAAAACAGAACATGTCCTACTAATTAAAGGCTACGAGCATGTTCATTTGGCAGCAAATCATCCACATATTAGATACCTATTTTCATTCACCTGTCCTACGAATTACCAGCAGCAGATATTAAAAAGGGTTCTTGCATCTTAACACAATCCAACATTGAAAGTAGTATTGACATTTGATATAATCTATAATCCCAAGAACTCGTTAGATAACAATAAATCTATGAATCAATGCCATCTGATATTAATCTCTCATCTTTCAGCATAAGCATCCTAGTGTACCATGAACTCAAGTGACCAAAACACCCCACCCACCCACCAAACATGTCAAATTAAGTAAATTTAGATAAATGCAAAGCATGAATTGAGAATTTTGAAGGTATAAAATTGATCACAGATACCAAAATAAAACCAGTTAATCGAAACACCCAAATCGCAAACAAGGCCATACTGAAAGCCTATTAGATAAATAGTAAATAGAAAAGTTATATCCTTGATTCAGTAATTACATCAAACACGTTATGTGCGTTCTCAAATTGCAACAATCAGTTGCTTTTTATAGAAAAAAACCCCTAAAAAATGGTAAAAAAAAAAAAATTAACAACAAAAATTAATACAAGGAATATACTAAGCATCAAAAAACAAGATTATAGCTTGAAACAAAATAAACCCCCAAATTTTCTTCCATGCAGTTCGAAATACAAACAAATCAATAAATATAATAAAATATATCTAAACGTCCATACCATAAAATAGTTGATGAACTAATTAATTTCATAACAAAATTGTCTGTTAAGTTCATCGAGCAGGATAGACATTCGATGAGAAACCGATGAAGTTGTTCTAAACTTTAAGAGCTTTAACCCAAAAAAAAAATCTACTGACCTCGAATACGACTATAGTCGCCGGAATTTTTTTATTTGCAGCTAAAACTGATATGTTGATGGAAATTATCTTCACCGACGAAAACTCTCATAGCAGAATGCAGCGTGGAATAAAGTTACTCCAAAATACTCTATTGAGGTTTTGATAAATTTAATAATGAAAATGTGTGAAAGATGGTATGTTGTTTAAATGAAGCGTGATTCACGAGGATTGATATAAAATTTAAAATTTTCACAAGATTGTAGTTGACAATTTTATTATGGTCATTAATTAAGGTATGAGGTTAGAAAAGTAATCTTGCATCTATAATTGAATTCTTTTGTAACTACAATAAATAATGTTTTTTTTTTGTTAAAACACTAGGTGAAATGACCTATAGTGTTATTGCCCCGTTATTTTTTAGTGTAATAAAGTAGTGATATTTGTTGTAATATTGTGATGTTTTAGGGAGATTGTTTAAAAATGTTTTTACTATTTTAGGTAACGTGTCATCAAGTATGGGACACCAAAATGGTAAAATGGGTCATCAAGTATGAGATGGAGGTTGTTTTGATTTGAAGAAAAACATATATGTAAATATTTCATACACGAAATATACTCCCTCCGTCCCACAAAAATAGCTCCATATTCCTTTTTTGGATGTCCCAAATTATAGCTCAATTTCCTCTTTTACTTTAGTATTAAATGCTTTATTGTCAAATTTACCCCTAATTAATAAGAGTAATTAAGGTTTAACAGATTTTGGAGAATGTGATTTTAAGGGCAAAATTGACACTTTAGCTAAATTTGACTACATTTATTGTTTTTTCTTAATCTGTGTATAAAGTCAAATGAAGTTATCTTTGTGGGACGGAGGGAGTACTTAATTAAGATAGTTTTAAAATATTTGCGGGTCATAAGTCTAGATGTGGGTTCCAATAAATTTGTGGATCACAAGGGATATTCATCCTACCCCTAGTCTAAAATCTGAATAGATAGAAGTTTTAGTTTTGATAGCCAAAAAAAGCTGTTATTATAAAGTTTACTAGAATAGTTTAAGTCTAAATTAAGTGAGATCAGTTCTATGCATATCAAATGATATCACATTTGAAACAACACGCCTATGCTCAAGACAAAAAGAGTAGAAGACTGAAGTCTAAAAGACGAGGAAATTCATTAGTGAAATCAGATGACAAGGTCCTTGTATGCCTTAGTCAAATGATATTAGCTACACGAGATCAGCCGAGTAGAAGATGACGAGGAAGTTCATTAGTGAAATCAGATGACAAGGTCCTCGTATGCCTTAATCAAATGATATTAGACTATTAACTACACGAGATCAGCCGAGTAGAAGATGCTAGTTGATATGGACTCGAACAAATCTTGTCACGAACAGATCTTGTCAAGAAGCCTTAAGTTTCAGAAGAGCTACTCGGTTGAAGGAGTCAGCTGATAGCATGCATTAAAGAAGAAGACAACAACCTTATCAAGACAAAGAGAATGTCGGATCTCATCTGAAGACAAGACTGAAAGTCTAACCAACTCAGCTGACGTGGACCAATTAGAAGATGCCAACACAGTTATTGAGTTGACTTGAACTAGGGTTTCATAGATCGTACAACATCATTTAATGCACATTAAATGCTCATTCCCTTTTTAGGTAACGTCGTACCAGAATTGCATGAAGTATCAAATCCATGAAGATCTCGAGCCCATTCCTGAAAGATTTGATGCAACAACAAGTTCCAAGCTCGAATCCTCTATAAATACAAGAAGTTGTTCTTGTAACAACTTACAAAAACTATACACAAGAACTCACTATCAACCGAGTAAATAGTGTGATGAACAAAGAGGTTCTATCAACACCTTTCTAAGCTTAAGATATGTATATGAAATACTAGCTTAGATGTAGGAAACTTAGAGCTATAGGATACTTAGATCGAATTTGGCTCTAAAGAACTCTAAGGCGGTGTTTGGTTTGGAATTGTGGTGAATTGACTTAGGATTGTGGTGGATTGGATTGGGATTTGGGTAATTCATGAATAGTAATTGTGTGTAAGTTGTGTTTGGTTAAGGATTGAGAAGTAGGGGTATATGTAACTTTATGTCACATCAAGAGTGATATTATAATATTTTATTATTGTTAGTAGTGAAAGAAAAGTAAGAGAGAGAAGAAAGTAGGAGAGAGAATGAGTGTGTGAAAGAAAAGTAAGAGAGGGAAGAAAGTAAGAGAGAAAATGAGTAATTGAAAAGAAAAAATAGTGATTTGATTGTATAAAAATAGGTGTATTATAGGGGTGGATTGATATTTGAATTTGTATTTAGATTGAGAGAGATTGGATTGGGATTGAGCCAATCCAAATCCGGATTGACCAATCCCAAAACAAACACCGCCTAAAGGATTCAGTATCATTAGAAGTTAGTTTGTTGTTTTACAACCAGTATCATTGTAAGAGTACTTGTTCTCACGATAACAAGTAGACCCAATTGCACTTTGGAAAGTGTATCGAGGTCACACGTCTTCTTTTGGGATTATAAAGTAGCAGGGTGATTCACGTGTTATGCAACACTAAAATAAACAACCGCAAGTGTACGACGTCTATCGTAGCGTGATAAGCACGAGGTCGATCCCACAAGGAGGTTAAGCGTAAAAGTGGTAGTTTGCTAGTCGAGTTCTAAATAGACGTGATCGAAATTTTGAATAAAATGTTTTACTCTAAAGTTACCTACCAAGTGTCACGAATAAGCAACAAAGAGCAAAGATAAAATCGATCAAATGGCATACAAATCACAAAACGAAAGTAAAATGGATGTAAACTCAAAGAGAAAAGGTGGGTTCCAAGGCGATTGTAACACTTAGATGTCCGTTTATGAATGTTATCTCGTTTAGATGGCCATTAAGTTTATCTCATATAGGGTGATCACACAAGAAGAATTAATTAATCTCTCGATCTAATTAACCAAAGGCGCAATGCAACATAGGCTCGTATCTCTACCTCACAAATGTTACACCACCTAAAATAGCTCCTAAGATCATTCAAATCCCTCTCCGATAATTAATCCTCTCTCGAGCTCATAATAATACCGGGTTGCATGCTTGCATACGATTAAATGGAATAAATCTTTCGATCTTACCCCAATTAACAATGGATCAAGCAAATCATCATGGCCACTAACAACATGCTTTACAATGGATAATTAAACATGCAAATAAGAGATAAACACCAATTAAAGCAAGAAATTACTCATAAACATCAATCCAAATCTCTACAATGCCTTAGAACCACAAATTGTTTAGCTAACAACTATCATAATGAAATTAACAAAATCCAAATGAAGTAACTAAATAAAAAGGAAAAGAAAGAGAAAGCTTAGTCTAGAATGTGGTAGGGAATGGAATTTGGGAGCTATTGCATCCTTTCTTCCTTGATTTGATGAAGAATTGAGAGAGAAATGGCCAAAACACCTCCAAGTATGTGTAACTATGTGTGGATTTTGAGGAATTGGGGGAGAATGGCTTGGAATTCAAGAAATGGGGCTTATATAGTGTTGGGGTAGGGTTTGGGTGCAAGAATTGCAAGTTAGTCCCTAAAAAATGGCCAAAATGGACAAAAGGCACCGAAAATGGACAAAAGGCACCAAAAATGGGGGAGCACGGTCGTGCACGGTGCACGGCCGTGCTCCATCGTGGCCCAAAAATCCCTGTTTCGAGCACGGCCAGCTCGAGCATGGTGCTCGGCCGTGCTCGCTCGGTCGACTTCGGTCCTTTCTCGTTTCGTGCATAACTTTCGCCTCGGGTGTCCGATTGACTCGATTCTTTTGGCTATTCCACTCCGTTTTTCGAGACGAATCCAACCGTGCACTCCTCTTCCTGATCCAGTAAAGTATGGTTGATGTTTTGCTCCAAATTCCATCGTATTTCCTACAAAATCGACAAAACACAACCTTTCTCTCATTTCGGCTTAAACAATCATATTCAATGCATAAATCAATGAAATCCACATCAAAACACGCTTAACATGTGCCTATAAAACGTGTAATTTCCACCCGAATCAAACTCCCCCAAACTTAAAATGTTGTTTGTCCTCAAACAACTAAGCACTTAAAGCAATGAGGGTGGAATGATCACAATGGAATATTCAATGCAAATCACACATGCAAAGTAAGAATGTAGTGATATCTCTTTCTCAAAGTGCATTTCTCAATGAAGATCATAGGCTCATTATTGCAAATCACATTCATGAATCAAAGAATGCACAAACACACAACACATTGTGAATGGGAAACATAATTCAAAAGCTCAAGTCCTCTACTCACATGATATAGTGTTTCTCTCAAACACACAAACAAATTGAGGATATTAATGCACTCATCAACCAAGTTATGCTATACAATCACCATATGCTTGCCCAACTTCTACTTTCCACAACACTCAAATGCTCAACAATGTGATCAATAGGACTTAATCAAGGATGTAACATTGGCTCTTTGGTCAAGGTAGGGTAAATTTGGATGAAGTAACTCATAAACTAGTGGAGAGCAAGAGATAAAGACGCATAGACACATCTCAAAAACTTCTCAAGATAAAGTTACAATTGCGCGGATTGCAACTCAAAAACTCTAACTTCCACAATTTATTTGTTCTCTTTTAAGCACATTCTACACCACAAAACTATTGAACACTTTTTTTCTTTTCAAGCTTTTGGGGCTCTTTGTCCCTCTTTTCTTTTCCCTTGATTTTCTTTTCATCTTTCTTTTTTTCTTTCAACTTTTCCACTTTTCCACTTTCTCCTTTCACCAAAGATATTCATTCAAGCATATGTTTTCCACTTTGTCTTTTGTCCCCCACTAGATGTAGGTATCAAAGGCTCAAAAAGGCTAAGTGGTTAACATTGTAGTTTGCCAAGAAAATGAGGAATTAAGCTCAAGGGGCTAACTACGGAAGATTACTTCGGTTTTGGGAAATTTTGGCTAAGTGACTTTTTAGAACAAGATGGCCTATATCATATCACATCATCTCACACAATCATGCTTTCATACAAGAACTTAGGCAAGTTCTAGGATTACTAGCAATAACCTAGTCCACTCTCAAATGAACTAAACCGGATTATATGTTCGATTTATGGCTCAATTCTCACCGGTTTATTCAATAGAACTCTCACATTCATCAAATGTTCCCAAACAACACATCATGCATCCATGCTATCAAAGCTCACAAATATGAACACAACATGATACCATATTCCAACATTAATCATGCATACATTCAAAGCAAATAGACATCACCACAACTACTCAACAATGGATTCCAATGATTATTCATGCTCACATTTCACCAAAGATCCACTACCCAACATGTGATCAAAACCAACTTAAACAATATAATCATGTAAAAGCCAAATGTGCGCCGGTGCAAAATGTGACACAAGTAGAATGACGAACCGGTGCAAGGGTAACAACTAGTAGAAAAATAAAAGAAAAATAACTCCCCCAAACTTAGAATTTTACTATGTATAAATTATAAGTTTTGGGCTACAAGTTGTTACCTCCCTCCTTGCACATCCAATGCTTCTTCAAAGATCACCATTGCAACACTTGCTTCCCCTCTCCAAAGTTGGTTTTGCTTCCTTCTCCATTCTTCAAGATGTGATGTCCATAGTGTTCTTCATCCATACCTACAAAATAAACCAAGCTATCAAAACTAATAAAGCAATAAAAACATGAAAGCAATAAAACCTTGGGTTGCCTCCCAAGAAGCGCTATTTTTAACGTCCTATGCCGGACGGTTCTTCCTTGAGGGGAATATCAAGTCACCCCCTTGTCATCCTTGTTCTTGATTTGGGGGAGTTTTTTGAAGAAAACTCCCCCAAACTTGGCCTTCTTGCCCATCTTCAACTCATGCTCTTCCACTTGGGGGTCCTCTTTCACAACATTGACCTTCAAATCTTCCCCTAGCTCGGGTGATCATATGCCATGTCTAGACAAAAGTTCAAAAGAAAGTAAGAATCGCAAGTGGAATCAAAGTAAAACACACAAATATTTTTTTATTTTTGAGAAATAAGGAAAGCAAGTAAAATGTCTAAACTAAAACTCTATTAGCCTACACTCTAGAGCTTATAAAACCTCCCCGGCAACGGCGCCATAAACTTGATTCACGTGTTATGCAACACTAAAATAAACAACCGCAAGTGTACGGCGTCTATCGTAGCGTGATAAGCACGAGGTCGATCCCACAAGGAGGTTAAGCGTAAAAGTGGTAGTTTGCTAGTCGAGTTCTAAATAGACGTGATCGAAATTTTGAATAAAATGTTTTACTCTAAAGTTACCTACCAAGTGTCACGAATAAGCAACAAAGAGCAAAGATAAAATCGATCAAATGGCATACAAATCACAAAACGAAAGTAAAATGGATGTAAACTCAAAGAGAAAAGGTGGGTTCCAAGGCGATTGTAACACTTAGATGTCCGTTTATGAATGTTATCTCGTTTAGATGGCCATTAAGTTTATCTCATATAGGGTGATCACACAAGAAGAATTAATTAATCTCTCGATCTAATTAACCAAAGACGCAATGCAACATAGGCTCGTATCTCTACCTCACAAATGTTACACCACCTAAAATAGCTCCTAAGATCATTCAAATCCCTCTCCGATAATTAATCCTCTCTCGAGCTCATAATAATACCGGGTTGCATGCTTGCATACGATTAAATGGAATAAATCTTTCGATCTTACCCCAATTAACAATGGATCAAGCAAATCATCATGGCCACTAACAACATGCTTTACAATGGATAATTAAACATGCAAATAAGAGATAAACACCAATTAAAGCAAGAAATTACTCATAAACATCAATCCAAATCTCTACAATGCCTTAGAACCACAAATTGTTTAGCTAACAACTATCATAATGAAATTAACAAAATCCAAATGAAATAACTAAATAAAAAGGAAAAGAAAGAGAAAGCTTAGTCTAGAATGTGGTAAGGAATGGAATTTGGGAGCTATTGCATCCTTTCTTCCTTGATTTGATGAAGAATTGAGAGAGAAATTGCCAAAACACCTCCAAGTATGTGTAACTATGTGTGGATTTTGAGGAATTGGGGGAGAATGGCTTGGAATTCAAGAAATGGGGCTTATATAGTGTTGGGGTAGGGTTTGGGTGCAAGAATTGCAAGTTAGTCCCTAAAAAATGGCCAAAATGGACAAAAGGCACCGAAAATGGACAAAAGGCACCAAAAATGGGGGAGCACGGTCGTGCACGGTGCACGGCCGTGCTCCATCGTGGCCCAAAAATCCCTGTTTCGAGCACGGCCAGCTCGAGCATGGTGCTCGGCCGTGCTCGCTCGGTCGACTTCGGTCCTTTCTCGTTTCGTGCATAACTTTCGCCTCGGGTGTCCGATTGACTCGATTCTTTTGGCTATTCCACTCCATTTTTCGAGACGAATCCAACCGTGCACTCCTCTTCCTGATCCAGTAAAGTATGGTTGATGTTTTGCTCCAAATTCCATCGTATTTCCTACAAAATCGACAAAACACAACCTTTCTCTCATTTCGGCTTAAACAATCATATTCAATGCATAAATCAATGAAATCCACATCAAAACACGCTTAACATGTGCCTATAAAACGTGTAATTTCCACCCGAATCACAGGGACCTTATTTTTAAAGAATTAACTTCACTGTTGGAGAAGTGAGAGTGGACGTAGGACAAGGAGTTCGAACCACTATAAATCCTGTGTTATTTATCGCTTTATATTCTTATCATCTGTTACATATCATATTATTTCATATACATAAGTTTTAAAAGAGTCAAAATCACAAGTTAAGTTTCCATAATCAACTGACATCAAATCAGTTGATAAGATCATTGTTTTAATCAAAGTCATTCTTTGTAAAAGGTTTTCATTGAACCCACAAGTCTAAATATTTAGGACCTACATAATTCCGCACTAACAACTAAGTAGATAGTTGTTCAATTGATCAACTAACAAGCAATCAGTAGGTTAGTCTCATTTGATATTAACACGAAAAAGTTTTAAAATAACAAAGTCCATTCACCCCCTCTAGACTTTGTCCAGCATACTTGTTTATAGGGACCAACAAAGTGTACTACTACATGTCTACATGTCAATTATGGCAAATTCGCCTAGAAATTAAGTGTTCAAAATATTTTTGAATTTGTAGTAATACATTTTTGACTTTGTAGTGACAATATTATAGTCATGTAGTAAAATAATACTTGAAAGAGAAAAAATATATTTTAGTCAAGTTTGACCCGCGTTGATCCGAATTTAACCCACAAATTTATGTCCCAAATTTACCTTAATTATCTATATTTCATATAAGTTTTTGTTCCTAAAGAATAAGAATAAGGTACAATTTAATACAAAACGAATTAAGCCCCTCCAATTAAAAAAACAAATTAATATTAAAATTTTGAGACAATACTATGAAAAATATAATACTCATTTCATCTCGATATAAGTTTTGTTTTGTTTAAATAATATGATAAAATAAATAAATAATAGAAGTTGTACAAATGATGTGATTGAGAGGAAAAAAAAAGATGAATATGAGATGTAATATAATTAAATAATAGATGTAGTACAAGTGATGTAATTGAAAAATGAAGTATAAAATGATATGTTAAAAATAGATCAATGAACTTATTGTAGGACGTCAAATGAATGAAATAAAAAAGGTTATAGTGTGACGGAAATCATTTTTTGAAAAGAAGAGGAGAATTCACTTTATTAAATAAATCATAGAGAATTTCGTGCAATTTTTAAATCATACTGTATAAGAATTTTGTGCAATACTTCAAATCACAATGGGTTTCATAAAATTAACCCAAAATAAAAGTGATAATTACAATGAGATAATCACAATTTTTTATGGATAGAACGAGTAATAGATTTCTTTAGTAAAAGTGATAATATGTTTATAATAAATGAGCAAATTAAATATTGATCAAATTCATAAGGTATATTAGTGAAAATATTTTTGCATTAATATAATTTATATGTAACAATAAATTAAATAGAGAATGATTTTTTAAAATTAATTTGGATCAAAATTTCTAATTTTCATACTATATAGGCAATTAAGCATTATGAATGTAGTTGATTTTAATCTTTAATATGATTGACAACTTTCTATTTATGATAAAAACTCAATATTATTTTATCTTTAATAAATATTTATCATTTTATTAAAACAACATATTTATTTTATTAAAATAACACGTTTATTTGAGTATTAAAGTGATTGAAAAAGTAATTTAAAAGTGTAAAACTTTATATAAATAACGAATAAATTTGCAGAACATTGGCTATGGCTGTGGCTCTGTGTTCGTTACCAATTAATTGCTCCGGGAGCTGTACAGCCTTTAAACATCACTTAAATCATCATTGCATGGAGAAAGCAGAAAAAAAGTTGGGAATCATTAATTTAAATAAATGAAGAAACTATGAAATGGACCTAGGTGTATTCTTTTATGTCATCATTAAAGTTAAGATTGAAAATATATCAATGACATTAAATTTATAAAAATACTAATGAATATTGTATATCGATATTAGTAAAATTATAAAAATTTAATAATAAAATTTAATACTCCCTCCGTCCCACAAAAATAGCCACATTTGACTTTACACACAGATTAAGAAAAATCAATAAATGTAGTCAAATTTAACTAATGTGTCAATTTTGCCCTTAAAATCCCATACTCCAAAATCTGTTAAGCATTAATTACTCTTATCAATTAGGGGTAAAATTGACAATAAAGCATTTAATGCTAAAGTAAAAGAGGAAATGTGGCTATAATTTGGGACATCCAAAAAAGGAATACGTAGCTATCTTTGTGGGACGGAGGGAGTATATAAATGAGTTATAATTGCAAATAAATTACTAACATTAAATATTATTGCAACGTAATTTGAACTTCTTGCTGAAATGACACTTTCTTAATGAAACAACATTATTTTTTAATTCGATCTAATCTCAAAATGTTTGAGTCAAACACAAATGAAGTTGTCAATAAATCTAAGTTGCAACACTATTTAAAATTGGTGATTTATTTAATTACAATTAATTATGTAAAAAATTAGATTAAATTTGCAAATGAATGAAAGGTGGTAGTTTAATTTACAATTAACTCTATATAAATTTAACATAATAACTTGAATAAATTTTACATTTATGATAAATTTACATAATATACTCACCGTCCCATTTTAAACTTTACATTTTATCATTTTGGACGTCTTTTTAAAGTTTTACATTTAATTTTTAATTTAGCAAGATGTGACCTCACATTTATTAATAATTATCTATATTTTTACATAAAATTACACCAATTGTCACTCATTTTTTCCCTTTTTCTTTTTACATTTTTTCTTTTCTTACGTTTTCTATCAACAATTTTACATAAAATGTTATATTTCTTAATCCCGTGTCATCCCCCAAATGTAACGCTTAAAGAGAGACAAAAAGATTAATATACAATATTATCTCATTTGATATTAATCGATTTTTTAAAAAAAAATTATTAACATTTTTTAATTTTTTTAAATATAATTTTTAATACTTTATTAATATTAGACTCGATATTATTATGATATACTAATATTTTTTTACATTTTCTATAAATATCATAAAAAACATTCACATCCTTCCTTTTAGGTATTCTTTTGTCTCTTTTTGTAGGCTTTTTTTTTCCTTCAGGTTTTTTTTTAGTTTCTTTAAGGTGGTATTGTTAAGAAATTTGTTTTTTAATTTTTCCGAGTATTTATGACGTTTATACAATTATATGATTCCAAGATGTCGTTTTCTATATTTCGAGGTTGACGACATAGGGATAAGCTATAGTGTAGGCTCTGTCTTTTTATTAACATGTCCAATCAAATCTATTAGTATAAAATTACTCTCTCCAGTCTCCATCTACAAATTTCTAGTTATTTTAATATCTATATATATATATTTGCAAACCTTCTATCTCAACCACACCCTTCTATCTCAACCTCTTCCTTCTCCAAATCTCTCCATTTCAAAATTCCTCAATTCTTATTCATTTTAACTTTCACCTTTTCATCTCAATCCTCCATTTTAAGTTTTAATCTCAACCCTACATTCTTATTTCTAGATCTATAAATATGTAATTTCTATTAGTCATAAATTCATTCTCAATATTGGTGTGCATCTCTTTCTTTCATACTTCTCGAGTATGAATATGTTTCTTCCTTTCATTCTTCTCAAGTATGGCCATGTTTCTTCTCAAAGTAAGAAAATCAAAAGTCTCATATGCCAATTAATTTATATAATTTTCTTCTTTTAAAGTCACTATATTTTCTTTTCTACGATTCAATGTTCTTTCTATTGATATAATTACAGACATGAAGATCATTGAGTCTCATATGCCAATTAATTTATATAATTTTCTTCTTTTAAAGTCATTATGTTTTCTTTTCTACGATTCAATGTTCTTTCTATTGATATGATTACAGACATGAAGATCATTAGCAATTTGGGTTTATGGGTATAATGCTTTCACCAAATCTGGTTTTACGTGAGTCCGTTTAATTAATTTCGTCACTAATATTTTTCTATAATTCAGTTTTAATTTGTTTTGCAGGTACATCATATATCGAAACTTAAGACAATGACAATATTAAAGAGAAGAAAATTTAGATCATTTTTTGTTTATTGTTTCTCAAATTGTAATGTATATAGGTTTATGAATTATGAGTTGTAATTTCTTGAATTCGTGATGATCAACATTTAAGCAATCTTACGAATTTATGTAAAAAAAAAAATTCGAAATGTATATTTAGTGTCTTTGAATTGACATGTATGGATAGTTTAATTTTTTTAAGAAATGTTACGAAATGCATAAGTGCACAATTACATATATGCTTCTTCTTTAAATGCAGTAATTTCATATAATATATTTCATTATTAATTTTTTTTAAAAAGGTATCTAAAAATAATTTTTGTTGTTCTATTCCTTGAATAATTTAAAAGTATATGCCACAATTTATTATTAATAATAATGATATAATAATTAATTTATATGTAAATAATTTTCAACTATTCCATAAAATATAATTTGACTTTATGAATATTTATTTTTGTTACCATTATTATAAATTCCTTAAATTATGATATAATAATTAATTCCTTAAATTATGATATAATAATTTGACTTTATGAATATTTATTTTTGTAACCGTTATAATAAATTCCTTAAATTATGTTAATTAATTAAGTTAATCAGTAATTAATGATAATAAAGATTTAATAATTAAAAAATTCAACCATTTTATTTTTATTCACATTAACCTTTTTTTTTTTACATTATAACAATGACAATATCAAAAGATTAAGAGAGCAAGTTTATTCTTTAAATGCATTAATTTCATATAATATATTTCATTATTGATTTTTTTAAAAAAATTATCTATGAATAATTTTTGTTGTTCTATGCCTCAGAATAATTTAAAAGTACATGCCACAATTTATTATTAATAATAATGATATAATAATTAATTAGTATGTAAATAATTTTCAACTATTCCAACAAATATAATTTGACTTTGTGAATATTTATTTTTGTAACCGTTATAATAAATTCCTTAAATTATGTTAATTAATTAAGTTAATCAGTAATTAATAATAATAAATATTTAATAATTAAAAAATTCAACCATTTTGTTTTTATTCACATTAACCTTTTTTTTTTTTTACATTAAATGTATAACAATGACAATATTAAAGGATTAAGAGAGCAAGTTTATTCTTTAAATGCATTAATTTCATATAATATATTTCATTATTAATTTTAAAAAAAAAAGTATCTATAAATAATTTTTGTTGTTTTATGCCTCAAAATAATTTAAAAGTATATGCCACAGTTTATTATTAATAATAATGATATAATAATTAATTAGTATGTAAATAATTTTCAACTATTCCATAAAATATAATTTGACTTTGTGAATATTTATTTTTGTAACCGTTATTATAAATTCCTTAAATTATGTTAATTAATTAAGTTAATCAGTAATTAATGATAATAAAGATTTAATAATTTAAAAATTCAACCATTTTTTTTATTCACATTAACCTTTTTTTTTTTACATTAAATGTATAACAATGACAATATCAAAGGATTGAGAGCAAGTATTTTTAAGCTTATTTAGGCAAAGCCACCATCATTTTTAAAATTCTACATTTTAAAATCTATCAATTCTTATTATCTTTATGGATTAAGTTTTAACCTAAATTCTTTATGATATACGATCTATCTCTCTCTCTCTCTCTCTCTCTCTCTCTCTCTCTCTCTCTCTCTCTCTCTCTCTCTCTCTCTCTCACACACACACACACACATATATAAATAAATAAATATGATGTTTAGGAATATCTTTCAATAAGTTAAACTTGAATAAATAGAATTAGTCGTTAATGAATGGAGACAAAATGAAATATTTGTGTAGTGGAGATTCTGACGTACGTTGTAGGGTAATTTGGAATTGAACCTCTCATTTCGATTTTTTTCTTTGAGATTTTATTTTATTTTTATACTGTACATTATTTTTATGTTCGTAAATATGGTATATACAACCTAATTTAGTGCATGAAATGAATAGTGGTAAGTGGCTAGCACTATGAAATTTGCATGCGTAAAAATGACGCAATTAACCCCTAAAAACGACATGTTGAAGAATATTTTTTTAATAAATCAGTGATATATCCAATGGTTAGTATATTTTTCCTTTTTTATTTATGGGTTAATTGAATTTTTTTTTACCACTTTTAGCGTATTTATCAATTACATTATATTCTTTTTTTCTTTGTAATTTGTTGCACCATATTTTTATGTTTTACAATTCGATGCACCAATATATTTTTCGATGCACTAATATTTATGTGGCAGCATTAATCAAAATCATGATTATTCCTCTATTGTCTTAGAAAAAATTTCTCTGTCGAATTGCAAAGAAAAAAAAATGTTGTAATTAAACATTTATTTATTGACAAAATCTTCTATACAATTGAGTGGATAGATACGTACACTTGGATTTTAATGTTCAATTTACCCAATTTAATATTTAACCTCAATATTTGACTCAATTCATTGAAACTCAATTTCAATTGCATGTATAGGTGCAACCAATCACATCCAAATATCACCTTATTTATTTATTTATGCAATCAACATATATTATCTATTTATAATTCTAAATACATGTATTTATGTTATAGAAAATTTAGCATGTGCAATTTATGAGTAATTTTTAAATCTTACTACAACTATAATATTTTAATAGGTACATTTTGTGTTGAATCTGTCAAGACTATACACACGCGTACGTTTTGGTGCATCTGAACAAATGCTGCAATTATTTTATTTCATCTTACGGAAGAATAATAACTTATTTTCTTTCATGTATGAAGTCAACGACTCTGAGTAATCGAGAATGGTTAGAAAATCTATCATTTCATAAAAATGTGGTGAATTATCTATAATTGACAAATAAAAGCTATATACAAAAAGAAAAAGATTTAGAGCTATAAGTTTACAAGTTGACCCAAAGGGTTGAGTGCCATTAAAACATTGCACAAAAAATCTCTTCTTACGTATAAAACTCGGGTCAAAGAAAAAATGTACACTCCTCTAAACCAACCAAAATGATAACACACAAAGCAAACCTAAAATGACTAAAAATATAATTGAATCTCAACTCACGCAAGGACTCATGGAGGACTCACGATGAATTATCAATAATTGGTTAGTTTGTATCATGTTTTATGTCATTTTAAATACGGTGTAATATTTTACTATTTATATTAGTTATTACTAAATACGTCTAAGAAGCGCGGGTTGCACTTTGACCTTTTTAATAAGTGTGGGTTGCACCCACGCCTATGACAAAAACGGAAAAGTCTCATATTTTTGTTACATTTTGAAGACTAGGTTTTAAAACTGTTATGTATTAAAAAAATCTGTCATGTATCTTTCAATATTTATTTAATATTTATAATTCATATTTTATTAAGTTTTTTAATAAGTAGATATTGAAAAATAAATAAAATGTCTTACTTCAACTTAGAAAAAATCTCTAAATTTCATAAGTATTATATTTCTCAATTCTTAATTTCACAATTACTTTATTTCTCTTGGCTTTTCAGTTTCTTACCTCTTTTGACACTCTATTTTTATTAACTAATTTGATACTTATTATTTTGCCTATTAAAAAATGATTTTATATTTTAATTTAAACTAATCCTAAAAATTATCTTTTGTTTTCTGCAATTGAAACAATGTACGAAAGCATGGTTCAACACCCACAATTTGGGTGTGTTTTTATTTTATACTCTTAAAATTCTTATTGCATTGTAGTGTGCGATTTTTTGTGTCAATTTTCTGGGCAGATTGAAGGCCAGATTAAATTCTTGAAAAGTTCAGTGGAAGACAAAGTGATTACCCGAAAGATAAAATTGTGTAAATATTGAATAAGTCACTCTTTATTTATTTTTCAATATTTATTTAATATTTATAATTCATATTTTATTAAGTTTTTTAATAAGTAGATATTGAAAAATAAATAAAATGTCTTACTTCAACTTAGAAAAAATCTCTAAATTTCATAAGTATTATATTTCTCAATTCTTAATTTCACAATTACTTTATTTCTCTTGGCTTTTCAGTTTCTTACCTCTTTTGACACTCTATTTTTATTAACTAATTTGATACTTATTATTTTGCCTATTAAAAAATGATTTTATATTTTAATTTAAACTAATCCTAAAAATTATCTTTTGTTTTCTGCAATTGAAACAATGTACGAAAGCATGGTTCAACACCCACAATTTGGGTGTGTTTTTATTTTATACTCTTAAAATTCTTATTGCATTGTAGTGTGCGATTTTTTGTGTCAATTTTCTGGGCAGATTGAAGGCCAGATTAAATTCTTGAAAAGTTCAGTGGAAGACAAAGTGATTACCCGAAAGATAAAATTGTGTAAATATTGAATAAGTCACTCTTTTTTTCTTTCTTGATCTGAATTATCGTTTCTTCCATGTTAGGATTTTAGCTTTGATGTGGATTGAGTAAATTGTTGGATGTCGATTGTATTGTTTTTTTTTTTTTTTTTTTAGAGTTGTTATTGTGAAATTTTATTTAAATCCATAAGTATGACTCCTATGAAGTTTAAGTGAAAGAGAAATTATTTCAACACCATGGACCGAAGAAGTAAATTGGTAATTTTGTTGCGAAGATGGTTTATGAATTGTTTCTCTATCTGTGTAGATATAAACATTGATTAACTTTAGAATTACTAAATTGAATTGATATTTGATTTTATTTCTTTTGCTTTAAAGCACATCAGTATAATAAACATGTTCATGTAAAATGTTATATTTTTTTTTATCTCTTTGTTGACTATATTTGATCTATTTAAAATAGGGTTGTTAGTACAATTAATATGAGAGTCATCACAATGTCAAACACATGCCATCTAAAAAAAACCATAAAAAAAAACCAAAACACAGTATCATTGCATCCAATCACATGCAATTTAACAAAAAAATATGTATTGATTTTATATTCCATTTTTTATATATACAATTTAATTTATATTGCTACAATTTTTTATTTTTTATATTTTTAATAGAATAAATTTTTTACAAATGTATACATGTTCCAAATATATTTTTAAATATATATTTTTAATTAATAAATTAAAAATATATTATAAATTTATTTCAATCCCGCGTAAAACGCGGGTCTTACACTAGTATATATATATATATATATATTTTGGTGATGTAAGATGAAGAGTATTTTAAAAGTTTTGATCAATGAAGAGTATTTTAAGAATAATTGTTAAATACTTGGGATTATATTTTTTTTAGTCCATTAAGTTGTCACGATTTTGATTTTAGTCCACTTAGTTATCACTTTTTGATTTTAGTCCAGAAAGTTTCATATTATTTTGAAATTAGTCCCATAACCGGCTATTGAAGGTTTGTCAAACCATGTGGCAATTTATTTTCGTTTTTCTATTTATTTTTTTATACACATGTCATTTATTTTTTAATTATTTTTTTTTAATTTCAAATCTAAAAAAAATGGGTGGGGCGGTAATTGAAACGGGTTGAATAATTAAAATGAGTAAATAACTCCTCCATTAAAACAATATAATCGGTCCTCATATTCTTCCCAGATCCATTTTCTTTCCAAACAAAAAAACCAAAAAATTGCAGGTTTCTTATTCTTCCTAAACTCAAAAATTGCAATGTTCTTCTTCCCAAACCAAAAAATTGCAGTCTTTCTTTTTTTCCAAACAAAAAAATTGTAGGTCTTCTTCTTCCCAAACTCGAAAATGGCACGTCTTCTTCCCAGACCAAAAAATCACAGGTCTTGTGTCCTAATTTTTTCATTCTCACTAACTATCTAGAAAAATCGAACCCTCATCTTCTTCCCTGCTGCCCTAATTTTTTCATTTTCATCATCTAGAAAAATCGCACATCCCTCTTACCACAAATGGACAGGTATTAACCATTAATAAAACTAGAAAACAAAAATTAATGAAACTAATTGCAACAGAAGTGTTCTAGATATCTAAGTGTTATACATATGCCACTGCAATTTTTTTGTTTTTTGGTTTGGGAAGAAGAAGAACGAGGACCGATGAAGAAAATGGATTTGGGAAGAAGTATGAGGATCGATTACTTATCGATTACTTTATTTTAATGGAGGAGTTTTTTTACCCATTTTAATTACACAACCGGCCGACCCGTTTTAATTACCCACCCCACCTACAGTATTTTCTTTTAAGATTTGAATTTTTTTTTTTAAAAATTAAAAAATAAATGACATGTGTATAAAAAAATAAATAGAAAAATGAAAATAAATTGCCACATGGGCATAACCGGTTATGGGACTAATTTCAAAATAATATGAAACTTACTGAATTAAATTACAAAAGTGGTAACTAAGTGGACTAAAATTAAAATCGTGACAACCTAATGGACTAAAAAAAATATAATCCCTAAATACTTTTCCATTTGTTAAATACTTTTCCCATTTCAACATTATTTACATAGTTTGATTAGCACGGTTTAAAAAAAAAGTTAGTAATTGGCTATGTAAGATAAATGAAGAGTATTTTAAAAGTTTTGATAAGGTGTAAAGTGAATTTAATAATGTGTAAAATAAAATATACGTAAAAATGAATGATAATTTTAAAAATATAATGATGTTGAAAGGATATTAATTTTATAGAGTATTTTCATATTATAAGTGTGCAAGTAATTATGGCACCGAGCTAGTAATATATATATAGTACAAATGGTGATTGAGAGAAAAAAAAAAAGTATGAGAACTTATAAGGGTATAATTGGTATGACGGGATGAAATGAACTAATGAATGAAATGAATGTATGAATGGAATGACATAGAATGATCATTATCATGATTGATATTGACTAGGAATGGAAAAATCATTTCTCGATTGATTTTATTCTTATAATTGGTATAATAAAATAAAATGAAAAATAATGTAAATAGTTTATCTTAAACTACTAAGATATCCTTCAATATATATAATAAAATATATTAAATTAGTCAATATACTTATCTTAACTATAAAAATTTACAAAATTAATCGTTCATTAAAAAAAATTAAACTCACACTAACGATAGATCGCTTCCTCTTTCTACATTCATTTTCTTTTATTGCAAAATAAAATTATATAAGGAGAAGTGGGGAAGAGAGAAGAATTTCCAGGGCGTATAGCTTCTATTCAATGAAAATTCTGCAACATAATGTTATGAGTTGTTATGAGTCTGTTTTGTGTTCTAAAAGTAAAACTTTCCAGATTTTTGCTCACTTGAATAACAATAATTTCTAGTTCTCCTTTTTCTCTTTCTTACGTGAATTATGAATTAGGATTGAAGATTTGAATTAGAGTTGAAAAATAAGCTAATGAAAATTCTATTTAATCTCACGTTTAGGGTTCAAGAATATGGTTAATGAAATTCCTATTTAATGGTTGAAAAGATAATTATGTAAAAATAAAATATGATTGAGGATTTATGTTTTTTAAATAAAAAATAAATTGATTCCTAATAGAATAAAATGGGTAAAAACAGGGTATGAAAGAAATAACAATTCTTTATTTTTGGGATTCCAAATAAAAAACATATTAATAGTGAGATTTGGAATAAATGTGAGACTAAGAATAAATTCATGAATGTTGATTCCATTTCAAGCCTATTAACTGATACCAATTATGCCCTAAATGATACTAAAACAATAAATAAAATGAGAAATTTACAGGGCATGGAGAAAGTATTAGAGAAACTAACTACGACATGATTTTTCTTCAAAATATTTGGTACTGGTTCTGAGTCTTGTTTTCATTCAAAACTCAATCAGAATTTGTCTTCACCTTCCCAATAATAATTTATCTTTAATCAAATAAAAGATACTATATGCAGTGGCAAATCAGAATTCAGCAGTGGGTGAACTAAAAATTAAACCTTTGAACATATTAAAATCCACCCTAGGGAGTTTAAATTTGTGGTCATAATTAAGTTTAGTTGTTTTTTTTTTTTTTTTAAAAACTTTGATATGTATATTTACTATTGGTTAAAAAATATATCAATTATTGATATTAAAATAAAAAGTTATATCTAAAATTAAATTAAAATCAATTACCGATATATTATTTTAACTACACTTTCTTTATATACCTAAAATATATATCTAAACATTTTATAAAGTATATTAATTTAATTAATTATTATTTTTTAAAATTATTTATAGGACTACCTAATTCATATAAAAAAACACCTTAATCAATATAATGTTTATCAAAAATTATAATTCAATATATTATTTAAAAAAACTAATTATATAATAAAATTTGAAATTATAAAAAATAAATGTTATATTAAATTTTATTAATATATCGTTAAAAATATGAATATTATTATTTTAATTTTTAAATAATAATATAATTTATGAATAATGACTTTTACGAATAGTTCACTGATTCACGTGTTATGCAACACTAAAATAAACAACCGCAAGTGTAAGGCGTCTATCGTAGCGTGATAAGCACGAGGTCGATCCCACAGGGAGGCTTAGCGTAAAAGTGTAGTTTGTTAATTAAGTTCTAAGTAGACGTGATCGAATAGATTGAATGTTGAATTACCCCTAAGATTGCCTAACAATATGTCACAAATAGACAACGAAAGAGTAAATATGAAATCGATCAAATACCATATGAATCAAGAAAACGAAAGTGAAACGGATGTAACTCAATTAAGAGAAGGTAGGTCCTAAAGCACATGTAATACTAGTGAATCCATCTATGATTAACTATCTACTCAAGTGGTGTTCATGCTTTGTCTATAAGATTGATCACACAATAATGAATTAAAAGTTCTTTCGATCCAAGTAATTCAAAGGAGATATCACACAACTTAGTATCTCTACCTAAATTGCACAATAAAACCCAATCAAGCTCCTAAGATCATCACACATCTTCCTAATCATTGATCATCTTTCAATCTCAGAATAAAATTAGGTCAAATGCTTGCAATCAATCAACCAAACTAGATTTCTCAACCTAATTCAATTAACTATGATCAACACATCATCATTGTACACATAATGACATGCTTTGAAATATAAACCAAGCATCCAAATAGAATTAAGCCACACAAACACCAAATAAGCAAAACATTAATTCATAAACATCATCAAAAGTATTTACAAGGCTCTAGAACCAAAAGTGTACTAGCCAATCAACCACATATTCAAATTACAAATAAAACAAAGATCAAAGCAATAAAAAGTGAAGATAGAAGAAAGCTTAGACTATGGTGTGGTGAGGAATTGAATTCCCAAGCTAATGGTGGCCTCCTTGCATGATTTGATGGAGAATTGAAGGGGTGGATGATGGAAAACCTCCAAGTGTGTGTGATTGTGTGTTTTGATGCTTGAAGGAGAGGTAAGATGATATGAAATTCAAGAAGTGAGGTATTTATAGTGTTGGGGTAGGGTTTGGGTGTGATATTTGCAAGTTGGTCCCTTGAAAATGGAGAAATTTCGCGTTTGGCACCGAAAATAGGGCGGCCCGGCCGGGCGGAGGAGTTGGTCGACCATAAAGAAAACAGGGGCAAGTCGGGCCGGCCGGGCGAGTGATGCCGCCCGGCCGGGCGAAAAGTTCGTAAATGGAGGGATGGGTTGGCCTTCTCGGCCGCCCGGCCGGGCCATAACTTCGACTTGGGCCCAGAAATTGGTACGCGACCGCCCGGCCGGGCCAAACTTTCGTATTTGGCTATTAAATTCATGCTCGGCCGCCCGGCCGGGCGAGTGATGCCACCCGGCCGGGCCAAACTTTCGTAAGTTGGCTCCGTCCTTCGTTTTCGTCCTCCAACTTCGTTCCTCCGTTTCTTGAGCTTCCGACCTCCGATCGACTCGATTCTTTTGGCTATTTTGCTCCATTTTTCGAGCCGGATCCAATGGTGCACTCCTCTTTCCGGTCCGATCACTTGTGGTATGTGTTTTGCTACCAAATTCCATCATTTTACCTACAAAATCGACAAAACACAACCTTTCCCTCATTTTGGCTCAAATCATCATAATCCATGCATGAATCAATGAAATCTCATAAAAAACATGCTTCACATGTGCCTCTAAATTGTGTAAATTCCACCCGAATCAAACCCCCCCAAACTTAAAATGTTGTTTGTCCTCAAACAACTAAGCACTTAAAGCAATGAGGGTGGAATGATCACAATGGATATTCAATGCAAATCACACATGGAAAGTAAGATGTGATGATATCTCTTTCTCAAAGTGCATTTCTCAATGAAGGTCATAGGCTCATTATTGCAATCCACATTCATAGATCAAGGAATGTACAAGTACACAACACATTGTGATGGGAAACATAATCCAAATGCTTAAGTCCTCTACTCACATGATGGAGTGTTTCTCTCAAACACACAAACAAATTAAGGATATTAATGCACTCATCAACCAAATCATGCTATGCAATTACCATATGCTTGCCCAACTTCTACTTTCTACACACATCAAATGCTCAACAATGTGATCAATAGGACTTAATCAAGGATGTAACATTGGTTCTTTGGACAAGGTAGGATGAATTTGGGAATTTGTGACTCTTCTAGTGGAAGACAAAGCTTGTTGTTTTACAATTTGTGCTTTCACTTTCAAACTTTACAAACTTCATCCTCACTTTTCATTTTCCTTTCTCTTTCAAACATTCATCACCTCATCTTTTGAACCAATTTTTTTTTCTTTTCAAGCTTTTGGGGCTCTTTGTCCCTCTTTTCTTTTCCCTTGATTTTCTTTTCATCTTTTAGTTTTTCTTTCAACTTTTCCACTTTCCCCTTTCACCAAAGATATTCATTCAAGCACATGTTTTTCCACTTTGTCTTTTATCCCCCACTAGATATAGGAATCAAACGGCTCAAAAAGGCTAAGTGGTTAACATTGTAGTTTGCCAAGAAAATGAGGAATTAAGCTCAAGGGGCTAACTACGGAAGATTACTTCGGTTTTGGGAAATTTTGGCTAAGTGACTCTAGCTCTTAGAACAAGATGGCCTATATCATATCACAAAGTTTCACACAATCATGCTTTCAAATAAGAACTTGGGCAAGTTCTAGGATCACTAGCAATAACCTAGTCCACTCTCAAATGAACTAAACCGGATTACATGCTCGATTTAAGGCTCAATTCTCACCGGTTTATTCAATAAGACTCTCACATTCATCAAATGTTCCCAAACAACAACATATCATGCATTCATGCTATCAAAGATTCACAAATATGAACACAATCATAATACTATATTCCAACACCAATCATGCATACATTCAAAGCAAATGGACATCACCACAACTACTCAACTATGGATTCCCATGATTATTCATGCTCACATTTCACCAAAAATTCACTACCCAACATATGATCAAAACCAACTTAAACAATATAAACATGTGAAAGCTAAGTGTGCGCCGGTGCAAAATGTGACACAAGTAGAATGACGAACCGGTGCAAGGGTAACAACTAGTAGAAAAATAAAAGAAAAAAAATAACTCCCCCAAACTTAGAATTTTACTATGTAAAAATTCTAAGTTTGGGGCTACAAGTTGTTACCTCCCTCCTTGCACATCCAATGCTCTTCAAAGATCACCATTGCACCACTTGCTCTCTTTTTCCAAAGTTGGCTTTGCTTCTTCTTCATTCTCCAAGACAAGGTATCCACAATTCTCCTCATCCATACCTACAAAGAAACTAAGCTATCAACACTACTAAAGCAATAAAAACACAAAGCAATAAAAACCTTGGGTTGCCTCCCAAGAAGCGCTATTTTTAACGTCCTCTGCCGGACGGTTGCTTTCTACTTTCAAGCTTCATCCAAACGAAGCGACTCCACCATTCGAAGTTGCTCGTTTCCAAAGTAATGCTTCACTCTTTGTCCGTTCACCACAAAAGTTGTTCCATCTTTACCAATGAGTTCCACATTTCCCATGGGCGTCACATTCTTAATCACAAAGGGCCCCGACCACTTTGACTTCAACTTGCCCGGAAATAGCCTCAACCTTGAGTTGAATAATAGGACTTGTTCTCCAACTTGAAACTCCCTCCTTTCAATCATCTTGTCATGAAATCTCTTAGCTCTTTCTTTGTGAATCTTGGAATTCTCAAAGGCTCCATTCCTAAACTCATCAAGCTCATTAAACATCATCTTCCTTCTTTCTCCGGATGCCTTAAGATCAAGATTCAACTCGTTAATGGTCCAACGAGTTCTCAACTCCACTTCCACGGGTAGATGACAAGACTTGCCATACACAAGTTGATATGGAGATGTACCCAAAGGTGTCTTGTAGGCGGTTCGATATGCCCAAAGAGCATCATCCAACTTAATGGCCCAATCCTTTCTCTTTAACCCAACGGTCTTCTCCAAGATTTGCTTCACTTCTCGATTAGCAAGCTCCGTTTGCCCATTAGCTTGAGGGTGATAAGGTGTGGTCACCCTATGCTTCACTCCATACTTTGTCAAGAGTTGATCTAGCCATCGGTTGCAAAAGTGTGAACCACCATCACTCACTAGTGCTCTTGGAGTGCCAAAACGAGTGAAAATATTTTTCCTCAAAAAGTTGAGGACCACCTTAGCATCATTTGTAGTGGTTGGAATAGCCTCAATCCATCTTGAAACATAGTCAATGGACAAAAGGATGTAGGAAAATCCATAAGAATTGGGGAATGGCCCCATAAAATCTATTCCCCACACATCAAAGAGCTCCACCTCAATCACATTCTTCATAGGCATCTCATGCCTCTTTGAAATGTTCCCCATCCTTTGACACTTATCACACTTCTTCACAAAAACTTCACAATCTCTAAAGATGGATGGCCAATAAAAACCACTTTGAAGAACTTTGTGGGCCGTCCGGTTTGCTCCAAAGTGCCCTCCATAGGGAGATGAATGGCACTCATCAATCACTTTTTCCCACTCATCTTCCGCTAGGCACCTCCTCATGATCATATCCGAACACCATCTATAGAGGAATGAGTCCTCCCAAACATAGAACTTGACATCATGATAAAACTTCTTCTTTTGATGGAATGAGAGGCTTGGAGGATGTGTCCCGGTGGCTATGTAGTTCACAAAGTCGGCGAACCATGGACATGCCTCTTTAATGGCAAGGATTTGCTCATCGGGAAACCACTCCTTGATGGGGACTTGGATGTCTTTTTCCTCCACATTCTCAATTCTTGAGAGATGATCCGCCACCACATTCTCACACCCTTTTCTATCTCTTATCTCCACGTCAAACTCTTGCAAAAGGAGTACCCATCGTATCAACCTTGGTTTAGCATCCTTCTTCTCAATCAAGTACTTGAGAGCCGTGTGATCCGTGTACACTATGGTCTTAGCTCCCACCAAGTATGCTTTAAACTTGTCAAAGCTATAGATCACGGCTATCATCTCTTTCTCCGTTGTGGTGTAATTCCTTTGAGCCGGATTCAAGGTTTTGCTTGCATAGTAGATCACACGAAAGAGCTTGTCTCTCTTTTGGCCCAAAGCTACTCCAATAGCATAATCACTAGCATCGCACATGATCTCAAATGGTTGACTCCAATCGGGTATCACCAACACGGGAGCTTTGATCAAGGCCTCTTTCAAGATTTCGAACGACTTCACACACTCCTCACTAAAGATGAAGGTGGCACCCTTCTCCAATAATGAACACATGGGCTTGGCTATCTTTGAAAAATCCTTGATAAATCTTCTATAAAACCCGACATGCCCAAGAAAACTTCTCACCGCCTTCTCATTGATTGGTGGGGGTAACTTCTCAATGGCTAAAATCTTTGCTCTATCTACTTCAAGCCCTTTAGCCGAAACCTTGTGTCCAAGCACAATTCCTTCCTTCACCATGAAGTGGCATTTCTCCCAATTGTGCACCAAGTTAGTATCTATGCATCTTTGCAAAACACAAGAGAAGTTACATAGACATGTATCAAAACAATCACCAAATACGAAAAAAACATCCATAAACACCTCCATTATGTTTTCAATCATACCATGAAATATAGCCATCATGCATCGTTGGAAGGTGGCGGGGGCATTGCACAATCCAAATGGCATTCTTCTAAAAGCAAAAGTACCATAAGGGCAAGTAAAAATTGATTTCTCTTGGTCCTTAGGATCAATCAAAATTTGATTATATCCCGAGTAACCATCAAGAAAGCAATAATACTCATATCCCGCCATCCTATCCAACATTTGATCAATAAAGGGCAAAGGAAAATGATCTTTCCTAGTGGCATTATTCAACATACGATAATCAATGCATACTCTCCATCCCACGGTGGTCCTAGAAGCAATTACCTCTAAAGTGTCGGTTGTAACAATGGTCATACCCCCCTTCTTAGGTACCACTTGTGTTGGGCTCACCCACTCACTATCACTTATGGGAAAAATTATGTCATTATCTAACCACTTCAACACCTCTTTTCTTACCACCTCTTGCATAATGGGGTTCAATCTTCTTTGACCTTGGGCTTTAGGCTTAATAGACTCATCTAGTCTAATTTTATGCATGCAAATATGAGCCGGTATACCCTTCAAATCCGAAATATCCCAACCAATAGCCGATTTATAAGTTCTAAGCACCCTAAGCAATTTTTCTAATTCAAGCTCATGCAAGTGTGAAGAAACAATAACCGTAAAGAGGTCACCTTGTTCAAGATAAGCATATCTCAAGTGATCCGGAAGTGGTTTCAAGTCAAGCTTCTTCCCCTTCTCTTGAGCTTTTGGTTCCTCCTTAGATTCCTCCTTTGGTGCTTCCAATGAATAACATGAGGGCCAAGTGTCAAGATTCTTGTTAGGAACTCTTTGACACTCTTCAAGTGAAACCCCCCCAAACTTGGCTTCTTGTCGTATCTCCATGAATTTCTCCTCCTTTTTGATTGGAAGTTCCTTCAAAATATCAAGAGAAGACATGTATTCAAACAATTCTATATCATTAAGCTCATCAAAATTGAAATCAAAAGGAATAGAGGAGAGTGAGTTAAGAGAGTTTCTTATGCAAAGGTCAAGTGGATCCTTTGAGTTGCTCTTTTCCATGTGCATATCCACACAAGCTTGCACACTATTGATCATGTTGCACTCAAAGACCTCATCCTCATCATCTCTAAACTTGATGGCCTTGTAGATATTGAACAACACTTTCTCATTGTTCACTTGAAGTTCCAACTCCCCTTTCCTCACATTAATGATGGCCCCACCGGTTGCTAAGAATGGCCTTCCCAAGATGAGTGGAATGTACTTATCCTCCCCCATATCCAACACCACAAAGTCCACCGGAAAAATGAACTTATCAATTTTAACCAACACATCCTCTACTATACCCAAGGGGTATGTCATGGATCGATCCGCCAATTGAAGGCTCATTGTGGTTGGTGTAAGCTTCCCCAAACCAAGTGATTTGAATATATACAAAGGCATAAGATTAATGCTAGCTCCCAAATCACACAAAGCTTTAAATGTACCTCCATCTCCAATAACACATGGCAAGGTGAAGGATCCGGGGTCTCTAAGTTTTTAAGGTAACTTAGCTTGAATAATCGAGCTACACTCCTCGGTCAAATGCACCGTTTCATACTCCACTATCTTCCTCTTGTTTGACATGATCTCCTTCAAGAATTTGGAGTAATGGGGCATTTGCTCAAGTGCTTCGGCAAAGGGAATGTTAATATGAATCTTCTTGAACATTTCCACGAACTTGGCAAACTTGTGGTCCAAACCCTTCTTCTTCAATCTTTGAGGGTATGGAAGAGGTATCTCATTTTTGCCTTTGTCTTGAGGAGGGATTGCCTCCTCACTCTTCTTCTCCCTTTCTTTCTCTTCTTGTTTCTCTTTCACTTGGCCATCTCCTTTGTCAACACCCTCGGGTGCCATTACCACTTCCTCCTCTAATGGCATCTTGGGCCCTTAGTAGCTTGTCCCACTTCTTAACCTTATGGCTTTGCATTGCTCCTTGGGATTTAGCTCCGTGTTAGAGGGGAATTGCCCCGGAACGTGTTGCTTTCCAATGATGGTGGCAAGTTGGCTCACTTGCTTTTCTATGGCCTTCACGTTGTTTGCCACATTCTTGATCATTTCCCCTTGTTCCTCAAGTCGTTGCCATGTCTTGGTTGCATTATCCCTAGTCTCTCTCATAAAGTTTTTGGTTTCCCCCATAAATGCACCAAACATGTCCTCCAACGATAACTTTGATGAAGACTCCACAATAGCTCCATCTCTAACATTGAAATTTGGAGGTGGGATGATGGCATTCCTTATATTTGCATAAGAGAAGTTCTCATGTTGCCTCAACCCGGGATGGTAATGATTTGGATTAGGAGGATTTTGCCTCTCATTCCAACCTCTTTCTCGAAAATGACGGTCCCTTTGATTGTTCATATAATGGGCCTCTTCATATTGATCGTCACTAGGTCCCATTAATGACTTGGCCGCCATCATCGAAGTCAATTTGTCCACCTTGTTGGATAGAGTAGCAAAATCTTCCGATTCTCTTGTGGAAGCAACTTTCCGGGTTTGCCTTCTCTCGGATGGCCATTGGTTCCCGTTCTTTGCCATCTCTTCCAATAGCACATAACCCTCTTCCGTTGTCTTCCCCAACAAAGAACCCCCACCGGCCGAGGCATCTACCATCCCTCTCGTACGGTGATCCATACCGTTGTAGAAGTAACATATCAATTGGTCTCGTGAAAAACCATGTTGAGGGCAACTTCTTATCAAATCCTTAAATCGCTCCCAAGCCTCGGCTAACGACTCATCTTCGTCTTGCATAAATGAAGAAATCTCTCCTCGTATCTTGATGGTCTTGCTTGGAGGAAAGTACTTCATAAGGAAGGCATCTACAAGGTCGGCCCAATTTTCGATCGTCTTTAGATCAAGAGACATGTACCATTGTTTTGCACGATCACGGAGGGAGAATGGGAACAATTGGAGACGAATGTAATCTTGAGGGACACGGTTGATCTTAACCGTTCCACTTATCTCTAGGAATTGAGATAAATGGAGGTTAGGATCCTCCTTCGACAATCCTCCGAATTGGTTGTTTTGGACCATCATGATTAGCGCCGGTTTGAGCTCAAAGTTATGAGCATCTACGGGCTCCCTACCCGCTCCTCCATATGGTCTAGGGATGGGACGGAAGTGGTCTCTCAATACTCTTTGATTCCCGTTTTCCTCATTCCCCCGTTGCTCTCCATCTCCTTCCACATTGACATTCTCTTCCATCCTCCGGTTGAGGTTATCTCTTATACCTCCTTGTGGTCGATTACCACCATTCCCATTTGGCTCTACTATGCCTCCAATATCCTCTTGATTTCTTTCTTCTTCCACAATCGGATTCTCCCTTCGATTCATCTTTTCTAATTCAATCCTTCTTCTTTCGGCGTTTTGTCTTCGACAACGAGCTTCGATTTCCAGGTCTAGAGGTAGCAAAACTTGTTGATCTCTCCTAGCTCGGGTGATCATATGCCATGTCTAGAAAAAAGTTCATAAGAAAGTAAGAATCACAAGTGAAATCAAGGTAAAACACACAAATATTTTTGGATTTTTGAGAAATAATGAAAGCAAGTAAAATGTCTAAACTAAAACTCTATTAACCTACACTCTAGAGCTATAAAACCTCCCCGGCAGCGGCGCCATAAACTTGATTCACGTGTTATACAACACTAAAATAAACAACCGCAAGTGTACAACGTCTATCGTAGCGTGATAAGCACGAGGTCGATCCCACAGGGAGGCTTAGCGTAAAAGTGTAGTTTGTTAATTAAGTTCTAAGTAGACGTGATCGAATAGATTGAATGTTGAATTACCCTTAAGATTGCCTAACAATATGTCACAAATAGACAACGAAAGAGTAAATATGAAATCGATCAAATACCATATGAATCAAGAAAACGAAAGTGAAACGGATGTAACTCAATTAAGAGAAGGTAGGTCCTAAAGCACATGTAATACTAGTGAATCCATCTATGATTAACTATCTACTCAAGTGGTGTTCATGCTTTGTCTATAAGATTGATCACATAATAATGAATTAAAAGTTCTTTCGATCCAAGTAATTCAAAGGAGATATCACACAACTTAGTATCTCTACCTAAATTGCACAATAAAACCCAATCAAGCTCCTAAGATCATCACACATCTTCCTAATCATTGATCATCTTTCAATCTCACAATAAAATTAGGTCAAATGCTTGCAATCAATCAACCAAACTAGATTTCTCAACCTAATTCAATTAACTATGATCAACACATCATCATTGTACACATAATGACATGCTTTGAAATATAAACCAAGCATCAAAATAGAATTAAGCCACACAAACACCAAATAAGCAAAACATTAATTCATAAACATCATCAAAAGTATTTACAAGGCTCTAGAACCAAAAGTGTTCTAGCCAATCAACCACATATTCAAATTACAAACAAAACAAAGATCAAATCAATAAAAAGTGAAGATAGAAGAAAGCTTAGACTATGGTGTGGTGAGGAATTGAATTCCCAAGCTAATGGTGGCCTCCTTGCATGATTTGATGGAGAATTGAAGGGGTGGATGATGGAAAACCTCCAAGTGTGTGTGATTGTGTGTTTTGATGCTTGAAGGAGAGGTAAGATGATATGAAATTCAAGAAGTGAGGTATTTATAGTGTTGGGGTAGGGTTTGGGTGTGATATTTGCAAGTTGGTCCCTTGAAAATGGAGAAATTTCGCGTTTGGCACCGAAAATAGGGCGGCCCGGCCGGGTGGGGAAGTGGCCCGGCCGGGCGGAGGAGTTGGTTGACCATAAAGAAAACAGGGGCAAGTCGGCCCGGCCGGGCGAGTGATGCCGCCCGGCCGGGCGAAAAGTTCGTAAATGGAGGGATGGGTTGGCCTTCTCGGCCGCCCGGCCGGGCGAGTGATGCCGCCCGGCCGGGCCATAACTTCGACTTGGGCCCAGAAATTGGTACGCGACCGCCCGGCCGGGCCAAACTTTCGTATTTGGCTATTAATTTCATGCTCGGCCGCCCGGCCGGGCGAGTGATGCCACCCGGCTTGGCCAAACTTTCGTAAGTTGGCTCCGTCCTTCGTTTTCGTCCTCCAACTTCGTCCCTCCGTTTCTTGAGCTTTCGACCTCCGATCGACTCGATTCTTTTGGCTATTCCGCTCCATTTTTCGAGCCGGATCCAATGGTGCACTCCTCTTTTCGGTCCGATCACTTGTGGTACGTGTTTTGCTACCAAATTCCATCATTTTACCTACAAAATCGATAAAACACAACCTTTCCCTCATTTTGGCTCAAATCATCATAATCCATGCATGAATCAATGAAATCTCATCAAAAACATGCTTCACATGTGCCTCTAAATTATGTAAATTCCACCCGAATCATTCACGTAATACGCGGGAATTCTATCTAGTTTATACTATATAATAAAGTATTTTGATTTTCATTTAAGTTGTACCTTAATAGACTTTAATAAAATACATATATCTTTAATAAATTTTCAAACTATCACTATATTATTGTTGGGTGATTTATATCGAGTGAACGTATGCCGTGCAAGAAGGGACCTTGATGTTCTTATTTCTTCTATAGTTAGTTTTCCCTTTTCTTCATTCTCAATTTGTTTTTTTAATTCTTAATTATTTCACTTTTCAATGCAACTTTGTCTTTTACTCCCTCCGTCTCATACTTGAAGCCACATTTTACCATTTTGGGCGTCCCATACTTGAAGCCACATTATCTAAAATAACAAAAACACTTTTAAACACTCTCCTTAAAACATCATAATATTACAACAAATGCCACTACTTTATTACACTAAAAAGTAACTTTATTACTATTTATAAAGTTGAAAAGTCTTTACTACCCCCACTTTATCTTACACAATACTAATAAACAACTCATTTATTTAAACCCGTGCCAATTTGATTTGTGGCTTCAACTTTGGAATGGAGGGAGTATGATACATGTAAGCATGGTTTTGTCCACCTTTTTTGTTGACTTTTCTCGACCTCACTCGAGCTAAAGAAAGCTTAGGCCAGTCATGGTACACAGAACACGAAAGTTGTCATGTCCTAAATTAAAAAATACAGAATTATTATTTTTCTGTTTCACTTTTCATTTTTTATTGGTATTTCACCTTACTAGATTTTTAATACGCGTCACCCTTAATATTATATACTCACTCCGTCCGCCTATAAATTTTCCATTTTACTATTTTGGTCCGTCCGCCTATAAGCTTCTCATACATTTTTTGATAAATACTTTTTCTTACACTTCACTTTATATCTTACTTTTTCTCTCCATCTCTCTCCTCTCTCAATCACATCACTTGTACTATACTCCCTCCGTCCCATATTAATCTTCATAGGTAGATGGACACGAAAATTAAGAAAGTGTAATAATGAGTGAAGTTTTGAGGGGTAATTTTGTAAAACTTTTTGTATAAAGTAAATAAATGAGTTGACTTTTGTGTATGTGTGGAGATAAAGTAATGTCATTTGTGTAAAATTGAGGTTATTGTGAGGGTGGAGTTTATAAAAAAATTTCCATTTTAAGGGTGTGAAAGTTATTGTGGGACGTCCCCAAAAGGAAAGTGTGAAAATTATTGTGGGACAGAGGGAGTATCTATTATTTAATCACTTTTCTTAATCTCTATGCCCAAAAAGTAACGTGAAGCTTATAGACGGACGGAGGGAGTAGATGTTAATTATTTTTTAATATAACACATATCAATCATCTATATGACCAAGGACAAATCTACATATACCATGGGATTAGCCTTGCCACTCTCCCAATTTTGTTATGATTTTATTATTATATATAACTAGTTCTATACCCGCGTTTTACGCGGGGTCGATTTATTAAAATTAGAGTCAATTTATTAAAACAATAATTTTAAATAATATATTAATTTTTATATCCTTTTCATCTTGTTAGAGTATGTGAGAATAAACTTTTTTTTATTCTAATATATTTATAACATATACATATTTATACATTTGAATCTTGTATATATATTTTTATATATTATACTCCCTCCGTCCAATTTTATTATGCCCACTTCTCCGAGCACGGGATTTAACGAATATTGATTATCTTATGTATAAAGTAGATAAATTGAGGGTATGATGAGATGTTGTGGGGTCCATTTATAGGTAAAGTGATTGTTTATGAATAAAGTTAGTGGCAATTTGAGTAAATACGTGATGGTTGGAGGGTGGAGATAAAGTAGTGTGAATAGTATTATTTCCAAAAAGGGAATGAGTATAATAAAATTGGACAACCAAAAAAGGAAAGTGGGAATAATGAAATTGGACGGAGGGAGTAATATTTTTTTAATATATTAATAAAATGTGCATTAATAAAATTATAATTTTAATTGTAAAATTAAAAATATTTTTAATAAGAAAGGGCATTATAAAATAATTTCATATAGGTTATTATATGTATTTATAATTATAGGGTTGACAATAAAAGATAGATCATATAAAAGAAAAGAAAATTTAGGACCATAAGCTCACATGTTGAGTCAGAGGCCGGAGTGCCATTAAAACCTTGTCTGGGAAAGCCCTCCTTAGGGATAAAACCCAGGTCAAGGAAAAAGGTACACTCTTCTAAAAGTCAATGTCTATAGAAAACAGTATGTAAATCATCATGCAGAAATGAGAGTAAAAAGTCCGGGGGGTAGCCTCTTAGACACAATCAAGGCCAGTCTTGGCCACAACATCCGCCGCC
Source organism: Galeopsis tetrahit (assembly GCA_963675135.1). Lineage (NCBI taxonomy): Eukaryota > Viridiplantae > Streptophyta > Magnoliopsida > Lamiales > Lamiaceae > Galeopsis > Galeopsis tetrahit. The sequence goes on from OY776122.1 coordinate 41,872,984, forward strand.
TGGTTGGCCTCTCTGAAGACGTGTGAGTATTTGATATGCATGTCATGAGTAAGAGGGTGGATCTGACTCCAAAGGCCTTGCAGACGCTAAGGAATAGAGGGATTGGTGCTCATAAAAGTGTCAATCGTGAGTGTCGAGTCCGACTCAATCCAAAGGAAGTGCCATCCCTAATCATGTGCATACTTGATGGCCATAAGTACTGCTGCCAACTCAACCTCAAGAGGGAGGCCCCAACCCACCTTAGTAGCGACCGCAGCCACGAAAAACCCCCTGAAGGTCCTGAAGACCGCCCCCGCATGCAGACTACCCGGGGAAGAAGAGGCACTACCGTCCGTGTTAACCTTGTACCAACCTGGATCAGGCGACAACCAAATCACAGATGAATCGTGTCTCGTTGGCCTGTATCTACTCGAAACACCAAGAGCCCTAGCAATTAGTAGATCCCTAACCGTGCCGTCCGAATATCCCCTAGCTATGCTGTTGGCCTCCCTGATGCCTGAAATGATCTGAGCTATACATCTTCGAATAGAGGGTGAAACTCCATCGAATATCACCCTGTTCCGCAGAGTCCAAACGACCCAAATAGCAGTGATGAAGCCCGCCCTCCACAACTCCAAAGACTGCGGACCCAATCGAACTCTAGTGGCCTGAAGAAAGATGTCTAGGAAGCTGACCCCTATGTGAATCGTGACCCCAAACATGTGAGTCAAGCTGCGCAGAATCTCCAATGTGAACGGACAATGGGCAAGCAGATGGTCTAGCGACTCAGAATCCCCGCGGAATAGCACACAAATCGATGGACCATGAATCCCAAAAGACGAGAGCAATCCGCCGTGGGCAACTTGCCCCAAACCGCTCTCCAAATCGCAGTGGAGCGACACATGGGCATAAAGGTGCCCCAAATCCATGATGTCCAACCAAGCCTGGGCAGGGGTGACCTGAACAAATCATATGCCATGCTGGAGGAGAGTTCCCCTGAAAGAGAACCCTCCCAAATACGTTTGTCAGGTCCCCTAAGCACCGTGATCTGTAGGATATCCCTTACAATCTCCGTAAATCTCATGATAAAGCACATCGGGAAATGCCAACAATCATCATAGAAGATATCCCCAACCGTGGAATTGAGGGTAGAAGCGAACCAGTCAGGCAGACCCATCCTCTCAAAGATAGTATAACCGAGCCAATTGTCGTGCCAAAAGCTGACACGGGATTCACTGCCGATCAGCCACCTCGAACCATCTCTAAGTCTTGTATCATGCGGACGAAGGCTTGGTCCAATAGAATAAACTCTACCATAAGGTCTCAGCATGTGCTCTGAATTAAAGTGCCTTCGATGTAGGAGCTCTGTATCTTGCGATTTGTTCTGAAGAATATCCCAGCTCAGCTTACAGAGAAATGAGGCATTCGCTAGTCGGATAGAACGAACCCCAAGTCCTCCTTCCCCCAATGGGGCACAGACCCGCTGCCAAGAAACCGAACAAGCCCCATTCTTGCGGTTCACATCCCCCTTCCAAAGGAAGTTTCTCATAGCCGACTCCACCTATCGTAGCAAAGAACTGAGCCATTTGTAGACCATCATCGAATGTACCAAAGAGGCTGTGATGACTGAGTTAACTAGGCAACGACGACCGACAAGGGACAAAGTGCTACCCTTCCACCTACTAAAGTTAGCTATGACAAAATCTGCAACTGGTTGTAAATGCACTTTCCTTGGACTGCCGCGAAAGATTGGAACCCCTAGGTATGTGAAGGGGAGTGAGCCCTCAGTAATGCCAGTAATCCTGAATGTCGTACGACGCAGCCTTCGAGGAACGGGTCTCCCAAAAAACACCCTAGACTTCAGAGGACTGTAGATCTGACCCGACAGTCGCCCATACTCTTGCAATATGGAATGTAGGTTCCCCACGTTAGCCTCTGTGGCCCGTAAGAATATCATGATGTCATCCGCGTAGAAGAGGTAGCGAGGAACATTACGAATGGGCTGGAGTCTACCTCTGTCTGTCTTCCAATCAATCTATCTTCCAAGAGCCTCTTCCGTGATACAGAACAATAAAGGAGACAAAGGATCACCTTGACGGACACCCCTCGTACAAGAAAAGTAACCTTTCGGCTCCCCATTAACGAGAATCGAGATCCTAGCTGAAGTCTGCTCTAAAACCCATCGTAGCCAAAACCGCCTCCAAAAACTGCCAGGAGATCGTGTCAAAGGCCTTAATCATGTCCACCTTCAGCGCCATATACCCACGGATCCTCGGATAGTCCAGGGTATTAATGGCATCTGAGGCTAGTGCAATACACATGTGGATTCGCTTACCTGGAACAAACCCAAACTGATAAGTAGAAACACAACCGCTGATGAAAGTACCCAGTCTTGACGACAAAACCTTGGTCATGACTTTGAAGATGAAATTACCTATCACAATCGGTCTGAACTCCTCCACCCTAGTGGCTCCCTATATCTTAGGAATCAATGTCATGAAGCACGAATTCAACCCAGGTGGCAGAAGTCTAGTAGTGAAATAGTGTCTGACAGAAGGATCCCCCAAAACCATCTGGTCCTGGAGCGCTCGAAGCATCCATTCCAAAGACTGCATACCGAATCTCTTCAATCGAGGGAACACTCAACAACAATTCGTTCTGATCGGTGGTCACCACAGTGTTCATAAAACTATCAAGAATGGAGGCATCAAATGACGCAGACGGATCATCAGCGAACAACTGAGAGTAGTAGGAAACCACGTGGGCACTAATGGTGTCCAAGTCTGTGGTGAGGTTCCCATCAACAACCATCGAAGCAATACTACCCCTGGAGTTCTTAATACGTTGGGAGATATGGAAGAAGCGAGTGTTCCTATCCCCATCAGTCAGTCACTGCAATCTGTTCCTCTGAGTGTAGAATTCTTGTCTTGCAGAGAGCATTCTGTTCAGATCGACCTGAGCCTGAATCTCCTCCGCAAAGTTGGCCTCTGAGTCCCCCTCCAACTCGATATGATGCTGAATATCCGCAAGATGTCGAGTGGCTGTCTCAATCTGAGTAAACACATTCCTGAAGACCGTCCTGTTCCAAACCCGTAGAGCAAACTTGAGTCTCTTCAACTTCCACATAATTCGTACCATGGGATTCGGATGATCCAACGCCTGAGCCCAAGAAGTAATCACAACAGTTCTAAAGGAATCGTGCTGGCACCACATACTGAGAAATCTGAATGGACGTCTGACCTGAACCCAATCTGATCTGATTGTAAGAAGCAACGGGTGATGATCTGACATGAGGCGAGGAAGAGCCATAACCTCAACACCAGCCCAAAGATCCAAAAAACCCTGATTGGCTAAAACTCGATCCAACCGAGCAGCCGTGTAACCACGAGGAACACTCCGAGTCACCCAGGTGTAATGGGCCCCAACCGTGTCTAAATCAACTAAGTTCGACTCATCCAAGAACTCTCTGAAGTCTAGAGAGGCTCTAGGGGTGGCCACAAAACCTCTACTCCGCTCATGTGTTCCTGTCACAACATTAAAATCACAAAAAACACAAAGACACGTGGCAGGAGAAACTAATACATCAGCCCAAAGCAAACGACGAGTAATATATGAATTACTAGCATGCGTAAAACCAAAAGACCAAACACGTGTGGAATCCCTAGTCTCAATCAAGATTACCTGCTCTGACATATGACAAACTCTAGAAGTAGGGTTTATAGTTATTTGTAGGATAAAATTTTAAAATTCTAAATCTAAATTTTAAAGTAGAATCATGTGGAATTTTCCATTTCAAAACAAACATTTTCTTAAAAAATTGTGACATTTCTAGTAACCTATTTTCATGACACAAAATAGTATTTAATTTTCCCGTCAAGTTTTTTTCCTTTAAAATATTAAAAACTATTATATTATAACAAATAATTGCATAATTTTCAATTTTCTCAACTAAGGGTACATCTTTATCCGACACTTCAATTAACTAATCAAACTTTCTTGGAAGATTTTATATTTTTTTTATTGATAAAGTTTGTTAAATTATTCTAGAACACACTTACTATCTGATTTTTTTATTGACAATTACTAAAAATTCTCTAAAATTCTCAACAATACTCTATATATTTTAAAAAGTTTTTAAAATTATTTTAGAATACATTCACACTCTATATCTCAAGAAAATTATATATACATTCACATCCTGACAATGATTCATAAAGTCAAATACATATAGTTTCTTTACCTTTCATTCTTCATAATATGCAATTAAAAAAACTTTAACAAAATAAATGAATAAAGTCAAATACATATAGTTTTTTTACCTTCATTCTTCATAATATGTAATTAAAAACAACTTTATAAATAAATCCCGTCCATGTATATTATAAAAAAATTATTTACATAAAATATATAACTGAGCAAGGTGTTACATCACTTACTTACACAATAAATTTATTTTTCAATTAATATTGATAAATTTACATTCATTTAAATTGTATATTTATTAAAAAAGGTTGCAATGTAGAATTTTGATGTGTACCTATTTATAAATAAATTTAAAAATTAGTACAATAATTTGATATATATATTAAATATATAAAAAAAATATTAATAATAAATCAAGAATAATAAATACCACCGACATCGAAAACTTACACGCTAATCTTAATCTGAATGATAGAATTTGAGATAAAAACAATAAAAATAAGGGTGGTGATGCTAAATGTACAGATTCTGTACATACAGACAAGGGTATTTTGGTCCCTTTCTCATTTAAGTTTTGTTAGAATGACTAATATACTCTTCATTCAAAAATATTGTTTAACTATTATTTTTTAATAAAATATTAAAGTCTGACACCCTTTTCTCTCTCTTCTTATTTGTTCAAGGCAAGTAATAATTACAAAGACAACTTTCAATGTGTATATTTAATTAAAAAATTTCTTCCCTTTTTATCGTTTAACTCAATCTTTTCTTCTTTCTTTTTTTCTATAAAAACTACTCATATATTATAAAAATAAAATGTATAAGATATTATTTAATAAAAAAATAGAAAAATATATGTATGTATATATATATATATATAATGTTGGATATTTTGATAAGATTATATATATATATACGCTACTTATTATATAAAAATAACAATAAAAGAATATTTAAAATATAAATATTCAAAAAATTCTTTTTTCCATTTTTTCACTTTGTTTTATTTGATAAACATATTAAAATCTCAAAATTCAAGTCAAATATGAGATATTTTAGGCGTGCATAATCCTTAATTTTCTAACTAAGTCTATCTCCCTTTTTCTTATTTTTTATGGTATTTACCAAATTTAGTCACATAAAATATTTTTACATAAATATGAGTTTTCTAGAAACACACGATATTTTTCTTCCCTCTTCCATTCTCATTATTTTTGGGTTAATTCTATTATATATATATATATATATTATATTATTAATTCAAGATTATAAATGTAATTTAAGTGAATATACGTAATTTAAGTGAGTATACATAATTGAGAGCGACAGATGTATAAATTTATAAACGATTTACCAATGTATCATATTTAATAACTAATGTAATAATTTATGTTAATTTATCGATTTATTCCATTCTTATAATAATTATATTACTTAAAATGAATTTTACTTATTTTTAATTAATATACTTAAAAATACTTGTTTCTCAACATATAGTGTTTAGGGTTTACGGTTTAGGGTTCAGGGTTTAGGGTAAAGGGTAAAGGGTTCAGGGTTTAGGGTAAAAGGTCCGACTACTCCTTTCAACGTGTACACTTAAACTTCATTAATAAACAAACTTCAAATGTGTATTATAATTTTTTATTCAATATGGTAACTTATCCCCGAATACTCGTTTCTCAACATATATTGTTTACGATTTAGGGAAAAGGGTTTGAAGTTTAGGGTAAAGGGTTTGAAATTTAGGGTTTAAGGTTGTTAAAATGAAATATTTTACATTTAGTAATTAAAAAATTCATAGTTTTACACCAAAGTTGTTAAAATGAAATATTTTACATTTAGGAATTAAAAAATTGTTAAAATGAAACATTTTACACTTAGGTATTAAAAAATTCATAATTTTACACAAGGTTGTTAAAATGAAATATTTTACACTTAGGGATTAAAAAATTCATAATTTTACACAAAGGTTGTTAAAATGAAATATTTTACTCGGATTGCAAATTTCTTAATTTTACATCAAGGTTGTTAAAATGAAATATTTTAAACTTAGGGATTTAAAGATTCATAATTTTACACCAAGATTTTTAAAATGAAATATTTTACACTTAGAGATTAAAAAAAATCATAATTTTACACCAAGATTGTTAAAATGAAATATTTTACACTTAGAGATTAAAAAATTCATAATTTTACACCAAGGTTGTTAAAATGAAATATTTGTTAGATTAAGGTTTATTAAAATTAAATTAGTGTTTGTTAGACCGTGGTTTATTAAAATTAAATTAGTGTTTATTAGATTAAAATTAAATTCAACCAACGCATCTCTATCAAATCAATTTCAATCAACTTAAATTGTCATTAAACTTTTCACTATCACTTGTCCATGTTCATCTCCCCTCTTTCTTCAGGATGTATGCGTGAAGAGTAGGGTTTGGGAGAGAAGATATGGTGTATGCGATTATTTTTTATTTAAAATTTCTTCAAAATTACTTAGGTGATTTATTTTATCTAGATTAAAATTTTATTATGATGAAAAAATTAGATTTAGGAAAAAAAATTGACGTGTATGGAGTATTTGTAGTAGGGATTTGATGGAGTATAATGTAATTCACGATCGGTGTTTGATGGAGAAGAAAAAAATTGAAAACTGAAAACTTAACTTGTGTTGCAGCACACATTAATGGTGGTAATGGTGAGATAAATTATTAATGAAGTTACCGTTTAAAATTAGAGGTAATGATGGCGTGTCATAATTATGCGTGTTGAGAGTTAATTATTTCGGCTCTTTTGTATGTTGATTATCGAGAAAGGTGGAGAGAGATAAGCACACACGTTATTAATTAATATATTAATTAATATTTAGTCATTATCTTTAATTAAGGGTATAATAGTCATTACGTAATTAATAAAACATTAATTAAATAAAAAAAAAGAATCTGTATAAATCCTAAACCCTAAACCCTAAACCATACTGAGATATCAAGATCATAATTAAATTAAAAAAATTATAATTAAAAATGCAACAATAACTATCAAGGAAATCCAATTTCGTAAATCTATTAATTTACTGAACAGTTTTGAAAAAAATAATTTAAAAAACTGTAAATGAAAGAGAGAGAACAGGTAAGTAAAATAACGGTGGATAAGAGAAAAATGAGAGAGAACAAAAAAAATTAAAGAAAAGTTTAAAAGAAAATAATTGAAAAAGAAAGGAAAATTTAAGAAAATTGTAAAAAAAAAAAAAAGTAAAAGAATCGAAAGAGAAAGAGAGAGAAATATATCATCTACTAGAAATCTACTAAAGAAATCATATATCACCTTAAAAAAAATAAAAGAATAAGAAAGTAGAATGAGATGCGTTTAAGGAGAAGATGACCATTATATAGGAGATGAGATTAAGAATATACAATGTTTCATTTAAATTTGAATATTAGAAGATAAGATTAAAATGATTTCAAATTTAAAAATAATAATTATGAGTAAATAATATTAAAATTATTATTTTGAGATGAAAATAGAAAAATAGATTTTTTTAATCAGAGTGCATGAGAATGTAAGGATTTTGAAATAGACGATTTTGGTTAAGAAAAAAATTGTGATAGAGTGTTGAAATTGTGACACCTGTCCCATTATATTCTCACAAATATAGAGTATTAAGATAGATACTAATATTTCACAACCCAATCACTTTTTTTGAATTATCTGAAATTTCGTTAATTGGACCTATTCTTTTAAAATAGAAGCTACGTCGATTCATTTTGATTGAGCCTAGCTAATCATGAATATTACTGCATTATATATGCACTAACTATAACTATATATATATAAATTTCGAACTAGAATCCACCCTCTAAGGTGATTCATCAACAACTAGCAAGGTGGAAGACACATGCTTCTCTTTACGACGTAAAGACAATGAAATGGTTTTTCATTTCTGATATTACATCTAACCCCACTAATACAAATTTGGTTTTGCACAATACTTAAAAAGGGCCTTGGAGAGCTGTTAAAACAACTCTCTAAGTAACAGGTGTCCAAACTTAACAAGCACTTGGATAGCGGTTTTGAAGAGCTTTGCAAGTGATTCACTTGGATAGTGGTTATGAACCGCATTCCAAGTGATTCACTTGGACAGCGATTCATAACCGTTGTCTAAGTAATTTTTTTTTTAAATTCTTTCACTTGGACAGCGGTTCATAACCGCTGTCTAAGTAATTTTTTTTTAATTCTTTCACTTGGACAGCGGTTCATAACTGCTGTCTAAGTATTTTTTTAATAATTATTTTATATTTTAAAAATTCCGTTTATACAAAATCAAAACTTATACCACTACAATATATATACGTCAAATATCAAAACATCAAATAAATAAACATACATACGTCCAATATAAACAAAAAATATGAAATATCATCACAAATATATAAGTTAATTAATTACATGCTATACATTAATTACATTCTCCTCAAGTGCAAAACAATCTTGAATAACAATATGCTTAAGTCTTGGAAAGTACAGAGAGGGTTAGTAAGTTCTCTTGAAGAACTAAACTTTTCCCAGCTGGAGGAACAAAATGGAGATATGCTTCCTGGAATATGATGTGTCTTGAGGAGGACATATCTAGTAACAAATTCGCTGCTTCAAGCGTCACAGATGTTAAGTTTTTTTCGGAAAATTATGGTCTCTAAATTCCATAGAGTGGATATTGAAGCAGGTAAAGATGAAAGACACTTAAAAGCTAGGTACCTCAGTTGACTAGTTGCAGGATTGCCTTAGGGAACTTATGCAACTTTATCTCCAATACATCTAACACTATCAGAAACAACAGTTTTGAAAACACGGGAGATAGGATTACCCGTGATGTAGGGCCAATATACAAAATAGAATGGGTAAGCCTCATCAATCTCATCGAGTAATCATAAGAATCTATGATGACATTAGGTGAATGAACACTCACACAGCGCAAAGATGACGTGCTTCTTGGGAGATCGCAAGCCTGTCCATTGTTGATATAGAAAAACTTCTCTTCTCTAGCTTTCACAACACATAGATCCCTTAAGAGATCGTGCATGCCATAGCTTTTCACAACCACGTTTGCCTCTCGTTGACGAGCAAAAATAAGATTCTTGTCAACAAGAGCTTTTAAGTATATCTCTGCAGCCTCTTCAATGCTTTTACCTGAAATTGGTTCTAGAAAACCTTCAGCTGCCCATAACCGGATGAGCTTGGATGCTCGAATCTCGTAACCTTCTGGGAAAGCGCCCATGTAAAGGAAACACGGTTTAAGATGATTAGGTATATGATTGTAGCTCAAAGATAAAATATATTTGAGAATTGTTCATCATTTTTAGCTACAGCAGAGGTCACATCCTTCCTAACTTCCACCCAATACTCTTGTGAACTCTTTGCTCGCGAGAGCACTCCACTAATCACATGAATAGCAAGAGGAAGCCCTTTGCAATCATCTGTGATTTTCTTCCCAATTGTTTCCAATTCGGAAGGGCATTTCTTTTGTGCAAATACCTTTGCACAAAAAAGATTCCAACTATCATCTTTATTAAGAAGGTGCATTTGGTGATGATAACTATTCACTGCTGCATAGCTAGCCACAGTCAGTTCCCTAGTCGTCAACATAACACAACTTCCATTTTTGTCGTCTGGGAAGAATCTACTTAAATCATCCCAAACCTTATTATCCCACATATCATCCAATACAATCAGATATCTCCTACCACATAAACTTTTATGCAAATGCACAACTAGTTCATCATTTTACTTTTGAAGTATTTCATCAGTAACCTTCCGGGCAATGCATTCAAGAAGGGTAAGCAAAATCAATCGAAGATCATATTCTTGCGATATTGTAACCCAACCACGAACATCAAAATGATAAACAATCAACCGATCATCATATACATTTCGAGCAAGAGTCGTCTTACCTATACCACCCATACCCACAATGGGGATGATCTCGAGTTTAGCTTCAGGCCTAATCAAACGCCCCTTCAACTGAATCGAATCTCCGCCTAATCCCACTAATAATTTCTTCGAATTTGAATCAATCCTCAGTGAAACAGCAGCAATTGACGAACACGGTTCACGATTCCCGATATCCATCATCTCCTTAATCTCTTCCTCTGTAGAGTCGAGTTCATCGATTACTTTTGAAAGTGTGCGTGGGGTATCTAGTGTTTAAGTGAAAAACAGAACAGTGTTACACTGAATGTTGAGACAAATAGTGTAGCATTAACTCTAACAGAATATAAAGAAGTAGACACAGCGGAAGACTAAAACAATAAGAACACAATGGAATATTTTTAACATAGATTTTATTAATAACAAAACCTATGCTATGCCTTACGGCGAAAACAACTTACTTTGTAAGTTTACTAAAAATGTCGTGTGAAATGTCTCAACAATTACTTCAACATTCCACAAACCGAAACTACAATCGAGGCAGGTGCCTGAATCTGTAAAGAGACTTAAGTGTTTGATCACTGTCTAAAGAACTAATCTAATCTATGATTCACTCTCAATCGATACAAGACTAGAACTAAATACACGGGAATGTATGGTATCCCTCGGTGTATACTAAAAGATACAACTACTGACCCTAACTCTTAACAGGGATAAACGCTCAAGATAGGTGTTACTCGAATAATACATGCTTTGGAATGAAAGACCCCAACGGTATTTATAGAGAAATTGCCGTGTTCTAGATCCTTCCATATGAGATCCTATTTTTTAGGATCTCCACTTCCATGATCTCTCTAGATCCTTCTTCCATCTTCCAGGTCTTTCTAAGATGCTCTAGACTCTTCTACCACGTTCTCCAACATTCTGGAATCTTCCAGGTTCCAGACTCTTGTAGAAGCTTCTAGAATCGTACCTGAATGTGAGAGCATTTAGTCCAACATTTAATGCAACATTTTAGAAAGGACTTAGAATAAATCAAGGAAGGTCAAATTAAGATGTTGTTGATAATGTTAAAGCATTTAAGAGTTAACAACATCTACAATCTCCCCCAATTTGACCTTTCGACTACAACACACCTGATGCACATATATTTCTATACACACTTCAGTAATATGTATTTAGGTGAGGTTAACATCTACTCTAAATACTAGTCAATACAATACATGTTGTAACCGTTGGATCAAATCAAAAGAAGATCAAGAATAATTTCACTAAGATCCGTGCCATAAGATAAAAGTAATCTTATTCAAAACCAAAACAAGTATAAACAGTACACTTGTTTACAAAACATATAACTTTACAAAAATCAAAGATTAAATCAGAGCATTATGTAAGAGTATATACCTGATTAACCTAAGACTTATGTAAGACTCAAAACAAATCAGAGCAAGGACTAAATAAGAACAATCAGAACATAATCAACTAAGATCAAATCCGCATGCAGTGAGCAAATAAAATTAATTCTTTAAGGCAAACAATTTTAAGCTATCTATAGCAGTAAGCCAAATAAGAATATAATTTTTAAGGCAAACGGATTTTTAAGCATTTTGGACATAGATCAGAGTTAGAAACATAAAACAAAACAAAATAGAACAAGAAATATTTATCATGCAGTAAACATTTAATGATAAGAAAACAAATTAAGCAAAAAACAATAATCAAATATCATTAATGCAAACTAATTTAAGCAAGATAAATATAAACATCCTATCAACTGGAAATAAATAAATATTGTATCAGAATTTAACTTAAACAAAACAGAATAACAAAAACAAAAGAAAGACTGAAAATGACATGAATTGCTATGATAATAGCAACAGCATCAAGGTCCTGCACATGTGCCATTTGAACTTCAGTACTCCCCCTGTCTTGCAACATCTTTTCTAGATATCACCATAGAGGATTTCCATATCCTCATCATCTTCAGCAGCATCAACAAACTTATCTTCATCAACATCTGATTCTTCAATAAAACAAGTTGTAGCAAAAATGCAACAACATTGTTAGCAACAACAACAGTTCCTCCTTTCTCTACAGCATCAAGAACACCTCCAGCTTCAAGATTCAACTCTTCAATAACAACTCCAGAAGCTCTAGCTGAAGTGGAAGGTGGTACTCCCCCTGTTGTAGTGGAAAGTAGCCTGGTCCAGTTGTCTTTGATGAACTGGAGCTCATCAATATTCTAGTCCTGTAAGTGCTGTAACTGCAATAGTATAAAAGATTTGGGAATAGAGAATGTGGTGTCAGAATTACCACCAATGTTCTCAGCATCTGGTGCAGCAGTGTTCTGTTCAGGTCTTGCTCGTGTGGGTTGAGGTTGAGGTTGAGTAGGAGCTGGTCTGTGAGAAGTACTTCCAGGATTGTTCAAGGGCAGATCTTTCACTCTTTCACCAATGAGCAAAGCAGGTGAAATGGTGTATAAAGGAACCTTTCCTCTAAGAACTTCAGTCTTCTTAGGGGTAAAACCATGCATCTTCAGAAATATCACCACTAAACTTCATCATGTGGTGGAAAATAGTCAATCCCAAGTTAAACTTCTTCAAAACCACTATCCTATAAAGAAACATTGCTTGATCCTTTGTGACTTTGGTTGAGTTGGTAGAGGGTATCCAGTTATAAACAATCAACTTATGCAATACAAAATAAAGAGATGTGAGGTCCTTAGCAAGCATTCCATTTTCCACTTAGTTAACAACCCTCCAGTAATAGAAACAACAACAACATCCAAATCAGGTTCATCATCATCAAGTACTGGTTCTATTCTTAAGAAATCATTAATCAATTTTGGAGTAAATGGAACTGACCTCCCCCTAAACTGTACATTCCCATACCAACGAGAACTCCTCCTACCATTACTCTTTCTCAAACGAGCATAGAATTCATACACCCAATCAGAAACAAATGTGTCACACAAAGACAGAGCTTTCATCAATTTTCTATCCTCTAAGAATTGAATCAAATTCTTACTCTCAAAATCAGAAACATGAATTCTCCTTTCCATTAACAGTTTTCTCCTAGACAACTTGGTAATTTTTTCAACTAAACCATCAATATCAGAGTCTACATCAGGTTCAGAATTACCTTCCTCAGAGTTTGAATCTTTTTCCTTCTCAACACTGGATTCAACATCTTTTTCAGAGCTTTCCGCTGATCCTTCACTGCTGGAATCACCTCCATCATCAGGTTCTGGTGCTGGAGCACTTGATTCAGCATGTGTAGCAACATTCTTCTTCAGAGCTTGCTGAATGTCTCTGAGGCAGACCTCCATTTTAGAATTAGAATCAAGTTCTGGTTCTGCAGGCATAGTTCGAACAACATCAATCTTTGTCTTTCCCTTCCCCTTTGTATCATCCTTTTTCTTTGTTAGCTTCTCAATCACCACTTGTTCTTCATCAGATTCAGAAAATACCTGAATCGGTTCAGCAACATCACCATCTAACTTCTACTTCTTCCTCAAAGAGTCTGAGTAGTCAACTCGAGTGAAACTCGACATGATCGTCTCCTTGGGGCTGGGCTCCTCTTTCTTTTCCCTTTTTCAACGTTCCTCTTGAAGGGAATAGGTTCAGAGTCCGACCTTGAGATGTCAGAGTCAGTTTTATCCGATTTTTCGAGCGCTTCAACATCCTCCATATGAGCGTCCTCAATTTCGGATGTCTCCGCATTCGATGGCTCCTTTGACTTAACAACAAGGGATTCTTCAATATCCTTCTCATTCTCCCCCATAGAGGCAGCAGTCGGGGCCTTTGTTTCAACATTAGTGCTCGCAATTTGGGGCTTTTGAGCTGTGGACGAAGAGGGTGCAGTTGTGATGACTTCTTGGGTTGGTAAGTAGTGTGAGATGTCAATAGACATGTCTCCAATGGTGAGGATGGGCGAGTTTGCAGACCTCATCGATTGAGAAAAATTCTCAACCGCCTAGTTCACTTCTGTGAGTGAAGCACTGAGTGGGATGTGGATTGTTGTGGGAGTAGCTGGAATGTGTGCGACGTTTCGGTAGTTAGGGGTGAGTTCTCGTGTGAAGCGGCCATGGAAGCTAGAGTATTGAGGTTGGAGAGATATGGAGATGACGGTTGTGAGTTTGAATTTGGTGAGTTTGGTTTCTGTGAGGTAGTTTCTGTTTTGGCTGCCATTTAAACTCAAGATTAAAAAAAAATCAACACAAGAATCGAGATACACAATTAGCTTATAACAAATCTACAAAAACAAATACTCAACTTACTCAAATAAATACAATAAACTTCGAAAATCACAAGATGGGAGTTTATATAGAGAGATCTGGTAGTTGGAATATTGTACGTGTGATTAAGGCCTGAATTAAATAAAATTCTAGATAAAAAGATAATGCTCCACAAATTCAGCCACAAGTAAAATCATGGGTGATGTGCCAAAATTTGCACGAGGGGATTGTATATCCTTCGAGTTAGGTATCTGGTTTCCCAAACAAGGAGGAGCAATCCAATTACGCTGCTGCCTTCGATAGAATCCTCGAGAACCTGCAAAGAACACGCCGGAGGGGAGTCCGGCTCGGACACTCCGATGCCTAAGTCAGTATAAGGCTTCTCAATATATCACAAGGATCTCGAGATCCTTGATTTATCAAAATAGGCTCTCGAAGAGTATTAGAAATGTATTTGGCACTCAGTATATCAAGTTTAGTAAAGTAAGAATGTCTAACCTGGAGGCCTCCTTCGGTTTCCCTATTTATAGAGATTTCCTTATAGGAAGAAGTTAGAGCTTCCCCCAATCTCGGAGATACCTCTTGGACTAAGCCCTGCTGAGTGGAAAAAGTCCTCCACTTTTCCACTCCTGCAGAACCGGCAATCTTCGTTCTTAGTGGACTTAGTCCCCTAAGATAAAGGAGGATAAAGTCTTTCTTCTACCCAGCCTGGACCGAAAATGGTGGAATTCCCCTATATTTACGGCCCATGAATTCATATCAAGACTGATTCTTCCCGATACTTTTCTCCAGATGGAGTTCCCTCCAGAGGGACCTCCAGAGGGGATTCTTTATCCAGAGAGTATTACATAATCCAATCCTTCCACTTTTATCCTATCCTCCATACACGTGTCGACTCCTTATTAGATGACACTTTTAGGCCGCATCATCTACTCCCCCCTACTCTCGTGAAAGGGAGATATCTTTTGTGAGAGTAGAAGATTCCAATAAACCTAGTACAGAAGCCCTTATGGAGAGACACGTATTGTTCCTGCTTCGGAGAGGAAATTTCAAAAAATGTCCTCCTTCAAAGGCTTTTCCCGCCTCTAGTCTCAAAGACGTTTCGGCTTCCGCGCTTGGTTCTCACGCAGTCACTTTTTTCTCTCTCTCGTTATTCTCCCGAGGAAAATCCTCGATTCTACCCCATCTTCTTTCATTTACTCCACGCAACCGCCTCCTTTCCTTTTTCCCTTTTGAATTTCATTTCTTCCAGAAGTTCTTCGTTGTCTCCATCTCTCTTCTCAGGCGGTCTTCCTCCCGAGTTTCACCGTCGCCGGTCGCCCCGCCTGATTTCGTAGTCCTCCTAATCAAGGTAACCTAGCTACCCCTCTCTTCTTCTTTTATTAGCACTGTTAGTCGATGTCGAGCCCTTCTTCTCCGCCTGAAGCTCTTAGCCAAAACCCCTCTGAGTCCGCTTCATTTCCGATGGGGAGCCCAGAGAATAGAATTTCCGCTTCCTCCCAAATCGACCATACTCACCTAGACAGCCTTATTCAAGCCTATGTCTTTCCACCAGAATACACCTTTCGAGTTCCTCGCTCAAATGAACGCCCAGATCTCTCTGAACCCCGAACTCTTGCCTTTTTCGAGGCTCAACTTAGGGCAGGACTTCGATTTCCGATCCACCCTTATTTGGCTGCCATATCTACCCGCATGTAGATCCCTCTAAATCAGTTCACTCAAATGCTATCCGTACCATGACAGGATTTTTTATTTTGGTGAAAGGGAATGGCGGTGAACCTTCTACCGAACTGTTTCTGAGCCAACATTCCTGTAAAGTGAACGATGGTTTTTTCTATATTAGTGGGAGGAGGTCTCGTGTTTGCAGGTTTATGAAAAAACTCCACGAAGAAGAGTCATCCTGGCGAGATTATTATTTTTTCGTTACCAGCCCCATTGATTGGCCATTTCCTCATGAGAATTGGATATTCCACAATCCCGGAATACTTCCTCCTCCTCTGAAAGCTTACTCCGTTTCAAATCACACCGTTATGACTAATCTCAATACCCACGTCCGTCTGCATGATTATTTTGATATTCTTGGTATTTGCAAAAATCCTCGCATCCTCTCCCACTTTGGCTTTTGTCCTCAAGATTTTCCTTTAGATTCTCGAGATGGTAAAAAATCTTCTATTCTTGTATTTTGCTTCTTGCATGTGGCTATTTTTCTGAATTCTGAGAATTTCCTTGATTATTTGTAGCGATTAGTTGGTTAACTCACATCTCTCGGGA
Source organism: Galeopsis tetrahit (assembly GCA_963675135.1). Classification (NCBI taxonomy): domain Eukaryota; kingdom Viridiplantae; phylum Streptophyta; class Magnoliopsida; order Lamiales; family Lamiaceae; genus Galeopsis; species Galeopsis tetrahit. The sequence goes on from OY776122.1 coordinate 41,889,593, forward strand.
TGCCCCCGCCCTCAGCATAGTGAAGGCCCCTATGTTATCTGCTTCTAAAGATCCCCCAAAAGCTCCTCAGTCTCCTGCTTTAGGAAGCTCAACAAAGTCCCCGACTCCAGAGAGTCCTTTAAAAGCTCCTCCTCTCCCCAGTTCCTCTACTCAAGTCCCAGGTTCAGTTGCCAAGAGAACCCGTTCAGCTGCCAACACCTTCTTCTCCGACTGTGGCACTTCTAAGAAGAAGAAGGGAAAAACGGCTCGAGCCCTTGCTGAGAAGGAGGCCCCTTCTGCTGTGTACGAACCTCTTCATCGCCTTATCAAACAATGTCCTCCTCCTTCCAACAATGAATTATCCGACAAGCCCCTTCCTGAAGATCAATTGCTTCGTGGTGCCCATCTTTTCTCAGAGGTATTTTCCATTACTTTCATGGTTTCTTCTTTCTTTACATCCTAAACATTGTTTCTTTTCTTCATGTAGTTTGGTCTTACCTACGCTAAGATATTCGACCAAGGTGTTGAGATGGTGGCTGAGCTTGAACTTCTCCGAGCTGAAGCATTCTCTTTCCAGTCAACCCTCAAGGGCATCACTGCAGAGAAGGACAAAGCTCATAAACGAGCCCAAGCTCTGGCCGATGAGTTGTCTCTTCTACGGGCTCAAGGCAAGCAGGATGCCGCCAGGATCAAACATCTGGTACAGGAGGTGGGACGGATGGAACGCGAGCTGCCGGATGTTGGAGTGCAGACTTGCATTAAATCTCTGTTTACCTCCTCTTTGGGTCAAGAATTCTTGGATACTCTTCATACTCAATGGCTATCCAGTTTCCTGAAGAGCTTAAGCTTTCTATGCGCCATGGGGCCACATATTCCTCACTTCATCGACCATGGCTTCAGCAATGCCGTGGCCGAGCACTCAGCCCCGGGGTTCGACGGGACCTACTCTCGTGAATTTCTCTTGGATCAGCTCACCACTCCTCCAAAATTCTTAGGGGATCCTAAGGAGAGCCCCGACAGTCCTTGGTGGCTGCCCGGAATGGGTCAGGCCATCACCAAGTTACAGGCAGCCAAGGTGGGCATGGCTGAGCTAAAGCCTCTGGAGCAGCTGATTTATCCTTATGTCTCCGCTCCAAATGTGGTAACAGGGGTAAATGGAGAGGCGGGCGTTGAGGGTACCTTGAGAGGTGGAGAGGGCCCAGAGGACGGCGGAGGATCTAGCAACCATGTTGCTGTGGAGGAGGGTGCTGCTGAAGGAGCCGTGGTTGAGGGAGCTGAGGTCGAGGGGGCTGTTGGTGAGGAGGCTGCTGTTGAAAAAGCAGTTTAAATTTCATATTTCCATGGTCACACCGAACAATTTACTTTTCTTTTGTTTCGCTACACTCTTTATTTTCTGCTTGTAATACTTGCTCTCATATTTTATAGGGGACCCCACACTCCTGGATATGTGGGGGCTTGCTTTTTGTAGTAATCGGGTTAGCTTCATATTGCTTGTTGATTGACGTGCTTTTTCTTTTTTGCTTGCATGAGTAACTTACAAGACCAGTAAAAAATATGTTGGAGATGTGCTCTCCTTCCCCCCTTTTGTTGGTCTTGTAGGTTATACCATAATCATCTCTTGGTTGTATCATCTTTTGGTTTCAGGTGGCTTGGTTATGGGGAGGCATCCTCCCTCTTTTCTTGACTTCTGAACTCCTATTTGTCTCTCTCTTTTAGAAGGTCTTGAATCATAAAACCTATTTTTTCCTTAAGTAGTCTTTATGGTTCTCAAGTATGGCGAGGGCTCTCTGGAGGACCTCGGCCTCTAGGCCTCTGAGTGTTTCTCACTCTCATTCTTAAAAGATTTTAATGCATAAAATCTTCTCATTTCATTAATTAACCCTCTTGGGTCTCAAATAGGGTGAGGGCTCTCTGGAGCACCTCGGTCTCTAGGCCTCTGAGTGTTTCTCACTCTTATTCTTAAAAGATTTTAATACATAAAATCTTCTCATTTCATTGATTAACCCTCTTGGGTCTCAAATGGGGTGAGGGCTCTCTGGAGAACCCCGGCCTCTAGGCCTCTGAGTGTTTCTCACTCTTACTCTTAAAAGATTTTAATTCGTAAAATCTTCTCATTTCATTGATTAACCCTCTTGGGTCTCAAATAGGGTGAGGGCTCTCTGGAGCACCTCGGCCTCTAGGCCTCTGAGTGTTTCTCACTCTTACTCTTAAAAGATTTTAATTCGTAAAATCTTCTCATTTCATTAATTAACCCTCTTGGGTCTCAAATAGGGCGAGGGCTCTCTGGAGCACCTCGGCCTCTAGGCCTCTAAGTGTTTCTCACTCTTATTCTTAAAAGATTTTAATACATAAAATCTTCTCATTTCATTGATTAACCCTCTTGGGTCTCAAATAGGGTGAGGGCTCTCTGGAGCACCCCGGCCTCTAGGCCTCTGAGTGTTTCTCACTCTTACTCTTAAAAGATTTTAATTCGTAAAATCTTCTCATTTCATTGATTAACCCTCTTGGGTCTCAAACAGGGTGAGGGCTCTCTGGAGCACCTCGGCCTCTAGGCCTCTGAGTGTTTCTCACTCTTATTCTTTTTCATATTCACGCATCATATATTCAAGTAAGAGAAGGATAATCAAGACACAATAATCCTGGATAACTCTTTCTTCAAAAAGGGATAAAGGTTCATTGATTTATTGTCAGTTTTCAACATAGGCCATAGATAACCTACGCCGGTCTCATTAAAAACCTCTTTACGGAAAAACCCCAAAGGGGAAACCCGTAAAGAGGGAAAAAGAGCTCCGGTGAAGCTACTAAATACATTAAACAAAAATATGAATTAATGCAAAACTTCGCAAAGCAAAAATCAAAGATGGTCTCAAGACCTTACACTTTCTTCAGACAAAGAATCTCTTCAAATGACAAACGTTCCAGGGTCTAGCTATGTCGGCTCCTTCCATGCTCTGCAGTCTATAGGCTCCTCCCCTTAACACCTGCGTGATTTTATAAGGCCCCTCCCAATTGGGCTCTAATTTTCCTGTATTCTTCAGGGCGTCAGCTCGTCTTAGCACTAGGTCCCCCACTCTAAAGGACCTCGGGATTACCCTTCGGTCATATGCGGCTTTAATTCTGCTCTTGTATCTTTCCGCACGTACTCTAACCATCTCTTTTTCTTCTTCCATTAAATCCAAGGCCTCTCTCATCAGCCTCTCGTTCTGGTGTTCTTCAAACTGCGCAATTCGGTGGGACTGCAGCACTGCCTCTGGAGGTATCACCGCCGCAGCTCCATAGACTAGCTGAAAGGGAGATTCTCCAGTCGCTGTCTTTGGACTCGTTCTATATGACCATAGCACATTGTCTAACTCATTCACCCATCCTCCTCCTACTTTCGTCAGCCTCGTTCGAATACCGTCTACTATCGTCCGATTGGTAACTTCCACTTGTCCGTTAGCTTGAGGATGAGCTACGGAGGTAAATATTTGTATTATGTTTAGTCTCGCACACCATCCTCGTACGTTTTCTCCATTGAACTGTGTTCCATTATCAGAGACCAATATTCTGGGTACTCCGAATCTGCAGCAAATCTGCCTTCTCAAGAATTTGATCACGTTCTCTTCATCTATTGTAGCCAGGGGGGCAGCTTCAACCCATTTGCTAAAATAATCTACTGCTACTATCAGAAATTTTCTTCCTCCAGAGGCTGGAGGAAAGGGTCCTACCAAGTCGATTCCCCACTTGGCAAAGGGACACGGGGAGTGCATAGCTCCCATCTCTTCCGCAGGAGTTCTTATCAAGGGGCCGTTTTTCTGACACTTGACACACTTTTTTACGAACTCTTTGGCATCCTTTGTCATGGAGGGCCAATACAATCCGGCCCTTAAGGCTTTCTTCACCACTGTTTTATATCCCTCATGACTAGCTGCATCTCCTTCATGGATTTCTTTAAGTGTGTACCTTGCTTCTCGAGTTGATATACACCTCAAATACGGTTGCGTGAACGACTTTTTGTATAAGTGTCCTCCGATAATACAATATTTGATCCGAAGAGCTCGGGCCTCTCGGGAGGTAGGGGCATTTGCTTCCTTGGTGATTTCTACCCATATATCTTTCCTCCAATCATCTCCCTCTTCAACGGAACCGATGGGGTTCCCGAGAGTCTCTCTTTCTGCTACCACCAAGGTTACTGTTCCTTGTCCATCAAACTCTGTGGAGCTGGCAAGTTTGGAGAGGCTGTCAGCTTGCACGTTTTCCTCTCGAGGTACCTGGACCACCTTACAATCTTGGAATTTTCCCATCACTTCTTTGGCTCGTTCCAAATAAGCAGCCATTCTGTTATCTTTGGCTGTATATTCTCCATTCACGTGTTGAACAACTAATTGGGAATCGGAGTATAGAGTTACCTTTAGAGCTCCCAACTCCACTGCCATCTCCATTCCTCGGATCAAAGCTTCATACTCTGCTCCATTATTTGAGGTCATGAATTGGAACCTCACTGCGAATTGCAGGTCTTCTCCTTGGGGGCTCACTAGCACTATCCCTGCTCCACATCCGCTCAGAGTCACTGAGCCATCTACGTATACCTTCCATCCTTCCTCTTCTTCTGGTTTGGTAGATTCTTGGATGAAATCAGATAAAGCTTGGGCTTTTATAGCCCTTCGTGGCTCGAAGTCCACATCATATTCTTGGAGCTCTATTGCCCATCTCACCATCCTTCCCGAGAGGTCTGCTCGGCCAATGACCTGTTTCAACAAGTAATTAGTGCGGACCAGTATTTTATAAAAGAGGAAATATGGGCGCAATCTTTGCGCCGCAAATATCACAGCCAGAGCGGCCTTCTCGATTTCCGAGTACCGAGCTTCAGCTCCTTGAATGACCTTACTGACGTAATAGATAGGATGCTGGAGAGGTCCCTCTTCTTTGACCAAGGCTGTGCTCAATGAGAATTCCCCTACAGAGAGATACAAAATGAGGGTATCTCCGGGAGAAGGTTTTGTCAGCTTCGGCAGCTGGGATAAATGATGCTTCAGGTCTTCAAAGGCCTTTTGACATGTTTCACTCCACTCAAACTTGGCCCCTTTCTTGAGAATTTTGAAGAAGGGGTGGCTTTTTTCGGCAGATCTAGCTATGAATCTGCTCAATGCTGTGATCCTCCCATTGAGCGTTTGGAGCTCCTTCACGTTCCTCGGTGGCTGCATGTCCAGTACAGCCTTCACCTTAGCTGGGTTCACTTCTATCCCTCTTTGAGTAACCATGTATCCGAGGAATTTCCCCGATTTCACTCCAAAAGAGCACTTGGCTGGGTTCAACTTGATACCATTCTCTCGAATTATCTGGAAAATTTCCTCCAGGTCCTCCACATGTTGATCTGCTTTCACGCTCTTGGCCAACATATCATCCACATATATTTCCATGTTTCTTCCTAGTTGGCTTCGGAAGACAGCATCGACCATCCTTTGATATGTTGCTCCAGCATTAATTAATCCGAATGGCATTCGGACATAGCCAAACGTTCCGCATGCTGCTATGAAGCACACTTTGGGGACATCTGAGGGGTTCAGCTGGATCTGGTGGTATCCTTGGTATGCATCCATCATACTTAGCAGCTCGAATCCAGAAGTCGCATCCACTAACTGGTCTATCCTTGGCAAGGGATAGTGGTCTTTGGGACATGCTTTGTTGAGGTCTCTGAAGTCGATACACATTCTCCATTTTCCTCCCCCTTTAGATACTAACACTGCATTGGAGAGCCATTCCAGAAATTGTACTTTCACCACGTGCCCTGCTTTCAATAGTTTCTCTACTTCTTCTTTCACTATATTATTCTTTTCCACCCCAAAGTTTCGTAGCTTTTGTTTCACTGGTCTTGCCTTTGGATCAACATTAAGGCAATGTAGTGCTATCTCCGGAGGGATACCTGTCATGTCAGCTGGAGAGAATGCAAATATATCGGAATTTCGACGTAATGTAAAGATTACCTTCTCTGTAAGTTCAGGTCCCAGTTGGGTACCTATCTTAGTAGCAAACCCTAGTTTCCCTGGGAAGAGCTCCACACTCATCAGCTCCTCGTCTGTTTTAACACTTACTTGCTCAGGTGTCATTCCTTCTGTTTTCTTTCTCTTTATCTCAGGGTCCTCCCCTCTTGTTCTCTCCAGGCCCTTGGTTAGAGCCCTATCCGCCATCTTCACAGACTCTGCGTAGCACTTCCGTGCTTGGTATTGGTCTCCTTTTACTTCTCCCACTCCCGTAGCTGTAGAGAATTTCATTTTCATATGAAATGTGGATATGATTGCCTGAAAGAGGTTCAGGCTAGGTCGCCCCATTACTACATTGTATGATGAGGGGATATCCACAATGAGGAACTCCACTAGGTGGACCTTTCGAACTGGAGCGTCCCCCAGTCCTACCTGCAACATTACCGATCCCAAGGGTTGGATGGCACCTCCAGAGAAACCATACAGGGAGGTATCTACAGGTCGTAGCTTCACGCTCAGCTCCATCCTCTTGAAGCACTCAAAAAACATAATATCAGCTGAGCTCCCCGTATCCACAAAGATTTGGGCAACGTCGAACCCAGCTATGTCGATAGTGATCACCAAGGCGTCTTTGTGATCCTCCTTAACTCCCTTCACATCCTCCGGACCAAATCTGATATTGGGCATCTCTGTCATACGTCCTACTTCTCTCAATTGACTTCCTTGCTCTGCTTTTAGAGCTCGAACGCTCTGCTTTCTCTTTCGGAAGGAATCTCCATCCGCTGGTCCTCCCACAATCATGTGGATTACTCCTCTCTTTGGCGGTGGAGGGGGTATGTCTTCAGCTGCCTCTTTGGTTTCCTTTTCTTCCGGTTTTCTTTCATGTTCCTTCCGCTTCTGCCCTCGAGGGCCCTTCCTGTCTCTAAATACAAATTCTTTCAGATGCCCTGCTTGGATCATCCTTTCAATCTCGTCTTTCAGGTGATAACATTGATTCGTGTCGTGTCCATACTCGTTGTGAAATCTACAAAATCGATCGGACTTAGGCTTCTGGGGTCCTCGACTTCTGGAGTATGGGAATTTCAGGTCAGGATGATCTCCTGCCACCTCCAGTACTTCGGCAGGTTCAATTCTCAAGGGCGTATACTTCTCAAACCTTCCACGAGGGCCGGAACGGGAACCTCCAGATGGATTACTATCTCTTGTTGACCCGGAGGTCCGAGGGACCTCTGGACTGGAACGCCTGGAGGGGCCCTCTCTTCTTTTCTCTCGATCTGGTGGCCTAATCTCCAATCTCTTGGCTTTCCGAACCTCCTCCAGGGCGAGGTACTTCTCTGCCCTATGTAGCAACTCATCAAAGTTCTTAACCGGCTTCTTAGCTAAAGAGGAGAAGAAGTCTCCATCCCGTAATCCGTTAGTAAGAGCGTTGATCTTCACCTCCGGAGAGGCTGTAGGGACCTCTAGAGCTGCTTGATTAAACCTCCGGAGGAAAGCCCTTAAACTCTCGTTTTCTCTCTGTCTTAGATTGAAAAGGGTCAAAGTGGCCCGCGGCTGTCTCCGGGCGCTTGCGAATTGATGAAGGAATAACTCACTGAATTCCTCCCAGGATCGAATTGTATTAGGTTCCAGTTGAGTGAACCACTGCTGGGCTGCTTTTGCTAAGGTGGTTAGGAACACCCTACATTTGATTCCTTCTCCATAGCGGTGTAATAACGCAACATTTTCAAACCTTACTAGGTGTTCGTACGGGTCTGCCGTACCATCGTATTCAAAATTGAGGGGCTTGAAATTGAATGGCAGCTCATCCTGTAATATGTTAGAGGAGATCTGACATCCCGAGACATAAGCGGATCTACTGGTTCGGTTATTCATTTGCCTTCTCATATCCCTCATCTCCTTCTGTAGGGCCTGCAGTTGGTCACTGACTGGCCCTCCGTAGGTATCATCAGTGCTTTCTTCTGTTTCAGGGAGTTCTGTCTCTCGGGGCGCCAAATCTGCATTCCTTCTTGTATTCCGAAGGGAAATGCTTCTTTCCGCTCGGGAGGGCACCTTATCGTCTTCCTCTACCCGCCTCCCTACGTCCTTGGACAGCACTTGGGAGGCTCCTGGTGCCTCTTCATGGGGTCTCGGGGTAGGTCTCTTCAGATTCCCTGGTGTAGCTCTGGGGGCTCGGTCTCCATGAGCCGCAAAAGCTCTCTCTACAGCCTGCTTGATGAGGGCGTTCAATTGATCAGGGGAAATCAGGCATGGTTTCGAATTTGGAATATCCTCCGGTGGAGGATCCGTGGTCCGGGACTCTGGGACTTCAATGTTCCCTGTGGTCCCCATTTCGATCGGGAGAGGACGGTTTTCCTCCCCCAAGCCTGTGTTAGGCGTCACTGGCGGATTTAATCCAGAAGGGGTATGAACTGGGTCTTTCCCCCGGCCTCCCTTTGGAGTGGGGTCATTCGGCAAAGGAGGATTTTCCCTTACAAGGGGCCTCTTTCCCGAAGTAGATGTGTTGTTTCCGCCACCCATTACTCGAACAGGTAGAAATTCGTGAGAAAATCTTTCAACTCTTTCCCACAGACGGCGCCAGTTGATGTGCCAAAATTTGCACGAGGGGATTGGATATCCTTCGAGTTAGGTATCTGGTTTTCCAAACAAGGAGGAGCAATCCAATTACGCTGCTGCCTTCAATAGAATCCTCGAGAACCTGCAAAGAACACGCCGGAGGGGAGTCCAGCGCGGACACTCCGATGCCTAAGTCAGTATAAGGCTTCTCAATATATCACAAGGATCTCGAGATCCTTGATTTATCAAAATAGGCTCTCGAAGAGTATTAGAAATGTATTTGGCACTCAGTATATCAAGTTTAGTAAAGTAAGAATGTCTAACCTGGAGGCCTTCTTCGGTTTCCCTATTTATAGAGATTTCCTTATAGGAAGAAGTTAGAGCTTCCCCCAATCTCGGAGATACCTCTTGGACTAAGCCCTGCTGAGTGGACAAAGTCCTCCACTTTTCCACTCCTGCAGAACCGACAATCTTCCTTCTTAGTGGACTTAGTCCCCTAAGATAAAGGAGGATAAAGTCTTTCTTCTACCCAGCCTGGACCGGAAATGGTGGAATTCCCCTATATTTACGGCCCATGAATTCATATCAAAACTGATTCTTCCCGATACTTTTATCCAGATGGAGTTCCCTCCAGAGGGACCTCCAGAGGGGATTCTTTATCCAGAGAGTATTACATAATCCAATCCTTCCACTTTTATCCTATCCTCCATACACGTGTCAACTCCTTATTAGATGACACTTTTAGGCCGCATCAACCATCAATATCAGAGTCTACATCAGGTTCAGAATTACCTTCCTCAGAGCTTGAATCTTTTTCCTTCTCAACACTGGATTCAGCATCTTTTTCAGATCTTTCCGCTGATCCTTCACTACTGGAATCACCTCCATCATCAGGTTCTGGTGCTGGAGCACTTGATTCAGCCTGTGTAGTAACATTCTTCTTCAGAGCTTGCTGAATGTCTCTGAAGCACACCTCCATTTTAGAATTAGAATCAAGTTCTGGTTCTGCAGGCATAGTTCGAACAACATCAATCTTTGTCTTTCCCTTCCCCTTTGTATCATCCTTTTTCTTTGTTAGCTTCTCAATCACCACTTGTTCTTTATCAGATTCAGAAAATACCTGAATCGGTTCAGCAACATCACCATCTAACTTCTACTTCTTCCTCAAAGAGTCTGAGTAGTCAACTCGAGTGAAAACTCGACATGATCGTCTCCTTGGGGCTGGGCTCCTCTTTCTTTTCCCTTTTTCAACGTTCCTCTTGAAGGGAATAGGTTCAGAGTCCGACCTTGAGATGTCAGAGTCAGTTTTATCCGATTTTTCGAGCGCTTCAACATCCTCTATATGAGCGTCCTCAATTTCGGATGTCTCCGCATTCGATGGCTCCTTTGACTTAACAACAAGGGATTCTTCAATATCCTTCTCATTCTCCCCCATAGAGGCAGCAGTCGGGGCCTCTGTTTCAACATTAGGGCTCACAATTTGGGGCTTTTGAGCTGTGGACGAAGAGGGTGCAGTTGTGATGACTTCTTGGGTTGGTAAGTAGTGTGAGATGTCAATAGACATGTCTCCAATGATGAGGATGGGCGAGTTTGCAGACCTCATCGATTGAGAAAAATTCTCAACCGCCTAGTTCACTTCTGTGAGTGAAGCACGGAGTGGGATGTGGATTGTTGTGGGAGTAGCTGGAATGTGTGCGGCGTTTCGGTAGTTAGGGGTGAGTTCTCGTGTGAAGCGGCCATGGAAGCTAGAGTATTGAGGTTGGAGAGAGATGGAGATGACGGTTGTGAGTTTGAATTTGGTGAGTTTGGTTTCTGTGAGGTAGTTTATGTTTTGGCTGCCATTTAAACTCAAGATTAAAAAAGAATCAACACAAGAATCGAGATACACAATTAGCTTATAACAAATCTACAAAAATAAATACTCAACTTACTCAAATAAATACAATAAACTTCGAAAATCACAAGATGGGAGTTTATATAGAGAGATCTGGTAGGTTGAATATTGTACGTGTGATTAAGGCCTGAATTAAATAAAATTCTAGATAAAAAGATAATGCTCCACAAATTCAGCCACAAGTAAAATCATGGGTGAGTTAGTGGGGTAAAATGCTTAATTAATTAATTAAATTAAGAATATTTTAGAATTAATTAAAATTAAAAATGCGCATAATCTGAATAAACTGAACGTGGTTAGTATAATTAAAAATAAATAAAATAAATTCGCACAATTAATTAAATAATTACAACTTATAAAAATATAATTGAATCATGTAATGTTGTGCTCAAGGATTTGACATACACCTCAACATTGGTTTTTCACAGGTTTTACCTATCCAATTGTTATGCAATAACTTACACGGTCAAATTGTATATCCTGTGGATTAAATATCTGGGATTTCGCTCTAGTATGAATGATCCTCGAATGTAATGTCTTCTTGGAATTAGCCTCTCGAGAACCTGCAAAAAATACGCCGGAGGGGAGTCCGGCGCGGACACTCCGATGCTTAAGTCAGTAAGCGTATTTTCGTATCAGGTAAGGACTAGAAAGTCCTCTGATCGTCAAAGAAATCCTCAAGAGGTATATGAGTATCCAGTAAAAGACTCAGTGTGTAAAAATGATGTTAGAGATCGTAAAATATGAATATACCTAAGCTTACCTCTTTATAGAGGAATTCTACCTAAGGAGAAGTTAGGTTTTCCCCTTATCTCGGACCTGCAGTTTTATCTATCTTTGAACTAGTCCACTCGTCTTTGACAGAGTCTTCCGATCCCTCAGTCCCTGAAGAAACGCAACCACTCCCTATTGTGGACTTCAACCGCTGAGAAGAGGAAGAATGAGTCTTCCTCTATCCAATCTTATCCCGTTTTATACGGAACCTCTCCTGTTATCCCGGCCAATTAATTCCCCCAGGACCGGGTCTCCTCGGTGTTCCTCCCCCGAGGTCCTTGGGTAGAGCTCCCTCCGGAGGGTCATCCGGGCGGACTCCTGCATTCTGAGGAGTCCTCTCCAATCCGTATTCTCCCGTTAATCCCATCATCTATATACGTGTCGACTTCTTACGGGATGACGATTTTAGGCCGCATCATCTACTCACCCCTACTCTCATAAAGTCTTCATATCTTTGTGAGAGTAAGAAAGCTAGGAAGGCCTGGAATATGGTACCTCTACGGAGATGTGCATTTTACCTTCGCTCTGGTGCCCTTCTCTTTCTCTCCTTCTACTTTCTTGAGGAGAAGCCCTAAATCCAGCCCTCTACCTCTTTTTTTGAATTCTCATCTTCTCCGACTTCCGTCGCAACTAGCAATCCCGTCCGATTTCACAGCCCTTTTAGCGGGGTAACCCAGCTCTCTTCTATATATAATTTTTCTTTTATGCTTCATGTTTGCCTCTCAAATCATAACTTCTTATTTTCAAATTTTCCATTCTAAAGTTCTAACAATCTCTTCCTATGTTCTGCAAATAAAACTCTTTATATTTCTTGGAATATGGTTAAGGTATCAATATGACGCCTACTCCCCCTAGCCTCGAAGCCTCTCATGGGTGGAGTTCTCATTTCTCTAGATCGCCAATCTTTCATAATCGTCATTCCTCTCAATCCTTATGAGCTCTAACACTTTTCCCATGTGCTATTTGCTTTAGAACCTTTTTAGAAATTTCGGTCGTATCATAATTTGTCCCGTGTAGATGTTGTGAATTCTTAAATGTATCAACATTCACTACAACATCTTAATTTTACCTTCCGAGATTTTTTCTAAGTCCTTTCTGAAATGTTACATTAAATGTTGATCTAAATGTCACAGCATTTCTGGCAGAGTCTAGAAGCTTCTACAAGGATCTAGAACCTGGAAGATTCCAGAATATTGGAGAACGTCCTAGAAGAGCTAGAAGAGGCTGGAAGCATCTTAGAATGACCTGGAACGTGCAAGAAGGATCTAGAAGGATCATGGAAGTTGAGATCCTAAAAAATAGGACCTCAATGTGGAAGCCTCTAGAATCAGCACCCCACTTCTATAAATACCGATTGAAGGCTTCATAATTCAGTGTATTCTATTCGATCAATTTCCTAGACCGAGCATTGATCCCTGTTAGGAATTGTGGCCAGTAGTTTTACCTTTTAGATCATACGAAGTATCCCACCCGTATGGCTGTGTGTCTTCTTATCTATTGAGAGTGTAATCATTAGATAGACTAGGCATTTCGACAGTGTATACCTTATACACTTAGTTCGTTTTCAGAACAAGGCACCTGCCTCGTTTGTAGTTTCAGTTGTGAAGGTTATTGCTGTAACATTTCACACAACATTTGTACTTGAAGATAAGTATTGAATTTCACCGTAAGGCTCGCATAGATTTTTATTTATAAAATCTATGTGGAAAATTATTTCCATTGTGTCACGTTTGTTTTTAGTGTTTCAAGTCTTCCGCTGTGAATCTTAATTTCTGATATTCTATTAGAGTCAGTGTTGTACAATTTGTCACAACATTTAGTACAACATTATTCTACTTAAACTTAAACACTTCATACCAGCACACTTTCAGTTGGTATCAGAGCTGATACCTGACGACACTAGGTTAGATCTTTGGTCAAGTGTGTTTTTAGTGTAGGTTAGCAATTGAAACACATCACATATCCACGGCACTTAGGCCACCCGTTTTAGATGGTTCGAATTATGTTTATTGGAAGCCTAAGATGCGCATGTACATTAAGTCAGTTGATGAACGTGCTTGGAGGACTGTACTTACAAGTTGGGAAGCTCCAAAGAAACCAGCAGACGCAGATGGTGAAGTTCAACTCAAGAAAGAAGTTGACTGGACGGTTGATGAAATAACAACAGCAAGCTACAATTCTAAAGCTTTAAATGCTATTTTTACTTCTGTTGATGTTTCAATGTTTAAAATTATATCTAACTGTTCTACTTCTAAAGATGCATGGGACAGGTTGCAAGAGCATTGTGAGGGTTCAGACAGTGTTCGAAGGACTAAACTTCGAATGTTGGGGATAAAATTTGAGAATCTCCGAATGAGGGAAGATGAAATAATTACAGACTACAATGAAAGGTTAAGTGAGATTATCAATGAATCACATTCTCTTGGTGACCCTATTTCTAATGTTAGAGTAGTTCATAAGATATTAAGATCTGTTCCTAAATGATTTGATGCTAAAATTTGTGCTATTGAAGAGGCAAAAGATACTGATAAGTTAAGTCAAAATGAGTTGGTGAGTATTCTTAGAACATATGAGATAAACACTAATCAAATTGATGAAACTAATGTTGATAAGAAAGTTGTAGTTTTTAAAGGGGAAACATCAAACATTTCTGAAGTTCAACCTATCATTACTAAAGTTGATTCTGATGAAGAATTGCTTGATAAATGCCTCAAGGATCCTAACAACATTGCCTTACTCACTAAGCATTTTAATAAGTTTCTTAAGAAATCTGTGAACAAATCTAGTAACATTCAGCCTAAGATTCAAATCAACACATCAACACCTCAACCAGAAAGGAGGAAAGGTCAATTCACACCAAGATCATCAAAGAGTGAAGGTAAACCAAGGTATGATCCTGAATTTTGAAAATCAGTTCAATGCAATGCTTGTTCTGGTTATGGCCATTATGCAATAGACTTAAACAAAAACTGAATTTTAGTGCTACCTTGAGTGATGAATCTGATGATGATGATTTTGATGAGTTAAATCAGAATGAATATTCTAATTTTACTAGAATTGATTATAATTATTCCTCTGATGATGATCTGGATGAAACAGATTCTGATGCTGTACCTGATGCTTCAACATCTACAGCAACATCAGAACAGAGTCACCTAGATTTGAACTGTTTTAATGGTTTGGTTGATGATGCAGGAAAAAGGACTGATGACAATGAATACAAAAAATTGTTAGATGATTGGAACAATCAGAAACTCACTCTTAATTCCTTGAATAAAGAGAATGAGGATCTGAAAGACACAATCACCAAGCTAGAGGTTATACTTACCAAAAGAGATCTGGAAATTTGTAACTTAAAGGAGAAATTGGTAAATTCCACCTTATGTTTCAAGAAATATTCCAAGAGTGCTTCTGAGGTAAATAATGCTATAGCTACTGGTAAGTCTAATAATCATGGTTTAGGTTATGATGGTACTACTGCCTCTATTTCTGATAAATTTAGAAAACCTGTGAAATTTGTGAAGGCAAATGTTGACACATCTGGTGTAACATCTGCACAATCAGATCCTCACAAGGTTAAAAGGAAGTATATCTGTCATTACTGTTTCAAAGTTGGTCATATTCGTCCTTACTGTATAAAATTTTTTGAAGAACGGAAAACTTTGAAAATGCTGCATAAAAAACTGTCACATCATGGTAAACAGTTTATGAAATCTGCATGGAAACCAAAAACTACCTGTAATGTTGTTCACACCTCCTTAAAAGCATGTCTACCTGATTTATGGTATTTTGATAGTGGTTGTTCTAGACATATGACAGGTCGTACTGATTTCTTATCTGATTATGTGACCTTGAATAGTGGTAGTGTTACATATGGTGGAGGTTCTAAAGGAAAGATTGTTGGAAAAGGAACTTTGAATGTTGAAGGTTTTCCTAAGCTTAAAAATGTTTTACATGTTGATGGCTTACTTGCAAATCTGATTAGCATTAGTCAACTTTGTGATGATAATTTGCATGTGAAATTTGATAAAGACTCATGTTATGTTCTTAATAAAGATGAAGTTTGTGTAATGACTGGTACTAGGTCAGCTGATAATTGTTATCTTATTGGAACAAATATGTGTAACTTGTCAAAGTATGATGAAAATGTTTTATAGCATCAAAGATTGGGTCATGCAAATTACAGAGCAATGCAAAAACTAATCAAAGCAGATGTAGTAAAAGGAATTCCAAAACTGAGGTTTCACAACATCACTGTATGTGGACCATGCCAAAAAGGTAAGCAGGTAAGAATGTCGCACAAAATGCTGTCACATTGTACTACACATCGATGTTTTGAATTACTGCACATGGACTTGATGGGTCCCATGGAAACTGAAAGCATTGGAGGAAAGAGGTATTCCTTAGTTGTGGTAGATGATTTTTCTAGATATACCTGGGTAGAGTCTTTGAGAGACAAATCTGAAGCATTTGTTGCATTTAAAATTCTTTATAAGAGGTTCAAAAATGTGTTTAACTTGAAAGTTGGCCGAATTAGAACTGATCATGGTAGGTGATGTGCCAAAATTTGCACGAGAGGATTAAGTATCCTCTGAATTGGATATCCGACTTTCTCGAACACGTACAAATAATCCAAATGTGCTGCCTTCAATGAAATCTCCAAGAACCTGCAAAGAACACACCGGAGGGGAGTCCGGCGCGGACACTCCGATGCCTAAGTCAGTATAGGGCTTATCAATCTCTCAAAAGGATCTCGAGATCCTCAATTTATCAAACAAGTTCTCAAAGAATATCAGAAAGGTGTTTTGTTTTCAGTATATCGAGTTTTGTAAAGTAAGAATGTCTAACCTGGAAATCTCCTTCGGTTTACCTTTTTATAGAGCCTTCCTCCTGGGAAGAAGTTAGAGCCTCCCCTTCTCTCGAAGCTGCCTCTAAGACTCAGCCCTGCTGAGTGGACGAAGTCTTCTCTTTTCTCCACTCCCTGAAGATTCGGCAATCTTCACTCTTAGTGGACTTTATCCCCTAAGATAAAGGAGGATAAAGTCTTTCTTTTATCCAGCTTGGACCGGAAATGACGGAAGTCCTCTACATTTACGGTCCACGACTTCATGTTAAGACTGCTTCTTTTTGATGCTCCTCTCCAGACGGAGCTCCCTCCAGAGAGACCTCTAGAGGGGGTTCCTTATTCAGAGAGTACTAGATAATCCAATCCTTCCATTTCGATCTTATCTTTTATACACGTGTCGACTCCTTATTAGGTGACATTTTTAGGCCGCATCATCTACTCCCCCCTACTCTCGTAAAAGGGAGACATCTTTTGTGAGAGTAGACAAATTTCCAAGAACCTAGTACAAGGGTCTTTTTGGAGAGACGTGTATCGTTCGTGCTTTGGAGAGGAAATTTCAAAAAATGCCCTTCTCCGAAGGCTTTTCCCGCCTCCAGTTTGGGAGACGTTTCGGCTTCCGCGCGTGTGCCCCACGCGATCGCTTTTCTCTCTCTCTTGTTATTCTCCCGAGGAAAATCCTCGATTCTACCCCATATCTCCTCTCATTTACTTCACGCAATCGCCCCTTTTCCTCTCTTCCTTTTTGAATTTCATTTCTTCCCAAAAATCTTTCGTTATCTCCATCTGTTTTTCAGGCGTTCTTCATCCCGGGTTTCGCCGTCGCCGGTCGCTCCGACTGATTCCATAGTCCTCCTAACCAAGGTAACCTAGCTATCCCTCTTTTCTTCTTTTATTAGCACTTGTTAGTCAATGTCAAACCCTCTTTCTTCGCCGGAAGCCATTAGCCAAAACTCCTCTGAATTGACTCCCTCTCTGATGGGGAGTCCAGAGAATAAGATTTCCCCTTCTTCCCAAATCGACCATACTCACCTAGTTAGCCTTACTCATGCCTATGGTTTTCCGTCGGAGTATACCTTTCGCGTTCCTCGCTCAAATGAACGCCCAGATCTCTCCCAACCCCGGACTCTTGCTTTTTTCGAAGCTCAACTTAGGGCAGGACTACGATTTACGATTCATCCCTATTTGGCTGCCAGTTTACTTCGAATGCTATCCGTACTATGATAGGTTTTTTCATCCTGGTGAAAGGGAATGGGGGTGACCCGTCTGCCGAACTGTTTCTGAGCCAACATTCTTGTAAAGTGAACGATGGCTTCTTCTATGTTAGTGGGCAAAGGTCCCGTGTCTGTAAGTTTCTGAAAAAACTCCATGAAGAAGACTCATCCTGGCGAGATTATTATATTTTTGTTACAAGCCCTACTGATTGGCCATTTCCTCATGGGGATTGGATATTCCACAATCCAGGAGTACTTCCTCCTCCTCTGAAAGCTTATTCTGTTTCCAATCATACTGTTATGACTAATCTCAATACTCACATCCGTCTGTACGATTATTTCGATATTCTTGGCATTTGCAAAAATCCTCGCATCCTCTCCCACTTTGGCTTTTGCCCTCAAGATTTCCCTTTAGATTCTCGAGATGGTAAAAAATCTTTTATTCTTGTTTTTTACTTCTCGTATGTGGCTATTTTTCTACATTCTGAGCATCTTCTTGGTTATCTGCAGCAATGAGTTGGCTAACTCACATCTCACGGGATGCCCCTGCTCTCAGCATAGTGAAGACCCCTGTATTATCCGCTCCAGAAGATCCTCCAAAAGCTCCTCCGTCTCCTGCTCTCGAGAGCTCAGCAAAGACTCCGGCTCCAGAGAGTCCTTCAAAGGTTCCTCCTCTCCCCAGTTCATCTACTCAAGTCCCTGGTTCAGTTGCCAGGAGAACCCGCTCAGCTGCCAACGCCTTCTTCTCTGACTGCGGCACCTCTAAGAAGAAGAAGGGAA
The DNA here is from genome assembly GCA_963675135.1 of Galeopsis tetrahit. Lineage (NCBI taxonomy): Eukaryota > Viridiplantae > Streptophyta > Magnoliopsida > Lamiales > Lamiaceae > Galeopsis > Galeopsis tetrahit. The sequence goes on from OY776122.1 coordinate 41,907,590, forward strand.
AAGCTACCCGTGCTGAGAAGGAAGCTCCCCCTTCTACTGTGTACGAGCCTCTCCATCGCCTTATCGACCGATGTCCTGCTCCTCCCAACGCTGAGTTATCCGACACGCCTCTTCCTGAGGATCAACTGCTCCGGGGAGCTCACCTTTTTTCCGAGGTACTTTCTATTATTTTCACGATCTCTGCCTTCTTCACATCCTAAACATTGTTTCTTTTCCTTTTGTAGTTTGGTCTTATCTATGCTAAGACACTCGACCAAGGTGTTGAGATGGTGGCTGAGCTCGAACTTCTCCGGGCTGAAGCGTCTTCTTTCGAGTCGACCCTCAAGGGGATCACCACGGAGAAAGACAAAGCTCATAAACGAGCTCAAGCTCTGGCTGAGGAGTTATCTCTTCTACGGACTCAAAGCAAGCAGGATGCAGCCAGGATTAAATATCTGGTGCAGGAGGTGGGACGGATGGAACGCGAGCTACCGGACGTCGGAGTGCAGGCTTGCATTAAGTCTCTATTCACTTCCTCCTTGGGTCAAGAGTTCTTGGGGACTCTTCATACTCAGTGGCTGTCCAGCTTCCTAAAGAGCTCGAGCTTCTTATGCGCCATGGGGCCACATATCCCTCACTTCATCGACCATGGCTTCAACAATGCCGTGGCCGAGCACTCAGCCCCGGGGTTCGATGGGACCTACTCCCGTGAGTTCCGCCTGGATCAACTCGCTACTCCTCCAAAATTCTTGAGGGATCCTAAGGAGAGCCCCGACAGTCCTTGGTGGTTACCCGGCATGAGTTAGGCCATCACCAAGTTGCAGGCTGCTAAGGTGAGCATGGCTGAGCTAAAGCCTCTGGAGCATCTAGTTTATCCTTATGTCTCTGCTCCAAAAGTGGCAACAGAGGTAGATGGAGGGACAGGCGTTGAGGATACCGTGAGAGGTACAGAGGGTCCAGAGGAGGGCGGAGGATCTAGCAACCATGTTGCTGAGGAGGAGGGCGCTGCTGGAGGAGGGGGCTGTTGCCGAGGAAGCTGCTGCTGAAAGAGCAGTTTAAATTTCATATTTCCATGGTCACAACGAACAATTTACTTTTCTTTCGTTTTGCTACACTCTTTTTATTTTCTGCTCATAATACTCGTTCTCATACTTCGTAGGGGACCCCACACTCCTGGATATGTGGGGGCTTTTGTAGTGATCGTATTAGCTTGATATTGCTTGTTTGTTGGCGTGCTTTTTCTTTTCTGTTTGCATGAGTAACTTACAAGACCAGTAAAGGATATGTTGGGGGTGTGCTCTCCTCCCTCCCTCTTTTGTTGGTCTTGTAAGTTATACCATAATCATCTCTTGGGGCGGTGTTTAGGAACTTCAGGGGGTTCTTTGTTGCGGCTATTGCCCAAGAGGTTGGTTGGGGTACTCCTTTTGAGGCGGAGTTAGCAGCGGCACTCATTGCTATTCAGTATGCACATTCCCAAGGGTGGCGGTTCTTATGGATCGAGTCGGACTCCAGTCTGACAGTTAGCACTTTGATGAGCTCTACTCCCTCTGTTCCTTGGCGTCTGCAGGGTCTCTGGAGTCAGGTTCATCCTCTTACCACAGACATGCACATTCGATATTCTCACACTTTTAGAGAGGCCAACCAGGCGGCTGACGCAGTGTCCAAGACGAATATAAACTGCATTTGGAGGGGATACCCTCCAGATTTCTTACTCACGTTCTTGCATAAAGATTTGTATACTGTCTTTTACAGACATTGATTCTTAGAGGAGTTTACCTTTTTCCTTCACCTGGGTTTTGTCCCTAAGGAGGGTTTTCCCAGGTAAGGTTTTAACGGCACTCCGGCCTCTGGCTCGACTTGTGAGCTTATGGTTTTAGGTTTTTCTTTTTTTCTTTTATATTCCATACCTTTTTATTGGCCATAATCATCTCTTGGTTGTATAATCTTCTAGTTTCAGGCGACTTGGCTGTGGAGGGACATCCTCCATCTTTTCTTTTCTTCTCATTTTATTGATCAACCCTCTTGGGTTTCAAGTAAGATAAGGGCTCTCTGGAGCATCTCGGCCTCTAGACCTCTGAGTGTTTCTCACTCTTATTTAGAAGACTTTAACTCGTAAAATCTTCTTATTTCGTTAGTTGACCCTCCCGGGTCTCAAGTAAGATGAGGGCTCTTTGGAGCACCTCGGCCTCTAGGCCTCTGAGTGTTTCTCACTCTTATTCTTAAAAGATTTTGATTCATAAAATCTTCTCATTTCAGTAACCCACTTGGGTCTCAAGTAAGATGAGGGCTCTCTGGAGCACCTCGGCCTCTAGGCCTCTGAGTGTTTCTCACTCTTATTCTTAAAAGATTTTGATTCATAAAATCTTCTCATTGATATGTTGAGGGCTCTCCAGAGCTCCTCAGCATCTAGATCTCTGAGTGTCTCTCACTCTCATTCTTAAAAGATTTTGATTCATAAAATCTTCTCATTGATATGTTGAGGGCTCTCTAGAGCTCCTCAACATCTAGATCTCTGAGTGTCTCTCACTCTCATTCTTAAAAGATTTTGATTCATAAAATCTTTTCATTTCATTGATTAACCCTTTTGGGTTTCAAACAGGGTGAGGGCTCTCTGGAGCTCTTCGGCCTCTAGGCCTCTGAGTGTTTCTCACTCTCGTTCTTAAAAGATTTTGATTCATAAAATCTTCTCATTTCATTGATTAACCCTTTTGGGTTTCAAACATGGTGAGGGCTCTCTGGAGCTCCTCGACCTCTAGGCCTCTGAGTGTTTCTCACTCTCGTTCTTAAAAGATTTTGATTCATAAAATCTTCTCATTTCATTGATTAACCCTTTTGGGTTTCAAACAGGGTGAGGTCTCTCTGGAGCTCCTCGGCCTCTAGGCCTCTGAGTGTTTCTCACTCTCGTTCTTAAAAGATTTTAATTCATAAAATCTTCTCATTTCATTGATTAACCCTTTTGGGTTTCAAACAGGGTGAGGGCTCTCTGGAGCTCCTCGGCCTCTAGGCCTCTGAGTGTTTCTCACTCTCGTTCTTAAAAGATTTTAATTCATAAAATCTTCTCATTTCATTGATTAACCCTTTTGGGTTTCAAACATGGTGAGGGCTCTCTGGAGCTCCTCGGCCTCTAGGCCTCTGAGTGTCTCTCACTCTCAATTCAAGGTGTTGATCATATCAAGACCTTTCAAGTTCAAGTAATCCGCTTGGATTTAGAGTAGGGTGAGGAACTTTCTAGCTTCTATCGGCCTCGTGGCCTTTAAGTGTTTCTCACTTTTGAATTCTCATATATGCTCAGTGATCTACAGATCCTTCATCATTTCATCACTCCTAATTTTCAAACTTAGCCATCCGGCTACTCAGGGTGGTTAGCCCTCATGCGTTTCAGAATGCTCAAAGTATGCTTATGAACCATATCTTAAATTGTTAGAAAATATGTGCTCATACAAATTTCTAAAAATCTCCAAATGTTTTCATCACATCTCATAAAATCTTCAAATATTCATCAAAGATAAAGATACATTTTAATATAATTTAGAAAAAATTAGACTCATCACAAATCAAAAACACGTTCTTAACCATGCCTAAATTCTCAATCATTCTCTCGATTCAATCACGAAATTCTCCTAAGTAATCACCTTAGTATTTCTCAAATCAATCATTTCTGAAGCTTTAGCAAATACTCATATGCTTCGAGGTTTTATGCTCTAAACAACTACGTCTAGGTAACTCATATCATATCACAAAGTAAAATCTAAAGTAAAAAAGTAAAATATACACTTTTCACTTACGTGGCTCCATATCAGCATCTCGGAGGTAGTAGGCCTAGACCCTTCATCACCCCCTTTAAGCATCGAAGTGTAAGGCATTTGCAAGGTCCGTCATCATGCTCGTCTCCGAATATAGCATCTCAACACCCTAAATGATCTTACTCACCTAATAGATCGACTCTTGGGTATATCCTTCTTTACAGTAGCCTTGTAGCCCTCATGACTGTCTGCACATCCTTCATGGGTTTCTTTTATCATGTAATCTCCTTCGGGAGACATCTTAGATAGGGATGAGTCAACGATCGCTTGTATAATAGGCCACCCAAGACGTAGTATCTTAACCGCAAAGCTCGAGCTTCTCCAGAAGCTGCAGGGGCTGGTCCTTTATTCCGCTCTTCTCAACTTTTGAATATCAAATTTCAGCGTCCTGGGGAGGGTTTGGTCAGCTTCAGCAGCTGGGCTCGGTGGAGCTTCAACTCCTCAAATGTTTTCTGATATTATTCATCCCACTCGAATCTGGATCATTTGCTTAAGATCCTCTTTGAAATTCTTCTCGTGTTTGGTTCTCAAGCCCCGAACACTCATGTTTCTTCCATAATCATCTAGATCATGTCCCGTTTCGGGACCTGGGAAGGCTGGTTCTCAGTTTCTGCTCGAGGCTCTCTCCTCTTGTCCTCGGGTTTCTCGAGTGTTTTAGCATTTAATACCTTAATAAATATTTGGTGATCCACTTAGACCTCGAGTAGGGTGAGGTAATTCTATTTTCCCTCAACTCATAATTCTAGTAGGAAACTCAATCCACCACATTTGAGCTTATTCGGGTGTTCTCTCCCGGTTTAGATAAACTCAATCTTTGAGATTCAATCAGTTTACCCAGAAGCCTTTCAGGACCTGGACAAGCTTAATCTGAAATCTGAAGTCACATCTAGAATATCGAGGCATGTCAATCATACAAAATTCATAGATAAGTATGTTAGCCCCACATTCTGAAGTCACGAATCATTATTAATCCTTAGTCATGGATTCTAGAGCATATAGTAACCACATAAACTCAACGTGCTACTCATGCTCTGTAGTATCTCAAGTCAATCTCAAATTTTAACATCACACTTAGAGCGTCTAGACATAATAATCATGTAAAAGTAGGAGGGTCGTACTTGATTTGGGGAAAACAAAGTATGATACGCATATCAATCTCATAATGACATACTTATAACAATATCGAATGAACGAATATCAGAAAGGTGTTTTGTTTTCAGTATATCGAGTTTTGTAAAGTAAGAATGTCTAACCTGGAAATCTCCTTCGGTTTACCTTTTTATAGAGCCTTCCTCCTGGGAAGAAGTTAGAGCCTCCCCTTATCTCGGAGCTGCCTCTAAGACTCAGCCCTGCTGAGTGGACGAAGTCTTCCCTTTTCTCCACTCCCTGAAGATTCGGCAATCTTCACTCTTAGTGGACTTTATCCCCTAAGATAAAGGAGGATAAAGTCTTTCTTTTACCCAGCTTGGACCGGAAATGACGGAAGTCCTCTACATTTACGGTCCACGACTTCATGTTAAGACTACTTCTTTCTGATGCTCCTCTCCAGACGGAGCTCCCTCCAGAGAGACCTCTAGAGGGGGTTCCTTATTCAGGGAGTACTAGATAATCCAATCCTTCCATTTCGATCTTATCTTTTATACACGTGTCGACTCCTTATTAGGTGACATTTTTAGGCCGCATCAGTAGGGAATTTGAAAACAGCATGTTTAATGATTTTTGTGATAAAAAGGGTATCTTGCAAGAATATTCATCTCCTAAAACTCCACAACAAAATGGAATTGTTGAAAGAAAGAATAGAACTTTACAAGAAATGGCTAGAGTCATGCTAACATCCAAATCTCTTGCTAAGAAATTTTGGGGAGAAGCATTGAATACTGCATGTCATATTATTAATAAGGTTTTTATTCGTCCTGGCACAAGTCAAACACCTTATGAGATTTTGAACAACAGAAAACCAAGTGTGAAGTATTTTCATGTATTTGGTTGTGTGTGTTATATTCTGAAGTTTGATTCTAAAAGTGATAAAGGTTTCTTTTTAGGCTATTCTAGAAATAGTAAAGCTTATAGAGTATATAACCTTAGAACTAACACTGTTCAAGAATCTGTTAATGTTGTGTTTGATGATGATAAAGGTCTTACAGATGACAAAGATGAAGAAGATGTATCACAGGTTACTGACACTTCTGAGAATACACTGAAGTCTGAAAATGTTGCACCAAATGTTAACACATCTGGGTCAACATCTACAGAACAGTCAGCTGTAACTTCACAGAATGATCAGTACGTTCCCAAAACGAATCCTTCTTCAAGAATAGGTAAAAGTCACCCTTCTGACCAGATCATAGGAGATGCTACAGTTGGAGTGCAAACAAGAGGAAGAGTAAGATCAAACAAGGTAGATGTGGTAAGAACAATATGCATGTCTTCTATGTGCAACATTGTAAATGCTGAATGCTATTTATCTGAAATTGAACCTAAGAGTGCTAAAGAAGCCTTAACTGATGAAAACTGGATTAATGCTATGCATGAAGAACTTGGTCAGTTTGAAAGAAATGAAGTGTGGACACTTGTTCCAAGACCTAGTCATACTAATGTCATTGGAACAAAGTGGATATTCAAGAATAAAACTGATGAATCTGGTAATATTGTCAGAAACAAGGCTAGGTTAGTAGCACAAGGTTACACCCAAGTTGAAGGAGTTGATTTTGATGAGACTTTTGCACCTGTTGCTAGGATAGAATCTATTAGATTACTGCTAGCTATTGCATGTTTTATTGATATTAAACTTCATCAAATGGATGTAAAGGCTGCATTTCTAAATGGCATATTGAATGAAGAAGCATATGTTGAACAACCTATAGGATTTGAAGATCCACAATACCCTGATCATGTATATAAACTTAAGAAAGCATTGTATGGTCTTAAACAAGCTCCTAGAGCATGGTATGGTATGCTTACTGACTTTCTTCTGGAATATGGATTTATTAGAGGAGAAGCTGATAGAACTTTGTTCATTAAGCACACTGAAGGATATTTACTTATTGCTCAAATATATGTTGATGACATTGTGTTTGGTTCCACTTGTGATAAAATGTTGAGTAACTTTGTTGAGGCAATGACTGCAACATTGAAATGAGTATGGTTGGAGACTTGAAGTATTTTCTAGGTCTTCAAATCAAACAATGATGTGATGGTATTTTCTTCTCCCAGAGTAAGTATGCTAAGAACTTGGTTAAAAGATTTGGTCTTGAAAATTCAAAACCAATGAAAACTCCTATGGGATCTTCTTTGAAAATTTGCAAAGATAGTGCTGGAACAGATGTTGATCCAACACTTTACAGATCCATGATAGGTAGTTTATTGTATTTAACCTCTAGTAGACCAGATATTATGTATAGTGTGTGTGTTTGTGCTAGGTACTAAGCTAATCAAAAGGAATCACACCTGAATGCTGTGAAGAGAATTATCAAGTATGTTTCATGTACAAGTGACCTTGGAATCTGGTATACTAAGGACACCAACAACATTTTGATTGGCTATAGTGATGCTGATTGGGCTGGACATATAGATGATAGAAAGAGTACGAGTGGAGGATGTTTCTACATGGGAAACAATCTTGTATCATGGCACAGCAAGAAACAGAATTGTGTTTCACAATACACTGCAAAATCTGAGTATATTGCTGCTGGAAGCTGTTGCACACAACTCTTGTGGCTGAGCAAGATGTTCCATGATTATGGTATTGAGAATGGTATACTTACTATCTTTTGTGATAATACTAGTGCCATTAACATTTCTAAGAATCATGTACAACACTCACTCACTAAGCACATTAGCATAAGACATCACTTTATGAGAGATTTAGTAGAGAAGAATATTGTAAAGTTGGAGTATATACCTACTGAAAAACAAAATGCTGACATCTTTACTAAGGCATTAGACCATGAGAGATTCTCAACCTTGAGGAAATCTCTTGGTATGAGCACTATCTGAAAAATTCGGATGGATGTTGTTGGTCCCAAAGTTGAGTTAATAATATTGAGTAAGCTAGTGAAAATGTCTAGAGGGGAGGGGTGAATAGACTTTTCAAAAATCTTTCAATATATCAGAATACACAATGCGGAATAATCAGATTACTAATGAGCCCAATTAAGTTTATACTCAACTTTTATCTTGATCTTTATCTTTGTTAATTCTACTGATCTTAGTTAAACAGATATCAAACAGATATTAAACAGAATAGTAAACAAAATAGTAAAGAACACAGAATTTTATAGTGGTTCGACAAATGTCTACATCCACTCTCACAACTCCAGTTGTGAAGTTTTATTACTCTTCTTGAGCTTCTTGTGGCTTAAAGTCCCAAGATTAAGACTTTGATCTTTTCGATTATACCACCAGGTATATCTTCGATCTACTAGTAATTCTACAAGTAACTAGCACACTTGTTTTACAAAATACAAACTTAAACTTGAAAAGTAAAACTTCTCTTTGAATAGCCTTTGATTCTTCTCTTCAATTCAGTGGCTTCTTCTTCTTCAATCTCCTTCAACTCTGTGAGTTCTTGCTTGTAGACTTGCTCTTGAATTCTCTAAGATCAGTAATTGCTTCAGTAGTCTTTAGCAGTAGGAGATCACACAGTATTTATAAAATTTAGTATGACAGTTAGCAGTTTGTGAACTAACTTTCAACTAACTCTAAAACTGTTTTTTTGTAACTTCTTCTTGTAACCGACTTTGTAACTTCTTTTTAAGTCAGCATCTCTTCAAATATATTCAGTTACACTTTAAATAAGCTTTCCAAACTTATTCTTCACTTTCACCAAATCAGCACAGTAACTTACTGTTCTGACTTTTACTCTTCGGATTTTACTCTGCTGATTTTTACTCTTCTGATTCAATCAGCACAGTAACCAAAACTTTTCAAAACTTCTCCAGACTTCTTCTAAGCTCTTCTTCAACTCTTCTTTGAAGTCTTCTTATTCTGAAGTAGTCCTCTGAGTCTTCTTTAGTCTTCTGATCTTCTTCTAATCTATTCCTAATCTAGTGTTCTGATTTTACTGTTCTGAGCTTTACAATGCTGAATACAATAGAACACAACTTTACATGTATAAAACCTATCTATACATCAACTGAACTATATACAGATGAGTATATCTAAGTCCTACACTATAAGCTGTCTATACAATACAAAACATCAGCTTAGTTCCTAACAGTTCATATATCAGATCAGTAAACCAATAAGATCAGTAACTCATAAGATCAGTAACTCATGTAAGTTCAAAAACTTTTATATAAGATCAGTAAATATCTAAGATCAGTAACTTACACATAAGATCAGTAAGCACATCAGATCAGTAAGTACATCAGATCAGTAAGTACATCAGATCAGTAACTCAGATTTTCAAATATCTCATATAAGATCACTAAAAATATTCTCAGTTTCCACACTAAGATCAGTAATCTTATTTCACATAACTCAGTTAAGATCAGTAACTTTACTCTTAATATTACTCAATAAGATCAGTAAACTTACTTCAGTTAGCATTAAGATCAGTAATCTCAATTTTAAGTTTCTCATCAAATTAGTAAGCTTAGATTCAGATGACTTAGTTAAGATGACTTAGAACCACATATATCACTAACTTTAAGTTGCTTTTGGCCATCAAAACATACTTTCATCAACTAGAACATTGTTTATAGGATTCATATCCCAACAATTTCCCCCTTTTTGATGAAGCCAAAACTACTTAAATGTTAATAAATCAGTAGTTAAGTATGTAGTCAATCATAACAGTTCATCAATTCAGAATTCCAGATTCATATTCAAATAAGATCAGATATTACAAATAATCACAGAATATGAAACACAAAAATATAGAAATAAAGATTAAGGATAGAAATGTTATCTTCTGAGCTTGTCCTTCATCTTCATTCTGCATCTTCAGATTCTGAATGCCACATACATTCTTGCCTTGATATCCATCATGTGTTGATGATCAGTGATTCCTTCTTCCTTGATAATCTCAGCAATAATGTTGTTAATTTCCTTGTAATCAGGTTCTCCACTTTCCAGTCTTGGAGGTTCCCAATTAGGTTCTTCAGGGCACAAAATCTTTGTTCCAGCTCGTTCTGCAACTTGTGCTATGTCTTCCCAGAATTCTTGATCAATGTTCAGCATAAATTCTTCAAAATCAATAAATTCTGCTTCTTTGCTAGAATGATCACCAAACTTCTTCACAATGAAGTTAGCAATCTGCCACTTCCTTTTCAAATTCTTCCAGTATTCCAGATGTTCTGTCAACACTATGAAATCCACAAAGTTTTCATCTTGAAAATCTTTGTCAAACTGTTTTCCTTCAGCTTTCTTTTGAGCATTCATCTTTTTCTTCAAAGCTGCGACTCGATTATCAAATCTTGTCTTCAAGAACTTGACATCCTTTTCTTTCTTCTTTTTCAAGTTTTCTTCTTCACTTGTCATAACAACTTTCATTTTGCTCTTTGATCTAGTCATTCTTTCAGCTTCTTCCACTTGTTGTTCTTCATCAGATAAAACTAGCTTCCTTTTCCTTTGACTTGAACTTCCTGCAACTTCAGGTCTTTTATCTACAATCTCTTGACCATGTTGCTTCTGTTGCTTTCTTTGCTTCAGCTTTTCATTCAAAATATGAATTTCAGCTCTTAATTCATCCTGACTTACAACCAGCTGAGCTTGTTGTGACTGTGTTTGTTCCATCACTTGTCTTGTCCTGTCTTCCCCCTTTTTGGCTTCATCATGCCACTCCTTCAGGGAAGATATGTGTTGTTCCAGCTTCTTATGCAACATCTGAGACAAATTCTTCTCTTGTACTCTATGAAGGTCAAATATCTTGGACATTGTATACTCCATTACCTTCTCATAAGAGTGTTCAGACTGCATCTTGTTCATCCTGTCAGTAGCTGCCTGAAACATGTGAACAGCAGCTTCCAACTTTGCTTGAAGTTCAGCATTCAGCTTTTTCAGCATTTCAAACTCAGAAATATCAGAATCCTTCTCAACATGATCTGTTCTGATCTGTTCTTGCACATCCTCAATAGGATCAGTAGATTGAATAGGAATGCTTTCCAATTCTTCAGCATTTATATCCTGAGTGTCAACAGCATCAGTTTCCTCAATCACAACAGTTTCTTCAAGTACAACAGTGTTCTCAAACACTTCTGTTGCATTGATAATGTCTTCATCAATATCCATAAAATCATTCTCAGCAGCTTCAGTTTCATCAACACCCTTCTCTTCACTAAACAAATCTTCATCAGAGACAGGAGTTGCAATCTTCTCAACAGTGTACTTGATCCCTGTTAATCTCTCAACAAGAAGTACAACAGATTCTGGAGTGACTAACTCAAGAAAAGAGTTAACACCAGCTGCTTGCATCTGTTCTGCTTCCCAATCATCAAAGATTGAAGCACCTCCCATTCCTTCCATGATAGCTAAACATTCCTTCAAAGTACTCCTCTTAAGATACACCCAAGTGCCTATCCTAAGGAGCTTTTCAAACTCAACAGAGCTCTCATCCAATCCAGGAAATTGTTTCAACAGTGCAATCCTTAAATCAATCCTGATTCTATCTTCCTTATCACAAATAGTGTACTCCATCAAATCAGCAGGTTTGGGAGTAATAAATTCAGGTTCAGGAGAAGATGAAATATCAATGGGTTCAGAAGAAGGCTCAAATTCATGTTCAGTAGAGTGAGCATGAACCTGTAATGGGGATTGATGTGGTGAGGTTTGATGTGAAGTTTGAGGTTGAGGGGTAGGAATTGAAGTAGGCTCAAAGTTAGTGAGCTGAGGTGATGAATGGGGAGTGTTCTGAGTCTCAGAAAAGTAGTGATCTGATCCTCCAGAACATGAAGGTTGAGGATTTTGGGGTTCAGGTTGGCTTGGTTCAGAATCAGAAGGGGTAGGGGAGACAACAACCAACTTCCTCCTAACACTCCTTGACTTAGTCCTCTTATGAACAGCAATTGGACTAGGAACACTAACCTCTTGCTCATCTGAGCTTGATTGCACCATAGTTTCCACAAAACGAACTGTTGGTTCCGAGGCAGCAGTAGCAGACCTTCCTCTCCTTAGTGTAGTACTGCTCGGATCATGCCTTGATTTTGATCTAACCTCAGTTTGATCATCCTCCAATTGGTACATTGAAGCTCCAGACTCCTCTGCTTCAATTTCTTGAGAGTGTTCCAAGGGGTTCTCTTGTTCAAATTGAACAGATTCCTTCTTCATCAAGAATTTCCCATGATGGAATTTCTTGGGATTACTCCAATAAGGTTTCTTCGCCAGCTGAGGCAGCAAGAAACTCAGCTTGCTTCCAAACCCTAACTTTGATTTCAGTGAGAATTCCAAAGTGTCCTCATCAAATAAGACCTTCTCCTTTTCAGTCATTAGTCTTTCCAGGAAGAATCCTTGCCAATCACCTTCCACTCTGTCGATGATTGCAGCCATAATTCTAATTTTAAAACTCGATAAGGCATCCTGGCTATGATGTTGCCCTAACAAGCACTTTCCTGCTATATCCATCAAGAACTGTAACCCAGTAGGAAGTACATCCTTCTTCAAATTCGTCAAGGTCTCTGTTTCAACTCCTGACCATCTTCCTACGCACTCCTTTTCTTCTCCAGCTTTGTAGGTCATAATATCTACTGGACCTTGTGGTAAGTCCAACATCACTTCGAGAATGTCCCTCGTAATGGTGACTTTGTGTCCAGCAAGCATGGAGTGAACACCATTTTTGTCTCCTTGGAGTTGCAAATAGAATTCTACAGCCTCCGGTTCGTAGACATTAGCGGGAAATGACTCCAGAAACTTCCGTAATCCGCATTCTTCACACATAGTTAAGATAGCTTGATTTTCTGCACTGTGTCTGCCATTGAAGTAGACAGCGTTCTCCACGAAAATTCCTTTCTTTCGCATCCATAAATTCGAATCAAAAGTTCCTGCAACTTGGTTAGCTTCATTGATAATATTGACAGTTGCCATTTGAGAATTTTGTAGAAATCAAATTTTGCAGAAGTTATGAAGTTAAGATATTTCCAGAAATGAACTCGTAAGAATGAGGAAGATGAAGTGTGATTGTTTTTGTTATAATTCAAAACCAATCTAGGGCTCGGATTGAATTAGATTATTACAAAGAATGGTTGGGATTAAATCTCGAAATTCGAGTTAAACAATAACTGTTCACATTCTAGTAACCTTCTTAATTTTTGGAGCCAACTAGTGTTTGATAAATACACCACAATTTTTAGGTTAGAAATAGAAGAGTGTATTAATCTTCTCTATTAGTAATCTAAAAATATGAACAATTTTTGACTTGGAGTAATCTAAACCAAAAGACTGTTCTGATGCACATCAGCACAGTAGTTTCCAAAACAATTTCACTTCATTTTCTTACTTATATTTAAAGAAAATTTCACTTATCTGGATCAGCTGAGTACTGTGATCAGCTGAGTAACCTCTTTAGAAATCAGATCAGTAGATGAATCAGCAGAGTAGATTTCAGATCAGTAGATGGGTCAGCACAGTAATCCTTAGATCAGTACCCAAATTCCCTGATTTCATCTTTTTGATATCAGCACAGTAATCCTCAGATCAGTACTGTGTCCGATCAGTAGATTTCTTGTAGACAGATTAGTAGTAAACAAGTCTTTCTGTAGACAGATTAGTCAGTAATCAGATTAGTTCTGTAGAATAAATGAATTGTAATCAGATCAGTACTGTAGACAAAGAAACTTTGTAATCAGCACAGTTCTGTAGACAGGTCAATGTATTAATCAGAATATATCTGTAGACTGCTATAGTCTGTAATCAGATCAGATTAGTAGACTTCTTTAATTTTGTAATCAGATCAGTTCCCCCTTCAATGGAGAATTCCTCTTCTGTGCCTGTTTCACCTTGGTAGAAGTGTTAGTTTATGAGATATAAGTGTAAAACAGTACAGATTAGTAACAATATTCATAATTTAATGATCACATCAAGGTTTATGCTAAAGTGACTTAGTGATCTGAGTCAGCAAAAAGGATCTTTAAGAAATCACAGATTCCCCCTTAATGTATGTTCTCAGTGTCCCTCAGCTTTACCAGCTTCCTCATTGGGATTAAGGTCACTTTAGTAACCTTGTTACCTGTTTTAGTGATCTGACATTGGATTGTCTCTTCTGAATGTTGAATTTTGATGTACTGCTCTTAGTTTCTGCTTCATATACTTCTTCTTGGTATAAGATCAGTACCTGAAATGTTAGCACAGCTCTATATACAAACAGAATCCATATCTATCAATCCTAAACTAATGCACAATTCTCTCCTTCATCAGGATCCATTCTGTATGTAGGTTGCATGGGCACACCAACTGTCTTACAGGTTTTAATACCAAATTTATCTAGCAAATTCTTAGTGTACTTTGCTTGATTTATAAAGATACCTTCGGAAGTTTGTTTTACTTGAAGACCAAGAAAATATGTCATTTCTCCCATCATAGACATTTCAAATTTACTTTGCATGAGTGTAGAAAAGCTTTCACTTAAGTTTTTGTTGGGTGATCCAAAGATAATATCATCCACATAAATTTGAACAAGTAATATATCATTACCTTCTTGTCTTCTAAACAAAGTTCTATCAACCTTGCCTTTTGTAAAACCATTTTCAAGTAAGAATAGAGAAAGAGTATCATACCATGCTCTTGGAGCTTGTTTCAATCCATAGAGTGCTTTCTTTAACCTGTATACTTGGTGACTATTCACTTCAAAACCAGGTGGTTGTTCTACATAAACTTCTTCAGCAAGTATACCATTCAAAAATGCACTTTACACATCCATTTGATATACAGTAAATTTCATATGTGCAGCATAAGCAAGGAACAATCTTATAGCTTCTAGTCTAGCTACAGGAGCAAAAGTTTCATCATAATCAATACCCTCAGCTTGAGAGTAGCCCTGAGCAACTAATCTAGCTTTGTTTCTAACTACAAGATCATTTTCATCCCTTTTGTTCTTGAAAATCCACTTAGTACCTACAAAATTATGATTACTAGGTCTATCAACAAGTTCCCAAACTTCATTTCTAGTGAACTGATTAAGTTCTTCCTGCATGGCTACAATCCAGTTACTATCACTTAAAGCTTCAATCACAGTTTTAGGCTCAATAGATGATAGAAAACAACACCAGCAAAATAAAGACTTACTAGGTTCTTCTTTTGAATCAAACAATTGTTTTCTAGTTTTAACACCTATACTAGAATCACCTAGAATCAGATCAGTAGAATGAGCAGACTTCCATGTCCTTCTATTCTTAACAGTGTCATCATTTACATCATGTAAATTATCATGCAGATCAGTATCATTTATATCAGTAGTTTTGTTCACAGGAGAGCAGTCATTCAATTCTTTTATTTCAGAAGTTTTAGATGACTCACCTTTGTCTTTTACCTTTTCTTTATCAGAATCTTGATCTAGAACATTCAGGAAAGGATTATAAGCTTGTACAGATTCATATATTCCTGTATCATCATCTTCATTGTTGATCTGAAGCTGTAGTTTGTCAACTTTCTTACTGAGCTGATGATCAGCAGAGTCCTATACATTCTCATCAAAGACAACATGGGGTGTTTCTTCTACACATAGGGTAGAGTAATTAAACACTCTAAATGCTTTGCTTACAGAAGAGTATCCTAAGAATATCCCTTCATCAGCTTTTGCATCAAAAGCATTTAATTTACTTTTGCCATTGTTATGTATGAAACACTTACAACCAAAAATATGAAAATAAGAAACTCTTGGTTTTCTACCTTTCCATACCTCATAAGGTGTTTTACCATGTACCTTATTAAGAGCACTTCGATTTTGAGAGTGGCAAGCTGTGTTAACAGCTTCTGCCCAAAATTTCTGAGGTGTGTTGAATTCTGCAATCATGGCTCTGCAAGCTTCTTTTAGTGTTCTGTTTCTCCTTTCTGCAACACCATTTTGTTGAGGGGTTCTGGCTGCACTTGTCAAATGCTGTATGCCAGACTTAGAACAATAGTCAGAAATGTAACAATTAATAAATTCAGTCCCCTTGTCACTCCTAATCTTGACAATGGGATGACCTTTTTCAACCTGCAATTTCTTCAATAGATCTGGAAGTAGTGTTTGTGTATCACTCTTTTTGTGTAGAAAGACTACCCAAGTGAACTTAGAATAATCATCTACAACAACTAGAGTATACCTTCTTCCATTCAATGTAGGAGGTGTGATAGGACCATGAAGATCCATATGCAAGAGTTCTAAAACTCTGCTTGTTGAAAGAGTTGGAATGGACTTAAATGAAACCTTTACCTGTTTACCTTTTTGACAGGAATCACATACTTGTGACTTGGAATAGATTTCATTAGGAATGCCCTCAACAAGATGTTCTCTAGCAATCTTGTTAATTATCTTAAAGTTTAGATGGCAGAGGCGTTTATGCCAGAGCCAACTATTTTCTTTAGGACTCTTAGTAATAAGACAGGCATTCTTAGGACAACTATTCCAGTTCACAATGTATATACTTCCTTGTCTTGTGCCAACAAGTAGAACATTGTGAGTCCTTTTATCAATTATTTCACATTTTCTGGTCTTGAACTGAACCTTGTATCCCCTGTCACAAAATTGAGATACAGATAACAAATTATACTTCAAACCTTCAACATAGGATACATCTTGGATTTCAACATCTCCATTCTTGATGAATCCAAATCCTTTTGTGATTGCTATTGAGCTATCACCAAAGATGACTTTTGGTCCTTCCTTCTCTTGATAGTCAGTAAGTAAGGCCTTGGTACCAGTCATGTGGTGTGAGCACCCACTGTCTATGTACCAGGTCTCACCAACTGAACCACCTTTCTTGTATAAGTCCAGTCGATCCTGCAAAGTAGTGATCTTAATAATTTAGGTACCCTAGTTTATTGGGGTCCTTGGGGGTTAGTAGTAAGAGGTACCCAAATGAACATTGAGGATTTGAATAAGTGGGACCTCTTCAATTTTCTTCCAAATTTATCACAAAACAGTACTTTATTAACCAATTCAGAATTATCAGCAGACTTAGGATCTATTTTTCTGAGATAGCCTTTCCTTGGTTCTATCCCTTTTTCAGTAAGATCAGTAGGTCTGTGATAGTTTGAATATGGTCTAAAAGCATGTGGACCATAAGGCTTATAAATTTGCTTTGGTCTCTTCTCTCCATGGATATCATAAGATAAAGGAGGAGGATAAAGAACAGGTTTGTTATGATAATGAGGCACAAATCTCCTAGGTTTAGTTGAATACAGCTGAGACTGCCTTATAAAAGGAGGTCTAGGCTGTTCCCAACTAGCCTGTGCTTGTCTTGACCTACTGTTCTGAGTCTGTCTCTTCTGATTCCAGTACTGATCTGATCTGGTCAGAGGAGTATGACTCTTCTGGTATGGTCTAGACTGTACTGGTCTTAATACATTCTTCATTTTACCATTCTTGGTAGTAGGAGGGATGTATTTAGACTGTACTTTGAGTTTTGGTTCATCATCATAAGTCATAGGTTCTTTTCCTTTATCTAGTTGCAAAGAACTTGTACTAGCTCCATTAGTGTTCTTAAATTCTGAAGTAGATGGATTAGGCAGATCAGTACCTATTCCTCTTTTATCATTTGGAGCTCTATATCTGTCTGAGATAGTTTGATTAATCTTAGTAGAGTTAATCATCCCAGATAGCTTTCGATCTAGGCTCACTACTTCAGATTCTAAGAATCTATTGCGCTCTTCAAGTTTTTCACATTTGATCTTTAAGTCATTGAATTCATTAGTCTCTTTGGCTTGAGTTTTAAGCATACCCTGATATAGTTTGTCAATGGATGCATACTTTTCTTGGAGTTGGGATAACTCTTCTGATAGCCTTGCATTTATGACAACTATATTAGGATCCACTTTCAGCTGAGCTTCTTTCAGCTTAATGATTTCTTGCTTTAAAGATATATTCTCATCACTAATTTCCATGAATGCTTTGTTAGCTTGTAGAAGGTCTTCTTCAGTCACTCCCTGGGAATGATGAAGACTACTTCCTACACTGCTAACAGCAGCATCACTTTCATCAGTGTCAGAATTGTCACAAGATTGAAATGAGTTAACAGATGATACCTCATCATTTATTTTGGCCATCATTGCCAGTCCATCATCTGCTATGAAGGCTTCATCTTCATTGCTAGAAGGGTAGTCAGATGAAGTCGATGGTAACTCTTCTGATTCCGAATCAGAGTCATTGTAAGCCATCATTGCCTTCTTACCCTTAGCATATTTTCGATCTCTTCTGGCTTTCCTTTCTTCTCGATCTTCAGAACTCAGATCAGGACATTCATAAGCATAATGACCTGGCTTATCACAGTTATAGCAAACAGGATTGTTAGAAGTTCTTTTAGGAGGAGAATGCTTTCTGTTCCTGTCATGCTTGTCAATTGAGTTCCTGTCTTTCTTATCAGAATACTTTCTGTCTCTCTTTTCAGAT
Organism: Galeopsis tetrahit; assembly: GCA_963675135.1. Classification (NCBI taxonomy): domain Eukaryota; kingdom Viridiplantae; phylum Streptophyta; class Magnoliopsida; order Lamiales; family Lamiaceae; genus Galeopsis; species Galeopsis tetrahit. Next base: position 41,925,893 of record OY776122.1, read on the forward strand.
GAGTTCCTGTCTCTCCTGTTTTCATTAGAGATCTCATCCCTTCTTTCAGAAGAGTTTTGATCCCTTCTGTTCACAGAAGAGTCCCTGTTATTAGAACCCTTAGATTCCTTATAGAACCTCTTGTACCTGCCATATCTCTTGTTCAGTTTATCAAATCTTTTGATCATAAGGCTCATCTGATCTTTCAGACTTAGATCAGAACCATCTAGTTCATCTTTTATGCTTGAAGCCTTTGTTTTGGATGATCTAGACCCCTTTGAAGTAGAGGCTTTGAAAGCTATGTCTTTAGAGACATCCTTATCCTTATGTATCACAGAAATAGGATCTTCTTCATCTAACTCGAACTCATGAGCCTTAAGTGTTTGGAACATAGTTTCTGCTGGCCAAGAATCAATGTCTTGTGTAGTTTTAATGATCATCTTGACCATTTTCCACCTTTCATCCAAGGCTTTCAAGATTCTCAAATTAACTTCTCTGTCAGTATAAGTCTTTCCTAATACATCAAGATCATTCATAATTTTGGTAAATCGAGTATCCAATTCATCAATTGATTCTCCTGGCTTCATCTTAAATGATTCAAACCTTTGGACAGCAGTGGATAACTTGCTTTCTTTGATCAGTGTAGTACCTTCACAAAGAATAGCCAGTTTGTCCCACATCTGTTTTGCAGTCTTACATTTTAATACTTTACCAAGATACTCATTTGGTAAGGTATGTAGAATGTAGTTCTTGGCAAGACTATCCAAATTGTTTTGTTTCATCTCTTCTGAAGTCAGTTCTGACCTGGGTTTGGGGACCAGTGCACCAACTGGTTTAGATGGATCCAGAACAGTAGTGTTTTCCACCATGATGACAATTGGTCCTTCAGTCACCACAGACACCATCAGATCATGGGTTGAGCTAAAGATGGCCTCCATCCTAAGCTTCCAGTAGTCATAATCTGCAATCTTGAACTTAGGCAGCTTGTTCACATTAGTGTCATCCATGTTTGTTTATACAAATAGGATCAGTAGTATAGCAGATAGATTTCAAGTATTCAGATAGTAACAAGTATCAAGAATTAACAGTAAGATCAGTAAAGATGACCTTCAAGATTTACAAGGTTTATCAAGAAACAGCAGTCCAAAGAACTACTGCTCTGATACCACTTGTTGGTCCCAAAGTTGAGTTAATAATATTGAGTAAGCTAGTGAAAATGTCTAGAGGGGAGGGGTGAATAGACTTTTCAAAAATCTTTCAATATATCAGAATACACAATGCGGAATAATCAGATTACTAATGAGCCCAATTAAGTTTATACTCAACTTTTATCTTGATCTTTATCTTTGTTAATTCTACTGATCTTAGTTAAACAGATATCAAACAGATATTAAACAGAATAGTAAACAAAATAGTAAAGAACACAGAATTTTATAGTGGTTCGACAAATGTCTACATCCACTCTCACAACTCCAGTTGTGAAGTTTTATTACTCTTCTTGAGCTTCTTGTGGCTTAAAGTCCCAAGATTAAGACTTTGATCTTTTCGATTATACCACCAGGTATATCTTCGATCTACTAGTAATTCTACAAGTAACTAGCACACTTGTTTTACAAAATACAAACTTAAACTTGAAAAGTAAAACTTCTCTTTGAATAGCCTTTGATTCTTCTCTTCAATTCAGTGGCTTCTTCTTCTTCAATCTCCTTCAACTCTGTGAGTTCTTGCTTGTAGACTTGCTCTTGAATTCTCTAAGATCAGTAATTGCTTCAGTAGTCTTTAGCAGTAGGAGATCACACAGTATTTATAGAATTTAGTATGACAGTTAGCAGTTTGTGAACTAACTTTCAACTAACTCTAAAACTGTTTTTTTGTAACTTCTTCTTGTAACCGACTTTGTAACTTCTTTTTAAGTCAGCATCTCTTCAAATATATTCAGTTACACTTTAAATAAGCTTTCCAAACTTATTCTTCACTTTCACCAAATCAGCACAGTAACTTACTGTTCTGACTTTTACTCTTCGGATTTTACTCTGCTGATTTTTACTCTTCTGATTCAATCAGCACAGTAACCAAAACTTTTCAAAACTTCTCCAGACTTCTTCTAAGCTCTTCTTCAACTCTTCTTTGAAGTCTTCTTATTCTGAAGTAGTCCTCTGAGTCTTCTTTAGTCTTCTGATCTTCTTCTAATCTATTCCTAATCTAGTGTTCTGATTTTACTGTTCTGAGCTTTACAATGCTGAATACAATAGAACACAACTTTACATGTATAAAACCTATCTATACATCAACTGAACTATATACAGATGAGTATATCTAAGTCCTACACTATAAGTTGTCTATACAATACAAAACATCAGCTTAGTTCCTAACAGTTCATATATCAGATCAGTAAACCAATAAGATCAGTAACTCATAAGATCAGTAACTCATGTAAGTTCAAAAACTTTTATATAAGATCAGTAAATATCTAAGATCAGTAACTTACACATAAGATCAGTAAGCACATCAGATCAGTAAGTACATCAGATCAGTAAGTACATCAGATCAGTAACTCAGATTTTCAAATATCTCATATAAGATCACTAAAAATATTCTCAGTTTCCACACTAAGATCAGTAATCTTATTTCACATAACTCAGTTAAGATCAGTAACTTTACTCTTAATATTACTCAATAAGATCAGTAAACTTACTTCAGTTAGCATTAAGATTAGTAATCTCAATTTTAAGTTTCTCATCAAATTAGTAAGCTTAGATTCAGATGACTTAGTTAAGATGACTTAGAACCACATATATCACTAACTTTAAGTTGCTTTTGGCCATCAAAACATACTTTCATCAACTAGAACATTGTTTATAGGATTCATATCCCAACAGATGTTGTCACAAATGCGTCAGCATTTGGGAAAACATCATTGGTTGTCTAAATTTTATAAGTTGAATTTATTTCTTATTTAGTTAAATAATTCCTTTGTAAAATATCTACGAATCTAAGAACCTTGGAGTGCAAAAATAAACGTCTTACACCTCTCAAATGCATAAAAATGAGAATGTTATTAGCATACTAAAACATGTACCAAATCACTGAGTAACTATGGAGCACGGAGTTCACTACTACGATTCCTTCTTTTCAAAAGGTGATATTTGGTAAAAACATCAACATATTTGTAATCCATTAAGTAAGTATGGGGCACGGAGTTCGCTACTACGATGTACTCTACAGGAACAATGGATCAATACAAATTAGATGCTATAACACAAAAAAAAAAATATATATATATATATGGTGCAACACAAATGAAGCAAATTCATATAAAAACCGTGTTGAGGTGTTTGTAACAGTTTTGAGCACAACATTGCTTAATTCGAATTTATTTTTATAAGTAGTAATTATTTAATTATTTATTGAGATTTATTTTACTTATTTAATTATATACTAATCCACGTTTTTTATTTTTCAGATTATGCTTGGACTAAGTAAAAATTCTAGAAACTTCTTAATTACTTAATTAATTAATAAAATTAATTTTTCCCACTAATTAAACCATGATCTAGGTTGTGGCTAAAAATGTGGAGCACTATCAAATTATTTCTGGAATTAATCGTGTTAACCTCCAACTACACACATTCTCTCTATAAAACTCAATTAACTGTGATTAATGTTGCTAATTGTCCTTGTCGAGCTGTGTTAAGTACTTCATTTGCAGAAATTGTTCTTTGGCCGTGTATTTCCCAATTCTGCTGTATACACTCTCAAACCTACCTTGGAAATCCAACCGATTCTTATTAATGGCTGGAAACCACCGTCAATCACACTCTCACTCACACTCTGCTTCTGAATCTTCCGATCAAAACGCCCAAAACTCTCTCGATCTTCTTGCTTCAATGGCCTCACAACAGTCAAATTCCTCAAATGCCGACACCCATGTCTCTGCAACCCCATCAACAACCACTCCTGTTCCACAAACTACTCCACCAACTACCCACATCCCACAAGACTCAACCGTTGAACAGTTCACTAGGGCTGTTGAAGAGGTATCCAACACTCTTCGGGCTACTGGTCATCTACCTGTGATGACGTTCGGAGATATCACTGTGGATATCTCAAGCTATTTGGCCGAACAAACTGCCCAGATGGCTGCTGCTGCAAAAACCCCCAATTCATCGAACCCTACTGAGCATGCTGCACTGGAACGGAATGTGGAGACCGTTGCTGAAGGAGAAGCTAGTGCTGATGCATCCAATTCTGAGGATGTCGAAATGGAGGATGCCGAAGCTTCTGATGATGGTACAAACTCCTCTCTCTCACCCTCTGATGAGTCTGCCCCTGTTCCTCTTAAGAAAATGGTGCAGAAAGGGAAACGACAGAGAAGCCCTGTTCAAAGGAGGAGGTCAAACCGTGTCTTTACTCGTGTGGATTATTCTGAATCCATGAGGAAGAAGAAGAAAGCTGGAGCTGCTGCTGATGAACCTATTCAGGTGTTTACTAATTCTGAAGAAGAGGTTGAAGCTGCTCCTGTTGTTGCTAAGAAACCAAAGAAAGCTGCTGTTGAGAAAACGAAGAAGAAGAAGAAGATTGCTGCTGATCCTCAAGGAAAAGGAAAGGCCAAGATGATTCCTGAAGAAGAACCTGCTGAATCAGACTCTGATTCTGATTTCAATGTTTGCCTAAGAGATATGCAAGAATCTCTTAAGAAGAATGCTGAGTCATTTGCTGCTGCAAAGGAGTCCACACCAGAACCTGATGATGGTGGAAGTGGAGACTCATCTTCCGAGGCAAAGAGCTCATCTGCTGAGGCAAAGAGCTCATCCAAAAGCTCCTCTGAACATGGTGGAGATTCTGATCCTGATGAGGAACTACCTTCCGAGGAAGAAAGTGAAGGTATCTCTGATCACTCTAATTATGTTGAGAAAAGATTAGAAATTTACTCTAAGAGGAAGTTGTTGATTGAGAAAAGAATTAATGTGCCTGATTTTGATAGTAAGGGAATGATTAAGTTTTTAGAGGATAGAAATCTGTTGAATGCTGTTACATTTGGTGAAGCTTTTCTGACTAATTGGTCATATGAATTCTATGCCTGTATGAAGAAAAGCACTGGTAGGAGAAGCTCTAGATCTTATGGTACTGTTAATTTTAGGGGGAGGGATGTGCCATTCACTCCTGAACTTATTAATGAGTTCTTGCACACTCCCAATGTTGATGAAGATGATGATCCAGATATGGATGTTGTGATTACTGCAATCACAGGGGTAGAAAGACTAAGTGGGCTAGGAAAATGATGGCTAGACACTTAACCTCCTTACATTCTGTTTTGTATAAGCTGATTATTTACAATTGGATCTCCAATACTAACACCACTAAAATTACCAGAGATCAAGCCATTCTTATGTATAGGATTTCCATACTTAAGAAGTTCAATCTAGGCCACACCATTTTTCACCATATGAGGAAGTTTACTGGGAAAACTACTGGGAAAGGAAATCTGCCCTATCCAGTCTTGATTTCAAACTATTTGAAGCATCATGGCTTTACTGCTAAGAAGACTGATGTGTTGAGGGGGAGAGTGCCACTGCTTGCTGTTGCTCCTGCCTTATTGATTGGGGACAGAGTGATTGATCTGCCCTTAGTTGCTCCTGGTACTGCTAGTCCACAGAGAACTTCCAGACCCTCAACTTCTGATCATCCTGAATCATCCAGATCAAGACAGAGAAATGCAACCCCAAATGTTGAGAACATCCGTATCAACATTTCTGGTAATGTATATCTTTCACATGAATTCATCAAACTCCAACTCCAACACTTGCAGGAAACAATTGATGAGCTCCAGTTCCTGAAGGACAGGTGGACCAATCTGCTTTCACCTACAACAGGGGGAGTACCACCACCATCCAACTCCAATGTGGTGATTGAAGAATTGAATGATGATGGAGTTCCAGCTGCTGCTGATGCTGGTGATGGACCTGATGCTACTGGAGATGCTGGAGTGGCTAATGTAGTTGCTCACCTTGCATCTACATACTTTGTTGATGAAGGAGATGATGATGCTGACATGGAGGCCTTGTATGGTGATCTCCATAGAGGAAGCTGCTAGACAGGGGGAGATCTGAATTTCATAATGGCTATGGTGCCAAAAAGATGATGCTGCAGCTGTTACCACAACAATATATGCCATTTATTCAGTTCAATCTCTGTAATTAATGTTTAAGTTTGAATTCTGAAATTCTGATACACTTGTTATTTATTTTTCTAGATGATAGGCTGTTTTTTGTTTACAACTTGCTTAATTATGGTTCCACTTGATGATATCTGTTTACTGCCCTTGCTTAATTTGTTTACAGGTTATCAAGTGTTCTATTGCAGGTTGTATAGTCTTAGCTTCTGTTCTTTTATTTCTTTTTGTTTTTGCTCTGTTTTTTTGTTTAGTTTGTTGTGTCTTACTTAAATCTTAAGAAGTTCTTCCAACTTAACTTAGGATTTCTGTAAAGTTACTTATGTTGTGAATAAGTGTAGTGTTTATACTTGTTCTATTTTGAATAAAATTTATCTTGATCTTATGGCACAGATCATTGTAAAATTATCCTTGATCTTCATTCGATTTGATCCAACGATTACAACAGGTATTGTCTTGACTAGTGCTTAGCAATGATGTCGACCTCAACTAAGTACATAATACTGAGTATGTATAGAAATATATGTGCATCAGGTGTGTTGTAGTCGAAAGGTCAAATTGGGGGAGATTGTAGATGTTGTGAATACTTAAATGTATCAACATTCACTACAACATCTTAATTTGACCTTCCGAGATTTTTTCTAAGTCCTTTCTGAAATGTTACATTAAATGTTGATCTAAATGTCACAGCATTTCTGGCAGAGTCTAGAAGCTTCTACAAGGATCTGGAACCTGGAAGATTCCAGAATATTGGAGAACGTCCTAGAAGAGCTAGAAGAGGCTGGAAGCATCTTAGAATGACCTGGAACGTGCAAGAAGGATCTAGAAGGATCATGGAAGTTGAGATCCTAAAAAATAGGACCTCAATGTGGAAGCCTCTAGAATCAGCACCCCACTTCTATAAATACCGATTGAAGGCTTCATAATTCAGTGTATTCTATTCGATCAATTTCCTAGACCGAGCGTTGATCCCTGTTAGGAATTGTGGCCAGTAGTTTTACCTTTTAGATCATACGAAGTATCCCACCCGTATGGCTGTGTGTCTTCTTATCTATTGAGAGTGTAATCATTAGATAGACTAGGCATTTCGACAGTGTATACCTTATACACTTAGTTCGTTTTCAGAACAAGGCACCTGCCTCGTTTGTAGTTTCAGTTGTGAAGGTTATTGCTGTAACATTTCACACAACATTTGTACTTGAAGATAAGTATTGAATTTCACCGTAAGGCTCGCATAGATTTTTATTTATAAAATCTATGTGGAAAATTATTTCCATTGTGTCACGTTTGTTTTTAGTGTTTCAAGTCTTCCGCTGTGAATCTTAATTTCTGATATTCTGTTAGAGTCAGTGTTGTACAATTTGTCACAACATTTAGTACAACATTATTCTACTTAAACTTAAACACTTCATACCAGCACACTTTCATCCCGTAATGTAGTTCGTATACTAAATCTCACAGGCTTTCCGATGTTCAACACCTGATGCTCCATCATTCAACTTCATCAAGACTCGTTGAAGAGTGTGGTTCATCTTTTGAACCTCATGATCTCTCAAGTGTTTCATCACTTGATATTTCAAAGAATTCAGTCATATCGTGGCTACTCAGAAAGGTATGGTTCGTATCTTGAACCTCTCGAGTTCCCAAGTACTCAGTACTTCATATTCAAAAATCTCAGCCACATCCTGGCTTATCAAACAATTTGGTTCATACCTTGAACCTCATTACTCTTAAGTGTTTCTCACTCTCAAATCAAGGTGTTGATCATATCAAGACCTTTCAATTTCAAGTAATCCGCTTGGATTTAGAGTAGGGTGAGGAGCTCTCTAGCTCTCCTCGGCCTCGTGGCATCTGAGTGTTTCTCACTCTCATTTCAAGGTGTTGATCATATCAAGACCTTTCAAGTTCAAGTAATCCGCTTGGATTTAGAGTAGGGTGAGGAGCTCTCTAGCTCTCCTCGGCCTCGTGGCATCTGAGTGTTTCTCACTCTCATTTCAAGGTGTTGATCATATCAAGACCTTTCAAGTTCAAGTAATCCGCTTGGATTTAGAATAGGGTGAGGAGCTCTCTAGCTCTCCTCGGCCTCGTGGCATCTGAGTGTTTCTCACTCTCATTTCAAGGTGTTGATCATATCAAGACCTTTCAAGTTCAAGTAATCCGCTTGGATTTAGAGTAGGGTGAGGAGCTCTCTAGCTCTCCTCGGTCTCGTGGCATCTGAGTGTTTCTCACTCTCATTTCAAGGTGTTGATCATATCAAGACCTTTCAAGTTCAAGTAATCCGCTTGGATTTAGAGTAGGGTGAGGAGCTCTCTAGCTCTCCTCGGCCTCGTGGCATCTGAGTGTTTCTCACTCTCATTTCAAGGTGTTGATCATATCAAGACCTTTCAAGTTCAAGTAATCCGCTTGGATTTAGAGTAGGGTGAGGAGCTCTCTAGCTCTCCTCGGCCTCGTGGCATCTGAGTGTTTCTCACTCTCATTTCAAGGTGTTGATCATATCAAGACCTTTCAAGTTCAAGTAATCCGCTTGGATTTAGAGTAGGGTGAGGAGCTCTCTAGCTCTCCTCGGCCTCGTGGCATCTGAGTGTTTCTCACTCTCATTTCAAGGTGTTGATCATATCAAGATCTTTCAAGTTCAAGTAATCCGCTTGGATTTAGAGTAGGGTGAGGAGCTCTCTAGCTCTCCTCGGCCTCGTGGCATCTGAGTGTTTCTCACTTTTGAATTCTCATATCTCATATATGCTCAGTGGTCTACAGATCATTCATCATTTCATCATTCCTAATTTTCCAACATAGCCATCCGGCTACTCAGGGTGGTTAGCCCTCACGCGTTTCAGAATGCTCAAAGTATGCTTATGAATCATATCTTAAATTGTTAGGAAATATGTGCTCATACAAATTTCCAAAAATCTCAAAATGTTTTTATCACTAATCAAAAACACGTTCTTAACCACCTGTCTGTCAATGCACACTTTTCTTTGAGTTGTCTCAACTCTTCAGTCAAGCGTTCATTTAGGACTGTTACATTAGGATCTACTTTAGACTGAGCTTCCTTAAGATCAATGATTTCCTGTTTTAATGCAATGTTCTCATCACTGACTTCTATGAATGCTTGATTAGCAAGTAGAAGGTCGTCTTCAACTGCACTAGTCGAGTGCTGCAGACTACTTCCTACTTCACTACTAGCAGTGTCACTTTCATCAGTATCAGAATCATCACAAGATTGAAACGAAGTAGCAGATGATACCTCTTGATCGATTTTAGCCATGCAACATAGGCCATCATCTACTATGAATGCTTCATCGTGATCTGGATCAGACGGGTAGCTAGATGAGGATGAAGGCAACTCGTCTGAATCAGACTCAGAGTCATTGTTGGCCATCATTACCTTCTTGCCACGGTTGTATCTTCTATCCCTTCGTGCTTTGCGTTCTTCTCGATCATCAGTGCTCAGGTCTGGACATTCATAAATGTAGTGACCTGGCTTTTCACAGTTGTAGCACAAAAGATCATTAGTAGCCTTTTTAATAGGAGATTTATCCCTACGTTTATCACGTCTATCAGAACGCTGAATCTTCCTATCATCAGACTCTCTATCTCGCCTATTACCTTTCGAGACTTCGTCTCTCCTTTCGGATGAGTTTCGGTCTGGTCTGGTCTGGTCTCAAACGAGTTCTTAGAAGTAGACGCTCTATGATCTCTATAGAATTTCTTGTATCTTCCGAAACGTTTGTTAAGCCTATCGAACTTTCTAACCATGAGGCTTACCTGATCCTTCAGACTAAGATCAGTATCTAACTCGTCTTTCACAGAGGTAGACTTAGTTCTAGACTTAGACCTATCTACTTTAGAAGACTTAGAAGAGCTGGACTTAAAGGCAACGTTCTTAGATACAACATGTTCTCTATCACTACTGGCTAGTGGTTCATCTTCGTCTAAATCAAACTCATGGGCTTTAAGAGTTTGGAACATGGTTTCAGCAGTCCACACATCTATATCTTGAGTGTTCTTAACAAGCATCTTTACCATTCTCCATCTGGCATCAAGACTCTTAAGAATCCTAAGATTAATTTCACGAGCAGTATATGTCTTACCAAGGACTTCCAAATCATTCATGATCTTAGTAAAACGAGTATCCAGCTGGTCGATAGTTTCGCCAGCTTTCATTCGAAATGATTCAAATCTTTGGACAGCTGTGGAGAGCTTGCTCTCTTTGATTAGGGATGTCCCTTCACAAATGATAGCTAGCCTATCCCACATCTCCTTGGCAGTTTTACATTTTAACACTTTTCCTAGATACTCGTTAGGAAGAGTTTGTAAGATGTAATTCTTTGCCAAACTATCCAAATTATTTTGACGCATTTCTTTTGAGGTTAGATCTGACCTGGGTTTCTTGACGAGAGTACCAATAGGTTTGTCTTTGTCGAGAGTAGCAGTATTTGGAACCATCGTCACAATCGGCTCCTCGTTCACAACAGATATCATTAGGTCGTGAGTGGAACTGAAGATGGCTTCCATCCTCAACTTCCAGTAGTCATAGTCCTGAACCTGGAACTTCGGTAACTTGTTAGCGCTGATTTCAAGAGACATGCTTATACAAGTAGATTAGTGCTAATCAGTTATATGATCAAGAAGCAGATAGATCAAGAACAGGGAGCACGAAACAGATATAGCAAGAATATTGATCAAGAACACGTGAGCAAATACAGATACGAACCAAGACTTCACCCTAAGTCTTTAAGTTGGTTATCAAGAAACAGCAGTTCGTAAACTACTGCTCTGATACCACTTGTTGGTCCCAAGTTGAGTTAATAACGAGTAAGCTAGTGAAAACGTCTAGAGGGGGGTGAATAGACTTTTCAAAATTCTTTCGAAATATCAAAGTACAATATGCGGAATACGAAATTAACAATGAGCCCAAGTAGTTTATACTCAACTTAATTCGAAAACTCTGTTCTTGTGAATACTCAACTTAGCTCGTTCAGTTCAGTTATGTTTAAACAATTCAACAGTTAACCAATTAGACAAAACAAAACAGTAAAGTAAACAACACAAACAATTTATAGTGGTTCGACAACTTGTCTACGTCCACTCTCACAAACCCAGTTGTGATGTTTCCACTAAACTCTTCCAATCGAGTACAAAGTGTAAATTCCTGTGATTTTAAGTCCCAAGAAGAAGACTTAGATCTTCTCAACAACACTACCAAGTGTTTCTTCGATCTTACTAGAGATTTACAAGTATCTAGCAACTTGATAACAAAAACTAAAAAGAAAACTTATTCAGTAGCAGTCTTCTGATTTCTTCACTTGTCTTGCGTAGACTTGCTTTCTGAACTTCAATAAACTCTTGAGAGTGTTTTCTTCTTGAATGCTTCAATAACGCTTCAGTAATCAGTATTTCAGTAGTCTTCAACCAATAAATACCTTGAGATATTTATAGACTTCATCTTCAAGAACTTAGGTAGTTGTAACCAACTTTTCTTGAAAACTAACTTCAACTGAATCTTCTTATCCATCCACGCGTTTCTTGTTATGAATTAGTTATTCCATAACTAACTTCTTTATCCTTTTCTTTCACGCGTATTTGTAACTAACTTCATATTGACTTGTCTTGTTGAGGCTTGTTGCGCACCTGTCTTGTAGTCCACCTGTCTTGTTTCAACACTTAGACAAATTCTGAGTCTTCTATTTACTCTTCTTGTCTTGCCTTTGCGCAGTCTTCAGTAGTAGACTTAAATAGAACTAATCTAGTCCTATCAACTAATCTTAACAAGACTATTACATTACTTTAAGCTTTTCTATATTATAAAGCTTAGTCAACTTATAAACTATACAATGAATCTATCTATTACATAACAAACAATGAGCTTATATACAAAGTTTCATATAGCTCAGTAACAATCTAAATAATCAATATAAAATACTTATAAATCGTACTTATCTTTCAAACATAAAACAATACTTTTCTTTTACATGTGAACTCTACTGATCTTGTACAAGATGACTTCAACTCAACTAGACTAGATTTGTCAACACTTAGAAAATATTCAAACTATTTTTGGCTTATCAAAACTTCATCTTATCTTTTCATCATTTAGGACTTGTTCTAGGATTCATATCCCAACAGTAATTTAAAGTATCACTCAGATTAGCTCCCTTTTCTTTATTTTTTCAAACCTGCTTAACCATATGTTTAAAATCCGGCTCTTTAACCCGAAGACTTCCACACGAAATCATGAAAGTTTGAGTTCAATTTTCTATCACCCGAAGACTTCCACACGAAATCATAATAGGTCTGTGATCAGAGCCCATAAAATCAAGAATCATGGCTTTGTAACAAGGGGAAAGAGAAAGCCAATCTTCATTTGAAACAAACCTATCCAATTTTCCTTAATTATACCCTCTCCATTTTGCCTATTCAACCAAGTGTATTTTGGACTAGACATTCTCAAGGAAGAGAGTTCATTATGATTCAAGGCTTCTTGGAATTTGAGCAATCTGCATAAAGGTTTCTTAGTCCCTCCCATTTTTTCATTGTGAAATAGGGTTTCATTAAAGCCCCCCACCCCACCACAAGTCATACCTTTTGATTACAATTGTTGTAAGTTTTAAGCCGTTTCACCAATTCCTACGAAGAATATTTCATAGCTAGATTTGGGTGACCATAGAAGCCCGTAAATCTCCAAGACTGATCATCAGAAGAGACCAAACAATCTATGTGACCAGAAGAGTAAGACAAAATGCTAGCATCCCAATCTTTCCAAAAAAACAATCAAGCCCCCAGAAAAACCACATGCATTGACATTGAAACAACCATTGAAACTAAGCTTCATTTTCAGAGCTAGAACACGATTAACAGTGCATTTTGATTCAGACAAAAACAAAAGAGAAGGGCGGAATATAAAAACTAGTCTACTAAGATAGTCGAACGCACGAGTACTACAGACCCCTCGTACATTCCAACAAATGATGCTCATTCCTTGCGGCGGGGCTGAGAAACCTCAGCCTCCGCCAAACCATTTATGTTCTTAATAAAGATGAAGTTTGTGTCATGATTGGTACTAGGTCAGCAGATAATTGCTATCTCATTGGAACGAATATGTGTAATTTGTCAAAACATGATGAAAATATTCTATGGCATCAAAGATTGGGACATGCAAATTACAGAGCAATGAAAAGGCTAATCAAAGCAGATGCAGTAAAAGGAATTCCAAAACTGAGGTTTCACAATCCCATTGTATGTGGAGCATGCCAAAAAGGTAAGCAGGTAAGAATGCCGCATAAAATGTTGTCACATTGTTCTACACATCGATGCTTTGAATTACTGCACATGGATTTGATGGGTCCTACAAATTGATGCTTTGGAGGAAAGAAATATTCCTTAGTTGTGGTAGATGATTTTTCTAGATTTACCTAGATTGAGTTCTTAAGAGACAAATCTGAAACATTTGCTGCATTTAAAATTCTTTATAAGAGGTTCAAAAATGTGTTTAACTTGAAAGTTGACCGTATTAGAACTGATCATGGTAGGAAATTTGAAAACAACATGTTCAATGATTTCTGTGATAAAAACGGTATTTTGCAAGAATATTCATCTCTTAAAACTCCACAACAAAATGGAATTGTTGAAAGAAAGAATAGAACTTTACAAGAAATGGCAAAAGTCATGTTTACATCCAAAAGTCTTGCTAAGAAATTTTGGGGAGAAGCATTGAATATTGCATGCCATATTATTAATAGAGTTTATATTCGTTCTGGCACAAATCAAACACCTTATGAGATTTTGAACAACAGAAAACCAAATGTGAAATATTTTCATGTATTTGGTTGTGTGTGTTATATTATGAATGATAGAGATCAACTTCATAAGTTTGATTCTAAAAGTGATAAGGGTTTCTTTTTAGGCTATTCTAGAAATAGTAAATCTTATAGAGTTTATAACCTTAGAACTAACACTATTAAAGAATCTGTTAATGTTGTGTTTGATGATGATAAAGGTCTTACAGATGACAAAGATGAAGAAGATGTATCACAACTCACTAACAACTCTGAGAATACACTGAAGTCTGAAAATGTTGCACCATCTACAGAACAGTCAGTTGTAATTTCATAGAATGATCAGTATGTTCCCAAAACGAATCCTTCTTCAATAATAGGTAAAAGTCATCCTTCTGACCAGATCATAGGTGATGCTACAGTTGGAGTGCAAACAAGAGAAAGAGTAAGATCAAATAAGGTAGATGTGGTAAGAACAATATGTATGTCTTCTATGTGTAATGTTGTAAATGCTGAGTGCTATCTATCTGAAATTGAACCTAAGAGTGCTAAAGAAGCCTTAACTGATGAAAACTAGATTAATGTTATGCATGAAGAACTTGGTCAGTTTGAAAGAAATGAAGTGTGGACACTTGTTCCAAGACCTAGTCATACTAATGTCATTGGAACAAAGTGGATATTCAAAAATAAATCTGATGAATCTGGTAACATTGTTAGGAACAAGGCTAGGTTAGTAGCACAAGGTTACACCCAAGTTGAAGGTGTTGATTTTGATGAAACTTTTTCACCCGTTGCTAGGATATAATCTATTAGATTATTGCTAGCAATTGCATGTTTTATTGATATCAAACTTCATCAAATGGATGTAAAAGTTACATTTCTAAATGGCATCTTGAATGAAGAAACATATGTTGAACAACCTAAGGGATTTGAAGATCCACAATATCCTGATCATGTATATAAACTTAAGAAAGCTTTGTATGGTCTTAAACAAGCTCCTAGAGCGTGGTATGGTAGGCTTACTAACTTTCTTTTGGAATATGGTTTTATTGGAGGATAGGCCGATAGAACTTTGTTCATTAAGCACACTGAAGATGATATACATATTGCTCAAATATATGTTGATAACATTGTGTTTGGTTCTACTTGTGATAAAATGTTGAGCAAATTTGTTGAGGCAATGACTGCAACATTTGAAATGAGTATGGTTGGAGACTTGAATTACTTTTTAGGTTTTCAAATTAAAAAATGCAGTGATGGTATCTTCTTCTCCCAGAGTAAGTATGCTAAGAACTCTTATGAGACTTTAGAGAATAGGCTGGCTATTTATTCTAAAAGAAGATTGTTGATAGAGAAGAGAATTAATATACCCGATTTTGAAAGCAAATGCATGATTAGTTTCTTAGAGGAAAGGAATTTGATGCATGCTGTGAACTTTGGTGAATCATTCTTGACAAACTGGGCTTATGAATTTTATGCTTGTATGAAGAAGAGTACTGGTAGAAGATCATCTAAGTGGTATGGGACTGTTAATTTTAGGGGGAGGGATGTACCTTTTACTCCTGAATTGATAAATGAGTTTTTGCAAATTACCAATTTTGAGGAAGATGAGGAACCTGACATGGATGTGGTAATTTATGCTATAACTGGTGGTAGGAAAGTTAAGTGGACTAGACAGATGCTAGTCAAAGACCTTACTTCCCTACACTCTGTTTTATATAAGCTCATTATCTACAATTGGATCCCAACCACAAACACTACCAAGATCACAAAAGACCAAGTTGTTCTTATGTATAGGATCTTTGTGCTTAAAAAATTCAATTTAGGCCTTACAATCTTCCACCACATGATGAGATTTACTGGAAAAGTTTCTGAAAAAGGTAACCTACCCTATCCTGTTTTGATTTCCAATTACTTGAGGCACCATGGTTTTGTTGCCAAGAACACTGATGTGTTGAGGGGGAGAGTTCCATTACTGGATATTGCTCCTGCCTTACTCACTGGGGATAGAGTACTGGACTTGCCTTTAACTGCTCCTGGTACTGAACATCAGCACAGACCTTCAACTTCTGATCAACCAGGACCATCCAGACCAAGACAGAGGAATGCAACCCCAAATGTTGAGAACATCCGTATCAACATTTCTGGGAATGTTTGTGTATCACAGGAATTCATCAAGCTTCAGTTGCAGCACTTGCAGGAAACTATTGAAGAGCTTCAGTTCCTGAAGGACAGGTGGACCAATATGCTTTCCACTACAACAGGGGGAGTACCACCACCATCTAACTCCAATGTGGTAATTGAAGAGATGACTGATGAGGGAGTTACAGCTGCTGCTGCTGGTGGAGGACCTGATGCTGGAGAAGATGCTGCAGTGATTGATATAGTTGCACACTTTGCATCTACTTTCTTTGTTCAAGAAGCTGATGATGATGATGATGTTGCTGACATGGAGACCTTATATGGTGATCTCCATTGATGAACAGGAAGAAGCTACAAGACAGGGGGAGATCTGAATTCGAAATGGCAACTGTGCAGGAATCTGATGCTACAGCTGTTACCACAGCAATTTATGCTTTTTTTTCAGTTTCAATCTCTGTACTTTATGTTTAAATAAATTCTGATACAATTTTTTATTTATTTCTAGATGATAGGATGCTTGTTTTTTTTTTTTTTTTTTTTTTGCTTATGCTTGATATACAGCTTGCTTAATTATGTTTACACTTGGTGATATCATGTTTAGGTCTATCTAGATTGTTAGTAGTTCTTTTAAGTTCATTTTTATTCTTGCTCTGATTTGTATTTGTTTTTGTGTCTTACTTAAATCTTAAGTTATTTCTTCCAGCTTAACTTATGATTTTAGTAAATTACTTATGTTGTGAATAAGTGTACTGTTTATACTTATTCTGTTTTGGGTAAAATTATCTTGATCTTATGGCACGGATCATTGTAAGATTATCTTTGATCTTCATTCGATTTGATCCAACGATTACAATAGGTATTGTCTTGACTAGTATTTAGCAATGATGTTAACCTCAATTAAATACATAATACTGGGTATGTATAGAAATATATGTGCATCAGGTGTGTTGTAGTCGAAAGGTCAAATTGGGGGAGATTGTAGATGTTGTTAATTCTTAAATGTATCAACATTCTCAACAACATCTTAATTTGACCTTCCGAGATTTTTTCTAAGTCTTTTCTGAAATGCTAAATTAAATGTTGATCTAAATGTTGTCGCATTTCTGGAAGGATCTAGAAGCTTCTACAAGGATCTGGAACCTGGAAGATTCCAGAACATTGCAGAACGTGCTAGACCAGCTTGGAACCTTATAGATCGACCTGGAACATGCAAGAAGGATTTAGAAAGATCATGGAAGTTGAGTTCCTAAAAAATAGGATCTCAAAGATGGAAACCTCTAGAAGTCGTATCCCACTCTATAAATACCGAAGGAAGGCTTCATAATTCAGTGTATTCTATTCGAACAATATCCTAGACTAGCGTTCATCTTGTTAGGAATTGTGGCCAGTAGTTATACGCTTTAGTTTTTCATACGAAGTATCCCACCCGTATGACTGTGCGCTTTTCTTTATCTATCGAGAGTGTAATCATAGATAGGACTAGCATTTCGGCGGTGTATAATTCATACACTTAGATCATTTTTAGAATAAGGCACTTGCCTCGTTTGAAGTTTATGTTGTGAAGGTTATTGTTGTAACATATCACACAACATTTGTACTTGAAGATAAGTATTGATTTTCGCCATAAGGCTAACATAGATTTTTATTGTTGTAATATTTCCATTGTGTCTCGTTTGTTTTTAGTGTTTCAAGTCTTCCGCTGTGTATCTTTATTTCTGATATTCTGTTAGAGTTAGAGTTGCACTATTTGTCTCAACATACAGTGCAACATTAATCTGTTTTTACTTAAACACTATACAACACACTTTCACGTATCTCATGACCCACTTAACAGTCTCCCAATGACTTAAGCCTGGATCACTCATATATATGTTGATCACACTCATAGCATGAGTAAAGTCTGATCTACAGCACACCATAACATACATTAAACTCCCTACAACATTGGCATGAGGTATCTTACTCATCTGAGCTTGCTCTTGGCTGTTCTTGGGACTCATTTGATTGGACAACTTCTGATGTTGGCCAATAGGAGTAGAGACATTCTTTGCTTGATGCATTCTAAACCTCTCTAACACCTTCTACAAATAAGTTGGTTGACTCAGCTGAATAGCTCCATCTACTCTGCTGATCTCCATCCCAAGAATCACTTTGGCTTCACCAAGATATTTCATCTCAAACTCTTGTTTGAGGATCTCCTTAACTTGATTAACACTGTCAATAGACTCTCCAACTATTAACATGTCATCAACAAATAACAGAAGATAGGTAACAACATTCCCAACCCATCTGAAATAAACACAGTTGTCATACAAGCTCCTTGTAAAACCAGCTGAGCAAATGTACTCATCAAATCTCAAGTACCATTGTCTAGGACTTTGTTTCAGGCCATAGAGGGACTTCTTCAGTAGACACACTTTATCCTCCCCTTCTTCTATGTCCAGCCCTTCTGTTAACTTCATGTAGATCCTCTCATCTAGAGATCCATGTAAGAAAGATGTGGTCACATCCATCTGATGTAGCTCTAATTAATATTGAGCAACCATAACTAATAAGATTTTGATGCTACAATGCTTCACAACAGGTGAGAAGATTTCATTTAAATCTATACCTTCCTTCTGAGTAAATCCCTTAGCTACAAGCCTCGCCTTGTATCTAAGTTTACCACCTCTCTGATCCTCCATCTTCTTCTTGTAGATCCACTTACACCCAACAAGCTTCTTGTTATGAGGTCTCTCAACAATCTCCCAGGTCTGGTTCTTGTCAAGAGATTGTAACTCCTCCTCCATTGCAACTATCCACTTCTCCTTGTCGTGTCAGCTGGTGGCTTTAGTGTAAGTTTTCAGCTCCAGAGACTCCACCTTAAGAGCTGCACATAATGCAAATGATACAATGTCAGATTGACCATACCTCTGAGGTGGGTGGACTTCTCTTCTGGTTATGTTCCTTGTCAGCTGATTATGTTAAAGCTCATTTTCACTACGAGAAACACCCTCCTCATCTGGATCAATATGCTCTCCAACAGGTCCTCTAGTGTCAACATGCTCCACCTCGACTTGTGCTTCGTCTGGTTGGTTATATGCTGAACTAGTACTCGTACTAGCCTCTTCTGATAAAGGCATCCTACTCTCATCAAAAGTAACATCTCTGCTGATTATGCACTTCTACATCCCAACTTCAAGACACCATAACATGTATCCTTTAACACCTGAAGGATACCCAACAAACACGCATCGCAATGCTCGAGCCTCAAGTTTATCTTTCTTGACATGGGCATATGCTGCACATCCAAATACCCTCAAATAATTGTAATCAGCTGCTTGGCTAGACCATATCTCCTCTGGGGTTTTATATTGCACAGCTGAGGAAGGACTTATTCAAATTGGTTGTTGTTGACACAACTTCTCCCCAAAACACCTTTTGGTAGACTAGAGTTGTTCAACATGCACATGACTCTCTCAAGAAGTGTCTAATTCATCCTCTCAACTACACCATTCTGCTGAGGGGTCCCTGGCACAGTTATATGCCTCACTATTCATTTCTTCTTACAGAACGCATTGAACTCTTCTAATATGTACTCTTGACCATTATCAGTTCTCAAATGCTTGAGAGTCTTGCATGTGACATTCTCACATTCAGTGAACCATTCCTTAAATTTTTGAAATGCAGAAGCCTTAGATTTCAGGATAGCAACCCACACCTTCCTTGAGTAGTCATCTATGATAGACATAAATTATCTACCACCAGACCTCGTCTGATTCCTAGCTGGTCCCCATGGATCAGAATGGACATAATCCATGATCCCATTGGTAGAGTGAACACTCTTCCCAAACTTCAATCTCTTGGATTTACCAAGAATGCAAAACTCACAGAAATCTAGCTTTGTGATCTTGTCCTTGCCAAGCAAACCTTGCTTAGACAGCTCTACTAGGCCTTTCTCATCTACATGAGCTAGTCTTCTGTGCCACAACATAGAGTTGTTTTGCACCTCTGCTACATCTGACCTGCCAGCCATTTTACTTCCCTTAAGAAAGTAAGGATCATTCCTTCTCACACCTTTCAGGACAGTCAGCTCCCCCTTAGACACCCTGAGCTCTCCATCAGCAGATTGGAATGTATAACCCATAGAATCCAGCATCCCAAGTGATATCAAATTTCTCTTGAGTTCAGGCACATACCTGACACTCTTGAGAATCCTCACTACACCATCAAACATCTTCAAATGGATTGAACCTTCACCCATAACCTTGCATGTGTGATCATTTCCTAGCAGAACAGAACCTCCCTTATGATGCTTAAAATCATGAAACCAATCTCTCCTTGGAGCCATATGGAAAGAACACCCTGAATCCAAGATCCATGCTTGTTGTTCTACAGAAGATATTATGGTAAGTGTTTGAGAAGACTCATAGCCTTTTTGTTCTTTATCGTATTGGGTTTGATTAGTTTGATTCTTGTCAACAGGGTTCTTGGCACCAGATTTCCTCAAGAACTGCTAATACTTGTGACAAGCATTCTTATAGTTTTCGGGCTTATTGCAGTGGTAGCACACTGAATCCCCTTGATTAGACGCAACTGATTTTCCCTTATCAACTCCTTTGGGTTGACTAGACCCCTTCTTGGAGACAGACATTTTCTGATCTCCTTTGATTGTCAATCCTTCTCCACTGCTACCCTTATCTCCTTGAGATGTCTTGTTGTGCAACAGCTTGGACTTTACAGCCAACATCACATCCTCTAGTGTGATACTTTCCTTTCTACCATACAAGACGGTGTTCTTTAAGATTTCAAAGGACTTAGGGAGAGCACTCAACAAGAACAGAGTCTTATCCTATTCCTCAAACTTGATATCTAAATTGTCTAGATCATCAAGGATAATTGCTTTCTTCTGTAATAGATAATTGATTGATAATAAAATCATAGAGCAGTCATGAGCTTTCATTGTACCTTCATCAAAATCAATGATTCTGCTTCTCAATCCGGCCAGGATAGGGGCAAATATCATATGAACTTTCCCTACCAGGGATAAGACTGTTATATAACTTCTGAACTTGCTTTCTTCTGACTTTATAGTCTCTTTGTGAGAAGTTTCCATATTTATACCTTTTCTTATTGGAGGGGCGACCCTCACTCAACCACAAGATATTCCAATAAAGCACGGAGAGCAAGCAAGAAGCATTTGTCGTTCTCACCATAAGAATCACCAACAGCAGCGCTGCCTACACTCTCCGTTGCCGACCTGCGTCCATAAGAAGTGTTTGTAGTCCCACCGTCTACGTAGTCTGTCGCTGCTGCTTTCTGCCTCCGACATGCCACCGCTGCGATAGAGTGACAATCGATAGGTATGTATGGTTGGGGTTTATACTTGCGTCGCTGCTTTTGAAATGGAGGGTTATTGAGTTTTATCTCTAATTTAGTTTCGAAATTGAGGGTTCTTAGGCGGCGCTGCTTATGAAATGGGAAACTAGGGTTTAGATAACCCACTTGAGAGGCTATATATATTATTTTAATTTTATTTAATTTTTTATTAGTTAATTTATATTAAAATTTAAAATAAAAAGAACGCCTAGTCGCGCCTAGGTGGACGAAAAATGCCCGACTGGCGATTTTCGATTTCTACAACCTTGGGTTAGAGAGGGGGAGATCGTCGGTCGTAGAATAAAATGTTAGTTCAATGGATCGAGATGGATATAAAAAGGCATGTTACTTTTTATCGGTATAGCGAACGCGTTCTGGTTCACTTGGATACGGCGCTGAATAAACCACATCTTTCGTATAAAGGCGGTAATGCCAAACGGTGTACCAAATTCAAGTCTCCGATTAGGATGGGCACTACTACACATTTAAGCTTGGAGAGCTGCACTTGGAGAGCCCTTTTTTCAAACAGCTCTCCAAGATATAGCTTGGAGAGAGGTTTTATTAAAAAAAAATAATAATAATAAATAGCGGTTCTAAACCGCTCTCCAAGTGAAAAACCGCTCTCCAAGTATGGTCTAAAACAAGCTCCTAGAGCATGGTATGGTAGGCTTATAGACTTTCTGTTAGAATATGGCTTTATTAGAGAAGAAGCCGATAGGACTTTGTTTATTAAGCACACTGGAGAAGATTTACTTATTGCTCAAATATATGTTGATGATATTGAGTTTGGTTCAACATGTGATAAAATGCTGACCAAATTTTTTGAAGCAATGACAACAACATTTGAGATGAGTATGGTTGAAGACTTGAATTATTTTTTAGGTCTTCAAATCAAGCAATGTAAGGATGGTATTTTCTTCTCTCAAGGTAAGTATGCTAAAAACTTAGTGAAACGGTTTGGTCTTGAAAGCTCAAAAGTAATGAAAACACCTACGGGTTCTACTTTGAAACTTTGCAAAGACAATGTTGGAAAGGATGTTGATCCACCATTGTATAGATCCATGATAGGTAGTTTACTTTATCTAACCTCTAGTAGACCTGGCATTATGTATCGTACATGTGTTTGTGCTAGGTACCAAGCTAATCCAAAGGAATCTCACCCGAATGCAGTGAAAAGGATTCACAAATATGCTTCAGGTACAAGTGAACTAGGGATATGGTACACTAAGGACACCAACAACACATTGATCTGATATAGTGATGCGGATTGGGCTGGAGATATAGATGACAGAAAGAGTACGAGTGGAGGATGTTTCTACATGGGAAACAATCTTGTGTCTTGGCATAGCAAGAAACAAAATTGTGTTTCTCAATCCACTGCTGAGTCAGAATACATAGCTGCAGGAAGTTGTTGCACACAACTATTGTGGTTAAGTAAGATGTTTCATGACTATGGAATTGAAAATGATATCCTCACAATTTTCTGTGATAACACAAGTGCCATAAACATATCTAAAAATCCAGTACAACACTCACTCACTAAACACATTAGCATTAGACATCATTTTATGAGAGATTTAGTGGAGAAGAACATAGTTAAGTTGGAATATGTGCCTACTGAAAATCAAAATGCTGATATTTTTACTAAGGCATTTGACCTTGAGAGATTCTCATTTTTGAGGAAATCTCTTGGTATGTGTACTATCTGAATAATTCTTGAGAGGATGTTGTCACAAATGCGGTAGCATTTGGGACAACAGCCTAAGGTGGTATAGTTATTATAGATTTGATTTATTTCTTATTTTCGTTGAATAATTTCTTTGTAAAATATTCTTGAATCTGAAATTTGTTTGTGCAAAAATAGGCATGTACTACACCTCTCAAAAGCTTGAAAAAATTAGAATGTTAGAGCATACTAAAAGATGTACCAATTCACTGAGTAACCATGGATCACGGAGTTCGCTGCTACGATGCCTTCTTTTCAAAAGGTGAATTTGTGGTAAAAATATCAAGAGGTTTGTAATCCATTAAGTAAGTATGGGGCACGGAGTTCGCTACTACGATGTACTCTACAGGAACAATGGATCAATACAAACTAGATGTTGTGACACAAAAAGAAGAAATGAAATGAAAAGAAAAATGCTGAAATTTTTTTTGGCTACATTGGTGATGCGGCCTAAAATCGGTATCCCGTAAGAAGTCGACACGTATATAGATGATGGGATTAACGGGAGAATACGGATTGGAGAGGACTCCTCAGAATGCAGGAGTCCGCCCGGATGACCCTCCGGAGGGAGCTCTACCCAAGGACCTCGGGGGAGGAACACCGAGGAGACCCGGTCCTGGGGGAATTAGTTGGCCAGGATAACAGGAGAGGTTCCGTATAAAACGGGATAAGATTTGATAGAGGAAGACTCATTCTTCCACAATAGGGAGTGGTTGCGTTTCTTCAGGGACTGAGGGATCGGAAGACTCTGTCAAAGACGAGTGGACTAGTTCAAAGATAGATAAAACTGCAGGTCCGAGATAAGGGGAAAACC
This sequence comes from Galeopsis tetrahit, assembly GCA_963675135.1. Taxonomy (NCBI): domain Eukaryota; kingdom Viridiplantae; phylum Streptophyta; class Magnoliopsida; order Lamiales; family Lamiaceae; genus Galeopsis; species Galeopsis tetrahit. The sequence goes on from OY776122.1 coordinate 41,949,859, forward strand.
TAACTTCCCCTCAGGTAGAATTCCTCTATAAATAGGTAAGCTTAGGTACATTCATATTTTACGATCTCTAACATCCTTTTTACACACTGAGTCTTTTACTGGATACTCATATACCTCTTAAGGTTTTCTTTGCCGATCAGAGGACTTTCTAGTACTTACCTGATACGAAAATACGCTTACTGACTTAAGCAACGGAGTGTCCGCGCCGGACTCCCCTCCGGCGTATTTTTTGCAGGTTGTCGAGAGGCTAATTCCAAGAAGACATTACATTCGAGGATCATTCATACTAGAGCGAAATCCCGGATATTTAATCCACAGGATATACAATTTGACCGTGTAAGTTATTGCACAACAACTGGCGCCATCTGTGGGAACGTCTAAGGGATCTTCTCACGATTTTCTATCTGTTTGAACTATGGGCGGAGGGAATAACACAATCTCGCCTACTCTAGGGAAGTTCGGGAAAATAACTTGTATTCATTCCTTCAGGGGCAAATCCGTCCCCCGCACCTGTAAAAGGTCAGAACCTGATGGAAGAGACTCGAGACACCCCTATCTCTACAGGGGGTGATATTGTTGGCACGTCTGGAGCCCTCGGGAGTGGACCTGGCAAGGAGATACCTCCAGCCACTGCAGGGGATGACAACATTCGTGCCCCTCCACGAGCACCTGAGTATTCAGGACCCCGGGGTCCAGAATCCAAACTTGGAGGTACGAGGTGGAGTATTCAGGGCCCCGAGGTCCAGGATCCCATGATCGGATCTGGAGGTACGAGGCAGAGTATTCAGGACCCCGAGGTCCAGAATCAAAACTTGGAGGTATGAGGAAGAGTATTTAGGGCCTCGAGGTCCAAAATCTAAACGTGGGAGTACGAGGCAGAGATATGATAAGTGCATCGGTACTACAGGTTAGTACATGTGTTTGATAGAGCCTAAAGTATTAGATCTTTTATAGTAATTTGATATTGCTATGAGCATATTTTAATGATATTGACATATATGACACAAACTTATTTTTTCCATTGAATTAAGCATGATTCTCCTAAGCTTACATGATTGATACTCTAGAAACGATCTTAGAATTGAGAATTACTTGAAATCGTAGAAGCATGGGTAAGCAATTCACATGATGAGTCTTGTGATTACTTTATGTGGTAGAATTAATGATTAGACGTTGATGATGATTATGATTTTGGAAGCAAAGATTAACATAATTATTGTTTTCATTGCACACGATTAACATGTTTCCATATTTTAGATATAATTTCATATTACAGACCGAGCCTATCCATGTTCTGGAGGATCTCTGGGTAGGTTCAGAAGATTTCAGATTATATATTAAGTCTATCCAGGTTCTAGAATCTCTGGGTAGGTTCAGAAGATTTCAGATTATAGATTAAGTCTATCCAGGTTCTGGAGGATCTCTGGGTAGGTTCAGAAAATTTCAGATTATAGATTAAGTCTATCCAGGTTCTGGAGGATCTCTGGGTAGGTTCAGAAGATTTAAGATTATCGATTAAGTCTATCCAGGTTCTGGAGGATCTCTGGGTAGGTTCAGAAGATTTCAGATTATAGATTAAGTCTATCTAGGTTCTGGAGGATCTCTGGGTAGGTTCAGAAGATTTCAGATTATAGGTTGATTATATCCAAGTCCTGGAGGATTTCGGGATAAGCTCGGAAATGGAAAGTGAAGATTGAGCCTATTTAGGTCCCTGAGATCAAGGCCAATAGCCCTAAACAGACAAAACGATAAGTCCGAAAACTAGAGTGGGTGAGAGGATGATTGATTACCTGAAGCGGGTAGAGAACTTGAGAATCTTCAGAGCTTAAAAGTATCTCACCCTCGAAGAGGTGAGGCAAGCCAAGAGGCTGGAGGTGAAACCAGCTAGTGGAGAGAGGAAGAGAGAATCTACAGCAAGGAGGTCCAGCCCAGAAGCTCCCCGAAACTCCGGAGGAACAGGAAACCGCAATGCTGCGGGAGGATCCCGATCTGGGCCTCGAGGGAGGTTTTAGAAATATACCCAACTGAGATTGGAACCTACAGAGGTCTTGGAGGTTGCTGGAGATCATCCAGATCTGAAATTCCCTTATTCGAGGAACCGAGGTCCTCAAAAGCCCAAGTCGGACCGATTTTGGAGACTCCACAATGAATATGGGCACGACAGCAATCAATATTACCATTTGAAGGATGAAATTGAGAGAATGATTCAAGTTGGACATTTGAGAGAATTTGTTTACGTAGGTGACCGAGGCTGTAGGTCCCTAAGTTGAGTTAATATCGAGGGAAGCTAAAGAAAATGTCTAGAGGGGGGTGAATAGACTTTTCTAAAATCTTTCGATATATCAGAATTACAATGTGCGGAATACGAAATTAACAATGAGCCCAATTAAAGTTTATACTCAACTTATTTCGAGAACTCTGTTTCAGTGTTTACTCAACTAGTCTTGTCCAGTTATGTATGTTTAACAAGTAAACAGTTAATCAATTAAACAACAAACAAAACAGTAAAGTAAATCAAACACGAGATTTATAGTGGTTCGACAACTTGTCTACATCCACTCTCACAAACCCAGTTGTGAAATTCTTATTAACTCTTCCAATCGAGTAATATGTTCTTGTAGCTTTAAGTCCCAAGAAATAAGACTTAGATCTTCTCGATTATATCTCCAGATATATCTTCGATCTTACTAGTGATTTAATAAGTAACTAGCAACATGAAACAGTAAACAACAATAAAACTTCTCTTCGTTCAGTAGTAGCCTTCTTTGATCTTCACTTGTCTTGCGTAGCTTCACTTTCTGAACTTCAACCTCTGAGAGTAATTTCTTCTTTGAATCTTCAATAATGCTTGCAGTAACAATATTTCAGTAGTAGTACCAGTATCTCAGTAGTCTCTAATGAATCAATACCATGAGGTATTTATAGACTTCCAATTCCAAGAACTTTCAGTTGTGTAACAACCTTTCTTGAAAACTAACTTGTAACTGATTCTTTTTATCCTTTCACGCGTTTCTTCAGTTAATTAGTTATTCCTTAACTAATTCTTCAATCTTTATCTTCAACACGCTTTTGTAACTAACTTCAAGTTAACCTGTCTTGTTTAGTCGCACACCTGTCTTGTCCAGTAGTAGTAGACTGTGTCTTCTACTTGTCTTGTGCAGTAGACTTCTTCAGATTACAACATAGAACTAATCTAGTCCTATCATCTAATCCTAACAAGACTATTACATTACTTTAAGCTCTTGTTTACAAAGCTTAGTCAACTTAGAAAACTATACAAAGAATCTATCTATTACATTTAAAATCATGAGCTCTATACAACAATTATTCGTAGCTCAATAACAATCTAACATATACGAATAACAAATATGAAGTAATAATACGATATCAATTATAAGTACTTGTCTTTTAGTAACACTTGTCTTATGAACTAGTACTTGTCTTGTGAACTCTACTGATCTGTATAAGACAACTTCAACTTAACTAGACTAGATCAGTCAACACTTAGAAAATATTCAAGTCTTCTTTTGGCTTATCAAAACTTCATCTTTTATCTTTTATTCATCATTTAGGACTTGTTCTAGGATTCATATCCCAACAATTTCCCCCTTTTTGATGAAGCCAAAACTACTTGAATCTTTTCATAATAGTAGACTAGTTAAGTAGTTATCTTGTTTTAAACATCAAAATAGTACCTTATCTTTTCATTCATTTCGAAACAAGATCAGTAGATATTACAAATACTTAATCAAAATAAAACTAAGTCTAAGTATCAGAGCAAAAACAAAAATTAATCTGATACAATACCTTCTTAAGAACTTGGAACACCAAAAGCATCTAGTAGCCTTTTGTGAATGATAGTCATGTGTTCTTCAGTCTCAATCTTCTCCTTCTCCAGTAGTTCTTCTTCAAACTTCTTAATGTGATTGTAATCGATCCTTTTTCCAGAACCTAACATAGGAGTAATCCACTTAGGAAAAATAGGAACAAGAATATTAAAACTTACCGCAGTTGCAATCCTCATGATCAAGTTCCATAGATTCCGATCTTGAGTTTCCATGAACTTGTCAAAAATTGCGTATAACTCTTCTTTGCTCTCTGGATCTCCAAACTTGCGAATAATCCAGTGATCCAACTCCCACTTCAGCTTGACTTTGAACCATGCATCTTTATGTTCATCATCAATGAAATTATCAATGTAGGCATCTTCAACTTGATCTGGATCAGTCTTCAACTTCAACAACATTTTGATATGCTTTCCTAACACTTTCTTGTTAGCATAATGAACTTCTTCCAGCTTCTGCTTCTTATGAAGAGCTTCAACCTCTTCATCACCAATATCAGCTAGAATATCTCCTAGTTCTTCTTTCTTCTTCTCTAGAACAAGCGTCCTCTTGACTTGTCTAGTCTGAGTTTCAACTTCAGGAGATGCAATACTTTTTCCTTTTAGTAATCTTTTCTTTTTCTATTCTTCAGCTTCTTCAAGATCTGCCTTCTTGACTAGCCTTCCTCTCTTAGGAATTTTAAGATCTTGTATAGCAGTTGCAGCTTCCTTCATTTCTGGTTCAGCACTTGACTTTTCTTCAACTCTACTTGTCTCTTCCCCCTTTTTGGCTTCATCACTTGCCTTAAGAGTGAATAGACTAGTGAATCGGGTCATTTCTTCTTTCAGTGCTTCCTTCATAGCTTCAGCCGCGAGCTCTATCTGTCTTTGATGTGTCTGGTCACGACTCATCTTGTCTAGTCGATCAACAGTAGACTCCAGCTTCTTTGAGTTAATTGCCAACTCATCTTTGAAATGAACAGCTGTCTGACGCAGTAGAGTATTTTGCTTAGTCAGCTCAGTGAGAATAGCTTGAGAACGCACCAACTGATCTTGTGCTTCTCGTCTTTGTTCATTAGCTATCTCAATCTTCACACGGTATAGCCTCTCCATCTTGCTGGATTCTTCAGCTAGCGATCTTGCAAATGAAATAGATCTTTTCTCAGAAAAATCAACTTGCTTCTGAAGAAAACGTTCAACTTCCGCATATAACTCAGCTCGGAAAGTTGAGTCCATTTTGTTGACCTCACCAACAATTAATTCTCTCGAGGAGTCAACAAGCGATTGATTTTGCTCAACTAGCACGTCCTTGACTTTTGAATTTAAGAATTCATCAACAGCAGAGTGAACAGCATCTCTCAAGTCCGACTTCAACTCTGTAAGATATCCTTCAGAGAAACCTTGAGTAGACGACTCAGCTTCAGTAACAACCTCTTCTTGAACTTTTTCAATAAGTTCATCTTCTGTAAACATTACAGCATCCATAAACTCATCATCTTCAACTCCAAAAACAAAAGAGTCCACATCATCAGAATTTTCAGACTCATCTTCTTCCAGCTTCAACAGTTACAGCTCTCAACTCTTCTTCCAGTAGATCAGTTTGAACACCAACATCAAACTTGACCTCTGAAGATAAAATATCATCAGATATGTTCAGCATTTTCTTCACCAATGCTGTCAATGCATGAGGCGAAAACAATTCAGAGTGGTCCTTGACTCCACTATTCTCCTTCTGTTCCATCTCCCAATCTTGAAAATTAGAGATACCTCCCATGCCTTGTATGACTTCAAACAGATCTTCTGTTGGGGATGTTTTCAACGCATACTAAGTGCATATCCTTAGAAGTTTTTCATAAGCTTCTGAAGATGTGTCAATCTCTATTGATGGTAGCATCTTCCTTAGATTGTTTGACATCTTCAAACGTAATCTCTTCTCTCGCAAACACATCGAGTAGTAGACGAGGGATTCGAATCTTATTTCAGAAGGGGTCTGAGCAGGTAAGGTCCCTGTCTCAGTTGTTGCAGTGGCAACTGGTGGGGTTTCTGAAATAGACGGGTTGGGGGGTTCAACATATTCTGTTGAGGTAATAGGAATTTGGATGGTGGTTTCTTGGGGCTTTAATGTGGCTTGGTTTGGTTCGACAGTTGTAGAAGTATCAACTGTATCGTATATAGTAGTGTGTGGGGTTATGTTGGCTCGAAGTGGTTGTACTGCCAACACTGATGAGGTTTTGGGTACAGGTTTGGCACGAGATCGGACTGATCTGGCCTTGGTTTTAATGGGGAGAGAGAGAGGAATTGACAAAGTTCGAGAAGAAGTACCAACCTTTTCTTCAGTCGACTTGTCTGGTGAAGGACTCGACTCGACTCTCACCAGTCGATACACTTGCAATTCTTCCTCTTCCGTCTCAGGCTCCTTGTCTGAGTGAGTTTCTTCTGAATCTCCTTCAGCCTCAATCATAGCCTCCTCTTCCACATACTGAACTAGTCTTCTACTAGTTCCAGCCTCAACTTCTTCAGAACCTTCACTTCCCGACTTGTCTTCTCCAGAACTAGACGAGGCAGCTTCAATCATGGCATCATCAGGATTGATCTGGACTTGTCTGGCGGCAGCCGATCTAGCAGCAGCTTGCTTAGCCAGAGCCTCCTTCTTCAAATAATGCTTTAGAGGATGGAATGGCTTGCCTTTACTCCAACTCGTCTTGTTGGGCAATAAGATGGGTAGAATGATGCTCAGCTTGTTTCCGAAACTTACATTTGCAGACACAACCCAGTTCACTGTACTGGTGTCAACTTGCACAAACTTCTTATAATACATCAATCTGTCCAAAAAGAGTTTAGTCCAGTTTCCTTCAGTGATTCCATCATGAATCACAGCCATAATTCTTGCTTTCTGGGGCGTCACAGAGTCAAAACTCCCAGTGGCTCCTAGCAACATTTTTGATGCGATATCAAGAAGAGTCTTGTACTTGTCAAGTAGCTCCTTCTTCTTGACCACAGGAACTTTTCCATCGCTTTTCAATTTCAGCTTTTTTCCACAGAAAATACTCAAATACCTCAACTCTCTGCCTTCAGCATATCTTTCGATATCTATCGATCCGGATGGCAATTTCAGTGATTCTGTCAGAAATTCACGAGTGATCTCCACTCGCCTTCTTCCAACAAAGGCTTCAATCGAGTCGCCTTGTCGAGTTGCAGTAGCATAAAATTCTAACACTTCTTCTTCTAGCACAACCTCAGGAAATGCCTCCAAATAGGGTCTCAAGCCGCATCTAAAGCATTTTATCAAAATTTCTTTGTTGTCTTCAGTGTGATTCCCTTTGAAAAACACCGATCCTTCTACATGCACTCTTCCTTCGGTGATGTACTTACCGAGATCAAACCTAGCTTGCATGTTAGTACGAGCATCAAATATCGAAACGATCGACATAGTAGATCAGTTATGAAAATCAAGAGATTTCGAAAGAGCTTGAGTGCTTGGGAAGTTATGAGAATCAAGAGATAAGAACTTGTGAGCAGTTATGAACGAGTAGACTGGGTTTTGTTAAACCTTGAGTTTGGAATCAATGGTTGAGATTAAAAGTTTTAATCCAATGGACACATATGAAAGTCTTTTGAAATTCAGTTTGGCGGAATCGAGAATATTACGTGATTTAGTATCGTAACATTTGAAATCCACCTCTTCTATTGGTAGGATAGAGGGGTGTATTCCTCTGACCTAGCACAGTAGAGTTTTAGCGCGAACTGGTTATATACACCTCATTAAATGGAGTGTATAAATCCAATTCTAGGTTTTTCAAAATTTTCATTACTCAAATTACATATATATCCTTAATGTGTCTTGTTTAAACACTTAGAGTATTTAAATCATAAAACCACTTATCTTGTTTGTTCGTGTCTATCCAGAACAGACGAGTAGACTGGCGTGCACAAGACGAGTTCCCCCTTCGACTGTGCTTGTCTACTTTGAACATCAAACGATTATTTGTACCTGTCTTATCTTGTGCGACAGATAGTCGAGTAGAATAATTAGAATGAATATCAATTAAGTCAATGATCGAGGTTCAAACAAGATGACTGTTACCAAACTAAAGAGTCAACATAAGGATCTTTAAGAAATCAAGGATTCCCCCTTAAATGTTTATTCCCTTAGTATTACCCTCAGCTTTACCAGCTTCCTCATCGGGTTGTTTGGTCAACTTGTCTGACCTTGTATACCTGTCTGTTGGGTGGGTAGACGAGTGCTCTGCTCTGTTGTGGTAACTTGTCTGTTTCTTCTTTCTTCTTAGGACTGTACCTGTCTGGTTAGTACATTTCTACATACTAGTAGGATCAAGATCAATTAGTCCCAGACTAATGCATAATTCACGAAATCTGGCCTCAGCTAATGGTTTTGTGAAAATATCAGCTCTTTGAAAATCAGTGTGAATCTTTTCCATGCGAATATCCTTCTTTTCTACATGATCACGTATAAAATGGTGTTTCACATCGACGTGCTTACAACGTGTGTGCAGAACAGGATTTTGTGTAATGGCAATTGCACTATTACTATCACAGAAAATAGGAACATTTGATTCACTGATATTATAATCTCTAAGCTGTTGAATAAGCCATAATAATTGACTACAACAACTACCAGCAGCCATGTACTCGGCTTCAGTAGTAGAGGTAGCAACACTTGTCTGCTTTTTCGAAAACCATGAAATGAGTTTTGCGCCTAAGAATTGACAAGAACCAGATGTAGATTTCCTATCTATTCTACAACCACCAAAATCAGAATCAGAGTAGCCACTTAGAGATAAATCATCATTTGAAGGATACCATATACCACGATTGATGGTCCCTTTCAAATATTTCAATATCCTTTTAGTGGTTTCCATATGACTCTCTTTTGGATTAGCTTGAAAACGAGCACATACATCAACAGAAAATGCAATATCAGGTCTACTAGCAGTCAAGTACAATAATGAACCAATAAGTCCACGATAATGAGTTTGATCAACACACTTACCATTCTCGTCTGGATCCATCCTGTAAGTAGGTTGCATAGGTACTCCAGAAGATTTACATGTCTTAATACCATACTTGTCTAGTAGATTACGAGTATACTTTGCTTGATTTATGAAAATCCCTTCTGGGGTCTGTTTTACTTGAAGTCCAAGAAAGTAATTCATTTCACCCATCATTGACATCTCAAATTTACTTTGCATGAGTGTTGAGAAACTTTCACTCAGCTTTTTGTTAGGTGATCCAAAAATGATGTCATCTACGTAAATTTGGACGAGTAAAATGTCTTTCCCTTCTTGTCTTCTGAACAAGGTTCTATCGACCTTGCCCTTAGTAAAACCATTTTCTAATAGAAATTGAGAAAGAGTATCGTACCATGCTCTTGGAGCTTGCTTTAGTCCATATAAGGCCTTCTTTAATTTGTATACCTGGTTACCTTTGACTTCGAAACCTGGGGGTTGTTCAACATACACTTCTTCCGCAAGAATACCGTTAAGAAATGCACTTTTAACATCCACTTGATATACAGTAAATTTCATGTAAGCAGCATATGCAAGGAACAATCGAATGGCTTCTAGTCTAGCAACAGGAGCATATGTTTCATCATAATCTATGCCTTCAGCTTGTGAATAGCCTTGGGCGACTAGTCTAGCCTTATTCCTAACGACTAAATCATTCTCATCTTTCTTATTCTTGAAAATCCATCGAGTGCCAACTACATTATGATGTTTAGGTCTATCAACAAGTTCCTAGACGTCATTTCGAACAAACTGATTCAACTCGTCTTGCATAGCGATGATCCAATTACTATCAGCTAAAGCCTCTTTAATGGTTTTAGGCTCGATAGATGAGAGGAAACAACACCAGCAAAACAAAGATGGACTAGGTTGTGCTTGTGACTCAAAGAGTTGTCGTCTAGTCTTTACACCAATAGTAGAGTCTCCAATGATGTTTTCAGTATCATGAGCAGATTTCCATGTTTTTCTAGTCTTCGTAAGCATAGTATCATCATCTAGATCAGTTATAGCATCATGCATGTCAACATCATTTATATTTTCAACAGATTTACCTGGAGTAGATGAGTCAACTAGAGCAGGCATGTCTACTGGTCTAGTAGACTTACCTTGAGCACTTACCTTCTCCTTGTCATCAGATTCGAGGGCTTTCATGAATGGATTGTATGCTTGAACGGATTCATATACCTCTGAATCTTTGTCAGATTCGATAGTTAGCTCAGTAACTTTCTCATTGATCTTGTTGGCAGACGAGTCCTGTTGAGATTCATCGAAAACCACATGTGGTGTTTCTTCCACACAAAGGGTTGAGTAGTTGAATACTCTAAATGCTTTGCTAGTCGAGGAGTATCCTAAGAATATCCCCTCGTCTGCTTTAGCATCAAATGCATTCAACTTGCTTTTCCCATTGTTATGGATAAAACACTTACAACCAAATATATGGAAATATGAAACTCTGGGTTTTCGACCTTTCCATACCTCATAGGGCGTCTTACCTAGTGCTTTATTGATAGCACTTCTATTTTGTGAGTGGCATGCAGTATTGATAGCTTCTGCCCAAAACTTCTGAGGCGTATTGTACTCTGTTAGCATGGTCCTGCAGGCCTCCTTAAGAGTTCTGTTCCTTCGCTCTGCTACTCCATTTTGTTGTGGTGTCCTGGCTGCACTAGTAAGGTGCTGGATGCCACGCTTAGAACAAAATTCTTTAATATAGCAGTTAATGAATTCAGTACCCTTGTCACTACGGATCTCAACCTGTAACTTCTTCAACAGATCAGGCAAAAGTGTTTGTGTATCACTCTTCTTGTGTAAGAAGACTACCCAAGTGAACTTAGAATAGTCATCTACCACAACAAGTGTGTACCTTCTACCGTTCAAAGTTGGAGGAGTTATTGGGCCATGTAGGTCCATATGCAGGAGTTCGAGAACTCTACTTGTTGAGAGGGATGGAATAGATTTAAAGGAACCTTTTACCTGTTTACCTTTTTGACAGGACGTGCATACATGTGACTTGTAGTAGACTTCATTGGGAATACCTTCCACAAGGTAGTCTCTGGCTATCTTATTAAGAACCTTAAAGTTTAGATGACAGAGGCGTCTATGCCAGAGCCAGCCAAGTTCTTTAGGATTCTTAGTAAGCAAACAGGTGTCCCTCGGACAACTGTTCCAGTTCACTATGTACACACTTCCTTGTCTTATGCCGACGAGTAGTACGGTATGAATCCTTTTGTCAATGATTTCACATTTGCGACTCTTGAACTGCACCTTGTATCCACGATCACAAAATTATGAAACAGAGAGTAAATTGTATTTCAAGCCTTCAACATATGAGACATCTTGGATCTCTATGTCTCCATTCCGAATGTAACCGAATCCTTTGGTAACAGCAGTGGAGCTATCACCAAATATTACTTTTGGTCCTTCTTGCTCATGGTAGCTTGATAAGAGAGCCTTGGTACCAGTCATGTGGTGCGAACATCCACTGTCTATGTACCAAGTTTCTCCTATTGAGCCACCCTTCTTGTATAGATCGAGTTGACCCTGCATTAGATGATATTTCATAATTTAGGTACCCTCCTTAATTTAGGTACCCTCCTTGTTTATTGGGGTCCTGGGGGGTTAGTCGAGTTCAATGGAATCCAAATGTACATTGGAGTCCTGAACAAGTTTGATCTTCTAAGCTTTCGACCATATTTGTTGCAAAATAAGACCTTGTTGTCCTTATCTGGCCTATCAGTCGAGTTCGGGTCTACTCTTTGGAGATAGCCTTTCGACTTGATCTCTACTTGAGCAGGCACTTGTCTATGATAGTCAGAGTAGGGTTTATATGCATTAGGTCCATACGGTTTATAGACATGTTTAGGTCTTTCTTCTCCTTCGATATCATATGACAAAGGTGGAGGATATAGAACAGCTTGTGTACGATATTTTGGACCTTCCTGTCTAGGTCTAGACGAGTAGAGTTGAGACTGCCTTATGAAAGGAGGTCTAGACTCTTGTCGTCTAGTCTGTACTTGTCTAGTACTCGTCTCCTCAGGATACCAATCCTCGTATCTGACCTGGTTGGGTCGTCTACGATTAGTGGTCCTTAGAAGATTAGTTCTAGGTTGAACAGGCTTGTTGTTACCATTCTTCTTACCTCCTTTGGTAATTGGAATGTTAACTCGAGCTTGTTTTGGTACAGTACCTTTAGATGGAGTATCAATATCGTATATCATTGGTTCTTTTCCTTTATCATTAGTCAAAGAGCTTGAGATGAAAATAGTAGGGTTCTTAGGAACTTGAGTAGATGAGCTTGATGTCTTAGCACCTATGCCTGTCTTGTCAGCAGGAGCCCTATACCTATCTGACAGTTCAAGGTTAACCTTTGAAGAGTTAACCAGGTCAGTAAGTTTAAGGTCTAGAGTGACAACCTCGGTTTCTAAGAACTTATTACGTTCTTCAAGCTTTTTGCACTTGCTTTTTAAAACATTGAATTCATGTTTCTCAGTAGCATGTGTCTTAAGTAGGTCTTGATACAACTTGTCTGTTAATGCACACTTGTCTTTGAGCTGACTCAACTCTTCTTGCAAGCGTTCATTTAGAACTGTTATATTAGGATCTACTTTAGACTGAGCTTCTTTAAGATCAATGATTTCTTGTCTTAAAATGATGTTTTCGTCACTGACTTCAATGATTGCCTTGTTGGCAAGTAGGAGGTCGTCTTCAACTGCACTAGTAGAGTGCTGAAGGCTACTCCCTACTTTGCTACTGGCAGTATCACTTTCATCAGATTCTGATTCATCACAAGATTGAAATGATGTAGCAGATGATACCTCTTGGTCGATTTTAGCCATGCAGCATAGACCATCTGTTGGTCCCTGAGACGAGTGTAAGATCAGCTGACTTGATGTCTGCTGATTGTGTGGAAAATAAACTAACTCTTCAAAGTAACTAGTCCGCTGATTTCACTAGGGGCCTAGGACTAGTTAGTCGACTGATTAATTACTTATCGGAGTTAAGTGCGGAATTGTAGTGTGCCCATAAATATTATACTCGTCTATTTAATAAATACAGTGTGTAAAACAGTTTATGCACAAATATGTATGAAAAGACTTGAAATGTAAAGTGCAGAAATGTAAATAACACATTGATTTATAGTGGTTCGGATATACGTTCCTACGTCCACTCTCACGTCCTAACGTGATGTTTAATCCCTTTAATTTCCACAAATTACAAGGGCCTTGTCCTTTATAGTCCCAAGGGTAGGACTTTGAGATCTGAGCCGTCCTAACAGCTACGGTCTCCACAAGTGATTGTAAGCACTTGCACTTCCCCCACAAGTGATTGTAAGCACTTGCACTTGAACTCCACAAGTGATTATAGAGCACTTGGACTCTTTACAGTGATAAACACTCAACTTGACTTCTAAGGTTTTATGGTAGAAGGTGGGTTTTGTGTATATGAACTAGGTGAGAATTTCCCTTACAATCTGTTTTAGCCTCATGCTAGGATTGGGAAATTCTCTCTAAGCTATGGATATATATGAGTGGTTGCACTGGCTTAGATGGTATGAGTTCACTCACTGGGGATGAGGTGATGCTTGTTGAATCTTCATGTATGATCTTCTTGAGCTCTTCTTATTTCTTGACTTTAAGCACTTTGCTCGACCTCTGCATCTCACACCTCTTCTCTCCAAATGATGTAAGAACTGAACTCATTTATATAGTGTTGAGTTTGAATGTTACCGTTGGATGATGGCACTCAAAACTCCACTAATTCGGGGATTGCCAATCTCTTGATTTGATATGATTGAATATTACCATTGTCATGTAATTTCAATCATATCTTTGACTTTCCTTTCTTGTGCGTATCTTGTCAATCCTTGACTTCAACTCTGATTGGCCTTCCTTTAATTGAGTAAGAAGACTTCTACTCTGCTGGTAAGAAGACTTCACTCTGCTGGTAAGAAGACTTCACTCTGCTGTCTTTACTCAGCTGACTTTACACAGCTGCTGTTTCTTCTCAGCTGCTGTCTTTACTCTGCTGTCTTTACTCAGCTGGCTTTACACAGCTGCTGTTTCTTCTCAGCTGCTGTCTTTACTCTGCTGTCTTTACTCAGCTGGCTTTACACAGCTGCTGTTTCTTCTCAGCTGCTGTCTTTACTCTGCTGGTCAGAAGACTTCTACTCTGCTGGTAAGAAGACTTCTACTCATCTTACTCTTACTCTTCTTATCCTATAAGATGAGTTTAACTCATCTTATCAGGAGACTTCTGGTCTTGGTCTTCTCTTCTCTTCTTGAGCATTGGCATGTCTACTCTTCTAACCAGAGTCCTATCTATTACAAGATGTATAATAAAGTTGTCTATACAATACAACTTATCCTATTACATGTTTGATTTGGTTTATCAAAACTAAACTAAGGATATTCATATCCCAACAATTTCCCCCTTTTTGATATAACCAAATCATCTAACACTAACTGAAGCAATAAAGAACAGACAGTGCTAGAGTCCATATAATAGTGCAGAAGAGTAAAGGAAAAAGGCTTTTGTATGAGGACAATGAGAAGTTGTCATCAGATGAGATAACTAGATGTTATCTCCAAAAGCTAAAAAGATGAGTTTTATTAATATTGCACTTTACAAGCACGGACTCACCTAATCAGCCATTACAAAGGTCTTCTTATCTACTCTTCAGCTGATATGTTGCAAATCAGACGACTTCCAATTAAGCTCTTCTTGTCTTCAGGTCTTCTAACAACTTGATCATCTTGATCTCCTCTTCTTGCTCATACGCGTGTAAATCCAGATAGGGCTAGAACTCAGCTGAGCTGAAGTTCCCCCTTAGTTGTTGACCTGTTCTTAACACACAATAATCCAAATACATGCAAGTATGATTTTTATGAAAACAAAAGTGCATGCAAAACAATTTTTCAAAAACGGATCTATTCAGGTGACCATTGAAAACAGTAAAACGTGTTTTTGATGGCTCAAACGATAGAATTTGGCCAAAAAGCATTACACGTCACTGCATAGCAGTGAGTTCGATTCAAAATATCAATTCCACTTTAAAAAGTGTACTCACACGCTAAAATCTGTAAACAACAAAAAAGTGCAGATTTTCGAAAATCAAAAATCAAAGCAATGGTCTTTTGAACACACGGCTCTGATACCACTTGTTGGTCCCTGAGACGAGTGTAAGATCAGCTGACTTGATGTCTGCTGATTGTGTGGAAAATAAACTAACTCTTCAAAGTAACTAGTCCGCTGATTTCACTAGGGGCCTAGGACTAGTTAGTCGACTGATTAATTACTTATCGGAGTTAAGTGCGGAATTGTAGTGTGCCCATAAATATTATACTCGTCTATTTAATAAATACAGTGTGTAAAACAGTTTATGCACAAATATGTATGAAAAGACTTGAAATGTAAAGTGCAGAAATGTAAATAACACATTGATTTATAGTGGTTCGGATATACGTTCCTACGTCCACTCTCACGTCCTAACGTGATGTTTAATCCCTTTAATTTCCACAAATTACAAGGGCCTTGTCCTTTATAGTCCCAAGGGTAGGACTTTGAGATCTGAGCCGTCCTAACAGCTACGGTCTCCACAAGTGATTGTAAGCACTTGCACTTCCCCCACAAGTGATTGTAAGCACTTGCACTTGAACTCCACAAGTGATTATAGAGCACTTGGACTCTTTACAGTGATAAACACTCAACTTGACTTCTAAGGTTTTATGGTAGAAGGTGGGTTTTGTGTATATGAACTAGGTGAGAATTTCCCTTACAATCTGTTTTAGCCTCATGCTAGGATTGGGAAATTCTCTCTAAGCTATGGATATATATGAGTGGTTGCACTGGCTTAGATGGTATGAGTTCACTCACTGGGGATGAGGTGATGCTTGTTGAATCTTCATGTATGATCTTCTTGAGCTCTTCTTATTTCTTGACTTTAAGCACTTTGCTCGACCTCTGCATCTCACACCTCTTCTCTCCAAATGATGTAAGAACTGAACTCATTTATATAGTGTTGAGTTTGAATGTTACCGTTGGATGATGGCACTCAAAACTCCACTAATTCGGGGATTGCCAATCTCTTGATTTGATATGATTGAATATTACCATTGTCATGTAATTTCAATCATATCTTTGACTTTCCTTTCTTGTGCGTATCTTGTCAATCCTTGACTTCAACTCTGATTGGCCTTCCTTTAATTGAGTAAGAAGACTTCTACTCTGCTGGTAAGAAGACTTCACTCTGCTGGTAAGAAGACTTCACTCTGCTGTCTTTACTCAGCTGACTTTACACAGCTGCTGTTTCTTCTCAGCTGCTGTCTTTACTCTGCTGTCTTTACTCAGCTGGCTTTACACAGCTGCTGTTTCTTCTCAGCTGCTGTCTTTACTCTGCTGTCTTTACTCAGCTGGCTTTACACAGCTGCTGTTTCTTCTCAGCTGCTGTCTTTACTCTGCTGGTCAGAAGACTTCTACTCTGCTGGTAAGAAGACTTCTACTCATCTTACTCTTACTCTTCTTATCCTATAAGATGAGTTTAACTCATCTTATCAGGAGACTTCTGGTCTTGGTCTTCTCTTCTCTTCTTGAGCATTGGCATGTCTACTCTTCTAACCAGAGTCCTATCTATTACAAGATGTATAATAAAGTTGTCTATACAATACAACTTATCCTATTACATGTTTGATTTGGTTTATCAAAACTAAACTAAGGATATTCATATCCCAACACCATCATCTACAATGAAAGCTTCATCGTGATCTGGTTCAGACGGGTAGCTAGATGAGGATGATGGCAACTCGTCTGAGTCAGAATCAGAGTCATCATTGGCCATCATTGCCTTCTTGCCACGGTTGTATCTTGTCTCCCTTCGTGCTTTGCGTTCTTCTCGATCATCAGTACTCAGGTCTGGACATTCATATATGTAGTGACCTGGCTTTTCACAGTTATAGCACAAGAGATCATTAGTAGCCTTTTTAATAGGAGAGTTATTCCTTTGTTTATCACGTCTATCAGAACGAGCAATCTTCCTACCATCAGACTCTCTATCTTGTTTGTTACCTTTCGAGACTTCGTCTCTCCTTTCGGACGAGTTTCGGTCTCGTCTGGTCTCAGACGAGTTCTTAGAAGAAGACCCTCTATTCTCTCTATAGAACTTCTTATATCTTCCAAAACGTTTATTCAGCCTATCAAACTTTCTAACCATGAGGCTTACCTGATCCTTCAGACTAAGATCATTATCTAACTCGTCTTTCACAGAAGTAGACCTAGTCTTAGACTTCGACCTGTCTACCTTAAACGAACTAGCCTTAAAAGCAACGTTCTTAGATACAGCATGTTCTCTGTCACTACTTGCTATGGGTTCATCTTCGTCTAAATCAAACTCATGAGCCTTTAGAGTTTGAAACATGGTCTCTGCTGTCCACACGTCTATATCTTGGGTATTCTTAACAAGCATTTTTACCATTTTCCATCGACTATCAAGGCTTTTGAGAATCCTAAGATTGATTTCACGTGGAGTATAAGATTTACCAAGGACTTCCAAGTCATTCATGATTTTGGTAAAACGAGTATCCAACTGGTCTATTGTTTCGCCAGCTTTCATATGAAATGATTCGAATCTTTGGACTGCTGTAGAAAGCTTGCTTTCTTTGATTAGGGATGTCCCTTCACAAATGATAGCTAAGCGATCCCACATTTCTTTGGCAGTTTTACATTTTAACACTTTTCCCAGATACTCATTAGGAAGAGTGTGTAAGATGTAATTCTTAGCCAAGCTATCCAAATTATTCTGTCTCATTTCTTCTGAGGTTAGTTCTGACCTTGGTTTCTTGACGAGTGTGCCCACGGGTTGATTTATATCGAGGGCAGCAGTATTGGGGACCATGGTCACAATTGGACCTTCAGTGATGACGGAGATCATTAAGTCGTGAGTGGAACTGAAGATGGCTTCCATCCTTAGTTTCCAATAGTCATAGTCTTGAACCTGGAACTTAGGTAACTTGTTAGCGCTGATTTCAAGAGACATGATTTAAACGAGTAGATTAGTGCTAATCAGTTTTATGATCAAGAAGTATATGAGTCAAGAACAGGGAACAAGAAACAGATATGATCTTGGACTGAGATTTTCAACCAAGTCTTGAGTTGGTTATCAAGAAACAGCAGTTCGTAAACTACTGCTCTGATACCACTTGTAGGTCCCTAAGTTGAGTTAATATCGAGGGAAGCTAAAGAAAATGTCTAGAGGGGGGTGAATAGACTTTTCTAAAATCTTTCGATATATCAGAATTACAATGTGCGGAATACGAAATTAACAATGAGCCCAATTAAAGTTTATACTCAACTTATTTCGATAACTCTGTTTCAGTGTTTACTCAACTAGTCTTGTCCAGTTATGTATGTTTAACAAGTAAACAGTTAATCAATTAAACAACAAACAAAACAGTAAAGTAAATCAAACACGAGATTTATAGTGGTTCGACAACTTGTCTACATCCACTCTCACAAACCCAGTTGTGAAATTCTTATTAACTCTTCCAATCGAGTAAGACACATGCAACGGAGAGAAATGAGTTCAATGTTTTAAAAAGCAAATACAAAAAGATTGAAGAACGTAATAAGTTCTTAGAGACCGAGGTTGTCACACTAGATCTCAAGCTTACTGACCTGGTTAACTCTTCTAAGATTAACCTTGAATTGTCAGATAGGTATAGAGATCCAGCTGACAAGACGGGTATAGGTGCTGAGTCATCTAGCTCGACTACTCGAGTCAATAAGAACCCTACTACTACTAACTCAAGACTTTTGCCAAATGATAAAGGAAAAGGACCTATGATATACGATATTGGAACTCCATCTAAAGGTACTATACCTAAACAGACTCGAGTTAACATTCCGATTACCAAGGGAGGTAAAAAGAATGCTAACAACAAGCCTGTTCCATCTAGAACTAATCTTCAAAAGACCACTAATCGTGGACGACCCAACCAGGTCAGATACGAGGATTGGTATCCTGAGGAGACGAGTACTAGACAGGTACAGACTAGACGACAAGAGTCTAGACCTCCTTTCATAAGGCAGTCTCAACTCTACTCGTCTAGACCTAGACAGGTTGCTCCAAAATATCGTACACAAGCTGTCCTATATCCTCCACCTTTGTCATATGATATCATTAGTGAGGAAAGACCCAAACGCGTCTATAAACCGTATGGACCTAATGCTTACAAGCCCTACTCTGACTATCATAGACCAGTGCCTGCTCAAGTAGAGATTAAGTCGAAAGGCTGTCTCCAAACAGTAGACCCAAACTCGACTGATAGACCAGTTAAGGACAACAAGGTCTTATTTTGTAACAAATATGGGCGAAAACTTAAGAGATCGAACTTGTTCAAGACTCCAATGTATATTTGGATTCCTTTGAACTCGACTAACCCCCCAGGACCCCAATAAACGAGTGGGTACCTAAATTATTGAATATCTTCATTGCAGGGTCGACTTGACTTGTATAAGAAGGGTGGCTCAGTAGGAGAAACTTGGTATATTGACAGTGGTTGCTCGCACCACATGACTGGTACCAAGGCTCTCTTATCAAGCTACCATGAGCAAGAAGGACCAAAAGTGATATTTGGTGATAGTTCCACTGCTGTCACTAAAGGATTTGGATACATTCGGAATGGAGACGTAGAGATACAAGTTGTCTCATATGTTGAAGGTTTGAAATACAATTTACTCTCTGTTTCACAGTTTTGTGATCGTGGATACAAGGTGCAGTTCAAAAGCCGCAAATGTCAGATCATTGACAAAAGGACACACACAGTCCTACTAGTCGGCGTAAGACAAGGTAGTGTGTATATAGTGAATTGGAACAGTTGTCCGAGGGACACTTGTCTACTTACTAAGAATCCTAAAGAACTTGGTTGGCTCTGGCACAGACGCCTTTGTCATCTAAACTTTAAGGTTCTTAATAAGATAGCAAGAGACTACCTTGTGGAAGGTATTCCCAATGAAGTCTACTACAAGTCACATGTATGCACGGCCTGTCAACAGGGTAAACAGGTTAAAGGTTCTTTTAAGTCAATTCCTACTCTCTCAACTAGTAGAGTCCTAGAACTCTTACACATGGATCTACATGGTCCAATAACTCCTCCAACCTTGAATGGTAGAAGGTACACACTTGTTGTTGTAGACGACTATTCTAAGTTTACTTGGGTAGTCTTTCTACACAAGAAGAGTGATACACAAACACTTCTGCCTGATCTGTTGAAGAAGTTACAAGTTGAGAAGAACCAGTCCATTGTCAAAATTTGTAGTGACAAGGGAACTGAGTTCATTAATTGCTATATCAAAGATTTCTGTTCTAAACGTGGTATCCAGCATCTTACTAGTGCAGCCAGGACACCACAACAGAACGGTGTAGTAGAAAGAAGGAATCGAACTTTAAAAGAAGCCTGTAGAACCATGCTAGCTGAGTTCAACACACCTCAAAAGTTTTGGGCTGAAGCTATCAATACTGCATGCCACTCACAGAACAGAAGCGCGATCAACAAAGCTCTAGGCAAGACACCTTATGAGGTTTGGAAAGGTAGAAAACCCCGTATTTCATATTTCCATATATTTGGCTGTAAGTGTTTCATCCATAACAACGGAAAGAGCAAGTTGAATGCTTTCGATGTCAAAGCAGACGAGGGAATATTCTTAGGATACTCCTCGACTAGCAAGGCATTTAGGGTATTCAACTACTCAACTCTTTGTGTGGAAGAAACACCACATGTGGTTTTCGATGAATCTCTACAGGACGCGTCTGCCGACAAGATCAGTGAGAAAGTGACTGATCTATCGATCGAATCTGACAAAGAATCAGAGGTATATGAATCCGTTCAAGCCTACAATCCATTCATGAAAGCTCTCGACTCTGATGATAAAGTGAAAGTAAGTGCTCAAGGTAAGTCTTCTAGACCAGTTGACATGCCTGCTCTAGTTGACTCTACTACTCCTGGTAAATCTATTGATGATACAAATGATACTGACATGCATGATGATGTACATGATATAGATGATGATAGTATTCCTGTTAAATCTAGAAAAACATGGAAATCTGCGCATGATACTGAATATATCATTGGTGACTCTACTATTGGTGTGAAGACTAGACGACAACTCTTTGAGTCGCAAGAACAGCCTAGTCCTACTATGTTTTGCTGGTGTTGTTTCCTCTCATCTATCGAGCCTACCACTGTTAAAGAGGCATTGGCTGATAGTAATTGGATCATCGCTATGCAAGACGAGTTGAACCAGTTTGTTCGAAACGACGTCTGGGAACTTGTCGATAGGCCTAAACATCATAATGTAGTTGGCACACGATGGATTTTCAAGAACAAGAAAGATGAGAATGATGTAGTCGTTAGGAATAAGGCTAGACTAGTAGCCCAAGGCTATTCACAAGCTGAAGGCATAGACTATGATGAAACGTATGCGCCTGTTGCTAGACTAGAAGCCATTCGATTGTTCCTTGCATATGCTGCCCACATGAAATTTACTGTATATCAAATGGATGTTAAAAGTGCATTTCTTAACGGTATTCTTGCGGAAGAAGTGTATGTTGAACAACCTCCAGGTTTCGAAGTCAAAGGCAACCAGGTATACAGATTGAAGAAAGCCTTATATGGACTAAAGCAAGCTCCAAGAGCATGGTATGACACTCTCTCTCTCTTTCTGTTAGAAAATGGTTTTACTAAAGGCAAGGTCGATAGAACCTTGTTCAGAAGACAAGAAGGGAAAGACATTTTACTCGTCCAAATTTACGTAGATGACATCATTTTCGGGTCACCTAATAAAAAGCTGAGTGAAAGTTTCTCAACACTCATGCAAAGTAAATTTGAAATGTCCATGATGGGTGAAATGAATTACTTTCTTGGTCTTCAAGTAAAACAGACCCCAGAAGGGATTTTCATAAATCAAGCAAAGTATACTAGAAACCTTCTAGACAAGTATGGCATTAAGACTTGCAAGTCTACTGGCGTACCTATGCTACCTACATACAGAATGGACCCAGACGGACAAGGTAAGTGTGCTGATCAAACATATTATCGTGGTCTAATTGGTTCATTACTGTACTTGACTGCTAGTAGACCTGATATTGCATTCTCTGTTGGCGTATGTGCTCGTTTTCAAGCTAATCCAAAAGAGAGTCATATGGAAACCACTAAAAGGATATTGAAATATTTGAAAGGAACCATCAATCGTGGTATATGGTATCCTTCAAATGATGATTTATCTCTAAGTGGCTACTCAGATTCTGATTTTGGTGGCTGTAGAATAGATAGGAAATCTACATCTGGTTCTTGTCAATTCTTAGGCACAAAACTCATTTCATGGTTTTCGAAAAAGCAGACTAGTGTTGCTACCTCTACTACCGAAGCCGAATACATGGCTGCTGGTAGCTGTTGTAGTCAACTACTCTGGCTTATACAACAGCTTAGAGATTACAACATATATGAATCGAATGTTCCTATATTCTGTGATAGTAACAGTGCAATTGCCATTACACAAAATCCTGTATTGCACACACGTTGTAAACATGTTGATGTGAAGCATCATTTCATACGTGATCATGTAGAAAAGAAGGATATTCGCATGGAAAAGATTCATACTGATTTTCAAAGAGCTGATATTTTCACAAAACCATTAGCTGAAGCTCGATTTCGTGAGTTATGCATTAGTCTAGGGCTAATTGATTTAGACCCTACTTGCCTATAGCTATGTACTAACCAGACAGGTACATCAAGAAAAGGAGACAAGATCCAAGACCAGAGCACTCTACTACTCACGCAACAGACAGGTATACAAGGCTAGACTAGATGACCAGACAACCCGATGAGGAAGCTGGTAAAGCTGAGGGTAATACTAAGGGAATAAACAATTAAGGGGGAATCTTTGATTTCTTAAATATCCTTATGTTGACTCTTATGTTTGTCAAAAGTCATCTTGTTCGAAACCTTGATCATATTTATATTACTCTACTTGTACCTACGAGAATATGTCGCATATGATAAAGATAGGTACATGAAGTTGTTCGATGTTCAAAATAGACAAGCACAGGCGAAGGGGGAACTCGTCTTGTGTGCTTAAGACTACTCAACTAGTGAAGATTAAGTCTACTCGTCTGTTCTGGATGGACTCGAACAGACAAGCTAAATGTTTCTACTGATTGAAATATGCTAAGTGTTTAATCACATAGAATTAAGGATGTTATGGTAATTCGATAATGTAAATTAAAAATTTCTAAAATTGGATGAATACACTCCCATTTAAAGAGGTGTATACACCCAGTTCACGCCATACTTTTCTACGCTATGTCAGATGAGTACACTCCTCTGTCCTAACCAATAAGAAAGGCGGATTCCAAAATTTACAATATCAAATCACGTAATATTCTCGATTCCGTAAACAGAATTTCAAAAGCCCCAACCGTTGGATCAATTTGTTCTATCTTGGCCGTTGAGTTGCAAAATCAGTTCTAACAAAACCTAATTTCTTCACTCAACTCGCCCCACGTTTTCACAACTGTTCTATTCTCCAACTCAATTTCTTGCTAAATCAAATCTCCCCAGTTCTCACTCTATTCTCTGATAATGTCGATTGTTTCTCTTTTCGATATTAGAAATAACATGCAAGCAAGGTTTGATCTAGGTAGGTACACTACTGAGGGCAAGGTGCATGTGGAGCCGTCATTGTTCTTCAAAGGGCTACACACTGCAGACAACAAAGAAATCCTCGCGAAATGTATTCAATGTGGTTTAAGACCATATCTAGAGGCTTTTCCTCAAGTCGTCTTGGAGGAAGAGGTGTTGCTGTTCTATGCCAACGCCACAAGACGAGGTGATACGATTGAATCATTTATTGGAACGAGCCGAGTTGAAATCAATAGTGAGGTGTTATTCAGGCATTTGAGGTTGCCCACTGGAACGATTGATGTTGAGAACTATGCCATTGGACAAGAGATGAGATACTTGAGCATCTTTTGTGGTAGAAGGATGCAGCTCAAACCAGATGGCAAGGCCCCTGCCGTCAAGAAGTCAGAACTTCTGGAGATATATCGCACGTTATTGGACATAGCTAGCAAAATGCTTCTATGTGCCACTGGTTCTTATGATTCGGTCACTCAAGTGAAGACTAGGGTGATGGCAGCGATTTATGACGGAATTACGGAGGGCAATTGGTTCAAATTGATAGCTGATCGGATGATGTATTTTGAGAGAAGTGTTAGGGTCAACTCTGACACAGCTAACTGGGTGGTATCTAATACTGTTGGTTATGGCAACAAACTTAGTATTCTCCTACCAATGTTATTGCCAAACAAAGCTGATTGGAGTAAAGGAAAGCCCTTTCACCCATTAAAATTCTATCTGAAGAAAGAGGCTCTAAGAAAGCAAGTTGCTGCAAGGCCATCCGCCCCAAGGCATGTTCAGATTGATGATTCAGCAGCTCTGCCATATGCTGACTCATCTAGCTCTTCGGAAGACAGGTCCGATAATGAAGAATCGGAGGACATTGAGAAAGCTGAATCCAGTGAAGCTGACTCAGAGAAGACTCAGTCGGAAGAGGAGTCGGAACAAGGCAAGGAGCCGAGTGCTCAAGCGCCAGAAGTATATACTCTCGTGAGAGTTGGTTCTCCTACTCAACTAGACGAGTTGAGTTCTCAGGTTGGTACCTCTTCTCAATCTTTGTCAATTCCTTCTTCTCTCCCTACCATTCGAACCAAGGCTAGATCACATCGATCTAGGCCACGACCTGTACCCTCAACCTCTCAGATACTGGCGGCATTACCGCTTAGAGCCAGTATTCCCGAAAATACTCCCATAAAAGATACAACTGATACTCCTACAGTTGTCACACCAAACCAAGCCACATTAGAGCTCCCAGAAACCACACTCCAAAATCCTTTCTTACCTCCAACAGAATATGTTGAACCCATCAAGCCATCTACTTCAGACAACACACCAGTTGCCACTGCAACAGCTGAGTTAGAGACCCCATCTACTCAGACCCCGTCTGTTGTTAGATTTGAATCCTTAGTTTACTATCCGATGTGCCCAAGGGAGAAGAGAGTGCGTGCTAAAATTACACGGAATTTGAAGAAGCAGCTCTCGACTCTCGACATCGACACTTCTTCAGAGCAGTTTGAGAAGCTCGTCAGGGTATGTACATGGTTTTCTTTGAAAAAGTCGTCTACAGATGTTCTTTTCGAAGTCATTCAGGGCATGGGCGGAATCTCCAACTTCATGGATTGGGAGATGGAACAGAAGGAGAACAGCGGTGTCAAAGATCACTCCGAATTATTTCCGCGCAAGGCTTTAGTTGAACTTGTCAAGCGTCTTCTGAATATTCCTGATGGTATACTAATAGAAGAGTTCTCATTGGACGTTGGAACCTAGACTGATCTGGTGGAAGACGTGTTAAAGCCAGAAGTTGCTGAGGTCGCTGTCCAGACTTCTGAACCAATCTTGGAGATAGAAGCTGGTTCTAATGAAGACGAAGCTGAAAATTCAGAAGAAGCTAACTCTTTCAATTTTGGAAAGGAAG
Source organism: Galeopsis tetrahit (assembly GCA_963675135.1). Taxonomy (NCBI): domain Eukaryota; kingdom Viridiplantae; phylum Streptophyta; class Magnoliopsida; order Lamiales; family Lamiaceae; genus Galeopsis; species Galeopsis tetrahit. Next base: position 41,975,284 of record OY776122.1, read on the forward strand.
ATGATGAATTCATGGATGCTGAAATGTTTGATGAAGCTGAGTTGGTTGAAAAAGTGCAAGAAGATAATGCTGCTGAGACTCAGTCATCGTTTCAAACATTTCCTGAAGGATTTTTAGAAGGATTAAAGACGGATTTGAAGGAAGTTGTTCAATCGTCTATTGAAAACTTCTTAGAGTCAAAGCTGAAAGACACTCTTGTGGAACAAAATCAATCACTTGTTGACAGCTCAAGAGCACTCATTGTTGGTGAAGTCAACAAAATGGACTCGTCTTTTCGAGAAGAGATGTATACTGAGATTGAACAGTTCTTGAAGAGACAGGTTGATTTTTCAGAAAAGAGGTCGATTGAGTTTGCTAGATCTTTAGCTGAAGAGTCTAGTAAGATAGAGAGACTCTACAGAGTAAAGATTGAGATTGCTGATGAACAGAGACGAGAAGCACAAGATCAGTTGGTGCGTTCTCAAGGTATTCTTACTGAGCTTACTGAACAGAATACACTCCTTCGACAGACAGCTACTCATTTCAAAGATGAACTGATCTCAAGTTCAAGGAAGCTAGAACTAACTACTGATCGTCTAGACAAGATGAGTCATGAGAAGATGCATCAGAGGCAGATTGAGTTAGCTGCTGAAGCGATGAAGGATGCTATTAAAGAAGAAATGACTCGATTTACTTCTCTATTCTCTCTCAAGGCATCTGATGAAGCCAAAAAGGGGGAAGAGACGAGTAAAGTTGAGAAGGTTGCTGAACTTGAAGACAAGTCTACTGAACCAGAAATGAAAGCTGCTGCATCTGCTATAGAAGAGCTTAGAAGGCCTAAGAGAGGCAAGCTAGTCAAGAAAGATGAACTTGAAGAAGCTAGAGCAGCTGAGTTGAAAAAGATGGAGAAAGGCAAAGGTGTTGCATCTTCAGAAGAGAAGGTTCAAACTAGACGAGTAAAACGGAAGTTAGCTATTGAAGAAGAGTCTACTGCAATTGTTGAGAAGAAACAAAAGATTGCTGATTCTAAAGATGAAACTCATTATGCAAGCAAAAAGAAGATTAAGAAGCATATTGAGGGATTACAGAAGCTGAAAACTGATGAAGATCTAAGTGAAGACAAGTTCATTGACTACTTCATAGACCAAGAGCATCGAGCTGATTGGATGAAAGTAAAGGAGCAATAGGAACTTGATCACTGGATTATACGCAAATATGGTGATGCTGATAACTCTGATGAGTTATACTCTCTTTTTGATAAGTTTATGGAAGGACAACATAAGTTGCTTTGGAACTTAGTCATGAGAATTTCTGCTGGAGCGAACTTTAACATTCTAGTTCCTGAATTTCCTGAATGGAAATGTCCGATGACTAAATCTGGAAAAAGAGTTGATATGAATCAAATCAAGAAGTTTGAAGAAGAATTACTTGAGAAAGAGAAGATTGATGATGAAGATCACATCAGAGTAATTCACAGAAGACTCCTTGATGCATTTTGTGTTCCGAATCTTGAAGGAGGTACACTTTCAGATTAGTTTGTTTTGATCTGTTACTTAGTTGTTTTTTATTTTGATTAAGTATGTGTAATATCTACTGATTCGTATTTGAATGAATGAAAAATTAAGTACTATTTGGTGTTAAGACAAGATAACTACTTAACTAGTCTACTATTAAGAAAAGATTCAAGTAGTTTTGGCTTCATCAAAAAGGGGGAAATTGTTGGGATATGAATCCTAGAACAAGTCCTAAATGATGAAAAGATAAGATGAAGTTTTGATAAGCCAAAAATAGTTTGAATATTTTCTAAGTGTTGACAGATCTAGTCTAGTTGAGTTGAAGTCATCTTGTACAAGATCAGTAGAGTTCACATGTAAAAGAAAAGTATTGTTTTATGTTTGAAAGATAAGTACGATTTATAAGTATTTTATATTGATTATTTAGATTGTTACTGAGCTATATGAAACTTTGTATAGAAGCTCATTGTTTGTTATGTAATAGATAGATTCATTGTATAGTTTATAAGTTGACTAAGCTTTATAATACAGAAAAGTTTAAAGTAATGTAATAGTCTTGTTAAGATTAGTTAATAGGACTAGATTAGTTCTATTTAAGTCTACTACTGAAGACTGCGCAAAGGCAAGACAAGAAGAGTAAATAGAAGACTCAGAATTTGTCTAAGTGTTGAAACAAGACAGGTGGACTACAAGACAGGTGCGCAACAAGCCTCAACAAGACAAGTCAATATGAAGTTAGTTACAAATACGCGTGAAAGAAAAGGATAAAGAAGTTAGTTATGGAATAACTAATTCATAACAAGAAACGCGTGGATGGATAAGAAGATTCAGTTGAAGTTAGTTTTCAAGAAAAGTTGGTTACAACTACCTAAGTTCTTGAAGATGAAGTCTATAAATATCTCAAGGTATTTATTGGTTGAAGACTACTGAAATACTGATTACTGAAGCGTTATTGAAGCATTCAAGAAGCAAACACTCTCAAGCGTTTATTGAAGTTCAGAAAGCAAGTCTACGCAAGACAAGTGAAGAAATCAGAAGACTGCTACTGAATAAGTTTTCTTTTTAGTTTTTGTTATCAAGTTGCTAGATACTTGTAAATCTCTAGTAAGATCGAAGAAACACTTGGTAGTGTTGTTGAGAAGATCTAAGTCTTCTTCTTAGGACTTAAAATCACAGGAATTTACACTTTGTACTCGATTGGAAGAGTTTAGTGGAAACATCACAACTGGGTTTGTGAGAGTGGACGTAGACAAGTTGTCGAACCACTATAAATTGTTTGTGTTGTTTACTTTACTGTTTTGTTTTGTCTAATTGGTTAACTGTTGAATTGTTTAAACATAACTGAACTGAACGAGCTAAGTTGAGTATTCACAAGAACAAAGTTTTCGAATTAAGTTGAGTATAAACTACTTGGGCTCATTGTTAATTTCGTATTCCACATATTGTACTTTGATATTTCGAAAGAATTTTGAAAAGTCTATTCACCCCCCTCTAGACGTTTTCACTAGCTTACTCGTTATTAACTCAACTTGGGACCAACAATTACTGTGGGTATTCTCTTAAAAAATGGGCAATTAATAAGGGTGGAACTTAAAAAGCTCGCATTCTTACTACTCAAGGAAAGATTGATGCTTCTTTGAATAAAAAGGCTTGAGAAGAATCTTAAAAATATGTATTCACAGGAAGAGTGGTATTGGAAGCAACGTGCTAGAATTTCGTAGCTTAAGAAAGGTGATCGTAACACAAAGTTTTTTCACAACCGAGCTATGCGAAGAAAGATTATCAACTATATTCGAGAGATTCTTTTGGAAGATGGTACACGAGTTGTCTCAGAATAGGATATTCAAAGGACTTTTATGCGTTACTTTCATAATATTTTCAAACTCAAAATTCAAGTCTGTAGGATATTGAGGCTGCAACACAGGACATTCCTCTCATGATAACGAGTGAATCTGCCCAATTTCTTGATGCCCCTTTTACTAGGGAAGAGGTCAATAAAGCGGTTAGGGATCTTAATCCTTGAAAGGCACCTGGCCCGGATGGTTTCCCAGCATCTTTTTACCAATTAAATTGGAATACTATTGGAGAAGAGATCTCGAAACACATTTTGAAGGTTCAATTATGATCAACCATTGACAACATGGAATAAAATAATCACTGCTTTGATCCCAAAAGTTCAATCCAAGGTTGGTTTCTCAATTTCGACCTATCAGTTTATGTAATGTTAGTTACCACATTTTAGCCAGGGTTATCACTAACAAGCTCGAGACTATCATGAATGATATCATCGACCCTTTTCAGAGTGCGTTCATTCCAGGGAGGCTTATATCTAATAATATCTTGGTAGCTTTTGTAGGTATGCATTGGCTTCGTTTATCTAAAAGCCAAGAGGGTTATGTTGCTTTAAAAGTAGACATGAATGGTGTTATTGCTTACCTAGTATAGATTTTTAGTTTCTGCTTGGTGTTTTCGTTGCGCCTTGTGCGGCTTTTTTTTTTCCGTTTTGGGACTCTGTTGTGGTTGTGGGACTCTTTAATGGTGGTGAGACTCTTTAGAGATAGACTCGAGAGTCTTGGGAACTGTTACTTGGGATCTGATACGTGGTGGAACTTTGTCTTTCTATTGTGTTTCCTATTCTTGACATGAGAACACCTTAGTGTGGGGTTGTCTCGATTAAAGGTTTGAGACCTGGGCTTTTATGAAGGCAAAGGGAACACTCGTTTTTCCTCTTCTCACGATTGGAGGGGACAACAATTCCGTCCCCATTGGTTTGAAGATCAAGATTTGAAACGTGAAATTTTTATTTTATTATGTTATGATCTTGTAAAACCTTCCTAAAAAAAATTAAAATTAATAGGCACGTGAAAGCGAGAAGCAAATGGATCGAACCACCAAAACTCTTTGAAGGACGAACTATGACAAAAAAATAGGCAAGAAACACTTGTAATTTTGTTGGAAGTAGTTGATTCGTGCATAAATCAGATTGATCGAAAGGGAAAACAATCAATGTGTTGCCCATGGGCTCTCCGGATAGAGAGGAAAGTAGAAGAAAGAAGATGTGGCATGACACTATAGAGAAAATTAGAGTGTAGGTGAATGTGACTAACACCATTTGAATGAAAACAATCATGGAGATAGCTTGATCGACCATGAGAGGGAACGAGGAGACTTACTCGCTCAAGAAGAAGAAGAGAGGGGATGGGTGGGGCAGCGGGGGATACTAGCTCGTCGATGGCAGCCAGCTAGGAGAATGAACGAGAGAAATTAACACGTTCGAAGAAGAAGATGAAAAGAGGGGGACGAGGGATACTAGCTCGTCGGTGGCAGCTAAAAGCGACCGGGAGAATGAACGAGAGAAATTAGCTCGTTCGAAAAGAATAATTAAAACGGCGACGAGAAATACCAGCTCATCGAAGACGCCGAAAAATAGAGAAGAAGGGGAAAGGGTATGTTGGGAATAAAATGATTTTGATTAAGATACCAAAACCCCTGAATGATGATGTTCAGATTAGTTGAGATAAGCTCAAGTCCAGTTCAGGCAAGGTGTCTCAGTTCACTTGAATGTATAGATTGCTTAAGAGAAAAATCTCATAAATGTTGTGAGATTTTAGTGTTCAGGATAGTTGTCCAAAGCTGAAATGTTAGGCAGCTTAATAAGTCTTTAGGACAAAGTTGTTGAGTCTCCAAGACAGACTGACCAAGTGGACAACCTAGCTGAAGAGACCAAGAGCAGTAAAGCAATGCTCATAAATGCAAATGATCAAGTCAGTTGAAGTACAAATGATCAAGAGCATTGAATGTCAAAAGTACAAAAGACACATTCAATGAAGCATTTATTGCCAATCATGCCTGAACCAAGCATTGAAGACTTGAAGCATTAAAGAGTGAAGCATTGAATGAATGTTGGAATATTCTCTATTGCAGCAGGAATATTCAGGGAGTTTGTCCCATCTGACCGTTGGATGAGTATAACTTCTGCCCCAAATCAACCTTGGGAAATGTGCATATTTAGAAACTGACACAAGTCATCTCAGCCGCATTTTTCAGAAGTCAACACATTCATTCAAGCAACCATTGAAGAGGCCTTTTACACAGTGGATAAAAGGATGCCAAGCTTCATAGCCGTTTCAATGGTGCTACAAATAGACAAGTTTGAAATGCTATCCCTCCAACGGTTAGCTGCTCAAATTTGCCTATAAATACAGAAGTGATCAAAGGATTCAAGGTATCCAACTACAAGCTATCATACTATCATCAAGCTTTCAAAAGGAAACCAAGCTGTTCTCTAAGAATCCCAAGTTTCCTGAATCACTTCTCTTTAGCTAAGCCAATCTTTGTAAACATCCAAAGCTTAGCATTGAGATATCCTAAGCCTTTACACTGTTCTTATTGTAAAGGATATCTCTACTAGTTGGAACCAAACCTCAAACCCTTATCTCATTAAGTGAAGAGAGAGTTTGTTGTAGAAGTGAGGAGTTAAGGACTGTTAGTGTGAAACACAGTCTTAACTCAGAGAGATTGAGCACTAGGACTCAAGTTATTCTAGGGATCAAAACACTAATAGAGTGTTGTTGATCAGTGCACCTTGGCATTATAAAACAAGCTAATTCCATTGAGAAGGAATTATCCTGTTCAATCAGGGAAAGTGGATGTAGGAGCTTGAGTCTCTGAACCACTATAATCTTGTGTGCCATTTACTTACTGCATTCTTAATTTCACTTACATTCAAACATATTTTAAAGAAACATAACTCAGTAAGTAAGAAAATCTGTTTTGGACAAAGTCCCTGATAACCTGTATTTTTCAGAAATTAACTTGGAGTATTTCTTTAAGTCAAAGGCCAACCACATTCCGCACTTAGCAACTCTCTTAGATATTTAGCCAACTGATCACTCAATAGTAATCAGTAGGACAAGTATCTATCAAAGTTCACACTCAGGCCAGTTGTGAGACAACTTGCCTGATAGACCAGTTTGTCAAAAAAAAAGAAAAAGAATTTGCATACACAAGTGCATTCCCCCCCCCCCCCATACACTTGTGTTATACTCCACCAAGGACCAACAAGTGGTATCAGAGCAGGGGTTCAAAGACCACTGCTTCTGAGAATCATTGATTTTCAAAATCTCACTTTCTATGGTCACTGAACTGATCCAAATTTCTGAAAAATCTACTTATATTTTCCTTTGTCTATCTGTATAAGAATGGCTAACAATGCAGTTCCAGGAGATGCTGCCAACACCACCAACAATATGGGTCCAAACCAAGTCAATCATATTTCTCATCACAAACTGCCAATGTTCTCAATTGAGAATTATGATTTCTGGAAAATCAGGATGAGAGCACATCTTGCCTGCCAGCATGATGAAATGCTCAAAGTCATCACAAGAGGACCTTTCACCTTCACCGAGCTCAATCCCAAGGTCACTGATGCTCATAAAGCAGATCCAAGGGAGCTGTTACCAAAGGATGAGGATGAGCTGACAGCAGAAGAGAGAAAAAGGCACAACCTGAACTACATTGCCATGAACACCTTGTACCAGACCATTCCTGATGCAGTGATGGGAAGAGTGTATCACTGCACCACAACAAAGGAGATCTGGGATACCCTTGCACTTATGTGTGAAGGTACTCAAAAGATAAAGGAAAACAAGCTTCAAGTGGCTATCCAAAAATATGAGCAATTCACTATGGAGCCAAATGAAACTATTGATCATCTTGATGGCAGATTCACTGACATCATGAATGAGATGAACTCCTTGGGCAAGTTCTATGCCAAAAGAGAAGTTGCCTTGAAGATTCTGAGAAGTCTCACATCAAAATGGGATATATATTCTGTCATGATGCAAAATACCAGCAATCTTGACAACATGCCAATGCAGCAAGTATTCTCTGAACTCAAAGCATATGAGTTTGATCTCAACAGAAAGAAAGTGCATGATGAGCCATCCTCCTCAGGCAAAGGTGTTGCCTTCAAAGCTACTGAATCAGAGAAGAAAAATACTCAAAGATCTTCTCAATCTGTGTCAAAATCAGAAATGAAGGAGGAGCTGGCACTCATGGCTAGAAGATTTGAGAAGCTGAATTCCAGATTTGGTAGATACAAGAAGTTCTACCAAGATAACAGAACCAGAAGGAGATTCAGTTCTCCTGATAACAAATCAGAGGACAAAGTCTCTGATGAAAAGAAAGAAGACAGATATGCTGATAAGAAGAAATACAGCAAAGGTGAACCATCATCATCAAGAAGGAAGGAGTCCTCAAGCAAGAAAAATGATGATGAAGATGTGTGTTACAATTGCCAGAAAAAGGGTCACTTTCAGTATGATTGTCCTGACCTAAGTGCCAAAGAAAGAAAAGAAAGGCAAAACAAGAGAGACAAGAGGATGAACAACAGGAAGGCCATGGTAGCTGGAGAATCAGCAAGTGAAGAAAGTGTCTACTCTTCTGATGATGGACTGTTTTCCCACAGTGACAGTGAAGATGACTGCCAAATGGCATTTGAAAATGAAGAGGTATGTTCATCTTCCAATATTTCAATTAACACACATGAATCTAGTGAAATCCAACTTGACTTTGAAAAATTGTTAGAAGATTTCACCATAATGCAAGAAGTATGCAATATGACACTGAGAGAAAATGAACAGTTGAGATCTAAAATTAAAATGCCCAATCTTCCTGAATCTGAGGTTGACATTAAATCATCTGAGTTGTATCAGCAGATTATGAGAGAACATGGAGAAATGTCTCTCAGAATCTCTGAACAACAAAAGCTGATTGATGAACAAACTCTGACTCTAAAGAAAAAGGATTTTGAACTTAGAACTCTTCAAGCCAAATTTAACAATCTCTCAAGTGAATTTGATACTCTGAAGTTAAGTGAGGGGAGCTTAAAAATGAAAATGTCTGCCTTGAACAAATCTGCTAAGGCAATAGAGGAAATTCAAGGGTTTCAAAGACAATTTGCTCAAAAGGATGGATTAGGCTATAATTCATTTGAACCCTCACCTGGTCTTAGTATTGCTTCCTCAAGCAATTCTAAGATGACTTTTGTAAGATCAGTGGCACAACAAAATGAAATGGAAGTAAATCAACCACTGATCAAGGATAAGGGAAAAGGAATTTTTATACCAACTCAAGTGAACAATGTCCCTAATCCCATACCTAAGGAAAAGGTTAAAGACATTGTTTACAGGAGAAATGAGGATCAGAAAGGTAGAACCAATGGAAGGCCAACCTATCTGAATCCTTATCAGAGAAGTTGTCCAAAATCTGTTCAGAAAAGGCCAACTCAAAAGAGGCAACCTCAACTGAATGGATTAAGGCCAATCCCCTCTGATAGGTATAAAACATTCAGGAAGCCTGAACCCTTCTTGACAAAAGGAAAAGGCCATCCAAACCCCTATCCACAAAGGTCTTTCCAAGCTGCACCTAAGTCTAGTAACTTCAGGAGAAATGTCCCAAGGAAATTCACCAACCCTCCTGAACCTTACAAGACCAACACTTATACACAGAAGGCACCCAAGGCATTTAAGGGTCAAACTGTGTATGTAGATGTAAATGGAAACCAAGTCAGTCACTTTGAGTCAATCAGAGTAATCAGGCAGATTTGGATTCCAAAAGGTACAGCTAACCCACTAGGACCCAACACTCAAAGGGTACCTAAATTTTGACTTTGCAGGGCTGCAAGGACCCCAAAAAGAAGAGAAGCATCAACAAGAAAACAGCATGGTACCTGGACAGTGGATGTTCAAGGCACATGACTGGAAACAAGGAGCTTCTCTCAGACTTCATAGAAAAAGATGGTCCTTCAGTAACCTTTGGAGACAGCTCTCAAGGGATCACAAGAGGCTATGGTACATTAAACATTGGTAGTGTTAAAATTACTGATGTCTCATATGTCCTAGGCCTAAAATATAACTTGCTGTCTATAAGTCAAATTTGTGATAAAGGATACTGTGTTGAATTTGCACCAAATGAATGTACCATCAAAAACAAATCAACACAACAGGTGCTACTAACAGGGGTGAGAAAGGGAAATGTCTATTTTGCAGATTGGAGCAAAACCCCTGAAGCAATTTGTCTTGTTGCCAAAAGCACAAATGAGCAAAGCTGGCTATGGCACAAGAGATTGAATCATCTGAATTTCAAAACCATCAACAAGATTGCAAGAAACTCTCTAGTTAAAGGGCTGCCTAATCAAGTGTTCACCAAAGAACACATATGCCAGCCATGTCAGGAAGGAAAGCAGATCAAAGCCTCATTCAAAGGAAAACCTGTCATCTCAACTGAGAGAGTTCTTCAACTGTTGCATATGGATTTATTTGGTCCAATTATCCCAGTAAGTTTAAATGGAAGAAAATATGCATTAGTTGTTGTTGATGATTTTTCCAGGTACACTTGGGTAGTATTCTTGTTGAACAAAAAGGAGACCCAAGTCAAGTTACCTGAATTAATGATGAGATTGAGCAATGAAAAGGGCCTAAGTATTGTCAAGATCAGATCTGACAAAGGCACAGAATTCATAAACTCATACATCAATGAGTACTGCAGCAAGAATGGCATCACTCATGAAACTTCAGCAGCAAGAACTCCTCAACAAAATGGAGTTGCTGAAAGAAGAAACAGAACCTTGAAAGAGGCAGCTAGAACTTTGATTGCTGAATCCAAATTGCCTAAAAGGTTCTGGGCTGAAGCCATTAGCACTGCATGTCACACTCAAAACAGGTCCTTAATCACCAAAGGACAAGGTAAAACCCCATATCAAATATGGAAAGGTAGATTGCCCAGTGTTGCCTATTTTCACATATTTGGTTGTAAGTGTTTCATCCATAATAATGGGAAAGAGCAATTGAAAGCTTTTGATAGCAAAGCTGATGAAGGAATATTTGTTGGATATTCACAAATCAGCAAGGCTTACAGAGTTTACAATTGCAAAACTCTTATTGTGGAAGAAACACCTCATGTTGTGTTTGATGAATCTATTAATGAGTTCAGGGATAGAAACCTGAATATTGATGAGATAACACAAAGAACAACCAGAGTAAGGCTTCAAAGCAAGGAAACAGTGTTTGTGGATGTTGCCCAGCCTGAACTTCATGAAAATCAAAAACTGGACAACCTACCTGATAGCAATCAACCAGTAGACAACCAACCTGAAGGAGAAATTGAACTGACTGACCCCATCCCAGTTCAAAACCAGGTAACAACTACCAATGAAGAAGCAGGCAATGCTGAGGTAGTTAATGGATCCACTATTCAAGGGGGAACCAATGAAAATGTCAACTTATCTGACAATGAGGACAACACCCCTGAATATGATCCTGAGCTTGATCCTTCAATTAACTTTCCTGAATTTAATGAATCTAGTGATCCAACTTCAGATGAGGACAATCCTCCTGAAAGGATCAGGTCTAGAAGGACTTGGTTGCAAGATCACCCATCTAGCCTGATACTTGGTAATCCAAGTGAAGGGATCAAAACTAGAAGATTTCATGGAGAAAGTGCTCTGTTTTGTTGTTTTCTTTCAGAACAGGAACCTAAAGACATTGAGGAAGCACTACAAGACACCAACTGGATCATAGCCATGCAAGAAGAGCTGAATCAGTTTACCAGAAATGAAGTTTGGGAGCTGGTAGACAGGCCAACTCATCAAGATGTCATTGGAACTAAATGGGTGTTCAAAAACAAGAAAAATGAAAATGACATCATTGTGAGAAACAAAGCAAGACTGGTGGCCAAAGGATATTGTCAATCTGAAGGGATTGATTATGATGAGACTTTTGCTCCAGTGGCCAGACTTGAGGCAATCAGACTCTTCCTAGCATATGCAGCTCACATGAGATTCAAGGTGTATCAAATGGATGTGAAGAGTGCATTTCTCAATGGGGTGCTCAAAGAAGAAGTATATGTTGAACAGCCCCCAGGATTTGAAGAAGGAGACAAGGTGTACAGATTGAAGAAAGCTCTCTATGGCTTAAAGCAAGCTCCAAGAGCTTGGTATGACACCTTATCACAGTTTCTCCTAGATCATGGCTTTGTCAAAGGCACTGTTGACAGAACCTTGTTCAGAATCTGTGAAGGAGATGATATTTTGTTAGTCCAAATCTATGTGGATGACATTATATTTGGATCTCCAAATGAGAAGTTATGTGAGAAGTTCTCCAAACTCATGCAAAGCAAATTTGAGATGTCCATGATGGGATTGATGAATTTCTTCTTAGGACTTCAAGTCACTCAATCAAAGAAAGGAATATTCATCAATCAGGCCAAGTATACAAGGGACATGATCAAGAAATTTGGATGTGCTACAAGCAAACCAGTCAGAATTCCTATGAATACTAACTGGAAAATGGGTCCCGATGAAAGTGGAGAGTCAACCAACTCCACTAACTACAGGGGAATCATAGGATCCTTGCTATATCTCACTGCAAGCAGGCCTGATATCACATTTGCAGTTGGAGTATGTGCAAGATTTCAAGCTAATCCAAAGAAGAGCCATCTTGATGCTGCCAAGAGAATTCTAAGATACCTCAAGGGATCTGAGAATCTTGGACTATGGTATCTAGCTGATGACAACATTGAGCTCACTGGATATTCAGATGCAGACTATGGAGGATGCAGAATTGACAGAAAATCCACCTCTGGAACTTGTCAATTCTTGGGCAGCAAGCTTATCTCATGGTTCTCCAAGAAGCAAAATACAGTTGCAACTTCAACAACTGAAGCTGAGTATGTAGCAGCTGGAAGTTGCTGTGCTCAGATACTTTGGCTCAGGCAACAATTGAGAGATTACAAAGTAATCTCAAATGAAGTGCCAATATTCTGTGACAACAATAGTGCAATTGCTATCTCACAGAATCCAGTGCTCCACACCAGATGCAAGCATGTGGATATAAAGCATCACTTCATAAGGGATCATGTTGAAAAGAAAGATATCAAGCTTGTCAAAATCCACACTGATAAGCAAAAAGCTGATATCTTGACTAAACCATTGGCTGAAGCAAGGTTCTTGGAACTTTCAGCTGAATTGGGCTTACTTGATCCAGGGAAGATGGAGGAATGAAGGAAGGAAGCTCATAAGAAGGGGGAAATTCATTAAAAATGAATTTCAGCAAAGTTGACCAACCTCACTGAAGCAGTCAACCAAAAAGGGAAACTCAGCAAAGTTGTCCTTATGATGTTCAGCAATGTTGGTCAGGAACTTTGTCCATGTGGGACCCAGTCAGCAATTTTGGGACCCACTCAGGAAAGCTAATCAGGCAGTTTGACCAAAAAGGAAGTCAAAACACATCTCAGGATGTTTGTCCGAGTTAATTAGATAATTTTTGCTATTTTTGGCATTGATTAGACATTTAAAAGAATTCTTGATCTAAGAGTAGGCCATTTTTAGGATGGCGTGTACTATGAAGATCTTTGCCCCCAAAATGGCAAATCAGCATTAAATGCAAAATCTTAATTAAGATTGCATGAATTCTTGAGCCACCATCAAGACCATTGATTTGCATTCAAAACTCCATCGAACCATTGAAAGCCCACTACCCCACTATATCCAAACGGTTTTTCAAAATTTCCCACTGTTATATTCCATTAACCAACGGTTAATAAATTCCATTCATATATAAACTCCTCAATTTTCACTGTCCTCCTCACGCACTCATATTTCCAAACCCTTAGGATTTTCAAAGCCTCTAAACCTGCAACTTTTCTCCAAAACTTTCTTTCTCTCAATATTATCCATGGCTCCCAAAATCAAAAGAGAAGAACTTGTGGACTTCAATGATTCCTCCTTGGACATTGATTTCTCTTATCTCAGTAATCCGAATTCTCTTTGGTTTGAAAAGTTGGTGGCCTTTGATAGTCCTGACTCAGAAGTTCATCAAGTCCTCCATTGGCTAAAGGAGGCAGGGCTAGAGAAATTTCTAGGCACCAAGCCTGATTCCTGCCTGAATCCATTCATGGCAGAATTCTTTGCCTATCTCAGGTGGAAGGGCAAGAAGGGGGATGTGTGCACCAAGCTCACATATGCAGAGGAAGATGAAGAAGAAGAAAGCCAACACACCATCATCTTCACTGCAGAGGATTTGGATGCTAGCTTTGGGCTACCTTCAGAAGGCCTGAATCCAGAAATGTACAAAGAAGAGGATGATCAGGAGTTCTATTACTCTTGGATGATAGAACCTAAAAAGGTTGTAAGTGCTCAAAACAAGAACACTTTAAAGCCAGTGTTTAGGCACTTGTTTGACTGTGTGGTAAAAAGTCTGTTAAGTCACTCTGGGAGTGTTGAACAAATAAGCATGCCTAAGTTGAGAGTGATGGCTGCTGTGATTGACTCTGCTGAGAAGAGAGTCAAGTTCAACTGGAAAAATTTCATTCTAGATAAAATGATGAATGAAAAGTTCAAGTTCAAAGAGGTGAAGCATCACAAAGTGGTAGTTGATGGGAGACTCCAATTTTGCACAAGGGCTAGTCTGCTCTTAGAAAGATTTGCACACTACACCCACCTCCAAGCTAAGCCAAAGCCTTTTCCAGCTCAAAAGGTGATGTTTAGGAAGCTGTCTTCTAAGACAGAAAAGAGGAAGCAGGATGCAGCTGTTGATGTCTTTATGTGTATACTAAAAGTTAAGCTTTAGTATAAGTGGGAGATTGTTAGTGTATACTGTAAAGCAAACTTTTAGTGGGCTTTTGTGACGTATATTTGATTTCCTTTTTATCTGAAATAAATGGTTTTTCACATTATCGCATTCTTTGTGATTACTTGTATGTCTGCTTATCTTGCATTGTAGACGATGTGGTGGGTTTGTAGTCACACAGAAGATCACATTGTCAGTTCCTTGTAAGATATAAAATGTATTCACAACTGAGATAGTTATGGACAAAACTATTGGTTTAAGTTGTAGTGTAAACTTGTTAGTGGTTTGTCTTGGCCATTAGTTTATACTAGTGCGCTGTGGCGTATTGAATGGATCACAGATAAGACATGTTCTTCTGTTCTGACTGTTATGAAGAACTAGAAGTCTTGATGACTTTTATGATTCTTAACCCTAAGTGTGATATTTAGATGTGTGGGGTGCTTATTCACTACTTTGATGTACCATAGGTGAGAATCTTGTTAGATTCTTCACGCTCCGTATTTTGGGTAGTGGCATCGCTCGCATGATGTCTACTTATTGGAATTAGGGCACCGTGTCCTGTACATCCAGGCTGATGACGTCCCCTTGAGGAAACTCATAAAGGATTGTCGTACTAAACCCTGCAGGTGGATTTAATCCGTACGACAACGAGGTTGAGTGGTACTACTCAAAGGAATTATAGAGATTAATTATTTAAAGAAGTCAGAAGCTTTAATAATTAATGGACGTGCGATATCTTTAACACGGGGAATTATAAAGTCTAATAGAAGCCCTGATTCGGTTTGGGATAGGACGGGAGTGCAATATTATTCTCTAGTGGAATGAATTAATGTTCTCGGGCCAAATTATATGTTCTGGGCTGAACATAAGAGTATTTGGGCCTGTAAGAAGCCCAAGCCCTATACCTTCTAATGGATCCCTAGTCTGGCCCATGAAACTTATGGAAATTATAAATAGGAGCCTCAATTCAGTTTTGAAACCCTAGCACACACGAAATTAAGAAAAACGGTTAGGGTTTCAAGGAGACGAAACTGAGGCACCTTCTCCACGTTTGAAAGCGCGCCGTCCACCCGGTGTTCGAGCGAGGTTGGGAGACAGGCTAGAAGATCCGTAGATTGGAATCAACGTCTCGATCTTCAAGGGTAACGAATCTAAATTCTGCTTTAGATGCATGTTTAGGTTTTAATTCGTTATTTATACGTTTGGCATCCGACAACGATCCCGGTGATGACCCGCCTTCGCCGGCGCGTTCCAGCAATTGGTGTCAGAGCCTGGATTCGTAGATTGTTGGCTCTGCCTGAAACGTACTGTTGTATGATTCAATTTTTTTTGTTGTTTCATGTATGGATTCGTTTCTGTCATTTATTATTTAAGGTTTTTATTCTATCGCAACCCTTCTGTGATTTTGTAATCGTTTTTCCCACCAGATAATAAGTGTGGGTAGTATAGGATTTTTTCATAGATCACTGTAGTAGGGTTTTGCTCGTTTATATTGTATTTTTTGATCGTGAGAATGGGCGGTGTCGATGGAAGATCTGAAAACAGTAATCTGAGTTTTTCGGGTTATGGCCTTGGACGGTGAAAACTGTTTTGGCCATAACTTTTGACTCGGGTGTCCGTTTTCAGCCCACAAGACCTTTTCGGAAACGTCTCGACGAGATCTACAGGAGTCATAGTTACGATGCGACGACGAGTGGCGAGGCCTAATTCAAAAGCCTTGATGAAGTTTTCTGCCAGTTTTTATCGGTGGACGAGAATTCGAGTTTTTTTGCATTGCGTGAGAGGCCGATGCGAGGCATCCGTCCGCGCCACTGTTTTTTTTTTTTTATCATTGTAATAGCTTATAGTAGGCTGTTTTTGATAGGTTTTCAAGGGGTTGCGATAGATGTGCATTTATTTATTTTTGCCTATGTTTATCGCATCTTGTATTGTTATGGCATGCATGTGTTAATTTTTGTTAATTTGCTATGCCAATGAATAATCTTCATGTATTGTTATTTTTGCCTATGTTTATCGCATCTTGTATTGTTATAGGCCTCCACAATTGGTCTTTAAGTAAGGTATATGTTGCTCGTGGGACCTTGGGAGTCTTCCCCTAACGGGTGAAACATTCACGAGCTTATTGGTTAAGACTTCTAATAAAACTGTTTTAATCTTTAGATGAAGTGTGTGATCTTCCCTAACGGATGTGTCATCCATGAGTTCATCAGTAAAGAATAATTCAAGATAACTGTTGTTAAATTGTGGTCATCACTTAGATGTGAATTTTAATATAACCCCCCAACGGGGTCACTGTTCTAGTTCACATGGCCAGTTAAAGTTCGACTGTTAATTTCATTCGTCATAAGGATAAGTTGACGTGATATTGAAATTAAAGACTAAATGTCTGGTCGATGAATACATGTGTAAACGACCACCCTAACGTGGCTTGCATATGTGTTTGTTGGGCTGTTGGAGGTTGTGTTGAATATTGGTTTTGAAGGTTTCCAATGTTTTATGCTTCAAACTTATGTGATTTATTGCTTGCATTTTATTTATTTCAGATACATTATGGTGACATTCAACCCACTTATGGTTATCTTAAATCAAAATAAGCTTATTGGTCAAAATTACTTGGATTGGAAAAGAAATTTGGACATTGTCCTAGTTGCTGATGAGTACAAGTTTGTGCTCGATACACCTGCTCCTGCCCCTTTGGGAGCCGAATCTACTGAAGAGCAAAGGGAGGCTCATAAGAAGTGGCACAAGGCTGATGATATGGCTCGTTGTTACATTTTGGCCTCGATGTCAAATGTTTTACAACAACATCATCAAACTATGCCTAGTGTCGCAGCTATGATGTTGAGCCTCAAAGAGCTTTTTGGTGAGAAAGATAGGGCTGCCCGCTTTGAGGCTATGAGGAAGATCATGTCAACCTCTATGCCAGAGGGAGCGTCCGTGAGGGACCACGGTCTCAAGATGATGGAATATCTGAATGAGATTGAGGTCCTCGGAGGGTTAATCGATAATGACACCAAGATCGATATGATCCTACACTCGCTCCCAAAGTCTTTTGAGAACTTCCGTGTAAACGCAATCATGAGTAAGAAGGATTATACTTTAACCGAGCTTCTTACAGAATTGGTCGCGGTCGAGGGTCTCATGGGTAAACGACCACAGGCCAATGTTACTGTTCAGGCTGGACCTTCTTCGTCTAATGGCAAGAAGAAGAAAAAGCCTTTACAGAAAAAGAGTGGTGGTGAAAGCAGTGGGAGCAAGAAACTAGCGCCTTCTGGTGGCGTGAAAAAGCCGAAGGGCAAATGTTTCAAGTGCAACAAGACGGGACATTGGAAGTCTGATTGTCCTCTCCTGAAAAAGGACAACTCTGGTACGTCTCTCGCTTTAGTTGTTGAAACATGTTTTGCGGCTTGTTCTGCCTTTTCTTGGGTAGTAGATACAGGAGCCACTGACCATGTTTGTTACACCTTGCAGGGGTTTCTGCAGACAAGGGAACTGAGTGAGGGCGAGATTACTATTAGTTTGGGCAATGCTGCGATAGTATCAGTGGTTGCAGTGGGAAACGTGCACTTATGTTTTTCTAATTCTGTTTTAGTATTAAAGAACGTTTTATACGTGCCGAATTTTCGGAGAAATTTAATTTCTGTTTCGAAGTTGTTTTTGGATGGATGCTCAGTTGTTTTTAATTACAATGTTGTTATTATGAGAAATGACTCTTTAATCTGTTCTGGCACGTTAGAAAACAATCTTTATACTATTACGTGTGCATATCATACTGTGACTGAAGCTCATTCATCATCATCATTAAATAAGAGAAAGGAACCTTCTAAGTTGAATCAAACATACCTTTGGCATCTAAGATTGGGTCATGTCAACCTAAGAAGGATTCAAAGACTAGTAAGTAGTGGGTTTTTGGAGTCTCTCCAAGTGGAACCATTCTCAGTCTGTGAATCCTGTTTGGAAGGCAAGATGACCTCGAGGCCTTTTAAGGCCAAGGGTAATAGGGCTAATGATGTGTTGGAATTGATTCACTCTGATTTGTGTGGGCCTATGACTGTTCAAGCTAGAGGAGGCTTTGAGTACTTCGTCACTTTCATTGACGATTACTCAAGATATGGATACATCTACCTGATGCGCCACAAGTCTGAATGCTTTGGAAAGTTCAAAGAATTTAAGGCAGAAGTGGAGAACCGTCATGGTAAGAGTATCAAGTCACTGCGTTCTGATCGTGGTGGCGAGTACCTTAGCAATGAATTTAGGCAATACTTATTAGATAACGGGATTAGATCCCAGCTCTCCGCGCCTGGTACTCCGCAACAGAATGGCGTGGCTGAGAGAAGGAATAGGACTCTATTAGATATGGTGAGATCGATGATGAGTTATGCTTCATTACCTACCTCTTTTTGGGGTTATGCCTTGGAAACAGCAGCGTACCTTCTAAATTATGTATCTTCTAAAGTGGTTCCAAAAACCCCGATTGAATTGTGGTCTGGGCGAAAGCCTAGTCTAAACCACATTCGGATTTGGGGTTGTCCAGCACATGTGCTGAACAAGGAAGCTGATAAGTTGGCACCTAGAACTGAAGTACGGTTGTTTGTAGGATACCCTAAGGGAACGAGAGGTGGTTATTTTTATAGTCCTAATGATCAGAGGGTGGTGGTGAGTACCAATGCCCGATTTTTAGAAGAAGACTATATGAATGAGCATAAGTCCAATACTGAGATCATTCTAAATGAGTTGAGAGGAGACAATGGCACACCGAGTGTGCAAGGGAAAATACCACAAGAGACTGCACAACGTGGCGACTCTAATGAACCTTTGTATACATTACCTCGTCGTAGTGGGAGGGTTGTTCGCCAACCTGATCGTTTCATGTTTGTGGGAGAGTCTATGGACTTGATTCCAAGCGATGAACATGATGATAACGACCCCAGGACATACAAAGAGACAATCAAAGACAAAGATGCAGAGTCTTGGCACAAGTCCATGGATTCAGAAATTGAATCTATGGATGCTATGGAAGTGTATGACCTAAGTGAACTTCCCCACGACAAGAAAGCCGTTGGGTGTAAGTGGGTCTACAGACGTAAGAGAGGGTCTGATGGGCAGATTACTGCTTTTAAGGCACGGTTGGTGGCAAAGGGTTTTACCCAGAAAGAAGGAATCGACTATGACGAGACCTTCTCACCAGTAGCCATGCTAAAATCGATCCGGATTCTCTTATCCATAGCTAATCACATGAACTATGAGATTTGGCAAATGGATGTCAAGACAGCTTTCCTTAATGGAAATTTGGATAAGGACATCTATATGCAGCAACCCGAGGGTTATGTGAAGAAAGGCCAAGTGCATCTAGTCTGAAAGTTGAAAAAGTCTCTTTATGGGCTAAAACAAGCTTCCAGGTCTTGGAACATTCGTTTTGACGAGGTGATCAAATCTTTTGGATTTGAACAATGTCAAAATGAAAGTTGTGTGTACAAAAAGAGTGACGGAGACGTAGTGGTATTCTTAGTACTATACGTAGATGATATTCTTCTTATTGGCAACAATGTGAAAGTATTATCAGACGTAAAGGTGTGGCTTTCAGAACAGTTTCAAATGAAGGATATGGGAGAAGCATCGTACATTCTTGGTATTAAGGTCACTCGTGATCGAAAAAAGAGAATGTTGTGTTTATCTCAAGCGTCTTACATTGATACTGTGATTGCTTGTTTTGGCATGCAGAATTCCAAGAAGGGTGTGCTACCTTTCAGACATGGAGTCCCTCTATCTAAAGATATGTGTCCTAAGACACAGAAGGAGATAGAGGAGATGGCTAAGGTTCCTTATGCTTCGGCTGTAGGAAGCCTTATGTATGCGATGCTGTGTACGAGGCCTGATATTTGCTATGCAGTCGGCATGGTAGCAAGATATCAGTCTAACCCTGGTCAAGGACACTGGACTGCTGTTAAGCATATTCTCAAGTACTTGAAAAAGACTCGAGATTATATGCTAGTATACCAGTCAAATAGTTTGATTCCTTTGGGTTATACCGATTCAGATTTCCAAGCTGATCGAGATGAACGGAAGTCAACCTCGGGTTATGTGTTTATGCTGGGAGGCGCAGCCATATCTTGGAGAAGTGTGAAGCAGAAATGCATCGCGGACTCCACTATGGAAGCCGAGTACGTAGCTGCCTCAGAGGCTGCAAAGGAGGCTGTCTGGCTGCGTAATTTCTTTCTGGAATTAGGGGTATCTCAGAGTATGCCGATGTGTATCACTGTTTATTGTGATAACGCGGGTGCAGTGGCAAACTCGAAAGAACCTAGAGCCCATAGAGCAAGTAAACACATAGAGCAAAAGTACCACATTATACGAGATATCGTAAATCGAGGAGACGTGGCTGTAGCTAAGATTGCGTCGTTGGATAACTTGGCTGATCCTTTCACAAAGACGTTGGCAATAAAAGTCTTTGAGAAACATGTAGAGGGTCTTGGTTTACGATGTATTACAAGCTAGACTTTGAGTATAAGTGGGAGAAATGTTGATGTCTTTATGTGTATACTAAAAGTTAAGCTTTAGTATAAGTGGGAGATTGTTAGTGTATACTGTAAAGCAAACTTTTAGTGGGCTTTTGTGACGTATATTTGATTTCCTTTTTATCTGAAATAAATAGTTTTTCACATTATCGCATTCTTTGTGATTACTTGTATGTCTGCTTATCTTGCATTGTAGACGATGTGGTGGGTTTGTAGTCACACAGAAGATCACATTGTCAGTTCCTTGTAAGATATAAAATGTATTCACAACTGAGATAGTTATGGACAAAACTATTGGTTTAAGTTGTAGTGTAAACTTGTTAGTGGTTTGTCTTGGCCATTAGTTTATACTAGTGCGCTGTGGCGTATTGAATGGATCACAGATAAGACATGTTCTTCTGTTCTGACTGTTATGAAGAACTAGAAGTCTTGGTGACTTTTATGATTCTTAACCCTAACTGTGATATTTAGATGTGTGGGGTGCTTGTTCACTACTTTGATGTACCATAGGTGAGAATCTTGTTAGATTCTTCACGCTCCGTATTTTGGGTAGTGGCATCGCTCGCATGATGTCTACTTATTGGCATTAGGGCACCGTGTCCTGTACATCCAGGCTGATGACGTCCCCTTGAGGAAACTCATAAAGGATTGTCGTACTAAACCCTGCAGGTGGATTTAATCCGTACGACAACGAGGTTGAGTGGTACTACTCAAAGGAATTATAGAGATTAATTATTTAAAGAAGTCAGAAGCTTTAATAATTAATGGACGTGCGATATCTTTAACACGGGGAATTATAAAGTCTAATAGAAGCCCTGATTCGGTTTGGGATAGGACGGGAGTGCAACATTAATTCTCTAGTGGAATGAATTAATGTTCTCGGGCCAAATTATATGTTCTGGGCTGAACATAAGAGTATTTGGGCCTGTAAGAAGCCCAAGCCCTATACCTTCTAATGGATCCCTAGTCTGGCCCATGAAACTTATGGAAATTATAAATAGGAGCATCAATTCAGTTTTGAAACCCTAGCACACACGAAATTAAGAAAAACGGTTAGGGTTTCAAGGAGACGAAACTGAGGCACCTTCTCCACGTTTGAAAGCGCGCCGTCCACCCGGTGTTCGAGCGAGGTTGGGAGACAGGCTAGAAGATCCGTAGATTGGAATCAACGTCTCGATCTTCAAGGGTAACGAATCTAAATTCTGCTTTAGATGCATGTTTAGGTTTTAATTCGTTATTTATACGTTTGGCATCCGACAACGATCCCGGTGATGACCCGTCTTCGCCGGCGCGTTCCAGCAGCAGCTTCCAAGAAAGCAGGTGCCATTGTTCCCACAACAAGAACTTCTCCAAGGAAGAGAAGAGCTCAACCACCAAAGGCTCAGCCTAAGTTGAAAAAGATGAAGAAGATTCTTAGTGAATCCTCTCCAGAAAGCCAGTCAAGAAGTGGAGGAGCCACTTCTGAAGAAATTGAAAAGGTTGCTGAAGAAGGAGTCAACCCTCCTGAAGAAGGTGAAGAAGTCAGAGAGGTTGTCCCTTTACAGCCTGAAAGTGTAACAGAATTCAGAGATCTTGACCAGCCAACAAGATCTGAAAGAAGGAAAAGAATAATCAAAACCTCTGAGAAGCAGAGACTGATGGAAGAGGAGAAAAAGAAGAAAGACTTTTTCAAGGAGATCAGGTAAGCTAGCAAGTCTAACTCCAAGTCCAAATCAAAGCCCAACAGCCCTGAAGCCAACTCCCCTGATATTCAACCAGAAAGAATATCCCCATCAAGGCATGAAGGAGAGGAGTGCAAGACTCCTGAAGATGCCCCAATCATTGCCAAGAAGGTTCACTCCCCTGAAGGTGCCCCTGATAGAGCAGGTATTGATATGCTGGCAGACTTGGTCAATCTTGAGGATAGACCTTTTTCCCCACTTGATCCAAGACTTCTCTCTTATACCAAACTTCTTGAAACTGTCCTTCAAGAAGGAGATCAAGTTTCTCTCCCACCCATTCCAGCCATTCCAATTACCTCTTCAGGCACATTGCTCTCAAAAGCACCTGAATCCCAACTTGCTTTAAGCTCTAACCCTTCTGAACCCAACCTTCCTGAAATCCAGTCCACCCTACCTGAATCCCAATCCAACCCTCCTGAATCCCAAACCAACTCCTCTGAAGATGAAAGTGGTGAAGAATACACTTATGAGGGGATGCTAAGGCAGATTGCCAAGGCTAATGTGGATGCACTATATCCAGGGTTGAAGGACTATCCTAGACTGCAGCAACAGTTCTATGATCTCAGAGCCCTTGTTGAGATCAAGGATAGAACTATGGTGGAAATAGCTCAAGCTATTCAGGACAAAGGAGCAAGCTGGTGGCAAGTTGAAGAGAAAAGGCTCTTAAACTTTGCAAATGTGAAGAAATCCAGTGTGTTAACCACTGAGGCCCTGTTTTGCACAATTGTCTCTGAGAAGGTGCAAGCTGAGAAAGAAAGAATTGCACAAGGACTCAGGCACCCTGATAGTCCATCTGATGATGATGATGATGATGATGATAACACCAATCCCAACCCTCCAGGCCTCAACTCTGCTCAGGTACATTACTTGACTTATCATTCTGAAAAGGACTCTGATCATTCAGAGGAGTTGACCAAAGATGGTGACTCAGTCCAAGATGCATTGGCCAAGGATGGTTCTCTTGAACCTGAGGCACAGCTTGACAATGTTGAGACTTCCATGGGAGAAGCTGGTTTGGCTAAAGCCTCATCAATGTCAGGAAAGTTGGACATTGACCAGCCTTTAGTCATTCAGGATGACTTAGTGGCCTTGGGATGCCCAAGCACTGTGATCTCCCAACAACTGCCCTCTGTGGATCCTGTTGAGGATATGGAGGTGTCAGGTTTAGGAATAGATGGAGTTGAAAAGGCAATTAGTGATAATAAATCAGAGGGAGATGATGGTGAGGATTGTGTGATAACAGGTTCCTTGAGTGCACCAATCATAGAGGGAGATGAAGTAGAAATATTGGGTGCAGCCCAATATGAGAGTCAAGCTATTCTTCAAGTCAAATCTGAACTTGATGAATCCCTTGGTGAAAGGAGGCCTGATTCTCCAGAGAATGTGAGATTATCTGCTGAAAGTGAAGAAAATAATTTAGTTGAAAAAGAGAGAGAGGGTGCTGATGTATCAGGCCCTATGGGAGATAAAAAGAATGAGGGTGTTGAGGGAGATTTTACTAACACTCTTAGTTTTGCAGATTCTGTAGCTGTTACCATTGAACAGATTTTTGCAGATGCTTCCCTTACTGATATACCAGTCAATACTGATATTGACCTTGAAGCAGTTTCAGCCAATGTATCCACATTAAACAAGATGTATTTTGAGCAAGCCAACACCACTGAAGCAGGCTTTCAGATTGCTACTCAAACTGCAACCATCATTGAAGAACAGTCAGAGAAGTTGGATACTTTGGTCAGGGAAGTTGGTAAGGCACATGCAGCAACACTTGATACTCTGGATGGCCAAGGAAAGACTCTAGCCTCTGTGGAGATGAGGCTAACTGGCTCAGAGGAAACAATCTTGCCAACACTGGATGCAAGAATCTGTGGTGTTGAAACTGGACTGCAAACAGTTTCAACAGAGGTAACAAAAGCAAAGGAAGAGATGGTCAAGTTCACCAAATCTGTGCAGAAGGAGCAGCAAGGTCTCAAAGTTCTATACAAGCATAATGTGAGAGCCTTGAGAAGGACAATCAAAGATGCTTTAAGGCAAAGGACTGCTGCACAAAGAAAGAAAGCTGAAGAGTTGAAAGCTGCAATGGTGAAAGAAGCTGCAGAAAAGTTCACTATTGAACTAATGGCCAAAGTGTCTGACCAAGTTGTGGCCAATCTCACTGATCAACTTCAGGCCAAACTTGATCAATCTCTGAAAGCCACTTTGGATGCCATTGTTGCTCAAAAGATGACACCTGTCCAAACATTCTTGAGCATGGCAGATGATAAAATGCAAAACATTCATGATGAGAATGTTTACCTACTGCAGGAGTTGAAGTCCCTCACTCATGCTCACTCACATCTCTCTGTCACTATAAGTGACTTGAAGCCCCAGTGTTTTGATAATGCCAAAAAGGGGGAAAGAGAGAGAGCAAGGGCAAAGGGAACCTTGGTGATTGGTGAATCCAAGGGAAATGAGAAGGTTCCTGAGATGGAGGAAGAGGCAGTAGAAGACATTGGGAAAGGCAAAGGCCCAATGAACATTGAAGACTTGACTGAGGAAGAATAGATTCAAATTGCTGTCAAAGAGTCCATGATGTCAGCAATGGAGAGTCAGGCAAGGAAGCAACAAAGGCCTGGTGGTGAGTCAGCAGGACTTAAACCACAAGAGAAGGTTGCTGAAGTTAGGGGGAAGGTGACAAGGTCATCTGAAAGAAAAAGGAAGGAATTGCAAGCCTTCAATGAATTCCCAACCAGCCTGACTTTGCCATCAGAATTTCAGTCTGAAGAATCAACTCCAGTGAGGCAATCAAAGAGATTGAAGAAAGCAGCCAAGTTGCCTGCCATTGAAGAAGAAGGTGAAGAGGAAGTACAGGACAGAGAGCCTGAAGTGGTTGTGCCCAAGCTTGCTGATGATCCTTCTAAGTTGTTTGAAGAAGGATTTGGGAAAGATCCAGAAACACAGGAGAAGCTAGCTCTTCTAAGAGCTAAAGAAAGAATGGATCAGTTGGTTGAGGCCAACAAAGCAAGAGATGGAAGAAGGGCAAACTTCAAAGCTCCAAGAAGAAGGGCTTCTTACAGAAAACTCAAACCTCAAATGCTGCAAAGATGGGACACTCAGTACCCTCACCATGATAAGTGGGTTCCAATCTCACTAAATGATGCATGGGAGGAGGCCAAGAGAAATTTTGTATATGACTTCTATGTCATTGGAAAGTGGCTTGAAGAGAGTGTAGATGAAGTCTTTGTGCAGTTCATGTTTGAGAACCATAGGGACCTCTACCAAAAGCTGTTTGCAGCAGCTGAGATGGCAAGAGTTGAATTCAAGGCCCCTGGTCCTATTCAGTACATGCCTCCCAAGTTCAATGGGAACTTAATTGATGAGGGAAAGATACTTGAAGAATTCATCAACATCATGAAGATGGAGAAGCTGAAGCCTGGCCCTAGAGGAACCAACAAAGAGATCTGGGAACTGAAGAAGAGAGTATGGGCTCAGTATGGCATTGCTCCCCAAGATGATGGAACTCTGTGATGGATAAGTTCACATTTTCCCTATTCTGCTGATATAATTTCTGTTGTTATTTTGCTATTCTAGACTAGTGTGCCCTTTTGATTTTCAGCTCTGTAATGGTTTATCACTTATATAAAAGGATCACTATGTTTTTATCAAGAGATAACAACTCATTATCTCAACTAACCTATCATGACATATCTTACTTGATTTATTGTGCTAACAGTTTCTTTCAGGCAAGTTGACCAGTTCACTCTCCCTGAAGGTAATGTATAATATAAGTCAAGTTCCCTTTGTAATAGGTTTTGGCATCATCAAAAAGGGGGAAATTGTTGGGAATAAAATGATTTTGATTAAGATACCAAAACCCCTGAATGATGATGTTCAGATTAGTTGAGATAAGCTCAAGTCCAGTTCAGGCAAGGTGTCTCAGTTCACTTGAATGTATAGATTGCTTAAGAGAAAAATCTCAGAAATGTTGTGAGATTTTAGTGTTCAGGATAGTTGTCCAAAGCTGAAATGTTAGGCAGCTTAATAAGTCTTTAGGACAAAGTTGCTGAGTCTCCAAGACAGACTGACCAAGTGGACAACCTAGCTGAAGAGACCAAGAGCAGTAAAGCAATGCTCATAAATGCAAATGATCAAGTCAGTTGAAGTACAAATGATCAAGAGCATTGAATGTCAAAAGTACAAAAGACACATTCAATGAAGCATTTATTGCCAATCATGCCTGAACCAAGCATTGAAGACTTGAAGCATTAAAGAGTGAAGCATTGAATGAATGTTGGAATATTCTCTATTGCAGCAGGAATATTCAGGGAGTTTGTCCCATCTGACCGTTGGATGAGTATAACTTCTGCCCCAAATCAACCTTGGGAAATGTGCATATTTAGAAACTGACACAAGTCATCTCAGCCGCATTTTTCAGAAGTCAACACATTCATTCAAGCAACCATTGAAGAGGCCTTTTACACAGTGGATAAAAGGATGCCAAGCTTCATAGCCGTTTCAATGGTGCTGCAAATAGACAAGTTTGAAATGCTATCCCTCCAACGGTTAGCTGCTCAAATTTGCCTATAAATACAGAAGTGATCAAAGGATTCAAGGTATCCAACTACAAGCTATCATACTATCATCAAGCTTTCAAAAGGAAACCAAGCTGTTCTCTAAGAATCTCAAGTTTCCTGAATCACTTCTCTTTAGCTAAGCCAATCTTTGTAAACATCCAAAGCTTAGCATTGAGATATCATAAGCCTTTACACTGTTCTTATTGTAAAGGATATCTCTACTAGTTGGAACCAAACCTCAAACCCTTATCTCATTAAGTGAAGAGAGAGTTTGTTGTAGAAGTGAGGAGTTAAGGACTGTTAGTGTGAAACACAGTCTTAACTCAGAGAGATTGAGCACTAGGACTCAAGTTATCCTAGGGATCAAAACACTAAGAGAGTGTTGTTGATCAGTGCACCTTGGCACTATAAAACAAGCTAATTCCATTGAGAAGGAATTATCCTGTTCAATCAGGGAAAGTGGATGTAGGAGCTTGAGTCTCTGAACCACTATAATCTTGTGTGCCATTTACTTACTGCATTCTTAATTTCACTTACATTCAAACATATTTTAAAGAAACATAACTCAGTAAGTAAGAAAATCTGTTTTGGACAAAGTCCCTCATAACCTGTATTTTTCAGAAATTAACTTGGAGTATTTCTTTAAGTCAAAGGCCAACCACATTCCGCACTTAGAAACTCTCTTAGATATTTAGCCAACTGATCACTCAATAGTAATCAGTAGGACAAGTATCTATCAAAGTTCACACTCAGGCCAGTTGTGAGACAACTTGCCTGATAGACCAGTTTGTCAAAAAAAAAAAAAAAAGAATTTGCATACACAAGTGCATTCCCCCCCCCCCCCCTACACTTGTGTTATACTCCACCAAGGACCAACAGGGTATTTGGGTTTTTGTTTGTGATAAGGCGGTGGCGGCAAGTGATAACTAGCTCGTCGGAGACGTCGAGAAATAGGGAGGAAGAGAGAAAAAAAGGGGAAGGATGCGTGAGAGAGGGAGAGAAAAGAAGAAAATGAATTAAGGTTTTAGTATATTAGGTTGATATCATGTGAGATTAGGTATATGAGGATGCGTGAGAGAGAGAGAGAAAAGAAGAAAATGAATTAAGATTTTAGTGTATTAGATTGATATCATGTGGGATTAGGTACATGATCACCATTAATGAGATAATATGAATAATATATTATATATAAGAATCACAAATAAGAGAAATAAAGAAATAAATATAATAAATATATATTTGAGAATATATTTGAAGATAATAATTAACATAAATAAAATATTACTTTTTATAATATAATTATTTTATTATATTCTCTAATATAATGATTTGCAATATTTTATTAATTAATTTTGAAATAAAAACTAAAATACTAACTACCCCTAGTGGCCACAAGATTATGACTTGCATGCCGAACCAATTACTAACAATATTAAAAATATAATAATACATCTAAATTTTAAATTTTAAATTATAAACTATAATTAATATATATTAATATTAGATGAGCACCCACAATAATAAAAATAAATATTCATAATATATCGTATGTTTAAAAAAAAAAATTTTTAAAAATTCAAATAAAAAAAATTTGAGAAACAGAAAAAAAAATGGGACAAATAATTTTATCAATACAACCTTTAGTAAATATAAACACAAACTTAAGAAAAAATAATTATAAAATTTAAAAAATAAACGTGATATTAAAACAACTCTTAATTAATTTTAGTAAACTATTCATCTTAAACTAAATTTCAATCAACACATAATATTTATGTCATATATATTTTTAAACCAATAAAATTATTGCATGTCACTTTAATTTTAAATATTACTACTTTTTAAAATTATAACATATTATGTTCCATTAATTCTATAATTGACACATTGTCTAAACTTACCATAAAATGTCACGTCAACACACATAGCTCTTTATTAGAGATGTTTATCCGGGTTGGGCTAACCGGGCCGGCCCGTTTAACCCTGAAAAACGTAGGGTTATGGTTCATGAATCATAGGCCCGTTTAAATCCGGGCTTTTTTTACCCGGACCGGTTAGCCCGCGAGCTAAACCGGGTCAGCCCGCAGGTCTACAGGGCCAGTCCACTAGCCCGAATTGTTACAATATATATATATTTTTTAATATATAACATGCAAATAAATTTTGCGTTATTTGGACCATAGCCATAACTATAATCATTAAGCAACCAATTACCATTCATTAGTCATTATTACTATTTTTTATTAGATTATAATATTTTTTAGTTTTATTTGACTATATTAAGGATCAATGAGTTCTAGAATTTTGTTTAAATTATACTTTTATTTTCTCATTTAACGATCATCAACTAATTATATATTTTTCTATTTTATTTTCTTGTTGTACGTGTCAATTGGGACCTTTAATTTTAAAAGTAAAAAAATTATTGTAGCACGTTAGTGGCCCGTTTAGCCCGTGGCCTGCTAGGGTTAGGGTTAGGTCCCAACAATTGTAGAACCGTTAAGTATGAACCGGATAAGGCCCTAACCCGTTTAGCCCGTAGCCCTGTAGGACTGGCCCTATAGGGCTAGGGCTGGCCCGATAGACATCTCTACTCTTTATTAGTATAAATAGGGATGGCAACTTCAACCCGACCCGACTCGTACCTTTGGGTCGCCCCGACCCGACCCGAATTGAAATGGGGAGTGATCCGGACCCGTGACCCGTTTTTATATTTATTTTTTATATATATTATACATATAATTAAATATAATATATCTTCAATATTTTGATGTTTATTAATATGTATAACAATAATTTACCTTCATAAATGTGAAAATAAATTTATAAACATACTTCTAAAACTATTTTATTTATTTTTCAATACAAATCTAAATTTTATGTTATATGTTTTAAAAAAATATATTATTTTTCAAAATTAAAAAAATATACTCCCTCCGTCCACCAAAAGTGTGCTCACTTGTTTTTTTAGGTCCACAAAAAATGCGTTTATTCTATTTAAATAGTTCACTTTTGAATATTTTTTTTACTTTAATAATAAGATTGAGTATCTAACAAATATATTCTTTACTCGTTATCCCAAATATATTCTTTATAAATATAATATGATTTTTTAAAAAACATGTATAAAAAAAAGTGAGCACACTTTTGGTGGACAGGGGGAGTATTATTTTTCAAAATTAAAAAAAAAAATTATAATGGGTCGCCTGATTTGCCCTGCCCCGTGACCCGAACGGGTCGCCCGACTGATGCAGGCTGAAAGCATATAAAATAAGGAATTACGAAGAACACAGAAGAACACAAAAGAACACACACTATCCGTTGATTCTACGAATACTCGAAAAAGTGGCAAAACTCAAATACGTTGATTCACGAAAAATACCGTAAAAGAGACCCTGAGATGAACTCTCGTTTTTTTTCATTAATCAAATCACTCCTCTAAAACATTCTAAGAACAAGAATAAATAGTCTTCATTACATAAACCCTAATTAGGCCCATTTGGGCTTTATTCCCGAAAATAAAGACAATAGTTGAATCCAATCACGCCTTAATAGTTGTCAATTGATCTCCATCAATCTCCATCATCTCTCCTGATGTAGGAAAGATTCATTCTAGAATCGAAAGCCTGAAGAACGCGTCGGGATCGATCCGCCACAACAACCTTAGAGTAACCAATATGTAGTTTGTGTATTGGCATATCGTTCCCCATATAGTTTGCATATTGCTCTTTCGAAGACACGAACACAAAATAAAGTCGTGGTGTGGGACATGCATCCTCTAATGAATTAACCACGACAAAAGACACTTGTAAAAATGATACAAGCATTGCACCATCTTTAACAAAAGAAGGGGTGTCATAATGAATAATGACATATTCATCAAATTTTGGAGGACCCTCGTAGTTTCCAACCGTATGCATTAAATCTTCAAAAATAACACTTTTCACGAAAAGATAATTGGAATCATTATCAAGAATCGTACCTGATCTCTGAATACCAACTGATGTAGGCTGCAGAAGCGTATGAAAATGACAAATATATACGAAAAACACACACTAGCTCGTTGATTCTAAGAATACCCAAAAAAAGTGGCACGAATTAAAATACGTTGATTCAAAAGGAATACCGTAAATGCAATTCAAAAGAACTCTGTTCTTTATTATTCAAAAACTTCATCAAAATAACTGATGCAGCGGCGAAAACGTATAAAATATGAATATACGAAGAACACAAAAGAACACACACTATCCGTTGATTCTACGAACACCCGGAAAAGTGGCAAAACTCAGATACGTTGATTCACACAGAATACCGTAAAAGAGATCCTGAGATAAACTCTCGTTTTTTCATTAATCAAATCACCTCTCTAAAACATTCCAAGAACAAGAATAAATAGTCTTCATTACATAAACCCTAATTAGGCCCATAACATGTTTGAGCTTTATTCCCGAAAATAAAGACACTAATTGAATCCAATCACGCCTTAATTGTTGTCAATTGATCTCCATCACCGACCCGGATCCGAATTGCAACGGGTCGAGTCCGGGTATCTAGGTATCATACCTGACCCGATCCATTGTCATCCCTAAGTATAAAGTGGAATATATTAAACAATGATGCATAAACTCATCATTTTTCAACTTAAAAAGTAAAAATATAGTAGTAGACTAATTGTAATTTAGATTTAAATTTTTTTTATTGTTATACTTTATATTAATAATTTATAACATATGCACACTTTATATTTCATAATGTTTTAAAATTAACGAATTAAATTTAATAATATGTTTACTACTTTATTAAATGAGTAATTCCTCAATTAAGGTTTTTTTCTTTTAAACTATATTATTAATAAAAATATCATATAATTTTAACATATCATGTACTCCCTCCGTCCCAGGATTATTTGCACGGTTTGACCGGCACGTTGTTTAAGAACAGTGAATTTAGTGGTTGGTGATGTACGATAAAAGAGGGCTATTTTAGGTAATTTGGTGAGGTGTAAAGTGAATATGATGAAGTGTAAAGTAAAATGTATGTAAAAAGGTGGTGGCAATTTTGAAAATAAAATGATGTTGGGGGGCATTAATTTTGTGGGGTATTTTCATATTAAGAGTGTGCAAGTAATTTTGGGACATCCAAATAAGGAAAATATGCAAGTAATCACGGGATGGAGGAAGTATATTTTTTTTATTATATCAATTTTAATTGGACTTGATCTTCTCTTTAATTATTTTTTTTGGCCCCCCTCACAAATTAATTCTGGGTCCGCCCCTGAATCTGGCCAAATGGGTTGCCCATGGGCTGGCGGGCCAAATTCAGCCTAGCCCATTAGGCCCGTCGGGTCGGGCCAAATAGGTCCGGTTCTATATAGGTCGGGCCCAAATTGCCTATATTCCTAATCTTCAAACCAAGCCAGATCCCTATGGTATCGCCGCCCCTTCCAATCGTGAAGAAGAGAAAAATGAGTGTACCATTTGTCTCACAATGACGTCCGGGTCTCCAATTTCAATACGAGACAACCCCACATTAAGGTGTTCTCCTATAAAAAGAAAGAGACAAAAATTCACTAAATACCAAGATCCTACAGGCCATAAGCCCACGAAAAAAAATAAAACCAACAAGCACAAAAAAACACTCCACGGAGGAACATGAGGCTCCACAGAGAGGCACAAGTCTCCAAAGGGACACGAGGCTCCACAAAGGGGCAATAAAAGCAAACACAACATAAAAAACTAACAAAGGTATAAAAAGAAAATAAAGCTGAAAAATAAAATGGGATTAACGGGACACTCACCTAAACGGTCACCATAACTCTCCGTTAGGATAATTTATCCATTGATCCCAACTAAATCCTAAAGAAATCTACATAAAATGAACAAAAAGGTCGAAGAAAAGAGAATTGAAAGGACGACGACGGCAGATTTAGACGATGCTACTGATTTTTTTCAAATCTACTCAGACCTACTTAGATCTTGACCAAATCCACTCAAATCAGTGGCAGACCGAGAGGGGTACAACTGTATCCCCAATTCCCAAATTTTTTTGTTTTTTTTGTTTTTTAAATATTATGTATAAAAATAATTTTATAATAATAAATGGGTGAAAGATGATCAAAAGTTCAATACATTTAACTTTTAAGTTCATTTAATTAATTGTCTTGAGCTTATTTTATACTCCTTCCGTCTCATATTAAATTCATCATTTGCAAAAAAAAGAACGTTCATACATATATCTTATTTTTCATATTTTATCATTAAACTATCTAAACCCTTATTTTTATATTAAAAAAATTTAATGAAAATTACAAGTATGTAATTAAGCCATAAACCTTTTTGTTGGTCCTGAAAGGAGTATATAACAAATGTATGGGGGGGAATACACTTGTATGCAAATCTTTTGCAAACTTAACCAAGTATGACTTCAGCAAGATTGTCCTGGACAACTCTACTGAGGATGTATAACTTCTTAAAGATAACCAAGCTACTAAGTACTATTGAGTACTTAGTTGAATGACTATCTAAGTTAGTTATAAGTGCGGAATTAGTGGTTGGCCCTTTAGTTTAGACTCCTTTAGAATTCTGAAATCACCTTGTCAAACAGTCCAGTTTTCAGGAAACTTGTCCAAATATGTTTTGCACAGTCTTTGAGTATATGTCCTTTCAAAGATCAGTTTTGTGTGCAGTGTTGAATGTATGAAAGTACTTGAAAGTAAATCAACACAAGAGTTTATAGTGGTTCAGAGACTCAAGCTCCTACATCCACTTTCCCTGATTTAACAGGATAATTCCTTCACTCTTGGAATTAACTTGTTTTATAGTGCCAAGGTGCACTTGATCAAGAACACCACTCCTTGGTGAATTGATCCCTAGGATGTCTAGAGTTCTAGTACCCTTTCTCAACTCAGAACTGAACTGTTTTTCTCTCAACAGTCAGCTCCTACCACTTCTACTACTACAACCTTCTCACTTTCTCACTTGAAAGGTATGAGGGTTGAAGTAAGGTTCCAACTAATGAGATATCCTTTACAATGAAGACCAGTGTAAAAGGATAGGATATCTCTCTAAGCTTTGTATGGATATACAATTGAGGTTCAGATTAGATGAAGTGTATGAAGACTAAGATAGTCTCTTTGAAAGCTTGAAAGCACTTGTAAGCTTGTAGGATAGTTGGATGTGTTGAGATTAGTTGGGGAGCTTTCAAATGGTCTTCATACTTCTGTATTTATAGACAAATTTGAGGATTTGCCCGTTGGAGAGGCAGCCCAAATGTCTATAAATGTCTTCCTTGAGTTCTTCAAACTGGAAGACAGATTCTTGATAGTGACATGTCCTCATTTGGGAAATAAATGGCTGTAACAACTTTGTCTTCATTCTGCAGCACTCTTCCCAATGTCTGACTTCAAGATTCACTTGATCAATCATGGACATGGCTTCTGATGATTAGTCCTAAGATAAGGACAACATTCCTTATCACTTGGACAACTCTGCTTATCACTATCAGTGGACTTTGCTTATCAGCAAGGTTGGCTTGCTCTTTTCAGATGACTTGGCTCTTTCCCTTTGTATGATTGTGTCTCTGTGCATGATTGATGAAACTTATGTATCCATGCCATTGAATTAGTACTCTTGACCATATCAGTAAGGTTGGGATCTCCTTGACATGGTTCTGGTACAAGTGTGCTGAGACAACTCTTCTGAACAAACCTCCTGAACAAGAATGCCTTAGTAGGTTTTGTCTAGATGATGTATTTAGCATGCTTGATCTTCAGATGTTGATCCATAATCCATTTACTCTTGATCAGCATACTTGTCCACTTCAGCAAACTTGGGACACATTTGTCTTGAGCCTTTGAGGGGACTCGATCTTGATAGACTTTAAGACATATGTTCCCCCTCAACTAGTACATCTAATAATCTAAGAGCTGCCTAACATTTCAGCTTCTCATCTAGCCTTAAACTATATGTTCTAACATTCTTAGAACATGATCATCCTTGACTTAGGCATGTCTTAGGGGGTTTTGGTATTAAATCAAAACACTTCTCTTTTTATTCCCAACAATTTCCCCCTTTTTTATGATGCCAAAACCTATACATTTAATGCAGGAGTGACTTGACTACACCTATTACACTTATCTTTAGAAGATATGACTAGAGTCAATTTTCCTGAAAGAAGAATGTGTTAGTGTACTCACCATTCATACTGCAAATAGGTTTCAAGGATAGGCATAGTGAGATAATAGAATGTTGTTTCTTGATTCATAAGAAGAATTCAACTATCATTCAAATAACTTTGACATTACAAGCATGTTGATAGTTAAATTAACTTATCAGAGCATGGATCATAGAAACATTACATCAGAACATAAATTCACAATACATCAGAGCATAAACTAAAGATTAACATATTTTTCCAGATAAGATCTTTGAGTATCAGAGCAAAACATATCAGCATTCTTGAGCAAATTCAGCATAGATGACCAATTTCAACCAGATCAGCAACCAAGATATGTTTTCATCCATTTTAGCACAAAAAGGTCAGAAGAACTTAGCCATTTAGAGATCATCCTCCTTAGGTGGCACCATCCCATATTGTGCCCACACTCTTTTCTTTAGCTCCATGGCCTCTTGGTTGGTTCCCTTAGGTCCAAGCACCATTCTGTTCAGCTTGAGGATCTCTAGGAACTCCTTGAGAATCTTTGACTGGTCAATCCATCCATCCAGCTTAGGAGGCATGTAAATGATTGGCTTAGGGGCAATGAATTCAACTCTTGCAAGATCAGCAGCTGCAAGAAGTTGCTGATATAGCTCCCTGTAATACTCAATCATGAACTCAGTAAAAGTGGAGTTAGCATCCTTTCCATTCCACCTGTCAATGACATAAAAGTCATAGACAAACTCCCTTTTTGCCTCTTCCCACTTATCATTCAGCTGAATTGGGACCCATTTATCCAAGTGAGGATATTTGGTGTCCATGGGAATCAGTAGCTGTGGCTTCAACTTGCTGTATGTAGCTCTTCTTCTTCTAGGTTTCTGAAAATCAGCTCTTCTCTTATCTCTTGCTCTGTTGGCTTCTTCCATCAAATCCATCTTTTCTTGAGCCCTCATCATGGCTAGCTTCTGTTGTGTTTCAGAATCCTTGCCATATTCTTCTTTGAACAACTTTGATGGATCATGAGCTAGGATAGTTGTCTTCTTCTTAGGATCAGGTCCAAAGCCTTCAGCAAATAGTATTTCAACATCTTTGGGACCTTCAGCAATTTTGACACTTTCAGAAGACTTGTCAACTTCAGCAGATTTGGTCACTTCAGCAGATTTGACCTTTTCAGCACTCTTAGCCTTCTTGGAAGTAGACTCATCTTCCTCAATTCTGAACTCAGGGGGGAGATCAAGGCTGTTGGGAAAGTCAGTGAATGTTTCAGCCTTTCTTTTATTTCCCTTGGCCTTCTTGATCTTTCCTCTAGTTTGGACACCTTCAGCATCTTTGTCCAAACCAGAAACTTCTCCTCCTGGTCTTTGTTGTAGCCTTACCCTTTCTTCCTGTGCTGATGCCATAGAGTTCTTCAATGCTATGGCTAACTGCTCTTCTTCATCCAATTCATCCAAATTCAGTACTGCTGGTTCCTTTCCTTTGCTTTCAGCAACCTTGTCTTTGCCTTTATCTGAGCCACCAATAACCAAGGCACCTTTTACTCTTGCTCTTTCCATTTCCCCCTTTTTGGCAGCATCAAAACATTGAGGTTTGAGCTCACTCATAGTAGATGCCATTAAGGATTGGGCTTGGTTCAGGGACTTCATCTCCTCAAGTAAGTACACATTCTCATCATGAATGTTTTGCATTCTGTCACTGCTGAGGCTTAAGAAAGCCAAGACAGGTTTCATCTTTTGCTCCACAACCTCTTCCATGGTTGTCTTGAGGGATGCATCAAGTTGTGCCTTAAGGAGCTCAGTAAGGTTGGCCACTGCACTCTCAGCAATTTTGGCCATGACATCTTGGGAGAACTTTTCTGAGGCTGCCTTCACCATTGCTAGCCTCATTGCCTCTGCTCTTTTCTTTTGCAAGACAGTCTTTTTCCCAAGGGCTTGCTTAACCACCAACTTTAATGCCTTTACATTCCTGTTGTGGTTACTCCTCAACAAAGTATGCTCTTTTTTGACCTCTTTAGAGACTCATTCCATGCTAGCTTTGGCTTTCATCACTTTAGTGGATATGGTTTGCAAACCAGTCTCAACTCCACTGATTCTTGCCTCAATGGTGGGAAGAACAATTTCTTCTGATCCAGTAAGCCTCATTTCAACAGCTTCTAAGGTTCTACCTTGCTCATCCAAGGCTCCTGTAGTTTCAGCATGAGCAGTTTGGACTTGATGAGCAATAGAATCCAACTTAGCTGACTGCTCTCCAAGAATGGCTTGAGCAGAGTTGGAATCAACATGGACTGGTGCATCAGTCAAGAGTTCATCTGCAAAAATCTGGTCAAATGATATACCTGCAATATCAGAAAAATTAAATGGGTTAGAGAACAAACACTCATCACCCTCAGTTTCTTTTGCATAAGACTCTGATACATCAGTAGTCTTCTCCTCATTTTCAACTCTTTCTTTTCTCCCTTCAATATTGATTTCCTCACTCAAAGGATCAGGCCTCCTTTCATCAAGGGATTCTTGAAGTTCAGATTTGACTTCAAGAATAACCTGTCCTTCCTCACTTATTCCACCCTCATTTGGTGGTACACTCACTATCTTAGTGATAACTACCTCTCTATCATCCATAATTCCCTCTTCTTTTTCAACTACTTTCTCCTTTTCAACTCCTTCTCCTAATCCTGCAACATCTCCACCTTCAACAAGGTTCAAAGATGGCAGTTGTGGGGAGATCACAGTGCTTTTATCAGCAGCCACTGAGTCATCCTGAATGATTAAGGGCTGATCAGTGTCCAACTCTTTTGACACTGAATAGGCCTTAATCCAACCAGCCTCTAAAGTAGGAGCCTCAACATCTTTGGGCCGTGCCTTAGGTTCAGAAGAACCTTCATTGGTAGATGTTTCCTTGGCTGTGTTACCATCTTTGATCAACACCTCTAAAGATACAGAGCCTTTCCTATGATAGGTTACAAGAGGGTTTGAAAATTTGCTTGATTCAGAAGGCTTGGGTTGAGAAGGTTCAAGAAGGTTGGTCTGAGAGGGTTCAGGAGGGTTGGGATTTGAGGGGTTTGAGGGATCATCAGGAGAATCATCACCATTTGAGCTGCTTTCAGGGTGCCTGATTCCCTTAGCAAGTCTCTCTTTCTCTTAAGCAATCTTGACATCTACTAACTTTGCAAACACATCCTCATCAATGAGGAATCTTGTCTTTAGTACTCCAGCAAAGTGTAGTAGTCTACTCTCCTCAACTTGCCACCAATTAGCATCCTTATCTTGGATGACTTGAGAAATCTCCATAATTGTCTTATCCTTGACATCCACCAGCATTCTCAAATCATGGAACATCTTCTGAATTCTAGGAAATTCAGCAAGTTGTGGGTACAAATTGTCCACAGTAGCCCTTGCTCCACCTCTGAGCATACTTTCATAAGTATACTCCTCCTCATCTCCACTGGAATGGGGACTTTGGGTTATAGGGGAGTTGGCTCTAGTTTCAGGCAATGTGGCTTCAGGGAGGTTGAATTCAGGAGGGTTGGCTTCAGAAGGGTTGGATGCAATTAAAGGTACTTCAGTTGCTTTTGAGAGCAATGGTTCTGAAGGGGCTTTGCTCAGGGGGGTTGGCTTATGAAGTGCAGCTTCTAGAAACTTAGAGTAATTGAGCATAGATGAGCCAAGTGGAGATTGCAATCTTGTCTCATCTACTGCAAGATCAGCTAACACATCAATTCCACTTCTTTGCACACTCCCTTCTGGAGAATATCTCTTGGTAAGGTTAAGAGGGGTAATGGGTTGGTTTGTGGGGGTAACATGAGTTTCAGGGGAGTTGGGCTCAGGATTTTGGGTTTCAGGAAGGTTGGGCTCTTTGGGTTGACCTTCAGGGATTTTGGACTCAGGGGTTCCAGAACCAGAAGAGTTGGTCCTGGACTTGGATTTAGTCCTACTTTCAGCCCTACTCTCCTTCAAGGCAAGTTGGAGAGTCCTATCCTCGTGAAGTTCCAATATTTTCTCAGTAGGCTTGGCCCTTCTCTTTCTAGCCCTACTGCTTCCACTTCCTTCCAATTCCTTCTCAGGGACGGCTTCCCTGGGCCTCTTATCACCTTTCTTCTTCTCTCTTGTCTCATTATACTTCTGCCTCAATTCCTCTGAGTGATCAGAAGGCACTTGCACTCCTTCCTTGGCAACTTCCTCTACCTCAGTAGATGCTCCTGAAGGGATTTGAGACACCTTTCTTGTTTTGACCACCCTTGCTTTAGTCCTCTTCTTCAACTTAGGTTTCTCCTCAACCTTAACTTCAGCAGGTTTGGCCAAAAGCATCCTTCTTTGCTCAGTCTTCTTACTCAGCTTTCTGAACATCACTTTCTGGGCAGGAAGGGGCTTTGCAAAGGTTTGCATTTGAGAATAATGGGAAAACCTTTCAATCAACAAGCTTGCCCTTGTGCAATATTTCAATTTCCCTTCCAACACAACCTTTTTGTGAGCTTTCACCTTAAACTTTGCCTTTTCCTTCATCATCTCAGACAAGATGAAGGTCCTCCAATCAAATTTGATGCCCTTATCACTGGCATCAATTACTGCAGCCATAATTCAGATCCTTGGAAAGCTGACTTGCTACAAACTTCCAGTGTTGCTTAATAAACTCTTTGTAATTACCTCAAAGATGTTGAGAAATTGTGGCTTAAGAGTTCTTTTGTGTTGGGTTGAAGAGATGGGACCTGGAACCAATAGCCATTCTTTAGCTATTTCTTCTTCATGGTCAACTCCATAGAATTCTGGATTCCTTCCCTTAGAAGGCAATCCAAAGGCTCCTTCAAGGTCTTCTTCAGAGAATTTCACCCTGTGAAATCTTTCTTCCTCATCACCTTCAGCCACATAAGACATTCTTGTGGCAACCTCACCATCCTCAGGCTTGCCTCTCCACTTGAGGAAAGCAAAGAACTCAGCCATGTAGCTTTCAAGACAGGAGCTTGGTCTTTCCTCCATAAACTTCTTGAGACCAGCTCTTCTTAGCCATCTAAGTGTTGGAGTGATTTCAGGATCTTCACTCTCAAAGGAGACTATAGGCTCAAAAGTGAGATTGTTTTTGTTGCTGAGATAGCCAAAATCAAGGTCAAGTGCCTTGTTGGAGAAATCAATGATCATCTCAGGTCTAGCTTTGGGAGCCATTTAAGATTCAGTAGGAAATTTGAGAGAGTTTGAAAAAGATGAAAGCTAGGGTTTCAAAAGAGTTTGAATGCGTGGGGGAGAAGTGAGCTTGTGGAGTTCTTAAGACTTGTGAATATTCTAAAAGGAATGTATGTCAATGAGTAGGTGAGTCTTAAGAGTTTTCAACGGTTAGCAAAAATGGAAATCAAGATTGGACGGCTAGGATTGATTTCAGGGGAGTTTGCCAATCTTGATCCAATGGTCAATAACCAATGTAACAGTGAAAAACTGTTTTTATTCAAAATGAGGGAAGGTTTTAATATTGGTTAATGGTTGAGGAGTTTTCGAGGTAGATCATGGCTTGAAATGTTTAATGCAAACAAGAGTTAAATCTTGGCATTTAATGCATGGAAAGTGACCTTTTGAGTAGGAGACAAAATAGATCCTAAAAAGGTGATATCTGTAAAAGGAATGGGACAGATATCAAAATAGGCAATGATTACCAAAAATAGGTGCTTATCAAACCAAGGTTTGGTTTGATAGCCAAGACAACTTATCTGACCCCACATGGACAAGTGTCCTGAAATTCAATGGACAAGTGTCCTGAGTATTTGAAGTCATCTCTTCTGAGTTTCAGTAGACTTGACCAAGTCTGCTGAACACAATTTTCAGTTCCCACTTCACTCATTAACTCCAAAAGGTTTACTTGTCCAACTTTCCTGGATCAAGTAATCCCAATTCTGCTGATAGCTCTAGAAATCTTGCCCCTGCAAGTGGCTTTGTTAGAATATCACTTTTTGATGATTTGTGTGGATTTTAACCAATTTGATGTCCTTCTTCTCCACATGATCTCTGATGAAGTGATGCTTGATGTCCACTGTGTTCTACTTCTTGGAGAACCAAGATATGAGTTTGTTTCCCAAGAATTGACAAGTCCCTGAGGTGGACTTTCTGTCAATTCTACATCCTCCATAATCAGCATCTGAGTAGCCTGTAAGCTCAATGTTGTCATCAGCGGGGTACCAAAGGCCTAGATTTTCAGTGCCTTTGAGATACCTCAAGATCCTCTTTGCAGCCTCAAGATGGCTTTTCTTAGGATTGGCTTGAAACCTTGCACAAACACCTACTGCAAAGGTGATGTCAGGTCTGCTGGCAGTGAGGTATAGAAGTGAACCAATGATTCCTCTATACTCAGTAGAGTTGGTTTGGACACCACTCTCATCAGGATCCATCTTCCAATTAGTGTTCATTGGGATCCTTATTGGCTTGCTAGTAGTACACCCAAAATTCTTGATCATTTCTCTTGTGTACTTAGCTTGGTTGATGAAGATTCCTTCTTTTGATTGCTTGACTTGTAGTCCCAAAAAGAAGTTCATCAACCCCACTATGGACATCTCAAACTTGCTTTGCATAAACTTTGAGAACTTTTCACACAGCTTCTCATTGGGGGATCTAAAAATTATGTCATCAATATAAATTTGGACAAGCAAGGTGTCCTCTCCTTCAGAGATTCTGAAGAGAGTTCTGTCAACAGTTCCCTTGATGAATCCATGATCCAAGAGGAATTGTGACAGTTTATCATACCAAGCCCTAGGGGCTTGCTTGAGTCCATATAGAGCCTTCTTCAATCTGTAGACTTGGTTTCCAACCTCAAAACCAGGTGGTTGCTCCACATAGACTTCTTCTTTCAAGACTCCATTAAGAAAGGCACTCTTGACATCCATTTGGTACACTTTGAACCTCTTGTGGGCCGCATAGGCTAGAAAGAGCCTTATTGCTTCCAGCCTTGCCACAGGTGCAAAGGTCTCATCATAGTCAATGCCTTCAGATTGGCAATAGCCCTTTGCCACTAGTCTTGCTTTGTTTCTGACAATCATATAATTCTCATTCTTCTTGTTCTTGAACACCCACTTGGTTCCAATAACATCTTGATGTGAAGGTCTATCCACCAATTCCCATACATCATTTCTGACAAGAAACAACAAAATAGAGTACTTTCACCATGAAACCTTCTAGTTTTGACTCCTATACTTGGATCACCAAGTATTAGATTAGTAGAATGGTCAGACAACCAAGTCCTTCTTTTTCTGATTACTTCAGTAGAGTTGTCCTCTACTGTAGATGAGTCATTTTGATCATAGAATTCAGGAAAGTTTAATGCAGGATCTAATTCAGGATCATAATCAGGGGTGTTGTCCTCAATGTCAGGGACATTGGCATTTTCAACATTATTGATTCCCCCTTGATTATTTAATCCATTAACTACCTCAGCAGGGACTGCTTCTTCATTGGTTGTTGTTACCTGAGTGTGAACTGGGATTGGGTCATTCAGTTCACCAATTCCTTCAGTGGGGTTTGCCTCAGGTAGATTGTCTTCAGGGTTGTTGTCCAAGTTTATGATTTCAGGGAGGTTAGATTGGACAACATCTATGAATGTAGTATCTTTGTCTCTTAGACTCAGTCTGGTTGTCCTTTGTGTGATTTCTTCTGTCTCTAAGTCCTTGTTCCTGAACTCATGAGTAGATTCATCAAACACAACATGAGGTGTTTCCTCCACAACAAGGGTTTTCTTGTTGTAGACTCTGAAAGCTCTACTGATTTGGGAATATCCAAGGAATACTCCCTCACCAGCTTTGTTATCAAAGGCTTTCAACTGTTCTTTCCCATTGTTGTGAATGAAACACTTACAACCAAAAATGTGGAAGTAAGATACTTTGGGCAATCTTCCTTTCCAGAGTTCATAGGGGGTTTTGCCTTGCCCCTTGGTTATCAAACATCTATTTTGAGTATGGCATGTAGTATTTATAGCTTTAGCCCAAAACCTCTTAGGTAAATTTGAATCAGCAATTAAGGTTCTAGCAGCTTCTTTTAGAGTTCTATTTCTTCTTTCTGCAACTCCATTCTGCTGAGGAGTTTTAGCTGCTGAGGTTTCATGAGCTATCCCATTTAGTGTGCAATACTCATTGATGTAAGAGTTTATAAATTCAGTGCCTTTATCAGATCTTGTCTTGATAATGTTAAGGTTTTTCTCATTTGACAATCTCTTTAGAAGTTCAGGGAGTTTGACTTGCGTTTCCTTCTTATTAAGGAGAAATACTACCCATGTGAACCTAGAGAAGTCATCAACTACTACCAATGTGTATTTTCTACCATTTATACTTGCTGGGGTAATTAGTCCAAATAGGTCCATATGTAAAAGTTCAAGTACCCTTTCAGTAGAAATGACTGGTTTTCCTTTGAATGAGGCTTTTATCTGTTTTCCTTCTTGGCAGGGTTTACACACATGCTCTTTAATG
This sequence comes from Galeopsis tetrahit, assembly GCA_963675135.1. Lineage (NCBI taxonomy): Eukaryota > Viridiplantae > Streptophyta > Magnoliopsida > Lamiales > Lamiaceae > Galeopsis > Galeopsis tetrahit. The sequence goes on from OY776122.1 coordinate 42,018,774, forward strand.
AAAACCTCATTAGGTAGTCCTCTTACTAATGTTTTTCTGGCAAGTTTGTTCATTGACTTAAAGTTCAGGTGGTTTAGCCTTTTATGCCATAACCAACTTTGTTCACTAGAGCTCTTAGCAATGAAACATGCAGCATCAGTAGACTTGTCCCAGTTTGCAAAATACACATTTCCTTTCCTAGTACCAGTCAGTAGAGTTTGTTGAGTTATATCTTTGATTAAGCATTTTCCACTTGAAAACTCAACACTAAAGCCTTTATCACTAATCTTACTTATACTAAGGAGGTTATATTTGAGACCAGCCACATAAGACACATTGGATACCTTGATATTACCAATTATCAAGGTACCATAACCTTTTGTTGTAGCTTGTGAACTGTCTCCAAATGTGACATTTGGGCCTTCTTTTTCAATGAAGTTTGTGAGGAGGTCTTTGTTTCCAGTCATGTGCCTTGAACATCCACTGTCAAGGTACCATGCTGACTTTTTGCTCATACTCCTCTTCTTGTGGCCCATTGGTACCTGCAATTAGATAGGTTTAGGTACCCTTTGAGTTTTGGGTCCTGAGAGGTTAGTTGTACCTTTAGGAACCCAAACTTGTCTAATAACCCTGATTGATTCAAGGTGGCTAAGTTGTTTTCCTCTAGCATCAACATACACTGTCTTTCCCTTGAATGCCTTTGGGAAAGTATGTGTGAAAGTGTTGACTCTGTAAGTTTCAGGAGAGTTGTCAAATCTCCTGACCTTATGAGTTCTTTGTGCTTCTTGAGGGAATCTTTGAGGAAAGGCATTTTTATGACCATTACCCTTTAGCATGAAGGGTTTTGGTTGTCTCATTTTATTCTGCCTTTGAGGATAGTTGTTCTTAGGTCTGTTCAGCTGAGGCTTTCTCAGTAGAGTTGGCCTAGGCTGATCATACCTTGGATAACTCCTCTGAACATTGTTCAGGAGAGTTGCCCTTCCATTGGGTCTACTCTGCTGACCAACATTCCTCTTGTACTCAGGGACTTTGGCCTTTTCCTTAGGTATGGGCCTAGTCTCCTGAAGTACTTGAGTGGGCATTTCATGCATTTTGCCCTTTCCTTTGTCTAGTGGCTGAATTATTTCATTTTCAGCTTGTTGAGCCACTGACTTAACAAAGATTCTCTTAGTGTTACTTGTAGAAGCAACACTAAGACAAGGTGAAGATTCAAATGGATCAAAACCTAATCCACTTCTTTGAGCCATAGGTCTTTGATAACTCTGAATTTCCTCTATTGCACTAGAGGATTTCTTCAGAGCAGACATCTTTAATTTCAGGCTCTCTTCACTTGATTTAAGAATGTCATACTTATGTGAGAGGTTTTCAAATTTTGCTTGAAGAATTTTGAGTTCAAAGTCTTTTCTCTTCTGAAAGATCAGTTGATCATCAATCTCCTTTTGTTGGTGCTTCCTCAAGCTCTCTCAAGACTTGTTGATACAACTTAGTAGACTTGATATCAACCAATGTTTCAGCAGGTTTTGAAAGTTCAATTGAGAGCCTTTCATTTTCTCTCACACAATTGTCATGAAATTCTTGTAGCCTAGTGAAGTCTTCCATCAACTTCCCAAAGGCAAGTTTCAGGTTGATTTCACTAGCATTTTGTGATAAAAATGATGGTGAGCTAGAAGTAGAGGATACCTCATCATCCTCAATAGACATGTTGCATATATCATCATCATCTTCACTGTTTGAGAACAGTCCATCAGAAGAGTTGAAGCTTTCAGCAGAATCAGATTCATCACCAGCCATCATGGCTTTCGTATTGGTGAATTTTCTGTCTCTCTTAACTTGTCTTTCTCTTCTTTCTTTAGAGCTAAGTTCAGGGCAGTCATACTGGAAGTGCCCTTTCTTCTTGCAATTGTAGCACAGGTCTTCATCATCATCCTTCTTAGGCTCATCTCTCCTTCTAGATGATGAAGGTTCAACTCTACTGGACCTTCTCCTATCAGAGTACTTGTCCTCTGATCTTTTCTCTTCAGGCTTCTTGACTTCAGCCTGAGCTTCAGGAGAGTTGTACCTTCTCCTGAATTTGTTGTCTTGGTAGAATTTCTTGTATCTACCAAACCTTGAGTTGAGTTTGTCAAACCTCCTGGCCATGAGGGCCAATTCTTCCTTCATTTCAGCCTTAGAGACTGTCTTGGATGATCTAAGAGTGGTCTGCACTTCTGGTTCAGCAGCCTTGGCTTTGAATGCCACTCCATTGGTTGGTAAGGAAGATTCCTCAACTGGCTTCCTTCTATTGAGGTCAAACTCATATGCTTTAAGCTCTGAGAAGATTTGTTGCATGGGCACGGTGGAGAGATCTTTGGTGTTCTGCATCATCACAGCATAAACATCCCACTTTTGAGTGAGACTTCTCAATATCTTCAGACCAACTTCTCTCTTGGTGTACACCTTGCCCAAGGAGTTGATTTCATTCATCACATCAGTGAATCTTTCAGCAAACTTGTCAATGGACTCATCAGACTCCATTGTGAATTGTTCAAACTTCTGCACAGCCACTTGGAGCTAGTTCTCCTTGATCTTTTCAGTACCCTCACACATTTCTGCAAGAGTATCCCAAATTTCTTTGGCAGTTGTGCAGTGGTAGACCATTCCCATGATTGCATCTGGAATTGTTTGGTAGAGGGTGTTCATAGCAAGATAATTCAGATTATCTTTCCTCTTCTCCTCTGAGGTGAAGTCATCTTCATCTTTGGGGATCACATCCCTTGTGTCTGCTCTTTGAGCATCAGTAATCCTGGGATTCACTTGAGTGAACACAAAGGGTCCTCTTGTGACCACTCTTAGCATATCAGTGTGGAGAGATGCAAGATGAGCTCTCATCCTGATTTTCCAGAAATCATAATTGTCAATAGAGAACATGGGCAATTTGTGATGAGATATATGGTTGACTGGATTGGTAGACATATTGTCCAACCCTTGAACAGCAGCATTAATGTTTTGATCCTGATTCTGCTGTTGGTTCTGGATGTTGTTGTTGTTTCCTCTTGCCATTTTTTCAAGAAAGGGTTAGACAATAGATATACAAGATTACAGATATATTAGTTCAGTGACCACACCAAATATGTGATTTTGAAAATCAAAAGGGATTTTCAGAAGCAGTGGTCTTTGAACCCCTGCTCTGATACCACTTGTTGGTCCTGAAAGGAGTATATAACAAGTTTATGGGGGGGAATACACTTATATGCAAATTCTTTTCAAACTTGATCAAACCAGATATCAGCAATGTTGTCTTGGACAACTCTGCTGAAGATGATTAACTCTTTTAAAGATAATCAAACTACTAAGTACTATTGAGTACTTAGTTGAATAACTATCTAAAGGAGTTATATGTGTGGAATAGTGGTTGGCCCTTTAGTTTAGACTCCTTTATAGTTTCTGAAATCACTTAAACAATCAAAAAGTCCAGTTTTTCAGGGAGCTTGTCCAAATGTCTTTTGCACAGTCTTTGAATATGAGTTCTTTGAAAGATCAGTTTAGTGTGCAGTGTTGAATGTATGAAAGTACTTTGAAAGTAGATCAACACAAGAGTTATAGTGGTTCAGAGACTCAAGCTCCTACATCCACTTTCCCTGATTTAACAGGATAATTCCTTCACTCTTGGAATTAACTTGTTTTATAGTGCCAAAGTGCACTTGATCAAGAACACCACTCCTTGGTGAATTGATCCCTAGGATGTCTAGAGTCCTAGTACCCTCTTCTCAACTCAGAACTGAATTGTTCTTCTCTCAACAGTCAGCTCCTACCACTTCTACTACTACAACCTTCTCACTTTCTCACTTGAAAGGGGTAAGGGTTGAAGTAAGGTTCCAACTAATGAGATATCCTTTACAATGGAGATCAGTGTATAAGGATTAGGATATCTCTCTAAGCTTGTGTATGGATATACAATAGGTTCAGCTTAGAAGAAGTGTATGAAGACTAAGATAGTCTTTGAAAGCTTGTAAGCACTCTTGCTTGAGGATAGTTGTCAAGTTGGATTGTGTTGAGGTGCTTAGCTGAGGTTGAGGTGCTTTCAAATGGTCTTCACACTTCTGTATTTATAGACAAATGAAGGATTTGCCCGTTGGAGAGGCAGCCTCAAATGTCCATAAATGTCTTCTTTTAGTTCTTCAACTTAGAAGACAGATTCTTGATAGTGACATGTCCTTATTTTGGAAATAAACGGTTGTATAAGCTTTGTCTTCATTCTGCAGCACTCTTCCCAAAGTCTGACTTTAAGATTCTCTTGTTAAGATTTGGACATGGCTTCTGAAGGTTGTTCCAATGATAGGACAACATTCCTTATCAATTGGACAACTCTGCTTATCACTTTCAGCAGTTTTGCTTATCAGCAAGGTTGTCTTGCTCTTTTCAGATGACTTGGCTCTTTCCCTTTGTTTCACTTGGAGTTGATCTTTAGCTTGTTTCTTTGAAGATATTTAGGGAAGAATGGTTGTCTCAAACTCTTCAGCATAGTTGACTTCAAGCTTTCAGGGCACTTGATCTGGTTCAATTGTGTTGAGACAACTCTTCTGGACAACTCTCCTGATCAGTATAGATGGTCTTCAAAAGACTTAGTGATTGTTCCAGAATTTGAGCCTTGAGGGGACTTGTTCTAGATAATCTTCAAAGCATATGTTCCTTCTCAACTTGTGCATCTAATCAACTAAGAGCTGCCTAACATATCAGCTTCTCTTCTAGCCTTATTCTATATGTTCTAACATTCTTAGAACATAATCAATCATCTTTGACTTAGGCATGTCTCAGGGGGTTTTGGTATTGAATCAAAACATATCTCATTTTATTCCCAACAATGAATCATATTTATTTACGTAAAATTTAAGGAAATGGTACTCACATAACGTTGGAACCATCGGGTAAAATCACGTTGAAGACGAGCATCTATATCTGTATCTGAGATGTTTTATTCTGTTCGTCTTAGTTCTTGAGTATACATCCTAATTCACAACATCCAATCACAATTAATATTAAATTACATAAATGAAGTAGTGATAAAAATATGAAATACTTACTCAATGTAAGGCTGAACTTCATCACAATTTAATAACACGTACGTTTGTGCTATTTCTGCCTCTCTGTTCGTCTCCCACTCTCGTTCAGTGAATTTTCCTATTGTTCGTCCCTTAGACTTGAATATAGACAGCATTCCATTGACCTCTTCATCGATATCGTCTGTACCTCTACCACCGTAGTTACGTGGTTCACTTCTCAACCGAGTGTTGACATGGTCTTCAAAATAATAAGAACAAAACATGCCAACCTCTTCATTCAAATATGCATTAACAATCGATGCTTCCACATTTGCCTTTTGTTTAGCATTGTGTTTCAAGTTGTGGAGATATCTGATTTATATTAAAAAAATATATATTAATTAAGTGAACATGCATGTAGTATAAAAAATGAAACATGTAAGAGTTTACCTTTCAAATGGGTACATCCACCTGTACTGCACTGGACCACCAATTCTGGCTTCATACGCTAAATAAACGGGTAAGTGTTCCATGGAGTTGAAGAAGCTAGGTGGAAAATTTTGTTCCAACTTACAGAAAATCACTGGATTGTCTTACTCCAAACGAATCATATTATCGATCTTGATCGTTGAAGATGTTAAATCTCTAAAAAAAAAGACTTAATTCAGTGATAACCCTCCACACATTGAGAGGAACAACGTCTCGGAACGCAATCGGTATCAAGCGCTGCATAAAAACGTGACAATCGTGACTCTTCATCCCTGAAACCTTACCCCTGTTTATGTCTGCGCATCGACTCAAGTTTGACACGTAGTTGTCTGGAAAATTCAACTCGTGAATCCAACGACACAGTTGTTGTTTCTGTGGCTTATCCAGTGTGTAGCAAGCCTTTGGATATTTACCTATACTGGGATCCATTTTCAACTCTTCACGACGACAATAAATGTTCAGCTCTTCCCGGGACTTTGGAGTATCTTTCGTCTTGCCTTCTGTGTTCATCATTGTGTGGAACACATTATCAAACACATTCTTCTCAATGTGTATCACGTCCAAATTGTATCGGATCAACAGTGAACTCCAGTATGGCAAATCCCAAAAAATACTCCTTTTATTCCATCCACCTGGAATTCGACCGTTGTGTTCAGAGCTGCATTTTCCTCAGTAGACTTTTTCAAACCCGTCCACTGAATCTCATGTAACAACCTTTGTCATGTACGGTAACACGACAGAATGAATAACATTAGAAGAAATTAATAAAAAATATACGTATAACATTATATTAGATCAAATAATTGTATAATTAAAATATCGTTTTGAAGGGGCGGTCGATTGTTTGTAACTGTTCTGTTCTTCAAGAAGTTGTTTTTATTCCTTCTAAATGGATGATCTCGAGGTAAGAACTTTCGGTGATTATCGAACCATGTAACTTTCCTACTCTTCTGAAGACTGAAAGCTTCAGAATGCTCCATACAATACAGACATGCTTGCAACCCAGCCGTTTTCCACCCAAACAACATAGAATATGCAGGAAAGTCGCTAATGGTCCACAATACAGTTGCACGCATCGTGAAATTATGTTTTCTGAACACATCATACATTTGGACATCACTTTCCCATAAAAAATCAAGTCTTTTATAAGAGGCTGGAGATAAACGTCAAGTTTATTCTTTGGATTCGACGGACCTGGCACCAATACAGTCAGAAACATTGTTTGAGGTTTTAAGCACATCTATGGAGGAAGATTATACAGAGTCAGAATCACCGGCCACAACGAATACTGCTTTCCAAAGCTCCCAAACGGTGCAAAACCATTAGTACACAAACCTAGCCTCACATTCCTCGGTTCAGAAGAAAAATCGGGATACACGTTGTCAAGGTGTTTCCAGGCCTCTGAGTCCGCCGGATGTCGCATCTCCCTAGACTCGGTCGAGGAAGAATCTGTTGCATGCCACGTCATGTGTTGTGTTGTGGCAGTAGATTGATACAATCTCATTAAACGAGGAATGATGGGAAGATAATACATCTTCTTGTGTGCCACTTTCTTCTTCGACGACTACGATTGACTAGCGGGCCCCTTCCGACTTGGCTCTTTGTACCGAGGATGACCACACATCCTACACATGTTCAGATTGTTATCTTCATCACCCCAATATAACATGCAACCGTTTACACAACAATCAATCTTCTCGACCGGCAATCCCATATTTTTCATCATTTGCTTGCTTTGATGATACGTTGTAGGCACCTTATTCTCAGGAGGGCAGATCTCACTGCATAATTGTGTCATTTGCTCATATGCCCAATTAGAAAGCTTGTTCTCGGTCTTGATAGCCATAAGTCGGGCATTAAATGATAGTTGAGAGTGAGAATCACAACCCGGATACAAATCTTGATCGACAAATTTGAGCATTTCATAAAACCGAAATGCTTCATCCGTCGGCTCCTCTTCTACATTTGAAAAACCGGCTTCCATTATCATTGTTTGATACATATTGGGTTCTTCCTCCCCAATATGTTGTTCCCCACCAAACTGTTGTTCATTACTCGTGCCGGCTTGATTAACATATATTTGTCTTTCATAGATTCCAGCAGTGTAATAGTATAAAACTTGATCAAAGTTATAAGGCCAACGTCCTTCGCCATGAAATATCCAGTTATAATAATTAACAGTGAAACCATTCTTCAGAACATGTACCAAAACCTAATCAATCGACTTAAATATTTTATTCTGACATTTTTTTGGTATTACACGGACACTTGATACTATCCCCATACATGCAATGTGGGTGGAGCTTTGAAAATTCAACAAATGACACAAGTTCATTGTAAAATTCACCATTCACATTTCCTAAAATGAACCTAGGAGTACAATACATCCATCGACGATCCGGCAATTCCATCTGTTAAACATTTAACATAAAATTCTTACAAACATATAAAATGCACAACTAATTAAACTACAAAAAATATAATTAAAATACACAACTAAACTACAAATATATAATATGCACAACTAATTAAACTACAACCATATAAAATGCACAACTAAACTACAAAATTTAACCAAGTAAAAAAGAAAAATGTACCGAAATTTGAAGTTTTCATACAATTTCCACAATTTTTTTCGACTGAGTGAGAAAGGGGAAAAAGCTTCTGTGAAGTACTGCTCGCTACCGACGGATTTTGAAATTCCGTCGGTAGAGTACATTTTGAACTTACCTACGGATTCTGAAATTCCGTCGGTAGCATGGCGCCCAAATTTCCGTCGGTAGAGTACATTACCGACGGAAATTCCATCGGCAGACTTTATTTCCGACGGATTATATATTTCCGTCGGTAATTTGGCGGAATAAAAAAAAAATCAAAAAAATTTCGAAAAATACTTTACTTTATACCAAATCTATCAAAAAATTATGTATAAATTAAAAACAATAACATAAATAAACAATTCATTGACAAAAAAACATCAACCGAAATAAATATGTCCAACAGAATAATAAATAGTTTGACAGAAAATTAAATAGTTCGATAGAAAAATAAATAGTTCGACAGAAAAGTAAAGTGTTCAAACATCAACCATCAGCAAATTTAAAAAAATCATCACCGCCTTCGAAATTCAAGTCGACGTCGTCGTCGTCTTCGGCTGCATCTGGAGCTGGAACTAGAGCTGTAGGGGGAACTGGATCGACCGGAGCATTTAAAGGCGGAGGGGGAACGCTCATCGCCTGTGCAAAGCATGTATCTATTTGATCAGCAGACATCCCCAACAATCGACCCATAGTGTCAGTTAGCTGTCGGAAGTAGTGGTTCATCAAGTGTACTACGTTCGGGTCCGGAACAGCAGTGGAGGATACAGAGGCCTGCGATGCACGCTGGGACGAACTGGACTACGCAGCTCTCACAGTGCGGCTCATCCGGCCAAGGCCAAGGATCCCTCCTCGATCAGTCGGGGCAACGTCCAGGTAAATCTGGTTAAGGTCAACCGGCGGAGGGGGAGCGATGGGCCCGGCTTGAGCAGAAGCCTGTGTCGTGACCTCTTCAATCCTCTAGTTCACATTCAACTACATAATTAAAAAAATTAAATTAATACATAGTTCAATACATTTAATTAATTAAATATTAAAAAAACATCACAATTTAATTAATTAAACTTACGTGAAGCTCGGTAGTGCGTCCATATGTGGACGTCTGCGTATCTGGATCAAACAGATGAAGAAGGTTCAACCGATCCACGTGTGTGGTTCACGCCCAAGATCTCGCTCCTATTTCGTACCAAATGAGCATATAAAAATTATTTTATATAATATAATATAAATAATTGAAATAAATTTAGTGAACACTTACTAGAGCAATTGAGTGCTCATACGCGGATCGGGACCCCCCCGATGCCTTGACATCCCACCTCCCACATCAGTTCTACGGTTGGCTTGAGCAGTATTACACTTCTGCACGTACTACGGGCTACTCCAATACGCGGTCAACGTGTTCCACACGTCGACTCCATTTTCGTCCGTACCCAACATTTGCACCATGCCACGACGACGCCAAGCCTTCCTCCAGGTGTAGATTACCTCATTAAACCTAGATTGACATGAAGCGGTCCAGTGCGTGTGAATATCGTCGTCCGAGAAGTACTCCATATGCCAATAAGCATGTTTCTGCACATATTCATTCAGCATATTTATCAAATAATATACAGTATATATATAATAAATTGTTTATTAATATTTAATTGAATGCACTCAAATACCTGGAATTCCTCCCAGTATTCATCCTTTTTCGTAGGCGGCACCTTCAGCCAAGAGTAGGCATTCGCAGCAATCTTGCATTCAACAATCGAATCAGTGCAAATCTTCGACACCTCGTTACCAGGAATTAATCTGTGACATTATATATTAAGAAACAAACACATTATAAATTAAAAAATTTATAAAAATTAATGCTATTAAATATTGTTAAACCTTAAAATTATTTAATTAATTACTTACTGTCCTCGATCAATCCATACGTTCAGTCTGGTTTCTCGGGATGCCCGCATGGGATGTTGACGAGCTGCCGACGACTGAGATGACGGCGGCGAATGTTGTGGAACGGATGTCGACGTCGTAGGAGTCGGCATCAAAGTAGGCTCAGGCCTAAGTGAGCCCTTCGACCGCCTAGGTCGAGATCCTGAGGCCCCACCAGCATCTTGACTCATCTATTTTAATAAATAAAATTTAACAGTATAATAAATTAATCAATAATTAATATAGTAATGAAATAAATAATTTTCTAATTTAATTAATAACATTTTAGTAATTTAAGTCAATAATTTCCTAATTTAATCAATAACAAATTACGTTACTAATGAAATCAATAATTTACCAAACTAATTAATAATGACTTAATTTAAACAATAACAATAATTACTATATATATATTAATCAAACAAGACCCCTACTTATAACAATAATTACTAATTTAATCAACAATAATAACCTAGTTTAATTATCAAAACTAACTAACAAGTACCAATTATATATTAATTAAATAAACAAAATATATAATAAACTAACGTAAAAAAGCAAAAAATTTATCAAGAACTACACTATATGTAACACGAACTAACAAGAACTATATACACTATATATTTGAACTAACATACATTAATTAATTACAATTAACCAATAAAAAACATATAATCCACGTACTAACATATATTTGAATTAATTATACATATTCATCAACTACGTACATGCAATTTTATAATAATTAACATGCAATTTTATAATAATTAACATGCAATTTATAATAATTCAATAACAGTTTTATAATAATTAACATGCAATAATACAATAACTTAATTAAAAATAATTAAGAATTTATAAAACGTACCGTTTAAATTGAAGAAAATTGGGGTAGATGATCGTTATGCTCTTTGTCGATCAATCCACGCACAAGAAAATCCAATCCACGCACGAAACCACCACGAATAGAGGAGAGGAAAGTGAAAAAAAAATTCCCTTCTTGAGGAAACTGCCTTCGGCAGTTTTTATAAAAAAAAAAATTTGATCCGTCGGTAGCGCGCGAATATTTAATTCACGCGTCTTTTCATTGGTATCCGAGGCGGTGGGTCAAAGCGGGTCAGCTACCGACGGATTATTCCGTCGGTAGGCGCAATTTGAACGACCGACGGAAAAATCCGTCGGGAAGCAGGCATAAAACGGCACCGTTTGCCTGTAAAACTAAATTCCGTCGGGACTTCCCGACGGATGATGAAATCCGTCGGAAGTCAGTCGATTCCAATATTCCGTCGGAGATCCGTCGGGACGGCCGACGGAATGGATTCCGTCGGTAGTCTTCCGTCGGAAAATCCCGCTTTTTTTGTAGTGAATTCATAATCTAGATCCACTTAAATCTACATTTTTGTGTTATTCTAATAGATCTAATACTTGTTGAAGATTAAAGCAATAGATCTACATAATGGAGGTGAGAGAGAGGGGGAAGAAGCTTTGAATGAGTGAATTTCTAACCCGGTTGAGTGTATTTGCTCCCAGCTGCTGGAACACTTTTAATCCTACCAATTCTTTTCTTACCAGAAGAAGTAGTAAGAAGACGGTGGTTTCCCTTTCTAGTAAATCAAGCCAATATAAGTAAATAACTCACTCACACAAATAATTGAATACTACACTCTCTAATTTCAATTTCTCATCACAATAGCATATTTCATATTATAATAAAAAATTCATATATAGTAAAAAAAAAATATATATATAAACAATAAGAATATGAATCAAATTAAAACAACGAATACAGAAGCGTGAGGTCTGAAAGACGACTGTGAGACCTTCTCAATTTTAAAATAAACTGAACTAAGCAATGATAATGAAGTTGAGCAAAACAAATTTAATACTTGTTGCTACTAAAAAAAGAAGTAAAATTGATGATTTTTGCAATAGAGAATAATTATCCTATAAGGGCTCGTTTGCTTTACATGTTGGGATAGGTAAGGTAGGATAGGATTAGATGTGATTGCATTATTTTTTGAATTGAGATTTGTGTTTGAATTGATTGATTAAATTATCTCAACTTCTCTTTGGGACTAATAAACACCCCAATGCATGATTATCGAGGAAAACAATTCCGGACCTATTTTAATCAAGGGCTAAATTCATGTAAACCAAACATGAGAATTATAGGAATAAAACAATATATCATGTCTAATCTAATAAACCAAACGTGCCCTAAGTATAATAATATTAAAATGAAGTAGAAGGTTTATCTCCTCTGGACCGAGACAAGATAATCCTAGTACCTAACAAGACTCCAAATTGCAGATAAAAACACCTTTCCGTCAACGACAGCCCCATGTACCCATGTTGTAACCCTAAACAATCAAAATAGAACAACTTCACATTTAACTATGAAAAGGATTTAAAGATATATAGTAAATTTGAAATTACAATATGCATATTGAAGTTTAATGCATCTTTTTTAGTATTGCGAATATATCGTAAAATATCGATATTGTTTAATCGTAATGTAAAATTTGATAAAAATTGAAAAATATCTCACAATATTGTAAAATTAAATCACCACTTTTCATTGAATTGTAATTTAATCTAAACTTTTGAATAATTGCAAATAAAATCACCATCTTTAAATATTGTTGCAATTTAGACTTCTAGACAATCTCATTTATGTCCGAATTTAACGTTTCAAGATTAGATCGAAATAAAAAACAATGTTGTTTCATTAAGTAGGTGCCACATCAACTAGCCACGTTAGATTTGGACAAAAATGAAACTATCACAAAGTTCAAATTGCAACAATATTTAAATGTGGTGATTTTATTTGCAATTATTCAAAAGTTTAGATTAAATTGCAATTCAATGAAAGGTGGTGATTTAATTTGCAATTAACTCTTTATTAATTATGGTATACACTGCAATTTCAGAAACAGTACTAGTGAGTTGTACGAATTGTTTTCTAAATAGATTTAATTTATTGTTAGGCGGCGGTAATTGTGCGGAGTAGGCTCTTACATTTTTACATCCATTTCATCCACGGCATATAATTTGAGGTGGGGTTTATTTGCTTATTCTTGATTATATGCTTCAAATAATTGTTGAGTTAATTCTACATGAATTAATTGTTCTATGTTATTCAATTGGTAAAATATCTATTGGCAATGTTTGCGAGTATTGATTTGATGAGTTCCTTTCAAATTGGGGAATTTGAGTTTGTGATTTTGGGCATTGAGACTTTTACTACGAACATTTAGTGGATTTCCAAACATGCTTCTTTAATAAAAGAAAAAGATGATGTTATTAGCCAATAGCCTACGTGGCGAAAGCGTGGGGAGTTAAGCATTTATGGTGTCACATTAAAATTGGTTGGAAAACATATGGAAAAAAAGTATATGTTGTAATTAATAAATACCCTAATGGTGTGTTTTTTTTTTTTTTTTGCAATTAACCCTTGAATTTAAGGACGAGGAGAATTATGAATTAAAGGATTAGGACAGTTGATAATAGATTCACTTATATATAGACTTTAATGTTTGGATTGTGTGACTGATTCTACATTACCAATTCTAATCATGATTTAGGTTGAGGTTGTATTATATATGTAAATGTCCAAAAGATGATGTACCCTTCTTATTCTATTTCTGACTTTGTTTTTGATCACCATTCATGCCTTTTTACATTTATGATTTTATTTTTTTACTAAAACATTAGTATTTATTAAAGAACAAGAGTTATTTTAACGTTACTGATATGCTTTAAAATGTTTTGGGGTTCTAACTCTGCTTAAACAAAGAAATACTTCATTCGTTCACTAAAGTATGTCTCTTTGGCCGGACACAAATTTTAAGAATAATTAATATTTTAATACTCCCTCTGTCCACCAAAAGTGTGCTCACTTTTTTTATATGTGCTTTTAAAAAAATCATATTTTAATTATAAAGAATATATTTAATATAATGAGTAGAAAATATATTTGGTAGATACTCAATCTTGTTAGTAAAGTAGAAAAAATATTCAAAAACTAACTATTTAAATAGAATAAGCATGTTTTTGTGGACCTCAAAAAAATAAATGAGCACACTTTTGGTGGACGGAGGGAGTATATAAAGTAGGTATGGGGTAAAGAGTACATAGATCATTAACTGTGTTAGTAAGTAGAAAATATACATAAAAGTTAATTACTTTAATAGAATGAACATATTTTTTGTGGAGGAAAAAATAAGACTTATCATATTTTTCGTAGATCGAGTGAGTAATATTTATTTTCTATACTCTACTTGTGTCAATAATAAGCATAAATATAAATCAATATTTTCACTATTTTGTTACACATCTGCCATGTTCCATTTCTTTTCATTCACACTTCACCATAATTTATGGGACATTCATTCGAAAGTTGAACAACTGATATTAAATTATATTCTCTTCGACTATCCATTTGACTTTACACAAGTTTTAAAGAAAGAGTTGTTTAGTATTTAAAGTGATGAAGTAGAGATAAAGTGATAAACTAGATAGAGACTAGAGTAGATAATGTGTTTAACAAAGTACTACTCCGTATTTAAAGTGATAAAACTACTTTCTTTTTAGGAAATGAGTAATTTAGTAGTACAATCTTACTAGTCCGATCCCTTTTCAGTACTTTTATTGATTAATTTGATTTTGAATTGAATTGAAATCTCACTTTCGTGTTAAACAGCCACCTGTATTCTAGTCTAGTCTGGTTTGAACGTATAATTTGACTTTTACAAGTTTTTACCGAATGAGACTGGAAAGAAAAAAGTTAAAGCCTACACATGGATATTAACATTTTTTATCAATTTTTTGTTTGAATTTGGATATTTATGGAGATCCATTTCAATAGAATTCAGAGTATGTTTCTTTGGGATTTAGGTACTTGTGACTTTGAAATTTTGAGATTTGAAATTCTTTATAAATAGCAAAAGTGTTGGTTTGTTTTAAGATTTTTAAGTAACAGGATATTTTGAAGTGGTAAGTTCCGTAAAAAAAGGTCCGTACCATCAAGGTTTTGATGTTTCTCATTGGTAGGTTGAATAAATATATGTAAACTCAGATTCCATTTTGAGGTTGTGGATTTTAGATCCGTACTTCCCCTGTTTAGATGTTTAGATGAGCATATTTCAAATCCACAGTTTTAATTGACCAACAAATTTTTCATTCTCACTGCAATCTGTAGTATTCAATTATTGTCGTTGCTAATTGAAGAATTTGAACCAAATCATCCCTCTCTACAATTAGACTTTATAATTTATGTAAAGTAATTGTATTTAATGATAAATAAAAAAAAAACCGTGGAACTGTCCGTTGGAACCGTGAGAAACCGAAATTGACCGAATGTTGTAAAACTAATACTTTTATTCCTTTCATCGAGTGTACAAAATGGGGTGGCATACCACCCTTTTATAGGGAGCAAGAGAGGCTCCTAGAATTCTAACATAAAGATCATCATAAGTGATCATCAAGAGAGGCTCCTAGAATTCTAACATAAAGATCATCATAAGTGATCATACTAGAATCATCTAAAAGTATTTGAAAGGACATCCATTTTATATATTATTTTATAACACTCCCCCTTGGATGTCCGTCATTACACAAAGAATATGCCTCGTTAAAAACCTTACTAGGGAAAAACCCAGTGGGACAAAAACCTAGCAAGGGAAAAAGAGTACATATTACTTAGTGTATTCAATCTCCCCCTGATCCAAGCATCATGCGGAATCCTTTAATCGACGCATTCCGATACGCTTCACCAACTTCTCAAATGTTGCAGTAGGTAGTGCCTTGGTAAATAAATCTGCTAAATTGTCACTTGAGCGGATTTGTTGCACATCGATCTCACCATTCTTTTGCAACTCATGAGTAAAGAAGAATTTTGGTGAAATATGTTTAGTTCTATCTCCTTTAATGTATCCTCCTTTTAGTTGAGCTATACAAGCTACATTATCTTCATATAATAGAGTTGGAGGATTTTTATTGTCATGAGACAATCCACAATTCTTTCGAATATAATTAATCATTGACCTTAACCAAACACATTCCCGACTGGCCTCATGAATTGCTATAATTTCAGCATGATTTGAAGAAGTGGCAGCAAGTGACTGTTTTGTAGATCGCCATGAAATGGCTGTACCACCACATGTGAATACATATCCAGTTTGAGACCTTGCTTTATGTGGGTCAGATAAATACCCAGCATCAGCATAACCAAGCAATTCAGGTCGAGATTTATTTGAATAAAATAGGCCAAGATCAATTGTTCCTTGGAGATAGCGAAAAATGTGTTTTATACCATTCCAATGTCGCCTTGTGGGAGATGAACTAAATCTTGCTAGTAAATTAACTGCAAATGATATATCTGGCCTTGTGCAGTTAGCAAGGTACATAAGTGCACCAATTGCACTGAGATATGGTACTTCAGGACCAAGTATCTCTTCATTTTCATCTCGCGGTCTGAAAGGGTCTTTATTAGGATCGAGTGACCGGACGACCATTGGGGTACTTAGTGGATGTGCCTTTTCCATATAGAACCTCTTTAAAACCTTTTGGGTGTAAGCAGTTTGGTGGACAAAAATTCCACCTTCGAGGTGTTCAATTTGCAAACCAAGGCAAAATTTTGTCTTTCCAAAATCCTTGATCTCAAATTCTTTCTTTAAATATGCAACTGCCTCTTCGAGCTCTTCAGGAGTCCCGATTAAATTGAGATCATCAACATATACTGCAATTATCACAAAACGTGATCCATTTTTCTTTATAAAAACGCATGGACATGTTGGATCATTGGTATAACCTTCCTTGACTAGACATTCGGTAAGACGATTATACCACATACGTCCGGATTGTTTGAGCCCATACAAAGACCTTTGCAATTTAATAGAATAAATTTCTCTTGGATTTGATTTACATGCTTCAGGCATGTTGAATCCTTCAGGGACTTTCATGTAGATATCTTTTTCAAGATTACCGTATAAGTATGCAGTGACTACGTCCATTAGACGCATTTCAAGTTTTTCATGCACGGTAAAACTTACAAGATATCTAAATGTAATTGCATCCATCACAGGAGAGTATGTTTCATCATAGTCAAATTCAGGTCTTTGTGAAAAACCTTGGGCTACCAATCGTGCTTTATATCTCACAACTTCATTTTTCTCATTTCTTTTTCGCACGAATACCCATTTGTATCCCACTGGCTTTACACCTTCAGGTGTTTGGACTACAGGTCCAAATACTTTTCGTTTTGCCAGTGAATCCAACTCGGATTGAATTGCATCTTTCCATTTTGGCCAGTCATTTCTACGCCGACATTCATTAACCGATCTGGGTTCATGATCCTCAAATTCTTCCAAAAAATCAAGTGCTACATTATATGCAAAAACATTGTCAATGACTGTTTCTCTTCGGTTCCAACTTTTTCCCGTAGTGATATAATTTATTGAAGTTTCTACAACCTCATGCTCTTCAGGAGCAACATCTTCTGAGACAACTTGTTCAGGAAGCTGAATTTTCTCACTACGTGCGAGTTGTTCATCCTCATTTGACTCGTCAATCTTAATTATTCCTCTTTTCTTTCGAGGGTTTTTATCTATGGAACCAAGAGGTCTACCACGCTTCAGGCGTGCTTTAGATTCATTAGCACTTGTTATTTGTCCTTCAGGGACATCAATCTTAACCGGAACATTTTCTGCAGGAATATGTGATTTAGTAACTCTTCTGGAGTCACTAAATGCATCCGGTAATTGATTTGCAATTTGTTGCAAATGTATGATCCTTTGAACTTCTAGTTCACATTCTTTTGTACGAGGATCAAGGAAATCTAATGCAATTTTCCAATTGATTTCTTTTTTCGGTTGATCCTTACCTCCCCCTAATGTCGGGAAATGAGATTCATCAAAATGACAATCTGCAAATCTAGCAGTAAATAAATCACCTGTTAATGGTTCAATATATTTAATTATAGAAGGTGATTCATACCCGACATATATTCCCAACCTTCGTTGGGGGCCCAATTTAGTTCGGTGAGGCGGTGCAATTGGAACATAAACCGCACACCCGAAAATTCTTAAATGGGAGATATTGGGCTCATAACCAAATGTTAATTGAAGGGGAGAAAGGTTATTATAACTTGTCGGCCGAATTCTCACAAGTGTTGCTGCATGTAGTATAGCATGTCCCCAACCAGATAAAGGGAGTTTTGATTTCATTAACAATGGTCTAGCAATTAACTGCAATCGTTTGATAAATGATTCGGCTAGACCATTTTGTGTGTGAACATGAGCTACAGGATGTTCAACACTTATTCCAATCCACATGCAATAATCATAAAAAGCATGTGATGAATATTCACCAGCATTATCTAAACGAATTTTCTTTATTGGGTGATCTGGAAATTGTGCTCGCAACTTTATTATTTGGGCAAGTAATCTTGCGAATGCCAAGTTGCGAGAGGATAAGAGACATACATGTGACCATCTCGTTGATGCATCAACTAGCACCATAAAATATCGAAATGGTCCACATGGTGGATCTACAGGCCCACAAATATCACCATGAATTCGTTCTAGAAATGCAGGGGATTCAATCCCCACTTTAGTTGGTGAAGGTCTAACAATTAACTTCCCTTGAGAGCATGCAACACATGAGAATTCATTAGAATTTAACACCTTTTTATTTTCTAATGAATGGCCATGTGAATGTTCAATTATGCGCCTCATCATGGTGGAACCAGGATGTCCAAGTCGATCATGCCAAACCATAAAATCATTGGGAGTAATAGACTTCTGGTCTATTAGGTGATATGTTTCAGCTGTATTTATATTCGTGTAATATAGGCCAGAAGAGAGTGAATACAGCTTTTCTAACACACGTTTCTTTCCAGAAACAACTTGTGTAATCAATAGACATTCACTATTTTTCTCATTTAGAGTCTCGATATGATACCCATTTTTGCGGATATCTTTAAAACTTAACAAATTTCTTTGAGACTTGGGAGACAGTAGTGCATTATTTATAACTAGTTTAGTTCCTTCAGGGAGAAATATTGTGGGTCTTCCGGAGCCATCAATCAAATTTGCACTACCACTTATAGTGTTAACATTTGTCTCCCCCTTTTGCAAATGAGAAAAATATTTTTCATTTTTAAGTATAGTGTGTGTAGTAGCACTATCAATTAGACAAATATCACCATCACTATTCATTCCCAAATGTTTGGCATCCATTGCTACTTCATAAAAAAAATAAAACATAAATTAGAAATTAATATTAATAAAAGATGCAAAATATATAAATATTTTATTCATCATGAAATACTTATAGGGTATTCATCATATGCTTAGTTAACATCGTTAAAGAAATCGGCTACATCAAGATGGGTCATAACCACATCATCACCATCAAGAACAATATTGTTATCAATAAAATTTGTCTCAACATTTTTTGCCTTATTTTTCAAAGAAGCTTGATAAAGCTCAACAAGATGATCCGCTGTTCGACACACGCGGGACTAATGACCTTCCATTCCACACCGGTAACAATGTTCCTCATATTTCTTCTTTTCTCCATTCTTTTCTCCATTGTCTCTCTTCTGGGAGACAGCTTGTTTCTTGTCACGATCATGGTTGTTGTTATTATATGGAGTAAATCTACCACGACCGCGACCACGATTATTACCACGTCCTCGGCTACCACCACGTCCACGTCCACGTCTACGACCACGACCAGAATTTTGAGATTGAGTCGCATTCGCTTCAGGGAATGGACTAGAACCGGTGGGTCGGGACTCATGATTTTTCAACAATAATTCATTATTTTGCTCGGCTAAGAGAAGGCATGCAATGAGTTCAGAATATTTCTTAAAACCTTTTTCTCGATATTGTTGCTGCAGGAGCATATTCGAGACATGAAAAGTAGAGAATGTCTTCTCAAGCATATCATCATCAGTTATGGTTTCACCACATAATTTTAATTGTGAAGTAATTCTGAACATAGCCGAATTATATTCATTGACAGTTTTGAAATCTTGCAGACGTAGATGAAGCCAATCATACCGGGCTTTTGGAAGGACGACCATCTTCAGGTGGTCGTATCTTTCTTTTAAATTTCTCCACAAAACTAGTGGATCTTTCACTGTTAAATATTCAGTTTTCAATCCTTCATCCAAATGATGACGAAGGAAAATCATTGTTTTGGCACGGTCTTGATTTGATGCACTATTATTTTCAACAATAGCATCACCAAGACCCATAGCCTCAAGATGAATTTCAACATTTAAAATCCATGACAAATAATTTTTTCCGGTGATATCAAGTGGTGCAAATTCAAGTTTTGTGAAAGTAGCCATAATGAAGAATGAAATGAGAAAGGAGAAAAAAAAAACACTACCTTAATCTACCTTGAAGAGGTTCAAGTATATAATACTTGAAAATATTATTTTGGCTCAACGTAGAGACTCGTGCTGATAACGTGTTGTAAAACTAATACTTTTATTCCTTTCATCGAGTGTACAAAATGGGGTGGCATACCACCCTTTTATAGGGAGCAAGAGAGGCTCCTAGAATTCTAACATAAAGATCATCATAAGTGATCATACTAGAATCATCTAAAAGTATTTGAAAGGACATCTATTTTATATATTATTTTATAACACGAATTGATATATATATATATATATATAATCTACATTAAGTCTAGTATGCACTCGAGTGCATGTTATGCACCCTAGTCCATATTGCACTTTTAAGTTTTACTAATTTACACTTTTTGGTAAATGGTGTTGCACTTTTCAATTATTATTAAAAATATTATTATACAGTTTAATAATTGAAAAGTGCAACACCATTTACCAAAAAGTGTAAGTCAGTAAAACTGAAAAGTGTAACATGGACTAGGGTGCATAACATGCACTCGAGTGCATATCAGACCAACCCTATAATCTAGGTTTGGTTTCGATTCCGACATTTTTCAGACTGTAACCATCAGTTTCAAATCAAAATCGACGGTTTGAATTGTTTGATCAACACATGTTATCTCTCTCTTTTCTTCTCTCCTTCACTCACACATGAAGTCTTTCTTACACACATGCAAGACTCTTTCTTATACACATGTAAATTAAAGACCCACACCCCATCCCTACTTATATAAAAATTATAATAAAGACAAAATAAATGAAAATTGTAAAATTTTCCAATCTTTTTTGTAACCAACAACAAATCAAGTCTTTAACTCAAATAATTTGGGTAGGTTGCATGAATCACTTGTAAAATCACGTGCTTTATCTCTTTAAGTAAATCTTGTTTACATGCTTTTTTTTTTTTTAAGTAAATCTTCAAATCTTGTCCACATGCTTTTTTTTTTTTTTTCTTTCAGTAAATCTTCATTAAATTTCTTAGTCTCCAAATCTCTATGTATGACTTCAGGTCACGTTTTCTTTGACTGCATATGTGCTCTTCTAAAGGAATTCAAGTTCATCGACTCTACTCGATGTATATGTGCACCTAAGGCTTGCATTTTATATGTCCAAATCACCGTAAACGATGGTCTTGCATCTATTCTTCAATGGGCGCAAACAGAGTAAATTTCTTTGTTCCTCACCCTATCTATGTTACCACACATCCATTGGAGCATGCCCATCTTTGCTACACTAATTTTGTGTATGCGCGTCCTCTTAGGTGACCAACATTCTGTCTCGTATAATAAAATTGGTCTTATGACAGTCTTGTAGAACTTTGATTACTAAGACTATGCAAAAAAAAAGTTTGGTTCGATCCTCGGTCCTTTAAAATTTAGGATTTTAGGTTTCAGTCTGGGTCGGAATTTACCGATGCGGGATCGGAAACATGGATTTCAATTTATTTTTTTAGTTACACCCTAAATAGAATCCCTAACCTTAGATAGTCTCTCTGAATCTTTGTCCTCTAGTCAACCCCGCTGCCTGCTTTCCTGTCTTCTGCACCTGTGAGTCTGTGATTGTGAGAAGGTACATTTTTCTATTAGTATTTGAACTTGGAGTTAATTTGCAACAAAGACGGAGCAACGGATTACTCAACTCAATCTTTTTGTAATGTTAGTTTTCTTGACATAAGTTTTCCATTATTTCACTTCATTCTTTTCATACTAATAATTGTATGAATTATATTTAATTTCTTGTTCATGATCAATTTTAAATGGCTAGCTCCCAATCTAAAAGAATATCAATTGTTTCTGACCAATCATTTGATGATGCGCTTACTAAAGAAGAGTTTGAAGTCCTTACCTCCGAGTAAGACACTAACACGGTGATGGATGTACATCATTAGAAAGAACGAAAGAGAGCGGTATATTGACAAAATTTTATCGAGTATTTTGGATGACAAAAAAGTTCTTCGAGTTGAATGTAAGTTTTATAACTCGACTTTTGATGTTGATTCTAATGTGAATGGAACAAAAAAATATCAAACAATATTTAAATAAGTGTATTTGTAATCCTGCTAATCAAGGTAGGTAAACAATCTAAATTAATTTTTAAACTTGGGGATGGTCAAAGAGACTAGGGGTATATTGAAATTTGGGACAGTGAATATAAAAGATGTTAGGATATAGTTATTTATAACATTGTAGTGGATGAATTACCTTTTAGGCACGTTGAGAAGCTTAGTTTTAAGCAGTTGATGAAAGTTTGTATTCCTAGATTTCATGTTCCTTTACGCATCATTGTTGCACATGATATTCTTCTACTTGTGAGAGTGGAATTGAAAGAAATTTTTAATAGTTCATTTCAAAGAGTTTGTGTGACAATCGATACTTGGACACTGATTCAAATAATAAATTATACGTGTCTCTCAGAGCCAACGTCATTGATAGTGAATGGAAACTCTAAAAAAGAATAATGATTTTTTGTCCAATCTCTAGCTATAGGGGTGAAGCTATTGATAAAACAATTGAGTCTTGTTTAGAATCTTGAGGTATTGTAGATAAATTTTTAATTGTTACTGTTGAAAATGCTAACTCTAATGATGTTGTAGGTTCAATGCACATTGATGTATTAGTGATGGAATTTTTTTTTTTTACATTAGATGCATGATTCACATCATTAATCTTATTGTTTGGGATGACATTAAGGAGCATTGTGTATCTCTATTAATAAGATTAATGTTGTGAGTCGTGCATATAATGTAAATAATTTCTTAATCACTTATACATCTTGTTCGTCGAACCATCTTTCTCAAGTAACCAAATGCAACATTATTAGAGCTAGCATTATCACCAGTGATTGGGAAAAACTTATCTTCAATGCCCCAAGATTCTAAACATGACTCAACTGTTTTACAAGACTCGACTGTTTTACTGATAGCTTCACCTTTGTAGCTAGAGATTAGACAAAAAAATATTATTCTTTTTTGAAGTTTCCATTCATTATCAATGAAGTGAGTTGTGAGACACATATAATTTATTCTTTGAATCGATGTCCAAGTATCGGTTGTCACACAAACTCTTTGACATGAACTTCTAAAAATCATTTCAGTTTCCACTTTTTCATCCTTATAAGGTAGAAGAATATCATTTTCAACAATGGTTTGTGAGGGAACATGAAATTCAGGAATACAAACTTCCATCAACCACATAAAACCAACATGTCTAAAAGGTAATTCATTCACTACAATGTGATAAAGAACTACATTCCTTACATCTTTCAGATTAGGTGTCCCAAATTTCAATTTACCCTCAGCCTCTTCAATATCCCCAGGTTTAAAAATCAGTTTAGATTATTTACTTTGATTATCAGGATTACAAATACATTTATTTGAATGCTGCTTGATATTTTTTGTTCCATTCATATTAGAATCAACAACAAAAGTTGAGTCACAAAACTTACATTCAACTGTAACAACTTTTTATCATTCAAATACTCGATTAAGTTTTATCAATATGCTACTGTTATTTTGCTCTTTCTATTGATGTACATCCGTCACTCTGTTAGCACTCCAAAGTAAGAATTTGCACATGTTCTTCTTTTAGATTGGGAGCTAAGCTAACCATTTAAAATTAATCATGAACAAGAAATTATATATAATTATTACTCCCTCCATCTCTATATAATTGATCCTGTTTTGTTCGTTCCAACTCATTTTCTAAAATGTGAACTTTCTCTACATTTTTCTTTTCTTATCACTTTTCATAAATCCAATATCTCTTTCATAGTATGTTTCTTGCGGAATCCTAAATTTAATTTTAAAGGATCGAGAATCGGATTGGAAACTAATAGATCGGTCCGATTCTGATTTTTTTTTATGAATTTGTTAAAATGAAACACGAGTAAGAAATAGTGTGTAAATATATAAAAACAGAATTATTTATTTAAATCCTCATACAAGAATTTGTGTATATAAAAACAGAAACAAGTGAAAAGGCTAGTGCAATGGAGAGTTGAGACCCTCTTGAGATGACAATGAATGATGCCTGTTGGAACCCAAGGACAATGGAGCCTTTCGAAAGGAAGGCCTCTTCTTGAGATGGCGAAGTGTTGTTTTTGAGTAGAAAGTTTGAAATATTGGGAGAGCCCTTTCCTTAAACTTGAGAATGGAAAAGAATAGCACTCTGTACCCTATCAGAATGGCCCCTACCATTGCCAAGTCCCACCATTTTGAGTGACCTAGTTTGATGCCTATCAATGTCTCCAACACCACTTCTCCCTTCATCCTTGCTCCTCCCGGAAACGGCGAGTCGAACTCCATCCCGATCATGTCATTTTTGTACGCACCCTGTATATACATTAAATGATCGAGTGCTACATGAGTTTTTTAAGTAGAGGTACAAACATTACAAAACCACTTTATACTTGCACATATTCACTTTACTCTCTACTTTACATATCTACTATATACATAAACTATTAGTTTTTCTTAAAACCAAATGAAAATCATCATAAATTTGGAGTGATTTAGTTGATACCTGTAAGCCCCATGCCATGTAGTTTAAGTAAGAAATTGGGTAGGTCCAAAATATCTTGGGAAGGTCCGGAAAGGGCCGGAAAAAGCCGGCTGTAGCCATCATGATTCCCTGATAAAACACGACCTGAGTTGGTGTACTAGAGAGAGAGAGAGAGAGAGAGAGAGATGTAGAAAAAAGAAAAAACTTACAATAATACCGGCCCCAATGACAACCCCCATGAGGAAATTGGGAACGAGAGCAGCGATGACCATCATGCAGCTCTCAACGACGGCTATGGAGAGTAAGAGGTCAAGGACGGCGTAGGCGAAATGAGAGAAGCCAGGGTGGAACTTGACCATGAAGTAGGTGATGGATACTAAACTAGTCGACATTAAGATCAAGAAAGGAAACGAAGAGATGAAGTTAGAAAGAATAAACACTCCAACACCATAATGTCCGTTGAGCCTTTCTTTGTAAAATACCTGCTTATACGTACATTAATCGAGATCGCCATTAGCTTTTACCGTCCAAAAAGGAGGAGGAAAAACAAGTTACTATAAAATAAGAAATGATGACCTTAATTTCTTCTATGAATGATGGGAAGCCTCCAATTGTCATGAACGTCATGAAACCGGATACAAAGCCCCCGCAGGCTCCCCTAGCCAGAATTGCGTGATAACCGGACCCAACATCATGAAATACGGAGCCAACGGAAATGGATACTAGGATATATATCATTGTTATACCTAGTCAAAGAGGTCAATCTTTGACAAGTCAATCCTAGTCATCATCTTACGTGGCGAGGACCAGTCAACAAAGTCGTGCGACGATTAGTCAACAATACCAAGAAAATGTAATAGGTTTAATGTATTTAATATATTTAAGTGCTCGTCCAAAGATGTTGGCGAGCACTGTCTTAGTTAGCTGCTCGCCCAAATGTGTGGCGAGCACGTGCTTATTCTCAGTTTAGTATTGAAGTCTTGGGAGACAGCATGGAGCGTGGCGACCACTCTCCTCGAAGGCCCTCCGGCGACCACCATGGCCCAGCTCATCGGCATCTCGGCGAGGACGAGCACCTAAGGGGGTTTAGCATTAAATGCGCCATCAAATCACCTTTTCGGGCAGAATGAAGGTCCAATCTGAAGGCGCCACGTGTAAAGGGCGGGCAGCCCTTGAAAAGCAGTATATAATGCCCATTTGGGCTCATTTGTAACATAAGTTGGAAATTCATACAATCACCCCATCCCAAAGCAATAAACTCTCCCAAGCTTCTAAAGTTTTAGCTTCTCCAAGAAGCTATATCTTGTGTTCTTGTGTGTTCTTCATCAAGTTCATCACAAATCATCTCTTTAATCCATATAAACGCGTAATAACCCCCGTATAAATTATATGTTTGTATTGTACTAAGAACAGCCTACATCCAAGTCAACCCGATTTAAGTGCATACAACATTTGGCGCTAGAAGGAGGGGACCTTTTACGTGTTTAATCATCAAAGTTTCGTCCGATCAACGAGCGATCGGTTAGCAAACTCCCTGTTTCAAGCTTTAATCGGTATATCTACCGTTTAGAGCATCTTTCTACGATCTTTAGTGTTCTTCGTGTTCTTGAACATTTTCAATTTTCGTAGCATATTTTGGAGTTTGATCTCTTTGTATTTGTGTTTTCAAGCTTCTTTTGTTGTTGCTTTACTAAGACTAGTAGTTGTAATAGCACGTTCTTCTGCGTAAGAACTTTAATCTTCCGTTTTTTAGATCTTTACTTTGTAATCTAAAAAGACACTCTTTAAACGATGTCTCAGCATACTCCACAAGATAGGATCTCGCCATCCGGAGGGAACGAGCACCCTCCGGCTCCGGCAAATCCTTTTGCGAACTTGAACATGGGGGATATCCTTAATGACCTCCAGCACTTGAAAGACCTATCGGACTACCTCCTGATGAGGAGGAATCAGAACGAGAAGGAAGAGCTCGAGAAGGCCAAAGATCGGGCTTTCGTCGAGGCTCGTAAAAACAGGGGTAACGAGGATAACCATTCCTATCACTCACACCCCGCTCACCCCCAAGATAAGGGCAAGAACAACGTCGGCGAGCACTCCCACAATAGCCATACGGGAGACTCACAAAGAAATTCGGTGTTCAACCGAATGAAAGACAATGATGGAAGGGCTCCTCGCCGAGTACCTTTCAACGTAGATGGCCGACCACATAAGGCCGACCACCACCATCGCGCGGATAGAAGAGATCAGGGCGACAGAGTCTCAGCTCTAGATCGAGTGGGACCAGGGAAGGGTTCGCGAGCTCCGGTCAAGAGTTATCGCAGCCACCATTCTGACAGGCACTCGCCCAGGCGATCACATCATGATGATCGCCCGATCATTTCCCATGGGAGTCGACGTGACGAGAACGTCGTCCCACGAGCTCAAACTGCCGAGGAGGGGCAGATCGCCCAGTTCCTCGAAACCCAAAAATTAATGAAACAAGAGATGGATGCTCTGCGAGCAGAGGTGGTCGCCTCGAAGCAAGGGACCACACTGCCGATCAGTCTGCCCGCACCTCCACTAAGTGTTGCAATCCTCACTGCCCCCATTCAAAGGAAGATCCAAATGCCCTCCATGGCGGCATATGATGGGATGTCCGACCCCAGAGTACACTTATCCAAGTACTCCAACTATATGGCCTCAATCGGGGCAACGGACGCAACACAATGCAGAAACTTCTCCCTAACATTGGGAGATCGGGCTCATCGATGGTACACAACTTTGAGTCCCGGATCTATCACCTCTTTCCTTGAGCTGGGGCAACACTTTCTGACCTACTATGGGTCTATTGCTGCTCGCCCAGCCTCAAAGCAACGTTTGGCGAACGTTCGCCAATCCCTGACTGAATCAGGCAAAGACTTCATCGAGCGCTTCGATAGGCTGGTGATCGATGGGGAGGCCGTGAACGATGAGACGAAGCTGATCTCAGCGGTTTCCGGTCTCAGGATAGGTACCAAGCTGTGGGAATCTATCCATCTTACTTTCCCCAGTTCTTATGCGGACTTCCGCACGAGGGCTGGGAACTTCATTCAGATGGAGGAGATAATGGACGCTGCCAAGGCTAACGAGCAGCCTGACGCGTCCAAGAGAGTGTGGCCCAAGAAAAACACGAACACTGGGGAATCTTCCCAGCCCAAGAAGGCGACCACTCAGGCTGGCAATGCTCGCCCAGCGAACTTCAGGCCGTTTGAGGAGGCACCTGAGATCATCCAATTCAGGGAGGCCCTCACCGTGGATCCTAGGGGCATCTACGACGCAATCAGGGGGAAAAATCTGCTCCCCCAAGCAAAGCCCATGCATACGAGCGATGCAAATCTTGATGGTAGTAAATTTTGTAACTACCACAACTCTGTCGGCCACCACACCAATGGATGCCGAGACTTGGTGAGAAATCTCTTCAAACTTTACAATGAGGGTAAGCTCACCCAATTCATCAAGTCCGGAGGTGGAAACGGCGACAACAGGGGCAAGAAGCGTCGCGACGACAGCGACGGCGACCTGCGCCAACAATTGAACCGTCCCAAGCTAACTCCTCCCATGCAAAAGAATGCTCTTGGCGACATCGACAATCTGGGCCAAGACTGCCTTGTGATAGAGGGACCTTTAGGGGGGGACTCAATCCGGAGTCGCTCTGTCGGTTCGCCGGGCTCAGGGCGAACAGCGAGCACTCAACAATGTGCACCAGGTGTGCGTCGCTCCAACTGCCGAGAAGCCTCTTTCTCATCAAATCCATTTCACGGACGACGACCTGAACGGCGTGGTGCAGCCAAACAATGATGCGTTGGTCATCACGGGAAAAATAATGGGAACCATCGTCCATCGAATGATGGTCGACACTGGGTCATACACCAACATCCTTTTCAAGCATACTTTGGATGCTCTTGGTGGATATTCAGATTACATCGAGCCTTGCGACGATATAATCGTAGGGTTCGGGGACACGCGCAACCTTCCCATTGGGAAAATCAGATTGTCCTTGGAGTTGGCATCGTCAAAAGAGCCTGAAATGCACCATGCTAGGCAGCTCGACTTCTTGATCATCGACATGCCATCATCCTACAACGCGTTCCTAGGCCGACCTTTCTTCAGCGAGTTCAAGGCGGCCGCTTCAACTTATTATTACTGTATTAAATTTCCAACCCCGGCGGGAGCTATAACCGTTAAGGGCGATCAGACACGGGCGAGGAAGTGTCTCGTCCGCTTTGCAAAACGTCATTCTAAATAAAGCGCCATGGTTGGAAAGTATATTATGTGTCAAACTCAAACAGAACAAATGAACTACTTGGAGGGTCTTCCTAGCAAGTACAGAAAAATTGAAGTTGGGGAGTGCAGTCATCGTTCCGACGACCACCAAGTGGAGGCGAACGAGCACGCCTCCATGGAAGTGGACGACCACACCCCAATGGAAATCGACGAGCAGACAGATCCGGGGGACCAGGTCCCCGGCGACCAGTCTCCAGAAAACTTTCCAGATCTGGAGCCTAGGTTAGGTTTTGAACCAAAATACGGAATTGAGGACCCTCGTTGGAAGGAGCCTAAAGAACGGGCGACTTTAGCGGAGGACCTTGAAACCATCCAATTAAATGAAGCTCATCCCGAACTCGAAGTATTCATAGGTTCGAATTTACCAGAACATCTGCGATCGGACATGATCGCATTTTTGAAGGAAAACGTCGGTGCGTTCGCCTGGTCGCACGAAGATATGGTGGGCATTCCCACGAATCATGCCTGCCACAGACTAAATATTGATCCAACAAAAAGACCCATCACCCAAAAGCGAAGAAAATTTGGGCCTGATAAAAGTGCGGCTTTGGCAGTCGAGATCAAGAAATTGATCGACAACAAGTTAATAGAGAAAACTGGAACTGATCCTGAGTGGTTGGCAAATCCAGTGCTCGTCAAGAAAACGACCGGGTCGTGGAGATTGTGCATAGACTTCACAGATTTAAACGACGCCTGTCCAAAAGATCATTTTCCGATGCCCCACATTGATCACCTAGTGGATAATACAGCGGGGCACGAGATTTTAACTTTCATGGATGCCTTCGCAGGGTACCATCAGATTGCAATGCATCCCGACGACCAGCGACATACGGCCTTCGTGACGGCGCGTGATATGTATAGCTGGAAAAGAATGCCTTTCGGTTTGAAAAACGCGGGGGCAACGTACCAAAGACTGGTAAATAAGATGTTTGAAAAGCACATCGGTGAGATGGTAGAGGTCTATATCGACGACATCGTCGTCAAAAGCTTACGAAAAGAAGATCATCTACACCACCTTGCCATGACATTCGATATCCTAAGAGAGTACAACATGAAGTTAAATCCAAAGAAATGCAGTTTTGGAGTTAGCTCAGGAAAATTTCTGGGGCACTTGGTTAGCCAGCGGGGCATCGAGGCGAATCCGAGTAAAATTCAAGCAGTAATCAATATGCAAAGCCCAAGGAACGTGAAAGAAGTTCAGAGGTTGACAGGATGCCTTGCATCGCTGAATAGATTTATTGCACGAACGGGCGATCGTTGCAAACCTTTTTTCGACGCTCTGAAGAAAGGAAAGTTCGAGTGGACCGACGAGTGCGAGAAAGCTTTCGAGAAATTGAAGGAATATCTATCGGATCCGAAGGTCCTATCCAAGCCAGTCCCCGGCGAAATTTTATATCTATACTTGGCGGCCACTGACTGTGCGATCAGTTCAGTGCTCGTCCGAGCTGAGGGGAGCACACATCTGCCTATCTACTACGTAAGTCAAACACTGCGAGATGCGGAGTTGAGATATACTCCAATGGAAAAATTGGCGTACGCACTAGTCATGAGTGTTAGAAAATTAAGGCAACACCTGTTCGACCACGAGGTGGTCGTCCTCACCACATTTCCTCTCCGACGAGCACTGCATCGTCCGGATACCGCGGGAAGACTTCTAAAATGGTCAGTAGAGATCGGACAATTTGGTCTCACCTACGCACCCAGAACGGCAATCAAGGGACAAGTGTTGGCAGAATTCATCGTAGAGCTCACTTTCCCGGAGAAATTGGCCGAGGGAATCGAGCTTCCTTGGTCACTGTTCGTCGATGGCTCGTCGACGAGCACCAAAGTAGGGGCAGGAGTTGTCCTCATCAGCCCAACCGGACAGACGTTTTCTTCGGCGATCGAGTTCGAGTATCGGGCGACCAACAACGAAGCAGAGTACGAGGCTCTGGTTGCAGGAATCAAGATGGCTATGGCCGTGGGCGCTAGAAAACTGAAAAATTTTTCTGACTCTCAGCTGGTTGTATGTCAAATCACGGGCGAATACGAGGCTCGCGGCGATCAAATGATAAAGTATCAAGACCTAGTGAAAGGATTACTCGAGCAATTTGATCAATTCCACATCGAGCAAATCCCTAGGGAGGAAAATACGCAAGCAGATGCGTTAGCTCGACTGGCCACTTCAGAGGGGGAGGCAATATTTTTCAGAAGCAACCATCACCAAAATTTCTTCCCCATCGGTGAACAGAGGTCAAGTTTTGCAGGTTGAAGCGACCAGCGACGAGGACTGGAGGACGCCGATCATCAAGTACATCAAGACCGGCGAGCTCCCGGCAGACAAAGTGAAAGCAACCAGATTGCAACTCAGGTCCGCAAGGTACTCAATTGTGGGCGACCAGCTGTACAAACGGGGTTTTTCAATGCCTTTATTGAAATGCCTCGGAGAAGACGAAGCGAAGATCGTCATGCACGAAATCCACGATGGAGTGTGTGGAAATCATACAGGGGGGCAAGCGCTCGCTCTAAAGATCGTAAGGCAAGGCTATTTTTGGCTAACACTGAAGAAAGATGCAATCCATTACGCGCAGTCGTGCAAGAGATGGCAAGCCTTCGCTCCCGCCATTCACTCACCACCAGACGAGCTCATCTCGGTGTATAGTTCGTGGCCTTTCGCGAAGTGGGGGATCGACATCATCGGACCTTTCCCACCAGCTGCTGGGGGGGTAACTTTCGTCGTCGTAGCAGTCGATTACTTCACCAAGTGGACAGAGGCAAAGGCATTGAAGACCATCACAACGGGCCAAATGACAAGCTTCATTTGGAAGAATATAATTTGCAGGTTCGGCCTACCACGAGCGATAGTGACCGACAACGGACGTCAATTTACAAGTCAAGACATGCTGGATTTCTGCTCAAGATGGAACATCAAGAAAATTTTTTCAACACCCTACCATCCACAATCAAACGGTCAAGTAGAGGCGATCAACAAAATCATCAAGCACACCTTGAAAGCTAAGCTGGATGGATTGAAGGGCAAATGGGCCGAAGAGCTGCACATGGTTCTGTGGGCATATCGGACGACCACGAGAAATTCTACTGGTGAAACTCCGTTCGCGCTCGCGTTCGGAACCGAAGCTGTCATACCAACAGAGGGGCAAGTCCCAACTTTTCGAGTAGCAAATTATGACGAGCAGCTGAATAACGATGCACAGCTCTCCGATTTAGACTTCCTAGAAGAACGAAGGCTAACAGCGGACGAGAAGAATGTGGTCTACAAGCAAAGGTCAGAACGCTACTACAACACCAAAGTACGTGCTCGCCAGTTCACTATCGGCCAGCTCGTACTTCGGAGGGCGACGGAGCAGTCCATTGGCATACTTGGCCCGACTTGGGAGGGTCCGTACCGAATAACGCGCACACTCCTAAACGGATCGTACGAGCTAGAAGATCTAGAGGGCAAGCCGAGCAAGTACCCGTGGAACGCGGTCAAGCTGAAGAAGTATTACCAGTAAGTTTTTAAATTATTTCATATTTATAGTTTGTTTTTAATCTTCATTTCAATTCAAGCAAAGTTTTAAATTTCCATCAAGTGTTAGATAAATTTGAAAGTTTAAACAGGGCTCTGCGTAGCCATCTAGGAAACAAAAGACAAGCACTCTTTTCTAAAGATGCTCGCAAGGTAGTGGCAAAGATGGTCACTACCTATCAAACAAAGAGTTCAACCAACGAATGGTTAACTCTAAAAGACGAGCACTCTTTCTTAGAGTCTCGCAAAAAGAAAAGACGAGCACTCTTTCTTAGAGTCTCGCAAAAGGGAAGACGAGCACTCTTTTTTAAAAAGATGCTCGCAAAGGAAAGACGAGCACTCTTTTTTAAAGATGCTCGCAAAGATAAGACGAGCACTCTTTCTTAAAGATGCTCGCAAAGGAAAGACGAGCACTCTTTCTTAAAGATGCTCGCAGTATAACAAACGTCGAACAAACCAATGAAAGAAAAATATTTATTAAAAGCACTTGCAAAAAATTATCATAAAACAATTGGAAAAACGAACACATCATAAGCAAAAACTTCCATTCATTAAAAAGCCTTAGAAGGCTGAAATTACAAAAAAGGCCTTAATGGCCGAACAGTCCTAAGAAAAATAAAAAACAATACAAGCAAACTAAACATTCTCCTCGGCAGGAGCAACTTGCTCGCCAGATACCCCATCCTCGTCCACAACCTCCACTTCAGCAGGAGCACTCTGCTCGCCCTGTTGGGTTGGGGAGTCTTCGGGAGGATTCACGAACTCCACCGGAACTCCCAAGAGTCGAGGGAACTGGAGTCCCATTTGCACCAACGGAAGCAAGGGGATCTCGGTTCCCGGCTGAGGATTCTCCTTCATAAGGAGGTCGTCCAGAAGCTCGCCGAGCGGAATCACATCCACTTCCGGATGAACGTCCAGTAGCCTATAAATGAGCCCGTGGGCAGTAAGCGCCACCGATAACATGGCCACGCCCCCAGCGAGCTCAGTTGTCTCATCTCTCTCATCTATTGCATCGACCAGCTGTTGTCGGAGAGTGGCCAACTCTTCCTCATCAGTTGCGGACTTACTTGTAAGGGTCCTTACCTCGTCCTCGGCAGTCTTGAGGCGAGCACGGAGACGTTCGATCTCTTGAAGATCTTCTTGATCCTTTTTTCGAACCATCTCCAGTTGGGCCTCAAAATCGGCCAAATTTACCTCAGCATTGGCCAGCTTGGTCTCGAGGTCGACCACTTTCTCCTCTGAGGCGAGCAGCTTCCCCTCAACAACAGTTTTTGCTTTAGCCATTTGAGCAACTTTCGCAGCCCTGTCCTCGCTAAGCTTGCGACCTTCAGCAATCTGGCTGGCGAGCTTCTCCATGGTATAAGAGGCTCGGCTCAAGTCTATGGCGACCAGGCGCGCATTTTCCATGGCGTTATGGTTGTCGACCTCTTCGACCAGTGTGGTCGTCAACGAACGAGGTAGGTGCTTCATCGCCCTCTGTGCGAACAGGTTCAGAGGCTTCCTATCGACCGGGTCTCGCGACCGGTAGAAGCCGAGAAGATTCTCGCTAAAGGGTTGGGCGACCGGATAGTCGGCAACTCTGATAAAAAAAAAAAGAGAAGGAAAGAATTAAAAAAAAATATACTTGAAAAATTTCTAAGAAAAAAAAATATATACTTGAAAAAACTTACTTGGCAACCCTTGCGGCTTCCCAGCCGAGAAGGGTGTTATCTCCCGGAGCCCTCTCCCCGGCCGACGAGCTCGTCGCAGTATCTCGCGACCGAGTGCTTCGGGGAGGAGGGGAAGCAACAGGCTTGGGGGGGGGAGGGGGCGAGATCCTCGGTGGAGGAGATCTCCTCGGCGAGATCCTCCTTTCAGCAGCAGGTGGGCGAGAAGTCCCCCCTCTGGCCGGTCTAGCGACCTTCTTTGGTGGAGCCCCCGAGCTCTCCGCCCCTTTTCTTTTCTTGCCGGCGCCATCAACAATCTTGCGCTCGCGGAGTATTTGTGCCTGTCGAAGCATACTGGTCGCTTTTAGGCGCTCGACTTCAACGGTAGGAGGAAGATAGGCGACAACTCGTTGAGGAACCACTACTAGAAAGAGAAGCGAGAAGTTAGTATCTTCGAAGAGTAAATTTAAAAGAAATTTGAAGTAAGAAATATTTTACCTGGAGGGAACTCTCGAGTGAAGTGATGAGGAGGTACTCTGAGACCTGCTCGCTCGCGCATACACTCCCTGTTCAGAAATCGGCAAGACCTCTCCAGGTAGCGACGGTTGAGAACACAGCAAACGTGGTACTGAAAGAGAGGAGTGAGACGGTGGTCGGCAGTCCTCTTGCGAACAGTTTCACCTACAAAAAGCGAGGAGTTATTCAGTATAGACAAGAACAAGCAGAATTTAAAAGACTTACCACGAATTCTTTGATATTCGGTCTCAATGGGAATGCGATCAGAAGATCCATCCGGCCTCACTGAACTCATTCAGTCCCCGGCTACCCACCACCAGTTGGTTTTCCAATCCCTAATCTTGTTGGGAACCCCTTCGACCAATTTGAAATTATCTCGGCCTCTAACATAGTAATACCCGTGGCCTACTTTCTCTCCGGTCTCGGCCGCCTGAAGGAGATAGTTAATCTCCTTCGGGCTAAGCCACGTATTCCGACATCCATTCTCGGCCGCCACCAGGCCGAACAGTGTAAGAATGCCGATCAGGTTCGACCAACCGTTCGGTAAAATTTGTGAAGGGGCAACATTCAGGAAATGTAGAAATTTAAGATACTGGGGTGCAGGGGAAACCTAAGCCCTGCCTCCATCATACCAATGTTGACGGCGACCATGCCCTCTGGCGGCTGGTCGGCCCTCTCATCCTCGCGAGGAACGAAAAAGCACACATCGGCCGGCAGTTGGTACTTTTTTCGAGAGTTCTCTAACTGCGCCGAGGAGACTTTGCTTGCATAGTTGCTCGCCTCATATATCGTTTGGAAAGCTTCTCGATGCGGGCGAGGAACATCTCGAGGAAGGTATTCGCAGATATACTTATAATAGGCCTCCCTCGAGACCTCATCGCCATCTAAACTTTCCCGACCACTCAAGATGTCCTTTATGCTCTCCGCATATCGAACAACTTCTTCATAGTCCTCGCGGAGGCTCCTCGTCAAGGTCTCCTCGACTTGGGCGATTTCTATCTGGTCGCCCACCTCCCGATCCAAACCCTGATCGTGCAAATCAGAGTCCGTCTCACTGCCACACTCCTCGGCATCGCCCTCCTCGGCATCATTGCCGGCATCATCTCTGTCAGAATCATCGTCCTCGTCGACGTCAACGACCACTGCTTTTCCTAGGTTGCGAACACTAGCATTTATGGGGTCAGGAGAAAGGATCCTAGAGTCCGACGAGGACGCCCTCTCCGATAAAACCATGGCTAGACGATCAGCCTTGCCGGAACTAGCGGCACCACCGTCTAACGGCGGCGAACCACCACCAGAACCACCACCAAAATCCATTTTTTCTTGAGAAATGGGGGAAAATAGAGTTTTAAAGAAGAAAATGAGAGTTAAAATACCTTTTTATCGATCGAAAACCACCCAAACTCGCCGGAAAAACTTGAAGTAAGAAGCTCGGAAGAAAACTCGAGAGAAATTCAAAGTTGCAAAATGGTAAAAGTGTTTTGAGAAGGAGGAAAGTCATATTTATAGGCAAAACTATGCAGGGACCTAATTGCAAAAAACGGGGTAAAATCCGTAATTTTCCCAAATATTTGGGGCCATTTCCGAATTCGAATTCGGAGAGTGACCCTCACGCGCGACCTTTGAGGTCGGCACGCGCTCCACGCGCGCTTTTCAAATTTCGAGCGCCGCCCACGCGCCTGACACCAGTCACATCATACGTCATCAAAAGTGCCTCGGAAGGCGAGCTCGGCGTAGGAAACGAGGCGACCGCCTCCATATCACGTCATCAAAATCTCGAAATTGATTGTGTTGTCGAGAACCATTTTCACCGTCGAAAAAAGCGATCGAACTGCTCGCCTTACCATTCTACGAATACGAAGTAAGGCGACCAGGGGGCAAATGTTATACCTAGTCAAAGAGGTCAATCTTTGACAAGTCAATCCTAGTCATCATCTTACGTGGCGAGGACCAGTCAACAAAGTCGTGCGACGACTAGTCAACAAGACCAAGAAAATGTAATAGGTTTAATGTATTTAATATATTTAAGTGCTCGTCCAAAGATGTTGGCGAGCACTGTCTTAGTTAGCTGCTCGCCCAAATGTGTGGCGAGCACGTGCTTATTCTCAGTTTAGTATTGAAGTCTTGGGAGACAGCATGGAGCGTGGCGACCACTCTCCTCGAAGGCCCTCCGGCGACCACCATGGCCCAGCTCCTCGGCATCTCGGCGAGGACGAGCACCTAAGGCGGTTTAGCATTAAATGCGCCATCAAATCACCTTTTCGGGCAGAATGAAGGTCCAATCTGAAGGCGCCACGTGTAAAGGGCGGGCAGCCCTTGAAAAGCAGTATATAATGCCCATTTGGGCTCATTTGTAACATAAGTTGGAAATTCATACAATCACCCCATCCCAAAGCAATAAACTCTCCCAAGCTTCTAAAGCTTTAGCTTCTCCAAGAAGCTATATCTTGTGTTCTTGTGTGTTCTTCATCAAGTTCATCACAAATCATCTCTTTAATCCATATAAACGCGTAATAACCCCCGTATAAATTATATGTTTGTATTGTACTAAGAACAGCCTACATCCAAGTCAACCCGATTTAAGTGCATACAACAATCATCACTCTTACCCAGTAATACCCGAAATCCCTCGACATGTTTATGAAAGATCTCTTTGTCAGTGTCAAAAGTTGCTTCAACCACGTAGCCTCACTTCCCCTGCTTTTCTCAACAACAAATCCACCTTCCTACAATCCACAACAATTTTTATTAAACTTCTTATGCCATGCATTTACATCAACCAATTCGGCGGATGTTTTGCTCAATTTGGCCTAAATAAAGGAGGACTAAATGTGCCACAATTGTTAGTTGCAAGTATTAGGATGATAATCTGTGTTTTTTTTAAAATAAAAACTACTCACTTTTACTGAGAATTCTTTGATCTTAGCACTGGCTTTAGCTATTGAGTTTGAATTATGGTATTTCTGAAGAAGCCTTGCTCTGATTTCTGCTGTTGGTAAATCCATGTTCTGCAACAAGGAAGAATTAAATATCAAGGGTGGAACGGTGAATTGAGTATCGATTATTTCTTACTGATGTTATTCTTTGTGAACCCATCAAAGTGTTGTTTACGTAGTAGTCGAAGTCGGAGTTTATACAACGTAGAAAATGATCAGACGGGTTCCTTCTTTCTGGGCAAGGGAATCCGGCTTCAGCAAAGAACTATTGGGAGAAAATTTTGTTTTGTTAAAAAGAAAAAGTAGCATAGATTTTGTAAAATGTGAAAAAAAGTATGGACCTGGAGTGCCATTTGAGCCTCGCCAAAATAAATAGGCTGACCGGAGGAGAGGAGTAAAAGGTCGTCGAAGAGGGCGAAAACCTCGCTGCTAGGCTGGTGAATGGAGGAGATAATGGTTTTGTTATTACGTGCAACGTTGCGAAGAGCTTGAATGACGAAGAAAGCAGAGGCGCTATCGAGGCCGCTCGTTGGTTCATCCAGAAACAGTAAACGAGGCTGCGTTATAATCTCTAAGGCGATGCTGAGCCTCTTCTTCTCGCCCCCACTGATGCCCCTCAAATGCCAGTTTCCGATCAGGCTATCCGCACAATCTTCCAGTCCCAATTCGGATATCGTGTTTTCGACTGCTTCATTCATGTCGTATTTTGTTATGTTGCTTCGGAGCCTCAGCTTTGCTGAGTAGGTGAGTGTTTCTCTTACAGTAAGAGTCCCCAGCAACACATCTTCTTGCGTTACATAAGCCTATATATACATCAAATTTAATTGTTCAATTCAATTTTGAGTTTGAGGTATGTACTATATATGAATTCTCGAATTTGTAGATAGTAGCTCCTACAATATCACTTTTAATTGGAAATACATTAATGATTCATTTTCTCACACTTTCTTTTAAAAGGCAAGAGTGTGATAGAAAGGAATGGTCAATGGGAGAAGGGACAAATTAATAAGAGATAAATGTAGGGTAGGTCTCTTGTAGACTCAATTCCTTATAAGGAATTGAGTAAATTTTAAAAAATTGGTAGGATTGATAATAAAAATAAAATACGCGAAAAATATGTGTGATAATTTACATAACTTAAACGGTTGAGAATAGTCTTTTTTATGTTGAGGTCTAGTGTTCAACTCTTACATCTAACAATTTTCACATATAATTTTTTTTATTTTTTTTAATTATAAAAGTGCATGTTGAAAATAAGAAAAAGTGTAATATGCAATTTACAATTTTTTAGTATGTTATTACACTTGTTAGTGATGTTATGTTACACATATTTTGTTGCACTTTTCAGTTGTAGTGACTTACTATTTTCAACAATATTTTTTAGTTATATTAACTTACACTTTTTAGTAATATTATGGTACACCTTTTAGTCATATTTTGTTGCACTTTTCAGTTGTAGTGACTTACAATTTTCAACAATATGTTCAGTTATAGTGACTTACACTTTTTAGTAATGTTATGTTACACTTTTTACTCGTATTTTGTTACACTTTTCAGTTATAATAACTTACACTTTTCATTAAAATATTACTCCCTCCGTCCCGGAAGTGTTTGCACCACTTTGTGGGCACACTTATTAAGGAAAAGGTGTAATGAGTGGAGTGTTGAGGGGTAATTTTGTAAACTTATATGAATAAAGTAAATAAAGTGGTTGGAATAAGTGTAAAAGTAATGGCATTTTGTGTAAATATGTGAATTTTGTGAGGGTGGAGTTTATGAAAAAGTTTCCTTTTTAGGAAGTGCAAACAATTGTGGGACGGACGAATAAGGAAAGAGTGCAAACAATTGTGGGACAGAGGAAGTACTTTTTAATAATATTGTGTTGCACTTTCTAGTTATACTAACTTGCATTTTCTAGTTATACTAACTTGCATTTTCTAGCTATAATGACTTATACTTTTCATTAAAAGTTGTGTTGCACTTTTTAATTATAGTGACTTACACTTTTTAATAAAAAAATGTGTTACACTTTTTAGTACTCCCTCCGTCCCACATGAATTTGCACACTTTCTATAAATGGATGTCCCATACCAATTTGCACACTCCATAAAAGGAAATATCTTCATAACCCCTACCCTCAAAATATACTCTTATTTACCCATATACCATTACTTTTCCACACTCAATCTACTTTTTACTTTACTTTATTCATAAAACTTTACAAAAATACCCCTCAAAACATCACTCATTACACATTTTCTTACACATTTCTTAAATTGTGTGTCCACCCAAGTGTGCAAGTTTCTATGGGACGGAGGGAGTAATATTGTGTTACACTTTTTAGTAATATTAACTTACACTTTTCAACACACACAATTTCGAAAAAAAAATTATCAATAAAAAAAAATTATAAAAAAAAATAATAATAGAAAAAAAATTAACCAAGTCAAAAATTTTATTCACAATAATCTTGAATATTTAGGGTTCACAATATTCTTGAATATTTAAGATTTAAGTTGACCAAATCAACTCAATTCCTTATAAGGAATTGATTCTATATAAGACCAATCGATAAATGTATCAAAAAAATATGTTCCTTAATCTTATACAAAATGACAAATGCGACAAACTTTTTTAATTGGAGGGAGTATATATATATATATATATATAGTAATGAGAACTTGACAATGAGTTTCTAATGGAACTAACCATATACATAGGGTTAATTGCAAATTAAATCACCACTTTTCATTGAATTGCAATTTAATCTAAACTTTTGAATAATTGCAAAATAAAATCACCATCTTTAAATATTGTTGCAATTTAGACTTCTAGACAATCTCATTTATGTCCGAATTTAACGTTTCAAGATTAGATCGAAATAAAAAACAATGTTGTTTCATTAAGTAGGTGCCACATCAACTAGCCACGTTAGATTTGGACAAAAATGAAACTATCACAAAGTTCAAATTGCAACAATATTTAAAGGTGGTGATTTTATTTGCAATTATTCAAAAGTTTAGATTAAATTGCAATTCAATGAAAGGTGGTGATTTAATTTGCAATTAACTCAAAAAAAAAATCAGCAAATAGGTGTTTCAGTTTTTTAAAATCCGTAACCATAACTGAACCGTCATTTTACAATTACGGTTCAGTTTTTTGAACCGTAACCGACGATTTTCCAAATCGACGGTTAAAAATTGGCCGATTTGACGGTTCGACGGTTTGCCGGTTTGATTTTGCCCATGTCTACTTAAAACCAACTTATTTTTTTGTTTCTTTTTCTACATATTATCATTCGTACTTCTCGCAACCTTTTATTTTTCACTCTCTAACTTTTTATTTTTCTATCATATTTCAACAACCAACTACACATTTACTATTACACTTCCCTTACCCATAATTACTAACTTGTAAGGTTTTTTTTTGTTCAGGCGTTCTAAAATAACTTGCACACAAAAAAATAGAAAATCGCTCCTTAAATTTTATCCTTACAATATTCACAATTTTATACAAAATATCATTAATTTTAAATTATGCATATACAACATCCAACTAATTTATTTACTTATGCATGTTTTAAGATGGGACGAAGAAAGTATATAGTATGTTTTAAAACATGGTTACTCTCAAATGTAAAGCTTATGTTTCTAGAGAGTATATATTAAATTGGTAGTTCTGCATTGAATTTGCAGGTAGGGTTGCTCGGAATGTTGTCATGTCTGGAAGTGTTCTTCTTAATGGTAGGAAAACGAGTCTTCATTACGGTGCCCTCGTGAGTACTTCTCTCTTCATATATAACTTTATATATATACGATTTTGATATGGAATCAAAATAGTGAAATTTCTTATGGAACCAACTACGGAGTATATGCATAAAATATTTATGTGTTAAAAGTGTATAAATGATTTATGTATAGAGTTAATTGCAAATTAAATCACCACCTTTCATTGAATTGCAATTTAATCTAAACTTTTGAATAATTGCAAATAAAATCACCACTTTTAAATATTGTTGCAATTTGAACTTTGTGATAGTTTCATTTTTGTCCAAATCTAACGTGGCTAGTTGATGTGGCACCTACTTAATGAAACAACATTGTTTTTTATTTCGATCTAATCTTGAAACGTTAAATTCGGACATAAATGAGATTGTCTAGAAGTCTAAATTGCAACAATATTTAAAGATGGTGATTTTATTTGCAATTATTCAAAAGTTTAGATTAAATTGCAATTCAATGAAAAGTGGTGATTTAATTTGCAATTAACCCATTAATAAATATGCTACATAATATACTAGCAGATAATGGACTTGAAATATAAAATATTAGTCCTCAATTAATCAAATCTAAATCCCGTGCGAATTTCTCATTAACCCATTTGAATTAATCAATTTAAGATTTCTAAGGGTCATCATGAAACTAGCCTCCTAGTGGATCAATAAATCAATAAAATCAATTTACCCTTAATCTTCTTAATTAATATATCACTCTAGCTTGTTATTCTGGTAAAGAGTTAATAATTCGAATTTGACTTCCAAGTACAATAATACCAATTTGATTCTTAATCATCAGAATAAGGTATTGGTTTGAGGGAGACCATTTAAATGTGTTGAAATTAATTAATTGAATAATCAGAATTAGAATTACCAACCTGTAATTCTCAATGCAGCGGAAGATTGTAGAACCCGGTTGAATTCCACATACGTACGGTAATTCTCGTAGTCAGAACACGATCACATGAATTGCACGAATCGCTTCTTATATCCACAATCTAAGTGCCCTTACAAGTATATGTGTATGATGCGTATTGTACAGAATATAGAAATTCCTGTTTCTATATTCTGTCTTTGGAGTGGAGCGGGTGAGAACAGAATTCCAATCTTCGGTTGTTATAGAAAATCCCGTTAGATTTTCTTATATAAGGAGTTATCCAAATAACTTCA
This sequence comes from Galeopsis tetrahit, assembly GCA_963675135.1. NCBI lineage: Eukaryota > Viridiplantae > Streptophyta > Magnoliopsida > Lamiales > Lamiaceae > Galeopsis > Galeopsis tetrahit. Next base: position 42,061,555 of record OY776122.1, read on the forward strand.
TTTCTTATAATTATCCACTCATGTGTGGAATAAATAAATAATAATTAATATTAATTAATTATCTATTTATTAGTTTACATCTTCCACTCACACATGAAGTTTGAGTCTCAATCTCATATACTTCACATATGTGTACCATCACATAACACATTTTCATACAGACAAATAAATCGTGTGACCCTCGAGAATATGAGTTTTCATGCTATACACTTGTTAAGGATATATAACAACTCAACCAGTTTTATATGAAGATTTCAAAACTCGTTATACCCCAGAACTCTTTCAATTTAACATTAGTTGACATATCTCTTTCAATCCCTTGAACATAAGAGCATATTCAACCTTTTATCAAATCTATGTATTCATAATCAAGTTCCGAACTTGATTGACCGGTCAATGAATCACAATATAACATGTTAATAAAGACGTCCTTCCTTTTACACTAATATCTCCAGACTCCCACTATAGCTGCTTTCCTAGACATGCACCGCATTGCCATATAACTTATAGATATTGGTAACATGCTAAAGTAGCAACACTAGAGTGAAGACTTAAGAATACAGTAAAAAGTCTTAAGGGTACTTATTAGAGGATTTCTTAACCCTCAAGGCCTCATACAATGAGAAAATAGGGATATCTTTCTCATTTCCTTATGGTCATCTTAGCACATGTGGTATGAAACACATGTCACGATATCTTAACTTCCCAAAATGGAAGCGTATGTCATTCTCTTATTTGACATCGTGTAAATCACAGTTCAAGTGTATCCTCGACACTTAACTTGAATTTCCTCCCACTATAGTCCAGAAAATACGTTGATTTAGCTTCGTAACAAGTTAAATAGATTTGTGGTAAAATCTATTACGATTATTCCTAAATAATCTCATCTCTGCACATGCCTCGATATCAGAGGCTATTGCTCGTATGAGAGAGCCAATCTTTACTTGTCGACATACTATTATATGAAACATCATATAATTCACAATACATAAATGCTCAACAACATTAACAACTACAAAGCACTATGTTCAAATCCACACAAACCCAAAACCTTAGATGTCAAAACATCTCTCAGGAATATGTTTGACAACAGGATCTGCAAACATCAAGTGAGTAGTCATGCATTTAAGAATCACCTTTTCTTCTTTTAAAGTTTCCACAAAGTCAAAACTTTGTATCTCATTTGTTTGGTTTTTCATGAAACTCGGAATCTCGAGTGTAAGCTTTAATTACTTTAATTACTACAATGAATCACTACAACCCCCACTGAAGTGTTTGATTCTATAGTAAATCCACACAACTCCCACTGGAGTGTGAATCATTACAATACCCAATGTAGTGTAAATCGTTACAACTCTCCCATTAGAGTGTTTGATTGCACAGTGAATCGGTACAGCTTCCACTAGAGTGTTTGATTCAGCAATGAATCGGTATAACTCCCACTAGAGTGTTTGATTCAACAATGAATTGATATAACTCCCACTAGAGTATTTGATTTCATAATGAATTGCTACAACTCCCACTAGAGCATTTAATTCAACAATGAATCGTTACAACTCCTAAGGTAATGTAAATCGTTACAACTCTCCCTCTAGAGTGTGTGATTCCATAGTGAATCGTTACAGCTTCCACTAGAGTGTTTGATTCAACAATAAATCGGTATAACTCCTACTATAGTGTTTGATTCCACGATGAATCGTTACAACTCCTAATAGACTGCTTACTTTTTCAAAAATTTCAATAAATTTCTTACCCAAACCATTTCTTGTACTTACAAATGCACTTGCCACAAGCTCTACTTGCACAGTGGATGGTACATGTCTATATACCCTTTCAGATTCCAATTAATCTGTAGTACATTTCTGATATCTTACAATCCCTTATACTGTCACCAGTATCTATTCTGAATTGAATTGATATCTACTAACCAAACCAACATCTCATCATATGTCTAGATGTTTACTCATCTTAGCATACATCAGACTTTCAATTATATTCGCATATATATATATATATAGTACTACTAACATTCCATCTTTGAGTCTTTCGGACACTCATTACAGTTCAATGACTCGTCTTTTACAACAAGAGTATCAACAGGCTTTCATGCATCCATTCTGAATCTGTTCTAGAAGTCTCTTTACTATGTCTCTTGAGACAAACCAAGTAACTTCCTTGAACTATCTCTATGAATATTTTCACCAAACATACTCATTATCGTTTTCCAGCTAACATCGTATCAGGATAGAATTACAAAACTACTTAGGACCGTTTAACGTAAGCACAGTGGTCTTTGTCTATCATCACAAAGTTACATGAGACAATCATTCAATGAAGTCTCAAGTACCACTATCTTGAGGATTGTTTAAGTTCGTAAATCGACCTCATCAATTCACAAACATTATCCTCTTCTTTGAAAAATGAATCCCACCTTTTTCAACATGTGGATTTCTCCTTCCAATTCTCCACTGAGAAAACATAGTTTAAACGTCCATTCTAATATAATTCTAAATCTAGCCAGAAGTAGACGAATCAAGGTAAATTTCACAACACGCGAAGAAAGGTTATATACCCACACCTGAGTATAATTATTTTCTACCACGTGAACTTTTCTACCTCACTATAAACTCATCAGTCTCTTTAATAATCTAAGAATCCATTTATTCTCAATTTATTTGTGTCTCGACGAAAGATCGACAAGTTTCTAAACTTGATTTGACCTTATCGACTCTTCGTTTCTTCCATTGCTTTCTTTCATTAGTCTCTTGTAGAACCTCTGAAACGTTTGTAGGTTCTTCCTCATTCACTAAAACTTATTTTATTTTCTGAAGATACATAGAAGGCATGTCCTTCAATATCATGATGTCTCTTAGACACACGTTTTCTAAAAATTTCAGATTGAAACTCTGTGACATCTTCTCTAGATAATTACTCTCATCAAGATCCATCCGATCTTTAATGGGTAAACTTCTATCAAATATCACATTAAGTAAATCACTCCCACTTGGATCTGATAGAAAGTGATTATTTCAATCACAAAAATGGTTTAGCATACCAAATGCTTCCAATACTAGGAAATTCTCAGAAAAATGGTATTAAATGATTCTATCTCATGTCACACTCCCAACTCCTCGATCTTCGATCAACATGTATCGTTTAGATTTAGCACAATATCCTTATGAAGATACGTTTCTAAACCCTCAAACCCAACTTTTCATACTGACTCGTAGAATCAAGTATATAAGTCGCGGATATTCAGATACATAAAATTACTCAAGAACAGGTATTCCACTCGTTCAGAGTTCTAATGGAGTTGAAGTAAATATCTACGAATAACTTTATTCATAAAACATTGACAATTATTAACAACTCATCTCCCAAAGATGATAGTTAATGTTTTGCCATCATGGATCTTATTATATCCAACAACGTGTACTCCTTCTTACAGTCACATCCTTGTGTAACAGTATTAGGTTTTGATAATTGTCGGATTATGTCGTTTTCATTACACAGTTCCTTGAACTGTTGGATAAACATTCACGCTCTATAGGTTCTAAAAACCTTTAAAAAAAATGTATTTTATTCTCAACCTCAACTAGGTAATGTCTAAAGCAATCCAAATGCATAGACTTTGAGAAATAGTATGGACAAGTCCAACATGTGAAAAATTATCGACGTAAGAAGTGAAAACAACCAGCTCCATGTTATTTGACATTTACAAAATCACATTTATCATAACGAAATATATGCAATGAAGAATTAACAATAATCAAATGGTTTTTCAGTCACTTATGAACAAGACAATATCAACGTGTTAAAAAACTCAACTTATAAAGACGAACACTGTAGTCCTTATTTCACAAGCTAGTTCTCCTAATCTTGCACAACATGACCTAATCTAGCATACCGAATTTTATCAATGACTCAAGTATTGCTAGTGGAACAAACTTTTAGTAACTATGAACTCGCTTCATAAAACTAGTTGTTGTTCTCATACAAACCATAGTCATATAAATGTTTAGTACCATAATCTACATTGTTTATACTATTCACAACCATCTCTAAAGGAAATAATAAATCACATCTCAATCATAGAAGAACAGGTCTGGAGGTGAGATCCTGAGTGATCTTTAGAGCAAACTAGACATCATGCTTTATGAAACATTGACCTTTGTCAATCTCAAGTTTTACAAGTCTGTAGACTTTAACTCGAGCTCGGTTTCCTACATAATTCAATCTCGCCTTTCTTGGAAAATAGACAGAGATTTACAAATGCGCATATGTCTTTAGTCAATGGTATGTCATTCCTGTGTCTATAATCCTCAATCATAAGATTTAGACGGAAATACAGTACTAAAGACATTTATGCCACAACCAAAAATCAGAATGAACTACCTTGTCCATCATGGACTCAGGATATTCACGAGTATAATGATCAAGCTTGTTACATCTGTAGCATGTCATCTCACTCTTATCCATTTTCAGTTTAGCATATTTTTATCCTTATTCTTCTTAGCATTAAGATTGATATCTATATTTCTAGCAGTGTGCCCAATCTTAGGCTACTAGCTATGTCCCTTCTCTCAATATCTGTTATGTTTAGAACTGGATTCAGAAATGAGAACATAAGATGTAGACTTAATCAACTTCAAGTCACTCATCATATAACTCAATGTTTTGAGTTGTCTAAGTGAAAGTCTCAATACTTTCATCAAATAACGTAATAAACCTCAAGTGTTCCCAATTTTCACGAAGTGACGGACTCGATCCCGAATCTGATGTTTCTAAAAAATGAAGTATCACCATATTTCTCCTTCAAATATTCACAAATATCATAGGCAGTACGGTGTTGTTCACAATTATAGATCATGTCGTCAATGACTGAGTTTACCAGTATTTCACAACCTATGTGAATACCTTTCAATTATGGTAAATCTCTTTAACCTTAATAATCCCAGTCTCCATTCTAACTTCAGGATCATCCATAATATGGTTGATAGTATCCAATGAATCATGTTCTTCCAAGAACATTAAAAAAAAAAAATTATGACACCATGTGTCATTATTATCGCTTTTGAGGTTTTATCTAATTAACTCAGCGATCATTGCGTTTGTCTGGTTTTTAATCGAAGTGATTCAACAAGTTAATGTTAATTTATGAATCATTATGTTCAATGTTAAGCTAACTGACATCTGAAAAATCTAATACAAAATTTGATATCGAAAAATAACTTAGAGCTATTAATCATCAATCTCACTAAGTATTACTAAGTATCCGCATTTAACAGATTCAGGTCCAAAACATGAACAAAATTAGTTCTAGCATTTAATCCAAAAAATATAGCTAAAACTCCCACTCAACAACATGAATATGCATGCTTAAACATTTATCAACATAAACACAATAAAGCACAATCATGTTATAAGTTAAAACAACCCAAAGTAGTCCAGGTAATCATAAAACTATTGAAAGTCTAATAAACCAACTACAATGATTATTTCAGAAAGATCTTGTTTCAGCTACACTATCAGGCAGTTAACTTGAAGATTTCGGATAACCTTCAATGTATTTTATGCACTCTTGTAGTACTACTTTAGTACCAATATTATGAAAAAATAATGGGAAAAATTACAGATCACGATTCTCCATCCGAATGTTGCTCCAACTTCTCAAGCTAAGAACGTCGGATCCCCGAAATCATTTTTCAACACGTAAACAAGTCGTTCCAACGACTAGTTCACTAGTATCTTTTTTTTTTTTACCCAATCATGTCAACAATTTTCATAAAATTATCACTTTCCAATCTAGACATAATTCATCTCAGAAAACTACAATAAGTTATCTTGAAATTGTCTTAGCTCGAGTTTTAACTCCAATTAAATCACGAGCTTTGCAATCGGAATATCCTTACGTGATAATAGAAGAGCGACAAACTATAAATCTCCATTAATCAATGTAAAGTTCCAAAAAAATTTAATTACTTTTAATCATGTAATTCTTAAAATCACGGAGCTTAACTCCATTATCTCGAATTTATTGAACATTAAATGTTCTTATTCTTTCGAGTCATACCCATAAAACGAGCAACCATTAAAACTAATTTAATGTTTACAAACTCGAACACATGAATTTCAAGCACATAATTACGCAAAGAAATTTAATTCAATGTGTATAGCTAATTCACAAGTGAAATAAGTCCATACCAAAGTTCTCATTTCTATAGATAAATAAGTACTTAAACTTTTCATTGTTCAAATACACCCATACTTTGAAAATTAAGAATCTACACGAAAAACGGAGTTCACAGGAATTTTCAGAACTAAAAACGGAGTTATAACGAGCCTAAACGAGCCAAAACAAGATTTTGAAAGAGCGCACAACTACTAATTGCAGAATGGTCCCTAGAGAATATCTAATTCTCATTTAGCCACCCACAAAGTTTCTGAAACTTTTCAGAATTACCCCAGAAACGTGAATTTTTAAAAAATTCATAACTCACTCGTTTCTTGGCCAAAATTAACGAACTTTATATCGATGGAATCCTCATTCAACGTACTTCAACCCAGTAATGAGAATTAATCACGATTCCCTATATATCATTCGTAATTTCCAGTCAAAGTTTCTGTAAATTTCCAAAGACCGATTTATTTCTCCCAAACGGTAAGGCCTAAAAATCTGAAACTTTCCAGATATCATCTACACTATACTACACATGTACAGTAAAAAATTCAGCCACTAATTCCACCGTTTGAAAAATCGAAAAATATTAAAAAATACAGACTCTCCATAATTGCAGTGCATAATTAACAAATATATTATGGACATGCTTACATACGAATAATTAAGGCATACGTACGAGAATCAAACACATTGGCTCTGATACCAATGTTGAAATTAATTAATTGAATAATCAGAATTAGAATTACCAACCTGTAATTCTCAATGCAGCGGAAGATTGTAGAACCCGGTTGAATTCCACATACGTACGGTAATTCTCGTAGTCAGAACACGATCACATGAATTGCACGAATCGCTTCTTATATCCACAATCTAAGTGCCCTTAGGAATAAATAAATAATAATTAATATTAATTAATTATCTATTTATTACTTTACAAAATGAACAGCAGGTGAATTCATTTAATTAAAACTAGTAAAATAATTATCACTTTAGCCCATGAACTTCTAAATCCAAGTTTAATATACCCTTAACCAATACAAGGTACAAATCTTAGGTGACGTCAGTACATCATTCTAATGGAGATAAGAATACATATAAATATTTAATTACACCTCTTTTCAAATCAGCAATTACGGTAAGGGAGTAATACCTCTGCAGCAAATTCGGCGAGGAAGGTGAAGAAATAGAAATAGCGGACGAACTACCACGAGACTGTATTTAGGGAGAGACCAATTTTTTTTTTTTGAGTAATTTTCGTTTGAGAAAATCTGATGAGAGAATGAATTCTGGACGAACTACCACGAGACTGTATTTAGGGAGAGACCAATTTTTTTTTTTTGAGTAATTTTCGTTTGAGAAAATCTGATGAGAGAATGAATTCTGGATAAAACGTGTAGACGTTAGATTTATTTTCTAAGGTATTTGTAAAGATGAGGAAGATAATTCAGTTGAGATATTTGAGTTAGAATGAGTCTCCCATAATTTCAAAATCAAATAGTGGAAGATTGAGGTCATATCCACTCCAATAAATCCGCTAGCGTGATCAAATTGTAAATACACACGCACGTGATTACACACATATATATATGTATATTATTAATGTTCTCATTTAATTATATATATATATATATATATAATATCTCAAATGGTAATTATTTATATATATATATATCCTATTTTCTTTTAAATAATAGTTTATGCACATATAACCTATATGTTAAATTTTTCGGGTGTTACAAGAGAACAGTCCATCATCAAAAGAGTTGAAGCTTTCAGCAGATTCTGACTCATCACCAGCCTTCATGGCTTTTCTGTTGGGGAATTTCTTGTCTTTTTTATCTTGTCTCTCCTTTCTTTCCTTGGAGCTGAGCTCAGGGCAGTCATATTGAAAGTGCCCTTTCTTTTTGCAGTTATAGCACATATCTTCATCATCATCCTTCTTTGGTTCATCTCTTCTTCTAGATGATGAATGTTCAGCTCTACTGGACTTTCTCCTATCAGAGTATTTGTCCTGTGATTTTTTGTATTATTTACTTTATTGCTGAACGCGGGTTTTATTTTTGTCTTTTCTAATTATTTTCTTTTAGTTCGTCTTTCTCTTTCAAATATTATTTTTGTCTTTTCTAATTATTTTCTTTTAGTTCGTCTTCTCTTTCAAATATTATTTTTGTCTTTTCTAATTATTTTCTTTTAGTTCGTCTTCTCTTTCAAATATCTCAAGCGGTTGACGATTTCTTCCTCTGACAGTTTCCTCCAACGGTTGTGACGGGTTTTTTTTAATGTAGTAATAGAACACTATTAAATGTAGTAATTCAAATTTTTTTAATATGTAGCAACACACATTATTTTATGTGGTAATAACACAAACTATTTTATATAGTAATACAATTTTTTTTTATGTAGTAACATATTTTTTTCAAGTGTTTTTGTTGATGTAGTAACTCACATATGTAATAACAGATTGTTTTATTGCAGGATGATGCAAAGATATTCGATCATTTGATAAAGTTACATATAGTAACAAACACTGTTCAATGTAGTAATTCAAACTTTAGTATGTAGTAACATATAGTTTTTTATGTAGTTAAACACATTATTACATGTAGTAATAATACAAAACTATTTTATATAGTAATACAAATTATTTTATGTAGTAAAACATTTTTTTTTCTAGTGCTTTTATTGATGTAGTAACTTACATTATAATATGTACTCCCTCCGTCCAGGAATAACTTGCATAGTTTGATCGGCACGTTGTTTAAAAAAAGTGAATTTAGTGGTTGATGATGTAAGATAAAGGAGGGGTATTTTAGGTAATTTGATGATGTGTAAAGTGGATTTGATGATGTGTAAAGTGAAATGTATGGAAAAAAAGAGTGGCAAATTTGAAAATAAAATGATGTTGTGAGGTTATTAATTTTATGGGGTATTTCCATATTAAGATTTAAGAGTGTGCAAGTAATTTTGGGACGTCCCAATAAAGAAAGTGTGCAAGTAATCACGGGACGGAGGGAGTAGTAAATAAGTCAAAGTTAGGTATGCATATATAATGAAACATTCATATATAATGAAAAAGTTTGTGGACTAGCACACAACCCGTCGTGGATTGGATTGAGTTGAATATTTTTCAGCCCGTCTCCGTCGTAGACCAACCCTAACCTCCCTAAATATAACTAAAGTCTACAATATAATGGGTTAATACTATTTTACAACTTGTACGACACCTCTTTCTTATTATTACCAAAAGTGCATAAGTCGGAAATCGCTAGACATTCATTTTTTTTTCTTTTCTACCATACATTCTTAAATCAAGTCTTATGTTCTTATTCCTAAATCAAGCCAACTTACAATACAACTTTAAGCTCACACTAATAATCTTCAAACCAAGCCGGATCCTTATGGTATCGCTGCCCCTTCCAATCGTGAGGAAGACAAAAATGAGTGTACCCTTTATCTCAAAATGACGTATGGGCATCTAATTTCAATACGAGACAATCCCACACTAAAATATTCTCCTATCAAAAGAAAGAGACAAAAATCCACTAAATACCAAGATCTTACAAGTCATAAGCCCACTAAAAAAAAAAAAAAAAAACAAGCACAAAAAAACTCCACAGAGGGAGAAGAGGCTCCACAAAGGGACACGAGGCTCTAAAGGGACCCAAGACTCCACAAAGGTACATAAGGCTCCACAAAGGCACACGAGGCTCCACAAAGGGACATGAGACTCCACAGAGAGACAACAAAAGCAAAACACAACATAAAAAACTGACAAAGGTAAAAATAAAAAATAAAGCGGAAAAATAAACAGGATCAATGGGACACTCACTTAAACGGTCACCGTAGCTCCGTTAGGATAATTTATCCATTGATCTCAACTAAATTCTAAAGAAACCTACATAAAACACTACAAGAAAAATGACTTTTAGTGACATAATTTCTGTCATTATAGCTTCTCTAGCTAAAAGTCTTTAGTGACAGTAATTGACTTTTAGTGACAGGTCCCTATCATTAATTCTCAAATTTCTATCACTAAAGACTTTTAGTTAGAGAAATAATAATGAGAGAATGTTGTCAATAAAAGTCAATTTTCTTGTAGTGAAATTAGGGGTGGTTCGGTACGGTATACCGAACCATACCACGCCATACCGTTATCATACCGAAAATTTCGATATCGAAAATATTGATACCGTTATCATACCGAAATTTCGGTATACCGAAATTTTCGGTATACCGAAAATTCGGTATGAAAACTCTCATACCGAATGTCGTACCGAAAATTCGGTATACCGAATCATACCGAATTTTCGGTACATACCGAATCATACCGAATTTTCGGTATGCCAAATCATACCAAAATTTCGGTATGCCGAATCATACCGAAAATATCGGTATACCGAAATATTGATATACCATTTCATACCTAAATTAATTATAAAAATCATGAACATGTAAAACAAAAATTAAAAGTGAATACAATCCTCGTTCAAATTCAACAATATAAAATACAATCTCATTCAAATTTAACGATACAAAATACAATTCTCGTTCAACTTCAATAATCACAAAAGACCTGCAAAAGATAAAATTTAATCAATTTCAATTTATACATATTAATTATTAAAACTGAAGATTATAAAAATAAAATAAATTGATGTGATATTTCATAATCTGAACTCTAAACACCAATAAACTAAATGAAATTAAAAAAAAAAAAAAAAGTTTTTTACATCGAAGCATAAATTTAAGATACAGTTGCAGGAATGAATGAGGCAGAAATTTGAGCCCCATGCCCACCCTGTTTTGACATTTTATTTTTCAATTTTAAGCAATTTGATCAAATTAAAGAACTAAAATCCACAACTTAAATAGGTGTTACAAATCTAATCAAACTAACACACAACACCACTATTTCATACCTCTACAAATCTTCAATTGCACGATTTAAAAAGAGATACATAATTACAGAGAAAACTAAGAAATTCTATTAGGGCAGTGCTTCTGATATTCTCTTATTACAAATGGTCTTTTGACATTAAACTTGAATTCTAAAGCAAAATTAAAATCCGATTATGAAATTCCATTTCTAAAACAAATAAGCAACTAATAAATGATACTCCGTAAATGATACTTTGAGAAGAAGTAAAGGAGACAACTAATGGTAGCATCTGATATTCTGATACTCCTATTTCATATGATATCAATAAGATTCTTAAAATTCCAATATCTAATAAAATCCAAAAAAATATCCAATAACTCAAACCAATTAACAATTGAACTCCAAAATTCAAAGTACAAACCATAAAAAAAAAAAATAGGTAAAAGAGTACATTATTCAATATCTCATCAAAAAAAAATCCAAACCATACCTTGACGCGAGTCCGTGGGCGGTGTGCAGTGGCGGCGAAGCGTACGTGTAGTGGTAGCGTCGCGGGCGTGCAGAGGCGACGGCGACGCGGGCGTGCAGAGGCGACGGCGACGCGGGCGTGCAGAGGCGACGGCGACGCGGGCGTGAAGAGGCGACGGCGACGCGGGCGTGCAGAGGCGACGGCGACGCGGGCGTGCAGAGGCGACGGCGACGCGGGCGTGCAGAGGCGGCGGCGACGCGTGGGCGTGCAGAGGTGCTAGAGTTTCCCCATTTTTAGAGCGGTGTGGAGCGGTGCTAGGGTGTGGTGGAGCGGCGCTAGGGCATGGAGAGGAGCGGACGACCTAGGGTTTCATTGAACTGAAGAGAGAATTGTGTAAATGTTTTGAACTTTTGATAGATAATATCTAAGATTCTAAGTCTAAAAGAAGACTAAAAGTCAGAATTTTAAAAATTATTTTTTAATTTAAAATTTTAATTATATTATTAAATAATTATTTTATTAATATTTCGGTATATACCGATATATCGATATTTTCGGCATACCGAACTTATCGAAATTTTCGGTATATACCGAGATACTGCGGTATGGTCACTTTTCATACCGTTATCATACCGAAAATTTCGATAATTTCGGTATTTTTTCGGTACGATAAGCTCGGTATACCGAAATTTCGGTATTTTTTCCCACCCCTAAGTGAAATGAACAAAAATGTCAAAGAAAAGAGAACTGGAAGGACAACGACGACAGATCTGACAAACGACAACGGTGGCGGATCTAGACAATGCTACAGATTTTTATCAGATCTACTCAGATCTATAGATCCACTCAGTTCTTGTCCAAATCTACTCAAATAGGGAGAGATGGAAGAAGCTTTGAATGAGTGGATTTCTAATCCGGTTGAGTGTTTTTGCTCCCTAGAACACTTTTAATCCTACCAATTTTTTTCTTACTAGAAGTAGGAAGAATACGGTGGTTTCCTTTTCTAGTAAATTAAGCCAACTTCTTGACGCAGCGCAAGTCTCAATCTTATCAACGATCAAGAACAACGAACACATAAACCGAAGGGACGATAATAAACCTCAAAGGGACGAAACCATCTATTTTCAAATCAATTCAACTCCCCCAACAATTACAATAGCAAATGCCTTATATAGGAAGTCTTGTAAACTAAAACTACTCACAACTAATAAACCAAATAGCTAACAAACATAATCAACCAACAAGAAACCAAATAACAAGAACCAACTAACAAGAAAATAACCAATACAAGAGCCAAAGTCTAACAAACCAATTAAACACGTCCTAACAAGAAAATAACCAATACAAGAGTCAAAGTCTAACAAACCAATTAAACACGTCCTAAGCTTCCAACGAACCCACATCTCCTTCACTTCTTAAATTAGGTAAATAACTCACACAAATAATTGAATACTACACTCTCTAATTTCAATTTCTCTATCACAATAGCATATTTCATATTATAATAAAAAAACTCACATATATGAATAGAAGAAGTAAAAAAAAAAAAAAAAAAAATATATATATATATATAAGAACATGGATCAAACGAAAACAACGAATACCGAAGCGTGAGGTTTGAAAGACAGCGGTGAGACCTTCTTAATTTTAAAATAAACGGAACTAAGCAATGATAATGAATTTGAGCAAAACATATTTAATACTTGTTGCTACTAAAAAAAGAAGTAAAATTGATTATTTTTGCAATAGAGAATAATAATCCTATAATAATATTAAAATGAAGTAAAAGGTTTATCTCCTCTGGATCGAGACAAGATAATCCTAGTACCTAACAAGACCCCAAATTGCAGATAAAAAGACCTTTCCGTCAACGACAGCCCCATGTGCCCATGTTGTAACCCTAAACAATCAAAATAGAATTGAACAACTTCACATCTAACTATGAAAAAGATTTAAGATATATAGTAAATTTGAAATTGAGATATGGATATTGAAGTCTAATCTATCTTTTTTTTAATATTACAAATACATCGTAAAATACCTAAAAATCAAAAAATATCTCACAATATTGTAAAATTTTTTTAAAAAATCTTATTTTTATATGTATAAGATTATAATTTATTTTAAGTGCAAAGGAATATATTCTCAATTCATCTATTATATTTAATGATTTTTTTAAACATATGAATAACATGGATATAACTATGTTCTAAATTAATCTAATATGATAAGTTGTTATCAATATTATTTGGACAAAGATATGATATTTTACCTACTATATATATTTGAACCTCATAAGTCATCCCTTTAATATTAATACGTTTGTTTTAAATATATAATTATATTCTGCTTTAGTTTTGAATGAAATATATGCATATAATAATTCATAAAATTTCATATTAATTTTTTTAAATTCTAATAAATAATATTTTGTCATATCCTTAAAATTAAAGGTGCTATATTAATTAGGATTTCCAAAATTGAAGTTGGTGGGGTCTCCTCCTCCCTCAAAATTGAGCAAAATTAAATATATAGCTTTCCCTCAACCTCCTCACTGCAACGCCATTCATAGCAGCATTCAAGTGTGTCCATCTACTCACTTATCTCTTTATATATAACTATATTCTTTGATAAAATCCAAAACACCAATATTCTCAAACATTAATATTTAAACAACATATTTTTTTGACAGGAAGAGTATGTATGCCCTTTCTTTATAATATGGAGACTGAGATTGTGGAGGACAGGGGAGGAGCGGCGGCGGCGTTTTTGGCATGGGAGGATTTAACGGCGGTGCTGCCTAATTTCGGGAATGGGCCTACAAAAAGGTTGATAAATGGGTTAACTGGCTATGCACTTCCCGGTAGAATCATGGCCGTTATGGGCCCTTCTGGCTCCGGCAAATCTACTTTCTTAGACTCCTTAGCAGGTATTTTGTCCTAAATTTAATTTTAACAAATATATATACATGAGAGAGTAGATATATGGAGATGGAGTATCGTATTATATTATAAAATGCATACTCATAAATTACATTCCCTTTGTCCATTTTGGTCAAGTTTAGGACCCAGGTCGAATAAAACATACTCCCTCCATCCCTTTTGTTAAAGTTTACGTTTTTCATTTTGGTTTGTTTTAACTTAATTAGACCTTGTTTGAGAGCTAAAATAAATTGTAGATCAAGATTATATATACTCTTATAAATCAGTAAAGTTTAAATATCATTTTAATCTATATAATTAGTTTTATCTATCGAACATTTTGATAACTTAAAAGTTTATATTTGTTTATTTGATACATCTCTCTATCTCAATTGCACATCATATATTTAATATTATATTTTTTTATTTTTTGTATGAAGAGAGTATAATTCACTTTGCGTGCAAATCGTGTTATAATAATTTATTAGTTAAATTTTAGTAGAAGATATAGTATTTTATATATAGTCCTTTCAAAAAAAAAAAAAAAAAAGTATAATATATATAGTTTGTAATAAAACATGAATAGTGGTGAGTTTGAAAATTATTCATGGAGTAGGCAAACATTAATTACTAGTAAATCTGTAAAAAAAAATTCAACAGTTCCGTTTGTGCCTAATTTAGTGGTGTTTTCAAACACTATAAGATGCTTAAAAACATTTTTTTTTAAATAGAATCATTTTTTAAGTGTTTTCAAACACAACCATTACTTCTGTAAATAGAATCATTTTTTAAATATTTAAATTTTGATGAAGCATTCATCCACCTACTTCTAATAGCTTCTATGTGCTTCTCATCATTACAATAATCAATTTTACCTCCACAATTTAAATAATATTTCATCTTTACTCATTACCTATCCAAATGTAATAAGTGTGTTTTTTGTAAATTTATAAATAAAAAGTGGTTTGTTATGTAAACACCACAACATATACACAATTGATTTAAAGTGCTTAATTTTAAAACACTATCAACTTTCAATTTTATTGCAAAAATCATTTTTAATCACTTTTAATCAATCAATATGGTTTGCAAACACACCCTTATACTCCCTTCATCCAATTTTATTATGCCCACTTCTCCGGGTACGGGTTTTAATGAATATTGATTAGTTTATGTATAAAGTAGATAAGTTATGGGTATGATGGGATGTTGTAGGGTCCATTTATAGGTAAAGTGATTGATTATGAATAAAGTTAGTGGCAATTTAAGTAGATAAGTGATGATTGGAGAGTGGAGATAAAGTAGGGTGAATAGTATTATTTCTAAAAAAAAAAAAAATGTGCATAATAAAATTGGACAACCAAAAGGGGAAAGTGAAAATAATGAAATTAGACTGAGGGAGTATTATTTATTATTATATATTTCTCCTACCATATATTCAGTTCCACATTCTATACCTAATTTGTGGGAGAGTATATTTGAAACGGAATATATTGTAGGAAAAATATATAATAATATAATATTATAAAATCATTGAGTGCCAATATACTTTTATTCAATGAGATCAGTGTTTATGTTATATTCGGGAAAAAAGGCGAAAACTAATAAAAATTTATAATATAAAACTGAGAATGGAGATGCTCTTATTCTTATATGATCATTCGAAACCCCCAAATCAATTTTAGGGAGGAAGTGAAATAAACTTTTTGGGAAGATTCATTTGATCTGGTTTAATAAATTACTCCTTCCTTTCAAGGGAATTTGAAGTTTTGAACCCTTGAAATTGCACATTCTTTAAAAAAAATGTAAGAAAAAGTTACTAGGAGAGTTTTGAAGGGTAGTTTTTAAACTTTAATGAGTAAAAATAAATAAAAAAGTAGATTAAATGTAGAAAAATAATGACATATGAGTAAATATGTGTAGATTTTGAGCAGAAATGTTATGAAGGTATTTCCTTTTTTGAAGTGTACAATTTTTCGTGAGAGTCCTAATATATATAGCAAGTATGTAAATTTTCGTGAGTTGAAGGGAATAGTATATTTCATGTATATAATATTTCATATAATTTTTTGTATTAATTTAATCATTTTATAATATTTCCTTTGTCCTAATAAAAGTTTTTCATAACTTTAGAATAGAAAATAAATAAATATGGTAGAAAAAGTAGAAAAATAAAAAATGATGTGATTGAGCAAAAATTATTTACCAAAAGTATGAATAATATATATAGTAGAGGATATAGTATTTTATATATAGTTTATGGAAACAATGTATACTACTTTAGAATTTTTATTTTATTTGAATTTATTTTATTTGAATTAAAAATTAAATTATTAATGTATGTCCTCTCTGTTAGTTTATAAATTTTTTATTTTATCATTTTGATTTATTTGTTTATAAGTTTTTCTTAGCCTTTTTAATAAATATTTTTTTATACATAGATAGTACTCCCTCCATTCCTGAAAAGTTTTCATACTTTCCTTTTTTGTTTGTCCCCGAAAAGTTTCCATACCCCAAAATAGAAATAATCATCACAATCTCCACCCTCACAATATACACATATTTATCCTTTATGTCATTACTTTTGGGACCCATCATATACTCAACCCACCTATTTTATTTACTTTATATATAAAACTTTACAAAATTATCCCTCAACACTCTCGTCATTACACTTTTTTCTTAAACCATCTGCCCAAGATTCCCCGCAAACTTTTCGGGGACGGATGGAGTACGTGGTAGGCAATAAATTTGTGAAAAGCTACTGCATGTGCTACTAGGACACGTTTGCTGGGGTTACATATTGAGATAGTTGTACATTATACTATTTATATTTGTATCTTACGATGTTTATGAAGCAGTTAATTTGGGTTTTAGCCTTAACCTACCCTTATTCATGAAACCCAACGAGTTAATTTGGGTTAGGAACATGATTCACTTTCGGTTTTAAGTTCGAATTTTTTAAAGTATAAATAATTTCTAAGAAATTAGTTTATACTGAATTTTATTGTCTTTAGATCGAATACTTAAACTTAAAAAAACGATATGCCTGGTTATTTATTTATATATTTATACTTCAATTAGTTTTTTAAATTTGATGTGGGTTGGAAAAAATATATTATTATTTTTATATTAAATATTTATTTAATCTGATTGATTCAATTATAGTCATTTTTTTTTACTTTTTAATATTATATATGTGCAATATATTTTGTTATTATAAACAATATGTGATTTTTGTGATTAGAATTTTAAAAATTATAAATCAGGGAATAAAAGACTTAATTGGGTCATGTACACTGGAATAGATATTTATTGTGATATTCAACAATGTAAGAAACTATGGGAAAAAAAATACATTTATGATTGCAGGAGAAATGGTTTGACATGTGTATGGAAAATGACACTATTGAGGTTAATTTTTTTTAATTTAATTTAATTATTGAGGTCAAACTTCTTTTATAATAGATGAACGGTAATTTGTATTTAAAATCAATTTATAATTAATAGAATTACCTTAAATAATAAAAAAATCATAAAATTTCTTGATTTTGAAGTAACATCACAATAAATAAATAAATAAATCACGAAATGAAATTAAATTTTTTTTATTAAAAAAAAAAGTGTTTCCCTTCTAATCCCATAAGATAATGATGCAAAAAAAAAAATCCCATAAGATAAAAGGAATTGTGGTTGATACATCATAAATATTTTACCTACATCTTACAAAAAAAGGTCACACGTATAATTAATTGTTATTATAGTGTGACAGTACTGCATTAAATTTCTTTGAACAATAATTCTGAGAAAATTTCAGTAGGCCAGAGTTGTCCGATGGATTTGACTAGATATATACTGTACGGCTATTACAGCATCAATTTGCTTAATTAATCACAAAAAAAAAAATTGTATAAAACCTGAATTTTTATATTATTCGGAGTATGTTTTAATTATAATTGTTTAGTATTAGGTAAGATAAAAGTGAAAATAGCAAATAATTTTCAATTTTATGAATAGTAAATATGTTTTTTTAATGTAAATAAAGTGATGACATTTGATATAATATTGAGATGTTTTGAAAAAATAATTAAAATATTTTTTTTATCATTTTAAATATAAATCATTAACTAAGAGACACCAAACATAATAAAATTAGGTGAGAAACATGGGAGTAATAGTTTAGAGCTCTTTACAAATAAAAAAAATAGATTAAGATGATAGTTGAGGGGACCTTTCAAGTCCTCGATAAGTTTTACATTTTATCATTCGTCATTCGTACTTTTTCACTCTCTGATTTTTTTTATTTTTCTATCATATTTCAACAATCAACTACACATTTAATATTACACTTCTCTTATTCAAAATTACTTACTTGCAAGGTTTTTTTGTTCAAGACGTTTTAAAATAACTTGCACATCAAGAAATAGAAAATTGTCTCCTAAATTTTACTCTCGCAATATTCATAATTTTATACAAAACATCATTAGTTTTAAATTACACATATACACCATCCAACTAATTTATTTACTTTATATACAAAAGTTTATAAAATAACCACTTAAAATTGGTACAAGTTTAAGATGGGACCAAGATAGTATATATGTTTTAAAACATGTGTTATTTCCAAACGTAAAGCTTATGTTTCTAAAGAGAGTACATATTAAATTGGTAGTTGTGCATTGAATTTGCAGGTAGGGTTGCTCGGAATGTTGTCATGTCTGGAAGTGTTCTTCTTAATGGTAGGAAAACGAGTCTTCATTACGGTGCCCTCGTGAGTACTTCTCTTTTCATATAGTATAATTTTATATATACTGATTTGATATGGAATCCAATAGTGAATTTCTTATAGAATCAATTATATGCATAAAATACTTATACGCGCGTGCTAAAGTGTATAAATGATTTATGCTTGTGATTTGCATATATAAGAAACTCACTATCAAGTTCTCATTACTTCATACATAGAAACTCTATAAATTAATAATTTTGGGACCACCAAAATTTATTAATTAAAAAAGTTATTAATTTATCTATAAATTAATAATTATTAATTTATATATTAATTAATATTTTATTCATTTATGAAGTAATAAAATACTCAATTTATAAACACCCTTTCAAACTTCCATTTGTAATTAATTATTGTATATCAAATGAAAGCCTAATTTGAAAAATTCTTCAATAATAAGAATAATTAGAGACGAGATTTAAGGTGAAATTGATTTGAACAAATAAATAAAAGACAATTTAGTCATTTTTCAAAAAATCTTCTTAAATCATTCATGTAATAGGTAGTATATAAAGAATTATTAAATTATATTTTATTTGGGGTCTATAGAAATTATAAAAAATGTATTATCTTATAATTTAGTGTCAAAAATATTATCTAGAGTTTATTAATTAATCCAGTATTAATTCATAGAGTTTCTACTGTATATATATACTTTCATGCATATTTATATGCGTGAGAAGAAATACACATATAATTTGATTGTTGGTATTCACTTGCAAACATCAATTTTTACATTCATTTCGCATTTCCGCGTGCACAAAATGACAATATATATACGTACATATTGCTATATATAATAACACTAAAACGTGTATACTCATCTAACAAAACGTGTTTTGTATGAAAAAAATGTAATACTATCATTTTTCAATAATAAAATTATCACTTTTATAAAAAAATCACTCACGTACTTTCCTTGTCAAATTTATATTTGTACTATTTTGATAAGATGATATTTTTTTATTAAAAATAAAAAATTTCCTCATCGTTCAAAACACTACATTTTCTGATATGGTCCAACACAAGATATGCACATATATTAAATAGACTAAACTACCCTATTAGTTTAAAAAATATTTTTTATCTTATAGTAATAATTATCATATTTTACTCTTGTACTTATATTTTTTATAATAAAACAATATGCATTAATTAAGTAAATTTGTGATCATTTATTTATGTATAGGCTTATGTAACGCAAGAAGATGTGTTGCTGGGGACTCTTACAGTAAGAGAAACACTGACCTACTCAGCAAAGCTGAGGCTCCCAAGCAGCATAACAAAATACGACTTGAACGAAGCAGTCGAAAACACGATATCCGAATTGGGACTGGAAGATTGTGCGGATAGCCTCATCGGAAACTGGCACTTGAGGGGCATCAGTGGGGGCGAGAAGAAGAGGCTCAGCATCGCCTTAGAGATTATAACGCAGCCTCGTTTACTGTTTCTGGATGAACCAACGAGCGGCCTCGATAGCGCCTCTGCTTTCTTCGTCATTCAAGCTCTTCGCAACGTTGCACGTAATAACAAAACCATTATCTCTTCCATTCACCAGCCTAGCAGCGAGGTTTTCGCCCTCTTCGACGACCTTTTACTGCTCTCCTCCGGTCAGGCTATTTATTTTGGCGAGGCTCAGATGGCACTCCAGGTATAAACATATCAATTACTCCATTAAAGACATAATAAAATTATCAATTTTAGTCCATACTTTTTCTTCCAACTGGCTGTAGTTCTTTGCTGAAGCCGGATTCCCTTGCCCAGAAAGAAGGAACCCTTCTGATCATTTTCTACGTTGTATAAACTCCGACTTCGACTACGTAAACAGCACTTTGATGGGTTCACAAAGAATAATAACATCAGTAAGAAATCGACACTCAATAATTCACTTTGATGGTATATATGTTGATATTTCCTTGTTGCAGGATAGCCAAAACTCAAACATGGATTTAGCAACAGCAGAAATCAGAGCAAGGCTTCTTCAGAAATACCATAATTCAAACTCAATAGCTAAAGCCAGTGCTAAGATCAAAGAATTCTCAGTAAAAGTGAGTATTTATTTGACGAAAACATCCCTGTTCAAGCCGAATTGATGATGTAAGAAATTTATTGCAGGAAGGTGGATTTGTTGTTGAGAAAAGCAGGGGAAGTGAGGCTACATGGTTGAAGCAACTTTTGACACTGACAAAGAGATCTTTCATAAACATGTCGAGGGATTTCGGGTATTACTGGGTAAGAGTGATGATATATATCCTAGTGTCCATTTCCGTTGGCTCCGTATTTCATGATGTTGGGTCCGGTTATCACGCAATTCTGGCTAGGGGAGCCTGCGGGGGCTTTGTATCCGGTTTCATGACGTTCATGACAATTGGAGGCTTCCCATCATTCATAGAAGAAATTAAGGTCTAGTAATTGTTTGTTTTAGAGTTAAAAGGGTATAATATTAGTCATTTTATACAAATACTAATAATTTTGCAGGTATTTTACAAAGAAAGGCTCAACGGACATTATGGTGTTGGAGTGTTTATACTTTCTAACTTCATCTCTTCGTTTCCTTTCTTGATCTTAATGTCGACTAGTTCAGTATCCATCACCTACTTCATGGTCAAGTTCCACCCTGGCTTCTCTCATTTCGCCTACGCCGTCCTTGACCTCTTACTCTCCATAGCCGTCGTTGAGAGCTGCATGATGGTCATCGCTGCTCTCGTTCCCAATTTCCTCATGGGGGTTGTCATTGGGGCCGGTATTATTGTAAGTTTCTCTCCATCTCTCCATCTCTCTCTCCATCTCTCTCTCTCTCTCAGCAACTCAGCAGGATCCTCGTGTTTTATCAGGGAATCATGATGGCTACAGCCGGGTTTTTCCGCCCCTTTCCAGACCTTCCCAAGATATTTTGGACCTACCCAATTTCTTACTTAAACTACATGGCATGGGGATTACAGGTATCAACTAAATCACTCCATTTCATCTCAACTGAACACAGGTTTAATAGTTTATTACAGTATGTATATACTTATTTATACAGGGTGCGTACAAAAATGACATGATCGGGATGGAGTTTGACTCGCCGTTTCCGGGAGGAGCAAGGATGAAGGGAGAAGTGGTGTTGGAGACATTGATAGGTATCAAACTAGGCCACTCAAAATGGTGGGACTTGGCAATGGTAGGGGCCATTCTGCTAGGGTACAGAGTGCTATTCTTTTCCATTCTCAAGTTTAAGGAAAGGGCTCTCCCAATACTTCAAACTTTCTACTCGAAAAGAACTCTTAAACATCTCAAGAAGAGGCCTTCCTTTCGAAAGGCTCCATTGTCCTTGGGTTCCAACAGGCATCATTCATTGTCATCTCAAGAGGGTCTCAACTCTCCATTGCACTAGCTAGCCTTTTCACACTCTTTTTCACTTGTTTGTTTTTATATACACAAATTCTTGTATGACACCAGCGGTGAATTTAAATAATTGTGTTTTTATATATTTACACACTATTTTAACAAATTGACCAGACAGTCTCATAGGTGGTAGGAGTGTGCAAAAAAATAATGGGACCGATCCTCGGTCCTTTAAAATTAAATTTAGGATTTCAGATTCTTGTCCGAACTAAAATAGAAATTTACGAGACAGAGTACTCCATTTCAGTCTTCTTGCAATATTAGTTTTTTTTTTTTTTAATATAAGTTTTCTTCTATTTCACTCCATTCTTTTTTTCATAATAATATTTGTATTAATTATATTTAATTTCTTGTCTATGATTAATTATTAATGAAGAACTTGAAGAGACGGATGTACATCAATAGAAAGTGCAAAAGGAGAGCGGAAAAATTGATCGAACTGAATGTAAATTTTGTGACTCAACTTTTGTTGTAGATTCTAATGTGAATGGAATAAAAAATGTCAAGCAACATTCACATAAATAAATTTGTAATCCTGCTAATAAGGTAAAGGTAAACAATTTGAATTGGTTTTTAAACATTGGGATAGTGAAGAGATTGCCGGTAAATTTGTGAATCTGAAAGATGTAAGTGATGACTGATTTATCACATTGTAGTGGATGAATTACCTTTTAAACATGTTGGAAAGTTTGATTTTAAGCGGTTAATGGAAGTTTGTGTTCCTAAATTTCATGCTCCCTCGTGCATCATTGTTGCACATTATATTCCTCTACTTTATAAAAATGAAGAAGTGGAATTGAAAGGACTTTTTAGAATTTCATGTCAAAGAGTTTGTGTAACAACCGATACTTGGACATCGATTCAAATAATAATAATTTTTTCGTCCAATCTCTATGCACAAAGGTGAAGCTATCGGTAATGCAATTGAGCTTTGTTTAGAATTTTGGGACATTGAAATTAAGTTTTTTTACCGTCACTGCTGATAATGCTAGCTCTAATGATGTTCAACAAACAGGATATATCCATGATGAAAAATTTCTTTACAGATGCATGACTCACATCATTAATCTAAATAATGATACATAATACTTTTTAATGTCATCTCAAACAATAAGATTAATGATATAAATCTAGGGCAATTCTTACGGTAGTCACATTTTACAAAGTGACTACACAGTCACTTTGTCGAATCGCGCCATGTGGCGTCGTAAACGTAGTAACGACCTGCTACCTGTTATACAGATTTAAATTATTTATAGAATTATTTAAATTTTATTTTGTTATTTACTATATTACCCTTCTTTTATTTAAATTATTTATAAGAAAGTTTAATTTATTAAAAACAATAAAATTACTATCCTACCCTTTTAATACAAATATTAATAAAATTACTATCCTACCCTTTTAATACAAATATTATAATTTTAAATTTAAAAAATCAAATAAACAAATTCCAGAATAATGCATTAGGGTTCCTTTCTGACTCTCTTTCTTCTCCACATCGATGTTATGTTTTTAATACTTGAAATTGAAATTAAGGTTCCTTTCTCCCAACTCCATTGTTCATAAATTGCGAATGAATTGGAATCGTTTATTTCTCCCCCAATTCCAACGTTCCTAAGTTGCAAAGTGAATTCGATTATTCTAAGTTACAACATTTATTTCTCGCTCAATTCCCTATTTTCGTCGACGATCGCTGACTCCAAGAAGGCGGACGAAGATATTCGCCGACGGCCGCTCACGCCAAGAAGCAGGACAGAGATATTCGCCGACGGCGGCGGTGGCGGGCAGGCGGCGAAGGCGGATGATAGCAGACGATGGGTCACTGGATCACTAAGGCAGAATTGAAAACGCATGCGGCTAGGTTTTAATTCCTTTAAATTATAATTTGATTTGTTTTTTATTAATTAATTTATTTGATTTATTCTTTTGTTATTAATTTTATTAGTGATATAAGGGTAAATATGTAATTTTAACATTACATATTTTAATTACATTAAAAAAATATAATCAATTATTTTATTGTATAAGGATAAAAATGTAATTTTACAATAATATATTTTAATTAATTTAATTTAATAGAAAATACAAATTTATGACACATTACGACAATACATACCGTAAAATTTACCAAGGTAGCAGGTCATCAAATTTAAGCCTTCAGATTAGATTTTTAATGACTTAGATTAAATGACTACGATAGTCATTACGACACCTTACGACACCCTGACTACATGTAGAAGGTCCCATGAATCTAATGTGAAGAAAACTTTCATTACTAATACATCATGTGCATTGAACCATCTTTTTCAAGTAGCTATATTCAACATCATTAGAGTTAGCATTATCAACAGTAACAACAAAATTGTATCTTCAATGCTTCAAGATTCTAAACAAGACTCAACTTTAGCGATAACTTCAGCTTTGTGACTAGAAATTGGACAAAAGTTTATTATTCTTTTGTGGAGTTTCCATTCACTATCAATGAAGTCAACTACAAGACACATATAATTTATTCTTTGAATCGATGTCCAAATATCGGTTGTCACACAAACTCTTTGACATGAACTTCTAAAAAGTTCTTTCAATTCCACTTTTTCATAAGTAGAAGAATATCATGTGGGAACATGAACACTACAATGTGATAAATAACCGCTTAAAACCAAGCTTCTCAACATGTCTAAAAGATAATTCACCCACTACAATGTGATAAATAACTACACCCTAACATCTTTCAGATTCACTGTCCCGAATTTCAACATATCCTTAGTCTCTTGACCATCCCCAAGTTTAAAAACTAATTTAGATTGTTTACCTTTACCTTGATTAGCAGGATTACAAATACATTTATATGAATGTTGCTTGACATTTTTTGTTCCATTCACATTAGAATCAACACCAAAAGTTGAGTCACAAAACTTACATTCAACTTGAAGAACTTTTTTGTCATCCAAAATACTCGATAAAATTTTGCCAATATACCGATCTCTTTCGCTCTTTCTATTGATGTATGTCCATCACTCTATTAGTGTCTTACTCGGAGGTAAGGACTTCCAAGTTCATCTTTAGAAGCACATCAAATGATTGATCAGAAACAACCGATATTCTTTTAGATTGTGAGCTAGCCATCTAAAATTGATCATGAACAAGAAATTAAATATAATTAATACAATTATTATTAGTATGAAAAAAAGAATGAAGTGAAATAAGTGAAAACTTATGTCAAGAAAACTAACATTGCAAGAAGATTGAGTTGAGTAATCCGCCGCACAGTCTTTATTGCAATGTAATTTAACTCCAAGTTCAAACACTAATAAAAAAATTTATTTTCTCACAGTCACAGACTCAGGGGCGGACTAGACGAAAAAGACTTAGAGAGACTGTCTAAGGTTAGGGTTATATTCAGGGTATAATTAAAAAAAAAACATTGAAATCCATGTTTCCGACCCCGGACCGGTAAATTACGACCCGGATCGAAACATGAAATCCTAAATTACGAGACAGAATGTTGGGCACCTAAGAGGACGGACATACACAAAATGAGTGTAGCAGAGATGGGCATGCTCCGGTGGATGTGTGGTAACATAGATAGAGTGAGGAACAAAGAAATCCGCTCCATTTTGCGCACATTTAAGAAAAGACGCAAGAGCATCGTTTACGGTAGTCTGGGCATGTAAAATGCAAGCATATAGGTGCACTTATACATCGAGTAGAGTCAATGAAACTTGAGTTCCTTTAGAAGAATACAAATGCGGTCAAAGAAAACGTGACTTGAAGTCATATATAGAGATTTTGAGACTAAAAGATTTAATGAAGATTTACTTTAAAAAAACAAGCATGTGGACAAGATTTGAAGATTTACTTAAAGAAAAAGGCATGTGAATAAGATTTGAAGATTTACTTAAGAGAGGAGCACATGATTTTACAAGTGAATCATGTAATCTACCCATATTATTTGAGTTAAAGACTTGATTTGTTGTTGGTTAAAAAAAAGATTAATTTTTTTTTTTACAATTTCCATTTATTTTGTCTTTATTATAATTTTTATATAATTTAGAGTGAAAAGATAAATTTAAGTAGGGATGGGGTGTGGAGGTGGGGGTCGAAAATGAGAGTCTTTAATTTACATGTGTATAAGAAAGAGACTTGCATGTGTGTAAAAAAGACTCATGTGTGAGAGAGGGAGGGAAAGAGAAAGATGCATGTACATGTGACATAAAATGAGAGAGAAAAGAGGGAGTTAGCATGTCCTGGTTTCGATTTGAAATGGATGGTTACAGTTTAAAAAATGTCGGAATCGAAACCAAACCAAGATTATATGTATATATCGATTTGGTCAATTTCGATTTCGCACAGTTCCAATTTGAAACAGAAAATTCCACGGTTCTATTTTTTCATTTATTTATTATTAAATACAATTACTTTACGTAAATGTGTTGGATATATAAAACGTGGGCCACATTCGAATTATAATAAACTATAAGTGTTTAGTTAAATATAATATAACTATTGCACAAAAGTCTAATTCTTGGTTCAAATTCTCCAATGAGAATAGTTACAAGTCTAATGGAATACTATATTGTTAGACTTGAAATTTGTAACATAATATAGACTTGAAATTTGTTCAATTAAAACTGTGGATTTTGAAATACGCTCATTTTGTGTTTCATCTAAACAGGGGAAGTACAGATTTAAAATCCACAACCTCAAAATGGAATCCGAGTTTCTACAAACATATATTCAACCCAGCAATGAGAAACATCAAAACCTCGATGGTATTTTTTTGGACTCACACGATGAACTTAGAACTTTACAATTTCCTACTACTTAGAGACTTAAAATCTATTTCAAATCTCACACTCTATCCACGTCTAAAATTACTTATATCTATTACTCATTCCGTGCAAAGTTAATAAGTATGATTCTTTTAAGACGGGTTTTAAGAAATATTGATTGTTGATATATAAAGTAGATGTATAAACTAAAAAGTGGATGGTGTATTAGTGTAAAATTAAACTTGTTAAGTTTGGACGGGGGTATTATTTTTCCCAATACAATACTTTATACACTTAAAAAAAATTCATACCCTTATTTTTACTATTTATCAAGAATTTCAAATCTCAAGATTTCAAAGTCACAACTTCTCCCACAAATCTAAATCCCAAAAGAAACATACCCGGAATTCTATTGAAATGAATCTCCATGAAACCTAGATACATACCAAACTAGCCAAATATCCAAATTCAAACACAAAACTTATACAAAATGTTAAGATCCATGTGTAGGCTTTAACTTTTTCTTTCCAGTCTCATTCGGTAAAAACTTGTAAAAGTCAAATTATACCTTCAAACAAGACTAGACTAGAATATAGTGGTTGCTGGGTTGTTAAACACGAAAGTGAGATTTCAATTCAAATCAATCAATAAAAATACTGAAAAGGGATTCGGACTAGTAAGACTGTACTCCATCGTATTTTACTAGATTACTTATTTCCTAAAAAGGAAGTAACGTTATCACTTTAAATGCTATTAAACACATTATCTAATCTATCTAGTTTATCACTTTATCTCTACCTCATCACTTTAAATACTATTAAACAACTCTTACATTAAAACTCGTATCCAGGTCAAATAGGTAGTTAAGTATAACTACAGGAGGGAGTAGGTTGGAAGAGGATATAATTTAATATCAGTGGTCCAACTTTCGAATGAATGTCCATAAATCATGGTGAAGTGGGATTGAAAAGAAATGGAACATTGCAGATGTGTAACAAAATACTGATTTATATTTATGCTTATTATTGACACAGTAGAGTACAAAAAATAAAAAATAGCTAATTCTTTGTAGAAGCAGAGTTAGAACTCAAACATTTCGCATATCAGTAACGTTATTCATAAAGATATTAAAAACTAAAATCATAAAGGTAAAAAGGCATAAATGGTGATCAAAAACAAAATCAGAAATAGAATAAGATGGGTACATCATTTTTGGACATTTACATATATAATACACCCTAACCTAAATAATGAATACCTAGATTAGAATTGGTACATTATTTTTGGACATTTACATATATAATTGAATCTATTATTAACTATGTATATTATTTAATTCATAATTCTCTCATCCTTGAATTAATTACAAAAAAATCACCACAATTAGGATATTTATCAATTATAACATAATCTTTTTTCTTTGCAATTCGATACACCACTTTTTTAAGTTTTGCAATTTGATGCACCGATACGTTTACCCTCCAATTTTAATGTGGCACCAGAAATGCTAAACTCCCCCACGTTGTCGCCACATTGGCTAACATCATTTTTTTTTATTAAAGAAGCATGTTTGGGAATCCACAAAATTTTCATGGTGAAAATCTCAATGCCTAGAATCACAAACCCAAATCCCTCAATTTGAAAGGAACTCATCAAATCAAGACTCGTAATATTAAAGCGTAAAGAAGGAGAAACCAGTAAACCACCGAGACCAGAAGAATTCCGCCGAAAATCATAAGAAAACATTGATGGATCCAGTGTGCGATTAATGCACAAAAACGTTTTAAAAGAACTAGTGTTTTTCATTAAAAACAAATATTTTATTAGCTGGCAGCCTACATTTCGGGTTCGACTTTTCCTGTGACACGTCAGATCAAAATAGACCGAAAAACATATTGGTTCATCAAATTACAAAAGATGAAAAAGTGGTGTACCAAATTGAAAAAAAAAAAAAAGAATATGTAATAATTGATAAATACACTAAAGGTGGTGATTTTTTTATTTTTTTGGTAATTAATCCCTAATTCAAAGGAAAGTTAAAACAAACACATCTCAATTCAAATGCGCTTTCACTTTACAAATTTTATAAAACATCCTAGTCAATCACCTTCTTATGTTTTTCTTATCTTAAGTTTGTGTTCATACATCTTTTATCTCTAATACATGTATATTATGTGTTTTTACATCTATGTCCCTGCCTCTGCTCATGAGCATGTGCGTTAATTGCACCGTTGTGCCTCAGAAAATACAAGGCCATTGTGCGTTACTTGCACCTATCGCTTTTGCTAACTAGTAATTAAAAATAGGAAAGACGTGAATTCAAATTTAGATATACAATAACTATCCATATGTAATTTTATGCTTCTAAAACAAATTAAACTACGAAATATATTTTAATTTTGTTTATTCTATCCAAGTTCTTATGTATTTTTATTTTTAAGTTAAAAATAATAAAATATCATTATATTAATTGAACCTAAAAATCAAATGCAATATGTGAACATATTCATAACTCATAGCTAGATGCAAATAACTAATTAATGAATAGCCTAGCAAGGAATAGTTATTCCTTTGTAACGCAAAAATTTGCACAAGAATTAGATGAGATACCCCCAGAATTTAGGAAACAAGAATCGAGAAGGCACACTTGGAGCTACTTATAACGGTTTGGGTTCTACAACTTGTTAATAAGAGAAAGTATTGTCCTTGCAATCAAACAAGGACTTACTAAGACTTCATCTATTGACAATCTACAACAGCATTATGACAAAATAGAGTAGGACATATATGCAAGTTGTTTTCATAAATGAAACGCTACCCACCTGAGTGTATGCTCAAGCTTAATCGACCATTTCAGCTGCTTTTGCAATATTTTTGTTTTCCTCTTTTATCACTTTGAACATAGGGCTCATTCTGGTAACATTCCATGGACTACCTGTCATGAGAAAGGAAATATTTATTATGCAGAAGAATCCCCTCCCATCTTCTCCTCTAAGAGAATAAGTAGCAAACTCAAGAAGTCATTATGGAGGCAAAGATTGAGCTACAGTAACTACATAAAAACTTGTATGAGAAAATCTCGTGCATGAGACGTGAAATACTTTTAAAGGTTTTTATAATGCATTAAAATTTAAGTATCACAAAAACATGCAAAAGTATCACATCTTATGAATGAGGCTGTCTCATGCAAGACTTCCTCCAGTAACTATTTCCGCTCACATTATTATTTCAAGATATCACACAAACTCCCTTCACTCCATTTTAACATGGGATAGTTATGTCCTAAGCCATCTATATCCAATGGCTAAACGGTCTTCAATTGCCTTAAATGAGCAAGAAGTGTTGGAGATAAATACTTCAGGCCATTTCTGTACAAATAAAAATCATCTAGAAGCATATTAAAACAGACACAAGTAGAGATGAATATGAATAATGAAAAAAACTGGCCAAAACCCAAGGGAGAGATTCAGGGAGTCATATCAATTGATTCATAAAGTTGACACGATGGACTAAATACACTCTCTAACTCGACATCTTAATGAAAGTCGGTTGTCAATCTTCAATCTTAATCAAAATCCAACTTAATAAGCATTCTTCTCCGCTCTATAGAGTGTATTATGACAACACTTACTTCCACTTCACTTAATCTATAGCTACTTTGTTTCTTTGTCAACCCTTCATTTCAGTTAAGTTGTCAACAGCAAGTCAAATTACAACGAAATCCAAAATAAAATAACATTATGTCCTATTTGTTTCATAAAAGGAATGTGAAAACATATTTTTTAGCAACTATTTTTTCTCACTGGACACACCATTCTCAACTCTGTCATCATAACTTTGATATGGAACTTCAATCATAGGTCTTGGAACAGGACGATCACCAAAGTCCTCAGGAAACCTTTCAAAATCAGGACCAAAATTGAACTTAACAACACAAGCTGGCTGGTTCGGGAAAGTGTACATTGATGCAGCAGGGTAATAACGTCCACCATAAATATCAGTGAAAGCAACCCCTTGGCATATTCCATTTTTGAAGTATGATATCTCACTCCCTGTGCACCAAAAGCGACAGTTCATAAACAATTAGTGCAAAGTACCCAATAGTAGAATTACTTGTATAAAGATATTTTAATATTTTACATAAACAGCACAATAACTAAATGAAAGTTTGAGGCTTGAGCAAGAGCTAATCGTAGCAGGATATATTTCATAGCTCAAAATTAGATTGAAAGAAAATAATAAGTGAGATGAAGATTCTTGTTATACTATATCCAATAAAAATTTCAAGATAGGCAAAGATCCAATCTTCTTTGCATAGACTATAATCTTGTTAAACAACTTAAACTAAGATGCCAAAACAGGAAAATATTGAGATAATCGATGCACTCTTGACCATATATACACATAATCATCACACCAATTAAACATATTCCAGCTGAAAAGGGATAGAATTAAGTCGATGTAGCCACTATTACAATAATACTGCTACTTCACTTACATCCATTGGCAGTCACTTTCAACAAAGTAGGAGACAGCTTTCAGTAAAATAAAAATAGTTCATTAATGAGCGCTGCAAGAGCTGAGGGGGACACAAGGATCACTGATTGAGAATAAGGGAGAAAACTCTAATTTTATAGCATTTGTTGTTGTCTTATTGATCAAGATGCTTTTATAATTACGTATTCATTACTAAGGTTTGGATGTCCCAATTTAAGTACAAGATGGTCAGAATTAAGAGCAACTATTTCTTCAAGAGCACCAACAGCGGCTAGGGTGTGTTTTTTAAGAAACAGATTTTATTGCCCAGGATAGGGATGGGAGATCCCTAACAATAATACGAGGTAAAGATACGAAAGACTAAAGAGCTAAACACCAATTCCTAGCTACATCCGACAAGGACAGACCTCTGACTCAAGGACCACAATGCAATCATAAACGTCATCTACAGTGTACTGATTCACAAATATTATGAAAAAATCTTTTATTCCTCTCTAACCAAACAGACCAAGTGACAACCGAAACAAAGATCCTCCGTAAAGACTTCCTTCCCTTGTTGATAAGGTCCTCCCATATTGGTTTGAAGCAGTTTCAAAATCAAGCCTGGAATAACCCCTTGACCAAAGAGATAAACACATTCCTAGCTGCTAGTGTTAAGCAAAAGGTATTATAATCGTAAACTTGACAGTCAAAAAATTACAAGTGTATCGCAATTTTTTGTTCTAAATATTATATTTGAGTTTTGACAAATTTTCGGTGATTTGAACATTTCAGATGACTTATTTGCAGCAAACATTTCCTTAATTTGTGCAGCTTATCCTGCTGGAAACATTTTGATTTCTACTTAATGAACCCCAATGTCCAAAAACCAATCGTTTGAGGTTGACCTAGAAAGATTCTTCTATGGTTTTCATTGAAATAAAGGTGCCTGGTGCCTTCCCAAAAGGCGCACAATGCCTACAAAAGACCAGCTAGGCTTTTCTATAAAAGGCCAAGCCTTAGAAAAGGCATGTAGGTGTAAGCTTGAATGATTTTAGGCCCAAGGGTCTTGTCCCCTCCATCTTGCATCTTCCACTGAGATATATTCTATATATGATCAGCACCACAGAGATAGTGGAAGCAATGGTCATGGAAAATGTCAAGCTTATTGTTAATCATATTACATTTCAGTATCATATGCAAATCATTCTATACAAACATTTTATTAATAGATTAACAAACATAGAGATAATAAATTCCGTACAAGTCAAAGAAACAAATTAAAGGACACTATTCCAATCTCTAACAATATCTGGCGAAAGAACCACTTTAGACTTTCATGATTTAAGACCCTAGAGACAACCCTAGACTTAACCCTCTCCCAGACTTTCTAGTTCCTCCAGGTCCTCATCAGCATCCTCAAAGAATCTCCTATCCCCTTCTAACCAAATAGACACCACACACAGCAGGACTGTCATACACTCAAACTCCATTACACTTTGCCTCCATAGCTTGAAAATTATTCAATATCAAACGCATTGATACTATACTACACTTTCCACTAATCACTAACTTAAGAAACAACTGATGAAGCAATACACCAAGAAGTTATTTTTCTTACTACAATGCATATTAAAATGAGAAGAGAAATAGTATGCATTAATTAATCCGCAATTATGCAAAAAAACACAATGATAAATGTACCCGATCAATTATCAAATTCCTCGTTCTAGTTTGATAAAATGAGAAAGACCAAGAATGAGAGCCCGATATCAATCTCCACTAACAAATTCAAGTAAACCCCATAATACAATGACATCTAGTTGAATAAATAGTCACTAAAAAGAACAGATTTAATGCATAAAACACTCCATCTAATAATTCAAATTCCGCACCATTATAAAGCCACAAATGCACAATCAGGCATAACAAAATATCAGCACACCTTATAGAAAGAAAAATCAATTCTATAGGGATTGAAATCAAACAAGTAAACAATCCTTCTCAAGACAATTAAGTACTTACCAGGCACAACTTTTGGTGACTCCTCCTTAGTATTGGGAGCACATACATATCGCTGCCCCTTGTGCCAAACAAGCCGCGGAGGATCAGGGGCATAAGACCCACCCCCAGGCAAATTGATATAAAAACCTATAACATCACCTTCTTTATAGCCTTCATCTCCATACTTCTCTCTCAATGCCTTGTGCACTTTACTCCCATCAGCATCTCTAAAGCCATAACTGTTACCATCATATCCTACAGGTGCCTGTAAGTCCCCTTTCTCCGTAGACCAACCCAATCTCGTGTGCCCCGTCTCTCCCAAATGCTCTACTTTAATCTCAAAATACCACGCGCCCTCAACGACTCCCCTTGTTGCCCTCACCATCCTGTACCCCTTTGTGCTCCCTGCAGTCAATCTATCCTCACTCAGCTCAACCTTTTCCGCCTTGTAAACCTTCGAAAGACAAATTTTCAAATCGGGGCAATCGTC
Source organism: Galeopsis tetrahit (assembly GCA_963675135.1). Taxonomy (NCBI): domain Eukaryota; kingdom Viridiplantae; phylum Streptophyta; class Magnoliopsida; order Lamiales; family Lamiaceae; genus Galeopsis; species Galeopsis tetrahit. The sequence continues at coordinate 42,095,926 of OY776122.1, forward strand.
ACTCTTGTCAGGAAATCTAGGGATAGGAGTTATGAACACTTTATCTTCGGTTGAGGCACCGCCATTGGTGCCGTTCTTAGAGTTGTGATTGTTGTTTGATGCATGTTTGGTCTTTTTCTTTCCCTTCCTAGAGGTGGTAGTCCACACATCTTTACTCTTCTTCTTCTTTGATTTACTGCCTGTTTTGACAGGGGGCGGCTTTCCATTCTGCGGCAGAGGAGTAATTGCGTCGGCCGGCGAGGGCATATCCGTAATTTCAAGTTGGTCGGATTTGGGCGTGGGGAGCTGCTTCTGCTTCTTCGAAGGAGGCCCTTCTTCCTCCTCCCCGTATTCTTCTTTTCCATCTGGAAGCCGATTAGGTATTTTCTGTTCAATTTGTTCGACATCTTCCGACGTAGCACCTTCCGAGGCAGGGGCATTAACCTCTCCCTTGATTTCGTCGGCGTTATTGTTTTCCGGCAAGTCGGGCGTATTAGTCGAAATAAAGTCGGCGGTGGTGGAGTCGAGGGGGAGATTGATTGATGGTGGCGAGGGGGAGGCAGTGGTGGTGGTGTCGTCGTCGGTGTCTCTGTAAGTGGCCTGAAGGGTGTCCATTTGATAGAGAGTAAATTTAGGAACAGTAACTGTTGCCAACATGTATTGGGTTAAATAAGCCATAAGACGAGGCGGTTTTGTTATCCGTCGCTTGGGCCTTGGGTTCCCACCTTGGCCCATCACCAATCTAATTTGGGCGCCACTAAATGCATACACGGATCCTATGAGGACACACACAAATGGGATGAGGACACCCACTTAGAAATCTTAAAAATACCCTTTTCCCATTAAAACCCTAATTCATCAACTCATTTGGTACACCCACCCCATTTTCGCCTCCTCCCCTTCCCTCCTACGAGCGGCGCCGTCCGTCATCCCCCTCCTCTCGTCGTCGACAGCATCGCCGCCCCCGGTTCGCCAGTGCCGCCCTCCCTCTCCACGTCTCCATAGCGCATAGCCATCGTCCCTCCCCACGCAGCGACAGCGCCGCCGTCCCGTTCCATATCGCAGCTGCGCAACTTCCCCCACTTAACACGGCGACAGCACCACCCTCTCTCCCAACGTCGCTACGGCGCAGCTCCGCCTCCCCTCCCCACGCGGCGACAGCGCCGCCTCACTCCCCACGTCGCCGCCCTACAGATCGGAAAACATGTTGGAAAAAACGCGTGGCCGCCTCCTCTCCTGTTGCTCGCCGCCCCCTTTCTCCTTTGAACGCCGCCACCGCCCCTGCCCTCGCCGCTCGTTTCAAGGTAGGTTTTTTAAAGTTTTTGAAAATTTTAGGATTTTAGGAAAATTAGGGTTTTTAGAAAATTTAGGAAAATTAGGGTTTTTAGAAGTTTGAGAATTATTTTCGAACATATTGAGTTTGTTTTGGAAAAAATTTCGAGCAATCTGTGTTTGTTTTGGAAAATTTTTCGAACAATCCGTGTTTGTTTTGGAAAAAATTTCGAACATCTTGTTCGATCTTTTTTTCCGGACAAATTAATTTGAGTTGTTTTGGAATTTTTTTCGAACATATTGAGTTTGTTCATTAAAAAATTTCGAACAAGATGTCCGATTTTTTTTCGGACAAACTCAATATGTTCATGAATTTTTTTCGAACACAGTTTGTTGGGTAAAAATTTTCGTAGATTAACTTTTGTTCGGTTAATATTTTCGAACATCTTAAGAAATTTTTTATTTTTATTGAAATTTTGGAGTTTTTTTTTTTTGTTGAAGAATGGTGTTTGTTTTGGTGGGGGAGATAATTCTGTGAAATAGAATGGGTTGGTGTACTCATCTTCGTTTTTTTCATAAATTTTACACTAGGGGTATATGGGACATTGACAGTGGGTGGGGGAGTTGGGGGTAGGAGGGAGGAAGAAAAAAAGAGAGAGAAAAAAAAAAAGGGAAGAGATTGGGGAAGTTGGCGGTAGTGGGGGTGGGGAGGAAGAAAAAATAGAAAAAAAAAGTGGGAGGCTGACGGCGAGCGATGGCGGCCGGCAGTGGTGTTTGGGGTGGAGGGAGTTGGGGGTGGGGAGAGAGATAAGTTTTAGGGTTTTTATATTTTTTAATTTTAAAGGAGATAAAATTAGGGTTTTGGGGTGTGTGATTAGTAGAGGTATTTTATAAGATAAAAGGGTATTTAGGACAATTCGAGTGGGTGCATCAATCGGGGGTGTGTTCTCAACCGAAATAGAGGTGTAAATAGTCAGACCCTTATTTTTTCCCATAATTCTCAGACTATTTCAAAATGGTCTTAAAAAATATAATCAAACGAATATATTTTAGTTATTTTTATATGTATCAATTTCGTCTTAAAATTATTGAAATTATAGAAATTGCGTCGTTTTTTGTGATGTACTCGATATGTGGATGGTCGATTCCGACGAAGTTACTGATAAAAAATGAGATCATTTCAAGAATTCTGACAATTTTAAAATAAAATTGGTATTTAATAAAAAATATTTGAGATTAGATTCATATATTTACCTTTTGAAGACCATTTAAAAAAAAAGTTATGAGAAAAAAAATTATATCCCCAATTTTGTATGTAAATTTACATGGTATATATACTCAATTGAAGAGGCGTATCTTTCTAGTCTCAAATTTTATGATTTGTTATTTATTACTTTCTTTATGCTTACACAAAAATTTATAAGAAATATAGATAGTTAAAGTAAATTTAAAACAAAAATTTATGGTCAAATTTGAGTCAATTCGAGTCAATTTGAGTTAAAGCTGATCAAACTTAATTAAAATATATGTTTTCTGTTTTCAAGTATTATTTTACTATATGATCAAAACTCTGTTACTACATTACCAAATTATTATCACTACGAGGTTAAAAGTGTACTAGTGCAAGTCAAAAAATATTTTGAACACTTAATTTATTTGGCAAATTTTCCAGATTTTTTTTGACATGTAATAATACACTTTTGATCATGTAGTAATAATATTTTGGTCTTATAGTAACAATATATTGGTCATGTAATAAACAATTTCTCGCTACCCACATTTTTTTTTTGGATGACCAAAATTAAGACTTATGACCCCAAATTTTTTAAAATTGTCTTAATTAAACCTATTTTATGTATGAAATATTTCACATAGCTCTAATACTTAGTTAGATTAACCTTTTTAGTACGTCCCTAATTAAATTGTCCCATATTAAAATGGTAAAAAAAATAATTTTATTCTTTCCAATTTTCTCATTCAAATATTTCAAAATTATACTTCATCCATCCTGGGTAAGTTTCCCGTTTCTATTTGTTGTTTTGATTAAGAAAGTTGTTTTTTATTAATATAAAGTGAGTCAGCCAAGCAAATGTTGCTGAAAAGTAAAGGGTAGTTTTGGAACTCAGTAAAAGCAATAAAGTGTTTACTGTTTAATCATTTTAATTAATTTTACCTGCAAACACTATCAGCCCCAAAATTGATTAGTGGGAAACTTTCCCACCAATTCCGTACGCCCAAAAATTTGAAAAGGAAGACAAAAAATTTCAAATTCCAGATTACATTAAATACACCATTTCCACCAAAAGCACATCAACATTCAAAAGGAATTCAAAGCTGCATTAAATTCACACTACTTATCTACAAACAAAATGGTGGGGAAGAAGCCTAATTTAACAAGGGTGGAAATGAACAACATAACTCAGTTTTTGCTGGAAAATAACACCAATGGTAAACCAAAAAGGGGAAAGATTTCAGAGGCAGCAAGAAGCTTTGGTGTCACAAGGAGAACAGTGAGCTCCCTCTGGGCTGCAGCAAAAAAACAAAGACAAGAAGGATTACCAATATTTTTAAGTTAAAAAAAACCAGGTTGTGTAAAACCCACAAGAAGAATTCAGGTACCAACTCAAATGATTTTAGCAACTTCCATTTTTCAAAGGTCACCAATTAGAAGATTAGTCAAAGCAATTAAGGTTAGTAAAAGCACAGTTGGGAGATGGGTTTTACTAGGTCTAATCAAAGCTCATCCAAATGCAATTAAGCCACACTTAATAGCACCCAACAAGTTACTTAGGTTGAAGTTCAGTTTGAGTTCTTTGCAGTTTGATAGACTACATAGTGCGGTGAAGTTTAAGAGCATGCACAATATTATACACATAGATGAGAAATGGTTTAATCTCACATCTACATCAACTAAGGTATATTTGGCTAAAGGGGAAGAAGGTCCACATAGAACAATTCAGTCAAAGAAGCACATTCCAAAAGTTATGTTTATGTGTGTTGTTGGAAGACCTTGCTTTTCAAATGATGGAGATGTTATTTTTTATGGAAAATTGGCATGTTTCCATTAACCAAGCAAGAAGAAGCAAAAATAAACAGTAAAAACAGGCAAAAAGGCACAATGGAGACTCAATAACCAAAAGATGTCATAAAACACTGTCTTATTCACAAGGTAAACTCTCAAATACTCTGAACATGATTTTTTATTTTTTTTTGTATACAATACGTACAAAAATATGCATGTTCATCATAGAGTTTTAGTAAGTCCCCTAAAATATTTATTACTTGGTGACATTACTATATCTTCTACGACAATCTAGGGCTGTTTTGTAAGTCTCCTAACTGATATAAAATATTTTTTGCATATCTAGTGGTTACTATAATAGATTTTATCACAGATTATACCTGCTATTAAGGAAAAATGGCCACATAATGCAAGCAAAGACATTATAATTCAACAAGATAATGCAAGGCCTCATATAAATAATGAGGATCCATATTTTAGAGCAGCAGCAAGTTCTGATGGTTTTAACATAGTTCTAATGCAACAACCAGCTAACTCACCAGACACCAATATCAATGACTTGGGCTGGTTTAGAGCACTACAATCACTGCAGATGGAGACTGGTGCATACAATATTCACCAACTTGTTGAAGCTGTTGCTGAATCATTTCATCACATGGAACCTAGGAAGCTCAATAAGGTATTCTTAAGCCTACAACAATGTATGGTTGAGATTATGAAGGTGAAAGGACAGAATAACTACAAGGTTCCACATATAGGAAAGGATATGCTTGAGAGACAAGGGTTACTTCCAATGGTTTTGGAAGTGGATGAGATATTAGTTAGAGAATGCATTGAATACTTGGTACAGGCTGGACTTGTTGGTGGTTCTACTTCTACATGTGGTTTGGGGGTCTTAATGGCAGACTTGGGTTACTAAGCACTAATATAATTTTTTTTGCTCATTTTGGCTCATTAGAAAACTTTTTGCTCATTTTGGCAGTAGAATGTGTATGTTTACAACATAAGCATATGTTACTGTTGTTTAGTTGTAAACATTAAATGTTTTGTAATATACTGCAATTAATGCTGAAATATTTTGATCAAAACTGAATGTTATGTTCTGAGATTGTTACTGATAAAACTAATAGCTACACATTGTTATGATCTAAGAGTGTTACAAAAATTTAATCAAAGAAGATTTCCTATAAATGAATTAAATACTCCAAAATATCAGAAGTTTGCTTACTTTCTTAATCAATTTGAGAATGCAAAACAAATCTTTTTCTTTTACCAAAGTCAGTACAATCAAAATCCAACCACAAAAAAAAAAAAATCAGAAATTAAGAATTTAAAAAAGAAAAAAGATTTGCAAAATCAAATCAAATAAACAATCAATTTGAAATTTCAACTGATAATAATGAGTTTGGACAAGTATTAAAAAATGTACCAGTGGATAAATTTGGTGATTATATTAGTCAAAAAATTTATGCACAATCGAGGACAAAAATTCTCATTTTACTAGCATTGTTAAACCTTAAAATTTATGCACAAAAAAAAATGGTTGTTTATGCCTTGGATTGAATTCCACTCTATTGCGTAGAAAAACAATATGGAACACTTGGTCTGGGGGTTTTAATTATACTGAACTGGAATCTGATCCCTACCAAAAGTCTTTGAGCTTGAAAACACTTCAAGTCAGACCATGAATAACAAATTAGATAGAGCAATACAATAAAAGCAATTTCATTTTTTTGTCTCAAATTCCAGTTTATATTCCAAAGAATCATTCACACTTTAAACCACACAATAAATCATTTTAGAAAACACAAATAGAAAAAATACAAGGTATATACCTCTCATTTACTAATAAAAAGAAAGTGCAAGAGGCAAGTAAATCCTAAGCATCGCCAAGAAGGCCTCCTTATAGATTTCTTTAAGTCCGTCATTCGCCTCCGCCTCCTCCATCACAGATCCGCCCACTGTTTCGTCTGCCTCCTCCATCACAGATCCGCCCACTGTTTCGTCCGCCTCCTCCATCACAGATCCGCCCTCTGTTTCGTCCGCCTCCTCCATCAAAGATTCGCCATCTGTTTCATCCGCCTCCTCTATCACAAATTCACCCTCTATTTCATCTACCTCCTTAAACCCAACATCAGAGAATATGGATTCAGGCACGAAGCTTTCAAAAGTTGGTATGTAGTCGACCATGGAATCACCCAAGCATGAATCTTCGCCTGACATAACACAAATACAATAAGGCGGAAGAGTAGGATCATACGTCCCGTCCGGTAACAAAGCGGGTATAAATGGAACAAACGACTCGGTGAAAGCTTCCGAGAAGGGATAGTTCATCGGAGAAGACGACATAGGGTTAGGGTTCTAGAGTTTGGGCGGAGAAGACAATGGATCAATTTGGTTGCTATGGTTTTTTAGAAATTTGGGTTGTTTGGATTTTGCCAGATACGAAATGGATTTTGGTTGTGTGATTGTTGGAATGGATTTTGGATTTGGGTTGTGTAGTTGGGCTGAACTTAATTTTTGGAGGGAGTGGTTATTATTAATTGGGTTGGCTTAGGGAGTAATTGATGCAAATTAATAAAATGGGCCCACAATTTAAGTTGACTAATGAGTGGCATTTTTTGTAATTTTGTGTGAATATGGAGGTTAAAAAATTATGTGTGGTGGAGTGTTGTTTTTGCTATTTATGGAATGGGAAACTTATAGTGGGACGTCCAAAAATGGAAAGTGGGAAACTTATAGGGGGACAGAGGGAGTATTAAATATCATTATTGTTTCCACACAAAAGCATAATTTTATCTTATTCTTCTCAATTGACAAATACATTCTTAGGGCCTTCTAAATATAGCAAGGGCCTTTTAAAAATTAGTTCGATTTGATTTTTTTTTAATAGAAGTATTTATAAAACTTTCATTTGTCTTTCTCTTTGAAATTTTTAGAAAGACAGCATCAAAGAAGAAGAAGCAGATACTGAAGACAGGAAGAGAAAAGCTTTTGGACAACAATCTAACTCAATTGTTAGTGCAGAATAGTGTAGGCTCTAAATGTTTAGACTCGTGGGTTGATATGAAAACTTTTTATAAGCATGCAATGTAATCAACGAGCTTGTCAGCTGATGATGGAAATATTAACTTGTGCGATTTTGACTCTTAAAATATAAATTTATCAAATGAAGATTATGGCAATTAACAATAGATGGTATAAACAATAATAAGGAAAGTGAGTGAACAACACACAATGATTTATAGTAGTCCGGAACCTTGTCATACATCCACTCTCACAGATCAACTGCGAAGTTAATTTCTTTAACTAAAAGGACTTGTACTTTTACGTCCCAAGAATAAGATGTGAGCACGATACACTCTCAAGGTGCAGTAGGCTCTGCTAAATTATTGTAAGAACTGACACTTTTACAACTAGACCTGTCAAAACGGGCCAGCGGGGCGGGGCGGGCCAGCCCGTTTGCAAGGCGGGCTACCAAAACCCCAACCCAACCCAAAAGTGGGCGGGCCGCGGGTTTAGGCGGGTCAACTTTTTTTTTTTTTTTTTTTACAAAATGTTTATTAAATTCATCAAGAAACATAAAAAATTACAATATATATTTATCGTACATAATAGAAATAAACATCAAGAATTACATTAATTATTAATTAAGAACAAAAAAACTAAATAGAAATATTGTCATTAATAGTTTATAATATATTATAAATACAGTAATAATATACATATATATTAAAGTAATATACTTATATTATATATATGATATACAATAGGCCAATAAAAAGGTATGTAATATAAAAGAAAAAAAGAAAACCTAAAACCATAAGCTCACAAGTCAAGCCAGAGGCCGGAGTGCCGTTAAAACCTTGCCTGGGAAAACCCTCCTTAGGGACAAAACCCAGGCGAAGGAAAAAGGTAAACTCCTCTAACAATCAATGTCTGTAAAAGACGGTATACAAATCTTTATGCAAGAAAGTAAGTAAGAAATCTGGAGGATAGCCCCTCCAAATGTCGTTGATCTTCGTCTTGGCCACTGCGTCAGCCGTCTGGTTGGCCTCTCTAAAAGTGTGAGAATACCGAATGTGCATGTCTATGGCAAGAGGATGAACCTGACTCCAGAGACCCTGCAGACGCCAAGGGATAGAAGGAGTAGAGCTCATCAAAGTGCTAACTGTCAGACTGGAGTCCGACTCGATCCATAAGAACCGCCACCCTTGGGCATGGTCATACTAAATAGCAATGAGTGTCGCTGCTAACTCCGCCTCAAAAGGAATACCCCAACCAACCTCTTGGGCAATATCCGCAACAAAGAAACCCCTGAAGTTCCTAAACACCTCCCCTGCATGCAGACTACCTGGAGAGGATGTTGCACTGTCGTCTGTGTTGATCTTGTACCAATCCGGATCCAGGGGGATCCATCTAACAAACAAACCCTATCGAGTCGGCTTGTGCCTGCCCAAAACACCAAGAGATCTGGCAATCAAGAGATCCCGAACTGAACCGTCGGCATAACCCCGAGAGATGCTATTGGCTTCCCTAATACCAACAACGATCTGCGCCATACAACGTCTGACTGAGGGGGAGACCCCATCAAAGACCACCCTGTTCCGCAGAGCCCAAATAGCCCAAACTGTAGTGACAAATGCTGCTCTCCATAACTCTAAAGACTGCGGACCCAACCGAACTCTAGTAGCTTGGAGGAAGATATCAAGAAAGCTGATCCCCGTGTGGATCGTGACTCCAAAAAGCTGAGTCAGATGCTGAAGAACCTCCAGAGTGAATGGACAGTGAGCTAATAAGTGGTCTAAAGACTCAGAGTCTCTACGACAGAGCATACACATCGAAGGACCGTGAATCCCAAATGAGACCAGCCAATCAGAAGTAGGGAGCTTGCCCCATATCGCCCTCCAAATAACCGTAGAACGACACATCAGAATGAAGGAACTCCAAATCCACGACGACCAGCCAAGACGAGGGAGAGGAGATCTGAGCATGCCATAGGCCACTCGAGAGGTTAGCTCCCCTGAGGTGGTACCTTCCTAAATATGTTTGTCAGGGCCATGAAGAACCCTAAACTGAAGGATGTCTCTAACGATATCTGTGAAGTCCGTAACGAAGCACTCCTCAAAGTGGCAACAATCGTCATAGAAGAAGTCCCCAACCGTGCTCTTCAGGGTAGCAGCAAACCAATCCGGGAGGCCAATCTTATCAGAAATAGTATAACCCAACCAACTATCATGCCAGAAGCTGACTGTCGAACCCCTACCAATCAACCATCTCGACCCATCAGAAAGCCTCGAAACATGAGGACGAATACCCAGCCCAATAGATGAGATCCTCCCATGGGGACGCAATCTGCTATCCGAGGTAAAATGTCTCCTATGAAGCAGAGCTGTATCTGGAGATCTATGCTGAAGAATGTCCCAACTCAACTTACAGAGAAAGGAGGGAGGCATTCGCCAATCTAATGGAGTGAAACCCCATCCCTCCTTCTCCAAAGGGAGCACAAACCCTCTTCCACGAGACCGAACAAGAACCACTCTTACGATTGACGTCTCCCTTCCAAAGAAAGTTGCGCATAGTAGATTCCACCTGGCGAAGTAGGGAAATAGGCCACTTGTAGACCATCATAGAGTGGACCATAGATCCTGCGATAATCGAGTTAATCAAACATCGTCTCCCTGTCAAGGAAAGAGAGCTACCCTTCCAACGACTGAACTTAGCAATAACATCGTCTGCCATAGGCTGTAGATGAGCCTTCCTGGGGCAACCACGAAAGATCGGAACTCCTAGGTAGGTAAAAGGAAGGGAACCTTCTACGATGCTTGTGACTCCGAGCATCCGACGACGAAGCCTTTGGGGAACAACACGCCCAAAGAAAGCCCTAGACTTCGGAGGACTATAGATCTAACCTGAAAGACGACCATACCCCTGTAAAACAGGATGCAGGTTCCTGATATTAGATTCAGTGGCCTTAAAAAATATCATGATGTCGTCCGCATAGAAGAGATAACGAGGGACATATCGGATGGGACGAAGCCGGCCTCTATCGATCTCCCAATCAATCCATCTCCCAAGCGCCTCCTCCGCAATACAAAAAAACAATGGTGATAGAGGATCTCCCTGACGCACACCTCGGGAGCAAGAAAAGTACCCCTTCGGCTCCCCATTGATGAGAACTGAAATCCTAGCCGAGTCCAGGAATTCTCTCACCATAGATATGAAAGTAGTACAGAAGCCCATCCTTGCCATGAGATGGTGTCAAACTCTTTGATCATGTCAATCTTCAAGGCCATATGCCCGTGAACTCTCGGGTAGTCCCGGGTATTAATGGCGTCAGATGCAAGAGCGATGCAGGTGTGAATCCGCTTCCCCGGGACGAAACCAAACTGATATGCAGAGAGACAACTACTAACGAACGTGCCCAATCTCGAAGATAGAACTCTGGTCATGACCTTAAAGATGAAGTTACCCATCACAATCAGGCGAAACTCCTCCACTTTACGGGCCCTTTCCGTCTTGGGAACAAGCGTCATGAAGCAAGAGTTCAGCCCAGGAGGTAAAAGTCTGAAAATGAAGTAGTGTCTAACAGCATCGATCACCTCCTGGCCCACAATGTCCCAGCATCCCTGATAAAAGCAGCCCCCAAAGCCATCCGGACCCGGAGCGCTCGAAGCATCCATATCAAAGACAGCCCTTCGAACCTTTTTCCGCTGAGGGAACACTCACAAGGAGACCATTATGGGCATCAGTCACAATGATATCCATAAAGTTGTCCAGAATACTAGCATCGAAAGGAGACGACTGATCATCCGCAAACAATTGAGAATAGTAAGTAACCACATGGGAACTGATGGTGTCCAAGTCCGTAGTAAGGATATTGTCAATGAGCAAAGACATGATACCCCCCCTAGCGATTCTAGTCTGCTGAGAAATGTGAAAGAATCTGGTGTTTCTATCTCCGTCAGTCAACCACTGCAGACGGTTCCTCTGAGTGTAGTATTCTTGCTTGGCCGTCAACAACTCATCAAGATCAACCTGCGCCTGAATCTCTTCTGCAAAGGCTGCCTTAGAATCACCCTCCAACTCTATACGGTGCTGAATGTCAGCCAGGTGGCAGGTGGCAGACTCGATCTGAGTGAAAACATTCCTGAACACAGTCCTGTTCCAAATCTTCAAAGCAGACTTGAGTCTCTTCAACTTCCACATAACACAAACAATAGGGTTCTGGTGCATCAATGGTTGGGTCCATGAAGACTCAACAACTGATCTGAAGGAATCATGCTGGCACCACATACTGAGGAACCGAAATGGACGACGAACCTGAACCCAGTCTGATCTGACAGTAAGGAGCAAGGGATGATGATCTGACTTATGTCTGGGAAGAGCAATAACCTCCACGCCTGGCCATAAATCCAGAAAATCCTGATTAGCTAACACTCTGTCCAACCTAGCAGCTGTATAACCCCTAGGACCCCGGCGAGTAGACCACGTGAACTGAGACCCAGCGGTATCCAAATCAATCAGACCCGACTCATCCATGAATTCCCTGAAATCAAGAGAAGCTCTAAGAGTAGCCACAGAACCCAGACTTCTCTCATGCGTCCCTGTCACCACATTAAAGTCACCCAAAACACAGAGACTAGTAGCAGAAGAAGCTAAAACATCAGACCACATCAAACGACGAGTAATATAAGAATTAATAGCATGCGTAAAATTAAAAGACCAAGAACGAGCGGCATCCCTAGTCTCAATCATAACAATCTGATATGAGCTATGACAAACTCTAGATGTAGGAACATGGGTAGGCTTACAAAGAATCCATATATTAGGAACCGATGCAACTCTATCGTTAACAGTAAACACAACAAAATTCAAGGATTGCAAATAATGAGAGGGAAGGCTAGAAATCATAACCTTAGGCTCGTAGATGGCAACCCAGTCAGGGTTATGAGTGCGGCAAAGCTCATAAAGGGCATTCCTCGTCCGTTTATGCCCCACCCCGCAAATGTTCCAAGACAACACTATCATCGATCATTCATCGAGCCGTGCATCGGCGGCTGATAGCAAGAATCCTCCCCAGACCAGCGTCTGGTATGCCTCGAAACATTCGATTGCTCCGTCAAACTAGAGTCCTCTACCATAAAATTCTCCTTGGCAGAATCCCTGAGAGAGTCATGAGTCGGGGCACTCCGTCCCCTGACAGGACGTCGAAGCGGCGATGCTATGGATCTAGCATATCTACTACGGGCGTGCTCCAAGATGGAAGAGACCAAAGGAGGCGATGCTATACAATAGGTATTATGAGTACAGAAAATGAAGAAAGAAGGAAAAAAATGTGGCTGCTTATGCGCTAGAGTTTTTAATATTAGTTAGGTTTATTATATACTTTTATTAAATAAAGTTGGATTGCTTAAGTGGTTAGAGCACCATTTTTCATCCCTAAGGTCTTGAGTTCAATTCCTGGAAAGGGGATTATTTTTTAATTAAATATAATATTTTAAAAAAAAATCAGAAAATGGCGGGCCAGCACGCCAAAGACCGCCCAAAACCGCAGCCTGACGGGCTTGGAAAATCCTGGCCCAACCCACTAATTTTAGTGGCGGGGCGGTCTGGCCCAACGGGCCCAGCCCGTTTTGAGGGCTCTATTTACAACTAGTTGAATAAGCAACAAATAAGCTTCTAGGGTTTAAGGATAGAAGGGTTTGAAGTATATATGACCAACTAAGTGTGATGAACCACACATTCAATCTACAATTTTTATAAGCTTAAGATTAGATTGGAATGTTGGCTTATGTTGGTCCTGAAATGAGTATATAACAAGTGTATGGGGGGGGGGATACACTTGTATGCAAATCTTTTGCACACTTAACCAAATATGACTTCAGCAAGGTTGTCCTGGACAACTCAGTTGAGATTTATAACTTCTTAAAGATAACCAATCCACTAAGTACTATTGAGTACTTAGTTGAATGACTATCTAACTTAGTTATAAGTGCGGAATTAGTGGTTGACCCTTTAGTTTAAACTCCTTTTAAGTTCTGAAATCACCTAAACATTAAATCCAGTTTCAGGGAACTTGTCCAAATCTGTTTTGCACAGTCTTATGTATATATCTTTGAAAGTCCAATTTGTGTGCTGTGTTGAATGAATGTAAGTACTTGAAAGTAAATCAACACAAGAGTTTATAGTGGTTCAGAGACTCAAGCTCCTACATCCACTTTCCCTGATTTAACAGGATAATTCCTTCACTCTTGGAATTAACTTGTTTTATAGTGCCAAGGTGCACTTGATCAACCACACCACTCCTTGGTGCCTTGATCCCTAGGATGTCAAGAGTCCTAGTACCCTTTCTCAACTCAGAACTGAACTGTTCTTCTCTCAACAGTCAGCTCCTTCCACTTCTACTACTACAACCTTCTAACTTTCTTTCTTGAAAGGTATAAGGGTTGAAGTTTGGTTCCAACTAATGAGATATCCTTTACAATGAGGTTCAGTGTATAAGGATAGGATATCTCTCTAAGCTTTGTATGGATATACAATGAAGTTCAGCTTAGAATGAAGTGTTTGAAGACTAAGACAGTCTTGAAGATCTTTGAAGTTTATGCTCTCAGATTGTAGTTGGATAGTTGGATGCTTAGTGGATACTTCAAATGGTCTTCACACTTCTGTATTTATAGACAAATTTGAGGATTTGCCCGTTGGAGAGGCAGCCTCAAATGTCTATAAATGTCTTCCTTGAACTCTGCAATCTGGAAGACAGATTCTTGATAGTGACATGTCCTTTGATTGGGAAATAAACGGCTGTAACCACTTTGTCTTCACTTTGCAGCACTCTTCCCAATGTCTGACTTCAAGATTCACTTGGTCAAACATGGACATGACTTCTGATGATTGTTTCTTGGATAAGGACAACCTTCCTTATCACTTGGACAGTTCTGCTTATCAAGATCAGCAGATTCAGCTTATCAGCAGTGTTGGCTTTAACTCTTTAGATGACTTGGCTCTTTCCCTTTCCATGACTTCTTGGAATAGATCTTTAAGCATTCATGGCATTGGATAAGTGGTCTTGACCTCATCAGCACACATGAGCTTGTTTTTCAAAACTTGTTCTGGTTCAAGTGTGCTGAGACAATCTTGCTGGACAACTCTTCTGAACTTGACATTGATTGAGTAGACTTGATCTTCATGATCTCTTCCACTCAGTTGATCTTTAGATAGGTTGTTCTTGTACTGAACAGACTTGATCAGCACAGTTGTCCATCATCAGACTTAAGGTTAATCCAAAACTGAGCCTTGGGGAAACTTTGGACTTTATAAACTTCTAAGCATGTGTTCCCCCTCAATTTGTGCATCTATTGATCTAGGAGCTGCCTAACATATCAGCTTCTGAACTAGCTTTAAATCTACATGTTCTAACATTCTTAGAACATGATCACTTAGTTCATGACTTAGCTATTTGGCATGTCTCAGGGGGGTTTTGGTATCTTAATCAAAACTTCTCATTTTATTCCCAACAATTTCCCCCTTTTTGATGATGCCAAAACCTATACAGTCTATGCAAAAGTGACTATACTAATTACACTTGTCTTCAGTAGATGTGACTTAGGTCAAAATTTCCTGAAAAGAAATGTGTTAGTGTAATCACTATTCTGATTGCATATAGGTTTAAAATAGTCTAGTTAATATTGTGAGATGTTGTTACTTGATTCAAAATATGTTCAACTATCCTTGATAAAATCATGGATCATTACAAGCATGTTGATAGTTGAACAAACATATCAGAGCATGAAACAACATTACATATTGAACATCAGAGCATAATCTAACTAAACAACATGATCAGAGCAAATGAGTGGTCATCAGAGCAAAAAGCATTTATGTAGTACTTGAGCAACTTTCAGCAGACAAGATCATATTGGCAATCAAGATCAAGTATTCATCCAATTCAGCACATAAGGGTCAAGAGGACTTAGCCAATTCAGAGGTTATCTTCAGGAGGTGGCACCATCCCATATTGTGCCCATACTCTCTTCTTCAACTCTATGGCCTCTTGATTGGTTCCCTTTGGTCCTAACACCATTTTGTTCAGCTTCAGGATTTCAAAGAACTCTTGAAAGATTCTTGACTGATCAATGAAGCCTTCCTTCTTGGGGGGCATATAGATGATTGGCTTAGAGGCTGTGAGTTCAAATCTTGCAATGTCAGCAGCTGCAAGTAACTGCTGGTATAGCTCCCTGTGATAGTCAATCATGAACTTGGTAAAAGTGGAGTTCACATCCTCATCATTCCATCTGCCAATGACGTAATAGTCATAGACAAACTCCCTTTTAGCCTCTTCCCAAGTATCATTGAGCTGAATTGGGACCCATTTAACTCTGTTTGCTTCTTCAATCAGGTCCATCTTTTCTTGGGCTCTCATCATAGCCAACTTTTGTTGTGTTTCAGGGTCCTTGCCATAACCTTCCACAAACAACTTTGATGGATCATTGATCAGCACTGTTGTCTTCTTCTTTGGTCCAGGTCCAAAGCCTTCTTCATACAACACTTCAATATGCTCAGCAGCTTTGGGACCTTCAGCAGATTTAGCCTCAAAAGACTTGGCAGTCTCAGTAGACTTCGCTTCTTCAGCAGTCTTAGCCTTTTCAGCAGTTTTAGCCTTTTTGGAGATAGACTCTTCTTCTTATATCCTGAATTTAAGAGGTAAATCAAGACTGTTAGGAAAATCTGTAAATGTTTCAGTTTTTCTCTTGCTTCCTTTAGCCTTTCTGAGTTGGCCTCTTGTCTGGACTCCTTCAGTGGATTTGTCCAGTCCTGATGCTTCTCCTCCTGGCCTCTGCTGAAACCTTGCTCTTTCTTCTTGAGCTGATGCCATAGAGTTTTTCATAGCTATGGCCAGCTATTCTTCTTCATCAAGCTCTTCCAGATTCAATACTGCAGCTTCTTTTCCTTTAGGTTCTGACACTTTCCCTTTGCCCTTGCCTTCTCCAATAGTCAAGGCACCTTTTGCCCTTGCTCTTTCCCTTTCCCCCTTTTTGGCAGCATCAAAGCATTGGGGTTTTAGCTCACTCATTGTAGTGGCCATGAGGGATTGGGCTTGGTTGAGGGACTTCCTCACCTCTAGCAGATATATATTCTCATCATGTATATTTTGAATTCTATCACTGCTCAAGCTTAGGAAGGCTAGAAAAATTGCTTCATCTTTTGCTCAACAACATCTTCCATGGTTGTTTTGAAGGATGCATCAAGGTTGGCCTTCAAGAAGTCAGTAAGATTGGCCACTGCACTTTCAGCAACTTTGGTCAACACTTCTTGGGAAATTTTTTCTGAAGTAGCCTTCACCATTGCTAGCCTCATCTCTTCAGCTCTTCTTTTATGGATAACACTTTTCTTTCCTAGTGTTTGCTTGATCACAAGTTTTAGAGATTTCACATTGTTGTTGTGAGTCTCTATCATCAGCTTTTGATCTTTCTTCACACCCTTTGTGAAAGATTCCATGCCCTTCTTGGCCTTCTGGACTTCAGTAGAGATGGTCTGCAACCCAGACTCTACTCCACTGATTCTTGCTTCTATTTTGGGTAGCACCACATCTTCAGAGCCAGTAAGCCTCATCTGAACAGATGCCAATGTTCAACCTTGCTCATCCAAGACTCCTGAAGTTTCAGCATGAGCAGTTTGGACTTGATGAGCCAAGGAGTCCAACTTTGCTGATTGTTCACCAAGAATGGCTTGGGCTGAGCTGGAATCCACCTGAATGTGAGTATCAGTGAGAAGATCATCTGCAAATATTTGATCAAAAGAGATACCTGCAATATCAGAGAAATCAAAGGGGTTAGAAAATAAACACTCATCACCCTCAGTATTTTTTGCATAAGACGCTGATACATCAACAGTCTTCTTCTCATTTTCAACTAATTTTTGACTTCCTTCAATGTTAATTTCCTCACACAAAGGAACAAGCCTCCTCTCCTCAAGGGATTCTTGAAGTTCAAATTTGACTTCAAGAATAACATGTCATTCCTCACTTATTCCACCCTCATTTGGTGGTACACTCACTATCCTAGTGATCACAACCTCTCTATCATCAACAACTTCCTCTGATTTTTCCACTAGGTTTTCCTTTTCAACTCCTTCTCCTAGACCTGCAACATCTCCACCCTCAACATGGTTCAAAGATGACAGTTGATGGGAGATCACAATGCTTCTTTCAACAGCCACTGAGTCATCCTGAATGATTAAGGGCTGACCAGTGTCCAACTCTTCTGACACTGAATAGGCCTTAATCAAACCAGCTTCTAAGATATGAGCCTCAACATATGTAAGCTGTGCCTTGGGTTCAGAAGAACCTTCATTGGCAGATGTGTCTTTGGCTGTGTCAGCAGCTTTGGTCAACACCTCTGAAGAGACAGAGCCTTTCCTATGATAGGTTAAGAGAGGGGTTGAAGGCAGTTTGGTTTCAGGAGGGTTGGGCTGAGAGGGTTTAGGAGGGTTTGAAGGGTCATCTTTGCCATCATCATCATTTGAGCTGCTATCAGGGTGTTTGATCCCTTTAGCCAGCCTCTCCTTTTCTTCAGCTATCTTGTCAGCTACTAACTTTGCAAACACTTCGTCATCAGTGAGGAATCTGGTTTTGTTCACTCCAGCAAAGTGAAGTAGTCTGCCCTCTTCTATCTGCCACCAATTTTCACCCTTGTCTTGGATGACTTGTGCAATATCCATGATTGTCTTGTCTTTGACATCCACCAATGTCCTCAGATCATGGAATTGTTGATGCAATCTTGGGAATTCAGCAAGCTGTGGGTACAAACTGTCCACAGTAGCTTTGGCTCCTCCTCTGAGCATACTTTCATAAGTATACTCCTCCCCATCCTCACTTGACTGAGGACTTTGGGCTATAGGAGAGTTAGCTCTGGGTACAGGGGAATTGGCTTGAAGAGTGGCTTCAGGAAGGTTGAGCTCAGGAGGGTTGGATGCAGCAATAGGTTCTTCAGTTGCTTTTGATAGCAATGAATCTGAAGGGGGTTTGCTCAGGGGGGTTGGCTCTAGAAGCTCATGTTCTAAGGCTTTTGAGTATTTGAGCATTGATGAATCAAGTGGAGACAAAAGTCTTGATTCATCCACAGCAATATCATCCAACACATCCATTGGCCCTCTTTCTGCACTCCCTTCTGGAGAATATCTCTTGGTAAGGTTCAAAGGGGTGATGGGTTGGTCTTTGGGGGTTACATGGGTTTCAGGGGAGTTGGAGTCTTGAGGTTGGGTTTCAGGGAGTTTGGACTCAGGGGTTCCAGAACCAGAAGAGTTGGTTCTGAACTTTGATTTAGTCCTACTTTCTGCCCTACTCTCCCTTAGAGCCACTTGGAGAGTTCTTTCCTCCTGAAGCTCCAGTAATTTATCAGTAGGCTTGGCCCTTTTCTTGCTATCCCTACTGCTCCCACTTCCTTCCTCCACAGGGACAACTTCCCTGGGCCTCTTATCACCCTTCTTCTTTTGCCTGGTTTCATTATATTCCTGTCTCAACTCTTCTGAATGATCAGAAGGAACTTGTACTCCCTCTTCAGCAACTTTTTCAATCTCAGTTGAAGCTCCTGAAGTTTCTTCTGAGGGAAGTTGAGACAGCTTCTTTGTCTTAACAGCCCTGGCCTTTGTCCTCTTCTTTATCTTTGGCTTCTTTTCAACCTCTTCTTCAGCAGGTTTGGCCAATTGCATCCTCATTTGTTCAGTTTTCTTACTCAACTTTCTGAACATCACTTTCTGAGCTGGGAGAGGTTTTGCAAAAGTTTGCATCTCAATGCAGTGAGCAAACTTCTCAATCAGTATGTTTGCCCTTGTGCAATATTTGAGTTTACTCTCCAACACAACCTTGTTGTGGGCTTTCACTTTGAATTTAGCCTTCTCTTTCATCATTTCATTCAAAATGAATGTTCTCCAATCAAACTTGATGCCCTTATCACTAGCATCAATTACTGCAGCCATGATCCTTATCCTTGGAGCTCTTACTTGCTCTAAACTTCCAGTATTACTTAACAGACTCTTGGTAATTACCTCAAACAGGTTGAGGAACTTTGGCTTGAGAGTCCTCTTATGCTGAGTAGAGGAGATTGGCCCTGGAACAAGGAGCCAGTCCTGAGCAATTTCTTGCTCATGGCCATTTCCATAGAACTCTGGATTCCTCCCTTCAGAAGGCAATCCAAAAGCTGCTTCCACATCCTCCTCAGAGAATTTCACCCTGTGGAATCTCTCCTCTTCTTCTCCTTCAGCTATGTATGAAAACCTTGTTGTCACCTCACCATCCTCAGGTTTGCCTCTCCATTTGAGAAAGGCAAAGAACTCAACCATATAGTTTTCAAGGCAAGAACCTGATTTTTCTTGCATGAACTTTTGTAAGCCAGCCCTTCTCAACCATCTCAAGGTTGGGGTGACCTCATGCTCTTCACTTTCGAATGAAAGGATTGGCTCAAATGTAAGATTGTTTTTATGGCTAAGGTAGCCAAAATCAAGGTCTAGATCCTTGTTGGTGAAATCAACAATCATTTCTGGTCTAGCTTTAGGAGCCATTGATGAAACAGTAAGGTTTTTTAGAGAGTTTGAGAAAATGAAAGCTAGGGTTTCAAGAAGGTTTTGAATGCGTGGGGAAGAAATGAGCTTTTTGGGCTTCTTAAGACCTGTGAATATTCCAAAAGGAATGTATGTCAATGAGTAGGTGAGTCTTGGGGCAATTCAACGGTTTACAAATGAGGAAATCAAGTTTGGACGACCAAGATTGATTTCAGGGGAGTTGGCCAGACTTGATCCAACGTTTACTAACCAATGGAACAGTAGAAAAATGTTTTTATTCAAACGTGGGAAGGAGTTTAATGTTTGTTTAAAGCTGGGGGGTTATCAAGGTAGATCATGTCTCGAATTGTTTAATGCAAACAAGAGTTAAATCTTGGCATTTAATGCATTGAAAGCGACTTTTTGGGTAGAGGACAAATTAAATCCTTGAAAAGGTGATGGCTTGAAAAGGAATGAGACCGCCATCGAAATAGGCAATGATTACCCAAAATAGGTGCTTATCAGACCAAGATTTGGTTTGATAGCCAAGATAACTTATGTGACCCCACATGGATAAGTGTCCTGAAATGACATGGACAAGTGTCCTAAACAATTGAGGTCATCTTTTCTGAATTTCAGTAGACTTGGTCAAGTCTACTGAACATCACTTTCAGTTCCCCCTTGATTAGTTAACTTCTTTAGACTTACTTGTCCAACTTCCCTGGATCAAGAAGTCCCAATTCTACTGATAATTCCAGGAATCTTGCTTCAACAAGTGGCTTGGTCAGAATATCAGCTTTTTGGTGATCTGTATGGATTTTCACCAATTTGATATCCTTCTTCTCCACATGGTCTCTGATGAAGTGATGCTTGATATCCACATGCTTACATCTTGTGTGCAGGACTGGATTCTGTGATATTGCAATGGCACTATTGTTGTCACAGAATATTGGCACTTCAGTAGAGTTGACTTTGTAGTCTCTTAATTATTGTCTCAGCCAAAGGATCTGAGCACAACAACTTCCAGCTGCAACATACTCAGCTTCAGTGGTGGAGGTTGCCACTGTGTTTTGTTTCTTAGAGCACCAAGATATGAGTTTGTTGCCTAAGAATTGACATGTCCCTGAAGTGGACTTTCTGTCAATTCTACAGCCTCCATAGTCAGCATCTGAGTAGCCAGTTAGCTCAATGTTTTCATCAGCAGGGTACCAAAGGCCAAGGTTTTCAGTGCCTTTGAGATACCTCAAGATCCTTTTGGCAGCCTCTAGATGGCTCTTCTTAGGATTGACTCTAAACCTTGCACAAACACCTACTGCAAAGGTGATGTCAGGTCTGCTGGCAGTGAGGTAGAGGAGTGATCCAATGATCCCTCTATATTCAGTAGAGTTGGTTGGAACACCACTCTCATTAGGATCCATCTTCCAATTTGTGTTCTTGGGGATCCTTACTGGCTTGGTGGTTGCACACCCAAATTTCTTGATCATTTCCCTGGTGTACTTTGCTTGGTTGATGAAGATTCCTTCTTTTGATTGCTTGACTTGTAAGCCCAAGAAGAAGTTCATCATCCCCATCATTGACATCTCAAACTTGCTTTGCATGAGCTTGGAGAACTTTTCACAAAGCTTCTCATTGGGGGATCCAAATATGATGTCATCAACATATATTTGGACAAGCAAGATGTCATCTCCTTCAGTGATTCTGAAGAGAGTTCTGTCTACAGTTCCTTTGATAAATCCATGGTCCAAGAGGAACTGTGACAGTGTGTCATACCAAGCTCTTTGAGCTTGCTTGAGTCCATATAGAGCCTTCTTCAGTCTGTAAACTTGGTTTCCAATCTGAAAACAAGGTGGTTGCTCTACATAAACTTCTTCCTTCAAAACTCCATTCAAGAAGGCACTTTTGACATCCATTTGGTACACTTTGAACCTCTTGTGGGCTGCATAGGCTAGGAAAAGCCTTATTGCTTCTAGCCTTCCCACAGGTGCAAATGTTTCATCATAGTCAATGCCTTCTGATTGACAGTAGCCCTTGGCCACCAATCTGGCCTTGTTTCTGATTATCACATCATTTTCATTCTTTTTGTTCTTGAACACCCACTTGGTTCCAATAACATCTTGATGTGAAGGTCTATCCACCAGCTCCCATTCATCATTTCTGGTGAATTAGTTCAACTCTTCCTGCATTGCTGTGATCCAGTTTGCATCTTGAAGTGCTTCTTCAATGTCACTTGGTTCCTGTTCTGATAGGAAACAACAAAACAAAACACTTTCACCATGAAACCTTCTAGTTTTGACTCCTACACTTGGATCACCAAGTATCAGATTAGTAGGATGGTCAGATAACCATGTCCTTCTTTTTCTGATCCATTCAGTAGAGTTGTCCTCTACTAAGGTTGAGTCACTAGCATCATAAAATTCAGGAAAGTTTAATGCAGGATCTAATTCAGGATCATATTCAGGGGTATTGTCCTCAATGTCAGGGACATTGTCATTTTCAACATTTATGTTTCCCCCTTGAATATTGGATCCATTAACTACCTCAACAGGAATTACTTCTTCATTGGTATTTGTTACCTGAATGTGAACTGGGATTGGGTCATTCAGTTCACCATTTCCTTCAGTGGGGTTTGCTTCAGGAATGTTGCCTTCAGGATTGTTGTCCAGTGTGATGTTTTCAGGAGGGTTGGCTTGGACAACATCAATGAATACAATGTCCTTGTCTTTTAGGCTCAATCTAGTTGTTCTTTGTGTGATTTCTTCAGTGTCCAGGTTCTTATTCCTGATCTCAGAAGTAGATTCATCAAACACAGCATGAGGTGTTTCTTCCATAATAAGGGTTTTACAGTTGTAGACCCTGAAAGCTCTACTGATTTGGGAATATCCAAGGAATATCCCCTCATCAGCTTTGCTATCAAAAGCTTTCAACTGCTCTTTCCCATTGTTGTGAATGAAACACTTACAACCAAATATGTGAAAATAAGACACTTTAGACAATCTTCCTTTCCAGAGTTCATAAGGGGTTTTGCCTTGTCCCTTAGTGATCAAACATCTATTTTGAGTATAACATGCAGTGTTAATAGCTTCAGCCCAAAACCTCTTAGGTAAACTTGAATAAGCAATTAAGGTTCTAGCAACTTCTTTTAAAGTTCTATTTCTTCTTTCTGCAACCCCATTCTGCTGAGGGGTTCTAGCTGCTGAGGTTTCATGAGATATTCCATTTTGTGTGCAATACTCATTGATGTATGAGTTTATGAACTCAGTGCCTTTGTCAGATCTTATCTTGATTATATTAAGGCTTTTCTCATTAGACAGTCTCTTCAACAGTTTAGGGAGTTTGACTTGTGTTTCCTTCTTATTAAGGAGAAATACTACCCATGTGAACCTAGAGAAGTCATCTACTACAACCAGTATGTATTTTCTACCATTTATGCTTGCAGGGGTAATTGGTCCAAATAAGTCCATGTGCAGCAGTTCAAGTACCCTTTCAGTAGAGATGACTGGTTTTCCCTTAAATGCGGCTTTAATCTATTTTCCTTCTTGGCATGGTCTACAAACATGCTCCTTAATGAAAACCTCATTAGGTAGCCCTTTAACTAATGCATTTCTAGCAAGCTTGTTCATTGATTTAAAGTTCAGGTGGTTTAGGCTTTTATGCCATAACCAGCTTTGTTCATTAGAGCTCTTGGCAATGAAACATGCAGCATCAGTAGACTTGTCCCAGTCAGCAAAATACACATTTCCTCTTCTAGTTCCAATCAGTAAAGTTTGTTGAGTTCTATCTTTGATTAAGCATTTTCCACTTGAAAACTCAACATTAAATCCTTTATCACAAAACTGACTTATGCTTATGAGATTATATTTGAGACCAGCCACATAAGATACATTGGATACCTTGATATTACCAATTATCAAGATACCATAACCTTTTGTTGTTGCTTGTGAGCTGTCTCCAAATGTGACATTTGGGCCTTCTTTTTCAGAGTAGTCAATGAGGAGATCTTTGTTTCCAGTCATGTGCCTTGAGAATCCACTGTCAAGGTACCATGCTGACCTTTTGTTCATATTCCTCATCTTTTTGTGGCCCTTAGGTACCTGCAATTATCAAGCTTTAGGTACCCTTTGAATTTTGGGTCCTGAGAGGTTAGCTGTACCTTTAGGAACCCAAACTTGCCTAATTACCCTGATTGATTCAAGGTGGCTAAGTTGTTTTCCTCTAGCATCTACATACACTGTCTTTCCCTTAAATGCCTTTGGGAAAGAGTGTGTGAAAGTGTTGACTCTGTAAGTTTCAGGAGAGTTGTCAAATCTCTTGAACTTATGAGTTCTTTGTGCTACTTGAGGAAATCTTTGAGGAAAGGTATAGTTATGACCATTACCCTTTGGCATGAAGGGTTTTGGTTGTCTCGTTTTATTCTGCCTTTGAGAATAGTTGTCCTTAGGTCTGTTCAGCTGAGGCTTCCTCAGTAGAGTTGGCCTAGGCTGATCAAACCTTGGATAACTCCTCTGAACATTGTTTAGGAGAGTTGCCCTTCCATTGGGTCTATTCTGCTGACCAACATTCCTCTTGTGCTCAGGGACTTTGGCCTTTTCCTTAGGTATGGGCCTAGTTACCTAAAGCACTTGAGTAGGCATCTCATGCATTTTGCCCTTTCCTTTATTCAGTGGCTGAATTACTTCATTTTCAGCTTGTTGTGCCACTGATTTAACAAAGTTTTTCTTAGTGTTACTTGTAGAAGCAACACTAAGACAAGGTGAAGATTCAAATGGATCAAAACCTAATCCACTTCTTTGAGCCATAGGTCTTTGGTAACTTTGAATTTCCTCTATTGCTCTAGAGGATTTCTTCAAAGCAGACATCTTTAATTTTAGGCTCTCTTCACTTGATTTAAGAATATCATACTCATGTGAGAGGTTTTCAAATTTTGCTTGAAGAATTTTTAGTTCAAAATCTTTTCTCTTCTGAGAAAGCAGTTGATCATCAATCTGCTTTTGTTGGTCAACTATCCTGAGAGAGACTTCATCAAGTACTCTCAAGACTTGTTGGTACAACTCAGTAGATTTGACATCAACTACTGTCTCAGCAGGTTTTGAAAGTTCAATTGAAAGCCTTTCATTTTCTCTCACACAGTTGTCATGAAATTCTTGTAGCCTAGTAAAGTCTTCCATTAATTTTCCAAAAGAAAGTTTCAGGTTGACTTCACTAGTGCTTTGTGAAAGAAATGATGGTGAGCTAGAAGTAGAGGATACCTCATCATCCTCTATGGCCACGTTGCACACATCATCATCATCATCTTCACTGTTTGAGAACAATCCATCAGAAGAGTTGAAGCTTTCAGCACTATCAGACTCATCACCTGCCATCATGGCCTTTCTATTGGTGAACTTTCTGTCTCTCTTAGCTTGCCTTTCTCTTATTTCCTTAGAGCTGAGTTCAGGGCAGTCATATTGGAAGTGCCCTTTCTTCTTGTAGTTATAGCACAGATCTTCATCATCATCTTTATTTGGTTCATCTCTCCTTTTGGATGATGAAGGTTCAGCTCTGCTGAATTTTCTCCTATCAGAGTACTTGTCCTCTGATCTTCTTTCTTCAGGCTTTTTGTCCTCAACCTGGATTTCAGGAGAGTTGTACCTTCTCCTGAATTTGTTGTCTTGGTAGAACTTCTTGTATCTACCAAACCTTGAGTTGAGTTTGTCAAACCTCCTAGCCATAAGGGCCATTTCTTCCTTCTTTTCAGCCTTTGAGACTGACTTAGATGATCTTGGGGTGGGCTGTATTTCAGGTTCAGCAGCCTTGGCTTTGAATGCCACTCCCTTTGTTGGTAAGGAAGATTCCTCAGTTGGCTTTCTTCTATTGAGGTCAAACTCATAGGCTTTAAGTTCTGAGAAGATTTATTGCATAGGCATGGTAGAGAGATCCTTTGTGTTCTGCATCATTACTGAGTATACATCCCACTTTTCAGTGAGACTTCTCAGGATCTTAAGAGAAACTTCTCTCTTGGAGTACACCTTGCCCAATGAGTTGATTTCATTCATGATATCTGTGAATCTACCAGCAAATTTATCAATGGACTCCTCAGGCTCCATTGTGAATTGCTCAAACTTCTGCACAACAACTTGGAGCTTGTTCTCCTTAATTTTGGCAGTGCCCTCACACATTTCAGCAAGGGTGTCCCAAATCTCTTTGGCTGTTGTGCAGTGGTAGACTCTTCCCATTACTGCATCTGGAATAGTCTGGTAAAGAGTGTTCATTGCAAGATAGTTTAGATTATCTTTTCTTTTCTCCTCAGTAGTGAGATCATCTTCATCCTTGGGGATTTCTTCCCTTATGTCAGCTCTTTGTTCATCAGTCATCCTAGGATTGATTTGAGTGAACACAAAAGGTCCTCTTGTGATCACTCTCAGCATATCATTGTGCAGGCGTGTAAGATGAGCTCTCATTCTGATCTTCCAGAAGTCATAGTTCTCAATTGAGAACATGGGAAGTTTGTGATGAGATATATGGTTGATTGGATCAGTGGCCATATTGTTGATTCCTTGAACAACATCATGTGGAAAAACATTGTTGTTGGCCATATATCAAGCAAGATGGGTTAGTTACAGATATGATAGAATTCAGATAGATCAGTTCAGTGACCACACATAAACGTGTCTTTTGAAAATCAAAATGGATTTTCAGAAGCAGTGGTCTTTGAACCCCTGCTCTGATACCACTTGTTGGTCCTGAAAGAAGTATATAACAAGTGTATGGGGGGGGGGGGGGAATACACCTGTATGCAAATCTCTTGCACACTTAACCAAATATGACTTCAGCAAGGTTGTCCTGGACAATTCTGTTGAGATGTATAACTTCTTAAAGATAACCAATCCACTAAGTACTATTGAGTACTTAGTTGAATGACTATCTAAGTGAGTTATAAGTGCGGAATTAGTGGTTGACCCTTTAGTTTAAACTCCTTTTAAGTTCTGAAATCACCTAAACAGTAAATCCAGTTTCAGGGAACTTGTCCAAATCTGTTTTGCACAGTCTTATGTATATATCTTTGAAAGTCCAATTTGTGTGTTATGTTGAATGAATGTAAGTACTTGAAAGTAAATCAACACAAGAGTTTATAGTGGTTCAGAGACTCAAGCTCCTACATCCACTTTCCCTGATTTAACAGGATAATTCCTTCACTCTTGGAATTAACTTGTTTTATAGTGTCAAGGTGCACTTGATCAACCACACCACTCCTTGGTGCCTTGATCCCTAGGATGTCAAGAGTCCTATTACCCTTTCTCAACTCAGAACTGAACTATTCTTCTCTCAACAGTCAACTCCTTCCACTTCTACTACTACAACCTTCTAACTTTCTTTCTTGAAAGGTATAAGGGTTGAAGTTTGGTTCCAACTAATGAGATATCCTTTACAATGAGGTTCAGTGTATAAGGATAGGATATCTCTCTAAGCTTTGTATGGATATACAATGAAGTTCAGCTTAGAATGAAGTGTTTGAAGACTAAGACAGTCTTAAAGATCTTTGAAGTTTATGCTCTCAGATTGTAGTTGGATAGTTGGATGCTCAGTGGATACTTCAAATGGTCTTCACACTTCTGTATTTATAGACAAATTTGAGGATTTGCCCGTTGGAGAGGCAACCTCAAATGTCTATAAATGTCTTCCTTGAACTCTGCAATCTGGAAGACAAATTCTTGATAGTGACATGTCCTTTGATTGGGAAATAAACGACTGTAACCACTTTGTCTTCACTTTGCAGCACTCTTCCCAATGTCTGACTTCAAGATTCACTTGGTCAAACATGGACATGACTTCTGATGATTGTTTCTTGGATAAGGACAACCTTCCTTATCACTTGGACAATTCTGCTTATCAAGATCAGTAGATTCAGCTTATCAACAGTGTTGGCTTCAGCTCTTCAGATGACTTGGCTCTTTCCCTTTCCATGACTTCTTGGAATAGATCTTTTAGCATTCATGGCATTGGATAAGTGGTCTTGACCTCATCAGCACAGTTGAACTTTTTTTTCAAAACTTGTTCTGGTTCAAGTGTGTTGAGACAATCTTGCTGGACAACTCTTCTGAACTTGACATTGATTGAGTAGACTTGATCTTCATGATCTCTTCCACTCAGTTGATCTTTAGATAGGTTGTTCTTGTACTGAACAGACTTGATCAGCACAGTTGTCCATCAGCAGACTTAAGGTCAATCCAAAACTGAGCCTTGGGGAAACTTTGGACTTTATAAACTTCTAAGCATGTGTTCCCCCTCAATTTGTGCATCTATTGATCTAGGAGCTGCCTAACATATCAACTTCTCAACTAGCTTTAAATCTACATGTTCTAACATTCTTAGAACATGATCACTTAGTTCATGACTTAGCTATTTGGCATGTCTCAGGGGGGTTTTGGTATCTTAATCAAAACTTCTCATTTTATTCCCAACAGCTTAGATGCGGAAACTTAGAGCTCTAATGTTTTTCATTATTGAACACTAGCTCTTTAGAACTCTTAAGGATTCAATAAACTTGAGTATAACTTCCGCGTCTGATGATGAGAGTTCTTGCTTGGAGTTTCCGTCCGTGATTATCACTAGGGATAATGTTTGTATTTATAGAGGATTTGAACATGAATGTCATGAGCATAAATTTAGGAAATTGACATATTTGAGTTTGGCCAATTATCTTGTAGCCCATTTAATTAATTAGTTTCTACTGGGCTCTATGTTTGTAGCTCATTTGCATTTTAATTATGTAATTTCTTCTAGGTTTAAATATGTGTGAAAGAACTAAGAATGCAAGCAGAAAATATTTCTAAAATCTCTTCTTCCTTAACTTCTCTCTACTTCACCCCTCTATATTCTTTCTGTTGCATTAATCTTCAATATTCATCCTTTCATATTTAATTACTTCTCACAAATTATATGGATTTCAAGAGTAGTGATGGGTTCATACAATTGGTATCTAGAGGCATCCATCTTTGGACATGGCGGAGCTGAATTATTTGCCAAGGGAGATTCTCAAATTTAGTTATAATTTACAAGACAAATTGAAGAAGGTAGATAACAAACTTGATTACATTATTGATACGTTGGAAGCTATGCAATTACATCTACTAATTAGGATCAGGGATAAGGAACCGCGAAAGTATGAATTAAAATTTGGAGAAACTCCGTTTTCTTCTAGTGAAGACTCCAACATCAAATCTCGACAGATTTCAGAACCAGTGTGAGGTGAGGTAGATGTTGGTCCTTGGTGGAGTATAACACAAGTGTATGGGGGGGGGGATGCACTTGTGTATGCAAATTCTTTTTCTTTTTGACAAACTGGTCTATCAGGCAAGTTGTCTCACAACTGGCCTGAGTGTGAACTTTGATAGATACTTGTCCTACTGATTACTATTGAGTGATCAGTTGGCTAAATATCTAAAAGAGTTGCTAAGTGCGGAATGTGGTTGGCCTTTGACTTAAAGAAATACTCCAAGTTAATTTCTGAAAAGATGCAGGTTATCAGGGACTTTGTCCAAAACAGATTTTCTTACTTACTGAGTTATGTTTCTTTAAAATATGTTTGAATGTAAGTGAAATTAAGAATGCAGTAAGTAAATGGCACACAAGTTTATAGTGGTTCAGAGACTCAAGCTCCTACATCCACTTTCCCTGATTGAACAGGATAATTCCTTCTCAATGGAATTAACTTGTTTTATAGTGCCAAGGTGCACTGATCAACAACACTCTCTTAGTGTTTTGATCCCTAGGATAACTTGAGTCCTAGTGCTCAATCTCTCTGAGTTAAGACTGTGTTTCACACTAACAGTCCTTAACTCCTCACTTCTACAACAAACTCTCTCTACACTTAATGAGATAAGGGTTTGAGGTTTGGTTCCAACTAGTAGAGATATCCTTTACAATAAGAACAGTGTAAAGGCTTAGGATATCTCAATGCTAAGCTTTGGATGTTTACAAAGATTGGCTTAGCTAAAGAGAAGTGATTCAGGAAACTTGGGATTCTTAGAGAACAGCTTGGTTTCCTTTGAAAGCTTGATGATAGTTTGATAGCTTGTAGTTGGATTGTGAATCCCTTTGATCACTTCTGTATTTATAGGCAAATTTGAACAACTAACCGTTGGAGGGATAGCAATTCAAATATGTCTATTTGCAGCACCATTGAAACAGCTAAGAAGCTTGGCATCCTTTTATCCACTGTGTAAAAGGGCTCTTCAATGGTTGCTTGAATGAATGTGTTGACTTCTGACAAATGCGGCTGAGAAGACTTGTGTCAGTTTCCAATTTTGCACATTGTCCTAGGTTGATTTGTGGCAAACTCTATACACAACCAACGGTCAGATGGGACAAGCTCCCTGAACATTCCTGCTGCAGTTTAGAATGTTCCAACATTCATTCAATGCTTCACTCTTTAATGCTCTAAGTCTTCAATGCTTGTTTCAGGCATGATTGGCAATAAATGCTTCATTGAATGTGTCTTTTGCATTCAATGCTTTTGATCATTTGTACTTCAACTGTCTTGATCTTTTGCATTTATGAACATAGCTTTGTTGTTCTTGATCTCTTCAGCAAAGTTGTCCATTTGATCAGCTTGTCTTGAATGGATTAGCAACTTTGTCCTATAGACCTATCAAGCTGCCTAACATTCCAGCTTTGGACAACTATCCTGATCACTAAAATCTCATAACATTTATGAGATTTTTACTTAAGCATTCTACATACTAAAGTGCACTGAGACAGTTTGCCTGAACTTGACTTGAGCATATCTCAACTAATCTGATCATCATCAATCAGGGGTTTTGGTATCCAATTCAAAATCATTTTATTCCCAACAATTTCCCCCTTTTTGATGATGCCAAAACCTATTACAAAGGAACCTTGACTTATACTATACTTTACCTTCAGGGAGAGTGAACTGGTCAACTTGCCTTAAAGAAACTGTTAGCACAATAAATCAAGTAATATATGTCAGGATAGGTTAGTTGAGATAATGAGTTGTTATCTCTTTGATAGAAACATAGTGATCCTTTTATATAAATGATAGAGCATTACAGAGCTGAAAATAAAAAAGAACTCACTAGTCTAGAATAGCAAAATAACAACAGAAATCATATCAGCAGAATAGGGAAAAAGATGAACTTATCCTTCACAGAGTTCCATCATCTTGAGGAGCAATGCCATACTGAGCCCATACTCTTTTCTTCAGTTCCCAGATCTCTTTGTTGGTTCCTCTAGGGCCAGGCTTCAGCTTCTCCATCTTCATGATGTTGATGAATTCTTCAAGTATCTTTCCCTCATCAATTAAGTTCCCATTGAACTTGGGAGGCATGTACTGAATAGGACCAGGGGCCTTGAATTCAACTCTTGCCATCTCAGCTACTGCAAACAGCTTTTGGTAGAGGTCCCTGTGGTTCTCAAACATAAACTGGACAAAGACTTCATCCACACTCTCTCCAAGCCACTTTCCAATGACATAAAAGTCATATACAAAACTTCTCTTGGCCTCCTCCCATGCATCATTCAGTGAGATTGGAACCCACTTATCATGGTGAGGGTACTGAGTGTCCCATCTTTGCAGCATTTGAGGTTTGAGTTTTCTGTAAGAAGCCCTTCTTCTTGGAGCTTTGAAGTTTGCCCTTCTTCCATCTCTTGCTTTGTTGGCCTCAACCAACTGATCCATTCTTTCCTTAGCTCTTAGAAGAGCTAGCTTCTCCTGTGTTTCTGGATCTTTCCCAAATCCTTCTTCAAACAACTTAGAAGGATCATCAGCAAGCTTGGGCACAACCACTTCAGGCTCTCTGTCCTGTACTTCCTATTCAACATTTTCTTCTTCAATGGCAGGCAGCTTGGCTGCTTTCTTCAATCTCTTTGATTGCCTCACTGGAGTTGATTCTTCAGATTGAAATTCTGAAGGCAAAGTCAGGCTGGTTGGGAATTCATTGAAGGCTTCCAATTCCTTCCTCTTTCTTTCAGATGACCTTGTCACCTTCCCCCTTACTTCAGCAACCTTTTCTTTGGGGTCAAGTCCAGCTGACTCACCACCAGGCCTTTGTTGCCTCCTTGCCTGACTCTCCATTGCAGACATCATGGACTCTTTAACAGCAATTTGAATCTGCTCTTCTTCAGTCAAATTCTCAATATTCATTGGGCCTTTGCCTTTCCCAATGTCTTCTACTGCCTCTTCCTCTATCTCAGGAACCTTCTCCTTTCCCTTGGATTCACCAATCACCAAGGTTCCCTTTGCCCTTGCTCTCTCTCTTTCCCCCTTTTTGGCATTATCAAAACACTAGGGCTTCAAGTCACTTATAGTGACAAAGAGATGTGAGTGAGCATAAGTGAGGGACTTCAACTCCTGCAGTAGGTAAACATTCTCATCATGAATGTTTTGCATTTTATCATCTGCCATGCTAAAAAAAGTGTGAACTGGCTTCATCTTTTGAGTAACAATTGCATCCAATGTGGCTTTCAGTGATTGATCAAGTTTGGCCTGAAGTTGTTCAGTGAGATTGGCCACAACTTGATCAGACACTTTGGCCATGAGTTCAATAGTGAACTTTTCAGCAGCCTCTTTCACCATTGCAGCTTTCAATTCTTCTGCCTTCTTCCTCTGAGCTGCTGTCCTTTGCCTTAGAGCATCCTTGATTGTCTTTCTCAAGGCTTTCACATTATGCTTGTACAAATCTTTGAGATCCTGCTGCTCTTTCTTCACAGATCTTGTGAATTTTACCATAGCATCCTTGGCCTTTGTCACTTCAGTTGAAACTGTTTGCAGTCCAGTTTCAACTCCACATATTCTTGCATCCAATGTGGGCAAAATTACCTCTTCTGAGCCAGTTAGTCTCATCTCCACAGAGGCTAAAGTCTTTCCTTGGCCATCAAGAGTATCAATAGTTGCTGCATGTGCCTTACCAACCTCCTTGACCAGTGTGTCCAACTTCTCTGACTCTTCTCCAATAATGGAAGCAGTCTGAGTAGCAATCTGAAAGTTAGCCTCAGTTGTGTTGGCTTGCTCAAAGTAAATCTGGTTCAGTGTGGACACATTTGCTGAGACTGCTTCAAGGTCAGTGTCAGCATCAACTGGTATATCTGTCAGGGAGGCATCTGCAAAAATTTGCTCAATTATGACAGCAACAAAATCTGCAAAACTAAGAGTGTTAGTAAAAACTCCCTCAACACCCTCATTCTTTTTATCTCCCATAGGGCCTGATACATCAGCACCCTCTCTCTCTTTTTCAACTAAATTCTTTTCTTCACTTTCAGTAGATAATCTCACATTCTCTGGAGAATCAGGCCTCCTTTCACCAAGGGATTCATCAAGTTCAGATTTGACTTGAAGAATAGCCTGACTCTCATATTAGGCTGCACCCAATATTTCTACTTCATCTCCCTCTATGATTGGTGCACTCAAGGAACCTATTATCACACAATCCTCACCATCATCTCCCTCTGATTTTTTATCACTAATTGCCTTTTCAACTCCATCTATTCCTAAACCTGACACCTCCATATCCTCAACAGGATCCACAGAGGGCAGTTGTTGGGAGATCACAGTGCTTGGGCATCCCAAGGCCACTGAGTCATCCTGAATGACTAAAGGCTGGTCAATGTCCAACTGATCTGACATTGATGAGGCTTTAGCCAAACTAGCTTCTCCCATGGAAGTCTCAACATTGTCAAGCTGTGCCTCAGGTTCAAAAGAACCATCCTTGGCCAATGCATCTTGGACTGAGTCACCACCTTTGGTCAACTCCTCTGAATGATCAGAGTCCTTTTCAGAATGATAGGTCAAGTAATGTACCTGAGCAGAGTTGAGGCCAGGAGGGTTGGGATTGGTGTTATCATCATCATCATCATTGTCATCATCAGATGGGCTATCAGGGTGCCTGAGTCCTTGTGCAATTCTTTCTTTCTCAGCTTGCACCTTCTCAGAGACAATTGTGCAAAACAGGGCCTCAGTGGTTAACACACTGGATTTCTTCACATTTGCAAAGTTTAAGAGCCTGTTCTCTTCAACTTGCCACCAGCTTGCTCCTTTGTCCTGAATAGCTTGAGGTATTTCCACCATAGTTCTATCCTTGATCTCAACAAGGGCTCTGAGATCATAGAACTGTTGCTGCAGCCTAGGATACTCCTTCAATCCAGGATATAACTCATCCACATTAGCCTTGGCAATTTGCCTTAGCATCCCCTCATAAGTGTATTCTTCACCACTTTCATCTTCAGAAGAGTTGGCTTGTGATTCAGGAGGGTTGGATTGGGATTTAGGTAGGTTTGGCTGGATTTCAGGTAGATTGGGTTCAGAAGGTTTGGGTTTAGTGGAGCTTAAAACAAGTTGGGATTCAGGTGCTTTTGAGAGCAGTGTGCCTGAAGAGGTAATTGGAATGGCTGGAATGGGTGGGAGAACAACTTGATCACCTTCTTGAAGAACAGTTTCAAGAAGTTTGGTATAGGAAAGAAGTCTTGGATCAAGTGGGGAAAAAGGTCTATCCTCAAGATTAACCAAATCTGCCAGCACATCAATACTTGATCTATCAGGGGCACCTTCAGGGGAGTAAACTTTCTTGGCAATGATTGGGGCATCCTCAGGAGTCTTGCACTCCTCTTCTTCATGCCTTGATGGGGATATTCTTTCTGATTGAATATCAGGAGAGTTGGCTTCAGGGCTGTTGGGCTTTGATTTGGATTTGGAGTTAGATCTGCTAGCTTGCCTGATCTCCTTGAAGAATTCTTTCTTCTTTTTCTCCTCTTCCATCAATCTTTGCTTCTCAGAAGTTTTAATTATTCTTTTCCTCCTTTCAGATCTTGTGGGCTGATCAAGATCTCTGAATTCTGTTACACTCTCAGGCTGTAAGGGGACAACCTCCCTGAATACTTCACCTTCTTCAGGAGGGTTGACTCCTTCATCAGCAACCTTCTCTATCTCCTCAGAAGTGGCTCCTCCACTTCTTGACTGACTTTCTGGTGAAGATTCATTCAGAATCTTCTTCATCTTCTTCATCTTTGGCTGAGCTTTTGGTGGCTGGGCTTTCCTCTTTCTTGGAGAGGCTCTTGTGACTGGAACAATTGCAACAGCTTTCTTGGAGGCAGCCTCCTGCTTTCTCTTCTCTGTCTTAGAAGACATTTTTCTAAACATCACCTTTTGTGCAGGAAAAGGCTTTGGCTTTGCTTGTAGATGAGTGTAATGAGCAAATCTTTCCAAGAGCAGGCTGGCTCTTGTGCAGAACTGGAGTCTTCCATCAACCACCACCTTGTGGTGTTTCACCTCCTTAAACTTGTATTTCTCATTCATCATCTTGTCCAAAATAAAACTTTTCCAGTCAAATTTGACTCTCTTTTCAGCAGAGTCAATCACAGCAGCCATTACCCTGAGCTTTGGCATGCTGATTTGTTCAACACTCCCAGAGTGACTTAACAAACTTTTCACCACACAATCAAATAAGTGCCTATAAACAGGTTTTAAAGTGTTTTTGTTCTGAGCACTAACAAGCTTTTTGGGTGTAAGCAGCCATGGAAAGTAGAACTCCTGATCACCTCCTTCCTTGTATGATTCAGGATTCTGGCCTTCTAAGGGTAGCCCAAAGCTAGCATTTAAATCCTCTGTAGTGAAGATGATTGTGTGTTGGCTTTCTTCTTCTTCATCTTCCTCAGCATATGTGAGCTTAGTGCACACATCACCCTTCTTGCCCTTCCATCTTAGATAGGCAAAGAATTCGGCCATAAATGGATTTAGGCATGAATCAGGCTTGGTGCCAAGAAACTTTTCCAGGCCTGCTTCTTTAAGCCAATGGAGTACTGGCTCAACCTCCTTGTCTAGGCTGTCAAAGGCAACCAGCTTTTCAAACCATAAGGAGTTTGGGTGGCTAAGGTAAGAAAAATCAATGTCCAAGGAGGAATCATTGAAATCTATAAGTTCTTCTCTTTTGATTTTGGGAGCCATGATAATTTTTGAGAGTAAGAAAGGTTTTGGAGAAAAGTTGCAGGTTGAGAGGTTTTGAAAATCCTAAGGGTTTTGAAAGTATGAGTGCGTGAGGAAGACAGTGAAAATTGGGGAGTTTATATATGAATGGAATTTATTAACCGTTGGTTAATAGAATATAACCGTGGGTATTTTTGAAAGATCAATTGGATATAGTGGGGTAGTGGGCTTTCAACGGTTTGATGGAGCCTTGAATGTAAATCAATGGTCTTGATGGTGGCTCAAGAATTCATGAAATCTTAATTAAGATTTTGCATTTAATGCTGATTTGCCATTTTGGAGGCAAAGATCTTCATAGTACACGCCATCCTAAAATTGGCCTACTCTAGGATCAAGAATTCTTTTAAATGTCTAATCAATGCCAAAAATAGCAAAAATTATCCAATTAATTCGGACAAACATCCTGAGGTGTGTTTTGACTTCCTTCTTGGTCAAAACTGCCTGATTAGCTTGCCTGAGTGGGTCCCAAAGTTGCTGACTGGGTCCCACTTGGACAAAGCTCCTGACCAACATTGCTGAACATCATAAGGACAACTTTGCTGAGTTTCCCTTTTTGGCTGACTGCTTGAGTGAGGTTGGTCAACTTTGCTGAAGTTTAATTTAATCAACTTCCCCCTTCTTATGAGCTTCCTTTCTTCATTCCTTCATCTTACCTGGATCAAGTAAGCCCAATTCAGCTGAAAGTTCCAAGAACCTTGCTTCAGCCAATGGTTTAGTCAAGATATCAACTTTTTGCTTATCAGTGTGGATTTTGACAAGCTTGATGTCTTTCTTTTCCACATGATCCCTTATGAAGTGATGCTTTATATCCACATGTTTGCATCTGGTGTGGAGCACTGGATTCTGTGAGATAGCAATTGCACTATTGTTGTCACAGAATATTGGCACTTCATTTGAGATTACTTTGTAATCTCTCAATTGTTGCCTGAGCCAAAGTATCTGAGCACAGCAACTTCCAGCTGCTACATACTCAGCTTCAGTTGTTGAAGTTGCAACTGTATTTTGCTTCTTGGAAAACCATGAGATAAGCTTGCTGCCCAAGAATTGACAAGTTCCAGAGGTGGATTTTCTGTCAATTCTACATCCTCCATAGTCTGCATCTGAATATCCAGTGAGCTCAATGTTGTCATCAGCTGGATACCATAATCCAAGATTCTCAGATCCCTTGAGATATCTTAGAATTCTCTTGGCAGCATCAAGGTGACTTTTCTTTGGATTTGCTTGGAATCTTGCACACACTCCAACTGCAAATGTGATATCAGGTCTACTGGCAGTGAGATATAGCAAGGATCCTATGATTCCCCTGTAATTAGTGGAGTTTGTTGGCTCTCCACTTTCATCAGGATCCATTTTCCAGTTAGTATTCATAGGAATTCTGACTGGCTTGCTTGTAGCACATCCAAATTTCTTGATCATGTCCCTTGTATACTTGGCCTGATTGATGAATATTCCCTTCTTTGATTGAGTGACTTGAAGTCCTAAGAAGAAATTCATCAATCCCATCATGGACATCTCAAATTTGCTTCGCATGAGTTTGGAGAACTTCTCACATAACTTCTCATTTGGAGATCCAAATATAATGTCATCCACATAGATTTGGACTAACAAAATATCATCTCCTTCACAGATTCTGAACAAGGTTCTGTCAACAGTGCCTTTGACAAAACCATGATCTAGGAGAAACTGTGATAAGGTGTCATACCAAGCTCTTGGAGCTTGCTTGAAGCCATAGAGAGCTTTCTTCAATCTGTACACCTTGTCTCCTTCTTCAAATCCTGGGGGCTGTTCAACATATACTTCTTCTTTGAGCACCCCATTGAGAAATGCACTCTTCACATCCATTTGATACACCTTGAATCTCATGTGAGCTGCATATGCTAGGAAGAGTCTGATTGCCTCAAGTCTGGCCACTGGAGCAAAAGTCTCATCATAATCAATCCCTTCAGATTGACAATATCCTTTGGCCACCAGTCTTGCTTTGTTTCTCACAATGATGTCATTTTCATTTTTCTTGTTTTTGAACACCCATTTAGTTCCAATGACATCTTGATGAGTTGGCCTGTCTACCAGCTCCCAAACTTCATTTCTGGTAAACTGATTCAGCTCTTCTTGCATGGCTATGATCCAGTTGGTGTCTTGTAGTGCTTCCTCAATGTCTTTAGGTTCCTGTTCTGAAAGAAAACAACAAAACAGAGCACTTTCTCCATGAAATCTTCTAGTTTTGATCCGTTCACTTGGATTACCAAGTATCAGGCTAGATGGGTGGTCTTGCAACCAAGTCCTTCTAGACCTGATCCTTTCAGGAGGATTGTCCTCATCTGAAGTTGGATCACTAGATTCATTAAATTCAGGAAAGTTAATTGAAGGATCAAGCTCAGGATCATATTCAGGGGTGTTGTCCTCATTGTCAGATAAGTTGACATTTTCATTGGTTCCCCCTTGAATAGTGGATCCATTAACTACCTCAGCATTTCCTGCTTCTTCATTGGTAGTTGTTACCTGGTTTTGAACTGGGATGGGGTCAGTCAGTTCAATTTCTCCTTCAGGTTGGTTGTCTACTGGTTGATTGCTATCAGGTAGGTTGTCCAGTTTTTGATTTTCATGAAGTTCAGGCTGGGCAACATCCACAAACACTGTTTCCTTGCTTTGAAGCCTTAATCTGGTTGTTCTTTGTGTTATCTCATCAATATTCAGGTTTCTATCCCTGAACTCATTAATAGATTCATCAAACACAACATGAGGTGTTTCTTCCACAATAAGAGTTTTGCAATTGTAAACTCTGTAAGCCTTGCTGATTTGTGAATATCCAACAAATATTCCTTCATCAGCTTTGCTATCAAAAGCTTTCAATTGCTCTTTCCCATTATTATGGATGAAACACTTACAACCAAATATGTGAAAATAAGCAACAGTGGGCAATCTACCTTTCCATATTTGATATGGGGTTTTACCTTGTCCTTTGGTGATTAAGGACCTGTTTTGAGTGTGACATGCAGTGCTAATGGCTTCAGCCCAGAA
Source organism: Galeopsis tetrahit (assembly GCA_963675135.1). Lineage (NCBI taxonomy): Eukaryota > Viridiplantae > Streptophyta > Magnoliopsida > Lamiales > Lamiaceae > Galeopsis > Galeopsis tetrahit. The sequence continues at coordinate 42,134,727 of OY776122.1, forward strand.
CCTTTTAGGCAATTTGGATTCAGCAATCAAAGTTCTAGCTGCCTCTTTCAAGGTTCTGTTTCTTCTTTCAGCAACTCCATTTTGTTGAGGAGTTCTTGCTGCTGAAGTTTCATGAGTGATGCCATTCTTGCTGCAGTACTCATTGATGTATGAGTTTATGAATTCTGTGCCTTTGTCAGATCTGATCTTGACAATACTTAGGCCCTTTTCATTGCTCAATCTCATCATTAATTCAGGTAACTTGACTTGGGTCTCCTTTTTGTTCAACAAGAATACTACACAAGTGTACCTGGAAAAATCATCAACAACAACTAATGCATATTTTCTTCCATTTAAACTTACTGGGATAATTGGACCAAATAAATCCATATGCAACATTTGAAGAACTCTCTCAGTTGAGATGACAGGTTTTCCTTTGAATGAGGCTTTGATCTGCTTTCCTTCCTGACATGGCTGGCATATGTGTTCTTTGGTGAACACTTGATTAGGCAGCCCTTTAACTAGAGAGTTTCTTGCAATCTTGTTGATGGTTTTGAAATTCAGATGATTCAATCTCTTGTGCCATAGCCAGCTCTGCTCATTTGTGCTTTTGGCAACAAGACAAATTGCTTCAGGGGTTTTGCTCCAATCTGCAAAATAGACATTTCCCTTTCTCACCCCTGTTAGTAGCACCTGTTGTGTTGATTTGTTTTTGATGGTACATTCATTTGGTGCAAATTCAACACAGTATCCTTTATCACAAATTTGACTTATAGACAACAAGTTATATTTTAGGCCTAGGACATATGAGACATTAATAATTTTAACACTACCAATGTTTAATGTACCATAGCCTCTTGTGATCCCTTGAGAGCTGTCTCCAAAGGTTACTGAAGGACCATCTTTTTCTATGAAGTCTGAGAGAAGCTCCTTGTTTCCAGTCATGTGCCTTGAACATCCACTGTCCAGGTACCATGCTGTTTTCTTGTTGATGCTTCTCTTCTTTTTGGGGTCCTTGCAGCCCTACAAAGTCAAAATTTAGGTACCCTTTGAGTGTTGGGTCCTAGAGGGTTAGCTGTACCTTTTGGAATCCAAATCTGCCTGATTACTCTGATTGACTCAAAGTGACTGACTTGGTTTCCATTTACATCTACATACACAGTTTGACCCTTAAATGCCTTGGGTGCCTTCTGTGTATAAGTGTTGGTCTTGTAAGGTTCAGGAGGGTTGGTGAATTTCCTTGGGACATTTCTCCTGAAGTTACTAGACTTAGGTGCAGCTTGGAAAGACCTTTGTGGATAGGGGTTTGGATGGCCTTTTCTTTTTGTCAAGAAGGGTTCAGGCTTCCTGAATGTTTTATACCTATCAGAGGGGATTGGCCTTAATCCATTCAGTTGAGGTTGCCTCTTTTGAGTTGGCCTTTTCTGGACAGATTTTGGACAACTTCTCTCATAAGGATTCAGATAGGTTGGCCTTCCATTGGTTCTACCTTTCTGACCCTCATTTCTCCTATAAACAATGTCTTTAACCTTTTCCTTAGGTATGGGTTTAGGGACATTGTTCACTTGAGTTGGTATAAAAATTCCTTTTCCCTTATCCTTGATCAGTGGTTGATTTACTTCCATTATATTTTGTTGTGCCACTGATCTTACAAAAGTCATCTTAGAATTGCTTGAGGAAGCAATACTAAGACCAGGTGAAGGTTCAAATGGACTATAGCCTAATCCATCCTTTTGAGCAAATTGTCTTTGAAACCCTTGAATTTCCTCTATTGCCTTAGCAGATTTGTTCAAGGCAGACATTTTCATTTTTAAGCTCCCCTCACTTAATTTCAGAGTATCAAATTCACTTGAGAGATTGTTAAATTTGGCTTGAAGAGTTCTAAGTTCAAAATCCTTTTTCTTTAGAGTCAGAGTTTGTTCATCAGTCAGCTTTTGTTGTTCAGAGATTCTGAGAGACATTTCTCCATGTTCTTTCATAATCTGCTGATACAACTCAGATGTTTTAATGTCAACCTCAGATTCAGTAAGATTGGGCATTTTAATTTTAGATCTCAACTGTTCATTTTCTCTCAGTGTTATATTGCATACTTCTTGCATTCTAGTGAAATCTTCTAACAATTTTTCAAAGTCAAGTTGGATTTCACTAGATTCATGTGTGTTAATTGAAATATTGGAAGATGAACATACCTCTTCATTTTCAAATGCCATTTGGCAGTCATCTTCACTGTCACTGTGGGAAAACAGTCTATCATCAGAAGAGTAGACACTTTCTTCACTTGCTGATTCTCCAGCTACCATGGCCTTCCTGTTGTTCATCCTCTTGTCTCTCTTGTTTTGCCTTTCTTTTCTTTCTTTGGCACTTAGGTCAGGACAATCATACTGAAAGTGACCCTTTTTCTGGCAATTGTAACACACATCTTCATCATCATTTTTCTTGCTTGAGGACTCCTTCCTTCTTGATGATGATGGTTCACCTTTGCTGTATTTCTTCTTATCAGCATATCTGTCTTCTTTCTTTTCATCAGAGACTTTGTCCTCTGATTTGTTATCAGGAGAACTGAATCTCCTTCTGGTTCTGTTATCTTGGTAGAACTTCTTGTATCTACCAAATCTGGAATTCAGCTTCTCAAATCTTCTAGCCATGAGTGCCAGTTCCTCCTTCATTTCTGATTTTGACACAGATTGAGAAGATCTTTGAGTATTTTTCTTCTCTGATTCAGTAGCTTTGAAGGCAACACCTTTGCCTGAGGAGGATGGCTCATCATGCACTTTCTTTCTGTTGAGATCAAACTCATATGCTTTGAGTTCAGAGAATACTTGCTGCATTGGCATGTTGTCAAGATTGCTGGTATTTTGCATCATGACAGAATATATATCCCATTTTGATGTGAGACTTCTCAGAATCTTCAAGGCAACTTCTCTTTTGGCATAGAACTTGCCCAAGGAGTTCATCTCATTCATGATGTCAGTGAATCTGCCATCAAGATGGTCAATAGTTTCATTTGGCTCCATAGTGAATTGCTCATATTTTTGGATAGCCACTTGAAGCTTGTTTTCCTTTATCTTTTGAGTACCTTCACACATAAGTGCAAGGGTATCCCAGATCTCCTTTGCTGTGGTGCAGTGATACACTCTTCCCATCACTGCATCTGGAATGGTCTGGTACAAGGTGTTCATGGCAATGTAGTTCAGGTTGTGCCTTTTTCTCTCTTCTACTGTCAGCTCATCCTCATCCTTTGGTAACAGCTCCCTTGGATCTGCTTTTTGAGCATCAGTAACCTTGGGATTGAGCTTGGTGAAGGTGAAAGGTCCTCTTGTGATGACTTTGAGCATTTCATCATGCTGGCAGGCAAGATGTGCTCTCATCCTGATTTTCCAGAAATCATAATTCTCAATTGAGAACATTGGCAGTTTGTGATGAGAAATATGATTGACTTGGTTTGGACCCATGTTGTTGGTGGTGTTGGCAGCATCTCCTGGAACTGCATTGTTAGCCATTCTTATACAGATAGACAAAGGAAAATATAAGTAGATTTTTCAGAAATTTGGATCAGTTCAGTGACCACAGAAAGTGAGATTTTGAAAATCAATGATTCTCAGAAGCAGTGGTCTTTGAACCCCTACTCTGATACCACTTGTTGGTCCTTGGTGGAGTATAACACAAGTGTATGGGGGGGGGAATGCACTTGTGTATGCAAATTCTTTTTCTTTATGACAAACTGGTCTATCAGGCAAGTTGTCTCACAACTGGCCTGAGTGTGAACTTTGATAGATACTTGTCCTACTGATTACTATTGAGTGATCAGTTGGCTAAATATCTAAAAGAGTTGCTAAGTGAGGAATGTGGTTGGCCTTTGACTTAAAGAAATACTCCAAGTTAATTTCTGAAAAGATGCAGGTTATCAGGGACTTTGTCCAAAACAAATTTTCTTACTTACTGAGTTATGTTTCTTTAAAATATGTTTGAATGTAAGTGAAATTAAGAATGCAGTAAGTAAATGGCACACAAGTTTATAGTGGTTCAGAGACTCAAGCTCCTACATCCACTTTCCCTGATTGAACAGGATAATTCCTTCTCAATGGAATTAGCTTGTTTTATAGTGCCAAGGTGCACTGATCAACAACACTCTCTTAGTGTTTTGATCCCTAGGATAACTTGAGTCCTAGTGCTCAATCTCTCTGAGTTAAGACTGTGTTTCACACTAACAGTCCTTAACTCCTCACTTCTACAACAAACTCTCTCTACACTTAATGAGATAAGGCTTAGGATATCTCAATGCTAAGCTTTGGATGTTTACAAAGATTGGCTTAGCTAAAGAGAAGTGATTCAGGAAACTTGGGATTCTTAGAGAACAGCTTGGTTTCCTTTGAAAGCTTGATGATAGTTTGATAGCTTGTAGTTGGATTGTGAATCCCTTTGATCACTTCTGTATTTATAGGCAAATTTGAACAACTAACCGTTGGAGGGATAGCAATTCAAATATGTCTATTTGCAGCACCATTGAAACAGCTAAGAAGCTTGGCATCCTTTTATCCACTGTGTAAAATGGCTCTTCAATGGTTGCTTGAATGAATGTGTTGACTTCTGACAAATGCGGCTGAGAAGACTTGTGTCAGTTTCCAATTTTGCACATTGTCCTAGGTTGATTTGTGGCAAACTCTATACACAACCAACGGTCAGATGGGACAAGCTCCCTGAACATTCCTGCTGCAGTTTAGAATGTTCCAACATTCATTCAATGCTTCACTCTTTAATGCTCTAAGTCTTCAATGCTTGTTTCAGGCATGATTGGCAATAAATGCTTCATTGAATGTGTCTTTTGCATTCAATGCTTTTGATCATTTGTACTTCAACTGTCTTGATCTTTTGCATTTATGAACATAGCTTTGTTGTTCTTGATCTCTTCAGCACAGTTGTCCATTTGATCAGCTTGTCTTGAATGGATTAGCAACTTTGTCCTATAGACCTATCAAGCTGCCTAACATTCCAGCTTTGGACAACTATCCTGATCACTAAAATCTCATAACATTTCTGAGATTTTTACTTAAGCATTCTACATACTAAAGTGCACTGAGACAGTTTGCCTGAACTTGACTTGAGCATATCTCAACTAATCTGATCATCATCAATCAGGGGTTTTGGTATCTAATTCAAAATCATTTTATTCCCAACAGTAGAGGAGAATTGATTCGATTCCATAGCGGATCTGAATTTTGATCGAGATCGAAGAACTCACTATGATGTCTCAATTCACTTGGTAGTGAATAATTTGGAATATGCACCTTAATCAATTGATATGTCAGTATCGACAGCGTTTAAGGAAAGTAAACCAAATTACCTTAGTGTATTATCAGCAATTCTTCATCCGATGCCTTGTAGGGAGTCTGTTTTGTTTCCGCTTCTACCGAAAGGGGCAAAATTTTGTGATGCAAAAGCTTGCAAAGACTTCGTCGTAATTTCCGATGCTTGTGACTATGTCATTTGTAGATGTTGTTAACTCTTTAATGCTTTAACATTATCAACAACATCTTAATTTAACCTTCCGTGATTTATTCCAAGTCTTTCTAAAATGTTACATTTAAATGTTGGACTAAATGCTCTCACATTCATGGACGATTCTAGAAGCTTCTACAAGAGTCTGGAACCTGGAAGATTCCAGAATGTTGGAGGACGTGCTAGAAGAGCATCTTAGAACGACCTGGAAGATGGAAGAAGGATCTAGAGAGATCATGGGAGTGGAGATCCTAAAAAATAGGATCTCATATGGAAGGCTCTAGAACTCGGCTGTTTTCTCTATAAATACAAAAGGAGGCTTTCATTCTCAAGCATGCACTATTCGAGTAACACCTATCTTGAGCGTTCATCCCTGTTAGGAGTTATGGTCAGTAGTTGTATCTTTTAATGTACACCGAGGGATACCATGTTGGTCCCAAAACGAGTATAGTGACAGTCTAGGGGGGTGAATAGATTGTCTAGATGTTTAAAAACTTTTTCGTGATTTAAGATCAGATGAGACGATCAGATGAGTTATATACTCAATCGTCTGAATGCAAATAAGATGTTCTGATCTGTAGAGTGCGGAAGTGTATTATAGCAGATTAAGATAACAACCTTACTGATTGCTGAATTTAGCTGGTCAGTTTGAGAGCTATCTCAAAAGCTATAGGTGCGGAAATGTGTAGGCCCTACGTGTTTAGACTCGTGGGTATTTTATGAAAACCTCTTTAAAGAATGACTTTAACAACAATGCAAGCTTATCAGTTGATTTGAAATCTGCTGATTACGAAAACAAACACTTAGTGGAGTTTGACTCTTTGATAAATTTGTGTGTTTTAACAAATATGATCATTAAGATTATGAATGTTGAATAGTAAAGTAAGCAATAAAAACAAATGTATTTATAGTGGTTCGGATCTAAATATCCTACGTCCACTCTCTCTAATCAGATAGAGAAAATCACTATCTTGCTTCTTTATAGTCCCAAGAGAAGACTTTCGATCAAGAACCTCAAGTACAATCTGAGGCTACGGATCTACTTTTTGATAAGGTAACAAGTAACCTTTACAGGGGTTTATACAAAATAGAGATATGTGTATAACCAACTGGTTCTAAGCACTAAAGATTGGATTCTTTATGCAGGCTTAGGATCGGAAACTTAGAGCACTAAGGTTAGAAAACTTTGCAGTCTCTAAAGAACTTGACACTTAGGTATTTCTCGAAAGTGGTTGTTCATGATATCAACTGTATGCGTAGAGAGAGAGAGAGTTCTTGCTTGTATGGTTTCCGGTACCTTGTTCCAAAGAACAAGTGTTGTATTTATAGAGAGATTTGGGCTCCAGAAACTAGCCGTTGGTGAGAACTAGTCGTTGCACCAAATCTTCTAAGTATGGTCGATATCTTCATGGGAATGTTGTTTGCAGATATTCTGGTACGACATTGCCTCAAGAGGTAATGTGCATTAAATGCTCCGTACTTCATCTGGCAGATCTCTGTACGACCTAATACTCAGTCAACTTCGTAGCTTCGTGTTGGCTTCTCATTAGTCCACATCGGCTTGGTAGTTGAACAAATGTCTTATCTTCTACTTGAGCAATTTAGATTTTAGTCCGACATTCTCTTTGTCTTCTGTTATTGTAGCCTTCATTTTCTTGACTTAGTTAATCATAAATGAACTAACACTTGTAAAGGTGTTTCATTCATAAATGTTAACTGTCTTCAGATGAGTCTTGACTTGAATGTTCATTGAGGCTTCTTTAGACAAGATCAGACGAGCTCATATCTGCTGAAATGTCTTCTAAAACTTGAATGTAGATTATCATATAGATCTTCCAGTCTATAAGGTATACAACAACCTTTAGATCTGATTTCACTAATGAGCTCTTGATATCTTCTAGTCTTTAGTCTTCTTCTCTTTAAGTCTTGAGTAGAGTGCGCATAATCATACATATGAGTAATCAACTGATATCTATACAGCTGATTCCTCAGACTAGACTTTAAAAAATTTCAATACTTCTAAGCTTTATAACATAGCTTAGGAGACTTAGTTCTAGATTACAAATTATCTATCTAACCTGTACTCTACTGATCTGGTTTTGGCCATCAAAACTTAAACTACACATTGCAAGCAGATTTAGGGGCTGGATGAATATCCCAACATACCACACCTTCCCGTGTATTTAGTTCTAGTCTTGTATCGAGTGAGAGTGAATCATAGATCAGATTAGTTTATTAGATAGTGATCAAACACTTAAGTCTATTTACAAATTCAGGCACCTGCCTCGATTGTAGTTTCGGTTTGTGGAATGTTGAAGTAATTGTTGAGACATTTCACACGACATTTTTGTAACTTACAAGCTAAGTCGTTTTCGCCGTAAGGCATAACATAGGTTTTGTTATTAATAAAATCTATGTTAAAATTATTCCATTGTGTTCTTATTGTTTTAGTGTTTTAGTCTTCCGCTGTGTGATCTATATTCTTATATTCTGTTAGAGTCAGTGTTGCACTATTTGTCTCAACATTCTGTGCAACATTTCTATCTTTACTTAAACACTAGATACCACGCACACTTTCATCATTGTTATGCTATCAACTAGACAGTGGGTAAGAGAATTATATCCTTCTAATGAATTCCTTGGTAATGAGTATTGGCCTCCTCCTATGATTTCACCGTATATTTTCCATGGTTTTACCTGTCTGGTTTTGATCTATCAAGATGTCTTTGTATTGTTATTTTGGATAAGGATGAGAAAATGAAGTATATGAAGGCGGTGGCCAAGATTTTGATTGATTGGTTTCTATTTCCTTGCATTTTAGAGTCTTTAATTGTAAGTTTAATTGTTGATAATGAGCAAAGTACAGAAGTTTGGGATTTGAAAATTTGGAGGAGGTATTGGCTTGTTTTGGTGACTATTAGTGTCATATTGGTTACAAAATGGTTGCTGAATTTTGTTACTTTGTTGATTGAGTTAAACTATCTGCTAAAGAAGGTGTGATATTTTGTATTTGTTATAAAGAGGAGTGTTTGTATTTGGTTGACTTTGGTGTTACTCACTTGGTTTGTGATATTCCAAAAAGAGGGAAAACGAGCTCGTACAACCATACGAGTTATGGTCATTATATCTTGGAGTATTTTTTTCATTGTTGATTGGTTCTTCTTGTGCTGCTAGTCAATTCAGGGCTGCAAAGAAGGGAAAAAATGCAAGAAAATCGAGAAATAAATTAATCATATCAACAAACTTCATCAGATGAAGCAATAAAAGTTTGGTGGTCGAAATGGTTTTTCAGTTCTCAATGGAATGGAGTTTGAGATTTTTATTAGTAATCATTTCTATGTGTCTCGCAACATACTTTCTACTTTAAGATCTCAGATTTCTGCCTCTCCAGGATTTGTAGAGCCTTTTACGTCTATGCCTCTAGACACTAATCAAGCTTTGTACACCATCTTTAAAGACTACATGTTTGATACTTCCATTATTTTGCTACACAATTATCAGCCACCCTCAAGAGTATCTTGTGTGAATTTTGTGGACATGCATTGCAATCTGTCGGGCTATACAATCCTTTAGCCGAGAAGTTTATGCATAAGACAAGAAGGTGGAGGAAAATCAAGGATATGTTGATGACGGAGAGTTATGGTGATTGGCGGAACTTGAAGCGAACACATAGCAGATCAAAGCACCATGGTAAGGGTGTCTCTGAGGTTATTATGAATGTCAATTATATCATTTGTTTTTCTTTTGTCGAAAATGATCCAATAGATCAGACTAGTCTTGATAAGTTCATGTTTCAGCAACTTGATATGCGATTTGACACTGATACAAGGATTACACTGGAATTTATCACGTTCAGAGCAGATGGTGAGCGTGAATGCATATTCTTCCGTCACTCGGGTACTGATATGTGTCTACAAGAGTCAGAACTTGATCTAAATTTTGTTAAGAATGTAGCCATTTTCCCTTGGGTCCAATTAGTTTGATTGAAGAACCATGTAAATCAACCCAATTGCTGCTATGCGAATTGCCAAGAAATCTAATAGCTTGCTCTCTTATAACCCAAATTTAAGATTGTCCATATGACTTTCGGAAGATGCTGCTCAGAAGGGCATAATGGTAGATATTATCAAGATAAGTGAAGATGAGATTTCGTTCTTGACTAAAGGATTGAATCCCTATGATGATTTTGTGGTGTTAAAAAAGTTTTTTCATCCTAAACTATGGCATGTGCTTGTTAGTGAAGGAAAGGAGGGTTACAAATATTACACAAATAAAATCAAGGGAAGAGTTTCTACTTTTAAAGTGAAACTTGTTGATACAAATGGTGTTGGTGATGCATTTACAGGTGCAATACCTTATCATTTGGTCACATATTTGAACCTTTTAGAGGAGGAGAAGCAGTTTAGAAAGGCTTTATTGTTGGCGAATGTAGGTGTGGTCCTTACTGTAACTCAAGTATCACCTTATCTCAAGGCAACCCTGCTGCATTTATATCCTAGATCATTGGGGACAAGGATCTAAAAAACGGGGGAGTATTGCCATGAGCATAGATTCAGGAAATTGACATATCTAAGTTTGGCTAATTATCTTGTAGCCCATTTAATTAATTATTTCCTATTGGGCTTTATGTTTGTAGCCCATTGCATTTTAATTATGTAATTTCTTCTAGGTTTAAATATGTGTGAAATAACTGAGAATACAAGCAGAAAATATCTCTAATATCTCTTCTTCCTTAGCTTCTCTCTACTTCGCCCTTCTCTATTCTTTTTGTTGCATTAATCTTAAATATTCATCCGTTCATATTTAATTACTTCTCACAAATTATATGGATTTCAAGAGTAGTGATGGGTTCACTACAACGAACTAGTTGTTGGATGAACTAGTTGTTGCACCAAATTTTCTATTTTTGGTTCGTGATCTTTGTTGATTGGATTGATCCTTCAATTTTGGTACTAATATTCCTTAAAAAATGGAATGTGCATTTAATTGCATTAAATGCATGATGTACGATCATTGTAGCCCCGATCCTGGTCAACTTTATAGTAGTGTCGACATCTTCTCATTAGTTTACGACAACTAATTGGTTAAGACATTAGTCTTGTCTATCACATGAGGCTGTCAAATGTGAAATCCGACATTCTCTTTGTCTTCTGAGCTTGATACCCTTTCTTGTTTGGCATATACTGTTATCTGATGCATAGATGGACAATTATTCTGAAACTTTAGTGTAGACAAGATGATTCTAAGACTTGAAGTCCATATTAGCTGGCATAAGCTATCGGCTGATTGCATGGTGTTACTTTTAGTTGACCGAGGCATACATGGCCTTGTCATCTGATTTCACTAATGAACTTCTCTTCAAGGTCTTTTACTCTTCTCATCTTGAGCGAATGCGTGTTAAATCAGATGTGGTATCAGATGATATATATACAACTAATTCCACGCAACAAAGACTTAAACTTATAAGCTATCTATACAAATCAGCTTATACGACCTAACAAATTATAAATTATTCTAACACTGATTATATATTATTTTGACCATAAAAACTAAGACAAAATACATTCAATACTAAGTTGTGGGTATCCTAACAAATTATATTCCATCAGTTTCCAGAAATAACCTACAAGGTCATATCCCAACAAATTTTCAAAATAAAGAACAGTAAGTTACAATAATAACTTTTTATTTGATTTTATAAGATTTTTTTTTTGGAATACTTTAATTTTTAAGTATATCAATTGTATCTTCATAAGAGAAAAGAAAATCTATGAAAAATTGTTGACTTATTCATAGATTCATAGTTTTTAAATATTATTGCTTATATTTTATTTTTTATTATAGATGTATAACTAATAATTTTAATTTATGTTCTTTGTATATTCAAACAAAAGTCAGGGAAAACTCGGTTAAAAATTCGAGTCGATTAAATCGCATCAAAAATGGAATTGATGCAATTTTAGGTAATTTAATATTAGATATGTATTGTATTTGAAGGTTTATGGTTTAAATTGATTTTTAGAATATTGAATGAGTTTATTATACATAATGATTGAGATATTCAGTGAAGAATATCATAACTTGAATATGATTACTTTGTTGTTATGTATTTATTGAGTATTTATGTAATCATAGTTTATAATACATTGCTAAATTTAATTTATATTAGTTAGAAATTGACAAGATGGGTGATTGATTCTTATAGTAGATTGTTTCTAGAAAAAATTTATATGACAATTATGATTATAAAATGCATATGAGTTTTTCTAGATAAAATAAATAAATATAAATGATCATAAGTGAGTGTACCTTGACTGAAGGCGTTCATAACTTGATATCAGTGGTGAAGACACATTTATAGAATTTGTTTGTATAAGAGATAAACAATAATCTCAAATTTATAGAATTTCACTTGTATTTCATAAGGAAAAAAAAATGCAATAGTAATGAAATTTACTTTATCCATAAAGTTAATGACATGTGCAATAAATAGTGCAAGATTAATCGCATTTATATTATGTAATCAGATCGTCATAATTAATACTCCGTATTATGAAATAATTAATTTTATGAGAAATTGTACAGAATAATGGATAAAATAATAACATTCTCCTAAAATAATGTTCTACACCAATCAATAAACGGTTAAATAAGGCATTCAAATAAAAAATTTAATTCAAACAAAAAACTAATCATCAAATCAATAAACAATTAAATAAAACATTCAAATAAAAAACATAATCCAAACAAAAAACTAATTAGTTTAATATCACCCTATTAAAAATCAGTAAAACATTCAAATAACAAATATAATCCAACCAAAAAATAACAAACATAATCCAACCAAAAAACTTCTAAGTTCTTGGATAAAAAAACATTAACAAAAATTCAATAAAATTGTTTCACACTACTCTTTAAAATATCAACCAAAATTTATTCCTTTCCTTCATTGTTTGCCTTAAACTTCTTCTTAGTAGATGACATCTGAAATTCCTTATCATCCCTCTCACATAGAATAGACCCATCTTCATCTAACTTTCTCTTATCTTGCTGAGTTATTTCTACACAATCGACATCTTCGTTGTCAAATATTGACGAAGAAGTATTCCACTGAAATAAGATGTAATTAAATAAAATTAACATACAATATTAAAAAACGATGAGATCATTTGAATTATTTTTTTGTATTCCGACAAATGTTCATAATATCTCTCCCATAGTGTTAACATCATCCTTGTTCGACTATATAATTTTTTTTTTAATATTTAAAAGACCAACTTAAATTATAAAGTTAAATTTAACACAAACATAAATATTAAAATAGATAAAAGATACAATTACCCTTCTTCCTCAACTTCAATGTTAACCTTCTGAACATCTCTTCCGTCGACAACAACGGTTTCAATACCGTGTATACATACAACAAAAACAATGATATCTTAAAAAAATAGAGTATAAATTATAAACGTATTTTGTATAATGTAAGTATTATAAAACATAAATTTACAAAAATAAATAATGTAAAAAAACAAAGATTTTTATTTATTTTACCTACATATATTTTGCTTCATCCTGATGGAACAATTTGATTTCTTCAAAACTCTTGAAAGAGTAAGGAGAGTTTATTAACAATATAAGACAATCCCTAAGACCTATAAACAAAATGAGACAAAAAAGTTTAGTAAAACAATTAAGACCAAAAGAGGTCATAAAATCTCAATTGTACCCTTTCTTTATTAAATCAACAATTAAATCTAATAATATACTCTATCATAATTAATTTCACGTCATTTCTCATTTCTCACAAAACCCTAATGGCCGCCTCCCTTATTTTGAATCTGGGTGAGTCTCGGAGAACCGAGACGACGGACTGCATGTGAGTGGCGGAGATGGATGAGGGTGGTCGCGTCGACGCAGGAACAGCGGCGAAAGAAGAGTTTTCGGCCACTTTCCTTCATCTCCGATCATCCCGCGCCGCCGTCACGCCTACCACTCTCTTTCTCACCTCTTCCCTACACTCCTCCGCTACCCTTCTCCGCTTCTACATTTTGTGCAACGCCCGTTTCCGAAAAATAAGAGTTGTTTTCAATCACAGGGACTTGGTCTTCGATCAAACCAACTCCACTCTTCTTTTCCATCGCTATATCTCTATATGTTCGTACTTTGTTCAATAATACTACCAGGTTTTTCAGCAGCAGAGGGAATATGTGCATCAGTTTTACAATGATTCGAGCTCTATGATGAGAATTGATGGAGAAATCTGCGATTCTGCTTCCGATATGATGGTAATGTTACTTTAGCTCATTTTAAATTGTAATCTGTGCAGAAAGACATTGACTTTGTTTAATTTGCCAAAATTTCTTAGTTTTTAACTTTCTGTAACTAGAAAACTCTAAGTAACATCTTAGCGGCTATGCATCTTTTTGGAAGTGAATCACGATCCAGATCTCGTTAATGGGTTGGAGGGATTTTTATTTAGTTACAGAACAGAGATTTGTATTGTCTGCCTGCTAGACTTTTTTGTGGTTCATGATGATAATTTAACTACTCAAATAAAGTTTCTAATTTGTTAATGCTGATGAGATTTTTATTTTCACTGCAGAAAATTCACGATCTACTCATGTCACTGAATTTCACAGGAATTGAGATCAAGACAATAAAATCTCTGGAATCATGGAACAGAGGTGTCCTTGTAGTTGTTTCTGGCTCTGTGTTTACGATTAGGGTTTTGGTGAGTTTGTGACTTCTTTCATGGGTAGATTTGCTGCAGTTTGCATCCATCTTCACATAAAATTTGTTTCATTTGTCTGTTAAGTGATGAAGCTTTTAAGCTTTAAGCCATTAGTCTTTTGATATTGAAAGTAATTCTAGTGTTTAAGTTGACTTGTATTCATATTCATCTTCAAGGGGTCATAATAATTTGCATTTATACAGATTCCTTAATTATTTTATAATGAGGATATAATTCTTACTGATGATGCTGATTTTTTTGCAGTGGAAGCTTCACATTGTTGGTCCCAAGTTGAGTGTAAGATTGATTAAGCTAAGAAAAGTCTAGAGGGGAGTGGTGAATAGACTTTTCAAAATCTTTCAAAATATTAGAGTTTTTATGTGGAAATGTGTTCTGAACAGTACTGTTCTTACTGAGTTAGATCAGTACTTTCCAATTTTCATATTTATACTCAACTTTTATTTAGATCTTTTATATTTTAAACCTTAATGTTCTTAGTTAAACAATTCAAACAAATATCAAACAGAAAGTAAAGAACACAAGATTTATAGTGGTTCGACAAATGTCTACATCCACTCTCACAATCCCAGTTGTGATGTTTTATTAAATCTTCCTTGAGTTTCTTGTGGCTTAGAGTCCCAAGATTAAGACCGTGATCTTATCGATTACACTTCCAAGTGTATCTTCGATCGACTAGTAATTCTACAAGTAACTAGCACACTTGTTTACACAATACAAACTTTAAAATGAAAAGTAAACTTCTCTGTGTTAGCCTTGGATTCTTCTCTTCAAATATGTGGCTTCTTCTCAGTTTGATCTTCTTAACTCTGTGAGTCTTGAATGCTTCGAATACTTTGATTGCTCTTTGATTGCTCTTAGATCACTAGTCTTTCAGTAGTCTTAGCAGTAGAAGATCACACAGTATTTATAGACTTTAGTATGACAGTTAGTAGTTTGTGAACTAACTCTCAACTAACTCTAAAACTGTTTTTGTTGTAACTTCCTTCAACTTTATCCAAGTCAGCATATCTTCAATATATCTTCAGTTACGCCTTAAATAAGTTTTCCAAATTTATTCTTCAAACTTACCAACTCAGCACAGTAACTTACAGCTCTGACTATTACTGCTCTGAGCCAGTCAACACAGTTCTCCAAAACTGTTCTAACAACTTCAGAATGCTTCTCTTGAACTTCTGAGCTTCTCTTCAACTCTTTAAAGTCTTCTTATTCTGAAGTAGTCTTCTGAGTCTTCATTAGTCTTCTGATCTTCTTCTAATCTATTCATAATCTACTGTTCTGAACTTACAATGCTGAATACAATAGAATACAACTTTTCAAATATATAAAACCTATCTATACATCAACTGAACTACACACAGATGAGTACATCTAAGTCCTATACTATAAGTTGTCTATACAATACAAACATCAGCTTAGTTCCTAACAGTTCTTATATCAGATCAGTAAACACACTAAGATCAGTAAACATATATAAGATCAGTAACTCAGTTTATAAGTTTTCTTAAGATGACTTAGTTAAGATGACTTCCAACCACATATATCATTAACTTTAAGTTGCTTTTGGCCATCAAAACATACAATCACCAACTAGAACATTGTTTCAAGGATTCATATCCCAACAATTTCCCCCTTTTTGATGAAGCCAAAACAACTTAAATGTTAATAAATCAGTAGTTAAGTATGTTGTCAATCATAACAGTTCATCATTTCAAAATTCATATTCATATTCATGATCAGATTAGATAATTCACATTTTACACAAAATCATGAAACATGAAATTTAGAAATAAAGATTAAGGTTAGAAAATGTTATCTTGTGAGCTTAGTCCTTCATCTTCATTCTTCAGATTTTGAATGCCAAGTAGATTCTTGTTTTGATATCCATCATATGTTGATGATCAGTGATACCTTCATCTTGAATGATCTTCGCATTGATGTTACCAATATCTTTGTAATCAGGTTCTCCATTCTCAAGTCCTGGATGCTCCTAGATTGGTTCTTCAGGACACAAGATTTTAATGTTAGCAGCAGCAGCAGTAATTAAGATATCTTCCCAGAAATCTCCTACTATGATCATCATGAACTCTTCCAAATCATCAAATTCTGCTTCCTTGTTCAGATGATCACCAAACTTCTTCACAATGAAGTTTGCAATCTGCCACCTTTTCTTCAGACTATTCCAGAATTCCATACTTTCTGGTAGAACTATGAACTCAACAAAGTCTTCATTCTTGAAATTCTTATTTACTTTCTTTCCTGCAGCTTTATTCTGAGCTTTCATCTTTCTTTTTAAAGCAGCAACACGATTTTCAAATCTCTTACTCAATGTTTCAACATCTTTTAGCTTTTTCTTCTTCAACTCAACTTCAGCTCTTTTCTTCTGCATTAATTCCAGCTTCTTCTGAGCTTTATCCAATTCTTCTTCAGTTGGTTGATCACTTGAAACAACATGTTTCAATTTGCTTCTTGATCTGGTAACTCTACCAGTTTCTTCAGCTTCTTGCTCTTCTTCATCACTTAAGATCAACTTCCTTTTCTTCTGTCCAGAACTTTCAGCAACATCAGTTCTAGTAGAAGGCTTTACAACAACTTCTTGAGCTTCCTGAGTTTGTTGTTTCCTAAGTTTGATCTTTCTTCAGACTAGCAATCTCTTCTTTCAATTCATCTTGACTAACAACTAACTGAGCCTGTTGTTGTTGAGTTTGCTCCATTACTCTTTTTATCTTATCTTCCCCCTTTTTGGCTTCATCATGCCATTCCTTCAAGGGTGTCATGTGTTGTTCCAACTTTTCATGCAACACTTGAGATAATTTCTTTTCTTGAAGTCGATGGAGATCATAAATCTTAGACATTGTATGCTCCATAACTCTGTTATAAGAATTTTCAGAAGTAATCTTATTCAATCTTTCAGTGGCTTCTTGAAAAAATTTCACAGCAGCATCCAATTTGACTTGAAGCTCTTCATTCTGCTTCATCAGAAAGTCAAATCTAGAATCATCTAGAACAGATTCTTGAGGAACTGTTCTGACAGTTTCCTGCACAGCTTCTGGGACACCAATTTCCTCAGGTTCCTTTGGTGTGCTCTGAATTTCATCAGCACAAACATTCTGCTCTTGCTCAATGACCTCAGTAGATCCAAGAATTTCAGTGGTTTCAATCACTTTAGTAGCATCATCAACTGCTTCCTCTTCTTGATCTAGAGTACTAAATTTTTCTATTGGCACATCCAAATTTTCAGTTGCTTCACTGGATTGAATTGCAATCTCAGTTGCATCATCAGAAATGTCCATAGGATCATCAGCATCACCTTCAGCTTGGTTAACAGGTTCCACATGATAAGAAAATCCAGTTATCCTTTCAACAAGCTTTACTACAGATTCTGGAGTTAACAATTCTGTAAATGAATCTACACCAGCAGCATCTTTCTGCTCTTGTTCCCAATCATCAAAGACTGAGGAACCACCCATACCATCCATAATAACCAAAGATTCCTTCAGATCACTTCTTTTCAGGTAAACCCAAGTACCTATTCTAAGAAGTCTTTCAAATTCAATTGAGCTCTCATCCAAACCATGAAACTCCTTTAAGAGAGCTAATCTCAGTTGTATCCTAATACGATCTTCCTTATCACAAATAGGATAATCCATCAAACAAGCAGGTTTGGGAGCTACATACTCAGGTTCTGGGGAGGATGATATATTAATGGGTACAAAAAAAGGTTCAAATTCATGTTCAGTAGAGTGATCATGAATTGGGGAAGGAGAATTATGTGTAGTGGTATGTTCTAGCGGACTTGAATGGGGAGTAAAATGAACGGGAGAGTTCTGAGGGGATAAGCGAGGACTGTTCTGATGCAATGGAGAATAGTGAACTGACTCATCAGAACGGGTTGGTTGTTGATCAATAGGTTGAGCAGGTATAGGATCAGAATTTGAAGGGGTAGATGAAATGGTTTTATGTTTTCTGCTAGGTCCAACAATCCCTCTACCTTTTGTTTTCTTATAACTAACAATAAGGCTAGAATCACTTACCTCCTTTTGCTGAATATCTTCCTCCTCCTCCTCCTCATCTGCATTTGTCTTCTCTGAATCATTAGAAGACAACTTCCTATCCTTCCTTGGTTGTGATCTGTTAG
This sequence comes from Galeopsis tetrahit, assembly GCA_963675135.1. Lineage (NCBI taxonomy): Eukaryota > Viridiplantae > Streptophyta > Magnoliopsida > Lamiales > Lamiaceae > Galeopsis > Galeopsis tetrahit. Next base: position 42,153,089 of record OY776122.1, read on the forward strand.
GATCATGCCTTGCCTTTGATCGAGCTTCGGGAACCTCATCCTCAGATTTGTACATCGAATTTCCAGATTCTTGCTGTTGAGGTTGATCGTGAACTTGTTGTTGTTGAAATTCCACAAATTCCTTTTTGAACAAAAACTTATTTTGATGAAATTTCTTTGGAGAGCTCCAATCAGACTTCTTCTCTGCCAAAGTTGGTAGCAGAATGCTAAGCTTGTTTCTAAAACCAAGCATAGACTTGATGGAGAACTCTTTTGACTCTTCATCAAACAACACCTTTTCCTTCTCACTTAACAACCTCTCAATAAAAAAACCTTGCCAGACGCCTTTGACACGATCAATTATTGCAGCCATTACTCGAATTTTCAAATTAGTGAGAGCATCCTGGCTATGAGGTTGCCCTAACATACATTTTCCAGCAATATCCATCAATAACTTTAAGCCAGATGTTGGAAGAATCACCTTTTTGAGATTATGCAGCGACTTGGGTTCAACACCAGTCCATCTTCCAACACATTCCTTTTCTTGCCCTTCCATATAACTCAATATATGAACAGGTCCTTCCGGCAAATCAAAAGCGAGACCTAGAATCTCTCTTGTCAAGGAGACTCTGTGTCTGGACAGCATCGATCGGACACCATTGTTGTCGCCCTGAAGTTGCAGATAGAATTCCATTGCCTCAGGTTCAAAAACCATCTTGGGGAATGATTCTAAGAACTTCCTTAGCCCACTTTCTTCGCACATGGTGAGAATAACTTGATTCTCAGCATTTTGTTGTCCAACGAAGTACACAGCGTTTTCAACAAAAATGCCCTTCTTTCTGAGCCATTTTGCTTGGATCAATTCACCAACTCTTCTGATTATCAGCATAGTACTCTAAGATTTAGTACTGTGTCTCAGATCAGTTCTATTCTGTAGACAGATTTTCTTGTAGTCAAATCAGCTCTGTAGACAGTTTAATCAGTAGTTAGATCAGTTCTGTAGAAAGATTAATTTTGTAGTCAGATCAGTTCTATAGACAAAGTAACTTTGTAATCAGAACAGTTCTGTAGACAAATCAATTCAATAATCAGAACATGTCTGTAGACAGATAAAGACTGTAATCAGATCAGATTTGTAGATAGTTCAGATCTGTAATCAGACCAGTTCCCCCTCCAGTGGAGAACTCCTCTTCTGTGCCTGTTTCACCTTGGTAGAAGTGTTAGTTCATGCATAATTGGTGAAATATAGTACAGATCAGTAAGGAATAATTAAAATAGATCTTTATAAGGTTTGTTCTAAGGTGACTAGTGCTCTGAGTCAACAGAAATGATATTTAAGAAATCACAGATTCCCCCTTAAATGTATATTCTCAATTCCCTCAGCTTTACCAGCTTCCTCATCGGGATTAGGCACCTTAGTAACCTTTTTACCTGATTGGGATGAATGTAGTGGTCTTGACATGGTCTATCCTTCTGAATTACCCTTCTTGGAGTACTGTTCTTGGTATCAGCACAGTACGTGAAATGTTAGTACATATCTCTATACACATGTAGGATCCATATCAATCAACCCTAAACTTATGCAAAGTTCTCTAAATCTAGTTTCAGCCAAAGGTTTAGTGAAAATGTCAGCTCTCTGAATATCAATATGAATCTTTTCCATCATAATGTTTTTCTTTTCAACATGATCCCTAATAAAATGATGCCTAACATCTACATGCTTGCATCTAGTATGTAAAACAGGATTTTGAGTGATGGCAATGGCACTATTGCTGTCACAGAATATAGGTACATTAGATTCCACAATATTGTAGTCTCTAAGTTGTTGCATTAACCAAAGTAGTTGACTACAACAACTTCCTGCTGCCATATATTCTGCTTCAGTGGTAGATGTTGCCACACTAGTTTGTTTCTTGGAAAACCATGATATAAGCTTAGAACCTAAGAATTGGCATGAACCAGAAGTAGATTTTCTATCTATCCTACAACCTCCAAAGTCAGAATCTGAATAACCACTTAGGGATAAATCATCATTTGCAGAATACCACAAACATCGATTAATGGTACCCTTTAGATATTTCAATATCCTTTTAGCAGTTTCCACATGACTTTCTTTGGGGTTGGCCTGAAATCTAGCATACACACCTACTGCAAATGCAATATCTGGTCTACTAGCAGTCAAATAGAGTAGAGAACCAATTAAAGCTCGATAATAGGATTGGTCAGCACACTTACCTCATTCATCTGGATCCATTTTGTATGTAGGTAGCATTGGTACTCCAACTGTTTTACAGGTCTTGATACCAAATTTATCTAACAGATTTCTTGTATATTTTGCTTGATTGATAAAGATGCCTTCAGATGATTGTTTTACTTGAAGACCAAGGAAGTAAGTCATTTCTCCCATTATTGACATTTCAAACTTACTTTGCATGAGCTTGGAAAAGCTTTCACTCATGCTTTTATTAGGAGATCCAAATATTATGTCATCAACATAAATTTGAACAAGTAAAATGTCTTTACCTTCTTGTCTTCTGAACAAAGTACGATCTACTTTGCCTTTAATAAAACCATTTTCAATTAAAAATAGAGAAAGTGTGTCATACCAGGCTCTTGGGGCTTGCTTCAGACCATATAGTGCCTTCTTCAACCTGTATACTTGGTTACCATTTACCTCAAAACCAGGAGGTTGGTCTACATAAACTTCTTCAGCAAGTATACCATTTAAAAATGCACTTTTCACATCCATTTGATACACAGTGAATTTCATATGAGCAGCATAAGCAAGGAACAATCTTATAGCTTCTAGTCTAGCTACAGGGGCAAAAGTTTCATCATAATCAATACCCTCAGCTTGAGAGTAGCCCTGTGCAACTAATCTAGCCTTATTTCTAACAACAAGATCATTCTCATCTTTTTAATTTTTGAAAATCCACTTAGTACCTACCACATTGTGATCAGCAGGTCTATCTACAAGTTCATATACATCATTTCTAGTAAACCGATTTAATTCATCTTGCATAGCAATAATCCAATTACTATAAGCCAAAGCCTCTTTCACAGTCTTGGGCTCAATAGAAGATAAAAAGCAACACCAGCAAAATAAAGAATTACTAGGTTCTGCCTTAGAATCAAACAGTTGTCTTCTGGTTTTAACACCTTTACCAGACTCACCAATAATCAGATCAGTAGTGTGAGCTGATTTCCATGTTTTTCTAGTCTTAACATGAACACTCTCATCATCTAAATCATGCATATCAGTATCATTAATATCAGCAGATTTATTAACAGGTGAACAGTCAACCAATTCAGGCATATCAATTGGTCTAGAAGATTTACCTTTGTCTTTTACCTTTTCTACATTATCATCTTTGTTTAGGATGTTCAGAAATGGATTGTAGGCTTGTACAGATTCATAGACTTTAGTCTCACTGTCATCTTTGTCAGTTTGAATTTTCAGATCATCAACTTTCTTACTGAGCTGATGGTCAGCAGAGTCCTGTACAACTTCATCAAAGACAACATAGGGTGTTTCTTCCACACATAGAGTAGAGTAATTAAATACCCTAAATGCCTTGCTAGTAGAGGAGTATCCTAAGAATATCCCCTCATCTTCTTTAGCATCAAAAGCATTTAATTTTCTCTTTCCATTGTTATGAATAAAACACTTACAACCAAAAATATGGAAATAAGAAATTCTAGGCTTTCTACCTTTCCATACCTCATATGGTGTTTTACCATGTACCTTGTTTAGAGCACTCCTGTTCTGAGTGTGGCAAGCAGTATTAATTGCCTCAGCCCAGAACTTCTGAGGTGTGTTGTACTCTTCCAGCATTGTTCTGCATGCTTCCTTTAGTGTTCTATTTCTCCTCTCTACAACTCCATTTTGTTGGGGTGTTCGAGCTGCACTTGTCAAATGCTGAATTCCAGCCTTAGAACAATATTCTTTGATGTAACAGTTTATAAATTCAGTCCCCTTGTCACTTCTTATCTTGACAATGGGCTGACCTTTTTCTACTTGCAACCTCTTCAACAGTTCTGGTAGTTGGATTTGTGTATCACTCTTTTTGTGTAAGAAGATTTGTTGGGATATGAATCCTAGAACAAGTCCTAAATGTTGATGAAAGATAAAAGATGAAGTTTTGATAAGCCAAAAGTACACTTGAATATTTTCTAAGTGTTGTCTGATCTAGTTTAGTTAAGAAGAAGTCATCTTGAACAGATCAGTAGAGTTCACATGAGTTAACATATGGAAAGACAAGTACTTATAATTGATATCGTATTATTACTTCATATGTGTTTATATTAACTGTTTAGATTGTTATTGAGCTATGAATAATTGTTGTATAGAGCTCATGATTTTGAATGTAATAGATAGATTCTTTGTATAGTTTTCTAAGTTGACTAAGCTATTTTATAAAGCTTAATGTAATGTAATAGTCTTGTTAGGATTAGATGATAGGACTAGATTAGTTCTATATTGTAATCTGAAGGAGTCTACTGCACAAGACAAGTAGAAGACGCAGTCTACTACTACTGGACAAGACAGGTGCGCGACTCAATAAGACAGGTCAACTTGAAGTTAGTTACAAAAGCGTGTTGAAGATAAAGATTGAAGAGTTAGTTAAGGAATAACTAATTAACTGAAGAAACGCGTAAAGAGAATCAGTTTCAACATAGTTTTCAAAAGGTTGTTACGCAACTGAAAGTTCTTGGAATTGGAAGTCTATAAATACCTCATGGTATTGATTCATTAGAGACTACTTATAATACTGCATACAAAAGCATTATTGAAGATTCAAAGAAGCTAATTACTCTCAGAGTTTGAAGTTCAGAAAGTGAAGCTACACAAGTCAAGTGAAGATCGAAGAAGGCTACTACTGAACAAAGAGAAGTTTTATTTTTGTTTTACTGTTTCAAGTTGCTAGATACTTGTAAATCGCTAGTAAGATCGAAGAACCACTTGGTAGTGTTGTCGAGAAGATCTAAGTCTTATATCTTGGGACTCAAAACCACAAGAACACTCGATTGGAAGAGTAATAAATTTCACGACTGGAGTTGTGAGAGTGGATGTAGACAAGTTGTCGAACCACTATAAAATCGTTGTGTGTTGATTTACTTTCTTGTTTGTTTAATTGATTAATTGATTAATTGCCTATCTAAACAAGACAAGTAGAGTGTTCATACAGAAGTTCGAATTTCGAATATAAGTTGAGTATAAATTTGATTGGGCTCATTGTTACTTTGATTTATTCCGCATTACGTATTCTGATATATTGAAAGATTTTTGAAAAGTCTATTCACCCCTCCCCTCTAGACATTTTCACTAGCTTACTCAATATTATTAACTCAACTTGGGACCAACAAGTGGTATCAGAGCAGTAGTTTTCGAACTGCTGTTTCTTGATAACATTTAAAGACCTTGGGTGAAGTCTTGGTTCGTTTCTGTTCTGATTCATTCCACACTTTCTTGATATATCTGTATCTTGATTTCTTGCTATTATCCTATCTAATCAAACTGCTAAAACATGTCTCTTGAGATAAGTGCTAACAAACTTCCCAAGTTCTCTGTTCATGATTACGACTACTGGAAGCTGAGGATGGAAGCCATTTTCAGCTCAACTCATGATCTGATGGTATCTGTGATCAAAGAAGGACTAGTCGTTACCATGATCAGAAATACTGCTACATTGGACCCAACCAAAGAAGTTGGAGAGCTGATTGTTAAACCAAGGTCAGAACTGACTTCTGAAGAAATGCGTCAAAACAATTTGGATAGTCTTGCTAAGAATTATATTTTACACACCTTGCCAAACGAGTATCTTGGTAAAGTGTTAAAATGTAAGACTGCCAAGCAAATGTGGGACAAACTAGCTGTTCTTTGTGAAGGCACTACGCTGATCAAAGAAAGCAAACTGTCCTCAGTTGTCCAAAGATTTGAAACATTTAAGATGAAGCCAGGTGAATACATTGATGAATTGGATACTCGATTTACTAAAATCATGAATGATCTTGAAGTACTAGGAAAGACTTACACTGAAAGAGAGATTAACCTGAGAATCTTGAAGGCCTTGGATGAAAGATGGAAAATGGTCAAGATGATCATTAAAACCACACAAGACATTGATTCGTGGCCATCAGAAACCATGTTCCAGACTCTTAAGGCGCATGAGTTCGAATTAGATGAGGAAGAACTAATTGCTAGTAGTGATAGGGAGAAAGCCGTGTCGAAGAATGTTGCCTTTAAGTCTACTTCGTCTAAGAGCTCTAGAATAGACAGGTCTAAACCTGCTAGCATAAGAGATGAGTTAGACAAGACTGATCTAAGTCTAAAAGATCAGATGAACCTTATGGTTAGGAAATTCGATAGACTAAATAAACGCTATGGTAGATATAAAAAGTTCTATAGAGACTATAGAGGTTCGACTTCTAAGAACTCGTCTGAGACCAGACGAGACCGAAACTCGTCCGAAACGAGAGACGAAGTTTCGAAAAGTAACAGACGAGATAGAGAGTCAGATGATAGGAAGATTCAGCGTTCTGATAGACGAGATAAGCGCAGAGATAAATCACCTATTAAAAGGTCTACTAACGATCCTTTATGCTATAACTGTGAGAAACCAGGTCACTACATTTACGAATGTCCAGACCTGAGCACTGATGATCGTGAAGAACGCAAGGCAAGAAGGGAAAGAAGATACAATAGGGGTAAGAAGGCAATGATGGCTAATAATGACTCTGAAACGGACTCAGACGAGTTACCATCGTCTTCGTCTAGTTACCCGTCTGATCAAGATGAAGCATTCATAGTAGATGATGGACTCTGCTGCATGGCTAAAATTGAACAAGAGGTATCATCTGCAACTTCATTTCAATCATGTGATGAATCAGACTCTGATGAAAGTGATACTGCCAGTAGCAAAGTAGGGAGTAGCCTTTAGCACTCTACTAGTACAGTTGAAGACGACCTCCTACTTGCTACCCAGGCATTCATTGAAGTCAGTGACGAAAACATCATTTTAAAACAAGAAATCATTGATCTTAAGGAAGCTCAGTCTAAAGTAGATCCTAATATAACAGTCCTAAATGAACGCTTGAAAGAAGAGTTGAGCCAACTCAAAGACAAGTGTGCATTAACAGACAAGTTGTATCAAGACCTACTTAAGACTCATGCTACTGAGAAACATGAATTCAATGTTTTAAAAAACAAGTGCAAAAAGCTTGAAGAACGTAATAAGTTCTTAGAAACTGAGGTTGTCACTCTAGACCTTAAACTTACTGACCTGGTTAACTCTTCCAAGGTTAACCTTGAACTGTAGGATAGGTATAGGGCTCCTGCTGACAAGACAGGCATAGGTGCTGAGACATCAAGCTCGTCTACTCAAGTTCCTAAGAACCCTACTATTTTCATCTCAAGCTCTTTGGCTAATGATAAAGGAAAAGGACCAATTATATACGATGTTGATACTCCATCTAAAGGTACTGTACCAAAACAAGCTCGAGTTAACATTCCAATTACCAAAGGAGGTAAAAAGAATGGTAACAACAAGCATGTTCAACCTAGAACTAATCTTCTAAGGACCACTAATCGTAGACGACCCAACCAGGTCAGATACGAGGATTGGTATCCCGAGGAGACTAGTACTAGACAAGTACAAACTAGATGGAAAGAGCCTAGACCTCCTTTAATAAGGCAGTCTCAGCTCTACTCGTCTAGACCTAGACAGGAAGGTCCAAAATATCGTACACAAGTTGTCCTATATCCTCCACCTTTGTCATATGATATCGAAGGAGAAGAAAGACATAAACATGTCTATAAACCGTATGGACCTAATGCATACAAACCCTACTCTGACTATCATAGATAAGTGCCTGCTCAAGTAGAGATCAAGTCGAAAGGCTATCTCCAAAGAGTAGACCCGAACTCGACTGATAGGCCAGATAAGGACAACAAGGTCTTATTTTGCAACAAATATGGTCGAAAGCTCAGAAGATCAAACTTGTTCAGGACTCCAATGTACATTTGGATTCCATTGAACTCGACTAACCCCCCAGGACCCCAATAAATAAGGAGGGTACCTAAATTATGGAATATCATCTAATGCAGGGTCGACTCGATCTATACAAGAAGGGTGGCTCAGTAGGAGAAACCTGGTACATAGATAGTGGTTGTTCACACCACATGACTGGTACCAAGGCTCTCTTATCAAGCTACCATGAGCAAGAAGGACCAAAAGTAATATTTGGTGATAGCTCCACTGCTGTTACTAAAGGATTTGGTTACATTCGGAATGGAGACATAGAGATCCAAGATGTCTCATATGTTGAAGGTTTGAAATATAATCTATTATCTGTTTCACAGTTTTGTGATCGAGGTTACAAAGTGCAGTTCAAAAGTCAAAAGTGCGAAATCATAGACAAGAGGACTCATACCGTACTACTCGTCGGCATAAGACAAGGTAGTGTATACATTGTGAATTGGAATAGTTGTCCACGGGACAATTGTCTTCTTACTAAGACACCCAAAGAGGTTAGTTGGCTTTGGCATAGACGCCTTTGCCACATGAACTTTAAGGTTATTAATAAGATTGCAAGAGATTACCTAGTTGAAGGTATCCCCAACGAAATCTATTTCAAATCACATGTATGCGATGCCTGTCAGAAAGGTAAACAGGTAAAGGGTTCCTTTAAATCTATTCCATCCGTCTCAACAAGTAGAGTTCTTGAACTTCTACATATGGACTTACATGGCCCAATAACTCCTCCAACTTTGAACGGTAGAAGGTACACACTTGTTGTGGTAGACGACTATTCTAAGTTCACTTGGGTAGTCTTCTTACACAAGAAGAGTGATACACAAACACTCCTACCTGATCTGTTGAAGAAGATACAAGTTGAGAAGAATCAGTCCATTGTCAAGATCCGTAGTGACAAGGGTACTGAATTCATTAACTGCTATATTAAAGAATTTTGTTCTAAGCGTGGCATCCAGCACCTTACTAGTGCAGCAAGGACACCACAACAAAATGGAGTAGCAGAACGAAGGAACAGAACTCTTAAGGAGGCTTGCAGGGCCATGCTGACAGAGTATAATACTCCTCAGAAGTTTTGGGCAGAAGCAATCAATACTGCATGCCATTCCCAAAACAGAAGTGTTATCAATAAAGCACTAAGTAAGACGCCCTATGAGGTATGGAAAGGCCGTAAACCCAGAGTTTCATATTTTCATATATTTGGTTGTAAGTGTTTTATCCATAACAATGGGAAAAGCAAGTTGAATGCATTCGATGCTAAGGCAGACGAGGGGATATTCTTAGGATACTCCTCGACTAACAAAGCATTCAGAGTATTCAACTACTCTACCCTATGTGTGGAAGAAACACCACATGTAGTTTTCGATGAATCTCTACAGGACTCGTCTGCCGACCAGATCAGTAAGAAGGTAACTGATCTATCGATCCAAACTGACCAAGAATCAGAGGTTTATGAATCTGTTCAAGCTTATAACCCGTTCATGAAAGCTCTCGAGTCAGATGATCAGGAGAAAGCCAGTTGACATGCCTGAACTAGTCGACTCGTCTACTCCTATTAAATCTCCTGATGTAAATGATATTGAAATACATGATACTATAACTGATCTAGATGATGATAATATGCATACTAAGACTAGAAAGACATGGAAATCTGCTCATGATACTGAAAACATCATTGGTGACTCTACTGTTGGTGTAAAGACTAGACGACAACTCTTTGAGTCACAAGAACAACCTAGTCCATCTTTGTTTTTCTGGTGTTGTTTCCTCTCATCTATCGAGCCTAAAACCATCAAAGAGGCTTTGGCTGATAGTAATTGGATCATCGCAATGCAAGACGAGTTGAACCAGTTTGTTCAAAACGACGTCTGGGAACTTGTCGATAGGCCGAAACATCATAATGTAGTTGGCACTCGATGGATTTTCAAGAACAAGAAAGATGAGAATGATGTAGTCGTTAGGAATAAGGCTAGACTAGTTGCCCAAGGCTATTCACAGGCTGAAGGCATAGACTATGATGAAACTTATGCACCTGTAGCTAGACTAGAAGCCATAAGATTGTTTCTAGCATATGCTGCTTACATGAAGTTTACTGTGTATCAAATGGATGTTAAAAGTGCATTTCTTAATGGTATTCTTGCGGAAGAAGTGTATGTTGAACAACCTCCAGGTTTCGAAGTCAAAGGAGACCAGGTGTACAGATTAAAGAAAGCCTTATATGGACTAAAACAAGCTCCAAGAGCCTGGTACGATACTCTTTCCCAATTTCTGTTAGAAAATGGTTTTACTAAGGGCAAGGTAGATAGAACCTTGTTCAGAAGACAAGAAGGGAAAGACATTTTACTCGTCCAAATTTACGTAGATGACATCATTTTTGGTTCACCTAACAAAAAGCTGAGTGAAAGTTTCTCAACACTCATGCAAAGTAAATTTGAGATGTCTATGATGGGTGAAATGAACTACTTTCTTGGTCTTCAAGTAAAACAGACCCCAGAAGGGATTTTCATAAATCAAGCAAAGTATACTCGTAATCTACTAGACAAGTATGGTATTAAGACATGTAAATCTTCTGGAGTACCTATGCAACCTACCTATAGGATGGATCCAGACGAGAATGGTAAGTGTGCTGATCAAACTCATTATCGTGGTCTTATTGGTTCATTACTGTACTTGACTGCTAGTAGACCTGATATTGCATTCTCTGTTGGCGTATGTGCTCGTTTTCAAGCTAATCCAAAAGAGAGTCATATGGAAACCACTAAAAGGATATTGAAATATTTGAAAGGAACCATCAATCGTGGTATATGGTATCCTTCAAATGATGATCTATCTCTAAGTGGCTACTCTGATTCTGATTTTGGTGGTTGTAGAATAGATAGGAAATCTACATCTGGTTCTTGTCAATTCTTAGGCACAAAACTCATTTCATGGTTTTCGAAAAAGCAGACAAGTGTTGCTACCTCTACTACTGAAGCCGAGTACATGGCTGCTGGTAGTTGTTGTAGTCAATTATTGTGGCTTATTCAACAGCTTAGAGATTATAATATCTGTGAATCAAATGTTCCTATTTTCTGTGATAGTAATAGTGCAATTGCCATTACACAAAATCCTGTTATGCACACACGTTGTAAGCATGTTGATGTGAAACACCATTTTATACGTGATCATGTAGAAAAGAAGGATATTCGCATGGAAAAGATTCATACTGACTTTCAAAGAGCTGATATTTTCACAAAACCATTAGTTGAGACTCGTTTTCATGAGTTATGCATTAGTCTAGGACTAATTGATCTTGACCCTACTTGCCTATAGCTATGTACTAACCAGACAGGTACATTCTTAAGAAGAAAGAAGAAACAGACAAGATCATTGGAACAAAGCACTCATCTACTCACCCAATAGACAGGTATACAAGGTCAGACAAGATGACCAAACAACCCGATGAGGAAGCTGGTAAAGCTGAGGGTAATACTAAGGGAATAAACATTTAAGGGGGAATCTATGATTTCTTAAAAAGCCTTGTGTTGACTCTTAAGTCTGTTAAAAGTCATCTTGTTCGAAACCTTGTTCATTGCTTTAAAGATTGATATTCATCTTAATTATCTTACTCGACTACCTGTGTTACTTCTAATCCGTATCACAGAAAAGACAGGTTCAAGAAATCGCTCAATGTTCAAAATAGACAAGCACAGTCGAAGGGGGAACTCGTCTAGTGCACATCAGTCTACTCGTCTGTTCTGAATAGACTCGAAAAGACAAGATAAGTGTTCTCATGATTAACATACTCTAAGTATTTAAACAACACGAATTAAGGATATAAATGTAATTTGATAAATGAAATTTTGAAAACCCTAGAATTGGATTCATACACTCCATTTAATGATGTGTATATAACCAGTTCGCGCCAAAAACTCTACTATGCTAGGAAAGATGAGTACACTCCTCAATCCTACCAATAGAAGAGGCGGATTTCAAAATTTTACGATATTAAATCACGTAATATTCTCGATTCCGTAAGACTGAATTTCAAAAGACTTTCATATCTGCCCGTTAGATCAACCTTTTTAATCTCAACCATTGATTTCAACTCTCAAGGTTTAACAAAACCCATACTATTTGTTCATAACTGCTCACAAGTTCTTATCTCTTGATTCTAAAATCTTCTCAAGCATTCAATCCTTTCGAACTCTCTTGATTTTATAAACCGTTCTACTATGTCGATTGTTTCGATATTTGATGCTCGTACTAACATGCAAGCAAGGTTCGATCTCGGAAAGTACATCACTGAAGGAAGAGTGCATGTGGAGGGATCAGTGTTTTTCAAAGGAAACCACACTGAAGACAACAAAGAAATTCTGATAAAATGCTTCAGATGCGGTTTAAGACCTTTCTTGGAGGCATTTCCTGAAGTTGTGTTGGAGGAAGAAGTGTTAGAATTCTATGCTACTGCAACTCGACAAGGCGACTCGATTGAAGCCTTTGTTGGAAGAAGGCGAGTGGAAATCACTCGTGAATTTTTGACAGAATCGTTAAAGTTACCGTCCGGATCGATAGATATCGAGAGATATGCTGAAGGCAGAGAGTTGAGGTATTTGAGTATTTTCTGTGGTAAACAGCTAAGGTTGAATCGTGATGGTAAAATTTCTGCTGTCAAGAAGAAGGAGCTACTTGACAAATACAAGACTCTTCTTGATATCGCATCAAAGATGTTGCTAGGAGTCACCGGGAGTTTTGACTCTGTGACGCCCCAGAAAGCAAGAGTTATGGCTGTGATTTATGATGGAATCACTGAAGGAAATTGGTCTAAACTCTTTTTGGACAGATTGATGTACTACAAGAAGTATGTGCAAGTCGACACCAGTTCCGTCAACTGGGTTGTGTCTGCGAATGTCAGCTTCAGAAATAAGCTAAGTATCATTCTACCTATCTTGTTGCCGAACAAGACAAGTTGGAGTAAAGGCAAGCCATTTCATCCTCTAAAGCATTATCTGAAGAAGGAGGCGCTAGCAAAGCAAGCTGCTGCTAGATCTGCTGCTCCCAGACAAGTCCAGATCAACCCTGATGATGCCATGATTGAAGCTGCCTCGTCTAGTTCTGCAGAAGACGAGTCGGAGAGTGAAAATTCTGAAGAAGCTAAGGCTGGAACTAGTGGTAGACTAGTTCAGTATGTGGAAGAGGAGGCGATGATTGAGGCTGCAGGAGATTCGGAAGAAACTCACTCAGACAAGGAGCCTGAGAAGAAAGAGGAAGAGCTATATGAGTATCGACTAGTGAGAGTCGAGTCGAGTCCTTCACCAAACAAGTCGACTGAAGAAAAGGTTGGTACTTCTTCTCGAGCTTTGTCAATTCCTCTCTCTCCCCGTCAAAACCAAGGCCAGATCACTTCGATCTCGTGCCAAACCAGTACCCAAAACCTCTTCAGTGTTGGCAGTGCAACCACTTAGAGCCAACATAACCCCACACACTACTATATACGATACAGTTGATACTTCTACAACTGTCGAACCAAACCAAGCCACATCAAAGCCCCAAGAAACCACCATCCAAAGTCCTCTTACCACAACAGAAAATGTTGAACCCCCCAACCTATCTACTTCAGACAAGATACCAGTTGCCACTGTGACAACTGAGACAGGGACCCCACCTGCTCAGACCCCGTCTGATGTTAGATTTGATTCCCTTGTATATTATCCGATGTGCTTAAGGGAGAAGAGATTGCGTTTGAAGATGTCACACAATCTAAGGAAGATGCTACCATCAGTAGAGATCGACACATCTTCAGAAGCGTATGAGAAACTTCTAAGGATATGTACATGGTATGCATTGAAGACATCCCCGACAGAAGATCTGTTTGAAGTAATTCAAGGAATGGGTGGAATCTCCAATTTTCAAGATTGGGAGATGGAACAGAAGGAGAATAGTGGAGTCAGGGACCACTCAAAGTTGTTCCCACCTCATGCGTTGACAGCATTGGTGAAGAAAATGCTGAACATATCTGATCATATTTTATCTTCAGAGGTCAGTTTTGATGTTGGTGTTCAAACTGATCTTGTGGAAGAAGAGTTGACAGTCAAGTTAGTTGATGTTGCCAGTCAGACTGATCTGCTTGAGGAAGCTGCTGTAAGTGTGGAAGAAGAAGACAACAACTCGATCGATCTTGGTGAAGAAGATGATGAGTTTGTTGAAGCCATCTTGTTTAATGAAGATGAGTTAACTGAGACTCACTCTACTACTCATGTTTTTCCAGAAAGCTTTATAGATGAGTTGAAGACAGACTTAAAGGAAGTAGTGAAGTCGTCTATTGAGGTGTTTTTGAAATCAAAGTTGAAAACAGTTCTTATTGAACAAAATCAGTCACTAGTTGACAGTTCCAGAGAATTGATAGTTGGAGAAGTGAATAAAATGGATTCTACGTTTCGACAAGAAATGTATACGCAAATTGAAGATTTCTTGAAGAGACAAGTTGACTACTTGGAGAACAGGTCTGTTAATTTTGCTCGAACATTGGCTGAAGAAGCAAGTAAAATGGAAAGGCTATACAGAGTTAAAATTGAGATAGCTGATGAGCAAAGGAGAGAAGCACAAGATCAGTTGGTGCGTTCTCAAGCTATTCTCACTGAGCTGACTAAGCAAAATACCCTACTGCGTCAGACAGTTGTTCACTTCAAAGACGAGTTGGCAATTAACTCAAAGAAATTGGAAGCCACTGCTGATCGACTAGACAAGATGAGTCGTGATCAGACACATCAAAGGCAAATCGAACTGGCTGCTGAAGCAATGAAGGAAGCAATGAAAGAAGAAATGACTCGATTTACTAGTCTATTCACTCTTAAGGCAAGTGATGAAGCTAAAAAGGGGGAAGAGACAAGTAGAGTTGAAGAGAAGTCAAGTGCTGAACCGGAAATGAAGGAAGCTGCTACTGCTATACAAGATCTCAAAAGGCCTAAGAGAGGCAAGTTAGTGAAGAAGGCTGATCTTGAAGAAGCTAGAGCAGGTGAGTTGAAAAGATTGGAGAAAGGTAAAGATGTTGTGTCTCCTGAAGTTGAGGTTCAGACTAGACAAGTCAAGAGAAAACTTGTTCTAGAGAAAAAGAAAGAAGAATTAGGAGATATTCTAGCTGATATTGGTGATGAAGAGGTTGAAGCTCTTCATAAGAAGCAAAAGTTGGAAGATGATCGTTATGCTAACAAGAAATTGTTAGGGAAGCATATCAAGATGTTGCTAAAGTTGAAAGCTGATCCTGATCTTGTAGAAGATGCGTATATTGATAACTTCATTGACAATGAACATAGAGATGCATGGTTCAAGGTCAAGTTGAAGTGGGAGCTGGATCATTGGATTATTCGCAAATTTGGAGATCCAGACAGCAAAGAAGAGTTATACGCAATTTTTGATAAGTTCATGGAAACTCAAGATCGGAATCTATGGAACCTAATCATGAGGATTGCAACTGCTGTAAGTTTTAATATTCTTGTTCCTATTTTTCCAAAGTGGATTACTCCTATGTTAGGTTCTGGAAAGAGGATCGACTTCAATCATATCAAGAAATTTGAAGAAGACCTGCTGGATAAAGAGAAGATCGAGACTGAAGAACACATGACATTCATTCACAAAAGGCTACTAGATGCTTTTGGTGTTCCAAGTTCTTAAGAAGGTATTTTATCAGATTAGTTTTTTTTGTTTGCTCTGATACATAGTTTTTGTTTTTGATATTAAGTATGTGTAATATCTACTGATCATATTTCGAAATGAATGAAAAGATAAAGTACTATTTTGATGTTAAGACAAGATAACTACTTAACTAGTCTACTATTATGAAAAAAATTCAAGTAGTTTTGGCTTCATCAAAAAGGGGGAAATTGTTGGGATATGAATCCTAGAACAAGTCCTAAATGTTGATGAAAGATAAAAGATGAAGTTTTGATAAGCCAAAAGTAGACTTGAATATTTTCTAAGTGTTGACTGATCTAGTTTAGTTAAGAAGAAGTCATCTTGAACATATCAGTAGAGTTCACATGAGTTAACATATGGAAAGACAAGTACTTATAATTGATATCGTATTATTACTTCATATGTGTTTATATTAACTGTTTAGATTGTTATTGAGCTATGAATAATTGTTGTATAAAGCTCATGATTTTGAATGTAATAGATAGATTCTTTGTATAGTTTTCTAAGTTGACTAAGCTATTTTATAAAGCTTAATGTAATGTAATAGTCTTGTTAAGATTAGATGATAGGACTAGATTAGTTCTATATTGTAATCTGAAGGAGTCAACTGCACAAGACAAGTAGAAGACGCAATGTACTACTACTGGACAAGACAGGTGCACGACTCAACAAGACAGGTCAACTTGAAGTTAGTTACAAAAGCGTGTTAAAGATAAAGATTGAAGAGTTAGTTAAGGAATAACTAATTAACTGAAGAAACGCGTAAAGAGAATCAGGTTCAACATAGTTTTCAAAAGGTTGTTACGCAACTGAAAGTTCTTGGAATTGGAAGTCTATAAATACCTCATGGTATTGATTCATTAGAGACTACTTATACTACTGCATACAAAAGCATTATTGAAGATTCAAAGAAGCATATTACTCTCAGAGTTTGAAGTTCAGAAAGTGAAGCTACACAAGTCAAGTGAAGATCGAAGAAGGCTACTACTGAACAAAGAGAAGTTTTATTTTTGTTTTACTGTTTCAAGTTGCTAGATACTTGTAAATCGCTAGTAAGATCGAAGAAGCACTTGGTAGTGTTGTCGAGAAGATCTAAGTCTTATATCTTGGGACTTAAAACCACAAGAACACTCGATTGGAAGAGTAGTAAATTTCACGACTGGAGTTGTGAGAGTGGATGTAGACAAGTTGTCGAACCACTATAAAATCGTTGTGTGTTGATTTACTTTCTTGTTTGTTTAATTGATTAATTGATTAATTGCCTATCTAAACAAGACAAGTAGAGTGTTCATACAGAAGTTCGAATTTCGAATATAAGTTGAGTATAAATTTGATTGGGCTCATTGTTACTTTGATTTATTCCGCATTACGTATTCTGATATATTGAAAGATTTTTGAAAAGTCTATTCACCCCTCCCCTCTAGACATTTTCACTAGCTTACTCAATATTATTAACTCAACTTGGGACCAACAAGATTACCCTTATGAACTTTGAATAATCATCTACCACAACTAAAGTGTACCTTCTACAATTTAGTGTAGGGGATTTTATAGGACCATGGAGATCCATGTGCAAGAGTTCTAAGACTCTACAAGTAGAAAGAACAGGAATTGATTTAAAGGAAACCTTTACCTGTTTACCTTTCTGGCATGCATCACACACTTGTGACTTGAAATAGATTTCATTAGGGATACCTTCAACAAGGTAATCTCTTGCTATCTTATTAATTATCTTAAAGTTCATATGACATAGGCGTGTGTGCCATAGCTAGCTGATTTCTTTAGGACTCTTAGAAAGAAGGCAAGCATCCCTAGGACAACTATTCCAGTTCACAATGTAGACACTGCCTTGTCTTACACCAACCAGTAGAATAGTATGAGTTCTTTTGTCCCAGATTTCACATTTGGTGCTTTTGAAGTAGACTTTATAGCCCTGTCACAAAATTGAGAGACAGATAACAAATTGTATTTCAAACCTTCTACATAGGAGACATCTTAAATCTCTACATCTCCATTCTTGATGTATCCAAATCCTTTTGTGATTGCCATGGAACTATCTCCAAAGATCACCTTTGGTCCTTCTTGCTCATGGTAGTCAGAGAGAAGAGCCTTGGTACCAGTCATGTGATGAGAACACCCACTGTTTATGTACCAAGTTTCTCCAACTGAACCACCATTCTTGTATAAGTCTAGTCGACCCTGTAGGTAGTGATCTTAATAATTTAGGTACCCTTTCTTTTATTGGGGTCCTTGGGGGTTAGTGGTAAGAGGTACCCAAATAAACATTGAAGATTTGAATAGATGAGTCCTCTTCAGTTTCCTTCCATATTTATCACAGAATAATACTTTATTGACCATTTCAGAACTATCAGCAGACTTAGGATCTATTTTTCTGAGATAGCCTTTCCTTGGTTCTATCCCTTTTTTAGTAAGATCAGTATGTCTGTAATAGTTTGAATATCGCCTAAAAGCATGTGGACCATATGTCTTATAAATGCATTTTGGCCTTTCCTCTCCAATGATATCATAAGATAAAGGTGGAGGATAGAGAACAGGTTTGTTATGATAATGTGGCACAAATTTCCTAGGTTTAGTTGAATACAGCTGAGACTGCCTTATAAAAGGAGGTCTAGGCTGTTCCCAACTTGCCCGTGCTTGTCTTGACCTACTGTTCTGAGTTTGTCTCTTCTGATACCAGGACTGTTTTGCTCTGGTCAGAGGAGTATAACTCTGCTGGTATGGTCTTGACTGTACTGGTCTAGGTACATTTTTCTTTTTACCAGTCTTGGTAGTAGGAGGAATGTACTTAGACTGTACTTTAGGTTTTGGATCATTATCATAAGTCTTAGGTTCTTTTCCTTTATCTAGTTGCAAATAACTTGAACTAGCTCCATTAGTGTTCTTAGTGCCTGAAGTAGGAGAACTAGGCACAATAGCACCTATTCCTCTTTTATCATCTGGAGCTCTATATCTGTCTGATAAAGTTTGATTAATCTTAGCAGAATTAATCATTTCAGATAGCTTTAGATCTAGGCTAAGAACTTCAGATTCTAAGAATCTATTGCGCTCTTCAAGTTGATCACATTTAGTCTTTAAATCATTGAATTCATTTGTCTATTTGGCTTGGGTTTTAAGCATATCCTGATATAGTTTATCAATGGATGCATACTTTTCTTGGAGTTGGGACAACTCTTCTGATAGTCGTGCATTTATGACAACTATATTAGGATCCACTTTTAACCGAGCTTCTTTTAGACTAATGATTTCTTGTTTTAAAGATATTTTCTCATCACTGATTTCCATGAATGCTTTGTTAACTTGTAGGAGGTCTTCTTCAGTCACTCCATTGGAATGGTGATGACTACTCCCTACACTACTACCAACAGTGTCATGAGAATCAGAATCAGAATTATCACAAGATTGGAAAGAATTGACAGATGATACCTCTTATTCGATTTTAGCCATCATGACTAGTCCATCATCTGCAATAAAAGCTTCTTTCTCATTGCTAGAGGGGTACTCAGATGAAGACGATGGCAACTCATCTGAACCCGTTTCAGAATCATTGTAAGCCACCATAGCCTTCTTACCCTTGGCAAATCTGCGATCTCTTCTTGCTTGTCTTTCTTCTATGTCCTCTGAACTTAGATCAGGACATTCATGGATGTAATGACCTGGTTTTTCACATTTATAACACACATGATCATTAGTAGGACGTTTAATAGGAGAACGATGTCGGTTCCTATCCTTTCTATCAATAGATTTCTTATCCTTCCTATCAGCAGAGTTCCTATCTCTTCTATTCTCATTAGAGACCTCATCTCTCCTTTCAGAAGATTTGTGATCCCTTCTGGTCTTAGAAGAGTCCCTATTACTAGAACCCTGAGTTTCCTTATAAAATCTCTTATATCTACCATAACGCTTGTTAAGTTTATCAAACCTCTTTATCATTAAGTTCAACTGATCCTTAAGAGTAATATCAGTACTATCTAGTTCATCTTTTATGCTTGAGGGCTTAGACATGGATGATCTAGACTTCTTAGAGGTAGATGCCTTAAAAGCTATACTCTTGGAGATTTCCTTCTCCCTATCACTGCTTACTATTGGATCTTCTTCATCCAATTCAAACTCATGCGCCTTAAGGGTTTGGAAGGTGGTTTCAACAGTCCAGGTATCTATATCCTGTGTAGTTTTAATGATCATCTTGACCATTTTCCACCTGTCATCTAGTGACTTAAGAATACGCAGGTTCATCTCTCTATTGGTATATGACTTGCCTAACACATCAAGATCATTCATAATTCTTGTAAATCGAGTATCCAACTGGTCTATTGTTTCACCAGTCTTTATCTTAAATGATTCGAACCTCTGAACAGCTGTGGATAGTTTGCTTTCCTTTATTAGGGATGTACCTTCACAAAGGATAGCTAAACGGTCCCACATTTTTTTGGTTGTCTTACATTTTAATACTTTTCCAAGATACTCATTGGGAAGGGTATGTAAAATGTAGTTTTTGGCCAAACTGTCCAAATTGTTATGTTTCATTTCTTCTGAAGTTAATTCTGACCTTGGTTTTGGTACAAGTACACCAACGGCCTTGGATGGCTCCAGAGTTGCAGTGTTTGGCACCATGGTAGTGATTGGTCCTTCTTTGACCACAGAAACCATCAGATCATGTGTTGAACTGAAAATGGCCTCCATCCTCAGTTTCCAGTAGTCATAATCTGCAATCTTGAACTTAGGAAGTTTGTTCACATTAGTCTCATCCATGATAGATCAGTCAGATAGGATCAGTAATATAACAAGTAATTTCAGGTAATCAAGAAATGACAATTAGCAAGAATCAGTAACAAGATCAGTACGACTTTCCCCAAAGTCTACAAGGCTATCAAGAAACAACAGTCCTAAGAACTACTGCTCTGATACCACTTGTTGGTCCCAAGTTGAGTGTAAGATTTTTTAAGCTAAGAAAAGTCTAGAGGGGAGGGGTGAATAGACTTTTCAAAATCTTTCAAAATATCAGAGTTTTTATGCGGAAATGTGTTCTGAACAATACTGTTCTTACTGAGTTAGATCAGTACTTTCCAGTTTTCAGATTTATACTCAACTTTTATTTAGATCTTTTATATTGTAAACCTTAATGTTCTTAGTTAAACAATTCAAACAAATATCAAACACAAAGTAAAGAACACAAGATTTATAGTGGTTCGACAAATGTCTACATCCACTCTCACAATCCCATTTGTGATGTTTTATTAACTCTTCCTTGAGTTTCTTGTGGCTTAGAGTCCCAAGATTAAGACCGTGATCTTATCGATTACACTTCCAAGTGTATCTTCGATCGACTAGTAATTCTACAAGTAACTAGCACACTTGTTTACACAATACAAACTTTAAAATGAAAAGTAAACTTCTCTGTGTTAGCCTTGGATTCTTCTCTTCAAATATGTGGCTTCTTCTCAGTTTGATCTTCTTAACTCTATGAGTCTTGAATGCTTCGAATACTTTGATTGCACTTAGATCAGTAGTCTTAGCAGTAGAAGATCACACAGTATTTATAGACTTTAGTATGACAGTTAGTAGTTTGTGAACTAACTCTCAACTAACTCTAAAACTATTTTTGTTGTAACTTCCTTTTGTAACCGACTTTGTAACTTCCTTCAACTTTATCCAAGTCAGCATATCTTCAATATATCTTCAGTTACGCCTTAAATAAGTTTTCCAAACTTATTCTTCAAACTTACCAACTCAGCACAGTAACTTGCAGCTCTGACTATTACTGGTCTGAGCCAGTCAGCACAGTTCTCCAAAACTGTTCTAAAAACTTCAGAATGCTTCTCTTGAACTTCTGAGCTTCTCTTCAACTCTTCAAAGTCTTCTTATTCTGAAGTAGTCTTCTGAGTCTTCATTAGTCTTCTGATCTTCTTCTAATCTATTCCTAATCTACTATTCTGAACTTACAATGCTGAATACAATAGAATACAACTTTTCAAATATACAAAACCTATCTATACATCAACTGAACTACACACAGATGAGTACATCTAAGTCCTATACTATAAGTTGTCTATACAATACTGAAAGTGTGCGTAGGGTGTATGAAGTGTTTAAGTATAGGTAGATAAATGTTGCACAGAATGTTGAGACAAATAGTGAATCACTGACTCTAATAGAATATCAGAAATTTAGATACACAACGGAAGACTTGAAACACTAAAAACAAACGAGACACAATGGAAATATTTTTAACATAGATTTTATAAATAAAAATCTATGTCTGCCTTATGGCGTAAATCAATACTTATCTTCAAGTACAAATGTTGTGTGAAATGTTACAACAATAACCTTCACAACGAAACTACAAACGAGGCAGGTGCCAAGTTTTGAAAACGATCTAAGTGTATAAGATTACACACTGTCGAAATGCCTAGTCTATCTATGATTACACTCTCAATAGATAACAAGACACACAGCCATACGGGTGGGATACTTCGTATGATCTAAAATGTAAAACTATTGGCCACAAATCCTAACAGGGATGAACGCTCGGTCTAGGATATTGCTCGAACGGAATACACTGAATTATGAAGCCTTCCTTTGGTATTTATAGATGTGGGATACGAATTCTAGAGGCTTCCACATTGAGGTCCTATTTTTTAGGAGCTCAACTTCCATGATCTTTCTAGATCCTTCTTGTATGCTCCAGGTCGTTCTAAATGGTTCCAGGCTGCTCTAGCATGTTCTCCAATGTTCTGGAATCTTCCAGGTTCCAGATCCTTGTAGAAGCTTCTAGATCCTGCCAGAAATGCGACAACATTTAGATCAACATTTAATGTAGCATTTCAGAAAAGACTTAGAAAAAATCTCGGAAGGTCAAATTAAGATGTTGTTGATAATGTTAAGGCATTTAAGGATTAAAAACATCTACAATCTCCCCCAATTTGACCTTTCGACTACAACACACCTGATGCACATATATTTCTATACATACTCAGTTTTATGTACTTAGTTGAGGTTGACATCATTGCTAAGTACTAGTCAAGTCAATACCTGTTGTAACCGTTGGATCAAATCTAACGAAGATCAAGGATAATTTCATAATGATCTGTGCCAAAGGATCAAAACAATTTTATCCAAAATAGAATAAGCATAAACAGTACACTTACTCACAACATAAGTAACTTTACTAAGATCATAAGTTGAACTGGAAGAATTAACTTAGAATCTAAGTAAGACACTAACAAAAACAAAATAACAAACATCAGAGCAAAAAGAATAAACAAAACAAAAGGACAGAAACTAATGTTATACAACATGCAGTAAACACATGGTAAACTGTAAACAAATTAAGCAAGGGCAGTAAACACACATTACCAAATGTAACCATAATTATGCAAGTTATAAACAAAACAACCTATCATCTAGAAAATAAATAACAAGTGTATCAGAATTTTAGAATTTAAACTTAAACATCAATTACAGAGATTGAACTGAATAAATGGCATATATTGCTGTGGTAACAGCTGCAGCATCAAATTCCTGCACAGTAGCCATTATGAAATTCAGATCTCCCCCTGTCTTGTAGCTTGTCCCTGTTCATCAGTGGAGATCACCATACAAGGTCTCCATCTCAGCAGCATCATCATCAGCTTCATCCACAAAGTAAGTAGATCCAAGGTGTGCAACTAGATCAGTTACTGCATCAGGTCCATCACCAGCAGCAGCAGCTGGAACTCCATCATCATTCAACTCTTCAATCACCACATTGGAGTTTGATGGTGGTGGTACTCCCCCTGTTGTAGGTGAAAGCATACTGGTCCACCTATCCTTCAGAAACTAGAGATCATCAATAGTTTCCTGCAAGTGTTTGAGCTGTAGTTTGATGAATTCCTGTGAAAGATACACATTACCAGAAATGTTGATACGGATGTTCTC
Organism: Galeopsis tetrahit; assembly: GCA_963675135.1. Lineage (NCBI taxonomy): Eukaryota > Viridiplantae > Streptophyta > Magnoliopsida > Lamiales > Lamiaceae > Galeopsis > Galeopsis tetrahit. The sequence goes on from OY776122.1 coordinate 42,176,707, forward strand.
AACATTTGGGGTTTCATTTCTCTGTCTTGATCTGGATGATTCTGGATGATCTGAAGTTGACGGTCTTTGCTGATGTTCAGTAGTTGAAGGCCTGTGCTGATGATCAGTACCAGGAGCAGTCAAAGGGAGATCAATTACTCTATCCCCAGTGAGTAAGGCAGGAGCTATGGCCAGTAATGGAACTCTCCCCCTCAACACATCAGTGTTCTTGGCAACAAAGTCATGGTGCCTCAAGTAATTTGAGATCAGAACATGATAGGGTAGGTTGCCTTTTTCCGAAACTTTTCCAGTAAATCTCATCATGTGGTGGAAGATAGTGAGGCCTAAATTGAATTTCTTAAGTACAGAGATCCTATACATAAGAACAACTTGGTCTTTTGTGATCTTGGTAGTATTTGTAGTGGGAATCCAATTGTAGATAATGAGTTTGTATAACACAGAATGTAGGGAAGTGAGGTCTTTGGCTAGCATCTGTCTAGTCCACTTAACTACCCTACCACCAGTTATAGCATCAATAACCACATCTATGTCAGGTTCTTCATCTACCTCAACATTAGGAATTTGCAGAAACTCATTTATCAATTCAGGAGTAAAAGGTACATCCCTCCCCCTAAAATTTACAGTCTCATACCACCTAGATGATCTCCTACCAGTGCTCTTTTTCATGCAAGCATAAAATTCATAAGCCCAATTTGTCAAGAATGATTCACCAAAATTCACAGCATGCATCAAATTCCTTTCCTCTAAGAAACTAATCATGCCTTTACTTTCAAAATCAGGTATATTAATTCTCTTTTCTATCAGCAGTTTCCTCTTAGAATAAATAGCCAACCTATTCTCTAGAGTCTCAAGAGAATCAGAAATACCTTCCTCTTCAGAAGCAAGGTCATTAGAGCTTGATGTGGAATCTTTAGCAGAGCTTTCCTTAGAGCTGCTCTATGCACTGGAAGAGCTATCACCATTGCCATCATCTTCAGGTTCTGGTGCAGCTTCCTTTGCAGCAGCAAAATGCTCAGCATTTTTCTTAAGAGAATTCAGAATATCTCTTAAACACACATCAGAATCAGAATTGGAATCTGATTTTGCAGGTTCATCTTCAGTAATAATCTTGGCCTTCCCTTTGCCTTTGGGATCAGCAACAACCTTTCCTTTTCTTTTCACTTCAGCAACAACTTTTTTCTTGGATTTCTCAGCAACTTTCTTAGGTTTCTCAACAGCAACAGGAGCTTCTTCTTCAGAGTCTGTGAACACTTGGATGGGTTCACCAGCATCAGCTCCAGCTTTCTTCTTCTTCCTCATGGATTCAGAATAATCCACACGAGTGAACACTCGATACGATCTCCTTCTTTGTACAGGGCTTCTCTGTCTTTTCCCTTTCTGCGCATTCTTCTTGAACGGAATGGGAGCAGATTCATCAGAAACAGAGAGTGAAGAGTTTGTACCGTCTTCAGAGATGTTTGCATCCTCCATTTCAACGTCTTCAGGGTCGGAAGTAGCAGTAGCTTCTTCTTCAGCAGCAACCTCCACATTTTCAGCTTGCGGGTCGTGAACAGTAGGTGATTTAGGGCTTTTTGAAGCAGCAACCATTTGGGCGGTTTGATCAGCCAAATAGCTTGAGATATCCACAGTGATATCTCCAAATGTCATCATGGGCAGATGACCAGTAGTTCGAAGAGAGTCAGACACTTCTTCAATAGCCCTATTGAACTGTTCGATAGTTGCATCTTGAGGAATGTTGGTTGTTGGTGGAACTGTTTGAGGAACAGTTTAAGGAGTGGGAGCGGTTGTTGATGGTGTTGCAGAGACATTTGAGTCAGCATTTGACGAGGTTGAGTTCTGCGAAGCCATGGAAGCAAGGATTTCGAGAGGGTTTGTGTGAGAGTGGGATGAGTTCTTCGAATCAGAGTGAGATTGTGAGTGGGATTGAGGTTGGTTTCCAGCCATTTAAGGGACGGTTGGAATTTCAAGGTAGGTTTGAGGAGTGTATACACAAACTTTGAGAGATACACGGCCGAGAAACAATTCTTCAATTTTAGTACTCAACACAATCAAAATTCACAATTAGCAAGAGAGTTACTTCTATGATCGATATTTATAGAGAGAGTTTTTAGTTGGAGGTTAAATGAAATAATCCATAAATTTTCGATAATGCTCCACATAATTAGCCACAATGTAGATCATGGGTAATTAGTGGGTAAAATCCATTTAATTAATTTAAATTAAATAATTAAGAAGTTTCCAGAATTAAAATTCGCATAATCTGAAAAATAAAGAATTGTGGGTCTGTAATTAAATAAAATGAATTAAATCCCAATTAATAATTAAATAATTACAACTAATAAAAATAAATTCGAATCAGGCAATGTTGTGCTCAAAACTGTTACAAACACCTCAACACGGTTTTTACATGAATTTGCTTCATTTGTGTTGCACCATATTTTTGTTTTTGTGTTATAGCATCTAATTTGTATTGATCCATTGTTCCTGTAGAGTACATCGTAGTAGCGAACTCCGTACCCCATACTTACTTAATGGATTACAAATATATTGATGTTTTTACCAAATATCACCTTTTGAAAAGAAGGCATCATAGTAGTGAACTCTATGCTCCATAATTACTCAGTGATTTGGTACATCTTTTAGTATGCTAATAACATTCTCATTTTTATGCATTTGAGAGGTGTGAGACATGTTTATTTTTGCACTTCAAGGTTCTTAGATTCGTAGATATTTTACATATGAATTATTTAACTAAGTAAGAGATAGATTCAGCTTATAAAATTTTTACAACCCATGATGTTGTCCCAAATGCTGACGCATTTGTGACAACATCCATCCGAATTTTTCAGATAGTGCTCATGCCAAGAGATTTCCTAAAGATAGAGAATCTCTCATGGTCTAATTCTTTAGTAAAAATGTCAGCAGTTTGTTTCTCAGTAGGTATATATTCCAACTTAACAATATTCTTCTCTACTAAATCTCTCATAAAATGATGTCTTATGCTAATGTGTTTTGTGAGTGAGTGTTGTATATGATTCTTAGAAATGTTAATGGCACTAGTATTATCACAAAAGATTGTAAGTATACCATTCTCAATACCATAGTCATGGAACATCTTGCTCAGCCACAAGAGTTGTGTACAGCAGCTTCTAGCAGCTATATACTCAGATTCTGTAGTAGATTGTGAAACACAATTCTGCTTCTTGCTATGCCATGATACAAGATTGTTTCCCATGTACAAATATCCTCCACTCGTACTCTTTCTATCATCTATATCTCCAGCCCAATCAGCATCACTTTAGCCTATCAAAATGTTGTTGGTGTGCTTAGTATACCAGATTCCAAGGTCACTTGTAACTGCAACATACTTGATAATCCTCTTCATAGCATTCAAGTGAGATTCCTTTGGATTAGCTTGGTACCTAGCACAAACACACACACTGTACATAATATCTGGTCTACTAGAGGTTAAATATAGTAAACTACCTATCATGGATCTGTAAAGTGTTGGATCAACATTTGTTCCAGCACTGTCTTTGCAAAGTTTCAAAGAAGATCCCATAGAAGTTTTCATTGGTTTTGAATTCTCAAGACCAAATCTTTTAACCAAGTTCTTAGCATACTTACTTTGGGAGAAGAAAATAGCATTGCTGCATTGCTTGATTTGAAAACCTAGAAAATAATTCAAGTCTCCAACCATACTCATTTCAAATGTTGCAGTCATTGCCTCAACAAATTTACTCAACATTTTATCACAAGTAGAACCAAACACAATGTCATCAACATATATTTGAGCAATTAGTATATCATTTTCAGTGTGCTTAATGAACAAAGTTCTATCTGCCTCTCCTCTAATAAATCCATATTCCAAAAGAAAGTTAGTAAGCCTACCATACCATGCTCTAGGAGCTTGTTTAAGACCATACAATGCTTTCTTAAGTTTATATACATGATCAGGATACTGTGGATCTTCAAATCCTATAGGTTGTTCAACATATGCTTCTTCATTCAATATGTCATTTAGAAATGCAGCCTTTACATCCATTTGATGAAGTTTAATATCAATAAAACATACAATAGCTAGCAGTAATCTAATAGATTCTATCCTAGCAACGGGTGCAAAAGTTTCATCAAAATCAACTCCTTCAACTTGGGTGTAACCTTGTGCTACTAACCTAGCCTTGTTCCTAACAATATTACCAGATTCATCAGTTTTATACTTGAATATCCACTTTGTTCTAATGACATTAGTATGACTAGGACTAGGAACAAGTGTCCACACTTCATTTCTTTCAAACTGACCAAGTTCTTCATGCATAGCATTAATCCAGTTTTCATCAGTTAAGGCTTCTTTAGCACTGTTAGGTTCAATTTCAGATAAATAGCATTCAGCATTTACAACATTACACATAGAAGACATACATATTGTTCTTACCACATCTACCTTGTTTGATCTTACTCTTCCTCTTGTTTGCACTCCAACTGTAGCATCACCTATGATCTGGTCAGAAGGATGGCTTTTGCCTATTCTTGAAGAAGTATTCATTTTAGGAACGTACTGATCATTCTGTGAAGTTACAGCTGACTGTTCTGTAGAAGTTGACCCAGATGTGTTAACATTTGGTGCAACATTTTCAGACTTCAGTGTATTCTCAGAAGTGTCAGTAACCTGTGATACATCTTCTTCATCTTTGTCATCTGTGAGACCTTTATCATCATCAAACACAACATTAACAGATTCTTGAACAGTGTTAGTTCTAAGGTTATACACTCTATAAGCTTTACTATTTCTAGAATAGCCTAAAAAGAAACATTTATCACTTTTAGAATCAAACTTGTGAAGTTGATCCCTATCATTCAGAATATAACATACACAACCAAATACATGACAATATTTCACATTAGGTTTTCTGTTGTTCGAAATCTCATAAGGTGTTTGATTAATGTCAGAACGAATAAAAACCCTATTAATAATATGGCATGTAGTATTCAATGCTTCTCCCAAAAATTTTTTAGCAAGACATTTGGATGTAAGCATAACTCTAGCCATTTCTTGTAAAGTTCTATTCTTTTTTTCAACAATTTCAGTTTGCTGTGAAGTTTTAGGAGATGAATATTCTTGCAAGATACCCTTTTTATCACAGAAATCATTAAACATGCTGTTTTCAAATTCCCTACCATGATCAGTTCTAATACGGCCAACTTTCAAGTTAAAACACATTTTTGAACCTCTTATAAAGAATTTTAAATGCAACAAATGCTTCAGATTTGTCTCTCAAAGACTCTACCCAAGTATATCTAGAAAAATCATCTACCACAACTAAGGAATACCTATTTCTTCCAATGCTTTCAGTTTCCATAGGACCCATCAAATCCATGTGCAGTAATTCAAAGCATCGATGTGTAGTACAATGTGACAACATTTTGTGTGACATTCTTACCTGCTTACCTTTTTTGCATGGTCCACATACAGTGGTATTGTGAAACCTCAGTTCTGGAATTCCTTTTACTGCATCTGCTTTGATTAGCCTTTTCATTGCTCTGTAATTTGCATGACCCAATCTTTGATGCCATAGAATATTTTCATCATGTTTTGACAAGTTACACATATTTGTTCCAATAAGATAGCAATTATCAGCTGACCTATCAAATTTCACATGCAAATTATCATCACAAAGTTGACTAATGCTAATCAGATTTGCAAGTAAGCCATCAACATGTAAGACATTTTTAAGCTTAGGAAAACCTTCAACATTCAAAGTTCCTCTACCAACAATCTTTCCTTTAGAACCACCATCATATGTAACACTACTACTATTCAAGGTCACATAATCAGATAAGAAATCAATACGACCTGTCATATGTCTAGAACAACCACTATCAAAGTACCATAAATCATGTAGACATGCTTTTAAGGAGGTATGAACATCATTACAGGTAGCTTTTGGTTTCCATGCAGATTTCAGAAAATGTTTACCAGGAGGTGACATTTTCTTATGCAGCATTTTCAAGTTTTTCTGTTCTTCAAACAACTTTATACAGTAAGGACGAATGTGACCAACTTTGAAACAGTAATGACAGATATACTTCCTCTTACCTTTGTGAGACTCTGTTACTGCAGATGTTGCACCAGATGTGTCAACATTTGCCTTCACAAATTTCACAGGTTTTCTAAATTTATCAAAAATAGAAGTAGTAGTACCATCATAACCTAAACCATGATTATTAGACTTACCAGTAGCTATAGCATTATTTACCTCAAAAGCACTCTTGGAATATTTCTTGAAACATAAGGTAGAATTTATTAGTTTCTCCTTTAAGTTACAGATTTCCAGGTCTCTTTTGGTAAGAATAACTTCTAGCTTGGTGATTGTGTCTTTCAGATCCTCATTCTCTTTATTCAAGGAATTAAGAGTGAGTTTCTGATTGTTCCAATCATCTAACAACTTTTGGTATTCATTGTCATCAGTCCTTTTTCCTGCATCATCAACCAAACCATTAAAACAGTTCAAATTTGGGTGACTCTGTTCTGATGTTGCTGTAGATGTTGAAGCATCAAGTACAGCATCAGAATGTGTTTCATCCAGATCATCATCTGAGGAATCATTATAATCAATTCTGGTAAAATTAGAATATTCATTCTGATTTAATTCATCAAGATCATCATCAAAATCATCACTCAAGGTAGCACTAAAGTTCAGTTTTTACTTAAGTCTAGTATTGGCACATTCATTTGCATAATGGCCATAACCAGAACAAGCATTACATTGAACTGATTTTCGAAATTCAGGATCATACCTTGGTTTACCTTCACTCTTTGATAGTCTTGGTGTGAATTGACCTTTCCTCCTTTCTGGTTGAGGTGTTGATGTATTGATTTGAATCTTAGGCTGAATATTTCTAGATTTGTTCACAGATTTGTTAAGAAACTTATTAAAGTGCTTAGTGAGCAAAGCAATGTTGTTAGGATCATTGAGGCATTCATCAAGCAATTCTTCATCCGAATCAACCTCGGTAATGATAGGTTGAGACTCAGATATACTTGATGTTTCTCCTTTAAAAACAACAACTTTCTTATCATCATTTGTTTCATCAATTTGATTAGTGTTTATTTCATATGTTCTAAGAATACTCACTAATTCATTTTGACTTAACGTATCTGTATCTTTTGCCTCTTCAATAGCACAAATTTTAGCATCAAATCTTTTAGGAACAGATCTTAATATCTTATGAACTACTCTGACATTAAAAATAGGGTCTCCAAGAGAATGTGATTAATTGATTATCTCACTTAACCTTTCATTGTTGGATGAAATGGTTTCATCTTTCTTCATTCGGAGATTCTCAAATTGTATCCCCAACATTCGAAGCTTAGTCCTTCGAACACTGTCTGAACCCTCACAATGCTCTTGCAACCTGTCCCATGCATCTTTAGAAGTGGAACAGTTAGATATAATTTTAAACATTGAAATATCAACAGAAGTAAAAATAGCATTTAAAGCTTTAGAATTGTAGCTTGCTGTTGTTATTTCATCAGCCGTCCAATCAACTTCTCTCTTGAGTTGAACTTCACCATCTGCATCTGCTGGTCTCTTTGGAGCTTCCCAACCTGTAAGTACAGTCCTCCAAGCACGTTAATCAATTGACTTGATGTACATACGCATCTTAGGCTTCCAATAAGAATAATTCGAACCTTCTAAAATGGGTGGCCTAAGTGTCGTGGATATGTGATGTGTTTCAATTGCTTAATATAAACTAAAAACACACTTGACCGAAGATCTAACCTAGTGTCGTCAGGTATCAGCTCTGGTACCAACTGAAACTGTGCGTAGGGTGTATGAAGTGTTTAAGTATAAGTAGATAAATGTTGCACAGAATGTTGAGACAAATACTGCAACACTGACTCTAACAGAATATCAGAAATTTAGATACACAGCGGAAGACTTGAAATACTAAAAACAAACGAGACACAATGGAAATATTTTTAACATAGATTTTATAAATAAAAATCTATGTCTGCCTTATGGCGTAAATCAATACTTATCTTCAAGTACAAATGTTGTGTCAAATGTTACAACAATAACCTTCACAACGAAACTACAAACGAGGCAGGTGCCAAGTTTTGAAAACGATCTAAGTGTATAACATTACACATTGTCGAAATGCCTAGTCTATCTATGATTACACTCTCAATAGATAACAAGACACACAGCCATACGGGTGGGATACTTCGTATGATCTAAAATGTAAAACTATTGGCCACAAATCCTAACAGGGATGAACGCTCGGTCTAGGATATTTCTCGAATAGAATACACTGAATTATGAAGCCTTCTTTCGGTATTTATAGATGTGGGATACGAATTCTAGAGGCTTCCACATTGAGGTCCTATTTTTTAGGAGCTCAACTTCCATGATCTTTCTAGATCCTTCTTGTATGCTCCAGGTCGTTCTAAATGGTTCCAGGCTGCTCTAGCATGTTCTCCAATGTTCTGGAATCTTCCAGGTTCCAGATCCTTGTAGAAGCTTCTAGATCCTGCCAGAAATGCGACAACATTTAATGTAGCATTTCAGAAAAGACTTAGAAAAAATCTCGGAAGGCCAAATTAAGATGTTGTTGAGAATGTTGATACATTTGAGAGTTAACAACATCTACAAATACAAACATCAGCTTAGTTCCTAACAGTTCTTATATCAGATCAGTAAACAAACTAAGATCAGTAAACATATATAAGATTAGTAACTCAGTTTATAAGTTTTCTTAAGATGACTTAGTTAAGATGACTTCCAACCACATATATCATTAACTTTAAGTTGCTTTTGGCGATAAATACATACAATCACCAACTAGAACATTGTTTCAAGGATTCATATCCCAATACACATTTTTGAACTTGAGAAGGAAATGAAGATTACTCCTAGCATCAAATATGTTATTTATCCGGTACTCCTTCATCCCTTTGCATTCTCGTTCTTTCTTGATGTGAAAAAATGTGTGAAAAGGGTTGATTTGCAAAGAACTCCATTGTTCTACATAATTTTAGTTAAAAATTTGATACCTATTATTAGTATGAGGTAATGAAGCTGGCTTCTATTTAATGTGGACAACTTTTAAACCATGAGCTTCCACAATCTGTAACTTCTCATCTCTCCCAAGTCATTTAAATTATATTTTTGTTGCAGGAAGTTGATGTTATGAGAAGCATATTCTAGGAAAATAAACAGATGAATGTGATTCATGTTGTTGAAGTTGGGTATACACTTGAAGTTAGGTTTTGCTGATAACGCAGTCTGCAATTTTCGTTGCATATATAACCCAATTTATTGCATATACATTTGTATGTATAATGCATATTCAGTGTATTTTCGTATAATGTAATTTTTAGATTCAATAGTTTATTTACTTCACGAACTAGAAAAATCATAATTATTATAGAACTTATGATAAATTCTTATATTATTATTATGCAATCCACATATTAGATATATGCATCCCCTATGAATATACAATGCACATATTATATATATGCATCAAACTATAAAAAATAGCATATAAATATGCAATGCACATAAATTATGGTAATCATAAACTCCAATATATCAAAAATATCAAGAATATCAAATTCACAGCTTAAAAAACGAACGATTTCTTACATGCGAAAACTCCTCTGTACAATCGAACAAAGGATCAAACAATAACATGCAGTAGATGAAAAGAGGAAACAAACATACCTTCATTCTTTTTCCTTCAGTGGAGAGTATCGTATGTGCACAGACAGAAGGAATGATCTCGAATTTTAGGAAAGTAATTTGAATTGGAAAGACAGAATGAATGATATCGAATTTTAGGAAAGTAATTTGAATTGGAAATTGCGCTATAATCTCGGGATAATCTCTTAGCTTTTTAAAATTTAATTCATTTGACTTCGCATATTTGACATTAATTATATTAAATGATTCAAAATTTGAAATTAAATGTAAGATAAGGGTAAATCGGTACAATTATGTGGCATTTTGTCTTTAATTGAAACTTTAAAAATTTTTAGCTTGAATCTTAAAGATTAGGGGTGGTTTGTCCTATATTATTTTTTCCCCGTTTAATAACTATATATTTGAACAACATTGGAAATTTGTATTATCCTTTAAAGACTCTTCTTGAATTTTTTTCCTCAAATTTCCAAATTAGAAATTTTCGAATAGTAGCCTGAATTTTGCACTCATAGGACCAATTAGTCAGGAAAGCTTCACCAAATGTAACAACATTCAACATATTTTTATCCTCTAAAAATTTAACCATTCCCTTACTATCAAAATTAGGCACATTAATTCTTTTCTCAATCAACAGCTTCCTTTTAGAGTATATTTCTAACCTTTTCTCAACATAATTAGAGGGATCATAGATACCTTCACTTTCTTCCTCAGAAGGTAGTTCTGCATCAGGGTCAGAATCTCCATCATGTTCAGAGGGGCTTTTGGATGAGCTCTGTGCTTCAGCAGACAAGCACTTTGCCTCAGAAGATGAGTTGTCTCCACTTCCACCATCATCAGGTTCTGGTGTGGACTCCTTTGCAGCAACAAATGACTCAGCATTCTTCTTAAGAGATTCTTACATATCTCTTAGGCAAACATTGAAATCAGAATCAGAGTCTGATTGAACAGGTTCTTTTTCAGGCATCATCTTGGCCTTCCCTTTTCCTTTAGGATCAGCAATAGTTTTCTTATGTATTGGTTTCTCAGCAACAACTTTCTTGGATTTCTTAGCAGCAACAGTAGCAACTTCAGTTTCTTCCTCAGAATCAGTGAACACTTGAATGGGTTCACCAGCATCAGCTCCAGCTTTCTTCTTCTTTCTCATGGATTCAGAGTAATCCACACGAATGAACACACGGTACGACCTCCTTCTTTGTACAGGACTTCTTTGTCTTTTGTCTTTCTGCACATTCTTCTTGAAAGGAATAGGTGCAAACTAGTCAGAAGGTGAGAGAGAGGAATTTGTACCACTATCAGAAGCTTGGGCGTCCTCCATTTCTACATCCTCAGAGTCGGATGCATCAGCAGCTTCTCCTTCAACTACGGTTTCGACATTTTCTTCCGTTGAAATATGAACAGTAGGATTAGGGCTTTTTGTTGCAGCAGCCATTTGAGCAGTTTGTTCGGCCAAATAGCTCGAGATATCCACAGTGATATCTCTGAATGTCATCACGGGTAGATGACCGGTAGTTTGAAGAGTATCAGACACCTCTTCGACAGCCCTCGTAAACTGTTCGACGGTTGAGTCTTGTGGTATATGAGTAGTTGGTGGAGTAGTTGGTGGAGTGGGAGCGGTACGTTGTTGATGGGGTTGCAGAGACATTAGTGTCAGCATTTGAGAAATTTGGTTGTTGTGAAGCCACTGAAGCAAGAAGATCGAGAGAGTTTTGAGCAGTTTGTTCGAAAGATTTAGAAGCAGAGTGTGAGTGAGAGTGAGATTGACGGTGGTTTCCAGCCATTTAAGAGGGACGGTTGGATTTTCAAGGCAAGTTGAGGGAGTGTATACAGCAATTTGGAAATACACAGCCAAAAGACAATTCTGCAAACTTAGTACTCAACAAATGCAGAAATCACGATTAGCATTAGAATTAATCTTATGATCGATATTTATAGAGAGAACTATGTAGTTGGAGGTTAAATAACAAAAACTGATAGAGTATTCCAGAAATTTTCGATAATGCTCCACATAATTAGCCACAATTTAGATCATGGGTAATTAGTGGGGAAAATCTGTTTAATTAATTTAATTAAATAATTAAGAAGCTTCCAGAATTTAAAGAATTAAAATCTGCATAATCAAAAAAAATACGTGGGTTAGTTTAATTAAATAAAATGAAATAAATCCCAATCAATAATTAAATAATTACAACTAATAAAAATAAATTCGAATCAGGCAATGTTGTGCTCAAAACTGTTACAAACACCTCAACACGGTTTTTACATGAATTTTCTTCATTTGTGTTGCACCATATATTTTTTTTCTTTTTCTGTTATAGCATCTAATTTGTATTGATCCATTGTTACTATAGAGTACATCGTAGTAGCGAACTCCGTGCCCCATACTTACTTAATGGATTACAAATATATTGATGTTTTTATCAAAAAAAATCACCTTTTGAAAAGAAGACATCGTAGTAGTGAACTCCGTGCTCCATAGTTACTCAGTGATTTTGGTACATCTTTTAGTATGCTAATAACATTCTCATTTTTATGCATTTGAGAGATGTCAGACATGTTTATTTTTGCACGCCAAAGTTCTTAGATTCGTAGATATTTTACATAGGAATTATATAACTAAGTAAGAGATAAATTCAGTATATAAAATTTATACAACCCATGATATTGTCCCAAATGCTGACGCATTTGTGACAACATCCATCCGAATTTTTACAGATAGTGCTCATGCCAAGAGATTTCCTCAAGATTGAGAATCTCTCATGGTCTAACGCTTTAGTAAAAATATCAGCATTCTGTTTCTCAGTAGGTACATACTCCAACTTAACAATATTCTTCTCTACTAAATCTCTCATAAAATGATGTCTTATGCTAATGTGCTTAGTGAGTGAGTGTTGTACAGGATTCTTAGAAATGTTAATGGCACTAGTATTATCACAAAAGATAGTAAGTATACCATTCTCAATACCGTAGTCATGGAACATCTTGCTCAGCCACAAGAATTGTGTACAGCAGCTTCCAGCAGCTATGTACTCAGATTCTGCAGTAGATTGTGAAACACAATTCTGTTTCTTGCTGTGCCATGATACAAGATTGTTTCCCATGTAGAAACATCCTCCACTCGTACTCTTTCTATCATATATATATATCTCCAGCCCAATCAACATCACTGTAGCCTATCAAAATGTTGTTGGTGTCCTTAGTATACCAGATTTCAAGTTCACTTGTACCTGAAACATACTTGATAATTCTCTTCATAGCATTCAGGTGAGATTCCTTTGGATTAGCTTGGAACCTAGCACAAACACACACATTGTACATAATATCTGGTCTACTAGAGGTTAGATATAGTAAACTGCCTATCATGGATCTGTAAAGTGTTGGATAAACATATGTTCCAGCACTATCTTCGCAAAGTTTCAAAGAAGATCTCATATGAGTTTTCATTGGTTTTGAATTCTCAAGACCAAATCTTTTAACCAAGTTCTTAGCATACTTACTCTGGGAGAAGAAAATACCATCGCTGCATTGTTTGATTTGAAGACCTAGAAAATAATTCAAGTCTCCAACCATACTCATTTCAAATGTTGCAGTCATTGACTCAACAAATTTACTCAACATTTTATCACAAGTAGAACCAAACACAATGTCATCAACATATATTTGAGCAATTAGTATATCATCTTCAGTGTGCTTAATGAACAAAGTTATATCTGCCTCTCCTCTAATAAAACCATATTCCAAAAGAAAGTCAGTAAGCCTACCATACCATGCTCAAGGAGCTTGTTTAAGACCATACAAAGCTTTCTTAAGTTTATATACATGATCAGGATACTGTGGATCTTCAAATCCCTTAGGTTGTTCAACATATGCTTCTTCATTCAATATGCCATTTAGAAATGCAGCCTTTACATCCATTTGATGAAATTTAATATCAATAAAACATGCAATTGCTAGCAATAATCTAATAGATTCTATCCTAGTAACAAGTGCAGAAGTTTCATCAAAATCAACTCCTTCAACTTGGGTGTAACCTTGTGCTACTAACCTAGCCTTGTTCCTAACAATATTTCCAGATTCATCAGTTTTATTCTTGAATATCCACTTTGTTCCAATGACATTAGTATGACTAGGTCTTGGAACAAGTGTCCACACTTCATTTCTTTCAAACTGACCAAGTTCTTCATGCATAGCATTAATCCAGTTTTCGTCAGTTAAGGCTTCTTTAGCACTCTTAGGTTCAATTTCAGATAAATAGCATTCAGCATTTAAAACATTACACATAGAAGACATGCATATTGTTCTTACCACATCTACCTTCTTTGATCTTACTCTTCCTCTTGTTTGCACTCCAACTGTAGCATCGCCTATGATCTGGTCAGAAGGATGACTTTTACCTATTCTTGAAGAAGGATTCATTTTGGGAACATACTGATCATTCTGTGAAGTTACAACTGAATGTTCTGTGGATGTTGACCCAGATGTGTTAACATTTGGTGCAACATTTTCAGACTTCAGTGTATTCTCAGAATTGTCAGTGACCTGTGATACATCTTCTTCATCTCTGTCATCTGTAAGACCTTTATCATCATCAAACACAACATTAACAGATTCTTGAACAATGTTAGTTATAAGGTTATATACTCTATAAGCTTTACTATTTCTAGAATAGCCTAAAAAGAAACCTTTATCACTTTTAGAATCAAACTTGTGAAGTTGATCCCTATCATTCATAATATAACACACACAACCAAATACATGAAAATATATCACATTAGGTTTTCTGTTGTTCAAAATCTCATAAGGTGTTTGATTTGTGCCAGAAAGAATAAAAACCCTATTAATAATATGGCATGTAGTATTCAATGCTTCTCCCCAAAATTTCTTAGCAAGACATTTGGATGTAAGCATGACTCTTGCCATTTCTTGTAAAGTTCTATTCTTTCTTTCAATAATTCCTTTTTGTTGTAGAGTTTTGGGAGATGAGTATTTTTGCAAGATACCCTTATTATCACAAAAATCATTAAACATGTTGTTTTCAAATTCCCTACCATGATCAGTTCTAATACGGCCAACTTTCAAGTTAAACACATTTTTGAACCTCTTATAAAGAATTTTAAATGCAGCAGATGCTTCAGATTTGTCTCTCAAAGACTCTACCGAGGTATATCTAGAAAAATCATCTACCACAACTAAGGAATACCTCTTTCCTCCAATGCTTTCAGTTTCCATAGGACCCATCAAATCCATGTGCAGTAATTCAAAACATCGATGTGTAAAACAATGTGACAGCTTTTTTGTGCGGCATTCTTACCTGCTTACCTTTTTGGCATGGTCCACATACAGTGGTATTGTGAAACCTCAGTTTTGGAATTCCTTTTACTGCTTCTGCTTTGATTAGCTTTTTCAATGCTCTGTAATTTGCATGACCCAATCTTTGATGCCATAGAATATTTTCATCATGTTTTGACAAGTTACACATATTTGTTCCAATAAGATAACAATTATCAACTGACCTAGTACAGGTCATGACACAAACTTCATCTTTATTAAGAACATAACATGAATCTTTGTCAAATTTCACATGCAAATTATCATCACAAAGTTGACTAATGTTAATCAGATTTGCAAGTAAGACATCAACATGCAAGACATTTTTAAGCTTAGGAAAACCTTCAACATTCAAAGTTCCTTTACCAACAATCTTTCCTTTAGAACCACCTCCTTATGTAACACTACCACTATTCAAGGTCACATAATCAGATAAGAAGTCTATACGGCTTGTCATATGTCTAGAACAACCACTATCAAAGTACCATAGATCAGGTAGACATGCTTTTAAGGAGGTATGAACAACATTACAGGTAGCTTGCAGATTTCAGAAACTGTTTACCAGGAGGTGACAGTTTTTCATGTAGCATTTTCAAGTTTTTATGTTCTTTAAACCATTTTATACAGTAAGGACGAATATGACCAACTTTGAAATAGTAATGACAAATATACTTCATTTTAACCTTGTGAGAATCTGATTGTGCAGATGTTACACCAGATGTGTCAACATTTGCCTTCACAAATTTCACAGGTTTTCTAAAATTTTCAGAAATGGAAGTAGTTGCACCATCATAACCTAAACCATGATTATTAGACTTACCAGTAGCTATAACATTATTTACCTCAGAAGCACTCTTGGAATATTTATTGAAACATAAAGTGGAATTTATCAGTTTCTCCTTTAAGTTACAGAGTTCAAGATCTCTTTTGGTAAGTATAACTTCTAGCTTGGTGATTGTGTCTTTCAGATCCTCATTCTCTTTATTCAAGGAATTAAGAGTGAGTTTCTGATTGTTCCAATCATCTAATAGCTTTTGATATTCATTGTCATCAGTCTTTTTTCCTGCATCATCAAACAAACCATTAAAACAGTTCAAATCAGGGTGACTTTGTTCTGATGTTGCTGTAGATGTTGAAGCATCAGTTACAGCATCAGAATCTGTTTCATCCAGATCATCATCTGAGAAATCATTATAATCAATTCTGGTAAAATTAGAATATTCATTCTCATTTAACTCATCAAGATCATCATCAGAATCATCACTCAAGGTAGCACTAAAGTTCAGTTTTTTGCTTAAGTCTGGAACTGGCACATTCATTTGCATAATGGCCATAACCAGAACAAGCATTACATTGAACTGATTTTCAAAATTCAGGATCATACCTTGGTTTACCTTCACTTTTTAATGGTCTTGGTGTGAATTGACCTTTCCTCGTTTCTGGTTGAGGTGTTGATGTGTTGATTTGAATCTTGGGCTGAATGTTACTAGATTTGTTCACAGATTTCTTAAGAAACTTATTAAAGTGCTTAGTGAGCAAGGCAATGTTGTTTGGATCCTTGAGGCATTTATCAAGCAATTCTTCATCCGAATCAACTTCAGTAATGATAGGTTGAATCTCAGAATTGTTTGATGTTTCCCCTCTAAAAACCACAACTTTCTTATCATCATTAGTTTCATCAACTTGATTAGTGTTTATCTCATATGTTCTAAGGATACTCACTAATTCATTTTGACTTAACTTATCCGTATCTTTTGCCTCTTCAATAACACAAATTTTAGCATCAAATCTCTTAGGAACAGATCTTAATATCTTATGAACTACTCTAACATTAGAAATAGGGTCACCAAGAGAATGTGATTCATTGATTATCTCACTTAACCTTTCATTGTAGACTGAAATTGTTTCATCTTCCTTCATTCGGAGATTCTCAAATTTTGTTCCCAACATTCGAAGCTTAGTCCTTCGAACACTGTCTGAACCCTCACAATGCTCTTGAAACCTGTCCCATGCATCTTTAGAAGTAGAACATTTAGATATAATTTTAAACATTGAAACTTCAACAGAGGTAAAAATAGCATTTAAAGCTTTAGAATTGTAGTCTGGTGTTGTTATTTCATCAGTCGTCCAGTCAACTTCTCTCTTGAGTTGGACTTCACCATCTGCATCTGCTGGTCTCTTTGGAGCTTCCCAGCCTGTAAGTACAGTCCTCCAAGCACGTTCATCAATCGACTTGATGTACATACGCATCTTAGGCTTCCAATAAGCATAATTCGAGCCATCTAAAACGGGTGGCCTAGGTGCAGTGGATATGTGATGTGTTTCCATTGCTAATATAAACTAAAAACACACTTGACCAAAGATCTAACCTAGTGTCGTCAGGTATCAGCTCTGATACCAAATGAAAGTGTGTTGTGTATGAAGTGTTTAAGTTTAAGTAGATTAATGTTGTACTAAATGTTGGGATAAATTGTACAACACTGACTCTAACAGAATATTAGAAATAAAGATACACAGCGGAAGACTTGAAACACTAAAAACAAACGAGACACAATGAAAATATTTTTCACATAGATTTTATAAATAAAAATCTATGCCAGCCTTACGGCGAAATATCAATACTTATCTTCAAGTACAAATGTTGTGTGAAATGTTACAGCAATAACCTTCACAACTAAAACTACAAACGAGGCAGGTGCCCAGTTTTGAAAACGAACTAAGTGTATAAAATTACACACTGTCGAAATGCCATTCTATCTATGATTACACTCTCGATAGATAAGAAAAGCACACAGTCATACGGGTGGGATACTTCGTATGATCTAAAATGTATAACTACTGGCCACAATTTCTAACAGGGATGAACGCTC
Organism: Galeopsis tetrahit; assembly: GCA_963675135.1. Taxonomy (NCBI): domain Eukaryota; kingdom Viridiplantae; phylum Streptophyta; class Magnoliopsida; order Lamiales; family Lamiaceae; genus Galeopsis; species Galeopsis tetrahit. The sequence continues at coordinate 42,194,612 of OY776122.1, forward strand.
GGTCTAAGAGATTGATCGAATAGAATACACTGAATTGTGGAGCCTTCCTTCGGTATTTATAGAGTAGGATGCGAATTCTAGAGGCTTCCAACATTGAGGTCCTATCTTTCTAGATCCTTCTTGCATGCTCCAGGTCGTTCTAAAAGGTTCCAAGCTGGTCTAGCACGTTCTGCAATGTTCTGGAGTCTTCCAGGTTCCAGATCCTTGCAGAAGCTTCTAGATCCTGCCAGAAATGCAACAACATTTAGATCAACATTTAATGTAGCATTTCAGAAAAGACTTAGAAAAAATCTCGGAAGGTCAAATTAAGATGTTGTTGAGAATGTTGATACATTTGAGAGTTAACAACATCTACAAATTAGTTTTAGAAGATAATGATATTACTTTTATCAATGTATTATATTAGATTTACAGTTTTTGTAGCTTTGAAGATTGTGTGAAATTTCCATATTCTTAATAATAATTACGATTTATCATTTTTCTCTTGTTTTGATAGAATTCAGGCTATTGTCGTTTTTTTCGATGGATTGATCCTCCTATGTGTGATAGAGCAAAAGTATCGTTCATGGATTATTGAGTAAATTGAATGAAGAAAAATCAAAGTCAAAGCGTCTACAAAAATTTGTTATGTGTTTGGAAAGTAAGATTATGAAGCTGGAAGATGAGATCATAGAATTTAAAGCTCATAATGAATATTTGAGTGAAGATATTACAAACTACAAATATAAGATGGAAGTGAAGAACGTTAATTCCAGGCAAATATGCAAGAATATGAAGATATGGTTCAAGATTTCTTTAATAATGTTTGTTTGTTGGATTTTTTCCAATATATGTTTTAGAAATTTGCAGATGATTAGTTGATTTCATTAAACATGGGTACAATGGAAATCCCTTGTGATTTGAATTTTCATAACAAAATGTTAAATAAGGTGATTTTAAGGAATAATTCGGGAAATAAAAAATGAAACAACTTGCAATAATTGTTTTTGTTTTTTTGTAAATATGCATATCATCTCCATAATTAACAATAATTTGAAAAATATAATTACATATTGAATGACACATAATTAATCATAATTATTATAATAAATTTAACAGATTTTTTTCCCATTAATGTATGACTGGTTGTATTTTTCACTTGATCAATATTAATTGAAAATTTTCTAATATGCAATATCATAATATACAATGAAAATTATGAGTCCTAAAAAAATGAGTGTTTTTATGTATATTAATTCAAAATATAAAATTATGTTATTTGAAGAAATATATAGAGTCCCGAACTATATATTTATTCATTTCATTATATTAGGAAAACCAAGTAATAATAGTATATAATATTATTCAAATTTAAACCTATTATAAATTATTGTATTTTCATATTTTTAGTGTTGTATATTTTGAATATAATTTCTATAAGATGTACATGAAACATTCAAAAACATAATTATATAAATTTGACGTTTACAAATGAATGTAATATGAATCAATATAGACAGTGTTGAAAAATATATCTATTTATTACATTATTCAAGGAAAATTTATATTATTTTATCATAATTTTATTCAATATTAAAGTTAAAATTAAAATCATTAATACATATGACCTATTATATATATATCGCACATTCTCAACTAAATAAAAATATTTATACATCACCTTCCCCACTACATATAACGGTTGATTAATAAATAACCATAATTTAATACACTACCTCCATCTAAACGGTTGATTTATTTCATATCCAATAAAATCACCTAGTATATATAATTGTAATACATTTCAAAGAAATACAGTACACATAATTTAGATTCATTGTTTATTAAAATAAATATTTATTTTCTTTTCTTGTGCAGAATTCACATACAAAAATATGCATTCTTCAACGTTAGTAGAGTTAATTTCAGACGAGATAGCTTCTGATATTTTGGAGAGGGTGCAAGCAAAGAGACTAAACCTTCTCAAATGTGTGTCAAGAGCATGGAATGAGTTGATTTCTTCTCGTTCGTTTGTTAAAAATCATCTAAGGAATGTGAAATGTGAGATTTGCTTCTCACTTATTCATAAGAAATCTATTGCGTACCCGCCTATATGTTACTTATTCGATCATAATAATATTATATCATTACAACGAGTATATTCATAAGATAATGATGATTATATTATTATACGATTTACTCATTTTTTTATTCGTGGGGATTTTCAAACAGAGGTTAAGTTGTTTTCTAGGAATTTAAACATTTGGTATACTGTTGATTGCTTTCCCTTCAAACACCCATCATCGTGTAATGCACATTTCGTAGGTGGTAGTTTTCATTTGAAGTTTTACAAGGGTGAGGGTATTTATGCAATTTCAACATTTGATTTGAAGGACAAGAGTTATGGTCGGATTGATTTACCTGATTTTGAGTGTGAAACTTTGTCTTTAATAATTGATGCTTTAGATAACAACATTCTAGCTGTTTATGGGAGTCATCTTGGAAATGAAGTTGATGGGGTTAAGACTTATTATTTTGAGATGCATATACTATCTTACTCTGATTCAGGATCAAAGTGGCACAAGTTTACGATTTCCCAAAAATGGATGATGTCGTCTAATTATAAAGTCGTACCGATACAATTCTTGAAAAACGACCGAACTAAAGTGATGTTCAGGAACGATTTAAGTGGAACCTTTTCGTCATATGATTTCGTGAAGAAGGAAATATTTCGTTTGGAAGACGTTGATAGGGTATATCGAATTCAACATACGTATAAGTATGTTGAAAGTCTTGTTTCTCCATTTCAAATTTAAGATATGTATAAAAATAAATTCTTGGAGTTTGATTATACATTAACTTTTGTTGCATTATTTATGATTTTGTTGTTCTGAATATGAGTATGGAGACCACTTTCGTGTTATGCGGAAAAAAATAAGGTTTCTTGCACAATTATATTAATAGTGCAGACGAATACATTATACTATTTGCATATTCAATGTGTGGATTGCATAAAGAATACGTTTATGTATACCGAAAATGCATTTGTAAAATAGAAACATTGATGGAAATTTTGAATATTGAAATAACAGTTTTATACATTTTTTTTTCAATTATTCATGTTTGTGTTGTTCCGAATATGAACACGCAAACAACAAAACTAGGTCAACAAAATATGCAAAACAAATAACAAATATTTGCATATGGTACTCATAGTGCACAAAAATAACATATAATATTTACATATTTAATATTTGTGTTGCATGATAATGTCTGAGTACTACCACGGAAGTGATGAACGTTAATTGGGAGTGCATACAATTTATGCAATACAAACCATATAATGCAAAAATAAATGTATTACTATCGCATATTAGTAAGTTGTTTTGCATATCATTGATTTCTATGGCAGATAAAATCTGCATTGTCAACAGAACGTATATTCTTTATAACTACTAGTATTTAAACATGAAATATTTAAATATTAAATATAACTATTTATATATAATTATGAAATATTAAATATTATGACATTATTCTATTTAAAAAATATTTAAATAAGAACAATTAAACTTAACAAAGAAAATTCATGAAATAAATTATATAAAATCAGACATATTTATTCAAATCAGAACTGCATACTCAATAAATTACATGTATTCAGATGCACGGAATTAAAACTGAAATCATAACTTAGTAAGGTCATTCTGTTCTAATTATAAAATCGTATCAATACAATTTATGACCAACGCCCGAACTAAACTGATGTTCATAGTTGATCCGAGTGTAACCTTTTCGTCGTATGACTTCGTGAAGAAGGAAATATTTCATTTGCAAGAAGTTGATAGGGTATATCGAATTCAACATACATATAAGTATGTTTAACGTCTTGTTTCGTCATTACCAAGTTTAGATGTGTAAATAAATTGTTTTGATGGTATTTGATTATAGGGTAATTTTTTTTGCAGTTGTTACGCAGTTGATGTGCTGAATATAGATATGCAACTCATGATCGTAGAATGCTGAAAAAATAAATAATTAGTTACCTAATAGCATTAATAATGCAGAAAGAGAGATAATACTATTTGCACATTACAAGATTGTTGTGCATAAAATTTATATTTATGCAAATCGGAACTGCAATACAAAGAAAACATACATTCTTGATAAATTTGAATGTTGAAACATAAGTAAAAATTTATATATAGTTATGGAGATATAAAAAAAATTAAAATAATATATATTATGACAGAATTCTCGTTAAAAAATATATAAATGAGAACCATTCAACTTAAAAAAAATGCAGAAAATAATTTACATAAAACCTATAACACGAACCAATTTGATTTTTCCATCGAATTCGATCGTGAGTAAAACGAGAAAGTGCATAGATTGATAATCTGCTACTTATCATATAAAGTTGAGAACAAAATCAGACTAACACGCAGAAACGATTAAAAATCATTACTCACTATTATAAACACCAAGAAATAATCCCACAGTCGATCTGTAACAAATGAGTAAATTAACTGTACTCCGAGCGCCGCCTTCGTCTCTCTAGCGTGGGCAACACAATCGATCTGTAAAAAATCGTAAAAATCGAACTAGTCACTTACACCGCGTCTGTGTTGTCACATCGCCGCGAAGGAGATTGGGTGGGGGTTCGATCGTGGACGACGACGACAAGGAAGATCTGCCATCGACAATACTTTTGTCTTCCATTCGGGGGGGTTGATCGTCTTCGACGCCTATGTTCGTGGAGAAGACGTTTGTGGGTGGAATAGGTGGAGGAGATTTGTTTGAAAATCAAATATTTAGATGATATTGAAATTAAATCTGAAAAGGAAAGTCAATTAGCTTTAATTAGTTTTCTTATTTTATGGAATTCACGAAATTAGTTTTCTAATTATAAAATGTTGATTGGGAGGAGTGTTATTAAAGACGGGGAGAAAAATAAGGAATGTGAAGAATTCATTAATTAAATTTTAAAATTTTAAATTAGCCTCTAAATTTAAAGTTAAGGGCATAATGGATTATTTACATTCAATTTTGACCTTAATTTAAATGATTAGAATTTTGGTTCTTAATTGGATAAGTGTCTATAGGAATGAACCTTTTTATAAAAATTCTTTTAGTAATAAAGTAAATAATAAAATATTGTGAATAATAAAGTAGAATAATAAAGTAATGACATATAATGTAATTTTGACATGTTTGAAGGGTGTAGTTTAAAGTGAAAGGGTGCATTATTGTCAAATAAGGACATGCACAATCTAAATTGGGACATCTACATTTGGTTAATGCACAATCTAAATTGAGACAGATGGAGTATTAAAATAAGATAAAATGAAGAGATTCTAATAATATAAAAAAAAAATGTTATTAAAAAAAATACCCTCTCGTTCATAAGAATAAGCTCATAAAAAATACCACACCCTTACAACCTTAACTTTAATTGTCCATTGTTCCTTAATTGGACTGATGTTTAAATTGGAGAGTATAAGGACAACATTTTCTAAAAAAAAAATTACTATTAATTTAGATAAATTGTTTGATAAATTGACTAAAAAAATATAAATTATTTGACCAAGTATTAAACAAACCTTTTTAGAGGTTGATTCAAACATGATTTTGAAAATTTTATTAATCAAAAGATAAATGAGTTTAAGATTTTATTTTCTTGAATGATTTACCCAATATCTTATAAATAGTAAAAAAAAAATGGATTAAAGTCAAATTCATTATTTAATAGTCTATAATTATGCATATTTAATTGAATAGATTATGCAATCCCTTAGAAAATGCTTTAACCATTACTGCTTAAGTTTGTTATGATTAAATTTGATATGCATTTAAATGATTTAGACCTTAGAATGGGCGTTAACTGTTACTTTATGCTTAAAAAAGGATTTTCTATTTTAGATTTTATAAATGTTTGACTTTAAATTTTACATTATGAATACAAAAATAAAATTTCTAATTTTAAATATATAAAATAATGCATAATTGATTTAAAATTAAATTAAAAATTTTAAAAATAAAAAACCTAATAAATAATTTTAGAACTTTTAATAAATAATTCTTATATATTGAACAATACAATTATAATCTTAATAGAATAAAATAAATATGAATTTAATAACCAAATAATATTTTCTTTTAATTATTTTAGGTAAATTTGACTTAAATTTAATTCCACGCCATAAATGTTATTTTTGTTTAAGATTATAATTTTTTCCGAAATAGAAATAATCTACCACCAAATTCTAACATAGAGCTTATTTCTTAGATCATAGAACATATTAAGAAATTTTAGATTTGTAGTATTTTGCATATAAAAAACACTCAAATTAGACATTGAGTGTTATTTTCCTCTGTAAATTCCAATATTAACCTCAACTTGAAAGATATTGATGGTCCCAAGTTGAGTTAAGATTTATTAAGCTAGTAAAAGTCTAGAGGGGGATGAATATACTTTTAAAAATCTTTCAAAATATCAGAGTTTATAATGCGGAGTAGTGTTCTGATTAGTACAGTTCTTATACTAGATCAGTCCAGTACTTCTTAGTTTTATACTCAACTTATGATTTTGAACTTTTTCTTAGTAAACTTTACTGTTCTTATTATCAAGAATATTAACCAAATATTAAAACAGAAAGTAAATCAACACACAAGATTTATAGTGGTTCGACAAATGTCTACATCCACTCTCACAACTCCAGTAGTGATATTTATTAACTCTTCCTTCTTGAATTTCTTGTGCTTTAAAGTTCCAAGACTAAGACTTTGATCTTTTCGATTATACCACCAGGTATATTTTCGATCTGCTAGTAATTTTACAAGTAACTAGCACACTTGTTTTACAGAAATCACAAACAAACAAAAAAGTAAAGTAACCTTCTCTGAGTAGTAGCCTTTGATTCTTCCATTCAATACAGTGGCTTATTCTCTTCTTTGATCTCCTTTCACTCTGCGAGTTCTTGAATACTTGAATGCTCTTTGATTGCTCTCAAATGCTTTTAGATCAGTAGTCTTTTCAAGTAGAAGATCACACAGTATTTATAGACTTTAGTATGACAGTTAGCAATTTGTTAAACTAACTCTAAAACTGTTTTTGTAACTTATCATTTTGTAACCGACTTTATAACTTCCTTTTTATCCAAGTCAGCATATCTTCAAATATATTCAGTTACTCTTTAACTAATAAGTTTTCCAAACTTATTCTTGCTCAGCACAGTAAAATTACTCTTCTTCTATTTTACTGTTCTTGCTCCAGTCAGCACAGTTCTCAACAACTGTTCTGAACATCTTCAGAATACTTTTGTGCTTCCTTTCAATTCTTCTAAAATTACTCTTCTCATTCTGAGTAGTCTTCTTCTTCTTCCAAGTCTTCTTTAGTCTTCTGATCTTGTTCTAATCTACTGTTCTGAACTTTACAATGCTGATTACAACAGAATACAAACTTACAAATATAAAACCTATCTATACTTCAACTGAACTACATACAGAAGAGTACATTTAAGTCCTATACTATAAGATGTCTATACAATTCAAACATTAGCTTAGTTCCTAACAGTTCATAATATTCACATATTTCACACATAAGATCAATAATCTCAGAATATAAGTTTTCTTAAGATGAATTAGTTAAGATGACTTACAACCACATATATCATTAACTTTAAGTTGCTTTTGGCCATCAAAACACAATCTCATCAACTAGAATATTGTTTATAGGATTCATATCCCAACAATTTCCCCGTTTTTGATGAAGCCAAAACTACTTAAATGTTAATAAATCAGTAGTTAAGTAATTAGTCTATCATAACAGTTCATCAAGTCAAAATTCCAGATTCATATTCAGATAAGATCAGATAATTCACATAATTACAGAAACATGACAAAATATGAAATATAGAAATAAAGAAATAAAGATAAGGTAAAGAAATGTTATCTTGTGAGCTTATCCTTCATCTTCATTCTTTAGTCCAGATTCTGTATGCCAAATACATCCTGGTTTTGATGTCCATCATATGTTGATGATCAGTGATGCCTTCATCCTTAATGATCTTCTCAATGATGTTAGCAATCTCATTGTAATTAGGTTCTCCATTTTCCAATCTTGGAGGTTCCCAAATAGGTTCTTCAGGACATAGAATATTAACTCCAACAACACTTGTTGTTAATAGCATATCTTCCCAAAATTCTCTTGTTATATTATCCATGAAATCCTGAAAATCAGCAAACTCTTCTTCTTTGCTTGAGTGAACTCCAAATTTTCTTACAATGTAGTTTGCTATTTGCCATTTCTTCTTGATATCATTCCAGTATGCAATCTGATCTGGATGCACAATGAAATGAAGATATGTATCATTGCAAATTTCATTCACCTTCTTTTTCTTCTTAAGAGTTAACTCTTCTTTAAAAAAAATTCCTAGCATCTTTAGAATCTTTCAGTTTCTTCTTTTTCAATGCTTCATCAACTTTCTTCTTTTCCACTAACTCAGCTTTCTTCTGAGCTAACATATTTTTACAAGTCTTAGAAGCCTCAGCCATTTGTTCTTCACTAGGCTGTGCACTTGTAACAACATGTTTCAATTTTCTTCTTGATCTGGTTATCCTACCAGTTCCTTCAGCTTCTTGTTCAGTTTCCTCATCACTTAAGATGACTTTTCTTTTCCTTTTTACTGAGCTCTCAGCAGCATTCTTCTCAAAAAATTTCTCAGCACTTGCAACAACAATTTGTGCACTTTGAGCACCAGCAGCTTGTTGTTTTCTTAGCTTGATTTTCTGGTTCAGATTAACAATCTCTTGCTTCAGCTCATCTTGACTCACAACCAACTGAGCTTGTTGTGTCTGAGTCTGCTCCATTACCTTGATTATCTTTTCTTCCCCCTTTTTGGCTTCATCATGCCATTCCTTCAAGGGTGTAAAATGTTGCTCCAACTTACTATGCAACTCTTGAAAAAGCTTTTCCTCTTGCAACCTGTGAAGATCATAAATCTTCGACATAGTGTGCTCCACTATCTGTTCATAAGCAGATTCTGCAGTAAGCTTATTAAGCTTTTCAGTGGCATCATAAAATTGCTTCACTACAGCTTCTAACTTAGCTTGCAACTCCTCATTCAGCTTCTTCAACTTCTCAAAGCTGGAGTCATCTTGAGCTTGCTCAACATTATCTGTTCTTATTGCATTCTGAACAGGAATATGATCAGTAGCATGTTGCACATCTAATCTTTCCTTATCACTTGCCTCAGAGATATTTTCATGAACAACAACAGGTGTGCTTTGCACCTCATCAGCAACTATGTCTTGCTCTTCCAACACTTCAGTGTTCTCAATTACAATTGTATTCTCAAACACCTAAGTAGTATCAGCATCAACATTCATTGCAATTTCCTCTTCAATATGTTCATCCATGTTCACATCAGTATCAACATTAACTTTAGTTTCAATATTTTCAACAAAATATGAAAATCCAGAAACTCTCTCCACCATCCTAACAACAGATTCTGGGGTTAACAACTCAGTAAATGAGTTAACACCAGCAGCATCCTTCTGTTCTTTTTCCCAGTCCTTCAAAACTGTAGAACCACCCATGCCTTCCATGACTACTAACAGGTCATCAACATCTACTCTTCTTAGATAAACCCAAGTTCCTATCCTAAGAAGTTGCTCAAAAACATTAGATTTTTCATCTGTGAAATCACATTCCTCAGATTCATCCTAATTTGTTCTTCTTTATCACAAATGGGATATTGAATCAAAAATGCAGGTTGAGGATTGACATGTTCTAGTTCAGGAGATGAATGGGAATGAATAGGTTCAGAAGAATGTTCAAGAATGGGTTCAGGAGATAAATGGGGAGTGGGCTGATTTTGTTGAGGACTTGATTGAGGGGTAGGTTGTGGGGTAGTGTTCTGCGGAGATGAAAAAGGGTTGTTCTGATGAATGGGTGAGTAGTGTACTGATTCATCAAAATAGGTAGGTAAGGGTTGTTGATCAATAGGCTGGGCAGGAATTGGATCAGAAAATGATGGGGTAGAAGAAGTGTTCTTGGGTTTTCTTCTAGGTCCAACAAGACCTTTACCCTTAGTTCTTTTATGCAAAATAGCAATGCTAGAAGAACTAACCTCTTTTTCAGCCTGCACTTGTTCTTCCATAATTTCCACGGACTGTTCTGACTGTTCTGGAGTCAGCTTTCCAGGTATAGTTTTCCTCGATCTCACCTCTGGTTGATCATCATCAGATCTGTACATTGACACCAGATTCTTGTTGTTCTTGTAGTTGCTGTTGTTGATGTTCAAATTCCAAAGATTCTTTCTCAAATTACTTTCCTTGGGGTTGGCTTGGAATCTTGCACATACTCCAATAGAAAAAGCAATATCAGGTCTGCTGGCAGTTAGATAGAGTAGAGAGCCAATTAAAGCACGATAGTATGGTTGATCAGCAGACTTACCTCTCTCATCCAGATCCATCATGTAGGTGGGTTGCATTGGAACTCCAACTGTCTTACAGTTTTTAATACCAATTTTTTCTAGAAGATTTCTTGTATATTTTGTTTGATTTATAAAGATACCTTCAGGTGATTGTTTTACTTGTAGACCAAGAAAGTAAGTCATTTCACCCATCATTGACATTTCAAACTTACTTTGCATGAGTGTAGAAAAACTTTCACTCAAGCTTTTGCTGGGTGAACCAAAAATGATATCATCCACATAAATTTGAAAAAGTAAAATGTCTTCACCTTCTTGTCTTCTGAACAAAGTACGATCTACTTTGCCCTTAGTAAAACCATTTTCAAGTAAGAATAGTGAAAGTGTATCATACCAGGCTCTTGGGACTTGCTTCAGTCCATAGAGTGCTTTCTTCAACCTGTATACTTGATGTCCATTCACCTCAAAGCCAGGAGGTTGTTCTACATAAACTTCTTCAACAAGTATACCATTAAGAAATGCACTTTTAACATCCATTTGATAAATAGTGAATTTCATATAGGCAGCATAAATAAGAAACAATCTTATAACTTCTAGTCTAGTAACAGGAGCAAAAGTTTCATCATAATCAATACCCTCAGCTTGAGAGTAGCCCTGAGCAACTAATCTAGCTTTGTTTCTCACTACAAGATCATTCTCATCTTTCTTATTTTTGAAAATCCACTTAGTGCTTACAACATTATGTCCACTAGGTCTATCCACAAGTTCCCAAACTTCATTTCTAGTGAACTGATTCAACTCTTCTTGCATGGCTATAATCCAGTTACTATCAGCCAAAACCTCTTTTACAGTCTTATGCTCAATAGAAGATAGAAAACAACACCAACAAAATAGAGATTTACTAGATTCTTCATTAGAATCAAACAGTTATCTTCTGGTCTTAACACCTTTACTAGAATCACCTAATATCAGATCAGTAGAATGAGCAGATTTCCATGTTTTTCTAGTCTTAACAGGAACACTCTCATCATCTAAATCATTTATAGTATCATGTATAATATCATCAATATCAGCAGGATTCATGTCAGCAGATTTATTCACATGAGAACAGTCAACCAATTCAGGCATGTCAATTGGTCTAGAAGACTTACCTTTACCTTTTACCTTTTCTACATCATCATTTTGATTCAGAATGTTTAGGAATGGATTATAAGCTTGTACATATTCATATACTTCAATCTCATCATCATCATCATTAGTTTGAAGTTTCAGGTTATCAAATTTCTTACTGAGCTGATAATCAGTAGAGTCTTGTACATTCTCATCAAAGACAACATGGGGTGTTTCTTCCACACATAGAGTAGAGTAATTAAACACTCTAAATGCCTTGTTTACTGAAGAGTATCCTAAGAATATCCCTTCATCAGCTTTAGCATCAAAAGCATTTAATTTGCTCTTTCCATTGTTATGAATAAAACACTTGCATCCAAATATATGGAAATATGAAATTCTAGGTTTTCTACCTTTCCATACCTCATATGGTGTTTTACCATGTACCTTATTAAGAGCACTTCTGTTTTGGGAGTGGCATGCTGTGTTGATAGCCTCTGCCCAAAAATTTTGTGGTGTATTGAACTCAGCTAGCATATCTCTTCAAGCTTCTTTTAAAGTTCTGTTCCTTCTTTCTGCAACTCCATTTTGCTGTGGGGTTCTGGCTGCACTGGTTAGATGCTGAATGCCAGACTTAGAACATTAATCAGTAATGTAAGAATTAATAAATTCAGTCCCCTTGTCACTTCTTATCTTGACAATGGGCTGACCCTTTTCAACTTGCAACTTCTTTAAAAGATCTGGAAGAAGTATTTGTGTATCACTCTTTTTGTGTAAGAAGACTTTCCACGTGAACTTAGAATAGTCATCTACCACAACTAGAGTGTACCTTCTGCCATTCAGTGTGGGAGGTTTGATAGGACCATGGAGATCCATGTGCAAGAGTTCTAAAACTCTGCCAGTTGAAAGAGTGGGAATTGACTTAAAGGAAAATTTTACCTGTTTACCTTTTTGGCATGAATCACACACTTGTGACTTGTAATAGATTTCATTGGGAATAGCTTCTACAAGGTAGTCTCTTGTAATCTTATTAATTATCTTAAAGTTCAGGTGGCATAGGCGTTTGTGCCATAATCAACTGATTTCTTTAGGACTCTTAGTAAGAAGACAAGTATCCCTAGGACAACAATTCCAGTTCACAATGTAGACACTGCCTTGTCTTATACCAACAAGCAGAACAATATGGGTTCTCTTGTCTATTATCTCACATTTACTGCTCTTGAACTGTACTTTATATCCCTTGTCACAAAATTGAGATACAGATAGTAAATTGTATTTCAAACCTTCAACATAAGAGACATCTTGAATCTCTACATCTCCATTCTTTATGTATCCAAATCCTTTTGTGATAGCCATTGAACTGTCACCAAAGATCATTTTGGGTCTTTCTTGCTCATGGTAGTTAGAAAGTAAGGCCCTGGTACCAGTCATGTGGTGTGAACAACCACTGTCTATGTACCAAGTCTCACCAACTGAACCACCTTTCTTATATAAGTCCACTCGTCCCTACAAAGTAGTGATCTTAATAATTTAGGTACCCTGTATTTATTGGGGTCCTTGGGGGTTAGTATCAGTGAAAGGCACCCAAATATACATTGAAGTTCTGAATAGTTGGGACCTTTTCAATTTTCTACCATACTTATCACAGAACAGTACTTTCTTAACCTTATCAGAATTATCATCATACTTGTGGTCTATTTTTTAGGTAACCTTTCCTTAGTTCAACCCCTTTTTCAGTAAGATCAGTATGTCTGTAATAGTTTGAATATGGTCTGAAAGCCTGTGGACCATACGGCTTAAAGATGTGTTTTGGCCTATCCTCTCCAATAATATCATAAGATAAAGGTGGAGGATAAAGAACAGGTTGGACATGATGAGGAGGCACAAACTTCCTAGGCTTGGTTGAGTACAACTGAGCCTGCCTTAAAAAAGGACGTCTAGGTTGATTCCAACTAGACTGTGCTTGTCTAGGCCAACTCTGCTGAGTATATGATGAGGATCCACCAGTGCAAAGTCAAGAAAACAAAAGAGATTCTTTGGTCGTACATGATGGGTCGATTACAAGGACAATACATAAGAAGACAAATGAGGCTTTGATGAGCTTAGTTAGTTGCTGAAATGAGGGAAAATGTGCAAGACAATCCCGAAGAAGGCCTAGTAGTGAATGTTATTGGGCTGGACTACTTTTAAAGAGATGTCAAGAAGCTAATTTGGGCTAAAAGACATAATTCTAAGTGCACGGGCCTTCAAAAATGTGGCACACATGAAGCCCATCAGATTTATCGTTTTATTTTTAATTTTATTAGTTATTTAGATTATTTACATTTTTTAGGAAATTCAAAGAGTTAGGAGTTACATTTTTTGCTTTAAATTGAGTCTTTAGTGCCCTTTTTAAGACCATAAGTGTAGGTTATGAATGTAATTACTTTTAGGAGTTACTTTCTAGCCTATAAATAGGCCTTTGTATTCCTTTGGGAAGGGACAACAAGTTTAATACGAATTTCATAAGTTTATTGAACAAGATCTTGTGGCGTTCAATCATACCAATGTTCTTGGCTCTTCTATAGCCAACGGGTCAAGGTTTTTTATGCTCTAAGTAAGATCAATTCAAATCTCGATTTTGGAAGATCCGCTGCTTAATTTATACGTTGGGTTCTTAGATCATTATATCTAATGGGTCCTTCGTCTCTATCCACATATTTTATCGTTGTTTATAGTATTTAGTTTCAAAAAAATTTAAAAAAAATAAAATGTCCAAAAAAAAAAAGTTGAATATCTTGTTGTTTTTTCTTCATATCTAGAGAAGCAAGTCCAAAAAAAAAAAAAAAAGGACGAGAATAGTTTATAATATTTGTTTTACATAATTGTTACCTCTTCATATTACAGTTTCAAGAATTCCTTGTTCCCTACATCTATAGGACTAAGGGATTATTGAGTGTTATTGGAAATTGTTTCAAACTTGATTTTGTTCTCAAATTTTGAGTGGTAAAAGGCTAGAGTGGTGAGATTATTAGAGGGGAGGTAAAAGCCAAAAGAGTGATACAAGAGTGAATTGTGAGGAATTTTTTTTTTTTTAGTGAAACACGAGTGATTTGTGAGAAATTATATAATATGGCAGAAACACCTAATGAACTTTTGGTGGTAAGAAGATCTCTAAACATGCAAGAAAAGGTGGGAGAAGTGGAACAACAAAGAGAAAACATCTTTCATACAAGGTGTTTGGTTCGAGAAAAGGTATGTATGTTAATTATTGATAGTGGGAGTTGTACTAATGTTGCTAGTATGGAAATGTTGGAAATGTTGAGTTTAATTACGTCGAAGCATCCTAATCCATATAAGCTTCAATGGCTTAATGAATGTGGAGAAATTCGAGTAAATAAACAAGTTTTGGTGTCATTCTCTATTGGCAATTACAATGATGAAGTTCTATGTGATGTGGTACCAATGCATGCAAGTCATATCCTTTTGGGAAGACCATGGCAATTTGATAGACGAGTGATGTATGATGGGTATCATAATCAATTCACATTGAAAAATCAAAATAAGAAAATCATGCTTGTATCTTTAACTCCACAAAAGGTTCTTGAGGTTCAAATTAAAATTTCTCAAAGAAGAGCACGTGAGATTGAGGGAAAAAAAGATGATGATGAGAAACAAAAAGTGAGCCAAAAAAAGAGTGGAGAAAAAAATAAAAGGGCTGATTTGAGTGTTTCCGAGGGAGAAAAAAAGTGGATGGGAGTGAGGACAAAAAAAGAGAGAATTTATTTGCAAGAGGGAGTGAACTAAAGAGAGCTTTTGTTGAAAAAAGGAGTATGTTGGTGTTGGTACGTAAGAAATCTTTTTTTAGCACTAACAAACTAACATCTTCTTTTCCTAGTTCTTTTGCATCTCTTTTTCAGGATCATGAAGATGTCTTTTCGGAGGAGGATCCAAATGGTTTACCACCATTAAGGGGTATTGAATATCAAATTGATTTCATTCCGGGAGCAACACTTCCAAATCAAAACGCTTATAGAGCTAATCCGAAGGAAACAAAAGAAGTCCAAAGGCAAGTAGAGGAGTTGATGACTAATGGAGAGGTTCGGGAAAGCTTAAATCTATGTGTTTTACTAGTGATTCTAGTACCGAAGAAAGATGCAACATGGAGGATGTGCACTGATTGTCGGGCCGTTTATATAATCACGGGTAAGTATCGCTATCCTATCCCTAGGTTAGATGATATGCTTGATGAATTGTATGGGGTTGTGTTATTTTCCAAAATCGATTTGAAAAGTGATTATCATCAAATATGGATAGTAGAAGGAGATGAATGGAAAACGACTTTCAAAACAAAACATGGTTTATATGAGTTGTTGGTTATTCTTTTCGGCTTAACTAATGAACCAAGTACTTTTATGCAATTAATGACCCATGTTGTGCATGATTTTTTTGGAAATGGTTGTGTACTTTGATGATATCCTTAAATGGATTAAATTAGGTACTCAACTTCTGTTTTCTACTACTTGTCATCCTACTGAAGTCGTTAATAGAGTTTTGTTTCAATTGCTTAGAGTTTTGATTCTGAAAATTGGGAAGATTGTTTGTCATTTGCTGAATTTGCTTATAATAGAAGTGTTCATTTTGCTAATAATCACTCTCCTTTTGAGGTTATTTATGGATTTAATCTTTTGGGAATAAAATGAGTTTTGATTATGATACCAAAACCCCCTGAGACATGCCAAGTAGATAAGTTAAGATTGAATGAACATATTTCAGGATTGTTGGAACATGTAGACTAAGACAAGTAGAGAAGTTGATGTGTTAGGAAACTCTTAGATTAATAGATGCACTAGTTGAGGAGGAACATTTACTAGCTTAAATCTGCAACAGTCCCCTCAAGGCTCAGTTTCTAGAATGACCTCAAGACTGCTGAAGGACAAGTATGCTAATCAAGTATATTCACACAAAAGACAACTGAATCAATATCAAACACGAGTTAAGATGCAACATCAAGGCACCAATCTACTGCATCACAAAGCTCAGAAGAATTGTCCAACTAGAATGGTTCAGAAGAGTTGTCTCAGTACACTTGAACCAGAATCTGTCTCAAAGACAACTATGCTGAAGAGGTCAAGTTCATCTCTCCAAAGAGCTATTCTAAGAAATCATGGAAAGAGAAAGAGCCAAATCATCTGAAGAGCTAAAGAGCCAACACTGCTGATAAGTAAACTCTGTTGAATCTGATAAGTAGAGTTGTCCAAGTGATAAGGAAGCTTGTCCTTATCTCAGGAATATTGATAAGAAGAGATGTCCATATTTGACCAAGTGAATCTTGAAGTCAGACATTGGGAAAAGTGCTCAGAATGAAGACAAAGCTGTTACAGTCGTTTATTTCCCAAAACAAGGACATGTCACTATCAGAATCTGTCTTCCAGTTTGAAGAACTCAAGGAAGACATTTATAGACATTTGAGGCTGCCTCTCCAACGGGCAAATCCTCAAATTTGTCTATAAATACAGAAGTGTGAAGACCATTTGAAAGTGACTAAGAACATCCAACTATCCTACAAGTTAACAAGTGCTTTCAAAGTCCTCAAAAGACATTCTTAGTCTTCATACACTTCATCTAAGCTAAACCTCATTGTATATCCATACAAAGCTTAGAAGAGATATCCTATCCTTATACACTGACCTTCATTGTAAACGATATCTCATTAGTTGGAACCATTACTTCAACCCTTATATCTTTCAAGTGAGAAAGTGAGAAGGTTGCAGTAGTAGAAGTGGAAGGAACTAACTGTTGAGAGAAGAACAGTTCAGTTCTAAGTTGAGAAAGGGTACTAGGACTCTAGACATCCTAGGGATCAAAGCACCAAGGAGTGGTGTTCTTGATCAAGTGCACCTTGGCACTATAAAACAAGTTAATTCCAAGAGTGAAGGAATTATCCTGTTCAATCAGGGAAAATGGATGTAGGAGCTTGAGTCTCTGAACCACTATAAATCACTGTGTTGATTTACATTCAAAGTACTTTACATACATTCAACACTGCACACAAATTGAACTTTCAAGGACTCATATCACAAACTGTGCAAAAACCTGATTTGGACAAGTTCCCTGATAGACTGTGATAAACTGTTAAGGTGATTTCAGAACATAAAAGGAGTTTAAACTAAAGGTCCAACCACTAATTCCGCACACATAACTCCCTTATATAGTTATTCAACTAAGTACTCAATAGCACTTAGTAGTCTGATTATCTTAGAAGAGTTAATCTCATCAGCAGAGTTGTCCAGGACAACCTTGCTGAACTCCGGGTTGATCAAGTTTGAAAAGAATTTGCATACAAGTGTATTCTCCCCCCCCCCATACACTTGTTATATACTCCTTTTAGGACCAACAAGTGGTATCAGAGCAGGGGTTCAAAGACCACTGCTTCTGAAAATCCATCTTGATTTTCAAAATCACATATTTGGTGTGGTCACTGAACTGATCTTTATCTGAAATCTATCATATCTGTATCTAACTCATCTTGTGTTGAGATATGGCCTACAACAATGCTGCTGTTCCACCTCCTGTTGTTCAAGGACTGGATAATATGGCCACCAATCCAGTCAACCATATATCACATCACAAATTGCCCATGTTCTCAATTGACAATTATGATTTCTGGAAAATCAGAATGAGAGCTCATCTTGCATCTCTTCATACTGACATGTTGAGGGTGATTACAAGAGGACCCTATGTGTTCACTCAACTCAACCCCAGATTGACTGAAGAGCATAGAGCAGACACAAGGGATGTAATTCCTAAATATGAAGATGACTTCACCTCAGAGGAGAAAAGGAAAGATAATCTGAATTATCTAGCCATGAATACCCTCTACCAAACAATTCCAGATGCAATCATGGGAAGGGTCTACCACTGCACAACTGCCAAAGAAATATGGGATATTGTTGCAGAAATGTGGAAGGGTACTGAAAAAATAAAGGAGAACAAGCTTCAAGTGGCTGTGCAAAAGTTTGAACAATTCTCAATGGAGCCAGATGAGTCTATTGACAAGTTTGCTGGTAGATTCACTGATGTGATGAATGAAATCAACTCCTTGGGCAAGGTGTACTCCAAGAGAGAAGTTGGATTGAAGATCTTGAGAAGTCTCACTCAAAAGTCTATGCTGTAATGATGCAAAATACCAAGGATCTCTCCACCATGCCCATGCAACAAATCTTTTCTGAACTCAAAGCTTATGAGTTTGACCTCAACAGAAGGAAGCCATCAGAGGAATCTTCCTTACCAATCAAATGAGTGTCATTCAAAGCCAAAGTTGCTGAACCAGAAATGCAGCCCACTCCAAGACCATCTAAGTCAGTCTCTAAGGCTGAAATGAAGGAAGAGATGGCCCTCATGGCTAGGAGGTTTGATAAACTGAACTCAAAGTTTGGTAGATACAAGAAATTCTACCAGGACAACAAATTCAGGAAAAGGTACAACTCTCCTGAAACACAGGCAGAGGACAAGAAGCCTGAAGAGAAGAGATCAGAGGACAAGTATTCTGAAAGGAGAACGTCCAACAGAGCTGAACCCTCCTCATCTAGAAGAAGAGATGATGCTAAGAAAGATGATGATGAGGATCTGTGCTACAACTGCAAGAAGAAAGGGCATTTCCAGTATGACTGCCCTGAACTCAGCTCCAAGGAGAGAAGAGAGAGGCAAGCCAAAAGAGATAGAAAGTTCACCAACAAAAAAGCCATGATGGCTGGTGAAAAATCTGATAGTGCTGAAAGCTTCAACTCTTCTGATGGACTGTTCTCAAACAGTGAAGATGATGATGATGTGTGCAACATGGCCATTGAGGATGATGAGGTATCCTCTACTTCTAGCTCACCATCATTTCTATCTCAGAACACTAGTGTTGGGAATAAAATGAGATATGTTTTGATCTAATACCAAAACCCCCTGAGACATGCCTAAATCAAGATAAACATGTTCTAGAAATGTTAGAACATATAGAATATAGGCTAGATGAGAAGCTGAAATGTTAGGCAGCTCTTAGACAATTAGATGCACAATTTGAGGGGGAACCTACTTTTAAGATGATCAAGATCAAGTCCCCTCAAGGCTCAAAATTCTGGAACAATCACTTAAGAACAAGGACACTCTATGGAAAACCAAAAGCTCTGATCAGGAGAGTTGTCCAAAGAAGTTGTCCATATGCAAGAACAAGCTTACCTAGCTCAAAAGGACAAGGCTACTCAAAGGCCTTGGATCAGGAGAGTTGTCCATAGAAGCTAACTCTATGAGTAAAGTGATCTGATGATAAAAGACCAAATATGCTGATCAGAAGAGTTGTCTCAGCAAGATTAAATCAGAACAGATACTCTAAAGGTTGAAGGTCAACTATGCTGAAAGATTAAGGACAACCATACCCTAAAGAAATGCAATATGCCAAGATCATCTTGGAGTGAAATAAAGGGAAAGAGCCAAGTCATCTGAAGAAGAGCAAGCCAACCTTGCTGAAAGGCAAAACTGCTGATAGTGATAAGGAGAGTTGTCCAGATGATAAGGAATGTTGTCCTATCATTGGATCAACCTTCAGAAGCCATGTCCAAGTCCTAACAAGAAGTCAAACATTGGGAAAAGTGCTGCAGAATGAAGACAAAGTCTTACAAGCCGTTTATTACCCAAATGAGGACATGTCACTATCAAGAATCTGTCTTCCAGTTTGAAGAACTCAAGGAAGACATTTATAGCAACTTGGGGCTGCCTCTCCAACGGGCAAATCCTCCATTTTGTCTATAAATACAGAAGTGTGAAGACCATTTGAGAGCACCTCAACCTTGACAAGAATATCCAACTATCCTACAAGTTGACAAGTGCTCTCAAGCTTTCAAAGAGACTATCTTAGTCTTTATACACTTCTTCTAAGCTGAACCCAATTGTATATTCATACACAAGCTTAGAGAGATATCCTATCCTTATACCTTGATCTTCATTGTAAAGGATATCTCATTAGTTGGAACCTTACTTCAACCCTTAACCCTTTCAAGTGAGAAAGTGAGAAGGTTGTAGTAGTAGAAGTGGTAGGAGCTGACTGTTGAGAGAAGAACAGTTCAGTTCTGAGTTGAGAAGAGGGTACTAGGACTCTAGACATCCTAGGGATCAATTCACCAAGGAGTGGTGTTCTTGATCAAGTGCACCTTGGCACTATAAAACAAGTTAATTCCAAGAGTGAAGGAATTATCCTGTTAAATCAGGGAAAGTGGATGTAGGAGCTTGAGTCTCTGAACCACTATAAACTCTTGTGTTGATTTACTTTACAAGTACTTACATTCATTCAACACTGCACACAAAACTGATCTTTCAAGATACATATTCAAAGACTGTGCAAAACTGATTTGGACAACTTCCCTGAAGCTTAACTGGACTGTTTTGGATTGGGAAAGTGATTTCAGAAATTAAAGGAGTCTAAACTTAAAAGGCCAACCACTATTCCGCACATATAACTCCCCTAGATAGTTATTCAACTAAGTACTCAATAGTACTTAGTAGTCTGATTATCTTAGAAGAGTTAATCTTTTTCAGCAGAGTTGTCCAAGACAACCTTGCTGAACTCTGGTTTGATCAAATTAGCAAAAGAATTGCATACAAGTGTATTCCCCCCCCCCCATACACTTGTTATATACTCCTTTCAGGACCAACAAGTGGTATCAGAGCAGGGGTTCAAAGACCACTGCTTCTGGAAATCCATCTTGATTTTCAAAACTCTCATATTTGTGTGGTCACTGAACTGATCTTTATCTGAAATCTATTGCTTGTTGACTAACTGATTATTCTTGAGAAATGGCCAACAACAATGCTGTTCCTCCACCTGCTGTTCAAGGATTAGACAACATGGCCTCAAATCCAGTCAACCACATTTCTCATCACAAACTGCCCATGTTTTCAATAGACAATTATGATTTCTGGAAAATTAGAATGAGGGCTCATCTTGCATCTCTTCACACTGATATGCTCAGAGTAATCACAAGAGGACCTTTTGTGTTTACTCAAACTAACCCCAGATTAACAGATGAGCAAAGAGCAGATATAAGGGAACTGATTCCCAAAGATGAAGATGACTTCACTACTGATGAAAAGAGGAAAGATAATCTGAATTATCTTGCCATGAACACCCTCTATCAAACAATTCCAGATGCAGTTATGGGTAGAGTCTACCACTGCACCACAGCCAAAGAAATTTGGGATACCCTTGCTGAAATGTGTGAAGGCACTGAAAAGATCAAGGAGAACAAGCTCCAAGTTGCTGTGCAGAAGTTTGAACAATTTTCAATGGAAACTGATGAGTCCATTGACAAATTTGCTGGTAGATTCACTGATGTGATGAATGAAATTAACTCATTGGGCAAGGTCTACACCAAGAGAGAAGTGGGATTGAAGATCTTGAGAAGTCTCACTCAAAAGTGGGATGTCTATGCTGTAATGATGCAAAACACCAAAGATCTTTCCACCATGCCCATGCAATAAATCTTCTCTGAACTCAAAGCTTATGAGTTCGACCTCAATAGAAGAAAGCCTATTGAGGAACCTTCAAATCCTACTAAGGGAGTGGCATTCAAAGCCAAAACAGCTGAACCAGAGATGCAGCCCACTCCAAGACCATCAAAGTCAGTCTCAAAGACTGAAATGAAGGAAGAACTAGCCTTGATGGCTAGAAGATTTGAAAAGTTGAACTCAAGGTTTGGTAGATACAAGAAATTCTACCAGGACAACAAATTCAGGAGATACAACTCTCCTGAAGCACAGGCTGAAGTCAAAAAGCCTGAAGAGAAAAGATCAGAGGACAAGTACTCTGATAGGAGAAAGTCCAGTAGAGCTGAACCTTCATCATCAAAAAGAAGAGAAGAATCAAAGAAAGAAGATGATGAAGATCTGTGCTATAACTGTAAAAAGAAAGGGCACTTCCAGTATGACTGTCCTGAATTGAGCTCTAAAGAAAGAAGAGAGAGACAAGCTAAAAGAGACAGAAAGTTCACCAATAGAAAGGCCATGATGGCTGGTGAAGAATCTGATAGTGCTGAGAGCTTCAACTCTTCTGATGGATTATTCTCCAACAGTGATGATGATGATGATGTTTGCAACATGGCTCTTGAGGATGATGAGGTATCCTCTACTTCTAGTTCACCATCATTCATCTCACAAAACACTAGTGAGGTTAACCTGAAACTTTCCTTGGGAAAATTGATGGAAGATTTCACTAGATTACAAGAATTTCATGATAACTGTGTGAGGGAAAATGAAAGATTGGCTATTGAACTTTCCAAAAACTCTGAGGTAGCTGTTGATGTCAAAACTACTGAATTGTATCAACAAATCTTGAGAGAGCTTGAGGAAGCAAATCTCAGGATAGATGACCAACAAAAGGAGATTGATGATCAACTTCTCTCTTAGAAGAGAAAAGATTTTGAACTTAAAATTCTCAATGCCAAATTTGAAAATCTCTCACATGAATATGATATTCTTAAACTAAGTGAAGAAAGCCTGAAATTAAAGATGTCTGCTTTGAACAAATCATCTAGAGCAATAGAGGAAATTCAAAGTTATCAAAGACCTATGGCTCAAAGAAGTGGATTAGGTTTTGATCCATTTGAATCTTCACCTTGTCTTAGTGTTGCTTCTGTAAGTAACACTAAGAGAATCTTTGTTAAGTCAGTGGCACAAACTGAAAATGAAGTGATTCAACCACTGAACAAAGGAAAGGGCAAAATGGATGATCTGCCTACTCAAGTGATTCAGGAGAATAGGCCAAAACCTAAGGAAATGGCCAAAGCTCCTGAACATAAGAGGAATGTTGGTCAGCAGAGTAGACCCAATGGAAGGGCAGCTCTACTGAACAATGTTCAGAGGAGTTATCCAAAGTATTATCAGCCTAGGCTAACTCTTCTAAGAAAGCCTCAGCTGAATAGACCCAAGGATAACTTTCCTCAAAGGCAAAATAAAATGAGACAACCAAAACCCTTCATGCCAAAGGGTAATGGTCAAAAGAAAGCCTTTCCTCAAAGATTCCCTCAAGTAGCACAAAGAACTCATAAGTTCAGGAGAGTGGTCAACTCCCCTGAAACTTACAGAGTTAACACATTCACACATACTTTCCCAAAGGCATTTAAAGGAAAGACAGTGTATGTTGATACACAAGGAAATCTACTTAGCCACCTTGAATCAATCAGAGTAATTAGGCAAGTTTGGGTTCCCAAAGGTACAGCTAACCTCACAGGACCCAAAACTCAAAGGGTACCTAAACCTATCTAATTGTAGGTACCATTGGGCCACAAGAAGAGGAGCATGAACAAAAAGACAGCATGGTACCTTGACAGTGGATGTTCAAGGCACATGACTGGAAACAAGGAACTCCTCACTGACTTCATTGAAAAAGAAGGTCCAAATGTTACTTTTGGAGACAGCTCACAGGCAACTACAAAAGGTTATGGTACTTTGATGATTGGTAACATCAAAGTAACCAATGTGTCTTATGTAGCTGGTCTCAAATATAACCTCCTAAGTATCAGTCAATTCTGTGACAAAGATTTTAATGTTGAGTTCTCAAGTGGAAAGTGTCTAATTAAGGATAAAACTCAACAGACCCTATTGACTGGAACTAGGAAGGGAAATGTGTATTTTGCAGACTGGGACAAGTCTACTGATGCTGCATGTTTTATTGCTAAAAGTTCTAGTGTACAAAGTTGGTTATGGCATAAAAGACTAAACCACCTGAATTTCAAATCTATGAATAAACTTGCTAGAAATGCATTAGTTAAAGGACTGCCTAATGAGGTTTTCATTAAAGAACATGTGTGTAAGCCATGTCAAGAAGGAAAACAGATTAAAGCCTCATTTAAAGGTAAACCAGTCATCTCCACTGAAAGGGTACTTGAACTTCTACATATGGATCTGTTTGGACCAATTAACCCTACAAGCATAAATGGTAGAAAATACACATTGGTGGTAGTAGATGACTTCTCTAGGTTCACATGGGTAGTATTTCTCCTTAATAAGAAGGAAACACAAGTCAAACTACCTGAACTTCTAAAGAGACTGTCAAATGAGAAAAGCATTAGCATTATCAAGATAAGATCTAATAAAGGCACTGAGTTCATTAATTCATACATCAATGAGTATTGCACATCTAATGGAATAACCCATGAAACCTCAGCAGCTAGAACTCCCCAACAAAATGAAGTTGCAGAAAGAAGGAATAGAACTTTAAAAGAAGCTGCTAGAACTTTAATTGCTGATTCAAATTTACCTAAGAGGTTTTGGGCTGAAGCCATAAACACTGCATGCCATACTCAAAATAGATGTTTGATCACTAAGGGGCAAGGCAAAACCCCCTATGAACTCTGGAAAGGAAGAATGCCTAAAGTGTCATATTTTCATATATTTGGCTGTAAATGTTTCATTCACAATAATGGGAAAGAACAGTTGAAAGTTTTTGACAGCAAAGCTGATGAGGGAGTATTCCTTCGATACTCTCAAATCAGTAGAGCTTTCAGAGTCTACAACAAGAAAACCCTTATAGTGGAAGAAACACCTCATAGATGTTGTCCAGGCCAATCTGCCTGAAGAACCCACATTGGACAACAATCCTGAAGGCAACCTTCCTGAGACAAACCCTAATGGTGGAAATGGTGAACTGAATGAATCAATCCCAGTTCACATCCAGGTAACAACTACCAATGAAGAAGCAGTTCCTGCTGAGGTAGTTAATGGGTCAAATAATCAAGGGGGAACTCAAAATGTTGAAAATGCCAATGTCCCTGACATTGAGGACAACACCCCTGATTATGATCCTGAATTAGATCCTGCATTAAATTATCCTGAATTCTATGATCAAAATGACTCACCTTCAGTAGAGGACAACTCTACTGAAGAGATCAGGAAAAGAAGGACTTGGTTGTCTTACCACCCTACTGATCTGATACTTGGTGATCCAAGTATAGGAGTCAGAACCAGAAAGTTTCATGGTGAAAGTGCTATGTTCTGTTGTTTCTTGTCAGAGCAAGAACCAAGTGATATTGAGGAAGCACTTCAAGATGCCAATTGGATCACAACCATGCAGGAAGAACTGAACCAATTCACCAGAAATGAAGTATGGGAGCTGGTGGATAGGCCTTCACATCAAGATGTTATTGGAACAAAGTGGGTGTTCAAGAACAAGAAAAATGAAAATGATGTGATTGTCAGAAACAAAGCAAGACTAGTGGCAAAAGGGTATTGCCAACATGAAGGCATTGACTATGATGAGACATTTGCACCTGTGGCAAGGCTAGAAGCAATAAGGCTCTTTCTAGCCTATGCAGCCCACAAGAGGTTCAAAGTGTACCAAATGGATGTCAAGAGTGCCTTTCTGAATGGAGTCTTAAAAGAAGAAGTCTATGTGGAGCAACCACCAGGTTTTGAAGTTGGAAACCAAGTTTACAGACTCAAGAAAGCTCTATATGGACTCAAGCAAGCCCCTAGGGCTTGGTATGACACACTGTCACAATTTCTCTTGGATCATGGATTCACCAAGGGAACAGTGGACAGAACTCTCTTCAGAATCTCTGAAGGAGAGGACATCTTGCTTGTCCAAATTTATGTAGATGACATATTTTTTGGATCCCCTAATGAGAAGCTGTGTGAGAAATTCTCCAAGCTCATGCAAAGCAAGTTTGAGATGTCCATGATGGGGTTGATGAATTTCTTTTTGGGTCTACAAGTCAAGCAATCTAAAGAAGGAATCTTCATCAACCAAGCTAAGTACACCAGAGAAATGATCAAGAAGTTTGGGTGTACAACTAGCAAGCCAGTAAGGATCCCTATGAACACAAATTGGAAGATGGATCCTGATGAGAGTGGTATTCCAACCAACTCTACTAAGTATAGAGGAATAATTGGTTCACTCCTCTATCTCACTGCCAGCAGACCTGATATCACCTTTGCAGTAGGTGTTTGTGCAAGGTTTCAAGCAAATCCTAAGAAAAGCCACCTTGAGGCTGCAAAGAGGATTTTGAGGTATCTCAAAGGCACTGAAAATCTAGGCCTTTGGTACCCTGCTGATGACAATATTGAGCTAACTGGCTACTCAGATGCTGATTATGGAGGATGTAGGATTGACAGAAAGTCCACCTCAGGGACTTGTCAATTCTTGGGCAACAAACTCATATCTTGGTTCTCCAAGAAACAAAATACAGTGGCCACCTCCACCACTGAAGCTGAATATGTTGCTGCTGGAAGTTGTTGTGCTCAAATACTTTGGCTAAGACAACAACTCAGAGACTACAAAGTCAACTCTACTGAAGTGCCAATTTTCTGTGATAACAATAGTGCCATTGCTATATCACAAAATCCTGTCTTGCACACAAGATGCAAACATGTGGACATCAAGCATCACTTCATTAGAGATCATGTGGAGAAGAAGGATATCAAGTTGGTGAAAATTCACACAGACCATCAAAAAGCTGATATACTAACTAAGCCACTTGCAGAGGCAAGATTCCTGGAATTATCAGCAGAGTTGGGACTTCTTGATCCAGGGAAGCTGGAAAAATGAGTCCAAAGAAGTTCATTGATTGAAAGGGAAATAAACTCAAACAGCAGACTTGGTCAAGTCTACTGAAAATCAGAAATATGACCTTACTTCTTCAGGACACTTGTCCATTAACACTCAGGACCCTTGTCCACTTCTCTTCAGGACACTTGACCAAGTGGGGTCAGATAAGTTGTCCCAGCTATCAAACCAAATCTTGGTATGATAAGCACCTATTTTTGGTGATCAATACCTATTTCGAAATCTGTCCCATTGAAATACAGTTTTCACCTTTCTGGGATTTAATTTGTCTCCCACTCAAAAGGTCACTTTCCATGCATTAAATGCCAAGATTTAACTCTTGTTTGCATTAAACTTTTTGGGACATGATCTATCTCGAAAAACCCCCAGCCTTAAACAAACATTAAAAACCACCCACGTTTTGAATAAAACAGTTATTTCACTGTTACATTGGTTTTTGACCATTGGATCAAAAAAGGACAATTCCCCTGAAATCAATCCTAGCCGCCCATTTTGGATTTCCATTTTTGATCATCTTTGAATTGCTTCAAGACCTTACCAACTCATTGACAAACATTCTTTTTAGAATATTCACAAGTCTTAAGATCCCCACAAACACTTCTTCCCCAAGTATTCGAAACCCTAACTCAAATTTTCTTCAAACTCTCTCAAAGCTCTCTCTGCAAATTTCAATGGCCCCTAAAGTTAGACATGAGATGCTTGTTGATTTCTCTAACAAGGATCTAGACCTGGATTTTGGCTACTTAAGCAATAAACACAATCTTCATTTTGAGCCAATAGTATCCTTTGAGAATGAGGATCCTGAAATCACACCAACCTTGAGATGGTTGAGGAGAGCTGGACTTCAAAAGTTCATGGAGGAAAGACCAAGCTCTTGCTTGGAAAGCTACATGGCAGAATTCTTTGCCTTCCTCAAATGGAGAGGCAAATCCGAAGATGGTGAAGTATCAACCAGATTATCTTACACTGCAGAAGGAGAGGAAGAAGAGAGATTCCACAAAGTAAAATTCTCCTCAGAAGATCTGGAAGGAGCTTTTGGACTGCCTTATGAGGGAAGGAATCCAGAAGCTTATGGCACTGGCCATGAAGATGAGATAGCCCAAGAATGGCTATTAGTTCCAGGCCCTCTCTCCTCAACTCAAAACAAGAAAACTCTCAAGCCAGAGTTTCTCAACCTTTTTGAGGTAGTTGCTAAAAGCCTCTTAAGCAACACTGGAAGCTTAGAGCAGGTTAGTCATCCAAGGATCAGAATCATGGCTGCCATCATTGATGCCAGTGATAAGGGCATTAAATTTGATTGGAGGACCTTCATCATGTCTGAGATGATGAAGGAGAAGGCAAAATTCAAGGTGAAAACCCACAATAAGGTGGTGCTAGAAGGGAAAATCAAGTATTGCACCAGGGCAAGCTTGTTGATTGAGAGGTTTTCCCACTATTCCCAGATGCAGACCTTTGCAAAGCCCCTCCCAGCCCAGAAGATCCTGTTCAGAAAACTTAGTAAGAAAACTGAACAGAGAAGGATGCTCATGGTCAAACCTGCTGAAGAACAGGAGGAAGAGAAGCCTAAGATGAAAAAGAGAACAAAGGCCAGGGCTGTCAAAACAAGAAAGATGTCTCAATTGTCTTCAAGAGAAGCCTCAGGAGCATCAACTGAAGTTGATGCAGTGGCAGAAGAGGGAGTGAGTGTGCCTTCTGACCACTCAGAAGAGTTGAGGAGGAAGTACAATGAGACTAGGCAAAAGAAGAAGGGTGATAAGAGAATCAGGGAAGTTGTCCCTGAGAAGGAAGGAAGTGGAAGTAGTAGGGCCAGCAAGAGAAGGGCCAAACCTACTGAGAAGGTGTTGGAGCTTCAAGAAGAAAGGTCTCTTCAATTGGCTCTAAGGGAGAGCAGAGCTGAAAGCAGGACCAAATCCATGTCAAGGACTAATTCTTCTGGTTCTGGAACTCCAGAATCCAAAGTCCCTGAAGGTCAACCTATAGAGGCCAACCTCCCTGAAACTCAGCACCTTGAGCCCAACTCCCCTGAAACCCATGTCACCCCTTCCAACCAACCCATTACCCCTGTAAATCTCACTAAGAG
This sequence comes from Galeopsis tetrahit, assembly GCA_963675135.1. NCBI lineage: Eukaryota > Viridiplantae > Streptophyta > Magnoliopsida > Lamiales > Lamiaceae > Galeopsis > Galeopsis tetrahit. Next base: position 42,223,797 of record OY776122.1, read on the forward strand.
ATATTCTCCAGAAGGGACTGTGCAAAGAAGTGGCATTGATGTGCTTGCTGATTTAGCAGTAGATGAGACAAGACTCCTGTCTCCCCTTGACTCATCCATGCTCAATTATTCAAAGCTCTTAGAGCATGCACTCAATGAGCCAACCCCCCTGAGTAAAGCCCCTTCAGACCCATTGCTCTCAAAAGCAACTGAAGATCCTTCTACTGCACCCAACCCTTCTGAAGCCAACATCACTGAACTTAATCTGCCTGAAGCTCTATTAGGAGAACCCAGAGCCAACTCCCCTATAACCCAAAGTTCCCACTCAAGTGGAGATAAGGAGGAGTATACTTATGAAAGTATGCTCAGAGGAGGAGCCAAGGCTACTGTGGACAGTTTGTATCCACAACTTGCTGAATTTCCAAGAATTCAGAAGGCCTTTCAAGATTTAAGGATGCTTGTTGATGTGAAAGACAAATCCTTGATGGAGATATCACAAGTCATCCAAGATAAGGGTGCAAACTGGTGGCAGATAGAGGAAAACAGATTATTACACTTTGCTGGAGTTTCAAAGACAAGATTTCTCATTGATGAGGAGATTTTTGCAAAGTTGGTAGCTGATAAGATTGAGGAGGAGATAGAAAGAAAAGCCAAGGGAATCAAACACCCTGACAGTAGCTCCAATGATGATGATTCCCCTGATGATCCCTCAAACCCTTCAAATCCCAACCCTCCTGAAACCCCTCAAGCCAACCTCCCTGAACCCTTTCAACCCAAGTCTTCTATAGCAGACAGACTTTCAAACCCTCCTAAAACCTATCATAGGAAAGGCTCTGTATCTTCAGAGGTGTTGACCAAGGGTGGTAACACAACCAAAGACACATCTGCCAATGAAGGTTCTTCTGAACCCAAGGCACAGCCTAAAGATGTTGAGGTTCCTGTACTAGAGGCTAGTTTGATTAAGGCCTATTCAGTGTCAGAAGAGTTGGACACTGATCAGCCCTTAATCATTCAGGATGACTCAGTGGCTGCTGAGATAAGCACTGTGATCTCCTTACAACTGCCATCTTTAAACCTTGTTGAAGGTGGAGATGCTGCAGGTTTAGGAGAAGGAGTTGAAAAGGAAAGTAGTCTTGAAAAATCAGAGGGAATTATGGATGATAGAGAGGTAGTTATCACTAAGATAGTGAGTGTACCACCATATGAGGGTGGAATAAGTGAGGAAGGACAGGTTATTCTTGAAGTCAAATCTGAACTTCAAGAATCCCTTGATGAAAGGAGGCCTGATTCCTTGAGTGAGAACATTATTAAAGAAGGGAGAAAAGAACAAGTTGAAAATGAGAAGAAGACTGCTGATGTATCAGAGTCTTATACAAAAGAAATTGAGGGTGATGAGTGCTTATTTCCTAACTTGTTTGACTTGTCTGATGTTGCAGGTATTTCTCTTGATCAAATTTTTGCAGATGAATTCCTAACAGATGCACCTATCCAAGTAGATTCAGGCTCAGCTCAGGCCTTACTTGGAATGCAATCAGAGAAATTGGACTCCTTGGCTCATCAAGTCCAATCTGCTCATGCTGAAACTTCAGGAACCTTGAATGAGCAAGGAAGGACTCTAGCATCTGTAGAAATGAGACTCACTGGCTCTGAAGATGTTGTGCTACCAACCCTTGAGGCAAGGATCAGTGGTGTGGAATCTGGTCTCCAAACCATCTCCACTGAAGTTCAAAATGCCAAATCAACCATGGAAGCCATCTCAGAGGAGGTCAAGAAAGAGCAAAAGCTGCTGAGAGACAATCACAATGCCAATGTCAAAGCTCTCAGGCTAACTGTCAAACAAGCTATTGGAAAGAAGACTGCACTGCAAAAGAGAAGAGCTGAAGAGCAAAGGCTAGCTATGGTCAAAGCTGCCTCAGAAAAGTTTTCCCAAGAAGTGTTGGCCAACATTGCTGAAGGTGCAGTGGCCAACCTCACTGAGCTTCTGAAGACCCAATTGGATGCATCTCTTAAGGCAACCATGGAGGAGGTTGTTCAACAGAAAATGAAGCCTGTTCTTGCTTTTCTTAGCTTGAGCAGTGACAAGATGCAAAATATACATGATGAGAATGTATATTTGTTGGAAGAAATGAAATCTCTAAACCAGGCCCAATCCCTGATGGCCTCAACAATGAGTGACCTTAAGCCCCAGTGTTTTGATGCTGCCAAAAAGGGGGAAAGGGAAAGAGCTAGAGTAAAAGGTGCCTTGGTGATTGGGAGCCCAGTCAAAGGGAAAGACAACATTGCTGAAGGAAAAGGCAAAGAGCCTAAAGTACTGAATTTGGAAGAATTGAATGAAGAAGAGCAATTAGCACTTGCTTTGAAGAATTCTATGGCCTCAGCTCAAGAAGAAAGGATGAGGTTACAACAAAGACCAGGTGGTGAAGTATCAGGTTTGGACAAGAGTGCTGAAGGTATCCAAACTAGAGGAAAGATCAAGAAGGCCCAAGGAAAGAAGAGACAAGTTGAGAAATTCAATAGTTTTCCCAACAGCCTTGATCTTCCACCTGAATTCAGAATTGATGAAGATGAGCCTACATCAAAGAAAGCCAAAACTGCTGAAGAGCCCAAAACTGCTGAAAAGGACAAATCTTCTGAATCTGGCAAAACTGCTGAAGGTACCAAGTCCTCTAAAGATATTGAAGAATTATTTGCTGAAGGATTTGGACCTGAACCTAAGAAGAAGACAACTGTTCTAGCTCATGATCCATCAAAGCTGTTTCATGAAGGGTATGGCAAAGACCCTGAAACACAACAGAAATTGGCCATGATGAGGGCTCAAGAGAAAATGGATCTGATGGAAGAAGCCAACAGAGCAAGAGATGAGAGAAGAGCAAACTTTCAGAAACCAAGAAGGAAGAGAGCAACTTATAGCAAGATGAAGCCTCAGCTTCTAATCCCAATGGACACCAAATATCCACACTTGGATAAATGGGTGCCAATTCAGCTGAATGATACATGGGAAGAGGCCAAAAGGGAGTTTGTCTATGACTATTATGTCATTGACAGATGGAATGGAGGAGATGCAAACTCTGCCTTCACTGAGTTCATGCTAGAATACTACAGAGAGTTGTATCAACAACTACTTGCAGCTGCTGACATTGCAAGAATTGAACTCACAGCTCCCAAGCCAATCATATACATGCCTCCAAAGCTTGAAGGATGGATTGACCAAGCAAGAATTCTGAGAGAATTCACTGAGATCCTTAAGCTAAACAAGATGGTTCTTGGACCTAAGGGAACCAACCAAGAAGCCATGGCATTGAAAAGGAGAGTGTGGGCACAGTATGGAATGCTGCCACCCCCTGAGGATGATCTTTGAAATGGCTAAGTCTTCTGACCTTTCTTGATTGATCAACTATGCTGAAATATGGTCAAGATTGCTGATGTGGTGTGCTAATCTGTTTGCTCTGATTTGTTATGGATTGCTCTGATACAAGCTCTGTGCTCTGATGCTGAAAATCTTATTTATGTCTTGAATTGTTAGAATGAAATGCTCTGATGTATTTAAGTGTTATTGATTCATGCTCTGATATGTTAATTTCAACTATCAACATGCTTGTAATGATCTTTGAATGAATGATAGTTGAACTTATTTTGAATCAAGAAACACTAATCTCTCTATGCCTATCTTGAAACCTACTTGCAACAAAAACAGTGAAAACACTAACACATTATCTTTTCAGGAATATTGACCTTAGTCATGTCTTCTGAAGATACATGTAATAGGTGTAGACAAGTCACTTTTGCTTAGATAATGTAGGTTTTGGCATCATAAAAAAGGGGGAAATTGTTGGGAATAAAATGAGATATGTTTTGATCTAATACCAAAACCCCCTGAGACATGCCTAAATCAAGATAAACATGTTCTAGAAATGTTAGAACATATAGAATATAGGCTAGATGAGAAGCTGAAATGTTAGGCAACTCTTAGACAATTAGATGCACAATTTGAGGGGGAACCTACTTTTAAGATGATCAAGATCAAGTCCCCTCAAGGCTCAAAATTCTGGAACAATCACTTAAGAACAAGGACACTCTATGGAAAACCAAAAGCTCTGATCAGGAGAGTTGTCCAAAGAAGCTGTCCATATGCAAGAACAAGCTTACCTAGCTCAAAAGGACAAGGCTACTCAAAGGCCTTGGATCAGGAGAGTTGTCCATAGAAGCTAACTCTATGAGTAAAGTGATCTAATGATAAAAGACCAAATATGCTGATCAGAAGAGTTGTCTCAGCAAGATTAAATCAGAACAGATACTCTAAAGGTTGAAGGTTAACTATGCTGAAAGATTAAGGACAACCATACCCTAAAGAAATGCAATATGCCAAGATCATCTTGGAGTGAAATAAAGGGAAAGAGCCAAGTCATCTGAAGAAGAGCAAGCCAACCTTGATGAAAGGCAAAACTGCTGATAGTGATAAGGAGAGTTGTCCAGATGATAAGGAATGTTGTCCTATCATTGGATCAACCTTCAGAAGCCATGTCCAAGTCCTAACAAGAAGTCAAACATTGGGAAAAGTGCTTCAGAATGAAGACAAAGTCTTACAAGCCGTTTATTACCCAAATGAGGACATGTCACTATCAAGAATCTGTCTTCCAGTTTGAAGAACTCAAGGAAGACATTTATAGCAACTTGGGGCTGCCTCTCCAACGGGCAAATCCTCCATTTTGTCTATAAATACAGAAGTGTGAAGACCATTTGAGAGCACCTCAACCTTGACAAGAATATCCAACTATCCTACAAGTTGACAAGTGCTCTCAAGCTTTCAAAGAGACTATCTTAGTCTTTATACACTTCTTCTAAGCTGAACCCAATTGTATATTCATACACAAGCTTAGAGAGATATCCTATCCTTATACCTTGATCTTCATTGTAAAGGATATCTCATTAGTTGGAACCTTACTTCAACCCTTAACCCTTTCAAGTGAGAAAGTGAGAAGGTTGTAGTAGTAGAAGTGGTAGGAGCTGACTGTTGAGAGAAGAACAGTTCAGTTCTGAGTTGAGAAGAGGGTACTAGGACTCTAGACATCCTAGGGATCAATTCACCAAGGAGTGGTGTTCTTGATCAAGTGCACCTTGGCACTATAAAACAAGTTAATTCCAAGAGTGAAGGAATTATCCTGTTAAATTAGGGAAAGTGGATGTAGGAGCTTGAGTCTCTGAACCACTATAAACTCTTGTGTTGATTTACTTTACAAGTACTTACATTCATTCAACACTGCACACAAAACTGATCTTTCAAGATACATATTCAAAGACTGTGCAAAACTGATTTGGACAACTTCCCTGAAGCTTAACTGGACTGTTTTGGATTGGGAAAGTGATTTCAGAAATTAAAGGAGTCTAAACTTAAAAGGCCAACCACTATTCTGCACATATAACTCCCCTAGATAGTTATTCAACTAAGTACTCAATAGTACTTAGTAGTCTGATTATCTTAGAAGAGTTAATCTTCTTCAGCAGAGTTGTCCAAGACAACCTTGCTGAACTCTGGTTTGATCAAATTAGCAAAAAAATTGCATACAAGTGTATTTCCCCCCCCCCCCATACACTTGTTATATACTCCTTTCAGGACCAACAACTAGTGAAGTCAACTTGAAACTTTCCTTTGGGAAGTTAATGGAAGATTTCACTAGGTTATAAGAAAATCATGACAACTGTGTGAGAGAAAATGAAAGGCTTTCAATTGAGCTTTCAAAACCTGCTGAGACAGTAGTTGATATTAAATCTACTAAGTTGTATCAACAAGTCTTGAGAGAGCTTGAGGAAGCAAATCTCAGGATAGTTGACCAACAAAGACAGATTGATGATCAGCTGCTCTCTCAGAAGAGAAAATATTTTGAACAAAGGATTCTTCAAGCAAAGTTTGAAAACCTCTCACATGAGTATGACATTCTAAAATCAAGTGAAGAGAGCCTGAAATTAAAGATATCTGCTTTGAAGAAATCCTCTAGAGCAATAGAGGAAATTCAGAGTTACCAAAGACCTATGGCTCAAAGAAGTGGATTAGGCATTGATCCATTTGAATCTTCACCTTGTCTTAGTGTTGCTTCCATAAGTAACACTAAGAAAATCTTTGTTAAATCAGTGGCACAACAAGCTGAAATTGAAGTAATCCAGCCACTGAACAAAGGGAAGGGCAAAATAAATGAGATGCCAACTCTAGTGATTCAGGAGACTAGGCCCAAACCTAAGGAAAAGGCCAAAGCTCCTGAACACAAGAGGAATGTTGGTCAGCATAGTAAACTCAATGGAAGGGCAACTCTCCTGAACAATGTTCAGAGGAGTTATCCAAGGTTTAATCAGCCTAGGCCAACTCTACTGAGAGAGCCTCAGCTGAATAGACCTAAGGACAACTATCCTCAAAGGCAAAATGAAATGAGACAACCAAAACCCTTCATGCCAAAGGGTAATGATCATAAAAATTCCTTCCCTCAAATATTTCCTCAAGTAGCACAAAGAACTCACAAGTTCAGGAGATTTGACAACTCTCCTGAAACTTACAGAGTCAACACTTTCACACATACTTTCCCAAAGGCATTTAAGGGAAATACATTGTATATTGATGCTAAAGGAAAACAACTTAGCCACCTTGAATCAATCAGGGTAATTAGGCAAGTTTGGGTTCCTAAAGGTACAGCTAACCTCTCAAGACCCAAAATTAGAAGGGTACCTAAAACTTGCTAATTGCAGGTACCTAAGGGCCATAAGAAGATGAGGAGTATGAACAAAAACTCAGCATGGTACCTTGACAGTGGATGCTCAAGGCACATGACTGGAAACAAAGAACTCCTCACTGATTTCACTGAAAAAGAAGGCCCAAATGTCACATTTGGAGACAGCTCACAAGCAGTAACAAAAGGTTATGGTACCTTTGATAATTGGTAATATCAAGGTGTCCAATGTATCTTATGTGGCTGGTCTCAAATACAATTTACTAAGCATAAGTCAGTTCTGTGATAAAGGCTTTAATGTTGAGTTCTCTAGTGGAAAATGTTTAATCAAAGATAGAACTCAACAAACTCTACTAACTGGAACTAGAAAGGGAAATGTGTATTTTGCTGATTGGGACAAGTCTACTGATGCTGCATGTTTTATTGCTAAGAGCTCAAGTGAACAAAGTTGGTTATGGCATAAAAGACTAAACCACCTGAATTTTAAATCAATGAACAAATTTGCCAGAAATGCATTAGTTAAAGGTCTACCAAATGAGGTTTTCATTAAAGGGCATGTTTGTAAACCATGTCAAGAAGGTAAAAAGATTAAAACCTCATTCAAAGGAAAACAAGTCATCTCTACTGAAAGGGCACTTGAACTTTTACACATTGACTTATTTGGACCAATTACCCCTGCAAGCATAAATGGTAGAAAATACACATTGGTGGTAGTAGATGACTTCTCTAGGTTCACTTGGGTAGTATTTCTCCTGAATAAGAAGGAAACACAAGTCAAACTCCCTGAACTACTAAAGAGACTGTCAAATGAAAAGAGCCTTAATATAATCAAAATAAGGTCTGATAAAGGCACTGAGTTCATAAACTCATACATCAATGAGTATTGCACACAAAATGGGATAGCTCATGAAACCTCACCAGCTAGAACTCCTCAGCAGAATGGAGTTGCAGAAAGAAGGAATAGAACTCTAAAAGACGCTGCTAGAATCTTAATTGCTGATTCTAATCTACCTAAGAGGTTTTGGCCTGAAGCTATAAACACTGCATGCTATACTCAGAACAGATGTTTGATCACTAAGGGTCAAGGCAAAACCCCCTATGAACTCTGGAAAGGAAGACTGCCTAAAGTGTCATATTTCCACATATTTGGTTGTAAGTGTTTCATTCACAACAATGGGAAAGAGCAGTTGAAAGCTTTTGACAGCAAAGCTGATGAGGGGATATTTCTTGGATATTCCCAAATCAGTAGAGCTTTCAGAGTATACAACTGCAAAACCCTAATTTTGGAGGAAACACCTCATGTTGTGTTTGATGAATCTACTTTTGAGGTCAGGAACAAAAACCTGGACACTGAAGAGATCACACAAAGAACAACCAGATTAAGCTTAAAAGACAAGGACACTGTGTTCATAGATGTTGTCCAAGCCAATCCTCCTGAAAACATATCACTGGACAACAATCCTGAAGGCAACTTTCCTGAAGCAAACCCACTGAAGGAAATGGTGAACTGAATGACTCAATCCCAGTTCACACTCAAGTAACAACTACCAATGAAGAAGCAGGCTCTGCTGAGGTAGTTAATGGATCAAATATTCCAGGGGGATCCATAAATGTTGAAAATACTATTGTCCCTGACATTGAGGACAACACCCCTTAATATGATCCTGAATTAGATCCTGCATTCAATTATCCTGAATTCTATAATACTGGTGACTCAACCTTAGTAGAGGACAACTCTACTGAAGGGATCAGAAAAAGAAGGACTTGGTTGTCTGACCATCCTACTGATCTGATACTTGGTGATCCAAGTATAGGAGTCAAAACCAGAAGATTTCATGGTGAAAGTGCGTTGTTTTGTTGTTTCCTATCAGACAAGGAACCAAGTGACATTGAGGAAGCACTTCAAGATGCAAACTGGATCACAGCTATGCAGGAAGAGCTGAACCAATTCACCAGAAATGATGTATGGGAGTTGGTGGATAGACCTTCTCAAGATGTTATTGGAACCAAGTGGGTGTTCAAGAAGAATGAAAATGATGTGATTGTCAGGAGCAAAGCCAGACTAGTGGCAAAAGGCTACTGTCAATCAAAAGGCATTGACTATGATGAGACCTTTGCACATGTGGCAAGGCTAGAAGCAATAAGGCTTTTCTTAGCCTATGCAGCCCACAAGAGGTTCAAAGTGTACCAAATGGATGTCAACGGTGCCTTCTTGAATGGAATCTTGAAAGAAGAAGTCTATGTGGAGCAACCACCTGGTTTTGAAGTTGGAAACCAAGTATACAGATTGAAGAAAGCTCTATATGGACTCAAGCAAGCTCTAAGAGCCTGGTATGACACACTGTCACAGTTCCTCTTGGATCATGGTTTTATCAAGGGAACTGTGGACATAACTCTCTTCAGAATCACTGAAGGAGAGGACATCTTGCTTGTCCAAATATATGTGGATGACATCATATTTGGATCCCCCAATGAGAAGTTGTGTGAAAAGTTCTCAAAGCTCATGTAGAGCAAGTTTGAGATGTCAATGATGGGAATGATGAACTTTTTCTTGGGCTTACAAGTCAAGCAATCAAAAGAAGGATTTTACATCAACCAAGCCAAGTACACCAGAGAAATGATCAAGAAGTTTGGGTGTACAACCAGCAAGCCAGTAAGGATCCCCATGAATACAAATTGGAAGATGGATCCTGATGAAAGTGGTGTTCCAACCAACTCCACTGAATATAGAGGAATCATTGGCTCACTCCTCTACCTCACTGCCAGCAGGCCTGACATCACCTTTGTAGTAAGTGTTTGTGCAAGATTCTAAGCAGATCCTAAGAAAAGCCATCTAGAGGCTGCTAAGAGGATCTTGAGGTATCTCAAAGGCACTGAAAATCTAGGCCTTTGGTACCCTGCTGATGACAACATTGAGCTCACTGGCTATTCAGATGCTGACTATGGAGGATGTAGAATTGACAGAAAGTCCACTTCAGGGACATGTCAATTCTTAGGAAATAAGCTCATTTCTTGGTTCTCTAAGAAACAGAACACAGTGGCAACCTCCACCACTGAAGTTGAATATGTAGCAGCTGGAAGTTGTTGTGCTCAGATACTTTGGTTAAGACAACAACTAAGAGACTACAATGTCAACTCTACTAAAGTACCAATCTTCTGTGACAACAACAGTGCTATTGCAATATCTCATAATCCAGTTCTACACACTAGATGCAAGCATTTGGATATCAAACATCACTTCATTAGAGACCATGTGGAGAAGAAGGACATCAAGCTAGTAAAAATCCATACAGATCATCAAAAGGCTGATATTTTGACAAAACCACTTGCATAGGCAAGATTCTTGGAATTATCAGCAGAGTTGGGTCTTCTTGATCCAGGGAAGTTGGACAAATGAGTCCAAAGGAGTGTATTAATCAAGGGGGAACTAAAATCAAAGTTCAGAAGAGATGACCTCTAATGTTCAGGACACTTGTCCATTGAAATTTAGGACAGTTGTCCACATCTCTTCAGGACACTTGTCCATGTAGGGTCAGATAAGTTGTCTTGGCTATCAAACCAAATATTGGTTTGATAAGCACCTATTTTGGGTAATCATTGCCTATTTTAATAACTGTCCCATTCCTTTTTAAAGATATCACCTTTTCAAGGATTCAATTTGTCTCTTACCCAAAAAGTCGCTTTCGATGCATTAAATGCCAAGATTTAACTCTTGTTTGCATTAAACAATTTGAGACATGATCTACCTTGATAACCCCCCAGCTTTAAACAAACATTAAACTCCTTCCACGTTTTGAATAAAACAGTTTTTCACTGTTTCATTGAGTTTTGACCATTGGATCAAAAATGGCCAACTCCCCTGAAATTGATCTTGGTCGTCCAAACTTGATTTCCTCATTTGTAAACCGTTGAATTGCCTTAAGACTCACCTACTCATTGACATACATTCCTTTTGGAATATTCACAAGTCTTAAGAAGCCATACAACACTTCATTCTTCCCCACGCATTCAAACTCTCTTGAAACCCTAGTTTTCTTACTCTCAAAAACTTTCTCAATTCTCACTGTTCTTCAATGGCTCCCAAAGTTAGAACATAAATGGTTGTAGACTTCACAAACAAGGACCTAGACCTTGATTTCGGCTATCTTAGCCATAAAAACAACCTCATTTTTGAGCCTATCCTCTCTTTTGAAAGTGAAGACCCTGAAGTCACTCCAACCTTGAGATGGTTGAGAAGAGCAGGACTTCAGAAGTTTATGCAAGAAAAGCTAGACTCTTGCTTTGAATCTTACATGGCTGAGTTCTTTGCTTTTCTAAAATGGAGAGGAAAGCCAGAAGATGGTGAGGTCACCACAAGGCTCTCCTACAGGGCAGAAGGAGAAGAGGAAGAAAGATTACACAGAGTGAAATTCTCTGAAGAGGATGTAGATGCTGCTTTTGGATTGCCCTCTGAAGGGAGGAATCCAGAATTTTATGGCAATAGCCATGAGGAAGAGATTGCACAAGATTGACTCCTTGTTCCAGGACCAATCTCATCTACACAACACAAGAGGACTCTAAAAGCCAAGTTCCTCAACCTATTTGAGGTAATCACCAAGAGCCACATGAGCAACACTGGCAGCTTGGAACAAGTGAGTGCTCCAAGGATCAGAATCATGGCTGCAGTAATTGATGCCAGTGACAAGGGCATCAAGTTTGATTGGAGGACCTTCATATTGTCTGAAATGAAGGCAAAGTTCAAGGTGAAGGCTCACTAAAAGGTTGTGTTGGAAGCCAAACTCAAATATTGCACAAGGGCAAGCCTGTTGATTGAGAAGTTTGCTCACTATTCTGAAATGCAAACCTTTGCCAAACCCCTCCCTGCCCAGAAAATCTTGTTCAGGAAACTGAGCAAGAAAACTGAACAAAGAAGACTGCAACTGGCCAAACCTGCTGAAGAGGTTGAGGAGAAACCCAAAATGAAGAAAAGAACAAAGGCCAGGGCTGTCAAAACCAAGAAAATGTCTCAAGTTCTAACAGAAGAAGCCTCAGGAGCATCAACTGAAGTTGATGAAGTGGCAGAAGAGGGAGTGAATGTTCCTTCTGACCACTCAGAAGAGTTGAGGCAGAAATACAATGAGATAAGGCAAAAGAAGAAGAGTGATAAAAGGCCCATGGAAGTTATCCCTGAGAAAGAAGGAGAAGGAAGTGGGAGCAGTAGGGCTAGAAAGAGGAGAGTCAAGCCTACTGAAAAGGTGCTGGAACTTCAGGAGGAAAGATCTCTCCAAGTAGCTTTAAGGGAGAGCAGGGCAGAAAGCAGGACAAAATCTAAGTCCAGAACCAACTCTTCTGGTTCTGGAACCCCAGAGTCCAAAGTCCCTGAAGGCCTACCCTTAGTAGCCAACCTTCCTAAAACCCAAAATCCTGAACCCAACTCCCCTGAAACCCATGTTACCCCTTCTAATCAGCCTATCACCCCTGTGAATCTTACAAAGAGATATTCTCCAGAAGGGAGTTTGCAAAGAAGTGGGATTGATGTGCTAGCAGATTTAGCAGTAGATGAGACAAGACTCATGTCTCCCCTTGACTCATCTTTGCTTAATTATTCAAAGCTTTTAGAAACAGCACTTCATGAGCCAACTCCCCTTAGTAAAGCCCCTTCAGATTCATTGCTCTCAAAAGCAATTGAAGTACCTTCTATTGAGATCAACCCTTCTGAAGCCAACCCTCCTGAACTAAACCTACCTGAAGCTGCAATTCCTGAAACCAGAGCCAACTCCACTATAGCCCAAAGTTCTCAATCAAATGAGAATGAGTAGGAGTACACTTATGAAAGTATGCTCAGAGGTGGAGCAAGGGCTACTGTGGACAGCCTATACCCACAACTTGCAGAATTCCCAAGACTTCAAACCATGTTTCATTATTTGAGGATGTTAGTGGAGGTGAAAGATAAGTCCATTATGGAAATTGCATAGGTCATTCATGACAAAGGTGCCAACTGGTGGCAAATTGAAGAGGGCAGATTACTCCATTTTGCTAGAGTAAAAAAAACAAGATTCCTCACTGATGAGGAAGTATTTTCCAAGTTGGTTGCTGATAAAATTGTTGAGGAGAAAGAGAGGCTTGCTAAAGGGATCAAGCACCCTGATAGCAGCTCAAGTGATGATGGCAAAGATGATCCATCAAACCCCTCTAAACCTCCTTAAGACAACCCTCCTGAAACCTCCCAAACCAATCTCCCTGAACCTTCCCAACCCAAACCTTCTGAATCCAGCAAGTTCTCAGAACCTCTTGTCACATATCATAGGAAAGGCTCTGCATCTTCAGAGGTGTTGACCAGAGCTGGTGACACAGCCAAGGACACATCTGCCAATGAAGGTTCTTCTGAACCCATGGCACAGCTTACAGATGTGGAGGCTCCTATCATAGAAGCTGGTTTAGTTAAGGCCTATTCAGTGTCAGGAGAGTTGGACACTGATCAGCCCTTAATCATTCAGGATAACTCAGTGGCTGCTGAGAAAAGCACTGAGATCTCCCATCAACTGCCACTTTTGAACCCTGTTGAGGGTGAAAGTTCTACAGGTTTAAATGAAGGAGTTGAAAAGGAGAGCTTAGTGGAAAATTCAGATGGAGTTTTGGATGATAGGGAGGTAGTCATAACTAAGATTGTGAGTGTACCACCAAATGAGGGTGGAATAAGTGAGGAAGGACAGGTTATTCTTGAAGTCAAATCTGAACTTCAAGAATCCCTTGATGAAAGGACGCTTGATTCCTTGAGTGAGAACATTATCTATGAAGGGAGAAAAGAATTAGTTGAAAATGAGGAGAAGACTGCTAATGTATCAGAGTCTTATGCAAAAAATATTGAGGATGACGAGTGTTTGTTCACTAATACATTTGATTTGTCTGATATTGCAGGAATCTCTCTTGACCAAATCTTTGCAGATGAATTCTTAACATATGCACCCATCCAAGTGGATTCTGGATCAGCACAAGCCTTGCTTGGGATGCACACAGCAAAGCTGGACTCCTTGGCTCATCAAGTCCAATCTGCTCATGCTGAAACTTCTGGAGCATTGGATGAGCAAGGTAGAACTTTGGCATCTGTGGAGATGAGATTGACTGGCTCTAAAGATGTAGTGCTACCTACATTAGAAGCAAGGATAAGTAGAGTGGAATCTGGTCTTCAAACCATCTCCACTGAGGTTCAAAAAGCCAAAGCCACCATGGAGTCTATCTCAGAGGAGGTCAAGAAGGAACAAATATTGCTCAGAGACAATCATAATGCCAATGTCAAAGCACCTAGACTAACTGTTAAGCAGTCCCTTGGAAAGAAAACAACTCTACAAAAGAAAAGGGTTGAAGAGTTGAGGCTTGCAATGGTGAAAGCTGCCTCAGAAGAGTTTTCTCAAGAAGTAATGGACAACATTGCTGAAAGTGCTGTGACAAATCTCACTGAGTTCCTTAAAGCCCAACTTGAAGCATCTCTGAAAGCAACCTTGGAGGAGGTTTTTGAGCAAAAGATGAAGCCTGTTCTAGCTATCCTTAGCTTGAGCAGTGACAGAATGCAGAATCTACATGATGAAAATGTATATCTGCTAGAAGAGATGAAATCTCTGAACCTAGCCCAATCCCTGATGGCAACAACCATGAGTGAGCTCAAACCTCAGTGTTTTGATGCTGCCAAAAAGGGGGAAAGAGAAAGAGCAAGGGCCAAAGGTGCCTTGGTTATTGGTGGTTCAGATAAGGGTAAGGAAAAGGCTGCAGAAGATAAGGGCAAAAAGAAAGCAGTATTGAACTTAGAGGATCTTGATGAAGAAGAGCAGTTAGTCATAGCAATGAAGGCTTCTATAGCATCAGCACAAGAAGAGAGAGCTAGGCTTCAGCAGAGGCCAGGAGGAGAAGGATCTGGTTTGTACAAAATTGCTGAAGGTGTCCAAACTAGAGGACAAGTCAAGAAGGTCAAGGGGAACAAAAGAAAGGCTGAGACATTCACTGACTTCCCCAACAGTCTAGAACTTCCTCTTGAGTTCAGAATTGAGGAAGAAGAGCCAATCTCCAAGAAGAGCAAAACTGCTGAGAAGCCTAAGACTGCTGAAAGGGTCAAATCTGCTGAATTGACCAAGATTGGTGAAAAGGCAAAGTCTTCTGAAACAGATAAGTCTGCTGAGACCAAGTCTACTGAAGGTGTCAAAGCTGCTGAAGACATTGAAGAGCTATATGAAGAAGGCTTTGGACCTCAACCAAAGATGAAGACAATTGTGCCACGATATGATCCATCAAAGTTGTTTTAAGAAGGGTATGGCAAAGACCCTGAAACACAACAAAAGCTGGCCATGATGAGGGCTCAAGAAAAGATGGATCAGATTGAAGAAGCAAACAAAGCAAGAGACAAGAGAAGAGCAAATTTTCAGAAACCAAGGAGAAGAAGAGCAACTTACAGCAAGCTAAAGCCACAACTACTGATTCCCATGGACACCAAATATCCACACTTGGATAAATGGGTGCCAATTCAGCTAAATGATACATGGGAAGAGGCAAAGAGGGAGTTTGTCTATGACTACTATGTCATTGACAGATGGAATGGAAAAGATGTCAACTCCACTTTTACTGAATTCATGATTGAGTACTACAAAGTACTATATCAGCAATTGTTTGCAGCTGCTGACATTGCAAGAATTGAATTCAATGCCCCCCAAGCCAATCATCTACATGCCTCCAAAACTGGAAGGATGGATTGATCAGTCAAGAATCCTCAAAGAGTTCCTTGAGATCCTGAAGTTGAACAGGATGGAACTTGGACCAAAGGGAACTAATCAAGAGGCCATGGACTTAAAGAAGAGAGTGTGGGCACAATATGGGATGGTGCCACAGCCTGAAGATGATCTCTGAATTGGCTAAGTCCTCTTGACCCCTTTCTGCTGATCTGAATGTCTTGACTGTTAACATGTTGAAATTGATCATCTATGCTGAAATTGATCAAGACTGCTGATATGTTGTGCTCTGGTAACTTGATGCTTAGATTGAAGCTCTGATATTTAAAGACTAGAACTTTTTGTTAAGTATTGCTCTGATCATGTATTTCAGTCATTTTATGCTCTGATGTAATGTCCATGCTTTGATACGATTGTTTAACTATCAACATGCCTGTAATGATCTCTTATTTGAATGATAGTTGAACACATTTTGAATCAACATTACTGAATCCTAACTTGTCTGACTTATCAACCTATATGCAAATGAAAACAGAAAATACACTAACACATTTTTCTTTCAGGGAACTTGACCTCAGTCATCTTCAATGTAGAAGAATGTAATAAGTGTAATCAAGCCACCTTTGCACAGATTGTATAGGTTTTGGCATCATCAAAAAGGGGGAAATTGTTGGGAATAAAATGAGTTTTGATTATGATACCAAAACCCCCTGAGACATGCCAAGTAGATAAGTTAAGATTGAATGAACATATTTCAGGACTGTTGGAACATGTAGACTAAGACAAGTAGAGAAGCTGATGTGTTAGGCAACTCTTAGATTAATAGATGAACTAGTTGAGGGGGAACACTTACTAGCTTAAATCTGCAACAGTCCCCTCAAGGCCCAGTTTCTGGAATGACCTCAAGACTGCTGAAGGACAAGTATGATAATCAAGTATATTCACACAAAAGACAACTGAATCAATATCAAACATGAGTTAAGATGCAACATCAAGGCACCAATCTACTGCATCACAAAGCTCAGAAGAATTGTCCAACTAGAATGGTTCAGAAGAGTTGTCTCAATACACTTGAACCAGAATCTGTCTCAAAGATAACTATGCTGAAGAGGTCAAGTTCATCTCTCCAAAGAGTTATTCTAAGAAATCATGGAAAGAGAAAGAGCCAAATCATCTGAAGAGCTAAAGAGCCAACACTGCTGATAAGTAAACTCTGTTGAATCTGATAAGTAGAGTTGTCCAAGTGATAAGGAAGCTTGTCCTTATCTCAGGAATATTGATAAGAAGAGATGTTCATATTTGACCAAGTGAATCTTGAAGTCAGACATTGGGAAAAGTGCTCAGAATGAAGACAAAGTTGTTACAGCCGTTTATTTCCCAAAACAAGGACATGTCACTATCAGAATTTGTTTTCCAGTTTGAAGAACTCAAGGAAGACATTTATAGACATTTAAGGCTGCCTCTCCAACGGGCAAATCCTCAAATTTGTCTATAAATACAGAAGTGTGAAGACCATTTGAAAGTGACTAGGAACATCCAACTATCCTACAAGTTAACAAGTGCTTTCAAAGTCCTCAAAAGACATTCTTAGTCTTCATACACTTCATCTAAGCTAAACCTCATTGTATATCCATACAAAGCTTAGAAGAGATATCCTATCCTTATACACTGACCTTCATTGTAAAGGATGTCTCATTAGTTGGAACCATTACTTCAACCCTTATATCTTTCAAGTGAGAAAGTGAGAAGGTTGCAGTAGTAAAAGTGGAAGGAACTAACTGTTGAGAGAAGAACAGTTCAGTTCTGAGTTGAGAAAGGGTACTATGACTCTAGACATCCTAGGGATCAAAGCACCAAGGTGTGGTGTTCTTGATCAAGTGCACCTTGGCACTATAAAACAAGTTAATTCCAAGAGTGAAGGAATTATCCTGTTAAATCAAGGAAAGTGGATGTAGGAGCTTGAGTCTCTGAACCACTATAAACCACTGTGTTGATTTACATTCAAAGTACTTTACATACATTCAACACTGCACACAAATTGAACTTTCAAGGACTCATATCACAAACTGTGCAAAAACCTGATTTGGACAAGTTCCCTGATAGACTGTGATAAACTGTTAAGGTGATTTCAGAACATAAAAGGAGTTTAAACTAAAGGGCCAACCACTAATTCTGCACACATAACTTCCTTAGATAGTTATTCAACTAAGTACTCAATAGCACTTAGTAGTCTGATTATCTTAGAAGAGTTAATCTCATCAGCAGAGTTGTCCAGGACAACCTTGCTGAACTCTGGTTTGATCAAGTTTGAAAAGAATTTGCATACAAGTGTATTCCCCCCCCCCCCCCCCTCATACACTTGTTATATACTCCTTTCAGGACCAACATAATCCAATAACTCCACTTGATCTTATTCCAATATCCATTGAAGAACGTGCGAGTCTTGATGGAAAAACAAAAGTTGAGGTGATTAAAAAGTTGCATGAAAGAGTGAAACACAACATTGAGAAGAGAACTGAGCAATATATCAAGCAAATTAACAAGGGCCTTAAACGAGTCATCTTTGATCCCGGTGATTGTGTATTGTTATACTTGAGGAAGGAGAGATTTTCGAGCAAGATAAAGTCAAAATTGCAGCCAAGAGGAGATTGTCCATTTCAAGTGATTGCACGAGTCAATGACAATCCATACAAACTTGACCTTCTAGGTGAGTATCATGTAAGTGCAACTTTCAATGTTACTGATCTTTCTGTCTATTTTGGTGATGTAGATTCGAGGACGAATCCTTTTGAAGAAGAAGGGAATGATGAGGATCCACCAGTGCAAAGTCAAAAAAACAAAAGAGATTATTTGGTCGTACATGATGGGTCGATTACAAGGACAAGACATAAGAAGACAAATGAGGCTTTGATGAGCTTAGTTGCTGAAATGAGGGAAAATGTGCAAGACAATCCCGAAGAAGGCCTAGTAGTGAATGTTATTGGGCTGGACTACTTTTAAAGAGATGTCAAGAAGCTAATTTGGCCTAAAAGACATAATTCTAAGTGCACGGGCCTTCAAAAACGTGGCACACATGAAGCCCATCAGATTTATCGTTTTATTTTTATTTTTATTAGTTATTTAGATTATTTACATTTTTTAGGAAATTCAAAGAGTTAGGAGTTACATTTTTTGCTTTGAATTGAGTCTTTAGTGGCCTTTTTAAGACCATAGGTGTAGGTTATGAATGTAATTACTCTTAGGAGTTACTTTCTAGCCTATAAATAGGCCTTGTATTCCTTTGGGAAGGGACACCAAGTTTAATACGTGTTGGTCCCTGAACGAGTAGTGAATGGGATTAAAGTCTAGAGGAGAGGGGTGAATAGACTTTAAAACTTTTTCAAAGAAGTTTGGAACCTCTTCTGATTTCTATGTCAGCTGGACTACAAGTCTGTTGGTCCAGATGACTATAGTAATCTGTTGAAGAGATTAAATGCGGAAGTGAGTAGGCCTGATTGTTTTGACTCGTTCTTGAGTTCTTTTGAAAATACCAACTTGTTTACTTAATGAAAGGCTCAGTTGATGCTGGTTTGAAAGTTATGGCCTTGTTTGAAGATAGTTGAAATACACAGTATGCACTATATAAAGATATGAATAAGCAATAAAGTAAAGTGCATAATGTAAATGACACCAGATTTATAGTGGTTCGGATATACGTTCCTACGTCCACTCTCACGTCCTAACGTGATGTTTAATCCCTTTAATTTACCAAAAATTACAAGGGCTTGTCCTTTATAGTCCCAAGGATAGGACTTTGAGATCTGAGTAGTCCTAACTACTACGGTCTCCACAAGTGATTGGAAGCACTTGCACTTTTACAGGGGTTCAAAAACTTAACCTTGTGGTGGGGGTTTTGGGGTTTGTGAATGTATCCAACTAATGGTTCAAGCTTATAAATTGCTTAACCACTGTGCCTAAATCAATGAGTATACAATAAGAATAGGATTCAGGTTCTTTGGTTGGATGGGAAATCACTTAAGAGCTAGAAGGTGTTCTAATGATTTCTGGGCTCTTGGAGAATTCTCAACAGAATAAGGCTTGTTGCTTGCTTGCTTGATTAGCTTTTGTGAATTCTCTCGTAGTGACTTCTTGTTTGTGATTTCTCATCCTCTTGTATTTATAGGGATGATTGCTGCAACTAGCCGTTGGAGTTGACTAGCCGTTGGGGCAATCTTTCCATGTTTGCTTGATTCCTTGATTCCAGCCGCTTGATTGATTCAAATCTGGGATCATGTCAATCTTCTAATAATGGTAAGTCTTCATTCGAAATGCAAGATGACTTTGGAATCAGCCGAGTCCTGGGCAAGCACCTAGTCTTCTAATCTTCACTACTAGTCTTCTGGCTACTCGTCTGGCCTTAAGTCTTCTGTCTTCTGATATCAGAAGAGTAACACTCTTCTGATCTGGCAATTCTTCGTGCTCTGTTGGGCCATCTTCAACTTGGACTCCATCAGCTGAGTAGGTATACAAGCACCTTACTTATCTGGTCTTCAAGGATCTTCTAGTCTTCATGCCTTCTACTCTTTTCATCTTGAGGATGCGCATGTAAGCCAATACTGTGCTAATCAGCTGAGATCAATACAACTAATTACACAAGACTAGTCTAAGCTGTTCTATACATAGTCATCTGATCCTATTACATTTATAAACTATAAGTGTTTTGGCCATCAAAACTATTCTAACATCAAGTGGGGCTTAGGGTGAATTTATATCCCAACAATTTCCCCCTTTTTGATGAAGCCAAAACTATACTTGATAAATGCTCTTAATGAATAAGATAAGAGTTTATAAAATCTTTAAAACATGAAGTTTCTGATGAAGACAATGAGAGTTTGTCTTGTAAGCAAAAAGAACTAATACTTGAATAACATATATGAGCTTTTACAGATTACAAGTGTTAGTTTCTTTAAGCTTCTAAAGTGGTCTTCATCAGGTCTTCTGTTGATTTAGATGCGGAAGGCAAGGAACAGACGAGCTCGAACATCTTCCATGTGTTGAGGGTCTGTAACATTCTCTTCAAGATAGATCTTCTCCAGGATGCGCTTGACCTCTATCATGTATGTCCTTCCGGAGCCCAGAGTGGGAGGATCCCATTTAGGTTCTTCTGGAGTTAGAATTCTGCAGTTGTCGAGTTCTTTGGCTGTCTTGACTATTTCTTTCCAGAACTCTTGATCTTCAAAGTTCATGAACTGGGAGAATTGAAGAAATTCTTCTTCATATGTAGGAAGAGGACCAAACTTTCTCACTATGTGGTGTTGGATTTGCCATTTCTTCTTCAGAGGATACCATCTTGGTAACTCATCTTATAGTGCCAACATATCCACATATGTGCTGTCAAATACCAGGGCAGTTTCTTCCTTTGCTTTGTCTTTAAGAGCTTTCCTGAGTTTGGCCACTTTCCTATCAAACTTGGCCTTGACTGCCTTCGCATCATTTAGCTTCTTTTGCTTAAGCTCTTGAGCTTCAAGCATCTTCTTTTTCTTCAGTTCTTGAGCCTCTATCTCTTCTGCAGTAGGCTCTACTGGAACTGATTTCTCACCTGCCTTTCTTTTCCTTGTCATCCTCTTTTCAGAAACTTGTTCTGTAGGGACATTGAGCTTTAGACTCTTGGCTGGAGCTTGGGTTTCTTCTTGAACAGCTTCTTTGCCTTGTCTGTTCTTGATTTTGCTCTTCAAACCTCCCAAGGTTTCATTCAGGTCATCTTGTTCTACTATCAGTTCAGCTTGCTGAGCAGTAGACTTTTCCAGAGCTTTTATCAATACATCTTCCCCCTTTTTGGCTTCAGCAAGTGCAGCCGAAAAAGGCTTCATGGCATTCAGAATCTCCACATGCAGAG
This sequence comes from Galeopsis tetrahit, assembly GCA_963675135.1. NCBI lineage: Eukaryota > Viridiplantae > Streptophyta > Magnoliopsida > Lamiales > Lamiaceae > Galeopsis > Galeopsis tetrahit. The sequence continues at coordinate 42,245,057 of OY776122.1, forward strand.
TCTGCTTGAGAGCCATGGCATTGACCTTGCCGACTTGGGTCAGATGAGTGATACTGTGCTCTAGGATCTGAGCATGAGAGTTTGAGGAAGAGGCAGCCTCAAGTCTAGCTGTGAGTGCTTCTAATTTGGCTGATGTCTCCTTCAGCTGAGTCTGCAATTTCTCATTTGCCTCAGCAGCTGATTGAAGTAGAGCTTGTCCTTCAGTGGCTCTTGCTTCAGCATCATCGAGCCTGCTTTTGTCGGAGGTCTCTAAGCGGTTTATCTCATTTGCATAGAGATCAGCAAACATCTTGGTCCTGTCTGCTGATTTCTTTATCTCTAAGTAGAGATATTCCTCTAGCTGATTATGGAGTGCCTCACCGAACTTGTCATCTATGTCAAGGATCTGATCGGTGAGACGAGTCTTCTGCTCATGAATAGCCTTTTCAACGTATCTGGCCAGCTACATGCCTAGCCCTTTGTTGAAGTGTGTGTCTATTGCTTCCTTGACTTGAGCACACACATCTGCTCGAATATCAATAGATGAAGTAGAGGGTGAGGCAGTACCTTTTCTTCCGCAGTTAGATGACCTTCATCTAGGAAGTTTGCTGTGACATCAACTAGACGAGCAAACAATCGACCTTTCCTCTGTTGAGGTTGATAGATGAAGTGATCGAGCTCATGTTTAGGAAAGAAGTGAGATGGAACAGTCAGCACTTCTCTTTCCTTTTCTTCTTTCTCAGCTGATAGTGAAACCTTCAAACAACAATCTTCTCAATATATGCTTGCAATTTAAGTAGTGTGAATTACCAATCATGTTGAAGTTGAGCTCAGTCAGAGCAGCTAAACCACATCCCCCGATAATCGAAAGAAGAGATAAATAAACTGAAGGCGGAAACGGCTCGCCAAGGATGAATCTCAACACTAAACTACTATAAGCATGTTCAGCACTCTTTATTATGTAAGTGAATGAAACTGCCACCTTTGACATTTGGTGAGATTGGATTTAGCTTCACCTATTAAATTATTTATTTTCTAATGGTAGTAAGAGTAATGTTGGTGGATGGTATAAGATTAATTAATTTATTCATTAAGGATAAACTTTGATATAAGAAGTGGTCTTAAAATCTTATATAATAAAAGGAGGATATGACTCTCCTGTGCGCGCCATGTGTCGTTTTGGTTATACTAGAATTTTGCCATGTGTCGTTACACGTGTCACTTTCATGCTAGATATTCGCCACGTCGTCTTCTAATTTATTATTTTAAGTTTATTTGTTTCTTTCAGTTACAATATTGATGAGCAATAATTTTTTTCAGTTTCAAAATTGATAATTGAGAATAAACGGTTACTTCTTAGATTTTATAGGTGTTGTTGATAACTGATCGAACACCGATTTGAATTCACGACCATATTTGGTCGACTGAAGAGAGTCGAAATTCGCAGGCCTTGGATTGATGGCTGAAGTGATTTTCGAGGGCTATCCAAACCGCACGAGCAGTAGAGCAAACAAACATTGATTCCTCGATTCACAAGCCTTTAATCCTGAATGCGTCATGAGATCGAGACACGCCGAATTTGTAGCCGTCTTGTCATCCACAACTACTTCAGTCGGCGGTGCGGGACTGCATCTGTCAATATGATATATATACAGAGAGAATGCTATATATATATATATATATATATATTATGAAAGTAATTAATTTGAACTAATCCCAAAAATTATGGGCATGAATCAAGCACAAATCACACAATGCTGTTAGTATTGATAGAGTGCAGGTTATTTATACATAGGAATGGATAGTAGCTGCAAATGATATTTTACTAAAATTCTTTCAGTTTTAATTTTATTTATTTGGTTTTGACTGGACTAATATTGCTCCTGTCTACCTTGTGTCTCGGTATTATGGTTTTCATTGCTGTGACTATTCATTTTGAGCTTGCCACTGATTTCATATATCAATCTTATTTTGGGGTTGCAGTCTTTCAAGTGGTATGCAGAGTTCTAAATTCCCTCGATCAGGGTCTGGTTTGCTCTTCTACTTGCACTAACATTGTAACTACAATTGGGACTTCATTCCTGTGCTATTATATACTTTTACCTTCGGACAAAGGGTTTATGCTTCTCAGGGTAATTGCTTTGTTCCTTTCTCAAGACAAACTCTTTGTATTCTCTTACCTTTTCAAAGTACTGATAGTTATTTCCTTTACAGAGCATCACTTTAAAGGTTGAATCTACACAATTTCTAAAGGTTGATAGCTGCTTTGACTGATTGCATCAGTGAATGCCTCTTTTCTAAAGGTTGAATCTACACAATTTCTATATTCTCTTGGTTTAGTTTTTTTTAGCTTATGTAACTTTATGAATAGCAACATGTGTCAGATTTTTATGAATTGTTACTTTTATGAAAATTATACAAGAAATTGTGATGATACCATTACATTGCCATTGTATCACTCATGTCACTTTTACGGATTGTATATCTAAAGTAACTCGGAGGTGCATATATGCTCATCCATTGTAGTTGTGTAGGTGATGGAAATGTGTATTCTTATGGGAGAGGGACATTTGGCAGAGAAAGCATAAGTCAAGGTAATTTGGTGTGATTTTAATGATTGGTACCAAACTTCTATTATGAGTCTCTACACTGAGTTTGGGTTTGCTAATGTTAATACAAAGTTTTTTTTTCTTCCAATGGGCTAATGTAGTGGAGATCATAAGCTAGAATCCCCACCTTCAAACTCAACCCGATGAGAGTATATTTAAGAGGATTGATATGCCTATCTTGTGTTTGCAAATGAGATATAACAAACTTAATACTGACTTTTATTTCCCCTTGCAGCCCTGTTCGTCACATGTCTCTGCCACTGTCAGACTATTAATATACTTGAAGAACAAAAACTGGATATTTGGCGGGAGGCCCCAAACTTCCGACAAGTTAAAAAAAATTCGGTGAGTTTAAACTTAGAGGACTTAAATTGGTTAAAAAAGACCAAAATTGTATGTCATAGGACGTATTTTGTAAAGTGAAAAACTTAAATGATTTATTTTAAAACCAACCAAACTTACCAGACCAAAAAAAATTATCTCGACTTAAAAATAAATAAATTAGGTGTAATTGAATCCAGTTTGAGAACAATGGTGGAAAGTGGCATGTTTAACTTATATTGTCAAGGCTAGAGGAAAGACAACAGCTCAGGTTTTAATAATTCTATTAAATTATCTAACTCTATGAATGTGCTAAAAATTAGTACTACTACCTCAGGACAAAAAAAAATGAAAATGATGAAGATGGTTGGGTTGGATGCAGTGGAATGAGCATAACAACAAAAAGTTTCGGCAGGGGGAGCATGGAACAGAATCTTGGGTATATATAATCAACTTTCTTAATTATTTATTGCAAGATCAGACCCTTCATTGATAGAAAGATAAAATTATTTCATCATTAGAAAGACGTGTATTTAACCTTTCTATGAAATTTTATGGGTTTATTGTTTAAACTTATTTATATTTTGATAGATAAATTAGTTAAGTAATTAACTTTTCATTAATTTCAGGTGTATATATATACAAATTCACATGCCATTTCCATTTGTTGCAGCATTACATGTACACTTTTCATTTAATTATATTTTGTCATTTAATTAGCTGTTAGTATAATGATAAGTAGGAATTGTGAAATTGTGGTGAAAGTTTGTTGGTTATAATTTGTTGATTAATTGTATTTTGACTATGTTAGTCCGAAATCAGTCACTTATATTAATATGAATGATTTACAGATCTATTTCGTATTTAGTTCTGCTTAAATACATTTTTCAGTTGGAATATATAGAAGTAAGAATTTCATCTATATAACATCAAATTATAAGTTTTTCATTGCAGATGTTAATTTGCAGCATGTAATGTGCAATATTTAATTATGTGATGAATTTTATTAACATCTAATAAGGTTTTGAGCTTCAAGATTCTTGAATGTGTTAATTTATGTATCTGCTGTCTTGGTAGGTAAAAGACTTATCTTCTTTTTTTGCAGATCATATTGCTAATATATCAGAGTTCGTGTCTTATTACAAATGTTATTATCTATTAATAAATAATGATTGAACACAGTGTGGCTATAATGAAAAAGCTATAGAGATATTACGACTAGAGATTGACAAATCAAAGTTTTTTGTGGTTCGAGGTGATCAAATTTTATGGTGAATTGCCAAATGAATTATATATATTCATGTCACCCAAATTTAAAGTAATCAAATAGTTTTTTTTTAGTTTCACCATCTCTACAAGAGGACCTTTTTAAGAAGAATACAACAAACAGTTATGAATTTATGTTATTTAAGATAAATAATCAACTTGGTTTACTACTCCTCTCTTGCTAATATATTTATTACTAATCTTGCAGATTATAGTGTTGTAGAGTTTGGAGAATTGTAGTTTAAACAAAGAGCTTGAACCTTAAGAACATGATTGAATATTTTTTAGTTGAGAGATCTAGGCGATCATATCAAATGTTGGGCACATCTATTTGAAATATATTAGATTTCACACCCTTTAGAACTTGCCACTTGCAGGCGTGATTCGTAATGTACTATCCGAATGACAATTAATGAGTATATTTTTGTACTAAGACCGGAAGAATATCAAGAAAAAGAAGAAGAAAGATTTAGAAGTTTTAGTTGGTGTTTTCAAAAACAACAAACTGATTTGATTTAGAGTTCTCCTTCACAACTTTTGAAAAAAAAAAGTGATTCTGAAAGCTGTTAGTTAAGGGGGTGTTTGCAAACTTTATAAATAGTTTAAGAACACTTCTCAAAAGTAAAAGTTGTGAGAGGACAGCTTTAAAAAAAATGATTTTGAAAGTAGTTTGTAGAGTTTGCAAATACCCCTAAATTTGCAAACACTCCCTTATTGGCATAGAGCCAATTGACTCACTAAATTCAAATTTATCAAGTCATGATATCATTGATATACTTGGAGAAGACATATAAGAATATAACGTTATTCTATATATTTGAGTTATTTATTTTTACCTAAATAATTATAGTTTATACAGGATTATATTTAGACTCTTATGACTTCTACATTTTTTTAATGCCCCACCATTATAATATCAATAGCAGATTTACAGCTATCCTCTAGCTACTCATTAATTTTGACGGTGTACTTGGTAATAGGGTGAACTTGCGGTGAAGCCAATTATTGCATCTCAAAAGGAATGAATGTCTTGAATGGTGATTTGCATTGCTTAGTTATACATTGTGTAGGGGTTTAACGCCTAATCAAAGCAAAGGTAGGTCTCCACCAGTTTCGGCATGAATTGGTAGAATTTAATAATTGTGCATTTCATATATCACTTCATGCATAAATTCTGAAATAAATTATGAACATGGTAAGTTATGAAAGCAAGTATTTTTTTAGGATGAAGGCGGTTTTTTGATAATTTTCTTTTCTTTTTAAAGGTGAAACTAAGTTTAACCAATTTAAAATCAACATTCAACATATATAAAGCAGTAGAAAAATTATCCTAACCAATTTTTATTTTTTTCAGATTACAATAAGAAATATACAATAGACCCGTGCATCGCACGGGCAAAAACGTTAACTAGTAATATAATAAAGGGACCAAACATTAATATTGTGACAAGGCCCATTCTTATGGCCCACTAAGGAAACCCTAAGGCATTTTGCACCTTATAAATAGTCACCTTCATAATTTCTGCACATTTTTGGCACTTCACATTAGGGTAAGAATCTTACTTCACACTCACACTCAAGACACACACTTTACCCACACACACTTCAGCTTCCTTCTAAGTTCCGGCCAACTTTCCGACGTCCGATCATTGATCGTCTAGTACTGTTGGCAAGATCTCGTCGAGAGCTTTCTGGAACACTTTTCCGATTCTCGATCGGGGTTCTAAATCCCCAGTTATGGCTGGTCAAAGATGGGCTAAAACCCTTATAGTCGGAACATGTTCTTTAGGCCATAACTTTTCATACAAAAGTCCGATTCTTGTGTTTTTGGTCTTGTTTGAAAGCTGTTTTCATAAGCTTTCCAGAACATATTTTAGTTTTTAAATCGAAGCTATAAAACTCCAGTTATGTCCAGTCAAAGTGTTTGAAAACTTTTAGATCTATTTTATTTTCCACCTTGCCGGAGCTTTTTTTCGGTAGGTGGTGGAGGTATGAGTTGTGGGGTTGAATATATTGAGGTATAAAGTTTTGAGTTGTGTTTTGTAGATAAATTTGTATCTTGGGGTCAAAACTTTATTTTTCAGATTTTCACTCTTGGCCTAAGTTAAATATATTTCCAGCTGGTAAATGCACTTTTATTATTTACGAAAATGCACTGTTTTTATTTATGAAAAAGTCACAAATATTTCAGAAATTGCAAAGATGCCCCTAGAACTTCAAATGCACGTAAAATGTTCGTTTTTCATCCGTTTTGAATGAAATCAGTGGCATTTAATCCCAAATTTTGAAACCTACTATTTTTCATTAAAATATTGAACTTCCAGATTATTTAAATCTGTCATTCAGTCCTTAAACTTTTACAAAAATGCATTTTTTCCTAAATCCTTTAATTTCTATGTTTGGCTAACATTTCTACTTCTTTTAAGTACACTATCACAACCACATACACTAAGTTAGACTATAATTATTGTTCATTCTAATTAAGGACTAAGTGGTACAAATATTATTGTAGGATTTAAGGTACGAGAAGTGGGAAAGGACTTGGAACTAATAGGGGAGGATACCGTTTAACTTTCCAAGCTAATAGGTGGGGTAACTCTCGTTGACTTTTACAATGTCTACCTTAAATATCATGTGATTTATTGTATTAAATGTCCTATGTGAATTTGTGTATAAATATGTTCATGTTCACTTGTCGAATATATGCTCTATGGATATGTGATATTAGGCATGTTCACCTGTGTTAAGTATGTTATATGGATACATAAATGCTTATGATTATGCATGCCCATATGTGAAGAAGTATGCAACATGAATATTTTCATACATGTACGTTTCAAACGTGAAGATGTATGATATACGGTCAAGATCGTGCAAGATGTATGGTATACGGATAATAATCGTACTAGCTATGATAAGATCACGGGTAACACCGTACAAGATTTGATCGAAAGATCACATTCGGGTAGCTCCCAAACAAGATGTTCGAGCGGGGTAAAGCGTGCCCCAACAAGATTGATGTGCTCTTACGTGTATTATATTATAACTACCACTATTTATTAATATAAAACATGATGTTGAACGTGTTGCATGATTTTCATATGATTGATGATACTTGAAGGATGTAATTTGAGTTGTCGCTATGTGACTTTAATGCTATGATTGAGAATAACGAGTCTCAAATTTATGTTTGTGATATACATTGATCCCCATGGTTGACCTTTATTACGGTAGATTGTATGATATTCGAGTGGGTGTTTGAGTGAACCCACTGAGTATTTTTCAAGTGCTCACCCCTTCCACTTTCAGGTGGGAATGTTTGGGAGGATTGATGGTGGATGTGAGTGCTCGATCTCGAAAGTGCGACCTTTTAATTCACGTCTTTTGAAACTTGAAATTCTATTTTGGCTAACTATTTGAAACTTAGTATTTTATTGTAAGGCAAATTCTTAAGGACCTTACTCACTAGTTTACTTCCGCTGTTGTCACTTCTAAATTATTTTGAGGGTTTGGTGGTGATCACCTTGATTTGGATAGTTAAATCATTTGAATTATTATGTTATTTTCAAGCGTAGTAATGCCCTATACCCCCTTTAAAAAAAATCTTGTTTATTCCTTTAAGATTTTGGGGTCGTTACAATAAAAACCAGACAAGGATCGGCCAGAAATACTAAACCTAGCAAAATAAAAATTAAATAATACTTTTTCTGAAAGGGGAAAAAGGTAAATACACACTATAACACCTCAATGTCGTCATCGTCTAGAGCAACGGCGTTTGATGCCTCCTCGTCATCCGAATCACCGTCAATCAGTTCTGATTCTTCTGCAGTTTGCTTGATAAAACAAATAAAGCGATTAGAAGAGAAATTGGTATTCAATTGATCAAATCATACGGATAAATCATCAAAAACATTGAAGGCAACATTTTTTAAATTATTCCAATTACAAAATAAGAAAAAACTATTAGAAACAAAAGAAACAACCTTACCGTAATGGACCAAAAAACGACCATGGCGAAAGATGAATTGGAGACAGCGAGAGCGAGAGTGAGAGTGAGAGAAGTCGAACTTAGTAGAGGTCGAGACTCAGGCCCTCTCGGATTCGGAGACCGGTACATCACAACCTCCTCATGCAGTTGTTGTTAACCAGATCTATGTGGACACTGTCGGGGTCAACAACGGGAAATTCTAGATCTTGGGGGATGAGCGGTTCTGTCCGGACGTCGGCTTCACAAGTCTCCCCCTCCCCGTGGATGAGTAAGTTGATCAAAAGCTTAGGGCGATGTTTCCGGATGTAATGAAGATGGTTGTGCGTTCGATTGCAAGTGCTTTAAGGCTGAATCCAGCTCAGACAGAGGTTGTAGTTAATAATGCTGGAGTCAACCTGGATGTATTCAAGACCACCCACAACAGCGTGGGCGATGAGGGCGGCGAGGACGAGGATGGGGATGACGAAGACGAAGGATATGATGGGAACAACAACGACGGCAATTTGGGAACCCCATGAACAATTACTATTTTGTGGATGTTTTTATGCTTATTTTAGTTTGATCACTCATTACAAAAAATAGTTGAAATCGCGAGGGAAAATCGCGAGGGCACGTAATCCCTCACAAAATGGCAAGAAATTTTATAAGGGGATCAAATGGTGAAGGATTTCACGTGGGATTTAAAAACCCTTACAAAATGGCGAGGAAATTACAAATCCCTAGGGGTATGTTTACTTTTGGCTTTAAAAATCAGGTTTTGAATTTCAAGATCCAAAACCCGTTTTACTTCGGGATTTAAAAATCGGTTTTTAAAATCAACTCAAAACCACCCCTATCAAACATATTAATTTGACATAAAGTTATATCTATATAATATTACTCCAATCATTATATTCTTTCTCAACAATAATATAATAATACTATAATAATATAATAATACAATAATATAATATTTAATCATTACACAATTAACTAATCATTATAATCTCACCAAACAATAATACTCCCTCCGTCCCGGTATAAGTTTCCCGTTTCTTTTGAGTGTTTTGATTAAGGAATATGATAAAATAATAGATGTAGTACAAGTAATGTGATGGAGAGAGAAAAAATAATAGATTAGTATGAGATGAAGTATGATAAAATAATAGATAAAGTGTAAGTGATGTGATTGTGAGAGAGAAAATAATTTACCAAAAATGGAATGGGAAACTTATTGTGGGACATCCACAAAAGGAAAGTAGGAAACTTATAGTGGGACGGAGGGAGTATAATAATACAAACTCATTCAATCTTATAACTTGATTTGACATAAAGTTAAATTCTCCACTACTCTAAAACTCAAAAGAAACACTCAGGCCCTGTTTGATAGGGGAGTTTAAAGACAACTAACTTAAGATTGACCTCTATCTTCCGTTTGATACACATGTCCACTTATCTTAAAGGCCCAAGATTGTAGACCAAGCCCACTTACTAATTATTGTTACACGAGGTATGTCCATCTGGCCGAAAACAAGGGGATTAAAAAACTCGACTGAACAGTATCAACTAGTGCGCAAACTTAATTACCTTTCTGTCCCTCATATGAAAGACAAAAACCCTACAAATAGTGTCATTCTTCATCCAAGAAAGGCGACCTCTAGAGTTCGGCGATTCTGCAATTCATAGAACGGTGCCATTCTTCATCTAAAGAAGACGAGCGACTCGAGCTTCATAGGTTCGGCGATTCATAGAACATCATACGGCGTAAATCACATGAAAATTGGTCAATTTTCTGTCTCGGTTCATATGATTTTCTTAAATCCGAGTCTAAGATGTGGATCGATTTCTGTTTAAGCTTTTTTTTTTTTTTAATTTCATGTCCCTTGCTGGATAGCAAAGAACAAGAATGCGCTAGTTGATTTATTTTTCAAGATTTACTTGTAATTAGTTGATTTGTTTTTTCAGATTTGCCTGTATGTGTGGCTCCTCCAGATTTCTATTTAAGCTTTATTTTTTAATAGAATTCTGTTGCACGATGTGTGAGAAAAAATAGTAATCGAAATATGGAAGCTAATGGCGGCGTCGACGATGTGTGAGAAAAAGGAGAAATCGAACAAGTCATCAATGGAAGCTATACGAGGATGGTTCGAAATATGGTTCTTCGGGTAGGTTCGCTAGATGATTCGAGAGGACGAAGCAAGACAATTTGTGGTTCGTGTAGTGGAAATAAAGGGGCAAGAATGAGTCTGCAATTTTTTACGATGAAGACAATGTTTTTTTTTTTGGAAGGTTAAAATTGAGATTTTGAATTTTGTAGGAGGACAATATGGTCTTTTTAAATAAAAATTCAAACCAATAAATTTGGATCAATCTTGAAGAGGAAAACATATCAAACATGAAAGTATTTGTTTTGGAGAAGAGATCCTTGACAATTTCAATGTTGTGTTAGTTTGTCAAGGACAACTTAAAAGGGCTATCAAACAAGCCCTCATATTACTATTTATTGGGATTTCAAAAATCAGGATTACAAAAAATCGATTTTTAAAACCACCCAAAGCCCAAAGTAAACATCTCCTAGGTGTTTAACAAGGGATATTGGCGAGGGATGGGTTAGCTTTATAGCCATTACAATTGGAGAGGGATATGTTGGCTTTATATACATTAATTAATGAACGATATATTAATAACCACTAGATTTTTGCCCGTGCGATGCACGGGACTGTTGTTCCCTCTTTTAACGATCTTTGTAAAATATCGTCATTTTTAAAATTTGTTGTTAAATTTGAGTTTTTCAATAAATAGTTACTACGTTTTTTTTTTTTTTTGCTAATGAAGTGTAACAATGATTTTTTTAAGATATCATCTTTGAACAATGCCAAAAAAAAAAAGACGTTTAAAAAAATAATTTAAATATAGTGATGTTATACTTTTTCGTCAACTACTCAAGTGCATAAACGGTTGGGAGAAAAAAATAATATAATTTTTTTTTATTTACCATGGGGCATAATTAATACTAACAGACAATATATATACATGTACAGTCGGTTCAGAGAAGAGGAGAGCGATTTGCAGTGTTTGAGATAGTGTTTGAGATAGTTTCTTAAAATCAGGGGCATTCACAAATTATATTATGGATCCTTGTACGACTGCATGGCCAGGTTGTCCAGAATTAGTCATGTAGCTCAACCGGGGAAGCTCACCAAATGAAAATGGAAATGATTAATATATATATTCATTCAACAAATTATGTACTTTATTATTTCATAGATAACTTAAAGGTATCTCTCTAATAACCGTTAAAATCTCAATCAAAAGCAGGGAAGTAAAATGTTAATGGAAATGTGAGTTCCACCAATTTATATATCAACTAATTATCGTAACTCAGTGACCGTGCGGTGGGGTTTCTTCATAAATTTGCCAAGAAACAATCTGAGAAAAAATTATTGTACTATGCTACATGTTCATGATCTATATTCACAAGTTTTAAAGTTGTGGCCTAATAAAGTTTGATATTCATGCCAAAACTACCATACATCTAATTAATCCTCAATTCTCACCAAATGTCAGGTTAAAAGAAAGGACTGGACTAAACGTTCATAATTTCTTTTGTATCTAAAAAATAGATTAGACTTTTGACATGCATTATTATCAATAGATTTGAGAATTCAATATTTCTATGAACATCAACAAAATGTACATTTTCATTCAGCAATAGAAAATCAACACTCATGAACTCCTTATTTCTCTTAAAAGTGTGTGTCTCCCATTTTTGTAGAAGATGAACCAGAACACATCTTGACCAATTGTTTAGATTAAGATTATATATGCATGTGTATATTTGAGCATATTTAAGATTCCCGCCAACAACTCTATTTTTCATTTTTACCTATTATTTCTAGGTGAATTGTATTTTAACAATTTCTAAGATGATTGCCAATTAAAGCCATAAATTTTATTAATGTGAAAAAACGGTTGAAAGAAAGTTAAAGAGGTAGAGACAAAAATATTGAAACTAAAACTAAAATTGTATGATGTTCTCTCATATTCCTAACACCATTAATGGAACTGCCATAGCTTTGGCAGGCCCCACGAATCTTCATTTATCCAATTTGATAAAGCCCCAAGAATAACTCACAATTTTTCCTTTAAATCTCTCCAAAGCCTCACCTAATTAACCAAGGATTATTGAAAACCCAAATCATTTTCACTATTTTTTCATAAAATAAATTATATATATATATATATATCTCATACCTTCATCATTGAGAAACTAATGAAAATTATTTTATCTCCTGGAATAGCACTCAGTAATAAAGTCACATGAAATAGGGAGGTAAATGTTAGAAATGCAATTAATTAAGAGATTTGAACTTAAATAAATACTAATGAAAAGCTCGGGCAGATGCTTTGCCTTCAAAAACAACAATATCTACTGTTAACTCTAGAGTTTTCAACTGATAAAAAATAACATATTCAATTCCTCAAACATGAGAGTCAATAAAATTAGAGCAAAAGAGTATGAATGCATACCACACCATAACATTCAGAATAGTTGTATCTGAATCAATACGCCTTCTAAGTACTCAACTCTAAGCTAAGAACCGGGACTCTCAATACTAACTTCATTTATCCAATTTAATAAAGCCCTTTGAGGATCACTCAAATTTTTTCCTTTATATCCCAGCAAAGCCCCACCTTATTAATCAAGGGAATATTGAAACCCCAAATCATTTTTACTCTTTTTTCATAAATTAAAATAAAAAAGTAAATTAAATTATATCTCATTCCTTCATCATTGAGAAACTAATAAAAATTGAAGAAATAAAAACAGAAAATTAAATTATATCTCATACTTTCATCATTGAGAAACCAATGAAAATTGAAGAGGTTGAAAACTGCAAATGTTGCAGATATACAATTCATATTATATGGAGACTTTTCATTATCAAGCTTCTCAGTTTTTCAACTATATCAAAGATAACTTCTCAATGAAAGAATTAAGAACAATGTATCCTCAAAAAATAAATAGATCTCATACTCTATCTCTGTATCAAAAGAACAAAACAAACAAACAAAAATAGTTTGTCAATGGGGCTTTCAGCATCCATCCAAGCCATAGGCTGCTCTCCCCATGAAATTACAGTCAAAGTTTTAAAGGCCTTTTCCCCATGAAATAATTATAGTCAACTAATTTCTCTTATAACTAAATATAAAAACATTGATGAGAAAAAGTATAGCATCACAACAAAGAGCTGAAAGGAGGACAATTATGGTGAGTCGTTTTATTAGTGAATTGGCGTATATTCACTTAGTTGGGGGTAATTACTACTTCACATTCAACAATCTCATTACCTCTTTCCAATCCCTAGTCTCATTACCCACAACCAGGCGGGCCTTAAATCTCTTAAACAACAAAATCCAAGTAAAACTACTCTAAAATTCATTACAATTACCAATTAATTTTTTTAAGTAGCATACAACAAAAGTGTAGTTCTCAAGAGCACTAAAATGGAAACTGCATCGGCAAAACTAAACCCATCTGATTTTATATTGTTAAGAATCAAGATGAAAGCTATATATACCTCTTGATAGCTCCATAGCCATGGCTACCAACAATCAACACAGAGGCGTTGCTCTTTCCCACGACTTCACACAAAACATTCATAGGATCACTTTCCACAATCTCGCATATAGCACCATTAACCTGTGTAAAAGTATAAATTTAGGATGAATGAATATTAGGCTCCATTTGGATGGATGGATTTGAAATCCACAATTCAAATTCGTTCCACTCGTTTGGATAAAAAAGTAAATGAATGGATTTGAAATACGTAACATCTGTTTTTAGTAAATCATCACTAAAATTATGTCATTTGAAATCCATGTATTTCTAAATACATTCATTTCAAATGTCTTCTCAAATCAAATCCCCTCATCCAAACACAATCTTAGGTAATTATGGAATTCCATGATAAAGATCAAACAAAATATTGAGAAATTTGAATCCTAATTGATAATGAATTTCAGCTTGTTATGAGCTCGGAAACAAATGAAAAATGTCAACATTTACCTAATTGTCTTTGTTGATAGACCTGTTAACCCTAACATTGATATACATATATATATAACCCGGCCCTTGTAGGTCTCTTTTTCCTTAATGGTTGATAGAAGTTGTACTACTTGCCTCCACAAATTATAGAGAGATACAGTACAGGGGACATGCATGTAGAAACGAAGAATCATGAATAACATCTTAAGAGAAAAAAAAACTATTGAAAAAACAAAAGAACAATAAATATGTGAGTGAGATGTAAGACATTACAGTGATTTAATCTTCGTTGCTTCAACCTGCAAAACAGAAAACTAAAATAAAAATAAGGTTGGGGTTAGAATCGGATGGAAGGGAAACCAAATTGAGGTATGTCTCTCCACCTTCTGCGCTCATATTTCCCGATTAAGAGTCCAAGATCGGAACCGTGTGACCTTACCTATTCCCCTCAGCAAACGCTAAATGATATGAGTAAATGGGAAAAACATAAATGCCTACCCAAAATATTGTACATGACACATGGATTGACAAATGTCGAAAGTAGAGAAGATCTTAAATCACACGTGTCGAAAGCAGGAGAGGCGCATCCTCCTTTTATATATATAGATTACAAAGTTTTTCAAAGTGTTAAGATTAATTTAATGGCGTGTATATATATATATATATAATTTAATTGTTAAATTAATTTTATACACATAGATATAATTAATTATATATATAATGACGCTAGATTAATTTGTTAATTATATACTCCCTCCGTCTCATAGAAACTTGCACATTTGGGTGGGCACACAATTTAAGAAATGTGTAATAAAAGGTGTAATGAATGATGTTTTGAGGGGTAGTTTTGTAAAGTTTTACGAATAAAATAAAGTAAAAAGTAGATTGAGCGTGGAAAAGTAATGACATATGGGTAAATCCCCTTATATACTAATAGGGAGTTTAAATTGATGATGTGTCATTTTGTGGTTAATTTGGTTTATGTGTCATTTTGTGGTTGATTTGGCTTATGTGTCATAATTTAATGAAGTTGTTAATTTTAAAAAGTATGATGTGTATTTAAGTTATTGGTTGAGGAAGATATGATTCATAAACTATTTCCAAATATTATATTCTTATTAACTATCTCTTATTATTTTAACATTGACTAATTAAATTAATTTTTATTTTATTTACTTAACTATATTGTAGTATTCATTTTATTCTTTAGTTTAATTTTTTTTTGAACTATTTAATGTACTTTTGAGTAAAATACAATCTAAAATGTATTTTTATTGGGGTGTACAATTCTTTATTTAATTAGTTATTAAATTGTATTTTATAATTACTTTTATCTTATATCTCAAGTAATTTTTTCTGCAATTATTTTAAATTTATTATAAGTTTAATGTATTTAAAAAATAGAGCTCGAAAATATATATGTAAAACTTATTATATAATTTTATACATAATATTTATTATATAAACAATTATATTATTTTACAAGATTAACAAATTTGTTATATATACATAATACACTACTTCTATAATATAGAATCCCTTTATATACTTATAGGGAATTTAAATTTATGATGTGTCATTTTGTGGTTAATTTGACTTTTGTGTCATTTTGTGGTTGTTTTAGCTTATGTGTCATAATTTAATGAAGTTGTTAATTTTAAAAATAGTTATTTGCAAATTAAATCACGACTTTTCACTAATTTACAATCTAATCTAAACCTTAAAAGAATTGCAAATAAATCACAAACTTTAAATATTATTGTAAATTAGACTTCTTACAAGTCTACTTTGTCCCTAAATCATACCTTTTGATATTTGATTTGATTGAAAAACAATATTGTTTTATTAATGTGTTGTTATGTCATTAAAATGTCTAAATTATGTTAGATTCGAACACAATTAAAATTGTCAAAAAGACTAAATTGCAACTATATTTAGAGTTTGTGATTTATTTGCAATTAACTTAGAGTTTAGATTATATTGCAAATGAGGAAAAGATTAAGGTTTAATTTGCAATTAACTAAAATATTTATTTATTTAAGGTGTGGTGGTTGATATTGAAGGTTGACTTACAATTTATTAATAGTTATTTTAATATTATTTAAATTATTTGTTTTCGAAATTTTATAATTATTTTAACAGTTATTTTCATCATATTTATTAAATGTCGACGTCTCATTTCGTTTGATTCTCACAAAAAAAAATTTTAATTTGCTTTATAAAATTAACTAACATAAGTGTAATTATTTTGTATAATTCAAAATATTATGTTAATTAAACTTTTATATTATAATACAACGTTATAATAAATATAATTGAAAAAAATGTTAATTTTTTTTAACAAAATAATTATAATTTTGCAAAAATAATTTTTTTAAATATAATTGTAAAAATATGAAAAATTAAATTAAGTAAATAAAAAAATTTATTGTTAAATATTTAAAAATATATTTAAAATTCCGTGTAATACACGGGTTCTACACTAGTAAGAGTATATTTTGAGGGTGGAGGTTATAAAGATATTTCCTTTTATGGAGTGTTTATGGAGTGTGCAAATTGGTATGGGACATCCATTTATAGAAAGTGTGCAAATTCCTACGGGACGGAGGGAGTATATAATTTAAGGGAAATTCTCAAATGCACCATGTGCACCAAAACAGGTTTGGTGCACATGCTTTTGTCCTTATTCTCCTACTCTAACTTATTATCCTTTTTTCTCTATGGTTATAATTCCATTTTTTTTCTATTAATTAATTTATAATCCATTACTTTATTAATTAATTAATTATTTTACCATTATTAATTAATTACAATTCTTTCAAACTTTTTTTTTTTAAGTTTTTTTCACTTTTCATTAATAAAATTTCCATTACTTTTCATTAATAAAATTTCCACTTTTCACTAATAAAGTTACCACTATTCATTAACAAAATTTTCACTTTTCACTAATAATAATTACCACTTTTCAGTAATAAAATTACCACTTTTCAGTAACAAAATTTCCACTTTTCAATAATAATAGTTACCACTTTTCAGTAACAAAATTCCCACTTTTCAATAATAAGAATTACACTTTTCAGTTAAAATATCTACCACTTTTCAATAATAAAAATTACATTTTTCAGTTAAAATATCTATCACTTTTCAGTAACAAAATTTCCACTTTTCAATATTAAGAATTACACTTTTCAGTTAAAATATCTATCACTTTTCAATAATAAAAATTACATTTTTAAGTTAAAATGTCTACCACTTTTCAATAATAAGAATTACACTTTTCAGTTCAAATATCTACCACTTTTCAATAATAAGAATTACACTTTTCAGTTAAAATATCTACCACTTTCAATAATAAAAACTACATTTTTCAGTTAAAATATCTATCACTTTTCAATAATAATAATTATATTTTTCAATAACAAAATCTACAACTTTTCAATAATAAGAATAACATTTTTTTCAATTTTAATAATAATTTTAACGGTACAATTTATAATTAAATATACCCATTTTAATTAATTAAATTAACAATGATAGCAATAAGCAAAATAAAAATGAAAATTATAGATTAATTAATAATTGTAAATTAATTAAGTGATGAGAATTGTAAGTTAATTAATAATTGTAAATATTGGTCGATGAAAATGAGAACTGTAATTAATTAATAATGGTAAATTAATTATTATTATTATTAATTAAGCCACCGTCAGTTTCTGGAAGTACGTATTAGATGATGATGATAATGATCAAGTAAGCTACTAATTAATTTGATTTGTTAAAAACAATGTCAATTTCTTCACATTCCCAACATAATATTTCATGTAATATTATTGTTTCATTACATAATATTTTAATTTTTACATAATGACATTTTTTACGAAATTTCTTCACATTCCCAACCTCTCGGAAAATGTAATTCTGGTCGGAAAATGTAATTCTGGTCGGAAAATGAAATTTTGGTCGGGGCCTCCCCGGCCACGCATATTTTTTTTATTAATATTTTATTTTACTGACGGATATTCCGTCGGTATGTGAATTTCGAAATTATATTTTTTTATTCATATTTTGTTTTACCGACGGATATTCCGTCGGTAAAATGCCGACGGATATTCCGTCGGTAAAATGCCGACGGATATTCCGTCGATATGTGAATTTCGATTATTCAAAAATTAATTTCTTTTATAATTATTTTAATTTATTCTAATTTCTTTTATAATTATTTTAATTCATTCTTCCCGACGGAATGTTGACCCGGTTTATTAAACGGGTTGTCCGGAATACCGACGGACATTCCGTCGGAAAAAGATGACGGCTATTTTCCCTCGGTATTTCCGTCGGAAATTCCGACGGAATTCAAAAATCCGTCGGCAAAAAAAGTTGACGCCGAGAAAGGGGACGGCCGACTTTCCGTCGGTATTTCCGTCGGTAACCTCGGCGGCCGACGGAAAATCCGTCGGTAAATCCGTCTCTAAAACGCCCTTTTTTTTTGTAGTGGTAGATATTTTAACTGAAAAATTTAGTTTTTATTATTGAAAGTGGTATATATTTTAACTGAAAAGTGTAATTCTTATTATTGAAAAGTGGTAGATATTTGAACTGAAAAGTGTAATTCTTATTATTGAAAAGTGGTAGATATTTTAACTTAAAAATGTAATTTTTATTATTGAAAAGTGATAGATATTTTAACTGAAAAGTGTAATTCTTATTATTGAAAAGTGGAAATTTTGTTACTGAAAAGTGGTAGATATTTTAACTGAAAAATGTAATTTTTATTATTGAAAAGGGGTAGATATTTTAACTAAAAAGTGTAATTCTTATTATTGAAAAGTGAAAATTTTGTTACTAAAAAGTGGTAACTATTATTATTGAAAAGTGGAAATTTTGTTACTGAAAAGTGGTAGCTATTATTAGTGAAAAGTGCTAATTTTGTTATGAAAAGTGATAATTATTATTAGTGAAAAGTGGAAAAAAAAAAAATGAAAAAATGAAAAAAAGAAAAAAAGAAAAAAAAAAAAACGAAAAAAAAAAAAAAGCAAGTTTGAAAGGTTTTGAGTCTGTGACCTCATACTTATGAAGGGTATCTATAACCACTAGAATATTCATTACTTAATTATTTATATTTGTCTTTATAAATAGATATAGGATTGATATGTGCATTAGTGTGCACGTGCACACTGTGCACAGGAGACCAACTCATAATTTAATTGTTAAATTAATCTTATATATTTCATGTGTTATAAATATTAATTGTTGAAATTATAAATTAATTATAGGATGAAATTATATAGATGATGATTGAATTTGAGTGGATCTACTATATAACTGATCATCACCTACATTTGAATTTCATTATCACTTTATTGATTAAATTAAAAAAGTGTAGTATTAATTTGTGCACCTAAATATATCAAGAGGGTACATATATTTACACCCACCCCTACTCTAGATACACTCCTCGTTAATCTAAAAATCTAAAAATAACATTAATATTATAATTGAAAAACAAAATTAAACAAAGTTTAGAAATAAATATATTAGGTATATATGTTATGACAATTTAAAAATAAATAAAGTAATTTAAATTAATTAATTGAATTTAAAAAATATAAAAATATGATATATATATATATATATTAGCCTAAACGGCACATAATAACTTTAGGAGCGAGCATAAGCACATATAAACACTTTTTGAATAATAAAATTAATATTTTAGATTTACTTTTTTTGAATAATTTTTTAAAAATAATTTCTAAATTACAACGTGAGTTAAAAGAAAAACACATACACAGTGACGGACCCAGAAATTTTCGGTAGGGGGGCCCGATTAATATTATTATAAAAAAAAATATATGTACTCATTTTCATCAAAATTTCACATTATAAAATTACCAACACGTCACATTTCATTAAATTAAATTGATCGGATAAGTTGACTTTTGCTATATTTTGGTACAAGTTAATACTCCCTCCGTCACGTGATAACTTGCACATTTTAACCGATTCACTTTAAAAAATAATTGAATTTAGTGGTGTAGAGTCAAATAAGAAATCGTATTTTGAGTGATTTGATAAGGTGTAAGGAGGATTTAGTAGGATGTAAAATAGATTTAGTGAAATTTAGGATAAAATGTAGACCCAAAATGAGTGATGATTTTAAAATAAAATAATGTTCGGATGTATATTAATTTTGTGGATTATTTTTATATCAGAAGTGTGCAAATAATTATAAAACAGAGTATTAATTTTAATATGTGTGAAATTACCAAAATACCCCTAATAAATTTACAAAATTAGTGGAGGGCCCACGGGCCCCCCTGGGCATAACGTAGGTCCGCCACTACACATACACACTGATATTATAAATACCTTATGAGTTAAATTTGATTTTCAAATGAAAAAATTAAATAAAAATATGATATATATATATATATATATATATATATATATATATATTAGCCTAAACGACACATGATAACTTTAGGAGCGCGCATAAGCACATAAAAACACTTTTTGAATAATAAAATTAATATTTTAGATTACTTTTTTTTGAATAATTTTTTAAAATAATTTATAAATTACAACGTGAGTTAAAAGAAAAACAAATACACACTGATATTATAAATACCTTATGAGTTAAATTTGATTTTCAGATGGAAAAAATAAATTAAAATTTGGTCGTACCATCTAATGCATTCCAATAAAAATATATAATTTAATATTAAAAAAAATCCCCAAAAGGAAGACCTTTACAGTAAAAGAGTCAGTATGCATGACAAAACATAGAAGCTAATATTTAAATGTATATTCAGACAAAAAAAAAAACATAAAATAGAAAACAATTTATTGCAAAAATTAAGGAACTCAAGCGCTGCAATCATATGTTTTTTCACAAGAACATTCTCCTTCATATGGACTGCCACAAATATATATATATATATATATATATATATATAAATTAGTAGTGACATTTTTTTTTTATAGGGGGTTTATAGGATCATAAAATAAAGTTATAAATCACGAGCCTAAGATCTTGATCTTCAAACCAAACGGATATCGCCGTCCACTCCAATCGTGTGAAGATGAAAGACGAGTTTTCCTTTGCCTTTAACAGGTGTCCAGGTCTCCAATCTTAAAACGAGTCAACCTCACACTAAGGTGTACTCATATCAAGAATAGGAAACAAAATAATTAGACAAAGTTTCACGAGTACCCGATCCAATAGTACCAAAGCACCAGGGCTCTCGAGTCCAACTTAAAGAGCCCAACCACCAAAAAAGAGTCCACAAACGCACAAGGCGCAAACGAAAACAAACAAGCAGCATCAAAAAAATTAAACTGGACAAGCACCAAACACTACTTAGAAAAACAGTAAATAGGATCAATAAAGACATACCTGAACGGTCATCGTGGCTCCGCTGAGTAGTTTCTACGTTGATCCCAACCAAAAAACGAAGAAAAACTACATAAAAAGCAGAAAAGAAAAAACAGAGCCGAGCGGCTGCGGAGGCAGCAGCGGCGACGGTGACGGCTATGAGAGCTACCCAGATAAAACTCAGTAGATCTAAAGATCAGATCTGGCCAAAAAACAGAAAGAGATGAAAGGAGATGGCGCTGGCGGCGGATCGGAGGTGACGAAAACAGTAGGATAACGACTAAAACGGAGGATCTGCGACGGCGAACGGAGAACACTTAAGCGTATTGACGTAGTTCAGGGTCCGTTGGGCCCTTTCCACAACCCCATATGGTTGCGTAATCGTCATGCTCACCCACATAATGCCATTTTTCAAATTTCTCCACTTTAACTGATTATATATATATATATATATATATATATATATATATATATTCACATTAATCAAACTTGTCATTTAAACTGCAATATGACCAAAACAATAATTCACATGAAACTATATGAATCAATCACTTACCGTCGGAATTTAGCCTAGATAAATATTATTGCCACCTACATTATATTTTAAATTTTCTTAATTACTTATAATTATTCATCTCAATTAGTATCATATTTAATTCAGCAATTTTCATTACAGATTTTTGTCGAACGTTTCTTAGGAAAATTCATACATGTCTAGATAAATATTATTGCCACCTACATTATATTTTAAATTTTCTTAGCACTACTCTTTAATAAAGTAAAAAAAAAAAAAATGCAAGTGGAATTACCTTTTCATAATTTGAAAATTATGCTTTAATATTGTACTGGGATCGCACGTTTAATTCAAATTCTTCAGTAGCATAGTAATGACATTGACAATTAATGTAAGTTAAACTAATATAATAACATTAATGTAGTAATAAAGTTTATAAATTTCAAGAAATATAATTTAAGTGTTAAACTAACAAAGAATATTATAAGTTATAATTTAAAAAAAAAACAATTGTTTACTTTAAGTATGAGTAATTACATACTAAATTATACTCCTAAGATTATAAATTATAGTAAGAAATAATCATACATCATAATTCGTGATCTAATGATTGTTATTCGAATTATGTTTTAAAGTAAAATAATTATCAAATATTAAAATAAAGCTGTCAAAAAATCACGATGGAATCAGAATGACCTTACCAAAATCATGATGGAATCAGAATGACCTCACTCAATTCATTGTTTGTACAATGAT
The DNA here is from genome assembly GCA_963675135.1 of Galeopsis tetrahit. Taxonomy (NCBI): domain Eukaryota; kingdom Viridiplantae; phylum Streptophyta; class Magnoliopsida; order Lamiales; family Lamiaceae; genus Galeopsis; species Galeopsis tetrahit. Next base: position 42,267,893 of record OY776122.1, read on the forward strand.
GAATGTAATCTTTAAATATGGCAATATTTATCTTATATATATACATATGTCAGTTATATAATTCTTTAAAATTTTGATTATAGATGGAACTACCGGATCGTCGATAAATGTATTATACTCCTCCATTCGTTGATGGAAGTACGAACAATGAATTTTACAATCAAGTTCACAAATTCATTGATTTTGCGAAGATGACACCACAATATATGTTTAACGATAAAATCATGTGTCTGTGTACTTTGAAGAAGTGTCGGAATAAAGCATATAAAAGCATTGAGGCTGTTCAATATGATGTTGTGAGAAATGGTTTTGTTCCTCACTATTTTAATTGCATAAGTCATGGAGAAAAGCGTTGGCATGTTGATTTTGATTATGTCCTAGAATATTATAGGAATTCTAGAAATTGTGACATCGTAACAACAGATGTTGGTACCGTCGGGACCACTAGCGATTAACATGTCAAATATGGAGGAGGAACCAAATGACAAGGCATCTCGATTTTATGAAGCGCTGAAAAAAGCAATGGATCAAGATGTGTATGATGGTTGTGCTTCACACTCTCAATTGTCAGTTAATGCTCGACTTGTGGCTATCAAGACTGAGAACAAACTTTCTAACAGGGCTTATGAGTAAATGACACAATTATGTAGTGAGATATGTCCTCTAGGTAATAAGGTGTCTAAGACATTTCATAAGAGTAAAAGTCCGATGAAGGATATGGGTATGTCGATTGAGAAGATTTATTGTTGTGTAAATGGTTGCATATTATATTGTGGTGATAAAGACAACAAATTGAATGTGTGTAGGATATGTGGCCACCTCCGATACAAAGAGCCACGTCGAAAAGGGCCTCGAGGACAAGTCATGAAGAAGACGGAGAAACTAAAGAAAGTACCACATAAGAAGATGTATTATCTTCCTATCATTCCTCGTTTGATGAGGTTATATCAGTCTAGTGCCACAACAAAACACATGACATGACATCCAACAGATTCATCTTCACCAGAGTTTGGAGAAATGCGACATCCTGTAGACTCGTTGGCATGGAAACACCTTGACAACGTGTTCCCCGATTTTGCTACTGAACCTAGGAATGTGAATTTGGGTCTTAGCACAAATGGTTTTGCTCCATTTGGGATTCATGGGAACTGGGAAGCAATATTCTTTGTGGCCGGTAATACTGACTCCGTATAACCTACCTCTATGGATGTGCATGAAAGCTCAAACAATGTTTCTCACTGTATTGGTGCCTAGACCGTCAAATCCCAACGATAAACTGGATGTTTATCTTCAGCCTCTAATTAAGGACTTGATCATTTTGTGGGAAAATGGGGTGGATACATATGATGTTTCCAGAAAGCAAAACTTCACGATACGAGCTGCAGTTTTGTGGACCATAAGCGACTTCCTTGCGTATGCTATGTTGTCTGGGTGGAGTATGACTTGAACGAATTTTTTTAGTCACTATAGGTTGACTAACTACTTCCCCTCAAGAGATAAGGGTTCGTAGTAGTAATGGAAGTATTCGACCAAGTAGTATCGACCTAGGAGGTGGGTTTGTGCAATGGATCCCTAGAGTTTTATGTTGTAATAGCTAATGTAACTACGGTTTCGGGTTTTTGGATTTCTAAAATTAAATATAAATTACTACCAAGATGCTAGAAATTAAATAAACTACCAACCTAGAAACTAACAAGTGATTTATACTACTAAAAGTGAGAAAAGTAGCGATAAGATAAGTTACCACAACTTAGTAAAGAAAATTACTACTAAAGCAAGAGATTAACAAATAAAACAAAGAACAACTACAAATATAATTCGAAGAAGTGCAAGGGTGAGAGAATGCTTCGGGTGTTCTCTACCTAGTGAAATCGAGAAGAATTGCTTTTACTTCGTTAATGCTTCAATTAAGTTTTGCTAAGAGCACCTAAATGCTAGGATGACAACCATTTCCCTTCGGGTAATATAGCCTTAAATCTAAGGTGTTCCCAAACCCGGTAATAAGGTTTTCTTCCTAATCCTCACCAACTACTCAAACAACCATTCAAGTAATTAATGTCCTTTAATGGGGTTCTAATACGATTAACTCTCTCTCGACGAATTAAAAGTATAACTAACACATTTGCATACCAACAACTCACACCATAAATATAAACATGTCCATGTAACTCTCGTCTACGCTAAACATGCATCTAAATATGGATTAATAGAAGTTAACATACAAAGTACCAATAATACCCAATAAAAGAAGCAATGAACCTAATATCAACAATAACTAGGGGTGAGCATCGGTCGGTTCGGTCACCGAACCGAACCGAAATTACCAAACCGACCTAAAACCGAATTTCAATATTTGAGACCGAAACCGAACCGAATGGGGACAAAACCGAATACAACCGAACCGAATAATTCGGTTCGGGTTCGGTTAAAAACCGAATAACCGAAGAAAACCGAAATTCTTAAAAAACCTGAAAATTCAGAAAAATTGCATCTAAACAACAAATATCACATATCTACACATTACATACCCTAAAATAGTTCAAATAAACTTGATGAAATTGTTCAAATTACAATTCAAGACTCCAAAGTTCAAATAACAGCAGTAACATAACAAATAAACTGATGAAAATTATGAAACAAAAGTCCAAAATAACTGATAAAATATCTGTCCAAAACAGTCTAAAAACAGCTTAAAAAGTCTTAAAACAGTCCAAATGTTCATTCCCAAATAGTTCAAAAAACAATTCTTCTTTCATTCCTCAAGTATGGGAGGTAATGGTGCAGCAACTCCTTGAGCAACTCCTTGATTTCCAGCTACAGTTGGTAGATCTAAAAAAATTAAGAAAAGAAAATATGTTAATAAATAAGTATATATTACAATTAACAAGCAACAACATCAAAAAAAAACTTAGTTACCTTTCTCATGTTTCTCAAGTTCTTCCATTAATTCTTCATAACATATAGAATGTGTCGAATGTCGTAGCCAATCTTGCCCACAAATCAAGGCTTCAACTATTTTAGGAGTTAAAGAACTCCTAAATGCATCAAGTACTCTACCACCAGCACTAAAAGCGGACTCCGAAGCAACAGTTGAAATTGGAACGGCTAAAATATCACGAGCCATTCTTGAGAGAATGGGAAATCTGCTGGAGTTCACCTTCCACCACATTAAAACGTCCAACTTCCCATCTAAAACAGCTTCACTCAAGTAGAGTTCGAGCTCACTTTGTTTTCGTTCAGCCATCCCACTATCCATTCTTGATCTCTTATATCTTGCTTTAGACACCGATACCTCCCTATCCTCTTCACCATTAAACACATCACTAGAACTTGATGTGTTATCATTTACTTCATTCACCAATTGATACTTAGCATTATACTCATTAAACACTTCAAACAGTTCATTCCTCACAGATTGAAAGATAATACCACCCTTTTCAGCCCCGTACATCTCACCCAATGAGAACTCCAAATATCCCAACTTGTCACGTGGATCAAAAACATTAGCCCAAAATATGATTTTATTCATTTTCTCCGCATCTCCCCAATATTTATCAAATTTCTTTTTCATAGAATCCCCCAACCTCTTAGTCTCACAATCTGAACTAGCCATCCAATCATTCAAAATGCAACATAAATCACTAATCTCACTTAAAAAAGAGTTAGAAGTGACATAAGATGAACCCGAAATACGCACAGTCAACTTATAAAAATGCTCCAACAAATTAGCATATTTACGAACACAAATCCAATCAATAGAAGATGGAACATTTAAATCACCCAAATCAACCTTATAACATGGATCCAAGTCATCATACTTCTCAAATGCTCTTTCAAACTTTTCAGCTGTATCAAGCATTTTATAGGTTGAATTCCACCTTGTAGGAACATCCAAACACAATGAACTCTTGCTTTCTATTCCCTCCAACTCCACACAATCATTAAATCTTTTTAATCTAGCAGGTGAGTTCCTAATGTACCTAATTGCATCCCTCACACGCTTAACTGAAGGGTCAATATCTTTTAAACCATCGCTTACCACTAAATTAACTACATGTGCAATACATCTCATATGAATATACTTACCACTTGCAATTGCAGTTCCCCAATTCACAATTTTTCTTTTCATAAACTTTATAGCCCCATCATTTGAACTTGCATTATCCACAGTTATAGTAAAAACACTTTTCAATCCCTAATCAAGAAGACAATTCTCTAAGGCTCTACCAAGGTAATCACCCTTATGACTAGAAACAGGCACAAAGTTTATAATTTTCTTATGTAACTTCCACTCATTATCAATGAAATGAGCAGTAATGCACATGTAATTAATCCTTTGTACTGAAGTCCAAGTATCAGTGGTAATACACACTCTTGCACAATTTATTTTCAAAAAAGACTTCAATCTTGACCTTTCATTAAGATACAATTGATAGCAATCTCTTGACACTGTCCATCTAGAAGGAATACGAAACCTAGGACATGCTTTACTCATAAAATCTCTAAATCCCTCACCCTCCACACACTTAAATGGCCATTCATCAATCACAACCATTCGTACTAAAGCATCTCTAATCTCATCTTGATCAAACCTCCAAGTACTAATCGTAGCACTACCATCATCATTGTTTGGTTGCAAATTAATTAACCCTTGACTGGGTTTTTGATTATTAGGATTCATCATGCATATATTTGCGTGATTTTTCAGTGATGAAGTGCCATTTTTTGAAGTATTTGAACAAAAAATTTTGTTACAATACTTACATTTAGATTTGTGCTCGCCCTTAATTTTATCGAAGTGCAACCATACGTTTGATCTTGGTTTTGTCGGTTTTCTCTTTATTGGCCTGGAATTCACTACACTTGATGAGTGAATTTGTGGTTGCGTGATTTGCGGCTCAGATTCAATAGCATTGCTTCCAATATCTCCTTGTAGAGTATTTGAATTTGACATCTGCATTAATATCAAAAATTTAAAATGTGTACTAATCTGCATAATCTGTAAAAAAAAACTATAACATAAATGATAAATTAAATAATTTGCCTAATCTGCATAATCTGTAAAAAAGGCCTAATCTGTATAATCTGTAAAAAAAGCCTAATTAATAAACAAAAATAAATACAGACTCTTTCAACAGAATCAACACTACACCTCGACACATTATGAAAATGCCTAATTAATAAACAAAAAAGCCTAAAAAAAAAGCCTAATTAATAAACAAAAAAGCCTAATTACATAAATTCTACCTAATCTGCAGAATCTGTAAAATCAAGCAAAATCTATCTTAAACAAAATCAAGCAGAATCTGTAAAATCAAGCAAAATCTGTAAAATTCTACATAAATGCCTTAGATGGTGTCAGATCTATCTATCTTAAACAAGATTATACCTATATAATCGACAAACAAGCAAAATCAAGCATCACAACAAATTTTCAAATTACCAAATAACTTACCGTAACAGAAGCAAGCAAATTTTTAAATACTGTGGAGGTGGGTGACGTGGGTTGCCGTTGCCGTCGCCGTGGGCGGACGGTGGCCGACGTGAGTGTTGTGTGTGCCCGTCGAGTTGTACACTTTGATTTTGAGACGAGAATGGAGAGACTTGAGACTCAAGTTGAGAGAACTCAGAGAAGAGAGGCGAATTTTGCTTGTAACAGAGAAGAGAGCCGGATTTTGCTTGTAATAGAGAAGACTGAAGAGAGGCCGGAGGCGGATTAGGAAATAGGAAGTAAGCGGCTGTATTTGGAATAGGAATTAAGAGTCCTTTATATAAGGTGTTAGGTAGATTTAGGGTTTCCTTAAAATAAAAAAAAATAAAAAAGGCAGATTTATATATGTAAAATTTCGGTTTCGGTTTTCGGATAACCAGAATATTTTTAATTAAACCGAAACCGAATATTGAAATTCGAAAAAATGGCGACCAAAAACCGAACCGAACTTTTCGGTGACCGAACCGAATTCATATTTCGGTTCGGTTCGGTTCGGTTTTCGGTTAAAATCCGAATACTGCTCACCCCTAACAATAACAAAGCCCAAACAATTCCAAACTTAATATTCACATGGTTTTAGAACACCCAAAGCATAAATAAACTTAGCCCATGGTGTTTTGAGAAACACCCATGGCCAAAACAATAACAAAGAATGAAATAAACATGAAACTTGTGATTAAATAGCAAAAGAGAGTATGGTTTGAAGTCACCTTGATGTTTCTTCTAATACCCAAGCTATTACAAGAGAGTATAACCTTAATCTTCAAAAACCCAAGCTAACTATTCAACTTGGAAACTAATCTAAGAATTAAAAGTGCAATAAATGTTAAAACTATGTTAAGAGATGAACTAGGGTTTGAGTTTTGTAATAGAATGTTTTGTAATAGAATGAGGCCAAGACCCTTTACAAACTGAGTTTTGAAGCTATTTAAAACTTCCAAAAGTGTGTGAGACGAAATTAGCATTTGGGTCCTTGAAGTTCTTCAAAATTCTCAAAAAACCCCAAAAATCGTGAGTTGACTCGGTCAACCGAGTGGATCACTCGGTCAACCGAGTGAGAGGGACTTCCAGAACCAAAAATGGTTCCAGATGTCAAACGACCGCCAGTGTGATATCAAACGGCCGCCAGTGTGACATGGCCATTCCAGAAACTTTCTGTAAGTTTTTCTCACTCGGCCGCCAGTGTGACACCACTCGGCCGGCCGAGTGACTTCTGCTACTTGGACTTTTCGAACATTTTTTCTTGGCTTTCCTTGCTCGTCCTCCAATCGAACTTCGACTCCCATCCACCAATGCTCGTTTTCCCTTAAAATGGACTATTTCACCTCGTTTCCTACACTTTGAACACATTTCTTGACAACAAGGTTAGTAGCACCATTTCTAACAATTATGACCAAAACCACATCAAAATGCTACGATAACATAGCAATAATGAGCACAAAAACGAGCAATCTCACACCCAATCAACCCCCCCAAACTTAGAGATTTGCTTGTCCCCAAGCAAAGAAAAAGAAACCAAAGGAGGGTGATTGTGAAGGATTTGTGAATGGATACAATGCATAGTAGGCATGATCAAACAATATCTCCAATGAATGGTTCATCAACACATGCAATTTCTCTACCACTTTCAAGACAAAATGTGATCCAATGCTAAGACAAATTCAACACACTTGATTCACCACTCTCTCAAGAAGTGTTTCTCTTGACACACAAGTGTATATTGGGCATGTAAGCTCTCAAATGTCAATCCACGAAAAAGACAAAGACCATAGGCTTGCTTTCCAACTCAATTATCTACCAATTATTTAGGCATCGATTGTCAATCAAAGAGGTCTTTCAAGGGTTGTAATGTAGGATTTTTGGAGGGGTGTGATGAATTTAGAATTAGTGACTCATTAAACTTGTAGAGCAACAAATGTTGTATGTCTCTCATTTTTCATTCACTCTCACACAACACTTGCTTTCTTTCTTTTCTTTTCACTCAAAATGAACTTCACCCCCTTTTTCCTTCTTTTCCCAACATTTTGGAGCCATTTCTCTTCACTTTTTTGATTTGAGATTTTGGGACTTTTTGTTTCCCTTTTATTTTTCACATTAAGCACAAGCTCATTAGCTCCTCTTTTTCTTTCTTTTTTTCAACCCTTTTTCTTTCTTTTGAATTCACTTTGATCAATACAAATCCACTCACTTCAATTCCCTCACCATGTCAACCAACATTGAAGCTCTACAAATGATAAGGACAATTAGGCTCAAAAGATGTGGTTTCATGGTGACATTTTGTAGCTTGCCAAAGAAAATTGGTTTTACGGCTCAACGGGGCTAACTACGAAAATGTATCATTTGGTGGGATTTATTTGGCCAAGTGACTCAAATTCAAAGAAATGCCTCCTATCATTTTTGACAATTTCCTCCTAAATCAAGTTTCAAACAAGTCAAAGAGCAAGTTCTAGCAATGCATAATTCGTGGACGACTCACTCAAGAAGAATTGAACCGGAATGATATTTCGATTCAAGAAGGCTCTAGTCTCTCCGGCTTAATGTGGTAAACTCAAGTGTTTTCCTAAGCCTAGCCCATCACACAAAATGCAATCAAATGATAGAGTCATACATGCATCGATTTCCCACTCATTAAGAAACATCACAAGATCAATTATAGTAAACTCATGCATCCATCAACAAATTCTCCAAATCAATTGACCAAGCTCATTCAAACAATAATAAACGAATGTGTAATGGAGCAAATGAAATTGTAAAAAACGACCACACCCCCCCAAACTTAGACTTTGCTAAGCAAATCTAAGTTTGGAAATGAGTGTTTACCTTTGAGTTTGCACCATACACCATTCCATCTTCTTCTTTGTATCCTTTCTCCTCCATAAAGAGTTCATGTCCAAGCTCCATTAAGCACCAACATCATATATCAACCTACTAAACAAAACAAACTCAAAAAGATAAAAAAGCATAAAACTAACTAAAATGAAAAGAAAGCAATAAATGAATGGGTTGCCTCCCATTTAGCGCTAGGTTTAACGTCCTATGCCGGACGAAACTAAAAAAGTTCAAAATGCTCTTTCGATCTCGGTATTTGACAATCTTTCTTTGAATGGAGGATGATAGTGTTTCACATTATGCTCATCGGTGATGAAAAGACCGTCTTCCTCATTTGGCAACTCAAGATTTCCTTCAAAGTTCGCTTTCTTCATAACCAACGTGTTACGTCCCTTGAGCTTCAACTTTCTAAGAATTTTCATCACTCCAAAGTTGCACCATATTACCTCATCTCCAATTTCAAATCTTTTTTCAATGTTTATCTTGTAACACCCCGTCCCAAAATTTAATATGAAATAAAGGAAAAAATTATTTAAGAGTTTTCAACTATATTAACGTCGTTATTTGTTTCCAAAAGATTTGATTTTCAGGAAGACGGACGAGCATTCTGGTCGGGCAACACTCCTAGCACTTAATAAAGAAATAAAAGAAGTATAAGGTTTGATGAATATTTAATAAGTGTCGAAATGAAATAAATCTAATTAATAACCTTACAAATCATTTTATCAAAAGCTTATGTGATAAACAACTTAACGAGGCGTAATACACATTTTAATAAATAGTAATTACCTTGCCATTTCAATCTTAATATAAAATATAGAGGTCTGATCCATTTACTTGCTTGATCATTGATATAATATTTGATACATTGAAAATTTATAATTATGAAAATTACATTTACTTGGTTGCCATGTTTTTCGTGTCTTTGTGATATAATGTTTATCTTATCTGATTTTATTTTATATTAGGACTCTTTCTGATAAATTCGCTATTAAGTTAATATTGGAATTTAAAACTAAAATAAATATAAGTAGTCGTAAGTCGAATTTATAATTAAATAATTTTTATCTCAAAGTGCGACGATTTTATCGCCATAAATCCTAAATAAATATTTATAGCTCTCGTGTAATTTTCCGCGAAAAACTAACACAAAAATAAGTAACGACTTTGTAGTAAATACCGAGTACTAACGAATACCGTGGTAAATAAATATCTACAACTTTAATTTTTCAACCACAAGTATCATGTGGTCACTTTTGATCCACATCACCCTTTAACCATTTGAGTCGGCCAATATACACTTATGCCTTCTTCTATATATATCAATATCACTCCAAGCTTCTTCTACATTCAACTCTTCAGAAAAACAAGTCCAACCCCTGCAATTTTCACTACTCAATCAAACTCCAAGAATTAATCAACAAAGATGAAGAACAACTCTATTTGTCTTCCCCTTCTCCACCTTTTGATCGACTTCTTCCTCTTCAATAGGAAGCAAGTTGATTCTTCCACTTAATAGCAGCCTTCGAGAGCCGTTAACGCATCCGAGACGATTCTGGTTCGTTTCGTTGAAGAACAGTCCATACGATCCAAGGAAAATGAAGAACACCGCCTCCTTTCTCTTAATTTGCTGCTGCCCTTTATTTCCAGGTTCCATTTTGATAACTTGTTCTTCAATTTTCTTGCTCAATCCTTGAAGAACCGAGCCCCTATTGTTCTTCTATCATTCCTCAGGCCTAAGCACGAAAATGATCAAGCTCTATCCTAACCGAAAATCAAAAGGTTTTTCCGTAAACCCGTAAACTAAAAACTGCATTGTGTTGTTTTTATATCTGCTTTTATCTTGTTTAAATTTGATGATATTTGTTAGTTTAAAACTCTTATGTGTTTCTTGATTGTTGTAATTTACATCCATGATTTTAGTTTTCGATTATAGTAATGTTATGCCGCCCATTTCTATGCACGAACATGGTAAGTCACAAAACCAAAAATCTGGAATTTAAGAACATAGCTACTGCCCTGTAGTTCGACTTTTATTACAGGGAGTTTTTGCTAAAACTAAAAATATGGAAATGAACTATGTTGAGTTATGAACTTACTGTATAAATCTTGTACGAATTGAGCCAACGGTTTAAGAGATATGAATTTTTAAAGATAATGTTTCGAAACTACTAAACCACTGATTTTGGATGCTTATATCTTTTTATAGAAAAATTATTTTGACATAAAACCAAAGAGGGAATAATCTTCGTACAGTGGAGAGTCTAAATACAAAAAATGACACGAATTGATAAGGTATAATGAGAGATATTCGATTTTGAAAATTGGGCAGTATGCTGGAAAAATCTGGAAAAAAACAGAGCATCATTTCAAGTTCAAAACTTCGGAGTCATTTTAACTCGACTTCGAGATGCGTTTTTCACAAACCCTTTTCTTGTCAATAAACTTGATATAGTATAGTTTATTTACCCCAAGATTTCATGTTAATTGAATTAGTCGTTTGACGAGAAATGATTGACGAACATATGCGAAAATTCACAGTTTTAAAGGATGTCCAATTTTGCAAAATTTCAAAATCTTATCTTCGGAGCTACAATTAAATTCTGAAAAATATCTACGTTGATAGAAATATATTGAAAGGCTATGGAAACAAATTTTGTTGGAATTAAACAGCTGTAGCTATTTTATTTTAAATTTCCGAGTAGAAAGGATCAAAACTGAAACAGGCGTAATCGTACCCAAATCCATAAAAAATATTCGGCATATGTTAAATCTTTTTAAAATAGTTTATTAAAATGTTTCTTAAAGATCTAACGTCTACTTTATAGTTAAACAAATTTTCTGCAAACAATGATACTAGATCGTAGGGACAATACAAAATGCAAAACTAGAACTCTATCTATCTTAACTGACATTTCTATTTGTTGTTATAAGTAACTTTAATTAATTGTGTATTTCATAATATATGTGCCGAATGGATGCTTTTTGATTTGTGGATTATTTGTGTGTCAAGTGTAAATACAATGTTAATATATTAATTTATTATCACTATCATTATTTGTGCTAAGGAAATAAGAATAATGTTTTAAATAAAATTAAATTATAACCTACTTTAATTGCATTGTTTTATAAGTTTCTCGTATGTGATTGTTAAGTGAGGAACATGTTTAAATTAAACACGTGTTAGTATTATTTTTATTACGACTATTGTAATACATTATTTATTATTTGAGTTTTAGTGCCATTTTTGAGTATATGCAAATTAACAAATATTAAGGTTTTCAAAATGTTGTTGATTTTACAAAAGTCATTTAATTCAAATATCTATATAAACTCGAGTTAGTTATCTTATTTTATATTTTGCTTCTTTTAAATTATTAAATGAAGCATGTGTTTAAATTATATATGTGTTGCTCCATAATTTGCTATTATTTGTTGAAGCATGCCAATTAATAAATGTTAAAATGTATTTGTTTGAATTTATTATTTTGATATTACTTATCATGTGATTATAGGATTTACTCAGGAAGGAAAATTGTTAAGTAAATTAAGAAACAAGAGTTCTGATAAACAATTAAATATTTAAGAAAACGTGTTAGGCGAAGTGTGACCCAATCGGAGCTCGGACGGCCTCTTCTGTGTTACGCTTGCTAAAATCATTCAAGAAGTTTGTAGCTTTTCTTAAAAGTTAACCAGGTGGGTGTCACTACTGTATTGCCGTAATGTTATATGGACTGTTGGTGTATTCTGAACTAAACTAAACAAACATCAACATATAACTAAGAACACAAGAATACAAGAATAAACTATGATATATTATTTTATGATATTGTAATCTGTGATATATTAATCACAAGGAGGAGGTGGAAGCGTTTAGGGGATTGCATGTGGTAGAGTCGCTATCAGTGTCCCGTATGATTAACATACTTGAAGGAGGTGGAAGCGTTTAGGGGATTGCATGTGATAGAGTCGCTATCAGTGTCCCGTATGATTAACATACTTGAAGGAGGTGGAAGCGTTTAGGGGGTAGCATGTGGTAGAGTCGCTACTAGTGTCCCATATGATAATTATGTTTTATGATAAATATGATATACGATGATTTATGAAAATTATGAATAAGGATATATATATTGTGAATCCTTAGTGAATGAAAGTTCACTATTAGAAGAATTAAACTCTAGTGAATAACAAAATCACTATTCAAGAATTCATAAAGACTTACGATAAAATGTTAATATAAATTAATTTTGGCATACTGCCAATCTATATAGCAGCGTATAGGATATCCACTGAGATTTTTATCTCACACCCCAAAACTAATATTTTCAGGTTATGATCGAGAGGGGCCGGTGTTGCAGCAGGGATGACACAGAGTTTCCCCACATTAAGATGTTATAATATTACATATATTTAAGACATATTATAATAAATGAAATGTCTTATGATAGACGATTTTATTCTTATGCCAAGTGACAACTTTCCTAAAGTTACTCGATAACCATATGTATGCTATTTTCAAGACGACTGCTACTTATCATATTCTAAGTTTTAATAAATGGGCCCACACTGATTTTATTGCAACTTATATTTGTCTTTAATTATTTCCGCTGCAAAACTCTTATTATATTGCTTGTGTTATTGTATTTTTAAAAGAAATTTTTAGGTTCGGATTTTCGGTAACTAAGTGGCGACTCGAATTTAGAGTGTTTGAGCCTCAAGGGCTGCATTCCGGATTCGGGGCGTTACAGGTGGTATCAGAGCCTAGGTTCAAACCTTCGGACAAAAATTAAAATTTATTTTCAGTATTCAAAATATTATAAATAAGTAAACTCCTTTTTCATAATATAAATTACTTTATTTTTTAAATGATTAAAGAGGAAAATATTTATATCCTAAGTATAACATGATTATTAAAACCTTGTACTAAGATATGTGAAGGGTACTTATATAATGTTACTAAGGGGAAAATGTGTCTCCTGCCGCAGCCGAAGCACCTCGAGGTATGTTACTGTTTTAAGTAAAAAGGTAGAATACAATTAAAACATTACGAGAACTTTGACTCACATAAATTACGGAAGTTATGATATGATAAACTACGGTTTAATACGAGAATTTTTATGGCAATGAAAAGGGGAATGTTATGAAATGATTTTCTTGTGTCCTATGGTACAAGTGGAAGTTTATAAAAATATTTTGCGTGTGATCACGATACTTATGATACTATTCCCCCGCATTTATTGTAGACAGTTAGACCTCTTTGCTTTGTGAAAATAAAAAAGGGCGGACCTAAAAGTCATATTTTACTTTGACTTCAGTCCCTATCTCACTGTATAGGCTAGAAAACTCTAGATGCTTATGATCTTGTTTTATCTTATCGGGACTGTTGCTCTTTTTCAATGGGGAAGGTCACTCCATGTTTTAATCAATATATATATAATGTTATGCAACTTACTTCAAGTGAGATTGTATTATTCTATCTGTTACTTTTACCTAACTATCGCTTTTATGACATGCGATCAATGGTTCCTAACATACAAATTTCGAGTGCCGTTATTGTGCCATTGTGGCCACAATGTGTTCCAATGTATTGTGTACTCCTAATGTAGATCTGGTGCTAGTACCTTGTTGTTACGATTTTTGGGTTCTGTTTTTAAAGTTTTATCATACCTATATATGAAATAGTAATATAATATTCTTTTCTTTCATACCTTTAGATTACATCAACATAAACACTACATGATAGAGGCCCATAACCCTTATGAAGAAACAATAGGACAAGAAACCTCATAATGTAACTCCTAGAGTTGAATGGTTAAGGAATTCTCATACCCTACATAACCTCATACATATTAATTCCTGCCCCCAATTGTGCCAGTGCCTCTACCTTTGTCTAGAACTATAGAGGTCATCGAACAATTTATGTGTTTACGACTTCTGCCAAGCGAGAACTACTACTTTTTAAACCCTCGAGAAATTAGGAATGGTCTAGTATCGGAATACTTGAGGAAAACATACATTGATGGAAATACTTGAGGAATAAGAAGTCTAGGAGGATGAAAATACTTGAGGAAAAAAAATATTGATGGAAATTGACATCGTTATAGGTATGTTGCTAGTATCCGGACCACCTACTTATGTATTTCTTAAAATACATTAGCATCCCACTCTCTTGTGTTTAAATGTTTGAGGAAATTTGGGAATAAAAAGTATTGAGGAAGAGATTATTACAAAGAATACACAGTCCAGGAATATATGAGAACCAAAAACCTATAGAATGAGCGAAGCTAGAATTGGATGAACGATAAATAATATCAACCTTTACATTCTTAAGATGAGGAAAAATACTTGGGTAACTTAGATAATATTATCAGTTTCAAGGCTTAGATATAAGACGTGATTTGACTTATGGGGATGCGCCTATAACAAACTTGGGAATGAAGACTCGTATGTTAAGAAATCACGAAATACATTTGGTTAGTTTATTGGAGTAGATATGGGAAATAAGAAAGAACTACTTTGGTAACAGGAAATAAGATCTTAGTGGAATACTCGCAATAACTAAGAGAATTGAGTAGGCGAAATTTCGGGGACGAAATTCTGTTAAGGGGGTAAGGATGTAACACCCCGTCCCAAAATTTAATATGAAATAAAGGAAAAAATTATTTAAGAGTTTTCAACTATATTAACGTCGTTATTTGTTTCCAAAAGATTTGATTTTCAGGAAGACGGACGAGCATTCTGGTCGGGCAACACTCCTAGCACTTAATAAAGAAATAAAAGAAGTATAAGGTTTGATGAATATTTAATAAGTGTCGAAATGAAATAAATCTAATTAATAACCTTACAAATCATTTTATCAAAAGCTTATGTGATAAACAACTTAACGAGGCGTAATACACATTTTAATAAATAGTAATTGCCTTGCCATTTCAATCTTAATATAAAATATAGAGGTCTGATCCATTTACTTGCTTGATCATTGATATAATATTTGATACATTGAAAATTTATAATTATGAAAATTACATTTACTTGGTTGCCATGTTTTTCGTGTCTTTGTGATATAATGTTTGTCTTATCTGATTTTATTTTATATTAGGACTCTTTCTGATAAATTCGCTATTAAGTTAATATTGGAATTTAAAACTAAAATAAATATAAGTAGTCGTAAGTCGAATTTATAATTAAATAATTTTTATCTCAAAGTGCGACGATTTTATCGCCATAAATCCTAAATAAATATTTATAGCTCTCGTGTAATTTTCCGCGAAAAACTAACACAAAAATAAGTAACGACTTTGTAGTAAATACCGAGTACTAACGAATACCGTGGTAAATAAATATCTACAACTTTAATTTTTCAACCACAAGTATCATGTGGTCACTTTTGATCCACATCACCCTTTAACCATTTGAGTCGGCCAATATACACTTATGCCTTCTTCTATATATATCAATATCACTCCAAGCTTCTTCTACATTCAACTCTTCAGAAAAACAAGTCCAACCCCTGCAATTTTCACTACTCAATCAAACTCCAAGAATTAATCAACAAAGATGAAGAACAACTCTATTTGTCTTCCCCTTCTCCACCTTTTGATCGACTTCTTCCTCTTCAATAGGAAGCAAGTTGATTCTTCCACTTAATAGCAGCCTTCGAGAGCCGTTAACGCATCCGAGACGATTTTGGTTCGTTTCGTTGAAGAACAGTCCATACGATCCAAGGAAAATGAAGAACACCGCCTCCTTTCTCTTAATTTGCTGCTGCCCTTTATTTCCAGGTTCCATTTTGATAACTTGTTCTTCAATTTTCTTGCTCAATCCTTGAAGAACCGAGCCCCTGTTGTTCTTCTATCATTCCTCAGGCCTAAGCACGAAAATGATCAAGCTCTATCCTAACCAAAAATCAAAAGGTTGTTCCGTAAACCCGTAAACTAAAAACTGCATTGTGTTGTTTTTATATCTGCTTTTATCTTGTTTAAATTTGATGATATTTGTTAGTTTAAAACTCTTATGTGTTTCTTGATTGTTGTACTTTACATCCATGATTTTAGTTTTCGATTATAGTAATGTTATGCCGCCCATTTCTATGCACGAACATGGTAAGTCACAAAACCAAAAATCTGGAATTTAAGAACATAGCTACTGCCCTGTAGTTCGACTTTTATTACAGGGAGTTTTTGCTAAAACTAAAAATATGGAAATGAACTATGTTGAGTTATGAACTTACTGTATAAATCTTGTACGAATTGAGCCAACGGTTTAAGAGATATGAATTTTTAAAGATAATGTTTCGAAACTACTAAACCACTGATTTTGGATGCTTATATCTTTTTATAGAAAAATGATTTTGACATAAAACCAAAGAGGGAATAATCTTCGTACAGTGGAGAGTCTAAATACAAAAAATGACACGAATTGATAAGGTATAATGAGAGATATTCGATTTTGAAAATTGGGCAGTATGCTGGAAAAATCTGGAAAAAAACAGAGCATCATTTCAAGTTCAAAACTTCGGAGTCATTTTAACTCGACTTCGAGATGCATTTTTCACAAACCCTTTTCTTGTCAATAAACTTGATATAGTATAGTTTATTTACCCCAAGATTTCATGTTAATTGAATTAGTCGTTTGACGAGAAATGATTGACGAACATATGCGAAAATTCACAGTTTTAAAGGATGTCCAATTTTGCAAAATTTCAAAATCTTATCTTCGGAGCTACAATTAAATTCTGAAAAATATCTACGTTGATAGAAATATATTGAAAGGTTATGGAAACAAATTTTGTTGGAATTAAACAGCTGTAGCTATTTTATTTTAAATTTCCGAGTAGAAAGGATCAAAACTGAAACAGGCGTAATCGTACCCAAATCCATAAAAAATATTCGGCATATGTTAAATCTTTTTAAAATAGTTTATTAAAATGTTTCTTAAAGATCTAACGTCTACTTTATAGTTAAACAAATTTTCTGCAAACAATGATACTAGATCGTAGGGACAATACAAAATGCAAAACTAGAACTCTATCTATCTTAACTGACATTTCTATTTGTTGTTATAAGTAACTTTAATTAATTGTGTATTTCATAATATATGTGCCGAATGGATGCTTTTTGATTTGTGGATTATTTGTGTGTCAAGTGTAAATACAATGTTAATATATTAATTTATTATCACTATCATTATTTGTGCTAAGGAAATAAGAATAATGTTTTAAATAAAATTAAATTATAACCTACTTTAATTGCATTGTTTTATAAGTTTCTCGTATGTGATTGTTAAGTGAGGAACATGTTTAAATTAAACGCGTGTTAGTATTATTTTTATTACGACTATTGTAATACATTATTTATTATTTGAGTTTTAGTGCCATTTTTGAGTATATGCAAATTAACAAATATTAAGGTTTTCAAAATGTTGTTGATTTTACAAAAGTCATTTAATTCAAATATCTATATAAACTCGAGTTAGTTATCTTATTTTATATTTTGCTTCTTTTAAATTATTAAATGAAGCATGTGTTTAAATTATATATGTGTTGCTCCATAATTTGCTATTATTTGTTGAAGCATGCCAATTAATAAATGTTAAAATGTATTTGTTTGAATTTATTATTTTGATATTACTTATCATGTGATTATAGGATTTACTCAGGAAGGAAAATTGTTAAGTAAATTAAGAAACAAGAGTTCTGATAAACAATTAAATATTTAAGAAAACGTGTTAGGCGAAGTGTGGCCCAATCGGAGCTCGGACGGCCTCTTCTGTGTTACGCTTGCTAAAATCATTCAAGAAGTTTGTAGCTTTTCTTAAAAGTTAACCAGGTGGGTGTCACTACTGTATTGCCGTAATGTTATATGGACTGTTGGTGTATTCTGAACTAAACTAAACAAACATCAACATATAACTAAGAACACAAGAATACAAGAATAAACTATGATATATTATTTTATGATATTGTAATCTGTGATATATTAATCACAAGGAGGAGGTGGAAGCGTTTAGGGGATTGCATGTGGTAGAGTCGCTATCAGTGTCCCGTATGATTAACATACTTGAAGGAGGTGGAAGCGTTTAGGGGATTGCATGTGATAGAGTCGCTATCAGTGTCCCGTATGATTAACATACTTGAAGGAGGTGGAAGCGTTTAGGGGGTAGCATGTGGTAGAGTCGCTACCAGTGTCCCATATGATAATTATGTTTTATGATAAATATGATATACGATGATTTATGAAAATTATGAATAAGGATATATATATTGTGAATCCTTAGTGAATGAAAGTTCACTATTAGAAGAATTAAACTCTAGTGAATAACAAAATCACTATTCAAGAATTCATGAAGACTTACGATAAAATGTTAATATAAATTAATTTTGGCATACTGCCAACCTATATAGCAGCGTATAGGATATCCACTGAGATTTTTATCTCACACCCCAAAACTAATATTTTCAGGTTATGGTCGAGAGGGGCCGGTGTTGCAGCAGGGATGACACAGAGTTTCCCCACATTAAGATGTTATAATATTACATATATTTAAGACATATTATAATAAATGAAATGTCTTATGATAGACGATTTGATTCTTATGCCAAGTGATAACTTTCCTAAAGTTACTCGATAACCATATGTATGCTATTTTCAAGACGACTGCTACTTATCATATTCTAAGTTTTAATAAATGGGCCCACACTGATTTTATTGCAACTTATATTTGTCTTTAATTATTTCCGCTGCAAAACTCTTATTATATTGCTTGTGTTATTGTATTTTTAAAAGAAATTTTTAGGTTCGGATTTTCGGTAACTAAGTGGCGACTCGAATTTAGAGTGTTTGAGCCTCAAGGGCTGCATTCCGGATTCGGGGCGTTACATATCTCCTTTGAACTCTCTCTTCTTTCCTCTTCATCATCTCTTGATTCAAGCAACTTACCAAATTTCTTTTTCTTATCAATCCCCCCCAAACTTGAATTTTGCTCAAGTTTGGGTGTTTGCTTCCATTCTTTACCATCTCTCGGATCTTTCAATGACACATTTGACAATTTCTCTAGCTCCGTTCCCTTACCTTTTTCAACACAAAGCTTGAGTGCTTTGATAGAGTGGCATTCTTCATTACTTGGAGCATTTTTGATTGAGTCATACATGGAGAAAGTCACTTTCTCTTCATTTACCTCCTATGTTACCTCTCCCTTCTTCACATTAAGCTCAACTCCCACCGTTGCTAAAAATGGTCTTCCAAGAATGATAGGCACTTGTTCATCTTCCTCCATTTCTAGCACCACAAAGTCGGCGGGAAACACAAATTTATCCACTTTCACTAGAATATCCTCCACAATGCCCTTAGCAATTGTGATCGACCGATCGGCAAGTTGAAGTGCAATTGAGGTAGGCTTCAACTCCCCCCTTTTAAGCTTTTTAAACAAAGATAGGGGCATCAAGTTAATGCTAGCCCCTAAATCACAAAGAGCATTCTTCTTGATCCCATTTCCAATATCACACATGATGATAAAACTACCCGGATCCTTCATCTTTTGTGGCATGTTCTTTTGGAGCATAGCACTACACACCTTATTGAATTTGACGAGCTCGGGTTCATCAATCCGCCTCTTCTTGGAGATCAAGTCTTTGAGGAATTTGGCATAGTTGGGCATTTGCTCTAAAGCATCGGAGAATGGAATGTTGATGTGGAGTTGCTTGAAGACTTCAAGAAATTTAGCAAATTTCTCATCTAATTTCTTCTTCATGAATCTTTGAGGGAATGGTACCATTGTCTTTGGTACCCCCCACTCATCATATGGTATGCTCTTTTCTTCCTCAATCTTCTTCTCCTTCATCTTTTTCCACTTTGGTATTCTTTCTTCACCATCAACTTTCTTTTTCTCTTTTGACTCCATCCCATTTTCTTCCTCCTCCTCGGCTTTTCCCATCTCTACCTCTTCACACTCTTCTTCAATTTCACAATTTTCCTTGACATCATCATCCCCCGGTTGAGTGGGCATGGATGGACCCTTATATTTGGTGCCACTTCTAAGCTCTATTGCCTTGCAATGCTCTTTGGGATTTATCTCGGTTGTTGAGGGAAATTTTCCCTTGTTTAGCATTTGATTAACCGCCGTGCTCAACTCTCCAACGGACGTTGCAAGTTGCCCCACCATATGCTCGAGATTTTTAATCCCCCTTGAGTGTTGTTCATTGATCTTTGCTTGTTCCAAATTCGTTTTAACTTGTTGCTCTTGAGCTTTCTTGAACAACTCTTCCATCCGTAAAAGTGTATCTTCCGTAGTAGCTTTTCCTTCCCCATTAGGAAGCCTTGCCCCGGGATCAAATCCGGGTGGATATTGCATTGCTCCTTTTGGGTTAGAATACGCCAAGTTGTCGTGCCTTCGAAAGTTTTGATTTTGATTCCCTTGAAATGAGGTGGATGGCCCCCCTTGCATCGGGTGACTTTGATTGGGTTGGAGTGTTGAGGATTGACCACCTTGAAAACGATTTTGTTGAGGAGCTTGATATGGACGACCACCTTGAAAGTTTTGTTGATGGTTTCCTTGATATTGTGGCCTACCCATGTAGTTCACATCTTCCATTTGATTCATCGAAAGCTCTCCTTGAACCATTGGTAATGGGCTTTCACTTGGTTGATTAGACGAAAGAGCATTCACCTTCTCAATTAACGTGGTGATCATTGTTTTCATGGCGTCCACCTCATTAACTTGAGCAACTCGATGCCTTCCTCCTCTATCAATCCTCATTTTAAAAGAATTGTTCGATATCCCCTCCATTATTTGCTTGATCTCTTCCGCCGACTTGAGCCATATCGAACCTCCGGCACAAGCATCCAAATGATGTTGGTCTTCTTCTCTCAAGCCACAAAAGAACCAACAAGTCGTTTGCTCCAATGGAAAACCATGTTGAGGACAAGTTATGAGTAGGTTGGTAAACCTTTCCCATGCTTCTTTAAGGCTCTCATTAGCTCCTTGTTTAAATTGAGAGATATTTTGCTTTGCTTCCATTGTTTTGGAAGGAGGGTAGTACTTCAATAAAAACCTCTTCTTCAATTCTTCCCAAGTTCTCACCTCTCCCGCCGGAATGCTTGTTTGTAACCATGCTTTTGCCTTTCCGGAAAGTGTGAAGGGAAATAACCTCAACTTCTTTGCATCTTCGGACACACCGTTTTGTTTGAGTGTATCGGCTATCTCTAAAAATTGAGCCAAGTGCTCATTTGGGTCTTCTTCAAAGCCTTCCTCGGTCCTCCCTTCAAATTGCTTCTCTCTAAGCATTCTCAACAAAGAAGCACTAATCTCAAAATTATTGGCCTCCACATTTGGCCTTGCTAACCCATCATAATATTCCCTTTGTTGAGGCTCAAAGTACTCTCTCATGGGCCTCCCATGTTGTATTGGAGGACGAGGTTCTTGTCTTTCCGGTGGAGGTGGAGCGTGTACTTCTTGAGGGAATGCACCTTGGGGTGGATGGTATGGATAAGGGTGGGGATAATACCCTTGAGGTGGAGGTTGATAATACCCTTGAGGATAATGTGGATACGGATATGGTGGATAGCCTTGGGGATACCCTCCTTGTTGGATATTAGGGGGATACCCTTGAGGTTGTCCACCATAGTGGCCTTGATTGAGCACACCACCCATTTGAACATTAGGTGGGTGTTGCATACCATTTCCTCCTCCGCCTTGTATTTGAACATCTCCTTGATGTTCAACTTGGAGATTTTCTTGGGTATTGATCTCATCACTTTCATCATCTACCACGGCACCCGGAGGTTGATTTTGTCTATTCTCCGCCATTCTTCGATTTATAGCTCGATTCCTTCTTGCGGTGGCTTCAATCTCAAGATTGATAGGTTCAATTTGTCCACCACGTGCTCTTGTTAACATGCACCTATGGAAAATTGCAAATATCAAATTCTTGAAACAAAAATAAAATCAAAATAAAGCAAGTAATTGTAGCTAGCACTAGTATTCAACTAACTCTAAGTCCCACTTATAGCACTACGTCGCCTCCCCGGCAACGGCGCCATTGACTTGAACGAATTTTTTTAGTCACTATAGGTTGACTAACTACTTCCCCTCAAGCATAAGGGTTCGTAGTAGTAATGGAAGTATTCGACCAAGTAGTATCGACCTAGGAGGTGGGTTTGTGCAATGGATCCCTAGAGTTTTATGTTGTAATAGCTAATGTAACTACGGTTTCGGGTTTTTGGATTTCTAAAATTAAAGCTAAATTACTACCAAGATGCTAGAAATTAAATAAACTACCAACCTAGAAACTAACAAGTGATTTATACTACTAAAAGTGAGAAAAGTAGCGATAAGATAAGTTACCACAACTTAGTAAAGAAAATTACTACTAAAGCAAGAGATTAACAAATAAAACAAAGAACAACTACGAATATAATTCGAAGAAGTGCAAGGGTGAGAGAATGCTTCGGGTGTTCTCTACCTAGTGAAATCGAGAAGAATTGCTTTTACTTCGTTAATGCTTCAATTAAGTTTTGCTAAGAGCACCTAAATGCTAGGATGACAACCATTTCCCTTCGGGTAATATAGCCTTAAATCTAAGGTGTTCCCAAACCCGGTAATAAGGTTTTCTTCCTAATCCTCACCAACTACTCAAACAACCATCCAAGTAATTAATGTCCTTTAATGGGGTTCTAATACGATTAACTCTCTCTCGACGAATTAAAAGTATAACTAACACATTTGCATACCAACAACTCACACCATAAATATAAACATGTCCATGTAACTCTCGTCTACGCTAAACATGCATCTAAATATGGATTAATAGAAGTTAACATACAAAGTACCAATAATACCCAATAAAAGAAGCAATGAACCTAATATCAACAATAACAAAGCCCAAACAATTCCAAACTTAATATTCACATGGTTTTAGAACACCCAAAGCATAAATAAACTTAGCCCATGGTGTTTTGAGAAACACCCATGGCCAAAACAATAACAAAGAATGAAATAAACATGAAACTTGTGATTAAATAGCAAAAGAGAGTATGGTTTGAAGTCACCTTGATGTTTCTTCTAATACCCAAGCTATTACAAGAGAGTATAACCTTAATCTTCAAAAACCCAAGCTAACTATTCAACTTGGAAACTAATCTAAGAATTAAAAGTGCAATAAATGTTAAAACTATGCTAAGAGATGAACTAGGGTTTGAGTTTTGTAATAGAATGAGGCCAAGACCCTTTACAAACTGAGTTTTGAAGCTATTTAAAGCTTCCAAAAGTGTGTGAGACGAAATTAGCATTTGGGTCCTTGAAGTTCTTCAAAATTCTCAAAAAACCCCAAAAATCGTGAGTTGACTCGGTCAACCGAGTGGATCACTCGGTCAACCGAGTGAGAGGGACTTCCAGAACCAAAAATGGTTCCAGATGTCAAACGGCCGCCAGTGTGATATCAAACGGCCGCCAGTGTGATATCACTCGGCCGCTAGTGTGATATCAAACGGCC
Organism: Galeopsis tetrahit; assembly: GCA_963675135.1. Classification (NCBI taxonomy): domain Eukaryota; kingdom Viridiplantae; phylum Streptophyta; class Magnoliopsida; order Lamiales; family Lamiaceae; genus Galeopsis; species Galeopsis tetrahit. The sequence continues at coordinate 42,291,700 of OY776122.1, forward strand.
GCCAGTGTGACATGGCCATTCCAGAAACTTTCTGTAAGTTTTTCTCACTCGGCCGCCAGTGTGACACCACTCGGCCGGCCGAGTGACTTCTGCTACTTGGACTTTTCGAACATTTTTTCTTGGCTTTCCTTGCTCGTCCTCCAATCGAACTTCGACTCCCATCCACCAATGCTCGTTTTCCCTTAAAATGAACTATTTCACCTCGTTTCCTACACTTTGAACACATTTCTTGACAACAAGGTTAGTAGCACCATTTCTAACAATTATGACCAAAACCACATCAAAATGCTACGATAACATAGCAATAATGAGCACAAAAACGAGCAATCTCACACCCAATCAGAGTACGGTTGGAAAGCTAGCATGTCCGTATTGTATGGAGAATTCGGATGCCTTCAGTCTTCCAAAGAGTAGAAAACAGTCATGGTTCGATAATCATCGAAAGTTTTTACCTAGAGATCATCCATTTCGGAGGGATAAGGATGCATTGATCAAACATAAGATAGTTACGGAAGGCTCACCACCCATTCAAACATGTATGTTTTACAACAATGTGTGTTGGTTAATATACAATTGTCATATTTTATTTTATTTTTGTAAAATGCACATCCTTTGATTCACACAGGTGACAGGTTGTTAGTGGATATTGATTGGCTCCATTTGAAAAAACCCACAGAGGAAAATGTTGCAGAACATAACAAACTAATCACACGTGGTTGGAAGAAAATGAGTATTTTTTGGGACTTGCCATACTGGAGTTCACTTTTGATTCGACACAACTTAGATGTGATGCACATCGAAAAGAATGTGTTTGATAATGTTTTCCACACAATCATGAATACAGAAGGCAAGACAAAAGATACTCCAAAGTCCAGGGATGGGCTGAATACTTTCTGTCGCCGTGAGGAGTTAAAAAAAGGATGAGAGTACAGGAAAATATCCAAATGGGCTTGCTACACACTTGATAAGCCCCAAAAACAGGCACTGTGTAGGTGGATTCAAGAGTTGAACTTTTCGGACGACTACGTGTCAAACTTGAGCAGATGCGTAGACATAACGAAAGGAAAGGTTGCTAGGATGAAGAGTCATGGCTGTCACGTGTTTATGTAGTGCTTGTTACCTATTGCATTCCGTGAATTTCTACCTCCCAATGTGTGGAGGGCTATCACTGAATTAAGTCTATTTTTCAGAGATTTGACGTCCACGATGATCAAGACAGATGATATGATTCGACTGGATCAAGACATCCCATTGATTTTGTGTAAATTGGAAAGAATATTTCCACCCAACTTCTTTGACTCGATGGAACACTTACCGGTTCACTTAGCATATGAGGCGAAAGTTGGTGGTTCGGTGCAATACAGGTGAATGTACCCATTTGAAAGGTATACTCCTAGTTATTATTTATTTATGGTAGCCTCAACTTGAATCATAATTGACATTATTTGTATGTATTATACAGGTATCTCCATAACTTTAAATATAATACTAAATAAAAGGCGAATGTCGAAGCATCGATTGTGAACGCGTATTTGAATGAAGAGTTTGGAATGTTTTGTTCTTATTACTTTGAGGACCATGTCAAGATGAGGTTGAGGAATGAGCCTCGTAACTACGATGGTAGAGGTACATACTCTATGAAGAGCCGGAGGGCATGTTGTCCATATTTAAATTTTCGGGTAAAACCATGGGAAAATACACTGAACGTTTTTCGTCAACGGACAAGGAGTCGAATACCGCACATACATATATGTTATTAAATTGTCTAGAAGTAGAACCCTACATTCAGTAAGTGCTCTCATTTATGTATCGTTGCTCATTAAAATGCCTAACGACTTTGATAATTGTAATTAGTAAAGGTATATATATTGTTGCGAATTAGGATGTATACTCAACAATTACGCCAGGAAGAACAAAATATATCGGATAAGGCTATAGAAGCTAGCATTCAATCAAATTTTTCCATATGGTTCAAAAAATACGTGAGTAACATTTAATTACGGGCTATACAAATTATTATTATAATATATTATGTATTAGTTAAAGTTCATTTGAATTTCAGGGGGAGTCAAACGATGTAGGGATTCGTTATTTACATGATCTCAGCAAAGGACTCCATTGCGTCGTGTAAGAACTTACAACATATATTATGTGAATGGGTACAGATTTCATACATCCGAATTTGCATAAAGAAAATCGACTACCAATAGTGGTGTTTGCGTTTCAAGTGCAAACTACAATGCAAATGCAAGGGATTACTTTGGAGTGCTACAAGAAGTGGTTGAAGTAGAATATCAGGGATATCCGACAAAGGGGGTAGTATTGTTCAAGTGTGATTGGTTTGATCAATCCACAAAAGGAACAAGAATTCATCAGAATTACAAGCTTGTAGATGTTCACCAGAGAAGGATATATAAAGGCTACAATTCGTTTGTATTTGCAAATCAAGTGTATCAGGTATACTACTGCACCTATCCAGGACGGAAACAAAATAATGAATGGAATGTTGTTTGCAAAGTAATATCAAGATCGTTGGTGGAAGTACCTGACAAGAAAAAAAGTGACGAAAAAGAAGTTATGTTTCAAACAGAAAGATAGAGGCTCAGAGTGAGGTCTATACGGAAGATTTAAATTTGTTTGTGGACTTGACGGGTGCAAATCATGAGTTGATCGAAATTGAAAACAATGATGAACAGAATAATGAGGGAGAAGATGATGCAGATAAAGATGAGGATGAAGATGAAGAAGAGGATGAGGATGAGGATGATGATGGACATACAAATGAGGATGATGATGAATATTAGTTTTAAATAGTTATTAATATTATTTTGGACTTCTTAAAGTAACATTGATTTTTTACAATTAATTGAATGATTTTTATCAATTAACTAGTAATTCACCCGTGTGTTGCACGATCAATATATACTCTATATAATATTAAATATTAATTGTGTATTACAAAATTATTATTATTTCTTTGAAAGTAGAATTTGAAATTATAAACACAGTGACATATTAATTAACATATAATATAATATTTCATATACTACAATCTTGAATTTAAAAATTGTGAGTATACACTGTTAACGTGCTGCAAAATCATAACCGGTTAATCAAACTAATGTAATTGATTTGACATTAATGTTTTGCTTTTAAAAAAAAATAGATTGCGTCTGCATTTTTAGTTTTTTTTAAAAAAAAGTTTAGATTTTATATTAAATTTAACTTTAATACTTAACTATAAATATCGATTATTTGAAATGTTTTATTAAAGATAATAGTATAATACAACACATAATATTTATATTAACAAAGCTCAAGTGCCCAACACCTTACAATTATTCCAATATTAATTTATATGATTAATTCTAAATAAGTACATCATTTTTCATTTTAGTATCAATTTAATCACGATAACTCTGATTATTATAAAAAATCTCAATCTTTTATTGGTACACTTTTTTTTTTCTCCGATCAGCAATTAATGATGTGGCGTGAAATAGATTGAAATATAAATTTATTTTGTTCATCAATTGATTTTTATTAACTTTTCAATTAAAAACATTATTTCGTGAAAACAAATTAAAAAGGTAATCCTATATGAAATAAATAACTCGATTTCATTTTATTAAAATATGGTTAGGCTTCATGTTTTATTTTCTAATAGTTCACCTAATTCTTTATTATCATTATATATATATATATTGATTTATGTTTTGATTTTCATATTAAAACAACTAACAAAATCACTATTTATACAATTGACATCATCTGACCCTCCCCCATCCATCTTATAAGCTTCTCTTTTTTCTCTAAAGCTTGTAAATCACATTTTTGTTCTTACGGCTCGTTACTTACTCACTTCTCATGTTCGTTTAAATTCAAGTATTTTGTATAATCGGTTTCAATTGAAAATTGACATAGTAAATTATTGAAAATGGTGGCAGAAAACAAAGTTTATGGAAAAATAAATTTCTTAATGGTAAAATGTTAAAAATAATCTCATGATACTTCAGAACAAAAGAAATGAATAGAGAAGTTAAGAGGAATATAAAAAACTCATCAGTAATAATTATGATGTCAATACTTATCTAAAAGAAAATTTTATGCTTTAAAAAAAAATCAGAATATATTAAAGTAATTTGATACCTTTTAATTACATAAGTTTAAGAAAGCAATCGATTTGAAAAGAAAAGACAAACAATCAATTTATTAAGACATACTCAAATAAAAAGATTAACTCAAGTCAAGTCGAATAAACAAACTTTATTCAATCTCAAACAATAATTTCAACATATCTGATAAAGACATAAGATGATCATAGTCAGATATTTTATACTCCTACTACATAGTACTCGTATATTTTATTTTCAAATGAACAAACTCTAAAACACATAAAAGAAAGTATAGCCTCAAGCGATATTGCAAGAACTCGATCAACACTTTAAGCAAATCTTCTATTTTTATAAATAAAATAGGTACTTCATAAGTTAATATAGATTGCATCTTTGAGTCCCAATATATTTTGTGAGGAATTTAGTCTCGATGACAAACATGAAGCTTCGAGCCACTCCTGCAATTCTGTGGAAGGAAACAAATAAATTTTAGGGTAAATCAATACAACATAAAAAGCCAAAAATGTAAAAAAAAAAATTAATAGTCAATTTTCATCACTCTGATAATGAAAACTAATATTGAGTTGCAATTTGCAAGAAACCGTTCATGTATTTATAGAAACTCAATGGAAATTGAACAGTCAATGAATTAAAAGAAAAATTACACGGCATAAAAAAGAAATCAAAACAAAAATCAGATTGAAGTGAAATGTGTGACAATTTAGGAAAAGTCTGTTACATTTCTGGGCAGGGCAAAACCATAACCTTCAAACTTCAACTATTCTCCAAAGAAAAAGAAAAAATATTCTTCTCAAAATTTTTTAAACCTAATTAAAAGCTACACAACAGCAATGACCTACTTCCACGAAGCTGTGAAGATTTAGAAAACAAAGAAAATTAATAACTCCCAAGGCGACGAAGAGCATAGGATAGAATAATATAACCCAACTCTTCTAAAACTTTGAAAATCTAATTAATCAAGTGAAAATATAATAACAGAATAATTTCAATGAAAATTTAGGCAAATTTATTCAAATAATTAATCCTATAGAGTTAAGGATACCTCTCTAAGTATTAAAATGACATTTAATGCACTAACAATTCAGACCTTTTGCAGTAAAGAACAAATTACAGCAATAAAATATCACTAAAATTCAAAAAATTACAGAGAGGGCCAAGAACTAACTATACCTTCTTTAATTTTCTCCAATGATGCAAACAGGGTTTTCCTCTTTGTTTTCGTGGAATATATCAAGTATGGCCTTTTAACCCTACCCATGTTTATTTTTGGCATTCATTACTTTGACCACTTTTAAATGTAATAAAAATAAAGAAAAAAGAACTTCAAATCTTATATTCTTTCATTTTTCCCTCCTTTTCAATCTCTTCTTCAAATCTCATATTCTCTCATTCTTCTCTTATTCTTCTTTTCAATCTCTATACTTAAATTCTCTCTTTTTTTTTTCTCATAATGTAATTGAAAGTTGGATTAAAGGTAAGAAACATATTTCTATTATATTATTTTGTTTGATTTTGTTGGTATTTGATGTTTTATCATAGTGAATTCAAGTGATTTTTTTTTTTAAGTTTACACCAAAAAATTTTGTTCAGGTTGTTTAGGGTTGTGTAGAGTTGTTTAAGGTTGTTTACTGGGCTTGTTTGGGTTTGTTTAGGGTTGTTTACTGGGCTTGTTTGGAGTTGTTAAGGGTTGTTTACTGGGCTTGTTTGAGGTTGTTTACTGAGTTTGTTTGATGTTGTTTAGGGTTGTTTAATAGAGTTGTTTAGGATTGTTTAATGTGTTGTTTATGATTGTTTAATGTGGTTGTTTAGAGTTATTTAATATGGTTGTTTAAGGTTGTTTATTGTCTTGTTCTTTTTCTTTTTTCTTTTTTTTGATCAATTAAATAAAAGAAGGCCATTTTTGTATAGGTAAGGCCATTTTTGATAAGAAGTAATTTGACTAGGCCAATTCTGAAATTCCCCTTTTATTTTCTTCCACCACCGTAAGAATCAACAAAAAATGAAAAAATCAGAAAAAAGTTACAGTAATCAGCTAAAAAATTGAACTATTTTTGACCCAGCTTCCCAAATCTGTAAAAAATTGATCTTTCAGCCAATAAATAGACAAAAACCAAGACTGAAGTGACTGTAGCAACTCACCATGTTAAAGTTTCCTCCAAAGAACTCCCTTACCTTATTACACCCTCCCTATTTTTGCACAGCAAACTGCCAAAATGTATAGAGCAAAAATTTTACAGGAAATATGAGTGAGAAGGGAGAAAGAGATCCTGAAAATGGAGATTCATTATAAGAACTATCACTATGCAGAAGATTAATCGGAGAAATTTTGTAAATCCACTACTCCTCGTGTGCGGTATGGATTTTTGAGGCATCAAGATTTGAAATATTTTATGGTCATACAACTAAGATGGCTCTGTCGATGCTGTCTTTATAAATCCACTACTCCTCGTGTGCGGTATGGATTTTTGAGTTAAATCTTTGTCTTTAATTTTCTGATCAAAAGGAGAAGGCTATTGATCCTGAAACCTTTCAACTTCTAAGCGAAAAAATAAAAAATGAAGATGGAGATTGATCGACTTACTAACCTGAAGATGAAGATTGATGACCGCCCGCATGTATAAATTTATCTGCAAATTAGAAAGAGAATAAATGGTTAAATTAGTAACTTGCTTAAAAATTAATTAATGCGAAAGATATTCTGAGTGGGATTAGGACTTTTATAATGTCCACAGAGAATGTGAAAGGCATCATTTTGTTTTTCGAAATTGACACGGGTATTATAATTATGGTCTCCAACATCGAGCACAGAGGCAGTCAAATTTTAGAAGCTTTAAATTTGTGTAGAAAATATGCGAAAAATAAATAAATAAATAAACTACCCACTAACTGATTATTTTATTTGTATTTCTAAAAATAGCAAATGTTTTAGGCGGAAAAATGACCCATTACTTTTTTAGGAGACTAATCTCTTATTATATATATATATATATGTGAAATGATTTAACAAATGAAGCCTTTGAAAATTTATTATTTATATCATTTACAATAAAGAAATTAATTATATATGTATATAATTAATTTTAAAAATTACACAAGACAATTACTTGTCAAATTCCTCAAAGGCCAAAATAAAATGGTCATTTAAATAAAGAGGGTCGGGTCGATTGCTGGGTTGGATATCGGGTCGGTTGCTGGGTCGGTTTTGTATTTTATTTTATATATCTTAGGGATCGAATATTCGGTCACTAATTATAGACCGGTTTAGAGACCAATTTGTAACCCGGATGCACATGGGTCGACCCACAAGTATGGGTTGATTTGAGACCGCAATTATCGGTCTCTAATTTGTAGACCGATTAGAGACTGTTTTTTACCCGAATATTAAACAGGGCGAGACCAAATTAGAGACCGTTTTATGACCGCCAAATGCGGTCTGTAATTTGTAGACCGATTTGAGACCGTTTTTTACCCAGTTAATAAACGGGTCGAGATTTAATTTAAGACCGTTTAGTAGTGTCCGAAAAAATGGTCCCTAAATTTAAGACTGGTTTAGGGCCCGAAAATAGGTCGGACCGACTCACGTTTAGGACCGTTTTAAGACCGAATTGCCGGTCTGTAATTTAGAGACCGACCGAAAATCGATCTCTAATCTGAGACCGTTTCATAAATTCGGTCTTTGAATATCGGGTACCAAGCTTATAAGGACTACCATAAAACAGTCTCAAATCGGTCTCTAACGTGTGTTGAGACCGCCTTTACGGTCTCAAAATCGGTCTCTAATCGAGGCATTTTTTGTATTGCCCATAATGACTGCATTCCGTTATAATGTCACACATGTTGTTATTTCATTTTCAGTAGTTTTCAACTCTTGTTTTATGTCAATACTCACGTTCTACACATTGTCTCATTTTTAGTAGTTTTCAACTCTTGTTTTATGTCGATACACACGTTCTACACAATATTTGTATAAATGACCACGTGAATGTGGGGGAAGGATCAGTATAGAGCCGTTAGTGCCCATAACGACCTTCAATCCGTTATAATGTCGCACGGTTTGTTATTTCATTTTTTTGAAGTCAAATACCTATTCTCTGAGGTCAATATTTTGCAACTTTATAATGTTTTACTAAAAAAAACTATGTTTGAAAATAAGAGATGGGTTAATTGAAAAACATTGTATGATTTATAACTGACAATAGAGTTACATCGTAAAATAGTTGATGATTAATCAATGGTGTTCTGTCTAATGAACATAACATCCAAGATGTATTTAAACCCTCGATCTAAACACACATAAAGAAGGGTTTTATGCAAGTTATAAAATAGTTATACAAAATATACGAGGTTGTTAATTCCCATAACGACCTTCATTTCGTTATTCCGTCACACGGGTCGTTATCTCATTTTATGTAGTTTTCACCTATTATTTCATGTTGATACACATGCTCTACACAATACCTGTAGTAAAGAATACGTGAAGGTGGAAGAATGATCAGTATAGAGCTGCTGGTGCCCATAATAACCTTCAATACGTTATAACGTTGAATAAGTCGCTTTTTTTTCATTTTTCTGAGTTATTTAAACCTTCTTTTATGTGCATATCTATATTTTACACACTAGTCATAGTAATGAGTATGTGAAGGTGTGTGCGGTAGTAATGATTTAGTGTACATAACGACCCGCGTTCTGTTAGAACGTCACACAAGTCGTTATTCTGTTTTCTAGAGTTTTCAAACCTTCTTTTATGATCATATCCACATTTTACACACTAGTCGTAGGAATGAGCATGTGAAGATGAGCGAATGATGAGTAATATAATTGTTAGTGCTCATAACGACCCGCAGTTTGTTAGAACGTCAAATGAGTCGTTATTCTGTTTTCTAGAGTTTTAAAGTCTTGTTTATGTTAACATCCTCATTTTACAAATGTTTGGAAGGAATTCCTACAAAAGATCTCAATTATTTGAATAAAGTCAAAATTGTAGTAATAAATACATTTGTTCCAATTTGAAATATGTAAATAGAATATGAACACAAATTTAATTAGAGAATCAACATTGTCCCGACCTTGACATGTCTCACACTTTATGCATTAGTTATAGTAACGAGCACATGACATTGAGCGAGTTAATGAATATATTTTTATTTGTATCCATAACGACCATCATTCCATTATAATGTTATATGGGTCGTTATATAATTTCATCCTCTATACAATAAAGTTACAATGTAAAATTGAAACAAAGAATAGAAATAATGATGAATTTATACAAATGGAACTCTGAAATCGATTAAAGGATCTAAAAAAAAAATCACCTAATACGAAAACATCAGAACCAAAAAATAAAAATAAAAATGAGAACATAATTTATAATTAACAAGCTAATGTTATCTAACCATAGTTCTTATAGAATCCTGGTGGTAGACTATGACATGCCAGAAGTAATAACAGAATAACATGGAAGTAAATCTTAAATATAAAATATGACTTCTGGATGAAGGAATAATGTTATAATTATTAACTACCTAATTCTAGTGCACGATTCCTAGGTCTCCATCTTACATTTAAACAAACTAATACTAAAAGGATAAAGATTTTTCATTTTTTTTCAAAGTGTTAAAGTATCATACCTAAATTATATTTCGTCTCAGGGTGAGACGATCTCATGCAAAACTTCCTCAATTTTTTTTTATTTTTTTTTTGAAGAGGCAAAACTTCCTCAACTAAAAAGTCATATTAACCAAAATGTAGTTGCAAATACAAAATCATGCTTGAAGTTCCCAAGGAGCAATGTAAATGAGGGATAAGTTTTTATACCAAAACTTAATCAAACAAGAGTATACAAATTGGTTAATTAATTTTGTGCTATAAATTAAGATTTCGAGCTAGCTTCTGTGATCAGGATAGAGTGACATAGGACACACTTCCATCTTTACCCACCACGGTGATAAATAATCGAAACTGCAACACCTAACAAAACATAAAATCCGATCGAGAATTAGCAACAAAGAAAGATGTTCTTACATAAGTTGATTGCAAAAGGTTTAAGGTTGGTATTAGAACTAAACCGAATTGCGCTAGTGCACAACAACGACGTGCGAGGTAGAAAACAAGGTCAATGGTTGGCGGCCTTGGCAGTCCCATACGAGACAAATAACCTGTCTCTCAATTATAAAAATCCTTGCACCACAAAGAGTAAATGCATCAAACGAAACTAGGTTGTCTCTTAACACAAAATCAGTCCCTAGTTCACTGTTGACACTTCATTAGTTACAAATTAAATATACACATTTACCTTACTTACCTTTTGACCTGCCGACATAGTCACTTGCAAAATACAGTTATAGTGCATAAAATAACACATTTAACATTAATTGCATAACACATACACTGTAAACATTTTATAATATACTTTAAAATTAACTACACATACAAGTTACAACAACAAGACAAATTGATGTCATAAGAGCAACATTGTTTATTTTTACAGATCAAGAGTGCAAACGTGTTCAATTTTCAATATACTTAATAAACACACATTTTACACAATTCAACACAATTGTTTTTCCAATGCAGACAAGTCACTTAGCACATATAATACAAAGCACAACAACACTCATTGCATACACATTTGTATTGGCGATTGACATGCCCAACCACATGTTACCACATTTAATTCACCATTGAAACATACACAACATGCTGCACACTCACTCACTCACACACATTTAACACTAAAAAAGTCATGCACATCAAATTCAAACAATACCAACACATAAAATCGTCGTCGATCAAGGCAGTGTGCACAACTGATTTTTTAAGGCAACACACGAAACTCTCAACCACGGTAGATATGCCCTAAAATTTAGCGTACCATCTATCAACCAACCTTAGTGCTTTAAAGAAGACTTCAAATTTCAATCCTTGAAAAAAATCTAGAGTGTATATTTTTCTTTTAAAAGAAGCCCTAGTTTCACTAGTTTAAACAAGAGTGCTAGTTTCAACTCTTGTTCTTGATCTATGAAATACGATGAAGAATTACGCCATGAACACTAAAAAAGGAACTTTTCTTAATTATTATTTAAAATTTGTTTATTTAATGTTTTAAATAATGAAATTTATATTAAAGAAGGGTAAGATAGTAAATAATAAAATATAAATTAAAAATGATTTAATTAATTTAAACATGTAGAACAGGTAGCAGGTTCATACAACACATACGACGTCATGTGGCACTAGTTGACATACTGACTACGTGTAGTCTGTCGTATGGCCTAACTACCATAAGAAAAGCCTTCTTTATGCACTAAAAAATAGAATTGAGTATACTTTTGATGGACGAAGGAAGTACATCTTTAAAAAATATTACTCCCTCCGTCCCAGCATTTTTTGCATGGTTTGACCATCACGGAGTTTAAGAAAATGGAATATAGTGATGTGTAAAGTAAAATAAAGGAGGGGTATTATTGGTAATTCATTGATTAAAGTGGGTGGAGAGGGTTAAGTTGTGGGCCCAAGTAAAATAAAGGAGGGGTATTATTGGTAAAAATTATGTTAGTTATTTCCTTTTTTGGAGTGTGCAAATAATGTTGGGACGTCCCGTTAAAGAAAGTGTGCAAATAATCACGGAACGGAGGGAGTATTGAAAAAGTGATCTTTTGACAAACAGGATCATTTTCTTCTTTTTAAAACCTTAGATCAAATTCTTATTAACGTATACCAAAATAAATAGGCTTTTTTAATAAAATATTAACCTTTTAAAATAATTTAATAAAATATTAAAGTTCGATGGATGATTAACAAAATAAATTAGAGCGCCAGTTGTAAATGGCGCCCTTTGAATCATTCTGACCATGGCGCCCTTTGAATCATTCTGACCATTTCTGCAGGAAAACACAGAAATCAGAGAAAGGCGCCATTAAAAACGGCGCCCTCTGAATAATCTGACACAACACGGAAGATATCAGAGAAGAGCGCCGTTAGAGAAGAGCGCCGTTAGAGATGGCGCCGCTAATATTTAATTAAATTGTTTTTAAAAAGATAATATTTATTTAAAAAATTCCATTTGTTTAACATAGTCAAAATAAAATTTGATACAAATTAAAATAATATAGGCCGAAAAATTATTAAAGTCCAAATTTTATTCAAATTATTAAAAAATATTAAATTGTTAATTCTTATATACATATCTATATATATATGTAGGCAATTGATACAACTCTATTATTAAAATCTGTACTTATCTATTAAAATAATATAATTGTATTATTATTTAAAAAATATTATTAATATAAAATTAAAAGGCACCATTGATACAACTATATTACTAAAATCCATACATATCTATAATAATTTGAATTAGTGCTAGTTTTGGGTGAAACCGTCTCACATAAAGAGTTACGGGTCTCACTTAACCTTCATGTAAAAAAATTGATAATGTTTGATAAAAAAGCGTAAAAAGTGACAGTCAATTTAGTTAAAAATATTATCACTTCTTATCACTTTTTTAACAAACTAAAAATCTGAAAAAGAAATATTGATTATCCTACCCAAAATTTTGAAATATAGATTAAAAGAGATCTTCGTGAGACGTCTCACACAAATTTTTACCTTTGAATTAAATTTGAATTTTAATAATTTTTTGATCTATATTATTTTAATTTATATCAAATTTTATCCTAACTATATATCAAAGGTTTTTTTAATTAAATATTAACTTTTTAAAAATAATTTAATTCAATAATAGAGTTTGAGATAAGTTTAATAAAGGAAAAATATTTGATCACTTAGACTTTACCACTTTTCATATTTGGTCACTCAATTTTTATCAATTTTGATGCTGCTGTTAGAAAATCCATCATTACTAACGGAGAAAAAGTTTGGAGCATAGAATTTTTTGACATCATTTTCTTATCTTCTGGTGTGTGAGTAAAAATAAAAAATCTACAAGGTATTTTGAGTTTGTACGAATAACTAGATATACAATATGTATTTCTTATTTTAATTTAATATTTAAGTTAATTTTCAGACTTGTTTTTTGTCCTCTGTTTTAAACAATATTTCAATTATTGGTTTTCATATTGAATTTGATTGATTGAGAATATAAACTTATTTCAAAGTATTAATTATTAGAATTCAATTCCACATTTATAATTGATCATCTATTAACATTTGTGGTAAAAATTAATGGTAAAGAACTCTCTAAAATTATCAATTCATATTACAAATATTTCAAAAACTTTTTTTTCTTTTTTTTTTATATACTAGATATTTTTCTGCTATCATTATATTTGTGAATTTTGTATTTCTTAACCAGGCCAACATATTAATTGACGATGAAGATAAATTCAGTAAAAATTGAAAAAAAAAAACTGGGGTTGAGATTTAGGAATTAAAATGGAAGAAATGATGTCAAGAAAGAATTAGCACTTAAAACTTTTTCTCTGTCAATAATGACGGATTTTCTAACAGTATATCAAAATTGATAGTGATTAAATGTGGGTGACCAAATCTGAAAAGTGGTAAAGTTCAGTGACAAAAGTGATATTTTTCATTTAATAAATAAATTAAAGCAACAATTTCTCTGATTTTTGTTTCCCCTGCAACAAATTTGTCAGATTATTCAGAGGGCGCGCGCTCTAATTAAATCAAACACTAATATTTTATTAAATTATTTTGAAAAAATTAATATTTTATTAAAAAAGCCAAAATAAATATTGTAACACATCATATCTATTACTCCCTCCGTCTCACTATAAACTTCCCCTTTCTTTTGGGTGTTTTGATTAAGAAATATAATAAAATAATAGATACTGTAAATTATAAGTGATATGATGGTGAGAAAGAAAATAATAGATGTGTATTAGATGAAGTATGATAAAATAATAGATAAAGTAGAAGTGATGTGATTGTGAGACAGAAAATAATATACCAAAAATGGAATAAAAAACTTATAGTCTCACTATAAACTTCCCCTTTCTTTTGGGTGTTTTGATTAAGAAATATGATAAAATAATAGATACTGTAAATTATAAGTGATATGATGGTGAGAAAGAAAATAATAGATGTGTATTAGATGAAGTATGATAAAATAATAGATAAAGTAGAAGTGATGTGATGTGATTGTGAGAGAGAAAATAATATACCAAAAATGGAATGAAAAACTTATAGTGGGACATCCATAAAAGGAAAGTGGGAAACTTATAGTGGGACGGAGGGAGCATTATATCTCTTACTCCCTCCGTCCCACAAAGATAGCCACATTTGACTTTACACACAAATTAAGAAAAATCAATAAATGCAGTTAAATTTAGCTAATGTGTCAATTTTGCCCTTAGAATTTCATACTCCAAAATCTGCTAAGCATTAATTACTCTTATTAATTAGGGGTAAAATTGACAATAAAACATTTAATGCTAAAGTAAAAGAGGAAATGTGGCTATAATTTGGGACATCCAAAAAAGGAATTTGTGGCTATCTTTGTGGGACGGAGGAGTACTATAATAAAGAGGGAGTTATGCAAACTTGACCAGTTTGTTTCCGGTAGCAGGTAATATTAGGAATTTGGCTCATACTTTAATTTGCGAGGATAATATTAGGAGTTTGGCTCATACTTTAATTTTAATAATCTATATGTTATAAGATAAATAATTGCATAATAAATTTAAATATTATATTATAATCTTATTATTTTATAATCCTAATATAGTATTACTTTATTCATCCAAATTGAATGATTTATTGTCCACTAATGGTAAGGAATATTAATTGTTTATATATAAAATTGATGAGCTAAAGGGTATTATAGAGTATTGTGAAGTTCACTAATAAATAAAGTAATTGCATACAAATAAAATGAATGACAATTTAAATAAGGGTCACACTTGCGTGCCCTTGCATGCACCATGCATACATCACCAAAATAGAATATGGGCTAGGAGATTATTGCACCCATTATTTTTTTAAGTTCACCCCAATTTTTTTTACCCAGTTCTTTTTACCACAGTTATCTGCACCCACTCATTTTATGAATTCACCTCCAAATCATGGTTTTACAACTACACCCGCTCATTTTATGAGTCCACCCCCAAATTATTTTTTTACCACAATTATCTACACCCGCTCATTTTATGAGTTCACCCCCAAATTATATTTATACTACAATTATCTGCACCCACTCACTTTATGAGTTCACCCCCAAATTATCTGCACCCGCTCATTTTATGAGTTTACCCCCAATTTTTTTTTTTAAATAATTATATTTAAAAAACTATATTATCTTTTTATTGATTTACACAAAATATAATAAAATCAACCTTAATTTATACATTTACAATTTGCAGCTGAGTTATCGTCGATTCACCACTAAATCACCCATATTTTTAAAAATAAAATCGTAAAAACATAATTGAGAAAAACAATTGAAATTAGTCACAAATCTCAATTTTTTTTTCTTTTAAATTTTTTTTTTCAATTTTTCAGTTTTTATTTCAAACTTTTTATTTCTTCATTTTTTTCCTGCTTTTTTTTTCTTTTTTTTTTGTTTAGTATTTTTATATTTTTTAATATAAAATAATATTATATATATAATTTTATTATAGTAGCTAGTACAATAAGTAATAACCAGTAATACCATAAATCATAATCAATAATACCATTAATAATAATCAGTAATATCTTGTACAAAAACAAATAATTGCACACATCTAATTATATTCAATAATACCAAGAACAATTATTAGTAATACCACGGACAGTAATCTGTAATACCATTAATATTAATTAGTAAAATTTTATACAATAACAAATAATTTCACACATCTAATTATATAAAGTAATACCAAAAAATAATTATCAGTAATACCATGAAGGAATGAACAGTAATTAGTAATACCATAAACATTGATCATTAATATCTTATACAATAACAAATAATTTCACAAATCAAATTATATTTAGTAATACCAAAAACAATTATCAGTGATACCATAAACAATAATATATAATAACATAAACAATAATAATAAGCAGTAATGTCTTAATTAATAATAAATAATTCCACACAATTAGTAATACCACAATTAATAATCAATAATACTGTAATCAATAATCATTAATATTAATTCAATAGTGTATTAATAGTAATACCACAATCAATAACTAGTAATACCAATACCACTAACAATAATACAATAAAAAAAAGTGGAGGGAGTGCAGACCAGGGTGTACTGAAGAAAATAGGGGGTGCATATTACCAAGTCCAATTGAAGAGAACCCTAGCCAAATAGAAGGGCACCCTAGGTCAGCAGTCACCGCCTGAGATTTCATCGACAAGCTCACCGGCTCCGAGTGCTGACTGATCAGAGATCCATCGACAACATACTCACAGTCCTCCGTCGGACCGTTGTCAACGGAGGAAGAGGCTGCGCAGGAGCATGGTGAAGAAGACGAAGCAATGTAGCTTCGATTTGGACAAATACGAACAACGAGAGCGAAGTGAGTGTTGCAGGCGAGTGCCATTGATGCAGGAGAAGCTCCTGAATCGCGAACACAAAGGAGATTGATTGAAGCAGTCGCGTCGGTGGTCGAAATGAGCAGAGATTTTTGACCGCCATGGATCGTGGCCGAGATGGAAGATGATGTCGATTGTCATGGAATTGAAGAATCATGATTGCGATTTGAGGAGGGGGCTTAAGCGGTAGGGACGGAAGCGCCGTCGTCGCCGTCGAATGGGTGGTCGGATATGGTGGTGGCTGGGTCACCCACCGACTGACATGGTTTTTCGACAGGTCCTTTACTCATCAAATTAAAATTGAAATTCAGGTGCACCGCCGATAGAATATAATAAAATCATACCTATAATATTATTTTGTATTAAGATTAAAAAAATACACATGAAAAAAATGAAAAAGAAAGGCCGAAAAAAAAAAGTAAAAGAAAAAAAAACGAAGAAATAAAAAATGTGGAAAAAAATTGAAAATGGGAAGAAAAAAGGAAAAGAGGAGGGGAAAAAAATTAAAAAGAAAAAAATCGAGATTTGTGGCTAATTTCGATAGTTTTTTATTAATTATATTTTTACAATTTTTTTTAAAAAGTATGGGTTACTTGGTGGTGAATCGACGGTAACTCAATAATAACTCGTTTGTATATTGTAAATATATAAATTAGAGTTTATTTTATTATATTTTGTGTAAATTAATAAAAAGATAATATAATTTTTTTAAATGTGATTATTTTTTAAAAATTATTTTGGGGTGAACTCATAAAATGAGTGGGTACAGATAATCGTGATAAAATAATAATTTGGGAGTGAACTCATAAAATGAGTGGGTGCAGATAACCGTGGTAAAAAAATGATTTGGGGGTGAACTCATAAAATGAGCGAGTACATATAACCGTGGTAAAAAAAGATTTGGAGGTGAACTCATAAAATGAGCGGGTGC
Source organism: Galeopsis tetrahit (assembly GCA_963675135.1). NCBI lineage: Eukaryota > Viridiplantae > Streptophyta > Magnoliopsida > Lamiales > Lamiaceae > Galeopsis > Galeopsis tetrahit. The sequence goes on from OY776122.1 coordinate 42,309,278, forward strand.
AAATAACCGTGGTAAAAAAATGATTTGGGGGTGAACTCATTAAATGTGTAAGTGCAGATAATTATAGTAAAAAATAATTTGGGAGGTGAACTAATTATATAAATGGGTGTAGATAATTTAAATTAAAAAAAAATGAAATTGAGGAGGTATGCACCATGCACTTGCATGCATACAAGTATTTGCATGCAAGTATTTAGCTTTAAATAAATATATGATGGTTTAGAGGTTTCATGATAAAACTATCATTTTCATTTTAAAACATAGTATATATTAAGTTTGGACAAAAAATAAAAAAAATAATATTTACATATAAAATTTGGAGAAATGGAATATTAACAATTGTATAATAAAATATTAAATATATTTTATTTTATACTATTAAAATATTATTTATATATAATATATACGGTTTGACCATTAACCAAATTAAAACGGTGTTATCAAGAATGTTATTTATAAGGGAATAAAGTTTTTGCAATCCTATAAATTGGGACTAATTTTTAATTTAATCTTAATGAAATACACATTTTAATAATTTGACTGAAATTAAAATTTGGGTCAATTTATTAGAACCAAATTTAAAATTAGTCATACTTACATGATTGCAAAAATTATAATCCATATATATAAATATCAAGAAATCAAATAGAAAAGTAATTGTGTATATATAAATTGAAAAAAGAAAAAAATGTTCACAAGTCAAATAGTTTTTTTTTTTTTTTTTTGAGGAGGGGTTTACAAGATCATCAAATAGAATTACAAATCACCAACTAAGATCTTGATCTTCAAATCGATGCGGATATCGCCGTTCACTTTAATCGTGAGAAGAGAAAAGACGAGTTTCCCTTTGCCTTCCCTTAATAGATGTCCAGGTCTCCAATCTTTAAACAAGACAACCCCACACTAAGGTGTTTCATGTCAAGAATAGGAAACAAAAAAATAGGCAAAGTTCCACCAAGTACCCGATCCCAAAAACTAGAAATCAAGACTCTCGAGTCTATCTCAAGGAGCCCAACCACAAAAAGAGACCCACAAAAAAAAACTACAACAGATCTGCAGATCTAAGATCTCCACTACAAAAAAAAGACTCACAAAAGAACAACAACAAATCTACATATCTACAACTCAGATCTTGCAGATCTACAATTCAGATCTGCAGATCTACAACGATCTAGTGAAAATCAAAATACCAGAAAAGATTGGAGAGAAGCGAAAAACCAATACACATCTGAGGCGAAAGGACAATAAAGACAGAACAGTAAAGGAGACAAAACAATGACGGCAATGTGAACGATGAATCTGCGACGGATCAACGGCGAAGACCGGGGGAAAAAGGGAGGAGCAACTCTCTAAAAGAGAGAAGCTCAGTAAAATAGAGTTCTTGATTCCATTAAAAGATTGTCCGAACCCTCCCCTCCTAAATAGATGAAAAACTACAAACTATCACACATACTCTACATATTATACATTTTACCACTACTACTTATACTATTAAATTATATAAAATCTGGGCCCATACTAGTATTATATTATATATTATCTAAATGAGGGAGTTGCGGTAAGTTGGCCAGTTTCTTGACGATAGCAGGTAAGCCTTCCACAGAGCTGGCAATTTTCTGCAAGTACTATTTTCCTAAGCTGGTTACTTATCTAAACAATCTAGCTCCTAGAATTTTAGGGATGTGTCATGATTTAATTTTAATAATCATGTCTTCTTCTGTATAAGATAAATTAAATAATCATGTTTTCTACTGTATAAGATAAATATTAGACATAATAGATTACATGTATAATTTATTTATTTTTTATAAATTTTAAGTAATATTAATTGTTTATATATAAAGTAGATAGTTTGGAGGGTATTATGCAGTGACGGACCCAAGAATTACAGATTGAGGGCTCAATTTATATTAATACAAAGACAAAATATTTATATATACAAAACAAATTATTATAAAATTTTCAATACATTCCATTTCATTAATTTAAATTTAACGATTTTTGTTATGTTTCGAAAGAAAGTAATTTTGAATGTTCTAGTCTATAATAGGTGAAACAGTGTTAAACTTTAAGATACAACTCCGATCGTTGAGACATTAGCCACTATTAATCAAATGTAGAACTTAAAATATACTCCCCTGTCCCGTAATGATTTGTATATCTTGATTGACTCACTTTTTTAATAAATGTGAATTTAGTGGAGTGTGTGAGATCAAATAAGTGAGAATCATTTTTGGTGTAAAAAATAGATTTTGTGAAGTCTAAAAAAAAATTTAGTGAAGTATATTAATAAGAGAAAATGTGGATCTAAAATAAATAATAATTTTAAAAATAAAATAATGTAGTAAATGTGTCTATTTTATGAATTATTTTTATATTTGAAGTGTGCAAGTAATCTTAAAATATAAAAAAAATGCTATAAATAATTACTGAACAAAATTAATATATATATATAAAAAATTGGTGAGGGTCATTGCCCCCTCTGGGCCCGTCTCTGAAATTTAAAACAGAAGTGTATACCATTAGTTATCAAGAAATTAAATAGATGGAAAAATAATATGACTGCCCACTATATATCATACTCTATGGAGTATTAAATATTACACAAAATTCGGGTAAATACCTCAAGAATTGAGGTGCTGCCTATAACTAGTAATATACATAAATAAACACTGAAACACCAAATAAAAATAGATGCGTAACTTTCTTTGATTTGGTCTGATTTTCTTTATTAAATTAATTAGATTTAGGAATTAACTAATTTGTTAAAAAAAAAAAAAAAAAGCCAATCCAACAAATTGAGTCAAGCACGGCTTGTGCCCAGTTGGCCCATCAGGTCACATGGGTCGGTCGGGCCAAGTTGGCCTGATTGTTTTCGGACAATTAAAATTAGTGGTGGGCATAAAATCGAAAAATCAAACCGAACCGACGATTTTCAGTTTATTTGGTTCGGTTTATTCGGTTGTTCGGTTCGATTGAAATTTTTTAAAATTTCGGTTTTTTCGGTTTGGTTCGATTTATATTTTCTAAAAACTGAATAAACCGAACTGATCCCGAACTATAAATAAAAATAAATATATATATATATATATATATATATATCTAAGATCTAATCTATAAGTAAACAATTAAGGATTCATTTCTGCCGTTTCTTTTCCATTTCTGCCGATTCCCCTACTTCCACCATCCGCCGTTCGCGTTCGGCCACCACCGCCGTTAGGCCCACCAGTGCCACCAGCGCCATCTTCGACGTCTGCCTCTCTTCGTCGTCTTTGACTCTTCCACCGTAGTATGTTCTACTTTGTTTGAATGCCCTTTTATTTAAGTTATATATGCTAGTTTTGTTTTGGGATTTTTAGATTATGTTTTTAGATATTTGATTTCATTAAATATAAATTTTAGATTATGTTCTCTCAGAAATTGTAAAGGTCTTTTCCAGTTGAGGTTGAAGAAAGTATTGAGGATATTTAAATAATTTTTTTTTTATTTTAGGCAGGAAAAATTCGGTTCGAACCAAATCAACCGAATTGTAATTCGGTTCGATTTTTATATAATTTTGGTTCGGTTCGGTTCGGTTCATTTTTTTAAAACTTCGATTATTTCGATTCGGTTGAAAAAAGGTCAAAACCGAACTGACTGAATGCCCACCCCTAACTAAAACTACAGTCCAGCCTGTTAGTCGAGTCGGGTTTGACAACTCTATATACAACTAGAGTTGTTAAGATGGGTTAACGGGGCGGGTCAATCCATTATCCACCTCAACCCATCATTTTGCTGGCCGGTCCATGACGGGAACGGGTTGAAAAATGTCCAACTCAACCTAAACCATGGTGGGTTGCGGGCTAGCCTACAAACTTTTTCATCATATATTTATTTTTTACTTAATAACATGTATTAAAATAAAAATAAAGTACAAATCATTTTAAATAATCTTTGATTAAATCCACCCAGTTGACATAAATAATTTTAATCTCTTATAATTAAAAAGTAGACCTCAAATATAGTTTTTTTGTTTAATTGACAAATCAAACGAATTAAAATTTAAACTTTCAAATTGTTTAAATTCTTATTGCTAAAAAGGGAGAATCAATATATAATATGCAATGAAAGTTTTATGGACAAAAACTACCAATAACAAATGTCAATTTGTGATTACACATTTTACCACACACTCTCTGAATCTATTGGTGTATTCTCATTCTCAAATCTCAATTTTGTTTAGTATATTTTTTTGTAATTTTGTATCTTGATTTAAAATTGAATTGAATCCATAAATTTCTAGTTATCACATTTTTACTCACAGTTCAACTTAAAAAAATGCATTACTTCTTCATTCAATCTTTTTTTTTTTTAAAATCTGCGGCCAACCCGCCTTGTCCACGGTCCAACCCGTCAAAACTCACGATCCATGCGGTCTGGCCCATATAGACCTGTCTTTTAAACGGACTTATATTACTCAATCCAACCCACCTTTTTTATAGGTGGGGGCGGGCCGGCCCAACGGGCCTAGCTCATTTTGATGACTCTACATACAACCCTTATTTTCAAGCTTTTGTACAAAAATACAATCAATACTCCCTCCGTCCCGGGATTATTTGCACGATTTGACCGGCACAATTTTTAAGAAAAGAAGATTTAGTGGATGGTGATGTAAGATAAATGAGGGGTATTTAGAAGATTTGATGAGGTGTAAAGTAAAATGTATGTAAAAAATGAGTGACAATTTTGAAAATAAAATGATGTTTGAAAGATAATTTTGTGGAGTATTTCATATTAAGAGTGTGCAAATAATTTTGGGACGTGCTAATTAATAAAAAAATGTGTACAAATAATCATGGGATTGAAGGAGTATTAAAGATGATTAGTTATTAAAATTATTAAGCTCATTAATTTATTTTATAATTGTACTTTGACTAGTTGTTAAATTTTAAGAATCTCAAAACAAACACATTTAATTGAAGTTTATATAACCTGTCAAAAAAAAATAAAAAATTGAAGTTTATATAAGAAAGACTAGTTACCGAATAAAAAAAAAGAAAGACTAGCTGATTATTTCAAAACAATTATTGTACCCATGAAAAAAAGAAATGAAAAAGGTAGTGATTATAACATAGTTGACCGACTCATTCAACCAAATACTTTCCACACTGGTCGTGAGGGTTGGTGGGGAAGAGGAGTTGACTCGAGTTTATTTTATTTTCGAAAGGGGAAGTTGACTAACTAACATGTGCTTAAGATTCACACTCGTTAAGTTTTTTGAAGTCTTTCTATATTCGTTCAAATAATGACTAATTTGAGGAAATAGTCTCATCGTTTATTTATCGTGGCTTCAATTAAAGTTAGGATAAAGTTATATATGAAGTGGGCCTTCAAAAAAATTTGTTTCTTGAGGGCACGTTTGGTTTGTTTGAAAAGGGGAGATAGACTTTATTGTCCAACCTTTTCTGATGTTTGGTTCGATAGATTGTAGCCCGAGAAAAAGTAAGAGCCCGATAATGTTTTCCCTAATTAACCCACCATTGCGTGATTATATGTTAAGGGGAGGGGGTAAGTTTATTATTCCAACTCAATCCTCTTTTGGGACAACAGTGTTTAAGGTCAATTTTGTCCTTCAAATATTTTTCAATTCTCATCGTCATCATGTTCGTCTCCAACTTCCTCTTCTCTCTATCGTTCTTGTCTGGTATAATACAGTAGAGGAATATATGGTGTTTCGACTGAAATTTTGCTTCAAACACGATTCTCTCTTTCTCTAACTCTCCCTCCCTCATAGTACGTGACAAATCCTAACATTTTACAATCCTAACATTTTTTGCTAATTTAAATTGGGAGAAGTTGGGGTTGAAACCTTATAGAAAAATTAAAATTCCGTGAGGAGAAATGTCTATTAAGATGTAAGGGAAAATCTTAGGTGAGAATTTGAAGGAAAATTGACTGAAATGGCGAGTTGTTGTTATAAGTTAAATTATGGGTTTACCTTCAATTTGTATAGACCTTCTTCACGGTTGTTGCTCTTGTATTTGCGTTACATTTGGTGCAAACGAGAACAATATTGATAACATATCTTCAAGCCCTTAAAATCAGATAATTTTTTACTGGATATATTTTGGCGTAGCTACGTGTAGAAGAATGCAGTAAGAATTTCAATAAAAAATTAAAATCAAGTGGAGAAAGAGGGGAAGGGCCTTATTCATGGATAAAGGAAAGGGCATTGAATTCTGCCATTCTTGGAGAGAGAGAGTATGGATAAAAGAATGGGCATTGAAAAATGTAATAGGAAATAATTAATAAGGGGTTATTTTGGACATTTGACACTATAATCCAATATTATTCTACAATCCAAACTATTTAAGTATAAATTGTCATATAAATTTAAATTTTCAATCCATCAATCCAAATATACAAATTAATTTTAAATTTTAAATTATGAACAGTGCAATCCTAATAAATCTTATCCAGAGATATCTATCCTGTCTTTCAAACCAAACGAGCCCTGAAAGTGTTAAACCTGACATTTAAAGAGAGAAACGTAATCCTAAGTCTTTAGTTTACAACACCCGATCAATTCCTAGGGTGAGACCGTCTCACAGAATGAGATCCGTGAGACGGCCCTTATATGTAAAAAGTGATAATGTTTGAGCAAAAAGTGATAGTGTTTAAGTAAAAAGTGATAGTCACTTTTGTTAAAAATATTATCACTTTTTATATAAACATTATCACTTTTTTAACAAACCAAAATCTGAAAAAAAAATATGGGTTATCCTACCCAAATTTTTGAAATATGGATTAAAAGGATCCGTCTCACAGAAAAAGATCCGTGAGACGGTCTCACACAAGTTTTTGCCTTAAACTGGGCTAGTCTTGGGTGAGACCGTCTCACAGAATGAGATCCGTGAGACGGCCCTTATATATAAAAAGTGATAATGTTTGAACAAAAAGTGATAGTGTTTAAGTAAAAAGTGATAGTCACTTTTGTTAAAAATATTATCACTTTTTACATAAACATTGTCACTTTTTTAACAAACCAAAATCTGGAAAAAAAAATATGGGTTATCCTACCCAAAATTTTGAAATATGGGTTAAAAGGATCCGTCTCACAGAAAAAGATCCGTGAGACGGTCTCACACAAGTTTTTTCCAGAGTTTTTATAATATTCATTTCATGTATTTTGTACTTATGAACTTTGGGCACAGTTATTAAGAAATATGATAAAATAAATAAATATGTTAGAGGTGATGTGATTGAGAGAGAAAAATATAATGAAATGTGAGAGATAATAGTTTAAAAAAAAAATTGAATAGCTTTCATTGAGACAGACAAAAAAGAAAGTTGGATAGTTTTTATTAAAACGGACAAAAAAAAGTTGAAGTTGAGTAATTTTCACGGTGAACAAGTATCAATTTAAATGATTCAATGTAAATTCTAATTAAAATGAGTAAGAGGCGTGGAACATTTAAACTTATGAGCATATCACTAAAAATGAACGTGTGTTCCTTTTTTGTTTTAAATCAAGTAAACATAGTTTTTATATGTATTTTTTTTTTCTCTTATACTCGGGATATATTATTTTCCGTTTATATGTGATGCATGAATTTTGTTTTTAGAATTAAGCGTACGTAAAATCTTTTGTGCTCAAAATGTGAAAAACACATACGATGTTAAGTTATGCAAATTTATAATATATTATTTTTTCTCAAATTTTAAAATACTTTCTTATAAACCATTTCTTCCTCATAAAACAAGCAAGTGAATTAATAGACATGAATGAAAATTTGAAAAACTTCTCTATATATAGATTTTGGAATTGGAAAAGAAAAAAAAAATAACTCAACTCGATTTTTTCTCTAATATTTCACATCTAATATATTCAATTATCTATGTATATTTTAAAATCAAGTTTTTTTTTTTTTTTTTGAGAAGCAAAATCAAGTTATTAATTTGCTTGATTTGAGTCGTGTTTTTTTTAGAGATGTTAACATTAATTTTCACTTTTGTTGTTTGATTTACTATTAATTAATAAAATTAATTCCTCTCTTCTTAAAAGAGAAAAAGCGAATGAAGGAAGAAGGTGGACAAAAAAATTAGTTTGTGTAAAAATGACTCACATAAATTGTGAAATGGTCATACATTATTGACTTTATCCAAAATATTTAAAATTTAAGTTGAGGTCTAATTATTAGGTATTGAGCTGGAGTTGGAATGTTATAATCTTCTTGAGTACACATGGGTGTTTGCCACCCTATAATAATTTTTTAATAAGAGTATATTATAAAGGTAAAAGAAAATGAAAAAAATGACAGACAAAGTCTTAAAAGTTGTCCTAAAAGACAAATATATTTTACATTTTTTTATTGATAACTAGAATTAATTTTAAAATGATATTAACAAGTAGTTGTGAACCAAAAAAATATTAAATTCAAATTTGATATTTTTAAAAATATTTTCATTTTCTGAAAATTGACCAAAAAAACACTACCAACTTTTGAGTTTACTAAATTAGTCAATTTAAATCACCTTTTCATTTTATTTTAATTTAAACCACTTTTCATAAACGCCATCACTTTCGAATCCCCCATTTACAGTCGACTAACCTCTTTAAAATAATAATTTTTTCGATTTCGACTTGGGCACATTATATAAATTAATTAGATAATAATTTTCCTGAAGACTTCTATATAAATCTATATGCACACACTGAAGTTTTGTTAGTCTCCGTTTGGATGGAGGGATTTGGTCTATGGATTTTAAATTCACAATTTAAATCCACTCCACTTGTTTGGATTAAAAATTAAATGAATGAATTTCAAATTCTTAGCATATTTTTTTACTTAAAATGGGGAGGATTTTAAATCCTCACTAAAACCATGTCATTTGAAATCCATCTATTTTAAAATCCTCTCATTTGAAATACTTCCTCAAATCAAATCCACTCATCCAAACGCAACCTTAGATTTTCGATGTGTCATATATTATGTAAACTTTAATTTTTGAGATAAAAATATAAATTGTAAATTGTAGATCAAAACTCTTAGGATCCGTTTGGATGGAAGGATTTGATCTATGGATTTCAAATCCATCATTCAAATCTACTCTCCTTTGTTTGAATTAAAAATGAAATGAATGGATTTAAAATCCTAAGCATATTTTTTTAAGTTAAAATTGAGAGGATTTTAAATTCTCTCTAAAATCATGTCATTTAAAATTCATCTATTTTCAAAACCTTTCATTTGAAATACCTCTTCAAATCAAATTCCTCCATCCAAACACAACCTTATACTAAATTGATGTAAAAATTCGAAACGAGTCGTTGAGAGACTCCAATATCACAAATCAAGTTTATATCTTTGAAGTGAGGAATTCAGAGATCAATTAAAGTTGTAATCCACATTTTTTTAATAATATGTTTGCCTTCTTTTTTTCTCTTCTTTCATATTCTTATTAACATATGTCAAAACAAAATTGATTTACAAAATGACACGCCTAGTGTGACATTTTTTATTTTTTTTTCATTTCCACTTTTTAATGATCTATATTCGTAGAACTTTATGGGTACATGTCAAATTTACATTTGGGGCAAATCACCTTTTGATTTAACCCAAGTAATTTCTCCAACTTCCCCAAATTCAGTAGCGGCTTCACCCCTCTTTTTTTATCCAACATACCGATCATTCCCACCATATAGATCTATAAAAACATTTGGTTTAAAAAAAAAAAGATAAAAGTAGCCGCACCGCCGCAGCACCACATATTGTTCCACCGCACCGCCATCCGTTGCGCAACCACCTTATTTAATATTTTCAGCAGAACATCCAGCGGATTAGGGGTTCCTTTTAGGATTTTAGTTGGAATCAATGGGTTGATCCTCCCCGACGGCGCTACGGTGGCCGATTGGGCGAGTCATCCGTTGATCCCATTGTATTTTATTTTTTTTATAGTTTTTTTAATGGTTATAGGTTTATTTCTGATTGTTTTTTTCCTGTTTTCTTAGTTAGTTTTTTAGTTGTTTGTGTTTAGTTTGTTTTACTTTTTCTAGTCCTTCTGCTCCCTTTAGGAGGCCCCTTCCCTTTGTGGTTTTCTTCCCTTGTGGTTTTTTCTTTCCTTGTGGTGTTTGGTCGTGCTTGGCTTTTGTGGTGTTGGCCTTATTGGTGCTTGAAATGTTGGTGCTTGGTGACCCTTTGTCTACATATTTTATCTTTATTTATCTGATTTGTTGATACCTTAGTGTGGGATGTCTCTATTTGAGATCTGGAGATCTATGTTTATTTGGCAGACATAGATTTCACTCGTTTTTCCACTTCCGCACGACTGGAGGGAACAACGACACTGTTTGTATTCGTCTCGATTTAAAGATCTAGAAATTATAATTGTTTTATGGATCTTGTATCTTTTATGGAACTTGTAAACCTAAAAAAATAAAATCACCTTTTAAATTTAATATCAAGATTTCGAAATAAAGTTGTAATAGTTAAATACCTTTACAACAGGTCTCCATCTCACTTATTTGAGAATATTTTTGTCTTTGTTATTTAAGTCATTTATGTTATTATACATAAAAGTAATGTAAAAATAGAGTTTTCAGGATTGAAATGGAATAAGACACGAATTAGGCGACATCATCAACTACGTACTAATCCCTCCATTTTCTAATAAATGATGTTTTTATAAAATTTATTAAAATTAAGAAAAAATGTGTATTAATAAGTATACCCTTAAATAAATAATAAAGAAAGTCTCTAATCACATTAAATCTCTAATACATATTTTTCATAGTTAATAAAAATAAATTAAAAATTAGTAGATTTTCTAAAGTTAAAAGAAATGACATAATTGAAACAGACAATAATTTTTTTTTTTTTTTAAAACATGTATAAGAGAAAAAAAGACTAAATCATACCAAGAGATCAAAAAGTTATAATCCACACATTCTTAATGAAAATATGTTTCTCTTATTTATTTGTTCTCTCCTTTTTTATATATATATATATATATATATATATATATATATATATATATATATATACGGAGGTGTTAAGATTTTTTTGGTGTAGACTATGATCCTATCAACACCTCAAATTAATAAGATAACTAAAACAATTTAGTAAAATACATTTTTAAATCAAATTGAATTTCTGTCCCTAATTTGTTTTTTCACATCCTCCAAATGCTCTTGTAGCGTTCTCAAACTGCAATTTTTTAAAAAAAAAATTCTATGTTTTATGTTTTATATATAAACAACATAGTTCTTTTTTTGAGCAACACTTACGTGCAATCTAAACAAGAATTAAGAAGGTCATCCACAAAATTTGAAAACTTGACCCAACAATGAGAACTCCCGAACTAGAGAGAGTTTCTAGCAAAACAATGTGTCGTTGAATTGACATTACAAGAAATGTTTAAGACAACAGAGTGAGGGTTCTCTCTAAGGAAATATTTACCGTGGCGAATAATATCTCCAAATATATTGATGCCTACGTCCATATCTGATACGAGAAATATTTAAGACAACGTACAGAGTGAGAATTCTCTCCAAGAAAAGATTTACCGTGACGAATAGTATCTTCGAATAGAATACAATAGTAAGAGCAAGGCATAGTAAGTTATCCTCCGGCGCTTTGGCGATCAGAATTCCTCTTTCATGAAATCTCCATTCTTGGTTTTCTCTTCGCCTTGATTATCGTTCCTAATCATCGCGTGTTGCATCCAGCGTGGTATTGTATTTATTGTGGGTGGCTTATATTTCTTTGGTTTTGGGGGTTTGTTTGTGGAGCGTGACTCTCACTTGTCCAGCTATTGGGATTGTTTCTTTCAAGGCAATACGTGTCGTCTTGATATTAATTGCTCTTCTTTGCTGTCCATCTAGGTACTGGTGGTGATCTCTACGCGCCTTTCCCCCTCATTTTGCTATGCTTTGTTACAAAATTTGTCCCAAATCTACCCATAGGGAGTTGGGACAAGTCATTACCTTCGATTGCCTCCTTTTGCTTCCCTTTATATTCAATCATTTGCATGTCGTTTTCTTCTTACACCTTCTTCACTCCAGTCTTTTTGCATTCTCCCCTCATTTCTTCTCCAAAAAAATGGTTGATTTACTTACTGAGATGCTGAAAAAAAATTCACTTTCGACAAGGGAAACTACTAACACTGTAGTCAAGTGCAGTGCCCTTCAGAAATCTAAGGCGGCTATTGTCATGAAACTAGTGGCAAAAAAATCGGTGGGGGTATTGGAACTTCCGGAAGCTCTCAAAAGAATCTGGAAACTGACAGGTTCTTTAAGGATCTCCATTGTTGGGGAAGGAGTCTATTTGTTGGATTTTTCGGAGGAAACCGAAAAAGAAATGGTGATTCATAAGAAGCCTTGGAACTTTCGCCGATCTGTGATGGTGATGGGAAAGCTGTATGGATATGAGAGGCCTGCTGAGATTCAATTATGATATGTTCCCTTTTGGGTGCAAATCCATAGCCTACAAATCCATGCAATGACAAAAGTTGTGGGCCATGAAGTGGGGGCTGTTGTTGGAGGTGTTTTGTAGGTTGATACAGATGAGGATGACGTTGCATGGGGGCAATGTTTACGAATTCGAGTTGCCATTGATGTTCAACATCCTCTTTGCAGGTGTTTGTTGGTTACTGTGCAGGAGGAAAGTATGGCGGTAGCTTTTCGGTATGAGAGACTTTCCGATTTCTGTTTTCTATGTGGGATGCTAGATCATGTAGAGAAGGATTGTGTGGAGGCGATTGGTCGGACGGAGCAGTGTTGTGTTAAGAATCGTGAGTTCCCAGCGTGGCTGAAAGCGGATGCAAGGAATGGGATCCCAGAAAAGGACATGCAGATGCTTCAAAACTTACTGGAAAAAAAGAAGCCAACTGCGGAGCATAATAGGCCTATTGTGAATAATAGGCTTCCGGTGATGATGACTGAAGAGGAAGAAATAATTGGTGCTAAAACTCGCCCTAGGCACACGGTGGTTCATAGTTTCACGGATCTTATGCAGGTGTCCAAAAATCCTCTTTTGTATGGCCAGGAAGCAAACAACCCAAGGACCCATCATGTTGATCCACGCATGGGTTTGGAACTTAAGCCTTTGGCTTTCATTGTCCCAGATCCTCAGCTGGGTCAAGTGAATGGAAAAGATTTAAGAGCTGCATAGTTGATGAGTCGGGCCTTTGATCTCAATGAAGGGGCCATTAATAAAGCTAAGGGAAATGAGCTTGTTCAGATGGATGATATGGACTCGGTTCACAGTAATTTTATTCCTTGCAAAAAAAGGACTTTTGCTAAGAGTATGATTTGATGCGTAGTTTCTGGGAACCGGTGCGTGGATGGCATGAAGGTTTTGGAGGCCCTAGCAAGAAAGCTCAGAGCTTGGTGGAGCCTATGGATTACGAAGAGGAAGGTCACGGTCCGGGAATGGCGGAGGCTGAAGAAATTCAGTCCCGCCGTGGAGCATGAGTATTATCTACTGGAATGCACGAGGGGTTCGTGGCACTCGTGCGTTCAATCGCTTAGATAGGTTGGTTAAGCTTTATCGTCCTTCTTTGTTGTTTGTTTCAGAATCCAAGTTGACGGCTTGTCATGTTGATTTGCTTAGGTCTAAATTAGGTTTTACTTCTTGTTTTTGTGTGGATGCCAAGGGTACCTCTGGGGGACTTCTGTTGTTTTGGAATGAATGGCAGGTTTTAGTGTTGTCCTACTCTTCTGGCCATATTGATGTTTATGTTTTTTTTTACCCATTTTCGTGGCGTTTTACGGGTTTTTATGGTCACCCTACAACTGCTTTGAGAGAACATTCGTGGATGTTGTTAAAAAGATTACACGCATATAACTCCACAGCCCCTCTGCCTTGGTTAGTGGGTGGAGATTTTAATGATACTTTATTTCACTATGAAAAAAAGGGAGGGGACATAAAACCTTTGAAGCGGATGCAGTGTTTTCAGGATGCACTCTCACATAATGAACTTAAAACTTTACACACAAAAGGCTATAAATTTACTTGGTTTAACAAAAGGAAAGGGCAAGCTTTGATTAGGGAAACATTAAACAGATTTGTTGCTAATGAATCCTGGTGTTTGATGTTTCCTAATTTCTTGGCTAAGAATTTGGATTTTCTGGGCTCTGACCATATAAGCCTATTTGGATACACTGCAATATTGATGGTCAAAGTGGTTTCACCCCAAACAAATCGCAATTTAAATTTGAAAACCACTGGGCTAAAGAACCTGACTTTCATGACCTTGTATCAAAAGTATGGAAACAAAGAGATCGTAAGGCAAGTCTGGAGGAAATGCTCGTATCTTGTAGCAAATCCATTCAGTATTGGGCACAAGCAAAGGTGGTTCAATTGCAACCCGCATTAAAAAAAAACTCAATCTTTGCTTTCGAGAGCCCTTGATCAAGAATTTGGGACAATTGAGTCTCATGAAATCATACATTTAGAGATTGAACTGGAGAAGTTTAATACTTAGGAGGAGTGGTATTGGAAACAACGAGCTCGGATTGATTGGCTTCAGACTGGCGATCGAAATACTAAATTGTTTCACATAAGAGCCAATTCGAGAAAAAGAATCAATCGCATTTTTGGTATTCAATCGGCAGCAGGTAATTGGGTTTCTTCTGAGGGTGATATCCATCAAGAATTCTTGGCCTACTATCAACACCTTTTTATGTGCTCAGGGTCAAATAGCTCGGACATTGCACAAGCTATTGATTGTGTCCCAAGGGAAATCACGTCATAAATGAGTGCCTTTCTGGATGCTACTTTTACAGCCCAAGAAGTTCAAAAAGCAGTTAAGGAGATTAATCCATGGAAGGGTCCAGGTCCAGACGACTTTACGGCTTCGTTTTACCAATCTAATTCGGATATTATTGGAGAAGAAGTGACAGTAAAAATATTTAAAGTCCTTAACCAGGGAGATAGTGTGGAATCCTGGAACAATACTATCATCACTCTTATTCCAAAAATCAAGGATCCTCAACTGATTTCTCAATTCAGGCCGATTAACTTGTGCAATGTTTGTTATCGAATTTTGGCCAGAACAGTTACAAACAGACTCAAGAATTGTGATGAATGATATTATTGATCAATATCAGAGTGCCTTTGTCCCAAGGAAGCTAATTTCAGACAATATTTTGGTGGCTTATGAGTTATGAATGCATGCACTGTATTCGATCTTCTAAAAGCAAGGAAGGATTTGCAGCACTGAAACTCGACATGAGCAAGGCTTATGATCGAGTTGAATGAAACTTTCTTCAAGCAATGATGGGAAAATTGGGGTTTTCCAGTTATTGGGTGGAACTTATTCTCAGGTGTGTTACTTCATTATCTTACAAGCTCAAGATTAATGGTGTCACTTCTATATCTTTTAGACCATCAAGGGGTCTGAGACAAGGTGATCCTTTATCACCTTATCTTTTTGCAATTTGTGCCCAAAACCTTTTCTCTCTACTATCAAGTGCAGTAACCCGCAAGTATATTTCTGGAGTTAAAATAGCCCGTACAACACCTATTGTCTCTCACTTGTTTTTTTGCAGATGACAATCTCCTTTTTTTCAAGGCCTCGAGGAGAGAAAGCAACAGGATTTATGAATGTCTTAGCACGTATGAAAAGGCATCAGGGCAATTGATCAATTTTAAAAAATCGTCCATAACATTTAGCCCCTACACCAAGCATGATAATGTTGAGAAGGTTAGACAAAGATTGGGGGTTAGAACAGTGCAAGGGCATAATGTGTATCTGGGATTACTTGCACTATCTGCAAGATCTAAAAGACATCAATTTGGATATCTTCTTGATCGTGTGAGACAGAAAATAGGCACCTGGGACACCAAGTTTTTTTCAGAAGGCGGAAGAAAGGTTTTGATCAAAGTTGTCCTTCAAGCAATACCATCTTATGCTATGATGTGCTTCCGTATTCCAATCTCTATTTGTTCAGCAATTGAGAAGAGTATTGCCAACTTCTGGTGGGGTATGAATGAGAGCTGTAAAAAAATGCATTGGACCAAATGGACAGATTTGTGCAAGAGTAAAGATGAAGGAGGTATGGGATTCAGGAGAATGGTTAACTTTAACAAATCTCTTCTGGCTAAACAAGTGTGGCGTTTAATCAAACATCCAAATATGTTTGCTAGTACCATTCTCAAAGCCAGGTATTTCCGGAAGACTCATATCTTGAATGCTGAGATAGGCTCAAATCCTTCTTTTATTTGGAGGTCATTACTGTGGAGTAGAGATCTAATTGAGTTAGGAGCTAGATGGAAAATTGGAAATGGTAAAACGCTTGAAGTTTTTAAGCATAGATGGGTAACATGTTTAAATGATGGGATGATAGTCTCTAGGATTGCAAGTGGATCCAAAATTGACAGATTTATTGACACTAACTACACTTGGAATCTCGAGCTTGTTTCTCAGGCCTTTCTTCCATTTGAAATAGATGCAATTGTTAAAACCCCTTTGAGTGGAGCTGATCTTGAAGATACTCTATACTGGAATCAACAAGGGAGTAACAACTTCTCAGTAGCTTCAGCATACCATTTCATAAATGCAAGAACAGAGAATCTATCAATTATGAATGAACCTTGTTCCAGTGGTGGCGTGGATCATTCTGTCTTCAAACGTATTTGGAAATTAAAAATTCCCCCGAAGGTAAGAATTTTTAGTTGGAAGATGGTGAAAATTTTGATTGCCTCGGAGGAAAATTTGTATAACCATCATGTTCCAATTAATCCGTCTTGTTGCTGTTGTGGTTACTTCTTGTCGAGCACTTTTCATGTCATTTTCGCTTGCCCTTTCGCAAAGAAGGTTTGGAAGATGCATGGTTTTTGGGATTATATCTTGCAATTCCCGTCGAAAAATGTGTACGAGTTATTGCTTGACTGGGGACGACATAAGCCTGAGAAGCTTGAAGAAATGTTGATCATTGCGTGGGCCATTTGGAAGGAAAGGTGTAATTTTTTGCATTCACAAGACATCAAGAAGAAGGATCAATACTACTTCTCTATGGATTGGGCTCTTAGGTATCTCACAGATTTTCGACAAGAGAATGGGATGCAAGAAAAGAAGAAAATTAGCACCAAACAAATGAAGGAATTAAATGCCATTTTTCCAGCAGGTAACTTTCTCTTGACTGATGCTGCTTTTAATCCAGAAAAAAAATTTATTTGCACTGGGATTTGTGATATCTGATCAGCACCATAATGTGATTCTGGCTTGGTTTAAAAAAATCTTTAACCCCATTTTAGTGCTAGTTGCTGAGCTTATGGCAATAGAATATGGTCTCAAAAAATGCAGGGATTTTGGTCTAAGTATTTTGGGTGTCAGGTCGGACTCATCACAAGCCATTGATCTTATTAATAAAATGAGTCAGGCTGATCAGTTGGAAAATGGTACCGTTGATAAGATAAGACGCCATTTGAGAGAACTCTTAGTGTGGGATTGTCAGTTCATCTCAAGGAAATACAATGATCTAGCACATAATTTAGCAGAAATGACGTGCGTCTCTTCCATGTCTCAAGATTGACTTGAAAAAGATCTTCCTCAACATATCAAGGATTGCTATTTGCATTTTGATTGACTCTCAGTCCTTGTAATGAGATAGCCGAGTGCTCTAAAAAAAAAAGAATACAATAGTTATGTAACTTGAATAACTAGATTTAAATTTTACCAAGTCCCACCCTCAACATTGCATTTAGCAAAATAAGCTAAAAAATGAGTGACAACTGGTTGAAAAATAAAAAATTCAGTAAGGACTTAACAAAACCCTTCACAAATAAAAATTTAAGTTTTTAATAGTTAATATTAATGCATTTTTCTATGCAATTAAAATTCAATGTATTGAATATAAAAGTCCCATTTTAATTAAAAGATTAATAATTTATTTGTTAATTTTAGAAGAGATAATTTATTTGTTAATTAATACCTTCTTCAAGTAATAAAATTTCAACGCCTTCGACGGTATTAATTTAAAGATGTACTACAGTAATTCCACATCGGAAAAATTTATAAAATTGAGATCTAATTCGAACTCAATTCCTTTGGTTTGATATAAAATCTGAATTGCCAAGTTTTATATGCACGTAGTGCATGCATTGCATATGTGTTCGCCACGATTCAGTCAGTCAGGGGATGGGGAAAATCTTGGATGGAGAAATCCTGATGAACAGTAATTGTGTGTGTATGTTTTGGAATTTTGAGTAGAATGAGATGTAACTTTATGTCAAATCAAATTGTGTAAAAGTGGGTGATGTTGTATTATAATATTATATAATATAACTTTATGTCAAATCAATTGTGTAAGAATATATGATGTTGTATTATTATAATACTCCCTCCGTCCCAGGATTTTATGCACACTTTCCTTAACGGACGTCCCAACAATTTTTGCACACTCCAAAAAAAGGAAACAACTCACATAATTTTTACCAATAATACCCCTCATTTATTTTACATTTCCTTCCCTTTAGTCAAATATCTCCCACTTTAATCAATGAATTACCAATAACACCCCTCCTTTATTTTACTTTACACATCACTTTATTCAATTTTCTTAATTTCCGTGCCGGTCAAAATGTGCATAAAATTTTGGGACGGAGGGAGTAGTATAATATATATAAGGGTGGATGGAGTTGGATGGTGAAATCCGGATGTGAAATCTCAAACTACAACAGGATGGGGGACGTTATGTTCCCCATCCGGACGGGTGAATCCCAAATCAAACATCCCCTCAAAGTTAGTGTTACATTTTAGTTAAAACTAATGTTACATTTCATTGTAATCTATATATATATATTCACAAACTTTTGTTGTGACACATGTCACATTCTCACCCCTTCTACCTCAATCTCTCTCCTCCAAATTCTCTCATTTCAAAATTCCTTCATCCTCATTCATTTCATCTTTCTCCTTTAATCTTAACCGTTCATTTTGTTTAATCTTAACCATTAGATCTTAATTCAATTTCCTATATAATAGGATCTTATGTCATTCATTTTATACAATTCACTCATTCTCCTTAAACATTCATCAAGAGGGTTCCATCAGTTTAAATGGCCTATTTTTTTTCTTATGGTGTTTCTTCAGGAGGGTTCCATCAATTTCAATGGTGGAGGACAAGCTACAAACTAGATCTTAACAGATTGTAATCGACTAATTTTTTTTCTTATGGTGTTTCTCCAAAAGGGTTCCATCAATTTCAATGGTGGAGGACAAGCTACAAACTAGATCTTAACAGATTGCAATAGAAGGATTTACGAAATTTACGAAAGTGGAATATTTCTGGCTCCAGATCTTAACAGATTGCAATTGGAGGCTTTACGAAAGTGGAATATTTCTGATTGTGCATAGTTTTTTCTCAATGGATTGTTTTTACCTTCATGTTAGATGATTAATCATCTATTGTACCTTCAAGATGTATAGTTTTCATTTTCTCCTGTCAAAATAGAAAAAAATACGCTTATGATTTATGATAAAATAATTTAATCAATAACATTTATTAATGAAAAATGCTTTGAAAATAGATATAGATATTGACTGAATAAACAATCATCCCATATTTCATGCCACAATTATACAACAGTGATTACTCCCTTTAATTTAATTTGCATTTTTATTTTTGAATTTTAAAGTTCTATCAAATTTAACAAATTACTTTATGGACATTCACAACTTTATTTTTGTCCATTTAATTTTAATTTGACATTTTTTTACTACTATTTGATTTTTTTGTAGTAAATACAAATTGAGTACATAAATTCAAAAAAAAAAAAAAAAAGTATGTAGGACTATGTTTGATTTCATGTTTTTTTTATATAAAAATATATTGAGTTAATTTTTCAAACTTAATTCCACCTCTATAGGCACGTTTTTAATTAATTGTACTTACAGTTTATTTTACTATATAATAGTTGACTAAGTCTATATTTATGTAAATATGTTAATTATTTATTGATATTAAAGTAATAAAACTACATTTTAGAAGGAATAATATGAGTATTTCTACTTTATTAGATAAATAATCATTTAGTAGTGTGTGTAAAAAGTATTTTCTTTGTTTACGAAATGTAATTTTATTTGTATTATATTCCCCCGATAAAAATAAAATTATAATTGAATTGTGGATGAAGTTCTATTAAGAAATCGAATATAGTTGTATTAGCGAAGTATACAATTAATTTAGTCGATTTTATTGTTTCTAATGTAAGTAGAGTAAAGATTCAAAGAAACATTGATGCAGAAATTACTAATTAAACGTAAATGCATCCATAGATGCATGATATATGGTACACAATAACTACATAGGAGTATAATAATACATAATTTTATTAAATTTATATTTATGGGGGGAAATGATAGCACAATTTAATGGTACATTTGACTACCTACGGAGTATGTTTTTAGAATTATGTGTCATTTATTGCATTAATCGAGACGTTACTTAAATTGTGCTAATGAATTAAATTTTGAAATAAACTAATTTTAAGGAGAATTTATATATATATATAAGTCTCCATTTTTTAAGTTTTTTTTTTGTAAATTTGAAGGAAAGATTATTTATTTATTTGTTAATTACTTTAGGAAAAAATTGTTACTCTATAGAAATTGTATTACAACGATGAAATTATGTATTCACCGTAAATTTTAAATTATAGAGATTTTATATATAATATGTATGTAGTATATATATATATATTTGTATGTATAGTATAGGTCGATCAATATAATATTGTATACAGTATTTTATGAATTATTTATAATTTTTAAATATATAGAACAATAAATTAAAGTGTTTGATGGATGGTGATTCAAATATTAAACTAAAATAATTAGGAAATAATTTTATTTTATTTTCATTCCCCCTCAAGTTCAGTCATATTGCATATTAACTGTTATGTAGGAAATATATTTCAACTGCCAGTTGACTAATTCAAATATAATAAATTGATTTTTTGAAATCTATAATAAACTCTCTTTAAATTTGATAATCTAATACGGAGTATAACTATATATATATATATATATATATATAATATATATATATATTATATATATAATACGAATTGACATGTGCTTTTAAAGTAATTGAATTATTGATACATAATTTGTTCAATTAAATTCCATAATTCTTACAATTTTTTTTTTTACTTTATTTACTTCTTAAAATTCATAGATAGTTCAATTAAATTCCATAAGTCTTACAATTTTATTTAAACTTTATTTACTTCTTAAAATTCATTTTATACAAATTGAAGATTATATATTACCTCCCATAAAAAGTAAAACTCTTCCAATCATTATATAAAAAGATGCACATCATTATAAATAAAAAAATGCACCAAACTTTTAGTTGCAAACATATTTCAAAAATATTGTACTAAGTAATACAATTTTTTATCAATAATATTAATAGCCTTAAACAAGTAGAAATATAATTTTTTTAGATAAATTTTATAATTAAAATATTTATAAAATAATCACTTTTATATATAATTATTAAAAGTGTAAATTTGTTTTGACAACTTTTACAATAAATTCACTACTAAAATGATTTATTAAATTAATATATCACTGGGGTAGAGTAGGGTAGAAAATGGTAGGATGGGAGTGGAGGTGGAGGTGGAGGTGTTGGGGGGCCTGAGGTATAAGGTAGTTTCGTTCCTGCCGTCTCATATATAAGATTGCATTACATAAGACTTCCGCAAATGTTTTTATCACTAAGAGTGATCTTTGACCCAACTACGCTATATGGAACACCAACTCAATTATCTATACATCTAAAATATGATTCAAATGTGGAATAGTGTTGTATGTATAAGATATCACACTTCATGTATAACTTTTTCATATGTTTAAATTTTATCACTAAAAGTTATGTTTGACCCAAATATATCCTACAAACTCAAACATGATGTTCGATCTTCTACAACCCTTCAAACTAATTTCATTTACTTTTTAAAATTTTTAACCTTAATATAATTTCTTATTTCAATTCTCATACATAATGTAAATATATCATATCTCAAAATAATTTTTTTTAATGTCATAATTGTGGGCTTCTAAAATTGGTGGATTGTCAAATAATATTGATTGGTTGATCCCTTTAAAAAAAATAAATAATAATAATATTGGTCGGTTGATGATTTATTTAATATGGAGTATAAATTTTAGAATTCCAATTTATCATATCTTATTTATATTTGTATTATTTTATTAAATATATATACTACTTTATAATAAAGAATATTTTAATTTAATACATTTTTCTTAGGTTTACATATGACTGCTGAAAGTTTAAATAATTATACATTCCTTAAGATTGATGAATTACTTAAAAAAATCGAGATTAGTTTAAGTAGATTTTCATCAATGTCGATCTGTTTTAAACCCGTATCATATATTTCTAAAACGCAGTTCACTCATTTTTTAAGAGTTTAGTTATGATCGCACTGAGTGAAGGAGTACAATGTGTTGTCTTTAACCTTAACTTTCGAACAAAGTGATGTTCTACAAGAAATACTTGGAGTTGTTTGTTCCAGTGATGGTGGAGTCTTCTTTTTGTATGGATACGAGGTAACATTGACAAAAAAAAAAAAAAAAACTTTTATATGAAGAACTATTTATGCAGCCATTAGATCCCACATAAACAATGTTCTAAATGTTGCATCGAGTGATATAACTTCTCTTCTGTTGTTTGGAGGATGTACTGCACGTACATTCTAGGTTTTATATTCCGAAAAACATATTTGAATCATTCACTCGGAACATAATACCTGTACTAATTTTTTCTAAACTTTCAATATTTAGATGCACGTGAGAATTTGATTTTAGGTGCACGTGATCCTGGATCTTGGAGATAGTCGACAACATCCATTTATCTATGATAACTTTGGCACGAATAATCATTTTGAGGATAGAGGTATACTTGCTCCAACATATTAAAAAATTGAAAGTATTAACGGGACAACGTTGGCGATGATACTTGGTGATAAAATGAAATATTTAAGTTTAAACAGTGTTTGTCCATATGAGTTTAGACCTGGTGGTATGAGACATGTGTTTTCAATTGAGTCACTTTTCATCTCTCTTAAGTGTGCTGGTTTGTCAAATCATCGGTTGGTTCTCAAAATAGATGTCCTTATAATGCTTCTTAGAAACAATTATCTAAAGCCTGGTTTGTGCAATGGAACTAAACCGATTGTGACGAGACTTGAAAATCACATCATTGAAGCACAAATTTTTTCTGAAATGAATGTTGGTAGTAAAGCTGCCAAGAATGAATTTTTAGTGTTTCAGATGACACGACTCCTGTAAAGTTTCGAAGGAGGTTGCAATGATGATAAATAAAAGTTAAGGTGAGTCATTTTTCATGGCAGGTGTCTAACTTTTGAAACCTGTGTTCACACACAAACAATTATATGTTGCAGCCTCTAGAGTCAAGAGTAAGAGTGTTTAAATAAAAAAATATGTAAACGTACCTACAACAAATGTTGTAAGGGAGTTTTCCACAATATGTAATTTATTATATATATATATATATTTTTTTATAAATAAATTTAGAATTCTCTATTATATTATTATATACTATGTAGGATATCATTTATATTGTTACAACATTTTTTTAATAAAATAACGAAATTACAAATCTACACAAATTTTAAAATTTATTTTTTAATTAATAAATTAAATTTGAAATATATTATAAATTTAATTTAATCCCGCGTAAAACGCGGGTCTTACACTAGTTATTTATATAGACTAATATCATTAAATTATATTAACTTATAGTAGTACGTTTTAGTTAAATCTGTGTCACATTTAAGTTAAAATTAACATTTCATCTAAAAAAAAAAAAGTCCACACTATCCCACTATCCACTTACTATTATGTAACTTACTATTTTTACATAAATCAATATAAAATTTACTCTTACATAACACCTGTTATGTGTTAATGATCAATATCAATGATTAATTTCAACAATCATATTTAGTTTAGATAAAATATTAAAGTAAAAAGAAAGTAGACTATATTTTAAGATAAAAAAAGGGAAGAACAATGAACTACTCCCTCAATCCCATTTCTGTTTCAATATTTACACATAATTTAATACGAGAGTTGTTTATTAGTATTAAAATAGATAAAGTCGATAATATAAAAATCTTTTGAGTTATAAAATAGAGTAATAAAATACTGCGATTAATAAAATTGATTAATAAAGTAATGACACGATGGTGTAATTTTGAGATTTTTGAAGAGTGTAGTTTAAAGTAAAAAAGTGTTTTATTGTGAAATAAAAAGAATGATGAATCTAATTTAGAATGTCAATTTTTAGTAAATGATGATTGATGAATCTAAAATGAGACTGTGGGAGTATATATATATTTTGACAAATAGAATATACAACCTCCAGAGATAATGATTCTATTAAAAGAAAAAAGAGAAACAAAGCTACAGCCATAAATTGATAGTTTGAATTAGAGATCAGTGTACCATTAAAATCTTGTTAAAAAAAATTTGGTGGACTAGATACCCCGAATTTATTAACACTTACTCCCTCCCTCTCACATTAAATTCTCCTCAAATCACTAATACACCACAACAAAAAGTTACTTTATTATCTATAATATTAATAAACAACTTTTATATTAAATTTCGTGTCAAAATCAAAGAGGTAATCAAATCTGAGATGGAAGGAGTAAAAATTAGGAGTGGTTCGGTACGATATATCGAAAATAACGAACCATATCAAAAATTTTGATATTGAAAAAATCGATATCGATATATTGTACTATACTAAAATACCAGTATACTGATTTATATCGAAAATATTGAACCACAATTCATACTGATATACCAATTCAGATCGAAATTGAAGTATTGTTTCATACTGAAACTAATTATTTAAGATTTATTTTATTTAGTTTTTTAAAATTTAAATTATTTTAATATAAATAACAATATACTCACTCCGTCCCAGGATTTTATGCACACTTTCCTTAACGGGCGTCCCAACAATTTTTGCACACTCCAAAAAAGGAAACAACTCACATAATTTTTACCAATAATACCTCTCATTTATTTTACATTTCCTTCCCTCTAGTCAAATCTCTTCCACTTTAATCAATGAATTACCAATAGCACCTCTCCTTTATTTTACTTTACACCTCCGTACCAAAAAATCGATATACCAAATTTCAATATATCCCCACCCATATGAATACTCCACGCGTCGAGTCTGAGCCCCCCACCGTCCTTCGCAGCTACTCTCTCCAAAATAAAGTATTCCGCCGAATTTATTAAGACTTCCCATACCTTCCACCCATAATTCTCTCTTCACATCATAATTCATATATATATATATATATATACATGTATATCGAACTCCAGTTTCCCAACTCTCTTTTCTTCCTAACTCCCAATTCTCATATCTTCTAGTAATCAGTTGTTGACCCCATTTTTACCCATCTCTCTCTCTCTCTCACACACAGTGGTGTGTGTATAGCAGAAATATATGTATAAGAGAGAGAATTCCATGTCTCCGAGCAACTGCAATCATGTAAGCTTTTCCCTCTATCAATTCTTCATTTTACAATTTTACCTGCTCAATTTTCAATTCTTGTCTTGTTTTCCTTGTTGACTATCAATTTGGTGGGCCTTGATTCACGGTAGATTATACATAATCTTTAGTTAATTGTATTTTTTTTTAGTGCTTGAGTGTTTGATTAATGTTCTATTTAGTTAATTGCATCGAAAACATCTGAGATAAATCAACTTGACATTTCGGTTATTGAAGGATCTATCAAGAGAAATTGTATGTGTTCATTGATTTTCTGATTTACTTCCACATCACATTTTAATAGGGAAAAAGTGCTAGTGTGTCACCAGCAGAGAATGGATTTAGTGAATCTTTGTCTCTGCTGAGCTCTGAAACCTCTTTGGATGAACTTATTCAACAGCCCCTTCTCCAGGGAATTGATGATCATTTGATTGAGTTTTCCGAGGCTTTGAGAGGTGGCTCTTTTATTTATTCATCTTTAGAATTAAATGACTAAACGTGTTTCTAGAGGTTTGATCAAATGTGTTTCTTAGCTGTTGCAAAGGCGCTAAGGAGAGTAACCGAAGGTAAGGCCTCTGCTCAAGCTGAGGCTGCTGAATGGAAGCATAAATATGAATTGGCCAAGGCACATAATCTCAAATTGGAGAAAAAAGGTTATTTACCCTCTCTAGTACCTTTGTTTAATATCTAATTAATGGTCTTATCTAAATTGGGATTTGTACCAACAGCAAATACTAGCCTATTTTTTATTATGTGTTTTTGGTAATGAGAGCAGAGCTTTAATGTGTTGTAACCTCGTTGTATTAATTCAACCTACTTTTTGGTTTCGTTCTGAGTTGACCTTTATCTTGTTGTGTTTTGGAGACCCTATAACTTGAATTCCATTGATGTCTATCCTTTTATGCTCCATGATCCCGTTAAAGTAGAATGGTGGATAGGAGTTAATCAATGTGAATTTCAATATTTGTGTCATTTTGAATCTTATTAACTAATGATCAAGATCCATATTATATGGAAAATTTCCATGTGACCTATCTTTTTCACTTTGAATCTCATTTTGTTAAGGTATATTGTATTTGGATCAATGGTTTGACAATGTAGAAAATTAGAAATTGGTTTCCAAGACTAAAAGACCAAGATTTTTTAGTCTCTTATATTATTTTGATTATTCTGTTATAGTACTGGAACAGTTCATTTATTGTCTTATGTCGTTAAATCCTTTTAAATTAAAGTCATCAATATTGCTTGTGGGCTAAGTTGGGTTTTAGGTTTTGACTCTTATTTATATTGCATCGTCTTATGTCGTCAGATCATCCAAAGGGATCATCATGTTTATAGTTGGCTTAATTGCCCGGGCGGAATTCTTTCCTGAGATCTTATTTATATTTCCTGTGGGCAGGAACTGTTACTTGCTTGTGAGCTAAGTTAGGGTTTAGTTTATGAGTCTTATTTATATTGCATTGTTTTATGTCGTTAGATCATGAGTCGGCTTAATTGCTTAGGCAGGAATTCTTTCCTGAGATCATTCAATAATTGTTTATTTAAGTTGATTTTTGTGGTCAACCCTTGACTCCATTAGGCACTCTGTCGGATTCCACATTGTGTAATTTCAGGATGACATGTGAATTTGAGATGATAGGATAAAATTAAAGAGATACATCTAAATTAGAACTTTGTACCGTGGAAATACACAGGCACTAATCTATTTCTCTTCAATGATACTATTCAGGTTCTGTACACGTGGATCTATTGTCGGCACATTGTGTTGCCCTATTTCTCTATTCCTTTGTTCTTTCCTTTTGCACATGTTTAGCTTAGAATTTCATTGGTTTATTACTATTATCACTTGCATGTACCTGCTCATCTGTAGAGAATTTAGCATTTTATAGAAATAAGAGATTCAAACTTAAATTGCACTAGTCTTATACAAATAAATCAAGCTAATCTTTGTTAGGGTTTTTGAGGTTGCAAATGGTGCAGAACTTGTGTGGATCAGAAAAATCAAATGGGATCATTCAAGGGTTGTTTGCATTTGGTCGTATTTTAAGAAGTCATTTAAATAGTTTTTTTTTTTTTTTTTTTTGTGGGAAACGCAATGCTTGAAAATAAAATGCTTTTGGCCAAATTTATACAAGTGGAAAGTATTGCTAAATAATCACTTTTTAGCAAGTTTACAGAAATACCCCCTTAAAATTGTTATGACAAAATATATGATGGAAGAGTTGTAAAATAACCCTGCACTTATTCTTTTTTATAAAGCTAAGAATTAGTTTTAAGTGTTC
The DNA here is from genome assembly GCA_963675135.1 of Galeopsis tetrahit. Lineage (NCBI taxonomy): Eukaryota > Viridiplantae > Streptophyta > Magnoliopsida > Lamiales > Lamiaceae > Galeopsis > Galeopsis tetrahit. The sequence goes on from OY776122.1 coordinate 42,337,106, forward strand.
CATCTATTCACTTAAAAGAGTTTGAAAAAAAAAAGACTTTTGTTTAAGACATAAAAGTTGTTTTAAGCTAGTAAAAGTGCTTGCAAACACTCACTTATCAAAATTTTATCTCACTTCATTAGGTAGCTATGTATCTCCTCATGCTAATTAAATATATGCTCTGTGATATCAAATTTCATATCTGACTTATGATTTGTGCGTCCAACAAAGTGACAGATTATAATGAATTTATTATACTCCATATTGCTCAATTAGTTTTCTGTATGATGTTGCAAGACTTCTTTCTTTATTGGAAATATGGAACATTTCCAATTCCAGTAGCAATAGGATTTTTCTCTCCAAATAATAAATTCTAAATTTTGGCTTCGTATGCTCTTTTGACATTGTCTGCTTATTTCTGGGCAGTACTATCATTAGGAGATCAATACAGTGGGTTAAATACTAATGGAGTCGAAGGCCAGATTGTGAAGTCAAATGAAAATAGTGACCAATGCAAGTTATGCTGTGGAAAAAATGATATTTGTGCACGTGAGGTTCTTCAAGATGGTGAACCTGATTCTGGCTCCTATCCTACTTCGAATAGGATGATGAGGAAGGTTTGTTACTCCATCGTACATTAATGAGAATTTGCATTCCTGATTGTCAATATATTTGTAGAAAATAAGGTTGTGTTTGGATAGAGGGATCTGAGATTCCAAGGGATTTAAAATTCACTACTTTGAAATCCTCTGTTTTAATTTACTTTAGATTCTTAGAAAGATTTCAAATCCATTGATTGTTAAATATTATAATATTTTTTTCAGATTTCATCTCTTATTTCTTGATTATTTTTATAATATTTAGAGTTAAATTCACGTGTTTGTGAGAACGAGAGAAAGGAGGGCGAGCGAGATAGATGAAAATAACTCATGTCTTTTCTGTCTTTTTTTGGTGCAAATATTATCTTCTAGATGAATAACTAAATCAAAAAGCAATTTTCATTTACCACATATCGGGTTTCTTTGTCATTGCCAATAAGAAGTAATGTGTTGGATTGTGGAAATAGGCATCGTTTAAACTATCATGGTGCTGCAAGGGAGAAAAATCTGATCGCTACAAACATGACATTGTGTCTTTTGAGGAGGGTAATATAACAACTGCAGAGCGCAGCAGTAAACAGGTATAGCTATTTTAATCTCTCATTATATCGTTCTGCATTTTCTTTCATTTTTTGATTTTTTGTTTTATTTTTTTAATGTCAAATTTAAGTACCATAAGCAAACTTCTTTTCATAATTTTTGTCTCAGATTTCGTTGAAGTGGGAGTCACCTCCTCAGACTGTGCTTATATTGACCAAACCAAATTCTACACCTGTTAGAATTCTATGTTCTGAAATGGTCAGGTAGGAGTGTGATATATTTTTTTGTTCCCATGCCAAGTTGACTCATTTTTAGTTTTTATAACATAACTGAGATATTGTGTTCTATACAACTTAGTTTTATCTTCCTTCCATGATGTAATTGGCATTAATCTACTATTCTAAACATTTCTAAACTTTTGTTAGAAAAATAATCATCTGATGAAGGGAATCCATATTTAGAGAATTCTTTGATATTGCAGTATAATGGGACATGCCTTGTATTGTTTTCCACTTTTGTAACTGTAAGAATGTTAAGACTCTATATTGGACTTTAGTGTGAAAAACTAAGTTACTTTAGTTTCATTGCAGATGGTTGAAAGAGCAGAAAAAATTAAATATATTTGTGGAGCCACGAGTGAAGTCGGAGCTTTTGACGGAATCTTCATACTTTAACTCTGTAGAAACCTGGCAAAATGGTTAGCAATTTTCCTATTAACTTTCCTATTAAATTTCATAGTAAATTTATGCTTTTTTATTCCCTGTTTATCTCATGCTGATCCGTTAGCTCTCAATGTACAATCTATCAGAAGCCTTATTGCTTTATACAGTTTTTATCATGTTATTTGCTTCCTTTTTATGATTTAATATCTTACTTTTTTATTATCAAGAATTGCTTTTGGCAGATGCAATAATGTTCTCGATTTTTCTTGTCTGCGCAGCATTTTCTATGTTCTTTCACTTGTAGGGTGACCACTAAATTAGACAATTCTGTTTATATTTTGGAAAAGCCATTGAATTCGAACTCTATACATAATGCTTCCATGATAACTAGGTCATAGAGTAACTCAACAAGAGGGTATTATTGGTATTCGAAGTTAGTTTCAATATAAGCAGTACAAACATTACTTCTGTATACACTACTGAGGTAGTTACCAAAATTGTTTGACAGAAACGAATGGATAGATATAATTCATCAGTAATAAAATAATAGATACATGATGATATGAGCCAGTAATTTTTAGCCCGTCTATCTTGAAACAAATTCATGTACTGAATCTTTCTGATAATGAAAAATGAAGTAATAGCTGGTGATGATAGTTACCAAAATTGTTTGACAGAAACGAATGGATAGATATAATTCATCAGTAATAAAATAATAGATACATGATGATATGAGCCAGTAATTTTTAGCCCGTCTATCTTGAAACAAATTCATGTACTGAATCTTTCTGATAATGAAAAATGAAGTAATAGCTGGTGTATCTGAAAAATTGAGTAATGAGCCTTAAAGTACGGTGAGAAACTGTGCTCGATAAGTTCGGAAAGATGATGATCCAAAAACAGAAGCCAATTCAGAGAGTTAGTTATGATTTCTTATTTAAACATATTTTCTTATTTTTGTGAAACTTAAAAAAATAAACGAGGTAATATTTTCTGTCCTTTCTTTGTCACCACTTTATTTAGAAAAGATATACCGACAGTTCTTTTCCTCGATAATGATGCATGTAATTATCTTTCACAGACAGCGATGTGCTAACCCTGCATACAAAGGTTGATCTCATTGTGACTCTGGGTGGAGATGGAACAGTCCTTTGGGTATGTGTCCATTTAATCAACTCTAAATTCTCCTGTTTATTAACAATTATAAAACATTGCTTCATGTTTTTAATGCCATTGTAATACATATAATAACTAAAGTCCGAGCACTCGCTTCCTTTATTGCAAAAGAATCCAATTGGCCATCTTTTTTTTTTTAAGATACTACTTCGGATTGACAATAATTGTCTTTTTAGAGATTTACAATAAAGTTAAGGAACATAAAATTTAGACATTTTTACTCTCAATGAATTAAAGGAAGAGTAGTTTATGATATATGAAAGATATTAGGAAATTAATATACAAGAATTAATTCTCCACCTCTCTACAAGTTCGGACTTTTAGATGAGACATAATTCTTTCATGCAATAAGAGCCTTGGGGGAGTATTAGGAAATTCATATACAAGAATTAATTCTCCACCTCTCTACAAGTTCGGACTTTTAGATGAGATAGAAATGAGGGAAAAATAGTTAAAAGGACAAATAATTAGGAAAAAAATTTAGACTCTAAAAAAAAACACTTATTGTGAAACAGAGATAGTATTCATTACTAGAAATGCTGGTAGAAAATGAGCTACTCAGACCTACACACCATTTTTTGACAAGTTTCTATACAGACTACTACTGTTAAGAAAATTCAATGACTAATGTCTATAACATTGGAAAGACGTGGCTTCTGTTAAGTTTTCCAAGGAATTAATAAATAACATTTTTAGTTGTTATTTTGTTATCACATTACATTAATAGATATGAAGCCCATAAAATTCACACTGTAAAAATGGAATTTTGATTTTTATAAGAATCACATGTGCAGTTTTGGTTGTTACAAACATAGAATTTGTTCCATTTTGCAGGCTGCCTCTATGTTCAAAGGCCCAGTTCCTCCGATTGTGCCATTTTCTTTAGGTTCTCTTGGTTTCATGACCAAATTTTGTATCCTCATCTACAGTCCCTTATTCTGCTTGTCATTTACTTGCATGATATCATTCAATCAAATTTCTGATGTATGACAAAAAGTTATATCAACCTGGTTCACGAAAGTTTTATGATGAACTCGGTAATACTATTTTAGTATACAAAATGATACTGTTTAGCAAACGAAGTATCATGGTTTAGTTATTTTGGAAATAGTAGCACATAAAATCAAGTTTTCTAATAAAAACGTGATACTTTGAAAAAGATATTTCAGGTAAACCCAGTTCACAGGAGACCTCCTTATGTATATGCTCCTCTCTTTTTCTGTTTGGATCTTTAACACAACTAATCAGATAGTGAACATTATCGCGAGCACCTCACTTCGATCCTTCGTGGTCCATTAAGTATCACGTTGAGGCATCGATTGCAGTGTCATATCATCAGAGATGAAGCTAAAAGTGAATTTGAGAACGAAGGCCCGATGCTAGTCTTGAATGAGGTAACAATTGACCGAGGAATTTCGTCGTTCCTCACAAATCTGGAATGCTATTGTGACAGTTCGTTTGTAACCTGCGTGCAAGGAGACGGTCTGATTTTGTCAACAACATCTGGGAGCACAGCATATTCCCTCGCAGCTGGAGGATCGATGGTCCATCCACAGGTATGTTTTTGCACCTTCTGTTACTTTATCCATTATTTAGTTGTTAGTACCTATCTGAAAATAGTAATTGTTCAACATTTGCATTTTGTTTAAACTTTCTAATTGATGACCTCTACCATATAGTAATGACTTTCTCCGTCCGGATAATGGATAATCGCCAAATTAATTATTTCAATAAGGTATTAGAAATAACATAAATTACTGAACTGCTAAAATTACAGTTACAGTGTGGAGCATTTGCTATGATTGTTATTAACATTGCAAAATAAAATGCTCATTAAATGTTGTTCGATTTCCTTGATCAGGAGATCTCCCAATATTTTTCCTAATTGTTATTTCCTTGATTACAAAATACTAACCATTATTATAATCCTAAATTTCTGAATTTTGTTGACTTAACATATAACTTTCAGACATTCACTCTACAAATTAATGAATTTTAATTATCAATTGATTGAAATATCTTTCAATTAATAAAATTTCATGTGGTGGAGGATTGTGTATTTTAAGGGCCGTTAATGTATTAATTTTTGTGACGCCTTTCCGGGGGGAACAAAAAAATGGTAGGGCCCAACCAGGTTCGAACCGGTGACCTATTGATCTGCAGTCAAATGCTCTACCACAGAGCTATGAATCCATTTGTTGTTAGAATTTTGATACCTAAACACACTCAGAAAAATGAGACTAATGTTTATATAGGTGAGGGTAAAAAAAGTCATTGGCATAAAACAAAGACATTATGTTGAGTAGGTATTAGGAATCAAACCATACTAAGAGTCTAAGACCATGTATTAGTTTTTTGTAAGGGACTTTTGGAGGAAAAAAATAAAATATTGTAGAACCGGTTTCGATCGAACCATTAGTTTTTGTACAACCATTCTAAGACCATGTATAAGTTTTTTCAAGGCGCTTTTGGAGGAAAAAAAAAATTGCAGGGCCCAACCGGGTTCGAACCGGTGACCTCTTGATCTGCAGTCAAATGCTCTACCACTGAGCTATAGACCCATTCGTTGCTATGTTATGCTCAAAATTCTAATCTATGTATGAAATTCTTCTATTGCAAGAAGATTTTTTTTTTCTTTTTCGAAGCAATTGCAGGAAGAATTCTTAGGCAGGGTATTATCTATGGATATTAAAATCTTCACCAACTCCTTCTGGATCCACCCAACTATTGAAAAAAAATATCAAGTTTCCTGGACTATATCTGAAAATCAAGTTTATTTCTTCATATAGCTAGCTCCACAGTGGTTGTATTCTAACTTGGGGTATCACTAAACCATTGTAGTAAACAGTATTACCAAGTTCATAGAAGTTTTTGTCTTATATCTTATCTTACTCCACACAGTGGTTGTATTCTAATTTTTTGGTATTATACTGGTTCCATGGATTCTTTTTACTCCAATCTTAGCATACAAAGTTTCACATTTTAAATAATGCTTATTTTCATGTGTAATAATTCTTCTCAAAATCTCTGGAACGTGATACTATGTTAAACATTATTATACAGGTTCCAGGGATTCTTTTTACACCAATCTGTCCACACTCTCTGTCGTTTCGGCCTCTGATAATGCCGGAGCATGTAACACTGAGAATAGTGGTGCCGTTCAATAGCAGGGGCCACGCGTGGGTGTCGTTTGATGGAAAGGACAGGAAACAGTTGGCCCCTGGAGATGCACTTGTGTGCAGCATGGCCCCTTGGCCCGTTCCAACGGCTTGTCAAGTTGATTCAACGAGCGATTTTCTACATAGTATTCATGATGGTCTTCACTGGAATTTGAGAAAGATCCAGGGCGGCGATGGCCCCCGTGACCCTGCTGATGCATTAAAGATCTAATTAGCTGTAAGTTGCACAAAGAATAGGATATTAATAAAGGAAACTCGTACATGTTTAATCTCATTGTTTATGAAAACACTTCTATGAAGTTGGTTCACAGAAATTTCATGTTGAATTCTATGACATTGTTTAGTATACGAAGTCAGGGCCTCTCCTCCCTCGAGGCAGACGAGTCGTTCGAGTCGGGCTCGAACATAACGTCAATTTTTTTTTTGGCACCCACAATTTTATATATTTATATGTGCAAAAATTATTAAATGCTCAGCACATTGGCCTAGGAGAAAAGGTCGAGGAAATGGGACTTTCGGTGCCACCAACCATGGACATTCGTTTTTTTTGGTCCCATGACTTTCAAATGTAGTCCCAATAGTCTAAATTTTGTCAATTTTGGTCCCACCGTTAGTCAGCCGTGAGTCAACTGTTAGCGTTTTTGGTCCCGTTAATTTTTCTTTCTTTTTGGAACGGAAATTGACGCCTTCTGTTGAAATAATCTTCATTACGCCTTCTTCACTGACGATGGTGGATGGCCCTCGACGCCTTCTTCACCAACGACGGCGGATGGCCCTCGTCGCCTTCTTCACCAACGACGGCGGATGGCCCTCGCCACCTTCTTCACCGACGATGGCGGGTGGCCCTCGCTGAACCTTTAGGGCATGTTTGTTTTGGGATTTTGAGGATTTTGAAATCCGGATTTCAAAATCTAGTGGATTTTAAAATCCTAATGTTTTTTATGTTTTGTGTTTGTTTTGAGATTTATGTAGGGTATGATTTAACTTTATAGAATAGGATTATAGGTTTTATAGGTATTTATATAGGGTTTGTAGGTATTTATAGGGTTGACTTTTGTAGGGTTTATAGGGTGGGATTTTGAAATCCTGAATCAAAATCTCAAATTGTAACGGGGGTGGAGTTTCGAAATTCCAAATCTGGATTTTCCATCCCAAAAAAAACATGCCTTTAGTGTTCATCAGATTATTGGGGTAAAATAGTTATAAAGGGCTCAAATAATTACTGAATATTAGATCCAGTAAAATTCCAAGCAAAGCCCAACATGGAAATTTTGCAAAATCCAAGCCCGAAACAAGACAAGAAAACAGCAAACATGTTTAGTGAGGACTGAGGAATTAAAACAAACAGTTGGTGTGTAGAAGCCAAACTAATCAAACAGATCAGATCTTCTTGAGTTTACCTGCCACAGATTCATCCACCGATTACTGCAATTCAAAATAACACCCCGATTATTAGATACAATGAGAGAGAGAGAGAGAGAGACCTTGTTAAGGACCTAGAGAGAATATGTGTAAGTTCGTTTAAGGAGTTCGTCAGAGAGAGAGAGAGAGAGAGAGAGAGAGAGAGAGAGAGAGAGAGTATGTGTAAGTTCGTTTAAGGAGTTCGTCAATGGTGGAGGCTTCATTGGCATCGACTTCTCTGTAGTTGACGAAGTTTTCACATGTGTATTTGACGAAAAAGACCTCACCGCCTTCTTCACCAACGACGGCGGATGGCCCTCGCCACATTCAAGCTACTGCGAAAATGTCCGGCGAAGGAGAGAAGATGACGACTACGATTTGGGGTTTTTTGTTTTTTTAATTTGGGATTTTGGCCACAATCTTAGGGTTCTGAAACAATTTGGAATTTTTGTCAAGGGTGAACTTTGATTTGGGGTGAAAATTAACAATTGATGGCCACGTGATATGCACGTGCGTCTTTCCGTTAACATTTAACGGGGCTGGGACGATTTTGCAAATTTTGTACTCCGTACAATACTGTGACCAAAATTGATAAAATTTAGGCTATTGAGACTACATTTGAAAGTCATGGGGCCAAAAAAACGAGTGCCCGTGGTTGGTGGGACAAAAAATGTTATTTTCACGAAAATGTCTTATTTTGAATCCTCGGGGCCAAGGATTGAATTGACAGTGTTCTACATATATATATTTTTTACACCACCTGATTTGATAGATTCACCCCTAATCCGTATCATACACATCCGGATCCACTAAATTCACCAATACAAATCTTTTATGTGTCAAATGACAAAAAACATATTTCAATCTAAATACACAACCTGACTTGATAGATCCACCCCCACTCACTCCAAATACACCACCTGGTTTGATAGATTTACCACCACTAGTGTGAAAAAAAAAAACAGACCGGAAAAAAGATTGGAACCGGATCGGAATCGGACCGACCGGTTAGTTTTCGGTCTGATCTCTGGTCCATTGAATTTTAAAATTCCGGGGTTAAGACCGAAATTTACCAGTCCGGACCGGATCGGATCGGAATTTTTTTAATTTTTTTTATTTATATTCTTTATATTTTGGGGAGATCACTATTCACTCCCATGTTGACTAAAAAATAGCAACCCACTTCCACTCAAAATACACGCTGAATTGAACTCCCAATTTGTGAGGAAAAATACCATATTAACCCTGAAGTGATATTCAAATATAAAATTAAAAAAACCATTTACTTGCTTTTTACTTTTTGTCTTCCCAATAAATGGCTTGGCTTGATTTCCGTCACTTCCCCAAAAAAAATAATTTCACCTTCACCTTCTATACAATGATGTCCGGCGATTAAATTAGATGATCGACGATTAAATAAAATGAGCAATTTCTGGGCTTGATTTCTGATTTGAGTTGGCTTGGCTTGGATAGAAGATGAGAAGATGGCTTGGCTTGAAGATTTCAACCTCTGTCAACTCCATCCCCTTCCACCGAACGTCCCATGCTCGTCTCCGCGTCAAAGTAATACATTCTTACTGAAGATTATTTAAAAATTATTAAATTCATAAATTATTCTTGCTGAAGATTCAATTTAAATTCAGTTTTTCCAGATCCAAATCATACGAAAAAATGAAGATTCAGGGCGACAGGAGGATGAGAAGGGCATATACCCGTTGTTTGTGTTTCCGACGAGGGAGGATGAGCGGACGCTTGGAGAAGGGAAGAGTAGAGGCGGCGCCTGAAGAAGGGAGGAGGAGAAACTAGCTGCAGAGGGAGGCGAGGCGGCGGCGAGCGGAGACTTGGCGCCTGAAGAAGGGAGGAGGAGAAACTAGCCGCGGAGGGAGGCGAGGCGGCGGCCGAGAAAGGAGGGCGGCGGTGAGCGGATACTTGAAGAGAGAGGAGAGGAAGGTTGAAGAAATTGAAAAAGGAGGAAGAAAAGGCTGCCGAAAATTAGGATTTTACCATTAAATTAGAGGTTTATGAGAGGCTAACAATTTATTAGTATAATTTAGAGAAAATATCATTTTATATCATTGAATTTGCCTCTTTTAAAATTTGATACATTTAATACTATTAAAATTTAGCCACACTCCGTTATTATTTTCTATCTGCTAGTAAATACGTCTTGAGAGTGATTTCTAACATTATACTTGATATACTTTCATTGAGTAACAAGAAACTGAGATTTTGGGTTCCTTCTTGAGAGTGATTTCTAATACGTCAGTAACATGAAAAAATATGATTTTTCAGGACTTGCAGAGCATATGACTGATTTGTAAAGAGAAATTATTCAGTGATTCAGAGTAAAGTTTGACATTATAGACATATGACATATGTCGTTGTAGAATAAACATGTTAGGAATGAGCAACCATAGTCTTATGTACCTCCTTTTTACAGTGCACCTTCTTTTAAAGAAGCATAGACATATGTACAGGTTATGTACTCTGTTTTTATAATTATGGTTGTATTTACTGTGGTTGAAAATGATTCAAACTTGCTTTTTATTTTGTTTTTCAGACTTTTTTGAACAATATTTCAATTTTATGTGACCACCAACTAACATTTGTGGTGAATGAAGATTAATGGTAAAAAACTCTCTAAAATTATCAATTCATATTAAAAATATTTCATAAACTTATTTTTCTTCTTTCTTTAATATTTTAGATATTTTTCTGTTATCATTATTGCAGATTCTTAGTACATACTCAACATCACTATATTTGTGAATTTTGTATTGAAGATAAATTCAGTTAAAAAAAAAAATTGGGGTTGAGGGTTTAGAAATTAAAATAGGTAGATGGTGTAAAAAAAGAATAAGGCTCAAAATCTTGGATTTACTAACAGGAGCATCAAAATTGATAGAAAATAATAACAGACCAATTTTATTTTTATAGTGATTAAATGTGGTGACCAAATGTGAAAACTGTAAAGTTCAGTGACCAAAATTTTTTTTCCCAATAATTTAATCCAAATTTATTAGTATAATTTAATCCAAATTAATTTAAGGCGGGTTAAAGTTTAATACTTTATATAATATTTAAATTAATAAATTTCCATTATAAAAAGGATTTTTTTTAAAAAGACACTCTTTGTTCAAATATTCACCTTTTGTGTTCAGATATTCATCCTTGTGTTCTGTGTTCAAATCTTCACTATTTTAATTCCTAACTCAATTTCAATTTAAGTTTTAGTTTAGTACCTTACTTAATATTCAATTTTTAATTTAAATAATATTAACCTATATAATATTCAATTTTAATTGCAATTTAGGTTTTTGTAACTTATTTAATATTTAAACTCAAGTTTGTTTTAATATTTATGTTTTTGTAACTTATATACCATTTAAATTTAGTAACTTATGTAATATTACAATTCATTTTATATATTTAAATTTAATAAATAAATAGTTTAATTTTATTTTAGTACCTTGTGTAATATAAGAATGTTCAAATATTCGTCCTATTTAATATTCAAACTCAATTTATGTTTTAGTAACTTAGGTAATATTCAATTTTCAATTTAAGTTTTAGTAACTTATGTAATATTCAAACTCAATTTAGGTTTAAGGTTTATGTTTGTTATACCATTTAAGTTTAGTAACTTATATAATATTTAAATTTAATTTCAATTTAAGTTTTAATAACTTATGTAATATTCAAACTCAATTTAGTTTTAAGGTTTATGTCTAGTACCTTATATACAATTTAATTTATTAACGATGTAATATTTCAATTCAATTTAAGTTTAAGGATTATGTTTGATACCTTATATACCATATAAGTTTAGTAACTGATGTAATATTATTCAAATTTAATTTCAATTTAATTTTTAGTAACTTGTGCAATATTCAAAATCAATTTAAGTTTAAGGTTTATGAGTATCTTATATACTCCCTCAGTCTATCAAAAGTGTGCTCACTTATTTTTATACGAGTAAGTTTGTTGTGCACCATGCACTCGAGTCCAAAATAGCGAATATATATTGATAATGATAAAACAATTATAGAAATTAAGTTATAGCCTAATGGTAATCACAGTATTTGTTTTAATAAAATGTTATGAGTTCGAGTCCACACTCTTAACATTTTTTGAACTTATTTTTAATTTTGGTGTTGCATTTTTCACTTTAAACGATGTTGCACTTTTTTATTGTAGTGTCATACACTTTACAATAATAATTTTATTTACAATATAACTTTTTAGTAATATTGTGTTACATTTTTCAGTATACTTTTTAGTAATATTGTGTTACATTTTTTCAGTTGTGTGACTTACACTTTTTGATAAATGGTGTTGCACCTTTCTATTATTTAAATTTGAATATTATTTAAGTTACTAAACTTAAATGGTACCAAACATGAACTTTAAACCTAAATTGAGTTTGAATATTACATAAGTTACTAAAACTTAAATTGAAAATTGAATATTTCATAAATTACTAAAATATAAATTGAAATTGAGTTTGAATATTACATAAAACGAATATTTGAATATAAGGTACCAAACATAAGTCTTAAACCTAAAATTCAAAAAACGACTATCTTTGTTCAGATATTCACCCTCTGTGTTCAAATATTTATCTTAGGTTTAAGGTTTATATTTAGTACCTTGTATACTATTTAAGTTTAGTAATTTATGTTATATTCAAATTCAAATTCAATTATGTAATATTCAAACTCAATTAAAGTTTAAGTTTTACATTTGGTACCTTGAATAGCATATAAACTTAGTAACTTATGTAATATTATTCAAATCTAATTTAAGTTTTAGTAACTTATATAATATTCAAACTCAATTTGTCTTAGATTTAAGGTTTATATTTAGTACCTTGTATATTATTTAAGTTTAGTAACTTCTGTTATATTCAAATTCAATTATTTAATATTCAAACTCAATTAAGGTTTAAGTTTTATATTTGGTGTCTTGTATAGCATATAAGCTTAGTAACTTATGTAATATTATTCAAATTCAATTTAAGTTTTAATAACTTATATAATATTCAAACTCAATTTGTCTTGGGTTTAATGTTTATATTTAGTACCTTGTATATTATTTAAGTTTAGTAACTTCTCTTATATTCAAATTCAATTATTTAATATTCAAACTCAATTAAGGTTTAAGTTTTATATTTGGTGTCTTGTATAGCATATAAGCTTAGTAACTTATGTAATATTATTCAAATTCAATTTAAGTTTTAATAACTTATATAATATTCAAACTCAATTTGTCTTGGGTTTAATGTTTATATTTAGTACCTTGTATATTATTTAAGTTTAGTAACTTCTGTTATATTCAAATCCAATTATATAATATTCAAACTCAATTAAGGGTTAAGTTTTATATTTGGTACCTTGTATAGCATATAAGCTTAGTAACTTAGGTAATATTATTCAAATTCAATTTAAATTTTAGTAACTTATATAATATTTAAACTTAATTTAGGTTTAAGGTTTATGTTTAATATCTTATATACAATTTAAGTTTAGCAACTTATGTAATATTTCAATTTCAATTTTAATTTAAGCTTTGATAACTAATGGACATTCACTTTATATATGAAAAATTAATGAATGAATGAACAAATTTCAATTTTTCATTTAAGTTTAGTAACTTATGTTTTAAATTCAATTTCTATATGTAAATTTAATGAATGTATCAATCAATTTCAATTTCAATTTAAGTTTAGTAATGAATGAATGAATCAATTTCAATTTTTCATTTAAGTTTAGTAACTTATGTTTTAAATTCAATTTATATATGTAAATTTAATGAATGAATCAATTTCAAATCAAGGTTACCCTAAATCCTAAACCCTAAACCTAAATTGTGGTTGATATTGAAAGTGACTTACAATTTATCAAGAATTATTTTATTATTATTTAAATTGTTTTTTTTAAAATTGTTTTCATATTTATTAAATATTAAAAATTAAACGTTTCATTTACTTGTTTCTCACACATTTTATTTGAAATTTACTTTTATAAAATTATTTATAATATAAATATTTATTTTTATTAACTTTCGACGTAATACGGGTACTAGACGTAATACGCGGGTACTAATCTAGTGGATAACTGATAACAAGTTTTAACGTTACCTATTTCTATTTGTATACATCAAGATTCAAGACTCAAGAGGAAGGGGCAATCAGAGAAACGATAAGCATTAATTAGAAAATTTAACACATTTAGCTAATTCATATTAATGCTCCTCTGTCTCTCTCCTACACAATTTTCTCTCACTAGAATTTGTCATTCTTGTGTAACTCCACATACAGTACAACTCGCCTTCATTACTCAACAAAAATTAGTCGAACAAACAAGCTAGGGCCTCATCATCCTTCAATTTATATCCATTATTCCACACAACCTCCTCCAGCTTGACGGGTCGGGCTTCCGGGTCGTAAAATTTGGGATGGCCTGAAACCCATTTCGATTATTGTGCGTTTCTTCAAGTTTTTTTTTTCTTTTCCTCGACAGATTTCTGCTCCAATCGAATTATGGGTTCTAAGCTTGCTTTCGATGTCTATTTGATTGAGTTCTACACTTAATCATCTTCTTTTTGTTTGTTCTACCCTAAAATCTAACTTATGGATATTATTTCTATAACAATCTCTGCAAATTTCATATTCTAGGTTTCAATTGGGGGTTTTCGATTTCTTGAATCTTCTTGATACAACTCTGTTGGTCCTTGGTGGAGTATAACACAAGTGTATGGGGGGGGGGGGGGGAATGCACTTGTGTATGCAAATTCTTTTCTTTTTGATAAACTGGTCTTATCAGGCAAGTTGTCTCACAACTGGCCTGAGTGTGAACTTTGATAGATACTTGTCCTACTGATTACTATTAAATGATCAGTTGGCTAAATATCTAAAAGAGTTGCTAAGTGCGGAATGTGGTTGGCCTTTACTCAAAGAAATACTCCAAGTTGATTTCTGAAAAATACAAGTTATTAGGGACTTTGTCCAAAACAGATTTTCTTACTTACTAAGTTATGAATCTTTGAAATATGATTGAATGGAGTGAAGTTAAGAATGCAGTAAGTAAATGAGACACAAATTTATAGTGGTTCAGAGACTCAAGCTCCTACATCCACTTTCCCTGATTGAACAGGATAATTCCTTCTCAATGGAATTAGCTTGTTTTATAGTGCCAAGGTGCACTGATCAACAACACTCTCTTAGTGTTTTGATCCCTAGGATAACTTGAGTCCTAGTGCTCAATCTCTCTGAGTTAAGACTGTGTTACTAACAGTCCTTAACTTCTCACTTCTACAACAAACACTCTCTTCACTAAATGAGATAAGGTTTGAGGTTTGGTTCCAACTAATAGAGATATCCTTTACAGTAAGAACAGTGTAAAGGCTTAGGATATCTCAATGCTAAGCTAGGATGTTTACAAAGATTGGCTTAGCTGACTTGAAGTGATTCAGGAAACTTGGAATTCTAGTGAACAGCTTGGTTTCCTTTTGAAAGCTTGATGATAGTTTGATAGCTTGTAGTTGGATTCTGAAATCCTTTGATCACTTCTGTATTTATAGGCAATTTGAACAACTAACCGTTGGAGGGATTAGCAATTCAAATATGTCTATTTGCAGCACCATTAAAACGGCTATGAAGCTTGACATCCTTTTATCCACTGTGTAAAAGAGGTCTTCAATGGTTGCTTGAATGAATGTGTTGACTTCTGACAAAGGCGGCTGGGAAGACTTGTGTCAGTTTCCAATTTTGCACAATGTCCTAGGTTGATTTGTGGCAAACTTTACACACAACCAACGGTCAGATGGGACAAGCTCCCTGAACATTCCTGCTGTAGTTTAGAATGTTCCAACACTCATTCAATGCCTCACTCTTTAATGCTCTAAGTCTTTAATGCTTGGTTCAGGCATGATTGGCAATAAATGCTTCATTGAATATGTCTTCTGTAAGCTTTTGACACTTAATCCACTTGATTATTTGTACTTCAACTGTCTTGATCATTTGCATTTATGAGCACAGCTTCAGTATTCTTGAACTCTTCAGCCAGGTTGTCCATTTGATCAGTTTGTCTTGAAAAGATCAGCAACTTTGTCCTATAGATCTATCAAGCTGCCTAACATTTCAGCTTTGGACAACTATCCTGATTACTAATATCTCATAACATTTCTGAGATTTTAACTTAAGCATACTACACATTAAGTGTTCTGGGACAACTTGCCTGAACAATGACTTGAGCATATCTCAACTAACTTGTACATCATCAATCAGGGGTTTTGGTATCTTAGATCAAAATCATTTTATTCCCAACAATTTCCCCCTTTTTGATGATGCCAAAACCTATTACAAAGGGACCTTGACTTAAACTAAATATTACCTTCAGGGAGAGTGAACTGGTCAACTTGCCTGAAAGAAACTGTTAGCACAATAAATCAAGTAATATATGTCAGGATAGGTTAGTTGAGATAATGAGTTGTTATCTCTTTGATAGAAACACTGTGATCCTTTTATAGATGTGATAAACCATTACAGGGCTGAAAATCAAAAGGATTCACTAGTCTAGAATAGCAAGAAAAAGGATAACAACAGAATTCATAACAGCAAATTAGGGAAAGGAATGAACTTATCCTTCATAGAGTTCCATCATCTTGAGGAGCAATGCCATACTGAGCCCAGACCCTCTTCTTCAGCTCCCAAACATCCTTGTTGGAGCCTCTAGGGCCTATCTTCATCTTCTCCATCTTCATGATGTTGATGAACTCCTCCAGAATCTTCCCTTCATCAATCAAGTTCCCATTGAACTTAGGAGGCATGTACAAAATTGGACCAGGGGCCTTGAACTCCACTCTAGCAATATCAGCTGCTGCAAACAGCTTTTGGTAGAGGTCCCTATGATTCTCAAACATGAACTGGACAAAGACTTCATCTACATCTTCTCCAAGCCACTTCCCTATGACATAGAAGTCATATACAAAGCTTCTCTTGGCCTCCTCCCATGCATCATTCAGTGAGATTGGAACCCACTTATCATGGTGAGGGTATTGAGTGTCCCATCTTTGTAGCATTTTGGGTTTGAGTTTTCTGTATGAGGCTCTCCTTCTTGGGACTTTGAAACTTGCCCTTCTTTCATCCCTTGCCTTGTTGGCCTCAACCAATTGCTCCATCCTCTCTTTAGCTCTCTGAAGAGCTAGCTTCTCTTGGGTTTCTGGATCTTTTCCAAAACCTTCTTCAAACAATTTGGAGGGATCATCAGCAAGTTTGGGCACACCAACTTCAGGCATTCTGTTCTGTCCTTCCTCTTCCACTTCTTCTTCTTCAATAACAGACATTTGAGCTGCTTTCTTCATTTTCTTGGATTTCCTTGCTGGAATAGATTCTTCAGATTGAAATTCTGAAGGCAAAGTCAGGCTGCTTGGGAATTCATTGAAGGTTTCCAGTTCCTTCCTCTTTCTTTCAGATGACCTTGTCACCTTCCCCCTTACTTCAGCAATCTTTTCTTTAGGTTCAAGTCCTGTAGACTCACCACCTGGCCTTTGAATCTTTCTTGCCTGACTTTCCATAGCTGACATCATGGATTCCTTGACAGCTATTTGAATCTGCTCTTCCTCAGTTAAATCTTCAACATTCATTGGGCCTTTGCCTTTCCCAATGTCTTCTACTGCTTCCTCCTCAACTTCAGGGGCCTTCTCATTTCCCTTGGATTCTCCAATTACCAAGGTCCCCTTTGCCCTTGCTCTCTGTCTTTCCCCCTTTTTGGCATTATCAAAACATTGGGGCTTCAAGTCACTCATGGTGACAGAGAGATGTGAGTGGGAATGAGTAAGGGACTTCAATTCCTGCAGTAGGTAAACATTCTCATCATGAATGTTTTGCATCTTATCATCTGCCATGCTCAAAAAGGTGTGAACAGGCTTCATCTTTTGGGAAACTATGGCATCCAATGTGGCTTTTAGTGATTGATCAAGTTTGGCCTGAAGTTGTTCAGTGAGATTGGCCACAACTTGATCAGAGACTTTGGCCATGAGTTCAACAGTGAACTTCTCAGCAGCTTCCTTCACCATTGCAGCTTTCAACTCTTCTGCCTTCTTTCTCTGTGCTGCTGTTCTCTGCCTTAAAGCATCCTTGATTGTCTTTCTCAATGCCTTTACATTGTGCTTGTACAAAGTTTTGAGACCCTGCTGCTCTTTCTTCACAGATCTAGTGAATATACCCATATCATCTTTGGCTTTTGTCACTTCAGTTGAAACTGTTTGCAGTCCAGTTTCAACTCCACAAAGTCTTGCATCAATAGTAGGTAAGATCACTTCTTCAGACCCTGTGAGCCTCATCTCCACAGAGGCTAGAGTCTTCCCTTGGCCATCTAGGGTATCAGCAGTGGTTGCATGAGCCTTCTCAACTTCCCTGACCAGTGTGTCCAACTTCCCTGACTGCTCTTCAATGATGGATGCAGTCTGAGTAGCCATCTGAAAGTGAGCCTCAGAGGTGTTGGCTTGTTCAAAGTAGATCTGGTTCAGTGTGGACACATTTGCTGATACTGCTTGAAGATCAGTGTCAGCTTCAACTGGTATATCTGTCAGGGAGGCATCTACAAAAATCTGTTCAAGAGTAACAGCAACTGAATCTGCAAAACTAACAGTGTTAGTAAAAACTCCCTCAACACCCTCTATTTCTTTTTCTCCCATAAGGTCTGATACATCAGCACCTTCTCTCTCATTTTCAACTTTATTCTTTTCTTCTTCATTTTCAAAAGATAGACTCACATGCACTGGAGAATCAGGCCTCCTTTCACCAAGGGATTCATCAAGTTCAGATTTGACTTGAAGAATAGTCTGACTCTCATATTGGGCTGCACCCAATATTTCTACTTCCTCACCCTCTATTTGTGGTGCACTCAAGGAACCAGTGATCACACATTCCTCACCATCACCTCCCTCTGATTTTTCAGCACTCACAGCCTTTTCAACTCCTTCAATGTTTAAACCTGACACCTCTATATCCTCAACAGGATCCACAGAGGGCAGTTGTTGGGAGATCACAGTGCTTGGGCATCCCAAGTCCACTGAGTCATCCTGAATGACTAAAGGCTGGTCAATGTCCAACTTGCCTGACATTGATGAGGCTTTAGTCAAACCAGCTTCTCCTATGGAAGTCTCAGCATTGTCAAGCTGTGCCTCAGGTTCAAAGGAACCATCCTTGGCCAATGCATCTTGGACTGAGTCACCATCTTTGGTCAACTCCTCTGAATGATCAGAGTCCTGTACAGAATGAAAAGTCAAGTAATGTACCTGAGCTGAGTTGATACCAGGGGGATTGGGATTGGTGTGATCATCATCATCATCATCATCATCAGATGGACTGTCAGGATGCTTGATTCCTTGTGCTATCCTCTCTCTTTCAGCAAGCACTTTTTCATGGACAATGGTGCAAAATAGGGCCTCAGTGGTTAAAACACTGGTCTTCTTTACATTTGCAAAATGTAACAGCCTATTTTCCTCAACCTGCCACCAATTGGCACCCTTATCCTGAATAGCCTGAGCTATTTCCACAATGGTTCTATCTTTGATCTCAACAAGAGCTCTGAGATCATAGAACTGTTGTTGCAGCCTGGGATAATCCTGCAAACCTGGATATAATTCATCCACATTGGCTCTTGCAATCTGTCTCAACATCCCCTCATAAGTATAGTCTTCTCCACTATCATCTCCAGAAGAGTTGGATTCAGGAGGGTTGGAATGGGATTCAAGTAAGCTTGGCTGGGATTCAGGTAGGTTGGATTCAGAAGGGTTGGGGTCAGGAGAGGTCAAAACAAGTTGGGATTCAGGTGCTTTGGAGAGCATTGTGCCTGAAGAGGTAATTGGAATGGCTGGAATGGGTGGGAGAACAACTTGATCACCTTCTTGAAGAGCAGTTTCAAGAAGTTTGGTATATGAGAGAAGTCTTGGATCAAGTGGGGAAAATGGTCTATCTTCAAGATTGACCAAATCAGCCAGTACATCAATGCCTGATCTATCAGGTGCACCTTCAGGGGAGTACACCTTTTTGGCAATGATTGGTGCATCTTCAGGAGTCTTGCACTCCTCTTCTTCTTGCCTTGGAGATATTCTTTGAGATTGAATATCAGGAGAGTTGGCTTCAGGGCTGTTGGGTTTGGACTTGGATTTAGACTTGCTGGCCTGTCTAATCTCCTTGAAAAACTCTTTCTTTTGCTTTTCTTCCTCCATCAACCTTTGCTTCTCAGAGGTCTTGATGATCCTTCTTTTTCTTTCATACCTTGTTGGCTGGTCAAGGTCTCTGAATTCAGTTATACTTTCAGGCTGTAGGGGGACAATTTCTCTGAATACTTCACCCTCTTCAGGAGGGTTGACTCCTTCCTCAGCAACCTTCTCTATTTCCTCAGAAGTGGCTCCTCCACTTCTTGACTGACTTTCTGGTGAAGATTCATGCAAAATCTTCTTCATCTTCTTCATCTTTGGTTGAACTTTTGGTGGCTGGGCTTTCCTCTTTCTTGGAGAGGCTCTGGTTGCTGGAACAACTGTGATGGCTTTCTTAGAGGCTGCATCCTGCTTCCTTTTCTCTGTCTTAGAAGACAGCTTCCTAAACATCACCTTTTGAGCTGGAAAAGGCTTTGGCTTAGCTTGGAGGTGGGTGTAATGTGCAAATCTTTCCAAGAGTAGGCTTGCTCTTGTGCAGAACTGGAGTTTTCCTTCAACCACCACCTTGTGGTGTTTCACCTCTTTAAACTTGAATTTTTCATTCATCATTTTGTCAAGAATGAATTTCTTCCAGTTGAACTTGACTCTTTTCTC
Organism: Galeopsis tetrahit; assembly: GCA_963675135.1. Lineage (NCBI taxonomy): Eukaryota > Viridiplantae > Streptophyta > Magnoliopsida > Lamiales > Lamiaceae > Galeopsis > Galeopsis tetrahit. The sequence continues at coordinate 42,357,464 of OY776122.1, forward strand.
AGCAGAGTCAATCACAGCAGCCATCACTCTCAATTTAGGCATACTGATTTGTTCAACACTCCCTGAGTGGCTCAACAGGCTCTTTACAACACAATCAAACAAATGCCTAAACACTGGCTTTAAAGTGTTTTTGTTTTGAGCACTCACAAGTTTCTGTGGTTCAATCATCCAGGAGAAATAGAATTCCTGATCTTCCTCTTCCTTGTATACTTCTGGATTTATCCCTTCAGAAGGTAGCCCAAAGCTTGCTTCTAAATCCTCTGCAGTGAAGATGACTGTGTGTTGGCTTTCTTCTTCTTCATCTTCTTCTGCATATGTGAGCTTTGTGCACACATCCCCCTTCTTGCCCTTCCACCTGAGATAGGCAAAGAATTCTGCCATAAATGGATTCAGGCAGGAATCAGGCTTGGTGCCTAGAAATTTTTCTAGCCCTGCCTCCCTTAGCCATTGGAGGACTTGTTGAACATCTGAATCTGGGCTATCAAAGGCTACCAGCTTTTCAAACCAAAGGGAATTTGGGTTGCTAAGATAAGAGAAATCAATGTCCAGAGAGGAATCATTGAAATCTACGAGTTCTTCTCTCTTGAGTTTTGGAGCCATGGATAGATTTTGAGAGTAAGAGAGTTTTGAAGAAAAGTTGCAGGTATAGAGGTTTTGAGACTTCAAGGAATTTTGGAAATATGAGTGCGTAAGGATGGTAGTGAAAATTTAGGAGTTTATATATGGAAGAGATTTATTAACCGTTGGTTAATGGAATGTAACAGTGGGTAATTGGAAAAACCGTTTGAATATGGTGGGGTAGTGGACTCTCAATGGTTCGATGGAGTTTTGAATGTAATTTAATGGTTTGGATGAAGGCTCAAGAATTCATGCAATCTTATTAAGATTTCTGCATTAAATGCTGATTTGCCTTTTGGGGGTTAAAAATCTTTATAGCACACTCCATCCTAAAATGGCCTACTCTTAGACCAAGAAACCTCTTAAATGTCTAATCAATGCTAATAATAGCAATAATTATCTAATTAACTAGGACAAGCATCCTGAGATGGGCTTTGGTTTCTGTGTGGACCAAATTGCCTGAATGCTTTGCCTGAGTGGATCCCAAGGTTGCTGACTGGGTCCCACTTGGACAAATTCCCTGACCAACATTGCTGAGAACTACAGGGACAACCTTGCTGAGTTTCCCTCTTTGGCTGACAGCTTCAGTGAGGTTGGTCAACTTTGCTGAAGTTCAGTTGTGATGAACTTCCCCCTTCATATGAGCTTTACTTTCCTCATTTGTCCATCTTGCCTGGATCAAGTAATCCTAATTCAGCTGACAACTCCAAGAACCTTGCTTCAGCTAGAGGCTTGGTCAAAATATCAGCTTTTTGCTTATCAGTGTGGATTTTGACAAGCTTGATATCTTTCTTCTCCACATGATCCCTTATGAAATGATGCTTGATGTCCACATGCTTGCATCTGGTGTGGAGCACTGGATTCTGTGAGATGGCAATTGCACTATTGTTGTCACAGAATATTGGCACTTCATTTGTGATTACTTTGTAATCTCTCAATTGTTGCCTGAGCCAAAGTATCTGAGCACAGCAACTTCCAGCAGCTACATACTCAGCTTCAGTTGTTGAAGTTGCAACTGTATTTTGCTTCTTGGAGAACCATGAGATAAGCTTGCTGCCCAAGAATTGACAAGTTCCTGAGGTGGATTTTCTGTCAATTCTACATCCTCCATAGTCTGCATCTGAATATCTAGTAATCTCAATGTTATCATCAGCTGGATACCATAATCCAAGATTCTCAGATCCCTTGAGATATCTTAGAATCCTCTTGGCAGCATCAAGATGGCTCTTCTTTGGATTGGCTTGAAATCTTGCACACACTCCAACTGCAAATGTGATATCAGGCCTGCTTGCAGTGAGATATAGCAGTGATCCTATGATTCCTCTGTAGTTAGTGGAGTTTGTTGACTCTCCACCTTCATCAGGATCCATCTTCCAGTTAGTATTCATAGGAATTCTGACTGGTTTGCTTGTAGCACATCCAAATTTCTTGATCATGTCCCTTGTATACTTGGCCTGATTGATGAATATTCCCTTCTTTGATTGAGTGACTTGAAGTCCTAAGAAGAAATTCATCAATCCCATCATGGACATCTCAAATTTGCTTTGCATGAGTTTAGAGAACTTCTCACATAACTTTTCATTTGGAGATCCAAATATAATGTCATCCACATAGATTTGGACTAACAAAATATCATCTCCTTCACAGATTCTGAACAAGGTTCTGTCAACAGTGCCTTTGACAAAACCATGATCTAGAAGAAACTGTGATAAGGTGTCATACCAAGCTCTTGGAGCTTGCTTTAAGCCATAGAGGGCTTTCTTTAATCTGTACACCTTGTCTCCTTCTTCAAAGCCTGGGGGCTGTTCCACATATACTTCTTCTTTGAGCACCCCATTGAGAAATGCACTCTTCACATCCATTTGATACACCTTGAATCTCATGTGAGCTGCATATGCTAGGAAGAGTCTGATTGCCTCAAGTCTGGCCACTGGAGCAAAGGTCTCATCATAATCAATCCCTTCAGATTGACAATATCCTTTGGCCACCAGTCTTGCTTTGTTTCTTACAATGATGTCATTTTCATTTTTCTTGTTTTAGAACACCCATTTAGTTCCAATGACATCTTGATGAGTTGGCCTGTCTACCAGCTCCCAAACTTCATTTCTGGTAAACTGATTCAGCTCTTCTTGCATGGCTATGATCCAGTTGGTGTCTTGTAGTGCTTCCTCAATGTCTTTAGGTTCCTGTTCTGAAAGAAAACAACAAAACAGAGCACTTTCTCCATGAAATCTTCTAGTTTTGATCCCTTCACTTGGATTACCAAGTATCAGGCTAGATGGGTGGTCATGCAACCAAGTCCTTCTAGTCCTGATCCTTTCAGGAGGATTGTCCTCATCTGAAGTTGGATCACTAGATTCATTAAATTCAGGAAAGTTAATTGAAGGATCAAGTTCAGGATCATATTCAGGGGTGTTGTCCTCATTGTCAGATAAGTTGACATTTTCATTGGTTCCCCCTTGAATAGTGGATCCATTAACTACCTCAGCATTGCCTGCTTCTTCATTGGTAGTTGTTACCTGGTTTTGAACTGGGATGGGATCAGTCAGTTCAATTTCTCCTTCAGGATGGTTGTCTACTGGTTGATTGCTATCAGGTAGGTTGTCCAGTTTTTGATTTTCATGAAGTTCAGGCTGGGCAACATCCACAAACACTGTTTCCTTGCTTTGAAGCCTTAATCTGGTTGTTCTTTGTGTCATCTCATCAATATTCAGGTTTCTATCCCTGAACTCATTAATAGATTCATCAAACACAACATGAGGTGTTTCTTCCACAATAAGAGTTTTGCAATTGTAGACTCTGTAAGCCTTGCTGATTTGTGAATATCCAACAAATATTCCTTCATCAACTTTGCTATCAAAGGCTTTCAATTGTTCTTTCCCATTATTATGGATGAAACACTTACAACCAAATATGTGAAAATAAGCAACAGTGGGCAATCTACCTTTCCATATTTGATATGGAGTCTTACCTTGTCCTTTGGTGATTAAGGACCTGTTTTGAGTGTGACATGCAGTGCTAATGGCTTCAGCCCAGAACCTTTTAGGTAGTTTGGATTCAGCAATCAAGGTTCTAGCTGCCTCCTTCAAGGTCCTGTTCCTTCTTTCAGCAACCCCATTTTGTTGAGGTGTTCTTGCTGCTGAAGTTTCATGTGTGATGCCATTCTTGCTACAGTACTCATTGATGTATGAGTTTATGAACTCAGTGCCTTTGTCAGATCTGATCTTGACAATACTTAGGCCCTTTTCATTGCTCAATCTCATTATCAATTCAGGTAGTTTGACTTGGGTCTCCTTTTTGTTCAGCAAGAATACTACCCAAGTGTACCTGGAAAAATCATCAACAACAACTAAAGCATATTTTCTTCCATTTAAACTTACTGGGATTATTGGCCCAAATAAATCCATATGCAATAGTTGAAGGACTCTCTCAGTTGAGATGACAGGTTTTCCTTTGAATGAGGCTTTGATCTGCTTTCCTTCCTGACATGGCTGGCATATATGTTCTTTGGTGAACACTTGATTTGGCAGCCCTTTAACTAGAGAGTTTCTTGCAATCTTGTTGATGGTTTTGAAGTTCAGGTGATTCAGTCTCTTGTGCCATAGCCAGCTTTGCTCATTTGTGCTTTTGGCAACAAGACAGACTGCTTCAGGGGTTTTGCTCCAATCTGCAAAATAAACATTTCCCTTTCTCACCCCTGTTAGTAGCACCTGTTGTGTTGATTTGTTTTTGATAGTACATTCATTTGGTGCAAATTCAACACAATATCCTTTGTCACAAATTTGACTTATAGACAACAAGTTATATTTTAGGCCTAGAACATATGAGACATCAGTAATTTTAACACTACCAATGTTTAATGTACCATAGCCTCTTGTGATGCCTTGAGAGCTGTCTCCAAAGGTTACTGAAGGACCATCTTTCTCTATGAAGTCTGAGAGAAGCTCCTTGTTTCCAGTCATGTGCCTTGAACATCCACTGTCCAGGTACCATGCTGTTTTCTTGTTGATGCTTCTCTTCCTTTTGGGGTCCTTGCAGTCCTGCAAAGTCAAAATTTAGGTACCCTTTGAGTGTTGGGTCCTAGAGGGTTAGCTGTACCTTTTGGAACCCAAATCTGCCTGATAACTCTGATTGATTCAAAGTGACTGACTTGGTTTCCATTTACATCTACATACACAGTTTGACCCTTAAATGCCTTGGGTGATTTTTGTGTATAAGTGTTAGCTTTGTAGAGTTCAGGAGAGTTGGTAAATTTCTTTGGGACATTTCTCCTGAAGTTACTAAGCTTAGGTGCAGCTGGGTAAGACTTTTGAGGATAAGCTTTTGGATGGCCTTTTCCATTTGGCAAGTAAGGTCCAGGCTTCCTGAATGTTTTATACCTATCAGAGGGTATTGCCCTTAATCCATTCAGTTGAGGTTGCCTCATTTGAGTTGGCCTCTTCTGAACATGTTTTGGACAACTCCTCTGATGATGATTCAGATAGGTTGGCCTTCCATTGGTTCTACCTTTCTGAACCTCATTCCTCCTGTAAGCAATGCCTTTAACCTTTTCCAAAGGTGTGCGTTTAGGTACATTGTTTACCTGAGTTGGTATAAAAATTCCTTTTCCCTTATCCTTGATTAGTGGTTGATTTACTTCAATTTCATTTTGTTGTGCCACTGATCTTACAAAAGTCATCTTAGAATTGCTTGAAGAAGCAATACTAAGACCAGGTGAGGGTTCAAATGGATTATAGCCTAATCCATCCCTTTGAGCAAATGGTCTTTGAAACCCTTGAATTTCCTCTATTGCCTTAGCAGATTTGTTCAAGGCAGACATTTTCATTTTCAAGCTCCCCTCACTTAATTTTAGAGTATCAAATTCTCTTGAGAGATTGTCAAATTTAGCTTGTAGAGTTCTAGAGTCAAAATCCTTTTTCTTTAGAGCCTGATTTTGTTCATCAATCAGCTTTTGTTGTTCAGAGACTTTGAGAGACATTTCTTCATGTTCTCTCACAATCTGTTGATACAACTCAGTTGATTTAATGTCAACTTCAGATTCAGGAGGATTGGACATTTTGACTTTAGACCTCAACTGTTCATTTTCTCTCAGAGCCATATTGCATACTTCTTGCATTCTGGTGAAATCTTCCAACAACTTTTCAAAGTCAAGATGGATTTCACTAGATTCATGTGTGTTAATTGACAAGTTGGAAGTTGAACATACCTCTTCATCTTCAAGTGCCATTTGACAGTCCTCATCACTGTCACTGTTGGAGAACAGCCCATCATCAGAAGAGTAGACACTCTCCTCACTTGCTGAATCTCCAGCTACCATAGCCTTCTTGTTGTTCAACCTTTTATCTCTTTTGTTTTGCCTTTCCTTCCTTTCTTTTGCACTGAGGTCAGGACAGTCATACTGAAAATGACCCTTCTTCTAGCAGTTGTAACACACATCTTCATCATCATCCTTCTTGCTTGAGGACTCCTTCCTCCTTGATGATGATGGTTCACCTTTGCTGAATTTCTTCCTATCAGCATATCTGTCTTCTTTCTTTTCATCAGAGACTTTGTCCTCTGATTTATGTTCAGGAGAACTGAATCTCCTTCTGGTTCTGTTATCTTGGTAGAACTTCTTGTATCTACCAAATCTGGAGTTGAGCTTCTCAAATCTTCTAGCCATGAGTGCCAGCTCCTCCTTTATTTCAGATTTTGAAACAGACTGAGAGGATCTTTGAGTAATCTTCTTTTCTGTTTCAGCAGCTTTGAAGGCAACACCTTTGTTTGAAGAGGATGGCTCTTCATGCACCTTCTTTCTATTGAGATCAAACTCATATGCTTTGAGTTCAGAGAATACTTGCTGCATTGGCATGTTGTCAAGATTGCTGGTATTTTGCATCATGACAGAGTATATGTCCCACTTGGATGTGAGACTTCTCAAGATCTTCAGAGCAACCTCTCTTTTGGCATAGAACTTGCCAAGAGAGTTTATTTCATTCATGATGTCAGTGAACCTGCCATCAAGATGATCAATAGTTTCATTGGCCTCCATAGAGAATTGTTCATATTTTTGGATAGCCACTTGAAGCTTGTTCTCCTTGATCTTTTGGGTACCTTCACACATAAGTGCTAAGGTATCCCAAATCTCTTTAGCTGATGTGCAGTGGTACACTCTCCCCATCACTGCATCTGGAATTGTCTGGTACAATGTGTTCATTGCAATGTAGTTCAGGTTGTGCCTTTTTCTTTCTTCAGCTGTAAGGTCATCTTCATCTTTTGGCAGCAACTCCCTTGGATCAGCTTTTTGAGCATCAGTGAGCTTGGGATTTGCTTTAGTGAATGTGAATGGCCCTCTAGTGATGACTTTAAGCATCTCATCATGCTGGCAAGCAAGATGTGCTCTCATCCTGATCTTCCAGAAATCATAGTTCTCAATTGAGAACATTGGCAGTTTGTGATGAGAAATATGATTGACTTGGTTTGGACCCATATTGTTGATGGTGTTGACAGCATCTCCTGGAACTGCATTGTTAGCCATTTCAACAAATGTAATGTAAGATGAACACAGATAAGTTTTTCAGAAATTTGGATCAGTTCAGTGACCACAGAAAATGTGATTTGAAAATCAGTTGGATTTTCAGAAGCAGTGGTCTTTGAACCCCTGCTCTGATACCACTTGTTGGTCCTTGGTGGAGTATAACACAAGTGTATGGGGGGGGGGGAATGCACTTGTGTATGCAAATTCTTTTCTTTTTGATAAACTGGTCCTATCAGGCAAGTTGTCTCACAACTGGCCTGAGTGTGAACTTTGATAGATACTTGTCCTACTGATTACTATTAAGTGATCAGTTGGCTAAATATCTAAAAGAGTTGCTAAGTGCGGAATGTGGTTGGCCTTTACTCAAAGAAATACTCCAAGTTGATTTCTGAAAAATACAAGTTATCAGGGACTTTGTCCAAAACAGATTTTCTTACTTACTAAGTTGTGAATCTTTGAAATATGATTGAATGGAGTGAAGTTAAGAATGCAGTAAGTAAATGAGACACAAATTTATAGTGGTTCAGAGACTCAAGCTCCTACATCCACTTTCCCTGATTGAACAGGATAATTCCTTCTCAATGGAATTAGCTTGTTTTATAGTGCCAAGGTGCACTGATCAACAACACTCTCTTAGTGTTTTGATCCCTAGGATAACTTGAGTCCTAGTGCTCAATCTCTCTGAGTTAAGACTGTGTTACTAACAGTCCTTAACTTCTCACTTCTACAACAAACACTCTCTTCACTAAATGAGATAAGGTTTGAGGTTTGGTTCCAACTAATAGAGATATCCTTTACAGTAAGAACAGTGTAAAGGCTTAGGATATCTCAATGCTAAGCTAGGATGTTTACAAAGATTGGCTTAGCTGACTTGAAGTGATTCAGGAAACTTGGAATTCTAGTGAACAGTTTGGTTTCCTTTTGAAAGCTTGATGATAGTTTGATAGCTTGTAGTTGGATTCTGAAATCCTTTGATCACTTCTGTATTTATAGGCAATTTGAACAACTAACCGTTGGAGGGATTAGCAATTCAAATATGTCTATTTGCAGCACCATTAAAACGGCTATGAAGCTTGACATCCTTTTATCCACTGTGTAAAAGAGGTCTTCAATGGTTGCTTGAATGAATGTGTTGACTTCTGACAAAGGCGGCTGGGAAGACTTGTGTCAGTTTCCAATTTTGCACAATGTCCTAGGTTGATTTGTGGCAAACTTTACACACAACCAACGGTCAGATGGGACAAGCTCCCTGAACATTCCTGCTGCAGTTTAGAATGTTCCAACACTCATTCAATGCCTCACTCTTTAATGCTCTAAGTCTTTAATGCTTGGTTCAGGCATGATTGGCAATAAATGCTTCATTGAATATGTCTTCTGTAAGCTTTTGACACTTAATCCACTTGATTATTTGTACTTCAACTGTCTTGATCATTTGCATTTATGAGCACAGCTTCAGTATTCTTGAACTCTTCAGCCAGGTTGTCCATTTGATCAGTTTGTCTTGAAAAGATCAGCAACTTTGTCCTATAGATCTATCAAGCTGCCTAACATTTCAGCTTTGGACAACTATCCTGATTACTAATATCTCATAACATTTCTGAGATTTTAACTTAAGCATACTACACATTAAGTGTTCTGGGACAACTTGCCTGAACAATGACTTGAGCATATCTCAACTAACTTGTACATCATCAATCAGGGGTTTTGGTATCTTAGATCAAAATCATTTTATTCCCAACAAACTCCTTAATGAACCCGACCCAATCTGTTTTTTTTACTTTTTTATATGGAGTGTTTTTGTGAGAGAGGGAAAGGAAGCGGTCATTTGCAGAAGGTTACGGAAGGGAGGGAGAGAGAGGTAGGGGAAGAGAATGAAGGCGGAAGAAAAGAGAAGAAGGGAGAGAGAAAAGGAGACGTGGGGGAGTTGAGAGAGAAAGGAAAATAAAATTATTAATTTAAATTGGCCCCATATAATTAAAATAAAATAAATAAACAAATGAAATGAGGGGAAGGGCATAAGGGACATTTCATGAAGGATTTGGGAGTTGGTTTTAGGACAAAAAGTCAATGGGAGTTATCTGCTTTAGTTGGGTTAAGGTGGGAGTGAAGAGTAAAAAATCTCTTATATTTTTCTAATAATACAACCTTAATTATTGTAAACTAAATAAAATTAGGATTGCTAATTTAAAAACTTTGAAAATATTTCTTTCATTATGCTTAGAAATCAAATAATTGGTGAGGATGTGAAGTAAAAGTGTTGAGATTTATTACATTTTTTCAAGTATATAATTGAACAAAAATAATCAATTTACTTTTAGGGTCAAAATACCATTAATAATATTGTAAATGAAATTCACATTGACGGAAATTGATCTCAAATGAAGAACTAACTCAAATTTTCATACACAAATTCATCATTCTTATTCTTGCTTCAAAAAACTTGAAAAAAATATTTGAAAAAATAAAAAATAAAAAAATTAAATTAAAAATCAGTCCGAACCGGTCCAAACCCGGATCGGTCCGACCATTAAGGTCGATTCCGGTCTCGGTCCAAACAAGTTTCGGTCCGATCCGGTTTCGGACCGATGCACACCCCTACTCCGCATCATACACCTCCTGATCCACTAAATACACCACCTGCACCCCAAGAACCACTAAATTCACCCATACAAATCCTTTATGTGTCAAATGGTGTACTCCCTCCGTCCCGGGGAAAGCTCCCCATGAGCTCCGGGCACGAAGGTTAAGAAATATCAATATAATAAGTAGATGTATTAGAGGTGATGTGATTGAGAGAGAGAAAAATATAATGAAATGTGAGGAGAAATAGTTACCAAAAAAGGAATGGGAAGCTTTCTCTGGGACAGACGAAAAAGGAAAGTTGGGAAGCTTTCCCTGGGACGGAGGGAGTAAAACATATCTCAATCTAAATACACCACCTGACTTGATAGATCCACCCCTACTCACTCCAAATACACAACCTGATTTGATAGATTCGCCTCCACACCGCATCATACAACTCCTAATCCACTAAATACACCACCTGCACCCCCAAAACCACTAAATTCAACCATACAAATCATTTATGTGTCAAATGGTGTAAAACATATCTCAATCTAAATACACCACCCGACTTGATAGATCCACCTCCACTCACTCCAAATACACCACCTGATTTGATAGATCCACACCCACTCAATCCAAATACAACACCTGATTTGATAGATCCACATCCACTCCGTATCATACACCTCCCGATCCACTAAATACACCACCTACACCCCCAAAAACAATAAATTCACCCATACAAATCATTTGTGTCAAACAATGTAAAACATATCTCAATTTAAATACACCACCTGACTTGATAGATCCACCCCACTCACTCCAAATACACCACCTGATTTGATAGGTTCACCTCCACTCCGCATCATACACCTCCTAATCCATTAAATACACCACCTGCACCCCAAAACCACTAAATTCACCCATACAAATCATTTATGTGTCAAATGGTGTAAAACATATTAATCTAAATACACCACCTAACTTAATAGATCCATCCCCACTCAATCCAAATACACCACCTAATTTGATGTGTTGTGATATGAATCCTAATACAAAGTCCTAATTGATGAAAGAAGTAGTTTTGATAAGCCAAAAGTAGACTTGAATATATTTCTAAGTGTTGACTGATCTAGTTATGGAAGTCGTCTTGCGACAAGATCAGTAGAGTACAAAATAAAAGAAAAGAAAAGAAAGAAAAGAAAAGACAAGTACGAATTATAAGTACTGCGAAAATAAACTAAGTATTGAAGTTTCATATAGGTTTTATGATAAGCTTATAATTGTTGTATAGAAGCTTATATTTTATGTTCATATTGATGTATAGTTTATAGGATGACTAAGCTGGATTTATAAAGGTTAAAGTAATGTAATAGTCTTGATAGGATTAGTTGTTAGGACTAGTATAGTTCTACATGAAGTCTACTGAAAGAAGACTACAACAAAGACAAGAAGACTTGTGCAAGACAAGACCAGTGCTGAAGACTGAAGAAATATTCTAAGTGTTGAAGACAAGACAAGTCAAGTTCACGCCGAATAAAGATAAGATCGTATCTAGAAGTGAAGATATGAATAGTTAGTTAAGGACTAACTAATTAACTAAAGAAACGCGTGAAGAGATAAGAAGAAACAGTTACAAAGTTGGTTATCAAGAAAAGGTTGTTGGAATAACAAACTTATCTTGAGAAGTGAAGTTTATAAATACTTGAAGACTTTGAACGTTTGAAGTCTACTGTTACTACGAAATCAAGAGGGTACATTTGAAGTATTCGATGCAAGAGAAACTCACAGAGTTCAAGCAAGTTTGAAGTTGAAGCTAGTAGACAAGTTCATATTCAAGAAGGCTACTACTACAAAATAGAGAAGTTTTTCATTAAAGTTTTGTTTGTTAATCAAGTTGCTAGTTACTTGTAAAATAGCTAGTTGTTAGATCGAAGAAGCACTTGGTAGTGTTTTCGAAAAGATCGAAGTCTTATTTCTTGGGACTTAAAGCCACAAGAACACTCGAAGAGAAGAGTTAATAAAATTTCACGACTGGAGTTGTGAGAGTGGATGTAGACAAGTTGTCGAACCACTATAAATCTTGTGTTTGATTTACTTTACTGTTTTATTTGTGTTTGATTGATTACTTGTTTAATTGATTAATCTGCATATAGAATAGACAAGATCAGTGTTCATTCGAAATAGTTGAGTATAAATCTTAAGGGCTCATTATTGATTTTGATATTTCGCATTGTGTACTTTGATATTTTGTAAGATTTTTAAAAGACTATTCACCCCTCCCCTCTAGACTTTTACTAGCTTACTCAATCTTACACTCAAATAGGGACCTACATGATGGATCCACCCCACTCCACATCATACACCTCATGATCCACTAAATACGACAACTACACTGCCAAAACCACTAAATTCACCCATACAAATCCTTTATGTGTCAAATGGTGTAAAACATATCTCAATCTAAATACACCACCTGACTTGATAGATCCAGCCCCACTCAATATCATACACCTCCTGATCCACTTGATACACCACCTACACCCCCAAAACCACTAAATTCACCCATACAAATCGTTTGTGTCAAACAATGTAAAACATATGTCAATTTAAATACACCACCTCACTTGATAGATCCACCCACTCAATCCAAATACACCACCCGATTTAATAGATTCACCCCCACTCCGAAACATACACCTCCTGATCCATTAAATACACCACCTGCACCCAAGAACCACTAAATTCACCCATACAAATCATTTATGTGTCAAATGGTGTAAACCATATATAAATCTAAATACACCACCTGACTTGATAGATACACCACACTCAATCTAAATACACCACCTGATTTGATAAATCCACCTCCACTCCGTATCATACACCTCCCGATCCACTATATACACCACCTACATCCCCAAACCACTAAATTCACCCCTACAAATCATTTGTGTCAAACAATGTAAAACATATCTCAATTTAAATACACCACCTGACTTGATAGATCCACCCCCAATCAATCCAAATACACCACCCGATTTGATAGATTCACCTCCACTCCACATCATACACCTCCTGATCCACTAAATACACCACCTGCACCCCAGCGCCACTAAATTCACCCATACAAATCCTTTATGTGTCAAATGGTGTAAAACATATATCAATCTAAATACACCACCTGGCTTGATAGAACCACCTCCACTCAATCCAAATACACCACCTGATTTGATAGATCCACCCCCACTCCGCATCATACACCTGATCCACTAAATACATCACCTGCACCCCCAGAACCAATATATTCACCTATACAAATCATTTATGTGTCAAATGATGTAAAACATATCTCAATCTAAATACACCACCTGACTTGATAGATCTACCCCTACTCCGTAGCATACACCTCCTGATACACTAAATACACCACCTACACCCTAAAACTACTAAATTCATCCATACAAATGGTGTAAAATGCCCATTTAGTGGTACCCGCTCCATTTTATAAACCGGTACCTTCTCCATTTAATATTTAATTTTTCGCAACTTATTTATATTTCATTTTATCTATTTCTCTTTATAAAATAGTAATTGAAGTCAAAACCCCAATTATCACTCCTTCCGTCCTCTGTCAAGGTATTGAGATAACAATTCTCACCTCCAATACCGCCACACCGTCGGCTCGCCATAGTCCACAATTAGAAAAAATTGTCGTCACTCCTCTCCTCTCTCATTCTACTTGCATCAAGCTTTGGTATATTCCCGATCTGATTTTTGAGAAGTGAAGTCTATAAATACTTGAAGACTTTGAACGTTTGTAGACTACTGTTACTACGAAATCAAGAGCGTACATTTGAAGTATTCGAAGCAAGAGAAACTCACAGAGTTCAAGCAAGTTTGAAGTTGAAGCCAAAAGACAAGTTCATATTCAAGAAGGCTACTATTGCAAAATAGAGAAGTTTTTCATTAAAGTTTTGTTTGTTAATCAAGTTGCTAGTTACTTGTAAAATAGCTAGTTGTTAGATCGAAGAAGCACTTGACATTGTTTTCGAAAAGATCGAAGTCTTATTTCTTGGGACTTAAAGCCACAAGAACACTCGAAGAGAAGAGTTAATAAAATTTCACGACTGGAGTTGTGAGGGTGGATGTAGACAAGTTGTCGAACCACTATAAATCTTGTGTTTGATTTACTTTACTGTTTTATTTGTGTTTGATTGATTACTTGTTTAACTGATTAATCTGCATATAGAATAGACAAGATCAGTGTTCATTCGAAATAGTTGAGTATAAATCTTAAGGGCTCATTATTGATTTTGATATTTCGCATTGTGTACTTTGATATTTTGAAAGATTTTTAAAAGACTATTCACCCCTCCCCTCTAGACTTTTACTAGCTTACTCAATCTTACACTCAAATAGGGACCTACATGATGGATCCACCCCACTCCACATCATACACCTCATGATCCACTAAATACGACAACTACACCCCCAAAACCACTAAATTCACCCATACAAATCCTTTATGTGTCAAATGGTGTAAAACATATCTCAATCTAAATACACCACCTGACTTGATAGATCCAGCCTCACCTAATCTAAGTACACCCCATGATTTAATAGATCCACCCCCACTCAATATCATACACCTCCTGATCCACTTGATACACCACCTACACCCCCAAAACCACTAAATTCACCCATACAAATCGTTTGTGTCAAACAATGTAAAACATATGTCAATTTAAATACACTACCTCACTTGATAGATCCACCCACTCAATCCAAATACACCACCCGATTTAATAGATTCACCCCCACTCCGAAACATACACCTCCTCATCCACTAAATACACCACCTGCACCCAAGAACCACTAAATTCACCCATACAAATCATTTATGTGTCAAATGGTGTAAACCATATATAAATCTAAATACACCACCTGACTTGATAGATACACCACACTCAATCTAAATACACCACCTGATTTGATAAATCCACCTCCACTCCGTATCATACACCTCCCGATCCACTAAATACACCACCTACATCCCCAAACTACTAAATTCACCCCTACAAATCATTTGTGTCAAACAATGTAAAACATATCTCAATTTAAATACACCACCTGACTTGATAGATCCACCCCCAATCAATCCAAATACACCACCCGATTTGATAGATTCACCTCCACTCCACATCATACACCTCCTGATCCACTAAATACACCACCTGCACCCCAGAGCCACTAAATTCACCCATACAAATCCTTTATGTGTCAAATGGTGTAAAACATATATCAATCTAAATACACCACCTGGCTTGATAGATCCACCTCCACTCAATCCAAATACACCACCTGATTTGATAGATCCACCCCCACTCCGCATCATACACCTGATCCACTAAATACATCACCTGCACCCCCAGAACCAATATATTCACCTATACAAATCATTTATGTGTCAAATGGTGTAAAACATATCTCAATCTAAATACACCACCTGACTTGATAGATCTACCCCTACTCCGTAGCATACACCTCCTGATTCACTAAATACACCACCTACACCCTAAAACCACTAAATTCATCCATACAAATGGTGTAAAATGCCCATTTAGTGGTACCCGCTCCATTTTATAAACCGGTACCTTCTCCATTTAATATTTAATTTTTTGCAACTTATTTATATTTCATTTTATCTATTTCTCTTTATAAAATAGTAATTGAAGTCAAAACCCCAATTATCACTCCTTCCGTCCTTTGTCAAGGTATTGAGATAACAATTCTCACCTCCACTACCGCCACACCGTCGGCTCGCCATAGTCCACAATTAGAAAAAATCGTCGTCACTCCTCTCCTCTCTCATTCTACTTGCATCAAGCTTTGGTATATTCCCGATCTGATTTTTGAGAAGTGAAGTCTATAAATACTTGAAGACTTTGAACGTTTGAAGACTACTGTTACTACGAAATCAAGAGCGTACATTTGAAGTATTCGAAGCAAGAGAAACTCACAGAGATCAAGCAAGTTTGAAGTTGAAGCCAGAAGACAAGTTCATATTCAAGAAGGCTACTATTGCAAAATAGAGAAGTTTTTCATTAAAGTTTTGTTTGTTAATCAAGTTGCTAGTTACTTGTAAAATAGCTAGTTGTTAGATCGAAGAAGCACTTGACATTGTTTTCGAAAAGATCGAAGTCTTATTTCTTGGGACTTAAAGCCACAAGAACACTCGAATAGAAGAGTTAATAAAATTTCACGACTGGAGTTGTGAGAGTGGATGTAGACAAGTTGTCGAACCACTATAAATCTTGTGTTTGATTTACTTTACTGTTTTATTTGTGTTTGATTGATTACTTGTTTAATTGATTAATCTGCATATAGAATAGACAAGATCAGTGTTCATTCGAAATAGTTGAGTATAAATCTTAAGGGCTCATTATTGATTTTGATATTTCGCATTGTGTACTTTGATATTTTGAAAGATTTTTAAAAGACTATTCACCTCTCCCCTCTAGACTTTTACTAGCTTACTCAATCTTACACTCAAATAGGGACCTACATGATGGATCCACCCCACTCCACATCATACACCTCATGATCCACTAAATACGACAACTACACCCCCAAAACCACTAAATTCACCCATGCAAATCCTTTATGTGTCAAATGGTGTAAAACATATCTCAATCTAAATACACCACCTGACTTGATAGATCCAGCCCCACCTAATCTAAGTACACCCCCACTCAATATCATACACCTCCTGATCCACTTGATACACCACCTACACCCCCAAAACCACTAAATTCACCCATACAAATCGTTTGTGTCAAACAATGTAAAACATATGTCAATTTAAATACACCACCTCACTTGATAGATCCACCCACTCAATCCAAATACACCACCCGATTTAATAGATTCACCCCCACTCCGAAACATACACCTCCTGATCCACTAAATACACCACCTGCACCCAAGAACCACTAAATTCACCCATACAAATCATTTATGTGTCAAATGGTGTAAACCATATATAAATCTAAATACACCACCTGACTTGATAGATACACCACAGTCAATCTAAATACACCACCTGATTTGATAAATCCACCTCCACTCCGTATCATACACCTCCCGATCCACTAAATACACCACCTACATCCCCAAACCACTAAATTCACCCCTACAAATCATTTGTGTCAAACAATGTAAAACATATCTCAATTTAAATACACCACCTGACTTGATAGATCCACCCCCAATCAATCCAAATACACCACCCGATTTGATAGATTCACCTCCACTCCACATCATACACCTCCTGATCCACTAAATACACCACCTGCACCCCAGAGCCACTAAATTCACCCATACAAATCCTTTATGTGTCAAATGGTGTAAAACATATATCAATCTAAATACACCACCTGGCTTGATAGATCCACCTCCACTCAATCCAAATACACCACCTGATTTGATAGATCCACCCCCACTCCGCATCATACACCTGATCCACTAAATACATCACCTACACCCCCAGAACCAATATATTCACCTATACAAATCATTTATGTGTCAAATGGTGTAAAACATATCTCAATCTAAATACACCACCTGACTTGATAGATCTACCCCTACTCCGTAGCATACACCTCCTGATTCACTAAATACACCACCTACACCCTAAAACCACTAAATTCATCCATACAAATGGTGTAAAATGCCCATTTAGTGGTACCCGCTCCATTTTATAAACCGGTACCTTCTCCATTTAATATTTAATTTTTCGCAACTTATTTATATTTCATTTTATCTATTTCTCTTTATAAAATAGTAATTGAAGTCAAAACCCCAATTATCACTCCTTCCGTCCCCATGTCAAGGTATTGAGATAACAATTCTCACCTCCACTACCGCCACACCGTCGGCTCGCCATAGTCCACAATTAGAAAAAATCGTCGTCACTCCTCTCCTCTCTCATTCTACTTGCATCAAGCTTTGGTATATTCCCGATCTGATTTTTGAGAAGTGAAGTCTATAAATACTTGAAGACTTTGAACGTTTGAAGACTATTGTTACTACGAAATCAAGAGCGTACATTTGAAGTATTCGAAGCAAGAGAAACTCACAGAGTTCAAGCAAGTTTTAAGTTGAAGCCAGAAGACAAGTTCATATTCAAGAAGGCTACTATTGCAAAATAGAGAAGTTTTTCATTAAAGTTTTGTTTGTTAATCAAGTTGCTAGTTACTTGTAAAATAGCTAGTTGTTAGATCGAAGAAGCACTTGACATTGTTTTCGAAAAGATCGAAGTCTTATTTCTTGGGACTTAAAGCCATAAGAACACTCGAATAGAAGAGTTAATAAAATTTCACGACTGGAGTTGTGAGAGTGGATGTAGACAAGTTGTCGAACCACTATAAATCTTGTGTTTGATTTACTTTACTGTTTTATTTGTGTTTGATTGATTACTTGTTTAATTGATTAATCTGCATATAGAATAGACAAGATCAGTGTTCATTCGAAATAGTTGATTATAAATCTTAAGGGCTCATTATTGATTTTGATATTTCGCATTGTGTACTTTGATATTTTGAAAGATTTTTAAAAGACTATTCACCTCTCCCCTCTAGACTTTTACTAGCTTACTCAATCTTACACTCAAATAGGGACCTACATGATGGATCCACCCCACTCCACATCATACACCTCATGATCCACTAAATACGACAACTACACCCCCAAAACCACTAAATTCACCCATGCAAATCCTTTATGTGTCAAATGGTGTAAAACATATCTCAATCTAAATACACCACCTGACTTGATAGATCCAGTCCCACCTAATCTAAGTACACCCCCACTCAATATCATACACCTCCTGATCCACTTGATACACCACCTACACCCCCAAAACCACTAAATTCACCCATACAAATCGTTTGTGTCAAACAATGTAAAACATATGTCAATTTAAATACACCACCTCACTTGATAGATCCACCCACTCAATCCAAATACACCACCCGATTTAATAGATTCACCCCCACTCCGAAACATACACCTCCTGATCCACTAAATACACCACCTGCACCCAAGAACCACTAAATTCACCCATACAAATCATTTATGTGTCAAATGGTGTAAACCATATATAAATCTAAATACACCACCTGACTTGATAGATACACCACAGTCAATCTAAATACACCACCTGATTTGATAAATCCACCTCCACTCCGTATCATACACCTCCCGATCCACTAAATACACCACCTACATCCCCAAACCACTAAATTCACCCCTACAAATCATTTGTGTCAAACAATGTAAAACATATCTCAATTTAAATACACCACCTGACTTGATAGATCCACCCCCAATCAATCCAAATACACCACCCGATTTGATAGATTCACCTCCACTCCACATCATACATCTCCTGATCCACTAAATACACCACCTGCACCCCAGCGCCACTAAATTCACCCATACAAATCCTTTATGTGTCAAATGGTGTAAAACATATATCAATCTTAATACACCACCTGGCTTGATAGATCCACCTCCACTCAATCCAAATACACCACCTGATTTGATAGATCCACCACCACTCCACATCATACACCTGATCCACTAAATACATCACCTGCACCCCCAGAACCAATATATTCACCTATACAAATCATTTATGTGTCAAATGGTGTAAAACATATCTCAATCTAAATACACCACCTGACTTGATAGATCTACCCCTACTCCGTAGCATACACCTCCTGATTCACTAAATACACCACCTACACCCTAAAACCACTAAATTCATCCATACAAATGGTGTAAAATGCCCATTTAGTGGTACCCGCTCCATTTTATAAACCGGTACCTTCTCCATTTAATATTTAATTTTTTGCAACTTATTTATATTTCATTTTATCTATTTCTCTTTATAAAATAGTAATTGAAGTCAAAACCCCAATTATCACTCCTTCCGTCCTCTGTCAAGGTATTGAGATAACAATTCTCACCTCCACTACCGCCACACCGTCGGCTCGCCATAGTCCACAATTAGAAAAAATCGTCGTCACTCCTCTCCTCTCTCATTCTACTTGCATCAAGCTTTGGTATATTCCTGATCTGATTTTTGAGAAGTGAAGTCTATAAATACTTGAAGACTTTGAACATTTGAAGACTACTGTTACTACGAAATCAAGAGCGTACATTTGAAGTATTCGAAGCAAGAGAAACTCACAGAGTTCAAGCAAGTTTGAAGTTGAAGCCAGAAGACAAGTTCATATTCAAGAAGGCTACTATTGCAAAATAGAGAAGTTTTTCATTAAAGTTTTGTTTGTTAATCAAGTTGCTAGTTACTTGTAAAATAGCTAGTTGTTAGATCGAAGAAGCACTTGACATTGTTTTCGAAAAGATCGAAGTCTTATTTCTTGGGACTTAAAGCCACAAGAACACTCGAAGAGAAGAGTTAATAAAATTTCACGACTGGAGTTGTGAGAGTGGATGTAGACAAGTTGTCGAACCACTATAAATCTTGTGTTTGATTTACTTTACTGTTTTATTTGTGTTTGATTGATTACTTGTTTAATTGATTAATCTGCATATAGAAAAGACAAGATCAGTGTTCATTCAAAATAGTTGAGTATAAATCTTAAGGGCTCATTATTGATTCTGATATTCCGCATTGTGTACTTTGATATTTTGAAAGATTTTCAAAAGTCTATTCACCCTTCCCCTCTAGACTTTTACTAGCATACTCAATCTTACACTCAACTAGGGACCTACAAGTGGTATCAGAGCAGTAGTTCTTTGGACTGCTGTTTCTTGATCACCAGAAAGACTTTGAGGGAAGCCTTGTTGTTCATCTATATCTGATCATATCACATTACTTGATTTTCTGTATCTCTGATCTGTCTGAAAAATTGCTACTAATTTTTTTGAAACAATGGCTATGGAAATCAATGCTAAGAAATTGCCCAAGTTTTATGTGCAAGATTATGACTACTGGAAACTCAGAATGGAAGCCATTTTCAGTTACACTCACGACCTGATGGTGTCCGTCGTCAAACAAGGACCAATCGTCACCATGATCGCAAACACTGCCAATCTCGATCCAGACAAAGCCGTTGGTGTACTCGTGCCAAAACCAAGGTCAGAACTCACTTCAGAAGAAATGAGGCAAAATAATCTGGACATCTTAGCAAAGAACTATATTTTACATACTTTGCCTAACGAGTATCTAGGCAAAGTATTAAAATGTAAGACTGCTAAAGATATGTGGGATAGACTTGCTGTTCTTTGTGAAGGAACTAACCTGATCAAAGAAAGTAAGTTGTCCACTGCTGTACAGAGGTTTGAATCATTTAAAATGAAACCTGGTGAAAATATCGACCAGTTGAATACTCGTTTTACACGTATCATGAATGATCTTGAAGTGTTAGGTAAGACTTATACCAAAAGAGATATCATTTTGAGGATTCTTAAGGCGTTAGGCGAGAGATGGAAGTTAACTAAGATGATCATTAAGAATACCCAGGATATTGACTCGTGGTCTGCTGAAATCATGTTTCAAACTCTTAAGACACATGAGTTTGATCTAGACGAGGAAGATCCCATAGGTAGTAGTGATAAGGAGAAAACCAATTCTAAGAACGTTGCTTTCAAAGCCTCCTCCTCTAGAAACTCCAGAAAAGTTAAGTCTAAGACTCCCATCATAAGAGACGAGTTAGACAAGTCTGACCTTAATCTCAAGGATCAGATAAGTCTAATGGTCAAGAAGTTTGATAGACTAAACAAGAGGTATGGTAGGTATAAACGTTTTTATAAGGATTATAGAGGTTCCAATGATAAGAACTCGTCTGAGAACAGAAGAGATAGAAACTCTTCCAAAAGGAGAGATGAAATCTCTAAAGAGACCAGACGAGATAGAAACTCTGAGGATAGAAAGGTTAGACGATTTCCTGATAGACGAGACAAGAATAGGGACTTATCCCCAAAGAAAAAGTCTACTAATGATCCGTTGTGCTATAATTGTGAGAAACCAGCCAGACGCGAACGAAGATACAACAAGGGTAAGAAGGCCATGTTGGCTAACAATGACTCTGAAACGGATTCAGACGAGTTACCTTCGTCTTCATCTAGTTACCCTTCTAACAACGAAGAAGAAGCGTTCATAGCAGACGATGGCCTGATTCTAATGGTGAAAATCGAACAAGAGGTATCATCTCCAACTTCTTTTCGTTCATGTGATGACTCGGATTCTGATGAAAGTAATACTGCCGATAGTGGAGTAGGGAGTAGTCTTCATCACTCAACTGCAGTGACTGAAGAAGACCTCTTACTTGCTAACAAGGCATTCATCGAAGTCAGCGACGAGAACATCTCTTTAAAACAAGAAATCATTGATCTTAGAGAAGCTCAGTCTAAGGTAGATCCTAATATAACTGTCCTAAACAAACGTTTAACAGAAGAGTTGAGTCAACTCAAAGATAAGTGTGCGTTAACAGACAAGTTGTATCAAGACTTACTAAAGACACATGCTATCGAGACTAATGAATTCAATGTTTTAAAGAACAAGTGCAAAAAACTTGAAGAACACAATAAGTTCTTAGAGACTGAAGTCGTAAATCTAGACCTTAAACTAACTGACTTGGTTAATTCCTCAATAATTAATCAACAACTGTCAGATAGGTATAGGGCTCCAGATGATAAGACTAGGTTAGGCGCAGATACATCCAACTCGCCTACTCAAGTCATTAAGAACCCTACTGCTGCTAGTTCAAGTTCTTTGACACATGATAAAGGAAAAAGACCAATAAATGATGATATTGAAGCACCAACTGAAGGTAATGTACAAAGACAAACTAGAGTTAATACTCCGACTACCAAGGGTGGTAGAAAGAATGTTAACAACAGACATGTCTTGTCTAGACCAAATCTGAAGAGATCTAAGAATCGTGGACGACCAAACCAAGTCAGATACGAAGATTGGTATCCTCCTCAGACTAACACTAGACCATTACAGACTCGTTGGAATGAGCCTAGACCTCCTTTCATAAGGCAGTCTCAGCTCTACTCAACTAGACCTAGAAATGTTGCTCCAAAATATCGTATCCAACCTGTCTTATATCATCCACCTTTATCATATGACATTATTGGAGAAGAAAGACCTAAAAGAGTCTATAAACCGTATGGCCCAAATGCATATAAACCTTATTCGAACTATCAAAGACCTATGCCTACTCAAGTAGAGGTTAAGTCCAAAGGCTACCTCAAACGAGTAGACCCAAAGTTTGACGATAGATTAGATAAGGATAACCGGGTACTATTTTGTAATAAGCATGGTAGAAAATTAAAGAGGTAAAATTTGTTCAAAACTCCTATGTACATTTAAATTCCTCTTAATGCTACTAACCCCTAGGACCCCAATAGACAAGATGGGTACCTAAGTTATTAAATATCATCATTGCAGGGTCGATTCGACTTGTATAAGAAAGGTGGTTCTATAGGAGAAACTTGGTACATCGATAGTGGTTGTTCGCACCACATGACGGGTACTAAGGCTCTTCTATCGAGCTACTGGGAACAAGAAGGACTCAAGGTGATCTTTGGTGATAGCTCAATGGCTGTTACAAAAGGTTTCGGCTATATAAAAAATGGAGATGTAGAGATATAAGACGTATCCTACGTTGAAGGTTTGAAGTACAATTTACTTTATGTTTCACAATTTTGTGATCGTGGTTACAAGGTACAATTCAAAAGTTGCAAATGTGAGATCATCGATAAGAGGACACACACTGTACTACTCGTTGGCATCAGACAAGGCAGCGTATACATCGTGAACTGGAATAACTGTCCGAGGGATACTTGTCTTCTTAGTAAGAACCCTAAAGAGATCAGTTGGCTATGGCATAGACGCCTGTGCCATATGAACTTTAAGGTGATTAATAAGATCGCAAGAGACTACCTTGTTGAAGGTATACCCAACGAAATCTATTTCAAGTCACATGTATGCGATGCTTGTCAGAAAGGTAAGCACATAAAAGGTTCTTTTAAATCTATTCCAACACTCTTAACAAGTAGAGTTCTCGAACTACTACATATGGATCTTCATGGTCCAATCACTCCTCCAAACCTTGAACGGTAGAAGGTACACGCTTGTTGTGGTAGATGACTATTCTAAGTTTACTTGGGTAGTCTTATTACACAAAAAAGAGTGATACACAAACACTTCTACCTGATCTGTTGAAGAGGATATAAGTTGAGAAGACTCAGCCCATTATCAAGATTTGTAGTGATAAGGGGACTGAGTTCATTAATAGCTATATCAAAGATTTTTGCTCTAAAAGGAAGCCTGCAGAACCATGTTGGCCGAGTACAATACTCCTCGGAAGTTTTGGACAGAGGCGATCAATACTGCATGCCACTCCCAGAACAGAAGTGCAATCAACAAGGCACTAGGTAAGACACCCTACGAGGTATGGAAAGGCAGAAAGCCCAGAATTTCATATTTCCATATATTCGGATGCAAGTGTTTCATCCATAAATATGGGAAAAGTAAGTTAAATGCCTTTGATGGTAAAGCAGACGAGGGGATATTCTTAGGATATTCCTCTACGAGTAAAGCATTCATAGTGTTTAACTACTCTACTCTTTGTGTGGAAGAAACACCACATGTTATTTTCGATGAATCTCGACAGGACTTGTCTACCGACCAGATCAGTAAGAAAGTGAAAGACTTATCGATTCAATCTGAAAAGGAATCAGAAGTGTACTAATTTGTTCAAGCCTACAACCCATTTATGAAAGTCCTCGAGTCAGATGACGAGGTGAAGGTAAGTGACAAAGGTAAGTCCACTAGACCAGTTGACTCGTCTACTCCTGATAAATTTGTTGATAAAAATAATGTTGATATGCATGATACTATAGTTGACTTAGATGATGAAAGCATGCCTGTTAAGTCTAGAAAGACATGGAAATCTACTCATGACAATGAAAATATCATTGGTGACTCTACTATTGGTGTAAAGACTAGACGACAACTCTTTGAGTCGCAAGAACAGCCGGGTCCATCTATGTTTTGCTGGTGTTGTTTCCTTTCATCTATCGAGCCTAAAACGAGGTATTGGCTGATAGTAATTGGATCCTCGCCATGCAAGACGAGTTGAATCAGTTTGTTCAAAACGACGTCTGGGAACTTGTCGATAGACCAGTACACCATAATGTAGTTGGCACTAGGTGGATTTTCAAAAATAAGAAAGATGAGAATGATATAGTCGTTAGAAATAAGGCTAGACTAGTAGCCCAAGGCTATTCACAAGCCGAAGGCATAGACTATGATGAAACCTTTGCACCTGTGCTAGACTAGAAGCTATTTGATTGTTTCTTGCAAATGCTACTTATATGAAGTTTACTGTATATCAAATGGATGTTAAAAGTGCATTTCTTAACGGTATTCTTGCGGAAGAAGTGTATGTAGAACAACCTCCAGGCTTCGAAGTGAAAGGCAATCAAGTGTACAGGTTAAAGAAAACTTTATATGGATTGAAGCAAGCTCCAAGAGCATGGTATGATACTCTCTCTCTCTTTCTATTAGAAAATGGTTTTACTAAAGGCAATGTCGATAGAACCTTGTTCAGAAGACAAGAAGGCAAGGATATCCTACTTGTTCAAATTTACGTGGATGATATCATTTTTGGTTCACCCAACAAAAGCATGAGTGAGAGCTTTTCAAAGCTCATGCATAGTAAATTTGAAATGTCCATGATGTGAGAAATGAATTTCTTTCTTGGTCTTCAAGTAAAACAATCTAATGAAGGCATATTCATAAATCAAGCCAAATACACTCGTAATCTACTTGATAAGTATGGCATCAAAACCTGTAAAACTGTTGGTGTACCTATGCTACTCGTCTACCGCATGGATCCTGATGAACGAGGTAAGTGTGTAGATCAATCATACAATCGTAGTCTAATTGGGTCATTACTCTACTTGACTGCTAGTAGGCCAAATATAACTTTTGCTGTTGGTGTGTGTGCACGATTTCAAGCTAACCCCAAGGAAAGTCACCTGGAATCTGCGAAAAGAATATTGAAATATCTGAAAGGAACCATTAACCGAGGTTTATGGTACCCTACAAATGATGATTTATTCCTAAGTGGATATTCAGACTCGGACTTTGGTGGTTGTAAAATTGATAGAAAATCAACATCCGGTTCATGTCAATTTATCGGTTCTAAACTCATATCTTGGTTTTCTAAGAAACAGACAAATGTAGCAACCTGTACTACTGAAGCAGAGTGCATGGCTGCAGGTAGTTGTTGTAGTCAGCTATTCTAGAATCGAATGTACCAATATTCTGTGACAGTAATAGTGTTATTGCTATCTCTCAAAATCCTGTTTTGCATACACGTTGTAAGCATGTAGATGTAAGACATCATTTTATACGAGATCATGTTGAGAAAAAGAACATACGCATGGAAAAGATTCACACTGACATTTAGAGAGCTGACATTCTTACAAAACCACTAGCTGAAAGTCGATTTCAAGAGTTATGCATTAGTTTAGGATTGATTGATCTAGACCCTACTACTGCATAGTATTGTACTAACAAGACAGGTACACAAAAGCAAAGTCATTTGCAGAACAGACGAGTACAACATAAACAAGTCACACTACATTCAGACTCGACTAGATCCAGGTAAACAAGGTCAGACAAGATGACCAAACAACCCGATGAGGAAGCTGGTAAAGCTGAGGGTAAAACTAGGAGAATATATATTTAAGGGGGAATCTATGATTTCTTAAATATCCTTATGTCTTACGTTTGTTAAAAGTCATCTTGATCGATACCTTGATTACTGTTATTGATTGATATTCAAATTCATTATTCTACTCTACTACTCGCATCTACTCTCACACGTTACTCAAGACGAGATAGGTACATAATGTTGTTCGACAGTCAGACAGACAAGCACAATCGAAGGGGGAACTTGTCTAGTGCAAAGTAGTCTACTAATCTGTTCTAATGAACTCGAACAAACCAGATAAGTTCTCTCTTGATTTAGATTCACTAAGTATTTGGAATTGGTTTAAGGGTACTAATGTAATTTTGAGTTGTAAAATTTTGGAAACCCTAAAACTGGATTTATACACTCCATTTAATGAGGTGTATACACCCAGTTCCTGCTTAAACCTACTGCATTAGGTTAGATAAGTGCACTCTTCTTTTCTACCCAATAGCAGAGGCGGATTCCAAAATTTACAATACCAATTCGCATAATATTCTCGAATCCATAACTGAATTCCAAAGGTCTTATAGTTACCGTTAGATCGATTGAATCAATCCTGACCATTCGTTTCAAAATCCCCAATTTCATAAAACCTAACATTCCGTAAATTACTCCCCACGTTTTCATAACCGTTTTACTCAAACTTTCGATTTCTCTCTAAACCCTACTATTCTCCTGCATATTTGTTGTGTTTCATACTTTTCTCATATCGAAAATGACTATTATCTCTCTATTCGATTCTGAAACCAACATGCAAGCAAGGTTCAATGCTGGAAAGTTTGCAGCTGAGAGCAAGGTCCATGTGGAGAGTTGTCTGTTCTTCAAAGGAAGGCATACAGATGATAACAGAGAGATTCTCATGAAGTGTTATAACTGCGGTTTGAAGCCATTCTTGGAGTTGTATCCAGAAGTGGTGTTGAAAGAAGAGGTTTTGGAATTCTATGCATCTGCTACTCATAGAGGCGAATACATTGAGTCCTTCATCAGTGGAAGGCGTGTGAAGGTGACCAGAGAGATTCTGGATGATAAGCTCCACTTGAATTCAGGATCTATTGATGTCGAGAACTATGCTGCTGTTCAAGAGATCAGATATTTGAGCATTTTCTGCGGAAAGAAGCTCAAGCTGACCAATGATGGAAGGCCCCCTGCTGTCAAGAAGAAGCAGTTGTTGACAAAATACAAGACTCTACTAGACATCGCAAGCAAAATGTTGCTGGGTGTTACTGGTAGTTATGATTCTGTAACCCTTCAAAAAGCGAGAATGATGGCCGCAATTTATGACGGAATCACTGAAGGAAATTGACATAAACTGTTTATGGATCGGTTAATGTACTTTTGAAGTATGTTAAGGTGGATGCTGATTCTGGTGAATGGAATGTGTCTGCTACCGTAAGTTTGGGAAACAAGTTGAGTGTTCTTCTACCTCACTTGTTGCCATCGAAGAAAACCTGGAGTAAGGGCAAGCCATTTCACCCTGTCAAGTTTTATCTCAATAAGGACGCTATCGATAGACAGGCTCAAGGCAGATTGGTTGAGAAGAAACAAATTCAGATCAATCTGAGAGATGCTTTGATTGAAGTTGAGTCTTTTAGTGAGGAAGAAGAGGAACAAGTAGAAGTTGGAACTAGTGATGCTGTAGTTGACTACGTTTCAGATGAGGCACAAATAGAGCCTATTGATGATTCTGAGGAAACAGAATCAGACGAGTCTTCAGAAGAAGAGATGGAGACGGAAGAAGAGTACTAGCTCATAATAAGTCAAATTCCCAGAGGCGACTTGCTTGGTCCTCCCCCTCCTACTCGTCTGGTGGCCGAATCTTCTGCTTCGCCTGCTAAGAAGGCAAGAATGGTTAGTGGTTCTACTTCCATTCCTTCTATATCTCCTCCATCTGTTCCAATAAAAAAGAAGGCAAGAACACTTCGTTCTCGTGCTAGACCAGAACCCTCAAACACTCCCAAATTCGTTCAGCACTTGAGTTCTTTATTGACTCAAGATGCCCCAGTGTTTGTCCATAATGATGATGCTCCATCATCAGATATTCTTGTTCAATCCCCACCTAAACCCCAAGAAATCACACCCCAATTAACTCTACCCTCAACAGAATAGGTTGAACCATTGAACCCATCTATTCTGGGAACTCCACTAGCTGACACTTCAGTAACTGAGGTGAGGACCCCACTCACTCAGACCCCTCCCACGAATAGATTTCCCAACTTGGTTGAGTATCCGATGTGCCCAAGGAAGAAGAGGCTCCGAGCACAAATAACCAAGAACCTGAAGAAGATGTTGCCGTCTGTTGAAATAGATACCAGTTCAGAGGCATATGAGAAGTTAATTCGTATTTGCACATGGGTTGCCTTAAGAGAAGGACCTTGTGAAGATATGTTTGAAGTGATAACTGGTATGGGCGAAATCTCCAATTTTCAAGACTGGGAACTTGAACAAAAGGAGATCAGTGGTGTAAAGAAGCATTCAGAGTTAAGGACTGCTGAAGCCTTGACTGATCTTGTGAAGAAAATGCTTGATATTCCAGATGATATATTATCTTCAAGCAAGCCAAGTATTGGTATTCAATACTTAGAAAATAACTTCAAGGAAGCTGAGCCAAAGTCATCTGATCCGGTTCTTGATCTGGAGAACATATCTGATCAACTACGTGGAATTATCTTCGAATTCCAAGTAGAACATCCTTATGGCCCAAGGATCAATGTTGGTCAAATAACCAGACAAGTGGAAAAGTACTTTCCTGCAGAGACTTGTGCGTATACTGCAAGATTAGTTGAGCTAGTAAAAAAGGAATGTGATGCTGCTGAGCGTAAAGCTAAGGAAGAAAGGTTAACAATCGTACCTTACTCCCCTCTTTTAAATTTGAAAGCTATTGCTGGAAGTGTTGTTCCAAAGGAAGTAGTAGAAGACGAGGTCTTAACTACTGAGCTGGAAGAAAAGTTGGTAGAAGTTCCTATTGCTGAAGATGATGAGATGATGGATGAAGCAGTTCCTGAAGCAGTTGTTCACACAACTCAGTCTATTCCGTCTACATCTATTGATGAATTGGAAGACGACTTGAGACAAGTCATTAAATCAGCAATTGATGAGTTTTTGAAGTCTGATTTGAAGAAAACAATGATTGACCGGAACAGTTCGTTGGTAACAAGTTCGAAAGAGATGATTATCAATGAAGTTAATCAGCTGGATAATGATTTCAGACAAGAGATGTTCAATCAGCTTGAATTGTTCATACAAAATCAAGTTGAATATTCAGAGAAGAGCTCAGTTGATTTTGTAAGAGTTCTTGCTCGTGAATCAAGGAAAATGGAAAGAGTATATCGAGTTAAGATTGAAATAGCAGATGAGTAGAGAAGGGAAGCTTATGAACAATTGGAGAATGCACGAGCCCTTCTAAATGCAATGACTAAAGAAAACAGACTTTTGAAGTTGACTGCCACTCACTTCAAGAATGAATTCAATCTTACTTCCAAGAAACTCGAGTACACTGCAGATCGTCTTGAAAAGCTAAGTCAAGATGGAAGTCATTAAAGGCAGATAGAGAAAGCTATTGATCTGATGAAGTTAGCTATTCAAGAGGAGATGACTCGTTTTACTTCACTTTTCACCCTCAAGGAAAGTGATGAAGCCAAAAAGGGGGAAGAGGTTGAAGTTCAGAAAGCTGATGTTGAAGTTCAAGATGTTAAACTGCCAGAAGCTCAGACTGATGCTGAAACTATTGTTCGTTCGACTAGAAGGAGACTAGTGAAGAAAGAAGAACTAGACCAGATCAGTGCTGAAGAGCAATTGAGGTTATCAAAAGGCAAGTCCATAGTATCTGAGGAAGTTCAAGTCAAGCCAAGGCGAGGCGAGTTAAAAGAAAGTTGGAAACTAAGAAGGAAGCCTTAGGTGAGATACTAGATGGATTTAATGATGAAGATGTTGAAGAAATCCATAAGAAGCAGAAATTAGAAGATGATCGATATGCTAACAAGAAGGTGTTAGGAAAACATATCAAAAGGCTACAAGATTGTAAAGAAAATCCTGATGTGATTGAAGATGCCCTAATTGACAGATTTATTGATGCTGAGCATAGAGAAGCATATAAAATTGTCAAGAAGAAGTGGGAAGTTGATCACTGGATTATTCGCAAGTATGGAGATACAACTAGCAAAGACGAGTTGTTCGTAATATTTGAAAAGTTCATGGAAGCAGAAGATGAGAATCTTTGGAATCTCATAATGCATATTGCTACTGCTGTTGGTTATAATATCTTATGTCCAGAATTTCCACGATGGGAAACACCCATGTTAGGTTCAGGAAAAAGAATTGACTTCAATGTGATTAAGAAGTTTGAAGATGATCTACTAGAGAAGGAGAAGATCGACAATGAAGATCACATTTCTGATATTCATAGAAGAATTCATGCTGCATTCCAAGTTCTAAATCCAGATGCTGACGCTCCAAGTGGTGGAAGCATGGAATGAAGATTGTAAGTACTTTACTTATTTCTGTTGTTTTTGCTAAGAATTTGTAATCTATCTGATCTACTGTTATGAATGAAAAGATGAAATATTTTTGAGAAGATAACTACTTAACTGATCTACTGACTTAAAATAATTCAAGTAGTTTTGGCTTCATCAAAAAGGGGGAAATTGTTGGGATATGAATCCTAATACAAAGTTCTAATTGATGAAAGAAGTAGTTTTGATAAGCCAAAAGTAGACTTGAATATATTTCTAAGTGTTGACTGATCTAGTTATGGAAGTCGTCTTGTGACAAGATCAGTAGAGTACAAAAGAAAAGAAGAGAAAAGAAAAGAAAAGAAAAGAAAGAAAAGAAAAGACAAGTACGAATTATAAGTACTGCAAAAATAAATTAAGTATTGAAGTTTCATAAAGGTTTTATGATAAGCTTATAATTGTTGTATAGAAGCTTATGTTTTATGTTCATATTGATGTATAGTTTATAGGATGACTAAGCTGGATTTATAAAGCATAAAGTAATGTAATAGTCTTGATAGGATTAGTTGTTAGGACTAGTATAGTTCTACATGAAGTCTACTGAAAGAAGACTACAACAAAGACAAGAAGACTTGTGCAAGACAAGACCAGTGCTGAAAACTGAAGAAATATTCTAAGTGTCGAAGACAAGACAAGTCAAGTTCACGCTGAATAAAGATAAGATCGTATCTAGAAGTGAAGATATGAAGAGTTAGTTAAGGAATAACTAATTAACTGAAGAAACGCGTGAAAAGATAAGAAGAAACAGTTACAAAGTTGGTTATCAAGAAAAGGTTGTTGGAATAACAAACTTATCTTGAGAAGTGAAGTTTATGAATACTTGAAGACTTTGAACGTTTGAAGACTACTATTATTACGAAATCAAGAGCGTACATTTGAAGTATTCGAAGCAAGAGAAACTCATAGAGTTCAAGCAAGTTTGAAGTTGAAGCCAGAAGACAAGTTCATATTCAAGAAGGCTACTACTGCAAAATAGAGAAGTTTTTCATTAAAGTTTTGTTTGTTAATCAAGTTGCTAGTTACTTGTAAAATAGCTAGTTGTTAGATCGAAGAAGCACTTGGTAGTGTTTTCGAAAAGATCGAAGTCTTATTTCTTGGGACTTAAAGCCACAAGAACACTCGAAGAGAAGAGTTAATAAAATTTCACGACTGGAGTTGTGAGAGTGGATGTAGACACTTCGAACCATTATAAATCTTGTGTTTGATTTACTTTAATGTTTTATTTGTGTTTGATTGATTACTTGTTTAATTGATTAAACTGCATATAGAATAGACAAGATCAGTGTTTATTCGAAATAGTTGAGTATAAATCTTAAGGGCTCATTATTAATTTTGATATTTCGCATTGTGTACTTTGATATTTTGAAAGATTTTTAAAAGACTATTCACCCCTCCCCTCTAGACTTTTACTAGCTTACTCAATCTTACACTCAACTAGGGACCTACATGATGGATCCACCCCACTCCACACCATACACCTCATGATCAACTAAATACGACACCTACACCCCCAAAACCACTAAATTCACCCATACAAATCCTTTATGTGTCAAATGGTGTAAAACATATCTCAATCTAAATACACCACCTGACTTTATAGATCCAGCCCCACCTAATCTAAGTACACCCCCTGATTTAATAGATCCACCCCCACTCAATATCATATACCTCCTGATCCACTAGATACACCTACACCCCCAAAACCACTAAATTCACACATACAAATCGTTTGTGTCAAACAATGTAAAACATATTTCAATTTAAATACACCACCTGACATGATAGATCCACCCCACTCAATCCAAATACACCACTCGATTTGATAGATTCACCTCCACTCCGCAACATACACCACATGCACCCCCAAAATCACTAAATTCACCCATACAAATCGTTTGTGTCAAACAATGTAAAACATATTTCAATTTAAATACAACACCTGACTTGATAGATCCACCCCACTCAATCCAAATACACCACCCGATTTGATAGATTCACCTCCACCCCGCAACATACACCTCCTTATCCACTAAATACACCACATGCACCCCAGAACCACTAAATTCACCCATACAAATCATTTATGTGTCAAATGGTGTAAAACATATATAAATCTAAATACACCACCTGACTTGATAGATACACCACACTCAATCTAAATACACCACCTGATTTGATAGATCCACCTCCACTCCGTATCATACACCTCCCGATCCACTAAATACACCACCTACGTCCCCAAACCACTAAATTCACCCCTACAAATCATTTGTGTCAAACAATGTAAAACATATCTCAATTTAAATACACCACCTGACTTGATAAATCCACCCCCATTCAATCCAAATACACCATCCGATTTGATAGATTCACCTCCACTCCCCATCATACACCTCCTGATCCACTAAATACAACACCTGCACCCCAGAGCCACTAAATTCACCCATACAAATTCTTTATGTGTCAAATGGTGTAAAACATATATCAATCTAAATACACCACCTGGCTTGATAGATCCACCCCCACTCAATCCAAATACACCACCTGATTTGATAGATCCACTCCCACTCCGCATCATACACCTGATCCACTAAATACACCACCTGCACCACCAGAACCAATAAATTCACCTATACGAATCCTTTATGTGTCAAATGGTGTTAAACATATCTCAATCTAAATACACCACCTGACTTGATAGATCCACCCCTACTCCGTAGCATACACATCCTGGTCCACTAAATACACCACCTACACCCCAAAACCACTAAATTCATCCATACAAATGGTGTAAAATGCCCATATAGTGGTACCCGCTTCATTTTATAAACTGGTACCTTCTTCATTTAATATTTAATTTTTCGCAACTTATTTATATTTCATTTTATCTATTTCTCTTTATAAAATAGTAATTGAAGTGAAAACCCCAATTAACACTCCTCCCGTCCTCTGTCAAGGTATCGGGATAACAATTCTCTCCTCCACTACCGCCACACTGTCGGCTCGCCATAGTCCACAATTAGAAAAAATCGTCGTCACTCCTCTCCTCTCTCATTCTACTTGCATCAAGCTTTGGTATATTCCCGATCTGATTCTCTTTAATTCAACAATTTTTTTTATCAAATCAATAACAAGAGAGATATACAACCCTTAATTTTTAAATTAAATAACTCGATTGTAATTCAATTTAATTTTAGAGTGTGAAAATTCAGGACTCGCAGAATTTGGGGAAGCACTCAAACATTCGTTGTATTTGATGTCTAAGCTTCGAATTTCAAGACTCTTGCCTCATAAATATGTATGAGCTTTGTAAAGTTTTTGTACCCATTTTAAAGTAATTTATCAACATTGTTACTTATGTGAATGAAGTTTTTCTTTTAAATTTATTCGGTTGATCTTGTGGATTTATTTTTTGGTGTTAGAAATGCGCGCATCTCAGTGCTTTGTTAGAAAAAAATCATTTTACTATTGTACGAGTTTTTTGTTGTTAATTGTGGAGAAATTGGTATTCTAGGTTATTTTTATTGAATTTTTTTTCCGAACTGTATATGCAAAATGAAAGCTATGGAACTAAAAAAATTACTTTCTAAATTTTGGGGGTTTTCCTTATTCAAATATTTGTCTCAATGTTTTACTGCATTACTATATTTGCTAAACAGTATCATGTTACAAGGTAAACAATTACATGTTGAATGTAATACTGTTAAGTGTAATAACATAATATTGCTAAGTGTGATATTGTAGTACTATCTCATATGAATTGTTATACTATTATATATTTAAGAGAGGTAGAGAGAAGAATTTAAGAGCTTATGTTTCCAATTTGCAAAAGAATTACAATTAGGGCTTTTGATATGCATTAATGTGTGTTATTGTTTTGATATTTTGTGTGATATTATCTTGATTTTTTTATGATACTGTCTTATTTTTTTGTATGATACTACCATTAATATATTGTTATGTTTTAATTTGTGTTAATGTCTTTGATATTTTGTTTGTTATTTGTTCAAACTGTTAAGTGTAATTGCGTAATATCGTTAAGTGTAATTGTGTAATATTGTCAAGTAATGTCGTTATACTGTATGTCTTTCAGGTGTGATACTAATAAAAGAATGTGCAAACATGATGAAAAAAAATATGAAAGAGGAAAAAGATAATGACAGGGTAGAATGTGGTCAGAGAATAAGAGAATGATGATAAAATTTAATTTTTCACTTTGTAATACTAGCAAGTGCAATAATGTAATATTGTCAAGTGTAATTGTGTAATACTGTTTACATATTTTGAATTAAATTATTTGAATTTTAAATAAAAAATGATTAAATACCCTGTGAAAAAACTTAAATAATTTGGAATTAAATTATGTGAATTTTAAATAATAAAAAATGATGAAATTTTCAATGGAAAAAAATGTGAAAGAGGAATAAAATGATGGCAATTTGAAATTAAATTATGTAAATTTTAAATAATAAAAAATGATGAAGGTAAAAAAAATATGAAATGCGGAATTAAATTATGTGAATTTTAAATTAGAAAAATGGTGGAATGCTCGTTAGAGTGTATGATAATGATATTAAATAATTAATACTACTTAAATAATTTGAAATTAAATTATGTTAATTTTAAATTAAAAAAAAAAGATGAAATGGTGGAGGGGTTGGTTGGGGATGGGAGGTGCATGGGTGAATTTAGTGGTTTTGGGGGTGCAGGTGGTGTATATAGTGGATCAGGAGCTCTATGGGTGAATTTAGTGGTTCTAGAGGTGCAGGTGGTGTATTCAGTGGATCGGGAGGTGTATGGGTGAATTTAGTAGTTCTGGAGATGCAGGTGGTGTATTTAGTAGATCAGGAGGTGTATGAGTGAATTTAGTGGTTATGGGGTGCAGATGGTGTATTTAGTGGATTAGAAGGTGTATGCTCCGGAGCGGGGTAGATCTATCAAGTTAGGTGATGTATTTAAATAGAGGTATGTTTTACACCATTTGACACCTAAAGATTTGCACCAAAATCATTTCCCCTTTTTTTTAACCTTATGGTATTTTTTTATGTACAAGTAAAATATATTTGTGTTCTTATATGCTACTTTATGTGTCACACACTTTTTTTTTTGTTTATCACATTCTAAATATATATATATATAGTAAAACCTTTAAAAAAGAATACTCTATTAAGGAATAAACTCTCTTTAGGAATAAAAATTCATGGTCCCAACTTGGGACCAGTTATAATTTGGAATAAACTCCAAATTGTCATAATTCATATTTTTTCAAGTCCTAACATAAAGAAATACACCTCCATTTAGAAATAAATCATAATAATATATATAATTTTACAATAGATTTAAGTTGATTTGATGTAATTGATAAAAAAAAATGTATTATACATAGTATTTATAGATGAAAAAATTAAAGCAATCAAAAACAAGTACATGCATCTATGGTGGGTGACTCTTGAGTATTGTCTTTTCATATTACGTGAGTAAATTAGTTCAATTAAGTTCAACACATTACATCATGTACATGTATCTACTAATTATACCATTATATAATATACATGCATTTTTAAAAAAAATCTTATAACTCTATTTAGGAATAACCCCCATTTAGAAATATTTTTTTGTGGTCCTGACACGTATTTTTCAATACTCGCCTCTCAAGTGTAAGAGGTTCCTCGTAGTAAAAGTAAGTGCCCGGTTAAATTATCGAACCACGGGACTAGTTTGCTTGCGTAGCCATAGTGTTGTGTGTGTCACGTAATTATAGTGAAAGAGCATGGGGTGAGCGACTAAAACTAAATGCAAAAATCAACAAGATAAATACTAACTAGGAAAAGCAAGTAAACGATGATCAAATATCAAATGTGAGAAGTAGTGTTCGGGTGATCTTCATTATGTGGAAATCGATTAAAGCTTAACTTGGACGTTTAATTCATTGGTTGGTGTATGATAAGAGCAATCACTAAGGATGTTATCTAACAAAGCACCTCGGATCGAGAGAAAGAATAGAGACGTTCTTACCCGGGTAATCACACAATTAGGGGGTTCTACTCTATCTAAATTAATCTAATCTAATCCCTAATCATGCTTTTCCACTTGAATACTAGAAACCAAACTCCTATAGTCTCTTCACTAATCACTCAAACTCTCATTCAAATAATTAGTGTAAATTAATGGGGTTCTAATGAAAATTACCCAACTCTCGTTGCGATAATCCAATATAAACTCAATTCACTCGACTCCCAACCCTCGATTATACTATCGTCAAGACTAACCAATTCTCGTTGCACTAATCATGCGTCAAAATATAATCTAATAATTGAATTCAAGCAAATGATCAACTAAAACCAATTAACCTAATCAATACACCATCCAATTAAATTAAACAATCAAAATTAAGCTAAACATCTAATTCAATCATAAATCCAAACACCCAAACACCAACAAAACTAATTAATAACTAAATTAACAAATGAAATCAAACTCATAAAACATAAATAACAAAACATTAAATTAAAGGAAAGGTATCACCTTAAATGGTCTTGTAATCCTCCAACACTTACAATAAAATAAAATACTCAATTAAAACTAGCTAATAAACTAACACCAAGTGTATTGAGTGAGGTGGAGGAAGTGGGAAGGGTTTTTCTCGAAATTGCTCTGCGCCCTGCTCTGCCGTGTCTTGGCCTTCTGTATGTTAATTCCCTCCAGCCTGTTGTGTTGTGTATTGCCCTCCAATTGAAATGGCTGATGGGCCTTTTTTTTTTTTAAGCAGCGTAGGCTCAGCTGATTAATTGAATAGGCTCAGCTAATTAATTGAAATGGGCCTGAGCCCATAAGATATTAAAAAAAATAGCAGCTTGCTTGACATTTTGTAGCTCGGCCGTGCTATGCAGCTCGGCCGTGCACCCC
Source organism: Galeopsis tetrahit (assembly GCA_963675135.1). Classification (NCBI taxonomy): domain Eukaryota; kingdom Viridiplantae; phylum Streptophyta; class Magnoliopsida; order Lamiales; family Lamiaceae; genus Galeopsis; species Galeopsis tetrahit. The sequence goes on from OY776122.1 coordinate 42,395,386, forward strand.
CACTTTTGATTGTTTGTTGTCTCGAGCATCCCTATTCCGAGACGCGGGCTCGGCCGTGCACCTCCTCCATTTAGTTCTTGTTTTGCTCATATCTTTTGATCCGGGTGTCCGATCGACTCGATTCTTGTCTCGTTGCGACCCTCACTTCACCTTCTTTCATGTGGTCAACTCATGGACTCGATCCAACGACTGATTTTTTCATGATTTGATTCAAAACACCTCGTTTTACCTACAAAAATAGTAAACTACACCATTTCTCCTAATCAAGTGCAATTAGTCAATTTAGTGTAAATAATGCACGAAATCCTATAAAATTATGCAAATTAAACACATGAATTTCGAGCAATTTTCACACTAATCAACCCCCCCAAACTTAAAGTGTTGCTCGTCCCCGAGCAACGAAAGAAAAATAGAACAAGTGGGAGAATTGCAAAGGAATTCATTCAAGACAATATAGAATGAGTGATTGTCAAGTTCAATCAATTTAGTCAAGCCAAGAGGTAGAGACATCAACACACAAGTTCACAAACTATGCTCAAATCCATGCAAGATTAAGTGCTCAATTCACAATTTCCTCACAAGTAAGTGTTTCACTCGTCACTCAAAGTGTATATCATGGAATGTATGCTCTCAAAATCAAATCATACAAGTGCACTACCATATGCTTGTCAAAAGTCTCAATTCTCCACCACATGTTATGTGCTCAATTCATGAATCAATAAGGACTTCACATTTGGTTGTAATGTAGGCTCTTTGGTTAAGGTAGGGAAGATTTGGATAAAGTGACTCACAAACTAGTGGAGCAAGAAGTAAAAAGGCCTAGGAACATTTCTAAATCTTCAAGAGGAAAGTTACAATTGATCAAGTTGCAACTCCAAATTCCAACTCCCACAATTCATTTGCTCACTTTTTTTTAAAGCACGTTCTTCTTCACCAATACCATTGAACACTTTTGAACTTCAAGTTCTACCAAATGCATGTACACAAGAGAGTTTTCTTTTTTCATTTTTTTTTCTTTTTTTCTCAACAACTCAATCTTTTTTGTGTACAACTTTCAATTCATCTTTTCTCATTTTTTTTCTTCACTTCTCAACCAAACGAATCCACCAAATTTACATTTAAGCACACAATTCAACCTCATTTGTCAACATTCAAGCTCCACTAGTTCATAGGACAATTAGGCTCATAAAAGATAGACAAATAGGCTAAATTTGTAGGTTGCCAAAGAATACAAATCAATAGGCTCAAAGTGGCTAATTACGGAAAAATATCATTTGGTATGGACAATTTGGCTAAGTGACTATTCAAAACAAAGATGGCCTTATATCACTTTCACAAATCTCACACAAAAAGTAGTCTCAAACAAGACAATTGGCAAGTTCTAGAGCACACAAGCATGAATGATACTCACATGAAAGAAAATAGACCAAAATATATGAAAGTCTAAAGGCTCTAAAGCTCACGGGCTTGTCTATCATGAATTAAGAGCACCAAACCAAGCAAAGATCATCACATAAGCAAATGAACAAGCAAGTATTCACCAATACCAACAAGCTCAAGCAAACATCAAAAACCAACAATCACCACCAATTACGCCTCAAACACTTTCTTCCACAATATATCATATCCACCAAAGCTAAACAATTATAGGACAAACGGTGCAATAAAAATGAAGGTAAACACACGAAATCTCCCCCCAAACTTAAATGAAACTATCTAGTTGAATGCAAAGTTTGGAGATGAGTGTGTTACCTTAGAATTTGTCCACCAATGTAGCTTACCAAAGAAGCAAACTACCACAACCGAATTATCCATCGAACCTTGTAGCATCAAAACATCTCCAACTTGAGCTTCCCCATGCACATCTCCCATCCTTGAACATCCACCACAACACTCAACCAACAAAACAAAAACTCACCAAAAAGATCAAACAAACTACAAAGCTAAAATAAAATAAAAGAAAGCAATACAGAATGGGTTGCCTCCCATTTAGCGCTAAGTTTAACGTCTTCAAGCCAGACGGAAATGAATGAGCTCATCGGAATGGCCAAGGATATCGGTCCTCCTTGCCATTATATTTCAATCTTTTGGCCTCAAAATCAAGGAGGCTCTCATGAGTAGTAGACCAATCTCTTGCATCTTTCATGCACATTTTCATCAATTGAAGTTCCTCTTGCTCTCTCCCTATCATCTCTTTCAATTCTTTCTCTTTTTGTCCAAAAATGCCCAAAGACTTCTCAATTTCCTTCTTTGGGTCGAAGTGATAAAGAGGTAAAATGAAATCAATAGAAGCATCAATATTATTAAAAGTGAAAATTGAAGAGTGTAAAGGTTTAGAAATTCTCATTTCGCTCTCCAACTCGTCTTGTAATGCTTCTTGATCTTCTTGCTCTTTGTTGACCATATCCATAAGGGGACATTCTCCCTCTTCATCATCTTCAATCTCAATGAAGTACCTATCATCACCACAAATAAGAGAAGAAGTATCATCAATCTCAATATCAAATAGAGGATTATCATGAATACGAGGCAAGTAAGGCTCAAGAGACATTTGAAATGTCTCTTGAACACAAAGCTCTACACTATCAATCGCTTTGCACTCATAATCTTTCAAATTATGCTTTATAGCACCATGAGTGTCAAACACAATTTCATCTTTGGTAAGCTTGAGAGCCAACTCTCTCGTTCTCATGTCCTCAAATGAATGTCCATCTTCATCTCTATCTTCAATAAGAGTGTTCTCATCCTCCTCCTCTTCACTTGAGCCATCTTCTTCACCAATCGACATGCTTGACCCTTCATAAATAGCCCCACTTGAAGAATCTATTTGACTCAATTGGAACGCCACATTCTTCATTCGATTCGCAAGTGAGACCATTTCCTCATCCATCTTTTCCAATCTTGCATTTTTGTGAGCAGAAGCTTGATTGGATTGAGTTATGAAAGTGACTAGCAAGTTTTCCAAGTAAGCATTTCTCTCATCATCTTGATAAATGGTGGAAACTTTTTGCAGTTGACAATCGTAATCGTAGTTCCCCCAACTGTCATAACAAACTTCTTCTTGATAAGAGGGATAAACCATATCATATTGATCAAATGATTGATTCCATGAATATTGGTTATATCCGTCCATCTTGCAATTAAGCTCACCTACACAAATGATCAAGGATCAAAAGCACAAGATAGTGTAGAACAAATAAAAATAAAAATCACTAGTAATTACGCTAAACTAACACTAAGTTACACAAAAGGCAAAACTAATCCCCGGCAACGGCGCCAAAAACTTGACACGTATTTTTCAATACTCGCCTCTCAAGTGTAAGAGGTTCCTCGTAGTAAAAGTAAGTGCCCGGTTAAATTATCGAACCACGGGACTAGTTTGCTTGCGTAGCCATAGTGTTGTGTGTGTCACGTAATTATAGTGAAAGAGCATGGGGTGAGCGACTAAAACTAAATGCAAAAATCAACAAGATAAATACTAACTAGGAAAAGCAAGTAAACGATGATCAAATATCAAATGTGAGAAGTAGTGTCCGGGTGTTCTTCATTATGTGAAAATCGATTAAAGCTTAACTTGGACGTTTAATTCATTGGTTGGTGTATGATAAGAGCAATCACTAAGGATGTTATCTAACAAAGCACCTCGGATCGAGAGAAAGAATAGAGACGTTCTTACCCGGGTAATCACACAATTAGGGGGTTCTACTCTATCTAAATTAATCTAATCTAATCCCTAATCATGCTTTTCCACTTGAATACTAGAAACCAAACTCCTATAGTCTCTTCACTAATCACTCAAACTCTCATTCAAATAATTAGTGTAAATTAATGGGGTTCTAATGAAAATTACCCAACTCTCGTTGCGATAATCCAATATAAACTCAATTCACTCGACTCCCAACCCTCGATTATACTATCGTCAAGACTAACCAACTCTCGTTGCACTAATCATGCGTCAAAATATAATCTAATAATTGAATTCAAGCAAATGATCAACTAAAACCCATTAACCTAATCAATACACCATCCAATTAAATTAAACAATCAAAATTAAGCTAAAAATCTAATTCGATCATAAATCCAAACACCCAAACACCAACAAAACTAATTAATAACTAAATTAACAAATGAAATCAAACTCATAAAACATAAATAACAAAACATTAAATTAAAGGAAAGGTATCACCTTAAATGGTCTTGTAATCCTCCAACACTTACAATAAAATAAAATACTCAATTAAAACTAGCTAATAAACTAACACCAAGTGTATTGAGTGAGGTGGAGGAAGTGGGAAGGGTTTTTCTCGAAATTGCTCTGCGCCCTGCTCTGCCGTGTCTTGGCCTTCTGTATGTTAATTCCCTCCAGCCTGTTGTGTTGTGTATTGCCCTCCAATTGAAATGGCTGATGGGCCTTTTTTTTTAAGCAGCATAGGCTCAGCTGATTAATTGAATAGGCTCAGCTAATTAATTGAAATGGGCCTGAGCCCATAAGATATTAAAAAAAATAGCAGCTTGCTTGACATTTTGTAGCTCGGCCGTGCACCCCCACTTTTGATTGTTTGTTGTCTCGAGCATCCCTATTCCGAGACGCGGGCTCGGCCGTGCACCTCCTCCATTTAGTTCTTGTTTTGCTCATATCTTTTGATCCGGGTGTCCGATCGACTCGATTCTTGTCTCGTTGCGACCCTCACTTCACCTTCTTTCATGTGGTCAACTCATGGACTCGATCCAACGACTGATTTTTTCATGATTTGATTCAAAACACCTCGTTTTACCTACAAAAATAGTAAACTACACCATTTCTCCTAATCAAGTGCAATTAGTCAATTTAGTGTAAATAATGCACGAAATCCTATAAAATTATGCAAATTAAACACATGAATTTCGAGCAATTTTCACACTAATCAGGTCCCAAGGATATGACTATAGAGAGGTTTTACTGTATATATATATATTTTAACTTGTATTTTTAAAATTCTAACTTATTTATCTCGTATGTAATTAACTTTTCTTACCCAATTTTTTTAATTTATTATTTTAATAAAATTGAAAGGATCTTAATACTTTTACTATATCACTTTTTTTAATTTTCGTGCTTAGATTAGTGTGACAGTCGATCTGAGACGAAGTGATTAATAATGAGATAATATTTTGACATATTTATATACGTGTATTTTGTTTAGTTCGGTATAATGTCTGATAAATATATATCTTGCTATCAAAAGTGGAAAAGAAAAGCAAGATAAAATATTAAAATCAAAATAACTACGAAGTATATTTTATTTTAATTCTAAAGCAAATATTTGATGTTTAAATGAAGCAATTCTAATTGACTGACGGAGATAGAAACACCAGATTCTTTCACATTTCCCAGCAGACTAGGATAGCTAGGGAGGGTATCACGTCTTTGCTCATTGAAGACATCCTTACTACGGACTTGGACACCATCAGTTCCCATGTGGTTACTTACTATTCTCAGTTGTTTGCGGATGATCGGTCGTCTCCTTTCGATGCTAGTATTCTGGACAACTTTATGGATACCGTTGTGACTGATGCCCATAATGGTCTCCTTGTGAGTATTCCCTCAGCGGAAGAGGTTCGAAGGGCTGTCTTTGATATGGATGCTTCGAGCGCTCCGGGTCCGGATGGCTTTGGGGGCTGCTTTTATCAGGGATGTTGGGACATTGTGGGCCAGGAGGTGATCGATGCTGTTAGACACTACTTCATTTTTAGACTTTTACCTCCTGGGCTGAACTCCTGCTTCATGACGCTTGTTCCCAAGACGGAAGGGGCCCGTAAAGTGGAGGATTTTTGGTCGATTGTGATGGGTAACTTCATCTTTAAGGCCATGACCAGAGTTCTATCTTCGAGATTGGGCACTTTTGTTAGTAGTTGTCTCTTTGCATATCAGTTTGGTTTCGTCCCGGGGAAGCGGATTCACACTTGCATCGCTCTTGCATCTGACGCCATTAATACCCTGGACTACCTGAGAGTTCACGGGCATATGGCCTTGAAGATTGACATGATCAAAGCGTTTGACACCATCTCTTGGCGGTTTCCGGAGGCAGTCATGGCAAGGATGTGCTTCTGTACTACTTTCATATCTATGGTGAGAGGAGTCCTGGACTATGCTAGAATTTCAGTTCTCATCAATGGGGAGCCGAAGGGGTACTTTTCTTGCTCCCGGGGTGTGCGTCAGGGAGATCCTCTATCACCATTGTTTTTTTGTATTGCGGAGGAGGCGCTTGGGAGATGGATTGATTGGGAGATCGATAGAGGCCGACTTCGTCCCATTCGATATGTCCCTCGTTATCTCTTCTATGCGGACGACATCATGATATTTTTTAGGGCCACTGAGTCTAATATCAGGAACCTACATGCTGTTTTACAGGGGTATGGTCGTCTTTCAGGTCAGATCTATAGTCCTCCGAAGTATAGGGCTTTTTTTGGGCGTGCTGTTCCCCAAAGGCTTCGTCGTCGGATGCTCAGAGTCAGAGGCATCGTAGAAGGTTCCCTTCCTTTTACCTACCTAGGAGTTCCGATCTTTCGTGGTTGCCCCAAGAAGGCTCATCTACAGCCTATGGCAGACGATGTTATTGCTAAGTTTAGTCGTTGGAAGGGTAGCTCCCTTTCCCTGGCAGGGAGACGATGTTTGATTAACTCGGTTATCACGGGATCTATGGTCCACTCTATGATGGTCTACAAGTGGCCTATTTCACTACTTCGCCAGGTGGAATCTGCTATGCGCAACCTTCTTTGGAAGGGAGACGTCAATCCTAAAAGTGGTTCTTGTTCGGTCTCGTGGAAGAGGGTTTGTGCTCCCTTTGGAGAAGGAGGGATGGGGGTTCGCTCCATTAGATTGGCGAATGCCTCATTTCTCTGTAAGTTGAGTTGGGACATTCTTCAGCATAGATCTCCAGATACAACTCTACTTCACAAGAGACACTTTACCTCGGATGGCAGATTGCGCCCCCATGGGAGGATCTTATCTATTGGGCCGGGTATTCGTCCTCACGTCTCGAGTCTTTCTGATGGGTCGAGATGGTTGATTGGTAGGGGTTTGACAGTTAGCTTCTGGCATGATAACTGGTTGGGTTACACTATTTCTGATAAGATTGGCCTCCCGGATTGGTTTGCTGCTACCCTGAAGAGCACGGTTGGGGACTTCTTCTATGACGATTGTTGGCACTCTAAGGAGTGCTTCGTTACGGACTTCACAGATATCGTCAAAGACATCCTTCAGATTAGGGTTCTTCATGGCCCCGACATACGTATTTGGGAAGGTACCACTTCAGGGGAGCTAACCTCTCGAGTGGCCTATGACATGCTCAGATCTCCTCTCCCTCGTCTTGGCTGGTCGTCGTGGATTTGGAGTTCCTTCATTCCGATGTGTCATTCTACGGTTATTTGGAGGACGATATGGGGCAAGCTCCCTACTTCTGATTGGCTGGTATCATTTGGGATTCACGGTCCTTCGATGTGTATGCTCTGTCGTAGAGACTCTGAGTCTTTAGACCACTTATTAGCTCACTGTCCATTCACTCTAGAGGTTCTTCAGCATCTGACTCGGCTTTTTGGAGTCAGAATCCACACGGGGATCAGCTTTCTTGATATCTTCCTCCAGGCTACTAGAGTTCGATTGGGTCCGCAGTCTTTGGAGTTATGGAGAGCGGCATTTGTCACTACAGTTTGTGTTAGGGTTATACTGGCAAGTATGCTTTTAGTGCTACTTATGTATACAAACTGATTCTTGCACTTATAAATGAGAATAATATTTTTATCACTGGTTGCTTTAAATATAATGAATGTTAATTATTTATTGCATAAACGTTCAGATGTATTTTACATTGTAGACAATGTGGTGTGTAGAAGATCACAGAAGATCACATTGTCAGTTCCTTGTATATAATTACAATTGATTCACAACTTAGATGGAATTGAACAATCCATTGGTAGAAGTTGAGGTGTAAGGCTCAGATTGGTTTATCTTGACTAAGAGATTACACTAGTGCATTATGATGTGCTGAATAGGACCTACAGAGAGGTAATTCTTTTAGACTGACTTAAGGAATGAAGAATTAGACCTCAGTGGTTGTTGATTTCTTAATCTCTGTCACTTAAATGTGATTGTCTGTAGTTAAGAAGTATTGCTTTGATTTATTATGGGTAAAGAATCAATTTGATTCAATACTTTGTATTTTGGGCAATATTATTAATTACAGGACAGATTGCCAAAATTAATACAGAGAATCGTGTCTTGGAGTGTCAAGTTGATTATGTCCCCTTGGTGGGCTCAGAAGGTTTATCATATCAAATCTGATCAGTGGAATTTATTTCTGGTATGATAATAATGTTGAGTTGTCCTTACTCCGAGGAATAAAATATATTAATTAATTAAAGCATTCAGTAGCTTAAATTAATTGATGGACATTGAATCTTAAACACGCGAAATAATAACCGGGAGCCATATTTCGTAATATGGGTTAGGATGGATAGTGCAATATTAATTCTACAGTGGAATGAATTAATATTAATGGGCTGGAAAAATGTTGTGGCTCAATATTGATTTTTGGGCCCATTGGGAGGTCCAATCCTAATTCTCCTAAAGGCCCCTCAAGTAGCCCAATAAAAGTCTATTAATTAAGGTAATTAAAAGATAAGGATTAATTTTGTTGCAAGAAATTAGAGAGAGATATTTATGGAAAAAGATATATGGAAATAAGAAATTATTTCTATATTATTCCAAGATAAATTGACCGGTCAATTTTTCTTTCTTGTAAGAGAAGAAACATAGATTAAAGGAGAAGAAAAAAATTGGTACTCTTGTGACTAAGAAAAGAACAAAAAAAGATCTGTAATTTTCGAAATTACAGTGTGTGCAACAAGAGAAAATTAATTCTTCCTTGAGAGTTAATAGTTCGTGAGATCTCCCACCGGGTCAACGGACTAGGACTTAGGGAATACTTGAGAAGGCAATTGGGTTGAAGTTGTTACTCTTCTCAACGATATCTCTTCGATTTAAAGGTAAACACGTAATCCCTTAGTTCCGCGTGATTAGGGATTTAATTATTTTACCGTACATTCATTACATAAATTAGTTGATTTAATTTGTTTAAATTATGAAATTAGATTTATGATAATTCATATTTAAATTACGTCCCAAATAGATCCGGGTAATTTTAAAGGAGTCTCAAAGGATTTCCGAGAGTCTCAAAAGATCCCTAGGGCATCTCAAAAGATTCCCGGGAGTCTCAAAGGATTCCTAGCGTGATGGTCCATAACCCACAAGTGCCAATAATTCCCCACAAAGGAGATGGGGAATGTGGTCCCATAATAATTTCCCACAAAGGAGTTGGGGATCACAAGAGTTGGGGACCACATTGTTGGGGGACTATTATTGGATATTGGGATTAATTTCCCAACAGATGGTATCAGAGCCAAGGTTTTGGGCTCTGTAATTTAAATTAGAATTTAAATCTATTTACATTAAATTGATATCTGGATGGTAGAATTGTTAGATCTTTTTTTGCAGGTATCCAATTATCATGGTTTTAATGTATGTTTTAATTTATGTTGTTTGAATGTGGTTTTTAATCTGATTCGGTCAGATTTGTTTTTCCCGTGAGAAAATCCACGGGTAGATTAGATTATTTAATTTGTAATAGAGTAGTCTAGATGTTAGATTTATTTTTTGTAAATAAATTGTAACGGATCAAAGACGAAGACCGTTGGACGGATTAAAGAATCGGAGGCGCACCCGGACGACCAAGCCACACGGGCCGGTTGTGGGCGTGGCGTGATTTTTTTTGTTGCGGCCGTGGGAGTACAAATTTCTTGTTTCTTCAAAACGAGAAAATTAAACCATGATAATTGGACGTGTTTGCCTAATTTGTGTTTAATTTTTTTTTGTTATTATGCTATGATTATTTGTTAATTTTGCATTAGGATTCGTGAAAAAACCTCAAGTTTAAAAATTACTAAGTATGTTTTTTTAATCAAATTTATTTAAGATAATAAATTGATTAAATGGCCTCCATAATTTATTTATTTGTGAAGTCTTTTGGCTACGCATTGGCAAGCGCCTCTCTCCCTATCGGATAGGCCAAAGGATAAGTTCATATGAATAAATTCCTTTAAGGATGATTGTGGATTATTACTAGTGGCGGTATGACCCTCCCATCGAGTGGCTTATTCAAAACGAAATAATAGTCCTGTATTTAATTATGGTTATTACTTAGGTATAAAATTGATATATTAACTTCCCATCGGAGTCCCTGTCAATTTTATATGGCCAGGTTAAAGCCAACTATTAATTTTGAATTAAAGGTTTGTAACTGCTTTGTTTGTAACCTGCTTAAATGTATTTGAGTAAACGTTCACACTCATCGTGACTTGCTTAAATTGGTTTTAAGATGTTGGCTGATGCATGTTTATATCGTTTTTTGAGGTTTTTGATATAGTACATGTGATCAAATTATGTGATAATTTTTGTGTTAATAGGATATTAATACAAATTGTATATTTTATTCTCAGTTCAGCATGTCGTCTCCTTTTAACCCACTGTTTAGTATACTTAAAGAAAATAAATTGGAAGGAGAGAATTATGTGGATTGGAAAAGACATTTATTTATAGTCTTGACTGCACAACAACATAAGTGGGTCCTTGATAAACCTAAACCCCCTGCCCCTACGGATGAGACGAACCAAGAAGATAAGGAATATCATAAGGAGTGGATGAGATCCGATGAAATGGCTAGGTGTACCATCTTGGCTTCAATGTCAGATGTGTTGCAACACCAACACCAGAACATGGAATCCGCTTCAGCTATTATGATGAACCTTAAGGAACTTTTTGCTCATCAGAATCGTACGGCTAGACAAATGACCATGAGAGATATGTTATCACAGAAAATGGTTGAGGGAACGCCTGTGAGGGATCACGTTCTTAAAATGATAGGTTTCCTTAACAAACTTGAGATTCTTGGTGCTGAATTCGATGCGGAAACGCAGATCGATTTCATACTCCATTCTCTACCGAAAAGTTTTGAGCAGTTCCAACTGAACTATACGATGAATGATCAAGAGTATACGTTGGCTCAGCTCTTGCAAGCTTTAGTTTCGGCTGAGATGTTAATGGGACCAAGGAACGAGCATACAGCTATGTTGGCAAATGGTCCATCTTCTAATTCTACACCAAAAGGTGGAAAGAAGAAGAAGAAGGCAAATGGCCAGAAACAAGCTAATAATAAGGAAAAGATACCAATTGAGGGAGGTGTCAAGAAAAAGACCACTAAGGGAAAGTGCTTTAGTTGCGGTCTGAAAGGACATTGGAAGTCAGCATGTACCAACCCTAAGAAGGCTGGTAAGCAAGGTAATTCTCACGCACTAGTAATTGAAACTTGTTTAGCGGTGTATTCTTCCCATTCGTGGGTGGTGGATACGGGAGCCACTGATCATGTTTGTTTCAATTTTCAGGGGTTCAAGCTAACCCGACAACTTAGTGGGAGTGAGATCATCATCACCATGGGCAATGCTACGAAAGTGGCGACTGTTGCAGTGGGAGATGTGCAACTATCTTTTAGTGATAGAATTTTAGTTTTAAAAGACGTTCTTTATGTTCCGAGTTTTAGAAAGAATTTGATTTCAGTTTCTAAACTATTTTTGGATGGATATTCAGTTTCTTTTAATAAGAATGTCGTTGTTTGTCGTAATGACGAGATTATCTGTTCGGGAGCATTGGTGAATAATCTTTATACTATTAATTGTGCACATTCCACACAAAATGAATCGTATAACACATCGACTATTTCTAAGAAAAGAAAGCATTCTTCAGACATGAACGAAACACTTCTGTGGCATCTTAGACTTGGTCATATTAATCTAAGAAGGATTCAAAGGTTGGTGAATGATGGCTCGTTGGAATCACTCCAGGTTGAGCCGTTTCCAACCTGCGAATCATGTTTAGAGGGTAAAATGACCAAAAGAACTTTTGGGGCAAAGGGGAATAGAGCTAGGGAAGTGTTGGAACTCGTTCATACTGATGTATGTGGACCAATGTCAATTCAAGCAAAAGGTGGTTTTGAGTATTTCGTTACTTTTATCGATGATTACTCAAGATATGGATACATCTATCTAATGCGGCATAAGTCTGAGACCTTTGATAAATTCAAAGAGTTTAAGGCTGAAGCAGAAAAGCATAGGGAAAAGAGTATCAAGTTTCTACGATCAGATCGTGGAGGCGAATACCTCAGCAATGAATTTTTGGGCTACTTATCAGGTGAAGGGATTGTATCCCAATTAACTGCACCCGGAACCCCCCAACAAAATGGGGTTGCAGAGCGAAGAAATCGAACTCTTTTAGAGATGGTCAGATCTATGATGAGTTATTCAGATTTACCTAAGTCGTTTTGGGGTTATGCCTTGGAAACACCGACTTACATTCTGAATTTGGTACCTTCCAAATCAGTTCCTAAAACCCCTACTGAATTGTGGACCGGGCGAAAGCCTAGTCTAAAACACATAAGAATTTGGGGGTGTCCTGCATACGTGTTGGACAAGGAAGCTGGAAAGTTAGACCCTCGTTCAGAATTAAGGCTGTTTGTAGGATATCCTAGAGGAACAAAAGGGGGTTTATTCTATAGTCCAAAGGATCAGCGAATTGTGATAAGCACACATTCTAGATTCTTGGAAGAAAACTATATGAGTAATAGAAAGCCCAAGAGTGAGATTACCTTAAAATAATTAAGAGGGCCAACTCCTATACCAAGTGTACAAGTAGATGTACCAAGAGATACACAAACACAATCGGAACCTCGTCGTAGTGGGAGGGTTGTGAGACAACCTGAGCGATTCATGTTCGTGGGAGAGTCTTCGGACTTGGTCCCCGGAGAGGATGAATCTGACCCCTGGACGTACGATGAGGCAATCCAAGATAAGGATGCAGATTCTTGGCAGACTACAATGGAAGCAGAAATGGGGTCTATGGATCATAACAAAGTGTGAGAGCTTGTGGAACCACCCAAAGGCATAAAGCCTATTGGATGCAAGTGGGTCTACAAGAGAAAAAGAGGATCTGATGGGAAGGTTGAAACCTTCAAAGCTAGACTAGTGGCAAAAGGATATACTCAAAAAGATGGAATCGATTATGAGGAGACCTTTTCGCCTGTAGCTATGCTTAAGTCTATCCGTATTCTCTTGTCGATTGCAGCTCACCTAGACTTTGAGATCTGGCAAATGGATGTCAAGACAGCTTTCCTAAATGGAAGTCTTGAACAAGAAATCTACATGCGTCAACCCGAAGGCTTCATTGAAAAAGGCCAAGAGAATCTTGTATGCAAGCTTAAAAGTTCAATATATGGACTTATGCAAGCATCGCGAGCTTGGAATCAATGTTTTGATCAGGTGATACAATCCTATGGATTTGATCAAAATGAGTTTGAGAGTTGTGTATATAAGAAGTGTATCGAAACTGCCTTGGTATTCTTAGTATTATACGTAGACGACATTCTGCTTATTGGAAACAATAAAAAGGTGTTGACAGACGTGAGGGTATGGTTGTCAAAACAGTTTGATATGAAGGATTTAGGAGAAGCTGGTCACATCCTTGGGATTAAGATTACTCGAGATCGCCAGAAAAGGATGATATGATTATCCCAAACCTCACACATAGACACTATTTTGAAACGATTCAGCATGCAAAATTCCAAGAAAGGATCTGTTCCTTTCAGACATGGAATTCATCTATCTAAAGAGATGTGTCCTAAGACACAAAAGGAGATAGATGAGATGAGAAACATTCCATATGTGTCGGCACTTGGAAGCCTCATGTATGCAATGCTGTGCACGAGACCGAATATTTGTTTTACTGTAGGCATGGTAGCAAGATATCAAAGTAACCCAGGGAAAGAACATTGTACTACAGTTAAAAACATTCTCAAGTATCTAAAAAGAACTCGAGATAGAATGTTAGTTTATCAGTCAGACAGTCTGTTCCCTGTAGGTTATACGGACTCAGATTTCCAATCAGACATGGATTCTAGAAAATCTACCTCGGGTAGTGTGTTTTGTTTGGGGGGTGGAGCCATGACATGCAGAAGTGTGAAGCAGAAATGCATCGCTGATTCTACCATGTAAGCCGAATATGTAGCTGCTTGTGAAGCAGCGAAAGAAGCGGTTTGGCTTAAGAACTTCTTAGTGGACTTGGATGTGATTCTGAATTTGCCCAGCAGTAACACTATTTATTGCGATAATGCTGGAGCAGTTGCAAATTCAAGGGAACCAAGAGCCCACAAGGCAAGCAAACACATTGAAAGGAAATACCATCTTATACGAGAAATCGTTAAGAGAGGAGACATAGTGGTGGCAAAGATCGCATCGGAAGACAACCTAGCTGATCCTTTCACAAAGGGTCTGCCTCAGAGTACATTCGAGAGACATGTGGAAGGAATGGGGGTCAAGTGCGTTGCCAAGCTGTTTTGAGTATAAGTGGGAGAATTTAATAGGACATGTAGAACATGGACGTGCTGTAGTATACTTAAAAGCAGACTTTGAGTATAAGTGGGACATTGTTAGGGTTATACTGGCAAGTATGCTTTTAGTGCTACTTATGTATACAAACTGATTCTTGCACTTATAAATGAGAATAATATTTTTATCACTGGTTGCTTTAAATATAATGAATGTTAATTATTTATTGCATAAACGTTCAGATGTATTTTACATTGTAGACAATGTGGTGTGTAGAAGATCACAGAAGATCACATTGTATGGCGCAAATCGTTGCTTGTATTAGGGAAGCCAATAGCATCTCTCGGGGTTATGCTGACGGTTCAGTTCAGGATCTCTTGATTGTCAGATCTCTTGGTGTTTTTAGCAGGCACAAGCCGACTCGACAGGGTTCGTCTATTAGATGGATCCCCCCGGATCCGGATTGGTACAAGATCAACACAGACGGCAGTGCAACATCCTCTCCAGGTAGTCTGCATGCAGGGGCGGTGTTTAGGAACTTCAGGGGGTTCCTTGTTGCGGCTATTGCCCAAGAGGTTGGTTGGGGTATTCCTTTTGAGGCGGAGTTAGCAGCGTCTCTCATTGCTATTCAGTATGCCCATGCCCAAGGGTGGCGGTTCTTATGGATCGAGTCGGACTCCAGTCTGACAGTTAGCACTTTGATGAGCTCTACTTCTTCTATCCCTTGGCGACTGCAGGGCCTCTGGAGTCAGGTTCATCCTCTTACCACACTCATGCACATTCGGTTTTCTTACACTTTTAGAGAGGCCAACCAGACGGCTGGCGCAGTGGCCAAGACGAAGATCAACTGCATTTGGAGGGGCTATCCTCCAGATTTCTTACTTACTTTCTTGCATAAAGATTTGTATACCGTCTTTTACAGACATTGATTGTTAGAGGAGTTTACCTTTTTCCTTCGCCTGAGTTTTTTCCCTAAGGAGGGTTTTCCCGGGCAAGGTTTTAACAGCACTCCGGCCTCTGGCTCGACTTGTGAGCTTATGGTTTTAGGTTTTCTTTTTTCTTTTATATTCCATACCTTTTTATTGGTCTAAAGCAAATATTTGATGTGCAGGTGTTGCATGAATGTTAGGCTAGTCCAGAAACCTTAATTTATGCATTAGGAAGTCAAAAAGGGAAATATTATGAGTAACTTCTAATTAACTCAAAGTTTTCTACGCTTTTGTTTCTTGTTTTAGCTAGTTTTGTATATTCAAATTTGTAAATTAAACAAAAGTTTTGTGTATTCAAGTTCCTTAATGAGATGATGCAATTTCAGGTAAACTAAAAATATATTTCATAATATTCATGGATTCGATAGAAACGGTGGCTGCTAGCAAGGGCAACCTAGAGAGATATTTTGGATCGGAGGAAGAGATCGTTGAAAATCTAAGGGAGGCAATTACACACGAGGACAACCATGGCATTCACTACCTCCCCAGGAAGAACACGATGATAGCTCATCGACTGGCGAAGCACGCGATAAACTCTCCATCTCCTCATGCTTGGATTGGAGTAGACATACCTACATGGGTTAGAAAAATGGCTCAAGCACTTAACTGATATTGTAATAGGAGCTGCTTTCTTGTAAAATATATATATATATATATATATATTTATATTTATGTTTCATATTTGAGTAGATATCCTATGAAGTCAGTTTGACGTATTTTTTTTTTCGAAGGTTATTGTTTAAAAAAATGTTTAATTTTAAATAATGACAATTCATATGTACAACATTGTTACTTTATATGATTCGTATGCACAATAATAATATTTAACAAAAAAATTAAGTGAATTTAAATTCACATAAGTTTGCCAATAAATTCACATTAAATTTTTTTTTCACTTACCTAGGAATAAGTGACTTTACAAGTGGCTTCATCTCCATCGATGAATTATACATAAAGGTCTCTATTTTAATAAGAAGATCAATTATACATAGTACTACCTAATAATTAGAGGTCTCTATTTTAATAAGAAAAACTGTGTAGGATAAAAATAATGCTGCATTTATTAATCTTTTCTGATTCAGTGACTTTTAAAGAGTGGCTCCAAGAACAATACAAATTGGTCTTTTGTGAATACTACTCCCACTTATTTAAAATATAAGTAGTTCAATGCACATATATTAAAAGTAAATTTGAAAGAAATGCAATTAATTTACATTGAAAAATGCAAAACGTCATACTCCATCCGTCCCACAAAGATAGCTATATTTAACTTTACACACAGATTAAGAAAAATCAATAAATGTAGTCAAATTTAGCTAATGTGTCAATTTTGCCCTTAGAATCACATTCTTCAAAATCTGCTAAGCCTTAATTACTCTTATTAATTAGGGGTAAAATTGACAATAAAACATTTAATACTAAAGTAAAAGAGAAAATAGAGCTATAATTTAGGACATTCAAAAAAGGAATATGTAGTTATCTTTGTGGGACGGAGGGAGTATAATTTATAAAGATAATGAAAGATCAAAACAACTTATATTATGAATAAGAGAGAGTATTATATAGTGTTAGACTTTACACTTTAGACTTCTTGATCATTTATACTTTCTTTGTCCCGGTAAAAATTATCTATGAGCATTGGGCACAGAGGTTAAAAAAATGATTTAATAAGTAGATGTATTTGGAGGTGATGTGATTAGAGGGGGTAATTTTTCAAAAGAGAATGAATAACTTTTATTGAACGAACGTAAAAGGAAAGTTGGATAACTTTCATTGGGACGGAGGGAATAGTCCATACTTTATACTCTAAGTAAAGTGTGTTTGATATATAATTTATTTTAACGAATTTTAACGAATTTTAATTATTTATGTATAAAGTGGATGTGTAATACAAAAAGTGAATTGTGTATTACTGTATCGTGGGAATGAATATTTCCATTTATGAAAGTGTGCATTTTAAATTGTTATAAATATGGTAGATTTTTATGAGGTAAAATATAATGACATATAAGACTTTAAACTTCTCAATTCTTTATGTTTCTAAGTGGTTTGAATAATTACTAGAAGCCTTGAAGATAAAGTAGACTAAAATGTATTGAAGGCTTAGTAGGTCAGTTGTTTAGTATAGATTTGAAGACCAAAGGAACTACCACTGACAAGAGGAGAAAAATGAATCAAAGTTATAATTTGACAACTAAGAAGTGGACAACAAGTCTGTGCATTTCAATAATTGAGAATGTACTCTAGCTGCTATGTCTTGAGGATGATAAAAATCAACTTTGAATTGAGTTGTATTCAATCTGAATTGAATAAAGGTGTACTATGGGTTTTGTTTTTGATAAAAGTCAAATATACAAGCCAATAAATACATTCCCTTAAACTATTGCTGCAACCTAACAAATCAGAAATTAACAAATGACAAGGTTAACGGTTGGTCCCAAACGAATTAAGTGAGGGTTCAGAGTAGACATGTGCAAAATCGAAATCAAAACTGGATGAACCGGCCAAACCGTTGGCGGTTTTAAAATCGAACTGTAACCTTAAAATTAAGGTTCGGTTTCAGTTACGAAAATTCAAAACTAAAATCGGCGGTTAAACCAGTCAAATCAGCGGTTTTGCCCCTTTTTCTATTTTTTATTTTTAATATTTTTCTATAAAAAGTTCAATCTCAACTCATTTTTTCACACCAATCTCTCTCATCTCTAATGTAGTAGTTTATTTTCAAAAAGAATAAGGGAAAACAAACGAAAAAATGAGGCGTCGGTTCGCCGAACCATTAGTTTCGGTTTGAAAACCGAATTGTAACCTTAAAATTAAGGTTCCGTTTCAGTTTTGAAAATTCAAAACCGAAACCGGCGGTTTTGTCCATTTTTTCTATTTTTCATTTTTAATATTCTTCTAGAAATACTTCAATTTCAACTCTTTTTCACACCAATCTCTCTCATCTCTTATGTGGTAGTTTATTTTAAAAAATGATGGAAAACAAACACAAAACGACCTAAAAAAAGAAAGAAAGAATGAAAGAAAAAAATCCAAACCGGCGGTTCAAAACCGTAACCGGTTCGATTTCGGTTTGTAAAATGGTTAAACCGTAACCCGTAGTTTTAATCGTAAGAATATGTCTAGTTCAAAGTTTAGAGGAAAAGGAAGAATACACTTTAAAATCGAAAACAATTTTGCGTGTGTATAGCTGCGTGTGGTAGCTGACCGAAGAGATCAGTTGTGATCAAGTGCAAGTTGTAGAACAACTATGCGATCATAACTAACCTACTGTCGCTCGAGAGCTGAACAGCTATCAAACTAAGTTGAGCTTTTGCGGAAAGTGTGTAGACCCTTAAGATATACTTGACTGTAAAAAAACTCGTTTTAGCAATTAAAACACTTCGTTAATTTTATGCACGAAAACTTATCAACTAACTAATTGTGAATTATGCAGATTGATAAATTGTGACAAGTACAGAATGAATAACAAGTATATTAAAACTATAAAATGCATAGAAATTTATAGTGGTTCAAACTTCAGATCTCAATCATACGTCCACTTTTACCGTCCAACTGTGATATTAATTCATTTATCATGAAATTACTTGTATTTTAAGTGCAAAAAAATAACACTTTGTACTCGATATTCTTTGAGAATATATGGTCCTACTTGTTATATATGGGGAGAACAAATGCTCTTACATGTGCTTACAAAAATCTCGATGTAGGGGGCTGTGGCCTTCCCCTTGAAGCTGAGTTGGCTGCTGCACTTATGGCCATCAAGTATGCAAATGATCGGTTGACACTTTTTTTGGATTGAATTTGACTCGGTCCTCACAATTGACATTTTTAAGAGTTCCAGACCTTCCATTCCTTAGCGTCTGCAGGGTCTTTGGAGCCAGATTCACCCTCTTACGCAGAACATGCACATTAGATACTCATATGTCTTCAGAGAGGGCAATCAGGCGGCGGGCGCTATTGCCAAGACAGGCCTTGACTGTGTCTGGAGGGGTTACCCCCCGGAATTTTTACTCCCATTCTTGCACAATGATTTGTACTCTATTTTTTATAGACATTGATCTTTAGAGGAGCATACATTTTTCCTTGACTTGAATTTTGTCCCTAAGGAGGGTTTTTCCAAGCAAGGTTTTAATGGCATTTCGGCCTTTGGCTCCACAAGTGAGCTTATGGTATTAGGTTTCTTTTCTTTTATATTATCTATCTTTTATTGTCGATGTAGGGTTTATGTAGAAAGAAACTTTGAAGTGTTATTCAAACATGTTTGAATAAACTCGATATTCTAAGCTTAAGATTTGAATATATTTTTTTAGAACTAAGGCTGGATGAAAACTTAGAGCTTTGATATGGATTTATGAACTTACTTTTTGAAAATTTTGGGTTGTTAAAGGATTCACGTGTAATTAAACTTACAACACTTCGACTCGTAGAATTTTCGTGTTCTTCACCATTGATGGTTACCTTGTATTTATAGAGAGATTCAAAATATAGCCATTGGAGAGCTACAATGAATCTTATTATTTTCGACTTTGCAAATCGTCTTTAAAAGATGTACCTCGGATATGTCAGTCTTTTTAAAGTAAGGTCTATCTGACATTGTACAATAAATATAGTCGTTTCTCCTGTTCAACTATAGTATTCTATCAAGTTAGTGTCATGTGTTACCTTTTCATTGACCAAGGTTGAATGAGAATAATAGATATAGAGACGACACTTTGAAGTTCGAATATTTGACTTGTCTTTATACGATCTGACTTCGACTGGCATTAGGTGACTTGACTTTTGGTTGAACATTATGATTGTCTTGACTTAGGGGATGTTTGTTTTGAGATGGAAAATTCAAATTTGAGATTTTAAAATTCCACCCACATTCTAGTTTGGGATTTTGATTCAAAATTTCAAAATTATACCCTACAAATACCTATAAATTCTATAAAAGTCAATCTTATAAATACCTACAAACCCTATATTGATACCTATAAAACCTATATAAACACTTATAATCCTATACTATAAAGTTAAATCCTAGCCTACTTAAAATCCATAACAAACACAAAACATAAAAATCATTAGAATTTTAAAATCCACTAGATTTTGAAATCCAAATTTCAAAATTCTCAAAATCCCAAAACAAACATTCCCTTAAAGAATTTGTGCATGGTCTTTTCAGACTTTATCCATTTTGACTTAGACTAGGCCAGCCGGCTGCTGCATGTTCAACAAAGTCAATTGAGGACTACTTGTGTGATGGCAAGTTGATTTAGTCGGTTGTCAAAGCTTCATGAATACAACAAGTGGTCTTCACTTCGATCTTTTGTCTTCAAGTTTTTAAATCTTCGATTTCTCACAATTGAGGTAGATCATCTTGATCTTTATACTCTTGCATAAGTGCATGTTTATCAAGTGAGTCTAGAACTCAGCTGACATGCTGAAGTTCCATCTTGATCGTTGTCCTATCAACAAAGTCTAAACTATATAGTTGTTCTAGACAAGTTTAACTTTTAATACTATTAATCAAAACTAATAGTATAATTTTTCCAACATTAACATATGAGAAGTCATTAGGAGAAAAGTTGTACGTTCAATATAGCTGAACCTGTATTACAGTTTTTTAAATATATCTTTATTTATTACACATTTAAACAATAATAATTCATTACATAGGAGTAGATGTTTTGAACATTTTAAACACTTTTAAAAGGGAGGGAACTATATTTTTGGAAAATAAAATAAAAAACATTTTTTTTTTGGAAATAGGACCTTTACTTTTGGGGATAAAGAATGTCTCCGAAGGCTTTTTCAATTGCTATGTCATAGTTGTGATGTTCTCATATTATTCTTGAATAAACAACTTTATCTCCCATCAAATATGGGTTTGACCTTCTAATTTATACCCTGTTTGAAGCAATATTAAAAATTAAATGAGCAATAGGAAAATTAAAGTTGAAAATGTCTTTGAGTGGTAGGTTTAACATTTATAGACTTATAGAGCACGCCTCTAATTCACTGTCTTGTGATTGGGAAAGAGGCGGAAGGATTCGAATCAGCGTCTAAAATTAATGAAGCAGAAATTTACGACTAATGTATTTTAATAATTTAAAGGATCCTTTTAGTATTATGACAATATATTTTAGTAATCGGTACTCCTCTCTGTCAGCGGACGGAGTCATAATTTTTCAGCACTATAAAGATAAAATAATGTCTAATACTCATGAAAAGTTCTCATGAAAAAAAGTCAATACATAATTATATTAAATTAAATTGATCAAACAAGTTGACTTTCGTTATGTTTTGGTAGAAATTCATACTCCCTCTCGTAATGACTTGCACATCTTGATTGACTTTCTTTTTAAGAGAAGTAAATTTGATGGAGTGTGAGGTCGAATACATGAGGAGTATTTTTTGTGATTTGTTAATGTGTAAAAGAAATTTAATGAGGTGTAAAGAAAATTTAGTATGACGTGGATAAAATGTGAACCAAAATGAGTGACAATTTTAAAAATAAAATGATGTAGTAAGAGTATTAATTTTGTGGACTATTTCCATATTAGGAATTTTTAAGTAATCTTGGGACCTTCCAAAGGACGTGGCGGATCAATGGTTGTGGAGGCCATCCACAAGTGGGAGGTTCTCAACAAAAGAGACATACGAGTGGCTGCAAAAACAAACAGACAGAAGTGCTCAAAACAGTGTCAGGAACAGCGGCTTCAGAGCTATCTGGAACAAATTAACTCCGCCCAAAGTGACGATACATGCATGGAGAGTCATCTTGGAAAGGATACCAACCAAAACCAAGCTGCTAAGTCGCAAAATCCTGCCACAACAAGCCGATACAAGCTGCCCCCTATGCAGGAACGACCCGGAGACGGTGAGACATATTATCTTCGAATGCTCTCTTTCTTACCAAATCTGGATGGAGGTGATTAAGTGGCTGGGCTTGCAAACTGTTCTATACTCTGAACCAATGAGTAGTTTGCTCCACTTTAGCAAGCTACTCAAAGGGAAGGAGGGAAGAATGATACTTACAAGCCTATGGGAATGCGTGGTGTGGGCTATATGGAAAGGGAGAAACGCAGCGGTGTTCGAGAATGAAGAACTAAATCGAAGCAAGGTCGTCGAGGAAATTATTTCAAGAACGTGGAGCTGGATAACATCAAAGGAGACTAAGTATAGAAGGATAGAGTACAAGGAGTGGAGAACCCAACCAATTCAGGCACTGGGTCTGTAATGCTGCTCCTGTGCCTTTGCCTTTGCTGACTTATGACTTTTCTCTATTTTAATTGGTATTCCTCATACCAGATGTAAGGTTTGAACTCATGTTTGCCTTTAATTAATTAATGCAAATGTTTTACTGATAAAAAAAAAAAAAAAGTGTGAAAATAATCACGGGACGAAGTATTAATTATATGTTGATGGTCCCTACCCATAGGAGTATCAGACGAGTGATTTAGAGTATTTGGTGTGCTCTAAGTGTAGGAAAATAACTAACATTTCAAGGCAACTAGTCTCCTGATTCACCAGGGGCCTTGAACTAGCTTATCAACTGATTTGTTGTCTATCAAAGTTAGGTGTGAAATTGATGTACCAATAATTATACTCGTCTATTAGTGAAAACCTTTGTAAATCATTTAATGCACGATCAACTAACTTGGTGTCAGCTGATACATATGAGTTGATAAAACAGACCGAACTCTTGACTCCAGTGTCAGATTTTTCTCCTTAATATGTTTTCAGACTCAAAACGATGAGCCATCAAGAGTCATAGCTTCGCCATGTATAGCGAGTAAATAAGATTGTATCAGCTGTTTTGGTATCAGCTGATACAAAACGTTCTTTAAAACTATGTTATGCAATTATGTAAACATGCATGATAAAGTAGTAAATAACACATTGATTTATAGTGGTTCGGACCCTAGTCCTACATCTACTCTCACAACCCTACCTGTGGTATTATTCCCTTCCAATGGGCTTGTAATCTTTTACATGCCAAAAGTAACATGTCTTGCTACTTTATAATCCCAAGAGAAGACTTTGGATCCTTTTGCATCCCTACATGCACTCGATCTCACTAGTCATTGTGAGGGGCTAACACTCGTACATTGAATCACACAAACTTAGCATCTAAGGGTTTAGGATAGAAGGTGGGTTTAGTGTATATGAACTAGGTGAGATTTTCCCTTACAATCGGATTTAGCCTCATGCTAGGATTGGAAAAATCTCTCTAAGTTTTGGATATGTTTATGACAATACTAGCTTAGAAATTATGAGTTCACTCACTGTTTGGAAGATGATGCTTGTTGAATATTCATGAACGATCTCTTGAGCTGTTTTTGATTGATGAACACTTAAGCTCTTTGCTCGACCTTGGCATCCCTTCACTCTTGTGTGAGATATGGATATGAACTCTGTTGATTCTGAATGTTACCGTTAGATGATAGCATTCCAATCTCCACAATTTCAGGAATTACAATATTTTGATTGATATGATGAATATTACTGTTGCCATGTAATATCCATCATATCTTTTACTTTCCGTTCTTGTGCAGTGTATCATGTCAGATCTTTTATGTCATGTCGTCTTCCTATTGGTCCACGTCAGCTCTGATTTGTTCTTCCTTATAGATCACATCAGACGACCTTTTCCTCAGCTGATTCTGGGTTCAACTCATCTAGACTTGATACTTGTGTATCAGATTGCATACCTCAGTTGTATGAACCTTGGCTGCCTAGTAACCAACTTTGTTCCTCAATTGATAAGAATACTCAACTGATGAGACCTCAGCTGATCATACTCAGCTGATTAGTCGAGTTCCCCCTCGACTGATTCTTCCTCTTCTAATCTTCATCTTCTCGTCTCTTCTTGAGTATACACGTGTCTCCCCACTACATCAGATGGGTTCCTCCTCGGCTGGTGCTACCAGAAGCTATCTATTACAAGATATATAATGAAGTTGTCTATTCAATACAACTTATCCTATTACAAGTGATTTGACTTATCAAAACTAAATATAAGGATATCAGTTGGCCTCAATATCCCAACATATGTGTAAAATTACCAAAACACCCCTCTAATGAATTTACAAAATTGGGTGGGGGGTGGGGGGTGGGGGGTGGGGCATTGTCCCCTCTGGGTCCTATGTAAATCCGTCCATGCTAAAAAATATACTCATATTTTGGACACATATTTTAAGAAAATGTAGGTAAAATAAGCAAATAACGTAAACGTATTGTGGAATATTGTGGACCCATTTATGATAAAGTGATTGTTATGAGTAAAGTTGAATGACACTTTAAGTAATTAAGTAGTGGTTGAAGAGTGAAAATAGAATTAAGATATAGTGATGTTTCATAAAATGAATAAATATACTTTGGTGGAGGGATAAATAAGATAAGAGAGCATACTTTTAATAGAAAAATATACTCCCTCCACCCGTCTATAAGTTTTCTGTTACTTTTTGGCACATGAATTAAGAAAAGTGATTAAATAATAGATATAGTGCAAATGATGTGATTGAACAAAAGAGAGAGAGAGAGATAGAGCTAGAGAAACTTTAAATATAAAGTGAATTGTAAAGATAAAAAATTAAAATATATTTGTCGAAAAGGGTATGAGAAATTTATAGACGAACGTCGAACATACCAAAATGACAAAATGAAAAACTTATAAGCTGTGGAAGGGAGTAATATTTCTTACACTACAACTAATATTTTTTAATAAATTTTTTTTTTCGACAACAATAATTTAGATGATGCTCTTTAGGTATTATGATTAATAACTAAATATTTTTGTAGTATAGAACTAGTTAACATAATTCTTTACTTTAAATATTATTCCTAATTTATTTTCAGAATGTTTAAAATATTATTTAGTATTTAATTAATATTCATAATTTTTTGAATTGATAAATATATGTAATTCTTTAATTGATATATATATATATATATATATATATATATATATATAAATTAATGTCAAATATTACATAAAAATAAAATTAAAAATTTAAATGTGTGTTTGATTTGATGACCTGCTATTACAAGTAAAATGACCATTTTTAAAATTTCAGCATACTCATTTAATCGAAATCAAAATGCTTAATTCATTTGTACCAAATTTAAAATCAACCCAACTTATTGAACTAAAAAAAATGAAATACTAAAGAATAAAGCAGAGATCGAACTTGTAACGTTTAATTAGTGCACTCAAGTAAAAGTGTGGATCCATAAACCGTAATTCCTGCATTGGAAGTCAAAGAGCTAAGGATGCAACTTTCAATTAACACAACGTTTTTTACGCATTTTTTATCGTACATATGCTATTTTACTTCAAGTCTTGCAAAAAGCGATTTCGTTTTCCATAAGCATGAGAGTTAGATTTTCGTACGGATCATAAAATGAGATCACAGGTATTAATTTTGATATTTCATATCTTATTTTATTATATGGATAACATGTGTTATATTAAAAAATAATCAATGTCCTATAACATTGAGGATGACACTTCCCGTCAAAAAAAAAAAAAAAAAAAGAGGATGACACTTGTTAAAAATTCAGTAGAGTGAAATACCAATGAAACACGAAAAATGAAACAGAAAAATTCAATAAAAAAATATATTTTGCGTCCTAAAAAATTTCAACGCAGTTTGTTTCAATTTAGTGACGGGAGTTTATGTTTGTAATTTTAAAGTCGAGGAGTTTATTTGATCTTGACTTCTTGAAAGATAAAGATGAGGGTTAAATTTATTTGACAATTTACCCAAAAAGTAATTAAATGGATATTTAATTAATAATTTTAGTTAATTAATTATTAAATTATCGTTACAAAATTTATATTAAAAAAAATATACTACAAAGACATTTAAGTAATTTTATCTATTTTTTCAAAATATTTATTATTTTATCTCATTGAAAAGCTAGTTCACCTCATAACGAAGCTATACGATGTGTCGAGAATTTATTGAATTCCTGCCGTTAGGTAGAGAGACCAACCTTCCTAACCGTAGAAAAACTCAAATTTGAAAGACCCCATATCCTTCCATTTAACACATTTTTTTAGTTCTTCTATTGTTTTTCCAAAAGGTAAATATTTAAATGTTTTAAGTATAGGAATATGAAAGAAAATCTAGGAAACAGATTCGAACATTAATTATTATACATTCTACAGGTTTTAAAAAATAAATAATAAAAAGTGAAGAATATATAATTGGAAATCGAATGAATAGAACTCCTTATTTGTGGTATCCTAAGATACATGTCACATGGACTACATATATAAATATCCATTGATCTTGTAATCATGAATGTATGATCTTGAGAAAATAATCTAGATCCAAATGAAACCAAAATGGTATAGCCAATGCACCACACTCACTATATCCCTCCTCACACTTTATTTTTTCACCATTTCCTACACAAACAAACACCTTACAACATTCTCACCTTCCCATTTCTTTTATCCTCTTCTTAAAACAACACCTGCAGATCGTCCCACGAATCTCACCCACATCGTATTCAGCCTACTCGGGTCGGAGAAAGCATGGCATCGGAGAAAAGCATACATAGAATCATGGTGGAGGCCTAATGTCACCTGTGGGTTACTTTTCCTCGATAAACCGCCCCTCCTCCAGTGGCCTCAAACTTCTCCTCCCTATAGGTACTGACTCATACACATATTTTTTTTTGTCTCTTAAATTGTATCAGTTTTGATTATTGTCATCTAAATTTGTGCACGTACTAGTTTTATTAATATCTAAGTTTGTCGCTAGCTAAGTATTTAACACTATCAAAATCATCATCACTGCCTAACATATCATCATGATTCTCATACCTGATGACTTCTGTTTACTGATAAATTGACTAAAATACTGAGTTTAATTTGTAAACATAGATAACTAATTTCAAAGTCGAAAAGCGTATAGGCCAAATAACAAAACTAGTATTACAATTTAAGGGATAAAAATGTATTAACCCTAACTCACAAATTTACAGTATAATTTGGGATACAACTGTACTCCAAATTAACAGATTCAATTGTAATTTTAATTTTATTCGACTATGTTGGTTTTTATCGTACTAGTACGACATCGCTTTTGGTCCCACTGTCGATTTCGACGAAGTTGTTGACAAAAAATGACGTTAATTAGTTTTCAGGATTCTAGCAACTTTAGAACGAAATTGATACATATAAAAATAATTGATGCTAAATTCGTAAGGTTTTCTTTTTTAAAACTATTTTGAAAAAAGTGAAAAAATATTCTATCCTGACTATTAAAAGCTCAGAATCGACCAGGGTTTTCGACGATCTCACGACCTTTCTCAACAAATTGGACACCCGAGCGCAGAGAATGGTGCATGGGATTATGGAGGTGGTGAGGGAGATGAAGGATGAGGGTGGAATTAGATGGGTGGTAATGGGGACGATGATTCTATATTTTTTATGGAGAATATGATTGATGTTCTTCAGACATATGATTATACAAAGTATTATTACATTGGAGGGTAGTCAGAGTTTCTCCTTCGGATTATTTATTCTCGTTTAATCAGGCGTTTGGGGGAGGGGGAATCATGATTAGTTATTGTTGGAAATAAAATGAGTTTTGATTATGATACCAAAACCCCCTTGAGACATGCCAAGTAGATAAGTCAATTTTGAATGAACATGTTTCAGGACTGTTAGAACATGTAGACTAAGACAAGTAGAGAAGCTAATGTGTTAGGCAGCTCTTAGATCAATAGATGCACTAGTCAAGGGGGAACACATGCTTATAAGATTATTCTGTTCAAATTCCCTAAAGTCTCAGTTTTGGATTGACCCCAAGTCTGCTGAAGGACAAGTATGCTGATCAAAGCCAAGTCAAAGTGGAACAACCTATCTGAAGATCAACTAAGTAGAATAAATCCTGAAGATCAAGTTTACTACAAGAAATGTCAACTTCAGAAGAGTTGTCCAGCAATATTGTCTCAGCACAATTGAAATAGAACAAGCCTTGAAGTTCAAGGCCAACTATGCTGAAGAGGTTAAGTCCACTTTTCCAGACATATATGCTCAAAGAACTATTCTAAGAAGTCATGGTGAGAGAAAGAGCCAAGTTATCTGAAGAGCTCAAGAGCCAAAACTACTGATGAGAAAACTCTGTTGAAACTGATAAGTAGAGTTGTCCAAGTGATAAGGAATGTTGTCCTTATCTCAAGATCATTGATAAGAAGAGATGTCCATGTTTGACCAAGTGAATCTTGAAGTCAGACATTGGGAAAAGTGTTGCAGAATGAAGACAAAGTGGTTACAGCCGTTTATTTCCCAAATTAAGGACATGTCACTATCAGAATCTGTCTTCCAGTTTGAAGATTTCAAGGAAGACATTTATAGACATTTGAGGCTGCCTCTCCAATGGGCAAATCCTCAAATTTGTCTATAAATACAGAAGTGTGAAGACCATTTGAAGCATCCAATCTACTGAATCCAACTACAACTACTCTGAAGCTTCAAAGTCCTCAAAAGACATTCTTAGTCTTCAAGCACTTCATCTAAGCTGAACCCCATTGTATAATCCATACAAAGCTTAGAGAGATATCCTATCCTTATACACTGACCTTCATTGTAAAGGATATCTCATTAGTTGGAACCTTACTTCAACCCTTATACCTTTCAAGAGAGAAAGTTAGAAGGTTGTAGTAGTAGAAGTGGAAGGAACTAACTGTTGAGAGAAGAACAGTTCAGTTCTGAGTTGAGAAAGGGTACTAGGACTCTAGACATCCTAGGGATCAAGGCACCAAGGAGTGGTGTGGTTGATCAAGTGCACCTTGACACTATAAAACAAGTTAATTCCAAGAGTGGAGGAATTATCCTGTTAAATCAGGGAAAGTGGATGTAGGAGCTTGAGTCTCTGAACCACTATAAACTCTTGTGTTGATTTACATTCAAAGTACTTTACATACATTCAACACTGCACACAAACTGGACTTTCAAAGATACTGTTGGGATACGAATCATGATATAAGTCCTAAATTGATGTTGAAGTAGTATTGATAAGCCAAAAGAAGACTTGAATAATTTCTAAGTGTTGACTGATCTAGTCTAGTTATGAAGTCGTCTTGAACAGATCAGTAGAGTTCACAAGAACAGTTTACAATAAAAGTTAAGTGTTGAAAGACGAGTACAGTTTATAAGTACTTTGTATATTTATTAGGATTTGTACTGAGCTATTTGAACAATGTATAGAAGCTCATGATTTCGAATGTATATTCATTGTATAGATCTTAAGGTGACTAAGCTATATCTATAAAGCTTAAGGTAATGTAATAGTCTTATTAGGATTAGTTTGTGTTAAAAGTATACTACTGAAGAAGAAGACTGAAGATTGCGCAAGACAAGACAAGTGCTGAAGAAGACTGAATTTGTCTAAGTATGGAGACAGGACATGTGCGCGACAAAGGAAGAGTTTGTCAAGTAAGAAACGCATATTCAAGATAAGTATTGAAGAATTAGTTATGGAATAACTAATTAACTGAAAAACGCTTGGAAGGATAAGAAGGAACAGTTAGAAGTTAGTTACCAAGAAAAGTTGGTTACATAACAGAATGTTCTTGAAGATTAAAGTCTATAAATACCTTGGAGTATTCTACATTTGAAGACTACTGTTACCAAGAGATTTGAAGCATATCAAAGAGAATTCAAAGCAAATTAAAACTCTCAGAGTGTTCAAGCCAGAAAGACAAGTGAAGAAATCAGAAGGCTACTACTGGACTAAGAGAAGTTTTTCTTTTTTGTTGTTGTTAGATTCAAGTTGCTAGTTACTTGTAAATAGCTAGTTGTTAGATCGAAGATATATCTGGTGATATAATCGTGAAGATTGAAATCTTAGTTCTTGGGACTTAAAGCCACAAGATCGGTTAATAAATTTCGCAACTAGAGTTGTGAGAGTGGATGTAGACAAGTTGTCGAACCGTTATAAATCGTTGTGTGTTGTTTACTTTACTGTTTTATTTGTTGTTTAATTGATTAACTGTTTAATTGATTAATTGCATATAAGAACAAGACAAGATCAGTGTTCATCGAATATTAGTTGAGTATAAACTATTGGGCTCATTGTTAATCTGATAAATTCCGCATTGTGTATTCTGATATATTGAAATATTTTGAAAAGTCTATTCACCCCTCTCTAGACATTTTCCTAGCTTACTCAATATTATAAACTCAACTAGGGACCTAGAAGTGGTATCAGAGCAGTAGTTTTCGAACTGCTGTTTCTTGATAACATCTTGAAGACTTTGGGTGAAGTCTTGGTTCTTGATCGTTTTGATTCTTTTCACATTTCTTGAAATACTTGTATCTTGATTTTCTTGCAATATTTCTATCTGACAAACTGCAAAACCATGTCTATGGAGATAAGTGCTAACAAACTTCCCAAGTTCTCTGTTCAGGACTACGACTACTAGAAGTTGAGGATGGAAGCCATCTTCAGCTCAACTCATGACCTGATGGTCTCCGTGATTAAAGCAGGACCAGTCGTCACGATGGTTCAAAACACTGCTGCCCTGGACCCGTCTAAAGCCGTTGGTGTGCTCGTCCCTAAACCAAGGTCTGAACTCACTTCTGAAGAAATGAGATAGAACAATTTGGACAGTTTGGCCAAGAACTATATTTTACACACCCTTCCCAATGAGTATCTTGGGAAAGTGTTAAAATGTAAGACAGCTAAAGAAATGTGGGATCGTCTTGCTATCATTTGTGAAGGTACCACACTGATCAAAGAAAGTAAGCTTTCCACAGCTGTTCAAAGGTTCGAATCATTTAAGATGAAGGCTGGTGAAAATATAGACCAGTTAGATACTCGTTTCACACGTGTTATGAATGATTTGGAAGTGCTTGGTAAATCTTATACTAATCGTGAAATTAACTTGAGAATTCTTAAGAGTCTTGATGATAGATGGAAAATGGTCAAGATGATCATAAAGAATACTCAGGACATTGATGAATGGACTGCTGAGACAATGTTCCAAACTCTTAAGGCGCATGAGTTCGATCTAGATGAGGATGATCCTATAGCCAGTAGTGATATGGAGAATGCTGTGTCGAAGAATGTTGCTTTTAAGTCTACTACGTCTAATTGATCCTATGATAAGGACAACATTCCTTATCACTTGGACAATTCTGCTTATCAGAATCAGCAGTGTTTGCCTATCAGCAATGTTGGCTTTGCTCTTCAGATGGCTTGGCTCTTTTTCTTTCCATGTATGTCTTTTGATGGTCTTTAAGCATTCATGACTTCATATCAGTTGCCTTGACCTTATCAGCACAGTTGGGCTTGTCTTGAGAGTGTTCTGGTTCAAGTGTGCTGAGACAATTCAACTGTTCAAACCTTCTGAGCTTTGATATATACATCAGTAGACTTGGTCTTGATGATGCATTCAATCCAATTGATCTTCAGAGAGGTTGTTATATTACTGAGCTGAATTAATCAGCACAGTTGTCCATTAACCATCTTCAGCAGACTTATAGGTTAAATTTATTCTTGAGCCTTGAGGGGACTTGATTCTTGAGGTCTTCTAAGCATGTGTTCCCCCTCAACTTGTGCATCTATTATTCTAAGAGCTGCCTAACATACTAGCTTCTCAACTAGCCTTAATCTACATGTTTCAACATTCCTGAAACATGTTCATTTAAATCTGACTTATCTATTTGACATGTCTTAAGGGGTTTTGGTATCTTAATCAAAACTTCTCATTTTATTCCCAACACACCCATTTTGGGTAATCATTGCCTATTTTGATTGCTGTCGTATTCCTCTTTTAAGCCATCACCTTTTCAAAGATTTAATTTGTCCCCTACCCAAAAATCACTTTCAATGCATTAAATGCCAAGATTTAACTTTTGTTTGCATTAAAAATTTCAAGCCACTATCTACCTTGATAACCCCCCAGCCTTTAACTAATATTAACATCTACCCACGTTTTGAATAAAAAGAGTTTTCAAAACCGTTCCATTAATTTCAGCCGTTGGATCAGTTTTTGGCCAACTCCCCTGAAATTAATCCTGGTCGTTCAATACTTGATTTCCTAATTTGCCAACCTTTGAATTGCCTTAAGACTTACCTACTCAATGACAAACATTCCTTTTGGAATATACCTCAAGTCTTAAGAAGCCCCCAAGTTTTCATTTCTTCCCCATGCATTCAATCACTCTTGAAACCCTAATTTTTCTCAAACACTCTCAAAGTTTCTTACTATTCTATCAATGGCACCCAAAGCTAGACCAGAGATGATGGTGGATTTCACAAACAAGAAACTGGCTGTTGATTTCAACTATCTCAGTCACAAGAACAATCTCACTTTTGAACCAATAGTTTCATTTGAGAGTGAAGCTCCAGAAATCACTCCAACACTAAGATGGATAAGAATTCTTTGCTTTCCTCAAATGGAAAGGAAAAGCCAATGAAGGAGATGTAACAACTAGGTTGACATATGTGGCTGATGGTGAAGAGGAGGAAAGGCCCCACAGAGTCAAGTTCACTACAGAGGACATGTAAGGTGCTTTTGGATTGCCTTCAGAAGGAAGGAATCTAGAAAATTATGGAAATGGACATGAGCAAGAAGTTGCTCAAGATTGGTTGCTGATTCCATGCCCTATCACCTCTACACAACATAAGAAAACTCTCAAGCCTCAGTTTCTCAATCTTTTTGAGGTGGTCACAAAGAGCTTGCTAAGCAACACTTGAAGCTTAGAACAAGTGAGTGCACCAAGAATCAGAATCATGGCTGCAGTGATTGATGCTAGTGACAAGGGCATCAAATTCAACTGGAAGGATTTTATCTTGGGTGAGATGATGAAGGAAAAGGCAAAGTTCAAGGTTAAATCACACATGAAAGTTGTGATGGAAGGAAAACTGAGATATTGCACTAGGGAGGTTTTCTCATTACTCTGAGATGCAAACATTTGCAAAACCTCTACCAGCCCAGAAAATCATGTTCAGGAAGCTGTCCAAGAAATCTGAGCAAAGGAGATAGCAATTGGACAAACCTACTGACGTGGAGGTTTAGAAGAAGCCTAAAATGAAGCCAAGAACAAAGGCAAGGGTGGTGAAAACAAAGAAGGTCTCCAAAATCATTGAAGAGGAGGATTCAGCATCTTCAGCAGAAGTGGACAAAGTTGTTGAAGAAGGAGTTAGTGTGCCTTCAGACTCTGGAGAAATAAGGGAAAAGTTCCCCATGGTGGTGAAAGGGAAAAAGAGTCAGAAGAGGATCAGGGAAGTTGACCCTGAAGAGGAAGGGAGTGGAAGCTCCAGAGCTAGCAAGAGAAGGGCCAAGCCTTCTAAGAAGTTGCTAGAGCTTCAGGAGGAGAAAACTTTGCAGTTAGCTCTAAGGGAGAGTAGAGCTGAAAGTAGGACAAAATCCAAGTCTAAGTCCAAATCCAACTCCCCTGAAGATAGAACTCCTGAATCTAAGCTTCCTGAAACCCAAACCCTAGAGCCCAACTCCCCTGAAACCCAGATTACACCCTGTTGGGATATAAATTCACCCTAAGCCCCACTTGATGTTAGAATAGTTTTGATGGCCAAAACACTTAGAGTTTATAAATGTAATAGGATCAGCTGACTTGTATAGAACAGCTTAGACTAGTCTTGTGTGATCAACTGTATTGATAGCAGCTGATCAGCACAGTCATGGCTTACATGCCTATCCTCAAGATAAGAAGAGTAGAAGACATGAAGACTAGAAGATCCTTGAAGACCAGATATGTTAAGGTGCTTGTATACCTACTTATCTGATGGAGTCCCAGATTGAAGATGGCCTAAAGCAGTACAAAGAATTTCCAGATCAGAAGAGTAGTACTCGTCTGATATCAGAAGACAGAAGACCTAAGGCCAGAAGAGTAGTCAGAAGACTAGAAGTACAGATCAGAAGACTATGTGCTCTTCCAGGACTCGGCTGATTCCCAAGTCATCTTGCAATTTAAACGAAGACCTACCTTATTTAGAAGATTGACATGATCCCAGGATTGAAGCAATCAAGCGGCTGGAATCAAGGAATCAAGCTATTATGGGAAGATTGCTCAAACGGCTAGTCAACTCCAACGGCTAGTTGCACTCAATCTCCATTATAAATACAAGAGGATGAACACAGAAGCAACAAGAGAGAGAATTCATAAGCTAAGCAAGCAATCAAGCAAAAAGCCACATTGTTCTAAGAATTCTCCAAGAGCCAAAAATCCATTAGATTATCCATAGCTCTTAAGTGCTTCCTATCCAACCCTTAAGAACCTGAAACTTATTCATATTGTATATCAGTTGTTTTAGGCATAGTGGTTAAGCAAATTATAAGCTTGAACCATTAGTTGGATACATCTCAAAAACCCCAAACCCTCACCGAAAGGTTTAAGTTTTTGAAACCCCTCAAAGTGCAAGTGCTTACAATCACTTGTGGAGACCGCAGCTGTTAGGACGGCTCAGATCTCAAAGTCCTAACCTTGGGACTATAAAGGACAAGACCCTTGTAATTTGTGGAAATTAAAGGGATTAAACATCACGTTAGGACGTGAGAGTGGACGTAGGATCGTATATCCGAACCACTATAAATCCGGTGTTATTTACTTTCTGCACTTTACATTTCTGCTTTTACATTCATTATTATATAGTGCATACTGTGATTTCAACACTCTTCAAAACAAGGCCATAACTTTCAAACCAGCATCAGCTGAGTAGTTTCACAAAGTAAAACAAGTTACAAGAACGAGTCTAAACCAGGGCCACCATATTTCCGCATATAACCTCTTCAGTCAGATCACTATAGTCATCTGGACCAGCAGACTTGCAGTCCAGTTGACATAGCAATCAGAAGAGGTTCCCAACTCTGTTTGAAAAAGTTTTAAAGTCTATTCACCCCTCCCCTCTAGACTTTAATCCCATTCACTACTCGTTCAGGGACCAACACACCCCAAGACCAACCCATCATCCCTCTAAACCTCACAAAGAGATATTCCCGTGAGGGAGCTGCTTAAAGAGGCCCCATAGATGTATTGGCTGATATTGCAGTAGATGAGTCAAGACTGTTGTCACCACTTGACTCATCCATGCTGAGTTACTCAAGGTTCCTAGAAGCTGCACTATTTGAGCCAACCCCCCTGAGCAAACCCACTTCAGAACCATTGCTCTCAAAAGCAACTGAAGAAACCATTGCTGAACCCAACCTTCAAGCTAACCCTACTGAACCCAGAGCCAACTCCTCTATAGCCCAAAGACCCCAATCAAGTGGAGATGGGGCATTATGCCCGTCTACTTATTGAGATGGATATGCACAAGGCCATTCACGACCGTATTATGTACCAGCGTGCAGGTAATAGCTCGTTTGCTGCGGTCTTCTACGAGAAGCTTCTAGACTTTTGCACACATTACCACATTGCCACATCATTGGACACTCTTTGGCTGTTTGTAGGAAATCGATGAGAGAGGGACAAGGTCGTCAGGACCGTGAGGGACAGGGTCACCAGGACCAGAAGGATCAAGATCGTCAGGACCAGCGGAGGAGGAGAAGTCGTCGTCGTACTCGATCCCAAGGTCGTCAGAACCAGAGGACGAGAGGTCGTCGTCGTACTCGATCTCGCCGCCTCCAGGGCCCTCTTTCCCCTATAGGTACTACTGACCCCACTTCAGCTCTAGTTACCACTACCCCGCCTCCTGAGGCCTACTTGGAAGGGGAGGCCCACTTGGGGGAGGAGGACCATGCAACAGAGGATCAACAAGATCCGGCTATGGGGAACACCTACTCAGTTCCGTTGGACAACTCTTTTGGGCCGCTCTCAGAGGAGAACTTAGACGCGGCGGTGTTGGAGGATGCTTTACTGAAGGAAGGGGGTCACCCGAACCCTACTAGGGCATCGAACTCCACGTATCAGCCTCTCACAGAGAAGGCTCCATCTTTGGTCATGGCAGCTCGGAAGGCCGCCAATAGAGTGAAGGGTTCCACCACCACTAGGGTGCTTTTCCAGCCGAAGCGTACTATTAAGAAGACTTGTGAGCCTCTCACACACCTCCGGGAATGAGCTACTCAGGACATAAAAAATTCTAAGGTTGCTCACCTAGATAAGCTGAACAAAGGACGAAGTGCTCCAGATTACGACTCTCTTAGGTATACAGCCAATGCGTCATTTATGGTAGACAATTCGAGTCTAACAGAGCTAGCAGGTGTTAGCCAACACACCATGCGTTGGTCGGGGAAGGGTCCACCTCAGCAGCCGTCGGATGGTTTAGCTGACTCTAACACTTCAGAGTTTTTGCAGGTGTCCCTTCATGATCATTGGTCGGATATGCTGGATGACACGGATTGAGGGTGTTTCAAGGAACACTTATATTTGTCATACTTTCAGTATTATACTTTAGACTTTGTTATTTAGAGGAGTGTACCTTTTCCCTTGACCTCGGGTTTTGTCCCTAAGTAGGGTTTTTCCAGGCAAGGTTTTAACGACACTCCGAGCTCTGGCTCAACTTGTGAGCTTATGGTTTTAGGTTCTCTTTCTCTTTTTCTTTTATATTCCATACCTTTTTATTGGCCCCAATCAAGTGGAGATGAGGAGGAGTATACCTATGAAGGTATGCTCAGAGGTGGAGCCAGTGCTACTGTGGATAGTTTGTACCCTCAACTTGTTGAATTTCCAAGACTTCAGAAGTAATTCCATGATTTGAGAACTCTAGTGAATGTGAAGGATAAAACCATCATGGAGATTGCTCAAGTGATTCAAAACAAGGGTGCAAACTGGTGGCAAATTGAAGAGGGCAGACTGCTACATTTTGCTGGAGTTACAAAGACAAGATTCCTTACTGATGAGGAAGTCTTTGCAAATTTGGTGGTAGTCAAAATTGTTGAAGAGAAGGACAAAATTGCCAAAGGGATTAAACACCCTGATAGCAGTTCTAATGATGACGACTCTCATGATCCCACAAATCCCAACCCTCCTGGTCCCAAACAGCCAACAATTCGTTACCTTACCTACCATAGGAAGGGCTCTGTATCTTTAGAGGTGTTGACCAAAGATGGCAACACAGCCAAAGATGCATCTGCCAATGAAGGTTCTTCTGAACCCAAGGCACAACTTAATGATGCTGAGGCTCCTCACTTAGAAGTTTGGTTAAGACCTCATCAGTGTCAGGAGAGTTGGACACTGACCAGCTCTTAACCATTCAGGATGACTCAGTGGCTTTAGAACCAAGCACTGTGATCTCCCAACAACTGCCTTCTTTGAACCTTGTTGAGGGTGAAGAAGCTGTAGGATTAGGTGAAGGAGTTGAAAAGAATGTATTAGTGGAAAAACCAGAGGGAGTAGAAGATGAGAGAGATGTCTTCATTACTAAGATAGTGAGTGTACCACAAAATGAGGGTGGTATAAGTGAGGAGGGGCAGGTTATTCTTGAAGTCAAATCTGAACTTCAAGAAACCCTTGAGGAGAGGAGGCCTGACCTTGAGTATGAGGACATTATTACTGAAGGAAGAAAAGAAATAGTTGAAAATGAGAAGAAGATTGTTGATGTATCAGAGTCTTATGAAAAAGAATTTGAGGGTGCTGAGTGTTTATTTCCTAACAAGTTTGATCTTTTTGACATTGCAGGTGTTACTTTTGATCAAATTTTTGCAGATGACCTTCTCACAGATGCCTATGTTCAAGTTGACTCAAGTTCAGCTCAAGCTATCCTTGGAGAACAGTCAACAAAGTTGGACTCTTTAGCTCACCAAGTTCAATTTGCACATGTTGTAACCTTGGAAACCTTAGGTGAGCAAGGAAGGACTCTTGCTTCAGTAGAAATGAGGTTAACTGGCTCAAAAGATATTGTGCTTCCCACCATTGAGGCAAGAATCAATGGAGTTGAGTCTGGTTTGCAAACCATCTCCACTGATGTCCAGAAAGCCAAGTCCAGCATGGAATCATTCACAAAAGAGGTAAAAAAGGATCAAAAACTGCTCAGAGATAACCATAACAAGAATGTGAAGGCCCTGAAATTGGTTGTCAAGCAAGCTATTGGCAAGAAAAGTGCCATTCAGAAGAAGATAGCAGAGGAAATGAGGCTGGTTATGGTCAATGCAGCTTCAGAGAAGTTTACCCAGGAAGTGATGGCCAAGATTGCTGAATCTGCTGTGGCCAATCTCACTGATCTCCTGAAGGCAAGCCTTGATGCATCCCTCAAGACAACCATGGAAGAGGTTGTGGAGCAGAAAATGAAGCCTGTTCTAGCTTTTCTAAGCTTGAGCAGTGACAGAATGCAGAACATACATGATGAAAATGTGTATCTGCTTGAGGAGATGAAGTCCTTAAACCTAGCCCAGTCCCTAATGGCTACAACCATGAGTGAGCTCAAACCCCAGTGTTTTGATGCTACCAAAAAAGGGGGAAAGAGAAAGAGCAAGGGCAAAGACAAAGAGCCTGAAACAAAAGGAAAAGGCAAAGTAGTCCAGAATGTGGAAGATTTAGATGAAGATGAGCAACTAGCAATTGCTCTAAAAAATTCAGTAGCATCAGCTCAAGAAGAAGGAGCAAGACTTCAGCAAAGGCCTGGAGGAGAAGTGTCAGGTCTAGACAAATCTGCTGAAGGTGTCAAGACCAGAGGGCAAATCAAGAAGGCAAAGGGAAAGAAAAGAAAGGATGAAACATTCACAGACTTTCCAAATAGCCTAGAACTCCCTGCTGAGTTCAGAATAGAAGAAGATGTGCCAACTTCCAAGAAAGTCAAGACTGCTGAAAAGGTCAAAGCTGCGGAACAAGTCAAGACTGCTGAAGTAGTCAAATCTACTGAAGATGAGAAGTCCTCTGAGACTGAAACTGTTGAAGGTCCCAAAGCTACTGAAGTTCAAGAAAATGTTGAAGTACTTTTTGAAGAAGGCTTTGGACCTGAACCAAAGAAGAAAGCTCAAGTGCTAGCACATGATCCTTCCAAGCTTTTTGTGGAAGGATATGGGAAAGATGTAGAAACTCAACAAAAATTGGCCATGATGAGAGCTCAAGAGAGAATGGATCAGATAATGGAAGCCAACAGAGCTAGAGATAAGAGAAGAGCAGACTTTCAGAAGCCAAGGAGAAAGAGGGCTACATACAACAAGTTGAAGCCTCAGCTGCTGATTCGAATGGACACCAAATATCAACACATGGATAAATGGGTTCCAATCCAGCTGAATGATAACTGGGAAGAGGCTAAAAGGGAGTTTGTCTATGATTACTATATCATAAGCAGGTGGAATGAAGAAGATGCCAACTCCACTTTCACTCAGTTCATGATTGACTATCACAGGGAGCTCTATCAACAACTTCTTGCAGCTGCAGACATGGCAAGAATTGAGTTCAATGCCCCTAAGCCAATCATCTATATGCCTCCCAAGAAAGAAGGTTTCATTGACCAATCTAAGATTTTCCAAGAGTACTTTGAGATTCTGAAGCTGAACAGGATGGTGCTTGGGCCAAAGGGAACAAATCAAGAAGCTATGGAGCTGAAGAAGAGAGTTTGGGCACAGTATAGGATGGTTCCACCTCCTGAAGATAATCTCTGAAAAATGGCTAAATCTTCTTGACCCTCAATTGCCTTAAGTGCTGAACTAGATGAGTGCTCTTGATTGCTGATTCATGCTCTGATAAGTTTATTTAACTATCATCATGCTTGTAATGCAAATGATTTTATGAATGATAGTTGAATACTTATATGAATCAAGAGATAACATCTCACTGTCTCAACTTGCCTGACTTAAACCTATGTGCACTTGTGATTACACTAACATATTTCTTTCAGGAAATTTGACCTTAGTCACATCTACTGAAGATAAATGTAATAAGTGTAGTCAAGTCACCTTTGCATATAATGTATATATTTTGGCATCATTAAAAAGGGGGAAATTATTGGGAATAAAATGAGAAGTTTTGATTAAGATACCAAAACCCCTTAAGACATGCCAAATAATTAAGTCAAGTATTGAATGAACATGTTTCAGGAATGTTGGAACATGTAGATTAAGGCTAGTTGAGAAGCTGGAATGTTAGGCAGCTCTTAGAATAATAGATGCACAAGTTGAGGGGGAACATATGCCTAGAAGATCACAAGAATTAAGTCCCCTCAAGGCTCAGAATCAACTTTACCTTAAGTCTGCTGAAAATGGTTAATGGACAACTGTTTTGATTAAGTCAGCTCAGTAATATAGCAACCTCACTGAAGATCAATTAGATTGAATGCATCATCAAGACCAAGTCTACAGATGTATATATCAAAGCTTAGAAGGTTTGAACAGCAGAGTTGTCTCAGCACACTTGAACCAGAACACTCTCAAGACAAGCCCAACTGTGCTGATAAGGTCAAGGCTACTGATATGAAGTCATGAATGCATAAAGACCTTCAAGAGATAAACATGGAAAGAGGAAGAGCCAAGTCATCTGAAGAGCAAAGCCCACATTGCTGATAAGCAAAGTCTGCTGATCCTGATAAGCAGAACTGTCCAAAGGATAAGGAATGTCGTCCTTATCATAGGATCAATCATCAGAAGTGATGTCCATGTTTGATCAAGTGAATCTTGAAGTCAGACATTGGGAAGAGTGCTTTAAAGTCAAGAAAAAATGCTCACACTCGTTTACTTCCCAAATTAAGGACATGTCACATTCAAGAAACTGTCTTCCAGTTGCAGAGTTCAAGGAAGACTAAAATAGGCAATTTGAGGCTGTCTTTCCAACGAGCAAATCCTCAAATTGTTTTATAAATACAGAAGTGTGGAAACCATTTGAAGGCATCCAACTAGCGTCTACATTGCTGAAGAAACTCAAAGCTTTCAAAGCTTTCTTAGAACATTCATAGTTTCCAGAAACACTTCATCTAAGCTGAACTACATTGTATATCCATACAAGCTTAGAGAGATATCTTATTCTTTTACACTGAGCTCATTGTAAAGGATATCTCAACCTAGTTGGAACCAAACTTCAACCCCTATACCTTTCCAAAAGAGAGATAGAAGGTTATTGTAGTAGAAGTGGTAGGAATTTACTGTTGAGAGAAGAACAGTTCAATTCTGAGTTGAGAAGAGAGTACTAGGACTCTGATATCCTAAGGATCAAGGCACCAAGGAGTGGTGTGGTTGATCAAGTGCACATTGGCACTATAAAACAAGTAATTCCAAGAGTAAAAGAATTATCCTGTTAAATCAGGGAAAGTGGATGTAGGAGCTTGAGTCTCTGAACCACTATAACTCTGTGTTGATTTACTTTCAAAGTACTTTCATACAAACAACACATTCATACACAACACACAAAGTAACCTTTCAAAGACATATACCTAAGACTGTACAAAATTGATTTGGACAAGTTCCCTAATAAACTGTTTAACTGTTAA
The DNA here is from genome assembly GCA_963675135.1 of Galeopsis tetrahit. Classification (NCBI taxonomy): domain Eukaryota; kingdom Viridiplantae; phylum Streptophyta; class Magnoliopsida; order Lamiales; family Lamiaceae; genus Galeopsis; species Galeopsis tetrahit. Next base: position 42,437,180 of record OY776122.1, read on the forward strand.
GAAGATTTCAGAACTTAAAAGGAGTTTAAACTAAAGGGCCAACCACTAATTCCGCACATATAACTCTCTTAGATAGTTATTCAACTAAGTACTCAATAGTACTTAGTAGTTTGATTATATTTTCAGAGTTAATCATCTTAGTAGAGTTGTCTAGGACAACCTTGCTGAATCCAGTTTGGTTAATGTTTGAAAAAGATTTGCATACAAGTGTATTCCCCCCCCCCCCATACACTTGTTATATACTCCTTTCAGGACCAACATAGACATTTTGAGGCTGTCTCTCCAACGGACATAACCTCATCTTGCTCTATAAATACTGAAGTGTGGAAACCATTTTAAGTGATCCAATAATCCAACTATTCTACAATCCAAGGAAACTACAGCATATAAGCTTACAAGCTCACATAAGAATACTTCATTCTTAGTTTCCATACACTTCATCTAAGCCTGAACCTATTGTAAATCATTCGAGCTTAGAGAGATATCCTACACTTACACAGTGCTTAATTGTAAAGGATATCTCACCCTAGTTGGAACCCACATCAACACTTAAACCTTTCAAGGAAAGTTTGAAGAGTTGTTGTAGTAGAAGTATGAGAACTAGAATTGTCAAGTGAAGAACAATTTAGTTCAAGTGTTGAGAGAGTACTAGGACTCTGAATTCCTAGGGATCAAGGCACTAAGGAGTAGTGTGGTTGATCAGTGCACCTTGGTACTATAAAACAAGTTAATTCCAAGTGAAGGAATTATCCTGTTAAATCAGGGAAAATGGATGTAGGAGCTTGAGTCTCTAAACCACTATAAACTCTTGTGTTATTTACTTACAAGTCATTTCATACAAGTAACACATACATACACTACACATAAACATACTTTCAAAAGATAAACATCACAAGTTGTGCAAAACTGTTTTGGACAAGTTCCCTGAAAAACAGTTTAAGTGTTAAGAAAGAATTTCAGAAGTAAAAGGAGTTTAAATATAAATGGCAATCAGAATTCCGCACATATAACTTACTTAGATACTGTAGTTATAGAACTTAATACTTCATAGTGCTCAGTGGTTTGATTATCTTAACAAGGTTATACATATTCAAAAGAGTTATTCAGGACAACTCTGCTGTAAGCCTGATTTGATTAAATTGAAAAATATTTACATACACAAGTGCATTCCCCCCCCCCCCATACACTTGTGCCATACTTCTTTCAGGACCAACAACATGTAATGACGAAACCTTAAAAAAATGTCCACACCTCCCGTTGTGTGTGTCTTCACACAGTAGTCGACGTCTAAACTGACCCTACTGTCGCCTTCCTCAACTCTGGCCACCTGCTCCCACTCCAGGTTCCTCTCCCGGTCGCACATGGTGGCCGCCTCTTCCTCTCCGCGCTGCTCTGAGTTTTGACGGCGATGGTGGACACCACTACAAGCGGCGACTCTGTCCACGCGAATGAAGGGGGCACAAGTTACGCACAACTCACTGCACAAACAAGCATTTGGGGCTTTAAATATTTGAAGAAAAAATTTCACCTGCTTGCAAAAATTTGAAACCTAAAATGGCGTTAGAGAATCAAGAAAATGTGGGTGGCTTCAACCGTGCTGGACCTGGTTTAGGGGTTGTTCGGAGAAGATTGGAAATGTGGTAACTGGAATAGCAGCAGAAGCCAAAAAAACTTGGAGTATGTGCTACGACTATGTGCTTTCTTCTGAATTTAATTTCCTTGTTGAATGCTTGAGTTGGGTTTTTAAGTATTTTGAAAAGTGTTGTTCTTTCTTATTGAAAAGTGGTAATTGTTGCTCTATAAATTAATAAACTCTCTAAAATAATAAAATCTTTTGGTCCCAACTTGGGCCTTTGTAAAAAATCATCAAATTCGATAGGATAATAAGATAATAATTTTTCGAAAAATCCCGTTATCAAATTCGGTATGTCTATTTTAAATTTGTCAATATAGACCTAAACAAAATCAATTTAATTAGATTTCTAACATTATGTTAATCATAGTTCTTTTAAAACTTGATTTTAAAAAAAATGTAAAATTTTTCAGGGCACATACTGTTGGTCCTGAAAGGAGTATGACACTAGTGTATGGGGGGAATGATCTTGTGTATGCAAATTCTTTTTCTTTTAAACAAATCAGGCTATCAGGAGAGTTGTCTTGGACAACTTCTCTGAGAATGTATAACTTTGTTCAAATAATCAAACCACTGAATACTATGAAATAATCAGTTGAATAACTATCTAAGTAAGTTATAGGTGCGGAATTATGGTTGGCCCTTTATATTTAAACCTCTTTTAATTCTGAAAAACTTCTTTAACACTTAAACAGTTTTCAGGGGACTTGTCCCAAATCTGTTTTGCACAACTTGTGAAGTATATCTTTTGAAGATCAGTTTGTGTGCTGTGTATGAATGTGTTACTTGAATGAAATGACTTGAAAGTAAATAACACAAGAGTTTATAGTGGTTCAGATACTCAAGCTCCTACATCCACTTTCCCTGATTTAACAGGATAATTCCTTCACTTGGAATTAACTTGTTTTATAGTGCTAAGGTGCACTGATCAACCACACTACTCCTTAGTGCCTTGATCCCTAGGAATTTTGAGTCCTAGTACTCACTCTCAACTCTGAACTAAATTGTTCTTCTCTTAACAGTTCTAGTTCTCACACTTCTACAACAACTCTTCTAACTTTCCTTGGAAGGTTTAAGGGTTGAGGTTGGTTCCAACTAGGGTGAGATATCCTTTACAATGAAGAATTGTATTAGGATAGGATATCTCTCTAAGCTTGATTGATATACAATGAGTCTCAGGCTTAGATGTGAACTGGAAGTGTTTGGAAACTAAAGAATGATGTATTCTTTGAAAGCTTGATGACTTGTATGCTTGTAGTTTCCTTGACTAGTTGGATGCCTTGAATGGTTTCCAAACTCAAGTATTTATAGAGAAAAGTGAGGTTATGTCCGTTGGAGAGACAACCTCGAATTGTTTATATTTGTCCTTCTTGGAATTTGCATCTTGAGGACAGATTCTTGAAAGTGACATGTCTTTATTTTGGGAAGTAGACGACTTGTAGCTTCTTGTCTTGACTTTAATGCACTCTTCCCAATGTCTGACTTGAAGATTCAGAAGTAAAAAAAATAGACATTCCTTCTGATCATTGATTCCATGATAAAGGACAACTTTCCTTATCATCAGGACTGATCTGTGCTCAAGCTTATCTCATCAGCTGACTTGGCCTATGAGTAGCGTTGGCTAGCTTGTTCAGTTGAGTTGACTTCTCATCTTCACTGATCAAACTTGATATGTCCATTCTTTCATATCCGTGAAGTTGACCTCATCAACACAGTTGTCTCTTGCCTTAGGCTGGATTTGAACACTTCAGTTTTAGTGTACTAATCAACTCTGCTGAGCATCTCTTCTGGTTCCAATTAGAGTTCCTGTCAATAGGCTTGGTCCATTTGATGTGATCTTATAGTATTGGCCTATCAGAAGAGTTGTCTCTTCTGATCCTACTTTGCTGATTCTCTTATCACCACAGTTGAACTCTTCTGATCTTGTGCTTTCAGCATAGTTTTCTCTTCTGGTTCTGAGCTTTGAGGAACTTGATTCTTGTGATCTTCTAAGCTTGTGATCTAAACTTCTATAAGCTGCCTAACATATCAGCTGTTCAACTAGCCTAATCTATATGTTCCAACATTCCTGAAACATATTCATTGAAATTGACTTATCTTACATGGCATTTCTTAAGAGATTTTGGTATCTTAATCAAAATCTCATTTTATTCCTAACAATTTCCCCTTTTTTGATGATGCTAAAACCTATACATTAGTGACTTGACTATACTATTACATATCTTCAGCAGAGATGACTAGGTCAAATTTCCTGAAAGAAAGTTGTCACGCCCCAATTTTCATAAAAACAAATTTTACAAAAATACTTAACAATATCAAAATAAAGGGCATGAACTATAAATTTTAACTAACGAAATAGAATATTCGAACTTACTTATTAATAACATTAAATGATAAGCAGCGGAAGACTCAAAAGAATCTTTAATTTAAATTACTAATCGTAACAAATCTCTACTATCTCATGAAAAAACTTAATAAATATATAAACTAATCAAAATTGATTTTACAAAATCATAATTGTTTTCCACCGCCTCTCCTCGCCATCAACTCATCAACCTGAATCTGAAAATGTTAAATGTATGGTATGAGCAAAACCACTAGCTTAGTGAAGTCACTTTGACAATATTAAATACGACATACAAATAAAATGTATAACACATAAAATCATGTAATTCACAAAAAGTCACATAAGCACCTTTCATCTCACATAAGCATTTTTCATCGTACTTTTGATTAATTAATAATTATGTTTCACGGTTATCCCAAGGATCTCTTTTAAATCCCATTGGGTCCCCCTCAAAGACCTCTTTTCCGTCCCGAGTTCTTTTCTTGTGCATGGCGGATCCCCAGAGATCTCTCTTCAATCTTGGGTTCACCGAGGACCTCTTTTCAGTCCCGGGCCTCTTTTAAGCCCCTGGCCTTTCATAAACTTTTACGTTAAAATATTCACTCGCATCCAAGTCACATATTGCACGTAAACAGATTATTCATAAGAAGCAATTAATAAAGACAAAGAAACCACATCTGAAATTGAATATTTTTAATTCACGTCACCGAAACAATTTGAGAGGTGGAAGATCCAAAACTTCAAATGTAAAAGAATATATAGATGCGGGTGTATACAATATGAGATTATAATATGATTTCAGTTATAGAGATATTTGGGATAAAGATAATATTTTAATATTTCAAAGATATGAAGACTTGAGATAATTGGGATTTATTTGCGAGATAATTTAGGAATAAAGATTAACTTGAGATTCTAATATTATTTTATATATATATATAAAAGAAAATATGTTTTAATTAAATAATAATAATAATAATAGGCAGATAACATATATACATATATGTCCCGTGAATATATATATTCAAAACTCTTAATTGAAATTATAATATTTTCAACAATATATATATATATATATATATAATTTTTAATAATATCTAAAATAATATCTTATATATTTTATAGTAATTAAAATTTTGGGGTATTACATCCTTCCCTCCTTAAAATATTTTCGTCCTCAAAAATCAAAATTTGTTTGATAAAATTTGCATGTACATAAAACATAATAGCATAGAGTCTTGCATTATAGAATATAATGAAATGTATAATGTACGTACCTTGTAGAGTTGAAGCGGGAGGCGGTGATGGACAACCTTGAATTTTGTTTTTGAAAGCGTTAATTAGTTTTTAATTCAAGCTGTGGAATTCCATCTTTCTTCTTAGATGTAGTAAAACTGAGTGAATATGATATAGATTCGGATGAGGAAATAAGAACTTGATCTCTTATACTAGAGAGAGAGGTAAACAAAGCCTCAAGGCAAACTAAGAATAGGGAACTCCTCAATTATCCTTTAGATGCATAGTTACCATGAGTTTACTGAAAGATTGATCACAGACACTTGGCAACTACAATACACGAGATTTCATAAGGATTTGTAAATGTAATACATGAGAATAAACTTGTAATTGAAAACAACTCCTGTTTTTTCATTTTTTTTTTTCATTTTGGTATATCTTGGTAAATATTGGATAGAAATGTTAGTTTTTTTTTTTTTCTGATTTCAAATAATTTGTTATTGAGGCAAAAAAAGTGTCATAAATATTTGGTTATCAATTTTCACTCAAATTGATTTACTTATATTAGTGAATTTATTCATAAAGAGCTTTATACAACTTAAATGTTTTTAAAAAATATACAACCGAAAAGTTAATCAAATATACAACCAAAATGTTCTTGAACAAATTAAGTATTAATAATTACTACTACTATACTTTTTTTAGAAATGTTAAGGATGGACTAAATTTAGTTGTGATGGGAGGGTAACCCATCATTTAATTATATTATTTAAGAAAATCTTACAATGAGAGTATTTTTGTTACTAAATTATTGAAATCATTCCAAAACATCTTAAGAAATTACATTCGAACAATTAAGAAAAAAATGTTCTTAATTAATTGGAAATTTTGTTGAATTACAGTGAACCATTTCAATGTGTGAAAGTCAACGAAATTCAATGAAATTTAGCGAACCATTCCAACGTGCGAAAGTCAATGAAATTTTCATTGGAATAATTAAAGAAAAATTCAACGATAGCAAGTCGTTGAAAATTATATTGAAATTAGATATAAAAATATCATTTAATTTAGGATAACTATTCCAACAATCTAGTGCCAATGGAAATTTTGTTGGAATAATTAAAGAAAAATCCAACGATAGCAGGTCGTTGGACTTAAATATAAAAATAACATTTAATTTAGGATAAATATTCCAACGGTCTAGTGCCAATGGAAATTCCGTTGGAATAATTAAATAAAAATCCAACGATAGGAGTTCATTGGAAAACATGTTGGAATTATATATAAAAATACCATTTAATTTAGGATAACTATTCCAACGGTCTAGTGTCAATGGAATTTCCGTTGGAATAATTAAAGAAAAATCCAACGATAGCAGTTCGTTGGAAATTATATTGGATTTAGATATAAAAATATCATTTAATTTAGGATAACTATTCCAACGGTCTAGTGGCAATGGAGTTTCCGTTGGAATAATTAAAAAAAATTCCATCGATAGCAGGTCGCTGGAAATTTTGTTGGAATTAGATATAAACATATCGTTTGATGTAGGGGAACCATTCCAACTGTCTAGTGTCGTTGGAATATTCGTTGGATATTTTTTTAAAAAAATTCCAATGAATTTTCCAACGGTAAATTCCAATGGCTTAAATGAGGTGTTGGAATCTCTGTTGGATTTTTCCAACGATTGTTTATGTTGTTGGAAAAACTGTTGGAATTTTGAAGATTCCAACAGTTTATTTAACCGTTGGAATTTTTCCGCTGGAATTTGACTGTTTTCTTGTAGTGAGTCACATAAGCACCTTTCATCTCACATAAGCATTTTTCATCGTACTTTTGATTAATTAATAATTATGTTTCACGGTTATCCCAAGGATCTCTTTTAAAGCCCATTGGGTTCCCCTCAAAGACCTCTTTTTCGTCCCGAGTTCTTTTCTTGTGCACGGCGGATCCCCCAGAGATCTCTCTTCAATCTTGGGTTCACCGAGGCCTCTTTTCAGTCCCGGGCCTCTTTTAAGCCCCTGGCCTTTCATAAACTTTTATGTTAAAATATTCACTCGCATCCAAGTCACATATTGCACGTAAACAGATTATTCATAAGAAGCAATTAATAAAGGCAAAGAAACCACATCTGAAATTGAATATATTTAATTCACGTCACCGAAACAATTTGAGAGGTGGAAGATCCAAAAATTCAAATGTAAAAGAATATTTAGATGCGGGTGTATACAATATGAGATTATAATATGATTTCAGTTATAGAGATATTTGGGATAAAGATAATATTTTAATATTTAAAAGATATGAAGACTTGAGATAATTGGGATTTATTTGCGAGATAATTTAGGAATAAAGATTAACTTGAGATTCTAATATTATTTTATATATATATATATATATATATATATATAAAAGAAAATATGTTTTAATTAAATAATAATAATAATAGGTAGATAACATATATACATATATATGTCCCGTGAATATATATATTCAAAACTCTTAATTGAAATTATAATATTTTCAACAATATATATATATATATATATATTTTTTTTAATAATATCTAAAATAATATCTTATATATTTTATAGTAATTAAAATTTTGGGGTATTACAAAAGTGATAGTACAATCACAGTTTAAGCACATATAGGTTAAGTCAGGCAAGTTGAGATAATGAGATGTTATCTCTTGAAGCAAAATGGTTAATTTTCATTGATAATCATATGAACATTACAAAGCATGATGATAGTCAATTAACCAATCAGAGCATGTAATCAGAACACAACAGTCATAAATAATAACAACCATAAGCAATTGAGAACAAGGAAACTTAGCAATTTCAGAGATCATCTTCAGGAGGTGGCACCATCCCATACTGTGTCCAAACCCTCTTCTTCAAATCCATGATCTCTTTGTTGGTTCCCTTGGGTCCAACTTTCAACTTCTCCAGTTTCATTATATTAATGAACTCTTACAGGATCTGGTGCTGATCAATGCAGTTTGCACCACTGAATTTTGGGGGCATGTAGATAATAGGTCCAGGAGCAAAGAGTTTCTGGTAAAGTTCCATGTGATTATCATACATGAATTGAGTAAAAATGCACTCAATATCTTCATCTAGCCATCTGCCTATGACATAAAAGTCATAAAAAAAACTCTCTCTTGGCTTCCTCCATTTATCATTCAGCTGGATTGGGACCCATTTGTCAAGATGGGGATATTTGGTGTCCATCCTGATCAGTTGCCTTTGCTTAAGATGAGTGTATGAAGCCCTCTTTCTCCTTAGCTTCACAAACTGTTCTCTTCTTTTTTCTCTTGCTCTGTTTGCTTCCATTAGAGCCTCCATCTTGTCTTGGGCTCTCATCATTGACAGCTTCTGCTGAGTCTCAGGGTCCTTTCCAAAGCCCTCTTCAAAGCTTTGAAGGATCATCAACTAAGACTGGTGCTCATTGTCTTCATCAGATACTTCAGTTTTTATGAAGTTTATAAACTCCTATCTTATCTTATTAAGAGCATTTTATCATATATAGTTTTGGCTTCATCAAAAAGGGGGAAATTGTTGGGATATAAATTCACCCTAAGCCCCACTTGATGTTAGAATAGTTTTGATGGCCAAAACACTTAGAGTTTATAAATGTAATAGGATCAGCTGACTTTGTATAGAACAGCTTAGACTAGTCTTGTGTGATCAACTGTATAGATATCAGCTGATCAGCATAGTCCCGGCTTACATGCGCTACCTCAAGATGAGAAGAGAAGAAGACATGAAGACTAGGAGATCCTTGAAGACCAGTTAAGTAAGGTGCTTGTATACCTACTTAACTGATGGAGTCCCAGATTGAAGATGGCCTAAAGCAGGACAAAAGAACTGCCAGATCAGAAGAGTTTTACTCTGCTGATATCAGAAGACAGAAGACACAAGGCCAGAAGAGTAGTCAGAAGACTAGAAGTTCAGATCAGAAGACTATGTGTTCTTCCAGGACTCGGCTGATTCCAAAGTCATCTTGCAATTTAAACAAAGACCTACCTTATTTAGAAGATTGACATGATCCCAGGATTGAAGCAATCAAGCGACTGGAATCAAGGAATCAAGCCATTATGGAAAGATTGCCCCAACGGCTAGTCAACTCCAACGGCTAGTTGCAAGCAATCACCACTATAAATACAAGAGGATGAGAAATCACAAGCAAGAAGTCACAACGAGAGAATTCAACAAAGTCTAGCAAGCAATCAAGCTAAAGTCATACAGTCTCAAGAATTCTCAAAGAGCCAGAATCCATTAGATTATCCATAGCTCTTAAGTGATTTCTATCCAACCCTTAAGAACCTGAAACCTATTCATATTGTATATCATTTGTTTTAGGCAAAGTGATTAAGCAAATTATAAGCTTGAATCATTAGTTGGATACTCTTCAAAAACCCCAAACCCTCTCCGAAAGGTTAAAGTTTTTGAAACCCTCAAAGTGCAAGTGCTTACAATCACTTGTGGAGACCGTAGCTGTTAGGACGGCTCAGATCTCAAAGTCCTATCCTTGGGACTATAAAGGTCAAGACCCTTGTAATTTGCGGTAAATTAAAGGGATTAAATATCACGTTAGGACGTGAGAGTGGACGTAGGATCGTATATCCGAACCACTATAAACCTGGTGTTATTTACTTATTGCACTTTACATTCTGTCATTTCATTAACTGTTATATAGTGCATACTGTGATTTCAATATTCTTCAAAACAAGGCCACAGCTTTCAAACCAGCATCAACTGAGTACTTTCATTTAAGAAAACAAGTTAAACACTTTCACAAGAAACAAAAGAACGAGTCTAAACAAGGCCTACCATAATTCCGCATATAACCTCCTCTATCAGATCACTATAGTCATCTGGACCAGCAGACTTGTAGTCCAGCTGACATAGCAATCAGAAGAGGTTCCCAACTCTCTTGAAAAAGTTTTAAAGTCTATTCACCCCTCCCCTCTAGACTTTAATCCCATTCACTACTCGTTCAGGGACCAACAAGTGGTATCAGAGCAGTGGTTCTAACGGACTACTGTCTCTAGATTATCAGAAGACTTGAGGGAGTCTCTCTGTAGTCCTCTTGAACAGATCTTTTTCTTTTGAAAAACTTGTTTTCGAAAACTCATACAGCATGAGTGCTAATATGCGTAAGTTGCCTAAGTTTTCAGTGGAGGATTATGATTACTGGAAGATCAGGATGAGGAAGAATCTCACATCAGTCCACTACAAGATGTGGTCAGTAATCACCGAAGGTCCAATCACCATCATGGCAGTCAACACTGCAAATGGTGATCCAGAAGTTCCAGTTGGAGAGCTAGCCCCCAAGCCGATGAAGGATCTCACACCAGAAGAGATGAAGCAGTCAAATCTTGGCAGCATTGCTAAAGATTACATCATGCAAACTCTTCCAAATGAGTACATTGCAAAAGTAATCAACTGTGAAACAGCTAAGGAAATGTGGGATGCTCTAGCACTCCTCTGTGAAGGAACCGAGCTGATTAAGGAGAGCAAGTTGACAACGGCAGTCAAGAAGTTTGAACATTTCAAAATGCAACCAGAAGAGTCTATTGATCAATTAGACAATAGATTTACCAAGATCATCAATGAGATAGAATCTCTGGGCAAGAAATATACAAATAGAGAGAAAAACCTAAAGATATTAGACTCTCTAACCAAGAAATGGAGACTCAAGAAGACCATCATCAAAGATACTCAAGACATCAAGGAGTGGTCTGCACAGACTCTATTTCAGAATCTAAAAGCCCATGAATATGATCTTGAAAGAGAAGAAAACTCAGAAAATGATGAACATATTGCTACTCCATCTACATCCAAGACTGTAGCTTTCAAGGCAGCAAATACAAAAGCTACAAGCACCTCATCTGGCAAGACCTCTCTGAAAACAGAAGACTTTGAAGGATCAGACATGAGTCTGAAAGAACAAATGGCTCTTATGATCAAGAGATTCGAAAGGATGAACACTCTCAACAGCAAATATAGAAAGTTCTATAGAAACTACAAAGATAGAAGAGCAAGTTCACCCTCCAGAGGTTCCAGAGAAAGAACACCAGAAAGACACCCTAGAAAGGATGTGGAGTCATCTGACAGCCGAGGCTCCAGAAAAAGAGATGCCACACCTCCAAGGAAAGGCAATTCAAATCAAAAGCCTGGAGCATGCTTCAATTGTCGTAAACCAGGTCACTATGTCTATGAATGCCCTGAGCTGGATGACAAAGAAGAAAGAAGGCCAAGGAGAGACAGAAGAAATTCAGATAAGCAAGCAATGCTGACTGAAGAATCTGAATATCAAAGTGATGAACTTCCTACATCACCAGACTGTCAAATCTACTCAGATGATTCAGACGATCTAGCTATGATGGCCATAGGAGAAAATGAGGTAAATTCTTACACTACTACTTTCCATTCACCTATTTTCTCACAAACAGATGACATAAATTCATCTGAAGGCGAATCAGAAGACACCTATTATCAATCGTTAAGAAAGGTAAAAGGTGATCTGGATATTGCCACTAGAGCTTTTATAGAAGTGGAAGAGGAGAATAAGGATTTAAGGAAAGAAATTGCTAGGTTGAAAAAGGTTAAGTTTGATAACACCCCTGAGTTAGTCACCATGAATGAAAGGTTGACCAAAGAAGTGGAACTTCTTAAGGAAGAAAATACCACAACAACTCAGTTGTATGAGGGGATGTTAGAAACTCAAGCCTTAGAAACTAAAGAATTTTGTATACTACAATCTAAGTTCGATGATCTCTTCCAAGCACACAAACTCTTAGAAAAGGAGAAGGAATGCCTAGATCAAAAGATATCAGAATTCAATAAAGCCTCGACTACTATTGAAAGTATCTCTGAATATTATAGATCAAATGGCAATAAGATGGGTTTAGGCTATGAACTTAATCCATCAACATCCTCTCCAGCTGGGGGTAGTACACCTAACAAGTGCACTACTCAGACACATGAACAGGGTGAGTGTTCTAAACACAATGAACTCAATATGAACCAAAAGGCATCTGTACCAACTAAGGCTAACTATTCCAACACCAAAAATGGTAAAAGAAAAGTTAACCCCAAACCTATACAGAGGAACAGCAAACAGCCTAGACCATCTCGTCTGAGACAGTCTCAGCTGTATGCTGCTCCAGCCAAGAAGAAGAAATCTTCTTCAAACAAATCGGTTCTCTTTGCACCCCCTATTTCTTATGATATTGTGAGAACAGAAGAGTATGGTCCATATAATCGTGTGCATCGACCAGCTAATGCACCCAGGCCGAATGTAACTAGTCAAAAGATATTGTATGTTCACTCCTATAAAGGAAAACCATTTGACTATTACTTAGCTGACACAAACAACAAATCAGATCAGTCCAAGGTGTTAACTGGTAAGATTTGGTTCTGTGATGCCCGAGGGAAACAACTCAAGTGCTCAAGGTTGTTCAAACGACCAATGTATATGTGGGTTCCCAAGGGTAGTACTAACACCCAAGGACCCAAAACAAAATGGGTACCTAAGACTTAATCTTTCTTGCAGGAAAGGAAGGACCTATACAGAAAAGGAGGTATAGCAGGAGAGATATGGTACATAGATAGTGGATGCTCAACCCATATGACTGGAACCAAAGACCTGCTGACCAACTACACAGAAAAGAAAGGTCCAAAAGTCTTCTTTGGTGATAACGCGCACGGTAACACAAAAGGATATGGCACCCTTAGAAATGGTGACATTGAGGTACATGATGTATCATATGTAGAAGGTCTTAAGTTTAATTTATTATCTGTTTCTCATTTTTGTGACACTGGTTATTCAGTTAAATTCTCTAAAGATGAATGTCTCATAAGTGATAAAAGAACAAAACAAAACCTTCTAACAGGATCTAGAAAGGGAAGTATGTATCTTGCAAATTGGAACAGCTGTCCTAAGGATACATGTCTGCTTGTGAAAATCCCTAAAGATGTCAGCTGGCTATGGCACAAACGTCTTAGTCATCTGAACTTTAAGACTCTGAACAAGTTAGCAAGGGAATCCTTAGTTGATGGTCTGCCTAATGAACTCTACTGTAAAGATCAGGTCTGTGATGCATGTCAACAAGGAAAGCAAACAAAGGTCTCCTTCAAGACCAAGAAGACAGCATCAACCAGCAGAGTTCTTGAACTACTACACATGGATCTCTTTGGACCAATCACTCCAACCACCCTAACAGGAAGAAAATACACTCTTATTGTTGTAGATGACTACTCCAAGTTCACTTGGGTTATCTTCTTATACAAGAAGAGTGAAACTCAGCAGAAGCTTCCTGAACTGTTAAAGAGGATCCAAGTAGAGAAAGGAGAGCCTATTGTGAAAATTAGAAGTGACAAAGGCACTGAATTTATTAACTCCTATATTATTGCATATTGTACTTCTAATGGTATTCAGCATGAGACAAGTGCAGCAAGAACACCACAACAAAATGGTGTAGCTGAAAGAAGAGTCAGAACACTCAAAGAAGCTGCAAGAACACTCCTTGCTGAATTCTCCACTCCTAAGAAGCTTTGGGCAGAAGCTATCAACACAGCTTGTCACACTCAAAACAGGTCAGGTATTCACAAAATCCATGAGAAAACCCCATATGAACTGTGGAAAGGAAGAAAACCTAGAGTATCTTACTTTCATATATTTGGTTGTAAGTGTTTCATTCACAACAATGGGAAAAGTAAGTTGAATGCTTTTGATGCCAAAGCAGATGAGGGGATATTCTTGGGATACTCCTCAACTAGCAAAGCATTTAGGGTATTCAACAAACGTACCCTTCTTGTGGAAGAAACACCACATGTTGTTTTTGATGAATCTTGTGAAAAGAGTGCAGTAGAAACAACCTCAGCTGCAGAACAGATGAAGAAACTAGTGATCAAGAAGAGGTCTGATGAGTTTATTGAAGTCAATGAACCATTCCCTGAAGAACCAGAGGAAGATAAACCACTCAGACCAGTCACTAGATCTCAAACTCAAGCTGAACAAGTTACCCACAATCAAGATGCAACGATCCCAAATGCCAGGGGGAATGATCTCTTTGACACTCAAGATACAGATGATGATCGACCAAATCAAGTCAACCCTCTTGATGGAAATAGAACAGATGAGAATCCAAGTTCATCTAATGCAGATACTCCTGTAAGACATACATGGAGGAACAATCATCCATCAAACCTCATATTAGGAGGAGCAGAATCAGGTGTCAAGACAAGAAGACAACTGAATCAGAATTCTCAATCATCTATGTTCTGTTGGTGTGCTTTCCTCTCCAACATTGAACCAGCTGACATAGAAGAAGTAATGACTGATAGCAATTGGATCACTGCTATGCAAGAGGAACTAAACCAATTCGAAAGAAATGAAGTCTGGGAATTGGTAGATCGTCCTGAAAACCACAATGTAATAGGAACAAAGTGGGTATTCAAAAATAAGAAGGACGAAAATGATGTAATAACTAGAAATAAAGCAAGGCTAGTTGCAAAAGGATATTCACAATCTGAAGGAATTGACTATGATGAAACTTTTGCTCCAGTAGCCAGATTAGAAGCCATTCGACTATTTCTAGCCTATGCATCATTTATGGGCTTCAAAGTATACCAAATGGATGTCAAAAGTGCTTTTCTAAATGGTATTCTGGCAGAAGAAGTATATGTAGAGCAGCCTCCAGGATTTGAAAAAGGTGATCAAGTATATCGACTGAAGAAGGCTCTCTATGGTCTAAAACAAGCCCCTAGAGCTTGGTATGACACAATGTCACAATTCCTACTTGACAATGGATATACAAAAGGCAAAGTTGACAGAACTCTCTTCAGAATACAAGAAGGAGAAGACATTCTAATGGTACAAATATATGTAGATGACATTATATTTGGATCACCCAATCAAGAGATGTGCAAGAAGTTCTCTGAACTTATGCAAGGAAAATTCGAAATGAGCATGATGGGTGAGATGAACTATTTCCTAGGACTTCAAGTCAAGCAGAGTCCAGAAGGGATCTTCATCAACCAGTCCAAGTATACCAAGAGTCTACTAGAAAGATTCAAAGTTCTACAAAGCAAAACTGCAAGGATTCCTATGATGACATCTTTCAAAATGTAACCAGATGAGTCCGGAAAGGCAGTTGATCAAGCTGAATATAGAGCACTGATTGGATCTCTAGTATACCTTACAGCCAGCAGACCAGACATAACGTTTGCTGTAGGAGTATGTGCTAGGTTTCAAGCAAACCCAAAGCAAAGTCATCTAGAAGCAGCAAGGAAGATTCTCAAGTACCTAAAAGGATCAGTCAACTTAGGACTATGGTACCCTGCTGATGACAATCTAGAATTGAGTGGCTATTCTGACTCAGACTATGGAGGATGCAGAATTGATAGGAAATCCACATCAGGAACCTGTCAATTTCTAGGCAACAAGTTGATATCATGGTTCTCTAAGAAACAAACCTCAGTTGTAACATCCACCACTGAAGCAGAATATATGGCAGCTGGAAGTTGTTGTAGTCAGCTACTCTGGCTAGTTCAACAACTCAAACATTACAATGTAGAGGCAAGAGAAGTCCCTATCTTTTGTGACAGCAGCAGTGCCATTGCCATCACTCAAAATCCAGTCCTCCACACAAGGTGCAAACATGTCGACATTCGACACCATTTTATAAGAGACCACCTTGAAAAGAAGGACATCAAGATGGAGAAAATTCACACAGATATCCAAAGAGCAGACATCTTGACTAAGCCCCTAGCTGAAGAAAGATTCAAGACCCTATGCTATAGCTTAGGACTCTTGGACCCAAGCACATAAAGAGCACAAGATCAGCTGAAGACCTCAGCTGATACATTTTGCAGCAGACTAGGAGGATCAGATGAGGTGAATAGACACCCTCATCTTCAGGTAAGTTCTTTCCCAATGAAGACAGATAAAGCTGAGGGAAAACATAGAGTTATCTAATCAAGGGGGAATCAATGATACCTTAAGAATCCTTGATGAAATACTCTAAGATCTGCATTGCATAGTATATATACATACATACAGCAGACCTGAACAAAGTTATTTGATCTCTTTACTCTAAGCAATGTATAACTATGTATATTAATAAACTATTCTTCATAAAATACTTTATTCATATACATACATACAGTATACTACTGAGTCATACTTGGCTGGATTAACACACCATCCTCACCGACTCAACAGTATGCATGCACTGTACGGATTTCAAATAACTCATGGTCAAAATTTATAATTTCTGCATTCCATTAGATAAAGTCTGAATATCCTTAAATGTGCACCCTTAGATCAAGAATCTCACTGTTGATCTTAAGAAATCACTTTTCAGAAATTCAGACCTATCACCTCTATAGTTTTGTCATCTTTCACTCCACTACCTCATTTCTACCCCTATAAAAGGAGGAAGTTATGAGAACACCTAAGAACACAAATCATTTAACACTATTCTTGTTTCAGGTATGGAGACAATTGAAATAAGAGATAGAATGGAGATCATTCTTCAACCAAAGTTTTGGGTGAAGGAGATGAAGATTTGTCCCGAAAATGAAGATGATGCAGATCTATTTATTTGGCTTACTCAACATGAGTATGACCATGAAAGCTAAAGGAAGAAGAGACGTTCTTGTTGAAAGCTAAAGGAGGAAGAGATGCGGAGGACAAAGTAGCAAGCAAGCAGAGCTTCTTCTCCAGGGGGAAGTCCTACATGGAGAGCTTGTTATCAAAAGCTACTGTGTCTAAACAGAACATGAAGGATGCGTCCATGGCCCTCTCTTCAACTCCATTGAAGCACCCTTCAATCTTCCTTCCCCTTCAAGAGAAGCGAAGAAATTCAACAAGGACACATTAGATGCTACATCCCATCTGATGATGAGGAACATCCGATGGTGAGAATCATTTAAATCAGTGGGATCTTGTCTAGGCTAGTCCCACTTGATTTAAAGAAGGAGCTGAAAGATCCATCAAACCAGGTTGGATCATCACTCACAATAAAGCTGGAAGGATCCATCCAGGTTGGATCATCACAGCAAACACCGTTTCCTCTACTCAGCTGATCAGAAGACCAACTCAGCTGACCAGAAGACTTTTCAAGGAAAATCAGCAGACATCTTGAAGAACCCAGAAGACCTCACTCTGCTGACCAAATCACTCAAATTTAGAGTATAATGACTAGTCTTGATCATGTAATTCATTCTAGATTTATTCCTGAATGTAATTAAACAAATTGGCTTATATAAGGAATGCAATTCTCTTATAGAAAACGGTCTTGATGATCAATTCTTACCATAAATTAGTCACAACGGCTATTTTTGGTAATGATGTCATTAATACTCAAGTACCATATTGCCAGCAAATCAAATACTGCCACATGGCAAAATCAGCCGGCAAATTTAAGAAATCAAAGAAGGAAATCTTGGGCTCTACTCCAAATTAAATCCAAATCTGACCGTTAGATCAAAATTTTCTGGAGTATATATTCACACCCCTAAAACCTCTTCCAAACCCTGTCGCTCACATTACTCAATTAATCACAATACTCTCTCTCGTTCTGCAAATTTCTTTCAAGCCCTCAAACCCTAACACTCAAACTCTACCATGGCAATCATTGAAATTTACGACGAGAAGACCAAGAGCACTGGCACCTTGGATGCTGCAAAGTGGTCCAAGGAAGGGAAGATTTTTACAGAGAATGCTCTATTTTTCAAAGGCAAACACACAGATGAGAACAAGGAGATATTGCTTAGGTGCGTCAATCTTAAACTCAGAGACTTTCTGGAAGCAGCACCAACTAATGTTTATGAACAAGACGTACTGGCATTCTATGCAAACGCTGTGATGAAGGGTTCTCATGTTGAAAGTGTCATGAATGGACACAAAGTCAAGGTTACAAGGGAAATCCTTCAGGAATTGTTTGGCCTGTCAAGGGGGAAAATAAATATCTCCAACTACATCATGAATAGAGAAAAAGAGTATATGGATATGTTTACTGGTGGAAAAATCAAGGCTGTTGATGCAATTGGGCTTAAGAAATCCCAACTTGAACCGAAATTCCAAACCTTGATGGATATTGCAGGAAAGATGTTACTTGGTAACACATTCAGTCATGATGCTGTTACTACTTTAAAGGTTCGAGTTATGGCTGCAATCTGGGATCAGATCGATGGAGACTGGCAAGGACTATTCTTAGAAAGAATTGCTCTTGAGGCAAAGAAAGTCACTTTGGACTTACAATCGAGAGTATGGAAGGTGGCAGCTACAGTCAGCTTTGTCAACAAGGTGAGCATCATCCTTCCAGATATTCTCCCAAAGAAGTACAAGATGGGACCTCATAAGACCTTCCACATCTCCAAATATTATCTGAGAAAGGAAGCTCTTGCTGAGGCAGCACGGTTGAAAGAAGAGAAGAGGAAGTTGTTGGCTGAAGCATCTTCCGAAGATGTTGCTGAGAAGGCAGCAAAAGAGTCTGATCATGACTCTGCTGAAGAAGAAGAGGAGCCAGCCAAAGAAGAGACTCAGAAGAAGGCTGCTGAGGATGATGATGACAATCAGACCTTAGCACAAAGACGATATCTAATCAGATCAGGGCTCATCTCCCCATCTGATTCAGATGCCACTCCCACTGCCTCTCCCTTGAAGAAGGCAGGTACCTCTAAACCCTCTCCCACTTTTACTCCTTCTATATTGTCGAAGGGTCAGAAGAGAAAGAAGAATAATTCTTCTTTTCAACAAAAAGTCCAAGAAATCGAGGCTTCCTACTCCCATGTTAATAGCCCCGATTGCATCCTTCAACCCTTCTGATGACTCCAACCCATCTGACCACTCAAACACTGATAACCAAATCCCTGCTGATACTCACACAGCAGAGGAACAAGCTCAACCTACTTCAACCCCTGAATCACTATTGCCTACCCCTGCTGATGTTCAAACAGCAGACACCCATTCACAGATCTCTGTTGATCAAACTCAGATTCTATCCAACACCCCTGCTGACATTCACACAGCAGATGTCCAAGATCTACAGGTTCAACCTTCTACCGATCTTCATGAATGTACTGAACCAGACCAGCAAACTCAAAGCCCTGCTGATGAACAGACCACTGAAGATCAAGAACATATCACTTCCCAAATCCCTGCTGATACTCACACAGCAGAGGAAACTAACCCAAATACTCAAACTCCTACCATCATTGTCCCTTCTGTTCCAGAAGACATGACACCAGCAGACCTGGCTCAAGCTGGTCCCTCTCAACCTCAATACAGAATGGTACACTATCCTATGTGCACAAGGGAGAAGATAATGAGGATGAAGATAGCAAACCTGCTCAAGTCTACTATTCCAGGCATTGATGAGGAATCAGTTCAGTTTGAACAAGTTCTCAGAGTCTGCACCTAGATTGAACTCAGGAGAGATGATGTGGATGACCTTATTGAGGTCATGGAAGGAATGGGAGGAAAAGCAAATTTCCTCGACTGGGAAATGGAGCAAAAAGAAGTTGCTCAAGTTAAATCTTTTGCTCAGCTGCTGCCCGAAGAAGCCTTTACAGCAATGTGCCACAGGATTCTAGGAATTCCAACTAATGATGCCTCTATCCCAGAAGGAATATCAGGTCAGCAGACAGCTGACACAGCACAAGTGAATGACTCAGCTGCGTCCGTTCCTGCGGAAGACTCAGCTGAACCAGCTGACAGAACCGAGATTGAAAGAGAAGTAATCACTATTCCTGATCACTTCATGCCTAAGGATACTCTAACTCACTTCATTGATAAAGGAGACACTATCATGTCCCACCTGGTTAAGGCCACTACCTCATTTCTCAATGAAGAGTATCTTTCAGCTGAAGAAAGAGGCAAAGCCCTGATTGTTCATCCAAAGCCTCAAGGTACTGCCTCAACTTCTACTTCAACAGCTGACTATACAGCAGACATATGCTCACAGGTCAAGGCTGCAATAGACCTACACTTTGAGAAGGGTTTAGGCCTACAGCTTGGAAGATATGTTGAAAAGGCTGTTAAGGAGCAGAGAACTCGTCTTCATGACCAGATCATTGACATTGAAGACAAGTTTGGAGAATCACTTCACAATCAGATAAGTGAATATCTGACCAGCATTCTGAAGAAGGCAGGTGACTATTCCACCAGGTTTGCTGATCTCTACACTAATGAGGTCAACCGCATGGAAAACACCTACAAGAAAAGAATTGAAGATGCTGAAGCAAGAGCTACTGAAGGTCGAGCTCTTCTCCAATCAGCTGCAGCAGAGAATGAAAAACTTCAGACTCAGCTAAAGGAGACAGCAACCAAATTGGAAGCACTTACAGCTAAACTAGAAGCTGCCTCCACCTCCAACTCTCATGCTCAGATTCTAGACCATAGCATCACTCATCTGACCCATATTGGCAAAGTCAATGCCATGGCTCTTCAACAAACTCTGAGAGTGGAGATTCTGAATGCCATGAAGCCTTTTGCGGCTGCACTTGCTGAAGCCAAAAAGGGGGAAGATGTATTGATAAAAGCTCTAGAGAAGGCTACTGCACAGCAAGCTGTAATGGTAGTATCTCAAGATGAGCTGAATGAAACCTTGGGTGGTCTATCAAGCAAAATCAAGAGCAGGCAAGGCAAAGACAAAGAAATTGCTCAAGAAGACATCCAAGCTCCCACTCAAGCAACTGCCAAAAGTCTGCAGATCACTGCCTCTACAGAACAAGTTCCTGAGAAGAGGATGACAAGGAAAAGGAAGGCAGATGAGCAAGCAGATGAGCAAGCTCAGAAGTCAAGCAAGAAGTCAACTCCAGCAGAGCCTACTGCAGAAGAGAAAGAGGCTTTAGAGTTGAAGAAAAGAAAAGAGCTTGAAGCTCAAGAGCTTAAGCAGAAGAAGCTAAAAGATGAGGAAGCAGTCAAAGCCAAATTTGACAGAAAGATAGCCAAACTCAGGAAAGCTCTCAAGGACAAAGCATTGAAAGAAAATGCTCTGGCACAGAAAGATAATGTTCCGGTGTTTGATAGCAACTATGTGGATTATTTAGCCCTTCAAGATGAGCTACCAAGGTGGTACCCTCTGAAGAAGAAATGGCAAATTAAACATCATATTGTAAGAAAATTTGGCCCTCTCCCAACCTATGAAGATGAATTCTTCCAGTTCAATCAATTCATGAACATTGAAGATCAAGAGTTCTGGAATGAAGTAGTCAAGACAGCCAAAGAACTTGACAACTGCAGAATTCTAACTCCTGAAGAACCCAAATGGGATCCTCCCACTCTGGATTCTGGAAGAACAGACTTAATTGAAGTCAAAAGGATCCTAGAGAAGATCTATGAAGAGGAGAATGTTACAAACCTGCAGCACATGGAAGAAGTTCGATCTCGTCTGTACCTTGCTTTCCGCATCTGAAGATCAGAAGACCTGATGAAGACCTCTTTCAAAGCTTTAAAGAAACTATTACTTGTAATCTGTAAAAGCTCTATATATATTCAAGTTTAGTTCTCTTTGCTTTCAAGACAAACTCTCATTGTCTTCATCAGATACTTCAGTTTTTATGAAGTTTATAAACTCCCATCTTATCTTATTAAGAGCATTTTATCATATATAGTTTTGGCTTCATCAAAAAGGGGGAAATTGTTGGGATATAAATTCACCCTAAGCCCCACTTGATGTTAGAATAGTTTTGATGGCCAAAACACTTAGAGTTTATAAATGTAATAGGATCAGCTGACTTTGTATAGAACAGCTTAGACTAGTCTTGTGTGATCAACTGTATAGATATCAGCTGATCAGCACAGTCCCGGCTTACATGTGCTACCTCAAGATGAGAATAGAAGAAGACATGAAGACTAGGAGATCCTTGAAGACCAGTTAAGTAAGGTGCTTGTATACCTACTTAACTGATGGAGTCCCAGATTGAAGATGGCCTAAAGCAGGACAAAAGAACTGCCAGATCAGAAGAGTTTTACTCTGCTGATATCAGAAGACAGAAGACACAAGGCCAGAAGAGTAGTCAGAAGACTAGAAGTTCAGATCAGAAGACTATGTGTTCTTCCAGGACTCGGCTGATTCCAAAGTCATCTTGCAATTTAAACAAAGACCTACCTTATTTAGAAGATTGACATGATCCCAGGATTAAAGCAATCAAGCGACTGGAATCAAGCCATTATGGAAAGATTGCCCCAACGGCTAGTCAACTCCAACGGCTAGTTGCAAGCAATCACCACTATAAATACAAGAGGATGAGAAATCACAAGCAAGAAGTCACAACGAGAGAATTCAACAAAGTCTAGCAAGCAATCAAGCTAAAGTCATACAGTCTCAAGAATTCTCAAAGAGCCAGAATCCATTAGATTATCCATAGCTCTTAAGTGATTTCTATCCAACCCTTAAGAACCTGAAACCTATTCATATTGTATATCATTTGTTTTAGGCAAAGTGATTAAGCAAATTATAAGCTTGAATCATTAGTTGGATACTCTTCAAAAACCCCAAACCCTCTCCGAAAGGTTAAAGTTTTTGAAACCCTCAAAGTGTAAGTGCTTACAATCACTTGTGGAGACCGTAGCTGTTAGGACGGCTCAGATCTCAAAGTCCTATCCTTGGGACTATAAAGGTCAAGACCCTTGTAATTTGCGGTAAATTAAAGGGATTAAATATCACGTTAGGACGTGAGAGTGGACGTAGGATCGTATATCCGAACCACTATAAACCTGGTGTTATTTACTTATTGCACTTTACATTCTGTCATTTCATTAACTGTTATATAGTGCATACTGTGATTTCAATATTCTTCAAAACAAGGCCACAGCTTTCAAACCAGCATCAGCTGAGTACTTTCATTTAAGAAAACAAGTTAAACACTTTCACAAGAAACAAAAGAACGAGTCTAAACAAGGCCTACCATAATTCCGCATATAACCTCCTCTATCAGATCACTATAGTCATCTGGACCAGCAGACTTGTAGTCCAGCTGACATAGCAATCAGAAGAGGTTCCCAACTCTCTTGAAAAAGTTTTAAAGTCTATTCACCCCTCCCCTCTAGACTTTAATCCCATTCACTACTCGTTCAGGGACCAACAGATTTCATCTTCTATTCCACAACAGCCTCCATGGTTGCCTTTAGAGTTGCATCTAAGTTGGCCTTTAGAAGCTCAGTGAGGTTGACCAATGCAGCTTTAGAGATCTTGGCAAAGAATTCTTCAGTGAACTTGGTTGAGGCTTCTTTCACCATAGCCAATCTCATTTCCTCAGCTCTTTTCTTCTAAAGAGATGTCTTCTTGCCCAAAGCTTGCTTAACCACCAATTTGAGAGCAGTAACATTCTTGTTGCGGCTATCCATCAGCAGCTTTTGGTCCTTCTTCACAAACTTAGTGAATTCCTCCATGCTAGCTTTGGCCTTTTGCACATCAGCAGAGATGGTCTGCAACCCAGATTCAACTCCACTTATCCTTGCTTCAATAGTGGGTAGCATTTTTCATCTCACATAAGCACCTTTCATCTCACATAAGCATTTTTCATCGTACTTTTGATTAATTAATAATTATGTTTCACGGTTATCCCAAGGATCTCTTTTAAATCCCATTGGGTCCCTCTCAAAGACCTCTTTTCCGTCCCGAGTTCTTTTCTTGTGCATGGCGGATCCCCAGAGATCTCTCTTCAATCTTGGGTTCACCGAGGACCTCTTTTCAGTCCCGGGCCTCTTTTAAGCCCCTGGCCTTTCATAAACTTTTACGTTAAAATATTCACTCGCATCCAAGTCACATATTGCACGTAAACAGATTATTCATAAGAAGCAATTAATAAAGACAAAGAAACCACATCTGAAATTGAATATATTTAATTCACGTCACCGAAACAATTTGAGAGGTGGAAGATCCAAAACTTCAAATGTAAGAGAATATATAGATGCGGGTGTATACAATATGAGATTATAATATGATTTCAGTTATAGAGATATTTGGGATAAAGATAATATTTTAATATTTCAAAGATATGAAGACTTGAGATAATTGGGATTTATTTGCGAGATAATTTAGGAATAAAGATTAACTTGAGATTCTAATATTATTTTATATATATATATAAAAGAAAATATGTTTTAATTAAATAATAATAATAATAATAGGCAGATAACATATATACATATATGTCCCGTGAATATATATATTCAAAACTCTTAATTGAAATTATAATATTTTCAACAATATATATATATATATATATATATATATATATATATATAATTTTTAATAATATCTAAAATAATATCTTATATATTTTATAGTAATTAAAATTTTGGGGTATTACATCCTTCCCTCCTTAAAATATTTTCGTCCTCAAAAATCAAAATTTGTTTGATAAAATTTGCATGTACATAAAACATAATAGCATAGAGTCTTGCATTATAGAATATAATGAAATGTATAATGTACGTACCTTGTAGAGTTGAAGCGGGAGGCGGTGATGGACAACCTTGAATTTTGTTTTTGAAAGCGTTAATTAGTTTTTAATTCAAGCTGTGGAATTCCATCTTTCTTCTTAGATGTAGTAAAACTGAGTGAATATGATATAGATTCGGATGAGGAAATAAGAACTTGATCTCTTATACTAGAGAGAGAGGTAAACAAAGCCTCAAGGCAAACTAAGAATAGGGAACTCCTCAATTATCCTTTAGATGCATAGTTACCATGAGTTTACTGAAAGATTGATCACAGACACTTGGCAACTACAATACACGAGATTTCATAAGGATTTGTAAATGTAATACACGAGAATAAACTTGTAATTGAAAACAACTCCTGTTTTTTCATTTTTTTTTTCATTTTGGTATATCTTGGTAAATATTGGATAGAAATGTTAGTTTTTTTTTTTTCTGATTTCAAATAATTTGTTATTGAGGCAAAAAAAGTGTCATAAATATTTGGTTATCAATTTTCACTCAAATTGATTTACTTATATTAGTGAATTTATTCATAAAGAGCTTTATACAACTTAAATGTTTTTAAAAAATATACAACCGAAAAGTTAATCAAATATACAAGCAAAATGTTCTTGAACAAATTAAGTATTAATAATTACTACTACTATACTTTTTTTAGAAATGTTAAGGATGGACTAAATTTAGTTGTGATGGGAGGGTAACCCATCATTTAATTATATTATTTAAGAAAATCTTACAATGAGAGTATTTTTGTTACTAAATTATTGAAATCATTCCAAAACATCTTAAGAAATTACATTCGAACAATTAAGAAAAAAATGTTCTTAATTAATTGGAAATTTTGTTGAATTACAGTGAACCATTTCAATGTGTGAAAGTCAACGAAATTCAATGAAATTTAGCGAACCATTCCAACGTGCGAAAGTCAATGAAATTTTCATTGGAATAATTAAAGAAAAATTCAACGATAGCAAGTCGTTGAAAATTATATTGAAATTAGATATAAAAATATCATTTAATTTAGGATAACTATTCCAACAATCTAGTGCCAATGGAAATTTTGTTGGAATAATTAAAGAAAAATCCAACGATAGCAGGTCGTTGGACTTAAATATAAAAATAACATTTAATTTAGGATAAATATTCCAACGGTCTAGTGCCAATGGAAATTCCGTTGGAATAATTAAATAAAAATCCAACGATAGGAGTTCATTGGAAAACATGTTGGAATTATATATAAAAATACCATTTAATTTAGGATAACTATTCCAACAGTCTAGTGTCAATGGAATTTCCGTTGGAATAATTAAAGAAAAATCCAACGATAGCAGTTCGTTGGAAATTATATTGGATTTAGATATAAAAATATCATTTAATTTAGGATAACTATTCCAACGGTCTAGTGCCAATGGAGTTTCCGTTGGAATAATTAAAAAAAATTCCATCGATAGCAGGTCGCTGGAAATTTTGTTGGAATTAGATATAAACATATCGTTTGATGTAGGGGAACCATTCCAACTGTCTAGTGTCGTTGGAATATTCGTTGGATATTTTTTTTAAAAAATTCCAATGAATTTTCCAACGGTAAATTCCAATGGCTTAAATGAGGTGTTGGAATCTCTGTTGGATTTTTCCAACGATTGTTTATGTTGTTGGAAAAACTGTTGGAATTTTGAAGATTCCAACAGTTTATTTAACCGTTGGAATTTTTCCGCTGGAATTTGACTGTTTTCTTGTAGTGAGTCACATAAGCACCTTTCATCTCACATAAGCATTTTTCATCGTACTTTTGATTAATTAATAATTATGTTTCACGGTTATCCCAAGGATCTCTTTTAAAGCCCATTGGGTTCCCCTCAAAGACCTCTTTTTCGTCCCGAGTTCTTTTCTTGTGCACGGCGGATCCCCCAGAGATCTCTCTTCAATCTTGGGTTCACCGAGGCCTCTTTTCAGTCCCGGGCCTCTTTTAAGCCCCTGGCCTTTCATAAACTTTTATGTTAAAATATTCACTCGCATCCAAGTCACATATTGCACGTAAACAGATTATTCATAAGAAGCAATTAATAAAGGCAAAGAAACCACATCTGAAATTGAATATATTTAATTCACGTCACCGAAACAATTTGAGAGGTGGAAGATCCAAAAATTCAAATGTAAAAGAATATTTAGATGCGGGTGTATACAATATGAGATTATAATATGATTTCAGTTATAGAGATATTTGGGATAAAGATAATATTTTAATATTTAAAAGATATGAAGACTTGAGATAATTGGGATTTATTTGCGAGATAATTTAGGAATAAAGATTAACTTGAGATTCTAATATTATTTTATATATATATATATATATATATATAAAAGAAAATATGTTTTAATTAAATAATAATAATAATAGGCAGATAACATATATACATATATATGTCCCGTGAATATATATATTCAAAACTCTTAATTGAAATTATAATATTTTCAACAATATATATATATATATATATATATTTTTTTTTTTAATAATATCTAAAATAATATCTTATATATTTTATAGTAATTACAATTTTGGGGTATTACAAAAGTGATAGTACAATCACAGTTTAAGCACATATAGGTTAAGTCAGGCAAGTTGAGATAATGAGATGTTATCTCTTGAAGCAAAATGGTTAATTTTCATTGATAATCATATGAACATTACAAAGCATGATGATAGTCAATTAACCAATCAGAGCATGTAATCTGAACACAACAGTCATAAATAATAACAACCATAAGCAATTGAGAACAAGGAAACTTAGCAATTTCAGAGATCATCTTCAGGAGGTGGCACCATCCCATACTGTGTCCAAACCCTCTTCTTCAAATCCATGATCTCTTTGTTGGTTCCCTTGGGTCCAACTTTCAACTTCTCCAGTTTCATTATATTAATGAACTCTTACAGGATCTGGTGCTGATCAATGCAGTTTGCACCACTGAATTTTGGGGGCATGTAGATAATAGGTCCAGGAGCAAAGAGTTTCTGGTAAAGTTCCATGTGATTATCATACATGAATTGAGTAAAAATGCACTCAATATCTTCATCTAGCCATCTGCCTATGACATAAAAGTCATAAAAAAAACTCTCTCTTGGCTTCCTCCATTTATCATTCAGCTGGATTGGGACCCATTTGTCAAGATGGGGATATTTGGTGTCCATCCTGATCAGTTGCCTTTGCTTAAGATGAGTGTATGAAGCCCTCTTTCTCCTTAGCTTCACAAACTGTTCTCTTCTTTTTTCTCTTGCTCTGTTTGCTTCCATTAGAGCCTCCATCTTGTCTTGGGCTCTCATCATTGACAGCTTCTGCTGAGTCTCAGGGTCCTTTCCAAAGCCCTCTTCAAAGCTTTGAAGGATCATCAACTAAGACTGGTGCTCATTGTCTTCATCAGATACTTCAGTTTTTATGAAGTTTATAAACTCCTATCTTATCTTATTAAGAGCATTTTATCATATATAGTTTTGGCTTCATCAAAAAGGGGGAAATTGTTGGGATATAAATTCACCCTAAGCCCCACTTGATGTTAGAATAGTTTTGATGGCCAAAACACTTAGAGTTTATAAATGTAATAGGATCAGCTGACTTTGTATAGAACAGCTTAGACTAGTCTTGTGTGATCAACTGTATAGATATCAGCTGATCAGCACAGTCCCGGCTTACATGTGCTACCTCAAGATGAGAAGAGAAGAAGACATGAAGACTAGGAGATCCTTGAAGACCAGTTAAGTAAGGTGCTTGAATACCTACTTAACTGATGGAGTCCCAGATTGAAGATGGCCTAAAGCAGGACAAAAGAACTGCCAGATCAGAAGAGTTTTACTCTGCTGATATCAGAAGACAGAAGACACAAGGCCAGAAGAGTAGTCAGAAGACTAGAAGTTCAGATCAGAAGACTATGTGTTCTTCCAGGACTCGGCTGATTCCAAAGTCATCTTGCAATTTAAACAAAGACCTACCTTATTTAGAAGATTGACATGATCCCAGGATTGAAGCAATCAAGCGACTGGAATCAAGGAATCAAGCCATTATGGAAAGATTGCCCCAACGGCTAGTCAACTCCAACGGCTAGTTGCAAGCAATCACCACTATAAATACAAGAGGATGAGAAATCACAAGCAAGAAGTCACAACGAGAGAATTCAACAAAGTCTAGCAAGCAATCAAGCTAAAGTCATACAGTCTCAAGAATTCTCAAAGAGCCAGAATCCATTAGATTATCCATAGCTCTTAAGTGATTTCTATCCAACCCTTAAGAACCTGAAACCTATTCATATTGTATATCATTTGTTTTAGGCAAAGTGATTAAGCAAATTATAAGCTTGAATCATTAGTTGGATACTCTTCAAAAACCCCAAACCCTCTCCGAAAGGTTAAAGTTTTTGAAACCCTCAAAGTGCAAGTGCTTACAATCACTTGTGGAGACCGTAGCTGTTAGGACGGCTCAGATCTCAAAGTCCTATCCTTGGGACTATAAAGGTCAAGACCCTTGTAATTTGCGGTAAATTAAAGGGATTAAATATCACGTTAGGACGTGAGAGTGGACGTAGGATCGTATATCCGAACCACTATAAACCTGGTGTTATTTACTTATTGCACTTTACATTCTGTCATTTCATTAACTGTTATATAGTGCATACTGTGATTTCAATATTCTTCAAAATAAGGCCACAGCTTTCAAACCAGCATCAGCTGAGTACTTTCATTTAAGAAACAAGTTAAACACTTTCACAAGAAACAAAAGAACGAGTCTAAACAAGGCCTACCATAATTCCGCATATAACCTCCTCTATCAGATCACTATAGTCATCTGGACCAGCAGACTTGTAGTCCAGCTGACATAGCAATCAGAAGAGGTTCCCAACTCTCTTGAAAAAGTTTTAAAGTCTATTCACCCCTCCCCTCTAGACTTTAATCCCATTCACTACTCGTTCAGGGACCAACAGATTTCATCTTCTATTCCACAACAGCCTCCATGGTTGCCTTTAGAGTTGCATCTAAGTTGGCCTTTAGAAGCTCAGTGAGGTTGACCAATGCAGCTTTAGAGATCTTGGCAAAGAATTCTTCAGTGAACTTGGTTGAGGCTTCTTTCACCATAGCCAATCTCATTTCCTCAGCTCTTTTCTTCTAAAGAGATGTCTTCTTGCCCAAAGCTTGCTTAACCACCAATTTGAGAGCAGTAACATTCTTGTTGCGGCTATCCATCAGCAGCTTTTGGTCCTTCTTCACAAACTTAGTGAATTCCTCCATGCTAGCTTTGGCCTTTTGCACATCAGCAGAGATGGTCTGCAACCCAGATTCAACTCCACTTATCCTTGCTTCAATAGTGGGTAGCACTACATCTTCTGAACTAGTTAACCTCATTTCAATTGAGACAAGTGTCTTCCCTTGCTCATCCAGAACCTCTGAAGTGAATGCATGCGCTTTTCCCACTTGTTGGGCTGAAGTGTCCAATTTTGTTGAATGAACCTCCAATGCAGCATTGGCAAGGTTGAATGTTGATAGATTAACATCAGCTTGGACAGGAGCACCTATGAACTCATCTGCAGCAAAAATTTGATCAAGTGTAATACCTTCAGTATCTGCAAAGAAAGACTTATTAGAAAAATCACCCTCAACACCTTCAAAGTCTCTTTCACAAAGCTCTGACTCATCAATGGCTTTCTCCTCATTTTCAACTAATTTTTTTTCTCCTTCATCAAAGATAATCTCACAATCATGAAGATCAGGCCTCCTCTCATCAAGGGATTCTTGATGTTCAGATTTGACTTCAAGAATAACTTGGCCCTCCTCACTTATACCTTTTCCTCCCTCTTTGTTTGGTGCACTCACAACCTTAAGGATTTCTACCTCACTATCATCCTCATCTCCCTCTGGTTTTTCAGTACTAACTTCCTTTTCAACTCCATCAGAGCCTAAACCTGACTTCTCTATATCCTCACAAGGATCCATAGAGAGCAGTTGTTGGGAGATCACAGTGCTTGGGCATACCAAGTCCACTGAGTCATCCTGAATGGTTAAAAGCTGGTCAGTGTCCAACTGTCCTGACATTGAAGAGGTTTTAACCAAACTAGCTACACCAATGGAAGTCTTAACACCATTCAGTTGTGCATCAGGCTCAATTAAAACATCCTGGGCTGATGTATCTTTGACTGTGTTACCAGCACTCGTCAACACCTCTGAAGATTCAGAGTCCTTTGCACCTTAAGTCAAGTAATGTACCTGACTCTTCTGAGGACCAGGGGGGTTGGGGTTTGTGTTATCATCATAATCATTATCATTATCATCAGTATAACTGATGTCAGTGTGTTTGATCCCTTGGGCAATTCTATCTAAAAGTGTGTTGGGTATAGTGTTTAAGTAAAAACAGATTAATGTTGTACCAAATGTTGAGACAAATTGTACAACACTGACTCTAACAGAATATCAGAAATAAAGATACATAGTGGAAGACTTGAAACACTAAAAACAAATGAGACACAATGGAAATATTTTTCACATAGATTTTATAAATAAAAATCTATGTGAGCCTTACGACGAAATATCAATACTTATCTTCAAGTACAAATGTTGTGTGAAATGTTACAACAATAACCTTCACAGCAAAAACTACAAACGAGGCAGGTGCCTTGTTCTAAAAACGATCTAAGTGTATGAATTATACACTGCCGAAATGCTAGTCCTATCTATGATTACACTCTCGATAGATAAAGAAAAGCGCACAGTCATACGGGTGGGATACTTCGTATGAACTAAAAGGTATAGCTATTGGGGCCACAATTTCCTAACAGGATGAACACAAGTCTAGGATATTGATCGAATAGAATACACTAAATTGTGGAGCCTTCCTTCGGTATTTATAGAAGTGGGGTGCGAATTCTAGAGTCTTCCAATATTGAGGTCCTATTTTTTAGGAGCTCAACTTCCATGATCTTTCTAGATCCTTCTTGCATGCTCCAGGTCGTTCTAAAAGGTTCCAGGCTGGTCTAGCACGTTCTGCAATGTTCTGGAATCTTCCAGGTTCCAGATCCTTGTAGAAGCTTCTAGATCATGCCAGAAATGCAACAACATTTAGATCAACATTTAATGTAGCATTTCAGAAAAGACTTAGAAAAAAATCTCGGAAGGTCAAATTAAGATGTTGTTGATAATGTTAAAACATTCAAGAGTTAACAATATCTACAATCTCCCCCAATTTGACCTTTCGACTACAACACACCTGATGCACATATATTTCTATACATACTCAGTTTTATGTACTTAGCTGAGGTGAACATCTACACTAAGACTAGTTAAGTCAATACCTGTTGTAATCGTTGGATCAAATCGAACGAAGATCAAGGATAATCTTACAATGATCCGTGCCATAAGATCAATATAATTTTACCCAAAAACAAAATAAGCATAAACAATACACTTATTCACAACATAAGTAATTTACTAAAATCATAAGTTGAACTGGAAGAATTAGCTTAAGATTTTAGTAAGACACTAAACAAATACAATCTGAGCAAAGAAAGAAAAACAGTGAACTGCTAATACTCTAGTCAAACCTAAGCATGATTAACAACCTGCAACATACAATCAATAACCTGTAAATATATTAAGCAAATAACAATAAACAAATATCATCAACATAATTAGGCAAGTTGTATATCAAACATAAGTGGAAATAAAATATCCTATCATCTAGAAAATAAATAACAATTGTATCAGAATTTACTTAGGCATAAAGTACAGAGATTAAATCTGAAAAATGGCATAAATTGTTGTGGTAACAGCTGCAGCATCAACTTCCTGCATAATTGCCATTGAAAATTCAGATCTCCCCCTGTCTTGCAGCTTCTTCTTGTTCATCAATGAAGGTCACCATACAAGGTCTCCATGTCATCATCATCATTAGCTTCATCAACAAAGTAAGTAGATGCAAGATGTGCAACTACATCAGTCATTGCGGTATCTTCTCCAGCATCAGGTCCTCCACCAGCAGCAGTAGCTGTAACTCCATCAGTCATCTGTTCAATAACCACACTGGAGTTGGATGGTGGTGGTACTCCCCCCTATTGTAGGTGAAAGCATATTGGTCCATCTGTCCTTCAGGAACTGGAGTTCTTCAATGGTGTCCTGCAAGTGCTGTGATTGAAGCTTGATAAATTCCTGTGAAATACAAACATTCCTAGAAATTTTGATACGAATGTTCTCAACATTTGGGGGTGCATTCCTCTGTCTTGATCTGGAAGGTCCTGGTTGTTCAGAAGTTAAAGGTCTGTGCTGATGTTCAGTATTAGGAGCAGTCAAAGGCAAGTCCAGTACTCTATCCCCAGTGAGTAAGGCAGGAGCAATAGCCAGTGATGGAACTCTCCCCCTTAACACATCAGTGTTCTTGGCAACAAAACCATGGTGCCTCAAGTAATTGGAAATCAAAACAGGATAGGGTAGGTTACCTTTCTCAGAAACTTTTCCAGTAAATCTCATCATGTGGTGGAAGATTGCAAGGCCTAAATTGAATTTCTTAAGCACAGATATCCTATACATAAGAACAGATTGGTCTTTTGTAATCTTGGTAGTGTTTGTGGTGGGGATCCAATTGTAGATAATGAGTTTATATAACACAGAGTGTGGGGAAGTGAGGTCTTTGGCTAGCATCTGTCTAGTCCACTTAACTACCCTACCACCAGTTATAGCAGAAATTACCACATCCATGTCAAGTTCTTCATCCACCTCAACATTGGGAATTTGCAGAAACTCATTTATCAATTCAGGAGTAAAAGGTACATCCATCCACCTAAAATTAACAGTCACATACCACTTAGATGATCTCCTACCAGTACTCTTTTTCATACAAGCATAAAATTCATAAGCCCAGTTTGTCAAGAAAGATTCACCAAAATTCACAGCATGCATCAAATTCCTTTCCTCTAAGAAACTAATCATGCATTTACTTTCAAAATCAGGTATATTAATCCTCTTCTCTATCAGCAATCTTCTCTTAGAATAAATAACCAACCTATTCTCTAGAGTCTCATAAGAATCAGGAATACCTTCATCATCAGAAGCAAGGTCATCATTTGCAGAGCTTGATGTAGAGCTTTTAGCAGAGCTTTTCTCAGAGCTGCTTTCTGCACTGGAAGAGCTATCACCACTGCCATCATCTTCAGGTTCTGGTGCAGCAGCAAAATGCTCAGCATTTTTCTTAAGAGAATTCAGGATTTCTCTTAAACACACATCAGAATCAGTATTGGAATTTGATTTTGCAGGTTCATCTTCAGTGATCATCTTCTCTTTCCCTTTGCCTTTTGGTTCAGCAACAACCTTTCCTTTGCCTTTCAATTCAGCAACAACTTTCTTCTTCTTGGATTTCTCAACAACAACATTCTTAGGTCTCTCAGTCATAACAACAACAACTTCTATTTCTTCATTAGAATCTGTGAACACTTGGATGGGTTCATCAGCAGCATTTCCAGCTTTCTTCTTCTTCCTCATGGATTCAGAATAGTCCACTCTAGTGAACACACGGTTTGACCTCCGTCTTTGTACAGGGCTTCTCTGTCGTTTGCCTTTCTGCACATTTCTTTTAAAGGGAATAGGTGCAGACTCATCAGAAACAGAGTGTGAGGAGCTTTTACTATTTTCAGAGATATGTGCGTCCTCCATTTCAGCATCTTCGGAGTCGGAAGCAGTAGTAGCATCTTCTTCAGCAGCGACCTCAACATTTCTAGCTTTCGAACTGTGATCAGTGGGTTCAGGTGATTTGGGGCTTTTCGAAGCAGAAGCCATTTGAGCAGTTTATTCGGCCAAATAGCGTGAGATATCCACAGTGATATCTCCGAATGTCATCATGGGCATATGACCAATAGCTCGAAGAGTATCAGACACCTCTACAACAGCCCTAGTGAACTGTTCGACAGTTGCATCTTGTGGAATGTCGGTTATTTGTGGAGCGGTTTGAGGAGCAGTTTGAGGAGTAGGAACGGTTGTTGGTGGTGTTGCAGAGACATTTGAGTCAGCATTTGACGAGGTTGAGTTTTGTGAAGCCATGGAAGCAAGGATTTCGAGAGGGTTTGTGCGAGAGTGGGATGAGTTTTTCGAATCAGAGTGAGTTTGTAATGAGTTTGAATTTCTTTCAGCCATTTAAGTGAGGCGGTTGGAATTTCAAGGTAATGGATGGAAGTTTACACACTTCTTTGAGATATACACAGCCAAGAATCAATTTTGCAATCTTAGTACTCAACAAATTCAGAAATCACGATTAGCAAGAGAATTAATCTTATGATCGATATTTATAGAGAGAATTATGTAGTTGGAGGTTAAATGACGAAAACTTGTAGAGTATTCAGGAAATTTTCGATAATGCTCCACATAATTAGCCACAATCTAGATCATGGGTAATTAGTGGGGAAAATCTATTTAATTAATTTTAATTAAATAATTAAGAAGCTTCCAGAATTTACAGAATTAAAAAATCGCATAATCTGAAAAAATAAAGACATGGGTTAGTAATTAAATAAATAAATAAAATAAATCTCAATAAATAATTAAATAATTACAACTAATAAAAATAAATTCGAATCAGGCAATGTTGTGCTCAAAACTGTTACAAACACCTCAACACGGTTTTTACATGAATTTGCTTCATTTGTGTTGCACCATATATATATATATATTTTTTTTTTGTGTTATAGCATCTAATTTGTATTGATCCATTTTTCATGTAGAGTACATCGTAGTAGCGAACTCCGTGCCCCATACTTACTTAATGGATTACAAATATGTTGATGTTTTTACCAAAGATCACCTTTTGAAAAGAAGGCATTGTAGTAGTGAACTCCGTGCTCCATATTTACTCAGTGATTTAGTACATCTTTTAGTATGCTAATAACATTCTATTTTTATACATTTGAGAGGTGTGAGACATGTTTATTTTTGCACTTCAAGGTTCTTAGATTCGAAGATATTTTACAAAGGAATTATTTAACTAAGTAAGAAATAAATTCAACTTATAAAATTTATACAACCCATGATGTTATCCCAAATGCTTACGCATTTGTGACAACATTCATCCGAATTTTTCAGATAGTGCTCATGCCAAGAGATTTCCTCAAGATAGAGAATCTCTCATGGTCTAAGGCTTTTGTAAAAATATCAACATTCTATTTTTCAGTAGGTACATACTCCAACTTAACAATATTCTTCTCTACTAAATCTCTTATAAAATGGTGTCTTATGCTAATGTGCTTTGTGAGTGAATGTTGTACATGATTCTTATAAATGTTAATGGCACTAGTATTATCACAAAAGATTGTAAGTATACCAGTCTCAATACCGTAGTCATGGAACATCTTGCTCAGCAATATGAGTTGTGTACAGCAGCTTCCAGCAGCTATATACTCAGATTCTGCAGTAGATTGTGAAACACAATTTTGTTTCTTGTTGTGCCATGATACAAGATTGTTTCCCATGTAGAAACATCCTCCACTCGTACTCTTTCTATCATCTATATCTCCAGCCCAATCAGCATCACTATAACCAGTCAAAATATTGTTGGTGTCCTTAGTGTACCAGATTCCAAGGTCACTTGTACCTGAAACATATTTGATAATCCTCTTCACAACATTCAGGTGAGATTCCTTTGGATTAGTTTGGTACCTAACACAAAAACACACACTGTACATAATATCTGGTCTACTAGAAGTTAAATACAATAAACTACCTATCATGGATCTATAAAGTGTTGGATCAACATATGTTCCAGCACTGTCTTTGCACAGTTTCAAAGTAGATCCCATAGGAGTTTTCATCGGTTTTGAATTCTCAAGGCCAAATCTTTTAACCAAGTTCTTAGCATACTTACTCTGGGAGAAGAAAATACCATCGTTGCATTGTTTGATTTGAAGACCTAAAAAGTAATTCAAGTCTCCAACCATACTCATTTCAAATGTTGCAGTCATTGCCTCAACAAATTTACTCAACATTTTATCACAAGTAGAACCAAACACAATGTCATCAACATATATTTGAGCAATAAGTATATCATCTTCAGTGTGCTTAATGAACAAAGTTCTATCTGCCTCTTCTCTAATAAAACCATATTCCAAAAGAAAGTCAGTAAGCTTACCATACCATGCTCTAGGAGCTTGTTTAAGACCATACAAAGCTTTCTTAAGTTTATATACATGATCAGGATACTGTGGATCTTCAAATCCCTTAGGTTGTTCAACATATGCTTTTTCATTCAATATGCCATTTAGAAATGCAGCTTTTACATCCATTTGATGAAGTTTAATATCAATAAAACATGCAATTGCTAACAATAATCTAATAGATTCTATCCTAGCAACAAGTGCAAAAGTTTCATCAAAATCCACTCCTTCAACTTGGGTGTAACCTTGTGCTACTAACCTAGCCTTGTTCCTAACAATATTACCAAATTCATCAGTTTTATTCTTGAATATCCACTTTTTTCCAATGACATTAGTATGACTAGGTCTAGGAACAAGTGTCCACACTTCATTTCTTTCAAACTGACCAAGTTCTTCATGCATAGCATTATTCCAGTTTTCATCAGTTAAGGTTTCTTTAGCACTCTTAGGTTCAATTTCAGATAAATAGCACTCAGCATTTACAACATTACACATAGAAGACATGCATATTGTTCTTACCACATCTACCTTATTTGATCTTACTCTTCCTCTTGTTTGCACTCCAACTGTAGCATCGCCTATGATCTGGTCAAAAGGATGACTTTTACCTATTCTTGAAGAAGGATTCGTTTTGGGAACATACTGATCATTCTATGAAGTTACAACTGACTGTTCTGTAGATGTTGACCCAAATGTGTTAACATTTGGTGCAACATTTTCAGACTTCAGTGTATTCTCAGAATTGTCAGTGACCTGTGATACATCTTCTTCATCTTTGTCATCTGTAAGACCTTTATCATCATCAAACACAACATTAACAGATTCTTGAACAATGTTAGTTCTAAGGTTATACACTCTATAAACTTTACTATTTCTAGAATAACCTAAAAAGAAACCTTTATCACTTTTAGAATCAAACTTAAGAAGTTGATCCCTATCATTCAGAATATAACACACAACCAAATACATGAAAATATTTCACATTTGGCTTTCTGTTGTTCATGATCTCATAAGGTGTTTGATTAGTGCCAGAACGAATATAAACTCTATTAATGATATGGCATGCAGTATTCATTGCTTCACCCCAAAATTTCTTAGCAAGACATTTCGATGTAAGCATGACTCTTGCCATTTCTTGTAAAGTTCTATTCTTTCTTTCAACAATTCCATTTTGTTGTGGAGTTTTAGAAGATGAATATTCTTATAAAATACCCTTTTTATCACGGAAATCATTAAACATGTTGTTTTCAAATTCCCTACCATGATAAGTTCTAATACGACCAAATTTCAAGTTAAACACATTTTTGAACCTCTTATAAAGAATTTTAAATGCAGCAAATGCTTCAGATTTGTCTCTCAAAGGCTCTACCCAGGTAAATCTAGAAAAATCATCTACCACAACTAAGGAATACCTCTTTCCTCCAATGCTTTCAGTTTCCATAGGACCCATCAAATCCATGTGCAGTAATTCAAAGCATCGATGTGTAGAACAATGTGACAGCATTTTGTGCGGCATTCTTACCTGCTTACCTTTTTTGGCATGGTCCACATACAGTGGGATTGTGAAGCTTCAGTTTTGGAATTCCTTTTACTGCATCTGCTCTAATTAGCCTTTTCATTGCTCTGTAATTTGCATGACCCAATCTTTGATGCCATAGAATATTTTCATCATGTTTTGACAAGTTACACATATTTGTTCCAATAAGATAGCAATTATCAGCTGACCTTATACCAGTCATGACACAAACTTCATCTTTATTAAGAACATAGCATGAATCTTTGTCAAATTTCACATGCAAATTATCATCACAAAGTTGACTAATGCTAATCAGATTTGCAAGTAAGCCCTTAACATGCAAGACATTTTTAAGCTTAGGAAAACCTTCAACATTCAAAGTTCATTTACCAATAATCTGTCCTTTCGAACCACCACCATATGTAACATTACCACCATTCATGGTCACATAATCAGATAAGAATTCTATACGACCTGTCATATGTCTAGAACAATCACTATCAAAGTACCATAGATCAGGTAGACATGCTTTTAAGGAGGTATGAATAACGTTACAAGTAGCTTTAGGTTTCCATGCAAATTTCAGAAACTGTTTCCTAGGATGTGACAGTTTTTTAGGCAACATTTTCTCATTTTTTATCTCTTCAAATCTTTTTATACAGTAAGGACGAATATGACCAACTTTGCAACAGTAATGACAGATAAACTTCCTTTTAACCTTGTGAGAATCTGTTTGTGCAGATGTTACACCAGATGTGTTAACATTTGTCTTCACAAATTTCACAGGTTTTCTAAAATTTTCAGAAATAGAAGCAGTAATATCATCATAACCTAAACCATGATTATTAGACTTACCAGTATCTATAACATTATTTACCTCAGAAGCACTCTTTGAATATTTCTTGAAACATAAAGTGGAATTGATTAGTTTCTCCTTTAAGTTACAGATTTCCAGATCTCTTTTGGTAAGAATAACTTCTAGCTTAGTGATTGTATCTTTCAGATCCTCATTCTCTTTATTCAAGGAATTAAGAGTGAGTTTCTGAGAGTTCCAATCATCTAACAACTTTTGGTATGCTTGTCATCAATCTTTTTTCCTGCATCATCAACCAAACCATTAAAACAGACTAAATCTGGGTGGCTGTGTTCTGATGTTGCTGTAGATGTTGAAGCATCAGGTACAGCATCAGAATCTGTTTCATCCAGATCATCATTTGAGGAATCATTATAATCAATTCTGGTAAATTTAGCATATTCATTACCACTTAATTCATCAAGATCATCATCATCAAACTCATGACTCAAGGTAGCACTAAATTTCAGTTTTTGCTTAAGTTTGGTATTGGC
The DNA here is from genome assembly GCA_963675135.1 of Galeopsis tetrahit. Classification (NCBI taxonomy): domain Eukaryota; kingdom Viridiplantae; phylum Streptophyta; class Magnoliopsida; order Lamiales; family Lamiaceae; genus Galeopsis; species Galeopsis tetrahit. The sequence goes on from OY776122.1 coordinate 42,476,897, forward strand.
ACACTCATTTTCATAGTGGCCATAACCAGAACAAGCATTGCATTGAACTGATTTTCGAAATTCAGGATCATACCTTGGTTTACCTTCACTCTTTGATAATCTTGGTGTGAATTGACCTTTCCTCCTTTCTGGTTGAGGTTTTGATGTGTTGATTTGAATCTTAGGCTGAATGTTTCCTCTAGATTTGCTCACAGATTTCTTAAGAAATTTATTAAAATGCTTAGTGAGGAGTTCAATGTTGTTAGGATTGTTGAGACATTCATCAAACAATTCTTCATCCGAATCAACCTTAGTAATGATAGGTTGAGACTCAGATTTGTTTGATGTTTCCCCTTTAAAAATAACAACTTTCTTATCATCATTATTTCATCAACTTGATTAGTGTTTATTTCATAGGTTCTAAGAATACTCACTAATTCATTTTGACTTAACTTATCCGTATCTTTTGCCTCTTCAATAGCACAAATTTGAGCATCAAATCTTTTAGGAACAAATCTTAATATCTTATGTACTACTCTAACATTAGAAATAGGGTCACCAAGTGAATGTGATTCATTAATTATCTCACTTAACCTTTGGTTATAAGATGAAATAGTTTCATCTTCCTTCATTCGGAGATTCTCAAACTTTGTCCCCAACATTCGAAGCTTAGTCCTTCGAATACTGTTTGAACCCTCACAATGCTCTTGTAACCTGTCCCATGCATCTTTAGAAGTAGAACAGTTAGATATAATTTTAAACATTGAAACATCAACAGAGGTAAAAATAGCATTTAAAGCTTTAGAATTGTAGCCTATTGTTGTTATTTCATCAACCGTCCAATCAACTTCTCTTTTGAGTTGAATTTCACCATCTGCATCTGCTGGTCTCTTTGGAGCTTCCCAGCCTGTAAGTACAGTCCTCCAAGCACGTTCATTAATTGACTTGATGTACATACGCATCTTAGGCTTCCAATACGCATAATTCGAACCATCTAAAACGGGTGGCCTAAGTGCCGAGGATATGTGATGTGTTTCCATTGCTAACATAAACTAAAAAATACACTTAACCAAAGATCTAACCTAGTGTCGTCAGGTATCGGCTCTGATACCAACTGAAAGTGTGTTGGGTATAGTGTTTAAGTAAAAACAGATTAATGTTGTACCAAATGTTGAGACACATTGTACAACACTGACTCTAACAGAATATCAGAATTAAAGATACACAGGGGAAGACTTGAAACACTAAAAACAAACAAGACACAATGGAAATATTTTTCACATAGATTTTATAAATAAAAATCTATGTGAGCCTTACGGCGAAATATCAATACTTATCTTCAAGTACAAATGTTGTGTGAAATGTTACAACAATAACCTTCACAACAAAAACTACAAACGAGGCAAGTGCCTTGTTCTAAAAATGATCTAAGTGTATGAATTATACACTGCCGAAATGTTAGTCCTATCTATGATTACACTCTCTATAGATAAAGAAAAGCGCACAGTCATATGGGTGGGATACTTCGTATGAACTAAAAGGTATAGCTATTGGGACCACAATTTCCTAACAGGATGAACACTAGTCTAGGATATTGATCGAATAGAATACACTGAATTGTGGAGCCTTCCTTTGGTATTTATAGAAGTGGGGTGCGAATTCTAGAGGCTTCCAACATTGAGGTCCTATTTTTTAGGAGCTCAACTTCCATGATCTTTCTAGATCCTTCTTGCATGCTCCAGGTCGTTCTAAAAGGTTCTAGGCTGGTCTAGCACGTTCTGCAATGTTCTGGAATCTTCCAGGTTCCAGATCCTTGTAGAAGCTTCTAGATCCTGCCAGAAATGCAACAACATTTAGATCAACATTTAATGTAGCATTTCAGAAAAGACTTAGAAAAAAATCTTGGAAGGTCAAATTGAGATGTTGTTGATAATGTTAAAGCATTCAAGAGTTAACAACATCTACACTATCCTTTTCTTCAGCAATCTTACTCTCAACCAACTTGGCAAAAACAACTTCATCAGTCAGGAATCTTGTCTTCTGAACACCAGCAAAGTGTAGAAGCCTGTTTTCTTCAATCTGCCACCAACTTGCACCCTTGTCTTGTATAATTTGGGCAATCTCCATGGTTGTCTTATCTTTGACTTCCACTAAGGCTCTTAGATCATGGAATTGTTTCTACAGTCTTGGAAACTCAGACAAGTTGGGATACAAGTTGTCCACATTAGCCTTTGCTACTCCTCTGAGCATACCTTCATAGGTACACTCCTACTCATCACCATCTGAATGGGGACTTTGGGTTATAGGAGAGATGGCTTGTGTTTCAGGGGTGTTGGTTTCTGGATTTGGTTCAGGGACATTGGGCTCTGAAAGGTTTGATTCAGGTGCTTTTGAGAGCAATGTTCCTGAAGGGATTTTGGATAGGGGTGTTGGTTCCATCATTGCAACTTCAAGAAATCTTGAATAAGACAGCAAGTCTGTATCCAAGGGTGATTGCAATCTTGATTCATCTACTGCAATATCAACTAAGATATCAATAGAGCCTCTTACAGCTGTTTCCTCAAGAGAATATTTATTGGTTAGGTCTAAGGGAATGATGGGTTGGTTTTCAGGGGTTTTGTGGGTATCAGGAGAGTTGGGCTCAGAGGGTTGAGTTTTAAGGAGTTTGGATTCTGGGGTTCTAGAATCAGGAGAGTTGGTGTTGGACCTGGATTTTGATCCTGATATGCTTTATGTTCTACTTTCCTTGAGCACTTTCTTCAAGATCTCCTCCTCCTTCAAACTCTGCATTTTTGCAGAAGTTTTCACCCTTCTCTTGTTTGGCCTTGAACTGCCACTTTCCTCTTGGACAACTTCCTTGTCCCTTTTCTTTGAGACAGATGCCTTCTTGCTCTTCTTAACTGCCATGGGGAACTTTTCCCTTAACTCTTCTGAGTCAGATGGCACATTCACACCCTCTTCAGCAACCTTCTTGTTGGTCCTGAAAGAAGTATATAACAAGTGTATGGGGGGATACACTTGTATGTAAATCTTTTTCAAACTAGAGTAAACTGACTTCAGCAAGGTTGTCCTAGACAACTCTTCTAATATGTAAAACTCTTTAAAATATAATCAAACTACTAAGTACTATTGAGTACTTAATTGAATAACTATCTAAATGAGTTATATGTGCGGAATTATGGTTGGCCTTTTAGTTTAAACTCATTTTTTTTTTGTTCTGAAATCTTCTTAACACTTAAACTGGTTTTCATGGAACTTGTCCAAAACAGTTTTGCACAATATTAAGTATATGTCTTTGAAAGGTCAGTTTGTGTGATGTATGATTGTGTTGTTTGTATGAAAGTACTTTGAAAGTAAATCAACACAAGAGTTATAGTGGTTCAGAGACTCAAGCTCCTACATCCACTTTCCCTGATTTAACAGGATAATTTCTTCACTCTTGGAATTACTTGTTTTATAGTGCCAAGGTGCACATGATCAACCACACCACTCCTTGGTGCCTTGATCCCTAGGATATCAGAGTCCTAGTACTCTTTCTCAACTCAGAACTTATTGTTCTTCTCTCAATAGTAGGTTCTTTACTCTTCTACTACAACAACCTTCTATCTCTCTTCTAGAAATGTATTAGGGTTGATGTTTGGTTCCAACTAGGTTGATATATCCTTTACAATGAGCTTAGTGTAAGAGGATATGATATCTCTTTAAGCTTGTATGGATATACAATGAATTTCAGCTTAGGTTGAAGTGTTTCTGGAAACTATGAATGTTCTAAGAAAGCTTAAAGGCTTGTGAGCTTGTAGTTTCCTCTTGATTGCAGGATAATGGGATGAGTTGGATGCCTTCAATGGTTTCCACACTTCATGTATTTATAGAACAATTTGAGGATTTTCCCGTTGGAGAGACAGCCTCAAAATGTCTATATTTGTCTTCCTTGAACTTTGCAACTGGAAGACAGATTCTCGAAAGTGATATGTCCTTAATTTGGGAAGTAAACGGTTGTGAACACTTTGTCTTGACTTTGAAGCTCTCTTCCCAACGTCTGACTTCAAGATTCACTTGATCAAACATGGACATTACTTCTGATCATTGGTCCTATGATAATGACAACATTCCTTATCATTTGGACAGTTTTGCTTATCACTTTCAGCAGAGTTTGCTTATCAGCAATGTTGGCTTTGCTCTTCAGATGACTTGGCTCTTTTCTCTTTCCATGCTTATCTCTTGATAGTCTTTGAGCATTCATGGCCTTAGATCAGTAGCTTTGACCTTATCAGCACAATTGGGCTTGTCTTGTTCTGGTTCAAGTGTGCTGAGACATTTCTGCTGTTCAAACCTTCTAAGCTTTGACATATGCTTCAGTAGACTTGGTCTTGATGATGCATTTTATTCAATTGATCTTCAGATGGGTTCCAACATAACTAAGCTGATTTGATCAGCACAGTTGTCCATTGTGTACTTTCAGGAGACTTAAGGTCAAATTGATTCTGAGCCTTGAGGGGACTAGATTCTTGTAATCTTCTAAGCATATGTATTCCTCCTCAACTTGTGCATCTAAATCACTAAGAGCTGCCTAACAGTTCAACTTCTCAACTAGCCTTAAGCTACATGTTCCAACATTCATGAAACATGTTCATTTCATTTGACTTATCTAAATGGCATGTCTTAAAGGGGTTTTGGTATCTTAATCAAAACTTCTCATTTTATTCCCAACACTTCTCCAACTCTGCTGAAGTATCAGTTTCCTACTCAGAAATTATCTGAGTCATTCTTCTTGTCTTCACCACCCTAGCCTTTCTTCTTGGCTTCATTTTTGGCTTCTGCTCCACCTCAGCAGGTTTGGCCAACATCATCTTTCTTTTCTCAGTCTTCTTGGATAACTTCCTAAACAGGATTTTCTGAGCTGGAAGTGGCTTGGCAAAGGTCTGCATTTGTGAATAGTGGGAGAACCTTTCTATCAAGAGACTTGCCCTTGTACAATATCTCAGCTTGCTTTCCACTACTACTTTGAAATGTGCCTTCACCTTGAATTTGGCCTTCTCCTTCACTATCTCCCCCATGATGAAGTCTCTCCAGTTGAACTTGATGCCTTTGTCACTTGCATCAACCGCAACAGCCATTATTCTCAATCTAGGATGGCTTACTTGCTCTAAGCTTCCAGTGTTACTAAGAATACTCTTAGTAACCACCTCAAAAAGAGTCTGAAACACGTGTTTCAGGGTGTTCTTGTATTGAGTTGATGAAAGTGGTCCTGGAGTGATTAGCCATTCATTGGCAATTTCTTGCTCAAGTCCTGCTCCATAAATTTCTGGATTCCTTCCTTCTGAAGGCAATCCAAATGCATCCTCCAAGTCTTCTTGTGAGAAGATGATATTGTGAGCAGATTCATCTTCTTTGCCCTCATCAACATAAGTGAGCGTGGTGTGAACTTCACCACCAGTGGCTTTGCCCTTCCATTAGAGGAATGCAAATAACACAGTCATGTATTGTTCAAGGCTTGAACTAGTCTTGGTCTCCATGAACTTCTGAAGTCCTGCCATTCTCAACAATCTCAAGGTTAGAGTAACTTCTGGGAGTTCACTTTCAAAAGATATGATTGACTCAAATGTGAGGTTGTTTTTGTGACTAAGATAGGAGAAATCAATGTCTAGCTTCTTATCAGAGAAGTTAACAAGTTTGTCTTGTCTAAACTTGGGTGCCATTGAAGAGTGTAAGAAAGTTTGGGAGTGTTTGAAGATTCTGGTAAGGGTTTGAGAATTGCAAAGTGCATAGGAGAGAATGAAAGTGAATTAGGGTTTGTGTATATTCCAAAAGGAATGCATGTCATTCAACGGTTACCAAAAGAGGAAATCAAAACTAGATGGCCAGGATTGATTCAGGGGAGTTGGTCATCAATTGATCCAACGACTCAGATTTCAATTGAATGCAATAAAACAGTTTTATTAAATCGTGGGATAAGAAGTTAAGGCTTTTTAAGGCTTGTGGGAGTTATCAAGGTAGATTGTGGGCAAAATGGTTAATGCAAACAAGAATTAAATCTTTTGCATTAAATGCTCGAAAGGGACATATTGGGTAGGGGGCAAATTAAATCTTTGAAAAGGTGATGGCTTGAAGAGGAATGGGACAGCCATCGAAATAGGCAATGATTACCCAAAATAAATGCTTATCATCCCTAGATGTTGTATGTGATAGATATTTCAACTTATCTGGCCCCACATGGACAACTACCCTAACCCAAATCACCTGAAGTGGGTCCAGAGCAATAAATTGGTCTGCCCAACTTCTTTGAACTTCTTTGGGTCATCTCCTCAGAAATACAGTAGACTAAAATTTTGATAGAAGTGTCTTTTGCCCAAGTCTGTTGAAGAACATTTCATGTTCCCCCTTGAGTAATGAGCTTCATTAAGTTTAACTAACCATCTTCCCTGGATCAAGAAGTCCCAACTCTGCTGAAAGCTCCATAAATCTTGCTTCAGCTAGAGGTTTGGTTAGAATATCAACCTTTTGATGATCTGTGTAGATATTTACCAATTTAACGCATGTCCACATGCTTGCATCTTGTGTGCAATACTGGATTTTGTGAGATTGCAATTGCACTATTGTTGTCACAGAATATAGGCACTTCAGAGGAGTTGACATTGTAGTTTTTGAGTTGTTGTCTTAGCCATAAAATTTGAGCACAACAACTTCCAGATGCAACATATTCAGCTTCAGTAGTTGAAGTTGCCACAGTATTTTGTTTCTTTGAGAACCAAGAGATGAGCTTGCTTCCCAAGAATTGGCATGTTCCAGAAGTGGGCTTCCTATCAATTCTACATCCTCCATAATCAGCATCTGAGTAGCCAATGAGCTCAATGTTGTCATCTGTTGGATACCAAAGGCCTACATTCTCAGTGCCTTTGAGATATCTCAATGTTGGGATATGAATCCTATAAACAATGTTCTAGTTGATGAAAGTATGTTTTGATGGCCAAAAGCAACTTAAAGTTAGTGATATATGTGGTTCTAAGTCATCTTAACTAAGTCATCTGAATATAAGCTTACTAATCTGATGAGAAACTTAAATTGAGATTACTGATCTTAATGATATCTGAAATAAGTTTACTGATCTTATATACTTACTGATCTTATATACTTACTGATCTTATATACTTACTGATCTTATATGCTTACTGATCTTATATGAGATATTTGAATCTGAGTTACTGATCTTATATACTTACTGATCTTATATACTTACTGATCTTATATACTTACTGATCTTATATGCTTACTGATCTTATATGTAAGTTACTGATCTTAAATGATTATTGATCTTAGTATTTACTGATCTTATATAAAAGTTATTGAACTTAAATGAGTTACTGATCTTATTGTTTACTGATCTAATATATGAACTGTTAGGAACTAAGCTGATGTTTTGTATTGTATAGACAGCTTATAGTGTAGGACTTAGATATACTCATCTGTATATAGTTCAGTTGATGTATAGATAGGTTTTATATTTGTAAGTTTGTATTTTATTGTATTCAGCAGTGTAAAAGTTCAGAACAGTAAGTTTAAAACTAGATTAGAAGAAGATCAGAAGACTAATGAAGACTCAGAGGACTACTTCAGAATAAGAAGACTTCAAAGAAGAGTTGAAGAAGAGCTTAGAAGAAATCTGGAGAAGTTTTGAACAGTTTAAGTTACTGTGCTGACTGGCTCAGCAGAGTAAAAATTCGAAGAGTAAAAATCAGAACAGTAAGTTACTGTGCTGATTTGTTGAAATTGAAGAATAAGTTTGGAAAGCTTATTTAAAGAGTAACTGAAGATTTATTGAAGATATGCTGACTTGGAAGGAAGTTACAAAGTCGGTTACAAGAAGAAGTTACAAAAACAGTTTTAGAGTTAGTTGAGAGTTAGTTCACAAACTGCTAACTGTCATACTAAATTCTATAAATACTGTGTGATCTCCTACTGCTAAGACTACTGATCATAAAACATTCACAAGCAAGCTAAAGTCTACAGAGCACAAGAAGAACTCACAGAGTTGAAGGAGATTAAAGAAGAGAAGAGCCACTGAATTGAAGAGAAGAATCAAAGGCTATTCAAAGAGAAGTTTTACTTTTCAAGTTTAAGTTTGTATTGTGTAAAACAAGTGTGCTAGTTACTTGTAGAATTACTAGTAGATCGAAGATATACCTGGAGGTATAATCGATAAGATCACAGTCTTAATCTTGGGACTTTAAGCCACAAGAAACTCAAGAAGGAAGAGTTAATAAAACTTCACAACTGGAGTTGTGAGAGTGGATGTTGACTTATTGGTCGAACCACTATAAAATTCTGTGTTCTTTACTTTACTGTTTGATATTTGTTTGAATTGTTTAACTAAGAACATTAAGAATTAACAAAGATAAAGATCTATAGAAAAGTTGAGTATAAACTAGTAAGGCCCATATAATTCTGAAAGTACTGATCTGAGCTGAGTAAGCACAGTACAGTACATAAGAAGACTAAATTCCGCATTGCATATTCTGATATTTTGAAAGATTTTTGAAAGTCTATTCACCCCTCCCCTCTAGACTTTCTTAGCTTACTCAATCTTAACTCAACTTTGGGACCAACAAGTGGTATCAGAGCAGTAGTTTTTAGGACTGCTGTTTCTTGATAACCTTACAGATCTTGAGGGATATCTTACTGATCTTGCTGTTATTTCTTAATATTTGACACTATCTGAATACTTGAAAACTATCTGCTATATTACTGATCTTATCTGTCTGATCAAACATGGATACTAATGCTACAAAACTGCCTAAGTTCTCTATTTCAAATTATGATCGTGATGACGACTTTGCACTCATGGCCAAACAAGAGATTGAGGTATCATCTATTACTTCATTTCGTTCTTGTGATAGTTCCGAAACTGATGAAAGTGATACGGCTGACAGCGGTGTAAGAAGTAGTCTTCATCACTTTAATGAAGTGACTGAAGAAGACCTCATACTCGTTAACAAAGCCTTCATGGAAGTCAGCGACGATAACATTGCTTTAAAACAAGAAATCATTAGTCTCAGAGAAGCACAGTCAAGAGCAGACCCTAAATCAATTACCTTAAAAGAACGCTTAATAGAAGAGTTGTCACAACTTACAGATAAGTATGCATCAATAGAAAATTTATATAATGGTATGCTCAAGACTCAAGCTCTCGAAACCAATGAATTCAATGATTTAAAGATTAAGTGTGAAAAACTTGAAGAGCGCAATAGATTCTTAGAATCTGAAGTAGTGAGCCTAGATCGAAAGCTATCTGGGATGATTAACTCTACTAGGATTAATCAAACTATCTCAGACAGATATAGAGCTCCAAATGATAAAAGTGGGATAGGTACTGATCTGCCTAGTTCCTCTACTTCAGAATTTAAGAACACTAATGGAGCTAGTTCAAGTTCTTTGCAACTAGATAAAGGAAAAGAACCTATGACTTATGATGATGATCCAAAACTCAAAGTACAGTCTAAATACATCCCTCCTACTACCAAGAATGGTAAAATGAAGAATGTATTAAGACCAGTACAGTCAAGACCATACCAGAAGAGTTATACTCCTCTGACCAGATCAGATCAGTCCTGGAATCAGAAGAGACAAACTCAGAACAGTAGGTCAAGACAAGCACATGCAAGTTGGGAACAGCCTAGACCTCCTTTTATAAGGCAGTCTCAGCTGTATTCAACTAAACCTAGGAGATTTGTGCCTCATTATCATAACAAACCTGTTCTTTATCCTCCACCTTTATCTTATGATATCATTGGTGAGGAAAGACCAAAACGCATCTATAAGCCGTATGGTCCACATGCTTTTAGACCATATTCAAACTATTATAGACATACTGATCTTACTGAAAAAGGGATAGAACCAAGGAAAGGCTATCTCAGAAAAATAGATCCTAAGTCTGCTGATAATTCTGAAATGGTTAATAAAGTACTGTTTTGTGATAAATATGGAAGAAAACTAAAGAGGTCTCATTTATTCAAAACTTCAATGTTTATTTGGGTGCCTCTTACTGCTACTAACACTCAAGGACCCCAATAAATAGTGGGTACCTAAATTACATGTGTATAGAGATATGTACTAACATTTCAGGTACTGATCTTATACCAAGAAGAAGATAAAGCAGAAACTAAGAGCAGTACATCAAAACTCAACATTCAGAAGAGACAACCCTATGTCAGATCACTACACTTAAAACAGGTAACAAGGTTACTAAAGTGACCTTAATCCCGATGAGGAAGCTGGTAAAGCTGAGGGACACTGAGAACACACATTAAGGGGGAATCTGTGATTTCTTAAAAGATCCTTTTGTTGACTCAGAACACTAAGTCACTTTAGCATAAACCTTGATGTGATCATTAAATTAAACATATTGTTACTAATCTGTACTGTTTTACACTTATATCTCATGAACTAACACTTTTACCAAGGTGAAACAGGCACAGAAGAGGAATTCTCCACTGAAGGGGGAACTGATCTGATTACAGACTATAGCAGTCTACATATTTATTCTGATTAATAAATTGACTTGTCTACAGAACTGTACTGATTACAAAGCCTCTTTGTCTACAGTACTGATCTGATTACAAATCAGTTATTCTACAGAACTAATCTGATTACTGACTAATCTGTCTACAGAAAGATTTATTTACTACTAATCTGTCTACAAGAAATCTACTGATCTGACACAGTACTGATCTGAAATCTACTGTGCTGACCCATCTACTGATCTGAAATCTACTGTGCTGATTCATCTACTGATCTGATTTCTAAAAAGGTTACTCAGCTGAATCCAGATAAGTAGTTCTTATTATGAAATAGTGATAAAAATGATGTAAATGTGTGCTGGAAACAACTGTGCTCATAAAAATCAGCAGAGTATTTTTAACCTAACTTGGTGTTGTATCTACTAAACAATATACTAATGACCTTACCTAGACCTTGAAGGGTGAAATCATGCAACAACTGAAGTCTATTAGGGAGTTGTATGATGAAGCCAAAAAGGGGGAAGGTAAAGTAATAAATGGTTGAAAAGATAATCACTGATCATCAACATATGATGAATATCAAAGCAAGGATGTATGTTGCATTCAGAATCTGAAGATACAGAATGAAGATGAAGGACAAGCTCAGAAGATAACATTTCTATCCTTAATCTTTATTTCTATATTTTTTTGTGTTACATATTTTGCTAGTATGTGTAATATGTGAAATATCTGATTTGATTGTGAATATGATATGAATTCTGAATTGATGAACTGTTATGATAGACTACATACTTAACTACTGATTTATTAACATTTAAGTAGTTTTGGCTTCATCAAAAAGGGGGAAATTGTTGGGATATGAATCCTATAAACAATGTTCTAGTTGATGAAAGTATGTTTTGATGGCCAAAAGCAACTTAAAGTTAGTGATATATGTGGTTCTAAGTCATCTTAACTAAGTCATCTGAATATAAGCTTACTAATCTGATGAGAAACTTAAATTGAGATTACTGATCTTAATGATATCTGAAATAAGTTTACTGATCTTATATACTTACTGATCTTATATACTTATTGATCTTATATACTTACTGATCTTATATGCTTACTGATCTTATATGAGATATTTGAATCTGAGTTACTGATCTTATATACTTACTGATCTTATATACTTACTGATCTTATATACTTACTGATCTTATATGCTTACTGATCTTATATGTAAGTTACTGATCTTAAATGATTATTGATCTTAGTATTTACTGATCTTATATAAAAGTTATTGAACTTAAATGAGTTACTGATCTTATTGTTTACTGATCTGATATATGAACTGTTAGGAACTAAGCTGATGTTTTGTATTGTATAGACAGCTTATAGTGTAGGACTTAGATATACTCATCTGTATATAGTTCAGTTGATGTATAGATAGGTTTTATATTTGTAAGTTTGTATTTTATTGTATTCAGCAGTGTAAAAGTTCAGAACAGTAAGTTTAGAACTAGATTAGAAGAAGATCAGAAGACTAATGAAGACTCAGAGGACTACTTCAGAATAAGAAGACTTCAAAGAAGAGTTGAAGAAGAGCTTAGAAGAAATCTGGAGAAGTTTTGAACAGTTTAAGTTACTGTGCTGACTGGCTCAGCAGAGTAAAAATCCGAAGAGTAAAAATCAGAACAGTAAGTTACTGTGCTGATTTGTTGAAATTGAAGAATAAGTTTGGAAAGCTTATTTAAAGAGTAACTGAAGATTTATTGAAGATATGCTGACTTGGAAGGAAGTTACAAAGTCGGTTACAAGAAGAAGTTACAAAAACAGTTTTAGAGTTAGTTGAGAGTTAGTTCACAAACTGCTAACTGTCATACTAAATTCTATAAATACTGTGTGATCTCCTACTGCTAAGACTACTGATCATAAAACATTCACAAGCAAGCTAAAGTCTACAGAGCACAAGAAGAACTCACAGAGTTGAAGGAGATTAAAGAAGAGAAGAGCCACTGAATTGAAGAGAAGAATCAAAGGCTATTCAAAGAGAAGTTTTACTTTTCAAGTTTAAGTTTGTATTGTGTAAAACAAGTGTGCTAGTTACTTGTAGAATTACTAGTAGATCGAAGATATACCTGGAGGTATAATCGATAAGATCACAGTCTTAATCTTGGGACTTTAAGCCACAAGAAACTCAAGAAGGAAGAGTTAATAAAACTTCACAACTGGAGTTGTGAGAGTGGATGTAGACTTATTGGTCGAACCACTATAAAATTCTGTGTTCTTTACTTTACTGTTTGATATTTGTTTGAATTGTTTAACTAAGAACATTAAGAATTAACAAAGATAAAGATCTATAGAAAAGTTGAGTATAAACTAGTAAGGCCCATATAATTCTGAAAGTACTGATCTGAGCTGAGTAAGCACAGTACAGTACATAAGAAGACTAAATTCCGCATTGCATATTCTGATATTTTGAAAGATTTTTGAAAGTCTATTCACCCCTCCCCTCTAGACTTTCTTAGCTTACTCAATCTTAACTCAACTTTGGGACCAACACTCAAAATCCTTTTAGCAGCTTCTAGATGTCTTCTTAGGATTAGCTTGGAACCTTGCACATACACCTACTGCAAAGGTGATGTCAGGTCTGCTGGCTGTGAGATACAAGAGTAATCCAATGATTCCTCTATATTCAGTAGAGTTGGTTGAAACTTGATGAGTCGGGATTATTGCATATTTTTGTGCTTTAATTAGATATTATTTGAGAATTAATTCAATATTTCCTTGTATTTTTCTGACTTACTATTTTGTGGCCTTTAAATGCTTTAATATTATTTTTGTGTAATTTCAGGCTGTTTTGTAATTTTTCAAAGGAAGTTTGAAACTAGTCAAGGGTAAATTAATGAGAATAAAAAGGCAAGATGATAAAGTGGTGGGCCTTGCACATTTACTACCAATATAGGCCAATTTTAATTGGAAATTTTCCTAATCCTAATTATGGGCCTTATCATTGGCCCATGAGAAGAGTTATTATATATGGCAACAACTATTCTTAGGAAGAGGACGGCAGATTAGAGATTTGAGAAGAGGCAGGAGGCCGCCGAATTCTGGGACGGAAGCAAGTAGGAGGCTTCCAGGAATTGAAGCAAGCAGCAGCGAATTCTGGGAAGCAGACAATAGGCCGTGATGAGTTTGATTTTATCGTTTATTGTTCTTCTAATTATGTTTAATAGTTAGATTGTTTTTCTCTAGCCCGAGGATGTGAAACCTGGATTTAATTATGCCTTTTTGATTATGTGATTCACGGTTTATCTCAATTCATATTTTGATTTCGTTATTATTTGATTTTATGCGAATCATGTTTTGATTAATAGATTTATTAGGACTGGCCATCCGAATTTATTTGTTAACAATTCTAGTTAATTCACAATGTATAATCCGTAATTGTTATATTATTGTGGATATCGTAGCAGCTAAGGCAGAACACCTTAGGGGATAATAACGTCTAGGTTGCATGAAACGAGCGTCTCGTATTCATGGTCTAGTTTATTCTATTGTTTTAGATCTTTAATGCGTTTCTCGAGTTGAACCTTAAATACATGTTTTGGGGTTATTCGTAGGAATAGATTAATTGGGGGTCGTACTTTCTAATTAATTAAACATAAGAAACAATTCGAACTAGTTTGGTCGTACCACTGGTTTAGGGATAAGATTTGAGATTAGATTGAGATTACCGGGTTCACTGATTAAATTGGTTAAATTATTCAAGGGAAAGCAATCTGAGGGCTAGATCGTTTTTAATATTTAATTCTTGTTTATTTTTATTGCTTACTTTTATTTTTCATACTTTCTAGTAGTTTGTTAGTCAACACCAATCAAACTCCCCCCTTTTTACTCCTTTCATAACACGAATTTATTCAATCGAACTACACCGTTCTTTGTGGGATCGACCCTTACTTCCCTACTACATAGTGGGTATTTAAGGTATTTATTTTTTGGTGCCGACGACAGCACACCAAAACTCCACTCTCATCTGGATCCATCTTCCAGTTGGTGTTCATTGGGATTCTCACTGGTTTGCTTGTTGAACATTCATACTTTTTGATCATTTCTCTTGTATACTTGGCTTGGTTGATGAGGATTCCTTCTTTTGATTGCTTGACTTGAAGTCCCAAGAAGAAATTCATCAGCCCCATCATTGACATCTAAAACTTGCTTTGCATGAGCTTTGAGAATTTTTCACAAAGCTTCTCATTTGGTGATCCAAATATGATGTCATCCACATATATTTGGACAAGTAGGATGTCATCTCCTTCACAAATTCTGAACAAGGTTCTGTCCACTGTGCCTTTGACAAAACCATGACGCAACAGAAATTGTGACAAGGTGTCATACCAAGCACTTGGAGCTTGCTTAAGTCCATAAAGGACTTTCTTGAGTCTATACACCTTATCTCCATCTTCAAACCGTGGGGGTTGTTCCACATAAACTTCTTCTTTGAGCACTCCATTTAGAAAAGCACTTTTGACATCCATTTGATAGACTTTGAACCTCTTGTGAGCAACATATGCTAAAAATAGCCTTATTGCTTCAAGTCTTGCTACAGGTGCAAAAGTCTCATCATAGTTTATGCCTTCTGATTGACAATAGCCCTTGGGCACCAATCTGGCCTTGTTTCTGACTATCACATCATTCTCATTCTTCTTGTTCTTGAACACCCACTTTGTTCCAATAACATCTTGATGTGATGACCTGTCAACCAGTTCTCAAACATCATTTCTTGTAAACTGGTTCAGCTCCTCTTGCATGGCTGTGATCCAGTTTGCATCTTGTAGTGCTTCTTCAATGTCTTGGGGTTCATGTTCTGATAAGAAACAACAAAACAAAGCACTTTCACCATGAAACCTTCTAGTTTTGACTCCACTACTTGGATTTCCAAGTATCAGGCTAGTTGGGTGGTCAGATAACCATATCCTTCTATACCGGGTCCCTTCAGTAGAGTTGTCCTCTACTGAGGTTGAGTCACTAGGATCATAAAATTCAGGAAAGTTTAATGAAGGATCTAATTTAGGATCATATTCAGGGGAGTTGGCATCAATGTCAGGGACATTGGCATTTTCAACAGTATTAATTCCCCCTTGAATAGTGGATCCATTACCTACCTCAGCAGAGCCTGCTTCTTCATTGGTAGTTGTTACATGATTATGAACTGGAATTGAGTCATTCAGTTCATCATTTCCTTTAGTGGGGTTTTCTTCAGGTAGGTTGCCTTCAGGAGTGTTGTCCATTGTGAATAAAGTATCTTTGTCTTTTAAGCTCAATCTGGTTGTCCTTTATGTGATGTCATCTAATTCCAAGGTTTTATCACTTTTATCAAAAGTAGCTTCATCAAACATACACAAGAGGTGTTTCTTCCACAAGAAGGGATTTGCAATTGTAGACTCTGAAAGCTCTACTGATTCGGTCCCCTCATTAGCTTTGTTATCAAAATCTTTCAATTGTTCTTTCCCATTGTTGTGAATGAAACACTTACAACCAAATATGTGAAAATAAGATAATTTAGGCAATCTTCCTTTCCAGAGTTCATATGGGTTCTTTCCTTGACCTTTAGTGACTAAGCATCTGTTCTCAGTATAGTATACAATGTTTATAGCTTCAGCACAAATCTCTTAGGCAGGTTAGAATCAGCAATTAAGGTTCTAGCAGCCTCTTTAAGGGTTATATTTCTTCTTTCAGATACCCCATTCTATTGAGGTGTTCTAGCAGCTGAAGTTTCATGGGTTATTCCATTTTCAGTGCAATACTCATTAATATAGGAATTTATGAACTCAGTGCCTTTATCAGATCTGATCTTGATGATATTAAGGCTTTTCTCATTTGACAGTCTCTTCATTAACACAGGGAGTTTGACTTGTGTTTCCTTATTATTAAGGAGAAATACTACCCAAGTAAATCTAGAGAAGTCATCTACAACAACCAATGTATAGTTTCTTCCATTTATACTAGCAGGGGTGATTGGTCCAAACAAGTCCATATGTAGAAGTTCAAGTACCCTGTCAGTAGAGATGACTGGTTTGCCTTTGAATGAAGCTTTAATCTGTTTTCCTTCTTGACATGGTTTACATACATGTTCTTTAATGAAAACTTCATTTTGCAGTCCTTTTACTAATGCATTTCTTTTTAACTTGTTCATAGATTTAAAGTTCAGGTGGTTAAGTCTCTTATGCCATAACCAACTCTGCTCATTTGAGCTCTTAGCAATGAAACATGTAGCATCAGTAGACAAGTTCCAGTCAGCAAAATATAGTTTTCCTTTTCTTATGCCAGTCTATAGAGTTTGTTGAGTTATTTTGTCTTTGATTAAGCATTTATCACTTGGGAACTCAACATTGTATCCTTTATCATAGAACTAACTTATGCTTAGTAGATTGTATTTGAGACCAGCCACATATGATACATTAGTTACCTTAACATTACTAATGTTTAAGGTACCATAACCTTTTGTGATTGCTTGTGAGTTGTCTCCAAATGTGACATTAGGACCTTCTTGTTCAATGAATTTAGTGAGGAATGTTTTGTTTCCAGTCATGTGCCTTGAACATCCACTGTCCAGGTATCATGTTGTCTTTTTGTTCAAGCTCCTCATCTTCTTGTGGTCCTTTGGTACCTGCAAAGATCAAGCTTTAGGTACCCTTTGAATTTTGGGTCCTGGGAGGTTAGTTGTACCTTTAAGAACCCAAACTTGCCTAATAACCCTGATTGATTCAAGGTGGCTAATTTGTTTTCCTCTTCCATCAACATACACAGTTCTTCCCTTAAATGCCTTTGGGAAAGAATGTGTGAAAGTGTTTATCCTGTAAGTATCAGGAGAGTTGACATTTCTCCTGAACTTGTAAGTATCTGTGAAGAAAGAGCAGCAGGGTCTCAAAACATTGTACAAGCACAATGTAAAGGCATTGAGAAAGACAATCAAGGATGCTTTAAGGCAGAGGACAGCAGCACAGAGAAAGAAGGCAGCAGAGTTAAAAGCTGCAATGGTGAAGGAAGCTGCTGAGAAGTTCACTGTTGAACTCATGGCCAAAGTCTCTGATCAAGTTGTGGCCAATCTCACTGAACAACTTCAGGCCAAACTTGATCAATCACTGAAAGCCACATTGGATGCCATAGTTTCCCAGAAGATGAAGCCTGTTCACACCTTTTTTAGCATGGCTGATGATAAAATGCAAAACATTCATGATGAGAATGTTTATCTACTACAGGAATTGAAGTCACTCACCCATTCCCACTCACATCTCTCTGTCACTATGAGTGAATTGAAGCCCCAGTGTTTTGATAATGCCAAAAAGGGGGAAAGACAGAGAGCAAGGGCAAAGGGAACCTTGGTGATTGGTGAATCCAAGGGAAAGGAGAAGGCCCCTGAAGTTGAGGAGGAAGCAGTAGAAGACATTGGGAAAGGCAAAGGCCCAATGAATGTTGAAGACTTAACTGAGGAAGAGCAGATTCAAATAGCTGTCAAGGAATCCATGGTATCAGCTATGGAAAGTCAGGCAAGAAAGCTTCAAAGGCCAGGTGGTGAGTCTACAGGACTTGAACCTCAAGAGAAGGTTGCTGAAGTGAGGGGGAAGGTGACAAGGTCATCTGAAAGAAAGAGGAAGGAACAGCAAGCCTTCAATGAATTCCCAACCAGCCTGACTTTGCCATCAGAATTTCAAACTGAAGAATCTACTCCAGCAAAGAAATCAAAGAGAATGAAGAAAGCAGTCCTGATGCCTGCTATTGAAGAAGTTGAAGAGGAAGTACAGGACAAAGAGCCTGAAGAAGTAGTGCCCAAGCTTGCTGATGATCCTTCCAAATTGTTTGAAGAAGGATTTGGGAAAGATCCAGAAACTCAGGAAAAGCTAGCTCTCTTGAGAGCCAAAGAAAAAATGGATCAGTTAGTTGAGGCCAACAAAGCAAGAGATGGGAGAAGGGCAAACTTCAAAGCTCCAAGAAGGAGGGCTTCATACAGAAGGCTCAAACCTCAAATGCTGCAAAGATGGGACACTCAGTACCCTCACCATGATAAGTGGGTTCCAATCTCACTGAATGATGCATGGGAGGAGGCCAAAAGAAGCTTTGTTTATGACTTCTATGTCATTGGAAAGTGGCTAGGTGAGAGTGTGGAGGAAATCTTTGTTCAGTTCATGTTTGAGAACCACAGGGACCTCTACCAAAAGCTGTTTGCAGCAGCTGAGATGGCAAGAGTGGAGTTCAAGGCCCCTGGTCCAATCATGTACATGCCTCCCAAGTTCAATGGGAACTTGATTGATGAAGGGAAGATTCTGGAGGAGTTCATCAACATCATGAAGATGGAGAAGATGAAGATAGGCCCTAAAGGCTCCAACAAGGATGTTTGGGAGCTGAAGAAGAGGGTCTGGGCTCAGTATGGCATTGCTCCTCAAGATGATGGAACTCTGTGAAGGATAAGTCCACTCTTTTCCCTATTTTGCTGTTAAAATTTCTGTTGTTATTTCTGCCATTCTAGATTAGTGAGTCCTTTGATTTTCAGCCCTGTAATGGTTTATCACATCTATAAAAGGATCACCATGTTTCTATCAAAGAGATAACAACTCATTATCTCAACTAACCTAACCTGACATATATTACTTGATTTATTGTGCTAACAGTTTCTTTCAGGCAAGATGACCAGCTCACTCTCCCTGAAGATAATATTTAGCTTAAGTCAAGGTCCCTTTGTAATAGGTTTTGGCATCATCAAAAAGGGGGAAATTGTTGGGAATAAAATGATTTTGATCTAGATACCAAAACCCCTGATTGATGATGTACAAGTTAGTTGAGATATGCTCAAAATTGTGTTCAGGCAAGTTGTCCCAGAGCATTATATGTATAGTATGCTTAAGTTAAAATCTCAGAAAAGTTATGAGATGTTAGTGATCAGGATAGTTGTCCCAAGCTGAAATGTTAGGCAGCTTGATAGGTCTATAGGACAAAGTTGCTGATCTTTTCAAGACAAACTGATCAAATGGACAACCTGGCTGAAGAGCTCTAGTATACTGAAGCTGTGCTCATAAATGCAAATGATCAAGACAGTTGAAGTACAAATAATCAAGTGGATTAAGTGTCAAAAGCTTACAGAAGACATATTCAATGAAGCATTTATTGCCAATCATGCCTGAACCAAACATTAAAGACTTAGAGCATTAAAGAGTGAAGCATTGAATGAATGTTGGAACATTCTAAAACTGCAGCAGGAATGTTCAGGGAGCTTGTCCCATCTGACCGTTGGCTGTGTGTGTAAAGTTTGCCACAAATCAACCTAGGACAATGTGCAAAATTGGAAACTGA
Source organism: Galeopsis tetrahit (assembly GCA_963675135.1). Lineage (NCBI taxonomy): Eukaryota > Viridiplantae > Streptophyta > Magnoliopsida > Lamiales > Lamiaceae > Galeopsis > Galeopsis tetrahit. The sequence goes on from OY776122.1 coordinate 42,496,720, forward strand.
CACAAGTCTTCCCAGCCGCCTTTGTCAGAAGTCAACACATTCATTCAAGCAACCATTGAAGACCTCTTTTACACAGTGGATAAAAGGATGTCAAGCTTCATAGCCGTTTCAATGATGCTGCAAATAGACATATTTGAATTACTAATCCCTCCAACGGTTAGCTGTTCAAATTGTCTATAAATACAGAAGTGATCAAAGGAATTCTACATCCAACTACAAGCTATCAAACTATCATCAAGCCTTCAACAGGAAACCAAGCTGTTCATTAGAATTCCAAGTTTCCTGAATCACTTCAAGTCAGCTAAGCCAATTCTTGTAAACATCCTAGCTTAGCATTGAGATATCCTATTCCTTTACACTGTTCTTATTGTAAAGGATATCTCTATTAGTTGGAACCAAACCTCAAACCTTATCTCATTTAGTGAAGAGAGTGTTTGTTGTAGAAGTGAGGAGTTAAGGACTGTTAGTGTGAAACACAGTCTTAACTCAGAGAGATTGAGCACTAGGACTCAAGTTATCCTAGGGATCAAAACACTAAGAGAGTGTTGTTGATCAGTGCACCTTGGCACTATAAAACAAGCTAATTCCATTGAGAAGGAATTATCCTGTTCAATCAGGGAAAGTGGATGTAGGAGCTTGAGTCTCTGAACCACTATAAATTTGTGTCTCATTTACTTACTGCATTCTGAACTTCACTCTATTCAATCATATTTCAAAGATTCATAACTCAGTAAGTAAGAAAATTTGTTTTGGACAAAGTCCCTGATAACCTGTATTTTCAGAAATCAACTTGGAGTATTTCTTTAAGTTAAGGCCAACCACATTCCGCATTTAGCAACTCTTTTAGATATTTAGCCAACTGATCACTTAATAGTAATCAGTAGGACAAGTATCTATCAAAGTTCACACTCAGGCCAGTTGTGAGACAACTTGCCTGATAGGACCAGTTTATCAAAAAGAAAAGAATTTGCATACACAAGTGCATTCCCCCCCCCATACACTTGTGTTATACTCCACCAAGGACCAACAAGTGGTATCAGAGAAGGGGTTCAAAGACCACTGTTTCTGAAAATCCATCTTGATTTTCAAAATCACATTTTCTGTGGTCACTGAACTGATCCAAAATTTCTGAAAAACTTATCTGTGTTCATCCTATATTACATTTGTTGAAATGGCTAACAATGCAGTTCCAGGAGATGCTGTCAACACCATCAACAATATGGGTCCAAACCAAGTCAATCATATTTCTCATCACAAACTGCCAATGTTCTCAATTGAGAACTATGATTTCTGGAAGATCAGGATGAGAGCACATCTTGCCTGCCAGCATGATGAGATGCTTAAAGTCATCACTAGAGGGCCATTCACATTCACTAAAGCAAATCCCAAGCTAACTGATGCTCAAAAAGCTGATCCAAGGGAGTTGCTGCCAAAAGATGAAGATGACCTTACAGCTGAAGAAAGAAAAAGGCATAACCTGAACTACATTGCAATGAACACATTGTACCAGACAATTCCAGATGCAGTGATGGGGAGAGTGTACCACTGCACATCAGCTAAAGAGATTTGGGATACCTTAGCACTTATGTGTGAAGGTACCCAAAAGATCAAGGAGAACAAGCTTCAAGTGGCTATCCAAAAATATGAACAATTCTCCATGGAAGCCAATGAAACTATTGATCATCTTGATGGCAGGTTCACTGACATCATGAATGAAATAAACTCTCTTGGCAAATTCTATGCCAAAAGAGAAGTTGCTTTGAAGATTTTGAGAAGTCTCACATCTAAGTGGGACATTTATTCTGTCATGATGCAAAATACCAGCAATCTTGACAACATGCCAATGCAGCAAGTATTCTCTGAACTCAAAGCATATGAGTTTGATCTCAATAGAAAAAAGGTGCATGAAGAGCCATCCTCTTCAAACAAAGGTGTTGCCTTCAAAGCTGCTGAAACAGAAAAGAAGATTACTCAAAGATCCTCTCAGTCTGTTTCAAAATCTGAAATAAAGGAGGAGCTGGCACTCATGGCTAGAAGATTTGAAAAGCTCAACTCCAGATTTGGTAGATACAAGAAGTTCTACCAAGATAACAGAACCAGAAGGAGATTCAGTTCTCCTGAACATAAATCAGAGGACAAAGTCTCTGATGAAAAGAAAGAAGACAGATATGCTGATAGGAAGAAATTCAGCAAAGGAGAACCATCATCATCAAGGAGGAAGGAGTCCTCAAGCAAGAAGAATGATGATGAAGATGTGTGCTACAACTGCCAGAAGAAGGGTCATTTTCAGTATGACTGTCCTGACCTCAGTGCAAAAGAAAGGAAGGAAAGGCAAAACAAGAGAGATAAAAGGCTGAACAACAGAAAGGCTATGGTAGCTGGAGATTCAGCAAGTGAGGAGAGTGTCTACTCTTCTGATGATGGACTGTTCTCCAACAGTGACAGTGATGAGGACTGTCAAATGGCACTTGAAGATGAAGAGGTATGTTCAACTTCCAATCTGTCAATTAACACACATGAATCTAGTGAAATCCATCTTGACTTTGAAAAATTGTTGGAAGATTTCACCAGAATGCAAGAAGTATGCAATATGGCTCTGAGAGAAAATGAACAGTTGAGGTCTAAAGTCAAAATGTCCAATCCTCCTGAATCTGAAGTTGACATTAAATCAACTGAGTTGTATCAACAGATTGTGAGAGAACATGAAGAAATGTCTCTCAAAGTCTCTGAACAACAAAAGCTGATTGATGAACAAAATCAGGCTCTAAAGAAAAAGGATTTTGACTCTAGAACTCTTCAAGCTAAATTTGACAATCTCTCAAGAGAATTTGATACTCTAAAATTAAGTGAGGGGAGCTTGAAAATGAAAATGTCTGCCTTGAACAAATCTGCTAAGGCAATAGAGGAAATTCAAGGGTTTCAAAGACCATTTGCTCAAAGGGATGGATTAGGCTATAATCCATTTGAACCCTCACCTGGTCTTAGTATTGCTTCTTCAAGCAATTCTAAGATGACTTTTGTAAGATCAGTGGCACAACAAAATGAAATTGAAGTAAATCAACCACTGATCAAGGATAAAGGAAAAGGAATTTTTATACCAACTCAGGTAAACAATGTACCTAAACCCACACCTTTGGAAAAGGTTAAAGGCATTGCTTACAGGAGAAATGAGGTTCAGAAAGGTAGAACCAATGGAAGGCCAATCTATCTGAATCATCATCAGAGGAGTTGTCCAAAACCAGTTCAGAAGAGGCCAACTCAAATGAGGCAACCTCAACTGAATAGATTAAGGCCAATCCCCTCTGATAGGTATAAAACATTCAGGAAGCCTGGACCTTACTTGCCAAATGAAAAAGGGCATCCAAAAGCATATCCTCAAAAGTCTTACCCAGCTGCACCTAAGCTTAGTAACTTCAGGAGAAATGTCCCAAAGAAATTTACCAACTCTCCTGAACTTTACAAAGCTAACACTTATACACAAAAATCACCCAAGGCATTTAAGGGTCAAACTGTGTATGTAGATGTAAATGGAAACCAAGTCAGTCACTTTGAATCAATCAGAGTTATCAGGCAGATTTGGGTTCCAAAAGGTACAGCTAACCCTCTAGGACCCAACACTCAAAGGGTACCTAAATTTTGACTTTGTAGGACTGCAAGAACCCCAAAAAGAAGAGAAGCATCAACAAGAAAACAGCATGGTACCTGGACAGTGGATGTTCAAGGCACATGACTGGAAACAAGGAGCTTCTCTCAGATTTCATAGAAAAAGATGGTCCTTCAGTAACTTTTGGAGACAGCTCTCAAGGCATCACAAGAGGCTATGGTACATTAAACATTGGTAGTGTTAAAATTACTGATGTCTCATATGTTCTAGGCCTAAAGTATAACTTGTTGTCTATAAGTCAAATTTGTGACAAAGGATATTGTGTTGAATTTGCACCAAATGAATGTACTATCAAAAACAAATCAACACAACAGGTGCTACTAACAGGGGTGAGAAAGGGAAATGTTTATTTTGCAGATTGGAGCAAAACCCCTGAAGCAGTCTGTCTTGTTGCCAAAAGCACAAATGAACAAAGCTGGCTATGGCACAAGAGACTGAATCACCTGAACTTCAAAACCATCAACAAGATTGCAAGAAACTCTCTAGTTAAAGGGCTGCCAAATCAAGTGTTCACCAAAGAACATATATGCCAGCCATGTCAGGAAGGAAAGCAGATCAAAGCTTCATTCAAAGGAAAACCTGTCATCTCAACTGAGAGAGTCCTTCAACTACTGCATATGGATTTATTTGGGCCAATAATCCCAGTAAGTTTAAATGGAAGAAAATATGCTTTAGTTGTTGTTGATGATTTTTCCAGGTACACTTGGGTAGTATTCTTGCTGAACAAAAAGGAGACCCAAGTCAAACTACCTGAATTGATGATGAGATTGAGCAATGAAAAGGGCCTAAGTATTGTCAAAATCAGATCTGACAAAGGCACTGAGTTCATAAACTCATACATCAATGAGTATTGCAGCAAGAATGGCATCACACATGAAACTTCAGCAGCAAGAACACCTCAACAAAATGGGGTTGCTGAAAGAAGGAACAGGACCTTGAAGGAGGCAGCTAGAACCTTGATTGCTGAATCCAAACTGCCTAAAAGGTTCTGGGCTGAAGCCATTAGCACTGCATGTCACACTCAAAACAGGTCCTTAATCACCAAAGGACAAGGTAAGACTCCATATCAAATATGGAAAGGTAGATTGCCCACTGTTGCTTATTTTCACATATTTGGTTGTAAGTGTTTCATCCATAATAATGGGAAAGAGCAATTGAAAGCTTTTGATAGCAAAGCTGATGAAGGAATATTTGTTGGATATTCACAAATCAGCAAGGCTTACAGAGTTTACAACTGCAAAACTCTTATTGTGGAAGAAACACCTCATGTTGTGTTTGATGAATCTATTAATGAGTTCAGGGATAGAAACCTGAATATTGATGAGATAACACAAAGAACAACCAGATTAAGGCTTCAAAGCAAGGAAACAGTGTTTGTGGAGGTTGCCCAGCCTGAACTTAATGAAAATCAAAAACTGGACAACCTACCTGATAGCAATCAACCTGTAGACAACCAACCTGAAGGAGAAATTGAACTGAATGACCCCATCCCAGTTCAAAACCAGGTAACAACTACCAATGAAGAAGCAGGCAATGCTGAGGTAGTTAATGGATCCACTATTCAAGGGGGAACCAATGAATATGTCAACTTATCTGACAATGAGGACAACACCCCTGAATACGATCCTGAACTTGATCCTTCAATTAACTTTCCTGAATTTAATGAATCTAGTGATCCAACTTCAGATGAGGACAATCCTCCTGAAAGGATCAGGTCTAGAAGGACTTGGTTGCATGACCACCCATCTAGCCTGATACTTGGTAATCCAAGTGAAGGGATCAAAACTAGAAGATTTCATGGAGAAAGTGCTCTGTTTTGTTGTTTTCTTTCAGAACAGGAACCTAAAGACATTGAGGAAGCACTACAAGACACCAACTGGATCATAGCCATGCAAGAAGAGCTGAATCAATTTACCAGAAATGAAGTTTGGGAGCTAGTAGACAGGCCAACCCATCAAGATGTCATTGGAACTAAATGGGTGTTCAAAAACAAGAAAAATGAAAATGACATCATTGTGAGAAACAAAGCAAGACTGGTGGCCAAAGGATATTGTCAATCTGAAGGGATTGATTATGATGAGACCTTTGCTCCAGTGGCCAGACTTGAGGCAATCAGACTCTTCCTAGCATATGCAGCTCACATGAGATTTAAGGTGTATCAAATGGATGTGAAGAGTGCATTTCTCAATGGGGTGCTCAAAGAAGAAGTATATGTGGAACAGCCCCCAGGCTTTGAAGAAGGAGACAAGGTGTACAGATTAAAGAAAGCTCTCTATGGCTTAAAGCAAGCTCCAAGAGCTTGGTATGACACCTTATCACAGTTTCTTCTAGATCATGGTTTTGTCAAAGGCACTGTTGACAGAACCTTGTTCAGAATCTGTGAAGGAGATGATATTTTGTTAGTCCAAATCTATGTGGATGACATTATATTTGGATCTCCAAATGAAAAATTGTGTGAGAAGTTCTCTAAACTCATGCAAAGCAAATTTGAGATGTCCATGATGGGATTGATGAATTTCTTCCTAGGACTTCAAGTCACTCAATCAAAGAAGGGAATATTCATCAATCAGGCCAAATATACAAGGGACATGATCAAGAAATTTGGATGTGCTACAAGCAAACCAGTCAGAATTCCTATGAATACTAACTGGAAGATGGATCCTGATGAAGGTGGAGAGCCAACAAACTCCACTAATTACAGAGGAATCATAGGATCACTGCTATATCTCACTGCAAGCAGGCCTGATATCACATTTGCAGTTGGAGTGTGTGCAAGATTTCAAGCCAATCCAAAGAAGAGCCATCTTGATGCTGCCAAGAGGATTCTAAGATATCTCAAGGGATCTGAGAATCTTGGATTATGGTATCCAGCTGATGATAACATTGAGCTTACTGGATATTCAGATGCAGACTATGGAGGATGTAGAATTGACAGAAAATCCACATCAGGAACTTGTCAATTCTTGGGCAGCAAGCTTATCTCATGGTTCTCCAAGAAGCAAAATACAGTTGCAACTTCAACAACTGAAGCTGAGTATGTAGCTGCTGGAAGTTGCTGTGCTCAGATTCTATGGCTCAGGCAACAATTAAGAGATTACAAAGTAATCACAAATGAAGTGCCCATATTCTGTGACAACAATAGTGCAATTGCTATCTCACAGAATCCAGTGCTCCACACAAGATGCAAGCATGTGGATATCAAGCATCATTTCATAAGGGATCATGTGGAAAAGAAAGATATCAAGCTTGTCAAAATTCACACTGATAAGCAAAAAGCTGATATTCTGACCAAGCCCCTAGCTGAAGCAAGGTTCTTGGAACTGTCAGCTGAATTAGGGTTACTTGATCCAGGCAAGATGGACAAATAAGGAGAGTAAAACTCATATGAAGGGAAAAGTTCATCAAAATGGAACTTCAGCAAAGTTGACCAACCTCATTGAAGCTGTCAGCCACAGAGGGAAACTCAGCAAGGTTGTCCCTGGAGTAATCAGCAATGTTGGTCAGGGGACTTGTCCAAGTGGGACCCAGTCAGCAACTTTGGGACCCACTCAGGCAAAATAATCAGACAATTTGGTCCACACAGAAACCAAAGCACATCTCAGGATGTTTGTCCTAGTTAATTGGATAATTATTGCTATTATTAGCATTGATTAGACATTTAAGAGGTTTCTTGGTCTAAGAGTAGGCCATTTTAGGATGGAGTGTGATATAAAGATTTTTAAACCCAAAAAGGCAAATCAGCATTTAATGCAGAAATCGTAATAAGATTGCATGAATTCTTGAGCCTTCATCCAAACCATTAAATTGCATTCAAAACTCCATCGAACCATTGAAAGTCCACTACCCCACTATATTCAAACGGTTTTTCAAATTACCCACTGTTACATTCCATTACCCAACAGTTAATAAATCCCTTCCATATATAAACCTCTCAATTTTCACCACCATCCCTACGCACTCATAATTCCCAAACCCTTTGAAGTCTCAAAACCTCTAAACCTGCAACTTTTCTCCAAAACCTTCCTTCTCTCAAATCTATCCATGGCACCAAAACTCAAGAGAGAAGAACTTGTAGATTTCAATGATTCCTCCCTGGACATTGATTTCTCTTATCTCAGTAATCCAAACTCCTTATGGTTTGAAAAGCTGGTTGCTTTTGACAGCCTAGACAAGGAGATTGAGCCAGTACTCCATTGGCTTAGGGAAGCAGGCCTAGAAAAATTTCTTGGCACCAAGCCTGACTCATGCCTAAATCCATGTATGGCAGAATTATTTGCCCATCTAAGATGGAAGGGCAAGAAGGGGGATGTGTGCACAAAGCTCACATATGCTGAAGAAGATGAAGAAGAAGAAACTCAGCATACAATCATCTTCACTGCAGAAGACCTAGAAGCTAGCTTTGGGCTACCTTCTGAAGGTATGAATCCTGAATTGTACAAGGAAGAAGATGATCAGGAGTTTTATTATTCTTGGATGATAGAACCTAAAAAGGTTGTGAGTGCTCAAAACAAAAACACCTTAAAGCCAGTGTTTAGGCATTTGTTTGATTGTGTTGTTAAAAGCCTATTGAGCCACTCAGGGAGTGTAGAACAAATCAGTATGCCCAAATTAAGAGTGATGGCTGCTGTAATTGACTCTGCTGAGAAGAGAGTCAAGTTCAACTGGAAGAAATTCATTCTTGACAAGATGATGAATGAAAAGTTTAAGTTTAAGGAAGTGAAGCACCACAAGGTGGTGGTCGAAGGAAAACTCCAGTTCTGCACAAGAGCCAGCCTGCTCTTGGAAAGATTTGCTCACTACACACATCTCCAAGCTAAGCCAAAACCCTTCCCTGCACAAAAGGTGATGTTTAGGAAGCTGTCTTCTAAGACAGAGAAGAGGAAGCAGGATGCAGCTTCAAAGATGGCCATCACAACTGTACCAGCAACAAGAGCCTCTCCAAGAAAGAGAAAAGCCCAGCCACCAAAAGCTCAACCAAAAATGAAGAAAATGAAGAAGATTTTGCATGAATCTTCACCAGAGAATCAGTCAAGAAGTGGAGGAGCCACTTCTGAGGAAATAGAAAAGGTTGCTGAGGAAGGAGTCAACCCTCCTGAAGAGGGTGAAGTATTCAGAGAAATTGTCCCCCTACAGCCTGAGAGCATCACTGAATTCAGAGACCTTGACCAGCCAACAAGGTATGAAAGAAAAAGAAGAATCATCAAGACCTCTGAGAAGCAAAGGTTGATGGAGGAAGAAAAGCAGAAGAAAGAATTCTTCAAGGAGATTAGACAGGCAAGCAAGTCTAGATCCAAGTCCAAACCCAACAGCCCTGAAGCCAACTCCCCTGATATTCAATCTAGAAGAATATCACCAAGGCAAGAAGAAGAGGAGTGCAAGACTCCTGAGGATGCACCAATCATTGCCAAGAAGGTGTACTCCCCTGAAGGTGCACCTGATAGATCAGGTATTGATGTGCTGGCTGATTTGGTAAATCTTGAAGACAGACAATTTTCCCCACTTGATCCTAGACTCCTCTCTTACACCAAACTTCTTGAAACTGCCCTTCAAGAAGGTGATCAAGTTGGTTTCCCACCCATTCCAGCCATTCCAATTACCTCCTCAGGCACATTGCTCTCAAAAGCACCTGAATCCCAACTTGCTTTGATTTCTCCTGAACCCCAGCCAAGCTTACCTGAATCCCATTCCAACCCTCCTGAATCCAACTCTTCTGAAGATGAAAGTGGTGAAGAATACACTTATGAGGGGATGCTAAGGCAGATTGCCAAGGCTAATGTGGATGCACTTTACCCAGGGTTGAAGGACTATCCTAGACTGCAGCAACAGTTCTATGATCTCAGAGCTCTTGTTGAGATCAAGGATAGAACTATGGTGGAAATAGCTCAAGCTATTCAGGACAAAGGAGCAAGCTGGTGGCAAGTTGAAGAGAACAGGCTCTTAAACTTTGCAAATGTGAAGAAATCCAGTGTGTTAACCACTGAGGCCCTGTTTTGCACAATTGTCTCAGAAAAGGTGCAAGCTGAGAAAGAAAGAATTGCACAAGGACTCAGGCACCCTGATAGTCCATCTGATGATGATGATGATGATGATCACACCAATCCCAATCCCCCTGGTATCAACTCAGCTCAGGTACATTACTTGACTTTTCATTCTGTAAAGGACTCTGATCATTCAGAGGAGTTGACCAAAGATGGTGACTCAGTCCAAGATGCATTGGCCAAGGATGGTTCCTTTGAACCTGAGGCACAGCTTGACAATGCTGAGACTTCCATAGAAGAAGCTGGTTTGGCTAAAGCCTCATTAATGTCAGGCCAGTTGGACATTGACCAGCCTTTAGTCATTCAGGATGACTCAGTGGACTTGGGATGCCCAAGCACTGTGATCTCCCAACAACTGCCCTCTGAGGATCCTGCTGAGGATATAGAGGTGTCAGGTTTTGAAGGAGTTGAAAAGGCTGAGAGTGCTAAAAAATCAGAGGGAGGTGATGATGAGGAGTGTGTGATCACTGGTTCCTTGAGTGCACCACAAATAGAGGGAGAGGAAGTAGAAATATTGGGTGCAGCCCAATATGAGAGTCAGGCTATTCTTCAAGTCAAATCTGAACTTGATGAATCCCTTGGTGAAAGGAGGCCTGATTCTCCAGTAAATGTGAGATTATCTATTGAAAAGGAAGAAGAAAAGAATAAAGTTGAAAATGAGAGAAAAGGTGCTGATGTGTCAGACCTTATGGGAGAAAAAGAAATAGAGGGTGATGAGGGAGTTTTTACTAACCCTATTAGTTTTGCAGATTCAGTTGCTGTTACTCTTGAACAGATTTTTGCAGATGCCTCCCTGACAGATATACCAGTTGAAGCTGCCACTGATCTTCAAGCAGTATCAGCAAATGTGTCCACCCTTAACCAAATCTACTTTGAACAGGCCAACACCACTGAGGCTCACTTTCAGATGGCTACTCAGACTGCATCCATCATTGAAGAGCAGTCAGGGAAGTTGGACACACTGGTCAGGAAAGTTGAGAAGGCTCATGCAACCACTGCTGATACCCTAGATGGCCAAGGGAAGACTCTAGCCTCTGTGGAGATGAGGCTCACAGGGTCTGAAGAAGTGATCTTACCTACTATTGATGCAAGACTTTGTGGAGTTGAAACTGGACTGCAAACAGTTTCAACTGAAGTAACAAAAGCCAAAGATGCTATGGGTATATTCACTAGATCTGTGAAGAAAGAGCAGCAGGGTCTCAAAACATTGTACAAGCACAATGTAAAGGCATTGAGAAAGACAATCAAGGATGCTTTAAGGCAGAGGACAGCAGCACAGAGAAAGAAGGCAGCAGAGTTAAAAGCTGCAATGGTGAAGGAAGCTGCTGAGAAGTTCACTGTTGAACTCATGGCCAAAGTCTCTGATCAAGTTGTGGCCAATCTCACTGAACAACTTCAGGCCAAACTTGATCAATCACTGAAAGCCACATTGGATGCCATAGTTTCCCAGAAGATGAAGCCTGTTCACACCTTTTTTAGCATGGCTGATGATAAAATGCAAAACATTCATGATGAGAATGTTTATCTACTACAGGAATTGAAGTCACTCACCCATTCCCACTCACATCTCTCTGTCACTATGAGTGAATTGAAGCCCCAGTGTTTTGATAATGCCAAAAAGGGGGAAAGACAGAGAGCAAGGGCAAAGGGAACCTTGGTGATTGGTGAATCCAAGGGAAAGGAGAAGGCCCCTGAAGTTGAGGAGGAAGCAGTAGAAGACATTGGGAAAGGCAAAGGCCCAATGAATGTTGAAGACTTAACTGAGGAAGAGCAGATTCAAATAGCTGTCAAGGAATCCATGGTATCAGCTATGGAAAGTCAGGCAAGAAAGCTTCAAAGGCCAGGTGGTGAGTCTACAGGACTTGAACCTCAAGAGAAGGTTGCTGAAGTGAGGGGGAAGGTGACAAGGTCATCTGAAAGAAAGAGGAAGGAACAGCAAGCCTTCAATGAATTCCCAACCAGCCTGACTTTGCCATCAGAATTTCAAACTGAAGAATCTACTCCAGCAAAGAAATCAAAGAGAATGAAGAAAGCAGTCCTGATGCCTGCTATTGAAGAAGTTGAAGAGGAAGTACAGGACAAAGAGCCTGAAGAAGTAGTGCCCAAGCTTGCTGATGATCCTTCCAAATTGTTTGAAGAAGGATTTGGGAAAGATCCAGAAACTCAGGAAAAGCTAGCTCTCTTGAGAGCCAAAGAAAAAATGGATCAGTTAGTTGAGGCCAACAAAGCAAGAGATGGGAGAAGGGCAAACTTCAAAGCTCCAAGAAGGAGGGCTTCATACAGAAGGCTCAAACCTCAAATGCTGCAAAGATGGGACACTCAGTACCCTCACCATGATAAGTGGGTTCCAATCTCACTGAATGATGCATGGGAGGAGGCCAAAAGAAGCTTTGTTTATGACTTCTATGTCATTGGAAAGTGGCTAGGTGAGAGTGTGGAGGAAATCTTTGTTCAGTTCATGTTTGAGAACCACAGGGACCTCTACCAAAAGCTGTTTGCAGCAGCTGAGATGGCAAGAGTGGAGTTCAAGGCCCCTGGTCCAATCATGTACATGCCTCCCAAGTTCAATGGGAACTTGATTGATGAAGGGAAGATTCTGGAGGAGTTCATCAACATCATGAAGATGGAGAAGATGAAGATAGGCCCTAAAGGCTCCAACAAGGATGTTTGGGAGCTGAAGAAGAGGGTCTGGGCTCAGTATGGCATTGCTCCTCAAGATGATGGAACTCTGTGAAGGATAAGTCCACTCTTTTCCCTATTTTGCTGTTAAAATTTCTGTTGTTATTTCTGCCATTCTAGATTAGTGAGTCCTTTGATTTTCAGCCCTGTAATGGTTTATCACATCTATAAAAGGATCACCATGTTTCTATCAAAGAGATAACAACTCATTATCTCAACTAACCTAACCTGACATATATTACTTGATTTATTGTGCTAACAGTTTCTTTCAGGCAAGATGACCAGCTCACTCTCCCTGAAGATAATATTTAGCTTAAGTCAAGGTCCCTTTGTAATAGGTTTTGGCATCATCAAAAAGGGGGAAATTGTTGGGAATAAAATGATTTTGATCTAGATACCAAAACCCCTGATTGATGATGTACAAGTTAGTTGAGATATGCTCAAAATTGTGTTCAGGCAAGTTGTCCCAGAGCATTATATGTATAGTATGCTTAAGTTAAAATCTCAGAAAAGTTATGAGATGTTAGTGATCAGGATAGTTGTCCCAAGCTGAAATGTTAGGCAGCTTGATAGGTCTATAGGACAAAGTTGCTGATCTTTTCAAGACAAACTGATCAAATGGACAACCTGGCTGAAGAGCTCTAGTATACTGAAGCTGTGCTCATAAATGCAAATGATCAAGACAGTTGAAGTACAAATAATCAAGTGGATTAAGTGTCAAAAGCTTACAGAAGACATATTCAATGAAGCATTTATTGCCAATCATGCCTGAACCAAACATTAAAGACTTAGAGCATTAAAGAGTGAAGCATTGAATGAATGTTGGAACATTCTAAAACTGCAGCAGGAATGTTCAGGGAGCTTGTCCCATCTGACCGTTGGCTGTGTGTGTAAAGTTTGCCACAAATCAACCTAGGACAATGTGCAAAATTGGAAACTGACACAAGTCTTCCCAGCCGCCTTTGTCAGAAGTCAACACATTCATTCAAGCAACCATTGAAGACCTCTTTTACACAGTGGATAAAAGGATGTCAAGCTTCATAGCCGTTTCAATGATGCTGCAAATAGACATATTTGAATTACTAATCCCTCCAACGGTTAGCTGTTCAAATTGTCTATAAATACAGAAGTGATCAAAGGAATTCTACATCCAACTACAAGCTATCAAACTATCATCAAGCCTTCAACAGGAAACCAAGCTGTTCATTAGAATTCCAAGTTTCCTGAATCACTTCAAGTCAGCTAAGCCAATTCTTGTAAACATCCTAGCTTAGCATTGAGATATCCTATTCCTTTACACTGTTCTTATTGTAAAGGATATCTCTATTAGTTGGAACCAAACCTCAAACCTTATCTCATTTAGTGAAGAGAGTGTTTGTTGTAGAAGTGAGGAGTTAAGGACTGTTAGTGTGAAACACAGTCTTAACTCAGAGAGATTGAGCACTAGGACTCAAGTTATCCTAGGGATCAAAACACTAAGAGAGTGTTGTTGATCAGTGCACCTTGGCACTATAAAACAAGCTAATTCCATTGAGAAGAAATTATCCTGTTCAATCAGGGAAAGTGGATGTAGGAGCTTGAGTCTCTGAACCACTATAAATTTGTGTCTCATTTACTTACTGCATTCTTAACTTCACTCTATTCAATCATATTTCAAAGATTCATAACTCAGTAAGTAAGAAAATCTGTTTTGGACAAAGTCCCTGATAACCTGTATTTTCAGAAATCAACTTGGAGTATTTCTTTAAGTTAAGGCCAACCACATTCCGCATTTAGCAACTCTTTTAGATATTTAGCCAACTGATCACTTAATAGTAATCAGTAGGACAAGTATCTATCAAAGTTCACACTCAGGCCAGTTGTGAGACAACTTGCCTGATAGGACCAGTTTATCAAAAAGAAAAGAATTTGCATACACAAGTGCATTCCCCCCCCCCATACACTTGTGTTATACTCCACCAAGGACCAACATAGGGTTTTGGTTGTCTCATTTTATTGTGCCCTTCAGGAGAGTTGGTCTTAAGTCTGTTCAGCTGAGGTTGCCTCATGAGAGTTGGCCTAGGCTGAACATACTTTGGACAACCTCTCTGAATGTTGTTCAGATGAGTTGCCCTTCCATTGGGTCTACTCTGCTGAACACAATTTCTCTTGTAATCAGAGACTTTGGCCATTTCCTTAGGTATGGGCCTTGTTCTCTGGAATACTTGAGTGGGCACATCATTCATTTTACCCTTTCCTTTGTTTAGTGGCTGAATTAGTTCATTTTCAGCTTGTTGTGCCACTGATTTAACAAAGATCCTCTTAGTGTTACTTGTTGAAGCAACACTAAGACAATGTGAAGATTCTAATTGATCAAATCCAAGTCCACTCTTTTGAGCCATAGGTCTTTGAAAGCTTTGAATTTCCTTTATTGCCTTAGAGAATTTATTCATTGTAGACATCTTATTTTTCAGGCTCTCTTCACTTAATTTAAGAACATCATATTCATGAGATGGGTTTTCAAATTTAGCTTGAAGGATTTTAAGCTCAAAGTCTTTTCTCTTCTGAATAAGTAGATGCTCATCAATCTGCTTTTGTTGGTCAACTATCCTGAGAGAAGCTTCATCAAGTTCTCTCAACACTTGTTGATACAACTCAGTAGACTTAACATTCACTACAAATTCAGCTTGAGAGAGCTTTGTAATTTCAGAATACAATACCTCATTTTCTCTCTCACAATTATCATGAAGTTCTTGTAATCTAGTGAAATCTACCATCAA
This sequence comes from Galeopsis tetrahit, assembly GCA_963675135.1. Classification (NCBI taxonomy): domain Eukaryota; kingdom Viridiplantae; phylum Streptophyta; class Magnoliopsida; order Lamiales; family Lamiaceae; genus Galeopsis; species Galeopsis tetrahit. Next base: position 42,511,860 of record OY776122.1, read on the forward strand.
CTTTCCAAAGGATAGTTTCAGGTTGACATCACTAGGTTCTAGTGAGTGATTTGATGATGAACTAGATGAAGAACATACCTCATCATCTTCTATAGCCATGTTGCACACATCATCATCATCACTGTTAGAGAACAGTCCATCATCAGAGGAGTTGAAGCTTTCATCACTTTGAGACTCATCACCAGCCATCATGGCTTTCCTGTTGTTGAGTATTCTATCTCTTTTCGCTTGCCTCTCTTTCCTCTCCTTAGAGTTGAGCTCAGGGCAATCATACTGAAAGTGCCCCTTCTTTTAGCAGTTGTAGCACAGGTCTTCATCACCATCTTTCTTGGAATCATCTTTCCTTCTGGATGATGAAGGTTCAGCTCTGCTGGACTTTCTCCTATCAGAGTACTTGTCCTCTGATTTTCTTTCTTCAGGCCTTTTGTCCTCAGCCTTGGCTTCAGGAGAGTTGTACATTCTCCTGACCTTGTTGTCTTGGTAAAACTTTTTGTATCTACCAAATCTTGAGTTGAGTTTTTCAAATCTTCTAGCCATTAGGGCTAACTCTTCCTACATTTCAATTTTAGAAACTGACTTTGATGATCTTAGAGTGGACTACATTTCAGGTTCAACAGCTTTGGCTTTGAAGGCCACTCCCTTGGTTGGCAATGAAGGTTCCTCAGTTGGCTTTCTTCTATTGAGATCAAACTCATAGGTTTTAAGTTCTGAGAAGACTTGTTTCATGGGCATAGTAGAGAGATCTTTGGTGTTCTGCATCATTACAGAATATACATCCCACTTTGGAGTGAGATTTCTTAGAATTTTGAGTACCACCTCTCTCTTGGAGTAAACCTTGCCCAATGAGTTTATCTCATTCATTATGTCTGTGAATCTACCAACAAACATGTCAATGGGCTCATCTGATTCCATTGTGAATTGTTCATATTTCTGCACAGCAACTTGGAGCTTATTCTCCTTGATTTTATCAGTACCCTCACACATTTCTGCAAGAGTATCCCATATTTCTTTGGCTGTTGTGCAGTGGTAGACTCTCGCCATTACAACATCTGGAATTGTTTGATAGAGAGTGTTCATAGCTAGATAGTTGAGGTTGTGCCTCCTTCTCTCTTCTGCAGTGAGGTCATCTTCATCTTTAGGGATTTCTTGCCTTGGATCAGCTTTCTGGGCAGTTGTAACCTTTGGATTGGGCTGTGTAAATGTGAAGGGTCCCCTTGTGATGACTCTTAGCATCTCATCATGAAGACACGCAAGATGAGTTCTCGTCCTGATCTTCCAAAAATCATAGTTCTCAATTGAGAACATTGGTAGCTTATGATGAGGATATGTGATTGACTGGATTTGGAGCCATGTTGTTGATGGTCTCCACAACATCTCCAGGCACTGCATTTTTGTTGTTGTTTTGAACCATATTTCCAGATATATGAGGTTAGAGACAGAGTATGAAAGTTTTCAGAAAGATCAGTTCAGTGACCACACTAAAATTTGGTTTTGAAAATCAAAATGGATTTTCAGAAGTAGTGGTCTTTGAACCCCTGCTCCGATACCACTTGTTGGTCCTGAAAGGAGTATGACACAAGTGTATGGGGGGAGGGGGGAATGCACTTGTGTATGGAAATTCTTTTTCTATTAAACAAATCAGGCTATTAGGAGAGTTGTCTTAGACAACTTCTCTGAGAATGTATAACTTTGTTCAGATAATCAAACCATTGAATACTATGAAGTAATAAGTTGAATAACTATATAAGTAAGTTATAGGTGCGGAATTATGGTTGGCCCTTTATATTTAAACTCCTTTTTAATTCTGAAAAACTTCTTTAACACTTAAACAGTTTTTAGGGGACTTGTCCCAAATCTATTTTGCACAACTTGTGAAGTATATCTTTTGAAGATCAGTTTGTGTGCTGTGTATGAATGTGTTACTTGAATGAAATGACTTGAAATTAAATAACACAAGAGTTTATAGTGGTTCAGAGACTCAAGCTCATATATCCACTTTCCCTGATTTAACAGGATAATTCCTTCACTTGGAATTAACTTGTTTTATAGTGCCAAGGTGCACTGATCAACCACACTACTCCTTAGTGCCTTGATCCCTAGGAATTCTGAGTCCTATTACTCACACTCAACTCTGAAATAAAATGTTCTTCTCTTGATAGTTCTAGTTCTCACACTTCTACAACAACTCTTCTAACTTTCCTTGAAAGGTTTAAGGGTTGAGGTTCGTTCCAACTAGGGTGAGATATCCTTTACAATGAAGAACTGTATAAGGATAGGATATCTCTCTAAGCTTGATTGATATACAATGAGTTTCAGGCTTAGATGTGAACTGGAAGTGTTTGGAAACTAAAGAATGATGTATTCTTTGAAAGTTTGAAGGCTTGCATGTTTGTAGTTTCCTTGACTTGTTGGATCCTTTAATGGTTTCCAAACTCCAGTATTTATAGAGCAAAGTGAGGATTTGTCCGTTGGAGAGACAACCTCAAATTGTCTATATAAGTCTTCCTTGGACTTAGCATCTTGAGGACAGATTCCTTGAAAGTAACATATATGTCTTTGATTTGGGAAGTAAAACGGCTTGGAGCATCTTGTCTTGACTTGTATACACTCTTTTTAATGTCTGACTTGAAGATTCAGTAGTCAAACAATAGACATTCCTTCTGATCATTGATCCATGATTAAGGACAACATTCCTTATCATCAGGACTGATCTGTGCTCAAGCTTATCTCATCAGCTGACTTGGCCAATCAACAGTGTTGGCTAGCTTCTTCAGTTGAGTTGGCTTCTCATCTTCACTTATCAAACTTGATATGTCCATTCTTTCATATCAGTGAAGTTCACATCATCAGCACAGTTGTCTTTTGCCTTAAGCTGGATTTGAACAGTTCAGTTTTAGTGTACTGATCAACTCTGTTGGGCATCTCTTCTGGTTCCAAGTAGAGTTCTTGTCAATAGGCTTGGTCCATTTGATGTGATCTTCTAGTATTGGCCTATCAGAAGAGTTGTCTCTTGTGATCCTACTCTGCTGATTCTCTTATCAGCACAGTTGAACTCTTCTGATCTTGTGCTTTCAGCATAGTTGTCTCTTTTGGTTCTGAGCCTTGAGGAACTTGATTCTTGTAATCTTCTAAGTTTGTGTTCCCCCTCAACTTGTGCATCTAAACTTCTATAATCTGCCTAACATGTCAGCTGTTCAACTAGCCTGATATATATGTTCCAACATTCCTGAAACATATTCTTTGAAATTGACTTATCTTACATGGCATGTTTTAAGGGGTTTTGGTATCTTAATCAAAATCTCATTTTATTCCCAACACATACCTTTTTTTTTTCATTTTCAAATCACATTAACTATGTCCAAAAGTTTGTCTACATTTAATTTTTGTGTTTTAGAAAGTTATATATATATATATATATATATATATATATATGTGTGTGTGTTTTAGAAAGATATGTATATATATATATATATATATATATATATTATATTATATTATGTTTGCAACAAACTAAATGCCAAAATTAAAGTCAAATATAAGGTTTTTCTAGCTAAATATAAAAATAAATCTATATTTATTTAACAAAAAATAATATGTTGCACAAAGTTCAAATTTTTTTTTGAAAATTATAATACAACCATATCCATAAAATTATCTTTTAACATATTATTTCCCTTGTTTTTATATGGATACAAAACAAAAGTTGTGTCACACATTTCATAACACATAAGTATACGTGGAGCAACATCACTATCACATGCATGTTTTTTGACAAGTGGAAAGAATGACAATTTTCTCACAAACCATTCTTCATTGTGTATATATATACCTATACAGCTCAACTTCGTATAAATTATAAATTCTTCACCATTACTTTTACAAATATCATGGATATTAATAGGTATTATAGTTGCATCGACTGTGGACAATGTCAATACAATTCCACATTTCAACAAGAAGTTGAAGCGTTAATAAGAAGGTTCCTTCTAATTCAGTATGGGCCATCATTTTACGAAGGGTGCTAAACATGGACTGAAGGCTTACTCTATTGATTGATTACACATCAAATATCGAAGAAGAAATAAATGCGAGTCGTTCACATCAAAATCGCACTACGTAGTAATATAAAAAAGGTGGAGTTTTACACTACAGTTGTTTAAATATGTGTAGTTGTATAATACAAGTATTTAAATATATATGAACATATTGTAAATTTTTGTTACTCATCATTCTAAATTTCTAATAATGTTTTTAATCAAAACTTTTTAACTTATTTCTAATACAATTAAATATAAAAATACAAATATATTAAAAATCAAACAAACAAATCCTACCTAGTATATATATAGTACATGAAACGAAAAATTTGAGATTGGGAGTACATATCGATATCTTTTTCCTATGTTCACTGTACTACTAATTTTAAACTGAAATTTGATATAGGTATTTGTCCACTAAATGTAATGCACTTTAGTAGTTCAGTAGACTTGTCCGTAGACTAAGTCACCTGATATTTGTAAGGTTGGTTTTTTTTTAAAGTAAAAAATTATTTTACGTATATTCTCCTCCTCATACACTTATGGACACACTTCTTTTAGAAACCAACAAATTTGATTGCAACCGCCTTCATAATAAGGTGGCGATGGATTCAAAATGGTCCATGTAGGAAAATAATTGTTCTACATTGTCAAGATGGTGGAGGGACATTAGTAGGGACTTTGGTTCTACATTCTCCTCCTCGTACACTTATGGAGATATATTCGGGTTCAAGGCAAAATGATTGTTAAAGAAATAAATATAGTATCAATCAGTGAATTAATTTTACACTATTATATCTATAAATTTGCACTTATAAATAAGATAAAATTCTTATTTATACTTGAAAAGTTGTTATAATTCAAAGTGACAATTAAGACCATTACGTAATAATTTTTAATTACACAGCATACGAACACTAAATCTATGCACATGGAGTAAAACGAATTCATGAATGCAACAAGAACCCACATATATTTCCAAGAAATTAAATTATAATTTGACTAGTTTTTTTTTTATGTGAATTCGGGTTCACGTAAACTTCTTTTTAAATATAAGTGTACAATATACTTAAAAAAATGTTTCATTTTTTGTATTGTTCATTTAAAACTCACTAAATAGTGACATTTTAACATAAAACCGTGACACATCGTATACTAAATACATACACTAACTCAAAAAAAAAAAAAGATTTATGTAAATCAAGTTAATAGAGAAGTTTTTATCTTTTATATATATTTTTAGTTATGCGCGCAGCATATGAACACTAAATATATGCACATGGAATAATTTAAAAGCTTAATTAATTAGGATTTTTCAGAAGTGGGATGGAGTGCCCATGAGTTTGCAACGGGGACGGCACGAATTGGGGGAAATCTCAGACTTCATTTGATACCCTTTTTTCAGGGAGGTTATTTTAATGTATGGGTACAGCTAAGGATTTAATAAAATAAAAAAATAAATGAAGCTGTATATATATAATAGTGGTTGTTTAGAAAAAAACATTAAATATTAGCAGCCAGTCCAATTAGTGACAAACCCTATACCATTTCGTGCACGTTTGAATGTTACATTATTTTATTTCCTTATTTGTTTTAGTCTTACAAACTTGTAACTGAAAAATCTAAACCAAATAAAAAATAAAAAAGTTAGCAAGAAAGTAATTTCTTATCACCGGTATTATAGTTAAAATGTTTAGAGCATTACTAAGGAAAATTTAAATAAATTAAAAAAATAAATGAGAGTATCAGTTTATAATAAATGTTGTCACTTTTTTAAAATAAAAATGGAATCACTTTTAAAAATATATATATAAAATGTAGGAGTATCATTTTAAGACATCTTAAAAAAGTGATACACTTTACAAGAAAAAGTACTCCCTTCGAGTCCCAATGAAATTTGCACATTGAGATTGCACACATTTTAAGATCATGGGTAAGAAAAAAAATGTTTAATGAGTGATATTTTTAGGGTTGTTTTGTAAATTTTTATGAATAAAATATAGAAAAATGTAGATTGAGTATGAAAAAATAATGACATATAAGTAAATATGTGTATATTTTGAAGGGGGTTATGAAAATGTTTTTTTTAGTATGCAAATTGATATGGGACATCTAAATATGACAAGTGTGCAGATTTATGTAAGACGGATGGAATACTAAATGTATGATAAAAAGTGATAATAGTTTTACCTGATCTCACGATAAGACAGCCTCACACAAATTTTTATCATTAAAAACAACTATGTGAAAATAAAAGTTAAATTTTGTTTCATAATATCTTAATTGGTCAGATTTCAGCCCAAAAGTCGCCGAAATTCAAAGTTTTGGGGATTGAATTAATCACATCTAAATTTTTTTGGTTATTTCATCCTATAAATTGATATCAGTTTTACGGTGAAACGGCCTCACACGTAACTTTTTTTGTTTTCAATTTATTTGAATTTTCCTAATACTTTTCCACAACTTAAATAATATTAATGCTCTAAACATTGTCATATAAGGACTTTGTCATATGAATCAGCTGTCAAAGCTTCCTGAATACAACGGGGGTCTTCACTCCGGTATCCCCAATCACCAAATCATCACTAACTATATTCCACATAACCTTTCATCCATCTATACATTTGTATCCCTAATCTAATGCAAAATTTATCATTCCTTAAAATACCTACCCCACAACATTCACATCCCCACCCCATCCGGATCCCTGGCCTCCCTAACTAAACATACCTTTAGAAATTATTATGTACTCCCTCAATTTCATTATAACTTTTATATGATAGTGGGTACACACATTAAGAAAATGTAATAATAAAAGGAGTTTTAAGGGTTAGTTTTGTAAATTTTATGTATAAAAAATATAAATGAGTTGACTTTCTAAAATTTTGGATAATATGAGAGAAGAGTTTATAAAAGGTTTTCAATTTTAAAAGTGTAAAAGTTATTGTAAAATGTCGAAAATATGAAAGTTATTATAAGTCGTTATTGAAGTGGAGTTTGAGGTAGCCTAGGCAGGATTGTAATTTTCCACCCCAAAAAATAACTTTTAATAAGTAGGGCTGGTGCTTATTACACGAAAATTTTACCTTACCATGTGCTAGAACAGCTAGCTAGCATGCAATACTCACATGAATAAGCAATCCCGGCCCCCCTTGGACTTAATTATTGTTAAATACTCTAGCTCTATATATATATTGTTACTAAAATCATCAATTAAGTAAATTTGTTTGTGCCAAAATTAACAATGGCTTCTTCCATCACATTCCCTCAAGATAGTAGCTTCTACATCAAAACCCTACTAGCTTCAGGCCTCCTTCTCTACCTCATTCTCATTCCCTTTTCCAACACTCAAATGATCCCTCAACTCATGTTTTTAACCAAAACAACCTCTACTCCCATTACACAATCAATTCTACATCGAACCAATCTGAGCCACATAGCCCTAGGTCTAATGGGCTCCGTAAAAACATGGCCTCGCCGACGAGCCTACCTCGAAGCCTGGTGGCGCCCAAACAAGACTCGCGGCTACGTCTTCCTCGACACGCCCCCCACGCCGGATCTCCTACCCTGGCCCCAAACCGCCCCTCCTTATCGAGTAGTCGACAACCTTTCGGACATATTCCGCGACACCAAGCCCCGATTCGAGCTCATGCCACGGATGGTGCACGGGATCCTCGAGCTCTTCAGGGAGGAACACGAGGACATGAGATGGATCGTGATGGGGGACGACGACTCGATTTTCTTCGTGGATAATATAGTCGATGTGCTCGCGGAGTATGATCATACCAAGTATTATTACCTCGGGTGGCATTCGGAGAGCGTGATTTCGAACTTGTGGTTTTCGTTTAATCAGGCGTTTGGTGGGGGTGGGATTGTGTTGAGTTATCCGTTGGCAAAAGCCCTGGTTAAGGACATGGAAGGATGTCTGATTAGGTATGCACAAAGTTCTTCTGCAGATTTGATTACCATGACTTGTATTGCTGATATTGGAGTCAACCTTACACCTCACCAAGGGATTCATCAGGTAATTATATATATTCACGAAATCTCTGTGTGGTTATTATATATATTAAATATAACAAAATTCTCCATTTTTCAGAACGATATATTTTACCTATATATTTTTACTATTTCGGATTCTTCATAATTATATAGTCTCGAAACTTTAATATTTGCTTTTTTTTATTTTTTTTTAGAGAAATAGGCAATTAAATCATGGACTAGTCTTGGGTGACATCGTCTCACAGAATGAGATCCGGCTTTTATATATAAAAAGTGATAATATTTGAATAAAAAGTGATAGTGTTTAAGTAAAAAGTGATAGTCACTTTTGTTAAAAATATTATCACTTTTTTACAAACTAAAATCTGGAAAAAAAATATGGACCAAAATTTTGAAACATACGTTAAAAGGATCCATCTCACGGAAAAATATTCATGAGAAGGTCGACTCACACAAGTTTGTGTCTTAAATCATTTCCAAAGAAAAGGGTGTATTCGCTTTGTTAATTTAATAATAAACCATGGGTTTTGCGCAATTAATTAATCCATGCATTGATTAATTTAAACAAGTATTTGTGAGAGATAGTACGTAGTGTTAGGTGGATTGTAATACAGATTCAAAAAATTTAAAATATACTATTAATTTATATACTAATTCGAGATGACTATTTTATTACTGAGACAGTTTCATGAGAAAGTGTCTTAAAATATATATTAATATATACATAAATATACTCAATGTAGATCACTACGTTTGGTTTTTTCATTTTCATAGAATATAAGGTGTTTTTTTTTTTTCAAATTAATATCAAAATACTTGTAATTGTCTTGGAAAATGAATATGAAATAAAGGTAATTTGAATGAGAAAATAAAGCAAAAAAATTAATACTGTACTATATAACTATAATAGTTTTCAAATTTTAGTGTGTGTGAAAAAACTTGCAAGTCTATTTTTGTGGAACCGGGCCAGTACGTAATTGATCGAATACAAAATAATTTGTGAAAATTTGGAAAATTATGGTTGAATTTGGTTGTTTTTTAAATTCAATTTTCCTTACCAAATAAATATTTTAATGAAAAAAGGGCGTTATTGGATATGATAAATTAAAGTGTAATAATTAATTAAAGGTTTGTGGACTTTTTTATCGAGTTAAAATTATTGAAGATAAATTAATTAAATTAGTGTGTACGTAGATTCAGATTGGTTTTCAAGTATACTCCAACTGCAATTGGGATACGAAACTTAATATAATTATTTTTTCAATAAATTATTTTGGTCAAATCGGGAATTAATTGGTGCACTGTATTCTTCTCATTTAGTCAACTGGCTACATGTATCTTGAAAGAAATGCGCGCTATAATATTAATGAAATGTTGTCCTCTTTATACGTAAAGTGGAATTAACATGAATTAATTAGTCTTATATTGTTTGCAATTAATAGAACATAAATTATTACTATAAGTACATGTACAGTTCCCCCTCACCCTAGCTATACATTAGTACTCCCTCCGTTTTTTAATAAGATGTTTTAGAGAAATTTATTAGAATTAAAAAAGAGTATGTTTTGACAAATATACCCTTAGATAATAAAGAAGATTTTTAATTACATTAATTTCATTCCATATATAATACACATTAAATTTCAATTCTTTTCAAAGTTAAAGGAGGGCATAATTAGAATAAACATTGTAAAAAATCTAAAACATCCTATATTTATGCACAAGAAAAAAAGTCTAAAACATCTTATAAAAAAAAAACGGAGGGAGTAATATTTAATATTTGTTAAAAAAATTAGGCACAATTAATGATAGGCCGTAAAAGAATTTAAATTCGAGAATTCTTATTTATATTTGAGAATTTAAATTATTAAAAGGATAAATTTGAAAAAAAAAATGCAATAAATTTACATAATTTTTTTTTTGTAAAAAGTCATTTATTTAGAACGTGTGGATTGGGGGAGTATTTTTGGTACTTATATTAAAAATAATTATTTTATACATATTCCAATGGTAAAATTGATCTTAAAAATTATATTTTACATTTAAGACTATTATTGATAAACAGAGGATCACTTGCATTACTTCAATATTTTTTTTAAATGTTCTTGCAGTTAATCCATGTAATAGTATTTTTGTATAAATAAAAGTAACTTAGGCACTTTAAAAATAAATTGATGAAGAAGATATGATTAATAGTTTAATTTGTTAACTTTTTTGATTTTACATTAAACAAAATAAATTAATAACATTTTTATTGTTCAATAATTTGAGTGTTCATTTTCGAATAGTCAATTTGACGATACAATGCAACAACAATATATTTTTCTTGCAACTTAAACAGTTATATATATATATATATATATAAATAATTAATTACTCAAATAGATTAAAGACATATTGACAAATCTGAAAAATATAACAATTAATATCAATATATTTCGATGTAAATATAATATACAAAAATATTACTATAAGTACATATTCTAGTATTTTGTATCATTAAATATTTTTCATCCTCCCTGCTCTAAAATTCAGGCTCCAGTATATGTATAATCATAAAGATCCTGGTTTTGTGATATATATATATATATATATATATATATATATATATAATCAGAACTCCAAGAATTCTTTTTAGAAAAAATGTAAATATATTTTCATAGGATTTTCCAAAGTCGAAAGTGAGATTCATTACTAAATTTTAATATATATCCAGTGAATGTTATGTTGACTTTCATCGATTGAATACCCAAACTGTACGTAAAAACAAAAATTTCTAATAACTTGATTGTTGGAACTTTATTTTTTTATATATAAGTATCATACTTATACAAACTATCAATATTATTTAATATTTATACAAATTAAAGCATCATCGTTATGCATTAGAAGCGTCATTGCATAACATTGACATTTAAAAAAGAAAGTTCATGTGAATCCGTGTTCATAAAAGTGTTACTTGAACTATAATCATTTACATTTTTTCACCCGGTGCACGGAAATTATGCAGGTTGACATAGTAGGTGATTTCTCAGGGTATCTATCAGCCCATCCAAAAGTTCCCCTGATGACCTTCCATCATTTCGACGCGCTGGACCCCATCTTTCCCAATATGGATCGTTTCGAATCCACGCGCCACCTGATGAAGGCAGCGGACGTAGACCAATCGCGGCTAATGCAACAAACCATCTGCTATCACCGCCAAAAGAACTGGTCTCTTTCAATTGCATGGGGTTATTCAACACAAATATACGAGAGAATATTGCCCCGAAGCTACCTACAAATGCCCATCGAGACATTTAGGCCTTGGGCAAAAGGACCAAAGCCCCCGTTTTTCATGTTCAACACGCGCCTCCCATCTAATGATCCTTGTGAAGCTCCTCATTTCTTCTCCTTTAAATCTATTTACAAGAGTGTTTCAGGAGATGCCATTATTACAACATATTCGCGGGCTCGCCCGCGAAGTATCGCCACTGCCTGTTCTTTCGCTGGCAATCATTCTGCTGATTCTATCTCTAGTATTCACGTCATTTCACCACCCAAAAAACGTCTCCAGGTACCATTTTCTTTTACTTATATATATTTGCCTAATTCTCTTCACTCTTTTGTATTTTCCGTCATCTCGTAACTTTTCATCTTTTTTTAAATGGTCTAAAAAAAAAAGATAAACGTACGATCTAGTCCCAAAGTAGTCGAAACAATGTCGTTTAAGCATCTTCGCCGGAATTGACTGCCCACATGTCGAGCACATGTCCAAAAACGACGTTGTTTCTAGTATTTTCTTAACTTTAGGACAAAATTGATACATATAAAATTGAAACTACATTTGTACATAACATATATAATTTTTTGGGACCATTTTAAAAAAGGTAAAAGTTATGGGATGAAAAAAAATGTATCCCTTCTTTTGTTGGACTATTTGAAGGACGTTGTTGTGTCTTGAAACACATTTACATGAACACAAACTCTCATGTGATACTTATAAATTTGAATCTATACTAATGCCATAACATTCATTCATATATAATTGATACCATTAATACTCTTATAAACTAATATTGTAACATTTATACAAACAAGCATGCCGAACTATGTGGATAAATATTACGGTACTAATTTATGAGTATACTGATAGCAGTTGATAAGCTCAATATAAGCATACTAACTGCATCATTGTTATACGGTGAACAAATTTCACTCCAAACTAACTTTAAATTTTACTATTTCACATTTATGTGTATTAATAAGTAAATATTTACTATTACACATTTGTATGAGTTTGATTAATTTTATTTCCTCTCCTCTTCATTCAGGTTGATAGATGTGAATGTTGTGACATTGTAAAGATGAATGATGTGGAGGCGGAGATCAAATTCAGGGAGTGCAAGATAAATGAAATCGTAGCATAATTGATTTTTTTACCCAAAAGTTAATCCGCCTGAAAGGACGTTTTTTTTCTTTTGCTAATCTTTAAATAAACACTTATGTACGTACTTGAGATACAGCAGTTCAACGTAATATTATATAATAAATTCTAATCTGTACTCCCTCCGTTTCATACTAAATTTCATAAGTAGATGGACACACATATTAAGAAAGTGTAATAATGAATGAAGTTTTGAGGGGTAATTTTGTAAACATTTATGTATAAAGTAAATAAATGATTTGACTTGTGTGTATGTATGAAGAAAAAGTACATAATGACATTTGTGTAAAATTAAGAATATTGTAGGGGTGAAGTTTATAGAGAGTTTTTTTATTTTAAGTGTGTAATAGTTATTGTAAAACGTCATGAAAATGAAAGTATGAAAGTTATTGTGGATAAGGAGTAGAAAATTAGCAAGCATTACAAAAAAAGGTAGGGAGTTTTGCAACAAAGCTCTCTCATATCCGGTACAAATTGCGATGATTATACCTCACGTTTCACATATTTAAAGGTTAAATCTTTTTTTTAGTAAGTTCGTCACAAAATTTACTACAAGAAAAAGTACATCGTCAGTAATTATCGACAAAAATTTGCTCAACTTTAATCTTTTTTTTTTGGTCAAGAATTCTAAGTCAGGTCGTAGTAGGTTTGCCAGGGATCCTTAGAAAATCCATCGGTAATTACTAGAGGAGCATGGTCTTTGATAATTACCGACAAAAAAATCTTGGAAAGAATATACTCCTGTAAGCAAATTAAACTTGAACTCAATTAAAAACAAATTAATTTATTATTTAAATTTTGAGAATTTAATTAAATTAATTCTCGAATTAATAATTAAATTATTGATATTTAATATACACGATACAAGTCGATCAAATTATAAGACTAACACGCGTATTGGAATACTTGTAAATTGGTAAGAATATGATTGACTTACTATATGTGTGGAGGAAATTAAATCACATCTCTTCGAAAATGGAAGATAATTACAAAATCAATCAAGTTAATCAAATCGGCATCAGCCAATAAGAATCATCAAAGACTCTAAAATTCTCTGTAGAGGTATAGAGTGTTCTTGAGCATTCGACCAAAGCAACGCCTAAACCCTTCATTTCGGCATTCTTCAAATCAAATTCAAAGGCGTTCTTCGTGAACTTTTGAAGATTCAAAGGTGTTCTTCATCACATTCGAAGGTGTTCGTTCATCTAAAAGCTCTTCAAATCAACATTTGATCCAAAATAAGACGTCACAAGTCTTTGGATAAAATCAAAGCAAAGATCACGGCCTGAAATTTCCAAGTCAAAAGTCAAGATTTGAAAGCTAATAAATATAATTAATTAATATTAATTATTATTTAATTATTGCACACATGAGTGGATAAGAACGAGAAGTTACTGGGATAACTTCCTATATAAAGAAATCCAACAGGATTTCTAGAACATTGATGGAAAGAGATTTTGTCTTTTCTCTAATCTTTCCCACACTCACAAAATAACATAGAAGACAGAAACAAAGAATATGTATTTTGTGCTATAGAGTATAGAACATCACACACTCCGGCACTTAGATTGTGAATATAAGAAGCCATTCGTGAAATTCATGTGATCGTGTTCTGACTACGAGGATCACAGTACGTATGTGGAATTCCGCTGCATTGAGAATTACATGTTGGTAATTCTAATTCTTATTTCTCAATTAATTAATTCCAACATTGGTATCAGAGTCAATGAGTAGGATTCTTGTACGTAACAATGTGAATTTCTTGTGTTTAAATGCATGCATATAATTATAGTTGATTATGCACGACATAAATGAAGAATCTGTAAAAATTTCAGAATTTCAATTTTTTTTCAAACGGTGGAATTAGGGGCTGAATTTTTTACTGTACATTCGTAGTATAGTGTAGAGGATATCTGAAAATTTTCAGAATTTTTGGCCTTACCGTTTGGGAGAAATAAATTGGTCTTTGTAAATTTACAGAAACTTTGACTGGAAATTACGAATTATATATAGGGAATCGTGATTAATTCTTATTACTGGGTTGAAGTACATTGAATGAGAATTCCATCGATATAAAGTTTGTTAATTTTGGTCAAGAAACAAGTGAGATATGAATTTTTGAAAAATTCACGTTTCTGGGGTAATTCTGAAAAGTTTCTGAAACTTTGTGGGTGGCTGATTGAGAATTAGATATTCTCTAAGGACCATTCTGCAATTAGTAATTGTGCGCTCTTTTAAACTTGTTTCGGCTCGTTTAGGCTCGTTATAACTCCGTTTTTAATTTTGAAAATTGTTGTGAACTCCGTTTTTCGTGTAGATTCTTAATTTTCATAGTATGAAGGTATTTGAACAACGAAAAGTTTAAGTACTTATTTATCTATAGAAATGAGAACCTTAGAATGGACTTATTTCACTTGTGAATTAGCTATACGCATTGAATTAAATTTCTTTGCGTAATTATGGGCTTGAAATTCATGTGTTTGAGTTTGTAAACATTAAATAAGTTTTAATGGTTACTCGTTTTATGGCTATAACACAAAAATAATTAGAACATTTAATGTTCAATAAATTCGAGATAATGGAGTTAAACTCCATAATTTTAAGAATTACATGATTAAGAGCTAACTTTTTTTGGAACTTACGTTTCTTAATGGAGATGTATAGTTTATCACTCTTTTATTATCACATACGTATATTCCGATTGAATAACTCATTATTTAATTGGAGTTAAAACTCGACTTAAGACAATTTCAAGAAAACTTATTGTAGTTTTCTGAGATGAATTATGTCTAGATTGGAAAGTGATAATTTTATCAAAATTGTTAACATGATTGGGTAAAAAGATACTAGTGAACTAGTCGTTGAAACGAATTGTTTTCGTGTTGAAAAATGATTTCGGGGATCCGACGTTCTTAGCTTGAGAAGTTGGAGCAACATTCGGATGGAGAACCCTGATCTGTGATTTTTCCCATTATTTTTTCATAATATTGGTACTAAAGTAGTACTACAAGAGTGCATAAAATACATTGAGGCCTTGTTTGGTGTCTTAGATAAGGCTAGATTAGGCAAGATTAGGCAAGATTAGGCCTCCAATCTGTGCTAATCCATTGTACTTGTATCTGAAACGAGACTTACTTTGGTGTCTTCAAGTTAACTGCTTGATAGTGTATCTGAAACGAGATTTTTCTGAAATAACCATTGTAGTTGGTTTATTAAGCTTACAATAGTTTTTTGATTACCTAATCTACTTTGGGTTGTTTTAACTTATGACATGATTGTGCTTTATTGTGTTTATGTTGATAAATGTTTAAGCATGCAGATTCATGTTGTTGGGTGGGAGTTTTAGCTATTTTTTTGGATTAAATGCTAGAACTAATATTGTTCATGCTTTGGAGTTGAATCTGTTAAATGACGATACTTAGTGAGATTAATGATTAATAGCTTTAAGTTTTTTTCGATATCAAATTTTGTATCGAATTTTTCAGATGTCAGTTAGCTTAACATAGTGAGATTGATGAACATTAACTTGTTGAATCACTTCGATTAAAAATCAAACAAACGCAATGATCGCTGAGTTAATTAAATAAAAACTCAAATGCGATAATAATGACACATGGTGTCATAATTAATTTTTTTTATGTTCTTGGAAGAACATGATTCATTGTATACTATCAACCATATTATGGATGATCCTGAAGTTAAGATGGAGACTCAGATTATTAAGGGTCAATAGACTTACCATAATTGAAAGATATTCACATAGCTTGTGAAATACTGGTAAACTCGGTCATTGACGACATGATCTATAATTGTGAACAACACCGTACTGCCTATGATATTTAGGAATATTTGAAGGAGAAGTATGTTGATACTTCATTTTTTGAGATACATCAAATTCGGGATCGAATCCGATCACTTCGTGAAAATTGGGAACACTTGAGGGTGGTCATTACAAATATTTGATGAAAGTATTGAGACTTTCAATTAGACACCTCAAAACATTGAGTTATATGATGAGTGACTTGAAGTTGATTAAGTCTACATCTAATGTTCTCATTTCTGAATCCAGTTCTAAACAAAAGAGATACTGGAAAGAAAGGACATAGCTAGTAGCCTAAGACGGGGCACACTACTGGAAATCTAGATATCAGTCTTAATGCTAAGAAGAATAAGAAATATGCTATATTGAAAATGGATAAGAGTGAGATGAAAAGCTACAGATGTAACAAGCGTGGTCATTATACTCGTAAATATCCTGAGTCCATTATGGACAAGGTAGTTCATTCTGATTTTTAGTTGTGGCATAAATGTGTTTAGTACTGTATTTCCGTTTAAATATTATGATTGAGAATTATAGACACAGGAATGACAGGCCATTGACTAAAGGCATATGAGCATTTGTAGATCTATGTCTATTCCAAGAAAGACGAGATTGAATTGTGTAGAAAACCGAGCTCGAGTTAAAGTTTAAAGACTCGTAAAACTTGAGATTGAAAAAGGTCAATGTTTCATAATGCATGATGTCTAGTTTGCTCTAAAGATCACTCAGGATCTCACCTCCAGATTTGTTCTTCTATGATTGAGATGTGATTTATTATTTTCTTAGAGATGGTTGTGAATAGTATAAATAATGTAGATTATGGTACTAAACATTTATATGACTTTGGTTCGTATGAGAACAACAACTAGTTTGTTGGTCCTGAAAGGAGTATATAACAAGTGTATGAGGGGGGGGGGGGGAATACACTTGTATGCAATTTCTTTTCAAACTTGATCAAACCAGTCTTTAGCAAGGTTGTCCTGGACAACTCTGCTGATATGATTAACTCTTCTAAGATAATCAAACTACTAAGTACTATTGAGTACTTAGTTGAATAACTATCTAAGTGAGTTATATGTGCGGAATTCGTGGTTGGCCCTTTAATTTAAACTCCTTTTAATTCTGAAATCACCTTAACAGTTTATCCAGTTCAGAGAACTTGTCCAAATCAAGTTTTGCACAGTTTGTGATAAGTATCTTTGAAAGTTTAGTTTGTGTGCAGTGTTGAATGTATGTAAGGTACTTTGAATGTAAATCAACACAAGAGTTTATAGTGGTTCAGAGACTCAAGCTCCTACATCCACTTTCCCTGATTTAACAGGATAATTCCTTCACTCTTGGAATTAACTTGTTTTATAGTGCCAAGGTGCACTTGATCAACCACACCACTCATTGGTGCCTTGATCCCTAGGATGTCTAGAGTCCTAGTACCCTTTCTTAACTCAGAACGGAACCGTTCTTCTCTCAACAATCAACTCCTTCCACTTCTACTACTACAACCTTCTAACTTTCTCACTTGAAAGGTATAAGGATTGAAGTAAGGTTCCAACTAATGAGATATCCTTTACAAAGAAGGTCAATGTATAAGGATATGATATCTCTCTAAGCTTTTTATGAATTATACAATGGGGTTCAGCTTAGACGAAGTGTTTGAAGACTAAGATAGTCTCTTTGTAAGTTTGAAAGCACTTGTTATCTTGTAGGATAGTTGGATGTGTTGAGGTTCAGTGGATTCTTGGTTGGTGCTTTCAAATGGTCTTTACACTTCTGTATTTATAGAAAAATTTGAGGATTTGCCCGTTGGAGAGGCAGCCTCAAATGTCTATAAATGTCTTCCTTGAAATCTTCAAACTGGAAGACAGATTCTGATAGTGACATGTCCTTAATTTGGGAAATAAACGACTCTAATCACTTTGTCTTCCTTCTGTAGCACTTTTCCCAAAGTCTGACTTCAAGATTCACTTGGTAAATCATGGACATGACTTCTGATGATTAGTCCTATGATAAGGACAACATTCCTTATCTCTTGGACAACTCTGCTTATCACTATCAGTAGACTTTGCTTATCAGCAAGGTTGGCATGCTCTCTTCAGATGACTTGGCTCTTTCTTTGAATGTCTCTATACATCCTTAGATTGGATCTTGTTCATTCATGACATAGAGTAGTTGTCTTTGACCATATCAGCAAAGTTGGGATCATCTTGACATGGTTCTGGTACAAGTGTGCTGAGACAACTATCCTGGACAAACCTCTTGAGCAGAAGTGCTTTAGTAGGTTGTGTCTAGATGATGCATTTGTCATGCTTGATCTTCAGAAAGATTGTTCCACAATCCATTCACTCTTGATCAGCATACTTGTCTATTCAGCAGACTTGGGACACATTTCACTTGAGCCTTGAGGGGACTTGTTCTTGATAGACTTCAAAGCATATGTTCCCCCTCAACTAGTGCATCTATTGATCTAAGAGCTGCCTAACACATCAGCTTCTCTACTTGTCTTAGTCTACATGTTCCAACAGGCTTGGACCATGTTCATTAAAATTGACTTATCTACTTGGCATGTCTCAGGGGGATTTTGGTATCATAATCAAAACTCATTTTATTCCCAACAATTTCCCTTTTTTTTATGATGCCAAAACCTATACAATCTATGCAAAGGTGACTTGATTACACTTATTACATTCTACTACAGTGAAGGTGACTGAGGTCAAGTTCCCTGAAAGAAAAATGTGTTAGTGTATTTTCTGTTTTCATTTGCATATAGGCTGATAAGTCAAACAAGTTAGGATTCAGTAATGTTGATTCAAAATGTGTTCAACTATCATTCAAATAAGAGATCATTACAGACATGTTGATAATTGAACAAACATATCAGAGCATGATCATTACATCAGAGCATAAATTAACTAAATTACATGATCAGAGCAATAAAATGATTACATTATCAGAGCAATAAACTATCTAATGATCAAATCAATACTTAGCAAGATAGTTCATCGGAGCATTAATCCTTAAGTATCATAGCATCCTTTAAGTATCAGAGCATCAATTCATTAGAGCAAAACATATCAGCAGTCTTGATCAATTTCAGCATAGATGATCAATTTCAACAAGTTAACAGTCAAGACATTCAGATCATCAGAAAGGGGTCAAGAGGACTTAACCAATTCAAAGATTATCTTCAGGAGGTAGCACCATCCCATATTGTGCCCACACTCTCTTCTTCAACTCCATGGCCTCTTGATTAGTTCCCTTAGGTCCAAGTTCTATCCTGTTCAACTTCAGGATCTCAAAGAACTCTTGGAAGATTCTTGACTGATCAATCCATCCATCCAGCTTTGGAGGCATGTAAATGATTGGCTTGGGGGCAGTGAATTCAATTCTTGCAATGTCAGCAGCTGCAAGCAATTGTTGATATAATACCCTGTAGTACTCAATCATGAACTCAGTAAAAGAGGAGTTGACATCTTTTCCATTCCATCTGTCAATGACATAGTAGTCATATACAAACTCTCTCTTTGCCTCTTCCCATATCATTCAGCTGTATTGGCACCCATTTATCCAAGTGTGGATATTTGGTGTCCATGGGGATCAGTAGATGTGGTTTTAACTTGCTGTATGTTGCTCTTCTTCTTCTTGGTTTCTGAAAATTTGCTCTTCTCTTGCTCTGTTTGCTTCTTCAATCTGATCCATCTTTTCTTGAGCCCTCATCATGGCCAGCTTTTGTTGTGTTTCAGGGTCTTTGCCATACCCTTCCTGAAACAACTTGGATGGATCATTCATCAGCACAATTGTCTTCTTCTTTGGTTGACGTCCAAAGCCTTCTTCATATAGCTCTTCAATGTTTTCAACAGCTTTGGCACCTTCAGTGGACTTGGTCTCAGCAGACTTATCTGTTTCAGAAGACTTTGCCTTTTCAGTAGTCTTGGTCACTTCAGCATATTTGACCTTTTCAGCAGCTTTAGACTTCTCAGCAGTCTTGCTCTTCTTGGAGGTAGGCTCTTCTTCCTGAATCCTGAATTCAATTGGCAAATTAAGACTGTTAGGAAAATCTGTAAAAGTTTCAACAATTTTCCTTTTGTTTCCTTTTGCTGCCTTAATTTGGCCTCTTGTTTGGACTCATTCAGTGGATTTGTCCATTCCAGAAGCTTCTCCTCCTGGCCTCTGCTGAAGCCTAGCTCTCTCTTCTTGTGCTGATGCCATAGAAGCCTTCATTGCTATGGCTAACTGCTCTTCTTCACCAAGATCTTCTATGTTCAAAACTGCTTGCTTTTTGCCCTTATCTTCAGCAGCTTTTTCCTTGCCCTTATCTAAAACACCAATAACCAAGGCACCTTTGGCCCTTGCTCTTTCACTTTCCCCCTTTTTGGCAGCATTAAAACACTGAGGTTTGAGCTCACTCATGGTTGTTGCCATCAGGGATTGGGCTAAGTTCAGAGATTTCATCTCTTCTAGCAGATATACATTCTCATCATGTATATTCTGCATTCTGTCACTGCTCAAGCTAAGGAAAGCTAGAACAGGTTTCATCTTTTGCTCAACAGCCTCTTCTATGGTTGCTTTCAGAGATGCATCAAGTTGGGCCTTTAGGAACTCAATAAGATTTGTCACAACACTTTCAGCAATGTTGGCCATAATTTCTTGAGAAAACTTTTCTGAGGCAGCTTTCACCATTGCAAGCCTCATCTGTTCAGCCCTTTTCTTTTGTAAGAAAGTTTTCTTCCCAACGGCCTGCTTGACAGTCAGCCTAAGTGCTTTGACATTGGCATTGTGATTGTCTCTGAGCAGCTTTTGTTCTTGCTTGACTTCCTTGGAAATTGATTCCATGCTTGTCTTCGCTTTCTGAACTTCTGTAGAGATAGTTTGCAATCCTGACTCTACTCCACTGATCCTGGCTTCAATTGTGGGCAACACCACATCCTCTGAGCCTGTCAGTCTCATTTCTACTGAAGCCAATGTTCTTCCTTGCTCATCCAAGGTGCCTGAAGTTTCAGCATAGGCAGTTTGGACTTGATGAGCCAAGGAGTCCAGCTTTGCTGAATGTTCACCAAGGATTGCTTGGGCTGAACTGGAATCCACTTGGATAGGGGCATCAGTGAGTAGATCATCTGCAAAAATTTGATCAAAAGAAATTCCTGCAATATCAGACAAGTCAAATGGGTTAGGGAATAAACACTCATCACCCTCAATAATTTTTGCATAAGACTCTGATACATCAACAGTCTTCTCCTCATTTTCAACTGATTCTTTTCTCCCTTCATAAATAATGTTCTCACTCAAGGAATCAGGCCTCCTTTCATCAAGGGATTCTTGAAGTTCAGATTTGACTTCAAGAATAACCTATCCTTCCTCACTTATTCCACCCTCATTTGGTGGTACACTCACAATCTTAGTGATTACTACCTCTCTATCATCCATTACTCCCTCTGATTTTTCAATTCTACTTTCCTTTTCAACCCCATCTCCTAAACCTGCAGCACTTTCACCCTCAACAGGGTTAAAAAATGGCAGTTGTTGGGAGATCATAGTGCTTTTCTCAACAGCCACTGAGTCATCGTGAATGATTAAGAGCTGATCAGTGTCTAACTCTCCTGACACTGAATAGGCCTTAATCAAACCAGCTTCTATGATAGGAGCCTCCACATCTGTAAGCTGTGCCTTGGGTTCAGAAGAACCTTCATTGGCAGATGTGTCCTTGGTTGTGTCACCAGCTCTGATCAACACCTCTGAAGATACAGAGCCTTTCCTATGATAGGTTACAAGGTTTGAGAATTTGCTGGATTCAGAAGGTTTGGGTTGGGAAGGTTCAGGGAGGTTGGTCTGGGATGGTTCAGGAGGGTTGTCTTGAGGAGGTTTGGAGGGGTTTGATGGATCATCTTTGCCATCATCACTTGAACTGCTATCAGGGTGCTTGATCCCTTTAGCAAGTCTCTCTTTCTCCTCTTCAATTTTATCAGCAACCAACTTAGCAAATACTTCCTCGTCAGTGAGGAACCTTGTTTTGTTTACTCCAGCAAAGTGGAGTAATCTACCCTCTTCAATTTGCCACCAGTTTGCACCTTTGTCATGAATGACCTGTGCAATTTCCATAATGGACTTATCTTTTACCTCCACTAACATCCTCAGATCATGGAACATAGCTTGAAGCCTTGGATATTTTGTAAGTTGTGGGTATAGGCTGTCCACAGTAGCCCTTGCTCCACCTCTGAGCATACTTTCATAAGTATACTCCTCCTCATTCTCATTTGATTGAGAACTTTGGTCTATAGGGGAGTTGGCTCTGATTTCAGGAATTGCAGCTTCAGGTAGGTTTAGTTCAGGAGGGTTGGCTTCAGAAGGGTTGAGCTCAACAGAAGGTACTTCAGTTGCTTTTGAGAGCAATGGATCTGAAGGGGCTTTACTAAGGGGGTTGGCTCATGAAGTGCTGTTTCTAAAAGCTTTGAATAATTAAGCATAGATGAGTCAAGGGGAGACAGAAGTCTTGTCTCATCTACTGCTAAATCCGCTAGCACATCAATCCCACTTCTTTGCACACTCCCTTCTGGAGAATATCTCTTAGTCAGATTGACAGGGGTAATAGGTTGGTTAGAAGGGGTAACATGGGTTTCAGGAGTGTTGGGTTCAGGATTTTGGGTTTCAGGAAGGTTGACTTCTAAGGGTAGGCCTTCAGGGACTTTGGACTCTGGGGTTCCAGAACCAGAAGAGTTGGTCCTGGACTTAGATTTTGTCCTACTTTCTGCCCTGCTCTCCCTTAGAGCTACTTGGAGTGACCTTTCCTCCTGAAGTTCCAACACCTTTTTAGTAGGCTTGACTCTCCTCTTGCTAGCCCTACTGCTCCCACTTCCTTCCTTTTCCTTTTTCAGGGACAACTTCCCTGGGCCTTTTGTCACCCTTTTTCTTTTGCCTTGTCTCATTGTATTTCTGCCTCAACTCTTCTGAGTGGTCAGAAGGTACTTGCACTCCCTCTTCTGCCACTTCATCAACTTCAATTGATGCTCCTGAGACTTCTTCTGTTAGGACTTGAGACAATCTCTTGGTTTTGACAGCCCTGGCCTTAGTTCTTTTCTTCATTTTGGGCTTCTCCTCAACCTCTTCAGCAGGTTTGGCCAGTTGCAGTCTTATTTGTTCAGTCTTTTTGCTCAGCTTCCTGAACAAAATTTTCTGGGCAGGGAGGGGCTTGGCAAAGGTTTGCATCTTAGAATAATGAGCAAACTTTTCAATCAGCAGGCTTGCCCTTGTGCAGTATTTGAGCTTTCCCTCCAATACAACCTTTTGGTGAGCTTTCACCTTGAACTTTGCCTTTTCCTTCATCATTTCAGATAAGATGAAGGTCCTCCAATCAAATTTGATGCCCTTGTCACTGGCATCAATCACTGCAGTCATGATTCTTATCCTTGGAGCACTCACTTGTTCCAAGCTGCCAGTGTTGCTCATGAGGCTCTTTGTAATTACCTCAAATAGATTGAGGAACTTGGCTTTGAGAGTCCTCTTGTGTTGTGTAGAAGAAATTAGTCCTGGAACAAGGAGCCAGTCTTGTGCAATCTCTTCCTCATGACCATTGCCATAAAATTCTGGATTCCTCCCTTCAGAGGGTAATCCAAAAGCAGCTTCTACATCCTCTTCAGAAAATTTCACCCTGTGAAATCTTTCTTCTTCTTCTTCTCCTTCTGCCCTGTAGGAAAGTCTTGTGGTGACCTCTCCATCTTCTGGCTTTCCTTTCCATTTCAGTAAAGCAAAGAACTCAGCCATGTAAGATTCAAGGCATGAGTCTGGCTTTTCTTGCATAAACTTTTGAAGGCCAGCCCTTTTTAACCATCTTAATGTTGGAGTAATCTCTGGATCATCACACTCAAAAGAGATGATAGGCTAAAAAATAAGGTTGTTTTTGTGGCTAAGATAGCCAAAATCAAGGTCAAGATCCTTGTTTGAGAAATCAACAACCATTTTAGGTCTAGCTTTGGGAGCCATTGAAGAACAGTGAGATTTGAGAGAGGTTTTGAGAGTAAGAAAATCTTGGGTTTCAAGAGATTTTGAATGCGTGGGGAAGAATGAACTGTTGTATGGCTTCTTAAGACTTGTGAATATTCCAAAAGAAATGTATGTCAATGAGTAGGTGAGTCTTAAGTCAATTCAACGGTTTACAAATGAGGAAATCAAGTTTAAACGGCCAAGATCAGTTTCAGGGGAGTTGGCCAGTTTTGATCCAACGGTCAATAACCAATGAAACAGTGAAAAACTGTTTTATTCAAAACGTGGGAGGAGTTTTAATGTTTTTTTAAAGCTGGGGGGTTATCAAGGTAGATCATGTCTCAAATTGTTTAATGCAAACAAGAGTTAAATCTTGGCATTTAATGCATTGAAAGCGACTTTCTGGGTAAGGGACAAATTGAATCCTTGAAAATGTGATATCTTTAAAAGGAATGGGACAGTTATTGAAATAGGCAATGATTACCCAAAATAGGTGCTTATCAAACCAAGATTTGGTTTGATAGCCAAGACAACTTATCTGACCCTACATGGACAAGTGTCCTGAAGTAATGTGGAAACCTGTCCTGAATTTCAATGGACAAGTGTCTTGAACAATTGGGGTCATCTCTTCTAAATTTCAGTAGACTTGACCAAGTCTGCTGAACTATGATTTCAGTTCCCCCTTGATTAATAAACTCCTTTGGACTCATTTGTCCAACTTCCCTGAATCAAGAAGTCCCAACTCTGCTGATAATTCTAAGAATCTTGCCTTTGCAAGTGGTTTTGTCAAAATATCAGCCTTTTGATGATCTGTATGGATTTTCACTAGCTTGATGTCCTTCTTCTCCACATGGTCTCTAATGAAGTGATGTTTGATATCCACATGCTTGCATCTAGTGTGTAAGACTGGATTCTGAGATATTGCAATAGCACTGTTGTTGTCACAGAAGATTGACACTTCAGTAGAGTTGACATTGTAGTCTCTTAGTTGTTGTCTCAACCAAAGGATCTGAGCACAACAACTTCCAGCTGCTACATATTCAGCTTCAGTGGTGGAGGTGGCCACTGTGTTCTGCTTCTTAGAGAACCAAGAAATGAGCTTGTTCCCTAAGAATTGACATGTCCCTGAAGTGAACTTTCTGTCAATTCTACAGCCTCCATAATCAGCATCTGAGTAGCCAGTTAGCTCAATGTTGTCATCAGCAGGGTACCAAAGGCCTAAATTTTCAGTGCCTTTGAGATACCTCAAGATCCTCTTAGCAGCCTCTAGATGGCTTTTCTTAGGATTTGCTTGAAACCTAGCACAAACACCTACTGCAAAGGTGATGTCAGGTCTGCTGGCAGTGAGGTAGAGGAGTGAACCAATGATTCCTCTGTACTCAGTAGAGTTGGTTGGAACACCACTCTCATCTGGATCCATCTTCCAATTTATGTTCATGGGGATCCTTACTGGCTTGTTGGTTGTACACCCAAATTTTTTGATCATTTCACTTGTGTACTTTGCTTGGTTGATGAAAATTCCTTCCTTTGATTGCTTGACTTGTAAGCCCAAGAAGAAGTTCATCATTCCCATCATTGACATCTCAAACTTGCTTTGCATGATCTTTGAGAACTTCTCACACAGCTTCTCATTGGGGGATCTAAATATGATGTCATCCACATATATTTGGACAAGAAATATGTCCTCTCCTTCAGTGATTCTGAAGAGAGTTCTGTCCACAGTTCCCTTGATAAATCCATGATCCAAGAGGAACTGTGACAGTGTGTCATACCAGGCTCTTGGAGCTTGCTTGAGTTCATATAGAGCTTTCTCCAGTCTATAAACTTGGTTTCCAACTTCAAAACCAGGTGGTTGCTCCACATAGACTTCTTCCTTCAAAACACCATTCAAGAAGGCACTCTTGACATCCATTTGGTACACTCTGAACCTCTTGTGGGCTGCATAGGCTAAGAAAAGCCTTATTGCTTCTAGCCTTGCCACAGGTGCAAAGGTCTCACCATAATCAATGCCTTCTGATTGACAGTAGCCTTTTGCCACTAGTCTGGCTTTGTTTCTGACAATCGCATCATTCTTATTCTTCTTGTTCTTGAACACCCACTTGGTTCCAATAACATCTTGATGTGAAGGTCTATCCACCAGCTCCCATACATCATTTCTGGTGAATTGGTTCAGCTCTTCCTACATTGCTGTGATCCAATTTGCATATTTAAGTGCTTCTTCAATGTCACTTGGTTCCTGTTCTGATAGGAAACAGCAAAACAAAGCACTTTCACCATGAAACCTTCTGGTTTTGACTCCCATACTTGGATCACCAAGTATCAGATTAGTAGGATGGTTAGGCAACCATGTCCTCCTTTTTCTGATCCCTTCAGTAGAGTTGTCCTCTACTAAGGTTGAGTCACCATTATCATAAAATTCAGGATAATTGAATGCAGGATCTAATTCTGAATCATATTCAGGGATGTTGTCCTCAATGTCAGGGATATTGGCATTTTCAACATTTATGGTTCCCCCTGGAATATTTGATCCATTAACTACCTCAGCAGGGTCTGCTTCTTCATTGGTAGTTGTTACCTGAGTGTGAACTGGGATTGGGTCATTCAGTTCACCATTTCCTTCAGTAGGGTTTGCTTCAGGAAAGTTGCCTTCAGGATTGTTGTCCAGTATTATGTTTTCAAGAAGATTGGCTTGGACAACATCTATGAATATAGTGTCCTTGTCTTTTAGGCTCAATCTGGTTGTTCTTTGTGTGATTTCTTCAGTGTCTAGGTTTTTGTTCCTGACCTCAAAAATAGATTCATCAAACACAACATGAGGTGTTTCCTCCACAATTAGGGTTTTACAGTTGTACACCCTGAAAGCTCTACTGATTTGGGAATAACCAAGAAATATCCCCTCATCAGCTTTGCTGTCTAAAGCTTTCAACTGCTCTTTCCCATTATTGTGAATGAACCACTTACAACCAAATATGTGGAAATATGTCACTTTAGGCATTCTTCCTTTCCAGAGTTCATAGGGGGTTTTGCCTTGACCCTTAGTGATTAAGCATCTGTTCTGAGTATAACAAGCAGTGTCTATGGCTTCAGCCCAAAACCTCTTAGGTAGGTTTGAATCAGCAATTAAGGTCCTAGCAGCTTCTTTTAGAGTTTTATTCCTTCTTTCTGCAACTCCATTTTGCTGAGGAGTTCTAGATGCTGAAGTTTCATGGGCTATACCATTTTGTGTACAGTACTCATTGATGTATGGATTAATGAACTCAGTGCCTTTATCAGATCTTATCTTGATTATGTTAAGGCTCTTTTCATTTGACGGTCTCTTTAGTAGTTCAGGGAGTTTGACTTGTGTTTCCTTCTTATTAAGGAGAAATACTACCCATGTGAACCTAGAGAAGTCATCTACTACAACCAATGTGTATTTCCTACCATTTATGCTTGCAGGGGTAATTGGTCCAAATAAATCCATGTGTAAAAGTTCAAGTACCCTTTCAGTAGAGATGACTGGTTTTCCCTTGAATGAGGATTTAATCTGTTTTCCTTCTTGGCATGGTTTACAAACACGCTCCTTAATGAAAACCTCATTAGGTAGTCCTTTTACTAATGCATTTCTAGCAAGTTTGTTCATTGATTTAAAGTTCAGGTGGTTTAGCCTTTTATGCCATAACCAACTTTGTTCATTTGAGCTCTTAGCAATGAAACATGCAACATGAGTAGACTTGTCCTAGTCAGCAAAATACACATTTCCCTTCCTAGTTCCAGTAAGTAGAGTTTGTTGTGTTCTATCTTTAATTAAGCATTTTCCACTTGAGAACTCAACATTAAAACCTTTATCACAGAACTGACTTATGCTTAGTAAATTATATTTGAGACCAGCCACATAAGATACATTGGATACCTTGATATTACCAATTATCAAGGTACCATAACCTTTTGTTACTGCTTGTGAGCTGTCTCCAAATGTGACATTTGGGCCTTCTTTTTTAGTGAAATCAGTGAGGAGTTCTTTGTTTCCAGTCATGTGCCTTGAGCATCCACTGTCAAGGTACCATGCTGACTTTTTGTTCATGCTCCTCATCTTCTTGTGGCCCTTAGGTACCTGCAATTAGCAACTTTTAGGCACCCTTTGAATTTTGGGTCCTGAGAGGTTAGTTGTACCTTTAGGAACCCAAACTTGCCTAATTACCTTGATTGATTCAAGGTGGC
The DNA here is from genome assembly GCA_963675135.1 of Galeopsis tetrahit. Classification (NCBI taxonomy): domain Eukaryota; kingdom Viridiplantae; phylum Streptophyta; class Magnoliopsida; order Lamiales; family Lamiaceae; genus Galeopsis; species Galeopsis tetrahit. The sequence goes on from OY776122.1 coordinate 42,540,313, forward strand.
TAAGTTGTTTTCCTTTAGCATCAACATACACTGTCTTTCCCTTAAATGCCTTTGGGAAAGTGTGTGTGAAAGTGTTGACTCTGTTAGTTTCAGGAGAGTTGTCAAATCTCCTGAACTTATGAGTTCTTTGTGCTACTTGAGAAAATCTTTGAGGGAAGGCATATTTATGACCATTACCCTTTGGCATGAGGGGTTTTGGTTGTCTCATTTTATTTTGCCTTTGAGGATAGTTGTCTTGAGGTCTATTCAGCTGAGGCTTCCTTAGTAGAGTTGGCCTAGGCTGATTAAACCTTGGATAACTCCTCTGAACATTGTTCAGGAGAGTTGCCCTTCCATTGGGTCTGCTCTGCTGACCAGCATTCCTCTTGTGTTCAGAGACTTTGGCCTTTTCAAAAGGTTTGAGCCTAGTCTCCTGAACCACTAGAGTGGGTATCTCATTCATTTTGCCCTTCCCTTTGTTCAGTGGCTGAATTAATTCATTTTCAGCTTTTTGTGCCACTGATTTAACAAAGATTTGCTTAGTGTAGATTCAAATGGATCAAAACCTAATCCACTTCTTTGAGCCATAGGTCTTTGGTAACTTTGAATTTCCTCTATTGCTCTAGAGGATTTGTTCAAAGCAGACATCTTTAATTTCAGGCTCTCTTCACTTGATTTAAGAATGTCATACTCATGTGAGAGGTTTTCAAATTTCGCTTGAAGAATTTTTAGTTCAAAATCTTTTCTCTTCTGAGAGAGCAATTGATCATTAATCTGTCCTTGTTGGTCAACTATCCTGAGATTTGCTTCCTCAAACTCTCTCAAGACTTGTTGATACAACTCAGTAGACTTGATATCAACTACTGTCTCAGCAGGTTTTGAAAGTTCAATTGAAAGCCTTTCATTTTCTCTCACACAGTTGTCATGAAATTCTTGTAATCTAGTGAAATCTTCCATCAACTTCCCAAAAGAGAGTTTCAAGTTTACTTCACTAGTATTTTGTGATAAAAATGATGGTGAGCTAGAAGTAGAGGATACCTCATCATCCTCAATGGCCATGTTGCACACATCATCATCATCATCACTGTTTGAGAACAGTCCATCAGAAGAGTTGAAGCTTTCAGCACTATCAGATTCTTCACCAGCCATCATGGCTTTTCTGTTGGTGAATTTTCTATCTCTTTTAGATTGCCTCTCTCTCCTTTCCTTAGAGCTGAGTTCAGGGCAGTCATACTAGAAGTGCCCTTTCTTCTTGCAGTTGTAGCACAGATCCTCATCATCATCTTTCTTTGAATCATCTCTTCTTCTAGATGAGGAGGGTTCAGCTCTGTTGGACTTTCTCCTTTAAGAGTACTTGTCCTCTGATCTTTTCTCTTCAGGCTTCTTGTCCTCAGCCTGTGCTTCAGGAGAGTTGTACCTTCTCCTGAATTTGTTGTCTTGGTATAATTTCTTGTATCTACCAAACCTTGAGTTGAGTTTGTCAAACCTCCTAGCCATGATGACTATCTCTTCCTTCATTTCAGCCTTAGAGACTGACTTTGATGGTCTTGGAGTGGACTGCATTTCTGGTTCAGCAGTTTTGGCTTTGAATGCCACTCCTTTGGTTGGTAAGGAAGGTTCCTCAGCTGGCTTCCTTCTGTTGAGATCAAACTCATAAGCTTTAAGTTCAAAGAAGATTTGTTGCATGGGCATGGTGGAGAGATCCTTGGTGTTCTGCATCATTACAGCATATACATCCCACTTTTGAGTGAGACTTCTTAAGATCTTCAATCCAACTTATCTCTTGGAGTACACCTTGCCCAAGGAATTGATTTCATTCATCAAATCTGTGAATCTACCAGCAAACTTGTCAATGGACTCATCTGGCTCCATTGAGAATTGTTCAAACTTCTGCACAGCCACTTGGAGCTTGTTCTCCTTTATCTTTTTAGTACCCTCACACATTTCTGCAAGAGTATCCCATATTTCCTTAGCAGTTGTGCAGTGGTAGACCCTTCCCATGATTGCATCTGGAATTGTTTGGTAGAGGGTATTCATAGCTAGATAATTCAAATTATCTTTCCTCTTTTTTTTCAGAGGTGAAGTCATCTTCATCGTTGGGAATCACATCCCTTGTGTCTGCTCTTTGTTCATAAGTCAACCTGGGGTTAAGCTGAGTGAACACACAGGGTCCTCTTGTAATCGCTCTCATTCTGATTTTCTAGAAATCATAATTATCAATTGAGAACATGGGTAACTTGTGATGTGATATATGGTTAACTGGATTGGTAGCCATATTGTCCAGCCCTTGAATAACAGGCGGAGGAACAACATTCATGTATTGTTTCTGATTTTGATCTTGGTTCAGGTTCTGGTTCTGATTCTGTTGCTGATTCCTGTTGTTGCCTTTTGCCATACACCTTCAATATAAGGGTTAGACAATAAATATGCACGATTTCAGAGAGATCAGTTCAGTGACCACCCCAAATATGTGATTTTGAAAATCAAGATGGATTTTCAGAAGCAGTGGTCTTTGAACCCCTGCTCTTATACCACTTGTTAGTCCTGAAAGGAGTATATAACAAGTGTATGGGGGGGGGAATACACTTGTATGCAATTTCTTTTCAAACTTGATCAAACCAGTCTTCAGCAAGGTTGTCCTGGACAACTCTACTGATATGATTAACTCTTCTAAGATAATCAAACTACTAAGTACTATTGAGTACTTAGTTGAATAACTATCTAAGTGAGTTATATGTGCGGAATTAGTGGTTGGCCCTTTAGTTTAAACTCCTTTTGTAGGATAGTTGGATGTGTTGAGGTTCAGTGGATTCTTGGTTGGTGCTTTCAAATGGTCTTCACACTTCTGTATTTATAGACAAATTTGAGGATTTTCCCGTTGGAGAGGCAGCCTCAAATGTCTATAAATGTCTTCCTTGAAATCTTCAAACTGGAAGACAGATTCTGATAGTGACATGTCCTTAATTTGGGAAATAAACGGCTGTAATCAATTTGTCTTCATTCTGCAGCACTTTTCCCAAAGTCTGACTTCAAGATTCACTTGGTAAATCATGGACATGGCTTCTGATGATTAGTCCTATGATAAGGACAACATTCCTTATCTCTTGGACAACTCTGCTTATCACTATCAGTAGACTTTGCTTATCAGCAAGGTTGGCATGCTCTCTTCAGATGACTTGGCTCTTTCTCTTTCTTTGAATGTCTCTATGCATCCTTAGATTGGATCTTGTTCATTCATGACATAGAGTAGTTGTCTTTGACCATATCAGCAAAGTTGGGATCATCTTGACATGGTTCTGGTACAAGTGTGCTGAGACAACTATCCTGGACAAACCTCTTGAGCAGAAGTACTTTAGTAGGTTGTGTCTAGATGATGCATTTGTCATGCTTGATCTTCACAAAGATTGTTCCACAATCCATTCACTCTTGATCAGCATACTTGTCTATTCAGCAGACTTGGGACACATTTCACTTGAGCATTGATGGGACTTGTTCTTGATAGACTTCAAAGCATATGTTCCCCCTCAACTAATGCATCTATTCATTTAAGAGCTGCCTAACACATCAGCTTCTCTACTTGTCTTAGTCTACATGTTCCAACAGTCTTGGACCATGTTCATTAAAATTGACTTATCTACTTGGCATGTCTCAGGGGGGTTTTGGTATCATAATCAAAACTCATTTTATTCCCAACATAGTTTTATGAAGCGAGTTCATAGTTACTAATGGTTTGTGTTGGTCCTGAAAGGAGTATATAACAAGTGTATGGGGGGGGGGGAATACACTTGTATGCAAATCTTTTTCAAACTTGAGTAAAACTGGCTTCAGCAAGGTTGTCCTGGACAACTCTCCTGATATGAATAACTCTTAGAAGATAATCAATCTACTAAGTACTATTGAGTACTTAGTTGAATAATATCTAAATGAGTTGTATGTGCGGAATAGTGGTTGGCCCTTTAGTTTAAACTCCTTTTAATTACTGAAATCTTGTTAACACTTAATCTGTTTTCAGGGGACTTGTCCCAATACAGTTTTGCATAGTCTTGAGTATATCACTTTGAAAGGTCAATTTGTGTGCTGTGTTTGAATGTGTTGGTTAAATGAAAGTACTTTGAAAGTAAATCAACACAAGAGTTATAGTGGTTCAGAGACTCAAGCTTCTACATCCACTTTCCCTGATTGAACACGATAATTCCTTATCTCTTGGAATTACTTGTTTTATAGTGCCAATGTGCACTTGATCAACCACACCACTCCTTGGTGCCTTGATCCCTATGATATCAGAGTCCTAGTACTCTCTTCTCAACTCAGAATTGAACTGTTCTTCTCTGAACAGTGAATTCCTTACATTTCTACTACAACAACCTTCTATCTCTCTTTTAGAAAGGTGTAAGGGTTGGTGTTTGGTTCCAACTAGTTTGAGATATCCTTTACAATGAGATCAGTGTAAAAGGATAGGATATCTCTCTAAGCTTTGTATGGATATACAATGAAGTTCAGCTTAAATTGAAGTGTTTCTGGAAATTAAGAATGTTCTATGAAAGTTTGAAGGCTTATGAGCTTATAGTTTCCTCTAGATTGCAGGATTGTTGGATGCCTTCAATGGTTTCCACACTTCATGTATTTATAGAACAATTTGAGGATATGTCCGTTGGAGAGACAGCCTTAAAATGCCTATATTTGTCTTCCTTGAACTCTGCAACTGGAAGACAGTTTCTTAAAAGTGACATGTCCTTAATTTGGGAAGTAAACGGTTGTAATCACTTTGTCTTGACTTTGAAGCACTCTTCCCAACGTCTAACTTGAAGATTCACTTGATCAAACATGGACATCACTTTTGATCATTGGTCCTATGATAAGGACAACTTCTCTTATCATCTGGACAATTCTGCTTATCAACATCAGCAGACTTTGCTTATCAGCAGTGTTGGCTAGGCTCTTTCAGATGACTTGACTCATTCTCTTTAGTAGCATGTCTCTTGATGGTTCTTGAACATTCATGCCTTCATATCAATAGTTTTGACCTTATCAGCATAGTTGGCCTTTCATTGAACTGTTCTGGTTCAAGTGTGCTGAAGACATCTCTGCTGGTTAACTCTTCTGAGCTTGACATATACATCAGTAGACTTGATCTTGATGATGTATTCCATTCAAATGATCTTCAGAGAGGTTGTCTTTCTACTGAGCTGACTTGATCAGCACAGTTGTCCATTTAGATACTTCAGTAGACTTAAGGTCAAATTGATTCTGAGCATTGAGGGGACTTAATTCTTGTAATCTTTTTGGCATATGTTCCCCCTTAACTTGTGCATCTAATATACTAAGAGTTGCCTAACACACCAGCTTCTCAACTAGCCTATACTACATGTTCCAACATTCCTGAAACATGTTCATATCATTTTGACTTATGTATTTGGCATGTCTTAAGGGGTTTTGGTATCTTAATCAAAATTCTCATTTTATTCCCAAAATTTCCCCCTTTTTGATGATGCCAAAACCTATACATTCTATGCAAAGGTGACTTGACTACACTTATTACATATAACTTCAGTAGATAAGACTTAGGTCAAATTTCCTGAAAGAAACATGTTAGTGTAATCACAGTTTAAGTGCATATAGGTTTAAGTCAGGCATGTTGAGACAATGAGATGTTATCTCTTGATTCACAGAATATTCAAATATCATTCATATAATCATCAAGCATTACAAGCATGATGATAGTCAAATAAATTTATCAGAGCAATTACAAAGAAAAATCACTTGATCAAAGCAACAAATTACATAAGGAAACATGTGATCAGAGCAAAGCATGGATCAGTAGACTTGAACAGATTTCAGCAGAGATAACCATTTCAGCAATATCAGCAGTCATGAGCAAATATTCATCCAATTCAGCACTTAAGGCAAGTAAGGGACAAGAGGACTTAGCAGGTTCAGAGACTATTTTCAGGAGGTGGCACCATCCCATATTGTGCCCAAACCCTCTTCTTCAATTCCATTGCCTCTCGATTGGTTCCCTTAGGCCCTAACTTCAGTTTTTCCATTTTCAGAATCTGGAAATACTCCTTGAATATGGCTGATTGATCAATGTATCCTTGCAGCTTGGGAGGCATGTAAATGATTGGACCATGGGCTCTGAATTCAATTCTTGCTATATCAGCAGCAGCAAGAAGTCTTTGATAGAGATCCATGTGGTTGTCAAACATGAACTGAGTAAAGATTGATTCTAGGTCTTTTCCCATCCATCTGCCTATAACATAGAAGTCATAGATAAATTCTCTCTTGACTTCTTCCCAATCACCATTGAGCTGAATGGGGACCCATTTATCCATGTGAGGATATTTGGTATCCATCTGGATCAGCAGCTAGGGCTTCAACTTGTTGTAAGTAGCCCTCTTCCTCCTAGGCTTCTGAAAGTTCTCTCTCCTTTTGTCTCTAGCCCTGTTTGCTTCCATTATCTACTCCATTTTCTCTTGAGCCTTCATCATTGATAGCTTCTGCTGAGTTTCAGCATCTTTTCCAAAACCCTCCACAAAAAGTGTTGGTCCCTGAACGAGTAGTGAATGGGATTAAAGTCTAGAGGGGAGGGGTGAATAGACTTTAAAACTTTTTTCAAGAGAGTTGGGGAACCTCTTCTGATTGCTATGTCAACTGGACTGCAAGTCTGCTGGTCCAGATGATTATAATGATCTGAATGAAGAGGTTATATGCGGAATTATGGTAGGCCTTGATTAGACTCGTTCTTATAGTTTCTTAAGAAAGTGTTAACTTGTTTTCTTTAATAAAAGTACTCAGCTGATGCTGGTTTGAAAGTTGTGGCCTTGTTTTGAAGAATATTGAAATCACAGTATGCACTATATAATAGTTAATGAAATGACAGAATGTAAAGTGCAGTAAGTAAATAACACCAGGTTTATAGTGGTTCGGATATACGATCCTACGTCCACTCTCACGTCCTTTAATTTACCACAAAATTACAAGGGTCTTGACCTTTATAGGTTGGATAGAAATCACTTAAGAGCTAAAAGTATTCTAATGCTTTCTGGGCTCTTGGAGAATTCTTGGAACAGTATGGCTTTTGCTTGATTGCTTGCTTAGCTTGTTGAATTCTCTGTGTGATCTCTTTCTTGTGATTTCTCATCCTCTTGTATTTATAATGGTGATTGCTTGCAACTAGCCGTTGGAGTTGACTAGTCGTTGGGACAATCTTTCCATATTGTGGCTTGATTCCTTGATTCCAGCTGCTTGATTGCTCCAATCCTGGGATCATGTCAATCTTCTAAATAAGGTAGGTCTTCATTTGAATTGCAAGATGACATTGGGAATCAGCCGAGTCTTGGAAGAGAACATAGTCTTCTGATCTGTACTGCTAGTCTTCTGACTACTCTTCTGGCCTTAGGTCTTCTGTCTTCTGTTATCAGTCGAGTAGCACTCGTCTGATCTGAGGATTATTTGTGCTGCTTTAGGCCATCTTCAATCTTTGACTCCATCAGTCAAGTAGGTATACAAGCACCTTACTTAACTGGCCTTCAAGGATCTTCTAGTCTTCATGTCTTCTACTCTTCTTATCTTGAGGAAGCGCATGTAAGTCGGGACTGTGCTAATCAGCTGATATCTATACAGTTGATTGCACAAGACTAGTCTAAGCTGTTCTATACAAGTCAGTTGATCCTATTACATTTATAAACTCTAAGTGTTTTGGCCATCAAAACTACTCTAACATCAAGTGGGGCTTAGGGTGAATTTACATCCCAACAATTTCCCCCTTTTTGATGAAGCCAAAACTATATTTGATAAATGCTCTTAGTAAATAAGATAAGAGTTTATAAACTTCATAAAAACTGAAGTATCTGATGAAGACAATGAGAGTTTGTCTTGAAAGCAAAGAGAACTAAACTTGATTATATATAGAGCTTTTACAGAATACAAGTAATAGTTTCTTTAAAGCTTTGAAAGTAGTCTTCATCAGGTCTTCTGATCTTCAGGTGCGGAAAGCAAGGTACAGACGAGTTCGAACTTCTTCCATGTGCTGCAGGTCTGTAACATTCTCCTCTTCATAGATCTTCTCTAGAATCCTTTTGACTTCAATCCAGTCTGTCCTTCCGGAGCTTAGAGTGGGAGGATCCCATTTAGGTTCTTCTGGAGTTAGGATTCTGCAGTTGTCAAGTTCTTTGGCTGTCTTGACTACTTCTTTCCAGAACTCTTGATCTTCAATGTTCATGAACTGATTAAACTGGAAGAATTCATCTTCATAGGTTGGGAGAGGGCCAAATTTTCTTACAATGTGGTGTTGAATTTGCCACTTCTTCTTCAGAGGGTACCACCTTGGTAGCTCATCTTGAAGGGCTAAATAATCCACATAGTTGCTATCAAACACCAGGACCTTATCTTTCTGTGCCAGAGCATTTTCTTTCAATGCTTTGTCCTTGAGAGCTTTCCTGAGTTTGGCTATCTTCCTGTCAAATTTGGCTTTGACTGCTTTCGCATCTTTTAGCTTCTTCTGCTTAAGCTCTTGAGCTTCAAGCTCTTTTGTTTTCTTCAGCTCTAAAGCCTCTTTCTCTTCTGCAGTAGGCTCTGCTGGAGCTGACTTCTTGCTTGACTTCTGAGCTTGCTCATCTGCCTGCTCATCTGCCTTCCTTTTCCTTGTCATCCTCTTTTCAGGGACTTGTTCTGTAGAGGCAGTGATCTGTAGACTCTTAGCAAGAGCTTGAGTGGAAGCTTGGGTGTTTTCTTGAGCAATTTCTTTGCCTTTGCCTTGCCTGCTCTTGATTTTGCTTGATAAACCACCCAAGGTTTCATTCAGCTCATCTTGAGATACTACCATCACAGCTTGCTGTGCAGTAGCCTTCTCTAGAGCCTTTATCAATACATCTTCCCCCTTTTTGGCTTCAGCAAGTGCAGCCGTAAAAGGCTTCATGGCATTCAGAATCTCCACCTTCAGAGTCTGTTGAAGAGCCATGGCATTGACTTTGCCAACATGGGTCAGATGAGTGATGCTGTGGTCTAGAATCTGAGCATGAGAGTTGGAGGAGGAGGCAGCTTCAAGTTTAGCTGTAAGTGCTTCCAATTTGGTTGCTGTCTCCTTCAGCTGAGTCTGCAGTTTCTCATTTTCTGCTGCATCTGACTTGAGAAGGGTTTGACCTTCATTTGCTCTTGCTTCAGCATCATCTAGCCTGTTTTTGTAGAAGCTCTCTAAGCGGTTGATCTCATTGGAATAAAGATCAGTAAACTTCTTGGTTCTGTCCGCTGATTTCTTCATTTCTAAGCTGAGATACTCCTCTAGCTGATTGTGAAGTGCTTCACCGAACTTGTCGGTCCCTCTTCTGATTGCTATGTCAAGGATTTGTTCGGTGAGACGAGTCTTCTGCTCACGAATGGCCTTTTCTACAAATCTGCCCAGCTGCACACCTAGTCCTTTGGCAAAGTGTGTGTCGATTGCTTCCTTGATCTGAGCACACACATCTGCTCGAATATCGACAGATGAAGTGGAGGGAGAGGCAATACTTTGAGCTTCCTTGGGAAGTGCAGGGATGGAAGGCTGAGTGTAGACAACTAGGGCCATTCCTTTTTCTTCAGCAGTGAGATGACCTTCTTGTAGAAAGTCCGATGTAACATCAATCAGACGAGAAAATAATCGTCCATTCCTTTGATGAGGTTGATAGATGAAGTGATCAAGCTCATGTTTAGGAAAGAAGTGAGATGGAACAGTCACCACTTCTTTTTCTTTTGCCTCATCTCCAGCTGATGCAGCTGTGTCGTCTGTAGTTGAGTCTGGTACACAGGGGTCTTCAGAGGGGACTCCTAGAATCCTTTGGCAGACCCTGGTCAGAGATTCTGTGGGCAACAGCTCAGTGAATGAACTGACTTGAGCAACTTCTTTTTGCTCTATTTCCCAGTCGAGGAAGTTAGCCTTTCCTCCCATTCCCTCCATGACTTCAATGAGGTCATCCACATCATCTCTCCGGAGCTCGATCCAAGTACAGACTCTCAGTACTTGTTCAAACTAAACTGATTCCTCATCAATACCAGGAATAGTAGACTTGAGCAGGTTTGCTATCTTCATCCTCATTATCTTCTCCCTTGTGCACATAGGATAGTGCACCATGCTGTACTGAGGTTGAGAGGGGCCCGCTTCATTCAGATCTGCTGGTGCCAAGTCTTCTGGAGCAGATGGGGTAGTGAGGATAGGGGATTGAGTGGTTGGAGTGGTTTCCTCTGCTGTGTGAGTATCAGCAGGGATTTGGGAAGTGATATCTTCTTGATCTTCAGTGGGCTGATCATCAGCAGGATTTTGAGTCTGCTGATCTGGTACTATTTCTGTTTGAAGATTAGTAGGTGGTTGGACATCTGTCATTTGAATATCAGCAGGGGTAGGCAAATGTGGCTCAGAGGTAGTTTGATGTTGGGCTTGTTCCTCTGCTGTGTGAGTATCAGCAGGGATTTGGATATCAGTGTTTGAGGGTTCAGATAGGTTTGAATCATCAGAAGGGTTGAATGATGCAATCGGGGCTATGATCATGGGAGTAGGGAGCCTCGATTTCCTTGACTTTTTGGTGAAAGAGGAGTTATTCTTCTTTCTCTTCTGACCCTTTGACAATTTAGAAGGAGTAAAAGCGAGAGAGGGATTAGAGGTACCTGCCTTCTTCAAGGGAGAGGCATTTGGAGTGGCATCTGAATCAGATGGGTAGACGAGTCCTGATCTGATTAGAAATCGTCTTTGTGCTAAAGTCTGATTGTCATCATCATCATCCTCAGCAGCCTTCTCCTGAGCCTCTTCTTTGGATGGCTCCTCGTCTTCTTCAGCAGAGTCATGAACAGACTCTTCTGCCTCCTTAACAACATCTTTGGAAGATGCTTCAGCCAACAGCTTCCTCTTTTCTTCTTTCAACCTTGCTGCCTCTGCAAGAGCTTCCTTTCTCAAGTAATACTTGGAGGAGTGGAAGGTCTTATGAGGTCCCATCTTGTACTTCTTTGGGAGAATATCTGGAAGGATGATGCTCAGCTTGTTGACAAAGCTGACTGTAGATGTGACCTTCCATTCTCTTGATTGAAGGTCCAAAGTAACCTTCTTGGCCTCAAGAGCAATTCTGTTCAAGAATAACCCTTGCCAATCTCCATCAATCTGATCCCAGATTGCAGCCATAACTCTAACTTTTAGAGTGGTAACAGCATCATGGCTAAAAGTGTTACCAAGCAACATCTTGCCTGCAATATCCATCAAGGTTTGGAATTTAGGTTCAAGTTGGGATTTCTTGAGCCCAGAGGTATCCTCAGCCTTGACCCGTCCATCAGTAAACATCTCCATATATTCCTTTTCTCTTCCCATGATGTAGGTAGAGATGTCTATCGCACCCCTTGATAATCCGAACAGTTCTTGAAGAATCTCTCTTGAGATCTCGACTCTGTGTCCACCCATGACACTTTCAACATGAGAATCCATCATCACTGCGTTTGCATAGAAGGTCAGCACATCTTGTTCATACACATTGGTTGGTGCTGCTTCCAGAAAGTCACGAAGGTTGAGATTGATGCAGCGAAGAAGGATCTCCTTGTTCCCAGATGTATGTTTGCCCTTGAAAAACAGAGCATTCTCAGTGAAAACTTTTCCTTCCTTAGACCACTTTTGAGCATCTAAGGTGTCGGTACTCTTGGTCTTCTCGTCGTAAATTTTGATGATTCCCATTCTGGATGTTGAGTATTGAGGGTAGGAATGCTTTGGAAAGAATATTTCAGGACGAGAGAGATTTGAGAGTAATTGAGTATTGTGAGCGAAAGGAGTTTGGAAGAGGTTTAAGGGTTGTATATATATATTCCAGCAAGAACTTGATCTAACGGTCAGATTAGATTTGAATGTGGAGTAGTGCCCAAGATTTTCCTTCTTTGATTTCGGGCCATTCCTTGAATTTTGCCGGCTGAATTTGCCATTTGGCAACTATTGATTTACTGGCAATATGGTAATCAAGTATTAATGACATCATACCAAAAATAGCCGTTGTGACTAATTTTGTGGCAAGTATTGATCATCAAGGCCGTTTTCTATAAGTGAATTGCATTCCTTATATAGGCCAATTTCTTTAATTACATTCATGAATGAATCTAGAATGAATTACATGATCAAAGATAGTCATTATGCTTTAAAATAAGGTCTTCTTATCAGCAGAGTGAAGTCTTCTGATTTCATCGAAATGTCTGCTGATTTTTCTTGAAAGTCTTCTAGTCAGCTGAGTTGGTCTTCTGATCAGCTGAGTAGAGGAAAAGGGTTTGCTGTGATTATCCAACCTAGATGGATCCTTCCAGCTTTATTGTGAGTGATGATCCAACCTGGTTTGATGGATCTTTCAGCTCCTTCTTTAAATCAAGTGGGACTAGCCTAGATGAAATTCCACTGACTTAACTGCTTCTCACCATCGGATGTTCCTCATCATCAGATGGGATGTAGCATCTAATGTGTCCTTGTTGAATTTCATCGCTTCTCTTGAAAGAGAAGAGGAGTTGGAAGAGGCTTCAATGGAGTGTGAAGAGAGGGCCATGGACTTGGTATCCTTGACATGTTTTGACAAAGTGGTTTTTGATAGCAAGCTCTCCATGTAGAACTTCCCCCTGGAGAAGAAGCACTGCTTGCTGGCTACTTTGTCCTCTGCATCTCTTCTTCCTTTAGTTTTCAACAAGAACGTCTCTTCTTTCTTTAGTTTTCATAGGCATACTTATGTTGGATAACCCAAGTATGCTGATTTGCATCATCTTCTACTTCTAGACAAATCTTCATCTCCTTCACCCAAGATCTTGGTTGAGGGATGATCTTCATTCCATCTCTTCTCTCGATTATCTCCATACCTGAAACAATAATAATAGTTAGTGGTTTGTGTTCTTAGGTGTTCTCATAACTTCATCCTTTTATAGAGGTAGAAATGAGGTAATGGAGCATAAGATGACAAATACTATAGAGTTGATAGGTCTGAATTTCTGAAAAGCAATTTCTTAAGATCAACAATGAGATTCTTGATCTAAGGGTTTACATTTAAAGAGATTCAGACTCTATCTTATGGAATGCAGAATTTATAGATTCTTGAACAAGAATTATTTGGAATCCGTACAGTGCATGTATACTGTTGAGTCGGTGAGGATGGTGTATTAATCCAACCAAGTATGACTCACTAATATACTGTATTCTTGTATAGTGATAAAGTATTTTATGAAGAATAGTTTATTACTATACATAGATATACATTGCTTGAGTATAGATTACCAATTAACTCTATTCAAGTCTTCTGAATGTATGTATTTAATGCAATGCAGATTATAGAGTATTTCATCAAGGATTCTTAAGGTATCTTTGATTCCCCCTTGATTAGATGACTCTATGTTTTCCCTCAGCTTTATTTGTCTTCATCGGGAAAAACTTACCTGAAGATGAGGGTGTCTATTCACCTCATCTGATCCTCCTAGTCTGCTGCAATTGAATCAGCTGATGTCTCCAGCTGATCTTGAGTTCTTCATGTGCTTGGATCCAAGAGTCCTAAGCTATAGCATAGGGTCTTGAATCTTTCTTCAGCTAGGGGCTTAGTCAAGATGTCTGCTCTTTGGATATCTGTGTGAATTTTCTCCATCTTGATGTCCTTCTTTTCAAGGTGGTCTCTTATAAAATGGTGTCGAATGTCGACATGCTTGCACCTTGTGTGTAGGACTGGATTTTGAGTGATGGCAATGGCACTGCTGCTATCACAGTAGATAGGAACTTCTCTTGCTTCTACATTGTAATCCTTGAGTTGTTGTACTAACCAGAGCAGCTGACTACAACAACTTCCAGCTGCCATATATTCTGCTTCAGTGGTGGAAGTTGCAACTGAGGTTTGCTTCTTTGAGAACCATGATATCAACTTGTTGCCTAGGAATTGACAGGTTCCAGATGTGGATTTCCTATCAATTCTACATCCTCCATAGTCTGAGTCAGAATAACCACTCAACTCTAGATTGTCATCAGCAGGGTACCATAGTCCTAGATTGACTGTTCCTTTTAGGTACTTGAGGATTTTCCTTGCTGCTTCTAGATGACTCTGCTTGGGGTTTGCTTGAAACCTAGCACATACTCCTACAGCAAATGTTATGTCTGGTCTGCTAGCTGTAAGATATAGTAGAGATCCAATAAGTGCTCTATATTCTGCTTGATCAACTGCCTTTCCATACTCATCTGGTTCCATCTTGAAAGATGTCATCATCTGGAATCCTTGCAGATCCCTTGGTGTACTTGGACTGATTGATGAAGATCCCTTCTGGACTCTGTTTGACTTGGAGTCCTAAGAAATAATTCATCTCACCCATCATACTCATTTCGAATTTTCCTTGCATAAGTTCAGAGAACTTCTTGCACATTTCTTGATTGGGTGATCCAAATATAATGTCATCTACATATATTTGCACCATTAGAATGTCTTCTCCTTCTTGTATTCTGAAAAGTGTTCTGTCAACTTTGCCTTTCGTGTAACCATTGTCAAGTAGGAATTGTGACAATGTGTCATACCAGGCTCTGGGAGCTTGCTTCAGACCATAGAGAGCCTTCTTCAGACGATATACTTGATCTCCTTTTTCAAATCCTGGAGGCTGCTCTACATACACTTCCTCTACCAGAATACCATTCAGAAAAGCACTCTTGACGTCCATTTGATATACCTTGAAGCCCATATATGATGCATAAGCTAGAAATAGTCGAATGGCTTCTAATCTGGCTACTGGAGCAAAGGTTTCATCATAGTCAATTCCTTCAGATTGTGAGTATCCTTTTGCAACTAGCCTTGCTTTATTTCTAGTTATCACATCATTTTCATCCTTTTTATTCTTGAATATCCACTTTGTTCCTACTACATTGTGGTTTTCAGGACGATCTACCAATTCCCATACTTCATTTCTTTCGAATTGGTTTAATTCTTCTTGCATAGCAATGATCCAATTGCTATCTGTCATTGCTTCTTCTATGTCAGCTGGTTCAATGTTGGACAAGAAAGCACACCAGCAGAACATAGATGTTTGGGGGTTCTGATTCAGTTGACTTCTGGTCTTGACACCTGAGTCTGCTCCTCCTAAGATGAGGTTTGATGGATGGTTGATTCTCCATGTCTGTCTCACAGGAGTATCTGCATTAGATGAGCTTGGATTCTCATCTGTTCTAGTGCCATCAGGAGGGTTGACTTGATTAGGTCGATCATCATCTGTATCTTGTGTGTCAAAGAGATCATTCCCCCTTGAATTTGGGATTGTTGCATCTTGATTTTGGATAACTTGCTCAGCTTGAGTTTGAGATCTAGTGACTGGTCTGTGTGGTTTATCCTCCTCTGGTTCTTTAGAAAATGGTTCATTGACTTCAATAAACTCATCAGACCTGGTCTTGATCACTAGTTTCTTCATCTGTTCTACAGTTGAGGCTGTTTCTACTGCACTCTTTTCACAAGATTCATCAAAAACAACATGAGGTGTTTCTTCCACAAGAAGGGTTCGTTTGTTGAATACTCTAAATGTTTTGCTAGTTGAGGAGTATCCCAAGAATATCCCCTCATCTGCTTTGGCATCAAAAGCATTCAACTTACTTTTCCCATTGTTGTGAATGAAACACTTACAACCAAATATATGAAAGTAAGATACTCTAGGTTTTCTTCCTTTCCACAGTTCATATGGGGTTTTCTCATGGATTTTGTGAATACCTGACTTATTTTGAGTGTGACAAGCTGTGTTGATAGCTTCTGCCCAGAGCTTCTTAGGAGTGGAGAATTCAGCAAGGAGTGTTCTTGCAGCTTCTTTGAGCGTTCTGACTCTTCTTTCAGCTACACCATTTTGTTGTGGTGTTCTTACTGCACTTGTCTC
This sequence comes from Galeopsis tetrahit, assembly GCA_963675135.1. NCBI lineage: Eukaryota > Viridiplantae > Streptophyta > Magnoliopsida > Lamiales > Lamiaceae > Galeopsis > Galeopsis tetrahit. Next base: position 42,556,144 of record OY776122.1, read on the forward strand.
ATGCTGAATACCATTAGAAGTACAATAGGCAATAATATAAGAGTTAATAAATTCAGTGCCTTTGTCACTTCTAATTTTCACAATAGGTTCTCCTTTCTCTACTTGGATCCTCTTTAATAGTTCAGGAAGCTTCTGCTGAGTTTCACTCTTCTTGTATAAGAAGACAACCCAAGTAAACTTGGAGTAGTCATCTACAACAATGAGAGTAACCAATAAAAAGGTATGGAATATAAAAGAAAGAGGAAACCTAAAACCATAAGCTCACAAGTTGAGCCAGAGGTCGGAGTGCCGTTAAAACCTTGCCTGGGAAAACCCTACTTAGGGACAAAACCCGAGGTCAAGGGAAAAGGTACACCCCTCTAAATGACAAAGTCTAAAGTATAATACTGAAAGTATGACAAAATAAGTGTTCCTTGAAACACCCTCAATCCGTGTCGTCAAGCATATCTGACCAACGATCGTGAAGGGACACCTGCGCTGACTCTGAAATGCTGGAGTCCACTGAACCATCCGGCGGCTGCTGAGGCGGACCCTTCCCCGACCAACGCCTGGTGTGTTGGCTAACACCTGCTAGCTCTGTTAGACTAGAGTTGTCCACCATAAATGATGCGTTGGCTGTATACCTAAGAGAGTCATAAAGCTCATCTAGGTGAGCAACCTTAGAATTTGTGATGTCCTGAGTGGCTCGTTCCCGGAGTTGTGTGAGAGGGTCACTAGTCTTAGTAGTACGCTTCGGCTGGAAAAGCACCCTAGTGGTGGTGGAACCCTTCACTCTATTGGTGGCCTTCCGAGCTGCCGCGACCAAAGATGGAGCCTTCTCTGTGAGAGGCTGATATGTGGAGGTCGATGCCCTAGTAGGGTTCGGGTGACCCCCTTCCTTCAGTAAAGCATCCTCCAACACCGCCGCGTCTAAGTTCTCCTCTGAGAGCGGCCCAAAAGCGTTGTCCAACGGAACTGAGTAGGTGTTCCCCGTAGCCGGATCGTGTTGATCCTCTGTTGCATGGTCCTCCTCTCCCAAGTGGGCCTCCCCTTCCAAGTAGGCCTCTAGAGGCGGGGTAGTGGTAACTAGAGCTGAAGTGGGGTCGGTAGTGCCTGTAGGGGAAAGAGGGCCGTGGCGGCGGCAAGATCGAGTACGACGACGACCTCTCATCCTCTGGTCCCGACGACCTTGGGATCGAGTACGACGACGACTTCTCCTCCTTCGCTGGCCCTGACGATCTTGATCCTTCTGGTCCTGGTGACCCTGACCCTCACGGTCCTGACGACCCTGTCCCTCTCGCATCGATTTCCTACAAACAGCTAAAGAGTGTCCAATGATGTGGCAATGTGTGCAAAACTCTGGAAGCTTCTCGTAGAAGACCGCAACAAACGAGCTATGACCTGCACGCTGGTACATAATACGGTCGTGAATGGCCTTGTGCATGTCAATCTCAATAAGTAGGCGGGCATAATGCCCCATGTCACGCTTCAGAGTTCTGTCATCGATCTTGATCAAGGTACCCAAAGATGAAGCCAATGCCTCCAAAGCAATCGGATCCCAGTATTCCATAGGAAGGTCAGCAAGCTTAACCCAATCTTGAGCCATGTTGGAACGTATGTTGTTCGGGTTGAAGTCTGGTACCCATCTCTGAAGGTGAATAACCCCTGGGTTCAGCTGCCACGAGCGTCGTATGAAAATACGGTCCCTATCCATTTCAGAGTTAATACTGATGTTAAAGTAGCCTTTACTCCATGAAACCACATTGAGGCCCGAAGACAGACCCCATAAACTGCTCAATGTGGATTGAAGACGCACGTGATCAAACGGTCTGTCCCCCGACTGAATAGTAACCTGACCAATAAGAGAGTGAACACAAGCAGCCACCCCCCTCTGATAAACATCCTCATCAATATTAACCACATAGAAATCCCCATTGTGAACCGGCTTCATCGATTCAGGGATGCCGGATCTAGCAGTCGGAGCCGTAGTGGAGCCTGCAACCGAGGCAAAAGTAGGCCTAGCTTGCTGGAATGGAACCTGTGGGGTTGGGAGAGCAGCAGTAATATGTTCCGGTAGTGTAGGAAAATCAGAATCAGGATATAGAGACGTACCCTGTGGCCTGGGTAGACAGGGATTGCCTAAGCCGGTTGTAGACGTGTCAAGCTGTCGATTGGCGGCAAAAATAGGGGGAGCCTCGTGTGATAGTGGTGCTCGAGATAAAGCCGGGGCTGCTTGAGTTGTGGGCGGGTGTATCGATGTAAATTGTGGGTGCGCTTCTGGGTGCATGGAGTAATGCAGTGGGTGCGCATCTGGGTGTTTTGAGTGAAATTGGGGGTGTGTAGAATCTGGGGAGTGTAGTAATTGAGTCTGTGGGTGCACATCCGGGAAGGGAAACCCTAGCCCATTGCAGGGCCCATTAGGGCTAGGTATGTGAAGCGCCACTGAAGCCGCAGGCCCCGTCGAGGCACAATCGCCGGCAAGGTTGACGGAGCGTCCAACGGAGCCGCCGGTCGCCGGGATGTTCTGGAAGTCGCCGGAGGGGCTGGCATCTCGATGGGGAGGTGTGTTGATGTCGTTTCCGGCTGGAACAAGGGCCGCCGGAGCCATGCCCGCATACTCCTTGGCCGGCGGTTGGAGGAGACGACGCAACGAGGCCTCGATTTGGGCCTTAGTAGCGGAAACAGCCATGTTTCCGGCCGACGTAGCAGCCGGCGAAGTGATGGGCGTCGGCGACGCGAAGACTTGTCGGAGAGCAGCATCGATCTGCGAGAATACCAACGCCGAGATCGACTCAAGGAGCAGCGGCACGGCGGCGTTCATGGCAGATTGTGAAGCTCTTTCCCGATAGGTGGCCTGGCCTGCTTCGGAAATCGGCGTTGACGCCGGATGCAAGCTGGTGGAAGCGGGAGGTTGTTCCTGGGTTGTGTAGTGAGACGCCATTGACGGCGAGAAGGGGTCTCCTTGAGGATGGAGGATGGCCGGAACTCCGGCGCCGGCAACGAGAGGCCGGCCAGTCATGGAGGCAGTGAGACTAACCCGCGGCCGCGGCCATGCTCCGGCAGAAAAACGCGTAGGTTTGAAGAAGATTGTGTATGTTTTCGCACACTTTACTGTGTGTGAGAGAAATACTTCCTTCCTGTAAGTGTAGTTAGAGTGACCGGTCCAAATAGATCCATGTGAAGCAATTCAAGAGCTCTGCTGGTTGATGCTGTCTTCTTGGTCTTGAAAGAGACCTTTGTTTGCTTTCCTTGTTGACATGCATCACAGACCTGATCTTTACAGTAGAGTTCATTAGGCAGACCATCAACTAAGGATTCCCTTGCTAGCTTGTTCATAGTCTTAAAGTTCAGATGACTAAGACGTTTGTGCCATAGCCAGCTGATATCCTTAGGGCTTTTCACAAGCAGATATGTATCCTTAGGACAGCTGTTCCAATTTGCAAGATACCTACTTCCTTTTCTAGTTCCTGTTAGAAGGTTTTGTTTTGTTCTTTTATCACTTATGAGACACTCATTTTTAGAGAATTTTACTGAGTAACCGGTGTCACAAAAATGAGAAACAGATAATAAGTTAAACTTTAAACCTTCTACATATGATACATCATGTACCTCAATGTCACCATTTTGAAGGGTGCCATATCCTTTTGTGTTACCGTGCGCGTTATCACCCCATGTCTATCAATCCTAAACTTATGCATAGCTCCCCAAATCTAGTTTCAGCCAAAGGTTTTGTGAAAATGTCAACTCTCTGAATATCAGTATGGATCTTTTCCATCCTAATGTTTTTCTTTTCAACATGATCCTGCTGGAACACGCCGGCGAAGGCGGTCCGTCACCAGGTTCGTTGTTGGGTACCAAACGTATAAAACGAATTTAAACATAAACAGCATGCATCTAAAGCATAGTTTAGAACTGTTACCTTTGAAGATCGAGGCGTTGATTCCAATCTACGGATCTTCTAGTCTGTCTCCCAACCTTGTTCGAACACCTGGTGGATGGCGCGCTATCAAACGTGGAGAAGGCTGCCTTTAGTTCGTCTCCTTGAAACCCTAGCCGTTTTCTCAATATCGTGTGTACTAGGGTTTCAAAACTATTTTGAGGCTCCTATTTATAATCTCCATAAGTTCATGGGCCAGACTAGGGATCCATTAGAAGGCATAGGGTTTGGGCTTCTTACAGGCCCAAATACTCTTATGTTCAGCCCAGAACATATAATTTGGCCCGAGAACATTAATTCATTCCACTAGAGAATTAATGTTGCACTCCCGTCCTATCCCGAACAGAATCAGGGCTTCTATTAGACTTTATAATTCTCCGTGTTTAAGATATCGCACGTCCATTAATTATTAAAGCTTCTGACTTCTTTAAATAATTAATTTATATAATTCCTTGAGTAGTACCACTCAACCTTGTTGTCGTACGGATTAAATCCACTTGCAGGGTTTAATACGACAATCCTTTATGAGTTTCCTCAAGGGGACATCATCAGCCTGGATGTACAGGACACGGTGCCCTAATGCCAATAAGTAGACATCATGCGAGCGATGCCACTACCCAAAATACGGAGCGTGAAGAATCTACCAAGATTCTCACCTATGGTACATCAAAGTAGTGAACAAGCACCCCACACGTCTAAATATCACACTTAGGGTTAAGAATCATAAAAGTCACCAAGACCTCTAGTTCTTCATAACAGTCAGAACAGAAGAACATGTCTTATCTGTGATCCATTCAATACGCCTCTGCGCACTAGTATAAACTAATGGCCAAGACAAACCACTAACAAGTTTATACTACAACTTAAACCAATAGTTTTGTCCATAACTATCTCAGTTGTGAATACTGTTTATATCTTACAAGGGACTGACAATGTGATCTTCTGTGTGACTACAAACCCACCACATCGTCTACAATGCAAGATAAGTAGACATACAAGTAATCACAAAGAATGCAATAATGTGAAAAACCATTTATTTCAGATAAAAGGAAATCGAATATACGTCACAAAAGCCCACTAAAAGTTTGCTTTACAGTATACACCAACAATCTCCCACTTATACTAAAGCTTAACTTTTAGTATACACATAAAGACATCAACATTTCTCCCACTTATACTCAAAGTCTAGCTTGTAATACATCGTAAACCAAGCCCCTCTACATGTTTCTCAAAGACTTTTATTTCCAGCGTCTTTGTGAAAGGATCAGCCAAGTTATCCAACGACGCAATCTTAGCTACAACCACGTCTCCTCGATTTACGATATCTCGTATAATGTGGTACTTTCGCTCTATGTGTTTACTTGCTCTATGGGCTCTAGGTTCTTTCGAGTTTGCCACTGCACCTGCGTTATCACAATAAACAGTGATACACATCGGCATACTCTGAGATACCCCTAATTTCAGAAAGAAATTACGCAGCCAGACAGCCTCCTTTGCGGCCTCTGAGGCAGCTACGTACTCGGCTTCCATAGTGGAGTCCGCGATGCATTTCTGCTTCACACTTCTCCAAGATATGGCTGCGCCTCCCAGCATAAACACATAACCCGAGGTTGACTTCCGTTCATCTCGATCAGCTTGGAAATCTGAATCGGTATAACCCAAAGGAATCAAACTATTTGACTGGTATACTAGCATATAATCTCGAGTCTTTTTCAAGTACTTGAGAATATGCTTAACAGCAGTCCAGTGTCCTTGACCAGGGTTAGACTGATATCTTGCTACCATGCCGACTGCATAGCAAATATCAGGCCTCGTACACAGCATCGCATACATAAGGCTTTCTACAGCCGAAGCATAAGGAACCTTAGCCATCTCCTCTATCTCCTTCTGTGTCTTAGGACACATATCTTTAAATAGAGGGACTCCATGTCTGAAAGGTAGTACACCCTTCTTGGAATTCTGCATGCCAAAACGAGCAATCACGGTATCAATGTAAGACGCTTGAGATAAACACAACATTCTCTTTTTTCGATCACGAGTGACCTTAATACCAAGAATGTACGATGCTTCTCCCATATCCTTCATTTGAAACTGTTCTGAAAGCCACACCTTTACGTCTGATAATACTTTCACATTGTTGCCAATAAGAAGAATATCATCTACGTATAGTACTAAGAATACCACTACGTCTCTGTCACTCTTCTTGTACACACAACTTTCATTTTGACATTGTTCAAATCCAAAAGATTTGATCACCTCATCAAAACGAATGTTCCAAGACCTGGAAGCTTGTTTTAGCCCATAAAGAGACTTTTTCAGTTTCCAGACTAGATGCTCTTGGCCTTTCTTCACATAACCCTCGGGTTGCTGCATATAGATGTCCTTATCCAAATTTCCATTAAGGAAAGCTGTCTTAACATCCATTTGCCAAATCTCATAGTTCATGTGATTAGCTATGGATAAGAGAATCCGGATCGATTTTAGCATGGCTACTAGTGAGAAGGTCTCGTCATAGTCGATTCCTTCTTTCTGGGTAAAACCCTTTGCCACCAACCGTGCCTTAAAAGCAGTAATCTGCCCATCAGACCCTCTCTTACATCTGTAGACCCACTTACACCCAACGGCTTTCTTGTCGTGGGGAAGTTCACTTAGGTCATACACTTCCATAGAATCCATAGATTCAATTTCTGAATCCATGGACTTGTGCCAAGGCTCTGCATCTTTGTCTTTGATTGCCTCTTTGTATGTCCAGGGGTCGTTATCATCATGTTCATCGCTTGGAATCAAGTCAATAGACTCTCCCACAAACATGAAATGATCAGGTTGGCGAACAACCCTCCCACTACGACGAGGCAATGTATACAAAGGTTCATCAGAGTCGCCACGTTGTGCAGTCTCTTGTGGTATTTCCTCTTGCACACTCGGTGTGCCATTGTCTCCTCTCAACTCATTTAGAATGATCTTAATATTGGACTTATGCTCATTCATATAGTCTTCTTCTAAAAATCGGGCATTGGTACTCACTACCACCCTCTGATCATTAGGACTATAAAAATAACCACCTCTCGTTCCCTTAGGGTATCCTACAAACAACCGTACTTCAGTTCTAGGTGCCAACTTATCAGCTTCCTTGTTCAGCACATGTGCTGGACAACCCCAAATCCGAATGTGGTTTAGACTAGGCTTTCGCCCAGACCACAATTCCATCGGGGTTTTTGGAACCACTTTAGAAGGTACATAATTTAGAAGGTACGCTGCTGTTTCCAAGGCATAACCCCAAAAAGAGGTAGGTAATGAAGCATAACTCATCATCGATCTCACCATATCTAATAGAGTCCTATTCCTTCTCTCAGCCATGCCATTCTGTTGCGGAGTACCAGGCGCGGAGAGCTGGGATCTAATCCCGTTCTCTAATAAGTATTGCCTAAATTCATTGCTAAGGTACTCGCCACCACGATCAGAACGCAGTGACTTGATACTCTTACCATGACGGATCTCCACTTATGCCTTAAATTCTTTGAACTTGCCAAAGCATTCAGACTTGTGGCGCATCAGGTAGATGTATCCATATCTTGAGTAATCGTCAATGAAAGTGACGAAGTACTCAAAGCCTCCTCTAGCTTGAACAGTCATAGGCCCACACAAATCAGAGTGAATCAATTCCAACACATCATTAGCCCTATTACCCTTGGCCTTAAAAGGCCTCGAGGTCACCTTGCCTTCCAAACAGGATTCGCAGACTGAGAATGGTTCCACTTGGAGAGACTCCAAAAACCCACTACTTACTAGTCTTTGAATCCTTCTTAGGTTGACATGACCCAATCTTAGATGCCAAAGGTATGTTTGATTCAACTTAGAAGGTTCCTTTCTCTTATTTAATGATGATGATGAATGAGCTTCAGTCACAGTATGATATGCACACGTAATAATATAAAGATTGTTTTCTAATGTGCCAGAACAGATTAAAGAGTCATTTCTCATAATAACAACATTGTCATTAAAAACAACTGAGCATCCATCCAAAAATAACTTCGAAACAGAAATTAAATTTCTCCGAAAATTCGGCACGTATAAAACGTTCTTTAATACTAAAACAGAATTAGAAAAACATAAGTGCACGTCTCCCACTGCAACCACTGATACTATCGCAGCATTGCCCAAACTAATAGTAATCTCGCCCTCACTCAGTTCCCTTGTCTGCAGAAACCCCTGCAAGGTGTAACAAACATGGTCAGTGGCTCCTGTATCTACTACCCAAGAAAAGGCAGAACAAGCCGCAAAACATGTTTCAACAACTAAAGCGAGAGACGTACCAGAGTTGTCCTTTTTTAGGAGAGGACAATCAGACTTCCAATGTCCCGTCTTGTTGCACTTGAAACATTTGCCCTTAGGCTTTTTCACGCCACCAGAAGGTGCTAGTTTCTTGCTCCCACTGCTTTCACCACCACCCTTTTTCTGTAAAGGCTTTTTCTTCTTCTTGCCATTAGACGAAGAAGGTCCAGCCTGAACAGTAACATTGGCTTGTGGTCGTTTACCCATGAGACCCTCCACCGCGACCAATTCCGTAAGAAGCTCGGTTAAAGTATAATCCTTCTTACTCATGATCGCGTTTACACGGAAGTTCTCAAAAGACTTTGGGAGCGAGTGTAGGATCATATCGATCTTGGTGTCATTATCGATTAACCCTCCGAGGACCTCAATCTCATTCAGATATTCCATCATCTTGAGACCGTGGTCCCTCACGGACGCTCTCTCTGGCATAGAGGTTGACATGATCTTCCTCATAGCCTCAAAGCGGGCAGCCCTATCTTTCTCACCAAAAAGCTCTTTGAGGCTCAACATCATAGTTGCGGCAGTAGGCATAGTTTGATGCTGCTGTTGTAAAACATTTGACATCGAGGCCAAAATGTAACAACGAGCCATCTCATCAGCCTTGTGCCACTTCTTATGAGCCTCCCTTTGCTCTTCAGTAGATTCGGCTCCCAAAGGGGCAGGAGCAGGTGTATCGAGCACAAACTTGTACTCATCAGCAACTAGGACAATGTCCAAATTTCTTTTCCAATCCAAGTAATTTTGACCAATTAGCTTATTTTGATTTAAGATAACCATAAGTGGGTTGAATGTCACCATAACGTATCTGAAATAAATAAAATGCAAGCAATGAATCACATAAGTTTGAAGCATAAAACATTGGAAACCTTCAAAACCAATATTCAACACAACCTCCAATAGCCCAACAAACACATATGCAAGCCACGTTAGGGTGGTCGTTTACACATGTATTCATCGACCAGACATTCAGTCTTTAATTTCAATATCACGTCAACTTATCCTTATGACGAATGAAATTAACAGTCGAACTTTAACTGGCCATGTGAACTAGAACAGTGACCCCGTTGGGGGGTTATATTCAAATTCACATCTAAGTGATGACCACAATTTAACAATAGTTATCTTGAATTATTCTTTACTGATGAACTCATGGATGACACATCCGTTAGGGAAGATCACACACTTCATCTAAAGATTAAAACAGTTTTATTAGAAGTCTTAACTAGTAAGCTCGTGAATGTTGCACCCGTTAGGGGAAGACTCCCAAGGTCACACGAGCAACATACACCTTACTTAAAGACCAATTGTGGAGGCCTATAAATTAATTAAAATTCAATTATCTCACTTAGTCATTTTAACATGAAGATTATTCATTGGCATAGCAAATTAACAAAAAGTAACACATGCATGCCATAACAATACAAGATGCGATAAACATAGGCAAAAAATAAATAAATGTACATCTATCGCAACCCCTTGAAAACCTATCAAAAACAGCCTATTATAAGCTATTACAATGATAAAAACAGTGGCGCGGACGGATGCCTCGCATCGGTCTCTCACGCAATGCAAAAACCTCGAATTCTCGTCCACCGACAAAAACTGGCCGAAAACTTCATCAAGGCTTTTGAATTAGGCCTCGCATCGTCTTGTGGGCTGAAAACGGACACCCGAGTCAAAAGTTATGGCCAAAACAGTTTTCACCGTCCAAGCCATAACCCGAAAAACTCAGATTACTGTTTTCAGATCTTCCATCGACACCGCCCGTTCTCACGATCAAAAATTACAATATAAACGAGCAAAACCCTACTACAGTAATCTATGAAATAGTCCTATACTACCCACACTTATTATCTGGTGGGAAAAACGATTACATAACACTAGGGTTGCGATAGAAGAAAAAAAACATATCCAACAGAAACGCATACATACATGAAACAAAATATATTGAATCATACAATCATACGTTTCAGGCAGAGCCAACAATCCACGAATCCAGGCTCTGATACCAATTGCTGGAACACGCCGGCGAAGGCGGTCCGTCACCAGGTTCGTTGTTGGGTACCAAACGTATAAAACGAATTTAAACATAAACAGCATGCATCTAAAGCATAGTTTAGAACTGTTACCTTTGAAGATCGAGGCGTTGATTCCAATCTACGGATCTTCTAGTCTGTCTCCCAACCTTGTTCGAACACCGGGTGGACGGCGCGCTATCAAACGTGGAGAAGGCTGCCTTTAGTTCGTCTCCTTGAAACCCTAGCCGTTTTCTCAATATCGTGTGTACTAGGGTTTCAAAACTATTTTGAGGCTCCTATTTATAATCTCCATAAGTTCATGGGCCAGACTAGGGATCCATTAGAAGGCATAGGGTTTGGGCTTCTTACAGGCCCAAATACTCTTATGTTCAGCCCAGAACATATAATTTGGCCCGAGAACATTAATTCATTCCACTAGAGAATTAATGTTGCACTCCCGTCCTATCCCGAACAGAATCAGGGCTTCTATTAGACTTTATAATTCCCCGTGTTTAAGATATCGCACGTCCATTAATTATTAAAGCTTCTGACTTCTTTAAATAATTAATTTCTATAATTCCTTGAGTAGTACCACTCAACCTTGTTGTCGTACGGATTAAATCCACCTGCAGGGTTTAATACGACAATCCTTTATGAGTTTCCTCAAGGGGACATCATCAGCCTTGATGTACAGGACACGGTGCCCTAATGCCAATAAGTAGACATCATGCGAGCGATGCCACTACCCAAAATACGGAGCGTGAAGAATCTACCAAGATTCTCACCTATGGTACATCAAAGTAGTGAACAAGCACCCCACACGTCTAAATATCACACTTAGGGTTAAGAATCATAAAAATCACCAAGACCTCTAGTTCTTCATAACAGTCAGAACAGAAGAACATGTCTTATCTGTGATCCATTCAATACGCCTCTGCGCACTAGTATAAACTAATGGCCAAGACAAACCACTAACAAGTTTATACTACAACTTAAACCAATAGTTTTGTCCATAACTATCTCAGTTGTGAATACTGTTTATATCTTACAAGGGACTGACAATGTGATCTTCTGTGTGACTACAAACCCACCACATCGTCTACAATGCAAGATAAGCAGACATACAAGTAATCACAAAGAATGCAATAATGTGAAAAACCATTTATTTCAGATAAAAGGAAATCGAATATACGTCACAAAAGCCCACTAAAAGTTTGCTTTACAGTATACACCAACAGATCCGTAATAAAATGATGCCTAACATCTACATGCTTGCATCTAGTATGTAAAACGGGATTTTGAGTGATGGCAATTGCACTATTGCTGTCACAGAATATAGGTACATTAGATTCCACAATATTGTAGTCTCTGAGTTGTTGCATAAGCCAAAGAAGCTGACTACAACAACTTCCTGCAGCCATATATTCTGCTTCAGTGGTAGATGTTGCCACACTTGTTTGTTTCTTTGAAAACCATGATATGAGCTTAGAACCTAAAAATTGGCATGAACCAAAAGTTGATTTTCTATCTATCCTGCAACCACCAAAGTCAGAATCTGAATAACCACTTAGGGATAGATCATCATCTGCAGAATACCACAAACCTCGATTAATGGTACCCTTTAGATATTTCAATATCCTTTTAGCAGTCTCCACATGACTTTCTTTGGGGTTGGCCTGAAATCTAGCACATACACCTACTGCAAATGCAATGTCTGGCCTACTAGCAGTTAAATAGAGTAGAGAACCAATTAAAGTTCTGTAATAGGATTGATCAGCAGACTTACCTTGATCATCAGGATCCATTCTGTAGGTTGGCAGCATTGGTACTCCAACTGTTTTACAGGTCTTGATACCAAATTTATCTAACAAATTTCTTGTATATTTTGCTTGATTGATAAAGATACCATCAGATGATTGTTTCACTTGAAGTCCAAGAAAATAAGTCATTTCTCCCATCATTGACATTTCAAACTTGCTTTGCATGAGCTTCGAAAAGCTTTCACTCATGCTTTTGTTAGGAAATCCAAATATTATATCATCAACATAAATTTGGACTAATAAAATGTCTGTACCTTCTTGTCTTCTGAACAAAGTTCGATCCACTTTGCCCTTAGTAAATCCATTTTCAACTAAGAATAGTGAAAGAGTGTCATACCAGGCTCTTGGAGCTTGTTTCAGACCATATAGTGCTTTCTTCAACCTGTATACTTGATTACCATTTACCTCAAATCCAGGAGGTTGTTCTACATACACTTCTTCAACAAGTATACCATTTAAAAATGCACTTTTCACATCCATTTGATACACAGTGAATTTCATATAAGCAGCATAAGCAAGAAACAATCTTATAGCTTCTAATCTAGCCACAGGGGTAAATGTTTCATCATAATCAATACCCTCAGCTTGAGAGTACCCCTGAGCCACTAATCTGGCTTTGTTTCTCACAACAAGATCATTCTCATCTTTCTTATTTTTGAAAATCCACTTTGTACCTACCACATTGTGATCAGTAAGTCTCTCTACGAGTTCCCATACATCATTTCGAGTAAACTGGTTTAATTCTTCTTGCATAGCCATAATCCAGTTACTGTCAGATAAAGCTTCTTTCACATTAGTAGGCTCAATAGAAGATAAGAAGCAACACCAATAAAATAGAGAATTACTGGGTTCAGGCTTAGAATCAAACAGTTGTCTTCTGGTCTTGACACCTTTATTGGATTCACCAATGATCAGATCAGTAGAATGAGCAGATTTCCATGTTTTTCTAGTCTTAACAGGAATACTTTAATCATCCACATCATGTATAGCAGAATCATCAATATCAATATCATCATTTTCAGCAGGTTTATTCACATGAGAACAGTCAACCAATTCAGGCATGTCAATTGGTCTAGAAGACTTACCATTGTCTTTTACCTTTTCTACATCATCATCTTTGTTTAGAACATTCAAGAATGGGTTGTAGGCTTGTACAGATTCATAGACTTCAGTCTCTTCATTGTCTTTATCAGTTTGAATGGTCAGATCATCAATTTTCTTACTGATCTGATGATCAGCAGAGTCCTGTACAACTTCATCAAAGACAACATGGGGTGTTTCTTCTACACATAGAGTAGAGTAATTAAATACTCTAAATGCCTTGCTTGTAGAGGAATATCCTAAGAATATTCCCTGATCATCTTTGGCATCAAAAGCATTTAATTTGCTCTTTCCATTGTTATGAATAAAGCACTTACATCCAAAGATATGAAAATATGAAATTCTTGGTTTTCTACCTTTCCATACCTCATAAGGAGTTTTACCATGTACCTTGTTGAATGCACATCTGTTCTGAGTGTGACAGGCAGTGTTGATTGCCTCAGCCCAGAACTTCTGTGGTGTGTTGTACTCTGCAAGCATTGTTCTGCATGCTTCTTTTAGTGTTATGTTTCTTCTCTCAGCTACACCATTTTGTTGGGGTGTCCTAGCTGCACTTGTCAAATGCTGAATTCCAGACTTAGAACAAAATTCTTTAATATAGCAGTTTATAAATTCAGTCCCCTTGTCACTCCTGATCTTGACAATGGGCTGACCTTTTTCTACTTGCAACCTCTTTAACAGATCTGGTAGTTGGGTTTGTGTATCACTCTTTTTGTGTAAGAAGATTGTCCAAGTGAACTTTGAATAATCATCTACCACAACCAAAGTGTACCTTCTACCATTCAGTGTAGGGGGTTTTATTGGACCATGTAGATCCATGTGTAAGAGTTCTAAGACTCTACAAGTAGAAAGAGTGGGAATTGACTTAAAGGAAACCTTTACATGTTTACCTTTTTGGCAAGCATCACACACTTGTGACTTGAAATAGATTTCATTAGGGATACCTTCAACAAGGTAGTTTCTTGCAATCTTGTTAATGATCTTAAAGTTCAGATGGCATAAGCGTCTGTGCCATAGCCAACTGATTTCTTTAGGACTTTTAGAAAGAAGGCAAGCATCCCTAGGACAACTATTCCAATTTACAATGTAGACACTGCCCTGTCTAACTCCAACTAGTAGAATAGTATGTGTTCTTTTATCCCAGATTTCACATTTGGTGCTTTTGAAGTAAACTTTGTAGCCCCTGTCACAAAATTGAGAGACAGATAACAAATTATATTTCAGACCTTCAACATATGAGACATCTTGAATCTCTACATCTCCATTCTTGATGTATCCAAATCCTTTTGTGATTGCCATGGAACTATCTCCAAAGATCACTTTTGGTCCTTCCTTCTCATGATAGTCAGAAAGAAGAGTCTTGGTACCAGTCATGTGGTGAGAACACCCACTGTCTATGTACCAAGTTTCTCCAACTGAACCACCTTTCTTGTAAAGATCCAGTCCACCCTGCAAGTAGTGATCTTAATAATTTAGGTACCCTTTCTTTATTGGGGTCCTTGGGGGTTAGTAGTAAGAGGTATCCAAATAAACATTGAAAATTTGAATAATTGAGACCTCTTAAGTTTTCTACCATGCTTATCACAGAACAGTACTTTATTGACCTTATCCAAATTATCAGCAGACTTAGGATCTATTTTTCTGAGATAGCCTTTCCTTGGTTCTATCCCTTTTTCAGGAAGATCAGTATGTCTGTAATAGTTTGCATAGGGCCTAAAAGCCTGTGGACCATACGACTTATAGATGCGTTTTGGTCTTTCCTCTCCAATGATATCATAAGATAAAGGTTGAGGATAAAGAACAGGTTTGTTATGATAATGAGGCACAAATTTCCTAGGTTTAGTTGAGTACAGCTGAGACTGCCTTATAAAAGGAGGTCTAGGCTGTTTCCAACTTGCCTGAGTTTGTCTTGACCTATTGTTCTGAGTCTGTCTCTTCTGAATCCAGGACTTTTCAGCTCTGATCAGAGGAGTAGAACTCTTCTGGTATGGTCTTGACTGTACTGGTCTAGATCCATTCTTCTGTTTACCATTCTTGGTAGTAGGAGGAATGTATTTAGACTGTACTTTAGGTTTTGGATCATTATCATAAGTCATAGGTTCTTTTCCTTTATCTAATTGCAAAGAACTTGAACTAGCTCCAGTAGTGTTCTTAATGCCTGAAGTAGAGTGACTGGGCAGATCAGTACCTATTCCACTCTTATCATAAGGAGCTCTGTATCTGTCTGATAATGTTTGATTAATCTTAGAAGAGTTAATCATTTCAGATAGCTTTAGATTCAAGCTCAGTACTTCAGATTCTAAGAATCTATTGCGCTCTTCAAGTTTTTCACATTTAATCTTTAAGTCATTGAATTCATTTGTCTCTTTAGCTTGTGTATGAAGCATACCCTGATATAACTTGTCCATAGATGCATACTTATCTTTGAGTTGTGACAACTCTTCTGATAGTCGTGCATTTAGAATAGTTATATTAGGATCCACTTTCATTTGAGCTTTTCTAAGACTCATGATTTCTTGCCTTAAAGATATGTTCTCATCACTGATTTCCATGAATGCTTTATTAGCTGGTAGGAGGTCTTCTTCATTCACTCCATTGGAATGATGAAGACTACTCCCTACACTAATATCAGCAGTGTCACATAAATCAGAATCAGATTCATCACAAGATTGAAAGGATGTGACAGAAGATACCTCTTGGTCTATTTTTGCCATCATGACCAGTCCATCATCTGCAATGAAGACTTCTTTCTCACTGCTAGAAGGGTAATCAGAAGAGGAGGATGGCAACTCATCCGAATCCGTATCAGATTCATTGTTAGCCACCATTGCCCTCTTACCCTTTGCATATTTGCGATCTCTCCTTGCTTTTCTTTCTCTTCTGTCTTCAGCACTCAGATCAGGACATTCATGGATGTAATGACCTGGATTTTCACAGTTATAGCACAGAGGTTCATTAGTAGAACATTTAGAAGGAGAATGATATCAGTTCCTGCCCTTTCTATCAATAGAGTTTCTATCCTTCCTATCAGCAGAGTTCCTATCTCTTCTTTTCTCATTAGAGATCTCATCTCTCCTTTCAGAAGATTTGTGATCCCTTCTGGTCCTAGAAGAGTCCCTGTTATTAGAGCCCTGAGTGTCCTTATAGAATCTTTTGTATCTACCATACCTCTTGTTAAGCTTGTCAAACCTCTTAATCATTAAGTTCAACTGATCCTTAAGATCAAGATCAGTACTCTCTAGTTCATCTTTTATGCTTGAGGACTTAGACATAGATGATCTAGGCTTCTTAGAGGTAGACGCCTTAAGTGCAATACTCTTGGAGATTTCCTTAACCCTATCACCACTAACTATTGGATCTTCTTCATCCAATTCAAACTCATGTGCCTGAAGGGTTTGAAAGGTAGTTTCAGCAGACCAGTTATCTATATCCTGAGTGTTTTTAATGATCAGTGTGACCATTTTCCACCTTTCATCTAAGGCTTTAAGGATACGTAAATTGATCTCTCTATTGGTATAAGTCTTACCTAAAACATCCAGATCATTCATAATCTTTGTAAAACGAGTATTGAGCTGGTCTATTGTTACACCAGTCTTGATTTTAAATGATTCGAACCGCTGGACAGCAGTGGATAGTTTGCTTTCCTTTATAAGAGAAGTTCCCTCACAAATGATAGCTAACTTGTCCCACATCTCTTTGGCTGATTTACATTTAACCACTTTCCCAAGATACTCGTTGGGAAGGGTGTGCAAAATGTAATTCTTTGCCAAGCTGTCTAAGTTGTTCTGCCTCATTTCCTCAGTAGTTAAATCTAACCTGGGTTTTGGCACGAGAACACCAATGGCTTTTGAAGGCTCCAGAGTTGCAGTGTTGGGTATCATGGTAGTAATAGGCCCTTCTTTGATCACAGACATCATTAGATCATGGGTTGAACTAAAGATGGCCTCCATCCTCAGTTTCCAGTAATCGTAATCTGCAACCTTGAACTTTGGAAGTTTATTGATGTTAGTTTCTTCCATGATAGAACAGACAGTTAAGATCAGTAGTATGACAGATAGGTCAAGAAAGACAAGTAAGATCAAGAAACAAGTATCAGTAATGAGAAACAATTAGACTTTCCCCAAAGTCTACAAGGTTATCAAGAAACAGCAGTCCAAAGAACTACTGCTCTGATACCACTTGTTGGTCCCAAAGTTGAGTTTTAGATTGAGTAAGCTAAGAAAAAGTCTAGAGGGGAGGGGTGAATAGACTTTTCAAATTCTATCAAAATATCAGAGTTTAAGTGCGGAAATGTGTTATGTACAGTACTGTTCTTAGTATCAGCTCAGTACTTAACAGTTAGCTTTTATACTCAACTTTTCTTTAAATCTTTTCTTTAGAAAACTTACAGTTCTTGTTCAACAAATATATCAACAGTTAATCAAAACAAACAGTAAAGAACACAAGATTTTATAGTGGTTCGACAAATGTCTACATCCACTCTCACAACTCCAGTTGCGATGTTTTATTACTCTTTTCCACTTGAGTACTTGTTGTTTAGAGTCCCAAGATTAAGACTTTGATCTTGTCGATTATACCTCCAGGTATATCTTCGATCTACTAGTAATTTCACAAGTAACTAGCACACTTGTTTACACAATACAAACTTAAAACGAAAAGTAAAACTTCTCTTGATGATAGCCTTTGTTTCTTCAAATCAGATCTGTGGCTTCTCTTCAATTCTTGATCTTCAACTCTGTGAGTTCTTGAATACTTGAATGCTTCTTGATTGCTCTTGAATAGTAATTGTATCAGTAGTCTTTTCAAGTAGAAGATCACACGGTATTTATAAGCATTAGTAAGACAGTTAGCAGTTTGTGAACTAACTCTCAACTAACTCATAACCGTTTCTTGTTGTAACTTCCTTCTTTGTAACCAACTTATCTTATCTTTCCAAGTCAGCATATCTTCAAATAAATCTTCAGTTACGCCTTAAATAAGTCATCCAAACTTATTCTTCAAATAAACCAACTCAGCACAGTAAACTACTCTTCTTAGTTTTACTGTTCTTGGTCAATCAGCACAGTTCTTCCAAACTGTTCAGCTTCCTTCAAAAATACTTCACTTGATTTCTTCATATTCTGAAGTAGTCTTCTTAGTCATCTTTAGTCTTCTGACTTCAATCTAATCTACTGTTCTAACTATAACAATGCTGAATACAATAGAATACAACTTTACAAATATAAAACCTTGCTATACATCAACTGAACTACATACAGATGAGTATAACTAAGTCCTATACTATAAGTTGTCTATACAATATTTCCATCAGCTTAGTTCTTAAACAGTTCATATATCAGATTAGTAAAATACTAAGATCAGTAAACTTAAACTTCATATCACAATAAGATCAGTAAACTTAATCCATATATCTCACATAGAACAACATATAATCACATATATCATTAACTTCAAGTTGCTTTTGGCCATCAAAACATATAATCATCAATTAGAACATTGTTTATAGGATTCATATCCCAACAATTTTATTTAACTATATTTGATTTTTGAATTTTTATGTTTAACGTTTGGAGTGTGTATAAAATTTATGGGGTGTTAGTAGGTTTAGGTAATATAAAAGAAATATTTTAAAAAAATAAAATAAAAAAATTTAAAACTACATTGCTTTATTAATGTTTTATTTGCGTTTTAACTTCTATAAAAAACGTCGAAAATAAGGCTAAATAAAATTTAAAAATAGTAGAAAATGACTAAATTTTCAAGGGGGAGTTACAACAAGGGTCATTTCACCCTTAGTCTTAACAATTAAGAACAAAATAAAATAAAGTTACATTTAAGATCAAATTGATGAATAATTGTACAATAATACCCTTCTTTTAACCGGTCAAATTAATTTGAATAGAAAATCATATTACATAAATTAAATTGATATCATAATTATAGGATTTCTAAAGTTCCCAAACTTCATTTCTAGTGAACTGATTAAGTTCTTCCTGCATGGCTATAATCCAGTTACTATCACTTAAAGCTTCAATCACAGTTTTAGGCTCAATAGATGATAGAAAACAACACCAGCAAAATAAAGACTTACTAGGTTCTTCCTTTGAATCAAACAATTGTTTTCTAGTTTTAACACCTATACTAGAATCACCTAGAATCAGATCAGTAGAATGAGCAGACTTCCATGTCCTTCTATTCTTAACAGAAATGCTATCATCATTTTTCTCATGCAAATTATCATGCAGATCAGTATCATTTATATCAGCAGATTTGTTCACAGGAGAGCAGTCATTCATTTCTTGTATATCAGAAGTTTTAGATGACTCACCTTTGTCTTTTACCTTTTCTTTATCAGAATCTTGGTCTAGGACTTTCAGGAAAGGATTATATGCTTGTACAGATTCATATATTCCTGTATCATCATCTTCATTGTTGATTTGAAGCTGTAGTTTGTCAATTTTCTTACTGAGCTGATGATCAGTAGAGTCCTGCACATTCTCATCAAAGACAACATGGGGTGTTTCTTCCACACATAGAGTAGAGTAATTAAATACTCTAAATGCTTTGCTTACAGAAGAGTATCCTAAGAATATCCCTTCATCAGCTTTTGCATCAAAAGCATTTAATTTACTTTTGCCATTGTTATGTATGAAACACTTACATCCAAAGATATGAAAATAAGAAACTCTTGGTTTTCTGCCTTTCCATACCTCATAAGGTGTTTTACCATGCACCTTATTAAGAGCACTTCGATTTTGAGAGTGGCAAGCTGTGTTAATAGCTTCTGCCCAAAATTTCTGAGGTGTGTTGAATTCTGCAATCATGGCTCTGCAAGCTTCTTTTAGTGTTCTGTTTCTCCTTTCTGCAACACCATTTTGTTGAGGGGTTCTGGCTGCACTTGTCAAATGCTGTATGCCAGACTTAGAACAGTAGTCAGAAATGTAACAATTAATAAATTCAGTCCCCTTGTCACTCCTAATCTTGACAATGGGATGACCTTTTTCAACCTGCAACCTCTTCAATAGATCTGGAAGTAGTGTTTGTGTATCACTCTTTTTGTGTAGAAAGACTACCCAAGTAAACTTAGAGTAATCATCTACAACAACTAGAGTATACCTTCTTCCATTCAATGTAGGAGGATTGATAGGACCATGAAGATCCATATGCAAGAGTTCTAAAACTCTGCTTGTTGAAAGAGTTGGTATGGACTTAAATGAAACCTTTACCTGTTTACCTTTTTGACAGGAATCACATACTTGTGATTTGGAATAAATTTCATTAGGAATGCCCTCAACAAGATGTTCTCTTGCAATCTTGTTGATTATCTTAAAGTTCAGGTGGCAGAGGCGTTTATGCCAGAGCCAACTGTTTTCTTTAGGACTCTTAGTAATAAGACAGGCATTCTTAGGACAACTACTCCAATTCACAATGTATACACTTCCTTGTCTTGTGCCAACAAGTAGAACATTGTGAGTCCTTTTATCTATTATTTCACATCTTCTGGTCTTGAACTGAACTTTGTATCCCCTGTCACAGAATTGAGATACAGATAACAAATTATATTTCAAACCTTCAACATAGGAGACATCTTGGATTTCAACATCTCCATTCTTGATGAATCCAAGTCCTTTTGTGATTGCTATTGAGCTATCACCAAAGATGACTTTTGGTCCTTCCTTCTCATGATAGTCAGTAAGCAAGGCCTTGGTACCAGTCATGTGGTGTGAACACCCACTGTCTATGTACCAGGTCTCACCAACTGAACCACCCTTTTTGTATAAGTCCAGTCGATCCTGCAAGGTAGTGATCTTAATAATTTAGGTACCCTAGTTTATTGGGGTCCTTGGGGGTTAGTAGTGAGAGGTACCCAAATGAACATTGACGATTTGAATAAGTGGGACCTCTTCAGTTTCCTTCCAAATTTATCACAAAACAGTACTTTATTAACCAGTTCAGAATTATCAGCAGACTTAGGATCTATTTTTCTGAGATAGCCTTTCCTTGGCTCTATCCCTTTTTCAGTAAGATCAGTATGTCTGTAATAGTTTGAATATGGTCTAAAAGCATGTGGACCATAAGGCTTATAAATTTGCTTTGGTCTTTCCTCTCCATAGATATCATAGGATAAAGGAGGAGGATAAAGAACAGGTTTGTTATGATAATGAGGCACAAATCTCCTAGGTTTAGTTGAATACAACTGAGACTGCCTTATAAGAGGAGGTCTAGGCTGTTCCCAACTTGCCTGTGCTTGTCTTGACCCACTGTTCTGAGTTTGTCTCTTCTGATTTCAGGACTGATCTGATCTGGTCAGAGGAGTATAACTCTTCTGGTATGGTCTTGACTGTACTGGTCTTAATACATTCTTCATTTTACCATTCTTGGTAGTAGGAGGGATGTATTTAGACTGTACTTTGAGTTTTGGATCATCATCATAAGTCATAGGTTCTTTTCCTTTATCTAGTTGCAAAGAACTTGTACTAGCTCCATTAGTGTTCTTAAATTCTGAAGTAGATGGACTAGGCAGATCAGTACCTATTCCTCTTTTATCATTTGGAGCTCTATATCTGTCTGAGATTGTTTGATTAATCTTAGTAGAGTTAATCATCCCAGATAGCTTTCGATCTAGGCTCACTACTTCAGATTCTAAGAATCTATTGCGCTCTTCAAGTTTTTCACATTTAATCTTTAAATCATTGAATTCATTAGTCTCTTTGGCTTGAGTTTTAAGCATACCCTGATATAGTTTGTCAATGGATGCATACTTTTCTTGGAGTTGGGACAACTCTTCTGATAGTCTTGCATTTATGACAGCTATATTAGGATCTACTTTTGACTGAGCTTCTTTTAGCTTAATGATTTCTTGCTTTAAAGATATATTCTCATCACTAATTTCAATGAATGCTTTGTTAGCTTGTAGAAGGTCTTCTTCAGTCACTCCTTGGGAATGATGAAGACTACTTCCTACACTGCTAACAGCAGCATCACTTTCATCAGTGTCAGAATTGTCACAAGATTGAAATGAGTTAGCAGATGATACCTCATCATTTATTTTGGCCATCATTACCAGTCCATCATCTGCTATGAAGGCTTCATCTTCATTGCTAGAGGGGTAGTCAGATGAAGACGATGGTAACTCTTCTGATTCCGAATCAGAGTCATTGTAGGCCATCATTGCCTTCTTACCCTTGGCATATTTTCGATCTCTTCTGGCTTTCCTTTCTTCTCGATCTTCAGAACTCAGATCAGGACATTCATAAGCATAATGACCTGGCTTATCACAATTATAGCAAACATGATTGTTAGAAGTTCTTTTAGGAGGAGAATGCTTTCTGTTCCTGTCATGCTTGTCAATTGAGTTCCTGTCTTTCTTATCAGAATACTTTCTATCTCTCTTTTCAGATGAGTTCCTATCTCTCCTGTTCTCATTAGAGATCTCATCCCTTCTTTCAGAAGAGTTTTGATCCCTTCTGTTCACAGAAGAGTCCCTGTTATTAGAACCCTTAGTTTCCTTATAGAATCTCTTGTACCTACCATACCTCTTATTCAGTTTATCAAATCTTTTGATCATAAGGCTCATCTGATCTTTCAGACTAAGATCAGAACTATCTAGTTCATCATTTATGCTTGATGCCTTAGGCTTAGATGATCTAGACCCCTTAGAGGTAGAGGCTTTAAAGGCTATGTCCTTAGAGGCATCCTTATCCTTATGAATCACAGTAATAGGATCTTCTTCATCTAACTCAAACTCATGTGCCTTAAGTGTTTGGAACATAGTTTCTGCTGGCCAAGAATCAATGTCTTGTGTGGTTTTAATGATCATCTTGACCATTTTCCACCTTTCATCCAAGGCTTTCAAGATTCTCAGGTTAACTTCTCTGTCAGTATAAGTCTTTCCTAATACATCAAGATCATTCATAATTTTGGTAAATCGAGTATCCAACTCATCAATTGATTCTCCTGGCTTCATCTTAAATAATTCAAACCTTTGGACATCAGTGGATAACTTGCTTTCTTTGATCAGTGTAGTACCTTCACAAAGAATAGCCAGTTTGTCCCACATCTGTTTTGCAGTCTTACATTTTAGTACTTTACCAAGATACTCATTTGGTAAGGTATGTAAAATGTAGTTCTTGGCAAGACTGTCCAAATTATTTTGTTTCATTTCTTCCGAAGTCAGTTCTGACCTTGGTTTAGGGACCAGTGCTCCAACTGGTTTGGATGGATCCAGAACTGCAGTATTTTCCACCATGATGACAATTGGTCCTTCAGTTACCACAGACACCATTAGATCATGGGTTGAGCTAAAGATGGCCTCCATCCTAAGCTTCCAGTAGTCATAATCTGCAATCTTGAACTTAGGCAGCTTGTTCACATTAGTGTCATCCATGTTTGATTAGACAAATAGGATCAGTAGTATAGCAGATAGATTTCAAGTATTCAGATAGTGACAAATATCAAGAAATGACAGCAAGATCAGTAAGATATCCCTCAAGATCTGTAAGGTTATCAAGAAACAGCAGTCCAAAGAACTACTGCTCTGATACCACTTGTTGGTCCCAAAGTTGAGTTAAGATTGAGTAAGCTAAGAAAGTCTAGAGGGGAGGGGTGAATAGACTTTCAAAAATCTTTCAAAATATCAGAATATGCAATGCGGAATTTAGTCTTCTTATGTACTGTACTGTGCTTACTCAGCTCAGATCAGTACTTTCAGAATAATATGGGCCTTACTAGTTTATACTCAACTTTTCTATAGATCTTTATCTTTGTAAATTCTTAATGTTCTTAGTTAAACAATTCAAACAAATATCAAACTGAAAATGTAAAGAACACAGAATTTTATAGTGGTTCGACAAATGTCTACATCCACTCTCACAATCCCAGTTGTGATGTTTTATTAACTCTTCCTTGAGTTTCTTGTGGCTTAAAGTCCCAAGATTAAGACTTTGATCTTATCGATTATACCACCAGGTATATCTTCGATCTACTAGTAATTCTACAAGTAACTAGCACACTTGTTTTACAAAATACAAACTTAAACTTTGAAAAGTAAAACTTCTCTTTGAATATCCTTTGATTTCTTCTCTCCAATTCAGTGGCTCTTCTCCTTCTTCAATCTCCTTCAACTCTGTGAGTTCTTCTTGTGCTCTGTAGACTTAGATTGCTTGTAAACGCTTTAAGATCAGTAGTCTTAGCAGTAGGAGATTACACAGTATTTATAGAACTTAGTATGACAGTTAGCAGTTTGTGAACTAACTCTCAACTAACTCTTAAACTGTTTTTGTAACTTCTTCTTGTAACCGACTTTGTAACTTCCTTCAACTTCCAAGTCAGCATATCCTCAATAAATCTTCAGTTACTCTTTAAATAAGCTTTCCAAACTTATTCTTCAATTTCACCAAATCAGCACAGTAACTTACTGTTCTGATTTTTACTCTTCTGATTTTTACTGTTCGGATTTTACTCTGCTGAGTCAGTCAGCACAGTAACTTAACACCTTTCAAAACTTCTCCAGATTTCTTCTCAGCTTCTCTTCAACTCTTCTTTGAAGTCTTCTTATTCTGAAGTAGTCTTCTGAGTCTTCTTAGTCTTCTTTAGTCTTCTGATCTTCTTCTAATCTATTCCTAATCTACTGTTCTGAACTTTACAATGCTGAATACAATAAAATACAACTTTACAAATATAAAACCTATCTATACATCAACTGAACTATATACAGATGAGTATTTCTAAGTCCTACACTATAAGCTGTCTATACAATACAAAACATCAGCTTAGTTCCTAACAGTTCATATATCAGATCAGTAACCAATAAGATCAGTAACTACTAAGATCAGTAACTTACATATAAGACCAGTAAGCATATAAGATCAATAAGTATATCAGATCAGTAACTCAGATTTCAAATATCTCATATAAGATCACTAAAATTATTCTCAGTTTCCATACTCAGATCAGTAATCTTATTCCAATATTACTCAGTTAAGATCAGTAATTTTATCTTTAATATTACTTTATAAGATCAGTAAACTTACTTCAGTTAGCATTAAGATCAGTAATCTCAATTTAAGTTTCTCATCAGATTAGTAAGCTTAGATTCAGATGACTTAGTTAAGATGACTTAGAACCACATATATCACTAACTTTAAGTTGCTTTTGGCCATCAAAACATACTTTCATCATCTAGAATATTGTTTCAAGGATTCATATCCCAACACACTTCATTTTGGTATTTTCGAAGTCAAATGGCACTATAAACGTGTTATAGAAAACAACAACCCTAGAACGAATGTGAGTTGGTAATGGTTAATTCTTTTGCAACTCGTGAGACTTTTCAAAAAGAGAGAATGAGTGAATCGATGAAAGTGCACTTCCACATTACAGTGGGATAAACTATAGAGTTTTTGAACACTAACGAATGTGATTTTCTGAAAAAAAAAAAAACGTAAAGTTTTCTTGGTCACGAAGCAATCCTACAAAACACTTCATTTTGGTATTTTCGAAGTCAAATGGAACTATAAACGTGTTATAGAAAACAACAACCCTAGAACGAATGTGAGTTGGTAATGGTTAACTCTTTTGCAACTCGTGAGACTTTTCAAAAAGAGAGAATGAGTGAATCGATGAAAGTGCACTTCAACATTACAGTGGGATAAACTATTGAGTTTTTGAACACTAACGAATGTGATTTTCTGAAAAATAAAAAAAACGTAAAGTTTGCTTGCTCACGAAGCAATCCTACAAAACACTTCATTTTGGTATTTTCGAAGCCAAATGGAACTATAAACGTGTTATAGAAAACAACAACCCTAGAACGAATGTGAGTTGGTAATGGTTAACTCTTTTGCAACTCGTGAGACTTTTCAAAAAGAGAGAATGAGTGAATCGATGAAAGTGCACGTCCACATTACAGTGGGATAAACTATTGAGTTTTTGAACACTAACGAATTTGATTTTCTGAAAAATAAAAAAAACGTAAAGTTTGCTTGGTCACGAAGTAATCCTACAAAACACTTCATTTTGGTATTTTCGAAGTCAAATGGCACTATAAACGTGTTATAGAAAACAACAACCCTAGAACGAATGTGAATTGGTAATGGTTAACACTTTTGAAACTATTGAGACTTTTCAAAAAGAGAGAATGAGTGAATCGATGAAAGTGCACTTCCACATTACAGTGGGATAAACTATTGAGTTTTTGAACACTAACGAATGTGATTTTCTGAAAAATAAAAAAAACGTAAAGTTTGCTAGGTCCCGAAGCAATCCTACAAAACACTTCATTTTGGTATTTTCGAAGTCAAATGGCACTATAAACGTGTTATAGAAAACAACAACCCTAGAACGAATGTGAGTTGGTAATGGTTAATTCTTTTGCAACTCGTGAGACTTTTCAAAAAGAGAGAATGAGTGAATCGATGAAAGTGCACTTCCACATTACAGTGGGATAAACTATAGAGTTTTTGAACACTAACGAATGTGATTTTCTGAAAAAAAAAAAAACGTAAAGTTTTCTTGGTCACGAAGCAATCCTACAAACACTTCATTTTGGTATTTTCGAAGTCAAATGGCACTATAAACGTGTTATAGAAAACAACAACCCTAGAACGAATGTGAGTTGGTAATGGTTAACTCTTTTGCAACTCGTGAGACTTTTCAAAAAGAGAGAATGAGTGAATCGATGAAAGTGCACTTCAACATTACAGTGGGATAAACTATTGAGTTTTTGAACACTAACGAATGTGATTTTCTGAAAAATAAAAAAAACGTAAAGTTTGCTTGGTCACGAAGCAATCCTACAAAACACTTCATTTTGGTATTTTCGAAGTTAAATGGAACTATAAACGTGTTATAGAAAACAACAACCCTAGAACGAATGTGAGTTGATAATGGTTAACTCTTTTGCAACTCGTGAGACTTTTCAAAAAGAGAGAATGAGTGAATCGATGAAAGTGCACTTCCACATTACAGTGGGATAAACTATAGAGTTTTTGAACACTAACGAATGTGATTTTCTGAAAAAAAAAAAAAACGTAAAGTTTTCTTGGTCACGAAGCAATCCTACAAAACACTTCATTTTGGTATTTTCGAAGTCAAATGGCACTATAAACGTGTTATAGAAAACAACAACCCTAGAACGAATGTGAGTTGGTAATGGTTAATTCTTTTGCAACTCGTGAGACTTTTCAAAAAGAGAGAATGAGTGAATCGATGAAAGTGCACTTCCACATTACAGTGGGATAAACTATAGAGTTTTTGAACACTAACGAATGTGATTTTCTGAAAAAAAAAAAAAACGTAACGTTTTCTTGGTCACGAAGCAATCCTACAAACACTTCATTTTGGTATTTTCGAAGTCAAATGGCACTATAAACGTGTTATAGAAAAAAACAACCCTAGAACGAATGTGAGTTGGTAATGGTTAACTCTTTTGCAACTCGTGAGACTTTTCAAAAAGAGAGAATGAGTGAATCGATGAAAGTGCACTTCAACATTACAGTGGGATAAACTATTGAGTTTTTGAACACTAACGAATGTGATTTTCTGAAAAATAAAAAAAACGTAAAGTTTGCTTGGTCACGAAGCAATCCTACAAAACACTTCATTTTGGTATTTTCGAAGTCAAATGGAACTATAAACGTGTTATAGAAAACAACAACCCTAGAACGAATGTGAGTTGGTAATGGTTAACTCTTTTGCAACTCGTGAGACTTTTCAAAAAGAGAGAATGAGTGAATCGATGAAAGTGCACTTCCACATTACAGTGGGATAAACTATTGAGTTTTTGAACACTAACGAATTTGATTTTCTGAAAAATAAAAAAACGTAAAGTTTGCTTGGTCATGAAGTAATCCTACAAAACACTTCATTTTGGTATTTTCGAAGTCAAATGGAACTATAAACGTGTTATAGAAAACAACAACCCTAGAACGAATGTGAGTTGGTAATGGTTAATTCTTTTGCAACTCGTGAGACTTTTCAAAAAGAGAGAATGAGTGAATCGATGAAAGTGCACTTCCACGTTACAGTGGGATAAACTATAGAGTTTTTTAACACTAACGAATGTGAATTTCTGAAAAAAAGAAAAAAAAAGTAAAGTTTTCTTGGTCACGAAGCAATCCTACAAAACACTTCATTTTGGTATTTTCGAAGTCAAATGGCACTGTAAACGTGTTATAGAAAACAACAACCCTATAACGATTGTGAGTTGGTAATGGTTAATTCTTTTGCAACTCGTGAGACTTTTCAAAAAGAGAGAATGAGTGAATCGATGAAAGTGCACTTCCACGTTACAGTGGGATAAACTATAGAGTTTTTTAACACTAACGAATGTGAATTTCTGAAAAAAAGAAAAAAAAAGTAAAGTTTTCTTGGTCACGAAGCAATCCTACAAAACACTTCATTTTGGTATTTTCGAAGTCAAATGGCACTGTAAACGTGTTATAGAAAACAACAACCCTATAACGAATGAGAGTTGGTAATGGTTAATTCTTTTGCAACTCGTGAGACTTTTCAAAAAGAGAGAATGAGTGAATCGATGAAAGCGCACTTCCACATTACAGTGGGATAAACTATAGAGTTTTTGAACACTAACGAATGTGATTTTCTGAAAAATAAAAAAAACGTAAAGTTTGCTAGGTCCCGAAGCAATCCTACAAAACACTTCATTTTGGTATTTTCGAAGTCAAATGGCACTATAAACGTGTTATAGAAAACAACAACCCTAGAACGAATGTGAGTTGGTAATGGTTAATTCTTTTGCAACTCGTGAGACTTTTCAAAAAGAGAGAATGAGTGAATCGATGAAAGTGCACTTCCACATTACAGTGGGATAAACTATTGAGTTTTTGAACACTAACGAATGTGATTTTCTGAAAAATAAAAAAAACGTAAAGTTTGCTAGGTCCCGAAGCAATCCTACAAAACACTTCATTTTGGTATTTTCGAAGTCAAATGGCACTATAAACGTGTTATAGAAAACAACAACCCTAGAACGAATGTGAGTTGGTAATGGTTAATTCTTTTGCAACTCGTGAGACTTTTCAAAAAGAGAGAATGAGTGAATCGATGAAAGTGCACTTCCACATTACAGTGGGATAAACTATAGAGTTTTTGAACACTAACGAATGTGATTTTCTGAAAAATAAAAAAAACGTAAAGTTTTCTTGGTCACGAAGCAATCCTACAAAACACTTCATTTTGGTATTTTCGAAGTCAAATGGCACTATAAACGTGTTATAGAAAACAACAACCCTAGAACGAATGTGAGTTGGTAATGGTTAACTCTTTTGCAACTCGTGAGACTTTTCAAAAAGAGAGAATGAGTGAATCGATGAAAGTGCACTTCCACGTTAAAGTGGGATAAACTATTGAGTTTTTGAACACTAACGAATGTGATTTTCTGAAAAAAAAAAAACGTAAAGTTTTCTTGGTCACGAAGCAATCCTACAAAACACTTCATTTTGGTATTTTCGAAGTCAAATGGAACTATAAACGTGTTACAGAAAACAACAACCCTAGAACGAATGTGAGTTGGTAATGGTTTACTCTTTTGCAACTCGTGAGACTTTTCAAAAAGAGAGAATGAGTGAATCGATGAAAGTGCACTTCAACATTACAGTGGGATAAACTATTGAGTTTTTGAACACTAACGAATGTGATTTTCTGAAAAAAAAAAAAACGTAAAGTTTGCTTGGTCATGAAGTAATCCTACAAAACACTTCATTTTGGTATTTTCGAAGTCAAATGGAACTATAAACGTGTTATAGAAAACAACAACCCTAGAAAGAATGTGAGTTGGTAATGGTTAACTCTTTTGCAACTCGTGAGACTTTTCAAAAAGAGAGAATGAGTGAATCGATGAAAGTGCACTTCCACATTAAAGTGGGATAAACTATTGAGTTTTTGAACACTAACGAATGTGATTTTCTGAAAAATAAAAAAAACGTAAAGTTTGCTTGGTCACGAAGCAATCCTACAAAACACTTCATTTTGGTATTTTCGAAGTCAAATGGCACTATAAACGTGTTATAGAAAACAACAACCCTAGAACGAATGTGAGTTGGTAATGGTTAATTCTTTTGCAACTCGTGAGACTTTTCAAAAAGAGAGAATGAGTGAATCGATGAAAGTGCACTTCCACGTTACAGTGGGATAAACTATAGAGTTTTTTAACACTAACGAATGTGAATTTCTGAAAAATAAAAAAAAAGTAAAGTTTTCTTGGTCACGAAGCAATCCTACAAAACACTTCATTTTGGTATTTTCGAAGTCAAATGGCACTGTAAACGTGTTATAGAAAACAACAACCCTAGAACGAATGTGAGTTGGTAATGGTTAATTCTTTTGCAACTCGTGAGACTTTTCAAAAAGAGAGAATGAGTGAATCGATGAAAGCGCACTTCCACATTACAGTGGGATAAACTATAGAGTTTTTGAACACTAACGAATGTGATTTTATGAAAAATAAAAAAAACGTAAAGTTTGCTAGGTCCCGAAGCAATCCTACAAAACACTTCATTTTGGTATTTTCGAAGTCAAATGGAACTATAAACGTGTTATAGAAAACAACAACCCTAGAACGAATGTGAGTTGGTAATGGTTAACTCTTTTGCAACTCGTGAGACTTTTCAAAAAGAGAGAATGAGTGAATCGATGAAAGTGCACTTCAACATTACAGTGGGATAAACTATTGAGTTTTTGAACACTAACGAATGTGATTTTCTGAAAAATAAAAAAAACGTAAAGTTTGCTTGGTCACGAAGCAATCCTACAAAACACTTCATTTTGGTATTTTCGAAGTCAAATGGAACTATAAACGTGTTATAGAAAACAACAACCCTAGAACGAATGTGAGTTGGTAATGGTTAACTCTTTTGCAACTCGTGAGACTTTTCAAAAAGAGAGAATGAGTGAATCGATGAAAGTGCACTTCCACATTACAGTGGGATAAACTATTGAGTTTTTGAACACTAACGAATTTGATTTTCTGAAAAATAAAAAAAACGTAAAGTTTGCTTGGTCACGAAGTAATCCTACAAAACACTTCATTTTGGTATTTTCGAAGTCAAATGGCACTATAAATGTGTTATAGAAAACAACAACCCTAGAACGAATGTGAATTGGTAATGGTTAACACTTTTGAAACTATTGAGACTTTTCAAAAAGAGAGAATGAGTGAATCGATGAAAGTGCACTTCCACATTACAGTGGGATAAACTATTGAGTTTTTGAACACTAACGAATGTGATTTTTTGAAAAATAAAAAAAACGTAAAGTTTGCTAGGTCCCGAAGCAATCCTATAAAACACTTCATTTTGGTATTTTCGAAGTCAAATGGCACTATAAACGTGTTATAGAAAACAACAACCCTAGAACGAATGTGAGTTGGTAATGGTTAATTCTTTTGCAACTCGTGAGACTTTTCAAAAAGAGAGAATGAGTGAATCGATGAAAGTGCACTTCCACGTTACAGTGGGATAAACTATAGAGTTTTTTAACACTAACGAATGTGAATTTCTGAAATAAAGAAAAAAAAAGTAAAGTTTTCTTGGTCACGAAGCATTCCTACAAAACACTTCATTTTGGTATTTTTGAAGTCAAATGGCACTGTAAACGTGTTATAGAAAACAACAACCCTAGAACGAATGTGAGTTGGTAATGGTTAATTCTTTTGCAACTCGTGAGACTTTTCAAAAAGAGAGAATGAGTGAATCGATGAAAGCGCACTTCCACATTACAGTGGGATAAACTATAGAGTTTTTGAACACTAACGAATGTGATTTTCTGAAAAATAAAAAAAACGTAAAGTTTGCTAGGTCCCGAAGCAATCCTACAAAACACTTCATTTTGGTATTTTCGAAGTCAAATGGCACTATAAACGTGTTATAGAAAACAACAACCCTAGAACGAATGTGAGTTGGTAATGGTTAATTCTTTTGCAACTCGTGAGACTTTTCAAAAAGAGAGAATGAGTGAATCGATGAAAGTGCACTTCCACATTACAGTGGGATAAACTATAGAGTTTTTGAACACTAACGAATGTGATTTTCTGAAAAAAAAAAAAACGTAAAGTTTGCTTGGTCACGAAGCAATCCTACAAAACACTTCATTTTGGTATTTTCGAAGTCAAATGGCACTATAAACGTGTTATAGAAAACAACAACCCTAGAACGAATGTGAGTTGGTAATGGTTAACTCTTTTGCAACTCGTGAGACTTTTCAAAAAGAGAGAATGAGTGAATCGATGAAAGTGCACTTCCACATTACAGTGGGATAAACTATAGAGTTTTTGAACACTAACGAATGTGATTTTCTGAAAAATAAAAAAAACGTAAAGTTTCCTTGGTCACGAAGCAATCCTACAAAACACTTCATTTTGGTATTTTCGAAGTCAAATGGAACTATAAACGTGTTATAGAAAACAACAACCCTAGAACGAATGTGAGTTGGTAATGGTTAACTCTTTTGCAACTCGTGAGACTTTTCAAAAAGAGAGAATGAGTGAATCGATGAAAGTGCACTTCCACATTACAGTGGGATAAACTATTGAGTTTTTGAACACTAACGAATTTGATTTTCTGAAAAATAAAAAAACGTAAAGTTTGCTTGGTCACGAAGTAATCCTACAAAACACTTCATTTTGGTATTTTCGAAGTCAAATGGAACTATAAACGTGTTATAGAAAACAACAACCCTAGAACGAATGTGAGTTGGTAATGGTTAACTCTTTTGCAACTCGTGAGACTTTTCAAAAAGAGAGAATGAGGGAATCGATGAAAGTGCACTTCCACATTAAAGTGGGATAAACTATTTAGTTTTTGAACACTAACGAATGTGATTTTCTGAAAAATAAAAAAACGTAAAGTTTGCTTGGTCCCGAAGCAATCCTACAAAACACTTCATTTTGGTATTTTCGAAGTCAAATGGCACTATAAACGTGTTATAGAAAACAACAACCCTAGAACGAATGTGAGTTGGTAATGGTTAATTCTTTTGCAACTCGTGAGACTTTTCAAAAAGAGAGAATGAGTGAATCGATGAAAGTGCACTTCCACATTACAGTGGGATAAACTATTGAGTTTTTGAACACTCACGAATGTGATTTTCTGAAAAATAAAAAAACGTAAAGTTTGCTTGGTCCCGAAGCAATCCTACAAAACACTTCATTTTGGTATTTTCGAAGTCAAATGGCACTATAAACGTGTTATAGAAAACAACAACCCTAGAACGAATGTGAGTTGGTAATGGTTAATTCTTTTGCAACTCGTGAGACTTTTCAAAAAGAGAGAATGAGTGAATCGATGAAAGTGCACTTCCACATTACAGTGGGATAAACTATAGAGTTTTTGAACACTAACGAATGTGATTTTCTGAAGAAAAAAAACGTAAAGTTTTCTTGGTCACCAAGCAATCCTACAAAACACTTCATTTTGGTATTTTCGAAGTCAAATGGCACTATAAACGTGTTATAGAAAACAACAACCCTAGAACGAATGTGAGTTGGTAATGGTTAACTCTTTTGCAACTCGTGAGACTTTTCAAAAAGAGAGAATGAGTGAATCGATGAAAGTGCACTTCCACATTACAGTGGGATAAACTATTGAGTTTTTGAACACTAACGAATGTGATTTTTTGAAAAATAAAAAAAACGTAAAGTTTGCTAGGTCCCGAAGCAATCCTATAAAACACTTCATTTTGGTATTTTCGAAGTCAAATGGCACTATAAACGTGTTATAGAAAACAACAACCCTAGAACGAATGTGAGTTGGTAATGGTTAATTCTTTTGCAACTCGTGAGACTTTTCAAAAAGAGAGAATGAGTGAATCGATGAAAGTGCACTTCCACGTTACAGTGGGATAAACTATAGAGTTTTTTAACACTAACGAATGTGAATTTCTGAAATAAAGAAAAAAAAAGTAAAGTTTTCTTGGTCACGAAGCATTCCTACAAAACACTTCATTTTGGTATTTTTGAAGTCAAATGGCACTGTAAACGTGTTATAGAAAACAACAACCCTAGAACGAATGTGAGTTGGTAATGGTTAATTCTTTTGCAACTCGTGAGACTTTTCAAAAAGAGAGAATGAGTGAATCGATGAAAGCGCACTTCCACATTACAGTGGGATAAACTATAGAGTTTTTGAACACTAACGAATGTGATTTTCTGAAAAATAAAAAAAACGTAAAGTTTGCTAGGTCCCGAAGCAATCCTACAAAACACGTCATTTTGGTATTTTCGAAGTCAAATGGCACTATAAACGTGTTATAGAAAACAACAACCCTAGAACGAATGTGAGTTGGTAATGGTTAATTCTTTTGCAACTCGTGAGACTTTTCAAAAAGAGAGAATGAGTGAATCGATGAAAGTGCACTTCCACATTACAGTGGGATAAACTATAGAGTTTTTGAACACTAACGAATGTGATTTTCTGAAAAAAAAAAAAACGTAAAGTTTGCTTGGTCACGAAGCAATCCTACAAAACACTTCATTTTGGTATTTTCGAAGTCAAATGGCACTATAAACGTGTTATAGAAAACAACAACCCTAGAACGAATGTGAGTTGGTAATGGTTAATTCTTTTGCAACTCGTGAGACTTTTCAAAAAGAGAGAATGAGTGAATCGATGAAAGTGCACTTCCACATTACAGTGGGATAAACTATAGAGTTTTTGAACACTAACGAATGTGATTTTCTGAAAAAAAAAAAAACGTAAAGTTTGCTTGGTCACGAAGCAATCCTACAAAACACTTCATTTTGGTATTTTCGAAGTCAAATGGCACTATAAACGTGTTATAGAAAACAACAACCCTAGAACGAATGTGAGTTGGTAATGGTTAACTCTTTTGCAACTCGTGAGACTTTTCAAAAAGAGAGAATGAGTGAATCGATGAAAGTGCACTTCCACATTACAGTGGGATAAACTATAGAGTTTTTGAACACTAACGAATGTGATTTTCTGAAGAAAAAAAACGTAAAGTTTTCTTGGTCACCAAGCAATCCTACAAAACACTTCATTTTGGTATTTTCGAAGTCAAATGGCACTATAAACGTGTTATAGAAAACAACAACCCTAGAACGAATGTGAGTTGGTAATGGTTAACTCTTTTGCAACTCGTGAGACTTTTCAAAAAGAGAGAATGAGTGAAGCGATGAAGGTGCACTTCAACATTACAGTGGGATAAACTATTGAGTTTTTGAACACTAACGAATGTGATTTTCTGAAAAATAAAAAAACGTAAAGTTTGCTTGGTCATGAAGTAATCCTACAAAACACTTCATTTTGGTATTTTCGAAGTCAAATGGAACTATAAACGTGTTATAGAAAACAACAACCCTAGAAAGAATGTGAGTTGGTAATGGTTAACTCTTTTGCAACTCGTGAGACTTTTCAAAAAGAGAGAATGAGTGAATCGATGAAAGTGCACTTCCACATTAAAGTGGGATAAACTATTGAGTTTTTGAACACTAACGAATGTGATTTTCTGAAAAATAAAAAAAACGTAAAGTTTGCTTGGTCACGAAGCAATCCTACAAAACACTTCATTTTGGTATTTTCGAAGTCAAATGGCACTATAAACGTGTTATAGAAAACAACAACCCTAGAACGAATGTGAGTTGGTAATGGTTAATTCTTTTGCAACTCGTGAGACTTTTCAAAAAGAGAGAATGAGTGAATCGATGAAAGTGCACTTCCACATTACAGTGGGATAAACTATAGAGTTTTTGAACACTAACGAATGTGATTTTCTGAAGAAAAAAAACGTAAAGTTTTCTTGGTCACCAAGCAATCCTACAAAACACTTCATTTTGGTATTTTCGAAGTCAAATGGCACTATAAACGTGTTATAGAAAACAACAACCCTAGAACGAATGTGAGTTGGTAATGGTTAACTCTTTTGCAACTCGTGAGACTTTTCAAAAAGAGAGAATGAGTGAATCGATGAAAGTGCACTTCAACATTACAGTGGGATAAACTATTGAGTTTTTGAACACTAACGAATGTGATTTTCTGAAAAATAAAAAAACGTAAAGTTTGCTTGGTCATGAAGTAATCCTACAAAACACTTCATTTTGGTATTTTCGAAGTCAAATGGAACTATAAACGTGTTATAGAAAACAACAACCCTAGAAAGAATGTGAGTAGGTAATGGTTAACTCTTTTGCAACTCGTGAGACTTTTCAAAAAGAGAGAATGAGTGAATCGATGAAAGTGCACTTCCACATTAAAGTGGGATAAACTATTGAGTTTTTGAACACTAACGAATGTGATTTTCTGAAAAATAAAAAAAACGTAAAGTTTGCTTGGTCACGAAGCAATCCTACAAAACACTTCATTTTGGTATTTTCGAAGTCAAATGGCACTATAAACGTGTTATAGAAAACAACAACCCTAGAACGAATGTGAGTTGGTAATGGTTAATTCTTTTGCAACTCGTGAGACTTTTCAAAAAGAGAGAATGAGTGAATCGATGAAAGTGCACTTCCACATTACAGTGGGATAAACTATAGAGTTTTTGAACACTAACGAATGTGATTTTCTGAAAAAAAAAAAAAACGTAAAGTTTTCTTGGTCACGAAGCAATCCTACAAAACACTTCATTTTGGTATTTTCGAAGTCAAATGGAACTATAAACGTGTTATAGAAAACAACAACCCTAGAACGAATGTGAGTTGGTAATGGTTAACTCTTTTGCAACTCGTGAGACTTTTCAAAAAGAGAGAATGAGTGAATCGATGAAAGTGCACTTCCACATTAAAGTGGGATAAACTATTGAGTTTTTGAACACTAACGAATGTGATTTTCTGAAAAATAAAAAAACGTAAAGTTTGCTTGGTCCCGAAGCAATCCTACAAAACACTTCATTTTGGTATTTTCGAAGTCAAATGGCACTATAAACGTGTTATAGAAAACAACAACCCTAGAACGAATGTGAGTTGGTAATGGTTAATTCTTTTGCAACTCGTGAGACTTTTCAAAAAGAGAGAATGAGTGAATCGATGAAAGTGCACTTCCACATTACAGTGGGATAAACTATTGAGTTTTTGAACACTCACGAATGTGATTTTCTGAAAAATAAAAAAACGTAAAGTTTGCTTGGTCTCGAAGCAATCCTACAAAACACTTCATTTTGTTATTTTCGAAGTCAAATGGCACTATAAACGTGTTATACAAAACAACAACCCTAGAACGAATGTGAGTTGGTAATGGTTAATTCTTTTGCAACTCGTGAGACTTTTCAAAAAGAGAGAATGAGTGAATCGATGAAAGTGCACTTCCACGTTACAGTGGGATAAACTATAGAGTTTTTTAACACTAACGAATGTGAATTTCTGAAAAAAAGAAAAAAAAAGTAAAGTTTTCTTGGTCACGAAGCAATCCTACAAAACACTTCATTTTGGTATTTTCGAAGTCAAATGGCACTGTAAACGTGTTATAGAAAACAACAACCCTAGAACGAATGTGAGTTGGTAATGGTTAATTCTTTTGCAACTCGTGAGACTTTTCAAAAAGAGAGAATGAGTGAATCGATGAAAGCGCACTTCCACATTACAGTGGGATAAACTATAGAGTTTTTGAACACTAACGAATGTGATTTTCTGAAAAATAAAAAAAACGTAAAGTTTGCTAGGTCCCGAAGCAATCCTACAAAACACTTCATTTTGGTATTTTCGAAGTCAAATGGCACTATAAACGTGTTATAGAAAACAACAACCCTAGAACGAATGTGAGTTGGTAATGGTTAATTCTTTTGCAACTCGTGAGACTTTTCAAAAAGAGAGAATGAGTGAATCGATGAAAGTGCACTTCCACATTACAGTGGGATAAACTATAGAGTTTTTGAACACTAACGAATGTGATTTTCTGAAAAAAAAAAAAAACGTAAAGTTTGCTTGGTCACGAAGCAATCCTACAAAACACTTCATTTTGGTATTTTCGAAGTCAAATGGCACTATAAACGTGTTATAGAAAACAACAACCCTAGAACGAATGTGAGTTGGTAATGGTTAATTCTTTTGCAACTCGTGAGACTTTTCAAAAAGAGAGAATGAGTGAATCGATGAAAGTGCACTTCCACGTTACAGTGGGATAAACTATAGAGTTTTTTAACACTAACGAATGTGAATTTCTGAAAAAAAGAAAAAAAAAGTAAAGTTTTCTTGGTCACGAAGCAATCCTACAAAACACTTCATTTTGGTATTTTCGAAGTCAAATGGCACTGTAAACGTGTTATAGAAAACAACAACCCTAGAACGAATGTGAGTTGGTAATGGTTAATTCTTTTGCAACTCGTGAGACTTTTCAAAAAGAGAGAATGAGTGAATCGATGAAAGCGCACTTCCACATTACAGTGGGATAAACTATAGAGTTTTTGAACACTAACGAATGTGATTTTCTGAAAAATAAAAAAAACGTAAAGTTTGCTAGGTCCCGAAGCAATCCTACAAAACACTTCATTTTGGTATTTTCGAAGTCAAATGGCACTATAAACGTGTTATAGAAAACAACAACCCTAGAACGAATGTGAGTTGGTAATGGTTAATTCTTTTGCAACTCGTGAGACTTTTCAAAAAGAGAGAATGAGTGAATCGATGAAAGTGCACTTCCACATTACAGTGGGATAAACTATAGAGTTTTTGAACACTAACGAATGTGATTTTCTGAAAAAAAAAAAAAACGTAAAGTTTGCTTGGTCACGAAGCAATCCTACAAAACACTTCATTTTGGTATTTTCGAAGTCAAATGGCACTATAAACGTGTTATAGAAAACAACAACCCTAGAACGAATGTGAGTTGGTAATGGTTAATTCTTTTGCAACTCGTGAGACTTTTCAAAAAGAGAGAATGAGTGAATCGATGAAAGTGCACTTCCACGTTACAGTGGGATAAACTATAGAGTTTTTTAACACTAACGAATGTGAATTTCTGAAAAAAAGAAAAAAAAAGTAAAGTTTTCTTGGTCACGAAGCAATCCTACAAAACACTTCATTTTGGTATTTTCGAAGTCAAATGGCACTGTAAACGTGTTATAGAAAACAACAACCCTAGAACGAATGTGAGTTGGTAATGGTTAATTCTTTTGCAACTCGTGAGACTTTTCAAAAAGAGAGAATGAGTGAATCGATGAAAGCGCACTTCCACATTACAGTGGGATAAACTATAGAGTTTTTGAACACTAACGAATGTGATTTTCTGAAAAATAAAAAAAACGTAAAGTTTGCTAGGTCCCGAAGCAATCCTACAAAACACTTCATTTTGGTATTTTCGAAGTCAAATGGCACTATAAACGTGTTATAGAAAACAACAACCCTAGAACGAATGTGAGTTGGTAATGGTTAATTCTTTTGCAACTCGTGAGACTTTTCAAAAAGAGAGAATGAGTGAATCGATGAAAGTGCACTTCCACGTTACAGTGGGATAAACTATAGAGTTTTTTAACACTAACGAATGTGAATTTCTGAAAAAAAGAAAAAAAAAGTAAAGTTTTCTTGGTCACGAAGCAATCCTACAAAACACTTCATTTTGGTATTTTCGAAGTCAAATGGCACTGTAAACGTGTTATAGAAAACAACAACCCTAGAACGAATGTGAGTTGGTAATGGTTAATTCTTTTGCAACTCGTGAGACTTTTCAAAAAGAGAGAATGAGTGAATCGATGAAAGCGCACTTCCACATTACAGTGGGATAAACTATAGAGTTTTTGAACACTAACGAATGTGATTTTCTGAAAAATAAAAAAAACGTAAAGTTTGCTAGGTCCCGAAGCAATCCTACAAAACACTTCATTTTGGTATTTTCGAAGTCAAATGGCACTATAAACGTGTTATAGAAAACAACAACCCTAGAACGAATGTGAGTTGGTAATGGTTAATTCTTTTGCAACTCGTGAGACTTTTCAAAAAGAGAGAATGAGTGAATCGATGAAAGTGCACTTCCACATTACAGTGGGATAAACTATAGAGTTTTTGAACACTAACGAATGTGATTTTCTGAAAAAAAAAAAAAACGTAAAGTTTGCTTGGTCACGAAGCAATCCTACAAAACACTTCATTTTGGTATTTTCGAAGTCAAATGGCACTATAAACGTGTTATAGAAAACAACAACCCTAGAACGAATGTGAGTTGGTAATGGTTAATTCTTTTGCAACTCGTGAGACTTTTCAAAAAGAGAGAATGAGTGAATCGATGAAAGTGCACTTCCACGTTACAGTGGGATAAACTATAGAGTTTTTTAACACTAACGAATGTGAATTTCTGAAAAAAAGAAAAAAAAAGTAAAGTTTTCTTGGTCACGAAGCAATCCTACAAAACACTTCATTTTGGTATTTTCGAAGTCAAATGGCACTGTAAACGTGTTATAGAAAACAACAACCCTAGAACGAATGTGAGTTGGTAATGGTTAATTCTTTTGCAACTCGTGAGACTTTTCAAAAAGAGAGAATGAGTGAATCGATGAAAGCGCACTTCCACATTACAGTGGGATAAACTATAGAGTTTTTGAACACTAACGAATGTGATTTTCTGAAAAATAAAAAAAACGTAAAGTTTGCTAGGTCCCGAAGCAATCCTACAAAACACTTCATTTTGGTATTTTCGAAGTCAAATGGCACTATAAACGTGTTATAGAAAACAACAACCCTAGAACGAATGTGAGTTGGTAATGGTTAATTCTTTTGCAACTCGTGAGACTTTTCAAAAAGAGAGAATGAGTGAATCGATGAAAGTGCACTTCCACATTACAGTGGGATAAACTATAGAGTTTTTGAACACTAACGAATGTGATTTTCTGAAAAAAAAAAAAAACGTAAAGTTTGCTTGGTCACGAAGCAATCCTACAAAACACTTCATTTTGGTATTTTCGAAGTCAAATGGCACTATAAACGTGTTATAGAAAACAACAACCCTAGAACGAATGTGAGTTGGTAATGGTTAATTCTTTTGCAACTCGTGAGACTTTTCAAAAAGAGAGAATGAGTGAATCGATGAAAGTGCACTTCCACATTACAGTGGGATAAACTATAGAGTTTTTGAACACTAACGAATGTGATTTTCTGAAAAAAAAAAAAACGTAAAGTTTTCTTGGTCACGAAGCAATCCTACAAAACACTTCATTTTGGTATTTTCGAAGTCAAATGGAACTATAAACGTGTTATAGAAAACAACAACCCTAGAACAAATGTGAGTTGGTAATGGTTAACTCTTTTGCAACTCGTGAGACTTTTCAAAAAGAGAGAATGAGTGAATCGATGAAAGTGCACTTCCACATTACAATGGGATAAACTATTGAGTTTTTGAACACTAACGAATTTGATTTTCTGAAAAATAAAAAAACGTAAAGTTTGCTTGGTCACGAAGTAATCCTACAAAACACTTCATTTTGGTATTTTCGAAGTCAAATGGAACTATAAACGTGTTATAGAAAACAAAAACCCTAGAACGAATGTGAGTTGGTAATGGTTAACTCTTTTGCAACTCTTGAGACTTTTCAAAAAGAGAGAATGAGGGAATCGATGAAAGTGCACTTCCACATTAAAGTGGGATAAACTATTTAGTTTTTGAACACTAACGAATGTGATTTTCTGAAAAATAAAAAAACGTAAAGTTTGCTTGGTCCCGAAGCAATCCTACAAAACACTTCATTTTGGTATTTTCGAAGTCAAATGGCACTATAAACGTGTTATAGAAAACAACAACCCTAGAACGAATGTGAGTTGGTAATGGTTAATTCTTTTGCAACTCGTGAGACTTTTCAAAAAGAGAGAATGAGTGAATCGATGAAAGTGCACTTCCACATTACAGTGGGATAAACTATTGAGTTTTTGAACACTCACGAATGTGATTTTCTGAAAAATAAAAAAACGTAAAGTTTGCTTGGTCCCGAAGCAATCCTACAAAACACTTCATTTTGGTATTTTCGAAGTCAAATGGCACTATAAACGTGTTATAGAAAACAACAACCCTAGAACGAATGTGAGTTGGTAATGGTTAATTCTTTTGCAACTCGTGAGACTTTTCAAAAAGAGAGAATGAGTGAATCGATGAAAGTGCACTTCCACATTACAGTGGGATAAACTATTGAGTTTTTGAACACTAACGAATGTGATTTTCTGAAAAATAAAAAAAACGTAAAGTTTGCTTGGTCACGAAGCAATCCTACAAAACACTTCATTTTGGTATTTTCGAAGTCAAATGGCACTATAAACGTGTTATAGAAAACAACAACCCTAGAACGAATGTGAGTTGGTAATGGTTAATTCTTTTACAACTCGTGAGACTTTTCAAAAAGAGAGAATGAGTGAATCGATGAAAGTGCACTTCCACATTACAGTGGGATAAACTATAGAGTTTTTGAACACTAACGAATGTGATTTTCTGAAAAAAAAAAAAAACGTAAAGTTTTCTTGGTCACGAAGCAATCCTACAAAACACTTCATTTTGGTATTTTCGAAGTCAAATGGAACTATAAACGTGTTATAGAAAACAACAACCCTAGAACGAATGTGAGTTGGTAATGGTTAATTCTTTTGCAACTCGTGAGACTTTTCAAAAAGAGAGAATGAGTGAATCGATGAAAGTGCACTTCCACGTTACAGTGGGATAAACTATAGAGTTTTTTAACACTAACGAATGTGAATTTCTGAAAAAAAGAAAAAAAAAGTAAAGTTTTCTTGGTCACGAAGCAATCCTACAAAACACTTCATTTTGGTATTTTCGAAGTCAAATGGCACTGTAAACGTGTTATAGAAAACAACAACCCTAGAACGAATGTGAGTTGGTAATGGTTAATTCTTTTGCAACTCGTGAGACTTTTCAAAAAGAGAGAATGAGTGAATCGATGAAAGCGCACTTCCACATTACAGTGGGATAAACTATAGAGTTTTTGAACACTAACGAATGTGATTTTCTGAAAAATAAAAAAAACGTAAAGTTTGCTAGGTCCCGAAGCAATCCTACAAAACACTTCATTTTGGTATTTTCGAAGTCAAATGGCACTATAAACGTGTTATAGAAAACAACAACCCTAGAACGAATGTGAGTTGGTAATGGTTAATTCTTTTGCAACTCGTGAGACTTTTCAAAAAGAGAGAATGAGTGAATCGATGAAAGTGCACTTCCACATTACAGTGGGATAAACTATAGAGTTTTTGAACACTAACGAATGTGATTTTCTGAAAAAAAAAAAAACGTAAAGTTTGCTTGGTCACGAAGCAATCCTACAAAACACTTCATTTTGGTATTTTCGAAGTCAAATGGCACTATAAACGTGTTATAGAAAACAACAA
Source organism: Galeopsis tetrahit (assembly GCA_963675135.1). Lineage (NCBI taxonomy): Eukaryota > Viridiplantae > Streptophyta > Magnoliopsida > Lamiales > Lamiaceae > Galeopsis > Galeopsis tetrahit. The sequence goes on from OY776122.1 coordinate 42,599,614, forward strand.
CCCTAGAACGAATGTGAGTTGGTAATGGTTAATTCTTTTGCAACTCGTGAGACTTTTCAAAAAGAGAGAATGAGTGAATCGATGAAAGTGCACTTCCACATTACAGTGGGATAAACTATAGAGTTTTTGAACACTAACGAATGTGATTTTCTGAAAAAAAAAAAAACGTAAAGTTTTCTTGGTCACGAAGCAATCCTACAAAACACTTCATTTTGGTATTTTCGAAGTCAAATGGAACTATAAACGTGTTATAGAAAACAACAACCCTAGAACAAATGTGAGTTGGTAATGGTTAACTCTTTTGCAACTCGTGAGACTTTTCAAAAAGAGAGAATGAGTGAATCGATGAAAGTGCACTTCCACATTACAATGGGATAAACTATTGAGTTTTTGAACACTAACGAATTTGATTTTCTGAAAAATAAAAAAACGTAAAGTTTGCTTGGTCACGAAGTAATCCTACAAAACACTTCATTTTGGTATTTTCGAAGTCAAATGGAACTATAAACGTGTTATAGAAAACAAAAACCCTAGAACGAATGTGAGTTGGTAATGGTTAACTCTTTTGCAACTCTTGAGACTTTTCAAAAAGAGAGAATGAGGGAATCGATGAAAGTGCACTTCCACATTAAAGTGGGATAAACTATTTAGTTTTTGAACACTAACGAATGTGATTTTCTGAAAAATAAAAAAACGTAAAGTTTGCTTGGTCCCGAAGCAATCCTACAAAACACTTCATTTTGGTATTTTCGAAGTCAAATGGCACTATAAACGTGTTATAGAAAACAACAACCCTAGAACGAATGTGAGTTGGTAATGGTTAATTCTTTTGCAACTCGTGAGACTTTTCAAAAAGAGAGAATGAGTGAATCGATGAAAGTGCACTTCCACATTACAGTGGGATAAACTATTGAGTTTTTGAACACTCACGAATGTGATTTTCTGAAAAATAAAAAAACGTAAAGTTTGCTTGGTCCCGAAGCAATCCTACAAAACACTTCATTTTGGTATTTTCGAAGTTAAATGGCACTATAAACGTGTTATAGAAAACAACAACCCTAGAACGAATGTGAGTTGGTAATGGTTAATTCTTTTGCAACTCGTGAGACTTTTCAAAAAGAGAGAATGAGTGAATCGATGAAAGTGCACTTCCACATTACAGTGGGATAAACTATTGAGTTTTTGAACACTAACGAATGTGATTTTCTGAAAAATAAAAAAAACGTAAAGTTTGCTTGGTCACGAAGCAATCCTACAAAACACTTCATTTTGGTATTTTCGAAGTCAAATGGCACTATAAACGTGTTATAGAAAACAACAACCCTAGAATGAATGTGAGTTGGTAATGGTTAATTCTTTTGCAACTCGTGAGACTTTTCAAAAAGAGAGAATGAGTGAATCGATGAAAGTGCACTTCCACATTACAGTGGGATAAACTATAGAGTTTTTGAACACTAACGAATGTGATTTTCTGAAAAAAAAAAAAAACGTAAAGTTTTCTTGGTCACGAAGCAATCCTACAAAACACTTCATTTTGGTATTTTCGAAGTCAAATGGAACTATAAACGTGTTATAGAAAACAACAACCCTAGAACGAATGTGAGTTGGTAATGGTTAACTCTTTTGCAACTCGTGAGACTTTTCAAAAAGAGAGAATGAGTGAATCGATGAAAGTGCACTTCAACATTACAGTGGGATAAACTATTGAGTTTTTGAACACTAACGAATGTGATTTTCTGAAAAATAAAAAAAACGTAAAGTTTGCTTGGTCACGAAGCAATCCTACAAAACACTTCATTTTGGTATTTTCGAAGTCAAATGGCACTATAAATGTGTTATAGAAAACAACAACCCTAGAACGAATGTGAATTGGTAATGGTTAACACTTTTGAAACTATTGAGACTTTTCAAAAAGAGAGAATGAGTGAATCGATGAAAGTGCACTTCCACATTACAGTGGGATAAACTATTGAGTTTTTGAACACTAACGAATGTGATTTTCTGAAAAATAAAAAAAACGTAAAGTTTGCTAGGTCCCTAAGCAATCCTACAAAACACTTCATTTTGGTATTTTCGAAGTCAAATGGCACTATAAACGTGTTATAGAAAACAAAAACCCTAGAACGAATGTGAGTTGGTAATGGTTAATTCTTTTGCAACTCGTGAGACTTTACAAAAAGAGAGAATGAGTGAATCGATGAAAGTGCACTTCCACATTACAGTGGGATAAACTATAGAGTTTTTGAACACTAACGAATGTGATTTTCTGAAGAAAAAAAAAAACGTAAAGTTTTCTTGGTCACGAAGCAATCCTACAAAACACTTCATTTTGGTATTTTCGAAGTCAAATGGCACTATAAACGTGTTATAGAAAACAACAACCCTAGAACGAATGTGAGTTGGTAATGGTTAACTCTTTTGCAACTCGTGAGACTTTTCAAAAAGAGAGAATGAGTGAATCAATGAAAGTGCACTTCAACATTACAGTGGGATAAACTATTGAGTTTTTGAACACTAACGAATGTGATTTTCTGAAAAATAAAAAAAACGTAAAGTTTGCTTGGTCACGAAGCAATCCTACAAAACACTTCATTTTTGTATTTTCGAAGTCAAATGGAACTATAAACGTGTTATAGAAAACAACAACCCTAGAACGAATGTGAGTTGGTAATGGTTAACTCTTTTGCAACTCGTGAGACTTTTCAAAAAGAGAGAATGAGTGAATCGATGAAAGTGCACTTCCACATTACAGTGGGATAAACTATTGAGTTTTTGAACACTAACGAATTTGATTTTCTGAAAAATAAAAAAACGTAAAGTTTGCTTGGTCACGAAGTAATCCTACAAAACACTTCATTTTGGTATTTTCGAAGTCAAATGGAACTATAAACGTGTTATAGAAAACAACAACCCTAGAACGAATGTGAGTTGGTAATGGTTAACTCTTTTGCAACTCGTGAGACTTTTCAAAAAGAGAGAATGAGGGAATCGATGAAAGTGCACTTCCACATTAAAGTGGGATAAACTATTTAGTTTTTGAACACTAACAAATGTGATTTTCTGAAAAATAAAAAAACGTAAAGTTTGCTTGGTCCCGAAGCAATCCTACAAAACACTTCATTTTGGTATTTTCGAAGTCAAATGGCACTATAAACGTGTTATAGAAAACAACAACCCTAGAACGAATGTGAGTTGGTAATGGTTAACTCTTTTGCAACTCGTGAGACTTTTCAAAAAGAGAGAATGAGTGAATCGATGAAAGTGCACTTCAACATTACAGTGGGATAAACTATTGAGTTTTTGAACACTAACGAATGTGATTTTCTGAAAAATAAAAAAAACGTAAAGTTTGCTTGGTCATGAAGCAATCCTACAAAACACTTCATTTTGGTATTTTCGAAGTCAAATGGCACTATAAACGTGTTATAGAAAACAACAACCCTAGAACGAATGTGAGTTGGTAATGGTTAATTCTTTTGCAACTCGTGAGACTTTTCAAAAAGAGAGAATGAGTGAATCGATGAAAGTGCACTTCCACATTACAGTGGGATAAACTATAGAGTTTTTGAACACTAACGAATGTGATTTTCTGAAAAAAAAAAAAAACGTAAAGTTTTCTTGGTCACGAAGCAATCCTACAAAACACTTCATTTTGGTATTTTCGAAGTCAAATGGAACTATAAACGTGTTATAGAAAACAACAACCCTAGAACGAATGTGAGTTGGTAATGGTTAACTCTTTTGCAACTCGTGAGACTTTTCAAAAAGAGAGAATGAGTGAATCGATGAAAGTGCACTTCAACATTACAGTGGGATAAACTATTGAGTTTTTGAACACTAACGAATGTGATTTTCTGAAAAATAAAAAAAACGTAAAGTTTGCTTGGTCACGAAGCAATCCTACAAAACACTTCATTTTGGTATTTTCGAAGTCAAATGGAACTATAAACGTGTTATAGAAAACAACAACCCTAGAACGAATGTGAGTTGGTAATGGTTAACTCTTTTGCAACTCGTGAGACTTTTCAAAAAGAGAGAATGAGTGAATCGATGAAAGTGCACTTCCACATTACAGTGGGATAAACTATTGAGTTTTTGAACACTAACGAATTTGATTTTCTGAAAAATAAAAAAAACGTAAAGTTTGCTTGGTCACGAAGTAATCCTACAAAACACTTCATTTTGGTATTTTCGAAGTCAAATGACACTATAAATGTGTTATAGAAAACAACAACCCTAGAACGAATGTGAATTGGTAATGGTTAACACTTTTGAAACTATTGAGACTTTTCAAAAAGAGAGAATGAGTGAATCGATGAAAGTGCACTTCCACATTACAGTGGGATAAACTATTGAGTTTTTGAACACTAACGAATGTGATTTTCTGAAAAATAAAAAAAACGTAAAGTTTGCTAGGTCCCTAAGCAATCCTACAAAACACTTCATTTTGGTATTTTCGAAGTCAAATGGCACTATAAACGTGTTATAGAAAACAAAAACCCTAGAACGAATGTGAGTTGGTAATGGTTAATTCTTTTGCAACTCGTGAGACTTTACAAAAAGAGAGAATGAGTGAATCGATGAAAGTGCACTTCCACATTACAGTGGGATAAACTATAGAGTTTTTGAACACTAACGAATGTGATTTTCTGAAAAAAAAAACGTAAAGTTTTCTTGGTCACGAAGCAATCCTACAAAACACTTCATTTTGGTATTTTCGAAGTCAAATTGCACTATAAACGTGTTATAGAAAACAACAACCCTAGAACGAATGTGAGTTGGTAATGGTTAACTCTTTTGCAACTCGTGAGACTTTTCAAAAAGAGAGAATGAGTGAATCAATGAAAGTGCACTTCAACATTACAGTGGGATAAACTATTGAGTTTTTGAACACTAACGAATGTGATTTTCTGAAAAATAAAAAAAACGTAAAGTTTGCTTGGTCACGAAGCAATCCTACAAAACACTTCATTTTGGTATTTTCGAAGTCAAATGGAACTATAAACGTGTTATAGAAAACAACAACCCTAGAACGAATGTGAGTTGGTAATGGTTAACTCTTTTGCAACTCGTGAGACTTTTCAAAAAGAGAGAATGAGTGAATCGATGAAAGTGCACTTCAACATTACAGTGGGATAAACTATTGAGTTTTTGAACACTAACGAATGTGATTTTCTGAAAAATAAAAAAAACGTAAAGTTTGCTTGGTCATGAAGCAATCCTACAAAACACTTCATTTTGGTATTTTCGAAGTCAAATGGAACTATAAACGTGTTATAGAAAACAAAAACCCTAGAACGAATGTGAGTTGGTAATGGTTAACTCTTTTGCAACTCTTGAGACTTTTCAAAAAGAGAGAATGAGGGAATCGATGAAAGTGCACTTCCACATTAAAGTGGGATAAACTATTTAGTTTTTGAACACTAACGAATGTGATTTTCTGAAAAATAAAAAAACGTAAAGTTTGCTTGGTCCCGAAGCAATCCTACAAAACACTTCATTTTGGTATTTTCGAAGTCAAATGGCACTATAAACGTGTTATAGAAAACAACAACCCTAGAACGAATGTGAGTTGGTAATGGTTAATTCTTTTGCAACTCGTGAGACTTTTCAAAAAGAGAGAATGAGTGAATCGATGAAAGTGCACTTCCACATTACAGTGGGATAAACTATTGAGTTTTTGAACACTCACGAATGTGATTTTCTGAAAAATAAAAAAACGTAAAGTTTGCTTGGTCCCGAAGCAATCCTACAAAACACTTCATTTTGGTATTTTCGAAGTTAAATGGCACTATAAACGTGTTATAGAAAACAACAACCCTAGAACGAATGTGAGTTGGTAATGGTTAATTCTTTTGCAACTCGTGAGACTTTTCAAAAAGAGAGAATGAGTGAATCGATGAAAGTGCACTTCCACATTACAGTGGGATAAACTATTGAGTTTTTGAACACTAACGAATGTGATTTTCTGAAAAATAAAAAAAACGTAAAGTTTGCTTGGTCACGAAGCAATCCTACAAAACACTTCATTTTGGTATTTTCGAAGTCAAATGGCACTATAAACGTGTTATAGAAAACAACAACCCTAGAATGAATGTGAGTTGGTAATGGTTAATTCTTTTGCAACTCGTGAGACTTTTCAAAAAGAGAGAATGAGTGAATCGATGAAAGTGCACTTCCACATTACAGTGGGATAAACTATAGAGTTTTTGAACACTAACGAATGTGATTTTCTGAAAAAAAAAAAAAACGTAAAGTTTTCTTGGTCACGAAGCAATCCTACAAAACACTTCATTTTGGTATTTTCGAAGTCAAATGGAACTATAAACGTGTTATAGAAAACAACAACCCTAGAACGAATGTGAGTTGGTAATGGTTAACTCTTTTGCAACTCGTGAGACTTTTCAAAAAGAGAGAATGAGTGAATCGATGAAAGTGCACTTCAACATTACAGTGGGATAAACTATTGAGTTTTTGAACACTAACGAATGTGATTTTCTGAAAAATAAAAAAAACGTAAAGTTTGCTTGGTCACGAAGCAATCCTACAAAACACTTCATTTTGGTATTTTCGAAGTCAAATGGCACTATAAATGTGTTATAGAAAACAACAACCCTAGAACGAATGTGAATTGGTAATGGTTAACACTTTTGAAACTATTGAGACTTTTCAAAAAGAGAGAATGAGTGAATCGATGAAAGTGCACTTCCACATTACAGTGGGATAAACTATTGAGTTTTTGAACACTAACGAATGTGATTTTCTGAAAAATAAAAAAAACGTAAAGTTTGCTAGGTCCCTAAGCAATCCTACAAAACACTTCATTTTGGTATTTTCGAAGTCAAATGGCACTATAAACGTGTTATAGAAAACAAAAACCCTAGAACGAATGTGAGTTGGTAATGGTTAATTCTTTTGCAACTCGTGAGACTTTACAAAAAGAGAGAATGAGTGAATCGATGAAAGTGCACTTCCACATTACAGTGGGATAAACTATAGAGTTTTTGAACACTAACGAATGTGATTTTCTGAAGAAAAAAAAAAACGTAAAGTTTTCTTGGTCACGAAGCAATCCTACAAAACACTTCATTTTGGTATTTTCGAAGTCAAATGGCACTATAAACGTGTTATAGAAAACAACAACCCTAGAACGAATGTGAGTTGGTAATGGTTAACTCTTTTGCAACTCGTGAGACTTTTCAAAAAGAGAGAATGAGTGAATCAATGAAAGTGCACTTCAACATTACAGTGGGATAAACTATTGAGTTTTTGAACACTAACGAATGTGATTTTCTGAAAAATAAAAAAAACGTAAAGTTTGCTTGGTCACGAAGCAATCCTACAAAACACTTCATTTTTGTATTTTCGAAGTCAAATGGAACTATAAACGTGTTATAGAAAACAACAACCCTAGAACGAATGTGAGTTGGTAATGGTTAACTCTTTTGCAACTCGTGAGACTTTTCAAAAAGAGAGAATGAGTGAATCGATGAAAGTGCACTTCCACATTACAGTGGGATAAACTATTGAGTTTTTGAACACTAACGAATTTGATTTTCTGAAAAATAAAAAAACGTAAAGTTTGCTTGGTCACGAAGTAATCCTACAAAACACTTCATTTTGGTATTTTCGAAGTCAAATGGAACTATAAACGTGTTATAGAAAACAACAACCCTAGAACGAATGTGAGTTGGTAATGGTTAACTCTTTTGCAACTCGTGAGACTTTTCAAAAAGAGAGAATGAGGGAATCGATGAAAGTGCACTTCCACATTAAAGTGGGATAAACTATTTAGTTTTTGAACACTAACAAATGTGATTTTCTGAAAAATAAAAAAACGTAAAGTTTGCTTGGTCCCGAAGCAATCCTACAAAACACTTCATTTTGGTATTTTCGAAGTCAAATGGCACTATAAACGTGTTATAGAAAACAACAACCCTAGAACGAATGTGAGTTGGTAATGGTTAACTCTTTTGCAACTCGTGAGACTTTTCAAAAAGAGAGAATGAGTGAATCGATGAAAGTGCACTTCAACATTACAGTGGGATAAACTATTGAGTTTTTGAACACTAACGAATGTGATTTTCTGAAAAATAAAAAAAACGTAAAGTTTGCTTGGTCATGAAGCAATCCTACAAAACACTTCATTTTGGTATTTTCGAAGTCAAATGGCACTATAAACGTGTTATAGAAAACAACAACCCTAGAACGAATGTGAGTTGGTAATGGTTAATTCTTTTGCAACTCGTGAGACTTTTCAAAAAGAGAGAATGAGTGAATCGATGAAAGTGCACTTCCACATTACAGTGGGATAAACTATAGAGTTTTTGAACACTAACGAATGTGATTTTCTGAAAAAAAAAAAAAACGTAAAGTTTTCTTGGTCACGAAGCAATCCTACAAAACACTTCATTTTGGTATTTTCGAAGTCAAATGGAACTATAAACGTGTTATAGAAAACAACAACCCTAGAACGAATGTGAGTTGGTAATGGTTAACTCTTTTGCAACTCGTGAGACTTTTCAAAAAGAGAGAATGAGTGAATCGATGAAAGTGCACTTCAACATTACAGTGGGATAAACTATTGAGTTTTTGAACACTAACGAATGTGATTTTCTGAAAAATAAAAAAAACGTAAAGTTTGCTTGGTCACGAAGCAATCCTACAAAACACTTCATTTTGGTATTTTCGAAGTCAAATGGAACTATAAACGTGTTATAGAAAACAACAACCCTAGAACGAATGTGAGTTGGTAATGGTTAACTCTTTTGCAACTCGTGAGACTTTTCAAAAAGAGAGAATGAGTGAATCGATGAAAGTGCACTTCCACATTACAGTGGGATAAACTATTGAGTTTTTGAACACTAACGAATTTGATTTTCTGAAAAATAAAAAAAACGTAAAGTTTGCTTGGTCACGAAGTAATCCTACAAAACACTTCATTTTGGTATTTTCGAAGTCAAATGACACTATAAATGTGTTATAGAAAACAACAACCCTAGAACGAATGTGAATTGGTAATGGTTAACACTTTTGAAACTATTGAGACTTTTCAAAAAGAGAGAATGAGTGAATCGATGAAAGTGCACTTCCACATTACAGTGGGATAAACTATTGAGTTTTTGAACACTAACGAATGTGATTTTCTGAAAAATAAAAAAAACGTAAAGTTTGCTAGGTCCCTAAGCAATCCTACAAAACACTTCATTTTGGTATTTTCGAAGTCAAATGGCACTATAAACGTGTTATAGAAAACAAAAACCCTAGAACGAATGTGAGTTGGTAATGGTTAATTCTTTTGCAACTCGTGAGACTTTACAAAAAGAGAGAATGAGTGAATCGATGAAAGTGCACTTCCACATTACAGTGGGATAAACTATAGAGTTTTTGAACACTAACGAATGTGATTTTCTGAAAAAAAAAACGTAAAGTTTTCTTGGTCACGAAGCAATCCTACAAAACACTTCATTTTGGTATTTTCGAAGTCAAATTGCACTATAAACGTGTTATAGAAAACAACAACCCTAGAACGAATGTGAGTTGGTAATGGTTAACTCTTTTGCAACTCGTGAGACTTTTCAAAAAGAGAGAATGAGTGAATCAATGAAAGTGCACTTCAACATTACAGTGGGATAAACTATTGAGTTTTTGAACACTAACGAATGTGATTTTCTGAAAAATAAAAAAAACGTAAAGTTTGCTTGGTCACGAAGCAATCCTACAAAACACTTCATTTTGGTATTTTCGAAGTCAAATGGAACTATAAACGTGTTATAGAAAACAACAACCCTAGAACGAATGTGAGTTGGTAATGGTTAACTCTTTTGCAACTCGTGAGACTTTTCAAAAAGAGAGAATGAGTGAATCGATGAAAGTGCACTTCCACATTACAGTGGGATAAACTATTGAGTTTTTGAACACTAACGAATTTGATTTTCTGAAAAATAAAAAAACGTAAAGTTTGCTTGGTCACGAAGTAATCCTACAAAACACTTCATTTTGGTATTTTCGAAGTCAAATGGAACTATAAACGTGTTATAGAAAACAACAACCCTAGAACGAATGTGAGTTGGTAATGGTTAACTCTTTTGCAACTCGTGAGACTTTTCAAAAAGAGAGAATGAGGGAATCGATGAAAGTGCACTTCCACATTAAAGTGGGATAAACTATTTAGTTTTTGAACACTAACGAATGTGATTTTCTGAAAAATAAAAAAACGTAAAGTTTGCTTGGTCCCGAAACAATCCTACAAAACACTTCATTTTGGTATTTTCGAAGTCAAATGGCACTATAAACGTGTTATAGAAAACAACAACCCTAGAACGAATGTGAGTTGGTAATGGTTAATTCTTTTGCAACTCGTGAGACTTTTCAAAAAGAGAGAATGAGTGAATCGATGAAAGTGCACTTCCACATTACAGTGGGATAAACTATTGAGTTTTTGAACACTCACGAATGTGATTTTCTGAAAAATAAAAAAACGTAAAGTTTGCTTGGTCCCGAAGCAATCCTACAAAACACTTCATTTTGGTATTTTCGAAGTCAAATGGCACTATAAACGTGTTATAGAAAACAACAACCCTAGAACGAATGTGAGTTGGTAATGGTTAATTCTTTTGCAACTCGTGAGACTTTTCAAAAAGAGAGAATGAGTGAATCGATGAAAGTGCACTTCCACATTACAGTGGGATAAACTATTGAGTTTTTGAACACTAACGAATGTGATTTTCTGAAAAATAAAAAAAACGTAAAGTTTGCTTGGTCACGAAGCAATCCTACAAAACACTTCATTTTGGTATTTTCGAAGTCAAATGGAACTATAAACGTGTTATAGAAAACAACAACTCTAGAACGAATGTGAGTTGGTAATGGTTAACTCTTTTGCAACTCGTGAGACTTTTCAAAAAGAGAGAATGAGTGAATCGATGAAAGTGCACTTCCACATTACAGTGGGATAAACTATTGAGTTTTTGAACACTAACGAATTTGATTTTCTGAAAAATAAAAAAACGTAAAGTTTGCTTGGTCACGAAGCAATCCTACAAAACACTTCATTTTGGTATTTTCGAAGTCAAATGGAACTATAAACGTGTTATAGAAAACAACAACTCTAGAACGAATGTGAGTTGGTAATGGTTAACTCTTTTGCAACTCGTGAGACTTTTCAAAAAGAGAGAATGAGTGAATCGATGAAAGTGCACTTCCACATTACAGTGGGATAAACTATTGAGTTTTTGAACACTAACGAATTTGATTTTCTGAAAAATAAAAAAACGTAAAGTTTGCTTGGTCACGAAGTAATCCTACAAAACACTTCATTTTGGTATTTTCGAAGTCAAATGGCACTATAAACGTGTTATAGAAAACAACAACCCTAGAACGAATGTGAGTTGGTAATGGTTAATTCTTTTGCAACTCGTGAGACTTTTCAAAAAGAGAGAATGAGTGAATCGATGAAAGTGCACTTCCACATTACAGTGGGATAAACTATTGAGTTTTTGAACACTCACGAATGTGATTTTCTGAAAAATAAAAAAACGTAAAGTTTGCTTGGTCCCGAAGCAATCATACAAAACACTTCATTTTGGTATTTTCGAAGTCAAATGGCACTATAAACGTGTTATAGAAAACAACAACCCTAGAACGAATGTGAGTTGGTAATGGTTAATTCTTTTGCAACTCGTGAGACTTTTCAAAAAGAGAGAATGAGTGAATCGATGAAAGTGCACTTCCACATTACAGTGGGATAAACTATTGTGTTTTTGAACACTAACGAATGTGATTTTCTGAAAAATAAAAAAAACGTAAAGTTTGCTTGGTCACGAAGCAATCCTACAAAACACTTCATTTTGGTATTTTCGAAGTCAAATGGCACTATAAACGTGTTATAGAAAACAACAACCCTAGAACGAATGTGAGTTGGTAATGGTTAATTCTTTTGCAACTCGTGAGACTTTTCAAAAAGAGAGAATGAGTGAATCGATGAAATTGCACTTCCACATTACAGTGGGATAAACTATAGAGTTTTTGAACACTAACGAATGTGATTTTCTGAAAAAAAAAAAAAACGTAAAGTTTTCTTGGTCACGAAGCAATCCTACAAAACACTTCATTTTGGTATTTTCGAAGTCAAATGGAACTATAAACGTGTTATAGAAAACAACAACCCTAGAACGAATGTGAGTTGGTAATGGTTAACTCTTTTGCAACTCGTGAGACTTTTCAAAAAGAGAGAATGAGTGAATCGATGAAAGTGCACTTCAACATTACAGTGGGATAAACTATTGAGTTTTTGAACACTAACGAATGTGATTTTCTGAAAAATAAAAAAAACGTAAAGTTTGCTTGGTCACGAAGCAATCCTACAAAACACTTCATTTTGGTATTTTCGAAGTCAAATGGAACTATAAACGTGTTATAGAAAACAACAACTCTAGAACGAATGTGAGTTGGTAATGGTTAACTCTTTTGCAACTCGTGAGACTTTTCAAAAAGAGAGAATGAGTGAATCGATGAAAGTGCACTTCCACATTACAGTGGGATAAACTATTGAGTTTTTGAACACTAACGAATTTGATTTTCTGAAAAATAAAAAAACGTAAAGTTTGCTTGGTCACGAAGTAATCCTACAAAACACTTCATTTTGGTATTTTCGAAGTCAAATGGAACTATAAACGTGTTATAGAAAACAACAACCCTAGAACGAATGTGAGTTGGTAATGGTTAACTCTTTTGCAACTCGTGAGACTTTTCAAAAAGAGAGAATGAGGGAATCGATGAAAGTGCACTTCCACATTAAAGTGGGATAAACTATTTAGTTTTTGAACACTAACGAATGTGATTTTCTGAAAAATAAAAAAACGTAAAGTTTGCTTGGTCCCGAAGCAATCCTACAAAACACTTCATTTTGGTATTTTCGAAGTCAAATGGCACTATAAACGTGTTATAGAAAACAACAACCCTAGAACGAATGTGAGTTGGTAATGGTTAATTCTTTTGCAACTCGTGAGACTTTTCAAAAAGAGAGAATGAGTGAATCGATGAAAGTGCACTTCCACATTACAGTGGGATAAACTATTGAGTTTTTGAACACTCACGAATGTGATTTTCTGAAAAATAAAAAAACGTAAAGTTTGCTTGGTCCCGAAGCAATCCTACAAAACACTTCATTTTGGTATTTTCGAAGTCAAATGGCACTATAAACGTGTTATAGAAAACAACAACCCTAGAACGAATGTGAGTTGGTAATGGTTAATTCTTTTGCAACTCGTGAGACTTTTCAAAAAGAGAGAATGAGTGAATCGATGAAAGTGCACTTCCACATTACAGTGGGATAAACTATTGAGTTTTTGAACACTAACGAATGTGATTTTCTGAAAAATAAAAAAAACGTAAAGTTTGCTTGGTCACGAAGCAATCCTACAAAACACTTCATTTTGGTATTTTCGAAGTCAAATGGCACTATAAACGTGTTATAGAAAACAACAACCCTAGAACGAATGTGAGTTGGTAATGGTTAATTCTTTTGCAACTCGTGAGACTTTTCAAAAAGAGAGAATGAGTGAATCGATGAAAGTGCACTTCCACATTACAGTGGGATAAACTATTGAGTTTTTGAACACTAACGAATGTGATTTTCTGAAAAATAAAAAAAACGTAAAGTTTGCTTGGTCACGAAGCAATCCTACAAAACACTTCATTTTGGTATTTTCGAAGTCAAATGGCACTATAAACGTGTTATAGAAAACAACAACCCTAGAACGAATGTGAGTTGGTAATGGTTAATTCTTTTGCAACTCGTGAGACTTTTCAAAAAGAGAGAATGAGTGAATCTCGATGAAAGTGCACTTCCACATTACAGTGGGATAAACTATAGAGTATTTGAACACTAACGAATGTGATTTTCTGAAAAAAAAAAAAAAACGTAAAGTTTTCTTGGTCACGAAGCAATCCTACAAAACACTTCATTTTGGTATTTTCGAAGTCAAATGGAACTATAAACGTGTTATAGAAAACAACAACCCTAGAACGAATGTGAGTTGGTAATGGTTAACTCTTTTGCAACTCGTGAGACTTTTCAAAAAGAGAGAATGAGTGAATCGATGAAAGTGCACTTCAACATTACAGTGGGATAAACTATTGAGTTTTTGAACACTAACGAATGTGATTTTCTGAAAAATAAAAAAAACGTAAAGTTTGCTTGGTCACGAAGCAATCCTACAAAACACTTCATTTTGGTATTTTCGAAGTCAAATGGAACTATAAACGTGTTATAGAAAACAACAACCCTAGAACGAATGTGAGTTGGTAATGGTTAACTCTTTTGCAACTCGTGAGACTTTTCAAAAAGAGAGAATGAGTGAATCGATGAAAGTGCACTTCCACATTACAGTGGGATAAACTATTGAGTTTTTGAACACTAACGAATTTGATTTTCTGAAAAATAAAAAAAACGTAAAGTTTGCTTGGTCACGAAGTAATCCTACAAAACACTTCATTTTGGTATTTTCGAAGTCAAATGGCACTATAAATGTGTTATAGAAAACAACAACCCTAGAACGAATGTGAATTGGTAATGGTTAACACTTTTGAAACTATTGAGACTTTTCAAAAAGAGAGAATGAGTGAATCGATGAAAGTGCACTTCCACATTACAGTGGGATAAACTATTGAGTTTTTGAACACTAACGAATGTGATTTTCTGAAAAATAAAAAAAAACGTAAAGTTTGCTAGGTCCCGAAGCAATCCTACAAAACACTTCATTTTGGTATTTTCGAAGTCAAATGGCACTATAAACGTGTTATAGAAAACAACAACCCTAGAACGAATGTGAGTTGGTAATGGTTAATTCTTTTGCAACTCGTGAGACTTTTCAAAAAGAGAGAATGAGTGAATCGATGAAAGTGCACTTCCACATTACAGTGGGATAAACTATAGAGTTTTTGAACACTAACGAATGTGATTTTCTGAAAAAAAAAAAAAACGTAAAGTTTTCTTGGTCACGAAGCAATCCTACAAAACACTTCATTTTGGTATTTTCGAAGTCAAATGGAACTATAAACGTGTTATAGAAAACAACAACCCTAGAACGAATGTGAGTTGGTAATGGTTAACTCTTTTGCAACTCGTGAGACTTTTCAAAAAGAGAGAATGAGTGAATCGATGAAAGTGCACTTCAACATTACAGTGGGATAAACTATTGAGTTTTTGAACACTAACGAATGTGATTTTCTGAAAAATAAAAAAAACGTAAAGTTTGCTTGGTCACGAAGCAATCCTACAAAACACTTCATTTTGGTATTTTCGAAGTCAAATGGAACTATAAACGTGTTATAGAAAACAACAACCCTAGAACGAATGTGAGTTGGTAATGGTTAACTCTTTTGCAACTCGTGAGACTTTTCAAAAAGAGAGAATGAGTGAATCGATGAAAGTGCACTTCAACATTACAGTGGGATAAACTATTGAGTTTTTGAACACTAACGAATGTGATTTTCTGAAAAATAAAAAAACGTAAAGTTTGCTTGGTCACGAAGCAATCCTACAAAACACTTCATTTTGGTATTTTCGAAGTCAAATGGAACTATAAACGTGTTATAGAAAACAAGAACTCTAGAACGAATGTGAGTTGGTAATGGTTAACTCTTTTGCAACTCGTGAGACTTTTCAAAAAGAGAGAATGAGTGAATCGATGAAAGTGCACTTCCACATTACAGTGGGATAAACTATTGAGTTTTTGAACACTAACGAATTTGATTTTCTGAAAAATAAAAAAACGTAAAGTTTGCTTGGTCACGAAGTAATCCTACAAAACACTTCATTTTGGTATTTTCGAAGTCAAATGGAACTATAAACGTGTTATAGAAAACAACAACCCTAGAACGAATGTGAGTTGGTAATGGTTAACTCTTTTGCAACTCGTGAGACTTTTCAAAAAGAGAGAATGAGGGAATCGATGAAAGTGCACTTCCACATTAAAGTGGGATAAACTATTTAGTTTTTGAACACTAACGAATGTGATTTTCTGAAAAATAAAAAAACGTAAAGTTTGCTTGGTCCCGAAGCAATCCTACAAAACACTTCATTTTGGTATTTTCGAAGTCAAATGGCACTATAAACGTGTTATAGAAAACAACAACCCTAGAACGAATGTGAGTTGGTAATGGTTAATTCTTTTGCAACTCGTGAGACTTTTCAAAAAGAGAGAATGAGTGAATCGATGAAAGTGCACTTCCACATTACAGTGGGATAAACTATTGAGTTTTTGAACACTCACGAATGTGATTTTCTGAAAAATAAAAAAACGTAAAGTTTGCTTGGTCCCGAAGCAATCCTACAAAACACTTCATTTTGGTATTTTCGAAGTCAAATGGCACTATAAACGTGTTATAGAAAACAACAACCCTAGAACGAATGTGAGTTGGTAATGGTTAATTCTTTTGCAACTCGTGAGACTTTTCAAAAAGAGAGAATGAGTGAATCGATGAAAGTGCACTTCCACATTACAGTGGGATAAACTATTGAGTTTTTGAACACTAACGAATGTGATTTTCTGAAAAATAAAAAAAACGTAAAGTTTGCTTGGTCACGAAGCAATCCTACAAAACACTTCATTTTGGTATTTTCGAAGTCAAATGGCACTATAAACGTGTTATAGAAAACAACAACCCTAGAACGAATGTGAGTTGGTAATGGTTAATTCTTTTGCAACTCGTGAGACTTTTCAAAAAGAGAGAATGAGTGAATCTCGATGAAAGTGCACTTCCACATTACAGTGGGATAAACTATAGAGTTTTTGAACACTAACGAATGTGATTTTCTGAAAAAAAAAAAAACGTAAAGTTTTCTTGGTCACGAAGCAATCCTACAAAACACTTCATTTTGGTATTTTCGAAGTCAAATGGAACTATAAACGTGTTATAGAAAACAACAACCCTAGAACGAATGTGAGTTGGTAATGGTTAACTCTTTTGCAACTCGTGAGACTTTTCAAAAAGAGAGAATGAGTGAATCGATGAAAGTGCACTTCAACATTACAGTGTGATAAACTATTGAGTTTTTGAACACTAACGAATGTGATTTTCTGAAAAATAAAAAAAACGTAAAGTTTGCTTGGTCACGAAGCAATCCTACAAAACACTTCATTTTGGTATTTTCGAAGTCAAATGGAACTATAAACGTGTTATAGAAAACAACAACCCTAGAACGAATGTGAGTTGGTAATGGTTAACTCTTTTGCAACTCGTGAGACTTTTCAAAAAGAGAGAATGAGTGAATCGATGAAAGTGCACTTCCACATTACAGTGGGATAAACTATTGAGTTTTTGAACACTAACGAATTTGATTTTCTGAAAAATAAAAAAAACGTAAAGTTTGCTTGGTCACGAAGTAATCCTACAAAACACTTCATTTTGGTATTTTCGAAGTCAAATGGCACTATAAACGTGTTATAGAAAACAACAACCCTAGAACGAATGTGAGTTGGTAATGGTTAATTCTTTTGCAACTCGTGAGACTTTTCAAAAAGAGAGAATGAGTGAATCGATGAAAGTGCACTTCCACATTACAGTGGGATAAACTATTGAGTTTTTGAACACTAACGAATGTGATTTTCTGAAAAATAAAAAAAACGTAAAGTTTGCTTGGTCACGAAGCAATCCTACAAAACACTTCATTTTGGTATTTTCGAAGTCAAATGGCACTATAAACGTGTTATAGAAAACAACAACCCTAGAACGAATGTGAGTTGGTAATGGTTAATTCTTTTGCAACTCGTGAGACTTTTCAAAAAGAGAGAATGAGTGAATCGATGAAAGTGCACTTCCACATTACAGTGGGATAAACTATTGAGTTTTTGAACACTAACGAATGTGATTTTCTGAAAAATAAAAAAAACGTAAAGTTTGCTTGGTCACGAAGCAATCCTACAAAACACTTCATTTTGGTATTTTCGAAGTCAAATGGCACTATAAACGTGTTATAGAAAACAACAACCCTAGAACGAATGTGAGTTGGTAATGGTTAATTCTTTTGCAACTCGTGAGACTTTTCAAAAAGAGAGAATGAGTGAATCGATGAAAGTGCACTTCCACATTACAGTGGGATAAACTATTGAGTTTTTGAACACTAACGAATGTGATTTTCTGAAAAATAAAAAAAACGTAAAGTTTGCTTGGTCACGAAGCAATCCTACAAAACACTTCATTTTGGTATTTTCGAAGTCAAATGGCACTATAAACGTGTTATAGAAAACAACAACCCTAGAACGAATGTGAGTTGGTAATGGTTAATTCTTTTGCAACTCGTGAGACTTTTCAAAAAGAGAGAATGAGTGAATCTCGATGAAAGTGCACTTCCACATTACAGTGGGATAAACTATAGAGTATTTGAACACTAACGAATGTGATTTTCTGAAAAAAAAAAAAAAAACGTAAAGTTTTCTTGGTCACGAAGCAATCCTACAAAACACTTCATTTTGGTATTTTCGAAGTCAAATGGAACTATAAACGTGTTATAGAAAACAACAACCCTAGAACGAATGTGAGTTGGTAATGGTTAACTCTTTTGCAACTCGTGAGACTTTTCAAAAAGAGAGAATGAGTGAATCGATGAAAGTGCACTTCAACATTACAGTGGGATAAACTATTGAGTTTTTGAACACTAACGAATGTGATTTTCTGAAAAATAAAAAAAACGTAAAGTTTGCTTGGTCACGAAGCAATCCTACAAAACACTTCATTTTGGTATTTTCGAAGTCAAATGGAACTATAAACGTGTTATAGAAAACAACAACCCTAGAACGAATGTGAGTTGGTAATGGTTAACTCTTTTGCAACTCGTGAGACTTTTCAAAAAGAGAGAATGAGTGAATCGATGAAAGTGCACTTCCACATTACAGTGGGATAAACTATTGAGTTTTTGAACACTAACGAATTTGATTTTCTGAAAAATAAAAAAAACGTAAAGTTTGCTTGGTCACGAAGTAATCCTACAAAACACTTCATTTTGGTATTTTCGAAGTCAAATGGCACTATAAATGTGTTATAGAAAACAACAACCCTAGAACGAATGTGAATTGGTAATGGTTAACACTTTTGAAACTATTGAGACTTTTCAAAAAGAGAGAATGAGTGAATCGATGAAAGTGCACTTCCACATTACAGTGGGATAAACTATTGAGTTTTTGAACACTAACGAATGTGATTTTCTGAAAAATAAAAAAAAACGTAAAGTTTGCTAGGTCCCGAAGCAATCCTACAAAACACTTCATTTTGGTATTTTCGAAGTCAAATGGCACTATAAACGTGTTATAGAAAACAACAACCCTAGAACGAATGTGAGTTGGTAATGGTTAATTCTTTTGCAACTCGTGAGACTTTTCAAAAAGAGAGAATGAGTGAATCGATGAAAGTGCACTTCCACATTACAGTGGGATAAACTATAGAGTTTTTGAACACTAACGAATGTGATTTTCTGAAAAAAAAAAAAAACGTAAAGTTTTCTTGGTCACGAAGCAATCCTACAAAACACTTCATTTTGGTATTTTCGAAGTCAAATGGAACTATAAACGTGTTATAGAAAACAACAACCCTAGAACGAATGTGAGTTGGTAATGGTTAACTCTTTTGCAACTCGTGAGACTTTTCAAAAAGAGAGAATGAGTGAATCGATGAAAGTGCACTTCAACATTACAGTGGGATAAACTATTGAGTTTTTGAACACTAACGAATGTGATTTTCTGAAAAATAAAAAAAACGTAAAGTTTGCTTGGTCACGAAGCAATCCTACAAAACACTTCATTTTGGTATTTTCGAAGTCAAATGGAACTATAAACGTGTTATAGAAAACAACAACCCTAGAACGAATGTGAGTTGGTAATGGTTAACTCTTTTGCAACTCGTGAGACTTTTCAAAAAGAGAGAATGAGTGAATCGATGAAAGTGCACTTCAACATTACAGTGGGATAAACTATTGAGTTTTTGAACACTAACGAATGTGATTTTCTGAAAAATAAAAAAACGTAAAGTTTGCTTGGTCACGAAGCAATCCTACAAAACACTTCATTTTGGTATTTTCGAAGTCAAATGGAACTATAAACGTGTTATAGAAAACAAGAACTCTAGAACGAATGTGAGTTGGTAATGGTTAATTCTTTTGCAACTCGTGAGACTTTTCAAAAAGAGAGAATGAGTGAATCGATGAAAGTGCACTTCCACATTACAGTGGGATAAACTATTGAGTTTTTGAACACTAACGAATGTGATTTTCTGAAAAATAAAAAAAACGTAAAGTTTGCTTGGTCACGAAGCAATCCTACAAAACACTTCATTTTGGTATTTTCGAAGTCAAATGGCACTATAAACGTGTTATAGAAAACAACAACCCTAGAACGAATGTGAGTTGGTAATGGTTAATTCTTTTGCAACTCGTGAGACTTTTCAAAAAGAGAGAATGAGTGAATCTCGATGAAAGTGCACTTCCACATTACAGTGGGATAAACTATAGAGTTTTTGAACACTAACGAATGTGATTTTCTGAAAAAAAAAAAAACGTAAAGTTTTCTTGGTCACGAAGCAATCCTACAAAACACTTCATTTTGGTATTTTCGAAGTCAAATGGAACTATAAACGTGTTATAGAAAACAACAACCCTAGAACGAATGTGAGTTGGTAATGGTTAACTCTTTTGCAACTCGTGAGACTTTTCAAAAAGAGAGAATGAGTGAATCGATGAAAGTGCACTTCAACATTACAGTGTGATAAACTATTGAGTTTTTGAACACTAACGAATGTGATTTTCTGAAAAATAAAAAAAACGTAAAGTTTGCTTGGTCACGAAGCAATCCTACAAAACACTTCATTTTGGTATTTTCGAAGTCAAATGGAACTATAAACGTGTTATAGAAAACAACAACCCTAGAACGAATGTGAGTTGGTAATGGTTAACTCTTTTGCAACTCGTGAGACTTTTCAAAAAGAGAGAATGAGTGAATCGATGAAAGTGCACTTCCACATTACAGTGGGATAAACTATTGAGTTTTTGAACACTAACGAATTTGATTTTCTGAAAAATAAAAAAAACGTAAAGTTTGCTTGGTCACGAAGTAATCCTACAAAACACTTCATTTTGGTATTTTCGAAGTCAAATGGCACTATAAACGTGTTATAGAAAACAACAACCCTAGAACGAATGTGAGTTGGTAATGGTTAATTCTTTTGCAACTCGTGAGACTTTTCAAAAAGAGAGAATGAGTGAATCGATGAAAGTGCACTTCCACATTACAGTGGGATAAACTATTGAGTTTTTGAACACTAACGAATGTGATTTTCTGAAAAATAAAAAAAACGTAAAGTTTGCTTGGTCACGAAGCAATCCTACAAAACACTTCATTTTGGTATTTTCGAAGTCAAATGGCACTATAAACGTGTTATAGAAAACAACAACCCTAGAACGAATGTGAGTTGGTAATGGTTAATTCTTTTGCAACTCGTGAGACTTTTCAAAAAGAGAGAATGAGTGAATCGATGAAAGTGCACTTCCACATTACAGTGGGATAAACTATTGAGTTTTTGAACACTAACGAATGTGATTTTCTGAAAAATAAAAAAAACGTAAAGTTTGCTTGGTCACGAAGCAATCCTACAAAACACTTCATTTTGGTATTTTCGAAGTCAAATGGCACTATAAACGTGTTATAGAAAACAACAACCCTAGAACGAATGTGAGTTGGTAATGGTTAATTCTTTTGCAACTCGTGAGACTTTTCAAAAAGAGAGAATGAGTGAATCGATGAAAGTGCACTTCCACATTACAGTGGGATAAACTATTGAGTTTTTGAACACTAACGAATGTGATTTTCTGAAAAATAAAAAAAACGTAAAGTTTGCTTGGTCACGAAGCAATCCTACAAAACACTTCATTTTGGTATTTTCGAAGTCAAATGGCACTATAAACGTGTTATAGAAAACAACAACCCTAGAACGAATGTGAGTTGGTAATGGTTAATTCTTTTGCAACTCGTGAGACTTTTCAAAAAGAGAGAATGAGTGAATCTCGATGAAAGTGCACTTCCACATTACAGTGGGATAAACTATAGAGTATTTGAACACTAACGAATGTGATTTTCTGAAAAAAAAAAAAAAACGTAAAGTTTTCTTGGTCACGAAGCAATCCTACAAAACACTTCATTTTGGTATTTTCGAAGTCAAATGGAACTATAAACGTGTTATAGAAAACAACAACCCTAGAACGAATGTGAGTTGGTAATGGTTAACTCTTTTGCAACTCGTGAGACTTTTCAAAAAGAGAGAATGAGTGAATCGATGAAAGTGCACTTCAACATTACAGTGGGATAAACTATTGAGTTTTTGAACACTAACGAATGTGATTTTCTGAAAAATAAAAAAAACGTAAAGTTTGCTTGGTCACGAAGCAATCCTACAAAACACTTCATTTTGGTATTTTCGAAGTCAAATGGAACTATAAACGTGTTATAGAAAACAACAACCCTAGAACGAATGTGAGTTGGTAATGGTTAACTCTTTTGCAACTCGTGAGACTTTTCAAAAAGAGAGAATGAGTGAATCGATGAAAGTGCACTTCCACATTACAGTGGGATAAACTATTGAGTTTTTGAACACTAACGAATTTGATTTTCTGAAAAATAAAAAAAACGTAAAGTTTGCTTGGTCACGAAGTAATCCTACAAAACACTTCATTTTGGTATTTTCGAAGTCAAATGGCACTATAAATGTGTTATAGAAAACAACAACCCTAGAACGAATGTGAATTGGTAATGGTTAACACTTTTGAAACTATTGAGACTTTTCAAAAAGAGAGAATGAGTGAATCGATGAAAGTGCACTTCCACATTACAGTGGGATAAACTATTGAGTTTTTGAACACTAACGAATGTGATTTTCTGAAAAATAAAAAAAAACGTAAAGTTTGCTAGGTCCCGAAGCAATCCTACAAAACACTTCATTTTGGTATTTTCGAAGTCAAATGGCACTATAAACGTGTTATAGAAAACAACAACCCTAGAACGAATGTGAGTTGGTAATGGTTAATTCTTTTGCAACTCGTGAGACTTTTCAAAAAGAGAGAATGAGTGAATCGATGAAAGTGCACTTCCACATTACAGTGGGATAAACTATAGAGTTTTTGAACACTAACGAATGTGATTTTCTGAAAAAAAAAAAAAACGTAAAGTTTTCTTGGTCACGAAGCAATCCTACAAAACACTTCATTTTGGTATTTTCGAAGTCAAATGGAACTATAAACGTGTTATAGAAAACAACAACCCTAGAACGAATGTGAGTTGGTAATGGTTAACTCTTTTGCAACTCGTGAGACTTTTCAAAAAGAGAGAATGAGTGAATCGATGAAAGTGCACTTCAACATTACAGTGGGATAAACTATTGAGTTTTTGAACACTAACGAATGTGATTTTCTGAAAAATAAAAAAAACGTAAAGTTTGCTTGGTCACGAAGCAATCCTACAAAACACTTCATTTTGGTATTTTCGAAGTCAAATGGAACTATAAACGTGTTATAGAAAACAACAACCCTAGAACGAATGTGAGTTGGTAATGGTTAACTCTTTTGCAACTCGTGAGACTTTTCAAAAAGAGAGAATGAGTGAATCGATGAAAGTGCACTTCAACATTACAGTGGGATAAACTATTGAGTTTTTGAACACTAACGAATGTGATTTTCTGAAAAATAAAAAAACGTAAAGTTTGCTTGGTCACGAAGCAATCCTACAAAACACTTCATTTTGGTATTTTCGAAGTCAAATGGAACTATAAACGTGTTATAGAAAACAAGAACTCTAGAACGAATGTGAGTTGGTAATGGTTAACTCTTTTGCAACTCGTGAGACTTTTCAAAAAGAGAGAATGAGTGAATCGATGAAAGTGCACTTCCACATTACAGTGGGATAAACTATTGAGTTTTTGAACACTAACGAATTTGATTTTCTGAAAAATAAAAAAACGTAAAGTTTGCTTGGTCACGAAGTAATCCTACAAAACACTTCATTTTGGTATTTTCGAAGTCAAATGGAACTATAAACGTGTTATAGAAAACAACAACCCTAGAACGAATGTGAGTTGGTAATGGTTAACTCTTTTGCAACTCGTGAGACTTTTCAAAAAGAGAGAATGAGGGAATCGATGAAAGTGCACTTCCACATTAAAGTGGGATAAACTATTTAGTTTTTGAACACTAACGAATGTGATTTTCTGAAAAATAAAAAAACGTAAAGTTTGCTTGGTCCCGAAGCAATCCTACAAAACACTTCATTTTGGTATTTTCGAAGTCAAATGGCACTATAAACGTGTTATAGAAAACAACAACCCTAGAACGAATGTGAGTTGGTAATGGTTAATTCTTTTGCAACTCGTGAGACTTTTCAAAAAGAGAGAATGAGTGAATCGATGAAAGTGCACTTCCACATTACAGTGGGATAAACTATTGAGTTTTTGAACACTCACGAATGTGATTTTCTGAAAAATAAAAAAACGTAAAGTTTGCTTGGTCCCGAAGCAATCCTACAAAACACTTCATTTTGGTATTTTCGAAGTCAAATGGCACTATAAACGTGTTATAGAAAACAACAACCCTAGAACGAATGTGAGTTGGTAATGGTTAATTCTTTTGCAACTCGTGAGACTTTTCAAAAAGAGAGAATGAGTGAATCGATGAAAGTGCACTTCCACATTACAGTGGGATAAACTATTGAGTTTTTGAACACTAACGAATGTGATTTTCTGAAAAATAAAAAAAACGTAAAGTTTGCTTGGTCACGAAGCAATCCTACAAAACACTTCATTTTGGTATTTTCGAAGTCAAATGGCACTATAAACGTGTTATAGAAAACAACAACCCTAGAACGAATGTGAGTTGGTAATGGTTAATTCTTTTGCAACTCGTGAGACTTTTCAAAAAGAGAGAATGAGTGAATCTCGATGAAAGTGCACTTCCACATTACAGTGGGATAAACTATAGAGTTTTTGAACACTAACGAATGTGATTTTCTGAAAAAAAAAAAAACGTAAAGTTTTCTTGGTCACGAAGCAATCCTACAAAACACTTCATTTTGGTATTTTCGAAGTCAAATGGAACTATAAACGTGTTATAGAAAACAACAACCCTAGAACGAATGTGAGTTGGTAATGGTTAACTCTTTTGCAACTCGTGAGACTTTTCAAAAAGAGAGAATGAGTGAATCGATGAAAGTGCACTTCAACATTACAGTGTGATAAACTATTGAGTTTTTGAACACTAACGAATGTGATTTTCTGAAAAATAAAAAAAACGTAAAGTTTGCTTGGTCACGAAGCAATCCTACAAAACACTTCATTTTGGTATTTTCGAAGTCAAATGGAACTATAAACGTGTTATAGAAAACAACAACCCTAGAACGAATGTGAGTTGGTAATGGTTAACTCTTTTGCAACTCGTGAGACTTTTCAAAAAGAGAGAATGAGTGAATCGATGAAAGTGCACTTCCACATTACAGTGGGATAAACTATTGAGTTTTTGAACACTAACGAATTTGATTTTCTGAAAAATAAAAAAAACGTAAAGTTTGCTTGGTCACGAAGTAATCCTACAAAACACTTCATTTTGGTATTTTCGAAGTCAAATGGCACTATAAATGTGTTATAGAAAACAACAACCCTAGAACGAATGTGAATTGGTAATGGTTAACACTTTTGAAACTATTGAGACTTTTCAAAAAGAGAGAATGAGTGAATCGATGAAAGTGCACTTCCACATTACAGTGGGATAAACTATTGAGTTTTTGAACACTAACGAATGTGATTTTCTGAAAAATAAAAAAAAACGTAAAGTTTGCTAGGTCCCGAAGCAATCCTACAAAACACTTCATTTTGGTATTTTCGAAGTCAAATGGCACTATAAACGTGTTATAGAAAACAACAACCCTAGAACGAATGTGAGTTGGTAATGGTTAATTCTTTTGCAACTCGTGAGACTTTTCAAAAAGAGAGAATGAGTGAATCGATGAAAGTGCACTTCCACATTACAGTGGGATAAACTATAGAGTTTTTGAACACTAACGAATGTGATTTTCTGAAAAAAAAAAAAAACGTAAAGTTTTCTTGGTCACGAAGCAATCCTACAAAACACTTCATTTTGGTATTTTCGAAGTCAAATGGAACTATAAACGTGTTATAGAAAACAACAACCCTAGAACGAATGTGAGTTGGTAATGGTTAATTCTTTTGCAACTCGTGAGACTTTTCAAAAAGAGAGAATGAGTGAATCGATGAAAGTGCACTTCCACATTACAGTGGGATAAACTATTGAGTTTTTGAACACTCACGAATGTGATTTTCTGAAAAATAAAAAAACGTAAAGTTTGCTTGGTCCCGAAGCAATCCTACAAAACACTTCATTTTGGTATTTTCGAAGTCAAATGGCACTATAAACGTGTTATAGAAAACAACAACCCTAGAACGAATGTGAGTTGGTAATGGTTAATTCTTTTGCAACTCGTGAGACTTTTCAAAAAGAGAGAATGAGTGAATCGATGAAAGTGCACTTCCACATTACAGTGGGATAAACTATTGAGTTTTTGAACACTAACGAATGTGATTTTCTGAAAAATAAAAAAAACGTAAAGTTTGCTTGGTCACGAAGCAATCCTACAAAACACTTCATTTTGGTATTTTCGAAGTCAAATGGCACTATAAACGTGTTATAGAAAACAACAACCCTAGAACGAATGTGAGTTGGTAATGGTTAATTCTTTTGCAACTCGTGAGACTTTTCAAAAAGAGAGAATGAGTGAATCTCGATGAAAGTGCACTTCCACATTACAGTGGGATAAACTATAGAGTTTTTGAACACTAACGAATGTGATTTTCTGAAAAAAAAAAAAACGTAAAGTTTTCTTGGTCACGAAGCAATCCTACAAAACACTTCATTTTGGTATTTTCGAAGTCAAATGGAACTATAAACGTGTTATAGAAAACAACAACCCTAGAACGAATGTGAGTTGGTAATGGTTAACTCTTTTGCAACTCGTGAGACTTTTCAAAAAGAGAGAATGAGTGAATCGATGAAAGTGCACTTCAACATTACAGTGGGATAAACTATTGAGTTTTTGAACACTAACGAATGTGATTTTCTGAAAAATAAAAAAAACGTAAAGTTTGCTTGGTCACGAAGCAATCCTACAAAACACTTCATTTTGGTATTTTCGAAGTCAAATGGAACTATAAACGTGTTATAGAAAACAACAACCCTAGAACGAATGTGAGTTGGTAATGGTTAACTCTTTTGCAACTCGTGAGACTTTTCAAAAAGAGAGAATGAGTGAATCGATGAAAGTGCACTTCCACATTACAGTGGGATAAACTATTGAGTTTTTGAACACTAACGAATTTGATTTTCTGAAAAATAAAAAAAACGTAAAGTTTGCTTGGTCACGAAGTAATCCTACAAAACACTTCATTTTGGTATTTTCGAAGTCAAATGGCACTATAAATGTGTTATAGAAAACAACAACCCTAGAACGAATGTGAATTGGTAATGGTTAACACTTTTGAAACTATTGAGACTTTTCAAAAAGAGAGAATGAGTGAATCGATGAAAGTGCACTTCCACATTACAGTGGGATAAACTATTGAGTTTTTGAACACTAACGAATGTGATTTTCTGAAAAATAAAAAAAAACGTAAAGTTTGCTAGGTCCCGAAGCAATCCTACAAAACACTTCATTTTGGTATTTTCGAAGTCAAATGGCACTATAAACGTGTTATAGAAAACAACAACCCTAGAACGAATGTGAGTTGGTAATGGTTAATTCTTTTGCAACTCGTGAGACTTTTCAAAAAGAGAGAATGAGTGAATCGATGAAAGTGCACTTCCACATTACAGTGGGATAAACTATAGAGTTTTTGAACACTAACGAATGTGATTTTCTGAAAAAAAAAAAAAACGTAAAGTTTTCTTGGTCACGAAGCAATCCTACAAAACACTTCATTTTGGTATTTTCGAAGTCAAATGGAACTATAAACGTGTTATAGAAAACAACAACCCTAGAACGAATGTGAGTTGGTAATGGTTAACTCTTTTGCAACTCGTGAGACTTTTCAAAAAGAGAGAATGAGTGAATCGATGAAAGTGCACTTCAACATTACAGTGGGATAAACTATTGAGTTTTTGAACACTAACGAATGTGATTTTCTGAAAAATAAAAAAAACGTAAAGTTTGCTTGGTCACGAAGCAATCCTACAAAACACTTCATTTTGGTATTTTCGAAGTCAAATGGAACTATAAACGTGTTATAGAAAACAACAACCCTAGAACGAATGTGAGTTGGTAATGGTTAACTCTTTTGCAACTCGTGAGACTTTTCAAAAAGAGAGAATGAGTGAATCGATGAAAGTGCACTTCCACATTACAGTGGGATAAACTATTGAGTTTTTGAACACTAACGAATTTGATTTTCAGAAAAATAAAAAAAAACGTAAAGTTTGCTAGGTCCCGAAGCAATCCTACAAAACACTTCATTTTGGTATTTTCGAAGTCAAATGGCACTATAAACGTGTTATAGAAAACAACAACCCTAGAACGAATGTGAGTTGGTAATGGTTAATTCTTTTGCAACTCGTGAGACTTTTCAAAAAGAGAGAATGAGTGAATCGATGAAAGTGCACTTCCACATTACAGTGGGATAAACTATAAAGTTTTTGAACACTAACGATTGTGATTTTCTGAAAAAAAAAAACGTAAAGTTTTCTTGGTCACGAAGCAATCCTACAAAACACCTCATTTTGGTATTTTCGAAGTCAAATGGCACTATAAACGTGTTATATAAAACAACAACCCTAGAACGAATGTGAATTGGTAATGGTTAACACTTTTGAAACTATTGAGACTTTTCAAAAAGAGAGAATGAGTGAATCGATGAAAGTGCACTTCCACATTACAGTGGGATAAACTATAGAGTTTTTGAACACTAACGAATGTGATTTTCTGAAAAATAAAAAAAAAAGTAAAGTTTGCTTGGTCACGAAGCAATACTACAAAACACTTCATTTTGGTATTTTCGAAGTCAAATGTCATTATAAACGTGTTATAGAAATCAACAACCCTAGAACGAATGTGAATTGGTAATGGTTAACTCTTTTGCAACTCGTGAGACTTTTCAAAAAGAGAGAATGAGTGAATCGATGAAAGTGCACTTCCACATTACAGTGGGATAAACTATTGTGTTTTTGAACACTAACGAATGTGATTTTCTGAAAAATAAAAAAACGTAAAGTTTACTTGGTCCCGAAGCAATCCTACAAAACACTTCATTTTGGTATTTTCGAAGTCAAATGGCACTATAAACGTGTTATAGAAAACAACAACCCTAGAACGAATGTGAGTTGGTAATGGTTAATTCTTTTGCAACTCGTGAGACTTTTCAAAAAGAGAGAATGAGTGAATCGATGAAAGTGCACTTCCACATTACAGTGGGATAAACTATAGAGTTTTTGAACACTAACGAATGTGATTTTCTGAAAAAAAAAAAACGTAAAGTTTTCTTGGTCACGAAGCAATCCTACAAAACACTTCATTTTGGTATTTTCGAAGTCAAATGGCACTATAAACGTGTTATAGAAAACAACAACCCTAGAACGAATGTGAGTTGGAATGGTTAACTCTTTTGCAACTCGTGAGACTTTTCAAAAAGAGAGAATGAGTGAATCAATGAAAGTGCACTTCAACATTACAGTGGGATAAACTATTGAGTTTTTGAACACTAACGAATGTGATTTTCTGAAAAATAAAAAAACGTAAAGTTTGCTTGGTCCCGAAACAATCCTACAAAACACTTCATTTTGGTATTTTCGAAGTCAAATGGCACTATAAACGTGTTATAGAAAACAACAACCCTAGAACGAATGTGAGTTGGTAATGGTTAATTCTTTTGCAACTCGTGAGACTTTTCAAAAAGAGAGAATGAGTGAATCGATGAAAGTGCACTTCCACATTACAGTGGGATAAACTATTGAGTTTTTGAACACTCACGAATGTGATTTTCTGAAAAATAAAAAAACGTAAAGTTTGCTTGGTCCCGAAGCAATCCTACAAAACACTTCATTTTGGTATTTTCGAAGTCAAATGGCACTATAAACGTGTTATAGAAAACAACAACCCTAGAACGAATGTTAGTTGGTAATGGTTAATTCTTTTGCAACTCGTGAGACTTTTCAAAAAGAGAGAATGAGTGAATCGATGAAAGTGCACTTCCACATTACAGTGGGATAAACTATTGAGTTTTTGAACACTAACGAATGTGATTTTCTAAAAAATAAAAAAAACGTAAAGTTTGCTTGGTCACGAAGCAATCCTACAAAACACTTCATTTTGGTATTTTCGAAGTCAAATGGCACTATAAACGTGTTATAGAAAACAACAACCCTAGAACGAATGTGAGTTGGTAATGGTTAATTCTTTTGCAACTCGTGAGACTTTTCAAAAAGAGAGAATGAGTGAATCGATGAAATTGCACTTCCACATTACAGTGGGATAAACTATAGAGTTTTTGAACACTAACGAATGTGATTTTCTGAAAAAAAAAAAAAACGTAAAGTTTTCTTGGTCACGAAGCAATCCTACAAAACACTTCATTTTGGTATTTTCGAAGTCAAATGGAACTATAAACGTGTTATAGAAAACAACAACCCTAGAACGAATGTGAGTTGGTAATGGTTAACTCTTTTGCAACTCGTGAGACTTTTCAAAAAGAGAGAATGAGTGAATCGATGAAAGTGCACTTCAACATTACAGTGGAATAAACTATTGAGTTTTTGAACACTAACGAATGTGATTTTCTGAAAAATAAAAAAAACGTAAAGTTTGCTTGGTCACGAAGCAATCCTACAAAACACTTCATTTTGGTATTTTCGAAGTCAAATGGAACTATAAACGTGTTATAGAAAACAACAACTCTAGAACGAATGTGAGTTGGTAATGGTTAACTCTTTCGCAACTCGTGAGACTTTTCAAAAAGAGAGAATGAGTGAATCGATGAAAGTGCACTTCCACATTACAGTGGGATAAACTATTGAGTTTTTGAACACTAACGAATTTGATTTTCTGAAAAATAAAAAAACGTAAAGTTTGCTTGGTCACGAAGTAATCCTACAAAACACTTCATTTTGGTATTTTCGAAGTCAAATGGAACTATAAACGTGTTATAGAAAACAACAACCCTAGAACGAATGTGAGTTGGTAATGGTTAACTCTTTTGCAACTCGTGAGACTTTTCAAAAAGAGAGAATGAGGGAATCGATGAAAGTGCACTTCCACATTAAAGTGGGATAAACTATTTAGTTTTTGAACACTAACGAATGTGATTTTCTGAAAAATAAAAAAACGTAAAGTTTGCTTGGTCCCGAAGCAATCCTACAAAACACTTCATTTTGGTATTTTCGAAGTCAAATGGCACTATAAACGTGTTATAGAAAACAACAACCCTAGAACGAATGTGAGTTGGTAATGGTTAATTCTTTTGCAACTCGTGAGACTTTTCAAAAAGAGAGAATGAGTGAATCGATGAAAGTGCACTTCCACATTACAGTGGGATAAACTATTGAGTTTTTGAACACTCACGAATGTGATTTTCTGAAAAATAAAAAAACGTAAAGTTTGCTTGGTCACGAAGCAATCCTACAAAACACTTCATTTTGGTATTTTCGAAGTCAAATGGCACTATAAACGTGTTATAGAAAACAACAACCCTAGAACGAATGTGAGTTGGTAATGGTTAATTCTTTTGCAACTCGTGAGACTTTTCAAAAAGAGAGAATGAGTGAATCGATGAAAGTGCACTTCCACATTACAGTGGGATAAACTATTTAGTTTTTGAACACTAACGAATGTGATTTTCTGAAAAATAAAAAAACGCAAAGTTTGCTTGGTCCCGAAGCAATCCTACAAAACACTTCATTTTGGTATTTTCGAAGTCAAATGGCACTATAAACGTGTTATAGAAAACAACAACCCTAGAACGAATGTGAGTTGGTAATGGTTAACTCTTTTGCAACTCGTGAGACTTTTCAAAAAGAGAGAATGAGTGAATCGATGAAAGTGCACTTCCACATTACAGTGGGATAAACTATTGAGTTTTTGAACACTAACGAATTTGATTTTCTGAAAAATAAAAAAAACGTAAAGTTTGCTTGGTCACGAAGTAATCCTACAAAACACTTCATTTTGGTATTTTCGAAGTCAAATGGCACTATAAATGTGTTATAGAAAACAACAACCCTAGAACGAATGTGAATTGGTAATGGTTAACACTTTTGAAACTATTGAGACTTTTCAAAAAGAGAGAATGAGTGAATCGATGAAAGTGCACTTCCACATTACAGTGGGATAAACTATTGAGTTTTTGAACACTAACGAATGTGATTTTTTGAAAAATAAAAAAAACGTAAAGTTTGCTTGGTCACGAAGCAATCCTACAAAACACTTCATTTTGGTATTTTCGAAGTCAAATGGCACTATAAACGTGTTATAGAAAACAACAACCCTAGAACGAATGTGAGTTGGTAATGGTTAATTCTTTTGCAACTCGTGAGACTTTTCAAAAAGAGAGAATGAGTGAATCGATGAAAGTGCACTTCCACATTACAGTGGGATAAACTATAGAGTTTTTGAACACTAACGAATGTGATTTTCTGAAAAAAAAAAAAAAACGTAAAGTTTTCTTGGTCACGAAGCAATCCTACAAAACACTTCATTTTGGTATTTTCGAAGTCAAATGGAACTATAAACGTGTTATAGAAAACAACAACCCTAGAACGAATGTGAGTTGGTAATGGTTAACTCTTTTGCAACTCGTGAGACTTTTCAAAAAGAGAGAATGAGTGAATCGATGAAAGTGCACTTCAACATTACAGTGGGATAAACTATTGAGTTTTTGAACACTAACGAATGTGATTTTCTGAAAAATAAAAAAAACGTAAAGTTTGCTTGGTCACGAAGCAATCCTACAAAACACTTCATTTTGGTATTTTCGAAGTCAAATGGAACTATAAACGTGTTATAGAAAACAACAACCCTAGAACGAATGTGAGTTGGTAATGGTTAACTCTTTTGCAACTCGTGAGACTTTTCAAAAAGAGAGAATGAGTGAATCGATGAAAGTGCACTTCCACATTACAGTGGGATAAACTATTGAGTTTTTGAACACTAACGAATTTGATTTTCTGAAAAATAAAAAAAACGTAAAGTTTGCTTGGTCACGAAGTAATCCAACAAAACACTTCATTTTGGTATTTTCGAAGTCAAATGGCACTATAAATGTGTTATAGAAAACAACAACCCTAGAACGAATGTGAATTGGTAATGGTTAACACTTTTGAAACTATTGAGACTTTTCAAAAAGAGAGAATGAGTGAATCGATGAAAGTGCCCTTCCACATTACAGTGGAATAAACTATTGAGTTTTTGAACACTAACGAATGTGATTTTCTGAAAAATAAAAAAAACGTAAAGTTTGCTAGGTCCCGAAGCAATCCTACAAAACACTTCATTTTGGTATTTTCGAAGTCAAATGGCACTATAAACGTGTTATAGAAAACAACAACCCTAGAACGAATGTGAGTTGGTAATGGTTAATTCTTTTGCAACTCGTGAGACTTTTCAAAAAGAGAGAATGAGTGAATCGATGAAAGTGCACTTCCACATTACAGTGGGATAAACTATAAAGTTTTTGAACACTAACGATTGTGATTTTCTGAAAAAAAAAACGTAAAGTTTTCTTGGTCACGAAGCAATCCTACAAAACACTTCATTTTGGTATTTTCGAAGTCAAATGGCACTATAAATGTGTTATAGAAAACAACAACCCTAGAACGAATGTGAATTGGTAATGGTTAACACTTTTGAAACTATTGAGACTTTTCAAAAAGAGAGAATGAGTGAATCGATGAAAGTGCACTTCCACATTACAGTGGGATAAACTATAGAGTTTTTGAACACTAACGAATGTGATTTTCTGAAAAATAAAAAAAAAAGTAAAGTTTGCTTGGTCACGAAGCAATACTACAAAACACTTCATTTTGGTATTTTCGAAGTCAAATGGCATTATAAACGTGTTATAGAAAACAACAACCCTAGAACGAATGTGAATTGGTAATGGTTAACTCTTTTGCAACTCGTGAGACTTTTCAAAAAGAGAGAATGAGTGAATCGATGAAAGTGCACTTCCACATTACAGTGGGATAAACTATTGTGTTTTTGAACACTAACGAATGTGATTTTCTGAAAAATAAAAAAACGTAAAGTTTACTTGGTCCCGAAGCAATCCTACAAAACACTTCATTTTGGTATTTTCGAAGTCAAATGGCACTATAAACGTGTTATAGAAAACAACAACCCTAGAACGAATGTGAGTTGGTAATGGTTAATTCTTTTGCAACTCGTGAGACTTTTCAAAAAGAGAGAATGAGTGAATCGATGAAAGTGCACTTCCACATTACAGTGGGATAAACTATAGAGTTTTTGAACACTAACGAATGTGATTTTCTGAAAAAAAAAAAAAACGTAAAGTTTTCTTGGTCACGAAGCAATCCTACAAAACACTTCATTTTGGTATTTTCGAAGTCAAATGGCACTATAAACGTGTTATAGAAAACAACAACCCTAGAACGAATGTGAGTTGGTAATGGTTAACTCTTTTGCAACTCGTGAGACTTTTCAAAAAGAGAGAATGAGTGAATCAATGAAAGTGCACTTCAACATTACAGTGGGATAAACTATTGAGTTTTTGAACACTAACGAATGTGATTTTCTGAAAAATAAAAAAAACGTAAAGTTTGCTTGGTCACGAAGCAATCCTACAAAACACTTCATTTTGGTATTTTCGAAGTCAAATGGAACTATAAACGTGTTATAGAAAACAACAACCCTAGAACGAATGTGAGTTGGTAATGGTTAACTCTTTTGCAACTCGTGAGACTTTTCAAAAAGGGAGAATGAGTGAATCGATGAAAGTGCACTTCCACATTACAGTGGGATAAACTATTGAGTTTTTGAACACTAACGAATTTGATTTTCTGAAAAATAAAAAAACGTAAAGTTTGCTTGGTCACGAAGTAATCCTACAAAACACTTCATTTTGGTATTTTCGAAGTCAAATGGAACTATAAACGTGTTATAGAAAACAACAACCCTAGAACGAATGTGAGTTGGTAATGGTTAATTCTTTTGCAACTCGTGAGACTTTTCAAAAAGAGAGAATGAGTGAATCGATGAAAGTGCACTTCAACATTACAGTGGG
The DNA here is from genome assembly GCA_963675135.1 of Galeopsis tetrahit. NCBI lineage: Eukaryota > Viridiplantae > Streptophyta > Magnoliopsida > Lamiales > Lamiaceae > Galeopsis > Galeopsis tetrahit. The sequence goes on from OY776122.1 coordinate 42,634,936, forward strand.
ATAAACTATTGAGTTTTTGAACACTAACGAATGTGATTTTCTGAAAAATAAAAAAAACGTAAAGTTTGCTTGGTCACGAAGCAATCCTACAAAACACTTCATTTTGGTATTTTCGAAGTCAAATGGAACTATAAACGTGTTATAGAAAACAACAACCCTAGAACGAATGTGAGTTGGTAATGGTTAACTCTTTTGCAACTCGTGAGACTTTTCAAAAAGAGAGAATGAGTGAATCGATGAAAGTGCACTTCAACATTACAGTGGGATAAACTATTGAGTTTTTGAACACTAACGAATGTGATTTTCTGAAAAATAAAAAAAACGTAAAGTTTGCTTGGTCACGAAGCAATCCTACAAAACACTTCATTTTGGTATTTTCGAAGTCAAATGGAACTATAAACGTGTTATAGAAAACAACAACTCTAGAACGAATGTGAGTTGGTAATGGTTAACTCTTTTGCAACTCGTGAGACTTTTCAAAAAGAGAGAATGAGTGAATCGATGAAAGTGCACTTCCACATTACAGTGGGATAAACTATTGAGTTTTTGAACACTAACGAATTTGATTTTCTGAAAAATAAAAAAACGTAAAGTTTGCTTGGTCACGAAGTAATCCTACAAAACACTTCATTTTGGTATTTTCGAAGTCAAATGGAACTATAAACGTGTTATAGAAAACAACAACCCTAGAACGAATGTGAGTTGGTAATGGTTAACTCTTTTGCAACTCGTGAGACTTTTCAAAAAGAGAGAATGAGGGAATCGATGAAAGTGCACTTCCACATTAAAGTGGGATAAACTATTTAGTTTTTGAACACTAACGAATGTGATTTTCTGAAAAATAAAAAAACGTAAAGTTTGCTTGGTCCCGAAGCAATCCTACAAAACACTTCATTTTGGTATTTTCGAAGTCAAATGGCACTATAAACGTGTTATAGAAAACAACAACCCTAGAACGAATGTGAGTTGGTAATGGTTAATTCTTTTGCAACTCGTGAGACTTTTCAAAAAGAGAGAATGAGTGAATCGATGAAAGTGCACTTCCACATTACAGTGGGATAAACTATTGAGTTTTTGAACACTCACGAATGTGATTTTCTGAAAAATAAAAAAACGTAAAGTTTGCTTGGTCCCGAAGCAATCCTACAAAACACTTCATTTTGGTATTTTCGAAGTCAAATGGCACTATAAACGTGTTATAGAAAACAACAACCCTAGAACGAATGTGAGTTGGTAATGGTTAATTCTTTTGCAACTCGTGAGACTTTTCAAAAAGAGAGAATGAGTGAATCGATGAAAGTGCACTTCCACATTACAGTGGGATAAACTATTGAGTTTTTGAACACTAACGAATGTGATTTTCTGAAAAATAAAAAAAACGTAAAGTTTGCTTGGTCACGAAGCAATCCTACAAAACACTTCATTTTGGTATTTTCGAAGTCAAATGGCACTATAAACGTGTTATAGAAAACAACAACCCTAGAACGAATGTGAGTTGGTAATGGTTAATTCTTTTGCAACTCGTGAGACTTTTCAAAAAGAGAGAATGAGTGAATCTCGATGAAAGTGCACTTCCACATTACAGTGGGATAAACTATAGAGTTTTTGAACACTAACGAATGTGATTTTCTGAAAAAAAAAAAACGTACAGTTTTCTTGGTCACGAAGCAATCCTACAAAACACTTCATTTTGGTATTTTCGAAGTCAAATGGAACTATAAACGTGTTATAGAAAACAACAACCCTAGAACGAATGTGAGTTGGTAATGGTTAACTCTTTTGCAACTCGTGAGACTTTTCAAAAAGAGAGAATGAGTGAATCGATGAAAGTGCACTTCAACATTACAGTGGGATAAACTATTGAGTTTTTGAACACTAACGAATGTGATTTTCTGAAAAATAAAAAAAACGTAAAGTTTGCTTGGTCACGAAGCAATCCTACAAAACACTTCATTTTGGTATTTTCGAAGTCAAATGGAACTATAAACGTGTTATAGAAAACAACAACCCTAGAACGAATGTGAGTTGGTAATGGTTAACTCTTTTGCAACTCGTGAGACTTTTCAAAAAGAGAGAATGAGTGAATCGATGAAAGTGCACTTCCACATTACAGTGGGATAAACTATTGAGTTTTTGAACACTAACGAATTTGATTTTCTGAAAAATAAAAAAAACGTAAAGTTTGCTTGGTCACGAAGTAATCCTACAAAACACCTCATTTTGGTTTTTTCGAAGTCAAATGGCACTATAAATGTGTTATAGAAAACAACAACCCTAGAACGAATGTGAATTGGTAATGGTTAACACTTTTGAAACTATTGAGACTTTTCAAAAAGAGAGAATGAGTGAATCGATGAAAGTGCACTTCCACATTACAGTGGGATAAACTATTGAGTTTTTGAACACTAACGAATGTGATTTTCTGAAAAATAAAAAAAAACGTAAAGTTTGCTAGGTCCCGAAGCAATCCTACAAAACACTTCATTTTGGTATTTTCGAAGTCAAATGGCACTATAAACGTGTTATAGAAAACAACAACCCTAGAACGAATGTGAGTTGGTAATGGTTAATTCTTTTGCAACTCGTGAGACTTTTCAAAAAGAGAGAATGAGTGAATCGATGAAAGTGCACTTCCACATTACAGTGGGATAAACTATAGAGTTTTTGAACACTAACGAATGTGATTTTCTGAAAAAAAAAAAAAACGTAAAGTTTTCTTGGTCACGAAGCAATCCTACAAAACACTTCATTTTGGTATTTTCGAAGTCAAATGGAACTATAAACGTGTTATAGAAAACAACAACCCTAGAACGAATGTGAGTTGGTAATGGTTAACTCTTTTGCAACTCGTGAGACTTTTCAAAAAGAGAGAATGAGTGAATCGATGAAAGTGCACTTCAACATTACAGTGGGATAAACTATTGAGTTTTTGAACACTAACGAATGTGATTTTCTGAAAAATAAAAAAAACGTAAAGTTTGCTTGGTCACGAAGCAATCCTACAAAACACTTCATTTTGGTATTTTCGAAGTCAAATGGAACTATAAACGTGTTATAGAAAACAACAACCCTAGAACGAATGTGAGTTGGTAATGGTTAACTCTTTTGCAACTCGTGAGACTTTTCAAAAAGAGAGAATGAGTGAATCGATGAAAGTGCACTTCCACATTACAGTGGGATAAACTATTGAGTTTTTGAACACTAACGAATTTGATTTTCTGAAAAATAAAAAAAACGTAAAGTTTGCTTGGTCACGAAGTAATCCTACAAAACACTTCATTTTGGTATTTTCGAAGTCAAATGGCACTATAAATGTGTTATAGAAAACAACAACCCTAGAACGAATGTGAATTGGTAATGGTTAACACTTTTGAAACTATTGAGACTTTTCAAAAAGAGAGAATGAGTGAATCGATGAAAGTGCCCTTCCACATTACAGTGGAATAAACTATTGAGTTTTTGAACACTAACGAATGTGATTTTCTGAAAAATAAAAAAAACGTAAAGTTTGCTAGGTCCCGAAGCAATCCTACAAAACACTTCATTTTGGTATTTTCGAAGTCAAATGGCACTATAAACGTGTTATAGAAAACAACAACCCTAGAACGAATGTGAGTTGGTAATGGTTAATTCTTTTGCAACTCGTGAGACTTTTCAAAAAGAGAGAATGAGTGAATCGATGAAAGTGCACTTCCACATTACAGTGGGATAAACTATAAAGTTTTTGAACACTAACGATTGTGATTTTCTGAAAAAAAAAAACGTAAAGTTTTCTTGGTCACGAAGCAATCCTACAAAACACCTCATTTTGGTATTTTCGAAGTCAAATGGCACTATAAACGTGTTATAGAAAACAACAACCCTAGAACGAATGTGAATTGGTAATGGTTAACACTTTTGAAACTATTGAGACTTTTCAAAAAGAGAGAATGAGTGAATCGATGAAAGTGCACTTCCACATTACAGTGGGATAAACTATAGAGTTTTTGAACACTAACGAATGTGATTTTCTGAAAAATAAAAAAAAAAGTAAAGTTTGCTTGGTCACGAAGCAATACTACAAAACACTTCATTTTGGTATTTTCGAAGTCAAATGTCATTATAAACGTGTTATAGAAAACAACAACCCTAGAACGAATGTGAATTGGTAATGGTTAACTCTTTTGCAACTCGTGAGACTTTTCAAAAAGAGAGAATGAGTGAATCGATGAAAGTGCACTTCCACATTACAGTGGGATAAACTATTGTGTTTTTGAACACTAACGAATGTGATTTTCTGAAAAATAAAAAAACGTAAAGTTTACTTGGTCCCGAAGCAATCCTACAAAACACTTCATTTTGGTATTTTCGAAGTCAAATGGCACTATAAACGTGTTATAGAAAACAACAACCCTAGAACGAATGTGAGTTGGTAATGGTTAATTCTTTTGCAACTCGTGAGACTTTTCAAAAAGAGAGAATGAGTGAATCGATGAAAGTGCACTTCCACATTACAGTGGGATAAACTATAGAGTTTTTGAACACTAACGAATGTGATTTTCTGAAAAAAAAAAAACGTAAAGTTTTCTTGGTCACGAAGCAATCCTACAAAACACTTCATTTTGGTATTTTCGAAGTCAAATGGCCCTATAAACGTGTTATAGAAAACAACAACCCTAGAACGAATGTGAGTTGGAATGGTTAACTCTTTTGCAACTCGTGAGACTTTTCAAAAAGAGAGAATGAGTGAATCAATGAAAGTGCACTTCAACATTACAGTGGGATAAACTATTGAGTTTTTGAACACTAACGAATGTGATTTTCTGAAAAATAAAAAAACGTAAAGTTTGCTTGGTCCCGAAACAATCCTACAAAACACTTCATTTTGGTATTTTCGAAGTCAAATGGCACTATAAACGTGTTATAGAAAACAACAACCCTAGAACGAATGTGAGTTGGTAATGGTTAATTCTTTTGCAACTCGTGAGACTTTTCAAAAAGAGAGAATGAGTGAATCGATGAAAGTGCACTTCCACATTACAGTGGGATAAACTATTGAGTTTTTGAACACTCACGAATGTGATTTTCTGAAAAATAAAAAAACGTAAAGTTTGCTTGGTCCCGAAGCAATCCTACAAAACACTTCATTTTGGTATTTTCGAAGTCAAATGGCACTATAAACGTGTTATAGAAAACAACAACCCTAGAACGAATGTGAGTTGGTAATGGTTAATTCTTTTGCAACTCGTGAGACTTTTCAAAAAGAGAGAATGAGTGAATCGATGAAAGTGCACTTCCACATTACAGTGGGATAAACTATTGAGTTTTTGAACACTAACGAATGTGATTTTCTGAAAAATAAAAAAAACGTAAAGTTTGCTTGGTCACGAAGCAATCCTACAAAACACTTCATTTTGGTATTTTCGAAGTCAAATGGCACTATAATCGTGTTATAGAAAACAACAACCCTAGAACGAATGTGAGTTGGTAATGGTTAATTCTTTTGCAACTCGTGAGACTTTTCAAAAAGAGAGAATGAGTGAATCGATGAAATTGCACTTCCACATTACAGTGGGATAAACTATAGAGTTTTTGAACACTAACGAATGTGATTTTCTGAAAAAAAAAAAAAACGTAAAGTTTTCTTGGTCACGAAGCAATCCTACAAAACACTTCATTTTGGTATTTTCGAAGTCAAATGGAACTATAAACGTGTTATAGAAAACAACAACCCTAGAACGAATGTGAGTTGGTAATGGTTAACTCTTTTGCAACTCGTGAGACTTTTCAAAAAGAGAGAATGAGTGAATCGATGAAAGTGCACTTCAACATTACAGTGGGATAAACTATTGAGTTTTTGAACACTAACGAATGTGATTTTCTGAAAAATAAAAAAAACGTAAAGTTTGCTTGGTCACGAAGCAATCCTACAAAACACTTCATTTTGGTATTTTCGAAGTCAAATGGAATTATAAACGTGTTATAGAAAACAACAACTCTAGAACGAATGTGAGTTGGTAATGGTTAACTCTTTCGCAACTCGTGAGACTTTTCAAAAAGAGAGAATGAGTGAATCGATGAAAGTGCACTTCCACATTACAGTGGGATAAACTATTGAGTTTTTGAACACTAACGAATTTGATTTTCTGAAAAATAAAAAAACGTAAAGTTTGCTTGGTCACGAAGTAATCCTACAAAACACTTCATTTTGGTATTTTCGAAGTCAAATGGAACTATAAACGTGTTATAGAAAACAACAACCCTAGAACGAATGTGAGTTGGTAATGGTTAACTCTTTTGCAACTCGTGAGACTTTTCAAAAAGAGAGAATGAGGGAATCGATGAAAGTGCACTTCCACATTAAAGTGGGATAAACTATTTAGTTTTTGAACACTAACGAATGTGATTTTCTGAAAAATAAAAAAACGTAAAGTTTGCTTGGTCCCGAAGTAATCCTACAAAACACTTCATTTTGGTATTTTCGAAGTCAAATGGCACTATAAACGTGTTATAGAAAACAACAACCCTAGAACGAATGTGAGTTGGTAATGGTTAATTCTTTTGCAACTCGTGAGACTTTTCAAAAAGAGAGAATGAGTGAATCGATGAAAGTGCACTTCCACATTACAGTGGGATAAACTATTGAGTTTTTGAACACTCACGAATGTGATTTTCTGAAAAATAAAAAAACGTAAAGTTTGCTTGGTCACGAAGCAATCCTACAAAACACTTCATTTTGGTATTTTCGAAGTCAAATGGCACTATAAACGTGTTATAGAAAACAACAACCCTAGAACGAATGTGAGTTGGTAATGGTTAATTCTTTTGCAACTCGTGAGACTTTTCAAAAAGAGAGAATGAGTGAATCGATGAAAGTGCACTTCCACATTACAGTGGGATAAACTATTTAGTTTTTGAACACTAACGAATGTGATTTTCTGAAAAATAAAAAAACGTAAAGTTTGCTTGGTCCCGAAGCAATCCTACAAAACACTTCATTTTGGTATTTTCGAAGTCAAATGGCACTATAAACGTGTTATAGAAAACAACAACCCTAGAACGAATGTGAGTTGGTAATGGTTAACTCTTTTGCAACTCGTGAGACTTTTCAAAAAGAGAGAATGAGTGAATCGATGAAAGTGCACTTCCACATTACAGTGGGATAAACTATTGAGTTTTTGAACACTAACGAATTTGATTTTCTGAAAAATAAAAAAAACGTAAAGTTTGCTTGGTCACGAAGTAATCCTACAAAACACTTCATTTTGGTATTTTCGAAGTCAAATGGCACTATAAATGTGTTATAGAAAACAACAACCCTAGAACGAATGTGAATTGGTAATGGTTAACACTTTTGAAACTATTGAGACTTTTCAAAAAGAGAGAATGAGTGAATCGATGAAAGTGCACTTCCACATTACAGTGGGATAAACTATTGAGTTTTTGAACACTAACGAATGTGATTTTCTGAAAAATAAAAAAAACGTAAAGTTTGCTTGGTCACGAAGCAATCCTACAAAACACTTCATTTTGGTATTTTCGAAGTCAAATGGCACTATAAACGTGTTATAGAAAACAACAACCCTAGAACGAATGTGAGTTGGTAATGGTTAATTCTTTTGCAACTCGTGAGACTTTTCAAAAAGAGAGAATGAGTGAATCGATGAAAGTGCACTTCCACATTACAGTGGGATAAACTATAGAGTTTTTGAACACTAACGAATGTGATTTTCTGAAAAAAAAAAAAAAAACGTAAAGTTTTCTTGGTCACGAAGCAATCCTACAAAACACTTCATTTTGGTATTTTCGAAGTCAAATGGAACTATAAACGTGTTATAGAAAACAACAACCCAAGAACGAATGTGAGTTGGTAATGGTTAACTCTTTTGCAACTCGTGAGACTTTTCAAAAAGAGAGAATGAGTGAATCGATGAAAGTGCACTTCAACATTACAGTGGGATAAACTATTGAGTTTTTGAACACTAACGAATGTGATTTTCTGAAAAATAAAAAAAACGTAAAGTTTGCTTGGTCACGAAGCAATCCTACAAAACACTTCATTTTGGTATTTTCGAAGTCAAATGGAACTATAAACGTGTTATAGAAAACAACAACCCTAGAACGAATGTGAGTTGGTAATGGTTAACTCTTTTGCAACTCGTGAGACTTTTCAAAAAGAGAGAATGAGTGAATCGATGAAAGTGCACTTCCACATTACAGTGGGATAAACTATTGAGTTTTTGAACACTAACGAATTTGATTTTCTGAAAAATAAAAAAAACGTAAAGTTTGCTTGGTCACGAAGTAATCCAACAAAACACTTCATTTTGGTATTTTCGAAGTCAAATGGCACTATAAATGTGTTATAGAAAACAACAACCCTAGAACGAATGTGAATTGGTAATGGTTAACACTTTTGAAACTATTGAGACTTTTCAAAAAGAGAGAATGAGTGAATCGATGAAAGTGCCCTTCCACATTACAGTGGAATAAACTATTGAGTTTTTGAACACTAACGAATGTGATTTTCTGAAAAATAAAAAAAACGTAAAGTTTGCTAGGTCCCGAAGCAATCCTACAAAACACTTCATTTTGGTATTTTCGAAGTCAAATGGCACTATAAACGTGTTATAGAAAACAACAACCCTAGAACGAATGTGAGTTGGTAATGGTTAATTCTTTTGCAACTCGTGAGACTTTTCAAAAAGAGAGAATGAGTGAATCGATGAAAGTGCACTTCCACATTACAGTGGGATAAACTATAAAGTTTTTGAACACTAACGATTGTGATTTTCTGAAAAAAAAAAAACGTAAAGTTTTCTTGGTCACGAAGCAATCCTACAAAACACTTCATTTTGGTATTTTCGAAGTCAAATGGCACTATAAATGTGTTATAGAAAACAACAACCCTAGAACGAATGTGAATTGGTAATGGTTAACACTTTTGAAACTATTGAGACTTTTCAAAAAGAGAGAATGAGTGAATCGATGAAAGTGCACTTCCACATTACAGTGGGATAAACTATAGAGTTTTTGAACACTAACGAATGTGATTTTCTGAAAAATAAAAAAAAAAGTAAAGTTTGCTTGGTCACGAAGCAATACTACAAAACACTTCATTTTGGTATTTTCGAAGTCAAATGGCATTATAAACGTGTTATAGAAAACAACAACCCTAGAACGAATGTGAATTGGTAATGGTTAACTCTTTTGCAACTCGTGAGACTTTTCAAAAAGAGAGAATGAGTGAATCGATGAAAGTGCACTTCCACATTACAGTGGGATAAACTATTGTGTTTTTGAACACTAACGAATGTGATTTTCTGAAAAATAAAAAAACGTAAAGTTTACTTGGTCCCGAAGCAATCCTACAAAACACTTCATTTTGGTATTTTCGAAGTCAAATGGCACTATAAACGTGTTATAGAAAACAACAACCCTAGAACGAATGTGAGTTGGTAATGGTTAATTCTTTTGCAACTCGTGAGACTTTTCAAAAAGAGAGAATGAGTGAATCGATGAAAGTGCACTTCCACATTACAGTGGGATAAACTATAGAGTTTTTGAACACTAACGAATGTGATTTTCTGAAAAAAAAAAAAAACGTAAAGTTTTCTTGGTCACGAAGCAATCCTACAAAACACTTCATTTTGGTATTTTCGAAGTCAAATGGCACTATAAACGTGTTATAGAAAACAACAACCCTAGAACGAATGTGAGTTGGTAATGGTTAACTCTTTTGCAACTCGTGAGACTTTTCAAAAAGAGAGAATGAGTGAATCAATGAAAGTGCACTTCAACATTACAGTGGGATAAACTATTGAGTTTTTGAACACTAACGAATGTGATTTTCTGAAAAATAAAAAAAACGTAAAGTTTGCTTGGTCACGAAGCAATCCTACAAAACACTTCATTTTGGTATTTTCGAAGTCAAATGGAACTATAAACGTGTTATAGAAAACAACAACCCTAGAACGAATGTGAGTTGGTAATGGTTAACTCTTTTGCAACTCGTGAGACTTTTCAAAAAGAGAGAATGAGTGAATCGATGAAAGTGCACTTCCACATTACAGTGGGATAAACTATTGAGTTTTTGAACACTAACGAATTTGATTTTCTAAAAAATAAAAAAACGTAAAGTTTGCTTGGTCACGAAGTAATCCTACAAAACACTTCATTTTGGTATTTTCGAAGTCAAATGGAACTATAAACGTGTTATAGAAAACAACAACCCTAGAACGAATGTGAGTTGGTAATGGTTAACTCTTTTGCAACTCGTGAGACTTTTCAAAAAGAGAGAATGAGGGAATCGATGAAAGTGCACTTCCACATTACAGTGGGATAAACTATAGAGTTTTTGAACACTAACGAATGTGATTTTCTGAAAAAAAAAAAAAACGTAAAGTTTTCTTGGTCACGAAGCAATCCTACAAAACACTTCATTTTGGTATTTTCGAAGTCAAATGGAACTATAAACGTGTTATAGAAAACAACAACCCTAGAACGAATGTGAGTTGGTAATGGTTAACTCTTTTGCAACTCGTGAGACTTTTCAAAAAGAGAGAATGAGTGAATCGATGAAAGTGCACTTCAACATTACAGTGGGATAAACTATTGAGTTTTTGAACACTAACGAATGTGATTTTCTGAAAAATAAAAAAAACGTAAAGTTTGCTTGGTCACGAAGCAATCCTACAAAACACTTCATTTTGGTATTTTCGAAGTCAAATGGAACTATAAACGTGTTATAGAAAACAACAACTCTAGAACGAATGTGAGTTGGTAATGGTTAACTCTTTCGCAACTCGTGAGACTTTTCAAAAAGAGAGAATGAGTGAATCGATGAAAGTGCACTTCCACATTACAGTGGGATAAACTATTGAGTTTTTGAACACTAACGAATTTGATTTTCTGAAAAATAAAAAAACGTAAAGTTTGCTTGGTCACGAAGTAATCCTACAAAACACTTCATTTTGGTATTTTCGAAGTCAAATGGAACTATAAACGTGTTATAGAAAACAACAACCCTAGAACGAATGTGAGTTGGTAATGGTTAACTCTTTTGCAACTCGTGAGACTTTTCAAAAAGAGAGAATGAGGGAATCGATGAAAGTGCACTTCCACATTAAAGTGGGATAAACTATTTAGTTTTTGAACACTAACGAATGTGATTTTCTGAAAAATAAAAAAACGTAAAGTTTGCTTGGTCCCGAAGCAATCCTACAAAACACTTCATTTTGGTATTTTCGAAGTCAAATGGCACTATAAACGTGTTATAGAAAACAACAACCCTAGAACGAATGTGAGTTGGTAATGGTTAATTCTTTTGCAACTCGTGAGACTTTTCAAAAAGAGAGAATGAGTGAATCGATGAAAGTGCACTTCCACATTACAGTGGGATAAACTATTGAGTTTTTGAACACTCACGAATGTGATTTTCTGAAAAATAAAAAAACGTAAAGTTTGCTTGGTCACGAAGCAATCCTACAAAACACTTCATTTTGGTATTTTCGAAGTCAAATGGCACTATAAACGTGTTATAGAAAACAACAACCCTAGAACGAATGTGAGTTGGTAATGGTTAATTCTTTTGCAACTCGTGAGACTTTTCAAAAAGAGAGAATGAGTGAATCGATGAAAGTGCACTTCCACATTACAGTGGGATAAACTATTTAGTTTTTGAACACTAACGAATGTGATTTTCTGAAAAATAAAAAAACGTAAAGTTTGCTTGGTCCCGAAGCAATCCTACAAAACACTTCATTTTGGTATTTTCGAAGTCAAATGGCACTATAAACGTGTTATAGAAAACAACAACCCTAGAACGAATGTGAGTTGGTAATGGTTAACTCTTTTGCAACTCGTGAGACTTTTCAAAAAGAGAGAATGAGTGAATCGATGAAAGTGCACTTCCACATTACAGTGGGATAAACTATTGAGTTTTTGAACACTAACGAATTTGATTTTCTGAAAAATAAAAAAAACGTAAAGTTTGCTTGGTCACGAAGTAATCCTACAAAACACTTCATTTTGGTATTTTCGAAGTCAAATGGCACTATAAATGTGTTATAGAAAACAACAACCCTAGAACGAATGTGAATTGGTAATGGTTAACACTTTTGAAACTATTGAGACTTTTCAAAAAGAGAGAATGAGTGAATCGATGAAAGTGCACTTCCACATTACAGTGGGATAAACTATTGAGTTTTTGAACACTAACGAATGTGATTTTCTGAAAAATAAAAAAAACGTAAAGTTTGCTTGGTCACGAAGCAATCCTACAAAACACTTCATTTTGGTATTTTCGAAGTCAAATGGCACTATAAACGTGTTATAGAAAACAACAACCCTAGAACGAATGTGAGTTGGTAATGGTTAATTCTTTTGCAACTCGTGAGACTTTTCAAAAAGAGAGAATGAGTGAATCGATGAAAGTGCACTTCCACATTACAGTGGGATAAACTATAGAGTTTTTGAACACTAACGAATGTGATTTTCTGAAAAAAAAAAAAAAAACGTAAAGTTTTCTTGGTCACGAAGCAATCCTACAAAACACTTCATTTTGGTATTTTCGAAGTCAAATGGAACTATAAACGTGTTATAGAAAACAACAACCCAAGAACGAATGTGAGTTGGTAATGGTTAACTCTTTTGCAACTCGTGAGACTTTTCAAAAAGAGAGAATGAGTGAATCGATGAAAGTGCACTTCAACATTACAGTGGGATAAACTATTGAGTTTTTGAACACTAACGAATGTGATTTTCTGAAAAATAAAAAAAACGTAAAGTTTGCTTGGTCACGAAGCAATCCTACAAAACACTTCATTTTGGTATTTTCGAAGTCAAATGGAACTATAAACGTGTTATAGAAAACAACAACCCTAGAACGAATGTGAGTTGGTAATGGTTAACTCTTTTGCAACTCGTGAGACTTTTCAAAAAGAGAGAATGAGTGAATCGATGAAAGTGCACTTCCACATTACAGTGGGATAAACTATTGAGTTTTTGAACACTAACGAATGTGATTTTCTGAAAAATAAAAAAAACGTAAAGTTTGCTTGGTCACGAAGCAATCCTACAAAACACTTCATTTTGGTATTTTCGAAGTCAAATGGCACTATAAACGTGTTATAGAAAACAACAACCCTAGAACGAATGTGAGTTGGTAATGGTTAATTCTTTTGCAACTCGTGAGACTTTTCAAAAAGAGAGAATGAGTGAATCGATGAAAGTGCACTTCCACATTACAGTGGGATAAACTATAGAGTTTTTGAACACTAACGAATGTGATTTTCTGAAAAAAAAAAAAAAACGTAAAGTTTTCTTGGTCACGAAGCAATCCTACAAAACACTTCATTTTGGTATTTTCGAAGTCAAATGGAACTATAAACGTGTTATAGAAAACAACAACCCAAGAACGAATGTGAGTTGGTAATGGTTAACTCTTTTGCAACTCGTGAGACTTTTCAAAAAGAGAGAATGAGTGAATCGATGAAAGTGCACTTCCACATTACAGTGGGATAAACTATTGAGTTTTTGAACACTAACGAATTTGATTTTCTGAAAAATAAAAAAAACGTAAAGTTTGCTTGGTCACGAAGTAATCCTACAAAACACTTCATTTTGGTATTTTCGAAGTCAAATGGCACTATAAATGTGTTATAGAAAACAACAACCCTAGAACGAATGTGAATTGGTAATGGTTAACACTTTTGAAACTATTGAGACTTTTCAAAAAGAGAGAATGAGTGAATCGATGAAAGTGCACTTCCACATTACAGTGGGATAAACTATTGAGTTTTTGAACACTAACGAATGTGATTTTCTGAAAAATAAAAAAAACGTAAAGTTTGCTTGGTCACGAAGCAATCCTACAAAACACTTCATTTTGGTATTTTCGAAGTCAAATGGCACTATAAACGTGTTATAGAAAACAACAACCCTAGAACGAATGTGAGTTGGTAATGGTTAATTCTTTTGCAACTCGTGAGACTTTTCAAAAAGAGAGAATGAGTGAATCGATGAAAGTGCACTTCCACATTACAGTGGGATAAACTATAGAGTTTTTGAACACTAACGAATGTGATTTTCTGAAAAAAAAAAAAAAAACGTAAAGTTTTCTTGGTCACGAAGCAATCCTACAAAACACTTCATTTTGGTATTTTCGAAGTCAAATGGAACTATAAACGTGTTATAGAAAACAACAACCCAAGAACGAATGTGAGTTGGTAATGGTTAACTCTTTTGCAACTCGTGAGACTTTTCAAAAAGAGAGAATGAGTGAATCGATGAAAGTGCACTTCAACATTACAGTGGGATAAACTATTGAGTTTTTGAACACTAACGAATGTGATTTTCTGAAAAATAAAAAAAACGTAAAGTTTGCTTGGTCACGAAGCAATCCTACAAAACACTTCATTTTGGTATTTTCGAAGTCAAATGGAACTATAAACGTGTTATAGAAAACAACAACCCTAGAACGAATGTGAGTTGGTAATGGTTAACTCTTTTGCAACTCGTGAGACTTTTCAAAAAGAGAGAATGAGTGAATCGATGAAAGTGCACTTCCACATTACAGTGGGATAAACTATAGAGTTTTTGAACACTAACGAATGTGATTTTCTGAAAAAAAAAAAAAAAACGTAAAGTTTTCTTGGTCACGAAGCAATCCTACAAAACACTTCATTTTGGTATTTTCGAAGTCAAATGGAACTATAAACGTGTTATAGAAAACAACAACCCAAGAACGAATGTGAGTTGGTAATGGTTAACTCTTTTGCAACTCGTGAGACTTTTCAAAAAGAGAGAATGAGTGAATCGATGAAAGTGCACTTCAACATTACAGTGGGATAAACTATTGAGTTTTTGAACACTAACGAATGTGATTTTCTGAAAAATAAAAAAAACGTAAAGTTTGCTTGGTCACGAAGCAATCCTACAAAACACTTCATTTTGGTATTTTCGAAGTCAAATGGAACTATAAACGTGTTATAGAAAACAACAACCCTAGAACGAATGTGAGTTGGTAATGGTTAACTCTTTTGCAACTCGTGAGACTTTTCAAAAAGAGAGAATGAGTGAATCGATGAAAGTGCACTTCCACATTACAGTGGGATAAACTATTGAGTTTTTGAACACTAACGAATTTGATTTTCTGAAAAATAAAAAAAACGTAAAGTTTGCTAGGTCCCGAAGCAATCCTACAAAACACTTCATTTTGGTATTTTCGAAGTCAAATGGCACTATAAATGTGTTATAGAAAACAACAACCCTAGAACGAATGTGAATTGGTAATGGTTAACACTTTTGAAACTATTGAGACTTTTCAAAAAGAGAGAATGAGTGAATCGATGAAAGTGCACTTCCACATTACAGTGGGATAAACTATAGAGTTTTTGAACACTAACGAATGTGATTTTCTGAAAAATAAAAAAAAAAGTAAAGTTTGCTTGGTCACGAAGCAATACTACAAAACACTTCATTTTGGTATTTTCGAAGTCAAATGGCATTATAAACGTGTTATAGAAAACAACAACCCTAGAACGAATGTGAATTGGTAATGGTTAACTCTTTTGCAACTCGTGAGACTTTTCAAAAAGAGAGAATGAGTGAATCGATGAAAGTGCACTTCCACATTACAGTGGGATAAACTATTGTGTTTTTGAACACTAACGAATGTGATTTTCTGAAAAATAAAAAAACGTAAAGTTTACTTGGTCCCGAAGCAATCCTACAAAACACTTCATTTTGGTATTTTCGAAGTCAAATGGCACTATAAACGTGTTATAGAAAACAACAACCCTAGAACGAATGTGAGTTGGTAATGGTTAATTCTTTTGCAACTCGTGAGACTTTTCAAAAAGAGAGAATGAGTGAATCGATGAAAGTGCACTTCCACATTACAGTGGGATAAACTATAGAGTTTTTGAACACTAACGAATGTGATTTTCTGAAAAAAAAAAAAAACGTAAAGTTTTCTTGGTCACGAAGCAATCCTACAAAACACTTCATTTTGGTATTTTCGAAGTCAAATGGCACTATAAACGTGTTATAGAAAACAACAACCCTAGAACGAATGTGAGTTGGTAATGGTTAACTCTTTTGCAACTCGTGAGACTTTTCAAAAAGAGAGAATGAGTGAATCAATGAAAGTGCACTTCAACATTACAGTGGGATAAACTATTGAGTTTTTGAACACTAACGAATGTGATTTTCTGAAAAATAAAAAAAACGTAAAGTTTGCTTGGTCACGAAGCAATCCTACAAAACACTTCATTTTGGTATTTTCGAAGTCAAATGGAACTATAAACGTGTTATAGAAAACAACAACCCTAGAACGAATGTGAGTTGGTAATGGTTAACTCTTTTGCAACTCGTGAGACTTTTCAAAAAGAGAGAATGAGTGAATCGATGAAAGTGCACTTCCACATTACAGTGGGATAAACTATTGAGTTTTTGAACACTAACGAATTTGATTTTCTAAAAAATAAAAAAACGTAAAGTTTGCTTGGTCACGAAGTAATCCTACAAAACACTTCATTTTGGTATTTTCGAAGTCAAATGGAACTATAAACGTGTTATAGAAAACAACAACCCTAGAACGAATGTGAGTTGGTAATGGTTAACTCTTTTGCAACTCGTGAGACTTTTCAAAAAGAGAGAATGAGGGAATCGATGAAAGTGCACTTCCACATTACAGTGGGATAAACTATAGAGTTTTTGAACACTAACGAATGTGATTTTCTGAAAAAAAAAAAAAACGTAAAGTTTTCTTGGTCACGAAGCAATCCTACAAAACACTTCATTTTGGTATTTTCGAAGTCAAATGGAACTATAAACGTGTTATAGAAAACAACAACCCTAGAACGAATGTGAGTTGGTAATGGTTAACTCTTTTGCAACTCGTGAGACTTTTCAAAAAGAGAGAATGAGTGAATCGATGAAAGTGCACTTCAACATTACAGTGGGATAAACTATTGAGTTTTTGAACACTAACGAATGTGATTTTCTGAAAAATAAAAAAAACGTAAAGTTTGCTTGGTCACGAAGCAATCCTACAAAACACTTCATTTTGGTATTTTCGAAGTCAAATGGAACTATAAACGTGTTATAGAAAACAACAACTCTAGAACGAATGTGAGTTGGTAATGGTTAACTCTTTCGCAACTCGTGAGACTTTTCAAAAAGAGAGAATGAGTGAATCGATGAAAGTGCACTTCCACATTACAGTGGGATAAACTATTGAGTTTTTGAACACTAACGAATTTGATTTTCTGAAAAATAAAAAAACGTAAAGTTTGCTTGGTCACGAAGTAATCCTACAAAACACTTCATTTTGGTATTTTCGAAGTCAAATGGAACTATAAACGTGTTATAGAAAACAACAACCCTAGAACGAATGTGAGTTGGTAATGGTTAACTCTTTTGCAACTCGTGAGACTTTTCAAAAAGAGAGAATGAGGGAATCGATGAAAGTGCACTTCCACATTAAAGTGGGATAAACTATTTAGTTTTTGAACACTAACGAATGTGATTTTCTGAAAAATAAAAAAACGTAAAGTTTGCTTGGTCCCGAAGCAATCCTACAAAACACTTCATTTTGGTATTTTCGAAGTCAAATGGCACTATAAACGTGTTATAGAAAACAACAACCCTAGAACGAATGTGAGTTGGTAATGGTTAATTCTTTTGCAACTCGTGAGACTTTTCAAAAAGAGAGAATGAGTGAATCGATGAAAGTGCACTTCCACATTACAGTGGGATAAACTATTGAGTTTTTGAACACTCACGAATGTGATTTTCTGAAAAATAAAAAAACGTAAAGTTTGCTTGGTCACGAAGCAATCCTACAAAACACTTCATTTTGGTATTTTCGAAGTCAAATGGCACTATAAACGTGTTATAGAAAACAACAACCCTAGAACGAATGTGAGTTGGTAATGGTTAATTCTTTTGCAACTCGTGAGACTTTTCAAAAAGAGAGAATGAGTGAATCGATGAAAGTGCACTTCCACATTACAGTGGGATAAACTATTTAGTTTTTGAACACTAACGAATGTGATTTTCTGAAAAATAAAAAAACGTAAAGTTTGCTTGGTCCCGAAGCAATCCTACAAAACACTTCATTTTGGTATTTTCGAAGTCAAATGGCACTATAAACGTGTTATAGAAAACAACAACCCTAGAACGAATGTGAGTTGGTAATGGTTAACTCTTTTGCAACTCGTGAGACTTTTCAAAAAGAGAGAATGAGTGAATCGATGAAAGTGCACTTCCACATTACAGTGGGATAAACTATTGAGTTTTTGAACACTAACGAATTTGATTTTCTGAAAAATAAAAAAAACGTAAAGTTTGCTTGGTCACGAAGTAATCCTACAAAACACTTCATTTTGGTATTTTCGAAGTCAAATGGCACTATAAATGTGTTATAGAAAACAACAACCCTAGAACGAATGTGAATTGGTAATGGTTAACACTTTTGAAACTATTGAGACTTTTCAAAAAGAGAGAATGAGTGAATCGATGAAAGTGCACTTCCACATTACAGTGGGATAAACTATTGAGTTTTTGAACACTAACGAATGTGATTTTCTGAAAAATAAAAAAAACGTAAAGTTTGCTTGGTCACGAAGCAATCCTACAAAACACTTCATTTTGGTATTTTCGAAGTCAAATGGCACTATAAACGTGTTATAGAAAACAACAACCCTAGAACGAATGTGAGTTGGTAATGGTTAATTCTTTTGCAACTCGTGAGACTTTTCAAAAAGAGAGAATGAGTGAATCGATGAAAGTGCACTTCCACATTACAGTGGGATAAACTATAGAGTTTTTGAACACTAACGAATGTGATTTTCTGAAAAAAAAAAAAAAAACGTAAAGTTTTCTTGGTCACGAAGCAATCCTACAAAACACTTCATTTTGGTATTTTCGAAGTCAAATGGAACTATAAACGTGTTATAGAAAACAACAACCCAAGAACGAATGTGAGTTGGTAATGGTTAACTCTTTTGCAACTCGTGAGACTTTTCAAAAAGAGAGAATGAGTGAATCGATGAAAGTGCACTTCAACATTACAGTGGGATAAACTATTGAGTTTTTGAACACTAACGAATGTGATTTTCTGAAAAATAAAAAAAACGTAAAGTTTGCTTGGTCACGAAGCAATCCTACAAAACACTTCATTTTGGTATTTTCGAAGTCAAATGGAACTATAAACGTGTTATAGAAAACAACAACCCTAGAACGAATGTGAGTTGGTAATGGTTAACTCTTTTGCAACTCGTGAGACTTTTCAAAAAGAGAGAATGAGTGAATCGATGAAAGTGCACTTCCACATTACAGTGGGATAAACTATTGAGTTTTTGAACACTAACGAATGTGATTTTCTGAAAAATAAAAAAAACGTAAAGTTTGCTTGGTCACGAAGCAATCCTACAAAACACTTCATTTTGGTATTTTCGAAGTCAAATGGCACTATAAACGTGTTATAGAAAACAACAACCCTAGAACGAATGTGAGTTGGTAATGGTTAATTCTTTTGCAACTCGTGAGACTTTTCAAAAAGAGAGAATGAGTGAATCGATGAAAGTGCACTTCCACATTACAGTGGGATAAACTATAGAGTTTTTGAACACTAACGAATGTGATTTTCTGAAAAAAAAAAAAAAACGTAAAGTTTTCTTGGTCACGAAGCAATCCTACAAAACACTTCATTTTGGTATTTTCGAAGTCAAATGGAACTATAAACGTGTTATAGAAAACAACAACCCAAGAACGAATGTGAGTTGGTAATGGTTAACTCTTTTGCAACTCGTGAGACTTTTCAAAAAGAGAGAATGAGTGAATCGATGAAAGTGCACTTCCACATTACAGTGGGATAAACTATTGAGTTTTTGAACACTAACGAATTTGATTTTCTGAAAAATAAAAAAAACGTAAAGTTTGCTTGGTCACGAAGTAATCCTACAAAACACTTCATTTTGGTATTTTCGAAGTCAAATGGCACTATAAATGTGTTATAGAAAACAACAACCCTAGAACGAATGTGAATTGGTAATGGTTAACACTTTTGAAACTATTGAGACTTTTCAAAAAGAGAGAATGAGTGAATCGATGAAAGTGCACTTCCACATTACAGTGGGATAAACTATTGAGTTTTTGAACACTAACGAATGTGATTTTCTGAAAAATAAAAAAAACGTAAAGTTTGCTTGGTCACGAAGCAATCCTACAAAACACTTCATTTTGGTATTTTCGAAGTCAAATGGCACTATAAACGTGTTATAGAAAACAACAACCCTAGAACGAATGTGAGTTGGTAATGGTTAATTCTTTTGCAACTCGTGAGACTTTTCAAAAAGAGAGAATGAGTGAATCGATGAAAGTGCACTTCCACATTACAGTGGGATAAACTATAGAGTTTTTGAACACTAACGAATGTGATTTTCTGAAAAAAAAAAAAAAAACGTAAAGTTTTCTTGGTCACGAAGCAATCCTACAAAACACTTCATTTTGGTATTTTCGAAGTCAAATGGAACTATAAACGTGTTATAGAAAACAACAACCCAAGAACGAATGTGAGTTGGTAATGGTTAACTCTTTTGCAACTCGTGAGACTTTTCAAAAAGAGAGAATGAGTGAATCGATGAAAGTGCACTTCAACATTACAGTGGGATAAACTATTGAGTTTTTGAACACTAACGAATGTGATTTTCTGAAAAATAAAAAAAACGTAAAGTTTGCTTGGTCACGAAGCAATCCTACAAAACACTTCATTTTGGTATTTTCGAAGTCAAATGGAACTATAAACGTGTTATAGAAAACAACAACCCTAGAACGAATGTGAGTTGGTAATGGTTAACTCTTTTGCAACTCGTGAGACTTTTCAAAAAGAGAGAATGAGTGAATCGATGAAAGTGCACTTCCACATTACAGTGGGATAAACTATTGAGTTTTTGAACACTAACGAATTTGATTTTCTGAAAAATAAAAAAAACGTAAAGTTTGCTTGGTCACGAAGTAATCCAACAAAACACTTCATTTTGGTATTTTCGAAGTCAAATGGCACTATAAATGTGTTATAGAAAACAACAACCCTAGAACGAATGTGAATTGGTAATGGTTAACACTTTTGAAACTATTGAGACTTTTCAAAAAGAGAGAATGAGTGAATCGATGAAAGTGCCCTTCCGCATTACAGTGGAATAAACTATTGAGTTTTTGAACACTAACGAATGTGATTTTCTGAAAAATAAAAAAAACGTAAAGTTTGCTAGGTCCCGAAGCAATCCTACAAAACACTTCATTTTGGTATTTTCGAAGTCAAATGGCACTATAAACGTGTTATAGAAAACAACAACCCTAGAACGAATGTGAGTTGGTAATGGTTAATTCTTTTGCAACTCGTGAGACTTTTCAAAAAGAGAGAATGAGTGAATCGATGAAAGTGCACTTCCACATTACAGTGGGATAAACTATAAAGTTTTTGAACACTAACGATTGTGATTTTCTGAAAAAAAAAAAACGTAAAGTTTTCTTGGTCACGAAGCAATCCTACAAAACACTTCATTTTGGTATTTTCGAAGTCAAATGGCACTATAAATGTGTTATAGAAAACAACAACCCTAGAACGAATGTGAATTGGTAATGGTTAACACTTTTGAAACTATTGAGACTTTTCAAAAAGAGAGAATGAGTGAATCGATGAAAGTGCACTTCCACATTACAGTGGGATAAACTATAGAGTTTTTGAACACTAACGAATGTGATTTTCTGAAAAATAAAAAAAAAAGTAAAGTTTGCTTGGTCACGAAGCAATACTACAAAACACTTCATTTTGGTATTTTCGAAGTCAAATGGCATTATAAACGTGTTATAGAAAACAACAACCCTAGAACGAATGTGAATTGGTAATGGTTAACTCTTTTGCAACTCGTGAGACTTTTCAAAAAGAGAGAATGAGTGAATCGATGAAAGTGCACTTCCACATTACAGTGGGATAAACTATTGTGTTTTTGAACACTAACGAATGTGATTTTCTGAAAAATAAAAAAACGTAAAGTTTACTTGGTCCCGAAGCAATCCTACAAAACACTTCATTTTGGTATTTTCGAAGTCAAATGGCACTATAAACGTGTTATAGAAAACAACAACCCTAGAACGAATGTGAGTTGGTAATGGTTAATTCTTTTGCAACTCGTGAGACTTTTCAAAAAGAGAGAATGAGTGAATCGATGAAAGTGCACTTCCACATTACAGTGGGATAAACTATAGAGTTTTTGAACACTAACGAATGTGATTTTCTGAAAAAAAAAAAAACGTAAAGTTTTCTTGGTCACGAAGCAATCCTACAAAACACTTCATTTTGGTATTTTCGAAGTCAAATGGCACTATAAACGTGTTATAGAAAACAACAACCCTAGAACGAATGTGAGTTGGTAATGGTTAACTCTTTTGCAACTCGTGAGACTTTTCAAAAAGAGAGAATGAGTGAATCAATGAAAGTGCACTTCAACATTACAGTGGGATAAACTATTGAGTTTTTGAACACTAACGAATGTGATTTTCTGAAAAATAAAAAAAACGTAAAGTTTGCTTGGTCACGAAGCAATCCTACAAAACACTTCATTTTGGTATTTTCGAAGTCAAATGGAACTATAAACGTGTTATAGAAAACAACAACCCTAGAACGAATGTGAGTTGGTAATGGTTAACTCTTTTGCAACTCGTGAGACTTTTCAAAAAGAGAGAATGAGTGAATCGATGAAAGTGCACTTCCACATTACAGTGGGATAAACTATTGAGTTTTTGAACACTAACGAATTTGATTTTCTAAAAAATAAAAAAACGTAAAGTTTGCTTGGTCACGAAGTAATCCTACAAAACACTTCATTTTGGTATTTTCGAAGTCAAATGGAACTATAAACGTGTTATAGAAAACAACAACCCTAGAACGAATGTGAGTTGGTAATGGTTAACTCTTTTGCAACTCGTGAGACTTTTCAAAAAGAGAGAATGAGGGAATCGATGAAAGTGCACTTCCACATTAAAGTGGGATAAACTATTTAGTTTTTGAACACTAACGAATGTGATTTTCTGAAAAATAAAAAAACGTAAAGTTTGCTTGGTCCCGAAGCAATCCTACAAAACTCTTCATTTCGGTATTTTCGAAGTCAAATGGCACTATAAACGTGTTATAGAAAACAACAACCCTAGAACGATGTGAGTTGGTAATGGTTAATTCTTTTGCAACTCGTGAGACTTTTCAAAAAGAGAGAATGAGTGAATCGATGAAAGTGCACTTCCACATTACAGTGGGATAAACTATTGAGTTTTTGAACACTCACGAATGTGATTTTCTGAAAAATAAAAAAACGTAAAGTTTGCTTGGTCCCGAAGCAATCCTACAAAACACTTCATTTTGGTATTTTCGAAGTCAAATGGCACTATAAACGTGTTATAGAAAACAACAACCCTAGAACGAATGTGAGTTGGTAATGGTTAATTCTTTTGCAACTCGTGAGACTTTTCAAAAAGAGAGAATGAGGGAATCGATGAAAGTGCACTTCCACATTAAAGTGGGATAAACTATTTAGTTTTTGAACACTAACGAATGTGATTTTCTGAAAAATAAAAAAACGTAAAGTTTGCTTGGTCCCGAAGCAATCCTACAAAACACTTCATTTTGGTATTTTCGAAGTCAAATGGCACTATAAACGTGTTATAGAAAACAACAACCCTAGAACGAATGTGAGTTAGTAATGGTTAATTCTTTTGAAACTCGTGAGACTTTTCAAAAAGAGAGAATGAGTGAATCGATGAAAGTGCACTTCCACATTACAGTGGGATAAACTATTGAGTTTTTGAACACTCACGAATGTGATTTTCTGAAAAATAAAAAAACGTAAAGTTTGCTTGGTCCCGAAGCAATCCTACAAAACACTTCATTTTGGTATTTTCGAAGTCAAATGGCACTATAAACGTGTTACAGAAAACAACAACCCTAGAACGAATGTGAGTTGGTAATGGTTAATTCTTTTGCAACTCGTGAGACTTTTCAAAAAGAGAGAATGAGTGAATCGATGAAAGTGCACTTCCACATCACAGTGGGATAAACTATTGAGTTTTTGAACACTAACGAATGTGATTTTCTGAAAAATAAAAAAAACGTAAAGTTTGCTTGGTCACGAAGCAATCCTACAAAACACTTCATTTTGGTATTTTCGAAGTCAAATGGCACTATAAACGTGTTATAGAAAACAACAACCCTAGAACGAATGTGAGTTGGTAATGGTTAATTCTTTTGCAACTCGTGAGACTTTTCAAAAAGAGAGAATGAGTGAATCGATGAAAGTGCACTACAACATTACAGTGGGATAAACTATTGAGTTTTTGAACACTAACGAATGTGATTTTCTGAAAAATAAAAAAAATGTAAAGTTTGCTTGGTCACGAAGCAATCCTACAAAACACTTCATTTTGGTATTTACGAAGTCAAATGGAACTATAAACGTGTTATAGAAAACAACAACCCTAGAACGAATGTGAGTTGGTAATGGTTAACTCTTTTGCAACTCGTGAGACTTTTCAAAAAGAGAGAATGAGGGAATCGATGAAAGTGCACTTCCACATTAAAGTGGGATAAACTATTTAGTTTTTGAACACTAACGAATGTGATTTTCTGAAAAATAAAAAAACGTAAAGTTTGCTTGGTCCCGAAGCAATCCTACAAAACACTTCATTTTGGTATTTTCGAAGTCAAATGGCACTATAAACGTGTTATAGAAAACAACAACCCTAGAACGAATGTGAGTTAGTAATGGTTAATTCTTTTGCAACTCGTGAGACTTTTCAAAAAGAGAGAATGAGTGAATCGATGAAAGTGCACTTCCACATTACAGTGGGATAAACTATTGAGTTTTTGAACACTCACGAATGTGATTTTCTGAAAAATAAAAAAACGTAAAGGTTGCTTGGTCCCGAAGCAATCCTACAAAACACTTCATTTTGGTATTTTCGAAGTCAAATGGCACTATAAACGTGTT
The DNA here is from genome assembly GCA_963675135.1 of Galeopsis tetrahit. Lineage (NCBI taxonomy): Eukaryota > Viridiplantae > Streptophyta > Magnoliopsida > Lamiales > Lamiaceae > Galeopsis > Galeopsis tetrahit. The sequence continues at coordinate 42,659,964 of OY776122.1, forward strand.
ATAGAAAACAACAACCCTAGAACGAATGTGAGTTGGTAATGGTTAATTCTTTTGCAACTCGTGAGACTTTTCAAAAAGAGAGAATGAGTGAATCGATGAAAGTGCACTTCCACATCACAGTGGGATAAACTATTGAGTTTTTGAACACTAACGAATGTGATTTTCTGAAAAATAAAAAAAACGTAAAGTTTGCTTGGTCACGAAGCAATCCTACAAAACACTTCATTTTGGTATTTTCGAAGTCAAATGGCACTATAAACGTGTTATAGAAAACAACAACCCTAGAACGAATGTGAGTTGGTAATGGTTAATTCTTTTGCAACTCGTGAGACTTTTCAAAAAGAGAGAATGAGTGAATCGATGAAATTGCACTTCCACATTACAGTGGGATAAACTATAGAGTTTTTGAACACTAACGAATGTGATTTTCTGAAAAAAAAAAAAAACGTAAAGTTTTCTTGGTCACGAAGCAATCCTACAAAACACTTCATTTTGGTATTTTCGAAGTCAAATGGAACTATAAACGTGTTATAGAAAACAACAACCCTAGAACGAATGTGAGTTGGTAATGGTTAACTCTTTTGCAACTCGTGAGACTTTTCAAAAAGAGAGAATGAGTGAATCGATGAAAGTGCACTTCAACATTACAGTGGGATAAACTATTGAGTTTTTGAACACTAACGAATGTGATTTTCTGAAAAATAAAAAAAACGTAAAGTTTGCTTGGTCACGAAGCAATCCTACAAAACACTTCATTTTGGTATTTTCGAAGTCAAATGGAACTATAAACGTGTTATAGAAAACAACAACTCTAGAACGAATGTGAGTTGGTAATGGTTAACTCTTTTGCAACTCGTGAGACTTTTCAAAAAGAGAGAATGAGTGAATCGATGAAAGTGCACTACAACATTACAGTGGGATAAACTATTGTGTTTTTGAACACTAACGAATGTGATTTTCTGAAAAATAAAAAAACGTAAAGTTTACTTGGTCCCGAAGCAATACTACAAAACACTTCATTTTGGTATTTTCGAAGTCAAATGGCATTATAAACGTGTTATAGAAAACAACAACCCTAGAACGAATGTGAATTGGTAATGGTTAACTCTTTTGCAACTCGTGAGACTTTTCAAAAAGAGAGAATGAGTGAATCGATGAAAGTGCACTTCCACATTACAGTGGGATAAACTATTGTGTTTTTGAACACTAACGAATGTGATTTTCTGAAAAATAAAAAAACGTAAAGTTTACTTGGTCCCGAAGCAATCCTACAAAACACTTCATTTTGGTATTTTCGAAGTCAAATGGCACTATAAACGTGTTATAGAAAACAACAACCCTAGAACGAATGTGAGTTGGTAATGGTTAATTCTTTTGCAACTCGTGAGACTTTTCAAAAAGAGAGAATGAGTGAATCGATGAAAGTGCACTTCCACATCACAGTGGGATAAACTATTGAGTTTTTGAACACTAACGAATGTGATTTTCTGAAAAATAAAAAAAACGTAAAGTTTGCTTGGTCACGAAGCAATCCTACAAAACACTTCATTTTGGTATTTTCGAAGTCAAATGGCACTATAAACGTGTTATAGAAAACAACAACCCTAGAACGAATGTGAGTTGGTAATGGTTAATTCTTTTGCAACTCGTGAGACTTTTCAAAAAGAGAGAATGAGTGAATCGATGAAATTGCACTTCCACATTACAGTGGGATAAACTATAGAGTTTTTGAACACTAACGAATGTGATTTTCTGAAAAAAAAAAAAAACGTAAAGTTTTCTTGGTCACGAAGCAATCCTACAAAACACTTCATTTTGGTATTTTCGAAGTCAAATGGAACTATAAACGTGTTATAGAAAACAACAACCCTAGAACGAATGTGAGTTGGTAATGGTTAACTCTTTTGCAACTCGTGAGACTTTTCAAAAAGAGAGAATGAGTGAATCGATGAAAGTGCACTTCAACATTACAGTGGGATAAACTATTGAGTTTTTGAACACTAACGAATGTGATTTTCTGAAAAATAAAAAAAACGTAAAGTTTGCTTGGTCACGAAGCAATCCTACAAAACACTTCATTTTGGTATTTTCGAAGTCAAATGGAACTATAAACGTGTTATAGAAAACAACAACTCTAGAACGAATGTGAGTTGGTAATGGTTAACTCTTTTGCAACTCGTGAGACTTTTCAAAAAGAGAGAATGAGTGAATCGATGAAAGTGCACTTCCACATTACAGTGGGATAAACTATTGAGTTTTTGAACACTAACGAATTTGATTTTCTGAAAAATAAAAAAACGTAAAGTTTGCTTGGTCACGAAGTAATCCTACAAAACACTTCATTTTTGTATTTTCGAAGTCAAATGGAACTATAAACGTGTTATAGAAAACAACAACCCTAGAACGAATGTGAGTTGGTAATGGTTAACTCTTTTGCAACTCGTGAGACTTTTCAAAAAGAGAGAATGAGGGAATCGATGAAAGTGCACTTCCACATTAAAGTGGGATAAACTATTTAGTTTTTGAACACTAACGAATGTGATTTTCTGAAAAAAAAAAAACGTAAAGTTTGCTTGGTCCCGAAGCAATCCTACAAAACACTTCATTTTGGTATTTTCGAAGTCAAATGGCACTATAAACGTGTTATAGAAAACAACAACCCTAGAACGAATGTGAGTTAGTAATGGTTAATTCTTTTGCAACTCGTGAGACTTTTCAAAAAGAGAGAATGAGTGAATCGATGAAAGTGCACTTCCACATTACAGTGGGATAAACTATTGAGTTTTTGAACACTCACGAATGTGATTTTCTGAAAAATAAAAAAACGTAAAGTTTGCTTGGTCCCGAAGCAATCCTACAAAACACTTCATTTTGGTATTTTCGAAGTCAAATGGCACTATAAACGTGTTATAGAAAACAACAACCCTAGAACGAATGTGAGTTGGTAATGGTTAATTCTTTTGCAACTCGTGAGACTTTTCAAAAAGAGAGAATGAGTGAATCGATGAAAGTGCACTTCCACATTACAGTGGGATAAACTATTGAGTTTTTGAACACTAACGAATGTGATTTTCTGAAAAATAAAAAAAACGTAAAGTTTGCTTGGTCACGAAGCAATCCTACAAAACACTTCATTTTGGTATTTTCGAAGTCAAATGGCACTATAAACGTGTTATAGAAAACAACAACCCTAGAACGAATGTGAGTTGGTAATGGTTAATTCTTTTGCAACTCGTGAGACTTTTCAAAAAGAGAGAATGAGTGAATCAATGAAATTGCACTTCCACATTACAGTGGGATAAACTATAGAGTTTTTGAACACTAACGAATGTGATTTTCTGAAAAAAAAAAAAAACGTAAAGTTTTCTTGGTCACGAAGCAATCCTACAAAACACTTCATTTTGGTATTTTCGAAGTCAAATGGAACTATAAACGTGTTATAGAAAACAACAACCCTAGAACGAATGTGAGTTGGTAATGGTTAACTCTTTTGCAACTCGTGAGACTTTTCAAAAAGAGAGAATGAGTGAATCGATGAAAGTGCACTACAACATTACAGTGGGATAAACTATTGAGTTTTTGAACACTAACGAATGTGATTTTCTGAAAAATAAAAAAAACATAAAGTTTGCTTGGTCACGAAGCAATCCTACAAAACACTTCATTTTGGTATTTACGAAGTCAAATGGAACTATAAACGTGTTATAGAAAACAACAACCCTAGAACGAATGTGAGTTGGTAATGGTTAACTCTTTTGCAACTCGTGAGACTTTTCAAAAAGAGAGAATGAGTGAATCGATGAAAGTGCACTTCCACATTACAGTGGGATAAACTATTGAGTTTTTGAACACTAACGAATTTGATTTTCTGAAAAATAAAAAAAACGTAAAGTTTGCTTGGTCACGAAGTAATCCTACAAAACACTTCATTTTGGTATTTTCGAAGTCAAATGGCACTATAAACGTGTTATAGAAAACAACAACCCTAGAACGAATGTGAGTTGGTAATGGTTAATTCTTTTGCAACTCGTGAGACTTTTCAAAAAGAGAGAATGAGTGAATCGATGAAATTGCACTTCCACATTACAGTGGGATAAACTATAGAGTTTTTGAACACTAACGAATGTGATTTTCTGAAAAAAAAAAAAAACGTAAAGTTTTCTTGGTCACGAAGCAATCCTACAAAACACTTCATTTTGGTATTTTCGAAGTCAAATGGAACTATAAACGTGTTATAGAAAACAACAACCCTAGAACGAATGTGAGTTGGTAATGGTTAACTCTTTTGCAACTCGTGAGACTTTTCAAAAAGAGAGAATGAGTGAATCGATGAAAGTGCACTACAACATTACAGTGGGATAAACTATTGAGTTTTTGAACACTAACGAATGTGATTTTCTGAAAAATAAAAAAAACGTAAAGTTTGCTTGGTCACGAAGCAATCCTACAAAACACTTCATTTTGGTATTTACGAAGTCAAATGGAACTATAAACGTGTTATAGAAAACAACAACCCTAGAACGAATGTGAGTTGGTAATGGTTAACTCTTTTGCAACTCGTGAGACTTTTCAAAAAGAGAGAATGAGGGAATCGATGAAAGTGCACTTCCACATTAAAGTGGGATAAACTATTTAGTTTTTGAACACTAACGAATGTGATTTTCTGAAAAATAAAAAAACGTAAAGTTTGCTTGGTCCCGAAGCAATCCTACAAAACACTTCATTTTGGTATTTTCGAAGTCAATTGGCACTATAAACGTGTTATAGAAAACAACAACCCTAGAACGAATGTGAGTTAGTAATGGTTAATTCTTTTGCAACTCGTGAGACTTTTCAAAAAGAGAGAATGAGTGAATCGATGAAAGTGCACTTCCACATTACAGTGGGATAAACTATTGAGTTTTTGAACACTCACGAATGTGATTTTCTGAAAAATAAAAAAACGTAAAGTTTGCTTGGTCCCGAAGCAATCCTACAAAACACTTCATTTTGGTATTTTCGAAGTCAAATGGCACTATAAACGTGTTATAGAAAACAACAACCCTAGAACGAATGTGAGTTGGTAATGGTTAATTCTTTTGCAACTCGTGAGACTTTTCAAAAAGAGAGAATGAGTGAATCGATGAAAGTGCACTTCCACATCACAGTGGGATAAACTATTGAGTTTTTGAACACTAACGAATGTGATTTTCTGAAAAATAAAAAAAACGTAAAGTTTGCTTGGTCACGAAGCAATCCTACAAAACACTTCATTTTGGTATTTTCGAAGTCAAATGGCACTATAAACGTGTTATAGAAAACAACAACCCTAGAACGAATGTGAGTTGGTAATGGTTAATTCGTTTGCAACTCGTGAGACTTTTCAAAAAGAGAGAATGAGTGAATCGATGAAATTGCACTTCCACATTACAGTGGGATAAACTATAGAGTTTTTGAACACTAACGAATGTGATTTTCTGAAAAAAAAAAAAAACGTAAAGTTTTCTTGGTCACGAAGCAATCCTACAAAACACTTCATTTTGGTATTTTCGAAGTCAAATGGAACTATAAACGTGTTATAGAAAACAACAACCCTAGAACGAATGTGAGTTGGTAATGGTTAACTCTTTTGCAACTCGTGAGACTTTTCAAAAAGAGAGAATGAGTGAATCGATGAAAGTGCACTTCAACATTACAGTGGGATAAACTATTGAGTTTTTGAACACTAACGAATGTGATTTTCTGAAAAATAAAAAAAACGTAAAGTTTGCTTGGTCACGAAGCAATCCTACAAAACACTTCATTTTGGTATTTTCGAAGTCAAATGGAACTATAAACGTGTTATAGAAAACAACAACTCTAGAACGAATGTGAGTTGGTAATGGTTAACTCTTTTGCAACTCGTGAGACTTTTCAAAAAGAGAGAATGAGTGAATCGATGAAAGTGCACTTCCACATTACAGTGGGATAAACTATTGAGTTTTTTAACACTAACGAATTTGATTTTCTGAAAAATAAAAAAACGTAAAGTTTGCTTGGTCACGAAGTAATCCTACAAAACACTTCATTTTGGTATTTTCGAAGTCAAATGGAACTATAAACGTGTTATAGAAAACAACAACCCTAGAACGAATGTGAGTTGGTAATGGTTAACTCTTTTGCAACTCGTGAGACTTTTCAAAAAGAGAGAATGAGGGAATCGATGAAAGTGCACTTCCACATTAAAGTGGGATAAACTATTTAGTTTTTGAAAACTAACGAATGTGATTTTCTGAAAAATAAAAAAACGTAAAGTTTGCTTGGTCCCGAAGCAATCCTACAAAACACTTCATTTTGGTATTTTCGAAGTCAAATGGCACTATAAACGTGTTATAGAAAACAACAACCCTAGAACGAATGTGAGTTAGTAATGGTTAATTCTTTTGCAACTCGTGAGACTTTTCAAAAAGAGAGAATGAGTGAATCGATGAAAGTGCACTTCCACATTACAGTGGGATAAACTATTGAGTTTTTGAACACTCACGAATGTGATTTTCTGAAAAATAAAAAAACGTAAAGTTTGCTTGGTCCCGAAGCAATCCTACAAAACACTTCATTTTGGTATTTTCGAAGTCAAATGGCACTATAAACGTGTTATAGAAAACAACAACCCTAGAACGAATGTGAGTTGGTAATGGTTAATTCTTTTGCAACTCGTGAGACTTTTCAAAAAGAGAGAATGAGTGAATCGATGAAATTGCACTTCCACATTACAGTGGGATAAACTATAGAGTTTTTGAACACTAACGAATGTGATTTTCTGAAAAAAAAAAAAAACGTAAAGTTTTCTTGGTCACGAAGCAATCCTACAAAACACTTCATTTTGGTATTTTCGAAGTCAAATGGAACTATAAACGTGTTATAGAAAACAACAACCCTAGAACGAATGTGAGTTCGTAATGGTTAACTCTTTTGCAACTCGTGAGACTTTTCAAAAAGAGAGAATGAGTGAATCGATGAAAGTGCACTTCAACATTACAGTGGGATAAACTATTGAGTTTTTGAACACTAACGAATGTGATTTTCTGAAAAATAAAAAAAACGTAAAGTTTGCTTGGTCACGAAGCAATCCTACAAAACACTTCATTTTGGTATTTACGAAGTCAAATGGAACTATAAACGTGTTATAGAAAACAACAACCCTAGAACGAATGTGAGTTGGTAATGGTTAACTCTTTTGCAACTCGTGAGACTTTTCAAAAAGAGAGAATGAGTGAATCGATGAAAGTGCACTTCCACATTACAGTGGGATAAACTATTGAGTTTTTGAACACTAACGAATTTGATTTTCTGAAAAATAAAAAAAACGTAAAGTTTGCTTGGTCACGAAGTAATCCTACAAAACACTTCATTTTGGTATTTTCGAAGTCAAATGGCACTATAAATGTGTTATAGAAAACAACAACCCTAGAACGAATGTGAATTGGTAATGGTTAACACTTTTGAAACTATTGAGACTTTTCAAAAAGAGAGAATGAGTGAATCGATGAAAGTGCCCTTCCACATTACAGTGGAATAAACTATTGAGTTTTTGAACACTAACGAATGTGATTTTCTGAAAAATAAAAAAAACGTAAAGTTTGCTTGGTCACGAAGTAATCCTACAAAACACTTCATTTTGGTATTTTCGAAGTCAAATGGCACTATAAACGTGTTATAGAAAACAACAACCCTAGAACGAATGTGAATTGGTAATGGTTAACACTTTTGAAACTATTGAGACTTTTCAAAAAGAGAGAATGAGTGAATCGATGAAAGTGCACTTCCACATTACAGTGGGATAAACTATAGAGTTTTTGAACACTAACGAATGTGATTTTCTGAAAAATAAAAAAAAAAGTAAAGTTTGCTTGGTCACGAAGCAATACTACAAAACACTTCATTTTGGTATTTTCGAAGTCAAATGGCATTATAAACGTGTTATAGAAAATAACAACCCTAGAACGAATGTGAATTGGTAATGGTTAACTCTTTTGTAACTCGTGAGACTTTTCAAAAAGAGAGAATGAGTGAATCGATGAAAGTGCACTTCCACATTACAGTGGGATAAACTATTGTGTTTTTGAACACTAACGAATGTGATTTTCTGAAAAATAAAAAAACGTAAAGTTTACTTGGTCCCGAAGCAATCCTACAAAACACTTCATTTTGGTATTTTCGAAGTCAAATGGCACTATAAACGTGTTATAGAAAACAACAACCCTAGAACGAATGTGAGTTGGTAATGGTTAATTCTTTTGCAACTCGTGAGACTTTTCAAAAAGAGAGAATGAGTGAATCGATGAAAGTGCACTTCCACATTACAGTGGGATAAACTATAGAGTTTTTGAACACTAACGAATGTGATTTTCTGAAAAAAAAAAAAACGTAAAGTTTTCTTGGTCACGAAGCAATCCTACAAAACACTTCATTTTGGTATTTTCGAAGTCAAATGGCACTATAAACGTGTTATAGAAAACAACAACCCTAGAACGAATGTGAGTTGGTAATGGTTAACTCTTTTGCAACTCGTGAGACTTTTCAAAAAGAGAGAATGAGTGAATCAATGAAAGTGCACTTCAACATTACAGTGGGATAAACTATTGAGTTTTTGAACACTAACGAATGTGATTTTCTGAAAAATAAAAAAAACGTAAAGTTTGCTTGGTCACGAAGCAATCCTACAAAACACTTCATTTTGGTATTTTCGAAGTCAAATGGAACTATAAACGTGTTATAGAAAACAACAACCCTAGAACGAATGTGAGTTGGTAATGGTTAACTCTTTTGCAACCCGTGAGACTTTTCAAAAAGAGAGAATGAGTGAATCGATGAAAGTGCACTTCCACATTACAGTGGGATAAACTATTGAGTTTTTGAACACTAACGAATTTGATTTTCTGAAAAATAAAAAAACGTAAAGTTTGCTTGGTCACGAAGTAATCCTACAAAACACTTCATTTTGGTATTTTCGAAGTCAAATGGAACTATAAACGTGTTATAGAAAACAACAACCCTAGAACGAATGTGAGTTGGTAATGGTTAACTCTTTTGCAACTCGTGAGACTTTTCAAAAAGAGAGAATGAGGGAATCGATGAAAGTGCACTTCCACATTAAAGTGGGATAAACTATTTAGTTTTTGAACACTAACGAATGTGATTTTCTGAAAAATAAAAAAACATAAAGTTTGCTTGGTCCCGAAGCAATCCTACAAAACACTTCATTTTGGTATTTTCGAAGTCAAATGGCACTATAAACGTGTTATAGTAAACAACAACCCTAGAACGAATGTGAGTTGGTAATGGTTAATTCTTTTGCAACTCGTGAGACTTTTCAAAAAGAGAGAATGAGTGAATCGATGAAAGTGCACTTCCACATTACAGTGGGATAAACTATTGAGTTTTTGAACACTCACGAATGTGATTTTCTGAAAAATAAAAAAACGTAAAGTTTGCTTGGTCCCGAAGCAATCCTACAAAACACTTCATTTTGGTATTTTCGAAGTCAAATGGCACTATAAACGTGTTATAGAAAACAACAACCCTAGAACGAATGTGAGTTGGTAATGGTTAATTCTTTTGCAACTCGTGAGACTTTTCAAAAAGAGACAATGAGTGAATCGATGAAAGTGCACTTCCACGTTACAGTGGGATAAACTATAGAGTTTTTTAACACTAACGAATGTGAATTTCTGAAAAAAAGAAAAAAAAAGTAAAGTTTTCTTGGTCACGAAGCAATCCTACAAAACACTTCATTTTGGTATTTTCGAAGTCAAATGGCACTATAAACGTGTTATAGAAAACAACAACCCTAGAACGAATGAGAGTTGGTAATGGTTAATTCTTTTGCAACTCGTGAGACTTTTCAAAAAGAGAGAATGAGTGAATCGATGAAAGCGCACTTCCACATTACAGTGGGATAAACTATAGAGTTTTTGAACACTAACGAATGTGATTTTCTGGAAAAAAAAAACGTAAAGTTTTCTTGGTCACGAAGCAATCCTACAAAACACTTCATTTTGGTTTTTTCGAAGTCAAATGGCACTATAAACGTGTTATAGAAAACAACCCTAGAACGAATGTGAATTGGTAATGGTTAACACTTTTGAAACTATTGAGACTTTTCAAAAAGAGAGAATGAGTGAATCGATGAAAGTGCACTTCCACATTACAGTGGGATAAACTATTGAGTTTTTGAACACTAACGAATGTGATTTTCTGAAAAATAAAAAAAACGTAAAGTTTGCTAGGTCCCGAAGCAATCCTACAAAACACTTCATTTTGGTATTTTCGAAGTCAAATGGCACTATAAACGTGTTATAGAAAACAACAACCCTAGAACGAATGTGAGTTGGTAATGGTTAACTCTTTTGCAACTCGTGAGACTTTTCAAAAAGAGAGAATGAGTGAATCGATGAAAGTGCACTTCCACATTACAGTGGGATAAACTATTGAGTTTTTGAACACTAACGAATTTGATTTTCTGAAAAATAAAAAAACGTAAAGTTTGCTTGGTCACGAAGTAATCCTACAAAACACTTCATTTTGGTATTTTCGAAGTCAAATGGAACTATAAACGTGTTATAGAAAACAACAACCCTAGAACGAATGTGAGTTGGTAATGGTTAACTCTTTTGCAACTCGTGAGACTTTTCAAAAAGAGAGAATGAGGGAATCGATGAAAGTGCACTTCCACATTAAAGTGGGATAAACTATTTAGTTTTTGAACACTAACGAATGTGATTTTCTGAAAAATAAAAAAACGTAAAGTTTGCTTGGTCCCGAAGCAATCCTACAAAACACTTCAGTTTGGTATTTTCGAAGTCAAATGGCACTATAAACGTGTTATAGAAAATAACAACCCTAGAACGAATGTGAGTTGGTAATGGTTAATTCTTTTGCAACTCGTGAGACTTTTCAAAAAGAGAGAATGAGTGAATCGATGAAAGTGCACTTCCACATTACAGTGGGATAAACTATTGAGTTTTTGAACACTCACGAATGTGATTTTCTGAAAAATAAAAAAACGTAAAGTTTGCTTGGTCCCGAAGCAATCCTACAAAACACTTCATTTTGGTATTTTCGAAGTCAAATGGCACTATAAACGTGTTATAGAAAACAACAACCCTAGAACGAATGTGAGTTGGTAATGGTTAATTCTTTTGCAACTCGTGAGACTTTTCAAAAAGAGAGAATGAGTGAATCGATGAAAGTGCACTTCCACGTTACAGTGGGATAAACTATAGAGTTTTTTAACACTAACGAATGTGAATTTCTGAAAAAAAGAAAAAAAAAGTAAAGTTTTCTTGGTCACGAAGCAATCCTACAAAACACTTCATTTTGGTATTTTCGAAGTCAAATGGCACTATAAACGTGTTATAGAAAACAACAACCCTAGAACGAATGAGAGTTGGTAATGGTTAATTCTTTTGCAACTCGTGAGACTTTTCAAAAAGAGAGAATGAGTGAATCGATGAAAGCGCACTTCCACATTACAGTGGGATAAACTATAGAGTTTTTGAACACTAACGAATGTGATTTTCTGGAAAAAAAAAACGTAAAGTTTTCTTTGTCACGAAGCAATCCTACAAAACACTTCATTTTGGTTTTTTCGAAGTAAAATGGCACTATAAACGTGTTATAGAAAACAACCCTAGAACGAATGTGAATTGGTAATGGTTAACACTTTTGAAACTATTGAGACTTTTCAAAAAGAGAGAATGAGTGAATCGATGAAAGTGCACTTCCACATTACAGTGGGATAAACTATTGAGTTTTTGAACACTAACGAATGTGATTTTCTGAAAAATAAAAAAAACGTAAAGTTTGCTAGGTCCCGAAGCAATCCTACAAAACACTTCATTTTGGTATTTTCGAAGTCAAATGGCACTATAAACGTGTTATAGAAAACAACAACCCTAGAACGAATGTGAGTTGGTAATGGTTAATTCTTTTGCAACTCGTGAGACTTTTCAAAAAGAGAGAATGAGTGAATCGATGAAAGTGCACTTCCACATTACAGTGGGATAAACTATAGAGTTTTTGAACACTAACGAATGTGATTTTCTGAAAAAAAAAAAAAAAACGTAAAATTTGCTTGGTCACGAAGCAATCCTACAAAACACTTCATTTTGGTATTTTCGAAGTCAAATGGAACTATAAACGTGTTATAGAAAACAACAACCCTAGAACGAATGTGAGTTGGTAATGGTTAACTCTTTTGCAACTCGTGAGACTTTTCAAAAAGAGAGAATGAGTGAATCGATGAAAGTGCACTTCCACATTACAGTGGGATAAACTATTGAGTTTTTGAACACTAACGAATTTGATTTTCTGAAAAATAAAAAAAACGTAAAGTTTGCTTGGTCACGAAGTAATCCTACAAAACACTTCATTTTGGTATTTTCGAAGTCAAATGGCACTATAAACGTGTTAAAGAAAACAACAACCCTAGAACGAATGTGAATTGGTAATGGTTAACACTTTTGAAACTATTGAGACTTTTCAAAAAGAGAGAATGAGTGAATCGATGAAAGTGCACTTCCACATTACAGTGGGATAAACTATTGAGTTTTTGAACACTAACGAATGTGATTTTCTGAAAAATAAAAAAAACGTAAAGTTTGCTAGGTCCCGAAGCAATCCTACAAAACACTTCATTTTGGTATTTTCGAAGTCAAATGGCACTATAAACGTGTTATAGAAAACAACAACCCTAGAACGAATGTGAGTTGGTAATGGTTAATTCTTTTGCAACTCGTGAGACTTTTCAAAAAGAGAGAATGAGTGAATCGATGAAAGTGCACTTCCACATTACAGTGGGATAAACTATAGAGTTTTTGAACACTAACGAATGTGAATTTCTGAAAAAAAGAAAAAAAAAGTAAAGTTTTCTTGGTCACGAAGCAATCCTACAAAACACTTCATTTTGGTATTTTCGAAGTCAAATGGCACTATAAACGTGTTATAGAAAACAACAACCCTAGAACGAATGAGAGTTGGTAATGGTTAATTCTTTTGCAACTCGTGAGACTTTTCAAAAAGAGAGAATGAGTGAATCGATGAAAGCGCACTTCCACATTACAGTGGGATAAACTATAGAGTTTTTGAACACTAACGAATGTGATTTTCTGGAAAAAAAAAACGTAAAGTTTTCTTGGTCACGAAGCAATCCTACAAAACACTTCATTTTGGTTTTTTCGAAGTCAAATGGCACTATAAACGTGTTATAGAACACAACAACCCTAGAACGAATGTGAATTGGTAATGGTTAACACTTTTGAAACTATTGAGACTTTTCAAAAAGAGAGAATGAGTGAATCGATGAAAGTGCACTTCCACATTACAGTGGGATAAACTATTGAGTTTTTGAACACTAATGAATGTGATTTTCTGAAAAATAAAAAAAACGTAAAGTTTGCTAGGTCCCGAAGCAATCCTACAAAACACTTCATTTTGGTATTTTCGAAGTCAAATGGCACTATAAACGTGTTATAGAAAACAACAACCCTAGAACGAATGTGAGTTGGTAATGGTTAATTCTTTTGCAACTCGTGAGACTTTTCAAAAAGAGAGAATGAGTGAATCGATGAAAGTGCACTTCCACATTACAGTGGGATAAACTATTGAGTTTTTGAACACTAACGAATGTGATTTTCTGAAAAATAAAAAAGCGTAAAGTTTGCTTGGTCCCGAAGCAATCCTACAAAACACTTCATTTTGGTATTTTCGAAGTCAAATGGCACTATACACGTGTTATAGAAAACAACAACCATATACGAATGAGAGTTGGTAATGGTTAATTCTTTTGCAACTCGTGAGACTTTTCAAAAAGGGAGAATGAGTGAATCGATGAAAGTGCACTTCCACATTACAGTGGGAAAAACTATAGAGTTTTTGAACACTAACGAATGTGATTTTCTGAAAAATAAAAAAAACGTAAAGTTTGCTTGGTCACGAAGCAATCCTACAAAACACTTCATTTTGGTATTTTCGAAGTCAAATGGCACTATAAACGTGTTATAGAAAACAACAACCCTAGAACGAATGTGAGTTGGTAATGGTTAACTCTTTTGCAACTCGTGAGACTTTTCAAAAAGAGAGGATGAGTGTATCGATGAAAGTGCACTTCCACATTACAGTGGGATAAACTATAGAGTTTTTGAACACTAACGAATGTGATTTTCTGAAAAATAAAAAAAACGTAAAGTTTGCTTGGTCACGAAGCAATCCTACAAAACACTTCATTTTGGTATTTTCGAAGTCAAATGGCACTATAAACGTGTTAAAGAAAACAACAACCCTAGAACGAATGTGAATTGGTAATGGTTAACACTTTTGAAACTATTGAGACTTTTCAAAAAGAGAGAATGAGTGAATCGATGAAAGTGCACTTCCACATTACAGTGGGATAAACTATTGAGTTTTTGAACACTAACGAATGTGATTTTCTGAAAAATAAAAAAAACGTAAAGTTTGCTAGGTCCCGAAGCAATCCTACAAAACACTTCATTTTGGTATTTTCGAAGTCAAATGGCACTATAAACGTGTTATAGAAAACAACAACCCTAGAACGAATGTGAGTTGGTAATGGTTAATTCTTTTGCAACTCGTGAGACTTTTCAAAAAGAGAGAATGAGTGAATCGATGAAAGCGCACTTCCACATTACAGTGGGATAAACTATAGAGTTTTTGAACACTAACGAATGTGATTTTCTGGAAAAAAAAAAACGTAAAGTTTTCTTGGTCACGAAGCAATCCTACAAAACACTTCATTTTGGTTTTTTCGAAGTCAAATGGCACTATAAACGTGTTATAGAAAACAACCCTAGAACGAATGTGAATTGGTAATGGTTAACACTTTTGAAACTATTGAGACTTTTCAAAAAGAGAGAATGAGTGAATCGATGAAAGTGCACTTCCACATTACAGTGGGATAAACTATTGAGTTTTTGAACACTAACGAATGTGATTTTCTGAAAAATAAAAAAAACGTAAAGTTTGCTAGGTCCCGAAGCAATCCTACAAAACACTTCATTTTGGTATTTTCGAAGTCAAATGGCACTATAAACGTGTTATAGAAAACAACAACCCTAGAACGAATGTGAGTTGGTAATGGTTAACTCTTTTGCAACTCGTGAGACTTTTCAAAAAGAGAGAATGAGTGAATCGATGAAAGTGCACTTCCACATTACAGTGGGATAAACTATTGAGTTTTTGAACACTAACGAATTTGATTTTCTGAAAAATAAAAAAACGTAAAGTTTGCTTGGTCACTAAGTAATCCTACAAAACACTTCATTTTGGTATTTTCGAAGTCAAATGGAACTATAAACGTGTTATAGAAAACAACAACCCTAGAACGAATGTGAGTTGGTAATGGTTAACTCTTTTACAACTCGTGAGACTTTTCAAAAAGAGAGAATGAGGGAATCGATGAAAGTGCACTTCCACATTAAAGTGGGATAAACTATTTAGTTTTTGAACACTAACGAATGTGATTTTCTGAAAAATAAAAAAAAGTAAAGTTTGCTTGGTCCCGAAGCAATCCTACAAAACACTTCATTTTGGTATTTTCGAAGTCAAATGGCACTATAAACGTGTTATAGAAAACAACAACCCTAGAACGAATGTGAGTTGGTAATGGTTAATTCTTTTGCAACTCGTGAGACTTTTCAAAAAGAGAGAATGAGTGAATCGATGAAAGTGCACTTCCACATTACAGTGGGATAAACTATTGAGTTTTTGAACACTCACGAATGTGATTTTCTGAAAAATAAAAAAACGTAAAGTTTGCTTGGTCCCGAAGCAATCCTACAAAACACTTCATTTTGGTATTTTCGAAGTCAAATGGCACTATAAACGTGTTATAGAAAACAACAACCCTAGAACGAATGTGAGTTGGTAATGGTTAACTCTTTTGCAACTCGTGAGACTTTTCAAAAAGAGAGAATGAGTGAATCGATGAAAGTGCACTTCCACATTACAGTGGGATAAACTATTGAGTTTTTGAACACTAACGAATTTGATTTTCTGAAAAATAAAAAAACGTAAAGTTTGCTTGGTCACGAAGTAATCCTACAAAACACTTCATTTTGGTATTTTCGAAGTCAAATGGAACTATAAACGTGTTATAGAAAACAACAACCCTAGAACGAATGTGAGTTGGTAATGGTTAACTCTTTTACAACTCGTGAGACTTTTCAAAAAGAGAGAATGAGGGAATCGATGAAAGTGCACTTCCACATTAAAGTGGGATAAACTATTTAGTTTTTGAACACTAACGAATGTGATTTTCTGAAAAATAAAAAAACGTAAAGTTTGCTTGGTCCCGAAGCAATCCTACAAAACACTTCATTTTGGTATTTTCGAAGTCAAATGGAACTATAAACGTGTTATAGAAAACAACAACCCTAGAACGAATGTGAGTTGGTAATGGTTAATTCTTTTGCAACTCGTGAGACTTTTCAAAAAGAGAGAATGAGTGAATCGATGAAAGTGCACTTCCACATTACAGTGGGATAAACTATTGAGTTTTTGAACACTCACGAATGTGATTTTCTGAAAAATAAAAAAACGTAAAGTTTGCTTGGTCCCGAAGCAATCCTACAAAACACTTCATTTTGGTATTTTCGAAGTCAAATGGCACTATAAACGTGTTATAGAAAACAACAACCCTAGAACGAATGTGAGTTGGTAATGGTTAATTCTTTTGCAACTCGTGAGACTTTTCAAAAAGAGAGAATGAGTGAATCGATGAAAGTGCACTTCCACGTTACAGTGGGATAAACTATAGAGTTTTTTAACACTAACGAATGTGAATTTCTGAAAAAAAGAAAAAAAAAGTAAAGTTTTCTTGGTCACGATGCAATCCTACAAAACACTTCATTTTGGTATTTTCGAAGTCAAATGGCACTATAAACGTGTTATAGAAAACAACAACCCTAGAACGAATGAGAGTTGGTAATGGTTAATTCTTTTGCAACTCGTGAGACTTTTCAAAAAGAGAGAATGAGTGAATCGATGAAAGCGCACTTCCACATTACAGTGGGATAAACTATAGAGTTTTTGAACACTAACGAATGTGATTTTCTGGAAAAAAAAAACGTAAAGTTTTCTTGGTCACGAAGCAATCCTACAAAACACTTCATTTTGGTTTTTTCGAAGTCAAATGGCACTATAAACGTGTTATAGAAAACAACCCTAGAACGAATGTGAATTGGTAATGGTTAACACTTTTGAAACTATTGAGACTTTTCAAAAAGAGAGAATGAGTGAATCGATGAAAGTGCACTTCCACATTACAGTGGGATAAACTATTGAGTTTTTGAACACTAACGAATGTGATTTTCTGAAAAATAAAAAAAACGTAAAGTTTGCTAGGTCCCGAAGCAATCCTACAAAACACTTCATTTTGGTATTTTCGAAGTCAAATGGCACTATAAACGTGTTATAGAAAACCACAACCCTAGAACGAATGTGAGTTGGTAATGGTTAATTCTTTTGCAACTCGTGAGACTTTTCAAAAAGAGAGAATGAGTGAATCGATGAAAGTGCACTTCCACATTACAGTGGGATAAACTATTGAGTTTTTGAACACTAACGAATGTGATTTTCTGAAAAATAAAAAAGCGTAAAGTTTGCTTGGTCCCGAAGCAATCCTACAAAACACTTCATTTTGGTATTTTCGAAGTCAAATGGCACTATACACGTGTTATAGAAAACAACAACCATATACGAATGAGAGTTGGTAATGGTTAATTCTTTTGCAACTCGTGAGACTTTTCAAAAAGGGAGAATGAGTGAATCGATGAAAGTGCACTTCCACATTACAGTGGGAAAAACTATAGAGTTTTTGAACACTAACGAATGTGATTTTCTGAAAAAAAAAAAAATGTAAAGTTTGCTTGGTCACGAAGCAATCCTACAAAACACTTCATTTTGGTATTTTCGAAGTCAAATGGCACTATAAACGTGTTATAGAAAACAACAACCCTAGAACGAATGTGAGTTGGTAATGGTTAACTCTTTTGCAACTCGTGAGACTTTTCAAAAAGAGAGGATGAGTGTATCGATGAAAGTGCACTTCCACATTACAGTGGGATAAACTATAGAGTTTTTGAACACTAACGAATGTGATTTTCTGAAAAATAAAAAAAACGTAAAGTTTGCTTGGTCACGAAGCAATCCTACAAAACACTTCATTTTGGTATTTTCGAAGTCAAATGGCACTATAAACGTGTTAAAGAAAACAACAACCCTAGAACGAATGTGAATTGGTAATGGTTAACACTTTTGAAACTATTGAGACTTTTCAAAAAGAGAGAATGAGTGAATCGATGAAAGTGCACTTCCACATTACAGTGGGATAAACTATTGAGTTTTTGAACACTAACGAATGTGATTTTTTGAAAAATAAAAAAAACGTAAAGTTTGCTAGGTCCCGAAGCAATCCTACAAAACACTTCATTTTGGTATTTTCGAAGTCAAATGGCACTATAAACGTGTTATAGAAAACAACAACCCTAGAACGAATGTGAGTTGGTAATGGTTAATTCTTTTGCAACTCGTGAGACTTTTCAAAAAGAGAGAATGAGTGAATCGATGAAAGCGCACTTCCACATTACAGTGGGATAAACTATAGAGTTTTTGAACACTAACGAATGTGATTTTCTGGAAAAAAAAAAACGTAAAGTTTTCTTGGTCACGAAGCAATCCTACAAAACACTTCATTTTGGTTTTTTCGAAGTCAAATGGCACTATAAACGTGTTATAGAAAACAACCCTAGAACGAATGTGAATTGGTAATGGTTAACACTTTTGAAACTATTGAGACTTTTCAAAAAGAGAGAATGAGTGAATCGATGAAAGTGCACTTCCACATTACAGTGGGATAAACTATTGAGTTTTTGAACACTAACGAATGTGATTTTCTGAAAAATAAAAAAAACGTAAAGTTTGCTAGGTCCCGAAGCAATCCTACAAAACACTTCATTTTGGTATTTTCGAAGTCAAATGGCACTATAAACGTGTTATAGAAAACAACAACCCTAGAACGAATGTGAGTTGGTAATGGTTAACTCTTTTGCAACTCGTGAGACTTTTCAAAAAGAGAGAATGAGTGAATCGATGAAAGTGCACTTCCACATTACAGTGGGATAAACTATTGAGTTTTTGAACACTAACGAATTTGATTTTCTGAAAAATAAAAAAACGTAAAGTTTGCTTGGTCACGAAGTAATCCTACAAAACACTTCATTTTGGTATTTTCGAAGTCAAATGGAACTATAAACGTGTTATAGAAAACAACAACCCTAGAACGAATGTGAGTTGGTAATGGTTAACTCTTTTACAACTCGTGAGACTTTTCAAAAAGAGAGAATGAGGGAATCGATGAAAGTGCACTTCCACATTAAAGTGGGATAAACTATTTAGTTTTTGAACACTAACGAATGTGATTTTCTGAAAAATAAAAAAACGTAAAGTTTGCTTGGTCCCGAAGCAATCCTACAAAACACTTCATTTTGGTATTTTCGAAGTCAAATGGCACTATAAACGTGTTATAGAAAACAACAACCCTAGAACGAATGTGAGTTGGTAATGGTTAACTCTTTTGCAACTCGTGAGACTTTTCAAAAAGAGAGAATGAGTGAATCGATGAAAGTGCACTTCCACATTACAGTGGGATAAACTATTGAGTTTTTGAACACTAACGAATGTGATTTTCTGAAAAATAAAAAAAACGTAAAGTTTGCTTGGTCACGAAGCAATCCTACAAAACACTTCATTTTGGTATTTTCGAAGTCAAATGGCACTATAAACGTGTTATAGAAAACAACAACCCTAGAACGAATGTGAGTTGGTAATGGTTAATTCTTTTGCAACTCGTGAGACTTTTCAAAAAGAGAGAATGAGTGAATCGATGAAAGTGCACTTCCACATTATAGTGGGATAAACTATAGAGTTTTTGAACACTAACGAATGTGATTTTCTGAAAAAAAAAAAAACGTAAAGTTTTCTTGGTCACGAAGCAATCCTACAAAACACTTCATTATGGTATTTTCGAAGTCAAATGGAACTATAAACGTGTTATAGAAAACAACAACCCTAGAACGAATGTGAGTTGGTAATGGTTAACTCTTTTACAACTCGTGAGACTTTTCAAAAAGAGAGAATGAGGGAATCGATGAAAGTGCACTTCCACATTAAAGTGGGATAAACTATTTAGTTTTTGAACACTAACGAATGTGATTTTCTGAAAAATAAAAAAACGTAAAGTTTGCTTGGTCCCGAAGCAATCCTACAAAACACTTCATTTTGGTATTTTCGAAGTCAAATGGCACTATAAACGTGTTATAGAAAACAACAACCCTAGAACGAATGTGAGTTGGTAATGGTTAACTCTTTTGCAACTCGTGAGACTTTTCAAAAAGAGAGAATGAGTGAATCGATGAAAGTGCACTTCCACATTACAGTGGGATAAACTATTGAGTTTTTGAACACTAACGAATGTGATTTTCTGAAAAATAAAAAAAACGTAAAGTTTGCTTGGTCACGAAGCAATCCTACAAAACACTTCATTTTGGTATTTTCGAAGTCAAATGGCACTATAAACGTGTTATAGAAAACAACAACCCTAGAACGAATGTGAGTTGGTAATGGTTAATTCTTTTGCAACTCGTGAGACTTTTCAAAAAGAGAGAATGAGTGAATCGATGAAAGTGCACTTCCACATTATAGTGGGATAAACTATAGAGTTTTTGAACACTAACGAATGTGATTTTCTGAAAAAAAAAAAAACGTAAAGTTTTCTTGGTCACGAAGCAATCCTACAAAACACTTCATTATGGTATTTTCGAAGTCAAATGGAACTATAAACGTGTTATAGAAAACAACAACCCTAGAACGAATGTGAGTTGGTAATGGTTAACTCTTTTACAACTCGTGAGACTTTTCAAAAAGAGAGAATGAGGGAATCGATGAAAGTGCACTTCCACATTAAAGTGGGATAAACTATTTAGTTTTTGAACACTAACGAATGTGATTTTCTGAAAAATAAAAAAACGTAAAGTTTGCTTGGTCCCGAAGCAATCCTACAAAACACTTCATTTTGGTATTTTCGAAGTCAAATGGAACTATAAACGTGTTATAGAAAACAACAACCCTAGAACGAATGTGAGTTGGTAATGGTTAATTCTTTTGCAACTCGTGAGACTTTTCAAAAAGAGAGAATGAGTGAATCGATGAAAGTGCACTTCCACATTACAGTGGGATAAACTATTGAGTTTTTGAACACTCACGAATGTGATTTTCTGAAAAATAAAAAAACGTAAAGTTTGCTTGGTCCCGAAGCAATCCTACAAAACACTTCATTTTGGTATTTTCGAAGTCAAATGGCACTATAAACGTGTTATAGAAAACAACAACCCTAGAACGAATGTGAGTTGGTAATGGTTAATTCTTTTGCAACTCGTGAGACTTTTCAAAAAGAGAGAATGAGTGAATCGATGAAAGTGCACTTCCACGTTACAGTGGGATAAACTATAGAGTTTTTTAACACTAACGAATGTGAATTTCTGAAAAAAAGAAAAAAAAAGTAAAGTTTTCTTGGTCACGAAGCAATCCTACAAAACACTTCATTTTGGTATTTTCGAAGTCAAATGGCACTATAAACGTGTTATAGAAAACAACAACCCTAGAACGAATGAGAGTTGGTAATGGTTAATTCTTTTGCAACTCGTGAGACTTTTCAAAAAGAGAGAATGAGTGAATCGATGAAAGCGCACTTCCACATTACAGTGGGATAAACTATAGAGTTTTTGAACACTAACGAATGTGATTTTCTGGAAAAAAAAAACGTAAAGTTTTCTTGGTCACGAAGCAATCCTACAAAACACTTCATTTTGGTTTTTTCGAAGTCAAATGGCACTATAAACGTGTTATAGAAAACAACCCTAGAACGAATGTGAATTGGTAATGGTTAACACTTTTGAAACTATTGAGACTTTTCAAAAAGAGAGAATGAGTGAATCGATGAAAGTGCACTTCCACATTACAGTGGGATAAACTATTGAGTTTTTGAACACTAACGAATGTGATTTTCTGAAAAATAAAAAAAACGTAAAGTTTGCTAGGTCCCGAAGCAATCCTACAAAACACTTCATTTTGGTATTTTCGAAGTCAAATGGCACTATAAACGTGTTATAGAAAACAACAACCCTAGAACGAATGTGAGTTGGTAATGGTTAATTCTTTTGCAACTCGTGAGACTTTTCAAAAAGAGAGAATGAGTGAATCGATGAAAGTGCACTTCCACATTACAGTGGGATAAACTATAGAGTTTTTGAACACTAACGAATGTGATTTTCTGAAAAAAAAAAAAAAACGTAAAATTTGCTTGGTCACGAAGCAATCCTACAAAACACTTCATTTTGGTATTTTCGAAGTCAAATGGAACTATAAACGTGTTATAGAAAACAACAACCCTAGAACGAATGTGAGTTGGTAATGGTTAATTCTTTTGCAACTCGTGAGACTTTTCAAAAAGAGAGAATGAGTGAATCGATGAAAGTGCACTTCCACATTACAGTGGGATAAACTATAGAGTTTTTGAACACTAACGAATGTGATTTTCTGAAAAAAAAAAAAAACGTAAAGTTTGCTTGGTCACGAAGCAATCCTACAAAACACTTCATTTTGGTATTTTCGAAGTCAAATGGCACTATAAACGTGTTATAGAAAACAACAACCCTAGAACGAATGTGACTTGGTAATGGTTAACTCTTTTGCAACTCGTGAGACTTTTCAAAAAGAGAGAATGAGTGAATCGATGAAAGTGCACTTCCACATTACAGTGGGATAAACTATAGAGTTTTTGAACACTAACGAATGTGATTTTCTGAAAAAAAAAAACGTAAAGTTTTCTTGGTCACGAAGCAATCGTACAAAACACTTCATTTTGGTATTTTCGAAGTCAAATGGCACTATAAACGTGTTATAGAAAACAACAACCCTAGAACGAATGTGAGTTGGTAATGGTTAATTCTTTTGCAACTCGTGAGACTTTTCAAAAAGAGAGAATGAGTGAATCGATGAAAGTGCACTTCCACATTACAGTGGGATAAACTATTGAGTTTTTGAACACTAACGAATTTGATTTTCTGAAAAATAAAAAAAACGTAAAGTTTGCTTGGTCACGAAGTAATCCTACAAAACACTTCATTTTGGTATTTTCGAAGTCAAATGGCACTATAAACGTGTTAAAGAAAACAACAACCCTAGAACGAATGTGAATTGGTAATGGTTAACACTTTTGAAACTATTGAGACTTTTCAAAAAGAGAGAATGAGTGAATCGATGAAAGTGCACTTCCACATTACAGTGGGATAAACTATTGAGTTTTTGAACACTAACGAATGTGATTTTCTGAAAAATAAAAAAAACGTAAAGTTTGCTAGGTCCCGAAGCAATCCTACAAAACACTTCATTTTGGTATTTTCGAAGTCAAATGGCACTATAAACGTGTTATAGAAAACAACAACCCTAGAACGAATGTGAGTTGGTAATGGTTAATTCTTTTGCAACTCGTGAGACTTTTCAAAAAGAGAGAATGAGTGAATCGATGAAAGTGCACTTCCACATTACAGTGGGATAAACTATAGAGTTTTTGAACACTAACGAATGTGATTTTCTGAAAAAAAGAAAAAAAAAGTAAAGTTTCTTGGTCACGAAGCAATCCTACAAAACACTTCATTTTGGTATTTTCGAAGTCAAATGGCACTATAAACGTGTTATAGAAAACAACAACCCTAGAACGAATGAGAGTTGGTAATGGTTAATTCTTTTGCAACTCGTGAGACTTTTCAAAAAGAGAGAATGAGTGAATCGATGAAAGCGCACTTCCACATTACAGTGGGATAAACTATAGAGTTTTTGAACACTAACGAATGTGATTTTCTGGAAAAAAAAAACGTAAAGTTTTCTTGGTCACGAAGCAATCCTACAAAACAATTCATTTTGGTATTTTCGAAGTCAAATGGCACTATAAACGTGTTATAGAAAACAACAACCCTAGAACGAATGAGAGTTGGTAATGGTTAATTCTTTTGCAACTCGTGAAACTTTTCAAAAAGAGAGAATGAGTGAATCGATGAAAGCGCACTTCCACATTACAGTGGGATAAACTATAGAGTTTTTGAACACTAACGAATGTGATTTTCTGGAAAAAAAAACGTAAAGTTTGCTTGGTCACGAAGCAATCCTACAAAACACTTCATTTTGGTATTTTCGAAGTCAAATGGCACTATAAACGTGTTATAGAACACAACAACCGTAGAACGAATGTGAATTGGTAATGGTTAACACTTTTGAAACTATTGAGACTTTTCAAAAAGAGAGAATGAGTGAATCGATGAAAGTGCACTTCCACATTACAGTGGGATAAACTATAGAGTTTTTGAACACTAACGAATGTGATTTTCTGAAAAAAAAAAAAAAACGTAAAGTTTGCTTGGTCACGAAGCAATCCTACAAAACACTTCATTTTGGTATTTTCGAAGTCAAATGGCACTATAAACGTGTTATAGAAAACAACAACCATAGAACGAATGTGAGTTGGTAATGGTTAATTCTTTTGCAACTCGTGAGACTTTTCAAAAAGAGAGAATGAGTGAATCGATGAAAGTGCACTTCCACATTACAGTGGGATAAACTATAGAGTTTTTGAACACTAACGAATGTGATTTTCTGAAAAAAAAAAAAAACGTAAAGTTTGCTTGGTCACGAAGCAATCCTACAAAACACTTCATTTTGGTATTTTCGAAGTCAAATGGCACTATAAACGTGTTATAGAAAACAACAACCCTAGAACGAATGTGAGTTGGTAATGGTTAACTCTTTTGCAACTCGTGAGACTTTTCAAAAAGAGAGAATGAGTGAATCGATGAAAGTGCACTTCCACATTACAGTGGGATAAACTATTGAGTTTTTGAACACTAACGAATGTGATTTTCTGAAAAATAAAAAAAACGTAAAGTTTGCTTGGTCACGAAGCAATCCTACAAAACACTTCATTTTGGTATTTTCGAAGTCAAATGGCACTATAAACGTGTTATAGAAAACAACAACCCTAGAACGAATGTGAGTTGGTAATGGTTAATTCTTTTGCAACTCGTGAGACTTTTCAAAAAGAGAGAATGAGTGAATCGATGAAAGTGCACTTCCAAATTACAGTGGGATAAACTATAGAGTTTTTGAACACTAACGAATGTGATTTTCTGAAAAAAAAAAAAAACGTAAAGTTTTCTTGGTCACGAAGCAATCCTACAAAACACTTCATTATGGTATTTTCGAAGTCAAATGGAACTATAAACGTGTTATAGAAAACAACAACCCTAGAACGAATGTGAGTTGGTAATGGTTAACTCTTTTGCAACTCGTGAGACTTTTCAAAAAGAGAGAATGAGTGAATCGATGAAAGTGCACTTCCACATTACAGTGGGATAAACTATAGAGTTTTTGAACACTAACGAATGTGATTTTCTGAAAAAAAAAAACGTAAAGTTTTCTTGGTCACGAAGCAATCGTACAAAACACTTCATTTTGGTATTTTCGAAGTCAAATGGCACTATAAACGTGTTATAGAAAACAACAACCCTAGAACGAATGTGAGTTGGTAATGGTTAATTCTTTTGCAACTCGTGAGACTTTTCAAAAAGAGAGAATGAGTGAATCGATGAAAGTGCACTTCCACATTACAGTGGGATAAACTATTGAGTTTTTGAACACTAACGAATTTGATTTTCTGAAAAATAAAAAAAACGTAAAGTTTGCTTGGTCACGAAGTAATCCTACAAAACACTTCATTTTGGTATTTTCGAAGTCAAATGGCACTATAAACGTGTTATAGAAAACAACAACCCTAGAACGAATGTGAGTTGGTAATGGTTAACTCTTTTGCAACTCGTGAGACTTTTCAAAAAGAGAGAATGAGTGAATCGATGAAAGTGCACTTCCACATTACAGTGGGATAAACTATTGAGTTTTTGAACACTAACGAATGTGATTTTCTGAAAAATAAAAAAAACGTAAAGTTTGCTTGGTCACGAAGCAATCCTACAAAACACTTCATTTTGGTATTTTCGAAGTCAAATGGCACTATAAACGTGTTATAGAAAACAACAACCCTAGAACGAATGTGAGTTGGTAATGGTTAATTCTTTTGCAACTCGTGAGACTTTTCAAAAAGAGAGAATGAGTGAATCGATGAAAGTGCACTTCCACATTATAGTGGGATAAACTATAGAGTTTTTGAACACTAACGAATGTGATTTTCTGAAAAAAAAAAAACGTAAAGTTTTCTTGGTCACGAAGCAATCCTACAAAACACTTCATTATGGTATTTTCGAAGTCAAATGGAACTATAAACGTGTTATAGAAAACAACAACCCTAGAACGAATGTGAGTTGGTAATGGTTAACTCTTTTGCAACTCGTGAGACTTTTCAAAAAGAGAGAATGAGTGAATCGATGAAAGTGCACTTCCACATTACAGTGGGATAAACTATAGAGTTTTTGAACACTAACGAATGTGATTTTCTGAAAAAAAAAAACGTAAAGTTTTCTTGGTCACGAAGCAATCGTACAAAACACTTCATTTTGGTATTTTCGAAGTCAAATGGCACTATAAACGTGTTATAGAAAACAACAACCCTAGAACGAATGTGAGTTGGTAATGGTTAATTCTTTTGCAACTCGTGAGACTTTTCAAAAAGAGAGAATGAGTGAATCGATGAAAGTGCACTTCCACATTACAGTGGGATAAACTATTGAGTTTTTGAACACTCACGAATGTGATTTTCTGAAAAATAAAAAAACGTAAAGTTTGCTTGGTCCCGAAGCAATCCTAC
This sequence comes from Galeopsis tetrahit, assembly GCA_963675135.1. Classification (NCBI taxonomy): domain Eukaryota; kingdom Viridiplantae; phylum Streptophyta; class Magnoliopsida; order Lamiales; family Lamiaceae; genus Galeopsis; species Galeopsis tetrahit. The sequence goes on from OY776122.1 coordinate 42,686,866, forward strand.
AAAACACTTCATTTTGGTATTTTCGAAGTCAAATGGCACTATAAACGTGTTATAGAAAACAACAACCCTAGAACGAATGTGAGTTGGTAATGGTTAACTCTTTTGCAACTCGTGAGACTTTTCAAAAAGAGAGAATGAGTGAATCGATGAAAGTGCACTTCCACATTACAGTGGGATAAACTATTGAGTTTTTGAACACTAACGAATTTGATTTTCTGAAAAATAAAAAAACGTAAAGTTTGCTTGGTCACGAAGTAATCCTACAAAACACTTCATTTTGGTATTTTCGAAGTCAAATGGAACTATAAACGTGTTATAGAAAACAACAACCCTAGAACGAATGTGAGTTGGTAATGGTTAACTCTTTTACAACTCGTGAGACTTTTCAAAAAGAGAGAATGAGGGAATCGATGAAAGTGCACTTCCACATTAAAGTGGGATAAACTATTTAGTTTTTGAACACTAACGAATGTGATTTTCTGAAAAATAAAAAAACGTAAAGTTTGCTTGGTCCCGAAGCAATCCTACAAAACACTTCATTTTGGTATTTTCGAAGTCAAATGGAACTATAAACGTGTTATAGAAAACAACAACCCTAGAACGAATGTGAGTTGGTAATGGTTAATTCTTTTGCAACTCGTGAGACTTTTCAAAAAGAGAGAATGAGTGAATCGATGAAAGTGCACTTCCACATTACAGTGGGATAAACTATAGAGTTTTTGAACACTAACGAATGTGATTTTCTGAAAAAAAAAAAAAACGTAAAGTTTGCTTGGTCACGAAGCAATCCTACAAAACACTTCATTTTGGTATTTTCGAAGTCAAATGGCACTATAAACGTGTTATAGAAAACAACAACCCTAGAACGAATGTGAGTTGGTAATGGTTAACTCTTTTGCAACTCGTGAGACTTTTCAAAAAGAGAGAATGAGTGAATCGATGAAAGTGCACTTCCACATTACAGTGGGATAAACTATTGAGTTTTTGAACACTAACGAATGTGATTTTCTGAAAAATAAAAAAAACGTAAAGTTTGCTTGGTCACGAAGCAATCCTACAAAACACTTCATTTTGGTATTTTCGAAGTCAAATGGCACTATAAACGTGTTATAGAAAACAACAACCCTAGAACGAATGTGAGTTGGTAATGGTTAATTCTTTTGCAACTCGTGAGACTTTTCAAAAAGAGAGAATGAGTGAATCGATGAAAGTGCACTTCCACATTACAGTGGGATAAACTATAGAGTTTTTGAACACTAACGAATGTGATTTTCTGAAAAAAAAAAAAAACGTAAAGTTTTCTTGGTCACGAAGCAATCCTACAAAACACTTCATTATGGTATTTTCGAAGTCAAATGGAACTATAAACGTGTTATAGAAAACAACAACCCTAGAACGAATGTGAGTTGGTAATGGTTAACTCTTTTGCAACTCGTGAGACTTTTCAAAAAGAGAGAATGAGTGAATCGATGAAAGTGCACTTCCACATTACAGTGGGATAAACTATAGAGTTTTTGAACACTAACGAATGTGATTTTCTGGAAAAAAAAAACGTAAAGTTTTCTTGGTCACGAAGCAATCGTACAAAACACTTCATTTTGGTATTTTCGAAGTCAAATGGCACTATAAACGTGTTATAGAAAACAACAACCCTAGAACGAATGTGAGTTGGTAATGGTTAATTCTTTTGCAACTCGTGAGACTTTTCAAAAAGAGAGAATGAGTGAATCGATGAAAGTGCACTTCCACATTACAGTGGGATAAACTATTGAGTTTTTGAACACTAACGAATTTGATTTTCTGAAAAATAAAAAAAACGTAAAGTTTGCTTGGTCACGAAGTAATCCTACAAAACACTTCATTTTGGTATTTTCGAAGTCAAATGGCACTATAAACGTGTTAAAGAAAACAACAACCCTAGAACGAATGTGAATTGGTAATGGTTAACACTTTTGAAACTATTGAGACTTTTCAAAAAGAGAGAATGAGTGAATCGATGAAAGTGCACTTCCACATTACAGTGGGATAAACTATTGAGTTTTTGAACACTAACGAATGTGATTTCTGAAAAATAAAAAAAACGTAAAGTTTGCTAGGTCCCGAAGCAATCCTACAAAACACTTCATTTTGGTATTTTCGAAGTCAAATGGCACTATAAACGTGTTATAGAAAACAACAACCCTAGAACGAATGTGAGTTGGTAATGGTTAACTCTTTTGCAACTCGTGAGACTTTTCAAAAAGAGAGAATGAGTGAATCGATGAAAGTGCACTTCCACATTACAGTGGGATAAACTATTGAGTTTTTGAACACTAACGAATTTGATTTTCTGAAAAATAAAAAAAACGTAAAGTTTGCTTGGTCACGAAGTAATCCTACAAAACACTTCATTTTGGTATTTTCGAAGTCAAATGGCACTATAAACGTGTTATAGAAAACAACAACCCTAGAACGAATGTGAATTGGTAATGGTTAACACTTTTGAAACTATTGAGACTTTTCAAAAAGAGAGAATGAGTGAATCGATGAAAGTGCACTTCCACATTACAGTGGGATAAACTATTGAGTTTTTGAACACTAACGAATGTGATTTTCTGAAAAATAAAAAAAACGTAAAGTTTGCTAGGTCCTGAAGCAATCCTACAAAACACTTCATTTTGGTATTTTCGAAGTCAAATGGCACTATAAACGTGTTATAGAAAACAACAACCCTAGAACGAATGTGAGTTGGTAATGTTTAATTCTTTTGCAACTCGTGAGACTTTTCAAAAAGAGAGAATGAGTGAATCGATGAAAGTGCACTTCCACATTACAGTGGGATAAACTATAGAGTTTTTGAACACTAACGAATGTGATTTTCTGAAAAAAAAAAAAAACGTAAAGTTTTCTTGGTCACGAAGCAATCCTACAAAACACTTCATTTTGGTATTTTCGAAGTCAAATGGCACTATAAACGTGTTATAGAAAACAACAACCCTAGAACGAATGTGAGTTGGTAATGGTTAACTCTTTTGCAACTCGTGAGACTTTTCAAAAAGAGAGAATGAGTGAATCGATGAAAGTGCACTTCAACATTACAGTGGGATAAACTATTGAGTTTTTGAACACTAACGAATGTGATTTTCTGAAAAATAAAAAAAACGTAAAGTTTGCTTGGTCACGAAGCAATCCTACAAAACACTTCATTTTGGTATTTTCGAAGTCAAATGGAACTATAAACGTGTTATAGAAAACAACAACCCTAGAACGAATGTGAGTTGGTAATGGTTAACTCTTTTGCAACTCGTGAGACTTTTCAAAAAGAGAGAATGAGTGAATCGATGAAAGTGCACTTCCACATTACAGTGGGATAAACTATTGAGTTTTTGAACACTAACGAATTTGATTTTCTGAAAAATAAAAAAACGTAAAGTTTGCTTGGTCACGAAGTAATCCTACAAAACACTTCATTTTGGTATTTTCGAAGTCAAATGGAACTATAAACGTGTTATAGAAAACAACAACCCTAGAACGAATGTGAGTTGGTAATGGTTAACTCTTTTGCAACTCGTGAGACTTTTCAAAAAGAGAGAATGAGGGAATCGATGAAAGTGCACTTCCACATTAAAGTGGGATAAACTATTTAGTTTTTGAACACTAACGAATGTGATTTTCTGAAAAATAAAAAAACGTAAAGTTTGCTAGGTCCCGAAGCAATCCTACAAAACACTTCATTTTGGTATTTTCGAAGTCAAATGGCACTATAAACGTGTTATAGAAAACAACAACCCTAGAACGAATGTGAGTTGGTAATGGTTAATTCTTTTGCAACTCGTGAGACTTTTCAAAAAGAGAGAATGAGTGAATCGATGAAAGTGCACTTCCACATTACAGTGGGATAAACTATTGAGTTTTTGAACACTCACGAATGTGATTTTCTGAAAAATAAAAAAACGTAAAGTTTGCTTGGTCCCGAAGCAATCCTACAAAACACTTCATTTTGGTATTTTCGAAGTCAAATGGCACTATAAACGTGTTATAGAAAACAACAACCCTAGAACGAATGTGAGTTGGTAATGGTTAATTCTTTTGCAAATCGTGAGACTTTTCAAAAAGAGAGAATGAGTGAATCGATGAAAGTGCACTTCCACGTTACAGTGGGATAAACTATAGAGTTTTTTAACATTAACGAATGTGAATTTCTGAAAAAAAGAAAAAAAAAGTAAAGTTTTCTTGGTCACGAAGCAATCCTACAAAACACTTCATTTTGGTATTTTCGAAGTCAAATGACACTATAAACGTGTTATAGAAAACAACAACCCTAGAACGAATGAGAGTTGGTAATGGTTAATTCTTTTGCAACTCGTGAGACTTTTCAAAAAGAGAGAATGAGTGAATCGATGAAAGCGCACTTCCACATTATAGTGGGATAAACTATAGAGTTTTTGAACACTAACGAATGTGATTTTCTGGAAAAAAAAAACGTAAAGTTTTCTTGGTCACGAAGCAATCCTACAAAACACTTCATTTTGGTTTTTTCGAAGTCAAATGGCACTATAAACGTGTTATAGAAAACAACAACCCTAGAACGAATGTGAATTGGTAATGGTTAACACTTTTGAATCTATTGAGACTTTTCAAAAAGAGAGAATGAGTGAATCGATGAAAGTGCACTTCCACATTACAGTGGGATAAACTATTGAGTTTTTGAACACTAACGAATGTGATTTTCTGAAAAATAAAAAAAACGTAAAGTTTGCTAGGTCCCGAAGCAATCCTACAAAACACTTCATTTTGGTATTTTCGAAGTCAAATGGCACTATAAACGTGTTATAGAAAACAACAACCCTAGAACGAATGTGAGTTGGTAATGGTTAATTCTTTTGCAACTCGTGAGACTTTTCAAAAAGAGAGTATGAGTGAATCGATGAAAGTGCACTTCCACATTACAGTGGGATAAACTATAGAGTTTTTGAACACTAACGAATGTGATTTTCTGAAAAAAAAAAAAAAACGTAAAGTTTGCTTGGTCACGAAGCAATCCTACAAAACACTTCATTTTGGTATTTTCGAAGTCAAATGGCACTATAAACGTGTTATAGAAAACAACAACCCTAGAACGAATGTGAGTTGGTAATGGTTAACTCTTTTGCAACTCGTGAGACTTTTCAAAAAGAGAGAATGAGTGAATCGATGAAAGTGCACTTCCACATTACAGTGGGATAAACTATAGAGTTTTTGAACACTAACGAATGTGATTTTCTGAAAAAAAAAAACGTAAAGTTTTCTTGGTCACGAAGCAATCCTACAAAACACTTCATTTTGGTGTTTTCGAAGTCAAATGGCACTATAAACGTGTTATAGAAAACAACAACCCTAGAACGAATGTGAGTTGGTAATGGTTAACTCTTTTGCAACTCGTGAGACTTTTCAAAAAGAGAGAATGAGTGAATCGATGAAAGTGCACTTCAACATTACAGTGGGATAAACTATTGAGTTTTTGAACACTAACGAATGTGATTTTCTGAAAAATAAAAAAAACGTAAAGTTTGCTTGGTCACGAAGCAATCCTACAAAACACTTCATTTTGGTATTTTCGAAGTCAAATGGCACTATAAACGTGTTATAGAAAACAACAACCCTAGAACGAATGTGAGTTGGTAATGGTTAATTCTTTTGCAACTCGTGAGACTTTTCAAAAAGAGAGAATGAGTGAATCGATGAAAGTGCACTTCCACATTACAGTGGGATAAACTATAGAGTTTTTGAACACTAACGAATGTGATTTTCTGAAAAAAAAAAAAACGTAAAGTTTTCTTGGTCACGAAGCAATCCTACAAAACACTTCATTTTGGTATTTTCGAAGTCAAATGGAACTATAAACGTGTTATAGAAAACAACAACCCTAGAACGAATGTGAGTTGGTAATGGTTAACTCTTTTGCAACTCGTGAGACTTTTCAAAAAGAGAGAATGAGTGAATCGATGAAAGTGCACTTCAACATTACAGTGGGATAAACTATTGAGTTTTTGAACACTAACGAATGTGATTTTCTGAAAAATAAAAAAAAACGTAAAGTTTGCTTGGTCACGAAGCAATCCTACAAAACACTTCATTTTGGTATTTTCGAAGTCAAATGGAACTATAAACGTGTTATAGAAAACAACAACCCTAGAACGAATGTGAGTTGGTAATGGTTAACTCTTTTGCAACTCGTGAGACTTTTCAAAAAGAGAGAATGAGTGAATCGATGAAAGTGCACTTCCACATTACAGTGGGATAAACTATTGAGTTTTTGAACACTAACGAATTTGATTTTCTGAAAAAAAAAAACGTAAAGTTTTCTTGGTCACGAAGCAATCCTACAAAACACTTCATTTTGGTTTTTTCGAAGTCAAATGGCACTATAAACGTGTTATAGAAAACAACAACCCTAGAACGAATGTGAATTGGTAATGGTTAACACTTTTGAATCTATTGAGACTTTTCAAAAAGAGAGAATGAGTGAATCGATGAAAGTGCACTTCCACATTACAGTGGGATAAACTATTGAGTTTTTGAACACTAACGAATGTGATTTTCTGAAAAATAAAAAAAACGTAAAGTTTGCTAGGTCCCGAAGCAATCCTACAAAACACTTCATTTTGGTATTTTCGAAGTCAAATGGCACTATAAACGTGTTATAGAAAACAACAACCCTAGAACGAATGTGAGTTGGTAATGGTTAATTCTTTTGCAACTCGTGAGACTTTTCAAAAAGAGAGTATGAGTGAATCGATGAAAGTGCACTTCCACATTACAGTGGGATAAACTATAGAGTTTTTGAACACTAACGAATGTGATTTTCTGAAGAAAAAAAAAAACGTAAAGTTTGCTTGGTCACGAAGCAATCCTACAAAACACTTCATTTTGGTATTTTCGAAGTCAAATGGCACTATAAACGTGTTATAGAAAACAACAACCCTAGAACGAATGTGAGTTGGTAATGGTTAACTCTTTTGCAACTCGTGAGACTTTTCAAAAAGAGAGAATGAGTGAATCGATGAAAGTGCACTTCCACATTACAGTGGGATAAACTATAGAGTTTTTGAACACTAACGAATGTGATTTTCTGAAAAAAAAAAACGTAAAGTTTTCTTGGTCACGAAGCAATCCTACAAAACACTTCATTTTGGTGTTTTCGAAGTCAAATGGCACTATAAACGTGTTATAGAAAACAACAACCCTAGAACGAATGTGAGTTGGTAATGGTTAACTCTTTTGCAACTCGTGAGACTTTTCAAAAAGAGAGAATGAGTGAATCGATGAAAGTGCACTTCCACATTACAGTGGGATAAACTATAGAGTTTTTGAACACTAACGAATGTGATTTTCTGAAAAAAAAAACGTAAAGTTTTCTTGGTCACGAAGCAATCCTACAAAACACTTCATTTTGGTATTTTCGAAGTCAGATGGCACTCTAAACGTGTTATAGAAAACAACAACCCTAGAACGAATGTGAGTTGGTAATGGTTAACTCTTTTGCAACTCGTGAGACTTTTCAAAAAGAGAGAATGAGTGAATCGATGAAAGTGCACTTCCACATTACAGTGGGATAAACTATAGAGTTTTTGAACACTAACGAATGTGATTTTCTGAAAAAAAAAAACGTAAAGTTTTCTTGGTCACGAAGCAATCCTACAAAACACTTCATTTTGGTGTTTTCGAAGTCAAATGGCACTATAAACGTGTTATAGAAAACAACAACCCTAGAACGAATGTGAGTTGGTAATGGTTAACTCTTTTGCAACTCGTGAGACTTTTCAAAAAGAGAGAATGAGTGAATCGATGAAAGTGCACTTCAACATTACAGTGGGATAAACTATTGAGTTTTTGAACACTAACGAATGTGATTTTCTGAAAAATAAAAAAAACGTAAAGTTTGCTTGGTCACGAAGCAATCCTACAAAACACTTCATTTTGGTATTTTCGAAGTCAAATGGCACTATAAACGTGTTATAGAAAACAACAACCCTAGAACGAATGTGAGTTGGTAATGGTTAATTCTTTTGCAACTCGTGAGACTTTTCAAAAAGAGAGAATGAGTGAATCGATGAAAGTGCACTTCCACATTACAGTGGGATAAACTATAGAGTTTTTGAACACTAACGAATGTGATTTTCTGAAAAAAAAAAAAACGTAAAGTTTTCTTGGTCACGAAGCAATCCTACAAAACACTTCATTTTGGTATTTTCGAAGTCAAATGGAACTATAAACGTGTTATAGAAAACAACAACCCTAGAACGAATGTGAGTTGGTAATGGTTAACTCTTTTGCAACTCGTGAGACTTTTCAAAAAGAGAGAATGAGTGAATCGATGAAAGTGCACTTCAACATTACAGTGGGATAAACTATTGAGTTTTTGAACACTAACGAATGTGATTTTCTGAAAAATAAAAAAAAACGTAAAGTTTGCTTGGTCACGAAGCAATCCTACAAAACACTTCATTTTGGTATTTTCGAAGTCAAATGGAACTATAAACGTGTTATAGAAAACAACAACCCTAGAACGAATGTGAGTTGGTAATGGTTAACTCTTTTGCAACTCGTGAGACTTTTCAAAAAGAGAGAATGAGTGAATCGATGAAAGTGCACTTCCACATTACAGTGGGATAAACTATTGAGTTTTTGAACACTAACGAATTTGATTTTCTGAAGAAAAAAAAACGTAAAGTTTTCTTGGTCACGAAGCAATCCTACAAAACACTTCATTTTGGTTTTTTCGAAGTCAAATGGCACTATAAACGTGTTATAGAAAACAACAACCCTAGAACGAATGTGAATTGGTAATGGTTAACACTTTTGAATCTATTGAGACTTTTCAAAAAGAGAGAATGAGTGAATCGATGAAAGTGCACTTCCACATTACAGTGGGATAAACTATTGAGTTTTTGAACACTAACGAATGTGATTTTCTGAAAAATAAAAAAAACGTAAAGTTTGCTAGGTCCCGAAGCAATCCTACAAAACACTTCATTTTGGTATTTTCGAAGTCAAATGGCACTATAAACGTGTTATAGAAAACAACAACCCTAGAACGAATGTGAGTTGGTAATGGTTAATTCTTTTGCAACTCGTGAGACTTTTCAAAAAGAGAGTATGAGTGAATCGATGAAAGTGCACTTCCACATTACAGTGGGATAAACTATAGAGTTTTTGAACACTAACGAATGTGATTTTCTGAAAAAAAAAAAAAAACGTAAAGTTTGCTTGGTCACGAAGCAATCCTACAAAACACTTCATTTTGGTATTTTCGAAGTCAAATGGCACTATAAACGTGTTATAGAAAACAACAACCCTAGAACGAATGTGAGTTGGTAATGGTTAACTCTTTTGCAACTCGTGAGACTTTTCAAAAAGAGAGAATGAGTGAATCGATGAAAGTGCACTTCCACATTACAGTGGGATAAACTATAGAGTTTTTGAACACTAACGAATGTGATTTTCTGAAAAAATAAAAACGTAAAGTTTTCTTGGTCACGAAGCAATCCTACAAAACACTTCATTTTGGTGTTTTCGAAGTCAAATGGCACTATAAACGTGTTATAGAAAACAACAACCCTAGAACGAATGTGAGTTGGTAATGGTTAACTCTTTTGCAACTCGTGAGACTTTTCAAAAAGAGAGAATGAGTGAATCGATGAAAGTGCACTTCAACATTACAGTGGGATAAACTATTGAGTTTTTGAACACTAACGAATGTGATTTTCTGAAAAATAAAAAAAACGTAATGTTTGCTTGGTCACGAAGCAATCCTACAAAACACTTCATTTTGGTATTTTCGAAGTCAAATGGCACTATAAACGTGTTATAGAAAACAACAACCCTAGAACGAATGTGAGTTGGTAATGGTTAATTCTTTTGCAACTCGTGAGACTTTTCAAAAAGAGAGAATGAGTGAATCGATGAAAGTGCACTTCCACATTACAGTGGGATAAACTATAGAGTTTTTGAACACTAACGAATGTGATTTTCTGAAAAAAAAAAAAACGTAAAGTTTTCTTGGTCACGAAGCAATCCTACAAAACACTTCATTTTGGTATTTTCGAAGTCAAATGGAACTATAAACGTGTTATAGAAAACAACAACCCTAGAACGAATGTGAGTTGGTAATGGTTAACTCTTTTGCAACTCGTGAGACTTTTCAAAAAGAGAGAATGAGTGAATCGATGAAAGTGCACTTCAACATTACAGTGGGATAAACTATTGAGTTTTTGAACACTAACGAATGTGATTTTCTGAAAAATAAAAAAAAACGTAAAGTTTGCTTGGTCACGAAGCAATCCTACAAAACACTTCATTTTGGTATTTTCGAAGTCAAATGGAACTATAAACGTGTTATAGAAAACAACAACCCTAGAACGAATGTGAGTTGGTAATGGTTAACTCTTTTGCAACTCGTGAGACTTTTCAAAAAGAGAGAATGAGTGAATCGATGAAAGTGCACTTCCACATTACAGTGGGATAAACTATTGAGTTTTTGAACACTAACGAATTTGATTTTCTGAAAAAAAAAAACGTAAAGTTTTCTTGGTCACGAAGCAATCCTACAAAACACTTCATTTTGGTTTTTTCGAAGTCAAATGGCACTATAAACGTGTTATAGAAAACAACAACCCTAGAACGAATGTGAATTGGTAATGGTTAACACTTTTGAATCTATTGAGACTTTTCAAAAAGAGAGAATGAGTGAATCGATGAAAGTGCACTTCCACATTACAGTGGGATAAACTATTGAGTTTTTGAACACTAACGAATGTGATTTTCTGAAAAATAAAAAAAACGTAAAGTTTGCTAGGTCCCGAAGCAATCCTACAAAACACTTCATTTTGGTATTTTCGAAGTCAAATGGCACTATAAACGTGTTATAGAAAACAACAACCCTAGAACGAATGTGAGTTGGTAATGGTTAATTCTTTTGCAACTCGTGAGACTTTTCAAAAAGAGAGTATGAGTGAATCGATGAAAGTGCACTTCCACATTACAGTGGGATAAACTATAGAGTTTTTGAACACTAACGAATGTGATTTTCTGAAAAAAAAAAAAAAACGTAAAGTTTGCTTGGTCACGAAGCAATCCTACAAAACACTTCATTTTGGTATTTTCGAAGTCAAATGGCACTATAAACGTGTTATAGAAAACAACAACCCTAGAACGAATGTGAGTTGGTAATGGTTAACTCTTTTGCAACTCGTGAGACTTTTCAAAAAGAGAGAATGAGTGAATCGATGAAAGTGCACTTCCACATTACAGTGGGATAAACTATAGAGTTTTTGAACACTAACGAATGTGATTTTCTGAAAAAATAAAAACGTAAAGTTTTCTTGGTCACGAAGCAATCCTACAAAACACTTCATTTTGGTGTTTTCGAAGTCAAATGGCACTATAAACGTGTTATAGAAAACAACAACCCTAGAACGAATGTGAGTTGGTAATGGTTAACTCTTTTGCAACTCGTGAGACTTTTCAAAAAGAGAGAATGAGTGAATCGATGAAAGTGCACTTCAACATTACAGTGGGATAAACTATTGAGTTTTTGAACACTAACGAATGTGATTTTCTGAAAAATAAAAAAAACGTAATGTTTGCTTGGTCACGATGCAATCCTACAAAACACTTCATTTTGGTATTTTCGAAGTCAAATGGCACTATAAACGTGTTATAGAAAACAACAACCCTAGAACGAATGTGAGTTGGTAATGGTTAATTCTTTTGCAACTCGTGAGACTTTTCAAAAAGAGAGAATGAGTGAATCGATGAAAGTGCACTTCCACATTACAGTGGGATAAACTATAGAGTTTTTGAACACTAACGAATGTGATTTTCTGAAAAAAAAAAAAACGTAAAGTTTTCTTGGTCACGAAGCAATCCTACAAAACACTTCATTTTGGTATTTTCGAAGTCAAATGGAACTATAAACGTGTTATAGAAAACAACAACCCTAGAACGAATGTGAGTTGGTAATGGTTAACTCTTTTGCAACTCGTGAGACTTTTCAAAAAGAGAGAATGAGTGAATCGATGAAAGTGCACTTCAACATTACAGTGGGATAAACTATTGAGTTTTTGAACACTAACGAATGTGATTTTCTGAAAAAAAAAAAAAAACGTAAAGTTTGCTTGGTCACGAAGCAATCCTACAAAACACTTCATTTTGGTATTTTCGAAGTCAAATGGAACTATAAACGTGTTATAGAAAACAACAACCCTAGAACGAATGTGAGTTGGTAATGGTTAACTCTTTTGCAACTCGTGAGACTTTTCAAAAAGAGAGAATGAGTGAATCGATGAAAGTGCACTTCCACATTACAGTGGGATAAACTATTGAGTTTTTGAACACTAACGAATTTGATTTTCTGAAAAATAAAAAAAACGTAAAGTTTGCTTGGTCACGAAGTAATCCTACAAAACACTTCATTTTGGTATTTTCGAAGTCAAATGGCACTATAAACGTGTTATAGAAAACAACAACCTTAGAACGAATGTGAATTGGTAATGGTTAACACTTTTGAAACTATTGAGACTTTTCAAAAAGAGAGAATGAGTGAATCGATGAAAGTGCACTTCCACATTACAGTGGGATAAACTATTGAGTTTTTGAACACTAACGAATGTGATTTTCTGAAAAATAAAAAAAACGTAAAGTTTGCTAGGTCCCGAAGCAATCCTACAAAACACTTCATTTTGGTATTTTCGAAGTCAAATGGCACTATAAACGTGTTATAGAAAACAACAACCCTAGAACGAATGTGAGTTGGTAATGGTTAATTCTTTTGCAACTCGTGAGACTTTTCAAAAAGAGAGAATGAGTGAATCGATGAAAGTGCACTTCCACATTACAGTGGGATAAACTATAGAGTTTTTGAACACTAACGAATGTGATTTTCTGAAAAAAAAAAAAACGTAAAGTTTTCTTGGTCACGAAGCAATCCTACAAAACACTTCATTTTGGTATTTTCGAAGTCAAATGGAACTATAAACGTGTTATAGAAAACAACAACCCTAGAACGAATGTGAGTTGGTAATGGTTAACTCTTTTGCAACTCGTGAGACTTTTCAAAAAGAGAGAATGAGTGAATCGATGAAAGTGCACTTCCACATTACAGTGGGATAAACTATTGAGTTTTTGAACACTAACGAATTTGATTTTCTGAAGAAAAAAAAACGTAAAGTTTTCTTGGTCACGAAGCAATCCTACAAAACACTTCATTTTGGTTTTTTCGAAGTCAAATGGCACTATAAACGTGTTATAGAAAACAACAACCCTAGAACGAATGTGAATTGGTAATGGTTAACACTTTTGAATCTATTGAGACTTTTCAAAAAGAGAGAATGAGTGAATCGATGAAAGTGCACTTCCACATTACAGTGGGATAAACTATTGAGTTTTTGAACACTAACGAATGTGATTTTCTGAAAAATAAAAAAAACGTAAAGTTTGCTAGGTCCCGAAGCAATCCTACAAAACACTTCATTTTGGTATTTTCGAAGTCAAATGGCACTATAAACGTGTTATAGAAAACAACAACCCTAGAACGAATGTGAGTTGGTAATGGTTAATTCTTTTGCAACTCGTGAGACTTTTCAAAAAGAGAGTATGAGTGAATCGATGAAAGTGCACTTCCACATTACAGTGGGATAAACTATAGAGTTTTTGAACACTAACGAATGTGATTTTCTGAAAAAAAAAAAAAAACGTAAAGTTTGCTTGGTCACGAAGCAATCCTACAAAACACTTCATTTTGGTATTTTCGAAGTCAAATGGCACTATAAACGTGTTATAGAAAACAACAACCCTAGAACGAATGTGAGTTGGTAATGGTTAACTCTTTTGCAACTCGTGAGACTTTTCAAAAAGAGAGAATGAGTGAATCGATGAAAGTGCACTTCCACATTACAGTGGGATAAACTATAGAGTTTTTGAACACTAACGAATGTGATTTTCTGAAAAAATAAAAACGTAAAGTTTTCTTGGTCACGAAGCAATCCTACAAAACACTTCATTTTGGTGTTTTCGAAGTCAAATGGCACTATAAACGTGTTATAGAAAACAACAACCCTAGAACGAATGTGAGTTGGTAATGGTTAACTCTTTTGCAACTCGTGAGACTTTTCAAAAAGAGAGAATGAGTGAATCGATGAAAGTGCACTTCAACATTACAGTGGGATAAACTATTGAGTTTTTGAACACTAACGAATGTGATTTTCTGAAAAATAAAAAAAACGTAATGTTTGCTTGGTCACGAAGCAATCCTACAAAACACTTCATTTTGGTATTTTCGAAGTCAAATGGCACTATAAACGTGTTATAGAAAACAACAACCCTAGAACGAATGTGAGTTGGTAATGGTTAATTCTTTTGCAACTCGTGAGACTTTTCAAAAAGAGAGAATGAGTGAATCGATGAAAGTGCACTTCCACATTACAGTGGGATAAACTATAGAGTTTTTGAACACTAACGAATGTGATTTTCTGAAAAAAAAAAAAACGTAAAGTTTTCTTGGTCACGAAGCAATCCTACAAAACACTTCATTTTGGTATTTTCGAAGTCAAATGGAACTATAAACGTGTTATAGAAAACAACAACCCTAGAACGAATGTGAGTTGGTAATGGTTAACTCTTTTGCAACTCGTGAGACTTTTCAAAAAGAGAGAATGAGTGAATCGATGAAAGTGCACTTCAACATTACAGTGGGATAAACTATTGAGTTTTTGAACACTAACGAATGTGATTTTCTGAAAAATAAAAAAAAACGTAAAGTTTGCTTGGTCACGAAGCAATCCTACAAAACACTTCATTTTGGTATTTTCGAAGTCAAATGGAACTATAAACGTGTTATAGAAAACAACAACCCTAGAACGAATGTGAGTTGGTAATGGTTAACTCTTTTGCAACTCGTGAGACTTTTCAAAAAGAGAGAATGAGTGAATCGATGAAAGTGCACTTCCACATTACAGTGGGATAAACTATTGAGTTTTTGAACACTAACGAATTTGATTTTCTGAAAAAAAAAAACGTAAAGTTTTCTTGGTCACGAAGCAATCCTACAAAACACTTCATTTTGGTTTTTTCGAAGTCAAATGGCACTATAAACGTGTTATAGAAAACAACAACCCTAGAACGAATGTGAATTGGTAATGGTTAACACTTTTGAATCTATTGAGACTTTTCAAAAAGAGAGAATGAGTGAATCGATGAAAGTGCACTTCCACATTACAGTGGGATAAACTATTGAGTTTTTGAACACTAACGAATGTGATTTTCTGAAAAATAAAAAAAACGTAAAGTTTGCTAGGTCCCGAAGCAATCCTACAAAACACTTCATTTTGGTATTTTCGAAGTCAAATGGCACTATAAACGTGTTATAGAAAACAACAACCCTAGAACGAATGTGAGTTGGTAATGGTTAATTCTTTTGCAACTCGTGAGACTTTTCAAAAAGAGAGTATGAGTGAATCGATGAAAGTGCACTTCCACATTACAGTGGGATAAACTATAGAGTTTTTGAACACTAACGAATGTGATTTTCTGAAAAAAAAAAAAAAACGTAAAGTTTGCTTGGTCACGAAGCAATCCTACAAAACACTTCATTTTGGTATTTTCGAAGTCAAATGGCACTATAAACGTGTTATAGAAAACAACAACCCTAGAACGAATGTGAGTTGGTAATGGTTAACTCTTTTGCAACTCGTGAGACTTTTCAAAAAGAGAGAATGAGTGAATCGATGAAAGTGCACTTCCACATTACAGTGGGATAAACTATAGAGTTTTTGAACACTAACGAATGTGATTTTCTGAAAAAATAAAAACGTAAAGTTTTCTTGGTCACGAAGCAATCCTACAAAACACTTCATTTTGGTGTTTTCGAAGTCAAATGGCACTATAAACGTGTTATAGAAAACAACAACCCTAGAACGAATGTGAGTTGGTAATGGTTAACTCTTTTGCAACTCGTGAGACTTTTCAAAAAGAGAGAATGAGTGAATCGATGAAAGTGCACTTCAACATTACAGTGGGATAAACTATTGAGTTTTTGAACACTAACGAATGTGATTTTCTGAAAAATAAAAAAAACGTAATGTTTGCTTGGTCACGATGCAATCCTACAAAACACTTCATTTTGGTATTTTCGAAGTCAAATGGCACTATAAACGTGTTATAGAAAACAACAACCCTAGAACGAATGTGAGTTGGTAATGGTTAATTCTTTTGCAACTCGTGAGACTTTTCAAAAAGAGAGAATGAGTGAATCGATGAAAGTGCACTTCCACATTACAGTGGGATAAACTATAGAGTTTTTGAACACTAACGAATGTGATTTTCTGAAAAAAAAAAAAACGTAAAGTTTTCTTGGTCACGAAGCAATCCTACAAAACACTTCATTTTGGTATTTTCGAAGTCAAATGGAACTATAAACGTGTTATAGAAAACAACAACCCTAGAACGAATGTGAGTTGGTAATGGTTAACTCTTTTGCAACTCGTGAGACTTTTCAAAAAGAGAGAATGAGTGAATCGATGAAAGTGCACTTCAACATTACAGTGGGATAAACTATTGAGTTTTTGAACACTAACGAATGTGATTTTCTGAAAAAAAAAAAAAAACGTAAAGTTTGCTTGGTCACGAAGCAATCCTACAAAACACTTCATTTTGGTATTTTCGAAGTCAAATGGAACTATAAACGTGTTATAGAAAACAACAACCCTAGAACGAATGTGAGTTGGTAATGGTTAACTCTTTTGCAACTCGTGAGACTTTTCAAAAAGAGAGAATGAGTGAATCGATGAAAGTGCACTTCCACATTACAGTGGGATAAACTATTGAGTTTTTGAACACTAACGAATTTGATTTTCTGAAAAATAAAAAAAACGTAAAGTTTGCTTGGTCACGAAGTAATCCTACAAAACACTTCATTTTGGTATTTTCGAAGTCAAATGGCACTATAAACGTGTTATAGAAAACAACAACCTTAGAACGAATGTGAATTGGTAATGGTTAACACTTTTGAAACTATTGAGACTTTTCAAAAAGAGAGAATGAGTGAATCGATGAAAGTGCACTTCCACATTACAGTGGGATAAACTATTGAGTTTTTGAACACTAACGAATGTGATTTTCTGAAAAATAAAAAAAACGTAAAGTTTGCTAGGTCCCGAAGCAATCCTACAAAACACTTCATTTTGGTATTTTCGAAGTCAAATGGCACTATAAACGTGTTATAGAAAACAACAACCCTAGAACGAATGTGAGTTGGTAATGGTTAATTCTTTTGCAACTCGTGAGACTTTTCAAAAAGAGAGAATGAGTGAATCGATGAAAGTGCACTTCCACATTACAGTGGGATAAACTATAGAGTTTTTGAACACTAACGAATGTGATTTTCTGAAAAAAAAAAAAACGTAAAGTTTTCTTGGTCACGAAGCAATCCTACAAAACACTTCATTTTGGTATTTTCGAAGTCAAATGGAACTATAAACGTGTTATAGAAAACAACAACCCTAGAACGAATGTGAGTTGGTAATGGTTAACTCTTTTGCAACTCGTGAGACTTTTCAAAAAGAGAGAATGAGTGAATCGATGAAAGTGCACTTCCACATTACAGTGGGATAAACTATTGAGTTTTTGAACACTAACGAATTTGATTTTCTGAAAAATAAAAAAAACGTAAAGTTTGCTTGGTCACGAAGTAATCCTACAAAACACTTCATTTAGGTATTTTCGAAGTCAAATGGCACTATAAACGTGTTATAGAAAACAACAACCCTAGAACGAATGTGAATTGGTAATGGTTAACACTTTTGAAACTATTGAGACTTTTCAAAAAGAGAGAATGAGTGAATCGATGAAAGTGCACTTCCACATTACAGTGGGATAAACTATTGAGTTTTTGAACACTAACGAATGTGATTTTCTGAAAAATAAAAAAAACGTAAAGTTTGCTAGGTCCCGAAGCAATCCTACAAAACACTTCATTTTGGTATTTTCGAAGTCAAATGGCACTATAAACGTGTTATAGAAAACAACAACCCTAGAACGAATGTGAGTTGGTAATGGTTAATTCTTTTGCAACTCGTGAGACTTTTCAAAAAGAGAGAATGAGTGAATCGATGAAAGTGCACTTCCACATTACAGTGGGATAAACTATAGAGTTTTTGAACACTAACGAATGTGATTTTCTGAAAAAAAAAACGTAAAGTTTTCTTGGTCACGAAGCAATCCTACGAAACACTTCATTTTGGTATTTTCGAAGTCAAATGGCACTATAAACGTGTTATAGAAAACAACAACCCTAGAACGAATGTGAGTTGGTAATGGTTAACTCTTTTGCAACTCGTGAGACTTTTCAAAAAGAGAGAATGAGTGAATCGATGAAAGTGCACTTCAACATTACAGTGGGATAAACTATTGAGTTTTTGAACACTAACGAATGTGATTTTCTGAAAAATAAAAAAAACGTAAAGTTTGCTTGGTCACGAAGCAATCCTACAAAACACTTCATTTTGGTATTTTCGAAGTCAAATGGAACTATAAACGTGTTATAGAAAACAACAACCCTAGAACGAATGTGAGTTGGTAATGGTTAACTCTTTTGCAACTCGTGAGACTTTTCAAAAAGAGAGAATGAGTGAATCGATGAAAGTGCACTTCCACATTACAGTGGGATAAACAATAGAGTTTTTGAACACTAACGAATGTGAATTTCTGAAAAAAAGAAAAAAAAAGTAAAGTTTTCTTGGTCACGAAGCAATCCTACAAAACACTTCATTTTGGTATTTTCGAAGTCAAATGGCACTATAAACGTGTTATAGAAAACAACAACCCTCGAACGAATGAGAGTTGGTAATGGTTAATTCTTTTGCAACTCGTGAGACTTTTCAAAAAGAGAGAATGAGTGAATCGATGAAAGCGCACTTCCACATTACAGTGGGATAAACTATATAGTTTTTGAACACTAACGAATGTGATTTTCTGGAAAAAAAAAACGTAAAGTTTTCTTGGTCACGAAGCAATCCTACAAAACACTTCATTTTGGTTTTTTCGAAGTCAAATGGCACTATAAACGTGTTATAGAAAACAACAACCCTAGAACGAATGTGAATTGGTAATGGTTAACACTTTTGAAACTATTGAGACTTTTCAAAAAGAGAGAATGAGTGAATCGATGAAAGTGCACTTCCACATTACAGTGGGATAAACTATTGAGTTTTTGAACACTAACGAATGTGATTTTCTGAAAAATAAAAAAAACGTAAAGTTTGCTTGGTCACGAAGCAATCCTACAAAACACTTCATTTTGGTATTTTCGAAGTCAAATGGCACTATAAACGTGTTATAGAAAACAACAACCCTAGAACGAATGTGAGTTGGTAATGGTTAATTCTTTTGCAACTCGTGAGACTTTTCAAAAAGAGAGAATGAGTGAATCGATGAAAGTGCACTTCCACATTACAGTGGGATAAACTATAGTGTTTTTGAACACTAACGAATGTGATTTTCTGAAAAAAAAAAAAAAACGTAAAATTTGCTTGGTCACGAAGCAATCCTACAAAACACTTCATTTTGGTATTTTCGAAGTCAAATGGAACTATAAACGTGTTATAGAAAACAACAACCCTAGAACGAATGTGAGTTGGTAATGGTTAACTCTTTTGCAACTCGTGAGACTTTTCAAAAAGAGAGAATGAGTGAATCGATGAAAGTGCACTTCCACATTACAGTGGGATAAACTATTGAGTTTTTGAACACTAACGAATTTGATTTTCTGAAAAATAAAAAAAAACGTAAAGTTTGTTTGGTCACGAAGTAATCCTACAAAACACTTCATTTTGGTATTTTCGAAGTCAAATGGCACTATAAACGTGTTAAAGAAAACAACAACCCTAGAACGAATGTGAATTGGTAATGGTTAACACTTTTGAAACTATTGAGACTTTTCAAAAAGAGAGAATGAGTGAATCGATGAAAGTGCACTTCCACATTACAGTAGGATAAACTATTGAGTTTTTGAACACTAACGAATGTGATTTTCTGAAAAATAAAAAAAACGTAAAGTTTGCTAGGTCCCGAAGCAATCCTACAAAATACTTCATTTTGGTATTTTCGAAGTCAAATGGCACTATAAACGTGTTATAGAAAACAACAACCCTAGAACGAATGTGAGTTGGTAATGGTTAATTCTTTTGCAACTCGTGAGACTTTTCAAAAAGAGAGAATGAGTGAATCGATTAAAGCGCACTTCCACATTACAGTGGGATAAACTATAGAGTTTTTGAACACTAACGAATGTGATTTTCTGAAAAAAAAAAACGTAAAGTTTTCTTGGTCACGAAGCAATCCTACAAAACACTTCATTTTGGTATTTTCGAAGTCAAATGGCACTATAAACGTGTTATAGAAAACAACAACCCTAGAACGAATGTGAATTGGTAATGGTTAACACTTTTGAAACTATTGAGACTTTTCAAAAAGAGAGAATGAGTGAATCGATGAAAGTGCACTTCCACATTACAGTGGGATAAACTATTGAGTTTTTGAACACTAACGAATGTGATTTTCTGAAAAATAAAAAAAACGTAAAGTTTGCTAGGTCCCGAAGCAATCCTACAAAACACTTCATTTTGGTATTTTCGAAGTCAAATGGCACTATAAACGTGTTATAGAAAACAACAACCCTAGAACGAATGTGAGTTGGTAATGGTTAATTCTTTTGCAACTCGTGAGACTTTTCAAAAAGAGAGAATGAGTGAATCGATGAAAGTGCACTTCCACATTACAGTGGGATAAACTATAGAGTTTTTGAACACTAACGAATGTGATTTTCTGAAAAAAAAAACGTAAAGTTTTCTTGGTCACGAAGCAATCCTACGAAACACTTCATTTTGGTATTTTCGAAGTCAAATGGCACTATAAACGTGTTATAGAAAACAACAACCCTAGAACGAATGTGAGTTGGTAATGGTTAACTCTTTTGCAACTCGTGAGACTTTTCAAAAAGAGAGAATGAGTGAATCGATGAAAGTGCACTTCAACATTACAGTGGGATAAACTATTGAGTTTTTGAACACTAACGAATGTGATTTTCTGAAAAATAAAAAAAACGTAAAGTTTGCTTGGTCACGAAGCAATCCTACAAAACACTTCATTTTGGTATTTTCGAAGTCAAATGGAACTATAAACGTGTTATAGAAAACAACAACCCTAGAACGAATGTGAGTTGGTAATGGTTAACTCTTTTGCAACTCGTGAGACTTTTCAAAAAGAGAGAATGAGTGAATCGATGAAAGTGCACTTCCACATTACAGTGGGATAAACTATAGAGTTTTTGAACACTAACGAATGTGAATTTCTGAAAAAAAGAAAAAAAAAGTAAAGTTTTCTTGGTCACGAAGCAATCCTACAAAACACTTCATTTTGGTATTTTCGAAGTCAAATGGCACTATAAACGTGTTATAGAAAACAACAACCCTCGAACGAATGAGAGTTGGTAATGGTTAATTCTTTTGCAACTCGTGAGACTTTTCAAAAAGAGAGAATGAGTGAATCGATGAAAGCGCACTTCCACATTACAGTGGGATAAACTATAGAGTTTTTGAACACTAACGAATGTGATTTTCTGGAAAAAAAAAACGTAAAGTTTTCTTGGTCACGATGCAATCCTACAAAACACTTCATTTTGGTTTTTTCGAAGTCAAATGACACTATAAACGTGTTATAGAAAACAACAACCCTAGAACGAATGTGAATTGGTAATGGTTAACACTTTTGAAACTATTGAGACTTTTCAAAAAGAGAGAATGAGTGAATCGATGAAAGTGCACTTCCACATTACAGTGGGATAAACTATTGAGTTTTTGAACACTAACGAATGTGATTTTCTGAAAAATAAAAAAAACGTAAAGTTTGCTTGGTCACGAAGCAATCCTACAAAACACTTCATTTTGGTATTTTCGAAGTCAAATGGCACTATAAACGTGTTATAGAAAACAACAACCCTAGAACGAATGTGAGTTGGTAATGGTTAATTCTTTTGCAACTCGTGAGACTTTTCAAAAAGAGAGAATGAGTGAATCGATGAAAGTGCACTTCCACATTACAGTGGGATAAACTATAGAGTTTTTGAACACTAACGAATGTGATTTTCTGGAAAAAAAAAAAAACGTAAAATTTGCTTGGTCACGAAGCAATCCTACAAAACACTTCATTTTGGTATTTTCGAAGTCAAATGGAACTATAAACGTGTTATAGAAAACAACAACCCTAGAACGAATGTGAGTTGGTAATGGTTAACTCTTTTGCAACTCGTGAGACTTTTCAAAAAGAGAGAATGAGTGAATCGATGAAAGTGCACTTCCACATTACAGTGGGATAAACTATTGAGTTTTTGAACACTAACGAATTTGATTTTCTGAAAAATAAAAAAAAACGTAAAGTTTGTTTGGTCACGAAGTAATCCTACAAAACACTTCATTTTGGTTTTTTCGAAGTCAAATGGCACTATAAACGTGTTAAAGAAAACAACAACCCTAGAACGAATGTGAATTGGTAATGGTTAACACTTTTGAAACTATTGAGACTTTTCAAAAAGAGAGAATGAGTGAATCGATGAAAGTGCACTTCCACATTACAGTAGGATAAACTATTGAGTTTTTGAACACTAACGAATGTGATTTTCTGAAAAATAAAAAAAACGTAAAGTTTGCTAGGTCCCGAAGCAATCCTACAAAATACTTCATTTTGGTATTTTCGAAGTCAAATGGCACTATAAACGTGTTATAGAAAACAACAACCCTAGAACGAATGTGAGTTGGTAATGGTTAATTCTTTTGCAACTCGTGAGACTTTTCAAAAAGAGAGAATGAGTGAATCGATGAAAGTGCACTTCCACATTACAGTGGGATAAACTATAGAGTTTTTGAACACTAACGAATGTGAATTTCTGAAAAAAAGAAAAAAAAAGTAAAGTTTTCTTGGTCACGAAGCAATCCTACAAAACACTTCATTTTGGTATTTTCGAAGTCAAATGGCACTATAAACGTGTTATAGAAAACAACAACCCTAGAACGAATGAGAGTTGGTAATGGTTAATTCTTTTGCAACTCGTGAGACTTTTCAAAAAGAGAGAATGAGTGAATCGATGAAAGCGCACTTCCACATTACAGTGGGATAAACTATAGAGTTTTTGAACACTAACGAATGTGATTTTCTGGAAAAAAAAAACGTAAAGTTTTCTTGGTCACGAAGCAATCCTACAAAACACTTCATTTTGGTTTTTTCGAAGTCAAATGGCACTATAAACGTGTTATAGAAAACAACAACCCTAGAACGAATGTGAATTGGTAATGGTTAACACTTTTGAAACTATTGAGACTTTTCAAAAAGAGAGAATGAGTGAATCGATGAAAGTGCACTTCCACATTACAGTGGGATAAACTATTGAGTTTTTGAACACTAACGAATGTGATTTTCTGAAAAATAAAAAAAACGTAAAGTTTGCTAGGTCCCGAAGCAATCCTACAAAACACTTCATTTAGGTATTTTCGAAGTCAAATGGCACTATAAACGTGTTATAGAAAACAACAACCCTAGAACGAATGTGAGTTGGTAATGGTTAATTCTTTTGCAACTCGTGAGACTTTTCAAAAAGAGAGAATGAGTGAATCGATGAAAGTGCACTTCCACATTACAGTGGGATAAACTATAGAGTTTTTGAACACTAACGAATGTGAATTTCTGAAAAAAAGAAAAAAAAAGTAAAGTTTTCTTGGTCACGAAGCAATCCTACAAAACACTTCATTTTGGTATTTTCGAAGTCAAATGGCACTATAAACGTGTTATAGAAAACAACAACCCTAGAACGAATGAGAGTTGGTAATGGTTAATTCTTTTGCAACTCGTGAGACTTTTCAAAAAGAGAGAATGAGTGAATCGATGAAAGCGCACTTCCACATTACAGTGGGATAAACTATAGAGTTTTTGAACACTAACGAATGTGATTTTCTGAAAAAAAAAAACGTAAAGTTTTCTTGGTCACGAAGCAATCCTACAAAACACTTCATTTTGGTATTTTCGAAGTCAAATGGCACTATAAACGTGTTATAGAAAACAACAACCCTAGAACGAATGTGAATTGGTAATGGTTAACACTTTTGAAACTATTGAGACTTTTCAAAAAGAGAGAATGAGTGAATCGATGAAAGTGCACTTCCACATTACAGTAGGATAAACTATTGAGTTTTTGAACACTAACGAATGTGATTTTCTGAAAAATAAAAAAAACGTAAAGTTTGCTAGGTCCCGAAGCAATCCTACAAAATACTTCATTTTGGTATTTTCGAAGTCAAATGGCACTATAAACGTGTTATAGAAAACAACAACCCTAGAACGAATGTGAGTTGGTAATGGTTAATTCTTTTGCAACTCGTGAGACTTTTCAAAAAGAGAGAATGAGTGAATCGATGAAAGTGCACTTCCACATTACAGTGGGATAAACTATAGAGTTTTTGAACACTAACGAATGTGAATTTCTGAAAAAAAGAAAAAAAAAGTAAAGTTTTCTTGGTCACGAAGCAATCCTACAAAACACTTCATTTTGGTATTTTCGAAGTCAAATGGCACTATAAACGTGTTATAGAAAACAACAACCCTAGAACGAATGAGAGTTGGTAATGGTTAATTCTTTTGCAACTCGTGAGACTTTTCAAAAAGAGAGAATGAGTGAATCGATGAAAGCGCACTTCCACATTACAGTGGGATAAACTATAGAGTTTTTGAACACTAACGAATGTGATTTTCTGGAAAAAAAAAACGTAAAGTTTTCTTGGTCACGAAGCAATCCTACAAAACACTTCATTTTGGTTTTTTCGAAGTCAAATGGCACTATAAACGTGTTATAGAAAACAACAACCCTAGAACGAATGTGAATTGGTAATGGTTAACACTTTTGAAACTATTGAGACTTTTCAAAAAGAGAGAATGAGTGAATCGATGAAAGTGCACTTCCACATTACAGTGGGATAAACTATTGAGTTTTTGAACACTAACGAATGTGATTTTCTGAAAAATAAAAAAAACGTAAAGTTTGCTAGGTCCCGAAGCAATCCTACAAAACACTTCATTTAGGTATTTTCGAAGTCAAATGGCACTATAAACGTGTTATAGAAAACAACAACCCTAGAACGAATGTGAGTTGGTAATGGTTAATTCTTTTGCAACTCGTGAGACTTTTCAAAAAGAGAGAATGAGTGAATCGATGAAAGTGCACTTCCACATTACAGTGGGATAAACTATAGAGTTTTTGAACACTAACGAATGTGAATTTCTGAAAAAAAGAAAAAAAAAGTAAAGTTTTCTTGGTCACGAAGCAATCCTACAAAACACTTCATTTTGGTATTTTCGAAGTCAAATGGCACTATAAACGTGTTATAGAAAACAACAACCCTAGAACGAATGAGAGTTGGTAATGGTTAATTCTTTTGCAACTCGTGAGACTTTTCAAAAAGAGAGAATGAGTGAATCGATGAAAGCGCACTTCCACATTACAGTGGGATAAACTATAGAGTTTTTGAACACTAACGAATGTGATTTTCTGGAAAAAAAAAACGTAAAGTTTTCTTGGTCACGAAGCAATCCTACAAAACACTTCATTTTGGTTTTTTCGAAGTCAAATGGCACTATAAACGTGTTATAGAAAACAACAACCCTAGAACGAATGTGAATTGGTAATGGTTAACACTTTTGAAACTATTGAGACTTTTCAAAAAGAGAGAATGAGTGAATCGATGAAAGTGCACTTCCACATTACAGTGGGATAAACTATTGAGTTTTTTAACACTAACGAATGTGATTTTCTGGAAAAAAAAAAACGTAAAAATTGCTAGGTCCCGAAGCAATCCTACAAAACACTTCATTTTGGTATTTTCGAAGTCAAATGGCACTATAAACGTGTTATAGAAAACAACAACCCTAGAACGAATGTGAGTTGGTAATGGTTAATTCTTTTGCAACTCGTGAGACTTTTCAAAAAGAGAGAATGAGTGAATCGATGAAAGTGCACTTCCACATTACAGTGGGATAAACTATTGAGTTTTTGAACACTAACGAATGTGATTTTCTGAAAAATAAAAAAACGTAAAGTTTGCTTGGTCCCGAAGCAATCCTACAAAACACTTTATTTTGGTATTTTCGAAGTCAAATGGCACTATAAACGTGTAATAGAAAACAACAACCCTAGAACGAATGTGAGTTGGTAATGGTTAATTCTTTTGCAACTCGTGAGACTTTTCAAAAAGAGAGAATGAGTGAATCGATGAAAGTGCACTTCCACATTACAGTGGGATAAACTATAGAGTTTTTGAACACTAACGAATGTGATTTTCTGAAAAAAAAAAACGTAAAGTTTTCTTGGTCACGAAGCAATCCTACAAAACACTTCATTTTGGTATTTTCGAAGTCAAATGGCACTATAAACGTGTTATAGAAAACAACAACCCTAGAACGAATGTGAATTGGTAATGGTTAACACTTTTGAAACTATTGAGACTTTTTCAAAAGAGAGAATGAGTGAATCGATGAAAGTGCACTTCCACACTACAGTGGGATAAACTATTGAGTTTTTGAACACTAACGAATGTGATTTTCTGAAAAATAAAAAAAAAACGTAAAGTTTGCTTGGTCACGAGGCAATCCTACAAAACACTTCATTTTGGTATTTTCGAAATCAAATGGCATTATAAACGTGTTATAGAAAACAACAACCCTAGAACGAATGTGAGTTGGTAATGGTTAACTCTTTTGCAACTCGTGAGACTTTTCAAAAAGAGAGAATGAGTGAATCGATGAAAGGGCACTTTCACATTACAGTGGGATAAACTATAGAGTTTTTGAACACTAACGAATGTGATTTTCTGAAAAAAAGAAAAAAAAAGTAAAGTTTTCTTGGTCACGAAGCAATCCTACAAAACACTTCATTTTGGTATTTTCGAAGTCAAATGGCACTATAAACGTGTTATAGAAAACAACAACCCTAGAACGAATGAGAGTTGGTAATGGTTAATTCTTTTGCAACTCGTGAGACTTTTCAAAAAGAGAGAATGAGTGAATCGATGAAAGCGCACTTCCACATTACAGTGGGATAAACTATAGAGTTTTTGAACACTAACGAATGTGATTTTCTGGAAAAAAAAAACGTAAAGTTTTCTTGGTCACGAAGCAATCCTACAAAACACTTCATTTTGGTTTTTTCGAAGTCAAATGGCACTATAAACGTGTTATAGAAAACAACAACCCTAGAACGAATGTGAATTGGTAATGGTTAACACTTTTGAAACTATTGAGACTTTTCAAAAAGAGAGAATGAGTGAATCGATGAAAGTGCACTTCCACATTACAGTGGGATAAACTATTGAGTTTTTTAACACTAACGAATGTGATTTTCTGAAAAAAAAAAAAACGTAAAAATTGCTAGGTCCCGAAGCAATCCTACAAAACACTTCATTTTGGTATTTTCGAAGTCAAATGGCACTATAAACGTGATATAGAAAACAACAACCCTAGAACGAATGTGAGTTGGTAATGGTTAATTCTTTTGCAACTCGTGAGACTTTTCAAAAAGAGAGAATGAGTGAATCGATGAAAGTGCACTTCCACATTACAGTGGGATAAACTATTGAGTTTTTGAACACTAACGAATGTGATTTTCTGAAAAATAAAAAAACGTAAAGTTTGCTTGGTCCCGAAGCAATCCTACAAAACACTTCATTTTGGTATTTTCGAAGTCAAATGGCACTATAAACGTGTAATAGAAAACAACAACCCTAGAACGAATGTGAGTTGGTAATGGTTAATTCTTTTGCAACTCGTGAGACTTTTCAAAAAGAGAGAATGAGTGAATCGATGAAAGTGCACTTCCACATTACAGTGGGATAAACTATAGAGTTTTTGAACACTAACGAATGTGATTTTCTGAAAAAAAAAAACGTAAAGTTTTCTTGGTCACGAAACAATCCTACAAAACACTTCATTTTGGTATTTTCGAAGTCAAATGGCACTATAAACGTGTTATAGAAAACAACAACCCTAGAACGAATGTGAATTGGTAATGGTTAACACTTTTGAAACTATTGAGACTTTTTCAAAAGAGAGAATGAGTGAATCGATGAAAGTGCACTTCCACACTACAGTGGGATAAACTATTGAGTTTTTGAACACTAACGAATGTGATTTTCTGAAAAATAAAAAAAAACGTAAAGTTTGCTTGGTCACGAGGCAATCCTACAAAACACTTCATTTTGGTATTTTCGAAATCAAATGGCATTATAAACGTGTTATAGAAAACAACAACCCTAGAACGAATGTGAGTTGGTAATGGTTAACTCTTTTGCAACTCGTGAGACTTTTCAAAAAGAGAGAATGAGTGAATCGATGAAAGGGCACTTTCACATTACAGTGGGATAAACTATAGAGTTTTTGAACACTAACGAATGTGATTTTCTGAAAAAAAAAAAAATGTAAAGTTTTCTTGGTCACGAAGCAATCCTACAAAACACTTCATTTTGGTATTTTCGAAGTCAAATGGCACTATAAACGTGTTATAGAAAACAACAACCCTAGAACGAATGTGAATTGGTAATTCTTAATTCTTTTGCAACTCGTGAGACTTTTCAAAAAGAGAGAATGAGTGAATCGATGAAAGTGCACTTCCACATTACAGTGGGATAAACTATTGAGTTTTTGAACACTCACGAATGTGATTTTCTGAAAAATAAAAAAACGTAAAGTTTGCTTGGTCCCGAAGCAATCCTACAAAACACTTCATTTTGGTATTTTCGAAGTCAAATGGCACTATAAACGTGTTATAGAAAACAACAACCCTAGAACGAATGTGAGTTGGTAATGGTTAATTCTTTTGCAACTCGTGAGACTTTTCAAAAAGAGAGAATGAGTGAATCGATGAAAGTGCACTTCCACGTTACAGTGGGATAAACTATAGAGTTTTTTAACACTAACGAATGTGAATTTCTGAAAAAAAGAAAAAAAAAGTAAAGTTTTCTTGGTCACGAAGCAATCCTACAAAACACTTCATTTTGGTATTTTCGAAGTCAAATGGCACTATAAACGTGTTATAGAAAACAACAACCCTAGAACGAATGAGAGTTGGTAATGGTTAATTCTTTTGCAACTCGTGAGACTTTTCAAAAAGAGAGAATGAGTGAATCGATGAAAGTGCACTTCCACATTACAGTGGGATAAACTATTGAGTTTTTGAACACTCACGAATGTGATTTTCTGAAAAATAAAAAAACGTAAAGTTTGCTTGGTCTCGAAGCAATCCTACAAAACACTTCATTTTGGTATTTTCGAAGTCAAATGGCACTATAAACGTGTTATAGAAAACAACAACCCTAGAACGAATGTGAGTTGGTAATGGTTAATTCTTTTGCAACTCGTGAGACTTTTCAAAAAGAGAGAATGAGTGAATCGATGAAAGTGCACTTCCACGTTACAGTGGGATAAACTATAGAGTTTTTTAACACTAACGAATGTGAATTTCTGAAAAAAAGAAAAAAAAAGTAAAGTTTTCTTGGTCACGAAGCAATCCTACAAAACACTTCATTTTGGTATTTTCGAAGTCAAATGGCACTATAAACGTGTTATAGAAAACAACAACCCTAGAACGAATGAGAGTTGGTAATGGTTAATTCTTTTGCAACTCGTGAGACTTTTCAAAAAGAGAGAATGAGTGAATCGATGAAAGTGCACTTCCACATTACAGTGGGATAAACTATTGAGTTTTTGAACACTCACGAATGTGATTTTCTGAAAAATAAAAAAACGTAAAGTTTGCTTGGTCCCGAAGCAATCCTACAAAACACTTCATTTTGGTATTTTCGAAGTCAAATGGCACTATAAACGTGTTATAGAAAACAACAACCCTAGAACGAATGTGAGTTGGTAATGGTTAATTCTTTTGCAACTCGTGAGACTTTTCAAAAAGAGAGAATGAGTGAATCGATGAAAGTGCACTTCCACGTTACAGTGGGATAAACTATAGAGTTTTTTAACACTAACGAATGTGAATTTCTGAAAAAAAGAAAAAAAAAGTAAAGTTTTCTTGGTCACGAAGCAATCCTACAAAACACTTCATTTTGGTATTTTCGAAGTCAAATGGCACTATAAACGTGTTATAGAAAACAACAACCCTAGAACGAATGAGAGTTGGTAATGGTTAATTCTTTTGCAACTCGTGAGACTTTTCAAAAAGAGAGAATGAGTGAATCGATGAAAGCACACTTCCACATTACAGTGGGATAAACTATAGAGTTTTTGAACACTAACGAATGTGATTTTCTGGAAAAAAAAAACGTAAAGTTTTCTTGGTTACGAAGCAATCCTACAAAACACTTCATTTTGGTTTTTTCGAAGTCAAATGGCACTATAAACGTGTTATAGAAAACAACAACCCTAGAACGAATGTGAATTGGTAATGGTTAACACTTTTGAAACTATTGAGACTTTTCAAAAAGAGAGAATGAGTGAATCGATGAAAGTGCACTTCCACATTACAGTGGGATAAACTATTGAGTTTTTGAACACTAACGAATGTGATTTTCTGAAAAATAAAAAAAACGTAAAGTTTGCTAGGTCCCGAAGCAATCCTACAAAACACTTCATTTTGGTATTTTCGAAGTCAAATGGCACTATAAACGTGTTATAGAAAACAACAACCCTAGAACGAATGTGAGTTGGTAATGGTTAATTCTTTTTCAACTCGTGAGACTTTTCAAAAAGAGAGAATGAGTGAATCGATGAAAGTGCACTTCCACATTACAGTGGGATAAACTATAGAGTTTTTGAACACTAACGAATGTGATTTTCTGAAAAAAAAAAAACGTAAAGTTTTCTTGGTCACGAAGCAATCCTACAAAACACTTCATTTTGGTATTTTCGAAGTCAAATGGCACTATAAACGTGTTATAGAAAACAACAACCCTAGAACGAATGTGAATTGGTAATGGTTAACACTTTTGAAACTATTGAGACTTTTCAAAAAGAGAGAATGAGTGAATCGATGAAAGTGCACTTCCACATTACAGTGGGATAAACTATTGAGTTTTTGAACACTAACGAATGTGATTTTCTGAAAAATAAAAAAAAACGTAAAGTTTGCTTGGTCACGAAGCAATCCTACAAAACACTTCATTTTGGTATTTTCGAAATCAAATGGCATTATAAACGTGTTATAGAAAACAACAACCCTAGAACGAATGTGAGTTGGTAATGGTTAACTCTTTTACAACTCGTGAGACTTTTCAAAAAGAGAGAATGATGAATCGATGAAAGTGCACTTCCACATTACAGTGGGATAAACTATTGAGTTTTTGAACACTAACGAATGTGATTTTCTGAAAAATAAAAAAAACGTAATGTTTGCTTGGTCCCGAAGCAATCCTACAAAACATTTCATTTTGGTATTTTCGAAGTCAAATGGCACTATAAACGTGTTATAGAAAAGAACAACCCTAGAACGAATGTGAGTTGGTAATGGTTAATTCTTTTGCAACTCGTGAGACTTTTCAAAAAGAGAGAATGAGTGAATCGATGAAAGTGCACTTCCACATTACAGTGGGATAAACTATAGAGTTTTTGAACACTAACGAATGTGATTTTCTGAAGAAAAAAAAACGTAAAGTTTTCTTGGTCACGAAGCAATCCTACAAAACACTTCATTTTGGTATTTTCGAAGTCAAATGACACTATAAACGTGTTATAGAAAACAACAACCCTAGAACGAATGTGAATTGGTAATGGTTAACACTTTTGAAACTATTGAGACTTTTTAAAAAGAGAGAATGAGTGAATCGATGAAAGTGCACTTCCACACTACAGTGGGATAAACTATTGAGTTTTTGAACACTAACGAATGTGATTTTCTGAAAAATAAAAAAAAAACGTAAAGTTTGCTTGGTCACGAGGCAATCCTACAAAACACTTCATTTTGGTTTTTTCGAAATCAAATGGCATTATAAACGTGTTATAGAAAACAACAACCCTAGAACGAATGTGAGTTGGTAATGGTTAACTCTTTTGCAACTCGTGAGACTTTTCAAAAAGAGAGAATGAGTGAATCGATGAAAGTGCACTTCCACATTACAGTGGGATAAACAATTGAGTTTTTGAACACTAACGAATGTGATTTTCTGAAAAATAAAAAAATGTAAAGTTTGCTTGGTCCCAAAGCAATCCTACAAAACACTTCATTTTGGTATTTTCGAAGTCAAATGGCACTATAAACGTGTTATAGAAAAGAACAACCCTAGAACGAATGTGAGTTGGTAATGGTTAATTCTTTTGCAACTCGTGAGACTTTTCAAAAAGAGAGAATGAGTGAATCGATGAAAGTGCACTTCCACATTACAGTGGGATAAACTATAGAGTTTTTGAACACTAACGAATGTGATTTTCTGAAGAAAAAAAAACGTAAAGTTTTCTTGGTCACGAAGCAATCCTACAAAACACTTCATTTTGGTATTTTCGAAGTCAAATGGCACTATAAACGTGTTATAGAAAACAACAACCCTAGAACGAATGTGAATTGGTAATGGTTAACACTTTTGAAACTATTGAGACTTTTTAAAAAGAGAGAATGAGTGAATCGATGAAAGTGCACTTCCACACTACAGTGGGATAAACTATTGAGTTTTTGAACACTAACGAATGTGATTTTCTGAAAAATAAAAAAAAAACGTAAAGTTTGCTTGGTCACGAGGCAATCCTACAAAACACTTCATTTTGGTTTTTTCGAAATCAAATGGAATTATAAACGTGTTATAGAAAACAACAACCCTAGAACGAATGTGAGTTGGTAATGGTTAACTCTTTTGCAACTCGTGAGACTTTTCAAAAAGAGAGAATGAGTGAATCGATGAAAGGGCACTTTCACATTACAGTGGGATAAACTATAGAGTTTTTGAACACTAACGAATGTGATTTTCTGAAAAAAAAAACGTAAAGTTTTCTTGGTCACGAAGCAATCCTACAAAACACTTCATTTTGGTATTTTCGAAGTCAAATGGCACTATAAACGTGTTATAGAAAACAACAACCCTAGAACGAATGTGAATTGGTAATTCTTAATTCTTTTGCAACTCGTGAGACTTTTCAAAAAGAGAGAATGAGTGAATCGATGAAAGTGCACTTCCACATTAAAGTGGGATAAACTATTGAGTTTTTGAACACTAACGAATGTGATTTTCTGAAAAATAAAAAAACGTAAAGTTTGCTTGGTCCCGAAGCAATCCTACAAAACACTTCATTTTGGTATTTTCAAAGTCAAATGGCACTATAAACGTGTTATAGAAAACAACAACCCTAGAACGAATGTGAGTTGGTAATGGTTAATTCTTTTGCAACTCGTGAGACTTTTCAAAAAGAGAGAATGAGTGAATCGATGAAAGTGCACTTCCACATTACAGTGGGATAAACTATTGAGTTTTTGAACACTCACGAATGTGATTTTCTGAAAAATAAAAAAACGTAAAGTTTGCTTGGTCCCGAAGCAATCCTACAAAACACTTCATTTTGGTATTTTCGAAGTCAAATGGCACTATAAACGTGTTATAGAAAACAACAACCCTAGAACGAATGTGAGTTGGTAATGGTTAATTCTTTTGCAACTCGTGAGACTTTTCAAAAAGAGAGAATGAGTGAATCGATGAAAGTGCACTTCCACATTACAGTGGGATAAACTATAGAGTTTTTGAACACTAACGAATGTGATTTTCTGAAAAAAAAAAAACGTAAAGTTTTCTTGGTCACGAAGCAATCCTACAAAACACTTCATTTTGGTATTTTCGAAGTCAAATGGCACTATAAACGTGTTATAGAAAACAACAACCCTAGAACGAATGTGAATTGGTAATGGTTAACACTTTTGAAACTATTGAGACTTTTCAAAAAGAGAGAATGAGTGAATCGATGAAAGTGCACTTCCACATTACAGTGGGATAAACTATTGAGTTTTTGAACACTAACGAATTTGATTTTCTGAAAAATAAAAAAACGTAAAGTTTGCTTGGTCACGAAGTAATCCTACAAAGCACTTCATTTTTGTATTTTCGAAGTCAAATGGAACTATAAACGTGTTATAGAAAACAACAACCCTAGAACGAATGTGAGTTGGTAATGGTTAACTCTTTTGCAACTCGTGAGACTTTTCAAAAAGAGAGAATGAGTGAATCGATGAAAGTGCACTTCCACATTAAAGTGGGATAAACTATTGAGTTTTTGAACACTAACGAATGTGATTTTCTGAAAAATAAAAAAACGTAAAGTTTGCTTGGTCCCGAAGCAATCCTACAAAACACTTCATTTTGGTATTTTCAAAGTCAAATGGCACTATAAACGTGTTATAGAAAACAACAACCCTAGAACGAATGTGAGTTGGTAATGGTTAATTCTTTTGCAACTCGTGAGACTTTTCAAAAAGAGAGAATGAGTGAATCGATGAAAGTGCACTTCCACATTACAGTGGGATAAACTATTGAGTTTTTGAACACTCACGAATGTGATTTTCTGAAAAATAAAAAAACGTAAAGTTTGCTTGGTCCCGAAGCAATTCTACAAAACACTTCATTTTGGTATTTTCGAAGTCAAATGGCACTATAAACGTGTTATAGAAAACAACAACCCTAGAACGAATGTGAGTTGGTAATGGTTAATTCTTTTGCAACTCGTGAGACTTTTCAAAAAGAGAGAATGAGTGAATCGATGAAAGTGCACTTCCACATTACAGTGGGATAAACTATAGAGTTTTTGAACACTAACGAATGTGATTTTCTGAAAAAAAAAAAACGTAAAGTTTTCTTGGTCACGAAGCAATCCTACAAAACACTTCATTTTGGTATTTTCGAAGTCAAATGGCACTATAAACGTGTTATAGAAAACAACAACCCTAGAACGAATGTGAATTGGTAATGGTTAACACTTTTGAAACTATTGAGACTTTTCAAAAAGAGAGAATGAGTGAATCGATGAAAGTGCACTTCCACATTACAGTGGGATAAACTATTGAGTTTTTGAACACTAACGAATTTGATTTTCTGAAAAATAAAAAAACGTAAAGTTTGCTTGGTCACGAAGTAATCCTACAAAGCACTTCATTTTTGTATTTTCGAAGTCAAATGGAACTATAAACGTGTTATAGAAAACAACAACCCTAGACCGAATGTGAGTTGGTAATGGTTAACTCTTTTGCAACTCGTGAGACTTTTCAAAAAGAGAGAATGAGTGAATCGATGAAAGTGCACTTCCACATTAAAGTGGGATAAACTATTGAGTTTTTGAACACTAACGAATGTGATTTTCTGAAAAATAAAAAAACGTAAAGTTTGCTTGGTCCCGAAGCAATCCTACAAAACACTTCATTTTGGTATTTTCAAAGTCAAATGGCACTATAAACGTGTTATAGAAAACAACAACCCTAGAACGAATGTGAGTTGGTAATGGTTAATTCTTTTGCAACTCGTGAGACTTTTCAAAAAGAGAGAATGAGTGAATCGATGAAAGTGCACTTCCACATTACAGTGGGATAAACTATTGAGTTTTTGAACACTCACGAATGTGATTTTCTGAAAAATAAAAAAACGTAAAGTTTGCTTGGTCCCGAAGCAATTCTACAAAACACTTCATTTTGGTATTTTCGAAGTCAAATGGCACTATAAACGTGTTATAGAAAACAACAACCCTAGAACGAATGTGAGTTGGTAATGGTTAATTCTTTTGCAACTCGTGAGACTTTTCAAAAAGAGAGAATGAGTGAATCGATGAAAGTGCACTTCCACATTACAGTGGGATAAACTATAGAGTTTTTGAACACTAACGAATGTGATTTTCTGAAAAAAAAAAAACGTAAAGTTTTCTTGGTCACGAAGCAATCCTACAAAACACTTCATTTTGGTATTTTCGAAGTCAAATGGCACTATAAACGTGTTATAGAAAACAACAACCCTAGAACGAATGTGAATTGGTAATGGTTAACACTTTTGAAACTATTGAGACTTTTCAAAAAGAGAGAATGAGTGAATCGATGAAAGTGCACTTCCACATTACAGTGGGATAAACTATAGAGTTTTTGAACACTAACGAATGTGATTTTCTGAAAAAAAAAAAACGTAAAGTTTTCTTGGTCACGAAGCAATCCTACAAAACACTTCATTTTGGTATTTTCGAAGTCAAATGGCACTATAAACGTGTTATAGAAAACAACAACCCTAGAACGAATGTGAATTGGTAATGGTTAACACTTTTGAAACTATTGAGACTTTTCAAAAAGAGAGAATGAGTGAATCGATGAAAGTGCACTTCCACATTACAGTGGGATAAACTATTGAGTTTTTGAACACTAACGAATTTGATTTTCTGAAAAATAAAAAAACGTAAAGTTTGCTTGGTCACGAAGTAATCCTACAAAGCACTTCATTTTTGTATTTTCGAAGTCAAATGGAACTATAAACGTGTTATAGAAAACAACAACCCTAGAACGAATGTGAGTTGGTAATGGTTAACTCTTTTGCAACTCGTGAGACTTTTCAAAAAGAGAGAATGAGTGAATCGATGAAAGTGCACTTCCACATTAAAGTGGGATAAACTATTGAGTTTTTGAACACTAACGAATGTGATTTTCTGAAAAATAAAAAAACGTAAAGTTTGCTTGGTCCCGAAGCAATCCTACAAAACACTTCATTTTGGTATTTTCAAAGTCAAATGGCACTATAAACGTGTTATAGAAAACAACAACCCTAGAACGAATGTGAGTTGGTAATGGTTAATTCTTTTGCAACTCGTGAGACTTTTCAAAAAGAGAGAATGAGTGAATCGATGAAAGTGCACTTCCACATTACAGTGGGATAAACTATTGAGTTTTTGAACACTCACGAATGTGATTTTCTGAAAAATAAAAAAACGTAAAGTTTGCTTGGTCCCGAAGCAATCCTACAAAACACTTCATTTTGGTATTTTCGAAGTCAAATGGCACTATAAACGTGTTATAGAAAACAACAACCCTAGAACGAATGTGAGTTGGTAATGGTTAATTCTTTTGCAACTCGTGAGACTTTTCAAAAAGAGAGAATGAGTGAATCGATGAAAGTGCACTTCCACATTACAGTGGGATAAACTATAGAGTTTTTGAACACTAACGAATGTGATTTTCTGAAAAAAAAAAACGTAAAGTTTTCTTGGTCACGAAGCAATCCTACAAAACACTTCATTTTGGTATTTTCGAAGTCAAATGGCACTATAAACGTGTTATAGAAAACAACAACCCTAGAACGAATGTGAATTGGTAATGGTTAACACTTTTGAAACTATTGAGACTTTTTAAAAAGAGAGAATGAGTGAATCGATGAAAGTGCACTTCCACACTACAGTGGGATAAACTATTGAGTTTTTGAACACTAACGAATGTGATTTTCTGAAAAATAAAAATAAAACGTAAAGTTTGCTTGGTCACGAGGCAATCCTACAAAACACTTCATTTTGGTATTTTCGAAATCAAATGGCATTATAAACGTGTTATAGAAAACAACAACCCTAGAACGAATGTGAGTTGGTAATGGTTAACTCTTTTGCAACTCGTGAGACTTTTCAAAAAGAGAGAATGAGTGAATCGATGAAAGGGCACTTTCACATTACAGTGGGATAAACTATAGAGTTTTTGAACACTAACGAATGTGATTTTCTGAAAAAAAAAAAACGTAAAGTTTTCTTGGTCACGAAGCAATCCTACAAAACACTTCATTTTGGTATTTTCGAAGTCAAATGGCACTATAAACGTGTTATAGAAAACAACAACCCTAGAACGAATGTGAATTGGTAATTGTTAATTCTTTTGCAACTCGTGAGACTTTTCAAAAAGAGAGAATGAGTGAATCGATGAAAGTGCACTTCCACATTACAGTGGGATAAACTATAGAGTTTTTGAACACTAACGAATGTGATTTTCTGAAAAAAAAAAAACGTAAAGTTTTCTTGGTCACGAAGCAATCCTACAAAACACTTCATTTTGGTATTTTCGAAGTCAAATGGCACTATAAACGTGTTATAGAAAACAACAACCCTAGAACGAATGTGAATTGGTAATGGTTAACACTTTTGAAACTATTGAGACTTTTCAAAAAGAGAGAATGAGTGAATCGATGAAAGTGCACTTCCACATTACAGTGGGATAAACTATTGAGTTTTTGAACACTAACGAATTTGATTTTCTGAAAAATAAAAAAACGTAAAGTTTGCTTGGTCACGAAGTAATCCTACAAAGCACTTCATTTTTGTATTTTCGAAGTCAAATGGAACTATAAACGTGTTATAGAAAACAACAACCCTAGACCGAATGTGAGTTGGTAATGGTTAACTCTTTTGCAACTCGTGAGACTTTTCAAAAAGAGAGAATGAGTGAATCGATGAAAGTGCACTTCCACATTAAAGTGGGATAAACTATTGAGTTTTTGAACACTAACGAATGTGATTTTCTGAAAAATAAAAAAACGTAAAGTTTGCTTGGTCCCGAAGCAATCCTACAAAACACTTCATTTTGGTATTTTCAAAGTCAAATGGCACTATAAACGTGTTATAGAAAACAACAACCCTAGAACGAATGTGAGTTGGTAATGGTTAATTCTTTTGCAACTCGTGAGACTTTTCAAAAAGAGAGAATGAGTGAATCGATGAAAGTGCACTTCCACATTACAGTGGGATAAACTATTGAGTTTTTGAACACTCACGAATGTGATTTTCTGAAAAATAAAAAAACGTAAAGTTTGCTTGGTCCCGAAGCAATTCTACAAAACACTTCATTTTGGTATTTTCGAAGTCAAATGGCACTATAAACGTGTTATAGAAAACAACAACCCTAGAACGAATGTGAGTTGGTAATGGTTAATTCTTTTGCAACTCGTGAGACTTTTCAAAAAGAGAGAATGAGTGAATCGATGAAAGTGCACTTCCACATTACAGTGGGATAAACTATAGAGTTTTTGAACACTAACGAATGTGATTTTCTGAAAAAAAAAAAACGTAAAGTTTTCTTGGTCACGAAGCAATCCTACAAAACACTTCATTTTGGTATTTTCGAAGTCAAATGGCACTATAAACGTGTTATAGAAAACAACAACCCTAGAACGAATGTGAATTGGTAATGGTTAACACTTTTGAAACTATTGAGACTTTTCAAAAAGAGAGAATGAGTGAATCGATGAAAGTGCACTTCCACATTACAGTGGGATAAACTATTGAGTTTTTGAACACTAACGAATTTGATTTTCTGAAAAATAAAAAAACGTAAAGTTTGCTTGGTCACGAAGTAATCCTACAAAGCACTTCATTTTTGTATTTTCGAAGTCAAATGGAACTATAAACGTGTTATAGAAAACAACAACCCTAGAACGAATGTGAGTTGGTAATGGTTAACTCTTTTGCAACTCGTGAGACTTTTCAAAAAGAGAGAATGAGTGAATCGATGAAAGTGCACTTCCACATTAAAGTGGGATAAACTATTGAGT
Organism: Galeopsis tetrahit; assembly: GCA_963675135.1. Taxonomy (NCBI): domain Eukaryota; kingdom Viridiplantae; phylum Streptophyta; class Magnoliopsida; order Lamiales; family Lamiaceae; genus Galeopsis; species Galeopsis tetrahit. The sequence goes on from OY776122.1 coordinate 42,726,438, forward strand.
TTTTGAACACTAACGAATGTGATTTTCTGAAAAATAAAAAAACGTAAAGTTTGCTTGGTCCCGAAGCAATCCTACAAAACACTTCATTTTGGTATTTTCAAAGTCAAATGGCACTATAAACGTGTTATAGAAAACAACAACCCTAGAACGAATGTGAGTTGGTAATGGTTAATTCTTTTGCAACTCGTGAGACTTTTCAAAAAGAGAGAATGAGTGAATCGATGAAAGTGCACTTCCACATTACAGTGGGATAAACTATTGAGTTTTTGAACACTCACGAATGTGATTTTCTGAAAAATAAAAAAACGTAAAGTTTGCTTGGTCCCGAAGCAATCCTACAAAACACTTCATTTTGGTATTTTCGAAGTCAAATGGCACTATAAACGTGTTATAGAAAACAACAACCCTAGAACGAATGTGAGTTGGTAATGGTTAATTCTTTTGCAACTCGTGAGACTTTTCAAAAAGAGAGAATGAGTGAATCGATGAAAGTGCACTTCCACATTACAGTGGGATAAACTATAGAGTTTTTGAACACTAACGAATGTGATTTTCTGAAAAAAAAAAAACGTAAAGTTTTCTTGGTCACGAAGCAATCCTACAAAACACTTCATTTTGGTATTTTCGAAGTCAAATGGCACTATAAACGTGTTATAGAAAACAACAACCCTAGAACGAATGTGAATTGGTAATGGTTAACACTTTTGAAACTATTGAGACTTTTTAAAAAGAGAGAATGAGTGAATCGATGAAAGTGCACTTCCACACTACAGTGGGATAAACTATTGAGTTTTTGAACACTAACGAATGTGATTTTCTGAAAAATAAAAAAAAAACGTAAAGTTTGCTTGGTCACGAGGCAATCCTACAAAACACTTCATTTTGGTATTTTCGAAATCAAATGGCATTATAAACGTGTTATAGAAAACAACAACCCTAGAACGAATGTGAGTTGGTAATGGTTAACTCTTTTGCAACTCGTGAGACTTTTCAAAAAGAGAGAATGAGTGAATCGATGAAAGGGCACTTTCACATTACAGTGGGATAAACTATAGAGTTTTTGAACACTAACGAATGTGATTTTCTGAAAAAAAAAAAACGTAAAGTTTTCTTGGTCACGAAGCAATCCTACAAAACACTTCATTTTGGTATTTTCGAAGTCAAATGGCACTATAAACGTGTTATAGAAAACAACAACCCTAGAACGAATGTGAATTGGTAATTCTTAATTCTTTTGCAACTCGTGAGACTTTTCAAAAAGAGAGAATGAGTGAATCGATGAAAGTGCACTTCCACATTACAGTGGGATAAACTATTGAGTTTTTGAACACTAACGAATGTGATTTTCTGAAAAATAAAAAAAACGTAAAGTTTGCTTGGTCACGAAGCAATCCTACAAAACACTTCATTTTGGTATTTTCGAAGTCAAATGGAACTATAAACGTGTTATAGAAAACAACAACCCTAGAACGAATGTGAGTTGGTAATGGTTAACTCTTTTGCAACTCGTGAGACTTTTCAAAAAGAGAGAATGAGTGAATCGATGAAAGTGCACTTTCACATTACAGTGGGATAAACTATTGAGTTTTTGAACACTAACGAATTTGATTTTCTGAAAAATAAAAAAACGTAAAGTTTGCTTGGTCACGAAGTAATCCTACAAAGCACTTCATTTTTGTATTTTCGAAGTCAAATGGAACTATAAACGTGTTATAGAAAACAACAACCCTAGAACGAATGTGAGTTTGTAATGGTTAACTCTTTTGCAACTCGTGAGACTTTTCAAAAAGAGAGAATGAGTGAATCGATGAAAGTGCACTTCCACATTAAAGTGGGATAAACTATTGAGTTTTTGAACACTAACGAATGTGATTTTCTGAAAAATAAAAAAACGTAAAGTTTGCTTGGTCCCGAAGCAATCCTACAAAACACTTCATTTTGGTATTTTCAAAGTCAAATGGCACTATAAACGTGTTATAGAAAACAACAACCCTAGAACGAATGTGAGTTGGTAATGGTTAATTCTTTTGCAACTCGTGAGACTTTTCAAAAAGAGAGAATGAGTGAATCGATGAAAGTGCACTTCCACATTACAGTGGGATAAACTATTGAGTTTTTGAACACTCACGAATGTGATTTTCTGAAAAATAAAAAAACGTAAAGTTTGCTTGGTCCCGAAGCAATCCTACAAAACACTTCATTTTGGTATTTTCGAAGTCAAATGGCACTATAAACGTGTTATAGAAAACAACAACCTTAGAACGAATGTGAGTTGGTAATGGTTAATTCTTTTGCAACTCGTGAGACTTTTCAAAAAGAGAGAATGAGTGAATCGATGAAAGTGCACTTCCACGTTACAGTGGGATAAACTATAGAGTTTTTTAACACTAACGAATGTGAATTTCTGAAAAAAAGAAAAAAAAATTAAAGTTTTCTTGGTCACGAAGCAATCCTACAAAACACTTCATTTTGGTATTTTCGAAGTCAAATGGCACTATAAACGTGTTATAGAAAACAACAACCCTAGAACGAATGAGAGTTGGTAATGGTTAATTCTTTTGCAACTCGTGAGACTTTTCAAAAAGAGAGAATGAGTGAATCGATGAAAGCGCACTTCCACATTACAGTGGGATAAACTATAGAGTTTTTGAACACTAACGAATGTGATTTTCTGGAAAAAAAAAACGTAAAGTTTTCTTGGTTACGAAGCAATCCTACAAAACACTTCATTTTGGTTTTTTCGAAGTCAAATGGCACTATAAACGTGTTATAGAAAACAACAACCCTAGAACGAATGTGAATTGGTAATGGTTAACACTTTTGAAACTATTGAGACTTTTCAAAAAGAGAGAATGAGTGAATCGATGAAAGTGCACTTCCACATTACAGTGGGATAAACTATTGAGTTTTTGAACACTAACGAATGTGATTTTCTGAAAAATAAAAAAAACGTAAAGTTTGCTAGGTCCCGAAGCAATCCTACAAAACACTTCATTTTGGTATTTTCGAAGTCAAATGGCACTATAAACGTGTTATAGAAAACAACAACCCTAGAACGAATGTGAGTTGGTAATGGTTAATTCTTTTGCAACTCGTGAGACTTTTCAAAAAGAGAGAATGAGTGAATCGATGAAAGTGCACTTCCACATTACAGTGGGATAAACTATAGAGTTTTTGAACACTAACGAATGTGATTTTCTGAAAAAAAAAAAACGTAAAGTTTTCTTGGTCACGAAGCAATCCTACAAAACACTTCATTTTGGTATTTTCGAAGTCAAATGGCACTATAAACGTGTTATAGAAAACAACAACCCTAGAACGAATGTGAATTGGTAATGGTTAACACTTTTGAAACTATTGAGACTTTTCAAAAAGAGAGAATGAGTGAATCGATGAAAGTGCACTTCCACATTACAGTGGGATAAACTATTGAGTTTTTGAACACTAACGAATGTGATTTTCTGAAAAATAAAAAAAAAACGTAAAGTTTGCTTGGTCACGAAGCAATCCTACAAAACACTTCATTTTGGTATTTTCGAAATCAAATGGCATTATAAACGTGTTATAGAAAACAACAACCCTAAAACGAATGTGAGTTGGTAATGGTTAACTCTTTTACAACTCGTGAGACTTTTCAAAAAGAGAGAATGATGAATCGATGAAAGTGCACTTCCACATTACAGTGGGATAAACTATTGAGTTTTTTTAACACTAACGAATGTGATTTTCTGAAAAATAAAAAAAACGTAAAGTTTGCTTGGTCCCGAAGCAATCCTACAAAATATTTCATTTTGGTATTTTCGAAGTCAAATGGCACTATAAACGTGTTATAGAAAAGAACAACCCTAGAACGAATGTGAGTTGGTAATGGTTAATTCTTTTGCAACTCGTGAGACTTTTCAAAAAGAGAGAATGAGTGAATCGATGAAAGTGCACTTCCACATTACAGTGGGATAAACTATAGAGTTTTTTAACACTAACGAATGTGAATTTCTGAAAAAAAGAAAAAAAAAGTAAAGTTTTCTTGGTCACGAAGCAATCCTACAAAACACTTCATTTTGGTATTTTCGAAGTCAAATGGCACTATAAACGTGTTATAGAAAACAACAACCCTAGAACGAATGAGAGTTGGTAATGGTTAATTCTTTTGCAACTCGTGAGACTTTTCAAAAAGAGAGAATGAGTGAATCGATGAAAGTGCACTTCCACATTACAGTGGGATAAACTATTGAGTTTTTGAACACTAACGAATGTGATTTTCTGAAAAATAAAAAAACGTAAAGTTTGCTTGGTCCCGAAGCAATCCTACAAAACACTTCATGTTGGTATTTTCGAAGTCAAATGGCACTATAAACGTGTAATAGAAAACAACAACCCTAGAACGAATGTGAGTTGGTAATGGTTAATTCTTTTGCAACTCGTGAGACTTTTCAAAAAGAGAGAATGAGTGAATCGATGAAAGTGCACTTCCACATTACAGTGGGATAAACTATAGAGTTTTTGAACACTAACGAATGTGATTTTCTGAAAAAAAAAAACGTAAAGTTTTCTTGGTCACGAAGCAATCCTACAAAACACTTCATTTTGGTATTTTCGAAGTCAAATGGCACTATAAACGTGTTATAGAAAACAACAACCCTAGAACGAATGTGAATTGGTAATGGTTAACACTTTTGAAACTATTGAGACTTTTTAAAAAGAGAGAATGAGTGAATCGATGAAAGTGCACTTCCACACTACAGTGGGATAAACTATAGAGTTTTTGAACACTAACGAATGTGATTTTCTGAAAAAAAAAAACGTAAAGTTTTCTTGGTCACGAAGCAATCCTACAAAACACTTCATTTTGGTGTTTTCGAAGTCAAATGGCACTATAAACGTGTTATAGAAAACAACAACCCTAGAACGAATGTGAGTTGGTAATGGTTAACTCTTTTGCAACTCGTGAGACTTTTCAAAAAGAGAGAATGAGTGAATCGATGAAAGTGCACTTTCACATTACAGTGGGATAAACTATAGAGTTTTTGAACACTAACAAATGTGATTTTCTGGAAAAAAAAAAACGTAAAGTTTTCTTGGTCACGAAGCAATCCTACAAAACACTTCATTTTGGTATTTTCGAAGTCAAATGGCACTATAAACGTGTTATAGAAAACAACAACCCTAGAACGAATGTGAATTGGTAATTCTTAATTCTTTTGCAACTCGTGAGACTTTTCAAAAAGAGAGAATGAGTGAATCGATGAAAGTGCACTTCCACATTACAGTGGGATAAACTATTGAGTTTTTGAACACTAACGAATGTGATTTTCTGAAAAATAAAAAAAACATAAAGTTTGCTTGGTCCCGAAGCAATCCTACAAAACATTTCATTTTGGTATTTTCGAAGTCAAATGGCACTATAAACGTGTTATAGAAAACAACAACCCTAGAACGAATGTGAGTTGGTAATGGTTAATTCTTTTGCAACTCGTGAGACTTTTCAAAAAGTGAGAATGAGTGAATCGATGAAAGTGCACTTCCACATTACAGTGGGATAAACTATAGAGTTTTTGAACACTAACGAATGTGATTTTCTGAAAAAAAAAAGAAAACGTAAAGTTTTCATGGTCACGAAGCAATCCTACAAAACACTTCATTTTGGTATTTTCGAGGTAAAATGACACTATAAACGTGTTATAGAAAATAACAACCCTAGAACGAATATGAATTGGTAATGGTTAATTCTTTTGCAACTCGTGAGACTTTTCAAAAAGAGAGAATGAGTGAATCGATGAAAGTGCACTTCCACACTACAGTGGGATAAACTATTGAGTTTTTGAACACTAACGAATGTGATTTTCTGAAAAATAAAAAAAAACGTAAAGTTTGCTTGGTCCCGAAGCAATCCTACAAAACACTTCATTTTGGTATTTTCGAAGTCAAATGGCACTATAAACGTGTTATAGAAAACAACAACTCTAGAACGAATGTGAGTTGGTAATGGTTAATTCTTTTGCAACTCGTGAGACTTTTCAAAAAGAGAGAATGAGTGAATCGATGAAAGTGCACTTCAACATTACAGTGGGATAAACTATAGATTTTTGAACACTAACGAATGTGATTTTCCATAAAATAAAGAAAACATAAAGTTTGCTTGGTCACCAAGAAATCCTACAAAAGAATTCATTTTGCTATTTTCGAGGTTAAATGGCACTACAAACGAATTATAGAAAATGACAACCCTAGAACGAATGTGAATTGGTAATGGTTAACACTTTTGAAACTATTGAGACTTTTCAAAAAGAGAGAATGAGTGAATCGATGAAAGTGCACTTCCACATTACAGTGGGATAAACTATTGAGTTTTTGAACACTAACGAATGTGATTTTCTGAAAAATAAAAAAAAACGTAAAGTTTTCTTGGTCACGAAGCAATCCTACGAAACACTTCATTTTGGTATTTTCGAAATCAAATGGCATTATAAACGTGTTATAGAAAACAACAACCCTAGAACGAATGTGAGTCGGTAATGGTTAACTCTTTTGCAACTCGTGAGACTTTTCAAAAAGAGAGAATGATGAATCGATGAAAGTGCACTTCCACATTACAGTGGGATAAACTATTGAGTTTTTGAACACTAACGAATGTGATTTTCTGAAAAATAAAAAAAAACGTAAAGTTTTCTTGGTCACGAAGCAATCCTACGAAACACTTCATTTTGGTATTTTCGAAATCAAATGGCATTATAAACGTGTTATAGAAAACAACAACCCTAGAACGAATGTGAGTCGGTAATGGTTAACTCTTTTGCAACTCGTGAGACTTTTCAAAAAGAGAGAATGATGAATCGATGAAAGTGCACTTCCACATTACAGTGGGATAAACTATTGAGTTTTTGAACACTAACGAATGTGATTTTCTGAAAAAAAAAAAAACGTAAAGTTTTCTTGGTCACGAAGCAATCCTACAAAACACTTCATTTTGGTATTTTCGAAGTCAAATGGCACTATAAACGTGTTATAGAAAACAACAACCCTAGAACGAATGTGAATTGGTAATGGTTAACACTTTTGAAACTATTGAGACTTTTTAAAAAGAGAGAATGAGTGAATCGATGAAAGTGCACTTCCACACTACAGTGGGATAAACTATAGAGTTTTTGAACACTAACGAATGTGATTTTCTGAAAAAAAAAAACGTAAAGTTTTCTTGGTCACGAAGCAATCCTACAAAACACTTCATTTTGGTATTTTCGAAGTCAAATGGCACTATAAACGTGTTATAGAAAACAACAACCCTAGAACGAATGTGAATTGGTAATGGTTAACACTTTTGAAACTATTGAGACTTTTTAAAAAGAGAGAATGAGTGAATCGATGAAAGTGCACTTCCACACTACAGTGGGATAAACTATAGAGTTTTTGAACACTAACGAATGTGATTTTCTGAAAAAAAAAAACGTAAAGTTTTCTTGGTCACGAAGCAATCCTACAAAACACTTCATTTTGGTGTTTTCGAAGTCAAATGGCACTATAAACGTGTTATAGAAAACAACAACCCTAGAACGAATGTGAGTTGGTAATGGTTAACTCTTTTGCAACTCGTGAGACTTTTCAAAAAGAGAGAATGAGTGAATCGATGAAAGTGCATTTTCACATTACAGTGGGATAAACTATAGAGTTTTTGAACACTAACGAATGTGATTTTCTGGAAAAAAAAAAAACGTAAAGTTTTCTTGGTCACGAAGCAATCCTACAAAACACTTCATTTTGGTATTTTCGAAGTCAAATGGCACTATAAACGTGTTATAGAAAACAACAACCCTAGAACGAATGTGAATTGGTAATTCTTAATTCTTTTGCAACTCGTGAGACTTTTCAAAAAGAGAGAATGAGTGAATCGATGAAAGTGCACTTCCACATTACAGTGGGATAAACTATTGAGTTTTTGAACACTAACGAATGTGATTTTCTGAAAAATAAAAAAAACATAAAGTTTGCTTGGTCCCGAAGCAATCCTACAAAACATTTCATTTTGGTATTTTCGAAGTCAAATAGCACTATAAACGTGTTATAGAAAACAACAACCCTAGAACGAATGTGAGTTGGTAATGGTTAATTCTTTTGCAACTCGTGAGACTTTTCAAAAAGTGAGAATGAGTGAATCGATGAAAGTGCACTTCCACATTACAGTGGGATAAACTATAGAGTTTTTGAACACTAACGAATGTGATTTTCTGAAAAAAAAAAGAAAACGTAAAGTTTTCATGGTCACGAAGCAATCCTACAAAACACTTCATTTTGGTATTTTCGAGGTAAAATGACACTATAAACGTGTTATAGAAAACAACAACCCTAGAACGAATGTGAATTGGTAATGGTTAATTCTTTTGCAACTCGTGAGACTTTTCAAAAAGAGAGAATGAGTGAATCGATGAAAGTGCACTTCCACACTACAGTGGGATAAACTATTGAGTTTTTGAACACTAACGAATGTGATTTTCTGAAAAATAAAAAAAAACGTAAAGTTTGCTTGGTCCCGAAGCAATCCTACAAAACACTTCATTTTGGTATTTTCGAAGTCAAATGGCACTATAAACGTGTTATAGAAAACAACAACTCTAGAACGAATGTGAGTTGGTAATGGTTAATTCTTTTGCAACTCGTGAGACTTTTCAAAAAGAGAGAATGAGTGAATCGATGAAAGTGCACTTCAACATTACAGTGGGATAAACTATAGATTTTTGAACACTAACGAATGTGATTTTCCATAAAATAAAGAAAACATAAAGTTTGCTTGGTCACCAAGAAATCCTACAAAAGAATTCATTTTGCTATTTTCGAGGTTAAATGGCACTACAAACGAATTATAGAAAATGACAACCCTAGAACGAATGTGAATTGGTAATGGTTAACACTTTTGAAACTATTGAGACTTTTCAAAAAGAGAGAATGAGTGAATCGATGAAAGTGCACTTCCACATTACAGTGGGATAAACTATTGAGTTTTTGAACACTAACGAATGTGATTTTCTGAAAAATAAAAAAAAACGTAAAGTTTTCTTGGTCACGAAGCAATCCTACGAAACACTTCATTTTGGTATTTTCGAAATCAAATGGCATTATAAACGTGTTATAGAAAACAACAACCCTAGAACGAATGTGAGTCGGTAATGGTTAACTCTTTTGCAACTCGTGAGACTTTTCAAAAAGAGAGAATGATGAATCGATGAAAGTGCACTTCCACATTACAGTGGGATAAACTATTGAGTTTTTGAACACTAACGAATGTGATTTTCTGAAAAATAAAAAAAACGTAAAGTTTGCTTGATCCCGAAGCAATCCTACAAAACATTTCATTTTGGTATTTTCGAAGTCAAATGGCACTATAAACGTGTTATAGAAAACAACAACCCTAGAACGAATGTGAGTTGGTAATGGTTAATTCTTTTGCAACTCGTGAGACTTTTCAAAAAGTGAGAATGAGTGAATCGATGAAAGTGCACTTCCACATTACAGTGGGATAAACTATAGAGTTTTTGAACACTAACGAATGTGATTTTCTGAAAAAAAAAAAAACGTAAAGTTTTCATGGTCACGAAGCAATCCTACAAAACACTTCATTTTGGTATTTTCGAGGTAAAATGACACTATAAACGTGTTATAGAAAACAACAACCCTAGAACGAATGTGAATTGGTAATGGTTAATTCTTTTGCAACTCGTGAGACTTTTCAAAAAGAGAGAATGAGTGAATCGATGAAAGTGCACTTCCACATTACAGTGGGATAAACTATAGAGTTTTTGAACACTAACGAATGTGATTTTCTGAAAAAAAAAAAAAACGTAAAGTTTTCTTGGTCACGAAGCAATCCTACAAAACACTTCATTTTGGTATTTTCGAAGTCAAATGGCACTATAAACGTGTTATAGAAAACAACAACCCTAGAACGAATGTGAGTTGGTAATGGTTAACTCTTTTGCAACTCATGAGACTTTTCAAAAAGAGAGACTGAGTGAATCGATGAAAGTGCACTTCCACATTACAGTGGGATATGTTGGGAATAAAATGATTTTGATCTAAGATACCAAAACCCCTGATTGATGATGTACAAGTTAGTTGAGATATGCTCAAGTCATTGTTCAGGCAAGTTGTCCCAGAACACTTAATGTGTAGTATGCTTAAGTTAAAATCTCAGAAATGTTATGAGATATTAGTAATCAGGATAGTTGTCCAAAGCTGAAATGTTAGGCAGCTTGATAGGTCTATAAGACAAAGCTGCTGATCTATTCAAGACAAACTGATGGACAACCTGGCTGAAGAGTTCAAGTATACTGAAGTTGTGCTCATAAATGCAAAAGATCTAGGCAGTTTGAAGTACAAATGATCAAGAGAATTAAATGTCAAAAGCTTACAGAAGATACATTCAAAGAAGCATTTATTGCCAATCATGCCTGAACCAAGCATTAAAGACTTAGAGCATTAAAGAGTGAAGCATTGAATGAGTGTTGGAACATTCTAAACTGCAGCAGGAATGTTCAGGGAGCTTGTCCCATCTGACCGTTGGTTGTGTGTAAAGTTTGCCACAAATCAACCTAGGACATTGTGCAAAATTGGAAACTGACACAAGTCTTCCCAGCCGCCTTTGTCAGAAGTCAACACATTCATTCAAGCAACCATTGAAGACCTCTTTTACACAGTGGATAAAATGATGTCAAGCTTCATAGCCGTTTTAATGGTGCTGCAAATAGACATATTTGAATTGCTAATCCCTCCAACGGTTAGTTGTTCAAATTGCCTATAAATACAGAAGTGATCAAAGGATTTCAGGATCCAACTACAAGCTATCAAACTATCATCAAGCTTTCAAAAGGAAACCAAGCTGTTCACTAGAATTCCAAGTTTCCTGAATCACTTCAAGTCAGCTAAGCCAATCTTTATAAACATCCTAGTTTAGCATTGAGATATCCTAAGCCTTTACACTGTTCTTACTGTAAAGGATATCTCTATTAGTTGGAACCAAACCTCAAACCTTATCTCATTTAGTGAAGAGAGTGTTTGTTGTAGAAGTGAGAAGTTAAGGACTGTTAGTAACACAGTCTTAACTCAGAGAGATTGAGCACTAGGACTCAAGTTATCCTAGGGATCAAAACACTAAGAGAGTGTTGTTGATCAGTGCACCTTGGCACTATAAAACAAGCTAATTCCATTGAGAAGGAATTATCCTGTTCAATCAGGGAAAGTGGATGTAGGAGCTTGAGTCTCTGAACCACTATAAATTTGTGTCTCATTTACTTACTGCATTCTTAACTTCACTCCATTCAATCATATTTCAAAGATTCATAACTTAGTAAGTAAGAAAATCTGTTTTGGACAAAGTCCCTGATAACTTGTATTTTTCAGAAATCAACTTGGAGTATTTCTTTGAGTAAAGGCCAACCACATTCCGCACTTAGCAACTCTTTTAGATATTTAGCCAACTGATCACTTAATAGTAATCAGTAGGACAAGTATCTATCAAAGTTCACACTCAGGCCAGTTGTGAGACAACTTGCCTGATAGGACCAGCTTATCAAAAAGAAAAGAATTTGCATACACAAGTGCATTCCCCCCCCCCATACACTTGTGTTATACTCCACCAAGGACCAACAAGTGGTATCAGAGCAGGGGTTCAAAGACCACTGCTTCTGAAAATCCAACTGATTTCCAAAATCACATTTTTCTGTGGTCACTGAACTGATCCATAATTTCTGAAAAAATTATCTGTGTTCATCTTATACTACATTTGTTGAAATGGCTAACAATGCAGTTCCAGGAGATGCTGTCAACACCATCAACAATATGGGTCCAAACCAAGTCAATCATATTTCTCATCACAAACTGCCAATGTTCTCAATTGAGAACTATGATTTCTGGAAGATCAGGATGAGAGCACATCTTGCTTGCCAACATGATGAGATGCTTAAAGTCATCACTAGAGGGCCATTTACATTCACTAAAGCAAATCCCAAGCTCACTGATGCTCAAAAAGCTGATCCAAGGGAGTGGCTGCCAAAAGATGAAGATGACCTTACAGCTGAAGAAAGAAAAAGACACAACCTGAACTACATTGCAATGAACACATTGTACCAGACAATTCCAGATGCAGTGATGGGGAGAGTGTACCACTGCACATCAGCTAAAGAGATTTGGGATACCTTAGCACTTATGTGTGAAGGTACCCAAAAGATCAAGGAAAACAAGCTTCAAGTGGCTATCCAAAAATATGAACAATTCTCCATGGAAGCCAATGAAACTATTGATCATCTTGATGGCAGGTTCACTGACATCATGAATGAAATAAACTCTCTTGACAAATTCTATGCCAAAAGAGAAGTTGCTTTGAAGATCTTGAGAAGTCTCACATCCAAGTGGGACATATATTCTGTCATGATGCAAAATACCAGCAATCTTGACAACATGCCAATGCAGCAAGTATTCTCTGAACTCAAAGCATATGAGTTTGATCTCAATAGAAAGAAGGTGCATGAAGAGCCAACCTCTTCAAACAAAGGTGTTGCTTTCAAAGTTGCTGAAACAGAAAAGAAGATTACTCAAAGATCCTCTCAGTCTGTTTCAAAGTCTGAAATAAAGGAGGAGCTAGCACTCATGGCTAGAAGATTTGAGAAGCTCAACTCCAGATTTGGTAGATACAAGAAGTTCTACCAAGATAACAGAACCAGAAGGAGATTCAGCTCTCCTGAACATAAATCAGAGGACAAAGTCTCTGATGAAAAGAAAGAAGACAGATATGCTGATAGGAAGAAATACAGCAAAGGTGAGCGTTCATCATCAAGAAGGAAGGAGTCCTCAAAGAATGATGATGAAGATGTGTGTTACAACTGCCAGAAGAAGGGTCATTTTCAGTATGACTGTCCTGACCTTAGTGCAAAAGAAAGAAAGGAAAGGCAAAACAAAAGAGATAAAAGGCTGAACAACAGGAAGGCTATGGTAGCTGGAGATTCAGCAAGTGAGGAGAGTGTCTACTCTTCTGATGATGGGCTGTTCTCCAATAGTGACAGTGATGAGGACTGTCAAATGGCACTTGAAGATGAAGAGGTATGTTCAACTTCCAACTTGTCAATTAACACACATGAATCTAGTGAAATCCATCTTGACTTTGAAAAGTTGTTGGAGGATTTCACCAGAATGCAAGAAGTATGCAATATGGCTCTGAGAGAAAATGAACAGTTGAGGTCTAAAGTCAAAATGTCCAACTCTCCTGAATCTGAAGTTGACATTAAATCAACTGAGTTGTATCAACAGATTGTGAGAGAACATGAAGAAATGTCTCTCAAAGTCTCTGAACAACAAAAGCTGATTGATGAACAAAATCAGGCTCTAAAGAAAAAGGATTTTGACTCTAGAACTCTACAAGCTAAATTTGACAATCTCTCAAGAGAATTTGATACTCTAAAATTAAGTGAGGGGAGCTTGAAAATGAAAATGTCTGCCTTGAACAAATCTGCTAAGGCAATAGAGGAAATTCAAGGGTTTCAAAGACCATTTGCTCAAAGGGATGGATTAGGCTATAATCCATTTGAACCCTCACCTGGTCTTAGTTTTGCTTCATCAAGCAATTCTAAGATGACTTTTGTAAGATCAGTGACGCAACAAAATGAAAATGAAGTAAATCAACCACTGATCAAGGATAAGGGAAAATGAATTTTTATACCAACTCAGGTAAACAATGTACCTAAACCCACACCTTTGGAAAAGGTTAAAGGCATTGCTTACAGGAGGAATGAGGTTCAGAAAGGTAGAACCAATGGAAGGCCAACCTATCCGAATCATCATCAGAGGAGTTGTCCAAAACCTGGTCAGAAGAGGCCAACTCAAATGAGGCAACCTCAACTGAATGGATTAAGGGCAATACCCTCTGATAGGTACAAAACATTCAGGAAGCCTGGACCTTACTTGCCAAATGGAAAAGGCCATCCAAAAGCCTATCCTCAAAAGTCTTACCCAGCTGCACCTAAGCTTAGTAACTTCAGGAGAAATGTCCCAAAGAAATTTACCAACTCTCCTGAACTCTACAAAGCTAACACTTATACACAAAAATCACCCAAGGCATTTAAGGGTCAAACTGTGTATGTAGATGTAAATGGAAACCAAGTCAGTCACTTTGAATCAATCAGAGTTATCAGGCAGATTTGGGTTCCAAAAGGTACAGCTAACCCTCTAGGACCCAACACTCAAAGGGTACCTAAATTTTGACTTTGCAGGACTGCAAGGACCCTAAAAGGAAGAGAAGCATCAACAAGAAAACAGCATGGTACCTGGACAGTGGATGTTCAAGGCACATGACTGGAAACAAGGAGCTTCTCTCAGACTTCATAGAGAAAGATGGTCCTTCAGTAACCTTTGGAGACAGCTCTCAAGGCATCACAAGAGGCTATGGTACATTAAACATTGGTAGTGTTAAAATTACTGATGTCTCATATGTTCTAGGCCTAAAATATAACTTGTTGTCTATAAGTCAAATTTGTGACAAAGGATATTGTGTTGAATTTGCACCAAATGAATGTACTATCAAAAACAAATCAACACAACAGGTGCTACTAACAGGGGTGAGAAAGGGAAATGTTTATTTTGCAGATTGGAGCAAAACCCCTGAAGCAGTCTGTCTTGTTGCCAAAAGCACAAATGAGCAAAGCTGGCTATGGCACAAGAGACTGAATCACCTGAACTTCAAAACCATCAACAAGATTGCAAGAAACTCTCTAGTTAAAGGGCTGCCAAATCAAGTGTTCACCAAAGAACATATATGCCAGCCATGTCAGGAAGGAAAGCAGATCAAAGCCTCATTCAAAGGAAAACCTGTCATCTCAACTGAGAGAGTCCTTCAACTATTGCATATGGATTTATTTGGGCCAATAATCCCAGTAAGTTTAAATGGAAGAAAATATGCTTTAGTTGTTGTTGATGATTTTTCCAGGTACACTTGGGTAGTATTCTTGCTGAACAAAAAGGAGACCCAAGTCAAACTACCTGAATTGATGATGAGATTGAGCAATGAAAAGGGCCTAAGTATTGTCAAGATCAGATCTGACAAAGGCACTGAGTTCATAAACTCATACATCAATGAGTACTGTAGCAAGAATGGCATCACACATGAAACTTCAGCAGCAAGAACACCTCAACAAAATGGGGTTGCTGAAAGAAGGAACAGGACCTTGAAGGAGGCAGCTAGAACCTTGATTGCTGAATCCAAACTACCTAAAAGGTTCTGGGCTGAAGCCATTAGCACTGCATGTCACACTCAAAACAGGTCCTTAATCACCAAAGGACAAGGTAAGACTCCATATCAAATATGGAAAGGTAGATTGCCCACTGTTGCTTATTTTCACATATTTGGTTGTAAGTGTTTCATCCATAATAATGGGAAAGAACAATTGAAAGCCTTTGATAGCAAAGCTGATGAAGGAATATTTGTTGGATATTCACAAATCAGCAAGGCTTACAGAGTCTACAATTGCAAAACTCTTATTGTGGAAGAAACACCTCATGTTGTGTTTGATGAATCTATTAATGAGTTCAGGGATAGAAACCTGAATATTGATGAGATGACACAAAGAACAACCAGATTAAGGCTTCAAAGCAAGGAAACAGTGTTTGTGGATGTTGCCCAGCCTGAACTTCATGAAAATCAAAAACTGGACAACCTACCTGATAGCAATCAACCAGTAGACAACCATCCTGAAGGAGAAATTGAACTGACTGATCCCATCCCAGTTCAAAACCAGGTAACAACTACCAATGAAGAAGCAGGCAATGCTGAGGTAGTTAATGGATCCACTATTCAAAGGGGAACCAATGAAAATGTCAACTTATCTGACAATGAGGACAACACCCCTGAATATGATCCTGAACTTGATCCTTCAATTAACTTTCCTGAATTTAATGAATCTAGTGATCCAACTTCAGATGAGGACAATCCTCCTGAAAGGATCAGGACTAGAAGGACTTGGTTGCATGACCACCCATCTAGCCTGATACTTGGTAATCCAAGTGAAGGGATCAAAACTAGAAGATTTCATGGAGAAAGTGCTCTGTTTTGTTGTTTTCTTTCAGAACAGGAACCTAAAGACATTGAGGAAGCACTACAAGACACCAACTGGATCATAGCCATGCAAGAAGAGCTGAATCAGTTTACCAGAAATGAAGTTTGGGAGCTGGTAGACAGGCCAACTCATCAAGATGTCATTGGAACTAAATGGGTGTTCAAAAACAAGAAAAATGAAAATGACATCATTGTAAGAAACAAAGCAAGACTGGTGGCCAAAGGATATTGTCAATCTGAAGGGATTGATTATGATGAGACCTTTGCTCCAGTGGCCAGACTTGAGGCAATCAGACTCTTCCTAGCATATGCAGCTCACATGAGATTCAAGGTGTATCAAATGGATGTGAAGAGTGCATTTCTCAATGGGGTGCTCAAAGAAGAAGTATATGTGGAACAGCCCCCAGGCTTTGAAGAAGGAGACAATGTGTACAGATTAAAGAAAGCCCTCTATGGCTTAAAGCAAGCTCCAAGAGCTTGGTATGACACCTTATCACAGTTTCTTCTAGATCATGGTTTTGTCAAAGGCACTGTTGACAGAACCTTGTTCAGAATCTGTGAAGGAGATGATATTTTGTTAGTCCAAATCTATGTGGATGACATTATATTTGGATCTCCAAATGAAAAGTTATGTGAGAAGTTCTCTAAACTCATGCAAAGCAAATTTGAGATGTCCATGATGGGATTGATGAATTTCTTCTTAGGACTTCAAGTCACTCAATCAAAGAAGGGAATATTCATCAATCAGGCCAAGTATACAAGGGACATGATCAAGAAATTTGGATGTGCTACAAGCAAACCAGTCAGAATTCGTATGAATACTAACTGGAAGATGGATCCTGATGAAGGTGGAGAGTCAACAAATTCCACTAACTACAGAGGAATCATAGGATCACTGCTATATCTCACTGCAAGCAGGCCTGATATCACATTTGCAGTTGGAGTGTGTGCAAGATTTCAAGCCAATCCAAAGAAGAGCCATCTTGATGCTGCCAAGAGGATTCTAAGATATCTCAAGGGATCTGAAAATCTTGGATTATGGTATCCAGCTGATGATAACATTGAGCTTACTGGATATTCAGATGCAGACTATGGAGGATGTAGAATTGACAGAAAATCCACCTCAGGAACTGGTCAATTCTTGGGCAGCAAGCTTATCTCATGGTTCTCCAAGAAGCAAAATACAGTTGCAACTTCAACAACTGAAGCTGAGTATGTAGCTGCTGGAAGTTGCTGTGCTCAGATTCTATGGCTCAGGCAACAATTAAGAGATTACAAAGTAATCACAAATGAAGTGCCCATATTCTGTGACAACAATAGTGCAATTGCCATCTCACAGAATCCAGTGCTCCACACCAGATGCAAACATGTGGACATCAAGCATCATTTCATAAGGGATCATGTGGAGAAGAAAGATATCAAGCTTGTCAAAATTCACACTGATAAGCAAAAAGCTGATATTCTGACCAAGCCACTAGCTGAAGCAAGGTTCTTGGAATTGTCAGCTGAATTAGGGTTGCTTGATCCAGGCAAAATGGAAAAATGAGGAAAGTAAAGCTCATATGAAGGGGGAAGTTCATCATAGTTGAACTTCAGCAAAGTTGACCAACCTCACTGAAGCTGTCAGCCACAGAGGGAAACTCAGCAAGGTTGTCCCTATAGTTCTCAGCAATGTTGGTCAGGGAATTTGTCCAAGTGGGACCCAGTCAGCAACCTTGGGATCCACTCAGGCAAGGTGATCAGACAATTTGACCCACACAGAAACCAAAGCACATCTCAGGATGTTTGTCCTAGTTAATTGGATAATTATTGCTATTATTAGCATTGATTAGACATTTAAGAGGTTTCTTGGTCTAAGAGTACGCCATTTTAGGATGGAGTGTGCTATAAAGATTTTTAACCCCCAAAAGGCAAATCAGCATTTAATGCAGAAATCTTAATAAGATTGCATGAATTCTTGAGCCTTCATCCAAACCATTAAATTACATTCAAAACTCCATCGAACCATTGAGAGTCCACTACCCCACCATATTCAAACAGTTTTTCCAATTACCCACTGTTACATTCCATTAACCAACGGTTAATAAATCTCTTCCATATATAAACTCCTAAATTTTCACTACCATCCTTACGCACTCATATTTCCAAAATTCCTTGAAGTCTCAAAACCTCTATACCTGCAACTTTTCTTCAAAACTCTCTTACTCTCAAAATCTATCCATGGCTCCAAAACTCAAGAGAGAAGAACTCGTAGATTTCAATGATTCCTCTCTGGACATTGATTTCTCTTATCTTAGCAACCCAAATTCCCTTTGGTTTGAAAAGCTGGTAGCCTTTGATAGCCCAGATTCAGATGTTCAACAAGTCCTCCAATGGCTAAGGGAGGCAGGGCTAGAAAAATTTCTAGGCACCAAGCCTGATTCCTGCCTGAATCCATTTATGGCAGAATTCTTTGCCTATCTCAGGTGGAAGGGCAAGAAGGGGGATGTGTGCACAAAGCTCACATATGCAGAAGAAGATGAAGAAGAAGAAAGCCAACACACAGTCATCTTCACTGCAGAGGATTTAGAAGCCAGCTTTGGGCTACCTTCTGAAGGGATAAATCCAGAAGTATACAAGGAAGAGGAAGATCAGGAATTCTATTTCTCCTGGATGATTGAACCAAAGAAACTTGTGAGTGCTCAAAACAAAAACACTTTAAAGCCAGTGTTTAGGCATTTGTTTGATTGTGTTGTAAAGAGCCTGTTGAGCCACTCAGGGAGTGTTGAACAAATCAGTATGCCTAAATTGAGAGTGATGGCTGCTGTGATTGACTCTGCTGAGAAAAGAGTCAAGTTCAACTGGAAGAAATTCATTCTTGACAAAATGATGAATGAAAAATTCAAGTTTAAAGAGGTGAAACACCACAAGGTGGTGGTTGAAGGAAAACTCCAGTTCTGCACAAGAGCAAGCCTACTCTTGGAAAGATTTGCACATTACACCCACCTCCAAGCTAAGCCAAAGCCTTTTCCAGCTCAAAAGGTGATGTTTAGGAAGCTGTCTTCTAAGACAGAGAAAAGGAAGCAGGATGCAGCCTCTAAGAAAGCCATCACAGTTGTTCCAGCAACCAGAGCCTCTCCAAGAAAGAGGAAAGCCCAGCCACCAAAAGTTCAACCAAAGATGAAGAAGATGAAGAATATTTTGCATGAATCTTCACCAGAAAGTCAGTCAAGAAGTGGAGGAGCCACTTCTGAGGAAATAGAGAAGGTTGCTGAGGAAGGAGTCAACCCTCCTGAAGAGGGTGAAGTATTCAGAGAAATTGTCCCCCTACAGCCTGAAAGTATAACTGAATTCAGAGACCTTGACCAGCCAACAAGGTATGAAAGAAAAAGAAGGATCATCAAGACCTCTGAGAAGCAAAGGTTGATGGAGGAAGAAAAGCAAAAGAAAGAGTTCTTCAAGGAGATTAGACAGGCCAGCAAGTCTAAATCGAAGTCCAAACCCAACAGCCCTGAAGCCAACTCTCCTGATATCCAATCTAGAAGAATATCACCAAGGCAAGAAGAAGAGGAGTGCAAGACTCCTGAGGATGCACCAATCATTGCCAAGAAGGTGTACTCCCCTGAAGGTGCACCTGATAGATCAGGTATTGATGTGCTGGCAGATTTGGTCAATCTTGAAGATAGACCCTTTTCCCCACTTGATCCAAGACTTCTCTCATATACCAAACTTCTTGAAACTGCTCTTCAAGAAGGTGATCAAGTTGTTTTCCCACCCATTCCAGCCATTCCAATTACCTCTTCAGGCACAATGCTCTCCAAAGCACCTGAATCCCAACTTGTTTTGACCTCTCCTGACCCCAACCCTTCTGAATCCAACCTACCTGAATCCCAGCCAAGCTTACTTGAATCCCATTCCAACCCTCCTGAATCCAACTCTTCTGGAGATGATAGTGGAGAAGACTATACTTATGAGGGGATGTTGAGACAGATTGCAAGAGCCAATGTGGATGAATTATATCCAGGTTTGCAGGATTATCCCAGGCTGCAACAACAGTTCTATGATCTCAGAGCTCTTGTTGAGATCAAAGATTGAACCATTGTGGAAATAGCTCAGGCTATTCAGGATAAGGGTACCAACTGGTGGCAGGTTGAGGAAAATAGGCTGTTACATTTTGCAAATGTAAAGAAGACCAGTGTTTTAACCACTGAGGCCCTATTTTGCACCATTGTTCATGAAAAGGTGCTTGCTGAAAGAGAAAGGATAGCACAAGGAATCAAGCATCCTGACAGCCCATCTGATGATGATGATGATGATGATGATCACACCAATCCCAATCCCCCTGGTATCAACTCAGCTCAGGTACATTACTTGACCTTTCATTCTGTGAAGGACTCTGATCATTCAGAGGAGTTGACCAAAGATGGTGACTCAGTCCAAGATGCATTGGCCAAGGATGGTTCTTTTGAACCTGAGGCACAGCTTGACAATGCTGAGACTTCCATAGGAGAAGCTGGTTTGACTAAAGCCTCATCAATGTCAGGCAAGTTGGACATTGACCAGCCTTTAGTCATTCAGGATGACTCAGTGGACTTGGGATGCCCAAGCACTGTGATCTCCCAACAACTGCCCTCTGTGGATCCTGTTGAGGATATAGAGGTGTCAGGTTTAAACATTGAAGGAGTTGAAAAGGCTGTGAGTGCTGAAAAATCAGAGGGAGGTGTTGGTGAGGAATGTGTGATCACTGGTTCCTTGAGTGCACCACAAATAGAGGGTGAGGAAGTAGAAATATTGGGTGCAGCCCAATATGAGAGTCAGGCTATTCTTCAAGTCAAATCTGAACTTGATGAATCCCTTGGTGAAAGGAGGCCTGATTCTCCAGTGAATGTGAGTCTATCTTTTGAAAATGAAGAAGAAAAGAATAAAGTTGAAAATGAGAGAGAAGGTGCTGATGTATCAGACCTTATGGGAGAAAAAGAAATAGAGGGTGTTGAGGGAGTTTTTACTAACACTGTTAGTTTTGCAGATTCAGTTGCTGTTACTCTTGAACAGATTTTTGCAGATGCCTCCCTGACAGATATACCAGTTGAAGCTGACACTGATCTTCAAGCAGTATCAGCAAATGTGTCCACACTTAACCAGATCTACTTTGAACAAGCCAACACCTCTGAGGCTCACTTTCAGATGGCTACTCAGACTGCATCCATCATTGAAGAGCAGTCAGGGAAGTTGGACACACTGGTCAGGGAAGTTGAGAAGGCTCATGCAACCACTGCTGATACCTTAGATGGCCAAGGCAAGACTCTAGCCTCTGTGGAGATGAGGCTCACAGGGTCAGAAGAAGTGATTTTGCCTACTATTGATGCAAGACTTTGTGGAGTTGAAACTGGACTGCAAACAGTTTCAACTGAAGTGACAAAAGCCAAAGATGCTATGGGTATATTCACTAGATCTGTGAAGAAAGAGCAGCAGGGTCTCAAAACTTTGTACAAGCACAATGTAAAGGCATTGAGAAAGACAATCAAGGATGCCTTAAGGCAGAGAACAGCAGCACAGAGAAAGAAAGCAGAAGAGTTGAAAGCTGCAATGGTGAAGGAAGCTGCTGAGAAGTTCACTGTTGAACTCATGGCCAAAGTCTCTGATCAAGTTGTGGCCAATCTCACTGACCAACTTCAGGCCAAACTTGATCAATCACTGAAAGCCACATTGGATGCCATAGTTTCCCAAAAGATGAAGCCTGTTCACACCTTTTTGAGCATGGCAGATGATAAAATGCAAAACATTCATGATGAGAATGTTTATCTACTGCAGGAATTGAAGTCCCTCACCCATTCCCACTCACATCTCTCTGTCACTATGAGTGATTTAAAGCCCCAGTGTTTTGATAATGCCAAAAAGGGGGAAAGACAGAGAGCAAGGGCAAAGGGAACCTTGGTGATTGGTGAACCCAAGGGCAAGGAGAAAGTCCCTGAAGTTGAGGAGGAAGCAGTAGAAGACATTGGGAAAGGCAAAGGCCCAATGAATGTTGAAGATTTAACTGAGGAAGAGCAGATTCAAATAGCTGTCAAGGAATCCATGGTATCAGCTATGGAAAGTCAGGCAAGAAAGCTTCAAAGGCCAGGTGGTGAGTCTACAGGACTTGAACCTCAAGAGAAGGTTGCTGAAGTGAGGGGGAAGGTGACAAGGTCATCTGAAAGAAAGAGGAAGGAACTGCAAGCCTTCAATGAATTCCCAACCAGCCTGACTTTGCCATCAGAATTTCAATCTGAAGAATCTACTCCAGCAAGGAAATCAAAGAGAATGAAGAAAGCAGTCCTGATGCCTGCTATTGAAGAAGTTGAAGAGGAAGTACAGGACAGAGAGCCTGAAGAAGTAGTGCCCAAGCTTGCTGATGATCCTTCCAAATTGTTTGAAGAAGGATTTGGGAAAGATCCAGAAACTCAGGAAAAGCTAGCTCTCTTGAGAGCTAAAGAAAAAATGGATCAGTTGGTTGAGGCCAACAAAGCAAGAGATGGGAGAAGGGCAAACTTCAAAGCTCCAAGAAGGAGGGCTTCATACAGAAGGCTCAAACCTCAAATGCTGCAAAGATGGGACACTCAGTACCCTCACCATGATAAGTGGGTTCCAATCTCACTGAATGATGCATGGGAGGAGGCCAAGAGAAGCTTTGTATATGACTTCTATGTCATAGGGAAGTGGCTTGGAGAAGATGTAGATGAAGTCTTTGTCCAGTTCATGTTTGAGAATCATAGGGACCTCTACCAAAAGCTGTTTGCAGCAGCTGATATTGCTAGAGTGGAGTTCAAGGCCCCTGGTCCAATTCTGTACATGCCTCCTAAGTTCAATGGGAACTTGATTGATGAAGGGAAGATTCTGGAGGAGTTCATCAACATCATGAAGATGGAGAAGATGAAGATAGGCCCTAGAGGCTCCAACAAGGATGTTTGGGAGCTGAAGAAGAGGGTCTGGGCTCAATATGGCATTGCTCCCCAAGATGATGGAACTCTCTGATGGATAAGTTTATCACTTCCCTACTCTTGTTTTTATGTTTTGATTTCTGTTGTTATTTTTAGATTAGTGAGTCCTTTGATTTTCAGCCCTGTAATGGTTTATCACATCTATAAAAGGATCACTATGTTTCTATCAAAGAGATAACCACTCATTATCTCAACTAACCTATCCTGACATATATTACTTGATTTATTGTGCTAACAGTTTCTTTCATGCAAGTTGACCAGTTCACTATTCCTGAAGGTAATACTTAGTTTAAGTCAAGGTCCCTTTGTAATAGGTTTTGGCATCATCAAAAAGGGGGAAATTGTTGGGAATAAAATGATTTTGATCTAAGATACCAAAACCCCTGATTGATGATGTACAAGTTAGTTGAGATATGCTCAAGTCATTGTTCAGGCAAGTTGTCCCAGAACACTTAATGTGTAGTATGCTTAAGTTAAAATCTCAGAAATGTTATGAGATATTAGTAATCAGGATAGTTGTCCAAAGCTGAAATGTTAGGTAGCTTGATAGGTCTATAAGACAAAGCTGCTGATCTATTCAAGACAAACTGATCAAATGGACAACCTGGCTGAAGAGTTCAAGTATACTGAAGTTGTGCTCATAAATGCAAAAGATCTAGGCAGTTTGAAGTACAAATGATCAAGAGAATTAAATGTCAAAAGCTTACAGAAGATACATTCAAAGAAGCATTTATTGCCAATTATGCCTGAACCAAGCATTAAAGACTTAGAGCATTAAAGAGTGAAGCATTGAATGAGTGTTGGAACATTCTAAACTGCAGCAGGAATGTTCAGGGAGCTTGTCCCATCTGACCGTTGGTTGTGTGTAAAGTTTGCCACAAATCAACCTAGGACATTGTGCAAAATTGGAAACTGACACAAGTCTTCCCAGCCGCCTTTGTCAGAAGTCAACACATTCATTCAAGCAACCATTGAAGACCTCTTTTACACAGTGGATAAAAGGATGTCAAGCTTCATAGCCGTTTTAATGGTGCTGCAAATAGACATATTTGAATTGCTAATCCCTCCAACGGTTAGTTGTTCAAATTGCCTATAAATACAGAAGTGATCAAAGGATTTCAGGATCCAACTACAAGCTATCAAACTATCATCAAGCTTTCAAAAGGAAACCAAGCTGTTCACTAGAATTCCAAGTTTCCTGAATCACTTCAAGTCAGCTAAGCCAATCTTTATAAACA
The DNA here is from genome assembly GCA_963675135.1 of Galeopsis tetrahit. Classification (NCBI taxonomy): domain Eukaryota; kingdom Viridiplantae; phylum Streptophyta; class Magnoliopsida; order Lamiales; family Lamiaceae; genus Galeopsis; species Galeopsis tetrahit. The sequence continues at coordinate 42,750,716 of OY776122.1, forward strand.
TCCTAGCTTAGCATTGAGATATCCTAAGCCTTTACACTGTTCTTACTGTAAAGGATATCTCTATTAGTTGGAACCAAACCTCAAACCTTATCTCATTTAGTGAAGAGAGTGTTTGTTGTAGAAGTGAGAAGTTAAGGACTGTTAGTAACACAGTCTTAACTCAGAGAGATTGAGCACTAGGACTCAAGTTATCCTAGGGATCAAAACACTAAGAGAGTGTTGTTGATCAGTGCACTTTGGCACTATAAAACAAGCTAATTCCATTGAGAAGGAATTATCCTGTTCAATCAGGGAAAGTGGATGTAGGAGCTTGAGTCTCTGAACCACTATAAATTTGTGTCTCATTTACTTACTGCATTCTTAACTTCACTCCATTCAATCATATTTCAAAGATTCATAACTTAGTAAGTAAGAAAATCTGTTTTGGACAAAGTCCCTGATAACTTGTATTTTTCAGAAATCAACTTGGAGTATTTCTTTGAGTAAAGGCCAACCACATTCCGCACTTAGCAACTCTTTTAAATATTTAGCCAACTGATCACTTAATAGTAATCAGTAGGACAAGTATCTATCAAAGTTCACACTCAGGCCAGTTGTGAGACAACTTGCCTGATAGGACCAGTTTATCAAAAAGAAAAGAATTTGCATACACAAGTGCATTCCCCCCCCCCCCATACACTTGTGTTATACTCCACCAAGGACCAACAGGATAAACTATAGAGTTTTTGAACACTAACGAATGTGATTTTCTGAAAAATAAAAAAAACGTAAAGTTTGCTTGGTCACGAAGCAATCCTACAAAACACTTCATTTTGGTATTTTCGAAGTCAAATGCCATTATAAACGTGTTATAGAAAACAACAACCCTAGAACGAATGTGAGTTGGTAATGGTTAACTCTTTTGCAACTCGTGCGACTTTTCCAAAAGAGAGAATGAGTGAATCGATGAAAGTGCACTTCCACATTACAGTGGGATAAACTATTGAGTTTTTGAACACTAACGAATGTGATTTTCTGAAAAATAAAAAAACGTAAAGTTTGCTTGGTCACGAAGCAATCCTACAAAACACTTCATTTTGGTATTTTCGAAGTCAAATGGCACTATAAACGTGTTATAGAAAACAACAACCCTAGAACGAATGTGAGTTGGTAATGGTTAACTCTTTTGCAACTCGTGAGACTTTTCAAAAAGAGAGAATGAGTGAATCGATGAAAGTGCACTTCCACATTACAGTGGGATAAACTATTGAGTTTTTGAACACTAACGAATGTGATTTTCTGAAAAATAAAAAAACGTAAAGTTTGCTTGGTCCCGAAGCAATCCTACAAAACACTTCAGTTTGGTATTTTCGAAGTCAAATGGCACTATAAACGTGTTATAGAAACCAACAACCCTAGAACGAATGTGAGTTGGTAATGGTTAATTCTTTTGCAACTCGTGAGACTTTTCAAAAAGAGAGAATGAGTGAATCGATGAAAGTGCACTTCCACATTACAGTGGGATAAACTATAAAGTTTTTGAACACTGACGAATGTGATTTTCTGAAAAAAAAAAACGTAAAGTTTTCTTGGTCACGAAGCAATCCTACAAAACACTTCATTTTGGTATTTTCGAAGTCAAATGGCACTATAAACGTGTTATAGAAAACAACAACCCTAGAACGAATGTGAATTGGTAATTCTTAATTATTTTGCAACTCGTGAGACTTTTCAAAAATAGAGAATGAGTGAATCGATGAAAGTGCACTTCCACATTACAGTGGGATAAACTGTAGAGTTTTGAAAACTAACGAATGTGATTTTCTAAAAAATAAAAAAAACGCAAAGTTTTCTTGGTCACCAAGCAAACCTACAAAAAACTTCATTTTGGTATTTTCGAGGTTAAATGGCACTATAAACGTGTTATAGAAAACAACAACCCTAGAACGAATGTGAATTGGTAATGGTTAACACTTTTGAAACTATTGAGACTTTTCAAAAAGAGAGAATGAGTGAATCGATGAAAGTGCACTTCCACATTACAGTGGGATAAACTATAGAGTTTTTGAACACTAACGAATGTGATTTTCTGAAAAATAAAAAAAACGTAAAGTTTGCTTGGTCACGAAGCAATCCTACAAAACACTTCATTTTGGTATTTTCGAAGTCAAATGGCATTATAAACGTGTTATAGAAAACAACAACCCTAGAACGAATGTGAGTTGGTAATGGTTAACTCTTTTGCAACTCGTGCGACTTTTCCAAAAGAGAGAATGAGTGAATCGATGAAAGTGCACTTCCAAATTACAGTGGGATAAACTATTGAGTTTTTGAACACTAACGAATGTGATTTTCTGAAAAAAAAAATAACGTAAAGTTTGCTTGGTCACGAAGCAATCCTACAAAACACTTCATTTTGGTATTTTCGAAGTCAAATGGCATTATAAACGTGTTATAGAAAACAACAACCCTAGAACGAATGTGAGTTGGTAATGGTTAACTCTTTTGCAACTCGTGCGACTTTTCCAAAAGAGAGAATGAGTGAATCGATGAAAGTGCACTTCCACATTACAGTGGGATAAACTATTGAGTTTTTGAACACTAACGAATGTGATTTTCTAAAAAATAAAAAAAACGCAAAGTTTGCTTGGTCACCAAGCAAACCTACAAAAAACTTCATTTTGGTATTTTCGAGGTTAAATGGCACTATAAACGTGTTATAGAAAACAACAACCTTAGAACGAATGTGAATTGGTAATGGTTAACACTTTTGAAACTATTGAGACTTTTCAAAAAGAGAGAATGAGTGAATCGATGAAAGTGCACTTCCACATTACAGTGGGATAAACTATAGAGTTTTTGAACACTAACGAATGTGATTTTCTAAAAAATAAAAAAAACGTAAAGTTTGCTTGGTCATGAAGCAATCCTACAAAACACTTCATTTTGGTATTTTCGAAGTCAAATGGCACTATAAACGTGTTATAGAAAACAACAACCCTAGAACGAATGTGAGTTGGTAATGGTTAACTCTTTTGCAACTCATGAGACTTTTCAAAAAGAGAGAATGAGTGAATCGATGAAAGTGCACTTCCACATTACAGTGGGATAAACTATAGAGTTTTTGAACACTAACGAATGTGATTTTCTGAAAAATAAAAAAAACGTAAAGTTTACTTGGTCACGAAGCAATCCTACAAAACACTTCATTTTGGTATTTTCGAAGTCAAATGGCATTATAAACGTGTTATAGAAAACAACAACCCTAGAACGAATGTGAGTTGGTAATGGTTAACTCTTTTGCAACTCGTGAGACTTTTCAAAAAGAGAGAATGAGTGAATCGATGAAAGTGCACTTCCACATTACAGTGGGATAAACTATTGTGTTTTTGAACACTGACGAATGTGATTTTCTAAAAAATAAAAAAATTTAAAGTTTGCTTGGTCCCGAAGCAATCCTACAAAAAACTTCATTTTGGTATTTTCGAAGTCAAATGGCACTATAAATGTGTTATAGAAAACAACAACCCTAGAACGAATGTGAGTTGGTAATGGTTAATTCTTTTGCAACTCGTGAGACTTTTCAAAAAGAGAGAATGAGTGAATCGATGAAAGTGCACTTCCACATTACAGTGGGATAAACTATAGAGTTTTTGAACACTAACGAATGTGATTTTCTGAAAAATAAAAAAAACGTAAAGTTTGCTTGGTCACGAAGCAATCCTATAAAACACTTCATTTTTGTATTTTCGAAGTCAAATGGCACTATAAACGTGTTATAGAAAACAACAACCCTAGAACGAATGTGAATTGGTAATGGTTAACACTTTTGAAACTATTGAGACTTTTCAAAAAGAGAGAATGAGTGAATCGATGAAAGTGCACTTCCACATTACAATGGGATAAACTATAGACTTTTTGAACACTAACGAATGTGATTTTCTGAAAAATAAAAAAAACGTAAAGTTTGCTTGGTCACGAAGCAATCCTACAAAACACTTCATTTTGGTATTTTCGAAGTCAAATGGCATTATAAGCGTGTTATAGAAAACAACAACCCTAGAACGAATGTGAATTGGTAATTCTTAATTCTTTTGCAACTCGTGAGACTTTTCAAAAAGAGAGAATGAGTGAATCGATGAAAGTGCACTTCCACATTACAGTGGGATAAACTATAGAGTTTTTGAACACTAACGAATGTGATTTTCTGAAAAATAAACAAAACGTGAAGTTTGCTTGGTCACCAAGCAAACCTACAAAAAACTTCAGTTTGGTATTTTCGAGGTTAAATGACACTATAAACGTGTTATAGAAAACAACAACCCTAGAACGAATGTGAGTTGGTAATGGTTAACTCTTTTGCAACTCGAGAGACTTTTCAAAAAGAGAGAATGATTGAATCGATGAAAGTGCACTTCCACATTACAGTGGGATAAACTATAGAGTTTTTGAACACTAACGAATGTGATTTTCTGAAAAATAAAAAAAAACGTAAAGGTTGCTTGGTACCGAAGCAATCCTACAAAACACTTCATTTTGGTATTTTCGAAGTCAAACGGCACTATAAACGTGTTATAGAAAACAACAACCCTAGAACGAATGTGAGTTGGTAATGGTTAATTCCTATGCAACTCGTGAGACTTTTCAAAAAGAGAGAATGAGTGAATCGATGAAAGTGCACTTCCACATTACAGTGGGATAAACTGTAGAGTTTTGAAAACTAACGAATGTGATTTTCTAAAAAATAAAAAAAACGCAAAGTTTTCTTGGTCACCAAGCAAACCTACAAAAAACTTCATTTTGGTATTTTCGAGGTTAAATGGCACTATAAACGTGTTATAGAAAACAACAACCCTAGAACGAATGTGAATTGGTAATGGTTAACACTTTTGAAACTATTGAGACTTTTCAAAAAGAGAGAATGAGTGAATCGATGAAAGTGCACTTCCATATTACAGTGGGATAAACTATAGAGTTTTTGAACACTAACGAATGTGATTTTCTGAAAAATAAAAAAAACGTAAAGTTTGCTTGGTCACGAAGCAATCCTACAAAACACTTCATTTTGGTATTTTTGAAGTCAAATGGCATTATAAACGTGTTATAGAAAACAACAACCCTAGAACGAATGTGAGTTGGTAATGGTTAACTCTTTTGCAACTCGTGCGACTTTTCCAAAAGAGAGAATGAGTGAATCGATGAAAGTGCACTTCCACATTACAGTGGGATAAACTATTGAGTTTTTGAACACTAACGAATGTGATTTTCTGAAAAAAAAAATAACGTAAAGTTTTCTTGGTCACGAAGCAATCCTACAAAACACTTCATTTTGGTATTTTCAAGGTTAAATGACACTATAAACGTGTTATAGAAAACAACAACCCTAGAACGAATGTGAATTGGTAATTCTTAATTCTTTTGCAACTCGTGAGACTTTTCAAAAAGAGAGAATGAGTGAATCGATGAAAGTGCACTTCCACATTACAGTGTGATAAACTGTAGAGTTTTGAACACTAACGAATGTGATTTTCTAAAAAATAAAAAAAATGCAAAGTTTGCTTGGTCACCAAGCAAACCTACAAAAAACTTCATTTTGGTATTTTCGAGGTTAAATGGCACTATAAACGTGTTATAGAAAACAACAACCTTAGAACGAATGTGAATTGGTAATGGTTAACACTTTTGAAACTATTGAGACTTTTCAAAAAGAGAGAATGAGTGAATCGATGAAAGTGCACTTCCACATTACAGTGGGATAAACTATAGAGTTTTTGAACACTAACGAATGTGATTTTCTAAAAAATAAAAAAAACGTAAAGTTTGCTTGGTCACGAAGCAATCCTACAAAACACTTCATTTTGGTATTTTCGAAGTCAAATGGCACTATAAACGTGTTATAGAAAACAACAACCCTAGAACGAATGTGAGTTGGTAATGGTTAACTCTTTTGCAACTCATGAGACTTTTCAAAAAGAGAGAATGAGTGAATCGATGAAAGTGCACTTCCACATTACAGTGGGATAAACTATAGAGTTTTTGAACACTAACGAATGTGATTTTCTGAAAAATAAAAAAAACGTAAAGTTTACTTGGTCACGAAGCAATCCTACAAAACACTTCATTTTGGTATTTTCGAAGTCAAATGGCATTATAAACGTGTTATAGAAAACAACAACCCTAGAACGAATGTGAGTTGGTAATGGTTAACTCTTTTGCAACTCGTGAGACTTTTCAAAAAGAGAGAATGAGTGAATCGATGAAAGTGCACTTCCACATTACAGTGGGATAAACTATTGTGTTTTTGAACACTGACGAATGTGATTTTCTAAAAAATAAAAAAATTTAAAGTTTGCTTGGTCCCGAAGCAATCCTACAAAAAACTTCATTTTGGTATTTTCGAAGTCAAATGGCACTATAAATGTGTTATAGAAAACAACAACCCTAGAACGAATGTGAGTTGGTAATGGTTAATTCTTTTGCAACTCGTGAGACTTTTCAAAAAGAGAGAATGAGTGAATCGATGAAAGTGCACTTCCACATTACAGTGGGATAAACTATAGAGTTTTTGAACACTAACGAATGTGATTTTCTGAAAAATAAAAAAAACGTAAAGTTTGCTTGGTCACGAAGCAATCCTATAAAACACTTCATTTTTGTATTTTCGAAGTCAAATGGCACTATAAACGTGTTATAGAAAACAACAACCCTAGAACGAATGTGAATTGGTAATGGTTAACACTTTTGAAACTATTGAGACTTTTCAAAAAGAGAGAATGAGTGAATCGATGAAAGTGCACTTCCACATTACAATGGGATAAACTATAGACTTTTTGAACACTAACGAATGTGATTTTCTGAAAAATAAAAAAAACGTAAAGTTTGCTTGGTCACGAAGCAATCCTACAAAACACTTCATTTTGGTATTTTCGAAGTCAAATGGCATTATAAACGTGTTATAGAAAACAACAACCCTAGAACGAATGTGAATTGGTAATTCTTAATTCTTTTGCAACTCGTGAGACTTTTCAAAAAGAGAGAATGAGTGAATCGATGAAAGTGCACTTCCACATTACAGTGGGATAAACTATAGAGTTTTTGAACACTAACGAATGTGATTTTCTGAAAAATAAACAAAACGTGAAGTTTGCTTGGTCACCAAGCAAACCTACAAAAAACTTCAGTTTGGTATTTTCGAGGTTAAATGACACTATAAACGTGTTATAGAAAACAACAACCCTAGAACGAATGTGAGTTGGTAATGGTTAACTCTTTTGCAACTCGAGAGACTTTTCAAAAAGAGAGAATGATTGAATCGATGAAAGTGCACTTCCACATTACAGTGGGATAAACTATAGAGTTTTTGAACACTAACGAATGTGATTTTCTGAAAAATAAAAAAAAACGTAAAGGTTGCTTGGTACCGAAGCAATCCTACAAAACACTTCATTTTGGTATTTTCGAAGTCAAACGACACTATAAACGTGTTATAGAAAACAACAACCCTAGAACAAATGTGAGTTGGTAATGGTTAATTCCTATGCAACTCGTGAGACTTTTCAAAAAGAGAGAATGAGTGTATCGATGAAAGTGCACTTCCACATTACAGTGGGATAAACTATAGAGTTTTTGAACACTAACGAATGTGATTTTCTGAAAAAAAAAAAAAACTTAAAGTTTGCTTGGTCCCGAAGCAATCCTACAAAACACTTCATTTTTGTATTTTCGAAGTCAAATGGCACTATAAACGTGTTATAGAAAACAACAACCCTAGAACGAATGTGAATTGGTAATGGTTAACACTTTTGAAACTATTGAGACTTTTCAAAAAGAGAGAATGAGTGAATCGATGAAAGTGCACTTCCACATTACAGTGGGATAAACTGTAGAGTTTTGAACACTAACGAATGTGATTTTCTAAAAAATAAAAAAAACGCAAAGTTTGCTTGGTCACCAAGCAAACCTACAAAAAACTTCATTTTGGTATTTTCGAGGTTAAATGGCACTATAAACGTGTTATAGAAAACAACAACCTTAGAACGAATGTGAATTGGTAATGGTTAACACTTTTGAAACTATTGAGACTTTTCAAAAAGAGAGAATGAGTGAATCGATGAAAGTGCACTTCCACATTACAGTGGGATAAACTATAGAGTTTTTGAACACTAACGAATGTGATTTTCTAAAAAATAAAAAAAACGTAAAGTTTGCTTGGTCACGAAGCAATCCTACAAAACACTTCATTTTGGTATTTTCGAAGTCAAATGGCACTATAAACGTGTTATAGAAAACAACAACCCTAGAACGAATGTGAGTTGGTAATGGTTAACTCTTTTGCAACTCATGAGACTTTTCAAAAAGAGAGAATGAGAGAATCGATGAAAGTGCACTTCCACATTACAATGGGATAAACTATAGACTTTTTGAACACTAACGAATGTGATTTTCTGAAAAATAAAAAAAACGTAAAGTTTGCTTGGTCACGAAGCAATCCTACAAAACACTTCATTTTGGTATTTTCGAAGTCAAATGGCATTATAAGCGTGTTATAGAAAACAACAACCCTAGAACGAATGTGAATTGGTAATTCTTAATTCTTTTGCAACTCGTGAGACTTTTCAAAAAGAGAGAATGAGTGAATCGATGAAAGTGCACTTCCACATTACAGTGGGATAAACTATAGAGTTTTTGAACACTAACGAATGTGATTTTCTGAAAAATAAACAAAACGTGAAGTTTGCTTGGTCACCAAGCAAACCTACAAAAAACTTCAGTTTGGTATTTTCGAGGTTAAATGACACTATAAACGTGTTATAGAAAACAACAACCCTAGAACGAATGTGAGTTGGTAATGGTTAACTCTTTTGCAACTCGAGAGACTTTTCAAAAAGAGAGAATGATTGAATCGATGAAAGTGCACTTCCACATTACAGTGGGATAAACTATAGAGTTTTTGAACACTAACGAATGTGATTTTCTGAAAAATAAAAAAAAACGTAAAGGTTGCTTGGTACCGAAGCAATCCTACAAAACACTTCATTTTGGTATTTTCGAAGTCAAACGGCACTATAAACGTGTTATAGAAAACAACAACCCTAGAACGAATGTGAGTTGGTAATGGTTAATTCCTATGCAACTCGTGAGACTTTTCAAAAAGAGAGAATGAGTGAATCGATGAAAGTGCACTTCCACATTACAGTGGGATAAACTGTAGAGTTTTGAAAACTAACGAATGTGATTTTCTAAAAAATAAAAAAAACGCAAAGTTTTCTTGGTCACCAAGCAAACCTACAAAAAACTTCATTTTGGTATTTTCGAGGTTAAATGGCACTATAAACGTGTTATAGAAAACAACAACCCTAGAACGAATGTGAATTGGTAATGGTTAACACTTTTGAAACTATTGAGACTTTTCAAAAAGAGAGAATGAGTGAATCGATGAAAGTGCACTTCCATATTACAGTGGGATAAACTATAGAGTTTTTGAACACTAACGAATGTGATTTTCTGAAAAATAAAAAAAACGTAAAGTTTGCTTGGTCACGAAGCAATCCTACAAAACACTTCATTTTGGTATTTTTGAAGTCAAATGGCATTATAAACGTGTTATAGAAAACAACAACCCTAGAACGAATGTGAGTTGGTAATGGTTAACTCTTTTGCAACTCGTGCGACTTTTCCAAAAGAGAGAATGAGTGAATCGATGAAAGTGCACTTCCACATTACAGTGGGATAAACTATTGAGTTTTTGAACACTAACGAATGTGATTTTCTTAAAAAAAAAATAACGTAAAGTTTTCTTGGTCACGAAGCAATCCTACAAAACACTTCATTTTGGTATTTTCAAGGTTAAATGACACTATAAACGTGTTATAGAAAACAACAACCCTAGAACGAATGTGAATTGGTAATTCTTAATTCTTTTGCAACTCGTGAGACTTTTCAAAAAGAGAGAATGAGTGAATCGATGAAAGTGCACTTCCACATTACAGTGTGATAAACTGTAGAGTTTTGAACACTAACGAATGTGATTTTCTAAAAAATAAAAAAAATGCAAAGTTTGCTTGGTCACCAAGCAAACCTACAAAAAACTTCATTTTGGTATTTTCGAGGTTAAATGGCACTATAAACGTGTTATAGAAAACAACAACCTTAGAACGAATGTGAATTGGTAATGGTTAACACTTTTGAAACTATTGAGACTTTTCAAAAAGAGAGAATGAGTGAATCGATGAAAGTGCACTTCCACATTACAGTGGGATAAACTATAGAGTTTTTGAACACTAACGAATGTGATTTTCTAAAAAATAAAAAAAACGTAAAGTTTGCTTGGTCACGAAGCAATCCTACAAAACACTTCATTTTGGTATTTTCGAAGTCAAATGGCACTATAAACGTGTTATAGAAAACAACAACCCTAGAACGAATGTGAGTTGGTAATGGTTAACTCTTTTGCAACTCATGAGACTTTTCAAAAAGAGAGAATGAGTGAATCGATGAAAGTGCACTTCCACATTACAGTGGGATAAACTATAGAGTTTTTGAACACTAACGAATGTGATTTTCTGAAAAATAAAAAAAACGTAAAGTTTACTTGGTCACGAAGCAATCCTACAAAACACTTCATTTTGGTATTTTCGAAGTCAAATGGCATTATAAACGTGTTATAGAAAACAACAACCCTAGAACGAATGTGAGTTGGTAATGGTTAACTCTTTTGCAACTCGTGAGACTTTTCAAAAAGAGAGAATGAGTGAATCGATGAAAGTGCACTTCCACATTACAGTGGGATAAACTATTGTGTTTTTGAACACTGACGAATGTGATTTTCTAAAAAATAAAAAAATTTAAAGTTTGCTTGGTCCCGAAGCAATCCTACAAAAAACTTCATTTTGGTATTTTCGAAGTCAAATGGCACTATAAATGTGTTATAGAAAACAACAACCCTAGAACGAATGTGAGTTGGTAATGGTTAATTCTTTTGCAACTCGTGAGACTTTTCAAAAAGAGAGAATGAGTGAATCGATGAAAGTGCACTTCCACATTACAGTGGGATAAACTATAGAGTTTTTGAACACTAACGAATGTGATTTTCTGAAAAATAAAAAAAACGTAAAGTTTGCTTGGTCACGAAGCAATCCTATAAAACACTTCATTTTTGTATTTTCGAAGTCAAATGGCACTATAAACGTGTTATAGAAAACAACAACCCTAGAACGAATGTGAATTGGTAATGGTTAACACTTTTGAAACTATTGAGACTTTTCAAAAAGAGAGAATGAGTGAATCGATGAAAGTGCACTTCCACATTACAATGGGATAAACTATAGACTTTTTGAACACTAACGAATGTGATTTTCTGAAAAATAAAAAAAACGTAAAGTTTGCTTGGTCACGAAGCAATCCTACAAAACACTTCATTTTGGTATTTTCGAAGTCAAATGGCATTATAAACGTGTTATAGAAAACAACAACCCTAGAACGAATGTGAATTGGTAATTCTTAATTCTTTTGCAACTCGTGAGACTTTTCAAAAAGAGAGAATGAGTGAATCGATGAAAGTGCACTTCCACATTACAGTGGGATAAACTATAGAGTTTTTGAACACTAACGAATGTGATTTTCTGAAAAATAAACAAAACGTGAAGTTTGCTTGGTCACCAAGCAAACCTACAAAAAACTTCAGTTTGGTATTTTCGAGGTTAAATGACACTATAAACGTGTTATAGAAAACAACAACCCTAGAACGAATGTGAGTTGGTAATGGTTAACTCTTTTGCAACTCGAGAGACTTTTCAAAAAGAGAGAATGATTGAATCGATGAAAGTGCACTTCCACATTACAGTGGGATAAACTATAGAGTTTTTGAACACTAACGAATGTGATTTTCTGAAAAATAAAAAAAAACGTAAAGGTTGCTTGGTACCGAAGCAATCCTACAAAACACTTCATTTTGGTATTTTCGAAGTCAAACGACACTATAAACGTGTTATAGAAAACAACAACCCTAGAACAAATGTGAGTTGGTAATGGTTAATTCCTATGCAACTCGTGAGACTTTTCAAAAAGAGAGAATGAGTGTATCGATGAAAGTGCACTTCCACATTACAGTGGGATAAACTATAGAGTTTTTGAACACTAACGAATGTGATTTTCTGAAAAAAAAAAAAAACTTAAAGTTTGCTTGGTCCCGAAGCAATCCTACAAAACACTTCATTTTTGTATTTTCGAAGTCAAATGGCACTATAAACGTGTTATAGAAAACAACAACCCTAGAACGAATGTGAATTGGTAATGGTTAACACTTTTGAAACTATTGAGACTTTTCAAAAAGAGAGAATGAGTGAATCGATGAAAGTGCACTTCCACATTACAGTGGGATAAACTGTAGAGTTTTGAACACTAACGAATGTGATTTTCTAAAAAATAAAAAAAACGCAAAGTTTGCTTGGTCACCAAGCAAACCTACAAAAAACTTCATTTTGGTATTTTCGAGGTTAAATGGCACTATAAACGTGTTATAGAAAACAACAACCTTAGAACGAATGTGAATTGGTAATGGTTAACACTTTTGAAACTATTGAGACTTTTCAAAAAGAGAGAATGAGTGAATCGATGAAAGTGCACTTCCACATTACAGTGGGATAAACTATAGAGTTTTTGAACACTAACGAATGTGATTTTCTAAAAAATAAAAAAAACGTAAAGTTTGCTTGGTCACGAAGCAATCCTACAAAACACTTCATTTTGGTATTTTCGAAGTCAAATGGCACTATAAACGTGTTATAGAAAACAACAACCCTAGAACGAATGTGAGTTGGTAATGGTTAACTCTTTTGCAACTCATGAGACTTTTCAAAAAGAGAGAATGAGAGAATCGATGAAAGTGCACTTCCACATTACAGTGGGATAAACTATAGAGTTTTTGAACACTAACGAATGTGATTTTCTGAAAAAATAAAAAAAACGTAAAGTTTGCTTGGTCACGAAGCAATCCTACAAAACACTTCATTTTGGTATTTTCGAAGTCAAATGGCATTATAAACGTGTTATAGAAAACAACAACCCTAGAACGAATGTGAATTGGTAATGGTTAACTCTTTTGCAACTCGTGAGACTTTTCAAAAAGAGAGAATGAGTGAATCGATGAAAGTGCACTTCCACATTACAGTGGGATAAACTATTGTGTTTTTGAACACTGACGAATGTGATTTTCTAAAAAATAAAAAAACTTAAAGTTTGCTTGGTCCCGAAGCAATCCTACAAAACACTTCATTTTGGTATTTTCGAAGTCAAATGGCACTATAAACGTGTTATAGAAAACAACAACCCTAGAACGAATGTGAGTTGGTAATGGTTAATTCTTTTGCAACTCGTGAGACTTTTCAAAAAGAGAGAATTAGTGAATCGATGAAAGTACACTTCCACATTACAGTGGGATAAACTATAGAGTTTTTGAACACTAACGAATGTGATTTTCTGAAAAATAAAAAAAACGTAAAGTTTGCTTGGTCACGAAGCAATCCTACAAAACACTTCATTTTTGTATTTTCGAAGTCAAATGGCACTATAAACGTGTTATAGAAAACAACAACCCTAGAACGAATGTGAGTTGGTAATGGTTAACTCTTTTGCAACTCATGAGACTTTTCAAAAAGAGAGAATGAGTGAATCGATGAAAGTGCACTTCCACATTACAGTGGGATAAACTATAGAGTTTTTGAACACTAACGAATGTGATTTTCTGAAAAATAAAAAAAACGTAAAGTTTGCTTGGTCACGAAGCAATCCTACAAAACACTTCATTTTGGTATTTTCGAAGTCAAATGGCACTATAAACGTGTTATAGAAAACAACAACCCTAGAACGAATGTGAATTGGTAATGGTTAACACTTTTGAAACTATTGAGACTTTTCAAAAAGAGAGAATGAGTGAATCGATGAAAGTGCACTTCCACATTACAGTGGGATAAACTATAGACTTTTTGAACACTAACGAATGTGATTTTCTGAAAAATAAAAAAAACGTAAAGTTTGCTTGGTCACGAAGCAATCCTACAAAACACTTCATTTTGGTATTTTCGAAGTCAAATGGCATTATAAACGTGTTATAGAAAACAACAACCCTAGAACGAATGTGAATTGGTAATTCTTAATTCTTTTGCAACTCGTGAGACTTTTCAAAAAGAGAGAATGAGTGAATCGATGAAAGTGCACTTCCACATTACAGTGGGATAAACTATAGAGTTTTTGAACACTAACGAATGTGATTTTCTGAAAAATAAACAAAACGTGAAGTTTGCTTGGTCACCAAGCAAACCTACAAAAAACTTCATTTTGGTATTTTCGAGGTTAAATGACACTATAAACGTGTTATAGAAAACAACAACCCTGAAACGAATGTGAATTGGTAATTCTTAACTCTTTTGCAACTCGTGAAACTTTTCAAAAAGAGAGAATGAGTGAATCGATGAAAGTGCACTTCCACATTACAGTGGGATAAACTGTAGAGTTTTGAACACTAACGAATGTGATTTTCTAAAAAATAAAAAAAACGTAAAGTTTGCTTGGTCACCAAGCAAACCTACAAAAAACTTCATTTTGGTATTTTCGAGGTTAAATGGCACTATAAACGTGTTATAGAAAACAACAACCCTAGAACGAATGTGAGTTGGTAATGGTTAACACTTTTGAAACTATTGAGACTTTTCAAAAAGAGAGAATGAGTGAATCGATGAAAGTGCACTTCCACATTACACTGGGATAAACGATAGAGTTTTTGAACACTAACGAATGTGATTTTCTGAAAAATAAAAAAAACGTAAAGTTTGCTTGGTCACGAAGCAATCCTACAAAACACTTCATTTTGGTATTTTCGAAGTCAAATGGCACTATAAACGTGTTATAGAAAACAACAACCCTAGAACGAATGTGAGTTGGTAATGGTTAATTCTTTTGCAACTCGTGAGACTTTTCAAAAAGAGAGAATGAGTGAATCGATGAAAGTGCACTTCCACATTACAGTGGGATAAACTATAGAGTTTTTAAACACTAACGAATGTGATTTTCTGAAAAAAAAAAAAAAACGTAAAGTTTTCTTGGTCTCGAAGCAATCCTACAAAACATTTCATTTTGGTTTTTTCGAAGTCAAATGGCACTATTAACGTGTTATAGAAAACAACAACCCTAGAACGAATGTTAATTGGTAATGGTTAACACTTTTGAAACTATTGAGACTTTTCAAAAAGAGAGAATGAGTGAATCGATGAAAGTGCACTTCCACATTACAGTGGGATAAACTATAGAGTTTTTGAACACTAACGAATGTGATTTTCTGAAAAATAAAAAAAACGTAAAGTTTGCTTGGTCACGAAGCAATCCTACAAAACACTTCATTTTGGTATTTTCGAAGTCAAATGGCATTATAAACGTGTTATAGAAAACAACAACCCTAGAACGAATGTGAGTTGGTAATGGTTAACTCTTTTGCAACTCGTGAGACTTTTCAAAAAGAGAGAATGAGTGAATCGATGAAAGTGCACTTCCACATTACAGTGGGATAAACTATTGAGTTTTTGAACACTAACGAATGTGATTTTCTGAAAAATAAAAAAAAACGTAAAGTTTGCTTGGTACCGAAGCAATCCTACAAAACACTTCATTTTGGTATTTTCGAAGTCAAATGGCACTATAAACGTGTTATAGAAAACAACAACCCTAGAACGAATGTAAGTTGGTAATGGTTAATTCTTTTGCAACTCGTGAGACTTTTCAAAAAGAGAGAATGAGTGTATCGATGAAAGTGCACTTCCACATTACAGTGGGATAAACTATAGAGTTTTTGAACACTAACGAATGTGATTTTCTGAAAAAAAAAAACGTAAAGTTTTCTTGGTCACGAAGCAATCCTACAAAACACTTCATTTTGGTATTTTCGAAGTCAAATGGCACTATAAACGTGTTATAGAAAACAACAACCCTAGAACGAATGTGAATTGGTAATGGTTAACACTTTTGAAACTATTGAGACTTTTCAAAAGTAGAGAATGAGTGAATCGATGAAAGTGCACTTCCACATTACAGTGGGATAAACTATAGAGTTTTTGAACAGTAACGAATGTGATTTTCTGAAAAATAAAAAAAACGTAAAGTTTGCTTGGTCACGAAGCAATCCTACAAAACACTTCATTTTGGTATTTTCGAAGTCAAATGGGACTATAAACGTGTTATAGAAAACAACAACCCTAGAACGAATGTGAGTTGGTAATGGTTAACTCTTTTGCAACTCGTGAGACTTTTCAAAAAGAGAGAATGAGTGAATCGATGAAAGTGCACTTCCACATTACAGTGGGATAAACTATTGAGTTTTTGAACACTAACGAATGTGATATTCTGAAAAATAAATAAAACGTAAAGTTTGCTTGGTCCCGAAGCAATCCTACAAAACACTTCATTTTGGTATTTTCGAAGTCAAATGGCACTATAAACGTGTTATAGAAAACAACAACCCTAGAACGAATGTGAGTTGGTAATAGTTAATTCTTTTGCAACTCGTGAGACTTTTCAAAAAGAGAGAATGAGTGAATCGATGAAAGTGCACTTCCACATTACTGTGGGATAAACTATAAAGTTTTTGAACACTAACGAATGTGATTTTCTGAAGAAAAAAAAAACGTAAAGTTTTCTTGGTCACGAAGCAATCCTACAAAACACTTCATTTTGGTATTTTCGAAGTCAAATGGCACTATAAACGTGTTATAGAAAACAACAACCCTAGAACGAATGTGAATTGGTAATGGTTAACACTTTCGAAACTATTGAGACTTTTCAAAAAGAGAGAATGAGTGAATCGATGAAAGTGCACTTCCACATTACAGTGGGATAAACTATAGAGTTTTTGAACACTAACGAATGTGATTTTCTGAAAAATAAAAAAAAAAGTAAAGTTTGCTTGGTTACAAAGCAATCCTACAAAACACTTCATTTTGGTATTTTCGAAGTCAAATGGCATTATAAACGTGTTATAGAAAACAACAACCCTAGAACGAATGTGAATTGGTAATGGTTAACTCTTTTGCAACTCGTGAGACTTTTCAAAAAGAGAGAATGAGTGAATCGATTAAAGTGCACTTCCACATTACAGTGGGATAAACTATTGTGTTTTTGAACACTAACGAACGTGATTTTTTGAAAAATAAAAAAACGTAAAGTTTGCTTGGTCCCGAAGCAATCCTACAAAACACTTCATTTTGGTGTTTTCGAAGTCAAATGGCACTATAAACGTGTTATAGAAAACAACAACCCTAGAACGAATGTGAGTTGGTAATGGTTAATTCCTTTGCAACTCGTGAGACTTTTCAAAAAGAGAGAATGAGTGTATCGATGAAAGTGCACTTCCACATTACAGTGGGATAAACTATCGAGTTTTTGAACACTAACGAATGTGATTTTCTGAAAAAAAAAATGTAAAGTTTTCTTGGTCACGAAGCAATCCTACAAAACACTTCATTTTGGTATTTTCGAAGTCAAATGACATTATAAACGTGTTATAGAAAACAACAACCCTAGAACGAATGTGAGTTGGTAATGGTTAACTCTTTTGCAACTCGTGAGACTTTTCAAAAAGAGAGAATGAGTGAATCGATGAAAGTGCACTTCCACATTACAGTGGGATAAACTATTGCGTTTTTGAACACTAACGAATGTGATTTTCTGAAAAATAAAAAAAACGTAAAGTTTGCTTGGTCACGAAGCAATCCTACAAAACACTTCATTTTGGTATTTTCGAAGTCAAATGGCACTATAAACGTGTTTTAGAAAACAACAACCCTAGAACGAATGTGAGTTGGTAATGGTTAACTCTTTTGCAACTCGTGAGACTTTTCAAAAAGAGAGAATGAGTGAATCGATGAAAGTGCACTTCCACATTACAGTGGGATAAACTATTGAGTTTTTGAACACTAACGAATGTGATTTTCTGAAAAATAAAAAAAACGTAAAGTTTGCTTGGTCACGAAGCAATCCTACAAAACACTTCATTTTGGTATTTTCGAAGTCAAATGCTATTATAAACGTGTTATAGAAAACAACAACCCTAGAACGAATGTGAGTTGGTAATGGTTAACTCTTTTGCAACTCGTGCGACTTTTCCAAAAGAGAGAATGAGTGAATCGATGAAAGTGCACTTCCACATTACAGTGGGATAAACTATTGAGTTTTTGAACACTAACGAATGTGATTTTCTGAAAAATAAAAAAACGTAAAGTTTGCTTGGTCCCGAAGCAATCCTACAAAACACTTCATTTTGGTATTTTCGAAGTCAAATGGCACTATAAACGTGTTATAGAAAGCAACAACCCTAGAACGAATGTGAGTTGGTAATGGTTAATTCTTTTGCAACTCGTGAGACTTTTCAAAAAGAGAGAATGAGTGAATCGATGAAAGTGCACTTCCACATTACAGTGGGATAAACTATAAAGTTTTTAAACACTAACAAATGTGATTTTCTGAAAAAAAAAAAATGTAAAGTTTTCTTGGTCACGAAGCAATCCTACAAAACACTTCATTTTGGTATTTTCGAAGTCAAATGGCACTATAAACGTGTTATAGAAAACAACAACCCTAGAACGAATGTGAATTGGTAATTCTTAATTATTTTGCAACTCGTGAGACTTTTCAAAAAGAGAGAATGAGTGAATCGATGAAAGTGCACTTCCACATTACAGTGGGATAAACTGTAGAGTTTTGAAAACTAACGAATGTGATTTTCTAAAAAATAAAAAAAACGCAAAGTTTTCTTGGTCACCAAGCAAACCTACAAAAAACTTCATTTTGGTATTTTCGAGGTTAAATGGCACTATAAACGTGTTATAGAAAACAACAACCCTAGAACGAATGTGAATTGGTAATGGTTAACACTTTTGAAACTATTGAGACTTTTCAAAAAGAGAGAATGAGTGAATCGATGAAAGTGCACTTCCATATTACAGTGGGATAAACTATAGAGTTTTTGAACACTAACGAATGTGATTTTCTGAAAAATAAAAAAAACGTAAAGTTTGCTTGGTCACGAAGCAATCCTACAAAACACTTCATTTTGGTATTTTTGAAGTCAAATGGCATTATAAACGTGTTATAGAAAACAACAACCCTAGAACGAATGTGAGTTGGTAATGGTTAACTCTTTTGCAACTCGTGCGACTTTTCCAAAAGAGAGAATGAGTGAATCGATGAAAGTGCACTTCCACATTACAGTGGGATAAACTATTGAGTTTTTGAACACTAACGAATGTGATTTTCTGAAAAAAAAAATAACGTAAAGTTTTCTTGGTCACGAAGCAATCCTACAAAACACTTCATTTTGGTATTTTCGAGGTTAAATGACACTATAAACGTGTTATAGAAAACAACAACCCTAGAACGAATGTGAATTGGTAATTCTTAATTCTTTTGCAACTCGTGAGACTTTTCAAAAAGAGAGAATGAGTGAATCGATGAAAGTGCACTTCCACATTACAGTGGGATAAACTGTAGAGTTTTGAACACTAACGAATGTGATTTTCTAAAAAATAAAAAAAACGCAAAGTTTGCTTGGTCACCAAGCAAACCTACAAAAAACTTCATTTTGGTATTTTCGAGGTTAAATGGCACTATAAACGTGTTATAGAAAACAACAACCTTAGAACGAATGTGAATTGGTAATGGTTAACACTTTTGAAACTATTGAGACTTTTCAAAAAGAGAGAATGAGTGAATCGATGAAAGTGCACTTCCACATTACAGTGGGATAAACTATAGAGTTTTTGAACACTAACGAATGTGATTTTCTAAAAAATAAAAAAAACGTAAAGTTTGCTTGGTCACGAAGCAATCCTACAAAACACTTCATTTTGGTATTTTCGAAGTCAAATGGCACTATAAACGTGTTATAGAAAACAACAACCCTAGAACGAATGTGAGTTGGTAATGGTTAACTCTTTTGCAACTCATGAGACTTTTCAAAAAGGGAGAATGAGTGAATCGATGAAAGTGCACTTCCACATTACAGTGGGATAAACTATAGAGTTTTTGAACACTAACGAATGTGATTTTCTGAAAAATAAAAAAAACGTAAAGTTTGCTTGGTCACGAAGCAATCCTACAAAACACTTCATTTTGGTATTTTCGAAGTCAAATGGCATTATAAACGTGTTATAGAAAACAACAACCCTAGAACGAATGTGAGTTGGTAATGGTTAACTCTTTTGCAACTCGTGAGACTTTTCAAAAAGAGAGAATGAGTGAATCGATGAAAGTGCACTTCCACATTACAGTGGGATAAACTATTGTGTTTTTGAACACTGACGAATGTGATTTTCTAAAAAATAAAAAAAATTAAAGTTTGCTTGGTCCCGAAGCAATCCTACAAAACACTTCATTTTGGTATTTTCGAAGTCAAATGGCACTATAAATGTGTTATAGAAAACAACAACCCTAGAACGAATGTGAGTTGGTAATGGTTAATTCTTTTGCAACTCGTGAGACTTTTCAAAAAGAGAGAATGAGTGAATCGATGAAAGTGCACTTCCACATTACAGTGGGATAAACTATAGAGTTTTTGAACACTAACGAATGTGATTTTCTGAAAAATAAAAAAAACGTAAAGTTTGCTTGGTCACGAAGCAATCCTATAAAACACTTCATTTTTGTATTTTCGAAGTCAAATGGCACTATAAACGTGTTATAGAAAACAACAACCCTAGAACGAATGTGAATTGGTAATGGTTAACACTTTTGAAACTATTGAGACTTTTCAAAAAGAGAGAATGAGTGAATCGATGAAAGTGCACTTCCACATTACAATGGGATAAACTATAGACTTTTTGAACACTAACGAATGTGATTTTCTGAAAAATAAAAAAAAACGTAAAGTTTGCTTAGTCACGAAGCAATCCTACAAAACACTTCATTTTGGTATTTTCGAAGTCAAATGGCATTATAAACGTGTTATAGAAAACAACAACCCTAGAACGAATGTGAATTGGTAATTCTTAATTCTTTTGCAACTCGTGAGACTTTTCAAAAAGAGAGAATGAGTGAATCGATGAAAGTGCACTTCCACATTACAGTGGGATAAACTATAGAGTTTTTGAACACTAACGAATGTGATTTTCTGAAAAATAAACAAAACGTGAAGTTTGCTTGGTCACCAAGCAAACCTACAAAAAACTTCATTTTTGTATTTTCGAGGTTAAATGACACTATAAACGTGTTATAGAAAACAACAACCCTAGAACGAATGTGAGTTGGTAATGGTTAACTCTTTTGCAACTCGTGAGACTTTTCAAAAAGAGAGAATGAGTGAATCGATGAAAGTGCACTTCCACATTACAGTGGGATAAACTATAGAGTTTTTGAACACTAACGAATGTGATTTTCTGAAAAATTAAAAAAAACGTAAAGGTTGCTTGGTACCGAAGCAATCCTACAAAACACTTCATTTTGGTATTTTCGAAGTCAAATGGCACTATAAACGTGTTATAGAAAACAACAACCCTAGAACGAATGTGAGTTGGTAATGGTTAATTCCTATGCAACTCGTGAGACTTTTCAAAAAGAGAGAATGAGTGTATCGATGAAAGTGCACTTCCACATTACAGTGGGATAAACTATAGAGTTTTTGAACACTAACGAATGTGATTTTCTGAAAAAAAAAAAAAACTTAAAGTTTGCTTGGTCCCGAAGCAATCCTACAAAACACTTCATTTTTGTATTTTCGAAGTCAAATGGCACTATAAACGTGTTATAGAAAACAACAACCCTAGAACGAATGTGAATTGGTAATGGTTAACACTTTTGAAACTATTGAGACTTTTCAAAAAGAGAGAATGAGTGAATCGATGAAAGTGCACTTCCACATTACAATGGGATAAACTATAGACTTTTTGAACACTAACGAATGTGATTTTATGAAAAATAAAAAAAACGTAAAGTTTGCTTGGTCACGAAGCAATCCTACAAAACACTTCATTTTGGTATTTTCGAAGTCAAATGGCATTATAAACGTGTTATAGAAAACAACAACCCTATAACGAATGTGAATTGGTAATTCTTAATTCTTTTGCAACTCGTGAGACTTTTCAAAAAGAGAGAATGAGTGAATCGATGAAAGTGCACTTCCACATTACAGTGGGATAAACTATAGAGTTTTTGAACACTAACGAATGTGATTTTCTGAAAAATAAACAAAACGTGAAGTTTGCTTGGTCACCAAGCAAACATACAAAAAACATCATTTTGGTATTTTCGAGGTTAAATGACACTATAAACGTGTTATAGAAAACAACAACCCTAAAACGAATGTGAATTGGTAATTCTTAACTCTTTTGCAACTCGTGAAACTTTTCAAAAAGAGAGAATGAGTGAATCGATGAAAGTGCACTTCCACATTACAGTGGGATAAACTGTAGAGTTTTGAACACTAACGAATGTGATTTTCTAAAAAATAAAAAAAACGTAAAGTTTGCTTGGTCACCAAGCAAACCTACAAAAAACTTCATTTTGGTATTTTCGAGGTTAAATGGCACTATAAACGTGTTATAGAAAACAACAACCCTAGAACGAATGTGAATTGGTAATGGTTAACACTTTTGAAACTATTGAGACTTTTCAAAAAGAGAGAATGAGTGAATCGATGAAAGTGCACTTCCACATTACACTGGGATAAACGATAGAGTTTTTGAACACTAACGAATGTGATTTTCTGAAAAATAAAAAAACGTAAAGTTTGCTTGGTCACGAAGCAATCCTACAAAACACTTCATTTTGGTATTTTCGAAGTCAAATGGCACTATAAACGTGTTATAGAAAACAACAACCCTAGAACGAATGTGAGTTGGTAATGGTTAATTCTTTTGCAACTCGTGAGACTTTTCAAAAAGAGAGAATGAGTGAATCGATGAAAGTGCACTTCCACATTACAGTGGGATAAACTATAGAGTTTTTAAACACTAACGAATATGATTTTCTGAAAAAAAAAAAAAAACGTAAAGTTTTCTTGGTCACGAAGCAATCCTACAAAACATTTCATTTTGGTTTTTTCGAAGTCAAATGGCACTATAAACGTGTTATAGAAAACAACAACCCTAGAACGAATGTGAATTGGTAATGGTTAACACTTTTGAAACTATTGAGACTTTTCAAAAAGAGAGAATGAGTGAATCGATGAAAGTGCACTTCCACATTACAGTGGGATAAACTATAGAGTTTTTGAACACTAACGAATGTGATTTTCTGAAAAATAAAAAAAACGTAAAGTTTGCTTGGTCACGAAGCAATCCTACAAAACACTTCATTTTGGTATTTTCGAAGTCAAATGGCATTATAAACGTGTTATAGAAAACAACAACCCTAGAACGAATGTGAGTTGGTAATGGTTAACTCTTTTGCAACTCGTGAGACTTTTCAAAAAGAGAGAATGAGTGAATCGATGAAAGTGCACTTCCACATTACAGTGGGATAAACTATTGAGTTTTTGAACACTAACGAATGTGATTTTCTGAAAAATAAAAAAAAATGTAAAGGTTGCTTGGTACCGAAGCAATCCTACAAAACACTTCATTTTGGTATTTTCGAAGTCAAATGGCACTATAAACGTGTTATAGAAAACAACAACCCTAGAACGAATGTGAGTTGGTAATGGTTAATTCCTTTGCAACTCGTGAGACTTTTCAAAAAGAGAGAATGAGTGTATCGATGAAAGTGCACTTCCACATTACAGTGGGATAAACTATAGAGTTTTTGAACACTAACGAATGTGATTTTCTGAAAAAAAAAAAAAAACTTAAAGTTTGCTTGGTCCCGAAGCAATCCTACAAAACACTTCATTTTGGTATTTTCGAAGTCAAATGGCACTATACACGTGTTATAGAAAACAACAACCATAGAACGAATGAGAGTTGGTAATGGTTAATTCTTTTGCAACTCGTGAGACTTTTCAAAAAGAGAGAATGAGTGAATCGATGAAAGTGCACTTCCACATTACAGTGGGATAAACTATAAAGTTTTTGAACACTAACGAATGTGATTTTCTGAAAAAAAAAATGTAAAGTTATCTTGGTCACGAAGCAATCCTACAAAACACTTCATTTTGGTATTTTCGAGGTTAAATGACACTATAAACGTGTTATAGAAAACAACAACCCTAGAACGAATGTGAATTGGTAATTCTTAATTCTTTTGCAACTCGTGAGACTTTTCAAAAAGAGAGAATGAGTGAATCGATGAAAGTGCACTTCCACATTACAGTGGGATAAACTGTAGAGTTTTGAACACTAACGAATGTGATTTTCTAAAAAATAAAAAAAACGCAAAGTTTGCTTGGTCACCAAGCAAACCTACAAAAAACTTCATTTTGGTATTTTCGAGGTTAAATGGCACTATAAACGTGTTATAGAAAACAACAACCTTAGAACGAATGTGAATTGGTAATGGTTAACACATTTGAAACTATTGAGACTTTTCAAAAAGAGAGAATGAGTGAATCGATGAAAGTGCACTTCCACATTACAGTGAGATAAACTATAGAGTTTTTGAACACTAACGAATGTGATTTTTTGAAAAATAAAAAAAACGTAAAGTTTGCTTGGTCACGAAGCAATCCTACAAAACACTTCATTTTGGTATTTTCGAAGTCAAATGGCACTATAAACGTGTTATAGAAAACAACAACCCTAGAACGAATGTGAGTTGGTAATGGTTAACTCTTTTGCAACTCATGAGACTTTTCAAAAAGAGAGAATGATAGAATCGATGAAAGTGCACTTCCACATTACAGTGGGATAAACTATAGAGTTTTTGAACACTAACGAATGTGATTTTCTGAAAAAATAAAAAAAACGTAAAGTTTGCTTGGTCACGAAGCAATCCTACAAAACACTTCATTTTGGTATTTTCGAAGTCAAATGGCATTATAAACGTGTTATAGAAAACAACAACCCTAGAACGAATGTGAATTGGTAATGGTTAACACTTTTGAAACTATTGAGACTTTTCAAAAAGAGAGAATGAGTGAATCGATGAAAGTGCACTTCCACATTACAGTGGGATAAACTATTGTGTTTTTGAACACTTACGAATGTGATTTTCTAAAAAATAAAAAAACTTAAAGTTTGCTTGGTCCCGAAGCAATCCTACAAAACACTTCATTTTGGTATTTTCGAAGTCAAATGGCACTATAAACGTGTTATAGAAAACAACAACCCTAGAACGAATGTGAGTTGGTAATGGTTAATTCTTTTGCAACTCGTGAGACTTTTCAAAAAGAGAGAATGAGTGAATCGATGAAAGTGCACTTCCACATTACAATGGGATAAACTATAGACTTTTTGAACACTAACGAATGTGATTTTCTGAAAAATAAAAAAAAACGTAAAGTTTGCTTAGTCACGAAGCAATCCTACAAAACACTTCATTTTGGTATTTTCGAAGTCAAATGGCATTATAAACGTGTTATAGAAAACAACAACCCTAGAACGAATGTGAATTGGTAATTCTTAATTCTTTTGCAACTCGTGAGACTTTTCAAAAAGAGAGAATGAGTGAATCGATGAAAGTGCACTTCCACATTACAGTGGGATAAACTATAGAGTTTTTGAACACTAACGAATGTGATTTTCTGAAAAATAAACAAAACGTGAAGTTTGCTTGGTCACCAAGCAAACCTACAAAAAACTTCATTTTTGTATTTTCGAGGTTAAATGACACTATAAACGTGTTATAGAAAACAACAACCCTAGAACGAATGTGAGTTGGTAATGGTTAACTCTTTTGCAACTCGTGAGACTTTTCAAAAAGAGAGAATGAGTGAATCGATGAAAGTGCACTTCCACATTACAGTGGGATAAACTATAGAGTTTTTGAACACTAACGAATGTGATTTTCTGAAAAATTAAAAAAAACGTAAAGGTTGCTTGGTACCGAAGCAATCCTACAAAACACTTCATTTTGGTATTTTCGAAGTCAAATGGCACTATAAACGTGTTATAGAAAACAACAACCCTAGAACGAATGTGAGTTGGTAATGGTTAATTCCTATGCAACTCGTGAGACTTTTCAAAAAGAGAGAATGAGTGTATCGATGAAAGTGCACTTCCACATTACAGTGGGATAAACTATAGAGTTTTTGAACACTAACGAATGTGATTTTCTGAAAAAAAAAAAAAACTTAAAGTTTGCTTGGTCCCGAAGCAATCCTACAAAACACTTCATTTTTGTATTTTCGAAGTCAAATGGCACTATAAACGTGTTATAGAAAACAACAACCCTAGAACGAATGTGAATTGGTAATGGTTAACACTTTTGAAACTATTGAGACTTTTCAAAAAGAGAGAATGAGTGAATCGATGAAAGTGCACTTCCACATTACAATGGGATAAACTATAGACTTTTTGAACACTAACGAATGTGATTTTATGAAAAATAAAAAAAACGTAAAGTTTGCTTGGTCACGAAGCAATCCTACAAAACACTTCATTTTGGTATTTTCGAAGTCAAATGGCATTATAAACGTGTTATAGAAAACAACAACCCTATAACGAATGTGAATTGGTAATTCTTAATTCTTTTGCAACTCGTGAGACTTTTCAAAAAGAGAGAATGAGTGAATCGATGAAAGTGCACTTCCACATTACAGTGGGATAAACTATAGAGTTTTTGAACACTAACGAATGTGATTTTCTGAAAAATAAACAAAACGTGAAGTTTGCTTGGTCACCAAGCAAACATACAAAAAACATCATTTTGGTATTTTCGAGGTTAAATGACACTATAAACGTGTTATAGAAAACAACAACCGTAAAACGAATGTGAATTGGTAATTCTTAACTCTTTTGCAACTCGTGAAACTTTTCAAAAAGAGAGAATGAGTGAATCGATGAAAGTGCACTTCCACATTACAGTGGGATAAACTGTAGAGTTTTGAACACTAACGAATGTGATTTTCTAAAAAATAAAAAAAACGTAAAGTTTGCTTGGTCACCAAGCAAACCTACAAAAAACTTCATTTTGGTATTTTCGAGGTTAAATGGCACTATAAACGTGTTATAGAAAACAACAACCCTAGAACGAATGTGAATTGGTAATGGTTAACACTTTTGAAACTATTGAGACTTTTCAAAAAGAGAGAATGAGTGAATCGATGAAAGTGCACTTCCACATTACACTGGGATAAACGATAGAGTTTTTGAACACTAACGAATGTGATTTTCTGAAAAATAAAAAAACGTAAAGTTTGCTTGGTCACGAAGCAATCCTACAAAACACTTCATTTTGGTATTTTCGAAGTCAAATGGCACTATAAACGTGTTATAGAAAACAACAACCCTAGAACGAATGTGAGTTGGTAATGGTTAATTCTTTTGCAACTCGTGAGACTTTTCAAAAAGAGAGAATGAGTGAATCGATGAAAGTGCACTTCCACATTACAGTGGGATAAACTATAGAGTTTTTAAACACTAACGAATATGATTTTCTGAAAAAAAAAAAAAAAACGTAAAGTTTTCTTGGTCACGAAGCAATCCTACAAAACATTTCATTTTGGTTTTTTCGAAGTCAAATGGCACTATAAACGTGTTATAGAAAACAACAACCCTAGAACGAATGTGAATTGGTAATGGTTAACACTTTTGAAACTATTGAGACTTTTCAAAAAGAGAGAATGAGTGAATCGATGAAAGTGCACTTCCACATTACAGTGGGATAAACTATAGAGTTTTTGAACACTAACGAATGTGATTTTCTGAAAAATAAAAAAAACGTAAAGTTTGCTTGGTCACGAAGCAATCCTACAAAACACTTCATTTTGGTATTTTCGAAGTCAAATGGCATTATAAACGTGTTATAGAAAACAACAACCCTAGAACGAATGTGAGTTGGTAATGGTTAACTCTTTTGCAACTCGTGAGACTTTTCAAAAAGAGAGAATGAGTGAATCGATGAAAGTGCACTTCCACATTACAGTGGGATAAACTATTGAGTTTTTGAACACTAACGAATGTGATTTTCTGAAAAATAAAAAAAAATGTAAAGGTTGCTTGGTACCGAAGCAATCCTACAAAACACTTCATTTTGGTATTTTCGAAGTCAAATGGCACTATAAACGTGTTATAGAAAACAACAACCCTAGAACGAATGTGAGTTGGTAATGGTTAATTCCTTTGCAACTCGTGAGACTTTTCAAAAAGAGAGAATGAGTGTATCGATGAAAGTGCACTTCCACATTACAGTGGGATAAACTATAGAGTTTTTGAACACTAACGAATGTGATTTTCTGAAAAAAAAAAAAAAAACTTAAAGTTTGCTTGGTCCCGAAGCAATCCTACAAAACACTTCATTTTGGTATTTTCGAAGTCAAATGGCACTATACACGTGTTATAGAAAACAACAACCATAGAACGAATGAGAGTTGGTAATGGTTAATTCTTTTGCAACTCGTGAGACTTTTCAAAAAGAGAGAATGAGTGAATCGATGAAAGTGCACTTCCACATTACAGTGGGATAAACTATAAAGTTTTTGAACACTAACGAATGTGATTTTCTGAAAAAAAAAATGTAAAGTTATCTTGGTCACGAAGCAATCCTACAAAACACTTCATTTTGGTATTTTCGAGGTTAAATGACACTATAAACGTGTTATAGAAAACAACAACCCTAGAACGAATGTGAATTGGTAATTCTTAATTCTTTTGCAACTCGTGAGACTTTTCAAAAAGAGAGAATGAGTGAATCGATGAAAGTGCACTTCCACATTACAGTGGGATAAACTGTAGAGTTTTGAACACTAACGAATGTGATTTTCTAAAAAATAAAAAAAACGCAAAGTTTGCTTGGTCACCAAGCAAACCTACAAAAAACTTCATTTTGGTATTTTCGAGGTTAAATGGCACTATAAACGTGTTATAGAAAACAACAACCTTAGAACGAATGTGAATTGGTAATGGTTAACACATTTGAAACTATTGAGACTTTTCAAAAAGAGAGAATGAGTGAATCGATGAAAGTGCACTTCCACATTACAGTGAGATAAACTATAGAGTTTTTGAACACTAACGAATGTGATTTTTTGAAAAATAAAAAAAACGTAAAGTTTGCTTGGTCACGAAGCAATCCTACAAAACACTTCATTTTGGTATTTTCGAAGTCAAATGGCACTATAAACGTGTTATAGAAAACAACAACCCTAGAACGAATGTGAGTTGGTAATGGTTAACTCTTTTGCAACTCATGAGACTTTTCAAAAAGAGAGAATGATAGAATCGATGAAAGTGCACTTCCACATTACAGTGGGATAAACTATAGAGTTTTTGAACACTAACGAATGTGATTTTCTGAAAAAATAAAAAAAACGTAAAGTTTGCTTGGTCACGAAGCAATCCTACAAAACACTTCATTTTGGTATTTTCGAAGTCAAATGGCATTATAAACGTGTTATAGAAAACAACAACCCTAGAACGAATGTGAATTGGTAATGGTTAACACTTTTGAAACTATTGAGACTTTTCAAAAAGAGAGAATGAGTGAATCGATGAAAGTGCACTTCCACATTACAGTGGGATAAACTATTGTGTTTTTGAACACTTACGAATGTGATTTTCTAAAAAATAAAAAAACTTAAAGTTTGCTTGGTCCCGAAGCAATCCTACAAAACACTTCATTTTGGTATTTTCGAAGTCAAATGGCACTATAAACGTGTTATAGAAAACAACAACCCTAGAACGAATGTGAGTTGGTAATGGTTAATTCTTTTGCAACTCGTGAGACTTTTCAAAAAGAGAGAATGAGTGAATCGATGAAAGTACACTTCCACATTACAGTGGGATAAACTATAGAGTTTTTGAACACTAACGAATGTGATTTTCTGAAAAATAAAAAAAACGTAAAGTTTGCTTGGTCACGAAGCAATCCTACAAAACACTTCATTTTTGTATTTTCGAAGTGAAATGGCACTATAAACGTGTTATAGAAAACAACAACCCTAGAACGAATGTGAATTGGTAATGGTTAACACTTTTGAAACTATTGAGACTTTTCAAAAAGAGAGAATGAGTGAATCGATGAAAGTGCACTTCCACATTACAGTGGGATAAACTATAGACTTTTTGAACACTAACGAATGTGATTTTCTGAAAAATAAAAATAACGTAAAGTTTGCTTGGTCACGAAGCAATCCTACAAAACACTTCATTTTGGTATTTTCGAAGTCAAATGGCATTATAAACGTGTTATAGAAAACAACAACCCTAGAACGAATGTGAATTGGTAATTCTTAATTCTTTTGCAACTCGTGAGACTTTTCAAAAAGAGAGAATGAGTGAATCGATGAAAGTGCACTTCCACATTACAGTGGGATAAACTATAGAGTTTTTGAACACTAACGAATGTGATTTTCTGAAAAATAAACAAAACGTGAAGTTTGCTTGGTCACCAAGCAAACCTACAAAAAACTTCATTTTGGTATTTTCGAGGTTAAATGACACTATAAACGTGTTATAGAAAACAACAACCCTAGAACGAATGTGAATTGGTAATGGTTAACACTTTTGAAACTATTGAGACTTTTCAAAAAGAGAGAATGAGTGAATCGATGAAAGTGCACTTCCACATTACAGTGGGATAAACTATTGTGTTTTTGAACACTTACGAATGTGATTTTCTAAAAAATAAAAAAACTTAAAGTTTGCTTGGTCCCGAAGCAATTCTACAAAACACTTCATTTTGGTATTTTCGAAGTCAAATGGCACTATAAACGTGTTATAGAAAACAACAACCCTAGAACGAATGTGAATTGGTAATGGTTAACACTTTTGAAACTATTGAGACTTTTCAAAAAGAGAGAATGAGTGAATCGATGAAAGTGCACTTCCACATTACAGTGGGATAAACTGTAGAGTTTTGAACACTAACGAATGTGATTTTCTAAAAAATAAAAAAAACGTAAAGTTTGCTTGGTCACCAAGCAAACCTACAAAAAACTTCATTTTGGTATTTTCGAGGTTAAATGGCACTATAAACGTGTTATAGAAAACAACAACCCTAGAACGAATGTGAGTTGGTAATGGTTAACACTTTTGAAACTATTGAGACTTTTCAAAAAGAGAGAATGAGTGAATCGATGAAAGTGCACTTCCACATTACACTGGGATAAACGATAGAGTTTTTGAACACTAACGAATGTGATTTTCTGAAAAATAAAAAAAACGTAAAGTTTGCTTGGTCACGAAGCAATCCTACAAAACACTTCATTTTGGTATTTTCGAAGTCAAATGGCATTATAAACGTGTTATAGAAAACAACAACCCTAGAACGAATGTGAGTTGGTAATGGTTAACTCTTTTGCAACTCGTGAGACTTTTCAAAAAGAGAGAATGAGTGAATCGATGAAAGTGCACTTCCACATTACAGTGGGATAAACTATTGAGTTTTTGAACACTAACGAATGTGATTTTCTGAAAAATAAAAAAAAACGTAAAGTTTGCTTGGTACCGAAGCAATCCTACAAAACACTTCATTTTGGTATTTTCGAAGTCAAATGGCACTATAAACGTGTTATAGAAAACAACAACCCTAGAACGAATGTAAGTTGGTAATGGTTAATTCCTTTGCAACTCGTGAGACTTTTCAAAAAGAGAGAATGAGTGTATCGATGAAAGTGCACTTCCACATTACAGTGGGATAAACTATAGAGTTTTTGAACACTAACGAATGTGATTTTCTGAAAAAAAAAAACGTAAAGTTTTCTTGGCCACGAAGCAATCCTACAAAACACTTCATTTTGGTATTTTCGAAGTCAAATGGCACTATAAACGTGTTATAGAAAACAACAACCCTAGAACGAATGTGAGTTGGTAATGGTTAACTCTTTTGCAACTCGTGAGACTTTTCAAAAAGAGAGAATGAGTGAATCGATGAAAGTGCACTTCCACATTACAGTGGGATAAACTATTGAGTTTTTGAACACTAACGAATGTGATTTTCTGAAAAATAAAAAAAACGTAAAGTTTGCTTGGTCCCGAAGCAATCCTACAAAACACTTCATTTTGGTATTTTCGAAGTCAAATGGCACTATAAACGTGTTATAGAAAACAACAACCCTAGAACGAATGCGAGTTGGTAATAGTTAATTCTTTTGCAACTCGTGAGACTTTTCAAAAAGAGAGAATGAGTGAATCGATGAAAGTGCACTTCCACATTACAGTGGGATAAACTATAAAGTTTTTGAACACTAACGAATGTGATTTTCTGAAGAAAAAAAAAACGTAAAGTTTTCTTGGTCACGAAGCAATCCTACAAAACACTTCATTTTGGTATTTTCGAAGTCAAATGGCACTATAAACGTGTTATAGAAAACAACAACCCTAGAACGAATGTGAATTGGTAATGGTTAACACTTTCGAAACTATTGAGACTTTTCAAAAAGAGAGAATGAGTGAATCGATGAAAGTGCACTTCCACATTACAGTGGGATAAACTATAGAGTTTTTGAACACTAACGAATGTGATTTTCTGAAAAATAAAAAAAAAGTAAAGTTTGCTTGGTCACAAAGCAATCCTACAAAACACTTCATTTTGGTATTTTCGAAGTCAAATGGCATTATAAACGTGTTATAGAAAACAACAACCCTAGAACGAATGTGAATTGGTAATGGTTAACTCTTTTGCAACTCGTGAGACTTTTCAAAAAGAGAGAATGAGTGAATCGATTAAAGTGCACTTCCACATTACAGTGGGATAAACTATTGTGTTTTTGAACACTAACGAACGTGATTTTCTGAAAAATAAAAAAACGTAAAGTTTGCTTGGTCCCGAAGCAATCCTACAAAACACTTCATTTTGGTGTTTTCGAAGTCAAATGGCACTATAAACGTGTTATAGAAAACAACAACCCTAGAACGAATGTGAGTTGGTAATGGTTAATTCCTTTGCAACTCGTGAGACTTTTCAAAAAGAGAGAATGAGTGTATCGATGAAAGTGCTCTTCCACATTACAGTGGGATAAACTATCGAGTTTTTGAACACTAACGAATGTGATTTTCTGAAAAAAAAAATGTAAAGTTTTCTTGGTCACGAAGCAATCCTACAAAACACTTCATTTTGGTATTTTCGAAGTCAAATGGCATTATAAACGTGTTATAGAAAACAACAACCCTAGAACGAATGTGAGTTGGTAATGGTTAATTCTTTTGCAACTCGTGAGACTTTTCAAAAAGAGAGAATGAGTGAATCGATGAAAGTGCACTTCCACATTACAGTGGGATAAACTATAGAGTTTTTAAACACTAACGAATGTGATTTTCTGAAAAAAAAAAAAAAAAAACGTAAAGTTTTCTTGGTCACGAAGCAATCCTACAAAACATTTCATTTTGGTTTTTTCGAAGTCAAATGGCACTATTAACGTGTTATAGAAAACAACAACCCTAGAACGAATGTGAATTGGTAATGGTTAACACTTTTGAAACTATTGAGACTTTTCAAAAAGAGAGAATGAGTGAATCGATGAAAGTGCACTTCCACATTACAGTGGGATAAACTATAGAGTTTTTGAACACTAACGAATGTGATTTTCTGAAATATAAAAAAAACGTAAAGTTTGCTTGGTCACGAAGCAATCCTACAAAACACTTCATTTTGGTATTTTCGAAGTCAAATGGCACTATAAACGTGTTATAGAAAACAACAACCCTAGAACGAATGTGAGTTGGTAATGGTTAACTCTTTTGCAACTCATGAGACTTTTCAAAAAGAGAGAATGATAGAATCGATGAAAGTGCACTTCCACATTACAGTGGGATAAACTATAGAGTTTTTGAACACTAACGAATGTGATTTTCTGAAAAAATAAAAAAAACGTAAAGTTTGCTTGGTCACGAAGCAATCCTACAAAACACTTCATTTTGGTATTTTCGAAGTCAAATGGCATTATAAACGTGTTATAGAAAACAACAACCCTAGAACGAATGTGAATTGGTAATGGTTAACACTTTTGAAACTATTGAGACTTTTCAAAAAGAGAGAATGAGTAAATCGATGAAAGTGCACTTCCACATTACAGTGGGATAAACTATTGTGTTTTTGAACACTTACGAATGTGATTTTCTAAAAAATAAAAAAACTTAAAGTTTGCTTGGTCCCGAAGCAATCCTACAAAACACTTCATTTTGGTATTTTCGAAGTCAAATGGCACTATAAACGTGTTATAGAAAACAACAACCCTAGAACGAATGTGAGTTGGTAATGGTTAATTCTTTTGCAACTCGTGAGACTTTTCAAAAAGAGAGAATGAGTGAATCGATGAAAGTACACTTCCACATTACAGTGGGATAAACTATAGAGTTTTTGAACACTAACGAATGTGATTTTCTGAAAAATAAAAAAAACGTAAAGTTTGCTTGGTCACGAAGCAATCCTACAAAACACTTCATTTTTGTATTTTCGAAGTGAAATGGCACTATAAACGTGTTATAGAAAACAACAACCCTAGAACGAATGTGAATTGGTAATGGTTAACACTTTTGAAACTATTGAGACTTTTCAAAAAGAGAGAATGAGTGAATCGATGAAAGTGCACTTCCACATTACAGTGGGATAAACTATAGACTTTTTGAACACTAACGAATGTGATTTTCTGAAAAATAAAAATAACGTAAAGTTTGCTTGGTCACGAAGCAATCCTACAAAACACTTCATTTTGGTATTTTCGAAGTCAAATGGCATTATAAACGTGTTATAGAAAACAACAACCCTAGAACGAATGTGAATTGGTAATTCTTAATTCTTTTGCAACTCGTGAGACTTTTCAAAAAGAGAGAATGAGTGAATCGATGAAAGTGCACTTCCACATTACAGTGGGATAAACTATAGAGTTTTTGAACACTAACGAATGTGATTTTCTGAAAAATAAACAAAACGTGAAGTTTGCTTGGTCACCAAGCAAACCTACAAAAAACTTCATTTTGGTATTTTCGAGGTTAAATGACACTATAAACGTGTTATAGAAAACAACAACCCTAAAACGAATGTGAATTGGTAATTCTTAACTCTTTTGCAACTCGTGAAACTTTTCAAAAAGAGAGAATGAGTGAATCGATGAAAGTGCACTTCCACATTACAGTGGGATAAACTGTAGAGTTTTGAACACTAACGAATGTGATTTTCTAAAAAATAAAAAAAACGTAAAGTTTGCTTGGTCACCAAGCAAACCTACAAAAAACTTCATTTTGGTATTTTCGAGGTTAAATGGCACTATAAACGTGTTATAGAAAACAACAACCCTAGAACGAATGTGAGTTGGTAATGGTTAACACTTTTGAAACTATTGAGACTTTTCAAAAAGAGAGAATGAGTGAATCGATGAAAGTGCACTTCCACATTACACTGGGATAAACGATAGAGTTTTTGAACACTAACGAATGTGATTTTCTGAAAAATAAAAAAAACGTAAAGTTTGCTTGGTCACGAAGCAATCCTACAAAACACTTCATTTTGGTATTTTCGAAGTCAAATGGCACTATAAACGTGTTATAGAAAACAACAACCCTAGAACGAATGTGAGTTGGTAATGGTTAATTCTTTTGCAACTCGTGAGACTTTTCAAAAAGAGAGAATGAGTGAATCAATGAAAGTGCACTTCCACATTACAGTGGGATAAACTATAGAGTTTTTAAACACTAACGAATGTGATTTTCTGAAAAAAAAAAAAAAAACGTAAAGTTTTCTTGGTCACGAAGCAATCCTACAAAACATTTCATTTTGGTTTTTTCGAAGTCAAATGGCACTATTAACGTGTTATAGAAAACAACAACCCTAGAACGAATGTGAATTGGTAATGGTTAACACTTTTGAAACTATTGAGACTTTTCAAAAAGAGAGAATGAGTGAATCGATGAAAGTGCACTTCCACATTACAGTGGGATAAACTATAGAGTTTTTGAACACTAACGAATGTGATTTTCTGAAAAATAAAAAAAACGTAAAGTTTGCTTGGTCACGAAGCAATCCTACAAAACACTTCATTTTGGTATTTTCGAAGTCAAATGGCATTATAAACGTGTTATAGAAAACAACAACCCTAGAACGAATGTGAGTTGGTAATGGTTAACTCTTTTGCAACTCGTGAGATTTTTCAAAAAGAGAGAATGAGTGAATCGATGAAAGTGCACTTCCACATTACAGTGGGATAAACTATTGAGTTTTTGAACACTAACGAATGTGATTTTCTGAAAAATAAAAAAAAACGTAAAGTTTGCTTGGTACCGAAGCAATCCTACAAAACACTTCATTTTGGTATTTTCGAAGTCAAATGGCACTATAAACGTGTTATAGAAAACAACAACCCTAGAACGAATGTAAGTTGGTAATGGTTAATTCCTTTGCAACTCGTGAGACTTTTCAAAAAGAGAGAATGAGTGTATCGATGAAAGTGCACTTCCACATTACAGTGGGATAAACTATAGAGTTTTTGAACACTAACGAATGTGATTTTCTGAAAAAAAAAACATAAAGTTTTCTTGGTCACGAAGCAATCCTACAAAACACTTCATTTTGGTATTTTCGAAGTCAAATGGCACTATAAACGTGTTATAGAAAACAACAACCCTAGAACGAATGTGAATTGGTAATGGTTAACACTTTTGAAACTATTGAGACTTTTCAAAAGGAGAGAATGAGTGAATCGATGAAAGTGCACTTCCACATTACAGTGGGATAAACTATAGAGTTTTTGAACAGTAACGAATGTGATTTTCTGAAAAAAAAAAAAACGTAAAGTTTGCTTGGCCACGAAGCAATCCTACAAAACACTTCATTTTGGTATTTTCGAAGTCAAATGGGACTATAAACGTGTTATAGAAAACAACAACCCTAGAACGAATGTGAGTTGGTAATGGTTAACTCTTTTGCAACTCGTGAGACTTTTCAAAAAGAGAGAATGAGTGAATCGATGAAAGTGCACTTCCACATTACAGTGGGATAAACTATTGAGTTTTTGAACACTAACGAATGTGATTTTCTGAAAAATAAAGAAAACGTAAAGTTTGCTTGGTCCCGAAGCAATCCTACAAAACACTTCATTTTGGTATTTTCGAAGTCAAATGGCACTATAAACGTGTTATAGAAAACAACAACCCTAGAACGAATGTGAGTTGGTAATAGTTAATTCTTTTGCAACTCGTGAGACTTTTCAAAAAGAGAGAATGAGTGAATCGATGAAAGTGCACTTCCACATTACAGTGGGATAAACTATAAAGTTTTTGAACACTAACGAATGTGATTTTCTGAAGAAAAAAAAAACGTAAAGTTTTCTTGGTCACGAAGCAATCCTACAAAACACTTCATTTTGGTATTTTCGAAGTCAAATG
The DNA here is from genome assembly GCA_963675135.1 of Galeopsis tetrahit. Lineage (NCBI taxonomy): Eukaryota > Viridiplantae > Streptophyta > Magnoliopsida > Lamiales > Lamiaceae > Galeopsis > Galeopsis tetrahit. Next base: position 42,788,080 of record OY776122.1, read on the forward strand.
GCACTATAAACGTGTTATAGAAAACAACAACCCTAGAACGAATGTGAATTGGTAATGGTTAACACTTTCGAAACTATTGAGACTTTTCAAAAAGAGAGAATGAGTGAATCGATGAAAGTGCACTTCCACATTACAGTGGGATAAACTATAGAGTTTTTGAACACTAACGAATGTGATTTTCTGAAAAATAAAAAAAAAGTAAAGTTTGCTTGGTCACAAAGCAATCCTACAAAACACTTCATTTTGGTATTTTCGAAGTCAAATGGCATTATAAACGTGTTATAGAAAACAACAACCCTAGAACGAATGTGAATTGGTAATGGTTAACTCTTTTGCAACTCGTGAGACTTTTCAAAAAGAGAGAATGAGTGAATCGATTAAAGTGCACTTCCACATTACAGTGGGATAAACTATTGTGTTTTTGAACACTAACGAACGTGATTTTCTGAAAAATAAAAAAACGTAAAGTTTGCTTGGTCCCGAAGCAATCCTACAAAACACTTCATTTTGGTGTTTTCGAAGTCAAATGGCACTATAAACGTGTTATAGAAAACAACAACCCTAGAACGAATGTGAGTTGGTAATGGTTAATTCCTTTGCAACTCGTGAGACTTTTCAAAAAGAGAGAATGAGTGTATCGATGAAAGTGCTCTTCCACATTACAGTGGGATAAACTATCGAGTTTTTGAACACTAACGAATGTGATTTTCTGAAAAAAAAAATGTAAAGTTTTCTTGGTCACGAAGCAATCCTACAAAACACTTAATTTTGGTATTTTCGAAGTCAAATGGCATTATAAACGTGTTATAGAAAACAACAACCCTAGAACGAATGTGAGTTGGTAATGGTTAATTCTTTTGCAACTCGTGAGACTTTTCAAAAAGAGAGAATGAGTGAATCGATGAAAGTGCACTTCCACATTACAGTGGGATAAACTATAGAGTTTTTAAACACTAACGAATGTGATTTTCTGAAAAAAAAAAAAAAAAACGTAAAGTTTTCTTGGTCACGAAGCAATCCTACAAAACATTTCATTTTGGTTTTTTCGAAGTCAAATGGCACTATTAACGTGTTATAGAAAACAACAACCCTAGAACGAATGTGAATTGGTAATGGTTAACACTTTTGAAACTATTGAGACTTTTCAAAAAGAGAGAATGAGTGAATCGATGAAAGTGCACTTCCACATTACAGTGGGATAAACTATAGAGTTTTTGAACACTAACGAATGTGATTTTCTGAAATATAAAAAAAAAGTAAAGTTTGCTTGGTCACGAAGCAATCCTACAAAACACTTCATTTTGGTATTTTCGAAGTCAAATGGCATTATAAACGTGTTATAGAAAACAACAACCCTAGAACGAATGTGAGTTGGTAATGGTTAACTCTTTTGCAACTCGTGAGACTTTTCAAAAAGAGAGAATGAGTGAATCGATGAAAGTGCACTTCCACATTACAGTGGGATAAACTATTGAGTTTTTGAACACTAACGAATGTGATTTTCTGAAAAATAAAAAAAAACGTAAAGTTTGCTTGGTACCGAAGCAATCCTACAAAACATTTCATTTTGGTATTTTCGAAGTCAAATGGCACTATAAACGTGTTATAGAAAACAACAACCCTAGAACGAATGTAAGTTGGTAATGGTTAATTCCTTTGCAACTCGTGAGACTTTTCAAAAAGAGAGAATGAGTGTATCGATGAAAGTGCACTTCCACATTACAGTGGGATAAACTATAGAGTTTTTGAACACTAACGAATGTGATTTTCTGAAAAAAAAAAACGTAAAGTTTTCTTGGTCACGAAGCAATCCTACAAAACACTTCATTTTGGTATTTTCGAAGTCAAATGGCACTATAAACGTGTTATAGAAAACAACAACCCTAGAACGAATGTGAATTGGTAATGGTTAACACTTTTGAAACTATTGAAACTTTTCAAAAGGAGAGAATGAGTGAATCGATGAAAGTGCACTTCCACATTACAGTGGGATAAACTATAGAGTTTTTGAACAGTAACGAATGTGATTTTCTGAAAAATAAAAAAAACGTAAAGTTTGCTTGGTCACGAAGCAATCCTACAAAACACTTCATTTTGGTATTTTCGAAGTCAAATGGGACTATAAACGTGTTATAGAAAACAACAACCCTAGAACGAATGTGAGTTGGTAATGGTTAACTCTTTTGCAACTCGTGAGACTTTTCAAAAAGAGAGAATGAGTGAATCGATGAAAGTGCACTTCCACATTACAGTGGGATAAACTATTGAGTTTTTGAACACTAACGAATGTGATTTTCTGAAAAATAAAAAAAACGTAAAGTTTGCTTGGTCCCGAAGCAATCCTACAAAACACTTCATTTTGGTATTTTCGAAGTCAAATGGCACTATAAACGTGTTATAGAAAACAACAACCCTAGAACGAATGTGAGTTGGTAATAGTTAATTCTTTTGCAACTCGTGAGACTTTTCAAAAAGAGAGAATGAGTGAATCGATGAAAGTGCACTTCCACATTACAGTGGGATAAACTATAAAGTTTTTGAACACTAACGAATGTGATTTTCTGAAGAAAAAAAAAACGTAAAGTTTTCTTGGTCACGAAGCAATCCTACAAAACACTTCATTTTGGTATTTTCGAAGTCAAATGGCACTATAAACGTGTTATAGAAAACAACAACCCTAGAACGAATGTGAATTGGTAATGGTTAACACTTTTGAAACTATTGAGACTTTTCAAAAAGAGAGAATGAGTGAATCGATGAAAGTGCACTTCCACATTACACTGGGATAAACGATAGAGTTTTTGAACACTAACGAATGTGATTTTCTGAAAAATAAAAAAACGTAAAGTTTGCTTGGTCACGAAGCAATCCTACAAAACACTTCATTTTGGTATTTTCGAAGTCAAATGGCACTATAAACGTGTTATAGAAAACAACAACCCTAGAACGAATGTGAGTTGGTAATGGTTAATTCTTTTGCAACTCGTGAGACTTTTCAAAAAGAGAGAATGAGTGAATCGATGAAAGTGCACTTCCACATTACAGTGGGATAAACTATAGAGTTTTTAAACACTAACGAATGTGATTTTCTGAAAAAAAAAAAAACGTAAAGTTTTCTTGGTCACGAAGCAATCCTACAAAACATTTCATTTTGGTTTTTTCGAAGTCAAATGGCACTATAAACGTGTTATAGAAAACAACAACCCTAGAACGAATGTGAATTGGTAATGGTTAACACTTTTGAAACTATTGAGACTTTTCAAAAAGAGAGAATGAGTGAATCGATGAAAGTGCACTTCCACATTACAGTGGGATAAACTATAGAGTTTTTGAACACTAACGAATGTGATTTTCTGAAAAATAAAAAAAACGTAAAGTTTGCTTGGTCACGAAGCAATCCTACAAAACACTTCATTTTGGTATTTTCGAAGTCAAATGGCATTATAAACGTGTTATAGAAAACAACAACCCTAGAACGAATGTGAGTTGGTAATGGTTAACTCTTTTGCAACTCGTGAGACTTTTCAAAAAGAGAGAATGAGTGAATCGATGAAAGTGCACTTCCACATTACAGTGGGATAAACTATTGAGTTTTTGAACACTAACGAATGTGATTTTCTGAAAAATAAAAAAAAATGTAAAGGTTGCTTGGTACCGAAGCAATCCTACAAAACACTTCATTTTGGTGTTTTCGAAGTCAAATGGCACTATAAACGTGTTATAGAAAACAACAACCCTAGAACGAATGTGAGTTGGTAATGGTTAATTCCTTTGCAACTCGTGAGACTTTTCAAAAAGAGAGAATGAGTGTATCGATGAAAGTGCACTTCCACATTACAGTGGGATAAACTATAGAGTTTTTGAACACTAACGAATGTGATTTTCTGAAAAAAAAAAGAAAAACTTAAAGTTTGCTTGGTCCCGAAGCAATCCTACAAAACACTTCATTTTGGTATTTTCGAAGTCAAATGGCACTATAGACGTGTTATAGAAAACAACAACCATAGAACGAATGAGAGTTGGTAATGGTTAATTCTTTTGCAACTCGTGAGACTTTTCAAAAAGAGAGAATGAGTGAATCGATGAAAGTGCACTTCCACATTACAGTGGGATAAACTATAAAGTTTTTGAACACTAACGAATGTGATTTTCTGAAAAAAAAAATGTAAAGTTTTCTTGGTCACGAAGCAATCCTACAAAACACTTCATTTTGGTATTTTCGAGGTTAAATGACACTATAAACGTGTTATAGAAAACAACAACCCTAGAACGAATGTGAATTGGTAATTCTTAATTCTTTTGCAACTCGTGAGACTTTTCAAAAAGAGAGAATGAGTGAATCGATGAAAGTGCACTTCCACATTACAGTGGGATAAACTGTAGAGTTTTGAACACTAACGAATGTGATTTTCTAAAAAATAAAAAAAACGCAAAGTTTGCTTGGTCACCAAGCAAACCTACAAAAAACTTCATTTTGGTATTTTCGAGGTTAAATGGCACTATAAACGTGTTATAGAAAACAACAACCTTAGAACGAATGTGAATTGGTAATGGTTAACACTTTTGAAACTATTGAGACTTTTCAAAAAGAGAGAATGAGTGAATCGATGAAAGTGCACTTCCACATTACAGTGAGATAAACTATAGAGTTTTTGAACACTAACGAATGTGATTTTCTGAAAAATAAAAAAAACGTAAAGTTTGCTTGGTCACGAAGCAATCCTACAAAACACTTCATTTTGGTATTTTCGAAGTCAAATGGCACTATAAACGTGTTATAGAAAACAACAACCCTAGAACGAATGTGAGTTGGTAATGGTTAACTCTTTTGCAACTCATGAGACTTTTCAAAAAGAGAGAATGATAGAATCGATGAAAGTGCACTTCCACATTACAGTGGGATAAACTATAGAGTTTTTGAACACTAACGAATGTGATTTTCTGAAAAAATAAAAAAAACATAAAGTTTGCTTGGTCACGAAGCAATCCTACAAAACACTTCATTTTGGTATTTTCGAAGTCAAATGGCATTATAAACGTGTTATAGAAAACAACAACCCTAGAACGAATGTGAATTGGTAATGGTTAACACTTTTGAAACTATTGAGACTTTTCAAAAAGAGAGAATGAGTGAATCGATGAAAGTGCACTTCCACATTACAGTGGGATAAACTATTGTGTTTTTGAACACTTACGAATGTGATTTTCTAAAAAATAAAAAAACTTAAAGTTTGCTTGGTCCCGAAGCAATCCTACAAAACACTTCATTTTGGTATTTTCGAAGTCAAATGGCACTATAAACGTGTTATAGAAAACAACAACCCTAGAACGAATGTGAGTTGGTAATGGTTAATTCTTTTGCAACTCGTGAGACTTTTCAAAAAGAGAGAATGAGTGAATCGATGAAAGTACACTTCCACATTACAGTGGGATAAACTATAGAGTTTTTGAACACTAACGAATGTGATTTTCTGAAAAATAAAAAAAACGTAAAGTTTGCTTGGTCACGAAGCAATCCTACAAAACACTTCATTTTTGTATTTTCGAAGTGAAATGGCACTATAAACGTGTTATAGAAAACAACAACACTAGAACGAATGTGAATTGGTAATGGTTAACACTTTTGAAACTATTGAGACTTTTCAAAAAGAGAGAATGAGTGAATCGATGAAAGTGCACTTCCACATTACAGTGGGATAAACTATAGACTTTTTGAACACTAACGAATGTGATTTTCTGAAAAATAAAAATAACGTAAAGTTTGCTTGGTCACGAAGCAATCCTACAAAACACTTCATTTTGGTATTTTCGAAGTCAAATGGCATTATAAACGTGTTATAGAAAACAACAACCCTAGAACGAATGTGAATTGGTAATTCTTAATTCTTTTGCAACTCGTGAGACTTTTCAAAAAGAGAGAATGAGTGAATCGATGAAAGTGCACTTCCACATTACAGTGGGATAAACTATAGAGTTTTTGAACACTAACGAATGTGATTTTCTGAAAAATAAACAAAACGTGAAGTTTGCTTGGTCACCAAGCAAACCTACAAAAAACTTCATTTTGGTATTTTCGAGGTTAAATGACACTATAAACGTGTTATAGAAAACAACAACCCTAAAACGAATGTGAATTGGTAATTCTTAACTCTTTTGCAACTCGTGAAACTTTTCAAAAAGAGAGAATGAGTGAATCGATGAAAGTGCACTTCCACATTACAGTGGGATAAACTGTAGAGTTTTGAACACTAACGAATGTGATTTTCTAAAAAATAAAAAAAACGTAAAGTTTGCTTGGTCACCAAGCAAACCTACAAAAAACTTCATTTTGGTATTTTCGAGGTTAAATGGCACTATAAACGTGTTATAGAAAACAACAACCCTAGAACGAATGTGAGTTGGTAATGGTTAACACTTTTGAAACTATTGAGACTTTTCAAAAAGAGAGAATGAGTGAATCGATGAAAGTGCACTTCCACATTACACTGGGATAAACGATAGAGTTTTTGAACACTAACGAATGTGATTTTCTGAAAAATAAAAAAAACGTAAAGTTTGCTTGGTCACGAAGCAATCCTACAAAACACTTCATTTTGGTATTTTCGAAGTCAAATGGCACTATAAACGTGTTATAGAAAACAACAACCCTAGAACGAATGTGAGTTGGTAATGGTTAATTCTTTTGCAACTCGTGAGACTTTTCAAAAAGAGAGAATGAGTGAATCAATGAAAGTGCACTTCCACATTACAGTGGGATAAACTATAGAGTTTTTAAACACTAACGAATGTGATTTTCTGAAAAAAAAAAAAAAAACGTAAAGTTTTCTTGGTCACGAAGCAATCCTACAAAACATTTCATTTTGGTTTTTTCGAAGTCAAATGGCACTATTAACGTGTTATAGAAAACAACAACCCTAGAACGAATGTGAATTGGTAATGGTTAACACTTTTGAAACTATTGAGACTTTTCAAAAAGAGAGAATGAGTGAATCGATGAAAGTGCACTTCCACATTACAGTGGGATAAACTATAGAGTTTTTGAACACTAACGAATGTGATTTTCTGAAAAATAAAAAAAACGTAAAGTTTGCTTGGTCACGAAGCAATCCTACAAAACACTTCATTTTGGTATTTTCGAAGTCAAATGGCATTATAAACGTGTTATAGAAAACAACAACCCTAGAACGAATGTGAGTTGGTAATGGTTAACTCTTTTGCAACTCGTGAGACTTTTCAAAAAGAGAGAATGAGTGAATCGATGAAAGTGCACTTCCACATTACAGTGGGATAAACTATTGAGTTTTTGAACACTAACGAATGTGATTTTCTGAAAAATAAAAAAAAGCGTAAAGTTTGCTTGGTACCGAAGCAATCCTACAAAACACTTCATTTTGGTATTTTCGAAGTCAAATGGCACTATAAACGTGTTATAGAAAACAACAACCCTAGAACGAATGTAAGTTGGTAATGGTTAATTCCTTTGCAACTCGTGAGACTTTTCAAAAAGAGAGAATGAGTGTATCGATGAAAGTGCACTTCCACATTACAGTGGGATAAACTATAGAGTTTTTGAACACTAACGAATGTGATTTTCTGAAAAAAAAAACGTAAAGTTTTCTTGGTCACGAAGCAATCCTACAAAACACTTCATTTTGGTATTTTCGAAGTCAAATGGCACTATAAACGTGTTATAGAAAACAACAACCCTAGAACGAATGTGAATTGGTAATGGTTAACACTTTTGAAACTATTGAGACTTTTCAAAAGGAGAGAATGAGTGAATCGATGAAAGTGCATTTCCACATTACAGTGGGATAAACTATAGAGTTTTTGAACAGTAACGAATGTGATTTTCTGAAAAATAAAAAAAACGTAAAGTTTGCTTGGCCACGAAGCAATCCTACAAAACACTTCATTTTGGTATTTTCGAAGTCAAATGGGACTATAAACGTGTTATAGAAAACAACAACCCTAGAACGAATGTGAGTTGGTAATGGTTAACTCTTTTGCAACTCGTGAGACTTTTCAAAAAGAGAGAATGAGTGAATCGATGAAAGTGCACTTCCACATTACAGTGGGATAAACTATTGAGTTTTTGAACACTAACGAATGTGATTTTCTGAAAAATAAAAAAAACGTAAAGTTTGCTTGGTCCCGAAGCAATCCTACAAAACACTTCATTTTGGTATTTTCGAAGTCAAATGGTACTATAAACGTGTTATAGAAAACAACAACCCTAGAACGAATGTGAGTTGGTAATAGTTAATTCTTTTGCAACTCGTGAGACTTTTCAAAAAGAGAGAATGAGTGAATCGATGAAAGTGCACTTCCACATTACAGTGGGATAAACTATAAAGTTTTTGAACACTAACGAATGTGATTTTCTGAAGAAAAAAAAAACGTAAAGTTTTCTTGGTCACGAAGCAATTCTACAAAACACTTCATTTTGGTATTTTCGAAGTCAAATGGCACTATAAACGTGTTATAGAAAACAACAACCCTAGAACGAATGTGAATTGGTAATGGTTAACACTTTTGAAACTATTGAGACTTTTCAAAAAGAGAGAATGAGTGAATCGATGAAAGTGCACTTCCACATTACAGTGGGATAAACTATAGAGTTTTTGAACACTAACGAATGTGATTTTCTGAAAAATAAAAAAAAAGTAAAGTTTGCTTGGTCACAAAGCAATCCTACAAAACACTTCATTTTGGTATTTTCGAAGTCAAATGGCATTATAAACGTGTTATAGAAAACAACAACCCTAGAACGAATGTGAATTGGTAATGGTTAACTCTTTTGCAACTCGTGAGACTTTTCAAAAAGAGAGAATGAGTGAATCGATTAAAGTGCACTTCCACATTACAGTGGGATAAACTATTGTGTTTTTGAACACTAACGAACGTGATTTTCTGAAAAATAAAAAAACGTAAAGTTTGCTTGGTCCCGAAGCAATCCTACAAAACACTTCATTTTGGTGTTTTCGAAGTCAAATGGCACTATAAACGTGTTATAGAAAACAACAACCCTAGAACGAATGTGAGTTGGTAATGGTTAATTCCTTTGCAACTCGTGAGACTTTTCAAAAAGAGAGAATGAGTGTATCGATGAAAGTGCTCTTCCACATTACAGTGGGATAAACTATCGAGTTTTTGAACACTAACGAATGTGATTTTCTGAAAAAAAAAATGTAAAGTTTTCTTGGTCACGAAGCAATCCTACAAAACACTTCATTTTGGTATTTTCGAAGTCAAATGGCATTATAAACGTGTTATAGAAAACAACAACCCTAGAACGAATGTGAGTTGGTAATGGTTAATTCTTTTGCAACTCGTGAGACTTTTCAAAAAGAGAGAATGAGTGAATCGATGAAAGTGCACTTCCACATTACAGTGGGATAAACTATTGAGTTTTTAAACACTAACGAATGTGATTTTCTGAAAAATAAAAAAAACGTAAAGTTTGCTTGGTCCCGAAGCAATCCTACAAAACACTTCATTTTGGTATTTTCGAAGTCAAATGGTACTATAAACGTGTTATAGAAAACAACAACCCTAGAACGAATGTGAGTTGGTAATAGTTAATTCTTTTGCAACTCGTGAGACTTTTCAAAAAGAGAGAATGAGTGAATCGATGAAAGTGCACTTCCACATTACAGTGGGATAAACTATAAAGTTTTTGAACACTAACGAATGTGATTTTCTGAAGAAAAAAAAAACGTAAAGTTTTCTTGGTCACGAAGCAATCCTACAAAACACTTCATTTTGGTATTTTCGAAGTCAAATGGCACTATAAACGTGTTATAGAAAACAACAACCCTAGAACGAATGTGAATTGGTAATGGTTAACACTTTCGAAACTATTGAGACTTTTCAAAAAGAGAGAATGAGTGAATCGATGAAAGTGCACTTCCACATTACAGTGGGATAAACTATAGAGTTTTTGAACACTAACGAATGTGATTTTCTGAAAAATAAAAAAAAAGTAAAGTTTGCTTGGTCACAAAGCAATCCTACAAAACACTTCATTTTGGTATTTTCGAAGTCAAATGGCATTATAAACGTGTTATAGAAAACAACAACCCTAGAACGAATGTGAATTGGTAATGGTTAACTCTTTTGCAACTCGTGAGACTTTTCAAAAAGAGAGAATGAGTGAATCGATTAAAGTGCACTTCCACATTACAGTGGGATAAACTATTGTGTTTTTGAACACTAACGAACGTGATTTTCTGAAAAATAAAAAAACGTAAAGTTTGCTTGGTCCCGAAGCAATCCTACAAAACACTTCATTTTGGTGTTTTCGAAGTCAAATGGCACTATAAACGTGTTATAGAAAACAACAACCCTAGAACGAATGTGAGTTGGTAATGGTTAATTCCTTTGCAACTCGTGAGACTTTTCAAAAAGAGAGAATGAGTGTATCGATGAAAGTGCTCTTCCACATTACAGTGGGATAAACTATCGAGTTTTTGAACACTAACGAATGTGATTTTCTGAAAAAAAAAATGTAAAGTTTTCTTGGTCACGAAGCAATCCTACAAAACACTTCATTTTGGTATTTTCGAAGTCAAATGGCATTATAAACGTGTTATAGAAAACAACAACCCTAGAACGAATGTGAGTTGGTAATGGTTAATTCTTTTGCAACTCGTGAGACTTTTCAAAAAGAGAGAATGAGTGAATCGATGAAAGTGCACTTCCACATTACAGTGGGATAAACTATAGAGTTTTTAAACACTAACGAATGTGATTTTCTGAAAAAAAAAAAAAACGTAAAGTTTTCTTGGTCACGAAGCAATCCTACAAAACATTTCATTTTGGTTTTTTCGAAGTCAAATGGCACTATTAACGTGTTATAGAAAACAACAACCCTAGAACGAATGTGAATTGGTAATGGTTAACACTTTTGAAACTATTGAGACTTTACAAAAAGAGAGAATGAGTGAATCGATGAAAGTGCACTTCCACATTACAGTGGGATAAACTATAGAGTTTTTGAACACTAACGAATGTGATTTTCTGAAAAATAAAAAAAACGTAAAGTTTGCTTGGTCACGAAGCAATCCTACAAAACACTTCATTTTGGTATTTTCGAAGTCAAATGGCATTATAAACGTGTTATAGAAAACAACAACCCTAGAACGAATGTGAGTTGGTAATGGTTAACTCTTTTGCAACTCGTGAGACTTTTCAAAAAGAGAGAATGAGTGAATCGATGAAAGTGCACTTCCACATTACAGTGGGATAAACTATTGAGTTTTTGAACACTAACGAATGTGATTTTCTGAAAAATAAAAAAAACGTAAAGTTTGCTTGGTCACGAAGCAATCCTACAAAACACTTCATTTTGGTATTTTCGAAGTCAAATGGGACTATAAACGTGTTATAGAAAACAACAACCCTAGAACGAATGTGAGTTGGTAATGGTTAACTCTTTTGCAACTCGTGAGACTTTTCAAAAAGAGAGAATGAGTGAATCGATGAAAGTGCACTTCCACATTACAGTGGGATAAACTATTGAGTTTTTGAACACTAACGAATGTGATTTTCTGAAAAATAAAAAAAACGTAAAGTTTGCTTGGTCCCGAAGCAATCCTACAAAACACTTCATTTTGGTATTTTCGAAGTCAAATGGCACTATAAACGTGTTATAGAAAACAACAACCCTAGAACGAATGTGAGTTGGTAATAGTTAATTCTTTTGCAACTCGTGAGACTTTTCAAAAAGAGAGAATGAGTGAATCGATGAAAGTGCACTTCCACATTACAGTGGGATAAACTATAAAGTTTTTGAACACTAACGAATGTGATTTTCTGAAGAAAAAAAAAACGTAAAGTTTTCTTGGTCACGAAGCAATCCTACAAAACACTTCATTTTGGTATTTTCGAAGTCAAATGGCACTATAAACGTGTTATAGAAAACAACAACCCTAGAACGAATGTGAGTTGGTAATGGTTAATTCTTTTGCAACTCGTGAGACTTTTCAAAAAGAGAGAATGAGTGAATCGATGAAAGTACACTTCCACATTACAGTGGGATAAACTATAGAGTTTTTGAACACTAACGAATGTGATTTTCTGAAAAATAAAAAAAACGTAAAGTTTGCTTGGTCACGAAGCAATCCTACAAAACACTTCATTTTTGTATTTTCGAAGTGAAATGGCACTATAAACGTGTTATAGAAAACAACAACCCTAGAACGAATGTGAATTGGTAATGGTTAACACTTTTGAAACTATTGAGACTTTTCAAAAAGAGAGAATGAGTGAATCGATGAAAGTGCACTTCCACATTACAGTGGGATAAACTATAGACTTTTTGAACACTAACGAATGTGATTTTCTGAAAAATAAAAATAACGTAAAGTTTGCTTGGTCACGAAGCAATCCTACAAAACACTTCATTTTGGTATTTTCGAAGTCAAATGGCATTATAAACGTGTTATAGAAAACAACAACCCTAGAACGAATGTGAATTGGTAATTCTTAATTCTTTTGCAACTCGTGAGACTTTTCAAAAAGAGAGAATGAGTGAATCGATGAAAGTGCACTTCCACATTACAGTGGGATAAACTATAGAGTTTTTGAACACTAACGAATGTGATTTTCTGAAAAATAAACAAAACGTGAAGTTTGCTTGGTCACCAAGCAAACCTACAAAAAACTTCATTTTGGTATTTTCGAGGTTAAATGACACTATAAACGTGTTATAGAAAACAACAACCCTAAAACGAATGTGAATTGGTAATTCTTAACTCTTTTGCAACTCGTGAAACTTTTCAAAAAGAGAGAATGAGTGAATCGATGAAAGTGCACTTCCACATTACAGTGGGATAAACTGTAGAGTTTTGAACACTAACGAATGTGATTTTCTAAAAAATAAAAAAAACGTAAAGTTTGCTTGGTCACCAAGCAAACCTACAAAAAACTTCATTTTGGTATTTTCGAGGTTAAATGGCACTATAAACGTGTTATAGAAAACAACAACCCTAGAACGAATGTGAGTTGGTAATGGTTAACACTTTTGAAACTATTGAGACTTTTCAAAAAGAGAGAATGAGTGAATCGATGAAAGTGCACTTCCACATTACACTGGGATAAACGATAGAGTTTTTGAACACTAACGAATGTGATTTTCTGAAAAATAAAAAAAACGTAAAGTTTGCTTGGTCACGAAGCAATCCTACAAAACACTTCATTTTGGTATTTTCGAAGTCAAATGGCACTATAAACGTGTTATAGAAAACAACAACCCTAGAACGAATGTGAGTTGGTAATGGTTAATTCTTTTGCAACTCGTGAGACTTTTCAAAAAGAGAGAATGAGTGAATCAATGAAAGTGCACTTCCACATTACAGTGGGATAAACTATAGAGTTTTTAAACACTAACGAATGTGATTTTCTGAAAAAAAAAAAAAAAAACGTAAAGTTTTCTTGGTCACGAAGCAATCCTACAAAACATTTCATTTTGGTTTTTTCGAAGTCAAATGGCACTATTAACGTGTTATAGAAAACAACAACCCTAGAACGAATGTGAATTGGTAATGGTTAACACTTTTGAAACTATTGAGACTTTTCAAAAAGAGAGAATGAGTGAATCGATGAAAGTGCACTTCCACATTACAGTGGGATAAACTATAGAGTTTTTGAACACTAACGAATGTGATTTTCTGAAAAATAAAAAAAACGTAAAGTTTGCTTGGTCACGAAGCAATCCTACAAAACACTTCATTTTGGTATTTTCGAAGTCAAATGGCATTATAAACGTGTTATAGAAAACAACAACCCTAGAACGAATGTGAGTTGGTAATGGTTAACTCTTTTGCAACTCGTGAGACTTTTCAAAAAGAGAGAATGAGTGAATCGATGAAAGTGCACTTCCACATTACAGTGGGATAAACTATTGAGTTTTTGAACACTAACGAATGTGATTTTCTGAAAAATAAAAAAAAGCGTAAAGTTTGCTTGGTACCGAAGCAATCCTACAAAACACTTCATTTTGGTATTTTCGAAGTCAAATGGCACTATAAACGTGTTATAGAAAACAACAACCCTAGAACGAATGTAAGTTGGTAATGGTTAATTCCTTTGCAACTCGTGAGACTTTTCAAAAAGAGAGAATGAGTGTATCGATGAAAGTGCACTTCCACATTACAGTGGGATAAACTATAGAGTTTTTGAACACTAACGAATGTGATTTTCTGAAAAAAAAAACGTAAAGTTTTCTTGGTCACGAAGCAATCCTACAAAACACTTCATTTTGGTATTTTCGAAGTCAAATGGCACTATAAACGTGTTATAGAAAACAACAACCCTAGAACGAATGTGAATTGGTAATGGTTAACACTTTTGAAACTATTGAGACTTTTCAAAAGGAGAGAATGAGTGAATCGATGAAAGTGCATTTCCACATTACAGTGGGATAAACTATAGAGTTTTTGAACAGTAACGAATGTGATTTTCTGAAAAATAAAAAAAACGTAAAGTTTGCTTGGCCACGAAGCAATCCTACAAAACACTTCATTTTGGTATTTTCGAAGTCAAATGGGACTATAAACGTGTTATAGAAAACAACAACCCTAGAACGAATGTGAGTTGGTAATGGTTAACTCTTTTGCAACTCGTGAGACTTTTCAAAAAGAGAGAATGAGTGAATCGATGAAAGTGCACTTCCACATTACAGTGGGATAAACTATTGAGTTTTTGAACACTAACGAATGTGATTTTCTGAAAAATAAAAAAAACGTAAAGTTTGCTTGGTCCCGAAGCAATCCTACAAAACACTTCATTTTGGTATTTTCGAAGTCAAATGGTACTATAAACGTGTTATAGAAAACAACAACCCTAGAACGAATGTGAGTTGGTAATAGTTAATTCTTTTGCAACTCGTGAGACTTTTCAAAAAGAGAGAATGAGTGAATCGATGAAAGTGCACTTCCACATTACAGTGGGATAAACTATAAAGTTTTTGAACACTAACGAATGTGATTTTCTGAAGAAAAAAAAAACGTAAAGTTTTCTTGGTCACGAAGCAATCCTACAAAACACTTCATTTTGGTATTTTCGAAGTCAAATGGCACTATAAACGTGTTATAGAAAACAACAACCCTAGAACGAATGTGAATTGGTAATGGTTAACACTTTCGAAACTATTGAGACTTTTCAAAAAGAGAGAATGAGTGAATCGATGAAAGTGCACTTCCACATTACAGTGGGATAAACTATAGAGTTTTTGAACACTAACGAATGTGATTTTCTGAAAAATAAAAAAAAAGTAAAGTTTGCTTGGTCACAAAGCAATCCTACAAAACACTTCATTTTGGTATTTTCGAAGTCAAATGGCATTATAAACGTGTTATAGAAAACAACAACCCTAGAACGAATGTGAATTGGTAATGGTTAACTCTTTTGCAACTCGTGAGACTTTTCAAAAAGAGAGAATGAGTGAATCGATTAAAGTGCACTTCCACATTACAGTGGGATAAACTATTGTGTTTTTGAACACTGACGAACGTGATTTTCTGAAAAATAAAAAAACGTAAAGTTTGCTTGGTCCCGAAGCAATCCTACAAAACACTTCATTTTGGTGTTTTCGAAGTCAAATGGCACTATAAACGTGTTATAGAAAACAACAACCCTAGAACGAATGTGAGTTGGTAATGGTTAATTCCTTTGCAACTCGTGAGACTTTTCAAAAAGAGAGAATGAGTGTATCGATGAAAGTGCTCTTCCACATTACAGTGGGATAAACTATCGAGTTTTTGAACACTAACGAATGTGATTTTCTGAAAAAAAAAATGTAAAGTTTTCTTGGTCACGAAGCAATCCTACAAAACACTTCATTTTGGTATTTTCGAAGTCAAATGGCATTATAAACGTGTTATAGAAAACAACAACCCTAGAACGAATGTGAGTTGGTAATGGTTAATTCTTTTGCAACTCGTGAGACTTTTCAAAAAGAGAGAATGAGTGAATCGATGAAAGTGCACTTCCACATTACAGTGGGATAAACTATAGAGTTTTTAAACACTAACGAATGTGATTTTCTGAAAAAAAAAAAAACGTAAAGTTTTCTTGGTCACGAAGCAATCCTACAAAACATTTCATTTTGGTTTTTTCGAAGTCAAATGGCACTATTAACGTGTTATAGAAAACAACAACCCTAGAACGAATGTGAATTGGTAATGGTTAACACTTTTGAAACTATTGAGACTTTACAAAAAGAGAGAATGAGTGAATCGATGAAAGTGCACTTCCACATTACAGTGGGATAAACTATAGAGTTTTTGAACACTAACGAATGTGATTTTCTGAAAAATAAAAAAAACGTAAAGTTTGCTTGGTCACGAAGCAATCCTACAAAACACTTCATTTTGGTATTTTCGAAGTCAAATGGCATTATAAACGTGTTATAGAAAACAACAACCCTAGAACGAATGTGAGTTGGTAATGGTTAACTCTTTTGCAACTCGTGAGACTTTTCAAAAAGAGAGAATGAGTGAATCGATGAAAGTGCACTTCCACATTACAGTGGGATAAACTATTGAGTTTTTGAACACTAACGAATGTGATTTTCTGAAAAATAAAAAAAAACGTAAAGTTTGCTTGGTACCGAAGCAATCCTACAAAACACTTCATTTTGGTATTTTCGAAGTCAAATGGCACTATAAACGTGTTATAGAAAACAACAACCCTAGAACGAATGTAAGTTGGTAATGGTTAATTCCTTTGCAACTCGTGAGACTTTTCAAAAAGAGAGAATGAGTGTATCGATGAAAGTGCACTTCCACATTACAGTGGGATAAACTATAGAGTTTTTGAACACTAACGAATGTGATTTTCTGAAAAAAAAAACGTAAAGTTTTCTTGGTCACGAAGCAATCCTACAAAACACTTCATTTTGGTATTTTCGAAGTCAAATGGCACTATAAACGTGTTATAGAAAACAACAACCCTAGAACGAATGTGAATTGGTAATGGTTAACACTTTTGAAACTATTGAGACTTTTCAAAAGGAGAGAATGAGTGGATCGATGAAAGTGCACTTCCACATTACAGTGGGATAAACTATAGAGTTTTTGAACAGTAACGAATGTGATTTTCTGAAAAATAAAAAAAACGTAAAGTTTGCTTGGTCACGAAGCAATCCTACAAAACACTTCATTTTGGTATTTTCGAAGTCAAATGGGACTATAAACGTGTTATAGAAAACAACAACCCTAGAACGAATGTGAGTTGGTAATGGTTAACTCTTTTGCAACTCGTGAGACTTTTCAAAAAGAGAGAATGAGTGAATCGATGAAAGTGCACTTCCACATTACAGTGGGATAAACTATTGAGTTTTTGAACACTAACGAATGTGATTTTCTGAAAAATAAAAAAAACGTAAAGTTTGCTTGGTCCCGAAGCAATCCTACAAAACACTTCATTTTGGTATTTTCGAAGTCAAATGGCACTATAAACGTGTTATAGAAAACAACAACCCTAGAACGAATGTGAGTTGGTAATAGTTAATTCTTTTGCAACTCGTGAGACTTTTCAAAAAGAGAGAATGAGTGAATCGATGAAAGTGCACTTCCACATTACAGTGGGATAAACTATAAAGTTTTTGAACACTAACGAATGTGATTTTCTGAAGAAAAAAAAAACGTAAAGTTTTCTTGGTCACGAAGCAATCCTACAAAACACTTCATTTTGGTATTTTCGAAGTCAAATGGCACTATAAACGTGTTATAGAAAACAACAACCCTAGAACGAATGTGAATTGGTAATGGTTAACACTTTCGAAACTATTGAGACTTTTCAAAAAGAGAGAATGAGTGAATCGATGAAAGTGCACTTCCACATTACAGTGGGATAAACTATAGAGTTTTTGAACACTAACGAATGTGATTTTCTGAAAAATAAAAAAAAAGTAAAGTTTGCTTGGTCACAAAGCAATCCTACAAAACACTTCATTTTGGTATTTTCGAAGTCAAATGGCATTATAAACGTGTTATAGAAAACAACAACCCTAGAACGAATGTGAATTGGTAATGGTTAACTCTTTTGCAACTCGTGAGACTTTTCAAAAAGAGAGAATGAGTGAATCGATTAAAGTGCACTTCCACATTACAGTGGGATAAACTATTGTGTTTTTGAACACTAACGAACGTGATTTTCTGAAAAATAAAAAAACGTAAAGTTTGCTTGGTCCCGAAGCAATCCTACAAAACACTTCATTTTGGTGTTTTCGAAGTCAAATGGCACTATAAACGTGTTATAGAAAACAACAACCCTAGAACGAATGTGAGTTGGTAATGGTTAATTCCTTTGCAACTCGTGAGACTTTTCAAAAAGAGAGAATGAGTGTATCGATGAAAGTGCTCTTCCACGTTACAGTGGGATAAACTATCGAGTTTTTGAACACTAACGAATGTGATTTTCTGAAAAAAAAAATGTAAAGTTTTCTTGGTCACGAAGCAATCCTACAAAACACTTCATTTTGGTATTTTCGAAGTCAAATGGCATTATAAACGTGTTATAGAAAACAACAACCCTAGAACGAATGTGAGTTGGTAATGGTTAATTCTTTTGCAACTCGTGAGACTTTTCAAAAAGAGAGAATGAGTGAATCGATGAAAGTGCATTTCCACATTACAGTGGGATAAACTATAGAGTTTTTAAACACTAACAAATGTGATTTTCTGAAAAAAAAAAAAAAAACGTAAAGTTTTCTTGGTCACGAAGCAATCCTACAAAACATTTCATTTTGGTTTTTTCGAAGTCAAATGGCACTATTAACGTGTTATAGAAAACAACAACCCTAGAACGAATGTGAATTGGTAATGGTTAACACTTTTGAAACTATTGAGACTTTTCAAAAAGAGAGAATGAGTGAATCGATGAAAGTGCACTTCCACATTACAGTGGGATAAACTATAGAGTTTTTGAACACTAACGAATGTGATTTTCTGAAATATAAAAAAAACGTAAAGTTTGCTTGGTCACGAAGCAATCCTACAAAACACTTCATTTTGGTATTTTCGAAGTCAAATGGCATTATAAACGTGTTATAGAAAACAACAACCCTAGAACGAATGTGAGTTGGTAATGGTTAACTCTTTTGCAACTCGTGAGACTTTTCAAAAAGAGAGAATGAGTGAATCGATGAAAGTGCACTTCCACATTACAGTGGGATAAACTATTGAGTTTTTGAACACTAACGAATGTGATTTTCTGAAAAATAAAAAAAAACGTAAAGTTTGCTTGGTACCGAAGCAATCCTACAAAACACTTCATTTTGGTATTTTCGAAGTCAAATGGCACTATAAACGTGTTATAGAAAACAACAACCCTAGAACGAATGTAAGTTGGTAATGATTAATTCCTTTGCAACTCGTGAGACTTTTCAAAAAGAGAGAATGAGTGTATCGATGAAAGTGCACTTCCACATTACAGTGGGATAAACTATAGAGTTTTTGAACACTAACGAATGTGATTTTCTGAAAAAAAAAAACGTAAAGTTTTCTTGGTCACGAAGCAATCCTACAAAACACTTCATTTTGGTATTTTCGAAGTCAAATGGCACTATAAACGTGTTATAGAAAACAACAACCCTAGAACGAATGTGAATTGGTAATGGTTAACACTTTTGAAACTATTGAGACTTTTCAAAAGGAGAGAATGAGTGAATCGATGAAAGTGCACTTCCACATTACAGTGGGATAAACTATAGAGTTTTTGAACAGTAACGAATGTGATTTTCTGAAAAATAAAAAAAACGTAAAGTTTGCTTGGTCACGAAGCAATCCTACAAAACACTTCATTTTGGTATTTTCGAAGTCAAATGGGACTATAAACGTGTTATAGAAAACAACAACCCTAGAACGAATGTGAGTTGGTAATGGTTAACTCTTTTGCAACTCGTGAGACTTTTCAAAAAGAGAGAATGAGTGAATCGATGAAAGTGCACTTCCACATTACAGTGGGATAAACTATTGAGTTTTTGAACACTAACGAATGTGATTTTCTGAAAAATAAAAAAAACGTAAAGTTTGCTTGGTCCCGAAGCAATCCTACAAAACACTTCATTTTGGTATTTTCGAAGTCAAATGGCACTATAAACGTGTTATAGAAAACAACAACCCTAGAACGAATGTGAGTTGGTAATAGTTAATTCTTTTGCAACTCGTGAGACTTTTCAAAAAGAGAGAATGAGTGAATCGATGAAAGTGCACTTCCACATTACAGTGGGATAAACTATAAAGTTTTTGAACACTAACGAATGTGATTTTCTGAAGAAAAAAAAAACGTAAAGTTTTCTTGGTCACGAAGCAATCCTACAAAACACTTCATTTTGGTATTTTCGAAGTCAAATGGCACTATAAACGTGTTATAGAAAACAACAACCCTAGAACGAATGTGAATTGGTAATGGTTAACACTTTCGAAACTATTGAGACTTTTCAAAAAGAGAGAATGAGTGAATCGATGAAAGTGCACTTCCACATTACAGTGGGATAAACTATAGAGTTTTTGAACACTAACGAATGTGATTTTCTGAAAAATAAAAAAAAAGTAAAGTTTGCTTGGTCACAAAGCAATCCTACAAAACACTTCATTTTGGTATTTTCGAAGTCAAATGGCATTATAAACGTGTTATAGAAAACAACAACCCTAGAACGAATGTGAATTGGTAATGGTTAACTCTTTTGCAACTTGTGAGACTTTTCAAAAAGAGAGAATGAGTGAATCGATTAAAGTGCACTTCCACATTACAGTGGGATAAACTATTGTGTTTTTGAACACTAACGAACGTGATTTTCTGAAAAATAAAAAAACGTAAAGTTTGCTTGGTCCCGAAGCAATCCTACAAAACACTTCATTTTGGTGTTTTCGAAGTCAAATGGCACTATAAACGTGTTATAGAAAACAACAACCCTAGAACGAATGTGAGTTGGTAATGGTTAATTCCTTTGCAACTCGTGAGACTTTTCAAAAAGAGAGAATGAGTGTATCGATGAAAGTGCACTTCCACATTACAGTGGGATAAACTATCGAGTTTTTGAACACTAACGAATGTGATTTTCTGAAAAAAAAAATGTAAAGTTTTCTTGGTCACGAAGCAATCCTACAAAACACTTCATTTTGGTATTTTCGAAGTCAAATGGCATTATAAACGTGTTATAGAAAACAACAACCCTAGAACGAATGTGAGTTGGTAATGGTTAACTCTTTTGCAACTCGTGAGACTTTTCAAAAAGAGAGAATGAGTGAATCGATGAAAGTGCACTTCCACATTACAGTGGGATAAACTATTGAGTTTTTGAACACTAACGAATGTGATTTTCTGAAAAATAAAAAAAACGTAAAGTTTGCTTGGTCACGAAGCAATCCTACAAAACACTTCATTTTGGTATTTTCGAAGTCAAATGGCACTATAAACGTGTTATAGAAAACAACAACCCTAGAACGAATGTGAGTTGGTAATGGTTAACTCTTTTGCAACTCGTGAGACTTTTCAAAAAGAGAGAATGAGTGAATCGATGAAAGTGCACTTCCACATTACAGTGGGATAAACTATTGAGTTTTTGAACACTAACGAATGTGATTTTCTGAAAAATAAAAAAAACGTAAAGTTTGCTTGGTCCCGAAGCAATCATACAAAACACTTCATTTTGGTATTTTCGAAGTCAAATGGCACTATAAACGTGTTATAGAAAACAACAACCCTAGAACGAATGTGAGTTGGTAATAATTAATTCTTTTGCAACTCGTGAGACTTTTCAAAAAGAGAGAATGAGTGTATCGATGAAAGTGCACTTCCACATTACAGTGGGATAAACTATCGAGTTTTTGAACACTAACGAATGTGATTTTCTGAAGAAAAAAAAAACGTAAAGTTTTCTTGGTCACGAAGCAATCCTACAAAACACTTCATTTTGGTATTTTCGAAGTCAAATGGCACTATAAACGTGTTATAGAAAACAACAACCCTAGAACGAATGTGAATTGGTAATGGTTAACTCTTTTGCAACTCGTGAGACTTTTCAAAAAGAGAGAATGAGTGAATCGATGAAAGTGCACTTCCACATTACAGTGGGATAAACTATAGAGTTTTTGAACACTAACGAATGTGATTTTCTGAAAAATAAAAAAAAAAGTAAAGTTTGCTTGGTCACAAAGCAATCCTACAAAACACTTCATTTTGGTATTTTCGAAGTCAAATGGCATTATAAACGTGTTATAGAAAACAACAACCCTAGAACGAATGTGAATTGGTAATGGTTAACTCTTTTGCAACTCGTGAGACTTTTCAAAAAGAGAGAATGAGTGAATCGATTAAAGTGCACTTCCACATTACAGTGGGATAAACTATTGTGTTTTTGAACACTAACGAATGTGATTTTCTGAAAAATAAAAAAACGTAAAGTTTGCTTGGTCCCGAAGCAATCCTACAAAACACTTCATTTTGGTGTTTTCGAAGTCAAATGGCACTATAAACGTGTTATAGAAAACAACAACCCTAGAACGAATGTGAGTTGGTAATGGTTAATTCCTTTGCAACTCGTGAGACTTTTCAAAAAGAGAGAATGAGTGTATCGATGAAAGTGCACTTCCACATTACAGTGGGATAAACTATCGAGTTTTTGAACACTAACGAATGTGATTTTCTGAAAAAAAAAATGTAAAGTTTTCTTGGTCACGAAGCAATCATACAAAACACTTCATTTTGGTATTTTCGAAGTCAAATGGCAATATAAACGTGTTATAGAAAACAACAACCCTAGAACGAATGTGAATTGGTAATGGTTAACTCTTTTGCAACTCGTGAGACTTTTCAAAAAGAGAGAATGAGTGAATCGATTAAAGTGCACTTCCACATTACAGTGGGATAAACTATTGTGTTTTTGAACACTAACGAACGTGATTTTCTGAAAAATAAAAAAACGTAAAGTTTGCTTGGTCCCGAAGCAATCCTACAAAACACTTCATTTTGGTGTTTTCGAAGTCAAATGGAACTATAAACGTGTTATAGAAAACAACAACCCTAGAACGAATGTGAGTTGGTAATGGTTAATTCCTTTTCAACTCGTGAGACTTTTCAAAAAGAGAGAATGAGTGTATCGATGAAAGTGCACTTCCACATTACAGTGGGATAAACTATCGAGTTTTTGAACACTAACGAATGTGATTTTCTGAAAAAAAAAATGTAAAGTTTTCTTGGTCACGAAGCAATCCTACAAAACACTTCATTTTGGTATTTTCGAAGTCAAATGGCACTATAAACGTGTTATAGAAAACAACAACCCTAGAACGAATGTGAATTGGTAATGGTTAACACTTTCGAAACTATTGAGACTTTTCAAAAAGAGAGAATGAGTGAATCGATGAAAGTGCACTTCCACATTACAGTGGGATAAACTATAGAGTTTTTGAACACTAACGAATGTGATTTTCTGAAAAATAAAAAAAAAAGTAAAGTTTGCTTGGTCACAAAGCAATCCTACAAAACATTTCATTTTGGTATTTTCGAAGTCAAATGGCATTATAAACGTGTTATAGAAAACAACAACCCTAGAACGAATGTGAATTGGTAATGGTTAACTCTTTTGCAACTCGTGAGACTTTTCAAAAAGAGAGAATGAGTGAATCGATTAAAGTGCACTTCCACATTACAGTGGGATAAACTATTGTGTTTTTTAACACTAACGAATGTGATTTTCTGAAAAATAAAAAAACGTAAAGTTTGCTTGGTCCCGAAGCAATCCTACAAAACACTTCATTTTGGTGTTTTCGAAGTCAAATGGCACTATAAACGTGTTATAGAAAACAACAACCCTAGAACGAATGTGAGTTGGTAATGGTTAATTCCTTTGCAACTCGTGAGACTTTTCAAAAAGAGAGAATGAGTGTATCGATGAAAGTGCACTTCCACATTACAGTGGGATAAACTATCGAGTTTTTGAACACTAACGAATGTGATTTTCTGAAAAAAAAAATGTAAAGTTTTCTTGGTCACGAAGCAATCCTACAAAACACTTCATTTTGGTATTTTCGAAGTCAAATGGCACTATAAACGTGTTATAGAAAACAACAACCCTAGAACGAATGTGAATTGGTAATGGTTAACACTTTTGAAACTATTGAGACTTTTCAAAAAGAGAGAATGAGTGAATCGATGAAAGTGCACTTCCACATTACAGTGGCATAAACTATAGAGTTTTTTAACACTAACGAATGTGATTTTCTGAAAAGAAAAAAAAACTTAAAGTTTGCTTGGTCCCGAAGCAATCCTACAAAACACTTCATTTTGGTATTTTCGAAGTCAAATGGCACTATAAACGTGTTATAGAAAACAACAACCCTAGAACGAATGTGAGTTGGTAATGGTTAATTCTTTTGCAACTCGTGAGACTTTTCAAAAAGAGAGAATGAGTGAATCGATGAAAGTGCACTTCCACATTACAGTGGGATAAACTATAGAGTTTTTGAACACTAACGAATGTGATTTTCTGAAAAAAAAAAAAACGTAAAGTTTTCTTGGTCACGAAGCAATCCTACAAAACACTTCATTTTGGTATTTTCGAAGTCAAATGGCATTATAAACGTGTTATAGAAAACAACAACCCTAGAACGAATGTGAATTGGTAATGGTTAACTCTTTTGCAACTCCTGAGACTTTTCAAAAAGAGAGAATGAGTAAATCGATGAAAGTGCACTTCCACATTACAGTGGGATAAACTATTGTGTTTTTGAACACTAACGAATGTGATTTTCTAAAAAATAAAAAAACGTAAAGTTTGCTTGGTCCCGAAGCAATCCTACAAAACACTTCATTTTGGTATTTTCGAAGTCAAATGGCACTATAAACGTGTTATAGAAAACAACAACCCTAGAACGAATGTGAGTTGGTAATGGTTAATTCCTTTGCAACTCGTGAGACTTTTCAAAAAGAGAGAATGAGTGTATCGATGAAAGTGCACTTCCACATTACAGTGGGATAAACTATAGAGTTTTTGAACACTAACGAATGTGATTTTCTGAAAAGAAAAAAAAACTTAAAGTTTGCTTGGTCCCGAAGCAATCCTACAAAACACTTCATTTTGGTATTTTCGAAGTCAAATGGCACTATAAACGTGTTATAGAAAACAACAACCCTAGAACGAATGTGAGTTGGTAATGGTTAATTCCTTTGCAACTCGTGAGACTTTTCAAAAAGAGAGAATGAGTGTATCGATGAAAGTGCACTTCCACATTACAGTGGGATAAACTATAGAGTTTTTGAACACTAACGAATGTGATTTTCTGAAAAGAAAAAAAAACTTAAAGTTTGCTTGGTCCCGAAGCAATCCTACAAAACACTTCATTTTGGTATTTTCGAAGTCAAATGGCACTATAAACGTGTTATAGAAAACAACAACCCTAGAACGAATGTGAGTTGGTAATGGTTAATTCCTTTGCAACTCGTGAGACTTTTCAAAAAGAGAGAATGAGTGAATCGATGAAAGTGCACTTCCACATTACAGTGGCATAAACTATAGAGTTTTTTAACACTAACGAATGTGATTTTCTGAAAAATAAAAAAAAAGTAAAGTTTGCTTGGTCATGAAGCAATCCTACAAAACACTTCATTTTGGTATTTTCGAAGTCAAATGGCATTATAAACGTGTTATAGAAAACAACAACCCTAGAACGAATGTGAGTTGGTAATGGTTAATTCCTTTGCAACTCGTGAGACTTTTCAAAAAGAGAGAATGAGTGTATCGATGAAAGTGCACTTCCACATTACAGTGGGATAAACTATAGAGTTTTTGAACACTAACGAATGTGATTTTCTGAAAAGAAAAAAAAACGTAAAGTTTGCTTGGTCCCGAAGCAATCCTACAAAACACTTCATTTTGGTATTTTCGAAGTCAAATGGCACTATAAACGTGTTATAGAAAACAACAACCCTAGAACGAATGTGAGTTGGTAATGGTTAATTCTTTTGCAACTCGTGAGACTTTTCAAAAAGAGAGTATGAGTGAATCGATGAAAGTGCACTTCCACATTACAGTGGGATAAACTATAGACTTTTTAAACACTAACGAATGTGATTTTCTGAAAAAAAAAAAAAAACGTAAAGTTTTCTTGGTCACGAAGCAATCCTACAAAACACTTCATTTTGGTATTTTCGAAGTCAAATGGCACTATAAACGTGTTATAGAAAACAACAACCCTAGAACGAATGTGAGTTGGTAATGGTTAATTCCTTTGCAACTCGTGAGACTTTTCAAAAAGAGAGAATGAGTGTATCGATGAAAGTGCACTTCCACATTACAGTGGGATAAACTATAGAGTTTTTGAACACTAACGAATGTGATTTTCTGAAAAGAAAAAAAACCTTAAAGTTTGCTTGGTCCCGAAGCAATCCTACAAAACACTTCATTTTGGTATTTTCGAAGTCAAATGGCACTATAAACGTGTTATAGAAAACAACAACCCTAGAACGAATGTGAGTTGGTAATGGTTAATTCTTTTGCAACTCGTGAGACTTTTCAAAAAGAGAGAATGAGTGAATCGATGAAAGTGCACTTCCACATTACAGTGGGATAAACTATAGAGTTTTTGAACACTAACGAATGTGATTTTCTGAAAAAAAAAAAACTTAAAGTTTTCTTGGTCACGAAGCAATCCTACAAAACACTTCATTTTGGTATTTTCGAAGTCAAATAGCATTATAAACGTGTTATAGAAAACAACAACCCTAGAACGAATGTGAATTGGTAATGGTTAACTCTTTTGCAACTCGTGAGACTTTTCAAAAAGAGAGAATGAGTGAATCGATGAAAGTGCACTTCCACATTACAGTGGGATAAACTATAAAGTTTTTGAACACTAACGAATGTGATTTTCTAAAAAATAAAAAAACGTAAAGTTTGCTTGGTCCCGAAGCAATCCTACAAAACACTTCATTTTGGTATTTTCGAAGTCAAATGGCACTATAAACGTGTTATAGAAAACAACAACCCTAGAACGAATGTGAGTTGGTAATGGTTAATTCCTTTGCAACTCGTGAGACTTTTCAAAAAGAGAGAATGAGTGAATCGATGAAAGTGCACTTCCACATTACAGTGGGATAAACTATAAAGTTTTTGAATACTAACGAATGTGATTTTCTGAAAAAAAAAAAACGTAAAATTTTTTTGGTCACGAAACAATCCTACAAAACACTTCATTTTGGTATTTTCGAAGTCAAATGGCACTATAAACATGTTATAGAAAACAACAACCCTAGAACGAATGTGAGTTGGTAATGGTTAATTCCTTTGCAACTCGTGAGACTTTTCAAAAAGAGAGAATGAGTGTATCGATGAAAGTGCACTTCCACATTACAGTGGGATAAACTATAGAGTTTTTGAACACTGACGAATGTGATTTTCTGAAAAGAAAAAAAAACTTAAAGTTTTCTTGGTCACGAAGCAATCCTACAAAACACTTCATTTTGGTATTTTCGAAGTCAAATAGCATTATAAACGTGTTATAGAAAACAACAACCCTAGAACGAATGTGAATTGGTAATGGTTAACTCTTTTGCAACTCGTGAGACTTTTCAAAAAGAGATAATGAGTGAATCGATGAAAGTGCACTTCCACATTACAGTGGGATAAACTATAAAGTTTTTGAATACTAACGAATGTGATTTTCTGAAAAAAAAAAAACGTAAAGTTTTTTTGGTCACGAAACAATCCTACAAAACACTTTATTTTGGTATTTTCGAAGTCAAATGGCACTATAAACTTGTTATAGAAAACAACAACCCTAGAACGAATGTGAATTGGTAATGGTTAACACTTTTGAAACTATTGAGACTTTTCAAAAAGAGAGAATGAGTGAATCGATGAAAGTGCACTTCCACATTACAGTGGCATAAACTATAGAGTTTTTTAACACTAACGAATGTGATTTTCTGAAAAATAAAAAAAAAGTAAATTTTCTTGGTCATGAAGCAATCCTACAAAACACTTCATTTTGGTATTTTCGAAGTCAAATGGCATTATAAACGTGTTATAGAAAACAACAACCTTAGAACGAATGTGAGTTGGTAATGGTTAATTCCTTTGCAACTCGTGAGACTTTTCAAAAAGAGAGAATGAGTGTATCGATGAAAGTGCACTTCCACATTACAGTGGGATAAACTATAGAGTTTTTGAACACTAACGAATGTGATTTTCTGAAAAGAAAAAAACGTAAAATTTTTTTGGTCACGAAACAATCCTACAAAACACTTCATTTTGGTATTTTCGAAGTCAAATGGCACTATAAACATGTTATAGAAAACAACAACCCTAGAACGAATGTGAGTTGGTAATGGTTAATTCCTTTGCAACTCGTGAGACTTTTCAAAAAGAGAGAATGAGTGTATCGATGAAAGTGCACTTCCACATTACAGTGGGATAAACTATAGAGTTTTTGAACACTGACGAATGTGATTTTCTGAAAAGAAAAAAAAACTTAAAGTTTTCTTGGTCACGAAGCAATCCTACAAAACACTTCATTTTGGTATTTTCGAAGTCAAATAGCATTATAAACGTGTTATAGAAAACAACAACCCTAGAACGAATGTGAATTGGTAATGGTTAACTCTTTTGCAACTCGTGAGACTTTTCAAAAAGAGATAATGAGTGAATCGATGAAAGTGCACTTCCACATTACAGTGGGATAAACTATAAAGTTTTTGAATACTAACGAATGTGATTTTCTGAAAAAAAAAAAACGTAAAGTTTTTTTGGTCACGAAACAATCCTACAAAACACTTTATTTTGGTATTTTCGAAGTCAAATGGCACTATAAACTTGTTATAGAAAACAACAACCCTAGAACGAATGTGAGTTGGTAATGGTTAATTCCTTTGCAACTCGTGAGACTTTTCAAAAAGAGAGAATGAGTGTATCGATGAAAGTGCACTTCCACATTACAGTGGGATAAACTATAGAGTTTTTGAACACTGACGAATGTGATTTTCTGAAAAGAAAAAAAAACTTAAAGTTTTCTTGGTCACGAAGCAATCCTACAAAACACTTCATTTTGGTATTTTCGAAGTCAAATAGCATTATAAACGTGTTATAGAAAACAACAACCCTAGAACGAATGTGAATTGGTAATGGTTAACTCTTTTGCAACTCGTGAGACTTTTCAAAAAGAGATAATGAGTGAATCGATGAAAGTGCACTTCCACATTACAGTGGGATAAACTATAAAGTTTTTGAATACTAACGAATGTGATTTTCTGAAAAAAAAAAAACGTAAAGTTTTTTTGGTCACGAAACAATCCTACAAAACACTTTATTTTGGTATTTTCGAAGTCAAATGGCACTATAAACTTGTTATAGAAAACAACAACCCTAGAACGAATGTGAATTGGTAATGGTTAACACTTTTGAAACTATTGAGACTTTTCAAAAAGAGAGAATGAGTGAATCGATGAAAGTGCACTTCCACATTACAGTGGCATAAACTATAGAGTTTTTTAACACTAACGAATGTGATTTTCTGAAAAATAAAAAAAAAGTAAATTTTCTTGGTCATGAAGCAATCCTACAAAACACTTCATTTTGGTATTTTCGAAGTCAAATGGCATTATAAACGTGTTATAGAAAACAACAACCTTAGAACGAATGTGAGTTGGTAATGGTTAATTCCTTTGCAACTCGTGAGACTTTTCAAAAAGAGAGAATGAGTGTATCGATGAAAGTGCACTTCCACATTACAGTGGGATAAACTATAGAGTTTTTGAACACTAACGAATGTGATTTTCTGAAAAGAAAAAAAAACGTAAAGTTTGCTTGGTCCCGAAGCAATCCTACAAAACACTTCATTTTGGTATTTTCGAAGTCAAATGGCACTATAAACGTGTTATAGAAAACAACAACCCTAGAACGAATGTGAGTTGGTAATGGTTAATTCTTTTGCAACTCGTGAGACTTTTCAAAAAGAGAGAATGAGTGAATCGATGAAAGTGCACTTCCACATTACAGTGGGATAAACTATAGAGTTTTTGAACACTAACGAATGTGATTTTCTGAAAAGAAAAAAAAACTTAAAGTTTGCTTGGTCCCGAAGCAATCCTACAAAACACTTCATTTTGGTATTTTCGAAGTCAAATGGCACTATAAACGTGTTATAGAAAACAACAACCCTAGAACGAATGTGAGTTGGTAATGGTTAATTCTTTTGCAACTCGTGAGACTTTTCAAAAAGAGAGAATGAGTGAATCGATGAAAGTGCACTTCCACATTACAGTGGGATAAACTATAGAGTTTTTGAACACTAACGAATGTGATTTTCTGAAAAAAAAAAAAACGTAAAGTTTTCTTGGTCACGAAGCAATCCTACAAAACACTTCATTTTGGTATTTTCGAAGTCAAATGGCATTATAAACGTGTTATAGAAAACAACAACCCTAGAACGAATGTGAATTGGTAATGGTTAACTCTTTTGCAACTCGTGAGACTTTTCAAAAAGAGAGAATGAGTAAATCGATGAAAGTGCACTTCCACATTACAGTGGGATAAACTATTGTGTTTTTGAACACTAACGAATGTGATTTTCTAAAAAATAAAAAAACGTAAAGTTTGCTTGGTCCCGAAGCAATCCTACAAAACACTTCATTTTGGTATTTTCGAAGTCAAATGGCACTATAAACGTGTTATAGAAAACAACAACCCTAGAACGAATGTGAGTTGGTAATGGTTAATTCCTTTGCAACTCGTGAGACTTTTCAAAAAGAGAGAATGAGTGAATCGATGAAAGTGCACTTCCACATTACAGTGGGATAAACTATAAAGTTTTTGAATACTAACGAATGTGATTTTCTGAAAAAAAAAAACGTAAAATTTTTTTGGTCACGAAACAATCCTACAAAACACTTCATTTTGGTATTTTCGAAGTCAAATGGCACTATAAACATGTTATAGAAAACAACAACCCTAGAACGAATGTGAGTTGGTAATGGTTAATTCCTTTGCAACTCGTGAGACTTTTCAAAAAGAGAGAATGAGTGTATCGATGAAAGTGCACTTCCACATTACAGTGGGATAAACTATAGAGTTTTTGAACACTGACGAATGTGATTTTCTGAAAAGAAAAAAAAACTTAAAGTTTGCTTGGTCCCGAAGCAATCCTACAAAACACTTCATTTTGGTATTTTCGAAGTCAAATGGCACTATAAACGTGTTATAGAAAACAACAACCCTAGAACGAATGTGAATTGGTAATGGTTAACACTTTTGAAACTATTGAGACTTTTCAAAAAGAGAGAATGAGTGAATCGATGAAAGTGCACTTCCACATTACAGTGGCATAAACTATAGAGTTTTTTAACACTAACGAATGTGATTTTCTGAAAAATAAAAAAAAAGTAAAGTTTGCTTGGTCATGAAGCAATCCTACAAAACACTTCATTTTGGTATTTTCGAAGTCAAATGGCATTATAAACGTGTTATAGAAAACAACAACCCTAGAACGAATGTGAGTTGGTAATGGTTAATTCCTTTGCAACTCGTGAGACTTTTCAAAAAGAGAGAATGAGTGTATCGATGAAAGTGCACTTCCACATTACAGTGGGATAAACTATAGAGTTTTTGAACACTAACGAATGTGATTTTCTGAAAAGAAAAAAAAACGTAAAGTTTGCTTGGTCCCGAAGCAATCCTACAAAACACTTCATTTTGGTATTTTCGAAGTCAAATGGCACTATAAACGTGTTATAGAAAACAACAACCCTAGAACGAATGTGAGTTGGTAATGGTTAATTCTTTTGCAACTCGTGAGACTTTTCAAAAAGAGAGTATGAGTGAATCGATGAAAGTGCACTTCCACATTACAGTGGGATAAACTATAGACTTTTTAAACACTAACGAATGTGATTTTCTGAAAAAAAAAAAAAACGTAAAGTTTTCTTGGTCACGAAGCAATCCTACAAAACACTTCATTTTGGTATTTTCGAAGTCAAATGGCACTATAAACGTGTTATAGAAAACAACAACCCTAGAACGAATGTGAGTTGGTAATGGTTAATTCTTTTGCAACTCGTGAGACTTTTCAAAAAGAGAGTATGAGTGAATCGATGAAAGTGCACTTCCACATTACAGTGGGATAAACTATAGACTTTTTAAACACTAACGAATGTGATTTTCTGAAAAAAAAAAAAAACGTAAAGTTTTCTTGGTCACGAAGCAATCCTACAAAACACTTCATTTTGGTATTTTCGAAGTCAAATGGCACTATAAACGTGTTATAGAAAACAACAACCCTAGAACGAATGTGAGTTGATAATGGTTAATTCCTTTGCAACTCGTGAGACTTTTCAAAAAGAGAGAATGAGTGTATCGATGAAAGTGCACTTCCACATTACAGTGGGATAAACTATAGAGTTTTTGAACACTAACGAATGTGATTTTCTGAAAAGAAAAAAAACCTTAAAGTTTGCTTGGTCCCGAAGCAATCCTACAAAACACTTCATTTTGGTATTTTCGAAGTCAAATGGCACTATAAACGTGTTATAGAAAACAACAACCCTAGAACGAATGTGAGTTGGTAATGGTTAATTCTTTTGCAACTCGTGAGACTTTTCAAAAAGAGAGAATGAGTGAATCGATGAAAGTGCACTTCCACATTACAGTGGGATAAACTATAGAGTTTTTGAACACTAACGAATGTGATTTTCTGAAAAAAAAAAACTTAAAGTTTTCTTGGTCACGAAGCAATCCTACAAAACACTTCATTTTGGTATTTTCGAAGTCAAATAGCATTATAAACGTGTTATAGAAAACAACAACCCTAGAACGAATGTGAATTGGTAATGGTTAACTCTTTTGCAACTCGTGAGACTTTTCAAAAAGAGAGAATGAGTGAATCGATGAAAGTGCACTTCCACATTACAGTGGGATAAACTATAAAGTTTTTGAATACTAACGAATGTGATTTTCTGAAAAAAAAAAAAACGTAAAGTTTTTTTGGTCACGAAACAATCCTACAAAACACTTTATTTTGGTATTTTCGAAGTCAAATGGCACTATAAACTTGTTATAGAAAACAACAACCCTAGAACGAATGTGAATTGGTAATGGTTAACACTTTTGAAACTATTGAGACTTTTCAAAAAGAGAGAATGAGTGAATCGATGAAAGTGCACTTCCACATTACAGTGGCATAAACTATAGAGTTTTTTAACACTAACGAATGTGATTTTCTGAAAAATAAAAAAAAAGTAAAGTTTGCTTGGTCATGAAGCAATCCTACAAAACACTTCATTTTGGTATTTTCGAAGTCAAATGGCATTATAAACGTGTTATAGAAAACAACAACCTTAGAACGAATGTGAGTTGGTAATGGTTAATTCCTTTGCAACTCGTGAGACTTTTCAAAAAGAGAGAATGAGTGTATCGATGAAAGTGCACTTCCACATTACAGTGGGATAAACTATAGAGTTTTTGAACACTAACGAATGTGATTTTCTGAAAAGAAAAAAAAACGTAAAGTTTGCTTGGTCCCGAAGCAATCCTACAAAACACTTCATTTTGGTATTTTCGAAGTCAAATGGCACTATAAACGTGTTATAGAAAACAACAACCCTAGAACGAATGTGAGTTGGTAATGGTTAATTCTTTTGCAACTCGTGAGACTTTTCAAAAAGAGAGAATGAGTGAATCGATGAAAGTGCACTTCCACATTACAGTGGGATAAACTATAGAGTTTTTAAACACTAACGAATGTGATTTTCTGAAAAAAAAAAAAAAAACGTAAAGTTTTCTTGGTCACGAAGCAATCCTACAAAACACTTCATTTTGGTATTTTCGAAGTCAAATGGCACTATAAACGTGTTATAGAAAACAACAACCCTAGAACGAATGTGAATTGGTAATGGTTAACTCTTTTGCAACTCGTGAGACTTTTCAAAAAGAGAGAATGAGTGAATCGATGAAAGTGCACTTCCACATTACAGTGGGATAAACTATAAAGTTTTTGAATACTAACGAATGTGATTTTCTGAAAAAAAAAAAAACGTAAAGTTTTTTTGGTCACGAAACAATCCTACAAAACACTTTATTTTGGTATTTTCGAAGTCAAATGGCACTATAAACTTGTTATAGAAAACAACAACCCTAGAACGAATGTGAATTGGTAATGGTTAACACTTTTGAAACTATTGAGACTTTTCAAAAAGAGAGAATGAGTGAATCGATGAAAGTGCACTTCCACATTACAGTGGCATAAACTATAGAGTTTTTTAACACTAACGAATGTGATTTTCTGAAAAATAAAAAAAAAGTAAAGTTTGCTTGGTCATGAAGCAATCCTACAAAACACTTCATTTTGGTATTTTCGAAGTCAAATGGCATTATAAACGTGTTATAGAAAACAACAACCTTAGAACGAATGTGAGTTGGTAATGGTTAATTCCTTTGCAACTCGTGAGACTTTTCAAAAAGAGAGAATGAGTGTATCGATGAAAGTGCACTTCCACATTACAGTGGGATAAACTATAGAGTTTTTGAACACTAACGAATGTGATTTTCTGAAAAGAAAAAAAAACGTAAAGTTTGCTTGGTCCCGAAGCAATCCTACAAAACACTTCATTTTGGTATTTTCGAAGTCAAATGGCACTATAAACGTGTTATAGAAAACAACAACCCTAGAACGAATGTGAGTTGGTAATGGTTAATTCTTTTGCAACTCGTGAGACTTTTCAAAAAGAGAGAATGAGTGTATCGATGAAAGTGCACTTCCACATTACAGTGGGATAAACTATAGAGTTTTTGAACACAAACGAATGTGATTTTCTGAAAAGAAAAAAAAACGTAAAGTTTGCTTGGTCCCGAAGCAATCCTACAAAACACTTCATTTTGGTATTTTCGAAGTCAAATGGCACTATAAACGTGTTATAGAAAACAACAACCCTAGAACGAATTTGAGTTGGTAATGGTTAATTCTTTTGCAACTCGTGAGACTTTTCAAAAAGAGAGAATGAGTGAATCGATGAAAGTGCACTTCCACATTACAGTGGGATAAACTATAGAGTTTTTAAACACTAACGAATGTGATTTTCTGAAAAAAAAAAAAAAATGTAAAGTTTTCTTGGTCACGAAGCAATCCTACAAAACACTTCATTTTGGTATTTTCGAAGTCAAATGGCATTATAAACGTGTTATAGAAAACAACAACCCTAGAACGAATGTGAATTGGTAATGGTTAACTCTTTTGCAACTCGAGAGACTTTTCAAAAAGAGAGAATGAGTGAATCGATGAAAGTGCACTTCCACGTTACAGTGGGATAAACTATTGAGTTTTTGAACATTAACGAATGTGATTTTCTGAAAAATAAAAAAAAACGTAAAGTTTGCTTGGTCACGAAGCAATCCTACAAAACACTTCATTTTGGTATTTTCGAAGTCAAATGGCATTATAAACGTGTTATAGAAAACAACAACCCTAGAACGAATGTGAGTTGGTAATGGTTAACTCTTTTGCAACTCGTGAGACTTTTCAAAAAGAGAGAATGAGTGAATCGATGAAAGTGCACTTCCACATTACAGTGGGATAAACTATTGAGTTTTTGAACACTAACGAATGTGATTTTCTGAAAAATAAAAAAACGTAAAGTTTGCTTGGTCCCGAAGCAATCCTACAAAACACTTCATTTTGGTATTTTCGAAATCAAATGACACTATAAACGTGTTATAGAAAACAACAACCCTAGAACAAATGTGAATAGGTAATGGTTAACTCTTTTGCAACTCGTGAGACTTTTCAAAAAGAGAGAATGAGTGAATGGATGAAAGTTCACTTCCACATTACAGTGGGATAAACTATAGAGTTTTTGAATACTAACGAATGTGATTTTCTGAAAAAAAAAAAACGTAAAGTTTTTTTGGTCACGAAACAATCCTACAAAACACTTCATTTTGGTATTTTCGAAGTCAAATGGCACTATAAACGTGTTATAGAAAACAACAACCCTAGAACGAATGTGAATTGGTAATGGTTAACACTTTTGAAACTATTGAGACTTTTCAAAAAGAGAGAATGAGTGAATCGATGAAAGTGCACTTCCACATTACAGTGGCATAAACTATAGAGTTTTTTAACACTAACGAATGCGATTTTCTGAAAAAAAAAAAAAAACGTAAAGTTTTCTTGGTCACGAAGCAATCCTACAAAACACTTCATTTTGGTATTTTCGAAGTCAAATGGCACTATAAACGTGTTATAGAAAACAACAACCCTAGAACGAATGTGAATTGGTAATGGTTAACTCTTTTGCAACTCGTGAGACTTTTCAAAAAGAGAGAATGAGTGAATCGATGAAAGTGCACTTCCACATTACAGTGGGATAAACTATAAAGTTTTTGAATACTAACGAATGTGATTTTCTGAGAAAAAAAAAACGTAAAGTTTTTTTGGTCACGAAACAATCCTACAAAACACTTTATTTTGGTATTTTCGAAGTCAAATGGCACTATAAACTTGTTATAGAAAACAACAACCCTAGAACGAATGTGAATTGGTAATGGTTAACACTTTTGAAACTATTGAGACTTTTCAAAAAGAGAGAATGAGTGAATCGATGAAAGTGCACTTCCACATTACAGTGGCATAAACTATAGAGTTTTTTAACACTAACGAATGTGATTTTCTGAAAAATAAAAAAAAAGTAAAGTTTGCTTGGTCATGAAGCAATCCTACAAAACACTTCATTTTGGTATTTTCGAAGTCAAATGGCATTATAAACGTGTTATAGAAAACAACAACCCTAGAACGAATGAGAGTTGGTAATGGTTAATTCTTTTGCAACTCGTGAGACTTTTCAAAAAGAGAGAATGAGTGAATCGATGAAAGTGCACTTCCACATTACAGTGGGATAAACTATAGAGTTTTTAAACACTAACGAATGTGATTTTCTGAAAAAAAAAAAAAACGTAAAGTTTTCTTGGTCACGAAGCAATCCTACAAAACACTTCATTTTGGTATTTTCGAAGTCAAATGGCATTATAAACGTGTTATAGAAAACAACAACCCTAGAACGAATGTGAGTTGGTAATGGTTAATTCCTTTGCAACTCGTGAGACTTTTCAAAAAGAGAGAATGAGTGTATCGATGAAAGTGCACTTCCACATTACAGTGGGATAAACTATAGAGTTTTTGAACACTAACGAATGTGATTTTCTGAAAAGAAAAAAAAACGTAAAGTTTGCTTGGTCCCGAAGCAATCCTACAAAACACTTCATTTTGGTATTTTCGAAGTCAAATGGCACTATAAACGTGTTATAGAAAACAACAACCCTAGAACGAATGTGAGTTGGTAATGGTTAATTCTTTTGCAACTCGTGAGACTTTTCAAAAAGAGAGAATGAGTGAATCGATGAAAGTGCACTTCCACATTACAGTGGGATAAACTATAGAGTTTTTAAACACTAACGAATGTGATTTTCTGAAAAAAAAAAAAAAAACGTAAAGTTTTCTTGGTCACGAAGCAATCCTACAAAACACTTCATTTTGGTATTTTCGAAGTCAAATGGCATTATAAACGTGTTATAGAAAACAACAACCCTAGAACGAATGTGAGTTGGTAATGGTTAACTCTTTTGCAACTCGAGAGACTTTTCAAAAAGAGAGAATGAGTGAATCGATGAAAGTGCACTTCCACGTTACAGTGGGATAAACTATTGAGTTTTTGAACATTAACGAATGTGATTTTCTGAAAAATAAAAAAAAACGTAA
Organism: Galeopsis tetrahit; assembly: GCA_963675135.1. NCBI lineage: Eukaryota > Viridiplantae > Streptophyta > Magnoliopsida > Lamiales > Lamiaceae > Galeopsis > Galeopsis tetrahit. The sequence continues at coordinate 42,825,828 of OY776122.1, forward strand.
AGTTTGCTTGGTCACGAAGCAATCCTACAAAACACTTCATTTTGGTATTTTCGAAGTCAAATGGCATTATAAACGTGTTATAGAAAACAACAACCCTAGAACGAATGTGAGTTGGTAATGGTTAACTCTTTTGCAACTCGTGAGACTTTTCAAAAAGAGAGAATGAGTGAATCGATGAAAGTGCACTTCCACATTACAGTGGGATAAACTATTGAGTTTTTGAACACTAACGAATGTGATTTTCTGAAAAATAAAAAAACGTAAAGTTTGCTTGGTCCCGAAGCAATCCTACAAAACACTTCATTTTGGTATTTTCGAAATCAAATGACACTATAAACGTGTTATAGAAAACAACAACCCTAGAACAAATGTGAATAGGTAATGGTTAACTCTTTTGCAAATCGTGAGACTTTTCAAAAAGAGAGAATGAGTGAATGGATGAAAGTGCACTTCCACATTACAGTGGGATAAACTATAGAGTTTTTGAATACTAACGAATGTGATTTTCTGAAAACAAAAAACGTAAAGTTTTTTTGGTCACGAAACAATCCTACAAAACACTTCATTTTGGTATTTTCGAAGTCAAATGGCACTATAAACGTGTTATAGAAAACAACAACCCTAGAACGAATGTGAATTGGTAATGGTTAACACTTTTGAAACTATTGAGACTTTTCAAAAAGAGAGAATGAGTGAATCGATGAAAGTGCACTTCCACATTACAGTGGCATAAACTATAAAGTTTTTAAACACTAACGAATGTGATTTTCTGAAAAAAAAAAAAAAATGTAAAGTTTTCTTGGTCACGAAGCAATCCTACAAAACACTTCATTTTGGTATTTTCGAAGTCAAATGGCATTATAAACGTGTTATAGAAAACAACAACCCTAGAACGAATGTGAGTTGGTAATGGTTAACTCTTTTGCAACTCGAGAGACTTTTCAAAAAGAGAGAATGAGTGAATCGATGAAAGTGCACTTCCACGTTACAGTGGGATAAACTATTGAGTTTTTGAACATTAACGAATGTGATTTTCTGAAAAATAAAAAAAAAACGTAAAGTTTTCTTGGTCACGAAGCAATCCTATAAAACACTTCATTTTGGTATTTTCGAAGTCAAATGGCATTATAAACGTGTTATAGAAAACAACAACCCTAGAACGAATGTGAGTTGGTAATGGTTAACTCTTTTGCAACTCGAGAGACTTTTCAAAAAGAGAGAATGAGTGAATCGATGAAAGTGCACTTCCACGTTACAGTGGGATAAACTATTGAATTTTTGAACATTAACGAATGTGATTTTCTGAAAAATAAAAAAAAACGTAAAGTTTGCTTGGTCACGAAGCAATCCTACAAAACACTTCATTTTGGTATTTTCGAAGTCAAATGGCATTATAAACGTGTTATAGAAAACAACAACCCTAGAACGAATGTGAGTTGGTAATGGTTAACTCTTTTGCAACTCGTGAGACTTTTCAAAAAGAGAGAATGAGTGAATCGATGAAAGTGCACTTCCACATTACAGTGGGATAAACTATTGAGTTTTTGAACACTAACGAATGTGATTTTCTGAAAAATAAAAAAACGTAAAGTTTGCTTGGTCCCGAAGCAATCCTACAAAACACTTCATTTTGGTATTTTCGAAATCAAATGACACTATAAACGTGTTATAGAAAACAACAACCCTAGAACAAATGTGAATAGGTAATGGTTAACTCTTTTGCAACTCGTGAGACTTTTCAAAAAGAGAGAATGAGTGAATGGATGAAAGTGCACTTCCACATTACAGTGGGATAAACTATAGAGTTTTTGAATACTAACGAATGTGATTTTCTGAAAAAAAAAAAACGTAAAGTTTTTTTGGTCACGAAACAATCCTACAAAACACTTCATTTTGGTATTTTCGAAGTCAAATGGCACTATAAACGTGTTATAGAAAACAACAACCCTAGAACGAATGTGAATTGGTAATGGTTAACACTTTTGAAACTATTGAGACTTTTCAAAAAGAGAGAATGAGTGAATCGATGAAAGTGCACTTCCACATTACAGTGGCATAAACTATAGAGTTTTTTAACACTAACGAATGCGATTTTCTGAAAAAAAAAAAAAAAAAAACGTAAAGTTTTCTTGGTCACGAAGCAATCCTACAAAACACTTCATTTTGGTATTTTCGAAGTCAAATGGCACTATAAACGTGTTATAGAAAACAACAACCCTAGAACGAATGTGAATTGGTAATGGTTAACTCTTTTGCAACTCGTGAGACTTTTCAAAAAGAGAGAATGAGTGAATCGATGAAAGTGCACTTCCACATTACAGTGGGATAAACTATAAAGTTTTTGAATACTAACGAATGTGATTTTCTGAAAAAAAAAAAAACGTAAAGTTTTTTTGGTCACGAAACAATCCTACAAAACACTTTATTTTGGTATTTTCGAAGTCAAATGGCACTATAAACTTGTTATAGAAAACAACAACCCTAGAACGAATGTGAATTGGTAATGGTTAACACTTTTGAAACTATTGAGACTTTTCAAAAAGAGAGAATGAGTGAATCGATGAAAGTGCACTTCCACATTACAGTGGCATAAACTATAGAGTTTTTTAACACTAACGAATGTGATTTTCTGAAAAATAAAAAAAAAGTAAAGTTTGCTTGGTCATGGAGCAATCCTACAAAACACTTCATTTTGGTATTTTCGAAGTCAAATGGCATTATAAACGTGTTATAGAAAACAACAACCCTAGAACGAATGCGAGTTGGTAATGGTTAATTCCTTTGCAACTCGTGAGACTTTTCAAAAAGAGAGAATGAGTGTATCGATGAAAGTGCACTTCCACATTACAGTGGGATAAACTATAGAGTTTTTGAACACTAACGAATGTGATTTTCTGAAAAGAAAAAAAAAACGTAAAGTTTGCTTGGTCCCGAAGCAATCCTACAAAACACTTCATTTTGGTATTTTCGAAGTCAAATGGCACTATAAACGTGTTATAGAAAACAACAACCCTAGAACGAATGTGAGTTGGTAATGGTTAATTCTTTTGCAACTCGTGAGACTTTTCAAAAAGAGAGAATGAGTGAATCGATGAAAGTGCACTTCCACATTACAGTGGGATAAACTATAGAGTTTTTAAACACTAACGAATGTGATTTTCTGAAAAAAAAAAAAAATGTAAAGTTTTCTTGGTCACGAAGCAATCCTACAAAACACTTCATTTTGGTATTTTCGAAGTCAAATGGCATTATAAACGTGTTATAGAAAACAACAACCCTAGAACGAATGTGAGTTGGTAATGGTTAACTCTTTTGCAACTCGAGAGACTTTTCAAAAAGAGAGAATGAGTGAATCGATGAAAGTGCACTTCCACGTTACAGTGGGATAAACTATTGAGTTTTTGAACATTAACGAATGTGATTTTCTGAAAAATAAAAAAAAACGTAAAGTTTGCTTGGTCATGAAGCAATCCTACAAAACACTTCATTTAGGTATTTTCGAAGTCAAATGGCATTATAAACGTGTTATAGAAAACAACAACCCTAGAACGAATGTGAGTTGGTAATGGTTAATTCCTTTGCAACTCGTGAGACTTTTCAAAAAGAGAGAATGAGTGTATCGATGAAAGTGCACTTCCACATTACAGTGGGATAAACTATAGAGTTTTTGAACACTAACGAATGTGATTTTCTGAAAAGAAAAAAAAACGTAAAGTTTGCTTGGTCCCGAAGCAATCCTACAAAACACTTCATTTTGGTATTTTCGAAGTCAAATGGCACAATAAACGTGTTATAGAAAACAACAACCCTAGAACGAATGTGAGTTGGTAATGGTTAATTCTTTTGCAACTCGTGAGACTTTTCAAAAAGAGAGAATGAGTGAATCGATGAAAGTGCACTTCCACATTACAGTGGGATAAACTATAGAGTTTTTAAACACTAACGAATGTGATTTTCTGAAAAAAAAAAAAAAAACGTAAAGTTTTCTTGGTCACGAAGCAATCCTACAAAACACTTCATTTTGGTATTTTCGAAGTCAAATGGCATTATAAACGTGTTATAGAAAACAACAACCCTAGAACGAATGTGAGTTGGTAATGGTTAACTCTTTTGCAACTCGAGAGACTTTTCAAAAAGAGAGAATGAGTGAATCGATGAAAGTGCACTTCCACGTTACAGTGGGATAAACTATTGAATTTTTGAACATTAACGAATGTGATTTTCTGAAAAATAAAAAAAAACGTAAAGTTTGCTTGGTCACGAAGCAATCCTACAAAACACTTCATTTTGGTATTTTCGAAGTCAAATGGCATTATAAACGTGTTATAGAAAACAACAACCCTAGAACGAATGTGAGTTGGTAATGGTTAACTCTTTTGCAACTCGTGAGACTTTTCAAAAAGAGAGAATGAGTGAATCGATGAAAGTGCACTTCCACATTACAGTGGGATAAACTATTGAGTTTTTGAACACTAACGAATGTGATTTTCTGAAAAATAAAAAAACGTAAAGTTTGCTTGGTCCCGAAGCAATCCTACAAAACACTTCATTTTGGTATTTTCGAAATCAAATGACACTATAAACGTGTTATAGAAAACAACAACCCTAGAACAAATGTGAATAGGTAATGGTTAACTCTTTTGCAACTCGTGAGACTTTTCAAAAAGAGAGAATGAGTGAATGGATGAAAGTGCACTTCCACATTACAGTGGGATAAACTATAGAGTTTTTGAATACTAACGAATGTGATTTTCTGAAAAAAAAAAAACGTAAAGTTTTTTTGGTCACGAAACAATCCTACAAAACACTTCATTTTGGTATTTTCGAAGTCAAATGGCACTATAAACGTGTTATAGAAAACAACAACCCTAGAACGAATGTGAATTGGTAATGGTTAACACTTTTGAAACTATTGAGACTTTTCAAAAAGAGAGAATGAGTGAATCGATGAAAGTGCACTTCCACATTACAGTGGCATAAACTATAGAGTTTTTTAACACTAACGAATGCGATTTTCTGAAAAAAAAAAAAAACGTAAAGTTTTCTTGGTCACGAAGCAATCCTACAAAACACTTCATTTTGGTATTTTCGAAGTCAAATGGCACTATAAACGTGTTATAGAAAACAACAACCCTAGAACGAATGTGAATTGGTAATGGTTAACTCTTTTGCAACTCGTGAGACTTTTCAAAAAGAGAGAATGAGTGAATCGATGAAAGTGCACTTCCACATTACAGTGGGATAAACTATAAAGTTTTTGAATACTAACGAATGTGATTTTCTGAAAAAAAAAAAACGTAAAGTTTTTTTGGTCACGAAACAATCCTACAAAACACTTTATTTTGGTATTTTCGAAGTCAAATGGCACTATAAACTTGTTATAGAAAACAACAACCCTAGAACGAATGTGAATTGGTAATGGTTAACACTTTTGAAACTATTGAGACTTTTCAAAAAGAGAGAATGAGTGAATCGATGAAAGTGCACTTCCACATTACAGTGGCATAAACTATAGAGTTTTTTAACACTAACGAATGTGATTTTCTGAAAAATAAAAAAAAAGTAAAGTTTGCTTGGTCATGAAGCAATCCTACAAAACACTTCATTTTGGTATTTTCGAAGTCAAATGGCATTATAAACGTGTTATAGAAAACAACAACCCTAGAACGAATGTGAGTTGGTAATGGTTAATTCCTTTGCAACTCGTGAGACTTTTCAAAAAGAGAGAATGAGTGTATCGATGAAAGTGCACTTCCACATTACAGTGGGATAAACTATAGAGTTTTTGAACACTAACGAATGTGATTTTCTGAAAAGAAAAAAAAACGTAAAGTTTGCTTGGTCCCGAAGCAATCCTACAAAACACTTCATTTTGGTATTTTCGAAGTCAAATGGCACTATAAACGTGTTATAGAAAACAACAACCCTAGAACGAATGTGAGTTGGTAATGGTTAATTCTTTTGCAACTCGTGAGACTTTTCAAAAAGAGAGAATGAGTGAATCGATGAAAGTGCACTTCCACATTACAGTGGGATAAACTATAGAGTTTTTAAACACTAACGAATGTGATTTTCTGAAAAAAAAAAAAAAATGTAAAGTTTTCTTGGTCACGAAGCAATCCTACAAAACACTTCATTTTGGTATTTTCGAAGTCAAATGGCATTATAAACGTGTTATAGAAAACAACAACCCTAGAACGAATGTGAGTTGGTAATGGTTAACTCTTTTGCAACTCGAGAGACTTTTCAAAAAGAGAGAATGAGTGAATCGATGAAAGTGCACTTCCACGTTACAGTGGGATAAACTATTGAGTTTTTGAACATTAACGAATGTGATTTTTTGAAAAATAAAAAAAAACGTAAAGTTTGCTTGGTCATGAAGCAATCCTACAAAACACTTCATTTAGGTATTTTCGAAGTCAAACGGCATTATAAACGTGTTATAGAAAACAACAACCCTAGAACGAATGTGAGTTGGTAATGGTTAATTCCTTTGCAACTCGTGAGACTTTTCAAAAAGAGAGAATGAGTGTATCGATGAAAGTGCACTTCCACATTACAGTGGGATAAACTATAGAGTTTTTGAACACTAACGAATGTGATTTTCTGAAAAGAAAAAAAAACGTAAAGTTTGCTTGGTCCCGAAGCAATCCTACAAAACACTTCATTTTGGTATTTTCGAAGTCAAATGGCACTATAAACGTGTTATAGAAAACAACAACCCTAGAACGAATGTGAGTTGGTAATGGTTAATTCTTTTGCAACTCGTGAGACTTTTCAAAAAGAGAGAATGAGTGAATCGATGAAAGTGCACTTCCACATTACAGTGGGATAAACTATAGAGTTTTTAAACACTAACGAATGTGATTTTCTGAAAAAAAAAAAAAAAACGTAAAGTTTTCTTGGTCACGAAGCAATCCTACAAAACACTTCATTTTGGTATTTTCGAAGTCAAATGGCATTATAAACGTGTTATAGAAAACAACAACCCTAGAACGAATGTGAGTTGGTAATGGTTAACTCTTTTGCAACTCGAGAGACTTTTCAAAAAGAGAGAATGAGTGAATCGATGAAAGTGCACTTCCACGTTACAGTGGGATAAACTATTGAGTTTTTGATCATTAACGAATGTGATTTTCTGAAAAATAAAAAAAAACGTAAAGTTTGCTTGGTCACGAAGCAATCCTACAAAACACTTCATTTTGGTATTTTCGAAGTCAAATGGCATTATAAACGTGTTATAGAAAACAACAACCCTAGAACGAATGTGAGTTGGTAATGGTTAACTCTTTTGCAACTCGTGAGACTTTTCAAAAAGAGAGAATGAGTGAATCGATGAAAGTGCACTTCCACATTACAGTGGGATAAACTATTGAGTTTTTGAACACTAACGAATGTGATTTTCTGAAAAATAAAAAAACGTAAAGTTTGCTTGGTCCCGAAGCAATCCTACAAAACACTTCATTTTGGTATTTTCGAAATCAAATGACACTATAAACGTGTTATAGAAAACAACAACCCTAGAACAAATGTGAATAGGTAATGGTTAACTCTTTTGCAACTCGTGAGACTTTTCAAAAAGAGAGAATGAGTGAATGGATGAAAGTGCACTTCCACATTACAGTGGGATAAACTATAGAGTTTTTGAATACTAACGAATGTGATTTTCTGAAAAAAAAAAAACGTAAAGTTTTTTTGGTCACGAAACAATCCTACAAAACACTTCATTTTGGTATTTTCGAAGTCAAATGGCACTATAAACGTGTTATAGAAAACAACAACCCTAGAACGAATGTGAATTGGTAATGGTTAACACTTTTGAAACTATTGAGACTTTTCAAAAAGAGAGAATGAGTGAATCGATGAAAGTGCACTTCCACATTACAGTGGCATAAACTATAGAGTTTTTTAACACTAATGAATGCGATTTTCTGAAAAAAAAAAAAAAGTAAAGTTTGCTTGGTCACGAAGCAATCCTACAAAACACTTCATTTTGGTATTTTCGAAGTCAAATGGCATTATAAACGTGTTATAGAAAACAACAACCCTAGAACGAATGTGAATTGGTAATGGTTACCTCTTTTGCAACTCGTGAGACTTTTCAAAAAGAGAGAATGAGTGAATCGATGAAAGTGCACTTCCACATTACAGTGGGATAAACTATTGTGTTTTTGAACACTAACGAATGTGATTTTCTGAAAAATAAAAAAACGTAAAGTTTGCTTGGTCCCGAAGCAATCCTACAAAACACTTCATTTTGGTATTTTCGAAGTCAAATGGCACTATAAACGTGTTATAGAAAACAACAACCCTAGAACGAATGTGAGTTGGTAATGGTTAATTCCTTTGCAACTCGTGAGACTTTTCAAAAAGAGAGAATGATGAAAGTGCACTTCCACATTACAGTGGGATAAACTATAGAGTTTTTGAACACTAACGAATGTGATTTTCTGAAAAGAAAAAAAAACTTAAAGTTTGCTTGGTCCCGAAGCAATCCTACAAAACACTTCATTTTGGTATTTTCGAAGTCAAATGGCACTATAAACGTGTTATAGAAAACAACAACCCTAGAACAAATGTGAGTTGGTAATGGTTAATTCTTTTGCAACTCGTGAGACTTTTCAAAAAGAGAGAATGAGTGAATCGATGAAAGTGCACTTCCACATTACAGTGGTGTTGGGAATAAAATGATTTTGATTAAAATACCAAAACCCCTGATTGATGATGTTCAGATTAGTTGAGATAAGCTCAAGTCCAGTTCAGGCAAGGTGTCTCAGTTCACTTGAATGTATAGATTGCTTAAGAGAAAAATCTCAGGAATGTTGTGAGATTTTAGTTCAGGATAGTTGTCCAAAGCTGGAATGTTAGGCAGCTTGATAAGTCTTTAGGACAAAGCTGCTGAATCTTCAAGACAGACTGACCAAGTGGACAACCTAGCTGAAGAGACCAAGAGCAGTAAAGCAATGCTCATAAATGCAAATGATCAAGTCAGTTGAATTACAAATGATCAAGAGCATTGAATGTCAGAGTACAAAAGACACATTCAATGAAGCATTTATTGCCAATCATGCCTGAACCAAGCATTGAAGACTTGAAGCATTAAAGAGTGAAGCATTGAATGAATGGTGGAATATTCTCAATTGCAGCAGGAATATTCAGGGAGTTTGTCCCATCTGACCGTTGGTTGAGTGTAGCTTCTGCCACAAATCAACCTTGGGAAATGTGCATATTTGGAGTCTGACACAAGTCATCTCAACCGCATTTCTCAGAAGTCAACAGATTCATTCAAGCAACCATTGAAGAGGCCTTTTACACAGTGGATAAAAGAATGCCAAGCTTCATAGCCGTTTCAATGGCGCTGCAAATAGACAAGTTTGAATTGCTATCCCTCCAACGGTTAGCTGCTCAAATTTGCCTATAAATACAGAAGTGATCAAGGGATTCAATAATCCAACTACAAGCTATCAAACTATTATCAAGCTTTCAAAGGAAACCAAGCTGTTCTCTAGAATTCCAAGTTTCCTGAATCACTTCTTATAGCTAAGCCAATCTTTGCAAACATCCAAAGCTTAGCATTAAGATATCCTAAGCCTTTACACCGTTCTTATTGTAAAGGATATCTCTACTAGTTGGAACCAAACCTCAAACCCTTATCTCATTTAGTGAAGAGAGAGTTTGTTGTAGAAGTGAGGAGTTAAGGACTGTTAGTGTGAAACACAGTGTTGTTGATGACTTTTGTAAGATCAGTGGCACAACAAAATGAAATGGAAGTAAATCAACCACTGATCAAGGATAAGGGAAAAGGAATTTTTATACCAACTCAAGTGAACAATGTCCATAAACCCATACCTAGGAAAAGGTTAAAGACATTGTTTACAGGAGAAATGAGGGTCAGAAAGGTAGAACCAATGGAAGGCCAACCTATCTGAATCCTTATCAGAGAAGTTGTCCAAAATCTGTTCAGAAAAGGCCAACTCAAAAGAGGCAACCTCAACTGAATAGATTAAGGCCAATCCCCTCTGATAGGTATAAAACATTCAGGAAGCCTGAACCTTTCTTGACAAAAGGAATATGCCATCCAAACCCCTATCCACAAAGGTCTTTCCAAGCTGCACCTAAGTCTAGTAACTTCAGGAGAAATGTCCCAAGGAAATTCACCAACCCTCCTGAACCTTACAAGACCAACACTTATACACAGAAGGCACCCAAGGCATTTAAGGGTCAAACTGTGTATGTAGATGTAAATGGAAACCAAGTCAGTCACTTTGAGTCAATCAGAGTAATCAGGCAGATTTGGATTCCAAAAGGTACAGCTAACCCTCTAGGACCCAACACTCAAAGGGTACCTAAATTTTGACTTTGCAGGGCTGCAAGGACCCCAAAAAGAAGAGAAGCATCAACAAGAAAACAGCATGGTACCTGGACAGTGGATGTTCAAGGCACATGACTGGAAACAAGGAGCTTCTCTCAGATTTCACAGAAAAAGATGGTCCTTCAGTAACCTTTGGAGACAGCTCTCAAGGGATCACAAGAGGCTATGGTACATTAAACATTGGTAATGTTAAAATTACTGATGTCTCATATGACCTAGGCCTAAAATATAACTTGCTGTCTATAAGTCAAATTTGTGATAAAGGATACTGTGTTGAATTTGCACCAAATGAATGTGCCATCAAAAACAAATCAACACAACAGGTGCTACTAACAGGGGTGAGAAAGGGAAATGTCTATTTTGCAGATTGGAGCAAAACCCCTGAAGCAGTTTGCTTTGTTGCCAAAAGCACCAATGAGCAAAGCTGGCTATGGCACAAGAGATTGAATCATCTGAACTTCAAAACCATCAACAAGATTGCAAGAAACTCTCTAGTTAAAGGGCTGCCTAATCAAGTGTTCACCAAAGAACATATATGCCAGCCATGTCAGGAAGGAAAACAGATCAAAGCTTCATTCAAAGGAAAACCTGTCATCTCAACTGAGAGAGTTCTTCAACTACTGCATATGGATTTATTTGGTCCAATTATCCCAGTAAGTTTAAATGGAAGAAAATATGCATTAGTTGTTGTTGATGATTTTTCCAGGTACACTTGGGTAGTATTCTTGGTGAACAAAAAGGAGACCCAAGTCAAGTTACCTGAGTTGATGATGTGATTGAGTAATGAAAAAGGCCTAAGCATTGTCAAGATCAGATCTGACAAAGGCACAGAATTCATAAACTCATACATCAATGAGTACTGCAGCAAGAATGGCATCACTCATGAAACTTCAGCAGCAAGAACACCTCAACAAAATGGGGCTGCTGAAAGAAGAAACAGAACCTTGAAAGAGGCAGCAAGAACTTTGATTGCTGAATCCAAATTGCCTAAAAGGTTCTGGGCTGAAGCCATTAGCACTGCATGTAACACTCAAAACAGATCCTTAATCACCAAAGGACAAGGTAAAACCCCATATCAAATATGGAAAGGCATATTGGCCACTGTTGCTTATTTTCACATATTTGGTTGTAAGTGTTTCATCCATAATAATGGGAAAGAGAAATTGAAAGCTTTTGATAGCAAAGCTGATGAAGGAATATTTGTTGGATATTCACAAATCAGCAAGGCTTACAGAGTTTACAATTGCAAAACTCTTATTGTGGAAGAAACACCTCATGTTGTGTTTGATGAATCTGTTAATGAGTTCAGGGATAGAAACCTGAATATTGATGAGATAACACAAAGAACAACCAGATTAAGGCTTCAAAGCAAGGAAACAGTATTTGTAGATGTTGCCCAGCCTGAACTTCATGAGGATCAAAAACTGGACAACCTACCTGATGGCAATCAACCAGAAGACAATCAACCTGAAGGAGAAATTGAACTGACTGACCCCATCCCAGTTCAAAACCAGGTACCAACTACCAATGAAGAAGCAGGCAATGCTGAGGTAGTTAATGGATCCACTATTCAAGGGGGAACCAATGAAAATGTCAACTTATCTGACAATGAGGACAACACCCCTGAATATGATCCTGAACTTGATCCTTCAATTAACTTTCCTGAATTTAATGAATCTAGTGATCCAACTTCAGATGAGGACAATCCTCCTGAAAGGATCAGGTCTAGAAGGACTTGGTTGCAAGACCACCCACCTAGCCTGATACTTGGTAATCCAAGTGAAGGGATCAAAACTAGAAGATCTCATGGAGAAAGTGCTCTGTTTTGTTGTTTCCTTTCAGAACAGGAACCAAAAGATATTGAGGAAGCACTACAAGATACCAACTGGATCATAGCCATGCAAGAGGATCTGAACCAGTTTACCAGAAATGAAGTTTGGGAGCTGGTAGACAGGCCAACTCATCAAGATGTCATTGGAACTAAATGGGTGTTCAAAAACAAGAAAAATGAAAATGACATCATTGTGAGAAACAAAGCAAGACTGGTGGCCAAAGGATATTGTCAATCTGAAGGGATTGATTATGATGAGACTTTTGCTCCAGTGGCCAGACTTGAGGCAATCAGACTCTTCCTAGTATATGCAGCTCACATGAGATTCAAGGTGTATCAAATGGATGTGAAGAGTGCATTTCTCAATGGGGTGCTCAAAGAAGAAGTATATGTTGAACAGCCCCCAGGATTTGAAGAAGGAGACAAGGTGTACAGATTGAAGAAAGCCCTCTATGGCTTAAAGCAAGCTCCAAGAGCTTGGTATGACACCTTATCACAGTTTCTTCTAGATCATGGTTTTGTCAAAGGCACTGTTGACAGAACCTTGTTCAGAATCTGTGAAGGAGATGATATTTTGTTAGTCCAAATCTATGTGGATGACATTATATTTGGATCTCCAAATGAGAAGCTATGTGAGAAGTTCTCCAAACTCATGCAAAGCAAATTTGAGATGTCCATGATGGGATTGATGAATTTCTTCTTAGGACTTCAAGTCACTCAATCAAAGAAGGGAATATTCATCAATCAGGCCAAGTATACCAGGGACATGATCAAGAAATTTGGATGTGCTACAAGCAAACCAGTCAGAATTCCTATGAATACTAACTGGAAAATGGATCCTGATGAGAGTGGAGAGTCAACAAACTCCACTAACTACAGGGGAATCATAGGATCCTTGCTATATCTCACTGCAAGCAGGCCTGATATCACATTTGCAGTTGGAGTATGTGCAAGATTTCAAGCTAACCCAAAGAAGAGCCATCTTGATGCTGCCAAGAGAATTCTAAGATATCTCAAGGGATCTGAGAATCTTGGATTATGGTATCCAGCTGATGACAACATTGAGCTCACTGGATATTCAGATGCAGACTATGGAGGATGTAGAATTGACAGAAAATCCACCTCTGGAACTTGTCAATTCTTGGGCAGCAAGCTTATCTCATGGTTCTCCAAGAAGCAAAATACAGTTGCAACTTCAACAACTGAAGCAGAGTATGTAGCAGCTGGAAGTTGCTGTGCTCAGATACTTTGGCTCAGGCAACAATTGAGAGATTACAAAGTAATCTCAAATGAAGTGCCAATATTCTGTGACAACAATAGTGCAATTGCTATCTCACAGAATCCAGTGCTCCACACCAGATGCAAACATGTGGATATAAAGCATCACTTCATAAGGGATCATGTGGAAAAGAAAGATATCAAGCTTGTCAAAATCCACACTGATAAGCAAAAAGCTGATATCTTGACTAAACCATTGGCTGAAGCAAGGTTCTTGGAACTCTCAGCTGAATTGGGCTTACTTGATCCAGGGAAGATGGAGGAATGAAGGAAGGAAGCTCATAAGAAGGGGGAAGTTGATTAAATTGAACTTCAGCAAAGTTGACCAACCTCACTGAAGCAGTCAGCCAAAAAGGGAAACTCAGCAAAGTTGTCCTTATGATGTTCAGCAATGTTGGTCAGGAGCCTTGACCAAGTGGGACCCAGTCAGCAATGTTGGGACCCACTCAGGCAAACTAATCAGGAACTTTGACCAAAAAGGGAGTCAAAACGCATCTCAGAATGTTTGTCCGAATTAATTAGATAAGTTTTGCTATTTTTGGCATTGATTAGACATTTAAAAGGATTGTTGATCCTAGAGTAGGCCATTTTTAGGATGGCGTGTACTATGAAGATCTTTGCCCCCAAAATGGCAAATCAGCATTAAATGCAAAATCTTAATTAAGATTTCATGAATTCTTGAGCCACCATCAAGACCATTGATTTGCATTCAAGACTCCATCAAACCGTTGAAAGCCCACTACCCCACTATATCCAATTGATTCTTCAAAAATACCCACGGTTATATTCTATTAACCAACGGTTAATAAATCCCACTCATATATAAACTCCTCAATTTTTACTTTTCCTCCTCACGCACTCATATTTCCAAACCCTTAGGATTTTCAAAACCTCTCAACCTGCAACTTTTCTCCAAAAACCTTTCCTTCTCTCAAAATTATCCATGGCTCCCAAAATCAAAAGAGAAGAACTTGTAGATTTCAATGATTCCTCCTTGGACATTGATTTCTCTTATCTTAGTAACCCAAATTCTCTTTGGTTTGAAAAGTTGGTGGCCTTTGATAGTCCTGACACAGAAGTTCATCAAGTCCTTCATTGGCTAAGGGAGGCAGGGATAGAGAAATTTCTAGGCACCAAGCATGATTCCTGCCTGAATCCATTCATGGCAGAATTCTTTGCCTATCTCAGATGGAAGGGCAAAAAGGGTGATGTATGCACCAAACTGACATATGCTGAAGAAGATGAGGAAGAAGAAAGCCAGCACACCATCATCTTCACTGCTGAGGATTTGGATGCCAGTTTTGGGCTACCTTCAGAAGGCCAGAATCCAGAGATGTACAAAGAAGAAGATGATCAAGAGTTCTATTATCCATGGATGATAGAGCCTAAGAAAGTTGTAAGTGCTCAGAACAAGAACACTTTGAAACCAGTGTTTAGGCACTTGTTTGATTGTGTGGTGAAAAGTCTGTTAAGCCACTCTGGGAGTGTTGAACAAATAAGCATGCCTAAATTGAGAGTGATGGCTGCTGTGATTGACTCTGCTGAGAAGAGAGTCAAGTTCAACTGGAAAATTTTCATTCTAGACAAGATGATGAATGAAAAGTTTAAGTTCAAAGAGGTAAAGCACCACAAGGTGGTAGTTGATGGGAGACTCCAATTCTGCACAAGAGCTAGCCTGCTCCTAGAAAGATTTGCACATTACACCCACCTTCAAGCCAAGCCAAAGCCTTTTCCAGCTCAAAAGGTGATGTTCAGGAAGCTGTCTTCTAAGACAGAAAAGAGGAAGCAGGATGCAGCTTCCAAGAAAGCAGGTGCCATTGTTCCCACAACCAGAACCTCTCCAAGGAAGAGAAGAGCTCAACCACCAAAGGCTCAGCCTAAGTTGAAAAGGATGAAGAAGATTCTGAGTGAATCTCCCCCAGAAAGCCAGTCAAGAAGTGGAGGAGCCACTTCTGAAGAAATTGAAAAGGTTGCTGAAGAAGGAGTCAACCCTCCTGAAGAAAGTGAAGAAGTCAGAGAGGTTGTCCCCTTGCAACCTGAGTCTGTAACAGAGTTTAGGGACCTTGATAAGCCAACAAGGTCAGAAAGAAGAAGAAGAATCATCAAAACTTCTGAGAAGCAGAGATTGATGGAAGAGGAGAAAAAGAGGAAAGAATTCTTCAGGGAGATCAGGCAAGCTAGCAAATCTACCTCCAAGTCCAAATCAAAGCCCAACAGCCCTGAAGCCAACTCTCCTGATATTCAATCAGAAAGAATATCCCCATCAAGGCATGAAGAAGAGGAGTGCAAGACTCCTGAAGATGCCCCAATCATTGCCAAGAAAGTTTACTCTCCTGAAGGTGCCCCTGATAGAGCAGGTATTGATGTATTGGCAGACTTGGTCAATCTTGAGGATAGACCTTTCTCCCCACTTGATCCAAGACTTCTCTCTTATACCAAACTTCTTGAAACTGTCCTTCAAGAAGGGGATCAAGGTTCTCTCCCACCCATTCCAGCCATTCCAATTACCTCTTCAGGATCATTGCTCTCAAAAGCACCTGAATCCCAACTTGCTTTAAGCTCTAACCCTTCTGAACCCAATCCACCTGAAATCCAGTCAAGCCTACCTGATTCCTAATCCAACCCTCCTGAATCCCAAGCCAACTCCTCAGAAGATGAAAGTGGTGAAGAATACACTTATGAGGGGATGCTAAGGCAGATTGCCAAGGCTAATGTGGATGCACTATATCCAGGGTTGAAGGACTATCCCAGGCTGCAACAACAGTTCTATGATCTCAGAGCTCTTGTTGAGATCAAGGATAGAACTATGGTGGAAATAGCTCAAGCTATTCAGGACAAAGGAGCAAGCTGGTGGCAGGTTGAAGAGAACAGGCTCTTGAACTTTGCAGATGTGAAGAAATCCAGTGTGTTGACCACTGAGGCCTTGTTCTGCACCATTGTTCATGAGAAGGTGCTAGCTGAGAGAGAAAGAATTGCACAGGGACTCAGGCACCCTGATAGTCCATCTAATGATGATGATGACAATGATGATGATGATGATAACACCAATCCCAACCCTCCAGGCCTCAACTCTGCTCAGGTACATTACTTGACTTACCATTCTAAAAAGGACTCTGATCACTCAGAGGAGTTGACCAAAGATGGTGACTCAGTCCAAGATGCATTGGCCAAGGATGGTTCTCTTGAACATGAGGCACAGCTTGACAATGTTGAGACTTCCATGGGAGAAGCTGGTTTGGCTAGAGCCTCATCAATGTCAGGAGAACTGGACATTGACCAGCCTTTAGTCATTCAGGATGACTCAGTGGCCTTGGGATGCCCAAGCACTGTGATCTCCCAACAACTGCCCTCTGTGGATCCTGTTGAGGATATGGAGGTGTCAGGTTTAGGAAAAGAAGGAGTTGAAAAGGCAATTAATGATGAAAAATCAGAGGGAGGAGGTGAGGATGAGTGTGTAATAACAGGTTCCCTGAGTGCACCAATCATAGAGGGAGATGAAGTAGAAATATTGGGTGCAGCCCAATATGAGAGTCAGGCTATTCTTCAAGTCAAATCTGAACTTGATGAATCCCTTGGTGAAAGGAGGCCTGATTCTCCAGAGAATGTGAGATTATCTGCTGAAAGTGAAGAAAAGAATTTAGTTGAAAAAGAGAGAGAGGGTGCTGATGTATCAGGCCCTATGGGAGATAAAAAGAATGAGGGTGTTGAGGGAGATTTTACTAACACTCTTAGTTTTGCAGATTCTGTAGCTGTTACCATTGAGCAAATTTTTGCAGATGCCTCTCTTACTGATATTCCAGTCAATACTGATATTGACCTTGAAGCAGTTTCAGCCAATATATCCACACTGAACAAGATGTATTTTGAGCAAGCCAACACCACTGAAGCAGGATTTCAGATTGCTACTCAAACTGCAACCATCATTGAAGAACAGTCAGAGAAGTTGGATACTTTGGTCAGGGAAGTTGGTAAGGCACATGCAGCAACACTTGATACTCTAGATGGCCAAGGAAAGACTCTAGCCTCTGTGGAGATGAGGCTAACTGGCTCAGAGGAAACAATCTTGCCAACACTGGATGCAAGAATCTGTGGTGTTGAAACTGGACTGCAAACAGTTTCAACAGAGGTAACAAAAGCCAAGGAAGAGATGGTCAAGTTCACCAAATCTGTGCAGAAGGAGCAGCAAGGTCTCAAAGTTCTATACAAGCATAATGTGAGAGCCTTGAGAAGGACAATCAAAGATGCTTTAAGGCAAAGGACTGCTGCACAAAGAAAGAAAGCTGAAGAGTTGAAAGCTGCAATGGAGAAAGAAGCTGCAGAAAAGTTCACAGTTGAACTGATGGCCAAAGTGTCTGACCAAGTTGTGGCCAATCTCACTGATCAACTTCAGGCCAAACTTGATCAATCACTGAAAGCCACTCTAGATGCCATTGTTGCTCAAAAGATGAAACCTGTTCACACATTTTTTAGCATGACAGATGACAAGATGCAGAACATTCATGATGAAAATGTTTATCTTCTACAGGAGTTGAAATCCCTCACTCATGCTCACTCACATCTCTCTGTCACTATAAGTGACTTAACGCCCCAGTGTTTTGATAATGCCAAAAAGGGGGAAAGAGAGAGAGCAAGGGCAAAGGGAACCTTGGTTATTGGTGAATCCAAAGGAAAGGAGAAGGTCCCTGAGATTGAGGAAGAGGCAGTAGAAGACATTGGGAAAGGCAAAGGCCCAATGAACATAGAAGAAGTTGAAGAGGAAGTACAGGACAGAGAGCCTGAAGTGGTTGTGCCCAAACTTGCTGATGATCCTTCTAAGTTGTTTGAAGAAGGATTTGGGAAAGATCCAGAAACACAGGAGAAGCTAGCTCTTCTAAGAGCTAAAGAAAGAATGGATCAGTTGGTTGAGGCCAACAAAGCAAGAGATTGAAGGAGGGCAAACTTCAAAGCTCCAAGAAGAAGGGCTTCTTACAGAAAACTCAAACCTCAAATGCTGCAAAGATGGGACACTCAGTACCCTCACCATGATAAGTGGGTTCCAATCTCACTGAATGATGCATGGGAGGAGGCCAAGAGAAATTTTGTATATGACTTTTATGTCATTGGAAAGTGGCTTGAAGAGAGTGTAGATGAAGTCTTTGTGCAGTTCATGTTTGAGAACCATAGGGACCTCTACCAGAAGCTGTTTGCAGCAGCTGAGATGGCCAGAATTGAATTCAAGGCCCCTGGTCCCATTCTGTACATGCCTCCTAAGTTCAATGGGAACTTAATTGATGAGGGAAAGATACTTGAAGAATTTATCAACATCATGAGGATGGAGAAGCTGAAGCCTGGCCCTAGAGGAACCAACAAAGAGATCTGGGAGCTGAAGAAAAGAGTATGGGCTCAGTATGGCATTGCTCCTCAAGATGATGGAACTCTGTGAAGGATAAGTTCATTTTTCCCTATTCTGCTGATATGATTTCTGTTGTTATTTTGCTATTCTAGACTAGTGAGTCCTTTTTTATTTTCAGCTCTGTAATGCTCTATCACATATATAAAAGGATCACTATGTTTCTATCAAAGAGATAACAACTCATTATCTCAACTAACCTATCTTGACATATCTTACTTGATTTATTGTGCTAACAGTTTCTTTCAGGCAAGTTGCCCAGTTCACTCTCCCTGAAGGTAAAGTATAGTATAAGTCAAGTTCCCTTTGTAATAGGTTTTGGCATCATCAAAAAGGGGGAAATTGTTGGGAATAAAATGATTTTGATTAAAATACCAAAACCCCTGATTGATGATGTTCAGATTAGTTGAGATAAGCTCAAGTCCAGTTCAGGCAAGGTGTCTCAGTTCACTTGAATGTATAGATTGCTTAAGAGAAAAATCTCAGGAATGTTGTGAGATTTTAGTTCAGGATAGTTGTCTAAAGCTGGAATGTTAGGCATCTTGATAAGTCTTTAGGACAAAGCTACTGAATCTTCAAGACAGACTGACCAAGTGGACAACCTAGCTGAAGAGACCAAGAGCAGTAAAGCAATGCTCATAAATGCAAATGATCAAGTCAGTTGAATTACAAATGATCAAGAGCATTGAATGTCAGAGTACAAAAGACACATTCAATGAAGCATTTATTGCCAATAATGCCTGAACCAAACATTGAAGACTTGAAGCATTAAAGAGTGAAGCATTGAATGAATGGTGGAATATTCTCAATTGCAGCAGGAATATTCAGGGAGTTTGTCCCATCTGACCGTTGGTTGAGTGTAGCTTTTGCCACAAATCAACCTTGGGAAATGTGCATATTTGGAAACTGACACAAGTCATCTCAGCCGCATTTCTCAGAAGTCAACACATTCATTCAAGCAACCATTGAAGAGGCCTTTGTTGGGATATAAATTCACCCTAAGCCCCACTTGATGTTAGAATAGTTTTGATGGCCAAAACACTTAGAGTTTATAAATGTAATAGGATCAGTTGACTTGTATAGAACAGCTTAGACTAGTCTTGTGTGATCAACTGTATTGATAGCAGCTGATCAGCACAGTCATGGCTTACATGCCTATCCTCAAGATAAGAAGAGTAGAAGACATGAAGACTAGAAGATCCTTGAAGACCAGATATGTTAAGGTGCTTGTATACCTACTTATCTGATGGTGTCCCAGATTGAAGATGGCCTAAAGCAGTACAAAGAATTTCCAGATCAGAAGAGTAGTACTCGTCTGATATCAGAAGACAGAAGACCTAAGGCCAGAAGAGTAGTCAGAAGACTAGAAGTACAGATCAGAAGACTATGTGCTCTTCCAGGACTCGGCTGATTCCCAAGTCATCTTGCAATTTAAACGAACACCTACCTTATTTAGAAGATTGACATGATCCCAGGATTGAAGCAATCAAGCGGCTGGAATCAAGGAATCAAGCTATTATGGGAAGATTGCTCAAACGGCTAGTCAACTCCAACGGCTAGTTGCACTCAATCTCCATTATAAATACAAGAGGATGAACACAGAAGCAACAAGAGAGAATTCATAAGCTAAGCAAGCAATCAAGCAAAAAGCCACATTGTTCTAAGAATTCTCCAAGAGCCAGAAATCCATTAGATTATCCATAGCTCTTAAGTGCTTCCTATCCAACCCTTAAGAACCTGAAACTTATTCATATTGTATATCAGTTGTTTTAGGCATAGTGTTTAAGCAAATTATAAGCTTGAACCATTAGTTGGATACATCTCAAAAACCCCAAACCCTCACCGAAAGGTTTAAGTTTTTGAAACCCCTCAAAGTGCAAGTGCTTACAATCACTTGTGGAGACCGCAGCTGTTGGGACGGCTCAGATCTCAAAGTCCTAACCTTGGGACTATAAAGGACAAGACCCTTGTAATTTGTGGAAATTAAAGGGATTAAACATCACGTTAGGACGTGAGAGTGGACGTAGGATCGTATACCCGAACCACTATAAATCCGGTGTTATTTACTTTCTGCACTTTACATTTCTGCTTTTACATTCATTATTATATAGTGCATACTGTGATTTCAACACTCTTCAAAACAAGGCCATAACTTTCAAACCAGCATCAGCTGAGTAGTTTCAGAAAGTAAAACAAGTTACAAGAACGAGTCTAAACCAGGGCCACCATATTTCCGCATATAACCTCTTCAGTCAGATCACTATAGTCATCTGGACCAGCAGACTTGCAGTCCAGTTGACATAGCAATCAGAAGAGGTTCCCAACTCTGTTTGAAAAAGTTTTAAAGTCTATTCACCCCTCCCCTCTAGACTTTAATCCCATTCACTACTCGTTCAGGGACCAACAAGTGGTATCAGAGCAGTGGTTCTAACGGACTACTGTCTCTAGATTATCAGAAGATTTGAGGGAGTCTTTCTGTAGTCCTCTTGAACAGATCTTTTTTTTAAAAACTTGTTTTCGAAAACTCATACAGCATGAGTGCTAATATGCGTAAGTTGCCTAAGTTTTCAGTGGAGGATTATGATTACTGGAAGATCAGGATGAGGAAGAATCTCACATCAGTCCACTACAAGATGTGGTCTGTAATCACCGAAGGCCCGATCACCATCATGACAGTCAACACTGCAAATGGTGATCCAGAAGTCCCAGTTGGAGAACTGGTTCCCAAGCCCATGAAGGACCTCACACCAGAAGAGATGAAGCAATCAAGTCTTGATAGCATTGCTCAAGATTACATAATGCAAACTCTTCCAAATGAGTACATTGCAAAGGTAATCCATTGTGAGTCAGCCAGAGAGATGTGGGAGGCATTGGCACTTCTTTGTGAAGGAACTGAGCTAATCAAAGAATCCAAGTTGTCTACAGCAGTCAAGAAGTTCGAACACTTCAAGATGCAACCAGAAGAGTCTATTGATCAATTAGACAACAGATTTACCAAGATCATCAATGAGATAGAATCTCTGGGCAAGAAATACACAAATAGAGAGAAAAATCTAAAGATCTTAGATTCTCTAACCAAGAAATGGAGACTCAAGAAGACCATCATCAAAGATACTCAAGATATCAAGAAGTGGTCTGCACAAACTCTATTTCAGAACCTGAAAGCCCATGAATATGATCTTGAAAGAGAAGAGAACTCAGGAAGTGATGAGCCAACTGCAACCCCATCTACCTCCAAGACTGTAGCCTTCAAGGCAGCCAATACAAAAGCTGCAAGTACCTCATCTGGCAAGACCTCTCTGAAAACAGAAGACTGTGAAGGATCAGACATGAGCCTGAAAGAGCAAATGGCACTTATGATCAAGAGATTTGAAAGGATGAACACCCTCAACAGTAAATATAGAAAATTCTATAGAAACTACAAAGATAGAAGAGCAAGTTCATCCTCCAGAGGTTCCAGAGAAAGAACACCAGAAAGACATCCTAGAAAGGATGTGGAGTCATCTGACAGCCGAGGATCTAGAAGAAGAGATGCCACTCCTCCAAGGAGAGGCAACTCAAATCAGAAACCTGGATCTTGCTTCAACTGTGGCAAACCAGGACACTATGTCTATGAATGTCCTGAGCTGGATTTGGATGACAAGAAAGAAAGAAGGCCAAGAAGAACCTCAGACAAAAAGGCAATGGTGACTGAAGAATCTGAATACCAAAGTGATGAACTCCCTACGTCACCAGACGATCAAATCTTTTCAGATGATTCAGACGACCTAGCTATGATGGACATAGGAGAAAATGAGGTAAACTCTTATACTACTACTTTCCATTCACCTATTTTCTCACAAACAGATGACATAAACTCATCTGAAGGCGAATCAGAAGACACCTATTATCAATCTTTAAGAAAGGTAAAAGGTGATCTGGATATTGCCACTAGAGCCTTTATAGAAGTGGAAGAGGAGAATAAGGATTTAAGGAAAGAAATTGCTAGGTTGAAAAAGGTAAAGTTTGATAACACCCCTGAGTTAGTCACCATGAATGAAAGGTTGACCAAAGAAGTGGAACTTCTTAAGGAAGAAAATACCACAACAACTCAGTTGTATGAGGGGATGTTAGAAACTCAAGCCTTAGAAACCAAAGAATTTCGTATACTTCAATCTAAGTTCGATGATCTCTTCCAAACACATAAGCTCTTAGAAAAGGAGAAGGAATGCCTAGATCAAAAGATATCAGAATTCAATAAAGCTTCGACTACTATTGAAAGTATCTCTGAATATTATAGATCAAATGGCAATAAGATGGGTTTAGGCTATGAACTTAATCCATCAACATCCTCTCCAGCTGGGGGTAGTACACCTAACAAGTGCACTACTCAGACACATGAACAGGGTGAGTGTTCTAAACACAATGAACTCAATATGAACCAAAAGGCATCTGTACCAGCTAAGGCTAACTATCCCAAAACCAAAAATGGTAAAGGACAAGCTAACCCCAAGCCTGTGCAGAGGAACAGCAAACAGCCTAGACCATCTCGGCTGAGACAGTCTCAGCTGTATGCTGCTCCAGCCAAGAAGAAGAAATCTTCTTCAAACAAATCTGTTCTCTTTGCACCCCCTATCTCTTATGATATTGTGAGAACAGAAGAGTATGGTCCATATAATCGTGTGCATCGACCAGCTAATGCACCCAGGCCGAATGTAACTAGTCAAAAGATCATGTATGTACACTCCTATAAAGGGAAACCATTTGACTACTACTTAGCTGACACCAAGAACAAATCAGATCAGTCCAAGGTGCTGACTGGTAAGATTTGGTTCTATGATGCCCGAGGGAAACAACTCAAATGTTCAAGGTTGTTTAAACGACCAATGTATATGTGGGTTCCCAAGGGTAGTACTAACACCCAAGGACCCAAAACAAAATGGGTACCTAAAACTTAACTTTTCTTGCAGGAAAGGAAGGACCTATACAGAAGAGGAGGTCTAGCAGGAGAAACTTGGTACATAGATAGTGGATGCTCAACTCACATGACAGGAACCAAAACCCTGCTGACCAACTACATAGAGAAGAAAGGTCCAAAAGTTTTCTTTGGTGATAACGCGCACGGTAGCACAAAAGGATATGGCACCCTTAAAAATGGTGACATTGAGGTACATGATGTATCATATGTAGAAGGTCTTAAGTTTAATTTATTATCTGTTTCTCATTTTTGTGACACTAGTTATTCAGTTAAATTCTCTAAAGATGAATGTCTCATAAGTGATAAAAGAACAAAACAAAACCTTCTAACAGGATCTAGAAAGGGAAGTATGTATCTTGCAAATTGGAACAACTGTCCTAAGGATACATGCCTGCTTGTGAAGAGCCCTAAAGATGTCAGCTGGCTATGGCACAAACGTCTTAGCCATCTGAACTTTAAGACTATGAACAAGTTAGCAAGGGAATCCTTAGTTGATGGTCTGCCTAATGAACTCTACTGTAAAGATCAGGTTTGTGATGCATGTCAACAAGGAAAGCAAACAAAGGTCTCCTTCAAGACCAAGAAGACAGCATCAACCAGCAGAGTTCTTGAATTGCTTCACATGGATCTCTTTGGACCAATCACTCCAACCACTTTAACAGGGAGGAAGTACACTCTTATTGTTGTAGATGATTATTCCAAGTTTACTTGGGTTATCTTCCTATACAAGAAGAGTGAAACACAGCAGAAGCTCCCTGAACTATTGAAGAGGATCCAAGTAGAGAAAGGAGAACCAATCGTGAAAATTAGAAGTGACAAAGGCACTGAATTTATTAACTCGTATATAATTGCCTATTGTACTTCTAATAGTATTCAGCATGAGACAAGTGCAGCAAGAACACCACAACAGAATGGTGTAGCTGAAAGAAGAGTCAGAACACTCAAAGAAGCGGCCAGAACACTCCTTGCTGAATTTTCTACTCCCAAGAAGCTATGGGCAGAAGCCATCAACACAGCTTGTCACACTCAAAACAGGTCAGGTATTCATAAAATACATAAGAAAACTCCATATGAACTGTGGAAAGGAAGAAAACCTAGAGTATCTTACCTTCATATATTTGGTTGCAAGTGTTTCATTCACAACAATGGGAAGAGTAAGTTGAATGCTTTTGATGCCAAAGCAGATGAGGGGATATTCTTAGGATACTCCTCAACTAGCAAAGCATTTAGAGTACTCAACAAACGAACCCTTCTTGTGGAAGAAACACCTCATGTTGTTTTTGATGAATCGTGTGAAAAGAATGCAGTAGAAACAAACTCAGCTGCAGATCAGATGAGACATCTAGTGATCAAGTCCAAACCAGATGAGTTCATTGAAGTCAATGAACCTTTCCCTGAAGAACCAGAGGAAGATAAGCCTCATAGACCTGTCACTAGATCTCAAACTCAAGTAGGACAAGCTGACCAGAATCAAGATGCATCAATCCCAAATGCCAGGGGGAATGATCTCTTTGACACTCAAGGTACAGATGATGATCGACCTAATCAAGTCAACTCTCCTGATGGCACTAGATCAGATGAGGATCCAAACTCATCCAATGCAGATACTCCAGTGAGGCGTACATGGAGGAACAACCATCCATCAAACCTCATCCTAGGAGGAGCAGAATCAGGTGTCAAGACAAGAAGACAACTGAATCAGAATTCTCAATCATCTATGTTCTGCTGGTGTGCTTTCCTCTCCAACATTGAACCAGCTGACATAGAAGAAGCAATGACAGATAGCAATTGGATCACTGCTATGCAAGAAGAACTAAACCAATTCGAAAGAAATGAAGTCTGGGAATTGGTAGATCGTCCTGAAAACCACAATGTAGTAGGAACAAAGTGGGTATTCAAGAACAAGAAGGACGAAAATGATGTGATAACTAGAAATAAGGCAAGGCTAGTTGCAAAAGGATATTCACAATCTGAAGGGATTGACTATGATGAAACTTTTGCACCAGTAGCCAGATTAGAAGCCATTCGACTATTTCTAGCTTATGCATCATATATGGGCTTCAAGGTATATCAAATGGATGTCAAGAGTGCTTTTCTAAATGGTATTCTGATAGAAGAAGTATATGTAGAGCAGCCTCCAGGATTTGAAAAAGGTGATCAAGTATATCGACTGAAGAAGGCTCTCTATGGTCTAAAACAAGCCCCTAGAGCTTGGTATGACACATTGTCACAATTCCTACTTGACAATGGATATACAAAAGGCAAAATTGATAGAACTCTCTTCAGAATACAAGAAGGAGAAGACATTTTAATGGTACAAATATATGTAGATGACATTATATTTGGATCACCAAATCAAGAAATGTGCAAGAAGTTCTCTGAACTTATGCAAGGAAAATTCGAAATGAGCATGATGGGTGAGATGAATTATTTCCTAGGACTTCAAGTCAAGCAGAGTTCAGAAGGGATCTTCATCAACCAGTCCAAGTATACCAAAAGTCTATTAGAAAGATTCAAAGCTCTACAAAGCAAGACTGCAAGGATTCCAATGATGACATCTTTCAAAATGGAACCAGATGAGTCTGGACAGGCAGTTGATCAAGCTGAATATAGAGCACTGATTGGATCTCTACTATATCTTACAGCTAGCAGACCAGACATAACATTTGCTGTAGGGGTATGTGCTAGGTTTCAAGCAAACCCAAAGCAAAGTCATCTAGAAGCAGCAAGGAAGATTCTCAAGTACCTAAAAGGAACAGTCAACCTAGGACTATGGTACCCTGCTGATGACAATCTAGAATTGAGTGGCTATTCTGACTCAGACTATGGAGGATGCAGAATTGATAGGAAGTCCACATCAGGAACCTGTCAATTTCTAGGAAACAAGCTGATATCATGGTTCTCTAAGAAGCAAACCTCAGTTGCAACCTCCACCACTGAAGCAGAATACATGGCAGCTGGTAGTTGTTGTAGTCAGCTGCTCTGGCTAGTTCAACAACTCAAG
Source organism: Galeopsis tetrahit (assembly GCA_963675135.1). Taxonomy (NCBI): domain Eukaryota; kingdom Viridiplantae; phylum Streptophyta; class Magnoliopsida; order Lamiales; family Lamiaceae; genus Galeopsis; species Galeopsis tetrahit. The sequence goes on from OY776122.1 coordinate 42,852,659, forward strand.
GATTACAATGTAGAGGCAAGAGAAGTCCCTATTTATTGTGATAGCAGCAGTGCCATTGCCATCACTCAAAATCCAGTCCTCCACACAAGGTGCAAGCATGTCGACATTCGACACCACTTCATAAGAGATCACCTTGAAAAGAAGGACATCAAGATGGAGAAAATTCACACAGATATCCAAAGAGCAGACATCTTGACTAAGCCCCTAGCTGAAGAAAGGTTCAAGACCTTATGTTACAGCTTAGGACTCCTGGACCCAAGCACATGAAGAAGGAAAGATCAGCTGAAAACCTCAGCTGACCCAAGTGCAGTAGACTAGGAGAATCAGATGAGGTGAATAGACACCCTCATCTTCAGGTAAGTTCTTTCCCAATGAAGACAGATAGAGCTGAGGGAAAACATAGAGTTATCTAATCAAGGGGGAATCAATGATACCTTAAGAATCCTTGATGAAATACTCTAAAATCTGCATTGCATAGTATACATATACATATATATATATAGCAGACTTGAACAAAGCTATTTGATCTCCTTACTCTAAGCAATGTATAACTATGTATATTAATAAACTATTCTTCATAAAATACTTTATTCATATACATAAATACAGTATACTAACTGAGTCATACTTGGCTGGATTAATACACCATCCTCACCGACTCAACAGTATGCATGCACAGTACGGATTTCAAATAACTCATGGTCAAAATTTATAGTTTCTGCATTCCATTAGATAAAGTCTGAATATCCTTAAATGTGAACCCTTAGATCAAGAAACTCACTGCTGATCTTAAGAAATCACTTTTCAGAAATTCAGACCTATCACCTCTATAGTTTTGTCATCTTTCTCTCCACTACCTCATTTCTACCCCTATAAAAGGAGAAGTTATGAGAACACCTAAGAACACAAAACATCTAACACTTTTTCTATTTTCAGGTATGGAGACAATTGAAAGAAGAGATGGAATGGAGATCATTCTTCAACCAAAATCTTGGGTGAAGGAGATGAAGATTTGTCCAGAAAATGAAGATGATGCAGATCCATATACATGGCTTACTCAACATAAGTATGCTCATGAAAGCTAAAGGAAGAAGAGACGTTCTTGTTGAAAGCTAAAGGAGGAAGAGATGCAGAGGACAAAGTAGCAAGCAAGCAGAGCTTCTTCTCCAGAAGGAAGTTCTACATGGAAAGCTTGTTATGCAAAGCTACTGTGTCTAAACAGAACATGAAGGCTGAGTCCATGGCCCTCTCTTCAACTCCATTGAAGCACCCCTCAACCTTCCTTCCCCTTCAAGAGAAGCGAAGAAATTCAACAAGAGCACATTAGATGCTACATCCCATCTGATGATGAGGAACATCCGATGGTGAGGAACATTTAAATCAGTGGGACTATGTCTAGACTAGCTCCACTTGATTTAAAGAAGGAGTTGAAAGATCCATCAAACCAGGTTGGATCATCACTCACAATAAAGCTGGAAGGATCCATCCAGGTTGGATCATCACAGCAAACACCGTTTCCTCTACTCAGCTGATCAGAAGACCAACTCAGCTGACCAGAAGACTTTTCAAAGACAATCAGCAGACATCTTGAAGAACTCAGAAGACCTCACTCTGCTGATCAAATCACACAAATTTAGAGTATAATGACTAGTCTTGATCATGTAATTCATTCTAGATTTATTCCTGAATGTAATTAAACAAATTGGCTTATATAAGGAATGCAATTTTCTTATAGAAAACGGCCTTGATGATCAATTCTTACCATAAATTAGTCTCAACGGCTATTTTTGGTAATGATGTCATTAATACTCAAGTACCATACTGCTAACAAATCAACAATTGCCAAATGGCATAACCAGCCGGCAAATTTAAGAAATCAAAGAAGGAAATCTTGGGCTCTACTCCAAATTCAAACACAAATCTGACCGTTAGATCAAATTTTCTGGAGTATATATTCACACCCCTAAAACCTCTCCCAAACCCTGTCGCTCATATTACTCAATTAATCACATTACTCTCTCTCGTTCTGCAAATTTCTTTCAAGCCTTCAAACTCTAACACTCAGACTCTACTATGGCAATCATTGAAATTTACGACGAGAAGACCAAGAATACTGGCACCTTGGATGCTGCAAAGTGGTCCAAGGAAGGGAAGATTTTTACGGAGAATGCTCTGTTTTTCAAAGGCAAACACTCAGATGAGAACAAGGAGATATTGCTTCGGTGCGTCAATCTTAAACTCAGAGACTTTCTGGAAGCAGCTCCAACTAATGTCTATGAACAAGACGTTCTGACATTCTATGCAAACGCCGTGATGAAGGGTTCTCATGTCGAAAGTGTCATGAATGGACACAAAGTCAAGGTTACAAGGGAAATTCTTCAGGAATTGTTTGGCCTGTCAAGGGGGAAAATAAATATTTCCAACTACATCATGAATAGAGAAAAGGAGTATATGGAGATGTTTACTGGTGGAAGAATCAAGGCTACTGATGCAACTGGGCTAAAGAAATCCCAACTTGAACCAAAATTCCAAACCTTGTTGGATATTGCAGGAAAGATGTTACTTGGTAACACATTCAGTCATGATGCTGTTACTACTTTAAAGGTTCGAGTAATGGCTGCAATCTGGGATCAGATCGATGGAGACTGGCAAGGACTATTCTTAGAAAGAATTGCTCTTGAGGCAAAGAAAGTCACTTTGGACTTACAATCGAAGGTATGGAAGGTAGCATCTACAGTCAGCTTTGTCAACAAGCTGAGCATCATCCTTCCAGATATTCTCCCAAAGAAGTACAAGATGGGACCTCATAAGACCTTTCACATCTCCAAATATTATTTGAGAAAGGAAGCTCTTGCTGAGGCAGAAAGGTTAAAAGAAGAAAAGAGGAAGCTGTTGGCTGAGAAGGCAGCACAAGAGTCTGATCATGACTCTGCTGAAGAAGAGGAGGAGCCAACCAAAGAAGAGGCTCAGAAGAAGGTTGCTGAGGATGATGATGATGACAATCAGACCTTAGCACAAAGACGATATCTAATCAGATCTGGGCTCATCTCCCCATCTGATTCAGATGCCACTCCCACTGCCTCTCCCTTGAAGAAGGCAGGTACCTCTAAACCCTCGCCCTCTTTTACTCCTTCTAAATTGTCAAAGGGTCAGAAGAGAAAGAAGAATAATTCTTCTTCCAACAAAAAGTTCAAGAAATCGAGGCTTCCTACTCCCATGTTAATAGCCCCGATTGCATCCTTCAACCCTTCTGATGACTCCAACCCATCTGACCACTCAAACACTGATATCCAAATCCCTGCTGATAATCACACAGCAGAGGAACAAGCTCCACCTACCTCAACCCCTGAAACCCTATTGCCTACCCCTGTTGATGTCCAAGATCTACAGGTTCAACCTTCTACTGATCTTCATGAAGAAACTATACCAGACCAGCAGACCCAAATCCCTGCTGATGAACAGACCACTGACGATCAAGAACATATCACTTCCCAAATCCCTGCTGATACTCACACAGCAGAGGACACTACCCCAAATACTCAAACTCCTACCATCATTGTTTCTTCTGTTCCAGAAGATATGGCACCAGCAGACCTTGCTCAAGCTGGTCCCTCTCAACCTCAATCCAGAATGGTCCACTATCCTATGTGCACAAGGGAGAAGATAATGAGGATGAAGATAGCAAACCTGCTCAAGTCTACTATTCCTGGTATTGATGAGGAATCAGTTCAGTTCGAACAAGTTCTCAGAATCTGCACCTGGATTGAACTCAGGAGAGATGATGTGGATGACCTTATTGAGGTCATGGAAGGAATGGGAGGAAAAGCTAATTTCCTCGACTGGGAAATGGAGCAAAAAGAAGTTGCTCAAGTTACATCTTTTGCTCAACTGCTGCCTGAAGAAGCCTTTACAGCAGTATGCCACAGAATTCTAGGAATTCCACCTAATGATGCCTCTATCCCAGAAGGCATATCAGGTCAACAGACAGATGGCACAGCGATAATGAATGACTCAGCTGCGTCTGTTCCTGCGGAAGACTCAGCTGAACCAGCTGACAGAACCGAGATTGAAAGAGAAGTAATCACTATTCCTGATCACTTCATGCCTAAGGATACTCTACCTCACTTCATTGACAAAGGTGACACCATCATGTCCCACCTGGTTAAGGCCACTACCTCATTTCTCAATGAAGAGTACCTTTCAGCTGAAGAAAGAGGCAAAGCCCTGAAAGTCCATCCAAAGCCTCAAGGTACAGCCTCAACTTCTACTCCAACAGCTGACTATACAGCAGACATATGCTCACAGGTCAAGACTGCTATAGACCTACACTTTGAAAAGGGTTTAGGCCTACAGCTTGGAAGATATGTTGAAAAGGCAGTCAAGGAGCAGAGAACTCGTCTTCATAACCAGATCATTGACATTGAAGACAAGTTTGGAGAATCTCTTCACGATCAGATAAGTGAGTATCTGACCAGCATTCTGAAGATGGCAGGTGACCATTCCACCAGGTTTGCTGATCTCTACACCAATGAGGTCAACCGCATGGAAAACACCTACAAGACAAGAATTGAAGATGCTGAAGCAAGAGCTACTGAAGGTCGAGCTCTTCTCCAATCAGCTACAGCAGAGAATGAAAAACTTCAGATTCAGCTGAAGGAGACAGCAACCAGACTGGAAGCAATTACAGCTAAACTAGAAGCTGCCTCCTCCTCCAACTCTCATGCTCAGATTCTAGACCATAGCATCACACATCTGACTCATATTGGCAGAATCAACGCCATGGCTCTTCAACAAACTCTTAGAGTGGAGATTCTGAATGCCATGACGCCTTTTGCGGCTGCACTTGCTGAAGCCAAAAAGGGGGAAGATGTATTGATAAAAGCTCTAGAGAAGACTACTGCACAGCAAGCTGTAATGGTAGTATCTCAAGATGAGTTGAATGAAACCTTGGGTGATTTATCAAGCAAAATCAAGAGCAAGAAAGGCAAAGGCAAAGAAATTGCTCAAGAAGACATCCAAGCTCCCACTCAAGCAACTGCCAAAAGTCTGCAGATCACTGCCTCTACAGAACAAGTTTCCGAGAAAAGAATGACTAGGAAAAGGAAGGCAGATGAGCAAGCTCAGAAGTCAACTCCAGCAGAGCCTACTGCAGAAGAGAAAGAGGTTTTAGAGTTGAAGAAAAGAAAAGAGCTTGAAGCTCAATAGCTTAAACAAAAGAAGCTAAAAGATGCGAAAGCAGTCAAAGCCAAATTTGACAGGAAGATAGCCAAACTCAGGAAAGTTCTCAAGGAGAAAGCACTGAAAGAAAATGCTCTGGCACAGAAAGATAAAGTTCTGGTGTTTGATAGCAACTATGTGGACTATCTAGCCCTTCAAGACGAGCTACCAAGGTGGCACCCTCTGAAGAAGAAATGGCAAATTCAACACCACATTGTAAGAAAATTTGGCCCTCTCCAAACCTATGAAGATGAATTCTTCCAGTTCAATCAATTCATGAACATTGAAGATCCAGAGTTCTGGAAAGAAGTAGTCAAGACAGCCAAAGAACTTGACAACTGCAGAATCCTAACTCCTGAAGAACCCAAATGGGATCCTCCCACTCTGGATTCTGGAAGAACAGACTTCATTGAAGTCAAAAGGATCCTAGAGAAGATCTATGAAGAGGAGAATGTTACAGACCTGCAGCACATGGAAGAAGTTCGATCTCGTCTGTACCTTGCCTTCCGCATCTGAAGATCAGAAGACCTGATGAAGACCACTTTCAAAGCCTTAAGAAACTATTACTTGTAATCTGTAAAAGTTCTATATATTCAAGTTTAGTTCTCTTTGCTTTCAAGACAAACTCTCATTGTCTTCATCAGATACTTCAGTTTTTATGAAGTTTATAAACTCCTATCTTATCTTATTAAGAGCATTTATCATATATATAGTTTTGGCTTCATCAAAAAGGGGGAAATTGTTGGGATATAAATTCACCCTAAGCCCCACTTGATGTTAGAATAGTTTTGATGGCCAAAACACTTAGAGTTTATAAATGTAATAGGATCAGCTGACTTGTATAGAACAACTTAGACTAGTCTTGTGTGATCAACTGTATTGATAGCAGCTGATCAGCACAGTCATGGCTTACATGCCTATCCTCAAGATAAGAAGAGTAGAAGACATGAAGACTAGAAGATCCTTGAAGACCAGATATGTTAAGGTGCTTGTATACCTACTTATCTGATGGAGTCCCAGATTGAAGATGGCCTAAAGCAGTACAAAGAATTTCCAGATCAGAAGAGTAGTACTCGTCTGATATCAGAAGACAGAAGACCTAAGGCCAGAAGAGTAGTCAGAAGACTAGAAGTACAGATCAGAAGACTATGTGCTCTTCCAGGACTCGGCTGATTCCCAAGTCATCTTGCAATTTAAACGAAGACCTACCTTATTTAGAAGATTGACATGATCCCAGGATTGAAGCAATCAAGCGGCTGGAATCAAGGAATCAAGCTATTATGGGAAGATTGCTCAAACGGCTAGTCAACTCCAACGGCTAGTTGCACTCAATCTCCATTATAAATACAAGAGGATGAACACAGAAGCAATAAGAGAGAATTCATAAGCTAAGCAAGCAATCAAGCAAAAAGCCACATTGTTCTAAGAATTCTCCAAGAGCCAGAAATCCATTAGATTATCCATAGCTCTTAAGTGCTTCCTATCCAACCCTTAAGAACCTGAAACTTATTCATATTGTATATCAGTTGTTTTAGGCATAGTGGTTAAGCAAATTATAAGCTTGAACCATTAGTTGGATACATCTCAAAAACCCCAAACCCTCACCGAAAGGTTTAAGTTTTTGAAACCCCTCAAAGTGCAAGTGCTTACAATCACTTGTGGAGACCGCAGCTGTTAGGACGGCTCAGATCTCAAAGTCCTAACCTTGGGACTATAAAGGACAAGACCCTTGTAATTTGTGGAAATTAAAGGGATTAAACATCACGTTAGGACGTGAGAGTGGACGTAGGATCGTATACCCGAACCACTATAAATCCGGTGTTATTTACTTTCTGCACTTTACATTTCTGCTTTTACATTCATTATTATATAGTGCATACTGTGATTTCAACACTCTTCAAAACAAGGCCATAACTTTCAAACCAGCATCAGTTGAGTAGTTTCACAAAGTAAAACAAGTTACAAGAACGAGTCTAAACCAGGGCCACCATATTTCCGCATATAACCTCTTCAGTCAGATCACTATAGTCATCTGGACCAGCAGACTTGCAGTCCAGTTGACATAGCAATCAGAAGAGGTTCCCAACTCTGTTTGAAAAAGTTTTAAAGTCTAATCACCCCTCCCCTCTAGACTTTAATCCCATTCACTACTCGTTCAGGGACCAACAGCCTTTTACACAGTGGATAAAAGAATGCCAAGCTTCATAGCCGTTTCAATGGTGCTGCAAATAGACAAGTTTGAATTGCTATCCCTCCAACGGTTAGCTGCTCAAATTTGCCTATAAATACAGAAGTGATCAAGGGATTCAATAATCCAACTACAAGCTATCAAACTATTATCAAGCTTTCAAAGGAAACCAAGCTGTTCTCTAGAATTCCAAGTTTCCTGAATCACTTCTTATAGCTAAGCCAATCTTTGCAAACATCCAAAGCTTAGCACTAAGATATCCTAAGCCTTTACACCGTTCTTATTGTAAAGGATATCTCTACTAGTTGGAACCAAACCTCAAACCCTTATCTCATTTAGTGAAGAGAGAGTTTGTTGTAGAAGTGAGGAGTTAACGACTGTTAGTGTGAAACACAGTCTTAACTCAGAGAGATAAACTATAAAGTTTTTGAACACTAACGAATGTGATTTTCTAAAAAAAAAAAACGTAAAGTTTTCTTGGTCACGAAGCAATCCTACAAAACACTTCATTTTGGTATTTTCGAAGTCAAATGGCATTATAAACGTGTTATAGAAAACAACAACCCTAGAACGAATGTGAATTGGTAATGGTTAACTCTTTTGCAACTCGTGAGACTTTTCAAAAAGAGAGAATGAGTGAATCGATGAAAGTGCACTTCCACATTACAGTGGGATAAACTATTGTGTTTTTGAACACTAACGAATGTGATTTTCTAAAAAATAAAAAAACGTAGAGTTTGCTTGGTCCCGAAGCAATCCTACAAAACACTTCATTTTGGTATTTTCGAAGTCAAAGGGCACTATAAACGTGTTATAGAAAACAACAACCCTAGAACGAATGTGAGCTGGTAATGGTTAATTCCTTTGCAACTCGTGAGACTTTTCAAAAAGAGAGAATGAGTGTATCGATGAAAGTGCACTTCCACATTACAGTGGGATAAACTATAGAGTTTTTGAACACGAACGAATGTGATTTTCTGAAGAAAAAAAAAACGTAAAGTTTTCTTGGTCACGAAACAATCCTATAAAACACTTCATTTTGGTATTTTCGAAGTCAAATGGCACTATAAACGTGTTATAGAAAACAACAACCCTAGAACGAATGTGAATTGGTAATGGTTAACACTTTTGAAACTATTGAGACTTTTCAAAAAGAGAGAATGAGTGAATCGATGAAAGTGCACTTCCACATTACAGTGGGATAAACTATAGAGTTTTTGAACACTAGCGAATGTGATTTTCTAAAAAATAAAAAAAACGTAAAGTTTGCTTGGTCACGAAGCAATCCTACAAAACACTTTATTTTGGTATTTTCGAAGTCAAATGCCACTATAAACGTGTTATAGAAAACAAAAACCATAAAACGAATGTGAATTGGTAATGGTTAACTCTTTTGCAACTCGTGAGAATTTTCAAAAAGAGAGAATGAGTGAATCGATGAAAGTGCAGTTCCACATTACAGTGGGATAAACTATTGAGTTTTTGAACACTAACGAATGTGATTTTCTGAAAAATAAAAAAACGTAAAGTTTGCTTGGTCCCGAAGCAATCCTACGAAACACTTCATTTTAGTATTTTCGAAGTCAAATGGCACTATAAACGTGTTATAGAAAACAACAACCTTAGAACGAATGTGAGTTGGTAATGGTTAAGTCTTTTGCAACTCGTGAGACTTTTCAAAAAGAGAGAATGAGTGAATCGATGAAAGTGCACTTCCACATTACAGTGGGATAAACTATAGAGTTTTTGAACACTAACGAATGTGATTTCCAGAAGAAAAAAAAAACGTAAAGTTTTCTTGGTCACGAAGCAATCCTACAAAACACTTCATTTTGTTATTTTCGAAGTCAGATGGCACTATAAACGTGTTATAGAAAACAACAACCCTAGAACGAATGTGAGTTGGTAATGGTTAACTCTTTTGCAACTCGTGAGACTTTTCAAAAAGAGAGAATGAGTGAATCGATGAAAGTGCACTTCCACATTACAGTGGGATAAACTATAGAGTTTTTGAACACTAACGAATGTGATTTTCTAAAAAATAAAAAAAAACGTAAAGTTTGCTTGGTCACCAAGCAAACCTACAAAAAACTTCATTTTGGTATTTTCGAGGTTAAATGGCACTATAAACGTGTTATAGAAAACAAAAACCATAAAACGAATGTGAATTGGTAATGGTTAACTCTTTTGCAACTCGTGAGAATTTTCAAAAAGAGAGAATGAGTGAATCGATGAAAGTGCACTTCCACATTACAGTGGGATAAACTATTGAGTTTTTGAACACTAACGAATGTGATTTTCTGAAAAATAAAAAAACGTAAAGTTTGCTTGGTCCCGAAGCAATCCTACAAAACACTTCATTTTGGTATTTTCGAAGTCAAATGGCACTATAAACGTGTTATAGAAAACAACAACCCTAGAACGAATGTGAGTTGGTAATGGTTAATTCTTTTGCAACTCGTGAGACTTTTCAAAAAGAGAGAATGAGTGAATCGATGAAAGTGCACTTCCACATTACAGTGGGATAAACTATAAAGTTTTTGAACACTAACGAATGTGATTTTCTGAAAAAAAAAAAACGTAAAGTTTTCTTGGTCACGAAGCAATCCTACAAAACACTTCATTTTGGTATTTTCGAAGTCAAATGGCACTATAAACGTGTTATAGAAAACGACAACCCTAGAACGAATGTGAATTGGTAATGGTTAACACTTTTGAAACTATTGAGACTTTTCAAAAAGAGAGAATGAGTGAATCGATGAAAGTGCACTTCCACATTACAGTGGGGTAAACTATAGAGTTTTTGAACACTAACGAATGTGATTTTCTGAAAAATAAAAAAAAAGTAAAGTTTGCTTGGTCACGAAGCAATCCTACAAAACACTTCATTTTGGTATTTTCGAAGTCAAATGGCATTATAAACGTGTTATAGAAAACAACAACCCTAGAACGAATGTGAATTGGTAATGGTTAACTCTTTTGCAACTCGTGAGACTTTTCAAAAAGAGAGAATGAGTGAATCGATGAAAGTGCACTTCCATATTACAGTGGGATAACCTATTGTTTTTTGAACACTAACGAATGTGATTTTCTGAAAAATAAAAAAACGTAAAGTTTGCTTGGTCCCGAAGCAATCCTACAAAACACTTCATTTTGGTATTTTCGAAGTCAAATGGCACTATAAACGTGTTATAGAAAACAACAACCCTAGAACGAATGTGAGTTGGTAATGGTTAACTCTTTTGCAACTCGTGAGACTTTTCAAAAAGAGAGAATGAGTGAATCGATGAAAGTGTTCTTCCACATTACAGTGGGATAAACTATTGAGTTTTTGAACACTAACGAATGTGATTTTCTGAAAAATAAAAAAACGTAAAGTTTGCTTGGTCCCGAAGCAATCCTACAAAACACTTCATTTTGGTATTTTCGAAATCAAATGGCACTATAAACGTGTTATAGAAATCAACAACCCTAGAACGAATGTGAATTGGTAATGGTTAACTCTTTTGCAACTCGTGAGACTTTTCAAAAAGAGAGAATGAGTGAATGGATGAAAGTGCACTTCCACATTACAGTGGGATAAACTATAGAGTTTTTGAATACTAACAAATGTGATTTTCTGATAAAAAAAAAACGTAAAGTTTTTTTGGTCACGAAACAATCCTACAAAACACTTCATTTTGGTATTTTCGAAGTCAAATGGCACTATAAACGTGTTATAGAAAACAACAACCCTATAACGAATGTGAATTGGTAATGGTTAACACTTTTGAAACTATTGAGACTTTTCAAAAAGAGAGAATGAGTGAATCGATGAAAGTGCACTTCCACATTACAGTGGCATAAACTATAGAGTTTTTTAACACTAACGAATGTGATTTTCTGAAAAATAAAATAAAAGTAAAGTTTACTTGGTCACGAAGCAATCCTACAAAACACTTCATTTTGGTATTTTCGAAGTCAAATGGCATTATAAACGTGTTATAGAAAACAACAACCCTAGAACGAATGTGAGTTGGTAATGTTTAACTCTTTTGCAACTCGTGAGACTTTTCAAAAAGAGAGAATGAGTGAATCGATGAAAGTGCACTTCCACATTACAGTGGGATAAACTATTGTGTTTTTGAACACTAACGAATGTGATTTTCTGAAAAATAAAAAAAACGTAAAGTTTGCTTGGTCCCGAAACAATCCTACAAAACACTTCATTTTGGTATTTTCGAAGTCAAATGGCACTATAAACGTGTTATAGAAAACAACAACCCTAGAACAAATGTGAGTTGGTAATGGTTAATTCCTTTGCAACTCGTGAGACTTTTCAAAAAGAGAGAATGAGTGTATCGATGAAAGTGCACTTCCACATTACAGTGGGATAAACTATAGAGTTTTTGAACACTAACGAATGTGATTTTCTGAAAAGAAAAAAAAACTTAAAGTTTGCTTGGTCCCGAAGAATTCCTACAAAACACTTCATTTTGGTATTTTCGAAGTCAAATGGCACTATAAACGTGTTATAGAAAACAACAACCCTAGAACGAATGTGAGTTGGTAATGGTTAATTCTTTTGCAACTCGTGAGACTTTTCAAAAAGAGAGAATGAGTGAATCGATGAAAGTGCACTTCCACATTACAGTGGGATAAACTATAAAGTTTTTGAACACAAACGATTGTGATTTTCTGAAAAAAAAAACGTAAAGTTTTCTTGGTCACGAAGCAATCCTACAAAACACTTCATTTTGGTATTTTCGAAGTCAAATGGCACTATAAACGTGTTATAGAAAACAACAACCCTAGAACAAATGTGAGTTGGTAATGGTTAATTCCTTTGCAACTCGTGAGACTTTTCAAAAAGAGAGAATGAGTGTATCGATGAAAGTGCACTTCCACATTACAGTGGGATAAACTATAGAGTTTTTGAACACTAACGAATGTGATTTTCTGAAAAGAAAAAAAAACTTAAAGTTTGCTTGGTCCCGAAGAATTCCTACAAAACACTTCATTTTGGTATTTTCGAAGTCAAATGGCACTATAAACGTGTTATAGAAAACAACAACCCTAGAACGAATGTGAGTTGGTAATGGTTAATTCTTTTGCAACTCGTGAGACTTTTCAAAAAGTGAGAATGAGTGAATCGATGAAAGTGCACTTCCACATTACAGTGGGATAAACTATAAAGTTTTTGAACACAAACGATTGTGATTTTCTGAAAAAAAAAACGTAAAGTTTTCTTGGTCACGAAGCAATCCTACAAAACACTTCATTTTGGTATTTTCGAAGTCAAATGGCACTATAAACGTGTTATAGAAAACAACAACCCTAGAACGTATGTGAATTGGTAATGGTTAACACTTTTGAAACTATTGAGACTTTTCAAAAAGAGAGAATGAGTGAATCGATGAAAGTGCACTTCCACATTACAGTGGGATAAACTATAGAGTTTTTGAACACTAACGAATGTGATTTTCTGAAAAAAAAAAAAAAAAGTAAAGTTTGCTTGGTCACGAAGCAATACTACAAAACACTTCATTTTGGTATTTTCGAAGTCAAATGGCATTATAAACGTGTTATAGAAAACAACAACCCTAGAACGAATGTGTGTTGGTAATGGTTAACTCTTTTGCAACTCGTGAGACTTTTCAAAAAGAGAGAATGAGTGAATCGATGAAAGTGCACTTCCACATTACAGTGGGATAAACTATTGTGTTTTTGAACACTAACGAATGTGATTTTCTGAAAAATAAAAAAACGTAAAGTTTGCTTGGTCCCGAAACAATCCTACAAAACACTTCATTTTGGTATTTTCGAAGTCAAATGGCACTATAAACGTGTTATAGAAAACAACAACCCTAGAACAAATGTGAGTTGGTAATGGTTAATTCCTTTGCAACTCGTGAGACTTTTCAAAAAGAGAGAATGAGTGTATCGATGAAAGTGCACTTCCACATTACAGTGGGATAAACTATAGAGTTTTTGAACACTAACGAATGTGATTTTCTGAAAAGAAAAAAAAACTTAAAGTTTGCTTGGTCCCGAAGAATTCCTACAAAACACTTCATTTTGGTATTTTCGAAGTCAAATGGCACTATAAACGTGTTATAGAAAACAACAACCCTAGAACGAATGTGAGTTGGTAATGGTTAATTCTTTTGCAACTCGTGAGACTTTTCAAAAAGAGAGAATGAGTGAATCGATGAAAGTGCACTTCCACATTACAGTGGGATAAACTATAAAGTTTTTGAACACTAACGATTGTGATTTTCTGAAAAAAAAAAACGTAAAGTTTTCTTGGTCACGAAGCAATCCTACAAAACACTTCATTTTGGTATTTTCGAAGTCAAATGGCACTATAAACGTGTTATAGAAAACAACAACCCTAGAACAAATGTGAGTTGGTAATGGTTAATTCCTTTGCAACTCGTGAGACTTTTCAAAAAGAGAGAATGAGTGTATCGATGAAAGTGCACTTCCACATTACAGTGGGATAAACTATAGAGTTTTTGAACACTAACGAATGTGATTTTCTGAAAAGAAAAAAAAACTTAAAGTTTGCTTGGTCCCGAAGAATTCCTACAAAACACTTCATTTTGGTATTTTCGAAGTCAAATGGCACTATAAACGTGTTATAGAAAACAACAACCCTAGAACGAATGTGAGTTGGTAATGGTTAATTCTTTTGCAACTCGTGAGACTTTTCAAAAAGAGAGAATGAGTGAATCGATGAAAGTGCACTTCCACATTACAGTGGGATAAACTATAAAGTTTTTGAACACAAACGATTGTGATTTTCTGAAAAAAAAAACGTAAAGTTTTCTTGGTCACGAAGCAATCCTACAAAACACTTCATTTTGGTATTTTCGATGTCAAATGGCACTATAAACGTGTTATAGAAAACAACAACCCTAGAACGTATGTGAATTGGTAATGGTTAACACTTTTGAAACTATTGAGACTTTTCAAAAAGAGAGAATGAGTGAATCGATGAAAGTGCACTTCCACATTATAGTGGGATAAACTATAGAGTTTTTGAACACTAACGAATGTGATTTTCTGAAAAATAAAAAAAAAAGTAAAGTTTGCTTGGTCACGAAGCAATACTACAAAACACTTCATTTTGGTATTTTCGAAGTCAAATGGCACTATAAACGTGTTATAGAAAACAACAACCCTAGAACAAATGTGAGTTGGTAATGGTTAATTCCTTTGCAACTCGTGAGACTTTTCAAAAAGAGAGAATGAGTGTATCGATGAAAGTGCACTTCCACATTACAGTGGGATAAACTATAGAGTTTTTGAACACTAACGAATGTGATTTTCTGAAAAGAAAAAAAAACTTAAAGTTTGCTTGGTCCCGAAGAATTCCTACAAAACACTTCATTTTGGTATTTTCGAAGTCAAATGGCACTATAAACGTGTTATAGAAAACAACAACCCTAGAACGAATGTGAGTTGGTAATGGTTAATTCTTTTGCAACTCGTGAGACTTTTCAAAAAGTGAGAATGAGTGAATCGATGAAAGTGCACTTCCACATTACAGTGGGATAAACTATAAAGTTTTTGAACACAAACGATTGTGATTTTCTGAAAAAAAAAACGTAAAGTTTTCTTGGTCACGAAGCAATCCTACAAAACACTTCATTTTGGTATTTTCGAAGTCAAATGGCACTATAAACGTGTTATAGAAAACAACAACCCTAGAACGTATGTGAATTGGTAATGGTTAACACTTTTGAAACTATTGAGACTTTTCAAAAAGAGAGAATGAGTGAATCGATGAAAGTGCACTTCCACATTACAGTGGGATAAACTATAGAGTTTTTGAACACTAACGAATGTGATTTTCTGAAAAAAAAAAAAAAAGTAAAGTTTGCTTGGTCACGAAGCAATACTACAAAACACTTCATTTTGGTATTTTCGAAGTCAAATGGCATTATAAACGTGTTATAGAAAACAACAACCCTAGAACGAATGTGTGTTGGTAATGGTTAACTCTTTTGCAACTCGTGAGACTTTTCAAAAAGAGAGAATGAGTGAATCGATGAAAGTGCACTTCCACATTACAGTGGGATAAACTATTGTGTTTTTGAACACTAACGAATGTGATTTTCTGAAAAATAAAAAAACGTAAAGTTTGCTTGGTCCCGAAACAATCCTACAAAACACTTCATTTTGGTATTTTCGAAGTCAAATGGCACTATAAACGTGTTATAGAAAACAACAACCCTAGAACAAATGTGAGTTGGTAATGGTTAATTCCTTTGCAACTCGTGAGACTTTTCAAAAAGAGAGAATGAGTGTATCGATGAAAGTGCACTTCCACATTACAGTGGGATAAACTATAGAGTTTTTGAACACTAACGAATGTGATTTTCTGAAAAGAAAAAAAAACTTAAAGTTTGCTTGGTCCCGAAGAATTCCTACAAAACACTTCATTTTGGTATTTTCGAAGTCAAATGGCACTATAAACGTGTTATAGAAAACAACAACCCTAGAACGAATGTGAGTTGGTAATGGTTAATTCTTTTGCAACTCGTGAGACTTTTCAAAAAGAGAGAATGAGTGAATCGATGAAAGTGCACTTCCACATTACAGTGGGATAAACTATAAAGTTTTTGAACACTAACGATTGTGATTTTCTGAAAAAAAAAAACGTAAAGTTTTCTTGGTCACGAAGCAATCCTACAAAACACTTCATTTTGGTATTTTCGAAGTCAAATGGCACTATAAACGTGTTATAGAAAACAACAACCCTAGAACGAATGTGAATTGGTAATGGTTAACACTTTTGAAACTATTGAGACTTTTCAAAAAGAGAGAATGAGTGAATCGATGAAAGTGCACTTCCACATTACAGTGGGATAAACTATAGAGTTTTTGAACACTAACGAATGTGATTTTCTGAAAAATAAAAAAAAAAAGTAGAGTTTGCTTGGTCACGAAGCAATACTACAAAACACTTCATTTTGGTATTTTCGAAGTCAAATGGCATTATAAACGTGTTATAGAAAACAACAACCCTAGAACGAATGTGAATTGGTAATGGTTAACTCTTTTGCAACTCGTGAGACTTTTCAAAAAGAGAGAATGAGTGAATCGATGAAAGTGCACTTCCACATTACAGTGGGATAAACTATTGTGTTTTTTAACACCAACGAATGTGATTTTCTGAAAAATAAAAAAACGTAAAGTTTACTTGGTCCCGAAGCAATCCTACAAAACACTTCATTTTGGTATTTTCGAAGTCAAATGGCACTATAAACGTGTTATAGAAAACAACAACCCTAGAACGAATGTGAGTTGGTAATGGTTAATTCCTTTGCAACTCGTGAGACTTTTCAAAAAGAGAGAATGAGTGTATCGATGAAAGTGCACTTCCACATTACAGTGGGATAAACTATAGAGTTTTTGAACACTAACGAATGTGATTTTCTGAAAAGAAAAAAAAACTTAAAGTTTGCTTGGTCCCGAAGAATTCCTACAAAACACTTCATTTTGGTATTTTCGAAGTCAAATGGCACTATAAACGTGTTATAGAAAACAACAACCCTAGAACGAATGTGAGTTGGTAATGGTTAATTCTTTTGCAACTCGTGAGACTTTTCAAAAAGAGAGAATGAGTGTATCGATGAAAGTGCACTTCCACATTACAGTGGGATAAACTATAGAGTTTTTGAACACTAACGATTGTGATTTTCTGAAAAAAAAAACGTAAAGTTTTCTTGGTCACGAAGCAATCCTACAAAACACTTCATTTTGGTATTTTCGATGTCAAATGGCACTATAAACGTGTTATAGAAAACAACAACCCTAGAACGTATGTGAATTGGTAATGGTTAACACTTTTGAAACTATTGAGACTTTTCAAAAAGAGAGAATGAGTGAATCGATGAAAGTGCACTTCCACATTATAGTGGGATAAACTATAGAGTTTTTGAACACTAACGAATGTGATTTTCTGAAAAATAAAAAAAAAAGTAAAGTTTGCTTGGTCACGAAGCAATACTACAAAACACTTCATTTTGGTATTTTCGAAGTCAAATGGCACTATAAACGTGTTATAGAAAACAACAACCCTAGAACAAATGTGAGTTGGTAATGGTTAATTCCTTTGCAACTCGTGAGACTTTTCAAAAAGAGAGAATGAGTGTATCGATGAAAGTGCACTTCCACATTACAGTGGGATAAACTATAGAGTTTTTGAACACTAACGAATGTGATTTTCTGAAAAGAAAAAAAAACTTAAAGTTTGCTTGGTCCCGAAGAATTCCTACAAAACACTTCATTTTGGTATTTTCGAAGTCAAATGGCACTATAAACGTGTTATAGAAAACAACAACCCTAGAACGAATGTGAGTTGGTAATGGTTAATTCTTTTGCAACTCGTGAGACTTTTCAAAAAGTGAGAATGAGTGAATCGATGAAAGTGCACTTCCACATTACAGTGGGATAAACTATAAAGTTTTTGAACACAAACGATTGTGATTTTCTGAAAAAAAAAACGTAAAGTTTTCTTGGTCACGAAGCAATCCTACAAAACACTTCATTTTGGTATTTTCGAAGTCAAATGGCACTATAAACGTGTTATAGAAAACAACAACCCTAGAACGTATGTGAATTGGTAATGGTTAACACTTTTGAAACTATTGAGACTTTTCAAAAAGAGAGAATGAGTGAATCGATGAAAGTGCACTTCCACATTACAGTGGGATAAACTATAGAGTTTTTGAACACTAACGAATGTGATTTTCTGAAAAAAAAAAAAAAAGTAAAGTTTGCTTGGTCACGAAGCAATACTACAAAACACTTCATTTTGGTATTTTCGAAGTCAAATGGCATTATAAACGTGTTATAGAAAACAACAACCCTAGAACGAATGTGTGTTGGTAATGGTTAACTCTTTTGCAACTCGTGAGACTTTTCAAAAAGAGAGAATGAGTGAATCGATGAAAGTGCACTTCCACATTACAGTGGGATAAACTATTGTGTTTTTGAACACTAACGAATGTGATTTTCTGAAAAATAAAAAAACGTAAAGTTTGCTTGGTCCCGAAACAATCCTACAAAACACTTCATTTTGGTATTTTCGAAGTCAAATGGCACTATAAACGTGTTATAGAAAACAACAACCCTAGAACAAATGTGAGTTGGTAATGGTTAATTCCTTTGCAACTCGTGAGACTTTTCAAAAAGAGAGAATGAGTGTATCGATGAAAGTGCACTTCCACATTACAGTGGGATAAACTATAGAGTTTTTGAACACTAACGAATGTGATTTTCTGAAAAGAAAAAAAAACTTAAAGTTTGCTTGGTCCCGAAGAATTCCTACAAAACACTTCATTTTGGTATTTTCGAAGTCAAATGGCACTATAAACGTGTTATAGAAAACAACAACCCTAGAACGAATGTGAGTTGGTAATGGTTAATTCTTTTGCAACTCGTGAGACTTTTCAAAAAGAGAGAATGAGTGAATCGATGAAAGTGCACTTCCACATTACAGTGGGATAAACTATAAAGTTTTTGAACACTAACGATTGTGATTTTCTGAAAAAAAAAAACGTAAAGTTTTCTTGGTCACGAAGCAATCCTACAAAACACTTCATTTTGGTATTTTCGAAGTCAAATGGCACTATAAACGTGTTATAGAAAACAACAACCCTAGAACGAATGTGAATTGGTAATGGTTAACACTTTTGAAACTATTGAGACTTTTCAAAAAGAGAGAATGAGTGAATCGATGAAAGTGCACTTCCACATTACAGTGGGATAAACTATAGAGTTTTTGAACACTAACGAATGTGATTTTCTGAAAAATAAAAAAAAAAAGTAGAGTTTGCTTGGTCACGAAGCAATACTACAAAACACTTCATTTTGGTATTTTCGAAGTCAAATGGCATTATAAACGTGTTATAGAAAACAACAACCCTAGAACGAATGTGAATTGGTAATGGTTAACTCTTTTGCAACTCGTGAGACTTTTCAAAAAGAGAGAATGAGTGAATCGATGAAAGTGCACTTCCACATTACAGTGGGATAAACTATTGTGTTTTTTAACACCAACGAATGTGATTTTCTGAAAAATAAAAAAACGTAAAGTTTACTTGGTCCCGAAGCAATCCTACAAAACACTTCATTTTGGTATTTTCGAAGTCAAATGGCACTATAAACGTGTTATAGAAAACAACAACCCTAGAACGAATGTGAGTTGGTAATGGTTAATTCCTTTGCAACTCGTGAGACTTTTCAAAAAGAGAGAATGAGTGTATCGATGAAAGTGCACTTCCACATTACAGTGGGATAAACTATAGAGTTTTTGAACACTAACGAATGTGATTTTCTGAAAAGAAAAAAAAACTTAAAGTTTGCTTGGTCCCGAAGAATTCCTACAAAACACTTCATTTTGGTATTTTCGAAGTCAAATGGCACTATAAACGTGTTATAGAAAACAACAACCCTAGAACGAATGTGAGTTGGTAATGGTTAATTCTTTTGCAACTCGTGAGACTTTTCAAAAAGAGAGAATGAGTGAATCGATGAAAGTGCACTTCCACATTACAGTGGGATAAACTATAAAGTTTTTGAACACTAACGATTGTGATTTTCTGAAAAAAAAAAACGTAAAGTTTTCTTGGTCACGAAGCAATCCTACAAAACACTTCATTTTGGTATTTTCGAAGTCAAATGGCACTATAAACGTGTTATAGAAAACAACAACCCTAGAACGAATGTGAATTGGTAATGGTTAACACTTTTGAAACTATTGAGACTTTTCAAAAAGAGAGAATGAGTGAATCGATGAAAGTGCACTTCCACATTACAGTGGGATAAACTATAGAGTTTTTGAACACTAACGAATGTGATTTTCTGAAAAATAAAAAAAAAAGTAGAGTTTGCTTGGTCACGAAGCAATACTACAAAACACTTCATTTTGGTATTTTCGAAGTCAAATGGCATTATAAACGTGTTATAGAAAACAACAACCCTAGAACGAATGTGAATTGGTAATGGTTAACTCTTTTGCAACTCGTGAGACTTTTCAAAAAGAGAGAATGAGTGAATCGATGAAAGTGCACTTCCACATTACAGTGGGATAAACTATTGTGTTTTTTAACACCAACGAATGTGATTTTCTGAAAAATAAAAAAACGTAAAGTTTACTTGGTCCCGAAGCAATCCTACAAAACACTTCATTTTGGTATTTTCGAAGTCAAATGGCACTATAAACGTGTTATAGAAAACAACAACCCTAGAACGAATGTGAGTTGGTAATGGTTAATTCCTTTGCAACTCGTGAGACTTTTCAAAAAGAGAGAATGAGTGTATCGATGAAAGTGCACTTCCACATTACAGTGGGATAAACTATAGAGTTTTTGAACACTAACGAATGTGATTTTCTGAAAAGAAAAAAAAACTTAAAGTTTGCTTGGTCCCGAAGAATTCCTACAAAACACTTCATTTTGGTATTTTCGAAGTCAAATGGCACTATAAACGTGTTATAGAAAACAACAACCCTAGAACGAATGTGAGTTGGTAATGGTTAATTCTTTTGCAACTCGTGAGACTTTTCAAAAAGAGAGAATGAGTGAATCGATGAAAGTGCACTTCCACATTACAGTGGGATAAACTATAAAGTTTTTGAACACTAACGATTGTGATTTTCTGGAAAAAAAAAACGTAAAGTTTTCTTGGTCACGAAGCAATCCTACAAAACACTTCATTTTGGTATTTTCGAAGTCAAATGGCACTATAAACGTGTTATAGAAAACAACAACCCTAGAACGAATGTGAATTGGTAATGGTTAACACTTTTGAAACTATTGAGACTTTTCAAAAAGAGAGAATGAGTGAATCGATGAAAGTGCACTTCCACATTACAGTGGGATAAACTATAGAGTTTTTGAACACTAACGAATGTGATTTTCTGAAAAAAAAAAAAAAAAAGTAGAGTTTGCTTGGTCACGAAGCAATACTACAAAACACTTCATTTTGGTATTTTCGAAGTCAAATGGCATTATAAACGTGTTATAGAAAACAACAACCCTAGAACGAATGTGAATTGGTAATGGTTAACTCTTTTGCAACTCGTGAGACTTTTCAAAAAGAGAGAATGAGTGAATCGATGAAAGTGCACTTCCACATTACAGTGGGATAAACTATTGTGTTTTTTAACACCAACGAATGTGATTTTCTGAAAAATAAAAAAACGTAAAGTTTACTTGGTCCCGAAGCAATCCTACAAAACACTTCATTTTGGTATTTTCGAAGTCAAATGGCACTATAAACGTGTTATAGAAAACAACAACCCTAGAACGAATGTGAGTTGGTAATGGTTAATTCCTTTGCAACTCGTGAGACTTTTCAAAAAGAGAGAATGAGTGTATCGATGAAAGTGCACTTCCACATTACAGTGGGATAAACTATAGAGTTTTTGAACACTAACGAATGTGATTTTCTGAAAAAAAAAAAAACGTAAAGTTTTCTTGGTCACAAAGCAATCCTACAAAACACTTCATTTTGGTATTTTCGAAGTCAAATGGCACTATAAACGTGTTATAGAAAACAACAACCCTAGAACGAATGTGAATTGGTAATGGTTAACACTTTTGAAACTATTGAGACTTTTCAAAAAGAGAGAATGAGTGAATCGATGAAAGTGCACTTCCACATTACAGTGGGATAAACTATAGAGTTTTTGAACACTAACGAATGTGATTTTCTAAAAAATAAAAAAAACGTAAAGTTTGCTTGGTCACGAAGCAATCCTACAAAACACTTCATTTTGGTATTTTCGAAGTCAAATGGCATTATAAACGTGTTATAGAAAACAACAACCCTAGAACGAATGTGAGTTGGTAATGGTTAACTCTTTTGCAACTCGTGAGACTTTTCAAAAAGAGAGAATGAGTGAATCGATGAAAGTGCACTTCCACATTACAGTGGGAAAAACTATCGAGTTTTTGAACACTAACGAATGTGATTTTCTGAAAAAAAAAATGTAAAGTTTTCTTGGTCCCGAAGCAATCCTACAAAACACTTCATTTTGGTATTTTCGAAATCAAATGGCACTATAAACGTGATATAGAAAACAACAACCCTAGAACGAATGTGAATTGGTAATGGTTAACTCTTTTGCAACTCGTGAGACTTTTCATAAAGAGAGAATGTGTGAATCGATGAAAGTGCACTTCCACATTACAGTGGGATAAACTATAGAGTTTTTGAATACTAACGAATGTGATTTTCTGAAAAAAAAAAAAAACGTAAAGTTTTTTTGGTCACGAAACAATCCTACAAAACACTTCATTTTGGTATTTTCGAAGTCAAATGGCACTATAAACGTGTTATAGAAAACAACAACTCTAGAACGAATGTGAATTGGTAATGGTCAACACTTTTGAAACTATTGAGACTTTTCGAAAAGAGAGAATAAGTGAATCGATGAAAGTGCTCTTCCACATTACAGTGGCATAAACTATAGAGTTTTTTAACACTAACGAATGTGATTTTCTGAAAAATAAAAAAAAAGTAAAGTTTGCTTGGTCACGAAGCAATCCTACAAAACACTTCATTTTGGTATTTTCGAAGTCAAATGGCATTATAAACGTGTTATAGAAAACAACAACCCTAGAACGAATTTGAATTGGTAATGGTTAACTCTTTTGCAACTCGTGAGACTTTTCAAAAAGAGAGAATGAGTGAATCGATGAAAGTGCAGTTCCACATTACAGTGGGATAAACTATTGAGTTTTTGAACACTAACGAATGTGATTTTCTGAAAAATAAAAAAACGTAAAGTTTGCTTGGTCCCGAAGCAATCCTACGAAACACTTCATTTTAGTATTTTCGAAGTCAAATGGCACTATAAACGTGTTATAGAAAACAACAACCCTAGAACGAATGTGAGTTGGTAATGGTTAATTCTTTTGCAACTCGTGAGACTTTTCAAAAAGAGAGAATGAGTGAATCGATGAAAGTGCACTTCCACATTACAGTGGGATAAACTATAGAGTTTTTGAACACTAACGAATGTGATTTTCTAAAAAATAAAAAAAACGTAAAGTTTGCTTGGTCACGAAGCAATCCTACAAAACACTTCATTTTGGTATTTTCGAAGTCAAATGGCATTATAAACGTGTTATAGAAAACAACAACCCTAGAACGAATGTGAGTTGGTAATGGTTAACTCTTTTGCAACTCGTGAGACTTTTCAAAAAGAGAGAATGAGTGAATCGATGAAAGTGCACTTCCACATTACAGTGGGAAAAACTATCGAGTTTTTGAACACTAACGAATGTGATTTTCTGAAAAAAAAAATGTAAAGTTTTCTTGGTCCCGAAGCAATCCTACAAAACACTTCATTTTGGTATTTTCGAAATCAAATGGCACTATAAACGTGATATAGAAAACAACAACCCTAGAACGAATGTGAATTGGTAATGGTTAACTCTTTTGCAACTCGTGAGACTTTTCATAAAGAGAGAATGTGTGAATCGATGAAAGTGCACTTCCACATTACAGTGGGATAAACTATAGAGTTTTTGAATACTAACGAATGTGATTTTCTGAAAAAAAAAAAAAACGTAAAGTTTTTTTGGTCACGAAACAATCCTACAAAACACTTCATTTTGGTATTTTCGAAGTCAAATGGCACTATAAACGTGTTATAGAAAACAACAACCCTAGAACGAATGTGAATTGGTAATGGTCAACACTTTTGAAACTATTGAGACTTTTCGAAAAGAGAGAATAAGTGAATCGATGAAAGTGCTCTTCCACATTACAGTGGCATAAACTATAGAGTTTTTTAACACTAACGAATGTGATTTTCTGAAAAATAAAAAAAAAGTAAAGTTTGCTTGGTCACGAAGCAATCCTACAAAACACTTCATTTTGGTATTTTCGAAGTCAAATGGCATTATAAACGTGTTATAGAAAACAACAACCCTAGAACGAATTTGAATTGGTAATGGTTAACTCTTTTGCAACTCGTGAGACTTTTCAAAAAGAGAGAATGAGTGAATCGATGAAAGTGCAGTTCCACATTACAGTGGGATAAACTATTGAGTTTTTGAACACTAACGAATGTGATTTTCTGAAAAATAAAAAAACGTAAAGTTTGCTTGGTCCCGAAGCAATCCTACGAAACACTTCATTTTAGTATTTTCGAAGTCAAATGGCACTATAAACGTGTTATAGAAAACAACAACCCTAGAACGAATGTGAGTTGGTAATGGTTAATTCTTTTGCAACTCGTGAGACTTTTCAAAAAGAGAGAATGAGTGAATCGATGAAAGTGCACTTCCACATTACAGTGGGATAAACTATAGAGTTTTTGAACACTAACGAATGTGATTTTCTGAAGAAAAAAAAAACGTAAAGTTTTCTTGGTCACGAAGCAATCCTACAAAACACTTCATTTTGGTATTTTCGAAGTCAGATGGCACTAACGTGTTATAGAAAATAACAACCCTAGAACGAATGTGAGTTGGTAATGGTTAACTCTTTTGCAACTCGTGAGACTTTTCAAAAAGAGAGAATGAGTGAATCGATGAAAGTGCACTTCCACATTACAGTGGGATAAACTATAGAGTTTTTGAACACTAACGAATGTGATTTTCTAAAAAATAAAAAAAAACGTAAAGTTTGCTTGGTCACCAAGCAAACCTACAAAAAACTTCATTTTGGTATTTTCGAGGTTAAATGGCACTATAAACGTATTATAGAAAACAAAAACCATAGAACGAATGTGAATTGGTAATGGTTAACTCTTTTGCAACTCGTGAGAATTTTCAAAATGAGAGAATGAGTGAATCGATGAAAGTGCACTTCCACATTACAGTGGGATAATCTATTGAGTTTTTGAACACTAACGAATGTGATTTTCTGAAAAATAAAAAAACGTAAAGTTTGCTTGGTCCCGAAGCAATCCTACAAAACACTTCATTTTGGTATTTTCGAAGTCAAATGGCACTATAAACGTGTTATAGAAAACAACAACCCTAGAACGAATGTGACTTGGTAATGGTTAATTCTTTTGCAACTCGTGAGACTTTTCAAAAAGAGAGAATGAGTGAATCGATGAAAGTGCACTTCCACATTACAGTGGGATAAACTATAGAGTTTTTAAACACTAACGAATGTGATTATCTGAAAAAAAAACAAAACGTAAAGTTTTCTTGGTCACGAAGCAATCCTACAAAACACTTCATTTTGGTATTTTCGAAGTCAGATGGCACTATAAACGTGTTATAGAAAACAACAACCCTAGAACGAATGTGAGTTGGTAATGGTTAACTCTTTTGCAACTCGTGAGACTTTTCAAAAAGAGAGAATGAGTGAATCGATGAAAGTGCACTTCCACATTACAGTGGGATAAACTATAGAGTTTTTGAACACTAACGAATGTGATTTTCTAAAAAATAAAAAAAAAACGTAAAGTTTGCTTGGTCACCAAGCAAACCTACAAAAAACTTCATTTTGGTATTTTCGAGGTTAAATGGCACTATAAACGTGTTATAGAAAATAACAACCATAGAACGAATGTGAATTGGTAATGGTTAACTCTTTTGCAACGAGTGAGACTTTTCAAAAAGATAGAATGAGTGAATCGATGAAAGTGCACTTCCACATTACAGTGGGATAAACTATTGAATTTTTGAACACTAACGAATGTGATTTTCTGAAAAATAAAAAAAAACGTAAAGTTTGCTTGGTCACGAAGCAATCCTACAAAACACTTCATTTTGGTATTTTCAAAGTCAAATGGCACTATAAACGTGTTATGGAAAACAACAACCCTAGAACGAATGTGACTTGGTAATGGTTAATTCTTTTGCAACTCGTGAGACTTTTCAAAAAGAGAGAATGAGTGAATCGATGAAAGTGCACTTCCACATTACAGTGGGATAAACTATAGAGTTTTTAAACACTAACGAATGTGATTATCTGAAAAAAAAACAAAACGTAAAGTTTTCTTGGTCACGAAGCAATCCTACAAAACACTTCATTTTGGTATTTTCGAAGTCAGATGGCACTATAAACGTGTTATAGAAAACAACAACCCTAGAACGAATGTGAGTTGGTAATGGTTAACTCTTTTACAACTCGTGAGACTTTTCAAAAAGAGAGAATGAGTGAATCGATGAAAGTGCACTTCCACATTACAGTGGGATAAACTATAGAGTTTTTGAACACTAACGAATGTGATTTTCTAAAAAATAAAAAAAAAACGTAAAGTTTGCTTGGTCACCAAGCAAACCTACAAAAAACTTCATTTTGGTATTTTCGAGGTTAAATGGCACTATAAACGTGTTATAGAAAATAACAACCATAGAACGAATGTGAATTGGTAATGGTTAACTCTTTTGCAACGAGTGAGACTTTTCAAAAAGATAGAATGAGTGAATCGATGAAAGTGCACTTCCACATTACAGTGGGATAAACTATTGAGTTTTTGAACACTAACGAATGTGATTTTCTGAAAAATAAAAAAAAACGTAAAGTTTGCTTGGTCACGAAGCAATCCTACAAAACACTTCATTTTGGTATTTTCAAAGTCAAATGGCACTATAAACGTGTTATGGAAAACAACAACCCTAGAACGAATGTGAGTTGGTAATGGTTAACTATTTTGCAACTCGTGAGACTTTTCAAAAAGAGAGAATGAGTGAATCGATGAAAGTGCACTTCCACATTACAGTGGGATAAACTATTAAGTTTTTGAACACTAACGAATGTGATTTTCTGAAAAATAAAAAAACGTAAAGTTTGCTTGGTCCCGAAGCAATCCTACAAAACACTTCATTTTGGTATTTTCAAAGTCAAATGGCACTATAAACGTGTTATGGAAAACAACAACCCTAAAAAGAATGTGAGTTGGTAATGGTTAATTCTTTTGCAACTCGTGAGACTTTTCAAAAAGAGAGAATGAGTGAATCGATGAAAGTGCACTTCCACATTACAGTGGGATAAACTATAGAGTTTTTGAACACTAACGAATGTGATTTTCTGAAAAAAAAAAAAAAACGTAAAGTTTGCTTGGTCACGAAGCAATCCTACAAAACACTTCATTTTGGTATTTTCGAAGTCAAATGGCATTATAAACGTGTTATAGAAAACAACAACCCTAGAACGAATGTGAGTTGGTAATGGTTAACTCTTTTGCAACTCGTGAGACTTTTCAAAAAGAGAGAATGAGTGAATCGATGAAAGTGCACTTCCACATTACAGTGGGATAAACTATTGAGTTTTTGAACACTAACGAATGTGATTTTCTGAAAAATAAAAAAACGTAAAGTTTGCTTGGTCCCGAAGCAATCCAACAAAACACTTCATTTTGGTATTTTCGAAGTCAAATGGCATTATAAACGTGTTATAGAAAACAATAACCCTAGAACGAATGTGAGTTGGTAATGGTTAATTCTTTTGCAACTCGTGAGACTTTTCAAAAAGAGAGAATGAGTGAATCGATGAAAGTGCATTTCCACATTACATTGGGATAAATTATAGAGTTTTTGAACACTAACGAATGTAATTTTCTGGAAAAAAAAGAAAACGTAAAGTTTTCTTGGTCACGAAGCAAGCCTACAAAACACTTCATTTTGGTATTTTCGAAGTCAGATGGCACTATAAACGTGTTATAGAAAACAACAACCCTAAAACGAATGTGAGTTGGTAATGGTTAACTCTTTTGCAACTCGTGAGACTTTTCAAAAAGAGAGAATGAGTGAATCGATGAAAGTGCACTTCCACATTACAGTGGGATAAACTATTGAGTTTTTGAACACTAACGAATGTGATTTTCTGAAAAATAAAAAAACGTAAAGTTTGCTTGGTCCCGAAGCAATCCAACAAAACACTTCATTTTGGTATTTTCGAAGTCAATGGCATTATAAACGTGTTATAGAAAACAATAACCCTAGAACGAATGTGAGTTGGTAATGGTTAATTCTTTTGCAACTCGTGAGACTTTTCAAAAAGAGAGAATGAGTGAATCGATGAAAGTGCATTTCCACATTACAGTGGGATAAACTATTGAGTTTTTGAACACTAACGAATGTGATTTTCTGAAAAATAAAAAAACGTAAAGTTTGCTTGGTCCCGAAGCAATCCTACAAAACACTTCATTTTGGTATTTTCGAAGTCAAATGGCATTATAAACGTGTTATAGAAAACAATAACCCTAGAACGAATGTGAGTTGGTAATGGTTAATTCTTTTGCAACTCGTGAGACTTTTCAAAAAGAGAGAATGAGTGAATCGATGAAAGTGCATTTCCACATTACATTGGGATAAACTATAGAGTTTTTGAACACTAACGAATGTAATTTTCTGGAAAAAAAAGAAAACGTAAAGTTTTCTTGGTCACGAAGCAAGCCTACAAAACACTTCATTTTGGTATTTTCGAAGTCAGATGGCACTATAAACGTGTTATAGAAAACAACAACCCTAGAACGAATGTGAGTTGGTAATGGTTAACTCTTTTGCAACTCGTGAGACTTTTCAAAAAGAGAGAATGAGTGAATCGATGAAAGTGCACTTCCACATTACAGTGGGATAAACTATTGAGTTTTTGAACACTAACGAATGTGATTTTCTGAAAAATAAAAAAACGTAAAGTTTGCTTGGTCCCGAAGCAATCCAACAAAACACTTCATTTTGGTATTTTCGAAGTCAAATGGCATTATAAACGTGTTATAGAAAACAATAACCCTAGAACGAATGTGAGTTGGTAATGGTTAATTCTTTTGCAACTCGTGAGACTTTTCAAAAAGAGAGAATGAGTGAATCGATGAAAGTGCATTTCCACATTACATTGGGATAAACTATAGAGTTTTTGAACACTAACGAATGTAATTTTCTGGAAAAAAAAAAACGTAAAGCTTTCTTGGTCACGAAGCAAGCCTACAAAACATTTCATTTTGGTATTTTCGAAGTCAATGGCATTATAAACGTGTTATAGAAAACAACAACCCTAGAACGAATGTGAATTGGTAATGGTTAACTCTTTTGCAACTCGTGAGACTTTTCAAAAAGAGAGAATGAGTGAATCGATGAAAGTGCACTTCCACTTTACAGTGGGATAAACTATTGAGTTTTTGAACACTAACGAATGTGATTTTCTGAAAAATAAAAAAACGTAAAGTTTGCTTGGTCCCGAAGCAATCCAACAAAACACTTCATTTTGGTATTTTCGAAGTCAATGGCATTATAAACGTGTTATAGAAAACAATAACCCTAGAACGAATGTGAGTTGGTAATGGTTAATTCTTTTGCAACTCGTGAGACTTTTCAAAAAGAGAGAATGAGTGAATCGATGAAAGTGCATTTCCACATTACAGTGGGATAAACTATTGAGTTTTTGAACACTAACGAATGTGATTTTCTGAAAAATAAAAAAACGTAAAGTTTGCTTGGTCCCGAAGCAATCCTACAAAACACTTCATTTTGGTATTTTCGAAGTCAAATGGCATTATAAACGTGTTATAGAAAACAATAACCCTAGAACGAATGTGAGTTGGTAATGGTTAATTCTTTTGCAACTCGTGAGACTTTTCAAAAAGAGAGAATGAGTGAATCGATGAAAGTGCATTTCCACATTACATTGGGATAAACTATAGAGTTTTTGAACACTAACGAATGTAATTTTCTGGAAAAAAAAGAAAACGTAAAGTTTTCTTGGTCACGAAGCAAGCCTACAAAACACTTCATTTTGGTATTTTCGAAGTCAGATGGCACTATAAACGTGTTATAGAAAACAACAACCCTAGAACGAATGTGAGTTGGTAATGGTTAACTCTTTTGCAACTCGTGAGACTTTTCAAAAAGAGAGAATGAGTGAATCGATGAAAGTGCACTTCCACATTACAGTGGGATAAACTATTGAGTTTTTGAACACTAACGAATGTGATTTTCTGAAAAATAAAAAAACGTAAAGTTTGCTTGGTCCCGAAGCAATCCAACAAAACACTTCATTTTGGTATTTTCGAAGTCAAATGGCATTATAAACGTGTTATAGAAAACAATAACCCTAGAACGAATGTGAGTTGGTAATGGTTAATTCTTTTGCAACTCGTGAGACTTTTCAAAAAGAGAGAATGAGTGAATCGATGAAAGTGCATTTCCACATTACATTGGGATAAACTATAGAGTTTTTGAACACTAACGAATGTAATTTTCTGGAAAAAAAAAAACGTAAAGCTTTCTTGGTCACGAAGCAAGCCTACAAAACACTTCATTTTGGTATTTTCGAAGTCAGATGGCACTATAAACGTGTTATAGAAAACAACAACCCTATAACGAATGTGAGTTGGTAATGGTTAACTCTTTTGCAACTCGTGAGACTTTTCAAAAAGAGAGAATGAGTGAATCGATGAAAGTGCACTTCCACATTACAGTGGGAAAAACTATAGAGTTTTTGAACACTAACGAATGTGATTTTCTGAAAAATAAAAAAACGTAAAGTTTGCTTGGTCCCGAAGCAATCCTACAAAACACTTCATTTTGGTATTTTCGAAGTCAAATGGCATTATAAACGTGTTATAGAAAACAATAACCCTAGAACGAATGTGAGTTGGTAATGGTTAATTCTTTTGCAACTCGTGAGACTTTTCAAAAAGAGAGAATGAGTGAATCGATGAAAGTGCATTTCCACATTACATTGGGATAAACTATAGAGTTTTTGAACACTAACGAATGTAATTTTCTGGAAAAAAAAGAAAACGTAAAGTTTTCTTGGTCACGAAGCAAGCCTACAAAACACTTCATTTTGGTATTTTCGAAGTCAGATGGCACTATAAACGTGTTATAGAAAACAACAACCCTAGAACGAATGTGAGTTGGTAATGGTTAACTCTTTTGCAACTCGTGAGACTTTTCAAAAAGAGAGAATGAGTGAATCGATGAAAGTGCACTTCCACATTACAGTGGGATAAACTATTGAGTTTTTGAACACTAACGAATGTGATTTTCTGAAAAATAAAAAAACGTAAAGTTTGCTTGGTCCCGAAGCAATCCAACAAAACACTTTATTTTGGTATTTTCGAAGTCAAATGGCATTATAAACGTGTTATAGAAAACAATAACCCTAGAACGAATGTGAGTTGGTAATGGTTAATTCTTTTGCAACTCGTGAGACTTTTCAAAAAGAGAGAATGAGTGAATCGATGAAAGTGCATTTCCACATTACATTGGGATAAACTATAGAGTTTTTGAACACTAACGAATGTAATTTTCTGGAAAAAAAAAAACGTAAAGTTTTCTTGGTCACGAAGCAAGCCTACAAAACACTTCATTTTGGTATTTTCGAAGTCAGATGGCACTATAAACGTGTTATAGAAAACAACAACCCTATAACGAATGTGAGTTGGTAATGGTTAACTCTTTTGCAACTCGTGAGACTTTTCAAAAAGAGAGAATGAGTGAATCGATGAAAGTGCACTTCCACATTACAGTGGGAAAAACTATAGAGTTTTTGAACACTAACGAATGTGATTTTCTGAAAAAAAAAAACGTAAAGTTTTCTTGGTCACGAAGAAATCCTACAAAACACTTCATTTTGGTATTTTCGAAGTCAAATGTCACTATAAACGTGTTAAAGAAAACAACAACCCTAGAACGAATGTGAATTGGTAATGGTTAACACTTTTGAAACTATTGAGACTTTTCAAAAAGAGAGGATGAGTGAATCGATGAAAGTGCACTTCCACATTACAGTGGGATAAACTATAGAGTTTTTGAACACTAACGAATGTGATTTTTTGAAAAATAAAAAAAAACGTAAAGTTTGCTTGGTCACGAAGCAATCCTACAAAACACTTCATTTTGGTATTTTCGAAGTCAAATGGCATTATAAACGTGTTATAGAAAACAACAACTCTAGAACGAATGTGAGTTGGTAATGGTTAACTCTTTTGAAACTATTGAGACTTTTCAAAAAGAGAGAATGAGTGAATCGATGAAAGTGCACTTCCACAATACAGTGGGATAAACTATAGAGTTTTTGAACACTAACGAATGTGATTTTCTGAAAAAAAAAACAAAACGTAAAGTTTTCTTGGTCACGAAGCAATCCTAAAAAACACTTCATTTTGGTATTTTCGAAGTCAGATGGCACTATAAACGTGTTATAGAAAACAACAACCCTAGAACGAATGTGAGTTGGTAATGGTTAACTCTTTTGCAACTCGTGAGACTTTTCAAAAAGAGAGAATGAGTGAATCGATGAAAGTGCACTTCCACATTACAGTGGGATAAACTATAGAGTTTTTGAACACTAACGAATGTGATTTTCTAAAAAATAAAAAAAAAACGTAAAGTTTGCTTGGTCACCAAGCAAACCTACAAAAAACTTCATTTTGGTATTTTCGAGGTTAAATGGCACTATAAACATGTTATAGAAAACAACAACCATAGAACGAATGTGAATTGGTAATGGTTAACTCTTTCGCAACGAGTGAGACTTTTCAAAAAGATAGAATGAGTGAATCGATGAAAGTGCACTTCCACATTACAGTGGGATAAACTATAGAGTTTTTGAACACTAACGAATGTGATTTTCTGAAAAATAAAAAAAAACGTAAAGTTTGCTTGGTCACGAAGCAATCCTACAAAACACTTCATTTTGGTATTTTCAAAGTCAAATGGCACTATAAACGTGTTATGGAAAACAACAAACCTAGAACGAATGTGAGTTGGTAATGGTTAACTATTTTGCAACTCGTGAGACTTTTCAAAAAGAGAGAATGAGTGAATCGATGAAAGTGCACTTCCACATTACAGTGGGATAAACTATTGAGTTTTTGAACACTAACGAATGTGATTTTCTGAAAAATAAAAAAACGTAAAGTTTGCTTGGTCCCGAAGCAATCCTACAAAACACTTCATTTTGGTATTTTCAAAGTCAAATGGCACTATAAACGTGTTATGGAAAACAACAACCCTAAAAAGAATATGAGTTGGTAATGGTTAATTCTTTTGCAACTCGTGAGACTTTTCAAAAAGAGAGAATGAGTGAATCGATGAAAGTGCACTTCCACATTACAGTGGGATAAACTATAGAGTTTTTGAACACTAACGAATGTGATTATCTGAAAAAAAAACAAAACGTAATGTTTTCTTGGTCACGAAGCAATCCTACAAAACACTTCATTTTGGTATTTTCGAAGTCAGATGGCACTATAAACGTGTTATAGAAAACAACAACCCTAGAACGAATGTGAGTTGGTAATGGTTAACTCTTTTGCAACTCGTGAGACTTTTCAAAAAGAGAGAATGAGTGAATCGATGAAAGTGCACTTCCACATTACAGTGGGATAAACTATAGAG
The DNA here is from genome assembly GCA_963675135.1 of Galeopsis tetrahit. Classification (NCBI taxonomy): domain Eukaryota; kingdom Viridiplantae; phylum Streptophyta; class Magnoliopsida; order Lamiales; family Lamiaceae; genus Galeopsis; species Galeopsis tetrahit. The sequence continues at coordinate 42,886,382 of OY776122.1, forward strand.
TTTTTGAACACTAACGAATGTGATTTTCTAAAAAATAAAAAAAAAAACGTAAAGTTTGCTTGGTCACCAAGCAAACCTACAAAAAACTTCATTTTGGTATTTTCGAGGTTAAATGGCACTATAAACGTGTTATAGAAAACAACAACCATAGAACGAATGTGAATTGGTAATGGTTAACTCTTTTGCAACGAGTGAGACTTTTCAAAAAGATAGAATGAGTGAATCGATGAAAGTGCACTTCCACATTACAGTGGGATAAACTATAGAGTTTTTTAACACTAACGAATGTGATTTTCTGAAAAATAAAAAAAAAACGTAAAGTTTGCTTGGTCACGAAGCAATCCTACAAAACACTTCATTTTGGTATTTTCAAAGTCAAATGGCACTATAAACGTGTTATAGAAAACAACAACCCTAGAACGAATGTGACTTGGTAATGGTTAATTCTTTTGCAACTCGTGAGACTTTTCAAAAAGAGAGAATGAGTGAATCGATGAAAGTGCACTTCCACAATACAGTGGGATAAACTATTGAGTTTTTGAACACTAACGAATGTGATTTTCTGAAAAATAAAAAAACGTAAAGTTTGCTTGGTCCCGAAGCAATCCTACAAAACACTTCATTTTGGTATTTTCGAAGTCAAATGGCATTATAAACGTGTTATAGAAAACAATAACCCTAGAACGAATGTGAGTTGGTAATGGTTAATTCTTTTGCAACTCGTGAGACTTTTCAAAAAGAGAGAATGAGTGAATCGATGAAAGTGCATTTCCACATTACATTGGGATAAACTATAGAGTTTTTGAACACTAACGAATGTAATTTTCTGAAAAAAAAAAAAACGTAAAGTTTTCTTGGTCACGAAGCAAGCCTACAAAACACTTCATTTTGGTATTTTCGAAGTCAAATGACACTATAAACGTGTTATAGAAAACAACAACCCTAGAACGAATGTGAGTTGGTAATGGTTAACTATTTTGCAACTCGTGAGACTTTTCAAAAAGAGAGAATGAGTGAATCGATGAAAGTGCACTTCCACATTACAGTGGGATAAACTATTGAGTTTTTGAACACTAACGAATGTGATTTTCTGAAAAATAAAAAAACGTAAAGTTTGCTTGGTCCCGAAGCAATCCTACAAAACACTTCATTTTGGTATTTTCAAAGTCAAATGGCACTATAAACGTGTTATGGAAAACAACAACCCTAAAAACAATGTGAGTTGGTAATGGTTAATTCTTTTGCAACTCGTGAGACTTTTCAAAAAGAGAGAATGAGTGAATCGATGAAAGTGCACTTCCACATTACAGTGGGATAAACTATAGAGTTTTTGAACACTAACGAATGTGATTTTCTGAAAAAAAAAAAAAGTAAGGTTTTCTTGGTCACGAAGCAATCCTACAAAACACTTCATTTTGGTATTTTCGAAGTCAAATGGCATTATAAACGTGTTATAGAAAACAACAACCCTAGAACGAATGTGAGTTGGTAATGGTTAACTCTTTTGCAACTCGTGAGACTTTTCAAAAAGAGAGAATAAGTGAATCGATGAAAGTGCACTTCCACATTACAGTGGGATAAACTATTGAGTTTTTGAACACTAACGAATGTGATTTTCTGAAAAATAAAAAAACGTAAAGTTTGCTTGGTCCCGAAGCAATCCTACAAAACACTTCATTTTGGTATTTTCGAAGTCAAATGGCACTATAAACGTGTTATAGAAAACAACAACCCTAGAACGAATGTGAGTTGGTAATGGTTAATTCTTTTGCAACTCGTGAGACTTTTCAAAAAGAGAGAATGAGTGAATCGATGAAAGTGCACTTCCACATTACAGTGGGATAAACTATAGAGTTTTTGAACACTAACGAATGTGATTATCTAAAAAAAAAACAAAACGTAAAGTTTTCTTGGTCACGAAGCAATCCTACAAAACACTTCATTTTGGTATTTTCGAAGTCAGATGGCACTATAAACGTGTTATAGAAAACAACAACCCTAGAACGAATGTGAGTTGGTAATGGTTAACTCTTTTGCAACTCGTGAGACTTTTCAAAAAGAGAGAATGAGTGAATCGATGAAAGTGCACTTCCACATTACAGTGGGATAAACTATAGAGTTTTTGAACACTAACGAATGTGATTTTCTAAAAAATAAAAAAAAAACGTAAAGTTTGCTTGGTCACCAAGCAAACCTACAAAAAACTTCATTTTGGTATTTTCGAGGTTAAATGGCACTATAAACGTGTTATAGAAAACAACAACCATAGAACGAATGTGAATTGGTAATGGTTAACTCTTTTGCAACGAGTGAGACTTTTCAAAAAGATAGAATGAGTGAATCGATGAAAGTGCACTTCCACATTACAGTGGGATAAACTATAGAGTTTTTGAACACTAACGAATGTGATTTTCTGAAAAATAAATAAAAACGTAAAGTTTGCTTGGTCACGAAGCAATCCTACAAAACACTTCATTTTGGTATTTTCAAAGTCAAATGGCACTATAAACGTGTTATAGAAAACAACAACCCTAGAACGAATGTGACTTGGTAATGGTTAATTCTTTTGCAACTCGTGAGACTTTTCAAAAAGAGAGAATGAGTGAATCGATAAAAGTGCACTTCCACATTACAGTGGGATAAACTATTGAGTTTTTGAACACTAACGAATGTGATTTTCTGAAAAATAAAAAAACGTAAAGTTTGCTTGGTCCCGAAGCAATCCTACAAAACACTTCATTTTGGTATTTTCGAAGTCAAATGGCATTATAAACGTGTTATAGAAAACAATAACCCTAGAACGAATGTGAGTTGGTAATGGTTAATTCTTTTGCAACTCGTGAGACTTTTCAAAAAGAGAGAATGAGTGAATCGATGAAAGTGCATTTCCATATTACATTGGGATAAACTATAGAGTTTTTGAACACTAACGAATGTAATTTTCTGAAAAAAAAAAAACGTAAAGTTTTCTTGGTCACGAAGCAAGCCTACAAAACACTTCATTTTGGTATTTTCGAAGTCAGATGGCACTATAAACGTGTTATAGAAAACAACAACCCTAGAACGAATGTGAGTTGGAAATGGTTAACTCTTTTGCAACTCGTGACACTTTTCAAAAAGAGAGAATGAGTGAATCGATGAAAGTGCACTTCCACATTACAGTGGGAAAAACTATAGAGTTTTTGAACACTAACGAATGTGATTTTCTGGAAAAAAAAAAAACGTAAAGTTTTCTTGGTCACGAAGCAATCCTACAAAACACTTCATTTTGGTATTTTCGAAGTCAAATGGCACTATAAACGTGTTAAAGAAAACAACAACCCTAGAACGAATGTGAATTGGTAATGGTTAACACTTTTGAAACTATTGAGACTTTTCAAAAAGAGAGGATGAGTGAATCGATGAAAGTGCACTTCCACATTACAGTGGGATAAACTATAGAGTTTTTGAACACTAACGAATGTGATTTTTTGAAAAATAAAAAAAAACGTAAAGTTTGCTTGGTCACGAAGCAATCCTACAAAACACTTCATTTTGGTATTTTCGAAGTCAAATGGCATTATAAACGTGTTATAGAAAACAACAACTCTAGAACGAATGTGAGTTGGTAATGGTTAACTCTTTTGAAACTATTGAGACTTTTGAAAAAGAGAGAATGAGTGAATCGATGAAAGTGCACTTCCACATTACAGTGGGAAAAACTATAGAGTTTTTGAACACTAACGAATGTGATTTTCTGAAAAAAAAAAAAAAAACGTAAAGTTTTCTTGGTCACGAAGAAATCCTACAAAACACTTCATTTTGGTATTTTCGAAGTCAAATGGCACTATAAACGTGTTAAAGAAAACAACAACCCTAGAACGAATGTGAATTGGTAATGGTTAACTCTTTTGAAACTATTGAGACTTTTCAAAAAGAGAGAATGAGTGAATCGATGAAAGTGCACTTCCACATTACAGTGGGATAAACTATAGAGTTTTTGAACACTAACGAATGTGATTTTCTGAAAAATAAAAAAAACGTAAAGGTTGCTTGGTCACGAAGCAATCCTACAAAACACTTCATTTTGGTATTTTCGAAATCAAATGGCATTATAAACGTGTTATAGAAAACAACAACCCTAGAACGAATGTGAGTTGGTAATGGTTAACTATTTTGCAACTCGTGAGACTTTTCAAAAAGAGAGAATGAGTGAATCGATGAAAGTGCACTTCCACATTACAGTGGGATAAACTATTGAGTTTTTGAACACTAACGAATGTGATTTTCTGAAAAATAAAAAAATGTAAAGTTTGCTTGGTCCCGAAGCAATCCTACAAAACACTTCATTTTGGTATTTTCAAAGTCAAATGGCACTATAAACGTGTTATGGAAAACAACAACCCTAAAAACAATGTGAGTTGGTAATGGTTAATTCTTTTGCAACTCGTGAGACTTTTCAAAAAGAGAGAATGAGTGAATCGATGAAAGTGCACTTCCACATTACAGTGGGATAAACTATATAGTTTTTGAACACTAACGAATGTGATTTTCTGAAAAAAAAAAAAAGTAAGGTTTTCTTGGTCACGAAGCAATCCTACAAAACACTTCATTTTGGTATTTTCGAAGTCAAATGGCATTATAAACGTGTTATAGAAAACAACAACCCTAGAACGAATGTGAGTTGGTAATGGTTAACTCTTTTGCAACTCGTGAGACTTTTCAAAAAGAGAGAATGAGTGAATCGATGAAAGTGCACTTCCACATTACAGTGGGATAAACTATTGAGTTTTTGAACACTAACGAATGTGATTTTCTGAAAAATAAAAAAACGTAAAGTTTGCTTGGTCCCGAAGCAATCCTACAAAACACTTCATTTTGGTATTTTCGAAGTCAAATGGCACTATAAACGTGTTATAGAAAACAACAACCCTAGAACGAATGTGAGTTGGTAATGGTTAATTCTTTTGCAACTCGTGAGACTTTTCAAAAAGAGATAATGAGTGAATCGATGAAAGTGCACTTCCACATTACAGTGGGATAAACTATAGAGTTTTTGAACACTAACGAATGTGATTTTCTGAAAAAAAAAAAAAAAGTAAAGTTTTCTTGGTCACAAAGCAATCCTACAAAACACTTCAGTTTGGTATTTTCGAAGTAAAATGGCACTATAAACGTGTTATATAAAACAACAACCCTAGAACGAATGAGAGTTGGTAATGGTTAATTCTTTTGCAACTCGTAAGACTTTTCAAAAAGAGAGAATGAGTGAATCGATGAAAGTGCACTTCCACATTACAGTGGGATAAACTATAGAGTTTTTGAACACTAACGAATGTGATTTTCTGAAAAATAAAAAAAACGTAAAGTTTGCTTGGTCACGAAGCAATCCTACAAAACACTTCATTTTGGTATTTTCGAAGTCAAATGGCATTATAAACGTGTTATAGAAAACAACAACCCTAGAACGAATGTGAGTTGGTAATGGTTAACTCTTTTGCAACTCGTGAGACTTTTCAAAAAGAGAGAATGAGTGAATCGATGAAAGTGCACTTCCACATTACAGTGGGATAAACTATAGAGTTTTTGAACACTAACGAATGTGAATTTCTGAAAAAAAAGAAAAAAAAAGTAAAGTTTTCTTGGTCACGAAGCAATCCTACAAAACACTTCATTTTGGTATTTTCGAAGTCAAATGGCACTATAAACGTGTTATAGAAAACAACAACCCTAGAAAGAATGTGAGTTGGTAATGGTTAACTCTTTTGCAACTCGTGAGACTTTTCAAAAAGAGAGAATGAGTGAATCGATGAAAGTGCACTTCCACATTACAGTGGGATAAACTATTGAGTTTTTGAACACTAACGAATGTGATTTTCTGAAAAATAAAAAAACGTAAAGTTTGCTTGGTCCCGAAGCAATCCTACAAAACACTTCATTTTGGTATTTTCGAAGTCAAATGGCACTATAAACGTGTTATAGAAAACAACAACCATAGAACAAATGAGAGTTGATAATTGTTGGGATATGAATCCTATAAACAATGTTCTAATTGATGAAAGTATGTTTTGATGGCCAAAAGCAACTTAAAGTTAATAATATATGTGGTTCTAAGTCATCTTAACTAAGTCATCTGAATATAAGCTTACTAATCTGATGAGAAACTTGAATTGAGATTACTGATCTTAACTAAAGAATACAGGAATAAGATTACTGATCTTATATGCTTACTGATCTTATATAGTTACTGATCTTAAATAATTATTGATCTTAGTGTTTACTGATCTTATATAAAAGTTATTGAACTTACATGAGTTACTGATCTTATTATTTACTGATCTGATATATGAACTGTTAGGAACTAAGCTGATGTTTTGTATTGTATAGACAGCTTATAGTATAGGACTTAGATATACTCATCTGTATATAGTTCAGTTGATGTATAGATAGGTTTTATATATGTAAAGTTGTATTCTATTTATATTCAACAGTGTAAAGTTCAGAACAGTAGATTAGAACTAGATTAGAAGAAGATCAGAAGACTAAAGAAGACCAATGAAGACTCAGAGGACTACTTCAGAATAAGAAGACTTCAAAGAAGAGTTGAAGATAAGCTTAGAAGAAATCTGGAGAAGTTTTGAAAGGTTTTAAGTTATTGTGCTGACTGACTCAGCAGAGTAAAATCAGAAGAGTAAAATCAGAAGAGTAAAAATCAGAACAGTAAGTTACTGTGCTGATTTGGTGAAATTGAAGAATAAGTTTGGAAAGCTTATTTAAGGTGTAACTGAAGATTTATTGAAGAGATGCTGACTTAAAAGGAAGTTACAAAGTCGGTTACAAGAAGAAGTTACAACAAAAACAGTTTTAGAGTTAGTTGAGAGTTAGTTCACAAACTACTAACTGTCATACTAGATTCTATAAATACTGTGTAATCTCCTACTGCTGAAGACTACTGAACATTTTCCTGATCTTAAAGCATTCACAAGCAATCTAAGTCTACAGAGCACAAGAAGAACTCACAGAGTTGAAGGAGATTGAAGAAGGAGAAGAGCCACTGAATTGAAGAGAAGAATCAAAGGCTATTCAAAGAGAAGTTTTACTTTTCAAAGTTTAAGTTTGTATTGTGTAAAACAAGTGTGCTAGTTACTTGTAAAATTACTAGTAGATCGAAGATATACCTGGAGGTATAATCGATAAGATCACAGTCTTAATCTTGGGACTTTAAGCCACAAGAAACTCAAGAAGGAAGAGTTAATAAAACTTCACAACTGGAGTTGTGAGAGTGGATGTAGACATTTGTCGAACCACTATAAAATTCTGTGTTCTTTACTTTACTGTTTGATATTTGTTTGAATTGTGTAACTAAGAACATTAAGAATTAACAAAGATAAAGATCTATAGAAAAGTTGAGTATAAACTAGTAAGGCCCATATTATTCTGAAAGTACTGATCTGAGCTGAGTAAGCACAGTACAGTACATAAGAAGACTAAATTCCGCACTGCATATTCTGATATTTTGAAAGATTTTTGAAAGTCTATTCACCCCTCCCCTCTAGACTTTCTTAGCTTACTCAATCTTAACTCAACTTTGGGACCAACAAGTGGTATCAGAGCAGTAGTTCTTTGGACTGCTGTTTCTTGATAACCTTACAGATCTTGAGGGATATCTTACTGATCTTGCTGTTATTTCTTGATATTTGTCACTATCTGAATACTTGAAATCTATCTGCTATACTACTGATCCTATTTGTCTAATCAAACATGGATGACACTAATGTGAACAAGCTGCCTAAGTTCAAGATTGCAGATTATGACTACTGGAAGCTTAGGATGGAGGCCATCTTTAGCTCAACCCATGATTTAATGGTGTCTGTGGTGACTGAAGGACCAATTGTCATCATGGTGGAAAATACTGCAGTTCTGGATCCATCCAAACCAGTTGGAGCACTGGTCCCTAAACCAAGGTCAGAACTGACTTCAGAAGAAATGAAACAAAACAATTTGGACAGTCTTGCCAAGAACTACATTTTACATACCTTACCAAATGAGTATCTTGGTAAAGTACTAAAATGTAAGACTGCAAAACAGATGTGGGACAAACTGGCTATTCTTTGTGAAGGTACTACACTGATCAAAGAAAGCAAGTTATCCACTGCTGTCCAAAGGTTTGAATCATTTAAGATGAAGCCAGGAGAATCAATTGATGAGTTGGATACTCGATTTACCAAAATTATGAATGATCTTGATGTATTAGGAAAGACTTATACTGACAGAGAAGTTAACCTGAGAATCTTGAAAGCCTTGGATGAAAGGTGGAAAATGGTCAAGATGATCATTAAAACCACACAAGACATTGATTCTTGGCCAGCAGAAACTATGTTCCAAACACTTAAGGCACATGAGTTTGAGTTAGATGAAGAAGATCCTATTACTGTGAGTCATAAGGATAAGGATGCCTCTAAGGACATAGCTTTTAAAGCCTCTACCTCTAAGGGGTCTAGATCATCTAAGTCTAAGGCCTCAAGCATAAAAGATGAACTAGATAGTTCTGATCTAAGTCTGAAAGATCAGATGAGCCTTATGATCAAAAGATTTGATAAACTGAATAAGAGGTATGGTAGGTACAAGAGATTCTATAAGGAAACTAAGGGTTCTAATAACAGGGACTCTTCTGTGAACAGAAGGGATCAAAACTCTTCTGAAAGAAGGGATGAGATCTCTAATGAGAACAGGAGAGATAGGAACTCATCTGAAAAGAGAGATAGAAAGTATTCTGATAAGAAAGACAGGAACTCAATTGACAAGCATGACAGGAACAGAAAACATTCTCCTCCTAAAAGAACTTCTAACAATCCTGTTTGCTATAATTGTGATAAGCCAGGTCATTATGCTTATGAATGTCCTGACCTGAGTTCTGAAGATCGAGAAGAAAGGAAAGCCAGAAGAGATCGAAAATATGCCAAGGGTAAGAAGGCAATGATGGCTTACAATGACTCTGATTCGGAATCAGAAGAGTTACCATCGTCTTCATCTGACTACCCCTCTAATAATGAAGATGAAGCCTTCATAGCAGATGATGGACTGGTAATGATGGCCAAAATAAATGATGAGGTATCATCTGCTAATTCATTTCAATCTTGTGACAATTCTGACACTGATGAAAGTGATGCTGCTGTTAGCAGTGTAGGAAGTAGTCTTCATCATTCCCAATGAGTGACTGAAGAAGACCTTCTACAAGCTAACAAAGCATTCATTGAAATTAGTGATGAGAATATATCCTTAAAGCAAGAAATCATTAATCTGAAAGAAGCTCAGTTGAAAGTGGATCCTAATATAGTTGTCATAAATGCAAGACTATCAGAAGAGTTGTCCCAACTCCAAGAAAAGTATGCATCCATTGACAAACTATATCAGGGTATGCTTAAAACTCAAGCCAAAGAGACTAATGAATTCAATGATTTAAAGATTAAGTGTGAGAAACTTGAAGAGCGCAATAGATTCTTAGAATCTGAAGTAGTGAGCCTAGATCGAAAGCTATCTGGGATGATTAACTCTACTAGAATTAATCAAACTATCTCAGACAGATATAGAGCTCCAAATGATAAAAGTGGAATAGGTACTGATCTGCCTAGTTCATCTACTTCAGAATTTAAGAACACTAATGGAGCTAGTACAAGTTCTTTGCAACTAGATAAAGGAAAAGAACCTATGACTTATGATGATGAGCCAAAACTCAAAGTACAGTCTAAATACATCCCTCCTACTACCAAGAATGGTAAAATGAAGAATGTATTAAGACCAGTACAGTCAAGACCATACCAGAAGAGTTATATTCCTCTGACCAGATCAGATCAGTCCTGGAATCAGAAGAGACAAACTCAGAACAGTAGGTCAAGACAAGCACAGGCAAGTTGGGAACAGCCTAGACCTCCTTTCATAAGGAAGTCTCAGTTGTATTCAACTAAACCTAGGAGATTTGTGCCTCATTATCATAACAAACCTGTTCTTTATCCTCCTCCTTTATCCTACAATATCATTGGTGAGGAAAGACCAAAACGCATCTATAAGCCGTATGGTCCACATGCTTTCAGACCTTATTCAAACTATTACAGGCATACTGATCTTACTGAAAAAGGGATAGAACCAAGGAAAGGCTATCTCAGAAAAATAGATCCTAAGTCTGCTGATAATTCTGAATTGGTTAATAAAGTACTGTTCTGTGATAAATTTGGAAGAAAACTGAAGAGGTCCCATTTATTCAAATCCTCAATGTTCATTTGGGTACCTCTCTCTACTAACCCCCAAGGACCCCAATAAACAAGGGTACCTAAGTTATTAAGATCACTACCTTGCAGGATCGACTGGACTTATACAAGAAAGGTGGTTCAGTTGGTGAGACCTGGTACATAGACAGTGGGTGTTCACACCATATGACTGGTACCAAGGCCTTACTTACTGACTATCATGAGAAGGAAGGACCAAAAGTCATCTTTGGTGATAGCTCAATAGCAATCACAAAAGGATTTGGATTCATCAAGAATGGAGATGTTGAAATCCAAGATGTCTCCTATGTTGAAGGTTTGAAATATAATTTGTTATCTGTATCTCAATTCTGTGACAGGGGATATAAAGTTCAGTTCAAGACCAGAAGATGTGAAATAATAGATAAAAGGACTCACAATGTTCTACTTGTTGGCACAAGACAAGGAAGTGTATACATTGTGAATTGGAATAGCTGTCCTAAGAATGCCTGTCTTATTACTAAGAGTCCTAAAGAAAACAGTTGGCTCTGGCATAAACGCCTCTGCCACCTGAACTTTAAGATAATCAACAAGATTGCTAGAGAACATCTTGTTGAGGGCATTCCTAATGAAATCTATTCCAAATCACAAGTATGTGATTCCTGTCAAAAAGGTAAACAACATTTGACAAGTGCAGCCAGAACCCCTCAACAAAATGGTGTTGCAGAAAGGAGAAACAGAACACTAAAAGAAGCTTGCAGAGCCATGATTGCAGAATTCAACACACCTCAGAAATTTTAGGCAGAAGCTATTAACACAGCTTGCCACTCCCAAAATCGAAGTGCTCTTAATAAGGTGCATGGTAAAACACCTTATGAGGTATGGAAAGGCAGAAAACCAAGAGTTTCTTATTTTCATATTTTTGGATGTAAGTGTTTCATACATAACAATGGCAAAAGTAAATTAAATGCTTTTGATGCAAAAGCTGATGAAGGGATATTCTTAGGATACTCTTCTGTGAGCAAAGCATTTAGAGTGTTTAATTACTCTACCCTATGTGTGGAAGAAACACCCCATGTAGTCTTTGATGAGAATGTGCAGGACTCTGCTGATCATCAGCTCAATAAGAAAATAGACAAACTACAGCTTCAAATCAACAATGAAGATGATGATACAGGAATATATGAATCTGTACAAGCATATAATCCTTTCCTGAAAGTCCTAGATCAAGATTCTGATAAAGAAAAGGTAAAAGACAAAGGTGAGTCATCTAAAACTTCTGAAATACAAGAAATGAATGACTGTTCTCATGTGAACAAATCTGCTGATATAAATGATACTGATCTGCATGATAATTTGCATGATAAAAATGATGATAGCATTTCTGTTAAGAATAGAAGGACATGGAAGTCTGCTCATTCTACTGATCTGATTCTAGGTGATTATAGCATAGGTGTTAAAACTAGAAAACAATTGTTTGATTCCAAGGAAGAACCTAGTAAGTCTCTATTTTGCTGGTGTTGTTTTCTATCATCTATTGAGCCTAAAACTGTGATTGAAGCTTTAAGTGATAGTAACTGGATTATAGCCATGCAGGAAGAACTTAATCAGTTCACTAGAAATGAAGTTTGGGAACTTGTTGACAGACCTAGTAATCATAATGTTGTAGGCACTAAGTGGATTTTCAAGAACAAAAGGGATGAAAATGATCTTGTAGTTAGAAATAAAGCTAGATTAGTTGCTCAGGGCTACTCTCAAGCTGAGGGTATTGATTATGATGAAACTTTTGCCCCTGTAGCTAGACTAGAAGCTATAAGATTGTTCCTTGCTTATGCTGCACATATGAAATTTACTGTGTATCAAATGGATGTGAAAAGTGCATTTTTGAATGGTATACTTGCTGAAGAAGTTTATGTAGAACAACCACCTGGTTTTGAAGTGAATAGTCACCAAGTATACAGGTTAAAGAAAGCACTCTATGGATTGAAACAAGCTCCAAGAGCATGGTATGATACTCTTTCTCTATTCTTACTTGAAAATGGCTTTACAAAAGGCAAGGTTGATAGAACTTTGTTTAGAAGACAAGAAGGTAATGATATATTACTTGTTCAAATTTATGTGGATGATATTATTTTTGGATCACCCAACAAAACCTTGAGTGAAAGCTTTTCCACACTCATGCAAAGTAAATTTGAAATGTCTATGATGGGAGAAATGACATATTTTCTTGGTCTTCAAGTAAAACAAACTTCAGAAGGTATCTTTATAAATCAAGCAAAATAAACTAAGAATTTGCTAGATAAATTTGGTATTAAAACCTGTAAGACAGTTGGTGTGCCCATGCAACCTACATACAGAATGGATCCTGATGAAGGAGGTAAGTCTTCTGACCAACCTCACTATCGTGCTTTAATTGGCTCTCTACTCTATCTAACTGCCAACAGGCCTGATATTGCTTTTTCTGTTGGAGTATGTGCAAGATTTCAAGCAAACCCCAAGAAAAGTCATCTGGAAGCTGCCAAAAGGATATTGAAATATCTAAAGGGGACCATTAATCGAGGATTATGGTATCCTGCAGATGATGATATATCTTTAAGTGGTTATTCAGACTCGGACTTTGGAGGTTGCAAAATAGATAGAAAATCTACTTCAGGTTCATGTCAGTTCTTAGGAACTAAGCTCATTTCATGGTTTTCAAAGAAATAAACAAGTGTGGTAACTTCTACTACTGAAGCAGAATATATGGCTGCAGGTAGTTGTTGTAGTCAGCTTCTTTGGCTAATACAACAACTCAGAGACTACAATGTTGTAGAATCAAATGTACCTATATATTGTGACAGTAATAGTGCCATTGCCATCACACAAAATCCTGTTCTACATACTAGATGCAAACATGTTGACATTAGGCATCATTTTATTAGGGATCATGTTGAAAAGAAGAATATTAGAATGGAAAAGATTCATACTGATATTCAAAGAGCTGACATTTTTACAAAACCATTGGCTGAAGTGAGATTCAGAGAATTGTGCATTAGTTTAGGATTGATAGATATGGATTCTGTTTGTATATAGAACTGTGCTAACATTTCAGGTACTGATCTTATACCAAGAGGAATATGAAGCAGAAACTAAGAGCAGTACATCAAAACTCAAAAGTCAGAAGAGACAATCCAATGTCAGATCACTAAAACAGGTAACAAGGTTACTAAAGTGACCTTCATCCCAATGAGGAAGCTGGTAAATCTGAGGGACACTGAGAACATACATTAAGGGGGAATCTGTGATTTCTTAAAGATCCTTTTGTTGACTCAGATCACTAAGTCACTTTAGCATAAACCTTGATGTGATCATTAAATTAAACACATTTTTACTGATCTGTACTGTAATTCACCAATTATTGATGAACTAACACTTTTACCAAGGTGAAACAGGCACAGAAGAGGAATTCTCCACTGAAGGGGGAACTGATCTGATTACAAACTATAGCAGTCTACAGATGTATTCTGATTAATAAATTGACTTGTCTACAGAATTGTACTGATTACAAAGCTTCTTTGTCTACAGTACTGATCTGATTACAAATCAGTTATTCTACAGAACTAATCTGATTACTGACTAATCTGTCTACAGAAAGATTTGTTTACTACTAATCTGTTTACAAGAAATCTACTGATCTGACACAGTACTGATCTGAGGATTACTGTGCTGATATCAAAAAGGTGAAATCAGGAAAGTTGGGTACTGATCTGAAATCTACTGTGCTGACCCATCTACTGATCTGAAATCTACTGTGCTGATTCATCTACGGATCTGATTTCTAAAAAGTTTACTCAGCTGATCACAGTACTCAGCTGATCCAGATAAGTGAAATTTTCTTTAAATATAAGTAAGAAAATGAAGTGAAATAGTTTTGGAAACTACTGTGCTGATTTGCATCAGAATAGTCTTTTGGTTTAGAATACTCTAAGTCAGAAATTGTTCAAATTTTTAGATTACTAATAGAGAAGATTAATACACTCTTCTATTTCTAACCTAAAAATTGTGGTGTATTTATCAAACACAAGTTGGCTCCAAAATTAAGGATGGTACTAGAATATGAACAGTTTATTTTTAAAACTCGAATTTCGAGACTTAATCCCAACCATTCTTTGTGATAATCAAATTTAATCCTAGCCATAGATTGGTTTTGAATTTGACAAAAACGATCACACTTCATCGTCTTCGTTCTTACGAGTTCATTTCTGGAAATCTCATAACTTCATAAATTCTGAAAAATCTGGTTTCTACAAAATTCTCAAATGGCAACTATCAATATTATCAATGAAACTAACGAAGTTGCAGGGACATTTGATTCAAATTTCTGGGTTCGCGAAAAGGGCATTTTTGTAGAAAATGCTGTCAATTTCAATGGCCGACACAACGCTGAAAATCAAGCCATCTTGACAATGTGCGAGGAGTGTGGGCTGAGGAAATTTTTGGAATCATCTCCACTCAATGTCTATGAACCGGAGGCAATGGAATTTTATCTACAGCTCAAAGGAGATAAAAATGGTGTTCACTCCATGCTTGCTGGGCATAAGGTCACTATCACTAGGGAAATCCTAGAAGTGATGTTGGATTTGCCTCAAGGCCCTGTAGACATCATGAATTACAAAGCTGGAGAGGAAAAGGAATGTGTAGGAAGGTGGTCAGGAGTTGAAACAGAGACCTTGACTAATCTGAAGAAGGATGTTCTTCCTACTGGTCTGCAGTTTTTGATGGACATAGCTGGAAAATGCTTGTTAGGGCAACATCATAGCCAGGATGCTTTATCAAGTTCCAAGAATAGAATTATGGTTGCGATCATTGACAGAGTTCAAGGTGATTGGCAAGGATTTTTCTTGGAAAGGCTGCTGATTGAGAAAGAAAAAGTTTTGTTCGATGAGGATACTATGGAATTTTCGATTAAATCGAAATTAGGGTTCGGAAACAAGCTGAGTTTCTTGTTGCCTCAGCTGGTTAAAAAGCCGTATTGGAGTAATCCCAAGAAATTCCATCATGGGAAATTCTTGATGAAGAAGGAGTCTGTTCGTTTTGAACAAGAGAAATCTCTGGAACAACCTCAAGAACTTGAAGCACAAGAGTCTGGAGCTTCAATGTACCAATCTGAGGACAATCAACCTGAAGTTAGATCGAAGGCAAGGCATGATCCGAGCAGTATTAGACCAGGGAGAGGAAGGTCTGCTACAGCTGCCTCAGAGCCAACAGTCAGATTTGTGGAGACTGTGGTGCAATCAAGCTCAGAAGAGCAAGAGGTTAGTGTTCCTAGTCCGATTACTGTGCATAAAAGAACTAAGTCAAGAAGTGCTAGGAGGAAGTTAGTTGTTGTCTCCCCTACCCCTTCAAACTCTGAACCAAGCCAAGCTGAAACCCAAAACCCCCAACCTTCATGTTCTGGGCAATCAGAACACTATTTTTCTGAGACTCAGAACACTCCCCATTCATCCCCTCAGAACACTAATTTTCATCCTACCCCAATTTCTAGTCCTCAACATCAAACTTCACATCAACCTTCACCAGATCAATCCCCAACACAGATTCATGATCACTCTACTGAACATGAATTTGAACCTTCTATTGAACCAATTGACATTTCATCATCCCCTGAACCTGAATTTATTGCTCCTAAACCTGCTGATTTGATGGAGTACACTATCTGTGATAAAGAGGATAGAATCAGGATAGATTTGAGGATAGCTTTGTTGAAACAATTTCCTGGATTGGATGAAAGCTCAGTTGAGTTTGAGAAACTCCTTAGGATAGGCACATGGGTGTATCTTAAGAGGAGTACTTTGAAGGAGAATTTGGCTATAATGGAAGGCATGGGAGGTGCTTCAATCTTTGATAATTGGGAAGCAGAACAGATGCAAGCAGCTGGTGTTAACTCTTTTCTTGAGTTAGTTACTCCAGAATCTGTAGCTCATCTTGTTGAAAGGCTAACAGGTATCAAGTATTCTGTTGAGAAGATTGCAACTCCTAATTCAGATGAAGATTTGTTTGTGGAAAGTGAAGAGAAAGGTGTTGATGAAGCTGAGAATGCTGCTGAAAAGGAGTGCATGGAAATTGATGAAGATGTTGACAATGCAACAGAGGTGTTTGAGAACACTGTTGTTATTGAAGAAACAGAAGCTTTGGAAAATCAAGAGTTAAATGCTGAAGAGATGGAAAGCATTCCAATTCACTCAGCTGATCCTATTATTCTTGAGGATGTGCAAGAACAGATCAGAACAGGTCCTATTGAAAAGGAATCTGAGAATTCTGACTTTGAAATGTTGAAAAAGCAGAATGCAGAGCTTCAAGCAAAATTGGAAGATGCTGTGAAGATGTTTCAAGAAGCTACTGAGAGAATGAATAAGATGACTTCTGAACACTCTTATGAAAAGGTTATGGAATATACAATGTCCAAAATTTATGATCTTCATAGAGTACAAGAGAAGAACCTGTCTCAAGTGTTGCATAAGAAGCTGGAGCAACACATATCTTCCTTAAAAGAGTGGCATGATGAAGCCAAAAAGGGGGAAGATAAGACAAGGAAAGTGATGGAACAAACTCAGTCACAACAAGCTCAGTTGGTTGTGAGTCAGGATGAGTTAAAAGAAGAAATTGCAATTCTGAATGAGAAGCTGAAGCTAAGGAAGCAACAGAAGCAACAAGGTCAAGAAATTGTTGAGAAGAGACCTGATATTGCTGAAAGTTCGATTCAGAAGAAGAGAAAGTTAGTCTTGTCTGATGAAGAACAAGAAGAAGAAGAAACTGGTAGACTTACCAGGTCAAAGAGCAAATTGAAAGTTGGAATTTCAAGTGAAGAACAAGAAAAACTTAATGTTTTGAAGAAAAAGAAAGCTGAAGAAGCAGAACTGAAAAAGAAGAAAGAAAAGGATATCAAGTTCTTAAAAACAAGATTTGATAACAAAGTTGCTGCTTTGAAGAAGAAATTGAAAGCTCAAAGGAAAGCTGAAGGAAAAGAGTTTGACAAAGAGTTTCAAGATGAAAACTTTGTGGATTTTATTGTTCTAACAGAGAATATGGAACATTGGAAGAATATAAAGAAGAAGTGGCAGATTGCAAACTTCATTGTGAGGAAGTTTGGTGATCATTCGAGCAAAGAAGCTGAATTTATTGATTGTGAAGAGTTCATGCTGAACATTGATCAAGAGTTCTGGGAAGATATAACACAAGTTGCTGCTCGCGCTGGAACCAAAATCTTGTGTCCGGAAGAACCGAATTGGGAACCTCCAAGACTGGAAAATGGAGAACCTGATTACAAGGAGATCAACGACATAATTGCTGAGATTATCAAAGAAGAAGGAATCACTGATCATCAACATATGATGGATATTAAAGCAAGGATGTATGTTGCATTCAGAATCTGAAGATACAGAATGAAGATGAAGGACAAGCTCAGAAGATAACATTTCTATCCTTAGTCTTTATTTCTATATTTTTTTTTTTGTTACATATTTTGCTAGTATGTGTAATATGTGAAATATCTGATCTGATTGTGAATATGATATAAATTCTGAATTGATGAACTGTTATGATTGACTACATACTTAACTACTGATTTATTAACATTTAAGTAGTTTTGGCTTCATCAAAAAGGGGGAAATTGTTGGGATATGAATCCTATAAACAATGTTCTAATTGATGAAAGTATGTTTTGATGGCCAAAAGCAACTTAAAGTTAATAATATATGTGGTTCTAAGTCATCTTAACTAAGTCATCTGAATATAAGCTTACTAATCTGATGAGAAACTTGAATTGAGATTACTGATCTTAACTAAAGAATACAGGAATAAGATTACTGATCTTATATGCTTACTGATCTTATATAGTTACTGATCTTAAATAATTATTGATCTTAGTGTTTACTGATCTTATATAAAAGTTATTGAACTTACATGAGTTACTGATCTTATTATTTACTGATCTGATATATGAACTGTTAGGAACTAAGCTGATGTTTTGTATTGTATAGACAGCTTATAGTATAGGACTTAGATATACTCATCTGTATATAGTTCAGTTGATGTATAGATAGGTTTTATATATGTAAAGTTGTATTCTATTTGTATTCATCAGTGTAAAGTTCAGAACAGTAGATTAGAACTAGATTAGAAGAAGATCAGAAGACTAAAGAAGACCAATGAAGACTCAGAGGACTACTTCAGAATAAGAAGACTTCAAAGAAGAGTTGAAGATAAGCTTAGAAGAAATCTGGAGAAGTTTTGAAAGGTTTTAAGTTACTGTGCTGACTGACTCAGCAGAGTAAAATCAGAAGAGTAAAATCAGAAGAGTAAAAATCAGAACAGTAAGGTACTGTGCTGATTTGGTGAAATTGAAGAATAAGTTTGGAAAGCTTATTTAAGGTGTAACTGAAGATTTATTGAAGAGATGCTGACTTAAAAGGAAGTTACAAAGTCGGTTACAAGAAGAAGTTACAACAAAAACAGTTTTAGAGTTAGTTGAGAGTTAGTTCACAAACTGCTAACTGTCATACTAGATTCTATAAATACTGTGTAATCTCCTACTGCTGAAGACTACTGAACATTTTACTGATCTTAAAGCATTCACAAGCAATCTAAGTCTACAGAGCACAAGAAGAACTCACAGAGTTGAAGGAGATTGAAGAAGGAGAAGAGCCACTGAATTGAAGAGAAGAATCAAAGGCTATTCAAAGAGAAGTTTTACTTTTCAAAGTTTAAGTTTGTATTGTGTAAAACAAGTGTGCTAGTTACTTGTAAAATTACTAGTAGATCGAAGATATACCTGGAGGTATAATCGATAAGATCACAGTCTTAATCTTGGGACTTTAAGCCACAAGAAACTCAAGAAGGAAGAGTTAATAAAACTTCACAACTGGAGTTGTGAGAGTGGATGTAGACATTTGTCGAACCACTATAAAATTCTGTGTTCTTTACTTTACTGTTTGATATTTGTTTGAATTGTGTAACTAAGAACATTAAGAATTAACAAAGATAAAGATCTATAGAAAAGTTGAGTATAAACTAGTAAGGCCCATATTATTCTGAAAGTACTGATCTGAGCTGAGTAAGCACAGTACAGTACATAAGAAGACTAAATTCCGCACTGCATATTCTGATATTTTGAAAGATTTTTGAAAATCTATTCACCCCTCCCCTTTAGACTTTCTTAGCTTACTCAATCTTAACTCAACTTTGGGACCAACAATAATGGTTAATTCTTTTGCAACTCGTGAGACTTTTCAAAAAGAGAGAATGAGTGAATCGATGAAAGTGCACTTCCACATTACAGTGGGATAAACTATAGAGTTTTTGAACACTAACGAATGTGATTTTCTGAAAAATAAAAAAAAACGTAAAGTTTGCTTGGTCACGAAGCAATCCTACAAAACACTTCATTTTGGTATTTTCAAAGTCAAATGGCACTATAAACGTGTTATGGAAAACAACAACCCTAGAACGAATGTGAGTTGGTAATGGTTAACTATTTTGCAACTCGTGAGACTTTTCAAAAAGAGAGAATGAGTGAATCGATGAAAGTGCACTTCCACATTACAGTGGGATAAACTATTGAGTTTTTGAACACTAACGAATGTGATTTTCTGAAAAATAAAAAAACGTAAAGTTTGCTTGGTCCCGAAGCAATCCTACAAAACACTTCATTTTGGTATTTTCAAAGTCAAATGGCACTATAAACGTGTTATGGAAAACAACAACCCTAAAAAGAATGTGAGTTGGTAATGGTTAATTCTTTTGCAACTCGTGAGACTTTTCAAAAAGAGAGAATGAGTGAATCGATGAAAGTGCACTTCCACATTACAGTGGGATAAACTATAGAGTTTTTGAACACTAACGAATGTGATTTTCTGAAAAATAAAAAAAAACGTAAAGTTTGCTTGGTCACGAAGCAATCCTAACAAACACTTCATTTTGGTATTTTCGAAGTCAAATGGCATTATAAACGTGTTATAGAAAACAACAACCCTAGAACGAATGTGAGTTGGTAATGGTTAACTCTTTTGCAACTCGTGAGACTTTTCAAAAAGAGAGAATGAGTGAATCGATGAAAGTGCACTTCCACATTACAGTGGGATAAACTATTGAGTTTTTGAACACTAACGAATGTGATTTTCTGAAAAATAAAAAAACGTAAAGTTTGCTTGGTCCCGAAGCAATCCTACAAAACACTTCATTTTGGTATTTTCGAAGTCAAATGGCATTATAAACGTGTTATAGAAAACAATAACCCTAGAACGAATGTGAGTTGGTAATGGTTAATTCTTTTGCAGCTCGTGAGACTTTTCAAAAAGAGAGAATGAGTGAATCGATGAAAGTGCATTTCCACATTACATTGGGATAAACTATAGAGTTTTTGAACACTAACGAATGTAATTTTCTGAAAAAAAAAAAACGTAAAGTTTTCTTGGTCACGAAGCAAGCCTACAAAACACTTCATTTTGGTATTTTCGAAGTCAGATGGCACTATAAACGTGTTATAGAAAACAACAACCCTAGAACGAATGTGAGTTGGTAATGGTTAACTCTTTTGCAACTCGTGAGACTTTTCAAAAAGAGAGAATGAGTGAATCGATGAAAGTGCACTTCCACATTACAGTGGGAAAAATTATAGAGTTTTTGAACACTAACGAATGTGATTTTCTGAAAAAAAAAAAAACGTAAAGTTTTCTTGGTCACGAAGCAATCCTACAAAACACTTCATTTTGGTATTTTCGAAGTCAAATGGCACTATAAACGTGTTAAAGAAAACAACAACCCTAGAACGAATGTGAATTGGTAATGGTTAACTTTAGGTCCCTAAGTTGAGTTAATATCGAGGGAAGCTAAAGAAAATGTCTAGAGGGGGGTGAATAGACTTTTCTAAAATCTTTCGATATATCAGAATTACAATGTGCGGAATACGAAATTAACAATGAGCCCAATTAAAGATTATACTCAACTTATTTCGAGAACTCTGTTTTAGTAGTTTACTCAACTAGTCTTGTTCAGTTAGTATGTTTAACAAGTAAACAATTAATCAATTCAAACAAACAAAACAGTAAAGTAAATCAAACACGAGATTTATAGTGGTTCGACAACTTGTCTACATTCACTCTCACAAACCCAGTTGTGAAATTCTTATTAACTCTTCCAATCGAGTAATATGTTCTTGTAGCTTTAAGTCCCAAGAAATAAGACTTAGATCTTCTCGATTATATCTCCAGATATATCTTCGATCTTACTAGCTATTTTACAAGTAACTAGCAACTTGAAACAGTAAACGAAAATAAAACTTCTCTTCGTTCAGTAGTAGCCTTCCGATTTCTTCACTTGACTTGTGTAGCTTCACTTTCTGAACTTCAATCTCTGAGAGAAACTTCGAACAATTCTTCAGTATGTAGCTTTAGTATATGTACTTTCAGTTATCGTATCAGTATCTCAGTAGTCTCTAATGAATCAATACCATGAGGTATTTATAGATTCTAGAAATAAAGAAACTCACTAAGTTGTAACCAGCTTTTCTTGAAAACTAACTTCTAACTGAAACTTCTTATCCTTTCACGCGTTTCTCCAGTTAATTAGTTATTCCTTAACTAACTCCTTTAATTATCTTCAATACGCGTTTCTGTAACTATCTTTAATCTTCTTGTCTTGTCTTGTTGCGTCGTACCTGTCTTGTGTAGTAGACTGCGTCTTCTACTTATCTTGTGCAGTAGACTTCTTCAGATTACAACATAGAACTAATCTAGTCCTATCAACTAATCCTAACAAGACTATTACATTACATTAAGCTCTTGTTATAAAGCTTAGTCAACTTATAAAACTATACATAGAATCTATTTATTACATTTAAAAATCATGAGCTCTATACAACAATTATTCATAGCTCAATAACAATCTTATCATATACAAACAAATATGAAGTACTTATAAATCGTACTCATCTTTCAGTAATACTTGTCTTTTAAAACTAGTACTTGTCTTTTTAATTCTACTGATCTGTACAAGATGACTTCAACTTAACTAGACTAGATCAGTCAATACTTAGAAAATATTCAAGTCTTCCTTTGGCTTATCAAAACTTCGTCTTTTATCTTTTATCATCATTTAGGACTTGTTCTAGGATTCATATCCCAACAATTTCCCCCTTTTTGATGAAGCCAAAACTACTTGAATCTTTTCCACAATAATAGACTAGTTAAGTAGTTATCTTGTCTTAAACATCAAATAGTACTTATCTTTTCATTCATTTCGAAATATGATCAGTAGATATTACAAATACTTAATCAAAAATAAAACTAAGTAATCAGAGCAAAAAAAATCTAGTCTTGAAGAATACCTTCGTCTGGATTTGAAACACAGAATGCATCTAGGAGTCTCTTATGAATTACTCTGATATGATCTTCAATCTCGATCTTCTCCTTGTCTAGTAGCTCTTCTTCAAATTTCTTGATCTGTTTAAGATCAACTCTTTTACCTGAGCTGGTCATGGGAGTCTTCCATCTTGGAAAGATCGGTACTAAAATGTTGAAATTTGCAGCAGCAGATATCCTCAATATCAGATTCCAAAGCATTTGATTCTGACCTTCCATAAACTTATCAAACATAGAATACAGTTCATCTGAACTTTCAGAATCACCATACTTTCTGATTATCCAGTGATCAAGTTCCCATTGTCTCTTCACTTTGAGCCATTCTTGACGATGCTCTTTGTCAATAAAATAGTCAATGAACTGATCTTCCATTTTCTCTTCATCATCCTTCAGCTTCTGCAAATTCTCAATATGTTTTTCAATCTTCTTTTTACTTGCATAGTGAGATTCATCACTTGGATCAACAACCTTCTGCTTTTTCACTTTTGTTGTTGTCTCCACTTCTTTCGGCTTTTCTATCTGAATAGATTTCCTTTTAGATATCAGTCTAGTATGAACTTCAACTTCAGCTTCAGGAGATGCAACTGCTTTGCCCTTCTCCTTCTTCTTCAACTCTTCAGCTTCAGCCTTAGCTTGCTCAATATCTGCAGTTTTAACCAATCTGCCTCTGCCTCTCTTAGGCCTTCTGAGATCTTGCATAGCTTCAGCAGCTTTCTTCGCTTCTGGCTCAGCACTGGATTTAGCTTTTTCTCCTTCAGTACTAATATCCACTCGTCTTGTCTTTATTTCTTCCCCCTTTTTGGCTTCATCAGTAGCCTGGAGAGAGAAAAGAGAAGTGAAACGAGTCATCTCTTCATACATGGCATGCTTCATTAGGCTTGTAGCTCTTTCAATCTGCTTTTCATGCGAACTATTTTGACTCAACTTGTCCAGCTTGGTTGCCACCAACTCCAGCTTCTGAGTAGACAAGTTCAACTCATTCTTAAAATGGGTTGCAGTCAAACGTAACTTCTTATTCTCATCAGTCATAGCAGAAATAAGTTGTTTAGCTTGAGCTAACTGATCATAAGCTTCCTTCCTCTGAACATCAGCAACCTCGATTCTTGCTCTATAGACTCTTTCCAACTTCCTGGATTCAGTAGCTAGAACACGAGCAAAATCGACTGAGCTTTTCTCCGAGTATTCCACCTGATCTTGGAGAAATCCTTCAAGTTGCTCAAACATATGTTGTCTGAATTCATCATCTATCTGATTGACTGCATTCACGATCATCTCTTTTGAACTTGTCACAAGGACATTGTTTTGTTCAACAAGAGTTTTCTTTAAATCAGATTTGAGAAAATCATCAATGGACGATTTTATAACACCTTTCAAGTCTGCTTTTAACTCATCTATGGAAGCAGTTGAGAATGATTGAGATGAATGACCAACTTCAACATGAGCGGCTTCTTCCATGATCACATCATCAGCAATAGATATTACTTCAAGTAACTGACCTTCTGTAGCAGTAGTTAAGACCTCGTCTTCCACTACTTCTGATTCTAGAAGCACACTTCCAGCTATAGCTTTCAGACTCGGAAACGGATAATACGGCACTATAGCTAACTTAGCTTCCTTAGCCTTCCTTATAGCATCAGCCAAGTCCTTTCTCAACAAAGCGTGCAACTTCTCCATATATCCACAAAGTTCAATGGGAAGTAAAACATCCGAATATCGATTAATGAAAGCAAAATCTG
Source organism: Galeopsis tetrahit (assembly GCA_963675135.1). Lineage (NCBI taxonomy): Eukaryota > Viridiplantae > Streptophyta > Magnoliopsida > Lamiales > Lamiaceae > Galeopsis > Galeopsis tetrahit. Next base: position 42,910,733 of record OY776122.1, read on the forward strand.
ACCTTGGACTGTTAGCATGATCTACTTGAAATCTGAACACAATGCCTCTCAACTGATTTGAGACATTGTCTAACTCCAATATGGGATCAGTAGACTGGAGTTCTTCAGCTTGTGTGACTTCAGACATAACCATATCATCTTCAAAATCTGAATCCGAAACCTGAACACCCACATCAAATTTCGATTCTGAGCACATCAATTCATCAGGAATGTTTAGCAATCTCTTTGCAAGGGCAGTGATGGCATGAGCTGGGAATAACTCTGAGTGGTCTTGAACACCACTGTTCTCCTTCTGTTCCATTTCCCAGTCCATAAAGTTTGAGATGCCTCCTTTCCCTAAGATGACTTCGAAAAGATCATCCGTACCAGACTTCTTCAATGCCACCCAAGTGCATATTCTTAGAAGTTTTTCAAACTGCTCTGATGAATAGTCGACTTCAATAGCCGAGAGCTTCTTCTTCAAGTTTCTGCTCATCTTCGAACGGATTCTCTTCTCTCTTAAGCTCATAGGATAATATACCAAGGATTCAAATCTAACTTCAGACGGGGTCTAAGTAGGTGTGGTCCCTATCTCAGTTGTTGCAGTGGCAACTGGCGTCTTATCTGAAGTAGATGAGTTAAGAGGTTCAACATATTCTGTTGAGGGTAGGGAGAGAGTTTGGACTGTGGTTTCTGGGGGCTTCAATGTATCTTGGTCTGGTGTGACAACTGTCGGAGTATCAGTTGTATCAATTATGGGAGTGTTTAAGGGATGACTGGCTCTCAGCGGTCGTGCTGCCAGTACTTGTGAGGTTGGGGGTACAGGGCGAGGCCTAGATCGATGTGACCTAGCCTTGGTTCGAATAGAAGTAGACGGGAGAGAGAGAGGAATTGAAACAGATTGAGTAGAAGTACCAACCTGTATACTCGACTCGACTGGACGAGTAGGCGATTCAACTCTTACGAGAGTATACATTTCAGGAATTTGTTCACTCAACTCCTTCTCTTGATTTGACTCTTCATCTGACTGAGTCTTCTCTGAGTCGTCTGCACTGGACTCTGCCTCTTCAGACCCGGCTTGTGAAGAACTGGATGAATTCGTATATGGCAATACCTCTGAATCATCAAATTGAACTTGCCTTGGGGCAGCTGGCCTTGCAGCAGCCTGCTTCCTCATCGCTTCTATTTTCAAGTAGAACTTAAGAGGATGAAAGGGCTTTCCTTTACTCCAATCACTCTTGTTGGGCATCAATAGTGGGAGTAATATACTCAGCTTGTTACCATATCCAACAGCCTGTGATACTACCCAATTTCGAGTATCAACATCCCCTCTAACACTTCTTTCGAAGTACATCATCCTGTCAGCTATCAGCTTAAACCAATTACCTTCAGTGATTCCATCATATATAGCCGCCATTACCCTTGTTTTGGATTGGGTAACTGAGTCATGAGACCCAGTGGCACATAGAAGCATCTTGCTTGCTATGTCCAGTAGAGTGCGATACTTTTCCAAGAGTTCGCCCTTCTTGGCTGTAGGAGCTTTACCATCTGGTTTCAGCTTCATTTTCTTACCACAGAAGATGCTTAAATACCTCATCTCCTGACCTTCAGCATACTTCTCCACATCAATCGTTCCGATGGGTAGCCTCAATCTTTCGAACATAACTTCCCGAGTGATTTCCACTCGATTTCCATCAATAAAAGATTCAATAACATCTCCCTGTCTGTTGGCGTTGGCATAAAATTCCAGAACCTCTTCCTCCAAAACAACTTGAGGAAACGCCTCCAAGTAGGGTTTTAGACCGCATCTGATGCATTTGGTCAAGATTTCTATATTTCCTTCCTTGTGATTTCCTTTGAAGAACAGAGATGGTTCAACATGCACTTTGTTGTCATTTATGTATCTGCCTAGATCGAATGGTGCCTGGATGTTGGAGCTTACATCGAAAATAGAACGAATTGACATGATGAATGATTTGTAATGAACAATAGAATTGAATAAGTAAGAAATCAATGTGTGCGCAAGTAGTAGAGTTATGAAAACGTGGGTTAGAATGTGTGCAAGTGTTGGGTTTTGTTTAAAACTGAATTTTTAATCCAACGGTCAAGATTGAAGGATTAGATCCAACGGTCGTGCCTTTTGGTATTCGGTTACGGAACCGAGAATACACTGTGATTTGATTTTGTAAAAGTTGAAATCCGCCTCTTCTATTGGCAGAAATGAGGAGTGTACTCATCTGACCTAACATATTCGTATTTTGGCGCGAATTGAATGTGTACACCTCATTAAATGGGGTGTATTAATCCAATTCTAGGATATTCAAATTTTAACACTATCAAATTACTTTAATACCCTTAATTTGTTTCGAATAAACACTTAACACATTTTAATCAAAGAAAACTTAGCTTGTTTGTTCGAGTCCATCCAGAACAGATGAGTAGGCCTAATCTTCGTAAGGCGAGTAGACTTAATTGCACAAGACGAGTAGTCTTATGACCACCAGTCGAGTTCCCCCTTCGACTGTGCTTATCTATTCCGAATGTCGAACACCTTTATGTTAGTGCACAGGACGAGTTACCCTTCGACTGTGCTTGTCCACTTTGAACATCAAACTATTATGTTTACCTGTCTTATCTTGTGTTACAGATTAGATGCAATACAGGTAGTCGAGTAAAATAAATAATTAAGATGAATATCAATCTAGCATAATGGTCAAGATTCAAACAAGATGACTGTTAACAAACTTAAGAGTCAACATAAGGATTTTTAAGAAATCAAAGATTCCCCCTTAAATGTTTATTCCCTTAGTATTACCCTCAGCTTTACCAGCTTCCTCATCGGGTTGTTTGGTCAACTTGTCTGACCTTGTATACCTGTCTGTTGAATGAGTAGATGAGTGCTCTGCTCTTTTTGTGGTAACTTGTCTGTTTCTTCTTTCTTCTTAGGACTGTACCTGTCTGGTTAGTACATTTCTACATACTAGTAGGATCAAGATCAATTAGTCCTAGACTAATGCATAAATCACGAAATCGGGCCTCAGCTAATGGTTTTGTGAAAATATCAGCTCTTTGAAAATCAGTATGAATCTTTTCCATGCGAATATCCTTCTTTTCTACATGATCACGTATAAAATGATGTTTCACGTCGACATGCTTACATCGTGTGTGCAGAACAGGATTTTGTGTAATGGCAATTGCACTATTACTATCACAGAAAATAGGAACATTTGATTCACAGATATTATAATCTCTAAGCTGTTGAATAAGCCATAATAATTGACTACAACAACTACCAGCAGCCATGTACCCGGCTTCAGTAGTAGAGGTAGCAACACTTGTCTGCTTTTTCGAAAACCATGAAATGAGTTTTGTGCCTAAGAATTGACAAGAACCAGATGTAGATTTCCTATCTATTCTACAGCCACCAAAATCAGAATCAGAGTAGCCACTTAGAGATAGATCATCATTTGAGGGATACCATATACCACGATTGATGGTTCCTTTCAAATATTTCAGAATCCTTTTAGTGGTTTCCATATGACTCTCTTTTGGATTAGCTTGAAAACGAGCACATACACCAACAGAAAATGCAATATCAGGTCTACTAGCAGTCAAGTAGAGTAATGAACCAATAAGACCACGGTAATGAGTTTGATCAGTACACTTACCATTCTCGTCTGGATCCATCCTGTAAGTAGGTTGCATAGGTACTCCAGAAGATTTACATGTCTTAATACCATACTTGTCTAGTAGATTACGAGTATACTTTGCTTGATTTATGAAAATCCCTTCTGGGGTCTGTTTTACTTGAAGTTCAAGAAAGTAATTCATTTCACCCATCATTGACATCTCAAATTTACTTTGCATGAGTGTTGAGAAACTTTCACTCAGCTTTTTGTTAGGTGAACCAAAAATTATGTCATCTACGTAAATTTGGACGAGTAAAATGTCTTTCCCTTCTTGTCTTCTGAACAAGGTTCTATCTACCTTGCCCTTAGTAAAACCATTTTCTAATAGAAATTGAGAAAGAGTATCGTACCAGGCTCTTGGAGCTTGCTTTAGTCCATATAAAGCCTTCTTTAATTTGTATACCTGGTTGCCTTTGACTTCGAAACCTGGGGGTTGTTCAACATACACTTCTTCCGCAAGAATACCGTTAAGAAATGCACTTTTAACATCCATTTGATATACAGTAAATTTCATGTAAGCAGCATATGCAAGGAACAATCGAATGGCTTCTAGTCTAGCAACAAGAGCATATGTTTCATCATAATCTATGCCTTCAGCTTGTGAATAGCCTTGGGCGACTAGTCTAGCCTTATTACGAACAACTACATAATTCTCATCTTTCTTATTCTTGAAAATCCGTCGAGTGCCAACTACATTATGATGTTTAGGTCTATCAACAAGTTCCCAGACGTCATTTCGAACAAACTGATTCAACTCGTCTTGCATAGCGATGATCCAATTACTATCAGCTAAAGCCTCTTTAATGGTTTTAGGCTCGATAGAAGAGAGGAAACAACACCAGCAAAACAGAGATGGACTATGTTGTTCTTGTGACTCAAAGAGTTGTCGTCTAGTCTTTACACCAATAGTAGAGTCACCAATGATATATTCAGTATTATGAGCAGATTTCCATGTTTTTCTAGTCTTCGTAAGCATAGTATCATCATCTAGATCAGTTATAGCATCATGCATGTCAACATCATTTATATCATCAACAGATTTACCTGGAGTAGATGAGTCAACTAGAGCAGGCATGTCTACTGGATTAGTAGACTTACCTTGCGCACTTACCCTTTCCTTGTCATCAGTTTCAAGGGCTTTCATGAATGGATTGTATGCTTGAACGGATTCATATACCTCTGAGTCTTTGTCAGATTCGATAGTTAGCTCAGTAACTTTCTCACTGATCTTGTTGGCAGACGAGTCCTGTTGATATTCATCGAAAACCACATGTGGTGTTTCTTCCACACAAAGGGTTGAGTAGTTGAATACTCTAAATGCTTTGCTAGTCGAGGAGTATCCTAAGAATATCCCCTCGTCTGCTTTAGCATCAAATGCATTCAACTTGCTTTTCCCATTGTTATGGATAAAACACTTACAACCAAATATATGGAAATATGAGACTCTGGGTTTTCTACCTTTCCATACCTCATATAGCGTCTTACCTAGTGCTTTATTGATAGCACTTCTGTTTTGTGAGTGGCATGCAGTATTGATAGCTTCTGCCCAAAACTTCTGAGGCGTATTATACTCTGTCAGCATGGTCCTGCAGGCCTCCTTAAGAGTTCTGTTCCTTCGTTCTGCTACTCCATTTTGTTGTGGTGTCCTTGCTGCACTAGTAAGGTGCTGGATGCCATGCTTAGAACAAAATTCTTTAATATAGCAGTTAATGAATTCAGTACCCTTGTCACTACGGATCTTGACAATTGACTGATTCTTCTCAACCTGTAACTTCTTCAACAGATCAGGCAAAAGTGTTTGTGTATCACTCTTCTTGTGTAAGAAGACTACCCAAGTGAATTTAGAATAGTCATCTACCACAACAAGTGTGTACCTTCTACCGTTCAAAGTTGGAGGAGTTATTGGGCCATGTAAGTCCATATGTAGAAGTTCAAGAACTCTACTTGTTGAGAGGGATGGAATAGATTTAAAGGAACCTTTTACCTGTTTACCTTTCTGACAGGACGTGCATACATGTGACTTGTAGTAGACTTCATTGGGAATACCTTCCACAAGGTAGTCTCTGGCTATCTTATTAAGAACCTTAAAGTTTAGATGACAGAGGCGTCTATGCCAGAGCCAGCCAAGTTCTTTAGGATTCTTAGTAAGTAGACAGGTGTCCCTCGGACAACTGTTCCAGTTCACTATGTACACACTTCCTTGTCTTATGCCGACCAGTAAGACTGTGTGTGTTCTCTTGTCAATGATTTCACATTTCCGACTCTTGAACTGCACCTTGTATCCACGATCACAAAATTGTGAAACAGAGAGTAAATTGTATTTCAAGCCTTCAACATAAGAGACATCTTGGATCTCTATGTCTCCATTCCGAATGTAACCGAATCCTTTGGTAACAGTAGTGGAGCTATCACCAAATATTACTTTTGGTCCTTCTTGCTCATGGTAGCTTGATAAGAGAGTCTTGGTACCAGTCATGTGGTGCGAACAGCCACTGTCTATGTACCAAGTTTCTCCTATTGAGCCACCCTTCTTGTATAGATCGAGTCGGCCCTGCATTAGATGATATTACATAATTTAGGTACCCTCCTTGTTTATTGGGGTCCTGAGGGGTTAGTCGAGTTCAATGGAATCCAAATGTACATTGGAGTCCTGAACAAGTTTGATCTTCTGAGCTTTCGACCATATTTGTTGCAAAATAAGACCTTGTTGTCCTTTTCTGGCCTATCAGTCGAGTTCGGGTCTACTCTTTGGAGATAGCCTTTCGACTTGATCTCTACTTGAGCAGGCACTTGTCTATGATAGTCAGAGTAGGGTTTGTATGCATTAGGTCCATACGGTTTATAGACATGTTTAGGTCTTTCTTCTCCTTCGATATCATATGACAAAGGTGGAGGATATAGAACAGCTTGTGTACGATATTTTGGACCTTCCTGTCTAGGTCTAGACGAGTAGAGTTGAGACTGCCTTATGAAAGGAGGTCTAGACTCTTGTTGTCTAGTCTGTACTTGTCTAGTACTCGTCTCCTCAGGATACCAATCCTCGTATCTGACCTGGTTGGATCGTCTACGATTAGTGGTCCTTAGAAGATTAGTTCTAGGTTGAACAGGCTTGTTGTTACCATTCTTTTTACCTCCTTTGGTAGTTGGAATGTTAACTCGAGCTTGTTTTGGTACAATACCTTTAGTTGGAGTATCAATATCGTATATCATTGGTTCTTTTCCTTTATCATTAGTCAAAGAGCTTGAGATGAAAATAGTAGGGTTCTTAGGAACTAAAGTAGACGAGCTTGATGTCTCAGCACCTATGCCTGTCTTGTCAGCAGGAGCCCTATACCTATCTGACAATTCAAGGTTAACCTTTGAAGAGTTAACCAGGTCAGTAAGTTTAAGGTCTAGAGTGACAACCTCGGTTTCTAAGAACTTATTACGTTCTTCAAGCTTTTTGCACTTGATTTTTAAAACATTGAAATCATGTTTCTCAGTAGCATGTGTCTTAAGTAGGTCTTGATACAACTTGTCTGTCAATGCACACTTGTCTTTGAGTTGACTCAACTCTTCTTGCAAGCGTTCATTTAGAACTGTTATATTAGGATCTACTTTAGACTGAGCTTCCTTAAGATCAATGATTTCTTGTCTTAAGATGATGTTTTCGTCACTGACTTCAATGATTGCCTTGTTGGCAAGTAGGAGGTCGTCTTCAACTGCACTAGTAGAGTGCTGAAGGCTACTCCCTACTTTGCTACTGGCAGTGTCACTTTCATCAGAATCTGATTCATCACAAGATTGAAAAGAAGTAGCAGATGATACCTCTTGGTCGATTTTAGCCATGCAGCATAGACCATCATCTACTATAAAAGCTTCATCGTGATCTGGTTCAGACGGGTAGCTAGATGAGGATGATGGCAACTCGTCTGAGTCAGACTCAGAGTCATCATTGGCCATCATTGCCTTCTTACCACGGTTGTATGTTCTTTCCCTTCGTGCTTTGCGTTCTTCTCGATCATCAGTACTCAGGTCTGGACATTCATATATGTAGTGACCTGACTTTTCACAGTTATAGCACAAGAGATCATTAGTAGCCCTTTTAATAGGAGAGTTGTTCCTTCGTTTATCACGTCTATCAGAACGTGTAATCTTCCTACCATCAGACTCTCTATCTTGTCTGTTACCTTTCGAGACTTCGTCTCTCCTTTCGGACGAGTTTCGGTCTCGTCTGGTCTCAGACGAGTTCTTAGAAGCAGACCCTCTATGCTCTCTATAGAACTTCTTATATCTTCCGAAACGTTTATTCAGCCTATCAAACTTTCTAACCATGAGGCTTACCTGATCCTTCAGACTAAGATCAGTATCTAACTCGTCTTTCACAGAAGTAGACCTAGTCTTAGACTTCGACCTGTCTACCTTAGACGAACTAGCCTTAAAAGCAACGTTCTTAGATACAGCATGTTCTCTGTCACTACTTACTATAGGTTCATCTTCGTCTAAATCAAACTCATGGGCCTTTAGAGTTTGAAACATGGTTTCTGCTGTCCATACATCTATATCTTGGGTATTCTTAACAAGCATTTTTACCATTTTCCATCGACTATCAAGGCTTTTGAGAATCCTAAGATTGATTTCACGTGGAGTATAAGATTTACCAAGGACTTCCAAGTCATTCATGATTTTGGTAAAACGAGTATCCAACTGGTCTATAGTTTCGCCAGCTTTCATATGAAATGATTCAAATCTTTGGACTGCAGTGGAAAGCTTGCTTTCTTTGATTAGGGATGTTCCTTCACAAATGATAGCTAAGCGATCCCACATTTCTTTGGCAGTTTTACATTTTAACACTTTTCCCAGATACTCGTTAGGAAGAGTGTGTAAGATGTAATTCTTGGCCAAGCTATCCAAATTATTCTGTCTCATTTCTTCTGAGGTTAGTTCTGACCTTGGTTTCTTGACGAGTGTACCCACGGGTTGATTTGTGTCAAGGGCAGCAGTATTGGGGATCATGGTCACTATCGGACCTTCAGTGATGACGGAGATCATTAAGTCGTGAGTGGAACTGAAGATGGCTTCCATCCTTAGTTTCCAATAGTCATAATCTTGAACCTGAAACTTAGGCAACTTGTTAGCGCTTATTTCAAGAGACATGTTTAAACGAATAGTCTAGTGCTAATCAGTTTTATGATCAAGAAGTATATGAGTCAAGAACAGGGAACAAGAAAACAATATATCAAGAATATTGATCAAGAACACGTAAGCAAGTATGATCTTGGACTGAGATTTTCACCCAAGTCTTGAGTTGGTTATCAAGAAACAGCAGTTCGTAAACCACTGCTCTGATACCACTTGTAGGTCCCTAAGTTGAGTTAATATCGAGGGAAGCTAAAGAAAATGTCTAGAGGGGGGTGAATAGACTTTTCTAAAATCTTTCGATATATCAGAATTACAATGTGCGGAATACGAAATTAACAATGAGCCCAATTAAAGATTATACTCAACTTATTTCGAGAACTCTGTTTTAGTAGTTTACTCAACTAGTCTTGTTCAGTTAGTATGTTTAACAAGTAAACAATTAATCAATTCAAACAAACAAAACAGTAAAGTAAATCAAACACGAGATTTATAGAGGTTCGACAACTTGTCTACATCCACTCTCACAAACCCAGTTGTGAAATTCTTATTAACTCTTCCAATCGAGTAATATGTTCTTGTAGCTTTAAGTCCCAAGAAATAAGACTTAGATCTTCTCGATTATATCTCCAGATATATCTTCGATCTTACTAGCTATTTTACAAGTAACTAGCAACTTGAAACAGTAAACGAAAATAAAACTTCTCTTCGTTCAGTAGTAGCCTTCTGATTTCTTCACTTGACTTGTGTAGCTTCACTTTCTGAACTTCAATCTCTGAGAGAAACTTCGAACAATTCTTCAGTATGTAGCTTTAGTATATGTACTTTCAGTTATCGTATCAGTATCTCAGTAGTCTCTAATGAATCAATACCATGAGGTATTTATAGATTCTAGAAATAAAGAAACTCAGTAAGTTGTAACCAACTTTTCTTGAAAACTAACTTCTAACTTAAACTTCTTATCCTTTCACGCGTTTCTCCAGTTAATTAGTTATTCCTTAACTAACTCCTTTAATTATCTTCAATACGTGTTTCTGTAACTATCTTTAATCTTCTTGTCTTGTCTTGTTGCGTCGTACCTGTCTTGTGTAGTAGACTGCGTCTTCTACTTATCTTGTGCAGTAGACTTCTTCAGATTACAACATAGAACTAATCTAGTCCTATCAACTAATCCTAACAAGACTATTACATTACATTAAGCTCTTGTTATAAAGCTTAGTCAACTTATAAAACTATACATAGAATCTATCTATTACATTTAAAAATCATGAGCTCTATACAACAATTATTCATAGCTCAATAACAATCTTATCATATACAAACAAATATGAAGTACTTATAAATCGTACTCATCTTTCAGTAATACTTGTCTTTTAAAACTAGTACTTGTCTTTTTAATTCTACTGATCTGTACAAGATGACTTCAACTTAACTAGACTAGATCAGTCAATACTTAGAAAATATTCAAGTCTTCCTTTGGCTTATCAAAACTTCATCTTTTATCTTTTATCATCATTTAGGACTTGTTCTAGGATTCATATCCCAACATTAACACTTTTGAAACTATTGAGACTTTTCAAAAAGAGAGGATGAGTGAATCGATGAAAGTGCACTTCCACATTACAGTGGGATAAACTACAGAGTTTTTGAACACTAACGAATGTGATTTTTTGAAAAATAAAAAAAAACGTAAAGTTTGCTTGGTCACGAAGCAATCCTACAAAACACTTCATTTTGGTATTTTCGAAGTCAAATGGCATTATAAACGTGTTATAGAAAACAACAACCCTAGAACGAATGTGAGTTGGTAATGGTTAACTCTTTTGAAACTATTGAGACTTTTCAAAAAGAGAGAATGAGTGAATCGATGAAAGTGCACTTCCACATTACAGTGGGAAAAACTATAGAGTTTTTGAACACTAACGAATGTGATTTTCTGAAAAAAAAAAAAACGTAAAGTTTTCTTGGTCACGAAGAAATCCTACAAAACACTTCATTTTGGTATTTTCGAAGTCAAATGGCACTATAAACGTGTTATAGAAAACAACAACCATAGAACGAATGAGAGTTGATAATGGTTAATTCTTTTGCAACTCGTGAGACTTTTCAAAAAGAGAGAATGAGTGAATCGATGAAAGTGCACTTCCACATTACAGTGGGATAAACTATAGAGTTTTTGAACACTAACGAATGTGATTTTCTGAAAAAAAAAAAAAAAGTAAAGTTTTCTTGGTCACGAAGCAATCCTACAAAACACTTCATTTTGGTATTTTCGAAGTCAAATGGCACTATAAACGTGTTATAGAAAACAACAACCCTAGAACGAATGAGAGTTGGTAATGGTTAATTCTTTTGCAACTCGTGAGACTTTTCAAAAAGAGAGAATGAGGGAATCGATGAAAGTGCACTTCCACATTACAGTGGGATAAACTATTGAGTTTTTGAACACTAACGAATGTGATTTTCTGAAAAATAAAAAAACGTAAAGTTTGCTTGGTCCCGAAGCAATCCTACAAAACACTTCATTTTGGTATTTTCGAAGTCAAATGGCATTATAAACGTGTTATAGAAAACAATAACCCTAGAACGAATGTGAGTTGGTAATGGTTAATTCTTTTGCAACTCGTGAGACTTTTCAAAAAGAGAGAATGAGTGAATCGATGAAAGTGCACTTCCACATTACATTGGAATAAACTATAGAGTTTTTGAACACTAACGAATGTAATTTTCTGAAAAAAAAAAAACGTAAAGTTTTCTTGGTCACGAAGCAAGCCTACAAAACACTTCATTTTGGTATTTTCGAAGTCAGATGGCACTATAAACGTGTTATAGAAAACAACAACCCTAGAACGAATGTGAGTTGGTAATGGTTAACTCTTTTGCAACTCATGAGACTTTTCAAAAAGAGAGAATGAGTGAATCGATGAAAGCGCACTTCCACATTACAGTGGGAAAAACTATAGAGTTTTTGAACACTAACGAATGTGATTTTCTGAAAAAAAAAAAACGTAAAGTTTTCTTGGTCACGAAGCAATCCTACAAAAAACTTCATTTTGGTATTTTCGAAGTCAAATGGCAGTATAAACGTGTTAAAGAAAACAACAACCCTAGAACGAATGTGAATTGGTAATGGTTAACACTTTTGAAACTATTGAGACTTTTCAAAAAGAGAGGATGAGTGAATCGATGAAAGTGCACTTCCACATTACAGTGGGATAAACTATAGAGTTTTTGAACACTAACGAATGTGATTTTTTTAAAAATAAAAAAAAACGTAAAGTTTGCTTGGTCACGAAGCAATCCTACAAAACACTTCATTTTGGTATTTTCAAAGTCAAATGGCATTATAAACGTGTTATAGAAAACAACAACCCTAGAACGAATGTGAGTTGGTAATGGTTAACTCTTTTGAAACTATTGAGACTTTTCAAAAAGAGAGAATGAGTGAATCGATGAAAGTGCACTTCCACATTACAGTGGGAAAAACTATAGAGTTTTTGAACACTAACGAATGTGATTTTCTGAAAAAAAAAAAAACGTAAAGTTTTCTTGGTCACGAAGAAATCCTACAAAACACTTCATTTTGGTATTTTCGAAGTCAAATGACACTATAAACGTGTTATAGAAAACAACAACCATAGAACGAATGAGAGTTGATAATCGTTAATTCTTTTGCAACTCGTGAGACTTTTCAAAAAGAGAGAATGAGTGAATCGATGAAAGTGCACTTCCACATTACAGTGGGATAAACTATAGAGTTTTTGAACACTAACGAATGTGATTTTCTGAAAAAAAAAAAAAAGTAAAGTTTTCTTGGTCACGAAGCAATCCTACAAAACACTTCATTTTGGTATTTTCGAAGTCAAATGGCACTATAAACGTGTTATAGAAAACAACAACCCTAGAACGAATGAGAGTTGGTAATGGTTAATTCTTTTGCAACTCGTGAGACTTTTCAAAAAGAGCGAATGAGGGAATCGATGAAAGTGCACTTCCACATTACAGTGGGATAAACTATTGAGTTTTTGAACACTAACGAATGTGATTTTCTGAAAAATAAAAAAACGTAAAGTTTGCTTGGTCCCGAAGCAATCCTACAAAACACTTCATTTTGGTATTTTCGAAGTCAAATGGCATTATAAACGTGTTATAGAAAACAATAACCCTAGAACGAATGTGAGTTGGTAATGGTTAATTCTTTTGCAACTCGTGAGACTTTTCAAAAAGAGAGAATGAGTGAATCGATGAAAGTGCACTTCCACATTACATTGGGATAAACTATAGAGTTTTTGAACACTAACGAATGTAATTTTCTGAAAAAAAAAAAACGTAAAGTTTTCTTGGTCACGAAGCAAGCCTACAAAATACTTCATTTTGGTATTTTCGAAGTCAGATGGCACTATAAACGTGTTATAGAAAACAACAACCCTAGAACGAATGTGAGTTGGTAATGGTTAACTCTTTTGCAACTCGTGAGACTTTTCAAAAAGAGAGAATGAGTGAATCGATGAAAGTGCACTTCCACATTACAGTGGGAAAAACTATAGAGTTTTTGAACACTAACGAATGTGATTTTCTGAAAAAAAAAAAAACGTAAAGTTTTCTTGGTCACGAAGCAATCCTACAAAAAACTTCATTTTGGTATTTTCGAAGTCAAATGGCACTATAAACGTGTTAAAGAAAACAACAACCCTAGAACGAATGTGAATTGGTAATGGTTAACACTTTTGAAACTATTGAGACTTTTCAAAAAGAGAGGATGAGTGAATCGATGAAAGTGCACTTCCACATTACAGTGGGATAAACTATAGAGTTTTTGAACACTAACGAATGTGATTTTTTGAAAAATAAAAAAAACGTAAAGTTTGCTTGGTCACGAAGCAATCCTACAAAACACTTCATTTTGGTATTTTCGAAGTCAAATGGCATTATAAACGTGTTATAGAAAACAACAACCCTAGAACGAATGTGAGTTGGTAATGGTTAACTCTTTTGAAACTATTGAGACTTTTCAAAAAGAGAGAATGAGTGAATCGATGAAAGTGCACTTCCACATTACAGTGGGAAAAACTATAGAGTTTTTGAACACTAACGAATGTGATTTTCTGAAAAAAAAAAAACGTAAAGTTTTCTTGGTCACGAAGAAATCCTACAAAACACTTCATTTTGGTATTTTCGAAGTCAAATGGCACTATAAACGTGTTATAGAAAACAACAACCATAGAACGAATGAGAGTTGATAATGGTTAATTCTTTTGCCACTCGTGAGACTTTTCAAAAAGAGAGAATGAGTGAATCGATGAAAGTGCACTTCCACATTACAGTGGGATAAACTATAGAGTTTTTGAACACTAACGAATGTGATTTTCTGAAAAAAAAAAAAAAGTAAAGTTTTCTTGGTCACGAAGCAATCCTACAAAACACTTCATTTTGGTATTTTCGAACTCAAATGGCACTATAAACGTGTTATAGAAAACAACAACCCTAGAACGAATGAGAGTTGGTAATGGTTAATTCTTTTGCAACTCGTGAGACTTTTCAAAAAGAGAGAATGAGGGAATCGATGAAAGTGCACTTCCACATTACAGTGGGATAAACTATTGAGTTTTTGAACACTAACGAATGTGATTTTCTGAAAAATAAAAAAACGTAAAGTTTGCTTGGTCCCGAAGCAATCCTACAAAACACTTCATTTTGGTATTTTCGAAGTCAAATGGCATTATAAACGTGTTATAGAAAACAATAACCCTAGAACGAATGTGAGTTGGTAATGGTTAATTCTTTTGCAACTCGTGAGACTTTTCAAAAAGAGAGAATGAGTGAATCGATGAAAGTGCACTTCCACATTACATTGGGATAAACTATAGAGTTTTTGAACACTAACGAATGTAATTTTCTGAAAAGAAAAAAAACGTAAAGTTTTCTTGGTCACGAAGCAAGCCTACAAAACACTTCATTTTGGTATTTTCGAAGTCAGATGGCACTATAAACGTGTTATAGAAAACAACAACCCTAGAACGAATGTGAGTTGGTAATGGTTAACTCTTTTGCAACTCGTGAGACTTTTCAAAAAGAGAGAATGAGTGAATCGATGAAAGTGCACTTCCACATTACAGTGGGAAAAACTATAGAGTTTTTGAACACTAACGAATGTGATTTTCTGAAAAAAAAAAAAAACGTAAAGTTTTCTTGGTCACGAAGCAATCCTACAAAAAACTTCATTTTGGTATTTTCGAAGTCAAATGGCACTATAAACGTGTTAAAGAAAACAACAACCCTAGAACGAATGTGAATTGGTAATGGTTAACACTTTTGAAACTATTGAGACTTTTCAAAAAGAGAGGATGAGTGAATCGATGAAAGTGCACTTCCACATTACAGTGGGATAAACTATAGAGTTTTTGAACACTAACGAATGTGATTTTTTGAAAAATAAAAAAAACGTAAAGTTTGCTTGGTCACGAAGCAATCCTACAAAACACTTCATTTTGGTATTTTCGAAGTCAAATGGCATTATAAACGTGTTATAGAAAACAACAACCCTAGAACGAATGTGAGTTGGTAATGGTTAACTCTTTTGAAACTATTGAGACTTTTCAAAAAGAGAGAATGAGTGAATCGATGAAAGTGCACTTCCACATTACAGTGGGAAAAACTATAGAGTTTTTGAACACTAACGAATGTGATTTTCTGAAAAAAAAAAAACGTAAAGTTTTCTTGGTCACGAAGAAATCCTACAAAACACTTCATTTTGGTATTTTCGAAGTCAAATGGCACTATAAACGTGTTATAGAAAACAACAACCATAGAACGAATGAGAGTTGATAATGGTTAATTCTTTTGCAACTCGTGAGACTTTTCAAAAAGAGAGAATGAGTGAATCGATGAAAGTGCACTTCCACATTACAGTGGGATAAACTATAGAGTTTTTGAACACTAACGAATGTGATTTTCTGAAAAAAAAAAAAAAGTAAAGTTTTCTTGGTCACGAAGCAATCCTACAAAACACTTCATTTTGGTATTTTCGAACTCAAATGGCACTATAAACGTGTTATAGAAAACAACAACCCTAGAACGAATGAGAGTTGGTAATGGTTAATTCTTTTGCAACTCGTGAGACTTTTCAAAAAGAGAGAATGAGGGAATCGATGAAAGTGCACTTCCACATTACAGTGGGATAAACTATTGAGTTTTTGAACACTAACGAATGTGATTTTCTGAAAAATAAAAAAACGTAAAGTTTGCTTGGTCCCGAAGCAATCCTACAAAACACTTCATTTTGGTATTTTCGAAGTAAAATGACACTATAAACGTGTTATATAAAACAACAACCCTAGAACGAATGAGAGTTGGTAATGGTTAATTCTTTTGCAACTCGTAAGACTTTTCAAAAAGAGAGAATGAGTGAATCGATGAAAGTGCACTTCCACATTACAGTGGGAAAAACTATAGAGTTTTTGAACACTAACGAATGTAATTTTCTGAAAAAAAAAAAAACGTAAAGTTTTCTTGGTCACGAAGCAAGCCTACAAAACACTTCATTTTGGTATTTTCGAAGTCAGATGGCACTATAAACGTGTTATAGAAAACAACAACCCTAGAACGAATGTGAGTTGGTAATGGTTAACTCTTTTGCAACTCGTGAGACTTTTCAAAAAGAGAGAATGAGTGAATTGATAAAAAGTGCACTTCCACATTACAGTGGGAAAAACTATAGAGTTTTTGAACACTAACGAATGTGATTTTCAGAAAAAAAAAAAAAAACGTAAAGTTTTCTTGGTCACGAAGCAATCCTACAAAACACTTCATTTTGGTATTTTCGAAGTCAAATGGCACTATAAACGTGTTAAAGAAAACAACAACCCTAGAACGAATGTGAATTGGTAATGGTAAACACTTTTGAAACTATTGAGACTTTTCAAAAAGAGAGGATGAGTGAATTGATGAAAGTGCACTTCCACATTACAGTGGGATAAACTATAGAGTTTTTGAACACTAACGAATGTGATTTTTTGAAAAATAAAAAAAAACGTAAAGTTTGCTTGGTCACGAAGCAATCCTACAAAACACTTCATTTTGGTATTTTCAAAGTCAAATGGCATTATAAACGTGTTATAGAAAACAACAACCCTAGAACGAATGTGAGTTGGTAATGGTTAACTCTTTTGAAACTATTGAGACTTTTCAAAAAGAGAGAATGAGTGAATCGATGAAAGTGCACTTCCACATTACAGTGGGAAAAACTATAGAGTTTTTGAACACTAACGAATGTGATTTTCTGAAAAAAAAAAAAACGTAAAGTTTTCTTGGTCACGAAGAAATCCTACAAAACACTTCATTTTGGTATTTTCGAAGTCAAATGACACTATAAACGTGTTATAGAAAACAACAACCATAGAACGAATGAGAGTTGATAATCGTTAATTCTTTTGCAACTCGTGAGACTTTTCAAAAAGAGAGAATGAGTGAATCGATGAAAGTGCACTTCCACATTACAGTGGGATAAACTATAGAGTTTTTGAACACTAACGAATGTGATTTTCTGAAAAAAAAAAAAAAGTAAAGTTTTCTTGGTCACGAAGCAATCCTACAAAACACTTCATTTTGGTATTTTCGAAGTCAAATGGCACTATAAACGTGTTATAGAAAACAACAACCCTAGAACGAATGAGAGTTGGTAATGGTTAATTCTTTTGCAACTCGTGAGACTTTTCAAAAAGAGCGAATGAGGGAATCGATGAAAGTGCACTTCCACATTACAGTGGGATAAACTATTGAGTTTTTGAACACTAACGAATGTGATTTTCTGAAAAATAAAAAAACGTAAAGTTTGCTTGGTCCCGAAGCAATCCTACAAAACACTTCATTTTGGTATTTTCGAAGTCAAATGGCATTATAAACGTGTTATAGAAAACAATAACCCTAGAACGAATGTGAGTTGGTAATGGTTAATTCTTTTGCAACTCGTGAGACTTTTCAAAAAGAGAGAATGAGTGAATCGATGAAAGTGCACTTCCACATTACATTGGGATAAACTATAGAGTTTTTGAACACTAACGAATGTAATTTTCTGAAAAAAAAAAAACGTAAAGTTTTCTTGGTCACGAAGCAAGCCTACAAAATACTTCATTTTGGTATTTTCGAAGTCAGATGGCACTATAAACGTGTTATAGAAAACAACAACCCTAGAACGAATGTGAGTTGGTAATGGTTAACTCTTTTGCAACTCGTGAGACTTTTCAAAAAGAGAGAATGAGTGAATCGATGAAAGTGCACTTCCACATTACAGTGGGAAAAACTATAGAGTTTTTGAACACTAACGAATGTGATTTTCTGAAAAAAAAAAAAACGTAAAGTTTTCTTGGTCACGAAGCAATCCTACAAAAAACTTCATTTTGGTATTTTCGAAGTCAAATGGCACTATAAACGTGTTAAAGAAAACAACAACCCTAGAACGAATGTGAATTGGTAATGGTTAACACTTTTGAAACTATTGAGACTTTTCAAAAAGAGAGGATGAGTGAATCGATGAAAGTGCACTTCCACATTACAGTGGGATAAACTATAGAGTTTTTGAACACTAACGAATGTGATTTTTTGAAAAATAAAAAAAACGTAAAGTTTGCTTGGTCACGAAGCAATCCTACAAAACACTTCATTTTGGTATTTTCGAAGTCAAATGGCATTATAAACGTGTTATAGAAAACAACAACCCTAGAACGAATGTGAGTTGGTAATGGTTAACTCTTTTGAAACTATTGAGACTTTTCAAAAAGAGAGAATGAGTGAATCGATGAAAGTGCACTTCCACATTACAGTGGGAAAAACTATAGAGTTTTTGAACACTAACGAATGTGATTTTCTGAAAAAAAAAAAACGTAAAGTTTTCTTGGTCACGAAGAAATCCTACAAAACACTTCATTTTGGTATTTTCGAAGTCAAATGGCACTATAAACGTGTTATAGAAAACAACAACCATAGAACGAATGAGAGTTGATAATGGTTAATTCTTTTGCAACTCGTGAGACTTTTCAAAAAGAGAGAATGAGTGAATCGATGAAAGTGCACTTCCACATTACAGTGGGATAAACTATAGAGTTTTTGAACACTAACGAATGTGATTTTCTGAAAAAAAAAAAAAAGTAAAGTTTTCTTGGTCACGAAGCAATCCTACAAAACACTTCATTTTGGTATTTTCGAACTCAAATGGCACTATAAACGTGTTATAGAAAACAACAACCCTAGAACGAATGAGAGTTGGTAATGGTTAATTCTTTTGCAACTCGTGAGACTTTTCAAAAAGAGAGAATGAGGGAATCGATGAAAGTGCACTTCCACATTACAGTGGGATAAACTATTGAGTTTTTGAACACTAACGAATGTGATTTTCTGAAAAATAAAAAAACGTAAAGTTTGCTTGGTCCCGAAGCAATCCTACAAAACACTTCATTTTGGTATTTTCGAAGTCAAATGGCATTATAAACGTGTTATAGAAAACAATAACCCTAGAACGAATGTGAGTTGGTAATGGTTAATTCTTTTGCAACTCGTGAGACTTTTCAAAAAGAGAGAATGAGTGAATCGATGAAAGTGCACTTCCACATTACATTGGGATAAACTATAGAGTTTTTGAACACTAACGAATGTAATTTTCTGAAAAGAAAAAAAACGTAAAGTTTTCTTGGTCACGAAGCAAGCCTACAAAACACTTCATTTTGGTATTTTCGAAGTCAGATGGCACTATAAACGTGTTATAGAAAACAACAACCCTAGAACGAATGTGAGTTGGTAATGGTTAACTCTTTTGCAACTCGTGAGACTTTTCAAAAAGAGAGAATGAGTGAATCGATGAAAGTGCACTTCCACATTACAGTGGGAAAAACTATAGAGTTTTTGAACACTAACGAATGTGATTTTCTGAAAAAAAAAAAAAACGTAAAGTTTTCTTGGTCACGAAGCAATCCTACAAAAAACTTCATTTTGGTATTTTCGAAGTCAAATGGCACTATAAACGTGTTAAAGAAAACAACAACCCTAGAACGAATGTGAATTGGTAATGGTTAACACTTTTGAAACTATTGAGACTTTTCAAAAAGAGAGGATGAGTGAATCGATGAAAGTGCACTTCCACATTACAGTGGGATAAACTATAGAGTTTTTGAACACTAACGAATGTGATTTTTTGAAAAATAAAAAAAACGTAAAGTTTGCTTGGTCACGAAGCAATCCTACAAAACACTTCATTTTGGTATTTTCGAAGTCAAATGGCATTATAAACGTGTTATAGAAAACAACAACCCTAGAACGAATGTGAGTTGGTAATGGTTAACTCTTTTGAAACTATTGAGACTTTTCAAAAAGAGAGAATGAGTGAATCGATGAAAGTGCACTTCCACATTACAGTGGGAAAAACTATAGAGTTTTTGAACACTAACGAATGTGATTTTCTGAAAAAAAAAAAACGTAAAGTTTTCTTGGTCACGAAGAAATCCTACAAAACACTTCATTTTGGTATTTTCGAAGTCAAATGGCACTATAAACGTGTTATAGAAAACAACAACCATAGAACGAATGAGAGTTGATAATGGTTAATTCTTTTGCAACTCGTGAGACTTTTCAAAAAGAGAGAATGAGTGAATCGATGAAAGTGCACTTCCACATTACAGTGGGATAAACTATAGAGTTTTTGAACACTAACGAATGTGATTTTCTGAAAAAAAAAAAAAAGTAAAGTTTTCTTGGTCACGAAGCAATCCTACAAAACACTTCATTTTGGTATTTTCGAACTCAAATGGCACTATAAACGTGTTATAGAAAACAACAACCCTAGAACGAATGAGAGTTGGTAATGGTTAATTCTTTTGCAACTCGTGAGACTTTTCAAAAAGAGAGAATGAGGGAATCGATGAAAGTGCACTTCCACATTACAGTGGGATAAACTATTGAGTTTTTGAACACTAACGAATGTGATTTTCTGAAAAATAAAAAAACGTAAAGTTTGCTTGGTCCCGAAGCAATCCTACAAAACACTTCATTTTGGTATTTTCGAAGTAAAATGACACTATAAACGTGTTATATAAAACAACAACCCTAGAACGAATGAGAGTTGGTAATGGTTAATTCTTTTGCAACTCGTAAGACTTTTCAAAAAGAGAGAATGAGTGAATCGATGAAAGTGCACTTCCACATTACAGTGGGAAAAACTATAGAGTTTTTGAACACTAACGAATGTAATTTTCTGAAAAAAAAAAAAACGTAAAGTTTTCTTGGTCACGAAGCAAGCCTACAAAACACTTCATTTTGGTATTTTCGAAGTCAGATGGCACTATAAACGTGTTATAGAAAACAACAACCCTAGAACGAATGTGAGTTGGTAATGGTTAACTCTTTTGCAACTCGTGAGACTTTTCAAAAAGAGAGAATGAGTGAATTGATAAAAAGTGCACTTCCACATTACAGTGGGAAAAACTATAGAGTTTTTGAACACTAACGAATGTGATTTTCAGAAAAAAAAAAAAAAACGTAAAGTTTTCTTGGTCACGAAGCAATCCTACAAAACACTTCATTTTGGTATTTTCGAAGTCAAATGGCACTATAAACGTGTTAAAGAAAACAACAACCCTAGAACGAATGTGAATTGGTAATGGTAAACACTTTTGAAACTATTGAGACTTTTCAAAAAGAGAGGATGAGTGAATTGATGAAAGTGCACTTCCACATTACAGTGGGATAAACTATAGAGTTTTTGAACACTAACGAATGTGATTTTTTGAAAAATAAAAAAAAACGTAAAGTTTGCTTGGTCACGAAGCAATCCTACAAAACACTTCATTTTGGTATTTTCGAAGTCAAATGGCATTATAAACGTGTTATAGAAAACAACAACCCTAGAACGAATGTGAGTTGGTAATGGTTAACTCTTTTGAAACTATTGAGACTTTTCAAAAAGAGAGAATGAGTGAATCGATGAAAGTGCACTTCCACATTACAGTGGGAAAAACTATAGAGTTTTTGAACACTAACGAATGTGATTTTCTGAAAAAAAAAAAACGTAAAGTTTTCTTGGTCACGAAGAAATCCTACAAAACACTTCATTTTGGTATTTTCGAAGTCAAATGACACTATAAACGTGTTAAAGAAAACAACAACCCTAGAACGAATGTGAATTGGTAATGGTTAACACTTTTGAAACTATTGAGACTTTTCTAAAAGAGAGAATGAGTGAATCGATGAAAGTGCACTTCCACATTACAGTGGGATAAACTATAGAGTTTTTTAACACTAACGAATGTGATTTTCTGAAAAATAAAAAAAACGTAAAGGTTGCTTGGTCACGAAGCAATCCTACAAAACACTTCATTTTGGTATTTTCGAAATCAAATGGCATTATAAACGTGTTATAGAAAACAACAACCCTAGAACGAATGTGAGTTGGTAATGGTTAACTATTTTGCAACTCGTGAGACTTTTCAAAAAGAGAGAATGAGTGAATCGATGAAAGTGCACTTCCACATTACAGTGGGATAAACTATTGAGTTTTTGAACACTAACGAATGTGATTTTCTGAAAAATAAAAAAACGTAAAGTTTGCTTGGTCCCGAAGCAATCCTACAAAACACTTCATTTTGGTATTTTCGAAGTCAAATGGCACTATAAACGTGTTATGGAAAACAACAACCCTAAAAAGAATGTGAGTTGGTAATGGTTAATTCTTTTGCAACTCGTGAGACTTTTCAAAAAGAGAGAATGAGTGAATCGATGAAAGTGCACTTCCACATTACAGTGGGATAAACTATAGAGTTTTTGAACACTAACGAATGTGTTTTTCTGAAAAAAAAAAAAAAAAAGTAAAGTTTTTTTGGTCACGAAGCAATCCTACAAAACACTTCATTTTGGTATTTTCGAAGTCAAATGGCATTATAAACGTGTTATAGAAAACAACAACCCTAGAACGAATGTGAGTTGGTAATGGTTAACTCTTTTGCAACTCGTGAGAGTTTTCAAAAAGAGAGAATGAGTGAATCGATGAAAGTGCACTTCCACATTACAGTGGGATAAACTATTGAGTTTTTGAACACTAACGAATGTGATTTTCTGAAAAATAAAAAAACGTAAAGTTTGCTTGGTCCCGAAGCAATCCTACAAAACACTTCATTTTGGTATTTTCGAAGTCAAATGGCACTATAAACGTGTTATAGAAAACAACAACCCTAGAACGAATGTGAGTTGGTAATGGTTAATTCTTTTGCAACTCGTGAGACTTTTCAAAAAGAGAGAATGAGTGAATCGATGAAAGTGCACTTCCACATTACAGTGGGATAAACTATAGAGTTTTTGAACACTAACGAATGTGTTTTTCTGAAAAAAAAAAAAAAGTAAAGTTTTTTTGGTCACGAAGCAATCCTACAAAACACTTCATTTTGGTATTTTCGAAGTCAAATGGCATTATAAACGTGTTATAGAAAACAACAACCCTAGAACGAATGTGAGTTGGTAATGGTTAACTCTTTTGCAACTCGTGAGACTTTTCAAAAAGAGAGAATGAGTGAATCGATGAAAGTGCACTTCCACATTACAGTGCGATAAACTATTGAGTTTTTGAACACTAACGAATGTGATTTTCTGAAAAATAAAAAAAACGTATAGTTTGCTTGGACACGAAGCAATCCTACAAAACACTTCATTTTGGTATTTTCGAAGTCAAATGGCACTATAAACGTGTTATAGAAAACAACAACCCTAGAACGAATGTGAGTTGGTAATGGTTAATTCTTTTGCAACTCGTGAGACTTTTCAAAAAGAGATAATGAGTGAATCGATGAAAGTGCACTTCCACATTACAGTGGGATAAACTATAGAGTTTTTGAACACTAACGAATGTGATTTTCTGAAAAATAAAAAAAACGTAAAGTTTGCTTGGTCACGAAGCAATCCTACAAAACACTTCATTTTGGTATTTTCGAAGTCAAATGGCATTATAAACGTGTTATAGAAAACAACAACCCTAGAACGAATGTGAGTTGGTAATGGTTAACTCTTTTGCAACTCGTGAGACTTTTCAAAAAGAGAGAATGAGTGAATCGATGAAAGTGCACTTCCACATTACAGTGGGATAAACTATAGAGTTTTTGAACACTAACGAATGTGATTTTCTGAAAAAAAAAAAAAAGTAAAGTTTTCTTGGTCACGAAGCAATCCTACAAAACACTTCATTTTGGTATTTTCGAAGTAAAATGACACTATAAACGTGTTATATAAAACAACAACCCTAGAACGAATGAGAGTTGGTAATGGTTAATTCTTTTGCAACTCGTAAGACTTTTCAAAAAGAGAGAATGAGTGAATCGATGAAAGTGCACTTCCACATTACAGAGGGATAAACTATAGAATTTTTGAACACTAACGAATGTGATTTTCTGAAAAATAAAAAAAACGTAAAGTTTGCTTGGTCACGAAGCAATCCTACAAAACACTTCATTTTGGTATTTTCGAAGTCAAATGGCATTATAAACGTGTTATAGAAAACAACAACCCTAGAACGAATGTGAGTTGGTAATGGTTAACTCTTTTGCAACTCGTGAGACTTTTCAAAAAGAGAGAATGAGTGAATCGATGAAAGTGCACTTCCACATTACAGTGGGATAAGCTATAGAGTTTTTGAACACTAACGAATGTGATTTTCTGAAAAAAAAAAAAAAGTAAAGTTTTCTTGGTCACGAAGCAATCCTACAAAACACTTCATTTTGGTATTATCGAAGTCAAATGGCATTATAAACGTGTTATAGAAAACAACAACCCTAGAACGAATGTGAGTTGGTAATGGTTAACTCTTTTGCAACTCGTGAGACTTTTCAAAAAGAGAGAATGAGTGAATCGATGAAAGTGCACTTCCACATTACAGTGTGATAAACTATAGAGTTTTTGAACACTAACGAATGTGATTTTCTGAAAAAAAAAAAAAAGTAAAGTTTTCTTGGTCACGAAGCAATCCTACAAAACACTTCATTTTGGTATTTTCGAAGTCAAATGGCATTATAAACGTGTTATAGAAAACAACAACCCTAGAACGAATGTGAGTTGGTAATGGTTAACTCTTTTGCAACTCGTGACACTTTTCAAAAAGAGAGAATGAGTGAATCGATGAAAGTGCACTTCCACATTACAGTGGGATAAACTATTGAGTTTTTGAACACTAACGAATGTGATTTTCTGAAAAATAAAAAAACGTAAAGTTTGCTTGGTCCCGAAGCAATCCTACAAAACACTTCATTTTGGTATTTTCGAAGTCAAATGGCATTATAAACGTGTTATAGAAAACAACAACCCTAGAACGAATGTGAGTTGGTAATGGTTAACTCTTTTGCAACTCGTGAGACTTTTCAAAAAGAGAGAATGAGTGAATCGATGAAAGTGCACTTCCACATTACAGTGGGATAAACTATAGAGTTTTTGAACACTAACGAATGTGATTTTCTGAAAAATAAAAAAAACGTAAAGTTTGCTTGGTCAAGAAGCAATCCTACAAAACACTTCATTTTGGTATTTTCGAAGTCAAATGGCATTATAAACGTGTTATAGAAAACAACAACCCTAGAACGAATGTGAGTTGGTAATGGTTAACTCTTTTGCAACTCGTGAGACTTTTCAAAAAGAGAGAATGAGTGAATCGATGAAAGTGCACTTCCACATTACAGTGGGATAAACTATTGAGTTTTTGAACACTAACGAATGTGATTTTCTGAAAAATAAAAAAAACGTAAAGTTTGCTTGGTCAAGAAGCAATCCTACAAAACACTTCATTTTGGTATTTTCGAAGTCAAATGGCATTATAAACGTGTTATAGAAAACAACAACCCTAGAACGAATGTGAGTTGGTAATGGTTAACTCTTTTGCAACTCGTGAGACTTTTCAAAAAGAGAGAATGAGTGAATCGATGAAAGTGCACTTCCACATTACAGTAGGATAAACTATTGAGTTTTTGAACACTAACGAATGTGATTTTCTGAAAAATAAAAAAACGTAAAGTTTGCTTGGTCCCGAAGCAATCCTACAAAACACTTCATTTTGGTATTTTCGAAGTCAAATGGCATTATAAACGTGTTATAGAAAACAATAACCCTAGAACGAATGTGAGTTGGTAATGGTTAACTCTTTTGCAACTCGTGAGACTTTTCAAAAAGAGAGAATGAGTGAATCGATGAAAGTGCACTTCCACATTACAGTGGGATAAACTATTGAGTTTTTGAACACTAACGAATGTGATTTTCTGAAAAATAAAAAAACGTAAAGTTTGCTTGGTCCCGAAGCAATCCTACAAAACACTTCATTTTGGTATTTTCGAAGTCAAATGGCACTATAAATGTGTTATAGAAAACAACAACCATAGAACGAATGAGAGTTGATAATGGTTAATTCTTTTGCAACTCGTGAGACTTTTCAAAAAGAGATAATGAGTGAATCGATGAAAGTGCACTTCCACATTAAAGTGGGATAAACTATAGAGTTTTTGAACACTAACGAATGTGATTTTCTGGAAAAAACAAAACGTAAAGTTTTCTTGGTCACGAAGCAATCCTACAAAACACTTCATTTTGGTATTTTCGAAGTCAAATGGCATTATAAACGTGTTATAGATAACAACAACCCTAGAAAGAATGTGCGTTGGTAATGGTTAACTCTTTTGCAACTCGTGAGACTTTTCAAAAAGAGAGAATGAGTGAATCGATGAAAGTGCACTTCCACATTACAGTGGGATAAACTATTGAGTTTTTGAACACTAACGAATGTGATTTTCTGAAAAATAAAAAAACGTAAAGTTTGCTTGGTCCCGAAGCAATCCTACAAAATACTTCATTTTGGTATTTTCGAAGTCAAATGGCACTATAAACGAGTTATAGAAAACAACAACCATAGAACAAATGAGAGTTGATAATGGTTAATTCTTTTGCAACTCGTGAGACTTTTCAAAAAGAGATACTGAGTGAATCGATGAAAGTGCACTTCCACATTAAAGTGGGATAAACTATAGAGTTTTTGAACACTAACGAATGTGATTTTCTGGAAAAAAAAAACGTAAAGTTTTCTTGGTCACGAAGCAATCCTACAAAACACTTCATTTTGGTATTTTCGAAGTCAAATGGCATTATAAACGTGTTATAGAAAACAACAACCCTAGAACGAATGTGAGTTGGTAATGGTGAACTCTTTTGCAACTCGTGAGACTTTTCAAAAAGAGAGAATGAGTGAATCGATGAAAGTGCCCTTCCACATTACAGTGGGATAAACTATAGAGTTTTTGAACACTAACGAATGTGATTTTCTGAAAAAAAAAAAAAAAGTAAAGTTTTCTTGGTCTCGAAGCAATCCTACAAAATACTTCATTTTGGTATTTTCGAAGTCAAATGGCACTATAAACGTGTTATAGAAAACAACAACCCTAGAACGAATGAGAGTTGGTAATGGTTAATTCTTTTGCAACTCGTCAGACTTTTCAAAAAGAGAGAATGAGTGAATCGATGAAAGTGCACTTCCACATTACAGTGGGATAAACTATAGAGTTTTTGAACACTAACGAATGTGATTTTCTGAAAAATAAAAAAAACGTAAAGTTTGCTTGGTCAAGAAGCAATCCTACAAAACACTTCATTTTGGTATTTTCGAAGTCAAATGGCATTATAAACGTGTTATACAAAACAACAACCCTAGAACGAATGTGAGTTGGTAATGGTTAACTCTTTTGCAACTCGTGAGACTTTTCAAAAAGAGAGAATGAGTGAATCGATGAAAGTGCATTTCCACATTACAGTGGGATAAACTATTGAGTTTTTGAACACTAACGAATGTGATTTTCTGAAAAATAAAAAAACGTAAAGTTTGCTTGGTCCCGAAGCAATCCTACAAAACACTTCATTTTGGTATTTTCGAAGTCAAATGGCACTATAAACGTGTTATAGAAAACAACAACCATAGAACGAATGTGAGTTGGTAATGGTTAATTCTTTTGCAACTCGTGAGACTTTTCAAAAAGAGAGAATGAGTGAATCGATGAAAGTGCACTTCCACATTACAGTGGGATAAACTATAGAGTTTTTGAACACTAACGAATGTGATTTTCTGAAAAAAAAAAAAAAGTAAAGTTTTCTTGGTCACGAAGCAATCCTACAAAACACTTCATTTTGGTATTTTCGAAGTCAAATGGCATTATAAACGTGTTATAGAAAACAACAACCCTAGAACGAATGTGAGTTGGTAATGGTTAACTCTTTTGCAACTCGTGAGACTTTTCAAAAAGAGAGAATGAGTGAATCGATGAAAGTGCACTTCCACATTACAGTGGGATAAACTATAGAGTTTTTGAACACTAACGAATGTGATTTTCTGAAAAATAAAAAAAACGTAAAGTTTGCTTGGTCAAGAAGCAATCCTACAAAACACTTCATTTTGGTATTTTCGAAGTCAAATGGCATTATAAACGTGTTATAGAAAACAACAACCCTAGAGCGAATGTGAGTTGGTAATGGTTAACTCTTTTGCAACTCGTGAGACTTTTCAAAAAGAGAGAATGAGTGAATCGATGAAAGTGCACTTCCACATTACAGTGGGATAAACTATTGAGTTTTTGAACACTAACGAATGTGATTTTCTGAAAAATAAAAAAACGTAAAGTTTGCTTGGTCCCGAAGCAATCCTACAAAACACTTCATTTTGGTATTTTCGAAGTCAAATGGCATTATAAACGTGTTATAGAAAACAATAACCCTAGAACGAATGTGAGTTGGTAATGGTTAATTCTTTTGCAACTCGTGAGACTTTTCAAAAAGAGAGAATGAGTGAATCGATGAAAGTGCCCTTCCACATTACAGTGGGATAAACTATAGAGTTTTTGAACACTAACGAATGTGATTTTCTGAAAAAAAAAAAAAAAAGTAAAGTTTTCTTGGTCTCGAAGCAATCCTACAAAACACTTCATTTTGGTATTTTCGAAGTCAAATGGCACTATAAACGTGTTATAGAAAACAACAACCCTAGAACGAATGAGAGTTGGTAATGGTTAATTCTTTTGCAACTCGTAAGACTTTTCAAAAAGAGAGAATGAGTGAATCGATGAAAGTGCACTTCCACATTACAGTGGGATAAACTATAGAGTTTTTGAACACTAACGAATGTGATTTTCTGAAAAATAAAAAAAACGTAAAGTTTGCTTGGTCAAGAAGCAATCCTACAAAACACTTCATTTTGGTATTTTCGAAGTCAAATGGCATTATAAACGTGTTATAGAAAACAACAACCCTAGAACGAATGTGAGTTGGTAATGGTTAACTCTTTTGCAACTCGTGACACTTTTCAAAAAGAGAGAATGAGTGAATCGATGAAAGTGCACTTCCACATTA
Source organism: Galeopsis tetrahit (assembly GCA_963675135.1). Classification (NCBI taxonomy): domain Eukaryota; kingdom Viridiplantae; phylum Streptophyta; class Magnoliopsida; order Lamiales; family Lamiaceae; genus Galeopsis; species Galeopsis tetrahit. The sequence goes on from OY776122.1 coordinate 42,939,910, forward strand.
CAGTGGGATAAACTATTGAGTTTTTGAACACTAACGAATGTGATTTTCTGAAAAATAAAAAAACGTAAAGTTTGCTTGGTCCCGAAGCAATCCTACAAAACACTTCATTTTGGTATTTTCGAAGTCAAATGGCATTATAAACGTGTTATAGAAAACAACAACCCTAGAACGAATGTGAGTTGGTAATGGTTAACTCTTTTGCAACTCGTGAGACTTTTCAAAAAGAGAGAATGAGTGAATCGATGAAAGTGCACTTCCACATTACAGTGGGATAAACTATAGAGTTTTTGAACACTAACGAATGTGATTTTCTGAAAAATAAAAAAAACGTAAAGTTTGCTTGGTCAAGAAGCAATCCTACAAAACACTTCATTTTGGTATTTTCGAAGTCAAATGGCATTATAAACGTGTTATAGAAAACAACAACCCTAGAACGAATGTGAGTTGGTAATGGTTAACTCTTTTGCAACTCGTGAGACTTTTCAAAAAGAGAGAATGAGTGAATCGATGAAAGTGCACTTCCACATTACAGTGGGATAAACTATTGAGTTTTTGAACACTAACGAATGTGATTTTCTGAAAAATAAAAAAAACGTAAAGTTTGCTTGGTCAAGAAGCAATCCTACAAAACACTTCATTTTGGTATTTTCGAAGTCAAATGGCATTATAAACGTGTTATAGAAAACAACAACCCTAGAACGAATGTGAGTTGGTAATGGTTAACTCTTTTGCAACTCGTGAGACTTTTCAAAAAGAGAGAATGAGTGAATCGATGAAAGTGCACTTCCACATTACAGTAGGATAAACTATTGAGTTTTTGAACACTAACGAATGTGATTTTCTGAAAAATAAAAAAACGTAAAGTTTGCTTGGTCCCGAAGCAATCCTACAAAACACTTCATTTTGGTATTTTCGAAGTCAAATGGCATTATAAACGTGTTATAGAAAACAATAACCCTAGAACGAATGTGAGTTGGTAATGGTTAACTCTTTTGCAACTCGTGAGACTTTTCAAAAAGAGAGAATGAGTGAATCGATGAAAGTGCACTTCCACATTACAGTGGGATAAACTATTGAGTTTTTGAACACTAACGAATGTGATTTTCTGAAAAATAAAAAAACGTAAAGTTTGCTTGGTCCCGAAGCAATCCTACAAAACACTTCATTTTGGTATTTTCGAAGTCAAATGGCACTATAAATGTGTTATAGAAAACAACAACCATAGAACGAATGAGAGTTGATAATGGTTAATTCTTTTGCAACTCGTGAGACTTTTCAAAAAGAGATAATGAGTGAATCGATGAAAGTGCACTTCCACATTAAAGTGGGATAAACTATAGAGTTTTTGAACACTAACGAATGTGATTTTCTGGAAAAAACAAAACGTAAAGTTTTCTTGGTCACGAAGCAATCCTACAAAACACTTCATTTTGGTATTTTCGAAGTCAAATGGCATTATAAACGTGTTATAGATAACAACAACCCTAGAAAGAATGTGCGTTGGTAATGGTTAACTCTTTTGCAACTCGTGAGACTTTTCAAAAAGAGAGAATGAGTGAATCGATGAAAGTGCACTTCCACATTACAGTGGGATAAACTATTGAGTTTTTGAACACTAACGAATGTGATTTTCTGAAAAATAAAAAAACGTAAAGTTTGCTTGGTCCCGAAGCAATCCTACAAAATACTTCATTTTGGTATTTTCGAAGTCAAATGGCACTATAAACGAGTTATAGAAAACAACAACCATAGAACAAATGAGAGTTGATAATGGTTAATTCTTTTGCAACTCGTGAGACTTTTCAAAAAGAGATACTGAGTGAATCGATGAAAGTGCACTTCCACATTAAAGTGGGATAAACTATAGAGTTTTTGAACACTAACGAATGTGATTTTCTGGAAAAAAAAAAACGTAAAGTTTTCTTGGTCACGAAGCAATCCTACAAAACACTTCATTTTGGTATTTTCGAAGTCAAATGGCATTATAAACGTGTTATAGAAAACAACAACCCTAGAACGAATGTGAGTTGGTAATGGTGAACTCTTTTGCAACTCGTGAGACTTTTCAAAAAGAGAGAATGAGTGAATCGATGAAAGTGCACTTCCACATTACAGTGGGATAAACTATTGAGTTTTTGAACACTAACGAATGTGATTTTCTGAAAAATAAAAAAACGTAAAGTTTGCTTGGTCCCGAAGCAATCCTACAAAACACTTCATTTTGGTATTTTCGAAGTCAAATGGCATTATAAACATGTTATAGAAAACAATAACCCTAGAACGAATGTGAGTTGGTAATGGTTAATTCTTTTGCAACTCGTGAGACTTTTCAAAAAGAGAGAATGAGTGAATCGATGAAAGTGCCCTTCCACATTACAGTGGGATAAACTATAGAGTTTTTGAACACTAACGAATGTGATTTTCTGAAAAAAAAAAAAAAAAGTAAAGTTTTCTTGGTCTCGAAGCAATCCTACAAAACACTTCATTTTGGTATTTTCGAAGTCAAATGGCACTATAAACGTGTTATAGAAAACAACAACCCTAGAACGAATGAGAGTTGGTAATGGTTAATTCTTTTGCAACTCGTAAGACTTTTCAAAAAGAGAGAATGAGTGAATCGATGAAAGTGCACTTCCACATTAAAGTGGGATAAACTATAGAGTTTTTGAACACTAACGAATGTGATTTTCTGAAAAATAAAAAAAACGTAAAGTTTGCTTGGTCAAGAAGCAATCCTACAAAACACTTCATTTTGGTATTTTCGAAGTCAAATGGCATTATAAACGTGTTATACAAAACAACAACCCTAGAACGAATGTGAGTTGGTAATGGTTAACTCTTTTGCAACTCGTGAGACTTTTCAAAAAGAGAGAATGAGTGAATCGATGAAAGTGCATTTCCACATTACAGTGGGATAAACTATTGAGTTTTTGAACACTAACGAATGTGATTTTCTGAAAAATAAAAAAACGTAAAGTTTGCTTGGTCCCGAAGCAATCCTACAAAACACTTCATTTTGGTATTTTCGAAGTCAAATGGCACTATAAACGTGTTATAGAAAACAACAACCATAGAACGAATGTGAGTTGGTAATGGTTAATTCTTTTGCAACTCGTGAGACTTTTCAAAAAGAGAGAATGAGTGAATCGATGAAAGTGCACTTCCACATTACAGTGGGATAAACTATAGAGTTTTTGAACACTAACGAATGTGATTTTCTGAAAAAAAAAAAAAAGTAAAGTTTTCTTGGTCACGAAGCAATCCTACAAAACACTTCATTTTGGTATTTTCGAAGTCAAATGACATTATAAACGTGTTATAGAAAACAACAACCCTAGAACGAATGTGAGTTGGTAATGGTTAATTCTTTTGCAACTCGTGAGACTTTTCAAAAAGAGAGAATGAGTGAATCGATGAAAGTGCACTTCCACATTACAGTGGGATAAACTATTGAGTTTTTGAACACTAACGAATGTGATTTTCTGAAAAATAAAAAAACGTAAAGTTTGCTTGGTCCCGAAGCAATCCTACAAAACACTTCATTTTGGTATTTTCGAAGTCAAATGGCATTATAAACGTGTTATAGAAAACAATAACCCTAGAACGAATGTGAGTTGGTAATGGTTAATTCTTTTGCAACTCGTGAGACTTTTCAAAAAGAGAGAATGAGTGAATCGATGAAAGTGCCCTTCCACATTACAGTGGGATAAACTATAGAGTTTTTGAACACTAACGAATGTGATTTTCTGAAAAAAAAAAAAAAAGTAAAGTTTTCTTGGTCTCGAAGCAATCCTACAAAATACTTCATTTTGGTATTTTCGAAGTCAAATGGCACTATAAACGTGTTATAGAAAACAACAACCCTAGAACGAATGAGAGTTGGTAATGGTTAATTCTTTTGCAACTCGTCAGACTTTTCAAAAAGAGAGAATGAGTGAATCGATGAAAGTGCACTTCCACATTACAGTGGGATAAACTATAGAGTTTTTGAACACTAACGAATGTGATTTTCTGAAAAATAAAAAAAACGTAAAGTTTGCTTGGTCAAGAAGCAATCCTACAAAACACTTCATTTTGGTATTTTCGAAGTCAAATGGCATTATAAACGTGTTATACAAAACAACAACCCTAGAACGAATGTGAGTTGGTAATGGTTAACTCTTTTGCAACTCGTGAGACTTTTCAAAAAGAGAGAATGAGTGAATCGATGAAAGTGCATTTCCACATTACAGTGGGATAAACTATTGAGTTTTTGAACACTAACGAATGTGATTTTCTGAAAAATAAAAAAACGTAAAGTTTGCTTGGTCCTGAAGCAATCCTACAAAACACTTCATTTTGGTATTTTCGAAGTCAAATGGCACTATAAACGTGTTATAGAAAACAACAACCATAGAACGAATGTGAGTTGGTAATGGTTAATTCTTTTGCAACTCGTGAGACTTTTCAAAAAGAGAGAATGAGTGAATCGATGAAAGTGCACTTCCACATTACAGTGGGATAAACTATAGAGTTTTTGAACACTAACGAATGTGATTTTCTGAAAAAAAAAAAAAAGTAAAGTTTTCTTGGTCACGAAGCAATCCTACAAAACACTTCATTTTGGTATTTTCGAAGTCAAATGGCATTATAAACGTGTTATAGAAAACAACAACCCTAGAACGAATGTGAGTTGGTAATGGTTAACTCTTTTGCAACTCGTGAGACTTTTCAAAAAGAGAGAATGAGTGAATCGATGAAAGTGCACTTCCACATTACAGTGGGATAAACTATAGAGTTTTTGAACACTAACGAATGTGATTTTCTGAAAAATAAAAAAAACGTAAAGTTTGCTTGGTCAAGAAGCAATCCTACAAAACACTTCATTTTGGTATTTTCGAAGTCAAATGGCATTATAAACGTGTTATAGAAAACAACAACCCTAGAACGAATGTGAGTTGGTAATGGTTAACTCTTTTGCAACTCGTGAGACTTTTCAAAAAGAGAGAATGAGTGAATCGATGAAAGTGCACTTCCACATTACAGTGGGATAAACTATTGAGTTTTTGAACACTAACGAATGTGATTTTCTGAAAAATAAAAAAACGTAAAGTTTGCTTGGTCCCGAAGCAATCCTACAAAACACTTCATTTTGGTATTTTCGAAGTCAAATGGCATTATAAACGTGTTATAGAAAACAATAACCCTAGAACGAATGTGAGTTGGTAATGGTTAATTCTTTTGCAACTCGTGAGACTTTTCAAAAAGAGAGAATGAGTGAATCGATGAAAGTGCCCTTCCACATTACAGTGGGATAAACTATAGAGTTTTTGAACACTAACGAATGTGATTTTCTGAAAAAAAAAAAAAAAAGTAAAGTTTTCTTGGTCTCGAAGCAATCCTACAAAACACTTCATTTTGGTATTTTCGAAGTCAAATGGCACTATAAACGTGTTATAGAAAACAACAACCCTAGAACGAATGAGAGTTGGTAATGGTTAATTCTTTTGCAACTCGTAAGACTTTTCAAAAAGAGAGAATGAGTGAATCGATGAAAGTGCACTTCCACATTACAGTGGGATAAACTATAGAGTTTTTGAACACTAACGAATGTGATTTTCTGAAAAATAAAAAAAACGTAAAGTTTGCTTGGTCAAGAAGCAATCCTACAAAACACTTCATTTTGGTATTTTCGAAGTCAAATGGCATTATAAACGTGTTATACAAAACAACAACCCTAGAACGAATGTGAGTTGGTAATGGTTAACTCTTTTGCAACTCGTGAGACTTTTCAAAAAGAGAGAATGAGTGAATCGATGAAAGTGCATTTCCACATTACAGTGGGATAAACTATTGAGTTTTTGAACACTAACGAATGTGATTTTCTGAAAAATAAAAAAACGTAAAGTTTGCTTGGTCCCGAAGCAATCCTACAAAACACTTCATTTTGGTATTTTCGAAGTCAAATGGCACTATAAACGTGTTATAGAAAACAACAACCATAGAACGAATGTGAGTTGGTAATGGTTAATTCTTTTGCAACTCGTGAGACTTTTCAAAAAGAGAGAATGAGTGAATCGATGAAAGTGCACTTCCACATTACAGTGGGATAAACTATAGAGTTTTTGAACACTAACGAATGTGATTTTCTGAAAAAAAAAAAAAGTAAAGTTTTCTTGGTCACGAAGCAATCCTACAAAACACTTCATTTTGGTATTTTCGAAGTCAAATGGCATTATAAACGTGTTATAGAAAACAACAACCCTAGAACGAATGTGAGTTGGTAATGGTTAACTCTTTTGCAACTCGTGAGACTTTTCAAAAAGAGAGAATGAGTGAATCGATGAAAGTGCACTTCCACATTACAGTGGGATAAACTATAGAGTTTTTGAACACTAACGAATGTGATTTTCTGAAAAATAAAAAAAACGTAAAGTTTGCTTGGTCAAGAAGCAATCCTACAAAACACTTCATTTTGGTATTTTCGAAGTCAAATGGCATTATAAACGTGTTATAGAAAACAACAACCCTAGAACGAATGTGAGTTGGTAATGGTTAACTCTTTTGCAACTCGTGAGACTTTTCAAAAAGAGAGAATGAGTGAATCGATGAAAGTGCACTTCCACATTACAGTGGGATAAACTATTGAGTTTTTGAACACTAACGAATGTGATTTTCTAAAAAATAAAAAAACGTAAAGTTTGCTTGGTCCCGAAGCAATCCTACAAAACACTTCATTTTGGTATTTTCGAAGTCAAATGGCACTATAAACGTGTTATAGAAAACAACAACCATAGAACGAATGTGAGTTGGTAATGGTTAATTCTTTTGCAACTCGTGAGACTTTTCAAAAAGAGAGAATGAGTGAATCGATGAAAGTGCACTTCCACATTACAGTGGGATAAACTATAGAGTTTTTGAACACTAACGAATGTGATTTTCTGAAAAAAAAAAAAAGTAAAGTTTTCTTGGTCACGAAGCAATCCTACAAAACACTTCATTTTGGTATTTTCGAAGTCAAATGGCATTATAAACGTGTTATAGAAAACAACAACCCTAGAACGAATGTGAGTTGGTAATGGTTAACTCTTTTGCAACTCGTGAGACTTTTCAAAAAGAGAGAATGAGTGAATCGATGAAAGTGCACTTCCACATTACAGTAGGATAAACTATTGAGTTTTTGAACACTAACGAATGTGATTTTCTGAAAAATAAAAAAACGTAAAGTTTGCTTGGTCCCGAAGCAATCCTACAAAACACTTCATTTTGGTATTTTCGAAGTCAAATGGCATTATAAACGTATTATAGAAAACAATAACCCTAGAACGAATGTGAGTTGGTAATGGTTAACTCTTTTGCAACTCGTGAGACTTTTCAAAAAGAGAGAATGAGTGAATCGATGAAAGTGCACTTCCACGTTACAGTGGGATAAACTATTGAGTTTTTGAACACTAACGAATGTGATTTTCTGAAAAATAAAAAAACGTAAAGTTTGCTTGGTCCCGAAGCAATCCTACAAAACACTTCATTTTGGTATTTTCGAAGTCAAATGGCACTATAAATGTGTTATAGAAAACAACAACCATAGAACGAATGAGAGTTGATAATGGTTAATTCTTTTGCAACTCGTGAGACTTTTCAAAAAGAGATAATGAGTGAATCGATGAAAGTGCACTTCCACATTAAAGTGGGATAAACTATAGAGTTTTTGAACACTAACGAATGTGATTTTCTGGAAAAAACAAAACGTAAAGTTTTCTTGGTCACGAAGCAATCCTACAAAACACTTCATTTTGGTATTTTCGAAGTCAAATGGCATTATAAACGTGTTATAGAAAACAACAACCCTAGAAAGAATGTGGGTTGGTAATGGTTAACTCTTTTGCAACTCGTGAGACTTTTCAAAAAGAGAGAATGAGTGAATCGATGAAAGTGCACTTCCACATTACAGTGGGATAAACTATTGAGTTTTTGAACACTAACGAATGTGATTTTCTGAAAAATAAAAAAACGTAAAGTTTGCTTGGTCCCGAAGCAATCCTACAAAATACTTCATTTTGGTATTTTCGAAGTCAAATGGCACTATAAACGAGTTATAGAAAACAACAACCATAGAACAAATGAGAGTTGATAATGGTTAATTCTTTTGCAACTCGTGAGACTTTTCAAAAAGAGATACTGAGTGAATCGATGAAAGTGCACTTCCACATTAAAGTGGGATAAACTATAGAGTTTTTGAACACTAACGAATGTGATTTTCTGGAAAAAAAAAACGTAAAGTTTTCTTGGTCACGAAGCAATCCTACAAAACACTTCATTTTGGTATTTTCGAAGTCAAATGGCATTATAAACGTGTTATAGAAAACAACAACCCTAGAACGAATGTGAGTTGGTAATGGTGAACTCTTTTGCAACTCGTGAGACTTTTCAAAAAGAGAGAATGAGTGAATCGATGAAAGTGCACTTCCACATTACAGTGGGATAAACTATTGAGTTTTTGAACACTAACGAATGTGATTTTCTGAAAAATAAAAAAACGTAAAGTTTGCTTGGTCCCGAAGCAATCCTACAAAACACTTCATTTTGGTATTTTCGAAGTCAAATGGCATTATAAACGTGTTATAGAAAACAATAACCCTAGAACGAATGTGAGTTGGTAATGGTTAATTCTTTTGCAACTCGTGAGACTTTTCAAAAAGAGAGAATGAGTGAATCGATGAAAGTGCACTTCCACATTAGATTGGGATAAACTATAGAGTTTTTGAACACTAACGAATGTAATTTTCTGAAAAAAAAAAACGTAAAGTTTTCTTGGTCACGAAGCAATCCTACAAAACACTTCATTTTGGTATTTTCGAAGTCAAATGGCACTATAAACGTGTTATAGAAAACAACAACTCTAGAACGAATGAGAGTTGGTAATGGTTAATTCTTTTGCAACTCGTGAGACTTTTCAAAAAGAGAGAATGAGTGAATCGATGAAAGCGCATTTCCACATTACAGTGGGCTAAACTATAGAGTTTTTGAACACTAACGAATGTGATTTTCTGGAAAAAAAAAACGTAAAGTTTTCTTGGTCACGAAGCAATCCTACAAAACACTTCATTTTGGTATTTTCGAAGTCAAATGGCACTATAAACGTGTTATAGAAAACAACAAGCCTAGAACGAAAGTGAATTGGTAATGGTTAACACTTTTGAAACTATTGAGACTTTTAAAAAAGAGAGAATGAGTGAATCGATGAAAGTGCACTTCCACATTACAGTGGGATAAACTATTGAATTTTTGAACACTAACGAATGTGATTTTCTGAAAAATAAAAAAAACGTTAAGTTTGCTTGGTCCCGAAGCAATCCTACAAAACACTTCATTTTGGTATTTTCGAAGTCAAATGGTACTATAAACGTGTTATAGAAAACAACAACCCTAGAACGAGTGTGAGTTGGTAATGGTTAATTCTTTTGCAACTCGTGAGACTTTTTAAAAAGAGAGAATGAGTGAATCGATGAAAGTGCACTTCCACATTACAGTGGGATAAACTATAGAGTTTTTGAACACTAACGAATGTGATTTTCTAAAGAAAAAAAAAACGTAAAGTTTTCTTGGTCACGAAGCAATCCTACAAAACACTTCATTTTTGTATTTTCGAAGTCAAATGGCATTATAAACGTGTTATAGAAAACAACAACCCTAGAACGAATGTGAGTTGGTAATGGTTAACTCTTTTGCAACTCGTGAGACTTTTCAAAAAGAGAGAATGAGTGAATCGATGAAAGTGCACTTCCACATTACAGTGGGATAAACTATAGAGTTTTTGAACACTAACGAATGTGAATTTCTGAAAAATAAAAAAAACGTAAAGTTTGCTTGGTCACGAAGCAATCCTACAAAACACTTCATTTTGGTATTTTCGAAGTCAAATGGCATTATAAACGTGTTATAGAAAACAACAACCCTAGAACGAATGTGAGTTGGTAATGGTGAACTCTTTTGCAACTCGTGAGACTTTTCAAAAAGAGAGAATGAGTGAATCGATGAAAGTGCACTTCCACATTACAGTGGGATAAACTATTGAGTTTTTGAACACTAACGAATGTGATTTTCTGAAAAATAAAAAAACGTAAAGTTTGCTTGGTCCCGAAGCAATCCTACAAAACACTTCATTTTGGTATTTTCGAAGTCAAATGGCATTATAAACGTGTTATAGAAAACAATAACCCTAGAACGAATGTGAGTTGGTAATGGTTAATTCTTTTGCAACTCGTGAGACTTTTCAAAAAGAGAGAATGAGTGAATCGATGAAAGTGCACTTCCACATTAGATTGGGATAAACTATAGAGTTTTTGAACACTAACGAATGTAATTTTCTGAAAAAAAAAAACGTAAAGTTTTCTTGGTCACGAAGCAATCCTACAAAACACTTCATTTTGGTATTTTCGAAGTCAAATGGCACTATAAACGTGTTATAGAAAACAACAACTCTAGAACGAATGAGAGTTGGTAATGGTTAATTCTTTTGCAACTCGTGAGACTTTTCAAAAAGAGAGAATGAGTGAATCGATGAAAGCGCATTTCCACATTACAGTGGGCTAAACTATAGAGTTTTTGAACACTAACGAATGTGATTTTCTGGAAAAAAAAAACGTAAAGTTTTCTTGGTCACGAAGCAATCCTACAAAACACTTCATTTTGGTATTTTCGAAGTCAAATGGCACTATAAACGTGTTATAGAAAACAACAAGCCTAGAACGAAAGTGAATTGGTAATGGTTAACACTTTTGAAACTATTGAGACTTTTAAAAAAGAGAGAATGAGTGAATCGATGAAAGTGCACTTCCACATTACAGTGGGATAAACTATTGAATTTTTGAACACTAACGAATGTGATTTTCTGAAAAATAAAAAAAACGTTAAGTTTGCTTGGTCCCGAAGCAATCCTACAAAACACTTCATTTTGGTATTTTCGAAGTCAAATGGTACTATAAACGTGTTATAGAAAACAACAACCCTAGAACGAGTGTGAGTTGGTAATGGTTAATTCTTTTGCAACTCGTGAGACTTTTTAAAAAGAGAGAATGAGTGAATCGATGAAAGTGCACTTCCACATTACAGTGGGATAAACTATAGAGTTTTTGAACACTAACGAATGTGATTTTCTAAAGAAAAAAAAAACGTAAAGTTTTCTTGGTCACGAAGCAATCCTACAAAACACTTCATTTTTGTATTTTCGAAGTCAAATGGCATTATAAACGTGTTATAGAAAACAACAACCCTAGAACGAATGTGAGTTGGTAATGGTTAACTCTTTTGCAACTCGTGAGACTTTTCAAAAAGAGAGAATGAGTGAATCGATGAAAGTGCACTTCCACATTACAGTGGGATAAACTATTGAGTTTTCGAACAATAACGAATGTGATTTTCTGAAAAATAAAAAAACGTAAAGTTTACTTGGTCCCGAAGCAATCCTACAAAACACTTCATTTTGGTATTTTCGAAGTCAAATAGCACTATAAACGTGTTATAGAAAACAACAACCCTAGAACGAATGTAAGTTGGTAATGGTTAATTCTTTTGCAACTCGTGAGACTTTTCAAAAAGAGAGAATGAGTGAATCGATGAAAGTGCACTTCCACATTACAGTGGGATAAACTATAGAGTATTTGAACACTAATGAATGTGATTTTCTGAAGAAAAAAAAACGTAAAGTTTTCTTGGTCACGAAGCAATCCTACAAAACACTTCATTTTGGTATTTTCGAAGTCAAATGGCACTATAAACGTGTTATAGAAAACAACAACCCTAGAACGAATGTGAGTTGGTAATGGTTAACTCTTTTGCAACTCGTGAGACTTTTCAAAAAGAGAGAATGAGTGAATCGATGAAAGTGCACTTCCACATTACAGTGGGATAAACTATAGAGTTTTTTAACACTAACGAATGTGATTTTCTGAAGAAAAAAAAAACGTAAAGTTTTCTTGGTCACGAAGCAATCCTACAAAACACTTCATTTTGATATTTTCGAAGTCAGATGGCACTATAAACGTGTTATAGAAAACAACAACCCTAGAACCAATGTGAGTTGGTAATGGTTAACTCTTTTGCAACTCGTGAGACTTTTCAAAAAGAGAGAATGAGTGAATCGATGAAAGTGCACTTACACATTACAGTGGGATAAACTATAGAGTTTTTGAACACTAACGAATGTGATTTTCTAAAAAATAAAAAAAAACGTAAAGTTTGCTTGGTCACGAAGCAATCCTACAAAATACTTCATTTTGGTATTTTCGAAGTCAAATGGCACTATACACGAGTTATAGAAAACAACAACCATAGAACGAATGTGAATTGGTAATGGTTAACACTTTTGAAACTATTGAGACTTTTCAAAAAGAGAGGATGAGTGAATCGATGAAAGTGCACTTCCACATTACAGTGGGATAAACTATAGAGTTTTTGAACACTAACGAATGTGATTTTCTGAAAAAAAAAAAAAACGTAAAGTTTTCTTGGTCACGAAGCAATCCTACAAAACACTTCATTTTGGTATTTTCGAAGTCAAATGACACTATAAACGTGTTATAGAAAACAACAACCCTAGAACGAATGTGAGTTGGTAATGGTTAATTCTTTTGCAACTTGTAAGACTTTTCAAAAAGAGAGAATGAGTGAATCGATGAAAGTGCACTTCCACATTACAGTGGGATAAACTATAGAGTTTTTTAACACTAACGAATGTGATTTTCTGAAGGAAAAAAAAAACGTAAAGTTTTCTTGGTCACGAAGCAATCCTACAAAACACTTCATTTTGATATTTTCGAAGTCAGATGGCACTATAAACGTGTTATAGAAAACAACAACCCTAGAACCAATGTGAGTTGGTAATGGTTAACTCTTTTGCAACTCGTGAGACTTTTCAAAAAGAGAGAATGAGTGAATCGATGAAAGTGCACTTACACATTACAGTGGGATAAACTATAGAGTTTTTGAACACTAACGAATGTGATTTTCTAAAAAATAAAAAAAAACGTAAAGTTTGCTTGGTCACGAAGCAATCCTACAAAATACTTCATTTTGGTATTTTCGAAGTCAAATGGCACTATAAACGAGTTATAGAAAACAACAACCATAGAACGAATGTGAATTGGTAATGGTTAACACTTTTGAAACTATTGAGACTTTTCAAAAAGAGAGGATGAGTGAATCGATGAAAGTGCACTTCCACATTACAGTGGGATAAACTATAGAGTTTTTGAACACTAACGAATGTGATTTTCTGAGAAAAAAAAAAAAAACGTAAAGTTTTCTTGGTCACGAAGCAATCCTACAAAACACTTCATTTTGGTATTTTCGAAGTCAAATGACACTATAAACGTGTTATAGAAAACAACAACCCTAGAACGAATGTGAGTTGGTAATGGTTAACTCTTTTGCAACTTGTAAGACTTTTCAAAAAGAGAGAATGAGTGAATCGATGAAAGTGCACTTCCACATTACAGTGGGATAAACTATAGAGTTTTTGAACACTAATGAATGTGATTTTCTGAAAAATAAAAAAAACGTAAAGTTTGCTAGGTCACGAAGCAATCCTACAAAACACTTCATTTTAGTGTTTTCGAAGTCAAATGGCACTATAAACGTGTTATAGAAAACAACAACCCTAGAACGAATGTGAGTTGGTAATGGTGAACTCTTTTGCAACTCGTGAGACTTTTCAAAAAGAGAGAATGAGTGAATCGATGAAAGTGCACTTCCACATTACAGTGGGATAAACTATAGAGATTTTGAACACTAACGAATGTGATTTTCTGAAAAATAAACAAAACGTGAAGTTTGCTTGGTCACCAAGCAAACCTACAAAAAACTTCATTTTGGTATTTTCGAGGTTAAATGACACTATAAACGTGTTATAGAAAACAACAACCCTAGAACGAATGTGAATTGGTAATTCTTAACTGTTGGGAATAAAATGAGATATGTTTTGATCTAATACCAAAACCCCCTGAGACATGCCTAAGTCAAGATAAGTATGTTCTAGAAATGTTAGAACATATAGATTATAGGCTAGATGAGAAGCTGAAATGTTAGGCAACTCTTAGACAATTAGATGCACAATTTGAGGGGGAACCTATGCCTTGAAGATGATCAAGACCAAGTCCCCTCAAGGCTCAAATTTTGGAACAATCACTTAAGAGCAAGGACACTCTATGGAAATCCAAATGCTCTGATCAGGAGAGTTGTCCAGAGAAGATGTTCTTATGCAAGAACAAGATTGTAAAGCTCAAAAGGACAAGCCCAATAAGATGATCTGATCAGGAGAGTTGTCCATAGAAAGTGTCCATATGCAAGATTGGTAAAATCAAAAGGACAAGCTTAATGACTCTGATCAGGAGAGTTATCCAGAGAAGCTAGCCATATGCAAGAACACCTTTACCTAGCTCAAAAGGACAAGACTACTCAAAGGTTTTGATCAGGAGAGTTGTCCAGAGAAGCCAACTCTATGTGAAAAGTGCTCTGATGCTAAAAGACCAAATATGCTGATCAGAAGAGTTGTCCAGAAGAGTTGTCTCAGCATGATTGAATCAGAACAAATGCTTTAAAGGTTGAAGGTCAACTATGCTGAAGAATTAGAGACAACCATGCCCTAAAAGAAATACAATGCAACATGCCAAGATCATCTTGGAGTGAAATAAAGGGAAAGAGCCAAGTCATCTGAAGAAGAGCAAGCCAACCTTGCTGAAAAGCAAAACTGCTGATAGTGATAAGGAGAGTTGTCCAGTTGATAAGGAATGTTGTCCTATCATTGGATCAACCTTCAGAAGCCATGTCCAAGTCCCAACAAGAAGTCAAACATTGGGAAAAGTGCTGCAGTGTTGGAAATAAAATGAGATATGTTTTGATCTAATACCAAAACCCCCTGAGACATGCCTAAGTCAAGTTGATAGTGTTCTAAAAATGTTAGAACACATAGTATAAGGCTAGATGAGAAGCTGAAATGTTAGGTAGCTCTTAGACAATTAGATGCACAATTTGAGGGGGAACCTATGCTTTGAAGATGATCTGGTTCAAGTCCCCTCAAGGCTCAAATTCTGGAACAATCACTTAAGAGTAAGGACACTCTATGAAATCTAAGATGCTCTTATCAGGAGAGTTGTCCAGAGAAGATGATCCTATGCAAGAACAAGATTGTAAAGCTCAAAAGGACAAGTCCAATGAAGATGCTCTTATCAGGAGAGTTGTCCAGAGAAAATACTCATAAAGCTCTGATCAGGAGAGTTGTCCAAAGAAGCTAGCCATATGCAAGAACAAGCTTACCTAGCTCAAAAGGACAAGACTACTCAAAGGTTTTCATCAGGAGAGTTGTCCAGAGAAGTCAACTCTATGCACAAAGTGCTCTGATGCAAAAAGATTAAATATACTGATCAGGAGAGTTGTCCAGAGGAGTTGTCTCAGCTAAATTGACCAAGATCAAGTGCTCTGAAAGCCTGAGATCAACTGTGCTGAAGAGTTTGAGACAACCAATCCCTAAAGGTCCTCAAAGAAATAAGCTAAGACCATACTCAAGAGAAATAAAGGGAAAGAGCCAAGTCATCTGAAGAAGAGCAAGCCAACCATGCTGAAAAGCAAAACTGCTGATAGTGATAAGGAGAGTTGTCCAGATGATAAGGAATGTTGTCCTATCATTGGATCAACCTTCAGAAGCCATGTCCAAGTCCTAACAAGAAGTCAAACATTGGGAAAAGTGCTGCAGAATGAAGACAAAACTGTTACAGCCGTTTATTACCCAAATGAGGACATGTCACTATCAAGAATCTGTCTTCCAGTTTGAAGAACTCAAGGAAGACATTTATAGCAATTTGGGGCTGCCTCTCCAACGGGCAAATCCTCCATTTTGTCTATAAATACAGAAGTGTGAAGACCATTTGAAAGCACCTCAACACAATCCAACTAAGCTCAAAGTTCTTACAAGCTAGAGTGCTTTCAAAGCTTTCAAAGACTATCTTAGTCTTCAAACACTTCATCTAAGCTGAACCCAATTGTATATCTATACACAAGCTTAGAGAGATATCCTATCCTTATACACTGATCTTCACTGTAAATGATATCTCATTAGTTGGAACCTTACTTCAACCCTTACACCTTTCAAGAGTGAAAGTGAGAAGGTTGTAGTAGTAGAAGTGGTAGGAGCTGACTGTTGAGAGAAGAACAGTTCAGTTCTGAGTTGAGAAGAGGGTACTAGGACTCTAGACATCCTAGGGATCAATTCACCAAGGAGTGGTGTTCTTGATCAAGTGCACCTTGGCACTATAAAACAAGTTAATTCCAAGAGTGAAGGGATTATCCTGTTAAATCAGGGAAAGTGGATGTAGGAGCTTGAGTCTCTGAACCACTATAAACTCTTGTGTTGATTTGCTTTACAAGTACTTACATTCATTCAACACTGCACACAAAACTGATCTTTCAAAGATACATACTCAAAGACTGTGCAAAACTGATTTGGACAAGTTCCCTGAAGCTAAACTGAACTGTGTTGCATTGACTAAGTGACTTCAGAAATTAAAGGAGTCTAAACCTAAAGGGCCAACCATTATTCCGCACATATAACTCCCCTAGATAGTCAATCAACTAAGTACTCAATAGTACTTAGTAGTCTGATTATCTTAGAAGAGTTAATCTTCTTCAGCAGAGTTGTCCAAGACAACTTTACTGAACTCTGGTTTGATCAATTAGCAAAAGAATTGCATACAAGTGTATTCCCCCCCCCATACACTTGTTATATACTCCTTTCAGGACCAACAAGTGGTATCAGAGCAGGGGTTCAAAGACCACTGCTTCTGGAAATCCATCTTGATTTTCAAAATTCTCATATTTGTGTGGTCACTGAACTGATCTCTATCTGAAATCCATCATTTGTTGACTAACTGATTATTTGTGAGAAATGGCCAACAACAATGCTGTTCCTCCACCTGCTGTTCAAGGATTAGACAACATGGCCACAAATCCAGTCAATCACATTTCTCATCACAAACTGCCCATGTTTTCTATAGACAATTATGATTTCTGGAAAATTAGAATGAGGGCTCATCTTGCATCTCTTCATACTGATATGCTTAGAGTAATCACAAGAGGACCTTTTGTGTTTACTCAAACTAACCCCAGAGTAACAGCTGAGCAAAAAGCAGATGTAAGGGAACTGATTCCCAAGGATGAGGATGACTTCACTACTGATGAGAAGAGGAAAGATAATTTGAATTATCTTGCCATGAACACCCTCTATCAAACAATTCCAGATGCAGTTATGGGAAGAGTCTACCACTGCACAACAGCTAAAGAAATTTGGGATACTCTTGCTGAAATGTGTGAGGGCACTGAAAAGATCAAGGAGAACAAGCTCCAAGTTGCTGTGCAGAAGTTTGAACAATTCTCAATGGAGTCTGATGAGTCCATTGACAAATTTGCTGGTAGATTCACTGATGTGATGAATGAGATTAACTCATTGGGCAAGGTCTACACCAAGAGAGAGGTTGGACTGAAAATCCTAAGGAGTCTCACTCAAAAGTGGGATGTCTATGCTGTAATGATGCAGAATACCAAAGATCTCTCCACCATGCCCATGCAACAAATATTCTCAGAACTTAAAGCATATGAGTTTGACCTCAATAGAAGAAAGCCTGTTGAGGAACCTTCAAATCCTACTAAGGGAGTGGCATTCAAAGCCAAAGTTGCTGAACTAGAAATGCAACCCACTCCCAGATCATCAAAGACAGTCTCTAAGACTGAAATGAAGGAAGAACTAGCCTTGATGGCTAGAAGGTTTGACAAGCTCAACACAGGGTTTGGTAGATACAAGAAATTCTACCAAGACAACAAATTCAGGAGAAGATACAACTCCCCTGAAGATCAGGCTGAGGACAAAAAGCCTGAAGAGAAAAGATCAGAGGACAAGTCCTCTGATAGGAGAAGATCCAGTAGAGCTGATCCTTCTTCATCTAAGAGAAGAGAAGAATCCAAGAAGGATGATGATGAAGATCTGTGTTATAACTGTAAAAAGAAAGGGCACTTCCAATATGACTGCCCTGAATTGAGCTCTAAAGAAAGAAGAGAGAGACAAGCTAAAAGAGACAGAAAGTTCACCCATAGAAAGGCCATGATGGCTGGTGAAGAATCTGATAGTGATGAAAGCTTCAACTCTTCTGATGGTTTATTCTCCAACAGTGATGATGATGATGATGTCTGCAATATGGCACTTGAGCATGATGAGGTATCCTCTACCTCTAGTTCACCATCATTCACCTCACAAAACACTAGTGAGGTTAACCTGAAACTTTCCTTGGGAAAGTTGATGGAAGATTTCACTAGATTACAAGAATTTCATGATAATTGTGTGAAAGAAAATGAAAGATTGGCTATTGAACTTTCCAAAAACTCTGAGGTAGCTGTTGATGTCAAGTCTACTGAGTTGTATCAACAAGTCTTGAGAAAGCTTGAGGAAGCAAGTCTCAGGATAGTTGACCAACAAAAGGAGATTGATGATCAACTTCTCTCTCAGAAGAGAAAAGATTTTGAACTTAAAATTCTGAATGCCAAATTTGAAAATCTCTCACATGAGTATGATATTCTTAAATTAAGTGAAGAGAGCCTGAAACTAAAGATGTCTGCTTTGAACAAATCCTCTAGAGCAATAGAGGAAATTCAAAGTTATCAAAGACCTATGGCTCAAAGAAGTGGATTGGGTTTTGATCCATTTGAATCTTCACCTTGCCTTAGTGTTGCATCCACAAGTAACACTAAGAGAATCTTTGTTAAGTCAGTGGCACAACAAGCTGAAAATGAAGTAACTCAGCCACTGAACAAAGGAAAGGGCAAATTGAATGAAATGCCTACTCAAGTGATTCAGGAGAAAAGGCCAAAACCTAAGGAAATGGCCAAAGCTCCTGAGCACAAGAGGAATATTGGTCAGCAGAGTAGACCCAATGGAAGGGCAACTCTCCTGAACAATGTTCAGAGGAATTATCCAAGGTATAATCAGCCTAGGCCAACTCATCTGAGAAAGCCTCAGCTGAATAGACCTAAGGACAACCACCCTCACAGGCAGAATAAAATGAGACAACCAAAACCCTTCATGCCAAAGGGTAATGGTCATAAAAAGGCCTTTCCTCAAAGATTTCATCAAGCTGCACAAAGAACTCATAAGTTCAGAAGAGTGGACAACTCCTCTGAAACCTACAGAGTTAACACATTCACACATACTTTCCCAAAGGCATTTAAGGGAAAGACAGTGTATGTTGATGCACTAGGAAATCAACTTAGCCACCTTGAATCAATCAGGGTTATTAGGCAAGTTTGGGTTCCCAAAGGTACAGCTAACCTCTCAGGACCCAAAACTCAAAGGGTACCTAAACCTATCTAAATGCAGGTACCAATGGGCCACAAGAAGAGGAGCATGAACAAAAAGACAGCATGGTACCTTGACAGTGGATGCTCAAGGCACATGACTGGAAACAAGGAACTCCTCTCTGATTTTATTGAAAAAGAAGGCCCAAATGTCACCTTTGGAGACAGCTCACAAGCAACAACAAAAGGTTATGGTACTTTGATGATTGGTAACATCAAAGTAACCAATGTATCTTATGTAGCTGGTCTCAAATATAACCTCCTGAGTATCAGTCAATTCTGTGATAAAGATTTTAATGTTGAGTTCTCAAGTGGAAAGTGTCTAATTAAAGATAAAACTCAACAAACCCTATTGACTGGAACTAGGAAGGGAAATGTGTATTTTGCAGACTGGGACAAGTCTACTGATGCTGCATGTTTTATTGCTAAAAGTTCTAGTGAACAAAGTTGGCTATGGCACAAAAGGCTAAATCACCTGAATTTCAAATCCATGAATAAACTTGCTAGAAATGCATTAGTTAAAGGACTACCTAATGAGGTTTTCATTAAAGAACATGTGTGTAAGCCATGTCAAGAAGGAAAACAGATTAAAGCCTCATTTAAGGGGAAACCAGTCATCTCCACTGAAAGGGTACTTGAACTTCTACATATGGATCTGTTTGGACCAATTACCCCTTCAAGTATAAATGGTAGAAAATACACATTAGTGGTAGTAGATGACTTCTCTAGGTTCACATGGGTAGTATTTCTCCTTAATAAGAAGGAAACACAAGTCAAACTACCTGAACTTCTCAAGAGATTGTCAAATGAGAAAAGCCTTAGCATTATCAAGATAAGATCTGATAAAGGCACTGAGTTCATTAATTCATACATCAATGAGTACTGCACATCAAATGGAATAGCTCATGAAACCTCAGCAGCTAGAACTCCCCAACAAAATGGAGTTGCAGAAAGAAGGAATAGAACTTTAAAAGAAGCTGCTAGAACCCTAATTGCTGACTCAAATTTACCTAAGAGGTTTTGGGCTGAAGCTATAAACACTGCATGCCATACTCAAAATAGATGTTTGATCACTAAGGGGCAAGGCAAAACCCCCTATGAACTCTGGAAAGGAAGAATGCCTAAAGTGTCATACTTTCATATATTTGGTTGTAAATGTTTCATTCACAATAATGGGAAAGAACAGTTGAAAGCCTTTGACAGCAAAGCTGATGAGGGAGTATTTCTTGGATACTCTCAAATCAGTAGAGCTTTCAGAGTCTACAACAAGAAAACCCTTATAGTGGAAGAAACACCTCATGTTGTGTTTGATGAGTCTATCTTTGAGATCAGGAATGATCATTTGGAACCTGAAGAAATCACACAGAGGACAACCAGATTAAGCCTAAAAGACAAAGACACTGAATTCATAGATGTTGTTCAAGCCAATCTGCCTGAAAAACCCACATTGGACAACAATCCTGAAGGCAACCTTCCTGAGACAAATCCTACAGATGGAAATGGTGAACTGAATGAACCAATCCCAGTTCACATCCAGGTAACAACTACCAATGAAGAAGCAGTTCCTGCTGAGGTAGATTATGGGTCAAATAATCAAGGGGGAACTCAAAATGTTGAAAATACCAATGTCACTAACATTGAGGACAACACCCCTGATTATGATCCTGAATTAGATCCTGCATTAAATTATCCTGAATTCTATGATCAAAATGACTCACCTTCAGTAGAGGACAACTCTACTGAAGAGATCAGGAAAAGAAGGACCTGGTTATCTGACCATCCTACTGATCTGATACTTGGTGATCCAAGTATAGGAGTCAGAACCAGAAAGTTTCATGGTGAAAGTGCTATGTTCTGTTGTTTCTTATCAGAACAAGAACCAAGTGATATTGAGGAAGCACTTCAAGATGCCAATTGGATCACAGCCATACAGGAAGAACTGAACCAATTCACCAGAAATGAAGTATGGGAGCTGGTGGACAGACCTTCACATCAAGATGTTATTGGAACAAAGTGGGTGTTCAAGAACAAGAAAAATGAAAATGATGTGATTGTCAGAAACAAAGCAAGACTTGTGGCAAAAGGGTATTGCCAACATGAAGGCATTGACTATGATGAGACATTTGCACCTGTGGCAAGGCTAGAAGCAATAAGGCTCTTTCTAGCCTATGCAGCCCACAAGAGGTTCAAAGTATACCAAATGGATGTCAAGAGTGCCTTTCTGAATGGAATCTTGAAAGAAGAAGTCTATGTGGAGCAACCACCAGGTTTTGAAATTGGAAACCAAGTTTACAGACTCAAGAAAGCTCTATATGGACTCAAACAAGCCCCTAGGGCTTGGTATGATACACTGTCACAATTCCTCTTGGATCATGGATTCACCAAGGGAATTGTGGACAGAACTCTCTTCAGAATCTCTGAAGGAGAGGACATCTTGCTTGTCCAAATTTATGTGGATGACATAATTTTTGGATCCCCTAATGAGAAGCTATGTGAAAAATTCTCCAAGCTCATGCAAAGCAAGTTTGAGATGTCAATGATGGGGTTGATGAACTTCTTTCTGGGTCTACAAGTCAAGCAATCTAAAGAGGGAATCTTCATCAACCAAGCTAAGTACACTAGAGAAATGATCAAAAAGTTTGGGTGTACAACTAGCAAGCCAGTAAGGATCCCAATGAACACAAATTGGAAGATGGATCCTGATGAGAGTGGTATTCCAACCAACTCTACTGAGTATAGAGGAATAATTGGTTCACTCCTCTATCTCACTGCCAGCAGACCTGATATCACCTTTGCAGTAGGTGTTTGTGCAAGATTTCAAGCAAATCCTAAGAAAAGCCACCTTGAGGCTGCAAAGAGGATTTTGAGGTACCTCAAAGGCACTGAGAATCTAGGCCTTTGGTACCCTGCTGATGACAATATTGAGCTAACTGGCTACTCAGATGCTGATTATGGAGGATGTAGGATTGACAGAAAGTCCACTTCAGGAACTTGTCAATTCTTGGGCAACAAGCTTATTTCATGGTTCTCCAAGAAGCAGAACACAGTGGCCACCTCCACCACTGAAGCTGAATATGTTGCTGCTGGAAGTTGTTGTGCTCAAATTCTTTGGCTAAGACAACAACTCAGAGACTACAAAGTCAACTCTACTGAAGTGCCAATTTTCTGTGATAACAATAGTGCCATTGCTATATCACAAAATCCTGTCTTGCACACAAGATGCAAGCATGTGGACATCAAGCACCACTTCATTAGAGATCATGTGGAGAAGAAGGATATCAAGCTAGTGAAAATTCACACAGACCATCAAAAAGCTGATATATTAACCAAGCCACTTGCAGAGGCAAGATTTCTGGAGCTATCAGCAGAGTTGGGATTACTTGATCCAGGGAAGTTGGACAAATAAGTCCAAAGAAGCTCATTGATTAAGGGGGAAACAAACTCAAACTTCAGCAGACTTGGTCAAGTCTACTGAAATTTAGAAACATGACCTTACCTCTTCAGGACACTTGTCCACAGTTCTTCAGGACACTTGTCCATGTAGGGTCAGATAAGTTGTCCTAGCTATCAAACCAAATCTTGGTATGATAAGCACCTATTTTTGGTGATCAATACCTATCTCGAAATCTGTCCCTTGAAATACAGTTTTCACCTTTCTGGGATTTAATTTGTCTCCCACCCAAAAGGTCACTTTCCATGCATTAAATGCCAAGATTTAACTCTTGTTTGCATTACACTTTTTGGGACATGATCTATCTCGAAAAATCCCCAGCCTTAAACAAACATTAAAAACCACCCACGTTTTGAATAAAACAGTTATTTCACTGTTACATTGGTTTTTGACCATTGGATCAAAAAATGGACAACTCCCCTAAAATCAATCCTAGCCGTCCATTTTGGATTTCCATTTTTGTTCACCTTTGAATTGTCTCAAGACCTTACCAACTCATTGACAAACATTCTTTTTAGAATATTCACAAGTCTTAAGATACCCACAAACACTTCTTCCCCAAGTATTCGAAACCCTAACTCAAAAGTTCTTCAAACTCTCTCATTTTTCATCAAACTTTTCTCTGCAACCTTCAATGGCCCCCAAGGTTAGACCTGAGATGCTTGTTGATTTCTCCAACAAGGATCTAGACCTAGATTTTGCCTATCTTAGCAACAAAAACAATCTTCACTTTGAACCCATAATTTCATTTGAAAGTGAAGATCCTGAGATAACTCCAACCCTAAGGTGGTTGAGAAGGGCTGGTCTCCAAAAGTTCTTGGAAGAAAGACCAAGCTCTTGCTTGGAGAGTTACATGGCAGAATTCTTTGCCTTCCTAAAGTGGAGAGGCAAACCTGAAGATGGAGAAGTTTCAACCAGGTTAGCTTACACTGCAGAAGGAGAGGAGGAGGAGAGATTCCACAGAGTGAAATTCTCCTCAGAGGATCTGGAAGGAGCCTTTGGATTGCCTTATGAGGGAAGGAATCCAGAAGTGTATGGCACTGGACATGAAGAGGAAATAGCCCAAGAGTGGTTATTAGTTCCAGGCCCTCTCTCCTCAACTCAAAACAAGAAAACTCTCAAGCCAGAGTTTCTAAATCTTTTTGAGGTAGTTGCAAAGAGCCTCTTAAGCAACACTGGAAGCCTAGAGCAGGTCAGCCAGCCAAGGATCAGAATCATGGCTGCCATTATTGATGCCAGTGATAAGGGCATCAAGTTTGATTGGAGGACCTTCATCATGTCTGAAATGATGAAGGAGAAGGCTAAATTTAAGGTGAAAGCCCACAATAAGGTGGTGCTAGAAGGGAAAATCAAGTATTGCACCAGGGCAAGCTTGTTGATTGAGAGGTTTTCCCACTACTCCCAGATGCAGACCTTTGCAAAGCCCCTCTCAGCCCAAAAGATCCTATTCAGAAAGCTTAGTAAGAAAACTGAGAAAAGAAGGATGTTACTGGCCAAGCCTGCTGAAGACCAGGAGGAAGAGAAGCCCAAAATGAAAAAGAGAACAAAGGCAAGGGCTGTCAAAACAAGAAAGATGTCTCAATTGTCTTCAAAAGAAGCCTCAAGAGCATCAGCTGAAGTTGATGAAGTGGCAGAAGAGGGAGTGAGTGTGCCTTCTGACCACTCAGAAGAATTGAGGAGGAAGTACAATGAGACCAGGCAAAAGAAGAAGGGTGATAAGAGAATCAGGGAAGTTGTCCCTGAGAAGGAAGGAAGTGGAAGTAGCAGGGCCAGCAAGAGAAGGGCCAAACCTACTGAGAAGGTGTTGGAGTTTCAAGAAGAAAGGTCTCTTCAATTGGCTCTAAGGGAGAGCAGAGCTGAAAGCAGGGCCAAATCCATGTCAAGGACAAATTCATCTGGTTCTGGAACTCCAGAATCCAATATCCCTGAAGGACAACTCATAGAGGCCAACCTCCCTGAAATTCAGTATCTTGAGCCCAACTCCCCTGAAACCCATGTCACCCCTTCCAACCAACCCATTACCCCTGTAAATCTCACTAAGAGATACTCTCCTGAAGGGAATGAACAAAGAAGTGGCATAGATGTGCTTGCTGATTTAGCAGTAGATGAGACAAGACTCCTATCTCCCCTTGACTCATCCATGCTCAACTATTCAAAGCTTTTAGAGCATGCACTTCATGAGCCAAACCCCCTGAGTAAAGCCCCTTCAGATTCATTGCTCTCTAAAGCAACTGAAGATCCTTCTACTGTACCCAACCCATCTGAAGCCAAGATCCCTGAACTTAATCTACCTAAAGCCACATTAGGAGAACCCAGAGCCATCTCCCCTATAACCCAAAGTCCCCATTCAAGTGGAGATGAGGAGGAGTATACCTTTGAAAGTATGCTCAGAGGAGGAGCCAAGGCTACTGTGGACAGTTTGTATCCACAACTTGCTGAATTTCCAAAAATTCAGAAGGCCTTTCATGATCTGAGGATGCTTGTTGATGTAAAAGATAAATCTATGATGGAGATATCCCAAGTCATCCAAGATAAAGGTGCAAACTGGTGGCAAATAGAGGAAAACAGATTGCTACACTTTGCTGGAGTTTCAAAGACAAGATTCCTCATTGATGAGGAGGTTTTTGCAAAGTTGGTAGCCAATAAGATTGAAGAGGAGAAAGAAAGAAAAGCCAAGGGAATCAAACACCCTGACAGTGGCTCTAATGATGATGATTCCCCTGATGATCCCTCAAACCCTTCAAATCCCAACCCTCCTGAAACCCCTCAAGCCAACCTCCCTGAACCCCTTCAACCCAAGTCTTCTATAGCAGATAGACTTTCCAATCCTCCTCAAACCTATCATAGGAAAGGCTCTGTAACTTCAGAGGTGTTGACCAAGGGTGGTAACACAACCAAAGACACATCTGCCAATGAAGGTTCTTCTGAACCCAAGGCACAGCTTAAAGATGTTGAGGTTCCTGTACTAGAGGCTAGTTTGATTAAGGCCTATTCAGTGTCAGAGGTGTTGGACATTGATCAGCCCTTAATCATTCAGGATGACTCAGTGGCTGCTGATATAAGCACTGTGATCTCCCCACAACTGCCATCTTTGAACCTTGTTGAAGGTGGAGATGCTGCAGGATTAGGAGAAGGAGTTGAAAAGGAGAGATTAGTTGAAAAATCTGAGGGAGTTGTGGATGAAAGAGAGGTAGTCATCACTAAGATAGTGAGTGTACCACCAAATGAGGGTGGAATAAGTGAGGAAGGACAGGTTATTCTTGAAGTCAAATCTGAACTTCAAGAATCCCTTGATGAGAGGAGGCCTGATTCCTTGAGTGAGAACATCAATTATGAAGGGAGAAAAGAACAAGTTGAAAATGAGAAGAAGACTGCTGATGTATCAGAGTCTTATGCAAAAGAAATTGAGGGTGATGAGTGCTTATTTCCTAACTTGTTTGATTTATCTGATGTTGCAGGTATTTCTCTTGACCAAATTTTTGCAGATGAGTTCCTCACAGATGCCCCTATCCAAGTTGATACAGGCTCAGCTCAAGCCTTACTTGGAATGCAATCAGAGAAGTTGGACTCCTTGGCTCATCAAGTTCAATCTGCTCATGCTGAAACTTCAGGAGCATTGAATGAGCAAGGAAGGACTCTAGCATCTGTAGAAATGAGGCTCACTGGCTCTGAAGATGTTGTGCTACCAACTCTTGAGGCAAGAATCAGTGGTGTGGAATCTGGTCTCCAAACCATATCCACTGAGGTTCAGAGTGCCAAATCAACCATGGAAGCCATCTCAGAGGAGGTCAAGAAAGAACAAAAGCTGCTGAGAGACAATCACAATGCTATTGTCAAAGCTCTCAGGCTAACTGTCAAACAAGCTATTGGAAAGAAGACTGCACTGCAAAAGAGAAGAGCAGAAGAGCAAAGGCTAGCTATGGTCAAAGCTGCCTCAGAAAAATTTTCCCAAGAAGTGCTGGCCAACATTGCTGAAAGTGCAGTGGCCAACCTCACTGAGCTCTTAAAAGCCCAACTGGATGCATCTCTGAAAACAGCCATGGAAGAGGTTGTGCAACAAAAGATGAAGCCTGTTCTAGCTTTCCTTAGCTTGAGCAGTGATAGAATGCAGAATATACATGATGAGAATGTATATTTGTTGGAGGAGATGAAGTCCCTAAACCAGGCCCAATCCCTGATGGCCTCAACTATGAGTGACCTCAAGCCCCAGTGTTCTGATGCTGCCAAAAAGGGGGAAAGGGAAAGAGCAAGGGCAAAAGGTGCCTTAGTAATTGGGAGTCCAGTGAAAGGGAAGGACAAAGTCCCTGAAGGAAAGGGAAAAGAGCCAGAAATGCTGAATTTGGAAGAATTGGATGAAGAGGAGCAGTTAGCATTGGCATTGAAAAACTCAATGGCCTCAGCTCAAGAGGAAAGAGTAAGGCTACAACAAAGACCAGGTGGTGAAGTGTCAGGTTTGGACAAAGATGCTGAAGGTGTCCAAACCAGAGGAAAGATCAAGAAGGCCCAAGGAAAGAAGAGACAAATTGAGAAATTCACTGACTTTCCTAGCAGCCTTGATCTTCCACCTGAATTCAGAATTGATGAAGATGAGCCTACATCAAAGAAAGCCAAAACTGCTGAAGAGCCCAAATCTACTGAAGAGGACAAATCTTCTGAATCTGGAAAAACTGCTGAAGGTACCAAGTCCTCTGAAGACATTGAAGAGTTATTTGCTGAAGGATTTGGACCTGAACCTAAGAAGAAGACAACAGTCCTAGCTCTTGATCCATCAAAACTGTTTCATGAAGGGTATGGCAAAGACCCTGAAACACAACAGAAACTGGCCATGATGAGGGCCCAAGAGAAAATGGACTTGATGGAAGAAGCCAACAGAGCAAGAGATGAAAGAAGAGCAAACTTTCAGAAACCAAGAAGGAGAAGAGCAACCTACAGCAAGATGAAGCCTCAGCTTCTAATCCCAATGGACACCAAATATCCACACTTGGATAAATGGGTGCCAATTCAACTGAATGACACATGGGAAGAAGCCAAAAGGGAGTTTGTCTATGACTATTATGTCATTGACAGATGGAATGGAGGAGATGCAAACTCTGCCTTCACTGAGTTCATGCTAGAATACTACAGAGAGTTGTATCAACAACTACTTGCAGCTGCTGACATTGCAAGATTTGAACTCACAGCTCCCAAGCCAATCATATACATGCCTCCAAAGCTTGAAGGATGGATTGACCAAGCAAGAATTCTGAGGGAATTCACTGAGATCCTTAAGCTGAACAAGATGGTTCTTGGACCTAAGGGAACCAACCAAGAAGCCATGGCACTGAAAAGAAGAGTGTGGGCACAGTATGGAATGCTGCCACCTCCTGAGGATGATCTTTGAAATGGCTAAGTCTTCTGACCTTACTTGAATGATCAACTATGCTGAAATATGGTCAAGATTGCTGATGTGTTAATCTGTTTGCTCTGGTTTGCTATGAATTGCTCTGATACAAGTTCTATGCTCTGATGCTGAAAATATAAGTTTGAATTATTGTAATGAATTGCTCTGATGTATTGATTCATGCTCTGATATGTTAATTTCAACTATCAACATGCCTGTAATGTTTTTTTTATGAATGATAGTTGAACTTATTTTGAATCAAGGAACACAAATCTCTCTATGCCTATCTTGAACCTACTTGCAACAGAAACAGTGAATACACTAACACATTACTTTTTCAGGAATATTGACCTACGTCATGTCTTCTGAAGATACATGTAATAGGTGTAGACAAGTCACTTTTGCTTAAATAGTATAGGTTTTGGCATCATCAAAAAGGGGGAAATTGTTGGAAATAAAATGAGATATGTTTTGATCTAATACCAAAACCCCCTGAGACATGCCTAAGTCAAGTTGATAGTGTTCTAAAAATGTTAGAACACATAGTATAAGGCTAGATGAGAAGCTGAAA
This sequence comes from Galeopsis tetrahit, assembly GCA_963675135.1. Classification (NCBI taxonomy): domain Eukaryota; kingdom Viridiplantae; phylum Streptophyta; class Magnoliopsida; order Lamiales; family Lamiaceae; genus Galeopsis; species Galeopsis tetrahit. Next base: position 42,968,683 of record OY776122.1, read on the forward strand.
TGTTAGGTAGCTCTTAGACAATTAGATGCACAATTTGAGGGGGAACCTATGCTTTGAAGATGATCTGGTTCAAGTCCCCTCAAGGCTCAAATTCTGGAACAATCACTTAAGAGTAAGGACACTCTATGAAATCTAAGATGCTCTTATCAGGAGAGTTGTCCAGAGAAGATGATCCTATGCAAGAACAAGATTGTAAAGCTCAAAAGGACAAGTCCAATGAAGATGCTCTTATCAGGAGAGTTGTCCAGAGAAAATACTCATAAAGCTCTGATCAGGAGAGTTGTCCAAAGAAGCTAGCCATATGCAAGAACAAGCTTACCTAGCTCAAAAGGACAAGACTACTCAAAGGTTTTCATCAGGAGAGTTGTCCAGAGAAGTCAACTCTATGCACAAAGTGCTCTGATGCAAAAAGATTAAATATACTGATCAGGAGAGTTGTCCAGAGGAGTTGTCTCAGCTAAATTGACCAAGATCAAGTGCTCTGAAAGCCTGAGATCAACTGTGCTGAAGAGTTTGAGACAACCAATCCCTAAAGGTCCTCAAAGAAATAAGCTAAGACCATACTCAAGAGAAATAAAGGGAAAGAGCCAAGTCATCTGAAGAAGAGCAAGCCAACCATGCTGAAAAGCAAAACTGCTGATAGTGATAAGGAGAGTTGTCCAGATGATAAGGAATGTTGTCCTATCATTGGATCAACCTTCAGAAGCCATGTCCAAGTCCTAACAAGAAGTCAAACATTGGGAAAAGTGCTGCAGAATGAAGACAAAACTGTTACAGCCGTTTATTACCCAAATGAGGACATGTCACTATCAAGAATCTGTCTTCCAGTTTGAAGAACTCAAGGAAGACATTTATAGCAATTTGGGGCTGCCTCTCCAACGGGCAAATCCTCCATTTTGTCTATAAATACAGAAGTGTGAAGACCATTTGAAAGCACCTCAACACAATCCAACTAAGCTCAAAGTTCTTACAAGCTAGAGTGCTTTCAAAGCTTTCAAAGACTATCTTAGTCTTCAAACACTTCATCTAAGCTGAACCCAATTGTATATCTATACACAAGCTTAGAGAGATATCCTATCCTTATACACTGATCTTCACTGTAAATGATATCTCATTAGTTGGAACCTTACTTCAACCCTTACACCTTTCAAGAGTGAAAGTGAGAAGGTTGTAGTAGTAGAAGTGGTAGGAGCTGACTGTTGAGAGAAGAACAGTTCAGTTCTGAGTTGAGAAGAGGGTACTAGGACTCTAGACATCCTAGGGATCAATTCACCAAGGAGTGGTGTTCTTGATCAAGTGCACCTTGGCACTATAAAACAAGTTAATTCCAAGAGTGAAGGAATTATCCTGTTAAATCAGGGAAAGTGGATGTAGGAGCTTGAGTCTCTGAACCACTATAAACTCTTGTGTTGATTTGCTTTACAAGTACTTACATTCATTCAACACTGCACACAAAACTGATCTTTCAAAGATACATACTCAAAGACTGTGCAAAACTGATTTGGACAAGTTCCCTGAAGCTAAACTGAAATGTGTTGCATTGACTAAGTGATTTCAGAAATTAAAGGAGTCTAAACTTAAAGGGCCAACCATTATTCCGCACATATAACTCCCCTAGATAGTCAATCAACTAAGTACTCAATAGTACTTAGTAGTCTGATTATCTTAGAAGAGTTAATCTTCTTCAGCAGAGTTGTCCAAGACAACTTTACTGAACTCTGGTTTGATCAATTAGCAAAAGAATTGCATACAAGTGTATTCCCCCCCCCCCATACACTTGTTATATACTCCTTTCAGGACCAACAAGTGGTATCAGAGCAGGGGTTCAAAGACCACTGCTTCTGGAAATCCATCTTGATTTTCAAAATTCTCATATTTGTGTGGTCACTGAACTGATCTCTATCTGAAATCCATCATTTGTTGACTAACTGATTATTTGTGAGAAATGGCCAACAACAATGCTGTTCCTCCACCTGCTGTTCAAGGATTAGACAACATGGCCACAAATCCAGTCAATCACATTTCTCATCACAAACTGCCCATGTTTTCTATAGACAATTATGATTTCTGGAAAATTAGAATGAGGGCTCATCTTGCATCTCTTCATACTGATATGCTTAGAGTAATCACAAGAGGACCTTTTGTGTTTACTCAAACTAACCCCAGAGTAACAGCTGAGCAAAAAGCAGATGTAAGGGAACTGATTCCCAAGGATGAGGATGACTTCACTACTGATGAGAAGAGGAAAGATAATTTGAATTATCTTGCCATGAACACCCTCTATCAAACAATTCCAGATGCAGTTATGGGAAGAGTCTACCACTGCACAACAGCTAAAGAAATTTGGGATACTCTTGCTGAAATGTGTGAGGGCACTGAAAAGATCAAGGAGAACAAGCTCCAAGTTGCTGTGCAGAAGTTTGAACAATTCTCAATGGAGTCTGATGAGTCCATTGACAAATTTGCTGGTAGATTCACTGATGTGATGAATGAGATTAACTCATTGGGCAAGGTCTACACCAAGAGAGAGGTTGGACTGAAAATCCTAAGGAGTCTCACTCAAAAGTGGGATGTCTATGCTGTAATGATGCAGAATACCAAAGATCTCTCCACCATGCCCATGCAACAAATATTCTCAGAACTTAAAGCATATGAGTTTGACCTCAATAGAAGAAAGCCTGTTGAGGAACCTTCAAATCCTACTAAGGGAGTGGCATTCAAAGCCAAAGTTGCTGAACTAGAAATGCAACCCACTCCCAGATCATCAAAGACAGTCTCTAAGACTGAAATGAAGGAAGAACTAGCCTTGATGGCTAGAAGGTTTGACAAGCTCAACACAGGGTTTGGTAGATACAAGAAATTCTACCAAGACAACAAATTCAGGAGAAGATACAACTCCCCTGAAGATCAGGCTGAGGACAAAAAGCCTGAAGAGAAAAGATCAGAGGACAAGTCCTCTGATAGGAGAAGATCCAGTAGAGCTGATCCTTCTTCATCTAAGAGAAGAGAAGAATCCAAGAAGGATGATGATGAAGATCTGTGTTATAACTGTAAAAAGAAAGGGCACTTCCAATATGACTGCCCTGAATTGAGCTCTAAAGAAAGAAGAGAGAGACAAGCTAAAAGAGACAGAAAGTTCACCCATAGAAAGGCCATGATGGCTGGTGAAGAATCTGATAGTGATGAAAGCTTCAACTCTTCTGATGGTTTATTCTCCAACAGTGATGATGATGATGATGTCTGCAATATGGCACTTGAGGATGATGAGGTATCCTCTACCTCTAGTTCACCATCATTCACCTCACAAAACACTAGTGAGGTTAACCTGAAACTTTCCTTGGGAAAGTTGATGGAAGATTTCACTAGATTACAAGAATTTCATGATAATTGTGTGAAAGAAAATGAAAGATTGGCTATTGAACTTTCCAAAAACTCTGAGGTAGCTGTTGATGTCAAGTCTACTGAGTTGTATCAACAAGTCTTGAGAAAGCTTGAGGAAGCAAGTCTCAGGATAGTTGACCAACAAAAGGAGATTGATGATCAACTTCTCTCTCAGAAGAGAAAAGATTTTGAACTTAAAATTCTGAATGCCAAATTTGAAAATCTCTCACATGAGTATGATATTCTTAAATTAAGTGAAGAGAGCCTGAAACTAAAGATGTCTGCTTTGAACAAATCCTCTAGAGCAATAGAGGAAATTCAAAGTTATCAAAGACCTATGGCTCAAAGAAGTGGATTGGGTTTTGATCCATTTGAATCTTCACCTTGCCTTAGTGTTGCATCCACAAGTAACACTAAGAGAATCTTTGTTAAGTCAGTGGCACAACAAGCTGAAAATGAAGTAACTCAGCCACTGAACAAAGGAAAGGGCAAATTGAATGAAATGCCTACTCAAGTGATTCAGGAGAAAAGGCCAAAACCTAAGGAAATGGCCAAAGCTCCTGAGCACAAGAGGAATATTGGTCAGCAGAGTAGACCCAATGGAAGGGCAACTCTCCTGAACAATGTTCAGAGGAATTATCCAAGGTATAATCAGCCTAGGCCAACTCATCTGAGAAAGCCTCAGCTGAATAGACCTAAGGACAACCACCCTCACAGGCAGAATAAAATGAGACAACCAAAACCCTTCATGCCAAAGGGTAATGGTCATAAAAAGGCCTTTCCTCAAAGATTTCATCAAGCTGCACAAAGAACTCATAAGTTCAGAAGAGTGGACAACTCCTCTGAAACCTACAGAGTTAACACATTCACACATACTTTCCCAAAGGCATTTAAGGGAAAGACAGTGTATGTTGATGCACTAGGAAATCAACTTAGCCACCTTGAATCAATCAGGGTTATTAGGCAAGTTTGGGTTCCCAAAGGTACAGCTAACCTCTCAGGACCCAAAACTCAAAGGGTACCTAAACCTATCTAAATGCAGGTACCAATGGGCCACAAGAAGAGGAGCATGAACAAAAAGACAGCATGGTACCTTGACAGTGGATGCTCAAGGCACATGACTGGAAACAAGGAACTCCTCTCTGATTTTATTGAAAAAGAAGCCCAAATGTCACCTTTGGAGACAACTCACAAGCAACAACAAAAGGTTATGGTACTTTGATGATTGGTAACATCAAAGTAACCAATGTATCTTATGTAGCTGGTCTCAAATATAACCTCCTGAGTATCAGTCAATTCTGTGATAAAGATTTTAATGTTGAGTTCTCAAGTGGAAAGTGTCTAATTAAAGATAAAACTCAACAAACCCTATTGACTGGAACTAGGAAGGGAAATGTTTATTTTGCAGACTGGGACAAGTCTACTGATGCTGCATGTTTTATTGCTAAAAGTTCTAGTGAACAAAGTTGGTTTTGGCACAAAAGGCTAAACCACCTGAACTTCAAATCTATGAATAAACTTGCTAGAAATGCATTAGTTAAAGGACTGCCTAATGAGGTTTTCATTAAAGAACATGTGTGTAAGCCATGTCAAGAAGGAAAACAGGTTAAAGCCTCATTCAAAGGTAAACCAGTCATCTCCACTGAAAGGGTACTTGAACTTCTACATATGGATCTGTTTGGACCAATTACCCCTTCAAGCATAAATGGTAGAAAATACACATTGGTGGTAGTAGATGACTTCTCTAGGTTCACATGGGTAGTATTTCTCCTTAATAAAAAGGAAACACAAGTGAAACTACCTGAACTTCTTAAGAGATTGTCAAATGAGAAAAGCCTTAGCATTATCAAGATAAGATCTGATAAAGGCACTGAGTTCATAAATTCATACATCAATGAGTATTGCACATCTAATGGAATAGCTCATGAAACCTCAGCAGCTAGAACTCCTCAACAAAATGGAGTTGCTGAAAGGAGGAATAGAACCTTGAAAGAAGCTGCTAGAACCTTAATTGCTGATTCAAATTTACCTAAGAGGAATGATCATTTGGAACCTGAAGAAATCACACAGAGGACAACCAGATTAAGCCTAAAAGACAAAGACACTGAATTCATAGATGTTGTCCAAGCCAATCTGCCTGAAAAACCCACATTGGACAACAATCCTGAAGGCAACCTTCCTGAGACAAATCCTACAGATGGAAATAGTGAACTGAATGAACCAATCCCAGTTCACATCCAGGTAACAACTACCAATGAAGAAGCAGTTCCTGCTGAGGTAGTTAATGGGTCAAATAGTCAAGGGGGAACTCAAAATGTTGAAAATGCCAATGTTCCTGACATTGAGGACAACACCCCTGATTATGATCCTGAATTAGATCCTGCACTAAATTATCCTGAATTCTATGATCAAAATGACTCAACCTCAGTAGAGGACAACTCTACTGAAGGAATCAGAAAAAGAAGGACTTGGTTGTATGACCATCCTACTGATCTGATACTTGGTGATCCAAGTATAGGAGTCAGAACCAGAAAGTTTCATGGTGAAAGTGCTATGTTCTGTTGTTTCTTGTCAGAATAGGAACCAAAAGACATTGATGAAGCACTTCAGGATGCCAATTGGATCACAGCCATGCAGGAAGAACTCAACCAATTCACCAGAAATGAAGTATGGGAGCTGGTTGATAGGCCTTCACATCAAGATGTTATTGGAACAAAGTGGGTGTTCAAGAACAAGAAGAATGAAAATGATGTGATTGTCAGAAACAAAGCAAGACTAGTGGCAAAAGGATACTGCCAGCATGAAGGCATTGACTATGATGAGACCTTTGCACCTGTGGCAAGACTAGAAGCAATTAGGCTTTTCTTAGCCTATGCAGCCCACAAAAGGTTCAAAGTGTACCAAATGGATGTCAAGAGTGCCTTTCTAAATGGAGTCTTGAAAGAAGAGGTCTGTGTGGAGCAACCACCAGGTTTTGAAGTTGGAAACCAAGTTTACAGACTGAAGAAAGCTCTATATGGACTCAAACAAGCCCCTAGGGCTTGGTATGATACATTGTCACAGTTCCTATTGGATCATGGATTCACCAAGGGAACTGTGGACAGAACTCTCTTCAGAATCTCTGAAGGAGAGGACATCTTGCTTGTCCAAATTTATGTAGATGACATAATTTTTGGATCCCCTAATGAGAAGTTGTGTGAAAAGTTCTCCAAACTCATGCAAAGCAAGTTTGAGATGTCCATGATGGGGTTGATGAACTTCTTTTTGGGTATACAAGTCAAGCAATCAAAAGAAGGAATCTTCATCAACCAAGCTAAGTACACCAGAGAGATGATCAAGAAGTTTGGGTGTACAACTAGCAAGCCAGTAAGGATCCCAATGAACACTAATTGGAAGATGGATCCTGATGAAAGTGGTATTCCAACCAATTCCACTGAGTATAGAGGAATCATTGGATCACTCCTCTATCTCACTGCCAGCAGACCTGACATCACCTTTGCAGTAGGTGTTTGTGCAAGGTTCCAAGCAAATCCTAAGAAAAGCCATCTTGAGGCTGCAAAGAGGATTTTGAGGTATCTCAAAGGCACTGAAAATCTAGGCCTTTGGTACCCTGTTGATGACAACATTGAGCTAACTGGCTACTCAGATGCTGACTATGGAGGTTGTAGAATTGACAGAAAATCCACTTCAGGGACTTGTCAATTCTTGGGCAACAAGCTTATATCTTGGTTCTCCAAGAAGCAGAACACAGTGGCTACTTCCACCACTGAAGCTGAATATGTTGCAGCTGGAAGTTGTTGTGCTCAAATCCTTTGGTTGAGACAACAACTGAGAGACTACAAAGTCAACTCTACTGAAGTGGGGTCAGATAAGTTGTCTTGGCTATCAAACTATTCCCTTGGTTTGATAAGCACCTATTTTGGGTAATCACTGCCTACCTTGATACATGTCCCAACTACAGATATCATCACTGTAGGATTTAATTTGTCCCCCACCCAAAAGGTCACTTTCCATGCATTAAATGCCAAGATTTAACTCTTGTTTGCATTCCACTTTTCAAGCCATGATCTATCTCGAAAACTCCCCAACCATTAACTAATATTTAATAACTTCCACGTTTTGAATAAAACCAATAACTCACTGTTACATTGGTTTTTGACCATTGGATCAAAACTGGCCAACTCCCCTGAAATTCATCCTGGCCGTCCAAGTGTATATTTCCATTTTTGATACCCGTTGAAAATACACAAACCTCACCAACTCATTGACAAACATTCTTTTTAGAATATCCCCAAGTCTTAAGATCCCCCACAAAACACTTTTTTCCCAAGCACTCAAACCCTAGCTTATTTTTTTCTCCAAACTCTCTCAACACTCTTTCATTTTCATCTCTGTAAATTTCAATGGCTCCCAAAGTTAGACCAGAGATGATCATAGACTTTTCCAACAAGGCTCTGGACCTTGATTTTGGATATCTAAGCAACAAAAATAATCTTCATTTTGAACCCATAATCTCCTTTGAAAGTGAAGATCCTGAGATTACTCCAACCTTAAGGTGGTTGAGAAGGGCTGGTCTTCAAAAGTTCTTGGAAGAAAGACCAAGCTCCTGCTTGGAAAGCTATATGGCTGAATTCTTTGCCTTTCTCAAATGGAGAGGCAAGCCTGAAGATGGTGAAATCTCCACCAGATTGTCCTATGTTGCTGAAGGAGAAGAGGAAGAGAGATCTCATAGAGTGAAATTCTCTTCAGAAGATCTTGAAGGAGCTTTTGGATTGCCTTCTGAGGGAAGGAATCCAGAAATCTATGGCACTGGTCATGAAGAAGAAATAGCTCAGGAATGGCTATTGACACCAGGCCCTCTCTCCTCAACTCAAAACAAAAAGACTCTTAAGCCAGAATTTCTCAACCTCTTTGAGGTAGTTGCTAAGAGCCTCTTAAGCAACACTGGAAGCTTAGAGCAGGTCAGCCATCCAAGGATCAGAATCATGGCTGCCATTATTGATGCCAGTGATAAGGGCATTAAATTTGATTGGAGGACCTTCATTATGTCTGAAATGATGAAGGAAAAGGCTAAATTCAAGGTGAAATCTCACAACAAGGTGGTGCTAGAAGGGAAAATCAAGTATTGCACTAGGGCAAGCTTGTTGATTGAGAGATTTTCTCATTACTCCCAGATGCAAACCTTTGCAAAGCCCCTCCCAGCCCAAAAGATCTTATTCAGAAAGCTCAGCAAGAAAACTGAGAAAAGAAGGATGTTAATGGCCAAGCCTGTTGAAGCAATGTTGGAGGAGAAGCCCAAGTTGAAAAAGAGGACAAAGGCAAGGGTGGTGAAGACAAGGAAAATGTCTCAGAAAATCTCAGAAGAGAATTCAGATGCTTCAACTGAGATTGAAGAAGTTGCTAGAGAAGGTGTACAAGTGCCCTCTGATCATTCAGAAGAATTAAGGCAAAAGTACAATGAGACTAGACAAAAGTCTAGGGGTGATAAGAGAATCAGGGAGATTGTCCCTGAGAAAGATGAGGAAGGAAGTGGGAGCAGTAGAGCTAGTAAGAGAAGGGTCAAGCCTACTGACAAAGTGTTGGAGCTTCAGGAAGAAAGGTCTCTACAACTTGCTCTAAGAGAGAGCAGAGCTGAAAGCAGGACCAAATCAAAGTCAAGGACCAACTCATCTGGTTCTGGAACTCCAGAATCCAGGGTCCCTGAAGGTCAACCAATGGAGGCCAACATCCCTGAAATTCAGAATTCTGAGCCCAACTCCCCTGAAACCCATATAACCCCAACCAATCAACCCATCACCCCCATTAACCTCACAAAGAGATATTCTCCAGAAGGGAATGTGCAAAGAAGTGGCATTGATGTGCTTGCGGATTTAGCTGTAGATGAGACAAGGCTCCTATCTCCCCTTGACTCATCCATGCTCAACTATTCAAAACTCTTAGAACATGCACTCAATGAGCCAACCCCCCTGAGCAAAGCCCCTTCAGATCCATTGCTCTCAAAAGCAACTGAAGATCCTTCTACTGCACCCAACCCATCTGAAGCCAACATTCCTGAACTTAATCTGCCTGAAGCCACATTAGGTGAACCCAGAGCCAACTCCCCTATAACCCAAAGTCCCCATTCAAGTGGAGATGAGGAGGAGTATACTTATGAAAGTATGCTCAGAGGAGGAGCAAAGGCTACTGTGGACAGTTTGTATCCACAACTTGCTGAATTTCCAAGAATTCAGAAGACATTTCATGATCTAAGGATGCTTGTTGATGTAAAAGACAAGTCTATGATGGAGATATCTCAAGTCATCCAAGATAAGGGTGCAAACTGGTGGCAAATAGAGGAGAACAGATTATTACACTTTGCTGGAGTTTCAAAGACAAGATTCCTCACTGATGAGGAAATATTTGCAAAGTTGGTGAATGACAAGATCAATGAGGAGAGGGAAAGGAAAGCTAAGGGTATCAAACACCCTGAAAGTAGCTCCAATGATGATGACTCCCCAGATGATCCCTCAAACCCCTCTAAACCCAACCCTCCTGAAACCCCTCAAGCCAATCTCCCTAAGCCTTCTGTCTCTGAAAGACTTTCCAACCCCCCAAGAACCTATCATAGGAAAGGCTCTGTCATTTCAGAGGTGTTGACCAAGAATGGTAACACAACCAAGGACACATCTGCCAATGAAGGTCCCTCTGAACCCAAGGCACAGCCTAAAGATGTGGAGGTTCCTTCTCTAGAGGCTAGTTTGATTAAGGCCTATTCAGTGTCAGAAGAGTTGGACACTGATCAGCCCTTAATCATTCAGGATGACTCAGTGGCTGTTGTTATAAGCACTGTGATCTCCCCACAACTGCCATCTTTGAACCTTGTTGAAGGTGGAGATGCTGCAGGTTTAGGAGAAGGAGTTGAAAAGGAAAGTAGTTTTGAAAAATCAGAGGGAGTTATGGATGAAAGAGAGGTAGTTATCACTAAGATTGTGAGTGTACCAACATATGAGGGTGGTATAAGTGAGGAAGGACAGGTTATTCTTGAAGTCAAATCTAAACTTCAAGAATCCCTTGATGAGAGGAGGCCTGTTCCTTTAAGTGAGGAAACTTTTAATGAAGGAAGAAAAGAAATAGTTGAAAATGAGGAGAAGACTGCTGATGTATCAGAGTCTTATGAAAAAGAAAATGAGGGAGATAAGTGTGTTTTCACTGATGCTTTTGATTTGTCTGATATTGCAGGGATAAGCTTTGAACAAATTTTTGCAGATGATCTCTTGACAGATGCTCCCATCCAAGTTGACACTGGATCAGCACAAGCCTTGCTTGGGATGCAATCAGAGAAGTTTGATTCCTTGGCTCAACAAGTTCAAACAGCTCATGCAGAAACTTCTGGAGCATTAGATGAGCATGGAAGAACTCTAGCTTCTGTTGAAATGAGATTAACTGGCTCTGAAGATGTGGTTTTACCCACATTTGAAGCAAGAATTGAAGGAGTAGAATCTGGTCTTCAAACCATCTCTACTGAAGTTCACAAAGCCAAAGTCAGTATGGAAAACATCTCAAAGGAGGTCAAGAAGGATCAAACGATGCTGAGAGATAACCATAATGCAAATGTTCAAGCTATCAGATTGACAATCAAGCAAGCTCTTGGCAAGAAGACAGCCTTGCAAAAGAAAATAGCTAAAGAACAAAGGCTAGCTATGGTCAAAGCAGCCTCAGAAAAGTTTTCCCAAGAAGTGTTGGCCAACATTGCTGAAAGTGCAGTGGCCAACCTCACTGAGCTCCTGAAAGCCCAATTGGATGCATCTCTTAAGGAAACCATGGAGGAGGTTGTCCAACAGAAAATGAAGCCTGTTCTTGCCTTTCTCAGCTTGAGCAGTGACAAGATGCAAAATATACATGATGAGAATGTATATTTGTTGGAAGAAATGAAGTCTCTCACCCAAGCCCAGTCCTTATTGGCATCCACTATGAGTGAACTGAAGCCAGACTGTTTTGATGCTGCCAAAAAGGGGGAAAGGGAAAGAGCAAGGGCAAAAGGTGCCTTAGTGATTGGGAGTCCAGTGAAAGGGAAGGACAAAGCCCCTGAAGGAAAGGGAAAAGAGCCAGCAGTGCTGAACTTGGAAGAATTGGATGAAGAGGAGCAGTTGGCATTGGCATTAAAGAACTCTATGGCCTCAGCTCAAGAGGAAAGAGTGAGGTTACAACAAAGACCAGGTGGTGAAGTATCTGGTTTGGACAAGGATGCTGAAGGTGTCCAAACTAGAGGAAAGATCAAGAAGGCCCAAGGAAAGAAGAGACAAGTTGAGAAATTCACTGACTTTCCCAATAGCCTTGACCTTCCACCTGAATTCAGAGTTATTGATGATGAGCCTACCTCAAAGAAGGCCAAAACTGCTGAAAAAGACAAGTCTTCTGAATCTGACAACAGTACTGAAGGTCCCAAGTCCACTGAAGACATTGAAGAGCTATTTGCTGAAGGATTTGGACCTGAACCTAAGAAGAAGACAACAGTCCTAGCCCATGATCCATCAAAGCTGTTTCATGAAGGGTATGGCAAAGACCCTGAAACACAACAGAAACTGGCCATGATGAGGGCCCAGGAGAAAATGGATTTGATGGAAGAGGCTAACAGAGCAAGAGACAAGAGAAGAGCTAACTTTCAGAAACCAAGAAGAAGGAGAGCAACCTACAGCAAGATGAAGCCTCAGCTTCTAATCCCAATGGACACCAAATATCCACACCTGGATAAATGGGTGCCAATTCAACTGAATGACACATGGGAAGAAGCTAAAAGGGAGTTTGTCTATGACTATTATGTCATTGACAGATGGAATGGAGGAGATGCAAACTCTGCCTTCACTGAGTTCATGCTGGAATACTACAGAGAATTGTATCAACAATTACTTGCAGCTGCTGACATTGCAAGAATTGAACTCAATGCTCCCAAGCCTATCATCTACATGCCTCCAAAGCTTGATGGATGGATTGACCAAGCAAGGATCCTAAGGGAGTTCACAGAAATTCTGAAGCTGAACAAGATGACCCTTGGACCCAAAGGAACTAACCAGGAAGCCATGGAACTCAAGAAGAGAGTGTGGGCACAATATGGGATGAACCCACCTCCTGAGGATAACCTCTAAAGAATGGCTAAGTCCTCTGACTCTTCCTGGATGAAAAATTATCTTATCTGGAGATATTTTTGCTATATGGTCAAATCTGCTGAAATTTGGACAAGTCTGCTAATATGTGCATTGACATGCTGTTTGCTCTGATATGGTTTAGAATGATCTGATACAAGAATTGATGCATTCTACTTTGATATCTGGAATATCTTGTAGTAGTTAAGCTCTGATACCTGATAGCTCTGATACTTGAAAAAGTTTATTTTACTCTGATCCTATGTTTAGTATATCTTGATTTGTAATGACTACATGCTCTGATAAGTTATATTCAACTATCAACATGCTTGTAATGACTTTTTATATGAATGATAGTTGAACCACTTTTGAATTAAGATACATTCTTTACAGAAATCTCTCTATGCCTATCTGTGAAACCTACTTGCAACAAAAACAGTGAATACACTAACACATTATCTTTTCAGGAATATTGACCTTAGTCATGTCTTCTGAAGATACATGTAATAGGTATAGACAAGTCACTTTTGCTTAGATTGTGTAGGTTTTGGCATCATCAAAAAGGGGGAAATTGTTGGGAATAAAATGAGATATGTTTTGATCTAATACCAAAACCCCCTGAGACATGCCTAAGTCAAGATAAGTATGTTCTAGAAATGTTAGAACATATAGATTATAGGCTAGATGAGAAGCTGAAATGTTAGGCAGCTCTTAGACAATTAGATGCACAATTTGAGGGGGAACCTATGCCTTGAAGATGATCAAGACCAAGTCCCCTCAAGGCTCAAATTCTGGAACAATCACTTAAGAGCAAGGACACTCTATGGAAATCCAAATGCTCTGATCAGGAGAGTTGTCCAGAGAAGATGTTCTTATGCAAGAACAATATTGTAAAGCTCAAAAGGACAAGCCCAATAAGATGATCTGATCAGGAGAGTTGTCCAGAGAAAGTGTCCATATGCAAGATTGGTAAAATCAAAAGGACAAGCTTAATGACTCTGATCAGGAGAGTTGTCCAGAGAAGCTAGCCATATGCAAGAACACCTTTACCTAGCTCAAAAGGACAAGACTACTCAAAGGTTTTGATCAGGAGAGTTGTCCAGAGAAGCCAACTCTATGTGAAAAGTGCTCTGATGCTAAAAGACCAAATATGCTGATCAGAAGAGTTGTCCAGAAGAGTTGTCTCAGCATGATTGAATCAGAACAGATGCTTTAAAGGTTGAAGGTCAACTATGCTGAAGAATTAGAGACAACCATGCCCTAAAAGAAATACAATGCAACATGCCAAGATCATCTTGGAGTGAAATAAAGGGAAAGAGCCAAGTCATCTGAAGAAGAGCAAGCCAACCTTGCTGAAAAGCAAAACTGCTGATAGTGATAAGGAGAGTTGTCCAGTTGATAAGGAATGTTGTCCTATCATTGGATCAACCTTCAGAAGTCATGTCCAAGTCCTAACAAGAAGTCAAACATTGGGAAAAGTGCTGCAGAATGAAGACAAAATCTTACAAGCCGTTTATTACCCAAATGAGGACATGTCACTATCAAGAATCTGTCTTCCAGTTTGAAGAACTCAAGGAAGACATTTATAGCAATTTGGGGCTGCCTCTCCAACGGGCAAATCCTCCATTTTGTCTATAAATACAGAAGTGTGAAGACCATTTGAAAGCACCTCAACCTTGACAAGAATATCCAACTATCCTACAAGTTGACAAGTGCTCTCAAGTTTTTAAAGAGACTATCTTAGTCTTTATACACTTCTTCTAAGCTGAACCCAATTGTATATTCATACACAAGCTTAGAGAGATATCCTATCCTTATACCTTGATCTTCATTGTAAAGGATATCTCATTAGTTGGAACCTTACTTCAACCCTTACATCTTTCAAGAGTGAAAGTGAGAAGGTTGTAGTAGTAGTAGAAGTGGTAGGAGCTGACTGTTGAGAGAAGAACAGTTCAGTTCTGAGTTGAGAAGAGGGTACTAGGACTCTAGACATCCTAGGGATCAATTCACCAAGGAGTGGTGTTCTTGATCAAGTGCACCTTGGCACTATAAAACAAGTTAATTCCAAGAGTGAAGGAATTATCCTGTTAAATCAGGGAAAGTGGATGTAGGAGCTTGAGTCTCTGAACCACTATAACTTCTTGTGTTGATTTACATTCCAAGTACTTTCATACATTCAACACTGCACACAAAACAGATCTTTCAAGGATAAACATTCAAAGACGGTGCAAAAACCTATTTGGACAAGTTCCCTGAAAACTGGACTGTGTTGCATTGACTAAGTGATTTCAGAAATTAAAGGAGTCTAAACTAAAAGGGCCAACCACTATTCCGCACATAAAACTCCCCTAGACAGTTATTCAACTAAGTACTCAATAGTACTTAGTAGTTTGATTATCTTAAGAGAGTTAATCTTCTTCAGCAGAGTTGTCCAAGACAACCTTGCTGAACTCTGGTTTGATCAAAGTTGAAAAGAATTGCATACAAGTGTATTCCCCCCCCCCCATACACTTGTTATATACTCCTTTTAGGACCAACATTAACTCTTTTGCAACTCGTGAGACTTTTCAAAAAGAGAGAATGAGTGAATCGATGAAAGTGCACTTCCACATTACAGTGGGATAAACTGTAGAGTTTTGAACACTAACGAATGTGATTTTCTAAAAAATAAAAGCAAACCTACAAAAAACTTCATTTTGGTATTTTCGAGGTTAAATGGCACTATAACCGTGTTATAGAAAACAACAACCCTAGAACGAATGTGAATTGGTAATAGTTAACACTTTTGAAACTATTGAGTCTTTTCAAAAAGAGAGAATGAGTGAATCAATGAAAGTGCACTTCCACATTACAGTGGGATAAACTATAGAGTTTTTTGAACACTAACGAATGTGATTTTCTAAAAAATAAAAAAAACGTAAAGTTTGCTTGGTCACGAAGCAATCCTACAAAATACTTCATTTTTGTATTTTCGAAGTCAAATGGCACTATAAACGTGTTATAGAAAACAACAACCATAGAACGAATGTGAATTGGTAATGGTTAACTCTTTTGCAACTCGTGAGACTTTTCAAAAAGAGAGAATGAGTGAATCGATGAAAGTGCACTTCCACATTACAGTGGGATAAACTATTGAGTTTTTGAACACTAACGAATGTGATTTTCTGAAAAATAAAAAAACGTAAAGTTTGCTTGGTCACGAAGCAATCCTACAAAACACTTCATTTTGGTATTTTCGAAGTCAAATGGCACTATAAACGTGTTATAGAAAACAACAACCCTAGAACGAATGTGAGTTGGTAATGGTTACCTCTTTTGCAACTCGTGAGACTTTTCAAAAAGAGAGAATGAGTGAATCGATGAAAGTGCACTTCCACATTACAGTGGGATAAACTATAGAGTTTTTGAACACTAACGAATGTGATTTTCTGAAGAAAAAAAAAACGTAAAGTTTTCTTGGTCACGAAGCAATCCTACAAAACACTTCATTTTGGTATTTTCGAAGTCAGATGGCACTATAAACGTGTTATAGAAAACAACAACCCTAGAACCAATGTGAATTGGTAATGGTTAACTCTTTTGCAACTCGTGAGACTTTTTAAAAAGAGAGAATGAGTGAATCGATGAAAGTGCACTTACACATTACAGTGGGATAAACTATAGAGTTTTTGAACACTAACGAATGTGATTTTCTAAAAAATAAAAAAAAACGTAAAGTTTGCTTGGTCACGAAGCAATCCTACAAAATACTTCATTTTGGTATTTTCGAAGTCAAATGGCACTATAAACGAGTTATAGAAAACAACAACCATAGAACGAATGTGAATTGGTAATGGTTAACTCTTTTGCAACTCGTGAGACTTTTCAAAATAGAGAATGAGTGAATCGATGAAAGTGCACTTCCACATTACAGTGGGATAAACTGTAGGATTTTTGAACACTAACGAATGTGATTTTCTGAAAAAAAAAATGTAAAGTTTTCTTGGTCACGAAGCAATCCTACAAAACACTTCATTTTGGTATTTTCGAAGTCAAATGACACTATAAACGTGTTATAGAAAACAACAACCCTAGAACTAATGTGAGTTGGTAATGGTTAACTTTTTGCAACTCGTAAGACTTTTCAAAAAGAGAGAATGAGTGAATCGATGAAAGTGCACTTCCACATTACAGTGGGATAAACTATAGAGTTTTTGAACACTAATGAATGTGATTTTCTGAAAAATAAAAAAAACGTAAAGTTTGCTAGGTCACGAAGCAATCCTACAAAACACTTCATTTTAGTGTTTTCGAAGTCAAATGGTACTATAAACGTATTATAGAAAACAACAACCCTATAACGAATGTGAGTTGGTAATGGTTAACTCTTTTGCAACTCGTGAGACTTTTCAAAAAGAGAGAATGAGTGAATCGATGAAAGTGCACTTCCACATTACAGTGGGATAAACTGTAGAGTTTTGAACACTAACGAATGTGATTTTCTAAAAAATAAAAAAAACGTAAAGTTTGCTTGGTCACCAAGCAAACCTACAAAAAACTTCATTTTGGTATTTTCGAGGTTAAATGACACTATAAACGTGTTATAGAAAACAACAACCCTAGAACGAATGTGAATTGGTAATGGTTAACACTTTTGAAACTATTGAGACTTTTCAAAAAGAGAGAATGAGTGAATCGATGAAAGTGCACTTCCACATTACAGTGGGATAAACTATAGAGTTTTTGAACACTAACGAATGTGAATTTCTGAAAAATAAAAAAAACGTAAAGTTTGCTTGGTCACGAAGCAATCCTACAAAACACTTCATTTTGGTATTTTCGAAGTCAAATGGCACTATAAACGTGTTATAGAAAACAACAACCCTAGAACGAATGTGAGTTGGTAATGGTTAATTCTTTTGCAACTCGTGAGACTTTTCAAAAAGAGAGAATGAGTGAATCGATGAAAGTGCACTTCCACATTACAGTGGGATAAACTATAGAGTTTTTAAACACTAACGAATGCGATTTTCTTAAAAATAAAAAAAACTTAAAGTTTGCTTGGTCACGAAGCAATCCTACAAAACACTTCATTTTGGTATTTTCGAAGTCAAATGGCATTATAAACGTGTTATAGAAAACAACAACCCTAGAACGAATGTGAGTTGGTAATGGTTAACTCTTTTGCAACTCGTGAGACTTTTCAAAAAGAGAGAATGAGTGAATCGATGAAAGTGCACTTCCACATTACTTTAGGATAAACTATTGAGTTTTTGAACACTAACGAATGTGATTTTCTGAAAAATAAAAAAACGTAAAGTTTGCTTGGTCCCGAAGCAATCCTACAAAAGACTTCATTTTGGTATTTTCGAAGTCAAACGGCATTATAAACGTGTTATAGAAAACAACAACCCTATAACGAATGTGAGTTGGTAATGGTTAATTCTTTTGTAACTCGTGAGACCTTTCAAAAAGAGAGAATGAGTGAATCGATGAAAGTGCACTTCCACATTACATTGGGATAAACTATAGAGTTTTTGAACACTAACGAATGTGATTTTCTTAAAAAAAAAAAACGTAAGCAAGCCTACAAAACACTTCATTTTGGTATTTTCGAAGTCAGATGGCACTATAAACGTGTTATAGAAAACAACAACCCTAGAACGAATGTGAGTTGGTAATGGTTAACTCTTTTGCAACTCGTGAGACTTTTCAAAAAGAGAGAATGAGTGAATCGATGAAAGTGCACTTCCACATTACAGTGGGAAAAACTATAGAGTTTTTGAACACTAACGAATGTGATTTTCTGAAAAAAAAAAAACGTAAAGTTTTCTTGGTCACGAAGCAATCCTACAAAACACTTCATTTTGGTTTTTCGAAGTCAAATGGCACTATAAACGTGTTAAAGAAAAAAATCACCCTAGAACGAATGTGAATTGGTAATGGTTAACACTTTTGAAACTATTGAGACTTTTCAAAAAGAGAGAATGAGTGAATCGATGAAAGTGCACTTCCACATTACAGTGGGATATACTATAGAGTTTTTGAACACTAACGAATGTGATTTTCTGAAAAATAAAAAAAACGTAAAGGTTGCTTGGTCACGAAGCAATCCTACAAAACACTTCATTTTGGTATTTTCGAAATCAAATGGCATTATAAATGTGTTATAGAAAACAACAACCCTTGAACGAATGTGAGTTGGTAATGGTTAACTATTTTGCAACTCGTGAGACTTTTCAAAAAGAGAGAATGAGTGAATCGATGAAAGTGCACTTCCACATTACAGTGGGATAAACTATTGAGTTTTTGAACACTAACGAATGTGATTTTCTGAAAAATAAAAAAACGTAAAGTTTGCTTGGTCCCGAAGCAATCCTACAAAACACTTCATTTTGGTATTTTCAAAGTCAAATGGCACTATAAACGTGTTATGGAAAACAACAACCCTAAAAAGAATGTGAGTTGGTAATGGTTAATTCTTTTGCTACTCGTGAGACTTTTCAAAAAGAGAGAATGAGTGAATCGATGAAAGTGCACTTCATTTTGGTTTTTCGAAGTCAAATGGCACTATAAACGTGTTAAAGAAAAAAATCACCCTAGAACGAATGTGAATTGGTAATGGTTAACACTTTTGAAACTATTGAGACTTTTCAAAAAGAGAGAATGAGTGAATCGATGAAAGTGCACTTCCACATTACAGTGGGATATACTATAGAGTTTTTGAACACTAACGAATGTGATTTTCTGAAAAATAAAAAAAACGTAAAGGTTGCTTGGTCACGAAGCAATCCTACAAAACACTTCATTTTGGTATTTTCGAAATCAAATGGCATTATAAATGTGTTATAGAAAACAACAACCCTTGAACGAATGTGAGTTGGTAATGGTTAACTATTTTGCAACTCGTGAGACTTTTCAAAAAGAGAGAATGAGTGAATCGATGAAAGTGCACTTCCACATTACAGTGGGATAAACTATTGAGTTTTTGAACACTAACGAATGTGATTTTCTGAAAAATAAAAAAACGTAAAGTTTGCTTGGTCCCGAAGCAATCCTACAAAACACTTCATTTTGGTATTTTCAAAGTCAAATGGCACTATAAACGTGTTATGGAAAACAACAACCCTAAAAAGAATGTGAGTTGGTAATGGTTAATTCTTTTGCTAATCGTGAGACTTTTCAAAAAGAGAGAATGAGTGAATCGATGAAAGTGCACTTCCACATTACAGTGGGATAAACTATAGAGTTTTTGAACACTAACGAATGTGATTTTCTGAAAAAAAAAAAAAAGTAAATTTTTCTTGTTCACGAAGCAATCCTACAAAACACTTCATTTTGGTATTTTCGAAGTCAAATGGCACTATAAACGTGTTATAGAAAACAACAACCCTAGAACGAATGAGAGTTGGTAAAGGTTAATTCTTTTGCAACTCGTGAGACTTTTCAAAAAGAGAGAATGAGTGAATCGATGAAAGCGCACTTCCACATTACAGAGGGATAAACTATATAGCTTTTGAACACTAACGAATGTGATTTTCTGAAGAAAAAAAAAACGTAAAGTTTTCTTGGTCACGAAGCAATCCTACAAAACACTTCATTATGGTATTTTCGAAGTCAAATGGCACTATAAACGTGTTATAGAAAACAACAACCCTAGAACGAATGTGAATTGGTAATGGTTAACACTATTGAAACTATTGAGACTTTTCAAAAGGAGAGAATGAGTGAATCAATGAAAGTGCACTTCCACATTACAGTGGGATAAACTATAGAGTTTTTGAACACTAACGAATGTGATTTTCTAAAAAAAAAAAAAAAATGTAAAGTTTGCTTGGTCACGAAGCAATCCTACAAAACACTTCATTTTGGTATTTTCGAAATCAAATGGCATTATAAACGTGTTATAGAAAATAACAACCCTAGAACGAATGTGAGTTGGTAATGGTTAACTATTTTGCAACTCGTGAGACTTTTCAAAAAGAGAGAATGAGTGAATCGATGAAAGTGCACTTCCACATTACAATAGGATAAACTATTGAGTTTTTGAACACTAACGAATGTGATTTTCTGAAAAATAAAAAAACGTAAAGTTTGCTTGGTCCCGAAGCAATCCTACAAAACACTTCATTTATGTATTTTCAAAGTCAAATGGCACTATAAACGTGTTATGGAAAACAACAACCCTAAAAAGAATGTGAGTTGGTAATGGTTAATTCTTTTGCAACTCGTGAGACTTTTCAAAAAGAGAGAATGAGTGAATCGATGAAAGTGCACTTCCACATTACAGTGGGATAAACTATAGAGTTTTTGAACACTAACGAATGTGATTTTCTGAAAAATAAAAAAAACGTAAAGTTTGCTTGGTCACGAAGCAATCCTACAAAACACTTCATTTTGGTATTTTCGAAGTCAAATGGCACTATAAACGTGTTATAGAAAACAACAACCCTAGAACGAATGTGAGTTGGTAATGGTTAATTCTTTTGCAACTCGTGAGACCTTTCAAAAAGAGAGAATGAGTGAATCGATGAAAGTGCACTTCCACATTACATTGGGATAAACTATAGAGTTTTTGAACACTAACGAATGTGATTTTCTTAAAAAAAAAAAACGTAAGCAAGCCTACAAAACACTTCATTTTGGTATTTTCGAAGTCAGATGGCACTATAAACGTGTTATAGAAAACAACAACCCTAGAACGAATGTGAGTTGGTAATGGTTAACTCTTTTGCAACTCGTGAGACTTTTCAAAAAGAGAGAATGAGTGAATCGATGAAAGTGCACTTCCACATTACAGTGGGAAAAACTATAGAGTTTTTGAACACTAACGAATGTGATTTTCTGAAAAAAAAAAAACGTAAAGTTTTCTTGGTCACGAAGCAATCCTACAAAAC
Organism: Galeopsis tetrahit; assembly: GCA_963675135.1. Taxonomy (NCBI): domain Eukaryota; kingdom Viridiplantae; phylum Streptophyta; class Magnoliopsida; order Lamiales; family Lamiaceae; genus Galeopsis; species Galeopsis tetrahit. The sequence goes on from OY776122.1 coordinate 42,990,059, forward strand.
ACTTCATTTTGGTTTTTCGAAGTCAAATGGCACTATAAACGTGTTAAAGAAAAAAATCACCCTAGAACGAATGTGAATTGGTAATGGTTAACACTTTTGAAACTATTGAGACTTTTCAAAAAGAGAGAATGAGTGAATCGATGAAAGTGCACTTCCACATTACAGTGGGATATACTATAGAGTTTTTGAACACTAACGAATGTGATTTTCTGAAAAATAAAAAAAACGTAAAGGTTGCTTGGTCACGAAGCAATCCTACAAAACACTTCATTTTGGTATTTTCGAAATCAAATGGCATTATAAATGTGTTATAGAAAACAACAACCCTTGAACGAATGTGAGTTGGTAATGGTTAACTATTTTGCAACTCGTGAGACTTTTCAAAAAGAGAGAATGAGTGAATCGATGAAAGTGCACTTCCACATTACAGTGGGATAAACTATTGAGTTTTTGAACACTAACGAATGTGATTTTCTGAAAAATAAAAAAACGTAAAGTTTGCTTGGTCCCGAAGCAATCCTACAAAACACTTCATTTTGGTATTTTCAAAGTCAAATGGCACTATAAACGTGTTATGGAAAACAACAACCCTAAAAAGAATGTGAGTTGGTAATGGTTAATTCTTTTGCTACTCGTGAGACTTTTCAAAAAGAGAGAATGAGTGAATCGATGAAAGTGCACTTCCACATTACAGTGGGATAAACTATAGAGTTTTTGAACACTAACGAATGTGATTTTCTGAAAAAAAAAAAAAAAGTAAATTTTTCTTGTTCACGAAGCAATCCTACAAAACACTTCATTTTGGTATTTTCGAAGTCAAATGGCACTATAAACGTGTTATAGAAAACAACAACCCTAGAACGAATGAGAGTTGGTAAAGGTTAATTATTTTGCAACTCGTGAGACTTTTCAAAAAGAGAGAATGAGTGAATCGATGAAAGCGCACTTCCACATTACAGAGGGATAAACTATATAGCTTTTGAACACTAACGAATGTGATTTTCTGAAGAAAAAAAAAACGTAAAGTTTTCTTGGTCACGAAGCAATCCTACAAAACACTTCATTATGGTATTTTCGAAGTCAAATGGCACTATAAACGTGTTATAGAAAACAACAACCCTATAACGAATGTGAATTGGTAATGGTTAACACTATTGAAACTATTGAGACTTTTCAAAAGGAGAGAATGAGTGAATCAATGAAAGTGCACTTCCACATTACAGTGGGATAAACTATAGAGTTTTTGAACACTAACGAATGTGATTTTCTAAAAAATAAAAAAAAATGTAAAGTTTGCTTGGTCACGAAGCAATCCTACAAAACACTTCATTTTGGTATTTTTGAAATCAAATGGCATTATAAACGTGTTATAGAAAATAACAACCCAAGAACGAATGTGAGTTGGTAATGGTTAACTATTTTGCAACTCGTGAGACTTTTCAAAAAGAGAGAATGAGTGAATCGATGAAAGTGCACTTCCACATTACAATAGGATAAACTATTGAGTTTTTGAACACTAACGAATGTGATTTTCTGAAAAATAAAAAAACGTAAAGTTTGCTTGGTCCCGAAGCAATCCTACAAAACACTTCATTTATGTATTTTCAAAGTCAAATGGCACTATAAACGTGTTATGGAAAACAACAACCCTAAAAAGAATGTGAGTTGGTAATGGTTAATTCTTTTGCAACTCGTGAGACTTTTCAAAAAGAGAGAATGAGTGAATCGATGAAAGTGCACTTCCACATTACAGTGGGATAAACTATAGAGTTTTTGAACACTAACGAATGTGATTTTCTGAAAAATAAAAAAAACGTAAAGTTTGCTTGGTCACGAAGCAATCCTACAAAACACTTCATTTTGGTATTTTCGAAGTCAAATGGCACTATAAACGTGTTATAGAAAACAACAACCCTAGAACGAATGTGAGTTGGTAATGGTTAATTCTTTTGCAACTCGTGAGACTTTTCAAAAAGAGAGAATGAGTGAATCGATGAAAGTGCACTTCCACATTACAGTGGGATAAACTATTGAGTTTTTGAACACTAACGAATGTGATTTTCTGAAAAATAAAAAAGCGTAAAGTTTGCTTGGTCCCGAAGCAATCCTACAAAACACTTCATTTTGGTATTTTCGAAGTCAAATGGCACTATAAACGTGTTATAGAAAACAACAAGCCTAGAACGAATGTGAATTGGTAATGGTTAACACTTTTGAAACTATTGAGACTTTTAAAAAAGAGAGAATGAGTGAATCAATGAAAGTGCACTTCCACATTACAGTGGGATAAACTATTGAATTTTTGAACACTAACGAATGTGATTTTCTGAAAAATAAAAAAAACGTAAAGTTTGCTTGGTCCCGACACAATCCTACAAAACACTTCATTTTGGTATTTTCGAAGTCAAATGGTACTATAAACGTGTTATAGAAAACAACAACCCTAGAACGAATGTGAGTTGGTAATGGTTAATTCTTTTGCAACTCGTGAGACCTTTCAAAAAGAGAGAATGAGTGAATCGATGAAAGTGCACTTCCACATTACATTGGGATAAACTATAGAGTTTTTGAACACTAACGAATGTGATTTTCTTAAAAAAAAAAACGTAAGCAAGCCTACAAAACACTTCATTTTGGTATTTTCGAAGTCAGATGGCACTATAAACGTGTTATAGAAAACAACAACCCTAGAACGAATGTGAGTTGGTAATGGTTAACTCTTTTGCAACTCGTGAGACTTTTCAAAAAGAGAGAATGAGAGAATGAGTGAATCGATGAAAGTGCACTTCCACATTACAGTGGGAAAAACTATAGAGTTTTTGAACACTAACGAATGTGATTTTCTGAAAAAAAAAAAAAACGTAAAGTTTTCTTGGTCACGAAGCAATCCTACAAAACACTTCATTTTAGTTTTTCGAAGTAAAATGGCACTATAAACGTGTTAAAGAAAAAAATAACCCTAGAACGAATGTGAATTGGTAATGGTTAACACTTTTGAAACTATTGAGACTTTTCAAAAAGAGAGAATGAGTGAATCGATGAAAGTGCACTTCCACATTACAGTGGGATAAACTATAGAGTTTTTGAACACTAACGAATGTGATTTTCTGAAAAATAAAAAAAACGTAAAGGTTGCTTGGTCACGAAGCAATCTGTTGGTCCTTGGTGGAGTATAACACAAGTGTATGGGGGGGGGGGAATGCACTTGTGTATGCAAATTCTTTTCTTTTTTTTGATAAACTGGTCCTATCAGGCAGGTTGTCTCACAACTGGCCTGAGTGTGAACTTTGATAGATACTTGTCCTACTGATTACTATTAAGTGATCAGTTGGCTAAATATCTAAAAGAGTTGCTAAGTGCGGAATGTGGTTGGCCTTTACTCAAAGAAATACTCCAAGTTGATTTCTGAAAATACAGGTTATCAGGGACTTTGTCCAAAACAGATTTTCTTACTTACTGAGTTATGAATCTTTGAAATATGATTGAATAGAGTGAAGTTAAGAATGCAGTAAGTAAATGAGACACAAATTTATAGTGGTTCAGAGACTCAAGCTCCTACATCCACTTTCCCTGATTGAACAGGATAATTCCTTCTCAATGGAATTAGCTTGTTTTATAGTGCCAAGGTGCACTGATCAACAACACTCTCTTAGTGTTTTGATCCCTAGGATAACTTGAGTCCTAGTGCTCAATCTCTCTGAGTTAAGACTGTGTTTCACACTAACAGTCCTTAACTCCTCACTTCTACAACAAACACTCTCTTCACTAAATGAGATAAGGTTTGAGGTTTGGTTCCAACTAATAGAGATATCCTTTACAATAAGAACAGTGTAACGGAATAGGATATCTCAATGCTAAGCTAGGATGTTAACAATAATTTGGCTTAGCTAACTTGAAGTGATTCAGGAAACTTGGAATTCTAGAGAACAGCTTGGTTTCCTTTTGTAAGCTTGATGATAGTTTGATAGCTTGTAGTTGGATGCGGAATTCCTTTGATCACTTCTGTATTTATAGATAATTTGAACAGCTAACCGTTGGAGGGATTAGTAATTCAAATATGTCTATTTGCAGCACCATTGAAACGGCTATGAAGCTTGACATCCTTTTATCCACTGTGTAAAAGAGGTCTTCAATGGTTGCTTGAATGAATGTGTTGACTTCTGACAAGGGCGGCTGGGAAGACTTGTGTCAGTTTCCAATTTTGCACATTGTCCTAGGTTGATTTGTGGCAAACTTTACACACAGCCAACGGTCAGATGGGACAAGCTCCCTGAACATTCCTGCTGCAGTTTTAGAATGTTCCAACATTCATTCAATGCTTCACTCTTTAATGCTCTAAGTCTTTAATGCTTGGTTCAGGCATGATTGGCAATAAATGCTTCATTGAATATGTCTTCTGTAAGCTTTTGACACTTGATCCACTTGATTATTTGTACTTCAACTGTCTTGATCATTTGCATTTATGAGCACAGCTTCAGTATACTAGAACTCTTCAGCCAGGTTGTCCATTTGATCAGTTTGTCTTGAAAAGATCAGCAACTTTGTCCTATAGACCTATCAAGCTGCCTAACATTTCAGCTTTGGACAACTATCCTGATTACTAATATCTCATAACATTTCTGAGATTTTAGCTTAAGCATACTACTCATTAAGTGTTCTGGGACAACTTGCCTGAACAATGACTTGAGCATATCTCAACTAACTTGTACATCATCAATCAGGGGTTTTGGTATCTTAGATCAAAATCATTTTATTCCCAACAATTTCCCCCTTTTTGATGATGCCAAAACCTATTACAAAGGGACCTTGACTTAAACTAAATATTACCTTCAGGGATAGTGAACTGGTCAACTTGCCTGAAAGAAACTTGTTAGCACAATAAATCAAGTAATATTTGTCATGTTAGGTTAGTTGAGATAATGAGTTGTTATCTCTTTGATAGAAATATAGTGATCCTTTTATAGATGTGATAAACCATTACAGGACTGGAAATCAAAGGACTCACTAATCTAGAAAAAAAAACAACTGAATCAGCAATCATAAAAACAAAAGTAGGGAAGGGATAAACTTATCCATCAGAGAGTTCCATCATCTTGGGGAGCAATGCCATATTGAGCCCAGACCCTCTTCTTCAGCTCCCAAACATCCTTGTTGGAGCCTCTAGGGCCTATCTTCATCTTCTCCATCTTCATGATGTTGATGAACTCCTCCAAAATCTTCCCTTCATCAATCAAGTTCCCATTGAACTTGGGAGGCATGTACATAATTGGACCAGGGGCCTTGAACTCCACTCTTGCCATCTCAGCTGCTGCAAACAGCTTTTGGTAGAGGTCCCTGTGGTTCTCAAACATGAACTGAACAAAGATTTCCTCCACATTCTCACCAAGCCACTTTCCAATGACATAGAAGTCATAAACAAAACTTCTTTTGGCCTCCTCCCATGCATCATTCAGTGAGATTGGAACCCACTTATCATGGTGAGGGTACTGAGTGTCCCATCTTTGCAGCATTTGAGGTTTGAGCCTTCTGTATGAAGCCCTCCTTCTTGGAGCTTTGAAGTTTGCCCTTCTCCCATCTCTTGCTTTGTTGGCCTCAACCAACTGATCCATTTTTTCTTTGGCTCTCAAGAGAGCTAGCTTTTCCTGAGTTTTTGGATCTTTCCCAAATCCTTCTTCAAACAATTTGGAAGGATCATCAGCAAGCTTGGGCACTACTTCTTCAGGCTCTTTGTCCTGTACTTCCTCTTCAACTTCTTCAATAGCAGGCATCAGGACTGCTTTCTTCATTCTCTTTGATTTCCTTGCTGGAGTAGATTCTTCAGATTGAAATTCTGATGGCAAAGTTAGGCTGGTTGGGAATTCATTGAAGGCTTGCAGTTCCTTCCTCTTTCTTTCGGATGACCTTGTCACCTTCCCCCTCACTTCAGCAACCTTCTCTTGAGGTTCAAGTCCTGTAGACTCACCACCTGGCCTTTGAAGCTTTCTTGCCTGACTTTCCATAGCTGATACCATGGATTCCTTGACAGCTATTTGAATCTGCTCTTCCTCAGTTAAGTCTTCAACATTCATTGGGCCTTTGCCTTTCCCAATGTCTTCTACTGCTTCCTCCTCAACTTCAGGGACTTTCTCCTTGCCCTTGGGTTCATCAATCACCAAGGTTCCCTTTGCCCTTGCTCTCTGTCTTTCCCCCTTTTTGGCATTATCAAAACACTGGGGCTTCAATTCACTCATAGTGACAGAGAGATGTGAGTGGGAATGGGTGAGGGACTTCAATTCCTGCAGTAGATAAACATTCTCATCATGAATGTTTTGCATTTTATCATCAGCCATGCTAAAAAAGGTGTGAACAGGCTTCATCTTCTGGGAAACTATGGCATCCAATGTGGCTTTCAGTGATTGATCAAGTTTGGCCTGAAGTTGTTCAGTGAGATTGGCCACAACTTGATCAGAGACTTTGGCCATGAGTTCAACAGTGAACTTCTCAGCAGCTTCCTTCACCATTGCAGCTTTTAACTCTGCTGCCTTCTTTCTCTGTGCTGCTGTCCTCTGCCTTAAAGCATCCTTGATTGTCTTTCTCAATGCCTTTACATTGTGCTTGTACAAAGTTTTGAGACCCTGCTGCTCTTTCTTCACAGATCTAGTGAATATACCCATAGCATCTTTGGCTTTTGTTACTTCAGTTGAAACTGTTTGCAGTCCAGTTTCAACTCCACAAAGTCTTGCATCAATAGTAGGTAAGATCACTTCTTCAGACCCTGTGAGCCTCATCTCCACAGAGGCTAGAGTCTTCCCTTGGCCATCTAGGGTATCAGCAGTGGTTGCATGAGCCTTCTCAACTTCCCTGACCAGTGTGTCCAACTTCCCTGACTGCTCTTCAATGATGGATGCAGTCTGAGTAGCCATCTGAAAGTGAGCCTCAGAGGTGTTGGCCTGTTCAAAGTAGATTTGGTTAACTGTGGACACATTTGCTGATACTGCTTGAAGATCAGTGGCAGCTTCAACTGGTATATCTGTCAGGGAGGCATCTGCAAAAATCTGTTCAAGAGTAACAGCAACTGAATCTGCAAAACTAATAGGGTTAGTATAAACTCCCTCATCACCCTCTATGTCTTTTACTCCCATAAGGTCTGATACATCAGCACCTTTTCTCTCATTTTCAACTTTATTCTTTTCTTCTTCCTTTTCAAGAGATAATCTCACATTCACTGGAGAATCAGGCCTCCTTTCACCAAGGGATTCATCAAGTTCAGATTTGACTTGAAGAATAGCCTGACTCTCATATTGGGCTGCACCCAATATTTCTACTTCCTCTCCCTCTATTTGTGGTGCACTCAAGGAACCAGTGATCACACACTCCTCATCATCACCTCCCTCTGATTTTTCAGCACTCTCAGCCTTTTCAACTCCTTCAAAACCTGACACCTCTATATCCTCAGCAGGATCCACAGAGGGCAGTTGTTGGGAGATCACAGTGCTTGGGCATCCCAAGGCCACTGAGTCATCCTGAATGACTAAAGGCTGGTCAATGTCCAACTTGCCTGACATTGATGAGGCTTTAGCCAAACCAGCTTCTCCTATGGAAGTCTCAGCATTGTCAAGCTGTGCCTCAGGTTCAAAGGAACCATCCTTGGCCAATGCATCTTGGACTGAGTCACCATCTTTGGTCAACTCCTCTGAATGATCAGAGTCCTTTACAGAATGAAAAGTTAAGTAATGTACCTGAGCTGAGTTGATACCAGGGGGATTGGGATTGGTGTGATCATCATCATCATCATCATCATCATTATCAGATGGACTATCAGGGTGCCTGAGTCCTTGTGCAATTCTTTCTTTCTCAGCTTGCACCTTTTCTGAGACAATTGTGCAAAACAGGGCCTCAGTGGTTAACACACTGGATTTCTTCACATTTGCAAAGTTTAAGAGCCTGTTCTCTTCAACTTGCCACCAGCTTGCTCCTTTGTCCTGAATAGCTTGAGCTATTTCCACCATAGTTCTATCCTTGATCTCAACAAGAGCTCTGAGATCATAGAACTGTTGCTGCAGTCTAGGATAGTCCTTCAACCCTGGGTAAAGTGCATCCACATTAGCCTTGGCAATCTGCCTTAGCATCCCCTCATAAGTGTATTCTTCACCACTTTCATCTTCAGAAGAGTTGGATTCAGGAGGGTTGGAATGGGATTCAGGTAGGCTTGGCTGGGGTTCAGGTAAGTTGGGTTCAGAAGGGTTGGGGTCAGGAGAAATCAAAGCAAGTTGGGATTCAGGTGCTTTTGAGAGCATTGTGCCTGAAGAGGTAATTGGAATGGCTGGAATGGGTGGGAAACCAACTTGATCACCTTCTTGAAGGGCAGTTTCAAGAAGTTTGGTGTAAGAGAGGAGTCTAGGATCAAGTGGGGAAAAGGGTTTGTCTTCAAGATTGACCAAATCAGCCAGCACATCAATACCTGATCTATCAGGTGCACCTTCAGGGGAGTATACCTTCTTGGCAATGATTGGTGCATCTTCAGGAGTCTTGCACTCCTCTTCTTCTTGCCTTGGAGATATTCTTTGAGATTGAATATCAGGAGAGTTGGCTTCAGGGCTGTTGGGTTTGGACTTGGATTTAGACTTGCTGGCCTGTCTAATCTCCTTGAAGAACTCTTTCTTTTGCTTTTCTTCCTCCATCAACCTTTGCTTCTCAGAGGTCTTGATGATTCTTCTTTTTCTTTCATACCTTGTTGGCTGGTCAAGGTCTCTGAATTCAGTTATGCTCTCAGGCTGTAGGGGGACAATTTCTCTGAATACTTCACCCTCTTCAGGAGGGTTGACTCCTTCCTCAGCAACCTTTTCTATTTCCTCAGAAGTGGCTCCTCCACTTCTTGACTGATTCTCTGGTGAAGATTCATGCAAAATCTTCTTCATTTTCTTCATTTTTGGTTGAGCTTTTGGTGGCTGGGCTTTTCTCTTTCTTGGAGAGGCTCTTGTTGCTGGTACAGTTGTGATGGCCTTCTTTGAAGCTGCATCCTGCTTCCTCTTCTCTGTTTTAGAAGACAGCTTCCTAAACATAACCTTTTGAGCTGGAAAAGGCTTTGGCTTAGCTTGGAGGTGGGTGTAATGTGCAAATCTTTCCAAGAGTAGGCTTGCTCTTGTGCAGAACTGGAGTTTTCCTTCAACCACCACCTTGTGGTGTTTCACCTCCTTGAACTTGAACTTTTCATTCATCATCTTGTCAAGAATGAATTTCTTCCAGTTGAACTTGACTCTCTTCTCAGCAGAGTCAATTACAGCAGCCATCACTCTTAATTTGGGCATACTGATTTGTTCTACACTCCCTGAGTGGCTCAATAGGCTTTTAACAACACAATCAAACAAATGCCTAAACACTGGCTTTAAAGTGTTTTTGTTTTGAGCACTCACAACCTTTTTAGGTTCTATCATCCAAGAATAATAAAACTCCTGATCATCTTCTTCCTTGTACAATTCAGGATTCATACCTTCAGAAGGTAGCCCAAAGCTAGCTTCTAGGTCTTCTGCAGTGAAGATGATTGTATGCTGAGTTTCTTCTTCTTCATCTTCTTCAGCATATGTGAGCTTTGTGCACACATCCCCCTTCTTGCCCTTCCATCTTAGATGGGCAAAGAATTCTGCCATACATGGATTTAGGCATGAGTCAGGCTTAGTGCCAAGAAATTTTTCTAGGCCTGCTTCCCTAAGCCAATGGAGTACTGGCTCAATCTCCTTGTCTAGGCTGTCAAAAGCAACCAGCTTTTCAAACCATAAGGAGTTTGGGTTACTGAGATAAGAGAAATCAATGTCCAGGGAGGAATCATTGAAATCTACAAGTTCTTCTCTCTTGAGTTTTGGTGCCATGGATAGATTTGAGAGAAGGAAGGTTTTGGAGAAAAGTTGCAGGTTTAGAGGTTTTGAGACTTCAAAGGGTTTGGGAATTATGAGTGCGTAGGGATGGTGGTGAAAATTGAGAGGTTTTTATATGGAAGGGATTTATTAACTGTTGGGTAATGGAATGTAACAGTGGGTAATTTGAAAAACCGTTTGAATATAGTGGGGTAGTGGACTTTCAATGGTTCGATGGAGTTTTGAATGCAATTTAATGGTTTGGATGAAGGCTCAAGAATTCATGCAATCTTATTAAGATTTCTGCATTAAATGCTGATTTGCCTTTTTGGGTTTAAAAATCTTTATGACACACTCCATCCTAAAATGGCCTACTCTTAGACCAAGAAACCTCTTAAATGTCTAATCAATGCTAATAATAGCAATAATTATCCAATTAACTAGGACAAACATCCTGAGATGTGCTTTGGTTTCTGTGTGGACCAAATTGCCTGATTATTTTGCCTGAGTGGATCCCAAAGTTGCTGACTGGGTCCCACTTGGACAAATCCCCTGACCAACATTGCTGATCACTCCAGGAACAACCTTGCTGAGTTTCCCTCTGTGGCTGACAGCTTCAATGAGGTTGGTCAAGTTTGCTGAAGTTCCATTTTGATGAACTTTCCCCTTCATATGAGCTTTACTCTCCTCATTTGTCCATCTTGCCTGGATCAAGTAACCCTAATTCAGCTGACAGTTCCAAGAACCTTGCTTCAGCTAGAGGCTTGGTCAGAATATCAGCTTTTTGCTTATCAGTGTGAATTTTGACAAGCTTGATATCTTTCTTCTCCACATGATCCCTTATGAAATGATGCTTGATATCCACATGCTTGCATCTGGTGTGGAGCACTGGATTCTGTGAGATAGCAATTGCACTATTGTTGTCACAGAATATGGGCACTTCATTTGTGATTACTTTGTAATCTCTTAATTGTTGCCTGAGCCATAGAATCTGAGCACAGCAACTTCCAGCAGCTACATACTCAGCTTCAGTTGTTGAAGTTGCAACTGTATTTTGCTTCTTGGAGAACCATGAGATAAGCTTGCTGCCCAAGAATTGACAAGTTCCTGAGGTGGATTTTCTGTCTATTCTACATCCTCCATAGTCTGCATCTGAATATCCAGTAAGCTCAATGTTATCATCAGCTGGATACCATAATCCAAGATTCTCAGATCCCTTGAGATATCTTAGAATCCTCTTGGCAGCATCAAGATGGCTCTTCTTTGGATTTGCTTGAAATCTTGCACACACTCCAACTGCAAATGTGATATCAGGCCTGCTTGCAGTGAGATATAGCAGTGATCCTATGATTCCTCTGTAGTTAGTGGAGTTTGTTGACTCTCCACCTTCATCAGGATCCATCTTCCAGTTAGTATTCATAGGAATTCTGACTGGTTTGCTTGTAGCACATCCAAATTTCTTGATCATGTCCCTTGTATACTTGGCCTGATTGATGAATATTCCCTTCTTTGATTGAGTGACTTGAAGTCCTAAGAAGAAATTCATCAATCCCATCATGGACATCTCAAATTTGCTTTGCATGAGTTTAGAGAACTTCTCACACAATTTTTCATTTGGAGATCCAAATATAATGTCATCCACATAGATTTGGACTAACAAAATATCATCTCCTTCACAGATTCTGAACAAGGTTCTGTCAACAGTGCCTTTGACAAAACCATGATCTAGAAGAAACTGTGATAAGGTGTCATACCAAGCTCTTGGAGCTTGCTTTAAGCCATAGAGGGCTTTCTTTAATCTTTACACCTTGTCTCCTTCTTCAAAGCCTGGGGGCTGTTCCACATATACTTCTTCTTTGAGCACCCTATTGAGAAATGCACTTTTCACATCCATTTGATACACCTTGAATCTCATGTGAGCTGCATATGCTAGGAAGAGTCTGATTGCCTCAAGTCTGGCCACTGGAGCAAAGGTCTCATCATAATCAATCCCTTCAGATTGACAATATCCTTTGTCCACCAGTCTTGCTTTGTTTCTTACAATGATGTCATTTTCATTTTTCTTGTTTTTGAACACCCATTTAGTTCCAATGACATCTTGATGAGTTGGCCTGTCTACCAGCTCCCAAACTTCATTTCTGGTAAACTGATTCAGCTCTTCTTGCATGGCTATGATCCAGTTGGTGTCTTGTAGTGCTTCCTCAATGTCTTTAGGTTCCTGTTCTGAAAGAAAACAACAAAACAGAGCACTTTCTCCATGAAATCTTCTAGTTTTGATCCCTTCACTTGGATTACCAAGTATCAGGCTAGATGGGTGGTCATGCAACCAAGTCCTTCTAGACCTGATCCTTTCAGGAGGATTGTCCTCATCTGAAGTTGGATCACTAGATTCATTAAATTCAGGAAAGTTAATTGAAGGATCAAATTCAGGATCATATTCAGGGGAGTTGTCCTCATTGTCAGATAAGTTGACATATTCATTGGTTCCCCCTTGAATAGTGGATCCATTAACTACCTCAGCATTGCCTGCTTCTTCATTGGTAGTTGTTACCTGGTTTTGAACTGGGATGGGGTCAGTCAGTTCAATTTCTCCTTCATGTTGGTTGTCTACTGGTTGATTGCTATCAGGTAGGTTGTCCAGTTTTTGATTTTCATGAAGTTCAGGCTGGGCAACCTCCACAAACACTGTTTCCTTGCTTTGAAGCCTTAATCTGGTTGTTCTTTGTGTTATCTCATCCATATTCAGGTTTCTATCCCTGAACTCATTAATAGATTCATCAAACACAACATGAGGTGTTTCTTCCACAATAAGAGTTTTGCAATTGTAAACTCCGTAAGCCTTGCTGATTTGTGAATATCCAACAAATATTCCTTCATCAGCTTTGCTATCAAAAGCTTTCAATTGCTCTTTCCCATTATTATGAATGAAACACTTACAACCAAATATGTGAAAATAAGCAACAGTGGGCAATCTACCTTTCCATATTTGATATGGGGTTTTACCTTGTCCTTTGGTGATTAAGGACTTGTTTTGAGTGTGACATGCAGTGCTAATGGCTTCAGCCCAGAACCTTTTAGGCAGTTTGGATTCAGCAATTAAGGTTCTAGCTGCCTCCTTCAAGGTCATGTTCCTTCTTTCAGCAACCCCATTTTGTTGAGGTGTTCTTGCTGCTGAAGTTTCATGAGTGATGCCATTTTTGCTGCAATACTCATTGATGTATGAGTTAATGAACTCAGTGCCTTTGTCAGATCTGATTTTGACAATGTTTAGGCCCTTTTCATTGCTTAATCTCATCATCAATTCAGGTAGTTTGACTTGGGTCTCCTTTTTGTTCAGCAAGAATACTACCCAAGTGTACCTGGAAAAATCATCAACAACAACTAAAGCATATTTTCTTCCATTTAAACTTACTGGGATTATTGGTCCAAATAAATCCATATGCAATAGTTGAAGGACTCTCTCAGTTGAAATGACAGGTTTTCCTTTGAATGAGGCTTTGATCTGCTTTCCTTCCTGACATGGCTGGCATATATGTTCTTTGGTGAACACTTGATTTGGCAGCCCTTTAACTAGAGAGTTTCTTGCAATCTTGTTGATGGTTTTGAAGTTCAGGTGATTCAGTCTCTTGTGCCATAGCCAGCTTTGCTCATTTGTGCTTTTGGCAACAAGACAGACTGCTTCAGGGGTTTTGCTCCAATCTGCAAAATAAACATTTCCCTTTCTCACCCCTGTTAGTAGCACCTGTTGTGTTGATTTGTTTTTGATAGTACTTTCATTTGGTGCAAATTCAACACAATATCCTTTGTCAAAAATTTGACTTATAGACAACAAGTTATATTTTAGGCCTAGAACATATGAGACATCAGTAATTTTAACACTACCAATGTTTAATGTACCATAGCCTCTTGTGATGCCTTGAGAGCTGTCTCCAAAGGTTACTGAGGGACCATCTTTTTCTATAAAGTTTGAGAGAAGCTCCTTGTTTCCAGTCATGTGCCTTGAACATCCACTGTCCAGGTACCATGCTGTTTTCTTGTTGATGCTTCTCTTCCTTTTGGGGTCCTTGCAGTCCTGCAAAGTCAAGATTTAGGTACCCTTTGAGTGTTGGGTCCTAGAGGGTTAGCTGTACCTTTTGGAACCCAAATCTGCCTGATAACTCTGATTGATTCAAAGTGACTAACTTGGTTCCCATTTACATCTATATACACAGTTTGACCCTTAAATGCCTTGGGTGATTTTTGTGTATAAGTGTTAGCTTTGTAGAGTTCAGGAGAGTTGGTAAATTTCTTTGGGACATTTCTCCTGAAGTTACTAAGCTTAGGTGCAGCTGGGTAAGACTTTTGAGGATAGGTTTTTGGATGGCCTTTTCCATTTGGCAAGTAAGGTCCAGGCTTCCTGAATGTTTTATACCTATCAGAGGGTATTGGCCTTAATCCATTTAGTTGAGGTTGCCTCATTTGAGTTGGCCTCTTCTGAACAGGTTTTGGACAACTCCTCTGATGTTGATTCAGATAGATTGACCTTCCATTGGTTCTACCTTTCTGAACCTCATTCCTCCTGTAAGCAATGCCTTTAACCTTTTCCAAAGGTGTGGGTTTAGGTACATTGTTTACCTGAGTTGGTATAAAAATTCCTTTTCCCTTATCCTTGATCAGTGGTTGATTTACTTCAATTTCATTTTGTTGTGCCACTGATCTTACAAAAGTCATCTTAGAATTGCTTGATGAAGCAATACTAAGACCAGGTGAGGGTTCAAATGGATTATAGCCTAATCCATCCCTTTGAGCAAATGGTCTTTGAAACCCTTGAATTTCCTCTATTGCCTTAGCAGATTTGTTCAAGGCAGGCATTTTCATTTTCAAGCTCCCCTCACTTAATTTTAGAGTATCAAATTCTCTTGAGAGATTGTCAAATTTAGCTTGTAGAGTTCTAGAGTCAAAATCCTTTTTCTTTAGAGCCTGATTTTGTTCATCAATCAGCTTTTGTTGTTCAGAGACTTTGAGAGACATTTTTTCATGTTCTCTCATAATCTGTTGATACAACTCAGTTGATTTAATATCAACTTCAGATTCAGGAGAATTAGACGTTTTGACTTTAGACCTCAACTGTTCATTTTCTCTCAGAGCCATATTGCATACCTCTTGCATTCTGGTGAAATCTTCCAACAACTTTTCAAAGTCAAGATGGATTTCACTAGATTCATGTGTGTTAATTGACAAGTTGGAAGTTGAACATACCTCTTCATCTTCAAGTGCCATTTGACAGTCCTCATCACTGTCACTGTTGGAGAACAGCCCATCATCAGAAGAGTAGACACTCTCCTCACTTGCTGAATCTCCAGCTACCATAGCCTTCCTGTTGTTTAGCCTTTTATCTCTTTTGTTTTGCCTTTCCTTTCTTTCTTTTGCACTGAGGTCAGGACAGTCATACTGAAAATGACCCTTCTTCTGGCAGTTGTAACACACATCTTCATCATCATTCTTTGAGGACTCCTTCCTTCTTGATGATGATGGCTCACCTTTGCTGAATTTCTTCCTATCAGCATATCTGTCTTCTTTCTTTTCATCAGAGACTTTGTCCTCTGATTTATGTTCAGGAGAACTGAATCTCCTTCTGGTTCTGTTATCTTGGTAGAACTTCTTGTATCTACCAAATCTGGAGTTGAGCTTCTCAAATCTTCTAGCCATGAGTGCCAGCTCCTCCTTTATTTCAGATTTTGAAACAGACTGAGAGGATCTTTGAGTAATCTTCTTTTCTGTTTCAGCAGCTTTGAAGGCAACACCTTTGTTTGAAGAGGATGGCTCTTCATGCACCTTCTTTCTATTGAGATCAAACTCATATGCTTTGAGTTCAGAGAATACTTGCTGCATTGGCATGTTGTCAAGATTGCTGGTGTTTTGCATCATGACAGAGTATATGTCCCACTTGGATGTGAGACTTCTCAAAATCTTCAGAGCAACCTCTCTTTTGGCATAGAACTTGCCAAGAGAGTTTATTTCATTCATGATGTCAGTGAACCTGCCATCAAGATGATCAATAGTTTCATTGGCCTCCATAGAGAATTGTTCATATTTTTGGATAGCCACTTGAAGCTTGTTCTCCTTGATCTTTTGGGTACCTTCACACATAAGTGCTAAGGTATCCCAAATCTCTTTAGCTGATGTGCAGTGGTATACTCTCCCCATCACTGCATCTGGAATTGTCTGGTACAATGTGTTCATTGCAATGTAGTTCAGGTTGTGCCTTTTTCTTTCTTCAGCTGTAAGGTCATCTTCATCTTTTGGCAGCAACTCCCTTGGATCAGCTTTTTGAGCATCAGTGAGCTTAGGATTTGCTTTAGTGAATGTGAATGGCCCTCTAGTGATGACTTTAAGCATCTCATCATGCTGGCAAGCAAGATGTGCTCTCATCCTGATCTTCCAGAAATCATAGTTCTCAATTGAGAACATTGGCAGTTTGTGATGAGAAATATGATTGACTTGGTTTGGACCCATATTGTTGATGGTGTTGACAGCATCTCCTGGAACTGCATTGTTAGCCATTTCAACAAATGTAATATAGGATGAACACAGAAGAGTTTTTCAGAAATTTTGGATCAGTTCAGTGACCACAGAAAAATGTGATTTTGAAAATCAGTTGGATTTTCAGAAGCAGTGGTCTTTGAACCCCTGCTCTGATACCACTTGTTGGTCCTTGGTGGAGTATAACACAAGTGTATGGGGGGGGGGGAATGCACTTGTGTATGCAAATTCTTTTCCTTTTTTTGATAAACTGGTCCTATCAGGCAGGTTGTCTCACAACTGGCCTGAGTGTGAACTTTGATAGATACTTGTCCTACTGATTACTATTAAGTGATCAGTTGGCTAAATATCTAAAAGAGTTGCTAAGTGCGGAATGTGGTTGGCCTTTACTCAAAGAAATACTCCAAGTTGATTTCTGAAAATACAGGTTATCAGGGACTTTGTCCAAAACAGATTTTCTTACTTACTGAGTTATGAATCTTTGAAATATGATTGAATAGAGTGAAGTTAAGAATGCAGTAAGTAAATGAGACACAAATTTATAGTGGTTCAGAGACTCAAGCTCCTACATCCACTTTCCCTGATTGAACAGGATAATTCCTTCTCAATGGAATTAGCTTGTTTTATAGTGCCAAGGTGCACTGATCAACAACACTCTCTTAGTGTTTTGATCCCTAGGATAACTTGAGTCCTAGTGCTCAATCTCTCTGAGTTAAGACTGTGTTTCACACTAACAGTCCTTAACTCCTCACTTCTACAACAAACACTCTCTTCACTAAATGAGATAAGGTTTGAGGTTTGGTTCCAACTAATAGAGATATCCTTTACAATAAGAACAGTGTAAAGGAATAGGATATCTCAATGCTAAGCTAGGATGTTAACAAGAATTTGGCTTAGCTAACTTGAAGTGATTCAGGAAACTTGGAATTCTAGAGAACAGCTTGGTTTCCTTTTGTAAGCTTGATGATAGTTTGATAGCTTGTAGTTGGATGCGGAATTCCTTTGATCACTTCTGTATTTATAGACAATTTGAACAGCTAACCGTTGGAGGGATTAGTAATTCAAATATGTCTATTTGCAGCACCATTGAAACGGCTATGAAGCTTGACATCCTTTTATCCACTGTGTAAAAGAGGTCTTCAATGGTTGCTTGAATGAATGTGTTGACTTCTGACAAGGGCGGCTGGGAAGACTTGTGTCAGTTTCCAATTTTGCACATTGTCCTAGGTTGATTTGTGGCAAACTTTACACACAGCCAACGGTCAGATGGGACAAGCTCCCTGAACATTCCTGCTGCAGTTTTAGAATGTTCCAACATTCATTCAATGCTTCACTCTTTAATGCTCTAAGTCTTTAATGCTTGGTTCAGGCATGATTGGCAATAAATGCTTCATTGAATATGTCTTCTGTAAGCTTTTGACACTTGATCCACTTGATTATTTGTACTTCAACTGTCTTGATCATTTGCATTTATGAGCACAGCTTCAGTATACTAGAACTCTTCAGCCAGGTTGTCCATTTGATCAGTTTGTCTTGAAAAGATCAGCAACTTTGTCCTATAGACCTATCAAGCTGCCTAACATTTCAGCTTTGGACAACTATCCTGATTACTAATATCTCATAACATTTCTGAGATTTTAGCTTAAGCATACTACTCATTAAGTGTTCTGGGACAACTTGCCTGAACAATGACTTGAGCATATCTCAACTAACTTGTACATCATCAATCAGGGGTTTTGGTATCTTAGATCAAAATCATTTTATTCCTAACACAATCCTACAAAACACTTCATTTTGGTATTTTCGAAATCAAATGGCATTATAAATGTGTTATAGAAAACAACAACCCTTGAACGAATGTGAGTTGGTAATGGTTAACTATTTTGCAACTCGTGAGACTTTTCAAAAAGAGAGAATGAGTGAATCGATGAAAGTGCACTTCCACATTACAGTGGGATAAACTATTGAGTTTTTGAACACTAACGAATGTGATTTTCTGAAAAATAAAAAAACGTAAAGTTTGCTTGGTCCCGAAGCAATCCTACAAAACACTTCATTTTGGTATTTTCAAAGTCAAATGGCACTATAAACGTGTTATGGAAAACAACAACCCTAAAAAGAATGTGAGTTGGTAATGGTTAATTCTTTTGCTACTCGTGAGACTTTTCAAAAAGAGAGAATGAGTGAATCGATGAAAGTGCACTTCCACATTACAGTGGGATAAACTATAGAGTTTTTGAACACTAACGAATGTGATTTTCTGAAGAAAAAAAAAAAGTAAATTTTTCTTGGTCACGAAGCAATCCTACAAAACACTTCATTTTGGTATTTTCGAAGTCAAATGGCACTATAAACGTGTTATAGAAAACAACAACCCTAGAACGAATGAGAGTTGGTAAAGGTTAATTCTTTTGCAACTCGTGAGACTTTTCAAAAAGAGAGAATGAGTGAATCGATGAAAGCGCACTTCCACATTACAGAGGGATAAACTATATAGCTTTTGAACACTAACGAATGTGATTTTCTGAAGAAAAAAAAACGTAAAGTTTTCTTGGTCACGAAGCAATCCTACAAAACACTTCATTATGGTATTTTCGAAGTCAAATGGCACTATAAACGTGTTATAGAAAACAACAACCCTAGAACGAATGTGAGTTGGTAATGGTTAACTATTTTGCAACTCGTGAGACTTTTCAAAAAGAGAGAATGAGTGAATCGATGAAAGTGCACTTCCACATTACAGTAGGATAAACTATTGAGTTTTTGAACACTAACGAATGTGATTTTCTGAAAAATAAAAAAACGTAAAGTTTGCTTGGTCCCGAAGCAATCCTACAAAACACTTCATTTTGGTATTTTCAAAGTCAAATGGCACTATAAACGTGTTATGGAAAACAACAACCCTAAAAAGAATGTGAGTTGGTAATGGTTAATTCTTTTGCTACTCGTGAGACTTTTCAAAAAGAGAGAATGAGTGAATCGATGAAAGTGCACTTCCACATTACAGTGGGATAAACTATAGAGTTTTTGAACACTAACGAATGTGATTTTCTGAAAAAAAAAAAAAAAAGTAAATTTTTCTTGGTCACGAAGCAATCCTACAAAACACTTCATTTTGGTATTTTCGAAGTCAAATGGCACTATAAACGTGTTATAGAAAACAACAACCCTAGAACGAATGAGAGTTGGTAAAGGTTAATTCTTTTGCAACTCGTGAGACTTTTCAAAAAGAGAGAAT
The DNA here is from genome assembly GCA_963675135.1 of Galeopsis tetrahit. Taxonomy (NCBI): domain Eukaryota; kingdom Viridiplantae; phylum Streptophyta; class Magnoliopsida; order Lamiales; family Lamiaceae; genus Galeopsis; species Galeopsis tetrahit. The sequence goes on from OY776122.1 coordinate 43,009,649, forward strand.
GAGTGAATCGATGAAAGCGCACTTCCACATTACAGAGGGATAAACTATATAGCTTTTGAACACTAACGAATGTGATTTTCTGAAGAAAAAAAAAACGTAAAGTTTTCTTGGTCACGAAGCAATCCTACAAAACACTTCATTATGGTATTTTCGAAGTCAAATGGCACTATAAACGTGTTATAGAAAACAACAACCCTAGAACGAATGTGAATTGGTAATGGTTAACACTATTGAAACTATTGAGACTTTTCAAAAGGAGAGAATGAGTGAATCAATGAAAGTGCACTTCCACATTACAGTGGGATAAACTATAGAGTTTTTGAACACTAACGAATGTGATTTTCTAAAAAATAAAAAAAAACGTAAAGTTTGCTTGGTCACGAAGCAATCCTACAAAACACTTCATTTTGGTATTTTCGAAATCAAATGGCATTATAAACGTGTTATAGAAAACAACAACCCTAGAACGAATGTGAGTTGGTAATGGTTAACTATTTTGCAACTCGTGAGACTTTTCAAAAAGAGAGAATGAGTGAATCGATGAAAGTGCACTTCCACATTACAGTAGGATAAACTATTGAGTTTTTGAACACTAACGAATGTGATTTTCTGAAAAATAAAAAAACGTAAAGTTTGCTTGGTCCCGAAGCAATCCTACAAAACACTTCATTTTGGTATTTTCAAAGTCAAATGGCACTATAAACGTGTTATGGAAAACAACAACCCTAAAAAGAATGTGAGTTGGTAATGGTTAATTCTTTTGCAACTCGTGAGACTTTTCAAAAAGAGAGAATGAGTGAATCGATGAAAGTGCACTTCCACATTACAGTGGGATAAACTATAGAGTTTTTGAACACTAACGAATGTGATTTTCTGAAAAATAAAAAAAACGTAAAGTTTGCTTGGTCACGAAGCAATCCTACAAAACACTTCATTTTGGTATTTTCAAAGTCAAATGGCACTATAAACGTGTTATAGAAAACAACAACCCTAGAACGAATGTGAGTTGGTAATGGTTAATTCTTTTGCAACTCGTGAGACTTTTCAAAAAGAGAGAATGAGTGAATCGATGAAAGTGCACTTCCACATTACAGTGGGATAAACTATTGAGTTTTTGAACACTAACGAATGTGATTTTCTGAAAAATAAAAAAGCGTAAAGTTTGCTTGGCCCGAAGCAATCCTACAAAACACTTCATTTTGGTATTTTCGAAGTCAAATGGCACTATAAACGTGTTATAGAAAACAACAAGCCTAGAACGAATGTGAATTGGTAATGGTTAACACTTTTGAAACTATTGAGACTTTTAAAAAAGAGAGAATGAGTGAATCGATGAAAGTGCACTTCCACATTACAGTGGGATAAACTATTGAATTTTTGAACACTAACGAATGTGATTTTCTGAAAAATAAAAAAAACGTAAAGTTTGCTTGGTCCCGAAACAATCCTACAAAACACTTCATTTTGGTATTTTCGAAGTCAAATGGTACTATAAACGTGTTATAGAAAACAACAACCCTAGAACGAATGTGAGTTGGTAATGGTTAATTCTTTTGCAACTCGTGAGACCTTTCAAAAAGTGAGAATGAGTGAATCGATGAAAGTGCACTTCCACATTACATTGGGATAAACTATAGAGTTTTTGAACACTAACGAATGTGATTTTCTTAAAAAAAAAAAACGTAAGCAAGCCTACAAAACACTTCATTTTGGTATTTTCGAAGTCAGATGGCACTATAAACGTGTTATAGAAAACAACAACCCTAGAACGAATGTGAGTTGGTAATGGTTAACTCTTTTGCAACTCGTGAGACTTTTCAAAAAGAGAGAATGAGTGAATCGATGAAAGTGCACTTCCACATTACAGTGGGAAAAACTATAGAGTTTTTGAACACTAACGAATGTGATTTTCTGAAAAAAAAAAAAACGTAAAGTTTTCTTGGTCACGAAGCAATCCTACAAAACACTTCATTTTAGTTTTTCGAAGTCAAATGGCACTATAAACGTGTTAAAGAAAAAAATAACCCTAGAACGAATGTGAATTGGTAATGGTTAACACTTTTGAAACTATTGAGACTTTTCAAAAAGAGAGAATGAGTGAATCAATGAAAGTGCACTTCCACATTACAGTGGGATAAACTATAGAGTTTTTGAACACTAACGAATGTGATTTTCTGAAAAATAAAAAAAACGTAAAGGTTGCTTGGTTACGAAGCAATCCTACAAAACACTTCATTTTGGTATTTTCGAAATCAAATGGCATTATAAATGTGTTATAGAAAACAACAACCCTTGAACGAATGTGAGTTGGTAATGGTTAACTATTTTGCAACTCGTGAGACTTTTCAAAAAGAGAGAATGAGTGAATCGATGAAAGTGCACTTCCACATTACAGTGGGATAAACTATTGAGTTTTTGAACACTAACGAATGTGATTTTCTGAAAAATAAAAAAACGTAAAGTTTGCTTGGTCCCGAAGCAATCCTACAAAACACTTCATTTTGGTATTTTCAAAGTCAAATGGCACTATAAACGTGTTATGGAAAACAACAACCCTAAAAAGAATGTGAGTTGGTAATGGTTAATTCTTTTGCTACTCGTGAGACTTTTCAAAAAGAGAGAATGAGTGAATCGATGAAAGTGCACTTCCACATTACAGTGGGATAAACTATAGAGTTTTTGAACACTAACGAATGTGATTTTCTGAAAAAAAAAAAAAAAAGTAAATTTTTCTTGGTCACGAAGCAATCCTACAAAACACTTCATTTTGGTATTTTCGAAGTCAAATGGCACTATAAACGTGTTATAGAAAACAACAACCCTAGAACGAATGAGAGTTGGTAAAGGTTAATTCTTTTGCAACTCGTGAGACTTTTCAAAAAGAGAGAATGAGTGAATCGATGAAAGCGCACTTCCACATTACAGAGGGATAAACTATATTGCTTTTGAACACTAACGAATGTGATTTTCTGAAGAAAAAAAAAATGTAAAGTTTTCTTGGTCACGAAGCAATCCTACAAAACACTTCATTATGGTATTTTCGAAGTCAAATGGCACTATAAACGTGTTATAGAAAACAACAACCCTATAACGAATGTGAATTGGTAATGGTTAACACTATTGAAACTATTGAGACTTTTCAAAAAGAGAGAATGAGTGAATCAATGAAAGTGCACTTCCACATTACAGTGGGATAAACTATAGAGTTTTTGAACACTAACGAATGTGATTTTCTAAAAAATAAAAAAAAACGTAAAGTTTGCTTGGTCACGAAGCAATCCTACAAAACACTTCATTTTGGTATTTTCGAAATCAAATGGCATTATAAACGTGTTATAGAAAACAACAACCCTAGAACGAATGTGAGTTGGTAATGGTTAACTATTTTGTAACTCGTGAGACTTTTCAAAAAGAGAGAATAAGTGAATCGATGAAAGTGCACTTCCACATTACAGTAGGATAAACTATTGAGTTTTTGAACACTAACGAATGTGATTTTCTGAAAAATAAAAAAACGTAAAGTTTGCTTGGTCCCGAAGCAATCCTACAAAACACTTCATTTTGGTATTTTCAAAGTCAAATGGCACTATAAAGGTGTTATGGAAAACAACAACCCTAAAAAGAATGTGAGTTGGTAATGGTTAATTCTTTTGCAACTCGTGAGACTTTTCAAAAAGAGAGAATGAGTGAATCGATGAAAGTGCACTTCCACATTACAGTGGGATAAACTATAGAGTTTTTGAACACTAACGAATGTGATTTTCTGAAAAATAAAAAAAACGTAAAGTTTGCTTGGTCACGAAGCAATCCTACAAAACACTTCATTTTGGTATTTTCGAAGTCAAATGGCACTATAAACGTGTTATAGAAAACAACAACCCTAGAACGAATGTGAGTTGGTAATGGTTAATTCTTTTGCAACTCGTGAGACTTTTCAAAAAGAGAGAATGAGTGAATCGATGAAAGTGCACTTCCACATTACAGTGGGATAAACTATTGAGTTTTTGAACACTAACGAATGTGATTTTCTGAAAAATAAAAAAAACGTAAAGTTTGCTTGGTCACGAAGCAATCCTACAAAACACTTCATTTTGGTATTTTCGAAGTCAAATGGCACTATAAACGTGTTATAGAAAACAACAACCCTAGAACGAATGTGAGTTGGTAATGGTTAATTCTTTTGCAACTCGTGAGACTTTTCAAAAAGAGAGAATGAGTGAATCGATGAAAGTGCACTTCCACATTACAGTGGGATAAACTATTGAGTTTTTGAACACTAACGAATGTGATTTTCTGAAAAATAAAAAAAACGTAAAGTTTGCTTGGTCACGAAGCAATCCTACAAAACACTTCATTTTGGTATTTTCGAAGTCAAATGGCACTATAAACGTGTTATAGAAAACAACAACCCTAGAACGAATGTGAGTTGGTAATGGTTAATTCTTTTGCAACTCGTGAGACTTTTCAAAAAGAGAGAATGAGTGAATCGATGAAAGTGCACTTCCACATTACAGTGGGATAAACTATTGAGTTTTTGAACACTAACGAATGTGATTTTCTGAAAAATAAAAAAGCGTAAAGTTTGCTTGGTCCCGAAGCAATCCTACAAAACACTTCATTTTGGTATTTTCGAAGTCAAATGGCACTATAAACGTGTTATAGAAAACAACAAGCCTAGAACGAATGTGAATTGGTAATGGTTAATTCTTTTGCAACTCGTGAGACTTTTCAAAAAGGGAGAATGAGTGAATCGATGAAAGTGCACTTCCACATTACAGTGGGAAAAACTATAGAGTTTTTGAACACTAACGAATGTGATTTTCTGAAAAAAAAAAAAACGTAAAGTTTTCTTGGTCACGAAGTAATCCTACAAAACACTTCATTTTGGTATTTTCGAAGTCAAATGGCACTATAAACGTGTTAAAGAAAACAACAACCCTAGAACGAATGTGAATTGGTAATGGTTAACACTTTTGAAACTATTGAGACTTTTCAAAAAGAGAGGATGAGTGAATCGATGAAAGTGCACTTCCACATTACAGTGGGATAAACTATAGAGTTTTTGAACACTAACGAATGTGATTTTCTGAAAAATAAAAAAAAACGTAAAGTTTGCTTGGTCACGAAGCAATCCAACAAAACACTTCATTTTGGTATTTTCGAAGTCAAATGGCACTATAAACGTGTTATAGAAAACAACAACCCTAGAACGAATGTGAGTTGGTAATGGTTAATTCTTTTGCAACTCGTGAGACTTTTCAAAAAGAGAGAATGAGTGAATCGATGAAAGTGCACTTCCACATTACAGTGGGATAAACTATTGATTTTTTGAACACTAACGAATGTGATTTTCTGAAAAATAAAAAAGCGTAAAGTTTGCTTGGTCCCGAAGCAATCCTACAAAACACTTGATTTTGGTATTTTCGAAGTCAAATGGCACTATACACGTGTTATAGAAAACAACAACCATATACGAATGAGAGTTGGTAATGGTTAATTCTTTTGCAACTCGTGAGACTTTTCAAAAAGGGAGAATGAGTGAATCGATGAAAGTGCACTTCCACATTACAGTGGGAAAAACTATAGAGTTTTTGAACACTAACGAATGTGATTTTCTGAAGAAAAAAAAAACGTAAAGTTTGCTTGGTCACGAAGCAATCCTACAAAACACTTCATTTTGGTATTTTCGAAGTCAAATGGCACTATAAACGTGTTATTGAAAACAACAACCCTAGAACGAATGTGAGTTGGTAATGGTTAACTCTTTTGCAACTCGTGAGACTTTTCAAAAAGAGAGGATGAGTGTATCGATGAAAGTGCACTTCCACATTACAGTGGGATAAACTATAGAGTTTTTGAACACTAACGAATGTGATTTTCTGAAAAATAAAAAAAACGTAAAGTTTGCTTGGTCACGAAGCAATCCTACAAAACACTTCATTTTGGTATTTTCGAAGTCAAATGGCACTATAAACGTGTTATAGAAAACAACAACCCTAGAACGAATGTGAGTTGGTAATGGTTAATTCTTTTGCAACTCGTGAGACTTTTCAAAAAGAGAGAATGAGTGAATCGATGAAAGTGCACTTCCACATTACAGTGGGATAAACTATTGAGTTTTTGAACACTAACGAATGTGATTTTCTGAAAAATAAAAAAACGTAAAGTTTGCTTGGTCCCGAAGCAATCCTACAAAACACTTCATTTTGGTATTTTCAAAGTCAAATGGCACTATAAACGTGTTATGGAAAACAACAACCCTAAAAAGAATGTGAGTTGGTAATGGTTAATTCTTTTGCTACTCGTGAGACTTTTCAAAAAGAGAGAATGAGTGAATCGATGAAAGTGCACTTCCACATTACAGTGGGATAAACTATAGAGTTTTTGAACACTAACGAATGTGATTTTCTGAAAAAAAAAAAAAAAAGTAAATTTTTCTTGGTCACGAAGCAATCCTACAAAACACTTCATTTTGGTATTTTCGAAGTCAAATGGCACTATAAACGTGTTATAGAAAACAACAACCCTAGAACGAATGAGAGTTGGTAAAGGTTAATTCTTTTGCAACTCGTGAGACTTTTCAAAAAGAGAGAATGAGTGAATCGATGAAAGCGCACTTCCACATTACAGAGGGATAAACTATATAGCTTTTGAACACTAACGAATGTGATTTTCTGAAGAAAAAAAAAATGTAAAGTTTTCTTGGTCACGAAGCAATCCTACAAAACACTTCATTATGGTATTTTCGAAGTCAAATGGCACTATAAACGTGTTATAGAAAACAACAACCCTATAACGAATGTGAATTGGTAATGGTTAACACTATTGAAACTATTGAGACTTTTCAAAAAGAGAGAATGAGTGAATCAATGAAAGTGCACTTCCACATTACAGTGGGATAAACTATAGAGTTTTTGAACACTAACGAATGTGATTTTCTAAAAAATAAAAAAAAACGCAAAGTTTGCTTGGTCACGAAGCAATCCTACAAAACACTTCATTTTGGTATTTTCGAAATCAAATGGCATTATAAACGTGTTATAGAAAACAACAACCCTAGAACGAATGTGAGTTGGTAATGGTTAACTATTTTGCAACTCGTGAGACTTTTCAAAAAGAGAGAATGAGTGAATCTATGAAAGTGCACTTCCACATTACAGTAGGATAAACTATTGAGTTTTTGAACACTAACGAATGTGATTTTCTGAAAAATAAAAAAAACGTAAAGTTTGCTTGGTCCCGAAGCAATCCTACAAAACACTTCATTTTGGTATTTTCAAAGTCAAATGGCACTATAAACGTGTTATGGAAAACAACAACCCTAAAAAGAATGTGAGTTGGTAATGGTTAATTCTTTTGCAACTCGTGAGACTTTTCAAAAAGAGAGAATGAGTGAATCGATGAAAGTGCACTTCCACATTACAGTGGGATAAATAGAGTTTTTGAACACTAACGAATGTGATTTTCTGAAAAATAAAAAAAACGTAAAGTTTGCTTGGTCACGAAGCAATCCTACAAAACACTTCATTTTGGTATTTTCGAAGTCAAATGGCACTATAAACGTGTTATAGAAAACAACAACCCTAGAACGAATGTGAGTTGGTAATGGTTAATTCTTTTGCAACTCGTGAGACTTTTCAAAAAGAGAGAATGAGTGAATCGATGAAAGTGCACTTCCACATTACAGTGGGATAAACTATTGAGTTTTTGAACACTAACGAATGTGATTTTCTGAAAAATAAAAAAGCGTAAAGTTTGCTTGGCCCGAAGCAATCCTACAAAACACTTCATTTTGGTATTTTCGAAGTCAAATGGCACTATAAACGTGTTATAGAAAACAACAAGCCTAGAACGAATGTGAATTGGTAATGGTTAACACTTTTGAAACTATTGAGACTTTTAAAAAAGAGAGAATGAGTGAATCGATGAAAGTGCACTTCCACATTACAGTGGGATAAACTATTGAATTTTTGAACACTAACGAATGTGATTTTCTGAAAAATAAAAAAAACGTAAAGTTTGCTTGGTCCCGAAACAATCCTACAAAACACTTCATTTTGGTATTTTCGAAGTCAAATGGTACTATAAACGTGTTATAGAAAACAACAACCCTAGAACGAATGTGAGTTGGTAATGGTTAATTCTTTTGCAACTCGTGAGACCTTTCAAAAAGAGAGAATGAGTGAATCGATGAAAGTGCACTTCCACATTACATTGGGATAAACTATAGAGTTTTTGAACACTAACGAATGTGATTTTCTTAAAAAAAAAAAACGTAAGCAAGCCTACAAAACACTTCATTTTGGTATTTTCGAAGTCAGATGGCACTATAAACGTGTTATAGAAAACAACAACCCTAGAACGAATGTGAGTTGGTAATGGTTAACTCTTTTGCAACTCGTGAGACTTTTCAAAAAGAGAGAATGAGTAAATCGATGAAAGTGCACTTCCACATTACAGTGGGAAAAACTATAGAGTTTTTGAACACTAACGAATGTGATTTTCTGAAAAAAAAAAAAAAACGTAAAGTTTTCTTGGTCACGAAGCAATCCTACAAAACACTTCGTTTTAGTTTTTCGAAGTCAAATGGCACTATAAACGTGTTAAAGAAAAAAATAACCCTAGAACGAATGTGAATTGGTAATGGTTAACACTTTTGAAACTATTGAGACTTTTCAAAAAGAGAGAATGAGTGAATCAATGAAAGTGCACTTCCACATTACAGTGGGATAAACTATAGAGTTTTTGAACACTAACGAATGTGATTTTCTGAAAAATAAAAAAAACGTAAAGGTTGCTTGGTTACGAAGCAATCCTACAAAACACTTCATTTTGGTATTTTCGAAATCAAATGGCATTATAAATGTGTTATAGAAAACAACAACCCTTGAACGAATGTGAGTTGGTAATGGTTAACTATTTTGCAACTCGTGAGACTTTTCAAAAAGAGAGAATGAGTGAATCGATGAAAGTGCACTTCCACATTACAGTGGGATAAACTATTGAGTTTTTGAACACTAACGAATGTGATTTTCTGAAAAATAAAAAACGTAAAGTTTGCTTGGTCCCGAAGCAATCCTACAAAACACTTCATTTTGGTATTTTCAAAGTCAAATGGCACTATAAACGTGTTATGGAAAACAACAACCCTAAAAAGAATGTGAGTTGGTAATGGTTAATTCTTTTGCTACTCGTGAGACTTTTCAAAAAGAGAGAATGAGTGAATCGATGAAAGTGCACTTCCACATTACAGTGGGATAAACTATAGAGTTTTTGAACACTAACGAATGTGATTTTCTGGAAAAAAAAAAAAAAGTAAATTTTTCTTGGTCACGAAGCAATCCTACAAAACACTTCATTTTGGTATTTTCGAAGTCAAATGGCACTATAAACGTGTTATAGAAAACAACAACCCTAGAACGAATGAGAGTTGGTAAAGGTTAATTCTTTTGCAACTCGTGAGACTTTTCAAAAAGAGAGAATGAGTGAATCGATGAAAGCGCACTTCCACATTACAGAGGGATAAACTATATAGCTTTTGAACACTAACGAATGTGATTTTCTGAAAAATTAAAAAACGTAAAGTTTGCTTGGTCCCGAAGCAATCCTACAAAACACTTCATTTTGGTATTTTCAAAGTCAAATGGCACTATAAACGTGTTATGGAAAACAACAACCCTAAAAAGAATGTGAGTTGGTAATGGTTAATTCTTTTGCAACTCGTGAGACTTTTCAAAAAGAGAGAATGAGTGAATCGATGAAAGTGCACTTCCACATTACAGTGGGATAAACTATAGAGTTTTTGAACACTAACGAATGTGATTTTCTGAAAAAAAAAAAAAAAGTAAATTTTTCTTGGTCACGAAGCAATCCTACAAAACACTTCATTTTGGTATTTTCGAAGTCAAATGGCACTATAAACGTGTTATAGAAAACAACAACCCTAGAACGAATGTGAGTTGGTAATGGTTAATTCTTTTGCAACTCGTGAGACTTTTCAAAAAGAGAGAATGAGTGAATCGATGAAAGTGCACTTCCACATTACAGTGGGATAAACTATTGAGTTTTTGAACACTAACGAATGTGATTTTCTGAAAAATAAAAAAGCGTAAAGTTTGCTTGGCCCGAAGCAATCCTACAAAACACTTCATTTTGGTATTTTCGAAGTCAAATGGCACTATAAACGTGTTATAGAAAACAACAAGCCTAGAACGAATGTGAATTGGTAATGGTTAACACTTTTGAAACTATTGAGACTTTTAAAAAAGAGAGAATGAGTGAATCGATGAAAGTGCACTTCCACATTACAGTGGGATAAACTATTGAATTTTTGAACACTAACGAATGTGATTTTCTGAAAAATAAAAAAAACGTAAAGTTTGCTTGGTCCCGAAACAATCCTACAAAACACTTCATTTTGGTATTTTCGAAGTCAAATGGTACTATAAACGTGTTATAGAAAACAACAATCCTAGAACGAATGTGAGTTGGTAATGGTTAATTCTTTTGCAACTCGTGAGACCTTTCAAAAAGAGAGAATGAGTGAATCGATGAAAGTGCACTTCCACATTACATTGGGATAAACTATAGAGTTTTTGAACACTAACGAGTGTGATTTTCTTAAAAAAAAAAAACGTAAGCAAGCCTACAAAACACTTCATTTTGGTATTTTCGAAGTCAGATGGCACTATAAACGTGTTATAGAAAACAACAACCCTAGAACGAATGTGAGTTGGTAATGGTTAACTCTTTTGCAACTCGTGAGACTTTTCAAAAAGAGAGAATGAGTGAATCGATGAAAGTGCACTTCCACATTACAGTGGGAAAAACTATAGAGTTTTTGAACACTAACGAATGTGATTTTCTGAAAAAAAAAAAAAACGTAAAGTTTTCTTGGTCACGAAGCAATCCTACAAAACACTTCATTTTAGTTTTTCGAAGTCAAATGGCACTATAAACGTGTTAAAGAAAAAAATAACCCTAGAACGAATGTGAATTGGTAATGGTTAACACTTTTGAAACTATTGAGACTTTTCAAAAAGAGAGAATGAGTGAATCAATGAAAGTGCACTTCCACATTACAGTGGGATAAACTATAGAGTTTTTGAACACTAACGAATGTGATTTTCTGAAAAATAAAAAAAATGTAAAGGTTGCTTGGTTACGAAGCAATCCTACAAAACACTTCATTTTGGTATTTTCGAAATCAAATGGCATTATAAATGTGTTATAGAAAACAACAACCCTTGAACGAATGTGAGTTGGTAATGGTTAACTATTTTGCAACTCGTGAGACTTTTCAAAAAGAGAGAATGAGTGAATCGATGAAAGTGCACTTCCACATTACAGTGGGATAAACTATTGAGTTTTTGAACACTAACGAATGTGATTTTCTGAAAAATAAAAAAACGTAAAGTTTGCTTGGTCCCGAAGCAATCCTACAAAACACTTCATTTTGGTATTTTCAAAGTCAAATGGCACTATAAACGTGTTATGGAAAACAACAACCCTAAAAAGAATGTGAGTTTGTAATGGTTAATTCTTTTGCTACTCGTGAGACTTTTCAAAAAGAGAGAATGAGTGAATCGATGAAAGTGCACTTCCACATTACAGTGGGATAAACTATAGAGTTTTTGAACACTAACGAATGTGATTTTCTGAAAAAAAAAAAAAAAGTAAATTTTTCTTGGTCACGAAGCAATCCTACTAAACACTTCATTTTGGTATTTTCGAAGTCAAATGGCACTATAAACGTGTTATAGAAAACAACAACCCTAGAACGAATGAGAGTTGGTAAAGGTTAATTCTTTTGCAACTCGTGAGACTTTTCAAAAAGAGAGAATGAGTGAATCGATGAAAGCGCACTTCCACATTACAGAGGGATAAACTATATAGCTTTTGAACACTAACGAATGTGATTTTCTGAAGAAAAAAAAAAACGTAAAGTTTTCTTGGTCACGAAGCAATCCTACAAAACACTTCATTATGGTATTTTCGAAGTCAAATGGCACTATAAACGTGTTATAGAAAACAACAACCCTATAACGAATGTGAATTGGTAATGGTTAACACTATTGAAACTATTGAGACTTTTCAAAAAGAGAGAATGAGTGAATCAATGAAAGTGCACTTCCACATTACAGTGGGATAAACTATAGAGTTTTTGAACACTAACGAATGTGATTTTCTAAAAAATAAAAAAAAACGTAAAGTTTGCTTGGTCACGAAGCAATCCTACAAAACACTTCATTTTGGTATTTTCGAAATCAAATGGCATTATAAACGTGTTATAGAAAACAACAACCCTAGAACGAATGTGAGTTGGTAATGGTTAACTATTTTGCAACTCGTGAGACTTTTCAAAAAGAGAGAATGACTGAATCGATGAAAGTGCACTTCCACATTACAGTAGGATAAACTATTGAGTTTTTGAACACTAACGAATGTGATTTTCTGAAAAATAAAAAAAACGTAAAGTTTGCTTGGTCACGAAGCAATCCTACAAAACACTTCATTTTGGTATTTTCGAAGTCAAATGGCACTATAAACGTGTTATAGAAAACAACAACCCTAGAACGAATGTGAGTTGGTAATGGTTAATTCTTTTGCAACTCGTGAGACTTTTCAAAAAGAGAGAATGAGTGAATCGATGAAAGTGCACTTCCACATTACAGTGGGATAAACTATTGAGTTTTTGAACACTAACGAATGTGATTTTCTGAAAAATAAAAAAGCGTAAAGTTTGCTTGGTCCCGAAGCAATCCTACAAAACACTTCATTTTGGTATTTTCGAAGTCAAATGGCACTATAAACGTGTTATAGAAAACAACAAGCCTAGAACGAATGTGAATTGGTAATGGTTAATTCTTTTGCAACTCGTGAGACTTTTCAAAAAGGGAGAATGAGTGAATCGATGAAAGTGCACTTCCACATTACAGTGGGAAAAACTATAGAGTTTTTGAACACTAACGAATGTGATTTTCTGAAAAAAAAAAAAACGTAAAGTTTTCTTGGTCACGAAGTAATCCTACAAAACACTTCATTTTGGTATTTTCGAAGTCAAATGGCACTATAAACGTGTTAAAGAAAACAACAACCCTAGAACGAATGTGAATTGGTAATGGTTAACACTTTTGAAACTATTGAGACTTTTCAAAAAGAGAGGATGAGTGAATCGATGAAAGTGCACTTCCACATTACAGTGGGATAAACTATAGAGTTTTTGAACACTAACGAATGTGATTTTCTGAAAAAAAAAAAAAAAGTAAATTTTTCTTGGTCACGAAGCAATCCTACTAAACACTTCATTTTGGTATTTTCGAAGTCAAATGGCACTATAAACGTGTTATAGAAAACAACAACCCTAGAACGAATGAGAGTTGGTAAAGGTTAATTCTTTTGCAACTCGTGAGACTTTTCAAAAAGAGAGAATGAGTGAATCGATGAAAGCGCACTTCCACATTACAGAGGGATAAACTATATAGCTTTTGAACACTAACGAATGTGATTTTCTGAAGAAAAAAAAAAACGTAAAGTTTTCTTGGTCACGAAGCAATCCTACAAAACACTTCATTATGGTATTTTCGAAGTCAAATGGCACTATAAACGTGTTATAGAAAACAACAACCCTATAACGAATGTGAATTGGTAATGGTTAACACTATTGAAACTATTGAGACTTTTCAAAAAGAGAGAATGAGTGAATCAATGAAAGTGCACTTCCACATTACAGTGGGATAAACTATAGAGTTTTTGAACACTAACGAATGTGATTTTCTAAAAAATAAAAAAAAACGTAAAGTTTGCTTGGTCACGAAGCAATCCTACAAAACACTTCATTTTGGTATTTTCGAAATCAAATGGCATTATAAACGTGTTATAGAAAACAACAACCCTAGAACGAATGTGAGTTGGTAATGGTTAACTATTTTGCAACTCGTGAGACTTTTCAAAAAGAGAGAATGACTGAATCGATGAAAGTGCACTTCCACATTACAGTAGGATAAACTATTGAGTTTTTGAACACTAACGAATGTGATTTTCTGAAAAATAAAAAAAACGTAAAGTTTGCTTGGTCACGAAGCAATCCTACAAAACACTTCATTTTGGTATTTTCGAAGTCAAATGGCACTATAAACGTGTTATAGAAAACAACAACCCTAGAACGAATGTGAGTTGGTAATGGTTAATTCTTTTGCAACTCGTGAGACTTTTCAAAAAGAGAGAATGAGTGAATCGATGAAAGTGCACTTCCACATTACAGTGGGATAAACTATTGAGTTTTTGAACACTAACGAATGTGATTTTCTGAAAAATAAAAAAGCGTAAAGTTTGCTTGGTCCCGAAGCAATCCTACAAAACACTTCATTTTGGTATTTTCGAAGTCAAATGGCACTATAAACGTGTTATAGAAAACAACAAGCCTAGAACGAATGTGAATTGGTAATGGTTAATTCTTTTGCAACTCGTGAGACTTTTCAAAAAGGGAGAATGAGTGAATCGATGAAAGTGCACTTCCACATTACAGTGGGAAAAACTATAGAGTTTTTGAACACTAACGAATGTGATTTTCTGAAAAAAAAAAAAACGTAAAGTTTTCTTGGTCACGAAGTAATCCTACAAAACACTTCATTTTGGTATTTTCGAAGTCAAATGGCACTATAAACGTGTTAAAGAAAACAACAACCCTAGAACGAATGTGAATTGGTAATGGTTAACACTTTTGAAACTATTGAGACTTTTCAAAAAGAGAGGATGAGTGAATCGATGAAAGTGCACTTCCACATTACAGTGGGATAAACTATAGAGTTTTTGAACACTAACGAATGTGATTTTCTGAAAAATAAAAAAAAACGTAAAGTTTGCTTGGTCACGAAGCAATCCAACAAAACACTTCATTTTGGTATTTTCGAAGTCAAATGGCACTATAAACGTGTTATAGAAAACAACAACCCTAGAACGAATGTGAGTTGGTAATGGTTAATTCTTTTGCAACTCGTGAGACTTTTCAAAAAGGGAGAATGAGTGAATCGATGAAAGTGCACTTCCACATTACAGTGGGAAAAACTATAGAGTTTTTGAACACTAACGAATGTGATTTTCTGAAGAAAAAAAAAACGTAAAGTTTGCTTGGTCACGAAGCAATCCTACAAAACACTTCATTTTGGTATTTTCGAAGTCAAATGGCACTATAAACGTGTTATTGAAAACAACAACCCTAGAACGAATGTGAGTTGGTAATGGTTAACTCTTTTGCAACTCGTGAGACTTTTCAAAAAGAGAGGATGAGTGTATCGATGAAAGTGCACTTCCACATTACAGTGGGATAAACTATAGAGTTTTTGAACACTAACGAATGTGATTTTCTGAAAAATAAAAAAAACGTAAAGTTTGCTTGGTCACGAAGCAATCCTACAAAACACTTCATTTTGGTATTTTCGAAGTCAAATGGCACTATAAACGTGTTATAGAAAACAACAACCCTAGAACGAATGTGAGTTGGTAATGGTTAATTCTTTTGCAACTCGTGAGACTTTTCAAAAAGAGAGAATGAGTGAATCGATGAAAGTGCACTTCCACATTACAGTGGGATAAACTATTGAGTTTTTGAACACTAACGAATGTGATTTTCTGAAAAATAAAAAAACGTAAAGTTTGCTTGGTCCCGAAGCAATCCTACAAAACACTTCATTTTGGTATTTTCAAAGTCAAATGGCACTATAAACGTGTTATGGAAAACAACAACCCTAAAAAGAATGTGAGTTGGTAATGGTTAATTCTTTTGCTACTCGTGAGACTTTTCAAAAAGAGAGAATGAGTGAATCGATGAAAGTGCACTTCCACATTACAGTGGGATAAACTATAGAGTTTTTGAACACTAACGAATGTGATTTTCTGAAAAAAAAAAAAAAAAGTAAATTTTTCTTGGTCACGAAGCAATCCTACAAAACACTTCATTTTGGTATTTTCGAAGTCAAATGGCACTATAAACGTGTTATAGAAAACAACAACCCTAGAACGAATGAGAGTTGGTAAAGGTTAATTCTTTTGCAACTCGTGAGACTTTTCAAAAAGAGAGAATGAGTGAATCGATGAAAGCGCACTTCCACATTACAGAGGGATAAACTATATAGCTTTTGAACACTAACGAATGTGATTTTCTGAAGAAAAAAAAAATGTAAAGTTTTCTTGGTCACGAAGCAATCCTACAAAACACTTCATTATGGTATTTTCGAAGTCAAATGGCACTATAAACGTGTTATAGAAAACAACAACCCTATAACGAATGTGAATTGGTAATGGTTAACACTATTGAAACTATTGAGACTTTTCAAAAAGAGAGAATGAGTGAATCAATGAAAGTGCACTTCCACATTACAGTGGGATAAACTATAGAGTTTTTGAACACTAACGAATGTGATTTTCTAAAAAATAAAAAAAAACGCAAAGTTTGCTTGGTCACGAAGCAATCCTACAAAACACTTCATTTTGGTATTTTCGAAATCAAATGGCATTATAAACGTGTTATAGAAAACAACAACCCTAGAACGAATGTGAGTTGGTAATGGTTAACTATTTTGCAACTCGTGAGACTTTTCAAAAAGAGAGAATGAGTGAATCTATGAAAGTGCACTTCCACATTACAGTAGGATAAACTATTGAGTTTTTGAACACTAACGAATGTGATTTTCTGAAAAATAAAAAAAACGTAAAGTTTGCTTGGTCCCGAAGCAATCCTACAAAACACTTCATTTTGGTATTTTCAAAGTCAAATGGCACTATAAACGTGTTATGGAAAACAACAACCCTAAAAAGAATGTGAGTTGGTAATGGTTAATTCTTTTGCAACTCGTGAGACTTTTCAAAAAGAGAGAATGAGTGAATCGATGAAAGTGCACTTCCACATTACAGTGGGATAAATAGAGTTTTTGAACACTAACGAATGTGATTTTCTGAAAAATAAAAAAAACGTAAAGTTTGCTTGGTCACGAAGCAATCCTACAAAACACTTCATTTTGGTATTTTCGAAGTCAAATGGCACTATAAACGTGTTATAGAAAACAACAACCCTAGAACGAATGTGAGTTGGTAATGGTTAATTCTTTTGCAACTCGTGAGACTTTTCAAAAAGAGAGAATGAGTGAATCGATGAAAGTGCACTTCCACATTACAGTGGGATAAACTATTGAGTTTTTGAACACTAACGAATGTGATTTTCTGAAAAATAAAAAAGCGTAAAGTTTGCTTGGCCCGAAGCAATCCTACAAAACACTTCATTTTGGTATTTTCGAAGTCAAATGGCACTATAAACGTGTTATAGAAAACAACAAGCCTAGAACGAATGTGAATTGGTAATGGTTAACACTTTTGAAACTATTGAGACTTTTAAAAAAGAGAGAATGAGTGAATCGATGAAAGTGCACTTCCACATTACAGTGGGATAAACTATTGAATTTTTGAACACTAACGAATGTGATTTTCTGAAAAATAAAAAAAACGTAAAGTTTGCTTGGTCCCGAAACAATCCTACAAAACACTTCATTTTGGTATTTTCGAAGTCAAATGGTACTATAAACGTGTTATAGAAAACAACAACCCTAGAACGAATGTGAGTTGGTAATGGTTAATTCTTTTGCAACTCGTGAGACCTTTCAAAAAGAGAGAATGAGTGAATCGATGAAAGTGCACTTCCACATTACATTGGGATAAACTATAGAGTTTTTGAACACTAACGAATGTGATTTTCTTAAAAAAAAAAAACGTAAGCAAGCCTACAAAACACTTCATTTTGGTATTTTCGAAGTCAGATGGCACTATAAACGTGTTATAGAAAACAACAACCCTAGAACGAATGTGAGTTGGTAATGGTTAACTCTTTTGCAACTCGTGAGACTTTTCAAAAAGAGAGAATGAGTAAATCGATGAAAGTGCACTTCCACATTACAGTGGGAAAAACTATAGAGTTTTTGAACACTAACGAATGTGATTTTCTGAAAAAAAAAAAAAACGTAAAGTTTTCTTGGTCACGAAGCAATCCTACAAAACACTTCGTTTTAGTTTTTCGAAGTCAAATGGCACTATAAACGTGTTAAAGAAAAAAATAACCCTAGAACGAATGTGAATTGGTAATGGTTAACACTTTTGAAACTATTGAGACTTTTCAAAAAGAGAGAATGAGTGAATCAATGAAAGTGCACTTCCACATTACAGTGGGATAAACTATAGAGTTTTTGAACACTAACGAATGTGATTTTCTGAAAAATAAAAAAAACGTAAAGGTTGCTTGGTTACGAAGCAATCCTACAAAACACTTCATTTTGGTATTTTCGAAATCAAATGGCATTATAAATGTGTTATAGAAAACAACAACCCTTGAACGAATGTGAGTTGGTAATGGTTAACTATTTTGCAACTCGTGAGACTTTTCAAAAAGAGAGAATGAGTGAATCGATGAAAGTGCACTTCCACATTACAGTGGGATAAACTATTGAGTTTTTGAACACTAACGAATGTGATTTTCTGAAAAATAAAAAAACGTAAAGTTTGCTTGGTCCCGAAGCAATCCTACAAAACACTTCATTTTGGTATTTTCAAAGTCAAATGGCACTATAAACGTGTTATGGAAAACAACAACCCTAAAAAGAATGTGAGTTGGTAATGGTTAATTCTTTTGCTACTCGTGAGACTTTTCAAAAAGAGAGAATGAGTGAATCGATGAAAGTGCACTTCCACATTACAGTGGGATAAACTATAGAGTTTTTGAACACTAACGAATGTGATTTTCTGGAAAAAAAAAAAAAAGTAAATTTTTCTTGGTCACGAAGCAATCCTACAAAACACTTCATTTTGGTATTTTCGAAGTCAAATGGCACTATAAACGTGTTATAGAAAACAACAACCCTAGAACGAATGAGAGTTGGTAAAGGTTAATTCTTTTGCAACTCGTGAGACTTTTCAAAAAGAGAGAATGAGTGAATCGATGAAAGCGCACTTCCACATTACAGAGGGATAAACTATATAGCTTTTGAACACTAACGAATGTGATTTTCTGAAAAATTAAAAAACGTAAAGTTTGCTTGGTCCCGAAGCAATCCTACAAAACACTTCATTTTGGTATTTTCAAAGTCAAATGGCACTATAAACGTGTTATGGAAAACAACAACCCTAAAAAGAATGTGAGTTGGTAATGGTTAATTCTTTTGCAACTCGTGAGACTTTTCAAAAAGAGAGAATGAGTGAATCGATGAAAGTGCACTTCCACATTACAGTGGGATAAACTATAGAGTTTTTGAACACTAACGAATGTGATTTTCTGAAAAAAAAAAAAAAAGTAAATTTTTCTTGGTCACGAAGCAATCCTACAAAACACTTCATTTTGGTATTTTCGAAGTCAAATGGCACTATAAACGTGTTATAGAAAACAACAACCCTAGAACGAATGTGAGTTGGTAATGGTTAATTCTTTTGCAACTCGTGAGACTTTTCAAAAAGAGAGAATGAGTGAATCGATGAAAGTGCACTTCCACATTACAGTGGGATAAACTATTGAGTTTTTGAACACTAACGAATGTGATTTTCTGAAAAATAAAAAAGCGTAAAGTTTGCTTGGCCCGAAGCAATCCTACAAAACACTTCATTTTGGTATTTTCGAAGTCAAATGGCACTATAAACGTGTTATAGAAAACAACAAGCCTAGAACGAATGTGAATTGGTAATGGTTAACACTTTTGAAACTATTGAGACTTTTAAAAAAGAGAGAATGAGTGAATCGATGAAAGTGCACTTCCACATTACAGTGGGATAAACTATTGAATTTTTGAACACTAACGAATGTGATTTTCTGAAAAATAAAAAAAACGTAAAGTTTGCTTGGTCCCGAAACAATCCTACAAAACACTTCATTTTGGTATTTTCGAAGTCAAATGGTACTATAAACGTGTTATAGAAAACAACAATCCTAGAACGAATGTGAGTTGGTAATGGTTAATTCTTTTGCAACTCGTGAGACCTTTCAAAAAGAGAGAATGAGTGAATCGATGAAAGTGCACTTCCACATTACATTGGGATAAACTATAGAGTTTTTGAACACTAACGAGTGTGATTTTCTTAAAAAAAAAAAACGTAAGCAAGCCTACAAAACACTTCATTTTGGTATTTTCGAAGTCAGATGGCACTATAAACGTGTTATAGAAAACAACAACCCTAGAACGAATGTGAGTTGGTAATGGTTAACTCTTTTGCAACTCGTGAGACTTTTCAAAAAGAGAGAATGAGTGAATCGATGAAAGTGCACTTCCACATTACAGTGGGAAAAACTATAGAGTTTTTGAACACTAACGAATGTGATTTTCTGAAAAGAAAAAAAAAACGTAAAGTTTTCTTGGTCACGAAGCAATCCTACAAAACACTTCATTTTAGTTTTTCGAAGTCAAATGGCACTATAAACGTGTTAAAGAAAAAAATAACCCTAGAACGAATGTGAATTGGTAATGGTTAACACTTTTGAAACTATTGAGACTTTTCAAAAAGAGAGAATGAGTGAATCAATGAAAGTGCACTTCCACATTACAGTGGGATAAACTATAGAGTTTTTGAACACTAACGAATGTGATTTTCTGAAAAATAAAAAAAATGTAAAGGTTGCTTGGTTACGAAGCAATCCTACAAAACACTTCATTTTGGTATTTTCGAAATCAAATGGCATTATAAATGTGTTATAGAAAACAACAACCCTTGAACGAATGTGAGTTGGTAATGGTTAACTATTTTGCAACTCGTGAGACTTTTCAAAAAGAGAGAATGAGTGAATCGATGAAAGTGCACTTCCACATTACAGTGGGATAAACTATTGAGTTTTTGAACACTAACGAATGTGATTTTCTGAAAAATAAAAAAACGTAAAGTTTGCTTGGTCCCGAAGCAATCCTACAAAACACTTCATTTTGGTATTTTCAAAGTCAAATGGCACTATAAACGTGTTATGGAAAACAACAACCCTAAAAAGAATGTGAGTTTGTAATGGTTAATTCTTTTGCTACTCGTGAGACTTTTCAAAAAGAGAGAATGAGTGAATCGATGAAAGTGCACTTCCACATTACAGTGGGATAAACTATAGAGTTTTTGAACACTAACGAATGTGATTTTCTGAAAAAAAAAAAAAAAGTAAATTTTTCTTGGTCACGAAGCAATCCTACTAAACACTTCATTTTGGTATTTTCGAAGTCAAATGGCACTATAAACGTGTTATAGAAAACAACAACCCTAGAACGAATGAGAGTTGGTAAAGGTTAATTCTTTTGCAACTCGTGAGACTTTTCAAAAAGAGAGAATGAGTGAATCGATGAAAGCGCACTTCCACATTACAGAGGGATAAACTATATAGCTTTTGAACACTAACGAATGTGATTTTCTGAAGAAAAAAAAAAACGTAAAGTTTTCTTGGTCACGAAGCAATCCTACAAAACACTTCATTATGGTATTTTCGAAGTCAAATGGCACTATAAACGTGTTATAGAAAACAACAACCCTATAACGAATGTGAATTGGTAATGGTTAACACTATTGAAACTATTGAGACTTTTCAAAAAGAGAGAATGAGTGAATCAATGAAAGTGCACTTCCACATTACAGTGGGATAAACTATAGAGTTTTTGAACACTAACGAATGTGATTTTCTAAAAAATAAAAAAAAACGTAAAGTTTGCTTGGTCACGAAGCAATCCTACAAAACACTTCATTTTGGTATTTTCGAAATCAAATGGCATTATAAACGTGTTATAGAAAACAACAACCCTAGAACGAATGTGAGTTGGTAATGGTTAACTATTTTGCAACTCGTGAGACTTTTCAAAAAGAGAGAATGACTGAATCGATGAAAGTGCACTTCCACATTACAGTAGGATAAACTATTGAGTTTTTGAACACTAACGAATGTGATTTTCTGAAAAATAAAAAAACGTAAAGTTTGCTTGGTCCCGAAGCAATCCTACAAAACACTTCATTTTGGTATTTTCAAAGTCAAATGGCACTATAAACGTGTTATGGAAAACAACAACCCTAAAAAGAATGTGAGTTGGTAATGGTTAATTCTTTTGCAACTCGTGAGACTTTTCAAAAAGAGAGAATGAGTGAATCGATGAAAGTGCACTTCCACATTACAGTGGGATAAACTATAGAGTTTTTGAACACTAACGAATGTGATTTTCTGAAAAATAAAAAAAACGTAAAGTTTGCTTGGTCACGAAGCAATCCTACAAAACACTTCATTTTGGTATTTTCGAAGTCAAATGGCACTATAAACGTGTTATAGAAAACAACAACCCTAGAACGAATGTGAGTTGGTAATGGTTAATTCTTTTGCAACTCGTGAGACTTTTCAAAAAGAGAGAATGAGTGAATCGATGAAAGTGCACTTCCACATTACAGTGGGATAAACTATTGAGTTTTTGAACACTAACGAATGTGATTTTCTGAAAAATAAAAAAGCGTAAAGTTTGCTTGGTCCCGAAGCAATCCTACAAAACACTTCATTTTGGTATTTTCGAAGTCAAATGGCACTATAAACGTGTTATAGAAAACAACAACGCTAGAACGAATGTGAATTGGTAATGGTTAATTCTTTTGCAACTCGTGAGACTTTTCAAAAAGGGAGAATGAGTGAATCGATGAAAGTGCACTTCCACATTACAGTGGGAAAAACTATAGAGTTTTTGAACACTAACGAATGTGATTTTCTGAAAAAAAAAAAACGTAAAGTTTTCTTGGTCACGAAGTAATCCTACAAAACACTTCATTTTGGTATTTTCGAAGTCAAATGGCACTATAAACGTGTTAAAGAAAACAACAACCCTAGAACGAATGTGAATTGGTAATGGTTAACACTTTTGAAACTATTGAGACTTTTCAAAAAGAGAGGATGAGTGAATCGATGAAAGTGCACTTCCACATTACAGTGGGATAAACTATAGAGTTTTTGAACACTAACGAATGTGATTTTCTGAAAAATAAAAAAAAACGTAAAGTTTGCTTGGTCACGAAGCAATCCAACAAAACACTTCATTTTGGTATTTTCGAAGTCAAATGGCACTATAAACGTGTTATAGAAAACAACAACCCTAGAACGAATGTGAGTTGGTAATGGTTAATTCTTTTGCAACTCGTGAGACTTTTCAAAAAGAGAGAATGAGTGAATCGATGAAAGTGCACTTCCACATTACAGTGGGATAAACTATTGATTTTTTGAACACTAACGAATGTGATTTTCTGAAAAATAAAAAAGCGTAAAGTTTGCTTGGTCCCGAAGCAATCCTACAAAACACTTCATTTTGGTATTTTCGAAGTCAAATGGCACTATACACGTGTTATAGAAAACAACAACCATATACGAATGAGAGTTGGTAATGGTTAATTCTTTTGCAACTCGTGAGACTTTTCAAAAAGGGAGAATGAGTGAATCGATGAAAGTGCACTTCCACATTACAGTGGGAAAAACTATAGAGTTTTTGAACACTAACGAATGTGATTTTCTGAAGAAAAAAAAAACGTAAAGTTTGCTTGGTCACGAAGCAATCCTACAAAACACTTCATTTTGGTATTTTCGAAGTCAAATGGCACTATAAACGTGTTATAGAAAACAACAACCCTAGAACGAATGTGAGTTGGTAATGGTTAACTCTTTTGCAACTCGTGAGACTTTTCAAAAAGAGAGGATGAGTGTATCGATGAAAGTGCACTTCCACATTACAGTGGGATAAACTATAGAGTTTTTGAACACTAACGAATGTGATTTTCTGAAAAATAAAAAAAACGTAAAGTTTGCTTGGTCACGAAGCAATCCTACAAAACACTTCATTTTGGTATTTTCGAAGTCAAATGGCACTATAAACGTGTTATAGAAAACAACAACCCTAGAACGAATGTGAGTTGGTAATGGTTAATTCTTTTGCAACTCCTGAGACTTTTCAAAAAGGGAGAATGAGTGAATCGATGAAAGTGCACTTCCACATTACAGTGGGATAAACTATAGAGTTTTTGAACACTAACGAATGTGATTTTCTGAAAAATAAAAAAAACGTAAAGTTTGCTTGGTCACGAAGCAATCCTACAAAACACTTCATTTTGGTATTTTCGAAGTCAAATGGCACTATACACGTGTTATAGAAAACAACAACCATATACGAATGAGAGTTGGTAATGGTTAATTCTATTGCAACTCGTGAGACTTTTCAAAAAGGGAGAATGAGTGAATCGATGAAAGTGCACTTCCACATTACAGTGGGAAAAACTATAGAGTTTTTGAACACTAACGAATGTGATTTTCTAAAGAAAAAAAAAACGTAAAGTTTGCTTGGTCCCGAAGCAATCCTACAAAACACTTCATTTTGGTATTTTCGAAGTCAAATGGCACTATAAACGTGTTATAGAAAACAACAACCATATACGAATGAGAGTTGGTAATGGTTAATTCTTTTGCAACTCGTGAGACTTTTCAAAAAGGGAGAATGAGTGAATCGATGAAAGTGCACTTCCACATTACAGTGGGAAAAACTATAGAGTTTTTGAACACT
Organism: Galeopsis tetrahit; assembly: GCA_963675135.1. Classification (NCBI taxonomy): domain Eukaryota; kingdom Viridiplantae; phylum Streptophyta; class Magnoliopsida; order Lamiales; family Lamiaceae; genus Galeopsis; species Galeopsis tetrahit. Next base: position 43,034,215 of record OY776122.1, read on the forward strand.
AACGAATGTGATTTTCTGAAGAAAAAAAAAACGTAAAGTTTGCTTGGTCACGAAGCAATCCTACAAAACACTTCATTTTGGTATTTTCGAAGTCAAATGGCACTATAAACGTGTTATAGAAAACAACAACCCTAGAACGAATGTGAGTTGGTAATGGTTAACTCTTTTGCAACTCGTGAGACTTTTCAAAAAGAGAGGATGAGTGTATCGATGAAAGTGCACTTCCACATTACAGTGGGATAAACTATAGAGTTTTTGAACACTAACGAATGTGATTTTCTGAAAAATAAAAAAAACGTAAAGTTTGCTTGGTCACGAAGCAATCCTACAAAACACTTCATTTTGGTATTTTCGAAGTCAAATGGCACTATAAACGTGTTATAGAAAACAACAACCCTAGAACGAATGTGAGTTGGTAATGGTTAATTCTTTTGCAACTCCTGAGACTTTTCAAAAAGGGAGAATGAGTGAATCGATGAAAGTGCACTTCCACATTACAGTGGGAAAAACTATAGAGTTTTTGAACGCTAACGAATGTGATTTTCTGAAGAAAAAAAAAACGTAAAGTTTTCTTGGTCACGAAGTAATCCTACAAAACACTTCATTTTGGTATTTTCGAAGTCAAATGGCACTATAAACGTGTTAAAGAAAACAACAACCCTAGAACGAATGTGAATTGGTAATGGTTAACACTTTTGAAACTATTGAGACTTTTCAAAAAGAGAGGATGAGTGAATCGATGAAAGTGCACTTCCACATTACAGTGGGATAAACTATAGAGTTTTTGAACACTAACGAATGTGATTTTCTGAAAAATAAAAAAAAACGTAAAGTTTGCTTGGTCACGAAGCAATCCAACAAAACACTTCATTTTGGTTTTTTCGAAGTCAAATGGCATTATAAACGTGTTATAGAAAACAACAACCCTAGAACGAATGTGAGTTGGTAATGGTTAACTATTTTGCAACTCGTGAGACTTTTCAAAAAGAGAGAATGAGTGAATCGATGAAAGTGCACTTCCACATTACAGTAGGATAAACTATTGAGTTTTTGAACACTAACGAATGTGATTTTCTGAAAAATAAAAAAAACGTAAAGTTTGCTTGGTCCCGAAGCAATCCTACAAAACACTTCATTTTGGTATTTTCAAAGGCAAATGGCACTATAAACGTGTTATGGAAAACAACAACCCTAAAAAGAATGTGAGTTGGTAATGGTTAATTCTTTTGCAACTCGTGAGACTTTTCAAAAAGAGAGAATGAGTGAATCGATGAAAGTGCACTTCCACATTACAGTGGGATAAATTATAGAGTTTTTGAACACTAACGAATGTGATTTTCTGAAAAAATAAAAAAAACGTAAAGTTTGCTTGGTCACGAAGCAATCCTACAAAACACTTCATTTTGGTATTTTCGAAGTCAAATGGCACTATAAACGTGTTATAGAAAACAACAACCCTAGAACGAATGTGAGTTGGTAATGGTTAATTCTTTTGCAACTCGTGAGACTTTTCAAAAAGAGAGAATGAGTGAATCGATGAAAGTGCACTTCCACATTACAGTGGGATAAACTATTGAGTTTTTGAACACTAACGAATGTGATTTTCTGAAAAATAAAAAAGCGTAAAGTTTGCTTGGTCCCGAAGCAATCCTACAAAACACTTCATTTTGGTATTTTCGAAGTCAAATGGCACTATACACGTGTTATAGAAAACAACAACCATAGAACGAATGAGAGTTGGTAATGGTTAATTCTTTTGCAACTCGTGAGACTTTTCAAAAAGGGAGAATGAGTGAATCGATGTAAGTGCACTTCCACATTACAGTGGGAACAACTATAGAGTTTTTGAACACTAACGAATGTGATTTTCTGAAGAAAAAAAAAACGTAAAGTTTTCTTGGTCACGAAGCAATCCTACAAAACACTTCATTTTGGTATTTTCGAAGTCAAATGGCACTATAAACGTGTTAAAGAAAACAACAACCCTAGAACGAATGTGAATTGGTAATGGTTAACACTTTTGAAACTATTAAGACTTTTCAAAAAGAGAGAATGAGTGAATCGATGAAAGTGCACTTCTACATTACAGTGGGATAAACTATTGATTTTTTGAACACTAACGAATGTGATTTTCTGAAAAATAAAAAAGCGTAAAGTTTGCTTGGTCCCGAAGCAATCCTACAAAACACTTCATTTTGGTATTTTCGAAGTCAAATGGCACTATACACGTGTTATAGAAAACAACAACCATATACGAATGAGAGTTGGTAATGGTTAATTCTTTTGCAACTCCTGAGACTTTTCAAAAAGGGAGAATGAGTGAATCGATGAAAGTGCACTTCCACATTACAGTGGGAAAAACTATAGAGTTTTTGAACACTAACGAATGTGATTTTCTGAAGAAAAAAAAAACGTAAAGTTTGCTTGGTCACGAAGCAATCCTACAAAACACTTCATTTTGGTATTTTCGAAGTCAAATGGCACTATAAACGTGTTATAGAAAACAACAACCCTAGAACGAATGTGAGTTGGTAATGGTTAACTCTTTTGCAACTCGTGAGACTTTTCAAAAAGAGAGGATGAGTGTATCGATGAAAGTGCACTTCCACATTACAGTGGGATAAACTATAGAGTTTTTGAACACTAACGAATGTGATTTTCTGAAAAATAAAAAAAACGTAAAGTTTGCTTGGTCACGAAGCAATCCTACAAAACACTTCATTTTGGTATTTTCGAAGTCAAATGGCACTATAAACGTGTTATAGAAAACAACAACCCTAGAACGAATGTTAGGTTGTAATGGTTAATTCTTTTGCAACTCCTGAGACTTTTCAAAAAGGGAGAATGAGTGAATCGATGAAAGTGCACTTCCACATTACAGTGGGAAAAACTATAGAGTTTTTGAACACTAACGAATGTGATTTTCTGAAGAAAAAAAAAACGTAAAGTTTTCTTGGTCACGAAGTAATCCTACAAAACACTTCATTTTGGTATTTTCGAAGTCAAATGGCACTATAAACGTGTTAAAGAAAACAACAACCCTAGAACGAATGTGAGTTGGTAATGGTTAACTATTTTGCAACTCGTGAGACTTTTCAAAAAGAGAGAATGACTGAATCGATGAAAGTGCACTTCCACATTACAGTAGGATAAACTATTGAGTTTTTGAACACTAACGAATGTGATTTTCTGAAAAATAAAAAAACGTAAAGTTTGCTTGGTCCCGAAGCAATCCTACAAAACACTTCATTTTGGTATTTTCAAAGTCAAATGGCACTATAAACGTGTTATGGAAAACAACAACCCTAAAAAGAATGTGAGTTGGTAATGGTTAATTCTTTTGCAACTCGTGAGACTTTTCAAAAAGAGAGAATGAGTGAATCGATGAAAGTGCACTTCCACATTACAGTGGGATAAACTATAGAGTTTTTGAACACTAACGAATGTGATTTTCTGAAAAATAAAAAAAACGTAAAGTTTGCTTGGTCACGAAGCAATCCTACAAAACACTTCATTTTGGTATTTTCGAAGTCAAATGGCACTATAAACGTGTTATAGAAAACAACAACCCTAGAACGAATGTGAGTTGGTAATGGTTAATTCTTTTGCAACTCGTGAGACTTTTCAAAAAGAGAGAATGAGTGAATCGATGAAAGTGCACTTCCACATTACAGTGGGATAAATTATAGAGTTTTTGAACACTAACGAATGTGATTTTCTGAAAAAATAAAAAAAACGTAAAGTTTGCTTGGTCACGAAGCAATCCTACAAAACACTTCATTTTGGTATTTTCGAAGTCAAATGGCACTATAAACGTGTTATAGAAAACAACAACCCTAGAACGAATGTGAGTTGGTAATGGTTAATTCTTTTGCAACTCGTGAGACTTTTCAAAAAGAGAGAATGAGTGAATCGATGAAAGTGCACTTCCACATTACAGTGGGATAAACTATTGAGTTTTTGAACACTAACGAATGTGATTTTCTCAAAAATAAAAAAGCGTAAAGTTTGCTTGGTCCCGAAGCAATCCTACAAAACACTTCATTTTGGTATTTTCGAAGTCAAATGGCACTATACACGTGTTATAGAAAACAACAACCATAGAACGAATGAGAGTTGGTAATGGTTAATTCTTTTGCAACTCGTGAGACTTTTCAAAAAGGGAGAATGAGTGAATCGATGTAAGTGCACTTCCACATTACAGTGGGAACAACTATAGAGTTTTTGAACACTAACGAATGTGATTTTCTGAAGAAAAAAAAAACGTAAAGTTTTCTTGGTCACGAAGCAATCCTACAAAACACTTCATTTTGGTATTTTCGAAGTCAAATGGCACTATAAACGTGTTAAAGAAAACAACAACCCTAGAACGAATGTGAATTGGTAATGGTTAACACTTTTGAAACTATTAAGACTTTTCAAAAAGAGAGGATGAGTGTATCGATGAAAGTGCACTTCCACATTACAGTGGGATAAACTATAGAGTTTTTGAACACTAACGAATGTAATTTTCTGAAAAATAAAAAAAAAAACGTAAAGTTTGCTTGGTCACGAAGCAATCCAACAAAAACACTTCATTTTGGTATTTTCGAAGTCAAATGGCATTATAAACGTGTTATAGAAAACAACAACCCTAGAACGAATGTGAGTTGGTAATGGTTAATTCTTTTGCAACTCGTGAGACTTTTCAAAAAGAGAGAATGAGTGAATCGATGAAAGTGCACTTCCACATTACAGTGGGAACAACTATAGAGTTTTTGAACACTAACGAATGTGATTTTCTGAAGAAAAAAAAAACGTAAAGTTTTCTTGGTCACGAAGCAATCCTACAAAACACTTCATTTTGGTATTTTCGAAGTCAAATGGCACTATAAACGTGTTAAAGAAAACAACAACCCTAGAACGAATGTGAATTGGTAATGGTTAACACTTTTGAAACTATTAAGACTTTTCAAAAAGAGAGGATGAGTGTATCGATGAAAGTGCACTTCCACATTACAGTGGGATAAACTATAGAGTTTTTGAACACTAACGAATGTAATTTTCTGAAAAATAAAAAAAAAACGTAAAGTTTGCTTGGTCACGAAGCAATCCAACAAAAACACTTCATTTTGGTATTTTCGAAGTCAAATGGCATTATAAACGTGTTATAGAAAACAACAACCCTAGAACGAATGTGAGTTGGTAATGGTTAATTCTTTTGCAACTCGTGAGACTTTTCAAAAAGAGAGAATGAGTGAATCGATGAAAGTGCACTTCCACATTACAGTGGGATAAACTATTGAGTTTTCGAACACTAACGAATGTGATTTTCTGAAAAATAAAAAAGCGTAAAGTTTGCTTGGTCCCGAAGCAATCCTACAAAACACTTCATTTTGGTATTTTCGAAGTCAAATGGCACTATACACGTGTTATAGAAAACAACAACCCTAGAACGAATGAGAGTTGGTAAAGGTTAATTCTTTTGCAACTCGTGAGACTTTTCAAAAAGAGAGAATGAGTGAATCGATGAAAGCGCACTTCCACATTACAGAGGGATAAACTATATAGCTTTTGAACACTAACGAATGTGATTTTCTGAAGAAAAAAAAAACGTAAAGTTTTCTTGGTCACGAAGCAATCCTACAAAACACTTCATTATGGTATTTTCGAAGTCAAATGGCACTATAAACGTGTTATAGAAAACAACAACCCTATAACGAATGTGAATTGGTAATGGTTAACACTATTGAAACTATTGAGACTTTTCAAAAAGAGAGAATGAGTGAATCAATGAAAGTGCACTTCCACATTACAGTGGGATAAACTATAGAGTTTTTGAACACTAACGAATGTGATTTTCTAAAAAATAAAAAAAAACGTAAAGTTTGCTTGGTCACGAAGCAATCCTACAAAACACTTCATTTTGGTATTTTCGAAATCAAATGGCATTATAAACGTGTTATAGAAAACAACAACCCTAGAACGAATGTGAGTTGGTAATGGTTAACTATTTTGCAACTCGTGAGACTTTTCAAAAAGAGAGAATGACTGAATCGATGAAAGTGCACTTCCACATTACAGTAGGATAAACTATTGAGTTTTTGAACACTAACGAATGTGATTTTCTGAAAAATAAAAAAACGTAAAGTTTGCTTGGTCCCGAAGCAATCCTACAAAACACTTCATTTTGGTATTTTCAAAGTCAAATGGCACTATAAACGTGTTATGGAAAACAACAACCCTAAAAAGAATGTGAGTTGGTAATGGTTAATTCTTTTGCAACTCGTGAGACTTTTCAAAAAGAGAGAATGAGTGAATCGATGAAAGTGCACTTCCACATTACAGTGGGATAAACTATAGAGTTTTTGAACACTAACGAATGTGATTTTCTGAAAAATAAAAAAAACGTAAAGTTTGCTTGGTCACGAAGCAATCCTACAAAACACTTCATTTTGGTATTTTCGAAGTCAAATGGCACTATAAACGTGTTATAGAAAACAACAACCCTAGAACGAATGTGAGTTGGTAATGGTTAATTCTTTTGCAACTCGTGAGACTTTTCAAAAAGAGAGAATGAGTGAATCGATGAAAGTGCACTTCCACATTACAGTGGGATAAACTATTGAGTTTTTGAACACTAACGAATGTGATTTTCTGAAAAATAAAAAAGCGTAAAGTTTGCTTGGTCCCGAAGCAATCCTACAAAACACTTCATTTTGGTATTTTCGAAGTCAAATGTCACTATAAACGTGTTATAGAAAACAACAAGCCTAGAACGAATGTGAATTGGTAATGGTTAATTCTTTTGCAACTCGTGAGACTTTTCAAAAAGGGAGAATGAGTGAATCGATGAAAGTGCACTTCCACATTACAGTGGGAAAAACTATAGAGTTTTTGAACACTAACGAATGTGATTTTCTGAAAAAAAAAAAACGTAAAGTTTTCTTGGTCACGAAGTAATCCTACAAAACACTTCATTTTGGTATTTTCGAAGTCAAATGGCACTATAAACGTGTTAAAGAAAACAACAACCCTAGAACGAATGTGAATTGGTAATGGTTAACACTTTTGAAACTATTGAGACTTTTCAAAAAGAGAGGATGAGTGAATCGATGAAAGTGCACTTCCACATTACAGTGGGATAAACTATAGAGTTTTTGAACACTAACGAATGTGATTTTCTGAAAAAAAAAAAAAAACGTAAAGTTTGCTTGGTCACGAAGCAATCCAACAAAACACTTCATTTTGGTATTTTCGAAGTCAAATGGCACTATAAACGTGTTATAGAAAACAACAACCCTAGAACGAATGTGAGTTGGTAATGGTTAATTCTTTTGCAACTCGTGAGACTTTTCAAAAAGAGAGAATGAGTGAATCGATGAAAGTGCACTTCCACATTACAGTGGGATAAACTATTGATTTTTTGAACACTAACGAATGTGATTTTCTGAAAAATAAAAAAGCGTAAAGTTTGCTTGGTCCCGAAGCAATCCTACAAAACACTTCATTTTGGTATTTTCGAAGTCAAATGGCACTATACACGTGTTATAGAAAACAACAACCATATACGAATGAGAGTTGGTAATGGTTAATTCTTTTGCAACTCGTGAGACTTTTCAAAAAGGGAGAATGAGTGAATCGATGAAAGTGCACTTCCACATTACAGTGGGAAAAACTATAGAGTTTTTGAACACTAACGAATGTGATTTTCTGAAAAATAAAAAAAACGTAAAGTTTGCTTGGTCACGAAGCAATCCTACAAAACACTTCATTTTGGTATTTTCGAAGTCAAATGGCACTATAAACGTGTTATAGAAAACAACAACCCTAGAACGAATGTGAGTTGGTAATGGTTAATTCTTTTGCAACTCCTGAGACTTTTCAAAAAGGGAGAATGAGTGAATCGATGAAAGTGCACTTCCACATTACAGTGGGAAAAACTATAGAGTTTTTGAACACTAACGAATGTGATTTTCTGAAGAAAAAAAAAACGTAAAGTTTTCTTGGTCACGAAGTAATCCTACAAAACACTTCATTTTGGTATTTTCGAAGTCAAATGGCACTATAAACGTGTTAAAGAAAACAACAACCCTAGAACGAATGTGAATTGGTAATGGTTAACACTTTTGAAACTATTGAGACTTTTCAAAAAGAGAGGATGAGTGAATCGATGAAAGTGCACTTCCACATTACAGTGGGATAAACTATAGAGTTTTTGAACACTAACGAATGTGATTTTCTGAAAAATAAAAAAAAACGTAAAGTTTGCTTGGTCACGAAGCAATCCAACAAAACACTTCATTTTGGTTTTTTCGAAGTCAAATGGCATTATAAACGTGTTATAGAAAACAACAACCCTAGAACGAATGTGAGTTGGTAATGGTTAACTATTTTGCAACTCGTGAGACTTTTCAAAAAGAGAGAATGAGTGAATCGATGAAAGTGCACTTCCACATTACAGTAGGATAAACTATTGAGTTTTTGAACACTAACGAATGTGATTTTCTGAAAAATAAAAAAAACGTAAAGTTTGCTTGGTCCCGAAGCAATCCTACAAAACACTTCATTTTGGTATTTTCAAAGGCAAATGGCACTATAAACGTGTTATGGAAAACAAAAACCCTAAAAAGAATGTGAGTTGGTAATGGTTAATTCTTTTGCAACTCGTGAGACTTTTCAAAAAGAGAGAATGAGTGAATCGATGAAAGTGCACTTCCACATTACAGTGGGATAAATTATAGAGTTTTTGAACACTAACGAATGTGATTTTCTGAAAAAATAAAAAAAACGTAAAGTTTGCTTGGTCACGAAGCAATCCTACAAAACACTTCATTTTGGTATTTTCGAAGTCAAATGGCACTATAAACGTGTTATAGAAAACAACAACCCTAGAACGAATGTGAGTTGGTAATGGTTAATTCTTTTGCAACTCGTGAGACTTTTCAAAAAGAGAGAATGAGTGAATCGATGAAAGTGCACTTCCACATTACAGTGGGATAAACTATTGAGTTTTTGAACACTAACGAATGTGATTTTCTGAAAAATAAAAAAGCGTAAAGTTTGCTTGGTCCCGAAGCAATCCTACAAAACACTTCATTTTGGTATTTTCGAAGTCAAATGGCACTATACACGTGTTATAGAAAACAACAACCATAGAACGAATGAGAGTTGGTAATGGTTAATTCGTTTGCAACTCGTGAGACTTTTCAAAAAGGGAGAATGAGTGAATCGATGTAAGTGCACTTCCACATTACAGTGGGAACAACTATAGAGTTTTTGAACACTAACGAATGTGATTTTCTGAAGAAAAAAAAAACGTAAAGTTTTCTTGGTCACGAAGCAATCCTACAAAACACTTCATTTTGGTATTTTCGAAGTCAAATGGCACTATAAACGTGTTAAAGAAAACAACAACCCTAGAACGAATGTGAATTGGTAATGGTTAACACTTTTGAAACTATTAAGACTTTTCAAAAAGAGAGGATGAGTGTATCGATGAAAGTGCACTTCCACATTACAGTGGGATAAACTATAGAGTTTTTGAACACTAACGAATGTAATTTTCTGAAAAATAAAAAAAAAAACGTAAAGTTTGCTTGGTCACGAAGCAATCCAACAAAAACACTTCATTTTGGTATTTTCGAAGTCAAATGGCATTATAAACGTGTTATAGAAAACAACAACCCTAGAACGAATGTGAGTTGGTAATGGTTAACTATTTTGCAACTCGTGAGACTTTTCAAAAAGAGAGAATGAGTGAATCGATGAAAGTGCACTTCCACATTACAGTAGGATAAACTATTGAGTTTTTGAACACTAACGAATGTGATTTTCTGAAAAATAAAAAAAACGTAAAGTTTGCTTGGTCCCGAAGCAATCCTACAAAACACTTCATTTTGGTATTTTCAAAGGCAAATGGCACTATAAACGTGTTATGGAAAACAAAAACCCTAAAAAGAATGTGAGTTGGTAATGGTTAATTCTTTTGCAACTCGTGAGACTTTTCAAAAAGAGAGAATGAGTGAATCGATGAAAGTGCACTTCCACATTACAGTGGGATAAATTATAGAGTTTTTGAACACTAACGAATGTGATTTTCTGAAAAAATAAAAAAAACGTAAAGTTTGCTTGGTCACGAAGCAATCCTACAAAACACTTCATTTTGGTATTTTCGAAGTCAAATGGCACTATAAACGTGTTATAGAAAACAACAACCCTAGAACGAATGTGAGTTGGTAATGGTTAATTCTTTTGCAACTCGTGAGACTTTTCAAAAAGAGAGAATGAGTGAATCGATGAAAGTGCACTTCCACATTACAGTGGGATAAACTATTGAGTTTTTGAACACTAACGAATGTGATTTTCTGAAAAATAAAAAAGCGTAAAGTTTGCTTGGTCCCGAAGCAATCCTACAAAACACTTCATTTTGGTATTTTCGAAGTCAAATGGCACTATACACGTGTTATAGAAAACAACAACCATAGAACGAATGAGAGTTGGTAATGGTTAATTCGTTTGCAACTCGTGAGACTTTTCAAAAAGGGAGAATGAGTGAATCGATGTAAGTGCACTTCCACATTACAGTGGGAACAACTATAGAGTTTTTGAACACTAACGAATGTGATTTTCTGAAGAAAAAAAAAACGTAAAGTTTTCTTGGTCACGAAGCAATCCTACAAAACACTTCATTTTGGTATTTTCGAAGTCAAATGGCACTATAAACGTGTTAAAGAAAACAACAACCCTAGAACGAATGTGAATTGGTAATGGTTAACACTTTTGAAACTATTAAGACTTTTCAAAAAGAGAGGATGAGTGTATTGATGAAAGTGCACTTCCACATTACAGTGGGATAAACTATAGAGTTTTTGAACACTAACGAATGTAATTTTCTGAAAAATAAAAAAAAAAACGTAAAGTTTGCTTGGTCACGAAGCAATCCAACAAAAACACTTCATTTTGGTATTTTCGAAGTCAAATGGCATTATAAACGTGTTATAGAAAACAACAACCCTAGAACGAATGTGAGTTGGTAATGGTTAACTCTTTTGCAACTCGTGAGACTTTTCAAAAAGAGAGAATGAGTGAATCGATGAAAGTGCACTTCCACATTACAGTGGGATAAACTATTGAGTTTTCGAACACTAACGAATGTGATTTTCTGAAAAATAAAAAAGCGTAAAGTTTGCTTGGTCCCGAAGCAATCCTACAAAACACTTCATTTTGGTATTTTCGAAGTCAAATGGCACTATACACGTGTTATAGAAAACAACAACCATAGAACGAATGAGAGTTGGTAATGGTTAATTCTTTTGCAACTCGTGAGACTTTTCAAAAAGGGAGAATGAGTGAATCGATGAAAGTGCACTTCCACATTACAGTGGGAAAAACTATAGAGTTTTTGAACACTAACGAATGTGATTTTCTGAAGAAAAAAAAAACGTAAAGTTTTCTTGGTCACGAAGCAATCCTACAAAACACTTCATTTTGGTATTTTCGAAGTCAAATGGCACTATAAACGTGTTAAAGAAAACAACAACCCTAGAACGAATGTGAATTGGTAATGGTTAACACTTTTGAAACTATTGAGACTTTTCAAAAAGAGAGGATGAGTGTATCGATGAAAGTGCACTTCCACATTACAGTGGGATAAACTATAGAGTTTTTGAACACTAACGAATGTGATTTTCTGAAAAATAAAAAAAAAACGTAAAGTTTGCTTGGTCACGAAGCAATCCAACAAAACACTTCATTTTGGTATTTTCGAAGTCAAATGGCATTATAAACGTGTTATAGAAAACAACAACCCTAGAACGAATGTGAGTTGGTAATGGTTAACTCTTTTGCAACTCGTGAGACTTTTCAAAAAGAGAGAATGAGTGAATCGATGAAAGTGCACTTCCACATTACAGTGGGATAAACTATTGAGTTTTCGAACACTAACGAATGTGATTTTCTGAAAAATAAAAAAACGTAAACTTTGCTTGGTCCCGAAGCAATCCTACAAAACACTTTATTTTGGTATTTTCGAAGTCAAATGGCACTATAAACGTGTTATAGAAAACAACAACCCTAGAACGAATGTTAGTTGGTACTGGTTAATTCTTTTGCAACTCGTGAGACTTTTCAAAAAGAGAGAATGAGTGAATCAATGAAAGTGCACTTCCACATTACAGTGGGATAAACTATAGAGTTTTTGAACACTAATGAATTTGATTTTCTGAAAAAAAAACGAAAAGTTTTCTTGGTCACGAAGCAATCCTACAAAACACTTCATTTTGGTATTTTCGAAGTCAAATGACACTATAAACGTGTTATAGAAAACAACAACCCTAGAACGAATGTGAGTTGGTAATGGTTAATTCTTTTGCAACTCGTGAGACTTTTCAAAAAGAGAGAATGAGTGAATCGATGAAAGTGCACTTCCACATTACAGTGGGATAAACTATAGAGTTTTTGAACACTAACGAATGTGATTTTCGGAAAAAATAAAAAAAACGTAAAGTTTGCTTGGTCACGAAGCAATCCTACAAAACACTTCATTTTGGTATTTTCGAAGTCAAATGGCACTATAAACGTGTTATAGAAAACAACAACCCTAGAACGAATGTGAGTTGGTAATGGTTAATTCTTTTGCAACTCGTGAGACTTTTCAAAAAGAGAGAATGAGTGAATCGATGAAAGTGCACTTCCACATTACAGTGGGATAAACTATTGAGTTTTTGAACACTAACGAATGTGATTTTCTGAAAAATAAAAAAGCGTAAAGTTTGCTTGGTCCCGAAGCAATCCTACAAAACACTTCATTCTGGTATTTTCGAAGTCAAATGGCACTATACACGTGTTATAGAAAACAACAACCATAGAACGAATGAGAGTTGGTAATGGTTAATTCTTTTGCAACTCGTGAGACTTTTCAAAAAGGGAGAATGAGTGAATCGATGAAAGTGCACTTCCACATTACAGTGGGAAAAACTATAGAGTTTTTGAACACTAACGAATGTGATTTTCTGAAAAAAAAAACGTAAAGTTTTCTTGGTCACGAAGCAATCCTACAAAACACTTCATTTTGGTATTTTCGAAGTCAAATGGCACTATAAACGCGTTAAAGAAAACAACAACCCTAGAACTAATGTGAATTGGTAATGGTTAACACTTTTGAAACTATTGAGACTTTTCAAAAAGAGAGGATGCGTGTATCGATGAAAGTGCACTTCCACATTACAGTGGGATAAACTATAGAGTTTTTGAACAGTAACGAATGTGATTTTCTGAAAAATAAAAAAAACGTAAAGTTTGCTTGGTCACGAAGCAATCCAACAAAACACTTCATTTTGGTATTTTCGAAGTCAAATGGCATTATAAACGTGTTATAGAAAACAACAACGCTAGAACGAATGTGAGTTGGTAATGGTTAACTCTTTTGCAACTCGTGAGAATTTTCAAAAAGAGAGAATGAGTGAATCGATGAAAGTGCACTTCCACATTACAGTGGGATAAACTATTGAGTTTTCGAACACTAACGAATGTGATTTTCTGAAAAATAAAAAAACGTAAACTTTGCTTGGTCCCGAAGCAATCCTACAAAACACTTCATTTTGGTATTTTCGAAGTCAAATGGCACTATAAACGTGTTATAGAAAACAACAACCCTAGAACGAATGTCTGTTGGTAATGGTTAATTCTTTTGCAACTCGTGAGACTTTTCAAAAAGAGAGAATGAGTGAATCAATGAAAGTGCACTTCCACATTACAGTGGGATAAACTATAGAGTTTTTGAACACTAATGAATGTGATTTTCTGAAAAAAAAACGTAAAGTTTTCTTGGTCACGAAGCAATCCTACAAAACACTTCATTTTGGTATTTTCGAAGTCAAATGACACTATAAACGTGTTATAGAAAACAACAACCCTAGAACGAATGTGAGTTGGTAATGGTTAATTCTTTTGCAACTCGTGAGACTTTTCAAAAAGAGAGAATGAGTGAATCGATGAAAGTGCACTTCCACATTACAGTGGGATAAACTATAGAGTTTTTGAACACTAACGAATGTGATTTTCTGAAAAAATAAAAAAAACGTAAAGTTTGCTTGGTCACGAAGCAATCCTACAAAACACTTCATTTTGGTATTTTCGAAGTCAAATGGCACTATAAACGTGTTATAGAAAACAACAACCCTAGAACGAATGTGTGTTGGTAATGGTTAATTCTTTTGCAACTCGTGAGACTTTTCAAAAAGAGAGAATGAGTGAATCGATGAAAGTGCACTTCCACATTACAGTGGGATAAACTATTGAGTTTTTGAACACTAACGAATGTGATTTTCTGAAAAATAAAAAAGCGTAAAGTTTGCTTGGTCCCGAAGCAATCCTACAAAACACTTCATTCTGGTATTTTCGAAGTCAAATGGCACTATACACGTGTTATAGAAAACAACAACCATAGAACGAATGAGAGTTGGTAATGGTTAATTCTTTTGTAACTCGTGAGACTTTTCAAAAAGGGAGAATGAGTGAATCGATGAAAGTGCACTTCCACATTACAGTGGGAAAAACTATAGAGTTTTCTAACACTAACGAATGTGATTTTCTGAAAAAAAAAAACGTAAAGTTTTCTTGGTCACGAAGCAATCCTACAAAACACTTCATTTTGGTATTTTCGAAGTCAAATGGCACTATAAACGTGTTAAAGAAAACAACAACCCTAGAACGAATGTGAATTGGTAATGGTTAACACTTTTGAAACTATTGAGACTTTTCAAAAAGAGAGGATGAGTGTATCGATGAAAGTGCACTTCCACATTACAGTGGGATAAACTATAGAGTTTTTGAACACTAACGAATGTGATTTTCTGAAAAATAAAAAAAAACGTAAAGTTTGCTTGGTCACGAAGCAATCCAACAAAACACTTCATTTTGGTATTTTCGAAGTCAAATGGCATTATAAACGTGTTATAGAAAACAACAACCCTAGAACGAATGTGAGTTGGTAATGGTTAACTATTTTGCAACTCGTGAGACGTTTCAAAAAGAGAGAATGAGTGAATCGATGAAAGTGCACTTCCACATTACAGTAGGATAAACTATTGAGTTTTTGAACACTAACGAATGTGATTTTCTGAAAAATAAAAAAAACGTAAAGTTTGCTTGGTCCCGAAGCAATCCTACAAAACACTTCATTTTGGTATTTTCAAAGGCAAATGGCACTATAAACGTGTTATGGAAAACAACAACCCTAAAAAGAATGTGAGTTGGTAATGGTTAATTCTTTTGCAACTCGTGAGACTTTTCAAAAAGAGAGAATGAGTGAATCGATGAAAGTGCACTTCCACATTACAGTGGGATAAATTATAGAGTTTTTGAACACTAACGAATGTGATTTTCTGAAAAAATAAAAAAAACGTAAAGTTTGCTTGGTCACGAAGCAATCCTACAAAACACTTCATTTTGGTATTTTCGAAGTCAAATGGCACTATAAACGTGTTATAGAAAACAACAACCCTAGAACGAATGTGAGTTGGTAATGGTTAATTCTTTTGCAACTCGTGAGACTTTTCAAAAAGAGAGAATGAGTGAATCGATGAAAGTGCACTTCCACATTACAGTGGGATAAACTATTGAGTTTTTGAACACTAACGAATGTGATTTTCTGAAAAATAAAAAAGCGTAAAGTTTGCTTGGTCCCGAAGCAATCCTACAAAACACTTCATTTTGGTATTTTCGAAGTCAAATGGCACTATACACGTGTTATAGAAAACAACAACCATAGAACGAATGAGAGTTGGTAATGGTTAATTCTTTTGCAACTCGTGAGACTTTTCAAAAAGGGAGAATGAGTGAATCGATGTAAGTGCACTTCCACATTACAGTGGGAACAACTATAGAGTTTTTGAACACTAACGAATGTGATTTTCTGAAGAAAAAAAAAACGTAAAGTTTTCTTGGTCACGAAGCAATCCTACAAAACACTTCATTTTGGTATTTTCGAAGTCAAATGGCACTATAAACGTGTTAAAGAAAACAACAACCCTAGAACGAATGTGAATTGGTAATGGTTAACACTTTTGAAACTATTAAGACTTTTCAAAAAGAGAGGATGAGTGTATCGATGAAAGTGCACTTCCACATTACAGTGGGATAAACTATAGAGTTTTTGAACACTAACGAATGTAATTTTCTGAAAAATAAAAAAAAAAACGTAAAGTTTGCTTGGTCACGAAGCAATCCAACAAAAACACTTCATTTTGGTATTTTCGAAGTCAAATGGCATTATAAACGTGTTATAGAAAACAACAACCCTAGAACGAATGTGAGTTGGTAATGGTTAACTCTTTTGCAACTCGTGAGACTTTTCAAAAAGAGAGAATGAGTGAATCGATGAAAGTGCACTTCCACATTACAGTGGGATAAACTATTGAGTTTTCGAACACTAACGAATGTGATTTTCTGAAAAATAAAAAAGCGTAAAGTTTGCTTGGTCCCGAAGCAATCCTACAAAACACTTCATTTTGGTATTTTCGAAGTCAAATGGCACTATACACGTGTTATAGAAAACAACAACCATAGAACGAATGAGAGTTGGTAATGGTTAATTCTTTTGCAACTCGTGAGACTTTTCAAAAAGGGAGAATGAGTGAATCGATGAAAGTGCACTTCCACATTACAGTGGGAAAAACTATAGAGTTTTTGAACACTAACGAATGTGATTTTCTGAAGAAAAAAAAAACGTAAAGTTTTCTTGGTCACGAAGCAATCCTACAAAACACTTCATTTTGGTATTTTCGAAGTCAAATGGCACTATAAACGTGTTAAAGAAAACAACAACCCTAGAACGAATGTGAATTGGTAATGGTTAACACTTTTGAAACTATTGAGACTTTTCAAAAAGAGAGGATGAGTGTATCGATGAAAGTGCACTTCCACATTACAGTGGGATAAACTATAGAGTTTTTGAACACTAACGAATGTGATTTTCTGAAAAATAAAAAAAAAACGTAAAGTTTGCTTGGTCACGAAGCAATCCAACAAAACACTTCATTTTGGTATTTTCGAAGTCAAATGGCATTATAAACGTGTTATAGAAAACAACAACCCTAGAACGAATGTGAGTTGGTAATGGTTAACTCTTTTGCAACTCGTGAGACTTTTCAAAAAGAGAGAATGAGTGAATCGATGAAAGTGCACTTCCACATTACAGTGGGATAAACTATTGAGTTTTCGAACACTAACGAATGTGATTTTCTGAAAAATAAAAAAACGTAAACTTTGCTTGGTCCCGAAGCAATCCTACAAAACACTTCATTTTGGTATTTTCGAAGTCAAATGGCACTATAAACGTGTTATAGAAAACAACAACCCTAGAACGAATGTTAGTTGGTAATGGTTAATTCTTTTGCAACTCGTGAGACTTTTCAAAAAGAGAGAATGAGTGAATCAATGAAAGTGCACTTCCACATTACAGTGGGATAAACTATAGAGTTTTTGAACACTAATGAATGTGATTTTCTGAAAAAAAAATGAAAAGTTTTCTTGGTCACGAAGCAATCCTACAAAACACTTCATTTTGGTATTTTCGAAGTCAAATGACACTATAAACGTGTTATAGAAAACAACAACCCTAGAACGAATGTGAGTTGGTAATGGTTAATTCTTTTGCAACTCGTGAGACTTTTCAAAAAGAGAGAATGAGTGAATCGATGAAAGTGCACTTCCACATTACAGTGGGATAAACTATAGAGTTTTTGAACACTAACGAATGTGATTTTCGGAAAAAATAAAAAAAACGTAAAGTTTGCTTGGTCACGAAGCAATCCTACAAAACACTTCATTTTGGTATTTTCGAAGTCAAATGGCACTATAAACGTGTTATAGAAAACAACAACCCTAGAACGAATGTGAGTTGGTAATGGTTAATTCTTTTGCAACTCGTGAGACTTTTCAAAAAGAGAGAATGAGTGAATCGATGAAAGTGCACTTCCACATTACAGTGGGATAAACTATTGAGTTTTTGAACACTAACGAATGTGATTTTCTGAAAAATAAAAAAGCGTAAAGTTTGCTTGGTCCCGAAGCAATCCTACAAAACACTTCATTCTGGTATTTTCGAAGTCAAATGGCACTATACACGTGTTATAGAAAACAACAACCATAGAACGAATGAGAGTTGGTAATGGTTAATTCTTTTGCAACTCGTGAGACTTTTCAAAAAGGGAGAATGAGTGAATCGATGAAAGTGCACTTCCACATTACAGTGGGAAAAACTATAGAGTTTTTGAACACTAACGAATGTGATTTTCTGAAAAAAAAAAACGTAAAGTTTTCTTGGTCACGAAGCAATCCTACAAAACACTTCATTTTGGTATTTTCGAAGTCAAATGGCACTATAAACGCGTTAAAGAAAACAACAACCCTAGAACTAATGTGAATTGGTAATGGTTAACACTTTTGAAACTATTGAGACTTTTCAAAAAGAGAGGATGAGTGTATCGATGAAAGTGCACTTCCACATTACAGTGGGATAAACTATAGAGTTTTTGAACAGTAACGAATGTGATTTTCTGAAAAATAAAAAAAACGTAAAGTTTGCTTGGTCACGAAGCAATCCAACAAAACACTTCATTTTGGTATTTTCGAAGTCAAATGGCATTATAAACGTGTTATAGAAAACAACAACGCTAGAACGAATGTGAGTTGGTAATGGTTAACTCTTTTGCAACTCGTGAGACTTTTCAAAAAGAGAGAATGAGTGAATCGATGAAAGTGCACTTCCACATTACAGTGGGATAAACTATTGAGTTTTCGAACACTAACGAATGTGATTTTCTGAAAAATAAAAAAATGTAAACTTTGCTTGGTCCCGAAGCAATCCTACAAAACACTTCATTTTGGTATTTTCGAAGTCAAATGGCACTATAAACGTGTTATAGAAAACAACAACCCTAGAACGAATGTTAGTTGGTAATGGTTAATTCTTTTGCAACTCGTGAGACTTTTCAAAAAGAGAGAATGAGTGAATCAATGAAAGTGCACTTCCACATTACAGTGGGATAAACTATAGAGTTTTTGAACACTAATGAATGTGATTTTCTGAAAAAAAAACGTAAAGTTTTCTTGGTCACGAAGCAATCCTACAAAACACTTCATTTTGGTATTTTCGAAGTCAAATGACACTATAAACGTGTTATAGAAAACAACAACCCTAGAACGAATGTGAGTTGGTAATGGTTAATTCTTTTGCAACTCGTGAGACTTTTCAAAAAGAGAGAATGAGTGAATCGATGAAAGTGCACTTCCACATTACAGTGGGATAAACTATAGAGTTTTTGAACACTAACGAATGTAATTTTCTGAAAAATAAAAAAAAAAACGTAAAGTTTGCTTGGTCACGAAGCAATCCAACAAAAACACTTCATTTTGGTATTTTCGAAGTCAAATGGCATTATAAACGTGTTATAGAAAACAACAACCCTAGAACGAATGTGAGTTGGTAATGGTTAACTCTTTTGCAACTCGTGAGACTTTTCAAAAAGAGAGAATGAGTGAATCGATGAAAGTGCACTTCCACATTACAGTGGGATAAACTATTGAGTTTTCGAACACTAACGAATGTGATTTTCTGAAAAATAAAAAAGCGTAAAGTTTGCTTGGTCCCGAAGCAATCCTACAAAACACTTCATTTTGGTATTTTCGAAGTCAAATGGCACTATACACGTGTTATAGAAAACAACAACCATAGAACGAATGAGAGTTGGTAATGGTTAATTCTTTTGCAACTCGTGAGACTTTTCAAAAAGGGAGAATGAGTGAATCGATGAAAGTGCACTTCCACATTACAGTGGGAAAAACTATAGAGTTTTTGAACACTAACGAATGTGATTTTCTGAAGAAAAAAAAAACGTAAAGTTTTCTTGGTCACGAAGCAATCCTACAAAACACTTCATTTTGGTATTTTCGAAGTCAAATGGCACTATAAACGTGTTAAAGAAAACAACAACCCTAGAACGAATGTGAATTGGTAATGGTTAACACTTTTGAAACTATTGAGACTTTTCAAAAAGAGAGGATGAGTGTATCGATGAAAGTGCACTTCCACATTACAGTGGGATAAACTATAGAGTTTTTGAACACTAACGAATGTGATTTTCTGAAAAATAAAAAAAAAACGTAAAGTTTGCTTGGTCACGAAGCAATCCAACAAAACACTTCATTTTGGTATTTTCGAAGTCAAATGGCATTATAAACGTGTTATAGAAAACAACAACCCTAGAACGAATGTGATTTGGTAATGGTTAACTCTTTTGCAACTCGTGAGACTTTTCAAAAAGAGAGAATGAGTGAATCGATGAAAGTGCACTTCCACATTACAGTGGGATAAACTATTGAGTTTTCGAACACTAACGAATGTGATTTTCTGAAAAATAAAAAAACGTAAACTTTGCTTGGTCCCGAAGCAATCCTACAAAACACTTCATTTTGGTATTTTCGAAGTCAAATGGCACTATAAACGTGTTATAGAAAACAACAACCCTAGAACGAATGTTAGTTGGTAATGGTTAATTCTTTTGCAACTCGTGAGACTTTTCAAAAAGAGAGAATGAGTGAATCAATGAAAGTGCACTTCCACATTACAGTGGGATAAACTATAGAGTTTTTGAACACTAATGAATGTGATTTTCTGAAAAAAAAATGAAAAGTTTTCTTGGTCACGAAGCAATCCTACAAAACACTTCATTTTGGTATTTTCGAAGTCAAATGACACTATAAACGTGTTATAGAAAACAACAACCCTAGAACGAATGTGAGTTGGTAATGGTTAATTCTTTTGCAACTCGTGAGACTTTTCAAAAAGAGAGAATGAGTGAATCGATGAAAGTGCACTTCCACATTACAGTGGGATAAACTATAGAGTTTTTGAACACTAACGAATGTGATTTTCGGAAAAAATAAAAAAAACGTAAAGTTTGCTTGGTCACGAAGCAATCCTACAAAACACTTCATTTTGGTATTTTCGAAGTCAAATGGCACTATAAACGTGTTATAGAAAACAACAACCCTAGAACGAATGTGAGTTGGTAATGGTTAATTCTTTTGCAACTCGTGAGACTTTTCAAAAAGAGAGAATGAGTGAATCGATGAAAGTGCACTTCCACATTACAGTGGGATAAACTATTGAGTTTTTGAACACTAACGAATGTGATTTTCTGAAAAATAAAAAAGCGTAAAGTTTGCTTGGTCCCGAAGCAATCCTACAAAACACTTCATTCTGGTATTTTCGAAGTCAAATGGCACTATACACGTGTTATAGAAAACAACAACCATAGAACGAATGAGAGTTGGTAATGGTTAATTCTTTTGCAACTCGTGAGACTTTTCAAAAAGGGAGAATGAGTGAATCGATGAAAGTGCACTTCCACATTACAGTGGGAAAAACTATAGAGTTTTTGAACACTAACGAATGTGATTTTCTGAAAAAAAAAAACGTAAAGTTTTCTTGGTCACGAAGCAATCCTACAAAACACTTCATTTTGGTATTTTCGAAGTCAAATGGCACTATAAACGCGTTAAAGAAAACAACAACCCTAGAACTAATGTGAATTGGTAATGGTTAACACTTTTGAAACTATTGAGACTTTTCAAAAAGAGAGGATGAGTGTATCGATGAAAGTGCACTTCCACATTACAGTGGGATAAACTATAGAGTTTTTGAACAGTAACGAATGTGATTTTCTGAAAAATAAAAAAAACGTAAAGTTTGCTTGGTCACGAAGCAATCCAACAAAACACTTCATTTTGGTATTTTCGAAGTCAAATGGCATTATAAACGTGTTATAGAAAACAACAACGCTAGAACGAATGTGAGTTGGTAATGGTTAACTCTTTTGCAACTCGTGAGACTTTTCAAAAAGAGAGAATGAGTGAATCGATGAAAGTGCACTTCCACATTACAGTGGGATAAACTATTGAGTTTTCGAACACTAACGAATGTGATTTTCTGAAAAATAAAAAAACGTAAACTTTGCTTGGTCCCGAAGCAATCCTACAAAACACTTCATTTTGGTATTTTCGAAGTCAAATGGCACTATAAACGTGTTATAGAAAACAACAACCCTAGAACGAATGTTAGTTGGTAATGGTTAATTCTTTTGCAACTCGTGAGACTTTTCAAAAAGAGAGAATGAGTGAATCAATGAAAGTGCACTTCCACATTACAGTGGGATAAACTATAGAGTTTTTGAACACTAATGAATGTGATTTTCTGAAAAAAAAACGTAAAGTTTTCTTGGTCACGAAGCAATCCTACAAAACACTTCATTTTGGTATTTTCGAAGTCAAATGACACTATAAACGTGTTATAGAAAACAACAACCCTAGAACGAATGTGAGTTGGTAATGGTTAATTCTTTTGCAACTCGTGAGACTTTTCAAAAAGAGAGAATGAGTGAATCGATGAAAGTGCACTTCCACATTACAGTGGGATAAACTATAGAGTTTTTGAACACTAACGAATGTGATTTTCTGAAAAAAAAAAAACGTAAAGTTTTCTTGGTCACGAAGCAATCTTACAAAACACTTCATTTTGGTATTTTCGAAGTCAAATGGCACTATAAACGTGTTATAGAAAACAACAACCCTAGAACAAATGAGAGTTGGTAATGGTTAATTCTTTTGCAACTCGTGAGACTTTTCAAAAAGGGAGAATGAGTGAATCGATGAAAGTGCACTTCCACATTACAGTGGGAAAAACTATAGAGTTTTTGAACACTAACGAATGTGATTTTCTGAAAAAAAAAAAACGTAAAGTTTTCTTGGTCACGAAGCAATCTTACAAAACACTTCATTTTGGTATTTTCGAAGTCAAATGGCACTATAAACGTGTTAAAGAAAACAACAACCCTAGAACGAATGTGAATTGGTAATGGTTAACACTTTTGAAACTATTGAGACTTTTCAAAAAGAGAGGATGAGTGTATCGATGAAAGTGCACTTCCACATTACAGTGGGATAAACTATAGAGTTTTTGAACACTAACGAATGTGATTTTCTGAAAAATAAAAAAAAACGTAAAGTTTGCTTGGTCACGAAGCAATCCAACAAAACACTTCATTTTGGTATTTTCGAAGTCAAATGGCATTATAAACGTGTTATAGAAAACAACAACCCTAGAACGAATGTGAGTTGGTAATGGTTAACTATTTTGCAACTCGTGAGACTTTTCAAAAAGAGAGAATGAGTGAATCGATGAAAGTGCACTTCCACATTACAGTAGGATAAACTATTGAGTTTTTTAACACTAACGAATGTGATTTTCTGAAAAATAAAAATACGTAAAGTTTGCTTGGTCCCGAAGCAATCCTACAAAACACTTCATTTTGGTATTTTCAAAGTCAAATGGCACTATAAACGTGTTATGGAAAACAACAACCCTAAAAAGAATGTGAGTTGGTAATGGTTAATTCTTTTGCAACTCGTGAGACTTTTCAAAAAGAGAGAATGAGTGAATCGATGAAAGTGCACTTCCACATTACAGTGGGATAAACTATAGAGTTTTTGAACACTAACGAATGTGATTTTCTGAAAAATAAAAAAAACGTAAAGTTTGCTTGGTCACGAAGCAATCCTACAAAACACTTCATTTTGGTATTTTCGAAGTCAAATGGCACTATAAACGTGTTATAGAAAACAACAACCCTAGAACGAATGTGAGTTGGTAATGGTTAATTCTTTTGCAACTCGTGAGACTTTTCAAAAAGAGAGAATGAGTGAATCGATGAAAGTGCACTTCCACATTACAGTGGGATAAACTATTGAGTTTTTGAACACTAACGAATGTGATTTTCTGAAAAATAAAAAAGCGTAAAGTTTGCTTGGTCCCGAAGCAATCCTACAAAACACTTCATTTTGGTATTTTCGAAGTCAAATGGCACTATACACGTGTTATAGAAAACAACAACCATAGAACGAATGAGAGTTGGTAATGGTTAATTCTTTTGCAACTCGTGAGACTTTTCAAAAAGGGAGAATGAGTGAATCGATGAAAGTGCACTTCCACATTACAGTGGGAAAAACTGTTGGGAATAAAATGAGATATGTTTTGATCTAATACCAAAACCCCCTAAGACATGCCTAAGTCAAATTGATAGTGTTCTAAAAATGTTAGAACACATAGCATAAGGCTAGATGAGAAGCTGAAATGTTAGGCAGCTCTTAGACAATTAGATGCACAATTTGAGGGGGAACCTATGCTTTGAAGATGATCAAGATCAAGTCCCCTCAAGGCTCAAATTCTGGAACAATCACTTAAGAGCAAGGACACTCTATGGAAAACCAAATGCTCTGATCAGGAGAGTTGTCCAGAGAAGATGTTCTTATGCAAGAACAAGATTGTAAAGCTCAAAAGGACAAATCCAATAAGATGATCTGATCAGGAGAGTTGTCCAAAGAAGCTAGCCACATGCAAGAACAACTTTACTTAACTCAAAAGGACAAGACTACTCAAAGGTTTTGTTCAGGAGAGTTGTCCAGAGAAGCCAACTCTATGTGAAAAGTGCTCTGATGCTAAAAGACCAAATATGCTGATCAGAAGAGTTGTCCAGAAGAGTTGTCTCAGCATGATTGAATCAGAACAGATGCTCTAAAGGTTGAAGGTCAACTATGCTGAAGAATTAGAGACAACCATACCCTAAAGAAATACAATGCAACATGCCAAGATCATCTTGGAGTGAAATAAAGGGAAAGAACCAAGTCATCTGAAGAAGAGCAAGCCAACCTTGCTGAAAAGCAAAACTGCTGATAGTGATAAGGAGAGTTGTCCAGTTGATAAGGAATGTTGTCCTATCAGTGGATCAACCTTCAGAAGCCATGTCCAAGTCCTAACAAGAAGTCAAACATTGGGAAAAGTGCTGCAGAATGAAGACAAAGTCTTACAAGCCGTTTATTACCCAAATGAGGACATGTCACTATCAAGAATCTGTCTTCCAGTTTGAAGAACTCAAGGAAGACATTTATAGCAATTTGGGGCTGCCTCTCCAACGGGCAAATCCTCCATTTTGTCTATAAATACAGAAGTGTGAAGACCATTTGAAAGAACCAACCTCAACCTTGATAAGAATATCCAACTATCCTACAAGTTGACAAGTGCTCTTAAGCTTTCAAATAGACTATCTTAGTCTTTATACACTTCTTCTAAGCTGAACTCATTGTATATTCATACACAAGCTTAGAGAGATATCCTAGGCATGGTAGGAGCTGACTGTTGAGAGAAGAACAGTTCAGTTCTGAGTTGAGAAGAGGGTACTAGGACTCTAGACATCCTAGGGATCAATTCACCAATGAGTGGTGTTCTTGATCAAGTGCACCTTGGCACTATAAAACAAGTTAATTCCAAGAGTAAATGAATTATCCTGTTAAATCAAGGAAAGTGGATGTAGGAGCTTGAGCCTCTGAACCACTATAAACTCTTGTGTTGATTTACTTTACAAGTACTTTCATACATTCAACACTGCACACAAAACTGATCTTTCAAGGATAAACATTCAAAGACTGTGCAAAACCTATTTGGACAAGTTCCCTGAAAACTGGACTGTGTTGCATTGACTAAGTGATTTCAGAAATTAAAGGAGTCTAAACTTAAAGGGCCAACCACTATTCCGCACATATAACTCCTTTAGATAGTTATTCAACTAAGTACTCAATAGTACTTAGTAGTTTGATTATCCTAGAAGAGTTAATTATCTTCAGCAGAGTTGTCCAAGACAACCTTGCTGAGCTCTGATTTGATCAAAAGTTGGAAAGAATTGCATACAAGTGTATTCCCCCCCCCCCCATACACTTGTTATATACTCCTTTCAGGACCAACAAGTGGTATCAGAGCAGGGGTTCAAAGACCACTGCTTCTGAAAAGCCATCTTGGCTTTCAAAGTCACATATTTGCTGTGGTCACTGAACTGATCTATCTGAAATCCTTTGTATCTAGTGTGTAATCTCTTCTTGAAGAAATGGCAAGAGGAAATAACAACAATCAGAACCAGCAGCAGCAGAACCCTGATCAGAACATCAATGCTGCAGTTCCACCTCCTGCTAACCAAGGATTGGATAACATGGCAACAAATTCAGTCAATCACATATCTCATCACAAATTGCTCATGTTCTCAATTGATAATTATGATTTCTGGAAAATCAGAATGAGGGCTCATCTTGCATCTCTTCATACTGATATGTTGAGAGTGATCACAAGAGGACCTTTTGTGTTCACCTTTGTCAATCCCAGAGTCACAGAGGCTCAAAGGGCAGATACAAGAGATGTACTACCCAAAGATGAAGATGACTTCACTACTGATGAAAAGAGGAAGGATAATCTGAACTATCTAGCAATGAACACCCTCTATCAAACAATTCCAGATGCAGTCATGGGAAGAGTCTACCACTGCACAACAACCAAAGAAATTTGGGATACTCTTGCTGAAATGTGTGAGGGCACTGAAAAGATCAAGGAGAACAAGCTCCAAGTTGCTGTGCAGAAGTTTGAACAATTTTCAATGGAGTCTGATGAGTCCATTGACAAATTTGCTGGTAGATTCACTGATGTGATGAATGAGATTAACTCATTGGGCAAGATTTACACCAAGAGAGAGGTTGGATTGAAGATCTTGAGAAGTCTCACTCAAAAGTGGGATGTCTATGCTGTAATGATGCAAAACACCAAAGATCTTTCCACCATGCCCATGCAACAAATCTTCTCTGAACTCAAAGCTTATGAGTTCGACCTCAATAGAAGAAAGCCTATTGAGGAACCTTCAAATCCTTCTAAGGGAGTGGCATTCAAAGCCAAAACAGCTGAACCAGAGATGCAGCCCACTCCAAGATCATCAAAGTCAGTCTCAAAGACTGAAATGAAGGAAGAATTAGCCTTGATGGCTAGAAGGTTTGAAAAGTTGAACTCAAGGTTTGGTAGATACAAGAAATTCTACCAGGACAACAAATTCAGGAGATACAACCCTCCTGAAGCACAGGCTGAAGTCAAAAAGCCTGAAGAGAAAAGATCAGAGGACAAGTACTCTGATAGGAGAAGGTCCAGTAGAGCTGAACCTTCATCATCAAAAAGAAGAGAAGAATCAAAGAAAGAAGATGATGAAGATCTGTGCTATAACTGTAAAAAGAAAGGGCACTTCCAGTATGACTGCCCTGAATTAAGCTCTAAGGAGAGAAGAGAGAGGCAGGCCAAAAGAGACAGAAAATTCACCAATAGAAAAGCCATGATGGCTGGTGAAGAATCTGATAGTGATGAGAGCTTCAACTCTTCTGATGGACTATTCTCCAACAGTGAAGATGATGATGATGTTTGCAACATGGCTCTTGAGGATGATGAGGTATCCTCTACTTCTAGTTCACCATCATTCATTTCACAGAACAATAGTGAGGTCAACTTGAAGCTTTCCCTTGGAAAGTTGATGGAAGATTTCACTCTGTTACAAGAATTTCATGATAACTGTGTGAGAGAAAATGAAAGATTGGCCATTGAACTTGCCAAAAACTCTGAGGTAGTTGTTGATGTCAAGTCTACTGAGTTGTATCAACAAGTCTTGAGAGAGCTTGAGGAAGCAAATCTCAGGATAGTTGACCAACAAAAGGAGATTGATGATCAACTTCTCTCTCAGAAGAGAAAAGATTTTGAACTTAAAATTCTCAATGCTAAATTTGAAAACCTCTCACATGAATATGATATTCTTAAATCAAGTGAAGAGAGTCTGAAATTAAAGATGTCTGCTCTGAAGAAATCCTCTAGAGCAATAGAGGAAATTCAGAGTTATCAAAGACCTATGGCTCAAAGAAGTGGATTAGGTTTTGATCCATTTGAATCTTCACCTTGTCTTAGTGTTGCTTCTGTAAGTAACACTAAGAGAATCTTTGTTAAGTCAGTGGCACAAACTGAAAATGAAGTGATTCAACCACTGAACAAAGGAAAGGGCAAAATGAATGATCTGCCTACTCAAGTGATTCAGGAGAATAGGCCAAAACCTAAGGAAATGGCCAAAGCTCCTGAACATAAGAGGAATGTTGGTCAGCAGAGTAGACCCAATGGAAGGACAACTCTACTGAACAATGTTCAGAGGAATTATCCCAAGTATAATCAGTCTAGGCTAACTCTTCTAAGAAAGCCTCAGCTGAATAGACCCAAGGATAACTTTCCTCAAAGGCAAAATAAAATGAGACAACCAAAACCCTTCATGCCAAAGGGTAATGGTCATAAAAAGGCCTTTCCTCAAAGATTTCATCAAGTTGCACAAATAACTCATAAGTTCAGGAGAATTGACAACTCCCCTGAAACTTACAGAGTTAACACATTCACACATACTTTCCCAAGGGCATTTAAGGGAAAGACAGTGTATGTTGATGCACAAGGAAATCAACTTAGCCACCTTGAATCAATCAAGGTTATTAGGCAAGTTTGGGTTCCTAAAGGTACAGCTAACCTCTCAGGACCCAAAACTCAAAGGGTACCTAAACCTATCTAATTGCAGGTACCATTGGGCCACAAGAAGAGGAGCATGAACAAAAAGACAGCATGGTACCTTGACAGTGGATGCTCAAGGCACATGACTGGAAACAAGGAACTCCTCACTGACTTCATTGAAAAAGAAGGCCCAAATGTCACCTTTGGAGACAGCTCACAAGCAACAACAAAAGGTTATGGTACTTTGATGATTGGTAACATCAAAGTAACCAATGTATCTTATGTAGCTGGTCTCAAATATAATCTCCTAAGTATCAGTCAATTCTGTGACAAAGATTTTAATGTTGAGTTCTCAAGTGGAAAATGTCTAATTAAGGATAAAACTCAACAAACTCTATTGACTGGAACTAGGAAGGGAAATGTGTATTTTGCAGACTGGGACAAGTCTATTGATGCTGCATGTTTTATTGCTAAAAGCTCTAGTGAACAAAGTTGGTTATGGCACAAGAGGCTAAACCACCTGAACTTCAAATCTATGAATAAACTTGCTAGAAATGCATTAGTCAAAGGACTGCCTAATGAGGTTTTCATTAAAGAACATGTGTGTAAGCCATGTCAAGAAGGAAAACAGATTAAAGCCTCATTTAAAGGTAAACCAGTCATCTCCACTGAAAGGGTACTTGAACTTCTACATATGGATCTGTTTGGACCAATTAACCCTTCAAGCATAAATGGTAGAAAATACACATTGGTGGTAGTAGATGACTTCTCTAGGTTCACATGGGTAGTATTTCTCCTTAATAAGAAGGAAACACAAGTCAAACTACCTGAACTTCTTAAGAGATTGTCAAATGAGAAAAGCCTTAGCATTATCAAGATAAGATCTGATAAAGGCACTGAGTTCATTAATTCATACATCAATGAGTACTGCACATCAAATGGAATAGCTCATGAAACCTCAGCAGCTAGAACTCCCCAACAAAATGGAGTTGCAGAAAGAAGAAATAGAACTTTAAAAGAAGCTGCTAGAACCTTAATTGCTGATTCAAATTTACCTAAGAGGTTTTGGGTTGAAGCTATAAACACTGCATGCCATACTCAAAATAGATGTTTGATCACTAAGGGGCAAGGCAAAACCCCCTATGAACTCTGGAAAGGAAGAATGCCTAAAGTGTCATACTTTCATATATTTGGTTGCAAATGTTTCATTCACAATAATGGGAAAGAACAGTTGAAAGCCTTTGACAGCAAAGCTGATGAGGGAGTATTTCTTGGATACTCTCAAATCAGTAGAGCTTTCAGAGTCTACAACAAGAAAACCCTTATAGTGGAAGAAACACTTCATGTTGTGTTTGATGAGTCTATCTTTGAGATCAGGAATGATCATTTGGAACCTGAAGAAATCACACAGAGGACAACCAGATTAAGCCTAAAAGACAAAGACACTGAATTCATAGTTGTTGTTCAAACCAATCTGCCTGAAAAACCCACATTGGACAACAATCCTGAAGGCAACCTTCCTGAGACAAACCCCACTGATGGAAATGGTGAACTGAATGATCCAATCCCAGTTCACATCCAGGTAACAACTACCAATGAAGAAGCAGTTCCTGCTGAGGTAGTTAATGGGTCAAATAATCAAGGGGGAACACAAAATGTTGAAAATGCCAATGTCCCTGACATTGAGGACAACACCCCTGATTATGAACTTGAGTTAGATCCTGCATTAAATTATCCTGAATTCTATGATCAAAATGACTCATCTTCAGTAGAGGACAACTCTACTGAAGAGATCAGGAAAAGAAGGACTTGGTTGTCTGACCATCCTACTGATCTGATACTTGGTGATCCAAGTATAGGAGTCAGAACCAGAAAGTTTCATGGTGAAAGTGCTATGTTCTATTGTTTCTTGTCAGAGCAAGAACCAAGTAATATTGAGGAAGCACTTCAAGATGCCAATTGGATCATAGCCATGCAGGAAGAACTCAACCAATTCACCAGAAATGAAGTATGGGAGCTGGTGGATAGGCCTTCACATCAAGATGTTATTGGAACAAAGTGGGTGTTCAAGAACAAGAAAAATGAAAATGATGTGATTGTCAGAAACAAAGCAAGACTTGTGGCAAAAGGGTATTGCCAACATGAAGGCATTGACTATGATGAGACATTTGCACCTGTGGCAAGGCTAGAAGCAATAAGGCTCTTTCTAGCCTATGCAGCCCACAAGAGGTTCAAAGTATACCAAATGGATGTCAAGAGTGCCTTTCTGAATGGAGTCTTGAAAGAAGAAGTCTATGTGGAGCAACCACCAGGTTTTGAAGTTGGAAACCAAGTTTACAGACTCAAGAAAGCTCTATATGGACTCAAACAAGCCCCTAGGGCTTGGTATGATACACTGTCACAATTCCTCTTGGATCATGGATTCACCAAGGGAACTGTGGACAGAACTCTCTTCAGAATCTCTGAAGGAGAGGACATCTCCAAGCTCATGCAAAGCAAGTTTGAGATGTCCATGATGGGGTTGATGAACTTCTTTTTGGGTCTACAAGTCAAGCAATCTAAAGAAGGAATCTTCATCAACCAAGCTAAGTACACCAGAGAAATGATCAAAAAGTTTGGGTGTACAACTAGCAAGCCAGTAAGGATCCCTATGAACACAAATTGGAAGATGGATCCTGATGAGAGTGGTATTCCAACCAACTCCACTGAGTATAGAGGAATCATTGGATCACTCCTCTATCTCACTGCCAGCAGACCTGATATCACCTTTGCAGTAGGTGTTTGTGCAAGGTTTCAAGCAAATCCTAAGAAAAGCCACCTTGAGGCTGCAAAGAGGATTTTGAGGTACCTCAAAGGCACTGAGAATCTAGGCCTTTGGTACCCTGCTGATGACAATATTGAGCTAACTGGCTACTCAGATGCTGATTATGGAGGATGTAGGATTGACAGAAAGTCCACCTCAGGGACTTGTCAATTCTTGGGCAACAAACTCATATCTTGGTTCTCCAAGAAATAAAATACAGTGGCCACCTCCACCACTGAAGCTGAATATGTTGCAGCTGGAAGTTGTTGTGCTCAAATTCTTTGGCTAAGACAACAACTCAGAGACTACAAAGTCAACTCTACTGAAGTGCCAATTTTCTGTGATAACAATAGTGCCATTGCTATATCACAAAATCCTGTCTTGCACACAAGATGCAAACATGTGGACATCAAGCACCACTTCATTAGAGATCATGTGGAGAAGAAGGATATCAAGTTGGTGAAAATTCACACAGACCTTCAAAAAGCTGATATACTAACTAAGCCACTTGCAGAGGCAAGGTTCCTGGAATTATCAGCAGAGTTGGGACTTCTTGATCCAGGGAAGTTGGAAAAATGAGTCCAAAGAAGTTCATTGATTGAGGGGGAAATAAACTCAAACTTCAGCAGACTTGGTCAAGTCTACTGAAAATCAGAAATATGACCTTACCTCTTCAGGACACTTGTCCATTGACATTCAGAACCTTTGTCCACATCTCTTCAGGACACTTGTCCAAGTAGGGTCAGATAAGTTGTCTCAGCTATCAAACCAAATCTTGGTATGATAAGCACCTATTTTTGGTGATTAATACCTACTTCGAAATCTGTCCCATTGAAATACAGTTTTCACCTTTCTGGGATTTAATTTGTCTCCCACCCAAAAGGTCACTTTCCATGCATTAAATGCCAAGATTTAACTCTTGTTTGCATTAAACTTTTTGGGACATGATCTATCTCGAAAAACCCCCAGCCTTAAACAAACATTAAAAACCACCCACGTTTTGAATAAAACAGTTATTTCACTGTTACATTGGTTTTTTACCATTGGATCAAAAATGGACAACTCCCCTGAAATCAATCCTAGCCGTCCATTTTGGATTTCCATTTTTGCTCACCTTTGAATTTCATCAAGACCTTACCAACTCATTGACAAACATTCTTTTTAGAATATTCACAAGTCTTAAGATCCCCACAAACACTTCTTCCCCAAGTATTCGAAACCCTAACTCAAATTTTCTTCAAACTCTCTCAAGCTCTCTCTACAAATTTCAATGGCCCCCAAAGTTAGACGTGAGATGCTTGTTGATTTCTCTAACAAGGATCTAGACCTGGATTTTGGCTACTTAAGCAATAAACACAATCTTCATTTTGAGCCAATAGTATCCTTTGAGAATGAGGATCCTGAAATCACACCAACCTTGAGATGGTTGAGGAGAGCTGGACTTCAAAAGTTCATGGAGGAGAAACCAAGCTCTTGCTTGGAGAGCTACATGGCAGAATTCTTTGCCTTCCTCAAGTGGAGAGGCAAACCTGAGGATGGTGAAGTATCAACCAGATTATCTTACACTGCAGAAGGAGAGGAGGAGGAGAGATTCCACAGAGTAAAATTCTCCTCAGAGGATCTGGAAGGAGCTTTTGGATTGCCTTATGAGGGAAGGAATCCAGAAGTTTATGGTACTGGCCATGAAGATGAGATAGCCCAAGAATGGCTATTAGTTCCAGGCCCTCTCTCCTCAACTCAAAACAAGAAGACTCTCAAACCAGAGTTTCTCAACCTTTTTGAGGTAGTTGCTAAGAGTCTCTTAAGCAACACTGGAAGCTTAGAGCAGGTCAGCCATCCAAGGATCAGAATCATGGCTGCCATTATTGATGCCAGTGATAAGGGCATTAAGTTTGATTGGAGGACCTTCATCATGTCTGAGATGATGAAGGAGAAGGCTAAATTCAAGGTGAAAACCCACAATAAGGTGGTGCTAGAAGGGAAAATCAAGTATTGCACCAGGGCAAGCTTGTTGATTGAGAGGTTTTCCCACTATTCCCAGATGCAGACCTTTGCAAAGCCCCTCCCAGCCCAGAAGATCTTGTTCAGAAAGCTTAGCAAGAAAACTGAACAGAGAAGGATGCTCATGGCCAAACCTGCTGAAGAACAGGAGGAAGAGAAGCCTAAGATGAAAAAGAGAACAAAGGCCAGAGCTGTCAAAACAAGAAAAATGTCTCAATTGTCCTCAAGAGAAGCCTCAGGAGCATCAGCTGAAGTTGATGCAGTGGCAGAAGAGGGAGTGAGTGTGCCTTCTGACCACTCAGAAGAGTTGAGGAGGAAGTACAATGAGACTAGGCAAAAGAAGAAGGGTGATAAGAGAATCAGGGAAGTTGTCCCTGAGAAGGAAGGAAGTGGAAGCAGTAGGGCCAGCAAGAGAAGGGCCAAACCTACTGAGAAGGTGTTGGAGCTTCAAGAAGAAAGGTCTCTTCAATTGGCTCTAAGGGAGAGCAGAGCTGAAAGCAGGACCAAATCCATGTCAAGGACTAATTCATCTGGTTCTGGAACTCCAGAATCCAAAGTCCCTGAAGGTCAACCTATAGAGGCCAACCTCCCTGAAACTCAGTACCTTGAGCCCAACTCCCCTGAAACCCATGTTACCCCTTCCAACCAACCCATCACCCCCATTAACCTCACAAAGAGATACTCTCCTGAGGGAAGTGTGCAGAGAAGTATGATAGATGTGCTAGCTGACATAGCTGTAGATGAGACAAGATTAAAATCTCCCCTTGACTCATCTATGCTCAATTATTTAAAGCTTTTAGAAGATGCACTCTTTGAGCCAACCCCCCTGAGCAAAGCCCCTTCAGATCCATTGCTCTCAAAAGCAACTGAAGATCCTTCTACTGTACCCAACCCATCTGAAGCCAATATCCCTGAACTTAATCTGCCTGAAGCCACATTAGGAGAACCCAGAGCCAACTCCCCTATAACCCAAAGTCCCCATTCAAGTGGAGATGAGGAGGAGTATACTTTTGAAAGTATGCTCAGAGGAGGAGCCAAGGCTACTGTGGAGAGTTTGTATCCACAACTTGCTGAATTTCCAAGAATTCAGAAGGCCTTTCATGATTTAAGGATGCTCGTTGATGTGAAAGACAAATCTATGATGGAGATATCACAAGTCATCCAAGATAAGGGTGCAAACTGGTGGCAAATAGAGGAAAACAAGTTGCTACACTTTGCTGGAGTTTCAAAGACAAGATTTCTCATTGATGAGGAGATTTTTGCAAAGCTGGTGGCTGACAAGATTGAGGAGGAGAAAGAAAGAAAAGCCAAGGGAATCAAACACCCTGACAGTAGCTCCAATGATGATGATTCCCCTGATGATCCCTCAAACCCTTCAAATCCTAACCCTCCTGAAACCCCTCAAGCCAATCTCCCTGAATCCTTTCAACCCAAGTCTTCTATAACAGACAGACTGTCAAACCCTCCTAAAACCTATCATAGGAAAGGCTCTGTATCTTCAGAGGTGTTGACCAAGGGTGGTAACACAACCAAAGACACATCTGCCAATGAAGGTTCTCCTGAACCCAAGGCACAGCCTAAAGATGTTGAGGTTCCTGTACTAGAGGCTAGTTTGATTAAGGCCTATTCAGTGTCAGAAGAGTTGGACACTGATCAGCCCTTAATCATTCAGGATGACTCAGTGGCTGCTGAGATACGCACTGTGATCTCCTCACAACTGCCATCTTTGAACCTTGTTGAAGGTGGAGATGCTGCAGGTTTAGGAGAAGGAGTTGAAAAGGAAAGTAGTTTTGAAAAATCAGAGGGAGTTATGGATGATAGAGAGGTAGTTATCACTAAGATTGTGAGTGTACCAACATATGAGGGTGGTATAAGTGAGGAAGGACAGGTTATTCTTGAAGTCAAATCTGAACTTCAAGAATCCCTTGATGAAAGGAGGCCTGATTCCTTGAGTGAGAACATTATTAAAGAAGGGAGAAAAGAACAAGTTGAAAATGAGAAGAAGACTGCTGATGTATCAGAGTCTTATGCAAAAGAAATTGAGGGAGATGAGTGCTTATTTCCTAACATGTTTGACTTGTCTAATATTGCAGGTATCTCTCTTGACCAAATTTTTGCAGATGAGTTCTTAACAGATGCACCTATCCAAGTAGACACAGGCTCAGCTCAGGCCTTACTTGGAATGCAATTAGAGAAGTTGGACTCCTTGGCTCATCAAGTCCAATCTGCTCATGCTGAAACTTCAGGAGCATTGAATGAGCAAGGAAGGACTCTAGCATCTGTATAAATGAGGCTCACTGGCTCTGAAGATGTTGTGCTACCAACCCTTGAGGCAAGGATCAGTGGTGTGGAATCTGGTCTCCAAACCATCTCCACTGAAGTTCAAAATGCCAAATCAACCATGGAAGCCATCTCAGAGGAGGTCAAGAAAGAGCAAAAGCTGCTGAGAGATAATCACAATGCTAATGTCAAAGCTCTCAGGCTCACTGTCAAACAAGCTATTGGAAAGAAGACTGCATTGCAAAAGAGAAGAGCTGAAGAGCAAAGGCTAGCTATGGTGAAAGCAGCCTCTGAAAAGTTTTCCCAAGATGTGCTGGCCAACATTGCTGAAGGTGCAGTGGCCAACCTCACTGAGCTCCTGAAAGCTAAATTGGATGCATCTCTTAAGGCAACCATGGAGGAGGTTGTCCAACATAAAATGAAGCCTGTTCTTGCCTTTCTCAGCTTGAGCAGTGACAAGATGCAAAATATACATGATGAGAATGTATATTTATTGGAAGAAATGAAGTCTCTAACCCAAGCCCAGTCCTTATTGGCATCTACAATGAGTGAACTGAAGCCAGAATGTTTTGATGCTGCCAAAAAGGGGGAAAGGGAAAGAGCAAGGGCAAAAGGTGCCTTAGTGATTGGGAGTCCAGTAAAAGGGAAGGACAAAGCCCCTGAAGGAAAGGGAAAAGAGCCAGCAGTGCTGAACTTGGAAGAATTGGATGAAGAGGAGCAGTTAGCACTTGCTTTGAAGAATTCAATGGCCTCAGCTCAAGAGGAGAGAGTAAGGCTACAACAAAGACCAGGTGGTGAAGTATCAGGTTTGGACAAGAATGCTGAAGGTGTCCAAACTAGAGGAAAGATCAAAAAGGCCCAAGGAAAGAAGAGACAAGTTGAGAAATTCACTGACTTCCCCAATAGCCTTGATCTTCCACCTGAATTCAGAATTGTTGATGATGAGCCTACCTCAAAGAAGGCCAAAAATGCTGAAAAAGACAAGTCTTCTGAATCTGACAAAAGTACTGAAGGTCCCAAGTCCACTGAAGACATTGAAGAGCTATTTACTGAAGGATTTGGACCTGAACCTAAGAAGAAGACAACTGTCCTAGCCCATGATCCATCAAAGTTGTTTCATGAAGGGTATGGCAAAGACCCTGAAACACAACAGAAACTGGCCATGATGAGGGCCCAAGATAAAATGGACTTGATGGAAGAAGCCAACAGAGCAAGAGATGAGAGGAGAGCAAACTTTCAGAAACCAAGAAGGAGGAGAGCAACTTACAGCAAGATGAAGCCTCAACTTCTAATCCCAATGGACACCAAATATCCACACTTGGATAAATGGGTGCCAATTCAACTGAATGACACATGGGAAGAAGCCAAAAGGGAGTTTGTCTATGACTATTATGTCATTGACAGATGGAATGGAGGAGATGCAAACTCTGCCTTCACTGAGTTCATGCTAGAATACTAAAGAGAGTTGTATCAACAACTACTTGCAGCTGCTGACATTGCAAGAATTGAACTCAATGCTCCCAAGCCTATCATCTACATGCCTCCAAAGCTTGAAGGATGGATTGACCAAGCAAGGATCCTAAGGGAGTTCACAGAAATTCTAAAGCTGAACAAGATGACCCTTGGACCTAAAGGAACCAACCAGGAAGCCATGGCACTGAAGAGGAGAGTGTGGGCACAATATGGGATGTTGCCACCTCCTGAGGATGATCTTTGAATGGCTAAGTCTTCTGACTTTTTCTGGGTGAAAAATTATCTTATCTGAAGATATTTTTGCTATGTGGTCAAATCTGCTGAAATTGGACAAGCCTGCTGATATGTGCATTGACATGCTGTGTGCTCTAAAATGATTTGCTCTGATACAAGAATTGATGCATTCTACTTTGCTATCTGGAATATCTTGTATTAGCTAGCTCTAGGTGTTAAAGCTCTGATATCTGAAATAAGTCTATTTTGCTCTGATCTTATGTTTAGTTGTAGTTCTTGATTTGTAATGATTCCATGCTCTGATAAGTTATCTTCAACTATCAACATGCTTGTAATGACTCTTTATATGAATGATAGTTGAACCACTTTTGAATCAAGATACATTTTTTTTTACACAAATTTCTCTATGCCTATCTGTAAAACCTACTTGCAACAAAAACAGTGAATACACTAACACATTATCTTTTCAGGAATATTGACCTTAGTCATGTCTTCTGAAGATACATGTAATAGGTGTAGACAAGTCAATTTTGCTTAGATTGTGTAGGTTTTGGCATCATCAAAAAGGGGGAAATTGTTGGGAATAAAATGAGATATGTTTTGATCTAATACCAAAACCCCCTGAGACATGCCTAAGTCAAATTGATAGTGTTCTAAAAATGTTAGAACACATAGCATAAGGCTAGATGAGAAGCTGAAATGTTAGGTAGCTCTTAGACAATTAGATGCACAATTTGAGGGGGAACCTATGCTTTGAAGATGATCAAGATCAAGTCCCCTCAAGGCTCAAATTCTGGAACAATCACTTAAGAGCAAGGACACTCTATGGAAAACCAAATGCTCTGATCAGGAGAGTTGTCCAGAGAAGATGTTCTTATGCAAGAACAAGATTGTAAAGCTCAAAAGGACAAATCCAATAAGATGATCTGATCAGGAGAGTTGTCCAAAGAAGCTAGCCACATGCAAGAACAACTTTACTTAACTCAAAAAGACAAGACTACTCAAAGGTTTTGATCAGGAGAGTTGTCCAGAGAAGCCAACTCTATGTGAAAAGTGCTCTGATGCTAAAAGACCAAATATGCTGATCAGAAGAGTTGTCTCAGCATGATTGAATCAGAACAGATGCTCTAAAGGTTGAAGGTCAACTATGCTGAAGAATTAGAGACAACCATACCCTAAAGAAATACAATGCAACATGCCAAGATCATCTTGGAGTGAAATAAAGGGAAAGAGCCAAGTCATCTGAAGAAGAGCAAGCCAACCTTGCTGAAAAGAAAAACTGCTGATAGTGATAAGGAGAGTTGTCCAGTTGATAAGGAATGTTGTCCTATCAGTGGATCAACCTTCAGAAGCCATGTCCAAGTCCTAACAAGAAGTCAAACATTGGGAAAAGTGCTGCAGAATGAAGACAAAGTCTTACAAGCCGTTTATTACCCAAATGAGGACATGTCACTATCAAGAATCTGTCTTCCAGTTTGAAGAACTCAAGGAAGACATTTATAGCAATTTGGGGCTGCCTCTCCAACGGGCAAATCCTCCATTTTGTCTATAAATACAGAAGTGTGAAGACCATTTGAAAGAACCAACCTCAACCTTGATAAGAATATCCAACTATCCTACAAGTTGCCAAGTGCTCTTAAGCTTTCAAAGAGACTATCTTAGTCTTTATACACTTCTTCTAAGCTGAACTCATTGTATATTCATACACAAGCTTAGAGAGATATCCTATCCTTATACACTGATCTCCATTGTAAAGGATATCTCATTAGTTGGAACCTTACTTCAATCCTTACCCCTTTCAAGTGAGAAAGTGAGAAGGTTGTAGTAGTAGAAGTGGTAGGAGCTGACTGTTGAGAGAAGAACAGTTCAGTTCTGAGTTGAGTTGAGAAGAGGGTACTAGGACTCTAGACATCCTAGGGATCAATTCACCAAGGAGTGGTGTTCTTGATCAAGTGCACCTTGGCACTATAAAACAAGTTAATTCCAAGAGTAAAGGAATTATCCTGTTAAATCAGGGAAAGTGGATGTAGGAGCTTGAGCCTCTGAACCACTATAAACTCTTGTGTTGATTTACTTTACAAGTACTTTCATACATTCAACACTGCACACAAAACTGATCTTTCAAGGATAAACATTCAAAGACTGTGCAAAACCTATTTGGACAAGTTCCCTGAAAACTGGACTGTGTTGCATTGACTAAGTGATTTCAGAAATTAAAGGAGTCTAAACTTAAAGGGCCAACCACTATTCCGCACATATAACTCCTTTAGATAGTTATTCAACTAAGTACTCAATAGTACTTAGTAGTT
The DNA here is from genome assembly GCA_963675135.1 of Galeopsis tetrahit. NCBI lineage: Eukaryota > Viridiplantae > Streptophyta > Magnoliopsida > Lamiales > Lamiaceae > Galeopsis > Galeopsis tetrahit. Next base: position 43,073,747 of record OY776122.1, read on the forward strand.
TGATTATCCTAGAAGAGTTAATTATCTTCAGCAGAGTTGTCCAAGACAACCTTGCTGAGCTCTGATTTGATCAAAAGTTGGAAAGAATTGCATACAAGTGTATTCCCCCCCCCCCCCCCATACACTTGTTATATACTCCTTTCAGGACCAACAAAAACTATAGAGTTTTTGAACACTAACGAATGTGATTTTCTGAAAAAAAAAAAACGTAAAGTTTTCTTGGTCACGAAGCAATCCTACAAAACACTTCATTTTGGTATTTTCGAAGTCAAATGGCACTATAAACGTGTTAAAGAAAACAACAACCCTAGAACGAATGTGAATTGGTAATGGTTAACACTTTTGAAACTATTGAGACTTTTCAAAAAGAGAGGATGAGTGTATCGATGAAAGTGCACTTCCACATTACAGTGGGATAAACTATAGAGTTTTTGAACACTAACGAATGTGATTTTCTGAAAAAAAAAAAAAAAAACGTAAAGTTTGCTTGGTCACGAAGCAATCCAACAAAACACTTCATTTTGGTATTTTCGAAGTCAAATGGCATTATAAACGTGTTATAGAAAACAACAACCCTAGAACGAATGTGAGTTGGTAATGGTTAACTCTTTTGCAACTCGTGAGACTTTTCAAAAAGAGAGAATGAGTGAATCGATGAAAGTGCACTTCCACATTACAGTGGGATAAACTATTGAGTTTTCGAACACTAACGAATGTGATTTTCTGAAAAATAAAAAAACGTAAACTTTGCTTGGTCCCGAAGCAATCCTACAAAACACTTCATTTTGGTATTTTTGAAGTCAAATGGCACTATAAACGTGTTATAGAAAACAACAACCCTAGAACGAATGTTAGTTGGTAATGGTTAATTCTTTTGCAACTCGTGAGACTTTTCAAAAAGAGAGAATGAGTGAATCAATGAAAGTGCACTTCCACATTACAGTGGGATAAACTATAGAGTTTTTGAACACTAATAAATTTGATTTTCTGAAAAAAAAACGTAAAGTTTTCTTGGTCACGAAGCAATCCTACAAAACACTTCATTTTGGTATTTTCGAAGTCAAATGACACTATAAACGTGTTATAGAAAACAACAACCCTAGAACGAATGTGAGTTGGTAATGGTTAACTCTTTTGCAACTCGTGAGACTTTTCAAAAAGAGAGAATGAGTGAATCGATGAAAGTGCACGTCCACATTACAGTGGGATAAACTATAGAGTTTTTGAACACTAACGAATGTGATTTTTTGAAAAATAAAAAAGCGTAAAGTTTGCTTGGTCCCGAAGCAATCCTACAAAACACTTCATTTTGGTATTTTCGAAGTCAAATGGTACTATAAACGTGTTATAGAAAACAACAACCCTAGAACGAATGTGAATTGGTAATGGTTAACACTTTTGAAACTATTGAGACTTTTCAAAAAGAGAGGATGAGTGTATCGATGAAAGTGCACTTCCACATTACAGCGGGATAAACTATAGAGTTTTTGAACACTAACGAATGTGATTTTCTGAAAAATAAAAAAAAACGTAAAGTTTGCTTGGTCACGAAGAAATCCAACAAAACACTTCATTTTGGTATTTTCGAAGTCAAATGGCATTATAAACGTGTTATAGAAAACAACAACCCTAGAACGAATGTGAGTTGGTAATGGTTAACTATTTTGCAACTCGTGAGACTTTTCAAAAAGAGAGAATGAGTGAATCGATGAAAGTGCACTTCCACATTACAGTAGGATAAACTATTGAGTTTTTGAACACTAACGAATGTGATTTTCTGAAAAATAAAAAAACGTAAAGTTTGCTTGGTCCCGAAGCAATCCTACAAAACACTTCATTTTGGTATTTTCAAAGTCAAATGGCACTATAAACGTGTTATGGAAAACAACAACCCTAAAAAGAATGTGAGTTGGTAATGGTTAATTCTTTTGCAACTCGTGAGACTTTTCAAAAAGAGAGAATGAGTGAATCGATGAAAGTGCACTTCCACATTACAGTGGGATAAACTATAGAGTTTTTGAACACTAACGAATGTGATTTTCTGAAAAATAAAAAAAACGTAAAGTTTGCTTGGTCACGAAGCAATCCTACAAAACACTTCATTTTGGTATTTTCGAAGTCAAATGGCACTATAAACGTGTTATAGAAAACAACAACCCTAGAACGAATGTGAGTTGGTAATGGTTAATTCTTTTGCAACTCGTGAGACTTTTCAAAAAGGGAGAATGAGTGAATCGATGAAAGTGCACTTCCACATTACAGTGGGAAAAACTATAGAGTTTTTGAACACTAACGAATGTGATTTTCTGAAAAAAAAAAAACGTAAAGTTTTCTTGGTCACGAAGCAATCCTACAAAACACTTCATTTTGGTATTTTCGAAGTCAAATGGCACTATAAACGTGTTAAAGAAAACAACAACCCTAGAACGAATGTGAACTGGTAATGGTTAACACTTTTGAAACTATTGAGACTTTTCAAAAAGAGAGGATGGGTGTATCGATGAAAGTGCACTTCCACATTACAGTGGGATAAACTATAGAGTTTTTGAACACTAACGAATGTGATTTTCTGAAAAATAAAAATAAAAACGAAAAGTTTGCTTGGTCACGAAGCAATCCAACAAAACACTTCATTTTGGTATTTTCGAAGTCAAATGGCATTATAAACGTGTTATAGAAAACAACAACCCTAGAACGAATGTGAGTTGGTAATGGTTAACTCTTTTGCAACTCGTGAGACTTTTCAAAAAGAGAGAATGAGTGAATCGATGAAAGTGCACTTCCACATTACAGTGGGATAAACTATTGAGTTTTCGAACACTAACCAATGTGATTTTCTGAAAAATAAAAAAACGTAAACTTTGCTTGGTCCCGAAGCAATCCTACAAAACACTTCATTTTGGTATTTTCGAAGTCAAATGGCACTATAAACGTGTTATAGAAAACAACAACCCTAGAACGAATGTTAGTTGGTAATGGTTAATTCTTTTGCAACTCGTGAGACTTTTCAAAAAGAGAGAATGAGTGAATAAATGAAAGTGCACTTCCACATTACAGTGGGATAAACTATAGAGTTTTTGAACACTAATAAATGTGATTTTCTGAAAAAAAAACGTAAAGTTTTCTTGGTCACGAAGCAATCGTACAAAACACTTCATTTTGGTATTTTCGAAGTCAAATGACACTATAAACGTGTTATAGAAAACAACAACCCTAGAACGAATGTGAGTTGGTAATGGTTAACTCTTTTGCAACTCGTGAGACTTTTCAAAAAGAGAGAATGAGTGAATCGATGAAAGTGCACGTCCACATTACAGTGGGATAAACTATAGAATTTTTGAACACTAACGAATGTGATTTTTTGAAAAATAAAAAAGCGTAAAGTTTGCTTGGTCCCGAAGCAATCCTACAAAACACTTCATTTTGGTATTTTCGAAGTCAAATGGTACTATAAACGTGTTATAGAAAACAACAACCCTAGAACGAATGTGAATTGGTAATGGTTAACACTTTTGAAACTATTGAGACTTTTAAAAAAGAGAGAATGAGTGAATCGATGAAAGTGCACTTCCACATTACAGTGGGAAAAACTATAGAGTTTTTGAACACTAACGAATGTGATTTTCTGAAAAATAAAAAAAACGTAAAGTTTGCTTGGTCACGAAGCAATCCTACAAAACACTTCATTTTGGTATTTTCGAAGTCAGATGGCACTATAAACGTGTTATAGAAAACAACAACCCTAGAACCAATGTGAGTTGGTAATGGTTAACTCTTTTGCAACTTGTGAGACTTTTCAAAAAGAGAGAATGAGTGAATCGATGAAAGCGCACTTCCACATTACAGTGGGATAAACTATAGAGTTTTTGAACACTAACGAATGTGATTTTTTGAAAAATAAAAAAGCGTAAAGTTTGCTTGGTCCCGAAGCAATCCTACAAAACACTTCATTTTGGTATTTTCGAAGTCAAATGGTACTATAAACGTGTTATAGAAAACAACAACCCTAGAACGAATGTGAATTGGTAATGGTTAACACTTTTGAAACTATTGAGACTTTTAAAAAAGAGAGAATGAGTGAATCGATGAAAGTGCACTTCCACATTACAGTGGGAAAAACTATAGAGTTTTTGAACACTAACGAATGTGATTTTCTGAAAAATAAAAAAAAACGTAAAGTTTGCTTGGTCACGAAGCAATCCTACAAAAAACTTCATTTTGGTATTTTCGAGGTTAAATGGCACTATAAACGTGTTAAAGAAAACAACAACCTTAGAACGAATATGAATTGGTAATGGTTAACACTTTTGAAACTATTGAGACTTTTCAAAAAGAGAGGATGAGTGAATCGATGAGAGTGCACTTCCACATTACAGTGGGATAAACTATAGAGTTTTTGAACACTAACGAATGTGATTTTCTGAAAAATAAAAATAACGTAAAGTTTGCTTGGTCACGAAGCAATCCTACAAAACACTTCATTTTGGTATTTTCGAAGTCAAATGGCACTATAAACGTGTTATAGAAAACAACAACCCTAGAACGAATGTGAGTTGGTAATGGTTAATTCTTTTGCAACTCGTGAGACTTTTCAAAAAGAGAGAATGAGTGAATCGATGAAAGTGCACTTCCACATTACAGTGGGATAAACTATTGAGTTTTTGAACACTAACGAATGTGATTTTCTGAAAAATAAAAAAGAGTAAAGTTTGCTTGGTCCCGAAGCAATCCTACAAAACACTTCATTTTGGTATTTTCGAAGTCAAATGGCACTATACACGTGTTATAGAAAACAACAACCATAGAACGAATGAGAGTTGTGTTGGTCCTAAAAGGAGTATATAATAAGTGTATGGGGGGGGGGAATACACTTGTATGCAATTCTTTTCAACTTTGATCAAACCCGAGTTCAGCAAGGTTGTCTTGGACAACTCTGCTGAAGAAGATTAACTCTCTTAAGATAATCAAACTACTAAGTACTATTGAGTACTTAGTTGAATAACTATCTAGGGGAGTTTTATGTGCGGAATAGTGGTTGGCCCTTTAAGTTTAGACTCCTTAAGATTCTGAAATCACTTTGTCAATCCAAAACAGTCCAGTTAAATTTCAGGGAACTTGTCCAAAACAGTTTTGCACAGTCTTTGAATAGGTGTCTTTGAAAGATCAGTTTTGTGTGCAGTGTTGAATGTATGAAAGTACTTGGAATGTAAATCAACACAAGAAGTTATAGTGGTTCAGAGACTCAAGCTCCTACATCCACTTTCCCTGATTTAACAGGATAATTCCTTCACTCTTGGAATTAACTTGTTTTATAGTGCTAAGGTGCACTTGATCAAGAACACCACTCCTTGGTGAATTGATCCCTAGGATGTCTAGAGTCCTAGTACCCTCTTCCCAACTCAGAACTGAACTGTTCTTCTCTCAACAGTCAGCTCCTACCACTTCTATTACTTCTACAACCTTCTCACTTTCACTCTTGAAAGATGTAAGGGTTGAAGTAAGGTTCCAACTAATGAGATATCCTTTACAATGAAGATCAAGGTATAAGGATAGGATATCTCTCTAAGCTTGTGTATGAATATACAATTGGGTTCAGCTTAGAAGAAGTGTATAAAGACTAAGATAGTCTCTTTGAAAACTTGAGAGCACTTGTCAACTTGTAGGATAGTTGGATATTCTTGTCAAGGTTGAGGTACTTTCAAATGGTCTTCACACTTCTGTATTTATAGACAAAATGGAGGATTTGCCCGTTGGAGAGGCAGCCCCAAATTGCTATAAATGTCTTCCTTGAGTTCTTCAAACTGGAAGACAGATTCTTGATAGTGACATGTCCTCATTTGGGTAATAAACGGCTTGTAAGACTTTGTCTTCATTCTGCAGCACTTTTCCCAATGTTTGACTTCTTGTTAGGACTTGGACATGGCTTCTGAAGGTTGATCCAATGATAGGACAACATTCCTTATCAACTGGACAACTCTCCTTATCACTATCAGCAGTTTTGCTTTTCAGCAAGGTTGGCTTGCTCTTCTTCAGATGACTTGGCTCTTTCCCTTTATTTCACTCCAAGATGATCTTGGCATGTTGCATTGTATTTCTTTAGGGCATGGTTGTCTCTAATTCTTCAGCATAGTTGACCTTCAACCTTTAGAGCATCTGTTCTGATTCAATCATGCTGAGACAACTCTTCTGGACAACTCTTCTGATCAGCATATTTGGTCTTTTAGCATCAGAGCACTTTTCACATAGAGTTGGCTTCTTTGGACAACTCTCCTGATCAAAACCTTTGAGTAGTCTTGTCCTTTTGAGCTAGGTAAAGGTGTTCTTGCATATGGCTAGCTTCTCTGGACAACTCTCCTGATCAGAGTCATTAAGCTTGTCCTTTTGATTTTACCAATCTTGCATATGGACACTTTCTCTGGACAACTCTCCTGATCAGATCATCTTATTGGACTTGTCCTTTTGAGCTTTACAATCTTGTTCTTGCATAAGAACATCTTCTCTGGACAACTCTCCTGATCAGAGCATTTGGATTTCCATAGAGTGTCCTTGCTCTTAAGTGATTGTTCCAGAATTTGAGCCTTGAGGGGACTTGATCTTGATCATCTTCAAGGCATAGGTTCCCCCTCAAATTGTGCATCTAATTGTCTAAGAGCTGCCTAACATTTCAGCTTCTTATCTAGCCTATAATCTATATGTTCTAACATTTCTAGAACATACTTATCTTGACTTAGGCATGTCTCAGGGGGTTTTGGTATTAGATCAAAACATATCTCATTTTATTCCCAACAAGTTGGTAATGGTTAATTCTTTTGCAACTCGTGAGACTTTTCAAAAAGGGAGAATGAGTGAATCGATGAAAGTGCACTTCCACATTACAGTGGGAAAAACTATAGAGTTTTTGAACACTAACGAATGTGATTTTCTGAAAAGAAAAAAAACGTAAAGTTTTCTTGGTCACGAAGCAATCCTACAAAACACTTCATTTTGGTATTTTCGAAGTCAAATGGCACTATAAACGTGTTATAGAAAACAACAACCCTAGAACGAATGTGAGTTGGTAATGGTTAACTCTTTTGCAACTCGTGAGACTTTTCAAAAAGAGAGAATGAGTGAATCAATGAAAGTGCACTTCCACATTACAGTGGGATAAACTATAGAGTTTTTGAACACTAACGAATGTGATTTTCTAAAAAATAAAAAAAAACGTAAAGTTTGCTTGGTCACGAAGCAATCCTACAAAATACTTCATTTTGGTATTTTCGAAGTCAAATGGCACTATAAACGAGTTATAGAAAACAACAACCATAGAACGAATGTGAATTGGTAATGGTTAACTCTTTTGCAACTCGTGAGACTTTTCAAAAAGAGAGAATGAGTGAATCGATGAAAGTGCACTTCCACATTACAGTGGGATAAACTATAGAGTTTTTGAACACTAACGAATGTGATTTTCTGAAAAATAAAAAAAACGTAAAGTTTGCTAGGTCACGAAGCAATCCTACAAAACACTTCATTTTAGTGTTTTCGAAGTCAAATGGCACTATAAACGTGTTATAGAAAACAACAACCCTAGAACAAATGTGAGTTGGTAATGGTTAACTCTTTTGCAACTCGTGAGACTTTTCAAAAAGAGAGAATGAGTGAATCGATGAAAGTGCACTTCCACATTACATTGGGATAAACTATAGAGTTTTTGAACACTAACGAATGTGATTTTCTGAAAAATAAAAAAACGTAAAGTTTGCTTGGTCCCGAAGCAATCCTACAAAACACTTCATTTTGGTGTTTTCGAAGTCAAATGGCACTATAAACGTGTTATAGAAAACAACAACCCTAGAACAAATGTGAGTTGGTAATGGTTAACTATTTTGCAACTCGTGAGACTTTTCAAAAAGAGAGAATGAGTGAATCGATTAAAGTGCACTTCCACATTACAGTAGGATAAACTATTGAGTTTTCGAACACTAACGAATGTGATTTTCTGAAAAATAAAAAAACGTAAACTTTGCTTGGTCCCGAAGCAATCCTACAAAACACTTCATTTTGGTATTTTCGAAGTCAAATGGCACTATAAACGTGTTATAGAAAACAACAACCCTAGAACGAATGTTAGTTGGTAATGGTTAATTCTTTTGCAACTCGTGAGACTTTTCAAAAAGAGAGAATGAGTGAATCAATGTAAGTGCACTTCCACATTACAGTGGGATAAACTATAGAGTTTTTGAACACTAACGAATGTGATTTTCTGAAAAATAAAAAAAACGTAAAGTTTGCTTGGTCATGAAGCAATCCTACAAAACACTTCATTTTGGTATTTTCGAAGTCAAATGGCACTATAAACGTGTTAAAGAAAACAACAACCCTAGAACGAATGTGAATTGGTAATGGTTAACACTTTTGAAACTATTGAGACTTTTCAAAAAGAGAGGATGAGTGAATCGATGAAAGTGCACTTCCACATTACAGTGGGATAAACTATAGAGTTTTTGAACACTAACGAATGTGATTTTCTGAAAAATAAAAAAAAACGTAAAGTTTGCTTGGTCACGAAGCAATCCAACAAAACACATCATTTTGGTATTTTCGAAGTCAAATGGCATTATAAACGTGTTATAGAAAACAACAACCCTAGAACGAATGTGAGTTGGTAATGGTTAACTATTTTGCAACTCGTGAGACTTTTCAAAAAGAGAGAATGAGTGAATCGATGAAAGTGCACTTCCACATTACAGTAGGATAAACTATTGAGTTTTTGAACACTAACGAATGTGATTTTCTGAAAAATAAAAAAACGTAAAGTTTGCTTGGTCCCGAAGCAATCTTACAAAACACTTCATTTTGGTATTTTCAAAGTCAAATGGCACTATAAACGTGTTATGGAAAACAACAACCCTAAAAAGAATGTGAGTTGGTAATGGTTAATTCTTTTGCAACTCGTGAGACTTTTCAAAAAGAGAGAATGAGTGAATCGATGAAAGTGCACTTCCACATTACAGTGGGATAAACTATAGAGTTTTTGAACACTAACGAATGTGATTTTCTGAAAAATAAAAAAAACGTAAAGTTTGCTTGGTCACGAAGCAATCCTACAAAACACTTCATTTTGGTATTTTCGAAGTCAAATGGCACTATAAACGTGTTATAGAAAACAACAACCCTAGAACGAATGTGAGTTGGTAATGGTTAATTCTTTTGCAACTCGTGAGACTTTTCAAAAAGAGAGAATGAGTGAATCGATGAAAGTGCACTTCCACATTACAGTGGGATAAACTATTGAGTTTTTGAACACTAACGAATGTGATTTTCTGAAAAATAAAAAAGCGTAAAGTTTGCTTGGTCCCGAAGCAATCCTACAAAACACTTAATTTTGGTATATTCGAAGTCAAATGGCACTATACACGTGTTATAGAAAACAACAACCATAGAACGAATGAGAGTTGGTAAGGGTTAATTCTTTTGCAACTCGTGAGACTTTTCAAAAAGGGAGAATGAGTGAATCGATGAAAGTGCACTTCCACATTACAGTGGGATAAACTATAGAGTTTTTGAACACTAACGAATGTGATTTTCTGAAAAATAAAAAAAACGTAAAGTTTGCTTGGTCACGAAGCAATCCTACAAAACACTTCATTTTGGTATTTTCGAAGTCAAATGGCACTATAAACGTGTTATAGAAAACAACAACCCTAGAACGAATGTGAGTTGGTAATGGTTAATTCTTTTGCAACTCGTGAGACTTTTCAAAAAGGGAGAATGAGTGAATCGATGAAAGTGCACTTCCACATTACAGTGGGAAAAACTATAGAGTTTTTGAACACTAACGAATGTGATTTTCTGAAAAAAAAAAACGTAAAGTTTTCTTGGTCACGAAGCAATCCTACAAAACACTTCATTTTGGTATTTTCGAAGTCAAATGGCACTATAAACGTGTTAAAGAAAACAACAACCCTAGAACGAATGTGAACTGGTAATGGTTAACACTTTTGAAACTATTGAGACTTTTCAAAAAGAGAGGATGGGTGTATCGATGAAAGTGCACTTCCACATTACAGTGGGATAAACTATAGAGTTTTTGAACACTAACGAATGTGATTTTCTGAAAAATAAAAATAAAAACGAAAAGTTTGCTTGGTCACGAAGCAATCCAACAAAACACTTCATTTTGGTATTTTCGAAGTCAAATGGCATTATAAACGTGTTATAGAAAACAACAACCCTAGAACGAATGTGAGTTGGTAATGGTTAACTCTTTTGCAACTCGTGAGACTTTTTAAAAAGAGAGAATGAGTGAATCGATGAAAGTGCACTTCCACATTACAGTGGGATAAACTATTGAGTTTTCGAACACTAACCAATGTGATTTTCTGAAAAATAAAAAAACGTAAACTTTGCTTGGTCCCGAAGCAATCCTACAAAACACTTCATTTTGGTATTTTCGAAGTCAAATGGCACTATAAACGTGTTATAGAAAACAACAACCCTAGAACGAATGTTAGTTGGTAATGGTTAATTCTTTTGCAACTCGTGAGACTTTTCAAAAAGAGAGAATGAGTGAATAAATGAAAGTGCACTTCCACATTACAGTGGGATAAACTATAGAGTTTTTGAACACTAATAAATGTGATTTTCTGAAAAAAAAACGTAAAGTTTTCTTGGTCACGAAGCAATCGTACAAAACACTTCATTTTGGTATTTTCGAAGTCAAATGACACTATAAACGTGTTATAGAAAACAACAACCCTAGAACGAATGTGAGTTGGTAATGGTTAACTCTTTTGCAACTCGTGAGACTTTTCAAAAAGAGAGAATGAGTGAATCGATGAAAGTGCACGTCCACATTACAGTGGGATAAACTATAGAATTTTTGAACACTAACGAATGTGATTTTTTGAAAAATAAAAAAGTGTAAAGTTTGCTTGGTCCCGAAGCAATCCTACAAAACACTTCATTTTGGTATTTTCGAAGTCAAATGGTACTATAAACGTGTTATAGAAAACAACAACCCTAGAACGAATGTGAATTGGTAATGGTTAACACTTTTGAAACTATTGAGACTTTTAAAAAAGAGAGAATGAGTGAATCGATGAAAGTGCACTTCCACATTACAGTGGGAAAAACTATAGAGTTTTTGAACACTAACGAATGTGATTTTCTGAAAAATAAAAAAAACGTAAAGTTTGCTTGGTCACGAAGCAATCCTACAAAACACTTCATTTTGGTATTTTCGAAGTCAGATGGCACTATAAACGTGTTATAGAAAACAACAACCCTAGAACCAATGTGAGTTGGTAATGGTTAACTCTTTTGCAACTTGTGAGACTTTTCAAAAAGAGAGAATGAGTGAATCGATGAAAGCGCACTTCCACATTACAGTGGGATAAACTATAGAGTTTTTGAACACTAACGAATGTGATTTTTTGAAAAATAAAAAAGCGTAAAGTTTGCTTGGTCCCGAAGCAATCCTACAAAACACTTCATTTTGGTATTTTCGAAGTCAAATGGTACTATAAACGTGTTATAGAAAACAACAACCCTAGAACGAATGTGAATTGGTAATGGTTAACACTTTTGAAACTATTGAGACTTTTAAAAAAGAGAGAATGAGTGAATCGATGAAAGTGCACTTCCACATTACAGTGGGAAAAACTATAGAGTTTTTGAACACTAACGAATGTGATTTTCTGAAAAATAAAAAAAAACGTAAAGTTTGCTTGGTCACGAAGCAATCCTACAAAAAACTTCATTTTGGTATTTTCGAGGTTAAATGGCACTATAAACGTGTTAAAGAAAACAACAACCTTAGAACGAATATGAATTGGTAATGGTTAACACTTTTGAAACTATTGAGACTTTTCAAAAAGAGAGGATGAGTGAATCGATGAGAGTGCACTTCCACATTACAGTGGGATAAACTATAGAGTTTTTGAACACTAACGAATGTGATTTTCTGAAAAATAAAAATAACGTAAAGTTTGCTTGGTCACGAAGCAATCCTACAAAACACTTCATTTTGGTATTTTCGAAGTCAAATGGCACTATAAACGTGTTATAGAAAACAACAACCCTAGAACGAATGTGAGTTGGTAATGGTTAATTCTTTTGCAACTCGTGAGACTTTTCAAAAAGAGAGAATGAGTGAATCGATGAAAGTGCACTTCCACATTACAGTGGGATAAACTATTGAGTTTTTGAACACTAACGAATGTGATTTTCTGAAAAATAAAAAAGCGTAAAGTTTGCTTGGTCCCGAAGCAATCCTACAAAACACTTCATTTTGGTATTTTCGAAGTCAAATGGCACTATACACGTGTTATAGAAAACAACAACCATAGAACGAATGAGAGTTGTGTTGGTCCTAAAAGGAGTATATAATAAGTGTATGGGGGGGGGAATACACTTGTATGCAATTCTTTTCAACTTTGATCAAACCCGAGTTCAGCAAGGTTGTCTTGGACAACTCTGCTGAAGAAGATTAACTCTCTTAAGATAATCAAACTACTAAGTACTATTGAGTACTTAGTTGAATAACTATCTAGGGGAGTTTTATGTGCGGAATAGTGGTTGGCCCTTTAAGTTTAGACTCCTTAAGATTCTGAAATCACTTTGTCAATCCAAAACAGTCCAGTTAAATTTCAGGGAACTTGTCCAAAACAGTTTTGCACAGTCTTTGAATAGGTGTCTTTGAAAGATCAGTTTTGTGTGCAGTGTTGAATGTATGAAAGTACTTGGAATGTAAATCAACACAAGAAGTTATAGTGGTTCAGAGACTCAAGCTCCTACATCCACTTTCCCTGATTTAACAGGATAATTCCTTCACTCTTGGAATTAACTTGTTTTATAGTGCTAAGGTGCACTTGATCAAGAACACCACTCCTTGGTGAATTGATCCCTAGGATGTCTAGAGTCCTAGTACCCTCTTCCCAACTCAGAACTGAACTGTTCTTCTCTCAACAGTCAGCTCCTACCACTTCTATTACTTCTACAACCTTCTCACTTTCACTCTTGAAAGATGTAAGGGTTGAAGTAAGGTTCCAACTAATGAGATATCCTTTACAATGAAGATCAAGGTATAAGGATAGGATATCTCTCTAAGCTTGTGTATGAATATACAATTGGGTTCAGCTTAGAAGAAGTGTATAAAGACTAAGATAGTCTCTTTGAAAACTTGAGAGCACTTGTCAACTTGTAGGATAGTTGGATATTCTTGTCAAGGTTGAGGTACTTTCAAATGGTCTTCACACTTCTGTATTTATAGACAAAATGGAGGATTTGCCCGTTGGAGAGGCAGCCCCAAATTGCTATAAATGTCTTCCTTGAGTTCTTCAAACTGGAAGACAGATTCTTGATAGTGACATGTCCTCATTTGGGTAATAAACGGCTTGTAAGACTTTGTCTTCATTCTGCAGCACTTTTCCCAATGTTTGACTTCTTGTTAGGACTTGGACATGGCTTCTGAAGGTTGATCCAATGATAGGACAACATTCCTTATCAACTGGACAACTCTCCTTATCACTATCAGCAGTTTTGCTTTTCAGCAAGGTTGGCTTGCTCTTCTTCAGATGACTTGGCTCTTTCCCTTTATTTCACTCCAAGATGATCTTGGCATGTTGCATTGTATTTCTTTAGGGCATGGTTGTCTCTAATTCTTCAGCATAGTTGACCTTCAACCTTTAGAGCATCTGTTCTGATTCAATCATGCTGAGACAACTCTTCTGGACAACTCTTCTGATCAGCATATTTGGTCTTTTAGCATCAGAGCACTTTTCACATAGAGTTGGCTTCTTTGGACAACTCTCCTGATCAAAACCTTTGAGTAGTCTTGTCCTTTTGAGCTAGGTAAAGGTGTTCTTGCATATGGCTAGCTTCTCTGGACAACTCTCCTGATCAGAGTCATTAAGCTTGTCCTTTTGATTTTACCAATCTTGCATATGGACACTTTCTCTGGACAACTCTCCTGATCAGATCATCTTATTGGACTTGTCCTTTTGAGCTTTACAATCTTGTTCTTGCATAAGAACATCTTCTCTGGACAACTCTCCTGATCAGAGCATTTGGATTTCCATAGAGTGTCCTTGCTCTTAAGTGATTGTTCCAGAATTTGAGCCTTGAGGGGACTTGATCTTGATCATCTTCAAGGCATAGGTTCCCCCTCAAATTGTGCATCTAATTGTCTAAGAGCTGCCTAACATTTCAGCTTCTTATCTAGCCTATAATCTATATGTTCTAACATTTCTAGAACATACTTATCTTGACTTAGGCATGTCTCAGGGGGTTTTGGTATTAGATCAAAACATATCTCATTTTATTCCCAACAAGTTGGTAATGGTTAATTCTTTTGCAACTCGTGAGACTTTTCAAAAAGGGAGAATGAGTGAATCGATGAAAGTGCACTTCCACATTACAGTGGGAAAAACTATAGAGTTTTTGAACACTAACGAATGTGATTTTCTGAAAAGAAAAAAAACGTAAAGTTTTCTTGGTCACGAAGCAATCCTACAAAACACTTCATTTTGGTATTTTCGAAGTCAAATGGCACTATAAACGTGTTATAGAAAACAACAACCCTAGAACGAATGTGAGTTGGTAATGGTTAACTCTTTTGCAACTCGTGAGACTTTTCAAAAGAGAGAATGAGTGAATCAATGAAAGTGCACTTCCACATTACAGTGGGATAAACTATAGAGTTTTTGAACACTAACGAATGTGATTTTCTAAAAAATAAAAAAAAACGTAAAGTTTGCTTGGTCACGAAGCAATCCTATAAAATACTTCATTTTGGTATTTTCGAAGTCAAATGGCACTATAAACGAGTTATAGAAAACAACAACCATAGAATGAATGTGAATTGGTAATGGTTAACTCTTTTGCAACTCGTGAGACTTTTCAAAAAGAGAGAATGAGTGAATCGATGAAAGTGCACTTCCACATTACAGTGGGATAAACTATAGAGTTTTTGAACACTAACGAATGTGATTTTCTGAAAAATAAAAAAAACGTAAAGTTTGCTAGGTCACGAAGCAATCCTACAAAACACTTCATTTTAGTGTTTTCGAAGTCAAATGGCACTATAAACGTGTTATAGAAAACAACAACCCTAGAACAAATGTGAGTTGGTAATGGTTAACTCTTTTGCAACTCGTGAGACTTTTCAAAAAGAGAGAATGAGTGAATCGATGAAAGTGCACTTCCACATTACATTGGGATAAACTATAGAGTTTTTGAACACTAACGAATGTGATTTTCTGAAAAATAAAAAAACGTAAAGTTTGCTTGGTCCCGAAGCAATCCTACAAAACACTTCATTTTGGTGTTTTCGAAGTCAAATGGCACTATAAACGTGTTATAGAAAACAACAACCCTAGAACAAATGTGAGTTGGTAATGGTTAACTATTTTGCAACTCGTGAGACTTTTCAAAAAGAGAGAATGAGTGAATCGATTAAAGTGCACTTCCACATTACAGTAGGATAAACTATTGAGTTTTCGAACACTAACGAATGTGATTTTCTGAAAAATAAAAAAACGTAAACTTTGCTTGGTCCCGAAGCAATCCTACAAAACACTTCATTTTGGTATTTTCGAAGTCAAATGGCACTATAAACGTGTTATAGAAAACAACAACCCTAGAACGAATGTTAGTTGGTAATGGTTAATTCTTTTGCAACTCGTGAGACTTTTCAAAAAGAGAGAATGAGTGAATCAATGTAAGTGCACTTCCACATTACAGTGGGATAAACTATAGAGTTTTTGAACACTAACGAATGTGATTTTCTGAAAAATAAAAAAAACGTAAAGTTTGCTTGGTCATGAAGCAATCCTACAAAACACTTCATTTTGGTATTTTCGAAGTCAAATGGCACTATAAACGTGTTAAAGAAAACAACAACCCTAGAACGAATGTGAATTGGTAATGGTTAACACTTTTGAAACTATTGAGACTTTTCAAAAAGAGAGGATGAGTGAATCGATGAAAGTGCACTTCCACATTACAGTGGGATAAACTATAGAGTTTTTGAACACTAACGAATGTGATTTTCTGAAAAATAAAAAAAAACGTAAAGTTTGCTTGGTCACGAAGCAATCCAACAAAACACATCATTTTGGTATTTTCGAAGTCAAATGGCATTATAAACGTGTTATAGAAAACAACAACCCTAGAACGAATGTGAGTTGGTAATGGTTAACTATTTTGCAACTCGTGAGACTTTTCAAAAAGAGAGAATGAGTGAATCGATGAAAGTGCACTTCCACATTACAGTAGGATAAACTATTGAGTTTTTGAACACTAACGAATGTGATTTTCTGAAAAATAAAAAAACGTAAAGTTTGCTTGGTCCCGAAGCAATCTTACAAAACACTTCATTTTGGTATTTTCAAAGTCAAATGGCACTATAAACGTGTTATGGAAAACAACAACCCTAAAAAGAATGTGAGTTGGTAATGGTTAATTCTTTTGCAACTCGTGAGACTTTTCAAAAAGAGAGAATGAGTGAATCGATGAAAGTGCACTTCCACATTACAGTGGGATAAACTATAGAGTTTTTGAACACTAACGAATGTGATTTTCTGAAAAATAAAAAAAACGTAAAGTTTGCTTGGTCACGAAGCAATCCTACAAAACACTTCATTTTGGTATTTTCGAAGTCAAATGGCACTATAAACGTGTTATAGAAAACAACAACCCTAGAACGAATGTGAGTTGGTAATGGTTAATTCTTTTGCAACTCGTGAGACTTTTCAAAAAGAGAGAATGAGTGAATCGATGAAAGTGCACTTCCACATTACAGTGGGATAAACTATTGAGTTTTTGAACACTAACGAATGTGATTTTCTGAAAAATAAAAAAGCGTAAAGTTTGCTTGGTCCCGAAGCAATCCTACAAAACACTTAATTTTGGTATATTCGAAGTCAAATGGCACTATACACGTGTTATAGAAAACAACAACCATAGAACGAATGAGAGTTGGTAAGGGTTAATTCTTTTGCAACTCGTGAGACTTTTCAAAAAGGGAGAATGAGTGAATCGATGAAAGTGCACTTCCACATTACAGTGGGAAAAACTATAGAGTTTTTGAACACTAACGAATGTGATTTTCTGAAAAAAAAAAAAACGTAAAGTTTTCTTGGTCACGAAGCAATCCTACAAAACACTTCATTTTGGTATTTTTCAAGTCAAATGGCACTATAAACGTGTTAAAGAAAACAACAACCCTAGAACGAATGTGAATTGGTAATGGTTAACACTTTTGAAACTATTGAGACTTTTCAAAAAGAGAGGATGAGTGAATCGATGAAAGTGCACTTCCACATTACAGTGGGATAAACTATAGAGTTTTTGAACACTAACGAATGTGATTTTCTGAAAAATAAAAAAAAACGTAAAGTTTGCTTGGTCACGAAGCAATCCAACAAAACACATCATTTTGGTATTTTCGAAGTCAAATGGCATTATAAACGTGTTATAGAAAACAACAACCCTAGAACGAATGTGAGTTGGTAATGGTTAACTATTTTGCAACTCGTGAGACTTTTCAAAAAGAGAGAATGAGTGAATCGATGAAAGTGCACTTCCACATTACAGTAGGATAAACTATTGAGTTTTTGAACACTAACGAATGTGATTTTCTGAAAAATAAAAAAACGTAAAGTTTGCTTGGTCCCGAAGCAATCTTACAAAACACTTCATTTTGGTATTTTCAAAGTCAAATGGCACTATAAACGTGTTATGGAAAACAACAACCCTAAAAAGAATGTGAGTTGGTAATGGTTAATTCTTTTGCAACTCGTGAGACTTTTCAAAAAGAGAGAATGAGTGAATCGATGAAAGTGCACTTCCACATTACAGTGGGATAAACTATAGAGTTTTTGAACACTAACGAATGTGATTTTCTGAAAAATAAAAAAAACGTAAAGTTTGCTTGGTCACGAAGCAATCCTACAAAACACTTCATTTTGGTATTTTCGAAGTCAAATGGCACTATAAACGTGTTATAGAAAACAACAACCCTAGAACGAATGTGAGTTGGTAATGGTTAACTCTTTTGCAACTCGTGAGACTTTCCAAAAAGAGAGAATGAGTGAATCAATGAAAGTGCACTTCCACATTACAGTGGGATAAACTATAGAGTTTTTGAACACTAACGAATGTGATTTTCTAAAAAATAAAAAAAAACGTAAAGTTTGCTTGGTCACGAAGCAATCCTACAAAATACTTCATTTTGGTATTTTCGAAGTCAAATGGCACTATAAACGAGTTATAGAAAACAACAACCATAGAACAAATGTGAATTGGTAATGGTTAACTCTTTTGCAACTCGTGAGACTTTTCAAAAGAGAGAATGAGTGAATCGATGAAAGTTCACTTCCACATTACAGTGGGATAAACTATAGAGTTTTTGAACACTAACGAATGTGATTTTCTGAAAAATAAAAAAAACGTAAAGTTTGCTAGGTCACGAAGCAATCCTACAAAACACTTCATTTTGGTATTTTCGAAGTCAAATGGCACTATAAACGTGTTATAGAAAACAACAACCCTATAACGAATGTGAGTTGGTAATGGTTAATTCTTTTGCAACTCGTGAGACTTTTCAAAAAGAGAGAATGAGTGAATCGATGAAAGTGCACTTCCACATTACTGTGGGATAAACTATAGAGTTTTTGAACACTAACGAATGTGATTTTCTAAAAAATAAAAAAAACGTAAAGTTTGCTTGGTCACGAAGCAATCCTACAAAATACTTCATTTTGGTATTTTCGAAGTCAAATGGCACTATAAACGTGTTATAGAAAACAACAACCATAGAACAAATGTGAATTGGTAATGGTTAACTCTTTTGCAACTCGTGAGACTTTTCAAAAGAGAGAATGAGTGAATCGATGAAAGTTCACTTCCACATTACAGTGGGATAAACTATAGAGTTTTTTAACACTAACGAATGTGATTTTCTGAAAAATAAACAAAACGTGAAGTTTGCTTGGTGTGCTTGGTCACCAAGCAAACCTACAAAAAACTTCATTTTGGTATTTTCGAGGTTAAATGACACTATAAACGTGTTATAGAAAACAACAACCCTAGAACGAATGTGAATTGGTAATTCTTAACTCTTTTGCAACTCGTGAGACTTTTCAAAAATAGAGAATGAGTGAATCGATGAAAGTGCACTTCCACATTACAGTGGGATAAACTGTAGAGTTTTGAACACTAACGAATGTGATTTTCTAAAAAATAAAAAAAACGTAAAGTTTGCTTGGTCACCAAGCAAACCTACAAAAAACTTCATTTTGGTATTTTCGAGGTTAAATGGCACTATAAACGTGTTATAGAAAACAACAACCCTAGAACGAATGTGAATTGGCAATGGTTAACACATTTGAAACTATTGAGACTTTTCAAAAAGAGAGAATGAGTGAATCGATGAAAGTGCACTTCCACATTACAGCGGGATAAACGATTGAGTTTTTGAACACTAACGAATGTGATTTTCTGGAAAAAAAAAACGTAAAGTTTTCTTGGTCACGAAGCAATCCTACAAAACACTTCATTTTGGTATTTTCGAAGTCAGATGGCACTATAAACGTGTTATAGAAAACAACAACCCTAGAACGAATGTGAGTTGGTAATGGTTAACTCTTTTGCAACTCGTGAGACTTTTCAAAAAGAGAGAATGAGTGAATCGATGAAAGTGCACTTCCACATTACAGTGGGATAAACTATAGAGTTTTTGAACAGTAACGAATGTGATTTTCTGAAAAATAAAAAAAAACGTAAAGTTTGCTTGGTCACGAAGCAATCCTACAAAACATTTCATTTTGGTATTTTCGAAGTCAAATGGCACTATAAACGTGTTATAGAAAAAACAACAACCCTAGAACGAATGTGAGTTGGTAATGGTTAACTCTTTTGCAACTCGTGAGACTTTTCAAAAAGAGAGAATGAGTGAATCAATGAAAGTGCACTTCCACATTACAGTGGGATAAACTATAGAGTTTTTGAACACTAACGAATGTGATTTTCTAAAAAATAAAAAAAAATGTAAAGTTTGCTTGGTCACGAAGCAATCCTACAAAATACTTCATTTTGGTATTTTCGAAGTCAAATGGCACTATAAACGAGTTATAGAAAACAACCATAGAACGAATGTGAATTGGTAATGGTTAACTCTTTTGCAACTCGTGAGACTTTTCAAAAAGAGAGAATGAGTGAATCGATGAAAGTGCACTTCCACATTACAGTGGGATAAACTATAGAGTTTTTGAACACTAACGAATGTGATTTTCTGAAAAATAAAAAAAACGTAAAGTTTGCTAGGTCACGAAGCAATCCTACAAAACACTTCATTTTAGTGT
The DNA here is from genome assembly GCA_963675135.1 of Galeopsis tetrahit. Taxonomy (NCBI): domain Eukaryota; kingdom Viridiplantae; phylum Streptophyta; class Magnoliopsida; order Lamiales; family Lamiaceae; genus Galeopsis; species Galeopsis tetrahit. The sequence goes on from OY776122.1 coordinate 43,094,095, forward strand.
TTTCGAAGTCAAATGGCACTATAAACGTGTTATAGAAAACAACAACCCTAGAACAAATGTGAGTTGGTAATGGTTAACTATTTTGCAACTCGTGAGACTTTTCAAAAAGAGAGAATGAGTGAATCGATTAAAGTGCACTTCCACATTACAGTAGGATAAACTATTGAGTTTTCGAACACTAACGAATGTGATTTTCTGAAAAATAAAAAAACGTAAACTTTGCTTGGTCCCGAAGCAATCCTACAAAACACTTCATTTTGGTATTTTCGAAGTCAAATGGCACTATAAACGTGTTATAGAAAACAACAACCCTAGAACGAATGTTAGTTGGTAATGGTTAATTCTTTTGCAACTCGTGAGACTTTTCAAAAAGAGAGAATGAGTGAATCAATGTAAGTGCACTTCCACATTACAGTGGGATAAACTATAGAGTTTTTGAACACTAACGAATGTGATTTTCTGAAAAATAAAAAAAACGTAAAGTTTGCTTGGTCACGAAGCAATCCTACAAAACACTTCATTTTGGTATTTTCGAAGTCAAATGGCACTATAAACGTGTTAAAGAAAACAACAACCCTAGAACGAATGTGAATTGGTAATGGTTAACACTTTTGAAACTATTGAGACTTTTCAAAAAGAGAGGATGAGTGAATCGATGAAAGTGCACTTCCACATTACAGTGGGATAAACTATAGAGTTTTTGAACACTAACGAATGTGATTTTCTGAAAAATAAAAAAAAACGTAAAGTTTGCTTGGTCACGAAGCAATCCAACAAAACACATCATTTTGGTATTTTCGAAGTCAAATGGCATTATAAACGTGTTATAGAAAACAACAACCCTAGAACGAATGTGAGTTGGTAATGGTTAACTATTTTGCAACTCGTGAGACTTTTCAAAAAGAGAGAATGAGTGAATCGATGAAAGTGCACTTCCACATTACAGTAGGATAAACTATTGAGTTTTTGAACACTAACGAATGTGATTTTCTGAAAAATAAAAAAACGTAAAGTTTGCTTGGTCCCGAAGCAATCTTACAAAACACTTCATTTTGGTATTTTCAAAGTCAAATGGCACTATAAACGTGTTATGGAAAACAACAACCCTAAAAAGAATGTGAGTTGGTAATGGTTAATTCTTTTGCAACTCGTGAGACTTTTCAAAAAGAGAGAATGAGTGAATCGATGAAAGTGCACTTCCACATTACAGTGGGATAAACTATAGAGTTTTTGAACACTAACGAATGTGATTTTCTGAAAAATAAAAAAAACGTAAAGTTTGCTTGGTCACGAAGCAATCCTACAAAACACTTCATTTTGGTATTTTCGAAGTCAAATGGCACTATAAACGTGTTATAGAAAACAACAACCCTAGAACGAATGTGAGTTGGTAATGGTTAATTCTTTTGCAACTCGTGAGACTTTTCAAAAAGAGAGAATGAGTGAATCGATGAAAGTGCACTTCCACATTACAGTGGGATAAACTATTGAGTTTTTGAACACTAACGAATGTGATTTTCTGAAAAATAAAAAAGCGTAAAGTTTGCTTGGTCCCGAAGCAATCCTACAAAACACTTAATTTTGGTATATTCGAAGTCAAATGGCACTATACACGTGTTATAGAAAACAACAACCATAGAACGAATGAGAGTTGGTAATGGTTAATTCTTTTGCAACTCGTGAGACTTTTCAAAAAGGGAGAATGAGTGAATCGATGAAAGTGCACTTCCACATTACAGTGGGAAAAACTATAGAGTTTTTGAACACTAACGAATGTGATTTTCTGAAAAAAAAAAAAACGTAAAGTTTTCTTGGTCACGAAGCAATCCTACAAAACACTTCATTTTGGTATTTTTCAAGTCAAATGGCACTATAAACGTGTTAAAGAAAACAACAACCCTAGAACGAATGTGAATTGGTAATGGTTAACACTTTTGAAACTATTGAGACTTTTCAAAAAGAGAGGATGAGTGAATCGATGAAAGTGCACTTCCACATTACAGTGGGATAAACTATAGAGTTTTTGAACACTAACGAATGTGATTTTCTGAAAAATAAAAAAAAAACGTAAAATTTGCTTGGTCACGAAGCAATCCAACAAAACACTTCATTTTGGTATTTTCGAAGTCAAATGGCATTATAAACGTGTTATAGAAAACAACAACCCTAGAACGAATGTGAGTTGGTAATGGTTAACTCTTTTGCAACTCGTGAGACTTTTCAAAAAGAGAGAATGAGTGAATCGATGAAAGTGCACTTCCACATTACAGTGGGATAAACTATTGAGTTTTCGAACACTAACGAATGTGATTTTCTGAAAAATAAAAAAACGTAAACTTTGCTTGGTTCCGAAGCAATCCTACAAAACACTTCATTTTGGTATTTTCGAAGTCAGATGGCACTATAAACGTGTTATAGAAAACAACAACCCTAGAACGAATGTGAGTTGGTAATGGTTAACTCTTTTGCAACTCGTGAGACTTTTCAAAAAGAGAGAATGAGTGAATCGATGAAAGCGCAATTCCACATTACAGTGGGATAAACTATAGAGTTTTTGAACACTAACGAATGTGATTTTTTGAAAAATAAAAAAGCGTAAAGTTTGCTTGGTCCCGAAGCAATCCTACAAAACACTTCATTTTGGTATTTTCGAAGTCAAATGGTACTATAAACGTGTTATAGAAAACAACAACCCTAGAACGAATGTGAATTGGTAATGGTTAACACTTTTGAAACTATTGAGACTTTTAAAAAAGAGAGAATGAGTGAATCGATGAAAGTGCACTTCCACATTACAGTGGGAAAAACTATAGAGTTTTTGAACACTAACGAATGTGATTTTCTGAAAAATAAAAAAAACGTAAAGTTTGCTTGGTCACAAAGCAATCCTACAAAAAACTTCATTTTGGTATTTTCGAGGTTAAATGGCACTATAAACGTGTTAAAGAAATCAACAACCCTAGAACGAATATGAATTGGTAATGGTTAACACTTTTGAAACTATTGAGACTTTTCAAAAAGAGAGGATGAGTGAAACGATGAAAGTGCACTTCCACATTACAGTGGGATAAACTATAGAGTTTTTGAACACTAACGAATGTGATTTTCTGAAAAATAAAAAAAAACGTAAAGTTTGCTTGGTCACGAAGCAATCCTACAAAACACTTCATTTTGGTATTTTCAAAGTCAAATGGCACTATAAACGTGTTAAAGAAAACAACAACCCTAGAACGAATGTGAATTGGTAATGGTTAACACTTTTGAAACTATTGAGACTTTTCAAAAAGAGAGGATGAGTGAATCGATGAAAGTGCACTTCCACATTACAGTGGGATAAACTATAGAGTTTTTGAACACTAACGAATGTGATTTTCTGAAAAATAAAAAAAAACGTAAAGTTTGCTTGGTCACGAAGCAATCCAACAAAACACATCATTTTGGTATTTTCGAAGTCAAATGGCATTATAAACGTGTTATAGAAAACAACAACCCTAGAACGAATGTGAGTTGGTAATGGTTAACTATTTTGCAACTCGTGAGACTTTTCAAAAAGAGAGAATGAGTGAATCGATGAAAGTGCACTTCCACATTACAGTAGGATAAACTATTGAGTTTTTGAACACTAACGAATGTGATTTTCTGAAAAATAAAAAAACGTAAAGTTTGCTTGGTCCCGAAGCAATCTTACAAAACACTTCATTTTGGTATTTTCAAAGTCAAATGGCACTATAAACGTGTTATGGAAAACAACAACCCTAAAAAGAATGTGAGTTGGTAATGGTTAATTCTTTTGCAACTCGTGAGACTTTTCAAAAAGAGAGAATGAGTGAATCGATGAAAGTGCACTTCCACATTACAGTAGGATAAACTATAGAGTTTTTGAACACTAACGAATGTGATTTTCTGAAAAATAAAAAAAACGTAAAGTTTGCTTGGTCACGAAGCAATCCTACAAAACACTTCATTTTGGTATTTTCGAAGTCAAATGGCACTATAAACGTGTTATAGAAAACAACAACCCTAGAACGAATGTGAGTTGGTAATGGTTAACTCTTTTGCAACTCGTGAGACTTTCCAAAAAGAGAGAATGAGTGAATCAATGAAAGTGCACTTCCACATTACAGTGGGATAAACTATAGAGTTTTTGAACACTAACGAATGTGATTTTCTAAAAAATAAAAAAAAACGTAAAGTTTGCTTGGTCACGAAGCAATCCTACAAAATACTTCATTTTGGTATTTTCGAAGTCAAATGGCACTATAAACGAGTTATAGAAAACAACAACCATAGAACAAATGTGAATTGGTAATGGTTAACTCTTTTGCAACTCGTGAGACTTTTCAAAAGAGAGAATGAGTGAATCGATGAAAGTTCACTTCCACATTACAGTGGGATAAACTATAGAGTTTTTGAACACTAACGAATGTGATTTTCTGAAAAATAAAAAAAACGTAAAGTTTGCTAGGTCACGAAGCAATCCTACAAAACACTTCATTTTGGTATTTTCGAAGTCAAATGGCACTATAAACGTGTTATAGAAAACAACAACCCTATAACGAATGTGAGTTGGTAATGGTTAATTCTTTTGCAACTCGTGAGACTTTTCAAAAAGAGAGAATGAGTGAATCGATGAAAGTGCACTTCCACATTACTGTGGGATAAACTATAGAGTTTTTGAACACTAACGAATGTGATTTTCTAAAAAATAAAAAAAACGTAAAGTTTGCTTGGTCACGAAGCAATCCTACAAAATACTTCATTTTGGTATTTTCGAAGTCAAATGGCACTATAAACGTGTTATAGAAAACAACAACCATAGAACAAATGTGAATTGGTAATGGTTAACTCTTTTGCAACTCGTGAGACTTTTCAAAAGAGAGAATGAGTGAATCGATGAAAGTTCACTTCCACATTACAGTGGGATAAACTATAGAGTTTTTTAACACTAACGAATGTGATTTTCTGAAAAATAAACAAAACGTGAAGTTTGCTTGGTGTGCTTGGTCACCAAGCAAACCTACAAAAAACTTCATTTTGGTATTTTCGAGGTTAAATGACACTATAAACGTGTTATAGAAAACAACAACCCTAGAACGAATGTGAATTGGTAATTCTTAACTCTTTTGCAACTCGTGAGACTTTTCAAAAATAGAGAATGAGTGAATCGATGAAAGTGCACTTCCACATTACAGTGGGATAAACTGTAGAGTTTTGAACACTAACGAATGTGATTTTCTAAAAAATAAAAAAAACGTAAAGTTTGCTTGGTCACCAAGCAAACCTACAAAAAACTTCATTTTGGTATTTTCGAGGTTAAATGGCACTATAAACGTGTTATAGAAAACAACAACCCTAGAACGAATGTGAATTGGCAATGGTTAACACATTTGAAACTATTGAGACTTTTCAAAAAGAGAGAATGAGTGAATCGATGAAAGTGCACTTCCACATTACAGCGGGATAAACGATTGAGTTTTTGAACACTAACGAATGTGATTTTCTGGAAAAAAAAAACGTAAAGTTTTCTTGGTCACGAAGCAATCCTACAAAACACTTCATTTTGGTATTTTCGAAGTCAGATGGCACTATAAACGTGTTATAGAAAACAACAACCCTAGAACGAATGTGAGTTGGTAATGGTTAACTCTTTTGCAACTCGTGAGACTTTTCAAAAAGAGAGAATGAGTGAATCGATGAAAGTGCACTTCCACATTACAGTGGGATAAACTATAGAGTTTTTGAACAGTAACGAATGTGATTTTCTGAAAAATAAAAAAAAACGTAAAGTTTGCTTGGTCACGAAGCAATCCTACAAAACATTTCATTTTGGTATTTTCGAAGTCAAATGGCACTATAAACGTGTTATAGAAAAAACAACAACCCTAGAACGAATGTGAGTTGGTAATGGTTAACTCTTTTGCAACTCGTGAGACTTTTCAAAAAGAGAGAATGAGTGAATCAATGAAAGTGCACTTCCACATTACAGTGGGATAAACTATAGAGTTTTTGAACACTAACGAATGTGATTTTCTAAAAAATAAAAAAAAACGTAAAGTTTGCTTGGTCACGAAGCAATCCTACAAAATACTTCATTTTGGTATTTTCGAAGTCAAATGGCACTATAAACGAGTTATAGAAAACAACCATAGAACGAATGTGAATTGGTAATGGTTAACTCTTTTGCAACTCGTGAGACTTTTCAAAAAGAGAGAATGAGTGAATCGATGAAAGTGCACTTCCACATTACAGTGGGATAAACTATAGAGTTTTTGAACACTAACGAATGTGATTTTCTGAAAAATCAAAAAAACGTAAAGTTTGCTAGGTCACGAAGCAATCCTACAAAACACTTCATTTTAGTGTTTTCGAAGTCAAATGGCACTATAAACGTGTTATAGAAAACAACAACCCTAGAACAAATGTGAGTTGGTAATGGTTAACTATTTTGCAACTCGTGAGACTTTTCAAAAAGAGAGAATGAGTGAATCGATTAAAGTGCACTTCCACATTACAGTAGGATAAACTATTGAGTTTTCGAACACTAACGAATGTGATTTTCTGAAAAATAAAAAAACGTAAACTTTGCTTGGTCCCGAAGCAATCCTACAAAACACTTCATTTTGGTATTTTCGAAGTCAAATGGCACTATAAACGTGTTATAGAAAACAACAACCCTAGAACGAATGTTAGTTGGTAATGGTTAATTCTTTTGCAACTCGTGAGACTTTTCAAAAAGAGAGAATGAGTGAATCAATGTAAGTGCACTTCCACATTACAGTGGGATAAACTATAGAGTTTTTGAACACTAACGAATGTGATTTTCTGAAAAATAAAAAAAACGTAAAGTTTGCTTGGTCACGAAGCAATCCTACAAAACACTTCATTTTGGTATTTTCGAAGTCAAATGGCACTATAAACGTGTTAAAGAAAACAACAACCCTAGAACGAATGTGAATTGGTAATGGTTAACACTTTTGAAACTATTGAGACTTTTCAAAAAGAGAGGATGAGTGAATCGATGAAAGTGCACTTCCACATTACAGTGGGATAAACTATAGAGTTTTTGAACACTAACGAATGTGATTTTCTGAAAAATAAAAAAAAACGTAAAGTTTGCTTGGTCACGAAGCAATCCAACAAAACACATCATTTTGGTATTTTCGAAGTCAAATGGCATTATAAACGTGTTATAGAAAACAACAACCCTAGAACGAATGTGAGTTGGTAATGGTTAACTATTTTGCAACTCGTGAGACTTTTCAAAAAGAGAGAATGAGTGAATCGATGAAAGTGCACTTCCACATTACAGTAGGATAAACTATTGAGTTTTTGAACACTAACGAATGTGATTTTCTGAAAAATAAAAAAACGTAAAGTTTGCTTGGTCCCGAAGCAATCTTACAAAACACTTCATTTTGGTATTTTCAAAGTCAAATGGCACTATAAACGTGTTATGGAAAACAACAACCCTAAAAAGAATGTGAGTTGGTAATGGTTAATTCTTTTGCAACTCGTGAGACTTTTCAAAAAGAGAGAATGAGTGAATCGATGAAAGTGCACTTCCACATTACAGTGGGATAAACTATAGAGTTTTTGAACACTAACGAATGTGATTTTCTGAAAAATAAAAAAAACGTAAAGTTTGCTTGGTCACGAAGCAATCCTACAAAACACTTCATTTTGGTATTTTCGAAGTCAAATGGCACTATAAACGTGTTATAGAAAACAACAACCCTAGAACGAATGTGAGTTGGTAATGGTTAATTCTTTTGCAACTCGTGAGACTTTTCAAAAAGAGAGAATGAGTGAATCGATGAAAGTGCACTTCCACATTACAGTGGGATAAACTATTGAGTTTTTGAACACTAACGAATGTGATTTTCTGAAAAATAAAAAAGCGTAAAGTTTGCTTGGTCCCGAAGCAATCCTACAAAACACTTAATTTTGGTATATTCGAAGTCAAATGGCACTATACACGTGTTATAGAAAACAACAACCATAGAACGAATGAGAGTTGGTAATGGTTAATTCTTTTGCAAGTCGTGAGACTTTTCAAAAAGGGAGAATGAGTGAATCGATGAAAGTGCACTTCCACATTACAGTGGGAAAAACTATAGAGTTTTTGAACACTAACGAATGTGATTTTCTGAAAAAAAAAAAAACGTAAAGTTTTCTTGGTCACGAAGCAATCCTACAAAACACTTCATTTTGGTATTTTTCAAGTCAAATGGCACTATAAACGTGTTAAAGAAAACAACAACCCTAGAACGAATGTGAATTGGTAATGGTTAACACTTTTGAAACTATTGAGACTTTTCAAAAAGAGAGGATGAGTGAATCGATGAAAGTGCACTTCCACATTACAGTGGGATAAACTATAGAGTTTTTGAACACTAACGAATGTGATTTTCTGAAAAATAAAAAAAAAACGTAAAATTTGCTTGGTCACGAAGCAATCCAACAAAACACTTCATTTTGGTATTTTCGAAGTCAAATGGCATTATAAACGTGTTATAGAAAACAACAACCCTAGAACGAATGTGAGTTGGTAATGGTTAACTCTTTTGCAACTCGTGAGACTTTTCAAAAAGAGAGAATGAGTGAATCGATGAAAGTGCACTTCCACATTACAGTGGGATAAACTATTGAGTTTTCGAACACTAACGAATGTGATTTTCTGAAAAATAAAAAAACGTAAACTTTGCTTGGTCCCGAAGCAATCCTACAAAACACTTCATTTTGGTATTTTCGAAGTCAGATGGCACTATAAACGTGTTATAGAAAACAACAACCCTAGAACGAATGTGAGTTGGTAATGGTTAACTCTTTTGCAACTCGTGAGACTTTTCAAAAAGAGAGAATGAGTGAATCGATGAAAGCGCAATTCCACATTACAGTGGGATAAACTATAGAGTTTTTGAACACTAACGAATGTGATTTTTTGAAAAATAAAAAAGCGTAAAGTTTGCTTGGTCCCGAAGCAATCCTACAAAACACTTCATTTTGGTATTTTCGAAGTCAAATGGTACTATAAACGTGTTATAGAAAACAACAACCCTAGAACGAATGTGAATTGGTAATGGTTAACACTTTTGAAACTATTGAGACTTTTAAAAAAGAGAGAATGAGTGAATCGATGAAAGTGCACTTCCACATTACAGTGGGAAAAACTATAGAGTTTTTGAACACTAACGAATGTGATTTTCTGAAAAATAAAAAAAACGTAAAGTTTGCTTGGTCACAAAGCAATCCTACAAAAAACTTCATTTTGGTATTTTCGAGGTTAAATGGCACTATAAACGTGTTAAAGAAATCAACAACCCTAGAACGAATATGAATTGGTAATGGTTAACACTTTTGAAACTATTGAGACTTTTCAAAAAGAGAGGATGAGTGAAACGATGAAAGTGCACTTCCACATTACAGTGGGATAAACTATAGAGTTTTTGAACACTAACGAATGTGATTTTCTGAAAAATAAAAAAAAAACGTAAAGTTTGCTTGGTCACGAAGCAATCCTACAAAACACTTCATTTTGGTATTTTCAAAGTCAAATGGCACTATAAACGTGTTATAGAAAACAACAACCCTAGAACGAATGTGAGTTGGTAATGGTTAATTCTTTTGCAACTCGTGAGACTTTTCAAAAAGAGAGAATGAGTGAATCGATGAAAGTGCACTTGCACATTACAGTGGGATAAACTATTGAGTTTTTGAACACTAACGAATGTGATTTTCTGAAAAATAAAAAAGCGTAAAGTTTGCTTGGTCCCGAAGCAATCCTACAAAACACTTCATTTTGGTATTTTCGAAGTCAAATGGCACTATACACGTGTTATAGAAAACAACAACCATAGAACAAATGAGAGTTGGTAATGGTTAATTCTTTTGCAACTCGTGAGACTTTTCAAAAAGGGAGAATGAGTGAATCGATGAAAGTGCACTTCCACATTACAGTGGGAAAAACTATAGAGTTTTTGAACACTAACGAATGTGATTTTCTGAAAAAAAAAAAAAAACGTAAAGTTTTCTTGGTCACGAAGCAATCCTACAAAACACTTCATTTTGGTATTTTCGAAGTCAAATGGCACTATAAACGTGTTAAAGAAAACAACAACCCTAGAACGAATGTGAATTGGTAATGGTTAACACTTTTGAAACTATTGAGACTTTTCAAAAAGAGAGAATGAGTGAATCGATGAAAGTGCACTTCCACATTACAGTGGGATAAACTATAGAGTTTTTGAACACTAACGAATGTGATTTTCTGAAAAATAAAAAAACGTAAACTTTGCTTGGTCCCGAAGCAATCCTACAAAACACTTCATTTTGGTATTTTCGAAGTCAAATGGCACTATAAACGTGTTATAGAAAACAACAACCCTAGAACGAATGTTAGTTGGTAATGGTTAATTCTTTTGCAACTCGTGAGACTTTTCAAAAAGAGAGAATGAGTGAATCGATGAAAGCGCACTTCCACATTACAGTGGGATAAACTATAGAGTTTTTGAACACTAATGAATGTGATTTTCTGAAAAAAAAACGTAAAGTTTTCTTGGTCACGAAGCAATCCTACAAAACACTTCATTTTGGTATTTTCGAAGTCAAATGACACTATAAACGTGTTATAGAAAACAACAACCCTAGAACGAATGTGAGTTGGTAATGGTTAACTCTTTTGCAACTCGTGAGACTTTTCAAAAAGAGAGAATGAGTGAATCGATGAAAGTGCACGTCCATATTACAGTGGGATAAACTATAGAGTTTTTGAACACTAACGAATGTGATTTTCTGAAGAAAAAAAAAACGTAAAGTTTTCTTGGTCACGAAGCAATCCTACAAAACACTTCATTTTGGTATTTTCGAAGTCAGATGGCACTATAAACGTGTTATAGAAAACAACAACCCTAGAACGAATGTGAGTTCGTAATGGTTAACTCTTTTGCAACTCGTGAGACTTTTCAAAAAGAGAGAATGAGTGAATCGATGAAAGCGCACTTCCACATTACAGTGGGATAAACTATAGAGTTTTTGAACACTAACGAATGTGATTTTTTGAAAAATAAAAAAGCGTAAAGTTTGCTTGGTCCCGAAGCAATCCTACAAAACACTTCATTTTGGTATTTTCGAAGTTAAATGGTACTATAAACGTGTTATAGAAAACAACAACCCTAGAACGAATGTGAATTGGTAATGGTTAACACTTTTGAAACTATTGAGACTTTTAAAAAAGAGAGAATGAGTGAATCGATGAAAGTGCACTTCCACATTACAGTGGGAAAAACTATAGAGTTTTTGAACACTAACGAATGTGATTTTCTGAAAAATAAAAAAAACGTAAAGTTTGCTTGGTCACAAAGCAATCCTACAAAAAACTTCATTTTTGTATTTTCGAGGTTAAATGACACTATAAACGTGTTAAAGAAATCAACAACCCTAGAACGAATATGAATTGGTAATGGTTAACACTTTTGAAACTATTGAGACTTTTCAAAAAGAGAGGATGAGTGAATCGATGAAAGTGCACTTCCACATTACAGTGGGATAAACTATAGAGTTTTTGAACACTAACGAATGTGATTTTCTGAAAAATAAAAAAAAACGTAAAGTTTGCTTGGTCACGAAGCAATCCTACAAAACACTTCATTTTGGTATTTTCGAAGTCAAATGGCACTATAAACGTGTTATAGAAAACAACAACCCTAGAACGAATGTGAGTTGGTAATGGTTAATTCTTTTGCAACTCGTGAGACTTTTCAAAAAGAGAGAATGAGTGAATCGATGAAAGTGCACTTCCACATTACAGTGGGATAAACTATTGAGTTTTTGAACACTAACGAATGTGATTTTCTGAAAAATAAAAAAGCGTAAAGTTTGCTTGGTCCCGAAGCAATCCTACAAAACACTTCATTTTGGTATTTTCGAAGTCAAATGGCACTATACACGTGTTATAGAAAACAACAACCATAGAACAAATGAGAGTTGGTAATGGTTAATTCTTTTGCAACTCGTGAGACTTTTCAAAAAGGGAGAATGAGTGAATCGATGAAAGTGCACTTCCACATTACAGTGGGAAAAACTATAGAGTTTTTGAACACTAACGAATGTGATTTTCTGAAAAAAAAAAAAACGTAAAGTTTTCTTGGTCACGAAGCAATCCTACAAAACACTTCATTTTGGTATTTTCGAAGTCAAATGGCACTATAAACGTGTTAAAGAAAACAACAACCCTAGAACGAATGTGAATTGGTAATGGTTAACACTTTTGAAACTATTGAGACTTTTCAAAAAGAGAGGATGAGTGAATCGATGAAAGTGCACTTCCACATTACAGTGGGATAAACTATAGAGTTTTTGAACACTAACGAATGTGATTTTCTGAAAAATAAAAAAACGTAAACTTTGCTTGGTCCCGAAGCAATCCTACAAAACACTTCATTTTGGTATTTTCGAAGTCAAATGGCACTATAAACTTGTTATAGAAAACAACAACCCTAGAACGAATGTTAGTTGGTAATGGTTAATTCTTTTGCAACTCGTGAGACTTTTCAAAAAGAGAGAATGAGTGAATCGATGAAAGCGCACTTCCACATTACAGTGGGATAAACTATAGAGTTTTTGAACACTAATGAATGTGATTTTCTGAAAAAAAAACGTAAAGTTTTCTTGGTCACGAAGCAATCCTACAAAACACTTCATTTTGGTATTTTCGAAGTCAGATGGCACTATAAACGTGTTATAGAAAACAACAACCCTAGAACCAATGTGAGTTGGTAATGGTTAACTCTTTTGCAACTCGTGAGACTTTTCAAAAAGAGAGAATGAGTGAATCGATGAAAGTGCACTTACACATTACAGTGGGATAAACTATAGAGTTTTTGAACACTAACGAATGTGATTTTCTAAAAAATAAAAAAAAACGTAAAGTTTGCTTGGTCACGAAGCAATCCTACAAAATACTTCATTTTGGTATTTTCGAAGTCAAATGGCACTATAAACGAGTTATAGAAAACAACAACCATAGAACGAATGTGAATTGGTAATGGTTAACTCTTTTGCAACTCGTGAGACTTTTCAAAAGAGAGAATGAGTGAATCGATGAAAGTGCACTTCCACATTACAGTGGGATAAACTATAGAGTTTTTGAACACTAACGAATGTGATTTTCTGAAAAAAAAAAAAAAACGTAAAGTTTTCTTGGTCACGAAGCAATCCTACAAAACACTTCATTTTGGTATTTTCGAAGTCAAATGACACTATAAACGTGTTATAGAAAACAACAACCCTAGAACGAATGTGAGTTGGTAATGGTTAACTCTTTTGCAACTCGTAAGACTTTTCAAAAAGAGAGAATGAGTGAATCGATGAAAGTGCACTTCCACATTACAGTGGGATAAACTATAGAGTTTTTGAACACTAATGAATGTGATTTTCTGAAAAATAAAAAAAACGTAAAGTTTGCTAGGTCACGAAGCAATCCTACAAAACACTTCATTTTAGTGTTTTCGAAGTCAAATGGCACTATAAACGTGTTATAGAAAACAACAACCCTAGAACGAATGTGAATTGGTAATTCTTAACTCTTTTGCCACTCGTGAGACTTTTCAAAAAGAGAGAATGAGTGAATCGATGAAAGTGCACTTCCGCATTACAGTGGGATAAACTGTAGAGTTTTGAACACTAACGAATGTGATTTTCTAAAAAATAAAAAAAACGTAAAGTTTGCTTGGTCACCAAGCAAACCTACAAAAAACTTCATTTTGGTATTTTCGAGGTTAAATGGCACTATAAACGTGTTTTAGAAAACAACAACCCTAGAACGAATGTGAATTGGTAATGGTTAACACTTTTGAAACTATTGAGTCTTTTCAAGAAGAGAGAATGAGTGAATCGATGAAAGTGCACTTCCACATTACAGTGGGATAAACTATAGAGTTTTTAAACACTAACGAATGTGATTTTCTGAAAAATAAAAAAAACTTAAAGTTTGCTTGGTCACGAAGCAATCCTACAAAACACTTCATTTTGTTATTTTCGAAGTCAAATGGCATTATAAACGTGTTATAGAAAACAACAACCCTAGAACGAATGTGAGTTGGTAATGGTTAACTCTTTTGCAACTCGTGAGACTTTTCAAAAAGAGAGAATGAGTGAATCGATGAAAGTGCACTTCCACATTACAGTAGGATAAACTATTGAGTTTCTGAACACTAACGAATGTGATTTTCTGAAAAATAAAAAAACGTAAAGTTTGCTTGGTCCCGAAGCAATCCTACAAAACACTTCATTTTGGTATTTTTGAAGTCAAATGTGTTGGTCCTGAAAGGAGTATATAACAAGTGTATGGGGGGGGGGGAATACACTTGTATGCAATTCTTTCCAACTTTTGATCAAATCAGAGCTTAGCAAGATGAGCCCTCATTCTCAACATATCAGTATGAAGAGATGCAAGATGAGCCCTCATTCTGATTTTCCAGAAATCATAATTATCAATTGAGAACATGGGCAATTTGTGATGAGATATGTGATTGACTGAATTTGTTGCCATGTTATCCAATCCTTGGTTAGCAGGAGGTGGAACTACAGCATTGATGTTCTGATCAGGGTTCTGCTGCTGCTGGTTCTGATTGTTGTTATTTCCTCTTGCCATTTCTTCAAGAAGAGATTACACACTAGATACAAAGGATTTCAGATAGATCAGTTCAGTGACCACAGCAAATATGTGACTTTGAAAGCCAAGATGGCTTTTCAGAAGCAGTGGTCTTTGAACCCCTGCTCTGATACCACTTGTTGGTCCTGAAAGGAGTATATAACAAGTGTATGGGGGGGGGGAATACACTTGTATGAAATTCTTTCCAACTTTTGATCAAATCAGAGCTCAGCAAGGTTATCTTGGACAACTCTGCTGAAGATAATTAACTCTTCTAGGATAATCAAACTACTAAGTACTATTGAGTACTTAGTTGAATAACTATCTAAAGGAGTTATATGTGCGGAATAGTGGTTGGCCCTTTAAGTTTAGACTCCTTTAATTTCTGAAATCACTTAGTCAATGCAACACAGTCCAGTTTTCAGGGAACTTGTCCAAATAGGTTTTGCACAGTCTTTGAATGTTTATCCTTGAAAGATCAGTTTTGTGTGCAGTGTTGAATGTATGAAAGTACTTGTAAAGTAAATCAACACAAGAGTTTATAGTGGTTCAGAGGCTCAAGCTCCTACATCCACTTTCCCTGATTTAACAGGATAATTCCTTTACTCTTGGAATTAACTTGTTTTATAGTGCCAAGGTGCACTTGATCAAGAACACCACTCCTTGGTGAATTGATCCCTAGGATGTCTAGAGTCCTAGTACCCTCTTCTCAACTCAGAACTGAACTGTTCTTCTCTCAACAGTCAGCTCCTACCACTTCTACTACTACAACCTTCTCACTTTCTCACTTGAAAGGGGTAAGGATTGAAGTAAGGTTCCAACTAATGAGATATCCTTTACAATGGAGATCAGTGTATAAGGATAGGATATCTCTCTAAGCTTGTGTATGAATATACAATGAGTTCAGCTTAGAAGAAGTGTATAAAGACTAAGATAGTCTCTTTGAAAGCTTAAGAGCACTTGTCAACTTGTAGGATAGTTGGATATTCTTATCAAGGTTGAGGTTGGTTCTTTCAAATGGTCTTCACACTTCTGTATTTATAGACAAAATGGAGGATTTGCCCGTTGGAGAGGCAGCCCCAAATTGCTATAAATGTCTTCCTTGAGTTCTTCAAACTGGAAGACAGATTCTTGATAGTGACATGTCCTCATTTGGGTAATAAACGGCTTGTAAGACTTTGTCTTCATTCTGCAGCACTTTTCCCAATGTTTGACTTCTTGTTAGGACTTGGACATGGCTTCTGAAGGTTGATCCACTGATAGGACAACATTCCTTATCAACTGGACAACTCTCCTTATCACTATCAGCAGTTTTGCTTTTCAGCAAGGTTGGCTTGCTCTTCTTCAGATGACTTGGCTCTTTCCCTTTATTTCACTCCAAGATGATCTTGGCATGTTGCATTGTATTTCTTTAGGGTATGGTTGTCTCTAATTCTTCAGCATAGTTGACCTTCAACCTTTAGAGCATCTGTTCTGATTCAATCATGCTGAGACAACTCTTCTGGACAACTCTTCTGATCAGCATATTTGGTCTTTTAGCATCAGAGCACTTTTCACATAGAGTTGGCTTCTCTGGACAACTCTCCTGATCAAAACCTTTGAATAGTCTTGTCCTTTTGAGTTAAGTAAAGTTGTTCTTGCATGTGGCTAGCTTCTTTGGACAACTCTCCTGATCAGATCATCTTATTGGATTTGTCCTTTTGAGCTTTACAATCTTGTTCTTGCATAAGAACATCTTCTCTGGACAACTCTCCTGATCAGAGCATTTGGTTTTCCATAGAGTGTCCTTGCTCTTAAGTGATTGTTCCAGAATTTGAGCCTTGAGGGGACTTGATCTTGATCATCTTCAAAGCATAGGTTCCCCCTCAAATTGTGCATCTAATTATCTAAGAGCTGCCTAACATTTCAGCTTCTCATCTAGCCTTATGCTATGTGTTCTAACATTTTTAGAACACTATCAATTTGACTTAGGCATGTCTCAGGGGGTTTTGGTATTAGATCAAAACATATCTCATTTTATTCCCAACAATTTCCCCCTTTTTGATGATGCCAAAACCTACACAATCTAAGCAAAAGTGACTTGTCTACACCTATTACATGTATCTTCAGAAGACATGACTAAGGTCAATATTCCTGAAAAGATAATGTGTTAGTGTATTCACTGTTTTTGTTGCAAGTAGGTTTTATAGATAGGCATAGAGAAATTTCTGTAAAAAAAAATGTATCTTGATTCAAAAGTGGTTCAACTATCATTCATATAAAGAGTCATTACAAGCATGTTGATAGTTGAAGATAACTTATCAGAGCATGGAATCATTACAAATCAAGAACTACAACTAAACATAAGATCAGAGCAAAATAGACTTATTTCAGATATCAGAGCTTTAACACCTAGAGCTAGCTAATACAAGATATTCCAGATAGCAAAGTAGAATGCATCAATTCTTGTATCAGAGCAAATCATTTTAGAGCACACAGCATGTCAATGCACATATCAGCAGGCTTGTCCAATTTCAGAAGATTTGACCACATAGCAAAAATATCTTCAGATAAGATAATTTTTCACCCAGAAAAAGTCAGAAGACTTAGCCATTCAAAGATCATCCTTAGGAGGTGGCAGCATCCCATATTGTGCCCACACTCTCCTCTTGAGTGCCATGGCTTCCTGGTTGGTTCCTTTAGGTCCAAGGGTCATCTTGTTCAGCTTTAGAATTTCTGTGAACTCCCTTAGGATCCTTGCTTGGTAAATCCATCCTTCAAGCTTTGGAGGCATGTAGATGATAGGCCTGGGAGCATTGAGTTCAATTCTTGCAATGTCAGCAGCTGCAAGTAGTTGTTGATACAACTCTCTGTAGTATTCTAGCATGAACTCAGTGAAGGCAGAGTTTGCATCTTCCCATGTGTCATTCAGTTGAATTGGCACCCATTTATCCAAGTGTGGATATTTGGTGTCCATTGGGATTAGAAGTTGAGGCTTCATCTTGCTGTAAGTTGCTCTCCTCCTTCTTGGTTTCTGAAAGTTTGCTCTCCTCTCATCTCTTGCTCTGTTGGCTTCTTCGATCAAGTCCATTTTCTCTTGGGCCCTCATCATGGCCAGTTTCTGTTGTGTTTCAGGGTCTTTGCCATACCCTTCATGAAACAACTTTGATGGATCATGGGCTAGGACAGTTGTCTTCTTCTTAGGTTCAGGTCCAAATCCTTCAGTAAATAGCTCTTCAATGTCTTCAGTGGACTTGGGACCTTCAGTACTTTTGTCAGATTCAGAAGACTTGTCTTTTTCAGCAGTTTTGGCCTTCTTTGAGGTAGGCTCATCATCAACAATTCTGAATTCAGGTGGAAGATCAAGGCTATTGGGGAAGTCAGTGAATTTCTCAACTTGTCTCTTCTTTCCTTGGGCCTTTTTGATCTTTCCTCTAGTTTGGACACCTTCAGCATTCTTGTCCAAACCTGATACTTCACCACCTGGTCTTTGTTGTAGCCTTACTCTCTCCTCTTGAGCTGAGGCCATTGAATTCTTCAAAGCAAGTGCTAACTGCTCCTCTTCATCCAATTCTTCCAAGTTCAGCACTGCTGGCTCTTTTCCCTTTCCTTCAGGGGCTTTGTCCTTCCCTTTTACTGGACTCCCAATCACTAAGGCACCTTTTGCCCTTGCTCTTTCCCTTTCCCCCTTTTTGGCAGCATCAAAACATTCTGGCTTCAGTTCACTCATTGTAGATGCCAATAAGGACTGGGCTTGGGTTAGAGACTTCATTTCTTCCAATAAATATACATTCTCATCATGTATATTTTGCATCTTGTCACTGCTCAAGCTGAGAAAGGCAAGAACAGGCTTCATTTTCTGTTGGACAACCTCCTCCATGGTTGCCTTAAGAGATGCATCCAATTTAGCTTTCAGGAGCTCAGTGAGGTTGGCCACTGCACCTTCAGCAATGTTGGCCAGCACATCTTGGGAAAACTTTTCAGAGGCTGCTTTCACCATAGCTAGCCTTTGCTCTTCAGCTCTTCTCTTTTGCAATGCAGTCTTCTTTCCAATAGCTTGTTTGACAGTGAGCCTGAGAGCTTTGACATTAGCATTGTGATTATCTCTCAGCAGCTTTTGCTCTTTCTTGACCTCCTCTGAGATGGCTTCCATGGTTGATTTGGCATTTTGAACTTCAGTGGAGATGGTTTGGAGACCAGATTCCACACCACAGATCCTTGCCTCAAGGGTTGGTAGCACAACATCTTCAGAGCCAGTGAGCCTCATTTCTACAGATGCTAGAGTCCTTCCTTGCTCATTCAATGCTCCTGAAGTTTCAGCATGAGCAGATTGGACTTGATGAGCCAAGGAGTCCAACTTCTCTGATTGCATTCCAAGTAAGGCCTGAGCTGAGCCTGTGTCTACTTGGATAGGTGCATCTGTTAAGAACTCATCTGCAAAAATTTGGTCAAGAGAGATACCTGCAATATTAGACAAGTCAAACATGTTAGGAAATAAGCACTCATCTCCCTCAATTTCTTTTGCATAAGACTCTGATACATCAGCAGTCTGCTTCTCATTTTCAACTTGTTCTTTTCTCCCTTCTTTAATAATGTTCTCACTCAGGGAATCAGGCCTCCTTTCATCAAGGGATTCTTGAAGTTCAGATTTGACTTCAAGAATAACCTGTCCTTCCTCACTTATACCACCCTCATATGTTGGTACACTCACAATCTTAGTGATAACTACCTCTCTATCATCCATAACTCCCTCTGATTTTTCAAAACTACTTTCCTTTTCAACTCCTTCTCCTAAACCTGCAGCATCTCCACCTTCAACAAGGTTCAAAGATGGCAGTTGTGAGGAGATCACAGTGCTTATCTCAGCAGCCACTGAGTCATCCTGAATGATTAAGGGCTGATCAGTGTCCAACTCTTCTGACACTGAATAGGCCTTAATCAAACTAGCCTCTAGTACAGGAACCTCAACATCTTTTGGCTGTGCCTTGGGTTCAGGAGAACCTTCATTGGCAGATGTGTCTTTGGTTGTGTTACCACCCTTGGTCAACACCTCTGAAGATACAGAGCCTTTCCTATGATAGGTTTTAGGAGGGTTTGACAGTCTGTCTGTTATAGAAGACTTGGGTTGAAAGGATTCAGGGAGATTGGCTTGAGGGGTTTCAGGAGGGTTGGGATTTTAAGGGTTTGAGGGATCATCAGGGGAATCATCATCATTGGAGCTACTGTCAGGGTGTTTGATTCCCTTGGCTTTTCTTTCTTTCTCCTCCTCAATCTTGTCAGCCACCAGCTTTGCAAAAATCTCCTCATCAATGAGAAATCTTGTCTTTGAAACTCCAGCAAAGTGTAGCAACTTGTTTTCCTCTATTTGCCACCAGTTTGCACCCTTATCTTGGATGACTTGTGATATCTCCATCATAGATTTGTCTTTCACATCAACGAGCATCCTTAAATCATGAAAGGCCTTTTGAATTCTTGGAAATTCAGCAAGTTGTGGATACAAACTGTCCACAGTAGCCTTGGCTCCTCCTCTGAGCATACTTTCAAAAGTATACTCCTCCTCATCTCCACTTGAATGGGGACTTTGGGTTATAGGGGAGTTGGCTCTGGGTTCTCCTAATGTGGCTTCAGGCAGATTAAGTTCAGGGATATTGGCTTCAGATGGGTTGGGTACAGTAGAAGGATCTTCAGTTGCTTTTGAGAGCAATGGATCTGAAGGGGCTTTGCTCAGGGGGGTTGGCTCAAAGAGTGCATCTTCTAAAAGCTTTGAATAATTGAGCATAGACGAGTCAAGGGGAGATTTTAATCTTGTCTCATCTACAGCTATGTCAGCTAGCACATCTATCATAATTCTCTGCACACTTCCCTCAGGAGAGTATCTCTTTGTGAGGTTAATGGGGGTGATGGGTTGGTTGGAAGGGGTAACATGGGTTTCAGGGGAGTTGGGCTCAAGGTACTGAGTTTCAGGGAGGTTGGCCTCTATAGGTTGACCTTCAGGGACTTTGGATTCTGGAGTTCCAGAACCAGATGAATTAGTCCTTGACATGGATTTGGTCCTGCTTTCAGCTCTGCTCTCCCTTAGAGCCAATTGAAGAGACCTTTCTTCTTGAAGCTCCAACACCTTCTCAGTAGGTTTGGCCCTTCTCTTGCTGGCCCTACTGCTTCCACTTCCTTCCTTCTCAGGGACAACTTCCCTGATTCTCTTATCACCCTTCTTCTTTTGCCTAGTCTCATTGTACTTCCTCCTCAACTCTTCTGAGTGGTCAGAAGGCACACTCACTCCCTCTTCTGCCACTGCATCAACTTCAGCTGATGCTCCTGAGGCTTCTCTTGAGGACAATTGAGACATTTTTCTTGTTTTGACAGCTCTGGCCTTTGTTCTCTTTTTCATCTTAGGCTTCTCTTCCTCCTGTTCTTCAGCAGGTTTGGCCATGAGCATCCTTCTCTGTTCAGTTTTCTTGCTAAGCTTTCTGAACAAGATCTTCTGGGCTGGGAGGGGCTTTGCAAAGGTCTGCATCTGGGAATAGTGGGAAAACCTCTCAATCAACAAGCTTGCCCTGGTGCAATACTTGATTTTCCCTTCTAGCACCACCTTATTGTGGGTTTTCACCTTGAATTTAGCCTTCTCCTTCATCATCTCAGACATGATGAAGGTCCTCCAATCAAACTTAATGCCCTTATCACTGGCATCAATAATGGCAGCCATGATTCTGATCCTTGGATGGCTGACCTGCTCTAACCTTCCAGTGTTGCTTAAGAGACTCTTAGCAACTACCTCAAAAAGGTTGAGAAACTCTGGTTTGAGAGTCTTCTTGTTTTGAGTTGAGGAGAGAGGGCCTGGAACTAATAGCCATTCTTGGGCTATCTCATCTTCATGGCCAGTACCATAAACTTCTGGATTCCTTCCCTCATAAGGCAATCCAAAAGCTCCTTCCAGATCCTCTGAGGAGAATTTTACTCTGTGGAATCTCTCCTCCTCCTCTCCTTCTGCAGTGTAAGATAATCTGGTTGATACTTCACCATCCTCAGGTTTGCCTCTCCACTTGAGGAAGGCAAAGAATTCTGCCATGTAGCTCTCCAAGCAAGAGCTTGGTTTCTCCTCCATGAACTTTTGAAGTCCAGCTCTCCTCAACCATCTCAAGGTTGGTGTGATTTCAGGATCCTCATTCTCAAAGGATACTATTGGCTCAAAATGAAGATTGTGTTTATTGCTTAAGTAGCCAAAATCCAGGTCTAGATCCTTGTTAGAGAAATCAACAAGCATCTCAGGTCTAACTTTGGGGGCCATTGAAATTTGCAGAGAGAGCTTGAGAGAGTTTGAAGAAAATTTGAGTTAGGGTTTCGAATACTTGGGGAAGAAGTGTTTGTGGGGATCTTAAGACTTGTGAATATTCTAAAAAGAATGTTTGTCAATGAGTTGGTAAGGTCTTGATGAAATTCAAAGGTGAGCAAAAATGGAAATCCAAAATGGACGGCTAGGATTGATTTCAGGGGAGTTGTCCATTTTTGATCCAATGGTCAAAAACCAATGTAACAGTGAAATAACTGTTTTATTCAAAACGTGGGTGGTTTTTAATGTTTGTTTAAGGCTGGGGGTTTTTCGAGATAGATCATGTCCCAAAAAGTTTAATGCAAACAAGAGTTAAATCTTGGCATTTAATGCATGGAAAGTGACCTTTTGGGTGGGAGACAAATTAAATCCCAGAAAGGTGAAAACTGTATTTCAATGGGACAGATTTCGAAGTAGGTATTAATCACCAAAAATAGGTGCTTATCATACCAAGATTTGGTTTGATAGCTGAGACAACTTATCTGACCCTACTTGGACAAGTGTCCTGAAGAGATGTGGACAAAGGTTCTGAATGTCAATGGACAAGTGTCCTGAAGAGGTAAGGTCATATTTCTGATTTTCAGTAGACTTGACCAAGTCTGCTGAAGTTTGAGTTTATTTCCCCCTCAATCAATGAACTTCTTTGGACTCATTTTTCCAACTTCCCTGGATCAAGAAGTCCCAACTCTGCTGATAATTCCAGGAACCTTGCCTCTGCAAGTGGCTTAGTTAGTATATCAGCTTTTTGAAGGTCTGTGTGAATTTTCACCAACTTGATATCCTTCTTCTCCACATGATCTCTAATGAAGTGGTGCTTGATGTCCACATGTTTGCATCTTGTGTGCAAGACAGGATTTTGTGATATAGCAATGGCACTATTGTTATCACAGAAAATTGGCACTTCAGTAGAGTTGACTTTGTAGTCTCTGAGTTGTTGTCTTAGCCAAAGAATTTGAGCACAACAACTTCCAGCTGCAACATATTCAGCTTCAGTGGTGGAGGTGGCCACTGTATTTTGTTTCTTGGAGAACCAAGATATGAGTTTGTTGCCCAAGAATTGACAAGTCCCTGAGGTGGACTTTCTGTCAATCCTACATCCTCCATAATCAGCATCTGAGTAGCCAGTTAGCTCAATATTGTCATCAGCAGGGTACCAAAGGCCTAGATTCTCAGTGCCTTTGAGGTACCTCAAAATCCTCTTTGCAGCCTCAAGGTGGCTTTTCTTAGGATTTGCTTGAAACCTTGCACAAACACCTACTGCAAAGGTGATATCAGGTCTGCTGGCAGTGAGATAGAGGAGTGATCCAATGATTCCTCTATACTCAGTGGAGTTGGTTGGAATACCACTCTCATCAGGATCCATCTTCCAATTTGTGTTCATAGGGATCCTTACTGGCTTGCTAGTTGTACACCCAAACTTTTTGATCATTTCTCTGGTGTACTTAGCTTGGTTGATGAAGATTCCTTCTTTAGATTGCTTGACTTGTAGACCCAAAAAGAAGTTCATCAACCCCATCATGGACATCTCAAACTTGCTTTGCATGAGCTTGGAGAATTTCTCACACAGCTTCTCATTAGGGGATCCAAAAATTATGTCATCCACATAAATTTGGACAAGCAAGATGTCCTCTCCTTCAGAGATTCTGAAGAGAGTTCTGTCCACAGTTCCCTTGGTGAATCCATGATCCAAGAGGAATTGTGACAGTGTATCATACCAAGCCCTAGGGGCTTGTTTGAGTACATATAGAGCTTTCTTGAGTCTGTAAACTTGGTTTCCAACTTCAAAACCTGGTGGTTGCTCCACATAGACTTCTTCTTTCAAGACTCCATTCAGAAAGGCACTCTTGACATCCATTTGGTATACTTTGAACCTCTTGTGGGCTGCATAGGCTAGAAAGAGCCTTATTGCTTCTAGCCTTGCCACAGGTGCAAATGTCTCATCATAGTCAATGCCTTCATGTTGGCAATACCCTTTTGCCACAAGTCTTGCTTTGTTTCTGACAATCACATCATTTTCATTTTTCTTGTTCTTGAACACCCACTTTGTTCCAATAACATCTTGATGTGAAGGCCTATCCACCAGCTCCCATACTTCATTTCTGGTGAATTGGTTGAGTTCTTCCTGCATGGCTGTGATCCAATTGGCATCTTGAAGTGCTTCCTCAATATTACTTGGTTCTTGCTCTGACAAGAAACAACAGAACGTAGCACTTTCACCATGAAACTTTCTGGTTCTGACTCCTATACTTGGATCACCAAGTATCAGATCAGTAGGATGGTCAGACAACCAAGTCCTTCTTTTCCTGATCTCTTCAGTAGAGTTGTCCTCTACTGAAGATGAGTCATTTTGATCATAGAATTCAGGATAATTTAATGCAGGATCTAACTCAGGATCATAATCAGGGGTGTTGTCCTCAATGTCAGGGACATTGGCATTTTCAACATTTTGTGTTCCCCCTTGATTATTTGACCCATTAACTACCTCAGCAGGAACTGCTTCTTCATTGGTAGTTGTTACCTGGATGTGAACTGGGATTGGATCATTCAGTTCACCATTTCCATCAATGGGGTTTGTCTCAGGAAGGTTGCCTTCAGGATTGTTGTCCAATGTGGGTTTTTCAGGCAGATTGGTTTGAACAACATCTATGAATTCAGTGTCTTTGTCTTTTAGGCTTAATCTGGTTGTCCTCTGTGTGATTTCTTCAGGTTCCAAATGATCATTCCTGATCTCAAAGATAGACTCATCAAACACAACATGAGGTGTTTCTTCCACTATAAGGGTTTTCTTGTTGTAGACTCTGAAAGCTCTACTGATTTGAGAGTATCCAAGAAATACTCCCTCATCAGGTTTGCTGTCAAAGGCTTTCAACTGTTCTTTCCCATTATTGTGAATGAAACATTTGCAACCAAATATATGAAAGTATGACACTTTAGGCATTCTTCCTTTCCAGAGTTCATAGGGGGTTTTGCCTTGCCCCTTAGTGATCAAACAT
This sequence comes from Galeopsis tetrahit, assembly GCA_963675135.1. NCBI lineage: Eukaryota > Viridiplantae > Streptophyta > Magnoliopsida > Lamiales > Lamiaceae > Galeopsis > Galeopsis tetrahit. The sequence continues at coordinate 43,119,044 of OY776122.1, forward strand.
CTATTTTGAGTATGGCATGCAGTGTTTATAGCTTCAGCCCAAAACCTCTTAGGTAAATTTGAATCAGCAATTAAGGTTCTAGCAGCTTCTTTTAAAGTTCTATTTCTTCTTTCTGCAACTCCATTTTGTTGGGGAGTTCTAGCTGCTGAGGTTTCATGAGCTATTCCATTTGATGTGCAGTACTCATTGATGTATGAATTAATGAACTCAGTGCCTTTATCAGATCTTATCTTGATAATGCTAAGGCTTTTCTCATTTGACAATCTCTTAAGAAGTTCAGGTAGTTTGACTTGTGTTTCCTTCTTATTAAGGAGAAATACTACCCATGTGAACCTAGAGAAGTCATCTACTACCACCAATGTGTATTTTCTACCATTTATGCTTGAAGGGTTAATTGGTCCAAACAGATCCATATGTAGAAGTTTAAGTACCCTTTCAGTGGAGATGACTGGTTTACCTTTAAATGAGGCTTTAATCTGTTTTCCTTCTTGACATGGCTTACACACATGTTCTTTAATGAAAACCTCATTAGGCAGTCCTTTGACTAATGCATTTCTAGCAAGTTTATTCATAGATTTGAAGTTCAGGTGGTTTAGCCTCTTGTGCCATAACCAACTTTGTTCACTAGAGCTTTTAGCAATAAAACATGCAGCATCAGTAGACTTGTCCCAGTCTGCAAAATACACATTTCCCTTCCTAGTTCCAGTCAATAGAGTTTCTTGAGTTTTATCCTTAATTAGACATTTTCCACTTGAGAACTCAACATTAAAATCTTTGTCACAGAATTGACTGATACTTAGGAGATTATATTTGAGACCAGCTACATAAGATACATTGGTTACTTTGATGTTACCAATCATCAAAGTACCATAACCTTTTGTTGTTGCTTGTGAGCTGTCTCCAAAGGTGACATTTGGGCCTTCTTTTTCAATGAAGTCAGTGAGGAGTTCCTTGTTTCCAGTCATGTGCCTTGAGCATCCACTGTCAAGGTACCATGCTGTCTTTTTGTTCATGCTCCTCTTCTTGTGGCCCAATGGTACCTGCAATTAGATAGGTTTAGGTATCCTTTGAGTTTTGGGTCCTGAGAGGTTAGCTGTACCTTTAGGAACCCAAACTTGCCTAATAACCTTGATTGATTCAAGGTGGCTAAGTTGATTTCCTTGTGCATCAACATACACTGTCTTTCCCTTAAATGCCCTTGGGAAAGTATGTGTGAATGTGTTAACTCTGTAAGTTTCAGGGGAGTTGTCAATTCTCCTGAACTTATGAGTTATTTGTGCAACTTGATGAAATCTTTGAGGAAAGGCCTTTTTATGACCATTACCCTTTGGCATGAAGGGTTTTGGTTGTCTCATTTTATTTTGCCTTTGAGGAAAGTTATCCTTGGGTCTATTCAGCTGAGGCTTTCTTAGAAGAGTTAACCTAGACTGATTATACTTGGGATAATTCCTCTGAACATTGTTCAGTAGAGTTGTCCTTTCATTGGGTCTACTCTGCTGACCAACATTCCTCTTATGTTCAGGAGCTTTGGCCATTTCCTTAGGTTTTGGCCTATTCTCCTGAATCACTTGAGTAGGCAGATCATTCATTTTGCCCTTTCCTTTGTTCAGTGGTTGAATCACTTCATTTTCAGTTTGTGCCACTGACTTAACAAAGATTCTCTTAGTGTTACTTACAGAAGCAACACTAAGACAAGGTGAAGATTCAAATGGATCAAAACCTAATCCACTTCTTTGAGCCATAGGTCTTTGATAACTCTGAATTTCCTCTATTGCTCTAGAGGATTTCTTCAGAGCAGACATCTTTAATTTCAGACTCTCTTCACTTGATTTAAGAATATCATATTCATGTGAGAGGTTTTCAAATTTAGCATTGAGAATTTTAAGTTCAAAATCTTTTCTCTTCTGAGAGAGAAGTTGATCATCAATCTCCTTTTGTTGGTCAACTATCTTGAGATTTGCTTCCTCAAGCTCTCTCAAGACTTGTTGATACAACTCAGTAGACTTGACATCAACAACTACCTCAGAGTTTTTGGCAAGTTCAATGGCCAATCTTTCATTTTCTCTCACACAGTTATCATGAAATTCTTGTAACAGAGTGAAATCTTCCATCAACTTTCCAAGGGAAAGCTTCAAGTTGACCTCACTATTGTTCTGTGAAATGAATGATGGTGAACTAGAAGTAGAGGATACCTCATCATCCTCAAGAGCCATGTTGCAAACATCATCATCATCTTCACTGTTGGAGAATAGTCCATCAGAAGAGTTGAAGCTCTCATCACTATCAGATTCTTCACCAGCCATCATGGCTTTTCTATTGGTGAATTTTCTGTCTCTTTTGGCCTGCCTCTCTCTTCTCTCCTTAGAGCTTAATTCAGGGCAGTCATACTGGAAGTGCCCTTTCTTTTTACAGTTATAGCACAGATCTTCATCATCTTCTTTCTTTGATTCTTCTCTTCTTTTTGATGATGAAGGTTCAGCTCTACTGGACCTTCTCCTATCAGAGTACTTGTCCTCTGATCTTTTCTCTTCAGGCTTTTTGACTTCAGCCTGTGCTTCAGGAGGGTTGTATCTCCTGAATTTGTTGTCCTGGTAGAATTTCTTGTATCTACCAAACCTTGAGTTCAACTTTTCAAACCTTCTAGCCATCAAGGCTAGTTCTTCCTTCATTTCAGTCTTTGAGACTGACTTTGATGATCTTGGAGTGGGCTGCATCTCTGGTTCAGCTGTTTTGGCTTTGAATGCCACTCCCTTAGAAGGATTTGAAGGTTCCTCAATAGGCTTTCTTCTATTGAGGTCGAACTCATAAGCTTTGAGTTCAGAGAAGATTTGTTGCATGGGCATGGTGGAAAGATCTTTGGTGTTTTGCATCATTACAGCATAGACATCCCACTTTTGAGTGAGACTTCTCAAGATCTTCAATCCAACCTCTCTCTTGGTGTAAATCTTGCCCAATGAGTTAATCTCATTCATCACATCAGTGAATCTACCAGCAAATTTGTCAATGGACTCATCAGACTCCATTGAAAATTGTTCAAACTTCTGCACAGCAACTTGGAGCTTGTTCTCCTTGATCTTTTCAGTGCCCTCACACATTTCAGCAAGAGTATCCCAAATTTCTTTGGCTGTTGTGCAGTGGTAGACTCTTCCCATGACTGCATCTGGAATTGTTTGATAGAGGGTGTTCATTGCTAGATAGTTCAGATTATCCTTCCTCTTTTCATCAGTAGTGAAGTCATCTTCATCTTTGGGTAGTACATCTCTTGTATCTGCCCTTTGAGCCTCTGTGACTCTGGGATTGACAAAGGTGAACACAAAAGGTCCTCTTGTGATCACTCTCAACATATCAGTATGAAGAGATGCAAGATGAGCCCTCATTCTGATTTTCCAGAAATCATAATTATCAATTGAGAACATGGGCAATTTGTGATGAGATATGTGATTGACTGAATTTGTTGCCATGTTATCCAATCCTTGGTTAGCAGGAGGTGGAACTACAGCATTGATGTTCTGATCAGGGTTCTGCTGCTGCTGGTTCTGATTGTTGTTATTTCCTCTTGCCATTTCTTCAAGAAGAGATTACACACTAGATACAAAGGATTTCAGATAGATCAGTTCAGTGACCACAGCAAATATGTGACTTTGAAAGCCAAGATGGCTTTTCAGAAGCAGTGGTCTTTGAACCCCTGCTCTGATACCACTTGTTGGTCCTGAAAGGAGTATATAACAAGTGTATGGGGGGGGAATACACTTGTATGAAATTCTTTCCAACTTTTGATCAAATCAGAGCTCAGCAAGGTTGTCTTGGACAACTCTGCTGAAGATAATTAACTCTTCTAGGATAATCAAACTACTAAGTACTATTGAGTACTTAGTTGAATAACTATCTAAAGGAGTTATATGTGCGGAATAGTGGTTGGCCCTTTAAGTTTAGACTCCTTTAATTTCTGAAATCACTTAGTCAATGCAACACAGTCCAGTTTTCAGGGAACTTGTCCAAATAGGTTTTGCACAGTCTTTTAATGTTTATCCTTGAAAGATCAGTTTTGTGTGCAGTGTTGAATGTATGAAAGTACTTGTAAAGTAAATCAACACAAGAGTTTATAGTGGTTCAGAGGCTCAAGCTCCTACATCCACTTTCCCTGATTTAACAGGATAATTCCTTTACTCTTGGAATTAACTTATTTTATAGTGCCAAGGTGCACTTGATCAAGAACACCACTCCTTGGTGAATTGATCCCTAGGATGTCTAGAGTCCTAGTACCCTCTTCTCAACTCAGAACTGAACTGTTCTTCTCTCAACAGTCAGCTCCTACCACTTCTACTACTACAACCTTCTCACTTTCTCACTTGAAAGGGGTAAGGATTGAAGTAAGGTTCCAACTAATGAGTTATCCTTTACAATGGAGATCAGTGTATAAGGATAGGATATCTCTCTAAGCTTGTGTATGAATATACAATGAGTTCAGCTTAGAAGAAGTGTATAAAGACTAAGATAGTCTCTTTGAAAGCTTAAGAGCACTTGTCAACTTGTAGGATAGTTGGATATTCTTATCAAGGTTGAGGTTGGTTCTTTCAAATGGTCTTCACACTTCTGTATTTATAGAAAAAATGGAGGATTTTCCCGTTGGAGAGGCAGCCACAAATTGCTATAAATGTCTTCCTTGAGTTCTTCAAACTGGAAGACAGATTCTTGATAGTGACATGTCCTCATTTGGGTAATAAACGGCTTGTAAGACTTTGTCTTCATTCTGCAGCACTTTTCCCAATGTTTGACTTCTTGTTAGGACTTGGACATGGCTTCTGAAGGTTGATCCACTGATAGGACAACATTCCTTATCAACTGGACAACTCTCCTTATCACTATCAGCAGTTTTGCTTTTCAGCAAGGTTGGCTTGCTCTTCTTCAGATGACTTGGCTCTTTCCCTTTATTTCACTCCAAGATGATCTTGGCATGTTGCATTGTATTTCTTTAGGGTATGGTTGTCTCTAATTCTTCAGCATAGTTGACCTTCAACCTTTAGAGCATCTGTTCTGATTCAATCATGCTGAGACAACTCTTCTGGACAACTCTTCTGATCAGCATATTTGGTCTTTTAGCATCAGAGCACTTTTCACATAGAGTTGGCTTCTCTGGACAACTCTCCTGATCAAAACCTTTGAGTAGTCTTGTCCTTTTGAGTTAAGTAAAGTTGTTCTTGCATGTGGCTAGCTTCTTTGGACAACTCTCCTGATCAGATCATCTTATTGGATTTGTCCTTTTGAGCTTTACAATCTTGTTCTTGCATAAGAACATCTTCTCTGGACAACTCTCCTGATCAGAGCATTTGGTTTTCCATAGAGTGTCCTTGCTCTTAAGTGATTGTTCCAGAATTTGAGCCTTGAGGGGACTTGATCTTGATCATCTTCAAAGCATAGGTTCCCCCTCAAATTGTGCATCTAATTGTCTAAGAGCTGCCTAACATTTCAGCTTCTCATCTAGCCTTATGCTATGTGTTCTAACATTTTTAGAACACTATCAATTTGACTTAGGCATGTCTCAGGGGGTTTTGGTATTAGATCAAAACATATATCATTTTATTCACAACAAAATGGCATTATAAACTTGTTATAGAAAACAACAACAATAGAACGAATGTGAGTTGGTAATGGTTAATTCTTTTGTAACTCGTGAGACTTTTCAAAAAGAGAGAATGAGTGAATCGATGAAAGTGCACTTCCACATTACATTGGGATAAACTATAGAGTTTTTGAACACTAACGAATGTGATTTTCTTAAAAAAAAAAAAACGTAAGCAAGCCTACAAAACACTTCATTTTGGTATTTTCGAAGTCAGATGGCACTATAAACGTGTTATAGAAAACAACAACCCTAGAACGAATGTGAGTTGGTAATGGTTAACTCTTTTGCAACTCGTGAGACTTTTCAAAAAGAGAGAATGAGTGAATCGATGAAAGTACACTTCCACATTACAGTGGGAAAAACTATAGAGTTTTTGAACACTAACGAATGTGATTTTCTGAAAAAAAAAAACGTAAAGTTTTCTTGGTCACGAAGCAATCCTACAAAACACTTTATTTTGGTATTTTCGAAGTCAAATGGCACTGTAAACGTGTTAAAGAAAACAACAACCCTAGAACGAATGTGAATTGGTAATGGTTAACACTTTTGAAACTATTGAGACTTTTCAAAAAGAGTGGATGAGTGAATCGATGAAAGTGCACTTCCACATTACAGTGGGAGAAACTATAGAGTTTTTGAACACTAACGAATGTGATTTTCTGAAGAAAAAAAAAAACGTAAAGTTTGCTTGGTCACGAAGCAATCCAACAAAACACTTCAATTTGGTATTTTCGAAGTCAAATGGCATTATAAACGTGTTATAGAAAACAACAACCCTAGAACGAATGTGAGTTGGTAATGGTTAACTCTTTTGCAACTCGTGAGACTTTTCAAAAAGAGAGAATGAGTGAATCGATGAAAGTGCACTTCCACATTACAGTGGGATAAACTATTGAGTTTTCGAACACTAACGAATGTGATTTTCTGAAAAATAAAAAAACGTAAAGTTTGCTTGGTCCCGAAGCAATCCTACAAAACACTTCATTTTGGTATTTTCGAAGTCAAATGGCACTATAAACGTGTTATAGAAAACAACAACCCTAGAACGAATGTAAGTTGGTAATGGTTAATTCTTTTGCAACTCGTGAGACTTTTCAAAAAGAGAGAATGAGTGAATCGATGAAAGTGCACTTCCACATTACAGTGGGATAAACTATAGAGTTTTTGAACACTAACGAATGTGATTTTCTGAAGAAAAAAAAAACGTAAAGTTTTCTTGGTCACGAACCAATCCTACAAAACACTTCATTTTGGTATTTTCGAAGTCAGATGACACTATAAACGTGTTATAGAAAACAACAACCCTAGAACCAATGTGAGTTGGTAATGGTTAACTCTTTTGCAACTCGTGAGACTTTTCAAAAAGAGAGAATGAGTGAATCGATGAAAGTGCACTTACACATTACAGTGGGATAAACTATAGAGTTTTTGAACACTAACGAATGTGATTTTCTAAAAAATAAAAAAAAACGTAAAGTTTGCTTGGTCACGAAGCAATCCTACAAAATACTTCATTTTGGTATTTTCGAAGTCAAATGGCACTATAAACGAGTTATAGAAAACAACAACCATAGAACGAATGTGAATTGGTAATGGTTAACTCTTTTGCAACTCGTGAGACTTTTCAAAAGAGAGAATGAGTGAATCCATGAAAGTGCACTTCCACATTACAGTGGGATAAACTATAGAGGTTTTGAACACTAACGAATGTGATTTTCTGAAAAAAAAAAACGTAAAGTTTTCTTGGTCACGAAGCAATCCTACAAAACACTTCATTTTGGTATTTTCGAAGTCAAATGACACTATAAACGTGTTATAGAAAACAACAACCCTAGAACGAATGTGAGTTGGTAATGGTTAACTCTTTTGCAACTCGTAAGACTTTTCAAAAAGAGAGAATGAGTGAATCGATGAAAGTGCACTTCCACATTACAGTGGGATAAACTATTGAGTTTTTGAACACTAACGAATGTGATTTTCTGAAAAATAAAAAAACGTAAAGTTTGCTTGGTCCCGAAGCAATCCTACAAAACACTTCATTTTGGTATTTTCAAAGTCAAATGGCACTATAAACGTGTTATGGAAAACAACAACCCTAAAAAGAATGTGAGTTGGTAATGGTTAATTCTTTTGCAACTCGTGAGACTTTTCAAAAAGAGAGAATGAGTGAATCGATGAAAGTGCACTTCCACATTACAGTGGGATAAACTATAGAGTTTTTGAACACTAACGAATGTGATTTTCTGAAAAAAAAAAAAAAACGTAAAGTTTGCTTGGTCACGAAGCAATCCTACAAAACACTTCATTTTGGTATTTTCGAAGTCAAATGGCATTATAAACGTGTTATAGAAAACAACAACCCTAGAACGAATGTGAGTTGGTAATGGTTAACTCTTTTGCAACTCGTGAGACTTTTCAAAAAGAGAGAATGAGTGAATCGATGAAAGTGCACTTCCACATTACAGTGGGATAAACTATAGAGTTTTTGAACACTAACGAATGTGATTTTCTGAAAAATAAACAAAACGTGACGTTTGCTTGGTCACCAAGCAAACCTACAAAAAACTTCATTTTGGTATTTTCGAGGTTAAATGACACTATAAACGTGTTATAGAAAACAACAACCCTAGAACGAATGTGAATTGGTAATTCTTAACTCTTTTGCAACTCGTGAGACTTTTCAAAAAGAGAGAATGAGTGAATCGATGAAAGTGCACTTCCACATTACAGTGGGATAAACTGTAGAGTTTTGAACACTAACGAATGTGATTTTCTAAAAAATAAAAAAAACGTAAAGTTTGCTTGGTCACCAAGCAAACCTACAAAAAACTTCATTTTGGTATTTTCGAGTGTTGGGATATGAATCCTATAGACAATGTTCTAGATGATGAAAGTATGTTTTGATGGCCAAAAGCAACTTAAAGTTAGTGATATATGTGGTTCTAAGTCATCTTAACTAAGTCATTTGATGAGAAACTTAAATTGAGATTACTGATCTTAATGCTAACTGAAATAAGTTTACTGATCTTATTTAGTAATATTAAGAATAAATTTACTGATCTTAACTGAGTCATTTGAAATAAGATTACTGATCTGAGTATGGAAACTGAGAATAATTTTAGTGATCTTATATGAGATATTTGAATATATACTTACTGATCTTATATACTTACTGATCTTATATACTTACTGATCTTAAGTGCTTACTGATCTTATATGAAAGTTATTGATCTTACATGAGTTACTGATCTTATTGTTTATTGATCTGTTATATGAACTGTTAGGAACTAAGCTGATGTTTTGTATTGTATAGACAGCTTATAGTATAGGACTTAGATGTACTCTTCTGTATATAGTTCAGTTGATGTATAGATAGGTTTTATATATGTAAAGTTGTATTCTATTATAATCAGCATTGTAAAGTTCAGAACAGTAGATTAGAACTAGATTAGAAGAAGATCAGAAGACTATGAAGACTCAGAGGACTACTTCAGAGTAAGAAGACTTCAAAAAGAAGAGTTGAAGATAAGCTTAGAAGAAATCTGGAGAAGTTTTGAACAGTTTTTAAGTTACTGTGCTGACTGACTCAGCAGACTAAAAATCCGAAGAGTAAAAATCAGAACAGTAAGTTACTGTGCTGATTTGGTGAAATTGAAGAATAAGTTTGGAAAGCTTATTTAAAGAGTAACTGAAGATTTATTTGAAGATGTGCTGACTTGGAAGTTGAAGGAAGTTACAAAGTCGGTTACAAGAAGAAGTTACAAAAACAGTTTAGAGTTAGTTGAGAGTTAGTTCACAAACTGCTAACTGTCATACTAAGTTCTATAAATACTGTGTGATCTCCTACTGCTAAGACTACTGATCTTAAAACATTCACAAGCAAGCTAAAGTCTACAGAGCACAAGAAGAACTCACAGAGTTGAAGGAGATTAAAGAAGAGAAGAGCCACTGAATTGAAGAGAAGAATCAAAGGCTATTCAAAGAGAAGTTTTACTTTTCAAAGTTTAAGTTTGTATTTTGTAAAACAAGTGTGCTAGTTACTTGGAAAATTACTAGTAGATCGAAGATATACCTGGAGGTATAATCGATAAGATCACAGTCTTAATCTTGGGACTTTAAGCCACAAGAAACTCAAGAAGGAAGAGTTAATAAAACTTCACAACTGGAGTTGTGAGAGTGGATGTAGACATTTGTCGAACCACTATAAAATTATGTGTTCTTTACTTTACTGTTTGATATTTGTTTGAATTGTTTAACTAAGAACATTAAGAATTAACAAAGATAAAGATCTAAAGAAAAGTTGAGTATAAACTAGTAAGGCCCATATTGTTCTGAAAGTACTGATCTGAGCTGAGTAAGCACAGTACAGTACATAAGAAGACTAAATTCCGCATTGCATATTCTGATATTTTGAAAGATTTTTGAAAGTCTATTCACCCCTCCCCTCTAGACTTTCTTAGCTTACTCAATCTTAACTCAACTTTGGGACCAACAAGTGGTATCAGAGCAGTAGTTCTTTGGACTGCTGTTTCTTGATAACCTTGCAGATCTTGAGGGAAAACTTACTGATCTTGCTACTCTTTCTTGATATCTGTCACTATCTGAATACTTGAAATCTATCTGCTATACTACTGATCCTATTTGTCTAATCAAACATGGATGACACTAATGTGAACAAACTGCCTAAGTTCAAGATTGCAGATTATGACTACTGGAAGCTTAGGATGGAGGCCATCTTTAGCTCAACCCATGATCTAATGGTGTCTGTGGTGACTGAAGGACCAATTGTCATCATGGTGGAAAACACTGCTGTTCTGGATCCATCTAAACCAGTTGGAGTACTGGTCCCTAAACCAAGGTCAGAACTGACTTCGTAAGAAATGAAACAAAACAATTTGGACAGTCTTGCCAAGAACTACATTTTACATACCTTACCAAATGAGTATCTTGGTAAAGTACTAAAATGTAAGACTGCAAAACAAATGTGGGACAAATTGGCTATTCTTTGTGAAGGTACTACACTGATCAAAGAAAGCAAGTTATCCACTGCTGTCCAAAGGTTTGAATCATTTAAGATGAAGCCAGGAGAATCAATTGATGAGTTGGATACTCGATTTACCAAAATTATGAATGATCTTGATGTATTAGGAAAGACTTATACTGACAGAGAAGTTAACCTGAGAATCTTGAAAGCCTTGGATGAAAGGTGGAAAATGGTCAAGATGATCATTAAAACCACACAAGACATTGATTCTTGGCCAGCAGAAACTATGTTCCAAACACTTAAGGCACATGAGTTTGAGTTAGATGAAGAAGATCCTATTACTGTGATTCATAAGGATAAGGATGCCTCTAAGGACATAGCTTTTAAAGCCTCTACCTCTAAGGGGTCTAGATCATCTAAGTCTAAGGCCTCAAGCATAAAAGATGAACTAGATAGTTCTGATCTAAGTCTGAAAGATCAGATGAGCCTTATGATCAAAAGATTAGATAAACTGAATAAGAGGTATGGTAGGTACAAGAGATTCTATAAGGAAACTAAGGGTTCTAATAACAGGGACTCTTTTGTGAACAGAAGGGATCAAAACTCTTCTGAAAGAAGGGATGAGATCTCTAATGAGAACAGGAGAGATAGGAACTCATCTGAAAAGAGAGATAGAAAGTATTCTGATAAGAAAGACAGGAACTCAATTGATAAGCATGACAGGAACCGAAAACATTCTCCTCCTAAAAGAACTTCTAACAATCCTGTTTGCTATAATTGTGATAAGCCAGGTCATTATGCTTATGAATGTCCTGATCTGAGTTCTGAAGATCGAGAAGAAAGGAAAGCCAGAAGAGATCGAAAATATGCCAAGGGTAAGAAGGCAATGATGGCTTACAATGACTCTGATTCGGAATCAGAAGAGTTACCATCGTCTTCATCTGACTACCCCTCTAGCAATGAAGATGAAGCCTTCATAGCAGATGATGGACTGGTAATGATGGCCAAAATAAATGATGAGGTATCATCTGCTAACTCTTTTCAATCTTGTAACAATTCTGACACTGATGAAAGTGATGCTGTTGTTAGCAGTGTAGGAAGTAGTCTTCATCATTCCCAAGGAGTGACTGAAGAAGACCTTCTACAAGCTAACAAAGCATTCATTGAAATCAGTGATGAGAATATAACTTTAAAACAAGAAATCATTAATCTAAAAGAAGCTCAGTCAAAAGTAGATCCTAATATAGCTGTCATAAATGCAAGGCTATCAGAAGAGTTGTCCCAACTCCAAGAAAAGTATGCATCCATTGACAAACTATATCAGGGTATGCTTAAAACTCAAGCCAAAGAGACTAATGAATTCAATGATTTAAAGATTAAGTGTGAAAAACTTGAAGAGCGCAATAGATTCTTAGAATCTGAAGTAGTGAGCCTAGATCGAAAGCTATCTGGGATGATTAATTCTACTAGAATTAATCAAACTATCTCAGACAGATATAGAGCTCCAAATGATAAAAGTGGAATAGGTACTGATCTGCCTAGTTCCTCTACTTCAGAATTTAAGAACACTAATGGAGCTAGTTCAAGTTCTTTGCAATTAGATAAAGGAAAAGAACCTATGACTTATGATGATGATCCAAAACTCAAAGTACAGTCTAAATACATCCCTCCCACTACCAAGAATGGTAAAATGAAGAATGTATTAAGACCAGTACAGTCAAGACCATACTAGAAGAGTTATACTCCTCTGACCAGATCAGATCAGTCCTGGAATCAGAAGAGACAAACTCAGAACAGTAGGTCAAGACAAGCACAGGCAAGTTGGGAACAGCCTAGACCTTCTTTCATAAGGCAGTCTCAGCTGTATTCAACTAAACCTAGGAGATTTGTGCCTCATTATCATAACAAACCTGTTCTTTATCCTCCTCCTTTATCTTACAATATCATTGGTGAGGAAAGACCAAAACGCATCTATAAGCCGTATGGTCCACATGCTTTTAGACCTTATTCAAACTATTACAGGCATACTGATCTTACTGAAAAAGGGATAGAACCAAGGAAAGGCTATCTCAGAAAAATAGATCCTAAGTCTGCTGATAATTCTGAATTGGTTAATAAAGTACTATTCTGTGATAAATTTGGAAGGAAACTGAAGAGGTCCCATTTATTCAAATCCTCAATGTTCATTTGGGTACCTCTCACTACTAACCCCCAAGGACCCCAATAAACTAGGGTACCTAAATTATTAAGATCACTACCTTGCAGGATCGACTGGACTTATACAAGAAAGGTGGTTCAGTTGGTGAGACCTGGTACATAGACAGTGGGTGTTCACACCACATGACTGGTACCAAGGCCTTACTTACTAACTATCATGAGAAGGAAGGACCAAAAGTCATCTTTGGTGATAGCTCAATAGCAATCACAAAAGGATTTGGATTCATCAAGAATGGAGATGTTGAAATCCAAGATGTCTCCTATGTTGAAGGTTTGAAATATAATTTGTTATCTGTATCTCAATTCTGTGACAGGGGATACAAAGTTCGGTTCAAAACCAGAAGATGTGAAATAATAGATAAAAGGACTCACAATGTTCTACTTGTTGGCACAAGACAAGGAAGTGTATACATTGTGAATTGGAATAGTTGTCCTAAGAATGCTTGTCTTATTACTAAGAGTCCTAAAGAAAACAGTTGGCTCTGGCATAAACGCCTCTGCCACCTGAACTTTAAGATAATCAACAAGATTTCTAGAGAACATCTTGTTGAGGGCATTCCTAATGAAATCTATTCCAAATCACAAGTATGTGATTCCTGTCAAAAAGGTAAACAGGTAAAGGTTTCATTTAAGTCCATTCCAACTCTTTCAACAAGCAGAGTTTTAGAACTCTTGCATATGGATCTTCATGGTCCTATCAACCCTCCTACATTGAATGGAAGAAGGTATACTCTAGTTATAGTAGATGATTACTCTAAGTTTACTTGGGTAGTCTTTCTACACAAAAAGAGTGATACACAAACACTACTTCCAGATCTATTGAAGAGGTTGCAGGTTGAAAAAGGTCATCCCATTGTCAAGATTAGGAGTGACAAGGGGACTGAATTTATTAATTGTTACATCTCTGACTACTGTTCTAAGTCTGGCATACAGCATCTGACAAGTGCAGCCAGAACCCCTCAACAAAATGGTGTTGCAGAAAGGAGAAACAGAACACTAAAAGAAGCTTGTAGAGCTATGATTGCAGAATTCAACACACCTCAGAAATTTTGGGCAGAAGCTATTAACACAGCTTGCCACTCCCAAAATCGAAGTGCTCTTAATAAGGTGCATGGTAAAACACCTTATGAGGTATGGAAAGGCAGAAAACCAAGAGTTTCTTATTTTCATATTTTTGGATGTAAGTGTTTCATACATAACAATGGTAAAAGTAAATTAAATGCTTTTGATGCAAAAGCTGATGAAGGAATATTCTTAGGATACTCTTCTGTAAGCAAAGCATTTAGAGTATTTAATTACTCTACCCTATGTGTGGAAGAAACACCCCATGTAGTCTTTGATGAGAATGTGCAGGACTCTGCTGATCATCAGCTCAGTAAGAAAATTGACAAACTACAGCTTCAAATCAACAATGAAGATGATGATACAGGAATATATGAATCTGTACAAGCATATAATCCTTTCCTGAAAGTCCTAGATCAAGATTCTGATAAAGAAAAGGTAAAAGACAAAGGTGAGTCATCTAAAACTTCTGAAATACAAGAATTGAATGACTGCTCTCCTGTGAACAAATCTGCTGATATAAATGATACTGATCTGCATGATAATTTGCATGATAAAAATGATGATAGCATTTCTGTTAAGAATAGAAGGACATGGAAGTCTGCTCATTCTACTGATCTGATTCTAGGTGATTCTAGTATAGGTGTTAAAACTAGAAAACAATTGTTTGATTCCAAGGAAGAACCTAGCAAGTCTCTATTTTGCTGGTGTTGTTTTCTATCATCTATTGAGCCTAAAACTGTGATTGAAGCTTTAAGTGATAGTAACTGGATAGTAGCCATGCAGGAAGAACTTAATTAGTTCACTAGAAATGAAGTTTGGGAACTTGTTGATAGACCTAGTAATCATAATGTTGTAGGCACTAAGTGGATTTTCAAGAACAAAAGGGATGAAAATGATCTTGTAGTTAGAAACAAAGCTAGATTAGTTGCTCAGGGCTACTCTCAAGCTGAGGGTATTGATTATGATGAAACTTTTGCCCCTGTAGCTAGACTAGAAGCTATAATATTGTTCCTTGCTTATGCTGCACATATGAAATTTACTGTGTATCAAATGGATGTGAAAAGTGCGTTTTTTAATGGTATACTTGCTGAAGAAGTTTATGTAGAACAACCACCTGGTTTTGAAGTGAATAATCACCAAGTATACAGGTTAAAGAAAGCACTCTATGGATTGAAACAAGCCCCAAGAGCCTGGTATGATACTCTTTCTCTATTCTTACTTGAAAATGGTTTTACAAAAGGCAAGGTTGATAGAACTTTGTTTAGAACACAAGAAGGTAATGATATATTACTTGTTCAAATTTATGTGGATGATATTATTTTTGGATCACCCAACAAAACCTTGAGTGAAAGCTTTTCCACACTCATGCAAAGTAAATTTGAAATGTCTATGATGGGAGAAATGACATATTTTCTTGGTCTTCAAGTAAAACAAACTTCAGAAGGTATTTTTATAAATCAAGCAAAATACACTAAGAATTTGCTAGATAAATTTGGTATTAAAACCTGTAAGACAGTTGGTGTGCCCATGCAACCTACATACAGAATGGATCCTGATGAAGGAGGTAAGTCTTCTGACCAACCTCACTATCGTGCTTTAATTGGCTCTCTACTCTATCTAACTGCCAGCAGACCTGATATTGCTTTTTCTGTTGGAGTATGTGCAAGATTTCAAGCAAACCCCAAGGAAAGTCATCTGGAAGCTGCTAAAAGGATATTGAAATATCTAAAGGGGACCATTAATCGAGGATTATGGTATCCTGCAGATGATGATATATCTTTAAGTGGTTATTCAGACTCGGACTTTGGAGGTTGCAAAATAGATAGAAAATCTACTTCAGGTTCATGTCAATTCTTAGGAACTAAGCTCATTTCTTGGTTTTCAACGAAACAAACTAGTGTGGCAACTTCTACTACTGAAGCAGAATATATGGCAGCAGGTAGTTGTTGTAGTCAGCTTCTTTGGCTAATACAACAACTCAGAGACTACAATGTTGTAGAATCTAATGTACCTATATATTGTGATAGTAATAGTGCCATTGCCATCACACAAAATCCTGTTCTACATACTAGATGCAAACATGTTGACATTAGGCATCATTTTATTAGGGATCATGTTGAAAAGAAGAATATTAGGATGGAAAAGATTCATACTGATATTCAAAGAGCTGACATTTTTACAAAACCATTGGCTGAAGTGAGATTCAGAGAATTGTGCATTAGTTTAGGATTGATAGATATGGATTCTGTATGTATATAGAACTGTGCTAACATTTCAGGTACTGATCTTATACCAAGAGGAACATGAAGCAGAAACTAAGAGCAGTACATCAAAACTCAAAATTCAGAAGAGACAACCCTATGTCAGATCACTACACTTAAAACAGGTAACAAGGTTACTAAAGTGACCTTAATCCCAATGAGGAAGCTGGTAAAGCTGAGGGACACTGAGAACATACATTAAGGGGGAATCTGTGATTTCTTAAAGATCCTTTTGTTGACTCAGAACACTAAAGTCATTTTAGCATAAACCTTGATGTTATCATTAAGTTAAACATATTGTTACTAATCTGTACTGTTTTACACTTATATCTCATGAACTAACACTTTTACCAAGGTGAAACAGGCACAGAAGAGGAATTCTCCACTGAAGGGGGAACTGATCTGATTACAGATTTGAAAAGTCTACTAATCTGATCTGATTACAGACTATAGCAGTCTACAGATATATTCTGATTAATAAATTGACTTGTCTACAGAACTGTACTGATTACAAAGCTTCTTTGTCTACAGTACTGATCTGATTACAATTCAGTTATTCTACAGAACTAATCTGATTACTGACTAATCTGTCTACAGAAAGACTTGTTTACTACTAATCTGTCTACAAGAAATCTACTGATCTGACACAGTACTGATCTGAGGATTACTGTGCTGATATCAAAAAGGTGAAATCAGGAAAATTGGGTACTGATCTGAAACTACTGTGCTGACCCATCTACTGATCTGAAATCTACTGTGCTGATTCATCTACTGATCTGATTTCTAAAAAGTTTACTCAGCTGATCACAGTACTCAGCTGATCCAGATAAGTGAAATTTTCTTTATATACTTGTAAGAAAATGAAGTGAAATAGTTTTGGAAACTACTGTGCTGATCTGCATCAGAATAGTCTTTTGGTTTAGATTACTCTAAGTCAAAAATTGTTCAAATTTTAGATTACTAATAGAGAAGATTAATACACTCCTCTACTTCTAACCTAAAAACGGTGGTGTATTTATCAAACACAAAATGGCTCCAAAATTAAGGATGGTACTAGAATATGAACAATTTATTTTTAAACACGGACTTCGAGACTTAATCTCAACCATTCCTTGTGATAATCAAATCTAATCCTAGCCCTAGATTGGTTTTGAATTTGACAAAAACGATCACTCATCATCGTCTTGCTTACGAGTTCATTTCTGGAAATCTCATAACTTCATAACTACTGAAAAATCTGGTTTCTACAAAATTCTACAAATGGCAACTATCAATATTATTAGTGAAACTAACGAAGTTGCAGGAACTTTTGATTCAAATTTCTGGGTTCGAGAAAAGGGCATTTTTGTAGAAAATGCTGTATATTTCAATGGCCGACACAACGCTGAAAATCAAGCCATTTTGACAATGTGCGAGGAGTGTGGGCTGAGGAAATTTCTGGAATCATCTCCACTGAATGTCTATGAACCGGAGGCTATGGAATTTTATTTGCAACTCAAAGGAGATAGCAATAGTGTTCACTCCATGCTTTCTGGGCATAAGGTCACTATTACAAGGGAAATCCTAGAAGTGATGTTGGATTTGCCTCAAGGCCCAGTGGACATTATGAATTACAAAGCTGGAGAAGAGAAGGAATGTGTAGGAAGATGGTCAGGTGTTGAAACAGAGTCCTTGACTAATCTGAAGAAGGATGTTCTTCCTACAGGTCTTCAATTGTTGATGGACATAGCCGGAAAGTGCTTGTTAGGGCAACATCATAGCCAGGATGCTCTATCAAGTTCCAAGATTCTAATTATGGCTGCAATCATCGACAGAGTTCAAGGTGATTGGCAAGGATTTTTCTTGGAAAGGTTATTGAATGAGAAAGACAAAGTTTTGTTCGATGAGGATACTATGGAATTTTCGATTAAATCGAAATTAGGGTTTGGGAGCAAGCTGAGTTTCTTGTTGCCTCAGCTGGTTAAAAAGTCGTATTGGAGTAATCCCAAGAAATTCCATCATGGGAAATTCTTGATGAAAAAGGAGTCTGTTCGTTTTGAACAAGAGAACCCCTTGGAACAACCTCAAGAACTTGAAGCACAAGAGTCTGGAGCTTCAATGTACCGATCTGATGACAATCAACCTGAGATTAGGTCGAAGGCGAGGCATGATCCGAGCAGTATTAGACCAAGGAGAGGAAGGTCTGCTACAGCTGCCTCAGAGCCAACAGTCAGATTTGTTGAGACTGTGGTGCAATCAAGCTCAGAAGAGCAAGAGGTTAGTGTTCCTAGTCCTATTACTGTTCATAAGAGAACTAAGAGGAGAAGTGCTAGGAGGAAGTTAGTTGTTGTTTCTTCTACCCCTTCAAACTCTGAACCAAGCCCAGATGAAAACCAAAACCCTCAACCTTCATGTTCTGAACAATCAGCTCACTATTTTTCTGTGACTCAGAACACTCCCCATTCATCCCCTCAGAACACTAATTTTGATCCTACCCCTATTTCTAGTCCTCAACATCAAACTTCACATCAACCTTCACCACATCAATCCCCAACACAGATTCATGATCACTCTACTGAACATGAATTTGAACCTTCTACTGAACCAATTGACATTTCATCATCCCCTGAACCTGAATTTATAACTCCTAAACCTGCTGATTTAATGGAGTACACTATCTGTGATAAAGAGGATAGAATCAGGATAGATTTGAGGATAGCTTTGTTGAAGCAATTTCCTGGATTGGATGAAAGCTCAGTTGAGTTTGAAAAACTCCTTAGGATAGGCACATGGGTGTATCTTAAGAGGAGTACTTTGAAGGAGAATTTGGTTATTATGGAAGGTATGGGAGGTGCTTCAATCTTTGATGATTGGGAAGCAGAACAGATGCAAGCAGCTGGTGTTAACTCTTTTCTTGAGTTAGTTACTCCAGAATCTGTGGCTCATCTTGTTGAAAGATTAACAGGAATTAAGTATACTGTTGAAAAGGTTGCAACTCCTAATACAGATGAAGATTTGTTTATGGAAAATGAAGAGAAGGGTGTTAATGAAGCTGAGGATGCTGCTGAAAAGGATGTTATGGAAATTGATGAGGATGTTGACAATGCAACAGAAGTGTTTGAGAACACTGGTGTTATTGAAGAAACAGAAGCCTTGGAAAATCAAGAGTTAAATGCTGAAGAGATGGAAAGGATTCCAATTCACTCTACTGATCCTATTATTCTTGAGGATGTACAGGAACAGATCAGAACAGTTCCTGTTGAGAAGGAATCTGATAATTCTGACTTTGAGATGTTGAAAAAGCAGAATGCAGAGCTTCAAGCAAAATTGGAAGATGTTGTGAAGATGTTTCATGAAGCTACTGACAGAATGAATAAGATGAATTCTGAAAACTCTTATGAAAAGGTTATGGAGCATACAATGTCTAAAATTTATGATCTTCATAGATTGCAAGAGAAGAACCTGTCTCAAGTGTTGCATAAGAAGCTGGAGCAACACATATCTTCCTTAAAAGAGTGGCATGATGAAGCCAAAAAGGGGGAAGATAAGACAAGGAAAGTAATGGAGCAAACTCAGTCACAACAAGCTCAGTTGGTTGTGAGTCAGGATGAGTTGAAAGAAGAAATTGCTAGTTTGAATGAGAAAATCAAACTGAGGAAGCAACAGAAACAGCAAGGTCAAGAAATTGTTGAGAAGAGACCTGATATTGCTGAAAGTTCTATTCAGAAGAAGAGAAAGTTAGTCTTGTCTGATGAAGAACAAGAAGAAGAAGAAACTGGTAGACTTACCAGATCAAAGAGTAAATTGAAAGTTGGTATTTCAAGTGAAGAGCAAGAAAAACTTGAAGTTTTGAAGAAAAAGAAAGCTGAAGAAGCAGAGCTGAAAAAGAAGAAAGAAAAGGATATCAAGTTCTTAAAAACAAGATTTGATAACAAAGTTGCTGCTTTGAAGAAGAAGTTGAATGCTCAAAGGAAAGCTGAAGGAAAAGAATTTGATAAAAATTTTCAGGATGAGAACTTTGTGGATTTTATTGTTCTAACAGAAAATATGGAACATTGGAAGAATTTGAAAAAGAAGTGGCAGATTGCAAACTTCATTGTGAGGAAGTTTGGTGATCATTCGAGCAAAGAAGCTGAATTTATTGATTTTGAAGAGTTCATGCTGAACATTGATCAAGAGTTTTGGGAAGATATAGCACAAGTTGCTGCTCGTGCTGGAACCAAGATCTTGTGTCCTGAAGAACCAAATTGGGAACCTCCAAGACTGGAAAATGGAGAACCTGATTACAAGGAGATCAACAACATAATTGCTGAGATTATCAAAGAAGAAGGTATCACTGATCATCAACATATGATGGATATCAAAGCAAGGATGTATGTTGCATTCAGAATCTGAAGATACAGAATGAAGATGAAGGACAAGCTCAGAAGATAACATTTCTATCCTTAATCTTTATTTCTATATTTTGTTTTTTTTGCATATTTTGTTAGTATGTGTAATATGTGAAATATCTGATCTGATTGTGAATATGATATAATTTCTGAATTGATGAACTGTTATGATAGACTACATACTTAACTACTGATTTATTAACATTTAAGTAGTTTTGGCTTCATCAAAAAGGGGGAAATTGTTGGGATATGAATCCTATAGACAATGTTCTAGATGATGAAAGTATGTTTTGATGGCCAAAAGCAACTTAAAGTTAGTGATATATGTGGTTCTAAGTCATCTTAACTAAGTCATTTGATGAGAAACTTAAATTGAGATTACTGATCTTAATGCTAACTGAAATAAGTTTACTGATCTTATTTAGTAATATTAAGAATAAAATTACTGATCTTAACTGAGTCATTTGAAATAAGATTACTGATCTGAGTATGGAAACTGAGAATAATTTTAGTGATCTTATATGAGATATTTGAATATATACTTACTGATCTTATATACTTACTGATCTTAAGTGCTTACTGATCTTATATGAAAGTTATTGATCTTACATGAGTTACTGATCTTATTGTTTATTGATCTGTTATATGAACTGTTAGGAACTAAGCTGATGTTTTGTATTGTATAGACAGCTTATAGTATAGGACTTAGATGTACTCTTCTGTATATAGTTCAGTTGATGTATAGATAGGTTTTATATATGTAAAGTTGTATTCTAATATAATCAGCATTGTAAAGTTCAGAACAGTAGATTAGAACTAGATTAGAAGAAGATCAGAAGACTATGAAGACTCAGAGGACTACTTCAGAGTAAGAAGACTTCAAAAAGAAGAGTTGAAGATAAGCTTTTAGAAGAAATCTGGAGAAGTTTTGAACAGTTTTTAAGTTACTGTGCTGACTGACTCAGCAGAGTAAAAATCCGAAGAGTAAAAATCAGAACAGTAAGTTACTGTGCTGATTTGGTGAAATTGAAGAATAAGTTTGGAAAGCTTATTTAAAGAGTAACTGAAGATTTATTTGAAGATGTGCTGACTTGGAAGTTGAAGGAAGTTACAAAGTCGGTTACAAGAAGAAGTTACAAAAACAGTTTAGAGTTAGTTGAGAGTTAGTTCACAAACTGCTAACTGTCATACTAAGTTCTATAAATACTGTGTGATCTCCTACTGCTAAGACTACTGATCTTAAAACATTCACAAGCAAGCTAAAGTCTAGAGAGCACAAGAAGAACTCACAGAGTTGAAGGAGATTAAAGAAGAGAAGAGCCACTGAATTGAAGAGAAGAATCAAAGGCTATTCAAAGAGAAGTTTTACTTTTCAAAGTTTAAGTTTGTATTTTGTAAAACAAGTGTGCTAGTTACTTGGAAAATTACTAGTAGATCGAAGATATACCTGGAGGTATAATCGATAAGATCACAGTCTTAATCTTGGGACTTTAAGCCACAAGAAACTCAAGAAGGAAGAGTTAATAAAACTTCACAACTGGAGTTGTGAGAGTGGATGTAGACATTTGTCGAACCACTATAAAATTCTGTGTTCTTTACTTTACTGTTTGATATTTGTTTGAATTTTTTAACTAAGAACATTAAGAATTAACAAAGATAAAGATCTAAAGAAAAGTTTAGTATAAACTAGTAAGGCCCATATTGTTCTGAAAGTACTGATCTGAGCTGAGTAAGCACAGTACAGTACATAAGAAGACTAAATTCCGCATTGCATATTCTGATATTTTGAAAGATTTTTGAAAGTCTATTCACCCCTCCCCTCTAGACTTTCTTAGCTTAATCAATCTTAACTCAACTTTGGGACCAACATCGAGGTTAAATGGCACTATAAACGTGTTATAGAAAACAACAACCCTAGAACGAATGTGAATTTGTAATTCTTAACTCTTTTGCAACTCGTGAGACTTTTCAAAAAGAGAGAATGAGTGAATCGATGAAAGTGCACTTCCACATTACAGTGGGATAAACTGTAGAGTTTTGAACACTAACGAATGTGATTTTCTAAAAAATAAAAAAAAAGTAAAGTTTGCTTGGTCACCAAGCAAACCTACAAAAAACTTCATTTTGGTATTTTCGAGGTTAAATGGCACTATAAACGTGTTATAGAAAACAACAACCCTAGAACGAATGTGAATTGGTAATGGTTAACACATTTGAAACTATTGAGACTTTTCAAAAAGAGAGAATGAGTGCATCGATGAAAGTGCACTTCCACATTACAGTGGGATAAACTATAGAGTTTTTGAACACTAAAGAATGTGATTCTCTGAAAAATAAAAAAAACGTAAAGTTTGCTTGGTCACGAAGCAGTCCTACAAAACACTTCATTTTGGTATTTTCGAAGTCAAATGACACTATAAACGTGTTATAGAAAACAACAACCTTAGAACGAATGTGAGTTGGTAATGGTTAACTCTTTTGCAACTCGTGAGACTTTTCAAAAAGAGAGAATGAGTGAATCGATGAAAGTGCACTTCCACATTACAGTGGGATAAACTATTGAGTTTTTGAACACTAACGAATGTGATTTTCTGAAAAATAAAAAAACGTAAAGTTTGCTTGGTCCCGAAGCAATCCTACAAAACACTTCATTTTGGTATTTTCGAAGTCAAATGGCACTATAAACGTGTTATAGAAAACAACAACCCTAGAACGAATGTGAGTTGGTAATGGTTAATTCTTTTGCAACTCGTGAGACTTTTCAAAAAGAGAGAATGAGTGAATCGATGAAAGTGCACTTCCACATTACAATGGAATAAACTATAGAGTTTTTGAACACTAACGAATGTGATTTTCTGAAAAATAAAAAAAAACGTAAAGTTTGCTTGGTCACGAAGCAATCCTACAAAATACTTCATTTTGGTATTTTCGAAGTCAAATGGCACTATAAACGAGTTATAGAAAACAACAACCATAGAACGAATGTGAATTGGTAATGGTTAACTCTTTTGCAACTCGTGAGACTTTTCAAAAGAGAGAATGAGTGAATCGATGAAAGTGCACTTCCACATTACAGTGGGATAAACTATTGAGTTTTTGAACACTAACGAATGTGATTTTCTGAAAAATAAACAAAACGTGAAGTTTGCTTGGTCACCAAGCAAACCTACAAAAAACTTCATTTTGGTATTTTCGAGGTTAAATGACACTATAAACGTGTTATAGAAAACAACAACCCTAGAACGAATGTGAATTGGTAATTCTTAACTCTTTTGCAACTCGTGAGACTTTTCAAAAAGAGAGAATGAGTGAATCGATGAAAGTGCACTTCCACATTACAGTGGGATAAACTGTAGAGTTTTGAACACTAACGAATGTGATTTTCTAAAAAATAAAAAAAACGTAAAGTTTGCTTGGTCACCAAGCAAACCTACAAAAAACTTCATTTTGGTATTTTCGAGGTTAAATGGCACTATAAACGTGTTATAGAAAACAACAACCCTAGAACGAATGTGAATTGGTAATGGTTAACACATTTGAAACTATTGAGACTTTTCAAAAAGAGAGAATGAGTGAATCGATGAAAGTGCACTTCCACATTACAGTGGGATAAACTATAGAGTTTTTGAACACTAACGAATGTGATTCTCTGAAAAATAAAAAAAACGTAAAGTTTGCTTGGTCACGAAGCAGTCCTACAAAACACTTCATTTTGGTATTTTCGAAGTCAAATGGCACTATAAACGTGTTATAGAAAACAACAACCTTAGAACGAATGTGAGTTGGTAATGGTTAACTCTTTTGCAACTCGTGAGACTTTTCAAAAAGAGAGAATGAGTGAATCGATGAAAGTGCACTTCCACATTACAGTGGGATAAACTATTGAGTTTTTGAACACTAACGAATGTGATTTTCTGAAAAATAAAAAAAACGTAAAGTTTGCTTGGTCCCGAAGCAATCCTACAAAACACTTCATTTTGGTATTTTCGAAGTCAAATGGCACTATAAACGAGTTATAGAAAACAACAACCATAGAACGAATGTGAATTGGTAATGGTTAACTCTTTTGCAACTCGTGAGACTTTTCAAAAGAGAGAATGAGTGAATCGATGAAAGTGCACTTCCACATTACAGTGGGATAAACTATTGAGTTTTTGAACACTAACGAATGTGATTTTCTGAAAAATAAACAAAACGTGAAGTTTGCTTGGTCACCAAGCAAACCTACAAAAAACTTCATTTTGGTATTTTCGAGGTTAAATGACACTATAAACGTGTTATAGAAAACAACAACCCTAGAACGAATGTGAATTGGTAATTCTTAACTCTTTTGCAACTCGTGAGACTTTTCAAAAAGAGAGAATGAGTGAATCGATGAAAGTGCACTTCCACATTACAGTGGGATAAACTGTAGAGTTTTGAACACTAACGAATGTGATTTTCTAAAAAATAAAAAAAACGTAAAGTTTGCTTGGTCACCAAGCAAACCAACAAAAAACTTCATTTTGGTATTTTCGAGGTGAAATGGCACTATAAACGTGTTATAGAAAACAACAACCCTAGAACGAATGTGAATTGGTAATGGTTAACACATTTGAAACTATTGAGACTTTTCAAAAAGAGAGAATGAGTGAATCAATGAAAGTGCACTTCCACATTACAGTGGGATAAACTATAGAGTTTTTGAACACTAACGAATGTGATTCTCTGAAAAATAAAAAAAACGTAAAGTTTGCTTGGTCACGAAGCAGTCCTACAAAACACTTCATTTTGGTATTTTCGAAGTCAAATGGCACTATAAACGTGTTATAGAAAACAACAACCTTAGAACGAATGTGAGTTGGTAATGGTTAACTCTTTTGCAACTCGTGAGACTTTTCAAAAAGAGAGAATGAGTGAATCGATGAAAGTGCACTTCCACATTACAGTGGGATAAACTATTGAGTTTTTGAACACTAACGAATGTGATTTTCTGAAAAATAAAAAAAACGTAAAGTTTGCTTGGTCCCGAAGCAATCCTACAAAACACTTCATTTTGGTATTTTCGAAGTCAAATGGCACTATAAACGTGTTATAGAAAACAACAACCCTAGAACGAATGTGAGTTGGTAATGGTTAATTCTTTTGCAACTCGTGAGACTTTTCAAAAAGAGAGAATGAGTGAATCGATGAAAGTGCACTTCCACATTACAATGGAATAAACTATAGAGTTTTTGAACACTAACGAATGTGATTTTCTGAAAAATAAAAAAAAACGTAAAGTTTGCTTGGTCACGAAGCAATCCTACAAAATACTTCATTTTGGTATTTTCGAAGTCAAATGGCACTATAAACGAGTTATAGAAAACAACAACCATAGAACGAATGTGAATTGGTAATGGTTAACTCTTTTGCAACTCGTGAGACTTTTCAAAAGAGAGAATGAGTGAATCGATGAAAGTGCACTTCCACATTACAGTGGGATAAACTATAGAGTTTTTGAACACTAACGAATGTGATTTTCTGAAAAAAAAAAAAAAGTAAAGTTTTCTTGGTCACGAAGCAATCCTACAAAACACTTCATTTTGGTATTTTCGAAGTCAAATGACACTATAAACGTGTTATAGAAAACAACAACCCTAGAACGAATGTGAGTTGGTAATGGTTAACTCTTTTGCAACTCGTAAAACTTTTCAAAAAGAGAGAATGAGTGAATCGATGAAAGTGCACTTCCACATTACAGTGGGATAAACTATAGAGTTTTTGAACACTAACGAATGTGATTTTCTGAAAAATAAAAAAAACGTAAAGTTTGCTTGATCACGAAGCAGTCCTACAAAACACTTCATTTTGGTATTTTCGAAGTCAAATGACACTATAAACGAGTTATAGAAAACAACAACCATAGAACGAATGTGAATTGGTAATGGTTAATTCTTTTGCAACTCGTGAGACTTTTCAAAAGAGAGAATGAGTGAATCGATGAAAGTGCACTTCCACATTACAGTGGGATAAACTATAGAGTTTTTGAACACTAACGAATGTGATTTTCTGAAAAAAAAAAAAAGTAAAGTTTTCTTGGTCACGAAGCAATCCTACAAAACACTTCATTTTGGTATTTTCGAAGTCAAATGACACTATAAACGTGTTATAGAAAACAACAACCCTAGAACGAATGTGAGTTGGTAATGGTTAACTCTTTTGCAACTCGTAAAACTTTTCAAAAAGAGAGAATGAGTGAATCGATGAAAGTGCACTTCCACATTACAGTGGGATAAACTATTGAGTTTTTGAACACTAACGAATGTGATTTTCTGAAAAATAAAAAAAACGTAAAGTTTGCTTGATCACGAAGCAGTCCTACAAAACACTTCATTTTGGTATTTTCGAAGTCAAATGGCACTATAAACGAGTTATAGAAAACAACAACCATAGAACGAATGTGAATTGGTAATGGTTAACTCTTTTGCAACTCGTGAGACTTTTCAAAAGAGAGAATGAGTGAATCGATGAAAGTGCACTTCCACATTACAGTGGGATAAACTATTGAGTTTTTGAACACTAACGAATGTGATTTTCTGAAAAAAAAAAAAAGTAAAGTTTTCTTGGTCACGAAGCAATCCTACAAAACACTTCATTTTGGTATTTTCGAAGTCAAATGACACTATAAACGTGTTATAGAAAACAACAACCCTAGAACGAATGTGAGTTGGTAATGGTTAACTCTTTTGCAACTCGTAAAACTTTTCAAAAAGAGAGAATGAGTGAATCGATGAAAGTGCACTTCCACATTACAGTGGGATAAACTATTGAGTTTTTGAACACTAACGAATGTGATTTTCTGAAAAATAAAAAAAACGTAAAGTTTGCTTGATCACGAAGCAGTCCTACAAAACACTTCATTTTGGTATTTTCGAAGTCAAATGGCACTATAAACGAGTTATAGAAAACAACAACCATAGAACGAATGTGAATTGGTAATGGTTAACTCTTTTGCAACTCGTGAGACTTTTCAAAAGAGAGAATGAGTGAATCGATGAAAGTGCACTTCCACATTACAGTGGGATAAACTATTGAGTTTTTGAACACTAACGAATGTGATTTTCTGAAAAATAAACAAAACGTGAAGTTTGCTTGGTCACCAAGCAAACCTACAAAAAACTTCATTTTGGTATTTTCGAGGTTAAATGACACTATAAACGTGTTATAGAAAACAACAACCCTAGAACGAATGTGAATTGGTAATTCTTAACTCTTTTGCAACTCGTGAGACTTTTCAAAAAGAGAGAATGAGTGAATCGATGAAAGTGCACTTCCACATTACAGTGGGATAAACTGTAGAGTTTTGAACACTAACGAATGTGATTTTCTAAAAAATAAAAAAAACGTAAAGTTTGCTTGGTCACCAAGCAAACCTACAAAAAACTTCATTTTGGTATTTTCGAGGTGAAATGGCACTATAAACGTGTTATAGAAAACAACAACCCTAGAACGAATGTGAATTGGTAATGGTTAACACATTTGAAACTATTGAGACTTTTCAAAAAGAGAGAATGAGTGAATCGATGAAAGTGCACTTCCACATTACAGTGGGATAAACTATAGAGTTTTTGAACACTAACGAATGTGATTCTCTGAAAAATAAAAAAAACGTAAAGTTTGCTTGGTCACGAAGCAGTCCTACAAAACACTTCATTTTGGTATTTTCGAAGTCAAATGGCACTATAAACGTGTTATAGAAAACAACAACCTTAGAACGAATGTGAGTTGGTAATGGTTAACTCTTTTGCAACTCGTGAGACTTTTCAAAAAGAGAGAATGAGTGAATCGATGAAAGTGCACTTCCACATTACAGTGGGATAAACTATTGAGTTTTTGAACACTAACGAATGTGATTTTCTGAAAAATAAAAAAAACGTAAAGTTTGCTTGGTCCCGAAGCAATCCTACAAAACACTTCATTTTGGTATTTTCGAAGTCAAATGGCACTATAAACGTGTTATAGAAAACAACAACCCTAGAACGAATGTGAGTTGGTAATGGTTAATTCTTTTGCAACTCGTGAGACTTTTCAAAAAGAGAGAATGAGTGAATCGATGAAAGTGCACTTCCACATTACAATGGAATAAACTATAGAGTTTTTGAACACTAACGAATGTGATTTTCTGAAAAATAAAAAAAAACGTAAAGTTTGCTTGGTCACGAAGCAATCCTACAAAATACTTCATTTTGGTATTTTCGAAGTCAAATGGCACTATAAACGAGTTATAGAAAACAACAACCATAGAACGAATGTGAATTGGTAATGGTTAACTCTTTTGCAACTCGTGAGACTTTTCAAAAGAGAGAATGAGTGAATCGATGAAAGTGCACTTCCACATTACAGTGGGATAAACTATAGAGTTTTTGAACACTAACGAATGTGATTTTCTGAAAAAAAAAAAAAAGTAAAGTTTTCTTGGTCACGAAGCAATCCTACAAAACACTTCATTTTGGTATTTTCGAAGTCAAATGACACTATAAACGTGTTATAGAAAACAACAACCCCAGAACGAATGTGAGTTGGTAATGGTTAACTCTTTTGCAACTCGTAAAACTTTTCAAAAAGAGAGAATGAGTGAATCGATGAAAGTGCACTTCCACATTACAGTGGGATAAACTATAGAGTTTTTGAACACTAACGAATGTGATTTTCTGAAAAATAAAAAAAACGTAAAGTTTGCTTGATCACGAAGCAGTCCTACAAAACACTTCATTTTGGTATTTTCGAAGTCAAATGACACTATAAACGTGTTATAGAAAACAACAACCTTAGAACGAATGTGAGTTGGTAATGGTTAACTCTTTTGCAACTCGTGAGACTTTTCAAAAAGAGAGAATGAGTGAATCGATGAAAGTGCACTTCCACATTACAGTGGGATAAACTATAGAGTTTTTGAACACTAACGAATGTGATTCTCTGAAAAATAAAAAAAACGTAAAGTTTGCTTGGTCACGAAGCAGTCCTACAAAACACTTCATTTTGGTATTTTCGAAGTCAAATGACACTATAAACGTGTTATAGAAAACAACAACCCTAGAACGAATGTGAGTTGGTAATGGTTAATTCTTTTGCAACTCGTGAGACTTTTCAAAAAGAGAGAATGAGTGAATCGATGAAAGTGCACTTCCACATTACAATGGAATAAACTATAGAGTTTTTGAACACTAACGAATGTGATTTTCTGAAAAATAAAAAAAAACGTAAAGTTTGCTTGGTCACGAAGCAATCCTACAAAATACTTCATTTTGGTATTTTCGAAGTCAAATGGCACTATAAACGAGTTAGAGAAAACAACAACCATAGAACGAATGTGAATTGGTAATGGTTAACTCTTTTGCAACTCGTGAGACTTTTCAAAAGAGAGAATGAGTGAATCGATGAAAGTGCACTTCCACATTACAGTGGGATAAACTATAGAGTTTTTGAACACTAACGAATGTGATTTTCTGAAAAAAAAAAAAAGTAAAGTTTTCTTGGTCACGAAGCAATCCTACAAAACACTTCATTTTGGTATTTTCGAAGTCAAATGACACTATAAACGTGTTATAGAAAACAACAACCCTAGAACGAATGTGAGTTGGTAATGGTTAACTCTTTTGCAACTCGTAAAACTTTTCAAAAAGAGAGAATGAGTGAATCGATGAAAGTGCACTTCCACATTACAGTGGGATAAACTATAGAGTTTTTGAACACTAACGAATGTGATTTTCTAAAAAATAAAAAAAACGTAAAGTTTGCTTGATCACGAAGCAGTCCTACAAAACACTTCATTTTGGTATTTTCGAAGTCAAATGGCACTATAAACGAGTTATAGAAAACAACAACCATAGAACGAATGTGAATTGGTAATGGTTAACTCTTTTGCAACTCGTGAGACTTTTCAAAAGAGAGAATGAGTGAATCGATGAAAGTGCACTTCCACATTACAGTGGGATAAACTATAGAGTTTTTGAACACTAACGAATGTGATTTTCTGAAAAAAAAAAAAAAGTAAAGTTTTCTTGGTCACGAAGCAATCCTACAAAACACTTCATTTTGGTATTTTCGAAGTCAAATGACACTATAAACGTGTTATAGAAAACAACAACCCTAGAACGAATGTGAGTTGGTAATGGTTAACTCTTTTGCAACTCGTAAAACTTTTCAAAAAGAGAGAATGAGTGAATCGATGAAAGTGCACTTCCACATTACAGTGGGATAAACTATAGAGTTTTTGAACACTAACGAATGTGATTTTCTGAAAAATAAAAAAAACGTAAAGTTTGCTTGATCACGAAGCAGTCCTACAAAACACTTCATTTTGGTATTTTCGAAGTCAAATGACACTATAAACGTGTTATAGAAAACAACAACCTTAGAACGAATGTGAGTTGGTAATGGTTAACTCTTTTGCAACTCGTGAGACTTTTCAAAAAGAGAGAATGAGTGAATCGATGAAAGTGCACTTCCACATTACAGTGGGATAAACTATAGAGTTTTTGAACACTAACGAATGTGATTCTCTGAAAAATAAAAAAAACGTAAATTTTGCTTGGTCACGAAGCAGTCCTACAAAACACTTCATTTTGGTATTTTCGAAGTCAAATGACACTATAAACGTGTTATAGAAAACAACAACCATAGAACGAATGTGAATTGGTAATGGTTAACTCTTTTGCAACTCGTGAGACTTTTCAAAAGAGAGAATGAGTGAATCGATGAAAGTTCACTTCCACATTACAGTGGGATAAACTATAGAGTTTTTGAACACTAACGAATGTGATTTTCTGAAAAATAAACAAAACGTGAAGTTTGCTTGGTCACCAAGCAAACCTACAAAAAACTTCATTTTGGTATTTTCGAGGTTAAATGACACTATAAACGTGTTATAGAAAACAACAACCCTAGAACGAATGTGAATTGGTAATGGTTAACTCTTTTGCAACTCGTGAGACTTTTCAAAAGAGAGAATGAGTGAATCGATGAAAGTTCACTTCCATATTACAGTGGGATAAACTATAGAGTTTTTGAACACTAACGAATGTGATTTTCTGAAAAATAAACAAAACGTGAAGTTTGCTTGGTCACCAAGCAAACCTACAAAAAACTTCATTTTGGTATTTTCGAGGTTAAATGACACTATAAACGTGTTATAGAAAACAACAACCCTAGAACGAATGTGAATTGGTAATGGTTAACACATTTGAAACTATTGAGACTTTTCAAAAAGAGAGAATGAATGAATCGATGAAAGTGCACTTCCACATTACAGTGGGATAAACTATAGAGTTTTTGAACACTAACGGATGTGATTCTCTAAAAAATAAAAAATACGTAAAGTTTGCTTGGTCACGAAGCAGTCCTACAAAACACTTCATTTTGGTATTTTCGAAGTCAAATGGCACTATAAACGTGTTATAGAAAACAACAACCTTAGAACGAATGTGAGTTGGTAATGGTTAACTCTTTTGCAACTCGTGAGACTTTTCAAAAAGATAGAATGAGTGAATCGATGAAAGTGCACTTCCACATTACAGTGGGATAAACTATTGAGTTTTTGAACACTAACGAATGTGATTTTCTGAAAAATAAAAAAAACGTAAAGTTTGCTTGATCACGAAGCAATCCTACAAAACACTTCATTTTGGTATTTTCGAAGTCAAATGGCACTATAAACGTGTTATAGAAAACAACAACCCTATAACGAATGTGAGTTGGTAATGGTTAACTCTTTTGCAACTCGTGAGACTTTTCAAAAAGAGAGAATGAGTGAATCGATGAAAGTGCACTTCCACATTACAGTGGGATAAACTATAGAGTTTTTGAACACTAACGAATGTGATTTTCTGAAAAAAAAAAAAAAGTAAAGTTTTCTTGGTCACGAAGCAATCCTACAAAACACTTCATTTTGGTATTTTCGAAGTCAAATGACACTATAAACGTGTTATAGAAAACAACAACCCCAGAACGAATGTGAGTTGGTAATGGTTAACTCTTTTGCAACTCGTAAAACTTTTCAAAAAGAGAGAATGAGTGAATCGATGAAAGTGCACTTCCACATTACAGTGGGATAAACTATAGAGTTTTTGAACACTAACGAATGTGATTTTCTGAAAAATAAAAAAAACGTAAAGTTTGCTTGATCACGAAGCAGTCCTACAAAACACTTCATTTTGGTATTTTCGAAGTCAAATGACACTATAAACGTGTTATAGAAAACAACAACCTTAGAACGAATGTGAGTTGGTAATGGTTAACTCTTTTGCAACTCGTGAGACTTTTCAAAAAGAGAGAATGAGTGAATCGATGAAAGTGCACTTCCACATTACAGTGGGATAAACTATAGAGTTTTTGAACACTAACGAATGTGATTCTCTGAAAAATAAAAAAAACGTAAAGTTTGCTTGGTCACGAAGCAGTCCTACAAAACACTTCATTTTGGTATTTTCGAAGTCAAATGACACTATAAACGTGTTATAGAAAACAACAACCCTAGAACGAATGTGAGTTGGTAATGGTTAATTCTTTTGCAACTCGTGAGACTTTTCAAAAAGAGAGAATGAGTGAATCGATGAAAGTGCACTTCCACATTACAATGGAATAAACTATAGAGTTTTTGAACACTAACGAATGTGATTTTCTGAAAAATAAAAAAAAACGTAAAGTTTGCTTGGTCACGAAGCAATCCTACAAAATACTTCATTTTGGTATTTTCGAAGTCAAATGGCACTATAAACGAGTTAGAGAAAACAACAACCATAGAACGAATGTGAATTGGTAATGGTTAACTCTTTTGCAACTCGTGAGACTTTTCAAAAGAGAGAATGAGTGAATCGATGAAAGTGCACTTCCACATTACAGTGGGATAAACTATAGAGTTTTTGAACACTAACGAATGTGATTTTCTGAAAAAAAAAAAAAGTAAAGTTTTCTTGGTCACGAAGCAATCCTACAAAACACTTCATTTTGGTATTTTCGAAGTCAAATGACACTATAAACGTGTTATAGAAAACAACAACCCTAGAACGAATGTGAGTTGGTAATGGTTAACTCTTTTGCAACTCGTAAAACTTTTCAAAAAGAGAGAATGAGTGAATCGATGAAAGTGCACTTCCACATTACAGTGGGATAAACTATAGAGTTTTTGAACACTAACGAATGTGATTTTCTAAAAAATAAAAAAAACGTAAAGTTTGCTTGATCACGAAGCAGTCCTACAAAACACTTCATTTTGGTATTTTCGAAGTCAAATGGCACTATAAACGAGTTATAGAAAACAACAACCATAGAACGAATGTGAATTGGTAATGGTTAACTCTTTTGCAACTCGTGAGACTTTTCAAAAGAGAGAATGAGTGAATCGATGAAAGTGCACTTCCACATTACAGTGGGATAAACTATAGAGTTTTTGAACACTAACGAATGTGATTTTCTGAAAAAAAAAAAAAAGTAAAGTTTTCTTGGTCACGAAGCAATCCTACAAAACACTTCATTTTGGTATTTTCGAAGTCAAATGACACTATAAACGTGTTATAGAAAACAACAACCCTAGAACGAATGTGAGTTGGTAATGGTTAACTCTTTTGCAACTCGTAAAACTTTTCAAAAAGAGAGAATGAGTGAATCGATGAAAGTGCACTTCCACATTACAGTGGGATAAACTATAGAGTTTTTGAACACTAACGAATGTGATTTTCTGAAAAATAAAAAAAACGTAAAGTTTGCTTGATCACGAAGCAGTCCTACAAAACACTTCATTTTGGTATTTTCGAAGTCAAATGACACTATAAACGTGTTATAGAAAACAACAACCTTAGAACGAATGTGAGTTGGTAATGGTTAACTCTTTTGCAACTCGTGAGACTTTTCAAAAAGAGAGAATGAGTGAATCGATGAAAGTGCACTTCCACATTACAGTGGGATAAACTATAGAGTTTTTGAACACTAACGAATGTGATTCTCTGAAAAATAAAAAAAACGTAAATTTTGCTTGGTCACGAAGCAGTCCTACAAAACACTTCATTTTGGTATTTTCGAAGTCAAATGACACTATAAACGTGTTATAGAAAACAACAACCATAGAACGAATGTGAATTGGTAATGGTTAACTCTTTTGCAACTCGTGAGACTTTTCAAAAGAGAGAATGAGTGAATCGATGAAAGTTCACTTCCACATTACAGTGGGATAAACTATAGAGTTTTTGAACACTAACGAATGTGATTTTCTGAAAAATAAACAAAACGTGAAGTTTGCTTGGTCACCAAGCAAACCTACAAAAAACTTCATTTTGGTATTTTCGAGGTTAAATGACACTATAAACGTGTTATAGAAAACAACAACCCTAGAACGAATGTGAATTGGTAATGGTTAACTCTTTTGCAACTCGTGAGACTTTTCAAAAGAGAGAATGAGTGAATCGATGAAAGTTCACTTCCATATTACAGTGGGATAAACTATAGAGTTTTTGAACACTAACGAATGTGATTTTCTGAAAAATAAACAAAACGTGAAGTTTGCTTGGTCACCAAGCAAACCTACAAAAAACTTCATTTTGGTATTTTCGAGGTTAAATGACACTATAAACGTGTTATAGAAAACAACAACCCTAGAACGAATGTGAATTGGTAATGGTTAACACATTTGAAACTATTGAGACTTTTCAAAAAGAGAGAATGAATGAATCGATGAAAGTGCACTTCCACATTACAGTGGGATAAACTATAGAGTTTTTGAACACTAACGGATGTGATTCTCTAAAAAATAAAAAATACGTAAAGTTTGCTTGGTCACGAAGCAGTCCTACAAAACACTTCATTTTGGTATTTTCGAAGTCAAATGGCACTATAAACGTGTTATAGAAAACAACAACCTTAGAACGAATGTGAGTTGGTAATGGTTAACTCTTTTGCAACTCGTGAGACTTTTCAAAAAGATAGAATGAGTGAATCGATGAAAGTGCACTTCCACATTACAGTGGGATAAACTATTGAGTTTTTGAACACTAACGAATGTGATTTTCTGAAAAATAAAAAAAACGTAAAGTTTGCTTGATCACGAAGCAATCCTACAAAACACTTCATTTTGGTATTTTCGAAGTCAAATGGCACTATAAACGTGTTATAGAAAACAACAACCCTATAACGAATGTGAGTTGGTAATGGTTAATTCTTTTGCAACTCGTGAGACTTTTCAAAAAGAGAGAATGAGTGAATCGATGAAAGTGAACTTCCACATTACTGTGGGATAAACTATAGAGTTTTTGAACACTAACGAATGTGATTTTCTAAAAAATAAAAAAACGTAAAGTTTGCTTGGTCACGAAGCAATCCTACAAAATACTTCATTTTGGTATTTTCGAAGTCAAATGGCACTATAAACGTGTTCTAGAAAACAACAACCATAGAACGAATGTGAATTGGTAATGGTTAACTCTTTTGCAACTCGTGAGACTTTTCAAAAGAGAGAATGAGTGAATCGATGAAAGTTCACTTCCACATTACAGTGGGATAAACTATAGAGTTTTTGAACACTAACGAATGTGATTTTCTGAAAAATAAACAAAACGTGAAGTTTGCTTGGTCACCAAGCAAACCTACAAAAAACTTCATTTTGGTATTTTCGAGGTTAAATGACACTATAAACGTGTTATAGAAAACAACAACCCTAGAACGATTGTGAATTGGTAATGGTTAACTCTTTTGCAACTCGTGAGACTTTTCAAAAGAGAGAATGAGTGAATCGATGAAAGTTCACTTCCATATTACAGTGGGATAAACTATAGAGTTTTTGAACACTAACGAATGTGATTTTCTGAAAAATAAACAAAACGTGAAGTTTGCTTGGTCACCAAGCAAACCTACAAAAAACTTCATTTTGGTATTTTCGAGGTTAAATGACACTATAAACGTGTTATAGAAAACAACAACCCTAGAACGAATGTGAATTGGTAATGGTTAACACATTTGAAACTATTGAGACTTTTCAAAAAGAGAGAATGAATGAATCGATGAAAGTGCACTTCCACATTACAGTGGGATAAACTATAGAGTTTTTGAACACTAACGGATGTGATTCTCTGAAAAATAAAAAATACGTAAAGTTTGCTTGGTCACGAAGCAGTCCTACAAAACACTTCATTTTGGTATTTTCGAAGTCAAATGGCACTATAAACGTGTTATAGAAAACAACAACCTTAGAACGAATGTGAGTTGGTAATGGTTAACTCTTTTGCAACTCGTGAGACTTTTCAAAAAGATAGAATGAGTGAATCGATGAAAGTGCACTTCCACATTACAGTGGGATAAACTATTGAGTTTTTGAACACTAACGAATGTGATTTTCTGAAAAATAAAAAAACGTAAAGTTTGCTTGGTCCCGAAGCAATCCTACAAAACACTTCATTTTGGTATTTTCGAAGTCAAATGGCCCTATAAACATGTTATAGAAAACAACAACCCTAGAACGAATGTGAGTTGGTAATGGTTAATTCTTTTGCAACTCGTGAGACTTTTCAAAAAGAGAGAATGCGTGAATCGATGAAAGTGCACTTCCACATTACAATGGAATAAACTATAGAGTTTTTGAACACTAACGAATGTGATTTTCTGAAAAAAAAAAAAAAAACGTAAAGTTTGCTTGGTCACGAAGCAATCCTACAAAATACTTCATTTTGGTATTTTCGAAGTCAAAGGGCACTATAAACGAGTTATAGAAAACAACAACCATAGAACGAATGTGAATTGGTAATGGTTAACTCTTTTGCAACTCGTGAGACTTTTCAAAAGAGAGAATGAGTGAATCGATGAAAGTGCACTTCCACGTTACAGTGGGATAAACTATAGAGTTTTTGAACACTAACGAATGTGATTTTCTAAAAAAAAAAAAGTAAAGTTTTCTTGGTCACGAAGCAATCCTACAAAACACTTCATTTTGGTATTTTCGAAGTCAAATGACACTATAAACGTGTTATAGAAAACAACAACCCTAGAACGAATGTGAGTTGGTAATGGTTAACTCTTTTGCAACTTGTAAAACTTTTCAAAAAGAGAGAATGAGTGAATCGATGAAAGTGCACTTCCACATTACAGTGGGATAAACTATAGAGTTTTTGAACACTAACGAATGTGATTTTCTGAAAAATAAAAAAAACGTAAAGTTTGCTTGATCACGAAGCAATCCTACAAAACACTTCATTTTGGTATTTTCGAAGTCAAATGGCACTATAAACGTGTTATAGAAAACAACAACCCTATAACGAATGTGAGTTGGTAATGGTTAATTCTTTTGCAACTCGTGAGACTTTTCAAAAAGAGAGAATGAGTGAATCGATGAAAGTGCACTTCCACATTACTGTGGGATAAACTATAGAGTTTTTGAACACTAACGAATGTGATTTTCTAAAAAATAAAAAAAACGTAAAGTTTGCTTGGTCACGAAGCAATCCTACAAAATACTTCATTTTGGTATTTTCGAAGTCAAATGGCACTATAAACGTGTTATAGAAAACAACAACCCTAGAACGAATGTGAGTTGGTAATGGTTAACTCT
The DNA here is from genome assembly GCA_963675135.1 of Galeopsis tetrahit. NCBI lineage: Eukaryota > Viridiplantae > Streptophyta > Magnoliopsida > Lamiales > Lamiaceae > Galeopsis > Galeopsis tetrahit. The sequence continues at coordinate 43,157,112 of OY776122.1, forward strand.
TTTGCAACTCGTGAGACTTTTCAAAAAGAGAGAATGACTGAATCGATAAAAGTGCACTTCCACATTACAGTGGGATAAACTGTAGAGTTTTGAACACTAACGAATGTGATTTTCTAAAAAATAAAAACAACGTAAAGTTTGCTTGGTCACGAAGCAATCCTACAAAACACTTGATTTTGGTATTTTCGAAGTCAAATGGCACTATAAACGTGTTATAGAAAACAACAACCCTAGAACGAATGTGAGTTGGTAATGGTTAACTCTTTTGCAACTCGTGAGACTTTTCAAAAAGAGAGAATGAGTGAATCGATGAAAGTGCACTTCCACATTACAGTGGGATAAACTATTGAGTTTTTGAACACTAACGAATGTGATTTTCTGAAAAATAAAAAAATGTAAAGTTTGCTTGGTCACGAAGCAATCCTACAAAACACTTCATTTTGGTATTTTCGAAGTCAAATGGCACTATAAACGTGTTATAGAAAACAACAACCCTAGAACGAATGTGAGTTGGTAATGGTTAATTCTTTTGCAACTCGTGAGAATTTTCAAAAAGAGAGAATGAGTGAATCGATGAAAGTGCACTTCCACATTACAGTGGAATAAACTATAGAGTTTTTGAACACTAACGAATGTGATTTTCTGAAAAATAAAAAAAACGTAAAGTTTGCTTGATCACGAAGCAATCCTACAAAACACTTCATTTTGGTATTTTCGAAGTCAAATGGCACTATAAACGTGTTATAGAAAACAACAACCCTAGAACGAATGTGAGTTGGTAATGGTTAATTCTTTTGCAACTCGTGAGACTTTTCAAAAAGAGAGAATGAGTGAATCGATGAAAGTGCACTTCCACATTACTGTGGGATAAACTATAGAGTTTTTGAACACTAACGAATGTTATTTTTTCAAAAAAATAAAAAAAACGTAAAGTTTGCTTGGTCACGAAGCAATCCTACAAAATACTTCATTTTGGTATTTTCGAAGTCAAATGGCACTATAAACGATGTTGGTCCCAAAGTTGAGTTAAGATTGAGTAAGCTAAGAAAGTCTAGAGGGGAGGGGTGAATAGACTTTCAAAAATCTTTCAAAATATCAGAATATGCAATGCGGAATTTAGTCTTCTTATGTGCTGTATTGTGCTTACTCAGCTCAGATCAGTACTTTCAGAATAATATGGGCCTTACTAGTTTATACTCAACTTTTCTATAGATCTTTATCTTTGTAAATTCTTAATGTTCTTAGTTAAACAATTCAAACAAATATCAAACTGAAAATGTAAAGAACACAGAATTTTATAGTGGTTCGACAAATGTCTACATCCACTCTCACAATCCCAATTGTGATGTTTTATTAACTCTTCCTTGAGTTTCTTGTGGCTTAAAGTCCCAAGATTAAGACTTTGATCTTATCGATTATACCACCAGGTATATCTTCGATCTACTAGTAATTCTACAAGTAACTAGCACACTTGTTTTACAAAATACAAACTTAAACTTTGAAAAGTAAAACTTCTCTTTGAATAGCCTTTGATTTCTTCTCTCCAATTCAGTGGCTCTTCTCTTCTTCAATCTCCTTCAACTCTGTGAGTTCTTCTTGTGCTCTGTAGACTTAGATTGCTTGTAAACGCTTTAAGATCAGTAGTCTTAGCAGTAGGAGATTACACAGTATTTATAGAACATAGTATGACAGTTAGCAGTTTGTGAACTAACTCTCAACTAACTCTAAAACTGTTTTTGTAACTTCTTCTTGTAACCGACTTTGTAACTTCCTTCAACTTCCAAGTCAGCATATCTTCAATAAATCTTCAGTTACTCTTTAAATAAGATTTCCAAACTTATTCTTCAATTTCACCAAATCAGCACAGTAACTTACTGTTCTGATTTTTACTCTTCTGATTTTTACTGTTCGGATTTTACTCTGCTGAGTCAGTCAGCACAGTAACTTAAAACCTTTCAAAACTTCTCCAGATTTCTTCTCAGCTTCTCTTCAACTCTTCTTTGAAGTCTTCTTATTCTGAAGTAGTCTTCTGAGTCTTCTTAGTCTTCTTTAGTCTTCTGATCTTCTTCTAATCTATTCCTAATCTACTGTTCTGAACTTTACAATGCTGAATACAATAAAATACAACTTTACAAATATAAAACCTATCTATACATCAACTGAACTATATACAGATGAGTATTTCTAAGTCCTACACTATAAGCTATCTATACAATACAAAACATCAGCTTAGTTCCTAACAGTTCATATATCAGATCAGTAACCAATAAGATCAGTAACTACTAAGATCAGTAACCAATAAGATCAGTAACTACTAAGATCAGTAACTTACATATAAGACCAGTAAGCATATAAGATCAATAAGTATATCAGATCAGTAACTCAGATTTCAAATATCTCATATAAGATCACTAAAATTATTCTCAGTTTCCATACTCAGATCAGTAATCTTATTCCAATATTACTCAGTTAAGATCAGTACTTTTATCTTTAATATTACTTTATAAGATCAGTAAACTTACTTCAGTTAGCATTAAGATTAGTAATTTCAATTTAAGTTTCTCATCAGATTAGTAAGCTTAGATTCAGATGACTTAGTTAAGATGACTTAGAACCACATATATCACTAACTTTAAGTTGCTTTTGGCCATCAAAACATACTTTCATCATCTAGAATATTGTTTCAAGGATTCATATCCCAACAATTTCCCCCTTTTTGATGAAGCCAAAACTACTTAAATGTTAATAAATCAGTAGTTAAGTATGTAGTCGATCATAACAGTTCATCAATTCATAATTCATATCATATTCACAATCAAATCAGATATTTCACATATTACACATACTAACAGATTATGCAAAAAAAAAACAAAATATAGAAATAAAGATTAAGGATAGAAATGTTATCTTCTGAGCTTGTCCTTCATCTTCATTCTGTATCTTTAGATTTTGAATGCAACATACATCCTTGCCTTGATATCCATCATATGTTGATGATCAGTTATTCCTTCTTCCTTGATAATCTCAGCAATTATGTTGTTGATCTCCTTGTAATCAGGTTCTCCATTTTCCAATCTTGGAGGTTCCCAATTAGGTTCTTCAGGACACAAAATCTTTGTTCCAGCATGATTAGCAACATGTGCTATGTCTTCCCAGAACTCTTGATCAATGTTCAGCATGAATTCTTCAAAATCAATAAATTCTGCTTCCTTGCTTGAATGATCACCAAACTTCTTCACAATGAAGTTTGCAATCTGCCACTTCTTCTTCAAATTCTTCCAGTATTCCATATGTTCTCTCAAAACAATGAAATCCACAAAGTTTTCATCTTGAAAATCTTTGTCAAACTCTTTTCCTTCAGCTTTCTTTTGAGTATTCACCTTTCTCTTCAAAGCTGTAACTCGATTATCAAATCTTGTTTTCAAGAACTTGACATCCTTTTCTTTCTTCTTTTTCAACTTTGCTTCTTCACTTGAAATAACAGCTTTCATCTTGCTTTTTGATCTGGTAATTCTTCCAGCTTCTTCTTCTTGTTGTTCTTCATCAGACAAGACTAACTTCCTCTTCTTCTGAATCGAACTTTCAGCAATATCAGGTCTCTTCTCAACAATTTCTTGACCTTGTTGCTTCCTTTGTTTCAGTTTTTCATTCAGAATAGCAATTTCAGCTTTTAATTCATCCTGACTCACAACCAACTGAGCTTGTTGTGACTGAGTTTGTTCCATCACTTTCCTTGTCTTATCTTCCCCCTTTTTGGCTTCATCATGCCACTCTTTCAAGGAAGATATGTGTTGCTCCAGCTTCTTATGCAACACTTGAGACAGGTTCTTCTCTTGTACTCTATGAAGATCAAAAATTTTGGACATTGTATGCTCCATCACCTTTTCATAAGAGTGTTCAGAAGTCATCTTATTCATTCTCTCAGTAGCTTCGTGGAACATCTTTACAGCATCTTCCAATTTTGCTTGACGTTCTGTATTCTGCTTTTTCAACATCTCAAAGTCTGAATTTTCAGATTCCTTTTCAATAGGACCTGTTCTGATCTGTTCTTGCACATCTTCAAGAATAATAGGATCAGCAGAGTGAATTGGAATGCTTTCCATCTCTTCAGCATTTACATCTTGATTCTCCAAAGCTTCTGTTTCTTCAATCACAACAGTGTTCTCAAACACCTCTGTTGCATTGTCAACATCTTCATCAATTTCCATTAAATCCTTTTCAGCAGCATTCTCAGCTTCATCAACACCTTTCTCTTCACTAAACAAATCTTCATCAGAGTTAGGAGTTGCAATCTTTTCCACAGTGTACTTGATTCCTGTTAATCTTTCAACAAGAAGTACAACAGATTCTGGAGTGACTAACTCAAGAAAAGAGTTAACACCAGCCGCTTGCATCTGCTCTGCTTCCCAATCATCAAAGATTGAAGCACCACCCATACCTTCCATGATAACTAAATTTTCCTTCAAAGTACTCCTCTTAAGATACACCCATGTGCCAATCCTAAGGAGTTTCTCAAACTCAACTGAGCTCTCATCTAATCCACGAAATTGCTTCAACAAAGCTATCCTCAAATCTATCCTGATTATATCCTCTTTATCACAGATAGTGTACTCCATCAAATCAGCAGGTTTAGGAGCAATAAATTCAGGTTCAGGAGATGATGAAATGTCAATTGGTTCAGTAGAAGGTTCAAATTCATGTTCAGTAGAGTGATCATGAACCTGTGTTGGGGATTGATGTGGTGAAGGTTGATGTGAAGTTTGATGTTGAGGACTAGAAATTGAAGTGGGATCAAAGGTAGTGTTCTAAGGGGATGAATGGGGAGTGTTCTGAGTCTCAGAAAAATAGTGATCTGATCTTCCAGAACATGAAGGTTGAGGGTTTTGGGTTTCAGTTTGGCTTGGTTCAGAGTTTGAAGGGGTAGGGGAGACAACAATCAATTTCCTCCTAGCACTCCTTGTCTTAGTCCTTTTATGAACAGCAATAGGACTAGGAACACTAACCTCTTGCTCTTCTGAGCTTGATTGCACCACAGTTTCAACAAATCTAACTGTTGGCTCTGAGGCAGCTGTAGCAGACCTTCCTCTCCTTGGTCTAATACTGCTCGGATCATGCCTTGCCTTCGACCTAACTTCAGGTTGATTGTCCTCAGATTGGTACATTGAAGCTCCAGACTCTTGTGCTTCAAGCTCTTGAGATTGTTCCAAAGGGTTTTCTTGTTCAAACTGAACAGACTCCTTCTTCATCAAAAATTTCCCATGATGGAATTTCTTGGGATTACTCCAATATGGCTTTTTAACCAGCTGAGGTAGCAAGAAACTCAGCTTGCTTCCAAACTCTAATTTCGATTTAATCGAAAATTCCATGGTATCCTCATCGAACAAAACTTTGTCTTTTTCAGTCAGCAGCCTTTCCAAGAAGAATCCTTGCCAATCACCTTGAACTCTGTCGATGATTGCAGCCATAATTCTAATCTTGAAACTCGATAAGGCATCCTGGCTATGATGTTGCCCTAACAAGCATTTTCCAGCTATGTCCATCAAAAACTGCAGACCAGTAGGAAGAACATCCTTCTTCAGATTAGTCAATGTCTCTGTTTCAACACCTGACCACCTTCCTACACATTCCTTTTCCTCTCCAGCTTTGTAATTCATATGTCTACTGGTCCTTGAGGCAAATCCAACATCACTTCTAGAATTTCCCTTGTGATAGTAACCTTATGCCCAGAAAGCATGGAGTGAACACCATTATTATCTCCTTTGAGCTGCAAATAAAATTCCATTGCTTCCGGTTCGTAGACATTCATGGGAGATGATTCCAGAAATTTTCGTAGCCCACACTCTTCGCACATAGTCAGAATGGCTTGATTTTCAGCACTGTGTCGGCCATTGAAATATACAACATTTTCCACAAAAATGCCCTTTTTGCGAATCCAGAAATTCGAATCGAATGTTCCTGCAACTTCGTTAGCTTCATTGATAATATTAATGGTTGCCATTTGAGAATTTTGTAGAAATCAGATTTTTCAGAAGTTATGAAGTTAAGAAATTTCCAGAAATGAACTCGTAAGAACGAAGACGATGAAGAGTGCTCGTTTTTGTTAAATTCAAAACCAATATAGGGCTAGGATTGAATTAGATTGTCACAAAGAATGGTTGGGATTAAGTCTCGAAATTCGAGTTAAACAATAACTGTTCACATTCTAGTACCATCTTTTAATTTTTGGAGCCAACTTGTGTTTGATAAATACACCACAGTTTTTAGGTTAGAAATAGAGGAGTGTACAAATCTTCTCTATTAGTAATCTAAAAATTTGAACAATTTTTGACTTAGAAAATTCTAAACCAAAAGACTGTTCTGATGCAAATCAGCACAGTAGTTTCCAAAACTATTTCTCTTCATTTTCTTACTAGTATATAAAGAAAATTTTACTTATCTGGATCAACTGAGTAATGTGATCAGCTGAGTAACCTTTTTAGAAATCAGATCAGTAGATGAATCAGCATAGTAGATCTCAGATCAGTAGATGGGTCAGCACAGTAATCCTCAGATTAGTACCCAAATTTCCTGATTTCACCTTTTTGATATCAGCACAGTGATCCTCAGATCAGTACTGTGTCAGATCAGTAGATTTCTTGTAGACAGATTAGTAGTAAACAAATCTTTCTGTAGACAGATTAGTCAGTAATCAGATTAGTTCTGTAGAATAACTGAATTGTAATCAGATCAGTACTGTAGACAAAGAAACTTTGTAATCAGTACAGTTCTGTAGACAAGTCAATTCATTAATCAGAATAAATCTGTAGACTGCTATAGTCTGTAATCAGATCAGATTAGTAGACTTTCCAAATCTGTAATCAGATCAGTTCCCCCTTCAATGGAGAATTCCTCTTCTGTGCCTGTTTCACCTTGGTAGAAGTGTTAGTTCATGAGATATAAGTGTAAAACAGTACAGATTAGTAACAATATGTCTAATTTAATGATCACATCAAGGTTTATGCTAAAGTGACTTAATGATCTGAGTCAACAAAAGGATCTTTAAGAAATCACAGATTCCCCCTTAATGTATGTTCTCAGTGTCCCTCAGCTTTACCAGCTTCCTCATTGGGATGAAGGTCACTTTAGTAACCTTGTTACCTGTTTTAGTGATCTGACATAGGGTTGTCTCTTCTGACTTTTGAGTTTTGATGTACTGCCCTTAGTTTCTGCTTCATGTCCTTCTTGGTATAAGATCAGTACCTGAAATGTTAGCACAGTTCTATATACAAACAGAATCCATATCTATCAATCCTAAACTGATGCACAATTCTCTGAATCTCACTTCAGCCAATGGTTTTGTAAAAATGTCAGCTCTTTGAATATCAGTATGAATCTTTTCCATTCTAATATTCTTCTTTTCAACATGATCCCTAATAAAATGATGCCTAATGTCAACATGTTTGCATCTAGTATGAAGAACGGGATTTTGTGTGATGGCAATGGCACTATTACTGTCACAATATATAGGTACATTAGATTCTACAACATTGTAGTCTCTGAGTTGTTGTATTAGCCAAAGAAGCTGACTACAACAACTACCTGCAGCCATATATTCTGCTTCAGTAGTAGAAGTTGCCACACTTGTTTGTTTCTTTGAAAACCATGAAATGAGCTTAGTTCCTAAGAATTGACATGAACCTGAAGTAGATTTTCTATCTATTTTGCAACCTCCAAAGTCCGAGTCTGAATAACCACTTAAAGATATATCATCATCTGCAGGATACCATAATCCTCGATTAATGGTCCCTTTTAGATATTTCAATATCCTTTTAGCAGCTTCCAGATGACTTTCCTTGGGGTTTGCTTGAAATCTTGCACATACTCCAACAGAAAAAGCAATATCAGGTCTGGTGGCAGTTAGATAGAGTAGAGAACCAATTAAAGCACGATAGTGAGGTTGGTCAGAAGACTTACCTCCTTCATCAGGATCCATTCTGTATGTAGGTTGCATGGGCACACCAACTGTCTTACAGGTTTTAATACCAAATTTATCTAGCAAATTCTTAGTATACTTTGCTTGATTTATAAAGATACCTTCTGAAGTTTGTTTTACTTGAAGACCAAGAAAATATGTCATTTCTCCCATCATAGACATTTCAAATTTACTTTGCATGAGTGTAGAAAAGCTTTCACTCAAGGTTTTGTTGGGTGATCCAAAGATAATATCATCCACATAAATTTGAACAAGTAATATATCATTACCTTCTTGTCTTCTAAACAAAGTTCTATCAACTTTGCCTTTTGTAAAACCATTTTCAAGTAAGAATAGAGAAAGAGTATCATACCATGCTCTTGGAGCTTGTTTCAATCCATAGAGTGCTTTCTTTAACCTGTATACTTGGTGACTATTCACTTCAAAACCAGGTGGTTGTTCCACATAAACTTCTTCAGCAAGTATACCATTCAAAAATGCACTTTTCACATCCATTTGATACACAGTAAATTTCATATGTGCAGCATAAGCAAGGAATAATCTTATAGCTTCTAGTCTAGCTACAGGGGCAAAAGTTTCATCATAATCAATACCCTCAGCTTGAGAGTAGCCCTGAGCAACTAATCTAGCTTTGTTTCTAACTACAAGATCATTTTCATCCCTTTTGTTCTTGAAAATCCACTTAGTGCCTACAACATTATGATTACTAGGTCTATCAACAAGTTCCCAAACTTCATTTCTAGTGAACTGATTAAGTTCTTCCTGCATGGCTATAATCCAGTTACTATCACTTAAAGCTTCAATCACTGTTTTAGGCTCAATAGATGATAGAAAACAACACCAGCAAAATAAAGACTTACTAGGTTCTTCCTTTGAATCAAACAATTGTTTTCTAGTTTTAACACCTATACTAGAATCACCTAGAATCAGATCAGTAGAATGAGCAGACTTCCATGTCCTTCTATTCTTAACAGAAATGCTATCATCATTTTTATCATGCAAATTATCATGCAGATCAGTATCATTTATATCAGCAGATTTGTTCACAGGAGAGCAGTCATTCATTTCCTGTATTTCAGAAGTTTTAGATGACTCACCTTTGTCTTTTACCTTTTCTTTATCAGAATCTTGGTCTAGGACTTTCAGGAAAGGATTATATGCTTGTACAGATTCATATATTCCTGTATCATCATCTTCATTGTTGATTTGAAGCTGTAGTTTGTCAATTTTCTTACTGAGCTGATGATCAGCAGAGTCCTGCACATTCTCATCAAATACAACATGGGGTGTTTCTTCCACACATAGAGTAGAGTAATTAAATACTCTAAATGCTTTGCTTACAGAAGAGTATCCTAAGAATATCCCTTCATCAGCTTTTGCATCAAAAGCATTTAATTTACTTTTGCCATTGTTATGTATGAAACACTTACATCCAAAGATATGAAAATAAGAAACTCTTGGTTTTCTGCCTTTCCATACCTCATGAGGTGTGTTGAATTCTGCAATCATGGCTCTGCAAGCTTCTTTTAGTGTTCTGTTTCTCCTTTCTGCAACACCATTTTGTTGAGGGGTTCTGGCTGCACTTGTCAAATGCTGTATGCCAGACTTAGAACAGTAGTCAGAAATGTAACAATTAATAAATCCAGTCCCCTTGTCACTCCTAATCTTGACAATGGGATGACCTTTTTCAACCTGCAACCTCTTCAATAGATCTGGAAGTAGTGTTTATGTATCACTCTTTTTTTGTAGAAAGACTACCCAAGTAAACTTAGAGTAATCATCTACAAATACTAGAGTATACCTTCTTCCATTCAATGTAGGAGGATTGATAGGACCATGAAGATCCATATGCAAGAGTTCTAAAACTCTGCTTGTTGAAAGAGTTGGTATGGACTTAAATGAAACCTTTACCTGTTTACCTTTTTGACAGGAATCACATACTTGTGATTTGGAATAAATTTCATTAGGAATGCCCTCAACAAGATGTTCTCTTGCAATCTTGTTGATTATCTTAAAGTTCAGGTGGCAGAGGCGTTTATGCCAGAGCCAGCTGTTTTCTTTAGGACTCTTAGTAATAGGACAAGCATTCTTAGGACAGCTATTCCAATTCACAATGTATACACTTCCTTGTCTTGTGCCAACAAGTAGAACATTGTGAGTCCTTTTATCTATTATTTCACATCTTCTGGTTTTGAACTGAACTTTGTATCCCCTGTCACAGAATTGAGATACAGATAACAAATTATATTTCAAACCTTCAACATAGGAGACATCTTGGATTTCAACATCTCCATTCTTGATGAATCCAAATCCTTTTGTGATTGCTATTGAGCTATCACCAAAGATGACTTTTGGTCCTTCCTTCTCATGATAGTCAGTAAGTAAGGCCTTGGTACCAGTCATATGGTGTGAACACCCACTGTCTATGTACCAGGTCTCACCAACTGAACCACCTTTCTTGTATAAGTCCAGTCGATCCTGCAAGGTAGTGATCTTTATAACTTAGGTACCCTTGTTTATTGGGGTCCTTGGGGGTTAGTAGTGAGAGGTACCCAAATGAACATTGAGGATTTGAATAAGTGGGACCTCTTCAGTTTCCTTCCAAATTTATCACAAAACAGTACTTTATTAACCAATTCAGAATTATCAGCAGACTTAGGATCTATTTTTCTGAGATAGCCTTTCCTTGGTTCTATCCCTTTCTCAGTAAGATCAGTATGTCTGTAATAGTTTGAATATGGTCTAAAAGCATGTGGACCATAAGGCTTATAAATTTGCTTTGGTCTTTCCTCTCCATAGATATCATAGGATAAAGGAGGAGGATAAAAAACAGGTTTGTTATGATAATGAGGCACAAATCTCCTAGGTTTAGTTGAATACAATTGAGACTGCCTTATAAGAGGAGGTCTAGGCTGTTCCCAACTTGCCTGTGCTAGTCTTGACCTACTGTTCTGAGTTTGTCTCTTCTGATTCCAGGACTGATCTGATCTGGTCAGAGGAGTATAACTCTTCTGGTATGGTCTTGACTGTACCGGTCTTAATACATTCTTCATTTTACCATTCTTGGTAGTAGGAGGGATGTATTTAGACTGTACTTTGAGTTTTGGATCATCATCATAAGTCATAGGTTCTTTTCCTTTATCTAGTTGCAAAGAACTTGTACTAGCTCCATTAGTGTTCTTAAATTCTGAAGTAGATGGACTAGGCAGATCAGTACCTATTCCTCTTTTATCATTTGGAGCTCTATATCTGTCTGAGATTGTTTGATTAATCTTAGTAGAGTTAATCATCCCAAATAACTTTCGATCTAGGCTCACTACTTCCGATTCTAAGAATCTATTGCGCTCTTCAAGTTTTTCATATTTAATCTTTAAATCATTGAATTCATTAGTCTCTTTGGCTTGAGTTTTAAGCATACCCTGATATAGTTTGTCAATGGATGCATAATTTTCTTGGAGTTGGGACAACTCTTTTGATAGTCTTGCATTTATGACAGCTATATTAGGATCTACTTTTGACTGAGCTTCTTTTAGCTTAATGATTTCTTGCTTTAAAGATATATTCTCATCACTAATTTCAATGAATGCTTTGTTAGCTTGTAGAAGGTCTTCTTCAGTCACTCCTTGGGAATGATGAAGACTACTTCCTACACTACTAACAGCAGCATCACTTTCATCAGTGTCAGAATTGTCACAAGATTGAAATGAGTTAGCAGATGATACCTCATCATTTATTTTGGACATCATTACCAGTCCATCATCTGCTATGAAGGCTTCATCTTCATTGCTAGAGGGGTAGTCAGATGAAGACGATGGTAACTCTTCTGATTCCGAATCAGAGTCATTGTAGGCCATCATTGCCTTCTTACCCTTGGCATATTTTCGATCTCTTCTGGCTTTCCTTTCTTCTCGATCTTCAGAACTCAGATCAGGACATTCATAAGCATAATGACCTGGCTTATCACAATTATAGCAAACAGGATTGTTAGAAGTTCTTTTAGGAGGAGAATGCTTTCTGTTCCTGTCATGCTTGTCAATTGAGTTCCTGTCTTTCTTATCAGAATACTTTCTATCTCTCTTTTCAGATGAGTTCCTATCTCTCCTGTTCTCATTAGAGATCTCATCCCTTCTTTCAGAAGAGTTTTGATCCCTTCTGTTCACAGAAGAGTCCCTGTTATTAGAACCCTTAGTTTCCTTATAGAATCTCTTGTACCTACCATACCTCTTGTTCAGTTTATCAAATCTTTTGATCATAAGGCTCATCTGATCTTTCAGACTAAGATCAGAACTATCTAGTTCATCCTTTATGCTTGATGCCTTAGGCTTAGATGATCTAGACCCCTTAGAGGTAGAGGCTTTAAAGGCTATGTCCTTAGAGGCATCCTTATCCTTATGAATCACAGTAATAGGATCTTCTTCATCTAACTCAAACTCATGTGCCTTAAGTGTTTGGAACATAGTTTCTGCTGGCCAAGAATCAATGTCTTGTGTGGTTTTAATGATTATCTTGACCATTTTCCACCTTTCATCCAAGGCTTTCAAGATTCTCAGGTTAACTTCTCTGTCAGTATAAGTCTTTCCTAATACATCAAGATCATTCATAATTTTGGTAAATCGAGTATCCAACTCATCAATTGATTCTCCTGGCTTCATCTTAAATGATTCAAACCTTTGGACAGCAGTGGATAACTTGCTTTCTTTGATCAGTGTAGTACCTTCACAAAGAATAGCCAGTTTGTCCCACATCTGTTTTGCAGTCTTACATTTTAGTACTTTACCAAGATACTCGTTTGGTAAGGTATGTAAAATGTAGTTCTTGGCAAGACTGTCCAAATTGTTTTGTTTCATTTCTTCCGAAGTCAGTTCTGACCTTGGTTTAGGGACCAGTGCTCCAACTGGTTTGGATGGATCCAGAACTGCAGTATTTTCCACCATGATGACAATTGGTCCTTCAGTTACCACAGACACCATTAGATCATGGGTTGAGCTAAAGATGGCCTCCATCCTAAGCTTCCAGTAGTCATAATCTGCAATCTTGAACTTAGGCAGCTTGTTCACATTAGTGTCATCCATGTTTGATTAGACAAATAGGATCAGTAGTATAGCAGATAGATTTCAAGTATTCAGATAGTGACAAATATCAAGAAATGACAGCAAGATCAGTAAGATATCCCTCAAAATCTGTAAGGTTATCAAGAAACAGCAGTCCAAAGAACTACTGCTCTGATACCACTTGTTGGTCCCAAAGTTGAGTTAAGATTGAGTAAGCTAAGAAAGTCTAGAGGGGAGGGGTGAATAGACTTTCAAAAATCTTTCAAAATATCAGAATATGCAATGCGGAATTTAGTCTTCTTATGTACTGTACTGTGCTTACTCAGCTCAGATCAGTACTTTCAGAATAATATGGGCCTTACTAGTTTATACTCAACTTTTCTATAGATCTTTATCTTTGTAAATTCTTAATGTTCTTAGTTAAACAATTCAAACAAATATCAAACTGAAAATGTAAAGAACACAGAATTTTATAGTGGTTCGACAAATGTCTACATCCACTCTCACAATCCCAGTTGTGATGTTTTATTAACACTTCCTTGAGTTTCTTGTGGCTTAAAGTCCCAAGATTAAGACTTTGATCTTATCGATTATACCACCAGGTATATTTTCGATCTACTAGTAATTCTACAAGTAACTAGCACACTTTTTTTACAAAATACAAACTTAAACTTTGAAAAGTAAAACTTCTCTTTGAATAGCCTTTGATTTCTTCTCTCCAATTCAGTGGCTCTTCTCTTCTTCAATCTCCTTCAACTCTGTGAGTTCTTCTTGTGCTCTGTAGACTTAGATTGCTTGTAAACGCTTTAAGATCAGTAGTCTTAGCAGTAGGAGATTACACAGTATTTATAGAACTTAGTATGACAGTTAGCAGTTTGTGAACTAACTCTCAACTAACTCTAAAACTGTTTTTGTAACTTCTTCTTGTAACCGACTTTGTAACTTCCTTCAACTTCCAAGTCAGCATATCTTCAATAAATCTTCAAGTACTCTTTAAATAAGCTTTCCAAACTTATTCTTCAATTTCACCAAATCAGCACAGTAACTTACTGTTCTGATTTTTACTCTTCTGATTTTTACTGTTCGGATTTTACTCTGCTGAGTCAGTCAGCACAGTAACTTAAAAACTGTTCAAAACTTCTCCAGATTTCTTCTCAGCTTCTCTTCAACTCTTCTTTGAAGTCTTCTTATTCTGAAGTAGTCTTCTGAGTCTTCTTAGTCTTCTTTAGTCTTCTGATCTTCTTCTAATCTATTCCTAATCTACTGTTCTGAACTTTACAATGCTGAATACAATAAAATACAACTTTACAAATATAAAACCTATTTATACATCAACTGAACTATATACAGATGAGTATTTCTAAGTCCTACACTATAAGCTGTCTATACAATACAAAACATCAGCTTAGTTCCTAACAGTTCATATATCAGATCAGTAACTACTAAGATCAGTAACTTACATATAAGACCAGTAAGCATATAAGATCAATAAGTATATCAGATCAGTAACTCAGATTTCAAATATCTCATATAAGATCACTAAAATTATTCTCAGTTTCCATACTCAGACCAGTAATCTTATTCCAATATTACTCAGTTAAGATCAGTAATTTTATCTTTAATATTACTTTATAAGATCAGTAAACTTACTTCAGTTAGCATTAAGATCAGTAATTTCAATTTAAGTTTCTCATCAGATTAGTAAGCTTAGATTCAGATGACTTAGTTAAGATGACTTAGAACCACATATATCACTAACTTTAAGTTGCTTTTGGCCATCAAAACATACTTTCATCATCTAGAATATTGTTTCAAGGATTCATATCCCAACAAACGAGTTATAGAAAACAACAACCATAGAACGAATGTGAATTGGTAATGGTTAACTCTTTTGCAACTCGTGAGACTTTTCAAAAGAGAGAATGAGTGAATCGATGAAAGTTCACTTCCACATTACAGTGGGATAAACTATAGAGTTTTTGAACACTAACGAATGTGATTTTCTGAAAAATAAACAAAACGTGAAGTTTGCTTGGTCACCAAGCAAACCTACAAAAAACTTCATTTTGGTATTTTCGAGGTTAAATGACACTATAAACGTGTTATAGAAAACAACAACCCTAGAACGAATGTGAATTGGTAATTCTTAACTCTTTTGCAACTCGTGAGACTTTTCTAAAAGAGAGAATGAGTGAATCGATGAAAGTGCACTTCCACATTACAGTGGGATAAACTGTAGAGTTTTGAACACTAACGAATGTGATTTTCTAAAAAATAAAAAAAACGTAAAGTTTGCTTGGTCACCAAGCAAACCTACAAAAAACTTCATTTTGGTATTTTCGAGGTTAAATGGCACTATAAACGTGTTATAGAAAACAACAACCCTAGAACGAATGTGAATTGGTAATGGTTAACACTTTTGAAACTATTGAGACTTTTCAAAAAGAGAGAATGAGTGAATCAATGAAAGTGCACTTCCACATTACAGTGGGATAAACTATAGAGTTTTTGAACACTAACGAATGTGATTTTCTGAAAAATAAAAAAAACGTAAAGTTTGCTTGGTCACGAAGCAATCCTACAAAACACTTCATTTTGGTATTTTCGAAGTCAAATGGCACTATAAACTTGTTATAGAAAACAACAATCCTAGAACGAATGTGAGTTGGTAATGGTTAATTCTTTTGCAACTCGTGAGACTTTTTAAAAAGAGAGAGTGAGTGAATCGATGAAAGTGCACTTCCACATTACAGTGGAATAAACTATAGAGTTTTTGATCACTAACGAATGTGATTTTTTGAAAAATAAAAAAAACGTAAAGTTTGCTTGGTCACGAAGCAATCCTACAAAATACTTCATTTTGGTATTTTCGAAGTCAAATGGCACTATAAACGAGTAATAGAAAACAACAACCATAGAACGAATGTGAATTGGTAATGGTTAACTCTTTTGCAACTCGTGAGACTTTTCAAAAGAGAGAATGAGTGAATCGATGAAAGTGCACTTCCACATTACAGTGGGATAAACTATAGAGTTTTTGAACACTAACGAATGTGATTTTCTGAAAAAAAAAAAAACGTAAAGTTTTCTTGGTCACGAATCAATCCTACAAAACACTTCATTTTGGTATTTTCGAAGTCAAATGACACTATAAACGTGTTATAGAAAACAACAACCCTAGAACGAATGTGAGTTGGTAATGCTTAACTCTTTTGCAACTCGTAAGACTTTTCAAAAAGAGAGAATGAGTGAATCGATGAAAGTGCACTTCCACATTACAGTGGGATAAACTATAGAGTTTTTGAACACTAATGAATATGATTTTCTGAAAAATAAACAAAACGTGAAGTTTGCTTGGTCACCAAGCAAACCTACAAAAAACTTCATTTTGGTATTTTCGAGGTTAAATGGCACTATAAACGTGTTATAGAAAACAACAACCCTAGAACGAATGTGAATTGGTAATTCTTAACTCTTTTGCAACTCGTGAGACTTTTCAAAAGGAGAGAATGAGTGAATCGATGAAAGTGCACTTCCACATTACTGTGGGATAAACTATAGAGTTTTTGAACACTAACGAATGTGATTTTCTGAAAAATAAAAAAAACGTAAAGTTTGCTTGGTCACGAAGCAATCCTACAAAATACTTCATTTTGGTATTTTCGAAGTCAAATGGCACTATAAACGAGTTATAGAAAACAACAACCATAGAACGAATGTGAATTGGTAATGGTTAACTCTTTTGCAACTCGTGAGACTTTTCAAAAGAGAGAATGAGTGAATCGATGAAAGTGCACTTCCACATTACAGTGGGATAAACTATAGAGTTTTTGAACACTAACGAATGTGATTTTCTGAAGAAAAAAAAAACGTGAAGTTTGCTTGGTCACCAAGCAAACCTACAAAAAACTTCATTTTGGTATTTTCGAGGTCAAATGACACTATAAACGTGTTATAGAAAACAACAACCCTAGAACGAATGTGAATTGGTAACTCTTAACTCTTTTGCAACTCGTGAGACTTTTCAAAAAGAGAGAGAATGAGTGAATCGATGAAAGTGCCCTTCCACATTACAGTGGGATAAACTGTAGAGTTCTGAAAACTAAAGAATGTGATTTTCTAAAAAATAAAAAAAACGTAAAGTTTGCTTGGTCACCAAGCAAACCTACAAAAAACTTCATTTTGGTATTTTCGAGGTTAAATGGCACTATAAACGTGTTATAGAAAACAACAACCCTAGAACGAATGTGAATTGGTAATGGTTAACACTTTTGAAACAATTGAGACTTTTCAAAAAGAGAGAATGAGTGAATCGATGAAAGTGCACTTCCATATTACAGTGGGATAAACTATAGAGTTTTTGAACACTAACGAATGTGATTTTCTGAAAAATAAAAAAAACGTAAAGTTTGCTTGGTCACGAAGCAATCCTACAAAACACTTCATTTTGGTATTTTCGAAGTCAAATGGCACTATAAACGTGTTATAGAAAACAACAACCCTAGAACGAATGTGAGTTGGTAATGGTTAACTCTTTTGCAACCCGTGAGACTTTTCAAAAAGAGAGAATGAGTGAATCGATGAAAGTGCACTTCCACATTACAGTGGGATAAACAATTGAGTTTTTGAACACTAACGAATGTGATTTTCTGAAAAATAAAAAAATGTAAAGTTTGCTTGGTCCCAAAGCAATCCTACAAAACACTTCATTTTGGTATTTTCGAAGTCAAATGGCACTATAAACGTGTTATAGAAAACAACAACCCTAGAACGAATGTGAGTTGGTAATGGTTAATTCTTTTGCAACTCATGAGACTTTTCAAAAAGAGAGAATGAGTGAATCGATGAAAGTGCACTTCCACATTACTGTGGGATAAACTATAGAGTTTTTGAACACTAACGAATGTGATTTTCTGAAAAATAAAAAAAACGTAAAGTTTGCTTGGTCACGAAGCAATCCTACAAAATACTTCATTTTGGTATTTTCGAAGTCAAATGGCACTATAAACGAGTTATAGAAAACAACAACCATAGAACGAATGTGAATTGGTAATGGTTAACTCTTTTGCAACTCGTGAGACTTTTCAAAAGAGATAATGAGTGAATCAATGAAAGTGCACTTCCACATTACAGTGGGATAACCTATAGAGTTTTTGAACACTAACGAATGTGATTTTCTGAAGAAAAAAAAAACGTGAAGTTTGCTTGGTGACCAAGCAAACCTACAAAAAACTTCATTTTGGTATTTTCGTGGTCAAATGACACTATAAACGTGTTATAGAAAACAACAACCCTAGAACGAATGTGAATTGGTAATTCTTAACTCTTGTCCAAATCGTGAGACTTTTCAAAAAGAGAGAATGAGTGAATCGATGAAAGTGCACTTCCACATTACAGTGGGATAAACTGTAGAGTTTTGAAAACTAACGATTGTGATTTTCTAAAAAGTAAAAAAAACGTAAAGTTTGCTTGGTCACCAAGCAAACCTACAAAAAACTTCATTTTGGTATTTTCGAGGTTAAATGGCACTATAAACGTGTTATAGAAAACAACAACCCTAGAACGAATGTGAATTGGTAATTCTTAACTCTTTTGCAACTCGTGAGACTTTTCAAAAAGAGAGAATGAGTGAATCGATGAAAGTGCACTTCCACATTACAGTGGGATAAACTGTAGAGTTTTGAACACTAACGAATGTGATTTTCTGAAAAATAAAAAAAACGTAAAGTTTGCTTGGTCACGAAGCAATCCTACAAAACACTTCATTTTGGTATTTTCGAAGTCAAATGGCACTATAAACGTGTTATAGAAAACAACAACCCTAGAACGAATGTGAGTTGGTAATGGTTAACTCTTTTGCAACCCGTGAGACTTTTCAAAAAGAGAGAATGAGTGAATCGATGAAAGTGCACTTCCACATTACAGTGGGATAAACAATTGAGTTTTTGAACATTAACGAATGTGATTTTCTGAAAAATAAACAAAACGTGAAGTTTGCTTGGTCCCAAAGCAATCCTACAAAACACTTCATTTTGGTATTTTCGAGGTTAAATGACACTATAAACGTGATATAGAAAACAACAACCCTAGAACGAATGTGAATTGGTAATTCTTAACTCTTTTCAACTCGTGAGACTTTTCAAAAAGAGAGAATGAGTGAATCGATGAAAGTGCACTTCCACATTACAGTGGGATAAACTGTAGAGTTTTGAACACTAACGAATGTGATTTTCTATAAAATAAAAAAAACGTAAAGTTTGCTTGGTCACCAAACAAACCTACAAAAAACTTCATTTTGGTATTTTCGAGGTCAAATGGCACTATAAACGTGTTATAGAAAACAACAACCCTAGAACGAATGTGAATTGGTAATATTGGTTAACACTTTTGAAACTATTGAGACTTTTCAAAAGGAGAGAATAAGTGAATCGATGAAAGTGCACTTCCACATTACAGTGGGATAAACTATAGAGTTTTTGAACAGTAACGAATTTGATTTTCTGAAAAATAAAAAAAACGTAAAGTTTGCTTGGTCACGAAACAATCCTACAAAACACTTCATTTTGGTATTTTCGAAGTCAAATGGCACTATAAACGTGTTATAGAAAACAACAACCCTAGAACGAATGTGAGTTGGTAATGGTTAACTCTTTTGCAACTAGTGAGACTTTTCAAAAAGAGAGAATGTGTGAATCGATGAAAGTGCACTTCCACATTACAGTGGGATAAACTATAGAGTTTTTGAACATTAACGAATGTGATTTTCTAAAAAATAAACAAAACGTGAAGTTTGTTTGGTCACTAACCAAACCTACAAAAAACTTCATTTTGGTATTTTCGAGGTTAAATGACACTATAAACGTGATATAGAAAACAACAACCCTAGAACGAATGTGAATTGGTAATTCTTAACTCTTGTCCAAATCGTGAGACTTTTCAAAAAGAGAGAATGAGTGAATCGATGAAAGTGCACTTCCACATTACAGTGGGATAAACTGTAGAGTTTTGAAAACTAACGAATGTGATTTTCTAAAAAGTAAAAAAACGTAAAGTTTGCTTGGTCACCAAGCAAACCTACAAAAAACTTCATTTTGGTATTTTCGAGGTTAAATGGCACTATAAACGTGTTATAGAAAACAACAACCCTAGAACGAATGTGAATTGGTAATTCTTAACTCTTTTGCAACTCGTGAGACTTTTCAAAAAGAGAGAATGAGTGAATCGATGAAAGTGCACTTCCACATTACAGTGGGATAAACTGTAGAGTTTTGAACACTAACGAATGTGATTTTCTGAAAAATAAAAAAAACGTAAAGTTTGCTTGGTCACGAAGCAATCCTACAAAACACTTCATTTTGGTATTTTCGAAGTCAAATGGCACTATAAACGTGTTATAGAAAACAACAACCCTAGAATGAATGTGAGTTGGTAATGGTTAACTCTTTTGCAACCCGTGAGACTTTTCAAAAAGAGAGAATGAGTGAATCGATGAAAGTGCACTTCCACATTACAGTGGGATAAACAATTGAGTTTTTGAACATTAACGAATGTGATTTTCTGAAAAATAAACAAAACGTGAAGTTTGCTTGGTCTCAAAGCAATCCTACAAAACACTTCATTTTGGTATTTTCGAGGTTAAATGACACTATAAACGTGATATAGAAAACAACAACCCTAGAACGAATGTGAATTGGTAATTCTTAACTCTTTTCAACTCGTGAGACTTTTCAAAAAGAGAGAATGAGTGAATCGATGAAAGTGCACTTCCACATTACAGTGGGATAAACTGTAGAGTTTTGAACACTAACGAATGTGATTTTCTATAAAATAAAAAAAACGTAAAGTTTGCTTGGTCACCAAACAAACCTACAAAAAACTTCATTTTGGTATTTTCGAGGTCAAATGGCACTATAAACGTGTTATAGAAAACAACAACCCTAGAACGAATGTGAATTGGTAATATTGGTTAACACTTTTGAAACTATTGAGACTTTTCAAAAGGAGAGAATAAGTAAATCGATGAAAGTGCACTTCCACATTACAGTGGGATAAACTATAGAGTTTTTGAACAGTAACGAATTTGATTTTCTGAAAAATAAAAAAAACGTAAAGTTTGCTTGGTCACGAAACAATCCTACAAAACACTTCATTTTGGTATTTTCGAAGTCAAATGGCACTATAAACGTGTTATAGAAAACAACAACCCTAGAACGAATGTGAGTTGGTAATGGTTAACTCTTTTGCAACTAGTGAGACTTTTCAAAAAGAGAGAATGTGTGAATCGATGAAAGTGCACTTCCACATTACAGTGGGATAAACTATAGAGTTTTTGAACATTAACGAATGTGATTTTCTAAAAAATAAACAAAACGTGAAGTTTGTTTGGTCACTAACCAAACCTACAAAAAACTTCATTTTGGTATTTTCGAGGTTAAATGACACTATAAACGTGATATAGAAAACAACAACCCTAGAACGAATGTGAATTGGTAATTCTTAACTCTTTTGCAACTCGTGAGACTTTTCAAAAAGAGAGAATGAGTGAATCGATGAAAGTGCACTTCCACATTACAGTGGGATAAACTGTAGAGTTTTGAACACTAACGAATGTGATTTTCTATAAAATAAAAAAAAACGTAAAGTTTGCTTGGTCACCAAACAAACCTACAAAAAACTTCATTTTGGTATTTTCGAGGTTAAATGGCACTATAAACGTGTTATAGAAAACAACAACCCTAGAACGAATGTGAATTGGTAATGGTTAACACTTTTGAAACTATTGAGACTTTTCAAAAGGAGAGAATGAGTGAATCGATGAAAGTGCACTTCCACATTACAGTGGGATAAACTATAGAGTTTTTGAACAGTAACGAATGTGATTTTCTGAAAAATAAAAAAAACGTAAAGTTTACCTGGTCACGAAGCAATCCTACAAAACACTTCATTTTGGTATTTTCGAAGTCAAATGGCACTATAAACGTGTTATAGAAAACAACAACCCTAGAACGAATGTGAGTTGGTAATGGTTAACTCTTTTGCAACCCGTGAGACTTTTCAAAAAGAGAGAATGAGTGAATCGATGAAAGTGCACTTCCACATTACAGTGGGATAAACAATTGAGTTTTTGAACATTAACGAATGTGATTTTCTGAAAAATAAACAAAACGTGAAGTTTGCTTGGTCCCAAAGCAATCCTACAAAACACTTCATTTTGGTATTTTCGAGGTTAAATGACACTATAAACGTGATATAGAAAACAACAACCCTAGAACGAATGTGAATTGGTAATTCTTAACTCTTTTCAACTCGTGAGACTTTTCAAAAAGAGAGAATGAGTGAATCGATGAAAGTGCACTTCCACATTACAGTGGGATAAACTGTAGAGTTTTGAACACTAACGAATGTGATTTTCTATAAAATAAAAAAAACGTAAAGTTTGCTTGGTCACCAAACAAACCTACAAAAAACTTCATTTTGGTATTTTCGAGGTCAAATGGCACTATAAACGTGTTATAGAAAACAACAACCCTAGAACGAATGTGAATTGGTAATATTGGTTAACACTTTTGAAACTATTGAGACTTTTCAAAAGGAGAGAATAAGTGAATCGATGAAAGTGCACTTCCACATTACAGTGGGATAAACTATAGAGTTTTTGAACAGTAACGAATTTGATTTTCTGAAAAATAAAAAAAACGTAAAGTTTGCTTGGTCACGAAACAATCCTACAAAACACTTCATTTTGGTATTTTCGAAGTCAAATGGCACTATAAACGTGTTATAGAAAACAACAACCCTAGAACGAATGTGAGTTGGTAATGGTTAACTCTTTTGCAACTAGTGAGACTTTTCAAAAAGAGAGAATGAGTGAATCGATGAAAGTGCACTTCCACATTACAGTGGGATAAACTATAGAGTTTTTGAACATTAACGAATGTGATTTTCTAAAAAATAAACAAAACGTGAAGTTTGTTTGGTCACTAACAAAACCTACAAAAAACTTCATTTTGGTATTTTCGAGGTTAAATGACACTATAAACGTGATATAGAAAACAACAACCCTAGAACGAATGTGAATTGGTAATTCTTAACTCTTTTGCAACTCGTGAGACTTTTCAAAAAGAGAGAATGAGTGAATCGATGAAAGTGCACTTCCACATTACAGTGGGATAAACTGTAGAGTTTTGAACACTAACGAATGTGATTTTCTATAAAATAAAAAAAAACGTAAAGTTTGCTTGGTCACCAAACAAACCTACAAAAAACTTCATTTTGGTATTTTCGAGGTTAAATGGCACTATAAACGTGTTATAGAAAACAACAACCCTAGAACGAATGTGAATTGGTAATGGTTAACACTTTTGAAACTATTGAGACTTTTCAAAAGGAGAGAATGAGTGAATCGATGAAAGTGCACTTCCACATTACAGTGGGATAAACTATAGAGTTTTTGAACAGTAACGAATGTGATTTTCTGAAAAATAAAAAAAACGTAAAGTTTGCCTAGTCACGAAGCAATCCTACAAAACACTTCATTTTGGTATTTTCGAAGTCAAATGGCACTATAAACGTGTTATAGAAAACAACAACCCTAGAACGAATGTGAGTTGGTAATGGTTAACTCTTTTGCAACTCGTGAGACTTTTCAAAAAGAGAGAATGAGTGAATCGATGAAAGTGCACTTCCACATTACAGTGGGATAAACTATTGAGTTTTTGAACACTAACGAATGTGATTTTCTGAAAAATAAAAAAACGTAAAGTTTGCTTGGTCCCGAAGCAATCCTACAAAACACTTCATTTTCGTATTTTCGAAGTCAAATGGCACTATAAACGTGTTATAGAAAACAACAACCCTAGAACGAATGTGAGTTGGTAATGGTTAATTCTTTTGCAACTCGTGAGACTTTTCAAAAAGAGAGAATGAGTGAATCGATGAAAGTGCACTTCCACATTACAGTGGGATAAACTATAGAGTTTTTGAACACTAACGAATGTGATTTTCTGAAAAAAAAAATGTAAAGTTTTCTTGGTCACGAAGCAATCCTACAAAACACTTCATTTTGGTATTTTCGAAGTCAGATGGCACTATAAACGTGTTATAGAAAACAACAACCCTAGAACGAATGTGAGTTGGTAATGGTTAACTCTTTTGCAACTTGTGAGACTTTTCAAAAAGAGAGAATGAGTGAATCGATGAAAGTGCACTTCCACATTACAGTGGGATAAACTATAGAGTTTTTGAACACTAACGAATGTGATTTTCTAAAAAATAAAAAAAAAACGTAAAGTTTTCTTGGTCACCAAGCAAACCTATAAAAAACTTCATTTTGGTATTTTCGAGGTTAAATGGCACTATAAACGTGTTATAGAATACAACAACCATAGAACGAATGTGAATTGGTAATGGTTAACACTTTTGAAACTATTGAGACTTTTCAAAAAGAGAGAATGAGTGAATCGATGAAAGTGCACTTCCACATTACAGTGGGATAAACTATAGAGTTTTTGAACACTAACGAATGTGATTTTCTAAAAAATAAAAAAAACGTAAAGTTTTCTTGGTCACGAAGCAATCCTACAAAACACTTCATTTTGGTATTTTCGAAGTCAGATGGGACTATAAACGTGTTATAGAAAACAACAACCCTAGAACGAATGTGAGTTTGTAATGGTTAACTCTTTTGCAATTCGTGAGACTTTTCAAAAAGAGAGAATGAGTGAATCGATGAAAGTGCACTTCCACATTACAGTGGGATAATCTATAGAGTTTTCGAACACTAACGAATGTGATTTTCTGAAAAATAAACAAAACGTGAAGATTGCTTGGTCACCAACCAAACCTACAAAAAACATCATTTTGGTATTTTCGAGGTTAAATGACACTATAAACGTGTTATAGAAAACAACAACCCTAGAACGAATGTGAATTGGTAATTCTTAACTCTTTTGCAACTCGTGAGACTTTTCAAAAAGAGAGAATGAGTGAATCGATGAAAGTGCACTTCCACATTACAGTGGGATAAACTATAGAGTTTTTGAACAGTAACGAATGTGATTTTCTGAAAAATAAAAAAAACGTAAAGTTTTCTTGGTCACGAAGCAATCCTACAAAACACTTCATTTTGGTATTTTCGAAGTCAGATGGCACTATAAACGTGTTATAGAAAACAACAACCCTAGAACGAATGTGAGTTGGTAATGGTTAACTCTTTTGCAACTCGTGAGACTTTTCAAAAAGAGAGAATGAGTGAATCGATGAAAGTGCACTTCCACATTACAGTGGGATAAACTATAGAGTTTTTGAACACTAACGAATGTGATTTTCTAAAAAATAAACAAAACGTGAAGTTTGCTTGGTCACCAACCAAACCTACAAAAAACTTCATTTTGGTATTTTCGAGGTCAAATGGCACTATAAACGTGTTATAGAAAACAACAACCCTAGAACGAATGTGAATTGGTAATATTGGTTAACACTTTTGAAACTATTGAGACTTTTCAAAATGAGAGAATAAGTGAATCGATGAAAGTGCACTTCCACATTACAGTGGGATAAACTATAGAGTTTTTAAACAGTAACGAATGTGATTTTCTGAAAAATAAAAAAAACGTAAAGTTTGCTTGGTCACGAAGCAATCCTACAAAACACTTCATTTTGGTATTTTCGAAGTCAAATGGCACTATAAACGTGTTATAGAAAACAACAACCCTAGAACGAATGTGAGTTGGTAATGGTTAACTCTTTTGCAACTCGTGAGACTTTTCAAAAAGAGAGAATGAGTGAATCGATGAAAGTGCACTTCCACATTACAGTGGGATAAACTATAGAGTTTTTGAACATTAACGAATGTGATTTTCTAAAAAATAAACAAAACGTGAAGTTTGCTTGGTCACCAACCAAACCTACAAAAAACTTCATTTTGGTATTTTCGAGGTTAAATGACACTATAAACGTGATATAGAAAACAACAACCCTAGAACGAATGTGAATTGGTAATTCTTAACTCTTTTGCAACTCGTGAGACTTTTCAAAAAGAGAGAATGAGTGAATCGATGAAAGTGCACTTCCACATTACAGTGGGATAAACTGTAGAGTTTTGAACACTAACGAATGTGATTTTCTATAAAATAAAAAAAACGTAAAGTTTGCTTGGTCACGAAGCAATCCTACAAAACACTTCATTTTGGTATTTTCGAAGTCAAATGGCACTATAAACGTGTTATAGAAAACAACAACCCTAGAACGAATGTGAGTTGGTAATGGTTAACTCTTTTGCAACCCGTGAGACTTTTCAAAAGGAGAGAATGAGTGAATCGATGAAAGTGCACTTCCACATTACAGTGGGATAAACAATTGAGTTTTTGAACACTAACGAATGTGATTTTCTGAAAAATAAAAAAATGTAAAGTTTGCTTGGTCCCAAAGCAATCCTACAAAACACTTCATTTTGGTATTTTCGAAGTCAAATGGCACTATAAACGTGTTATAGAAAACAACAACCCTAGAACGAATGTGAGTTGGTAATGGTTAATTCTTTTGCAACTCATGAGACTTTTCAAAAAGAGAGAATGAGTGAATCGATGAAAGTGCACTTCCACATTACTGTGGGATAAACTATAGAGTTTTTGAACACTAACGAATGTGATTTTCTGAAAAATAAAAAAAAACGTAAAGTTTGCTTGGTCACGAAGCAATCCTACAAAATACTTCATTTTGGTATTTTCGAAGTCAAATGGCACTATAAACGAGTTATAGAAAACAACAACCATAGAACGAATGTGAATTGGTAATGGTTAACTCTTTTGCAACTCGTGAGACTTTTCAAAAGAGATAATAAGTGAATCAATGAAAGTGCACTTCCACATTACAGTGGGATAACCTATAGAGTTTTTGAACACTAACGAATGTGATTTTCTGAAGAAAAAAAAAACGTGAAGTTTGCTTGGTGACCAAGCAAACCTACAAAAAACTTCATTTTGGTATTTTCGTGGTCAAATGACACTATAAACGTGTTATAGAAAACAACAACCCTAGAACGAATGTGAATTGGTAATTCTTAACTCTTGTCCAAATCGTGAGACTTTTCAAAAAGAGAGAATGAGTGAATCAATGAAAGTGCACTTCCACATTACAGTGGGATAAACTGTAGAGTTTTGAAAACTAACGAATGTGATTTTCTAAAAAGTAAAAAAAACGTAAAGTTTGCTTGGTCACCAAGCAAACCTACAAAAAACTTCATTTTGGTATTTTCGAGGTTAAATGGCACTATAAACGTGTTATAGAAAATAACAACCCTAGAACGAATGTGAATTGGTAATTCTTAACTCTTTTGCAACTCGTGAGACTTTTCAAAAAGAGAGAATGAGTGAATCGATGAAAGTGCACTTCCACATTACAGTGGGATAAACTGTAGAGTTTTGAACACTAACGAATGTGATTTTCTGAAAAATAAAAAAAACGTAAAGTTTGCTTGGTCACGAAGCAATCCTACAAAACACTTCATTTTGGTATTTTCGAAGTCAAATGGCACTATAAACGTGTTATAGAAAACAACAACCCTAGAACGAATGTGAGTTGGTAATGGTTAACTCTTTTGCAACCCGTGAGACTTTTCAAAAAGAGAGAATGAGTGAATCGATGAAAGTGCACTTCCACATTACAGTGGGATAAACAATTGAGTTTTTGAACATTAACGAATGTGATTTTCTGAAAAATAAACAAAACGTGAAGTTTGCTTGGTCCCAAAGCAATCCTACAAAACACTTCATTTTGGTATTTTCGAGGTTAAATGACACTATAAACGTGATATAGAAAACAACAACCCTAGAACGAATGTGAATTGGTAATTCTTAACTCTTTTCAACTCGTGAGACTTTTCAAAAAGAGAGAATGAGTGAATCGATGAAAGTGCACTTCCACATTACAGTGGGATAAACTGTAGAGTTTTGAACACTAACGAATGTGATTTTCTATAAAATAAAAAAAACGTAAAGTTTGCTTGGTCACCAAACAAACCTACAAAAAACTTCATTTTGGTATTTTCGAGGTCAAATGGCACTATAAACGTGTTATAGAAAACAACAACCCTAGAACGAATGTGAATTGGTAATATTGGTTAACACTTTTGAAACTATTGAGACTTTTCAAAAGGAGAGAATAAGTGAATCGATGAAAGTGCACTTCCACATTACAGTGGGATAAACTATAGAGTTTTTGAACAGTAACGAATTTGATTTTCTGAAAAATAAAAAAAACGTAAAGTTTGCTTGGTCACGAAACAATCCTACAAAACACTTCATTTTGGTATTTTCGAAGTCAAATGGCACTATAAACGTGTTATAGAAAACAACAACCCTAGAACGAATGTGAGTTGGTAATGGTTAATTCTTTTGCAACTCGTGAGACTTTTCAAAAAGAGAGAATGAGTGAATCAATGAAAGTGCACTTCCACATTACAGTGGGATAAACTATAGAGTTTTTAAACACTAACGAATGTGATTTTCTGAAAAAAAAAAAAAAAACGTAAAGTTTTCTTGGTCACGAAGCAATCCTACAAAACATTTCATTTTGGTTTTTTCGAAGTCAAATGGCACTATTAACGTGTTATAGAAAACAACAACCCTAGAACGAATGTGAATTGGTAATGGTTAACACTTTTGAAACTATTGAGACTTTTCGAAAAGAGAGAATGAGTGAATCGATGAAAGTGCACTTCCACATTACAGTGGGATAAACTGTAGAGTTTTGAACACTAACGAATGTGATTTTCTGAAAAATAAAAAAAACGTAAAGTTTGCTTGGTCACGAAGCAATCCTACAAAACACTTCATTTTGGTATTTTCGAAGTCAAATGGCACTATAAACGTGTTATAGAAAACAACAACCCTAGAACGAATGTGAGTTGGTAATGGTTAACTCTTTTGCAACCCGTGAGACTTTTCAAAAAGAGAGAATGAGTGAATCGATGAAAGTGCACTTCCACATTACAGTGGGATAAACAATTGAGTTTTTGAACATTAACGAATGTGATTTTCTGAAAAATAAACAAAACGTGAAGTTTGCTTGGTCCCAAAGCAATCCTACAAAACACTTCATTTTGGTATTTTCGAGGTTAAATGACACTATAAACGTGATATAGAAAACAACAACCCTAGAACGAATGTGAATTGGTAATTCTTAACTCTTTTCAACTCGTGAGACTTTTCAAAAAGAGAGAATGAGTGAATCGATGAAAGTGCACTTCCACATTACAGTGGGATAAACTGTAGAGTTTTGAACACTAACGAATGTGATTTTCTATAAAATAAAAAAAACGTAAAGTTTGCTTGGTCACCAAACAAACCTACAAAAAACTTCATTTTGGTATTTTCGAGGTCAAATGGCACTATAAACGTGTTATAGAAAACAACAACCCTAGAACGAATGTGAATTGGTAATATTGGTTAACACTTTTGAAACTATTGAGACTTTTCAAAAGGAGAGAATAAGTGAATCGATGAAAGTGCACTTCCACATTACAGTGGGATAAACTATAGAGTTTTTGAACAGTAACGAATTTGATTTTCTGAAAAATAAAAAAAACGTAAAGTTTGCTTGGTCACGAAACAATCCTACAAAACACTTCATTTTGGTATTTTCGAAGTCAAATGGCACTATAAACGTGTTATAGAAAACAACAACCCTAGAACGAATGTGAGTTGGTAATGGTTAATTCTTTTGCAACTCGTGAGACTTTTCAAAAAGAGAGAATGAGTGAATCAATGAAAGTGCACTTCCACATTACAGTGGGATAAACTATAGAGTTTTTAAACACTAACGAATGTGATTTTCTGAAAAAAAAAAAAAAACGTAAAGTTTTCTTGGTCACGAAGCAATCCTACAAAACATTTCATTTTGGTTTTTTCGAAGTCAAATGGCACTATTAACGTGTTATAGAAAACAACAACCCTAGAACGAATGTGAATTGGTAATGGTTAACACTTTTGAAACTATTGAGACTTTTCGAAAAGAGAGAATGAGTGAATCGATGAAAGTGCACTTCCACATTACAGTGGGATAAACTGTAGAGTTTTGAACACTAACGAATGTGATTTTCTGAAAAATAAAAAAAACGTAAAGTTTGCTTGGTCACGAAGCAATCCTACAAAACACTTCATTTTGGTATTTTCGAAGTCAAATGGCACTATAAACGTGTTATAGAAAACAACAACCCTAGAACGAATGTGAGTTGGTAATGGTTAACTCTTTTGCAACCCGTGAGACTTTTCAAAAAGAGAGAATGAGTGAATCGATGAAAGTGCACTTCCACATTACAGTGGGATAAACAATTGAGTTTTTGAACATTAACGAATGTGATTTTCTGAAAAATAAACAAAACGTGAAGTTTGCTTGGTCCCAAAGCAATCCTACAAAACACTTCATTTTGGTATTTTCGAGGTTAAATGACACTATAAACGTGATATAGAAAACAACAACCCTAGAACGAATGTGAATTGGTAATTCTTAACTCTTTTCAACTCGTGAGACTTTTCAAAAAGAGAGAATGAGTGAATCGATGAAAGTGCACTTCCACATTACAGTGGGATAAACTGTAGAGTTTTGAACACTAACGAATGTGATTTTCTATAAAATAAAAAAAACGTAAAGTTTGCTTGGTCACCAAACAAACCTACAAAAAACTTCATTTTGGTATTTTCGAGGTCAAATGGCACTATAAACGTGTTATAGAAAACAACAACCCTAGAACGAATGTGAATTGGTAATATTGGTTAACACTTTTGAAACTATTGAGACTTTTCAAAAGGAGAGAATAAGTGAATCGATGAAAGTGCACTTCCACATTACAGTGGGATAAACTATAGAGTTTTTGAACAGTAACGAATTTGATTTTCTGAAAAATAAAAAAAACGTAAAGTTTGCTTGGTCACGAAACAATCCTACAAAACACTTCATTTTGGTATTTTCGAAGTTAAATGGCACTATAAACGTGTTATAGAAAACAACAACCCTAGAACGAATGTGAGTTGGTAATGGTTAACTCTTTTGCAACTAGTGAGACTTTTCAAAAAGAGAGAATGAGTGAATCGATGAAAGTGCACTTCCACATTACAGTGGGATAAACTATAGAGTTTTTGAACATTAACGAATGTGATTTTCTAAAAAATAAACAAAACGTGAAGTTTGTTTGGTCACTAACCAAACCTACAAAAAACTTCATTTTGGTATTTTCGAGGTTAAATGACACTATAAACGTGATATAGAAAACAACAACCCTAGAACGAATGTGAATTGGTAATTCTTAACTCTTTTGCAACTCGTGAGACTTTTCAAAAAGAGAGAATGAGTGAATCGATGAAAGTGCACTTCCACATTACAGTGGGATAAACTGTAGAGTTTTGAACACTAACGAATGTGATTTTCTATAAAATAAAAAAAAACGTAAAGTTTGCTTGGTCACCAAACAAACCTACAAAAAACTTCATTTTGGTATTTTCGAGGTTAAATGGCACTATAAACGTGTTATAGAAAACAACAACCCTAGAACGAATGTGAATTGGTAATGGTTAACACTTTTGAAACTATTGAGACTTTTCAAAAGGAGAGAATGAGTGAATCGATGAAAGTGCACTTCCACATTACAGTGGGATAAACTATAGAGTTTTTGAACAGTAACGAATGTGATTTTCTGAAAAATAAAAAAAACGTAAAGTTTGCCTGGTCACGAAGCAATCCTACAAAACACTTCATTTTGGTATTTTCGAAGTCAAATGGCACTATAAACGTGTTATAGAAAACAACAACCCTAGAACGAATGTGAGTTGGTAATGGTTAACTCTTTTGCAACTCGTGAGACTTTTCAAAAAGAGAGAATGAGTGAATCGATGAAAGTGCACTTCCACATTACAGTGGGATAAACTATTGAGTTTTTGAACACTAACGAATGTGATTTTCTGAAAAATAAAAAAAACGTAAAGTTTGCCTGGTCACGAAGCAATCCTACAAAACACTTCATTTTGGTATTTTCGAAGTCAAATGGCACTATAAACGTGTTATAGAAAACAACAACCCTAGAACGAATGTGAGTTGGTAATGGTTAATTCTTTTGCAACTCGTGAGACTTTTCAAAAAGAGAGAATGAGTGAATCGATGAAAGTGCACTTCCACATTACAGTGGGATAAACTATAGAGTTTTTGAACACTAACGAATGTGATTTTCTGAAAAAAAAAATGTAAAGTTTTCTTGGTCACGAAGCAATCCTACAAAACACTTCATTTTGGTATTTTCGAAGTCAGATGGCACTATAAACGTGTTATAGAAAACAACAACCCTAGAACGAATGTGAGTTGGTAATGGTTAACTCTTTTGCAACTTGTGAGACTTTTCAAAAAGAGAGAATGAGTGAATCGATGAAAGTGCACTTCCACATTACAGTGGGATAAACTATAGAGTTTTTGAACACTAACGAATGTGATTTTCTAAAAAATAAAAAAAAAACGTAAAGTTTTCTTGGTCACCAAGCAATCCTACAAAACACTTCATTTTGGTATTTTCGAAGTCAGATGGGACTATAAACGTGTTATAGAAAACAACAACCCTAGAACGAATGTGAGTTTGTAATGGTTAAATCTTTTGCAACTCGTGAGACTTTTAAAAAAGAGAAAATGAGTGAATCGATGAAAGTGCACTTCCACATTACAGTGGGATAATCTATAGAGTTTTCGAACACTAACGAATGTGATTTTCTGAAAAATAAACAAAACGTGAAGATTGCTTGGTCACCAACCAAACCTACAAAAAACATCATTTTGGTATTTTCGAGGTTAAATGACACTATAAACGTGTTATAGAAAACAACAACCCTAGAACGAATGTGAATTGGTAATTCTTAACTCTTTTGCAACTCGTGAGACTTTTCAAAAAGAGAGAATGAGTGAATCGATGAAAGTGCACTTCCACATTACAGTGGGATAAACTATAGAGTTTTTGAACAGTAACGAATGTGATTTTCTGAAAAATAAAAAAAACGTAAAGTTTTCTTGGTCACGAAGCAATCCTACAAAACACTTCATTTTGGTATTTTCGAAGTCAGATGGCACTATAAACGTGTTATAGAAAACAACAACCCTAGAACGAATGTGAGTTGGTAATGGTTAACTCTTTTGCAACTCGTGAGACTTTTCAAAAAGAGAGAATGAGTGAATCGATGAAAGTGCACTTCCACATTACAGTGGGATAAACTATAGAGTTTTTGAACACTAACGAATGTGATTTTCTAAAAAATAAACAAAACATGAAGTTTGCTTGGTCACCAACCAAACCTACAAAAAACTTCATTTTGGTATTTTCGAGGTCAAATGGCACTATAAACGTGTTATAGAAAACAACAACCCTAGAACGAATGTGAATTGGTAATATTGGTTAACACTTTTGAAACTATTGAGACTTTTCAAAAGGAGAGAATAAGTGAATCGATGAAAGTGCACTTCCACATTACAGTGGGATAAACTATAGAGTTTTTGAACAGTAACGAATGTGATTTTCTGAAAAATAAAAAAAACGTAAAGTTTGCCTGGTCACGAAGCAATCCTACAAAAAACTTCATTTTGGTATTTTCGAGGTTAAATGGCACTATAAACGTGTTATAGAAAACAACAACCCTAGAACGAATGTGAGTTGGTAATGGTTAACTCTTTTGCAACTCGTGAGACTTTTCAAAAAGAGAGAATGAGTGAATCGATGAAAGTGCACTTCCACATTACAGTGGGATAAACTATAGAGTTTTTGAACATTAACGAATGTGATTTTCTAAAAAATAAACAAAACGTGAAGTTTGTTTGGTCACTAACCAAACCTACAAAAAACTTCATTTTGGTATTTTCGAGGTTAAATGACACTATAAACGTGATATAGAAAACAACAACCCTAGAACGAATGTGAATTGGTAATTCTTAACTCTTTTGCAACTCGTGAGACTTTTCAAAAAGAGAGAATGAGTGAATCGATGAAAGTGCACTTCCACATTACAGTGGGATAAACTGTAGAGTTTTGAACACTAACGAATGTGATTTTCTATAAAATAAAAAAAAACGTAAAGTTTGCTTGGTCACCAAACAAACCTACAAAAAACTTCATTTTGGTATTTTCGAGGTTAAATGGCACTATAAACGTGTTATAGAAAACAACAACCCTAGAACGAATGTGAATTGGTAATGGTTAACACTTTTGAAACTATTGAGACTTTTCAAAAGGAGAGAATGAGTGAATCGATGAAAGTGCACTTCCACATTACAGTGGGATAAACTATAGAGTTTTTGAACAGTAACGAATGTGATTTTCTGAAAAATAAAAAAAACGTAAAGTTTGCCTGGTCACGAAGCAATCCTACAAAACACTTCATTTTGGTATTTTCGAAGTCAAATGGCACTATAAACGTGTTATAGAAAACAACAACCCTAGAACGAATGTGAGTTGGTAATGGTTAACTCTTTTGCAACTCGTGAGACTTTTCAAAAAGAGAGAATGAGTGAATCGATGAAAGTGCACTTCCACATTACAGTGGGATAAACTATTGAGTTTTTGAACACTAACGAATGTGATTTTCTGAAAAATAAAAAAAACGTAAAGTTTGCCTGGTCACGAAGCAATCCTACAAAACACTTCATTTTGGTATTTTCGAAGTCAAATGGCACTATAAACGTGTTATAGAAAACAACAACCCTAGAACGAATGTGAGTTGGTAATGGTTAATTCTTTTGCAACTCGTGAGACTTTTCAAAAAGAGAGAATGAGTGAATCGATGAAAGTGCACTTCCACATTACAGTGGGATAAACTATAGAGTTTTTGAACACTAACGAATGTGATTTTCTGAAAAAAAAAATGTAAAGTTTTCTTGGTCACGAAGCAATCCTACAAAACACTTCATTTTGGTATTTTCGAAGTCAGATGGCACTATAAACGTGTTATAGAAAACAACAACCCTAGAACGAATGTGAGTTGGTAATGGTTAACTCTTTTGCAACTTGTGAGACTTTTCAAAAAGAGAGAATGAGTGAATCGATGAAAGTGCACTTCCACATTACAGTGGGATAAACTATAGAGTTTTTGAACACTAACGAATGTGATTTTCTAAAAAATAAAAAAAAAACGTAAAGTTTTCTTGGTCACCAAGCAATCCTACAAAACACTTCATTTTGGTATTTTCGAAGTCAGATGGGACTATAAACGTGTTATAGAAAACAACAACCCTAGAACGAATGTGAGTTTGTAATGGTTAAATCTTTTGCAACTCGTGAGACTTTTAAAAAAGAGAAAATGAGTGAATCGATGAAAGTGCACTTCCACATTACAGTGGGATAATCTATAGAGTTTTCGAACACTAACGAATGTGATTTTCTGAAAAATAAACAAAACGTGAAGATTGCTTGGTCACCAACCAAACCTACAAAAAACATCATTTTGGTATTTTCGAGGTTAAATGACACTATAAACGTGTTATAGAAAACAACAACCCTAGAACGAATGTGAATTGGTAATTCTTAACTCTTTTGCAACTCGTGAGACTTTTCAAAAAGAGAGAATGAGTGAATCGATGAAAGTGCACTTCCACATTACAGTGGGATAAACTATAGAGTTTTTGAACAGTAACGAATGTGATTTTCTGAAAAATAAAAAAAACGTAAAGTTTTCTTGGTCACGAAGCAATCCTACAAAACACTTCATTTTGGTATTTTCGAAGTCAGATGGCACTATAAACGTGTTATAGAAAACAACAACCCTAGAACGAATGTGAGTTGGTAATGGTTAACTCTTTTGCAACTCGTGAGACTTTTCAAAAAGAGAGAATGAGTGAATCGATGAAAGTGCACTTCCACATTACAGTGGGATAAACTATAGAGTTTTTGAACACTAACGAATGTGATTTTCTAAAAAATAAACAAAACGTGAAGTTTGCTTGGTCACCAACCAAACCTACAAAAAACTTCATTTTGGTATTTTCGAGGTCAAATGGCACTATAAACGTGTTATAGAAAACAACAACCCTAGAACGAATGTGAATTGGTAATATTGGTTAACACTTTTGAAACTATTGAGACTTTTCAAAAGGAGAGAATAAGTGAATCGATGAAAGTGCACTTCCACATTACAGTGGGATAAACTATAGAGTTTTTGAACAGTAACGAATGTGATTTTCTGAAAAATAAAAAAAACGTAAAGTTTGCCTGGTCACGAAGCAATCCTACAAAAAACTTCATTTTGGTATTTTCGAGGTTAAATGGCACTATAAACGTGTTATAGAAAACAACAACCCTAGAACGAATGTGAGTTGGTAATGGTTAACTCTTTTGCAACTCGTGAGACTTTTCAAAAAGAGAGAATGAGTGAATCGATGAAAGTGCACTTCCACATTACAGTGGGATAAACTATTGAGTTTTTGAACACTAACGAATGTGATTTTCTGAAAAATAAAAAAACGTAAAGTTTGCTTGGTCCCGAAGCAATCATACAAAACACTTAATTTTCGTATTTTCGAAGTCAAATGGCACTATAAACCTGTTATAGAAAACAACAACCCTAGAACGAATGTGAGTTGGTAATGGTTAACACTTTTGAAACAATTGAGACTTTTCAAAAAGAGAGAATGAGTGAATCGATGAAAGTGCACTTCCACATTACAGTGGGATAAACTATAGAGTTTTTGAACACTAACGAATGTGATTTTCTAAAAAATAAAAAAAAACGTAAAGTTTTCTTGGTCACGAAGCAATCCTACAAAACACTTTATTTTGGTATTTTCGAAGTCAGATGGGACTATAAACGTGTTATAGAAAACAACAACCCTAGAACGAATGTGAGTTGGTAATGGTTAACTCTTTTGCAACTCGTGAGACTTTTCAAAAAGAGAGAATGAGTGAATCGATGAAAGTGCACTTCCACATTACAGTGGGATAAACTATAGAGTTTTTGAACACTAACGAATGTGATTTTCTAAAAAATAAACAAAACGTGAAGTTTGCTTGGTCACCAACCAAACCTACAAAAAACTTCATTCTGGTATTTTCGAGGTCAAATGGCACTATAAACGTGTTATAGAAAACAACAACCCTAGAACGAATGTGAATTGGTAATATTGGTTAACACTTTTGAAACTATTGAGACTTTTCAAAAGGAGAGAATAAGTGAATCGATGAAAGTGCACTTCCACATTACAGTGGGATAAACTATAGAGTTTTTGAACAGTAACGAATGTGATTTTCTGAAAAATAAAAAAAACGTAAAGTTTGCTTGGTCACGAAGCAATCCTACAAAACACTTCATTTTGGTATTTTCGAAGTCAAATGGCACTATAAACGTGTTATAGAAAACAACAACCCTAGAACGAATGTGAGTTGGTAATGGTTAACTCTTTTGCAACTAGTGAGACTTTTCAAAAAGAGAGAATGAGTGAATCGATGAAAGTGCACTTCCACATTACAGTGGGATAAACTATAGAGTTTTTGAACACTAACGAATGTGATTTTCTAAAAAATAAACAAAACGTGAAGTTTGCTTGGTCACGAAGCAATCCTACAAACACTTCATTTTGGTATTTTCGAGGTCAAATGGCATTATAAACGTGTTGTAGAAAACAACAACCCTAGAACGAATGTGAGTTGGTAATGGTTAACTCTTTTGCAACTCGTGAGACTTTTCAAAAAGAGAGAATGAGTGAATCGATGAAAGTGCACTTCCACATTACAGTGGGATAAACTATTGAGTTTTTGAACACTAACGAATGTGATTTTCTGAAAAATAAAAAAACGTAAAGTTTGCTTGGTCCCGAAGCAATCCTACAAAACACTTCATTTTGGTATTTTCTAGGTCAAATGGCACTATAAACGTGTTATAGAAAACAACAACCCTAGAACGAATGTGAATTGGTAATATTGGTTAACACTTTTGAAACTATTGAGACTTTTCAAAAGGAGAGAATAAGTGAATCGATGAAAGTGCACTTCCACATTACAGTGGGATAAACTATAGAGTTTTTGAACAGTAACGAATGTGATTTTCTGAAAAATAAAAAAAACGTAAAGTTTGCTTGGTCACGAAGCAATCCTACAAAACACTTCATTTTGGTATTTTCGAAGTCAAATGGCACTATAAACGTGTTATAGAAAACAACAACCCTAGAACGAATGTGAGTTGGTAATGGTTAACTCTTTTGCAACTAGTGAGACTTTTCAAAAAGAGAGAATGAGTGAATCGATGAAAGTGCACTTCCACATTACAGTGGGATAAACTATAGAGTTTTTGAACACTAACGAATGTGATTTTCTAAAAAATAAACAAAACGTGAAGTTTGCTTGGTCACGAAGCAATCCTACAAACACTTCATTTTGGTATTTTCGAGGTCAAATGGCATTATAAACGTGTTGTAGAAAACAACAACCCTAGAACGAATGTGAGTTGGTAATGGTTAACTCTTTTGCAACTCGTGAGACTTTTCAAAAAGAGAGAATGAGTGAATCGATGAAAGTGCACTTCCACATTACAGTGGGATAAACTATAGAGTTTTTGAACACTAACGAATGTGATTTTCTAAAAAATAAAAAAAAAACGTAAAGTTTGCTTGGTCACCAAGCAAACCTATAAAAAACTTCATTTTGGTATTTTCGAGGTTAAATGGCACTATAAACGTGTTATAGAATACAACAACCATAGAACGAATGTGAATTGGTAATGGTTAACACTTTTGAAACTATTGAGACTTTTCAAAAAGAGAGAATGAGTGAATCGATGAAAGTGCACTTCCACATTACAGTGGGATAAACTATAGAGTTTTTGAACACTAACGAATGTGATTTTCTAAAAAATAAAAAAAAACGTAAAGTTTTCTTGGTCACGAAGCAATCCTACAAAACACTTCATTTTGGTATTTTCGAAGTCAGATGGGACTATAAACGTGTTATAGAAAACAACAACCCTAGAACGAATGTGAGTTGGTAATGGTTAACTCTTTTGCAACTCGTGAGACTTTTCAAAAAGAGAGAATGAGTGAATCGATGAAAGTGCACTTCCACATTACAGTGGGATAAACTATAGAGTTTTTGAACACTAACGAATGTGATTTTCTAAAAAATAAACAAAACGTGAAGTTTGCTTGGTCACCAACCAAACCTACAAAAAACTTCATTTTGGTATTTTCGAGGTCAAATGGCACTATAAACGTGTTATAGAAAACAACAACCCTAGAACGAATGTGAATTGGTAATATTGGTTAGCACTTTTGAAACTATTGAGACTTTTCAAAAGGAGAGAATAAGTGAATCGATGAAAGTGCACTTCCACATTACAGTGGGATAAACTATAGAGTTTTTGAACAGTAACGAATGTGATTTTCTGAAAAATAAAAAAAACGTAAAGTTTGCTTGGTCACGAAGCAATCCTACAAAACACTTCATTTTGGTATTTTCGAAGTCAAATGGCACTATAAACGTGTTATAGAAAACAACAACCCTAGAACGAATGTGAGTTGGTAATGGTTAACTCTTTTGCAACTAGTGAGACTTTTCAAAAAGAGAGAATGAGTGAATCGATGAAAGTGCACTTCCACATTACAGTGGGATAAACTATAGAGTTTTTGAACACTAACGAATGTGATTTTCTTAGAAATAAACAAAACGTGAAGTTTGCTTGGTCACGAAGCAATCCTACAAACACTTCATTTTGGTATTTTCGAGGTCAAATGGCATTATAAACGTGTTGTAGAAAACAACAACCCTAGAACGAATGTGAGTTGGTAATGGTTAACTCTTTTGCAACTCGTGAGACTTTTCAAAAAGAGAGAATGAGTGAATCGATGAAAGTGCACTTCCACATTACAGTGGGATAAACTATTGAGTTTTTGAACACTAACGAATGTGATTTTCTGAAAAATAAAAAAACGTAAAGTTTGCTTGGTCCCGAAGCAATCCTACAAAACACTTCATTTTGGTATTTTCGAAGTCAAATGGCACTATAAACGTGTTATAGAAAACAACAACCCTAGAACGAATGTGAGTTGGTAATGGTTAACTCTTTTGCAACTAGTGAGACTTTTCAAAAAGAGAGAATGAGTGAATCGATGAAAGTGCACTTCCACATTACAGTGGGATAAACTATAGAGTTTTTGAACATTAACGAATGTGATTTTCTAAAAAATAAACAAAACGTGAAGTTTGCTTGGTCACCAACCAAACCTACAAAAAACTTCATTTTGGTATTTTCGAGGTTAAATGACACTATAAACGTGATATAGAAAACAACAACCCTAGAACGAATGTGAATTGGTAATTCTTAACTCTTTTGCAACTCGTGAGACTTTTCAAAAAGAGAGAATGAGTGAATCGATGAAAGTGCACTTCCACATTACAGTGGGATAAACTGTAGAGTTTTGAACACTAACGAATGTGATTTTCTATAAAATAAAAAAAAATGTAAAGTTTGCTTGGTCACCAAACAAACCTACAAAAAACTTCATTTTGGTATTTTCGAGGTTAAATGGCACTATAAACGTGTTATAGAAAACAACAACCCTAAAACGAATGTGAATTGGTAATGGTTAACACTTTTGAAACTATTGAGACTTTTCAAAAGGAGAGAATGAGTGAATCGATGAAAGTGCACTTCCACATTACAGTGAGATAAACTATAGAGTTTTTGAACAGTAACGAATGTGATTTTCTGAAAAATAAAAAAAACGTAAAGTTTGCCTGGTCACGAAGCAATCCTACAAAACACTTCATTTTGGTATTTTCGAAGTCAAATGGCACTATAAACGTGTTATAGAAAACAACAACCCTAGAACGAATGTGAGTTGGTAATGGTTAACTCTTTTGCAACTCGTGAGACTTTTCAAAAAGAGAGAATGAGTGAATCGATGAAAGTGCACTTCCACATTACAGTGGGATAAACTATTGAGTTTTTGAACACTAACGAATGTGATTTTCTGAAAAATAAAAAAACGTAAAGTTTGCTTGGTCCCGAAGCAATCCTACAAAACACTTCATTTTCGTATTTTCGAAGTCAAATGGCACTATAAACGTGTTATAGAAAACAACAACACTAGAACGAATGTGAATTGGTAATTCTTAACTCTTTTGCAACTCGTGAGACTTTTCAAAAAGAGAGAATGAGTGAATCGATGAAAGTGCACTTCCACATTACAGTGGGATAAACTGTAGAGTTTTGAACACTAACGAATGTGATTTTCTATAAAATAAAAAAAAACGTAAAGTTTGCTTGGTCACCAAACAAACCTACAAAAAACTTCATTTTGGTATTTTCGAGGTTAAATGGCACTATAAACGTGTTATAGAAAACAACAACCCTAGAACGAATGTGAATTGGTAATGGTTAACACTTTTGAAACTATTGAGACTTTTCAAAAGGAGAGAATGAGTGAATCGATGAAAGTGCACTTCCACATTACAGTGGGATAAACTATAGAGTTTTTGAACAGTAACGAATGTGATTTTCTGAAAAATAAAAAAAACGTAAAGTTTGCCTGGTCACGAAGCAATCCTACAAAACACTTCATTTTGGTATTTTCGAAGCTAAATGGCACTATAAACGTGTTATAGAAAACAACAACCCTAGAACGAATGTGAGTTGGTAATGGTTAACTCTTTTGCAACTCGTGAGACTTTTCAAAAAGAGAGAATGAGTGAATCGATGAAAGTGCACTTCCACATTACAGTGGGATAAACTATTGAGTTTTTGAACATTAACGAATGTGATTTTCTGAAAAATAAAAAAACGTAAAGTTTGCTTGGTCCCGAAGCAATCATACAAAACACTTCATTTTCGTATTTTCGAAGTCAAATGGCACTATAAACCTGTTATAGAAAACAACAACCCTAGAACGAATGTGAGTTGGTAATGGTTAACACTTTTGAAACAATTGAGACTTTTCAAAAAGAGAGAATGAGTGAATCGATGAAAGTGCACTTCCACATTACAGTGGGATAAACTATTGAGTTTTTGAACACTAACGAATGTGATTTTCTGAAAAATAAAAAAACGTAAAGTTTGCTTGGTCCCGAAGCAATCCTACAAAACACTTCATTTTCGTATTTTCGAAGTCAAATGGCACTATAAACGTGTTATAGAAAACAACAACACTAGAACGAATGTGAATTGGTAATTCTTAACTCTTTTGCAACTCGTGAGACTTTTCAAAAAGAGAGAATGAGTGAATCGATGAAAGTGCACTTCCACATTACAGTGGGATAAACTGTAGAGTTTTGAACACTAACGAATGTGATTTTCTATAAAATAAAAAAAAACGTAAAGTTTGCTTGGTCACCAAACAAACCTACAAAAAACTTCATTTTGGTATTTTCGAGGTTAAATGGCACTATAAACGTGTTATAGAAAACAACAACCCTAGAACGAATGTGAATTGGTAATGGTTAACACTTTTGAAACTATTGAGACTTTTCAAAAGGAGAGAATGAGTGAATCGATGAAAGTGCACTTCCACATTACAGTGGGATAAACTATAGAGTTTTTGAACAGTAACGAATGTGATTTTCTGAAAAATAAAAAAAACGTAAAGTTTGCCTGGTCACGAAGCAATCCTACAAAACACTTCATTTTGGTATTTTCGAAGCCAAATGGCACTATAAACGTGTTATAGAAAACAACAACCCTAGAACGAATGTGAGTTGGTAATGGTTAACTCTTTTGCAACTCGTGAGACTTTTCAAAAAGAGAGAATGAGTGAATCGATGAAAGTGCACTTCCACATTACAGTGGGATAAACTATAGAGTTTTTGAACACTAACGAATGTGATTTTCTGAAAAATAAAAAAAACGTAAAGTTTGCTAGGTCACGAAGCAATCCTACAAAACACTTCATTTTAGTGTTTTCGAAGTCAAATGGCACTATAAACGTGTTATAAAAACAACAACCCTAGAACAAATGTGAGTTGGTAATGGTTAACTCTTTTGCAACTCGTGAGACTTTTCAAAAAGAGAGAATGAGTGAATCGATGAAAGTGCACTTCCACATTACAGTGGGATAAACTATAGAGTTTTTGAACACTAACGAATGTGATTTTCTCAAAAATAAAAAAAAAACGTAAAGTTTGCTTGGTCACCAAGCAAACCTATAAAAAACTTAATTTTGGTATTTTCGAGGTTAAATGGCACTATAAACGTGTTATAGAATACAACAACCATATAACGAATGTGAATTGGTAATGGTTAACACTTTTGAAACTATTGAGACTTTTCAAAAAGAGAGAATGAGTGAATCGATGAAAGTGCACTTCCACATTACAGTGGGATAAACTATAGAGTTTTTGAACACTAACGAATGTGATTTTCTGAAAAATAAAAAAAACGTAAAGTTTTCTTGGTCACGAAGCAATCCTACAAAACAC
This sequence comes from Galeopsis tetrahit, assembly GCA_963675135.1. Taxonomy (NCBI): domain Eukaryota; kingdom Viridiplantae; phylum Streptophyta; class Magnoliopsida; order Lamiales; family Lamiaceae; genus Galeopsis; species Galeopsis tetrahit. The sequence goes on from OY776122.1 coordinate 43,200,547, forward strand.
TTCATTTTGGTATTTTCGAAGTCAGATGGGACTATAAACGTGTTATAGAAAACAACAACCCTAGAACGAATGTGAGTTGGTAATGGTTAACTCTTTTGCAACTCGTGAGACTTTTCAAAAAGAGAGAATGAGTGAATCGATGAAAGTGCACTTCCACATTACAGTGGGATAAACTATAGAGTTTTTGAACACTAACGAATGTGATTTTCTAAAAAATAAACAAAACGTGAAGTTTGCTTGGTCACCAACCAAACCTACAAAAAACTTCATTTTGGTATTTTCGAGGTCAAATGGCACTATAAACGTGTTATAGAAAACAACAACCCTAGAACGAATGTGAATTGGTAATATTGGTTAACACTTTTGAAACTATTGAGACTTTTCAAAAGGAGAGAATAAGTGAATCGATGAAAGTGCACTTCCACATTACAGTGGGATAAACTATAGAGTTTTTGAACAGTAACGAATGTGATTTTCTGAAAAATAAAAAAAACGTAAAGTTTGCTTGGTCACGAAGCAATCCTACAAAACACTTCATTTTGGTATTTTCGAAGTCAAATGGCACTATAAACGTGTTATAGAAAACAACAACCCTAGAACGAATGTGAGTTGGTAATGGTTAACTCTTTTGCAACTAGTGAGACTTTTCAAAAAGAGAGAATGAGTGAATCGATGAAAGTGCACTTCCACATTACAGTGGGATAAACTATAGAGTTTTTGAACACTAACGAATGTGATTTTCTAAAAAATAAACAAAACGTGAAGTTTGCTTGGTCACGAAGCAATCCTACAAACACTTCATTTTGGTATTTTCGAGGTCAAATGGCATTATAAACGTGTTGTAGAAAACAACAACCCTAGAACGAATGTGAGTTGGTAATGGTTAACTCTTTTGCAACTCGTGAGACTTTTCAAAAAGAGAGAATGAGTGAATCGATGAAAGTGCACTTCCACATTACAGTGGGATAAACTATTGAGTTTTTGAACACTAACGAATGTGATTTTCTGAAAAATAAAAAAACGTAAAGTTTGCTTGGTCCCGAAGCAATCCTACAAAACACTTCATTTTGGTATTTTCGAAGTCAGATGGCACTATAAACGTGTTATAGAAAACAACAACCCTAGAACGAATTTGAGTTGGTAATGGTTAACTCTTTTGCAACTCGTGAGACTTTTCAAAAAGAGAGAATGAGTGAATCGATGAAAGTGCACTTCCACATTAGAGTGGGATAAACTATAGAGTTTTTGAACACTAACGAATGTGATTTTCTAAAAAATAAACAAAACGTGAAGTTTGCTTGGTCACGAAGCAATCCTACAAACACTTCATTTTGGTATTTTCGAGGTCAAATGGCATTATAAACGTGTTGTAGAAAACAACAACCCTAGAACGAATGTGAGTTGGTAATGGTTAACTCTTTTGCAACTCGTGAGACTTTTCAAAAAGAGAGAATGAGTGAATCGATGAAAGTGCACTTCCACATTACAGTGGGATAAACTATTGAGTTTTTTAACACTAACGAATGTGATTTTCTGAAAAATAAAAAAACGTAAAGTTTGCTTGGTCCCGAAGCAATCCTACAAAACACTTCATTTTGGTATTTTCGAAGTCAGATGGCACTATAAACGTGTTATAGAAAACAACAACCCTAGAACGAATTTGAGTTGGTAATGGTTAACTCTTTTGCAACTCGTGAGACTTTTCAAAAAGAGAGAAGGAGTGAATCGATGAAAGTGCACTTCCACATTACAGTGGGATAAACTATAGAGTTTTTGAACACTAACGAATGTGATTTTCTAAAAAATAAAAAAAAACGTAAAGTTTGCTTGGTCACCAAGAAAACCTACAAAAAACTTCATTTTGGTATTTTCGAGGTTAAATGGCACTATAAACGTGTTATAGAATACAACAACCATAGAACGAATGTGAATTGGTAATGGTTAACTCTTTTGCAACTCGTGAGTCTTTTCAAAATGAGAGAATGAGTGAATCGATGAAAGTGCACTTCCACATTACAGTGGGATAAACTATAGAGTTTTTGAACACTAACGAATGTGATTTTCTGAAAAATAAAAAAAACGTAAAGTTTGCTAGGTCACGAAGCAATCCTACAAAACACTTCATTTTAGTGTTTTCGAAGTCAAATGGCACTATAAACGTGTTATAAAAACAACAACCCTAGAACAAATGTGAGTTGGTAATGGTTAACTCTTTTGCAACTCGTGAGACTTTTCAAAAAGAGAGAATGAGTGAATCGATGAAAGTGCACTTCCACATTACAGTGGGATAAACTATTGAGTTTTTGAACACTAACGAATGTGATTTTCTGAAAAATAAACAAAACGTGAAGTTTGCTTGGTCACCAAGCAAACCTACAAAAAACTTCATTTTGGTATTTTCGAGGTTAAATGGCACTATAAACGTGTTATAGAATACAACAACCATAGAACGAATGTGAATTGGTAATGGTTAACTCTTTTGCAAGTCGTGAGACTTTTCAAAAAGAGAGAATGCGTGAATCGATGAAAGTGCACTTCCACATTACAGTGGGATAAACTATAGAGTTTTTGAACAGTAACGAATGTGATTTTCTGAAAAAAAAAAAAAAAAAAACGTAAAGTTTGCTTGGTCACGAAGCAATCCTACAAAATATTCATTTTGGTATTTTCGAAGTCAAATGGCACTATAAACGTGTTATAGAAAAAACAACAACCCTAGAACGAATGTGAATTGGTAATGGTTAACTCTTTTGCAACTCGTGAGACTTTTCAAAAAGAGAGAATGAGTGAATCGATGAAAGTGCACTTCCACATTACAGTGGGATAAACTATAGAGTTTTTGAACACTAACGAATGTGATTTTCTAAAAAATAAAAAAAAACGTAAAGTTTGCTTGGTCACCAAGCAAACCTACAAAAAACTTCATTTTGGTATTTTCGAGGTTAAATGGCACTATAAACGTGTTATAGAATACAACAACCATAGAACGAATGTGAATTGGTAATGGTTAACTCTTTTGCAACTCGTGAGACTTTTCAAAAAGAGAGAATGAGTGAATCGATGAAAGTGCACTTCCACATTACAGTGGGATAAACTATAGAGTTTTTGAACACTAACGAATGTGATTTTCTGAAAAATAAAAAAAATGTAAAGTTTGCTAGGTCACGAAGCAATCCTACAAAACACTTCATTTTAGTGTTTTCGAAGTCAAATGGCACTATAAACGTGTTATAAAAACAACAACCCTAGAACAAATGTGAGTTGGTAATGGTTAACTCTTTTGCAACTCGTGAGACTTTTCAAAAAGAGAGAATGAGTGAATCGATGAAAGTGCACTTCCACATTACAGTGGGATAAACTATAGAGTTTTTGAACACTAACGAATGTGATTTTCTCAAAAATAAAAAAAACGTAAAGTTTGCTAGGTCACGAAGCAATCCTACAAAACACTTCATTTTAGTGTTTTCGAAGTCAAATGGCACTATAAACGTGTTATAGAAAACAACAACCCTAGAACGAATGTGAGTTGGTAATGGTTAACTCTTTTGCAACTCGTGAGACTTTTCAAAAAGAGAGAATGAGTGAATCGATGAAAGTGCAATTCCATATTACAGTGGGATAAACTATAGAGTTTTCGAACACTAACGAATGTGATTTTCTGAAAGATAAACAAAACGTGAAGTTTGCTTGGTCACCAACCAAACCTACAAAAAACTTCATTTTGGTATTTTCGAGGTTAAATGACACTATAAACCTGTTATAGAAAACAACAACCCTAGAACGAATGTGAATTGGTAATGGTTAACACTTTTGAAACTATTGAGACTTTTCAAAAAGAGAGAATGAGTGAATCGATGAAAGTGCACTTCCACATTAGAGTGGGATAAACTATTGAGTTTTTGAACACTAACGAATGTGATTTTCTGAAAAATAAAAAAACGTAAAGTTTGCTTGGTCCCGAAGCAATCCTACAAAACACTTCATTTTGGTATTTTCGAAGTCAAATGGCACTATAAACGTGTTATAGAAAACAACAACCCTAGAACGAATGTGAGTTGGCAATGGTTAACTCTTTTGCAACTCGTGAGACTTTTCAAAAAGAGAGAATGAGTGAATCGATGAAAGTGCACTTCCACATTACAGTGGGATAAACTATAGAGTTTTTGAACACTAACGAATGTGATTTTCTGAAAAAAAAAATGTAAAGTTTTCTTGGTCACGAAGCAATCCTACAAAACACTTCATTTTGGTATTTTCGAAGTCAAATGGCACTATAAACGTGTTATAGAAAACAACAACCCTAGAACGAATGTGAGTTGGTAATGGTTAACTCTTTTGCAACTAGTGAGACTTTTCAAAAAGAGAGAATGAGTGAATCGATGAAAGTGCACTTCCACATTACAGTGGGATAAACTATAGAGTTTTTGAACATTAACGAATGTGATTTTCTAAAAAATAAACAAAACGTGAAGTTTGTTTGGTCACTAACCAAACCTACAAAAAACTTCATTTTGGTATTTTCGAGGTTAAATGACACTATAAACGTGATATAGAAAACAACAACCCTAGAACGAATGTGAATTGGTAATTCTTAACTCTTTTGCAACTCGTGAGACTTTTCAAAAAGAGAGAATGAGTGAATCGATGAAAGTGCACTTCCACATTACAGTGGGATAAACTATAGAGTTTTTGAACAGTAACGAATGTGATTTTCTGAAAAATAAAAAAAACGTAAAGTTTGCCTGGTCACGAAGCAATCCTACAAAACACTTCATTTTGGTATTTTCGAAGTCAAATGGCACTATAAACGTGTTATAGAAAACAACAACCCTAGAACGAATGTGAGTTGGTAATGGTTAACTCTTTTGCAACTCGTGAGACTTTTCAAAAAGAGAGAATGAGTGAATCGATGAAAGTGCACTTCCACATTACAGTGGGATAAACTATTGAGTTTTTGAACACTAACGAATGTGATTTTCTGAAAAATAAAAAAACGTAAAGTTTGCTTGGTCCCGAAGCAATCCTACAAAACACTTCATTTTCGTATTTTCGAAGTCAAATGGCACTATAAACGTGTTATAGAAAACAACAACCCTAGAACGAATGTGAGTTGGTAATGGTTAATTCTTTTGCAACTCGTGAGACTTCTCAAAAAGAGAGAATGAGTGAATCGATGAAAGTGCACTTCCACATTACAGTGGGATAAACTATAGAGTTTTTGAACACTAACGAATGTGATTTTCTGAAAAAAAAAATGTAAAGTTTTCTTGGTCACGAAGCAATCCTACAAAACACTTCATTTTGGTATTTTCGAAGTCAGATGGCACTATAAACGTGTTATAGAAAACAACAACCCTAGAACGAATGTGAGTTGGTAATGGTTAACTCTTTTGCAACTTGTGAGACTTTTCAAAAAGAGAGAATGAGTGAATCGATGAAAGTGCACTTCCACATTACAGTGGGATAAACTATAGAGTTTTTGAACACTAACGAATGTGATTTTCTAAAAAATAAAAAAAAAACGTAAAGTTTTCTTGGTCACCAAGCAAACCTATAAAAAACTTCATTTTGGTATTTTCGAGGTTAAATGGCACTATAAACGTGTTATAGAATACAACAACCATAGAACGAATGTGAATTGGTAATGGTTAACACTTTTGAAACTATTGAGACTTTTCAAAAAGAGAGAATGAGTGAATCGATGAAAGTGCACTTCCACATTACAGTGGGATAAACTATAGAGTTTTTGAACACTAACGAATGTGATTTTATAAAAAATAAAAAAAACGTAAAGTTTTCTTGGTCACGAAGCAATCCTACAAAACACTTCATTTTGGTATTTTCGAAGTCAGATGGGACTATAAACGTGTTATAGAAAACAACAACCCTAGAACGAATGTGAGTTTGTAATGGTTAACTCTTTTGCAACTCGTGAGACTTTTAAAAAAGAGAAAATGAGTGAATCGATGAAAGTGCACTTCCACATTACAGTGGGATAATCTATAGAGTTTTCGAACACTAACGAATGTGATTTTCTGAAAAATAAACAAAACGTGAAGATTGCTTGGTCACCAACCAAACCTACAAAAAACATCATTTTGGTATTTTCGAGGTTAAATGACACTATAAACGTGTTATAGAAAACAACAACCCTAGAACGAATGTGAATTGGTAATGGTTAACACTTTTGAAACTATTGAGACTTTTCAAAAGGAGAGAATGAGTGAATCGATGAAAGTGCACTTCCACATTACAGTGGGATAAACTATAGAGTTTTTGAACACTAACGAATGTGATTTTCTGAAAAATAAAAAAACGTAAAGTTTGCTTGGTCCCGAAGCAATCCTACAAAACACTTCATTTTCGTATTTTCGAAGTCAAATGGCACTATAAACGTGTTATAGAAAACAACAACACTAGAACGAATGTGAATTGGTAATTCTTAACTCTTTTGCAACTCGTGAGACTTTTCAAAAAGAGAGAATGAGTGAATCGATGAAAGTGCACTTCCACATTACAGTGGGATAAACTGTAGAGTTTTGAACACTAACGAATGTGATTTTCTATAAAATAAAAAAAAACGTAAAGTTTGCTTGGTCACCAAACAAACCTACAAAAAACTTCATTTTGGTATTTTCGAGGTTAAATGGCACTATAAACGTGTTATAGAAAACAACAACCCTAGAACGAATGTGAATTGGTAATGGTTAACACTTTTGAAACTATTGAGACTTTTCAAAAGGAGAGAATGAGTGAATCGATGAAAGTGCACTTCCACATTACAGTGGGATAAACTATAGAGTTTTTGAACAGTAACGAATGTGATTTTCTGAAAAATAAAAAAAACGTAAAGTTTGCCTGGTCACGAAGCAATCCTACAAAACACTTCATTTTGGTATTTTCGAAGTCAAATGGCACTATAAACGTGTTATAGAAAACAACAACCCTAGAACGAATGTGAGTTGGTAATGGTTAACTCTTTTGCAACTCGTGAGACTTTTCAAAAAGAGAGAATGAGTGAATCGATGAAAGTGCACTTCCACATTACAGTGGGATAATCCAACTATTGAGTTTTTGAACACTAACGAATGTGATTTTCTGAAAAATAAAAAAACGTAAAGTTTGCTTGGTCCCGAAGCAATCATACAAAACACTTCATTTTCGTATTTTCGAAGTCAAATGGCACTATAAACCTGTTATAGAAAACAACAACCCTAGAACGAATGTGAGTTGGTAATGGTTAACACTTTTGAAACAATTGAGACTTTTCAAAAAGAGAGAATGAGTGAATCGATGAAAGTGCACTTCCACATTACAGTGGGATAAACTATAGAGTTTTTGAACACTAACGAATGTGATTTTCTGAAAAAAAAAATGTAAAGTTTTCTTGGTCACGAAGCAATCCTACAAAACACTTCATTTTGGTATTTTCGAAGTCAGATGGCACTATAAACGTGTTATAGAAAACAACAACCCTAGAACGAATGTGAGTTGGTAATGGTTAACTCTTTTGCAACTCGTGAGACTTTTCAAAAAGAGAGAATGAGTGAATCGATGAAAGTGCACTTCCACATTACAGTGGGATAAACTATAGAGTTTTTGAACACTAACGAATGTGATTTTCTAAAAAATAAAAAAAAAACGTAAAGTTTGCTTGGTCACCAAGCAAACCTATAAAAAACTTCATTTTGGTATTTTCGAGGTTAAATGGCACTATAAACGTGTTATAGAATACAACAACCATAGAACGAATGTGAATTGGTAATGGTTAACACTTTTGAAACTATTGAGACTTTTCAAAAAGAGAGAATGAGTGAATCGATGAAAGTGCACTTCCACATTACAGTGGGATAAACTATAGAGTTTTTGAACAGTAACGAATGTGATTTTCTGAAAAATAAAAAAAACGTAAAGTTTGCCTGGTCACGAAGCAATCCTACAAAACACTTCATTTTGGTATTTTCGAAGTCAAATGGCACTATAAACGTGTTATAGAAAACAACAACCCTAGAACGAATGTGAGTTGGTAATGGTTAACTCTTTTGCAACTCGTGAGACTTTTCAAAAAGAGAGAATGAGTGAATCGATGAAAGTGCACTTCCACATTACAGTGGGATAAACTATTGAGTTTTTGAACACTAACGAATGTGATTTTCTGAAAAATAAAAAAACGTAAAGTTTGCTTGGTCCCGAAGCAATCCTACAAAACACTTCATTTTCGTATTTTCGAAGTCAAATGGCACTATAAACGTGTTATAGAAAACAACAACCCTAGAACGAATGTGAGTTGGTAATGGTTAATTCTTTTGCAACTCGTGAGACTTCTCAAAAAGAGAGAATGAGTGAATCGATGAAAGTGCACTTCCACATTACAGTGGGATAAACTATAGAGTTTTTGAACACTAACGAATGTGATTTTCTAAAAAATAAAAAAAAAACGTAAAGTTTTCTTGGTCACCAAGCAAACCTATAAAAAACTTCATTTTGGTATTTTCGAGGTTAAATGGCACTATAAACGTGTTATAGAATACAACAACCATAGAACGAATGTGAATTGGTAATGGTTAACACTTTTGAAACTATTGAGACTTTTCAAAAAGAGAGAATGAGTGAATCGATGAAAGTGCACTTCCACATTACAGTGGGATAAACTATAGAGTTTTTGAACAGTAACGAATGTGATTTTCTGAAAAATAAAAAAAACGTAAAGTTTGCCTGGTCACGAAGCAATCCTACAAAACACTTCATTTTGGTATTTTCGAAGTCAAATGGCACTATAAACGTGTTATAGAAAACAACAACCCTAGAACGAATGTGAGTTGGTAATGGTTAACTCTTTTGCAACTCGTGAGACTTTTCAAAAAGAGAGAATGAGTGAATCGATGAAAGTGCACTTCCACATTACAGTGGGATAAACTATTGAGTTTTTGAACACTAACGAATGTGATTTTCTGAAAAATAAAAAAACGTAAAGTTTGCTTGGTCCCGAAGCAATCCTACAAAACACTTCATTTTCGTATTTTCGAAGTCAAATGGCACTATAAACGTGTTATAGAAAACAACAACCCTAGAACGAATGTGAGTTGGTAATGGTTAATTCTTTTGCAACTCGTGAGACTTCTCAAAAAGAGAGAATGAGTGAATCGATGAAAGTGCACTTCCACATTACAGTGGGATAAACTATAGAGTTTTTGAACACTAACGAATGTGATTTTCTGAAAAAAAAAATGTAAAGTTTTCTTGGTCACGAAGCAATCCTACAAAACACTTCATTTTGGTATTTTCGAAGTCAGATGGCACTATAAACGTGTTATAGAAAACAACAACCCTAGAACGAATGTGAGTTGGTAATGGTTAACTCTTTTGCAACTTGTGAGACTTTTCAAAAAGAGAGAATGAGTGAATCGATGAAAGTGCACTTCCACATTACAGTGGGATAAACTATAGAGTTTTTGAACACTAACGAATGTGATTTTCTAAAAAATAAAAAAAAAACGTAAAGTTTTCTTGGTCACCAAGCAAACCTATAAAAAACTTCATTTTGGTATTTTCGAGGTTAAATGGCACTATAAACGTGTTATAGAATACAACAACCATAGAACGAATGTGAATTGGTAATGGTTAACACTTTTGAAACTATTGAGACTTTTCAAAAAGAGAGAATGAGTGAATCGATGAAAGTGCACTTCCACATTACAGTGGGATAAACTATAGAGTTTTTGAACACTAACGAATGTGATTTTCTAAAAAATAAAAAAAACGTAAAGTTTTCTTGGTCACGAAGCAATCCTACAAAACACTTCATTTTGGTATTTTCGAAGTCAGATGGGACTATAAACGTGTTATAGAAAACAACAACCCTAGAACGAATGTGAGTTTGTAATGGTTAACTCTTTTGCAACTCGTGAGACTTTTAAAAAAGAGAAAATGAGTGAATCGATGAAAGTGCACTTCCACATTACAGTGGGATAATCTATAGAGTTTTCGAACACTAACGAATGTGATTTTCTGAAAAATAAACAAAACGTGAAGATTGCTTGGTCACCAACCAAACCTACAAAAAACATCATTTTGGTATTTTCGAGGTTAAATGACACTATAAACGTGTTATAGAAAACAACAACCCTAGAACGAATGTGAATTGGTAATGGTTAACACTTTTGAAACTATTGAGACTTTTCAAAAGGAGAGAATGAGTGAATCGATGAAAGTGCACTTCCACATTACAGTGGGATAAACTATAGAGTTTTTGAACACTAACGAATGTGATTTTCTGAAAAATAAAAAAACGTAAAGTTTGCTTGGTCCCGAAGCAATCCTACAAAACACTTCATTTTCGTATTTTCGAAGTCAAATGGCACTATAAACGTGTTATAGAAAACAACAACACTAGAACGAATGTGAATTGGTAATTCTTAACTCTTTTGCAACTCGTGAGACTTTTCAAAAAGAGAGAATGAGTGAATCGATGAAAGTGCACTTCCACATTACAGTGGGATAAACTGTAGAGTTTTGAACACTAACGAATGTGATTTTCTATAAAATAAAAAAAAACGTAAAGTTTGCTTGGTCACCAAACAAACCTACAAAAAACTTCATTTTGGTATTTTCGAGGTTAAATGGCACTATAAACGTGTTATAGAAAACAACAACCCTAGAACGAATGTGAATTGGTAATGGTTAACACTTTTGAAACTATTGAGACTTTTCAAAAGGAGAGAATGAGTGAATCGATGAAAGTGCACTTCCACATTACAGTGGGATAAACTATAGAGTTTTTGAACAGTAACGAATGTGATTTTCTGAAAAATAAAAAAAACGTAAAGTTTGCCTGGTCACGAAGCAATCCTACAAAACACTTCATTTTGGTATTTTCGAAGTCAAATGGCACTATAAACGTGTTATAGAAAACAACAACCCTAGAACGAATGTGAGTTGGTAATGGTTAACTCTTTTGCAACTCGTGAGACTTTTCAAAAAGAGAGAATGAGTGAATCGATGAAAGTGCACTTCCACATTACAGTGGGATAATCCAACTATTGAGTTTTTGAACACTAACGAATGTGATTTTCTGAAAAATAAAAAAACGTAAAGTTTGCTTGGTCCCGAAGCAATCATACAAAACACTTCATTTTCGTATTTTCGAAGTCAAATGGCACTATAAACCTGTTATAGAAAACAACAACCCTAGAACGAATGTGAGTTGGTAATGGTTAACACTTTTGAAACAATTGAGACTTTTCAAAAAGAGAGAATGAGTGAATCGATGAAAGTGCACTTCCACATTACAGTGGGATAAACTATAGAGTTTTTGAACACTAACGAATGTGATTTTCTGAAAAAAAAAATGTAAAGTTTTCTTGGTCACGAAGCAATCCTACAAAACACTTCATTTTGGTATTTTCGAAGTCAGATGGCACTATAAACGTGTTATAGAAAACAACAACCCTAGAACGAATGTGAGTTGGTAATGGTTAACTCTTTTGCAACTCGTGAGACTTTTCAAAAAGAGAGAATGAGTGAATCGATGAAAGTGCACTTCCACATTACAGTGGGATAAACTATAGAGTTTTTGAACACTAATGAATGTGATTTTCTAAAAAATAAAAAAAAAACGTAAAGTTTGCTTGGTCACCAAGCAAACCTATAAAAAACTTCATTTTGGTATTTTCGAGGTTAAATGGCACTATAAACGTGTTATAGAATACAACAACCATAGAACGAATGTGAATTGGTAATGGTTAACACTTTTGAAACTATTGAGACTTTTCAAAAAGAGAGAATGAGTGAATCGATGAAAGTGCACTTCCACATTACAGTGGGATAAACTATAGAGTTTTTGAACACTAACGAATGTGATTTTCTAAAAAATAAAAAAAAACGTAAAGTTTTCTTGGTCACGAAGCAATCCTACAAAACACTTCATTTTGGTATTTTCGAAGTCAGATGGGACTATAAACGTGTTATAGAAAACAACAACCCTAGAACGAATGTGAGTTGGTAATGGTTAACTCTTTTGCAACTCGTGAGACTTTTCAAAAAGAGAGAATGAGTGAATCGATGAAAGTGCACTTCCACATTACAGTGGGATAAACTATAGAGTTTTTGAACACTAACGAATGTGATTTTCTAAAAAATAAACAAAACGTGAAGTTTGCTTGGTCACCAACCAAACCTACAAAAAACTTCATTTTGGTATTTTCGAGGTCAAATGGCACTATAAACGTGTTATAGAAAACAACAACCCTAGAACGAATGTGAATTGGTAATATTGGTTAACACTTTTGAAACTATTGAGACTTTTCAAAAGGAGAGAATAAGTGAATCGATGAAAGTGCACTTCCACATTACAGTGGGATAAACTATAGAGTTTTTGAACAGTAACGAATGTGATTTTCTGAAAAATAAAAAAAACGTAAAGTTTGCTTGGTCACGAAGCAATCCTACAAAACACTTCATTTTGGTATTTTCGAAGTCAAATGGCACTATAAACGTGTTATAGAAAACAACAACCCTAGAACGAATGTGAGTTGGTAATGGTTAACTCTTTTGCAACTAGTGAGACTTTTCAAAAAGAGAGAATGAGTGAATCGATGAAAGTGCACTTCCACATTACAGTGGGATAAACTATAGAGTTTTTGAACACTAACGAATGTGATTTTCTAAAAAATAAACAAAACGTGAAGTTTGCTTGGTCACGAAGCAATCCTACAAACACTTCATTTTGGTATTTTCGAGGTCAAATGGCATTATAAACGTGTTGTAGAAAACAACAACCCTAGAACGAATGTGAGTTGGTAATGGTTAACTCTTTTGCAACTCGTGAGACTTTTCAAAAAGAGAGAATGAGTGAATCGATGAAAGTGCACTTCCACATTACAGTGGGATAAACTATTGAGTTTTTGAACACTAACGAATGTGATTTTCTAAAAAATAAAAAAACGTAAAGTTTGCTTGGTCCCGAAGCAATCCTACAAAACACTTCATTTTGGTATTTTCGAAGTCAGATGGCACTATAAACGTGTTATAGAAAACAACAACCCTAGAACGAATGTGAGTTGGTAATGGTTAACTCTTTTGCAACTCGTGAGACTTTTCAAAAAGAGAGAAGGAGTGAATCGATGAAAGTGCACTTCCACATTACAGTGGGATAAACTATAGAGTTTTTGAACACTAACGAATGTGATTTTCTAAAAAATAAAAAAAAACGTAAAGTTTGCTTCGTCACCAAGAAAACCTACAAAAAACTTCATTTTGGTATTTTCGAGGTTAAATGGCACTATAAACGTGTTATAGAATACAACAACCATAGAACGAATGTGAATTGGTAATGGTTAACTCTTTTGCAACTCGTGAGACTTTTCAAAAAGAGAGAATGAGTGAATCGATGAAAGTGCACTTCCACATTACAGTGGGATAAACTATAGAGTTTTTGAACACTAACGAATGTGATTTTCTGAAAAATAAAAAAAACGTAAAGTTTGCTAGGTCACGAAGCAATCCTACAAAACACTTCATTTTAGTGTTTTCGAAGTCAAATGGCACTATAAACGTGTTATAAAAACAACAACCCTAGAACAAATGTGAGTTGGTAATGGTTAACTCTTTTGCAACTCGTGAGACTTTTCAAAAAGAGAGAATGAGTGAATCGATGAAAGTGCACTTCCACATTACAGTGGGATAAACTATTGAGTTTTTGAACACTAACGAATGTGATTTTCTAAAAAATAAACAAAACGTGAAGTTTGCTTGGTCACAAAGCAAACCTACAAAAAACTTCATTTTGGTATTTTCGAGGTTAAATGGCACTATAAACGTGTTATAGAATACAACAACCATAGAACGAATGTGAATTGGTAATGGTTAACTCTTTTCCAAGTCGTGAGACTTTTCAAAAAGAGAGAATGCGTGAATCGATGAAAGTGCACTTCCACATTACAGTGGGATAAACTATAGAGTTTTTGAACAGTAACGAATGTGATTTTCTGAAAAAAAAAAAAAAAACGAAAAGTTTGCTTGGTCACGAAGCAATCCTACAAAATATTTCATTTTGGTATTTTCGAAGTCAAATGGCACTATAAACGTGTTATAGAAAAAACAACAACCCTAGAACGAATGTGAATTGGTAATGGTTAACTCTTTTGCAACTCGTGAGACTTTTCAAAAAGAGAGAATGAGTGAATCGATGAAAGTGCACTTCCACATTACAGTGGGATAAACTATAGAGTTTTTGAACACTAACGAATGTGATTTTCTAAAAAATAAAAAAAAACGTAAAGTTTGCTTGGTCACCAAGCAAACCTACAAAAAACTTCATTTTGGTATTTTCGAGGTTAAATGGCACTATAAACGTGTTATAGAATACAACAACCATAGAACGAATGTGAATTGGTAATGGTTAACTCTTTTGCAACTCGTGAGACTTTTCAAAAAGAGAGAATGAGTGAATCGATGAAAGTGCACTTCCACATTACAGTGGGATAAACTATAGAGTTTTTGAACACTAACGAATGTGATTTTCTGAAAAATAAAAAAAACGTAAAGTTTGCTAGGTCACGAAGCAATCCTACAAAACACTTCATTTTAGTGTTTTCGAAGTCAAATGGCACTATAAACGTGTTATAAAAATAACAACCCTAGGACAAATGTGAGTTGGTAATGGTTAACTCTTTTGCAACTCGTGAGACTTTTCAAAAAGAGAGAATGAGTGAATCGATGAAAGTGCACTTCCACATTACAGTGGGATAAACTATAGAGTTTTTGAACACTAACGAATGTGATTTTCTCAAAAATAAAAAAAACGTAAAGTTTGCTAGGTCACGAAGCAATCCTACAAAACACTTCATTTTAGTGTTTTCGAAGTCAAATGGCACTATAAACGTGTTATAGAAAACAACAACCCTAGAACGAATGTGAGTTGGTAATGGTTAACTCTTTTGCAACTCGTGAGACTTTTCAAAAAGAGAGAATGAGTGAATCGATGAAAGTGCACTTCCATATTACAGTGGGATAAACTATAGAGTTTTCGAACACTAACGAATGTGATTTTCTGAAAGATAAACAAAACGTGAAGTTTGCTTGGTCACCAACCAAACCTACAAAAAACTTCATTTTGGTATTTTCGAGGTTAAATGACACTATAAACCTGTTATAGAAAACAACAACCCTAGAACGAATGTGAATTGGTAATGGTTAACACTTTTGAAACTATTGAGACTTTTCAAAAAGAGAGAATGAGTGAATCGATGAAACTGCACTTCCACATTACAGTGGGATAAACTATTGAGTTTTTGAACACTAACGAATGTGATTTTCAGAAAAATAAAAAAACGTAAAGTTTGCTTGGTCCCGAAGCAATCCTACAAAACACTTCATTTTGGTATTTTCGAAGTCAAATGGCACTATAAACGTGTTATAGAAAACAACAACCCTAGAACGAATGTGAGTTGGCAATGGTTAACTCTTTTGCAACTCGTGAGACTTTTCAAAAAGAGAGAATGAGTGAATCGATGAAAGTGCACTTCCACATTACAGTGGGATAAACTATTGAGTTTTTGAACACTAACGAATGTGATTTTCTGAAAAATAAAAAAACGTAAAGTTTGCTTGGTCCCGAAGCAATCCTACAAAACACTTCATTTTGGTATTTTCGAAGTCAGATGGCACTATAAACGTGTTATAGAAAACAACAACCCTAGAACGAATGTGAGTTGGTAATGGTTAACTCTTTTGCAACTCGTGAGACTTTTCAAAAAGAGAGAAGGAGTGAATCGATGAAAGTGCACTTCCACATTACAGTGGGATAAACTATAGAGTTTTTGAACACTAACGAATGTGATTTTCTAAAAAATAAAAAAAAACGTAAAGTTTGCTTGGTCACCAAGAAAACCTACAAAAAACTTCATTTTGGTATTTTCGAGGTTAAATGGCACTATAAACGTGTTATAGAATACAACAACCATAGAACGAATGTGAATTGGTAATGGTTAACTCTTTTGCAACTCGTGAGACTTTTCAAAAAGAGAGAATGAGTGAATCGATGAAAGTGCACTTCCACATTACAGTGGGATAAACTATAGAGTTTTTGAACACTAACGAATGTGATTTTCTGAAAAATAAAAAAAACGTAAAGTTTGCTAGGTCACGAAGCAATCCTACAAAACACTTCATTTTAGTGTTTTCGAAGTCAAATGGCACTATAAACGTGTTATAAAAACAACAACCCTAGAACAAATGTGAGTTGGTAATGGTTAACTCTTTTGCAACTCGTGAGACTTTTCAAAAAGAGAGAATGA
The DNA here is from genome assembly GCA_963675135.1 of Galeopsis tetrahit. Taxonomy (NCBI): domain Eukaryota; kingdom Viridiplantae; phylum Streptophyta; class Magnoliopsida; order Lamiales; family Lamiaceae; genus Galeopsis; species Galeopsis tetrahit. Next base: position 43,216,842 of record OY776122.1, read on the forward strand.
GTGAATCGATGAAAGTGCACTTCCACATTACAGTGGGATAAACTATTGAGTTTTTGAACACTAACGAATGTGATTTTCTGAAAAATAAACAAAACGTGAAGTTTGCTTGGTCACCAAGCAAACCTACAAAAAACTTCATTTTGGTATTTTCGAGGTTAAATGGCACTATAAACGTGTTATAGAATACAACAACCATAGAACGAATGTGAATTGGTAATGGTTAACTCTTTTGCAACTCGTGAGACTTTTCAAAAAGAGAGAATGAGTGAATCGATGAAAGTGCACTTCCACATTACAGTGGGATAAACTATAGAGTTTTTGAACACTAACGAATGTGATTTTCTAAAAAATAAAAAAAAAAACGTAAAGTTTGCTTGGTCACCAAGCAAACCTACAAAAAACTTCATTTTGGTATTTTCGAGGTTAAATGGCACTATAAACGTGTTATAGAATACAACAACCATAGAACGAATGTGAATTGGTAATGGTTAACTCTTTTGCAACTCGTGAGACTTTTCAAAAAGAGAGAATGAGTGAATCGATGAAAGTGCACTTCCACATTACAGTGGGATAAACTATTGAGTTTTTGAACACTAACGAATGTGATTTTCTGAAAAATAAAAAAAACGTAAAGTTTGCTAGGTCACGAAGCAATCCTACAAAACACTTCATTTTAGTGTTTTCGAAGTCAAATGGCACTATAAACGTGTTATAAAAACAACAACCCTAGAACAAATTTGAGTTGGTAATGGTTAACTCTTTTGCAACTCGTGAGACTTTTCAAAAAGAGAGAATGAGTGAATCGATGAAAGTGCACTTCCACATTACAGTGGGATAAACTATAGAGTTTTTGAACACTAACGAATGTGATTTTCTCAAAAATAAAAAAAACGTAAAGTTTGCTAGGTCACGAAGCAATCCTACAAAACACTTCATTTTAGTGTTTTCGAAGTCAAATGGCACTATAAACGTGTTATAGAAAACAACAACCCTAGAACGAATGTGAGTTGGTAATGGTTAACTCTTTTGCAACTCGTGAGACTTTTCAAAAAGAGAGAATGAGTGAATCGATGAAAGTGCACTTCCATATTACAGGGGGATAAACTATAGAGTTTTCGAACACTAACGAATGTGATTTTCTAAAAGATAAACAAAACGTGAAGTTTGCTTGGTCACCAACCAAACCTACAAAAAACTTCATTTTGGTATTTTCGAGGTTAAATGACACTATAAACCTGTTATAGAAAACAACAACCCTAGAACGAATGTGAATTGGTAATGGTTAACACTTTTGAAACTATTGAGACTTTTCAAAAAGAGAGAATGAGTGAATCGATGAAAGTGCACTTCCACATTACAGTGGGATAAACTATTGAGTTTTTGAACACTAACGAATGTGATTTTCTGAAAAATAAAAAAACGTAAAGTTTGCTTGGTCCCGAAGCAATCCTACAAAACACTTCATTTTGGTATTTTCGAAGTCAAATGGCACTATAAACGTGTTATAGAAAACAACAACCCTAGAACGAATGTGAGTTGGCAATGGTTAACTCTTTTGCAACTCGTGAGACTTTTCAAAAAGAGAGAATGAGTGAATCGATGAAAGTGCACTTCCACATTACAGTGGGATAAACTATAGAGTTTTTGAACAGTAACGAATGTGATTTTCTGAAAAAAAAAACGTAAAGTTTTCTTGGTCACGAAGCAATCCTACAAAACACTTCATTTTGGTATTTTCGAAGTCAGATGGCACTATAAACGTGTTATAGAAAACAACAACCCTAGAACGAATGTGAGTTGGCAATGGTTAACTCATTTGCAACTCGTGAGACTTTTCAAAAAGAGAGAATGAGTGAATCGATGAAAGTGCACTTCCACATTACAGTGGGATAAACTATAGAGTTTTTGAACAGTAACGAATGTGATTTTCTGAAAAATAAAAAAAAACGTAAAGTTTGCTTGGTCACGAAGCAATCCTACAAAACATTTCATTTTGGTATTTTCGAAGTCAAATGGCACTATAAACGTGTTATAGAAAAAACAACAACCCTAGAACGAATGTGAGTTGGTAATGGTTAACTCTTTTGCAACTCGTGAGACTTTTCAAAAATAGAGAATGAGTGAATCGATGAAAGTGCACTTCCACATTACAGTGGGATAAACTATAGAGTTTTTGAACACTAACGAATGTGATTTTCTGAAAAACAAAAAAATCGTAAAGTTTGCTTGGTCACGAAGCAATCCTACAAACACTTCATTTTGGTATTTTCGAAGTCAAATGGCATTATAAACGTGTTGTAGAAAACAACAACCCTAGAACGAATGTGAGTTGGTAATGGTTAACTCTTTTGCAACTCGTGAGACTTTTCAAAAAGAGAGAATGAGTGAATCGATGAAAGTGCACTTCCACATTACAGTGGGATAAACTATTGAGTTTTTGAACACTAACGAATGTGATTTTCTGAAAAATAAAAAAACGTAAAGTTTGCTTGGTCCCGAAGCAATACTACAAAACACTTCATTTTGGTATTTTCGAAGTCAGATGGCACTATAAACGTATTATAGAAAACAATAACCCTAGAACGAATGTGAGTTGGTAATGGTTAACTCTTTTGCAACTCGTGAGACTTTTCAAAAAGAGAGAATGAGTGAATCGATGAAAGTGCACTTCCACATTACAGTGGGATAAACTATAGAGTTTTTGAACACTAACGAATGTGATTTTCTAAAAAATAAAAAAAAACGTAAAGTTTGCTTGGTCACCAAGCAAACCTACAAAAAACTTCATTTTGGTATTTTCGAGGTTAAATGGCACTATAAACGTGTTATAGAATACAACAACCATAGAACGAATGTGAATTGGTAATGGTTAACTCTTTTGCAACTCGTGACACTTTTCAAAAAGAGAGAATGAGTGAATCGATGAAAGTGCACTTCCACATTACAGTGGGATAAACTATAGAGTTTTTGAACACTAACGAATGTGATTTTCTGAAAAATAAACAAAACGTGAAGTTTGCTTGGTCACCAAGCAAACCTACAAAAAACTTCATTTAGGTATTTTCGAGGTTAATTGACACTATAAACGTGTTATAGAAAACAACAACCCTAGAACGAATGTGAATTGGTAATTCTTAACTCTTTTGCAACTCGTGAGACTTTTCAAAAAGAGAGAATGAGTGAATCGATGAAAGTGCACTTCCACATTACAGTGGGATAAACTGTAGAGTTTTGAACACTAACGAATGTGATTTTCTAAAAAATAAAAAAAACGTAAAGTTTGCTTGGTCACCAAGCAAACCTACAAAAAACTTCATTTTGGTATTTTCGAGGTTAAATGGCACTATAAACGTGTTATAGAAAACAACAACCCTAGAACGAATGTGAATTGGTAATGGTTAACACATTTCAAACTATTGAGACTTTTAAAAAAGAGAGAATGAGTGAATCGATGAAAGTGCACTTCCACATTACAGTGGGATAAAGTATAGAGTTTTTGAACACTAACGAATGTGATTCTCTGAAAAATAAAAAAAACGTAAAGTTTGCTTGGTCACGAAGCAGTCCTACAAAACACTTCATTTTGGTATTTTCGAAGTCAAATGGCACTATAAACGTGTTATAGAAAACAACAACCTTATACTACAAAATATTGCCCAAAAGGCATCGGCAATTGGCAACGGCAGGCGGGCCGATGCGAAATGGCATCGGCATTTAATGGCCGATGCAAAATGGCATCGGCAGTGGGCCCCGATGCGAAATGGCATCTGCATTTAATGGCCGATGCAAAATGGCATCGGCAGTGGGCCCCGATGCCATTTGGTAACGGCCCCCCCCGATGCAAAATGGCATCGGCAGTGGGCCCGATGCCTTCCCCGTTTCCCTAAACCCTAAAACTCTAAACCCTAAACCTCTTAACCCTAAACCCTAAACCCTAAAATTGAAAATTATGATTTTTTTTAGGGTTTAAAGTTAGAGTTTATGATTTAGTTTAATTAATGTAGTCATTATTTTTCAATTAATTATTTTTATAACTTTAATTTTAATTTTTTGTTATTAAAAAAATTATATATATAAATGAATGGTTTTTTTTTTAATTTAATAATTATATACTGATAATAAACACGTTAATAAATAATTTTAAAAAATCTTAAAATAATTAACCTTGATTAATTAAAAAATCAAAATAATTAATCTTGATTAATTAAAAAATCAAAATAATTAGCATTGGTAATCTTGATTATGGTATCTTTGTCCTACGTTTCCTAATTTTATAGGAATATCCTTTAATTTTTTAAATTTCCATAAAATAGTGTTAATTATGTAAGTAAATATAATGATGTAGATAATGACACATCATCATTTGACTCCATAAGACCATCTCCAACCGTAGGCTATAAATAGTTTTGCTCCCTCCAACCGTACTCTATTTTGAAGTTTTGAAATAGAGTTTTGAATAGTAAACTCTATATATGAAGTTCACTATTCAAAACTCTATATTTTATATCTATTATTTTATTAATATTTACTATTCTGTATTACAATTCTATATTAATAATTTGTTAAATATAATTACAATTCTATTGTTATACTAATTTATAATATAATTTTAATTGTGTAACTTTTTTTTTTGTGTATTATTATTACCAACAAAAAAAATAACTTAAAATACAATAAAACATACATTATACTCACATGTTTCGTTTTACGTCATTATGTGTTTTGTAATTTTATATTTAAATAAAAGTAATATTTAAAAACTACAAGTTTATTTACATTTTATGATTTTGATAAAATCAACAATATTTAATTTACTAATTGAATATTTAATTGTATAAATTAATTTAAATATGAAGATAAATATATTATTTAATGATTGTAATATATTGAAAATGATTAAAATAATAAGTAGAGTAAGATATAGAGTTTCATGGTTGGAGAAGGTTTTTAAAATAGAGTATGAAAAAGTGTATTTTAGAGTTTAGAGATCTTCATTTGAGAGTTTGTGGTTGGAGATGGCCTAAGGAGCCCATTATATGGGCTCAATATCATTTCTATATATATATATATATATATGTATATATATATATATGTCATGCATATTTGCGTGAATTTTGATAGTTACGTGAGTATGACTTATGAATTTAGCATTACTCCTGATCAGAGTGAAACGAACATTATATATAATATACTACAACAATTAGGAAATTAATCAAGCTTATTCTCTACAATTAAAAAAAAAAGTATTCACTAGTACTCCGTATTAGATAAGTGTATTTTAATTGAAAATGAACTAGAGAATAATTTTATAATAGATGAAAATATTTTTAATTAAATGGATAAGTAAATTCATATTTTCAAATGGATAAGTGAAAATAATTATATATATTTAATGTTGTTAATTGAAAATTAGAATGAATTTAAATGATGTGATTATAATAAATTTAAATGTATAAGTGAAAATAATTATATTCAATGTTGTATGTAATTATAATGTTGTGAAATAAAAAATTAGAATGAATTTAAATGTTGTAAATTGAAGATTAGAATAAATTTAAATAGTGTGAATTGATACCGTAAATAAATTATTTAATTTGAAAAACATAATTTAGTTAATTTGAAAAACATAATTTAGAAATAATTATGATATGCTTTGATGAATAATTTAATAAGCAACAATTAAAGTTAGAATGGATTGAATTAATTAAAGAATTAAAAACTCAAATTAAATTGAATATATATTAATTGCATTCACAACATGTCGACTAAAAGCTCCTAGCCTAAACGGCACACATGGGGCGCTCAAAGGCCTTCGAGACCGCGAGGTCCCGAGTTCGAACCCCACAAATCGCGAAAATGGCCAGATTTCCGAAAAATGGGGTGGCCCAGCGGTGGGGGGTGGGTGTTGGTGGCCTATCGACCTGGGTTCGAAACCCAGTTTCGGCTTTTTTAAATTTTAATAAAAAGGCATCGGCAGTGGGCCCCGATGCGAAATGGCATCGGCTGTCCCCGATGCGAAATGGCATCGGCAGTGGGCCCCGATGCCATTTGGTAACGGCGACCTGCCGATGCCATTTCACATCGGTTTTCCCCAAATCCGATGCCATTTAAATGGCATCGAGCATATTGGCATCGGCACACTGCCGATGCCTTTGCCGTTGCCTTCATCTTTGGGGACGGCAGATCCGATGCCTTCCCCGATGCCATTTCTCCATTATTTTGTAGTGTTAGAACGAATGTGAGTTGGTAATGGTTAACTCTTTTGCAACTCGTGAGACTTTTCAAAAAGAGAGAATGAGTGAATCGATGAAAGTGCACTTCCACATTAAAGTGGGATAAACTATTGAGTTTTTGAACACTAACGAATGTGATTTTCTGAAAAATAAAAAAACGTAAAGTTTGCTTGGTCCCGAAGCAATCCTACAAAACACTTCATTTTGGTATTTTCGAAGTCAAATGGCACTATAAACGTGTTATAGAAAACAACAACCCTAGAACGAATGTGAGTTGGTAATGGTTAATTCTTTTGCAACTCGTGAGACTTTTCAAAAAGAGAGAATGAGTGAATCGATGAAAGTGCACTTCCACATTACAATGGAATAAACTATAGAGTTTTTGAACACTAACGAATGTGATTTTCTGAAAAATAAAAAAAAACGTAAAGTTTGCTTGGTCACGAAGCAATCCTACAAAATACTTCATTTTGGTATTTTCGAAGTCAAATGGCACTATAAACGAGTTATAGAAAACAACAACCATAGAACGAATGTGAATTGGTAATGGTTAACTCTTTTGCAACTCGTGAGACTTTTCAAAAGAGAGAATGAGTGAATAGATGAAAGTGCACTTCCACATTACAGTGGGATAAACTATAGAGTTTTTGAACACTAACGAATGTGATTTTCTGAAAAAAAAAAAAAGTAAAGTTTTCTTGGTCACGAAGCAATCCTACAAAACACTTCATTTTGGTATTTTCGAAGTCAAATGACACTATAAACGTGTTATAGAAAACAACAACCCTAGAACGAATGTGAGTTGGTAATGGTTAACTCTTTTGCAACTCGTAAAACTTTTCAAAAAGAGAGAATGAGTGAATCGATGAAAGTGCACTTCCACATTACAGTGGGATAAACTGTAGAGTTTTGAACACTAACGAATGTGATTTTCTAAAAAATAAAAAAAACGTAAAGTTTGCTTGGTCACCAAGCAAACCTACAAAAAACTTCATTTTGGTATTTTCGAGATTAAATGGCACTATAAACGTGTTATAGAAAACAACAACCCTAGAACGAATGTAAATTGGTAATGGTTAACACATTTGAAACTATTGAGACTTTTCAAAAAGAGAGAATGAGTGAATCGATGAAAGTGCACTTCCACATTACAGTGGGATAAACTATAGAGTTTTTGAACACTAACGAATGTGATTCTCTGAAAAATAAAAAAAACGTAAAGTTTGCTTGGTCACGAAGCAGTCCTACAAAACACTTCATTTTGGTATTTTCGAAGTAAAATGGCACTATAAACGTGTTATAGAAAACAACAACCGTAGAACGAAGGTGAGTTGGTAATGGTTAACTCTTTTGCAACTCGTGAGACTTTTCAAAAAGAGAGAATGAGTGAATCGATGAAAGTGCACTTCCACATTACAGTGTGATAAACTATTGAGTTTTTGAACACTAACGAATGTGATTTTCTGAAAAATAAAAAAACGTAAAGTTTGCTTGGTCCCGAAGCAATCCTACAAAACACTTCATTTTGGTATTTTCGAAGTCAAATGGCACTATAAACGTGTTATAGAAAACAACAACCCTAGAACGAATGTGAGTTGGTAATGGTTAATTCTTTTGCAACTCGTGAGACTTTTCAAAAAGAGAGAATGAGTGAATCGATGAAAGTGCACTTCCACATTACAATGGAATAAACTATAGAGTTTTTGAACACTAACGAATGTGATTTTCTGAAAAATAAAAAAAAACGTAAAGTTTGCTTGGTCACGAAGCAATCCTACAAAATACTTCATTTTGGTATTTTCGAAGTCAAATGGCACTATAAACGAGTTATAGAAAACAACAACCATAGAACGAATGTGAATTGGTAATGGTTAACTCTTTTGCAACTCGTGAGACTTTTCAAAAGAGAGAATGAGTGAATAGATGAAAGTGCACTTCCACATTACAGTGGGATAAACTATAGAGTTTTTGAACACTAACGAATGTGATTTTCTGAAAAAAAAAAAAAAGTAAAGTTTTCTTGGTCACGAAGCAATCCTACAAAACACTTCATTTTGGTATTTTCGAAGTCAAATGACACTATAAACGTGTTATAGAAAACAACAACCCTAGAACGAATGTGAGTTGGTAATGGTTAACTCTTTTGCAACTCGTAAAACTTTTCAAAAAGAGAGAATGAGTGAATCGATGAAAGTGCACTTCCACATTACAGTGGGATAAACTGTAGAGTTTTGAACACTAACGAATGTGATTTTCTAAAAAATAAAAAAAACGTAAAGTTTGCTTGGTCACCAAGCAAACCTACAAAAAACTTCATTTTGGTATTTTCGAGATTAAATGGCACTATAAACGTGTTATAGAAAACAACAACCCTAGAACGAATGTAAATTGGTAATGGTTAACACATTTGAAACTATTGAGACTTTTCAAAAAGAGAGAATGAGTGAATCGATGAAAGTGCACTTCCACATTACAGTGGGATAAACTATAGAGTTTTTGAACACTAACGAATGTGATTCTCTGAAAAATAAAAAAAACGTAAAGTTTGCTTGGTCACGAAGCAGTCCTACAAAACACTTCATTTTGGTATTTTCGAAGTAAAATGGCACTATAAACGTGTTATAGAAAACAACAACCGTAGAACGAAGGTGAGTTGGTAATGGTTAACTCTTTTGCAACTCGTGAGACTTTTCAAAAAGAGAGAATGAGTGAATCGATGAAAGTGCACTTCCACATTACAGTGGGATAAACTATTGAGTTTTTGAACACTAACGAATGTGATTTTCTGAAAAATAAAAAAAACGTAAAGTTTGCTTGGTCCCGAAGCAATCCTACAAAACACTTCATTTTGGTAATTTCGAAGTCAAATGGCACTATAAACGTGTTATAGAAAACAACAACCCTAGAACGAATGTGAGTTGGTAATGGTTAATTCTTTTGCAACTTGTGAGACTTTTCAAAAAGAGAGAATGAGTGAATCGATGAAAGTGCACTTCCACATTACAGTGGGATAAACTGTAGAGTTTTGAACACTAACGAATGTGATTTTCTAAAAAATAAAAAAAAAACGTAAAGTTTGCTTGGTCACCAAGCAAACCTACAAAAAACTTCATTTTGGTATTTTCGAGGTTAAATGACACTATAAACGTGTTATAGAAAACAACAACCCTAGAACGAATGTGAATTGGTAATGGTTAACACATTTGAAACTATTGAGACTTTCCAAAAAGAGAGAATGAGTGAATCGATGAAAGTGCACTTCCACATTACAGTGGGATAAACTATAGAGTTTTTGAACACTAACGAATGTGATTCTCTGAAAAATAAAAAAAACGTAAAGTTTGCTTGGTCACGAAGCAGTCCTACAAAACACTTCATTTTGGTATTTTCGAAGTCAAATGGCACTATAAACGTGTTATAGAAAACAACAACCTTAGAACGAATGTGAGTTGGTAATGGTTAACTCTTTTGCAACTCGTGAGACTTTTCAAAAAGAGAGAATGAGTGAATCGATGAAAGTGCACTTCCACATTACAGTGGGATAAACTATTGAGTTTTTGAACACTAACGAATGTGATTTTCTGAAAAATAAAAAAACGTAAAGTTTGCTTGGTCCCGAAGCAATCCTACAAAACACTTCATTTTGGTAATTTCGAAGTCAAATGGCACTATAAACGTGTTATAGAAAACAACAACCCTAGAACGAATGTGAGTTGGTAATGGTTAATTCTTTTGCAACTCGTGAGACTTTTCAAAAAGAGAGAATGAGTGAATCGATGAAAGTGCACTTCCACATTACAATGGAATAAACTATAGAGTTTTTGAACACTAACGAATGTGATTTTCTGAAAAATAAAAAAAAACGTAAAGTTTGCTTGGTCACGAAGCAATTCTACAAAATACTTCATTTTGGTATTTTCGAAGTCAAATGGCACTATAAACGAGTTATAGAAAACAACAACCATAGAACGAATGTGAATTGGTAATGGTTAACTCTTTTGCAACTCGTGAGACTTTTCAAAAGAGAGAATGAGTGAATCGATGAAAGTGCACTTCCACATTACAGTGGGATAAACTATAGAGTTTTTGAACACTAACGAATGTGATTTTCTGAAAAAAAAAAAGTAAAGTTTTCTTGGTCACGAAGCAATCCTACAAAACAGTTCATTTTGGTATTTTCGAAGTCAAATGACACTATAAACGTGTTATAGAAAACAACAACCCTAGAACGAATGTGAGTTGGTAATGGTTAACTCTTTTGAAACTCGTAAAACTTTTCAAAAAGAGAGAATGAGTGAATCGATGAAAGTGCACTTCCACATTACAGTGGGATAAACTATAGAGTTTTTGAACACTAACGAATGTGATTTTCTGAAAAATAAAAAAAACGTAAAGTTTGCTTGATCACGAAGCAATCCTACAAAACACTTCATTTTGGTATTTTCGAAGTCAAATGGCACTATAAACGTGTTACAGAAAACAACAACCCTAGAACGAATGTGAGTTGGTAATGGTTAACTCTTTTGCAACTCGTGAGACTTTTCAAAAAGAGAGAATGAGTGAATCGATGAAAGTGCACTTCCACATTACAGTGGGATAAACTGTAGAGTTTTGAACACTAACGAATGTGATTTTCTAAAAAATAAAAAAAACGTAAAGTTTGCTTGGTCACCAAGCAAACCTACAAAAAACTTCATTTTGGTATTTTCGAGGTTAAATGGCACTATAAACGTGTTATAGAAAACAACAACCCTAGAACGAATGTGAATTGGTAATGGTTAACACATTTGAAACTATTGAGACTTTTCAAAAAGAGAGAATGAGTGAATCGATGAAAGTGCACTTCCACATTACAGTGGGATAAACTATAGAGTTTTTGAACACTAACGAATGTGATTCTTTGAAAAATAAAAAAAACGTAAAGTTTGCTTGGTCACGAAGCAGTCCTACAAAACACTTCATTTTGGTATTTTCGAAGTCAAATGGCACTATAAACGTGTTATAGAAAACAACAACCTTAGAACGAATGTGAGTTGGTAATGGTTAACTCTTTTGCAACTCGTGAGACTTTTCAAAAAGAGAGAATGAGTGAATCGATGAAAGTGCACTTCCACATTACAGTGGGATAAACTATTGAGTTTTTGAACACTAACGAATGTGATTTTCTGAAAAATAAAAAAACGTAAAGTTTGCTTGGTCCCGAAGCAATCCTACAAAACACTTCATTTTGGTATTTTCGAAGTCAAATGGCACTATAAACGTGTTATAGAAAACAACAACCCTAGAACGAATGTGAGTTGGTAATGGTTAATTCTTTTGCAACTCGTGAGACTTTTCAAAAAGAGAGAATGAGTGAATCGATGAAAGTGCACTTCTACATTACAATGGAATAAACTATAGAGTTTTTGAACACTAACAAATGTGATTTTCTGAAAAATAAAAAAAATGTAAAGTTTGCTTGGTCACGAAGCAATCCTACAAAATACTTCATTTTGGTATTTTCGAAGTCAAATGGCACTATAAACGAGTTATAGAAAACAACAACCATAGAACGAATGTGAATTGGTAATGGTTAACTCTTTTGCAACTCGTGAGACTTTTCAAAAGAGAGAATGAGTGAATGCACTTCCACATTACAGTGGGATAAACTATAGAGTTTTTGAACACTAACGAATGTGATTTTCTGAAAAAAAAAAAAAGTAAAGTTTTCTTGGTCACGAAGCAATCCTACAAAACACTTCATTTTGGTATTTTCGAAGTCAAATGGCACTATAAACGTGTTATAGAAAACAACAACCCTATAACGAATGTGAGTTGGTAATGGTTAATTCTTTTGCAACTCGTGAGACTTTTCAAAAAGAGAGAATGAGTGAATCGATGAAAGTGCACTTCCACATTACTGTGGGATAAACTATAGAGTTTTTAAACACTAACGAATGTGATTTTCTAAAAAATAAAAAAAACGTAAAGTTTGCTTGGTCACGAAACAATCCTACAAAATACTTCATTTTGGTATTTTCGAAGTCAAATGGCACTATAAACGTGTTATAGAAAACAACAACCTTAGAACGAATGAGAGTTGGTAATGGTTAACTCTTTTGCAACTCGTGAGACTTTTCAAAAAGAGAGAATGAGTGAATCGATGAAAGTGCACTTCCACATTACAGTGGGATAAACTATTGAGTTTTTGAACACTAACGAATGTGATTTTCTGAAAAATAAAAAAACGTAAAGTTTGCTTGGTCCCGAAGCAATCCTACAAAACACTTCATTTTGGTAATTTCGAAGTCAAATGGCACTATAAACGTGTTATAGAAAACAACAACCCTAGAACGAATGTGAGTTGGTAATGGTTAATTCTTTTGCAACTCGTGAGACTTTTCAAAAAGAGAGAATGAGTGAATCGATGAAAGTGCACTTCCACATTACAATGGAATAAACTATAGAGTTTTTGAACACTAACGAATGTGATTTTCTGAAAAGTAAAAAAAAACGTAAAGTTTGCTTGGTCACGAAGCAATCCTACAAAATACTTCATTTTGGTATTTTCGAAGTCAAATGGAACTATAAACGAGTTATAGAAAACAACAACCATAGAACGAATGTGAATTGGTAATGGTTAACTCTTTTGCAACTCGTGAGACGTTTCAAAAGAGAGAATGAGTGAATCGATGAAAGTGCACTTCCACATTACAGTGGGATAAACTATAGAGTTTTTTAACACTAACGAATGTGATTTTCTGAAAAAAAAAAAAAGTAAAGTTTTCTTGGTCACGAAGCAATCCTACAAAACACTTCATTTTGGTATTTTCGAAGTCAAATGACACTATAAACGTGTTATAGAAAACAACAACTCTAGAACGAATGTGAGTTGGTAATGGTTAACTCTTTTGCAACTCGTAAAACTTTTCAAAAAGAGAGAATGAGTGAATCGATGAAAGTGCACTTCCACATTACAGTGGGATAAACTATAGAGTTTTTGAACACTAACGAATGTGATTTTCTGAAAAATAAAAAAACGTAAAGTTTGCTTGGTCCCGAAGCAATCCTACAAAACACTTCATTTTGGTAATTTCGAAGTCAAATGGCACTATAAACGTGTTATAGAAAACAACAACCCTAGAACGAATGTGAGTTGGTAATGGTTAATTCTTTTGCAACTCGTGAGACTTTTCAAAAAGAGAGAATGAGTGAATCGATGAAAGTGCACTTCCACATTACAATGGAATAAACTATAGAGTTTTTGAACACTAACGAATGTGATTTTCTGAAAAGTAAAAAAAAACGTAAAGTTTGCTTGGTCACGAAGCAATCCTACAAAATACTTCATTTTGGTATTTTCGAAGTCAAATGGAACTATAAACGAGTTATAGAAAACAACAACCATAGAACGAATGTGAATTGGTAATGGTTAACTCTTTTGCAACTCGTGAGACTTTTCAAAAGAGAGAATGAGTGAATCGATGAAAGTGCACTTCCACATTACAGTGGGATAAACTATAGAGTTTTTTAACACTAACGAATGTGATTTTCTGAAAAAAAAAAAAAGTAAAGTTTTCTTGGTCACGAAGCAATCCTACAAAACACTTCATTTTGGTATTTTCGAAGTCAAATGACACTATAAACGTGTTATAGAAAACAACAACTCTAGAACGAATGTGAGTTGGTAATGGTTAACTCTTTTGCAACTCGTAAAACTTTTCAAAAAGAGAGAATGAGTGAATCGATGAAAGTGCACTTCCACATTACAGTGGGATAAACTATAGAGTTTTTGAACACTAACGAATGTGATTCTTTGAAAAATAAAAAAAACGTAAAGTTTGCTTGGTCACGAAGCAGTCCTACAAAACACTTCATTTTGGTATTTTCGAAGTCAAATGGCACTATAAACGTGTTATAGAAAACAACAACCTTAGAACGAATGTGAGTTGGTAATGGTTAACTCTTTTGCAACTCGTGAGACTTTTCAAAAAGAGAGAATGAGTGAATCGATGAAAGTGCACTTCCACATTACAGTGGGATAAACTATAGAGTTTTTGAACAATAACGAATGTGATTTTCTAAAAAATAAAAAATAACGTAAAGTTTGCTTGGTCACGAAGCAATCCTACAAAATACTTCATTTTGGTATTTTCGAAGTCAAATGGCACTATAAACGAGTTATAGAAAACAACAACCATAGAACGAATGTGAATTGGTAATGGTTAACTCTTTTGCAACTCGTGAGACTTTTCAAAAAGAGAGAATGAGTGAATCATGAAAGTGCACTTCCACATTACAATGGAATAAACTATAGAGTTTTTGAACACTAACGAATGTGATTTTCTGAAAAAAAAAAAAAAAACGTAAAGTTTGCTTGGTCACGAAGCAATCCTACAAAATACTTCATTTTGGTATTTTCGAAGTCAAATGGCACTATAAACGAGTTATAGAAAACAACAACCATAGAACGAATGTGAATTGGTAATGGTTAACTCTTTTGCAACTCGTGAGACTTTTCAAAAGAGAGAATGAGTGAATCGATGAAAGTGCACTTCCACATTACAGTGGGATAAACTATAGAGTTTTTGAACACTAACGAATGTGATTTTCTGAAAAAAAAAAAAGTAAAGTTTTCTTGGTCACGAAGCAATCCTACAAAACACTTCATTTTGGTATTTTCGAAGTCAAATGACACTATAAACGTGTTATAGAAAACAACAACCCTAGAACGAATGTGAGTTGGTAATGGTTAACTCTTTTGCAACTCGTAAAACTTTTCAAAAAGAGAGAATGAGTGAATCGATGAAAGTGCACTTCCACATTACAGTGGGATAAACTATAGAGTTTTTGAACACTAACGAATGTGATTTTCTGAAAAATAAAAAAAACGTAAAGTTTGCTTGATCACGAAGCAATCCTACAAAACACTTCATTTTGGTATTTTCGAAGTCAAATGGCACTATAAACGTGTTATAGAAAACAACAACCCTATAACGAATGTGAGTTGGTAATGGTTAATTCTTTTGCAACTCGTAAAACTTTTCAAAAAGAGAGAATGAGTGAATCGATGAAAGTGCACTTCCACATTACATTGGGATAAACTATAGAGTTTTTGAACACTAACGAATGTGATTTTCTGAAAAATAAAAAAACGTTAAGTTTGCTTGGTCCCGAAGCAATCCTACAAAACACTTCATTTTGGTATTTTCGAAGTCAAATGGCACTATAAACGAGTTATAGAAAACAACAACCATAGAACGAATGTGAATTGGTAATGGTTAACTCTTTTGCAACTCGTGAGACTTTTCAAAAAGAGAGAATGAGTGAATCATGAAAGTGCACTTCCACATTACAATGGAATAAACTATAGAGTTTTTGAACACTAACGAATGTGATTTTCTGAAAAAAAAAAAAAAAAACGTAAAGTTTGCTTGGTCACGAAGCAATCCTACAAAATACTTCATTTTGGTATTTTCGAAGTCAAATGGCACTATAAACGAGTTATAGAAAACAACAACCATAGAACGAATGTGAATTGGTAATGGTTAACTCTTTTGCAACTCGTGAGACTTTTCAAAAGAGAGAATGAGTGAATCGATGAAAGTGCACTTCCACATTACAGTGGGATAAACTATAGAGTTTTTGAACACTAACGAATGTGATTTTCTGAAAAAAAAAAAAGTAAAGTTTTCTTGGTCACGAAGCAATCCTACAAAACACTTCATTTTGGTATTTTCGAAGTCAAATGACACTATAAACGTGTTATAGAAAACAACAACCCTAGAACGAATGTGAGTTGGTAATGGTTAACTCTTTTGCAACTCGTAAAACTTTTCAAAAAGAGAGAATGAGTGAATCGATGAAAGTGCACTTCCACATTACAGTGGGATAAACTATAGAGTTTTTGAACACTAACGAATGTGATTTTCTGAAAAATAAAAAAAACGTAAAGTTTGCTTGATCACGAAGCAATCCTACAAAACACTTCATTTTGGTATTTTCGAAGTCAAATGGCACTATAAACGTGTTATAGAAAACAACAACCCTATAACGAATGTGAGTTGGTAATGGTTAATTCTTTTGCAACTCGTGAGACTTTTCAAAAAGAGAGAATGAGTGAATCGATGAAAGTGCACTTCCACATTACTGTGGGATAAACTATAGAGTTTTTGAACACTAACGAATGTGATTTTCTAAAAAATAAAAAAAACGTAAAGTTTGCTTGGTCACGAAGCAATCCTACATAATACTTCATTTTGGTATTTTCGAAGTCAAATGGCACTATAAACGTGTTATAGAAAACAACAACCATAGAACGAATGTGAATTGGTAATGGTTAACTCTTTTGCAACTCGTGAGACTTTTCAAAAGAGAGAATGAGTGAACCGATGAAAGTTCACTTCCACATTACAGTGGGATAAACTATAGAGTTTTTGAACACTAACCAATGTGATTTTCTGAAAAATAAACAAAACGTGAAGTTTGCTTGGTCACCAAGCAAACCTACAAAAAACTTCATTTTGGTATTTTCGAGGTTAAATGACACTATAAACGTGTTATAGAAAACAACAACCCTAGAACGAATGTGAATTGGTAATTCTTAACTCTTTTGCAACTCGTGAGACTTTTCAAAAAGAGAGAATGAGTGAATCGATGAAAGTGCACTTCCACATTACAGTGGGATAAACTGTAGAGTTTTGAACACTAACGAATGTGATTTTCTAAAAAATAAAAAAATTTTAAAGTTTGCTTGGTCACCAAGCAAACCTACAAAAAACTTCATTTTGGTATTTTCGAGGTTAAATGGCACTATAAACCTGTTATAGAAAACAACAACCCTAGAACGAATGTGAATTGGTAATGGTTAACACTTTTGAAACTATTGAGACTTTTCAAAAAGAGAGAATGAGTGAATCGATGAAAGTGCACTTCCACATTACAGTGGGATAAACTATTGAGTTTTTGAACACTAACGAATGTGATTTTCTGAAAAATAAAAAAACGTAAAGTTTGCTTGGTCCCGAAGCAATCCTACAAAACACTTCATTTTGGTATTTTCGAAGTCAAATGGCACTATAAACGTGTTATAGAAAACAACAACCCTAGAACGAATTTAAGTTGGTAATGGTTAATTCTTTTGCAACTCGTGAGACTTTTCAAAAAGAGAGAATGAGTGAATCGATGAATGTGCACTTCCACATTACAGTGGGATAAACTATAGAGTTTTTGAACACTAACGAATGTGATTTTCTGAAAAATAAAAAAAACGTAAAGTTTGCTAGGTCACGAAGCAATCCTACAAAACACTTCATTTTAGTGTTTTCGAAGTCAAATGGCACTATAAACGTGTTATAGAAAACAACAACCCTAGAACAAATGTGAGTTGGTAATGGTTAACTCTTTTGCAACTCGTGAGACTTTTCAAAAAGAGAGAATGAGTGAATCGATGAAAGTGCACTTCCACATTACATTGGGATAAACTATAGAGTTTTTGAACACTAACGAATGTGATTTTCTGAAAAATAAAAAAAACGTAAAGTTTGCTAGGTCACGAAGCAATCCTACAAAACACTTCATTTTAGTGTTTTCGAAGTCAAATGGCACTATAAACGTGTTATAGAAAACAACAACCCTAGAACCAATGTGAGTGGGTAATGGTTAACTCTTTTGCAACTCGTGAGACTTTTCAAAAAGAGAGAATGAGTGAATCGATGAAAGTGCACTTCCACATTACATTGGGATAAACTATAGAGTTTTTGAACACTAACGAATGTGATTTTCTGAAAAATAAAAAAACGTTAAGTTTGCTTGGTCCCGAAGCAATCCTACAAAACACTTCATTTTGGTATTTTCGAAGTCAAATGGCACTATAAACGTGTTATAGAAAACAACAACCCTATAACGAATGTGAGTTGGTAATGGTTAATTCTTTTGCAACTCGTGAGACTTTTCAAAAAGAGAGAATGAGTGAATCGATGAAAGTGCACTTCCACATTACTGTGGGATAAACTATAGAGTTTTTGAACACTAACGAATGTGATTTTCTAAAAAATAAAAAAAACGTAAAGTTTGCTTGGTCACGAAACAATCCTACAAAATACTTCATTTTGGTATTTTCGAAGTCAAATGGCACTATAAACGTGTTATAGAAAACAACAACCTTAGAACGAATGTGAGTTGTTAATGGTTAACTCTTTTGCAACTCGTGAGACTTTTCAAAAAGAGAGAATGAGTGAATCGATGAAAGTGCACTTCCACATTACAGTGGGATAAACTATTGAGTTTTTGAACACTAACGAATGTGATTTTCTGAAAAATAAAAAAACGTAAAGTTTGCTTGGTCCCGAAGCAATCCTACAAAACACTTCATTTTGGTAATTTCGAAGTCAAATGGCACTATAAACGTGTTATAGAAAACAACAACCCTAGAACGAATGTGAGTTGGTAATGGTTAATTCTTTTGCAACTCGTGAGACTTTTCAAAAAGAGAGAATGAGTGAATCGATGAAAGTGCACTTCCACATTACAATGGAATAAACTATAGAGTTTTTGAACACTAACGAATGTGATTTTCTGAAAAATAAAAAAAAACGTAAAGTTTGCTTGGTCACGAAGCAATCCTACAAAATACTTCATTTTGGTATTTTCGAAGTCAAATGGCACTATAAACGAGTTATAGAAAACAACAACCATAGAACGAATGTGAATTGGTAATGGTTAACTCTTTTGCAACTCGTGAGACTTTTCAAAAGAGAGAATGAGTGAATCGATGAAAGTGCACTTCCACATTACAGTGGGATAAACTATAGAGTTTTTTAACACTAACGAATGTGATTTTCTGAAAAAAAAAAAAGTAAAGTTTTCTTGGTCACGAAGCAATCCTACAAAACACTTCATTTTGGTATTTTCGAAGTCAAATGACACTATAAACGTGTTATAGAAAACAACAACTCTAGAACGAATGTGAGTTGGTAATGGTTAACTCTTTTGCAACTCGTAAAACTTTTCAAAAAGAGAGAATGAGTGAATCGATGAAAGTGCACTTCCACATTACAGTGGGATAAACTATAGAGTTTTTGAACACTAACGAATGTGATTTTCTGAAAAATAAAAAAAACGTAAAGTTTGCTTGATCACGAAGCAATCCTACAAAACACTTCATTTTGGTATTTTCGAAGTCAAATGGCACTATAAACGTGTTATAGAAAACAACAACCCTATAACGAATGTGAGTTGGTAATGGTTAATTCTTTTGCAACTCGTGAGACTTTTCAAAAAGAGAGAATGAGTGAATCGATGAAAGTGCACTTCCACATTACTGTGGGATAAACTATAGAGTTTTTGAACAATAACGAATGTGATTTTCTAAAAAATAAAAAAAACGTAAAGTTTGCTTGGTCACGAAGCAATCCTACAAAATACTTCATTTTGGTATTTTCGAAGTCAAATGGCACTATAAACGTGTTATAGAAAACAACAACCTTAGAACGAATGTGAGTTGGTAATGGTTAACTCTTTTGCAACTCGTGAGACTTTTCAAAAAGAGAGAATGAGTGAATCGATGAAAGTGCACTTCCACATTACAGTGGGATAAACTATTGAGTTTTTGAACACTAACGAATGTGATTTTCTGAAAAATAAAAAAACGTAAAGTTTGCTTGGTCCCGAAGCAATCCTACAAAATACTTCATTTTGGTATTTTCGAAGTCAAATGGCACTATAAACGAGTTATAGAAAACAACAACCATAGAACAAATGTGAATTGGTAATGGTTAACTCTTTTGCAACTCGTGAGACTTTTCAAAAAGAGAGAATGAGTGAATCGATGAAAGTGCATTTCCACATTACAGTGGGATAAACTATAGAGTTTTTGAACACTAACGAATGTGATTTTCTGAAAAATAAAAAAAACGTAAAGTTTGCTAGGCCACGAAGCAATCCTACAAAACACTTCATTTTAGTGTTTTCGAAGTCAAATGGCACTATAAACGTGTTATAGAAAACAACAACCCTAGAACAAATGTGAGTTGGTAATGGTTAACTCTTTTGCAACTCGTGCGACTTTTCAAAAAGGGAGAATGAGTGAATCGATGAAAGTGCACTTCCACAATACATTGGGATAAACTATAGAGTTTTTGAACACTAACGAATGTGATTTTCTGAAAAATAAAAAAACGTAAAGTTTGCTTGGTCCCGAAGCAATCCTACAAAACACTTCATTTTTGGTATTTTCGAAGTCAAATGGCACTATAAACGTGTTATAGAAAACAACAACCCTAGAATAAATGTGAGTTGGTAATGGTTAACTCTTTTGCAACTCGTGAGACTTTTCAAAAAGAGAGAATGAGTGAATCGATGAAAGTGCACTTCCACATTACAGTGGGATAAACTATAGAGTTTTTGAACAATAACGAATGTGATTTTCTAAAAAATAAAAAATAACGTAAAGTTTGCTTGGTCACGAAGCAATCCTACAAAATACTTCATTTTGGTATTTTCGAAGTCAAATGGCACTATAAACGAGTTATAGAAAACAACAACCATAGAACGAATGTGAATTGGTAATGGTTAACTCTTTTGCAACTCGTGAGACTTTTCAAAAAGAGAGAATGAGTGAATCATGAAAGTGCACTTCCACATTACAATGGAATAAACTATAGAGTTTTTGAACACTAACGAATGTGATTTTCTGAAAAAAAAAAAAAAACGTAAAGTTTGCTTGGTCACGAAGCAATCCTACAAAATACTTCATTTTGGTATTTTCGAAGTCAAATGGCACTATAAACGAGTTATAGAAAACAACAACCATAGAACGAATGTGAATTGGTAATGGTTAACTCTTTTGCAACTCGTGAGACTTTTCAAAAGAGAGAATGAGTGAATCGATGAAAGTGCACTTCCACATTACAGTGGGATAAACTATAGAGTTTTTGAACACTAACGAATGTGATTTTCTGAAAAAAAAAAGAAAAGTAAAGTTTTCTTGGTCACGAAGCAATCCTACAAAACACTTCATTTTGGTATTTTCGAAGTCAAATGACACTATAAACGTGTTATAGAAAACAACAACCCTAGAACGAATGTGAGTTGGTAATGGTTAACTCTTTTGCAACTCGTAAAACTTTTCAAAAAGAGGGAATGAGTGAATCGATGAAAGTGCACTTCCACATTACAGTGGGATAAACTATAGAGTTTTTGAACACTAACGAATGTGATTTTCTGAAAAATAAAAAAAACGTAAAGTTTGCTTGATCACGAAGCAATCCTACAAAACACTTCATTTTGGTATTTTCGAAGTCAAATGGCACTATAAACGTGTTATAGAAAACAACAACCCTATAACGAATGTGAGTTGGTAATGGTTAATTCTTTTGCAACTCGTGAGACTTTTCAAAAAGAGAGAATGAGTGAATCGATGAAAGTGCACTTCCACATTACTGTGGGATAAACTATAGAGTTTTTGAACACTAACGAATGTGATTTTCTAAAAAATAAAAAAAACGTAAAGTTTGCTTGGTCACGAAGCAATCCTACAAAATACTTCATTTTGGTATTTTCGAAGTCAAATGGCACTATAAACGTGTTATAGAAAACAACAACCATAGAACGAATGTGAATTGGTAATGGTTAACTCTTTTGCAACTCGTGAGACTTTTCAAAAGAGAGAATGAGTGAACCGATGAAAGTTCACTTCCACATTACAGTGGGATAAACTATTGAGTTTTTGAACACTAACGAATGTGATTTTCTGAAAAATAAAAAAACGTAAAGTTTGCTTGGTCCCGAAGCAATCCTACAAAATACTTCATTTTGGTATTTTCGAAGTCAAATGGCACTATAAACGAGTTATAGAAAACAACAACCATAGAACAAATGTGAATTGGTAATGGTTAACTCTTTTGCAACTCGTGAGACTTTTCAAAAAGAGAGAATGAGTGAATCGATGAAAGTGCATTTCCACATTACAGTGGGATAAACTATAGAGTTTTTGAACACTAACGAATGTGATTTTCTGAAAAATAAAAAAAAACGTAAAGTTTGCTAGGCCACGAAGCAATCCTACAAAACACTTCATTTTAGTGTTTTCGAAGTCAAATGGCACTATAAACGTGTTATAGAAAACAACAACCCTAGAACAAATGTGAGTTGGTAATGGTTAACTCTTTTGCAACTCGTGCGACTTTTCAAAAAGGGAGAATGAGTGAATCGATGAAAGTGCACTTCCACAATACATTGGGATAAACTATAGAGTTTTTGAACACTAACGAATGTGATTTTCTGAAAAATAAAAAAACGTAAAGTTTGCTTGATCCCGAAGCAATCCTACAAAACACTTCATTTTTGGTATTTTCGAAGTCAAATGGCACTATAAACGTGTTATAGAAAACAACAACCCTAGAATAAATGTGAGTTGGTAATGGTTAACTCTTTTGCAACTCGTGAGACTTTTCAAAAAGAGAGAATGAGTGAATCGATGAAAGTGCACTTCCACATTACAGTGGGATAAACTATAGAGTTTTTGAACAATAACGAATGTGATTTTCTAAAAAATAAAAAATAACGTAAAGTTTGCTTGGTCACGAAGCAATCCTACAAAATACTTCATTTTGGTATTTTCGAAGTCAAATGGCACTATAAACGAGTTATAGAAAACAACAACCATAGAACGAATGTGAATTGGTAATGGTTAACTCTTTTGCAACTCGTGAGACTTTTCAAAAAGAGAGAATGAGTGAATCATGAAAGTGCACTTCCACATTACAATGGAATAAACTATAGAGTTTTTGAACACTAACGAATGTGATTTTCTGGAAAAAAAAAAAAAACGTAAAGTTTGCTTGGTCACGAAGCAATCCTACAAAATACTTCATTTTGGTATTTTCGAAGTCAAATGGCACTATAAACGAGTTATAGAAAACAACAACCATAGAACGAATGTGAATTGGTAATGGTTAACTCTTTTGCAACTCGTGAGACTTTTCAAAAGAGAGAATGAGTGAATCGATGAAAGTGCACTTCCACATTACAGTGGGATAAACTATAGAGTTTTTGAACACTAACGAATGTGATTTTCTGAAAAAAAAAAAGAAAAGTAAAGTTTTCTTGGTCACGAAGCAATCCTACAAAACACTTCATTTTGGTATTTTCGAAGTCAAATGACACTATAAACGTGTTATAGAAAACAACAACCCTAGAACGAATGTGAGTTGGTAATGGTTAACTCTTTTGCAACTCGTAAAACTTTTCAAAAAGAGGGAATGAGTGAATCGATGAAAGTGCACTTCCACATTACAGTGGGATAAACTATAGAGTTTTTGAACACTAACGAATGTGATTTTCTGAAAAATAAAAAAAACGTAAAGTTTGCTTGATCACGAAGCAATCCTACAAAACACTTCATTTTGGTATTTTCGAAGTCAAATGGCACTATAAACGTGTTATAGAAAACAACAACCCTATAACGAATGTGAGTTGGTAATGGTTAATTCTTTTGCAACTCGTGAGACTTTTCAAAAAGAGAGAATGAGTGAATCGATGAAAGTGCACTTCCACATTACTGTGGGATAAACTATAGAGTTTTTGAACACTAACGAATGTGATTTTCTAAAAAATAAAAAAAACGTAAAGTTTGCTTGGTCACGAAGCAATCCTACAAAATACTTCATTTTGGTATTTTCGAAGTCAAATGGCACTATAAACGTGTTATAGAAAACAACAACCATAGAACGAATGTGAATTGGTAATGGTTAACTCTTTTGCAACTCGTGAGACTTTTCAAAAGAGAGAATGAGTGAACCGATGAAAGTTCACTTCCACATTACAGTGGGATAAACTATAGAGTTTTTGAACACTAACGAATGTGATTTTCTGAAAAATAAACAAAACGTGAAGTTTGCTTGGTCACCAAGCAAACCTACAAAAAACTTCATTTTGGTATTTTCGAGGTTAAATGACACTATAAACGTGTTATAGAAAACAACAACCCTAGAACGAATGTGAATTGGTAATGGTTAACACTTTTGAAACTATTGAGACTTTTCAAAAAGAGAGAATGAGTGAATCGATGAAAGTGCACTTCCACATTACAGTGGGATAAACTATTGAGTTTTTGAACACTAACGAATGTGATTTTCTGAAAAATAAAAAAACGTAAAGTTTGCTTGGTCCCGAAGCAATCCTACAAAACACTTCATTTTGGTATTTTCGAAGTCAAATGGCACTATAAACGTGTTATAGAAAACAACAACCCTAGAACGAATTTAAGTTGGTAATGGTTAATTCTTTTGCAACTCGTGAGACTTTTCAAAAAGAGAGAATGAGTGAATCGATGAATGTGCACTTCCACATTACAGTGGGATAAACTATAGAGTTTTTGAACACTAACGAATGTGATTTTCTGAAAAATAAAAAAAACGTAAAGTTTGCTAGGTCACGAAGCAATCCTACAAAACACTTCATTTTAGTGTTTTCGAAGTCAAATGGCACTATAAACGTGTTATAGAAAACAACAACCCTAGAACAAATGTGAGTTGGTAATGGTTAACTCTTTTGCAACTCGTGAGACTTTTCAAAAAGAGAGAATGAGTGAATCGATGAAAGTGCACTTCCACATTACATTGGGATAAACTATAGAGTTTTTGAACACTAACGAATGTGATTTTCTGAAAAATAAAAAAAACGTAAAGTTTGCTAGGTCACGAAGCAATCCTACAAAACACTTCATTTTAGTGTTTTCGAAGTCAAATGGCACTATAAACGTGTTATAGAAAACAACAACCCTAGAACCAATGTGAGTGGGTAATGGTTAACTCTTTTGCAACTCGTGAGACTTTTCAAAAAGAGAGAATGAGTGAATCGATGAAAGTGCACTTCCACATTACATTGGGATAAACTATAGAGTTTTTGAACACTAACGAATGTGATTTTCTGAAAAATAAAAAAACGTTAAGTTTGCTTGGTCCCGAAGCAATCCTACAAAACACTTCATTTTGGTATTTTCGAAGTCAAATGGCACTATAAACGTGTTATAGAAAACAACAACCCTAGAATAAATGTGAGTTGGTAATGGTTAACTCTTTTGCAACTCGTGAGACTTTTCAAAAAGAGAGAATGAGTGAATCGATGAAAGTGCACTTCCACATTACAGTGGGATAAACTATAGATTTTTTGAACAATAACGAATGTGATTTTCTAAAAAATAAAAAATAACGTAAAGTTTGCTTGGTCACGAAGCAATCCTACAAAATACTTCATTTTGGTATTTTCGAAGTCAAATGGCACTATAAACGAGTTATAGAAAACAACAACCATAGAACGAATGTGAATTGGTAATGGTTAACTCTTTTGCAACTCGTGAGACTTTTCAAAAAGAGAGAATGAGTGAATCGATGAAAGTGCACTTCCACATTACAATGGAATAAACTATAGAGTTTTTGAACACTAACGAATGTGATTTTCTGAAAAATAAAAAAAAACGTAAAGTTTGCTTGGTCACGAAGCAATCCTACAAAATACTTCATTTTGGTATTTTCGAAGTCAAATGGCACTATAAACGATTTATAGAAAACAACAACCATAGAACGAATGTGAATTGGTAATGGTTAACTCTTTTGCAACTCGTGAGACTTTTCAAAAGAGAGAATGAGTGAATCGATGAAAGTGCACTTCCACATTACAGTGGGATAAACTATAGAGATTTTGAACACTAACGAATGTGATTTTCTGAAAAAAAAAAAAAAGTAAAGTTTTCTTGGTCACGAAGCAATCCTACAAAACACTTCATTTTGGTATTTTCGAAGTCAAATGACACTATAAACGTGTTATAGAAAACAACAACCCTAGAACGAATGTGAGTTGGTAATGGTTAACTCCTTTGCAACTCGTAAAACTTTTCAAAAAGAGAGAATGAGTGAATCGATGAAAGTGCACTTCCACATTACAGTGGGATAAACTATAGAGTTTTTGAACACTAACGAATGTGATTTTCTGAAAAATAAAAAAAACGTAAAGTTTGCTTGATCACGAAGCAATCCTACAAAACACTTCATTTTGGTATTTTCGAAGTCAAATGGCACTATAAACGTGTTATAGAAAACAACAACCCTATAACGAATGTGAGTTGGTAATGGTTAATTCTTTTGCAACTCGTGAGACTTTTCAAAAAGAGAGAATGAGTGAATCGATGAAAGTGCACTTCCACATTACTGTGGGATAAACTATAGAGTTTTTGAACACTAACGAATGTGATTTTCTAAAAAATAAAAAAAACGTAAAGTTTGCTTGGTCACGAAGCAATCCTACAAAATACTTCATTTTTGTATTTTCGAAGTCAAATGGCACTATAAACGTGTTATAGAAAACAACAACCATAGAACGAATGTGAATTGGTAATGGTTAACTCTTTTGCAACTCGTGAGACTTTTCAAAAGTGAGAATGAGTGAATCGATGAAAGTTCACTTCCACATTACAGTGGGATAAACTATAGAGTTTTTGAACACTAACGAATGTGATTTTCTGAAAAATAAACAAAACGTGAAGTTTGCTTGGTCACCAAGCAAACCTACAAAAAACTTCAATTTGGTATTTTCGAGGTTAAATGACACTATAAACGTGTTATAGAAAACAACAACCCTAGAACGAATGTGAATTGGTAATTCTTAACTCTTTTGCAACTCGTGAAACTTTTCAAAAAGAGAGAATGAGTGAATCGATGAAAGTGCACTTCCACATTACAGTGGGATAAACTGTAGAGTTTTGAACACTAAAGAATGTGATTTTCTAAAAAATAAAAAAAATTTAAAGTTTGCTTGGTCACCAAGCAAACCTACAAAAAACTTCATTTTGGTATTTTCTAGGTTAAATGGCACTATAAACCTGTTATAGAAAACAACAACCCTAGAAAGAATGTGAATTGGTAATGGTTAACACTTTTGAAACTATTGAGACTTTTCAAAAAGAGAGAATGAGTGAATCGATGAAAGTGCACTTCCACATTACATTGGGATAAACTATAGAGTTTTTGAACACTAACGAATGTGATTTTCTGAAAAATAAAAAAAACGTACAGTTTGCTTGGTCCCGAAGCAATCCTACAAAACACTTCATTTTGGTATTTTCGAAGTCAAATGACACTATAAACGTGTTATAGAAAACAATAACCCTAGAACGAATTTAAGTTGGTAATGGTTAATTCTTTTGCAACTCGTGAGACTTTTCAAAAAGAGAGAATGAGTGAATCGATGAAAGTTCACTTCCACATTACAGTGGGATAAACTATAGAGTTTTTGAACACTAACGAATGTGATTTTCTGAAAAATAAAAAAAACGTAGAGTTTGCTAGGTCACGAAGCAATCCTACAAAACACTTCATTTTAGTGTTTTCGAAGTCAAATGGCACTATAAACGTGTTATAGAAAACAACAACCCTAGAACGAATGTGAGTTGGTAATGGTTAACTCCTTTGCAACTCGTAAAACTTTTCAAAAAGAGAGAATGAGTGAATCAATGAAAGTGCACTTCCACATTACAGTGGGATAAACTATAGAGTTTTTGAACACTAACGAATGTGATTTTCTAAAAAATAAAAAAAAACGTAAAGTTTGCTAGGTCACGAAGCAATCCTACAAAACACTTCATTTTAGTGTTTTCGAAGTCAAATGGCACTATAAACGTGTTATAGAAAACAACAACCCTAGAACAAATGTGAGTTGGTAATGGTTAACTCTTTTGCAACTCGTGAGACTTTTCAAAAAGAGAGAATGAGTGAATCGATGAAAGTGCACTTCCACATTACATTGGGATAAACTATAGAGTTTTTGAACACTAACGAATGTGATTTTCTGAAAAATAAAAAAACGTAAAGTTTGCTTGGTCACGAAGCAATCCTACAAAACACTTCATTTTGGTATTTTCGAAGTCAAATTGCACTATAAACGTGTTATAGAAAACAACAACCCTAGAATAAATGTGAGTTGGTAATGGTTAACTCTTTTGCAACTCGTGAGACTTTTCAAAAAGAGAGAATGAGTGAATCGATGAAAGTGCACTTCCACATTACAGTGGGATAAACTATAGAGTTTTTGAACAATAACGAATGTGATTTTCTAAAAAATAAAAAATAACGTAAAGTTTGCTTGGTCACGAAGCAATCCTACAAAATACTTCATTTTGGTATTTTCGAAGTCAAATGGCACTATAAACGAGTTATAGAAAACAACAACCATAGAACGAATGTGAATTGGTAATGGTTAACTCTTTTGCAACTCGTGAGACTTTTCAAAAAGAGAGAATGAGTGAATCGATGAAAGTGCACTTCCACATTACAGTGGGATAAACTATAGAGTTTTTGAACAATAACGAATGTGATTTTCTAAAAAATAAAAAATAACGTAAAGTTTGCTTGGTCACGAAGCAATCCTACAAAATACTTCATTTTGGTATTTTCCGAAGTCAAATGGCACTATAAACGAGTTATAGAAAACAACAACCATAGAACGAATGTGAATTGGTAATGGTTAACTCTTTTGCAACTCGTGAGACTTTTCAAAAAGAGAGAATGAGTGAATCGATGAAAGTGCACTTCCACATTACAGTGGGATAAACTATAGAGTTTTTGAACAGTAACGAATGTGATTTTCTGAAAAATAAAAAAAAACGTAAAGTTTGCTTGGTCACGAAGCAATCCTACAAAACATTTCATTTTGGTATTTTCGAAGTCAAATGGCACTATAAACGTGTTATAGAAAAAACAACAACCCTAGAACAAATGTGAGTTGGTAATGGTTAACTCTTTTGCAACTCGTGAGACTTTTCAAAAAGAGAGAATGAGTAAATCAATGAAAGTGCACTTCCACATTACAGTGGGATAAACTATAGAGTTTTTGAACACTAACGAATGTGATTTTCTAAAAAATAAAAAAAAACGTAAAGTTTGCTTGGTCACGAAGCAATCCTACAAAATACTTAATTTTGGTATTTTCGAAGTCAAATGGCACTATAAACGAGTTATAGAAAACAACAACCATAGAACGAATGTGAATTGGTAATGGTTAACTCTTTTGCAACTCGTGAGACTTTTCAAAAAGAGAGAATGAGTGAATCGATGAAAGTGCACTTCCACATTACATTGGGATAAACTATAGAGTTTTTGAACACTAACGAATGTGATTTTCTGAAAAATAAAAAAAACGTAAAGTTTGCTAGGTGACGAAGCAATCCTACAAAACACTTCATTTTAGTGTTTTCGAAGTCAAATGGCACTATAAACGTGTTATAGAAAACAACCCTAGAACAAATGTGAGTTGGTAATGGGTTAACTCTTTTGCAACTCGTGCGACTTTTCAAAAAGGGAGAATGAGTGAAACGATGAAAGTGCACTTCCACATTACATTGGGATAAACTATAGAGTTTTTGAACACTAACGAATGTGATTTTCTGAAAAATAAAAAAACGTAAAGTTTGCTTGGTCCCGAAGCAATCCTACAAAACACTTCATTTTGGTATTTTCGAAGTCAAATGGCACTATAAACGTGTTGTAGAAAACAACAACCCTAGAATAAATGTGAGTTGGTAATGGTTAACTCTTTTGCAACTCGTGAGACTTTTCAAAAAGAGAGAATGAGTGAATCGATGAAAGTGCACTTCCACATTACAGTGGGATAAACTATAGAGTTTTTGAACAATAACGAATGTGATTTTCTAAAAAATAAAAAATAACGTAAAGTTTGCTTGGTCACGAAGCAATCCTACAAAATACTTCATTTTGGTATTTTCCGAAGTCAAATGGCACTATAAACGAGTTATAGAAAACAACAACCATAGAACGAATGTGAATTGGTAATGGTTAACTCTTTTGCAACTCGTGAGACTTTTCAAAAAGAGAGAATGAGTGAATCGATGAAAGTGCACTTCCACATTACAGTGGGATAAACTATAGAGTTTTTGAACAGTAACGAAAGTGATTTTCTGAAAAATAAAAAAAAACGTAAAGTTTGCTTGGTCACGAAACAATCCTACAAAACATTTCATTTTGGTATTTTCGAAGTCAAATGGCACTATAAACGTGTTATAGAAAAAACAACAACCCTAGAACAAATGTGAGTTGGTAATGGTTAACTCTTTTGCAACTCGTGAGACTTTTCAAAAAGAGAGAATGAGTGAATCAATGAAAGTGCACTTCCACATTACAGTGGGATAAACTATAGAGTTTTTGAACACTAACGAATGTGATTTTCTAAAAAATAAAAAAAAACGTAAAGTTTGCTTGGTCACGAAGCAATCCTACAAAATACTTCATTTTGGTATTTTCCGAAGTCAAATGGCACTATAAACGAGTTATAGAAAACAACAACCATAGAACGAATGTGAATTGGTAATGGTTAACTCTTTTGCAACTCGTGAGACTTTTCAAAAAGAGAGAATGAGTGAATCGATGAAAGTGCACTTCCACATTACATTGGGATAAACTATAGAGTTTTTGAACACTAACGAATGTGATTTTCTGAAAAATAAAAAAACGTAAAGTTTGCTTGGTCACGAAGCAATCCTACAAAACACTTCATTTTGGTATTTTCGAAGTCAAATGGCACTATAAACGTGTTATAGAAAACAACAACCCTAGAATAAATGTGAGTTGGTAATGGTTAACTCTTTTGCAACTCGTGAGACTTTTCAAAAAGAGAGAATGAGTGAATCGATGAAAGTGCACTTCCACATTACAGTGGGATAAACTATAGAGTTTTTGAACAATAACGAATGTGATTTTCTAAAAAATAAAAAATAACGTAAAGTTTGCTTGGTCACGAAGCAATCCTACAAAATACTTCATTTTGGTATTTTCGAAGTCAAATGGCACTATAAACGAGTTATAGAAAACAACAACCATAGAACGAATGTGAATTGGTAATGGTTAACTCTTTTGCAACTCGTGAGACTTTTCAAAAAGAGAGAATGAGTGAATCGATGAAAGTGCACTTCCACATTACAGTGGGATAAACTATAGAGTTTTTGAACAATAACGAATGTGATTTTCTAAAAAATAAAAAATAACGTAAAGTTTGCTTGGTCACGAAGCAATCCTACAAAATACTTCATTTTGGTATTTTCCGAAGTCAAATGACACTATAAACGAGTTATAGAAAACAACAACCATAGAACGAATGTGAATTGGTAATGGTTAACTCTTTTGCAACTCGTGAGACTTTTCAAAAAGAGAGAATGAGTGAATCGATGAAAGTGCACTTCCACATTACAGTGGGATAAACTATAGAGTTTTTGAACAGTAACGAATGTGATTTTCTGAAAAATAAAAAAAAACGTAAAGTTTGCTTGGTCACGAAGCAATCCTACAAAACATTTCATTTTGGTATTTTCGAAGTCAAATGGCACTATAAACGTGTTATAGAAAAAACAACAACCCTAGAACAAATGTGAGTTGGTAATGGTTAACTCTTTTGCAACTCGTGAGACTTTTCAAAAAGAGAGAATGAGTGAATCAATGAAAGTGCACTTCCACATTACAGTGGGATAAACTATAGAGTTTTTGAACACTAACGAATGTGATTTTCTAAAAAATAAAAAAAAACGTAAAGTTTGCTTGGTCACGAAGCAATCCTACAAAATACTTCATTTTGGTATTTTCCGAAGTCAAATGGCACTATAAACGAGTTATAGAAAACAACAACCATAGAACGAATGTGAATTGGTAATGGTTAACTCTTTTGCAACTCGTGAGACTTTTCAAAAAGAGAGAATGAGTGAATCGATGAAAGTGCACTTCCACATTACATTGGGATAAACTATAGAGTTTTTGAACACTAACGAATGTGATTTTCTGAAAAATAAAAAAACGTAAAGTTTGCTTGGTCACGAAGCAATCCTACAAAACACTTCATTTTGGTATTTTCGAAGTCAAATGGCACTATAAACGTGTTATAGAAAACAACAACCCTAGAATAAATGTGAGTTGGTAATGGTTAACTCTTTTGCAACTCGTGAGACTTTTCAAAAAGAGAGAATGAGTGAATCGATGAAAGTGCACTTCCACATTACAGTGGGATAAACTATAGAGTTTTTGAACAATAACGAATGTGATTTTCTAAAAAATAAAAAATAACGTAAAGTTTGCTTGGTCACGAAGCAATCCTACAAAATACTTCATTTTGGTATTTTCGAAGTCAAATGGCACTATAAACGAGTTATAGAAAACAACAACCATAGAACGAATGTGAATTGGTAATGGTTAACTCTTTTGCAACTCGTGAGACTTTTCAAAAAGAGAGAATGAGTGAATCGATGAAAGTGCACTTCCACATTACAGTGGGATAAACTATAGAGTTTTTGAACAATAACGAATGTGATTTTCTAAAAAATAAAAAATAACGTAAAGTTTGCTTGGTCACGAAGCAATCCTACAAAATACTTCATTTTGGTATTTTCGAAGTCAAATGGCACTATAAACGAGTTATAGAAAACAACAACCATAGAACGAATGTGAATTGGTAATGGTTAACTCTTTTGCAACTCGTGAGACTTTTCAAAAAGAGAGAATGAGTGAATCGATGAAAGTGCACTTCCACATTACAGTGGGATAAACTATAGAGTTTTTGAACAATAACGAATGTGATTTTCTAAAAAATAAAAAATAACGTAAAGTTTGCTTGGTCACGAAGCAATCCTACAAAATACTTCATTTTGGTATTTTCCGAAGTCAAATGGCACTACAAACGAGTTATAGAAAACAACAACCATAGAACGAATGTGAATTGGTAATGGTTAACTCTTTTGCAACTCGTGAGACTTTTCAAAAAGAGAGAATGAGTGAATCGATGAAAGTGCACTTCCACATTACAGTGGGATAAACTATAGAGTTTTTGAACAGTAACGAATGTGATTTTCTGAAAAATAAAAAAAAACGTAAAGTTTGCTTGGTCACGAAACAATCCTACAAAACATTTCATTTTGGTATTTTCGAAGTCAAATGGCACTATAAACGTGTTATAGAAAAAACAACAACCCTAGAACAAATGTGAGTTGGTAATGGTTAACTCTTTTGCAACTCGTGAGACTTTTCAAAAAGAGAGAATGAGTGAATCAATGAAAGTGCACTTCCACATTACAGTGGGATAAACTATAGAGTTTTTGAACACTAACGAATGTGATTTTCTAAAAAAAAAAAAAAAACGTAAAGTTTGCTTGGTCACGAAGCAATCCTACAAAATACTTCATTTTGGTATTTTCGAAGTCAAATGGCACTATAAACGAGTTATAGAAAACAACAACCATAGAACGAATGTGAATTGGTAATGGTTAACTCTTTTGCAACTCGTGAGACTTTTCAAAAAGAGAGAATGAGTGAATCGATGAAAGTGCACTTCCACATTACAGTGGGATAAACTATAGAGTTTTTGAACACTAACGAATGTGATTTTCTGAAAAATAAAAAAAACGTAAAGTTTGCTAGGTCACGAAGCAATCCTACAAAACACTTCATTTTAATGTTTTCGAAGTCAAATGGCACTATAAACGTGTTATATAAAACAACAACCCTAGAACAAATGTGAGTTGGTAATGGTTAACTCTTTTGCAACTCGTGAGACTTTTCAAAAAGAGAGAATGAGTGAATCGATGAAAGTGCACTTCCACATTACATTGGGATAAACTATAGAGTTTTTGAACACTAACGAATGTGATTTTCTGAAAAATAAAAAAACGTAAAGTTTGCTTGGTCCCGAAGCAATCCTACAAAACACTTCATTTTGGTATTTTCGAAGTCAAATGGCACTATAAACGTGTTATAGAAAACAACAACCCTAGAACGAATTTAAGTTGGTAATGGTTAATTCTTTTGCAACTCGTGAGACTTTTCAAAAAGAGAGAATTAGTGAATCGATGAATGTGCACTTCCACATTACGTACAGTGGGATAAACTATAGAGTTTTTGAACACTAACGAATGTGATTTTCTGAAAAATAAAAAAAACGTAAAGTTTGTCAGGTCACGAAGCAATCCTACAAAACACTTCATTTTAGTGTTTTCGAAGTCAAATGGCACTATAAACGTGTTATAGAAAACAACAACCCTAGAACAAATGTGAGTTGGTAATGGTTAACTCTTTTGCAACTCGTGAGACTTTTCAAAAAGAGAGAATGAGTGAATCGATGAAAGTGCACTTCCACATTACATTGGGATAAACTATAGAGTTTTTGAACACTAACGAATGTGATTTTCTGAAAAATAAAAAAAACGTAAAGTTTGCTAGGTCACGAAGCAATCCTACAAAACACTTCATTTTAGTGTTTTCGAAGTCAAATGGCACTATAAACGTGTTATAGAAAACAACAACCCTAGAACCAATGTGAGTTGGTAATGGTTAACTCTTTTGCAACTCGTGAGACTTTTCAAAAAGAGAGAATGAGTGAATCGATGAAAGTGCACTTCCACATTACAGTGGGATAAACTATAGAGTTTTTGAACAATAACGAATGTGATTTTCTAAAAAATAAAAAATAACGTAAAGTTTGCTTGGTCACGAAGCAATCCTACAAAATACTTCATTTTGGTATTTTCCGAAGTCAAATGGCACTATAAACGAGTTATAGAAAACAACAACCATAGAACGAATGTGAATTGGTAATGGTTAACTCTTTTGCAACTCGTGAGACTTTTCAAAAAGAGAGAATGAGTGAATCGATGAAAGTGCACTTCCACATTACAGTGGGATAAACTATAGAGTTTTTGAACAGTAACGAAAGTGATTTTCTGAAAAATAAAAAAAAACGTAAAGTTTGCTTGGTCACGAAACAATCCTACAAAACATTTCATTTTGGTATTTTCGAAGTCAAATGGCACTATAAACGTGTTATAGAAAAAACAACAACCCTAGAACAAATGTGAGTTGGTAATGGTTAACTCTTTTGCAACTCGTGAGACTTTTCAAAAAGAGAGAATGAGTGAATCAATGAAAGTGCACTTCCACATTACAGTGGGATAAACTATAGAGTTTTTGAACACTAACGAATGTGATTTTCTAAAAAATAAAAAAAAACGTAAAGTTTGCTTGGTCACGAAGCAATCCTACAAAATACTTCATTTTGGTATTTTCCGAAGTCAAATGGCACTATAAACGAGTTATAGAAAACAACAACCATAGAACGAATGTGAATTGGTAATGGTTAACTCTTTTGCAACTCGTGAGACTTTTCAAAAAGAGAGAATGAGTGAATCGATGAAAGTGCACTTCCACATTACATTGGGATAAACTATAGAGTTTTTGAACACTAACGAATGTGATTTTCTGAAAAATAAAAAAACGTAAAGTTTGCTTGGTCACGAAGCAATCCTACAAAACACTTCATTTTGGTATTTTCGAAGTCAAATGGCACTATAAACGTGTTATAGAAAACAACAACCCTAGAATAAATGTGAGTTGGTAATGGTTAACTCTTTTGCAACTCGTGAGACTTTTCAAAAAGAGAGAATGAGTGAATCGATGAAAGTGCACTTCCACATTACAGTGGGATAAACTATAGAGTTTTTGAACAATAACGAATGTGATTTTCTAAAAAATAAAAAATAACGTAAAGTTTGCTTGGTCACGAAGCAATCCTACAAAATACTTCATTTTGGTATTTTCGAAGTCAAATGGCACTATAAACGAGTTATAGAAAACAACAACCATAGAACGAATGTGAATTGGTAATGGTTAACTCTTTTGCAACTCGTGAGACTTTTCAAAAAGAGAGAATGAGTGAATCGATGAAAGTGCACTTCCACATTACAGTGGGATAAACTATAGAGTTTTTGAACAATAACGAATGTGATTTTCTAAAAAATAAAAAATAACGTAAAGTTTGCTTGGTCACGAAGCAATCCTACAAAATACTTCATTTTGGTATTTTCCGAAGTCAAATGGCACTATAAACGAGTTATAGAAAACAACAACCATAGAACGAATGTGAATTGGTAATGGTTAACTCTTTTGCAACTCGTGAGACTTTTCAAAAAGAGAGAATGAGTGAATCGATGAAAGTGCACTTCCACATTACAGTGGGATAAACTATAGAGTTTTTGAACAGTAACGAATGTGATTTTCTGAAAAATAAAAAAAAACGTAAAGTTTGCTTGGTCACGAAGCAATCCTACAAAACATTTCATTTTGGTATTTTCGAAGTCAAATGGCACTATAAACGTGTTATAGAAAAAACAACAACCCTAGAACAAATGTGAGTTGGTAATGGTTAACTCTTTTGCAACTCGTGAGACTTTTCAAAAAGAGAGAATGAGTGAATCAATGAAAGTGCACTTCCACATTACAGTGGGATAAACTATAGAGTTTTTGAACACTAACGAATGTGATTTTCTAAAAAATAAAAAAAAACGTAAAGTTTGCTTGGTCACGAAGCAATCCTACAAAATACTTAATTTTGGTATTTTCGAAGTCAAATGGCACTATAAACGAGTTATAGAAAACAACAACCATAGAACGAATGTGAATTGGTAATGGTTAACTCTTTTGCAACTCGTGAGACTTTTCAAAAAGAGAGAATGAGTGAATCGATGAAAGTGCACTTCCACATTACATTGGGATAAACTATAGAGTTTTTGAACACTAACGAATGTGATTTTCTGAAAAATAAAAAAAACGTAAAGTTTGCTAGGTGACGAAGCAATCCTACAAAACACTTCATTTTAGTGTTTTCGAAGTCAAATGGCACTATAAACGTGTTATAGAAAACAACCCTAGAACAAATGTGAGTTGGTAATGGGTTAACTCTTTTGCAACTCGTGCGACTTTTCAAAAAGGGAGAATGAGTGAAACGATGAAAGTGCACTTCCACATTACATTGGGATAAACTATAGAGTTTTTGAACACTAACGAATGTGATTTTCTGAAAAATAAAAAAACGTAAAGTTTGCTTGGTCCCGAAGCAATCCTACAAA
Organism: Galeopsis tetrahit; assembly: GCA_963675135.1. Lineage (NCBI taxonomy): Eukaryota > Viridiplantae > Streptophyta > Magnoliopsida > Lamiales > Lamiaceae > Galeopsis > Galeopsis tetrahit. The sequence continues at coordinate 43,253,997 of OY776122.1, forward strand.
ACACTTCATTTTGGTATTTTCGAAGTCAAATGGCACTATAAACGTGTTGTAGAAAACAACAACCCTAGAATAAATGTGAGTTGGTAATGGTTAACTCTTTTGCAACTCGTGAGACTTTTCAAAAAGAGAGAATGAGTGAATCGATGAAAGTGCACTTCCACATTACAGTGGGATAAACTATAGAGTTTTTGAACAATAACGAATGTGATTTTCTAAAAAATAAAAAATAACGTAAAGTTTGCTTGGTCACGAAGCAATCCTACAAAATACTTCATTTTGGTATTTTCCGAAGTCAAATGGCACTATAAACGAGTTATAGAAAACAACAACCATAGAACGAATGTGAATTGGTAATGGTTAACTCTTTTGCAACTCGTGAGACTTTTCAAAAAGAGAGAATGAGTGAATCGATGAAAGTGCACTTCCACATTACAGTGGGATAAACTATAGAGTTTTTGAACAGTAACGAAAGTGATTTTCTGAAAAATAAAAAAAAACGTAAAGTTTGCTTGGTCACGAAACAATCCTACAAAACATTTCATTTTGGTATTTTCGAAGTCAAATGGCACTATAAACGTGTTATAGAAAAAACAACAACCCTAGAACAAATGTGAGTTGGTAATGGTTAACTCTTTTGCAACTCGTGAGACTTTTCAAAAAGAGAGAATGAGTGAATCAATGAAAGTGCACTTCCACATTACAGTGGGATAAACTATAGAGTTTTTGAACACTAACGAATGTGATTTTCTAAAAAATAAAAAAAAACGTAAAGTTTGCTTGGTCACGAAGCAATCCTACAAAACACTTCATTTTGGTATTTTCGAAGTCAAATGGCACTATAAACGTGTTATAGAAAACAACAACCCTAGAATAAATGTGAGTTGGTAATGGTTAACTCTTTTGCAACTCGTGAGACTTTTCAAAAAGAGAGAATGAGTGAATCGATGAAAGTGCACTTCCACATTACAGTGGGATAAACTATAGAGTTTTTGAACAATAACGAATGTGATTTTCTAAAAAATAAAAAATAACGTAAAGTTTGCTTGGTCACGAAGCAATCCTACAAAATACTTCATTTTGGTATTTTCGAAGTCAAATGGCACTATAAACGAGTTATAGAAAACAACAACCATAGAACGAATGTGAATTGGTAATGGTTAACTCTTTTGCAACTCGTGAGACTTTTCAAAAAGAGAGAATGAGTGAATCGATGAAAGTGCACTTCCACATTACAGTGGGATAAACTATAGAGTTTTTGAACAATAACGAATGTGATTTTCTAAAAAATAAAAAATAACGTAAAGTTTGCTTGGTCACGAAGCAATCCTACAAAATACTTCATTTTGGTATTTTCGAAGTCAAATGGCACTATAAACGAGTTATAGAAAACAACAACCATAGAACGAATGTGAATTGGTAATGGTTAACTCTTTTGCAACTCGTGAGACTTTTCAAAAAGAGAGAATGAGTGAATTGATGAAAGTGCACTTCCACATTACAGTGGGATAAACTATAGAGTTTTTGAACAATAACGAATGTGATTTTCTAAAAAATAAAAAATAACGTAAAGTTTGCTTGGTCACGAAGCAATCCTACAAAATACTTCATTTTGGTATTTTCCGAAGTCAAATGGCACTACAAACGAGTTATAGAAAACAACAACCATAGAACGAATGTGAATTGGTAATGGTTAACTCTTTTGCAACTCGTGAGACTTTTCAAAAAGAGAGAATGAGTGAATCGATGAAAGTGCACTTCCACATTACAGTGGGATAAACTATAGAGTTTTTGAACAGTAACGAATGTGATTTTCTGAAAAATAAAAAAAAACGTAAAGTTTGCTTGGTCACGAAACAATCCTACAAAACATTTCATTTTGGTATTTTCGAAGTCAAATGGCACTATAAACGTGTTATAGAAAAAACAACAACCCTAGAACAAATGTGAGTTGGTAATGGTTAACTCTTTTGCAACTCGTGAGACTTTTCAAAAAGAGAGAATGAGTGAATCAATGAAAGTGCACTTCCACATTACAGTGGGATAAACTATAGAGTTTTTGAACACTAACGAATGTGATTTTCTAAAAAAAAAAAAAAAACGTAAAGTTTGCTTGGTCACGAAGCAATCCTACAAAATACTTCATTTTGGTATTTTCGAAGTCAAATGGCACTATAAACGAGTTATAGAAAACAACAACCATAGAACGAATGTGAATTGGTAATGGTTAACTCTTTTGCAACTCGTGAGACTTTTCAAAAAGAGAGAATGAGTGAATCGATGAAAGTGCACTTCCACATTACAGTGGGATAAACTATAGAGTTTTTGAACACTAACGAATGTGATTTTCTGAAAAATAAAAAAAACGTAAAGTTTGCTAGGTCACGAAGCAATCCTACAAAACACTTCATTTTAATGTTTTCGAAGTCAAATGGCACTATAAACGTGTTATATAAAACAACAACCCTAGAACAAATGTGAGTTGGTAATGGTTAACTCTTTTGCAACTCGTGAGACTTTTCAAAAAGAGAGAATGAGTGAATCGATGAAAGTGCACTTCCACATTACATTGGGATAAACTATAGAGTTTTTGAACACTAACGAATGTGATTTTCTGAAAAATAAAAAAACGTAAAGTTTGCTTGGTCCCGAAGCAATCCTACAAAACACTTCATTTTGGTATTTTCGAAGTCAAATGGCACTATAAACGTGTTATAGAAAACAACAACCCTAGAACGAATTTAAGTTGGTAATGGTTAATTCTTTTGCAACTCGTGAGACTTTTCAAAAAGAGAGAATTAGTGAATCGATGAATGTGCACTTCCACATTACGTACAGTGGGATAAACTATAGAGTTTTTGAACACTAACGAATGTGATTTTCTGAAAAATAAAAAAAACGTAAAGTTTGTCAGGTCACGAAGCAATCCTACAAAACACTTCATTTTAGTGTTTTCGAAGTCAAATGGCACTATAAACGTGTTATAGAAAACAACAACCCTAGAACAAATGTGAGTTGGTAATGGTTAACTCTTTTGCAACTCGTGAGACTTTTCAAAAAGAGAGAATGAGTGAATCGATGAAAGTGCACTTCCACATTACATTGGGATAAACTATAGAGTTTTTGAACACTAACGAATGTGATTTTCTGAAAAATAAAAAAAACGTAAAGTTTGCTAGGTCACGAAGCAATCCTACAAAACACTTCATTTTAGTGTTTTCAAAGTCAAATGGCACTATAAACGTGTTATAGAAAACAACAACCCTAGAACCAATGTGAGTTGGTAATGGTTAACTCTTTTGCAACTCGTGAGACTTTTCAAAAAGAGAGAATGAGTGAATCGATGAAAGTGCACTTCCACATTACATTGGGATAAACTATAGAGTTTTTGAACACTAACGAATGTGATTTTCTGAAAAATAAAAAAACGTAAAGTTTGCTTGGTCCCGAAGCAATCCTACAAAACACTTCATTTTGGTATTTTCGAAGTCAAATGGCACTATAAACGTGTTATAGAAAACAACAACCCTAGAATAAATGTGAGTTGGTAATGGTTAACTCTTTTGCAACTCGTGAGACTTTTCAAAAAGAGAGAATGAGTGAATCGATGAAAGTGCACTTCCACATTACAGTGGGATAAACTATAGATTTTTTGAACAATAACGAATGTGATTTTCTAAAAAATAAAAAATAACGTAAAGTTTGCTTGGTCACGAAGCAATCCTACAAAATACTTCATTTTGGTATTTTCGAAGTCAAATGGCACTATAAACGAGTTATAGAAAACAACAACCATAGAACGAATGTGAATTGGTAATGGTTAACTCTTTTGCAACTCGTGAGACTTTTCAAAAAGAGAGAATGAGTGAATCGATGAAAGTGCACTTCCACATTACAATGGAATAAACTATAGAGTTTTTGAACACTAACGAATGTGATTTTCTGAAAAATAAAAAAAAACGTAAAGTTTGCTTGGTCACGAAGCAATCCTACAAAATACTTCATTTTGGTATTTTCGAAGTCAAATGGCACTATAAACGATTTATAGAAAACAACAACCATAGAACGAATGTGAATTGGTAATGGTTAACTCTTTTGCAACTCGTGAGACTTTTCAAAAGAGAGAATGAGTGAATCGATGAAAGTGCACTTCCACATTACAGTGGGATAAACTATAGAGTTTTTGAACACTAACGAATGTGATTTTCTGAAAAAAAAAAAAGTAAAGTTTTCTTGGTCACGAAGCAATCCTACAAAACACTTCATTTTGGTATTTTCGAAGTCAAATGACACTATAAACGTGTTATAGAAAACAACAACCCTAGAACGAATGTGAGTTGGTAATGGTTAACTCCTTTGCAACTCGTAAAACTTTTCAAAAAGAGAGAATGAGTGAATCGATGAAAGTGCACTTCCACATTACAGTGGGATAAACTATAGAGTTTTTGAACACTAACGAATGTGATTTTCTGAAAAATAAAAAAAACGTAAAGTTTGCTTGATCACGAAGCAATCCTACAAAACACTTCATTTTGGTATTTTCGAAGTCAAATGGCACTATAAACGTGTTATAGAAAACAACAACCCTATAACGAATGTGAGTTGGTAATGGTTAATTCTTTTGCAACTCGTGAGACTTTTCAAAAAGAGAGAATGAGTGAATCGATGAAAGTGCACTTCCACATTACTGTGGGATAAACTATAGAGTTTTTGAACACTAACGAATGTGATTTTCTAAAAAATAAAAAAAACGTAAAGTTTGCTTGGTCACGAAGCAATCCTACAAAATACTTCATTTTTGTATTTTCGAAGTCAAATGGCACTATAAACGTGTTATAGAAAACAACAACCATAGAACGAATGTGAATTGGTAATGGTTAACTCTTTTGCAACTCGTGAGACTTTTCAAAAGTGAGAATGAGTGAATCGATGAAAGTTCACTTCCACATTACAGTGGGATAAACTATAGAGTTTTTGAACACTAACGAATGTGATTTTCTGAAAAATAAACAAAACGTGAAGTTTGCTTGGTCACCAAGCAAACCTACAAAAAACTTCAATTTGGTATTTTCGAGGTTAAATGACACTATAAACGTGTTATAGAAAACAACAACCCTAGAACGAATGTGAATTGGTAATTCTTAACTCTTTTGCAACTCGTGAAACTTTTCAAAAAGAGAGAATGAGTGAATCGATGAAAGTGCACTTCCACATTACAGTGGGATAAACTGTAGAGTTTTGAACACTAAAGAATGTGATTTTCTAAAAAATAAAAAAAATTTAAAGTTTGCTTGGTCACCAAGCAAACCTACAAAAAACTTCATTTTGGTATTTTCGAGGTTAAATGGCACTATAAACCTGTTATAGAAAACAACAACCCTAGAAAGAATGTGAATTGGTAATGGTTAACACTTTTGAAACTATTGAGACTTTTCAAAAAGAGAGAATGAGTGAATCGATGAAAGTGCACTTCCACATTACATTGGGATAAACTATAGAGTTTTTGAACACTAACGAATGTGATTTTCTGAAAAATAAAAAAAACGTAAAGTTTGCTTGGTCCCGAAGCAATCCTACAAAACACTTCATTTTGGTATTTTCGAAGTCAAATGACACTATAAACGTGTTATAGAAAAAACAACAACCCTAGAACGAATGTGAGTTGGTAATGGTTAACTCTTTTGCAACTCGTGAGACTTTTCAAAAAGAGAGAATGAGTGAATCGATGAAAGTTCACTTCCACATTACAGTGGACTATAGAGTTTTTGAACACTAACGAATGTGATTTTCTGAAAAATAAAAAAAACGTAGAGTTTGCTAGGTCACGAAGCAATCCTACAAAACACTTCATTTTAGTGTTTTCGAAGTCAAATGGCACTATAAACGTGTTATATAAAACAACAACCCTAGAACAAATGTGAGTTGGTAATGGTTAACTCTTTTGCAACTCGTGAGACTTTTCAAAAAGAGAGAATGAGTGAATCGATGAAAGTGCACTTCCACATTACATTGGGATAAACTATAGAGTTTTTGAACACTAACGAATGTGATTTTCTGAAAAATAAAAAAAACGTAAAGTTTGCTAGGTGACGAAGCAATCCTACAAAACACTTCATTTTAGTGTTTTCGAAGTCAAATGGCACTATAAACGTGTTATAGAAAACAACCCTAGAACAAATGTGAGTTGGTAATGGTTAACTCTTTTGCAACTCGTGCGACTTTTCAAAAAGGGAGAATGAGTGAAACGATGAAAGTGCACTTCCACATTACATTGGGATAAACTATAGAGTTTTTGAACACTAACGAATGTGATTTTCTGAAAAATAAAAAAACGTAAAGTTTGCTTGGTCCCGAAGCAATCCTACAAAACACTTCATTTTGGTATTTTCGAAGTCAAATGGCACTATAAACGTGTTGTAGAAAACAACAACCCTAGAATAAATGTGAGTTGGTAATGGTTAACTCTTTTGCAACTCGTGAGACTTTTCAAAAAGAGAGAATGAGTGAATCGATGAAAGTGCACTTCCACATTACAGTGGGATAAACTATAGAGTTTTTGAACAATAACGAATGTGATTTTCTAAAAAATAAAAAATAACGTAAAGTTTGCTTGGTCACGAAGCAATCCTACAAAATACTTCATTTTGGTATTTTCCGAAGTCAAATGGCACTATAAACGAGTTATAGAAAACAACAACCATAGAACGAATGTGAATTGGTAATGGTTAACTCTTTTGCAACTCGTGAGACTTTTCAAAAAGAGAGAATGAGTTAATCGATGAAAGTGCACTTCCACATTACAGTGGGATAAACTATAGAGTTTTTGAACAGTAACGAATGTGATTTTCTGAAAAATAAAAAAAAACGTAAAGTTTGCTTGGTCACGAAGCAATCCTACAAAACATTTCATTTTGGTATTTTCGAAGTCAAATGGCACTATAAACGTGTTATAGAAAAAACAACAACCCTAGAACAAATGTGAGTTGGTAATGGTTAACTCTTTTGCAACTCGTGAGACTTTTCAAAAAGAGAGAATGAGTGAATCAATGAAAGTGCACTTCCACATTACAGTGGGATAAACTATAGAGTTTTTGAACACTAACGAATGTGATTTTCTAAAAAATAAAAAAAAATGTAAAGTTTGCTTGGTCACGAAGCAATCCTACAAAATACTTCATTTTGGTATTTTCGAAGTCAAATGGCACTATAAACGAGTTATAGAAAACAACAACCATAGAACGAATGTGAATTGGTAATGGTTAACTCTTTTGCAACTCGTGAGACTTTTCAAAAAGAGAGAATGAGTGAATCGATGAAAGTGCACTTCCACATTACAGTGGGATAAACTATAGAGTTTTTGAACACTAACGAATGTGATTTTCTGAAAAATAAAAAAAACGTAAAGTTTGCTAGGTCACGAAGCAATCCTACAAAACACTTCATTTTAATGTTTTCGAAGTCAAATGGCACTATAAACGTGTTATATAAAACAACAACCCTAGAACAAATGTGAGTTGGTAATGGTTAACTCTTTTGCAACTCGTGAGACTTTTCAAAAAGAGAGAATGAGTGAATCGATGAAAGTGCACTTCCACATTACATTGGGATAAACTATAGAGTTTTTGAACACTAACGATTTCTGAAAAATAAAAAAACGTAAAGTTTGCTTGGTCACGAAGCAATCCTACAAAACACTTCATTTTGGTATTTTCGAAGTCAAATGGCACTATAAACGTGTTATAGAAAACAACAACCCTAGAATAAATGTGAGTTGGTAATGGTTAACTCTTTTGCAACTCGTGAGACTTTTCAAAAAGAGAGAATGAGTGAATCGATGAAAGTGCACTTCCACATTACAGTGGGATAAACTATAGAGTTTTTTAACAATAACGAATGTGATTTTCTAAAAAATAAAAAATAACGTAAAGTTTGCTTGGTCACGAAGCAATCCTACAAAATACTTCATTTTGGTATTTTCGAAGTCAAATGGCACTATAAACGAGTTATAGAAAACAACAACCATAGAACGAATGTGAATTGGTAATGGTTAACTCTTTTGCAACTCGTGAGACTTTTCAAAAAGAGAGAATGAGTGAATCGATGAAAGTGCACTTCCACATTACAATGGAATAAACTATAGAGTTTTTGAACACTAACGAATGTGATTTTCTGAAAAATAAAAAAAAACGTAAAGTTTGCTTGGTCACGAAGCAATCCTACAAAATACTTCATTTTGGTATTTTCGAAGTCAAATGGCACTATAAACGAGTTATAGAAAACAACAACCATAGAATGAATGTGAATTGATAATGGTTAACTCTTTTGCAACTCGTGAGACTTTTCAAAAGAGAGAATGAGTGAATCGATGAAAGTGCACTTCCACATTACAGTGGGATAAACTATAGAGTTTTTGAACACTAACGAATGTGATTTTCTGAAAAAAAAAAAAGTAAAGTTTTCTTGGTCACGAAGCAATCCTACAAAACACTTCATTTTGGTATTTTCGAAGTCAAATGACACTATAAACGTGTTATAGAAAACAACAACCCTAGAACGAATGTGAGTTGGTAATGGTTAACTCTTTTGCAACTCGTAAAACTTTTCAAAAAGAGAGAATGAGTGAATCGATAAAAGTGCACTTCCACATTACAGTGGGATAAACTATAGAGTTTTTGAACACTAACGAATGTGATTTTCTGAAAAATAAAAAAACGTAAAGTTTGCTTGATCACGAAGCAATCCTACAAAACACTTCATTTTGGTATTTTCGAAGTCAAATGGCACTATAAACGTGTTATAGAAAACAACAACCCTATAACGAACGTGAGTTGGTAATGGTTAATTCTTTTGCAACTCGTGAGACTTTTCAAAAAGAGAGAATGAGTGAATCGATGAAAGTGCACTTCCACATTACTGTGGGATAAACTATAGAGTTTTTGAACACTAACGAATGTGATTTTCTAAAAAATAAAAAAAACGTAAAGTTTGCTTGGTCACGAAGCAATCCTACAAAATACTTCATTTTGGTATTTTCGAAGTCAAATGGCACTATAAACGTGTTATAGAAAACAACAACCATAGAACGAATGTGAATTGGTAATGGTTAACTCTTTTGCAACTCGTGAGACTTTTCAAAAGAGAGAATGAGTGAATCGATGAAAGTTCACTTCCACATTACAGTGGGATAAACTATAGAGTTTTTGAACACTAACGAATGTGATTTTCTGAAAAATAAACAAAACGTGAAGTTTGCTTGGTCACCAAGCAAACCTACAAAAAACTTCATTTTGGTATTTTCGAGGTTAAATGACACTATAAACGTGTTATAGAAAACAACAACCTTAGAACGAATGTGAATTGGTAATTCTTAACTCTTTTCCAACTCGTGAGACTTTTCAAAAAGAGAGAATGAGTGAATCGATGAAAGTGCACTTCCACTTTACAGTGGGAAAAACTGTAGAGTTTTGAACACTAACGAATGTGATTTTCTAAAAAATAAAAAAAATTTAAAGTTTGCTTGGTCACCAAGCAAACCTACAAAAAACTTCATTTTGGTATTTTCGAGGTTAAATGGCACTATAAACCTGTTATAGAAAACAACAACCCTAGAACGAATGTGAATTGTTAATGGTTAACACTTTTGAAACTATTGAGACTTTTCAAAAAGAGAGAATGAGTGAATCGATGAAAGTGCACTTCCACATTACAGTGGGATAAACTATTGAGTTGTTGAACACTAACGAATGTGATTTTCTGAAAAATAAAAAAAAGTAAAGTTTGCTTGGTCCCGAAGCAATCCTACAAAACACTTCATTTTGGTATTTTCGAAGTCAAATGGCACTATAAACGTGTTATAGAAAACAACAACCCTAGAACGAATTTAAGTTGGTAATGGTTAATTCTTTTGCAACTCGTGAGACTTTTCAAAAAGAGAGAATGAGTGAATCGATGAAAGTGCACTTCCACATTACAGTGGGATAAACTATAGAGTTTTTGAACACTAACGAATGTGATTTTCTAAAAAATAAAAAAAAACGTAAAGTTTGCTTGGTCACGAAGCAATCCTACAAAATACTTCATTTTGGTATTTTCGAAGTCAAATGGCACTATAAACGAGTTATAGAAAACAACAACCATAGAACGAATGTGAATTGGTAATGGTTAACTCTTTTGCAACTCGTGAGACTTTTCAAAAAGAGAGAATGAGTGAATCGATGAAAGTGCACTTCCACATTACAGTGGGATAAACTATAGAGTTTTTGAACACTAACGAATGTGATTTTCTAAAAAATAAAAAAAACGTAAAGTTTGCTAGGTCACGAAGCAATCCTACAAAACACTTCATTTTAGTGTTTTCGAAGTCAAATGGCACTATAAACGTGTTATAGAAAACAACAACCATAGAACGAATGTGAATTGGTAATGGTTAACTCTTTTGCAACTCGTGAGACTTTTCAAAAAGAGAGAATGAGTGAATCGATGAAAGTGCACTTCCACATTACAGTGGGATAAACTATAGAGTTTTTGAACACTAACGAATGTGATTTTCTGAAAAATAAAAAAAACGTAAAGTTTGCTAGGTCACGAAGCAATCCTACAAAACACTTCATTTTAGTGTTTTCGAAGTCAAATGGCACTATAAACGTGTTATAGAAAACAACAACCCTAGAACAAATGTGAGTTGGTAATGGTTAACTCTTTTGCAACTCGTGAGACTTTTCAAAAAGAGAGAATGAGTGAATCGATGAAAGTGCACTTCCACATTACATTGGGATAAACTATAGAGTTTTTGAACACTAACGAATGTGATTTTCTGAAAAATAAAAAAACGTAAAGTTTGCTTGGTCACGAAGCAATCCTACAAAACACTTCATTTTGGTATTTTCGAAGTCAAATGGCACTATAAACGTGTTATAGAAAACAACAACCCTAGAATAAATGTGAGTTGGTAATGGTTAACTCTTTTGCAACTCGTGAGACTTTTCAAAAAGAGAGAATGAGTGAATCGATGAAAGTGCACTTCCACATTACAGTGGGATAAACTATAGAGTTTTTGAACAATAACGAATGTGATTTTCTAAAAAATAAAAAATAACGTAAAGTTTGCTTGGTCACGAAGCAATCCTACAAAATACTTCATTTTGATATTTTCGAAGTCAAATGGCGCTATAAACGAGTTATAGAAAACAACAACCATAGAACGAATGTGAATTGGTAATGGTTAACTCTTTTGCAACTCGTGAGACTTTTCAAAAAGAGAGAATGAGTGAATCGATGAAAGTGCACTTCCACATTACAATGGAATAAACTATAGTGTTTTTGAACACTAACGAATGTGATTTTCTGAAAAATAAAAAAAAAACGTAAAGTTTGCTTGGTCACGAAGCAATCCTACAAAATACTTCATTTTGGTATTTTCGAAGTCAAATGGCACTATAAACGAGTTATAGAAAACAACAACCATAGAACGAATGTGAATTGGTAATGGTTAACTCTTTTGCAACTCGTGAGACTTTTCAAAAGAGAGAATGAGTGAATCGATGAAAGTGCACTTCCACATTACAGTGGGATAAACTATAGAGTTTTTGAACACTAACGAATGTGATTTTCTGAAAAAAAAAAAGTTAAGTTTTCTTGGTCACGAAGCAATCCTACAAAACACTTCATTTTGGTATTTTCGAAGTCAAATGACACTATAAACGTGTTATAGAAAACAACAACCCTAGAACGAATGTGAGTTGGTAATGGTTAACTCTTTTGCAACTCGTAAAACTTTTCAAAAAGAGAGAATGAGTGAATCGATGAAAGTGCACTTCCACATTACAGTGGGATAAACTATATAGTTTTTGAACACTAACGAATGTGATTTTCTGAAAAATAAAAAAAACGTAAAGTTTGCTTGATCACGAAGCAATCCTACAAAACACTTCATTTTGGTATTTTCGAAGTCAAATGGCACTATAAACGTGTTATAGAAAACAACAACCCTATAACGAATGTGAGTTGGTAATGGTTAATTCTTTTGCAACTCGTGAGACTTTTCAAAAAGAGAGAATGAGTGAATCGATGAAAGCGCACTTCCACATTACTGTGGGATAAACTATAGAGTTTTTGAACACTAACGAATGTGATTTTCTAAAAAATAAAAAAAACGTAAAGTTTGCTTGGTCACGAAGCAATCCTACAAAATACTTCATTTTGGTATTTTCGAAGTCAAATGGCACTATAAACGAGTTATAGAAAACAACAACCATAGAACGAATGTGAATTGGTAATGGTTAACTCTTTTGCAACTCGTGAGACTTTTCAAAAGAGAGAATGAGTGAATCGATGAAAGTGCACTTCCACATTACAGTGGGATAAACTATAGAGTTTTTGAACACTAACGAATGTGATTTTCTGAAAAAAAAAAAAGTTAAGTTTTCTTGGTCACGAAGCAATCCTACAAAACACTTCATTTTGGTATTTTCGAAGTCAAATGACACTATAAACGTGTTATAGAAAACAACAACCCTAGAACGAATGTGAGTTGGTAATGGTTAACTCTTTTGCAACTCGTAAAACTTTTCAAAAAGAGAGAATGAGTGAATCGATGAAAGTGCACTTCCACATTACAGTGGGATAAACTATATAGTTTTTGAACACTAACGAATGTGATTTTCTGAAAAATAAAAAAAAACGTAAAGTTTGCTTGATCACGAAGCAATCCTACAAAACACTTCATTTTGGTATTTTCGAAGTCAAATGGCACTATAAACGTGTTATAGAAAACAACAACCCTATAACGAATGTGAGTTGGTAATGGTTAATTCTTTTGCAACTCGTGAGACTTTTCAAAAAGAGAGAATGAGTGAATCGATGAAAGTGCACTTCCACATTACTGTGGGATAAACTATAGAGTTTTTGAACACTAACGAATGTGATTTTCTAAAAAATAAAAAAAACGTAAAGTTTGCTTGGTCACGAAGCAATCCTACAAAATACTTCATTTTGGTATTTTCGAAGTCAAATGGCACTATAAACGTGTTATAGAAAACAACAACCATAGAACGAATGTGAATTGGTAATGGTTAACTCTTTTGCAACTCGTGAGACTTTTCAAAAGAGAGAATGAGTGAATCGATGAAAGTTCACTTCCACATTACAGTGGGATAAACTATAGAGTTTTTGAACACTAACGAATGTGATTTTCTGAAAAATAAACAAAACGTGAAGTTTGCTTGGTCACCAAGCAAACCTACAAAAAACTTCATTTTGGTATTTTCGAGGTTAAATGACACTATAAACGTGTTATAGAAAACAACAACCCTAGAACGAATGTGAATTGGTAATTCTTAACTCTTTTGCAACTCGTGAGACTTTTCAAAAAGAGAGAATGAGTGAATCGATGAAAGTGCACTTCCACATTACAGTGGGATAAACTATAGAGTTTTTGAACACTAACGAATGTGATTTTCTGAAAAATAAACAAAACGTGAAGTTTGCTTGGTCACCAAGCAAACCTACAAAAAACTTCAATTTGGTATTTTCGAGGTTAAATGACACTATAAACGTGTTATAGAAAACAACAACCCTAGAACGAATGTGAATTGGTAATTCTTAACTCTTTTGCAACTCGTGAAACTTTTCAAAAAGAGAGAATGAGTGAATCGATGAAAGTGCACTTCCACATTACAGTGGGATAAACTGTAGAGTTTTGAACACTAAAGAATGTGATTTTCTAAAAAATAAAAAAAATTTAAAGTTTGCTTGGTCACCAAGCAAACCTACAAAAAACTTCATTTTGGTATTTTCGAGGTTAAATGGCACTATAAACCTGTTATAGAAAACAACAACCCTAGAAAGAATGTGAATTGGTAATGGTTAACACTTTTGAAACTATTGAGACTTTTCAAAAAGAGAGAATGAGTGAATCGATGAAAGTGCACTTCCACATTACATTGGGATAAACTATAGAGTTTTTGAACACTAACGAATGTGATTTTCTGAAAAATAAAAAAAACGTAAAGTTTGCTTGGTCCCGAAGCAATCCTACAAAACACTTCATTTTGGTATTTTCGAAGTCAAATGACACTATAAACGTGTTATAGAAAAAACAACAACCCTAGAACGAATGTGAGTTGGTAATGGTTAACTCTTTTGCAACTCGTGAGACTTTTCAAAAAGAGAGAATGAGTGAATCGATGAAAGTTCACTTCCACATTACAGTGGACTATAGAGTTTTTGAACACTAACGAATGTGATTTTCTGAAAAATAAAAAAAACGTAGAGTTTGCTAGGTCACGAAGCAATCCTACAAAACACTTCATTTTAGTGTTTTCGAAGTCAAATGGCACTATAAACGTGTTATATAAAACAACAACCCTAGAACAAATGTGAGTTGGTAATGGTTAACTCTTTTGCAACTCGTGAGACTTTTCAAAAAGAGAGAATGAGTGAATCGATGAAAGTGCACTTCCACATTACATTGGGATAAACTATAGAGTTTTTGAACACTAACGAATGTGATTTTCTGAAAAATAAAAAAAACGTAAAGTTTGCTAGGTGACGAAGCAATCCTACAAAACACTTCATTTTAATGTTTTCGAAGTCAAATGGCACTATAAACGTGTTATAGAAAACAACCCTAGAACAAATGTGAGTTGGTAATGGTTAACTCTTTTGCAACTCGTGCGACTTTTCAAAAAGGGAGAATGAGTGAAACGATGAAAGTGCACTTCCACATTACATTGGGATAAACTATAGAGTTTTTGAACACTAACGAATGTGATTTTCTGAAAAATAAAAAAACGTAAAGTTTGCTTGGTCCCGAAGCAATCCTACAAAACACTTCATTTTGGTATTTTCGAAGTCAAATGGCACTATAAACGTGTTGTAGAAAACAACAACCCTAGAATAAATGTGAGTTGGTAATGGTTAACTCTTTTGCAACTCGTGAGACTTTTCAAAAAGAGAGAATGAGTGAATCGATGAAAGTGCACTTCCACATTACAGTGGGATAAACTATAGAGTTTTTGAACAATAACGAATGTGATTTTCTAAAAAATAAAAAATAACGTAAAGTTTGCTTGGTCACGAAGCAATCCTACAAAATACTTCATTTTGGTATTTTCCGAAGTCAAATGGCACTATAAACGAGTTATAGAAAACAACAACCATAGAACGAATGTGAATTGGTAATGGTTAACTCTTTTGCAACTCGTGAGACTTTTCAAAAAGAGAGAATGAGTTAATCGATGAAAGTGCACTTCCACATTACAGTGGGATAAACTATAGAGTTTTTGAACAGTAACGAATGTGATTTTCTGAAAAATAAAAAAAAACGTAAAGTTTGCTTGGTCACGAAGCAATCCTACAAAACATTTCATTTTGGTATTTTCGAAGTCAAATGGCACTATAAACGTGTTATAGAAAAAACAACAACCCTAGAACAAATGTGAGTTGGTAATGGTTAACTCTTTTGCAACTCGTGAGACTTTTCAAAAAGAGAGAATGAGTGAATCAATGAAAGTGCACTTCCACATTACAGTGGGATAAACTATAGAGTTTTTGAACACTAACGAATGTGATTTTCTAAAAAATAAAAAAAAATGTAAAGTTTGCTTGGTCACGAAGCAATCCTACAAAATACTTCATTTTGGTATTTTCGAAGTCAAATGGCACTATAAACGAGTTATAGAAAACAACAACCATAGAACGAATGTGAATTGGTAATGGTTAACTCTTTTGCAACTCGTGAGACTTTTCAAAAAGAGAGAATGAGTGAATCGATGAAAGTGCACTTCCACATTACAGTGGGATAAACTATAGAGTTTTTGAACACTAACGAATGTGATTTTCTGAAAAATAAAAAAAACGTAAAGTTTGCTAGGTCACGAAGCAATCCTACAAAACACTTCATTTTAATGTTTTCGAAGTCAAATGGCACTATAAACGTGTTATATAAAACAACAACCCTAGAACAAATGTGAGTTGGTAATGGTTAACTCTTTTGCAACTCGTGAGACTTTTCAAAAAGAGAGAATGAGTGAATCGATGAAAGTGCACTTCCACATTACATTGGGATAAACTATAGAGTTTTTGAACACTAACGATTTCTGAAAAATAAAAAAACGTAAAGTTTGCTTGGTCACGAAGCAATCCTACAAAACACTTCATTTTGGTATTTTCGAAGTCAAATGGCACTATAAACGTGTTATAGAAAACAACAACCCTAGAATAAATGTGAGTTGGTAATGGTTAACTCTTTTGCAACTCGTGAGACTTTTCAAAAAGAGAGAATGAGTGAATCGATGAAAGTGCACTTCCACATTACAGTGGGATAAACTATAGAGTTTTTTAACAATAACGAATGTGATTTTCTAAAAAATAAAAAATAACGTAAAGTTTGCTTGGTCACGAAGCAATCCTACAAAATACTTCATTTTGGTATTTTCGAAGTCAAATGGCACTATAAACGAGTTATAGAAAACAACAACCATAGAACGAATGTGAATTGGTAATGGTTAACTCTTTTGCAACTCGTGAGACTTTTCAAAAAGAGAGAATGAGTGAATCGATGAAAGTGCACTTCCACATTACAATGGAATAAACTATAGAGTTTTTGAACACTAACGAATGTGATTTTCTGAAAAATAAAAAAAAACGTAAAGTTTGCTTGGTCACGAAGCAATCCTACAAAATACTTCATTTTGGTATTTTCGAAGTCAAATGGCACTATAAACGAGTTATAGAAAACAACAACCATAGAATGAATGTGAATTGATAATGGTTAACTCTTTTGCAACTCGTGAGACTTTTCAAAAGAGAGAATGAGTGAATCGATGAAAGTGCACTTCCACATTACAGTGGGATAAACTATAGAGTTTTTGAACACTAACGAATGTGATTTTCTGAAAAAAAAAAAAGTAAAGTTTTCTTGGTCACGAAGCAATCCTACAAAACACTTCATTTTGGTATTTTCGAAGTCAAATGACACTATAAACGTGTTATAGAAAACAACAACCCTAGAACGAATGTGAGTTGGTAATGGTTAACTCTTTTGCAACTCGTAAAACTTTTCAAAAAGAGAGAATGAGTGAATCGATAAAAGTGCACTTCCACATTACAGTGGGATAAACTATAGAGTTTTTGAACACTAACGAATGTGATTTTCTGAAAAATAAAAAAACGTAAAGTTTGCTTGATCACGAAGCAATCCTACAAAACACTTCATTTTGGTATTTTCGAAGTCAAATGGCACTATAAACGTGTTATAGAAAACAACAACCCTATAACGAACGTGAGTTGGTAATGGTTAATTCTTTTGCAACTCGTGAGACTTTTCAAAAAGAGAGAATGAGTGAATCGATGAAAGTGCACTTCCACATTACTGTGGGATAAACTATAGAGTTTTTGAACACTAACGAATGTGATTTTCTAAAAAATAAAAAAAACGTAAAGTTTGCTTGGTCACGAAGCAATCCTACAAAATACTTCATTTTGGTATTTTCGAAGTCAAATGGCACTATAAACGTGTTATAGAAAACAACAACCATAGAACGAATGTGAATTGGTAATGGTTAACTCTTTTGCAACTCGTGAGACTTTTCAAAAGAGAGAATGAGTGAATCGATGAAAGTTCACTTCCACATTACAGTGGGATAAACTATAGAGTTTTTGAACACTAACGAATGTGATTTTCTGAAAAATAAACAAAACGTGAAGTTTGCTTGGTCACCAAGCAAACCTACAAAAAACTTCATTTTGGTATTTTCGAGGTTAAATGACACTATAAACGTGTTATAGAAAACAACAACCTTAGAACGAATGTGAATTGGTAATTCTTAACTCTTTTCCAACTCGTGAGACTTTTCAAAAAGAGAGAATGAGTGAATCGATGAAAGTGCACTTCCACTTTACAGTGGGAAAAACTGTAGAGTTTTGAACACTAACGAATGTGATTTTCTAAAAAATAAAAAAAATTTAAAGTTTGCTTGGTCACCAAGCAAACCTACAAAAAACTTCATTTTGGTATTTTCGAGGTTAAATGGCACTATAAACCTGTTATAGAAAACAACAACCCTAGAACGAATGTGAATTGTTAATGGTTAACACTTTTGAAACTATTGAGACTTTTCAAAAAGAGAGAATGAGTGAATCGATGAAAGTGCACTTCCACATTACAGTGGGATAAACTATTGAGTTGTTGAACACTAACGAATGTGATTTTCTGAAAAATAAAAAAAAGTAAAGTTTGCTTGGTCCCGAAGCAATCCTACAAAACACTTCATTTTGGTATTTTCGAAGTCAAATGGCACTATAAACGTGTTATAGAAAACAACAACCCTAGAACGAATTTAAGTTGGTAATGGTTAATTCTTTTGCAACTCGTGAGACTTTTCAAAAAGAGAGAATGAGTGAATCGATGAAAGTGCACTTCCACATTACAGTGGGATAAACTATAGAGTTTTTGAACACTAACGAATGTGATTTTCTAAAAAATAAAAAAAAACGTAAAGTTTGCTTGGTCACGAAGCAATCCTACAAAATACTTCATTTTGGTATTTTCGAAGTCAAATGGCACTATAAACGAGTTATAGAAAACAACAACCATAGAACGAATGTGAATTGGTAATGGTTAACTCTTTTGCAACTCGTGAGACTTTTCAAAAAGAGAGAATGAGTGAATCGATGAAAGTGCACTTCCACATTACAGTGGGATAAACTATAGAGTTTTTGAACACTAACGAATGTGATTTTCTAAAAAATAAAAAAAACGTAAAGTTTGCTAGGTCACGAAGCAATCCTACAAAACACTTCATTTTAGTGTTTTCGAAGTCAAATGGCACTATAAACGTGTTATAGAAAACAACAACCATAGAACGAATGTGAATTGGTAATGGTTAACTCTTTTGCAACTCGTGAGACTTTTCAAAAAGAGAGAATGAGTGAATCGATGAAAGTGCACTTCCACATTACAGTGGGATAAACTATAGAGTTTTTGAACACTAACGAATGTGATTTTCTGAAAAATAAAAAAAACGTAAAGTTTGCTAGGTCACGAAGCAATCCTACAAAACACTTCATTTTAGTGTTTTCGAAGTCAAATGGCACTATAAACGTGTTATAGAAAACAACAACCCTAGAACAAATGTGAGTTGGTAATGGTTAACTCTTTTGCAACTCGTGAGACTTTTCAAAAAGAGAGAATGAGTGAATCGATGAAAGTGCACTTCCACATTACATTGGGATAAACTATAGAGTTTTTGAACACTAACGAATGTGATTTTCTGAAAAATAAAAAAACGTAAAGTTTGCTTGGTCACGAAGCAATCCTACAAAACACTTCATTTTGGTATTTTCGAAGTCAAATGGCACTATAAACGTGTTATAGAAAACAACAACCCTAGAATAAATGTGAGTTGGTAATGGTTAACTCTTTTGCAACTCGTGAGACTTTTCAAAAAGAGAGAATGAGTGAATCGATGAAAGTGCACTTCCACATTACAGTGGGATAAACTATAGAGTTTTTGAACAATAACGAATGTGATTTTCTAAAAAATAAAAAATAACGTAAAGTTTGCTTGGTCACGAAGCAATCCTACAAAATACTTCATTTTGATATTTTCGAAGTCAAATGGCGCTATAAACGAGTTATAGAAAACAACAACCATAGAACGAATGTGAATTGGTAATGGTTAACTCTTTTGCAACTCGTGAGACTTTTCAAAAAGAGAGAATGAGTGAATCGATGAAAGTGCACTTCCACATTACAATGGAATAAACTATAGTGTTTTTGAACACTAACGAATGTGATTTTCTGAAAAATAAAAAAAAAACGTAAAGTTTGCTTGGTCACGAAGCAATCCTACAAAATACTTCATTTTGGTATTTTCGAAGTCAAATGGCACTATAAACGAGTTATAGAAAACAACAACCATAGAACGAATGTGAATTGGTAATGGTTAACTCTTTTGCAACTCGTGAGACTTTTCAAAAGAGAGAATGAGTGAATCGATGAAAGTGCACTTCCACATTACAGTGGGATAAACTATAGAGTTTTTGAACACTAACGAATGTGATTTTCTGAAAAAAAAAAAGTTAAGTTTTCTTGGTCACGAAGCAATCCTACAAAACACTTCATTTTGGTATTTTCGAAGTCAAATGACACTATAAACGTGTTATAGAAAACAACAACCCTAGAACGAATGTGAGTTGGTAATGGTTAACTCTTTTGCAACTCGTAAAACTTTTCAAAAAGAGAGAATGAGTGAATCGATGAAAGTGCACTTCCACATTACAGTGGGATAAACTATATAGTTTTTGAACACTAACGAATGTGATTTTCTGAAAAATAAAAAAAACGTAAAGTTTGCTTGATCACGAAGCAATCCTACAAAACACTTCATTTTGGTATTTTCGAAGTCAAATGGCACTATAAACGTGTTATAGAAAACAACAACCCTATAACGAATGTGAGTTGGTAATGGTTAATTCTTTTGCAACTCGTGAGACTTTTCAAAAAGAGAGAATGAGTGAATCGATGAAAGCGCACTTCCACATTACTGTGGGATAAACTATAGAGTTTTTGAACACTAACGAATGTGATTTTCTAAAAAATAAAAAAAACGTAAAGTTTGCTTGGTCACGAAGCAATCCTACAAAATACTTCATTTTGGTATTTTCGAAGTCAAATGGCACTATAAACGAGTTATAGAAAACAACAACCATAGAACGAATGTGAATTGGTAATGGTTAACTCTTTTGCAACTCGTGAGACTTTTCAAAAGAGAGAATGAGTGAATCGATGAAAGTGCACTTCCACATTACAGTGGGATAAACTATAGAGTTTTTGAACACTAACGAATGTGATTTTCTGAAAAAAAAAAAAGTTAAGTTTTCTTGGTCACGAAGCAATCCTACAAAACACTTCATTTTGGTATTTTCGAAGTCAAATGACACTATAAACGTGTTATAGAAAACAACAACCCTAGAACGAATGTGAGTTGGTAATGGTTAACTCTTTTGCAACTCGTAAAACTTTTCAAAAAGAGAGAATGAGTGAATCGATGAAAGTGCACTTCCACATTACAGTGGGATAAACTATATAGTTTTTGAACACTAACGAATGTGATTTTCTGAAAAATAAAAAAAAACGTAAAGTTTGCTTGATCACGAAGCAATCCTACAAAACACTTCATTTTGGTATTTTCGAAGTCAAATGGCACTATAAACGTGTTATAGAAAACAACAACCCTATAACGAATGTGAGTTGGTAATGGTTAATTCTTTTGCAACTCGTGAGACTTTTCAAAAAGAGAGAATGAGTGAATCGATGAAAGTGCACTTCCACATTACTGTGGGATAAACTATAGAGTTTTTGAACACTAACGAATGTGATTTTCTAAAAAATAAAAAAAACGTAAAGTTTGCTTGGTCACGAAGCAATCCTACAAAATACTTCATTTTGGTATTTTCGAAGTCAAATGGCACTATAAACGTGTTATAGAAAACAACAACCATAGAACGAATGTGAATTGGTAATGGTTAACTCTTTTGCAACTCGTGAGACTTTTCAAAAGAGAGAATGAGTGAATCGATGAAAGTTCACTTCCACATTACAGTGGGATAAACTATAGAGTTTTTGAACACTAACGAATGTGATTTTCTGAAAAATAAACAAAACGTGAAGTTTGCTTGGTCACCAAGCAAACCTACAAAAAACTTCATTTTGGTATTTTCGAGGTTAAATGACACTATAAACGTGTTATAGAAAACAACAACCCTAGAACGAATGTGAATTGGTAATTCTTAACTCTTTTGCAACTCGTGAGACTTTTCAAAAAGAGAGAATGAGTGAATCGATGAAAGTGCACTTCCACATTACAGTGGGATAAACTGTAGAGTTTTGAACACTAACGAATGTGATTTTCTAAAAAATACAAAAAATTTAAAGTTTGCTTGGTCACCAAGCAAACCTACAAAAAACTTCATTTTGGTATTTTCGAGGTTAAATGGCACTATAAACCTGTTATAGAAAACAACAACCCTAGAACGAATGTGAATTGGTAATGGTTAACACTTTTGAAACTATTGAGACTTTTCAAAAAGAGAGAATGAGTGAATCGATGAAAGTGCACTTCCACATTATAGTGGGATAAACTATTGAGTTTTTGAACACTAACGAATGTGATTTTCTGAAAAATAAAAAAAAGTAAAGTTTGCTTGGTCCCGAAGCAATCCTACAAAACACTTCATTTTGGTATTTTCGAAGTCAAATGGCACTATAAACGTGTTATAGAAAACAACAACCCTAGAACGAATTTAAGTTGGTAATGGTTAATTCTTTTGCAACTCGTGAGACTTTTCAAAAAGAGAGAATGAGTGAATCGATGAAAGTGCACTTCCACATTACAGTGGGATAAACTATAGAGTTTTTGAACACTAACGAATGTGATTTTCTGGAAAAAAAAAACGTAAAGTTTTCTTGGTCACGAAGCAATCCTACAAAACACTTCATTTTGGTATTTTCGAAGTCAGATGGCACTATAAACGTGTTATAGAAAACAACAACCCTAGAACGAATGTGAGTTGGTAATGGTTAACTCTTTTGCAACTCGTGAGACTTTTCAAAAAGAGAGAATGAGTGAATCGATGAAAGTGCACTTCCACATTACAGTGGGATAAACTATAGAGTTTTTGAACAGTAACGAATGTGATTTTCTGAAAAATAAAAAAAAACGTAAAGTTTGCTTGGTCACGAAGCAATCCTACAAAACATTTCATTTTGGTATTTTCGAAGTCAAATGGCACTATAAACGTGTTATAGAAAAAACAACAACCCTAGAACGAATGTGAGTTGGTAATGGTTAACTCTTTTGTAACTCGTGAGACTTTTCTAAAAGAGAGAATGAGTGAATCAATGAAAGTGCACTTCCACATTACAGTGGGATAAACTATAGAGTCTTTGAACACTAACGAATGTGATTTTCTAAAAGATAAAAAAAAACGTAAAGTTTGCTTGGTCACGAAACAATCCTACAAAATACTTCATTTTGGTATTTTCGAAGTCAAATGGCACTATAAACGAGTTATAGAAAACAACAACCATAGAACGAATGTGAATTGGTAATGGTTAACTCTTTTGCAACTCGTGAGACTTTTCAAAAAGAGAGAATGAGTGAATCGATGAAAGTGCACTTCCACATTACAATGGAATAAACTATAGAGTTTTTGAACACTAACGAATGTGATTTTCTGAAAAATAAAAAAAAACGTAAAGTTTGCTTGGTCACGAAGCAATCCTACAAAATACTTCATTTTGGTATTTTCGAAGTCAAATGGCACTATAAACGAGTTATAGAAAACAACAACCATAGAACGAATGTGAATTGGTAATGGTTAACTCTTTTGCAACTCGTGAGACTTTTCAAAAGAGAGAATGAGTGAATCGATGAAAGTGCACTTCCACATTACAGTGGGATAAACTATAGAGTTTTTGAACACTAACGAATGTGATTTTCTGAAGAAAAAAAAAAGTAAAGTTTTCTTGGTCACGAAGCAATCCTACAAAACACTTCATTTTGGTATTTTCGAAGTCAAATGACACTATAAACGTGTTATAGAAAACAACAACCCTAGAACGAATGTGAGTTGGTAATGGTTAACTCTTTTGCAACTCGTAAAACTTTTCAAAAAGAGAGAATGAGTGAATCGATGAAAGTGCACTTCCACATTACAGTGGGATAAACTATAGAGTTTTTGAACACTAACGAATGTGATTTTCTGGAAAAAAAAACGTAAAGTTTTCTTGGTCACGAAGCAATCCTACAAAACACTTCATTTTGGTATTTTCGAAGTCAGATGGCACTATAAACGTGTTATAGAAAACAACAACCCTAGAACGAATGTGAGTTGGTAATGGTTAACTCTTTTGCAACTCGTGAGACTTTTCAAAAAGAGAGAATGAGTGAATCGATGAAAGTGCACTTCCACATTACAGTGGGATAAACTATAGAGTTTTTGAACAGTAACGAATGTGATTTTCTGAAAAATAAAAAAAAACGTAAAGTTTGCTTGGTCACGAAGCAATCCTACAAAACATTTCATTTTGGTATTTTCGAAGTCAAATGGCACTATAAACGTGTTATAGAAAAAACAACAACCCTAGAACGAATGTGAGTTGGTAATGGTTAACTCTTTTGTAACTCGTGAGACTTTTCAAAAAGAGAGAATGAGTGAATCGATGAAAGTGCACTTCCACATTACAGTGGGATAAACTATAGAGTCTTTGAACACTAACGAATGTGATTTTCTAAAAGATAAAAAAAAACGTAAAGTTTGCTTGGTCACGAAACAATCCTACAAAATACTTCATTTTGGTATTTTCGAAGTCAAATGGCACTATAAACGAGTTATAGAAAACAACAACCATAGAACGAATGTGAATTGGTAATGGTTAACTCTTTTGCAACTCGTGAGACTTTTCAAAAAGAGAGAATGAGTGAATCGATGAAAGTGCACTTCCACATTACTGTGGGATAAACTATAGAGTTTTTGAACACTAACGAATGTGATTTTCTAAAAAATAAAAAAAACGTAAAGTTTGCTTGGTCACGAAGCAATCCTACAAAATACTTCATTTTGGTATTTTCAAAGTCAAATGGCACTATAAACGAGTTATAGAAAACAACAACCATAGAACGAATGTGAATTGGTAATGGTTAACTCTTTTGCAACTCGTGAGACTTTTCAAAAGAGAGAATGAGTGAATCGATGAAAGTGCACTTCCACATTACAGTGGGATAAACTATAGAGTTTTTGAACACTAACGAATGTGATTTTCTGAAGAAAAAAAAAAGTAAAGTTTTCTTGGTCACGAAGCAATCCTACAAAACACTTCATTTTGGTATTTTCGAAGTCAAATGACACTATAAACGTGTTATAGAAAACAACAACCCTAGAACGAATGTGAGTTGGTAATGGTTAACTCTTTTGCAACTCGTAAAACTTTTCAAAAAGAGAGAATGAGTGAATCGATGAAAGTGCACTTCCACATTACAGTGGGATAAACTATAGAGTTTTTGAACACTAACGAATGTGATTTTCTGAAAAATAAAAAAAACGTAAAGTTTGCTTGATCACGAAGCAATCCTACAAAACACTTCATTTTGGTATTTTCGAAGTCAAATGGCACTATAAACGTGTTATAGAAAACAACAACCCTATAACGAATGTGAGTTGGTAATGGTTAATTCTTTTGCAACTCGTGACACTTTTCAAAAAGAGAGAATGAGTGAATCGATGAAAGTGCACTTCCACATTACTGTGGGATAAACTATAGAGTTTTTGAACACTAACGAATGTGATTTTCTGAAAAATAAACAAAACGTGAAGTTTGCTTGGTCACCAAGCAAACCTACAAAAAACTTCATTTTGGTATTTTCGAGGTTAAATGACACTATAAACGTGTTATAGAAAACAACAACCCTAGAACGAATGTGAATTGGTAATTCTTAACTCTTTTGCAACTCGTGAGACTTTTCAAAAAGAGAGAATGAGTGAATCGATGAAAGTGCACTTCCACATTACAGTGGGATAAACTGTAGAGTTTTGAACACTAACGAATGTGATTTTCTAAAAAATAAAAAAAATTTAAAGTTTGCTTGGTCACCAAGCAAACCTACAAAAAACTTCATTTTGGTATTTTCGAGGTTAAATGGCACTATAAACCTGTTATAGAAAATAACAACCCTAGAACGAATGTGAATTGGTAATGGTTAACACTTTTGAAACTATTGAGACTTTTCAAAAAGAGAGAATGAGTGAATCGATGAAAGTGCACTTCCACATTACAGTGGGATAAACTATTGAGTTTTTGAACACTAACGAATGTGATTTATGAAAAATAAAAAAAAGTAAAGTTTGCTTGGTCCCAAAGCAATCCTACAAAACACTTCATTTTGGTATTTTCGAAGTCAAATGGCACTATAAACGTGTTATAGAAAACAACAACCCTAGAACGAATTTAAGTTGGTAATGGTTAATTCTTTTGCAAGTCGTGAGACTTTTCAAAAAGAGAGAATGAGTGAATCGATGAAAGTGCACTTCCACATTACAGTGGGATAAACTATAGAGTTTTTGAACACTAACGAATGTGATTTTCTGGAAAAAAAAAACGTAAAGTTTTCTTGGTCACGAAGCAATCCTACAAAACACTTCATTTTGGTATTTTCGAAGTCAGATGGCACTATAAACGTGTTATAGAAAACAACAACCTTAGAACGAATGTGAGTTGGTAATGGTTAACTCTTTTGCAACTCGTGAGACTTTTCAAAAAGAGAGAATGAGTGAATCGATGAAAGTGCACTTCCACATTACAGTGGGATAAACTATAGAGTTTTTGAACAGTAACGAATGTGATTTTCTGAAAAATAAAAAAAAACGTAAAGTTTGCTTGGTCACGAAGCAATCCTACAAAACATTTCATTTTGGTATTTTCGAAGTCAAATGGCACTATAAACGTGTTATAGAAAAAACAACAACCCTAGAACGAATGTGAGTTGGTAATGGTTAACTCTTTTGCAACTCGTGAGACTTTTCAAAAAGAGAGAATGAGTGAATCAATGAAAGTGCACTTCCACATTACAGTGGGATAAACTATAGAGTTTTTGAACACTAACGAATGTGATTTTCTAAAAAATAAAAAAAAACGTAAAGTTTGCTTGGTCACGAAGCAATCCTACAAAACACTTCATTTTGGTATTTTCGAAGTCAAATGGCACTATAAACGTGTTATAGAAAAAACAACAACCCTAGAACGAATGTGAGTTGGTAATGGTTAACTCTTTTGCAACTCGTGAGACTTTTCAAAAAGAGAGAATGAGTGAATCAATGAAAGTGCACTTCCACATTACAGTGGGATAAACTATAGAGTTTTTGAACACTCACGAATGTGATTTTCTAAAAAATAAAAAAAAACGTAAAGTTTGCTAGGTCACGAAGCAATCCTACAAAACACTTCATTTTAGTGTTTTCGAAGTCAAATGGCACTATAAACGTGTTATAGAAAACAACAACCCTAGAACAAATGTGAGTTGGTAATGGTTAACTCTTTTGCAACTCGTGAGACTTTTCAAAAAGAGAGAATGAGTGAATCGATGAAAGTGCACTTCCACATTACATTGGGATAAACTATAGAGTTTTTGAACACTAACGAATGTGATTTTCTGAAAAATAAAAAAACGTAAAGTTTGCTTGGTCACGAAGCAATCCTACAAAACACTTCATTTTGGTATTTTCGAAGTCAAATGGCACTATAAACGTGTTATAGAAAACAACAACCCTAGAATAAATGTGAGTTGGTAATGGTTAACTCTTTTGCAACTCGTGAGACTTTTCAAAAAGAGAGAATGAGTGAATCGATGAAAGTGCACTTCCACATTACAGTGGGATAAACTATAGAGTTTTTGAACAATAACGAATGTGATTTTCTAAAAAATAAAAAATAACGTAAAGTTTGCTTGGTCACGAAGCAATCCTACAAAATACTTCATTTTGGTATTTTCGAAGTCAAATGGCACTATAAACGAGTTATAGAAAACAACAACCATAGAACGAATGTGAATTGGTAATGGTTAACTCTTTTGCAACTCGTGAGACTTTTCAAAAGAGAGAATGAGTGAATCGATGAAAGTGCACTTCCACATTACAGTGGGATAAACTATAGAGTTTTTGAACACTAACGAATGTGATTTTCTGAAAAAAAAAAAAGTTAAGTTTTCTTGGTCACGAAGCAATCCTACAAAACACTTCATTTTGGTATTTTCGAAGTCAAATGACACTATAAACGTGTTATAGAAAACAACAACCCTAGAACGAATGTGAGTTGGTAATGGTTAACTCTTTTGCAACTCGTAAAACTTTTCAAAAAGAGAGAATGAGTGAATCGATGAAAGTGCACTTCCACATTACAGTGGGATAAACTATATAGTTTTTGAACACTAACGAATGTGATTTTCTGAAAAATAAAAAAAACGTAAAGTTTGCTTGATCACGAAGCAATCCTACAAAACACTTCATTTTGGTATTTTCGAAGTCAAATGGCACTATAAACGTGTTATAGAAAACAACAACCCTATAACGAATGTGAGTTGGTAATGGTTAATTCTTTTGCAACTCGTGAGACTTTTCAAAAAGAGAGAATGAGTGAATCGATGAAAGTGCACTTCCACATTACTGTGGGATAAACTATAGAGTTTTTGAACACTAACGAATGTGATTTTCTAAAAAATAAAAAAAACGTAAAGTTTGCTTGGTCACGAAGCAATCCTACAAAATACTTCATTTTGGTATTTTCGAAGTCAAATGGCACTATAAACGTGTTATAGAAAACAACAACCATAGAACGAATGTGAATTGGTAATGGTTAACTCTTTTGCAACTCGTGAGACTTTTCAAAAGAGAGAATGAGTGAATCGATGAAAGTTCACTTCCACATTACAGTGGGATAAACTATAGAGTTTTTGAACACTAACGAATGTGATTTTCTGAAAAATAAACAAAAGGTGAAGTTTGCTTGGTCACCAAGCAAACCTACAAAAAACTTCATTTTGGTATTTTCGAGGTTAAATGACACTATAAACGTGTTATAGAAAACAACAACCCTAGAACGAATGTGAATTGGTAATTCTTAACTCTTTTGCAACTCGTGAGACTTTTCAAAAAGAGAGAATGAGTGAATCGATGAAAGTGCACTTCCACATTACAGTGGGATAAACTGTAGAGTTTTGAACACTAACGAATGTGATTTTCTAAAAAATACAAAAAATTTAAAGTTTGCTTGGTCACCAAGCAAACCTACAAAAAACTTCATTTTGGTATTTTCGAGGTTAAATGGCACTATAAACCTGTTATAGAAAACAACAACCCTAGAACGAATGTGAATTGGTAATGGTTAACACTTTTTAAACTATTGAGACTTTTCAAAAAGAGAGAATGAGTGAATCGATGAAAGTGCACTTCCACATTATAGTGGGATAAACTATTGAGTTTTTGAACACTAACGAATGTGATTTTCTGAAAAATAAAAAAAAGTAAAGTTTGCTTGGTCCCGAAGCAATCCTACAAAACACTTCATTTTGGTATTTTCGAAGTCAAATGGCACTATAAACGTGTTATAGAAAACAACAACCCTAGAACGAATTTAAGTTGGTAATGGTTAATTCTTTTGCAACTCGTGAGACTTTTCAAAAAGAGAGAATGAGTGAATCGATGAAAGTGCACTTCCACATTACAGTGGGATAAACTATAGAGTTTTTGAACACTAACGAATGTGATTTTCTGGAAAAAAAAAACGTAAAGTTTTCTTGGTCACGAAGCAATCCTACAAAACACTTCATTTTGGTATTTTCGAAGTCAGATGGCACTATAAACGTGTTATAGAAAACAACAACCCTAGAACGAATGTGAGTTGGTAATGGTTAACTCTTTTGCAACTCGTGAGACTTTTCAAAAAGAGAGAATGAGTGAATCGATGAAAGTGCACTTCCACATTACAGTGGGATAAACTATAGAGTTTTTGAACAGTAACGAATGTGATTTTCTGAAAAATAAAAAAAAACGTAAAGTTTGCTTGGTCACGAAGCAATCCTACAAAACATTTCATTTTGGTATTTTCGAAGTCAAATGGCACTATAAACGTGTTATAGAAAAAACAACAACCCTAGAACGAATGTGAGTTGGTAATGGTTAACTCTTTTGTAACTCGTGAGACTTTTCTAAAAGAGAGAATGAGTGAATCAATGAAAGTGCACTTCCACATTACAGTGGGATAAACTATAGAGTTTTTGAACACTAACGAATGTGATTTTCTAAAAGATAAAAAAAAACGTAAAGTTTGCTTGGTCACGAAACAATCCTACAAAATACTTCATTTTGGTATTTTCGAAGTCAAATGGCACTATAAACGAGTTATAGAAAACAACAACCATAGAACGAATGTGAATTGGTAATGGTTAACTCTTTTGCAACTCGTGAGACTTTTCAAAAAGAGAGAATGAGTGAATCGATGAAAGTGCACTTCCACATTACAATGGAATAAACTATAGAGTTTTTGAACACTAACGAATGTGATTTTCTGAAAAATAAAAAAAAACGTAAAGTTTGCTTGGTCACGAAGCAATCCTACAAAATACTTCATTTTGGTATTTTCGAAGTCAAATGGCACTATAAACGAGTTATAGAAAACAACAACCATAGAACGAATGTGAATTGGTAATGGTTAACTCTTTTGCAACTCGTGAGACTTTTCAAAAGAGAGAATGAGTGAATCGATGAAAGTGCACTTCCACATTACAGTGGGATAAACTATAGAGTTTTTGAACACTAACGAATGTGATTTTCTGAAGAAAAAAAAAAGTAAAGTTTTCTTGGTCACGAAGCAATCCTACAAAACACTTCATTTTGGTATTTTCGAAGTCAAATGACACTATAAACGTGTTATAGAAAACAACAACCCTAGAACGAATGTGAGTTGGTAATGGTTAACTCTTTTGCAACTCGTAAAACTTTTCAAAAAGAGAGAATGAGTGAATCGATGAAAGTGCACTTCCACATTACAGTGGGATAAACTATAGAGTTTTTGAACACTAACGAATGTGATTTTCTGAAAAATAAAAAAAACGTAAAGTTTGCTTGATCACGAAGCAATCCTACAAAACACTTCATTTTGGTATTTTCGAAGTCAAATGGCACTATAAACGTGTTATAGAAAACAACAACCCTATAACGAATGTGAGTTGGTAATGGTTAATTCTTTTGCAACTCGTGAGACTTTTCAAAAAGAGAGAATGAGTGAATCGATGAAAGTGCACTTCCACATTACTGTGGGATAAACTATAGAGTTTTTGAACACTAACGAATGTGATTTTCTAAAAAATAAAAAAAACGTAAAGTTTGCTTGGTCACGAAGCAATCCTACAAAATACTTCATTTTGGTATTTTCAAAGTCAAATGGCACTATAAACGTGTTATAGAAAACAACAACCATAGAACGAATGTGAATTGGTAATGGTTAACTCTTTTGCAACTCGTGAGACTTTTCAAAAGAGAGAATGAGTGAATCGATGAAAGTTCACTTCCACATTACAGTGGGATAAACTATAGAGTTTTTGAACACTAACGAATGTGATTTTCTGAAAAATAAACAAAACGTGAAGTTTGCTTGATCACCAAGCAAACCTACAAAAAACTTCATTTTGGTATTTTCGAGGTTAAATGACACTATAAACGTGTTATAGAAAACAACAACCCTAGAACGAATGTGAATTGGTAATTCTTAACTCTTTTGCAACTCGTGAGACTTTTCAAAAAGAGAGAATGAGTGAATCGATGAAAGTGCACTTCCACATTACAGTGGGATAAACTGTAGAGTTTTGAACACTAACGAATGTGATTTTCTAAAAAATAAAAAAAATTTAAAGTTTGCTTGGTCACCAAGCAAACCTACAAAAAACTTCATTTTGGTATTTTCGAGGTTAAATGGCACTATAAACCTGTTATAGAAAATAACAACCCTAGAACGAATGTGAATTGGTAATGGTTAACACTTTTGAAACTATTGAGACTTTTCAAAAAGAGAGAATGAGTGAATCGATGAAAGTGCACTTCCACATTACAGTGGGATAAACTATTGAGTTTTTGAACACTAACGAATGTGATTTTCTGAAAAATAAAAAAAAGTAAAGTTTGCTTGGTCCCAAAGCAATCCTACAAAACACTTCATTTTGGTATTTTCGAAGTCAAATGGCACTATAAACGTGTTATAGAAAACAACAACCCTAGAACGAATTTAAGTTGGTAATGGTTAATTCTTTTGCAAGTCGTGAGACTTTTCAAAAAGAGAGAATGAGTGAATCGATGAAAGTGCACTTCCACATTACAGTGGGATAAACTATAGAGTTTTTGAACACTAACGAATGTGATTTTCTGGAAAAAAAAAACGTAAAGTTTTCTTGGTCACGAAGCAATCCTACAAAACACTTCATTTTGGTATTTTCGAAGTCAGATGGCACTATAAACGTGTTATAGAAAACAACAACCTTAGAACGAATGTGAGTTGGTAATGGTTAACTCTTTTGCAACTCGTGAGACTTTTCAAAAAGAGAGAATGAGTGAATCGATGAAAGTGCACTTCCACATTACAGTGGGATAAACTATAGAGTTTTTGAACAGTAACGAATGTGATTTTCTGAAAAATAAAAAAAAACGTAAAGTTTGCTTGGTCACGAAGCAATCCTACAAAACATTTCATTTTGGTATTTTCGAAGTCAAATGGCACTATAAACGTGTTATAGAAAAAACAACAACCCTAGAACGAATGTGAGTTGGTAATGGTTAACTCTTTTGCAACTCGTGAGACTTTTCAAAAAGAGAGAATGAGTGAATCAATGAAAGTGCACTTCCACATTACAGTGGGATAAACTATAGAGTTTTTGAACACTAACGAATGTGATTTTCTAAAAAATAAAAAAAACGTAAAGTTTGCTTGGTCACGAAGCAATCCTACAAAACACTTCATTTTGGTATTTTCGATGTCAAATGGCACTATAAACGTGTTATAGAAAAAACAACAACCCTAGAACGAATGTGAGTTGGTAATGGTTAACTCTTTTGCAACTCGTGAGACTTTTCAAAAAGAGAGAATGAGTGAATCGATGAAAGTGCACTTCCACATTACAGTGGGATAAACTATAGAGTTTTTGAACACTAACGAATGTGATTTTCTGAAAAATAAAAAAAACGTAAAGTTTGCTTGATCACGAAGCAATCCTACAAAACACTTCATTTTGGTATTTTCGAAGTCAAATGGCACTATAAACGTGTTATAGAAAACAACAACCCTATAACGAATGTGAGTTGGTAATGGTTAATTCTTTTGCAACTCGTGAGACTTTTCAAAAAGAGAGAATGAGTGAATCGATGAAAGTGCACTTCCACATTACTGTGGGATAAACTATAGAGTTTTTGAACACTAACGAATGTGATTTTCTAAAAAATAAAAAAAACGTAAAGTTTGCTTGGTCACGAAGCAATCCTACAAAATACTTCATTTTGGTATTTTCAAAGTCAAATGGCACTATAAACGTGTTATAGAAAACAACAACCATAGAACGAATGTGAATTGGTAATGGTTAACTCTTTTGCAACTCGTGAGACTTTTCAAAAGAGAGAATGAGTGAATCGATGAAAGTTCACTTCCACATTACAGTGGGATAAACTATAGAGTTTTTGAACACTAACGAATGTGATTTTCTGAAAAATAAACAAAACGTGAAGTTTGCTTGATCACCAAGCAAACCTACAAAAAACTTCATTTTGGTATTTTCGAGGTTAAATGACACTATAAACGTGTTATAGAAAACAACAACCCTAGAACGAATGTGAATTGGTAATTCTTAACTCTTTTGCAACTCGTGAGACTTTTCAAAAAGAGAGAATGAGTGAATCGATGAAAGTGCACTTCCACATTACAGTGGGATAAACTGTAGAGTTTTGAACACTAACGAATGTGATTTTCTAAAAAATAAAAAAAATTTAAAGTTTGCTTGGTCACCAAGCAAACCTACAAAAAACTTCATTTTGGTATTTTCGAGGTTAAATGGCACTATAAACCTGTTATAGAAAATAACAACCCTAGAACGAATGTGAATTGGTAATGGTTAACACTTTTGAAACTATTGAGACTTTTCAAAAAGAGAGAATGAGTGAATCGATGAAAGTGCACTTCCACATTACAGTGGGATAAACTATTGAGTTTTTGAACACTAACGAATGTGATTTTCTGAAAAATAAAAAAAAGTAAAGTTTGCTTGGTCCCAAAGCAATCCTACAAAACACTTCATTTTGGTATTTTCGAAGTCAAATGGCACTATAAACGTGTTATAGAAAACAACAACCCTAGAACGAATTTAAGTTGGTAATGGTTAATTCTTTTGCAACTCGTGAGACTTTTCAAAAAGAGAGATTGAGTGAATCGATGAAAGTGCACTTCCACATTACAGTGGGATAAACTATAGAGTTTTTGAACACTAACGAATGTGATTTTCTGGAAAAAAAAAACGTAAAGTTTTCTTGGTCACGAAGCAATCCTACAAAACACTTCATTTTGGTATTTTCGAAGTCAGATGGCACTATAAACGTGTTATAGAAAACAACAACCTTAGAACGAATGTGAGTTGGTAATGGTTAACTCTTTTGCAACTCGTGAGACTTTTCAAAAAGAGAGAATGAGTGAATCAATGAAAGTGCACTTCCACATTACAGTGGGATAAACTATAGAGTTTTTGAACACTAACAAATGTGATTTTCTAAAAAATAAAAAAAACGTAAAGTTTGCTTGGTCACGAAGCAATCCTACAAAACACTTCATTTTGGTATTTTCGATGTCAAATGGCACTATAAACGTGTTATAGAAAAAACAACAACCCTAGAACGAATGTGAGTTGGTAATGGTTAACTCTTTTGCAACTCGTGAGACTTTTCAAAAAGAGAG
The DNA here is from genome assembly GCA_963675135.1 of Galeopsis tetrahit. Classification (NCBI taxonomy): domain Eukaryota; kingdom Viridiplantae; phylum Streptophyta; class Magnoliopsida; order Lamiales; family Lamiaceae; genus Galeopsis; species Galeopsis tetrahit. Next base: position 43,288,528 of record OY776122.1, read on the forward strand.
AATGAGTGAATCAATGAAAGTGCACTTCCACATTACAGTGGGATAAACTATAGAGTTTTTGAACACTAACGAATGTGATTTTCTAAAAAATAAAAAAAAACGTAAAGTTTGCTAGGTCACGAAGCAATCCTACAAAACACTTCATTTTAGTGTTTTCGAAGTCAAATGGCACTATAAACGTGTTATAGAAAACAACAACCCTAGAACAAATGTGAGTTGGTAATGGTTAACTCTTTTGCAACTCGTGAGACTTTTCAAAAAGAGAGAATGAGTGAATCGATGAAAGTGCACTTCCACATTACATTGGGATAAACTATAGAGTTTTTGAACACTAACGAATGTGATTTTCTGAAAAATAAAAAAACGTAAAGTTTGCTTGGTCACGAAGCAATCCTACAAAACACTTCATTTTGGTATTTTCGAAGTCAAATGTCACTATAAACGAGTTATAGAAAACAACAACCATAGAACGAATGTGAATTGGTAATGGTTAACTCTTTTGCAACTCGTGAGACTTTTCAAAAGAGAGAATGAGTGAATCGATGAAAGTGCACTTCCACATTACAGTGGGATAAACTATAGAGTTTTTGAACACTAACGAATGTGATTTTCTGGAAAAAAAAAAGTAAAGTTTTCTTGGTCACGAAGCAATCCTACAAAACACTTCATTTTGGTATTTTCGAAGTCAGATGGCACTATAAACGTGTTATAGAAAACAACAACCTTAGAACGAATGTGAGTTGGTAATGGTTAACTCTTTTGCAACTCGTAAGACTTTTCAAAAAGAGAGAATGAGTGAATCGATGAAAGTGCACTTCCACATTACAGTGGGATAAACTATAGAGTTTTTGAACAGTAACGAATGTGATTTTCTGAAAAATAAAAAAAAACGTAAAGTTTGCTTGGTCACGAAGCAATCCTACAAAACATTTCATTTTGGTATTTTCGAAGTCAAATGGCACTATAAACGTGTTATAGAAAAAACAACAACCCTAGAACGAATGTGAGTTGGTAATGGTTAACTCTTTTGCAACTCGTGAGACTTTTCAAAAAGAGAGAATGAGTGAATCAATGAAAGTGCACTTCCACATTACAGTGGGATAAACTATAGAGTTTTTGAACACTAAGGAATGTGATTTTCTGAAAAATAAAAAAAAACGTAAAGTTTGCTTGGTCACGAAGCAATCCTACAAAACATTTCATTTTGGTATTTTCGAAGTCAAATGGCACTATAAACGTGTTATAGAAAAAACAACAACCCTAGAACGAATGTGAGTTGGTAATGGTTAACTCTTTTGCAACTCGTGAGACTTTTCAAAAAGAGAGAATGAGTGAATCAATGAAAGTGCACTTCCACATTACAGTGGGATAAACTATAGAGTTTTTGAACAGTAACGAATGTGATTTTCTGAAAAATAAAAAAAAACGTAAAGTTTGCTTGGTCACGAAGCAATCCTACAAAACATTTCATTTTGGTATTTTCGAAGTCAAATGGCACTATAAACGTGTTATAGAAAACAACAACCCTAGAACAAATGTGAGTTGGTAATGGTTAACTCTTTTGCAACTCGTGAGACTTTTCAAAAAGAGAGAATGAGTGAATCGATGAAAGTGCACTTCCACATTACATTGGGATAAACTATAGAGTTTTTGAACACTAACGAATGTGATTTTCTGAAAAATAAAAAAACGTAAAGTTTGCTTGGTCACGAAGCAATCCTACAAAACACTTCATTTTGGTATTTTCGAAGTCAAATGGCACTATAAACGTGTTATAGAAAACAACAACCCTAGAATAAATGTGAGTTGGTAATGGTTAACACTTTTGCAACTCGTGAGACTTTTCAAAAAGAGAGAATGAGTGAATCGATGAAAGTGCACTTCCACATTACAGTGGGATAAACTATAGAGTTTTTGAACAATAACGAATGTGATTTTCTAAAAAATAAAAAATAACGTAAAGTTTGCTTGGTCACGAAGCAATCCTACAAAATACTTCATTTTGGTATTTTCGAAGTCAAATGGCACTATAAACGAGTTATAGAAAACAACAACCATAGAACGAATGTGAATTGGTAATGGTTAACTCTTTTGCAACTCGTGAGACTTTTCAAAAAGAGAGAATGAGTGAATCGATGAAAGTGCACTTCCACATTACAATGGAATAAACTATAGAGTTTTTGAACACTAACGAATGTGATTTTCTGAAAAATAAAAAAAAACGTAAAGTTTGCTTGGTCACGAAGCAATCCTACAAAACATTTCATTTTGGTATTTTCGAAGTCAAATGGCACTATAAACGTGTTATAGAAAAAACAACAACCCTAGAACGAATGTGAGTTGGTAATGGTTAACTCTTTTGCAACTCGTGAGACTTTTCAAAAAGAGAGAATGAGTGAATCAATGAAAGTGCACTTCCACATTACAGTGGGATAAACTATAGAGTTTTTGAACACTAAGGAATGTGATTTTCTGAAAAATAAAAAAAAACGTAAAGTTTGCTTGGTCACGAAGCAATCCTACAAAACATTTCATTTTGGTATTTTCGAAGTCAAATGGCACTATAAACGTGTTATAGAAAAAACAACAACCCTAGAACGAATGTGAGTTGGTAATGGTTAACTCTTTTGCAACTCGTGAGACTTTTCAAAAAGAGAGAATGAGTGAATCAATGAAAGTGCACTTCCACATTACAGTGGGATAAACTATAGAGTTTTTGAACAGTAACGAATGTGATTTTCTGAAAAATAAAAAAAAACGTAAAGTTTGCTTGGTCACGAAGCAATCCTACAAAACATTTCATTTTGGTATTTTCGAAGTCAAATGGCACTATAAACGTGTTATAGAAAACAACAACCCTAGAACAAATGTGAGTTGGTAATGGTTAACTCTTTTGCAACTCGTGAGACTTTTCAAAAAGAGAGAATGAGTGAATCGATGAAAGTGCACTTCCACATTACATTGGGATAAACTATAGAGTTTTTGAACACTAACGAATGTGATTTTCTGAAAAATAAAAAAACGTAAAGTTTGCTTGGTCACGAAGCAATCCTACAAAACACTTCATTTTGGTATTTTCGAAGTCAAATGGCACTATAAACGTGTTATAGAAAACAACAACCCTAGAATAAATGTGAGTTGGTAATGGTTAACACTTTTGCAACTCGTGAGACTTTTCAAAAAGAGAGAATGAGTGAATCGATGAAAGTGCACTTCCACATTACAGTGGGATAAACTATAGAGTTTTTGAACAATAACGAATGTGATTTTCTAAAAAATAAAAAATAACGTAAAGTTTGCTTGGTCACGAAGCAATCCTACAAAATACTTCATTTTGGTATTTTCGAAGTCAAATGGCACTATAAACGAGTTATAGAAAACAACAACCATAGAACGAATGTGAATTGGTAATGGTTAACTCTTTTGCAACTCGTGAGACTTTTCAAAAAGAGAGAATGAGTGAATCGATGAAAGTGCACTTCCACATTACAATGGAATAAACTATAGAGTTTTTGAACACTAACGAATGTGATTTTCTGAAAAATAAAAAAAAACGTAAAGTTTGCTTGGTCACGAAGCAATCCTACAAAATACTTCATTTTGGTATTTTCGAAGTCAAATGGCACTATAAACGAGTTATAGAAAACAACAACCATAGAACGAATGTGAATTGGTAATGGTTAACTCTTTTGCAACTCGTGAGACTTTTCAAAAGAGAGAATGAGTGAATCGATGAAAGTGCACTTCCACATTACAGTGGGATAAACTATAGAGTTTTTGAACACTAACGAATGTGATTTTCTGGAAAAAAAAAAGTAAAGTTTTCTTGGTCACGAAGCAATCCTACAAAACACTTCATTTTGGTATTTTCGAAGTCAAATGACACTATAAACGTGTTATAGAAAACAACAACCCTAGAACGAATGTGAGTTGGTAATGGTTAACTCTTTTGCAACTCGTAAAACTTTTCAAAAAGAGAGAATGAGTGAATCGATGAAAGTGCACTTCCACATTACAGTGGGATAAACTATAGAGTTTTTGAACACTAACGAATGTGATTTTCTGAAAAATAAAAAAACGTAAAGTTTGCTTGGTCCCGAACAATCCTACAAAACACTTCATTTTGGTATTTTCGAAGTCAAATGGCACTATAAACGTGTTATAGAAAACAACAACCCTAGAATAAATGTGAGTTGGTAATGGTTAACTCTTTTGCAACTCGTGAGACTTTTCAAAAAGAGAGAATGAGTGAATCGATGAAAGTGCACTTCCACATTACAGTGGGATAAACTATAGAGTTTTTGAACAATAACGAATGTGATTTTCTAAAAAATAAAAAATAACGTAAAGTTTGCTTGGTCACGAAGCAATCCTACAAAATACTTCATTTTGGTATTTTCGAAGTCAAATGGCACTATAAACGAGTTATAGAAAACAACAACCATAGAACGAATGTGAATTGGTAATGGTTAACTCTTTTGCAACTCGTGAGACTTTTCAAAAAGAGAGAATGAGTGAATCGATGAAAGTGCACTTCCACATTACAATGGAATAAACTATAGAGTTTTTGAACACTAACGAATGTGATTTTCTGAAAAATAAAAAAAAACGTAAAGTTTGCTTGGTCACGAAGCAATCCTACAAAATACTTCATTTTGGTATTTTCGAAGTTAAATGGCACTATGAACGAGTTATAGAAAACAACAACCATAGAACGAATGTGAATTGGTAATGGTTAACTCTTTTGCAACTCGTGAGACTTTTCAAAAGAGAGAATGAGTGAATCGATGAAAGTGCACTTCCACATTACAGTGGGATAAACTATAGAGTTTTTGAACAATAACGAATGTGATTTTCTAAAAAATAAAAAATAACGTAAAGTTTGCTTGGTCACGAAGCAATCCTACAAAATACTTCATTTTGGTATTTTCGAAGTCAAATGGCACTATAAACGAGTTATAGAAAACAACAACCATAGAACGAATGTGAATTGGTAATGGTTAACTCTTTTGCAACTCGTGAGACTTTTCAAAAAGAGAGAATGAGTGAATCGATGAAAGTGCACTTCCACATTACAATGGAATAAACTATAGAGTTTTTGAACACTAACGAATGTGATTTTCTGAAAAATAAAAAAAAACGTAAAGTTTGCTTGGTCACGAAGCAATCCTACAAAATACTTCATTTTGGTATTTTCGAAGTTAAATGGCACTATAAACGAGTTATAGAAAACAACAACCATAGAACGAATGTGAATTGGTAATGGTTAACTCTTTTGCAACTCGTGAGACTTTTCAAAAGAGAGAATGAGTGAATCGATGAAAGTGCACTTCCACATTACAGTGGGATAAACTATAGAGTTTTTGAACACTAACGAATGTGATTTTCTGAAAAATAAAAAAAAGTAAAGTTTGCTTGGTCCCAAAGCAATCCTACAAAACACTTCATTTTGGTATTTTCGAAGTCAAATGGCACTATAAACGTGTTATAGAAAACAACAACCCTAGAATAAATGTGAGTTGGTAATGGTTAACACTTTTGCAACTCGTGAGACTTTTCAAAAAGAGAGAATGAGTGAATCGATGAAAGTGCACTTCCACATTACAGTGGGATAAACTATAGAGTTTTTGAACAATAACGAATGTGATTTTCTAAAAAATAAAAAATAACGTAAAGTTTGCTTGGTCACGAAGCAATCCTACAAAATACTTCATTTTGGTATTTTCGAAGTCAAATGGCACTATAAACGAGTTATAGAAAACAACAACCATAGAACGAATGTGAATTGGTAATGGTTAACTCTTTTGCAACTCGTGAGACTTTTCAAAAAGAGAGAATGAGTGAATCGATGAAAGTGCACTTCCACATTACAATGGAATAAACTATAGAGTTTTTGAACACTAACGAATGTGATTTTCTGAAAAATAAAAAAAAACGTAAAGTTTGCTTGGTCACGAAGCAATCCTACAAAATACTTCATTTTGGTATTTTCGAAGTCAAATGGCACTATAAACGAGTTATAGAAAACAACAACCATAGAACGAATGTGAATTGGTAATGGTTAACTCTTTTGCAACTCGTGAGACTTTTCAAAAGAGAGAATGAGTGAATCGATGAAAGTGCACTTCCACATTACAGTGGGATAAACTATAGAGTTTTTGAACACTAACGAATGTGATTTTCTGGAAAAAAAAAAGTAAAGTTTTCTTGGTCACGAAGCAATCCTACAAAACACTTCATTTTGGTATTTTCGAAGTCAAATGACACTATAAACGTGTTATAGAAAACAACAACCCTAGAACGAATGTGAGTTGGTAATGGTTAACTCTTTTGCAACTCGTAAAACTTTTCAAAAAGAGAGAATGAGTGAATCGATGAAAGTGCACTTCCACATTACAGTGGGATAAACTATAGAGTTTTTGAACACTAACGAATGTGATTTTCTGAAAAATAAAAAAACGTAAAGTTTGCTTGGTCCCGAACAATCCTACAAAACACTTCATTTTGGTATTTTCGAAGTCAAATGGCACTATAAACGTGTTATAGAAAACAACAACCCTAGAATAAATGTGAGTTGGTAATGGTTAACTCTTTTGCAACTCGTGAGACTTTTCAAAAAGAGAGAATGAGTGAATCGATGAAAGTGCACTTCCACATTACAGTGGGATAAACTATAGAGTTTTTGAACAATAACGAATGTGATTTTCTAAAAAATAAAAAATAACGTAAAGTTTGCTTGGTCACGAAGCAATCCTACAAAATACTTCATTTTGGTATTTTCGAAGTCAAATGGCACTATAAACGAGTTATAGAAAACAACAACCATAGAACGAATGTGAATTGGTAATGGTTAACTCTTTTGCAACTCGTGAGACTTTTCAAAAAGAGAGAATGAGTGAATCGATGAAAGTGCACTTCCACATTACAATGGAATAAACTATAGAGTTTTTGAACACTAACGAATGTGATTTTCTGAAAAATAAAAAAAAACGTAAAGTTTGCTTGGTCACGAAGCAATCCTACAAAATACTTCATTTTGGTATTTTCGAAGTTAAATGGCACTATAAACGAGTTATAGAAAACAACAACCATAGAACGAATGTGAATTGGTAATGGTTAACTCTTTTGCAACTCGTGAGACTTTTCAAAAGAGAGAATGAGTGAATCGATGAAAGTGCACTTCCACATTACAGTGGGATAAACTATAGAGTTTTTGAACAATAACGAATGTGATTTTCTAAAAAATAAAAAATAACGTAAAGTTTGCTTGGTCACGAAGCAATCCTACAAAATACTTCATTTTGGTATTTTCGAAGTCAAATGGCACTATAAACGAGTTATAGAAAACAACAACCATAGAACGAATGTGAATTGGTAATGGTTAACTCTTTTGCAACTCGTGAGACTTTTCAAAAAGAGAGAATGAGTGAATCGATGAAAGTGCACTTCCACATTACAATGGAATAAACTATAGAGTTTTTGAACACTAACGAATGTGATTTTCTGAAAAATAAAAAAAAACGTAAAGTTTGCTTGGTCACGAAGCAATCCTACAAAATACTTCATTTTGGTATTTTCGAAGTTAAATGGCACTATAAACGAGTTATAGAAAACAACAACCATAGAACGAATGTGAATTGGTAATGGTTAACTCTTTTGCAACTCGTGAGACTTTTCAAAAGAGAGAATGAGTGAATCGATGAAAGTGCACTTCCACATTACAGTGGGATAAACTATAGAGTTTTTGAACACTAACGAATGTGATTTTCTGAAAAATAAAAAAAAGTAAAGTTTGCTTGGTCCCAAAGCAATCCTACAAAACACTTCATTTTGGTATTTTCGAAGTCAAATGGCACTATAAACGTGTTATAGAAAACAACAACCCTAGAACGAATTTAAGTTGGTAATGGTTAATTCTTTTGCAACTCGTGAGACTTTTCAAAAAGAGAGAATGAGTGAATAGATGAAAGTGCACTTCCACATTACAGTGGGATAAACTATAGAGTTTTTGAACACTAACGAATGTGATTTTCTGGAAAAAAAAAACGTAAAGTTTTCTTGGTCACGAAGCAATCCTACAAAACACTTCATTTTGGTATTTTCGAAGTCAGATGGCACTATAAACGTGTTATAGAAAACAACAACCTTAGAACGAATGTGAGTTGGTAATGGTTAACTCTTTTGCAACTCGTGAGACTTTTCAAAAAGAGAGAATGAGTGAATCGATGAAAGTGCACTTCCACATTACAGTGGGATAAACTATAGAGTTTTTGAACAGTAACGAATGTGATTTTCTGAAAAATAAAAAAAAACGTAAAGTTTGCTTGGTCACGAAGCAATCCTACAAAACATTTCATTTTGGTATTTTCGAAGTCAAATGGCACTATAAACGTGTTATAGAAAAAACAACAACCCTAGAACGAATGTGAGTTGGTAATGGTTAACTCTTTTGCAACTCGTGAGACTTTTCAAAAAGAGAGAATGAGTGAATCAATGAAACTGCACTTCCACATTACAGTGGGATAAACTATAGAGTTTTTGAACACTAACGAATGTGATTTTCTAAAAAATAAAAAAAAACGTAAAGTTTGCTTGGTCACGAAGCAATCCTACAAAACACTTCATTTTGGTATTTTCGAAGTCAAATGGCACTATAAACGTGTTATAGAAAAAACAACAACCCTAGAACGAATGTGAGTTGGTAATGGTTAACTCTTTTGCAACTCGTGAGACTTTTCAAAAAGAGAGAATGAGTGAATCAATGAAAGTGCACTTCCACATTACAGTGGGATAAACTATAGAGTTTTTGAACACTAACGAATGTGATTTTCTAAAAAATAAAAAAAAACGTAAAGTTTGCTAGGTCACGAAGCAATCCTACAAAACACTTCATTTTAGTGTTTTCGAAGTCAAATGGCACTATAAACGTGTTATAGAAAACAACAACCCTAGAACAAATGTGAGTTGGTAATGGTTAACTCTTTTGCAACTCGTGAGACTTTTCAAAAAGAGAGAATGAGTGAATCGATGAAAGTGCACTTCCACATTACATTGGGATAAACTATAGAGTTTTTGAACACTAACGAATGTTATTTTCTGAAAAATAAAAAAACGTAAAGTTTGCTTGGTCACGAAGCAATCCTACAAAACACTTCATTTTGGTATTTTCGAAGTCAAATGGCACTATAAGCGTGTTATAGAAAACAACAACCCTAGAATAAATGTGAGTTGGTAATGGTTAACTCTTTTGCAACTCGTGAGACTTTTCAAAAAGAGAGAATGAGTGAATCGATGAAAGTGCACTTCCACATTACAGTGGGATAAACTATAGAGTTTTTGAACAATAACGAATGTGATTTTCTAAAAAATAAAAAATAACGTAAAGTTTGCTTGGTCACGAAGCAATCCTACAAAATACTTCATTTTGGTATTTTCGAAGTCAAATGGCACTATAAACGAGTTATAGAAAAGAACAACCATAGAACGAATGTGAATTGGTAATGGTTAACTCTTTTGCAACTCGTGAGACTTTTCAAAAAGAGAGAATGAGTGAATCGATGAAAGTGCACTTCCACATTACAATGGAATAAACTATAGAGTTTTTGAACACTAACGAATGTGATTTTCTGAAAAATAAAAAAAAACGTAAAGTTTGCTTGGTCACGAAGCAATCCTACAAAATACTTCATTTTGGTATTTTCGAAGTCAAATGGCACTATAAACGAGTTATAGAAAACAACAACCATAGAACGAATGTGAATTGGTAATGGTTAACTCTTTTGCAACTCGTGAGACTTTTCAAAAGAGAGAATGAGTGAATCGATGAAAGTGCACTTCCACATTACAGTGGGATAAACTATAGAGTTTTTGAACACTAACGAATGTGATTTTCTGAAAAATAAAAAAACGTAAAGTTTGCTTGGTCCCGAAGCAATCCTACAAAACACTTCATTTTGGTATTTTCGAAGTCAAATGGCACTATAAACGTGTTATAGAAAACAACAACCCTAGAATAAATGTGAGTTGGTAATGGTTAACTCTTTTGCAACTCGTGAGACTTTTCAAAAAGAGAGAATGAGTGAATCGATGAAAGTGCACTTCCACATTACTGTGGGATAAACTATAGAGTTTTTGAACAATAACGAATGTGATTTTCTGAAAAATAAAAAAAACGTAAAGTTTGCTTGGTCACGAAGCAATCCTACAAAACATTTCATTTTGGTATTTTCGAAGTCAAATGGCACTATAAACGTGTTATAGAAAAAACAACAACCCTAGAACGAATGTGAGTTGGTAATGGTTAACTCTTTTGCAACTCGTGAGACTTTTCAAAAAGAGAGAATGAGTGAATCAATGAAAGTGCACTTCCACATTACAGTGGGATAAACTATAGAGTTTTTGAACACTAACGAATGTGATTTTCTAAAAAATAAAAAAAAACGTAAAGTTTGCTTGGTCACGAAGCAATCCTACAAAACACTTCATTTTGGTATTTTCGAAGTCAAATGGCACTATAAACGTGTTATAGAAAAAACAACAACCCTAGAACGAATGTGAGTTGGTAATGGTTAACTCTTTTGCAACTCGTGAGACTTTTCAAAAAGAGAGAATGAGTGAATCAATGAAAGTGCACTTCCACATTACAGTGGGATAAACTATAGAGTTTTTGAACACTAACGAATGTGATTTTCTAAAAAATAAAAAAAAACGTAAAGTTTGCTAGGTCACGAAGCAATCCTACAAAACACTTCATTTTAGTGTTTTCGAAGTCAAATGGCACTATAAACGTGTTATAGAAAACAACAACCCTAGAACAAATGTGAGTTGGTAATGGTTAACTCTTTTGCAACTCGTGAGACTTTTCAAAAAGAGAGAATGAGTGAATCGATGAAAGTGCACTTCCACATTACATTGGGATAAACTATAGAGTTTTTGAACACTAACGAATGTGATTTTCTGAAAAATAAAAAAACGTAAAGTTTGCTTGGTCACGAAGCAATCCTACAAAACACTTCATTTTGGTATTTTCGAAGTCAAATGGCACTATAAACGTGTTATAGAAAACAACAACCCTAGAATAAATGTGAGTTGGTAATGGTTAACTCTTTTGCAACTCGTGAGACTTTTCAAAAAGAGAGAATGAGTGAATCGATGAAAGTGCACTTCCACATTACAGTGGGATAAACTATAGAGTTTTTGAACAATAACGAATGTGATTTTCTAAAAAATAAAAAATAACGTAAAGTTTGCTTGGTCACGAAGCAATCCTACAAAATACTTCATTTTGGTATTTTCGAAGTCAAATGGCACTATAAACGAGTTATAGAAAACAACAACCATAGAACGAATGTGAATTGGTAATGGTTAACTCTTTTGCAACTCGTGAGACTTTTCAAAAAGAGAGAATGAGTGAATCGATGAAAGTGCACTTCCACATTACAATGGAATAAACTATAGAGTTTTTGAACACTAACGAATGTGATTTTCTGAAAAATAAAAAAAAACGTAAAGTTTGCTTGGTCACGAAGCAATCCTACAAAATACTTCATTTTGGTATTTTCGAAGTCAAATGGCACTATAAACGTGTTATAGAAAACAACAACCCTAGAATAAATGTGAGTTGGTAATGGTTAACTCTTTTGCAACTCGTGAGACTTTTCAAAAAGAGAGAATGAGTGAATCGATGAAAGTGCACTTCCACATTACAGTGGGATAAACTATAGAGTTTTTGAACACTAACGAATGTGATTTTCTGGAAAAAAAAAACGTAAAGTTTTCTTGGTCACGAAGCAATCCTACAAAACACTTCATTTTGGTATTTTCGAAGTCAGATGGCACTATAAACGTGTTATAGAAAACAACAACCTTAGAACGAATGTGAGTTGGTAATGGTTAACTCTTTTGCAACTCGTGAGACTTTTCAAAAAGAGAGAATGAGTGAATCGATGAAAGTGCACTTCCACATTACAGTGGGATAAACTATAGAGTTTTTGAACAGTAACGAATGTGATTTTCTGAAAAATAAAAAAAAACGTAAAGTTTGCTTGGTCACGAAGCAATCCTACAAAACATTTCATTTTGGTATTTTCGAAGTCAAATGGCACTATAAACGTGTTATAGAAAAAACAACAACCCTAGAACGAATGTGAGTTGGTAATGGTTAACTCTTTTGCAACTCGTGAGACTTTTCAAAAAGAGAGAATGAGTGAATCAATGAAAGTGCACTTCCACATTACAGTGGGATAAACTATAGAGTTTTTGAACACTAACAAATGTGATTTTCTAAAAAATAAAAAAAAACGTAAAGTTTGCTTGGTCACGAAGCAATCCTACAAAACACTTCATTTTGGTATTTTCGAAGTCAAATGGCACTATAAACGTGTTATAGAAAAAACAACAACCCTAGAACGAATGTGAGTTGGTAATGGTTAACTCTTTTGCAACTCGTGAGACTTTTCAAAAAGAGAGAATGAGTGAATCAATGAAAGTGCACTTCCACATTACAGTGGGATAAACTATAGAGTTTTTGAACACTAACGAATGTGATTTTCTAAAAAATAAAAAAAAACGTAAAGTTTGCTAGGTCACGAAGCAATCCTACAAAACACTTCATTTTAGTGTTTTCGAAGTCAAATGGCACTATAAACGTGTTATAGAAAACAACAACCCTAGAACAAATGTGAGTTGGTAATGGTTAACTCTTTTGCAACTCGTGAGACTTTTCAAAAAGAGAGAATGAGTGAATCGATGAAAGTGCACTTCCACATTACATTGGGATAAACTATAGAGTTTTTGAACACTAACGAATGTGATTTTCTGAAAAATAAAAAAACGTAAAGTTTGCTTGGTCACGAAGCAATCCTACAAAACACTTCATTTTGGTATTTTCGAAGTCAAATGGCACTATAAACGTGTTATAGAAAACAACAACCCTAGAATAAATGTGAGTTGGTAATGGTTAACTCTTTTGCAACTCGTGAGACTTTTCAAAAAGAGAGAATGAGTGAATCGATGAAAGTGCACTTCCACATTACAGTGGGATAAACTATAGAGTTTTTGAACAATAACGAATGTGATTTTCTAAAAAATAAAAAATAACGTAAAGTTTGCTTGGTCACGAAGCAATCCTACAAAATACTTCATTTTGGTATTTTCGAAGTCAAATGGCACTATAAACGAGTTATAGAAAACAACAACCATAGAACGAATGTGAATTGGTAATGGTTAACTCTTTTGCAACTCGTGAGACTTTTCAAAAAGAGAGAATGAGTGAATCGATGAAAGTGCACTTCCACATTACAATGGAATAAACTATAGAGTTTTTGAACACTAACGAATGTGATTTTCTGAAAAATAAAAAAAAACGTAAAGTTTGCTTGGTCACGAAGCAATCCTACAAAATACTTCATTTTGGTATTTTCGAAGTCAAATGGCACTATAAACGAGTTATAGAAAACAACAACCATAGAACGAATGTGAATTGGTAATGGTTAACTCTTTTGCAACTCGTGAGACTTTTCAAAAGAGAGAATGAGTGAATCGATGAAAGTGCACTTCCACATTACAGTGGGATAAACTATAGAGTTTTTGAACACTAACGAATGTGATTTTCTGGAAAAAAAAAAGTAAAGTTTTCTTGGTCACGAAGCAATCCTACAAAACACTTCATTTTGGTATTTTCGAAGTCAAATGACACTATAAACGTGTTATAGAAAACAACAACCCTAGAACGAATGTGAGTTGGTAATGGTTAACTCTTTTGCAACTCGTAAAACTTTTCAAAAAGAGAGAATGAGTGAATCGATGAAAGTGCACTTCCACATTACAGTGGGATAAACTATAGAGTTTTTGAACACTAACGAATGTGATTTTCTGAAAAATAAAAAAACGTAAAGTTTGCTTGGTCCCGAAGCAATCCTACAAAACACTTCATTTTGGTATTTTCGAAGTCAAATGGCACTATAAACGTGTTATAGAAAACAACAACCCTAGAATAAATGTGAGTTGGTAATGGTTAACTCTTTTGCAACTCGTGAGACTTTTCAAAAAGAGAGAATGAGTGAATCGATGAAAGTGCACTTCCACATTACAGTGGGATAAACTATAGAGTTTTTGAACACTAACGAATGTGATTTTCTGAAAAATAAAAAAACGTAAAGTTTGCTTGGTCCCGAAGCAATCCTACAAAACACTTCATTTTGGTATTTTCGAAGTCAAATGGCACTATAAACGTGTTATAGAAAACAACAACCTTAGAACGAATGTGAGTTGGTAATGGTTAACTCTTTTGCAACTCGTGAGACTTTTCAAAAAGAGAGAATGAGTGAATCGATGAAAGTGCACTTCCACATTACTGTGGGATAAACTATAGAGTTTTTGAACAGTAACGAATGTGATTTTCTAAAAAATAAAAAATAACGTAAAGTTTGCTTGGTCACGAAGCAATCCTACTAAATACTTCATTTTGGTATTTTCGAAGTCAAATGGCACTATAAACGAGTTATAGAAAACAACAACCATAGAACGAATGTGAATTGGTAATGGTTAACTCTTTTGCAACTCGTGAGACTTTTCAAAAAGAGAGAATGAGTGAATCGATGAAAGTGCACTTCCACATTACAATGGAATAAACTATAGAGTTTTTGAACACTAACGAATGTGATTTTCTGAAAAATAAAAAAAAACGTAAAGTTTGCTTGGTCACGAAGCAATCCTACAAAATACTTAATTTTGGTATTTTCGAAGTCAAATGGCACTATAAACGAGTTATAGAAAACAACAACCATAGAACGAATGTGAATTGGTAATGGTTAACTCTTTTGCAACTCGTGAGACTTTTCAAAAGAGAGAATTAGTGAATCGATGAAAGTGCACTTCCACATTACAGTGGGATAAACTATAGAGTTTTTGAACACTAACGAATGTGATTTTCTGGAAAAAAAAAAGTAAAGTTTTCTTGGTCACGAAGCAATCCTACAAAACACTTCATTTTGGTATTTTCGAAGTCAAATGGCACTATAAACGTGTTATAGAAAAAACAACAACCCTAGAATAAATGTGAGTTGGTAATGGTTAACTCTTTTGCAACTCGTGAGACTTTTCAAAAAGAGAGAATGAGTGAATCGATGAAAGTGCACTTCCACATTACATTGGGATAAACTATAGAGTTTTTGAACACTAACGAATGTGATTTTCTGAAAAATAAAAAAACGTAAAGTTTGCTTGGTCACGAAGCAATCCTACAAAACACTTCATTTTGGTATTTTCGAAGTCAAATGGCACTATAAACGTGTTATAGAAAACAACAACCCTAGAATAAATGTGAGTTGGTAATGGTTAACACTTTTGCAACTCGTGAGACTTTTCAAAAAGAGAGAATGAGTGAATCGATGAAAGTGCACTTCCACATTACAGTGGGATAAACTATAGAGTTTTTGAACAATAACGAATGTGATTTTCTAAAAAATAAAAAATAACGTAAAGTTTGCTTGGTCACGAAGCAATCCTACAAAATACTTCATTTTGGTATTTTCGAAGTCAAATGGCACTATAAACGAGTTATAGAAAACAACAACCATAGAACGAATGTGAATTGGTAATGGTTAACTCTTTTGCAACTCGTGAGACTTTTCAAAAAGAGAGAATGAGTGAATCGATGAAAGTGCACTTCCACATTACAATGGAATAAACTATAGAGTTTTTGAACACTAACGAATGTGATTTTCTGAAAAATAAAAAAAAACGTAAAGTTTGCTTGGTCACGAAGCAATCCTACAAAATACTTCATTTTGGTATTTTCGAAGTCAAATGGCACTATAAACGAGTTATAGAAAACAACAACCCTAGAACAAATGTGAGTTGGTAATGGTTAACTCTTTTGCAACTCGTGAGACTTTTCAAAAAGAGAGAATGAGTGAATCGATGAAAGTGCACTTCCACATTACATTGGGATAAACTATAGAGTTTTTGAACACTAACGAATGTGATTTTCTGAAAAATAAAAAAACGTAAAGTTTGCTTGGTCACGAAGCAATCCTACAAAACACTTCATTTTGGTATTTTCGAAGTCAAATGGCACTATAAACGTGTTATAGAAAACAACAACCCTAGAATAAATGTGAGTTGGTAATGGTTAACACTTTTGCAACTCGTGAGACTTTTCAAAAAGAGAGAATGAGTGAATCGATGAAAGTGCACTTCCACATTACAGTGGGATAAACTATAGAGTTTTTGAACAATAACGAATGTGATTTTCTAAAAAATAAAAAATAACGTAAAGTTTGCTTGGTCACGAAGCAATCCTACAAAATACTTCATTTTGGTATTTTCGAAGTCAAATGGCACTATAAACGAGTTATAGAAAACAACAACCATAGAACGAATGTGAATTGGTAATGGTTAACTCTTTTGCAACTCGTGAGACTTTTCAAAAAGAGAGAATGAGTGAATCGATGAAAGTGCACTTCCACATTACAATGGAATAAACTATAGAGTTTTTGAACACTAACGAATGTGATTTTCTGAAAAATAAAAAAAAACGTAAAGTTTGCTTGGTCACGAAGCAATCCTACAAAATACTTCATTTTGGTATTTTCGAAGTCAAATGGCACTATAAACGAGTTATAGAAAACAACAACCATAGAACGAATGTGAATTGGTAATGGTTAACTCTTTTGCAACTCGTGAGACTTTTCAAAAGAGAGAATGAGTGAATCGATGAAAGTGCACTTCCACATTACAGTGGGATAAACTATAGAGTTTTTGAACACTAACGAATGTGATTTTCTGGAAAAAAAAAAGTAAAGTTTTCTTGGTCACGAAGCAATCCTACAAAACACTTCATTTTGGTATTTTCGAAGTCAAATGACACTATAAACGTGTTATAGAAAACAACAACCCTAGAACGAATGTGAGTTGGTAATGGTTAACTCTTTTGCAACTCGTAAAACTTTTCAAAAAGAGAGAATGAGTGAATCGATGAAAGTGCACTTCCACATTACAGTGGGATAAACTATAGAGTTTTTGAACACTAACGAATGTGATTTTCTGAAAAATAAAAAAACGTAAAGTTTGCTTGGTCCCGAACAATCCTACAAAACACTTCATTTTGGTATTTTCGAAGTCAAATGGCACTATAAACGTGTTATAGAAAACAACAACCCTAGAATAAATGTGAGTTGGTAATGGTTAACTCTTTTGCAACTCGTGAGACTTTTCAAAAAGAGAGAATGAGTGAATCGATGAAAGTGCACTTCCACATTACAGTGGGATAAACTATAGAGTTTTTGAACAATAACGAATGTGATTTTCTAAAAAATAAAAAATAACGTAAAGTTTGCTTGGTCACGAAGCAATCCTACAAAATACTTCATTTTGGTATTTTCGAAGTCAAATGGCACTATAAACGAGTTATAGAAAACAACAACCATAGAACGAATGTGAATTGGTAATGGTTAACTCTTTTGCAACTCGTGAGACTTTTCAAAAGAGAGAATGAGTGAATCGATGAAAGTGCACTTCCACATTACAGTGGGATAAACTATAGAGTTTTTGAACACTAACGAATGTGATTTTCTGAAAAATAAAAAAACGTAAAGTTTGCTTGGTCCCGAAGCAATCCTACAAAACACTTCATTTTGGTATTTTCGAAGTCAAATGGCACTATAAACGTGTTATAGAAAACAACAACCCTAGAATAAATGTGAGTTGGTAATGGTTAACTCTTTTGCAACTCGTGAGACTTTTCAAAAAGAGAGAATGAGTGAATCGATGAAAGTGCACTTCCACATTACTGTGGGATAAACTATAGAGTTTTTGAACAATAACGAATGTGATTTTCTAAAAAATAAAAAATAACGTAAAGTTTGCTTGGTCACGAAGCAATCCTACAAAATACTTCATTTTGGTATTTTCGAAGTCAAATGGCACTATAAACGAGTTATAGAAAACAACAACCATAGAACGAATGTGAATTGGTAATGGTTAACTCTTTTGCAACTCGTGAGACTTTTCAAAAAGAGAGAATGAGTGAATCGATGAAAGTGCACTTCCACATTACAATGGAATAAACTATAGAGTTTTTGAACACTAACGAATGTGATTTTCTGAAAAATAAAAAAAAACGTAAAGTTTGCTTGGTAACGAAGCAATCCTACAAAATACTTCATTTTGGTATTTTCGAAGTCAAATGTCACTATAAACGAGTTATAGAAAACAACAACCATAGAACGAATGTGAATTGGTAATGGTTAACTCTTTTGCAACTCGTGAGACTTTTCAAAAGAGAGAATTAGTGAATCGATGAAAGTGCACTTCCACATTACAGTGGGATAAACTATAGAGTTTTTGAACACTAACGAATGTGATTTTCTGGAAAAAAAAAAGTAAAGTTTTCTTGGTCACGAAGCAATCCTACAAAACACTTCATTTTGGTATTTTCGAAGTCAGATGGCATTATAAACGTGTTATAGAAAACAACAACCTTAGAACGAATGTGAGTTGGTAATGGTTAACTCTTTTGCAACTCGTGAGACTTTTCAAAAAGAGAGAATTAGTGAATCGATGAAAGTGCACTTCCACATTACAGTGGGATAAACTATAGAGTTTTTGAACAGTAACGAATGTGATTTTCTGAAAAATAAAAAAAAACGTAAAGTTTGCTTGGTCACGAAGCAATCCTACAAAACATTTCATTTTGGTATTTTCGAAGTCAAATGGCACTATAAACGTGTTATAGAAAAAACAACAACCCTAGAATAAATGTGAGTTGGTAATGGTTAACTCTTTTGCAACTCGTGAGACTTTTCAAAAAGAGAGAATGAGTGAATCGATGAAAGTGCACTTCCACATTACATTGGGATAAACTATAGAGTTTTTGAACACTAACGAATGTGATTTTCTGAAAAATAAAAAAACGTAAAGTTTGCTTGGTCACGAAGCAATCCTACAAAACACTTCATTTTGGTATTTTCGAAGTCAAATGGCACTATAAACGTGTTATAGAAAACAACAACCCTAGAATAAATGTGAGTTGGTAATGGTTAACTCTTTTGCAACTCGTGAGACTTTTCAAAAAGAGAGAATGAGTGAATCGATGAAAGTGCACTTCCACATTACATTGGGATAAACTATAGAGTTTTTGAACACTAACGAATGTGATTTTCTGAAAAATAAAAAAACGTAAAGTTTGCTTGGTCACGAAGCAATCCTACAAAACACTTCATTTTGGTATTTTCGAAGTCAAATGGCACTATAAACGTGTTATAGAAAAAACAACAACCCTAGAACAAATGTGAGTTGGTAATGGTTAACTCTTTTGCAACTCGTGAGACTTTTCAAAAAGAGAGAAAGAGTGAATCGATGAAAGTGCACTTCCACATTACATTGGGTTAAACTATAGAGTTTTTGAACACTAACGAATGTGATTTTCTGAAAAATAAAAAAACGTAAAGTTTGCTTGGTCACGAAGCAATCCTACAAAACACTTCATTTTGGTATTTTCGAAGTCAAATGGCACTATAAACGTGTTATAGAAAACAACAACCCTAGAATAAATGTGAGTTGGTAATGGTTAACACTTTTGCAACTCGTGAGACTTTTCAAAAAGAGAGAATGAGTGAATCGATGAAAGTGCACTTCCACATTACAGTGGGATAAACTATAGAGTTTTTGAACAATAACGAATGTGATTTTCTAAAAAATAAAAAATAACGTAAAGTTTGCTTGGTCACGAAGCAATCCTACAAAATACTTCATTTTGGTATTTTCGAAGTCAAATGGCACTATAAACGAGTTATAGAAAACAACAACCATAGAACGAATGTGAATTGGTAATGGTTAACTCTTTTGCAACTCGTGAGACTTTTCAAAAAGAGAGAATGAGTGAATCGATGAAAGTGCACTTCCACATTACAATGGAATAAACTATAGAGTTTTTGAACACTAACGAATGTGATTTTCTGAAAAATAAAAAAAAACGTAAAGTTTGCTTGGTCACGAAGCAATCCTACAAAATACTTCATTTTGGTATTTTCGAAGTCAAATGGCACTATAAACGAGTTATAGAAAACAACAACCATAGAACGAATGTGAATTGGTAATGGTTAACTCTTTTGCAACTCGTGAGACTTTTCAAAAGAGAGAATGAGTGAATCGATGAAAGTGCACTTCCACATTACAGTGGGATAAACTATAGAGTTTTTGAACACTAACGAATGTGATTTTCTGGAAAAAAAAAAGTAAAGTTTTCTTGGTCACGAAGCAATCCTACAAAACACTTCATTTTGGTATTTTCGAAGTCAAATGACACTATAAACGTGTTATAGAAAACAACAACCCTAGAACGAATGTGAGTTGGTAATGGTTAACTCTTTTGCAACTCGTAAAATTTTTCAAAAAGAGAGAATGAGTGAATCGATGAAAGTGCACTTCCACATTACAGTGGGATAAACTATAGAGTTTTTGAACACTAACGAATGTGATTTTCTGAAAAATAAAAAAAACGTAAAGTTTGCTTGATCACGAAGCAATCCTACAAAACACTGCATTTTGGTATTTTCGAAGTCAAATGGCACTATAAACGTGTTATAGAAAACAACAACCCTATAACGAATGTGAGTTGGTAATGGTTAATTCTTTTGCAACTTGTGAGACTTTTCAAAAAGAGAGAATGAGTGAATCGATGAAAGTGCACTTCCACATTACTGTGGGATAAACTATAGAGTTTTTGAACACTAACGAATGTGATTTTCTAAAAAATAAAAAAAACGTAAAGTTTGCTTGGTCACGAAGCAATCCTACAAAATACTTCATTTTGGTATTTTCGAAGTCAAATAGCACTATAAACGTGTTATAGAAAACAACAACCATAGAACGAATGTGAATTGGTAATGGTTAACTCTTTTGCAACTCGTGAGACTTTTCAAAAGAGAGAATCAGTGAATCGATGAAAGTTCACTTCCACATTACAGTGGGATAAACTATAGAGTTTTTGAACACTAACGAATGTGATTTTCTGAAAAATAAACAAAACGTGAAGTTTGCTTGGTGTGCTTGGTCACCAAGCAAACCTACAAAAAACCTCATTTTGGTATTTTCGAGGTTAAATGACACTATAAACGTGTTATAGAAAACAACAACCCTAGAACGAATGTGAATTGGTAATTCTTAACTCTTTTGCAACTCGTGAGACTTTTCAAAAAGAGAGAATGAGTGAATCGATGAAAGTGCACTTCCACATTATAGTGGGATAAACTGTAGAGTTTTGAACACTAACGAATGTGATTTTCTAAAAAATAAAAAAAATTTAAAGTTTGCTTGGTCACCAAGCAAACCTACAAAAAACTTCATTTTGGTATTTTCGAGGTTAAATGGCACTATAAACCTGTTATAGAAAACAACAACCCTAGAACGAATGTGAATTGGTAATGGTTAACACTTTTGCAACTATTGAGACTTTTCAAAAAGAGAGAATGAGTGAATCGATGAAAGTGCACTTCCACATTACAGTGGGATAAACTATTGAGTTTTTGAACACTAACGAATGTGATTTTCTGAAAAATAAAAAAAACGTAAAGTTTGCTTGGTCCCAAAGCAATCCTACAAAACACTTCATTTTGGTATTTTCGAAGTCAAATGGCAATATAAACGTGTTATAGAAAACAACAACCCTAGAACGAATTTAAGTTGGTAATGGTTAATTCTTTTGCAACTCGTGAGACTTTTCAAAAAGAGAGAATGAGTGAATCGATGAAAGTGCACTTCCACATTACAGTGGGATAAACTATAGAGTTTTTGAACACTAATGAATGTGATTTTCTGGAAAAAAAAAACGTAAAGTTTTCTTGGTCACGAAGCAATCCTACAAAACACTTCATTTTGGTATTTTCGAAGTCAGATGGCACTATAAACGTGTTATAGAAAACAACAACCCTAGAACGAATGTGAGTTGGTAATGGTTAACTCTTTTGCAACTCGTGAGACTTTTCAAAAAGAGAGAATGAGTGAATCGATGAAAGTGCACTTCCACATTACAGTGGGATAAACTATAGAGTTTTTGAACAGTAACGAATGTGATTTTCTGAAAAATAAAAAAAAACGTAAAGTTTGCTTGGTCACGAAGCAATCCTACAAAACACTTCATTTTGGTATTTTCGAAGTCAAATGGCACTATAAACGTGTTATAGAAAAAACAACAACCCTAGAACGAATGTGAGTTGGTAATGGTTAACTCTTTTGCAACTCGTGAGACTTTTCAAAAAGAGAGAATGAGTGAATCAATGAAAGTGCACTTCCACATTACAGTGGGATAAACTATAGAGTTTTTGAACACTAACGAATGTGATTTTTTAAAAAATAAAAAAAAACGTAAAGTTTGCTAGGTCACGAAGCAATCCTACAAAACACTTCATTTTAGTGTTTTCGAAGTCAAATGGCACTATAAACGTGTTATAGAAAACAACAACCCTAGAACAAATGTGAGTTGGTAATGGTTAACTCTTTTGCAACTCGTGAGACTTTTCAAAAAGAGAGAATGAGTGAATCGATGAAAGTGCACTTCCACATTACATTGGGATAAACTATAGAGTTTTTGAACACTAACGAATGTGATTTTCTGAAAAATAAAAAAACGTAAAGTTTGCTTGGTCACGAAGCAATCCTACAAAACACTTCATTTTGGTATTTTCGAAGTCAAATGGCACTATAAACGTGTTATAGAAAACAATAACCCCAGAATAAATGTGAGTTGGTAATGGTTAACTCTTTTGCCACTCGTGAGACTTTTCAAAAAGAGAGAATGAGTGAATCGATGAAAGTGCACTTCCACATTACAGTGGGATAAACTATAGAGTTTTTGAACAATAACGAATGTGATTATCTAAAAAATAAAAAATAACGTAAAGTTTGCTTGGTCACGAAGCAATCCTACAAAATACTTCATTTTGGTATTTTCGAAGTCAAATGGCACTATAAACGAGTTATAGAAAACAACAACCATAGAACGAATGTGAATTGGTAATGGTTAACTCTTTTGCAACTCGTGAGACTTTTCAAAAAGAGAGAATGAGTGAATCGATGAAAGTGCACTTCCACATTACAATGGAATAAACTATAGAGTTTTTGAACACTAACGAATGTGATTTTCTGAAAAATAAAAAAAAACGTAAAGTTTGCTTGGTCACGAAGCAATCCTACAAAATACTTCATTTTGGTATTTTCGAAGTCAAATGGCACTATAAACGAGTTATAGAAAACAACAACCATAGAACGAATGTGAATTGGTAATGGTTAACTCTTTTGCAACTCGTGAGACTTTTCAAAAGAGAGAATGAGTGAATCGATGAAAGTGCACTTCCACATTACAGTGGGATAAACTATAGAGTTTTTGAACACTAACAAATGTGATTTTCTGGAAAAAAAAAAGTAAAGTTTTCTTGGTCACGAAGCAATCCTACAAAACACTTCATTTTGGTATTTTCGAAGTCAAATGACACTATAAACGTGTTATAGAAAACAACAACCCTAGAACGAATGTGAGTTGGTAATGGTTAACTCTTTTGCAACTCGTAAAACTTTTCAAAAAGAGAGAATGAGTGAATCGATGAAAGTGCACTTCCACATTACAGTGGGATAAACTATAGAGTTTTTGAACACTAACGAATGTGATTTTCTGAAAAATAAAAAAAACGTAAAGTTTGCTTGATCACGAAGCAATCCTACAAAACACTTCATTTTGGTATTTTCGAAGTCAAATGGCACTATAAACATGTTATAGAAAACAACAACCCTATAACGAATGTGAGTTGGTAATGGTTAATTCTTTTGCAACTCGTGAGACTTTTCAAAAAGAGAGAATGAGTGAATCGATGAAAGTGCACTTCCACATTACTGTGGGATAAACTATAGAGTTTTTGAACACTAACGAATGTGATTTTCTAAAAAATAAAAAAAACGTAAAGTTTGCTTGGTCACGAAGCAATCCTACAAAATACTTCATTTTGGTATTTTCGAAGTCAAATAACACTATAAACGTGTTATAGAAAACAACAACCATAGAACGAATGTGAATTGGTAATGGTTAACTCTTTTGCAACTCGTGAGACTTTTCAAAAGAGAGAATCAGTGAATCGATGAAAGTTCACTTCCACATTACAGTGGGATAAACTATAGAGTTTTTGAACACTAACGAATGTGATTTTCTGAAAAATAAACAAAACGTGAAGTTTGCTTGGTGTGCTTGGTCACCAAGCAAACCTACAAAAAACCTCATTTTGGTATTTTCGAGGTTAAATGACACTATAAACGTGTTATAGAAAACAACAACCCTAGAACGAATGTGAATTGGTAATTCTTAACTCTTTTGCAACTCGTGAGACTTTTCAAAAAGAGAGAATGAGTGAATCGATGAAAGTGCACTTCCACATTACAGTGGGATAAACTATAGAGTTTTGAACACTAACGAATGTGATTTTCTAAAAAATAAAAAAAATTTAAAGTTTGCTTGGTCACCAAGCAAACCTACAAAAAACTTCATTTTGGTATTTTCGAGGTTAAATGGCACTATAAACCTGTTATAGAAAACAACAACCCTAGAACGAATGTGAATTGGTAATGGTTAACACTTTTGCAACTATTGAGACTTTTCAAAAAGAGAGAATGAGTGAATCGATGAAAGTGCACTTCCACATTACAGTGGGATAAACTATTGAGTTTTTGAACACTAACGAATGTGATTTTCTGAAAAATAAAAAAACGTAAAGTTTGCTTGGTCCCGAAGCAATCCTACAAAACACTTCATTTTGGTATTTTCGAAGTCAAATGGCACTATAAACGTGTTATAGAAAACAACAACCCTAGAACGAATTTAAGTTGGTAATGGTTAATTCTTTTGCAACTCGTGAGACTTTTCAAAAAGAGAGAATGAGTGAATCGATGAAAGTGCACTTCCACATTACAGTGGGATAAACTATAGAGTTTTTGAACACAAACGAATGTGATTTTCTGGAAAAAAAAAAACGTAAAGTTTTCTTGGTCACGAAGCAATCCTACAAAACACTTCATTTTGGTATTTTCGAAGTCAGATGGCACTATAAACGTGTTATAGAAAACAACAACCCTAGAACGAATGTGAGTTGGTAATGGTTAACTCTTTTGCAACTCGTGAGACTTTTCAAAAAGAGAGAATGAGTGAATCGATGAAAGTGCACTTCCACATTACAGTGGGATAAACTATAGAGTTTTTGAACAGTAACGAATGTGATTTTCTGAAAAATAAAAAAAAACGTAAAGTTTGCTTGGTCACGAAGCAATCCTACAAAACATTTCATTTTGATATTTTCGAAGTCAAATGGCACTATAAACGTGTTATAGAAAAAAGAACAACTCTAGAACGAATGTGAGTTGGTAATGGTTAACTCTTTTGCAACTCGTGAGACTTTTCAAAAAGAGAGAATGAGTGAATCAATGAAAGTGCACTTCCACATTACAGTGGGATAAACTATAGAGTTTTTGAACACTAACGAATGTGATTTTCTAAAAAATAAAAAAAAACGTAAAGTTTGCTTGGTCACGAAGCAATCCTACAAAATACTTCATTTTGGTATTTTCGAAGTCAAATGGCACTATAAACGAGTTATAGAAAACAACAACCATAGAACGAATGTGAATTGGTAATGGTTAACTCTTTTGCAACTCGTGAGACTTTTCAAAAAGAGAGAATGAGTGAATCGATGAAAGTGCACTTCCACATTACAGTGGGATAAACTATAGAGTTTTTGAACACTAACGAATGTGATTTTCTGAAAAATAAAAAAAACGTAAAGTTTGCTAGGTCACGAAGCAATCCTACAAAACACTTCATTTTAGTGTTTTCGAAGTCAAATGGCACTATAAACGTGTTATAGAAAACAACAACCCTAGAACAAATGTGAGTTGGTAATGGTTAACTCTTTTGCAACTCGTGAGACTTTTCAAAAAGAGAGAATGAGTGAATCGATGAAAGTGCACTTCCACATTACATTGGGATAAACTATAGAGTTTTTGAACACTAACGAATGTGATTTTCTGAAAAATAAAAAAACGTAAAGTTTGCTTGGTCCCGAAGCAATCCTACAAAACACTTCATTTTGGTATTTTCGAAGTCAAATGGCACTATAAACGTGTTATAGAAAATAACAACCCTATAACGAATGTGAGTTGGTAATGGTTAATTCTTTTGCAACTCGTGAGACTTTTCAAAAAGAGAGAATGAGTGAATCGATGAAAGTGCACTTCCACATTACTGTGGGATAAACTATAGAGTTTTTGAACACTAACGAATGTGATTTTCTAAAAAATAAAAAAAACGTAAAGTTTGCTTGGTCACGAAGCAATCCTACAAAATACTTCATTTTGGTATTTTCGAAGTCAAATGGCACTATAAACGTGTTATAGAAAACAACAACCATAGAACAAATGTGAATTGGTAATGGTTAACTCTTTTGCAACTCGTGAGACTTTTCAAAAGAGAGAATGAGTGAATCGATGAAAGTTCACTTCCACATTACAGTGGGATAAACTATAGAGTTTTTGAACACTAACGAATGTGATTTTCTGAAAAATAAACAAAACGTGAAGTTTGCTTGGTGTGCTTGGTCACCAAGCAAACCTACAAAAAACTTCATTTTGGTATTTTCAAGGTTAAATGACACTATAAACGTGTTATAGAAAACAACAACCCTAGAACGAATGTGAATTGGTAATTCTTAACTCTTTTGCAACTCGTGAGACTTTTCAAAAAGAGAGAATGAGTGAATCGATGAAAGTGCACTTCCACATTACAGTGGGATAAACTGTAGAGTTTTGAACACTAACGAATGTGATTTTCTAAAAAATAAAAAAAACGTAAAGTTTGCTTGGTCACCAAGCAAACCTACAAAAAACTTCATTTTGGTATTTTCGAGGTTAAATGGCACTATAAACGTGTTATAGAAAACAACAACCCTAGAACGAATGTGAATTGGCAATGGTTAACACATTTGAAACTATTGAGACTTTTCAAAAAGAGAGAATGAGTGAATCGATGAAAGTGCACTTCCACATTACAGCGGGATAAACGATTGAGTTTTTGAACACTAACGAATGTGATTTTCTGGAAAAAAAAAATGTAAAGTTTTCTTGGTCACGAAGCAATCCTACAAAACACTTCATTTTGGTATTTTCGAAGTCAGATGGCACTATAAACGTGTTATAGAAAACAACAACCCTAGAACGAATGTGAGTTGGTAATGGTTAACTCTTTTGCAACTCGTGAGACTTTTCAAAAAGAGAGAATGAGTGAATCGATGAAAGTGCACTTCCACATTACAGTGGGATAAACTATAGAGTTTTTGAACAGTAACGAATGTGATTTTCTGAAAAATAAAAAAAAAACGTAAAGTTTGCTTGGTCACGAAGCAATCCTACAAAACATTTCATTTTGGTATTTTCGAAGTCAAATGACACTATAAACGTGTTATAGAAAAAACAACAACCCTAGAACGAATGTGAGTTGGTAATGGTTAACTCTTTTGCAACTCGTGAGACTTTTCAAAAAGAGAGAATGAGTGAATCAATGAAAGTGCACTTCCACATTACTGTGGGATAAACTATAGAGTTTTTGAACACTAACGAATGTGATTTTCTAAAAAATAAAAAAAACGTAAAGTTTGCTTGGTCACGAAGCAATCCTACAAAATACTTCATTTTGGTATTTTCGAAGTCAAATGGCACTATAAACGTGTTATAGAAAACAACAACCATAGAACGAATGTGAATTGGTAATGGTTAACTCTTTTGCAACTCGTGAGACTTTTCAAAAGAGAGAATGAGTGAATCGATGAAAGTTCACTTCCACATTACAGTGGGATAAACTATAGAGTTTTTGAACACTAACGAATGTGATTTTCTGAAAAATAAACAAAACGTGAAGTTTGCTTGGTGTGCTTGGTCACCAAGCAAACCTACAAAAAACTTCATTTTGGTATTTTCGAGGTTAAATGACACTATAAACGTGTTATAGAAAACAACAACCCTAGAACGAATGTGAATTGGTAATTCTTAACTCTTTTGCAACTCGTGAGACTTTTCAAAAAGAGAGAATGAGTGAATCGATGAAAGTGCACTTCCACATTACAGTGGGATAAACTGTAGAGTTTTGAACACTAACGAATGTGATTTTCTAAAAAATAAAAAAAACGTAAAGTTTGCTTGGTCACCAAGCAAACCTACAAAAAACTTCATTTTGGTATTTTCGAGGTTAAATGGCACTATAAACGTGTTATAGAAAACAACAAACCTAGAACGAATGTGAATTGGCAATGGTTAGCACATTTGAAACTATTGAGACTTTTCAAAAAGAGAGAATGAGTGAATCGATGAAAGTGCACTTCCACATTACAGCGGGATAAACGATTGAGTTTTTGAACACTAACGAATGTGATTTTCTGGAAAAAAAAAACGTAAAGTTTTCTTGGTCACGAAGCAATCCTACAAAACACTTCATTTTGGTATTTTCGAAGTCAGATGGCACTATAAACGTGTTATAGAAAACAACAACCCTAGAACGAATGTGAGTTGGTAATGGTTAACTCTTTTGCAACTCGTGAGACTTTTCAAAAAGAGAGAATGAGTGAATCGATGAAAGTGCACTTCCACATTACAGTGGGATAAACTATAGAGTTTTTGAACAGTAACGAATGTGATTTTCTGAAAAATAAAAAAAAACGTAAAGTTTGCTTGGTCACGAAGCAATCCTACAAAACATTTCATTTTGGTATTTTCGAAGTCAAATGGCACTATAAACGTGTTATAGAAAAAACAACAACCCTAGAACGAATGTGAGTTGGTAATGGTTAACTCTTTTGCAACTCGTGAGACTTTTCAAAAAGAGAGAATGAGTGAATCAATGAAAGTGCACTTCCACATTACAGTGGGATAAACTATAGAGTTTTTGAACACTAACGAATGTGATTTTCTAAAAAATAAAAAAAAACGTAAAGTTTGCTTGGTCACGAAGCAATCCTACAAAATACTTCATTTTGGTATTTTCGAAGTCAAATGGCACTATAAACGAGTTATAGAAAACAACAACCATAGAACGAATGTGAATTGGTAATGGTTAACTCTTTTGCAACTCGTGAGACTTTTCAAAAAGAGAGAATGAGTGAATCGATGAAAGTGCACTTCCACATTACAGTGGGATAAACTATAGAGTTTTTGAACACTAACGAATGTGATTTTCTGAAAAATAAAAAAAACGTAAAGTTTGCTAGGTCACGAAGTAATCCTACAAAACACTTCATTTTAGTGTTTTCGAAGTCAAATGGCACTATAAACGTGTTATAGAAAACAACAACCCTAGAACAAATGTGAGTTGGTAATTGTTAACTCTTTTGCAACTCGTGAGACTTTTCAAAAAGAGAGAATGAGTGAATCGATGAAAGTGCACTTCCACATTACATTGGGATAAACTATAGAGTTTTTGAACACTAACGAATGTGATTTTCTAAAAAATAAAAAAACGTAAAGTTTGCTTGGTCCCGAAGCAATCCTACAAAACACTTCATTTTGGTATTTTCGAAGTCAAATGGCACTATAAACGTGTTATAGAAAACAACAACCCTATAACGAATGTGAGTTGGTAATGGTTAATTCTTTTGCAACTCGTGAGACTTTTCAAAAAGAGAGAATGAGTGAATCGATGAAAGTGCACTTCCACATTACTGTGGGATAAACTATAGAGTTTTTGAACACTAACGAATGTGATTTTCTAAAAATAAAAAAAACGTAAAGTTTGCTTGGTCACGAAGCAATCCTACAAAATACTTCATTTTGGTATTTTCGAAGTCAAATGGCACTATAAACGTGTTATAGAAAACAACAACCCTAGAACGAATGTGAATTGGTAATGGTTAACACTTTTGAAACTATTGAGACTTTTCAAAAAGAGAGAATGAGTGAATCGATGAAAGTGCACTTCCACATTACAGTGGGATAAACTATAGAGTTTTTGAACACTAACGAATGTGATTTTCTGAAAAATAAACAAAACGTGAAGTTTGCTTGGTGTGCTTGGTCACCAAGCAAACCTACAAAAAACTTCATTTTGGTATTTTCGAGGTTAAATGACACTATAAACGTGTTATAGAAAACAACAACCCTAGAACGAATGTGAATTGGTAATTCTTAACTCTTTTGCAACTCGTGAGACTTTTCAAAAAGAGAGAATGAGTGAATCGATGAAAGTGCACTTCCACATTACAGTGGGATAAACTATAGAGTTTTGAACACTAACGAATGTGATTTTCTAAAAAATAAAAAAAACGTAAAGTTTGCTTGGTCACCAAGCAAACCTACAAAAAACTTCATTTTGGTATTTTCGAGGTTAAATGGCACTATAAACGTGTTATAGAAAACAACAACCCTAGAACGAATGTGAATTGGCAATGGTTAACACATTTGAAACTATTGAGACTTTTCAAAAAGAGAGAATGAGTGAATCGATGAAAGTGCACTTCCACATTACAGCGGGATAAACGATTGAGTTTTTGAACACTAACGAATGTGATTTTCTGGAAAAAAAAAACGTAAAGTTTTCTTGGTCACGAAGCAATCCTACAAAACACTTCATTTTGGTATTTTCGAAGTCAGATGGCACTATAAACGTGTTATAGAAAACAACAACCCTAGAACGAATGTGAGTTGGTAATGGTTAACTCTTTTGCAACTCGTGAGACTTTTCAAAAAGAGAGAATGAGTGAATCGATGAAAGTGCACTTCCACATTACAGTGGGATAAACTATAGAGTTTTTGAACAGTAACGAATGTGATTTTCTGAAAAAAAAAAAAAAACGTAAAGTTTGCTTGGTCACGAAGCAATCCTACAAAACATTTCATTTTGGTACTTTCGAAGTCAAATGGCACTACAAACGTGTTATAGAAAAAACAACAACCCTAGAACGAATGTGAGTTGGTAATGGTTAACTCTTTTGCAACTCGTGAGACTTTTCAAAAAGAGAGAATGAGTGAATCGATGAAAGTGCACTTCCACATTACAGTGGGATAAACTATAGAGTTTTTGAACACTAACGAATGTGATTTTCTGAAAAATAAAAAAATCGTAAAGTTTTCTTGGTCACGAAGCAATCCTACAAACACTTCATTTTGGTATTTTCGAAGTCAAATGGCATTATAAACGTGTTATAGAAAACAACAACCCTAGAACGAATGTGAGTTGGTAATGGTTAACTCTTTTGCAACTCGTGAGACTTTTCAAAAAGAGAGAATGAGTGAATCGATGAAAGTGCACTTCCACATTACAGTGGGATAAACTATTGAGTTTTTGAACACTAACGAATGTGATTTTCTGAAAAATAAAAAAACGTAAAGTTTGCTTGGTCCCGAAGCAATCCTACAAAACACTTCATTTTGGTATTTTCGAAGTCAGATGGCACTATAAACGTGTTATAGAAAACAACAACCCTAGAACGAATGTGAGTTGGTAATGGTTAACTCTTTTGCAACTCGTGAGACTTTTCAAAAAGAGAGACTGAGTGAATCGATGAAAGTGCACTTCCACATTACAGTGGGATAAACTATAGAGTTTTTGAACACTAACGAATGTGATTTTCTAAAAAATAAAAAAAAACGTAAAGTTTGCTTGGTCACCAAGCAAACCTACAAAAAACTTCATTTTGGTATTTTCGAGGTTAAATGACACTATAAACGTGTTATAGAATACAACAACCATAGAACGAATGTGAATTGGTAATGGTTAACTCTTTTGCAACTCGTGAGACTTTTCAAAAAGAGAGAATGAGTGAATCGATGAAAGTGCACTTCCACATTACATTGGGATAAACTATAGAGTTTTTGAACACTAACGAATGTGATTTTCTGAAAAATAAAAAAATCGTAAAGTTTGCTTGGTCACGAAGCAATCCTACAAACACTTCATTTTGGTATTTTCGAAGTCAAATGGCATTATAAACGTGTTATAGAAAACAACAACCCTAGTACGAATGTGAGTTGGTAATGGTTAACTCTTTTGCAACTCGTGAGACTTTTCAAAAAGAGAGAATGAGTGAATCGATGAAAGTGCACTTCCACATTACAGTGGGATAAACTATTGAGTTTTTGAACACTAACGAAAGTGATTTTCTGAAAAATAAAAAAACGTAAAGTTTGCTTGGTCCCGAAGCAATCCTACAAAACACTTCATTTTGGTATTTTCGAAGTCAGATGGCACTATAAACGTGTTATAGAAAACAACAACCCTAGAACGAATGTGAGTTGGTAATGGTTAACTCTTTTGCAACTCGTGAGACTTTTCAAAAAGAGAGAATGAGTGAATCGATGAAAGTGCACTTCCACATTACAGTGGGATAAACTATAGAGTTTTTGAACACTAACGAATGTGATTTTCTAAAAAATAAAAAAAAACGTAAAGTTTGCTTGGTCACCAATCAAACCTACAAAAAACTTCATTTTGGTATTTTCGAGGTTAAATGACACTATAAACGTGTTATAGAATACAACAACCATAGAACGAATGTGAATTGGTAATGGTTAACTCTTTTGCAACTCGTGAGACTTTTCAAAAAGAGAGAATGAGTGAATCGATGAAAGTGCAATTCCACATTACAGTGGGATAAACTATAGAGTTTTTGAACACTAACGAATGTGATTTTCTGAAAAATAAAAAAACGTAAAGTTTGCTTGGTCACGAAGCAATCCTACAAAACACTTCATTTTGGTATTTTCGAAGTCAAATGGCACTATAAACGTGTTATAGAAAACAACAACCCTAGAACGAATGTGAATTGGTAATGGTTAACACTTTTGAAACTATTGAGAATTTTCAAAAAGAGAGAATGAGTGAATCGATGAAAGTGCACTTCCACATTACAGTGGGATAAACTATAGAGTTTTTGAACAGTAACGAATGTGATTTTCTGAAAAATAAAAAAAAACGTAAAGTTTGCTTGGTCACGAAGCAATCCTACAAAACATTTCATTTTGGTATTTTCGAAGTCAAATGGCACTATAAACGTGTTATAGAAAAAACAACAACCCTAGAACGAATGTGAGTTGGTAATGGTTAACTCTTTTGCAACTCGTGAGACTTTTCAAAAAGAGAGAATGAGTGAATCAATGAAAGTGCACTTCCACATTACAGTGGGATAAACTATAGAGTTTTTGAACACTAACGAATGTGATTTTCTAAAAAATAAAAAAAAACGTAAAGTTTGCTTGGTCACGAAGCAATCCTACAAAATACTTCATTTTGGTATTTTCGAAGTCAAATGGCACTATAAACGAGTTATAGAAAACAACAACCATAGAACGAATGTGAATTGGTAATGGTTAACTCTTTTGCAACTCGTGAGACTTTTCAAAAAGAGAGAATGAGTGAATCGATGAAAGTGCACTTCCACATTACAGTGGGATAAACTATAGAGTTTTTGAACACTAACGAATGTGATTTTCTGAAAAATAAAAAAAACGTAAAGTTTGCTAGGTCACGAAGTAATCCTACAAAACACTTCATTTTAGTGTTTTCGAAGTCAAATGGCACTATAAACGTGTTATAGAAAACAACAACCCTAGAACAAATGTGAGTTGGTAATGGTTAACTCTTTTGCAACTCGTGAGACTTTTCAAAAAGAGAGAATGAGTGAATCGATGAAAGTGCACTTCCACATTACATTGGGATAAACTAGAGTTTTTGAACACTAACGAATGTGATTTTCTAAAAAATAAAAAAACGTAAAGTTTGCTTGGTCCCGAAGCAATCCTACAAAACACTTCATTTTGGTATTTTCGAAGTCAAATGGCACTATAAACGTGTTATAGAAAACAACAACCCTAGAACGAATGTGAATTGGCAATGGTTAACACATTTGAAACTATTGAGACTTTTCAAAAAGAGAGAATGAGTGAATCGATGAAAGTGCACTTCCACATTACAGCGGGATAAACGATTGAGTTTTTGAACACTAACGAATGTGATTTTCTGGAAAAAAAAAACGTAAAGTTTTCTTGGTCACGAAGCAATCCTACAAAACACTTCATTTTGGTATTTTCGAAGTCAGATTGCACTATAAACGTGTTATAGAAAACAACAACCCTAGAACGAATGTGAGTTGGTAATGGTTAACTCTTTTGCAACTCGTGAGACTTTTCAAAAAGAGAGAATGAGTGAATCGATGAAAGTGCACTTTCACATTACAGTGGGATAAACTATAGAGTTTTTGAACAGTAACGAATGTGATTTTCTGAAAAAAAAAAAAAACGTAAAGTTTGCTTGGTCACGAAGCAATCCTACAAAACATTTCATTTTAGTATTTTCGAAGTCAAATGGCACTACAAACGTGTTATAGAAAAAACAACAACCCTAGAACGAATGTGAGTTGGTAATGGTTAACTCATTTGCAACTCGTGAGACTTTTCAAAAAGAGAGAATGAGTGAATCGATGAAAGTGCACTTCCACATTACAGTGGGATAAACTATAGAGTTTTTGAACACTAACGAATGTGATTTTCTGAAAAATAAAAAAATCGTAAAGTTTTCTTGGTCACGAAGCAATCCTACAAACACTTCATTTTGGTATTTTCGAAGTCAAATGGCATTATAAACGTGTTATAGAAAACAACAACCATAGAACGAATGTGAGTTGGTAATGGTTAACTCTTTTGCAACTCGTGAGACTTTTCAAAAAGAGAGAATGAGTGAATCGATGAAAGTGCACTTCCACATTACAGTGGGATAAACTATTGAGTTTTTGAACACTAACGAATGTGATTTTCTGAAAAATAAAAAAACGTAAAGTTTGCTTGGTCCCGAAGCAATCCTACAAAACACTTCATTTTGGTATTTTCGAAGTCAGATGGCACTATAAACGTGTTATAGAAAACAACAACCCTAGAACGAATGTGAGTTGGTAATGGTTAACTCTTTTGCAACTCGTGAGACTTTTCAAAAAGAGAGACTGAGTGAATCGATGAAAGTGCACTTCCACATTACAGTGGGATAAACTATAGAGTTTTTGAACACTAACGAATGTGATTTTCTAAAAAATAAAAAAAAACGTAAAGTTTGCTTGGTCACCAAGCAAACCTACAAAAAACTTCATTTTGGTATTTTCGAGGTTAAATGGCACTATAAACGTGTTATAGAATACAACAACCATAGAACGAATGTGAATTGGTAATGGTTAACTCTTTTGCAACTCGTGAGACTTTTCAAAAAGAGAGAATGAGTGAATCGATGAAAGTGCACTTCCACATTACAGTGGGATAAACTATAGAGTTTTTGAACACTAACGAATGTGATTTTCTGAAAAATAAAAAAATCGTAAAGTTTGCTTGGTCACGAAGCAATCCTACAAACACTTCATTTTGGTATTTTCGAAGTCAAATGGCATTATAAACGTGTTATAGAAAACAACAACCCTAGTACGAATGTGAGTTGGTAATGGTTAACTCTTTTGCAACTCGTGAGACTTTTCAAAAAGAGAGAATGAGTGAATCGATGAAAGTGCACTTCCACATTACAGTGGGATAAACTATTGAGTTTTTGAACACTAACGAATGTGATTTTCTGAAAAATAAAAAAACGTAAAGTTTGCTTGGTCCCGAAGCAATCCTACAAAACACTTCATTTTGGTATTTTCGAAGTCAGATGGCACTATAAACGTGTTATAGAAAACAACAACCCTAGAACGAATGTGAGTTGGTAATGGTTAACTCTTTTGCAACTCGTGAGACTTTTCAAAAAGAGAGAATGAGTGAATCGATGAAAGTGCACTTCCACATTACAGTGGGATAAACTATAGAGTTTTTGAACACTAACGAATGTGATTTTCTAAAAAATAAAAAAAAACGTAAAGTTTGCTTGGTCACCAATCAAACCTACAAAAAACTTCATTTTGGTATTTTCGAGGTTAAATGACACTATAAACGTGTTATAGAATACAACAACCATAGAACGAATGTGAATTGGTAATGGTTAACTCTTTTGCAACTCGTGAGACTTTTCAAAAAGAGAGAATGAGTGAATCGATGAAAGTGCAATTCCACATTACAGTGGGATAAACTATAGAGTTTTTGAACACTAACGAATGTGATTTTCTGAAAAATAAAAAAACGTAAAGTTTGCTTGGTCACGAAGCAATCCTACAAAACACTTCATTTTGGTATTTTCGAAGTCAAATGGCACTATAAACGTGTTATAGAAAACAACAACCCTAGAACGAATGTGAATTGGTAATGGTTAACACTTTTGAAACTATTGAGACTTTTCAAAAAGAGAGAATGAGTGAATCGATGAAAGTGCACTTCCACATTACAGTGGGATAAACTATAGAGTTTTTGAACACTAACGAATGTGATTTTCTGAAAAATAAAAAAAACGTAAACTTTGCTTGGTCACGAAGCAATCCTACAAAACACTTCATTTTGGTATTTTCGAAGTCAAATGACACTATAAACGTGTTATAGAAAACAACAACCCTAGAACGAATGTGAGTTGGTAATGGTTAACTCTTTTGCAACTCGTGAGACTTTTCAAAAAGAGAGAATGAGTGAATCGATGAAAGTGCACTTCCACATTACAGTGGGATAAACTATAGAGTTTTTGAACACTAACGAATGTGATTTTCTGAAAAATAAAAAAACGTAAAGTTTGCTTGGTCCCGAAGCAATCCTATAAAACACTTCATTTTGGTATTTTCGAAGTCAAATGGCACTATAAACGTGTTATAGAAAACAACAACCCTAGAACGAATTTAAGTTGGTAATGGTTAATTCTTTTGCAACTCGTGAGACTTTTCAAAAAGAGAGAATGAGTGAATCGATGAAAGTGCACTTCCACATTACAGTGGCATAAACTATAGAGTTTTTGAACACTAACGAATGTGATTTTCTGAAAGAAAAAAAAACGTAAAGTTTTCTTGGTCACGAAGCAATCCTACAAAACACTTCATTTTGGTATTTTCGAAGTCAGATGGCACTATAAACGTGTTATAGAAAACAACAACCCTAGAACGAATGTGAGTTGGTAATGGTTAACTCTTTTGCCACTCGTGAGACTTTTCAAAAAGAGAGAATGAGTGAATCGATGAAAGTGCACTTCCACATTACAGTGGGATAAATTATAGACTTTTTGAACAGCAACGAATGTGATTTTCTGAAAAATAAAAAAAAACGTAAAGTTTGCTTGGTCACGAAGCAATCCTACAAAACATTTCATTTTGGTATTTTCGAAGTCAAATGGCACTATAAACGTGTTATAGAAAAAACAACAACCCTAGAACGAATGTGAGTTGGTAATGGTTAATTCTTTTACAACTCGTGAGACTTTTCAAAAAGAGAGAATGAGTGAATCGATGAAAGTGCACTTCCACATTACAGTGGGATAAACTATAGAGTTTTTGAACACTAACGAATGTGATTTTCTGAAAAATAAAAAAAACGTAAATTTTGCTTGGTCACGAAGCAATCCTACAAAACACTTCATTTTGGTATTTTCGAAGTCAAATGGTATTATAAACGTGTTATAGAAAACAACAACCCTAGAACGAATGTGAGTTGGTATTGGTTAACTCTTTTGCAACTCGTGAGACTTTTCAAAAAGAGAGAATGAGTGAATCGATGAAAGTGCACTTCCACATTATAGTGGGATAAACTATTGAGTTTTTGAACACTAACGAATGTGATTTTCTGAAAAATAAAAAAACATAAAGTTTGCTTGGTCCCGAAGCAATCCTACAAAACACTTCATTTTGGTATTTTCGAAGTCAAATGGCACTATAAACGTGTTATAGGAAACAACAACCCTAGAACTAATTTAAGTTGGTAATGGTTAATTCTTTTGCAACTCGTGAGACTTTTCAAAAAGAGAGAATGAGTGAATCGATGAAAGTGCACTTCCACATTACAGTGGGATAAACTATAGAGTTTTTGAACACTAACGAATGTGATTTTCTGGAAAAAAAAAACGTAAAGTTTTCTTGGTCACGAAGCAATCCTACAAAACACTTCATTTTGGTATTTTCGAAGTCAAATGGCACTATAAACGTGTTATAGAAAAAACAACAACCCTAGAACGAATGTGAGTTGGTAATGGTTAACTCTTT
Source organism: Galeopsis tetrahit (assembly GCA_963675135.1). Lineage (NCBI taxonomy): Eukaryota > Viridiplantae > Streptophyta > Magnoliopsida > Lamiales > Lamiaceae > Galeopsis > Galeopsis tetrahit. The sequence continues at coordinate 43,326,681 of OY776122.1, forward strand.
TGCAACTCGTGAGACTTTTCAAAAAGAGAGAATGAGTGAATCGATGAAAGTGCACTTCCACATTAAAGTGGGATAAACTATAGAGTTTTTGAACACTAACGAATGTGATTTTCTGAAAAATAAAAAAAACGTAAAGTTTGCTTGGTCACGAAGGAATCCTACAAAACACTTCATTTTGGTATTTTCGAAGTCAAATGGCACTATAAACGTGTTATAGAAAACAACAACCCTAGAACGAATTTAAGTTGGTAATGGTTAATTCTTTTGCAACTCGTGAGACTTTTCAAAAAGAGAGAATGAGTGAATCGATGAAAGTGCACTACCACATTACAGTGGGATAAACTATAGAGTTTTTGAACACTAACGAATGTGATTTTCTGAAAAAAAAAAAAACGTAAAGTTTTCTTGGTCACGAAGCAATCCTACAAAACACTTCATTTTGGTATTTTCGAAGTCAGATGGCACTCTAAACGTGTTATAGAAAACAACAACCCTAGAACGAATGTGAGTTGGTAATGGTTAACTCTTTTGCAACTCGTGAGACTTTTCAAAAAGAGAGAATGAGTGAATCGATGAAAGTGCACTTCCACATTACAGTGGGATAAACTATTGAGTTTTTGAACACTAACGAATGTGATTTTCTGAAAAATAAAAAAACGTAAAGTTTGCTTGGTCCCGAAGCAATCCTACAAAACACTTCATTTTGGTATTTTCGAAGTCAAATGGCACTATAAACGTGTTATAGAAAACAACAACCCTAGAACGAATTTAAGTTGGTCATGGTTAATTCTTTTGCAACTCGTGAGACTTTTCAAAAAGAGAGAATGAGTGAATCGATGAAAGTGCACTTCCACATTACAGTGGGATAAACTATAGAGTTTTTGAACACTAACGAATGTGATTTTCTGGAAAAAAAAAACGTAAAGTTTTCTTGGTCACGAAGCAATCCTACAAAACACTTCATTTTGGTATTTTCGAAGTCAAATGGCACTATAAACGTGTTATAGAAAACAACAACCCTAGAACGAATTTAAGTTGGTAATGGTTAATTCTTTTGCAACTCGTGAGACTTTTCAAAAAGAGAGAATGAGTGAATCGATGAAAGTGCACTTCCACATTACAGTGGGATAAACTATAGAGTTTTTGAACACTAACGAATGTGATTTTCTAAAAAATAAAAAAAAACGTAAAGTTTGCTTGGTCACCAATCAAACCTACAAAAAACTTCATTTTGGTATTTTCGAGGTTAAATGACACTATAAACGTGTTATAGAATACAACAACCATAGAACGAATGTGAATTGGTAATGGTTAACTCTTTTGCAACTCGTGAGACTTTTCAAAAAGAGAGAATGAGTGAATCGATGAAAGTGCAATTCCACATTACAGTGGGATAAACTATAGAGTTTTTGAACACTAACGAATGTGATTTTCTGAAAAATAAAAAAACGTAAAGTTTGCTTGGTCACGAAGCAATCCTACAAAACACTTCATTTTGGTATTTTCGAAGTCAAATGGCACTATAAACGTGTTATAGAAAACAACAACCCTAGAACGAATGTGAATTGGTAATGGTTAACACTTTTGAAACTATTGAGACTTTTCAAAAAGAGAGAATGAGTGAATCGATGAAAGTGCACTTCCACATTACAGTGGGATAAACTATAGAGTTTTTGAACACTAACGAATGTGATTTTCTGAAAAATAAAAAAAACGTAAAGTTTGCTTGGTCCCGAAGCAATCCTATAAAACACTTCATTTTGGTATTTTCGAAGTCAAATGGCACTATAAACGTGTTATAGAAAACAACAACCCTAGAACGAATTTAAGTTGGTAATGGTTAATTCTTTTGCAACTCGTGAGACTTTTCAAAAAGAGAGAATGAGTGAATCGATGAAAGTGCACTTCCACATTACAGTGGCATAAACTATAGAGTTTTTGAACACTAACGAATGTGATTTTCTGAAAGAAAAAAAAACGTAAAGTTTTCTTGGTCACGAAGCAATCCTACAAAACACTTCATTTTGGTATTTTCGAAGTCAGATGGCACTATAAACGTGTTATAGAAAACAACAACCCTAGAACGAATGTGAGTTGGTAATGGTTAACTCTTTTGCCACTCGTGAGACTTTTCAAAAAGAGAGAATGAGTGAATCGATGAAAGTGCACTTCCACATTACAGTGGGATAAATTATAGACTTTTTGAACAGCAACGAATGTGATTTTCTGAAAAATAAAAAAAAACGTAAAGTTTGCTTGGTCACGAAGCAATCCTACAAAACATTTCATTTTGGTATTTTCGAAGTCAAATGGCACTATAAACGTGTTATAGAAAAAACAACAACCCTAGAACGAATGTGAGTTGGTAATGGTTAATTCTTTTACAACTCGTGAGACTTTTCAAAAAGAGAGAATGAGTGAATCGATGAAAGTGCACTTCCACATTACAGTGGGATAAACTATAGAGTTTTTGAACACTAACGAATGTGATTTTCTGAAAAATAAAAAAAACGTAAAGTTTGCTTGGTCACGAAGCAATCCTACAAAACACTTCATTTTGGTATTTTCGAAGTCAAATGGTATTATAAACGTGTTATAGAAAACAACAACCCTAGAACGAATGTGAGTTGGTATTGGTTAACTCTTTTGCAACTCGTGAGACTTTTCAAAAAGAGAGAATGAGTGAATCGATGAAAGTGCACTTCCACATTATAGTGGGATAAACTATTGAGTTTTTGAACACTAACGAATGTGATTTTCTGAAAAATAAAAAAACATAAAGTTTGCTTGGTCCCGAAGCAATCCTACAAAACACTTCATTTTGGTATTTTCGAAGTCAAATGGCACTACAAACGTGTTATAGGAAACAACAACCCTAGAACTAATTTAAGTTGGTAATGGTTAATTCTTTTGCAACTCGTGAGACTTTTCAAAAAGAGAGAATGAGTGAATCGATGAAAGTGCACTTCCACATTACAGTGGGATAAACTATAGAGTTTTTGAACACTAACGAATGTGATTTTCTGGAAAAAAAAAACGTAAAGTTTTCTTGGTCACGAAGCAATCCTACAAAACACTTCATTTTGGTATTTTCGAAGTCAAATGGCACTATAAACGTGTTATAGAAAAAACAACAACCCTAGAACGAATGTGAGTTGGTAATGGTTAACTCTTTTGCAACTCGTGAGACTTTTCAAAAAGAGAGAATGAGTGAATCGATGAAAGTGCACTTCCACATTAAAGTGGGATAAACTATAGAGTTTTTGAACACTAACGAATGTGATTTTCTGAAAAATAAAAAAAACGTAAAGTTTGCTTGGTCACGAAGGAATCCTACAAAACACTTCATTTTGGTATTTTCGAAGTCAAATGGCACTATAAACGTGTTATAGAAAACAACAACCCTAGAACGAATTTAAGTTGGTAATGGTTAATTCTTTTGCAACTCGTGAGACTTTTCAAAAAGAGAGAATGAGTGAATCGATGAAAGTGCACTACCACATTACAGTGGGATAAACTATAGAGTTTTTGAACACTAACGAATGTGATTTTCTGAAAAAAAAAAAAACGTAAAGTTTTCTTGGTCACGAAGCAATCCTACAAAACACTTCATTTTGGTATTTTCGAAGTCAGATGGCACTCTAAACGTGTTATAGAAAACAACAACCCTAGAACGAATGTGAGTTGGTAATGGTTAACTCTTTTGCAACTCGTGAGACTTTTCAAAAAGAGAGAATGAGTGAATCGATGAAAGTGCACTTCCACATTACAGTGGGATAAACTATTGAGTTTTTGAACACTAACGAATGTGATTTTCTGAAAAATAAAAAAACGTAAAGTTTGCTTGGTCCCGAAGCAATCCTACAAAACACTTCATTTTGGTATTTTCGAAGTCAAATGGCACTATAAACGTGTTATAGAAAACAACAACCCTAGAACGAATTTAAGTTGGTAATGGTTAATTCTTTTGCAACTCGTGAGACTTTTCAAAAAGAGAGAATGAGTGAATCGATGAAAGTGCACTTCCACATTACAGTGGGATAAACTATAGAGTTTTTGAACACTAACGAATGTGATTTTCTGGAAAAAAAAAAACGTAAAGTTTTCTTGGTCACGAAGCAATCCTACAAAACACTTCATTTTGGTATTTTCGAAGTCAAATGGCACTATAAACGTGTTATAGAAAACAACAACCCTAGAACGAATTTAAGTTGGTAATGGTTAATTCTTTTGCAACTCGTGAGACTTTTCAAAAAGAGAGAATGAGTGAATCGATGAAAGTGCACTTCCACATTACAGTGGGATAAACTATAGAGTTTTTGAACACTAACGAATGTGATTTTCTGAAAAATAAAAAAATCGTAAAGTTTGCTTGGTCACGAAGCAATCCTACAAACACTTCATTTTGGTATTTTCGAAGTCAAATGGCATTATAAACGTGTTATAGAAAACAACAACCCTAGTACGAATGTGAGTTGGTAATGGTTAACTCTTTTGCAACTCGTGAGACTTTTCAAAAAGAGAGAATGAGTGAATCGATGAAAGTGCACTTCCACATTACAGTGGGATAAACTATTGAGTTTTTGAACACTAACGAATGTGATTTTCTGAAAAATAAAAAAACGTAAAGTTTGCTTGGTCCCGAAGCAATCCTACAAAACACTTCATTTTGGTATTTTCGAAGTCAGATGGCACTATAAACGTGTTATAGAAAACAACAACCCTAGAACGAATGTGAGTTGGTAATGGTTAACTCTTTTGCAACTCGTGAGACTTTTCAAAAAGAGAGAATGAGTGAATCGATGAAAGTGCACTTCCACATTACAGTGGGATAAACTATAGAGTTTTTGAACACTAACGAATGTGATTTTCTAAAAAATAAAAAAAAACGTAAAGTTTGCTTGGTCACCAATCAAACCTACAAAAAACTTCATTTTGGTATTTTCGAGGTTAAATGGCACTATAAACGTGTTATAGAATACAACAACCATAGAACGAATGTGAATTGGTAATGGTTAACTCTTTTGCAACTCGTGAGACTTTTCAAAAAGAGAGAATGAGTGAATCGATGAAAGTGCAATTCCACATTACAGTGGGATAAACTATAGAGTTTTTGAACACTAACGAATGTGATTTTCGGAAAAATAAAAAAACGTAAAGTTTGCTTGGTCACGAAGCAATCCTACAAAACACTTCATTTTGGTATTTTCGAAGTCAAATGGCACTATAAACGTGTTATAGAAAACAACAACCCTAGAACGAATTTAAGTTGGTAATGGTTAATTCTTTTGCAACTCGTGAGACTTTTCAAAAAGAGAGAATGAGTGAATCGATGAAAGTGCACTACCACATTACAGTGGGATAAACTATAGAGTTTTTGAACACTAACGAATGTGATTTTCTGAAAAAAAAAAAAAACGTAAAGTTTTCTTGGTCACGAAGCAATCCTACAAAACACTTCATTTTGGTATTTTCGAAGTCAGATGGCACTCTAAACGTGTTATAGAAAACAACAACCCTAGAACGAATGTGAGTTGGTAATGGTTAACTCTTTTGCAACTCGTGAGACTTTTCAAAAAGAGAGAATGAGTGAATCGATGAAAGTGCACTTCCACATTACAGTGGGATAAACTATTGAGTTTTTGAACACTAACGAATGTGATTTTCTGAAAAATAAAAAAACGTAAAGTTTGCTTGGTCCCGAAGCAATCCTACAAAACACTTCATTTTGGTATTTTCGAAGTCAAATGGCACTATAAACGTGTTATAGAAAACAACAACCCTAGAACGAATTTAAGTTGGTAATGGTTAATTCTTTTGCAACTCGTGAGACTTTTCAAAAAGAGAGAATGAGTGAATCGATGAAAGTGCACTTCCACATTACAGTGGCATAAACTATAGAGTTTTTGAACACTAACGAATGTGATTTTCTGAAAGAAAAAAAAAACGTAAAGTTTTCTTGGTCACGAAGGAATCCTACAAAACACTTCATTTTGGTATTTTCGAAGTCAAATGGCACTATAAACGTGTTATAGAAAACAACAACCCTAGAACGAATTTAAGTTGGTAATGGTTAATTCTTTTGCAACTCGTGAGACTTTTCAAAAAGAGAGAATGAGTGAATCGATGAAAGTGCACTACCACATTACAGTGGGATAAACTATAGAGTTTTTGAACACTAACGAATGTGATTTTCTGAAAAAAAAAAAAACGTAAAGTTTTCTTGGTCACGAAGCAATCCTACAAAACACTTCATTTTGGTATTTTCGAAGTCAGATGGCACTCTAAACGTGTTATAGAAAACAACAACCCTAGAACGAATGTGAGTTGGTAATGGTTAACTCTTTTGCAACTCGTGAGACTTTTCAAAAAGAGAGAATGAGTGAATCGATGAAAGTGCACTTCCACATTACAGTGGGATAAACTATTGAGTTTTTGAACACTAACGAATGTGATTTTCTGAAAAATAAAAAAACGTAAAGTTTGCTTGGTCCCGAAGCAATCCTACAAAACACTTCATTTTGGTATTTTCGAAGTCAAATGGCACTATAAACGTGTTATAGAAAACAACAACCCTAGAACGAATTTAAGTTGGTAATGGTTAATTCTTTTGCAACTCGTGAGACTTTTCAAAAAGAGAGAATGAGTGAATCGATGAAAGTGCACTTCCACATTACAGTGGGATAAACTATAGAGTTTTTGAACACTAACGAATGTGATTTTCTGGAAAAAAAAAAACGTAAAGTTTTCTTGGTCACGAAGCAATCCTACAAAACACTTCATTTTGGTATTTTCGAAGTCAAATGGCACTATAAACGTGTTATAGAAAACAACAACCCTAGAACGAATTTAAGTTGGTAATGGTTAATTCTTTTGCAACTCGTGAGACTTTTCAAAAAAAGAGAATGAGTGAATCGATGAAAGTGCACTTCCACATTACAGTGGGATAAACTATAGAGTTTTTGAACACTAACGAATGTGATTTTCTGAAAAATAAAAAAATCGTAAAGTTTGCTTGGTCACGAAGCAATCCTACAAACACTTCATTTTGGTATTTTCGAAGTCAAATGGCATTATAAACGTGTTATAGAAAACAACAACCCTAGTACGAATGTGAGTTGGTAATGGTTAACTCTTTTGCAACTCGTGAGACTTTTCAAAAAGAGAGAATGAGTGAATCGATGAAAGTGCACTTCCACATTACAGTGGGATAAACTATTGAGTTTTTGAACACTAACGAATGTGATTTTCTGAAAAATAAAAAAACGTAAAGTTTGCTTGGTCCCGAAGCAATCCTACAAAACACTTCATTTTGGTATTTTCGAAGTCAGATGGCACTATAAACGTGTTATAGAAAACAACAACCCTAGAACGAATGTGAGTTGGTAATGGTTAACTCTTTTGCAACTCGTGAGACTTTTCAAAAAGAGAGAATGAGTGAATCGATGAAAGTGCACTTCCACATTACAGTGGGATAAACTATAGAGTTTTTGAACACTAACGAATGTGATTTTCTAAAAAATAAAAAAAAACGTAAAGTTTGCTTGGTCACCAATCAAACCTACAAAAAACTTCATTTTGGTATTTTCGAGGTTAAATGGCACTATAAACGTGTTATAGAATACAACAACCATAGAACGAATGTGAATTGGTAATGGTTAACTCTTTTGCAACTCGTGAGACTTTTCAAAAAGAGAGAATGAGTGAATCGATGAAAGTGCAATTCCACATTACAGTGGGATAAACTATAGAGTTTTTGAACACTAACGAATGTGATTTTCGGAAAAATAAAAAAACGTAAAGTTTGCTTGGTCACGAAGCAATCCTACAAAACACTTCATTTTGGTATTTTCGAAGTCAAATGGCACTATAAACGTGTTATAGAAAACAACAACCCTAGAACGAATTTAAGTTGGTAATGGTTAATTCTTTTGCAACTCGTGAGACTTTTCAAAAAGAGAGAATGAGTGAATCGATGAAAGTGCACTACCACATTATAGTGGGATAAACTATAGAGTTTTTGAACACTAACGAATGTGATTTTCTGAAAAAAAAAAAAAACGTAAAGTTTTCTTGGTCACGAAGCAATCCTACAAAACACTTCATTTTGGTATTTTCGAAGTCAGATGGCACTCTAAACGTGTTATAGAAAACAACAACCCTAGAACGAATGTGAGTTGGTAATGGTTAACTCTTTTGCAACTCGTGAGACTTTTCAAAAAGAGAGAATGAGTGAATCGATGAAAGTGCACTTCCACATTACAGTGGGATAAACTATTGAGTTTTTGAACACTAACGAATGTGATTTTCTGAAAAATAAAAAAACGTAAAGTTTGCTTGGTCCCGAAGCAATCCTACAAAACACTTCATTTTGGTATTTTCGAAGTCAAATGGCACTATAAACGTGTTATAGAAAACAACAACCCTAGAACGAATTTAAGTTGGTAATGGTTAATTCTTTTGCAACTCGTGAGACTTTTCAAAAAGAGAGAATGAGTGAATCGATGAAAGTGCACTTCCACATTACAGTGGCATAAACTATAGAGTTTTTGAACACTAACGAATGTGATTTTCTGAAAGAAAAAAAAAACGTAAAGTTTTCTTGGTCACGAAGCAATCCTACAAAACACTTCATTTTGGTATTTTCGAAGTCAGATGGCACTATAAACGTGTTATAGAAAACAACAACCCTAGAACGAATGTGAGTTGGTAATGGTTAACTCTTTTGCCACTCGTGAGACTTTTCAAAAAGAGAGAATGAGTGAATCGATGAAAGTGCACTTCCACATTACAGTGGGATAAATTATAGACTTTTTGAACAGCAACGAATGTGATTTTCTGAAAAATAAAAAAAAACGTAAAGTTTGCTTGGTCACGAAGCAATCCTACAAAACATTTCATTTTGGTATTTTCGAAGTCAAATGGCACTATAAACGTGTTATAGAAAAAACAACAACCCTAGAACGAATGTGAGTTGGTAATGGTTAATTCTTTTACAACTCGTGAGACTTTTCAAAAAGAGAGAATGAGTGAATCGATGAAAGTGCACTTCCACATTACAGTGGGATAAACTATAGAGTTTTTGAACACTAACGAATGTGATTTTCTGAAAAATAAAAAAAACGTAAAGTTTGCTTGGTCACGAAGCAATCCTACAAAACACTTCATTTTGGTATTTTCGAAGTCAAATGGTATTATAAACGTGTTATAGAAAACAACAACCCTAGAACGAATGTGAGTTGGTATTGGTTAACTCTTTTGCAACTCGTGAGACTTTTCAAAAAGAGAGAATGAGTGAATCGATGAAAGTGCACTTCCACATTATAGTGGGATAAACTATTGAGTTTTTGAACACTAACGAATGTGATTTTCTGAAAAATAAAAAAACATAAAGTTTGCTTGGTCCCGAAGCAATCCTACAAAACACTTCATTTTGGTATTTTCGAAGTCAAATGGCACTATAAACGTGTTATAGGAAACAACAACCCTAGAACTAATTTAAGTTGGTAATGGTTAATTCTTTTGCAACTCGTGAGACTTTTCAAAAAGAGAGAATGAGTGAATCGATGAAAGTGCACTTCCACATTACAGTGGGATAAACTATAGAGTTTTTGAACACTAACGAATGTGATTTTCTGGAAAAAAAAAAACGTAAAGTTTTCTTGGTCACGAAGCAATCCTACAAAACACTTCATTTTGGTATTTTCGAAGTCAAATGGCACTATAAACGTGTTATAGAAAAAACAACAACCCTAGAACGAATGTGAGTTGGTAATGGTTAACTCTTTTGCAACTCGTGAGACTTTTCAAAAAGAGAGAATGAGTGAATCGATGAAAGTGCACTTCCACATTACAGTGGGATAAACTATAGAGTTTTTGAACACTAACGAATGTGATTTTCTGAAAAATAAAAAAAACGTAAAGTTTGCTTGGTCACGAAGGAATCCTACAAAACACTTCATTTTGGTATTTTCGAAGTCAAATGGCACTATAAACGTGTTATAGAAAACAACAACCCTAGAACGAATTTAAGTTGGTAATGGTTAATTCTTTTGCAACTCGTGAGACTTTTCAAAAAGAGAGAATGAGTGAATCGATGAAAGTGCACTACCACATTACAGTGGGATAAACTATAGAGTTTTTGAACACTAACGAATGTGATTTTCTGAAAAAAAAAAAAACGTAAAGTTTTCTTGGTCACGAAGCAATCCTACAAAACACTTCATTTTGGTATTTTCGAAGTCAGATGGCACTCTAAACGTGTTATAGAAAACAACAACCCTAGAACGAATGTGAGTTGGTAATGGTTAACTCTTTTGCAACTCGTGAGACTTTTCAAAAAGAGAGAATGAGTGAATCGATGAAAGTGCACTTCCACATTACAGTGGGATAAACTATTGAGTTTTTGAACACTAACGAATGTGATTTTCTGAAAAATAAAAAAACGTAAAGTTTGCTTGGTCCCGAAGCAATCCTACAAAACACTTCATTTTGGTATTTTCGAAGTCAGATGGCACTCTAAACGTGTTATAGAAAACAACAACCCTAGAACGAATGTGAGTTGGTAATGGTTAACTCTTTTGCAACTCGTGAGACTTTTCAAAAAGAGAGAATGAGTGAATCGATGAAAGTGCACTTCCACATTACAGTGGGATAAACTATTGAGTTTTTGAACACTAACGAATGTGATTTTCTGAAAAATAAAAAAACGTAAAGTTTGCTTGGTCCCGAAGCAATCCTACAAAACACTTCATTTTGGTATTTTCGAAGTCAAATGGCACTATAAACGTGTTATAGAAAACAACAACCCTAGAACGAATGTGAGTTGGTAATGGTTAACTCTTTTGCAACTCGTGAGACTTTTCAAAAAGAGAGAATGAGTGAATCGATGAAAGTGCACTTCCACATTACAGTGGGATAAACTATAGAGTTTTTGAACACTAACGAATGTGATTTTCTAAAAAATAAAAAAAAACGTAAAGTTTGCTTGGTCACCAATCAAACCTACAAAAAACTTCATTTTGGTATTTTCGAGGTTAAATGGCACTATAAACGTGTTATAGAATACAACAACCATAGAACGAATGTGAATTGGTAATGGTTAACTCTTTTGCAACTCGTGAGACTTTTCAAAAAGAGAGAATGAGTGAATCGATGAAAGTGCAATTCCACATTACAGTGGGATAAACTATAGAGTTTTTGAACACTAACGAATGTGATTTTCGGAAAAATAAAAAAACGTAAAGTTTGCTTGGTCACGAAGCAATCCTACAAAACACTTCATTTTGGTATTTTCGAAGTCAAATGGCACTATAAACGTGTTATAGAAAACAACAACCCTAGAACGAATTTAAGTTGGTAATGGTTAATTCTTTTGCAACTCGTGAGACTTTTCAAAAAGAGAGAATGAGTGAATCGATGAAAGTGCACTACCACATTACAGTGGGATAAACTATAGAGTTTTTGAACACTAACGAATGTGATTTTCTGAAAAAAAAAAAAAACGTAAAGTTTTCTTGGTCACGAAGCAATCCTACAAAACACTTCATTTTGGTATTTTCGAAGTCAGATGGCACTCTAAACGTGTTATAGAAAACAACAACCCTAGAACGAATGTGAGTTGGTAATGGTTAACTCTTTTGCAACTCGTGAGACTTTTCAAAAAGAGAGAATGAGTGAATCGATGAAAGTGCACTTCCACATTACAGTGGGATAAACTATTGAGTTTTTGAACACTAACGAATGTGATTTTCTGAAAAATAAAAAAACGTAAAGTTTGCTTGGTCCCGAAGCAATCCTACAAAACACTTCATTTTGGTATTTTCGAAGTCAAATGGCACTATAAACGTGTTATACAAAACAACAACCCTAGAACGAATTTAAGTTGGTAATGGTTAATTCTTTTGCAACTCGTGAGACTTTTCAAAAAGAGAGAATGAGTGAATCGATGAAAGTGCACTTCCACATTACAGTGGCATAAACTATAGAGTTTTTGAACACTAACGAATGTGATTTTCTGAAAGAAAAAAAAAACGTAAAGTTTTCTTGGTCACGAAGCAATCCTACAAAACACTTCATTTTGGTATTTTCGAAGTCAGATGGCACTATAAACGTGTTATAGAAAACAACAACCCTAGAACGAATGTGAGTTGGTAATGGTTAACTCTTTTGCCACTCGTGAGACTTTTCAAAAAGAGAGAATGAGTGAATCGATGAAAGTGCACTTCCACATTACAGTGGGATAAATTATAGACTTTTTGAACAGCAACGAATGTGATTTTCTGAAAAATAAAAAAAAACGTAAAGTTTGCTTGGTCACGAAGCAATCCTACAAAACATTTCATTTTGGTATTTTCGATGTCAAATGGCACTATAAACGTGTTATAGAAAAAACAACAACCCTAGAACGAATGTGAGTTGGTAATGGTTAATTCTTTTACAACTCGTGAGACTTTTCAAAAAGAGAGAATGAGTGAATCGATGAAAGTGCACTTCCACATTACAGTGGGATAAACTATAGAGTTTTTGAACACTAACGAATGTGATTTTCTGAAAAATAAAAAAAACGTAAAGTTTGCTTGGTCACGAAGCAATCCTACAAAACACTTCATTTTGGTATTTTCGAAGTCAAATGGTATTATAAACGTGTTATAGAAAACAACAACCCTAGAACGAATGTGAGTTGGTATTGGTTAACTCTTTTGCAACTCGTGAGACTTTTCAAAAAGAGAGAATGAGTGAATCGATGAAAGTGCACTTCCACATTATAGTGGGATAAACTATTGAGTTTTTGAACACTAACGAATGTGATTTTCTGAAAAATAAAAAAACATAAAGTTTGCTTGGTCCCGAAGCAATCCTACAAAACACTTCATTTTGGTATTTTCGAAGTCAAATGGCACTATAAACGTGTTATAGGAAACAACAACCCTAGAACTAATTTAAGTTGGTAATGGTTAATTCTTTTGCAACTCGTGAGACTTTTCAAAAAGAGAGAATGAGTGAATCGATGAAAGTGCACTTCCACATTACAGTGGGATAAACTATAGAGTTTTTGAACACTAACGAATGTGATTTTCTGGAAAAAAAAAACGTAAAGTTTTCTTGGTCACGAAGCAATCCTACAAAACACTTCATTTTGGTATTTTCGAAGTCAAATGGCACTATAAACGTGTTATAGAAAAAACAACAACCCTAGAACGAATGTGAGTTGGTAATGGTTAACTCTTTTGCAACTCGTGAGACTTTTCAAAAAGAGAGAATGAGTGAATCGATGAAAGTGCACTTCCACATTACAGTGGGATAAACTATAGAGTTTTTGAACACTAACGAATGTGATTTTCTGAAAAATAAAAAAAACGTAAAGTTTGCTTGGTCACGAAGGAATCCTACAAAACACTTCATTTTGGTATTTTCGAAGTCAAATGGCACTATAAACGTGTTATAGAAAACAACAACCCTAGAACGAATTTAAGTTGGTAATGGTTAATTCTTTTGCAACTCGTGAGACTTTTCAAAAAGAGAGAATGAGTGAATCGATGAAAGTGCACTACCACATTACAGTGGGATAAACTATAGAGTTTTTGAACACTAACGAATGTGATTTTCTGAAAAAAAAAAAAACGTAAAGTTTTCTTGGTCACGAAGCAATCCTACAAAACACTTCATTTTGGTATTTTCGAAGTCAGATGGCACTCTAAACGTGTTATAGAAAACAACAACCCTAGAACGAATGTGAGTTGGTAATGGTTAACTCTTTTGCAACTCGTGAGACTTTTCAAAAAGAGAGAATGAGTGAATCGATGAAAGTGCACTTCCACATTACAGTGGGATAAACTATTGAGTTTTTGAACACTAACGAATGTGATTTTCTGAAAAATAAAAAAACGTAAAGTTTGCTTGGTCCCGAAGCAATCCTACAAAACACTTCATTTTGGTATTTTCGAAGTCAAATGGCACTATAAACGTGTTATAGAAAACAACAACCCTAGAACGAATTTAAGTTGGTAATGGTTAATTCTTTTGCAACTCGTGAGACTTTTCAAAAAGAGAGAATGAGTGAATCGATGAAAGTGCACTTCCACATTACAGTGGGATAAACTATAGAGTTTTTGAACACTAACGAATGTGATTTTCTGGAAAAATAAAAAAAACGTAAAGTTTGCTAGGTCACGAAGTAATCCTACAAAACACTTCATTTTGGTATTTTCGAAGTCAGATGGCACTATAAACGTGTTATAGAAAACAACAACCCTAGAACGAATGTGAGTTGGTAATGGTTAACTCTTTTGCAACTCGTGAGACTTTTCAAAAAGAGAGAATGAGTGAATCGATGAAAGTGCACTTCCACATTACAGTGGGATAAACTATAGAGTTTTTGAACACTAACGAATGTGATTTTCTAAAAAATAAAAAAAAACGTAAAGTTTGCTTGGTCACCAATCAAACCTACAAAAAACTTCATTTTGGTATTTTCGAGGTTAAATGGCACTATAAACGTGTTATAGAATACAACAACCATAGAACGAATGTGAATTGGTAATGGTTAACTCTTTTGCAACTCGTGAGACTTTTCAAAAAGAGAGAATGAGTGAATCGATGAAAGTGCAATTCCACATTACAGTGGGATAAACTATAGAGTTTTTGAACACTAACGAATGTGATTTTCGGAAAAATAAAAAAACGTAAAGTTTGCTTGGTCACGAAGCAATCCTACAAAACACTTCATTTTGGTATTTTCGAAGTCAAATGGCACTATAAACGTGTTATAGAAAACAACAACCCTAGAACGAATTTAAGTTGGTAATGGTTAATTCTTTTGCAACTCGTGAGACTTTTCAAAAAGAGAGAATGAGTGAATCGATGAAAGTGCACTACCACATTACAGTGGGATAAACTATAGAGTTTTTGAACACTAACGAATGTGATTTTCTGAAAAAAAAAAAAACGTAAAGTTTTCTTGGTCACGAAGCAATCCTACAAAACACTTCATTTTGGTATTTTCGAAGTCAGATGGCACTCTAAACGTGTTATAGAAAACAACAACCCTAGAACGAATGTGAGTTGGTAATGGTTAACTCTTTTGCAACTCGTGAGACTTTTCAAAAAGAGAGAATGAGTGAATCGATGAAAGTGCACTTCCACATTACAGTGGGATAAACTATTGAGTTTTTGAACACTAACGAATGTGATTTTCTGAAAAATAAAAAAACGTAAAGTTTGCTTGGTCCCGAAGCAATCCTACAAAACACTTCATTTTGGTATTTTCGAAGTCAAATGGCACTATAAACGTGTTATAGAAAACAACAACCCTAGAACGAATTTAAGTTGGTAATGGTTAATTCTTTTGCAACTCGTGAGACTTTTCAAAAAGAGAGAATGAGTGAATCGATGAAAGTGCACTTCCACATTACAGTGGCATAAACTATAGAGTTTTTGAACACTAACGAATGTGATTTTCTGAAAGAAAAAAAAAACGTAAAGTTTTCTTGGTCACGAAGCAATCCTACAAAACACTTCATTTTGGTATTTTCGAAGTCAGATGGCACTATAAACGTGTTATAGAAAACAACAACCCTAGAACGAATGTGAGTTGGTAATGGTTAACTCTTTTGCCACTCGTGAGACTTTTCAAAAAGAGAGAATGAGTGAATCGATGAAAGTGCACTTCCACATTACAGTGGGATAAATTATAGACTTTTTGAACAGCAACGAATGTGATTTTCTGAAAAATAAAAAAAAACGTAAAGTTTGCTTGGTCACGAAGCAATCCTACAAAACATTTCATTTTGGTATTTTCGAAGTCAAATGGCACTATAAACGTGTTATAGAAAAAACAACAACCCTAGAACGAATGTGAGTTGGTAATGGTTAATTCTTTTACAACTCGTGAGACTTTTCAAAAAGAGAGAATGAGTGAATCGATGAAAGTGCACTTCCACATTACAGTGGGATAAACTATAGAGTTTTTGAACACTAACGAATGTGATTTTCTGAAAAATAAAAAAAACGTAAAGTTTGCTTGGTCACGAAGCAATCCTACAAAACACTTCATTTTGGTATTTTCGAAGTCAAATGGTATTATAAACGTGTTATAGAAAACAACAACCCTAGAACGAATGTGAGTTGGTATTGGTTAACTCTTTTGCAACTCGTGAGACTTTTCAAAAAGAGAGAATGAGTGAATCGATGAAAGTGCACTTCCACATTATAGTGGGATAAACTATTGAGTTTTTGAACACTAACGAATGTGATTTTCTGAAAAATAAAAAAACATAAAGTTTGCTTGGTCCCGAAGCAATCCTACAAAACACTTCATTTTGGTATTTTCGAAGTCAAATGGCACTATAAACGTGTTATAGGAAACAACAACCCTAGAACTAATTTAAGTTGGTAATGGTTAATTCTTTTGCAACTCGTGAGACTTTTCAAAAAGAGAGAATGAGTGAATCGATGAAAGTGCACTTCCACATTACAGTGGGATAAACTATAGAGTTTTTGAACACTAACGAATGTGATTTTCTGGAAAAAAAAAACGTAAAGTTTTCTTGGTCACGAAGCAATCCTACAAAACACTTCATTTTGGTATTTTCGAAGTCAAATGGCACTATAAACGTGTTATAGAAAAAACAACAACCCTAGAACGAATGTGAGTTGGTAATGGTTAACTCTTTTGCAACTCGTGAGACTTTTCAAAAAGAGAGAATGAGTGAATCGATGAAAGTGCACTTCCACATTACAGTGGGATAAACTATAGAGTTTTTGAACACTAACGAATGTGATTTTCTGAAAAATAAAAAAAACGTAAAGTTTGCTTGGTCACGAAGGAATCCTACAAAACACTTCATTTTGGTATTTTCGAAGTCAAATGGCACTATAAACGTGTTATAGAAAACAACAACCCTAGAACGAATTTAAGTTGGTAATGGTTAATTCTTTTGCAACTCGTGAGACTTTTCAAAAAGAGAGAATGAGTGAATCGATGAAAGTGCACTACCACATTACAGTGGGATAAACTATAGAGTTTTTGAACACTAACGAATGTGATTTTCTGAAAAAAAAAAAAACGTAAAGTTTTCTTGGTCACGAAGCAATCCTACAAAACACTTCATTTTGGTATTTTCGAAGTCAGATGGCACTCTAAACGTGTTATAGAAAACAACAACCCTAGAACGAATGTGAGTTGGTAATGGTTAACTCTTTTGCAACTCGTGAGACTTTTCAAAAAGAGAGAATGAGTGAATCGATGAAAGTGCACTTCCACATTACAGTG
This sequence comes from Galeopsis tetrahit, assembly GCA_963675135.1. Taxonomy (NCBI): domain Eukaryota; kingdom Viridiplantae; phylum Streptophyta; class Magnoliopsida; order Lamiales; family Lamiaceae; genus Galeopsis; species Galeopsis tetrahit. The sequence continues at coordinate 43,343,953 of OY776122.1, forward strand.
GGATAAACTATTGAGTTTTTGAACACTAACGAATGTGATTTTCTGAAAAATAAAAAAACGTAAAGTTTGCTTGGTCCCGAAGCAATCCTACAAAACACTTCATTTTGGTATTTTCGAAGTCAAATGGCACTATAAACGTGTTATAGAAAACAACAACCCTAGAACGAATTTAAGTTGGTAATGGTTAATTCTTTTGCAACTCGTGAGACTTTTCAAAAAGAGAGAATGAGTGAATCGATGAAAGTGCACTTCCACATTACAGTGGGATAAACTATAGAGTTTTTGAACACTAACGAATGTGATTTTCTGGAAAAAAAAAAACGTAAAGTTTTCTTGGTCACGAAGCAATCCTACAAAACACTTCATTTTGGTATTTTCGAAGTCAAATGGCACTATAAACGTGTTATAGAAAACAACAACCCTAGAACGAATTTAAGTTGGTAATGGTTAATTCTTTTGCAACTCGTGAGACTTTTCAAAAAGAGAGAATGAGTGAATCGATGAAAGTGCACTTCCACATTACAGTGGGATAAACTATAGAGTTTTTGAACACTAACGAATGTGATTTTCTGAAAAATAAAAAAATCGTAAAGTTTGCTTGGTCACGAAGCAATCCTACAAACACTTCATTTTGGTATTTTCGAAGTCAAATGGCATTATAAACGTGTTATAGAAAACAACAACCCTAGTACGAATGTGAGTTGGTAATGATTAACTCTTTTGCAACTCGTGAGACTTTTCAAAAAGAGAGAATGAGTGAATCGATGAAAGTGCACTTCCACATTACAGTGGGATAAACTATTGAGTTTTTGAACACTAACGAATGTGATTTTCTGAAAAATAAAAAAACGTAAAGTTTGCTTGGTCCCGAAGCAATCCTACAAAACACTTCATTTTGGTATTTTCGAAGTCAGATGGCACTATAAACGTGTTATAGAAAACAACAACCCTAGAACGAATGTGAGTTGGTAATGGTTAACTCTTTTGCAACTCGTGAGACTTTTCAAAAAGAGAGAATGAGTGAATCGATGAAAGTGCACTTCCACATTACAGTGGGATAAACTATAGAGTTTTTGAACACTAACGAATGTGATTTTCTAAAAAATAAAAAAAAACGTAAAGTTTGCTTGGTCACCAATCAAACCTACAAAAAACTTCATTTTGGTATTTTCGAGGTTAAATGGCACTATAAACGTGTTATAGAATACAACAACCATAGAACGAATGTGAATTGGTAATGGTTAACTCTTTTGCAACTCGTGAGACTTTTCAAAAAGAGAGAATGAGTGAATCGATGAAAGTGCAATTCCACATTACAGTGGGATAAACTATAGAGTTTTTGAACACTAACGAATGTGATTTTCGGAAAAATAAAAAAACGTAAAGTTTGCTTGGTCACGAAGCAATCCTACAAAACACTTCATTTTGGTATTTTCGAAGTCAAATGGCACTATAAACGTGTTATAGAAAACAACAACCCTAGAACGAATTTAAGTTGGTAATGGTTAATTCTTTTGCAACTCGTGAGACTTTTCAAAAAGAGAGAATGAGTGAATCGATGAAAGTGCACTACCACATTACAGTGGGATAAACTATAGAGTTTTTGAACACTAACGAATGTGATTTTCTGAAAAAAAAAAAAAACGTAAAGTTTTCTTGGTCACGAAGCAATCCTACAAAACACTTCATTTTGGTATTTTCGAAGTCAGATGGCACTCTAAACGTGTTATAGAAAACAACAACCCTAGAACGAATGTGAGTTGGTAATGGTTAACTCTTTTGCAACTCGTGAGACTTTTCAAAAAGAGAGAATGAGTGAATCGATGAAAGTGCACTTCCACATTACAGTGGGATAAACTATTGAGTTTTTGAACACTAACGAATGTGATTTTCTGAAAAATAAAAAAACGTAAAGTTTGCTTGGTCCCGAAGCAATCCTACAAAACACTTCATTTTGGTATTTTCGAAGTCAAATGGCACTATAAACGTGTTATAGAAAACAACAACCCTAGAACGAATTTAAGTTGGTAATGGTTAATTCTTTTGCAACTCGTGAGACTTTTCAAAAAGAGAGAATGAGTGAATCGATGAAAGTGCACTTCCACATTACAGTGGGATAAACTATAGAGTTTTTGAACACTAACGAATGTGATTTTCTGGAAAAAAAAAACGTAAAGTTTTCTTGGTCACGAAGCAATCCTACAAAACACTTCATTTTGGTATTTTCGAAGTCAAATGGCACTATAAACGTGTTATAGAAAACAACAACCCTAGAACGAATTTAAGTTGGTAATGGTTAATTCTTTTGCAACTCGTGAGACTTTTCAAAAAGAGAGAATGAGTGAATCGATGAAAGTGCACTTCCACATTACAGTGGGATAAACTATAGAGTTTTTGAACACTAACGAATGTGATTTTCTGAAAAATAAAAAAAACGTAAAGTTTGCTTGGTCACGAAGGAATCCTACAAAACACTTCATTTTGGTATTTTCGAAGTCAAATGGCACTATAAACGTGTTATAGAAAACAACAACCCTAGAACGAATTTAAGTTGGTAATGGTTAATTCTTTTGCAACTCGTGAGACTTTTCAAAAAGAGAGAATGAGTGAATCGATGAAAGTGCACTACCACATTACAGTGGGATAAACTATAGAGTTTTTGAACACTAACGAATGTGATTTTCTGAAAAAAAAAAAAACGTAAAGTTTTCTTGGTCACGAAGCAATCCTACAAAACACTTCATTTTGGTATTTTCGAAGTCAGATGGCACTCTAAACGTGTTATAGAAAACAACAACCCTAGAACGAATGTGAGTTGGTAATGGTTAACTCTTTTGCAACTCGTGAGACTTTTCAAAAAGAGAGAATGAGTGAATCGATGAAAGTGCACTTCCACATTACAGTGGGATAAACTATTGAGTTTTTGAACACTAACGAATGTGATTTTCTGAAAAATAAAAAAACGTAAAGTTTGCTTGGTCCCGAAGCAATCCTACAAAACACTTCATTTTGGTATTTTCGAAGTCAAATGGCACTATAAACGTGTTATAGAATACAACAACCATAGAACGAATGTGAATTGGTAATGGTTAACTCTTTTGCAACTCGTGAGACTTTTCAAAAAGAGAGAATGAGTGAATCGATGAAAGTGCAATTCCACATTACAGTGGGATAAACTATAGAGTTTTTGAACACTAACGAATGTGATTTTCGGAAAAATAAAAAAACGTAAAGTTTGCTTGGTCACGAAGCAATCCTACAAAACACTTCATTTTGGTATTTTCGAAGTCAAATGGCACTATAAACGTGTTATAGAAAACAACAACCCTAGAACGAATTTAAGTTGGTAATGGTTAATTCTTTTGCAACTCGTGAGACTTTTCAAAAAGAGAGAATGAGTGAATCGATGAAAGTGCACTACCACATTACAGTGGGATAAACTATAGAGTTTTTGAACACTAACGAATGTGATTTTCTGAAAAAAAAAAAAAACGTAAAGTTTTCTTGGTCACGAAGCAATCCTACAAAACACTTCATTTTGGTATTTTCGAAGTCAGATGGCACTCTAAACGTGTTATAGAAAACAACAACCCTAGAACGAATGTGAGTTGGTAATGGTTAACTCTTTTGCAACTCGTGAGACTTTTCAAAAAGAGAGAATGAGTGAATCGATGAAAGTGCACTTCCACATTACAGTGGGATAAACTATTGAGTTTTTGAACACTAACGAATGTGATTTTCTGAAAAATAAAAAAACGTAAAGTTTGCTTGGTCCCGAAGCAATCCTACAAAACACTTCATTTTGGTATTTTCGAAGTCAAATGGCACTATAAACGTGTTATAGAAAACAACAACCCTAGAACGAATTTAAGTTGGTAATGGTTAATTCTTTTGCAACTCGTGAGACTTTTCAAAAAGAGAGAATGAGTGAATCGATGAAAGTGCACTTCCACATTACAGTGGGATAAACTATAGAGTTTTTGAACACTAACGAATGTGATTTTCTGGAAAAAAAAAACGTAAAGTTTTCTTGGTCACGAAGCAATCCTACAAAACACTTCATTTTGGTATTTTCGAAGTCAAATGGCACTATAAACGTGTTATAGAAAACAACAACCCTAGAACGAATTTAAGTTGGTAATGGTTAATTCTTTTGCAACTCGTGAGACTTTTCAAAAAGAGAGAATGAGTGAATCGATGAAAGTGCACTTCCACATTACAGTGGGATAAACTATAGAGTTTTTGAACACTAACGAATGTGATTTTCTGAAAAATAAAAAAAACGTAAAGTTTGCTTGGTCACGAAGGAATCCTACAAAACACTTCATTTTGGTATTTTCGAAGTCAAATGGCACTATAAACGTGTTATAGAAAACAACAACCCTAGAACGAATTTAAGTTGGTAATGGTTAATTCTTTTGCAACTCGTGAGACTTTTCAAAAAGAGAGAATGAGTGAATCGATGAAAGTGCACTACCACATTACAGTGGGATAAACTATAGAGTTTTTGAACACTAACGAATGTGATTTTCTGAAAAAAAAAAAAACGTAAAGTTTTCTTGGTCACGAAGCAATCCTACAAAACACTTCATTTTGGTATTTTCGAAGTCAGATGGCACTCTAAACGTGTTATAGAAAACAACAACCCTAGAACGAATGTGAGTTGGTAATGGTTAACTCTTTTGCAACTCGTGAGACTTTTCAAAAAGAGAGAATGAGTGAATCGATGAAAGTGCACTTCCACATTACAGTGGGATAAACTATTGAGTTTTTGAACACTAACGAATGTGATTTTCTGAAAAATAAAAAAACGTAAAGTTTGCTTGGTCCCGAAGCAATCCTACAAAACACTTCATTTTGGTATTTTCGAAGTCAAATGGCACTATAAACGTGTTATAGAAAACAACAACCCTAGAACGAATTTAAGTTGGTAATGGTTAATTCTTTTGCAACTCGTGAGACTTTTCAAAAAGAGAGAATGAGTGAATCGATGAAAGTGCACTTCCACATTACAGTGGGATAAACTATAGAGTTTTTGAACACTAACGAATGTGATTTTCTGGAAAAAAAAAAACGTAAAGTTTTCTTGGTCACGAAGCAATCCTACAAAACACTTCATTTTGGTATTTTCGAAGTCAAATGGCACTATAAACGTGTTATAGAAAACAACAACCCTAGAACGAATTTAAGTTGGTAATGGTTAATTCTTTTGCAACTCGTGAGACTTTTCAAAAAGAGAGAATGAGTGAATCGATGAAAGTGCACTTCCACATTACAGTGGGATAAACTATAGAGTTTTTGAACACTAACGAATGTGATTTTCTGAAAAATAAAAAAATCGTAAAGTTTGCTTGGTCACGAAGCAATCCTACAAACACTTCATTTTGGTATTTTCGAAGTCAAATGGCATTATAAACGTGTTATAGAAAACAACAACCCTAGTACGAATGTGAGTTGGTAATGATTAACTCTTTTGCAACTCGTGAGACTTTTCAAAAAGAGAGAATGAGTGAATCGATGAAAGTGCACTTCCACATTACAGTGGGATAAACTATTGAGTTTTTGAACACTAACGAATGTGATTTTCTGAAAAATAAAAAAACGTAAAGTTTGCTTGGTCCCGAAGCAATCCTACAAAACACTTCATTTTGGTATTTTCGAAGTCAGATGGCACTATAAACGTGTTATAGAAAACAACAACCCTAGAACGAATGTGAGTTGGTAATGGTTAACTCTTTTGCAACTCGTGAGACTTTTCAAAAAGAGAGAATGAGTGAATCGATGAAAGTGCACTTCCACATTACAGTGGGATAAACTATAGAGTTTTTGAACACTAACGAATGTGATTTTCTAAAAAATAAAAAAAAACGTAAAGTTTGCTTGGTCACCAATCAAACCTACAAAAAACTTCATTTTGGTATTTTCGAGGTTAAATGGCACTATAAACGTGTTATAGAATACAACAACCATAGAACGAATGTGAATTGGTAATGGTTAACTCTTTTGCAACTCGTGAGACTTTTCAAAAAGAGAGAATGAGTGAATCGATGAAAGTGCAATTCCACATTACAGTGGGATAAACTATAGAGTTTTTGAACACTAACGAATGTGATTTTCGGAAAAATAAAAAAACGTAAAGTTTGCTTGGTCACGAAGCAATCCTACAAAACACTTCATTTTGGTATTTTCGAAGTCAAATGGCACTATAAACGTGTTATAGAAAACAACAACCCTAGAACGAATTTAAGTTGGTAATGGTTAATTCTTTTGCAACTCGTGAGACTTTTCAAAAAGAGAGAATGAGTGAATCGATGAAAGTGCACTACCACATTACAGTGGGATAAACTATAGAGTTTTTGAACACTAACGAATGTGATTTTCTGAAAAAAAAAAAAAACGTAAAGTTTTCTTGGTCACGAAGCAATCCTACAAAACACTTCATTTTGGTATTTTCGAAGTCAGATGGCACTCTAAACGTGTTATAGAAAACAACAACCCTAGAACGAATGTGAGTTGGTAATGGTTAACTCTTTTGCAACTCGTGAGACTTTTCAAAAAGAGAGAATGAGTGAATCGATGAAAGTGCACTTCCACATTACAGTGGGATAAACTATTGAGTTTTTGAACACTAACGAATGTGATTTTCTGAAAAATAAAAAAACGTAAAGTTTGCTTGGTCCCGAAGCAATCCTACAAAACACTTCATTTTGGTATTTTCGAAGTCAAATGGCACTATAAACGTGTTATAGAAAACAACAACCCTAGAACGAATTTAAGTTGGTAATGGTTAATTCTTTTGCAACTCGTGAGACTTTTCAAAAAGAGAGAATGAGTGAATCGATGAAAGTGCACTTCCACATTACAGTGGGATAAACTATAGAGTTTTTGAACACTAACGAATGTGATTTTCTGGAAAAAAAAAAACGTAAAGTTTTCTTGGTCACGAAGCAATCCTACAAAACACTTCATTTTGGTATTTTCGAAGTCAAATGGCACTATAAACGTGTTATAGAAAACAACAACCCTAGAACGAATTTAAGTTGGTAATGGTTAATTCTTTTGCAACTCGTGAGACTTTTCAAAAAGAGAGAATGAGTGAATCGATGAAAGTGCACTTCCACATTACAGTGGGATAAACTATAGAGTTTTTGAACACTAACGAATGTGATTTTCTGAAAAATAAAAAAATCGTAAAGTTTGTTTGGTCACGAAGCAATCCTACAAACACTTCATTTTGGTATTTTCGAAGTCAAATGGCATTATAAACGTGTTATAGAAAACAACAACCCTAGTACGAATGTGAGTTGGTAATGGTTAACTCTTTTGCAACTCGTGAGACTTTTCAAAAAGAGAGAATGAGTGAATCGATGAAAGTGCACTTCCACATTACAGTGGGATAAACTATTGAGTTTTTGAACACTAACGAATGTGATTTTCTGAAAAATAAAAAAACGTAAAGTTTGCTTGGTCCCGAAGCAATCCTACAAAACACTTCATTTTGGTATTTTCGAAGTCAGATGGCACTATAAACGTGTTATAGAAAACAACAACCCTAGAACGAATGTGAGTTGGTAATGGTTAACTATTTTGCAACTCGTGAGACTTTTCAAAAAGAGAGAATGAGTGAATCGATGAAAGTGCACTTCCACATTACAGTGGGATAAACTATAGAGTTTTTGAACACTAACGAATGTGATTTTCTAAAAAATAAAAAAAAACGTAAAGTTTGCTTGGTCACCAATCAAACCTACAAAAAACTTCATTTTGGTATTTTCGAGGTTAAATGGCACTATAAACGTGTTATAGAATACAACAACCATAGAACGAATGTGAATTGGTAATGGTTAACTCTTTTGCAACTCGTGAGACTTTTCAAAAAGAGAGAATGAGTGAATCGATGAAAGTGCAATTCCACATTACAGTGGGATAAACTATAGAGTTTTTGAACACTAACGAATGTGATTTTCGGAAAAATAAAAAAACGTAAAGTTTGCTTGGTCACGAAGCAATCCTACAAAACACTTCATTTTGGTATTTTCGAAGTCAAATGACACTATAAACGTGTTATAGAAAACAACAACCCTAGAACGAATGTGAATTGGTAATGGTTAACACTTTTGAAACTATTGAGACTTTTCAAAAAGAGAGAATGAGTGAATCGATGAAAGTGCACTTCCACATTACAGTGGGATAAACTATAGAGTTTTTGAACACTAACGAATGTGATTTTCTGAAAAATAAAAAAAAACGTAAACTTTGCTTGGTCACGAAGCAATCCTACAAAACACTTCATTTTGGTATTTTCGAAGTCAAATGATACTATAAACGTGTTATAGAAAACAACAACCCTAGAACGAATGTGAGTTGGTAATGGTTAACTCTTTTGCAACTCGTGAGACTTTTCAAAAAGAGAGAATGAGTGAATCGATGAAAGTGCACTTCCACATTACAGTGGGATAAACTATAGAGTTTTTGAACACTAACGAATGTGATTTTCTGAAAAATAAAAAAACATAAAGTTTGCTTGGTCCCGAAGCAATCCTATAAAACACTTCATTTTGGTATTTTCGAAGTCAAATGGCACTATAAACGTGTTATAGAAAACAACAACCCTAGAACGAATTTAAGTTGGTAATGGTTAATTCTTTTGCAACTCGTGAGACTTTTCAAAAAGAGAGAATGAGTGAATCGATGAAAGTGCACTTCCACATTACTGTGGCATAAACTATAGAGTTTTTGAACACTAACGAATGTGATTTTCTGAAAGAAAAAAAAACGTAAAGTTTTCTTGGTCACGAAGCAATCCTACAAAACACTTCATTTTGGTATTTTCGAAGTCAGATGGCACTATAAACGTGTTATAGAAAACAACAACCCTAGAACGAATGTGAGTTGGTAATGGTTAACTCTTTTGCCACTCGTGAGACTTTTCAAAAAGAGAGAATGAGTGAATCGATGAAAGTGCACTTCCACATTACAGTGGGATAAATTATAGAATTTTTGAACAGCAACGAATGTGATTTTCTGAAAAATAAAAAAAAACGTAAAGTTTGCTTGGTCACGAAGCAATCCTACAAAACATTTCATTTTGGTATTTTCGAAGTCAAATGGCACTATAAACGTGTTATAGAAAAAACAACAACCCTATAACGAATGTGAGTTGGTAATGGTTAATTCTTTTGCAACTCGTGAGACTTTTCAAAAAGAGAGAATGAGTGAATCGATGAAAGTGCACTTCCACATTACAGTGGGATAAACTATAGAGTTTTTGAACACTAACGAATGTGATTTTCTGAAAAATAAAAAAAACGTAAACTTTGCTTGGTCACGAAGCAATCCTACAAAACACTTCATTTTGGTATTTTCGAAGTCAAATGATACTATAAACGTGTTATAGAAAACAACAACCCTAGAACGAATGTGAATTGGTAATGGTTAACTCTTTTGCAACTCGTGAGACTTTTCAAAAAGAGAGAATGAGTGAATCGATGAAAGTGCAATTCCACATTACAGTGGGATAAACTATAGAGTTTTTGAACACTAACGAATGTGATTTTCGGAAAAATAAAAAAACGTAAAGTTTGCTTGGTCACGAAGCAATCCTACAAAACACTTCATTTTGGTATTTTCGAAGTCAAATGACACTATAAACGTGTTATAGAAAACAACAACCCTAGAACGAATGTGAATTGGTAATGGTTAACACTTTTGAAACTATTGAGACTTTTCAAAAAGAGAGAATGAGTGAATCGATGAAAGTGCACTTCCACATTACAGTGGGATAAACTATAGAGTTTTTGAACACTAACGAATGTGATTTTCTGAAAAATAAAAAAAAACGTAAACTTTGCTTGGTCACGAAGCAATCCTACAAAACACTTCATTTTGGTATTTTCGAAGTCAAATGATACTATAAACGTGTTATAGAAAACAACAACCCTAGAACGAATGTGAGTTGGTAATGGTTAACTCTTTTGCAACTCGTGAGACTTTTCAAAAAGAGAGAATGAGTGAATCGATGAAAGTGCACTTCCACATTACAGTGGGATAAACTATAGAGTTTTTGAACACTAACGAATGTGATTTTCTGAAAAATAAAAAAACATAAAGTTTGCTTGGTCCCGAAGCAATCCTATAAAACACTTCATTTTGGTATTTTCGAAGTCAAATGGCACTATAAACGTGTTATAGAAAACAACAACCCTAGAACGAATTTAAGTTGGTAATGGTTAATTCTTTTGCAACTCGTGAGACTTTTCAAAAAGAGAGAATGAGTGAATCGATGAAAGTGCACTTCCACATTACTGTGGCATAAACTATAGAGTTTTTGAACACTAACGAATGTGATTTTCTGAAAGAAAAAAAAACGTAAAGTTTTCTTGGTCACGAAGCAATCCTACAAAACACTTCATTTTGGTATTTTCGAAGTCAGATGGCACTATAAACGTGTTATAGAAAACAACAACCCTAGAACGAATGTGAGTTGGTAATGGTTAACTCTTTTGCCACTCGTGAGACTTTTCAAAAAGAGAGAATGAGTGAATCGATGAAAGTGCACTTCCACATTACAGTGGGATAAATTATAGAATTTTTGAACAGCAACGAATGTGATTTTCTGAAAAATAAAAAAAAACGTAAAGTTTGCTTGGTCACGAAGCAATCCTACAAAACATTTCATTTTGGTATTTTCGAAGTCAAATGGCACTATAAACGTGTTATAGAAAAAACAACAACCCTATAACGAATGTGAGTTGGTAATGGTTAATTCTTTTGCAACTCGTGAGACTTTTCAAAAAGAGAGAATGAGTGAATCGATGAAAGTGCACTTCCACATTACAGTGGGATAAACTATAGAGTTTTTGAACACTAACGAATGTGATTTTCTGAAAAATAAAAAAAACGTAAACTTTGCTTGGTCACGAAGCAATCCTACAAAACACTTCATTTTGGTATTTTCGAAGTCAAATGATACTATAAACGTGTTATAGAAAACAACAACCCTAGAACGAATGTGAGTTGGTAATGGTTAACTCTTTTGCAACTCGTGAGACTTTTCAAAAAGAGAGAATGAGTGAATCGATGAAAGTGCACTTCCACATTACAGTGGGATAAACTATAGAGTTTTTGAACACTAACGAATGTGATTTTCGGAAAAATAAAAAAACGTAAAGTTTGCTTGGTCACGAAGCAATCCTACAAAACACTTCATTTTGGTATTTTCGAAGTCAAATGGCACTATAAACGTGTTATAGAAAACAACAACCCTAGAACGAATGTGAATTGGTAATGGTTAACACTTTTGAAACTATTGAGACTTTTCAAAAAGAGAGAATGAGTGAATCGATGAAAGTGCACTTCCACATTACAGTGGGATAAACTATAGAGTTTTTGAACACTAACGAATGTGATTTTCTGAAAAATAAAAAAAACGTAAACTTTGCTTGGTCACGAAGCAATCCTACAAAACACTTCATTTTGGTATTTTCGAAGTCAAATGATACTATAAACGTGTTATAGAAAACAACAACCCTAGAACGAATGTGAGTTGGTAATGGTTAACTCTTTTGCAACTCGTGAGACTTTTCAAAAAGAGAGAATGAGTGAATCGATGAAAGTGCACTTCCACATTACAGTGGGATAAACTATAGAGTTTTTGAACACTAACGAATGTGATTTTCTGAAAAATAAAAAAACATAAAGTTTGCTTGGTCCCGAAGCAATCCTATAAAACACTTCATTTTGGTATTTTCGAAGTCAAATGGCACTATAAACGTGTTATAGAATACAACAACCATAGAACGAATGTGAATTGGTAATGGTTAACTCTTTTGCAACTCGTGAGACTTTTCAAAAAGAGAGAATGAGTGAATCGATGAAAGTGCAATTCCACATTACAGTGGGATAAACTATAGAGTTTTTGAACACTAACGAATGTGATTTTCGGAAAAATAAAAAAACGTAAAGTTTGCTTGGTCACGAAGCAATCCTACAAAACACTTCATTTTGGTATTTTCGAAGTCAAATGGCACTATAAACGTGTTATAGAAAACAACAACCCTAGAACGAATGTGAATTGGTAATGGTTAACACTTTTGAAACTATTGAGACTTTTCAAAAAGAGAGAATGAGTGAATCGATGAAAGTGCACTTCCACATTACAGTGGGATAAACTATAGAGTTTTTGAACACTAACGAATGTGATTTTCTGAAAAATAAAAAAAACGTAAACTTTGCTTGGTCACGAAGCAATCCTACAAAACACTTCATTTTGGTATTTTCGAAGTCAAATGATACTATAAACGTGTTATAGAAAACAACAACCCTAGAACGAATGTGAGTTGGTAATGGTTAACTCTTTTGCAACTCGTGAGACTTTTCAAAAAGAGAGAATGAGTGAATCGATGAAAGTGCACTTCCACATTACAGTGGGATAAACTATAGAGTTTTTGAACACTAACGAATGTGATTTTCTGAAAAATAAAAAAACATAAAGTTTGCTTGGTCCCGAAGCAATCCTATAAAACACTTCATTTTGGTATTTTCGAAGTCAAATGGCACTATAAACGTGTTATAGAAAACAACAACCCTAGAACGAATTTAAGTTGGTAATGGTTAATTCTTTTGCAACTCGTGAGACTTTTCAAAAAGAGAGAATGAGTGAATCGATGAAAGTGCACTTCCACATTACTGTGGCATAAACTATAGAGTTTTTGAACACTAACGAATGTGATTTTCTGAAAGAAAAAAAAACGTAAAGTTTTCTTGGTCACGAAGCAATCCTACAAAACACTTCATTTTGGTATTTTCGAAGTCAGATGGCACTATAAACGTGTTATAGAAAACAACAACCCTAGAACGAATGTGAGTTGGTAATGGTTAACTCTTTTGCCACTCGTGAGACTTTTCAAAAAGAGAGAATGAGTGAATCGATGAAAGTGCACTTCCACATTACAGTGGGATAAATTATAGAATTTTTGAACAGCAACGAATGTGATTTTCTGAAAAATAAAAAAAAACGTAAAGTTTGCTTGGTCACGAAGCAATCCTACAAAACATTTCATTTTGGTATTTTCGAAGTCAAATGGCACTATAAACGTGTTATAGAAAAAACAACAACCCTATAACGAATGTGAGTTGGTAATGGTTAATTCTTTTGCAACTCGTGAGACTTTTCAAAAAGAGAGAATGAGTGAATCGATGAAAGTGCACTTCCACATTACAGTGGGATAAACTATAGAGTTTTTGAACACTAACGAATGTGATTTTCTGAAAAATAAAAAAAACGTAAACTTTGCTTGGTCACGAAGCAATCCTACAAAACACTTCATTTTGGTATTTTCGAAGTCAAATGATACTATAAACGTGTTATAGAAAACAACAACCCTAGAACGAATGTGAGTTGGTAATGGTTAACTCTTTTGCAACTCGTGAGACTTTTCAAAAAGAGAGAATGAGTGAATCGATGAAAGTGCACTTCCACATTACAGTGGGATAAACTATAGAGTTTTTGAACACTAACGAATGTGATTTTCGGAAAAATAAAAAAACGTAAAGTTTGCTTGGTCACGAAGCAATCCTACAAAACACTTCATTTTGGTATTTTCGAAGTCAAATGGCACTATAAACGTGTTATAGAAAACAACAACCCTAGAACGAATGTGAATTGGTAATGGTTAACACTTTTGAAACTATTGAGACTTTTCAAAAAGAGAGAATGAGTGAATCGATGAAAGTGCACTTCCACATTACAGTGGGATAAACTATAGAGTTTTTGAACACTAACGAATGTGATTTTCTGAAAAATAAAAAAAACGTAAACTTTGCTTGGTCACGAAGCAATCCTACAAAACACTTCATTTTGGTATTTTCGAAGTCAAATGATACTATAAACGTGTTATAGAAAACAACAACCCTAGAACGAATGTGAGTTGGTAATGGTTAAGTCTTTTGCAACTCGTGAGACTTTTCAAAAAGAGAGAATGAGTGAATCGATGAAAGTGCACTTCCACATTACAGTGGGATAAACTATAGAGTTTTTGAACACTAACGAATGTGATTTTCTGAAAAATAAAAAAACATAAAGTTTGCTTGGTCCCGAAGCAATCCTATAAAACACTTCATTTTGGTATTTTCGAAGTCAAATGGCACTATAAACGTGTTATAGAATACAACAACCATAGAACGAATGTGAATTGGTAATGGTTAACTCTTTTGCAACTCGTGAGACTTTTCAAAAAGAGAGAATGAGTGAATCGATGAAAGTGCAATTCCACATTACAGTGGGATAAACTATAGAGTTTTTGAACACTAACGAATGTGATTTTCGGAAAAATAAAAAAACGTAAAGTTTGCTTGGTCACGAAGCAATCCTACAAAACACTTCATTTTGGTATTTTCGAAGTCAAATGGCACTATAAACGTGTTATAGAAAACAACAACCCTAGAACGAATGTGAATTGGTAATGGTTAACACTTTTGAAACTATTGAGACTTTTCAAAAAGAGAGAATGAGTGAATCGATGAAAGTGCACTTCCACATTACAGTGGGATAAACTATAGAGTTTTTGAACACTAACGAATGTGATTTTCTGAAAAATAAAAAAAACGTAAACTTTGCTTGGTCACGAAGCAATCCTACAAAACACTTCATTTTGGTATTTTCGAAGTCAAATGATACTATAAACGTGTTATAGAAAACAACAACCCTAGAACGAATGTGAGTTGGTAATGGTTAACTCTTTTGCAACTCGTGAGACTTTTCAAAAAGAGAGAATGAGTGAATCGATGAAAGTGCACTTCCACATTACAGTGGGATAAACTATAGAGTTTTTGAACACTAACGAATGTGATTTTCTGAAAAATAAAAAAAACGTAAACTTTGCTTGGTCACGAAGCAATCCTACAAAACACTTCATTTTGGTATTTTCGAAGTCAAATGATACTATAAACGTGTTATAGAAAACAACAACCCTAGAACGAATGTGAGTTGGTAATGGTTAACTCTTTTGCAACTCGTGAGACTTTTCAAAAAGAGAGAATGAGTGAATCGATGAAAGTGCACTTCCACATTACAGTGGGATAAACTATAGAGTTTTTGAACACTAACGAATGTGATTTTCTGAAAAATAAAAAAAACGTAAACTTTGCTTGGTCACGAAGCAATCCTACAAAACACTTCATTTTGGTATTTTCGAAGTCAAATGATACTATAAACGTGTTATAGAAAACAACAACCCTAGAACGAATGTGAGTTGGTAATGGTTAACTCTTTTGCAACTCGTGAGACTTTTCAAAAAGAGAGAATGAGTGAATCGATGAAAGTGCACTTCCACATTACAGTGGGATAAACTATAGAGTTTTTGAACACTAACGAATGTGATTTTCTGAAAAATAAAAAAACATAAAGTTTGCTTGGTCCCGAAGCAATCCTATAAAACACTTCATTTTGGTATTTTCGAAGTCAAATGGCACTATAAACGTGTTATAGAAAACAACAACCCTAGAACGAATTTAAGTTGGTAATGGTTAATTCTTTTGCAACTCGTGAGACTTTTCAAAAAGAGAGAATGAGTGAATCGATGAAAGTGCACTTCCACATTACTGTGGCATAAACTATAGAGTTTTTGAACACTAACGAATGTGATTTTCTGAAAGAAAAAAAAACGTAAAGTTTTCTTGGTCACGAAGCAATCCTACAAAACACTTCATTTTGGTATTTTCGAAGTCAGATGGCACTATAAACGTGTTATAGAAAACAACAACCCTAGAACGAATGTGAGTTGGTAATGGTTAACTCTTTTGCCACTCGTGAGACTTTTCAAAAAGAGAGAATGAGTGAATCGATGAAAGTGCACTTCCACATTACAGTGGGATAAATTATAGAATTTTTGAACAGCAACGAATGTGATTTTCTGAAAAATAAAAAAAAACGTAAAGTTTGCTTGGTCACGAAGCAATCCTACAAAACATTTCATTTTGGTATTTTCGAAGTCAAATGGCACTATAAACGTGTTATAGAAAAAACAACAACCCTATAACGAATGTGAGTTGGTAATGGTTAATTCTTTTGCAACTCGTGAGACTTTTCAAAAAGAGAGAATGAGTGAATCGATGAAAGTGCACTTCCACATTACAGTGGGATAAACTATAGAGTTTTTGAACACTAACGAATGTGATTTTCTGAAAAATAAAAAAAACGTAAACTTTGCTTGGTCACGAAGCAATCCTACAAAACACTTCATTTTGGTATTTTCGAAGTCAAATGATACTATAAACGTGTTATAGAAAACAACAACCCTAGAACGAATGTGAGTTGGTAATGGTTAACTCTTTTGCAACTCGTGAGACTTTTCAAAAAGAGAGAATGAGTGAATCGATGAAAGTGCACTTCCACATTACAGTGGGATAAACTATAGAGTTTTTGAACACTAACGAATGTGATTTTCGGAAAAATAAAAAAACGTAAAGTTTGCTTGGTCACGAAGCAATCCTACAAAACACTTCATTTTGGTATTTTCGAAGTCAAATGGCACTATAAACGTGTTATAGAAAACAACAACCCTAGAACGAATGTGAATTGGTAATGGTTAACACTTTTGAAACTATTGAGACTTTTCAAAAAGAGAGAATGAGTGAATCGATGAAAGTGCACTTCCACATTACAGTGGGATAAACTATAGAGTTTTTGAACACTAACGAATGTGATTTTCTGAAAAATAAAAAAAACGTAAACTTTGCTTGGTCACGAAGCAATCCTACAAAACACTTCATTTTGGTATTTTCGAAGTCAAATGATACTATAAACGTGTTATAGAAAACAACAACCCTAGAACGAATGTGAGTTGGTAATGGTTAACTCTTTTGCAACTCGTGAGACTTTTCAAAAAGAGAGAATGAGTGAATCGATGAAAGTGCACTTCCACATTACAGTGGGATAAACTATAGAGTTTTTGAACACTAACGAATGTGATTTTCTGAAAAATAAAAAAACATAAAGTTTGCTTGGTCCCGAAGCAATCCTATAAAACACTTCATTTTGGTATTTTCGAAGTCAAATGGCACTATAAACGTGTTATAGAAAACAACAACCCTAGAACGAATTTAAGTTGGTAATGGTTAATTCTTTTGCAACTCGTGAGACTTTTCAAAAAGAGAGAATGAGTGAATCGATGAAAGTGCACTTCCACATTACTGTGGCATAAACTATAGAGTTTTTGAACACTAACGAATGTGATTTTCTGAAAGAAAAAAAAACGTAAAGTTTTCTTGGTCACGAAGCAATCCTACAAAACACTTCATTTTGGTATTTTCGAAGTCAGATGGCACTATAAACGTGTTATAGAAAACAACAACCCTAGAACGAATGTGAGTTGGTAATGGTTAACTCTTTTGCCACTCGTGAGACTTTTCAAAAAGAGAGAATGAGTGAATCGATGAAAGTGCACTTCCACATTACAGTGGGATAAATTATAGAATTTTTGAACAGCAACGAATGTGATTTTCTGAAAAATAAAAAAAAACGTAAAGATTGCTTGGTCACGAAGCAATCCTACAAAACATTTCATTTTGGTATTTTCGAAGTCAAATGGCACTATAAACGTGTTATAGAAAAAACAACAACCCTATAACGAATGTGAGTTGGTAATGGTTAATTCTTTTGCAACTCGTGAGACTTTTCAAAAAGAGAGAATGAGTGAATCGATAAAAGTGCACTTCCACATTACAGTGGGATAAACTATAGAGTTTTTGAACACTAACGAATGTGATTTTCTGAAAAATAAAAAAAACGTAAAGTTTGCTTGGTCACGAAGCAATCCTACAAAACACTTCATTTTGGTATTTTCGAAGTCAAATGGTATTATAAACGTGTTATAGAAAACAACAACCCTAGAACGAATGTGAGTTGGTAATGGTTAACTCTTTTGCAACTCGTGAGACTTTTCAAAAAGAGAGAATGAGTGAATCGATGAAAGTGCACTTCCACATTATAGTGGGATAAACTATTGAGTTTTTGAACACTAACGAATGTGATTTTCTGAAAAATAAAAAAACATAAAGTTTGCTTGGTCCCGAAGCAATCCTACAAAACACTTCATTTTGGTATTTTCGAAGTCAAATGGCACTATAAACGTGTTATAGGAAACAACAACCCTAGAACTAATTTAAGTTGGTAATGGTTAATTCTTTTGCAACTCGTGAGACTTTTCAAAAAGAGAGAATGAGTGAATCGATGAAAGTGCACTTCCACATTACAGTGGGATAAACTATAGAGTTTTTGAACACTAACGAATGTGATTTTCTGGAAAAAAAAAACGTAAAGTTTTCTTGGTCACGAAGCAATCCTACAAAACACTTCATTTTGGTATTTTCGAAGTCAAATGGCACTATAAACGTGTTATAGAAAACAACAACCCTAGAACGAATTTAAGTTGGTAATGGTTAATTCTTTTGCAACTCGTGAGACTTTTCAAAAAGAGAGAATGAGTGAATCAATGAAAGTGCACTTCCACATTACAGTGGGATAAACTATAGAGTTTTTGAACACTAACGAATGTGATTTTCTGGAAAAAAAAAACGTAAAGTTTTCTTGGTCACGAAGCAATCCTACAAAACACTTCATTTTGGTTTTTTCGAAGTCAGATGGCACTATAAACGTGTTATAGAAAACAACAACCCTAGAACGAATGTGAGTTGGTAATGGTTAACTCTTTTGCAACTCGTGAGACTTTTCAAAAAGAGAGAATGAGTGAATCGATGAAAGTGCACTTCCACATTACAGTGGGATAAACTATAGAGTTTTTGAACTGTAACGAATGTGATTTTCTGAAAAATAAAAAAAAACGTAAAGTTTGCTTGGTCACGAAGCAATCCTACAAAACATTTCATTTTGGTATTTTCGAAGTCAAATGGCACTATAAACGTGTTATAGAATAAAACAACAACCCTAGAACGAATGTGAGTTGGTAATGGTTAATTCTTTTGCAACTCGTGAGACTTTTCAAAAAGAGAGAATGAGTGAATCGATGAAAGTGCACTTCCACATTACAGTGGGATAAACTATAGAGTTTTTGAACACTAACGAATGTGATTTTCTGAAAAATAAAAAAAACGTAAAGTTTGCTTGGTCACGAAGCAATCCTACAAAACACTTCATTTTGGTATTTTCGAAGTCAAATGGCATTATAAACGTGTTATAGAAAACAACAACCCTAGAACGAATGTGAGTTGGTAATGGTTAACTCTTTTGCAACTCGTGAGACTTTTCAAAAAGAGAGAATGAGTGAATCGATGAAAGTGCACTTCCACATTACAGTGGGATAAACTATTGAGTTTTTGAACACTAACGAATGTGATTTTCTGAAAAATAAAAAAACGTAAAGTTTGCTTGGTCCCGAAGCAATCCTACAAAACACTTCATTTTGGTATTTTCGAAGTCAAATGGCACTATAAACGTGTTATAGAAAACAACAACCCTAGAACGAATTTAAGTTGGTAATGGTTAATTCTTTTGCAACTCGTGAGACTTTTCAAAAAGAGAGAATGAGTGAATCGATGAAAGTGCACTTCCACATTACAGTGGGATAAACTATAGAGTTTTTGAACACTAACGAATGTGATTTTCTGGAAAAAAAAAAAACGTAAAGTTTTCTTGGTCACGAAGCAATCCTACAAAACACTTCATTTTGGTATTTTCGAAGTCAAATGGCACTATAAACGTGTTATAGAAAACAACAACCCTAGAACGAATTTAAGTTGGTAATGGTTAATTCTTTTGCAACTCGTGAGACTTTTCAAAAAGAGAGAATGAGTGAATCGATGAAAGTGCACTTCCACATTACAGTGGGATAAACTATAGAGTTTTTGAACAGTAACGAATGTGATTTTCTGAAAAATAAAAAAAAACGTAAAGTTTGCTTGGTCACGAAGCAATCCTACAAAACATTTCATTTTGGTATTTTCGAAGTCAAATGGCACTATAAACGTGTTATAGAAAAAACAACAACCCTAGAACGAATGTGAGTTGGTAATGGTTAACTCTTTTGCAACTCGTGAGACTTTTCAAAAAGAGAGAATGAGTGAATCGATGAAAGTGCACTTCCACATTACAGTGGGATAAACTATAGAGTTTTTGAACACTAACGAATGTGATTTTCTGAAAAATAAAAAAAATGTAAAGTTTGCTTGGTCACGAAAGAATCCTACAAAACACTTCATTTTGGTATTTTCGAAGTCAAATGGCACTATAAACGTGTTATAGAAAACAACAACCCTAGAACGAATTTAAGTTTGTAATGGTTAATTCTTTTGCAACTCGTGAGACTTTTCAAAAAGAGAGAATGA
Source organism: Galeopsis tetrahit (assembly GCA_963675135.1). NCBI lineage: Eukaryota > Viridiplantae > Streptophyta > Magnoliopsida > Lamiales > Lamiaceae > Galeopsis > Galeopsis tetrahit. Next base: position 43,364,293 of record OY776122.1, read on the forward strand.
GTGAATCGATGAAAGTGCACTACCACATTACAGTGGGATAAACTATAGAGTTTTTGAACACTAACGAATGTGATTTTCTGAAAAAAAAAAAACGTAAAGTTTTCTTGGTCACGAAGCAATCCTACAAAACACTTCATTTTGGTATTTTCGAAGTCAGATGGCACTCTAAACGTGTTATAGAAAACAACAACCCTAGAACGAATGTGAGTTGGTAATGGTTAACTCTTTTGCAACTCGTGAGACTTTTCAAAAAGAGAGAATGAGTGAATCGATGAAAGTGCACTTCCACATTACAGTGGGATAAACTATTGAGTTTTTGAACACTAACGAATGTGATTTTCTGAAAAATAAAAAAACGTAAAGTTTGCTTGGTCCCGAAGCAATCCTACAAAACACTTCATTTTGGTATTTTCGAAGTCAAATGGCACTATAAACGTGTTATAGAAAACAACAACCCTAGAACGAATTTAAGTTGGTAATGGTTAATTCTTTTGCAACTCGTGAGACTTTTCAAAAAGAGAGAATGAGTGAATCGATGAAAGTGCACTTCCACATTACAGTGGGATAAACTATAGAGTTTTTGAACACTAACGAATGTGATTTTCTAGAAAAAAAAAACGTAAAGTTTTCTTGGTCACGAAGCAATCCTACAAAAAACTTCATTTTGGTATTTTCGAGGTTAAATGGCACTATAAACGTGTTATAGAAAACAACAACCCTAGAACAAATGTGAATTGGTAATTCTTAACTCTTTTGCAACTCGTGAGACTTTTCAAAAAGAGAGAATGAGTGAATCGATGAAAGTGCACTTCCACATTACAGTGGGATAAACTGTAGAGTTTTGAACACTAACGAATGTGATTTTCTAAAAATAAAAAAAACGTAAAGTTTGCTTGGTCACCGAGCAAACCTACAAAAAACTTCATTTTTGTATTTTTGAGGTTAAATGGCACTATAAACGTGTTATAGAAAACAACAACCATAGAATGAATGTGAATTGGTAATGGTTAACTCTTTTGCAACTCGTGAGACTTTACAAAAAGAGAGAATGAGTGAATCGATGAAAGTGCACTTCCACATTACAGTGGGATAAACTATTGAGTTTTTGAACACTAACCAATGTGATTTTCTGAAAAATAAAAAAACGTAAAGTTTGCTTGGTCCCGAAGCAATCCTACAAAACACTTCATTTTGGTATTTTCGAAGTCAAATGGCACTATAAACGTGTTATAGAAAACAACAACCCTAGAACGAATTTAAGTTGGTAATGGTTAATTCTTTTGCAACTCGTGAGACTTTTCAAAAAGAGAGAATGAGTGAATCGATGAAAGTGCACTTCCACATTACAGTGGGATAAACTATTGAGTTTTTGAACACTAACGAATGTGATTTTCTGAAAAATAAAAAAACGTAAAGTTTGCTTAGTCCCGAAGCAATCCTACAAAACACTTCATTTTGGTATTTTCGAAGTCAAATGGCACTATAAACGTGTTATAGAAAACAACAACCATAGAACGAATGAGAGTTGATAATGGTTAATTCTTTTGCAACTCGTGAGACTTTTCAAAAAGAGAGAATGAGTGAATCGATGAAAGTGCACTTCCACATTACATTGGGATAAACTATAGAGTTTTTGAACACTAACGAATGTAATTTTCTGAAAAAAAAAAAAACGTAAAGTTTTCTTGGTCACGAAGCAAGCCTACAAAACACTTCATTTTGGTATTTTCGAAGTCAGATGGCACTATAAACGTGTTATAGAAAACAACAACAACCCTAGAACGAATGTGAGTTGGTAATGGTTAACTCTTTTGCAACTCGTGAGACTTTTCAAAAAGAGAGAATGAGTGAATCAATGAAAGTGCACTTCCACATTACAGTGGGATAAACTATAGAGTTTTTGAACAGTAACGAATGTGATTTTCTGAAAAATAAAAAAAACGTAAAGTTTGCTTGGTCACGAAGCAATCCTACAAAACACTTCATTTTGGTATTTTCGAAGTCAAATGGCATTATAAACGTGTTATAGGAAACAACAACCCTAGAACGAATGTGAGTTGGTAATGGTTAACTCTTTTGCAACTCGTGAGACTTTTCAAAAAGAGAGAATGAGTGAATCGATGAAAGTGCACTTCCACATTACAGTGGGATAAACTATAGAGTTTTTGAACAGTAACGAATGTGATTTTCTGAAAAATAAAAAAAAACGTAAAGTTTGCTTGGTCACGAAGCAATCCTACAAAACATTTCATTTTGGTATTTTCGAAGTCAAATGGCACTATAAACGTGTTATAGAAAAAACAACAACCCTAGAACGAATGTGAGTTGGTAATGGTTAACTCTTTTGCAACTCGTGAGACTTTTCAAAAAGAGAGAATGAGTGAATCGATGAAAGTGCACTTCCACATTACAGTGGGATAAACTATAGAGTTTTTGAACACTAACGAATGTGATTTTCTGAAAAATAAAAAAAACGTAAAGTTTGCTTGGTCACGAAGGAATCCTACAAAACACTTCATTTTGGTATTTTCGAAGTCAAATGGCACTATAAACGTGTTATAGAAAACAACAACCCTAGAACGAATTTAAGTTGGTAATGGTTAATTCTTTTGCAACTCGTGAGACTTTTCAAAAAGAGAGAATGAGTGAATCGATGAAAGTGCACTACCACATTACAGTGGGATAAACTATAGAGTTTTTGAACACTAACGAATGTGATTTTCTGAAAAAAAAAAAACGTAAAGTTTTCTTGGTCACGAAGCAATCCTACAAAAAACTTCATTTTGGTATTTTCGAGGTTAAATGGCACTATAAACGTGTTATAGAAAACAACAACCCTAGAACAAATGTGAATTGGTAATTCTTAACTCTTTTGCAACTCGTGAGACTTTTCAAAAAGAGAGAATGAGTGAATCGATGAAAGTGCACTTCCACATTACAGTGGGATAAACTGTAGAGTTTTGAACACTAACGAATGTGATTTTCTAAAAATAAAAAAAACGTAAAGTTTGCTTGGTCACCGAGCAAACCTACAAAAAACTTCATTTTTGTATTTTTGAGGTTAAATGGCACTATAAACGTGTTATAGAAAACAACAACCATAGAATGAATGTGAATTGGTAATGGTTAACTCTTTTGCAACTCGTGAGACTTTACAAGAAGAGAGAATGAGTGAATCGATGAAAGTGCACTTCCACATTACAGTGGGATAAACTATTGAGTTTTTGAACACTAACCAATGTGATTTTCTGAAAAATAAAAAAACGTAAAGTTTGCTTGGTCCCGAAGCAATCCTACAAAACACTTCATTTTGGTATTTTCGAAGTCAAATGGCACTATAAACGTGTTATAGAAAACAACAACCCTAGAACGAATTTAAGTTGGTAATGGTTAATTCTTTTGCAACTCGTGAGACTTTTCAAAAAGAGAGAATGAGTGAATCGATGAAAGTGCACTTCCACATTACAGTGGGATAAACTGTAGAGTTTTTGAACACTAACGAATGTGATTTTCTGAAAAATAAAAAAACGTAAAGTTTGCTTAGTCCCGAAGCAATCCTACAAAACACTTCATTTTGGTATTTTCGAAGTCAAATGGCACTATAAACGTGTTATAGAAAACAACAACCATAGAACGAATGAGAGTTGATAATGGTTAATTCTTTTGCAACTCGTGAGACTTTTCAAAAAGAGAGAATGAGTGAATCGATGAAAGTGCACTTCCACATTACATTGGGATAAACTATAGAGTTTTTGAACACTAACGAATGTAATTTTCTGAAAAAAAAAAAACGTAAAGTTTTCTTGGTCACGAAGCAAGCCTACAAAACACTTCATTTTGGTATTTTCGAAGTCAGATGGCACTATAAACGTGTTATAGAAAACAACAACAACCCTAGAACGAATGTGAGTTGGTAATGGTTAACTCTTTTGCAACTCGTGAGACTTTTCAAAAAGAGAGAATGAGTGAATCAATGAAAGTGCACTTCCACATTACAGTGGGATAAACTATAGAGTTTTTGAACAGTAACGAATGTGATTTTCTGAAAAATAAAAAAAACGTAAAGTTTGCTTGGTCACGAAGCAATCCTACAAAACACTTCATTTTGGTATTTTCGAAGTCAAATGGCATTATAAACGTGTTATAGGAAACAACAACCCTAGAACGAATGTGAGTTGGTAATGGTTAACTCTTTTGCAACTCGTGAGACTTTTCAAAAAGAGAGAATGAGTGAATCGATGAAAGTGCACTTCCACATTATAGTGGGATAAACTATAGAGTTTTTGAACACTAACGAATGTAATTTTCTGAAAAAAAAAAAAACGTAAAGTTTTCTTGGTCACGAAGCAAGCCTACAAAACACTTCATTTTGGTATTTTCGAAGTCAGATGGCACTATAAACGTGTTATAGAAAACAACAACAACCCTAGAACGAATGTGAGTTGGTAATGGTTAACTCTTTTGCAACTCGTGAGACTTTTCAAAAAGAGAGAATGAGTGAATCAATGAAAGTGCACTTCCACATTACAGTGGGATAAACTATAGAGTTTTTGAACAGTAACGAATGTGATTTTCTGAAAAATAAAAAAAACGTAAAGTTTGCTTGGTCACGAAGCAATCCTACAAAACACTTCATTTTGGTATTTTCGAAGTCAAATGGCATTATAAACGTGTTATAGGAAACAACAACCCTAGAACGAATGTGAGTTGGTAATGGTTAACTCTTTTGCAACTCGTGAGACTTTTCAAAAAGAGAGAATGAGTGAATCGATGAAAGTGCACTTCCACATTACAGTGGGATAAACTATAGAGTTTTTGAACAGTAACGAATGTGATTTTCTGAAAAATAAAAAAAAACGTAAAGTTTGCTTGGTCACGAAGCAATCCTACAAAACATTTCATTTTGGTATTTTCGAAGTCAAATGGCACTATAAACGTGTTATAGAAAAAACAACAACCCTAGAACGAATGTGAGTTGGTAATGGTTAACTCTTTTGCAACTCGTGAGACTTTTCAAAAAGAGAGAATGAGTGAATCGATGAAAGTGCACTTCCACATTACAGTGGGATAAACTATAGAGTTTTTGAACACTAACGAATGTGATTTTCTGAAAAATAAAAAAAACGTAAAGTTTGCTTGGTCACGAAGGAATCCTACAAAACACTTCATTTTGGTATTTTCGAAGTCAAATGGCACTATAAACGTGTTATAGAAAACAACAACCCTAGAACGAATTTAAGTTGGTAATGGTTAATTCTTTTGCAACTCGTGAGACTTTTCAAAAAGAGAGAATGAGTGAATCGATGAAAGTGCACTACAACATTACAGTGGGATAAACTATAGAGTTTTTGAACACTAACGAATGTGATTTTCTGAAAAAAAAAAAACGTAAAGTTTTCTTGGTCACGAAGCAATCCTACAAAAAACTTCATTTTGTTATTTTCGAGGTTAAATGGCACTATAAACGTGTTATAGAAAACAACAACCCTAGAACAAATGTGAATTGGTAATTCTTAACTCTTTTGCAACTCGTGAGACTTTTCAAAAAGAGAGAATGAGTGAATCGATGAAAGTGCACTTCCACATTACAGTGGGATAAACTGTAGAGTTTTGAACACTAACGAATGTGATTTTCTAAAAATAAAAAAAACGTAAAGTTTGCTTGGTCACCGAGCAAACCTACAAAAAACTTCATTTTTGTATTTTTGAGGTTAAATGGCACTATAAACGTGTTATAGAAAACAACAACCATAGAATGAATGTGAATTGGTAATGGTTAACTCTTTTGCAACTCGTGAGACTTTACAAGAAGAGAGAATGAGTGAATCGATGAAAGTGCACTTCCACATTACAGTGGGATAAACTATTGAGTTTTTGAACACTAACCAATGTGATTTTCTGAAAAATAAAAAAACGTAAAGTTTGCTTGGTCCCGAAGCAATCCTACAAAACACTTCATTTTGGTATTTTCGAAGTCAAATGGCACTATAAACGTGTTATAGAAAACAACAACCCTAGAACGAATTTAAGTTGGTAATGGTTAATTCTTTTGCAACTCGTGAGACTTTTCAAAAAGAGAGAATGAGTGAATCGATGAAAGTGCACTTCCACATTACAGTGGGATAAACTGTAGAGTTTTTGAACACTAACGAATGTGATTTTCTGAAAAATAAAAAAACGTAAAGTTTGCTTAGTCCCGAAGCAATCCTACAAAACACTTCATTTTGGTATTTTCGAAGTCAAATGGCACTATAAACGTGTTATAGAAAACAACAACCATAGAACGAATGAGAGTTGATAATGGTTAATTCTTTTGCAACTCGTGAGACTTTTCAAAAAGAGAGAATGAGTGAATCGATGAAAGTGCACTTCCACATTACATTGGGATAAACTATAGAGTTTTTGAACACTAACGAATGTAATTTTCTGAAAAAAAAAAAACGTAAAGTTTTCTTGGTCACGAAGCAAGCCTACAAAACACTTCATTTTGGTATTTTCGAAGTCAGATGGCACTATAAACGTGTTATAGAAAACAACAACAACCCTAGAACGAATGTGAGTTGGTAATGGTTAACTCTTTTGCAACTCGTGAGACTTTTCAAAAAGAGAGAATGAGTGAATCAATGAAAGTGCACTTCCACATTACAGTGGGATAAACTATAGAGTTTTTGAACAGTAACGAATGTGATTTTCTGAAAAATAAAAAAAACGTAAAGTTTGCTTGGTCACGAAGCAATCCTACAAAAACTTCATTTTGGTATTTTCGAAGTCAAATGGCATTATAAACGTGTTATAGGAAACAACAACCCTAGAACGAATGTGAGTTGGTAATGGTTAACTCTTTTGCAACTCGTGAGACTTTTCAAAAAAAGAGAATGAGTGAATCGATGAAAGTGCACTTCCACATTACAGTGGGATAAACTATTGAGTTTTTGAACACTAACGAATGTGATTTTCTGAAAAATAAAAAAACGTAAAGTTTGCTTGGTCCCGAAGCAATCCTACAAAACACTTCATTTTGGTATTTTCGAAGTCAGATGGCACTATAAACGTGTTATAGAAAACAACAACCCTAGAACGAATGTGAGTTGGTAATGGTTAACTCTTTTGCAACTCGTGAGACTTTTCAAAAAGAGAGAATGAGTGAATCGATGAAAGTGCACTTCCACATTACAGTGGGATAAACTATAGAGTTTTTGAACACTAACGAATGTGATTTTCTAAAAAATAAAAAAAAACGTAAAGTTTGCTTGGTCACCAAGCAAACCTACAAAAACCTTCATTTTGGTATTTTCGAGGTTAAATGGCACTATAAACGTGTTATAGAATACAACAACCATAGAACGAATGTGAATTGGTAATGGTTAACTCTTTTGCAACTCGTGAGACTTTTCAAAAAAAGAGAATGAGTGAATCGATGAAAGTGCACTTCCACATTACAGTGGGATAAACTATAGAGTTTTTGAACACTAACGAATGTGATTTTCTGAAAAATAAAAAAAACGTAAAGTTTGCTAGGTCACGAAGCAATCCTACAAAACACTTCATTTTAGTGTTTTCGAAGTCAAATGGCACTATAAACGTGTTATAGAAAACAACAACCCTAGAACAAATGTGAGTTGGTAATGGTTAACTCTTTTGCAACTCGTGAGACGTTTCAAAAAGAGAGAAAGAGTGAATCGATGAAAGTGCACTTCCACATTACAGTGGGATAAACTATAGAGTTTTTGAACACTAACGAATGTGATTTTCTGAAAAATAAACAAAACGTGAAGTTTGCTTGGTCACCAAGCAAACCTACAAAAAACTTCATTTTGGTATTTTCGAGGTTAAATGACACTATAAACGTGTTATAGAAAACAACAACCCTAGAACGAATGTGAATTGGTAATTCTTAACTCTTTTGCAATTCGTGAGACTTTTCAAAAAGAGAGAATGAGTGAATCGATGAAAGTGCACTTCCACATTACAGTGGGATAAACTGTAGAGTTTTGAACACTAACGAATGTGATTTTCTAAAAAATAAAAAAAATGAAAAGTTTTCTTGGTCACCAAGCAAACCTACAAAAAACTTCATTTTGGTATTTTCGAGGTTAAATGGCACTATAAACCTGTTATAGAAAACAACAACCCTAGAACGAATGTGAATTGGTAATGGTTAACACTTTTGAAACTATTGAGACTTTTCAAAAAGAGAGAATGAGTGAATCGATGAAAGTGCACTTCCACATTACAGTGGGATAAACTATTGAGTTTTTGAACACTAACCAATGTGATTTTCTGAAAAATAAAAAAACGTAAAGTTTGCTTGGTCCCGAAGCAATCCTACAAAACACTTCATTTTGGTATTTTCGAAGTCAAATGGCACTATAAACGTGTTATAGAAAACAACAACCCTAGAACGAATTTAAGTTGGTAATGGTTAATTCTTTTGCAACTCGTGAGACTTTTCAAAAAGAGAGAATGAGTGAATCGATGAAAGTGCACTTCCACATTACAGTGGGATAAACTATTGAGTTTTTGAACACTAACGAATGTGATTTTCTGAAAAATAAAAAAACGTAAAGTTTGCTTGGTCCCGAAGCAATCCTACAAAACACTTCATTTTGGTATTTTCGAAGTCAGATGGCACTATAAACGTGTTATAGAAAACAACAACCATAGAACGAATGAGAGTTGATAATGGTTAATTCTTTTGCAACTCGTGAGACTTTTCAAAAAGAGAGAATGAGTGAATCGATGAAAGTGCACTTCCACATTACATTGGGATAAACTATAGAGTTTTTGAACACTAACGAATGTGATTTTCTAAAAAATAAAAAAAAACGTAAAGTTTGCTTGGTCACCAAGCAAACCTACAAAAACCTTCATTTTGGTATTTTCGAGGTTAAATGGCACTATAAACGTGTTATAGAATACAACAACCATAGAACGAATGTGAATTGGTAATGGTTAACTCTTTTGCAACTCGTGAGACTTTTCAAAAAAAGAGAATGAGTGAATCGATGAAAGTGCACTTCCACATTACAGTGGGATAAACTATAGAGTTTTTGAACACTAACGAATGTGATTTTCTGAAAAATAAAAAAAAAACGTAAAGTTTGCTAGGTCACGAAGCAATCCTACAAAACACTTCATTTTAGTGTTTTCGAAGTCAAATGGCACTATAAACGTGTTATAGAAAACAACAACCCTAGAACAAATGTGAGTTGGTAATGGTTAACTCTTTTGCAACTCGTGAGACTTTTCAAAAAGAAAGAAAGAGTGAATCGATGAAAGTGCACTTCCACATTACAGTGGGATAAACTATAGAGTTTTTGAACACTAACGAATGTGATTTTCTGAAAAATAAACAAAACGTGAAGTTTGCTTGGTCACCAAGCAAACCTACAAAAAACTTCATTTTGGTAATTTCGAGGTTAAATGACACTATAAACGTGTTATAGAAAACAACAACCCTAGAACGAATGTGAATTGGTAATTCTTAACTCTTTTGCAACTCGTGAGACTTTTCAAAAAGAGAGAATGAGTGAATCGATGAAAGTGCACTTCCACATTACAGTGGGATAAACTGTAGAGTTTTGAACACTAACGAATGTGATTTTCTAAAAAATAAAAAAAATGAAAAGTTTGCTTGGTCACCAAGCAAACCTACAAAAAACTTCATTTTGGTATTTTCGAAGTCAGATGGCACTCTAAACGTGTTATAGAAAACAACAACCCTAGAACGAATGTGAGTTGGTAATGGTTAACTCTTTTGCAACTCGTGAGACTTTTCAAAAAGAGAGAATGAGTGAATCGATGAAAGTGCACTTCCACATTACAGTGGGATAAACTATAGAGTTTTTGAACACTAACGAATGTGATTTTCTAAAAAATAAAAAAAAAACGTAAAGTTTGCTTGGTCACCAAGCAAACCTACAAAAAACTTCATTTTGGTATTTTCGAGGTTAAATGGCACTATAAACGTGTTATAGAAAACAACAACCATAGAACGAATGTGATTTGGTAATGGTTAACTCTTTTGCAACTCGTGAGACTTTTCAAAAAGAGAGAATGAGTGAATCGATGAAAGTGCACTTCCACATTACAGTGGGATAAACTATAGAGTTTTTGAACAGTAACGAATGTAATTTTCTGAAAAATAAAAAAAACGTAAAGTTTGCTTGGTCACGAAGCAATCCTACAAAACACTTCATTTTGGTATTTTCGAAGTCAAATGACACTATAAACGTGTTATAGAAAACAACAACTTTAGAACGAATGTGAGTTGGTAATGGTTAATCTTTTGCAACTCGTGAGACTTTTCAAAAAGAGAGAATGAGTGAATCGATGAAAGTGCACTTCCACATTACAGTGGGATAAACTATAGAGTTTTTGAACACTAACGAATGTGATTTTCTAAAAAAAAAAAAAAAACGTAAAGTTTGCTTGGTCACCAAGCCAACCTACAAAAACCTTCATTTTGGTATTTTCGAGGTTAAATGGCACTATAAACGTGTTATAGAATACAACAACCATAGAACGAATGTGAATTGGTAATGGTTAACTCTTTTGCAACTCGTGAGACTTTTCAAAAAAAGAGAATGAGTGAATCGATGAAAGTGCACTTCCACATTACAGTGGGATAAACTATAGAGTTTTTGAACACTAACAAATGTGATTTTCTGAAAAATAAAAAAAAACGTAAAGTTTGCTAGGTCACGAAGCAATCCTACAAAACACTTCATTTTAGTGTTTTCGAAGTCAAATGGCACTATAAACGTGTTATAGAAAACAACAACCCTAGAACAAATGTGAGTTGGTAATGGTTAACTCTTTTGCAACTCGTGAGACTTTTCAAAAAGAGAGAAAGAGTGAATCGATGAAAGTGCACTTCCACATTACAGTGGGATAAACTATAGAGTTTTTGAACACTAACGAATGTGATTTTCTGAAAAAAAAAAAAAAAACGTAAAGTTTGCTTGGTCACCAAGCAAACCTACAAAAAACTTCATTTTGGTATTTTCGAGGTTAAATGGCACTATAAACGTGTTATAGAATACAACAACCATAGAACGAATGTGATTTGGTAATGGTTAACTCTTTTGCAACTCGTGAGACTTTTCAAAATGAGAGAATGAGTGAATCGATGAAAGTGCACTTCCACATTACAGTGGGATAAACTATAGAGTTTTTGAACAGTAACGAATGTGATTTTCTAAAAAATAAAAAAAATGAAAAGTTTGCTTGGTCACCAAGCAAACCTACAAAAAACTTCATTTTGGTATTTTCGAGGTTAAATGGCACTATAAACCTGTTATAGAAAACAACAACCCTAGAACGAATGTGAATTGGTAATGGTTAACACTTTTGAAACTATTGAGACTTTTCAAAAAGAGAGAATGAGTGAATCGATGAAAGTGCACTTCCACATTACAGTGGGATAAACTATTGAGTTTTTGAACACTAACCAATGTGATTTTCTGAAAAATAAAAAAACGTAAAGTTTGCTTGGTCCCGAAGCAATCCTACAAAACACTTCATTTTGGTATTTTCGAAGTCAAATGGCACTATAAACGTGTTATAGAAAACAACAACCCTAGAACGAATTTAAGTTGGTAATGGTTAATTCTTTTGCAACTCGTGAGACTTTTCAAAAAGAGAGAATGAGTGAATCGATGAAAGTGCACTTCCACATTACAGTGGGATAAACTATTGAGTTTTTGAACACTAACGAATGTGATTTTCTGAAAAATAAAAAAACGTAAAGTTTGCTTGGTCCCGAAGCAATCCTACAAAACACTTCATTTTGGTATTTTCGAAGTCAGATGGCACTATAAACGTGTTATAGAAAACAACAACCATAGAACGAATGAGAGTTGATAATGGTTAATTCTTTTGCAACTCGTGAGACTTTTCAAAAAGAGAGAATGAGTGAATCGATGAAAGTGCACTTCCACATTACATTGGGATAAACTATAGAGTTTTTGAACACTAACGAATGTGATTTTCTAAAAAATAAAAAAAAACGTAAAGTTTGACCAAGCAAACCTACAAAAACCTTCATTTTGGTATTTTCGAGGTTAAATGGCACTATAAACGTGTTATAGAATACAACAACCATAGAACGAATGTGAATTGGTAATGGTTAACTCTTTTGCAACTCGTGAGACTTTTTAAAAAAAGAGAATGAGTGAATCGATGAAAGTGCACTTCCACATTACAGTGGGATAAACTATAGAGTTTTTGAACACTAACGAATGTGATTTTTTGAAAAATAAAAAAAAACGTAAAGTTTGCTAGGTCACGAAGCAATCCTACAAAACACTTCATTTTAGTGTTTTCGAAGTCAAATGGCACTATAAACGTGTTATAGAAAACAACAACCCTAGAACAAATGTGAGTTGGTAATGGTTAACTCTTTTGCAACTCGTGAGACTTTTCAAAAAGAGAGAAAGAGTGAATCGATGAAAGTGCACTTCCACATTACAGTGGGATAAACTATAGAGTTTTTGAACACTAACGAATGTGATTTTCTGAAAAATAAACAAAACGTGAAGTTTGCTTGGTCACCAAGCAAACCTACAAAAAACTTCATTTTGGTATTTTCGAGGTTAAATGACACTATAAACGTGTTATAGAAAACAACAACCCTAGAACGAATGTGAATTGGTAATTCTTAACTCTTTTGCAACTCGTGAGACTTTTCAAAAAGAGAGAATGAGTGAATCGATGAAAGTGCACTTCCACATTACAGTGGGATAAACTGTAGAGTTTTGAACACTAACGAATGTGATTTTCTAAAAAATAAAAAAAATGAAAAGTTTGCTTGGTCACCAAGCAAACCTACAAAAAACTTCATTTTGGTATTTTCGAAGTCAGATGGCACTCTAAACGTGTTATAGAAAACAACAACCCTAGAACGAATGTGAGTTGGTAATGGTTAACTCTTTTGCAACTCGTGAGACTTTTCAAAAAGAGAGAATGAGTGAATCGATGAAAGTGCACTTCCACATTACAGTGGGATAAACTATAGAGTTTTTGAACACTAACGAATGTGATTTTCTAAAAAATAAAAAAAAAACGTAAAGTTTGCTTGGTCACCAAGCAAACCTACAAAAAACTTCATTTTGGTATTTTCGAGGTTAAATGGCACTATAAACGTGTTATAGAATACAACAACCATAGAACGAATGTGATTTGGTAATGGTTAACTCTTTTGCAACTCGTGAGACTTTTCAAAAAGAGAGAATGAGTGAATCGATGAAAGTGCACTTCCACATTACAGTGGGATAAACTATAGAGTTTTTGAACAGTAACGAATGTAATTTTCTGAAAAATAAAAAAAACGTAAAGTTTGCTTGGTCACGAAGCAATCCTACAAAACACTTCATTTTGGTATTTTCGAAGTCAAATGACACTATAAACGTGTTATAGAAAACAACAACTTTAGAACGAATGTGAGTTGGTAATGGTTAACTCTTTTGCAACTCGTGAGACTTTTCAAAATGAGAGAATGAGTGAATCGATGAAAGTGCACTTCCACATTACAGTGGGATAAACTATAGAGTTTTTGAACAGTAACGAATGTGATTTTCTAAAAAATAAAAAAAATGAAAAGTTTGCTTGGTCACCAAGCAAACCTACAAAAAACTTCATTTTGGTATTTTCGAGGTTAAATGGCACTATAAACCTGTTATAGAAAACAACAACCCTAGAACGAATGTGAATTGGTAATGGTTAACACTTTTGAAACTATTGAGACTTTTCAAAAAGAGAGAATGAGTGAATCGATGAAAGTGCACTTCCACATTACAGTGGGATAAACTATTGAGTTTTTGAACACTAACCAATGTGATTTTCTGAAAAATAAAAAAACGTAAAGTTTGCTTGGTCCCGAAGCAATCCTACAAAACACTTCATTTTGGTATTTTCGAAGTCAAATGGCACTATAAACGTGTTATAGAAAACAACAACCCTAGAACGAATTTAAGTTGGTAATGGTTAATTCTTTTGCAACTCGTGAGACTTTTCAAAAAGAGAGAATGAGTGAATCGATGAAAGTGCACTTCCACATTACAGTGGGATAAACTATTGAGTTTTTGAACACTAACGAATGTGATTTTCTGAAAAATAAAAAAACGTAAAGTTTGCTTGGTCCCGAAGCAATCCTACAAAACACTTCATTTTGGTATTTTCGAAGTCAGATGGCACTATAAACGTGTTATAGAAAACAACAACCATAGAACGAATGAGAGTTGATAATGGTTAATTCTTTTGCAACTCGTGAGACTTTTCAAAAAGAGAGAATGAGTGAATCGATGAAAGTGCACTTCCACATTACATTGGGATAAACTATAGAGTTTTTGAACACTAACGAATGTGATTTTCTAAAAAATAAAAAAAAACGTAAAGTTTGACCAAGCAAACCTACAAAAACCTTCATTTTGGTATTTTCGAGGTTAAATGGCACTATAAACGTGTTATAGAATACAACAACCATAGAACGAATGTGAATTGGTAATGGTTAACTCTTTTGCAACTCGTGAGACTTTTTAAAAAAAGAGAATGAGTGAATCGATGAAAGTGCACTTCCACATTACAGTGGGATAAACTATAGAGTTTTTGAACACTAACGAATGTGATTTTTTGAAAAATAAAAAAAAACGTAAAGTTTGCTAGGTCACGAAGCAATCCTACAAAACACTTCATTTTAGTGTTTTCGAAGTCAAATGGCACTATAAACGTGTTATAGAAAACAACAACCCTAGAACAAATGTGAGTTGGTAATGGTTAACTCTTTTGCAACTCGTGAGACTTTTCAAAAAGAGAGAAAGAGTGAATCGATGAAAGTGCACTTCCACATTACAGTGGGATAAACTATAGAGTTTTTGAACACTAACGAATGTGATTTTCTGAAAAATAAACAAAACGTGAAGTTTGCTTGGTCACCAAGCAAACCTACAAAAAACTTCATTTTGGTATTTTCGAGGTTAAATGACACTATAAACGTGTTATAGAAAACAACAACCCTAGAACGAATGTGAATTGGTAATTCTTAACTCTTTTGCAACTCGTGAGACTTTTCAAAAAGAGAGAATGAGTGAATCGATGAAAGTGCACTTCCACATTACAGTGGGATAAACTGTAGAGTTTTGAACACTAACGAATGTGATTTTCTAAAAAATAAAAAAAATGAAAAGTTTGCTTGGTCACCAAGCAAACCTACAAAAAACTTCATTTTGGTATTTTCGAAGTCAGATGGCACTCTAAACGTGTTATAGAAAACAACAACCCTAGAACGAATGTGAGTTGGTAATGGTTAACTCTTTTGCAACTCGTGAGACTTTTCAAAAAGAGAGAATGAGTGAATCGATGAAAGTGCACTTCCACATTACAGTGGGATAAACTATAGAGTTTTTGAACACTAACGAATGTGATTTTCTAAAAAATAAAAAAAAAACGTAAAGTTTGCTTGGTCACCAAGCAAACCTACAAAAAACTTCATTTTGGTATTTTCGAGGTTAAATGGCACTATAAACGTGTTATAGAATACAACAACCATAGAACGAATGTGATTTGGTAATGGTTAACTCTTTTGCAACTCGTGAGACTTTTCAAAAAGAGAGAATGAGTGAATCGATGAAAGTGCACTTCCACATTACAGTGGGATAAACTATAGAGTTTTTGAACAGTAACGAATGTAATTTTCTGAAAAATAAAAAAAACGTAAAGTTTGCTTGGTCACGAAGCAATCCTACAAAACACTTCATTTTGGTATTTTCGAAGTCAAATGACACTATAAACGTGTTATAGAAAACAACAACTTTAGAACGAATGTGAGTTGGTAATGGTTAACTCTTTTGCAACTCGTGAGACTTTTCAAAAAGAGAGAACGAGTGAATCGATGAAAGTGCACTTCCATATTACAGTGGGTAAACTATAGAGTTTTTAAACACTAACGAATGTGATTTTCTGAAAAATAAAAAAAACGTAAAGTTTGCTTGGTCACGAAGCAATCCTACAAAACACTTCATTTTGGTATTTTCGAAGTCAAATGGCACTATAAACGTGTTATAGAAAACAACAACCCTAGAACGAATGTGAGTTGGTAATGGTTAACTCTTTTGCAACTCATGAGACTTTTCAAAAAGAGAGAATGAGTAAATCGATGAAAGTGCACTTCCACATACAGTGGGATAATCTATAGAGTTTTTGAACACTAACGTATGTGATTTTCTAAAAAATAAACAAAACGTAAAGTTTGCTTAGTCACCAACCAAACCTACAAAAAACTTCATTTTGGTATTTTCGAGGTTAAATGGCACTATAAACGTTTTATAGAAAACAACAACCCTAGAACGAATGTGAATTGTTAATGGTTAACACTTTTTAAACTATTGAGACTTTTCAAAAAGAGAGAATGAGTGAATCGATGAAAGTGCACCTCCACATTACAGTGGGATAAACTATAGAGTTTTTGAACAGTAACGAATGTAATTTTCTGAAAAATAAAAAAAACGTAAAGTTTGCTTGGTCACGAAGCAATCCTACAAAACACTTCATTTTGGTATTTTCGAAGTAAAATGGCACTATAAACGTGTTATAGAAAACAACAACCCTAGAACGAATGTGAGTTGGTAAGG
This sequence comes from Galeopsis tetrahit, assembly GCA_963675135.1. NCBI lineage: Eukaryota > Viridiplantae > Streptophyta > Magnoliopsida > Lamiales > Lamiaceae > Galeopsis > Galeopsis tetrahit. The sequence goes on from OY776122.1 coordinate 43,380,921, forward strand.
TTAACTCTTTTGCAACTCGTGAGACTTTTCAAAAAGAGAGAATGAGTGAATCGATGAAAGTGCACTTCCACATTACAGTGGGATAAACTATAGAGTTTTTAAACACTAACGAATGTGATTTTCTGAAAAATAGAAAAAACGTAAAGTTTGCTTGGTCACGAAGCAATCCTACAAAACACTTCATTTTGGTATTTTCGAAGTCAAATGGCACTATAAACGTGTTATAGAAAACAACAACCCTAGAACGAATGTGAGTTGGTAATGGTTAACTCTTTTGCAACTCATGAGACTTTTCAAAAAGAGAGAATGAGTAAATCGATGAAAGTGCACTTCGACATACAGTGGGATAATCTATAGAGTTTTTGAACACTAACGAATGTGATTTTCTGAAAAATAAACAAAACGTAAAGTTTGCTTAGTCACCAACCAAACCTACAAAAAACTTCATTTTGGTATTTTCGAGGTTAAATGGCACTATAAACGTGTTATAAAAAACAACAACCCTAGAACGAATGTGAATTGGTAATGGTTAACTCTTTTGCAACTCGTGAGACTTTTCAAAAAGAGAGAATGAGTGAATCGATGAAAGTGCACTTCCTCATACAGTGGGATCAACTATAGAGTTTTTGAACACTAACGTATGTGATTTTCTAAAAAATAAACAAAACGTAAAGTTTGCTTAGTCACCAACCAAACCTACAAAAAACTTCATTTTGGTATTTTCGAGGTTCAATGGCACTATAAACGTGTTATAGAAAACAACAACCCTAGAACGAATGTGAATTGGTAATTCTTAACTCTTTTGCAACTCGTGAGACTTTTCAAAAAGAGAGAATGTGTGGATCGATGAAAGTGCACTTCCACATTACAGTGGGATAAACTATAGAGTTTTTGAACAGTAACGAATGTGATTTTCTGAAAAATAAAAAAAAACGTAAAGTTTGCTTGGTCACGAAGCAATCCTACAAAACATTTCATTTTGGTATTTTCGAAGTCAAATAGCACTATAAACGTGTTATAGAAAAAACAACAACCCTAGAACGAATGTGAGTTGGTAATGGTTAACTCTTTTGCAACTCGTGAGACTTTTCAAAAAGAGAGAATGAGTGAATCGATGAAAGTGCACTTCCACATTACAGTGGGATAAACTATAGAGTTTTCGAACACTAAGGAATGTGATTTTCTGAAAAATAAACAAAACGTGAAGTTTGCTTGGTCACCAACCAAACCTACAAAAAACTTCATTTTGGTATTTTCGAGGTTAAATGACACTATAAACGTGTTATAGAAAACAACAACCCTAGAACGAATGTGAATTGGTAATTCTTAAATCTTTTGCAACTCGTGAGACTTTTCAAAAAGAGAGAATGAGTGAATCGATGAAAGTGCACTTCCACATTACAGTGGGATAAACTGTAGAGTTTTGAACACGAACCAATGTGATTTTCTAAAAAATAAAAAAAAATGTAAAGTTTGCTTGGTCACCAAGCAAACCTACAAAAAACTTCATTTTGGTATTTTCGAGGTTAAATGGCACTATAAACGTGTTATAGAAAACAACAACCCTAGAACGAATGTGAATTGTTAATGGTTAACACTTTTTAAACTATTGAGACTTTTCAAAAAGAGAGAATAGGTGAATCGATGAAAGTGCACTTCCACATTACAGTGGGATAAACTATAGAGTTTTTGAACAGTAACGAATGTAATTTTCTGAAAAATAAAAAAAACGTAAAGTTTGCTTGGTCACGAAGCAATCCTACAAAACACTTCATTTTGGTATTTTCGAAGTCAAATGGCACTATAAACGTGTTATAGAAAACAACAACCCTAGAACGAATGTGAGTTGGTAATGGTTAACTCTTTTGCAACTCGTGAGACTTTTCAAAAAGAGAGAATGAGTGAATCGATGAAAGTGCACTTCCACATTACAGTGGGATAAACTATAGAGTTTTTAAACACTAACGAATGTGATTTTCTGAAAAATAAAAAAAACGTAAAGTTTGCTTGGTCACGAAGCAATCCTACAAAACACTTCATTTTGGTATTTTCGAAGTCAAATGGCACTATAAACGTGTTATAGAAAACAACAACCCTAGAACGAATGTGAGTTGGTAATGGTTAACTCTTTTACAACTCATGAGACTTTTCAAAAAGAGAGAATGAGTAAATCGATGAAAGTGCACTTCCACATACAGTGGGATAATCTATAGAGTTTTTGAACACTAACGAATGTGATTTTCTGAAAAATAAACAAAACGTAAAGTTTGCTTAGTCACCAACCAAACCTACAAAAAACTTCATTTTGGTATTTTCGAGGTTAAATGGCACTATAAACGTGTTATAAAAAACAACAACCCTAGAACGAATGTGAATTGGTATTGGTTAACTCTTTTGCAACTCGTGAGACTTTTCAAAAAGAGAGAATGAGTGAATCGATGAAAGTGCACTTCCACATTACAGTGGGATAAACTATAGAGTTTTCGAACACTAACGAATGTGATTTTCTGAAAGATAAACAAAACGTGAAGTTTGCTTGGTCACCAACCAAACCTACAAAAAACTTCATTTTGGTATTTTCGAGGTTAAATGACACTATAAACGTGTTATAGAAAACAACAACCCTAGAACGAATGTGAATTGGTAATTCTTAAATCTTTTGCAACTCGTGAGACTTTTCAAAAAGAGAGAATGAGTGAATCGATGAAAGTGCACTTTCACATTACAGTGGGATAAACTATAGAGTTTTTGAACAGTAACGAATGTGATTTTCTGAAAAATAAAAAAAAACGTAAAGTTTGCTTGGTCACGAAGCAATCCTACAAAACATTTCATTTTGGTATTTTCGAAGTAAAATAGCACTATAAACGTGTTATAGAAAAAACAACAACCCTAGAACGAATGTGAGTTGGTAATGGTTAACTCTTTTGCAACTCGTGAGACTTTTCAAAAAGAGAGAATGAGTGAATCGATGAAAGTGCACTTCCACATTACAGTGGGATAAACTATAGAGTTTTCGAACACTAAGGAATGTGATTTTCTGAAAAATAAACAAAACGTGAAGTTTGCTTGGTCACCAACCAAACCTACAAAAAACTTCATTTTGGTATTTTCGAGGTTAAATGACACTATAAACGTGTTATAGAAAACAACAACCCTAGAACGAATGTGAATTGGTAATTCTTAACTCTTTTGCAACTCGTGAGACTTTTCAAAAAGAGAGAATGAGTGAATCGATGAAAGTGCACTTCCACATTACAGTGGGATAAACTGTAGAGTTTTGAACACTAACGAATGTGATTTTCTAAAAAATAAAAAAAATGAAAAGTTTGCTTGGTCACCAAGCAAACCTACAAAAAACTTCATTTTGGTATTTTCGAAGTCAGATGGCACTCTAAACGTGTTATAGAAAACAACAACCCTAGAACGAATGTGAGTTGGTAATGGTTAACTCTTTTGCAACTCGTGAGACTTTTCAAAAAGAGAGAATGAGTGAATCGATGAAAGTGCACTTCCACATTACAGTGGGATAAACTATAGAGTTTTTGAACACTAACGAATGTGATTTTCTAAAAAATAAAAAAAAAACGTAAAGTTTGCTTGGTCACCAAGCAAACCTACAAAAAACTTCATTTTGGTATTTTCGAGGTTAAATGGCACTATAAACGTGTTATAGAATACAACAACCATAGAACGAATGTGATTTGGTAATGGTTAACTCTTTTGCAACTCGTGAGACTTTTCAAAAAGAGAGAATGAGTGAATCGATGAAAGTGTACTTCCACATTACAGTGGGATAAACTATAGAGTTTTTGAACAGTAACGAATGTAATTTTCGGAAAAATAAAAAAAACGTAAAGTTTGCTTGGTCACGAAGCAATCCTACAAAACACTTCATTTTGGTATTTTCGAAGTCAAATGACACTATAAACGTGTTATAGAAAACAAGAACTTTAGAACGAATGTGAGTTGGTAATGGTTAACTCTTTTGCAACTCGTGAGACTTTTCAAAAAGAGAGAATGAGTGAATCGATGAAAGTGCACTTCCATATTACAGTGGGTAAACTATAGAGTTTTTAAACACTAACGAATGTGATTTTCTGAAAAATAAAAAAAACGTAAAGTTTGCTTGGTCACGAAGCAATCCTACAAAACACTTCATTTTGGTATTTTCGAAGTCAAATGGCACTATAAACGTGTTATAGAAAACAACAACCCTAGAACGAATGTGAGTTGGTAATGGTTAACTCTTTTGCAACTCATGAGACTTTTCAAAAAGAGAGAATGAGTAAATCGATGAAAGTGCACTTCCACATACAGTGGGATAATCTATAGAGTTTTTGAACACTAACGTATGTGATTTTCTAAAAAATAAACAAAACGTAAAGTTTGCTTAGTCACCAACCAAACCTACAAAAAACTTCATTTTGGTATTTTCGAGGTTAAATGGCACTATAAACGTTTTATAGAAAACAACAACCCTAGAACGAATGTGAATTGTTAATGGTTAACACTTTTTAAACTATTGAGACTTTTCAAAAAGAGAGAATGAGTGAATCGATGAAAGTGCACCTCCACATTACAGTGGGATAAACTATAGAGTTTTTGAACAGTAACGAATGTAATTTTCTGAAAAATAAAAAAAACGTAAAGTTTGCTTGGTCACGAAGCAATCCTACAAAACACTTCATTTTGGTATTTTCGAAGTAAAATGGCACTATAAACGTGTTATAGAAAACAACAACCCTAGAACGAATGTGAGTTGGTAAGGTTAACTCTTTTGCAACTCGTGAGACTTTTCAAAAAGAGAGAATGAGTGAATCGATGAAAGTGCACTTCCACATTACAGTGGGATAAACTATAGAGTTTTTAAACACTAACGAATGTGATTTTCTGAAAAATAAAAAAAACGTAAAGTTTGCTTGGTCACGAAGCAATCCTACAAAACACTTCATTTTGGTATTTTCGAAGTCAAATGGCACTATAAACGTGTTATAGAAAACAACAACCCTAGAACGAATGTGAGTTGGTAATGGTTAACTCTTTTGCAACTCATGAGACTTTTCAAAAAGAGAGAATGAGTAAATCGATGAAAGTGCACTTCCACATACAGTGGGATAATCTATAGAGTTTTTGAACACTAACGAATGTGATTTTCTGAAAAATAAACAAAACGTAAAGTTTGCTTAGTCACCGACCAAACCTACAAAAAACTTCATTTTGGTATTTTCGAGGTTAAATGGCACTATAAACGTGTTATAAAAAACAACAACCCTAGAACGAATGTGAATTGGTAATGGTTAACTCTTTTGCAACTCGTGAGACTTTTCAAAAAGAGAGAATGAGTGAATCGATGAAAGTGCAATTCCACATTACAGTGGGATAAACTATAGAGTTTTTGAACACTAACGAATGTGATTTTCTGAAAAATAAAAAAACGTAAAGTTTGCTTGGTCACGAAGCAATCCTACAAAACATTTCATTTTGGTATTTTCGAAGTCAAATAGCACTATAAACGTGTTATAGAAAAAATAACAACCCTAGAACGAATGTGAGTTGGTAATGGTTAACTCTTTTGCAACTCGTGAGACTTTTCAAAAAGAGAGAATGAGTGAATCGATGAAAGTGCACTTCCACATTACAGTGGGATAAACTATAGAGTTTTCGAACACTAAGGAATGTGATTTTCTGAAAAATAAACAAAACGTGAAGTTTGCTTGGTCACCAACCAAACCTACAAAAAACTTCATTTTGGTATTTTCGAGGTTAAATGACACTATACACGTGTTATAGAAAACAACAACCCTAGAACGAATGTGAATTGGTAATTCTTAAATCTTTTGCAACTCGTGAGACTTTTCAAAAAGAGAGAATAGGTGAATCGATGAAAGTGCACTTCCACATTACAGTGGGATAAACTATAGAGTTTTTGAACAGTAACGAATGTAATTTTCTGAAAAATAAAAAAAACGTAAAGTTTGCTTGGTCACCAAGCAATCCTACAAAACACTTCATTTTGGTATTGTCGAAGTCAAATGGCACTATAAACGTGTTATAGAAAACAACAACCCTAGAACGAATGTGAGTTGGTAATGGTTAACTCTTTTGCAACTCGTGAGACTTTTCAAAAAGAGAGAATGAGTGAATCGATGAAAGTGCACTTCCACATTACAGTGGGATAAACTATAGAGTTTTTAAACACTAACGAATGTGATTTTCTGAAAAATAAAAAAAACGTAAAGTTTGCTTGGTCACGAAGCAATCCTACAAAACACTTCATTTTGGTATTTTCGAAGTCAAATGGCACTATAAACGTGTTATAGAAAACAACAACCCTAGAACAAATGTGAGTTGGTAATGGTTAACTCTTTTGCAACTCATGAGACTTTTCAAAAAGAGAGAATGAGTAAATCAATGAAAGTGCACTTCCACATACAGTGGGATAATCTATAGAGTTTTTGAACACTAACGAATGTGATTTTCTGAAAAATAAACAAAACGTAAAGTTTGCTTAGTCACCAACCAAACCTACAAAAAACGTCATTTTGGTATTTTCGAGGTTAAATGGCACTATAAACGTGTTATAAAAAACAACAACCCTAGAACGAATGTGAATTGGTAATGGTTAACTCTTTTGCAACTCGTGAGACTTTTCAAAAAGAGAGAATGAGTGAATCGATGAAAGTGCACTTCCACATACAGTGGGATAAACTATAGAGTTTTTGAACACTAACGTATGTGATTTTCTAAAAAATAAACAAAACGTAAAGTTTGCTTAGTCACCAACCAAACCTACAAAAAACTTCATTTTGGTATTTTCGAGGTTCAATGGCACTATAAACGTGTTATAGAAAACAACAACCCTAGAACGAATGTGAATTGGTAATTCTTAACTCTTTTGCAACTCGTGAGACTTTTCAAAAAGAGAGAATGTGTGGATCGATGAAAGTGCACTTCCACATTACAGTGGGATAAACTATAGAGTTTTTGAACAGTAACGAATGTGATTTTCTGAAAAATAAAAAAAAACGTAAAGTTTGCTTGGTCACGAAGCAATCCTACAAAACATTTCATTTTGGTATTTTCGAAGTCAAATAGCACTATAAACGTGTTATAGAAAAAACAACAACCCTAGAACGAATGTGAGTTGGTAATGGTTAACTCTTTTGCAACTCGTGAGACTTTTCAAAAAGAGAGAATGAGTGAATCGATGAAAGTGCACTTCCACATACAGTGGGATAAACTATAGAGTTTTTGAACACTAACGTATGTGATTTTCTAAAAAATAAACAAAACGTAAAGTTTGCTTAGTCACCAACCAAACCTACAAAAAACTTCATTTTGGTATTTTCGAGGTTCAATGGCACTATAAACGTGCTATAGAAAACAACAACCCTAGAACGAATGTGAATTGGTAATTCTTAACTCTTTTGCAACTCGTGAGACTTTTCAAAAAGAGAGAATGTGTGGATCGATGAAAGTGCACTTCCACATTACAGTGGGATAAACTATAGAGTTTTTGAACAGTAACGAATGTGATTTTCTGAAAAATAAAAAAAAACGTAAAGTTTGCTTGGTCACGAAGCAATCCTACAAAACATTTCATTTTGGTATTTTCGAAGTCAAATAGCACTATAAACGTGTTATAGAAAAAACAACAACCCTAGAACGAATGTGAGTTGGTAATGGTTAACTCTTTTGCAACTCGTGAGACTTTTCAAAAAGAGAGAATGAGTGAATCGATGAAAGTGCACTTCCACATTACAGTGGGATAAACTATAGAGTTTTCGAACACTAAGGAATGTGATTTTCTGAAAAATAAACAAAACGTGAAGTTTGCTTGGTCACCAACCAAACCTACAAAAAACTTCATTTTGGTATTTTCGAGGTTAAATGACACTATAAACGTGTTATAGAAAACAACAACCCTAGAACGAATGTGAATTGGTAATTCTTAAATCTTTTGCAACTCGTGAGACTTTTCAAAAAGAGAGAATGAGTGAATCGATGAAAGTGCACTTCCACATTACAGTGGGATAAACTGTAGAGTTTTGAACACGAACCAATGTGATTTTCTAAAAAATAAAAAAAAATGTAAAGTTTGCTTGGTCACCAAGCAAACCTACAAAAAACTTCATTTTGGTATTTTCGAGGTTAAATGGCACTATAAACGTGTTATAGAAAACAACAACCCTAGAACGAATGTGAATTGTTAATGGTTAACACTTTTTAAACTATTGAGACTTTTCAAAAAGAGAGAATAGGTGAATCGATGAAAGTGCACTTCCACATTACAGTGGGATAAACTATAGAGTTTTTGAACAGTAACGAATGTAATTTTCTGAAAAATAAAAAAAACGTAAAGTTTGCTTGGTCACGAAGCAATCCTACAAAACACTTCATTTTGGTATTTTCGAAGTCAAATGGCACTATAAACGTGTTATAGAAAACAACAACCCTAGAACGAATGTGAGTTGGTAATGGTTAACTCTTTTGCAACTCGTGAGACTTTTCAAAAAGAGAGAATGAGTGAATCGATGAAAGTGCACTTCCACATTACAGTGGGATAAACTATAGAGTTTTTAAACACTAACGAATGTGATTTTCTGAAAAATAAAAAAAACGTAAAGTTTGCTTGGTCACGAAGCAATCCTACAAAACACTTCATTTTGGTATTTTCGAAGTCAAATGGCACTATAAACGTGTTATAGAAAACAACAACCCTAGAACGAATGTGAGTTGGTAATGGTTAACTCTTTTGCAACTCATGAGACTTTTCAAAAAGAGAGAATGAGTAAATCGATGAAAGTGCACTTCCACATACAGTGGGATAATCTATAGAGTTTTTGAACACTAACGAATGTGATTTTCTGAAAAATAAACAAAACGTAAAGTTTGCTTAGTCACCAACCAAACCTACAAAAAACTTCATTTTGGTATTTTCGAGGTTAAATGGCACTATAAACGTGTTATAAAAAACAACAACCCTAGAACGAATGTGAATTGGTAATGGTTAACTCTTTTGCAACTCGTGAGACTTTTCAAAAAGAGAGAATGAGTGAATCGATGAAAGTGCACTTCCACATACAGTGGGATAAACTATAGAGTTTTTGAATACTAACGTATGTGATTTTCTAAAAAATAAACAAAACGTAAAGTTTGCTTAGTCACCAACCAAACCTACAAAAAACTTCATTTTGGTATTTTCGAGGTTCAATGGCACTATAAACGTGTTATAGAAAACAACAACCCTAGAACGAATGTGAATTGGTAATTCTTAACTCTTTTGCAACTCGTGAGACTTTTCAAAAAGAGAGAATGTGTGGATCGATGAAAGTGCACTTCCACATTACAGTGGGATAAACTATAGAGTTTTTGAACAGTAACGAATGTGATTTTCTGAAAAATAAAAAAAAACGTAAAGTTTGCTTGGTCACGAAGCAATCCTACAAAACATTTCATTTTGGTATTTTCGAAGTCAAATAGCACTATAAACGTGTTATAGAAAAAACAACAACCCTAGAACGAATGTGAGTTGGTAATGGTTAACTCTTTTGCAACTCGTGAGACTTTTCAAAAAGAGAGAATGAGTGAATCGATGAAAGTGCACTTCCACATTACAGTGGGATAAACTATAGAGTTTTCGAACACTAAGGAATGTGATTTTCTGAAAAATAAACAAAACGTGAAGTTTGCTTGGTCACCAACCAAACCTACAAAAAACTTCATTTTGGTATTTTCGAGGTTAAATGACACTATAAACGTGTTATAGAAAACAACAACCCTAGAACGAATGTGAATTGGTAATTCTTAAATCTTTTGCAACTCGTGAGACTTTTCAAAAAGAGAGAATGAGTGAATCGATGAAAGTGCACTTCCACATTACAGTGGGATAAACTGTAGAGTTTTGAACACGAACCAATGTGATTTTCTAAAAAATAAAAAAAAATGTAAAGTTTGCTTGGTCTCCAAGCAAACCTACAAAAAACTTCATTTTGGTATTTTCGAGGTTAAATGGCACTATAAACGTGTTATAGAAAACAACAACCCTAGAAAGAATGTGAATTGTTAATGGTTAACACTTTTTAAACTATTGAGACTTTTCAAAAAGAGAGAATAGGTGAATCGATGAAAGTGCACTTCCACATTACAGTGGGATAAACTATAGAGTTTTTGAACAGTAACGAATGTAATTTTCTGAAAAATAAAAAAAACGTAAAGTTTGCTTGGTCACGAAGCAATCCTACAAAACACTTCATTTTGGTATTTTCGAAGTCAAATGGCACTATAAACGTGTTATAGAAAACAACAACCCTAGAACGAATGTGAGTTGGTAATGGTTAACTCTTTTGCAACTCGTGAGACTTTTCAAAAAGAGAGAATGAGTGAATCGATGAAAGTGCACTTCCACATACAGTGGGATAAACTATAGAGTTTTTGAACACTAACGTATGTGATTTTCTAAAAAATAAACAAAACGTAAAGTTTGCTTAGTCACCAACCAAACCTACAAAAAACTTCATTTTGGTATTTTCGAGGTTCAATGGCACTATAAACGTGCTATAGAAAACAACAACCCTAGAACGAATGTGAATTGGTAATTCTTAACTCTTTTGCAACTCGTGAGACTTTTCAAAAAGAGAGAATGTGTGGATCGATGAAAGTGCACTTCCACATTACAGTGGGATAAACTATAGAGTTTTTGAACAGTAACGAATGTGATTTTCTGAAAAATAAAAAAAAACGTAAAGTTTGCTTGGTCACGAAGCAATCCTACAAAACATTTCATTTTGGTATTTTCGAAGTCAAATAGCACTATAAACGTGTTATAGAAAAAACAACAACCCTAGAACGAATGTGAGTTGGTAATGGTTAACTCTTTTGCAACTCGTGAGACTTTTCAAAAAGAGAGAATGAGTGAATCGATGAAAGTGCACTTCCACATTACAGTGGGATAAACTATAGAGTTTTCGAACACTAAGGAATGTGATTTTCTGAAAAATAAACAAAACGTGAAGTTTGCTTGGTCACCAACCAAACCTACAAAAAACTTCATTTTGGTATTTTCGAGGTTAAATGACACTATAAACGTGTTATAGAAAACAACAACCCTAGAACGAATGTGAATTGGTAATTCTTAAATCTTTTGCAACTCGTGAGACTTTTCAAAAAGAGAGAATGAGTGAATCGATGAAAGTGCACTTCCACATTACAGTGGGATAAACTGTAGAGTTTTGAACACGAACCAATGTGATTTTCTAAAAAATAAAAAAAAATGTAAAGTTTGCTTGGTCACCAAGCAAACCTACAAAAAACTTCATTTTGGTATTTTCGAGGTTAAATGGCACTATAAACGTGTTATAGAAAACAACAACCCTAGAACGAATGTGAATTGTTAATGGTTAACACTTTTTAAACTATTGAGACTTTTCAAAAAGAGAGAATAGGTGAATCGATGAAAGTGCACTTCCACATTACAGTGGGATAAACTATAGAGTTTTTGAACAGTAACGAATGTAATTTTCTGAAAAATAAAAAAAACGTAAAGTTTGCTTGGTCACGAAGCAATCCTACAAAACACTTCATTTTGGTATTTTCGAAGTCAAATGGCACTATAAACGTGTTATAGAAAACAACAACCCTAGAACGAATGTGAGTTGGTAATGGTTAACTCTTTTGCAACTCGTGAGACTTTTCAAAAAGAGAGAATGAGTGAATCGATGAAAGTGCACTTCCACATTACAGTGGGATAAACTATAGAGTTTTTAAACACTAACGAATGTGATTTTCTGAAAAATAAAAAAAACGTAAAGTTTGCTTGGTCACGAAGCAATCCTACAAAACACTTCATTTTGGTATTTTCGAAGTCAAATGGCACTATAAACGTGTTATAGAAAACAACAACCCTAGAACGAATGTGAGTTGGTAATGGTTAACTCTTTTGCAACTCATGAGACTTTTCAAAAACAGAGAATGAGTAAATCGATGAAAGTGCACTTCCACATACAGTGGGATAATCTATAGAGTTTTTGAACACTAACGAATGTGATTTTCTGAAAAATAAACAAAACGTAAAGTTTGCTTAGTCACCAACCAAACCTACAAAAAACTTCATTTTGGTATTTTCGAGGTTAAATGGCACTATAAACGTGTTATAAAAAACAACAACCCTAGAACGAATGTGAATTGGTAATGGTTAACTCTTTTGCAACTCGTGAGACTTTTCAAAAAGAGAGAATGAGTGAATCGATGAAAGTGCACTTCCACATACAGTGGGATAAACTATAGAGTTTTTGAATACTAACGTATGTGATTTTCTAAAAAATAAACAAAACGTAAAGTTTGCTTAGTCACCAACCAAACCTACAAAAAACTTCATTTTGGTATTTTCGAGGTTCAATGGCACTATAAACGTGTTATAGAAAACAACAACCCTAGAACGAATGTGAATTGGTAATTCTTAACTCTTTTGCAACTCGTGAGACTTTTCAAAAAGAGAGAATGTGTGGATCGATGAAAGTGCACTTCCACATTACAGTGGGATAAACTATAGAGTTTTTGAACAGTAACGAATGTGATTTTCTGAAAAATAAAAAAAAACGTAAAGTTTGCTTGGTCACGAAGCAATCCTACAAAACATTTCATTTTGGTATTTTCGAAGTCAAATAGCACTATAAACGTGTTATAGAAAAAACAACAACCCTAGAACGAATGTGAGTTGGTAATGGTTAACTCTTTTGCAACTCGTGAGACTTTTCAAAAAGAGAGAATGAGTGAATCGATGAAAGTGCACTTCCACATTACAGTGGGATAAACTATAGAGTTTTCGAACACTAAGGAATGTGATTTTCTGAAAAATAAACAAAACGTGAAGTTTGCTTGGTCACCAACCAAACCTACAAAAAACTTCATTTTGGTATTTTCGAGGTTAAATGACACTATAAACGTGTTATAGAAAACAACAACCCTAGAACGAATGTGAATTGGTAATTCTTAAATCTTTTGCAACTCGTGAGACTTTTCAAAAAGAGAGAATGAGTGAATCGATGAAAGTGCACTTCCACATTACAGTGGGATAAACTGTAGAGTTTTGAACACGAACCAATGTGATTTTCTAAAAAATAAAAAAAAATGTAAAGTTTGCTTGGTCTCCAAGCAAACCTACAAAAAACTTCATTTTGGTATTTTCGAGGTTAAATGGCACTATAAACGTGTTATAGAAAACAACAACCCTAGAAAGAATGTGAATTGTTAATGGTTAACACTTTTTAAACTATTGAGACTTTTCAAAAAGAGAGAATAGGTGAATCGATGAAAGTGCACTTCCACATTACAGTGGGATAAACTATAGAGTTTTTGAACAGTAACGAATGTAATTTTCTGAAAAATAAAAAAAACGTAAAGTTTGCTTGGTCACGAAGCAATCCTACAAAACACTTCATTTTGGTATTTTCGAAGTCAAATGGCACTATAAACGTGTTATAGAAAACAACAACCCTAGAACGAATGTGAGTTGGTAATGGTTAACTCTTTTGCAACTCGTGAGACTTTTCAAAAAGAGAGAATGAGTGAATCGATGAAAGTGCACTTCCACATTACAGTGGGATAAACTATAGAGTTTTTAAACACTAACGAATGTGATTTTCTGAAAAATAAAAAAAACGTAAAGTTTGCTTGGTCACGAAGCAATCCTACAAAACACTTCATTTTGGTATTTTCGAAGTCAAATGGCACTATAAACGTGTTATAGAAAACAACAACCCTAGAACGAATGTGAGTTGGTAATGGTTAACTCTTTTGCAACTCATGAGACTTTTCAAAAAGAGAGAATGAGTAAATCGATGAAAGTGCACTTCCACATACAGTGGGATAATCTATAGAGTTTTTGAACACTAACGAATGTGATTTTCTGAAAAATAAACAAAACGTAAAGTTTGCTTAGTCACCAACCAAACCTACAAAAAACTTCATTTTGGTATTTTCGAGGTTAAATGGCACTATAAACGTGTTATAAAAAACAACAACCCTAGAACGAATGTGAATTGGTAATGGTTAACTCTTTTGCAACTCGTGAGACTTTTCAAAAAGAGAGAATGAGTGAATCGATGAAAGTGCACTTCCACATACAGTGGGATAAACTATAGAGTTTTTGAACACTAACGTATGTGATTTTCTAAAAAATAAACAAAACGTAAAGTTTGCTTAGTCACCAACCAAACCTACAAAAAACTTCATTTTGGTATTTTCGAGGTTCAATGGCACTATAAACGTGTTATAGAAAACAACAACCCTAGAACGAATGTGAATTGGTAATTCTTAACTCTTTTGCAACTCGTGAGACTTTTCAAAAAGAGAGAATGTGTGGATCGATGAAAGTGCACTTCCACATTACAGTGGGATAAACTATAGAGTTTTTGAACAGTAACGAATGTGATTTTCTGAAAAATAAAAAAAAACGTAAAGTTTGCTTGGTCACGAAGCAATCCTACAAAACATTTCATTTTGGTATTTTCGAAGTCAAATAGCACTATAAACGTGTTATAGAAAAAACAACAACCCTAGAACGAATGTGAGTTGGTAATGGTTAACTCTTTTGCAACTCGTGAGACTTTTCAAAAAGAGAGAATGAGTGAATCGATGAAAGTGCACTTCCACATACAGTGGGATAAACTATAGAGTTTTTGAACACTAACGTATGTGATTTTCTAAAAAATAAACAAAACGTAAAGTTTGCTTAGTCACCAACCAAACCTACAAAAAACTTCATTTTGGTATTTTCGAGGTTCAATGGCACTATAAACGTGTTATAGAAAACAACAACCCTAGAACGAATGTGAATTGGTAATTCTTAACTCTTTTGCAACTCGTGAGACTTTTCAAAAAGAGAGAATGTGTGGATCGATGAAAGTGCACTTCCACATTACAGTGGGATAAACTATAGAGTTTTTGAACAGTAACGAATGTGATTTTCTGAAAAATAAAAAAAAACGTAAAGTTTGCTTGGTCACCAAGCAAACCTACAAAAAACTTCATTTTGGTATTTTCGAGGTTAAATGGCACTATAAACGTGTTATAGAAAACAACAACCCTAGAACGAATGTGAATTGTTAATGGTTAACACTTTTTAAACTATTGAGACTTTTCAAAAAGAGAGAATAGGTGAATCGATGAAAGTGCACTTCCACATTACAGTGGGATAAACTATAGAGTTTTTGAACAGTAACGAATGTAATTTTCTGAAAAATAAAAAAAACGTAAAGTTTGCTTGGTCACGAAGCAATCCTACAAAACACTTCATTTTGGTATTTTCGAAGTCAAATGGCACTATAAACGTGTTATAGAAAACAACAACCCTAGAACGAATGTGAGTTGGTAATGGTTAACTCTTTTGCAACTCGTGAGACTTTTCAAAAAGAGAGAATGAGTGAATCGATGAAAGTGCACTTCCACATTACAGTGGGATAAACTATAGAGTTTTTAAACACTAACGAATGTGATTTTCTGAAAAATAAAAAAAACGTAAAGTTTGCTTGGTCACGAAGCAATCCTACAAAACACTTCATTTTGGTATTTTCGAAGTCAAATGGCACTATAAACGTGTTATAAAAAACAACAACCCTAGAACGAATGTGAATTGGTAATGGTTAACTCTTTTGCAACTCGTGAGACTTTTCAAAAAGAGAGAATGAGTGAATCGATGAAAGTGCACTTCCACATACAGTGGGATAAACTATAGAGTTTTTGAACACTAACGTATGTGATTTTCTAAAAAATAAACAAAACGTAAAGTTTGCTTAGTCACCAACCAAACCTACAAAAAACTTCATTTTGGTATTTTCGAGGTTAAATGGCACTATAAACGTGTTATAAAAAACAACAACCCTAGAACGAATGTGAATTGGTAATGGTTAACTCTTTTGCAACTCGTGAGACTTTTCAAAAAGAGAGAATGAGTGAATCGATGAAAGTGCACTTCCACATACAGTGGGATAAACTATAGAGTTTTTGAACACTAACGTATGTGATTTTCTAAAAAATAAACAAAACGTAAAGTTTGCTTAGTCACCAACCAAACCTACAAAAAACTTCATTTTGGTATTTTCGAGGTTCAATGGCACTATAAACGTGTTATAGAAAACAACAACCCTAGAACGAATGTGAATTGGTAATTCTTAACTCTTTTGCAACTCGTGAGACTTTTCAAAAAGAGAGAATGTGTGGATCGATGAAAGTGCACTTCCACATTACAGTGGGATAAACTATAGAGTTTTTGAACAGTAACGAATGTGATTTTCTGAAAAATAAAAAAAAACGTAAAGTTTGCTTGGTCACGAAGCAATCCTACAAAACATTTCATTTTGGTATTTTCGAAGTCAAATAGCACTATAAACGTGTTATAGAAAAAACAACAACCCTAGAACGAATGTGAGTTGGTAATGGTTAACTCTTTTGCAACTCGTGAGACTTTTCAAAAAGAGAGAATGAGTGAATCGATGAAAGTGCACTTCCACATACAGTGGGATAAACTATAGAGTTTTTGAACACTAACGTATGTGATTTTCTAAAAAATAAACAAAACGTAAAGTTTGCTTAGTCACCAACCAAACCTACAAAAAACTTCATTTTGGTATTTTCGAGGTTCAATGGCACTATAAACGTGTTATAGAAAACAACAACCCTAGAACGAATGTGAATTGGTAATTCTTAACTCTTTTGCAACTCGTGAGACTTTTCAAAAAGAGAGAATGTGTGGATCGATGAAAGTGCACTTCCACATTACAGTGGGATAAACTATAGAGTTTTTGAACAGTAACGAATGTGATTTTCTGAAAAATAAAAAAAAACGTAAAGTTTGCTTGGTCACGAAGCAATCCTACAAAACATTTCATTTTGGTATTTTCGAAGTCAAATAGCACTATAAACGTGTTATAGAAAAAACAACAACCCTAGAACGAATGTGAGTTGGTAATGGTTAACTCTTTTGCAACTCGTGAGACTTTTAGAAAAGAGAGAATGAGTGAATCGATGAAAGTGCACTTCCACATTACAGTGGGATAAACTATAGAGTTTTCGAACACTAAGGAATGTGATTTTCTGAAATATAAACAAAACGTGAAGTTTGCTTGGTCACCAACCAAACCGACAAAAAACTTCATTTTGGTATTTTCGAGGTTAAATGACACTATAAACGTGTTATAGAAAACAACAACCCTAGAACGAATGTGAATTGGTAATTCTTAAATCTTTTGCAACTCGTGAGACTTTTCAAAAAGAGAGAATGAGTGAATCGATGAAAGTGCACTTCCACATTACAGTGGGATAAACTGTAGAGTTTTGAACACGAACCAATGTGATTTTCTAAAAAATAAAAAAAAATGTAAAGTTTGCTTGGTCACTAAGCAAACCTACAAAAAACTTCATTTTGGTATTTTCGAGGTTAAATGGCACTATAAACGTGTTATAGAAAACAACAACCCTAGAACGAATGTGAATTGTTAATGGTTAACACTTTTTAAACTATTGAGACTTTTCAAAAAGAGAGAATAGGTGAATCGATGAAAGTGCACTTCCACATTACAGTGGGATAAACTATAGAGTTTTTGAACAGTAACGAATGTAATTTTCTGAAAAATAAAAAAAACGTAAAGTTTGCTTGGTCACGAAGCAATCCTACAAAACACTTCATTTTGGTATTTTCGAAGTCAAATGGCACTATAAACGTGTTATAAAAAACAACAACCCTAGAACGAATGTGAGTTGGTAATGGTTAACTCTTTTGCAACTCGTGAGACTTTTCAAAAAGAGAGAATGAGTGAATCGATGAAAGTGCACTTCCACATTACAGTGGGATAAACTATAGAGTTTTTAAACACTAACGAATGTGATTTTCTGAAAAATAAAAAAAACGTAAAGTTTGCTTGGTCACGAAGCAATCCTACAAAACACTTCATTTTGGTATTTTCGAAGTCAAATGGCACTATAAACGTGTTATAGAAAACAACAACCCTAGAACGAATGTGAGTTGGTAATGGTTAACTCTTTTGCAACTCATGAGACTTTTCAAAAAGAGAGAATGAGTAAATCGATGAAAGTGCACTTCCACATACAGTGGGATAATCTATAGAGTTTTTGAACACTAACGAATGTGATTTTCTGAAAAATAAACAAAACGTAAAGTTTGCTTAGTCACCAACCAAACCTACAAAAAACTTCATTTTGGTATTTTCGAGGTTAAATGGCACTATAAACGTGTTATAGAAAACAACAACCCTAGAACGAATGTGAGTTGGTAATGGTTAACTCTTTTGCAACTCGTGAGACTTTTCAAAAAGAGAGAATGAGTGAATCGATGAAAGTGCACTTCCACATTACAGTGGGATAAACTATAGAGTTTTTGAACAGTAACGAATGTGATTTTCTGAAAAATAAAAAAAAACGTAAAGTTTGCTTGGTCACGAAGCAATCCTACCAAACATTTCATTTTGGTATTTTCGAAGTCAAATGGCACTATAAACGTGTTATAGAAAAAACAACAACCCTAGAACGAATGTGAGTTGGTAATGGTTAACTCTTTTGCAACTCGTGAGACTTTTCAAAAAGAGAGAATAAGTGAATCAATGAAAGTGCACTTCCACATTACAGTGGCATAAACTATAGAGTTTTTGAACAGTAACGAATGTGATTTTTTGAAAAATAAAAAAAACGTAAAGTTTGCTTGGTCACGAAGCAATCCTACAAAACACTTCATTTTGGTATTTTCGAGGTTAAATGACACTATAAACGTGTTATAGAAAACAACAACCCTAGAACGAATGTGAATTGGTAATTCTTAACTCTTTTGCAACTCGTGAGACTTTTCAAAAAGAGAGAATGAGTGAATCGATGAAAGTGCACTTCCACATTACAGTGGGATAAACTATAGAGTTTTTGAACAGTAACGAATGTGATTTTCTGAAAAATAAAAAAAAACGTAAAGTTTGCTTGGTCACGAAGCAATCCTACAAAACATTTCATTTTAGTATTTTCGAAGTCAAATGGCACTATAAACGTGTTATAGAAAAAACAACAACCCTAGAACGAATGTGAGTTGGTAATGGTTAACTCTTTTGCAACTCGTGAGACTTTTCAAAAAGAGAGAATGAGTGAATCGATGAAAGTGCACTTCCACATACAGTGGGATAAACTATAGAGTTTTTGAACACTAACGTATGTGATTTTCTAAAAAATAAACAAAACGTAAAGTTTGCTTAGTCACCAACCAAACCTACAAAAAACTTCATTTTGGTATTTTCGAGGTTCAATGGCACTATAAACGTGTTATAGAAAACAACAACCCTAGAACGAATGTGAATTGGTAATTCTTAACTCTTTTGCAACTCGTGAGACTTTTCAAAAAGAGAGAATGTGTGGATCGATGAAAGTGCACTTCCACATTACAGTGGGATAAACTATAGAGTTTTTGAACAGTAACGAATGTGATTTTCTGAAAAATAAAAAAAAACGTAAAGTTTGCTTGGTCACCAAGCAAACCTACAAAAAACTTCATTTTGGTATTTTCGAGGTTAAATGGCACTATAAACGTGTTATAGAAAACAACAACCCTAGAACGAATGTGAATTGTTAATGGTTAACACTTTTTAAACTATTGAGACTTTTCAAAAAGAGAGAATAGGTGAATCGATGAAAGTGCACTTCCACATTACAGTGGGATAAACTATAGAGTTTTTGAACAGTAACGAATGTAATTTTCTGAAAAATAAAAAAAACGTAAAGTTTGCTTGGTCACGAAGCAATCCTACAAAACACTTCATTTTGGTATTTTCGAAGTCAAATGGCACTATAAACGTGTTATAGAAAACAACAACCCTAGAACGAATGTGAGTTGGTAATGGTTAACTCTTTTGCAACTCGTGAGACTTTTCAAAAAGAGAGAATGAGTGAATCGATGAAAGTGCACTTCCACATTACAGTGGGATAAACTATAGAGTTTTTAAACACTAACGAATGTGATTTTCTGAAAAATAAAAAAAACGTAAAGTTTGCTTGGTCACGAAGCAATCCTACAAAACACTTCATTTTGGTATTTTCGAAGTCAAATGGCACTATAAACGTGTTATAGAAAACAACAACCCTAGAACGAATGTGAGTTGGTAATGGTTAACTCTTTTGCAACTCATGAGACTTTTCAAAAAGAGAGAATGAGTAAATCGATGAAAGTGCACTTCCACATACAGTGGGATAATCTATAGAGTTTTTGAACACTAACGAATGTGATTTTCTGAAAAATAAACAAAACGTAAAGTTTGCTTAGTCACCAACCAAACCTACAAAAAACTTCATTTTGGTATTTTCGAGGTTAAATGGCACTATAAACGTGTTATAAAAAACAACAACCCTAGAACGAATGTGAATTGGTAATGGTTAACTCTTTTGCAACTCGTGAGACTTTTCAAAAAGAGAGAATGAGTGAATCGATGAAAGTGCACTTCCACATACAGTGGGATAAACTATAGAGTTTTTGAACACTAACGTATGTGATTTTCTAAAAAATAAACAAAACGTAAAGTTTGCTTAGTCACCAACCAAACCTACAAAAAACTTCATTTTGGTATTTTCGAGGTTCAATGGCACTATAAACGTGTTATAGAAAACAACAACCCTAGAACGAATGTGAATTGGTAATTCTTGACTCTTTTGCAACTCGTGAGACTTTTCAAAAAGAGAGAATGTGTGGATCGATGAAAGTGCACTTCCACATTACAGTGGGATAAACTATAGAGTTTTTGAACAGTAACGAATGTGATTTTCTGAAAAATAAAAAAAAACGTAAAGTTTGCTTGGTCACGAAGCAATCCTACAAAACATTTCATTTTGGTATTTTCGAAGTCAAATAGCACTATAAACGTGTTATAGAAAAAACAACAACCCTAGAACGAATGTGAGTTGGTAATGGTTAACTCTTTTGCAACTCGTGAGACTTTTCAAAAAGAGAGAATGAGTGAATCGATGAAAGTGCACTTCCACATACAGTGGGATAAACTATAGAGTTTTTGAACACTAACGTATGTGATTTTCTAAAAAATAAACAAAACGTAAAGTTTGCTTAGTCACCAACCAAACCTACAAAAAACTTCATTTTGGTATTTTCGAGGTTCAATGGCACTATAAACGTGTTATAGAAAACAACAACCCTAGAACGAATGTGAATTGGTAATTCTTAACTCTTTTGCAACTCGTGAGACTTTTCAAAAAGAGAGAATGTGTGGATCGATGAAAGTGCACTTCCACATTACAGTGGGATAAACTATAGAGTTTTTGAACAGTAACGAATGTGATTTTCTGAAAAATAAAAAAAAACGTAAAGTTTGCTTGGTCACGAAGCAATCCTACAAAACATTTCATTTTGGTATTTTCGAAGTCAAATAGCACTATAAACGTGTTATAGAAAAAACAACAACCCTAGAACGAATGTGAGTTGGTAATGGTTAACTCTTTTGCAACTCGTGAGACTTTTCAAAAAGAGAGAATGAGTGATTCGATGAAAGTGCACTTCCACATTACAGTGGGATAAACTATAGAGTTTTCGAACACTAAGGAATGTGATTTTCTGAAAAATAAACAAAACGTGAAGTTTGCTTGGTCACCAACCAAACCGACAAAAAACTTCATTTTGGTATTTTCGACGTTAAATGACACTATAAACGTGTTATAGAAAACAACAACCCTAGAACGAATGTGAATTGGTAATTCTTAAATCTTTTGCAACTCGTGAGACTTTTCAAAAAGAGAGAATGAGTGAATCGATGAAAGTGCACTTCCACATTACAGTGGGATAAACTGTAGAGTTTTGAACACGAACCAATGTGATTTTCTAAAAAATAAAAAAAAATGTAAAGTTTGCTTGGTCACCAAGCAAACCTACAAAAAACTTCATTTTGGTATTTTCGAGGTTAAATGGCACTATAAACGTGTTATAGAAAACAACAACCCTAGAACGAATGTGAATTGTTAATGGTTAACACTTTTTAAACTATTGAGACTTTTCAAAAAGAGAGAATAGGTGAATCGATGAAAGTGCACTTCCACATTACAGTGGGATAAACTATAGAGTTTTTGAACAGTAACGAATGTAATTTTCTGAAAAATAAAAAAAACGTAAAGTTTGCTTGGTCACGAAGCAATCCTACAAAACACTTCATTTTGGTATTTTCGAAGTCAAATGGCACTATAAACGTGTTATAAAAAACAACAACCCTAGAACGAATGTGAGTTGGTAATGGTTAACTCTTTTGCAACTCGTGAGACTTTTCAAAAAGAGAGAATGAGTGAATCGATGAAAGTGCACTTCCACATTACAGTGGGATAAACTATAGAGTTTTTAAACACTAACGAATGTGATTTTCTGAAAAATAAAAAAAACGTAAAGTTTGCTTGGTCACGAAGCAATCCTACAAAACACTTCATTTTGGTATTTTCGAAGTCAAATGGCACTATAAACGTGTTATAGAAAACAACAACCCTAGAACGAATGTGAGTTGGTAATGGTTAACTCTTTTGCAACTCATGAGACTTTTCAAAAAGAGAGAATGAGTAAATCGATGAAAGTGCACTTCCACATACAGTGGGATAATCTATAGAGTTTTTGAACACTAACGAATGTGATTTTCTGAAAAATAAACAAAACGTAAAGTTTGCTTAGTCACCAACCAAACCTACAAAAAACTTCATTTTGGTATTTTCGAGGTTAAATGGCACTATAAACGTGTTATAGAAAACAACAACCCTAGAACGAATGTGAGTTGGTAATGGTTAACTCTTTTGCAACTCGTGAGACTTTTCAAAAAGAGAGAATGAGTGAATCGATGAAAGTGCACTTCCACATTACAGTGGGATAAACTATAGAGTTTTTGAACAGTAACGAATGTGATTTTCTGAAAAATAAAAAAAAACGTAAAGTTTGCTTGGTCACGAAGCAATCCTACCAAACATTTCATTTTGGTATTTTCGAAGTCAAATGGCACTATAAACGTGTTATAGAAAAAACAACAACCCTAGAACGAATGTGAGTTGGTAATGGTTAACTCTTTTGCAACTCGTGAGACTTTTCAAAAAGAGAGAATAAGTGAATCAATGAAAGTGCACTTCCACATTACAGTGGCATAAACTATAGAGTTTTTGAACAGTAACGAATGTGATTTTTTGAAAAATAAAAAAAACGTAAAGTTTGCTTGGTCACGAAGCAATCCTACAAAACACTTCATTTTGGTATTTTCGAGGTTAAATGACACTATAAACGTGTTATAGAAAACAACAACCCTAGAACGAATGTGAATTGGTAATTCTTAACTCTTTTGCAACTCGTGAGACTTTTCAAAAAGAGAGAATGAGTGAATCGATGAAAGTGCACTTCCACATTACAGTGGGATAAACTATAGAGTTTTTGAACAGTAACGAATGTGATTTTCTGAAAAATAAAAAAAAACGTAAAGTTTGCTTGGTCACGAAGCAATCCTACAAAACATTTCATTTTAGTATTTTCGAAGTCAAATGGCACTATAAACGTGTTATAGAAAAAACAACAACCCTAGAACGAATGTGAGTTGGTAATGGTTAACTCTTTTGCAACTCGTGAGACTTTTCAAAAAGAGAGAATGAGTGAATCGATGAAAGTGCACTTCCACATACAGTGGGATAAACTATAGAGTTTTTGAACACTAACGTATGTGATTTTCTAAAAAATAAACAAAACGTAAAGTTTGCTTAGTCACCAACCAAACCTACAAAAAACTTCATTTTGGTATTTTCGAGGTTCAATGGCACTATAAACGTGTTATAGAAAACAACAACCCTAGAACGAATGTGAATTGGTAATTCTTAACTCTTTTGCAACTCGTGAGACTTTTCAAAAAGAGAGAATGTGTGGATCGATGAAAGTGCACTTCCACATTACAGTGGGATAAACTATAGAGTTTTTGAACAGTAACGAATGTGATTTTCTGAAAAATAAAAAAAAACGTAAAGTTTGCTTGGTCACCAAGCAAACCTACAAAAAACTTCATTTTGGTATTTTCGAGGTTAAATGGCACTATAAACGTGTTATAGAAAACAACAACCCTAGAACGAATGTGAATTGTTAATGGTTAACACTTTTTAAACTATTGAGACTTTTCAAAAAGAGAGAATAGGTGAATCGATGAAAGTGCACTTCCACATTACAGTGGGATAAACTATAGAGTTTTTGAACAGTAACGAATGTAATTTTCTGAAAAATAAAAAAAACGTAAAGTTTGCTTGGTCACGAAGCAATCCTACAAAACACTTCATTTTGGTATTTTCGAAGTCAAATGGCACTATAAACGTGTTATAGAAAACAACAACCCTAGAACGAATGTGAGTTGGTAATGGTTAACTCTTTTGCAACTCGTGAGACTTTTCAAAAAGAGAGAATGAGTGAATCGATGAAAGTGCACTTCCACATTACAGTGGGATAAACTATAGAGTTTTTAAACACTAACGAATGTGATTTTCTGAAAAATAAAAAAAACGTAAAGTTTGCTTGGTCACGAAGCAATCCTACAAAACACTTCATTTTGGTATTTTCGAAGTCAAATGGCACTATAAACGTGTTATAGAAAACAACAACCCTAGAACGAATGTGAGTTGGTAATGGTTAACTCTTTTGCAACTCATGAGACTTTTCAAAAAGAGAGAATGAGTAAATCGATGAAAGTGCACTTCCACATACAGTGGGATAATCTATAGAGTTTTTGAACACTAACGAATGTGATTTTCTGAAAAATAAACAAAACGTAAAGTTTGCTTAGTCACCAACCAAACCTACAAAAAACTTCATTTTGGTATTTTCGAGGTTAAATGGCACTATAAACGTGTTATAAAAAACAACAACCCTAGAACGAATGTGAATTGGTAATGGTTAACTCTTTTGCAACTCGTGAGACTTTTCAAAAAGAGAGAATGAGTGAATCGATGAAAGTGCACTTCCACATACAGTGGGATAAACTATAGAGTTTTTGAACACTAACGTATGTGATTTTCTAAAAAATAAACAAAACGTAAAGTTTGCTTAGTCACCAACCAAACCTACAAAAAACTTCATTTTGGTATTTTCGAGGTTCAATGGCACTATAAACGTGTTATAGAAAACAACAACCCTAGAACGAATGTGAATTGGTAATTCTTAACTCTTTTGCAACTCGTGAGACTTTTCAAAAAGAGAGAATGTGTGGATCGATGAAAGTGCACTTCCACATTACAGTGGGATAAACTATAGAGTTTTTGAACAGTAACGAATGTGATTTTCTGAAAAATAAAAAAAAACGTAAAGTTTGCTTGGTCACGAAGCAATCCTACAAAACATTTCATTTTGGTATTTTCGAAGTCAAATAGCACTATAAACGTGTTATAGAAAAAACAACAACCCTAGAACGAATGTGAGTTGGTAATGGTTAACTCTTTTGCAACTCGTGAGACTTTTCAAAAAGAGAGAATGAGTGAATCGATGAAAGTGCACTTCCACATACAGTGGGATAAACTATAGAGTTTTTGAACACTAACGTATGTGATTTTCTAAAAAATAAACAAAACGTAAAGTTTGCTTAGTCACCAACCAAACCTACAAAAAACTTCATTTTGGTATTTTCGAGGTTCAATGGCACTATAAACGTGTTATAGAAAACAACAACCCTAGAACGAATGTGAATTGGTAATTCTTAACTCTTTTGCAACTCGTGAGACTTTTCAAAAAGAGAGAATGTGTGGATCGATGAAAGTGCACTTCCACATTACAGTGGGATAAACTATAGAGTTTTTGAACAGTAACGAATGTGATTTTCTGAAAAATAAAAAAAAACGTAAAGTTTGCTTGGTCACGAAGCAATCCTACAAAACATTTCATTTTGGTATTTTCGAAGTCAAATAGCACTATAAACGTGTTATAGAAAAAACAACAACCCTAGAACGAATGTGAGTTGGTAATGGTTAACTCTTTTGCAACTCGTGAGACTTTTCAAAAAGAGAGAATGAGTGATTCGATGAAAGTGCACTTCCACATTACAGTGGGATAAACTATAGAGTTTTCGAACACTAAGGAATGTGATTTTCTGAAAAATAAACAAAACGTGAAGTTTGCTTGGTCACCAACCAAACCGACAAAAAACTTCATTTTGGTATTTTCGAGGTTAAATGACACTATAAACGTGTTATAGAAAACAACAACCCTAGAACGAATGTGAATTGGTAATTCTTAAATCTTTTGCAACTCGTGAGACTTTTCAAAAAGAGAGAATGAGTGAATCGATGAAAGTGCACTTCCACATTACAGTGGGATAAACTGTAGAGTTTTGAACACGAACCAATGTGATTTTCTAAAAAATAAAAAAAAATGTAAAGTTTGCTTGGTCACCAAGCAAACCTACAAAAAACTTCATTTTGGTATTTTCGAGGTTAAATGGCACTATAAACGTGTTATAGAAAACAACAACCCTAGAACGAATGTGAATTGTTAATGGTTAACACTTTTTAAACTATTGAGACTTTTCAAAAAGAGAGAATAGGTGAATCGATGAAAGTGCACTTCCACATTACAGTGGGATAAACTATAGAGTTTTTGAACAGTAACGAATGTAATTTTCTGAAAAATAAAAAAAACGTAAAGTTTGCTTGGTCACGAAGCAATCCTACAAAACACTTCATTTTGGTATTTTCGAAGTCAAATGGCACTATAAACGTGTTATAAAAAACAACAACCCTAGAACGAATGTGAGTTGGTAATGGTTAACTCTTTTGCAACTCGTGAGACTTTTCAAAAAGAGAGAATGAGTGAATCGATGAAAGTGCACTTCCACATTACAGTGGGATAAACTATAGAGTTTTTAAACACTAACGAATGTGATTTTCTGAAAAATAAAAAAAACGTAAAGTTTGCTTGGTCACGAAGCAATCCTACAAAACACTTCATTTTGGTATTTTCGAAGTCAAATGGCACTATAAACGTGTTATAGAAAACAACAACCCTAGAACGAATGTGAGTTGGTAATGGTTAACTCTTTTGCAACTCATGAGACTTTTCAAAAAGAGAGAATGAGTAAATCGATGAAAGTGCACTTCCACATACAGTGGGATAATCTATAGAGTTTTTGAACACTAACGAATGTGATTTTCTGAAAAATAAACAAAACGTAAAGTTTGCTTAGTCACCAACCAAACCTACAAAAAACTTCATTTTGGTATTTTCGAGGTTAAATGGCACTATAAACGTGTTATAGAAAACAACAACCCTAGAACGAATGTGAGTTGGTAATGGTTAACTCTTTTGCAACTCGTGAGACTTTTCAAAAAGAGAGAATGAGTGAATCGATGAAAGTGCACTTCCACATTACAGTGGGATAAACTATAGAGTTTTTGAACAGTAACGAATGTGATTTTCTGAAAAATAAAAAAAAACGTAAAGTTTGCTTGGTCACGAAGCAATCCTACCAAACATTTCATTTTGGTATTTTCGAAGTCAAATGGCACTATAAACGTGTTATAGAAAAA
Organism: Galeopsis tetrahit; assembly: GCA_963675135.1. Taxonomy (NCBI): domain Eukaryota; kingdom Viridiplantae; phylum Streptophyta; class Magnoliopsida; order Lamiales; family Lamiaceae; genus Galeopsis; species Galeopsis tetrahit. The sequence continues at coordinate 43,408,476 of OY776122.1, forward strand.
ACAACAACCCTAGAACGAATGTGAGTTGGTAATGGTTAACTCTTTTGCAACTCGTGAGACTTTTCAAAAAGAGAGAATAAGTGAATCAATGAAAGTGCACTTCCACATTACAGTGGCATAAACTATAGAGTTTTTGAACAGTAACGAATGTGATTTTTTGAAAAATAAAAAAAACGTAAAGTTTGCTTGGTCACGAAGCAATCCTACAAAACACTTCATTTTGGTATTTTCGAGGTTAAATGACACTATAAACGTGTTATAGAAAACAACAACCCTAGAACGAATGTGAATTGGTAATTCTTAACTCTTTTGCAACTCGTGAGACTTTTCAAAAAGAGAGAATGAGTGAATCGATGAAAGTGCACTTCCACATTACAGTGGGATAAACTATAGAGTTTTTGAACAGTAACGAATGTGATTTTCTGAAAAATAAAAAAAAACGTAAAGTTTGCTTGGTCACGAAGCAATCCTACAAAACATTTCATTTTAGTATTTTCGAAGTCAAATGGCACTATAAACGTGTTATAGAAAAAACAACAACCCTAGAACGAATGTGAGTTGGTAATGGTTAACTCTTTTGCAACTCGTGAGACTTTTCAAAAAGAGAGAATGAGTGAATCAATGAAAGTGCACTTCCACATTACAGTGGGATAAACTATAGAGTTTTTGAACAGTAACGAATGTGATTTTCTGAAAAAAAAAAAAAACGTAAAGTTTGCTTGGTCACGAAGCAATCCTACAAAACACTTCATTTTGGTATTTTCGAAGTCAAATGGCATTATAAACGTGTTATAGAAAACAACAACCCTAGAACGAATGTGAGTTGGTAATGGTTAACTCTTTTGCAACTCGTGAGACTTTTCAAAAAGAGAGAATGAGTGAATCGATGAAAGTGCACTTCCACATTACAGTGGGATAAACTATTGAGTTTTTGAACACTAACGAATGTGATTTTCTGAAAAATAAAAAAACGTAAAGTTTGCTTGGTCCCGAAGCAATCCTATAAAACACTTCATTTTGGTATTTTCGAAGTCAGATGGCACTATAAACGTGTTATAGAAAACAACAACCCTAGAACGAATGTGAGTTGGTAATGGTTAACTCTTTTGCAACTCGGGAGACTTTTCAAAAAGAGAGAATGAGTGAATCGATGAAAGTGGACTTCCACATTACAGTGGGATAAACTATAGAGTTTTTGAACACTAACGAATGTGATTTTCTAAAAAATAAAAAAAAACGTAAAGTTTGCTTGGTCACCAAGCAAACCTACAAAAAACTTCATTTTGGTATTTTCGAGGTTAAATGGCACTATAAACGTGTTATAGAATACAACAACCATAGAACGAATGTGAATTGGTAATGGTTAACTCTTTTGCAACTCGTGAGACTTTTCAAAAAGAGAGAATGAGTGAATCGATGAAAGTGCACTTCCACATTACAGTGGGATAAACTATAGAGTTTTTGAACACTAACGAATGTGATTTTCTGAAAAATAAAAAAAACGTAAAGTTTGCTAGGTCACGAAGCAATCCTACAAAACACTTCATTTTAGTGTTTTCCAAGTCAAATGGCACTATAAACGTGTTATAGAAAACAACAACCCTAGAACAAATGTGAGTTGGTAATGGTTAACTCTTTTGCAACTCGTGAGACTTTTCAAAAAGAGAGAAAGAGTGAATCGATGAGAGTGCACTTCCACATTACAGTGGGATAAACTATAGAGTTTTTGAACACTAACGAATGTGATTTTCTGAAAAATAAACAAAACGTGAAGTTTGCTTGGTCACCAAGCAAACCTACAAAAAACTTCATTTTGGTATTTTCGAGGTTAAATGACACTATAAACGTGTTATAGAAAACAACAACCCTAGAACGAATGTGAATTGGTAATTCTTAACTCTTTTGCAACTCGTGAGACTTTTCAAAAAGAGAGAATGAGTGAATCGATGAAAGTGCACTTCCACATTACAGTGGGATAAACTGTAGAGTTTTGAACACTAACGAATGTGATTTTCTAAAAAATAAAAAAAATGTAAAGTTTGCTTGGTCACCAAGCAAACCTACAAAAAACTTCATTTTGGTATTTTCAAGGTTAAATGGCACTATAAACCTGTTATAGAAAACAACAACCCTAGAACGAATGTGAATTGGTAATTCTTAAATCTTTTGCAACTCGTGACACTTTTCAAAAAGAGAGAATGAGTGAATCGATGAAAGTGCACTTCCACATTACAGTGGGATAAACTGTAGAGTTTTGAACACTAACCAATGTGATTTTCTAAAAAATAAAAAAAAATGTAAAGTTTGCTTGGTCACCAAGCAAACCTATAAAAAACTTCATTTTGGTATTTTCGAGGTTAAATGGCACTATAAACGTGTTATAGAAAACAACAACCCTAGAACGAATGTGAATTGTTAATGGTTAACACTTTTTAAACTATTGAGACTTTTCAAAAAGAGAGAATAGGTGAATCGATGAAAGTGCACTTCCACATTACAGTGGGATAAACTATAGAGTTTTTGAACAGTAACGAATGTAATTTTCTGAAAAATAAAAAAAACGTAAAGTTTGCTTGGTCACGAAGCAATCCTACAAAACACTTCATTTTGGTATTTTCGAAGTCAAATGGCACTATAAACGTGTTATAGAAAACAACAACCCTAGAACGAATGTGAGTTGGTAATGGTTAACTCTTTTGCAACTCGTGAGACTTTTCAAAAAGAGAGAATGAGTGAATCGATGAAAGTGCACTTCCACATTACAGTGGGATAAACTATAGAGTTTTTAAACACTAACGAATGTGATTTTCTGAAAAATAAAAAAAACGTAAAGTTTGCTTGGTCACGAAGCAATCCTACAAAACACTTCATTTTGGTATTTTCGAAGTCAAATGGCACTATAAACGTGTTATAAAAAACAACAACCCTAGAACGAATGTGAATTGGTAATGGTTAACTCTTTTGCAACTCGTGAGACTTTTCAAAAAGAGAGAATGAGTGAATCGATGAAAGTGCACTTCCACATACAGTGGGATAAACTATAGAGTTTTTGAACACTAACGTATGTGATTTTCTAAAAAATAAACAAAACGTAAAGTTTGCTTAGTCACCAACCAAACCTACAAAAAACTTCATTTTGGTATTTTCGAGGTTAAATGGCACTATAAACGTGTTATAAAAAACAACAACCCTAGAACGAATGTGAATTGGTAATGGTTAACTCTTTTGCAACTCGTGAGACTTTTCAAAAAGAGAGAATGAGTGAATCGATGAAAGTGCACTTCCACATACAGTGGGATAAACTATAGAGTTTTTGAACACTAACGTATGTGATTTTCTAAAAAATAAACAAAACGTAAAGTTTGCTTAGTCACCAACCAAACCTACAAAAAACTTCATTTTGGTATTTTCGAGGTTCAATGGCACTATAAACGTGTTATAGAAAACAACAACCCTAGAACGAATGTGAATTGGTAATTCTTAACTCTTTTGCAACTCGTGAGACTTTTCAAAAAGAGAGAATGTGTGGATCGATGAAAGTGCACTTCCACATTACAGTGGGATAAACTATAGAGTTTTTGAACAGTAACGAATGTGATTTTCTGAAAAATAAAAAAAAACGTAAAGTTTGCTTGGTCACGAAGCAATCCTACAAAACATTTCATTTTGGTATTTTCGAAGTCAAATAGCACTATAAACGTGTTATAGAAAAAACAACAACCCTAGAACGAATGTGAGTTGGTAATGGTTAACTCTTTTGCAACTCGTGAGACTTTTCAAAAAGAGAGAATGAGTGAATCGATGAAAGTGCACTTCCACATACAGTGGGATAAACTATAGAGTTTTTGAACACTAACGTATGTGATTTTCTAAAAAATAAACAAAACGTAAAGTTTGCTTAGTCACCAACCAAACCTACAAAAAACTTCATTTTGGTATTTTCGAGGTTCAATGGCACTATAAACGTGTTATAGAAAACAACAACCCTAGAACGAATGTGAATTGGTAATTCTTAACTCTTTTGCAACTCGTGAGACTTTTCAAAAAGAGAGAATGTGTGGATCGATGAAAGTGCACTTCCACATTACAGTGGGATAAACTATAGAGTTTTTGAACAGTAACGAATGTGATTTTCTGAAAAATAAAAAAAAACGTAAAGTTTGCTTGGTCACGAAGCAATCCTACAAAACATTTCATTTTGGTATTTTCGAAGTCAAATAGCACTATAAACGTGTTATAGAAAAAACAACAACCCTAGAACGAATGTGAGTTGGTAATGGTTAACTCTTTTGCAACTCGTGAGACTTTTCAAAAAGAGAGAATGAGTGAATCGATGAAAGTGCACTTCCACATTACAGTGGGATAAACTATAGAGTTTTCGAACACTAAGGAATGTGATTTTCTGAAAAATAAACAAAACGTGAAGTTTGCTTGGTCACCAACCAAACCGACAAAAAACTTCATTTTGGTATTTTCGAGGTTAAATGACACTATAAACGTGTTATAGAAAACAACAACCCTAGAACGAATGTGAATTGGTAATTCTTAAATCTTTTGCAACTCGTGAGACTTTTCAAAAAGAGAGAATGAGTGAATCGATGAAAGTGCACTTCCACATTACAGTGGGATAAACTGTAGAGTTTTGAACACGAACCAATGTGATTTTCTAAAAAATAAAAAAAAATGTAAAGTTTGCTTGGTCACCAAGCAAACCTACAAAAAACTTCATTTTGGTATTTTCGAGGTTAAATGGCACTATAAACGTGTTATAGAAAACAACAACCCTAGAACGAATGTGAATTGTTAATGGTTAACACTTTTTAAACTATTGAGACTTTTCAAAAAGAGAGAATAGGTGAATCGATGAAAGTGCACTTCCACATTACAGTGGGATAAACTATAGAGTTTTTGAACAGTAACGAATGTAATTTTCTGAAAAATAAAAAAAACGTAAAGTTTGCTTGGTCACGAAGCAATCCTACAAAACACTTCATTTTGGTATTTTCGAAGTCAAATGGCACTATAAACGTGTTATAAAAAACAACAACCCTAGAACGAATGTGAGTTGGTAATGGTTAACTCTTTTGCAACTCGTGAGACTTTTCAAAAAGAGAGAATGAGTGAATCGATGAAAGTGCACTTCCACATTACAGTGGGATAAACTATAGAGTTTTTAAACACTAACGAATGTGATTTTCTGAAAAATAAAAAAAACGTAAAGTTTGCTTGGTCACGAAGCAATCCTACAAAACACTTCATTTTGGTATTTTCGAAGTCAAATGGCACTATAAACGTGTTATAGAAAACAACAACCCTAGAACGAATGTGAGTTGGTAATGGTTAACTCTTTTGCAACTCATGAGACTTTTCAAAAAGAGAGAATGAGTAAATCGATGAAAGTGCACTTCCACATACAGTGGGATAATCTATAGAGTTTTTGAACACTAACGAATGTGATTTTCTGAAAAATAAACAAAACGTAAAGTTTGCTTAGTCACCAACCAAACCTACAAAAAACTTCATTTTGGTATTTTCGAGGTTAAATGGCACTATAAACGTGTTATAGAAAACAACAACCCTAGAACGAATGTGAGTTGGTAATGGTTAACTCTTTTGCAACTCGTGAGACTTTTCAAAAAGAGAGAATGAGTGAATCGATGAAAGTGCACTTCCACATTACAGTGGGATAAACTATAGAGTTTTTGAACAGTAACGAATGTGATTTTCTGAAAAATAAAAAAAAACGTAAAGTTTGCTTGGTCACGAAGCAATCCTACCAAACATTTCATTTTGGTATTTTCGAAGTCAAATGGCACTATAAACGTGTTATAGAAAAAACAACAACCCTAGAACGAATGTGAGTTGGTAATGGTTAACTCTTTTGCAACTCGTGAGACTTTTCAAAAAGAGAGAATAAGTGAATCAATGAAAGTGCACTTCCACATTACAGTGGCATAAACTATAGAGTTTTTGAACAGTAACGAATGTGATTTTTTGAAAAATAAAAAAAACGTAAAGTTTGCTTGGTCACGAAGCAATCCTACAAAACACTTCATTTTGGTATTTTCGAGGTTAAATGACACTATAAACGTGTTATAGAAAACAACAACCCTAGAACGAATGTGAATTGGTAATTCTTAACTCTTTTGCAACTCGTGAGACTTTTCAAAAAGAGAGAATGAGTGAATCGATGAAAGTGCACTTCCACATTACAGTGGGATAAACTATAGAGTTTTTGAACAGTAACGAATGTGATTTTCTGAAAAATAAAAAAAAACGTAAAGTTTGCTTGGTCACGAAGCAATCCTACAAAACATTTCATTTTAGTATTTTCGAAGTCAAATGGCACTATAAACGTGTTATAGAAAAAACAACAACCCTAGAACGAATGTGAGTTGGTAATGGTTAACTCTTTTGCAACTCGTGAGACTTTTCAAAAAGAGAGAATGAGTGAATCGATGAAAGTGCACTTCCACATACAGTGGGATAAACTATAGAGTTTTTGAACACTAACGTATGTGATTTTCTAAAAAATAAACAAAACGTAAAGTTTGCTTAGTCACCAACCAAACCTACAAAAAACTTCATTTTGGTATTTTCGAGGTTCAATGGCACTATAAACGTGTTATAGAAAACAACAACCCTAGAACGAATGTGAATTGGTAATTCTTAACTCTTTTGCAACTCGTGAGACTTTTCAAAAAGAGAGAATGTGTGGATCGATGAAAGTGCACTTCCACATTACAGTGGGATAAACTATAGAGTTTTTGAACAGTAACGAATGTAATTTTCTGAAAAATAAAAAAAAACGTAAAGTTTGCTTGGTCACCAAGCAAACCTACAAAAAACTTCATTTTGGTATTTTCGAGGTTAAATGGCACTATAAACGTGTTATAGAAAACAACAACCCTAGAACGAATGTGAATTGTTAATGGTTAACACTTTTTAAACTATTGAGACTTTTCAAAAAGAGAGAATAGGTGAATCGATGAAAGTGCACTTCCACATTACAGTGGGATAAACTATAGAGTTTTTGAACAGTAACGAATGTAATTTTCTGAAAAATAAAAAAAACGTAAAGTTTGCTTGGTCACGAAGCAATCCTACAAAACACTTCATTTTGGTATTTTCGAAGTCAAATGGCACTATAAACGTGTTATAGAAAACAACAACCCTAGAACGAATGTGAGTTGGTAATGGTTAACTCTTTTGCAACTCGTGAGACTTTTCAAAAAGAGAGAATGAGTGAATCGATGAAAGTGCACTTCCACATTACAGTGGGATAAACTATAGAGTTTTTAAACACTAACGAATGTGATTTTCTGAAAAATAAAAAAAACGTAAAGTTTGCTTGGTCACGAAGCAATCCTACAAAACACTTCATTTTGGTATTTTCGAAGTCAAATGGCACTATAAACGTGTTATAGAAAACAACAACCCTAGAACGAATGTGAGTTGGTAATGGTTAACTCTTTTGCAACTCATGAGACTTTTCAAAAAGAGAGAATGAGTAAATCGATGAAAGTGCACTTCCACATACAGTGGGATAATCTATAGAGTTTTTGAACACTAACGAATGTGATTTTCTGAAAAATAAACAAAACGTAAAGTTTGCTTAGTCACCAACCAAACCTACAAAAAACTTCATTTTGGTATTTTCGAGGTTAAATGGCACTATAAACGTGTTATAAAAAACAACAACCCTAGAACGAATGTGAATTGGTAATGGTTAACTCTTTTGCAACTCGTGAGACTTTTCAAAAAGAGAGAATGAGTGAATCGATGAAAGTGCACTTCCACATACAGTGGGATAAACTATAGAGTTTTTGAACACTAACGTATGTGATTTTCTAAAAAATAAACAAAACGTAAAGTTTGCTTAGTCACCAACCAAACCTACAAAAAACTTCATTTTGGTATTTTCGAGGTTCAATGGCACTATAAACGTGTTATAGAAAACAACAACCCTAGAACGAATGTGAATTGGTAATTCTTAACTCTTTTGCAACTCGTGAGACTTTTCAAAAAGAGAGAATGTGTGGATCGATGAAAGTGCACTTCCACATTACAGTGGGATAAACTATAGAGTTTTTGAACAGTAACGAATGTGATTTTCTGAAAAATAAAAAAAAACGTAAAGTTTGCTTGGTCACGAAGCAATCCTACAAAACATTTCATTTTGGTATTTTCGAAGTCAAATAGCACTATAAACGTGTTATAGAAAAAACAACAACCCTAGAACGAATGTGAGTTGGTAATGGTTAACTCTTTTGCAACTCGTGAGACTTTTCAAAAAGAGAGAATGAGTGAATCGATGAAAGTGCACTTCCACATACAGTGGGATAAACTATAGAGTTTTTGAACACTAACGTATGTGATTTTCTAAAAAATAAACAAAACGTAAAGTTTGCTTAGTCACCAACCAAACCTACAAAAAACTTCATTTTGGTATTTTCGAGGTTCAATGGCACTATAAACGTGTTATAGAAAACAACAACCCTAGAACGAATGTGAATTGGTAATTCTTAACTCTTTTGCAACTCGTGAGACTTTTCAAAAAGAGAGAATGTGTGGATCGATGAAAGTGCACTTCCACATTACAGTGGGATAAACTATAGAGTTTTTGAACAGTAACGAATGTGATTTTCTGAAAAATAAAAAAAAACGTAAAGTTTGCTTGGTCACGAAGCAATCCTACAAAACATTTCATTTTGGTATTTTCGAAGTCAAATAGCACTATAAACGTGTTATAGAAAAAACAACAACCCTAGAACGAATGTGAGTTGGTAATGGTTAACTCTTTTGCAACTCGTGAGACTTTTCAAAAAGAGAGAATGAGTGAATCGATGAAAGTGCACTTCCACATTACAGTGGGATAAACTATAGAGTTTTCGAACACTAAGGAATGTGATTTTCTGAAAAATAAACAAAACGTGAAGTTTGCTTGGTCACCAACCAAACCGACAAAAAACTTCATTTTGGTATTTTCGAGGTTAAATGACACTATAAACGTGTTATAGAAAACAACAACCCTAGAACGAATGTGAATTGGTAATTCTTAAATCTTTTGCAACTCGTGAGACTTTTCAAAAAGAGAGAATGAGTGAATCGATGAAAGTGCACTTCCACATTACAGTGGGATAAACTGTAGAGTTTTGAACACGAACCAATGTGATTTTCTAAAAAATAAAAAAAAATGTAAAGTTTGCTTGGTCACCAAGCAAACCTACAAAAAACTTCATTTTGGTATTTTCGAGGTTAAATGGCACTATAAACGTGTTATAGAAAACAACAACCCTAGAACGAATGTGAATTGTTAATGGTTAACACTTTTTAAACTATTGAGACTTTTCAAAAAGAGAGAATAGGTGAATCGATGAAAGTGCACTTCCACATTACAGTGGGATAAACTATAGAGTTTTTGAACAGTAACGAATGTAATTTTCTGAAAAATAAAAAAAACGTAAAGTTTGCTTGGTCACGAAGCAATCCTACAAAACACTTCATTTTGGTATTTTCGAAGTCAAATGGCACTATAAACGTGTTATAAAAAACAACAACCCTAGAACGAATGTGAGTTGGTAATGGTTAACTCTTTTGCAACTCGTGAGACTTTTCAAAAAGAGAGAATGAGTGAATCGATGAAAGTGCACTTCCACATTACAGTGGGATAAACTATAGAGTTTTTGAACAGTAACGAATGTGATTTTCTGAAAAATAAAAAAAAACGTAAAGTTTGCTTGGTCACGAAGCAATCCTACCAAACATTTCATTTTGGTATTTTCGAAGTCAAATGGCACTATAAACGTGTTATAGAAAAAACAACAACCCTAGAACGAATGTGAGTTGGTAATGGTTAACTCTTTTGCAACTCGTGAGACTTTTCAAAAAGAGAGAATAAGTGAATCAATGAAAGTGCACTTCCACATTACAGTGGCATAAACTATAGAGTTTTTGAACAGTAACGAATGTGATTTTTTGAAAAATAAAAAAAACGTAAAGTTTGCTTGGTCACGAAGCAATCCTACAAAACACTTCATTTTGGTATTTTCGAGGTTAAATGACACTATAAACGTGTTATAGAAAACAACAACCCTAGAACGAATGTGAATTGGTAATTCTTAACTCTTTTGCAACTCGTGAGACTTTTCAAAAAGAGAGAATGAGTGAATCGATGAAAGTGCACTTCCACATTACAGTGGGATAAACTATAGAGTTTTTGAACAGTAACGAATGTGATTTTCTGAAAAATAAAAAAAAACGTAAAGTTTGCTTGGTCACGAAGCAATCCTACAAAACATTTCATTTTAGTATTTTCGAAGTCAAATGGCACTATAAACGTGTTATAGAAAAAACAACAACCCTAGAACGAATGTGAGTTGGTAATGGTTAACTCTTTTGCAACTCGTGAGACTTTTCAAAAAGAGAGAATGAGTGAATCGATGAAAGTGCACTTCCACATACAGTGGGATAAACTATAGAGTTTTTGAACACTAACGTATGTGATTTTCTAAAAAATAAACAAAACGTAAAGTTTGCTTAGTCACCAACCAAACCTACAAAAAACTTCATTTTGGTATTTTCGAGGTTCAATGGCACTATAAACGTGTTATAGAAAACAACAACCCTAGAACGAATGTGAATTGGTAATTCTTAACTCTTTTGCAACTCGTGAGACTTTTCAAAAAGAGAGAATGTGTGGATCGATGAAAGTGCACTTCCACATTACAGTGGGATAAACTATAGAGTTTTTGAACAGTAACGAATGTGATTTTCTGAAAAATAAAAAAAAACGTAAAGTTTGCTTGGTCACCAAGCAAACCTACAAAAAACTTCATTTTGGTATTTTCGAGGTTAAATGGCACTATAAACGTGTTATAGAAAACAACAACCCTAGAACGAATGTGAATTGTTAATGGTTAACACTTTTTAAACTATTGAGACTTTTCAAAAAGAGAGAATAGGTGAATCGATGAAAGTGCACTTCCACATTACAGTGGGATAAACTATAGAGTTTTTGAACAGTAACGAATGTAATTTTCTGAAAAATAAAAAAAACGTAAAGTTTGCTTGGTCACGAAGCAATCCTACAAAACACTTCATTTTGGTATTTTCGAAGTCAAATGGCACTATAAACGTGTTATAGAAAACAACAACCCTAGAACGAATGTGAGTTGGTAATGGTTAACTCTTTTGCAACTCGTGAGACTTTTCAAAAAGAGAGAATGAGTGAATCGATGAAAGTGCACTTCCACATTACAGTGGGATAAACTATAGAGTTTTTAAACACTAACGAATGTGATTTTCTGAAAAATAAAAAAAACGTAAAGTTTGCTTGGTCACGAAGCAATCCTACAAAACACTTCATTTTGGTATTTTCGAAGTCAAATGGCACTATAAACGTGTTATAGAAAACAACAACCCTAGAACGAATGTGAGTTGGTAATGGTTAACTCTTTTGCAACTCATGAGACTTTTCAAAAAGAGAGAATGAGTAAATCGATGAAAGTGCACTTCCACATACAGTGGGATAATCTATAGAGTTTTTGAACACTAACGAATGTGATTTTCTGAAAAATAAACAAAACGTAAAGTTTGCTTAGTCACCAACCAAACCTACAAAAAACTTCATTTTGGTATTTTCGAGGTTAAATGGCACTATAAACGTGTTATAAAAAACAACAACCCTAGAACGAATGTGAATTGGTAATGGTTAACTCTTTTGCAACTCGTGAGACTTTTCAAAAAGAGAGAATGAGTGAATCGATGAAAGTGCACTTCCACATACAGTGGGATAAACTATAGAGTTTTTGAACACTAACGTATGTGATTTTCTAAAAAATAAACAAAACGTAAAGTTTGCTTAGTCACCAACCAAACCTACAAAAAACTTCATTTTGGTATTTTCGAGGTTCAATGGCACTATAAACGTGTTATAGAAAACAACAACCCTAGAACGAATGTGAATTGGTAATTCTTAACTCTTTTGCAACTCGTGAGACTTTTCAAAAAGAGAGAATGTGTGGATCGATGAAAGTGCACTTCCACATTACAGTGGGATAAACTATAGAGTTTTTGAACAGTAACGAATGTGATTTTCTGAAAAATAAAAAAAAACGTAAAGTTTGCTTGGTCACGAAGCAATCCTACAAAACATTTCATTTTGGTATTTTCGAAGTCAAATAGCACTATAAACGTGTTATAGAAAAAACAACAACCCTAGAACGAATGTGAGTTGGTAATGGTTAACTCTTTTGCAACTCGTGAGACTTTTCAAAAAGAGAGAATGAGTGAATCGATGAAAGTGCACTTCCACATACAGTGGGATAAACTATAGAGTTTTTGAACACTAACGTATGTGATTTTCTAAAAAATAAACAAAACGTAAAGTTTGCTTAGTCACCAACCAAACCTACAAAAAACTTCATTTTGGTATTTTCGAGGTTCAATGGCACTATAAACGTGTTATAGAAAACAACAACCCTAGAACGAATGTGAATTGGTAATTCTTAACTCTTTTGCAACTCGTGAGACTTTTCAAAAAGAGAGAATGTGTGGATCGATGAAAGTGCACTTCCACATTACAGTGGGATAAACTATAGAGTTTTTGAACAGTAACGAATGTGATTTTCTGAAAAATAAAAAAAAACGTAAAGTTTGCTTGGTCACGAAGCAATCCTACAAAACATTTCATTTTGGTATTTTCGAAGTCAAATAGCACTATAAACGTGTTATAGAAAAAACAACAACCCTAGAACGAATGTGAGTTGGTAATGGTTAACTCTTTTGCAACTCGTGAGACTTTTCAAAAAGAGAGAATGAGTGAATCGATGAAAGTGCACTTCCACATTACAGTGGGATAAACTATAGAGTTTTCGAACACTAAGGAATGTGATTTTCTGAAAAATAAACAAAACGTGAAGTTTGCTTGGTCACCAACCAAACCGACAAAAAACTTCATTTTGGTATTTTCGAGGTTAAATGACACTATAAACGTGTTATAGAAAACAACAACCCTAGAACGAATGTGAATTGGTAATTCTTAAATCTTTTGCAACTCGTGAGACTTTTCAAAAAGAGAGAATGAGTGAATCGATGAAAGTGCACTTCCACATTACAGTGGGATAAACTGTAGAGTTTTGAACACGAACCAATGTGATTTTCTAAAAATTAAAAAAAAATGTAAAGTTTGCTTGGTCACCAAGCAAACCTACAAAAAACTTCATTTTGGTATTTTCGAGGTTAAATGGCACTATAAACGTGTTATAGAAAACAACAACCCTAGAACGAATGTGAATTGTTAATGGTTAACACTTTTTAAACTATTGAGACTTTTCAAAAAGAGAGAATAGGTGAATCGATGAAAGTGCACTTCCACATTACAGTGGGATAAACTATAGAGTTTTTGAACAGTAACGAATGTAATTTTCTGAAAAATAAAAAAAACGTAAAGTTTGCTTGGTCACGAAGCAATCCTACAAAACACTTCATTTTGGTATTTTCGAAGTCAAATGGCACTATAAACGTGTTATAAAAAACAACAACCCTAGAACGAATGTGAGTTGGTAATGGTTAACTCTTTTGCAACTCGTGAGACTTTTCAAAAAGAGAGAATGAGTGAATCGATGAAAGTGCACTTCCACATTACAGTGGGATAAACTATAGAGTTTTTAAACACTAACGAATGTGATTTTCTGAAAAATAAAAAAAACGTAAAGTTTGCTTGGTCACGAAGCAATCCTACAAAACACTTCATTTTGGTATTTTCGAAGTCAAATGGCACTATAAACGTGTTATAGAAAACAACAACCCTAGAACGAATGTGAGTTGGTAATGGTTAACTCTTTTGCAACTCATGAGACTTTTCAAAAAGAGAGAATGAGTAAATCGATGAAAGTGCACTTCCACATACAGTGGGATAATCTATAGAGTTTTTGAACACTAACGAATGTGATTTTCTGAAAAATAAACAAAACGTAAAGTTTGCTTAGTCACCAACCAAACCTACAAAAAACTTCATTTTGGTATTTTCGAGGTTAAATGGCACTATAAACGTGTTATAGAAAACAACAACCCTAGAACGAATGTGAGTTGGTAATGGTTAACTCTTTTGCAACTCGTGAGACTTTTCAAAAAGAGAGAATGAGTGAATCGATGAAAGTGCACTTCCACATTACAGTGGGATAAACTATAGAGTTTTTGAACAGTAACGAATGTGATTTTCTGAAAAATAAAAAAAAACGTAAAGTTTGCTTGGTCACGAAGCAATCCTACCAAACATTTCATTTTGGTATTTTCGAAGTCAAATGGCACTATAAACGTGTTATAGAAAAAACAACAACCCTAGAACGAATGTGAGTTGGTAATGGTTAACTCTTTTGCAACTCGTGAGACTTTTCAAAAAGAGAGAATAAGTGAATCAATGAAAGTGCACTTCCACATTACAGTGGCATAAACTATAGAGTTTTTGAACAGTAACGAATGTGATTTTTTGAAAAATAAAAAAAACGTAAAGTTAGCTTGGTCACGAAGCAATCCTACAAAACACTTCATTTTGGTATTTTCGAGGTTAAATGACACTATAAACGTGTTATAGAAAACAACAACCCTAGAACGAATGTGAATTGGTAATTCTTAACTCTTTTGCAACTCGTGAGACTTTTCAAAAAGAGAGAATGAGTGAATCGATGAAAGTGCACTTCCACATTACAGTGGGATAAACTATAGAGTTTTTGAACAGTAACGAATGTGATTTTCTGAAAAATAAAAAAAAACGTAAAGTTTGCTTGGTCACGAAGCAATCCTACAAAACATTTCATTTTAGTATTTTCGAAGTCAAATGGCACTATAAACGTGTTATAGAAAAAACAACAACCCTAGAACGAATGTGAGTTGGTAATGGTTAACTCTTTTGCAACTCGTGAGACTTTTCAAAAAGAGAGAATGAGTGAATCAATGAAAGTGCACTTCCACATTACAGTGGGATAAACTATAGAGTTTTTGAACAGTAACGAATGTGATTTTCTGAAAAAAAAAAAAAACGTAAAGTTTGCTTGGTCACGAAGCAATCCTACAAAACACTTCATTTTGGTATTTTCGAAGTCAAATGGCATTATAAACGTGTTATAGAAAACAACAACCCTAGAACGAATGTGAGTTGGTAATGGTTAACTCTTTTGCAACTCGTGAGACTTTTCAAAAAGAGAGAATGAGTGAATCGATGAAAGTGCACTTCCACATTACAGTGGGATAAACTATTGAGTTTTTGAACACTAACGAATGTGATTTTCTGAAAAATAAAAAAACGTAAAGTTTGCTTGGTCCCGAAGCAATCCTATAAAACACTTCATTTTGGTATTTTCGAAGTCAGATGGCACTATAAACGTGTTATAGAAAACAACAACCCTAGAACGAATGTGAGTTGGTAATGGTTAACTCTTTTGCAACTCGGGAGACTTTTCAAAAAGAGAGAATGAGTGAATCGATGAAAGTGGACTTCCACATTACAGTGGGATAAACTATAGAGTTTTTGAACACTAACGAATGTGATTTTCTAAAAAATAAAAAAAAACGTAAAGTTTGCTTGGTCACCAAGCAAACCTACAAAAAACTTCATTTTGGTATTTTCGAGGTTAAATGGCACTATAAACGTGTTATAGAATACAACAACCATAGAACGAATGTGAATTGGTAATGGTTAACTCTTTTGCAACTCGTGAGACTTTTCAAAAAGAGAGAATGAGTGAATCGATGAAAGTGCACTTCCACATTACAGTGGGATAAACTATAGAGTTTTTGAACACTAACGAATGTGATTTTCTGAAAAATAAAAAAAACGTAAAGTTTGCTAGGTCACGAAGCAATCCTACAAAACACTTCATTTTAGTGTTTTCCAAGTCAAATGGCACTATAAACGTGTTATAGAAAACAACAACCCTAGAACAAATGTGAGTTGGTAATGGTTAACTCTTTTGCAACTCGTGAGACTTTTCAAAAAGAGAGAAAGAGTGAATCGATGAGAGTGCACTTCCACATTACAGTGGGATAAACTATAGAGTTTTTGAACACTAACGAATGTGATTTTCTGAAAAATAAACAAAACGTGAAGTTTGCTTGGTCACCAAGCAAACCTACAAAAAACTTCATTTTGGTATTTTCGAGGTTAAATGACACTATAAACGTGTTATAGAAAACAACAACCCTAGAACGAATGTGAATTGGTAATTCTTAACTCTTTTGCAACTCGTGAGACTTTTCAAAAAGAGAGAATGAGTGAATCGATGAAAGTGCACTTCCACATTACAGTGGGATAAACTGTAGAGTTTTGAACACTAACGAATGTGATTTTCTAAAAAATAAAAAAAATGTAAAGTTTGCTTGGTCACCAAGCAAACCTACAAAAAACTTCATTTTGGTATTTTCAAGGTTAAATGGCACTATAAACCTGTTATAGAAAACAACAACCCTAGAACGAATGTGAATTGGTAATTCTTAAATCTTTTGCAACTCGTGACACTTTTCAAAAAGAGAGAATGAGTGAATCGATGAAAGTGCACTTCCACATTACAGTGGGATAAACTATAGAGTTTTTGAACAGTAACGAATGTGATTTTCTGAAAAATAAAAAAAAACGTAAAGTTTGCTTGGTCACGAAGCAATCCTACCAAACATTTCATTTTGGTATTTTCGAAGTCAAATGGCACTATAAACGTGTTATAGAAAAAACAACAACCCTAGAACGAATGTGAGTTGGTAATGGTTAACTCTTTTGCAACTCGTGAGACTTTTCAAAAAGAGAGAATAAGTGAATCAATGAAAGTGCACTTCCACATTACAGTGGCATAAACTATAGAGTTTTTGAACAGTAACGAATGTGATTTTTTGAAAAATAAAAAAAACGTAAAGTTTGCTTGGTCACGAAGCAATCCTACAAAACACTTCATTTTGGTATTTTCGAGGTTAAATGACACTATAAACGTGTTATAGAAAACAACAACCCTAGAACGAATGTGAATTGGTAATTCTTAACTCTTTTGCAACTCGTGAGACTTTTCAAAAAGAGAGAATGAGTGAATCGATGAAAGTGCACTTCCACATTACAGTGGGATAAACTATAGAGTTTTTGAACAGTAACGAATGTGATTTTCTGAAAAATAAAAAAAAACGTAAAGTTTGCTTGGTCACGAAGCAATCCTACAAAACATTTCATTTTAGTATTTTCGAAGTCAAATGGCACTATAAACGTGTTATAGAAAAAACAACAACCCTAGAACGAATGTGAGTTGGTAATGGTTAACTCTTTTGCAACTCGTGAGACTTTTCAAAAAGAGAGAATGAGTGAATCAATGAAAGTGCACTTCCACATTACAGTGGGATAAACTATAGAGTTTTTGAACAGTAACGAATGTGATTTTCTGAAAAAAAAAAAAAACGTAAAGTTTGCTTGGTCACGAAGCAATCCTACAAAACACTTCATTTTGGTATTTTCGAAGTCAAATGGCATTATAAACGTGTTATAGAAAACAACAACCCTAGAACGAATGTGAGTTGGTAATGGTTAACTCTTTTGCAACTCGTGAGACTTTTCAAAAAGAGAGAATGAGTGAATCGATGAAAGTGCACTTCCACATTACAGTGGGATAAACTATTGAGTTTTTGAACACTAACGAATGTGATTTTCTGAAAAATAAAAAAACGTAAAGTTTGCTTGGTCCCGAAGCAATCCTATAAAACACTTCATTTTGGTATTTTCGAAGTCAGATGGCACTATAAACGTGTTATAGAAAACAACAACCCTAGAACGAATGTGAGTTGGTAATGGTTAACTCTTTTGCAACTCGGGAGACTTTTCAAAAAGAGAGAATGAGTGAATCGATGAAAGTGGACTTCCACATTACAGTGGGATAAACTATAGAGTTTTTGAACACTAACGAATGTGATTTTCTAAAAAATAAAAAAAAACGTAAAGTTTGCTTGGTCACCAAGCAAACCTACAAAAAACTTCATTTTGGTATTTTCGAGGTTAAATGGCACTATAAACGTGTTATAGAATACAACAACCATAGAACGAATGTGAATTGGTAATGGTTAACTCTTTTGCAACTCGTGAGACTTTTCAAAAAGAGAGAATGAGTGAATCGATGAAAGTGCACTTCCACATTACAGTGGGATAAACTATAGAGTTTTTGAACACTAACGAATGTGATTTTCTGAAAAATAAAAAAAACGTAAAGTTTGCTAGGTCACGAAGCAATCCTACAAAACACTTCATTTTAGTGTTTTCCAAGTCAAATGGCACTATAAACGTGTTATAGAAAACAACAACCCTAGAACAAATGTGAGTTGGTAATGGTTAACTCTTTTGCAACTCGTGAGACTTTTCAAAAAGAGAGAAAGAGTGAATCGATGAGAGTGCACTTCCACATTACAGTGGGATAAACTATAGAGTTTTTGAACACTAACGAATGTGATTTTCTGAAAAATAAACAAAACGTGAAGTTTGCTTGGTCACCAAGCAAACCTACAAAAAACTTCATTTTGGTATTTTCGAGGTTAAATGACACTATAAACGTGTTATAGAAAACAACAACCCTAGAACGAATGTGAATTGGTAATTCTTAACTCTTTTGCAACTCGTGAGACTTTTCAAAAAGAGAGAATGAGTGAATCGATGAAAGTGCACTTCCACATTACAGTGGGATAAACTGTAGAGTTTTGAACACTAACGAATGTGATTTTCTAAAAAATAAAAAAAATGTAAAGTTTGCTTGGTCACCAAGCAAACCTACAAAAAACTTCATTTTGGTATTTTCAAGGTTAAATGGCACTATAAACCTGTTATAGAAAACAACAACCCTAGAACGAATGTGAATTGGTAATTCTTAAATCTTTTGCAACTCGTGACACTTTTCAAAAAGAGAGAATGAGTGAATCGATGAAAGTGCACTTCCACATTACAGTGGGATAAACTGTAGAGTTTTGAACACTAACCAATGTGATTTTCTAAAAAATAAAAAAAAATGTAAAGTTTGCTTGGTCACCAAGCAAACCTATAAAAAACTTCATTTTGGTATTTTCGAGGTTAAATGGCACTATAAACGTGTTATAGAAAACAACAACCCTAGAACGAATGTGAATTGTTAATGGTTAACACTTTTTAAACTATTGAGACTTTTCAAAAAGAGAGAATAGGTGAATCGATGAAAGTGCACTTCCACATTACAGTGGGATAAACTATAGAGTTTTTGAACAGTAACGAATGTAATTTTCTGAAAAATAAAAAAAACGTAAAGTTTGCTTGGTCACGAAGCAATCCTACAAAACACTTCATTTTGGTATTTTCGAAGTCAAATGGCACTATAAACGTGTTATAGAAAACAACAACCCTAGAACGAATGTGAGTTGGTAATGGTTAACTCTTTTGCAACTCGTGAGACTTTTCAAAAAGAGAGAATGAGTGAATCGATGAAAGTGCACTTCCACATTACAGTGGGATAAACTATAGAGTTTTTAAACACTAACGAATGTGATTTTCTGAAAAATAAAAAAAACGTAAAGTTTGCTTGGTCACGAAGCAATCCTACAAAACACGTCATTTTGGTATTTTCGAAGTCAAATGGCACTATAAACGTGTTATAGAAAACAACAACCCTAGAACGAATGTGAGTTGGTAATGGTTAACTCTTTTGCAACTCATGAGACTTTTCAAAAAGAGAGAATGAGTAAATCGATGAAAGTGCACTTCCACATACAGTGGGATAATCTATAGAGTTTTTGAACACTAACGAATGTGATTTTCTGAAAAATAAACAAAACGTAAAGTTTGCTTAGTCACCAACCAAACCTACAAAAAACTTCATTTTGGTATTTTCGAGGTTAAATGGCACTATAAACGTGTTATAAAAAACAACAACCCTAGAACGAATGTGAATTGGTAATGGTTAACTCTTTTGCAACTCGTGAGACTTTTCAAAAAGAGAGAATGAGTGAATCGATGAAAGTGCACTTCCACATACAGTGGGATAAACTATAGAGTTTTTGAACACTAACGTATGTGATTTTCTAAAAAATAAACAAAACGTAAAGTTTGCTTAGTCACCAACCAAACCTACAAAAAACTTCATTTTGGTATTTTCGAGGTTGAATGGCACTATAAACGTGTTATAGAAAACAACAACCCTAGAACGAATGTGAATTGGTAATTCTTAACTATTTTGCAACTCGTGAGACTTTTCAAAAAGAGAGAATGTGTGAATCGATGAAAGTGCACTTCCACATTACAGTGGGATAAACTGTAGAGTTTTGAACACTAACGAATGTGATTTTCTAAAAAAAAAAAAAAAACGTAAAGCAAACCTACAAAAAACTTCATTTTGGTATTTTCGAGGTTAAATGGCACTATAAACGTGTTATAGAAAACAACAACCCTAGAACAAATGTGAATTGGTAATTCTTAACTCTTTTGCAACTCGTGAGACTTTTCAAAAAGAGAGAATGAGTGAATCGATGAAAGTGCACTTCCACATTACAGTGGGATAAACTGTAGAGTTTTGAACACTAACGAATGTGATTTTCTAAAAATAAAAAAAACGTAAAGTTTGCTTGGTCACCGAGCAAACCTACAAAAAACTTCATTTTTGTATTTTTGAGGTTAAATGGCACTATAAACGTGTTATAGAAAACAACAACCATAGAATGAATGTGAATTGGTAATGGTTAACTCTTTTGCAACTCGTGAGACTTTACAAAAAGAGAGAATGAGTGAATCGATGAAAGTGCACTTCCACATTACAGTGGGATAAACTATAGAGTTTTTGAACACTAACGAATGTGATTTTCTGGAAAAAAAAAACGTAAAGTTTTCTTGGTCACGAAGCAATCCTACAAAACACTTCATTTTGGTTTTTTCGAAGTCAGATGGCACTATAAACGTGTTATAGAAAACAACAACCCTAGAACGAATGTGAGTTGGTAATGGTTAACTCTTTTGCAACTCGTGAGACTTTTCAAAAAGAGAGAATGAGTGAATCGATGAAAGTGCACTTCCACATTACAGTGGGATAAACTATAGAGTTTTTGAACAGTAACGAATGTGATTTTCTGAAAAATAAAAAAAAACGTAAAGTTTGCTTGGTCACGAAGCAATCCTACCAAACATTTCATTTTGGTATTTTCGAAGTCAAATGGCACTATAAACGTGTTATAGAAAAAACAACAACCCTAGAACGAATGTGAGTTGGTAATGGTTAACTCTTTTGCAACTCGTGAGACTTTTCAAAAAGAGAGAATAAGTGAATCAATGAAAGTGCACTTCCACATTACAGTGGCATAAACTATAGAGTTTTTGAACAGTAACGAATGTGATTTTTTGAAAAATAAAAAAAACGTAAAGTTTGCTTGGTCACGAAGCAATCCTACAAAACACTTCATTTTGGTATTTTCGAGGTTAAATGACACTATAAACGTGTTATAGAAAACAACAACCCTAGAACGAATGTGAATTGGTAATTCTTAACTCTTTTGCAACTCGTGAGACTTTTCAAAAAGAGAGAATGAGTGAATCGATGAAAGTGCACTTCCACATTACAGTGGGATAAACTATAGAGTTTTTGAACAGTAACGAATGTGATTTTCTGAAAAATAAAAAAAAACGTAAAGTTTGCTTGGTCACGAAGCAATCCTACAAAACATTTCATTTTAGTATTTTCGAAGTCAAATGGCACTATAAACGTGTTATAGAAAAAACAACAACCCTAGAACGAATGTGAGTTGGTAATGGTTAACTCTTTTGCAACTCGTGAGACTTTTCAAAAAGAGAGAATGAGTGAATCAATGAAAGTGCACTTCCACATTACAGTGGGATAAACTAAAGAGTTTTTGAACAGTAACGAATGTGATTTTCTGAAAAAAAAAAAAAACGTAAAGTTTGCTTGGTCACGAAGCAATCCTACAAAACACTTCATTTTGGTATTTTCGAAGTCAAATGGCATTATAAACGTGTTATAGAAAACAACAACCCTAGAACGAATGTGAGTTGGTAATGGTTAACTCTTTTGCAACTCGTGAGACTTTTCAAAAAGAGAGAATGAGTGAATCGATGAAAGTGCACTTCCACATTACAGTGGGATAAACTATTGAGTTTTTGAACACTAACGAATGTGATTTTCTGAAAAATAAAAAAACGTAAAGTTTGCTTGGTCCCGAAGCAATCCTATAAAACACTTCATTTTGGTATTTTCGAAGTCAGATGGCACTATAAACGTGTTATAGAAAACAACAACCCTAGAACGAATGTGAGTTGGTAATGGTTAACTCTTTTGCAACTCGGGAGACTTTTCAAAAAGAGAGAATGAGTGAATCGATGAAAGTGGACTTCCACATTACAGTGGGATAAACTATAGAGTTTTTGAACACTAACGAATGTGATTTTCTAAAAAATAAAAAAAAACGTAAAGTTTGCTTGGTCACCAAGCAAACCTACAAAAAACTTCATTTTGGTATTTTCGAGGTTAAATGGCACTATAAACGTGTTATAGAATACAACAACCATAGAACGAATGTGAATTGGTAATGGTTAACTCTTTTGCAACTCGTGAGACTTTTCAAAAAGAGAGAATGAGTGAATCGATGAAAGTGCACTTCCACATTACAGTGGGATAAACTATAGAGTTTTTGAACACTAACGAATGTGATTTTCTGAAAAATAAAAAAAACGTAAAGTTTGCTAGGTCACGAAGCAATCCTACAAAACACTTCATTTTAGTGTTTTCCAAGTCAAATGGCACTATAAACGTGTTATAGAAAACAACAACCCTAGAACAAATGTGAGTTGGTAATGGTTAACTCTTTTGCAACTCGTGAGACTTTTCAAAAAGAGAGAATGAGTGAATCGATGAAAGTGCACTTCCACATTACAGTGGGATAAACTGTAGAGTTTTGAACACTAACCAATGTGATTTTCTAAAAAATAAAAAAAAATGTAAAGTTTGCTTGGTCACCAAGCAAACCTATAAAAAACTTCATTTTGGTATTTTCGAGGTTAAATGGCACTATAAACGTGTTATAGAAAACAACAACCCTAGAACGAATGTGAATTGTTAATGGTTAACACTTTTTAAACTATTGAGACTTTTCAAAAAGAGAGAATAGGTGAATCGATGAAAGTGCACTTCCACATTACAGTGGGATAAACTATAGAGTTTTTGAACAGTAACGAATGTAATTTTCTGAAAAATAAAAAAAACGTAAAGTTTGCTTGGTCACGAAGCAATCCTACAAAACACTTCATTTTGGTATTTTCGAAGTCAAATGGCACTATAAACGTGTTATAGAAAACAACAACCCTAGAACGAATGTGAGTTGGTAATGGTTAACTCTTTTGCAACTCGTGAGACTTTTCAAAAAGAGAGAATGAGTGAATCGATGAAAGTGCACTTCCACATTACAGTGGGATAAACTATTGAGTTTTCGAACACTAACGAATTTGATTTTCTGAAAAATAAAAAAACGTAAAGTTTGCTTGGTCACGAAGCAATCCTACAAAACACGTCATTTTGGTATTTTCGAAGTCAAATGGCACTATAAACGTGTTATAGAAAACAACAACCCTAGAACGAATGTGAGTTGGTAATGGTTAACTCTTTTGCAACTCATGAGACTTTTCAAAAAGAGAGAATGAGTAAATCGATGAAAGTGCACTTCCACATACAGTGGGATAATCTATAGAGTTTTTGAACACTAACGAATGTGATTTTCTGAAAAATAAACAAAACGTAAAGTTTGCTTAGTCACCAACCAAACCTACAAAAAACTTCATTTTGGTATTTTCGAGGTTAAATGGCACTATAAACGTGTTATAAAAAACAACAACCCTAGAACGAATGTGAATTGGTAATGGTTAACTCTTTTGCAACTCGTGAGACTTTTCAAAAAGAGAGAATGAGTGAATCGATGAAAGTGCACTTCCACATACAGTGGGATAAACTATAGAGTTTTTGAACACTAACGTATGTGATTTTCTAAAAAATAAACAAAACGTAAAGTTTGCTTAGTCACCAACCAAACCTACAAAAAACTTCATTTTGGTATTTTCGAGGTTGAATGGCACTATAAACGTGTTATAGAAAACAACAACCCTAGAACGAATGTGAATTGGTAATTCTTAACTATTTTGCAACTCGTGAGACTTTTCAAAAAGAGAGAATGTGTGAATCGATGAAAGTGCACTTCCACATTACAGTGGGATAAACTGTAGAGTTTTGAACACTAACGAATGTGATTTTCTAAAAATAAAAAAAAAACGTAAAGCAAACCTACAAAAAACTTCATTTTGGTATTTTCGAGGTTAAATGGCACTATAAACGTGTTATAGAAAACAACAACCCTAGAACAAATGTGAATTGGTAATTCTTAACTCTTTTGCAACTCGTGAGACTTTTCAAAAAGAGAGAATGAGTGAATCGATGAAAGTGCACTTCCACATTACAGTGGGATAAACTGTAGAGTTTTGAACACTAACGAATGTGATTTTCTAAAAATAAAAAAAACGTAAAGTTTGCTTGGTCACCGAGCAAACCTACAAAAAACTTCATTTTTGTATTTTTGAGGTTAAATGGCACTATAAACGTGTTATAGAAAACAACAACCATAGAATGAATGTGAATTGGTAATGGTTAACTCTTTTGCAACTCGTGAGACTTTACAAAAAGAGAGAATGAGTGAATCGATGAAAGTGCACTTCAACATTACAGTGGGATAAACTATAGAGTTTTTGAACACTAACGAATGTGATTTTCTGGAAAAAAAAAACGTAAAGTTTTCTTGGTCACGAAGCAATCCTACAAAACACTTCATTTTGGTTTTTTCGAAGTCAGATGGCACTATAAACGTGTTATAGAAAACAACAACCCTAGAACGAATGTGAGTTGGTAATGGTTAACTCTTTTGCAACTCGTGAGACTTTTCAAAAAGAGAGAATGAGTGAATCGATGAAAGTGCACTTCCACATTACAGTGGGATAAACTATAGAGTTTTTGAACAGTAACGAATGTGATTTTCTGAAAAATAAAAAAAAACGTAAAGTTTGCTTGGTCACGAAGCAATCCTACCAAACATTTCATTTTGGTATTTTCGAAGTCAAATGGCACTATAAACGTGTTATAGAAAAAACAACAACCCTAGAACGAATGTGAGTTGGTAATGGTTAACTCTTTTGCAACTCGTGAGACTTTTCAAAAAGAGAGAATAAGTGAATCAATGAAAGTGCACTTCCACATTACAGTGGCATAAACTATAGAGTTTTTGAACAGTAACGAATGTGATTTTTTGAAAAATAAAAAAAACGTAAAGTTTGCTTGGTCACGAAGCAATCCTACAAAACACTTCATTTTGGTATTTTCGAGGTTAAATGACACTATAAACGTGTTATAGAAAACAACAACCCTAGAACGAATGTGAATTGGTAATTCTTAACTCTTTTGCAACTCGTGAGACTTTTCAAAAAGAGAGAATGAGTGAATCGATGAAAGTGCACTTCCACATTACAGTGGGATAAACTATAGAGTTTTTGAACAGTAACGAATGTGATTTTCTGAAAAATAAAAAAAAACGTAAAGTTTGCTTGGTCACGAAGCAATCCTACAAAACATTTCATTTTAGTATTTTCGAAGTCAAATGGCACTATAAACGTGTTATAGAAAAAACAACAACCCTAGAACGAATGTGAGTTGGTAATGGTTAACTCTTTTGCAACTCGTGAGACTTTTCAAAAAGAGAGAATGAGTGAATCAATGAAAGTGCACTTCCACATTACAGTGGGATAAACTATAGAGTTTTTGAACAGTAACGAATGTGATTTTCTGAAAAAAAAAAAAAACGTAAAGTTTGCTTGGTCACGAAGCAATCCTACAAAACACTTCATTTTGGTATTTTCGAAGTCAAATGGCATTATAAACGTGTTATAGAAAACAACAACCCTAGAACGAATGTGAGTTGGTAATGGTTAACTCTTTTGCAACTCGTGAGACTTTTCAAAAAGAGAGAATGAGTGAATCGATGAAAGTGCACTTCCACATTACAGTGGGATAAACTATTGAGTTTTTGAACACTAACGAATGTGATTTTCTGAAAAATAAAAAAACGTAAAGTTTGCTTGGTCCCGAAGCAATCCTATAAAACACTTCATTTTGGTATTTTCGAAGTCAGATGGCACTATAAACGTGTTATAGAAAACAACAACCCTAGAACGAATGTGAGTTGGTAATGGTTAACTCTTTTGCAACTCGGGAGACTTTTCAAAAAGAGAGAATGAGTGAATCGATGAAAGTGGACTTCCACATTACAGTGGGATAAACTATAGAGTTTTTGAACACTAACGAATGTGATTTTCTAAAAAATAAAAAAAAACGTAAAGTTTGCTTGGTCACCAAGCAAACCTACAAAAAACTTCATTTTGGTATTTTCGAGGTTAAATGGCACTATAAACGTGTTATAGAATACAACAACCATAGAACGAATGTGAATTGGTAATGGTTAACTCTTTTGCAACTCGTGAGACTTTTCAAAAAGAGAGAATGAGTGAATCGATGAAAGTGCACTTCCACATTACAGTGGGATAAACTATAGAGTTTTTGAACACTAACGAATGTGATTTTCTGAAAAATAAAAAAAACGTAAAGTTTGCTAGGTCACGAAGCAATCCTACAAAACACTTCATTTTAGTGTTTTCCAAGTCAAATGGCACTATAAACGTGTTATAGAAAACAACAACCCTAGAACAAATGTGAGTTGGTAATGGTTAACTCTTTTGCAACTCGTGAGACTTTTCAAAAAGAGAGAAAGAGTGAATCGATGAGAGTGCACTTCCACATTACAGTGGGATAAACTATAGAGTTTTTGAACACTAACGAATGTGATTTTCTGAAAAATAAACAAAACGTGAAGTTTGCTTGGTCACCAAGCAAACCTACAAAAAACTTCATTTTGGTATTTTCGAGGTTAAATGACACTATAAACGTGTTATACAAAACAACAACCCTAGAACGAATGTGAATTGGTAATTCTTAACTCTTTTGCAACTCGTGAGACTTTTCAAAAAGAGAGAATGAGTGAATCGATGAAAGTGCACTTCCACATTACAGTGGGATAAACTGTAGAGTTTTGAACACTAACGAATGTGATTTTCTAAAAAATAAAAAAAATGTAAAGTTTGCTTGGTCACCAAGCAAACCTACAAAAAACTTCATTTTGGTATTTTCAAGGTTAAATGGCACTATAAACCTGTTATAGAAAACAACAACCCTAGAACGAATGTGAATTGGTAATTCTTAAATCTTTTGCAACTCGTGACACTTTTCAAAAAGAGAGAATGAGTGAATCGATAAAAGTGCACTTCCACATTACAGTGGGATAAACTGTAGAGTTTTGAACACTAACCAATGTGATTTTCTAAAAAATAAAAAAAAATGTAAAGTTTGCTTGGTCACCAAGCAAACCTACAAAAAACTTCATTTTGGTATTTTCGAGGTTAAATGGCACTATAAACGTGTTATAGAAAACAACAACCCTAGAACGAATGTGAATTGTTAATGGTTAACACTTTTTAAACTATTGAGACTTTTCAAAAAGAGAGAATAGGTGAATCGATGAAAGTGCACTTCCACATTACAGTGGGATAAACTATAGAGTTTTTGAACAGTAACGAATGTAATTTTCTGAAAAATAAAAAAAACGTAAAGTTTGCTTGGTCACGAAGCAATCCTACAAAACACTTCATTTTGGTATTTTCGAAGTCAAATGGCACTATAAACGTGTTATAGAAAACAACAACCCTAGAACGAATGTGAGTTGGTAATGGTTAACTCTTTTGCAACTCGTGAGACTTTTCAAAAAGAGAGAATGAGTGAATCGATGAAAGTGCACTTCCACATTACAGTGGAATTTACTATAGAGTTTTTAAACACTAACGAATGTAATTTCCTGAAAAATAAAAAAAACGTAAAGTTTGCTTGGTCACGAAGCAATCCTACAAAACACGTCATTTTGGTATTTTCGAAGTCAAATGGCACTATAAACGTGTTATAGAAAACAACAACCCTAGAACGAATGTGAGTTGGTAATGGTTAACTCTTTTGCAACTCATGAGACTTTTCAAAAAGAGAGAATGAGTAAATCGATGAAAGTGCACTTCCACATACAGTGGGATAATCTATAGAGTTTTTGAACACTAACGAATGTGATTTTCTGAAAAATAAACAAAACGTAAAGTTTGCTTAGTCACCAACCAAACCTACAAAAAACTTCATTTTGGTATTTTCGAGGTTAAATGGCACTATAAACGTGTTATAAAAAACAACAACCCTAGAACGAATGTGAATTGGTAATGGTTAACTCTTTTGCAACTCGTGAGACTTTTCAAAAAGAGAGAATGAGTGAATCGATGAAAGTGCACTTCCACATACAGTGGGATAAACTATAGAGTTTTTGAACACTAACGTATGTGATTTTCTAAAAAATAAACAAAACGTAAAGTTTGCTTAGTCACCAACCAAACCTACAAAAAACTTCATTTTGGTATTTTCGAGGTTGAATGGCACTATAAACGTGTTATAGAAAACAACAACCCTAGAACGAATGTGAATTGGTAATTCTTAACTATTTTGCAACTCGTGAGACTTTTCAAAAAGAGAGAATGTGTGAATCGATGAAAGTGCACTTCCACATTACAGTTGGATAAACTGTAGAGTTTTGAACACTAACGAATGTGATTTTCTAAAAATAAAATAAAAACGTAAAGCAAACCTACAAAAAACTTCATTTTGGTATTTTCGAGGTTAAATGGCACTATAAACGTGTTATAGAAAACAACAACCCTAGAACAAATGTGAATTGGTAATTCTTAACTCTTTTGCAACTCGTGAGACTTTTCAAAAAGAGAGAATGAGTGAATCGATGAAAGTGCACTTCCACATTACAGTGGGATAAACTGTAGAGTTTTGAACACTACCGAATGTGATTTTCTAAAAATAAAAAAAACGTAAAGTTTGCTTGGTCACCGAGCAAACCTACAAAAAACTTCATTTTTGTATTTTTGAGGTTAAATGGCACTATAAACGTGTTATAGAAAACAACAACCATAGAATGAATGTGAATTGGTAATGGTTAACTCTTTTGCAACTCGTGAGACTTTACAAAAAGAGAGAATGAGTGAATCGATGAAAGTGCACTTCCACATTACAGTGGGATAAACTATAGAGTTTTTGAACACTAACGAATGTGATTTTCTGGAAAAAAAAAACGTAAAGTTTTCTTGGTCACGAAGCAATCCTACAAAACACTTCATTTTGGTTTTTTCGAAGTCAGATGGCACTATAAACGTGTTATAGAAAACAACAACCCTAGAACGAATGTGAGTTGGTAATGGTTAACTCTTTTGCAACTCGTGAGACTTTTCAAAAAGAGAGAATGAGTGAATCGATGAAAGTGCACTTCCACATTACAGTGGGATAAACTATAGAGTTTTTGAACAGTGACGAATGTGATTTTCTGAAAAATAAAAAAAACGTAAAGTTTGCTTGGTCACGAAGCAATCCTACCAAACATTTCATTTTGGTATTTTCGAAGTCAAATGGCACTATAAACGTGTTATAGAAAAAACAACAACCCTAGAACGAATGTGAGTTGGTAATGGTTAACTCTTTTGCAACTCGTGAGACTTTTCAAAAAGAGAGAATAAGTGAATCAATGAAAGTGCACTTCCACATTACAGTGGCATAAACTATAGAGTTTTTGAACAGTAACGAATGTGATTTTTTGAAAAATAAAAAAAACGTAAAGTTTGCTTGGTCACGAAGCAATCCTACAAAACACTTCATTTTGGTATTTTCGAGGTTAAATGACACTATAAACGTGTTATAGAAAACAACAACCCTAGAACGAATGTGAATTGGTAATTCTTAACTCTTTTGCAACTCGTGAGACTTTTCAAAAAGAGAGAATGAGTGAATCGATGAAAGTGCACTTCCACATTACAGTGGGATAAACTATAGAGTTTTTGAACAATAACGAATGTGATTTTCTGAAAAATAAAAAAAAACGTAAAGTTTGCTTGGTCACGAAGCAATCCTACAAAACATTTCATTTTAGTATTTTCGAAGTCAAATGGCACTATAAACGTGTTATAGAAAAAACAACAACCCTAGAACGAATGTGAGTTGGTAATGGTTAACTCTTTTGCAACTCGTGAGACTTTTCAAAAAGAGAGAATGAGTGAATCAATGAAAGTGCACTTCCACATTACAGTGGGATAAACTATAGAGTTTTTGAACAGTAACGAATGTGATTTTCTGAAAAAAAAAAAAAAACATAAAGTTTGCTTGGTCACGAAGCAATCCTACAAAACACTTCATTTTGGTATTTTCGAGGTTAAATGACACTATAAACGTGTTATAGAAAACAACAACCCTAGAACGAATGTGAATTGGTAATTCTTAACTCTTTTGCAACTCGTGAGACTTTTCAAAAAGAGAGAATGAGTGAATCGATGAAAGTGCACTTCCACATTACAGTGGGATAAACTATAGAGTTTTTGAACAGTAACGAATGTGATTTTCTGAAAAATAAAAAAAAACGTAAAGTTTGCTTGGTCACGAAGCAATCCTACAAAACATTTCATTTTAGTATTTTCGAAGTCAAATGGCACTATAAACGTGTTATAGAAAAAACAACAACCCTAGAACGAATGTGAGTTGGTAATGGTTAACTCTTTTGCAACTCGTGAGACTTTTCAAAAAGAGAGAATGAGTGAATCAATGAAAGTGCACTTCCACATTACAATGGGATAAACTATAGAGTTTTTGAACAGTAACGAATGTGATTTTCTGAAAAAAAAAAAAAACGTAAAGTTTGCTTGGTCACGAAGCAATCCTACAAAACACTTCATTTTGGTATTTTCGAAGTCAAATGGCATTATAAACGTGTTATAGAAAACAACAACCCTAGAACGAATGTGAGTTGGTAATGGTTAACTCTTTTGCAACTCGTGAGACTTTTCAAAAAGAGAGAATGAGTGAATCGATGAAAGTGCACTTCCACATTACAGTGGGATAAACTATTGAGTTTTTGAACACTAACGAATGTGATTTTCTGAAAAATAAAAAAACGTAAAGTTTGCTTGGTCCCGAAGCAATCCTATAAAACACTTCATTTTGGTATTTTCGAAGTCAGATGGCACTATAAACGTGTTATAGAAAACAACAACCCTAGAACGAATGTGAGTTGGTAATGGTTAACTCTTTTGCAACTCGGGAGACTTTTCAAAAAAGAGAGAATGAGTGAATCGATGAAAGTGGACTTCCACATTACAGTGGGATAAACTATAGAGTTTTTGAACACTAACGAATGTGATTTTCTAAAAAATAAAAAAAAACGTAAAGTTTGCTTGGTCACCAAGCAAACCTACAAAAAACTTCATTTTGGTATTTTTGAGGTTAAATGGCACTATAAACGTGTTATAGAATACAACAACCATAGAACGAATGTGAATTGGTAATGGTTAACTCTTTTGCAACTCGTGAGACTTTTCAAAAAGAGAGAATGAGTGAATCGATGAAAGTGCACTTCCACATTACAGTGGGATAAACTATAGAGTTTTTGAACACTAACGAATGTGATTTTCTGAAAAATAAAAAAAACGTAAAGTTTGCTAGGTCACGAAGCAATCCTACAAAACACTTCATTTTAGTGTTTTCCAAGTCAAATGGCACTATAAACGTGTTATAGAAAACAACAACCCTAGAACAAATGTGAGTTGGTAATGGTTAACTCTTTTGCAACTCGTGAGACTTTTCAAAAAGAGAGAAAGAGTGAATCGATGAGAGTGCACTTCCACATTACTGTGGGATAAACTATAGAGTTTTTGAACACTAACGAATGTGATTTTCTGAAAAATAAACAAAACGTGAAGTTTGCTTGGTCACCAAGCAAACCTACAAAAAACTTCATTTTGGTATTTTCGAGGTTAAATGACACTATAAACGTGTTATAGAAAACAACAACCCTAGAACGAATGTGAATTGGTAATTCTTAACTCTTTTGCAACTCGTGAGACTTTTCAAAAAGAGAGAATGAGTGAATCGATGAAAGTGCACTTCCACATTACAGTGGGATAAACTGTAGAGTTTTGAACACTAACGAATGTGATTTTCTAAAAATTAAAAAAAATGTAAAGTTTGCTTGGTCACCAAGCAAACCTACAAAAAACTTCATTTTGGTATTTTCAAGGTTAAATGGCACTATAAACCTGTTATAGAAAACAACAACCCTAGAACGAATGTGAATTGGTAATTCTTAAATCTTTTGCAACTCGTGAGACTTTTCAAAAAGAGAGAATGAGTGAATCGATGAAAGTGCACTTCCACATTACAGTGGGATAAACTGTAGAGTTTTGAACACTAACCAATGTGATTTTCTAAAAAATAAAAAAAAATGTAAAGTTTGCTTGGTCACCAAGCAAACCTACAAAAAACTTCATTTTGGTATTTTCGAGGTTAAATGGCACTATAAACGTGTTATAGAAAACAACAACCCTAGAACGAATGTGAATTGTTAATGGTTAACACTTTTTAAACTATTGAGACTTTTCAAAAAGAGAGAATGAGTGAATCGATGAAAGTGCACTTCCACATTACAGTGGGATAAACTATAGAGTTTTTGAACAGTAACGAATGTAATTTTCTGAAAAATAAAAAAAACGTAAATTTTGCTTGGTCACAAAGCAATCCTACAAAACACTTCATTTTGGTATTTTCGAAGTCAAATGGCACTATAAACGTGTTATAGAAAACAACAACCCTAGAACGAATGTGAGTTGGTAATGGTTAACTCTTTTGCAACTCGTGAGACTTTTCAAAAAGAGAGAATGAGTGAATCGATGAAAGTGCATTTCCACATTACAGTGGGATAAACTATAGAGTTTTTAAACACTAACGAATGTGATTTTCTGAAAAATAAAAAAAACGTAAAGTTTGCTTGGTCACGAAGCAATCCTACAAAACACTTCATTTTGGTATTTTCGAAGTCAAATGGCACTATAAACGTGTTATAGAAAACAACAACCCTAGAACGAATGTGAGTTGGTAATGGTTAACTCTTTTGCAACTCATGAGACTTTTCAAAAAGAGAGAATGAGTAAATCGATGAAAGTGCACTTCCACATACAGTGGGATAATCTATAGAGTTTTTGAACACTAACGAATGTGATTTTCTAAAAAATAAACAAAACGTAAAGTTTGCTTAGTCACCAACCAAACCTACAAAAAACTTCATTTTGGTATTTTCGAGGTTAAATGGCACTATAAACGTGTTATAAAAAACAACAACCCTAGAACGAATGTGAATTGGTAATGGTTAACTCTTTTGCAACTCGTGAGACTTTTCAAAAAGAGAGAATGAGTGAATCGATGAAAGTGCACTTCCACATACAGTGGGATAAACTATAGAGTTTTTGAACACTAACGTATGTGATTTTCTAAAAAATAAACAAAACGTAAAGTTTGCTTAGTCACCAACCAAACCTACAAACAACTTCATTTTGGTATTTTCGAGGTTGAATGGCACTATAAACGTGTTATAGAAAACAACAACCCTAGAACGAATGTGAATTGGTAATTCTTAACTATTTTGCAACTCGTGAGACTTTTCAAAAAGAGAGAATGTGTGAATCGATGAAAGTGCACTTCCACATTACAGTGGGATAAACTGTAGAGTTTTGAACACTAACGAATGTGATTTTCTAAAAATAAAAAAAAAACGTAAAGCAAACCTACAAAAAACTTCATTTTGGTATTTTCGAGGTTAAATGGCACTATAAACGTGTTATAGAAAACAACAACCCTAGAACAAATGTGAATTGGTAATTCTTAACTCTTTTGCAACTCGTGAGACTTTTCAAACAGAGAGAATGAGTGAATCGATGAAAGTGCACTTCCACATTACAGTGGGATAAACTGTAGAGTTTTGAACACTAACGAATGTGATTTTCTAAAAATAAAAAAAACGTAAAGTTTGCTTGGTCACCGAGCAAACCTACAAAAAACTTCATTTTTGTATTTTTGAGGTTAAATGGCACTATAAACGTGTTATAGAAAACAACAACCATAGAATGAATGTGAATTGGTAATGGTTAACTCTTTTGCAACTCGTGAGACTTTACAAAAAGAGAGAATGAGTGAATCGATGAAAGTGCACTTCCACATTACAGTGGGATAAACTATAGAGTTTTTGAACACTAACGAATGTGATTTTCTGGAAAAAAAAAACGTAAAGTTTTCTTGGTCACGAAGCAATCCTACAAAACACTTCATTTTGGTTTTTTCGAAGTCAGATGGCACTATAAACGTGTTATAGAAAACAACAACCCTAGAACGAATGTGAGTTGGTAATGGTTAACTCTTTTGCAACTCGTGAGACTTTTCAAAAAGAGAGAATGAGTGAATCGATGAAAGTGCACTTCCACATTACAGTGGGATAAACTATAGAGTTTTTGAACAGTAACGAATGTGATTTTCTGAAAAATAAAAAAAAAACGTAAAGTTTGCTTGGTCACGAAGCAATCCTACCAAACATTTCATTTTGGTATTTTCGAAGTCAAATGGCACTATAAACGTGTTATAGAAAAAACAACAACCCTAGAACGAATGTGAGTTGGTAATGGTTAACTCTTTTGCAACTCGGGAGACTTTTCAAAAAGAGAGAATGAGTGAATCAATGAAAGTGCACTTCCACATTACAGTGGCATAAACTATAGAGTTTTTGAACAATAACGAATGTGATTTTTTGAAAAATAAAAAAAACGTAAAGTTTGCTTGGTCACGAAGCAATCCTACAAAACACTTCATTTTGGTATTTTCGAGGTTAAATGACACTATAAACGTGTTATAGAAAACAACAACCCTAGAACGAATGTGAATTGGTAATTCTTAACTCTTTTGCAACTCGTGAGACTTTTCAAAAAGAGAGAATGAGTGAATCGATGAAAGTGCACTTCCACATTACAGTGGGATAAACTATAGAGTTTTTGAACAGTAACGAATGTGATTTTCTGAAAAATAAAAAAAAACGTAAAGTTTGCTTGGTCACGAAGCAATCCTACAAAACATTTCATTTTAGTATTTTCGAAGTCAAATGGCACTATAAACGTGTTATAGAAAAAACAACAACCCTAGAACGAATGTGAGTTGGTAATGGTTAACTCTTTTGCAACTCGTGAGACTTTTCAAAAAGAGAGAATGAGTGAATCAATGAAAGTGCACTTCCACATTACAGTGGGATAAACTATAGAGTTTTTGAACAGTAACGAATGTGATTTTCTGAAAAATAAAAAAAAACGTAAAATTTGCTTGGTCACGAAGCAATCCTACAAAACATTTCATTTTAGTATTTTCGAAGTCAAATGGCACTATAAACGTGTTATAGAAAAAACAACAACCCTAGAACGAATGTGAGTTGGTAATGGTTAACTCTTTTGCAACTCGTGAGACTTTTCAAAAAGAGAGAATGAGTGAATCAATGAAAGTGCACTTCCAAATTACAGTGGGATAAACTATAGAGTTTTTGAACAGTAATGAATGTGATTTTCTGAAAAATAAAAAAAAACGTAAAGTTTGCTTGGTCACGAAGCAATCCTACAAAACATTTCATTTTGGTATTTTCGAAGTCAAATAGCACTATAAACGTGTTATAGAAAAAACAACAACCCTAGAACGAATGTGAGTTGGTAATGGTTAACTCTTTTGTAACTCGTGAGACTTTTCAAAAAGAGAGAATGAGTGAATCGATGAAAGTGCACTTCCACATTACAGTGGGATAAACTATAGAGTTTTCGAACACTAAGGAATGTGATTTTCTGAAAAATAAACAAAACGTGAAGTTTGCTTGGTCACCAACCAAACCTACAAAAACTTCATTTTGGTATTTTCGAGGTTAAATGACACTATAAACGTGTTATAGAAAACAACAACCCTAGAACGAATGTGAATTGATAATTCTTAACTCTTTTGCAACTCGTGAGACTTTTCAAAAAGAGAGAATGAGTGAATCGATGAAAGTGCACTTCCACATTACAGTGGGATAAACTGTAGAGTTTTGAACACTAACCAATGTGATTTTCTAAAAAATAAAAAAAAATGTAAAGTTTGCTTGGTCACCAAGCAAACATACAAAAAACTTCATTTTGGTATTTTCGAGGTTAAATGGCACTATAAACGTGTTATAGAAAATAACAACCCTAGAACGAATGTGAATTGTTAATGGTTAACACTTTTTAAACTATTGAGACTTTTCAAAAAGAGAGAATGAGTGAATCGATGAAAGTGCACTTCCACATTACAGTGGGATAAACTATAGAGTTTTTGAACAGTAACGAATGTAATTTTCTGAAAAATAAAAAAAACGTAAAGTTTGCTTGGTCACGAAGCAATCCTACAAAACACTTCATTTTGGTATTTTCGAAGTCAAATGGCACTATAAACGTGTTATAGAAAACAACAACCCTAGAACGAATGTGAGTTGGTAATGGTTAACTCTTTTGAAACTCGTGAGACTTTTCAAAAAGAGAGAATGAGTGAATCGATGAAAGTGCACTTCCACATTACAGTGGGATAAACTATAGAGTTTTTAAACACTAACGAATGTGATTTTCTGAAAAATAAAAAAAACGTAAAGTTTGCTTGGTCACGAAGCAATCCTACAAAACACTTCATTTTGGTATTTTCGAAGTCAAATGGCACTATAAACGTGTTATAGAAAACAACAACCCTAGAACGAATGTGAGTTGGTAATGGTTAACTCTTTTGCAACTCATGAGACTTTTCAAAAAGAGAGAATGAGTAAATCGATGAAAGTGCACTTCCACATACAGTGGGATAATCTTTAGAGTTTTTGAACACTAACGAATGTGATTTTCTGAAAAATAAACAAAACGTAAAGTTTGCTTAGTCACCAACCAAACCTACAAAAAACTTCATTTTGGTATTTTCGAGGTTAAATGGCACTATAAACGTGTTATAGAAAACAACAACCCTAGAACAAATGTGAATTGGTAATTCTTAACTCTTTTGCAACTCGTGAGACTTTTCAAAAAGAGAGAATGAGTGAATCGATGAAAGTGCACTTCCACATTACAGTGGGATAAACTGTAGAGTTTTGAACACTAACGAATGTGATTTTCTAAAAATAAAAAAAATGTAAAGTTTGCTTGTTCACCGAGCAAACCTACAAAAAACTTCATTTTTGTATTTTTGAGGTTAAATGGCACTATAAACGTGTTATAGAAAACAACAACCATAGAATGAATGTGAATTGGTAATGGTTAACTCTTTTGCAACTCGTGAGACTTTACAAAAAGAGAGAATGAGTGAATCGATGAAAGTGCACTTCCA
Organism: Galeopsis tetrahit; assembly: GCA_963675135.1. Classification (NCBI taxonomy): domain Eukaryota; kingdom Viridiplantae; phylum Streptophyta; class Magnoliopsida; order Lamiales; family Lamiaceae; genus Galeopsis; species Galeopsis tetrahit. The sequence continues at coordinate 43,445,909 of OY776122.1, forward strand.
CATTACAGTGGGATAAACTATAGAGTTTTTGAACACTAACGAATGTGATTTTCTGGAAAAAAAAACGTAAAGTTTGCTTGGTCACGAAGCAATCCTACAAAACACTTCATTTTGGTATTTTCGAAGTCAAATGGCACTATAAACGTGTTATAGAAAACAACAACCCTAGAACGAATGTGAGTTGGTAATGGTTAACTCTTTTGCAACTCATGAGACTTTTCAAAAAGAGAGAATGAGTAAATCGATGAAAGTGCACTTCCACATACAGTGGGATAATCTTTAGAGTTTTTGAACACTAACGAATGTGATTTTCTGAAAAATAAACAAAACGTAAAGTTTGCTTAGTCACCAACCAAACCTACAAAAAACTTCATTTTGGTATTTTCGAGGTTAAATGGCACTATAAACGTGTTATAAAAAACAACAACCCTAGAACGAATGTGAATTGGTAATGGTTAACTCTTTTGCAACTCGTGAGACTTTTCAAAAAGAGAGAATGAGTGAATCGATGAAAGTGCACTTCCACATACAGTGGGATAAACTATAGAGTTTTTGAACACTAACGTATGTGATTTTCTAAAAAATAAACAAAACGTAAAGTTTGCTTAGTCACCAACCAAACCTACAAAAAACTTCATTTTGGTATTTTCGAGGTTCAATGGCACTATAAACGTGTTATAGAAAACAACAACCCTAGAACGAATGTGAATTGGTAATTCTTAACTATTTTGCAACTCGTGAGACTGTTCAAAAAGAGAGAATGTGTGAATCGATGAAAGTGCACTTCCACATTACAGTGGGATAAACTGTAGAGTTTTGAACAATAACGAATGTGATTTTCTAAAAATAAAAAAAAAACGTAAAGCAAACCTACAAAAAACTTCATTTTGGTATTTTCGAGGTTAAATGGCACTATAAACGTGTTATAGAAAACAACAACCCTAGAACAAATGTGAATTGGTAATTCTTAACTCTTTTGCAACTCGTGAGACTTTTCAAAAAGAGAGAATGAGTGAATCGATGAAAGTGCACTTCCACATTACAGTGGGATAAACTGTAGAGTTTTGAACACTAACGAATGTGATTTTCTAAAAATAAAAAAAACGTAAAGTTTGCTTGGTCACCGAGCAAACCTACAAAAAACTTCATTTTTGTATTTTTGAGGTTAAATGGCACTATAAACGTGTTATAGAAAACAACAACCATAGAATGAATGTGAATTGGTAATGGTTAACTCTTTTGCAACTCGTGAGACTTTACAAAAAGAGAGAATGAGTGAATCGATGAAAGTGCACTTCCACATTACAGTGGGATAAACTATAGAGTTTTTGAACACTAACGAATGTGATTTTCTGGAAAAAAAAAACGTAAAGTTTTCTTGGTCACGAAGCAATCCTACAAAACACTTCATTTTGGTTTTTTCGAAGTCAGATGGCACTATAAACGTGTTATAGAAAACAACAACCCTAGAACGAATGTGAGTTGGTAATGGTTAACTCTTTTGCAACTCGTGAGACTTTTCAAAAAGAGAGAATGAGTGAATCGATGAAAGTGCACTTCCACATTACAGTGGGATAAACTATAGAGTTTTTGAACAGTAACGAATGTGATTTTCTGAAAAAAAAAAAAAAACGTAAAGTTTGCTTGGTCACGAAGCAATCCTACCAAACATTTCATTTTGGTATTTTCGAAGTCAAATGGCACTATAAACGTGTTATAGAAAAAACAACAACCCTAGAACGAATGTGAGTTGGTAATGGTTAACTCTTTTGCAACTCGTGAGACTTTTCAAAAAGAGAGAATGAGTGAATCAATGAAAGTGCACTTCCACATTACAGTGGCATAAACTATAGAGTTTTTGAACAGTAACGAATGTGATTTTTTGAAAAATAAAAAAAATGTAAAGTTTGCTTGGTCACGAAGCAATCCTACAAAACACTTCATTTTGGTATTTTCGAGGTTAAATGACACTATAAACGTGTTATAGAAAACAACAACCCTAGAACGAATGTGAATTGGTAATTCTTAACTATTTTGCAACTCGTGAGACTTTTCAAAAAGAGAGAATGAGTGAATCGATGAAAGTGCACTTCCACATTACAGTGGGATAAACTATAGAGTTTTTGAACAGTAACGAATGTGATTTTCTGAAAAATAAAAAAAAACGTAAAGTTTGCTTGGTCACGAAGCAATCCTACAAAACATTTCATTTTAGTATTTTCGAAGTCAAATGACACTATAAACGTGTTATAGAAAAAACAACAACCCTAGAACGAATGTGAGTTGGTAATGGTTAACTCTTTTGCAACTCGTGAGACTTTTCAAAAAGAGAGAATGAGTGAATCGATGAAAGTGCACTTCCACATACAGTGGGATAAACTATAGAGTTTTTGAACACTAACGTATGTGATTTTCTAAAAAATAAACAAAACGTAAAGTTTGCTTAGTCACCAACCAAACCTACAAAAAACTTCATTTTGGTATTTTCGAGGTTCAATGGCACTATAAACGTGTTATAGAAAACAACAACCCTAGAACGAATGTGAATTGGTAATTCTTAACTATTTTGCAACTCGTGAGACTTTTCAAAAAGAGAGAATGTGTGAATCGATGAAAGTGCACTTCCACATTACAGTGGGATAAACTGTAGAGTTTTGAACAATAACGAATGTGATTTTCTAAAAATAAAAAAACGTAAAGTTTGCTTGGTCCCGAAGCAATCCTATAAAACACTTCATTTTGGTATTTTCGAAGTCAGATGGCACTATAAACGTGTTATAGAAAACAACAACCCTAGAACGAATGTGAGTTGGTAATGGTTAACTCTTTTGCAACTCGTGAGACTTTTCAAAAAGAGAGAATGAGTGAATCGATGAAAGTGCACTTCCACATTACAGTGGGATAAACTATAGAGTTTTTGAACACTAACGAATGTGATTTTCTAAAAAATAAAAAAAAACGTAAAGTTTGCTTGGTCACCAAGCAAACCTACAAAAAACTTCATTTTGGTATTTTCGAGGTTAAATGGCACTATAAACGTGTTATAGAATACAACAACCATAGAACGAATGTGAATTGGTAATGGTTAACTCTTTTGCAACTCGTGAGACTTTTCAAAAAGAGAGAATGAGTGAATCGATGAAAGTGCACTTCCACATTACAGTGGGATAAACTATAGAGTTTTTGAACACTAACGAATGTGATTTTCTGAAAAATAAAAAAAACGTAAAGTTTGCTAGGTCACGAAGCAATCCTACAAAACACTTCATTTTAGTGTTTTCCAAGTCAAATGGCACTATAAACGTGTTATAGAAAACAACAACCCTAGAACAAATGTGAGTTGGTAATGGTTAACTCTTTTGCAACTCGTGAGACTTTTCAAAAAGAGAGAAAGAGTGAATCGATGAGAGTGCACTTCCACATTACAGTGGGATAAACTATAGAGTTTTTGAACACTAACGAATGTGATTTTCTGAAAAATAAACAAACCGTGAAGTTTGCTTGGTCACCAAGCAAACCTACAAAAAACTTCATTTTGGTATTTTCGAGGTTAAATGACACTATAAACGTGTTATAGAAAACAACAACCCTAGAACGAATGTGAATTGGTAATTCTTAACTCTTTTGCAACTCGTGAGACTTTTCAAAAAGAGAGAATGAGTGAATCGATGAAAGTGCACTTCCACATTACAGTGGGATAAACTGTAGAGTTTTGAACACTAACGAATGTGATTTTCTAAAAAATAAAAAAAATGTAAAGTTTGCTTGGTCACCAAGCAAACCTACAAAAAACTTCATTTTGGTATTTTCGAGGTTAAATGGCACTATAAACCTGTTATAGAAAACAACAACCCTAGAACGAATGTGAATTGGTAATGGTTAACACTTTTGAAACTATTGAGACTTTTCAAAAAGAGAGAATGAGTGAATCGATGAAAGTGCACTTCCACATTACAGTGGGATAAACTATTGAGTTTTTGAACACTAACGAATGTGATTTTCTGAAAAATAAAAAAACGTAAAGTTTGCTTGGTCCCGAAGCAATCCTACAAAACACTTCATTTTGGTATTTTCGAAGTCAAATGGCACTATAAACGTGTTATAGAAAACAACAACCCTAGAACGAATTTAAGTTGGTAATGGTTAATTCTTTTGCAACTCGTGAGACTTTTCAAAAAGAGAGAATGAGTGAATCGATGAAAGTGCACTTCCACATTACAGTGGCATAAACTATAGAGTTTTTGAACACTAACGAATGTGATTTTCTGAAAAAAAAAAAAACGTAAAGTTTTCTTGGTCACGAAGCAATCCTACAAAACACTTCATTTTGGTATTTTCGAAGTCAGATGGCACTATAAACGTGTTATAGAAAACAACAACCCTAGAACGAATGTGAGTTGGTAATGGTTAACTCTTTTGCAACTCGTGAGACTTTTCAAAAAGAGAGAATGAGTGAATCGATGAAAGTGCACTTCCACATTACAGTGGGATAAATTATAGAGTTTTTGAACAGCAACGAATGTGATTTTCTGAAAAATAAAAAAAAAACGTAAAGTTTGCTTGGTCACGAAGCAATCCTACAAAACATTTCATTTTGGTATTTTCGAAGTCAAATGGGACTATAAACGTGTTATAGAAAAAACAACAACCCTAGAACGAATGTGAGTTGGTAATGGTTAATTCTTTTGCAACTCGTGAGACTTTTCAAAAAGAGAGAATGAGTGAATCGATGAAAGTGCACTTCCACATTACAGTGGGATAAACTATAGAGTTTTTGAACACTAACGAATGTGATTTTCTGAAAAATAAAAAAAACGTAAAGTTTGCTAGGTCACGAAGCAATCCTACAAAACACTTCATTTTTGGTATTTTCGAAGTCAAATGGCATTATAAACGTGTTATTGAAAACAACAACCCTAGAACGAATGTGAGTTGGTAATGGTTAACTCTTTTGCAACTCGTGAGACTTTTCAAAAAGAGAGAATGAGTGAATCGATGAAAGTGCACTTCCACATTACAGTGGGATAAACTATTGAGTTTTTGAACACTAACGAATGTGATTTTCTGAAAAATAAAAAAACGTAAAGTTTGCTTGGTCCCGAAGCAATCCTACAAAACACTTCATTTTGGTATTTTCGAAGTCAAATGGCACTATAAACGTGTTATAGAAAACAACAACCCTAGAACGAATTTAAGTTGGTAATGGTTAATTCTTTTGCAACTCGTGAGACTTTTCAAAAAGAGAGAATGAGTGAATCGATGAAAGTGCACTTCCACATTACAGTGGGATAAACTATAGAGTTTTTGAACAATAACGAATGTGATTTTCTAAAAAAAAAAACGTAAAGTTTTCTTGGCCTCGAAGCAATCCTACAAAACACTTCATTTTGGTATTTTCGAAGTCAGATGGCACTCTAAACGTGTTATAGAAAACAACAACCCTAGAACGAATGTGAGTTGGTAATGGTTAACTCTTTTGCAACTCGTGAGACTTTTCAAAAAGAGAGAATGAGTGAATCGATGAAAGTGCACTTCCACATTACAGTGGGATAAACTGTAGAGTTTTGAACACTAACGAATGTGATTTTCTAAAAATAAAAAAAACGTAAAGTTTGCTTGGTCACCGAGCAAACCTACAAAAAACTTCATTTTTGTATTTTTGAGGTTAAATGGCACTATAAACGTGTTATAGAAAACAACAACCATAGAACGAATGTGAATTGGTAATGGTTAACTCTTTTGCAACTCGTGAGACTTTACAAAAAGAGAGAATGAGTGAATCGATGAAAGTGCACTTCCACATTACAGTGGGATAAACTATAGAGTTTTTGAACACTAACGAATGTGATTTTCTGGAAAAAAAAAACGTAAAGTTTGCTTGGTCACGAAGCAATCCTACAAAACACTTCATTTTGGTATTTTTGAAGTCAAATGGCACTATAAACGTGTTATAGAAAACAACAACCCTAGAACGAATGTGAGTTGGTAATGGTTAACTCTTTTGCAACTCATGAGACTTTTCAAAAAGAGAGAATGAGTAAATCGATGAAAGTGCACTTCCACATACAGTGGGATAATCTTTAGAGTTTTTGAACACTAACGAATGTGATTTTCTGAAAAATAAACAAAACGTAAAGTTTGCTTAGTCACCAACCAAACCTACAAAAAACTTCATTTTGGTATTTTCGAGGTTAAATGGCACTATAAACGTGTTATAAAAAACAACAACCCTAGAACGAATGTGAATTGGTAATGGTTAACTCTTTTGCAACTCGTGAGACTTTTCAAAAAGAGAGAATGAGTGAATCGATGAAAGTGCACTTCCACAAACAGTGGGATAAACTATAGAGTTTTTGAACACTAACGTATGTGATTTTCTAAAAAATAAACAAAACGTAAAGTTTGCTTAGTCACCAACCAAACCTACAAAAAACTTCATTTTGGTATTTTCGAGGTTCAATGGCACTATAAACGTGTTATAGAAAACAACAACCCTAGAACGAATGTGAATTGGTAATTCTTAACTATTTTGCAACTCGTGAGACTTTTCAAAAAGAGAGAATGTGTGAATCGATGAAAGTGCACTTCCACATTACAGTGGGATAAACTGTAGAGTTTTGAACAATAACGAATGTGATTTTCTAAAAATAAAAAAAAAACGTAAAGTTTGCTTGGTCACGAAGCAATCCTACAAAACATTTCATTTTGGTATTTTCGAAGTCAAATAACACTATAAACGTGTTATAGAAAAAACAACAACCCTAGAACGAATGTGAGTTGGTAATGGTTAACTCTTTTGCAACTCGTGAGACTTTTCAAAAAGAGAGAATGAGTGAATCGATGAAAGTGCACTTCCACATTACAGTGGGATAAACTATAGAGTTTTCGAACACTAAGGAATGTGATTTTCTGAAAAATAAACAAAACGTGAAGTTTGCTTGGTCACCAACCAAACCTACAAAAAACTTCATTTTGGTATTTTCGAGGTTAAATGACACTATAAACGTGTTATAGAAAACAACAACCCTAGAACGAATGTGAATTGGTAATTCTTAAATCTTTTGCAACTCGTGAGACTTTTCAAAAAGAGAGAATGAGTGAATCGATGAAAGTGCACTTCCACATTACAGTGGGATAAACTGTAGAGTTTTGAACACGAACCAATGTGATTTTCTAAAAAATAAAAAAAATGTAAAGTTTGCTTGGTCACCAAGCAAACCTACAAAAAACTTCATTTTGGTATTTTCGAGGTTAAATGGCACTATAAACGTGTTATAGAAAACAACAACCCTAGAACGAATGTGAATTGTTAATGGTTAACACTTTTTAAACTATTGAGACTTTTCAAAAAGAGAGAATGAGTGAATCGATGAAAGAGCACTTCCACATTACAGTGGGATAAACTATAGAGTTTTTGAACAGTAACGAATGTAATTTTCTGAAAAATAAAAAAAACGTAAAGTTTGCTTGGTCACGAAGCAATCCTACAAAACACTTCATTTTGGTATTTTCGAAGTCAAATGGCACTATAAACGTGTTATAGAAAACAACAACCCTAGAACGAATGTGAGTTGGTAATGGTTAACTCTTTTGCAACTCGTGAGACTTTTCAAAAAGAGAGAATGAGTGAATCGATGAAAGTGCACTTCCACATTACAGTGGGATAAACTATAGAGTTTTTAAACACTAACGAATGTGATTTTCTAAAAAATAAAAAAAACGTAAAGTTTGCTTGGTCACGAAGCAATCCTACAAAACACTTCATTTTGGTATTTTCAAAGTCAAATGACACTATAAACGTGTTATAGAAAACAACAACCCTAGAACGAATGTGAGTTGGTAATGGTTAACTCTTTTGCAAATCATGAGACTTTTCAAAAAGAGAGAATGAGTAAATCGATGAAAGTGCACTTCCACATACAGTGGGATAATCTATAGAGTTTTTGAACACTAACGAATGTGATTTTCTGAAAAATAAACAAAACGTAAAGTTTGCTTAGTCACCAACCAAACCTACAAAAAACTTCATTTTGGTATTTTCGAGGTTAAATGGCACTATAAACGTGTTATAAAAAACAACAACCCTAGAACGAATGTGAATTGGTAATGGTTAACTCTTTTGCAACTCGTGAGACTTTTCAAAAAGAGAGAATGAGTGAATCGATGAAAGTGCACTTCCACATACAGTGGGATAAACTATAGAGTTTTTGAACACTAACGTATGTGATTTTCTAAAAAATAAACAAAACGTAAAGTTTTCTTAGTCACCAACCAAACCTACAAAAAACTTCATTTTGGTATTTTCGAGGTTCAATGGCACTATAAACGTGTTATAGAAAACAACAACCCTAGAACGAATGTGAATTGGTAATTCTTAACTCTTTTGCAACTCGTGAGACTTTTCAAAAAGAGAGAATGTGTGGATCGATGAAAGTGCACTTCCACATTACAGTGGGATAAACTATAGAGTTTTTGAACAGTAACGAATGTGATTTTCTGAAAAATAAAAAAAAACGTAAAGTTTGCTTGGTCACGAAGCAATCCTACAAAACACTTCATTTTAGTGTTTTCCAAGTCAAATGGCACTATAAACGTGTTATAGAAAACAACAACCCTAGAACAAATGTGAGTTGGTAATGGTTAACTCTTTTGCAACTCGTGAGACTTTTCAAAAAGACAGAAAGAGTGAATCGATGAGAGTGCACTTCCACATTACAGTGGGATAAACTATAGAGTTTTTGAACACTAACGAATGTGATTTTCTGAAAAATAAACAAACCGTGAAGTTTGCTTGGTCACCAAGCAAACCTACAAAAAACTTCATTTTGGTATTTTCGAGGTTAAATGACACTATAAACGTGTTATAGAAAACAACAACCCTAGAACGAATGTGAATTGGTAATTCTTAACTCTTTTGCAACTCGTGAGACTTTTCAAAAAGAGAGAATGAGTGAATCGATGAAAGTGCACTTCCACATTACAGTGGGATAAACTGTAGAGTTTTGAACACTAACGAATGTGATTTTCTAAAAAATAAAAAAAATGTAAAGTTTGCTTGGTCACCAAGCAAACCTACAAAAAACTTCATTTTGGTATTTTCGAGGTTAAATGGCACTATAAACCTGTTATAGAAAACAACAACCCTAGAACGAATGTGAATTGGTAATGGTTAACACTTTTGAAACTATTGAGACTTTTCAAAAAGAGAGAATGAGTGAATCGATGAAAGTGCACTTCCACATTACAGTGGGATAAACTATTGAGTTTTTGAACACTAACGAATGTGATTTTCTGAAAAATAAAAAAACGTAAAGTTTGCTTGGTCCCGAAGCAATCCTACAAAACACTTCATTTTGGTATTTTCGAAGTCAAATGGCACTATAAACGTGTTATAGAAAACAACAACCCTAGAACGAATTTAAGTTGGTAATGGTTAATTCTTTTGCAACTCGTGAGACTTTTCAAAAAGAGAGAATGAGTGAATCGATGAAAGTGCACTTCCACATTACAGTGGCATAAACTATAGAGTTTTTGAACACTAACGAATGTGATTTTCTGAAAAAAAAAAAAACGTAAAGTTTTCTTGGTCACGAAGCAATCCTACAAAACACTTCATTTTGGTATTTTCGAAGTCAGATGGCACTATAAACGTGTTATAGAAAACAACAACCCTAGAACGAATGTGAGTTGGTAATGGTTAACTCTTTTGCAACTCGTGAGACTTTTCAAAAAGAGAGAATGAGTGAATCGATGAAAGTGCACTTCCACATTACAGTGGGATAAATTATAGAGTTTTTGAACAGCAACGAATGTGATTTTCTGAAAAATAAAAAAAAAACGTAAAGTTTGCTTGGTCACGAAGCAATCCTACAAAACATTTCATTTTGGTATTTTCGAAGTCAAATGGGACTATAAACGTGTTATAGAAAAAACAACAACCCTAGAACGAATGTGAGTTGGTAATGGTTAATTCTTTTGCAACTCGTGAGACTTTTCAAAAAGAGAGAATGAGTGAATCGATGAAAGTGCACTTCCACATTACAGTGGGATAAACTATAGAGTTTTTGAACACTAACGAATGTGATTTTCTGAAAAATAAAAAAAACGTAAAGTTTGCTAGGTCACGAAGCAATCCTACAAAACACTTCATTTTTGGTATTTTCGAAGTCAAATGGCATTATAAACGTGTTATTGAAAACAACAACCCTAGAACGAATGTGAGTTGGTAATGGTTAACTCTTTTGCAACTCGTGAGACTTTTCAAAAAGAGAGAATGAGTGAATCGATGAAAGTGCACTTCCACATTACAGTGGGATAAACTATTGAGTTTTTGAACACTAACGAATGTGATTTTCTGAAAAATAAAAAAACGTAAAGTTTGCTTGGTCCCGAAGCAATCCTACAAAACACTTCATTTTGGTATTTTCGAAGTCAAATGGCACTATAAACGTGTTATAGAAAACAACAACCCTAGAACGAATTTAAGTTGGTAATGGTTAATTCTTTTGCAACTCGTGAGACTTTTCAAAAAGAGAGAATGAGTGAATCGATGAAAGTGCACTTCCACATTACAGTGGGATAAACTATAGAGTTTTTGAACAATAACGAATGTGATTTTCTAAAAAAAAAAAACGTAAAGTTTTCTTGGCCTCGAAGCAATCCTACAAAACACTTCATTTTGGTATTTTCGAAGTCAGATGGCACTCTAAACGTGTTATAGAAAACAACAACCCTAGAACGAATGTGAGTTGGTAATGGTTAACTCTTTTGCAACTCGTGAGACTTTTCAAAAAGAGAGAATGAGTGAATCGATGAAAGTGCACTTCCACATTACAGTGGGATAAACTGTAGAGTTTTGAACACTAACGAATGTGATTTTCTAAAAATAAAAAAAACGTAAAGTTATCTTGGTCACCGAGCAAACCTACAAAAAACTTCATTTTTGTATTTTTGAGGTTAAATGGCACTATAAACGTGTTATAGAAAACAACAACCATAGAACGAATGTGAATTGGTAATGGTTAACTCTTTTGCAACTCGTGAGACTTTACAAAAAGAGAGAATGAGTGAATCGATGAAAGTGCACTTCCACATTACAGTGGGATAAACTATAGAGTTTTTGAACACTAACGAATGTGATTTTCTGGAAAAAAAAAACGTAAAGTTTGCTTGGTCACGAAGCAATCCTACAAAACACTTCATTTTGGTATTTTCGAAGTCAAATGGCACTATAAACGTGTTATAGAAAACAACAACCCTAGAACGAATGTGAGTTGGTAATGGTTAACTCTTTTGCAACTCATGAGACTTTTCAAAAAGAGAGAATGAGTAAATCGATGAAAGTGCACTTCCACATACAGTGGGATAATCTTTAGAGTTTTTGAACACTAACGAATGTGATTTTCTGAAAAATAAACAAAACGTAAAGTTTGCTTAGTCACCAACCAAACCTACAAAAAACTTCATTTTGGTATTTTCGAGGTTAAATGGCACTATAAACGTGTTATAAAAAACAACAACCCTAGAACGAATGTGAATTGGTAATGGTTAACTCTTTTGCAACTCGTGAGACTTTTCAAAAAGAGAGAATGAGTGAATCGATGAAAGTGCACTTCCACATACAGTGGGATAAACTATAGAGTTTTTGAACACTAACGTATGTGATTTTCTAAAAAATAAACAAAACGTAAAGTTTGCTTAGTCACCAACCAAACCTACAAAAAACTTCATTTTGGTATTTTCGAGGTTCAATGGCACTATAAACGTGTTATAGAAAACAACAACCCTAGAACGAATGTGAATTGGTAATTCTTAACTATTTTGCAACTCGTGAGACTTTTCAAAAAGAGAGAATGTGTGAATCGATGAAAGTGCACTTCCACATTACAGTGGGATAAACTGTAGAGTTTTGAACAATAACGAATGTGATTTTCTAAAAATAAAAAAAAAACGTAAAGTTTGCTTGGTCACGAAGCAATCCTACAAAACATTTCATTTTGGTATTTTCGAAGTCAAATAACACTATAAACGTGTTATAGAAAAAACAACAACCCTAGAACGAATGTGAGTTGGTAATGGTTAACTCTTTTGCAACTCGTGAGACTTTTCAAAAAGAGAGAATGAGTGAATCGATGAAAGTGCACTTCCACATTACAGTGGGATAAACTATAGAGTTTTCGAACACTAAGGAATGTGATTTTCTGAAAAATAAACAAAACGTGAAGTTTGCTTGGTCACCAACCAAACCTACAAAAAACTTCATTTTGGTATTTTCGAGGTTAAATGACACTATAAACGTGTTATAGAAAACAACAACCCTAGAACGAATGTGAATTGGTAATTTTTAAATCTTTTGCAACTCGTGAGACTTTTCAAAAAGAGAGAATGAGTGAATCGATGAAAGTGCACTTTCACATTACAGTGTGATAAACTGTAGAGTTTTGAACACTAACCAATGTGATTTTCTAAAAAATAAAAAAAAATGTAAAGTTTGCTTGGTCACCAAGTAAACCTACAAAAAACTTCATTTTGGTATTTTCGAGGTTAAATGGCACTATAAACGTGTTATAGAAAACAACAACCCTAGAACGAATGTGAATTGTTAATGGTTACACTTTTTAAACTATTGAGACTTTTCAAAAAGAGAGAATGAGTGAATCGATGAAAGTGCACTTCCACATTACAGTGGGATAAACTATAGAGTTTTTGAACAGTAACGAATGTAATTTTCTGAAAAATAAAAAAAACGTAAAGTTTGCTTGGTCACGAAGCAATCCTACAAAACACTTCATTTTGGTATTTTCGAAGTCAAATGGCACTATAAACGTGTTATAGAAAACAACAACCCTAGAACGAATGTGAGTTGGTAATGGTTAACTCTTTTGCAACTCGTGAGACTTTTCAAAAAGAGAGAATGAGTGAATCGATGAAAGTGCACTTCCACATTACAGTGGGATAAACTATAGAGTTTTTAAACACTAACGAATGTGATTTTCTGAAAAATAAAAAAAACGTAAAGTTTGCTTGGTCACGAAGCAATCCTACAAAACACTTCATTTTGGTATTTTCAAAGTCAAATGACACTATAAACGTGTTATAGAAAACAACAACCCTAGAACGAATGTGAGTTGGTAATGGTTAACTCTTTTGTAAATCATGAGACTTTTCAAAAAGAGAGAATGAGTAAATCGATGAAAGTGCACTTCCACATACAGTGGGATAATCTATAGAGTTTTTGAACACTAACGAATGTGATTTTCTGAAAAATAAACAAAACGTAAAGTTTGCTTAGTCACCAACCAAACCTACAAAAAACTTCATTTTGGTATTTTCGAGGTTAAATGGCACTATAAACGTGTTATAAAAAACAACAACCCTAGAACGAATGTGAATTGGTAATGGTTAACTCTTTTGCAACTCGTGAGACTTTTCAAAAAGAGAGAATGAGTGAATCGATGAAAGTGCACTTCCACATACAGTGGGATAAACTATAGAGTTTTTGAACACTAACGTATGTGATTTTCTAAAAAATAAACAAAACGTAAAGTTTGCTTAGTCACCAACCAAACCTACAAAAAACTTCATTTTGGTATTTTCGAGGTTCAATGGCACTATAAACGTGTTATAGAAAACAACAACCCTAGAACGAATGTGAATTGGAAATTCTTAACTCTTTTGCAACTCGTGAGACTTTTCAAAAAAGAGAGAATGTGTGAATCGATGAAAGTGCACTTCCACATTACAGTGGGATAAACTGTAGAGTTTTGAACACTAACGAATGTGATTTTCTAAAAAAAAAAAACGTAAAGCAAACCTACAAAAAACTTCATTTTGGTATTTTCGAGGTTAAATGGCACTATAAACGTGTTATAGAAAACAACAACCCTAGAACAAATGTGAATTGGTAATTGTTGGGAATAAAATGATTTTGAATTAGATACCAAAACCCCTGATTGATGATGATCAGATTAGTTGAGATATGCTCAAGTCAAGTTCAGGCAAGCTGTCTCAGTGCACTTTAGTATGTAGAATGCTTAAGTAAAAATCTCAGAAATGTTATGAGATTTTAGTGATCAGGATAGTTGTCCAAAGCTGGAATGTTAGGCAGCTTGATAGGTCTATAGGACAAAGTTGCTGATCCATTCAAGACAAGCTGATCAAATGGACAACTGAGCTGAAGAGATCAAGAACAATAAAGCTGTGTTCATAAATGCAAAAGATCAAGACAGTTGAAGTACAAATGATCAAAAGCATTGAATGCAAAAGACACATTCAATGAAGCATTTATTGCCAATCATGCCTGAAACAAGCATTGAAGACTTAGAGCATTAAAGATTGAAGCATTGAATGAATGCTGGAACATTCTAAACTGCAGCCGGAATGTTCAGGGAGCTTGTCCCATCTGACCGTTGGTTGTGTATAGAGTTTGCCACAAATCAACCTAGAACAATGTGCAAAATTGGAAACTGACACAAGTCTTCTCAGCCGCATTTGTCAGAAGTCAACACATTCATTCAAGCAACCATTGAAGAGCCCTTTTACACAGTGGATAAAAGGATGGCAAGCTTCTTAGCTGTTTCAATGGTGCTGCAAATAGACATATTTGAATTGCTATCCCTCCAACGGTTAGTTGTTCAAATTTGCCTATAAATACAGAAGTGATCAAAGGGATTCATTATCCAACTACAAGCTATCAAACTATCATCAAGCTTTCAAAGGAAACCAAGCTGTTTTCTAAGAATCCCAAGTTTCCTGAATCACTTCTCTTTAGCTAAGCCAATCTTTGTAAACATCCAAAGCTTAGCATTGAGATATCCTAAGCCTTTACACTATTCTTTTTGTAAAGGATATCTCTACTAGTTGGAACCAAACCTCAAACCCTTATCTCATTAAGTGAAGAGAGAGTTTGTTGTAGAAGTGAGGAGTTAAGGACTGTTAGGGTGAAACACAGTCTTAACTCAGAGAGATTGAGCACTAGGACTCAAGTTATCCTAGGGATCAAAACACTTAGAGAGTGTTGTTGATCAGTGCACCTTGGCACTATAAAACAAGCTAATTCCATTGAGAAGGAATTATCCTGTTCAATCAGGGAAAGTGGATGTAGGAGCTTGAGTCTCTGAACCACTATAAACTTGTGTGCCATTTACTTACTGCATTCTTAATTTCACTTACATTCAAACATATTTTAAAGAAGCATAACTCAGTAAGTAAGAAAATCTGTTTTGGACAAAGTCCCTGATAACCTGCATCTTTTCAGAAATTAACTTGGAGTATTTCTTTAAGTCAAAGGCCAACCACATTCCGCACTAAGCAACTCTTTTAGATATTTAGCCAACTGATCACTCAATAGTAATCAGTAGGACAAGTATCTATCAAAGTTCACACTCAGGCCAGTTGTGAGACAACTTGCCTGATAGACCAGTTTGTCAAAAAGAAAAAGAATTTGCATACACAAGTGCATCCCCCCCCCCATACACTTGTGTTATACTCCACCAAGGACCAACAAGTGGTATCAGAGCAGGGGTTCAAAGACCACTGCTTCTGAGAATCATTGATTTTCAAAATATCACTTTCTGTGGTCACTGAACTGATCCAAATTTTTGAAAAATTCACTTATATTTTCCTTTGTCTATCTGTATAAAGATGGCTAACAATGCAGTTCCAGGAGATGCTGCCAACACCACCAACAACATGGGTCCAAACCAAGTCAATCATATTTCTCATCACAAACTGCCAATGTTCTCAATTGAGAATTATGATTTCTGGAAAATCAGGATGAGAGCACATCTAGCCTGCCAGCATGATGAAATGCTCAAAGTCATCACAAGAGGACCATTCACCTTCACCAAGCTCAATCCCAAGGTCACTGATGCTCAAAAAGCAGATCCAAGGGAGCTGTTGCCAAAAGATGAGGATGAGTTGACAGCAGAAGAAAGAAAAAGGCACAATCTGAACTACATTGCCATGAATACCTTGTACCAGACCATTCCAGATGCAGTGATGGGAAGAGTGTATCACTGCACCACAGCAAAGGAGATCTGGGATACCCTTGCACTTATGTGTGAAGGTACTCAAAAGATAAAGGAAAACAAGCTTCAAGTGGCTATCCAAAAATATGAGCAATTCACTATGGAGCCAAATGAAACTATTGATCATCTTGATGGCAGATTCACTGACATCATGAATGAGATGAACTCCTTGGGCAAGTTCTATGCCAAAAGAGAAGTTGCCTTGAAGATTCTGAGAAGTCTCACATCAAAATGGGATATATATTCTGTCATGATGCAAAATACCAGCAATCTTGACAACATGCCAATGCAGCAAGTATTCTCTGAACTCAAAGCATATGAGTTTGATCTCAACAGAAAGAAAGTGCATGATGAGCCATCCTCCTCAGGCAAAGGTGCTGCCTTCAAAGCTACTGAATCAGAGAAGAAAAATACTCAAAGATCTTCTAATTCTGTGTCAAAATCAGAAATGAAGGAGGAACTGGCACTCATGGCTAGAAGATTTGAGAAGCTGAATTCCAGATTTGGTAGATACAAGAAGTTCTACCAAGATAACAGAACCAGAAGGAGATTCAGTTCTCCTGATAACAAATCAGAGGACAAAGTCTCTGATGAAAAAAAAGAAGACAGATATGCTGATAAGAAGAAATACAGCAAAGGTGAACCATCATCATCAAGAAGGAAGGAGTCCTCAAGCAAGAAAAATGATGATGAAGATGTGTGTTACAACTGTCAGAAAAAGGGTCACTTTCAGTATGATTGTCCTGACCTAAGTGTCAAAGAAAGAAAAGAAAGGCAAAACAAGAGAGACAAGAGGATGAACAACAGGAAGGCCATGGTAGCTGGAGAATCAGCAAGTGAAGAAAGTGTCTACTCTTCTGATGATGGACTGTTTTCCCACAGTGACAGTGAAGATGACTGCCAAATGGCATTTGAAAATGAAGAGGTATGTTCATCTTCCAATATTTCAATTAACACACATGAATCTAGTGAAATCCAACTTGACTTTGAAAAATTGTTAGAAGATTTCACCAGAATGCAAGAAGTATGCAATATAACACTGAGAGAAAATGAACAGCTGAGATCTAAAATTAAAATGCCCAATCTTCCTGAATCTGAGGTTGACATTAAATCATCTGAGTTGTATCAGCAGATTATAAGAGAACATGGAGAAATGTCTCTCAGAATCTCTGAACAACAAAAGCTGATTGATGAACAAACTCTGACTCTAAAGAAAAAGGATTTTGAACTTAGAACTCTTCAAGCCAAATTTAACAATCTCTCAAGTGAATTTGATACTCTGAAATTAAGTGAGGGGAGCTTAAAAATGAAAATGTCTGCCTTGAACAAATCTGCTAAGGCAATAGAGGAAATTCAAGGGTTTCAAAGACAATTTGCTCAAAAGGATGGATTAGGCTATAATCCATTTGAACCCTCACCTGGTCTTAGTATTGCTTCCTCAAGCAATTCTAAGATGACTTTTGTAAGATCAGTGGCACAACAAAATGAAATGGAAGTAAATCAACCACTGATCAAGGATAAGGGAAAAGGAATTTTTATACCAACTCAAGTGAACAATGTCCCTAAACCCATACCTAAGGAAAAGGTTAAAGACATTGTTTAGAGGAGAAATGAGGGTCAGAAAGGTAGAACCAATGGAAGGCCAACCTATCTGAATCCTTATCAGAGAAGTTGTCCAAAATCTGTTCAGAAAAGGCCAACTCAAAAGAGGCAACCTCAACTGAATGGATTAAGGCCAATCCCCTCTGATAGGTATAAAACATTCAGGAAGCCTGAACCCTTCTTGACAAAAGGAAAAGGCCATCCAAACCCCTATCCACAAAGGTCTTTCCAAGCTGCACCTAAGTCTAGTAACTTCAGGAGAAATGTCCCAAGGAAATTCACCAACCCTCCTGAACCTTACAAGACCAACACTTATACACAGAAGACACCCAAGGCATTTAAGGGTCAAACTGTGTATGTAGATGTAAATGGAAACCAAGTCAGTCACTTTGAGTCAATCAGAGTAATCAGGCAGATTTGGATTCCAAAAGGTACAGCTAACCCTCTAGGACCCAACACTCAAAGGGTACCTAAATTTTGACTTTGCAGGGCTGCAAGGACCCCAAAAAGAAGAGAAGCATCAACAAGAAAACAGCATGGTACCTGGACAGTGGATGTTCAAGGCACATGACTGGAAACAAGGAGCTTCTCTCAGACTTCATAGAAAAAGATGGTCCTTCAGTAACCTTTGGAGACAGCTCCCAAGGGATCACAAGAGGCTATGGTACATTAAACATTGGTAGTGTTAAAATTACTGATGTCTCATATGTCCTAGGCCTAAAATATAACTTGCTGTCTATAAGTCAAATTTGTGATAAAGGATACTGTGTTGAATTTGCACCAAATGAATGTACCATCAAAAACAAATCAACACAACAGGTGCTACTAACAGGGGTGAGAAAGGGAAATGTCTATTTTACAGATTGGAGCAAAACCCCTGAAGCAATTTGTCTTGTTGCCAAAAGCACAAATGAGCAAAGCTGGCTATGGCACAAGAGATTGAATCATCTGAACTTCAAAACCATCAACAAGATTGCAAGAAACTCTCTAGTTAAAGGGCTGCCTAATCAAGTGTTCACCAAAGAACACATATGCCAGCCATGTCAGGAAGGAAAGCAGATCAAAGCCTCATTCAAAGGAAAACCTGTCATCTCAACTGAGAGAGTTCTTCAACTGTTGCATATGGATTTATTTGGTCCAATTATCCCAGTAAGTTTAAATGGAAGAAAATATGCATTAGTTGTTGTTGATGATTTTTCCAGGTACACTTGGGTAGTATTCTTGTTGAACAAAAAGGAGACCCAAGTCAAGTTACCTGAATTAATGATGAGATTGAGCAATGAAAAGGGCCTAAGTATTGTCAAGATCAGATCTGACAAAGGCACAGAATTCATAAACTCATACATCAATGAGTACTGCAACAAGAATGGCATCACTCATGAAACTTCAGCAGCAAGAACTCCTCAACAAAATGGAGTTGCTGAGAGAAGAAACAGAACCTTGAAAGAGGCAGCTAGAACTTTGATTGCTGAATCCAAATTGCCTAAAAGGTTCTGGGCTGAAGCCATTAGCACTGCATGTCACACTCAAAACAGGTCCTTAATCACCAAAGGACAAGGTAAAACCCCATATCAAATATGGAAAGGTAGATTGCCCACTGTTGCTTATTTTCACATATTTGGTTGTAAGTGTTTCATTCACAATAATGGGAAAGAGCAATTGAAAGCTTTTGATAGCAAAGCTGATGAAGGAATATTTGTTGGATATTCACAAATCAGCAAGGCTTACAGAGTTTACAATTGCAAAACTCTTATTGTGGAACAAACACCTCATGTTGTGTTTGATGAATCTATTAATGAGTTCAGGGATAGAAACCTGAATATTGATGAGATAACACAAAGAACAACCAGATTAAGGCTTCAAAGCAAGGAAACAGTGTTTGTGGATGTTGCCCAGCCTGAACTTCATGAAAATCAAAAACTGGACAACCTACCTGATAGCAATCAACCAGTAGACAACCAACCTGAAGGAGAAATTGAACTGACTGACCCCATCCCAGTTCAAAACCAGGTAACAACTACCAATGAAGAAGCAGGAAATGCTGAGGTAGTTAATGGATCCACTATTCAAGGGGGAACCAATGAAAATGTCAACTTATCTGACAATGAGGACAACACCCCTGAATATGATCCTGAGCTTGATCCTTCAATTAACTTTCCTGAATTTAATGAATCTAGTGATCCAACTTCAGATGAGGACAATCCTCCTGAAAGGATCAGGTCTAGAAGGACTTGGTTGCAAGACCACCCATCTAGCCTGATACTTGGTAATCCAAGTGAAGGGATCAAAACTAGAAGATTTCATGGAGAAAGTGCTCTGTTTTGTTGTTTTCTTTCAGAACAGGAACCAAAAGATATTGAAGAAGCACTACAAGATACCAACTGGATCATAGCCATGCAAGAAGAGCTGAATCAGTTTACCAGAAATGAAGTTTGGGAGCTGGTAGAAAGGCCAACTCATCAAGATGTCATTGGAACTAAATGGGTGTTCAAAAACTAGAAAAATGAAAATGACATCATTGTGAGAAACAAAGCAAGACTGGTGGCCAAAGGATATTGTCAATCTGAAGGGATTGATTATGATGAGACTTTTGCTCCAGTGGCCAGACTTGAGGCAATCAGACTCTTCCTAGCATATGCAGCTCACATGAGATTCAAGGTGTACCAAATGGATGTGAAGAGTGCATTTCTGAATGGGGTGCTCAAAGAAGAAGTATATGTGGAACAGCCCCCAGGCTTTGAAGAAGGAGACAAGGTGTACAGATTGAAGAAAGCTCTCTATGGCTTAAAGCAAGCTCCAAGAGCTTGGTATGACACTTTATCACAGTTTCTTCTAGATCATGGTTTTGTCAAAGGCACTGTTGACAGAACCTTGTTCAGAATCTGTGAAGGAGATGATATTTTGTTAGTCCAAATCTATGTGGATGACATTATATTTGGATCTCCAAATGAGAAGTTATGTGAGAAGTTCTCCAAACTCATGCAAAGCAAATTTGAGATGTCCATGATGGGATTGATGAATTTCTTCTTAGGACTTCAAGTCACTCAATCAAAGAAGGGAATATTCATCAATCAGGCCAAGTATACAAGGGACATGATCAAGAAATTTGGATGTGCTACAAGCAAGCCAGTCAGAATTCCTATGAATACTAACTGGAAAATGGATCCTGATGAAAGTGGAGAGCCAACAAACTCCACTAATTACAGGGGAATCATAGGATCCTTGCTATATCTCACTGCCAGTAGACCTGACATCACATTTGCAGTTGGAGTGTGTGCAAGATTCCAAGCAAATCCAAAGAAAAGTCACCTAGATGCTGCCAAGAGAATTCTAAGATATCTCAAGGGATCTGAGAATCTTGGATTATGGTATCCAGCTGATGACAACATTGAGCTCACTGGATATTCAGATGCAGAATTGACAGAAAATCCACCTCTGGAACTTGTCAATTCTTGGGCAGCAAGCTTATCTCATGGTTCTCCAAGAAGCAAAATACAGTTGCAACTTCAACAACTGAAGCTGAGTATGTAGCAGCTGGAAGTTGTTGTGCTCAGATACTTTGGCTCAGGCAACAATTGAGAGATTACAAAGTAATCTCAAATGAAGTGCCAATATTCTGTGACAACAATAGTGCAATTGCTATCTCACAGAATCCAGTGCTCCACACCAGATGCAAGCATGTGGATATAAAGCATCACTTCATAAGGGATCATGTTGAAAAGAAAGATATCAAGCTTGTCAAAATCCACACTGATAAGCAAAAAGCTGATATCTTGACTAAATCATTGGCTGAAGCAAGGTTCTTGGAACTTTCAGCTGAATTGGGCTTACTTGATCCAGGGAAGATGGAGGAATGAAGGAAGGAAGCTCATAAGAAGGGGGAAATTCATTAAAAATGAATTTCAGCAAAGTTGACCAACCTCACTGAAGCAGTCAGCCAAACAGGGAAACTCAGCAAAGTTGTCCTTATGATGTTCAACAATGTTGGTCAGGAGCTTTGTCCAAGTGGGACCCAGTCAGCAATGTTGGAACCCACTCAGGCAAGTTTATCAGGCAGTTTGACCAAGAAGGAAGTCAAAACACATCTCAGGATGTTTGTCCGAATTAATTGGATAATTTTTGCTATTTTTGGCATTGATTAGACATTTAAAAGAATTCTTGATCCTAGAGTAGGCCAATTTTAGGATGGCGTGTACTATGAAGATCTTTGCCTCCAAAATGGCAAATCAGCATTAAATGCAAAATCTTAATTAAGATTTCATGAATTCTTGAGCCACCATCAAGACCATTGATTTACATTCAAGGCTCCATCAAACCGTTGAAAGCCCACTACCCCACTATATCCAATTGATCTTTCAAAAATACCCACGGTTATATTCTATTAACCAACGGTTAATAAATTCCATTCATATATAAACTCCCCAATTTTTCACTGTCTTCCTCACGCACTCATACTTTCCAAACCCTTAGGATTTTCAAAACCTCTCAACCTGCAATTTTTCTCCAAAACCTTTCTTACTCTCAAAAATTATCTATGGCCCCCAAAATCAAAAGAGAAGAACTTATAGATTTCAATGATTCCTCCTTGGACATTGATTTTTCTTACCTTAGCCACCCAAACTCCTTATGGTTTGAAAAGCTGGTTGCCTTTGACAGCCTAGACAAGGAGGTTGAGCCAGTACTCCATTGGCTTAGGGAAGCAGGCCTGGAAAAGTTTCTTGGCACCAAGCCTGATTCATGCCTAAATCCATTTATGGCAGAATTCTTTGCCCATCTAAGATGGAAGGGCAAAAAGGGTGATGTGTGCACTAAGCTCACATATGCTGAGGAAGATGAAGAAGAAGAAAGCCAACACACAATCATCTTCACTACAGAGGATTTAGATGCTAGCTTTGGGCTACCCTCAAAAGGCCAGAATCCTGAATCATACAAGGAAGGAGATGATCAGGAGTTCTACTTTCCATGGCTGCTTACACCCAAAAAGCTTGTTAGTGCTCAGAACAAAAACACTTTAAAACCTGTTTATAGGCACTTATTTGATTGTGTGGTGAAAAGTTTGTTAAGTCACTCTGGGAGTGTTGAACAAATCAGCATGCCAAAGCTCAGGGTAATGGCTGCTGTGATTGACTCTACTGAAAAGAGAGTCAAATTTGACTGGAAAAGTTTTATTTTGGACAAGATGATGAATGAGAAATACAAGTTTAAGGAGGTGAAACACCACAAGGTGGTGATTGATGGAAGACTCCAGTTCTGCACAAGAGCCAGCCTGCTCTTGGAAAGATTTGCTCATTACACTCATCTACAAGCAAAGCCAAAGCCTTTTCCTGCACAAAAGGTGATGTTTAGAAAAATGTCTTCTAAGACAGAGAAGAGAAAGCAGGAGGCTGCCTCCAAGAAAGTTGTTGCAATTGTTCCAGTCACAAGAGCCTCCCCAAGAAAGAGGAAAGCCCAGCCACCAAAAGCTCAGCCAAAGATGAAGAAGATGAAGAAGATTCTGAATGAATCTTCACCAGAAAGTCAGTCAAGAAGTGGAGGAGCCACTTCTGAGGAGATAGAGAAGGTTGCTGAAGAAGGTGTCAACCCTCCTGAAGAAAGTGTGGAAGTCAGAGAGGTTGTCCCCTTACAGCCTGAGAGTGTAACAGAATTCAGAGATCTTGATCATCCCACAAGATCTGAAAGGAGGAAAAGAATAATTAAAACTTCTGAGAAGCAAAGATTGATGGAAGAGGAGAAAAAGAAGAAAGAATTCTTCAAGGAGATCAGGCAAGCTAGCAGATCTAACTCCAAATCCAAATCAAAGCTCAACAGCCCTGAAGCCAACTCTCCTGATATTCAATCAGAAAGAATATCCCCATCAAGGCATGAAGAAGAGGAGTGCAAGACTCCTGAGGATGCCCCAATCATTGCCAAGAAAGTTTACTCCCCTGAAGGTGCCCCTGATAGATCAGGTATTGATGTGCTGGCAGATTTGGTTAATCTTGAGGATAGACCTTTTTCCCCACTTGATCCAAGACTTCTTTCCTATACCAAACTTCTTGAAACTGTTCTTCAAGAAGGTGATCAAGTTGTTCTCCCACCCATTCCATCCATTCCAATTACCTCTTCAGGCACATTGCTCTCAAAAGCACCTGAATTCCAACTTGCTTTAAGCTCTAACCCTTCTGAACCCAACCTTCCTGAAATCCAGTCCACCCTACCTGACTCCCAATCCAACCCTCCTGAATCCCAAGCCAACTCCTCTGAAGATGAAAGTGGTGAAGAATACACTTATGAGGGGATGCTAAGGCAGATTGCCAAGGCTAATGTGGATGCACTATACCCAGGGTTGAAGGACTATCCTAGACTGCAGCAACAGTTCTATGATCTCAGAGCCCTTGTTGAGATTAAGGATAGAACTATGGTGGAAATAGCTCAAGCTATTCAGGACAAAGGGGCAAGCTGGTGGCAAGTTGAAGAGAACAGGCTCTTACACTTTGCAAATGTGAAGAAATCCAGTGTGTTAACCACTGAGGCCCTGTTTTGCACAATTGTCTCTGAGAAGGTGCAAGCTGAGAAAGAAAGAATTGCACAAGGACTCAGGCACCCTGATAGCCCATCTGATGATGACAATGATGATGATGATGATAACACCAATCCCAACCCTCCAGGCCTCAAATCTGCTCAGGTACATTACTTGACTTATCATTCTGAAAAGGACTCTGATCATTCAGAGGAGTTGACCAAAGATGGTGACTCAGTCCAAGATGCATTGGCCAAGGATGGTTCTTTTGAACCTGAGGCATAGCTTGACAATGTTGAGACTTCCATGGGAGAAGCTAGTTTGGCTAAAGCCTCATCAATGTCAGGTCAGTTGGACATTGACCAGCCTTTAGTCATTCAGGATGACTCAGTGGCCTTGGGATGCCCAAGCACTGTGATCTCCCAACAACTGCCCTCTATGGATCCTGTTGAGGATATAGAGGTGTCAGGTTTAGGAATGGAAGGAGTTGAAAAGGCTGATAGTGGTAAAAACTCAGAGGGAGATGATGGTGAGGATTGTGTGATTACAGGTTCCCTGAGTGCACCACAAATAGAGGGAGATGAGGTAGAAATATTGGGTGCAACCCAATATGAGAGTCAGGCAATTCTTCAAGTCAAATCTGAACTTGATGAATCCCTTGGTGAAAGGAGGCCTGATTCTCAAATGAATGTGAGTCCATCTGAAATGAATATTGAAGAAAAGAATATAGTTGAAAAAGAGAAAGAAGGTGCTGACGTATCAGACCTTATGGGAGAAAGAAAAAATGAGGGTGTTGAGGGAGTTTTTACTAACACTCTTAGTTTTGCAGATTCTATTGCTGTCACAATTGAGCAAATTTTTGCAGATGCCTCCCTGACAGATATACCAGTTGATGCTGACACTGACCTTGAAGCAGTCTCAGCAAATGTGTCCACACTGAACCAGATTTACTTTGAGCAAGCCAACACAACTGAGGCTAACTTTCAGATTGCTACTCAGACTGCCTCCATTATTGGAGAACAGTCAGAGAAGTTGGACACACTGGTCAAGGAGGTTGGTAAGGCACATGCAGCAACTATTGATACTCTTGATGGCCAAGGAAAGACTTTAGCCTCTGTGGAGATGAGACTAACTGGCTCAGAAGAGGTAATTTTGCCCACATTGGATGCAAGAATATGTGGAGTTGAAACTGGACTGCAAACAGTTTCAACTGAAGTGACAAAGGCCAAGGATGCTATGGTAAAATTCACAAGATCTGTGAAGAAAGAGCAGCAGGGTCTCAAAGATTTGTACAAGCATAATGTGAAAGCCTTGAGAAAGACAATCAAGGATGCTCTAAGGCAAAGGACAGCAGCTCAGAGGAAGAAGGCAGAAGAATTAAAAGCTGCAATGGTGAAAGAGGCTGCTGAAAAGTTCACTGTTGAACTCATGGCCAAAGTGTCTGATCAAGTTGTGGCCAATCTCACTAAACAACTTCAGGCCAAACTTGATCAATCACTGAAAGCCACATTGGATGCAATTGTTACTCAAAAGATGAAGCCAGTTCACACTTTTTTGAGCATGGCAGATGATAAAATGCAAAACATTCATGATGAGAATGTTTACCTACTGCAGGAGTTGAAGTCCCTCACTCATGCTCACTCACATCTCTCTGTCACTATAAGTGACTTGAAGCCCCAGTGTTTTGATAATGCCAAAAAGGGGGAAAGAGAGAGAGAGCAAGGGCAAAGGGAACCTTGGTGATTGGTGAATCCAAGGGAAAGGAGAAGGTCCCTGAAAGTGAGGAGGAGGCAGTAGAAGACATTGGGAAAGGCAAAGGCCCAATGAATATTGAGAATTTGACTGAAGAAAAGCAGATTCAAATTGCTGTTAAAGAGTCCATGATGTCTGCAATGGAGAGTCAGGCAAGGAGGCAACAAAGGCCTGGTGGGGAGTCAGCTGGACTTGACCCCAAAGAAAAGGTTGCTGAAGTAAGGGGGAAGGTGACAAGGTCATCTGAAAGAAAGAGGAAGGAATTGGAAGCCTTCAATGAATTCCCAACCAGCCTGACTTTGCCTTCAGAATTTCAGTCTGAAGAATCCACTCCAGTAAAGCAATCAAAGAGATTGAAGAGAGAAACCAAGCTGCCTGCCATTGAAGAAGAAAATGTTGAAAAGGATGTACAGGACAAAGAGCCTGAAGTTGGTGTGCCCAAGCTTGCTGATGATCCTTCTAAGTTGTTTGAAGAAGGATTTGGGAAAGATCCAGAAACACAGGAGAAGCTAGCTCTTCTAAGAGCTAAAGAAAGAATGGATCAGTTGGTTGAGGCCAACAAAGCAAGAGATGGAAGAAGGGCAAACTTCAAAGCTCCAAGAAGAAGGGCTTCTTACAGAAAACTCAAACCTCAAATGCTGCAAAGATGGGACACTCAGTACCCTCACCATGATAAGTGGGTTCCAATCTCACTGAATGATGCATGGGAGGAGGCCAAGAGAAGTTTTGTATATGACTTTTATGTCATTGGAAAGTGGCTTGGAGAGAGTGTGGATGAAGTCTTTGTTCAGTTCATGTTTGAGAACCATAGGGACCTCTACCAAAAGCTGTTTGCAGCAGCTGAGATGGCAAGAGTTGAATTCAAGGCCCATGGTCCTATTCAGTACATGCCTCCCAAGTTCAATGGGAACTTAATTGATGAGGGAAAGATACTTGAAGAATTCATCAACATCATGAAGATGGAGAAGCTGAAGCCTGGCCCTAGAGGAACCAACAAAGAGATCTGGGAACTGAAGAAGAGAGTATGGGCTCAGTATGGCATTGCTCCTCAAGATGATGGAACTCTGTGAAGGATAAGTTCATCTTTTTCCCTATTCTGCTGATATAATTTCTGTTGTTATTTTGCTATTCTAGACTAGTGTGCCCTTTTGATTTTCAGCTCTGTAATGGTTTATCACTTATATAAAAGGATCACTATGTTTTTATCAAGAGATAACAACTCATTATCTCAACTAACCTATCATGACATATCTTACTTGATTTATTGTGCTAACAGTTTCTTTCAGGCAAGTTGACCAGTTCACTCTCCCTGAAGGTAATGTAAAATATAAGTCAAGGTTCCTTTGTAATAGGTTTTGGCATCATGAAAAAGGGGGAAATTGTTGGGAATAAAATGATTTTGAATTAGATACCAAAACCCCTGATTGATGATGATCAGGTTAGTTGAGATATGCTCAAGTCAAGTTCAGGCAAGCTGTCTCAGTGCACTTTAGTATGTAGAATGCTTAAGTAAAAATCTCATAAATGTTATGAGATTTTAGTGATCAGGATAGTTGCCAAAGCTGGAATGTTAGGCAGCTTGATAGGTCTATAGAACAAAGTTGCTGATCCATTCAAGACAAGCTGATCAAATGGACAACTGAGCTGAAGAGATCAAGAACAATAAAGCTGTGTTCATAAATGCAAAAGATCAAGACAGTTGAAGTACAAATGATCAAAAGCATTGAATGCAAAAGACACATTCAATGAAGCATTTATTGCCAATCATGCCTGAAACAAGCATTGAAGACTTAGAGCATTAAAGAGTGAAGCATTGAATGAATGCTGGAACATTCTAAACTGCAGCAGGAATGTTCAGGGAGCTTGTCCCATCTGACCGTTGGTTGTGTATAGAGTTTGCCACAAGTCAACCTAGAACAATGTGCAAAATTGGAAACTGACACAAGTCTTCTCAGCCGCATTTGTCAGAAGTCAACACATTCATTCAAGCAACCATTGAAGAGCCCTTTTACACAGTGGATAAAAGGATGCCAAGCTTCTTAGCTGTTTCAATGGTGCTGCAAATAGACATATTTGAATTGCTATCCCTCCAACGGTTAGTTGTTCAAATTTGCCTATAAATACAGAAGTGATCAAAGGGATTCATTATCCAACTACAAGCTATCAAACTATCATCAAGCTTTCAAAGGAAACCAAGCTGTTTTCTAAGAATCCCAAGTTTCCTGAATCACTTCTCTTTAGCTAAGCCAATCTTTGTAAACATCCAAAGCTTAGCATTGAGATATCCTAAGCCTTTACACTGTTCTTTTTGTAAAGGATATCTCTACTAGTTGGAACCAAACCTCAAACCCTTATCTCATTAAGTGAAGAGAGAGTTTGTTGTAGAAGTGAGGAGTTAAGGACTGTTAGGGTGAAACACAGTCTTAACTCAGAGAGATTGAGCACTAGGACTCAAGTTATCCTAGGGATCAAAACACTTAGAGAGTGTTGTTGATCAGTGCACCTTGGCACTATAAAACAAGCTAATTCCATTGAGAAGGAATTATCTTGTTCAATCAGGGAAAGTGGATGTAGGAGCTTGAGTCTCTGAACCACTATAAACTTGTGTGCCATTTACTTACTGCATTCTTAATTTCACTTACATTCAAACATATTTTAAAGAAGCATAACTCAGTAAGTAAGAAAATCTGTTTTGGACAAAGTCCCTGATAACCTGCATCTTTTCAGAAATTAACTTGGAGTATTTCTTTAAGTCAAAGGCCAACCACATTCCGCACTAAGCAACTCTTTTAGATATTTAGCCAACTGATCACTCAATAGTAATCCGTAGGACAAGTATCTATCAAAGTTCACACTCAGGCCAGTTGTGAGACAACTTGCCTGATAGACCAGTTTGTCAAAAAGAAAAAGAATTTGCATACACAAGTGCATTCCCCCCCCCATACACTTGTGTTATACTCCACCAAGGACCAACAGTAATTCTTAACTCTTTTGCAACTCGTGAGACTTTTCAAAAAGAGAGAATGAGTGAATCGATGAAAGTGCACTTCCACATTACAGTGGGATAAACTGTAGAGTTTTGAACACTAACGAATGTGATTTTCTAAAAATAAAAAAAACGTAAAGTTTGCTTGGTCACCGAGCAAACCTACAAAAAACTTCATTTTTGTATTTTTGAGGTTAAATGGCACTATAAACGTGTTATAGAAAACAACAACCATAGAATGAATGTGAATTGGTAATGGTTAACTCTTTTGCAACTCGTGAGACTTTACAAAAAGAGAGAATGAGTGAATCGATGAAAGTGCACTTCCACATACAATGGGATAATCTATAGAGTTTTTGAACACTAACGAATGTGATTTTCTGAAAAATAAACAAAACGTAAAGTTTGCTTAGTCACCAACGAAACCTACAAAAAACTTCATTTTGGTATTTTCGAGGTTAAATGGCACTATAAACGTGTTATAAAAAACAACAACCCTAGAACGAATGTGAATTGGTAATGGTTAACTCTTTTGCAACTCGTGAGACTTTTCAAAAAGAGAGAATGAGTGAATCGATGAAAGTGCACTTCCACATACAGTGGGATAAACTATAGAGTTTTTGAACACTAACGTATGTTATTTTATAAAAAATAAACAAAACGTAAAGTTTGCTTAGTCACCAACCAAACCTACAAAAAACTTCATTTTGGTATTTTCGAGGTTCAATGGCACTATAAACGTGTTATAGAAAACAACAACCCTAGAACGAATGTGAATTGGTAATTCTTAACTCTTTTGCAACTCGTGAGACTTTTCAAAAAGAGAGAATGTGTGAATCGATGAAAGTGCACTTCCACATTACAGTGGGATAAACTGTAGAGTTTTGAACACTAACGAATGTGATTTTCTAAAAAAAAAAAAAACATAAAGCAAACCTACAAAAAACTTCATTTTGGTATTTTCGAGGTTAAATGGCACTATAAACGTGTTATAGAAAACAACAACCCTAGAACAAATGTGAATTGGTAATTCTTAACTCTTTTGCAACTCGTGAAACTTTTCAAAAAAAGAGAATGAGTGAATCGATGAAAGTGCACTTCCACATTACAGTGGGATAAACTGTAGAGTTTTGAACACTAACGAATGTGATTTTCTGAAAATAAAAAAAACGTAAAGTTTGCTTGGTCACCGAGCAAACCTACAAAAAACTTCATTTTTGTATTTTTGAGGTTAAATGACACTATAAACGTGTTATAGAAAACAACAACCATAAAATGAATGTGAATTGGTAATGGTTAACTCTTTTGCAACTCGTGAGACTTTACAAAAAGAGAGAATGAGTGAATCGATGAAAGTGCACTTCCACATACAGTGGGATAAACTATAGAGTTTTTGAACACTAACGAATGTGATTTTCAGAAAAATAAACAAAACGTAAAGTTTGCTTAGTCACCAACCAAACCTACAAAAAACTTCATTTTGGTATTTTCGAGGTTAAATGGCACTATAAACGTGTTATAGAAAACAACAACCCTAGAACGAATGTGAATTGGTAATTCTTAACTCTTTTGCAACTCGTGAGACTGTACAAAAAGATAGAATGAGTGAATCGATGAAAGTGCACTTCCACATTACAGTGGGATAAATTGTAGAGTTTTGAACACTAACGAATGTGATTTTCTAAAAATAAAAAAAAACGTAAAGTTTGCTTGGTGACAAACCTACAAAAAACTTCATTTTGGTATTTTCGAGGTTAAATGGCACTATAAACGTGTTATAGAAAACAACAACCATAGAACGAATGTGAATTGGTAATGGTTAACTCTTTTGCAACTCGTGAGACTTTTCAAAAAGAGAGAATGAGTGAATCGATGAAAGTGCACTTCCACATACAGTGGGATAAACTATAGAGTTTTTGAACACTAACGAATGTGATTTTCTGAAAAATAAACAAAACCTAAAGTTTGCTTAGTCACCAACCAAACCTACAAAAAACTTCATTTTGGTATTTTCGAGGTTAAATGGCACTATAAACGTGTTATAGAAAACAACAACCCTAGAACGAATGTGAATTGGTAATTCTTAACTCTTTTCCAACTCGTGAGACTTTTCAAAAAGAGAGAATGAGTGAATCGATAAAAGTGCACTTCCACATTACAGTGGGATAAACTGTAGAGTTTTGAACACTAACGAATGTGATTTTCTAAAAATAAAAAAAAACGTAAAGTTTGCTTGGTCACCAAGCAAACCTACAAAAAACTTCATTTTGGTATTCTCAAGGTTAAAAAATGGCACTATAAACGTGTTATAGAAAACAACAACCATAGAACAAATGTGAATTGGTAATGATTAACTCGTTTGCAACTCGTGAGACTTTTCAAAAAGAGAGAATGAGTGAATCGATGAAAGTGCACTTCCACATACATTGGGATAAACTATAGAGTTTTTGAACACTAACGAATGTGATTTTCTGAAAAATAAACAAAACGTAAAGTTTGCTTTAGTCACCAACCAAACTTACAAAAATCTTCATTTTGGTATTTTCGAGGTTAAATGGCACTATAAACGTGTTATAGAAAACAACAACCCTAGAACGAATGTGAATTGGTAATTCTTAACTCTTTTGCAACTCGTGAGACTTTTCAAAAAGAGAGAATGTGTGAATCGATGAAAGTGCACTTCCACATTACAGTGGGATAAACTGTAGAGTTTTGAACACTAACGAATGTGATTTTCTAAAAATAAAAAAAAACGTAAAGTTTGCTTGGTCACCAAGCAAACCTACAAAAAACTTCATTTTGTTATTTTCGAGGTTAAATGGCACTATAAACGTGTTATAGAAAACAACAACCCAAGAACGAATGTGAATTGGTAATGGTTAACACTTTTGAAACTATTGAGACTTTTCAAAAAGAGAGAATGAGTGAATCGATGAAAGTGCACTTCCACATTACAGTGGGATAAACTATAGAGTTTTTGAACACTAACGAATGTGACTTTCTGAAAAATAAAAAAAACGTAAAGTTTGCTTGGTCACGAAGCAATCCTACAAAACACTTCATTTTGGTATTTTCGAAGTCAAATGGCATTATAAACGTGTTATAGAAAACAACAACCCTAGAACGAATGTGAAGTGGTAATGGTTAAGTCTTTTGCAACTCGTGAGACTTTTCAAAAAGGGAGAATGAGTGAATCGATGAAAGTGCACTACCACATTACAGTGGGATAAACTATAGAGTTTTTGAACACTAACGAATGTGATTTTCTAAAAAATAAAAAAAAAACGTAAAGTTTGCTTGGTCACCATGTAAACCTACAAAAAACTTCATTTTGGTATTTTTGAGGTTAAATGACACTATAAACGTGTTATAGAAAACAACAACCCTAGAACGAAGGTGAATTGGTAATTCTTAACAATTTTGCAACTCGTGAGACTTTTCAAAAAGAGAGAATGAGTGAATCGATGAAAGTGCACTTCCACATTACAGTGGGATAAACTGTAGAGTTTTGAACACTAACGAATGTGATTTTCTAAAAAATAAAAAAAACGTAAAGTTTGCTTGGTCACCAAGCAAACCTACAAAAAACTTCATTTTGGTATTTTCGAGGTTAAATGGCACTATAAACGTGTTATAGAAAACAACAACCATAGAACGAATGTGAATTGGTAATGGTTAACTCTTTTGCAACTCGTGAGACTTTTCAAAAAGAGAGAATGAGGGAACCGATGAAAGTGCACTTCCACATACAGTGGGATAAACTATAGAGTTTTTGAACACTAACGAATGTGATTTTCTGAAAAATAAACAAAACGTAAAGTTTGCTTAGTCACCAACCAAACCTACAAAAAACTTCATTTTGGTATTTTCGAGGTTAAATGGCATTATAAACGTGTTATAGAAAACAACAACCCTAGAACGAATGTGAATTGGTAATTCTTAACTCTTTTGCAACTCGTGAGACTTTTCAAAAAGAGAGAATGAGTGAATCGATAAAAGTGCACTTCCACATTACAGTGGGATAAACTGTAGAGTTTTGAACACTAACGAATGTGATTTTCTAAAAATAAAAAAAAAACGTAAAGTTTGCTTGGTCACCAAGCAAACCTACAAAAAACTTCATTTTGGTATTCTCAAGGTTAAATGGCACTATAAACGTGTTATAGAAAACAACAACCATAGAACGAATGTGAATTGGTAATGATTAACTCGTTTGCAACTCGTGAGACTTTTCAAAAAGAGAGAATGAGTGAATCGATGAAAGGGCACTTCCACATACATTGGGATAAACTATAGAGTTTTTGAACACTAACGAATGTGATTTTCTGAAAAATAAACAAAACGTAAAGTTTGCTTAGTCACCAACCAAACTTAAAAAAATCTTCATTTTGGTATTTTCGAGGTTAAATGGCACTATAAACGTGTTATAGAAAACAACAACCCTAGAACGAATGTGAATTGGTAATTCTTAACTCTTTTGCAACTCGTGAGACTTTTCAAAAAGAGAGAATGTGTGAATCGATGAAAGTGCACTTCCACATTACAGTGGGATAAACTGTAGAGTTTTGAACACTAACGAATGTGATTTTCTAAAAACAAAAAAAACACGTAAAGTTTGCTTGGTGACCAAGCAAACCTACAAAAAACTTCATTTTGTTATTTTCGAGGTTAAATGGCACTATAAACGTGTTATAGAAAACAACAACCCTAGAACGAATGTGAATTGGTAATGGTTAACTCTTTTGCAACTCGTGAGACTTTTCAAAAAGAGAGAATGAGTGAATCGATGAAAGTGCACTTCCACATACAGTGGGATAAACTATAGAGTTTTTGAACACTAACGTATGTGATTTTATAAAAAATAAACAAAACGTAAAGTTTGCTTAGTCACCAACCAAACCTACAAAAAACTTCATTTTGGTATTTTCGAGGTTCAATGGCACTATAAACGTGTTATAGAAAACAACAACCCTAGAACGAATGTGAATTGGTAATTCTTAACTCTTTTGCAACTCGTGAGACTTTTCAAAAAGAGAGAATGTGTGAATCGATGAAAGTGCACTTCCACATTACAGTGGGATAAACTGTAGAGTTTTGAACACTAACGAATGTGATTTTCTAAAAAAAAAAAAAACATAAAGCAAACCTACAAAAAACTTCATTTTTGG
The DNA here is from genome assembly GCA_963675135.1 of Galeopsis tetrahit. NCBI lineage: Eukaryota > Viridiplantae > Streptophyta > Magnoliopsida > Lamiales > Lamiaceae > Galeopsis > Galeopsis tetrahit. The sequence goes on from OY776122.1 coordinate 43,479,944, forward strand.
TATTTTCGAGGTTAAATGGCACTATAAACGTGTTATAGAAAACAACAACCCTAGAACAAATGTGAATTGGTAATTCTTAACTCTCTTGCAACTCGTGAGACTTTTCAAAAAGAGAGAATGAGTGAATCGATGAAAGTGCACTTCCACATTACAGTGGGATAAACTGTAGAGTTTTGAACACTAACGAATGTGATTTTCTAAAAATAAAAAAAACGTAAAGTTTGCTTGGTCACCGAGCAAACCTACAAAAAACTTCATTTTTGTATTTTTGAGGTTAAATGGCACTATAAACGTGTTATAGAAAACAACAACCATAAAATGAATGTGAATTGGTAATGTTTAACTCTTTTGCAACTCGTGAGACTTTACAAAAAGAGAGAATGAGTGAATCGATGAAAGTGCACTTCCACATACAGTGGGATAAACTATAGAGTTTTTGAACACTAACGAATGTGATTTTCAGAAAAATAAACAAAACGTAAAGTTTGCTTAGTCACCAACCAAACCTACAAAAAACTTCATTTTGGTATTTTCGAGGTTAAATGGCATTATAAACGTGTTATAGAAAACAACAACCCTAGAACGAATGTGAATTGGTAATTCTTAACTCTTTTGCAACTCGTGAGACTTTTCAAAAAGAGAGAATGAGTGAATCGATGAAAGTGCACTTCCACATTACAGTGGGATAAACTGTAGAGTTTTGAACACTAACGAATGTGATTTTCTAAAAATAAAAAAAAACGTAAAGTTTGCTTGGTCACCAAGCAAACCTACAAAAAACTACATTTTGGTATTTTCGAGGTTAAATGGCACTATAAACGTGTTATAGAAAACAACAACCATAGAACGAATGTGAATTGGTAATGGTTAACTCTTTTGCAACTCGTGAGACTTTACAAAAAGAGAGAATCAGTGAATCGATGAAAGTGCACTTCCACATACAGTGGGATACACTATAGAGTTTTTGAACACTAACGAATGTGATTTTCAGAAAAATAAACAAAACGTAAAGTTTGCTTAGTCACCAACCAAACCTACAAAAAACTTCATTTTGGTATTTTTGAGGTTAAATGGCACTATAAACGTGTTATAGAAAACAACAACCCTAGAACGAATGTGAATTGGTAATTCTTAACTCTTTTGAAACTCGTGAGACTTTTCAAAAAGAGAGAATGAGTGAATCGATGAAAGTGCACTTCCACATTACAGTGGGATAAACTGTAGAGTTTTGAACACTAACGAATGTGATTTTCTAAAAATAAAAAAAAAACGTAAAGTTTGCTTGGTCACCAAGCAAACCTACAAAAAACTTCATTTTGGTATTTCGAGGTTAAATGGCACTATAAATGTGTTATAGAAAACAACAACCATAGAACGAATGTGAATTGGTAATGGTTAACTCTTTTGCAACTCGTGAGACTTTTCAAAAAGAGAGAATGAGTGAATCGATGAAAGTGCACTTCCACATACAGTGGGATAAACTATAGAGTTTTTGAACACTAACGAATGTGATTTTCTGAAAAATAAACAAAACGTAAAGTTTGCTTAGTCACCAACCAAACCTACAAAAACTTCATTTTGGTATTTTCGAGGTTAAATGGCACTATAAACGTGTTATAGAAAACAACAACCCTAGAACGAATGTGAATTGGTAATTCTTAACTCTTTTGCAACTCGTGAGACTTTTCAAAAAGAGAGAATGAGTGAATCGATAAAAGTGCACTTCCACATTACAATGGGATAAACTGTAGAGTTTTGAACACTAACGAATGTGATTTTCTAAAAATAAAAAAAAAACGTAAAGTTTGCTTGGTCACCAAGCAAACCTACAAAAAACTTCATTTTGGTATTCTCAAGGTTAAATGGCACTATAAACGTGTTATAGAAAACAACAACCATAGAACGAATGTGAATTGGTAATGATTAACTCGTTCGCAACTCGTGAGACTTTTCAAAAGGAGAGAATGAGTGAATCGATGAAAGTGCACTTCCACATACATTGGGATAAACTATAGAGTTTTTGAACACTAACGAATGTGATTTTCTGAAAAATAAACAAAACGTAAAGTTTGCTTAGTCACCAACCAAACTTACAAAAATCTTCATTTTGGTATTTTCGAGGTTAAATGGCACTATAAACGTGTTATAGAAAACAACAACCCTAGAACGAATGTGAATTGGTAATTCTTAACTCTTTTGCAACTCGTGAGACTTTTCAAAAAGAGAGAATGAGTGAATCGATAAAAGTGCACTTCCACATTACAGTGGGATAAACTGTAGAGTATTGAACACTAACGAATGTGATTTTCTAAAAATAAAAAAAAACGTAAAGTTTGCTTGGTCACCAAGCAAATCTACAAAAAACTTCATTATGGTATTCTCAAGGTTAAATGGCACTATAAACGTGTTATAGAAAACAACAACCATAGAACGAATGTGAATTGGTAATGATTAACTCGTTCGCAACTCGTGAGACTTTTCAAAAAGAGAGAATGAGTGAATCGATGAAAGTGCACTTCCACATACATTGGGATAAACTATAGAGTTTTTGAACACTAACGAATGTGATTTTCTGAAAAATAAACAAAACGTAAAGTTTGCTTAGTCACCAACCAAACTTACAAAAATCTTCATCTTGGTATTTTCGAGGTTAAATGGCACTATAAACGTGTTATAGAAAACAACAACCCTAGAACGAATGTGAATTGGAAATTCTTAACTCTTTTGCAACTCGTGAGACTTTTCAAAAAGAGAGAATGTGTGAATCGATGAAAGTGCACTTCCACATTACAGTGGGATAAACTGTAGAGTTTTGAACACTAACGAATGTGATTTTCTAAAAATAAAAAAAAACGTAAAGTTTGCTTGGTCACCAAGCAAACCTACAAAAAACTTCATTTTGGTATTCTCAAGGTTAAATGGCACTATAAACGTGTTATAGAAAACAACAACCATAGAACGAATGTGAATTGGTAATGATTAACTCGTTCGCAACTCGTGAGACTTTTCAAAAAGAGAGAATGAGTGAATCGATGAAAGTGCACTTCCACATACGTTGGGATAAACTATAGAGTTTTTGAACACTAACGAATGTGATTTTCTGAAAAATAAACAAAACGTAAAGTTTGCTTAGTCACCAACCAAACTTACAAAAATCTTCATTTTGGTATTTTCGAGGTTAAATGGCACTATAAACGTGTTATAGAAAACAACAACCCTAGAACGAATGTGAATTGGTAATTCTTAACTCTTTTGCAACTCGTGAGACTTTTCAAAAAGAGAGAATGAGTGAATCGATAAAAGTGCACTTCCACATTACAGTGGGATAAACTGTAGAGTTTTGAACACTAACGAATGTGATTTTCTAAAAATAAAAAAAAACGTAAAGTTTGCTTGGTCACCAAGCAAACCTACAAAAAACTTCATTTTGGTATTCTCAAGGTTAAATGGCACTATAAACGTGTTATAGAAAACAACAACCATAGAACGAATGTGAATTGGTAATGATTAACTCGTTCGCAACTCGTGAGACTTTTCAAAAAGAGAGAATGAGTGAATCGATGAAAGTGCACTTCCACATACATTGGGATAAACTATAGAGTTTTTGAACACTAACGAATGTGATTTTCTGAAAAATAAACAAAACGTAAAGTTTGCTTAGTCACCAACCAAACTTACAAAAATCTTCATTTTGGTATTTTCGAGGTTAAATGGCACTATAAACGTGTTATAGAAAACAACAACCCTAGAACGAATGTGAATTGGTAATTCTTAACTCTTTTGCAACTCGTGAGACTTTTCAAAAAGAGAGAATGAGTGAATCGATAAAAGTGCACTTCCACATTACAGTGGGATAAACTGTAGAGTTTTGAACACTAACGAATGTGATTTTCTAAAAATAAAAAAAAACGTAAAGTTTGCTTGGTCACCAAGCAAACCTACAAAAAACTTCATTTTGGTATTCTCAAGGTTAAATGGCACTATAAACGTGTTATAGAAAACAACAACCATAGAACGAATGTGAATTGGTAATGATTAACTCGTTCGCAACTCGTGAGACTTTTCAAAAAGAGAGAATGAGTGAATCGATGAAAGTGCACTTCCACATACATTGGGATAAACTATAGAGTTTTTGAACACTAACGAATGTGATTTTCTGAAAAATAAACAAAACGTAAAGTTTGCTTAGTCACCAACCAAACCTACAAAAAACTTCATTTTGTTTTTTTCGAGGTTAAATGGCACTATAAACGTGTTATAGAAAACAACAACCCAAGAACGAATGTGAATTGGTAATGGTTAACACTTTGAAACTATTGAGACTTTTCAAAAAGAGAGAATGAGTGAATCGATGAAAGTGCACTTCCACATTACAGTGGGATAAACTATAGAGTTTTTGAACACTAACGAATGTGATTTTCTGAAAAATAAAAAAAACGTAAAGTTTGCTTGGTCACAAAGCAATCCTACAAAACACTTCATTTTGGTATTTTCAAAGTCAAATGGCATTATAAACGTGTTATAGAAAACAACAACCCTAGAACGAATGTGAAGTGGTAATGGTTAACTCTTTTGCAACTCGTGAGACTTTTCAAAAAGAGAGAATGAGTGAATCGATGAAACTGCACTTCCACATTACAGTGGGATAAACTGTAGAGTTTTGAACACTAACGAATGTGATTTTCTAAAAAATAAAAAAAACGTAAAGTTTGCTTGGTCACCAACCAAACCTACAAAAAACTTCATTTTGGTATTTTCGAGTTTAAATGGCACTATAAACGTGTTATAGAAAACAACAACCCTAGAACGAATGTGAATTGGTAATTCTTAACTCTTTTGCAACTCGTGAGACTTTTCAAAAAGAGAGAATGAGTGAATCGATAAAAGTGCACTTCCACATTACAGTGGAATAAACTGTAGAGTTTTGAACACTAACGAATGTGATTTTCTAAAAATAAAAAAAAACGTAAAGTTTGCTTGGTCACCAAGCAAACCTACAAAAAACTTCATTTTGGTATTCTCAAGGTTAAATGGCACTATAAACGTGTTATAGAAAACAACAACCATAGAACGAATGTGAATTGGTAATGATTAACTCGTTTGCAACTCGTGAGACTTTTCAAAAAGAGAGAATGAGTGAATCGATGAAAGTGCACTTCCACATACATTGGGATAAACTATAGAGTTTTTGAACACTAACGAATGTGATTTTCTGAAAAATAAACAAAACGTAAAGTTTGCTTAGTCACCAACCAAACCTACAAAAAACTTCATTTTGGTATTTGCGAGGTTAAATGGCACTATAAACGTGTTATAGAAAACAACAACCCTAGAACGAATGTGAATTGGTAATGATTAACTCGTTTGCAACTCGTGAGACTTTTCAAAAAGAGAGAATGAGTGAATCGATGAAAGTGCACTTCCACATACATTGGGATAAACTATAGAGTTTTTGAACACTAACGAATGTGATTTTCTGAAAAATAAACAAAACGTAAAGTTTGCTTAGTCACCAACCAAACTTACAAAAATCTTCATTTTGGTATTTTCGAGGTTAAATGGCACTATAAACGTGTTATAGAAAACAACAACCCTAGAACGAATGTGAATTGGTAATTCTTAACTCTTTTGCAACTCGTGAGACTTTTCAAAAAGAGAGAATGTGGGAATCGATGAAAGTGCACTTCCACATTACAGTGGGATAAACTGTAGAGTTTTGAACACCAACGAATGTGATTTTCTAAAAATAAAAAAAAAACGTAAAGTTTGCTTGGTCACCAAGCAAACCTACAAAAAACTTCATTTTGTTATTTTCGAGGTTAAATGGCACTATAAACGTGTTATAGAAAACAACAACCCAAGAACGAATGTGAATTGGTAATGGTTAACACTTTTGAAACTATTGAGACTTTTCAAAAAGAGAGAATGAGTGAATCGATGAAAGTGCACTTCCACATTACAGTGGGATAAACTATAGAGTTTTTGAACACTAACGAATGTGATTTTCTGAAAAATAAAAAAAACGTAAAGTTTGCTTGGTCACGAAGCAATCCTACAAAACACTTCATTTTGTTTTTTCGAATTCAAATGGCATTATAAACGTGTTATAGAAAACAACAAACCCTAGAACGAATGTGAAGTGGTAATGGTTAACTCTTTTGCAACTCGTGAGACTTTTCAAAAAGAGAGAATGAGTGAATCGATGAAAGTGCACTTCCACATTACAGTGGGATAAACTATTGAGTTTTTGAACACTAACGAATGTGATTTTCTGAAAAATAAACAAAACGTAAAGTTTGCTTAGTCACCAACCAAATTTACAAAAATCTTCATTTTGGTATTTTCGAGGTTAAATGGCACTATAAACGTGTTATAGAAAACAACAACCCTAGAACGAAGGTGAATTGGTAATTCTTAACAATTTTGCAACTCGTGAGACTTTTCAAAAAGAGAGAATGAGTGAATCGATGAAAGTGCACTTCCACATTACAGTGGGATAAACTGTAGAGTTTTGAACACTAACGAATGTGATTTTCTAAAAAATAAAAAAAACGTAAAGTTTGCTTGGTCACCAAGCAAACCTACAAAAAACTTCATTTTGGTATTTTCGAGGTTAAATGGCACTATAAACGTGTTATAGAAAACAACAACCATAGAACGAATGTGAATTGGTAATGGTTAACTCTTTTGCAACTCGTGAGACTTTTCAAAAAGAGAGAATGAGTGACTGGATGAAAGTGCACGTCCACATTACAGTGGGATAAACTATAGAGTTTTTGAACACTAACGAATGTGATTTTCTGAAAAATAAAAAAAACGTAAAGTTTGCTTGGTCACGAAGCAATCCTACAAAACACTTCATTTTGTATTTTCAAAGTCAAATGGCATTATAAACGTGTTAAAGAAAACAACAAACCCTAGAACGAATGTGAAGTGGTAATGGTTAACTCTTTTGCAACTCGTGAGACTTTTCAAAAAGAGAGAATGAGTGAATCGATGAAAGTGCACTTCCACATTACAGTGGGATAAACTATTGAGTTTTTGAACACTAACGAATGTGATTTTCTGAAAAATAAACAAAACGTAAAGTTTGCTTAGTCACCAACCAAACCTACAAAAAACTTCATTTTGGTATTTGCGAGGTTAAATGGCACTATAAACGTGTTATAGAAAACAACAACCCTAGAACGAATGTGAATTGGTAATTCTTAACTCTTTTGCAACTCGTGAGACTTTTCAAAAAGAGAGAATGAGTGAATCGATGAAAGTGCACTTCCACATATAGTGGGATAAACTATAGAGTTTTTGAACTCTAACGAATGTGATTTTCTGAAAAATAAACAAAACGTAAAGTTTGCTTAGTCACCAAGCAAACCTACAAAAATCTTCATTTTGGTATTTTCGAGGTTAAATGGAACTATAAACGTGTTATAGAAAACAACAACCCTAGAACGAATGTGAATTGGTAATTCTTAACTCTTTTGCAACTCGTGAGACTTTTCAAAAAGAGAGAATGTGTGAATCGATGAAAGTGCACTTCCACATTACAGTGGGATAAACTGTAGAGTTTTGAACACTAACGAATGTGATTTTCTAAAAATAAAAAAAAACGTAAAGTTTGCTTGGTCACCAAGCAAACCTACAAAAAACTTCATTTTGGTATTTTCGAGGTTAAATGGCACTATAAACGTGTTATAGAAAACAACAACCATAGAACGAATGTGAATTGGTAATGGTTAACTCTTTTGCAACTCGTGAGACTTTTCAAAAAGAGAGAATGAGTGAATCGATGAAAGTGCACTTCCACATTACAGTGGGATAAACTATAGAGTTTTTGAACACTAACGAATGTGATTTTCTAAAAAATAAAAAAAACGTAAAGTTTGCTAGGTCACGAAGCAATCCTACAAAACACTTCATTTTAGTGTTTTCGAAGTCAAATGGCACTATAAACGTGTTATAGAAAACAACAACCCTAGAACAAATGTGAGTTGGTAATGGTTAACTCTTTTGCAACTCGTGAGACTTTTCAAAAAGAGAGAATGAGTGAATCGATAAAAGTGCACTTCCACATTACAGTGGGATAAACTGTAGAGTTTTGAACACTAACGAATGTGATTTTCTAAAAAAAAAAAAAAACATAAAGCAAACCTACAAAAAACTTCATTTTGGTATTTTCGAGGTTAAATGGCACTATAAACGTGTTATAGAAAACAACAACCCTAAAACAAATGTGAATTGGTAATTCTTAACTCTTTTGCAACTCGTGAGACTTTTCAAAAAGAGAGAATGAGTGAATCGATGAAAGTGCACTTCCACATTACAGTGGGATAAACTGTAGAGTTTTGAACACTAACGAATGTGATTTTCTAAAAATAAAAAAAAACGTAAAGTTTGCTTGGTCACCAAGCAAACCTACAAAAAACTTCATTTTGGTATTTTCGAGGTTAAATGGCACTATAAACGTGTTATAGAAAACAACAACCATAGAACGAATGTGAATTGGTAATGGTTAACTCTTTTGCAACTCGTGAGACTTTTCAAAAAGAGAGAATGAGTGAATCGATGAAAGTGCACTTCCACATACAGTGGGATAAACTATAGAGTTTTTGAACACTAACGAATGTGATTTTCTGAAAAATAAAAAAAAAACGTAAAGTTTGCTAGGTCACGAAGCAATCCTACAAAACACTTCATTTTAGTGTTTTCGAAGTCAAATGGCACTATAAACGTGTTATAGAAAACAACAACCCTAGAACAAATGTGAGTTGGTAATGGTTAACTCTTTTGCAACTCGTGAGACTTTTCAAAAAGAGAGAATGAGTGAATCGATAAAAGTGCACTTCCACATTACAGTGGGATAAACTGTAGAGTTTTGAACACTAACGAATGTGATTTTCTAAAAAAAAAAAAAAACATAAAGCAAACCTACAAAAAACTTCATTTTGGTATTTTCGAGGTTAAATGGCACTATAAACGTGTTATAGAAAACAACAACCCTAAAACAAATGTGAATTGGTAATTCTTAACTCTTTTGCAACTCGTGAGACTTTTCAAAAAGAGAGAATGAGTGAATCGATGAAAGTGCATTTCCACATTACAGTGGGATAAACTGTAGAGTTTTGAACACTAACGAATGTGATTTTCTAAAAATAAAAAAAAACGTAAAGTTTGCTTGGTCACCAAGCAAACCTACAAAAAACTTCATTTTGGTATTTTCGAGGTTAAATGGCACTATAAACGTGTTATAGAAAACAACAACCATAGAACGAATGTGAATTGGTAATGGTTAATTCTTTTGCAACTCGTGAGACTTTTCAAAAAGAGAGAATGAGTGAATCGATGAAAGTGCACTTCCACATACAGTGGGATAAACTATAGAGTTTTTGAACACTAACGAATGTGATTTTCTGAAAAATAAACAAAACGTAAAGTTTGCTTAGTCACCAACCAAACCTACAAAAAACTTCATTTTGGTATTTTCGAGGTTAAATGGCACTATAAACGTGTTATAGAAAACAACAACCCTAGAACGAATGTGAATTGATAATTCTTAACTCTTTTGCAACTCGTGAGACTTTTCAAAAAGAGAGAATGAGTGAATCGATAAAAGTGCACTTCCACATTACAGTGGGATAAACTGTAGAGTTTTGAACACTAACGAATGTGATTTTCTAAAAATAAAAAAAAAACGTAAAGTTTGCTTGGTCACGAAGCAATCCTACAAAACACTTCATTTTGGTATTTTCGAAGTCAAATGGCACTATATACGTGTTATAGAAAACAACAACCCTAGAACGAATGTGAGTTGGTAATGGTTAACTCTTTTGCAACTCGTGAGACTTTTCAAAAAGAGAGAATGAGTGAATCGATGAAAGTGCACTTCCACATTACAGTGGGATAAACTATAGAGTTTTTGAACACTAACGAATGTGATTTTCTAAAAAATAAAAAAAAACGTAAAGTTTGCTTGGTCACCATGTAAACCTACAAAAAACTTCATTTTGGTATGTTTGAGGTTAAATGACACTATAAACGTGTTATAGAAAACAACAACCCTAGAAAGAAGGTGAATTGGTAATTCTTAACAATTTTGCAACTCGTGAGACTTTTCAAAAAGAGAGAATGAGTGAATCGATGAAAGTGCACTTCCACATTACAGTGGGATAAACTGTAGTGTTTTGAACACTAACGAATGTGATTTTCTAAAAAATAAAAAAAACGTAAAGTTTGCTTGGTCACCAAGCAAACCTACAAAAAACTTCATTTTGGTATTTTCGAGGTTAAATGGCACTATAAACGTGTTATAGAAAACAACAACCCTAGAACGAATGTGAATTGGTAATGGTTAACACTTTTGAAACTATTGAGACTTTTCAAAAAGACAGAATGAGTGAATCGATGAAACTGCACTTACACATTACAGTGGGATAAACTATAGAGTTTTTGAACACTAACGAATGTGATTTTCTGAAAAATAAAAAAAACGTAAAGTTTGCTTGGTAACGAAGCAATCATACAAAATACTTCATTTTGGTATTTGCAAAGTCAAATGGCACTATAAACGAGTTATAGAAAACAACAACCATAGAACGAATGTGAATTGGTAATGGTTAACTCATTTGCAACTCGTGAGACTTTTCAAAAGAGAGAATGAGTGAATCGATGAAAGTGCACTTCCACATTACAGTGGGATAAACTATAGAGTTTTTGAACACTAACGTATGTGATTTTCTGAAAAATAAACAAAACGTAAAGTTTGCTTAGTCACCAACCAAACCTACAAAAAACTTCATTTTGGTATTTTCGAGGTTAAATGGCAGTATAAACGTGTTATAGAAAACAACAACCCTAGAACGAATGTGAATTGGTAATTCTTAACTCTTTTGCAACTCGTGAGACTTTTCAAAAAGAGAGAATGAGTGAATCGATGAAAGTGCACTTCCACATTAGAGTGGGATAAACTGTAGAGTTTTGAACACTAACGAATGTGATTTTCTAAAAAAAAAAAAAAAACGTAAAGTTTGCTTGGCCACCAAGCAAACCTACAAAAAACTTCATTTTGGTATTTTCTAGGTTAAATGGCACTATAAACGTGTTATAGAAAACAACAACCCTAGAACGAATGTGAATTGGTAATTCTTAACTCTTTTGCAACTCGTGAGACTTTTCAAAAAGAGAGAATATGTGAATCGATGAAAGTGCACTTCCACATTACAGTGGGATAAACTGTAGAGTTTTGAACACTAACGAATGTGATTTTCTAAAAATAAAAAAAAAACGTAAAGTTTGCTTGGTCACGAAGCAATCCTACAAAACACTTCATTTTGGTATTTTCGAGGTTAAATGGCACTATAAACGTGTTATAGAAAACAACAACCTTAGAACGAATGTGAGTTGGTAAAGGTTAAATTTTTTGAAACTATTGAGACTTTTCAAAAAGAGAGAATGAGTGAATCGATGAAAGTGCACTTCCACATTACAGTGGGATAAACTATAGAGTTTTTGAACACTAACGAATGTGATTTTCTGAAAAATAAAAAAAACGTAAAGTTTGCTTGGTCACGAAGCAATCCTACAAAACACTTCATTTTGGTATTTCTCGAAGTCAAATGGCACTATATACGTGTTATAGAAAACAACAACCCTAGAACGAATGTGAGTTGGTAATGGTTAACTCTTTTGCAACTCGTGAGACTTTTCAAAAAGAGAGAATGACTGAATCGATGAAAGTGCACTTCCACATTACAGTGGGATAAACTATTGAGTTTTCGAACACTAACGAATTTGATTTTCTGAAAAATAAAAAAACGTAAAGTTTGCTTGGTCACGAAGCAATCCTACAAAACACTTCATTTTGGTATTTTCGAAGTCAAATGGCACTATAAACGTGTTATAGAAAACAACAACCCTAGAACGAATGTGAATTGGTAATGGTTAACACTTTTGAAACTATTGAGACTTTTCAAAAAGAGAGAATGAGTGACTGGATGAAAGTGCACGTCCACATTACAGTGGGATAAACTATAGAGTTTTTGAACACTAACGAATGTGATTTTCTGAAAAATAAAAAAAACGTAAAGTTTGCTTGGTCACGAAGCAATCCTACAAAACACTTCATTTTGTATTTTCAAAGTCAAATGGCATTATAAACGTGTTAAAGAAAACAACAAACCCTAGAACGAATGTGAAGTGGTAATGGTTAACTCTTTTGCAACTCGTGAGACTTTTCAAAAAGAGAGAATGAGTGAATCGATGAAAGTGCACTTCCACATTACAGTGGGATAAACTATTGAGTTTTTGAACACTAACGAATGTGATTTTCTGAAAAATAAACAAAACGTAAAGTTTGCTTAGTCACCAACCAAACCTACAAAAAACTTCATTTTGGTATTTGCGAGGTTAAATGGCACTATAAACGTGTTATAGAAAACAACAACCCTAGAACGAATGTGAATTGGTAATTCTTAACTCTTTTGCAACTCGTGAGACTTTTCAAAAAGAGAGAATGAGTGAATCGATGAAAGTGCACTTCCACATATAGTGGGATAAACTATAGAGTTTTTGAACTCTAACGAATGTGATTTTCTGAAAAATAAACAAAACGTAAAGTTTGCTTAGTCACCAAGCAAACCTACAAAAATCTTCATTTTGGTATTTTCGAGGTTAAATGGAACTATAAACGTGTTATAGAAAACAACAACCCTAGAACGAATGTGAATTGGTAATTCTTAACTCTTTTGCAACTCGTGAGACTTTTCAAAAAGAGAGAATGTGTGAATCGATGAAAGTGCACTTCCACATTACAGTGGGATAAACTGTAGAGTTTTGAACACTAACGAATGTGATTTTCTAAAAATAAAAAAAAACGTAAAGTTTGCTTGGTCACCAAGTAAACCTACAAAAAACTTCATTTTGGTATTTTCGAGGTTAAATGGCACTATAAACGTGTTATAGAAAACAACAACCATAGAACGAATGTGAATTGGTAATGGTTAACTCTTTTGCAACTCGTGAGACTTTTCAAAAAGAGAGAATGAGTGAATCGATGAAAGTGCACTTCCACATTACAGTGGGATAAACTATAGAGTTTTTGAACACTAACGAATGTGATTTTCTAAAAAATAAAAAAAACGTAAAGTTTGCTAGGTCACGAAGCAATCCTACAAAACACTTCATTTTAGTGTTTTCGAAGTCAAATGGCACTATAAACGTGTTATAGAAAACAACAACCCTAGAACAAATGTGAGTTGGTAATGGTTAACTCTTTTGCAACTCGTGAGACTTTTCAAAAAGAGAGAATGAGTGAATCGATAAAAGTGCACTTCCACATTACAGTGGGATAAACTGTAGAGTTTTGAACACTAACGAATGTGATTTTCTAAAAAAAAAAAAAAACATAAAGCAAACCTACAAAAAACTTCATTTTGGTATTTTCGAGGTTAAATGGCACTATAAACGTGTTATAGAAAACAACAACCCTAAAACAAATGTGAATTGGTAATTCTTAACTCTTTTGCAACTCGTGAGACTTTTCAAAAAGAGAGAATGAGTGAATCGATGAAAGTGCACTTCCACATTACAGTGGGATAAACTGTAGAGTTTTGAACACTAACGAATGTGATTTTCTAAAAATAAAAAAAAACGTAAAGTTTGCTTGGTCACCAAGCAAACCTACAAAAAACTTCATTTTGGTATTTTCGAGGTTAAATGGCACTATAAACGTGTTATAGAAAACAACAACCATAGAACGAATGTGAATTGGTAATGGTTAACTCTTTTGCAACTCGTGAGACTTTTCAAAAAGAGAGAATGAGTGAATCGATGAAAGTGCACTTCCACATACAGTGGGATAAACTATAGAGTTTTTGAACACTAACGAATGTGATTTTCTGAAAAATAAAAAAAAAACGTAAAGTTTGCTAGGTCACGAAGCAATCCTACAAAACACTTCATTTTAGTGTTTTCGAAGTCAAATGGCACTATAAACGTGTTATAGAAAACAACAACCCTAGAACAAATGTGAGTTGGTAATGGTTAACTCTTTTGCAACTCGTGAGACTTTTCAAAAAGAGAGAATGAGTGAATCGATAAAAGTGCACTTCCACATTACAGTGGGATAAACTGTAGAGTTTTGAACACTAACGAATGTGATTTTCTAAAAAAAAAAAAAAACATAAAGCAAACCTACAAAAAACTTCATTTTGGTATTTTCGAGGTTAAATGGCACTATAAACGTGTTATAGAAAACAACAACCCTAAAACAAATGTGAATTGGTAATTCTTAACTCTTTTGCAACTCGTGAGACTTTTCAAAAAGAGAGAATGAGTGAATCGATGAAAGTGCATTTCCACATTACAGTGGGATAAACTGTAGAGTTTTGAACACTAACGAATGTGATTTTCTAAAAATAAAAAAAAACGTAAAGTTTGCTTGGTCACCAAGCAAACCTACAAAAAACTTCATTTTGGTATTTTCGAGGTTAAATGGCACTATAAACGTGTTATAGAAAACAACAACCATAGAACGAATGTGAATTGGTAATGGTTAATTCTTTTGCAACTCGTGAGACTTTTCAAAAAGAGAGAATGAGTGAATCGATGAAAGTGCACTTCCACATACAGTGGGATAAACTATAGAGTTTTTGAACACTAACGAATGTGATTTTCTGAAAAATAAACAAAACGTAAAGTTTGCTTAGTCACCAACCAAACCTACAAAAAACTTCATTTTGGTATTTTCGAGGTTAAATGGCACTATAAACGTGTTATAGAAAACAACAACCCTAGAACGAATGTGAATTGATAATTCTTAACTCTTTTGCAACTCGTGAGACTTTTCAAAAAGAGAGAATGAGTGAATCGATAAAAGTGCACTTCCACATTACAGTGGGATAAACTGTAGAGTTTTGAACACTAACGAATGTGATTTTCTAAAAATAAAAAAAAAACGTAAAGTTTGCTTGGTCACGAAGCAATCCTACAAAACACTTCATTTTGGTATTTTCGAAGTCAAATGGCACTATATACGTGTTATAGAAAACAACAACCCTAGAACGAATGTGAGTTGGTAATGGTTAACTCTTTTGCAACTCGTGAGACTTTTCAAAAAGAGAGAATGAGTGAATCGATGAAAGTGCACTTCCACATTACAGTGGGATAAACTATAGAGTTTTTGAACACTAACGAATGTGATTTTCTAAAAAATAAAAAAAAACGTAAAGTTTGCTTGGTCACCATGTAAACCTACAAAAAACTTCATTTTGGTATGTTTGAGGTTAAATGACACTATAAACGTGTTATAGAAAACAACAACCCTAGAAAGAAGGTGAATTGGTAATTCTTAACAATTTTGCAACTCGTGAGACTTTTCAAAAAGAGAGAATGAGTGAATCGATGAAAGTGCACTTCCACATTACAGTGGGATAAACTGTAGTGTTTTGAACACTAACGAATGTGATTTTCTAAAAAATAAAAAAAACGTAAAGTTTGCTTGGTCACCAAGCAAACCTACAAAAAACTTCATTTTGGTATTTTCGAGGTTAAATGGCACTATAAACGTGTTATAGAAAACAACAACCCTAGAACGAATGTGAATTGGTAATGGTTAACACTTTTGAAACTATTGAGACTTTTCAAAAAGACAGAATGAGTGAATCGATGAAACTGCACTTACACATTACAGTGGGATAAACTATAGAGTTTTTGAACACTAACGAATGTGATTTTCTGAAAAATAAAAAAAACGTAAAGTTTGCTTGGTAACGAAGCAATCATACAAAATACTTCATTTTGGTATTTGCAAAGTCAAATGGCACTATAAACGAGTTATAGAAAACAACAACCATAGAACGAATGTGAATTGGTAATGGTTAACTCATTTGCAACTCGTGAGACTTTTCAAAAGAGAGAATGAGTGAATCGATGAAAGTGCACTTCCACATTACAGTGGGATAAACTATAGAGTTTTTGAACACTAACGTATGTGATTTTCTGAAAAATAAACAAAACGTAAAGTTTGCTTAGTCACCAACCAAACCTACAAAAAACTTCATTTTGGTATTTTCGAGGTTAAATGGCAGTATAAACGTGTTATAGAAAACAACAACCCTAGAACGAATGTGAATTGGTAATTCTTAACTCTTTTGCAACTCGTGAGACTTTTCAAAAAGAGAGAATGAGTGAATCGATGAAAGTGCACTTCCACATTAGAGTGGGATAAACTGTAGAGTTTTGAACACTAACGAATGTGATTTTCTAAAAAAAAAAAAAAAACGTAAAGTTTGCTTGGCCACCAAGCAAACCTACAAAAAACTTCATTTTGGTATTTTCTAGGTTAAATGGCACTATAAACGTGTTATAGAAAACAACAACCCTAGAACGAATGTGAATTGGTAATTCTTAACTCTTTTGCAACTCGTGAGACTTTTCAAAAAGAGAGAATATGTGAATCGATGAAAGTGCACTTCCACATTACAGTGGGATAAACTGTAGAGTTTTGAACACTAACGAATGTGATTTTCTAAAAATAAAAAAAAAACGTAAAGTTTGCTTGGTCACGAAGCAATCCTACAAAACACTTCATTTTGGTATTTTCGAGGTTAAATGGCACTATAAACGTGTTATAGAAAACAACAACCTTAGAACGAATGTGAGTTGGTAAAGGTTAAATTTTTTGAAACTATTGAGACTTTTCAAAAAGAGAGAATGAGTGAATCGATGAAAGTGCACTTCCACATTACAGTGGGATAAACTATAGAGTTTTTGAACACTAACGAATGTGATTTTCTGAAAAATAAAAAAAACGTAAAGTTTGCTTGGTCACGAAGCAATCCTACAAAACACTTCATTTTGGTATTTCTCGAAGTCAAATGGCACTATATACGTGTTATAGAAAACAACAACCCTAGAACGAATGTGAGTTGGTAATGGTTAACTCTTTTGCAACTCGTGAGACTTTTCAAAAAGAGAGAATGACTGAATCGATGAAAGTGCACTTCCACATTACAGTGGGATAAACTATTGAGTTTTCGAACACTAACGAATTTGATTTTCTGAAAAATAAAAAAACGTAAAGTTTGCTTGGTCACGAAGCAATCCTACAAAACACTTCATTTTGGTATTTTCGAAGTCAAATGGCACTATAAACGTGTTATAGAAAACAACAACCCTAGAACGAATGTGAATTGGTAATGGTTAACACTTTTGAAACTATTGAGACTTTTCAAAAAGAGAGAATGAGTGAATCGATGAAAGTGCACTTCCACATTACAGTGGGATAAACTATAGAGTTTTTGAACACTAACGATAGTGATTTTCTGAAAAATAAAAAAAACGTAAAGTTTGCTAGGTCACGAAGCAATCCTACAAAACACTTCATTTTGGTGTTTTCGAAGTCAAATGGCACTATAAACGTGTTATAGAAAACAACAACCCTAGAACGAATGTGAGTTGGTAATGGTTAACTCTTTTGCAACTCGTGAGACTTTTCAAAAAGAGAGAATGAGTGAATCGATGAAAGTGCACTTCCACATTACAGTGGGATAAACTATAGAGTTTTTGAACACTAACGAATGTGATTTTCTAAAAAATAAAAAAAAACGTAAAGTTTGCTTGGTCACCATGTAAACCTACAAAAAACTTCATTTTGGTATGTTTGAGGTTAAATGACACTATAAACGTGTTATAGAAAACAACAACCCTAGAACGAATGTGAATTGGTAATGGTTAACACTTTTGAAACTATTGAGACTTTTCAAAAAGACAGAATGAGTGAATCGATGAAAGTGCACTTACACATTACAGTGGGATAAACTATAGAGTTTTTGAACACTAACGAATGTGATTTTCTGAAAAATAAAAAAAACGTAAAGTTTGCTTGGTCACCAAGCAAACCTACAAAAAACTTCATTTTGGTATTTTCGTGGTTAAATGACACTATAAACGTGTTATAGAAAACAACAACCCTAGAACGAATGTGAATTGGTAATGGTTAACACTTTTGAAACTATTGAGACTTTTCAAAAAGAGAGAATGAGTGAATCGATGAAAGTGCACTTCCACATTACAGTGGGATAAACTATAGAGTTTTTGAACACTAACGAATGTGATTTTCTGAAAAATAAAAAAAAACGTAAAGTTTGCTAGGTCACGAAGCAATCTTACAAAACACTTCATTTTGGTGTTTTCGAAGTCAAATGGCACTATAAACGTGTTATAGAAAACAACAACCCTAGAACGAATGTGAGTTGGTAATGGTTAATTCTTTTGCAACTCGTGAGACTTTTCAAAAAGAGAGAATGAGTGAATCGATGAAAGTGCACTTCCACATTATTGTGGGATAAACTATAGAGTTTTTGAACACTAACGAATGTGATTTTCTGAAAAATAAAAAAAACGTAAAGTTTGCTTAGTCACCAACCAAACCTACAAAAAACTTCATTTTGGTATTTTCGAGGTTAAATGGCACTATAAACGTGTTATAGAAAACAACAAACCTAGAACGAATGTGAATTGGTAATTCTTAACTCTTTTCCAACTCGTGAGACTTTTCAAAAAGAGAGAATGAATGAATCGATGAAAGTGCACTTCCACATACAGTGGGATAAACTATAGAGTTTTTGAACACTAACGAATGTGATTTTCTGAAAAATAAACAAAACGTAAAGTTTGCTTAGTCACCAAGCAAACCTACAAAAATCTTCATGTTGGTATTTTCGAGGTTAAATGGAACTATAAACGTGTTATAGAAAACAACAACCCTAAAACGAATGTGAATTGGTAATTCTTAACTCTTTTGCAACTCGTGAGACTTTTCAAAAAGAGAGAATGAGTGAATCGATGAAAGTGCACTTCCACATTAGAGTGGGATAAACTGTAGAGTTTTGAACACTAACGAATGTGATTTTCTAAAAATAAAAAAAAACGTAAAGTTTGCTTGGTCACCAAGCAAACCTACAAAAAACTTCATTTTGGTATTTTCGTGGTTAAATGACACTATAAACGTGTTATAGAAAACAACAACCCTAGAACGAATGTGAATTGGTAATGGTTAACACTTTTGAAACTATTGAGACTTTTCAAAAAGAGAGAATGAGTGAATCGATGAAAGTGCACTTCCACATTACAGTGGGATAAACTATAGAGTTTTTGAACACTAACGAATGTGATTTTCTGAAAAATAAAAAAAAACGTAAAGTTTGCTAGGTCACGAAGCAATCTTACAAAACACTTCATTTTGGTGTTTTCGAAGTCAAATGGCACTATAAACGTGTTATAGAAAACAACAACCCTAGAACGAATGTGAGTTGGTAATGGTTAATTCTTTTGCAACTCGTGAGACTTTTCAAAAAGAGAGAATGAGTGAATCGATGAAAGTGCACTTCCACATTACTGTGGGATAAACTATAGAGTTTTTGAACACTAACGAATGTGATTTTCTGAAAAATAAAAAAAACGTAAAGTTTGCTTAGTCACCAACCAAACCTACAAAAAACTTCATTTTGGTATTTTCGAGGTTAAATGGCACTATAAACGTGTTATAGAAAACAACAAACCTAGAACGAATGTGAATTGGTAATTCTTAACTCTTTTGCAACTCGTGAGACTTTTCAAAAAGAGAGAATGAATGAATCGATGAAAGTGCACTTCCACATACAGTGGGATAAACTATAGAGTTTTTGAACACTAACGAATGTGATTTTCTGAAAAATAAACAAAACGTAAAGTTTGCTTAGTCACCAAGCTAACCTACAAAAATCTTCATTTTGGTATTTTCGAGGTTAAATGGAACTATAAACGTGTTATAGAAAACAACAACCCTAAAACGAATGTGAATTGGTAATTCTTAACTCTTTTGCAACTCGTGAGACTTTTCAAAAAGAGAATGTGTGAATCGATGAAAGTGCACTTCCACATTACAGTGGGATAAACTGTAGAGTTTTGAACACTAACGAATGTGATTTTCTAAAAATAAAAAAAAACGTAAAGTTTTCTTGGTCACCAAGCAAACCTACAAAAAACTTCATTTTGGTATTTTCGAGGTTAAATGGCACTATAAACGTGTTATAGAAAACAACAACCCTAGAACGAATGTGAATTGGTAATTCTTAACTCTTTTGCAACTCGTGAGACTTTTCAAAAAGAGAGAATGTGTGAATCGATGAAAGTGCACTTCCACATTACAGTGGGATAAACTGTAGAGTTTTGAACACTAACGAATGTGATTTTCTAAAAATAAAAAAAAATGTAAAGTTTGCTTGGTCACCAAGCAAACCTACAAAAAACTTCATTTTGGTATTTTCGAGGTTAAATGGCACTATAAACGTGTTATAGAAAACAACAACCCTAGAACGAATGTGAATTGGTAATGGTTAAATTTTTTGAAACTATTAAGACTTTTCAAAAAGAGAGAATGAGTGAATCGATGAAAGTGCACTTCCACATTACAGTGGGATAAACTATAGAGTTTTTGAACACTAACGAATGTGATTTTCTGAAAAATAAAAAAAAACGTAAAGTTTGCTAGGTCACGAAGCAATCTTACAAAACACTTCATTTTGGTGTTCTCGAAGTCAAATGGCACTATAAACGTGTTATAGAAAACAACAACCCTAGAACGAATGTGAGTTGGTAATGGTTAATTCTTTTGCAACTCGTGAGACTTTTCAAAAAGAGAGAATGAGTGAATCGATGAAAGTGCACTTCCACATACAGTGGGATAAACTATAGAGTTTTTGAACACTAACGAATGTGATTTTCTGAAAAATAAACAAAACGTAAAGTTTGCTTAGTTACCAAGCAAACCTACAAAAATCTTCATTTTGGTATTTTCGAGGTTAAATGGAACTATAAACGTGTTATAGAAAACAACAACCCTAGAACGAATGTGAATTGGTAATGGTTAACACTTTTGAAACTATTGAGACTTTTCAAAAAGAGAGAATGAGTGAATCGATGAAAGTGCACTACCACATTACAGTGGGATAAACTGTAGAGTTTTTGAACACTAACGAAAGTGATTTTCTGAAAAATAAAAAAAACGTAAAGTTTGCTTAGTCACCAACCAAACCTACAAAAAACTTCATTTTGGTATTTTCGAGGTTAAATGGCACTATAAACGTGTTATAGAAAACAACAAACCTAGAACGAATGTGAATTGGTAATTCTTAACTCTTTTGCAACTCGTGAGACTTTTCAAAAAGAGAGAATGAGTGAATCGATGAAAGTGCACTTCCACATTACAGTGGGATAAACTATTGAGTTTTTGAACACTAACGAATGTGATTTTATGAAAAATAAAAAAACGTAAAGTTTGCTTGGTCACGAAGCAATCCTACAAAACACTTCATTTTGGTATTTTCGAAGTCAAATGGCACTATAAACGTGTTATAGAAAACAACAACCCTAGAACGAATGTGAATTGGTAATGGTTAACACTTTTGAAACTATTGAGACTTTTCAAAAAGAGAGAATGAGTGAATCGATGAAAGTGCACTTCCACATTACAGTGGGATAAACTGTAGAGTTTTGAACACTAACGAATGTGATTTTCTGAAAAATAAAAAAAACGTAAAGTTTGCTTGGTCACGAAGCAATCCTACAAAACACTTCATTTTGGTATTTTCGAAGTCAAATGGCACTATATACGTGTTATAGAAAACAACAACCTTAGAACGAATGTGAGTTGGTAATGGTTAACTCTTTTGCAACTCGTGAGACTTTTCAAAAAGAGAGAATGAGTGAATCGATGAAAGTGCACTTCCACATTAGAGTGGGATAAACTGTAGAGTTTTGAACACTAACGAATGTGATTTTCTAAAAAAAAAAAAAACGTAAAGTTTACTTGGTCACCAAGCAAACCTACAAAAAACCTCATTTTGGTATTTTCGAGGTTAAATGGCACTATAAACGTGTTATAGAAAACAACAACCCTAGAACGAATGTGAATTGGTAATGGTTAACTCTTTTGCAACTCGTGAGACTTTTCAAAAAGAGAGAATGAGTGAATCGATGAAAGTGCACTTCCACATACAGTGGGATAAACTATAGAGTTTTTGAACACTAACGAATGTGATTTTCTGAAAAATAAAAAAAAAACGTAAAGTTTGCTAGGTCACGAAGCAATCCTACAAAACACTTCATTTTAGTGTTTTCGAAGTCAAATGGCACTATAAACGTGTTATAGAAAACAACAACCCTAGAACAAATGTGAGTTGGTAATGGTTAACTCTTTTGCAACTCGTGAGACTTTTCAAAAAGAGAGAATGAGTGAATCGATAAAAGTGCACTTCCACATTACAGTGGGATAAACTGTAGAGTTTTGAACACTAACGAATGTGATTTTCTAAAAAAAAAAAAAAACATAAAGCAAACCTACAAAAAACTTCATTTTGGTATTTTCGAGGTTAAATGGCACTATAAACGTGTTATAGAAAACAACAACCCTAAAACAAATGTGAATTGGTAATTCTTAACTCTTTTGCAACTCGTGAGACTTTTCAAAAAGAGAGAATGAGTGAATCGATGAAAGTGCACTTCCACATTACAGTGGGATAAACTGTAGAGTTTTGAACACTAACGAATGTGATTTTCTAAAAAATAAAAAAAACGTAAAGTTTGCTTGGTCACCAAGCAAACCTACAAAAAACTTCATTTTGGTATTTTCGAGGTTAAATGGCACTATAAACGTGTTATAGAAAACAACAACCCTAGAACGAATGTGAATTGGTAATGGTTAACACTTTTGAAACTATTGAGACTTTTCAAAAAGAGAGAATTAGTGAATCGATGAAAGTGCACTTCCACATTACAGTGGGATAAACTATAGAGTTTTTGAACACTAACGAATGTGATTTTCTGAAAAATAAAAAAAAACGTAAAGTTTGCTAGGTCACGAAGCAATCTTACAAAACACTTCATTTTGGTGTTTTCGAAGTCAAATGGCACTATAAATGTGTTATAGAAAACAAAAACCCTAGAACGAATGTGAGTTGGTAATGGTTAAGTCTTTTGCAACTCGTGAGACTTTTCAAAAAGAGAGAATGAGTGAATCGATGAAAGTGCACTTCCACATTACTGTGGGATAAACTATAGAGTTTTTGAACACTAACGAATGTGATTTTCTGAAAAATAAAAAAAACGTAAAGTTTGCTTAGTCACCAACCAAACCTACAAAAAACTTCATTTTGGTATTTTCGAGGTTAAATGGCACTATAAACGTGTTATAGAAAACAACAAACCTAGAACGAATGTGAATTGGTAATTCTTAACTCTTTTGCAACTCGTGAGACTTTTCAAAAAGAGAATGTGTGAATCGATGAAAGTGCACTTCCACATTACAGTGGGATAAACTGTAGAGTTTTGAAAACTAACGAATGTGATTTTCTAAAAAAAAAAAAAAACGTAAAGTTTTCTTGGTCACCAAGCAAACCTACAAAAAACTTCATTTTGGTATTTTCGAGGTTAAATGGCACTATAAACGTGTTATAGAAAACAACAACCCTAGAACGAATGTGTATTGGTAATGGTTAAATTTTTTGAAACTATTGAGACTTTTCAAAAAGAGAGAATTAGTGAATCGAAGAAAGTGCACTTCCACATTACAGTGGGATAAACTATAGAGTTTTTGAACACTAACGAATGTGATTTTCTGAAAAATAAAAAAAAACGTAAAGTTTGCTAGGTCACGAAGCAATCTTACAAAACACTTCATTTTGGTGTTCTCGAAGTCAAATGGCACTATAAACGTGTTATAGAAAACAACAACCCTAGAACGAATGTGAGTTGGTAATGGTTAATTCTTTTGCAACTCGTGAGACTTTTCAAAAAGAGAGAATGAGTGAATCGATGAAAGTGCACTTCCACATTACAGTGGGATAAACTATAGAGTTTTTGAACACTAACGAATGTGATTTTCTAAAAAATAAAAAAAAAACGTAAAGTTTGCTTGGTCACCAAGCAAACCTACAAAAAACTTCATTTTGGTATTTTCGAGGTTAAATGACACTATAAACGTGTTATAGAAAACAACAACCCTAGAACGAATGTGAATTGGTAATTCTTAACTCTTTTGCAACTCGTGAGACTTTTCAAAAAGAGAGAATGAGTGAATCGATGAAAGTGCACTTCCACATTACAGTGGGATAAACTGCAGTGTTTTGAACACTAACGAATGTGATTTTCTAAAAAATAAAAAAAACGTAAAGTTTGCTTGGTCACCAAGCAAACCTACAAAAAACTTCATTTTGGTATTTTTGAGGTTAAATGGCACTATAAACGTGTTATAGAAAACAACAACCCTAGAACGAATGTGAATTGGTAATGGTTAACACTTTTGAAACTATTGAGACTTTTCAAAAAGACAGAATGAGTGAATCGATGAAAGTGCACTTACACATTACAGTGGGATAAACTATAGACTTTTTGAACACTAACGAATGTGATTTTCTGAAAAATAAAAAAAACGTAAATTTTGCTTGGTCACGAAGCAATCCTACAAAATACTTCATTTTGGTATTTGCGAAGTCAAATGGCACTATAAACGAGTTATAGAAAACAACAACCATAGAACGAATGTGAATTGGTAATGGTGAACTCATTTGCAACTCGTGAGACTTTTCAAAAGAGAGAATGAGTGAATTGATGAAAGTGCACTTCCACATTACAGTGGGATAAACTATAGAGTTTTTGAACACTAACGAATGTGATTTTCTGAAAAATAAAAAAACGTAAAGTTTGCTTGGTCACGAAGCAATCCTACAAAACACTTCATTTTGGTATTTTCGAAGTCAAATGGCACTATAAACGTGTTATAGAAAACAACAACCCTAGAACGAATGTGAATTGGTAATGGTTAACACTTTTGAAACTATTGAGACTTTTCAAAAAGAGAGAATGAGTGAATCGATGAAAGTGCACTTCCACATTACAGTGGGATAAACTATAGAGTTTTTGAACACTAACGAATGTGATTTTCTGAAAAATAAAAAAAACATAAAGTTTGCTTAGTCACCAACCAAACCTACAAAAAACTTCATTTTGGTATTTTCGAGGTTAAATGGCACTATAAACGTGTTATAGAAAACAACAAACCTAGAACGAATGTGAATTGGTAATTCTTAACTCTTTTGCAACTCGTGAGACTTTTCAAAAAGAGAGAATGAGTGAATCGATGAAAGTGCACTTCCACATTACAGTGGGATAAACTATTGAGTTTTTGAACACTAACGAATGTGATTTTCTGAAAAATAAAAAAACGTAAAGTTTGCTTGGTCACGAAGCAATCCTACAAAACACTTCATTTTGGTATTTTCGAAGTCAAATGGCACTATAAACGTGTTGTAGAAAACAACAACCCTAGAACGAATGTGAATTGGTAATGGTTAACGCTTTTGAAACTATTGAGACTTTTCAAAAAGAGAGAATGAGTGAATCGATGAAAGTGCACTTCCACATTACAGTGGGATAAACTGTAGAGTTTTGAACACTAACGAATGTGATTTTCTGAAAAATAAAAAAAACGTAAAGTTTGCTTGGTCACGAAGCAATCCTACAAAACACTTCATTTAGGTATTTTCGAAGTCAAATGGCACTATATACGTGTTATAGAAAACAACAACCTTAGAACGAATGTGAGTTGGTAATGGTTAACTCTTTTGCAACTCGTGAGACTTTTCAAAAAGAGAGAATGAGTGAATCGATGAAAGTGCACTTCCACATTACAGTGGGATAAACTATTGAGTTTTTGAACACTAACGAATGTGATTTTCTGAAAAATAAAAAAACGTAAAGTTTGCTTGGTCACGAAGCAATCCTACAAAACACTTCATTTTGGTATTTTCGAAGTCAAATGGCACTATAAACGTGTTATAGAAAACAACAACCCTAGAACGAATGTGAATTGGTAATGGTTAACACTTTTGAAACTATTGAGACTTTTCAAAAAGAGAGAATGAGTGAATCGATGAAAGTGCACTTCCACATTACAGTGGGATAAACTATAGAGTTTTTGAACACTAACGAATGTGATTTTCTGAAAAATAAAAAAAACGTAAAGTTTGCTAGGTCACGAAGCAATCATACAAAACACTTCATTTTGGTGTTTTCGAAGTCAAATGGCACTATAAACGTGTTATAGAAAACAACAACCCTAGAACGAATGTGAGTTGGTAATGGTTAACTCTTTTGCAACTCGTGAGACTTTTCTAAAAGAGAGAATGAGTGAATCGATGAAAGTGCACTTCCACATTACAGTGGGATAAACTATAGAGTTTTTGAACACTAACGAATGTGATTTTCTAAAAAATAAAAAAAAAACGTAAAGTTTGCTTGGTCACCAAGCAAACCTACAAAAAACTTCATTTTGGTATTTTCGAGGTTAAATGACACTATAAACGTGTTATAGAAAACAACAACCCTAGAACGAATGTGAATTGGTAATTCTTAACTCTTTTGCAACTCGTGAGACTTTTCAAAAAGAGAGAATGAGTGAATCGATGAAAGTGCACTTCCACATTACAGTGGGATAAACTGCAGTGTTTTGAACACTAACGAATGTGATTTTCTAAAAAATAAAAAAAACGTAAAGTTTGCTTGGTCACCAAGCAAACCTACAAAAAACTTCATTTTGGTATTTTCGAGGTTAAATGGCACTATAAACGTGTTATAGAAAACAACAACCCTAGAACGAATGTGAATTGGTAATGGTTAACTGTTGGGAATAAAATGATTTTGAATTAGATACCAAAACCCCTGATTGATGATAATCAGATTAGTTGAGATATGCTCAAGTCAAGTTCAGGCAAGCTGTCTCAGTGCACTTTAGTATGTAGAATGCTTAAGTAAAAATCTCAGAAATGTTATGAGATTTTAGTGATCAGGATAGTTGTCCAAAGCTGGAATGTTAGGCAGCTTGATAGGTCTATAGGACAAAGTTGCTGATCCATTCAAGACAAGCTGATCAAATGGACAACTGAGCTGAAGAGATCAAGAACAATAAAGCTGTGTTCATAAATGCAAAAGATCAAGACAGTTGAAGTACAAATGATCAAAAGCATTGAATGCAAAAGACACATTCAATGAAGCATTTATTGTCAATCATGCCTGAAACAAGCATTGAAGACTTAGAGCATTAAAGAGTGAAGCATTGAATGAATGCTGGAACATTCTAAACTGCAGCCGGAATGTTCAGGGAGCTTGTCCCATCTGACCGTTGGTTGTGTATAGAGTTTGCCACAAATCAACCTAGAACAATGTGCAAAATTGGAAACTGACACAAGTCTTCTCAGCCGCATTTGTCAGAAGTCAACACATTCATTCAAGCAACCATTGAAGAGCCCTTTTACACAGTGGATAAAAGGATGGCAAGCTTCTTAGCTGTTTCAATGGTGCTGCAAATAGACATATTTGAATTGTTATCCCTCCAACGGTTAGTTGTTCAAATTTGCCTATAAATACAGAAGTGATCAAAGGGATTCATTATCCAACTACAAGCTATCAAACTATCATCAAGCTTTCAAAGGAAACCAAGCTGTTTTCTAAGAATCCCAAGTTTCCTGAATCACTTCTCTTTAGCTAAGCCAATCTTTGTAAACATCCAAAGCTTAGCATTGAGATATCCTAAGCCTTTACACTGTTCTTTTTGTAAAGGATATCTCTACTAGTTGGAACCAAACCTCAAACCCTTATCTCATTAAGTGAAGAGAGAGTTTGTTGTAGAAGTGAGGAGTTAAGGACTGTTAGGGTGAAACACAGTCTTAACTCAGAGAGATTGAGCACTAGGACTCAAGTTATCCTAGGGATCAAAACACTTAGAGAGTGTTGTTGATCAGTGCACCTTGGCACTATAAAACAAGCTAATTCCATTGAGAAGGAATTATCCTGTTCAATCAGGGAAAGTGGATGTAGGAGCTTGAGTCTCTGAACCACTATAAACTTGTGTGCCATTTACTTACTGCATTCTTAATTTCACTTACATTCAAACATATTTTAAAGAAGCATAACTCAGTAAGTAAGAAAATCTGTTTTGGACAAAGTCCCTGATAACCTGCATCTTTTCAGAAATTAACTTGGAGTATTTCTTTAAGTCAAAGGCCAACCACATTCCGCACTAAGCAACTCTTTTAGATATTTAGCCAACTGATCACTCAATAGTAATCAGTAGGACAAGTATCTATCAAAGTTCACACTCAGGCCAGTTGTCAGACAACTTGCCTGATAGACCAGTTTGTCAAAAAGAAAAAGAATTTGCATACACAAGTGCATTCCCCCCCCCCCATACACTTGTGTTATACTCCACCAAGGACCAACAAACTTTTGAAACTATTGAGACTTTTCAAAAAGAGAATGTGTGAATCGATGAAAGTGCACTTCCACATTACAGTGGGATAAACTGTAGAGTTTTGAACACTAACGAATGTGATTTTCTGAAAAATAAAAAAAACGTAAAGTTTGCTTGGTCACGAAGCAATCCTACAAAACACTTCATTTTGGTATTTTCGAAGTCAAATGGCACTATATACGTGTTATAGAAAACAACAACCTTAGAACGAATGTGAGTTGGTAATGGTTAACTCTTTTGCAACTCGTGAGACTTTTCAAAAAGAGAGAATGAGTGAATCGATGAAAGTGCACTTCCACATTACAGTGGGATAAACTATTGAGTTTTTGAACACTAACGAATGTGATTTTCTGAAAAATAAAAAAACGTAAAGTTTGCTTGGTCACGAAGCAATCCTACAAAACACTTCATTTTGGTATTTTCGAAGTCAAATGGCACTATAAACGTGTTATAGAAAACAACAACCCTAGAACGAATGTGAATTGGTAATGGTTAACACTTTTGAAACTATTGAGACTTTTCAAAAAGAGAGAATGAGTGAATCGATGAAAGTGCACTTCCACATTACAGTGGGATAAACTGTAGAGTTTTGAACACTAACGAATGTGATTTTCTGAAAAATAAAAAAAATGTAAAGTTTGCTTGGTCACAAAGCAATCCTACAAAACACTTCATTTTGGTATTTTCGAAGTCAAATGGCACTATATACGTGTTATAGAAAACAACAACCTTAGAACGAATGTGAGTTGGTAATGGTTAACTCTTTTGCAACTCGTGAGACTTTTCAAAAAGAGAGAATGAGTGAATCGATGAAAGTGCACTTCCACATTACAGTGGGATAAACTATTGAGTTTTTGAACACTAACGAATGTGATTTTCTGAAAAATAAAAAAACGTAAAGTTTGCTTGGTCACGAAGCAATCCTACAAAACACTTCATTTTGGTATTTTCGAAATCAAATGGCACTATAAACGTGTTATAGAAAACAACAACCCTAGAACGAATGTGAATTGGTAATGGTTAACACTTTTGAAACTATTGAGACTTTTCAAAAAGAGAGAATGAGTGAATCGATGAAAGTGCACTTCCACATTACAGTGGGATAAACTATAGAGTTTTTGAACACTAACGAATGTGATTTTCTGAAAAATAAAAAAAACGTAAAGTTTGCTAGGTCACGAAGCAATCATACAAAACACTTCATTTTGGTGTTTTCGAAGTCAAATGGCACTATAAACGTGTTATAGAAAACAACAACCCTAGAACAAATGTGAGTTGGTAATGGTTAACTCTTTTGCAACTCGTGAGACTTTTCAAAAAGAGAGAATGAGTGAATCGATGAAAGTGCACTTCCACATTACAGTGGGATAAACTATAGAGTTTTTGAACACTAACGAATGTGATTTTCTAAAAAAAAAAAAAAAAACGTAAAGTTTGCTTGGTCACCAAGCAAACCTACAAAAAACTTCATTTTGGTATTTTCGAGGTTAAATGGCACTATAAACGTGTTATAGAAAACAACAACCCTAGAACGAATGTGAATTGGTAATGGTTAACACTTTTGAAACTATTGAGACTTTTCAAAAAGACAGAATGAGTGAATCGATGAAAGTGCACTTACACATTACAGTGGGATAAACTATAGAGTTTTTGAACACTAACGAATGTGATTTTCTGAAAAATAAAAAAAACGTAAAGTTTGCTTGGTCACGAAGCAATCCTACAAAATACTTCATTTTGGTATTTGCGAAGTCAAATGGCACTATAAACGAGTTATAGAAAACAACAACCATAGAACGAATGTGAATTGGTAATGGTTAACTCATTTGCAACTCGTGAGACTTTTCAAAAGAGAGAATGAGTGAATCGATGAAAGTGTACTTCCACATTACAGTGGGATAAACTGTAGAGTTTTGAACACTAACGAATGTGATTTTCTAAAAATAAAAAAAACGTAAAGTTTGCTTGGTCACCGAGCAAACCTACAAAAAACTTCATTTTTGTATTTTTGAGGTTAAATGGCACTATAAACGTGTTATAGAAAACAACAAACCTAGAACGAATGTGAATTGGTAATTCTTAACTCTTTTGCAACTCGTGAGACTTTTCAAAAAGAGAGAATGAGTGAATCGATGAAAGTGCACTTCCACATTACAGTGGGATAAACTGTAGTGTTTTGAACACTAACGAATGTGATTTTCTAAAATATAAAAAAAACGTAAAGTTTGCTTGGTCACCTAACAAACCTACAAAACACTTCATTTTGGTGTTTTCGAAGTCAAATGGCACTATAAACGTGTTATAGAAAACAACAACCCTAGAACGAATGTGAGTTGGTAATGGTTAATTCTTTTAAAACTATTGAGACTTTTCAAAAAGAGAGAATGAGTGAATCGATGAAAGTGCACTTTCACATTACAGTGGGATAAACTGTAGAGTTTTTGAACAGTAACGAATGTGATTTTCTGAAAAATTAAAAAAAAACGTAAAGTTTGCTTGGTCACGAAGCAATCCTACAAAACACTTCATTTTGTTATTTTCGAAGTCAAATGGCACTATAAACGTGTTATAGAAAACAACAACCCTAGAACGAATGTGAGTTGGTAATGGTTAACTATTTTGCAACTCGTGAGACTTTTCAAAAAGAGAGAATGAGTGAATCGATGAAAGTGCACTTCCACATACAGTGGGATAAACTGTAGAGTTTTTGAACACTAACGAATGTGATTTTATGAAAAATAAAAAAAATGTAAAGTTTGCTAGGTCACGAAGCAATCCTACAAAACACTTCATTTTTGTGTATTCGAAGTCAAATGGCACTATAAACGTGTTATAGAAAACAACAACCCTAGAACGAATGTGAGTTGGTAATGGTTAACTCTTTTGCAACTCGTGAGACTTTTCAAAAAGAGAGAATGAGTGAATCGATGAAAGTGCACTTCCACAATACAGTGGGATAAACTAAAGAGTTTTTAAACACTAACGAATGTGATTTTCTAAAAAATAAAAAAAAACGTAAAGTTTGCTTGGTCACCAAGCAAACCTACAAAAACATTCATTTTGGTATTTTCGAGGTTAAATGACACTATAAACGTTTTATAGAAAACAACAACCCTAGAACGAATGTGAATTGGTAATTCTTAACTCTTTTGCAACTCGTGAGACTTTTCAAAAAGAGAGAATGAGTGAATCGATGAAAGTGCACTTCCACATTACAGTGGGATAAACTGTAGAGTTTTGAAAACTAACGAATGTGATTTTCTAAAAAATAAAAAAAACGTAAAGTTTGCTTGTTCACCAAGCAAACTTACAAAAAACTTCATTTTGGTATTTTCGAGGTTAAATGGCACTATAAACGTGTTATAGAAAACAACAACCCTAGAACGAATGTGAATTGGTAATGGTTAACACTTTTGAAACTATTGAGACTTTTCAAAAAGAGAGAATGAGTGAATCGATGAAAGTGCACTTCCACATACAGTGGGATAAACTGTAGAGTTTTTGAACACTAACGAATGTGATTTTATGAAAAATAAAAAAAACGTAAAGTTTGCTAGGTCACGAAGCAATCCTACAAAACACTTCATTTTTTGTATTCGAAGTCAAATGGCACTATAAACGTGTTATAGAAAACAACAACCCTAGAACGAATGTGAGTTGGTAATGGTTAACTCTTTTGCAACTCGTGAGACTTTTCAAAAAGAGAGAATTAGTGAATCGATGAAAGTGCACTTCCACAATACAGTGGGATAAACTAAAGAGTTTTTAAACACTAACGAATGTGATTTTCTAAAAATAAAAAAAAAACGTAAAGTTTGCTTGGTCACCAAGCAAACCTACAAAAACATTCATTTTGGTATTTTCGAGGTTAAATGACACTATAAACGTTTTATAGAAAACAACAACCCTAGAACGAATGTGAATTGGTAATTCTTAACTCTTTTGCAACTCGTGAGACTTTTCAAAAAGAGAGAATGAGTGAATCGATGAAAGTGCACTTCCACATTACAGTGGGATAAACTGTAGAGTTTTTGAACAGTAACGAATGTGATTTTCTGAAAAATTAAAAAAAAACGTAAAGTTTGCTTGGTCACGAAGCAATCCTACAAAACACTTCATTTTGTTATTTTCGAAGTCAAATGGCACTATAAACGTGTTATAGAAAACAACAACCCTAGAACGAATGTGAGTTGGTAATGGTTAACTCTTTTGCAACTCGTGAGACTTTTCAAAAAGAGAGAATGAGTGAATCGATGAAAGTGCACTTCCACATTACAGTGGGATAAACTATTGAGTTTTTGAACACTAACGAATGTGATTTTCTGAAAAATAAAAAAACGTAAAGTTTGCTTGGTCCCGAAGCAATCCTACAAAACACTTCATTTTGGTATTTTCGAAGTCAAATGGCACTATAAACGTGTTATAGAAAACAACAACCCTAGAACGAATGTGAGTTGGTAATGGTTAATTCTTTTGCAACTCGTGAGACTTTTCAAAAAGAGAGAATTAGTGAATCGATGAAAGTGCACTTCCACAATACAGTGGGATAAACTAAAGAGTTTTTAAACACTAACGAATGTGATTTTCTAAAAAAAAAAAAAAACGTAAAGTTTGCTTGGTCACCAAGCAAACCTACAAAAACATTCATTTTGTTATTTTCGAGGTTAAATGACACTATAAACGTTTTATAGAAAACAACAACCCTAGAACGAATGTGAATTGGTAATTCTTAACTCTTTTGCAACTCGTGAGACTTTTCAAAAAGAGAGAATGAGTGAATCGATGAAAGTGCACTTCCACATTACAGTGGGATAAACTGTAGAGTTTTGAAAACTAACGAATGTGATTTTCTAAAAAATAAAAAAAACGTAAAGTTTGCTTGTTCACCAAGCAAACTTACAAAAAACTTCATTTTGGTATTTTCGAGGTTAAATGGCACTATAAACGTGTTATAGAAAACAACAACCCTAGAACGAATGTGAATTGGTAATGGTTAACACTTTTGAAACTATTGAGATTTTTCAAAAAGAGAGAATGAGTGAATCGATGAAAGTGCACTTCCACATTACAGTGGGATAAACTATAGAGTTTTTGAACACTAACGAATTTGATTTTCTGAAAAATAAAAAAAACGTAAAGTTTGCTTGGTCACGAAGCAATCCTACAAAACACTTCATTTTGGTATTTTTGAAGTCAAATGGCACTATAAACGTGTTATAGAAAACAACAACCCTAGAACGAATGTGAGTTGGTAATGGTTAACTCTTTTGCAACTCGTGAGACTTTTCAAAAAGAGAGAATGAGTGAATCGATGAAAGTGCACTTCCACATTACAGTGGGATAAACTATTGAGTTTTTGAACACTAACGAATGTGATTTTCTGAAAAATAAAAAAACGTAAAGTTTGCTTGGTCCCGAAGCAATCCTACAAAACACTTCATTTTAGTATTTTCGAAGTCAAATGGCACTATAAACGTGTTATAGAAAACAACAACCCTAGAACGAATGTGAGTTGGTAATGGTTAATTCTTTTGCAACTCGTTAGCCTTTTCAAAAAGAGAGAATGAGTGAATCGATGAAAGTGCACTTCCACATTACAGTGGGATAAACTATAGAGTTTTTGAACACTAACGAATGTGATTTTCTGAAAAATAAAAAAACGTAAAGTTTGCTTGGTCACGAAGTAATCCTACAAAATACTTCATTTTGGTGTTTTCGAAGTCAAATGGCACTATAAACGAGTTATAAAAAACAACAACCATAGAACGAATGTGAATTGGTAATGGTTAACTCTTTTGCAACTCGTGAGACTTTTCAAAAGAGAGAATGAGTGAATCGATGAAAGTGCACTTCCACATTACAGTGGGATTTAACTATAGAGTTTTTGAACACTAACGAATGTTATTTTCTGAAAAATAAAAAAAACGTAAAGTTTGCTAGGTCACGAAGCAATCCTACAAAACACTTCATTTTGGTGTTTTCGAAGTCAAATGGCACTATAAACGTGTTATAGAAAACAACAACCCTAGAACGAATGTGAGTTTGTAATGGTTAACTCTTTTGCAACTCGTGAGACTTTTCAAAAAGAGAGAATGAGTGAATCGATAAAAGTGCACTTCCACATTACAGTGGGATAAACTATAGAGTTTTTGAACACTAACGAATGTGATTTTCTGAAAAATAAACAAAACGTGAAGTTTGCTTGGTCACCAACCAAACCTACAAAAAACTTCATTTTGGTATTTTCGAGGTTAAATGACACTATAAACGTGTTATAGAAAACAACAACCATAGAACGAATGTGAATTGGTAATGGTTAACACTTTTAAAACTATTGAGACTTTTCAAAAAGAGAGAATGAGTGAATCGATGAAAGTGCACTTCCACATTACAGTGGGATAAACTGTAGAGTTTTTGAACAGTAACGAATGTGATTTTCTGAAAAATAAAAAAAAACGTAAAGTTTGCTTGGTCACGAAGCAATCCTACAAAACACTTCATTTTGTTATTTTCGAAGTCAAATGGCACTATAAACGTGTTATAGAAAACAACAACCCTAGAACGAATGTGAGTTGGTAATGGTTAACTTTTTTGCAACTCGTGAGACTTTTCAAAAAGAGAGAATGAGTGAATCGATGAAAGTGCACTTCCACATACAGTGGGATAAACTGTAGAGTTTTTGAACACTAACGAATGTGATTTTATGAAAAATAAAAAAAACGTAAAGTTTGCTAGGTCACGAAGCAATCCTACAAAACACTTCATTTTTGTGTTTTCGAAGTCAAATGGCACTATAAACGTGTTATAGAAAACAACAACCCTAGAACGAATGTGAGTTGGTAATGGTTAACTCTTTTGCAACTCGTGAGACTTTTCAAAAAGAGAGAATGAGTGAATCGATGAAAGTGCACTTCCACAATACAGTGGGATAAACTAAAGAGTTTTTAAACACTAACGAATGTGATTTTCTAAAAAATAAAAAAAAACGTAAAGTTTGCTTGGTCACCAAGCAAACCTACAAAAACATTCATTTTGGTATTTTCGAGGTTAAATGACACTATAAACGTTTTATAGAAAACAACAACCCTAGAACGAATGTGAATTGGTAATTCTTAACTCTTTTGCAACTCGTGAGACTTTTCAAAAAGAGAGAATGAGTGAATCGATGAAAGTGCACTTCCACATTACAGTGGGATAAACTGTAGAGTTTTGAAAACTAACGAATGTGATTTTCTAAAAAATAAAAAAAACGTAAAGCTTGCTTGTTCACCAAGCAAACTTACTAAAAACTTCATTTTGGTATTTTCGAGGTTAAATGGCACTATAAACGTGTTATAGAAAACAACAACCCTAGAACGAATGTGAATTGGTAATAGTTAACACTTTTGAAACTATTGAGATTTTTCAAAAAGAGAGAATGAGTGAATCGATGAAAGTGCACTTCCACATTACAGTGGGATAAACTATAGAGTTTTTGAACACTAACGAATGTGATTTTCTGAAAAATAAAAAAAACGTAAAGTTTGCTTGGTCACGAAGCAATCCTACAAAACACTTCATTTTGTTATTTTCGAAGTCAAATGGCACTATAAACGTGTTATAGAAAACAACAACCCTAGAACGAATGTGAGTTGGTAATGGTTAACTCTTTTGCAACTCGTGAGACTTTTCAAAAAGAGAGAATGAGTGAATCGATGAAAGTGCACTTCCACATTACAGTGGGATAAACTATAGAGTTTTTGAACACTAACGAATGTGATTTTCTGAAAAATAAAAAAAACGTAAAGTTTGCTTGGTTACGAAGCAATCCTACAAAACACTTCATTTTGGTATTTTCGAAGTCAAATGGCACTATAAACGTGTTATAGAAAACAACTACCCTAGAACGAATGTGAGTTTGTAATGGTTAACTCTTTTGCAACTCGTGAGACTTTTCAAAAAGAGAGAATGAGTGAATCGATGAAAGTGCACTTCCACATTACAGTGGGATAAACTATAGAGTTTTTGAACACTAACGAATGTGATTTTCTGAAAAAATAAACAAAACGTGAAGTTTGCTTGGTCACCAACCAAACCTACAAAAAACTTCATTTTGGTATTTTCGAGGTTAAATGACACTATAAACGTGTTATAGAAAACAACAACCCTAGAACGAATGTGAATTGGTAATTCTTAACTCTTTTGCAACTCGTGAGACTTTTCAAAAGAGAGAATGAGTGAATCGATGAAAGTGCACTTCCAAATTAAAGTGGGATAAACTGTAGAGTTTTGAACACTAACGAATGTGATTTTCTAAAAAATAAAAAAAACGTAAAGTTTGCTTGGTCACCTAACAAACCTACAAAAAACTTCATTTTGGTATTTTCGAGGTTAAATGGCACTATAAACGTGTTATAGAAAACAACAGCCCTAGAACGAATGTGAATTGGTAATGGTTAACACTTTTGAAACTATTGAGACTTTTCAAAAAGAGAGAATGAGTGAATCGATGAAAGTGCACTTCCACATTATAGTGGGATAAACTATAGAGTTTTTGAACACTAACGAATGTGATTTTCTAAAAAATAAACAAAATGTAAAGTTTGCTTAGTCACCAACCAAACCTACAAAAAACATCATTTTGGTATTTTCGAGGTTAAATGGCACTATAAACGTGTTATAGAAAACAACAACCCTAGAACGAATGTGAATTGGTAATGGTTAACTTTTTTGCAACTCGTGAGACTTTTCAAAAAGAGAGAATGAGTGAATCGATGAAAGTGCACTTCCACATTACAGTGGGATAAACTATTGAGTTTTTGAACACTAACGAATGTGATTTTCTGAAAAATAAAGAAACGTAAAGTTTGCTTGGTCCCGAAGCAATCCTACAAAACACTTCATTTTGGTATTTTCGAAGTCAAATGGCACTATAAACGTGTTATAGAAAACAACAACCCTAGAACGAATGTGAGTTGGTAATGGTTAATTCTTTTGCAACTCGTTAGACTTTTCAAAAAGAGAGAATGAATGAATAGATGAAAGTGCACTTCCACATTACAGTGGGATAAACTATAGAGATTTTGAACACTAACGAATGTGATTTTCTGAAAAATAAAAAAAACGTAAAGTTTGCTTGCTCACGAAGTAATCCTACAAAATACTTCATTTTGGTGTTTTCGAAGTCAAATGGCACTATAAACGAGTTATAGAAAACAACAACCATAGAACGAATGTGAATTGGTAATGGTTAACTCTTTTGCAACTCGTGAGACTTTTCAAAAGAGAGAATGAGTGAATCGATGAAAGTGCACTTCCACAATACAGTGGGATAAACTAAAGAGTTTTTAAACACTAACGAATGTGATTTTCTAAAAAATAAAAAAAAACGTAAAGTTTGCTTGGTCACCAAGCAAACCTACAAAAACATTCATTTTGGTATTTTCGAGGTTAAATGACACTATAAACGTTTTATAGAAAACAACAACCCTAGAACGAATGTGAATTGGTAATTCTTAACTCTTTTGCAACTCGTGAGACTTTTCAAAAAGAGAGAATGAGTGAATCGATGAAAGTGCACTTCCACATTACAGTGGGATAACCTGTAGAGTTTTGAAAACTAACGAATGTGATTTTCTAAAAAATAAAAAAAACGTAAAGTTTCCTTGTTCACCAAGCAAACTTACAAAAAACTTCATTTTGGTATTTTCGAGGTTAAATGGCACTATAAACGTGTTATAGAAAACAACAACCCTAGAACGAATGTGAATTGGTAATGGTTAACACTTTTGAAACTATTGAGATTTTTCAAAAAGAGAGAATGAGTGAATCGATGAAAGTGCACTTCCACATTACAGTGGGATAAACTATAGAGTTTTTGAACACTAACGAATGTGATTTTCTGAAAAATAAAAAAAACGTAAAGTTTGCTTGGTCACGAAGCAATCCTACAAAACACTTCATTTTGTTATTTTCGAAGTCAAATGGCACTATAAACGTGTTATAGAAAACAACAACCCTAGAACGAATGTGAGTTGGTAATGGTTAACTCTTTTGCAACTCGTGAGACTTTTCAAAAAGAGAGAATGAGTGAATCGATGAAAGTGCACTTCCACATTACAGTGGGATAAACTATAGAGTTTTTGAACACTAACGAATGTGATTTTCTGAAAAATAAAAAAAACGTAAAGTTTGCTTGGTTACGAAGCAATCCTACAAAACACTTCATTTTGGTATTTTCGAAGTCAAATGGCACTATAAACGTGTTATAGAAAACAACTACCCTAGAACGAATGTGAGTTTGTAATGGTTAACTCTTTTGCAACTCGTGAGACTTTTCAAAAAGAGAGAATGAGTGAATCGATGAAAGTGCACTTCCACATTACAGTGGGATAAACTATAGAGTTTTTGAACACTAACGAATGTGATTTTCTGAAAAAATAAACAAAACGTGAAGTTTGCTTGGTCACCAACCAAACCTACAAAAAACTTCATTTTGGTATTTTCGAGGTTAAATGACACTATAAACGTGTTATATAAAACAACAACCCTAGAACGAATGTGAATTGGTAATTCTTAACTCTTTTGCAACTCGTGAGACTTTTCAAAAGAGAGAATGAGTGAATCGATGAAAGTGCACTTCCACATTAAAGTGGGATAAACTGTAGAGTTTTGAACACTAACGAATGTGATTTTCTAAAAAATAAAAAAAACGTAAAGTTTGCTTGGTCACCTAACAAACCTACAAAAAACTTCATTTTGGTATTTTCGAGGTTAAATGGCACTATAAACGTGTTATAGAAAACAACAGCCCTAGAACGAATGTGAATTGGTAATGGTTAACACTTTTGAAACTATTGAGACTTTTCAAAAAGAGAGAATGAGTGAATCGATGAAAGTGCACTTCCACATTATAGTGGGATAAACTATAGAGTTTTTGAACACTAACGAATGTGATTTTCTAAAAAATAAACAAAATGTAAAGTTTGCTTAGTCACCAACCAAACCTACAAAAAACATCATTTTGGTATTTTCGAGGTTAAATGGCACTATAAACGTGTTATAGAAAACAACAACCCTAGAACGAATGTGAATTGGTAATGGTTAACTTTTTTGCAACTCGTGAGACTTTTCAAAAAGAGAGAATGAGTGAATCGATGAAAGTGCACTTCCACATTACAGTGGGATAAACTATTGAGTTTTTGAACACTAACGAATGTGATTTTCTGAAAAATAAAGAAACGTAAAGTTTGCTTGGTCCCGAAGCAATCCTACAAAACACTTCATTTTGGTATTTTCGAAGTCAAATGGCACTATAAACGTGTTATAGAAAATAACAACCCTAGAACGAATGTGAGTTGGTAATGGTTAATTCTTTTGCAACTCGTTAGACTTTTCAAAAAGAGAGAATGAATGAATAGATGAAAGTGCACTTCCATATTACAGTGGGATAAACTATAGAGATTTTGAACACTAACGAATGTGATTTTCTGAAAAATAAAAAAAACGTAAAGTTTGCTTGGTCACGAAGTAATCCTACAAAATACTTCATTTTGGTGTTTTCGAAGTCAAATGGCACTATAAACGAGTTATAGAAAACAACAACCATAGAACGAATGTGAATTGGTAATGGTTAACTCTTTTGCAACTCGTGAGACTTTTCAAAAGAGAGAATGAGTGAATCGATGAAAGTGCACTTCCACATTACAGTGGGATAAACTATAGAGTTTTTGAACACTAACGAATGTTATTTTCTGAAAAATAAAAAAAACGTAAAGTTTGCTAGGTCACGAAGCAATCCTACAAAACACTTCATTTTGGTGTTTTCGAAGTCAAATGGCACTATAAACGTGTTATAGAAAACAACCCTATAACGAATGTGAGTTTGTAATGGTTAACTCTTTTGCAACTCGTGAGACTTTTCAAAAAGAGAGAATGAGTGAATCGATAAAAGTGCACTTCCACATTACAGTGGGATAAACTATAGAGTTTTTGAACACTAACGAATGTGATTTTCTGAAAAATAAACAAAACGTGAAGTTTGCTTGGTCACCAACCAAACATACAAAAAACTTCATTTTGGTATTTTCGAGGTTAAATGACACTATAAACGTGTTATAGAAAACAACAACCCTAGAACGAATGTGAATTGGTAATTCTTAACTCTTTTGCAACTCGTGAGACTTTTCAAAAAGAGAGAATGAGTGAATCGAAGAAAGTGCACTTCCACATTACAGTGGGATAAACTGTAGAGTTTTGAACACTAACGAATGTGATTTTCTAAAAAACAAAAAAAACGTAAAGTTTGCTTGGTCACCAAACAAACCTACAAAAAACTTCATTTTGGTATTTTCGAGGTTAAATGGCACTATAAACGTGTTATAGAAAACAACAACCATAGAACAAATGTGAATTGGTAATGGTTAACACTTTTAAAACTATTGAGACTTTTCAAAAAGAGAGAATGAGTGAATCGATGAAAGTGCACTTCCACATTACAGTGGGATAAACTATAAAGTTTTTGAACAGTAACGAATGTGATTTTCTGAAAAAAAAAAAAAAACGTAAAGTTTGCTTGGTCACGAAGCAATCCTACAAAACACTTCATTTTGTTATTTTCGAAGTCAAATGGCACTATAAACGTGTTATAGAAAACAATAACCCTAGAACGAATGTGAGTTGGTAATGGTTAACTCTTTTGCAACTCGTGAGACTTTTCAAAAAGAGAGAATGAGTGAATCGATGAAAGTGCATTTCCACATACAGTAGGATAAACTATAGAGTTTTTGAACACTAACGAATGTGATTTTATGAAAAATAAAAAAAATGTAAAGTTTGCTAGGTCACGAAGCAATCCTACAAAACACTTCATTTTGGTAATTTCGAAGTCAAATGGCACTACAAACGTGTTATAGAAAACAACAACCCTAGAACGAATGTGAGTTGGTAATGGTTAACTCTTTTGCAACTCGTGAGACTTTTCAAAAAGAGAGAATGAGTGAATCGATGAAAGTGCACTTCCACAATACAGTGGGATAAACTATAGAGTTTTTAAACACTAACGAATGTGATTTTCTAAAAAATAAAAAAAAACGTAAAGTTTGCTTGGTCACCAAGCAAACCTACAAAAACATTCATTTTGGTATTTTCGAGGTTAAATGACACTATAAACGTTTTATAGAAAACAACAACCCTAGAACGAATGTGAATTGGTAATTCTTAACTCTTTTGCAACTCGTGAGACTTTTCAAAAAGAGAGAATGAGTGAATCGATGAAAGTGCACTTCCACATTACAGTGGGATAAACTGTAGAGTTTTGAAAACTAACGAATGTGATTTTCTAAAAAATAAAAAAACGTAAAGTTTGCTTGGTCACCAAGCAAACTTACAAAAAACTTCATTTTGGTATTTTCGAGGTTAAATGGCACTATAAACGTGTTATAGAAAACAACAACCCTAGAACGAATGTGAATTGGTAATGGTTAACACTTTTGAAACTATTGAGACTTTTCAAAAAGAGAGAATGAGTGAATCGATGAAAGTGCACTTCCACATTACAGTGGGATAAACTATAGAGTTTTTGAACAGTAACGAATGTGATTTTCTGAAAAATAAAAAAAACGTAAAGTTTGCTTGGTTACGAAGCAATCCTACAAAACACTTCATTTTGGTATTTTCGAAGACAAATGGCACTATAAACGTGTTATAGAAAACAACAACCCTCGAACGAATGTGAGTTTGTAATGGTTAACTCTTTTGCAACTCGTGAGACTTTTCAAAAAGAGAGAATGAGTGAATCGATGAAGTGCACTTCCACATTACAGTGGGATAAACTGTAGAGTTTTGAACACTAACGAATGTGATTTTCTAAAAAAAAAAAAAAACGTAAAGTTTGCTTGGTCACCAAACAAACCTACAAAAAACTTCATTTTGGTATTTTTGAGGTTAAATGGCACTATAAACGTGTTATAGAAAACAACAACCATAGAACAAATGTGAATTGGTAATGGTTAACACTTTTAAAACTATTGAGACTTTTCAAAAAGAGATAATGAGTGAATCGATGAAAGTGCACTTCCACATTACAGTGGGATAAACTATAGAGTTTTTGAACAGTAACGAATGTGATTTTCTGAAAAATAAAAAAAAACGTAAAGTTTGCTTGGTCACGAAGCAATCCTACAAAACACTTCATTTTGTTATTTTCGAAGTCAAATGGCACTATAAACGTGTTATAGAAAACAACAACCCTAGAACGAATGTGAGTAGGTAATGGTTAACTCTTTTGCAACTCGTGAGACTTTTCAAAAAGAGAGAATGAGTGAATTGATGAAAGTGCACTTCCACATACAGTGGGATAAACTATAGAGTTTTTGAACACTAACGAATGTGATTTTATGAAAAATAAAAAAAACGTAAAGTTTGCTAGGTCACGAAGCAATCCTACAAAACACTTCATTTTGGTGTTTTCGAAGTCAAATGGCACTATAAACGTGTTATAGAAAACAACAACCCTAGAACGAATTTGAGTAGGTAATGGTTAACTCTTTTGCAACTCGTGAGACTTTTCAAAAAGAGAGAATGAGTGAATCGATGAAAGTGCACTTCCACAATACAGTGGGCTAAACTATAGAGTTTTTAAACACTAACGAATGTGATTTTCTAAAAAATAAAAAAAAACGTAAAGTTTGCTTGGTCACCAAGCAAACCTACAAAAACATTCATTTTGGTATTTTCGAGGTTAAATGACACTATAAACGTTTTATAGAAAACAACAACCCTAGAACGAATGTGAATTGGTAATTCTTAACTCTTTTGCAACTCGTGAGACTTTTCAAAAAGAGAGAATGAGTGAATCGATGAAAGTGCACTTCCACATTACAGTGGGATAAACTGTAGAGTTTTGAAAACTAATGAATGTGATTTTCTAAAAAATAAAAAAAACGTAAAGTTTGCTTGGTCACCAAGCAAACTTACAAAAAACTTCATTTTGGTATTTTCGAGGTTAAATGGCACTATAAACGTGTTATAGAAAACAACAACCCTAGAACGAATGTGAATTGGTAATGGTTAACACTTTTGAAACTATTGAGACTTTTCAAAAAGAGAGAATGAATGAATCGATGAAAGTGCACTTCCACATTACAGTGGGATAAACTATAGAGTTTTTGAACAGTAACGAATGTGATTTTCT
Source organism: Galeopsis tetrahit (assembly GCA_963675135.1). Taxonomy (NCBI): domain Eukaryota; kingdom Viridiplantae; phylum Streptophyta; class Magnoliopsida; order Lamiales; family Lamiaceae; genus Galeopsis; species Galeopsis tetrahit. The sequence goes on from OY776122.1 coordinate 43,523,455, forward strand.
GAAAAATAAAAAAAACGTAAAGTTTGCTTGGTTACGAAGCAATCCTACAAAACACTTCATTTTGGTATTTTCGAAGTCAAATGGCACTATAAACGTGTTATAGAAAACAACAACCCTCGAACGAATGTGAGTTTGTAATGGTTAACTCTTTTGCAACTCGTGAGACTTTTCAAAAAGAGAGAATGAGTGAATCGATGAAGTGCACTTCCACATTACAGTGGGATAAACTGTAGAGTTTTGAACACTAACGAATGTGATTTTCTAAAAAACAAAAAAAACGTAAAGTTTGCTTGGTCACCAAACAAACCTACAAAAAACTTCATTTTGGTATTTTCGAGGTTAAATGGCACTATAAACGTGTTATAGAAAACAACAACCATAGAACAAATGTGAATTGGTAATGGTTAACACTTTTAAAACTATTGAGACTTTTCAAAAAGAGAGAATGAGTGAATCGATGAAAGTGCACTTCCACATTACAGTGGGATAAACTATAGAGTTTTTGAACAATAACGAATGTGATTTTCTGAAAAATAAAAAAAAACGTAAAGTTTGCTTGGTCACGAAGCAATCCTACAAAACACTTCATTTTGTTATTTTCGAAGTCAAATGGCACTATAAACGTGTTATAGAAAACAATAACCCTAGAACGAATGTGAGTTGGTAATGGTTAACTCTTTTGCAACTCGTGAGACTTTTCAAAAAGAGAGAATGAGTGAATCGATGAAAGTGCACTTCCACATACAGTAGGATAAACTATAGAGTTTTTGAACACTAACGAATGTGATTTTATGAAAAATAAAAAAAACGTAAAGTTTGCTAGGTCACGAAGCAATCCTACAAAACACTTCATTTTGGTGTTTTCGAAGTCAAATGGCACTACAAACGTGTTATAGAAAACAACAACCCTAGAACAAATGTGAGTTGGTAATGGTTAACTCTTTTGCAACTCGTGAGACTTTTCAAAAAGAGAGAATGAGTGAATCGATGAAAGTGCACTTCCACAATACAGTGGGATAAACTATAGAGTTTTTAAACACTAACGAATGTGATTTTCTAAAAAATAAAAAAAAACGTCAAGTTTACTTGGTCACCAAGCAAACCTACAAAAACATTCATTTTGGTATTTTCGAGGTTAAATGACACTATAAACGTTTTATAGAAAACAACAACCCTAGAACGAATGTGAATTGGTAATTCTTAACTCTTTTGCAACTCGTGAGACTTTTCAAAAAGAGAGAATGAGTGAATCGATGAAAGTGCACTTCCACATTACAGTGGGATAAACTGTAGAGTTTTGAAAACTAACGAATGTGATTTTCTAAAAAATAAAAAAAACGTAAAGTTTGTTTGGTCACCAAGCAAACTTACAAAAAACTTCATTTTGGTATTTTCGAGGTTAAATGGCACTATAAACGTGTTATAGAAAACAACAACCCTAGAACGAATGTGAATTGGTAATGGTTAACACTTTTGAAACTATTCAGACTTTTCAAAAAGAGAGAATGAGTGAATCGATGAAAGTGCACTTCCACATTACAGTAGGATAAACTATAGAGTTTTTGAACAGTAACGAATGTGATTTTCTGAAAAATAAAAAAAACGTAAAGTTTGCTAGGTCACGACGCAATCCTACAAAACACTTCATTTTGGTGTTTTCGAAGTCAAATGGCACTACAAACGTGTTATAGAAAACAACAACCCTAGAACGAATGTGAGTTGGTAATGGTTAACTCTTTTGCAACTCGTGAGACTTTTCAAAAAGAGAGAATGAGTGAATCGATGAATGTGCACTTCCACAATACAGTGGGATAAACTATAGAGTTTTTAAACACTAACGAATGTGATTTTCTAAAAAATAAAAAAAAACGTAAAGTTTGCTTGGTCACCAAGCAAACCTACAAAAACATTCATTTTGGTATTTTCGAGGTTAAATGACACTATAAACGTTTTATAGAAAACAACAACCCTAGAACGAATGTGAATTGGTAATTCTTAACTCTTTTGCAACTCGTGAGACTTTTCAAAAAGAGAGAATGAGTGAATCGATGAAAGTGCACTTCCACATTACAGTGGGATAAACTGTAGAGTTTTGAAAACTAACGAATGTGATTTTCTAAAAAATAAAAAAACGTAAAGTTTGCTTGGTCACCAAACAAACTTACAAAAAACTTCATTTTGGTATTTTCGAGGTTAAATGGCACTATAAACGTGTTATAGAAAACAACAACCCTAGAACGAATGTGAATTGGTAATGGTTAACACTTTTGAAACTATTGAGACTTTTCAAAAAGAGAGAATGAGTGAATCGATGAAAGTGCACTTCCACATTACAGTGGGATAAACTATAGAGTTTTTGAACAGTAACGAATGTGATTTTCTGAAAAATAAAAAAAATGTAAAGTTTGCTTGGTTACGAAGCAATCCTACAAAACACTTCATTTTGGTATTTTCGAAGTCAAATGGCACTATAAACGTGTTATAGAAAACAACAACCCTCGAACGAATGTGAGTTTGTAATGGTTAACTCTTTTGCAACTCGTGAGACTTTTCAAAAAGAGAGAATGAGTGAATCGATGAAGTGCACTTCCACATTACAGTGGGATAAACTGTAGAGTTTTGAACACTAACGAATGTGATTTTCTAAAAAACAAAAAAAACGTAAAGTTTGCTTGGTCACCAAACAAACCTACAAAAAACTTCATTTTGGTATTTTTGAGGTTAAATGGCACTATAAACGTGTTATAGAAAACAACAACCATAGAACAAATGTGAATTGGTAATGGTTAACACTTTTAAAACTATTGCGACTTTTCAAAAAGAGAGAATGAGTGAATCGATGAAAGTGCACTTCCACATTACAGTGGGATAAACTATAGAGTTTTTGAACAGTAACGAATGTGATTTTCTGAAAAATAAAAAAAAAACGTAAAGTTTGCTTGGTCACGAAGCAATCCTACAAAACACTTCATTTTGTTATTTTCGAAGTCAAATGGCACTATAAACGTGTTATAGAAAACAACAACCCTAGAACGAATGTGAGTAGGTAATGGTTAACTCTTTTGCAACTCGTGAGACTTTTCAAAAAGAGAGAATGAGTGAATTGATGAAAGTGCACTTCCACATACAGTGGGATAAACTATAGAGTTTTTGAACACTAACGAATGTGATTTTATGAAAAATAAAAAAAACGTAAAGTTTGCTAGGTCACGAAGCAATCCTACAAAACACTTCATTTTGGTGTTTTCGAAGTCAAATGGCACTATAAACGTGTTATAGAAAACAACAACCCTAGAACGAATTTGAGTTGGTAATGGTTAACTCTTTTGCAACTCGTGAGACTTTTCAAAAAGAGAGAATGAGTGAATCGATGAAAGTGCACTTCCACAATACAGTGGCATAAACTATAGAGTTTTTAAACACTAACGAATGTGATTTTCTAAAAAATAAAAAAAAACGTAAAGTTTGCTTGGTCACCAAGCAAACCTACAAAAACATTCATTTTGGTATTTTCGAGGTTAAATGACACTATAAACGTTTTATAGAAAACAACAACCCTAGAACGAATGTGAATTGGTAATTCTTAACTCTTTTGCAACTCGTGAGACTTTTCAAAAAGAGAGAATGAGTGAATCGATGAAAGTGCACTTCCACATTACAGTGGGATAAACTGTAGAGTTTTGAAAACTAACGAATGTGATTTTCTAAAAAATAAAAAAACGTAAAGTTTGCTTGGTCACCAAACAAACTTACAAAAAACTTCATTTTGGTATTTTCGAGGTTAAATGGCACTATAAACGTGTTATAGAAAACAACAACCCTAGAACGAATGTGAATTGGTAATGGTTAACACTTTTGAAACTATTGAGACTTTTCAAAAAGAGAGAATGAGTGAATCGATGAAAATGCACTTCCACATTACAGTGGGATAAACTATAGAGTTTTTGAACAGTAACGAATGTGATTTTCTGAAAAATAAAAAAAACGTAAAGTTTGCTTGGTTACGAAGCAATCCTACAAAACACTTCATTTTGGTATTTTCGAAGTCAAATGGCACTATAAACGTGTTATAGAAAACAACAACCCTCGAACGAATGTGAGTTTGTAATGGTTAACTCTTTTGCAACTCGTGAGACTTTTCAAAAAGAGAGAATGAGTGAATCGATGAAGTGCACTTCCACATTACAGTGGGATAAACTGTAGAGTTTTGAACACTAACGAATGTGATTTTCTAAAAAACAAAAAAAACGTAAAGTTTGCTTGGTCACCAAACAAACCTACAAAAAACTTCATTTTGGTATTTTTGAGGTTAAATGGCACTATAAACGTGTTATAGAAAACAACAACCATAGAACAAATGTGAATTGGTAATGGTTAACACTTTTAAAACTATTGAGACTTTTCAAAAAGAGAGAATGAGTGAATCGATGAAAGTGCACTTCCACATTACAGTGGGATAAACTATAGAGTTTTTGAACAGTAACGAATGTGATTTTCTGAAAAATAAAAAAAAAACGTAAAGTTTGCTTGGTCACGAAGCAATCCTACAAAACACTTCATTTTGTTATTTTCGAAGTCAAATGGCACTATAAACGTGTTATAGAAAACAACAACCCTAGAACGAATGTGAGTAGGTAATGGTTAACTCTTTTGCAACTCGTGAGACTTTTCAAAAAGAGAGAATGAGTGAATTGATGAAAGTGCACTTCCACATACAGTGGGATAAACTATAGAGTTTTTGAACACTAACGAATGTGATTTTATGAAAAATAAAAAAAACGTAAAGTTTGTTAGGTCACGAAGCAATCCTACAAAACACTTCATTTTGGTGTTTTCGAAGTCAAATGGCACTATAAACGTGTTATAGAAAACAACAACCCTAGAACGAATTTGAGTTGGTAATGGTTAACTCTTTTGCAACTCGTGAGACTTTTCAAAAAGAGAGAATGAGTGAATCGATGAAAGAGCACTTCCACAATACAGTGGCATAAACTATAGAGTTTTTAAACACTAACGAATGTGATTTTCTAAAAAATAAAAAAAAACGTAAAGTTTGCTTGGTCACCAAGCAAACCTACAAAAACATTCATTTTGGTATTTTCGAGGTTAAATGACACTATAAACGTTTTATAGAAAACAACAACCCTAGAACGAATGTGAATTGGTAATTCTTAACTCTTTTGCAACTCGTGAGACTTTTCAAAAAGAGAGAATGAGTGAATCGATGAAAGTGCACTTCCACATTACAGTGGGATAAACTGTAGAGTTTTGAAAACTAATGAATGTGATTTTCTAAAAAATAAAAAAAACGTAAAGTTTGCTTGGTCACCAAGCAAACTTACAAAAAACTTCATTTTGGTATTTTCGAGGTTAAATGGCACTATAAACGTGTTATAGAAAACAACAACCCTAGAACGAATGTGAATTGGTAATGGTTAACACTTTTGAAACTATTGAGACTTTTCAAAAAGAGAGAATGAATGAATCGATGAAAGTCCACTTCCACATTACAGTGGGATAAACTATAGAGTTTTTGAACAGTAACGAATGTGATTTTCTGAAAAATAAAAAAAACGTAAAGTTTGCTTGGTTACGAAGCAATCCTACAAAACACTTCATTTTGGTATTTTCGAAGTCAAATAGCACTATAAACGTGTTATAGAAAACAACAACCCTCGAACGAATGTGAGTTTGTAATGGTTAACTCTTTTGCAACTCGTGAGACTTTTCAAAAAGAGAGAATGAGTGAATCGATGAAGTGCACTTCCACATTACAGTGGGATAAACTGTAGAGTTTTGAACACTAACGAATGTGATTTTCTAAAAAACAAAAAAAACGTAAATTTTGCTTGGTCACCAAACAAACCTACAAAAAACTTCATTTTGGTATTTTCGAGGTTAAATGGCACTATAAACGTGTTATAGAAAACAACAACCATAGAACAAATGTGAATTGGTAATGGTTAACACTTTTAAAACTATTGAGACTTTTCAAAAAGAGAGAATGAGTGAATCGATGAAAGTGCACTTCCACATTACAGTGGGATAAACTATAGAGTTTTTGAACAGTAACGAATGTGATTTTCTGAAAAATAAAAAAAAAAACGTAAAGTTTGCTTGGTCACGAAGCAATCCTACAAAACACTTCATTTTGTTATTTTCGAAGTCAAATGGCACTATAAACGTGTTATAGAAAACAACAACCCTAGAACGAATGTGAGTTGGTAATGGTTAACTCTTTTGCAACTCGTGAGACTTTTCAAAAAGAGAGAATGAGTGAATTGATGAAAGTGCACTTCCACATACAGTGGGATAAACTATAGAGTTTTTGAACACTAACGAATGTGATTTTATGAAAAATAAAAAAAACGTAAAGTTTGCTAGGTCACGAAGCAATCCTACAAAACACTTCATTTTGGTGTTTTCGAAGTCAAATGGCACTATAAACGTGTTATAGAAAACAACAACCCTAGAACGAATGTGAGTTGGTAATGGTTAACTCTTTTGCAACTCGTGAGACTTTTCAAAAAGAGAGAATGAGTGAATCGATGAAAGTGCACTTCCACAATACAGTGGGATAAACTATAGAGTTTTTAAACACTAACGAATGTGATTTTCTAAAAAATAAAAAAAAACGTAAAGTTTGCTTGGTCACGAAGCAAACCTACAAAAACATTCATTTTGGTATTTTCGAGGTTAAATGACACTATAAACGTTTTATAGAAAACAACAACCCTAGAACGAATGTGAGTTGGTAATGGTTAACTCTTTTGCAACTCGTGAGACTTTTCAAAAAGAGAGAATGAGTGAATCGATGAAGTGCACTTCCACATTACAGTGGGATAAACTGTAGAGTTTTGAACACTAACGAATGTGATTTTCTAAAAAACAAAAAAAACGTAAAGTTTGCTTGGTCACCAAACAAACCTACAAAAAACTTCATTTTGGTATTTTTGAGGTTAAATGGCACTATAAACGTGTTATAGAAAACAACAACCATAGAACAAATGTGAATTGGTAATGGTTAACACTTTTAAAACTATTGAGACTTTTCAAAAAGAGAGAATGAGTGAATCGATGAAAGTGCACTTCCACATTACAGTGGGATAAACTATAGAGTTTTTGAACAGTAACGAATGTGATTTTCTGAAAAATAAAAAAAAACGTAAAGTTTGCTTGGTCACGAAGCAATCCTACAAAACACTTCATTTTGTTATTTTCGAAGTCAAATGGCACTATAAACGTGTTATAGAAAACAACAACCCTAGAACGAATGTGAGTTGGTAATGGTTAACTCTTTTGCAACTCGTGAGACTTTTCAAAAAGAGAGAATGAGTGAATTGATGAAAGTGCACTTCCACATACAGTGGGATAAACTATAGAGTTTTTGAACACTAACGAATATGATTTTATGAAAAATAAAAAAAACGTAAAGTTTGCTAGGTCACGAAGCAATCCTACAAAACACTTCATTTTGGTGTTTTCGAAGTCAAATGGCACTATAAACGTGTTATAGAAAACAACAACCCTAGAACGAATTTGAGTTGGTAATGGTTAACTCTTTTGCAACTCGTGAGACTTTTCAAAAAGAGAGAATGAGTGAATCGATGAAAGTGCACTTCCACAATACAGTGGGATAAACTATAGAGTTTTTAAACACTAACGAATGTGATTTTCTAAAAAATAAAAAAAAACGTAAAGTTTGCTTGGTCACCAAGCAAACCTACAAAAACATTCATTTTGGTATTTTCGAGGTTAAATGACACTATAAACGTTTTATAGAAAACAACAACCCTAGAACGAATGTGAATTGGTAATTCTTAACTCTTTTGCAACTCGTGAGACTTTTCAAAAAGAGAGAATGAGTGAATCGATGAAAGTGCACTTCCACATTACAGTGGGATAAACTGTAGAGTTTTGAAAACTAACGAATGTGATTTTCTAAAAAATAAAAAAAACGTAAAGTTTGCTTGGTCACCAAGCAAACTTACAAAAAACTTCATTTTGGTATTTTCGAGGTTAAATGGCACTATAAACGTGTTATAGAAAACAACAACCCTAGAACGAATGTGAATTGGTAATGGTTAACACTTTTGAAACTATTGAGACTTTTCAAAAAGAGAGAATGAGTGAATCGATGAAAGTGCACTTCCACATTACAGTGGGATAAACTATAGAGTTTTTGAACAGTAACGAATGTGATTTTCTGAAAAATAAAAAAAACGTAAAGTTTGCTTGGTTACGAAGCAATCCTACAAAACACTTCATTTTGGTATTTTCGAAGTCAAATGGCACTATAAACGTGTTATAGAAAACAACAACCCTCGAACGAATGTGAGTTTGTAATGGTTAACTCTTTTGCAACTCGTGAGACTTTTCAAAAAGAGAGAATGAGTGAATCGATGAAGTGCACTTCCACATTACAGTGGGATAAACTGTAGAGTTTTGAACACTAACGAATGTGATTTTCTAAAAAACAAAAAAAACGTAAAGTTTGCTTGGTCACCAAACAAACCTACAAAAAACTTCATTTTGGTATTTTCGAGGTTAAATGGCACTATAAACGTGTTATAGAAAACAACAACCATAGAACAAATGTGAATTGGTAATGGTTAACACTTTTAAAACTATTGAGACTTTTCAAAAAGAGAGAATGAGTGAATCGATGAAAGTGCACTTCCACATTACAATGGGATAAACTATAGAGTTTTTGAACAGTAACGAATGTGATTTTCTGAAAAATAAAAAAAAAACGTAAAGTTTGCTTGGTCACGAAGCAATCCTACAAAACACTTCATTTTGTTATTTTCGAAGTCAAATGGCACTATAAACGTGTTATAGAAAACAACAACCCTAGAACGATTGTGAGTTGGTAATGGTTAACTCTTTTGCAACTCGTGAGACTTTTCAAAAAGAGAGAATGAGTGAATTGATGAAAGTGCACTTCCACATACAGTGGGATAAACTATAGAGTTTTTGAACACTAACGAATGTGATTTTATGAAAAATAAAAAAAACGTAAAGTTTGCTAGGTCACGAAGCAATCCTACAAAACACTTCATTTTGGTATTTTCGAGGTTAAATGGCACTATAAACGTGTTATAGAAAACAACAGCCCTAGAACGAATGTGAATTGGTAATGGTTAACACTTTTGAAACTATTGAGACTTTTCAAAAAGAGAGAATGAGTGAATCGATGAAAGTGCACTTCCACATTACAGTGGGATAACCTATAGAGTTTTTGAACACTAACGAATGTGATTTTCTGAAAAATAAAAAAACCGTAAAGTTTGCTTGGTTACGAAGCAATCCTACAAAACACTTCATTTTGGTATTTTCGAAGTCAAATGGCACTATAAACGTGTTATAGAAAACAACAACCCTAGAACGAATGTGAGTTTGTAATGGTTAACTCTTTTGCAACTCGTGAGACTTTTCAAAAAGAGAGAATGAGTGAATTGATGAAAGTGCACTTCCACATACAGTGGGATAAACTATAGAGTTTTTGAACACTAACGAATATGATTTTATGAAAAATAAAAAAAACGTAAAGTTTGCTAGGTCACGAAGCAATCCTACAAAACACTTCATTTTGGTGTTTTCGAAGTCAAATGGCACTATAAACGTGTTATAGAAAACAACAACCCTAGAACGAATTTGAGTTGGTAATGGTTAACTCTTTTGCAACTCGTGAGACTTTTCAAAAAGAGAGAATGAGTGAATCGATGAAAGTGCACTTCCACAATACAGTGGGATAAACTATAGAGTTTTTAAACACTAACGAATGTGATTTTCTAAAAAATAAAAAAAAAACGTAAAGTTTGCTTGGTCACCAAGCAAACCTACAAAAACATTCATTTTGGTATTTTCGAGGTTAAATGACACTATAAACGTTTTATAGAAAACAACAACCCTAGAACGAATGTGAATTGGTAATTCTTAACTCTTTTGCAACTCGTGAGACTTTTCAAAAAGAGAGAATGAGTGAATCGATGAAAGTGCACTTCCACATTACAGTGGGATAAACTGTAGAGTTTTGAAAACTAACGAATGTGATTTTCTAAAAAATAAAAAAAACGTAAAGTTTGCTTGGTCACCAAGCAAACTTACAAAAAACTTCATTTTGGTATTTTCGAGGTTAAATGGCACTATAAACGTGTTATAGAAAACAACAACCCTAGAACGAATGTGAATTGGTAATGGTTAACACTTTTGAAACTATTGAGACTTTTCAAAAAGAGAGAATGAGTGAATCGATGAAAGTGCACTTCCACATTACAGTGGGATAAACTATAGAGTTTTTGAACAGTAACGAATGTGATTTTCTGAAAAATAAAAAAAACGTAAAGTTTGCTTGGTTACGAAGCAATCCTACAAAACACTTCATTTTGGTATTTTCGAAGTCAAATGGCACTATAAACGTGTTATAGAAAACAACAACCCTCGAACGAATGTGAGTTTGTAATGGTTAACTCTTTTGCAACTCGTGAGACTTTTCAAAAAGAGAGAATGAGTGAATCGATGAAGTGCACTTCCACATTACAGTGGGATAAACTGTAGAGTTTTGAACACTAACGAATGTGATTTTCTAAAAAACAAAAAAAACGTAAAGTTTGCTTGGTCACCAAACAAACCTACAAAAAACTTCATTTTGGTATTTTCGAGGTTAAATGGCACTATAAACGTGTTATAGAAAACAACAACCATAGAACAAATGTGAATTGGTAATGGTTAACACTTTTAAAACTATTGAGACTTTTCAAAAAGAGAGAATGAGTGAATCGATGAAAGTGCACTTCCACATTACAATGGGATAAACTATAGAGTTTTTGAACAGTAACGAATGTGATTTTCTGAAAAATAAAAAAAAACGTAAAGTTTGCTTGGTCACGAAGCAATCCTACAAAACACTTCATTTTGTTATTTTCGAAGTCAAATGGCACTATAAACGTGTTATAGAAAACAACAACCCTAGAACGATTGTGAGTTGGTAATGGTTAACTCTTTTGCAACTCGTGAGACTTTTCAAAAAGAGAGAATGAGTGAATTGATGAAAGTGCACTTCCACATACAGTGGGATAAACTATAGAGTTTTTGAACACTAACGAATGTGATTTTATGAAAAATAAAAAAAACGTAAAGTTTGCTAGGTCACGAAGCAATCCTACAAAACACTTCATTTTGGTATTTTCGAGGTTAAATGGCACTATAAACGTGTTATAGAAAACAACAGCCCTAGAACGAATGTGAATTGGTAATGGTTAACACTTTTGAAACTATTGAGACTTTTCAAAAAGAGAGAATGAGTGAATCGATGAAAGTGCACTTCCACATTACAGTGGGATAACCTATAGAGTTTTTGAACACTAACGAATGTGATTTTCTGAAAAATAAAAAAACCGTAAAGTTTGCTTGGTTACGAAGCAATCCTACAAAACACTTCATTTTGGTATTTTCGAAGTCAAATGGCACTATAAACGTGTTATAGAAAACAACAACCCTAGAACGAATGTGAGTTGGTAATGGTTAACTCTTTTGCAACTCGTGAGACTTTTCAAAAAGAGAGAATGAGTGAATCGATGAAAGTGCACTTCCACATTACAGTGGGATAAACTGTAGAGTTTTTGAACACTAACGAATGTGATTTTCTGAAAAAATAAACAAAACGTGAAGTTTGCTTGGTCACCAACCAAACCTACAAAAAACTTCATTTTGGTATTTTCGAGGTTAAATGACACTATAAACGTGTTATAGAAAACAACAACCCTAGAACGAATGTGAATTGGTAATTCTTAACTCTTTTGCAACTCGTGAGACTTTTCAAAAAGAGAGAATGGGTGAATCGATGAAAGTGCACTTCCACATTAAAGTAGGATAAACTGTAGAGTTTTGAACACTAACGAATGTGATATTCTAAAAAATAAAAAAAACGTAAAGTTTGCTTGGTCACCTAACAAACCTACAAAAAACTTTATTTTGGTATTTTCGAGGTTAAATGGCACTATAAACGTGTTATAGAAAACAACAGCCTTAGAACGAATGTGAATTGGTAATGGTTAACACTTTTGAAACTATTGAGACTTTTCAAAAAGAGAGAATGAGTGAATCGATGAAAGTGCACTTCCACATTACAGTGGGATAAACTATAGAGTTTTTGAACACTAACGAATGTGATTTTCTGAAAAATAAAAAAAACGTAAAGTTTGCTTGGTCACGAAGCAATCCTACAAAACACTTCATTTTGTTATTTTCGAAGTCAAATGGCACTATAAACGTGTTATAGAAAACAACAACCCTAGAACGAATGTGAATTGGTAATTCTTAACTCTTTTGCAACTCGTGAGACTTTTCAAAAAGAGAGAATGAGTGAATCGATGAAAGTGCACTTCCACATTAAAGTGGGATAAACTGTAGAGTTTTTGAACACTAACGAATGTGATTTTCTAAAAAACAAAAAAAACGTAAAGTTTGCTTGGTCACCAAACAAACCTACAAAAAACTTCATTTTGGTATTTTCGAGGTTAAATGACACTATAAACGTGTTATAGAATACAACAACCATAGAACGAATGTGAATTGGTAATGGTTAACACTTTTAAAACTATTGAGACTTTTCAAAAAGAGAGAATGAGTGAATCGATGAAAGTGCACTTCCACATTACAGTGGGATAAACTATAGAGTTTTTGAACAGTAACGAATGTGATTTTCTGAAAAAAAAAAAAAACGTAAAGTTTGCTTGGTCACGAAGCAATCCTACAAAACACTTCATTTTGTTATTTTCCGAAGTCAAATGGCACTATAAACGTGTTATAGAAAACAACAACCCTAGAACGAATGTGAGTTGGTAATGGTTAACTCTTTTGCAACTCGTGAGACTTTTCAAAAAGAGAGAATGAGTGAATTGATGAAAGTGCACTTCCACATACAGTGGGATAAACTATAGAGTTTTTGAACACTAACGAATGTGATTTTATGAAAAATAAAAAAAACGTAAAGTTTGCTAGGTCACGAAGCAATCCTACAAAACACTTCATTTTGGTGTTTTCGAAGTCAAATGGCACTATAAACGTGTTATAGAAAACAACAACCCTAGAACGAATGTGAATTGGTAATTCTTAACTCTTTTGCAACTCGTGAGACTTTTCAAAAAGAGAGAATGAGTGAATCGATGAAAGTGCACTTCCACATTAAAGTGGGATAAACTGTAGAGTTTTTGAACACTAACGAATGTGATATTCTAAAAAATAAAAAAAACGTAAAGTTTGCTTGGTCACCTAACAAACCTACAAAAAACTTTATTTTGGTATTTTCGAGGTTAAATGGCACTATAAACGTGTTATAGAAAACAACAGCCCTAGAACGAATGTGAATTGGTAATGGTTAACACTTTTGAAACTATTGAGACTTTTCAAAAAGAGAGAATGAGTGAATCGATGAAAGTGCACTTCCACATTACAGTGGGATAAACTATAGAGTTTTTGAACACTAACGAATGTGATTTTCTGAAAAAAAAAAAAAACGTAAAGTTTGCTTGGTCACGAAGCAATCCTACAAAACACTTCATTTTGTTATTTTCGAAGTCAAATGGCACTATAAACGTGTTATAGAAAACAAAAACCCTAGAACGAATGTGAATTGGTAATTCTTAACTCTTTTGCAACTCGTGAGACTTTTCAAAAAGAGAGAATGAGTGAATCGATGAAAGTGCACTTCCACATTAAAGTGGGATAAACTGTAGAGTTTTTGAACACTAACGAATGTGATTTTCTAAAAAACAAAAAAAACGTAAAGTTTGCTTGGTCACCAAACAAACCTACAAAAAACTTCATTTTGGTATTTTCGAGGTTAAATGACACTATAAACGTGTTATAGAATACAACAACCATAGAACGAATGTGAATTGGTAATGGTTAACACTTTTAAAACTATTGAGACTTTTCAAAAAGAGAGAATGAGTGAATCGATGAAAGTGCACTTCCACATTACAGTGGGATAAACTATAGAGTTTTTGAACAGTAACGAATGTGATTTTCTGAAAAAAAAAAAAAACGTAAAGTTTGCTTGGTCACGAAGCAATCCTACAAAACACTTCATTTTGTTATTTTCCGAAGTCAAATGGCACTATAAACGTGTTATAGAAAACAACAACCCTAGAACGAATGTGAGTTGGTAATGGTTAACTCTTTTGCAACTCGTGAGACTTTTCAAAAAGAGAGAATGAGTGAATTGATGAAAGTGCACTTCCACATACAGTGGGATAAACTATAGAGTTTTTGAACACTAACGAATGTGATTTTATGAAAAATAAAAAAAACGTAAAGTTTGCTAGGTCACGAAGCAATCCTACAAAACACTTCATTTTGGTGTTTTCGAAGTCAAATGGCACTATAAACGTGTTATAGAAAACAACAACCCTAGAACGAATGTGAGTTGGTAATGGTTAACTCTTTTGCAACTCGTGAGACTTTTCAAAAAGAGAGAATGAGTGAATCGATGAAAGTGCACTTCCACAATACAGTGGGATAAACTATAGAGTTTTTAAACACTAACGAATGTGATTTTCTAAAAAATAAAAAAAAACGTAAAGTTTGCTTGGTCACCAAGCAAACCTACAAAAACATTCATTTTGGTATTTTCGAGGTTAAATGACACTATAAACGTTTTATAGAAAACAACAACCCTAGAACGAATGTGAATTGGTAATTTCTTAACTCTTTTGCAACTCGTGAGACTTTTCAAAAAGAGAGAATGAGTGAATCGATGAAAGTGCACTTCCACATTACAGTGGGATAAACTGTAGAGTTTTGAAAACTAACGAATGTGATTTTCTAAAAAATAAAAAAAAACGTAAAGTTTGGTTGGTCACCAAGCAAACTTACAAAAAACTTCATTTAGGTATTTTCGAGGTTAAATGGCACTATAAACGTGTTATAGAAAACAACAACCCTAGAACGAATGTGAATTGGTAATGGTTAACACTTTTGAAACTATTGAGATTTTTCAAAAAGAGAGAATGAGTGAATCGATGAAAGTGCACTTCCACATTACAGTGGGATAAACTATAGAGTTTTTGAACACTAACGAATGTGATTTTCTGAAAAATAAAAAAAACGTAAAGTTTGCTTGGTCACGATGCAATCCTACAAAACACTTCATTTTGTTATTTTCGAAGTCAAATGTCACTATAAACGTGTTATAGAAAACAACAACCCTAGAACGAATGTGAATTGGTAATGGTTAACTCTTTTGCAACTCGTGAGACTTTTCAAAAAGAGAGAATGAGTGAATCGATGAAAGTGCACTTCCACATTACAGTGGGATAAACTATAGAGTTTTTGAACACTAACGAATGTGATTTTCTGAAAAATAAAAAAACCGTAAAGTTTGCTTGGTTACGAAGCAATCCTACAAAACACTTCATTTTGGTATTTTCGAAGTCAAATGGCACTATAAACGTGTTATAGAAAACAACAACCCTAGAACGAATGTGAGTTTGTAATGGTTAACTCTTTTGCAACTCGTGAGACTTTTCTAAAAGAGAGAATGAGTGAATCGAGGAAAGTGCACTTCCACATTACAGTGGGATAAACTGTAGAGTTTTTGAACACTAACGAATGTGATTTTCTGAAAAAATAAACAAAACGTGAAGTTTGCTTGGTCACCAACCAAACCTACAAAAAATTTCATTTTGGTATTTTCGAGGTTAAATGACACTATAAACGTGTTATAGAAAACAACAACCCTAGAACGAATGTGAATTGGTAATTCTTAACTCTTTTGCAACTCGTGAGAGTTTTCAAAAAGAGAGAATGAGTGAATCGATGAAAGTGCACTTCCACATTAAAGTGGGATAAACTGTAGAGTTTTGAACACTAACGAATGTGATTTTCTAAAAAATAAAAAAAACGTAAAGTTTGCTTGGTCACCTAACAAACCTACAAAAAACTTCATTTTGGTATTTTCGAGGTTAAATGGCACTATAAACGTGTTATAGAAAACAACAGCCCTAGAACGAATGTGAATTGGTAATGGTTAACACTTTTGAAACTATTGAGACTTTTCAAAAAGAGAGAATGAGTGAATCGATGAAAGTGCACTTCCACATTACAATGGGATAAACTATAGAGTTTTTGAACAGTAACGAATGTGATTTTCTGAAAAATAAAAAAAAAACGTAAAGTTTGCTTGGTCACGAAGCAATCCTACAAAACACTTCATTTTGTTATTTTCGAAGTCAAATGGCACTATAAACGTGTTATAGAAAACAACAACCCTAGAACGAATGTGAGTAGGTAATGGTTAACTCTTTTGCAACTCGTGAGACTTTTCAAAAAGAGAGAATGAGTGAATTGATGAAAGTGCACTTCCACATACAGTGGGATAAACTATAGAGTTTTTGAACAGTAACGAATGTGATTTTCTGAAAAATAAAAAAAACGTAAAGTTTGCTTGGTCACGATGCAATCCTACAAAACACTTCATTTTGTTATTTTCGAAGTCAAATGTCACTATAAACGTGTTATAGAAAACAACAACCCTAGAACGAATGTGAATTGGTAATGGTTAACTCTGTTGCAACTCGTGAGACTTTTCAAAAAGAGAGAATGAGTGAATTGATGAAAGTGCACTTCCACATACAGTGGGATAAACTATAGAGTTTTTGAACAGTAACGAATGTGATTTTCTGAAAAATAAAAAAAACGTAAAGTTTGCTTGGTCACGATGCAATCCTACAAAACACTTCATTTTGTTATTTTCGAAGTCAAATGTCACTATAAACGTGTTATAGAAAACAACAACCCTAGAACGAATGTGAATTGGTAATGGTTAACTCTGTTGCAACTCGTGAGACTTTTCAAAAAGAGAGAATGAGTGAATCGATGAAAGTGCACTTCCACATTACAGTGGGATAAACTATAGAGTTTTTGAACACTAACGAATGTGATTTTCTGAAAAATAAAAAAACCGTAAAGTTTGCTTGGTTACGAAGCAATCCTACAAAACACTTCATTTTGGTATTTTCGAAGTCAAATGGCACTATAAACGTGTTATAGAAAACAACAACCCTAGAACGAATGTGAGTTTGTAATGGTTAACTCTTTTGCAACTCGTGAGACTTTTCTAAAAGAGAGAATGAGTGAATCGAGGAAAGTGCACTTCCACATTACAGTGGGATAAACTGTAGAGTTTTTGAACACTAACGAATGTGATTTTCTGAAAAAATAAACAAAACGTGAAGTTTGCTTGGTCACCAACCAAACCTACAAAAAATTTCATTTTGGTATTTTCGAGGTTAAATGACACTATAAACGTGTTATAGAAAACAACAACCCTAGAACGAATGTGAATTGGTAATTCTTAACTCTTTTGCAACTCGTGAGAGTTTTCAAAAAGAGAGAATGAGTGAATCGATGAAAGTGCACTTCCACATTAAAGTGGGATAAACTGTAGAGTTTTGAACACTAACGAATGTGATTTTCTAAAAAATAAAAAAAACGTAAAGTTTGCTTGGTCACCTAACAAACCTACAAAAAACTTCATTTTGGTATTTTCGAGGTTAAATGGCACTATAAACGTGTTATAGAAAACAACAGCCCTAGAACGAATGTGAATTGGTAATGGTTAACACTTTTGAAACTATTGAGACTTTTCAAAAAGAGAGAATGAGTGAATCGATGAAAGTGCACTTCCACATTACAATGGGATAAACTATAGAGTTTTTGAACAGTAACGAATGTGATTTTCTGAAAAATAAAAAAAAAACGTAAAGTTTGCTTGGTCACCAAGCAAACTTACAAAAAACTTCATTTTGGTATTTTCGAGGTTAAATGGCACTATAAACGTGTTATAGAAAACAACAACCCTAGAACGAATGTGAATTGGTAATGGTTAACACTTTTGAAACTATTGAGACTTTTCAAAAAGAGAGAATGAATGAATCGATGAAAGTCCACTTCCACATTACAGTGGGATAAACTATAGAGTTTTTGAACAGTAACGAATGTGATTTTCTGAAAAATAAAAAAAACGTAAAGTTTGCTTGGTTACGAAGCAATCCTACAAAACACTTCATTTTGGTATTTTCGAAGTCAAATAGCACTATAAACGTGTTATAGAAAACAACAACCCTCGAACGAATGTGAGTTTGTAATGGTTAACTCTTTTGCAACTCGTGAGACTTTTCAAAAAGAGAGAATGAGTGAATCGATGAAGTGCACTTCCACATTACAGTGGGATAAACTGTAGAGTTTTGAACACTAACGAATGTGATTTTCTAAAAAACAAAAAAAACGTAAATTTTGCTTGGTCACCAAACAAACCTACAAAAAACTTCATTTTGGTATTTTCGAGGTTAAATGGCACTATAAACGTGTTATAGAAAACAACAACCATAGAACAAATGTGAATTGGTAATGGTTAACACTTTTAAAACTATTGAGACTTTTCAAAAAGAGAGAATGAGTGAATCGATGAAAGTGCACTTCCACATTACAGTGGGATAAACTATAGAGTTTTTGAACAGTAACGAATGTGATTTTCTGAAAAATAAAAAAAAAAACGTAAAGTTTGCTTGGTCACGAAGCAATCCTACAAAACACTTCATTTTGTTATTTTCGAAGTCAAATGGCACTATAAACGTGTTATAGAAAACAACAACCCTAGAACGAATGTGAGTTGGTAATGGTTAACTCTTTTGCAACTCGTGAGACTTTTCAAAAAGAGAGAATGAGTGAATTGATGAAAGTGCACTTCCACATACAGTGGGATAAACTATAGAGTTTTTGAACACTAACGAATGTGATTTTATGAAAAATAAAAAAAACGTAAAGTTTGCTAGGTCACGAAGCAATCCTACAAAACACTTCATTTTGGTGTTTTCGAAGTCAAATGGCACTATAAACGTGTTATAGAAAACAACAACCCTAGAACGAATGTGAGTTGGTAATGGTTAACTCTTTTGCAACTCGTGAGACTTTTCAAAAAGAGAGAATGAGTGAATCGATGAAAGTGCACTTCCACAATACAGTGGGATAAACTATAGAGTTTTTAAACACTAACGAATGTGATTTTCTAAAAAATAAAAAAAAACGTAAAGTTTGCTTGGTCACGAAGCAAACCTACAAAAACATTCATTTTGGTATTTTCGAGGTTAAATGACACTATAAACGTTTTATAGAAAACAACAACCCTAGAACGAATGTGAGTTGGTAATGGTTAACTCTTTTGCAACTCGTGAGACTTTTCAAAAAGAGAGAATGAGTGAATCGATGAAGTGCACTTCCACATTACAGTGGGATAAACTGTAGAGTTTTGAACACTAACGAATGTGATTTTCTAAAAAACAAAAAAAACGTAAAGTTTGCTTGGTCACCAAACAAACCTACAAAAAACTTCATTTTGGTATTTTTGAGGTTAAATGGCACTATAAACGTGTTATAGAAAACAACAACCATAGAACAAATGTGAATTGGTAATGGTTAACACTTTTAAAACTATTGAGACTTTTCAAAAAGAGAGAATGAGTGAATCGATGAAAGTGCACTTCCACATTACAGTGGGATAAACTATAGAGTTTTTGAACAGTAACGAATGTGATTTTCTGAAAAATAAAAAAAAACGTAAAGTTTGCTTGGTCACGAAGCAATCCTACAAAACACTTCATTTTGTTATTTTCGAAGTCAAATGGCACTATAAACGTGTTATAGAAAACAACAACCCTAGAACGAATGTGAGTTGGTAATGGTTAACTCTTTTGCAACTCGTGAGACTTTTCAAAAAGAGAGAATGAGTGAATTGATGAAAGTGCACTTCCACATACAGTGGGATAAACTATAGAGTTTTTGAACACTAACGAATATGATTTTATGAAAAATAAAAAAAACGTAAAGTTTGCTAGGTCACGAAGCAATCCTACAAAACACTTCATTTTGGTGTTTTCGAAGTCAAATGGCACTATAAACGTGTTATAGAAAACAACAACCCTAGAACGAATTTGAGTTGGTAATGGTTAACTCTTTTGCAACTCGTGAGACTTTTCAAAAAGAGAGAATGAGTGAATCGATGAAAGTGCACTTCCACAATACAGTGGGATAAACTATAGAGTTTTTAAACACTAACGAATGTGATTTTCTAAAAAATAAAAAAAAACGTAAAGTTTGCTTGGTCACCAAGCAAACCTACAAAAACATTCATTTTGGTATTTTCGAGGTTAAATGACACTATAAACGTTTTATAGAAAACAACAACCCTAGAACGAATGTGAATTGGTAATTCTTAACTCTTTTGCAACTCGTGAGACTTTTCAAAAAGAGAGAATGAGTGAATCGATGAAAGTGCACTTCCACATTACAGTGGGATAAACTGTAGAGTTTTGAAAACTAACGAATGTGATTTTCTAAAAAATAAAAAAAACGTAAAGTTTGCTTGGTCACCAAGCAAACTTACAAAAAACTTCATTTTGGTATTTTCGAGGTTAAATGGCACTATAAACGTGTTATAGAAAACAACAACCCTAGAACGAATGTGAATTGGTAATGGTTAACACTTTTGAAACTATTGAGACTTTTCAAAAAGAGAGAATGAGTGAATCGATGAAAGTGCACTTCCACATTACAGTGGGATAAACTATAGAGTTTTTGAACAGTAACGAATGTGATTTTCTGAAAAATAAAAAAAACGTAAAGTTTGCTTGGTTACGAAGCAATCCTACAAAACACTTCATTTTGGTATTTTCGAAGTCAAATGGCACTATAAACGTGTTATAGAAAACAACAACCCTCGAACGAATGTGAGTTTGTAATGGTTAACTCTTTTGCAACTCGTGAGACTTTTCAAAAAGAGAGAATGAGTGAATCGATGAAGTGCACTTCCACATTACAGTGGGATAAACTGTAGAGTTTTGAACACTAACGAATGTGATTTTCTAAAAAACAAAAAAAACGTAAAGTTTGCTTGGTCACCAAACAAACCTACAAAAAACTTCATTTTGGTATTTTCGAGGTTAAATGGCACTATAAACGTGTTATAGAAAACAACAACCATAGAACAAATGTGAATTGGTAATGGTTAACACTTTTAAAACTATTGAGACTTTTCAAAAAGAGAGAATGAGTGAATCGATGAAAGTGCACTTCCACATTACAATGGGATAAACTATAGAGTTTTTGAACAGTAACGAATGTGATTTTCTGAAAAATAAAAAAAAAACGTAAAGTTTGCTTGGTCACGAAGCAATCCTACAAAACACTTCATTTTGTTATTTTCGAAGTCAAATGGCACTATAAACGTGTTATAGAAAACAACAACCCTAGAACGATTGTGAGTTGGTAATGGTTAACTCTTTTGCAACTCGTGAGACTTTTCAAAAAGAGAGAATGAGTGAATTGATGAAAGTGCACTTCCACATACAGTGGGATAAACTATAGAGTTTTTGAACACTAACGAATGTGATTTTATGAAAAATAAAAAAAACGTAAAGTTTGCTAGGTCACGAAGCAATCCTACAAAACACTTCATTTTGGTATTTTCGAGGTTAAATGGCACTATAAACGTGTTATAGAAAACAACAGCCCTAGAACGAATGTGAATTGGTAATGGTTAACACTTTTGAAACTATTGAGACTTTTCAAAAAGAGAGAATGAGTGAATCGATGAAAGTTCACTTCCACATTACAGTGGGATAACCTATAGAGTTTTTGAACACTAACGAATGTGATTTTCTGAAAAATAAAAAAACCGTAAAGTTTGCTTGGTTACGAAGCAATCCTACAAAACACTTCATTTTGGTATTTTCGAAGTCAAATGGCACTATAAACGTGTTATAGAAAACAACAACCCTAGAACGAATGTGAGTTTGTAATGGTTAACTCTTTTGCAACTCGTGAGACTTTTCAAAAAGAGAGAATGAGTGAATTGATGAAAGTGCACTTCCACATACAGTGGGATAAACTATAGAGTTTTTGAACACTAACGAATATGATTTTATGAAAAATAAAAAAAACGTAAAGTTTGCTAGGTCACGAAGCAATCCTACAAAACACTTCATTTTGGTGTTTTCGAAGTCAAATGGCACTATAAACGTGTTATAGAAAACAACAACCCTAGAACGAATTTGAGTTGGTAATGGTTAACTCTTTTGCAACTCGTGAGACTTTTCAAAAAGAGAGAATGAGTGAATCGATGAAAGTGCACTTCCACAATACAGTGGGATAAACTATAGAGTTTTTAAACACTAACGAATGTGATTTTCTAAAAAATAAAAAAAAAACGTAAAGTTTGCTTGGTCACCAAGCAAACCTACAAAAACATTCATTTTGGTATTTTCGAGGTTAAATGACACTATAAACGTTTTATAGAAAACAACAACCCTAGAACGAATGTGAATTGGTAATTCTTAACTCTTTTGCAACTCGTGAGACTTTTCAAAAAGAGAGAATGAGTGAATCGATGAAAGTGCACTTCCACATTACAGTGGGATAAACTGTAGAGTTTTGAAAACTAACGAATGTGATTTTCTAAAAAATAAAAAAAACGTAAAGTTTGCTTGGTCACCAAGCAAACTTACAAAAAACTTCATTTTGGTATTTTCGAGGTTAAATGGCACTATAAACGTGTTATAGAAAACAACAACCCTAGAACGAATGTGAATTGGTAATGGTTAACACTTTTGAAACTATTGAGACTTTTCAAAAAGAGAGAATGAGTGAATCGATGAAAGTGCACTTCCACATTACAGTGGGATAAACTATAGAGTTTTTGAACAGTAACGAATGTGATTTTCTGAAAAATAAAAAAAACGTAAAGTTTGCTTGGTTACGAAGCAATCCTACAAAACACTTCATTTTGGTATTTTCGAAGTCAAATGGCACTATAAACGTGTTATAGAAAACAACAACCCTCGAACGAATGTGAGTTTGTAATGGTTAACTCTTTTGCAACTCGTGAGACTTTTCAAAAAGAGAGAATGAGTGAATCGATGAAGTGCACTTCCACATTACAGTGGGATAAACTGTAGAGTTTTGAACACTAACGAATGTGATTTTCTAAAAAACAAAAAAAACGTAAAGTTTGCTTGGTCACCAAACAAACCTACAAAAAACTTCATTTTGGTATTTTCGAGGTTAAATGGCACTATAAACGTGTTATAGAAAACAACAACCATAGAACAAATGTGAATTGGTAATGGTTAACACTTTTAAAACTATTGAGACTTTTCAAAAAGAGAGAATGAGTGAATCGATGAAAGTGCACTTCCACATTACAATGGGATAAACTATAGAGTTTTTGAACAGTAACGAATGTGATTTTCTGAAAAATAAAAAAAAAACGTAAAGTTTGCTTGGTCACGAAGCAATCCTACAAAACACTTCATTTTGTTATTTTCGAAGTCAAATGGCACTATAAACGTGTTATAGAAAACAACAACCCTAGAACGATTGTGAGTTGGTAATGGTTAACTCTTTTGCAACTCGTGAGACTTTTCAAAAAGAGAGAATGAGTGAATTGATGAAAGTGCACTTCCACATACAGTGGGATAAACTATAGAGTTTTTGAACACTAACGAATGTGATTTTATGAAAAATAAAAAAAACGTAAAGTTTGCTAGGTCACGAAGCAATCCTACAAAACACTTCATTTTGGTATTTTCGAGGTTAAATGGCACTATAAACGTGTTATAGAAAACAACAGCCCTAGAACGAATGTGAATTGGTAATGGTTAACACTTTTGAAACTATTGAGACTTTTCAAAAAGAGAGAATGAGTGAATCGATGAAAGTGCACTTCCACATTACAGTGGGATAACCTATAGAGTTTTTGAACACTAACGAATGTGATTTTCTGAAAAATAAAAAAACCGTAAAGTTTGCTTGGTTACGAAGCAATCCTACAAAACACTTCATTTTGGTATTTTCGAAGTCAAATGGCACTATAAACGTGTTATAGAAAACAACAACCCTAGAACGAATGTGAGTTGGTAATGGTTAACTCTTTTGCAACTCGTGAGACTTTTCAAAAAGAGAGAATGAGTGAATCGATGAAAGTGCACTTCCACATTACAGTGGGATAAACTGTAGAGTTTTTGAACACTAACGAATGTGATTTTCTGAAAAAATAAACAAAACGTGAAGTTTGCTTGGTCACCAACCAAACCTACAAAAAACTTCATTTTGGTATTTTCGAGGTTAAATGACACTATAAACGTGTTATAGAAAACAACAACCCTAGAACGAATGTGAATTGGTAATTCTTAACTCTTTTGCAACTCGTGAGACTTTTCAAAAAGAGAGAATGGGTGAATCGATGAAAGTGCACTTCCACATTAAAGTAGGATAAACTGTAGAGTTTTGAACACTAACGAATGTGATATTCTAAAAAATAAAAAAAACGTAAAGTTTGCTTGGTCACCTAACAAACCTACAAAAAACTTTATTTTGGTATTTTCGAGGTTAAATGGCACTATAAACGTGTTATAGAAAACAACAGCCTTAGAACGAATGTGAATTGGTAATGGTTAACACTTTTGAAACTATTGAGACTTTTCAAAAAGAGAGAATGAGTGAATCGATGAAAGTGCACTTCCACATTACAGTGGGATAAACTATAGAGTTTTTGAACACTAACGAATGTGATTTTCTGAAAAATAAAAAAAACGTAAAGTTTGCTTGGTCACGAAGCAATCCTACAAAACACTTCATTTTGTTATTTTCGAAGTCAAATGGCACTATAAACGTGTTATAGAAAACAACAACCCTAGAACGAATGTGAATTGGTAATTCTTAACTCTTTTGCAACTCGTGAGACTTTTCAAAAAGAGAGAATGAGTGAATCGATGAAAGTGCACTTCCACATTAAAGTGGGATAAACTGTAGAGTTTTTGAACACTAACGAATGTGATTTTCTAAAAAACAAAAAAAACGTAAAGTTTGCTTGGTCACCAAACAAACCTACAAAAAACTTCATTTTGGTATTTTCGAGGTTAAATGACACTATAAACGTGTTATAGAATACAACAACCATAGAACGAATGTGAATTGGTAATGGTTAACACTTTTAAAACTATTGAGACTTTTCAAAAAGAGAGAATGAGTGAATCGATGAAAGTGCACTTCCACATTACAGTGGGATAAACTATAGAGTTTTTGAACAGTAACGAATGTGATTTTCTGAAAAAAAAAAAAAACGTAAAGTTTGCTTGGTCACGAAGCAATCCTACAAAACACTTCATTTTGTTATTTTCCGAAGTCAAATGGCACTATAAACGTGTTATAGAAAACAACAACCCTAGAACGAATGTGAGTTGGTAATGGTTAACTCTTTTGCAACTCGTGAGACTTTTCAAAAAGAGAGAATGAGTGAATTGATGAAAGTGCACTTCCACATACAGTGGGATAAACTATAGAGTTTTTGAACACTAACGAATGTGATTTTATGAAAAATAAAAAAAACGTAAAGTTTGCTAGGTCACGAAGCAATCCTACAAAACACTTCATTTTGGTGTTTTCGAAGTCAAATGGCACTATAAACGTGTTATAGAAAACAACAACCCTAGAACGAATGTGAATTGGTAATTCTTAACTCTTTTGCAACTCGTGAGACTTTTCAAAAAGAGAGAATGAGTGAATCGATGAAAGTGCACTTCCACATTAAAGTGGGATAAACTGTAGAGTTTTTGAACACTAACGAATGTGATATTCTAAAAAATAAAAAAAACGTAAAGTTTGCTTGGTCACCTAACAAACCTACAAAAAACTTTATTTTGGTATTTTCGAGGTTAAATGGCACTATAAACGTGTTATAGAAAACAACAGCCCTAGAACGAATGTGAATTGGTAATGGTTAACACTTTTGAAACTATTGAGACTTTTCAAAAAGAGAGAATGAGTGAATCGATGAAAGTGCACTTCCACATTACAGTGGGATAAACTATAGAGTTTTTGAACACTAACGAATGTGATTTTCTGAAAAAAAAAAAAAACGTAAAGTTTGCTTGGTCACGAAGCAATCCTACAAAACACTTCATTTTGTTATTTTCGAAGTCAAATGGCACTATAAACGTGTTATAGAAAACAAAAACCCTAGAACGAATGTGAATTGGTAATTCTTAACTCTTTTGCAACTCGTGAGACTTTTCAAAAAGAGAGAATGAGTGAATCGATGAAAGTGCACTTCCACATTAAAGTGGGATAAACTGTAGAGTTTTTGAACACTAACGAATGTGATTTTCTAAAAAACAAAAAAAACGTAAAGTTTGCTTGGTCACCAAACAAACCTACAAAAAACTTCATTTTGGTATTTTCGAGGTTAAATGACACTATAAACGTGTTATAGAATACAACAACCATAGAACGAATGTGAATTGGTAATGGTTAACACTTTTAAAACTATTGAGACTTTTCAAAAAGAGAGAATGAGTGAATCGATGAAAGTGCACTTCCACATTACAGTGGGATAAACTATAGAGTTTTTGAACAGTAACGAATGTGATTTTCTGAAAAAAAAAAAAAACGTAAAGTTTGCTTGGTCACGAAGCAATCCTACAAAACACTTCATTTTGTTATTTTCCGAAGTCAAATGGCACTATAAACGTGTTATAGAAAACAACAACCCTAGAACGAATGTGAGTTGGTAATGGTTAACTCTTTTGCAACTCGTGAGACTTTTCAAAAAGAGAGAATGAGTGAATTGATGAAAGTGCACTTCCACATACAGTGGGATAAACTATAGAGTTTTTGAACACTAACGAATGTGATTTTATGAAAAATAAAAAAAACGTAAAGTTTGCTAGGTCACGAAGCAATCCTACAAAACACTTCATTTTGGTGTTTTCGAAGTCAAATGGCACTATAAACGTGTTATAGAAAACAACAACCCTAGAACGAATGTGAGTTGGTAATGGTTAACTCTTTTGCAACTCGTGAGACTTTTCAAAAAGAGAGAATGAGTGAATCGATGAAAGTGCACTTCCACAATACAGTGGGATAAACTATAGAGTTTTTAAACACTAACGAATGTGATTTTCTAAAAAATAAAAAAAAACGTAAAGTTTGCTTGGTCACCAAGCAAACCTACAAAAACATTCATTTTGGTATTTTCGAGGTTAAATGACACTATAAACGTTTTATAGAAAACAACAACCCTAGAACGAATGTGAATTGGTAATTTCTTAACTCTTTTGCAACTCGTGAGACTTTTCAAAAAGAGAGAATGAGTGAATCGATGAAAGTGCACTTCCACATTACAGTGGGATAAACTGTAGAGTTTTGAAAACTAACGAATGTGATTTTCTAAAAAATAAAAAAAAACGTAAAGTTTGGTTGGTCACCAAGCAAACTTACAAAAAACTTCATTTAGGTATTTTCGAGGTTAAATGGCACTATAAACGTGTTATAGAAAACAACAACCCTAGAACGAATGTGAATTGGTAATGGTTAACACTTTTGAAACTATTGAGATTTTTCAAAAAGAGAGAATGAGTGAATCGATGAAAGTGCACTTCCACATTACAGTGGGATAAACTATAGAGTTTTTGAACACTAACGAATGTGATTTTCTGAAAAATAAAAAAAACGTAAAGTTTGCTTGGTCACGATGCAATCCTACAAAACACTTCATTTTGTTATTTTCGAAGTCAAATGTCACTATAAACGTGTTATAGAAAACAACAACCCTAGAACGAATGTGAATTGGTAATGGTTAACTCTTTTGCAACTCGTGAGACTTTTCAAAAAGAGAGAATGAGTGAATCGATGAAAGTGCACTTCCACATTACAGTGGGATAAACTATAGAGTTTTTGAACACTAACGAATGTGATTTTCTGAAAAATAAAAAAACCGTAAAGTTTGCTTGGTTACGAAGCAATCCTACAAAACACTTCATTTTGGTATTTTCGAAGTCAAATGGCACTATAAACGTGTTATAGAAAACAACAACCCTAGAACGAATGTGAGTTTGTAATGGTTAACTCTTTTGCAACTCGTGAGACTTTTCTAAAAGAGAGAATGAGTGAATCGAGGAAAGTGCACTTCCACATTACAGTGGGATAAACTGTAGAGTTTTTGAACACTAACGAATGTGATTTTCTGAAAAAATAAACAAAACGTGAAGTTTGCTTGGTCACCAACCAAACCTACAAAAAATTTCATTTTGGTATTTTCGAGGTTAAATGACACTATAAACGTGTTATAGAAAACAACAACCCTAGAACGAATGTGAATTGGTAATTCTTAACTCTTTTGCAACTCGTGAGAGTTTTCAAAAAGAGAGAATGAGTGAATCGATGAAAGTGCACTTCCACATTAAAGTGGGATAAACTGTAGAGTTTTGAACACTAACGAATGTGATTTTCTAAAAAATAAAAAAAACGTAAAGTTTGCTTGGTCACCTAACAAACCTACAAAAAACTTCATTTTGGTATTTTCGAGGTTAAATGGCACTATAAACGTGTTATAGAAAACAACAGCCCTAGAACGAATGTGAATTGGTAATGGTTAACACTTTTGAAACTATTGAGACTTTTCAAAAAGAGAGAATGAGTGAATCGATGAAAGTGCACTTCCACATTACAGTGGGATAAACTATAGAGTTTTTGAACACTAACGAATGTGATTTTCTGAAAAATAAAAAAAACGTAAAGTTTGCTTGGTCACGAAGCAATCCTACAAAACACTTCATTTTGTTATTTTCGAAGTCAAATGGCACTATAAACATGTTATAGAAAACAACAACCCTACAACGAATGTGAATTGGTAATTCTTAACTCTTTTGCAACTCGTGAGACTTTTCAAAAAGAGAGAATGAGTGAATCGATGAAAGTGCACTTCCACATTAAAGTGGGATAAACTGTAGAGTTTTTGAACACTAACGAATGTGATTTTCTAAAAAACAAAAAAAACGTAAAGTTTGCTTGGTCACCAAACAAACCTACAAAAAACTTCATTTTGGTATTTTCGAGGTTAAATGGCACTATAAACGTGTTATAGAAAACAACAACCATAGAACAAATGTGAATTCGTAATGGTTAACACTTTTAAAACTATTGAGACTTTTCAAAAAGAGAGAATGAATGAATCGATGAAAGTGCACTTCCACATTACAGTGGGATAAACTATAGAGTTTTTGAACAGTAACGGATGTGATTTTCTGAAAAATAAAAAAAAAACGTAAAGTTTGCTTGGTCACGAAGCAATCCTACAAAACACTTCATTTTGTTATTTTCGAAGTCAAATGGCACTATAAACGTGTTATAGAAAACAACAACCCTAGAACGAATGTGAGTTGGTAATGGTTAACTCTTTTGCAACTCGTGAGACTTTTCAAAAAGAGAGAATGAGTGAATTGATGAAAGTGCACTTCCACATACAGTGGGATAAACTATAGAGTTTTTGAACACTAACGAATGTGATTTTATGAAAAATAAAAAAAACGTAAAGTTTGCTAGGTCACGAAGCAATCCTACAAAACACTTCATTTTGGTGTTTTCGAAGTCAAATGGCACTATAAACGTGTTATAGAAAACAACAACCCTAGAACGAATGTGAGTTGGTAATGGTTAACTCTTTTGCAACTCGTGAGACTTTTCAAAAAGAGAGAATGAGTGAATCGATGAAAGTGCACTTCCACAATACAGTGGGATAAACTATAGAGTTTTTAAACACTAACGAATGTGATTTTCTAAAAAATAAAAAAAAACGTAAAGTTTGATTGGTCACCAAGCAAACCTACAAAAACATTCATTTTGGTATTTTCGAGGTTAAATGACACTATAAACGTTTTATAGAAAACAACAACCCTAGAACGAATGTGAATTGGTAATTCTTAACTCTTTTGCAACTCGTGAGACTTTTCAAAAAGAGAGAATGAGTGAATCGATGAAAGTGCACTTCCACATTACAGTGGGATAAATTGTAGAGTTTTGAAAACTAACGAATGTGATTTTCTAAAAAATAAAAAAAAACGTAAAGTTTGCTTGGTCACCAAGCAAACTTACAAAAAACTTTATTTTGGTATTTTCGAGGTTAAATGGCACTATAAACGTGTTATAGAAAACAACAACCCTAGAACGAATGTGAATTGGTAATGGTTAACACTTTTGAAACTATTGAGATTTTTCAAAAAGAGAGAATGAGTGAATCGATGAAAGTGCACTTCCACATTACAGTGCGATAAACTATAGAGTTTTTGAACACTAACGAATGTGATTTTCTGAAAAATAAAAAAAACGTAAAGTTTGCTTGGTCACGATGCAATCCTACAAAACACTTCATTTTGTTATTTTCGAAGTCAAATGTCACTATAAACGTGTTATAGAAAACAACAACCCTAGAACGAATGTGAATTGGTAATGGTTAACTCTTTTGCAACTCGTGAGACTTTTCAAAAAGAGAGAATGAGTGAATCGATGAAAGTGCACTTCCACATTACAGTGGGATAAACTATAGAGTTTTTGAACACTAACGAATGTGATTTTCTGAAAAATAAAAAAACCGTAAAGTTTGCTTGGTTACGAAGCAATCCTACAAAACACTTCATTTTGGTATTTTCGAAGTCAAATGGCACTATAAACGTGTTATAGAAAACAACAACCCTAGAACGAATGTGAGTTTGTAATGGTTAACTCTTTTGCAACTCGTGAGACTTTTCAAAAAGAGAGAATGAGTGAATCGATGAAAGTGCACTTCCACATTACAGTGGGATAAACTGTAGAGTTTTTGAACACTAACGAATGTGATTTTCTGAAAAAATAAACAAAACGTGAAGTTTGCTTGGTCACCAACCAAACCTACAAAAAACTTCATTTTGGTATTTTCGAGGTTAAATGACACTATAAACGTGTTATAGAAAACAACAACCCTAGAACGAATGTGAATTGGTAATTCTTAACTCTTTTGCAACTCGTGAGAGTTTTCAAAAAGAGAGAATGAGTGAATCGATGAAAGTGCACTTCCACATTAAAGTGGGATAAACTGTAGAGTTTTGAACACTAACGAATGTGATTTTCTAAAAAATAAAAAAAACGTAAAGTTTGCTTGGTCACCTAACAAACCTACAAAAAACTTCATTTTGGTATTTTCGAGGTTAAATGGCACTATAAACGTGTTATAGAAAACAACAGCCCTAGAACGAATGTGAATTGGTAATGGTTAACACTTTTGAAACTATTGAGACTTTTCAAAAAGAGAGAATGAGTGAATCGATGAAAGTGCACTTCCACATTACAGTGGGATAAACTATAGAGTTTTTGAACACTAACGAATGTGATTTTCTGAAAAATAAAAAAAACGTAAATTTTGCTTGGTCACGAAGCAATCCTACAAAACACTTCATTTTGTTATTTTCGAAGTCAAATGGCACTATAAACGTGTTATAGAAAACAACAACCCTAGAACGAATGTGAATTGGTAATTCTTAACTCTTTTGCAACTCGTGAGACTTTTCAAAAAGAGAGAATGAGTGAATCGATGAAAGTGCACTTCCACATTAAAGTGGGATAAACTGTAGAGTTTTTGAACACTAACGAATGTGATTTTCTAAAAAATAAAAAAAACGTAAAGTTTGCTTGGTCACCTAACAAACCTACAAAAAACTTCATTTTGGTATTTTCGAGGTTAAATGGCACTATAAACGTGTTATAGAAAACAACAGCCCTAGAACGAATGTGAATTGGTAATGGTTAACACTTTTGAAACTATTGAGACTTTTCAAAAAGAGAGAATGAGTGAATCGATGAAAGTGCACTTCCACATTACAGTGGGATAAACTATAGAGTTTTTGAACAGTAACGAATGTGATTTTCTGAAAAATAAAAAAAACGTAAAGTTTGCTTGGTTACGAAGCAATCCTACAAAACACTTCATTTTGGTATTTTCGAAGTCAAATGGCACTATAAACGTGTTATAGAAAACAACAACCCTCGAACGAATGTGAGTTTGTAATGGTTAACTCTTTTGCAACTCGTGAGACTTTTCAAAAAGAGAGAATGAGTGAATCGATGAAAGTGCACTTCCACATTACAGTGGGATAAACTGTAGAGTTTTTGAACACTAACGAATGTGATTTTCTGAAAAAATAAACAAAACGTGAAGTTTGCTTGGTCACCAACCAAACCTACAAAAAACTTCATTTTGGTATTTTCGAGGTTAAATGACACTATAAACGTGTTATAGAAAACAACAACCCTAGAACGAATGTGAATTGGTAATTCTTAACTCTTTTGCAACTCGTGAGACTTTTCAAAAAGAGAGAATGAGTGAATCGATGAAAGTGCACTTCCACATTACAGTGGGATAAACTGTAGAGTTTTGAACACTAACGAATGTGATTTTCTAAAAAATAAAAAAAACGTAAAGTTTGCTTAGTCACCTAACAAACCTACAAAAAACTTCATTTTGGTATTTTCGAGGTTAAATGGCATTATAAACGTGTTATAGAAAACAACAACCCTAGAACGAATGTGAATTTGTAATGGTTAACACTTTTGAAACTATTGAGACTTTTCAAAAAGAGAGAATGAGTGAATCGATGAAAGTACACTTCCACATTACAGTGGGATAAACTATAGAGTTTTTGAACAGTAACGAATGTGATTTTCTGAAAAATAAAAAAAACGTAAAGTTTGCTTGGTCACGAAGCAATCCTACAAAACACTTCATTTTGGTATTTTCGAAGTCAAATGGCACTATAAACGTGTTATAGAAAACAACAACCCTAGAACGAATGTGAGTTGTTAATGGTTAACTCTTTTGCAACTCGTGAGACTTTTCAAAAAGAGAGAATGAGTGAATCGATGAAGTGCACTTCCACATTACAGTGGGATAAACTATAGAGTTTTTGAACACTAACGAATGTGATTTTCTGAAAATTAAAAAAAACGTAAAGTTTGCTTGGTCACGAAGCAATCCTACAAAACACTTCATTTTGGTATTTTCGAATTCAAATGGCACTATAAACGTGTTATAGAAAACAACAACCCTAGAACGAATGTGAGTTGTTAATGGTTAACTATTTTGCAACTCGTGAGACTTTTCAAAAAGAGAGAATGAGTGAATCGATGAAGTGCACTTCCACATTACAGTGGGATAAACTATAGAGTTTTTAAACACTAACGAATGTGATTTTCTGAAAAAAAAAAAAAAACGTAAAGTTTTCTTGGTCACGAAGCAATCCTACAAAACATTTCATTTTCGTTTTTTCGAAGTCAAATGGCACTATAAACGTGTTATAGAAAACAACAACCCTAGAACGAATGTGAATTGGTAATGGTTAACACTTTTGAAACTGTTGAGACTTTTCAAAAAGAGAGAATGAGTGAATCGATGAAAGTGCACTTCCACATTACAGTGGGATAAACTATAGAGTTTTTGAACACTAACGAATGTGATTTTCTGAAAAATAAAAAAAACGTAAAGTTTCCTTGGTCACGAAGCAATCCTACAAAACACTTCATTTTGGTTTTTTCGAAGTCAAATGGCACTATAAACGTGTTATAGAAAACAACAACCCTAGAACGAATGTGAATTGGTAATGGTTAACACTTTTGAAACTATTGAGACTTTTCAAAAAGAGAGAATGAGTGAATCGATGAAAGTGCACTTCCACATTACACTGGGATAAACTATTGAGTTTTTGAACACTAACGAATGTGATTTTCTGAAAAATAAAAAAAACGTAAAGTTTGCTAGGTCCCGAAGCAATCCTACAAAACACTTCATTTTGGTATTTTCGAATTCAAATGGCACTATAAACGTGTTATAGAAAACAACAACCCTAGAACGAATGTGAGTTGGTAATGGTTAACTCTTTTGCAACTCGTGAGACTTTTCAAAAAGAGAGAATGAGTGAATCGATGAAAGTGCACTTCCACATTACAGTGGGATAAACTGTAGAGTTTTTGAACACTAACGAATGTGATTTTCTGAAAAAATAAACAAAACGTGAAGTTTGCTTGGTCACCAACCAAACCTACAAAAAACTTCATTTTGGTATTTTCGAGGTTAAATGACACTATAAACGTGTTATAGAAAACAACAACCCTAGAACGAATGTGAATTGGTAATTCTTAACTCTTTTGCAACTCGTGAGACTTTTCAAAAAGAGAGAATGAGTGAATCGATGAAAGTGCACTTCCACATTAAAGTGGGATAAACTGTAGAGTTTTGAACACTAACGAATGCGATTTTCTAAAAAATAAAAAAAATGTAAAGTTTGCTTGGTCACCTAACAAACCTACAAAAAACTTCATTTTGGTATTTTCGAGGTTAAATGGCACTATAAACGTGTTATAGAAAACAACAGCCCTAGAACGAATGTGAATTGGTAATGGTTAACACTTTTGAAACTATTGAGACTTTTCAAAAAAAGAGAATGAGTGAATCGATGAAAGTGCACTTCCACATTACAGTGGGATAAACTATAGAGTTTTTGAACACTAACGAATGTGATTTTCTAAAAAATAAAAAAAACGTAAAGTTTGCTTGGTCACGAAGCAATCCTACAAAACACTTCATTTTGTTATTTTCGAAGTCAAATGGCACTATAAACGTGTTATAGAAAACAACAACCCTAGAACGAATGTGAATTGGTAATTCTTAACTCTTTTGCAACTCGTGAGACTTTTCAAAAAGAGAGAATGAGTGAATCGATGAAAGTGCACTTCCACATTAAAGTGGGATAAACTGTAGAGTTTTGAACACTAACGAATGTGATTTTCTAAAAAATAAAAAAAACGTAAAGTTTGCTTGGTCACCTAACAAACCTACAAAAAACTTCATTTTGGTATTTTCGAGGTTAAATGGCACTATAAACGTGTTATAGAAAACAACAGCCCTAGAACGAATGTGAATTGGTAATGGTTAACACTTTTGAAACTATTGAGACTTTTCAAAAAGAGAGAATGAGTCAATCGATGAAAGTGCACTTCCACATTACAGTGGGATAAACTATAGAGTTTTTGAACAGTAACGAATGTGATTTTCTGAAAAATAAAAAAAACGTAAAGTTTGCTTGGTTACGAAGCAATCCTACAAAACACTTCATTTTGGTATTTTCGAAGTCAAATGGCACTATAAACGTGTTATAGAAAACAACAACCCTCGAACGAATATGAGTTTGTAATGGTTAACTCTTTTGCAACTCGTGAGACTTTTCAAAAAGAGAGAATGAGTGAATCGATGAAAGTGCACTTCCACATTACAGTGGGATAAACTGTAGAGTTTTTGAACACTAACGAATGTGATTTTCTGAAAAAATAAACAAAACGTGAAGTTTGCTTGGTCACCAACCAAACCTACAAAAAACTTCATTTTGGTATTTTCGTGGTTAAATGACACTATAAATGTGTTATAGAAAACAACAACCCTAGAACGAATGTGAATTGGTAATTCTTAACTCTTTTGCAACTCGTGAGACTTTTCAAAAAGAGAGAATGAGTGAATCGATGAAAGTGCACTTCCACATTACAGTGGGATAAACTGTAGAGTTTTGAACACTAACGAATGCGATTTTCTAAAAAATAAAAAAAACGTAAAGTTTGCTTAGTCACCTAACAAACCTACAAAAAACTTCATTTTGGTATTTTCGAGGTTAAATGGCACTATAAACGTGTTATAGAAAACAACAACCCTAGAACGAATGTGAATTGGTAATTCTTAACTCTTTTGCAACTCGTGAGAGTTTTCAAAAAGAGAGAATGAGTGAATCGATGAAAGTGCACTTCCACATTAAAGTGGGATAAACTGTAGAGTTTTGAACACTAACGAATGTGATTTTCTAAAAAATAAAAAAAACGTAAAGTTTGCTTGGTCACCTAACAAACCTACAAAAAACTTCATTTTGGTATTTTCGAGGTTAAATGGCACTATAAACGTGTTATAGAAAACAACAGCCCTAGAACGAATGTGAATTGGTAATTCTTAACTCTTTTGCAACTCGTGAGAGTTTTCAAAAAGAGAGAATGAGTGAATCGATGAAAGTGCACTTCCACATTAAAGTGGGATAAACTGTAGAGTTTTGAACACTAACGAATGTGATTTTCTAAAAAATAAAAAAAACGTAAAGTTTGCTTGGTCACCTAACAAACCTACAAAAAACTTCATTTTGGTATTTTCGAGGTTAAATGGCACTATAAACGTGTTATAGAAAACAACAGCCCTAGAACGAATGTGAATTGGTAATGGTTAACACTTTTGAAACTATTGAGACTTTTCAAAAAGAGAGAATGAGTGAATCGATGAAAGTGCACTTCCACATTACAGTGGGATAAACTATAGAGTTTTTGAACACTAACGAATGTGATTTTCTGAAAAATAAAAAAAACGTAAATTTTGCTTGGTCACGAAGCAATCCTACAAAACACTTCATTTTGTTATTTTCGAAGTCAAATGGCACTATAAACGTGTTATAGAAAACAACAACCCTAGAACGAATGTGAATTGGTAATTCTTAACTCTTTTGCAACTCGTGAGACTTTTCAAAAAGAGAGAATGAGTGAATCGATGAAAGTGCACTTCCACATTAAAGTGGGATAAACTGTAGAGTTTTTGAACACTAACGAATGTGATTTTCTGAAAAAATAAAAAAAACGTAAAGTTTGCTTGGTTACGAAGCAATCCTACAAAACACTTCATTTTGGTATTTTCGAAGTCAAATGGCACTATAAACGTGTTATAGAAAACAACAACCCTAGAACGAATGTGAGTTTGTAATGGTTAACTCTTTTGCAACTCGTGAGACTTTTCAAAAAGAGAGAATGAGTGAATCGATGAAAGTGCACTTCCACATTACAGTGGGATAAACTGTAGAGTTTTTGAACACTAACGAATGTGATTTTCTGAAAAAATAAACAAAACGTGAAGTTTGCTTGGTCACCAACCAAACCTACAAAAAACTTCATTTTGGTATTTTCGAGGTTAAATGACACTATAAACGTGTTATAGAAAACAACAACCCTAGAACGAATGTGAATTGGTAATTCTTAACTCTTTTGCAACTCGTGAGAGTTTTCAAAAAGAGAGAATGAGTGAATCGATGAAAGTGCACTTCCACATTAAAGTGGGATAAAGTGTAGAGTTTTGAACACTAACGAATGTGATTTTCTAAAAAATAAAAAAAACGTAAAGTTTGCTTGGTCACCTAACAAACCTACAAAAAACTTCATTTTGGTATTTTCGAGGTTAAATGGCACTATAAACGTGTTATAGAAAACAACAGCCCTAGAACGAATGTGAATTGGTAATGGTTAACACTTTTGAAACTATTGAGACTTTTCAAAAAGAGAGAATGAGTGAATCGATGAAAGTGCACTTCCACATTACAGTGGGATAAACTATAGAGTTTTTGAACACTAACGAATGTGATTTTCTGAAAAATAAAAAAAACGTAAATTTTGCTTGGTCACGAAGCAATCCTACAAAACACTTCATTTTGTTATTTTCGAAGTCAAATGGCACTATAAACGTGTTATAGAAAACAACAACCCTAGAACGAATGTGAATTGGTAATTCTTAACTCTTTTGCAACTCGTGAGACTTTTCAAAAAGAGAGAATGAGTGAATCGATGAAAGTGCACTTCCACATTAAAGTGGGATAAACTGTAGAGTTTTTGAACACTAACGAATGTGATTTTCTAAAAAATAAAAAAAACGTAAAGTTTGCTTGGTCACCTAACAAACCTACAAAAAACTTCATTTTGGTATTTTCGAGGTTAAATGGCACTATAAACGTGTTATAGAAAACAACAGCCCTAGAACGAATGTGAATTGGTAATGGTTAACACTTTTGAAACTATTGAGACTTTTCAAAAAGAGAGAATGAGTGAATCGATGAAAGTGCACTTCCACATTACAGTGGGATAAACTATAGAGTTTTTGAACAGTAACGAATGTGATTTTCTGAAAAATAAAAAAAACGTAAAGTTTGCTTGGTTACGAAGCAATCCTACAAAACACTTCATTTTGGTATTTTCGAAGTCAAATGGCACTATAAACGTGTTATAGAAAACAACAACCCTCGAACGAATGTGAGTTTGTAATGGTTAACTCTTTTGCAACTCGTGAGACTTTTCAAAAAGAGAGAATGAGTGAATCGATGAAAGTGCACTTCCACATTACAGTGGGATAAACTGTAGAGTTTTTGAACACTAACGAATGTGATTTTCTGAAAAAATAAACAAAACGTGAAGTTTGCTTGGTCACCAACCAAACCTACAAAAAACTTCATTTTGGTATTTTCGAGGTTAAATGACACTATAAACGTGTTATAGAAAACAACAACCCTAGAACGAATGTGAATTGGTAATTCTTAACTCTTTTGCAACTCGTGAGACTTTTCAAAAAGAGAGAATGAGTGAATCGATGAAAGTGCACTTCCACATTACAGTGGGATAAACTGTAGAGTTTTGAACACTAACGAGTGTGATTTTCTAAAAAATAAAAAAAACGTAAAGTTTGCTTAGTCACCTAACAAACCTACAAAAAACTTCATTTTGGTATTTTCGAGGTTAAATGGCATTATAAACGTGTTATAGAAAACAACAACCCTAGAACGAATGTGAATTGGTAATGGTTAACACTTTTGAAACTATTGAGACTTTTCAAAAAGAGAGAATGAGTGAATCGATGAAAGTACACTTCCACATTACAGTGGGATAAACTATAGAGTTTTTGAACAGTAACGAATGTGATTTTCTGAAAAATAAAAAAAACGTAAAGTTTGCTTGGTCACGAAGCAATCCTACAAAACACTTCATTTTGGTATTTTCGAAGTCAAATGGCACTATAAACGTGTTATAGAAAACAACAACCCTAGAACGAATGTGAGTTGTTAATGGTTAACTCTTTTGCAACTCGTGAGACTTTTCAAAAAGAGAGAATGAGTGAATCGATGAAGTGCACTTCCACATTACAGTGGGATAAACTATAGAGTTTTTGAACACTAACGAATGTGATTTTCTGAAAATTAAAAAAAACGTAAAGTTTGCTTGGTCACGAAGCAATCCTACAAAACACTTCATTTTGGTATTTTCGAATTCAAATGGCACTATAAACGTGTTATAGAAAACAACAACCCTAGAACGAATGTGAGTTGTTAATGGTTAACTATTTTGCAACTCGTGAGACTTTTCAAAAAGAGAGAATGAGTGAATCGATGAAGTGCACTTCCACATTACAGTGGGATAAACTATAGAGTTTTTAAACACTAACGAATGTGATTTTCTGAAGAAAAAAAAAAAACGTAAAGTTTTCTTGGTCACGAAGCAATCCTACAAAACATTTCATTTTCGTTTTTTCGAAGTCAAATGGCACTATAAACGTGTTATAGAAAACAACAACCCTAGAACGAATGTGAATTGGTAATGGTTAACACTTTTGAAACTGTTGAGACTTTTCAAAAAGAGAGAATGAGTGAATCGATGAAAGTGCACTTCCACATTACAGTGGGATAAACTATAGAGTTTTTGAACACTAACGAATGTGATTTTCTGAAAAATAAAAAAAACGTAAAGTTTCCTTGGTCACGAAGCAATCCTACAAAACACTTCATTTTGGTTTTTTCGAAGTCAAATGGCACTATAAACGTGTTATAGAAAACAACAACCCTAGAACGAATGTGAATTGGTAATGGTTAACACTTTTGAAACTATTGAGACTTTTCAAAAAGAGAGAATGAGTGAATCGATGAAAGTGCACTTCCACATTACACTGGGATAAACTATTGAGTTTTTGAACACTAACGAATGTGATTTTCTGAAAAATAAAAAAAACGTAAAGTTTGCTAGGTCCCGAAGCAATCCTACAAAACACTTCATTTTGGTATTTTCGAATTCAAATGGCACTATAAACGTGTTATAGAAAACAACAACCCTAGAACGAATGTGAGTTGGTAATGGTTAACTCTTTTGCAACTCGTGAGACTTTTCAAAAAGAGAGAATGAGTGAATCGATGAAAGTGCACTTCCACATTACAGTGGGATAAACTGTAGAGTTTTTGAACACTAACGAATGTGATTTTCTGAAAAAATAAACAAAACGTGAAGTTTGCTTGGTCACCAACCAAACCTACAAAAAACTTCATTTTGGTATTTTCGAGGTTAAATGACACTATAAACGTGTTATAGAAAACAACAACCCTAGAACGAATGTGAATTGGTAATTCTTAACTCTTTTGCAACTCGTGAGACTTTTCAAAAAGAGAGAATGAGTGAATCGATGAAAGTGCACTTCCACATTAAAGTGGGATAAACTGTAGAGTTTTGAACACTAACGAATGCGATTTTCTAAAAAATAAAAAAAACGTAAAGTTTGCTTGGTCACCTAACAAACCTACAAAAAACTTCATTTTGGTATTTTCGAGGTTAAATGGCACTATAAACGTGTTATAGAAAACAACAGCCCTAGAACGAATGTGAATTGGTAATGGTTAACACTTTTGAAACTATTGAGACTTTTCAAAAAAAGAGAATGAGTGAATCGATGAAAGTGCACTTCCACATTACAGTGGGATAAACTATAGAGTTTTTGAACACTAACGAATGTGATTTTCTAAAAAATAAAAAAAACGTAAAGTTTGCTTGGTCACGAAGCAATCCTACAAAACACTTCATTTTGTTATTTTCGAAGTCAAATGGCACTATAAACGTGTTATAGAAAACAACAACCCTAGAACGAATGTGAATTGGTAATTCTTAACTCTTTTGCAACTCGTGAGACTTTTCAAAAAGAGAGAATGAGTGAATCGATGAAAGTGCACTTCCACATTAAAGTGGGATAAACTGTAGAGTTTTGAACACTAACGAATGTGATTTTCTAAAAAATAAAAAAAACGTAAAGTTTGCTTGGTCACCTAACAAACCTACAAAAAACTTCATTTTGGTATTTTCGAGGTTAAATGGCACTATAAACGTGTTATAGAAAACAACAGCCCTAGAACGAATGTGAATTGGTAATGGTTAACACTTTTGAAACTATTGAGACTTTTCAAAAAGAGAGAATGAGTCAATCGATGAAAGTGCACTTCCACATTACAGTGGGATAAACTATAGAGTTTTTGAACAGTAACGAATGTGATTTTCTGAAAAATAAAAAAAACGTAAAGTTTGCTTGGTTACGAAGCAATCCTACAAAACACTTCATTTTGGTATTTTCGAAGTCAAATGGCACTATAAACGTGTTATAGAAAACAACAACCCTCGAACGAATATGAGTTTGTAATGGTTAACTCTTTTGCAACTCGTGAGACTTTTCAAAAAGAGAGAATGAGTGAATCGATGAAAGTGCACTTCCACATTACAGTGGGATAAACTGTAGAGTTTTTGAACACTAACGAATGTGATTTTCTGAAAAAATAAACAAAACGTGAAGTTTGCTTGGTCACCAACCAAACCTACAAAAAACTTCATTTTGGTATTTTCGTGGTTAAATGACACTATAAATGTGTTATAGAAAACAACAACCCTAGAACGAATGTGAATTGGTAATTCTTAACTCTTTTGCAACTCGTGAGACTTTTCAAAAAGAGAGAATGAGTGAATCGATGAAAGTGCACTTCCACATTACAGTGGGATAAACTGTAGAGTTTTGAACACTAACGAATGCGATTTTCTAAAAAATAAAAAAAACGTAAAGTTTGCTTAGTCACCTAACAAACCTACAAAAAACTTCATTTTGGTATTTTCGAGGTTAAATGGCACTATAAACGTGTTATAGAAAACAACAACCCTAGAACGAATGTGAATTGGTAATTCTTAACTCTTTTGCAACTCGTGAGAGTTTTCAAAAAGAGAGAATGAGTGAATCGATGAAAGTGCACTTCCACATTAAAGTGGGATAAACTGTAGAGTTTTGAACACTAACGAATGTGATTTTCTAAAAAATAAAAAAAACGTAAAGTTTGCTTGGTCACCTAACAAACCTACAAAAAACTTCATTTTGGTATTTTCGAGGTTAAATGGCACTATAAACGTGTTATAGAAAACAACAGCCCTAGAACGAATGTGAATTGGTAATTCTTAACTCTTTTGCAACTCGTGAGAGTTTTCAAAAAGAGAGAATGAGTGAATCGATGAAAGTGCACTTCCACATTAAAGTGGGATAAACTGTAGAGTTTTGAACACTAACGAATGTGATTTTCTAAAAAATAAAAAAAACGTAAAGTTTGCTTGGTCACCTAACAAACCTACAAAAAACTTCATTTTGGTATTTTCGAGGTTAAATGGCACTATAAACGTGTTATAGAAAACAACAGCCCTAGAACGAATGTGAATTGGTAATGGTTAACACTTTTGAAACTATTGAGACTTTTCAAAAAGAGAGAATGAGTGAATCGATGAAAGTGCACTTCCACATTACAGTGGGATAAACTATAGAGTTTTTGAACACTAACGAATGTGATTTTCTGAAAAATAAAAAAAACGTAAATTTTGCTTGGTCACGAAGCAATCCTACAAAACACTTCATTTTGTTATTTTCGAAGTCAAATGGCACTATAAACGTGTTATAGAAAACAACAACCCTAGAACGAATGTGAATTGGTAATTCTTAACTCTTTTGCAACTCGTGAGACTTTTCAAAAAGAGAGAATGAGTGAATCGATGAAAGTGCACTTCCACATTAAAGTGGGATAAACTGTAGAGTTTTTGAACACTAACGAATGTGATTTTCTAAAAAATAAAAAAAACGTAAAGTTTGCTTGGTCACCTAACAAACCTACAAAAAACTTCATTTTGGTATTTTCGAGGTTAAATGGCACTATAAACGTGTTATAGAAAACAACAGCCCTAGAACGAATGTGAATTGGTAATGGTTAACACTTTTGAAACTATTGAGACTTTTCAAAAAGAGAGAATGAGTGAATCGATGAAAGTGCACTTCCACATTACAGTGGGATAAACTATAGAGTTTTTGAACAGTAACGAATGTGATTTTCTGAAAAATAAAAAAAACGTAAAGTTTGCTTGGTTACGAAGCAATCCTACAAAACACTTCATTTTGGTATTTTCGAAGTCAAATGGCACTATAAACGTGTTATAGAAAACAACAACCCTCGAACGAATGTGAGTTTGTAATGGTTAACTCTTTTGCAACTCGTGAGACTTTTCAAAAAGAGAGAATGAGTGAATCGATGAAAGTGCACTTCCACATTACAGTGGGATAAACTGTAGAGTTTTTGAACACTAACGAATGTGATTTTCTGAAAAAATAAACAAAACGTGAAGTTTGCTTGGTCACCAAC
Source organism: Galeopsis tetrahit (assembly GCA_963675135.1). NCBI lineage: Eukaryota > Viridiplantae > Streptophyta > Magnoliopsida > Lamiales > Lamiaceae > Galeopsis > Galeopsis tetrahit. Next base: position 43,566,678 of record OY776122.1, read on the forward strand.
CAAACCTACAAAAAACTTCATTTTGGTATTTTCGAGGTTAAATGACACTATAAACGTGTTATAGAAAACAACAACCCTAGAACGAATGTGAATTGGTAATTCTTAACTCTTTTGCAACTCGTGAGACTTTTTAAAAAGAGAGAATGAGTGAATCGATGAAAGTGCACTTCCACATTACAGTGGGATAAACTGTAGAGTTTTGAACACTAACGAATGTGATTTTCTAAAAAATAAAAAAAACGTAAAGTTTGCTTAGTCACCTAACAAACCTACAAAAAACTTCATTTTGGTATTTTCGAGGTTAAATGGCATTATAAACGTGTTATAGAAAACAACAACCCTAGAACGAATGTGAATTGGTAATGGTTAACACTTTTGAAACTATTGAGACTTTTCAAAAAGAGAGAATGAGTGAATCGATGAAAGTACACTTCCACATTACAGTGGGATAAACTATAGAGTTTTTGAACAGTAACGAATGTGATTTTCTGAAAAATAAAAAAAACGTAAAGTTTGCTTGGTCACGAAGCAATCCTACAAAACACTTCATTTTGGTATTTTCGAAGTCAAATGGCACTATAAACGTGTTATAGAAAACAACAACCCTAGAACGAATGTGAGTTGTTAATGGTTAACTCTTTTGCAACTCGTGAGACTTTTCAAAAAGAGAGAATGAGTGAATCGATGAAGTGCACTTCCACATTACAGTGGGATAAACTATAGAGTTTTTGAACACTAACGAATGTGATTTTCTGAAAAATAAAAAAAACGTAAAGTTTGCTTGGTCACGAAGCAATCCTACAAAACACTTCATTTTGGTATTTTCGAATTCAAATGGCACTATAAACGTGTTATAGAAAACAACAACCCTAGAACGAATGTGAGTTGTTAATGGTTAACTATTTTGCAACTCGTGAGACTTTTCAAAAAGAGAGAATGAGTGAATCGATGAAGTGCACTTCCACATTACAGTGGGATAAACTATAGAGTTTTTAAACACTAACGAATGTGATTTTCTGAAAAAAAAAAAAAACGTAAAGTTTTCTTGGTCACGAAGCAATCCTACAAAACATTTCATTTTCGTTTTTTCGAAGTCAAATGGCACTATAAACGTGTTATAGAAAACAACAACCCTAGAACGAATGTGAATTGGTAATGGTTAACACTTTTGAAACTGTTGAGACTTTTCAAAAAGAGAGAATGAGTGAATCGATGAAAGTGCACTTCCACATTACAGTGGGATAAACTATAGAGTTTTTGAACACTAACGAATGTGATTTTCTGAAAAATAAAAAAAACGTAAAGTTTCCTTGGTCACGAAGCAATCCTACAAAACACTTCATTTTGGTTTTTTCGAAGTCAAATGGCACTATAAACGTGTTATAGAAAACAACAACCCTAGAACGAATGTGAATTGGTAATGGTTAACACTTTTGAAACTATTGAGACTTTTCAAAAAGAGAGAATGAGTGAATCGATGAAAGTGCACTTCCACATTACACTGGGATAAACTATTGAGTTTTTGAACACTAACGAATGTGATTTTCTGAAAAATAAAAAAAAACGTAAAGTTTGCTAGGTCCCGAAGCAATCCTACAAAACACTTCATTTTGGTATTTTCGAATTCAAATGGCACTATAAACGTGTTATAGAAAACAACAACCCTAGAACGAATGTGAGTTGGTAATGGTTAACTCTTTTGCAACTCGTGAGACTTTTCAAAAAGAGAGAATGAGTGAATCGATGAAAGTGCACTTCCACATTACAGTGGGATAAACTGTAGAGTTTTTGAACACTAACGAATGTGATTTTCTGAAAAAATAAACAAAACGTGAAGTTTGCTTGGTCACCAACCAAACCTACAAAAAACTTCATTTTGGTATTTTCGAGGTTAAATGACACTATAAACGTGTTATAGAAAACAACAACCCTAGAACGAATGTGAATTGGTAATTCTTAACTCTTTTGCAACTCGTGAGACTTTTCAAAAAGAGAGAATGAGTGAATCGATGAAAGTGCACTTCCACATTAAAGTGGGATAAACTGTAGAGTTTTGAACACTAACGAATGCGATTTTCTAAAAAATAAAAAAAACGTAAAGTTTGCTTGGTCACCTAACAAACCTACAAAAAACTTCATTTTGGTATTTTCGAGGTTAAATGGCACTATAAACGTGTTATAGAAAACAACAGCCCTAGAACGAATGTGAATTGGTAATGGTTAACACTTTTGAAACTATTGAGACTTTTCAAAAAAAGAGAATGAGTGAATCGATGAAAGTGCACTTCCACATTACAGTGGGATAAACTATAGAGTTTTTGAACACTAACGAATGTGATTTTCTAAAAAATAAAAAAAACGTAAAGTTTGCTTGGTCACGAAGCAATCCTACAAAACACTTCATTTTGTTATTTTCGAAGTCAAATGGCACTATAAACGTGTTATAGAAAACAACAACCCTAGAACGAATGTGAATTGGTAATTCTTAACTCTTTTGCAACTCGTGAGACTTTTCAAAAAGAGAGAATGAGTGAATCGATGAAAGTGCACTTCCACATTAAAGTGGGATAAACTGTAGAGTTTTGAACACTAACGAATGTGATTTTCTAAAAAATAAAAAAAACGTAAAGTTTGCTTGGTCACCTAACAAACCTACAAAAAACTTCATTTTGGTATTTTCGAGGTTAAATGGCACTATAAACGTGTTATAGAAAACAACAGCCCTAGAACGAATGTGAATTGGTAATGGTTAACACTTTTGAAACTATTGAGACTTTTCAAAAAGAGAGAATGAGTCAATCGATGAAAGTGCACTTCCACATTACAGTGGGATAAACTATAGAGTTTTTGAACAGTAACGAATGTGATTTTCTGAAAAATAAAAAAAACGTAAAGTTTGCTTGGTTACGAAGCAATCCTACAAAACACTTCATTTTGGTATTTTCGAAGTCAAATGGCACTATAAACGTGTTATATAAAACAACAACCCTCGAACGAATATGAGTTTGTAATGGTTAACTCTTTTGCAACTCGTGAGACTTTTCAAAAAGAGAGAATGAGTGAATCGATGAAAGTGCACTTCCACATTACAGTGGGATAAACTGTAGAGTTTTTGAACACTAACGAATGTGATTTTCTGAAAAAATAAACAAAACGTGAAGTTTGCTTGGTCACCAACCAAACCTACAAAAAACTTCATTTTGGTATTTTCGTGGTTAAATGACACTATAAATGTGTTATAGAAAACAACAACCCTAGAACGAATGTGAATTGGTAATTCTTAACTCTTTTGCAACTCGTGAGACTTTTCAAAAAGAGAGAATGAGTGAATCGATGAAAGTGCACTTCCACATTACAGTGGGATAAACTGTAGAGTTTTGAACACTAACGAATGCGATTTTCTAAAAAATAAAAAAAACGTAAAGTTTGCTTAGTCACCTAACAAACCTACAAAAAACTTCATTTTGGTATTTTCGAGGTTAAATGGCACTATAAACGTGTTATAGAAAACAACAACCCTAGAACGAATGTGAATTGGTAATGGTTAACACTTTTGAAACTATTGAGACTTTTCAAAAAGAGAGAATGAGTGAATCGATGAAAGTGCACTTCCACATTACAGTGGGATAAACTATAGAGTTTTTGAACAGTAACGAATGTGATTTTCTGAAAAATAAAAAAAACGTAAAGTTTGCTTGGTCACGAAGCAATCCTACAAAACACTTCATTTTGGTATTTTCGAAGTCAAATGGCACTATAAACGTGTTATAGAAAACAACAACCCTAGAACGAATGTGAGTTGTTAATGGTTAACTCTTTTGCAACTCGTGAGACTTTTCAAAAAGAGAGAATGAGTGAATCGATGAAGTGCACTTCCACATTACAGTGGGATAAACTATAGAGTTTTTGAACACTAACGAATGTGATTTTCTGAAAAATAAAAAAAACGTAAAGTTTGCTTGGTCACAAAGCAATCCTACGTACAAAACACTTCATTTTGGTATTTTCGAATTCAAATGGCACTATAAACGTGTTATAGAAAACAACAACCCTAGAACGAATGTGAGTTGTTAATGGTTAACTCTTTTGCAACTCGTGAGACTTTTCAAAAAGAGAGAATGAGTGAATCGATGAAAGTGCACTTCCACATTAAAGTGGGATAAACTGTAGAGTTTTGAACACTAACGAATGCGATTTTCTAAAAAATAAAAAAAAACGTAAAGTTTGCTTGGTCACCTAACAAACCTACAAAAAACTTCATTTTGGTATTTTCGAGGTTAAATGGCACTATAAACGTGTTATAGAAAACAACAGCCCTAGAACGAATGTGAATTGGTAATGGTTAACACTTTTGAAACTATTGAGACTTTTCAAAAAGAGAGAATGAGTGAATCGATGAAAGTGCACTTCCACATTACAGTGGGATAAACTATAGAGTTTTTGAACACTAACGAATGTGATTTTCTAAAAAATAAAAAAAACGTAAAGTTTGCTTGGTCACGAAGCAATCCTACAAAACACTTCATTTTGTTATTTTCGTAGTCAAATGGCACTATAAACGTGTTATAGAAAACAACAACCCTAGAACGAATGTGAATTGGTAATTCTTAACTCTTTTGCAACTCGTGAGACTTTTCAAAAAGAGAGAATGAGTGAATCGATGAAAGTGCACTTCCACATTAAAGTGGGATAAACTGTAGAGTTTTGAACACTAACGAATGTGATTTTCTAAAAAATAAAAAAAACGTAAAGTTTGCTTGGTCACCTAACAAACCTACAAAAAACTTCATTTTGGTATTTTCGAGGTTAAATGGCACTATAAACGTGTTATAGAAAACAACAGCCCTAGAACGAATGTGAATTGGTAATGGTTAACACTTTTGAAACTATTGAGACTTTTCAAAAAGAGAGAATGAGTCAATCGATGAAAGTGCACTTCCACATTACAGTGGGATAAACTATAGAGTTTTTGAACAGTAACGAATGTGATTTTCTGAAAAATAAAAAAAACGTAAAGTTTGCTTGGTTACGAAGCAATCCTACAAAACACTTCATTTTGGTATTTTCGAAGTCAAATGGCACTATAAACGTGTTATAGAAAATAACAACCCTCGAACGAATATGAGTTTGTAATGGTTAACTCTTTTGCAACTCGTGAGACTTTTCAAAAAGAGAGAATGAGTGAATCGATGAAAGTGCACTTCCACATTACAGTGGGATAAACTGTAGAGTTTTTGAACACTAACGAATGTGATTTTCTGAAAAAATAAACAAAACGTGAAGTTTGCTTGGTCACCAACCAAACCTACAAAAAACTTCATTTTGGTATTTTCGTGGTTAAATGACACTATAAATGTGTTATAGAAAACAACAACCCTAGAACGAATGTGAATTGGTAATTCTTAACTCTTTTGCAACTCGTGAGACTTTTCAAAAAGAGAGAATGAGTGAATCGATGAAAGTGCACTTCCACATTACAGTGGGATAAACTGTAGAGTTTTGAACACTAACGAATGCGATTTTCTAAAAAATAAAAAAAAACGTAAAGTTTGCTTAGTCACCTAACAAACCTACAAAAAACTTCATTTTGGTATTTTCGAGGTTAAATGGCACTATAAACGTGTTATAGAAAACAACAACCCTAGAACGAATGTGAATTGGTAATGGTTAACACTTTTGAAACTATTGAGACTTTTCAAAAAGAGAGAATGAGTGAATCGATGAAAGTGCACTTCCACATTACAGTGGGATAAACTATAGAGTTTTTGAACAGTAACGAATGTGATTTTCTGAAAAATAAAAAAAACGTAAAGTTTGCTTGGTCACGAAGCAATCCTACAAAACACTTCATTTTGGTATTTTCGAAGTCAAATGGCACTATAAACGTGTTATAGAAAACAACAACCCTAGAACGAATGTGAGTTGTTAATGGTTAACTCTTTTGCAACTCGTGAGACTTTTCAAAAAGAGAGAATGAGTGAATCGATGAAGTGCACTTCCACATTACAGTGGGATAAACTATAGAGTTTTCGAACACTAACGAATGTGATTTTCTGAAAAATAAAAAAAACGTAAAGTTTGCTTGGTCACAAAGCAATCCTACGTACAAAACACTTCATATTGGTATTTTCGAATTCAAATGGCACTATAAACGTGTTATAGAAAACAACAACCCTAGAACGAATGTGAGTTGTTAATGGTTAACTGTTTTGCAACTCGTGAGACTTTTCAAAAAGAGAGAATGAGTGAATCGATGAAGTGCACTTCCACATTACAGTGGGATAAACTATAGAGTTTTTGAACACTAACGAATGTGATTTTCTAAAAAATAAAAAAAACGTAAAGTTTGCTTGGTCACGAAGCAATCCAACAAAACACTTCATTTTGGTATTTTCGAATTCAAATGACACTATAAACGTGTTATAGAAAACAACAACCCTAGAACGAATGTGAGTTGGTAATGGTTAACTCTTTTGCAACTCGTGAGACTTTTCAAAAAGAGAGAATGAGTGAATCGATGAAAGTGCACTTCCACATTACAGTGGGATAAACTATAGAGTTTTTGAACACTAACGAATGTGATTTTCTGAAAAATAAAAAAAACGTAAAGTTTGCTTGGTTACGAAGCAATCCTACAAAACACTTCATTTTGGTATTTTCGAAGTCAAATGGCACTATAAACGTGTTATAGAAAACAACAACCCTAGAACGAATGTGAGTTTGTAATGGTTAACTCTTTTGCAACTCGTGAGACTTTTCAAAAAGAGAGAATGAGTGAATCGATGAAAGTGCACTTCCACATTACAGTGGGATAAACTGTAGAGTTTTTGAACACTAACGAATTTGATTTTCTGAAAAAATAAACAAAACGTGAAGTTTGCTTGGTCACCAACCAAACCTACAAAAAACTTCATTTTGGTTTTTTCGAGGTTAAATGACACTATAAACGTGTTATAGAAAACAACAACCCTAGAACGAATGTGAATTGGTAATTCTTAACTCTTTTGCAACTCGTGAGACTTTTCAAAGAGAGAGAATGAGTGAATCGATGAAAGTGCACTTCCACATTAAAGTGGGATAAACTGTAGAGTTTTGAACACTAACGAATGTGATTTTCTAAAATATAAAAAAAACGTAAAGTTTGCTTGGTCACCTAACAAACCTACAAAAAACTTCATTTTGGTATTTTCGAGGTTAAATGGCACTATAAACGTGTTATAGAAAACAACAGCCCTAGAACGAATGTGAATTGGTAATGGTTAACACTTTTGAAACTATTGAGACTTTTCAAAAAGAGAGAATGAGTGAATCGATGAAAGTGCACTTCCACATTACAGTGGGATAAACTATAGAGTTTTTGAACAGTAACGAATGTGATTTTCTGAAAAATAAAAAAAACCTAAAGTTTGCTTGGTTACGAAGCAATCCTACAAAACACTTCATTTTGGTATTTTCGAAGTCAAATGGCACTATAAACGTGTTATAGAAAACAACAACCCTCGAACGAATGTGAGTTTGTAATGGTTAACTCTTTTGCAACTCGTGAGACTTTTTAAAAAGAGAGAATGAGTGAATCGATGAAAGTGCACTTCCACATTACAGTGGGATAAACTGTAGAGTTTTGAACACTAACGAATGTGATTTTCTAAAAATAAAAAAAAAACGTAAAGTTTGCTTGTCCACCAAGCAAACCTACAAAAAACGTAAAGTTTTGAACACATTATGCTCACTCTAATGTGAAAACGCACTTTCTTCGTTTCTCTCATTCTCTACTTTTCAAAAGTTTCAAGAGTTGCAAAGAGTTAACCATTACCAATACTTCTTTGTTCTAAAGTACTTGTTTTGTCCAACACGTTGATATCGAAATTTAGATTCGACAAATACGAAGATTTAGTGATTAGTTACCAAGAAAACATTATTTTGTCTTTAATTATCACAAAATTACACTCGTTAGTGAGAGTTTATGCTCACTCTAATGTGAAAACGCACTTTCTTCGTTTCTCTCATTCTCTACTTTTCAAAAGTTTCAAGAGTTGCAAACAGTTAACCATTACCAATACTACATCTTTGTTCTAAAGTTGTTGTTTTTTCCAACACGTTGATAGTGAAATTAAGATTCGATAAATACGAAGATTTAGTGATTAGTTACCAAGAAAACATTATTTTGTCTTTAATTATCACAAAATTACACTCGTTTGTGAGAGTTTATGCTCACTCTAATGTGAAAACGCACTTTCTTCGTTTCTCTCATTCTCTACTTTTCAAAAGTTTCAAGAGTTGCAAAGAGTTAACCATTACCAATACTTCTTTGTTCTAAAGTTCTTGTTTTTTCCAACACGTTGATAGCGAAATTTAGATTCGACAAATACGAAGATTTAGTGATTAGTTACCAAGAAAACATTATTTTGTCTTTAATTATCAGAAAATTACATTCGTTTGTGAGAGTTTATGCTCAGTCTAATGTGAAAATGCACTTTCTTCGTTTCTCTCATTCTCTACTTTTCAAAAGTTTCAAGAGTTGCAAAGAGTTAACCATTACCTATACTTCTTTGTTCTAAAGTACTTGTTTTGTCCAACACGTTGATATCGAAATTTAGATTCGACAAATATGAAGACTTAGTGATTAGTTACCAAGAAAACATTATTTTGTCTTTAATTATCACAAAATTACACTCGTTAGTGAGAGTTTATGCTCACTCTAATGTGAAAATGAACTTTCTTCGTTTCTCTCATTCTCTACTTTTCAAAAGTTTCAAGAGTTGCAAACAGTTAACCATTACCAATACTACATCTTTGTTCTAAAGTTCTTGTTTTGTCCAACACGTTGATAGCGAAATTTAGATTAGACAAATACGAAGATTTAGTGATTAGTTACCAAGAAAACATTATTTTGTCTTTAATTATCACAAAATTACACTCGTTTGTGAGAGTTTATGCTCACTCTAATGTGAAAACGCACTTTCTTCGTTTCTCTCATTCTCTACTTTTCTAAACTTTCAACAGTTGCAAAGAGTTAACCATTACCAATACTACATCTTTGTTCTAAAGTTCTTGTTTTGTACAACACGTTGATAGTGAAATTAAGATTCGATAAATACGAAGATTTAGTGATTAGTTACCAAGAAAACATTATTTTGTCTTTAATTATCACAAAATTACACTCGTTAGTGAGAGTTTATGCTCACTCTAATGTGAAAATGCACTATCTTCGTTTCTCTCATTCTCTACTTTTCAAAAGTTTCAAGAGTTGCAAAGAGTTAACCATTACCAATACTTCTTTGTTCTAAAGTTCTTGTTTTGTCCAACACGTTGATAGCGAAATTTAGATTCGACAAATACGAAGATTTAGTGATTAGTTACCAAGAAAACATTATGTTGTGTTTAATTATCACAAAATCACACTCGTTAGTGAGAGTTTATGCTCACTCTAATGTAAAAACGCACTTTCTTCTTTTCTCTCATTCTCTACTTTTCAAAAGTTTCAAGAGTTGCAAAGAGTTAATGAGCTTCATTTTCATGTTTCTTAAAATGCTTGTTCTGGTTTTTATAGGTAGAAAGACTATGGGCTAGGGTTTGACCCATCATATTATGCATTGCACTGAAGATGCACTCAAGGACTAAAAAATTGTCATTTCAAGTGAGAGGTAACTCTATTTAAAAAATTCTTCCATTCAACATTCTACAGAGCATTCAGAATGAGAACAAGATTTTGAAGAAATCACTTAAGGTGAACCTTGCAGTCTATAAATTAAGTTACCCATCAATTTCGTTTGGTTGATTCTACCCATGTGTTATTCACATAAAGTAGCATAGAGGAGTGACTACTGAAAATGAATTTGAGAAGAAGTTCCATGCTTCTGGTATTGGTACAAACTTTATCAATATATCTATGTCCAGCATTACATCTTTATTAGTATAATTTGTTTTATACATGTTATTATTTTCCTATAGGTCCAACTAATCATATAATTTTGAAATTTAGTGGTTTGGTGAAGGAGAGAAATATGTGAAAGCAGTCTTCTCTTTGCCCAGAAAAATAACCCCTAGCGTTTTTTTCGTTGACGAGGTTTGCATAGTCTTCTGCTATAATTTTTCATGTTTCTTACCATTCTGTGGTCCTCTCTTATTCTTATATCTTTGTGGATTTGGGTTGATAGTATTTTAGGGAGACAGGAAAATCCTGGAGAACATGAAGCAATGTGCGAAATGAAAAATGAATACATGGTGAATTGGGATGGTTTACGTACAAAGGATAAAGAACGCGTATTGGTACTTGCAGCCACCAATAGACCTTTTGATCTTGACGAGGCTGTAATCAGGAGGCTTCCTCAAATGTTTTCCTATTAACCACCTTAATACTTGTTCAAACTAAAATGGAGAAAGTGTTTGATTATATTCGTAAAATGGTGCAGGATGATGGTCAACTTACCAGATGCTCAGAATAGGTAGAGAATTTTGAGGGTGATATTAGCCAAGAAAGAAATGACTCCAAATGTTGATCTTGAAGGTTGCTAGCGTGACTGAGAAGAGAAGGGTACTCAGGAAGTGATTTAAAGGTTTGTTCACTACATTTTCTGCCCTGCTTCTTATTCGTACAATTTTCTTTTTTTTTTTTTGGTTTTCCTACTGAATCTGCATGTGAGACTGCTGCCCATTGCACTATAGGAGAAATTCTGGAGAAGGAGAAGAAGGTACTTTAACCGTCATCTAATCTTTCAATTGTTTCTTGCTGATTTTGAATTATTTATTAGCTGTTTCTGTCAGAACACTTAGGCAATATTTTGAACAGCTTCAGCTTTGTAAACATTCATACCTAAATTTCATTAAATTTTGAGATATTGCTAATTTATCTTCTAATTTGAAAATTTCCGGTTTTGATTCACATAGAGAAAAACTGTTTTGGTTACAGTAGATGCTTGAAGCAAGAGAGTGCATAAAGCATCACATGGATTGGGCAGCCTGAAAAGCATCATCATGTAGCATGTGAATGGATAGACCAGGTGTGTCCATTGTTCAGCCTAGTCACTGAAGGGTACTCAGGAAGTGATTTAAAGGTTTGTTCACTACATTTTCTGCCCTGCTTCTTATTCGTACGGTTTTTTTTTTTTTTTGGTTTTCCTACTGAATCTGCAAGTGAGACTGCTGCCCATTGCACTATAGGAGAAATTCTGGAGAAGGAGAAGAAGGTACTTTAACCGTCATCTAATCTTTCAATTGTTTCTTGCTGATTTTGAATTATTTATTAGCTGTTTCTGTCAGAACACTTAGGCAATATTTTGAACAGCTTCAGCTTTGTAAACATTCATACCTAAATTTCATTAAATTTTGAGATATTGCTAATTTATCTTCTAATTTGAAAATTTCTGGTTTTGATTCACATAGAGAAAAACTGTTTTGGTTACAGTAGATGCTTGAAGCAAGAAAGTGCATAAAGCATCACATGGATTGGGCAGCCTGAAAAGCATCATCATGTAGCATGTGAATGGATAGACCAGGTGTGTCCATTGTTCAGCGTAGTCACTGATATTGACACAATAAACGGCGATGACCTTGATTTTGCCGAAAGGGTATTTGCACAAGAATATCAGGGAGTTCTCATAATGTCCTGTAAACAGGCCAGGAATATCTTAGAATTTATTTCAGATAATCTGTACTTGATAATTATTTCTCTTGGATTAATCAACTAATGGGGAATCTTGTTTTAAATTAAAGCAAGTAAATGGTTCTTGATGCTTGCTACATTGGAAAATCTTGAGATATTTGAAAATGGAAAAAATGGAAAATCTTCTTTTACTGTATTTGTTTAGAACTGTTTTGATGAACATTATAGTATTTAGTTTTGTCACTGTAGGACACGAGTTAGCTCAACTCAGTTGCATCCAATATGCTAATTTCACTGGGATGTTTTTCCTTCTTTTTTCTCGGAAATATTGGCATCATTTCATTTCAGGACATCCAGATTCAGTATTACCAAAGGCTGCAGCCATGTCTGAGTTTGAAGCAAATTACAGCACTAAAAGTTGGGAAGACAAGGTCCTTGATAATCGAGAAAATGAAGTTGATCGTCGAGCCAACGACGTTAAGAAAAAGCGTTAATTGGGAGGCAACCCAATGTTTTTATGTTATTTTATTTCCCTTTTGTTCTTGTTTTTATTTTATTTTTCATTAATAAATGTTTCACTCTTTGTTGTCTCTCCAGGTTTTTTTTTTTTTTTTATGACAAGCTGTGCTAATTTTCTGGGAAGGTTTATGGCCACCACATCACGAGGATTCTATGATTTTTGAGGGCTCAACATCTGCCACTTACTTAGACTTTGGTAACCCCGTTCCACTATATTGTTCTTTGTCTAGGGTGTTATGCTTTGTTTGTGTATATCTTGCTTTTGTGTTAGGTACTAGCACCTGGGGGGGTGTGATTTATATCATGTTGTTGTGTTTCTCTTGTTCTTCATGTATGTTGATGTTGTGCATGCTTTACTGCTTGAAACTTGACGACTTTAGTATTTGCATATGAGTTTAGTGGCTATATTTTTCTTTTTGTTAAATATGCTGTGGTCTTGGGTAGTTTGTTCTAATTGGCAATTGGATTGATATTCATGCTTGAGTGGTGGAGTCGAGTTAATTAATAGTTATTTTGGTTTTGAAAGTAGTCCTAGATTCCTTGTGTTTTGGTATATTTGTTTTGATTCTCTTAAGAAGGAAAATCTGAGTTGGTGGACGAAGTCGAAAAAAATTTGAAATAATTGTGGTTGGTGGAAAAAAAAAAGGAGTTAAGTCGAAAAACAATTGAAATGAAAAAAATAACGAGGGGCTGAAACAACTACCTACTTGAGGGGGCTCACGTGTTCAAATGAAAAATAAAAAAGACGAGAAGAGCTAAAACCCGAAAAGTAGAGAGGAGATGCAGACTTCGTTTGAAAGTTGAGGATGAAGGTGGAAATAAAAAAGGAGTTGAGTCGGAAAAAAATGAAATGAAAAAAATAACGAGGGGCTGAAACAGCTACCTACTTGAGGGGGCTCATGTGTTCAAATGAAAATTCAATAACACGAAAAGAGCTAAAACCTGAAAAGTAGAGAGGAGCTGCAGACCTCGTTTGAAAGTTGAAGGAGACGGACACCACTCAGATTTGTACTTTGATAGAGAATTGAATCGAATAAACCAACATCAGGTTTTTAGAGAGCTATTGATTTACTTGGAATAACCGTTAATTGATAAAGTTCCATGCTTAGTCGTGAATTGAAGATCTTAGTTGTACAAGAAGGACAAGTCACCTTTGATTATGGCTCAAAAAGGAAATTCAAGTGCTAAAGTCATATGAAAGTATTCTTGTTAGTCTTGTTTTAAACATTCGAGTAGCTGGTGTTAGTTGTGTTGTTGATGTGCTTCTATTCTCTCTTTGATTGTAATTGTTGCTTGAGGACAAGAAATAGTTCAAGTGTGGGGGAATTTGATGAGTTGGGATTTCACAAGATTTTTGTGCTTTAAATTGTCATTTTTGTGCATTTTATAGGTGGTGGCCTTGCCGGCCGGCATGACTTCTGTTACTGCGTTAGATCTTGTCAGGACAAGGCTTGCAGCACAGGTGATACAATATTGCTTACTAATGTGAAGGATTTTGCTCAGGCATTTTATTAATTTTATTGATCGCCGTCTTAGTATAGAAATTAAAATAGGTAGAATGAATAAGAACAACTAAGTATCATTCATTTTTGTCTAGAAACTTGGTTTGGTGACATTTTATTCCCTAAGTTGGCATGGGCATTTGTCCTCTCCTTTGGTAAATTATCTATGTTATGTGCATCTGTTTGAATATTAAATAATTTTATTCTTGAAAATTGTAGAGGAATGCAGTGTACTATCAAGGCATGAGGCATGCATTTCGCACCATCTGTAGAGATGAAGGTTGTCTTGGTCTGTACAAAGGGCTAGGAGCAACATTATTGGTATATTTCGTTGCGCCCGACCTTTATACCTAGCATTCTTTATCCTAAACGTTGCTTATGGTTGATTTTAATTTCATTTCATTTGGTTTGCTTTGTGGTTGTAGGGTGTTGGACCCAGTTTAGCAATAAGCTTTTCAGTTTATGAGAGTCTAAGATCTTCTTGACATTCTCAAAGGTGAGGAATCGACTTCTTGACTACATTTAATAGTCGTCTTTCAATGTTGATGTGTTGAAGAATCTTCGATCTTCCATTACTGTTGAGACATATCTCTGTTTTACCTCAAGTATACAACTTATAATTAGAATTACAGGGATCCAATAATGCAAGTTTTAGACTTTCATTCTGTTTATACCATCCCACTCTCCTTTAGTTAATTCTTTTCTTAGTTTGGCGCTTTTCGCAACAATGCTGTTGAATGTGTATAAACCAGTTGCATTAGGGGTGTCAATGAGTTGAGTCGTGCTGTTACTTTGCAAGGCTCGGGCCCAAGTGAGATGGACATAATTTTTTTAATAATGCAGCAACATTTCCTCTAGACCTTGTGAGGAGAAGAAAGCAATTACAGGTGCTGGTGGTCGAGCCTAATTCCGGATTGTTGGGAACATTCAGACACACGTAAGAGTCGATAGCAGAAAAGTGTCCCCAACTTTAGGAAGTTCAATATTAAGCGCATATCATAATTCCATGGAGAATTAATTTTGGGATAGCAGAAAAGTGTCCCCAACATTAGGAAGTTCAATATTAAGCGCATATCATAATTCCATGGAGAATTAATTTTGGGATAAAGCAGCAGCCCTGGGAAGATTGAAAGCAGCCTGCTTGAGCTCTCTTGGGAGCATATGAAAATAATTGTTTTGTTTGTTTGATTCTCTCAAACTATGAATTCTTTGTTTATTTTCGTTGATTAGAGGATGTGAAACTTTAATTTAGTTATATTGTTTTAATTACGTAATTCATGATTTATTTTATATTCATGTCTTGATTATGTTATTATTTTAGTTCATGTTAAGCATGTTTTGATTAATAAATTTATTAGAATTTGTCATTTGTCCGTCTCATTGCATTTACATGATTTTAATTCTTACTTCTAGTGAAGTGGCATGGAGCATGCGTATGTCTAAACTTGAGAATGAAATGCTGAAAATGAGTTTAATGATATGTCTGATAATCTTGAAAATGTGAATGATGATAATTTGCAAGGTGGAGTTAATGATTGGTCTAGAAGGATTGTTAATTTGTTAGGATGACCAATATATAATATTTCATGACTTTTTTCAACCGCCCCTCGTTCTGTAAAACTGATGGTCCTTTAACTTTAATTCTATTAGCTCCAATTTCACTTGATGAAGCAGCGCTGTTTTCCTCGACTCATTCTCAATTTGTCCATCTCTACAACTTCACAAACCATCCACGTTTTCTACAACTTTCCCAAACCTCTATTATTCATCAAGTAGAATTTGTTTCGAAATCATAAATTAAGTTGATCATGGATCTAATTGCACCTAATCGTACTGGATCAATGAAGTAATTGCAAATTAAATGAATAGTTTATATGTGTGTTTCTGGTTGGATTATAAATGGCTCCAATGAGAGCATAATTGGAATTTTTTAAATAATTACTCCCTCCATTTCACATTTTTGTGTCTTATCTCTTGTTTTAAAATGTTTAGTTTTGTTTATGTCTTGCAAATTCCTACAATTTCTCTTTTTTCTCTTTCTCTAAACATAATAATAGTATAATGATATTTCATTTTCTTTTTACCCTTTCTCTAAACATAATAATGTGTATTTGACAAGAAATATGTGACAAACATGGTAAAAAAAAGTGTATTTTACAAGAGAATTAATCACAATACACGATGCATAAATTTAAGGAAAAATAGCCATTTAAAACTTTATAATATAAAATTATTCTTATTTAATTTAGAATTATATAATACTATCAATTTTTTTACAAAGAGAATCCTTTAGATGATGGTGGATTGAGCAACAACATGTTGTAATTGAGATTTTCAACTAATAAGAGAACTACACAAAATAAAAATATAAAAAATACTCCACACTTCCCTACTTAATAACTCATTTATGATAAAATTATATTGTTTGCTCTTACCTACAAAAGGCAAAGGAGTTATTCAGTATAGACGAGAACAAGTACGGATTCAAAGACTTACTGCGAATTCTTCTGTAATCGGTCGCGATCGAAATAAAATCAGCCGACCCATCGAGCTTCACGGCACTTCTCCAGTCGCCGGCAACCCACCACCAGTTGGTTTTCTAATCGCGAATCTTCTTGGGAACGCCCTCGACAAGCTTGAAGCGTCACATCCTCTCACATAATACCACCCCTTTCCCACCTTCTTGTCAGCCTCGGACACTTGAAGAAGATAGTTTATCTCACAAGGCGTTCTCGGCAGCCTCCAGGCCGAACACAGTGAGCAAACCAATGATGTTCGACCACCCGTTCAGCGTCACTTAAGACGGAGCCAATCCGAGGAAGTTCAGATAAAAGCTAACTCCCGGATGCAGTGGAAATCTTAATCCGGCCTCCATCATACCATTATTAACGGCGACCATCCCCTCAGGAGGCTGGTCGGTCCTTTCATCCTCTCGCGGAACAAAAAAGCACACCTCTTGAGGGAGGTGATACTTATTCTGGAAGTTGGCCAACTAGTTCGACGAGACCGTGCTCTCATACTCACTGGCAGCATACTCTATTTGTTTTGCTTCTCGAAAGGGTCGAGGAAGTGTCCTTGGGGGGTATTCGGCCACATATTGGCAATACGTTTCCCTTACAAGCTCATCCCCGCTTAACTCCTCTCGGACACTCAAGATGTCCTTTATGCTCGCAACATAACGAGCAACGTCCTCGTACTCCTCGAGAAGGTTAGATCTCAGAATATCCTCAACTCTCGCCGGATCAATTTGTTCGCCCACCTCCACATTCAAATCCGGATCTCCCAGATCCGAGTCAGCCTCTTCGTCAACGTCCTCGGCATCATTGTTCGCGTCATCTCGATCTGTGTCATCGGTTTTGTTGTCGACTACGACACCTATCACGTTCAAAACTTCCTTCAAACTGTCGGCCGGAAGATTTGGGATCCCTACTCTAAGGCGACTGGTCGAAATGGTATCGGAGTCGGACAATACCACCCTTTTCCCTAGATCACGGTGAGGACCATCGCCGGAATGTTCAACATCTTCATCAAATGGCGACGAACCACCGCCGGAAGGACCACCAACCTCCATTTTTCGATAGAAATGGGGGAGAATAAGAGTTTTAAGAAGAAAATAGAAGTATGTAAAGAATGCAGATGCCAGGAAGATGCAGGGTTTTCTTAAACTATCCACAAAGTACTTTAATCTTGTTTTCCCGTTGGACACTCGTGGTTCTTTATCAGAACAAATGATTTCTCTAAGAGAGACTCAACTTTCCAGGAATTTACTTGAAGAAATTGTATCTAGAAATATTAGCACGGGGGGTGCACTCACGTTTGGCCAGATTGGGCGATCATTGATGATAATGCTGGGAAATGGAAAGCTCAAGCATTGCCACTTCGATAAAATCGTTGAAAAATTGTCTGAAAACACTTGGAAGGCATTTGTTCAGAACTTCCATCTAGTTACCGGGTCAGAATTGGTGCAAGATTTAAGTTGTGAGTTTCATACAGCGCTGGAAGAAACATATAACGAGGACTAGAGAGTAGATGATTATATGTCTCCCGATTGTTTCTTTTATCTCTTGGAAATGCTTCTTATTTTGGTTCCTCATTCACAAAGCCACTTTTTCACTGCAAAGACATTGGCTCTACCGCATGTCAGGTCCCGGTTGCCAACTGAATTTTACGAAGCTCTTCAATGGAGTGATGGGAATGAAACTTCATTTCTGAGTGCAGTTATTAGAGCTTTCAAAGTTGTTGGAGATCCTCTTGTGATCGTAGCTTCAAGTGAGCATAATGTTAAGTATACGCATCCTGATGTCGTTTTCTTGACTTGAGATCCTTCTCATCCCGAGATGAGATCATGAAAATATTATTTCCAAGAAAAACTACTGAAACCTCCTGTTATCAGCCAACTTTCTTCAAAACCATAACTAGTACGACGGGGGTTACTCCGGTTGCATCAAAAACTAAATCGAACTTGATTCCTGAAACTGGAAATGGACAAAAATAGACATAATTGCATTTACTAAAATGTCCTTTTAAATCTTTCAAAAAATGTTAAACACACCCCATTCTTAAACTCTACCTCATTTAACCCTTATTCAACTATTTTTACTTTTACTTCAAAAAATAATTTTATCCTTAAAACTCTTCCTTCATGCATAAACTCTATCACCATAAACCTTTCATATCCCCTCTATTACTAATAGGGAGTTCTTTTTCGCTGAGGTGTCGCTCATAGAGCCATTTCGCCTATGTGTAATTTTAAGAATAATCGAGTTCCACATGTCATTTTATCACTTCATTCCGTTCCAACTCATAATCTGACCTGTACAATTTCCTGAAAAAATAAGAATGGAAAATCATTCTTGAAGTATGGTTTTCGCCGTGTCTCATCTCTTCTTCGCCTATCCTCGCTGCATCTCTTCACCCTTCTCTCTGCTGCATATCATCGCCCTCAATTGATCGCTGCATCTCTTCACCTCTCTCTCTCTCTGCTGCATATCATCACCCTCAATTGATGATAGGTAATACTCATTTGAATTGATTCCTTTAGCCTCTCCTCACCCCCAAGTCAAGATCGCGTTTGTATGTTTAAGATTTATATATTGCCCACAAATCTGATTTTTTTCGTATAGATCTATTCTCCATTCTATTCCTGCTTTATCCGATCTAGGGTTTTGCCCGGTTTTGCCTCGCCGCTCTCCACTGTGCCGCTACGCTAAATCGTTGGAGAGGATTTTTGGGGTATTTTCTGCAATAGATATATTCTACTGTGAATATGCTTGAAGGCGAAGATGAGAACGCCTCCTCTATTGAGCCGATTATGGACTCAATTATTGTAGGTATGATGATCTACAATTATTGCTGACAAAAGTTTCTGCCTAAATCGCTGATTCTGAGTTATTCGTATTTGAACGAAGTGTTGTACGATGTGGATTGTGTGGAGAGGCGGTGGTTTTTTATTTCGGTATCAAAGATTTTTTAAAATTAGGCCAATGGAGTGGCGGCAGCCTTTTCGGACCACTTCTCAGCACCGGGGACGTGCTTCCATGTCCTAATCTCCTCATCTCTATTTTACAATCCTCATTCATCAATTAATTAATTAATAAGCATAGTGCAATGCCATTTTTTTAATAACCTAAGTTCCAAATAGATATAGCAGTCTCTTAATTATCTGATTGGAGTAGAGCTGTAGAGGAATGTAGGTTTCTTTTTTTTTTAATTAAAAGGCTGATTGTGTTGTTTTATTCAATCCATATTTGCTCCCAAGTTTGTATCTGTGTTGCTCACGTTTTAATGGACTCAATTATTGCAGATATTATCTTGATCAACAATTGTTGGATGTGCATGATGACAAAATCACCTTTCACTTATTCAATCTCAAGTATAATCCTTGTGGACAAAGTAGGCTCGGATAAATTTTTCTGAAGCAGGATAATTTTATCGAAGGTTAGTATTATTGTAATTTGTAGGATTTCTTATTGCTACTGAAATTAATACATATGTTGCAAGAATTTCTTGAATTTTATTGACATTTAATTTCTTAAAATCCTCAATTGTAACTACAGTAGGCACTATAATATTGGTCTCAACTATTATTGTAATTTGTAGGATTTCTTATTGCTACTGAAATTAATACATATGTTGCAAGAATTTGTTGGATTTTATTGACATTTAATTTCTTAAAATCCTCAATTGTAACTACAGTAGGCACTATAATATTGGTCTCAATTATTGATACATGAAATTTCAACGTATTGCGACTTGGGTGCTTGCTTATGGCTTAATGTCAATGTGTATTTTTATTAAATTAGATAGTTTATGTGTCGCTTCTCGATTTCGTTCTTATTAACCTGTAAAAGTGTTTTTAATAACTGCTTTTTAATTATCGAAAGGAAAGACAAATTATAGAATCTTTCCTTTCGATTCCGTTCATATTCTAATTGGTTGTCATTGTTTTAAATGCAAACATGATCAGCAAATGGAATAACAATTCAACACTCTCATTTTCTCTCACACTACTTGGAGGTATGCTTAACATCTTCTCTCATTTTTAAATGTCATGAAACACAGTCTCTTTGGTAACTTTGGTTTTATTCCTTATCAGAGGACAGTTGTAAAGAATATATCTCATACTCTCATGCCTCTTCTTTGTGTACAGATTTCTAGGTTTCGTCAGTTTTGGGATGAAGCTGCTAAGAGCCGCATATTAGGGGTCATTCTAGGTATGTAAAGTTAGTCATCGCAAAGTGTTTTGTTCCCTCCCTGTATAATGACTATGGTTTTAGTTGTTCTTCCATGTGCATTATATCCCCTATATTACTAATAGAGAATTTTAAACTGTTGATGTGTCGCTCTATTAGAGATTTCGCCTATGTGTCATTTTTATAAAAATTGAATTATACGTGTTATTTTCTCAGACCACCTCATTTCATCTCCAAATATGACTTGAAAATCCACGTGTTCTTGAAGCTACAATATTTTTTCTCTATCGGTTCATTTATGAATTAGGGTTCTCCCTTACCGCTGCACCTCTTCGCCTCCCTCTCCGCTCCGCTGCACCTCTTTGCCTTTATTGTTCCCTATATCTTCGCCCTCCATTGATGATAAGTATAACTCCGTCGATTTGATTCCTGAAGAGCCTCTCCTCACTCCCACAGTCCAAGATCGCTTTTGTATATTTACAATTCATTACCCACATATATGGGAAATGTACGTGAAATCTGTATTGGAGTTCATAGTTTTGCAACCCTTGCTTCAAATCGTTTTCGGCAAACTGTCTGAGTTTGCTACTGAGAAATTGGGCACACATATCAACTTGATTTTTGTATTTCACGTATTGTAGATTTGATGTTTTGGATCCAAACCCTTCCGGCAGTCCATTATCTTCGTCATTCATTGCAGGTATTCTTTCACTCACCCTTCTTATTCGTTGCAGGTATTTGTCATTGGTTCAATAATTCATCATAAAAAAAAAAACTGAACATCAATCAAGTTATTTTGTTTTGGAGAATATGAGATTATTAGAAATGAAGATTCTATTTTTTATTTGACTTATTGCAGATTTGGGTGCTTTGGATCCAAACCCTACCGCCCGCCCGTTATCTGCGTCATTAGTTGCAGGTATTTTTTCCCCTCTCCCCCTCTTATTCGTTGCAGGTATTCATCATAAAAATTTGATCTTCACTCAATTTATTTTGTTTTGGAGTATATGAGGAGATTTGAAATGAAGATTTTATTTTTTATATTTGTGGCATTTTATCTGCAATTTAGGTTATTCTGTATTGAGAAGTATTGGAAGCTATGGTGGTCGTAATGGAGACCTACCTCCATTTTCAAGCAGGTTAAACAATCACACGAGCTTCTCATCTAGATCACTCTACTTAAAAGAAAATTACACCTATGCCTCTGCTCATTTGCTGACTCCCTGAATTCAATGTTTCTTTGCCTCTTCTAAAACATATGTCCAATTTTTCAGAAAAATATCTATTGTATATAATAAAACTAAAAAAACTAATATAATTTCACTCCAGTCCAATGAACATTTCATTTCCATACTTTTGACCGGAGTTCTTTGCTTTTTTATTTTTTTTAGTTTTATTATTATTCTAATTGGTTGTCATTGTTTTAAATGCAAACATTAGCAAATGGAAGAATAATTCAAGACTCTCAATGTTCTCTCACACTACTTGGAGGAATGTTTAGCATATTCTCTCCTTTTTAAATGTCATGAAACACACTCTCTTTGGTTCTATTCCATATCAAAGGACAGTTGTAAAAAATATATCTCAATACTCTCATGCTTCTTCTTCGTGTATAGACTGCCAGGTTTCGTCGGTTTTGGGATGACGCGGCTTTGAGCCATCACATATTAGAGGTCGTTTCAGGTATGTAAAGTTGGCCATCATTAACTGTTGTTCCCTCCCTGTACAATGACTATGATTTTAGTTGTTCTTCCATGTGCATTATATGCATTACTAAGGTGTTTGCTTATGGATTTCATTAGGTTTGAAATCCAAAAGGCGGATTTGATGAGTAGTAAACGGTGAATTTCGATTTTGGTGCAAAAAGCCCAGCTCTGTATTACTTTTACAGTTTTCATTGAACCAGTACAAAAGGTTTATTTTGTAACTTATACGGCTATTCCCATGAAACTTGATTGGAACAAAATATGATGTAAGTGTACAATAAAGAAAAAATTTCATGTTCTCTCTTCTTTTTGCTAACTCATTCTATGTAGTTTTCTTCGTTTGCTTTCTCATCTTAACTACTGGATCACAGTAGCCCTCCTTGCCTGACTTCTTGATCTAAAAGCAAGATCAAATTCCTTTTAAAGCAAAGTAAAAATAGGCTGCAAAGGATCCATACTTGGGTATTTTTCATTCCACATTTATATTCTTTATTTTGTATCATATGCCTAGAATTTTTGAATTGTAATTTCTTTTTGTCATGTTTTAGTATTTCTAAATTGTAACTTCTTTTAATGTATAAATTGCGACGAAGGTTTGCACTGTGATTTGATACATGTGAATACGAGGTTATAGTAAATTTACTAAGAGGTTATATTAAAATTTTGAAATATTTCCATTGCTTTCTTTGCTTATATGGTGGTGTTTTGCTGTTCTGTTTCTCGATGATTAACTTGCAATTGAATGAGTTTTGTTTCGATTATTCATAGCTGTTGGTTTTTTGGATGGTGATGATTTATTTAATTGTTTATGAATTTGTAGTTTCTGGATTATGATGTCATATGCAATTTGATTTCTTTGAAGGGGATTAATTATTTCAACTATGGTTCGATTTGGCAAATTAGGGTTGTTTTTGTTGTTGTTGAGTAATTAGGGTAGTATTTTGGTTTGCAGAAATATGCAGCAGCGTGATTTTTTTATGATCCTCAAATGTCGATGATGAAGGTTGACAGGAATGGTGAATTAAAATTTGAGTATAAAAATTTGATTTATAGTTGTCGTGCATAAGTCCAAACATCAAAGAAGGCTTTCTAGAAGTGTTTTAGGAGGGTTCTTTTTTATTTTTTTGGATTGAATCACTATATATGTCAGTCCTGTTAATTTGAAAATGCTTAAAAATGGTCCCTTAAACATTCCTCTGCAGCTCTACTCCAATCAAATGATTAAGAGGCTCTATCTATTTGAAAATTTTCAAATTTCATTTATCTAATATCCCCTATTAGCATTTTCATGAAGTGTATATATATGTGTAATAATTGATTTGATCGTCTGTATTGATGTGTTATTTTCTAATGATTCATTTGACATTTTAATATTAAGTGTAATTTAAGAAGAAGAAAAACATTGATCAAGGTTTGAAACTTGCACCTTTTACTAAATAAGAATGTTTAAATGTTGTTTTGATTTTTCATTTTATTTTCAATTTAAATGTCGTTTTGCATTTTTCATTGTCAATTAAATATGTTTCTTCACAATGTGTGCATAAGTTTAGGATGACATATATTTTAAATAGGAGGGAGTGTATTCTAAGCAAAATATGTGACACATCCTCCACTCACTATTTCAAAATAATACTCTTATAAACTATTAATTTTTTTTTCTAATTATTTATTTAATGAATTGTGGTTGATATACAATGTTGCTGTAATTTTTATGATGTTAATATTGATTAAATACATTATAATATAGAATTGACGTTATATATTAAAAAAGTTGAAATATTTAAAATAAAGCGACGAGTGATAAATATATTGATTAAAGAATATGTGTGACATAAATTTTTCTTTAAAATAGTTTTTATATTTACTAAAGGTTGTATCAAGAAAAATCATTATTCTTATTCTATGTGCTATTGATTGAAGAATACACCTCCCCTATATTACTAATAGAAAATTTAGAAATGCCGAGATGTCACTCTAATGATTTTGCTTATTTGTCATTTTATAAAAAAAAGTGAATTACACATGTCATTTTATTGCACAACCTCTTTCCATCTGAGTTGGAAAGCCACACATATTCTTCTAATCTAATGAATTACACAATTTTTTTGTGCAATTCCCTCCAGGTTTCGATGCTAAAAGTCGAAACGCTGAGTACATCAATGTAAAATCTATATTGCATTATTTTTATTGAGATTTCAATTGTACCAACTTTTTCTTTATCCACTAACTAGCTGCCTCCTTT
This sequence comes from Galeopsis tetrahit, assembly GCA_963675135.1. Classification (NCBI taxonomy): domain Eukaryota; kingdom Viridiplantae; phylum Streptophyta; class Magnoliopsida; order Lamiales; family Lamiaceae; genus Galeopsis; species Galeopsis tetrahit. The sequence goes on from OY776122.1 coordinate 43,590,941, forward strand.
TAGTTTATTGATCGAATGTGTCTATGTTTGTCATGACAACCCCATTAAATATTTTATTTTTCTCACTGCTCTCAATTTTTTATTTCTGAATCTTTTTTATGAATAGTTTGTTTGTAACACATTTTTTTTTAATAAATATATAACTGAGTTAATTAGTGTAGCATTTTCTTGTGTTTGAATTTGTAAAAAGTTGTGATTCATTACTTTGGAATATAGTACTAGATTAATTGTTATAAACCTAAGAAATCAGATGGGAAGGCATGAATAATTTTCGATAGAAATATTGAGAATAAGCTATATGTCCCACATATGACATTAAATCATTAAAATGACACAACACAATCAAGTTTTAAATAAAGTGGTTTACTTTTTCATTTTATTTCACAATAACCATTAATAGATGTCAATGACACTCTCTCCAACGCGGGCTATTTAATCCATGATCTGTATTTACACATGTTCATCTATATGTTGTGATTTTTAGAGTAATGAGTCAAAATGTATTAAAAATATTTTATCTTGATGATGATTGAAATCCCTCTAGCTCAACTATTAATGTTGTTTTTAAGGAAGTTTTAGAATCTCAATTAAATTAGAACACAATCTTTTCATACTATGTGTTTTAATTTAATAATTTATTATAAACTGTGCAGAATAATTAAGTTCATATTACTTTTATCTTTTACATTATAATATACTATTTATATTATAATTAATATAATTGAAAAAAAAATTGTTAAATAAAATTTAAGCAAAAGAAGTTATAATTGTACACAACCATTTTTAAAAATTATAATTATAATAACCAATTGTATAAATCATAAATATTAGATTAAAATTAAGTAAACAAATGAAAAAATAGTACTTATAATATTAATTTTTTAAATTTTATTTAAAATTCTGTTTAATACATGGATTCTATTCTGGTATTAAATTTTAAAATGTTTATTTAAAATTTTGTGTAATACACGGGTTATAAAAGAAGAAAACGTGATAGAGGAAATTAATATAATTATATTTAATATTTTTTACATTTTTTCATATTTTTTCATATTTTTTTATACTTTATACAATTATTAACATTACCAGTCATGATGTGTTCGATCGGAATCGTGGCCTAACACATCAATGTATGTACGGCCATATTGACCGCACACATCAATAGGTGTACGACCACTCCCAACCGAACATACCAAAGGTGGTACATGGATTTCCGGCCGTACATGCCAACAAGGATCATCAACCCCATGGAAGCTTCTTAAAAGGTTAGTTCATTCTCTACTCTCTCTAAACAACAGTCCTTCTTGAGTGAAATGCTGAGTAAATTTGTTGGGATCTTTTTGATAAAATGTGCTTTGTGAGTCGGGTTATAAATAGCAAAATTAATATGTATTCACGCGTGTATCAATAACTTAATCTTTCAAAGGTTAATAACAGTGTTCAGCCATTTTCGGTCGTGCAAATGTGCAGTGTTGGGTCTGAAAGTGTGCTAGGGTGTAAAGTGTTTAAGTATAAGTAGATAAATGTTGCACAAAATGTTGAGACAAATAGTGCAACACTGACTCTAACAAAATATCAGAAATTAAGATACACAGGGGTGGTATACAACGTATGATCTAAAATGTAGAACTATTGGCCACAATTTCCTAACAGGGATGAGCGCTCGGTCTAGGATATTGCTCGAATAGAACACACTGAATTATGAAGCCTTCAATCGGTATTTATAGAGGTGGTATGCGAATTCTAGAGGCTTCCACATTGAGGTCCTATTTTTTAGGAGCTCAACTTCCATAATCTTTCTAGATCCTTCTTGTATGCTCCAGGTCGTTCTAAATGCATCTAGGTTGTTCTAACATGTTCTCCAATGTTCTGGAATCTTCCAGGTTCCAGATCCTTGCAGAAGCTTCTAGATCCTGCCAGAAATGCGACAACATTTAGGTCAACATTTAATGTAGCATTTCAGAAAAGACTTAGAAAAAATCTCGGAAGGTCAAATTAAGATGTTGTTGATAATGTTAAGGCATTTATGAATTAACAACATCTACAATCTCCCCCAATTTGACCTTTCGACTACAACACACCTGATGCACATATATTTTTATACATACTCAGTTTTATGTACTTAGTTGAGGTTGACATCATTGCTAAGCACTAGTCAAGACAATACATGTTGTAATTGTTGGATCAAATCGAATGAAGATCAAGGGTAACCTTATAATGATCTGTGCCAAAGGATCAAAACAATTTTATCCAAAATAGAATAAGTATAAACAATACACTTATTCACAACATAAGTAACTTTACTAAAATCATAAGTTGAACTGGAAGAATTAACTTAAGATCTAAGTAAGACACTAACAAAACAAAATAACAAAAATCAGAACAAAAACAACAAACAAAACAAAGACTCAGCAACCTGCAGTAAACACATGATAATCTGTAAACATATTAAGCAAAGGCAGTAACCATAATCAAATGTAACCATAATTTAAGCAAGTTGCAACAAATAAACAGCCTAACATCTAAGAAATAAATAACAAGTGTATCAGAATTTCAGAATACTTAAACATTAGTTACAGAGATTGAACTGAATAAATGGCATAAACAACAACCATTATGAAATCAGATCTCCCCCTGTCTTGTAGCTTGTCCCTGTTCATCAATGGAGATCACCATACAAGGTCTCCATCTCAGCAGCATCATCATCAGCTTCATCCACAAAGTAAGTAGATGCAAGATGTGCAACTACATCAGTTACTCCAGCATCAGCAGCATCAGGTTCACCACCAGCAGCAGCAGCAGGAACTCCATCATCATTCAACTCTTCAATCACCACATTGGAGTTTGATGGTGGTAGTACTCCCCCTATTGTAGGTGAAAGCAGATTGGTCCACCTGTCCTTCAGGAACTGGAGTTCATCAATTGTTTCCTGCAAGTGTTGGAGCTGTAGTTTGATGAATTCCTGTGAAAGATACACATTACCAGAAATGTTGACACGAATGTTCTCAACATTTGGGGGTGCATTTCTCTGATGTGTTCTGGAAGGGCCTGGTTGAGCAGAAGTAGAGGGTCTGGAAGATCTCTGTGGACTTCCAGTACCAGGAGTAACTATGGGCAGATCAATTATTCTGTCCCCAATCAATAAGGCAGGAGCAATAGCAAGCAGTGGCACTCTCCCCCTCAAAACATCAGTCTTCTTAGCAGTGAAGCCATGGTGCTTCAGATAGTTTAAAATCAAGACTGGATAGGGCAGATTTCCTTTCCCAGTAGTTTTCCCAGTAAACTTCCTCATATGGTGAAAGATAGTGTGTCCCAGATTGAACTTCTTAAGTATAGAAATCCTATACATAAGGATGGCTTGGTCTCTTGTAATCTTAGTGGTGTTGGTAGTGGGGATCCAATTGTATATTATCAACTTATACAACACAGAATGTAAGGAGGTTAAGTGTCTAGCTAACATCTTCCTAGTCCATTTAGTCTTTCTACCCCCTGTGATTGCAGTAATCACAACATCCATATCTGGATCATCATCCTCATCAACATTAGGAGTGTGCAAGAACTCATTAATAAGTTCTGGAGTGAATGGCACATCCCTCCCCCTAAAATTAACAGTACCATAGGACCTAGAACTTCTTTTACCAGAACTTTTCTTCATACAGGCATAGAACTCATAAGACCAGTTTATAAGAAAAGCTTCAACAAATGTAACAGCATTCAACAGATTTCTATCCTCTAAAAACTTAATCATCCCCTTACTATCAAAATCAGGCATATTAATCCTTTTCTCAATTAACAGCTTCCTCTTAGAGTAAATTTCTAACCTTTTCTCAACATAATTAGAGTGATCAGAGATACCTTCGCTTTCTTCCTCAAAAGGTAGTTCCTAATCAGGATCAGTGTCTCCATCATGTGCAGAGGAGCTTTTGGATGAGATCTTTGCTTCAACAGATGAGCTTTTTGCCTCAGAAGATGAGCTTTCTCCACTTCCACCATCATCAGGTTCTGGTGTGGACTCTTTTGCAGCAGTAAATGACTTTGCATTCTTCTTAAGAGACTCTTGCATGTCTCTTAGGCAAACATTGAAATCAGAATCAGAGTCTGATTCAGCAGGTTCTTCTTCAGGGATCATCTTGGCCTTCCCTTTCCCTTTAGGATCAGCAGCAGCTTTCTTCTCTGTTGGTTTCTCAACAGCAACTTTCTTTGGCTTCTTTGCAGCAACATTGGCAACTTCAGTTTCTTCATCAGAATCAGTGAACACTTGAATGGGTTCACCAGCATCAGCTCCAGCTTTCTTCTTCTTCCTCATAGATTCAGAATAATCCACACGAGTTAACACTCGATATGATCTCCTTCTTTGAACAGGGTTTCTCTGTCTTTTCCCTTTCTGCACATTCTTCTTGAATGGAATGGGTGCAGACTCATTAGAAGGTGAGAGAGAGGAGTTTGTTCCACTGTCAGAAGCTTGGGCGTCTTCCATTTCTTCATCCTCAGAATCGGATGCAGCAGTAGCTTCTCCTTCAGCAACAATTTCGACATTTTCCTCCGTTGAAACAGGAACAGTAGGATTAGGGATTTTTGTTTCGACAGCCATTTGAGCGGTTTGATCGGCCAAATAACTCGAGATATCCACAGTGATATATCTGAATGTCATCACAGGTAGATGACCAGTAGCTCGAAGAGTCTCAGACACCTCTTCGACAGCCCTAGTAAATTGTTCAACGGTCGAATCTTGTGGGATGTTGGTTGTTGGTGGAACGGCTTGAGGAGTAGTTTGACGAGTGGGAGCTGTTGTTGATGGGTTTGCAAAGACATTGGAGTCGGCATTTGAGGAGTTGGATTGTTGTGAGGCCATTGAAGCAAGAATTTCTAGAGAGTTTTGGGCAGTTCGTTCGGGAGTTTCAGAAGCAAAGTGTGAGTGAGAGTGAGATTGTGAGTGGGATTGAGGTTGGTTTCCAGCCATTTAAGGAACAGTTGGATTTTCAAGGTAGGTTTGAGGAGTGTATAAACAATTTTTGAGAGATACACGGCCAAAAGAACAAATCTGCAAGAGGTGTACTTAACAAAGCTCGACAAACAGCAATTAGCAATATAAATCACAATTAATTGAGTTTTATAGGGAGAATATGTGTAGTTGGAGATTAACACGATTAATTCCAGAAAAAAAAAGATAGTGCTCCACATTTTTAGCCACAACCTTGATCATGGTTTAATTAGTGGGTAAAATCAATTTTATTAATTAATTAAATAATTAAGAAATTTCTAGAATAATTTACTATGTCCAAGCATAATCTGAAAAAATAAATGTGGGTTAGTATTTAAATTAAATAAATAAAATAAATCTCAATAAATAATTAAATAATTACAGCTTATAAAAATAAATTCGAATCAGGCAATGTTGTGCTCAAAACTGTTACAAACACCTCAACACGGTTTTTACATGAATTTGCTTCATTTATGTTGCACCATATTTTTTTCTTTTTGTGTTATAGCATCTAATTTGTATTGATCCATTGTTCCTGTAGAGTACATCGTAGTAGCGAACTCTGTGCCCCATACTTACTTAATGGATTACAAATATATTGATGTTTTTACCAAAGAATCACCTTTTGAAAAGAAGGCATTGTAGTAGTGAACTCCGTGCTCCATAGTTACTCAGTGATTTGGTACATCTTTTAGTATGCTAATAACATTCTCATTTTTATGCATTTGAGAGGTGTAAGACATGTTTATTTTTGCACTCCAAGGTTCTTAGATTCGTAGATATTTTACAAAGGAATTATTTAACTAAGTAAGAAATAAATTCAACTTATAAATTTTTTACAACCCATGATGTTGTCCCAAATGCTGACGCATTTGTGACAACATCCATCCGAATTTTTCAGATAGTGCTCATGCCAAGAGATTTCCTCAAGATTGAGAATCTCTCATGGTCTAATGCCTTAGTGAAAATGTCAGCATTTTGTTTTTCAGTAGGTATATACTCCAACTTCACAATGTTCTTCTCTACTAAATCTCTCATAAAGTGATGTCTTATGCTAATGTGCTTTGTGAGTGAGTGTTGTACAGGATTCTTAGAAATGTTAATGGCACTAGTATTATCACAAAAGATTGTAAGTATACCATTCTCAATACCATAGTCATGGAACATCTTGCTCAGCCACAAGAGTTGTGTACAGCAGCTTCCAGCAGCTATATACTCAGATTCTGCAGTAGATTGTGAAACACAATTTTGCTTCTTGCTGTGCCATGATACAAGATTGTTTCCCATGTAGAAACATCCTCCACTCGTACTCTTTCTATCATCTATATCTCCAGCCCAATCAGCATCACTGTAGCCAATCAAAATGTTGTTGGTGTCCATAGTATACCAGATTCCAAGGTCACTTGTACCTGAAACATACTTGATAATCCTCTTCACAGCATTCAGGTGAGATTCCTTTGGATTAGCTTGGTACCTAGCACAAACACACACACTGTACATAATATCGGGTCTACTAGAGATTAAGTACAGTAAACTACCTATCATGGATCTGTAAAGTGTTGGATCAACATCTGTTCCAGCACTGTCTTTGCAAAGTTTCAAAGAAGATCCCATAGGATTTTTCATTGGTTTTGAATTCTCAAGACCAAATCTTTTAACCAAGTTCTTAGCATACTTACTCTGGGAGAAGAAAATACCATCACTGCATTGTTTGATTTGAAGACCTAGAAAATAATTCAAGTCTCCAACCATACTCATTTCAAATGTTGCTGTCATTGCCTCAACAAATTTACTCAACATTTTATCACAAGTAGAACCAAACACAGTGTCATCAACATATATTTGAGCAATAAGTAAATCTCCTTCAGTGTGCTTAATGAACAAAGTTCTATCTGCCTCTCCTCTAATAAATCCATATTCCAAAAGAAAGTCAGTAAGCCTACCATACCATGCTCTAGGAGCTTGTTTAAGACCATACAAAGCTTTCTTAAGTTTATATACATGATCAAGATACTGTGGATCTTCAAATCCCTTAGGTTGTTCAACATATGCTTCTTCATTTAATATGTCATTTAGAAATGCAGCCTTTACATCCATTTGATGAAGTTTAATATCAATAAAACATGCAATAGCTAGCAGTAATCTAATAGATTCTATCCTAGCAACAGTTACAAAAGTTTCATCAAAATCAACTCCTTCAACTTGGGTGTTGGGAATAAAATGATACATGTTTTGATTAAATACCAAAACCTCCTGAGACATGCCTAAGTCAAGATGATTGTGTTCAAAATGTGTTAGAACACATAGAATAAGGCTAGATGAGAAGCTGATATGTTAGGCAGCTCTTAGATGATTAGATGCACATTGTGAGGGGGAACATATGCTTAGAAGATTATTAAGATCAAGGCCCCTCAAGGCTCAAAATCTGGAACAAACACTAAGGACAAGCATACTCCATAGAAAACCAAACATGCTGATCAGGAGAATTGTCCAGAAGAGTTACTTATGTGCAAGAACAAGATTGCAAAGCTCAAAAGGACAAGATTAGTCAAAAGCTCTGATCAGGAGAGTTGTCCAGAGAAGTTAACTCTATAAAATCAACAGCTCTGAAGCTAAAAGGCCAAACATGCTGATCAGGAGAGTTGTCCCAGAAGAGTTGTCTCAGCAAGTTTGAACCAGAACAAAGATTCTAATGTTTGAAGGTCAACAATGCTGAAGAATTAGAGACAACCATACCCTAAAGAATCTCAATACAACATGCTAAGATCACCTTGAAGTGAAGGAAAGGGAAAGAGCCAAATCATCTGAAAAAGAGTTAGCCAACCTTGCTGATAAGCAAAACTGCTGATAGTGATAAGGAGAGTTGTCCAGTTGATAAGGAATGTTGTCCTATCATTGGATCAACCTTCAGAAGCCATGTCCAAGTCCTAACTAGAAGTCAAACATTGGGAAAAGTGCTGCAGAATAAAGACAAAGTCTTACAAGCCGTTTATTACCCAATTAAGGACATGTCACTATCAAGAATCTGTCTTCCAGATTGAAGAACTCAAGGAAGACATTTATAGCAATTTGGGGCTGCCTCTCCAACGGGCAAATCCTCATTTTGTCTATAAATACAAGAAGTGTGAAGACCATTTGAAGCACCTAGCACCTCAACCTTGACAAGAATATCCAACTATCCTACAAGTCAAAGTGCTTTCAAAGCTGTCAAAGACTATCTTAGTCTTCAAACACTTCTTCTAAGCTGAACTCAATTGTATATCCATACACAAGCTTAGAGAGATATCCTATCCTTATACACTGATCTTCATTGTAAAGGATATCTCATTAGTTGGAACCTTACTTCAACCCTTACCCCTTTCAAGTGAGAAAGTGAGAAGGTTGTAGTAGTAGGAGTGGTAGGAGCTGGCTGTTGAGAGAAGAACAGTTCAGTTCTGAGTTGAGAAGAGGGTACTAGGACTCTAGACATCCTAGGGATCAATTCACCAAGGAGAGGTGTTATTGATCAAGTGCACCTTGGCACTATAAAACAAGTTAATTCCAAGAGTGAAGGAATTATCCTGTTAAATCAGGGAAAGTGGATGTAGGAGCTTGAGTCTCTGAACCACTATAACCTCCTGTGTTGATTTGCTTTACAAGTACTTACATTCATTCAACACTGCACACAAAACTGATCTTTCAAAGATACATATTCAAAGGTTGTGCAAAAACTGTATTGGACAAGTTCCCTGAAAACTGGACTGTATTGAATTAACTAAGTGATTTCAGAAACTAAAGGAGTCTAAACATAAAGGGCCAACCACTATTCCGCACATATAACTCCCCTAGATAGTTGTTCAACTAAGTACTCAATAGTACTTAGTAGTTTGATTATCTTAGTTGAGTTATTCATCTTCAGCAGAGTTGTCCAAGACAACCTTGCTGAGCTCTGGTTTGATCAAAAGTTGAAAAGAATTGCATACAAGTGTATTCCCCCCCCATACACTTGTTATATACTCCTTTCAGGACCAACAAGTGGTATCAGAGCAGGGGTTCAAAGACCACTGCTTCTGAAAATCCATCTTGATTTTCAAAACTCACATATTTGTGTGGTCACTGAGCTGATCTCTATCTGAAATCCTTTACTTGTTGACTAACTGTTTATTCTTGAGATATGGCCAACAACAATGTTGTTCCTCCACCTGATGTTCAAGGATTGGACAACATGGCCACAAATCCAGTCAACCACATTTCACATCATAAACTGCCCATGTTCTCAATAGAAAATTATGATTTCTGGAAAATTAGAATGAGAGCTCATCTTGCTTCTCTTCATACTGATACTTTGAGAGTAATCACAAGAGGTCCTTTTGTGTTCACTCAAACTAACCCAAGATTGACAAATGAGCAAAGAGCAGATGTAAGGGAACTGATTCCCAAAGATGAAGATGACTTCACTGCTGATGAAAAGAGGAAGGATAACTTGAACTATCTTGCAATGGACACCCTCTATCAAACAATTCCAGATGCAATCATGGGAAGAGTCTACCACTGCACCACAGCCAAAGAAATTTGGGATACCCTTGCCGAAATGTGTGAGGGTACAGAAAAGATCAAGGAGAACAAGCTCCAACTTGCTGTGCAAAAGTTTGAGCAATTCTCAATGGAAGCTGATGAATCCATTGATAAATTTGATGGTGGATTCACTGATGTGATGAATGAAATCAACTCATTGGGCAAGGTTTACTCCAGGAGAGAAGTTGGATTGAAGATCTTGAGAAGTCTCACTCAAAAGTGGGATGTCTATGCTGTGATGATGCAGAATACCAAGGATCTCTCCTCCATGCCCATGCAACAAATCTTCTCAGAACTCAAAGCCTATGAGTTCGATCTCAACAGAAGAAAGCCTGTTGAGGAACCTTCAAATCCTACTAAGGGAGTGGCATTCAAAGCCAAAGTTGCTGAAGCTGAAATGCAACCCACTCCCAAATCATCAAAGTCAGTCTCAAAGACTGAAATGAAGGAAGAACTAGCCTTGATGGCTAGAAGGTTTGACAAGCTCAACACAAGGTTTGGTAGATACAAGAAATTCTACCAAGACAACAAATTCAGGAGAAAGTACAACTCCCCTGAAGATCAGGCCAAGGACAAAAAGCCTGAAGAGAAAAGATCAGAGGACAAGTACTCTGATAGGAGAAGGTCCAGTATCATCATCAAAAGGAAGAGATGAATCCAAGAAGGATGATGATGAAGACCTATGCTACAATTGCAAAAAGAAAGGGCACTTCCAGTATGACTGCCCTGAACTGAGCTCTAAAGAAAGAAGAGAAAGACAAGCTAAAAGAGACAGAAAGTTCACCAATAGAAAAGCCATGATGGCTGGTGAAGAATCTGATAGTGCTGAGAGCTTCAACTCTTCTGATGGACTGTTCTCAAACAGTGATGATGATGATGACGTGTGCAACATGGCTCTTGAGGATGATGAGGTATCCTCCACTTCTAGCTCACCATCATTTTTATCACAGAACACTAGTGAAGTCAACTTGAAACTTTCCTTTGGGAAGTTGATGGAAGATTTCACTAGATTACAAGAATTTCATGATAACTGTGTGAGAGAAAATGAAAGATTGGCTATTGAACTTACCAAAAACTCTGAGGTAACTGTTGATGTCAAATCTACTGAGTTATATCAACAAGTCTTGAGAGAGCTTAAGGAAGCAAATCTCAGGATAGTTGACCAACAAAAGGAGATTGATGATCAACTACTTTCTCAGAAAAGAAAAGACTTTGAACTAAAAATTCTAAATGCCAAGTTTGAAAATCTCTCACATGAATATGATATTCTTAAATCAAGTGAAGAGAGCCTGAAATTAAAGATGTCTGCTTTGAACAAGTCCTCTAGAGCAATAGAGGAAATTCAGAGTTATCAAAGACATATGGCTCAAAGAAGTGGATTAGGTTTTGATCCATTTGAATCTTCACCTTGTCTCAGTGTTGCTTCTACAAGTAACACTAAGAAAATCTTTGTTAAATCAGTGGCACAACAAGCTGAAAATGAAATAATTCAGCCACTGGACAAAGGAAAGGGCAAAATGAATGGAATGCCTACTCTAGTGGTTCAGGAGACTAGGCCTAAACCTTTGGAAAAGGTCAAGGCTCCTGAACACAAGAGGAATATTGGTCAGCAGAGTAGACCCAATGGGAGGGCAACTCTACTGAACAATGTTCAGAGAAGTTATCCAAGGTATAATCAGCCTAGGCCAACTCATCTGAGAAAGCCTCAGCTGAATAGACCTAAGGAAAACTATCCTCAAAGGCAGAATAAAATGAGACAACCAAAACCCCTCATGCCAAAGGATAAGGTCATAAAAATGCCTTTCCTCAAAGATTTCATCAAGCTGCACAAAGAACTCATAAGTTCAGGAGAGTTGACAACTCCCCTGAAACTTACAGAGTTAACACATTCACACATACTTTCCCCAAGGCATTTAAAGGAAAGAAAGTGTATGTTGATGCACATGGAAAACAACTTAGCCACCTTGAATCAATCAGGGTAATTAGGCAAGTTTGGGTTCCAAAAGGTACAGCTAACCTCTCAGGACCCAAAACTCAAAGGGTACCTAAACTTATCTAATTGCAGGTACCATTGGGCCACAAAAAGAGGAGCATGAACAAAAAGACAGCATGGTACCTTGACAGTGGATACTCAAGGCACATGACTGGAAACAAGGAACTCCTCACTGATTTTATTGAAAAAGAAGGCCCAAATGTCACTTTTGGAGACAACTCACAAGCAACAACTAAAGGTTATGGTACTTTGATGATTGGTAACATCAAAGTAACCAATGTATCTTATGTAGCTGGTCTCAAATATAATCTTCTAAGTATCAGTCAATTATGTGATAAAGATTTTAAAGTTGAGTTCTCAAGTGGAAAATGCTTAATTAAGGATAACACTCAACAAACTCTACTGACTGGAACTAGAAAGGGAAATGTGTATTTTGCAGACTGGGACAAGTCTACTGATGCTGCATGTTTCATTGCTAAGAGCACTAGTGAACAAAGCTGGTTATGGCATAAGAGGCTAAACCATCTGAACTTCAAATCTATGAACAAACTTGCTAGAAATGCATTATTTAAAGGACTGCCTAATGAGGTTTTCATAAAAGAACATGTGTGTAAACCATGTCAAGAAGGAAAACAGATTAAAGCCTCATTCAAAGGTAAACCAGTCATTTCTACTGAAAGGGTACTTGAACTTCTACATATGGATCTTTTTGGACCAATCACCTCTTCAAGCATAAATGGTAGAAAATACACATTGGTTGTAGTAGATGACTTCTCTAGGTTCACATGGGTAGTATTTCTCCTTAGTAAAAAGGAAACACAAGTTAAACTACCTGAACTTCTCAAGAGACTGTCAAATGAGAAAAGCCTTAGCATTATCAAGATAAGATCTGATAAAGGCACTGAGTTCATAAATTCATACATCAATGAGTATTGCACATCTAATGGAATAGCTCATGAAACCTCAGCAGCTAGAACTCCTCAGCAAAATGGAGTTGCAGAAAGAAGGAATAGAACATTAAAGGAAGCTGCTAGAACTTTAATTGCTGATTCAAATTTACCTAAGAGTTTTTGGGCTGAAGCCATAAACACTGCATGCCATACTCAAAATAGATGTTTGATTACTAAGGGACAAGGCAAAACTCCCTATGAACTCTGGAAAGGAAGAATGCCTAAAGTGTCATACTTTCACATTTTTGGTTGTAAATGTTTCATTCACAATAATGGGAAAGAACAGCTAAAAGCCTTTGACAGCAAAGCTGATGAGGGAGTATTTCTTGGATACTCTCAAATCAGTAAAGCTTTCAGAGTCTACAACAAGAAAACCCTTATAGTGGAAGAAACACCTCATGTTGTGTTTGATGAATCTATCTTTGAGATCAAGAATGATAGTTTGGAACCTGAAGAAATCACACAGAGGACAACCAGATTGAGCCTAAAGGACAAAGACACTGAATTCATAGATGTTGTCCAAGCCAATCTACCTGAACATACTATATTGGACAACAATCCTGAAGGCAACCTTCCTGAGACAAACCCCACTGATGGAAATGGTGAACTGAATGAGCCAATCCCAGTTCACATCCAGGTAACAACTACCAATGAAGAAGCAGTTCCTGCTGAGGTAGTTACTGGGTCAAATAATCAAGGGGGAACTCAAAATGTTGAAAATACCAATGTCCCTGACATTGAGGACAACACCCCTGATTATGATCCTGAATTAGATCCTGCACTAAATTATCCTGAATTCTATGATCAAAATGACTCAACTCCAGTAGAGGACAACTCTACTGAAGGGATCAGAAAAAGAAGGACTTGGTTATATGACCATCCTCCTGATCTGATACTTGGTGACCCAAGTATAGGAGTCAAACCCAGAAGTTTTCATGGTGAAAGTGCTATGTTTTGTTGTTTCTTGTCAGAAGAAGAACCAAGTGATATTGAAGAAGCACTTCAGGATGCCAATTGGATCACAGCCATGCAGGAAGAACTGAATCAATTCACCAGAAATGAAGTATGGGAGCTGGTGGATAGACCTTCACATCAAGATGTTATTGGAACCAAGTGGGTGTTCAAGAACAAGAAGAATGAAAATGATGTGATTGTCAGAAACAAAGCAAGACTAGTAGCAAAAGGTTACTGCCAACATGAAGGTATTGACTATGATGAGACATTTGCACCTGTGGCAAGGCTGGAAGCAATAAGGCTTTTCCTAGCCTATGCAGCCCACAAGAGGTTCAAAGTGTACCAAATGGATGTCAAGAGTGCCTTTCTGAATGGAGTCTTGAAAGAAGAGGTCTATGTGGAGCAACCACCAGGTTTTGAGATTGGAAACCAAGTATACAGGCTGAAGAATGCTCTATATGGACTCAAGCAAGCCCCTAGGGCTTGGTATGACACACTGTCACAATTCCTCTTGGATCATGGATTTACCAAGGGAACTGTGGACAGAACTCTCTTCAGAATCTCTGAAGGAGAGGACATCTTGCTTGTCCAAATTTATGTAGATGACATAATTTTTGGATCTCCTAATGAGAAGCTGTGTGAGAAATTCTCCAAGCTCATGCAAAGCAAGTTTGAGATGTCCATGATGGGGTTGATGAACTTCTTTTTGGGTCTACAAGTCAAGCAATCAAAAGAAGGAATCTTCATCAACCAAGCTAAGTACACCAGAGAGATGATCAAGAAATTTGGGTGTACATCAAGCAAGCCAGTAAGGATCCCAATGAATACAAATTGGAAAATGGATCCTGATGAGAGTGGTGTTCCAACCAACTCCACTGAGTATAGAGGAATCATTGGATCACTCCTCTATCTCACTGCCAGCAGGCCTGACATCACCTTTGCAGTAGGTGTTTGTGCAAGGTTTCAAGCAAATCCTAAGAAAAGCCACCTTGAGGCTGCAAAGAGGATCTTGAGGTATCTCAAAGGCACTGAAAATCTAGGCCTTTGGTACCCTGCTGATGACAACATTGAGTTAACTGGCTACTCAGATGCTGATTATGGAGGATGCAGAATTGACAGAAAGTCCACTTCAGGAACTTGTCAATTCTTAGGCAACAAACTCATATCTTGGTTTTCCAAGAAGCAAAACACAGTGGCTACCTCCACCACTGAAGCTGAATATGTTGCTGCTGGAAGTTGTTGTGCTCAAATCCTTTGGTTGAAACAACAACTCAGAGACTACAAAGTCAACTCTACTGAAGTGCCAATATTTTGTGACAACAACAGTGCAATTGCAATATCACAAAATCCTGTATTGCACACAAGATGCAAACATGTGGACATCAAGCATCACTTCATTAGAGATCATGTGGAGAAGAAGGATATCAAGTTGGTAAAGATCCACACAGATCATCAAAAAGCTGATATATTGACAAAGCCACTTGCAGAAGCAAGATTTCTGGAATTATCAGCAGAGTTGGGTCTTCTTGATCCAGGGAAGTTGGACAAATGAGTCCAAATGAGTTTATTCATTAAGGGGGAAATAAATTCAAACTTCAGCAGACTTGGTCAAGTCTACTGAAATTCAGAAAAGTTGACCTTACTTCTTCAGGACACTTGTCCATTGAACTTCAGGACACTTGTCCATGTAGGGTCAGATAAGTTGTCTTGGCTATCAAACCAAATCTTGGTCTGATAAGCACCTATTTTAGGTGATCATTGTCTATTTCGAAATCTGTCCCATTGAAAATACAGTTTTCACCTTTCTGGGATTTAATTTTTCTCCCACCTAAAAGGTCACTTTCCATGCATTAAATGCCAAGATTTAACTCTTGTTTGCATTAAACTTTTTGGGACATGATCTATCTTGAAAAACCCCCAGCCTTAAACAAACATTAAACTCCACCCACGTTTTGAATAAAACAGTTTTTTCACTGTTACATTGGTTTTTGACCATTGGATCAAAACTGGCCAAATCCCCTGAAACCAATCCTAGCCGTTCATTTTAGATTTCCACTTTTGTTCACCTTTGAATTGCATCAAGACTTCACCAACTCATTGACAAACATTCTTTTTAGAATATTCACAAGTCTTAAGATCCCCCACAAACACTTCTTCCCCAAGTATTCGAAACCCTAACTCAAATTTTCTTCAAACTCTCTCAATCTTCCCCAAACTTTTCTCTGTAACTTTCAAATGGCCCCCAAAGTTAGACCAGAGATGATCATTGATTTCTCCAACAAGGCTCTAGACCTTGATTTTGGATACTTGAGCAACAAGAACAATCTTCACTTTGAGCCCATAGTATCCTTTGAGAGTGAAGACCCTGAGATTACACCAACTCTAAGATGGATGAGAAGAGCTGGTCTACAAAAATTCATGGAAGAAAGACCAAGTTCTTGCCTAGAAAGCTACATGGCTGAGTTCTTTGCCTTTCTCAAGTGGAAAGGTAAGCCTGAAGATGGTGAAGTTTCCACCAGATTGTCATATATTGCAGAAGGAGAGGAAGAAGAGAGATTTCATAGAGTGAAATTCTCTTCAGAAGATCTTGAAGGAGCCTTTGGATTGCCTTTTGAGGGAAGGAATCCAGAAGTTTATGGTATTGGGCATGAAGATGAAATAGCTCAAGAATGGCTATTAGTACCAGGTCCTCTCTCTTCAACACAAAACAAGAAGACTCTCAAGCCAGAATTTCTCAACCTCTTTGAGGTAGTTGCTAAGAGTCTCTTGAGCAATACTGGAAGCTTGGAGCAGGTCAGCCATCCAAGAATCAGAATTATGGCTGCTGTAATTGATGCTAGTGACAAAGGCATCAAGTTTGATTGGAGGACCTTCATTATGTCTGAAATGATGAAGGAAAAGGCCAAATTTAAGGTGAGAGCCCACAACAAGGTTGTGTTAGAAGGGAAACTCAAGTCTTGCACCAGGGCAAGCTTATTGATAGAAAGATTTTCCCACTACTCTCAAATGCAAACATTTGCAAAGCCTCTCCCAGCACAAAAGATCCTGTTTAGGAAGCTCAGCAAGAAAACTGAGCAAAGGAGAATGCTTATGGCCAAACCTGCTGAAGAACAGGTTGAAGAAAAGCCTAAAATGAAGAAGAGAACTAAGGCCAGGGCTGTCAAAACAAGGAAAATGTCTCAATTGTCTTCAAGAGAAGCCTCAGGAGCATCAGCTGAAGTTGATGAAGTGGCAGAAGAGGGAGTAAGTGTGCCTTCTGACCACTCAGAGGAGTTGAGGCTGAAATATAATGAGACAAGGCAGAAGAAGAAAGGAGATAAGAGGATCAGGGAAGTAGTTGTCCCTGAGAAGGATGGTGAAGGAAGTGGGAGCAGTAGGGCTAGCAAAAGAAGGGCCAAGCCTACTGAGAAAGTGTTGGAGCTGCAGGAAGAAAGGTCTCTACAATTGGCTCTAAGAGAGAGCAGAGCTGAAAGCAGGACCAAATCCAAGTCAAGGACTAGCTCATCTGGATCTGGAACCCCAGAATCCATAAGTCCCTAAAGGTCAACCTAAAGAGGCCAACATCCCTGAAATTCAGAATCCTGAGCCCAACTCCCCTGAAACCCACATTACCCCTCCCAACCAACCCATTACCCCTGTAGATCTCACTAAGAGATATTCTCCAGAAGGAAGTGTGCAAAGAAGTGGCATTGATGTGCTTGCATATTTAGCAGTAGATGAGACAAGACTCCTATCTCCCCTTCTGAAGCCAACCCTCCTGAACTTAACTTGCCTGAAGCTGCAATTAAGGAAACCACAGCCAACTCCCCTATAGCCCAAAGTTCTCCATCTAGTGAGAATGAGGAGGAGTATACTTATGAAAGTATGCTCAGAGGTGGAGCTAAGGCCACAGTGGACAGTTTGTATCCACAACTTGCTGAATTTCCAAGAATTCAGAAGATGTTTCATGATTTGAGGATGCTTGTAGATGTCAAAGATAAGACCTTGATGGAAATATCACAAGTCATCCAAGATAAGGGTGCTAACTGGTGGCAAATATAGGAGAGCAGATTGCTACACTTTGCTGGTGTGATGAAAACAAGATTCCTCACTGATGAGGAAGTTTTTGCAAAGTTGGTAGCTGAGAAGATCATTGAGGAGAAAGAAAGAAAAGCTAAGGGAATCAAACACCCTGACAGTAGCTTAAATGATGATGATTCCCCTGATGATCCCTCAAACCCTTCAAACCCCAACCCTCCTGAAACCCCTCAAGCCAACCTCCCTGAACCTTCTCAACCCAAGTCTTCTGTAGCAGATAGACTTTCAAACCCTCCTAGAACCTATCATAGGAAAGGCTCTGTATCTTCAGAGGTGTTGACCAAGGGTGGTAACACAACCAAAGACACATCTGCCAATGAAGGTTCTTCTGAACCTAAGGCATAGCCTAAAGATGTTGAGGTTCCTATGCTAGAGGTTGGTTTGATTAAGGCCTATTCAGTGTCAGAAGAGTTGGACACTGATCAGCCCTTAATCATTCAGGATGACTCAGTGGCTGTTGATATAAGCACTGTGATCTCCCCACAACTGCCATCTTTGAACCTTGTTGAAGGTGGAGATGTTGCAGGTTTAGGAGAAGGAGTTGAAAAGGAGAAATTAGTGGAAAAACCAGAGGGAGTAGTAGATGAGAGAGATGTGGTGATCACTAGAATAGTGAGTGTACCACCAAATGAGGGTGATATAAGTGAGGAAGGGCAGGCTATTCTTGAAGTCAAATCTGAACTTCATGAATCCCTTGATGAGAGGAGGCCTGTTTCTTTAAGTGAGGAAATTATTGAAGAAGGGAGAAAAGAAAGAGTTGAAAATGAGAAGAAGGCTGCTGATGTATCAGAGTCTTATACAAAAGAAATTGAGGGTGATGAGTGTTTATTTCCTAACTTGTTTGATTTGTCTAATATTGCAGGTATTTCCCTTGACCAAATTTTTGCAGATGAGTTCCTAACAGATGCACCTATCCAAGTAGATACAGGCTCAGCTCAAGCCTTACTTGGAATGCAATCAGAGAAATTGGACTCCTTGGCTCATCAAGTCCAATCTGCTCATGCTGAAACTTCAGGAGCATTGAATGAGCAAGGAAGAACTCTAGCATCTGTAGAAATGAGGCTTACAGGCTCTGAAGATGTAGTACTTCCTACATTAGAAGCTAGGATTAGTGGTGTGGAAACTGGTCTCCAAACCATTTCCACTGAAGAACAACAAGCCAAATCCACCATGGAATCCATATCAGATGAGGTCAAGAAGGAACAAAAGCTGCTGAGAGACAATCACAATGCTAATGTCAAGGCTCTCAGGCTTACTGTCAAGCAAGCTCTTGGAAAGAAGACAGCACTGCAAAAGAAGAGAGCTGAAGAGCAAAGGCTAGCAATGGTAAAAGCAGCCTCTGAAAAGTTTTCCCAAGAGGTATTGGCCAACATTGCTGAAGGTGCAGTGGCCAACCTCACTGAGCTTCTTAAAGCCCAACTGGATGCATCACTGAAAGCAACCTTGGAAGAGGTTGTTCAACAAAAGATGAAGCATGTTCTAGCTTTTCTTAGCTTGAGCAGTGATAGGATGCAAAATATACATGATGAAAATGTATATTTGTTGGAAGAAATGAAGTCTCTAAACCAGGCCCAATCCCTAATGGCCACAACAATGAGTGAGCTAAAACCCCAGTGTTTTGATGCTGCCAAAAAGGGGGAAAGGGAAAGAGCTAGAGCAAAAGGTGCCTTGGTGATTGGAGGCTCAGACAAGGGAAAAGACAAAACTGCTGAAGCAAAAGGAAAAGAGCCTGCAGTGCTAAACTTAGAAGAATTGGATGAAGAAGAGCAACTAGCACTTGCATTGAAGAATTCAATGGCCTCAGCACAAGAGGAAAGGATGAGGCTACAACAGAGACTAGGTGGTGAAGTGTCTGGTTTGGACAAAGATGCTGAAGGTGTCCAAACTAGAGGAAAGATCAAGAGGGAAAAAGGAAAGAAAAGACAAGCTGAGACATTTACTGACTTTCCCAACAGCCTTGATCTTCCACCTGAATTCAGAATTGATGAAGATGAACCTACATCAAAGAAAGCCAAAGCTGCTGAAGAGCCCAAGATTGCTAAACAAGAAAAGTCTTCTGAACTGGTCAATGTTGCTGAAGGTTCCAAACCCACTGAAGATATTGAAGAACTATTTGCTGAAGGTTTTGGACCTGAACCTAAGAAGAAGACAACTGTCCTAGCTCATGATCCATCAAAGTTGTTTCATGAAGGGTATGGCAAAGACCCTGAAACACAACAGAAACTGGCCATGATGAGGGCCCAAGAGAAAATGGATTTGATGGATGAAGCACAGAGAGCAAGAGACAAGAGAAGAGCAAATTTTCAGAAACCAAGAAGAAGGAGAGCAACTTACAGCAAGATGAAGCCTCAGCTATTAGTCCCAATGGACACCAAATATCCACACTTGGATAAATGGGTGCCAATTCAGCTGAATGATACATGGGAAGAGGCTAAAAGGGAGTTTGTCTATGACTATTATGTCATTGACAGATGGAATGGAGGAGATGCCAACTCTGCCTTTGCTGAATTCATGATAGAATACTACAGAGAGTTGTATCAACAATTACTTGCAGCTGCTGACATTGCAAGAATTGAACTCAATGCTCCCAAGCCTATCATCTACATGCCTCCAAAGCTTGAAGGATGGATTGACCAAGCAAGGATCCTAAGGGAGTTCACAGAAATTCTGAAGCTGAACAAGATGACCCTTGGACCCAAAGGAACCAACCAGGAAGCCATGGAACTCAAGAAGTGAGTGTGGGCACAATATGGAATGGTGCCACCTCCTGAGGATAACCTCTAAGAATGGCTAAGTCTTCTGACCTTTTCTGGATAGAAAACTATCTTATCTGAAGATATTTTTGCTATATGGTCAAATCTACTGAAGTTTGGACAAGCCTGCTGATGTGATATGCCTTGATATGCTGTTTGCTCTAACATAATTTGGATTGCTCTGATACAAGAATTGATGTTGATATCCAGTATTCTACCTTGATATCTGAAATATTTTGTCTTAGCTCTGATATCTTAGATTCTATGTTAATTTGTAATGATGTCTTGAATTCATGCTCTGATAAGTTACTTTCAACTATCAACATGCCTGTAATGATTCTCATTTCAATAATAGTTGAACACTTTTTGAATCAAGATACATTATTGCAGAAATCTCTCTATGCCTATCTTTGAAACCTACTTGCAACAAAAACAGTAAATACACTAACACATTGTCTTTTCAGGAATATTGACCTTAGTCATGTCTTCTGAAGATATATGTAATAGGTGTAGACAAGTCACTTTTGCATAGAATGTGTAGGTTTTTGCATCATCAAAAAGGGGGAAATTGTTGGGAATAAAATGATACATGTTTTGATTAAATACCAAAACCCCCTGAGACATGCCTAAGTCAAGATGATTGTGTTCAAAATGTGTTTGAACACATAGAATAAGGCTAGATGAGAAGCTGATATGTTAGGCAGCTCTTAGATGATTAGATGCACATTGTGAGGGGGAACCTATGCTTAGAAGATTATTAAGATCAAGGCCCCTCAAGGCTCAAAATCTGGAACAAACACTAAGGACAAGCATACTCCATAGAAAACCAAACATGCTGATCAGGAGAGTTGTCCAGAAGAGTTACTTATGGGCAAGAACAAGATTGCAAAGCTCAAAAGGACAAGATTAGTCAAAAGCTCTGATCAGGAGAGTTGTCCAGAGAAGTTAACTCTATAAAATCAACAGCTCTGAAGCTAAAAGGCCAAACATGCTGATCAGGAGAGTTGTCCCAGAAGAGTTGTCTCAGCAAGTTTGAACCAGAACAAAGATTCTAATGTTTGAAGGTCAACAATGCTGAAGAATTAGAGACAACCATACCCTAAAGAATCTCAATACAACATGATAAGATCACCTTGAAGTGAAGGAAAGGGAAAGAGCCAAATCATCTGAAAAAGAGTTAGCCAACCTTGCTGATAAGCAAAACTGCTGATAGTGATAAGGAGAGTTGTCCAGTTGATAAGGAATGTTGTCCTATCATTGGATCAATCTTCAGAAGCCATGTCCAAGTCCTAACTAGAAGTCAAACATTGGGAAAAGTGCTGCAGAATAAAGACAAAGTCTTACAAGCCGTTTATTACCCAATTAAGGACATGTCACTATCAAGAATCTGTCTTCCAGATTGAAGAACTCAAGGAAGACATTTATAGCAATTTGGGGCTGCCTCTCCAACGGGCAAATCCTCATTTTGTCTATAAATACAAGAAGTGTGAAGACCATTTGAAGCACCTAGCACCTCAACCTTGACAAGAATATCCAACTATCCTACAAGTCAAAGTGCTTTCAAAGCTGTCAAAGACTATCTTAGTCTTCAAACACTTCTTCTAAGCTGAACTCAATTGTATATCCATACACAAGCTTAGAGAGATATCCTATCCTTATACACTGATCTTCATTGTAAAGGATATCTCATTAGTTGCAACCTTACTTCAACCCTTACCCCTTTCAAGTGAGAAAGTGAGAAGGTTGTAGTAGTAGAAGTGGTAGGAGCTGACTGTTGAGAGAAGAACAGTTCAGTTCTGAGTTGAGAAGAGGGTACTAGGACTCTAGACATCCTAGGGATCAATTCACCAAGGAGAGGTGTTATTGATCAAGTGCACCTTGGCACTATAAAACAAGTTAATTCCAAGAGTGAAGGAATTATCCTGTTAAATCAGGGAAAGTGGATGTAGGAGCTTGAGTCTCTGAACCACTATAACCTCCTGTGTTGATTTGCTTTACAAGTACTTACATTCATTCAACACTGCACACAAAACTGATCTTTCAAAGATACATATTCAAAGGTTGTGCAAAAACTGTATTGGACAAGTTCCCTGAAAACTGGACTGTATTGAATTAACTAAGTGATTTCAGAAACTAAAGGAGTCTAAACATAAAGGGTCAACCACAATTCCGCACATATAACTCCCCTAGATAGTTGTTCAACTAAGTACTCAATAGTACTTAGTAGTTTGATTATCTTAGTTGAGTTATTCATCTTCAGTAGAGTTGTCCAAGACAACCTTGCTGAGCTCTGGTTTGATCAAAAGTTGAAAAGAATTGCATACAAGTGTATTCCCCCCCCCCCATACACTTGTTATATACTCCTTTCAGGACCAACATTGGGTGTAACCTTGTGCTACTAACCTAGCCTTGTTCCTAACAATATTACCAGATTCATCAGTTTTATTCTTGAATATCCATTTTGTTCCAATGACATTAGTATGACTAGGTCTAGGAACAAGTGTCCACACTTCATTTCTTTCAAACTGACCAAGTTCTTCATGCATAACATTAATCCAGTTTTCATCAGTTAAGGCTTCTTTAGCACTCTTAGGTTCAATTTTAGATAAATAGCATTCAGCATTTACAACATTACACATAGAAGACATGCATATTGTTCTTACCACATCTACCTTGTTTGATCTTACTCTTCCTCTTGTTTGCACTCCAACTGTAGCATCGCCTATGATCTGGTCAGAAGGATGATTTTTGCCTATTCTTGAAGAAGGATTCGTTTTGGGAATGTACTGATCATTCTGTGAATTTACAGCTGACTGTTCTGTAGATGTTGACCCAGATGTGTTAACATTTGGTGCAACATTTTCAGACTTTAGTGTATTCTCAGAAGTGTCAGTAACCTGTGATACATCTTCTTCATCTTTGTCATCTGTAAGACCTTTATCATCATCAAACACAACATTAACAGATTCTTGAACCGTGTTAGTTCTAAGGTTATAAACTCTATAAGCTTTACTATTTCTAGAATAGCCTAAAAAAGAAACCTTTATCACTTTTAGAATCAAACTTATGAAGTTGATCCCTATCATTCAAAATATAACACACACAACCAAATACATGAAAATATTTCACATTAGGTTTTCTGTTGTTCAAAATCTCATAAGGTGTTTGACTAGTTCCAAAACGAATAAAAACCCTATTAATAATATGGCATGCAGTATTCATTGCTTCTCCCCAAACTTTCTTAGCAAGACATTTGGATATAAGCATAACTCTTGCCATTTCTTGTAAAGTTCTATTCTTTCTTTCAACAATTCCATTTTGTTGTGGAGTTTTAGGAGATGAATATTCTTGCAAGATACCCTTTTTATCACAAAAATCATTAAACATGCTGTTTTCAAATTTCCTACCATGATCAGTTCTAATACGGTCAACTTTCAAGTTAAACACATTTTTGAACCTCTTATAAAGAATTTTAAATGCAGCAAATGCTTCAGATTTGTCTCTCAAAGACTCTACCCAGGTATATCTAGAAAAATCATCTACCACAACTAAGGAATACCTCTTTCCTCCAATGCTTTCAGTTTCCATAGGACCCATCAAATCCATGTGCAGTAATTCAAAGCATCGATGTGTAGTACAATGTGACAGCATTTTGTGTGACATTCTTACCTGCTTACCTTTTTGGCATGGTCCACATACAGTGGTGTTGTGAAACCTCAGTTCTGGAATTCCTTTTACTGCATCTGCTTTGATTAGTTTTTTCATTGTTCTGTAATTTGCATGACCCAATCTTTGATGCCATAGTTACACATACTTGTTCCAATAAGATAACAATTATCAGCTGACCTAGTACCAGTCATGACACAAACTTCATCTTTATTAAGAACATAACATGAATTTTTATCAAATTTCACATGCAAATTATCATCACAAAGTTGACTAATGCTAATCAGATTTGCAAGTAAGCCATCAACATGTAATACATTTTTAAGCTTAGGAAAACCTTCAACATTCAAAGTTCCTTTACCAACAATCTTTCCTTTAGAACCTCCACCATATGTAACACTCCCACTATTCAAGGTCACATAATCAGATAAGAAATCAATACGACCTGTCATATGTCTAGAACAACTACTATCAAAGTACCATAAGTCAGGTAGACATGCTTTTAAGGAGGTATGAACAACATTACAAGTAGCTTTTGGTTTCCATGCAGATTTCAAAAACTGTTTACCAGGATGTGATAGTTTCTTATGCAGCATTTTCAAGTTTTTCTGTTCTTCAAACAACTTTATACAGTAAGGACGAATGTGACCAATTTTGAAACAATAATGACAGATATACTTCCTTTTAACCTTGTGAGACTCTGTTTCTGCAGATGTTGCACCAGATGTGTCAACATTTGCCTTAACAAATTTCACAGGTTTTCTAAATTTATCAGAAATAGAAGCAGTAGTACCATCATAGCCTAAACCATGATTGTTAGACTTACCAGTAGCTATAACATTATTTACCTCAGAAGCACTCTTGAAATATTTCTTGAAACATAAAGAAGAATTTATCAGTTTCTCCTTTAAGTTACAGATTTCCAGATCTCTTTTGGTAAGAATAACTTCTAGCTTGGTGATTGTGTCTATCAGATCCTCATTCCTTTTATTCAGAGAATTAAGGGTGAGTTTCTGATTCTTCCAATCATCTAACAGCTTTTGGTATTCATTGTCATCAGTCCTTTTTCCTACATCATCAACTAAACCATTAAAACAGTTCAAATCTGGGCGACTCTGTTCTGATGTTGCTGTAGATGTTGAAGCATCAGGTACAACATCAGAATCTGTTTCATCCAGATCATCATCTGAGGAATCATTATAATCAATTCTGGTAAAATTAGAATATTCATTCTGATTTAATTCATCAAGATCATCATCAAAATCATGACTCAAGGTAGCACTAAAATTCAGTTTTTGCTTAAGTCTAGTATTGGCACATTCATTTGCATAATGGCCATAACCAGAACAAGCATTGCATTGAACTGATTTTCGAAATTCAGGATCATACATTGGTTTACCTTCACTCTTTGATGGTCTTGGTGTGAATTGACCTTTCCTCCTTTCTGGTTGAGGTGTTGATGTGTTGATTTGAATCTTAGGTTGAATGTTGCTAGATTTGTTCACAGATTTCTTAAGAAACTTATTAAAGTGCTTAGTAAGTAAGGGAATGTTGTTAGGATCCTTGAGACATTTATCAAGCAATTCTTCATCAGAATCAACTTCAATAATGATAGGTTGAATCTCAAAAAAGTTTGATGTTTCCCCTTTAAAAACCACAACTTTCTTATCAGCATCATTTTCATCAACTTGATTAGTGTTTATTTCATATGTTCTAAGAATACTCACTAACTCATTTTGACTTAATGTATCTGTATTTTTTGCCTCTTCAATAGCACAAATTTTAGCATCAAATCTTTTAGGAACAGATCTTAATATCTTATGAACTACTCTAACATTAGAAATGGGGTCACCAAGAGAATGTGATTCATTGATTATCTCACTTAACCTTTCATTGTAGGATGAAATGGTTTCATCTTCCTTCATTCGGAGATTCTCAAACTTTGTCCCCAACAGTCAAAGCTTAGTCCTTCGTACACTGTCTGAACCCACACAATGCTCTTGCAACCTGTCCCATGCATCTTTAGAAGTAGAACAGTTAGATATAATTTTAAACATTGAAACATCAACAGAAGTAAAAATAGCATTTAAAGCTTTAGAGTTGTAGCCTGCTGTTGTTATTTCATCAGTCGTCCAATCAACTTCTCTTTTGAGTTGAACTTCACCATTTGCTGGTCTTTTTGGAGCTTCCCAGCCTGTAAGGACAGTCCTACAAGCACGTTCATCAATTGACTTGATGTACATACGCATCTTAGGCTTCCAATAAGCATAATTCGAACCATCTAAAACGGGTGGCCTAAGTGCAGTGGATATGTGATGTGTTTCCATTGCTAACCTAAACTAAAAACACACTTGACCAAAGATCTAACCTAGTGTCGTCAGGTATCAGCTCAGATACCAATTGAAAGTGTGCTGGGGTGTAAAGTGTTTAAGTATAAGTAGATAAATGTTGCACAAAATGTTGAGACACATAGTGCAACACTGACTCTAACAGAATATCAGAAATTAAGATACACAGCGGAAGACTTGAAACACTAAAAACAAACGAGACAAAATGGAAATATTTTTAACATAGATTTTATAAATAAAAATCTATGTCTGCCTTATGGCGTAAATCAATACTTATCTTCAAGTACAAATGTTGTGTGAAATGTTACAACAATAACCTTCACAACTGAAACTATAAACGAGGCAGGTGCCAAGTTTAGAAAACGAACTAAGTGTATAAATTATACACTGTCGAAATGCCTAGTCTATCTAATGATTACACTCTCAATAGATAAGAAGACACACAACCATACGGGTGGTATACAACGTATGATCTAAAATGTAACTATTGGCCACAATTTCCTAACAGGGATGAACGCTCGGTCTAGGATATTGCTCGAATAGAACACACTGAATTATAAAGCCTTCAATCGGTATTTATAGAGGTGGTATGCGAATTCTAGAGGCTTCCACATTGAGGTCCTATTTTTTAGGAGCTCAACTTCCATGATCTTTCTAGATCCTTCTTGTATGCTCCAGGTCGTTCTAAATGCATCTAGGCTGTTCTAGCATGTTCTCCAATGTTCTGGAATCTTCCAGGTTCCAGATCCTTGTAGAAGCTTCTAGATCCTGCCAGAAATGCGACAACATTTAGGTCAACATTTAATGTAGCATTTCAGAAAAGACTTAGAAAAAATCTCGGAAGGTCAAATTAAGATGTTGTTGATAATGTTAAGGCATTTATGAATTAACAACATCTACAGGGTCATTTTCGGCCGTGCACTTCCTTGGTTGTGCGGCCGTTTCAGCCGTGCATTACAAGGAGTGCGCACCCACGAATTTGGCCGAACACCTCCATTACAGCAGCACGAACAGTAGTAAAATGGCGCAAAAACGACACTTAAAACACCATTTTAACATATCAAACTCAATTGTTTTTTATAAAATCATTACACAATGTATTCAACAACTACATATTTACAATATTATCATTCCAAATCATCTAAATAATTAAAAAATATGAAAATACCTATAAACCCTAAATATTTAGAGAAAAGAGGCGCATTTAAAATGAATATATATATATATATATATCTTAGATTATCATCCATCTTTGTTCGGTTGATATAATCGAACAATGCTTCAGTTTATTCTCTTGAAAAATAGTGTTCTATCGTCTCTTCCTCTTCAAAAGTTTTACCGCAATTTTCTTTTCTTTTTTTTGGTTTTGTTGGTAAATGTTGGTAGAGGGGAAAGGGTTAATGGGGTGTGTTTAGTAAGAGTAGGGTTTTAAATGAAGAATGTGATTTTGAATAGAGAAGGGTATATTGTCAAAAAAAAAAGAATAGAGAAGGGTGTAATAGGAACAAAATGGGATATGTTTAGTATTTTAAATTGTTTTAAAAAAATTTATGGGGTTAGTATAACAATTGGGGTGTGAATAACACTATTTGGGGTGTTGATAGCCCCTCCCAATGTGAAATGAGGTGATTAAAATGATTCTCCTCCCTCTTCCTATACAAAGGGATTTTTTTTTTGAAAGGAAAAAAGTTATATTGAAAACTGTAGAATACTATAGGTACTCTAAAAAGATAGTTCAATTACAAGTCCCAAAAGGTAATGTAGTGTTAAGAAATGATAAAAACACCAGAACATTCTAATATCTAAACAATGACTACTTATACGCAGGCTGCTCTCGGGTTAGCACACCAGTCGTGAAAAGAAGTTGAAATAGAGCATAATTTATGTAGACAGATAATACTCTAGGCCTTTGCTTCAATTTCGTAAAACTACTAAAACTAAAGTTACAATTAAAACAATTATAATTAATATTCTTATTCGTTGTTATTCTTCCCAGATTATATATAAAAAAAGTGATGTCTCAATTACTAAGAGATTATAAGCCAACTAAAGAAAATAACTCGAATGATTGGAATTTGGAGTTTAGTAGTTCGAAAATTGCATGAAATTTCTTTATTAAATTAAGCGAGAGCTGATGTTTTCACTTATTATACTTTGAAGAGCATAGAAATTGAAAAGTAGATAAAATCGGTAACTTATCGTAATGACTACGTAATCAATTAAGGGGGTGTATTAGTTGTGGATTCTATAGGATTTTTTTGCACTTTCAAAGTCTGAGGGTATTCAATTAGAATTTTTAAAAATCTTTCAAAATTTTGAGGTATTCAATACAGATTTTAAAAAGTCTTTAAATTTTTTTAGATATTCAACCGTCTATGGATTTTAATACTCTATGGATTTTGTTGGATTCTCCTTTAAAAATATAAATAAATTGCACCATCTAAAATCTCTTCTAAAAACAAGAGATTTGAACGGATTCTCTTAGAGAATTCTGAAGACAAAAGATGTAAAATATTTTATATAATATATATATAATATTAATTTTAAAAAACACTTCACATTTTAAAAAAAAAAACTCTTCGCATCAATATAGGAGTTTATGAAAATCTATGTAAATCAATAAAAAAAAATATATTCCACAATCTTATCAAATCTATGAAAATCCATATAAATCAATAAAAAAAGTCAGTCAAACTTTGCATGGATTCTATAGATTTTATAAATCCACGTACTTTTTAAAGTAAACAAAAAATCCAATAAAATCTCAATTGAATACACCCTCCTTAATCTAAACCA
Source organism: Galeopsis tetrahit (assembly GCA_963675135.1). Lineage (NCBI taxonomy): Eukaryota > Viridiplantae > Streptophyta > Magnoliopsida > Lamiales > Lamiaceae > Galeopsis > Galeopsis tetrahit. The sequence continues at coordinate 43,620,013 of OY776122.1, forward strand.
TTAAAATTCAAATTTAAAGACTCACAATTGATGAACTACCTTTTGTATAATGTGTTGTATGTATTCATCGTATATATTGTATGGTGTCGTACGTTTGTATTTTTATATTTAATTTAATTAATTAAAATATATAATTTTAAAATTACATTTGTATCCTTATACAATAAAATATTTTATTAATATGATTAAAATATTTAATGTTAAAATTACCTATTTACCTTTATAAAATCAGTATTAATGGTTACTCGACGGGAGGGAAGACAGACAAAGCTGTCAAAATGGGTCCAACCCGGCCCACCGACTAATGGACTGGGCTGTAATTATAGTGCCCCGAAAAACAATTGGGCCGGTTTGGCTCGGCCCAAGTAACCTGGCGACAGTGGCGGAGGGAGAATATAATTTGTACCCCCAAATTTAGATTTTTTTTTTAATTTTATATTTAAGGCTAAAAAAAATTTGTATGAGGCCAACCCAATGCATCCCCATAATTAAAAGGTCCAAAAAAAATTTTGTAACTATAAAATGCACTTGACACTTAGTCTATACAAGTACGAATATTACACTTTCTCCATTCTGCTCTAAATTATAAAATGCACTTGACACTCAGTCTATACAAGTACGCATATTTTATATTTATGGAGTAATTATTATTTAATTTGATTATTGTGTTTAATTTATGAATAAATTTATTTTGGTCTATAACTTACTCCCTCCGTCCCACAGGAATTTGCACACTTTCCATATATGGATGTCTCATATCAATTTGCACACTCCATAAAAGGAAATATCTTCACAACCCTCACCCTTGAAATATACTCATATTTACTCATATGCCATTACTTTTCCACACTCAATCTACTTTTTACTTTACTTTATTCATAAAAGTTTACAAAACTACCCCTCAAAACATCAATCATTACACTTTTTCTTACACATTTCTTAAAATGTGTGCCGGTCAAAGGGTGCAAGTTCCTCCGGGACGGAGGGAGTATAAGTTATGAATTAGAATTTATATAATAATAATAATAATTTTACTATCTAATTCAATTAGCAATAAGTTATGAATTAACAATTAGAGTTTGTATTATAATTACTAATTTGCTACATTATGCTAAATTAATTATTTTCAACTCACTATCTAATTCAACTAAAAAATGACGAAAGATAAACTTATATTAAAGAAGTTTAAGACAACGAAAAAATAATTCGATCTTCGGGAATATATGTTCAAGGGAATGAAATCTCAAAAAACCCCTTGCACTCTTCTTCAACCCCATCATTTAATTCACCTCAAATTTAAGAAAATAAAATGAGTATAAGTGTAATTATTATTTTTTATTTGAAAGTTACGTAATTTTTTTTTGAAGTTTTCTCAAACCGTATGACTTAATATTTTTTGCACCCCCGAATTTAAAATCCTGGATCCGCCACTGCCTGGCGAGTCGATCGGGCTCAGATCGGGCTTAACTCGGGTTTTCGGGCCGGCCCGATCTTTTTTTTAAATATGATTTTTTGAGCCCAACCTTTTTTTTTCGGCTCGAAAAAAAACATTTGGCCCGGTGGACCGATATCGTGCTAGCCCAGCCCATTTGACAGTCCTAAAGACTGGAGAGAATCTGCACGGATACCATGTAATTGAGAGAATACGAGAGAACCCTAATTTCAATTATTATTTCTATTTTCAATTTGAATAATGTATTACGGAGTATTATTTAATTTATTTTTGTTGGAATGTTATGTACTCCGTATTTAATTTTAAAATAATAATTAATTAAATTTTTATTAAAATGGTAGGATAGTAATTTTTTATAGATTAAAAAATTTATTTATATTAAAGAAGGGTATTATAGTAAATAACAAAATACAATTTAAAAAATGATTTAATTAATTTAAAGATGTATAACAGATAGCAAGTTCATACGACGCCACGTGATGCAATTCGACATACTGACTATAATAGTCAATTTGTATAATTTGACTACAATAAAAAAAATTCAAAATAGTAAAATGTTAATATCTTAGAAAATGATCAATTACAAAGGAATGGATAAAGTATTATTTTGTTCCATTTAAAAGTTTATTAAAAATTTACCCCATACAAATTTTTTTCATTAATGAATTAAATGTTCTATAAAAAAAATTATCCAAAGGAGACTAGTAGGTTTTATAGCATAGAGAAATTTATTGTTATAAACTAAATTTAGTGAGTTACAATTACTGCATCTAATACGATTTCTCCACGTAAATTAAATTATTGTTATATTCTAATAAAATAAAATGAATAATATAAATACGCGTAACAAATTATGAGCACTGAATTGTCACTCATCTATTGTGAAAAAATTATTGAATATATTGAGTCCATGCATAAGTAATATTACATCACCAATCAAACAATGTCACTACACATGTAAAATAATGTCAAAATATTTTTATAAATTCAAATACAAATTGTATAAAGAAATTGTAATATTGCTTCAATCGTACTCAATATTTCGTAATAAGTGATGTTATATTATAGGAGTAAATGGTAAAATAAAAGCCATGAATATATTGTTATATTATACTCCATATTATGAAGACGGCACTGCGCCGCTCCTTGACAATTAATTTGACTTAATTATGATTTATATGTTCTAAAATTATTTGTATACTTTTGAAATAAATATAATATATAAAATTAATATTTTTATAATATTATTTTATTTTTAAAATTAACACTTTTTTTTTATTTACATGTTACTTTACATATAATTAAATCACAAATATTTATTTATTTAACCTCATACATCACTAAAATATTTTTTATTTAACCTCATACATCACTAAAATATTTTTTCTTAATTTTTGTGTTACACAAATAATTCTAGTACAGAGGAAGCAATATTTTGGAACTAATATTCTCGTAATTGTACATTAAGAAAATAAGATAATTTTGCTTCAAAATTCTTCCCTATAAATGATAAAAAAACTGAGTAAAGGTAATTACGATGGTTAATGATAATAAACATAATTGAAGAATTTCATATTAAGGCCAATTTCAAGAGACGCGTTTCAGTTTTAGATAGTGATACGTTTCAATTATAGTGGATACCACTTTTTTATTAGTTGTATTAATTAGCACTTTTCAGTTGCTTCCAACAAGGAAGTTCGATTGTGGAACTTGTTAGTACTGTAATAGTGTGGTGTAACTACTTATTAATCTTCCTTTAATGCTTAAATATGTGAAACAATAAGAAATTCCCAGAGCATAATGTGGAGAATTGAAATTGTGATTTGCTTCTTATTAAGTCGTTGCTCTATGTCCTATTGTCGAAATGTCTAAACCTACAACAATAGCTTGATAGACAACGTGTAAAAAAAAAAAAAGGTACAACAACGGAGAATCTCCGTTGTTATTAATTGCCTACAACAACGAGAATTATATGTTGTTATAAAGTATGATCGGTTGTTAAAAATGATCTACGACAACGAGAATTTCCCGTTATCTATTTTTACGAACTCAAGAGATTATGTGGATAGTCAACGGGTGAAAAACATGTACGGTGCAACAATATTATATTCCAGTATTAGTTAATGAGTGATGTGTTATTTTTTATATTTGAATATATAATTAACTAATTAATAAACTTATTTTTATTTTGGACATTCGAATTTATACTACGGATAAATTAAACAAAAACCTAAACTCGCTCCTATATATAGTCACTCCTTCCATTCCAACGGTCATAATGTCTTCTTCAATGGAAATTGGGGTTTTATTGAATAGTTGCCGGAGATGATCTCCGCCCACTGGGAGACCACTTTCCCTACTCTCAACGCCATTGATGGACACGATTTCTACAACGTTCTTTCCTAAACCGAGGTATGTACTATCGATCAAGTCAATTTTATTTGTTTCGATATCGTAATCGCTTGTAAGAAGTACGTCATCGGTAGACGATTTACTTCCGATCGACGATTCAGTTAGGTTTTTTCTGGATTGGCTGCGAATAACCAAACCCCAAATTCGGAGGACAGAGATCTCAAGAGTTTTCACCCCCTCGGCATTTCCGAAATCTCTTTTCCTTGTCCCTTTTAATAATTTGAATCACAAAGATTCTTTCGTTCTTCACTTCAATTTTGGAATACAACTTCACTCTCTTCATATTCCACTTCTGGACTTCAACAAATTGTTCCTCTTTCCGCTCCAAATGCACCCCCTTGCGCAATTCGATTCTCATGCAAGATGGTTAGTTTTCCTTAATCTCACGTTTAATGCTTTACTGGATTTGTTCTTGTTTTCTCTCTATAAGATTAAAAAAACCACATATGTATTTGTCGGGATTCTAAATTCCCAAATCAAACATATCGTATAAAGTATACTTGAACATGCTTTTTCTTCTATCATGTGCTTATTTTATAGGTTTTGAAACTGTGTAAGTATGCTGCAAATATCATAGTGACACAAGCTCTCTGTGAACTCGACCTGTCTATTAGCTTTTAATTCATCAACAAAGTAAATTTATGTCATTGTGCAATTCATCTTCTCATGAGACTTGTTGAACTTTGGCAGGTTTTTTGAGTTCTTTTTTTGATTTTCTGTTATGTATGACAGAATTCAGTGTTTGTGTGATTAACAGTAGTAAACTAGCAAGAGATCAAGGCCTAAAGACGACTTCGCTGATCTGCTGTTTTCATGGTCACTTGAAGACATTTTTTATGACAATCTGTACAAATCTCAGGTCATTAATCTATTTCTTATGCTTGTATTTATACACCCACCAAATGTGTGTGTGTGTGTGTGTGTGTGATGAAACTATTTTAGTGCATATATTAGTGTGTATAGGCTTGTCTAATTTGGTTTTTTAGCTTAAAATTTTTGTTTAGTTCTTCTCAACCTGTTTTTTACTTAGTTTTATATATGGTTGGATAATCATTTTACTTCTCAAATTGTGTAAGTATGCTGCAAATCCCGCTCTCTGTGAACTCGACCTGTCTTAGGAACACTTTGCCAATCAGCCATAGAAGCATTGCTTGCTGCTGGTTGTATGGTTGTGTCAATATGCATGACTTGGATTGGGGATTTCAAAGTGATAGACTCTCTGATACGACCATCGTTTACGACTAATTTAATAACTATGTTTATATCTTGAGGATGATTGTACATATGTATATATATATAATAATAGTATGGAACCCCATTTCTGGTTGAACTGAATCCAGAAATTGCCTTGTTAAACTCTAATATTCAATTTCTGCAAACTAACATTTGAAAACGTAGACGAGAAGTGGGAAGACTTATACAATGCTTGGAGAGATTGATGATCATGTAGCATGTGAATGGAAAGACCACGTGCATACAAATATTGTGAGAAAGGTTTCTTCTTGGGAAAAGCCTTTAGAATTGAAGAATCATCAGCCTTTATTTTTTCTTTTCTGCTTTTCTAAATATCTCTTTTGCTCTTTTTTTTCAAACTTGCTGGTCCTAAGATCCAATCTGATGAATAAGGTAAATTTGTGATTTACCGCTTGCTGAGAATATTCCCATTACACACAGTAGTGTTCGAAGAGGAAAGCATTCAATTCAATGGAGAGCAGATAAACCATCAACAATTGTCTGGTACGCAGTCTAATGATTCCTGCATCTGATAGACAGTTACTCAGTAGAATAAGTTAAAGTCTACATGATCAATTCTTTGACTACCGTGCCTTTTTTTATACACTTTTATTGTGCTGATTGTCATATACTTCCTTGACTATATTCTTGAGTTTTTTCTCGTTGTGCTCCTGATTTTGACTATTTTGTTTTCAGAGGGCTGATGCGTCTACCGACTGGAGAGAATTCACTACTATGACCACCTTAGATTTCTTTTTACAGTGCAATCATATATAACACTTCACTTTTAAATTTTTTAACTATGCTATTTTTTTAATTTAAATGCCACCCGTTTATTTGGACCCAAATAACCGAATGCAACCTAAAGTTACCTCCGACTTAGCCTGCTACCCTTCCTAGGATCCTGACCTAGTGCTAGACCTTTTCGGACACCCTGACCTAGTACGCGACCATTCCTGAGCCCCCAACCTTATATTCGACTTTTTCCGAAACCCTGTCATCTTACACAATACTTCCTGTACCTCAAACCTAGTATTTGACCCTTCCCGCGACACCCACTTAGGAGAGTTATTTGAGTCCAGAAAGAAATGGTGTGGCATTTTTACTAAAAAAAAAAAGCATATGTGGCATTTTTGTGGTTATTTTACTGCCAGTGCTCTTCTCTTGAAATTTATAATGAACAAATTACTGATCTTCGTGACACTTCATCCGCAGACATGTGCTGGATATTACCTGATGGTTCATGTTCTTGTGGAAGAGTGCTGGAAATTTTGAGGAACAACAGTGCGTCTGTTGCTCTAATGTTTCAAATAGGTGAAAATGCAACCTCTATAATAGAGTTAACCTATGTAGTGTGACCTCTTGATTGGCAGTCTTTAATTGCTCGTTTTTTATTTTCTAATCTTGGTAACCTATGTACTGTAAGATAGTAGGTGGCTGTGAAGATGGACCAGATACTTGCACGAACAAGGCTTGTCGTGCGCATTAAGTTGCTATTCCAATACATAACAGACAAGGTTATGGGGGTGATAGGTAATGTAGGTCTATGCTACCTATTTTCGGTGCATGCGTTTGATTTCCTCTGTTCTAACACGTGTGTTATGCTTTGGTCCCAACTAACAGGTTTGGTCATTTGGTGGATGTTTATGCTTGAAACCCTCACTGCAGATTTCTTGACGGCCTCTTCCAAGATTCTGCATGAGAACGAAGCTAGTTTGGATTGGGATTACTCTCCAGAGAGCCCAGATATCCTATTATCAGTGTTGATTTAAACCAAAAGCACTTCTTCGAAACTAGAGTTACTAATTTTTGTTTTAAAAAAGCCAAAAAAAAAAAGGACTTTTATGTGGAGTAACATAGTGTTTACAATCTGATGTGTATGTATTGGAAAGTTTAATGTTATTAACTGATTTTAATTTCAATCAGTGGAAGAAGATATCTTCTGTTGAACAATGCCACTCTTAACCAAGAGATTCAACATAAAAAATCCGTGGAAAAATGTTTCCACCAGAAATTCTTTGATTTCTTGAACTGCAATCTCTAACTGCTTGTGTTCAAGGGAATAGTGTTAGAGTTGTAAATTATTAAATATATGTAATCAATATGTGCATCATCTTGTCTACTTGGCTCTCTCTCTGTCTTGATCATAATTTTATCATCACCCTCTAGACCATCAGTCAAATGTATTCATATACGTTTTTCATTTTTTGTACAAAAAGTTTATTTCCATTCTGCATGTAAGTAAATTGGCAGGTTTTTTGAGTTCCTTATTTTTTTTTTGATTTTCTGTTATGTATGACAGAATTCAGTGTTTGTTGTGATTAACAGTAGTAAACTAGCAAGAGATCAAGGCTTAAAGACGACTTCGCTGATCTGCTGTTTACATGGTCACTTGAAGACATTTTTTATGACAATCTGTACAAATCTCAGGTCATTAATCTATTTCTTGTGCTTGTATTTATACACCCACCAAATGTGTGTGTGTGTGTGATGAAACTATTTTAGTGCATATATTACTGTGTATAAGCTTGTCTAATTTGGTTTTTTAGCTTAAAATTTTTGTTTAGTTCTTCTCAACCTGTTTTTTACTTAGTTTTATATATGGTTGGATAATCATTTTACTTCTCAAATTGTGTAAGTATGCTGCAAATCCCGCTCTCTGTGAACTCGACCTGTCTTAGGAACACTTTGCCAGTCAGCCATAGAAGCATTGTTTGCTGCTGGTTGTATGGTTGTGTCAATATGCATGACTTGGATTGGGGATTTCAAAGTGATAGACTCTCTGATACGACCATCTTTTACGACTAATTTAATAACTATGTTTATATCTTGAGGATGATTGTACATATGTGTATATATATATAATAATAGTATGGAACCCCATTTCTGGTTGAACTGAATCAGAAATTGCCTTGTTAAACTCTAATATTCAATTTCTGCAAACTAATATTTGAAAATGTAGACGAGAAGTGGGAAGACTTATACAAATGCTTGGAGAGATTGATGATCATGTAGCATGTGAATGGATAGACCAGGTGCGTACAAATATTGTGAGAAAGGTTTCTTCATGGGAAAAGCCTTTAGAATTGAAGAATCATCAGCCTTTATTTGTTCTTTTCTGCTTTTCTAAATATCTCTTTTGCTCTTTCTTTTCAAACTTGCTGGTCCTAAGATCCAATCTGATGAATAAGGTAAATTTGTGATTACCGCTTGCTGAGAATATTCCCATTACACACAGTAGTGTTCGAAGAGGAAAGCATTCAATCCAATGGAAGTCTGGTATGAAGTCTAATGATTCCTGCATCTGATAGACAGTTACTCAGTAGAATAAGTTAAAGTCTACATGATCAATTCTTTGACTACCGTGCCTTTTTTTATACACTTTTATTGTGCTGATTGTCATATACTTCCTTGACTATATTCTTGAGTTTTTTCTCGTTGTGCTCCTGATTTTGACTATTTTGTTTTCAGAGGGCTGATGCCGTCTACCGACTGGAGAGAATTCACTACTATGACCACCTTAGATTTCTTTTTACAGTGCAATCATATATAACACTTCACTTTTAAATTTTTTAACTATGCTATTTTTTTAATTTAAATGCCACCCGTTTATTTGGACCCAAATAACCGAATGCAACCTAAAGTTACCTCCGACTTAGCCTGCTACCCTTCCTAGGATCCTGTGCTAGACCTTTTCGGACACCCTGACCTAGTACGCTACCATTCCTGAGCCCCCAACCTTATATGCCACTTTTTCCGAAACCCCGTCATCTTACACGTCACTTCCTGTACCTCAAACCTAGTATTTGACCCTTTCCGCGACACCCACTTAGGAGAGTTATTTGAGTCCAGAAAGAAATGGTGTGGCATTTTTACCAAAAAAAAAAAAGCATATGTGGCATTTTTGTGGTTATTTCACTGCCATTGCTCTTCTCTTGAAATTTATAATGAAAAAATTACTGATCTTCGTGACACTTCATCCACAGACATGTGCTGGATATTTATTACCTGATGGTTCATGTTCTTGTGGAAGACATATAGAACAGTGCTGGAAATTTTGAGGAACAACTGTGCGTCCGTTGCTCTAATGTTTCAAATAGGTGAAAATGCAACCTCTATCATAGAGGACCTCTTGATTGGTTTAGTTGCTCGTTTTTTATTTTCTAATCTTAGTAACCTATGTACTGTAAGATAGTAGGTGGCTGTGAAGATCGACCAGATACTTGCACGAACAAGGCTTGTCGTGCGCATTAAGTTGTTATTCCAATACATAACAGACAAGGTTATGGGGGTGATAGGTAATGTAGGTCTATGCTACCTTTTTTCGGTGCATGCGTTTGATTTCCTCTGTTCTAACACGTGTGTTATGCTTTGGTCCCAACTAACAGGTTTGGTCATTTGGTGGATGTTTATGTTTGGAACCCTCACTGCAGATTTCTTGACGGCCTCTTCCAAGATTCTGCATGAGAACGAAGCTAGTTGGATTGGGATTACTCTCCAGAGAGCCCAGGTATCCTGTTATCAGTGTTGATTTAAACCAAAAGCACTGCTTCGAAACTAGAGTTACTAATTTTTGTTTTAAAAAAGCCTAAAAAAAAAAGGACTTTTGTGTGGAGTAACATAATGTTTACAATCTGATGTGTATGTATTGGAAAGTTTAATGTTATTAACTGATTTTAATTTCAATCAGTGGAAGAAGATATCTTCAGTTGAACAATGCCGCTCTTAACCAAGAGATTCAACATAAAAAATCCGTGGAAAAATGTTTCCACCAGAAATTCTTTGATTTCTTGAACTCAATCTCTAACTGCTTGTGTTCAATGGAAGAGTGTTAGAGTTGTAAATTATTAAATATATGTCATCAATCAATATGTGCATCATCTTGTCTACTTGGCTCTCTCGCTGTCTTGATCATAATTTTATCATCACCCTCTAGATCATCAGTCAAATGTGAATTATACGTTTTTCTTTTTTTGTACAAAAAGTTTATTTCCATTCTGCATGTAAGTAAATTGGCAGGTTTTTTGAGTTCCTTTTTTTTTTTTTTGATTTTCTGTTATGTATGACAGAATTCAGTGTTTGTTGTGATTAGCAGTAGTAAACTAGCAAGAGATCAAGGCCTAAAGACGACTTCGCTGATCTGCTGTTTACATGGTCACTTGAAGACATTTTTTATGACAATCTGTACAAACCTCAGGTCATTAATCTATTTCTTGTGCTTGAATATACACCCACCAAATGTGTGTGTGTGTGTGATGAAACTATTTTAGTGCATATATTACTGTGTATAAGCTTGTCTAATTTGGTTTTTTAGCTTAAAATTTTTGTTTAGTTCTTCTCAACCTGTTTTTTACTTAGTTTTATATATGGTTGGATAATCATTTTACTTCTCAAATTGTGTAAGTATGCTGCAAATCCCGCTCTCTGTGAACTCGACCTGTCTTAGGAACACTTTGCCAGTCAGCCATAGAAGCATTGTTTGCTGCTGGTTGTATGGTTGTGTCAATATGCATGACTTGGATTGGGGATTTCAAAGTGATAGACTCTCTGATACGACCATCTTTTACGACTAATTTAATAACTATGTTTATATCTTGAGGATGATTGTACATATGTATATATATAATAATAATAGTATGGAACCCCATTTCTGGTTGAACTGAATCAGAAATTGCCTTGTTAAACTCTAATATTCAATTTCTGCAAACTAACATTTGAAAATGTAGACGAGGAGTGGGAAGACTTATACAAATGCGTACAAATATTGTGAGAAAGGTTTCTTCATGGGAAAAGCCTTTAGAATTGAAGAATCATCAGCCTTTATTTTTTTCTTTTCTGCTTTTCTAAATATCTCTTTTGCTCTTTCTTTTCAAACTTGCTGGTCCTAAGATCCAATCTGATGAATAAGGTAAATTTGTGATTACCGCTTGCTGAGAATATTCCCATTACACACAGTAGTGTTCGAAGAGGAAAGCATTCAATCCAATGGAGAGCAGATAAACCATCAACAATTGTCTGGTATGAAGTCTAATGATTCCTGCATCTGATAGACAGTTACTCAGTAGAATAAGTTAAAAAAGTCTACATGATCAATTCTTTGACTACCGTGCCTTTTTTTATACACTTTTATTGTGCTGATTGTCATATACTTCCTTGACTATATTCTTGAGTTTTTTCTCGTTGTGCTCCTGATTTTGACTATTTTGTTTTAGAGGGCTGATGCGTCTACCGACTGGAGAGAATTCACTACTATGACCACCTTAGATTTCTTTTTACAGTGCAATCATATATAACACTTCACTTTTAAATTTTTTAACTATGCTATTTTTTTAATTTAAATGCCACCCGTTTATTTGGACCCAAATAACCGAATGCAACCTAAAGTTACCTCCGACTTAGCCTGCTACCCTTCCTAGGATCCTGACCTAGTGCTAGACCTTTTCGGACACCCTGACCTAGTACGCTACCATTCCTGAGCCCCCAACCTTATATGCCACTTTTTCCGAAACCTAGTATTTGACCCTTCCCGCGACACCCACTTAGGAGAGTTATTTGAGTCCAGAAAGAAATGGTGTGGCATTTTTACCAAAAAAAAAAAAAAGCATATGTGGCATTTTTGTGGTTATTTCACTGCCATTGCTCTTCTCTTGAAATTTATAATGAACAAATTACTGATCTTCGTGACACTTCATCCACAGACATGTGCTGGATATTTATTACCTGATGGTTCATGTTCTTGTGGAAGACATATAGAAACAGTGCTGGAAATTTTGAGGAACAACTGTGCGTCCGTTGCTCTAATGTTTCAAATAGGTGAAAATGCAACCTCTATCATAGAGGACCTCTTGATTGGTTTAGTTGCTCGTTTTTTATTTTCTAATCTTAGTAACCTATGTACTGTAAGATAGTAGGTGGCTGTGAAGATCGACCAGATACTTGCACGAACAAGGCTTGTCGTGCGCATTAAGTTGCTATTCCAATACATAACAGACCCCTATGCTACCTATTTTCGGTGCATGCGTTTGATTTCCTCTGTTCTAACACGTGTGTTATGCTTTGTTCCCAACTAACAGGTTTGGTCATTTGGTGGATGTTTATGCTTGGAACCCTCACTACTGATTTCTTGACGGCCTCTTCCAAGATTCTGCATGAGAACGAAGCTAGTTGGATTGGGATTACTCTCCAGAGAGCCCAGGTATCCTGTTATCAGTGTTGATTTAAACCAAAAGCACTGCTTCGAAACTAGAGTTACTAATTTTTGTTTTAAAAAAGCCTAAAAAAAAAGGACTTTTGTGTGGAGTAACATAATGTTTACAATCTGATGTGTATGTATTGGAAAGTTTAATGTTATTAACTGATTTTAATTTCAATCAGTGGAAGAAGATATCTTCAGTTGAACAATGCCGCTCTTAACCAAGAGATTCAACATAAAAAATCCGTGGAAAAATGTTTCCACCAGAAATTCTTTGATTTCTTGAACTACAATCTCTAACTGCTTGTGTTCAAGGGAAGAGTGTTAGAATTGTAAATTATTAAATATATGTCATCAATCAATATGTGCATCATCTTGTCTACTTGGCTCTCTCGCTGTCTTGATCATAATTTTATCATCACCCTCTAGATCATCAGTCAAATGTGAATTATACGTTTTTCTTTTTTTGTACAAAAAGTTTATTTCCATTCTGCATGTAAGTAAATTGGCAGGTTTTTTGAGTTCCTTTTTTTTTTTTTTTGATTTTCTGTTATGTATGACAGAATTCAGTGTTTGTTGTGATTAGCAGTAGTAAACTAGCAAGAGATCAAGGCCTAAAGACGACTTCGCTGATCTGCTGTTTACATGGTCACTTGAAGACATTTTTTATGACAATCTGTACAAATCTCAGGTCATTAATCTATTTCTTGTGCTTGTATTTATACACCCACCTATTTTAGTGCATATATTACTGTGTATAGGCTTGTCTAATTTGGTTTTTTAGCTTAAAATTTTTGTTTAGTTCTTCTCAACTTGCTTACTTAGTTTTATATATGGTTGGATAATCATTTTACTTTGAGATATCTATGGTCCGATCCGATGTCTCAGTTTTGGTATAGATTGAATGGGAAATAGAAATAGTGTGTTTTTAAGTCATTTGATATACACACAATGAGTGTATTTTTGCGTATTTGGTAGAAATTTTATTTTACGTCTGATTTAGTGTCTATTTTGTTCCTGATTACACATCTATCTTGGGTACCAAACTGGTCTTAGTGCTTGAAAGAATCTCGGAGATGGTTTATTGTTATCACAAATTTGAATGTACATTTCAAATTTTTTGTTATTACAAATTTGAATGTACATTTGACTCATGAGCTTTGATTTCTTTTCACATTTAGGTGGAGACTATTCCAATGTCATTTGAAAGTGTGGATGATTATTTTGCTTCATACTTCTACCCCTTGTTGGAAGAGACTCGTGCAGAACTTGCTTCCGCGTTGGAAATTGCGTATAAGGCGCCTTTTGCTGAAGTAACATATTGCAAAAAGTCCAAACATGATGTGCTGTTGTATAGTGTTACAGTTGATTACTGGAGAAACAGAACAAGTGATCGTGGCAAGGAGCCTTACAGAACATTGCCTGGTGACTTTGTTTTGCTTTGAGAAGATTTTCAGACCTAGAACGTGATGATTTTGCATTTACTTTCGCATCTGTAATAAATATTTCCGAGGATGGTATTGATGATAATAGTACATTCTCTAGTAGTGGTTTCAAACTCAAAACAGCTGAAAGGATTGAAGTTGAAGATAAAGATAAAAAGCCACTCTATGTGGTTTACTTGATGAACTTGACTACAAATAAGAGGATATGGGGGGCGTTGAATATGCGACGAAATCTGAAGATAATTGTATTAACCAAGAATGACTCAGTATGTCACACTTGGTTCTTTCTTCTCGTTTTCATTTTCTTCTTTTACCATTTTTTATTAGTAATGTCCAACTCTCAAGACCAATCTATATGTCTATGATATAATTTTTTATTGCAATCTTCCATGCTTTTAAAATTGCAGTCGAACATGATTATCATTCTTTAGTTTATCTCTATAATGAATGTCAAATATTTTAGGCTTCCGCTGTTAGTTTTGTATGAAATTAATTTGCTTAGGTTCTTATGCTTCCTTCCTTTCATATCTAAGTATCTCTTCTAGATTCAAGATGAGTTGATACGTGCTCTGTGTGTTTAAATCGTCTACGTGAAGAATACTCTTTAGTCGAATTCTGCATTTTCTCTAAGTTTTCTTCCTATTAACTTGAGTTCAAATTTATTAACAGGCTGAGGGAAATTGTGAATCTTGTCCTCTTAATGTCAATAATCAAATGGAGGAGAAATTTGGTACCACTTATTGTCTAGATTAAATGAATCACAACTCGAGTCTGTTTTGGCTTGTACAAGCAAAATTGGATGTAGCCACAACTCTTCCGTGGAACTCGTTTGGGGCCCACCCGGAACTGGCAAGACGACAATTTTGTTATAGGTTTTATTTGTATTTTTTAGACAATTTTGTTATAGGTTTTAAATTATTGTGCTGAGAAGCTTCTAGATTTCTTGGTACCACAAACTGGTTGGAGGCAGTGTGTTACATCCATGCATGAATTTCTTGAAGATTGTGTTGCTCAGTATTGAGTACTTGTGGACAGTGAGAGAATCGAAGCAGAAAGAAGGTATTATCCATATCATTTCTGGAGTTTGTTAGAGATCGGTTTAGACATTATAGCTTAAACTCTGAGAACATGCATGCAAACATTCTGCACCAATTTACCTAGAAGTTGCATTAATGAGCTCAACTATCAAAACATCGTTGAACTTATGTCTCTCCTCGACTCCATTGAGATGTCATTGTTCGAAGACAGTACTCTCACATTTGGAGGCTATCTTTCTGCAAAACGGATTAAATAGTTCTGCATCATTTGCTGCTGATACATCATCCTTGATGTATTTGAGAAGTCAGTGCCTGTCTATTCTAAGATCTCTTCGGGCTTCCTTCAATAAGCTTAGCCGGAAGTATGTCACCAGTAGAGATTTTACTAAGGAGTTCAGTCTACAAAAGGCTTCTTTGATATTTTGCACAATTTCTTCCTCGTATAAGCTGCACAAAGTTGATATGGACCCATTTCAGTTATTGGTCATTGATGAAGCTACGCAAGTAAAGGAGTGCGAAACGTCAATAGCCCTTCAGATTCCATACGTGAGACACGCTATTCTGGTCGGCGATGAAAAGCAATTACCAGCAACAATAAGCAGCAAGGTAATTTTCTATTTCTAATCATCATCGAATTTATTAACTGATGCTGTCACTGACTGTCTTTACGTGCAGCTGTCTGAAGAAGCTGGCTTTGGACGGAGTTTGTTTGAAAGATTGAGCTCGTTGGGTCATTCCAAGCATCTGCTTAATGTGCAATACAGGATGCATCCAGAAATAAGTCGGTTTCCAAATTCAAAATTCTATCTGAATCAGATATTGGATGCCCCTAATGTAGAGAGTGAAAGCTATGAGAGATGCTATCATAAAGGCAGTATGTTTGGTCCGTACGCATTCATAAAGAGATTGCTATTTTTACAGGTTTTAACACTTCATTTTTGTAGATGCTTGAAGCAAGAGATTGCTTAAAGCATCACATGGATTGGGTTGCCTGAAAAGCATCAACATGTAGCATGTGAATGGATAGATCAGGTGCGTACAAATATTGAAAATTGGAAATGAAGGAACTTTGTGGTAGAATGGGCGACTAATGTTTTTTATCTGCAGGAGAAACTTTTTAGGATGGTAGAAAGGGCGACTATATCTTTCAAACTCTAAGTTTCGTTATTTTGTTTCTTTTTACAGGTTTTATTACTTGGTATAAGAAATCCCAATTTTTACTTTCTTCTGGTGCAATCATATATGACACTTCACTTTTAAATTTTTAACTATGCTAGTTTTATTTTATTTTTTAAAAATGCCACCCATTTTTTGGACCTAAATAACCAAATGCAACCTAAAGTAACTTTTGTATAAGGAGCAAGGTATGTGATTTTGATTCATGTCATTTTATTATTATTTTCATGCCTGGTATGTTCTTTTCCTGAGTAGTTGAATTTACTTTACCATTAGAACAAGTGAAAATATATATATAATCAAGTATCTATTGATGTTGTATCTCAAGATTTTGAAATTTGGAAAATGACACTATTAATTTATGTCCTACTTTTATTCAGCATTGCCCAACAAATGGGGATCCCAATTTTGACATCAAGAGGGTCAAACCTCCTACTGGAATTCATGTTGATGGCCACACCAGATATGAGCTGTTGCAGTTTTAAAGCTAAATGAGTAAGTGGTTTCTGACCAGCTATATTTATTTTTATGTTTCTGCAGTGGTGGATACTAGTTTATTGTAGGGCTGCCTTTGAGAGAGGAGGATAACAGGTGCACCAAAATGATAACAGGTAACCCCATAGAAGTCTGATAATTTTTCCTACCTCATTTCTTCTCAGGTTATCAGAGAGAGAGAGGAGGATAACAGGTGCACCAAAATGATGTTAGAGAAGGCAAATTCAAAGAGTGGAGTCTCTTCTTGGTTGAATTGGAGTGTATTTTTATGTTTTTCATGCCATGGCTTTGGGTCTATTTGTTAACTCTGATGACTAGGCTATTGTTAGGGCTTTCCAATTTATTGGTGTGTGTTGTTGGCCCCAGGTTTACTGACCTGTTGTTTCGCTAATGGCTTTTGCAGAACATAATGAAGTTCACATTTCTTCATTGGCTTTTGCAGAATTTATTCGATTACTATGCAGCTCCACAACTTGTTCTGGTATCATTCGATTACTATACATCGTTGGACCCATCTCCAGATGGAAACGTGAAAGATTTCTCATTCTTGTGTGCTTGCTAAATATCTTAGAATTTCTTTCAGATAATCTGTACTTGATAATTATTTTTCTAGGATTAATCAACTAATGGGGAATCTTGCTTTTAAATTAAAACAAGTAAATGTTTCTTGATGCTGCTACATTGGAAAAATAGAAAAAATGGAGAATCTTCTTATATTTTTGTTTAGAACTGTCTTGATGAACATTATAGTATTTTTTTTGTCATTGCAGGAGACACTATATGCTCAATTAAAGCATTGTGTTTCAGCCTTTGGTAAACGGTTGCTTAGAAACTTGCCTTGCAAAATGGTAGTGATCTTGCTTTATTTATTCCTTCTATTTGCCATCATTAATCAGTCTTAACTAAATTATGTACCTCAGTGAGTTATCCATCGAATTTACCTCTTACACGTTTTGCCTGATTCTCTTTATGCTTTTTAGTAAAACAGTGCAAATAAAGTAACACTCTATGAGGATGCATCAAAGAAGCGAGTTCATTTCAGCTTAATTTGCGTGGGTGTGATCGAAATGATGACCAATGCATGCTCTTCACTTGGTGCTGTTTAGAAACTGCGGAGCGACTGTTACCATCATCTATTAAATCCTGTATAAGTTGAAAATAATTTTTGGTATTATTATCCCCGGTTGTCTGTATCTTATGTTGCATTTATCCAGGTGCAGGGATTTCTGATGTAAAATATTTTTGAAGAATTTCAATGATGCCTGCCTTTGATTGGGAGGGCGGAAGCGAATCAGTTATTCCTCGGGAAGGGGCTGATGTCCAGTATGATGCTGCATGCCATGTTGTTAAAGACATTTAAAGGAGCAGAAGAAACTACTTGTTGATGCATCTGTAAGAATTACTAAAATAGCCTGTTTTATGACGATTGAGCGCCTCGGTCTTCATAATTTATTTATTTTGGGATGTTGTAGATTTCTTATGTGACAATTGAAAAAGATGTACACCTTTTGGAAGTGCTCGAAAGTTTATCACAAAGGATTCCAAAGGAATACGACCTATGATTGTCCAAGAAGTTATTTCTCACTTGTATCTAATTTATAGTGGGTTTTCTTTTCTTTCTTTTTTTTGTTCCTCTGTGCAGTTATTTCTTCCCTCCCGATTAGTAAGAAAGAAACGTGAAAGATTTACAATTTTAAACAGGTAGATTGCAAGAAGTAGACCTTACTGAATGTGAATCCTTAACAAATTCCATTTGTGAAGTTATAATTGTGCTCTTGTTAAATGGAGCCAATCACATCTCATATTATTACATTTAACCTATTTACAAGTTTTACATACTTGGTTTTTCGTATAATCATATCAGATTGTATCTTTACACTTTCTTAGAGTGACAACTGGGAGTTTCCAAAGTACGTCATTAGTTTGACAACTGGGAGTTTCCAAAGTACGTCTTTAGTTAGTCTTTCACTTGGTAAGGACCTTGAGTGTCTCATTGGATGGTTGTGATCATCTTTAGAAAGCATCATTTTCACCTGTAAGTCATTGTCTTATTTCTTCTATTTATTTGATGGCTGCCCTTAAAAAATTTATTCTCGATTTTCCTTGAAACAAACTTATGAATAAATTATTATCGTTAGTTACACATTTATTTCACTCTTTTTATTTGTATATTGCTTAACATCAATTTTCATTTATTTCATAAATCTGCAGGTGGGTCTCAGGTCATTGAATATGGGGCATATGCCCAAAATGAATGTGCTCCATGTTGAATCTTCTGGGTATTTTTTGGACTATATTTCTTCTTATATTTGTTTCACAACTGCCTTGATGAACATTGTATTTATTTTTTATCACAACTGCCTTGATGAACATTGCTTAGAACATGGCTTGCAAGACCTTTGTATCACCTTGAATCAATTAAGGGACGCCAGGATGCTATTGCAGAATTGAGGGTATATTTGACTCTAAAAATCTCTTCCTTTCGGCAGTAACCTTTTCCTTTGCCATGTTCTACCTAAATTAATATGCAGATCTTGAATGAAAAGAAGTTAAATTTCTTAGTGGTGGTTGATTCTAATAATCTGCAGTGAAGCTAGTGGCAGGAATGAAAATAAAGTAACACTCTATGAGGATGCATCAAATCATAGAAGCGGCTCCAAGAGTTCATTTCAGCTTTGTGTGGGTGTGAAATAATGATGACCAATAAAAATGCTCTTCAATTGGTGCTGTTTTAGAGAATGCAGAGTCTCGACTGTTACATCATCTATTAACTACGCTGAAACAATTTTTTTTGTGTTATTATCCCCGGTTGTCAGTATCTTATGTTGCATTTATCCAGGTGCGGGGTTTCTTCTGCTACTGGACTCCTGAGATTAAAACACTAGCTATTGACCAGATATATCACAGATAGGAGCGGATGTACCTGCAGAGAGTATTACTTTGTCTGCTATTGACCGGATATTTGTTTGAATGGGCGCTAAAAAGATCAAATTATGGCTGGACAAAGCACGTTTCTACAAAGCTTTTGGAAACTGCATCTATGCCGGTAATATGATTACAAATTAATTTCTTTGCTCATGAGCATTTGCTTCATCAAATTAATATATTAAAGAAATAAATGTTTAAAGTCCTAAATAGATTGTCCAACTTATTCTGCAGTAACTAATTGAAAAATCATAGCTTGTTATTTGAGGTTGATTTATTAGAAGATCTAAATCTTATCTTCTACGTTGCCTTTTTTATTTCCTTAATGTGACCATCTTGTTATGTTATAACCTATTGCGAATAATTTATGCAGACTTTAGCAACTCGCATTTCACTTTTGGTGTAAGTACGTGAAACTGTTTAGATTATAGTCTTGTTTTTTTTTTTTTTTATCCTTATTCTGATATAACATCTGAACCTAGGGCACTATGTGTCAGATGAGAACTATTTATTAAGAGAGCCAATTAGTAGTTCCATGTCTTTTGTCTGCTTTGCATCTAATAACCTTTGTGAACGATCTATTTACTCTTATGTAACTTTTGTCTGCTTTTGCCATTGCATCGGTGCTTGAACATTTTGTTCGCACATGGAATGTTCACTACACATTATCATAGATTAACTACCAGAATTATCCAAAGGTATGCCTAATCTTTCTTTTTTAAACGAAAGCAAAATAATTGAGATGTTGTGCATATTATGCAATAATTTATGACCATGAATAAAGTATACCAACTGCTTTTAAGGAGAAGGTTATACAATAATTTATGGATGTGGGATTGGGATTGATTGTCCTGATCTGGAATCACTGCAGGACCAAGCTTTGAGTAATAAAAGTCAGTTTCAGACAACCTAATATTCTCAATTTAGGTCATATGAGCTTCATTTTCATGTTTCTTAAAATGCTTGTTCTGGTTTTTATAGGCAGAAAGACCAGGCTTTGACCCATCATATTATGCATTGCACTGAAGATGCACTCAAGGACTAAAAAATTGTCATTTCAAGTGAGAGGTAACTCTATTTTAAAAAATCGTCCATTCAACATTCTACAGATCATTCAGAATGAGAACAAGATTTTGAAGAAATCACTTAAGGTGAACCTTGCAGTCAATTAAGTTGCCCATCAATTTCATTTGGTTGATTCTACCCATGTGTTATTCACATAAAGTAGCATAGAGGAGTGACTACTGAAAATGAATTTGAGAAGAAGTTCCATGCTTCTGGTACTGGTACAAACTTTATCAATATATCTATGTCCAGCATTACATCTTTATCAGTATAATTTGTTTTATACATGTTATTATTTTCCTATAGGTCCAACTAATCATATAATTTTGAAATTTAGTGGTTTGGTGAAGGAGAGAAATATGTGAAAGCAGTCTTCTCTTTGGCCAGAAAAATAACCCCTAGCGTTTTTTTCGTTGACGAGGTTTGCATAGTCTTCTGCTATAATTTTTCATGTTTCTTACCATTCTGTGGTCCTCACTTATTCTTATATCTTTGTGGATTTGGGTTGACAGTATTTTAGGGAGACAGGAAAATCCTGGAGCACACATGAAGCAATGTGCGAACTGAAAAATGAATACATGGTGAATTGGGATGGTTTACGTACAAAGGATAAAGAATGCGTATTGGTACTTGCAGCCACCAATAGACCTTTTGATCGTGACAAGGCTGTAATCAGGAGGCTTCCTCAAATGTTTTCCTATTAACCACCTTAATACTTGTTCAAACTAAAATGGAGAAAGTGTTTGATTATAT
This sequence comes from Galeopsis tetrahit, assembly GCA_963675135.1. NCBI lineage: Eukaryota > Viridiplantae > Streptophyta > Magnoliopsida > Lamiales > Lamiaceae > Galeopsis > Galeopsis tetrahit. The sequence goes on from OY776122.1 coordinate 43,641,199, forward strand.
TCGTAAAATGGTGCAGGTTGATGGTCAACTTACCAGATGCTCAGAATAGGGAGAGAATTTTGAGGGTTATATTAGCCAAGAAAGAAATGACTCCAAATGTTGATCTTGAAGGTTACTAGCATGACTGAGAAGGGTACTCAGGAAGTGATTTAAAGGTTTGTTCACTACATTCCCTGCTTCTTATTCGACTATTTTCTTCTTTTTTTGGTTTTCCTACTGAATCTGCATGTGAGACTGCTGCCCACTGCACTATAAGAGAAATTCTGGAGAAGGAGAAGAAGGTACTTTATCCGTCATCTAATCTTTCAATTGTTTCTTGCTGATTTTGCATTATTTATTAGCTGTTTCTGTCAGAACACTTGGGCAGTATTTTGAACAGCTTCAGCTTTGTAAACATTCATACCTAAATTTCATTAAATTTTGAGGTATTGCTAATTTATCTTCTAATTTGAAAATTTCAGGTTATGATTCACATAGAGAAAAACTGTTTTGGTTACAGTAGATGCTTGAAGTAAGAGAGTGCATAAAGCATCACATGGATTGGGCAGCCTGAAAAGCATCATCATGTAGCATGTGAATGGATAGACCAGGTGTGTCCATTGTTCAGCCTAGTCACTGATATTGACACAATAAACGGTGATGACATTGATTTTGCCGAAAGGGTATTTGCACAAGAATATCAGGGAGTTCTCATAATATCCTGCAAACAGGCCAGGAATATCTTAGAATTTATTTCAGATAATCTGTACTTGATAATTATTTCTCTAGGACTAATCAACTAATGGGGAATCTTGTTTTAAATTTAAAGCAAGTAAATGGTTCTTGATGCTGCTACATTGGAAAATCTTGAGATATTTGAAAATGGAAAAAATGGAAAATCTTCTTTTACTGTATTTGTTTAGAACTGTCTTGATGAACATTATAGTATTTAGTTTTGTCACTGTAGGACAAGAGTTAGCTCAACTCAGTTGCATCCAATATGCTAATTTCACTGGGATGTTTTTCCTTCTTTTTTCTCGGAAATATTGGCATCATTTCATTTCAGGACATCCAGATTCAGTATTACCAAAGGCTGCAGCCATGTCTGAGTTTGAAGCAAATTACAGCACTAAAAGTTGGGAAGACAAGGTCCTTGATAATCGAGAAAATGAAGTTGATCGTCGAGCCAACGACGTTAAGAAAAAGCGTTGATTGGGAGGCAACCCAATGTTTTTATGTTATTTTATTTCCCTTTTGTTCTTGTTTTTATTTTATTTTTCATTAATAAATGTTTCACTCTTTGTTGTCTCTCCAGGGTTTTTTTTTATTTATTTATGACAAGCTGTGCTAATTTTCTGGGAAGGTTTATGGCCACCACATCACGAGGATTCTATGATTTTTGAGGGCTCAACATCCGCCACTTACTTAGACTTTGGTAACCCCGTTCCACTCTATTGTTCTTTGTCTAGGGTGTTATGCTTTGTTTGTGTATATCTTGCTTTTGTGTTAGGTACTAGCACCTATCTTGTTCTTCATGTGTGTTGATGTTGTGCATGCTTTACTGCTTGAAACTTGACGACTTTAGTATTTGCATATGAGTTTAGTGGCTATATTTTTCTTTTTGTTAAATATGCTGTGGTCTTGGGTAGTTTGTTCTAATTGGCAATTGGATTGATATTCATGCTTGAGTGGTGGAGTCGAGTTAATTAATGGTTATTTTGGTTTTGAAAGTAGTCCTAGATTCCTTGTGTTTTGGTATATTTGTTTTGATTCTCTTGAGAAGGAAAATCTGAGTTGGTGGACGAAGTCGAAAAAAATTTGAAATAATTGTGGTTGGTGGAAAAAAAAAAGGAGTTCAGTCGAAAAACAATTGAAATGAAAAAAATAACGAGGGGCTGAAACAGCTACCTACTTGAGGGGGCTCACGTGTTCAAATGAAAAATAAAAAACACGAGAAGAGCTAAAACCCGAAAAGTAGAGAGGAGCTGCAGACCTCGTTTGAAAGTTGAGGATGAAGGTGGAAATCAAAAAGGAGTTGAGTCGAAAAAAAATGAAATGAAAAAAATAACGAGGGGCTGAAACAGCTACCTACTTGAGGGGGCTCATGTGTTCAAATGAAAAATCAATAACACGAAAAGAGCTAAAACCTGAAAAGTAGAGAGGAGCTGCAGACCTCGTTTGAAAGTTGAAGGAGACGGACACCACTCAGATTTGTACTTTGATAGAGAATTGAATCGAATAAACCAACATCAGGTTTTTAGAGAGCTATTGATTTACTTGGAATAACCGTTAATTGATAAAGTTCCATGCTTAGTCGTGAATTGAAGATCTTAGTTGTACAAGAGGGACAAGTCACTTTTGATTATGGCTCAAAAAGGAAATTCAAGTGCTAAAGTCATATGAAAGTATTCTTGTTAGTCTTGTTTTAAACATTCGAGTAGCTGGTGTTAGTTGTGTTGTTGATGTGGTTCTATTCTTTCTTTGATTGTAATTGTTGCTTGAGGACAAGCAATAGTTCAAGTGTGGGGGGATTTGATGAGTTGGGATTTCACAAGATTTTTGTGCTTTAAATTGTCATTTTTGTGCATTTTATAGGTGGTGGCCTTGCCGGCCGGCATGACTTCTGTTACTGCGTTAGATCTTGTCAGGACAAGGCTTGCAGCACAGGTGATACAATATTGTATACTAATGTGAAGGATTTTGCTCAGGCATTTTATTAATTTTACTGATCGCCATCTTAGTATAGAAATTAAAATAGGTAGAATGAATAAGAACAACTAAGTATCATTCATTTTTGTCTAGAAACTTGGTTTGGTGACATTTTATTCCCTTTGGTAAATTATCTATGTTATGTGCATCTGTTTGAATATTAAATAATTTTATTCTTGAAAATTGTAGAGGAATGCAGTGTACTATCAAGGCATAAGGCATGCATTTCGCACCATCTGCAGAGATGAAGGTTGTCTTGGTCTGTACAAAGGGCTAGGGCTACATTATTGGTATATTTCGTTGCGCCCGGCCTTTATACCTAGCATTCTTTATCCTAAACGTTGCTTATGGTTGATTTTAATTTCATTTCATTTGGTTTGCTTTGTGGTTGTAGGGTGTTGGACCCAGTTTAGCAATAAGCTTTTCAGTTTATGAGAGAGTCTAAGATCTTCTTGACATTCTCAAAGGTGAGGAATCGACTTCTTGACTACATTTAATAGTCGTCTTTCAATGTTGATGTGTTGAAGAATCTTCGATCTTCCATTACTGTTGAGACATATCTCTGTTTTATTTGTTTGAAGTAACTGTTTATACCTCAAGTATACAACTTATAATTAGAATTACAGGGATCCAAAAATGCAAATTTTAGACTTCTCCTTTAGTTAATTCTCTTCTTAGTTTGGCGCTTTTCGCAACAATGCTGTTTTAATAATGTGTATAAACATCGAGGAGTTAAATCAAGTAATTGTGAGCATTAGGGGTGTCAATGAGTTGAGTCGTGCTGTTACATAATTTTTTTTAATAATACTCTTGTTTGCAGCAACATTTCCTCTGGACCTTGTGAGGAGAAGAATGCAATTACAGGTGCTGGTGGTCGAGCCTAACTCCGGATTGTTGGGAACATTCAGACACACGTATGAGACACTGAAAAAGCTACTGTCTGAAGGGGGCTCATGTGTTTAAATGGAAAATCAATAACACGAGAAGAGCTAAAACCCGAAAAGTAGAGATCGAGGAGCTACAAACCTCGTTTTAAATTGTTGCTTGAGGACAAACAATAGTTCAAGTGTCAGAATTTGATAAGTCGAGAAAGATTTTTGTGCTTTAAATTGTCATATTATGATAATTAATTTGATAATTCCTTATTCTCAATATACTATTATTTTGGCCTTGTATACTTTTGATGTTGTGTTTTCCTTAAAATTTAGATTAATTCGGAGCATTTTGAGAGTGCATGAAACAAGTTGTGTATGAGAAGATGTTGAATAGGAACCAAACGAGTCGATAGCAGAAAAATGCCCCCAACATTAGGAAGTTCAATATTAAGCACATATCATAATTACATGGAGAATTAATTATGGGATATACTTTGTTTATTTTCGTTGATCTATTACTTCTGTTCAGTAGCTAATTTTATATTTTAATCAGACGATGTGAAACTTTAATTTAGGTATATTGTTTTAATTGCGTAATTCATGATTTATTTTGATTTATGTCTCGATTTTGTTATTATTTTGGTTCGTGTTAAGCATGTTTTGATTAATAAATTTATTAGGATTTGTCATTTGTCCGTCTTATTGCATTTACATGATTTTAAGAATACTTAGTGAAGTGGAGCATGGTATGTCTAAACTTGAGAATGACATGCTGAAAATGAGTTTAATGATATGTCTAATAATCTTGAAAATGATAATAATTTGCAAGGTGGAAATGATTGGTCTAGAAGGATTGTTAGGATGACATATATATATTTCATGACTTTCTTCAACTTTCACTCATTCCGTAAAACTGATGGTCCTTTAACTTTAATTCGATTGGCTCCAATCTCACTTGATGGAGTAGCGCTGTTTAACTCAACTCATTCTCAACTTGTTCATCTCTACTACTCCCTCAACTCATTCTCAACTTGTCCATCTCTACAACTTCACAAACCATCCACTATTTCTACAACTTCCCCAAACCTCTGCTATTCATCAAGTAAAATACATCGATCAATGAAGTAATTGCAAATTAAATGAATAGTTTATCTCTTTTTTATTTTTTTTGGATTATAAATGACTCCAATGAGAGCATAATTGGAATTTTTTGTGTCTTATCTCTTGTTTTAAAATGTTTAGTTTGTTTACGATTTGCAAATTTCTACCATTTCTCATTTTAATTTTAATTGAACTCTCTTTTTTCTCTTTCTCTAAACATAATAATTGTATGTTGATATTTCATTTTTTTTCCCTCTTTCTCTAAAGATAATATATGTGTATTTGACAAGAAATATGTGACAAACATTGTAAAAAAACAGTGTATTTGACAAGAGAAATTAATCACAATACACGATGCATAAATTTAAAGAAAAATAGTCATTTAAAACTACATAATATAAAATTAATCTTATTTAATTTAAATTTATATAATACTATCAATTTTTTACAAAGAGAATTTGTTAGATGATTGTGGATTGAGCAACAACATGTTGTAATTGAGATTTTAAACTAATAAGAGAATCACATAAAATAAAAACATAAGAAAGTACTCCCCACGTTCCCTACCTAATAACTTATTTATGATAAAATCATATTGTTCTCTTCCTTTGCTAAATTGCTAAATTAAGTTGCAACTTTTCTTTGAGGCATTTTGTCGAACACTTGTTGATCAATCAAGTTTCTATTTGATTTGAGTCAATTTAAAAAATAATTACTACCAAACAACTCAACCCCAATTTTAACAACCCCAAGTTTGAGTGTAGAATTTAAGAAATCGAGCATAGAACTCGTAAACAAAATCAATCAGAGAAAATCGAAAATTTTAACAAGAATTTCAAAATCAGTCGGCGGATGATGGATCGCAGGGAGGAAAAAAACGGATGAAATTGAAAACGCATGTATTAACTAGGTTTTAATGAATTTGATTTCTTTAAGGTTTAATTTGATTTGTTTTTTGTTAATAAATTGATTTGATTTATTTTTTGTTATTAATTTTATTAATATCATAAATATGTAATTTTAACATTACATATTTTAATTACATTAATAAATATAATAAATTATTTTATTGTATAAGGATAAAAATGTAATTTTACAATAATATATTTTAATTAATTTAATTTAATAGAAAATACAAATTTATGATACATTACCGTAAATTGTACAAAAGGTAACATGTCATCAAGTTTAAGCCGTCAGATTAGATTTTTAATGGCTTAGATTAACTGACTATGGTAGTTATTACGACACCTTACGACACCCTGACTATATGTAGGAGGTTGCATGCATATTAAGAAAGTATAATAAAGTTTTAATTATAATTGTGTAAACTGTTATGTATAAAGTAAAAAATTGATTAACTTGTGTGTGTTTGGAAAAAAAGTAATGACATTTTGAATAAAATTAAGAATATTGTAAAAGTGAAATTCATAAAGAAATATTTTAAGGGTATAAAGTTATTGTAAAATGTGTCAAAAAGATAAGTGTGAAACCTATTGTGGAATAGAGAGAGTAATAAAAACTACGTATAAATGATAAAAACTTGAGATTTTTTACCAATAGAGTCATTATCACCACACATTCAACAAATTGCAACAGCTACTTCAAAGTTTGTCTATTTGCTTCATTTTGAATACAAAAAACCATATTTACCCTTAATCATACAAATCGACATTTAAAATTTCGAAAATGCTATTAATTCCGAAATTTATTCTGCCACAATTTTCGGTTTCATTCAATTCCTCATTATATTAGGTTACAGATTTGGTAAGACTACGACTTTCCAAAATTTGAATTTCCAATTTTTGAGTTCTATCATCTTCAGATTCGATCAAATTCGCTTCAATTTCAATTTCTTGTTATTCCCTCAGATTCTTGTTATGCACCGAAGAAAAATTCTCAAATTCGCTTTTCAATTTCAATTTCTCAAATTCGATTTCTCGGATTCGATGATGCACTGAGATCAGAATAAGAAATTTCATATTGATATTAGATCAAGATTCGTCTGCATAGTACATATCCAATTCTTATCCTTTTATTTTTTATCGTTCGATTATTGATGAACTCAAACCCTGACGAGATTTCATATTGATATTAGATCAAGATTTTTTTACTAAATATTTATTTCTCTTTATATTTTCGGAACATCTATCCTGTGTCTCGTCAGGGTTTGAGTTTATCAATGTCTCACTCAGATGCTGTATAGTTCTCCATTGTTTTTTTTTTCTTTTCTTACTAAATCGATCACTTGTGTAATACAGTCAGAAGCTTAATCATATGTCTTGTAACTACACAATGCATATCGGTTTAGTGCACTGCTCAATGCATATCTATTCATGTGCATTCAACGAAATAGATATGCACTACTTACTTCATATTGTGTTTTTTACCCACATATAGATATGCAGTTCTATATACATACTTTTCAATATTGCACACCATGCACTATTCAATCCATAATTTTTTTATGCTTCTTTTTTGAATTAATGGGATATCTACTTTTTTAGGAAATTTTTAAAATTTTGAAAGTTACTTAAATCTTGCTTTTTCGAGATTCTCTGTTAATAACTCATACATGTTAATCAAATTTTTAAAATTTTGAAAGTTGCATCAATTTTGAAAATGCAGACTCTAGAATTCTCGAAGCTAAGAAGTGAAACCAATTAATGAGGATACCTACTTTTTAGGAAATTTTTAAAAATTTGGAAGCTGCTTAAATTTCGCTTCTTTCGAGAATCTGTGTTAATCTATAATTAAGGTATTTAGTTGATCCTTTAATTTGAATTAAAAATTTCGAATTGTGTCAAATTAGTAAAAGGGTATAATTGTCTTAGATTTTTCAATTTGACTCTATTAGACAAGAAAATTTGGTGTAGGTTTTATTAGATAAAACTAGTAGTGAAATGACCTTATTAGTTATTAACCCTAAAAACTTGAATATAACGACCTCGTGCATGATACACGTTCCTATCCCATATACTCTCTTCTTTCCATCACAAACTTTTCATTGACTTAACGTAAAAAAATCACAGAGCTTATAGATCGGAAAAGCTTACAAATCAGCAACCGAGGAAGGCTTTTAGATCGAAAAATGTTGTGGAAGGCGGAGCTGGCGAACGTGACTGCGATGAGTGGGACAAGGCGAAAAGGATGACGACAACAGCGAATGCCACTAGGACGACAACGAGGCGACGCGGAGGGGCGGAAAAAATGCGTCGCGATTTGAAGGAGATGGATGAATACGGCACAAGGAGGAGAGGACAATGGACGATGACGCAAGGAGGAAAGACTGACGCGGCGGCGGAAGAGAGAATGAGAAATAGAAGAGAGATCGCGATATAGGGTTTTGGATTTTTGGGTAGGAAGTTGGGGTATTTTAGAGAATTCACGGGGAGTGTACTCATCTTAGAAACTCTATAGTTTATCCTACTATATAATATGGAAGTGCACTTTCATCGATTCACTCATTCTCTCTTTTTGAAAAGTTTCTCTAATTGCAAAAGAGTTAACCATTACCAATTCACATTCGTTATAGGGTTGTTGTTTTCTATAACTCGTTTATAGTGTCATTTAACCTCGAAAATAGCAAAATGAAGTCTGGTTTAGGATTGCTTGGTAACCAAGCAAACTTTATGTTTTTTTTATTTTTCGGAAAATCACATTCGTTAGTGTTCAAAAACACTATAGTTTATCTACTAAATAATATGGAAGTGCACTTTCATCGATTTACTCATTCTCTCTTTTTGAAAAGTCTAACTAATTACAAAAGAGTTAACCATTACTAATTCCCATTCGTTCTAGGGTTGTTATATTCTATAACGCGTTTATAGTGCCAATTAACCTCGGAAATACCAAAATGAAGTGTTTTGTTGGATTACTTGGTCACCAAGCAAACTTTATGTTTTCTTTATTTTACGGAAAATCACATTCGTTAGTGTTCAAAAACTCTATAGTTTTTATCCTACTATATAATATGGAAGTGCACTTTCATCGATTCGCTCATTCTCTCTTTTTGAAAAGTCTCACGAATTGCAAAAGAGTTAACCATTACCAATTCACATTTGTTCTATGGTTGTTGTTTTCTCTAACACGTTTATAGTGCCATTTAACCTCGAAAATACCAAAATGAAGTGTTTTGTAGGATTGCTTGGTGATGTAGCACGAGTGGCGTTACAATTTTTGAAGAAACGAGAGCATCCGAAGAATTTTTGAGGTTTTGGGAGCCGGAACCCGATTTTGGCGTGTGAGCACACTTTTTCGGGTGGAATCGATGCTACGAGTCAAACTCACAGCTTTACCAGAATTCCCCTCCGCGCCCGGATCGCACAGATCGTCGCTGGGAGACTGGCTTCAAAGTGGATCTCCCAGAATTCCATGGCAGTTTGGCTGCGGATGAGTTCGTTGATTGGCTTGCTACTGTGGAGGAAATCCTTGATTTTAAGGATGTTCCGATGGATTGTCGTGTGTCTTTGGTGGCGACCCATTTGCGTGGTCGTGCACAGGCCTGGTGGCAACAAGCGAAGGCAAACCGTCTTCGATCTGGTAAGCCTAAACTTGTTGATTGGGGTAAATTCAAGAAACATATTCGCGCTGCATTTTTGCCATATAATTATGAGAGGGACCTTTATCAGCGCTTTCAGTTGTTGCGTCAGGGTGTTAAATCTGTTGATGATTATACTGCTGAGTTTTATCACTTGCTTGCACGTACTGATCTTGTGGAGACACAGTTTCAATTGGTTTCTCGTTATATTGGTGGTTTGCGGATTCAATTGCAGGATGTGCTTAATATGTTTGATCCTGTTACTGTTTCGGAGGCGCATCAGCGAGCGCTTCAGGCTGAAAAACAGTTGGCTCGTCGTGCCTCGAGTGGGTTTCGTAATACGGTAAACCCGTCCCCTAGCCCTGCTGCTCCGCGTGGTTCTGTTTCTCAGCCACCACCGAATCGGCCTTCTTCCAGTGGCATAAAGTGTTTTAATTGTGGTGAAACTGGTCACCGTCATGCGGATTGTCGTCGTCCTCGCGCTGACAAGCGTGGCCTTTTTGTAGAGGATGACCTTGTTGATGACACCGCCCCTATTTATGATGAGGATATAGATGATGTGGTTGAGGAGGAACTTGTAGAGGGTGATGTTGGACCTCTGTTGATGCTCCGACGCACGTTTTTGAGCCCACGTGCCACCGATGATAATTGGTTGCGTACCAATATCTTTCAGTCGACTTGCACTATTGGGGGCAAGGTATGTTCTTTCATTATTGACTCGGGTAGTTGTGAGAATGTATTATCAGAAGTGGCTGTTACCAAATTGGGTCTTGATACTGAGGCTCACCCGAAGCCGTATAAACTGTCGTGGCTTAGTAAGGGTACAGATGTTACTGTTTCTCGTCGAGTTTTGATTTGAGTTTCTATTGGGTCATCTTATAGTGATGAAATATATTGTGATGTGGTGCCTATGGATGCATGTCATTTGTTGTTGGGCCGTCCGTGGCAATTTGATCGTGAGGTCACGCACGATCGTGCAAATACATATTCGTTTCTTTTCAGGGGTCGTAAAATTGTGCTACTACCCAGCAAGCCTCGAGGCATTCCTCAATCAGATGCCTCCAAGTCTGTTATGTTATTATCTTAGGTGCCCTTTCAGTCTGCTATGGAGGAATCTGGGGTTGTTTTCGCTCTTGTTGCTAATTACACGGGTTCACAGTCAGGGACACCTCCCCTTGCTGTCCAGCCCTTACTTGCAGAGTTTGTGGATGTTTTTCCCGAGTCTCTCCCGAACATGTTACCTCCTCTTCGGGATATTCAACATCAGATTGATCTTGTCCCAGGTGCAGCCTTGCCCAATCGCCCACATTATCGTATGAGTCCGAAAGAGCATGAAGAACTCCGTCGCCAAGTGGAGGAATTGCTTGCGAAGGGTCATGTCCGTGAAAGCCTCAGCCCATGTGCAGTGCCTGCCCTATTGACCCCTAAGAAGGACGGTACTTGGCGCATGTGTGTTGATAGTCGTGCCATTAATAAGATAACAGTGAGGTATCGTTTTCCTATTCCCCGTTTGGATGATTTGTTGGACCAGTTGGGTCGTGCCTCCATATTTAGCAAACTGGATTTGAAAAGTGGTTATCACCAGATTCGTATTAGAGAAGGGGATGAGTGGAAGACGGCATTTAAAACACGGGAGGGGTTGTTTGAGTGGCTGGTAATGCCATTTGGTTTGTCTAATGCCCCGAGTACTTTCATGCGTGTCATGAATCAGGCTCTACGTCCTTTCATTGGTAAATTTGTCGTCGTTTATTTCGACGACATTCTGATATATAGTGACAACCATGACTCTCACCTACAACATCTTCGAGAGGTCTTGTTGGTATTACGTCGAGATCAGTTTTATGCAGCCTCCGGAAAGTGTGCTTTTATGACTACTTCAGTACAGTTTTTGGGGTATGTTGTGTCTGACCAGGGCCTCTCAGCAGATCCGAGCAAGATTGAGGCCATTCGTCATTGGCCGGCCCCTACATCTATTACGGCGGTTAGGAGCTTTCATGGGCTAGCCTCTTTCTATCGACGGTTCATTCCACATTTCAGTAGCATTATGGCACCAATAACAGATTGCATGAAGGGGACCAAGTTTGTGTGGACAGAGGATGCGTCAACTGCCTTTGATGAGATCAAGCATAGACTGACGACAGCACCTATCCTTGTTCTTCCTGATTTCTCTCAGCCTTTTGAGTTACATTGTGATGCTTCGAAATCAGGAATTGGGGCGGTTTTGAGCCAAGCAGGCCGTCCGGTGGCCTTTTTTAGTGAGAAGTTAGCGGGTTCCAAACTCCGTTTCAGCACATATGATGTGGAGTTTTATGCCATAGTCCAGGCTGTTCGGCATTGGAGGCACTATCTCTTCCAGCGGGAGTTTGTTCTCTTTACTGATCACGATGCCTTGAAACATTTGGGGAGTCAAGATAAGATATCTCATCGCCATGCATCCTGGATTTCTTTCCTCCAGTAGTTCACATTCGTTATTAAACACAAAGCAGGGGTCTCTAACAGGGTGGCAGATGCTTTGAGTCGTCGCCATAATCTGATCTCGACTTTCCGGGTACAGGTTCCGGGGTTTGAGTCTCTTATTGATTTATATGTGGAGGATCCTTTCTTCTCCAAGGTTCTTCTTCAGATCCAGCAGGGTGGTGGTTCCCCTTTCATTTTGGAGGATGGATTTCTATTTCGAGGCCTCCAGTTGTGTATTCCTGATTGCAGTCTTCGTCCCAAAATCATCCAGGAATTGCACAACGAGGGACATGTGGGTCGTGATCGGACTTTTCAGCTTGCAGCGGCTTCTTATTTTTGGCCTTCGATGCGCAAAGAGGTGGGCAGGTTTCTGACTCGTTGTCGTATCTGTCAGGTGTCGAAAGGGGCTGCCTCTAATGCGGGTTTGTATATGCCTCTTCCCATTCCAACGTAGCCGTGGGTTGATATGAGTATGGATTTTGTCCTTGGCCTACCACGGACGCAACGGGGGAATGATTCAATCTTTGTGGTGGTTGATCGATTCTCTAAGATGGCTCATTTCATTCCTTGCAAGAAAACAGTTGATGCTGTTAATGTGGCACAATTATACTTTCGTGAGGTGTACCGCCTCCATGGACTCCCTTCTTCCATTGTCTCTGATCGAGACACTCGTTTTTTTAGTCATTTCTGGCGTAGTTTGTGGCGTTCAGTGAACACGTCCCTTAATTTCAGCAGCGCCTACCATCCCCAAACTAATGGCCAAACGGAGGTGGTTAATCGTTCTTTGGGTAATTTGCTTCGCAGCTTGGTTGGTGATAATCCCAGATCTTGGGATTCGAAGGTTAGTCAAGCTGAATTTGCTCACAATCATGCTGTTAACCGTACTACAGGTTTTAGCCCTTTTCAGATTGTTTATGGTGTCGTGCCCCGTGGTCCGCTTGACTTGCTGCCTTTGCCTAGCAAGGTCCCTTCCCATGCTAGTGCAACGGATTTGGTGACGCAGATTCAACAGGTTCATCGTGACACTCATGCTCGGATTGTTGAGGCTACTTCCAAGTATAAGGCACATGCAGATCTGCGTCGTCGTCGGGTTGATTTTGAAGTGGGTGATTTTGTGTGGGCTATTTTGACAAAGGACCGTTTTCCTGCTCGTGAGTATTCTAAATTGGCTGCTAAGAAGATTGGCCCGGTTGAGATCGTGGAGAAAATCAACTCGAATGCATATAGGCTGCAATTACCAAGTCATGTTCGTACGTCGGATGACTTTAATGTGAAGCACCTGATTCCCTTTGTTGAGGATTCGTCGTCTAGTGATGAGGCCGATTCAGATTCGAGGGCGAATCTCTTCTACCCAGGAGGGAATGATGTAGCACGAGTGGCGTTACAATTTTTGAAGAAACGAGAGCATCCGAAGAATTTTCCCGGTTTTGGGAGCCGGAACCCGATTTTGGCGTGTGAGCACACTTTTTGGCCAAATTCCATCGTTTGAGTGGTCAAAAACGCGTTTTATTGCTTTTTGAGTGTTATTTTTTGCAATTTTTAATTGTTTTGGGGTTTTTTTTTGTAATTTCCTAATTCCGTACACTAGGGTTTGGTTTTATTCCTGTTTTCCAAACATTGTCGGGCAGTTTTTGGATATTGAAATTATTATTGAAGAATTGTTCTTCGTTTTATCAAGATTCGGGTATTCTGTGAATCAACGATCTTGTTATTCTTTCTTTTGATCACGCACGCTGCATCACTTGGTGACCAAGCAAACTTTATATTTTTCTTTATTTTTCGTAAAAATCACATTCGATAGTGTTGGAAAACATTATAGTTTATCCTACTATATAATATGGAAGTGCACTTTCATCAATTTAGGCATTCTCTCTTTTTGAAAAGTCTCACTAATTGCAAAAGTGTTAACGATTACCAATTCACATTCGTTCTAAGGTTTTTGTTTTCTATAACACGTTTATAGTGCTATTTAACCTCGAAAATACCAAGATGAAGTGTTTTGTAGGATTGCTTGGTAACCAAGCAAACTTTATGTTTTCTTTATTTTACAGAAAATCACATTTGTTAGTGTTAAAAAACATTATAGTTTATCCCACTATAATATGGAAGTGCTCTTTCATCGATTCACTCATTCTCTCTTTTTGAAAAGTCTTACGAGTTGCAAAAGATTTAACCATTACCAATTCACATTCGTTCTAGGGTTGTTATTTTCTATAACTCGTTTGTAGTGCCATTTAACCTCGAAAAAACCAAAATGAAGTGTTTTGTAGGATTGCTTGGTGACCAAACAAACTTTATATTTTCTTTATTTTGCGGAAAATCACATTCGTTAGTGCTCAAAAACTTTATAATTTATCCCACTATAATGTGGAAGTGCACTTTCATCGATTCACTCATTCTCTCTTTTTGAAAAGTCTCACGAGTTGCAAAAGAGTTAACCATTACCAATTCACATTCGTTCTTGGGTTGTTATTTTCTATAACTCGTTTGTAGTGCCATTTAACCTCGAAAAAAGCAAAATGAATTCTTTTGTAGGATTGCTTGGTGACCAAGCAAACTTTATGTTTTCTTTATTGTATGGAAAATCACATTCGTTAGTGTTCAAAACTCTATAGTTTATCCTACTATATAATATGGAAGTGCACTTTCATCGATTCACTCATTCTCTTTTTGAAAAGTTTCACTAATTGCAAAAGAGTTAACCATTACCAATTCACATTCGTTCTAAGGTTGTTGTTTTCTATAACACGTTTATAGTGCTATTTAACCTCGAAAATACCAAGATGAAGTGTTTTGTAGGATTGCTTGGTAACCAAGCAAACTTTATGTTTTCTTTATTTTACAGAAAATCACATTTGTTAGTGTTCAAAAACATTATAGTTTATCCCACTATAATATGGAAGTGCTCTTTCATCGATTCACTCATTCTCTCTTTTTGAAAAGTCTTACGAGTTGCAAAAGATTTAACCATTACCAATTCACATTCGTTCTAGGGTTGTTATTTTCTATAACTCGTTTGTAGTGCCATTTAACCTCGAAAAAACTAAAATGAAGTGTTTTGTAGGATTGCTTGGTGACCAAACAAACTTTATATTTTCTTTATTTTTCGGAAAATCACATTCGTTAGTGCTCAAAAACTCTATAATTTATCCCACTTTAATGTGGAAGTGCACTTTCATCGATTCACTCATTCTCTCTTTTTGAAAAGTCTCAGGAGTTGCAAAAGATTTAACTATTACCAATTCACATTCGTTCTAGGGTTGTTATTTTCTATAACTCGTTTGTAGTGCCATTTAACCTCGAAAATACCAAAATGAAGTGTTTTGTAGGATTGGTTGGTGACCAAACAAACTTTATATTTTCTTTATTTTGCGGAAAATCACATTCGTTAGTACTCAAAAACTCTGTAATTTATCCCACTATAATGTGGAAGTGCACTTTCATCGATTCACTCATTCTCTCTTTTTGAAAAGTCTCACGAGTTGCAAAAGAGTTAACCATTACCAATTCACATTCGTTCTAGGTTGTTATTTTCTATAACTCGTTTGTAGTGCCATTTAACCTCGAAAATAGCAAAATGAATTCTTTTGTAGGATTGCTTGGTGACCAAGCAAACTTTATGTTTTCTTTATTTTATGGAAAATCCCATTCGTTAGTGTTCAAAACTCTATAGTTTATCCTACTATATAATATGGAAGTGAATTTTCATCGATTCACTCATTCTTTCTTTTTGAAAAGTATCACTAATTGCAAAAGAGTTAACCATTACCAATTCACATTCGTTCTAGGGTTGTTGTTTTCTATAACACGTTTATAGTGCCATTTAACCTCGAAAATACCAAAATGAAGTGTTTTGTAGGATTGCTTGGTGACCAAACAAACTTTATATTTTCTTTATTTTGCGAAAAATCACATTCGTTAGTGCTCAAAAACTCTATAATTTATCCCACTATAATGTGTAAGTGCACTTTCATCGATTCACTCATTCTGTCATTTTGAAAAGTCTCACTAATTGCAAGAGAGTTAACCATTACCAATTCACATTCGTTCTAGGGTTGTTGTTTTCTATAACACGTTTATAGTGCCATTTATCCTCGAAAATAACAAAATGAAGTGTTTTGTAGGATTGCTTGGTGACCAAACAAACTTTATATTTTCTTTATTTTGCGGAAAATCACATTCGTTAGTGCTCAAAAACTCTATAATTTATCCCACTATAATGTGGAAGTGCACTTTCATCGATTCACTCATTCTCTCTTTTTGAAAAGTCTCACGAGTTGCAAAAGAGTTAACCATTACCAATTCACATTCGTTCTAGGGTTGTTATTTTCTATAACTCGTTTGTAGTGCCATTTAACCTCGAAAATAGGAAAATGAATTCTTTTGTAGGATTGCTTGGTGACCAAGCAAACTTTATGTTTTCTTTATTGTATGGAAAATCACATTCGTTAGTGTTCAAAACTCTATAGTTTATCCTACTATATAATATGGAAGTGCACTTTCATCGATTCACTCATTCTCTATTTTTGAAAAGTTTCACTAATTGCAAAAGAGTTAACCATTACCAATTCACATTTGTTCTAGGGTTGTTCTTTTCTATAACTCGTTTGTAGTGACATTTAACCTCGAAAATACCAAAATGAAGTGTTTTGTAGGATTGCTTGGTGACGAAACAAACTTTATATTTTCTTTATTTTGCGAAAAATCACATTCGTTAGTGCTCAAAAACGCTATAATTTATCCCACTATAATGTGTAAGTGCAATTTCATCGATTCACACATTCTCTCTTTTTGAAAAGTCTCACGAGTTGCAAAAGATTTAACCATTACCAATTCACATTCGTTATAGGGTTGTTGTTTTCTCGTTTATAGTGTCATTTAACCTCGAAAAAACCAAAATGAAGTGTTTTGTAGGATTGTTTGGTAACAAAGAAAACTTTATGTTTTCTTTATTTTACGGAAAATCATATTCGTTAGTGTTCAAAAACTCTATAATTTATCCTACTATATAATATGGAAGTGCACTTTCATCGATTCACTCATTCTCTCTTTTTGAAAAGTCTCACTAATTGCAAGGGAGTTAACCATTACCAATTCACATTCGTTCTAGGGTTGTTGTTTTCTATAACACGTTTATAGTGCCATTTATCCTCGAAAAAACCAAAATTAAGTGTTTTGTTGGATTGCTTGGTGACCAAACAAACTTTATATTTTCTTTATTTTGCGGAAAATCACATTCGTTAGTGCTTAAAAACTCTATAATTTATCCCACTATAATGTGGAAGTGCACTTTCATCGATTCACTCATTCTCTCTTTTTGAAAAGTCTCACTAATTGCAAGAGAGTTAACCATTACCAATTCACATTCGTTCTAGGGTTGTTGTTTTCTATAACACGTTTATAGTGCCATTTAACCTCGAAAATACTAAAATGAAGTGTTTTGTTGGATTGCTTGGTGACCAAACAAACTTTATATTTTCTTTATTTTGCGGAAAATCACATTCGTTAGTGCTTAAAAACTCTATAATTTATCCCACTATAATGTGGAAGTGCACTTTCATCGATTCGCTCATTCTCTCTTTTTGAAAAGTCTCACTAATTGCAAGAGAGTTAACCATTACAAATTCACATTCGTTCTAGGGTTGTTGTTTTCTATAACACGTTTATAGTGCCATTTATCCTCGAAAAAACCAAAATGAAGTGTTTTGTAGGATTGCTTGGTGACCAAACAAACTTTATATTTCTTTATTTTGCGGAAAATCACATTCGTTAGTGCTCAAAAACTCTATAATATATCCCACTATAATGTGGAAGTGCACTTTCATCGATTCACTCTTTCTCTCTTTTTGAAAAGTTTCACGAGTTGCAAAAGAGTTAACCATTACCAATTCACATTCGTTCTAGGGTTGTTATATTCTATAACTCGTTTGTAGTGCCATTTAACCTCGAAAATAGCAAAATGAATTCTTTTGTAGGATTGCTTGGTGACCAAACAAACTTTATATTTTCTTTATTTTGCGGAAAATCACATTCGTTAGTGCTCAAAAACTCTATAATTTATCCCACTATAATGTGGAAGTGCACTTTCATCGATTCACACATTCTCTCTTTTTGAAAAGTCTCACGAGTTGCAAAAGATTTAACCATTACCAATTCACATTCGTTATAGGGTTGTTGTTTTCTATAACTCATTTATAGTGTCATTTAACCTCGAAAAAACCAAAATGAAGTGTTTTGTAGGATTGTTTGGTGACCAAGAAAACTTTATGTTTTCTTTATTTTACGGAAAATCACATTCGTTAGTGTTCAAAAACTCTATAGTTTATTGTTGGGATATGAATCCTATAAACAATGTTCTAATTGATGAAAGTATGTTTTGATGGCCAAAAGCAACTTAAAGTTAGTAATATATGTGGTTCTAAGTCATCTTAACTAAGTCATTTGATGAGAAACTTAAGTTGAGATTACTGATCTTAATGCTAACTGAAAACAAGATTACTGATCTTAACTGAGTCATATGGAATAAGATTACTGATCTGAGTATGGAAACTGAGAATAATTTTAGTGATCTTATATGAGATATTTGAATCTGAGTTACTGATCTTATATACTTTCTGATCTTATATGCTTACTGATCTTATATGAAAGTTATTGATCTTACATGAGTTACTGATCTTATTGTTTACTGATCTGATATATGAACTGTTAGGAACTAAGCTGATGTTTTGAATTGTATAGACAGCTTATAGTATAGGACTTAGATATACTCATCTGTATATAGTTCAGTTGATGTATGGATAGGTTTTATAATTGTAAAGTTGTATTCTATTATAATCAGCATTGTAAAGTTCAGAACAGTAGATTAGAACTAGATTAGAACTAGATTAGAAGAAGATCAGAAGATTAATGAAGACTCAGAGGACTACTTCAGAATAAGAAGACTTCAAGAAAAGTTGAAGATAAGCTTAGAAGAAATCTGGAGAAGTTTTGAACAGTTTTTAAGTTACTGTGCTGACTAGCTCAGCAGAGTAAAAATCCGAAGAGTAAAAATCAGAACAGTAAGTTACTGTGCTGATTTGGTAAAATTGAAGAATAAGTTTGGATAACTTATTTAAAGAGTAACTGAAGATTTATTGAAGAGATGCTGAATTGGAAGGAAGTTACAAAGTCGGTTACAAGAAGAAGTTACAAAAACAGTTTTAGAGTTAGTTGAGAGTTAGTTCACAAACTGCTAACTGTCATACTAAGTTCTATAAATACTGTGTGATCTCCTACTGCTAAGACTACTGAACATTTATTGATCTTAAAGCAAGCAAAGTCTACAGAGCACAAGAAGAACTCACAGAGTTGAAGGAGATTAAAGAAGAGAAGAGCCACTGAATTGAAGAGAAGAATCAAAGGCTATTCAAAGAGAAGTTTTACTTTTCAAGTTTAAGTTTGTATGTTGTAAAACAAGTGTGCTAGTTACTTGGAAAATTACTAGTAGATCGAAGATATACCTGGAGGTATAATCGATAAGATCACAGTCTTAATCTTGGGACTTTAAGCCACAAGAAACTCAAGAAGAGTTAATAAAACATCACAACTGGAGTTGTGAGAGTGGATGTAGACATTTGTCGAACCACTATAAAATTCTGTGTTCTTTACTTTTCTGTTTGATATTTGTTTGAATTGTTTAACTAAGAACATTAAGATTTAAAAAGATAAAGATCTAAAGAAAAGTTGAGTATAAACTAGTAAGGCCCATATTGTTTTGAAAGTACTGATCTGAGCTAAGTAAGCACAGTACAGTACATAAGAAGACTAAATTCCGCATTGCATATTCTGATATTTTGAAAGATTTTTGAAAGTCTATTCACCCCTCCCCTCTAGACTTTCTTAGCTTACTCAATCTTAACTCAACTTTGGGACCAACAAGTGGTATCAGAGCAGTAGTTCTTTGGACTGCTGTTTCTTGATAACCTTGCAGATCTTGAGGGAATACTTACTGATCTTGCTACTATTTCTTGATATCTGTCACTATCTGAATACTTGAAATTTATCTGCTATACTACTGATCCTATTTGTCTAATCAAACATGGATGACACTAATGTGAACAAACTGCCTAAGTTCAAGATTGCAGATTATGACTACTGGAAGCTTAGGATGGAGGCCATCTTTAGCTCAACCCATGATCTAATGGTGTCTGTGGTGACTGAAGGACCAATTGTCACCATGGTGGAGAACACTGCTGTTCTGGATCCTTCTCAACCAGTTGGAGCACTGGTCCCTAAACCAAGGTCAGAACTGACTTTTGAAGAAATGAGACAAAACAATTTGGATAGTCTTGCTAAGAATTATATTTTACACACCTTGCCAAATGAGTATCTTGGTAAAGTGTTAAAATGTAAGACTGCAAAGCAAATGTGGGACAAATTGGCTATTCTTTGTGAAGGTACTACACTGATCAAAGAAAGCAAATTATCCACAGCTGTCCAAAGGTTTGAATCATTTAAGATGAAGCCAGGTGAATCAATTGATGAATTGGATACTCGATTTACCAAAATCATGAATGATCTTGATGTGCTAGGCAAGACTTATACTGACAGAGAAGTTAACTTGAGAATCTTGAAAGCTTTGGATGAAAGGTGGAAAATGGTCAAGATGATCATTAAAACCACACAAGACATTGATTCTTGGCCAGCAGAAACTATGTTCCAAACACTTAAGGCACATGAGTTTGAGTTAGATGAAGAAGATCCTATTACTGTGATTCATAAGGATAAGGATGCCTCTAAGGACATAGCTTTTAAAGCCTCTACCTCTAAGGGGTCTAGATCATCTAAGTCTAAGGCCTCAAGCATAAAAGATGAACTAGATAGTTCTGATCTTAGTCTGAAAGATCAGATGAGCCTTATGATCAAAAGATTTGATAAACTCAATAAGAGGTATGGTAGATACAAAAGATTCTATAAGGAAACTAAGAGTTCTAGTAACAGGGACTCTTCTGTGAACAGAAGGGATCAAAACTCTTCTGAAAGAAGGGATGAGATCTCAAATGAGAACAAGAGAGATAGGAACTCATCTGATAAGAGGGATAGAAAGTATTCTGATAAGAAAGACAGGAACTCAATTGACAAGCATGACAGGAACAGAAAACATTCTCCTCCTAAAAGAACTTCTAACAATCCTGTTTGCTATAATTGTGATAAGCCAGGTCATTATGCTTATGAATGTCCTGATCTGAGTTCTGAAGATCGAGAAGAAAGGAAAGCCAGAAGAGATCGAAAATATGCCAAGGGTAAGAAGGCAATGATGGCTTACAATGATTCTGATTCGGAATCAGAAGAGTTGTCATCGTCTTCATCTGACTACCCCTCTAGCAATGAAGATGAAGCCTTCATAGCAGATGATGGACTGGTAATGATGGCCAAAATAAATGATGAGGTATCATCTGCTAACTCTTTTCAATCCTGTAACAATTCTGACACTGATGAAAGTGATGCTGCTGTTAGCAGTGTAGGAAGTAGTCTTCATCATTCCCAAGGAGTGACTGAAGAAGACCTTCTACAAGCTAACAAAACATTCATTGAAATTAGTGATGAGAATATATCTTTAAAGCAAGAAATCATTAATCTGAAAGAAGCTCAGTCAAAAGTAGATCCTAATATAGCTGTCATAAATGCAAGGCTATCAGAAGAGTTGTCCCAACTCCAAGAAAAGTATGCATCCATTGACAAACTATATCAGGGAATGCTTAAAACTCAAGCCAAAGAGACTAATGAATTCAATGATTTAAAGATTAAGTGTGAAAAACATGAAGAGCGCAATAGATTCTTAGAATCTGAAGTAGTGAGCCTAGATCGAAAGCTATCTGGGATGATTAACTCTACTAAGATTAATCAAACTATCTCAAACAGATATAGAGCTCCAAATGATAAAAGTGTGTTGGGAATAAAATGATTTTGATCTAGATACCAAAACCCCTGATTGATGATATACAAATTAGTTGAGATATGCTCAAGTTATTGTTCAGGCAAGTTGTCCCAGAACACTTGAGTGTGTAGAATGCTTAAGTTAAAATCTCAGAAATGTTGTGAGATTTTAGAGTTCAGGATAGTTGTCCAAAGCTGGAATGTTAGGCAGCTTGATAGGTCTATAGGACAAAGTTGCTGATCCATTCAAGACAAGCTGATCAAATGGACAACTAAGCTAAAGAGATCAAGAACTATAAAGCTGTGTACATAAATGCAAAAGATCAAGACAGTTGAAGTACAAATGATCAAGAGAATTGAATGTCAAAAGCTTACAGAAGACACATTCAATGAAGCATTTATTGCCAATCATGCCTGAACCAAACATTAAAGACTTAGAGCATTAAAGAGTGGAGCATTGAATGAATGTTGGAACATTCTAAACTGCAGCAAGAATGTTCAGGGAGCTTGTCCCATCTGACCGTTGGTTGAGTGTAGAGTTTGCCACAAATCAACCTAGGAAAATGTGCAAAATTGGAAACTGACACAAGTCTTCTCAGCCGCATTTTTCAGAAGTCAACACATTCATTCAAGCAACCATTGAAGACCCCTTTTACACAGTGGGTAAAAGGATGCCAAGCTTCATAGCCGTTTCAATGTTGCTGCAAATAGACATATTTGAATTGCTAATCCCTCCAACGGTTAGTTGTTCAAATTGCCTATAAATACAGAAGTGATCAAAGGAATTCAATATCCAACTACAAGCTATCAAACTATCATCAAGCTTTCAAAAGGAAACCAAGTTGTTCTCTAGAATTCCAAGTTTCCTGAATCACTTCAAGTCAGCTAAGCCAATCTTTGTAAACATCCTAGCTTAGCATTGAGATATCCTAAGCCTTTACACTGTTCTTATTGTAAAGGATATCTCTACTAGTTGGAACCAAACCTCAAACCTTATCTCATTTAGTGAAGAGAGTGTTTGTTGTAGAAGTGAGGAGTTAAGGACTGTTAGTGTGAAACACAGTCTTAACTCAGAGAGATTGAGCACTAGGACTCAAGTTATCCTAGGGATCAAAACACTAAGAGAGTGTTGTTGATCAGTGCACCTTGGCACTATAAAACAAGCTAATTCCATTGAGAAGGAATTATCCTGTTCAATCAGGGAAAGTGGATGTAGGAGCTTGAGTCTCTGAACCACTATAAACTTGTGTCTCATTTACTTACTGCATTCTTAACTTCACTTCATTCAAACATATTTTAAAGATTCATAACTCAGTAAGTAAGAAAATCTGTTTTGGACAAAGTCCCTGATAACCTGTATTTTCAGAAATTAACTTGGAGTATTTCTTTAGTCAAAGGCCAACCACATTCCGCACTAAGTAACTCTTTTAGATATTTAGCCAACTGATCACTCAATAGTAATCAGTAGGACAAGTATCTATCAAAGTTCTCACTCAGGCCAGTTGTGAGACAACTTGCCTGATAAGACTAATTTGTCAAAAAGAAAAGAATTTGCATACACAAGTGCATTCCCCCCCCATACACTTGTGTTATACTCCACCAAGGACCAACAAGTGGTATCAGAGCAGGGGTTCAAAGACCACTGCTTCTGAAAATCCAACTGATTTTCAAAATCACATTTTCTGTGGTCACTGAACTGATCCAAATTTCTGAAAAACTTATCTGTGTTCATCTTATATTACATTTGTTGAAATGGCTAACAATGCAGTTCCAGGAGATGCTGTCAACACCATCAACAATATGGGTCCAAACCAAGTCAATCATATTTCTCATCACAAACTGCCAATGTTCTCAATTGAGAACTATGATTTCTGGAAGATCAGGATGAGAGCACATCTTGCTTGCCAGCATGATGAGATGCTTAAAGTCATCACTAGAGGGCCATTTACATTCACTAAAGCAAATCCCAAGCTCACTGATGCTCAAAAAGCTGATCCAAGAGAGTTGCTGCCAAAAGATGAAGATGACCTTACAGCTGAAGAAAGAAAAAGGCACAACCTGAACTACATTGCAATGAACACATTGTACCAGACAATTCCAGATGCAGTGATGGGAAGAGTGTACCACTGCACATCAGCTAAAGAGATTTGGGATACCTTAGCACTTATGTGTGAAGGTACCCAAAAGATCAAGGAGAACAAGCTTCAAGTGGCTATCCAAAAATATGAACAATTCTCTATGGAAGCCAATGAAACTATTGATCATCTTGATGGCAGGTTCACTGACATCATGAATGAAATAAACTCTCTTGGCAAGTTCTATGCCAAAAGAGAGGTTGCTTTAAAGATCTTGAGAAGTCTCACATCCAAGTGGGACATATATTCTGTCATGATGCAAAATACCAGCAATCTTGACAACATGCCAATGCAGCAAGTATTCTCTGAACTCAAAGCATATGAGTTTGATCTCAACAGAAAGAAGGTGCATGAAGAGCCATCCTCTTCAAACAAAGGTGTTGCCTTCAAAGCTGCTGAAACAGAAAAGAAGATTACTCAAAGATCCTCTCAATCTGTTTCAAAATCTGAAATAAAGGAGGAGCTGGCACTCATGGCTAGAAGATTTGAGAAGCTCAACTCCAGATTTGGTAGATACAAGAAGCTCTACCAAGATAACAGAACCAGAAGGAGATTCAGTTCTCCTGAACATAAATCAGAGGACAAAGTCTCTGATGAAAAGAAAGAAGACAGATATGCTGATAGGAAGAAATTCAGCAAAGGTGAACCATCATCATCAAGGAGGAAGGAATCCTCAAGCAAGAAGAATGATGATGAAGATGTGTGTTACAACTGCCAGAAGAAGGGTCATTTTCAGTATGACTGTCCTGACCTCAGTGCAAAAGAAAGGAAGGAAAGGCAGAACAAAAGAGATAAAAGGCTGAACAACAGGAAGGCTATGGTAGCTGGAGATTCAGCAAGTGAAGAGAGTGTCTACTCTTCTGATGATGGACTATTCTCCAATAGTGACAGTGATGATGACTGTCAAATGGCATTGGAAAATGATGAGGTATGTTCATCTTCTAGTTCTTCCAGTTCTTCAAATAACACACATGAGTCCAGTGAAATCCCCTTAAAACTCAACTTTGTAAAACTATTTGAGGATTTCACAAGGCTAAGAGAAGTATGCAATATAGCACTCAGAGAAAATGAGCTACTGAACTCAAAAGCTCAAACTCCCAACCTTCCTGAACCTGATCTTGACATTAAATCAACTGAGTTGTATCAGCAGATTGTGAGAGAACTTGAGGAAGAGTCTCTCAAAGTCTCTGAACAACAAAAGTTGATTGATGATCAAGAATTGGCCTTGAGGAAAAAGGATTTTGATCTTAGAATTCTACAAGCAAAATTTGACAATCTCTTAAGTGAATTTGATACTCTAAAATTAAGTGAGGGGAGCTTAAAAATGAAAATGTCTGCCTTGAACAAATCTGCTAAGGCAATTGAAGAGATTCAAGGGTTTCAAAGACCATTTGCTCAAAAGGGTGGATTAGGCTATAATCCATTTGAACCCTCACCTGGTCTTAGTATTGCCTCATCAAACAATTCTAAGATGACTTTTTGTGAGATCAGTGGCACAACAAAATGAAATTGAAGTAAATCAACCACTGATCAAGGATAAGGGTAAAGGAATTTTTATACCAACTCAGGTAAACAATGTACCTAAACCCACACCTTTGGAAAAGGTTAAAGGCATTGCTTACAGGAGGGATGAGGTTCAGAAAGATAGAACAAATGGAAGGCCAACCTATCTGAATCATCATCAGAGGAGTTGTCCAAAACCTGTTCAGAAGAGGCCAACTCAAATGAGGCAACCTCAACTGAATGGATTAAGGCCAATCCCCTCTGATAGGTATAAAACATTCAGGAAGCCTGGACCTTACTTGCCAAATGGAAAAGGCCATCCAAAAACCTATCCTCAAAAGTCTTACCCAGCTGCACCTAAGCTTAGTAACTTCAGGAGAAATGTCCCAAAGAAATTTACCAACTCTCCTGAACCCTACAAAGCTAACACTTATACACAGAGATCACCCAAGGCATTTAAGGGTCAAACTGTGTATGTAGATGTAAATGGAAACCAAGTCAGTCACTTTGAATCAATCAGAGTAATCAGGCAGATTTGGGTTCCAAAAGGTACAGCTAACCCTCTAGGACCCAACACTCAAAGGGTACCTAAATTTTGACTTTGCAGGGCTACAAGGACCCCAAAAAGAAGAGAAGCATCAACAAGAAAACAGCATGGTACCTGGACAGTGGATGTTCAAGGCACATGACTGGAAACAAGGAGCTTCTCTCAGACTTCATAGAAAAAGATGGTCCTTCAGTAACCTTTGGAGACAGCTCTCAAGGCATCACAAGAGGCTATGGTACATTAAACATTGGTAGTGTTAAAATTACTAATGTCTCATATGTTCTAGGCCTAAAATATAACTTGCTGTCTATAAGTCAAATTTGTGACAAAGGACACTGTATCAAATGGATGTGAAGAGTGCATTTCTCAATGGGGTGCTCAAAGAAGAAGTATATGTGGAACAGCCCCCATGATTTGAAGAAGGAGACAAGGTGTACAGATTGAAGAAAGCCCTCTATGGCTTAAAACAAGCTCCAAGAGCTTGGTATGACACCTTATCACAGTTTCTTCTAGATCATGGTTTTGTCAAAGACACTGTTGACAGAACCTTGTTCAGAATCTGTGAAGGAGATGATATTTTGTTAGTCCAAATCTATGTGGATGACATTATATTTGGATCTCCAAATGAGAAGTTATGTGAGAAGTTCTCCAAACTCATGCAAAGCAAGTTTGAGATGTCCATGATGGGATTGATGAATTTCTTCTTAGGACTTCAGGTCACTCAATCAAAGAAGGGAATATTCATCAATCAGGCCAAGTACACAAGGGACATGATCAAAAAATTTGGATGTGCAACAAGCAAGTCAGTCAGAATTCCTATGAATACTAACTGGAAGATGGATCCTGATGAAGGTGGAGAGTCAACAAACTCCACTAACTACAGAGGAATCATAGGATCATTGCTATATCTCACTGCAAGCAGGCCTGATATCACATTTGCAGTTGGAGTATGTGCAAGATTTCAAGCTAATCCAAAAAGGAGCCATCTTGATGCTGCCAAGAGAATTCTAAGATATCTCAAGGGATCTGAGAATCTTGGATTATGGTATCCAGCTGATGACAACATTGAGCTCACTGGATATTCAGATGCAGACTATGGAGGATGCAGAATTGACAGAAAATCCACCTCAAGAACTTGTCAATTCTTGGGCAGCAAGCTTATCTCATGGTTCTCCAAGAAGCAAAATACAGTTGCAACTTCAACAACTGAAGCTGAGTATGTAGCAGCTGGAAGTTGTTGTGCTCAGATACTTTGGCTCAGGCAACAATTGAGAGATTACAAAGTAATCACAAATGAAGTGCCAATATTCTGTGACAACAATAGTGCAATTGCCATCTCACAGAATCCAGTGCTCCACACCAGATGCAAGCATGTGGACATCAAGCATCATTTCATAAGGGATCATGTGGAGAAGAAAGATATCAAGCTTGTCAAAATCCACACTGATAAGCAAAAAGCTGATATTTTGACCAAGCCTCTAGCTGAAGCAAGGTTCTTGGAGTTGTCAGCCGAATTGGGGTTACTTGATCCAGGCAAGATGGAAAAATGAGGAAAGAAAGCTCATATGAAGGGGGAAGTTCATCAAAGTTGAACTTCAGCAAAGTTGACCAACCTCACTGAAGCTGTCAGCCCAAGGAGGAAACTCAGCAAGGTTGTCTCAATAATGTTCAGCAATGTTGGTCAGGGGATTTGTCCAAGTGGGACCCAGTCAGCAACTTTGGGATCCACTCAGGCAAGGTAATCAGGCAGTTTGACCTTCACAGAAACCAAAGCACATCTCAGGATGTTTGTCCGAGTTAATTGGATAATCATTGCTATTTTTAGCATTGATTAGACATTTAAGAGGCTTCTTGGTCTAAGAGTAGGCCATTTTAGGATGGAGTGTGCTATAAAGATTTTTACCACCAAAAAGGCAAATCAGCATTTAATGCAGAAATCTTAATTGGGATTTCATGAATTCTTGAGCCTTCATCAAGACCATTAATTTGCATTAAACTTCCATCAAACCGCCTCAATCCCACTACCACATATTATCCAATTGGTCATACCTATTACCCACGGTTAGTTTCTCTTAACCAACGGTTAATAAACTCCCCACATATATAAACTCCTCAATTTTCACTACCATCTTTACGCACTCAAAATTTAAAAAACACTTAAGTCTTTCTGCATACTCTAAAACCTGAAACTCCTCTCCAAAAACCTTCCAATCTCTCATATTATCCATGGCACCTAAGATCAAGAGAGAAGAGCTTGTAGACTTCAATGATTCCTCTTTGGACATTGATTTCTCTTATCTTAGAAACCCAAATTCCCTTTGGTTTGAAAAGCTGGTAGCTTTTGATAGCCCAGATTCAGAAGTTCAACAAGTCCTCCAATGGCTGAGGGAGGCAGGGCTAGAGAAATTTCTTGGCACCAAGCCCGACTCCTGCCTGAATCCATTCATGGCAGAATTCTTTGCCCATATCAGATGGAAAGGGAAAAAGGGAGATGTGTGCACTAAGCTCACATATGCTGAGGAAGATGAAGAAGAAGAAACTCAACACACAATCATCTTCACTGCAGAGGATTTAGAAGCTAGCTTTGGGCTACCTTCTGAAGGCATGAATCCAGAAATGTACAAGGAAGAAAATGATCAGGAGTTCTACTACTCCTGGATGATAGAACCAAAGAAACTTGTAAGTGCTCAGAACAAGAACACTCTAAAGCTTCCTTACAGACACTTGTTTGATTGTGTAGTAAAGAGCCTGTTGAGCCACTCAGGGAGTGTTGAACAAATCAGTATGCCTAAATTGAGAGTGATGGCTGCTGTGATTGACTCTGCTGAGAAGAGAGTCAAGTTCAACTGGAAAAATTTCATTCTTGACAAGATGATGAATGAAAAATTTAAGTTTAAGGAGATGAAGCACCACAAGGTGGTGGTTGAAGGAAGACTCCAGTTCTGCACAAGAGCCAGCCTGCTCTTGGAAAGATTTGCTCACTACACCCACCTCCAAGCAAAGCCAAAACCTTTTCCTGCACAAAAGGTGATGTTTAGGAAGCTGTCTTCTAAGACAGAGAAAAGGAAGCAGGATGCAGCTTCTAAGAAAGCTGTTACAATTGTTCCAGTCCCAAGAGCCTCTCCTAGAAAGAGGAAAGCCCAGCCACCAAAAGCTCAGCCAAAGATGAAAAAGATGAAGAAGATTCTGAATGAATCTTCACCAGAAAGTCAGTCAAGAAGTGGAGGAGCCACTTCTGAGGAAATAGAGAAGGTTGCTGAGGAAGGAGTCAACCCTCCTGAAGAGGGTGAAGTATTCAGAGAGATTGTCCCACTGCAACCTGAAACAATCACTGAATTCAGAGACCTTGACCAGCCAACAAAGTATGAAAGGAAAAGAAGAATCATCAAGACTTCTGAGAAGCAGAGGTTGATGGAAGAAGAAAAGAAGAAGAAAGAATTCTTCAAGGAAATTAGACAGGCAAGCAAGTCTAACTCCAAATCCAAGTCACAACCCAACAACCCTGAAGCCAACTCCCCTGATATTCAATCTAGAAGAATATCTCCAAGGCAAGAAGAAGAGGAGTGCAAGACTCCTGAAGATGCACCAATCATTGCCAAGAAAGTGTACTCCCCTGAAGGTGCACCTGATAGATCAGGTATTGATGTGCTGGCAGATTTGGTCAATCTTGAAGATAGACCCTTTTCCCCACTTGATCCAAGACTTCTCTCTTATACCAAACTTCTTGAAACTGCTCTTCAAGAAGGTGATCAAGTTGTTTTCCCACCCATTCCAGCCATTCCAATTACCTCTTCAGGCACAATGCTCTCAAAAGCACCTGAATCCCAACTTGTTTTGACCTCTCTTGAACCCAATCCTTCTGAACCCAACCTACCTGAATCCCAGCCAAGCTTACTTGAATCCCATTCCAACCCTCCTGAATCCAACTCTTCTGGAGATGATAGTGGTGAAGAGTATACCTATGAGGGGATGTTGAGGCAGATTGCAAGAGCCAATGTGGATGAATTATATCCAGGATTGAAGGCTTATCCCAGGCTGCAACAACAATTCTATGATCTCAGAGCACTTGTTGAGATCAAAGATAGAACTATTGTGGAAATAGCTCAGGCTATTCAGGATAAGGGTGCCAACTGGTGGCAGGTTGAGGAAAATAGGCTGCTACATTTTGCAAATGTAAAGAAGACCAGTGTATTAACCACTGAGGCCCTATTTTGCACCATTGTTCATGAAAAGGTGCTTGCTGAAAGAGAGAGGATAGCACAAGGAATCAAGCATCCTGACAGTCCATCTGATGATGATGATGATGATGATGATGATCACACCAATCCCAATCCCCCTGGTATCAACTCAGCTCAGGTACATTTCTTGACTTTTCATTCTGTAAAGGACTCTGATCATTCAGAGGAGTTGACCAAAGATGGTGACTCAGTCCAAGATGCATTGGCCAAGGATGGTTCTTTTGAACCTGAGGCACAGCTTGACAATGCTGAGACTTCCATAGGAGAAGCTAGTTTGGCTAAAGCCTCATCAATGTCAGGCAAGTTGGACATTGACCAGCCTTTAGTCATTCAGGATGACTCAGTGGTCTTGGGATGCCCAAGCACTGTGATCTCCCAACAACTGCCCTCTGTGGATCCTGCTGAGGATATAGAGGTGTCAGGTTTAGGGATTGAAGGAGTTGAAAAGGCTGTGAGTGCTGAAAAATCAGAGGGAGATGATGGTGAGGAGTGTGTGATCACTGGTTCCTTGAGTGCACCACAAATAGAGGGTGAGGAAGTAGAAATATTGGGTGCAGCCCAATATGAGAGTCAGGCTATTCTTCAAGTCAAATCTGAACTTGATGAATCCCTTGGTGAAAGGAGACCTGATTCTCCAGTGAATGTGAGTCTATCTTTTGAAAATGAAGAAGAAAAGAATATAGTTGAAAATGAGAGAGAAGGTGCTGATGTATCAGACCTTATGGGAGAAAAAGAAATAGAGGGTGATGAGGGAGTTTTTACTAACACTGTCAGTTTTGCAGATTCAGTTGCTGTCACTCTTGAGCAAATTTTTGCAGATGCCTCCCTGACAGATATACCAGTTGATGCTGACACTGATCTTGAAGCAGTATCAGCAAATGTGTCCACACTTAACCAGATCTACTTTGAACAAGCCAACACCTCTGAGGCTCACTTTCAGATTGCTACTCAGACTGCATCCATCATTGAAGAGCAGTCAGAAAAGTTGGACACACTGGTCAGGGAAGTTGAGAAGGCTCATGCAACCACTGTTGATACCCTAGATGGCCAAAGCAAGACTCTAGCCTCTGTGGAGATGAGGCTCACAGGGTCAGAAGAAGTGATCTTGCCTACTCTTGATGCAAGAATATGTGGAGTTGAAACTGGCCTTCAAACAGTCTCAACTGAAGTGACAAAAGCCAAAGATGCTATGGGTAAATTCACTAGATCTGTGAAGAAAGAGCAGCAGAGTCTCAAAACTTTGTACAAGCACAATGTGAAAGCATTGAGAAAGACAATCAAGGATGCTTTAAGGCAGAGGACAGCAGCCCAGAGAAAGAAGGCAGAAGAATTGAAAGCTGCAATGGTGAAGGAAGCTGCTGAAAAGTTCACTGTTGAACTCATGGCCAAAGTGTCTGATCAAGTTGTGGCCAATCTCACTGAACAACTTCAGGCCAAACTTGATCAATCACTAAAAGCCACATTGGATGCCATAGTTTCCCAAAAGATGAAGCCAGTTCACACCTTTTTGAGCATGGCAGATGATAAAATGCAAAACATTCATGATGAGAATGTTTACCTACTGCAGGAGTTGAAGTCCCTCACTCATTCCCACTCACATCTCTCTGTCACTATGAGTGAATTGAAGCCCCAGTGTTTTGATAATGCCAAAAAGGGGGAAAGAGAGAGAGCAAGGGCAAAGGGGACCTTGGTGATTGGTGAATCCAAGGGAAAGGAGAAAGTCCCTGAGATTGAGGAGGAAGCAGTAGAAGACATTGGGAAAGGCAAAGCCCCAATGAATGTTGAAAATTTGACTGAGGAAGAGCAGATTCAAATAGCTGTCAGGGAGTCCATGATGTCAGCTATGGAAAGTCAGGCAAGAAAGCTTCAAAGGCCAGGTGGTGAGTCTACAGGACTTGAACCTCAAGAGAAGGTTGTTGAAGTAAGGGGGAAGGTGACAAGGTCATCTGAAAGAAAGAGGAAGGAACTGCAAGCCTTCAATGAATTTCCAACCAGCCTGACTTTGCCTTCAGAAAGCAGCCCTGATGCCTGCTATTGAAGAAGAAGAAGTTGAAGAGGAAGTACATGACAGAATGCCTGAAGTTGGTGTGCCCAAACTTGCTGATGATCCCTCTAAATTGTTTGAAGAAGGTTTTGGAAAAGATCCAGAAACCCAAGAGAAGCTAGCTCTTCAGAGAGCTAAAGAGAGGATGGAGCAATTGGTTGAGGCCAACAAGGCAAGGGATGAAAGAAGGGCAGATTTCAAAGCCCCAAGAAGGAGAGCCTCATACAGAAGACTCAAACCTAAAATGCTGCAAAGATGGGACACTCAGTACCCTCACCATGATAAGTGGGTTCCAATCTCACTGAATGATGCATGGGAGGAGGCCAAGAGAAGTTTTGTATATGACTTCTATGTCATTGGGAAGTGGCTTGGAGAGAATGTAGATGAAGTCTTTGTCCAGTTCATGTTTGAGAATCATAGGGACCTCTACCAAAAGCTGTTCGCAGCAGCTGATATGGCAAGAGTGGAGTTCAAGGCCCCTGGTCCAATTCTGTACATGCCTCCTAAGTTCGATGGGAACTTGATTGATGAGGGAAAGATTCTGGAGGAGTTCATCAACATCATGAAGATGGAGAAGATGAAGATAGGCCCTAGAGGCTCCAACAAGGATGTTTGGGAGCTAAAGAAAAGGGTCTGGGCTCAATATGGCATTGCTCCCCAAGATAATGGAACTCTTTGATGGATAAGTTTATCTCTTCCCTACTCTTGTTTTATGATTGTTGATGATGTTGTTATGTTATATTCTTGTATCAGTTAGTGTGTCCTTTTAATTTTCTGATCTGTAATGCTCCATGATATATAAAAGGACCAATGATTTTCTATCAAGAGATAACAACTCATTATCTCAACTAACCTCACATGACACATATACTTGATTTATTTTGCTAACAGTTTCTCTCAGGAAAGTTGACCAGTTCATTAATCCTGAAGGGTATATTTAGTTTTAGTCAAGGTCCCTTTGTAATAGGTTTTGGCATCATCAAAAAGGGGGAAATTGTTGGGAATAAAATGATTTTGATCTAGATACCAAAACCCCTGATTGATGATGTACAAATTAGTTGAGATATGCTCAAGTTATTGTTCAGGCAAGTTGTCCCAGAACACTTGAGTGTGTAGAATGCTTAAGTTAAAATCTCAGAAATGTTGTGAGATTTTAGAGTTCAGGATAGTTGTCCAAAGCTGGAATGTTAGGCAGCTTGATAGGTCTATAGGACAAAGTTGCTGATCCATTCAAGACAAGCTGATCAAATGGACAACTAAGCTGAAGAGATCAAGAACTATAAAGCTGTGTACATAAATGCAAAAGATCAAGACAGTTGAAGTACAAATGATCAAGAGAATTGAATGTCAAAAGCTTACAGAAGACACATTCAATGAAGCATTTATTGCCAATCATGCCTGAACCAAACATTAAAGACTTAGAGCATTAAAGAGTGGAGCATTGAATGAATGTTGGAACATTCTAAACTGCAGCAATAATGTTCAGGGAGCTTGTCCCATCTGACCGTTGGTTGAGTGTAGAGTTTGCCACAAATCAACCTAGGACAATGTGCAAAATTGGAAACTAACACAAGTCTTCTCAGCCGCATTTTTCAGAAGTCAACACATTCATTCAAGCAACCATTGAAGACCCCTTTTACACAGTGGGTAAAAGGATGCCAAGCTTCATAGCCGTTTCAATGTTGCTGCAAATAGACATATTTGAATTGCTAATCCCTCCAACGGTTAGTTGTTCAAATTGCCTATAAATACAGAAGTGATCAAAGGAATTCAATATCCAACTACAAGCTATCAAACTATCATCAAGCTTTCAAAAGGAAACCAAGTTGTTCTCTAGAATTCCAAGTTTCCTGAATCACTTCAAGTCAGCTAAGCCAATCTTTGTAAACATCCTAGCTTAGCATTGAGATATCCTAAGCCTTTACATTGTTCTTATTGTAAAGGATATCTCTACTAGTTGGAACCAAACCTCAAACCTTATCTCATTTAGTGAATAGAGTGTTTGTTGTAGAAGTGAGGAGTTAAGGACTGTTAGTGTGAAACACAGTCTTAACTCAGAGAGATTGAGCACTAGGACTCAAGTTATCCTAGGGATCAAAACACTAAGAGAGTGTTGTTGATCAGTGCACCTTGGCACTATAAAACAAGCTAATTCCATTGAGAAGGAATTATCATGTTCAATCAGGGAAAGTGGATGTAGGAGCTTGAGTCTCTGAACCACTATAAACTTGTGTCTCATTTACTTACTGCATTCTTAACTTCACTTCATTCAAACATATTTTAAAGATTCATAACTCAGTAAGTAAGAAAATCTGTTTTGGACAAAGTCCCTGATAACCTGTATTTTCAGAAATTAACTTGGAGTATTTCTTTAGTCAAAGGCCAACCACATTCCGCACTAAGTAACTCTTTTAGATATTTAGCCAACTGATCACTCAATAGTAATCAGTAGGACAAGTATCTATCAAAGTTCTCACTCAGGCCAGTTGTGAGACAACTTGCCTGATAAGACTAATTTGTCAAAAAGAAAAGAATTTGCATACACAAGTGCATTCCCCCCCCCCCCATACACTTGTGTTATACTCCACCAAGGACCAACAAAGTGGAATAGGTACTGATCTGCCTAGTTCATCTACTTCAGAATTTAAGAACACTAATGGAGCTAGTTCAAGTTCTTTGCAAATAGATAAAGGAAAAGAACCTATGACTTATGATGATGATCCAAAACTCAAAGTACAGTCTAAATACATCCCTCCTACTACCAAGGTTGGTAAAATGAAGAATGTATTAAGACCAGTACAGTCAAGACCATACCAGAAGAGTTATACTCCTCTGACCAGATCAGATCAGTCCTGGAATCAGAAGAGACAAACTCAAAACAGTAGGTCAAGACAAGCACAGGCAAGTTGGGAACAGCCTAGACCTCCTTTCATAAGGCAGTCTCAGCTGTATTCAACTAAACCTAGGAGATTTGTGCCTCATTATCATAACAAACCTGTTCTCTATCCTCCTCCTTTATCTTATAATATCATTGGTGAGGAAAGACCAAAACGCATCTATAAGCCGTATGGTCCACATGCTTTTAGACCATATTCAAACTATTACAGACATACTGATCTTACTGAAAAAGGGATAGAACCAAGGAAAGGCTATCTCAGAAAAATAGATCCTAAGTCTGCTGATAATTCTGAACTGGTTAATAAAGTACTGTTCTGTGATAAATTTGGAAGGAAACTGAAGAGGTCCCATTTATTCAAATCCTCAATGTTCATTTGGGTACCTCTCACTACTAACCCCCAAGGACCCCAATAAACTAGGGTACCTAAATTATTAAGATCACTACCTTGCAGGATCGACTGGACTTATACAAGAAAGGTGGTTCAGTTGGTGAGACCTGGTACATAGACAGTGGATGTTCACACCACATGACTGGTACCAAGGGCTTACTTACTGACTATCATGAGAAGGAAGGACCAAAAGTCATCTTTGGTGATAGCTCAATGGCAATCACAAAAGGATTTGGATTCATCAAGAATGGAGATGTTGAAATCCAAGATGTCTCCTATGTTGAAGGTTTGAAATATAATTTGTTATCTGTATCTCAATTCTGTGACAGGGGATACAAAGTTCAGTTCAAGACCAGAAGATGTGAAATAATAGACAAAAGGACTCACAATGTTCTACTTGTTGGCATAAGACAAGGAAGTGTATACATTGTGAATTGGAATAGTTGTCCTAAGAATGTCTGTCTTATTACTAAG
This sequence comes from Galeopsis tetrahit, assembly GCA_963675135.1. Taxonomy (NCBI): domain Eukaryota; kingdom Viridiplantae; phylum Streptophyta; class Magnoliopsida; order Lamiales; family Lamiaceae; genus Galeopsis; species Galeopsis tetrahit. The sequence continues at coordinate 43,677,003 of OY776122.1, forward strand.
AGTCCTAAAGAAAACAGTTGGCTCTGGCATAAGCGCCTCTGCCACCTGAACTTTAAGATAATCAACAAGATTGCTAGAGAACATCTTGTTGAAGGCATTCCTAATGAAATCTATTCCAAATCACAAGTATGTGATTCCTGTCAAAAAGGTAAACATGTAAAGGTTTCATTTAAGTCCATTCCAACTCTTTCAACAAGCAGAGTTCTAGAACTCTTGCATATGGATCTTCATGGTCCTATCAATCCTCCTACATTGAATGGAAGAAGGTATACTCTAGTTGTAGTAGATGATTACTCTAAGTTTACTTGGGTAGTCTTTCTACACAAAAAGAGTGATACACAAACTCTATAATATATCCCACTATAATGTGGAAGTGCACTTTCATCGATTCACTCTTTCTCTCTTTTTGAAAAGTTTCACGAGTTGCAAAAGAGTTAACCATTACCAATTCACATTCGTTCTAGGGTTGTTATATTCTATAACTCGTTTGTAGTACCATTTAACCTCGAAAATAGCAAAATGAATTCTTTTGTAGGATTGCTTGGTGACCAAACAAACTTTATATTTTCTTTATTTTGCGGAAAATCACATTCGTTAGTGCTCAAAAACTCTATAATTTATCCCACTATAATGTGGAAGTGCACTTTCATCGATTCACACATTCTCTCTTTTTGAAAAGTCTCACAAGTTGCAAAAGATTTAACCATTACCAATTCACATTCGTTATAGGGTTGTTGTTTTCTATAACTCATTTATAGTGTCATTTAACCTCGAAAAAACCAAAATGAAGTGTTTTGTAGGATTGTTTGGTGACCAAACAAACTTTATATTTTCTTTATTTTGCGGAAAATCACATTCAGTAGTGCTCAAAAACTCTATAATATATCCCACTATAATGTGGAAGTGCACTTTCATCGATTCACTCATTCTCTCTTTTTGAAAAGTCTCACGAGTTGCAAAAGAGTTAACCATTACCAATTCACATTCGTTCTAGGGTTGTTATTTTCTATAACTCGTTTGTAGTGCCATTTAACCTCGAAAAAACCAAAATTAAGTGTTTTGTTGGATTGCTTGGTGACCAAACAAACTTTATATTTTATTTATTTTGCGGAAAATCACATTCGTTAGTGCTTAAAAACTCTATAATTTATCCCACTATAATGTGGAAGTGCACTTTCATCGATTCACTCATTCTCTCTTTTTGAAAAGTTTCACGAGTTGCAAAAGAGTTAACCATTACCCATTCACATTCGTTCTAGGGTTGTTATTTTCTATAACTTGTTTGTAGTGCCATTTAACCTCGAAAATAGCAAAATGAATTCTTTTGTAGGATTGCTTGGTGACCAAGCAAACTTTATGTTTTCTTTATTTTATGGAAAATCCCATTCGTTAGTGTTCAAAACTCTATAGTTCACCCTACTATATAATATGGAAGTGCATTTTCATCGATTCACTCATTCTTTCTTTTTGAAAAGTATCACTAATTGCAAGAGAGTTAACCATTACCAATTCACATTCGTTCTAGGGTTGTTGTTTTCTATAACACGTTTATAGTGCCATTTATCCTCGAAAATAACAAAATGAAGTGTTTTGTAGGATTGCTTGGTGACCAAACAAACTTTATATTTTCTTTATTTTGCAGAAAATCACATTCGTTAGTGCTCAAAAACTCTATAATATATCCCACTATAATGTGGAAGTGCACTTTCATCGATTCACTCATTCTCTCTTTTTGAAAAGTTTCACGAGTTGCAAAAGAGTTAACCATTACCAATTCACATTCGTTCTAGGGTTGTTATTTTCTATAACTCGTTTGTAGTGCCATTTAACCTCGAAAATAGCAAAATGAATTCTTTTGTAGGATTGCTTGGTGACCAAGCAAACTTTATGTTTTCTTTATTTTATGGAAAATCTCATTCGTTAGTGTTCAAAACTCTATAGTTTATCCTACTATATAATATGGAAGTTTCATCGATTCACTCATTCTTTCTTTTTGAAAAGTATCACTAATTGCAAGAGAGTTAACCATTACCAATTTACATTCGTTCTAGGGTTGTTGTTTTCTATAACACGTTTATAGTGCCATTTATCCTCGAAAATAACAAAATGAAGTGTTTTGTAGGATTGCTTGGTGACCAAACAAACTTTATATTTTCTTTATTTTGCGGAAAATCACATACGTTAGTGCTCAAAAACTCTATAATATATCCCACTATAATGTGGAAGTGCACTTTCATCGATTCACTCATTCTCTCTTTTTGAAAAGTCTCACGAGTTGCAAAAGAGTTAACCATTACCAATTCACATTCGTTCTAGGGTTGTTATTTTCTATAACTCGTTTGTAGTGCCATTTAACCTCGAAAATAGCAAAATGAATTATTTTGTAGGATTGCTTGGTGACCAAGCAAACTTTATGTTTTCTTTATTGTATGGAAAATCACATTCGTTAGTGTTCAAAACTCTATAGTTTATCCTACTATATAATATGGAAGTGCACTTTCATCGATTCACTCGTTCTCTCTTTTTGAAAAGTTTCACTAATTGCAAAAGAGTTAACCATTACCAATTCACATTCATTCTAGGGTTGTTGTTTTCTATAACACGTTTATAGTGCCATTTAACCTCGAAAATAATAAAATGAAGTGTTTTGTAGGATTGCTTGGTAACCAAACAAACTTTATATTTTCTTTATTTTGCGAAAAATCACATTCGTTAGTGCTCAAAAACTCTATAATTTTTCCCACTATAATGTGTAAGTGCACTTTCATCGATTCACACATTCTCTCTTTTTGAAAAGTCTCACGAGTTGCAAAAGATTTAACTATTTCCAATTCACATTCGTTCTAGGGTTGTTATTTTCTATAACTAGTTTGTAGTGCCATTTAACCTCGAAAAAACCAAAATGAAGTGTTTTGTAGGATTGCTTGGTGACCAAGCAAACTTTATGTTTTCTTTATTTTATGGAAAATCTCATTCGTTAGTGTTCAAAACTCTATAGTTTATCCTACTATATAATATGGAAGTTTCATCGATTCACTCATTCTTTCTTTTTGAAAAGTATCACTAATTGCAAGAGAGTTAACCATTACCAATTTACATTCGTTCTAGGGTTGTTGTTTTCTATAACACGTTTATAGTGCCATTTATCCTCGAAAATAACAAAATGAAGTGTTTTGTAGGATTGCTTGGTGACCAAACAAACTTTATATTTTCTTTATTTTGCGGAAAATCACATACGTTAGTGCTCAAAAACTCTATAATATATCCCACTATAATGTGGAAGTGCACTTTCATCGATTCACTCATTCTCTCTTTTTGAAAAGTCTCACGAGTTGCAAAAGAGTTAACCATTACCAATTCACATTCGTTCTAGGGTTGTTATTTTCTATAACTCGTTTGTAGTGCCATTTAACCTCGAAAATAGCAAAATGAATTATTTTGTAGGATTGCTTGGTGACCAAGCAAACTTTATGTTTTCTTTATTGTATGGAAAATCACATTCGTTAGTGTTCAAAACTCTATAGTTTATCCTACTATATAATATGGAAGTGCACTTTCATCGATTCACTCGTTCTCTCTTTTTGAAAAGTTTCACTAATTGCAAAAGAGTTAACCATTACCAATTCACATTCATTCTAGGGTTGTTGTTTTCTATAACACGTTTATAGTGCCATTTAACCTCGAAAATAATAAAATGAAGTGTTTTGTAGGATTGCTTGGTAACCAAACAAACTTTATATTTTCTTTATTTTGCGAAAAATCACATTCGTTAGTGCTCAAAAACTCTATAATTTTTCCCACTATAATGTGTAAGTGCACTTTCATCGATTCACACATTCTCTCTTTTTGAAAAGTCTCACGAGTTGCAAAAGATTTAACTATTTCCAATTCACATTCGTTCTAGGGTTGTTATTTTCTATAACTAGTTTGTAGTGCCATTTAACCTCGAAAAAACCAAAATGAAGTGTTTTGTAGGATTGCTTGGTGACCAAACAAACTTTATATTTTCTTTATTTTGCGGAAAATCACATTCGTTAGTGCTCAAAAACTCTATAATTTATCCCACTATAATGTGGAAGTGCACTTTCATCGATTCACTCATTCTCTCTTTTTGAAAAGTTTCACGAGTTGCAAAAGAGTTAACCATTACCAATTCACATTCGTTCTAGGGTTGTTATATTCTATAACTCGTTTGTAGTGCCATTTAACCTCGAAAATAGCAAAATGAATTCTTTTATAGGATTGCTTGGTGACCAAACAAACTTTATATTTTCTTTATTTTGCGGAAAATCACATTCGTTAGTGCTCAAAAACTCTATAATTTATCCCACTATAATGTGGAAGTGCACTTTCATCGATTCACACATTCTCTCTTTTTGAAAAGTCTCACGAGTTGCAAAAGATTTAACCATTACCAATTCACATTCGTTATAGGGTTGTTGTTTTCTATAACTCGTTTATAGTGTCATTTAACCTCGAAAAAACCAAAATGAAGTGTTTTGTAGGATTGTTTGGTGACCAAGAAAACTTTATGGTTTCTTTATTTTACGGAAAATCACATTCGTTAGTGTTCAAAAACTCTATAGTTTATCCTACTATATAATATGGAAGTGCACTTTCATCGATTAACTCATTCTCTCTTTTTGAAAAGTCTCACTAATTGCAAGAGAGTTAACCATTACCAATTCACATTCGTTCTAGGGTTGTTGTTTTCTATAACACGGTTATAGTGTCATTTATCCTCGAAAATACCAAAATTAAGTGTTTTGTTGGATTGCTTGGTGACCAAACAAACTTTATATTTTCTTTATTTTGCGGAAAATCACATTCGTTAGTGCTCAAAAACTCTATAATTTATCCCACTATAATGTGGAAGTGCACTTTCATCGATTCACACATTCTCTCTTTTTGAAAAGTCTCACGAGTTGCAAAAGATTTAACCACTACCAATTCACATTCGTTATAGGGTTGTTGTTTTCTATAACTCGTTTATAGTGTCATTTAACCTCGAAAAAACCAAAATGAAGTGTTTTGTAGGATTGTTTGGTGACCAAGAAAACTTTATGTTTTCTTTATTTTACGGAAAATCACATTCGTTAGTGTTCAAAAACTCTATAGTTTATTGTTGGGATATGAATCCTATAAACAATGTTCTAATTGATGAAAGTATGTTTTGATGGCCAAAAGCAACTTAAAGTTAGTAATATATGTGGTTCTAAGTCATCTTAACTAAGTCATTTGATGAGAAACTTAAGTTGAGATTACTGATCTTAATGCTAACTGAAAACTAGATTACTGATCTTAACTGAGTCATATGGAATAAGATTACTGATCTGAGTATGGAAACTGAGAATAATTTTAGTGATCTTATATGAGATATTTGAATCTGAGTTACTGATCTTATATACTTTCTGATCTTATATGCTTACTGATCTTATATGAAAGTTATTGATCTTACATGAGTTACTGATCTTATTGTTTACTGATCTGATATATGAACTGTTAGGAACTAAGCTGATGTTTTGAATTGTATAGACAGCTTATAGTATAGGACTTAGATATACTCATCTGTATATAGTTCAATTGATGTATGGATAGGTTTTATAATTGTAAAGTTGTATTCTATTATAATCAGCATTGTAAAGTTCAGAACAGTAGATTAGAACTAGATTAGAAGAAGATCAGAAGATTAATGAAGACTCAGAGGACTACTTCAGAATAAGAAGACTTCAAGAAAAGTTGAAGATAAGCTTAGAAGAAATCTGGAGAAGTTTTGAACAGTTTTTATGTTACTGTGCTGACTGGCTCAGCAGAGTAAAAATCCGAAGAGTAAAAATCAGAACAGTAAGTTACTGTGCTGATTTGGTAAAATTGAAGAATAAGTTTGGATAACTTATTTAAAGAGTAACTGAAGATTTATTGAAGAGATGCTGACTTGGAAGGAAGTTACAAAGTCGGTTACAAGAAGAAGTTACAAAAACAGTTTTAGAGTTAGTTGAGAGTTAGTTCACAAACTGCTAACTGTCATACTAAGTTCTATAAATACTGTGTGATCTCCTACTGCTAAGACTACTGAACATTTATTGATCTTAAAGCAAGCAAAGTCTACAGAGCACAAGAAGAACTCACAGAGTTGAAGGAGATTAAAGAAGAGAAGAGCCACTGAATTGAAGAGAAGAATCAAAGGCTATTCAAAGAGAAGTTTTACTTTTCAAGTTTAAGTTTGTATGTTGTAAAACAAGTGTGCTAGTTACTTAGAAAATTACTAGTAGATCGAAGATATACCTGGAGGTATAATCGATAAGATCACAGTCTTAATCTTGGGACTTTAAGCCACAAGAAACTCAAGAAGAGTTAATAAAACATCACAACTGGAGTTGTGAGAGTGGATGTAGACATTTGTCGAACCACTATAAAATTCTGTGTTCTTTACTTTTCTGTTTGATATTTGTTTGAATTGTTTAACTAAGAACATTAAGATTTAAAAAGATAAAGATCTAAAGAAAAGTTGAGTATAAACTAGTAAGGCCCATATTGTTTTGAAAGTACTGATCTAAGCTAAGTAAGCACAGTACAGTACATAAGAAGACTAAATTCTGCATTGCATATTCTGATATTTTGAAAGATTTTTGAAAGTCTATTCAACCCTCCCCTCTAGACTTTCTTAGCTTACTCAATCTTAACTCAACTTTGGGACCAACATTTATCCTACTATATAATATGGAAGTGCACTTTCATCGATTCACTCATTCTCTCTTTTTGAAAAGTCTCACTAATTGCAAGAGAGTTAACCATTACCAATTCACATTCGTTCTAGGGTTGTTGTTTTCTATAACACGTTTATAGTGCCATTTATCCTCGAAAAAACCAAAATTAAGTGTTTTGTTGGATTGCTTGGTGACCAAACAAACTTTATATTTTCTTTATTTTGCGGAAAATCACATTCGTTAGTGCTTAAAAACTCTATAATTTATCCAACTATAATGTGGAAGTGCACTTTCATCGATTCACTCATTCTCTCTTTTTGAAAAGTCTCACTAATTGCAAGAGAGTTAACCATTACCAATTCACATTCGTTATAGGGTTGTTGTTTTATATAACACGTTCATAGTGCCATTTATCCTCGAAAATACCAAAATGAAGTGTTTTGTAGGATTGCTTGGTGACCAAACAAACTTTATATTTTCTTTATTTTGCGGAAAATCACATTCGTTAGTGCTCAAAAACTCTATAATATATCCCACTATAATGTGGAAGTGCACTTTCATCGATTCACTCTTTCTCTCTTTTTGAAAAGTTTCACGAGTTGCAAAAGAGTTAACCATTACCAATTCACATTCGTTCTAGGGTTGTTATATTCTATAACTCGTTTGTAGTGCCATTTAACCTCGAAAATAGCAAAATGAATTCTTTTGTAGGATTGCTTGGTGACCAAACAAACTTTATATTTTCTTTATTTTGCGGAAAATCACATTCGTTAGTGCTCAAAAACTCTATAATTTATCCCACTATAATGTGGAAGTGCACTTTCATCGATTCACACATTCTCTCTTTTTGAAAAGTCTCACGAGTTGCAAAAGATTTAACCATTACCAATTCACATTCGTTATAGGGTTGTTGTTTTCTATAACTCGTTTATAGTGCCATTTAACCTCGAAAATACCAAAATGAAGTGTTTTGTAGGATTGCTTGGTGACCAAACAAACTTTATATTTTCTTTATTTTGCGAAAAATCACAATCGTTAGTGCTCAAAAACTCTATAATTTATCCCACTATAATGTGTAAGTGCACTTTCATCGATTCACACATTCTCTCTTTTTGAAAATTCTCACGAGTTGCAAGAGAGTTAACCATTACCAATTCACATTCGTTCTAGGGTTGTTGTTTTCTATAACACGTTTATAGTGCCATTTATCCTCGAAAATAACAAAATGAAGTGTTTTGTAGGATTGCTTGGTGACCAAACAAACTTTATATTTTCTTTATTTTGCGGAAAATCACATTCGTTAGTGCTCAAAAACTCTATAATATATCCCACTATAATGTGGAAGTGCACTTTCATCGATTCACTCATTCTCTCTTTTTGAAAAGTCTCACGAGTTGCAAAAGAGTTAACCATTACCAATTCACATTCGTTCTAGGGTTGTTATTTTCTATAACTCGTTTGTAGTGCCATTTAACCTCGAAAAAACCAAAATTAAGTGTTTTGTTGGATTGCTTGGTGACCAAACAAACTTTATATTTTCTTTATTTTGCGGAAAATCACATTCGTTAGTGCTTAAAAACTCTATAATTTATCCCACTATAATGTGGAAGTGCACTTTCATCGATTCACTCATTCTCTCTTTTTGAAAAGTTTCACGAGTTGCAAAAGAGTTAACCATTACCAATTCACATTCGTTCTAGGGTTGTTATTTTCTATAACTTGTTTGTAGTGCCATTTAACCTCGAAAATAGCAAAATGAATTCTTTTGTAGGATTGCTTGGTGACCAAGCAAACTTTATGTTTTCTTTATTTTATGGAAAATCCCATTCGTTAGTGTTCAAAACTCTATAGTTCACCCTACTATATAATATGGAAGTGCATTTTCATCGATTCACTCATTCTTTCTTTTTGAAAAGTATCACTAATTGCAAGAGAGTTAACCATTACCAATTCACATTCGTTCTAGGGTTGTTGTTTTCTATAACACGTTTATAGTGCCATTTATCCTTGAAAATAACAAAATGAAGTGTTTTGTAGGATTGCTTGGTGACCAAACAAACTTTATATTTTCTTTATTTTGCAGAAAATCACATTCGTTAGTGCTCAAAAACTCTATAATATATCCCACTATAATGTGGAAGTGCACTTTCATCGATTCACTCATTCTCTCTTTTTGAAAAGTTTCACGAGTTGCAAAAGAGTTAACCATTACCAATTCACATTCGTTCTAGGGTTGTTATTTTCTATAACTCGTTTGTAGTGCCATTTAACCTCGAAAATAGCAAAATGAATTCTTTTGTAGGATTGCTTGGTGACCAAGCAAACTTTATGTTTTCTTTATTTTATGGAAAATCTCATTCGTTAGTGTTCAAAACTCTATAGTTTATCCTACTATATAATATGGAAGTTTCATCGATTCACTCATTCTTTCTTTTTGAAAAGTATCACTAATTGCAAGAGAGTTAACCATTACCAATTTACATTCGTTCTAGGGTTGTTGTTTTCTATAACACGTTTATAGTGCCATTTATCCTCGAAAATAACAAAATGAAGTGTTTTGTAGGATTGCTTGGTGACCAAGCAAACTTTATATTTTCTTTATTTTGCGGAAAATCACATTCGTTAGTGCTCAAAAACTCTATAATATATCCCACTATAATGTGGAAGTGCACTTTCATCGATTCACTCATTCTCTCTTTTTGAAAAGTCTCACTAATTGCAAGAGAGTTAACCATTACCAATTCACATTCGTTCTAGGGTTGTTGTTTTCTATAACACGTTTATAGTGTCATTTATCCTCGAAAATACCAAAATTAAGTGTTTTGTTGGATTGCTTGGTGACCAAACAAACTTTATATTTTCTTTATTTTGCGGAAAATCACATTCGTTAGTGCTCAAAAACTCTATAATTTATCCCACTATAATGTGGAAGTGCACTTTCATCGATTCACACATTCTCTCTTTTTGAAAAGTCTCACGAGTTGCAAAAGATTTAACCACTACCAATTCACATTCGTTATAGGGTTGTTGTTTTCTATAACTCGTTTATAGTGTCATTTAACCTCGAAAAAACCAAAATGAAGTGTTTTGTAGGATTGTTTGGTGACCAAGAAAACTTTATGTTTTCTTTATTTTACGGAAAATCACATTCGTTAGTGTTCAAAAACTCTATAGTTTATTGTTGGGATATGAATCCTATAAACAATGTTCTAATTGATGAAAGTATGTTTTGATGGCCAAAAGCAACTTAAAGTTAGTAATATATGTGGTTCTAAGTCATCTTAACTAAGTCATTTGATGAGAAACTTAAGTTGAGATTACTGATCTTAATGCTAACTGAAAACAAGATTACTGATCTTAACTGAGTCATATGGAATAAGATTACTGATCTGAGTATGGAAACTGAGAATAATTTTAGTGATCTTATATGAGATATTTGAATCTGAGTTACTGATCTTATATACTTTCTGATCTTATATGCTTACTGATCTTATATGAAAGTTATTGATCTTACATGAGTTACTGATCTTATTGTTTACTGATCTGATATATGAACTGTTAGGAACTAAGCTGATGTTTTGAATTGTATAGACAGCTTATAGTATAGGACTTAGATATACTCATCTGTATATAGTTCAATTGATGTATGGATAGGTTTTATAATTGTAAAGTTGTATTCTATTATAATCAGCATTGTAAAGTTCAGAACAGTAGATTAGAACTAGATTAGAAGAAGATCAGAAGATTAATGAAGACTCAGAGGACTACTTCAGAATAAGAAGACTTCAAGAAAAGTTGAAGATAAGCTTAGAAGAAATCTGGAGAAGTTTTGAACAGTTTTTATGTTACTGTGCTGACTGGCTCAGCAGAGTAAAAATCCGAAGAGTAAAAATCAGAACAGTAAGTTACTGTGCTGATTTGGTAAAATTGAAGAATAAGTTTGGATAACTTATTTAAAGAGTAACTGAAGATTTATTGAAGAGATGCTGACTTGGAAGGAAGTTACAAAGTCGGTTACAAGAAGAAGTTACAAAAACAGTTTTAGAGTTAGTTGAGAGTTAGTTCACAAACTGCTAACTGTCATACTAAGTTCTATAAATACTGTGTGATCTCCTACTGCTAAGACTACTGAACATTTATTGATCTTAAAGCAAGCAAAGTCTACAGAGCACAAGAAGAACTCACAGAGTTGAAGGAGATTAAAGAAGAGAAGAGCCACTGAATTGAAGAGAAGAATCAAAGGCTATTCAAAGAGAAGTTTTACTTTTCAAGTTTAAGTTTGTATGTTGTAAAACAAGTGTGCTAGTTACTTAGAAAATTACTAGTAGATCGAAGATATACCTGGAGGTATAATCGATAAGATCACAGTCTTAATCTTGGGACTTTAAGCCACAAGAAACTCAAGAAGAGTTAATAAAACATCACAACTGGAGTTGTGAGAGTGGATGTAGACATTTGTCGAACCACTATAAAATTCTGTGTTCTTTACTTTTCTGTTTGATATTTGTTTGAATTGTTTAACTAAGAACATTAAGATTTAAAAAGATAAAGATCTAAAGAAAAGTTGAGTATAAACTAGTAAGGCCCATATTGTTTTGAAAGTACTGATCTAAGCTAAGTAAGCACAGTACAGTACATAAGAAGACTAAATTCCGCATTGCATATTCTGATATTTTGAAAGATTTTTGAAAGTCTATTCAACCCTCCCCTCTAGACTTTCTTAGCTTACTCAATCTTAACTCAACTTTGGGACCAACATTTATCCTACTATATAATATGGAAGTGCACTTTCATCGATTCACTCATTCTCTCTTTTTGAAAAGTCTCACTAATTGCAAGAGAGTTAACCATTACCAATTCACATTCGTTCTAGGGTTGTTGTTTTCTATAACACGTTTATAGTGCCATTTATCCTCGAAAAAACCAAAATTAAGTGTTTTGTTGGATTGCTTGGTGACCAAACAAACTTTATATTTTCTTTATTTTGCGGAAAATCACATTCGTTAGTGCTTAAAAACTCTATAATTTATCCAACTATAATGTGGAAGTGCACTTTCATCGATTCACTCATTCTCTCTTTTTGAAAAGTCTCACTAATTGCAAGAGAGTTAACCATTACCAATTCACATTCGTTATAGGGTTGTTGTTTTATATAACACGTTCATAGTGCCATTTATCCTCGAAAATACCAAAATGAAGTGTTTTGTAGGATTGCTTGGTGACCAAACAAACTTTATATTTTCTTTATTTTGCGGAAAATCACATTCGTTAGTGCTCAAAAACTCTATAATATATCCCACTATAATGTGGAAGTGCACTTTCATCGATTCACTCTTTCTCTCTTTTTGAAAAGTTTCACGAGTTGCAAAAGAGTTAACCATTACCAATTCACATTCGTTCTAGGGTTGTTATATTCTATAACTCGTTTGTAGTGCCATTTAACCTCGAAAATAGCAAAATGAATTCTTTTGTAGGATTGCTTGGTGACCAAACAAACTTTATATTTTCTTTATTTTGCGGAAAATCACATTCGTTAGTGCTCAAAAACTCTATAATTTATCCCACTATAATGTGGAAGTGCACTTTCATCGATTCACACATTCTCTCTTTTTGAAAAGTCTCACGAGTTGCAAAAGATTTAACCATTACCAATTCACATTCGTTATAGGGTTGTTGTTTTCTATAACTCGTTTATAGTGCCATTTAACCTCGAAAATACCAAAATGAAGTGTTTTGTAGGATTGCTTGGTGACCAAACAAACTTTATATTTTCTTTATTTTGCGAAAAATCACAATCGTTAGTGCTCAAAAACTCTATAATTTATCCCACTATAATGTGTAAGTGCACTTTCATCGATTCACACATTCTCTCTTTTTGAAAATTCTCACGAGTTGCAAGAGAGTTAACCATTACCAATTCACATTCGTTCTAGGGTTGTTGTTTTCTATAACACGTTTATAGTGCCATTTATCCTCGAAAATAACAAAATGAAGTGTTTTGTAGGATTGCTTGGTGACCAAACAAACTTTATATTTTCTTTATTTTGCGGAAAATCACATTCGTTAGTGCTCAAAAACTCTATAATATATCCCACTATAATGTGGAAGTGCACTTTCATCGATTCACTCATTCTCTCTTTTTGAAAAGTCTCACGAGTTGCAAAAGAGTTAACCATTACCAATTCACATTCGTTCTAGGGTTGTTATTTTCTATAACTCGTTTGTAGTGCCATTTAACCTCGAAAAAACCAAAATTAAGTGTTTTGTTGGATTGCTTGGTGACCAAACAAACTTTATATTTTCTTTATTTTGCGGAAAATCACATTCGTTAGTGCTTAAAAACTCTATAATTTATCCCACTATAATGTGGAAGTGCACTTTCATCGATTCACTCATTCTCTCTTTTTGAAAAGTTTCACGAGTTGCAAAAGAGTTAACCATTACCAATTCACATTCGTTCTAGGGTTGTTATTTTCTATAACTTGTTTGTAGTGCCATTTAACCTCGAAAATAGCAAAATGAATTCTTTTGTAGGATTGCTTGGTGACCAAGCAAACTTTATGTTTTCTTTATTTTATGGAAAATCCCATTCGTTAGTGTTCAAAACTCTATAGTTCACCCTACTATATAATATGGAACTGCATTTTCATCGATTCACTCATTCTTTCTTTTTGAAAAGTATCACTAATTGCAAGAGAGTTAACCATTACCAATTCACATTCGTTCTAGGGTTGTTGTTTTCTATAACACGTTTATAGTGCCATTTATCCTTGAAAATAACAAAATGAAGTGTTTTGTAGGATTGCTTGGTGACCAAACAAACTTTATATTTTCTTTATTTTGCAGAAAATCACATTCGTTAGTGCTCAAAAACTCTATAATATATCCCACTATAATGTGGAAGTGCACTTTCATCGATTCACTCATTCTCTCTTTTTGAAAAGTTTCACGAGTTGCAAAAGAGTTAACCATTACCAATTCACATTCGTTCTAGGGTTGTTATTTTCTATAACTCGTTTGTAGTGCCATTTAACCTCGAAAATAGCAAAATGAATTCTTTTGTAGGATTGCTTGGTGACCAAGCAAACTTTATGTTTTCTTTATTTTATGGAAAATCTCATTCGTTAGTGTTCAAAACTCTATAGTTTATCCTACTATATAATATGGAAGTTTCATCGATTCACTCATTCTTTCTTTTTGAAAAGTATCACTAATTGCAAGAGAGTTAACCATTACCAATTTACATTCGTTCTAGGGTTGTTGTTTTCTATAACACGTTTATAGTGCCATTTATCCTCGAAAATAACAAAATGAAGTGTTTTGTAGGATTGCTTGGTGACCAAACAAACTTTATATTTTCTTTATTTTGCGGAAAATCACATTCGTTAGTGCTCAAAAATTCTATAATATATCCCACTATAATGTGGAAGTGCACTTTCATCGATTCACTCATTCTCTCTTTTTGAAAAGTCTCACGAGTTGCAAAAGAGTTAACCATTACCAATTCACATTCGTTCTAGGGTTGTTATTTTCTATAACTCGTTTGTAGTGCCATTTAACCTCGAAAATAGCAAAATGAATTATTTTGTAGGATTGCTTGGTGACCAAGCAAACTTTATGTTTTCTTTATTGTATGGAAAATCACATTCGTTAGTGTTCAAAACTCTATAGTTTATCCTACTATATAATATGGAAGTGCACTTTCATCGATTCACTCGTTCTCTCTTTTTGAAAAGTTTCACTAATTGCAAAAGAGTTAACCATTACCAATTCACATTCGTTCTAGGGTTGTTGTTTTCTATAACACGTTTATAGTGCCATTTAACCTCGAAAATACTAAAATGAAGTGTTTTGTAGGATTGCTCGGTAACCAAACAAACTTTATATTTTCTTTATTTTGCGAAAAATCACATTCGTTAGTGCTCAAAAACTCTATAATTTTTCCCACTATAATGTGTAAGTGCACTTTCATCGATTCACACATTCTCTCTTTTTGAAAAGTCTCACGAGTTGCAAAAGATTTAACTATTTCCAATTCACATTCGTTCTAGGGTTGTTATTTTCTATAACTAGTTTGTAGTGCCATTTAACCTCGAAAATACCAAAATGAAGTGTTTTGTAGGATTGCTTGGTGACCAAACAAACTTTATATTTTCTTTATTTTGCGGAAAATCACATTCGTTAGTGCTCAAAAACTCTATAATTTATCCCACTATAATGTGGAAGTGCACTTTCATCGATTCACTCATTCTCTCTTTTTGAAAAGTTTCACGAGTTGCAAAAGAGTTAACCATTACCAATTCACATTCGTTCTAGGGTTGTTATATTCTATAACTCGTTTGTAGTGCCATTTAACCTCGAAAATAGCAAAATGAATTCTTTTGTAGGATTGCTTGGTGACCAAACAAACTTTATATTTTCTTTATTTTGCGGAAAATCACATTCGTTAGTGCTCAAAAACTCTATAATTTATCCCACTATAATGTGGAAGTGCACTTTCATCGATTCACACATTCTCTCTTTTTGAAAAGTCTCACGAGTTGCAAAAGATTTAACCATTACCAATTCACATTCGTTATAGGGTTGTTGTTTTCTATAACTTGTTTATAGTGTCATTTAACCTCGAAAAAACCAAAATGAAGTGTTTTGTAGGATTGTTTGGTGACCAAGAAAACTTTATGGTTTCTTTATTTTACGGAAAATCACATTCGTTAGTGTTCAAAAACTCTATAGTTTATCCTACTATATAATATGGAAGTGCACTTTCATCGATTAACTCATTCTCTCTTTTTGAAAAGTCTCACTAATTGCAAGAGAGTTAACCATTACCAATTCACATTCGTTCTAGGGTTGTTGTTTTCTATAACACGTTTATAGTGTCATTTATCCTCGAAAATACCAAAATTAAGTGTTTTGTTGGATTGCTTGGTGACCAAACAAACTTTATATTTTCTTTATTTTGCGGAAAATCACATTCGTTAGTGCTCAAAAACTCTATAATTTATCCCACTATAATGTGGAAGTGCACTTTCATCGATTCACACATTCTCTCTTTTTGAAAAGTCTCACGAGTTGCAAAAGATTTAACCACTACCAATTCACATTCGTTATAGGGTTGTTGTTTTCTATAACTCGTTTATAGTGTCATTTAACCTCGAAAAAACCAAAATGAAGTGTTTTGTAGGATTGTTTGGTGACCAAGAAAACTTTATGTTTTCTTTATTTTACGGAAAATCACATTCGTTAGTGTTAAAAAACTCTATAGTTTATTGTTGGGATATGAATCCTATAAACAATGTTCTAATTGATGAAAGTATGTTTTGATGGCCAAAAGCAACTTAAAGTTAGTAATATATGTGGTTCTAAGTCATCTTAACTAAGTCATTTGATGAGAAACTTAAGTTGAGATTACTGATCTTAATGCTAACTGAAAACAAGATTACTGATCTTAACTGAGTCATATGGAATAAGATTACTGATCTGAGTATGGAAACTGAGAATAATTTTAGTGATCTTATATGAGATATTTGAATCTGAGTTACTGATCTTATATACTTTCTGATCTTATATGCTTACTGATCTTATATGAAAGTTATTGATCTTACATGAGTTACTGATCTTATTGTTTACTGATCTGATATATGAACTGTTAGGAACTAAGCTGATGTTTTGAATTGTATAGACAGCTTATAGTATAGGACTTAGATATACTCATCTGTATATAGTTCAATTGATGTATGGATAGGTTTTATAATTGTAAAGTTGTATTCTATTATAATCAGCATTGTAAAGTTCAGAACAGTAGATTAGAACTAGATTAGAAGAAGATCAGAAGATTAATGAAGACTCAGAGGACTACTTCAGAATAAGAAGACTTCAAGAAAAGTTGAAGATAAGCTTAGAAGAAATCTGGAGAAGTTTTGAACAGTTTTTATGTTACTGTGCTGACTGGCTCAGCAGAGTAAAAATCCGAAGAGTAAAAATCAGAACAGTAAGTTACTGTGCTGATTTGGTAAAATTGAAGAATAAGTTTGGATAACTTATTTAAAGAGTAACTGAAGATTTATTGAAGAGATGCTGACTTGGAAGGAAGTTACAAAGTCGGTTACAAGAAGAAGTTACAAAAACAGTTTTAGAGTTAGTTGAGAGTTAGTTCACAAACTGCTAACTGTCATACTAAGTTCTATAAATACTGTGTGATCTCCTACTGCTAAGACTACTGAACATTTATTGATCTTAAAGCAAGCAAAGTCTACAGAGCACAAGAAGAACTCACAGAGTTGAAGGAGATTAAAGAAGAGAAGAGCCACTGAATTGAAGAGAAGAATCAAAGGCTATTCAAAGAGAAGTTTTACTTTTCAAGTTTAAGTTTGTATGTTGTAAAACAAGTGTGCTAGTTAGTTGGAAAATTACTAGTAGATCGAAGATATACCTGGAGGTATAATCGATAAGATCACAGTCTTAATCTTGGGACTTTAAGCCACAAGAAACTCAAGAAGAGTTAATAAAACATCACAACTGGAGTTGTGAGAGTGGATGTAGACATTTGTCGAACCACTATAAAATTCTGTGTTCTTTACTTTTCTGTTTGATATTTGTTTGAATTGTTTAACTAAGAACATTAAGATTTAAAAAGATAAAGATCTAAAGAAAAGTTGAGTATAAACTAGTAAGGCCCATATTGTTTTGAAAGTACTGATCTAAGCTAAGTAAGCACAGTACAGTACATAAGAAGACTAAATTCCGCATTGCATATTCTGATATTTTGAAAGATTTTTGAAAGTCTATTCAACCCTCCCCTCTAGACTTTCTTAGCTTACTCAATCTTAACTCAACTTTGGGACCAACATTTATCCTACTATATAATATGGAAGTGCACTTTCATCGATTCACTCATTCTCTCTTTTTGAAAAGTCTCACTAATTGCAAGAGAGTTAACCATTACCAATTCACATTCGTTCTAGGGTTGTTGTTTTCTATAACACGTTTATAGTGCCATTTATCCTCGAAAAAACCAAAATTAAGTGTTTTGTTGGATTGCTTGGTGACCAAACAAACTTTATATTTTCTTTATTTTGCGGAAAATCACATTCGTTAGTGCTTAAAAACTCTATAATTTATCCAACTATAATGTGGAAGTGCACTTTCATCGATTCACTCATTCTCTCTTTTTGAAAAGTCTCACTAATTGCAAGAGAGTTAACCATTACCAATTCACATTCGTTATAGGGTTGTTGTTTTATATAACACGTTCATAGTGCCATTTATCCTCGAAAATACCAAAATGAAGTGTTTTGTAGGATTGCTTGGTGACCAAACAAACTTTATATTTTCTTTATTTTGCGGAAAATCACATTCGTTAGTGCTCAAAAACTCTATAATATATCCCACTATAATGTGGAAGTGCACTTTCATCGATTCACTCTTTCTCTCTTTTTGAAAAGTTTCACGAGTTGCAAAAGAGTTAACCATTACCAATTCACATTCGTTCTAGGGTTGTTATATTCTATAACTCGTTTGTAGTGCCATTTAACCTCGAAAATAGCAAAATGAATTCTTTTGTAGGATTGCTTGGTGACCAAACAAACTTTATATTTTCTTTATTTTGCGGAAAATCACATTCGTTAGTGCTCAAAAACTCTATAATTTATCCCACTATAATGTGGAAGTGCACTTTCATCGATTCACACATTCTCTCTTTTTGAAAAGTCTCACGAGTTGCAAAAGATTTAACCATTACCAATTCACATTCGTTATAGGGTTGTTGTTTTCTATAACTCGTTTATAGTGCCATTTAACCTCGAAAATACCAAAATGAAGTGTTTTGTAGGATTGCTTGGTGACCAAACAAACTTTATATTTTCTTTATTTTGCGAAAAATCACACTCGTTAGTGCTCAAAAACTCTATAATTTATCCCACTATAATGTGTAAGTGCACTTTCATCGATTCACACATTCTCTCTTTTTGAAAATTCTCACGAGTTGCAAGAGAGTTAACCATTACCAATTCACATTCGTTCTAGGGTTGTTATTTTCTATAACACGTTTATAGTGCCATTTATCCTCGAAAATAACAAAATGAAGTGTTTTGTAGGATTGCTTGGTGACCAAACAAACTTTATATTTTCTTTATTTTGCGGAAAATCACATTCGTTAGTGCTCAAAAACTCTATAATATATCCCACTATAATGTGGAAGTGCACTTTCATCGATTCACTCATTCTCTCTTTTTGAAAAGTCTCACGAGTTGCAAAAGAGTTAACCATTACCAATTCACATTCGTTCTAGGGTTGTTATTTTCTATAACTCGTTTGTAGTGCCATTTAACCTCGAAAAAACCAAAATTAAGTGTTTTGTTGGATTGCTTGGTGACCAAACAAACTTTATATTTTCTTTATTTTGCGGAAAATCACATTCGTTAGTGCTTAAAAACTCTATAATTTATCCCACTATAATGTGGAAGTGCACTTTCATCGATTCACACATTCTCTCTTTTTGAAAAGTCTCACGAGTTGCAAAAGATTTAACCATTACCAATTCACATTCGTTATAGGGTTGTTGTTTTCTATAACTCGTTTATAGTGTCATTTAACCTCGAAAAAACCAAAATGAAGTGTTTTGTAGGATTGTTTGGTGACCAAGAAAACTTTATGGTTTCTTTATTTTCTATAACTCGTTTGTAGTGCCATTTAACCTCGAAAATAGCAAAATGAATTATTTTGTAGGATTGCTTGGTGACCAAGCAAACTTTATGTTTTCTTTATTGTATGGAAAATCACATTCGTTAGTGTTCAAAACTCTATAGTTTATCCTACTATATAATATGGAAGTGCACTTTCATCGATTCACTCGTTCTCTCTTTTTGAAAAGTTTCACTAATTGCAAAAGAGTTAACCATTACCAATTCACATTCGTTCTAGGGTTGTTGTTTTCTATAACACGTTTATAGTGCCATTTAACCTCGAAAATACTAAAATGAAGTGTTTTGTAGGATTGCTTGGTAACCAAACAAACTTTATATTTTCTTTATTTTGCGAAAAATCACATTCGTTAGTGCTCAAAAACTCTATAATTTTTCCCACTATAATGTGTAAGTGCACTTTCATCGATTCACACATTCTCTCTTTTTGAAAAGTCTCACGAGTTGCAAAAGATTTAACTATTTCCAATTCACATTCGTTCTAGGGTTGTTATTTTCTATAACTAGTTTGTAGTGCCATTTAACCTCGAAAATACCAAAATGAAGTGTTTTGTAGGATTGCTTGGTGACCAAACAAACTTTATATTTTCTTTATTTTGCGGAAAATCACATTCGTTAGTGCTCAAAAACTCTATAATTTATCCCACTATAATGTGGAATTGCACTTTCATCGATTCACTCATTCTCTCTTTTTGAAAAGTTTCACGAGTTGCAAAAGAGTTAACCATTACCAATTCACATTCGTTCTAGGGTTGTTATATTCTATAACTCGTTTGTAGTGCCATTTAACCTCGAAAATAGCAAAATGAATTCTTTTGTAGGATTGCTTGGTGACCAAACAAACTTTATATTTTCTTTATTTTGCGGAAAATCACATTCGTTAGTGCTCAAAAACTCTATAATTTATCCCACTATAATGTGGAAGTGCACTTTCATCGATTCACACATTCTCTCTTTTTGAAAAGTCTCACGAGTTGCAAAAGATTTAACCATTACCAATTCACATTCGTTATAGGGTTGTTGTTTTCTATAACTCGTTTATAGTGTCATTTAACCTCGAAAAAACCAAAATGAAGTGTTTTGTAGGATTGTTTGGTGACCAAGAAAACTTTATGGTTTCTTTATTTTACGGAAAATCACATTCGTTAGTGTTCAAAAACTCTATAGTTTATCCTACTATATAATATGGAAGTGCACTTTCATCGATTAACTCATTCTCTCTTTTTGAAAAGTCTCACTAATTGCAAGAGAGTTAACCATTACCAATTCACATTCGTTCTAGGGTTGTTGTTTTCTATAACACGTTTATAGTGTCATTTATCCTCGAAAATACCAAAATTAAGTGTTTTGTTGGATTGCTTGGTGACCAAACAAACTTTATATTTTCTTTATTTTGCGGAAAATCACATTCGTTAGTGCTCAAAAACTCTATAATTTATCCCACTATAATGTGGAAGTGCACTTTCATCGATTCACACATTCTCTCTTTTTGAAAAGTCTCACGAGTTGCAAAAGATTTAACCACTACCAATTCACATTCGTTATAGGGTTGTTGTTTTCTATAACTCGTTTATAGTGTCATTTAACCTCGAAAAAACCAAAATGAAGTGTTTTGTAGGATTGTTTGGTGACCAAGAAAACTTTATGTTTTCTTTATTTTACGGAAAATCACATTCGTTAGTGTTCAAAAACTCTATAGTTTATTGTTGGGATATGAATCCTATAAACAATGTTCTAATTGATGAAAGTATGTTTTGATGGCCAAAAGCAACTTAAAGTTAGTAATATATGTGGTTCTAAGTCATCTTAACTAAGTCATTTGATGAGAAACTTAAGTTGAGATTACTGATCTTAATGCTAACTGAAAACAAGATTACTGATCTTAACTGAGTCATATGGAATACGATTACTGATCTGAGTATGGAAACTGAGAATAATTTTAGTGATCTTATATGAGATATTTGAATCTGAGTTACTGATCTTATATACTTTCTGATCTTATATGCTTACTGATCTTATATGAAAGTTATTGATCTTACATGAGTTACTGGTCTTATTGTTTACTGATCTGATATATGAACTGTTAGGAACTAAGCTGATGTTTTGAATTGTATAGACAGCTTATAGTATAGGACTTAGATATACTCATCTGTATATAGTTCAATTGATGTATGGATAGGTTTTATAATTGTAAAGTTGTATTCTATTATAATCAGCATTGTAAAGTTCAGAACAGTAGATTAGAACTAGATTAGAAGAAGATCAGAAGATTAATGAAGACTCAGAGGACTACTTCAGAATAAGAAGACTTCAAGAAAAGTTGAAGATAAGCTTAGAAGAAATCTGGAGAAGTTTTGAACAGTTTTTATGTTACTGTGCTGACTGGCTCAGCAGAGTAAAAATCCGAAGAGTAAAAATCAGAACAGTAAGTTACTGTGCTGATTTGGTAAAATTGAAGAATAAGTTTGGATAACTTATTTAAAGAGTAACTGAAGATTTATTGAAGAGATGCTGACTTGGAAGGAAGTTACAAAGTCGGTTACAAGAAGAAGTTACAAAAACAGTTTTAGAGTTAGTTGAGAGTTAGTTCACAAACTGCTAACTGTCATACTAAGTTCTATAAATACTGTGTGATCTCCTACTGCTAAGACTACTGAACATTTATTGATCTTAAAGCAAGCAAAGTCTACAGAGCACAAGAAGAACTCACAGAGTTGAAGGAGATTAAAGAAGAGAAGAGCCACTGAATTGAAGAGAAGAATCAAAGGCTATTCAAAGAGAAGTTTTACTTTTCAAGTTTAAGTTTGTATGTTGTAAAACAAGTGTGCTAGTTAGTTGGAAAATTACTAGTAGATCGAAGATATACCTGGAGGTATAATCGATAAGATCACAGTCTTAATCTTGGGACTTTAAGCCACAAGAAACTCAAGAAGAGTTAATAAAACATCACAACTGGAGTTGTGAGAGTGGATGTAGACATTTGTCGAACCACTATAAAATTCTGTGTTCTTTACTTTTCTGTTTGATATTTGTTTGAATTGTTTAACTAAGAACATTAAGATTTAAAAAGATAAAGATCTAAAGAAAAGTTGAGTATAAACTAGTAAGGCCCATATTGTTTTGAAAGTACTGATCTAAGCTAAGTAAGCACAGTACAGTACATAAGAAGACTAAATTCCGCATTGCATATTCTGATATTTTGAAAGATTTTTGAAAGTCTATTCAACCCTCCCCTCTAGACTTTCTTAGCTTACTCAATCTTAACTCAACTTTGGGACCAACATTTATCCTACTATATAATATGGAAGTGCACTTTCATCGATTCACTCATTCTCTCTTTTTGAAAAGTCTCACTAATTGCAAGAGAGTTAACCATTACCAATTCACATTCGTTCTAGGGTTGTTGTTTTCTATAACACGTTTATAGTGCCATTTATCCTCGAAAAAACCAAAATTAAGTGTTTTGTTGGATTGCTTGGTGACCAAACAAACTTTATATTTTCTTTATTTTGCGGAAAATCACATTCGTTAGTGCTTAAAAACTCTATAATTTATCCAACTATAATGTGGAAGTGCACTTTCATCGATTCACTCATTCTCTCTTTTTGAAAAGTCTCACTAATTGCAAGAGAGTTAACCATTACCAATTCACATTCGTTATAGGGTTGTTGTTTTATATAACACGTTCATAGTGCCATTTATCCTCGAAAATACCAAAATGAAGTGTTTTGTAGGATTGCTTGGTGACCAAACAAACTTTATATTTTCTTTATTTTGCGGAAAATCACATTCGTTAGTGCTCAAAAACTCTATAATATATCCCACTATAATGTGGAAGTGCACTTTCATCGATTCACTCTTTCTCTCTTTTTGAAAAGTTTCACGAGTTGCAAAAGAGTTAACCATTACCAATTCACATTCGTTCTAGGGTTGTTATATTCTATAACTCGTTTGTAGTGCCATTTAACCTCGAAAATAGCAAAATGAATTCTTTTGTAGGATTGCTTGGTGACCAAACAAACTTTATATTTTCTTTATTTTGCGGAAAATCACATTCGTTAGTGCTCAAAAACTCTATAATTTATCCCACTATAATGTGGAAGTGCACTTTCATCGATTCACACATTCTCTCTTTTTGAAAAGTCTCACGAGTTGCAAAAGATTTAACCATTACCAATTCACATTCGTTATAGGGTTGTTGTTTTCTATAACTCGTTTATAGTGCCATTTAACCTCGAAAATACCAAAATGAAGTGTTTTGTAGGATTGCTTGGTGACCAAACAAACTTTATATTTTCTTTATTTTGCGAAAAATCACACTCGTTAGTGCTCAAAAACTCTATAATTTATCCCACTATAATGTGTAAGTGCACTTTCATCGATTCACACATTCTCTCTTTTTGAAAATTCTCACGAGTTGCAAGAGAGTTAACCATTACCAATTCACATTCGTTCTAGGGTTGTTATTTTCTATAACACGTTTATAGTGCCATTTATCCTCGAAAATAACAAAATGAAGTGTTTTGTAGGATTGCTTGGTGACCAAACAAACTTTATATTTTCTTTATTTTGCGGAAAATCACATTCGTTAGTGCTCAAAAACTCTATAATATATCCCACTATAATGTGGAAGTGCACTTTCATCGATTCACTCATTCTCTCTTTTTGAAAAGTCTCACGAGTTGCAAAAGAGTTAACCATTACCAATTCACATTCGTTCTAGGGTTGTTATTTTCTATAACTCGTTTGTAGTGCCATTTAACCTCGAAAAAACCAAAATTAAGTGTTTTGTTGGATTGCTTGGTGACCAAACAAACTTTATATTTTCTTTATTTTGCGGAAAATCACATTCGTTAGTGCTTAAAAACTCTATAATTTATCCCACTATAATGTGGAAGTGCACTTTCATCGATTCACACATTCTCTCTTTTTGAAAAGTCTCACGAGTTGCAAAAGATTTAACCATTACCAATTCACATTCGTTATAGGGTTGTTGTTTTCTATAACTCGTTTATAGTGTCATTTAACCTCGAAAAAACCAAAATGAAGTGTTTTGTAGGATTGTTTGGTGACCAAGAAAACTTTATGGTTTCTTTATTTTCTATAACTCGTTTGTAGTGCCATTTAACCTCGAAAATAGCAAAATGAATTATTTTGTAGGATTGCTTGGTGACCAAGCAAACTTTATGTTTTCTTTATTGTATGGAAAATCACATTCGTTAGTGTTCAAAACTCTATAGTTTATCCTACTATATAATATGGAAGTGCACTTTCATCGATTCACTCGTTCTCTCTTTTTGAAAAGTTTCACTAATTGCAAAAGAGTTAACCATTACCAATTCACATTCGTTCTAGGGTTGTTGTTTTCTATAACACGTTTATAGTGCCATTTAACCTCGAAAATACTAAAATGAAGTGTTTTGTAGGATTGCTTGGTAACCAAACAAACTTTATATTTTCTTTATTTTGCGAAAAATCACATTCGTTAGTGCTCAAAAACTCTATAATTTTTCCCACTATAATGTGTAAGTGCACTTTCATCGATTCACACATTCTCTCTTTTTGAAAAGTCTCACGAGTTGCAAAAGATTTAACTATTTCCAATTCACATTCGTTCTAGGGTTGTTATTTTCTATAACTAGTTTGTAGTGCCATTTAACCTCGAAAATACCAAAATGAAGTGTTTTGTAGGATTGCTTGGTGACCAAACAAACTTTATATTTTCTTTATTTTGCGGAAAATCACATTCGTTAGTGCTCAAAAACTCTATAATTTATCCCACTATAATGTGGAAGTGCACTTTCATCGATTCACTCATTCTCTCTTTTTGAAAAGTTTCACGAGTTGCAAAAGAGTTAACCATTACCAATTCACATTCGTTCTAGGGTTGTTATATTCTATAACTCGTTTGTAGTGCCATTTAACCTCGAAAATAGCAAAATGAATTCTTTTGTAGGATTGCTTGGTGACCAAACAAACTTTATATTTTCTTTATTTTGCGGAAAATCACATTCGTTAGTGCTCAAAAACTCTATAATTTATCCCACTATAATGTGGAAGTGCACTTTCATCGATTCACACATTCTCTCTTTTTGAAAAGTCTCACGAGTTGCAAAAGATTTAACCATTACCAATTCACATTCGTTATAGGGTTGTTGTTTTCTATAACTCGTTTATAGTGTCATTTAACCTCGAAAAAACCAAAATGAAGTGTTTTGTAGGATTGTTTGGTGACCAAGAAAACTTTATGGTTTCTTTATTTTACGGAAAATCACATTCGTTAGTGTTCAAAAACTCTATAGTTTATCCTACTATATAATATGGAAGTGCACTTTCATCGATTAACTCATTCTCTCTTTTTGAAAAGTCTCACTAATTGCAAGAGAGTTAACCATTACCAATTCACATTCGTTCTAGGGTTGTTGTTTTCTATAACACGTTTATAGTGTCATTTATCCTCGAAAATACCAAAATTAAGTGTTTTGTTGGATTGCTTGGTGACCAAACAAACTTTATATTTTCTTTATTTTGCGGAAAATCACATTCGTTAGTGCTCAAAAACTCTATAATTTATCCCACTATAATGTGGAAGTGCACTTTCATCGATTCACACATTCTCTCTTTTTGAAAAGTCTCACGAGTTGCAAAAGATTTAACCACTACCAATTCACATTCGTTATAGGGTTGTTATTTTCTATAACTCGTTTATAGTGTCATTTAACCTCGAAAAAACCAAAATGAAGTGTTTTGTAGGATTGTTTGGTGACCAAGAAAACTTTATGTTTTCTTTATTTTACGGAAAATCACATTCGTTAGTGTTCAAAAACTCTATAGTTTATTGTTGGGATATGAATCCTATAAACAATGTTCTAATTGATGAAAGTATGTTTTGATGGCCAAAAGCAACTTAAAGTTAGTAATATATGTGGTTCTAAGTCATCTTAACTAAGTCATTTGATGAGAAACTTAAGTTGAGATTACTGATCTTAATGCTAACTGAAAACAAGATTACTGATCTTAACTGAGTCATATGGAATACGATTACTGATCTGAGTATGGAAACTGAGAATAATTTTAGTGATCTTATATGAGATATTTGAATCTGAGTTACTGATCTTATATACTTTCTGATCTTATATGCTTACTGATCTTATATGAAAGTTATTGATCTTACATGAGTTACTGATCTTATTGTTTACTGATCTGATATATGAACTGTTAGGAACTAAGCTGATGTTTTGAATTGTATAGACAGCTTATAGTATAGGACTTAGATATACTCATCTGTATATAGTTCAATTGATGTATGGATAGGTTTTATAATTGTAAAGTTGTATTCTATTATAATCAGCATTGTAAAGTTCAGAACAGTAGATTAGAACTAGATTAGAAGAAGATCAGAAGATTAATGAAGACTCAGAGGACTACTTCAGAATAAGAAGACTTCAAGAAAAGTTGAAGATAAGCTTAGAAGAAATCTGGAGAAGTTTTGAACAGTTTTTATGTTACTGTGCTGACTGGCTCAGCAGAGTAAAAATCCGAAGAGTAAAAATCAGAACAGTAAGTTACTGTGCTGATTTGGTAAAATTGAAGAATAAGTTTGGATAACTTATTTAAAGAGTAACTGAAGATTTATTGAAGAGATGCTGACTTGGAAGGAAGTTACAAAGTCGGTTACAAGAAGAAGTTACAAAAACAGTTTTAGAGTTAGTTGAGAGTTAGTTCACAAACTGCTAACTGTCATACTAAGTTCTATAAATACTGTGTGATCTCCTACTGCTAAGACTACTGAACATTTATTGATCTTAAAGCAAGCAAAGTCTACAGAGCACAAGAAGAACTCACAGAGTTGAAGGAGATTAAAGAAGAGAAGAGCCACTGAATTGAAGAGAAGAATCAAAGGCTATTCAAAGAGAAGTTTTACTTTTCAAGTTTAAGTTTGTATGTTGTAAAACAAGTGTGCTAGTTAGTTGGAAAATTACTAGTAGATCGAAGATATACCTGGAGGTATAATCGATAAGATCACAGTCTTAATCTTGGGACTTTAAGCCACAAGAAACTCAAGAAGAGTTAATAAAACATCACAACTGGAGTTGTGAGAGTGGATGTAGACATTTGTCGAACCACTATAAAATTCTGTGTTCTTTACTTTTCTGTTTGATATTTGTTTGAATTGTTTAACTAAGAACATTAAGATTTAAAAAGATAAAGATCTAAAGAAAAGTTGAGTATAAACTAGTAAGGCCCATATTGTTTTGAAAGTACTGATCTAAGCTAAGTAAGCACAGTACAGTACATAAGAAGACTAAATTCCGCATTGCATATTCTGATATTTTGAAAGATTTTTGAAAGTCTATTCAACCCTCCCCTCTAGACTTTCTTAGCTTACTCAATCTTAACTCAACTTTGGGACCAACATTTATCCTACTATATAATATGGAAGTGCACTTTCATC
The DNA here is from genome assembly GCA_963675135.1 of Galeopsis tetrahit. Taxonomy (NCBI): domain Eukaryota; kingdom Viridiplantae; phylum Streptophyta; class Magnoliopsida; order Lamiales; family Lamiaceae; genus Galeopsis; species Galeopsis tetrahit. Next base: position 43,704,866 of record OY776122.1, read on the forward strand.
GATTCACTCATTCTCTCTTTTTGAAAAGTCTCACTAATTGCAAGAGAGTTAACCATTACCAATTCACATTCGTTCTAGGGTTGTTGTTTTCTATAACACGTTTATAGTGCCATTTATCCTCGAAAAAACCAAAATTAAGTGTTTTGTTGGATTGCTTGGTGACCAAACAAACTTTATATTTTCTTTATTTTGCGGAAAATCACATTCGTTAGTGCTTAAAAACTCTATAATTTATCCAACTATAATGTGGAAGTGCACTTTCATCGATTCACTCATTCTCTCTTTTTGAAAAGTCTCACTAATTGCAAGAGAGTTAACCATTACCAATTCACATTCGTTATAGGGTTGTTGTTTTATATAACACGTTCATAGTGCCATTTATCCTCGAAAATACCAAAATGAAGTGTTTTGTAGGATTGCTTGGTGACCAAACAAACTTTATATTTTCTTTATTTTGCGGAAAATCACATTCGTTAGTGCTCAAAAACTCTATAATATATCCCACTATAATGTGGAAGTGCACTTTCATCGATTCACTCTTTCTCTCTTTTTGAAAAGTTTCACGAGTTGCAAAAGAGTTAACCATTACCAATTCACATTCGTTCTAGGGTTGTTATATTCTATAACTCGTTTGTAGTGCCATTTAACCTCGAAAATAGCAAAATGAATTCTTTTGTAGGATTGCTTGGTGACCAAACAAACTTTATATTTTCTTTATTTTGCGGAAAATCACATTCGTTAGTGCTCAAAAACTCTATAATTTATCCCACTATAATGTGGAAGTGCACTTTCATCGATTCACACATTCTCTCTTTTTGAAAAGTCTCACGAGTTGCAAAAGATTTAACCATTACCAATTCACATTCGTTCTAGGGTTGTTATTTTCTATAACTCGTTTGTAGTGCCATTTAACCTCGAAAATAGCAAAATGAATTCTTTTGTAGGATTGCTTGGTGACCAAGCAAACTTTATGTTTTCTTTATTTTATGGAAAATCTCATTCGTTAGTGTTCAAAACTCTATAGTTTATCCTACTATATAATATGGAAGTTTCATCGATTCACTCATTCTTTCTTTTTGAAAAGTATCACTAATTGCAAGAGAGTTAACCATTACCAATTTACATTCGTTCTAGGGTTGTTGTTTTCTATAACACGTTTATAGTGCCATTTATCCTCGAAAATAACAAAATGAAGTGTTTTGTAGGATTGCTTGGTGACCAAACAAACTTTATATTTTCTTTATTTTGCGGAAAATCACATTCGTTAGTGCTCAAAAACTCTATAATATATCCCACTATAATGTGGAAGTGCACTTTCATCGATTCACTCATTCTCTCTTTTTGAAAAGTCTCACTAATTGCAAGAGAGTTAACCATTACCAATTCACATTCGTTCTAGGGTTGTTGTTTTCTATAACACGTTTATAGTGTCATTTATCCTCGAAAATACCAAAATTTAGTGTTTTGTTGGATTGCTTGGTGACCAAACAAACTTTATATTTTCTTTATTTTGCGGAAAATCACATTCGTTAGTGCTCAAAAACTCTATAATATATCCCACTATAATGTGGAAGTGCACTTTCATCGATTCACACATTCTCTCTTTTTGAAAAGTCTCACGAGTTGCAAAAGATTTAACCATTACCAATTCACATTCGTTATAGGGTTGTTGTTTTCTATAACTCGTTTATAGTGCCATTTAACCTCGAAAATACCAAAATGAAGTGTTTTGTAGGATTGCTTGGTGACCAAACAAACTTTATATTTTCTTTATTTTGCGAAAAATCACACTCGTTAGTGCTCAAAAACTCTATAATTTATCCCACTATAATGTGTAAGTGCACTTTCATCGATTCACACATTCTCTCTTTTTGAAAATTCTCACGAGTTGCAAGAGAGTTAACCATTACCAATTCACATTCGTTCTAGGGTTGTTATTTTCTATAACACGTTTATAGTGCCATTTATCCTCGAAAATAACAAAATGAAGTGTTTTGTAGGATTGCTTGGTGACCAAACAAACTTTATATTTTCTTTATTTTGCGGAAAATCACATTCGTTAGTGCTCAAAAACTCTATAATATATCCCACTATAATGTGGAAGTGCACTTTCATCGATTCACTCATTCTCTCTTTTTGAAAAGTCTCACGAGTTGCAAAAGAGTTAACCATTACCAATTCACATTCGCTCTAGGGTTGTTATTTTCTATAACTCGTTTGTAGTGCCATTTAACCTCGAAAAAACCAAAATTAAGTGTTTTGTTGGATTGCTTGGTGACCAAACAAACTTTATATTTTCTTTATTTTGCGGAAAATCACATTCGTTAGTGCTTAAAAACTCTATAATTTATCCCACTATAATGTGGAAGTGCACTTTCATCGATTCACTCATTCTCTCTTTTTGAAAAGTTTCACGAGTTGCAAAAGAGTTAACCATTACCAATTCACATTCGTTCTAGGGTTGTTATTTTCTATAACTTGTTTGTAGTGCCATTTAACCTCGAAAATAGCAAAATGAATTCTTTTGTAGGATTGCTTGGTGACCAAGCAAACTTTATGTTTTCTTTATTTTATGGAAAATCCCATTCGTTAGTGTTCAAAACTCTATAGTTCACCCTACTATATAATATGGAAGTGCATTTTCATCGATTCAATTATTCTTTCTTTTTGAAAAGTATCACTAATTGCAAGAGAGTTAACCATTACCAATTCACATTCGTTCTAGGGTTGTTGTTTTCTATAACACGTTTATAGTGCCATTTATCCTCGAAAATAACAAAATGAAGTGTTTTGTAGGATTGCTTGGTGACCAAACAAACTTTATATTTTCTTTATTTTGCAGAAAATCACATTCGTTAGTGCTCAAAAACTCTATAATATATCCCACTATAATGTGGAAGTGCACTTTCATCGATTCACTCATTCTCTCTTTTTGAAAAGTTTCACGAGTTGCAAAAGAGTTAACCATTACCAATTCACATTCGTTCTAGGGTTGTTATTTTCTATAACTCGTTTGTAGTGCCATTTAACCTCGAAAATAGCAAAATGAATTCTTTTGTAGGATTGCTTGGTGACCAAGCAAACTTTATGTTTTCTTTATTTTATGGAAAATCTCATTCGTTAGTGTTCAAAACTCTATAGTTTATCCTACTATATAATATGGAAGTTGTTGGGAATAAAATGAGATATGTTTTGATCTAATACCAAAACCCCCTTAGACATGCCTAAGTCAAATTGATAGTGTTCTAAAAATTTTAGAACACATAGCATAAGGCTAGATGAGAAGCTGAAATGTTAGGTAGCTCTTAGACAATTAGATGCACAATTTGAGGGGGAACCTATGCTTTGAAGATGATCAAGATCAAGTCCCCTCAAGGCTCAAATTCTGGAACAACCACTTAAGAGCAAGGACACTCTATGAAAAACCAAATGCACTGATCAGGAGAGTTGTCCAGAGAAGATGTTCTTATGCAAGAACAAGATTGTAAAGCTCAAAAGGACAAGTCCAATAAGATGATCTGATCAGGAGAGTTGTCCAGAGAAGATGTTCTTATGCAAGAACAAGATTGTAAAGCTCAAAAGGACAAGTCCAATAAGATGATCTGATCAGGAGAGTTGTCCAGAGAAAGTGTCCATATGCAAGATTGGTAAAACCAAAAGACAAGCTGAATAACTCTGATCAGCAGAGTTGTCCAAAGAAGCTAGCCACATGCAAGAACAAACTTACCTAGCTCAAAAGGACAAGGCTACTCAAAGGCTTTTGATCAGGAGAGTTGTCCAAAGAAGCCAACTCTATGTGTAAAGTGCTCTGATGCTAAAAGACCAAATATGCTGATCAGAAGAGTTGTCCAGAAGAGTTGTCTCAGCATGATTGAATCAGAACAGATGAAGGTCAACTATGCTGAAGAGAAAGAGACAACCACACCCTAAAGATCACCAAAGAAACAAGCTAAGATCACCTTGAAGTGAAATAGAGGGAAAGAGCCAAGTCATCTGAAGAAGAGCAAGCCAACCTTGCTGAAAGGCAAAACTGCTGATAGTGATAAGGAGAGTTGTCCAAATGATAAGGAATGTTGTCCTATCATTGGATCAACCTTCAGAAGCCATGTCTAAGTCCTAACAAGAAGTCAAACATTGGGAAAAGTGCTGCAGAATGAAGACAAAGTCTTACAAGCCGTTTATTACCCAAATGAGGACATGTCACTATCAAGATTCTGTCTTCCAGTTTGAAGAACTCAAGGAAGACATTTATAGCAATTTGGGGCTGCCTCTCCAACGGGCAAATCCTCCATTTTGTCTATAAATACAGAAGTGTGAAGACCATTTGAAAGCATCCAACTATCCAACTAACCTCAACACAATCCATCTAAGCTCACAATTCTTACAAGCTAGAGTGCTTTCAAAGCTTTCAAAGACTATCTTAGTCTTCAAACACTTCATCTAAGCTGAACTTCACTGTATATCCATACACAAGCTTAGAGAGATATCCTATACACTGATCTTCATTGTAAAGGATATCTCATTAGTTGGAACCTTACTTCAACCCTTACATCTTTCAAGAGTGAAAGTGAGAAGGTTGTAGTAGTAGAAGTGGTAGGAGCTGACTGTTGAGAGAAGAACAGTTCAGTTCTGAGTTGAGAAGAGGGTACTAGGACTCTAGACATCCTAGGGATCAATTCACCAAGGAGTGGTGTTCTTGATCAAGTGCACCTTGACACTATAAAACAAGTTAATTCCAAGAGTGAAGGAATTATCCTGTTAAATCAGGGAAAGTGGATGTAGGAGCTTGAGTCTCTGAACCACTATAACTTCTTGTGTTGATTTACATTCCAAGTACTTTCATACATCCAACACTGCACACAAAACTGATCTTTCAAGGATAAAACATTCAAAGACTGTGCAAAAACCTATTTGGACAAGTTCCCTGAAAACTGGACTGTGTTGCATTGACTAAGTGATTTCAGAAATTAAAGGAGTCTAAACTTAAAGGGCCAACCACTATTCCGCACATATAACTCCCCTAGATAGTTATTCAACTAAGTACTCAATAGTACTTAGTAGTTTGATTATCTTAGAAGAGTTAATCTTCTTCAGCAGAGTTGTCCAAGACAACCTTCCTGAAACTCTGGTTTGATCAAATTAGCAAAAGAATTGCATACAAGTGTATTCCCCCCCCCCCCCATACACTTGTCATATACTCCTTTCAGGACCAACAAGTGGTATCAGAGCAGGGGTTCAAAGACCACTGCTTCTGAAAATCCATCTTGATTTTCAAAACTCACATATTTGGTGTGGTCACTGAACTGATCTCTATCTGAAATCCATCACTTGTTGACTAACTGATTATTTGTGAAATATGGCCAACAACAATGATGTTCCTCCACCTGCTGTCCAAGGTTTGGACAATATGGCCACAAATCCAGTCAACCATATTTCTCATCACAAACTGCCCATGTTTTCAATAGACAATTATGATTTCTGGAAAATTAGAATGAGGGCTCATCTTGCATCTCTTCATACTGATATGCTTAGAGTAATCACAAGAGGACCTTTTGTGTTTACTCAAACTAACCCCAGATTGACAGATGAGCAAAGAGCAGATATAAGGGAACTGATTCCCAAAGATGAGGATGACTTCACTGCTGATGAAAAGAGGAAAGATAATTTGAATTATCTTGCTATGAACACCCTCTATCAAACAATTCCAGATGCAGTTATGGGTAGAGTCTACCACTGCACCACAGCTAAAGAAATATGGGATACCCTTGCTGAAATGTGTGAGGGCACTGAAAAAATCAAGGAGAACAAGCTCCAAGTTGCTGTGCAGAAGTTTGAACAATTCTCAATGGAGTCTGATGAGTCCATTGACAAATTTGCTGGTAGATTCACTGATGTGATGAATGAGATTAACTCATTGGGCAAGGTCTACACCAAGAGAGAGGTTGGACTGAAAATCCTAAGGAGTCTCACTCAAAAGTGGGATGTCTATGCTGTAATGATGCAGAATACCAAAGATCTCTCCACCATGCCCATGCAACAAATATTCTCAGAACTTAAAGCCTATGAGTTTGACCTCAATAGAAGAAAGCCTGTTGAGGAACCTTCAAATCCTACTAAGGGAGTGGCATTCAAAGCCAAAGTTGCTGAACCAGAAATGCAACCCACTCCCAGATCATCAAAGACAGTCTCTAAGACTGAAATGAAGGAAGAACTAGCCTTGATTGCTAGAAGGTTTGACAAGCTCAACACAAGGTTTGGTAGATACAAGAAATTCTACCAAGACAACAAATTCAGGAGAAGATACAACTCCCCTGAAGATCAGGCTGAGGACAAAAAGCCTGAAGAGAAAAGATCAGAGGACAAGTCCTCTGATAGGAGAAGATCCAGTAGAGCTGATCCTTCTTCATCTAAGAGAAGAGAAGAATCCAAGAAGGATGATGATGAAGATCTGTGCTATAACTGTAAAAAGAAAGGGCACTTCCAATATGACTGCCCTGAATTGAGCTCTAAAGAAAGAAGAGAGAGACAAGCTAAAAGAGACAGAAAGTTCACCAATAGAAAAGCCATGATGGCTGGTGAAGAATCTGATAGTGCTGAAAGCTTCAACTCCTCTGATGGATTATTCTCCAACAGTGATGATGATGATGATGTTTGCAACATGGCTCTTGAGGATGATGAGGTATTCTCTACTTCTAGTTCACCATCATTCATCTCACAAAACACTAGTGAGGTTAACCTGAAACTTTCCTTAGGAAAGTTGATGGAAGATTTCACTAGATTACAAGAATTTCATGACAACTGTGTGAGAGAAAATGAAAGATTGGCTACTGAACTAACCAAGAACTCTGAGGTAGCTGTTGATGTCAAGTCTACTGAATTGTATCAACAAGTCTTGAGAAAGCTTGAGGAAGCAAATCTCAGGATAGTTGACCAACAAAAGGAGATTGATGATCAACTTCTCTCTCAGAAGAGAAAAGAATTTGAATTTAAAATTCTAAATGCCAAATTTGAAAACCTCTCACATGAATATGATATTCTTAAATCAAGTGAAGAGAGCCTGAAATTAAAGATGTCTGCTTTGAACAAATCCTCTAGAGCAATAGAGGAAATTCAAAGTTATCAAAGACCTATGGCTCAAAGAAGTGGATTGGGTTTTGATCCATTTGAATCTTCACCTTGTCTTAGTGTTGCATCCACAAGTAACACTAAGAGAATCTTTGTTAAGTCAGTGGCACAAACTGAAAATGAAATAATTCAGCCACTGAACAAAGGAAAGGGCAAATTGAATGAAATGCCTACTCAAGTGATTCAGGAGAAAAGGCCAAAACCTAAGGAAATGGCCAAAGCTCCTAAGCACAAGAGGAATATTGGTCAGCAGAGTAGACCCAATGGAAGGGCAACTCTCCTGAACAATGTTCAGAGGAATTATCCAAGGTATAATCAGCCTAGGCCAACTCATCTGAGAGAGCCTCAGCTGAATAGACCTAAGGACAACTACCCTCACAGGCAGAATAAAATGAGACAACCAAAACCCTTCATGCCAAAGGGTAATGGTCATAAAAAGGCCTTTCCTCAAAGATTTCATCAAACTGCACAAAGAACTCATAAGTTCAGGAGAGTGGACAACTCCTCTGAAACTTACAGAGTTAACACATTCACACATACTTTCCCAAAGGCATTTAAGGGAAAGACAGTGTATGTTAATGCACTAGGAAATCAACTTAGCCACCTTAAATCAATCAGGGTTATTAGGCAAGTTTGGGTTCCCAAAGGTACAGCTAACCTCTCAGGACCCAAAACTCAAAGGGTACCTAAACCTATCTAAATGCAGGTACCATTGGGCCACAAGAAGAGGAGCATGAACAAAAAGACAGCATGGTACCTTGACAGTGGATGCTCAAGGCACATGACTGGAAACAAGGAACTCCTCACTAACTTCATTGAAAAAGAAGGCCCAAATGTTACTTTTGGAGACAGCTCACAAGCAACTACAAAAGGTTATGGTACTTTGATGATTGGTAACATCAAAGTATCCAATGTATCTTATGTAGCTGGTCTCAAATATAATCTCCTAAGTATCAGTCAATTCTGTGATAAAGATTTTAATGTTGAGTTCTCAAGTGGAAAGTGTCTAATTAAGGATAAATCTCAACAAACTCTATTGACTGGAACTAGGAAGGGAAATGTGTATTTTGCAGACTGGGACAAGTCTACTGATGCTGCATGTTTTATTGCTAAAAGTTCTAGTGAACAAAGTTGGCTATGGCACAAGAGGCTAAACCACCTGAACTTCAAATCTATGAATAAACTTGCTAGAAATGCATTAGTTAAAGGACTACCTAATGAGGTTTTCATTAAAGAACATGTGTGTAAGCCATGTCAAGAAGGAAAACAGATTAAAGCCTCATTCAAAGGAAAACCAGTCATCTCCACTGAAAGGGTACTTGAACTTCTACATATGGATCTGTTTGGACCAATTACCCCTTCAAGCATAAATGGTAGAAAATACACATTAGTGGTAGTAGATGACTTCTCTAGGTTCACATGGGTAGTATTTCTCCTTAATAAGAAGGAAACACAAGTCAAACTACCTGAACTTCTAAAGAGACTGTCAAATGAGAAAAGCCTTAGCATTATCAAGATAAGATCTGATAAAGGCACTGAGTTCATTAATTCATACATCAATGAGTACTGCACTTCAAATGGAATAGCTCATGAAACCTCAGCCGCTAGAACTCCCCAACAAAATGGAGTTGCAGAAAGAAGGAATAGAACTTTAAAAGAAGCTGCTAGAACCTTAATTGCTGATTCAAATTTACCTAAGAGGTTTTGGGCTGAAGCTATAAACACTGCATGTCATACTCAAAATCGATGTTTGATCACTAAGGGGCAAGGCAAAACCCCCTATGAACTCTGGAAAGGAAGAATGCCTAAAGTGTCATATTTTCATATATTTGGTTGTAAATGTTTCAATCACAATAATGGGAAAGAACAATTGAAAGCCTTTGACAGCAAAGCTGATGAGGGAGTATTCCTTGGATACTCTCAAATCAGTAGAGCTTTCAGAGTCTACAACAAGAAAACCCTTATAGTGGAAGAAACACCTCATGTTGTGTTTGATGAGTCTATCTTTGAGATCAGGAATGATCATTTGGAACCTGAAGAAATCACACAGAGGACAACCAGATTAAGTCTAAAAGATAAAGACACTGAATTCATAGATGTTGTCCAAGCCAATCTGCCTGAAAAACCCACATTGGACAACAATCCTGAAGGCAACCTTCCTGAAACACACTCTACAGATGGAAATGGTGAACTGAATGAACCAATCCCAGTTCACATCCAGGTAACAACTACCAATGAAGAAGCAGTTCCTGCTGAGGTAGTTAATGAGTCAAATAATCAAGGGGGAACTCAAAATGTTGAAAATGCCAATGTCCCTGACATTGAGGACAACACCCCTGATTATGATCCTGAATTAGATCCTGCATTAAATTATCCTGAATTCTATGATCAAAATGACTCACCTTCAGTAGAGGACAACTCTACTGAAGAGATCAGAAAAAGAAGGACTTGGTTATCTGTCCATCCTACTGATCTGATACTTGGTGATCCAAGTATAGGAGTCAGAACCAGAAAGTTTCATGGTGAAAGTGCTATGTTCTGTTGTTTCTTGTCAGAGCAAGAACCAAGTGATATTGAGGAAGCACTTCAAGATGCCAATTGGATCACAGCCATGCAGGAAGAACTGAACCAATTCACCAGAAATGAAGTATGGGAGCTGGTGGATAGGCCTTCACATCAAGATGTTATTGGAACAAAGTGGGTGTTCAAGAACAAGAAAAATGAAAATGATGTGATTGTCAGAAACAAAGCAAGACTTGTGGCAAAAGGGTATTGCCAACATGAAGGCATTGACTATGATGAGACATTTGCACCTGTGGCAAGGCTAGAAGCAATAAGGCTCTTTCTAGCCTATGCAGCTCACAAAAGGTTCAAAGTATACCAAATGGATGTCAAGAGTGCCTTTCTGAATGGAGTCTTAAAAGAAGAAGTCTATGTGGAGCAACCACCAGGCTTTGAAGTTGGAAACCAAGTTTACAGACTCAAGAAAGCTCTATATGGACTCAAACAAGCCCCCAGAGCTTGGTATGATACACTGTCACAATTCCTCTTGGATCATGGATTCACCAAGGGAACTGTGGACAGAACTCTCTTCAGAATCTCTGAAGGAGAGGACATCTTGCTTGTCCAAATTTATGTGGATGACATAATTTTTGGATCCCCTAATGAGAAGCTATGTGAAAAATTCTCCAAGCTCATGCAAAGCAAGTTTGAGATGTCCATGATGGGGTTGATGAACTTCTTTTTGGGTCTACAAGTCAAGCAATCTAAAGAAGGAATCTTCATCAACCAAGCTAAGTACACCAGAGAAATGATCAAAAAGTTTGGGTGTACAACTAGCAAGCCAGTAAGGATCCCAATGAACACAAATTGGAAGATGGATCCTGATGAGAGTGGTATTCCAACCAACTCTACTGAGTATAGAGGAATAATTGGTTCACTCCTCTATCTCACTGCCAGCAGACCTGATATCACCTTTGCAGTAGGTGTTTGTGCAAGGTTTCAAGCAAATCCTAAGAAAAGCCACCTTGAGGCTGCAAAGAGGATTTTGAGGTATCTCAAAGGCACTGAGAATCTAGGCCTTTGGTACCCTGCTGATGACAATATTGAGCTAACTGGCTACTCAGATGCTGATTATGGAGGATGTAGAATTGACAGAAAGTCCACCTCAGGGACTTGTCAATTCTTGGGCAATAAACTCATATCTTGGTTCTCCAAGAAACAAAATACAGTAGCCACCTCCACCACTGAAGCTGAATATGTTGCTGCTGGAAGTTGTTGTGCTCAAATACTTTGGCTAAGACAACAACTCAGAGACTACAAAGTCAACTCTACTGAAGTGCCAATTTTCTGTGATAACAATAGTGCCATTGCTATATCACAAAATCCTGTCTTGCACACAAGATGCAAACATGTGGACATCAAGCATCACTTCATTAGAGATCATGTGGAGAAGAAGGATATCAAGCTAGTGAAAATACACACAGACCATCAAAAAGCTGATATACTAACTAAGCCACTTGCAGAGACAAGGTTCCTGGAATTATCAGCAGAGTTGGGACTTCTTGATCCAGGGAAGTTGGACAAATGAATCCAAAGAAGTTCATTGATTAAGGGGGAAACAAACTCAAACTTCAGCAGACTTGGTCAAGTCTACTGAAACTCAGAAACATGACCTTACTTCTTCAGGACACTTGTCCTTTGAAATTCAGGACACTTGTCCACAGTCTTTCAGGACACTTGTCCATGTAGGGTCAGATAAGTTGTCCCAGCTATCAAACCAAATCTTGGTATGATAAGCACCTATTTTTGGTGATCAATACCTATCTCGAAATCTGTCCCTTGAAATACAGTTTTCACCTTTCTGGGATTTAATTTGTCTCCCACCCAAAAGGTCACTTTCCATGCATTAAATGCCAAGATTTAACTCTTGTTTGCATTAAACTTTTTGGGACATGATCTATCTCGAAAAACCCCCAGCATTAAACAAACATTAAAAACCACCCACGTTTTGAATAAAACAGTTATTTCACTGTTACATTGGTTTTTGACCATTGGATCAAAAATGGACAACTCCCCTGAAATCAATCCTAGCCGTCCATTTTGGATTTCCATTTTTGTTCACCTTTGAATTGTCTCAAGACCTTACCAACTCATTGACAAACATTCTTTTTAGAATATTCACAAGTCTTAAGATACCCACAAACACTTCTTCCCCAAGTATTCGAAACCCTAACTCTATTTTTCTTCAAACTCTCTCAAAACTCTCTCTGCAAATATCAATGGCCCCCAAAGTTAGACCTGAGATGCTTGTTGATTTCTCTAACAAGGATCTAGACCTGGATTTTGCCTACCTTAGCAACAAAAACAATCTTCACTTTGAGCCAATAGTTTCTTTTGAAAGTGAAGATCCTGAGATTACTCCAACCCTGAGGTGGTTGAGAAGAGCTGGACTTCAAAAGTTCATGGAGGAAAGACCAAGCTCTTGCTTGGAGAGCTACATGGCAGAATTCTTTGCCTTCCTCAAGTGGAGAGGCAAGCCTGAAGATGGTGAAGTATCAACCAGACTATCCTACACAGCTGAAGGAGAGGAAGAGGAGAGATTCCACAGAGTAAAATTCTCCTCAGAAGATCTGGAAGGAGCTTTTGGATTGCCTTATGAGGGAAGGAATCCAGAGGTTTATGGTACTGGGCATGAAGAGGAAATAGCCCAAGAATGGTTATTAGTTCCAGGCCCTCTCTCTTCAACTCAAAACAAGAAAACTCTCAAGCCAGAGTTTCTCAATCTTTTTGAGGTAGTTGCTAAGAGCCTCCTAAGCAACACTGGAAGCTTAGAGCAGGTCAGCCATCCAAGGATCAGAATCATGGCTGCCATTATTGATGCCAGTGATAAGGGCATCAAGTTTGATTGGAGGACCTTCATCATATCTGAGATGATGAAGGAGAAGGCTAAATTTAAGGTGAAAACCCACAATAAGGTGGTGCTAGAAGGGAAAATCAAGTATTGCACCAGGGCAAGCTTTTTGATTGAGAGGTTTTCCCACTATTCCCAGATGCAAACCTTTGCAAAGCCCCTCCCAGCCCAAAAGATCCTATTCAGAAAGCTCAGCAAGAAAACTGAGAAAAGAAGGATGTTACTGGCCAAGCCTGCTGAAGAACAGGAGGAAGAGAAGCCTAAGATGAACAAGAGAACAAAGGCCAGGGCTGTCAAAACAAGAAAGATGTCTCAATTGTCTTCAAAAGAAGCCTCAGGAGCATCAGCTGAAGTTGATGCAGTGGCAGAGGAGGGAGTGAGTGTGCCTTCTGACCACTCAGAAGAGTTGAGGAGGAAGTACAATGAGACTAGGCAAAAGAAGAAGGGTGATAAGAGAATCAGGGAAGTTGTCCCTGAGAAGGAAGGAAGTGGGAGCAGTAGGGCCAGCAAGAGAAGGGCCAAACCTACTGAGAAGGTGTTGGAGCTTCAAGAAGAAAGGTCTCTTCAATTGGCTCTAAGAGAGAGCAGAGCTGAAAGCAGGACCAAATCCATGTCAAGGACTAACTCTTCTGGTTCTGGAACTCCAGAATCCAAAGTCCCTGAAGGTCAACCCATAGAGGCCAACCTCCCTGAAACTCAGAACCTTGAGCCCAATTCCCCTGAAACCCATGTCACCCCTTCCAACCAACCCATTACCCCTGTAAATCTCACTAAGAGATATTCTCCAGAAGGGAATGTGCAAAGAAGTGGCATAGATGTGCTTGCAGATTTAGCTGTAGATGAGACAAGACTCCTGTCTCCCCTTGACTCATCCATGCTCAACTATTCAAAGCTCTTAGAGCATGCACTTCATGAGCCAACCCCCCTGAGTAAAGCCCCTTCAGATTCATTGCTCTCTAAAGCAACTGAAATACCTTCATTTGAGCCCAACCCTTCTGAAGCCAATATCCCTGAACTTAATCTGCCTGAAGCCACATTAGGAGAACCCAGAGCCAACTCCCCTATAACCCAAAGTCCCCATTCAAGTGGAGATGAGGAGGAGTATACTTTTGAAAGTATGCTCAGAGGAGGAGCCAAGGCTACTGTGGACAGTTTGTATCCACAACTTGCTGAATTTCCAAGAATTCAGAAGGCCTTTCATGATTTGAGGATGCTTGTTGATGTGAAAGACAAATCTATGATGGAGATATCACAAGTCATCCAAGATAAGGGTGCAAACTGGTGGCAAATAGAGGAAAACAGATTGCTACACTTTGCTGGAGTTACAAAGACAAGATTTCTCATTGATGAGAACATTTTTGCAAAGTTAGTAGCTGATAAAATTGAGGAGGAGAAAGAAAGAAAAGCCAAGGGAATCAAACACCCTGACAGTAGCTCAAATGATGATGATTCCCCTGATGATCCCTCAAACCCTTCAAATCCCAACCCTCCTGAAACCCCTCAAGCCAATCTCCCTGAATCCTTTCAACCCAAGTCTTCTATAGCAGATAGACTCTCTAACCCTCCTAAAACCTATCATAGGAAAGGCTCTGTGTTATCAGAGGTGTTGACCAAGGGTGGTAACACAACCAAGGACACATCTGCCAATGAAGGTTCTTCTGAACCCAAGGCACAGCCTAAAGATGTTGAGGTTCCTGTATTAGAGGCTAGTTTGATTAAGGCCTATTCAGTGTCAGAAGAGTTGGACACTGATCAGCCCTTAATCATTCAGGATGACTCAGTGGCTGCTGATATAAGCACTGTGATCTCCTCACAACTGCCATCTTTGAACCTTGTTGAAGGTGAAGATGCTGCAGGTTTAAGAGAAGGAGTTGAAAAGGAAAGTAGTTTTGAAAAATCAGAGGGAGTTGAGGATGAAAGAGAGGTAGTCATCACTAAGATAGTGAGTGTACCACTATATGAGGGTGGAATAAGTGAGGAAGGACAGGTTATTCTTGAAGTCAAATCTGAACTTCAAGAATCCCTTGATGAGAGGAGGCCTGATTCCTTGAGTGAGAACATTATTAAAGAAGGGAGAAAAGAACAAGTTGAAAATGAGAAGAAGACTGCTGATGTATCAGAGTCTTATACAAAAGAAATTGAGGGTGATGAGTGCTTATTTCCTAACTTGTTTGACTTGTCTGATGTTGCAGGTATCTCTCTTGATCAAATTTTTGCAGATGAGTTCTTAACAGATGCACCTATCCAAGTAGACACAGGCTCAGCTCAGGCCTTACTTGGAATGCAATCAGAGAAGTTGGACTCCTTGGCTCATCAAGTCCAATCTGCTCATGCTGAAACTTCAGGAGCATTGAATGAGCAAGGAAGGACTCTAGCATCTGTAGAAATGAGGCTCACTGGCTCTGAAGATGTTGTGCTACCAACCCTTGAGGCAAGAATCAGTGGTGTGGAATCTGGTCTCCAAACCATCTCCACTGAAGTTCAAAATGCCAAATCAACCATGGAAGCCATCTCAGAGGAGGTCAAGAAAGAACAAAAGCTGCTGAGAGACAATCACAATGCTAATGTCAAAGCTCTCAGGCTAACTATCAAACAAGCTATTGGAAAGAAGACTGCACTGCAAAAGAGAAGAGCTGAAGAGCAAAGGCTAGCTATGGTCAAAGCTGCCTCAGAAAAATTTTCCCAAGATGTGCTGGCCAACATTGCTGAAGGTGCAGTGGCCAACCTCACTGAGCTTCTGAAAGCTAAATTGGATGCATCTCTCAAAGCAACCTTAGAGGAGGTTGTCCAACAAAAAATGAAGCCTGTTCTAGCTTTTCTTAGCTTGAGCAATGATAAAATGCAAGATATACATGATGAAAATGTGTATTTGTTGGAAGAGATGAAGTCCCTAAACCAGGCCCAATCCCTGATGGCCTCAACAATGAGTGACCTCAAGCCCCAGTGTTTTGATGCTGCCAAAAAGGGGGAAAGGGAAAGAGCAAGGGCAAAAGGTGCCTTAGTAATTGGGAGTCCAGTGAAAGGGAAGGACAAAGTCCCTGAAGGAAAGGGAAAAGAGCCAGAAATGCTGAACTTGGAAGATTTGGATGAAGAGGAGCAGTTAGCATTGGCATTGAAAAACTCAATGGCCTCAGCTCAAGAGGAAAGAGTAAGGCTACAACAAAGACCAGGTGGTGAAGTGTCAGGTTTGGACAAAGATGCTGAAGGTGTCCAAACCAGAGGAAAGATCAAGAAGGCCCAAGGAAAGAAGAGACAAATTGAGAAATTCACTGACTTTCCTAGCAGCCTTGATCTTCCACCTGAATTCAGAATTGATGAAGATGAGCCTACATCAAAGAAAGCCAAAACTGCTGAAGAGCTCAAAGCTGCTGAAAAGGACAAATCTTCTGAATCTGGCAAAACTGCTGAAAGTACCAAGTCCACTGAAGACATTGAAGAAATATATGCTGAAGGATTTGGACCTGAACCTAAGAAGAAGACAACTGTTCTAGCCCATGATCCATCAAAGCTGTTTCATGAAGGGTATGGCAAAGACCCTGAAACACAACAGAAACTGGCCATGATGAGGGCCCATGAGAAAATGGATCTGATGGAAGAAGCCAACAGAGCAAGAGATGAAAGGAGAGCAAACTTTCAGAAACCAAGAAGGAGAAGAGCAGCTTACAGCAAGATGAAGCCTCAGCTTCTAATCCCAATGGACACCAAATATCCACACTTGGATAAATGGGTGCCAATTCAACTGAATGACACATGGGAAGAAGCCAAAAGGGAGTTTGTCTATGACTATTATGTCATTGACAGATGGAATGGAGGAGATGCAGACTCTGCCTTCACTGAGTTCATGCTAGAATACTACAGAGAGTTGTATCAACAACTTCTTGCAGCTGCTGACATTGCAAGATTTGAACTCACAGCTCCCAAGCCAATCATATACATGCCTCCAAAGCTTGAAGGATGGATTGATCAAGCAAGAATTCTGAGAGAATTCACTGAGATCCTTAAGCTAAACAAGATGGTTCTTGGACCTAAGGGAACCAACCAAGAAGCCATGGCATTGAAAAGAAGAGTGTGGGCACAGTATGGAATGCTGCCACCCCCTGAGGATGATCTTTGAAATGGCTAAGTCTTCTGAGAAAACATTATTTTGTCTTTAATTATCACAAAATTACACTCGTTTGTGAGAGTTTATGCTCATTCTAATGTGAAAACGCACTTTCTTCAATTTTCTCATTCTCTATTTTTCAAAAGACTCAAGAATTGCAAAGAGTTAACCATTACCAATACATCTTTGTAATAAAGTTGTTGTTTTGGCCAACACGTTGATAGTGAAATTAAGATTCGATAAATACAGAGATTTAGCGAAGAAAACATTATGTTGTCTTTAATTATCACAAAATCACACTCGTTAGTGAGAATTTATGCTCACTCTAATGTGAAAACGCACTTTCTTCGTTTCTCTCATTCTCTACTTTTCAAAAGTTTCAAGAGTTGTAAAGAGTTAACCATTACCAATACTTCTTTGTTCTAAAGTTCTTGTTTTGTCCAACACGTTGATATCGAAATTTAGATTCGACAAATACGAAGATTTAGTGATTAGTTACCGAGAAAACATTATTTTGTCTTTAATTATCACAAAATTACACTCGTTAGTGAGAGTTTATGCTCATTCTAATGTGAAAACGCACTTTCTTCAATTTTCTCATTCTCTATTTTTCAAAAGACTCAAGAATTGCAAAGAGTTAACCATTACCAATACATCTTTGTTCTAAAGTTGTTGTTTTTTCCAACACGTTGATAGTGAAATTAAGATTCGATAAATACGAAGATTTAGTGATTAGTTACCAAGAAAACATTATTTTGTCTTTAATTATCACAAAATTACACTCGTTTGTGAGAGTTTATGCTCATTCTAATGTGAAAACGCACTTTCTTCAATTTTCTCATTCTCTATTTTTCAAAAGACTCAAGAATTGCAAAGAGTTAACCATTACCAATACATCTTTGTAATAAAGTTGTTGTTTTGGCCAACACGTTGATAGTGAAATTAAGATTCGATAAATACAGAGATTTAGCGAAGAAAACATTATGTTGTCTTTAATTATCACAAAATCACACTCGTTAGTGAGAGTTTATGCTCATTCTAATGTGAAAACGCACTTTCTTCAATTTTCTCATTCTCTATTTTTCAAAAGACTCAAGAATTGCAAAGAGTTAACCATTACCAATACATCTTTGTAATAAAGTTGTTGTTTTGGCCAACACGTTGATAGTGAAATTAAGATTCGATAAATAAAGAGGTTTAACGAAGAAAACATTATGTTGTCTTTAATTATCACAAAATCACACTCGTTAGTGAGATTTTATGCTCACTCTAATGTGAAAACGCACTTTCTTCGTTTCTCTCATTCTCTACTTTTCAAAAGTTTCAAGAGTTGTAAAGAGTTAACCATTACCAATACTTCTTTGTTCTAAAGTTCTTGTTTTGTCCAACACGTTGATATCGAAATTTAGATTCGACAAATACGAAGATTTAGTGATTAGTTACCGAGAAAACATTATTTTGTCTTTAATTATCACAAAATTACACTCGTTAGTGAGAGTGTATGCTCATTCTAATGTGAAAACGCACTTTCTTCAATTTTCTCATTCTCTATTTTTCAAAAGACTCAAGAATTGCAAAGAGTTAACCATTACCAATACATCTTTGTTCTAAAGTTGTTGTTTTTTCCAACACGTTGATAGTGAAATTAAGATTCGATAAATAAGAAGATTTAGTGATTAGTTACCAAGAAAACATTATTTTGTCTTTAATTATCACAAAATTACACTCGTTTGTGAGAGTGTATGCTCATTCTAATGTGAAAACGCACTTTCTTCAATTTTCTCATTCTCTATTTTTCAAAAGACTGAAGAATTGCAAAGAGTTAACCATTACCAATACATCTTTGTTCTAAAGTTGATGTTTTTTCCAACACGTTGATAGTGAAATTAAGATTCGATAAATACGAAGATTTAGTGATTAGTTACCAAGAAAACATTATTTTGTCTTTAATTATCACAAAATTACACTCGTTTGTGAGAGTTTATGCTCATTCTAATGTGAAAACGCACTTTCTTCAATTTTCTCATTCTCTATTTTTCAAAAGACTCAAGAATTGCAAAGAGTTAACCATTACCAATACATCTTTGTAATAAAGTTGTTGTTTTGGCCAACACGTTGATAGTGAAATTAAGATTCGATAAATACAGAGATTTAGCGAAGAAAACATTATGTTGTCTTTAATTATCACAAAATCACACTCGTTAGTGAGAGTTTATGCTCACTCTAATGTGAAAACGCACTTTCTTCGTTTCTCTCATTCTCTACTTTTCAAAAGTTTCAAGAGTTGTAAAGAGTTAACCATTACCAATACTTCTTTGTTCTAAAGTTCTTGTTTTGTCCAACACGTTGATATCGAAATTTAGATTCGACAAATACGAAGATTTAGTGATTAGTTACCGAGAAAACATTATTTTGTCTTTAATTATCACAAAATTACACTCGTTAGTGAGAGTTTATGCTCATTCTAATGTGAAAACGCACTTTCTTCAATTTTCTCATTCTCTATTTTTCAAAAGACTCAAGAATTGCAAAGAGTTAACCATTACCAATACATCTTTGTTCTAAAGTTGTTGTTTTTTCCAACACGTTGATAGTGAAATTAAGATTCGATAAATACGAAGATTTAGTGATTAGTTACCAAGAAAACATTATTTTGTCTTTAATTATCACAAAATTACACTCGTTTGTGAGAGTTTATGCTCATTCTAATGTGAAAACGCACTTTCTTCAATTTTCTCATTCTCTATTTTTCAAAAGACTCAAGAATTGCAAAGAGTTAACCATTACCAATACATCTTTGTAATAAAGTTGTTGTTTTGGCCAACACGTTGATAGTGAAATTAAGATTCGATAAATACAGAGATTTAGCGAAGAAAACATTATGTTGTCTTTAATTATCACAAAATCACACTCGTTAGTGAGAGTTTATGCTCATTCTAATGTGAAAACGCACTTTCTTCAATTTTCTCATTCTCTATTTTTCAAAAGACTCAAGAATTGCAAAGAGTTAACCATTACCAATACATCTTTGTAATAAAGTTGTTGTTTTGGCCAACACGTTGATAGTGAAATTAAGATTCGATAAATACAGAGGTTTAACGAAGAAAACATTATGTTGTCTTTAATTATCACAAAATCACACTCGTTAGTGAGAGTTTATGCTCACTCTAATGTGAAAACGCACTTTCTTCGTTTCTCTCATTCTCTACTTTTCAAAAGTTTCAAGAGTTGTAAAGAGTTAACCATTACCAATACTTCTTTGTTCTAAAGTTCTTGTTTTGTCCAACACGTTGATATCGAAATTTAGATTCGACAAATACGAAGATTTAGTGATTAGTTACCGAGAAAACATTATTTTGTCTTTAATTATCACAAAATTACACTCGTTAGTGAGAGTGTATGCTCATTCTAATGTGAAAACGCACTTTCTTCAATTTTCTCATTCTCTATTTTTCAAAAGACTCAAGAATTGCAAAGAGTTAACCATTACCAATACATCTTTGTTCTAAAATTGTTGTTTTTTCCAACACGTTGATAGTGAAATTAAGATTCGATAAATACGAAGATTTAGTGATTAGTTACCAAGAAAACATTATTTTGTCTTTAATTATCACAAAATTACACTCGTTTGTGAGAGTGTATGCTCATTCTAATGTGAAAACGCACTTTCTTCAATTTTCTCATTCTCTATTTTTCAAAAGACTCAAGAATTGCAAAGAGTTAACCATTACCAATACATCTTTGTTCTAAAGTTGTTGTTTTTTCCAACACGTTGATAGTGAAATTAAGATTCGATAAATACGAAGATTTAGTGATTAGTTACCAAGAAAACATTATTTTGTCTTTAATTATCACAAAATCACACTCGTTAGTGAGAGTTTATGCTCACTCTAATGTGAAAACGCACTTTCTTCGTTTCTCTCATTCTCTACTTTTCAAAAGTTTCAAGAGTTGTAAAGAGTTAACCATTACCAATACTTCTTTGTTCTAAAGTTCTTGTTTTGTCCAACACGTTGATATCGAAATTTAGATTCGACAAATACGAAGATTTAGTGATTAGTTACCGAGAAAACATTATTTTGTCTTTAATTATCACAAAATTACACTCGTTAGTGAGAGTGTATGCTCATTCTAATGTGAAAACGCACTTTCTTCAATTTTCTCATTCTCTATTTTTCAAAAGACTCAAGAATTGCAAAGAGTTAACCATTACCAATACATCTTTGTTCTAAAGTTGTTGTTTTTTCGAACACGTTGATAGTGAAATTAAGATTCGATAAATACGAAGATTTAGTGATTAGTTACCAAGAAAACATTATTTTGTCTTTAATTATCACAAAATTACACTCGTTTGTGAGAGTGTATGCTCATTCTAATGTGAAAACGCACTTTCTTCAATTTTCTCATTCTCTATTTTTCAAAAGACTCAAGAATTGCAAAGAGTTAACCATTACCAATACATCTTTGTTCTAAAGTTGTTGTTTTTTCCAACACGTTGATAGTGAAATTAAGATTCGATAAATACGAAGATTTAGTGATTAGTTACCAAGAAAACATTATTTTGTCTTTAATTATCACAAAATTACACTCGTTTGTGAGAGTTTATGCTCATTCTAATGTGAAAACGCACTTTCTTCAATTTTCTCATTCTCTATTTTTCAAAAGACTCAAGAATTGCAAAGAGTTAACCATTACCAATACATCTTTGTAATAAAGTTGTTGTTTTGGCCAACACGTTGATAGTGAAATTAAGATTCGATAAATACAGAGATTTAGCGAAGAAAACATTATGTTGTCTTTAATTATCACGAAATCACACTCGTTAGTGAGAGTTTATGCTCACTCTAATGTGAAAACGCACTTTCTTCGTTTCTCTCATTCTCTACTTTTCAAAAGTTTCAAGAGTTGTAAAGAGTTAACCATTACCAATACTTCTTTGTTCTAAAGTTCTTGTTTTGTCCAACACGTTGATATCGAAATTTAGATTCGACAAATACGAAGATTTAGTGATTAGTTACCGAGAAAACATTATTTTGTCTTTAATTATCACAAAATTACACTCGTTAGTGAGAGTTTATGCTCATTCTAATGAGAAAACGCACTTTCTTCAATTTGCTCATTCTCTATTTTTCAAAAGACTCAAGAATTGCAAAGAGTTAACCATTACCAATACATCTTTGTTCTAAAGTTGTTGTTTTTTCCAACACGTTGATAGTGAAATTAAGATTCGATAAATACGAAGATTTAGTGATTAGTTACCAAGAAAACATTATTTTGTCTTTAATTATCACAAGATTACACTCGTTTGTGAGAGTTTATGCTCATTCTAATGTGAAAACACACTTTCTTCAATTTTCTCATTCTCTATTTTTCAAAAGACTCAAGAATTGCAAAGAGTTAACCATTACCAATACATCTTTGTAATAAAGTTGTTGTTTTGGCCAACACGTTGATAGTGAAATTAAGATTCGATAAATACAGAGATTTAGCGAAGAAAACATTATGTTGTCTTTAATTATCACAAAATCACACTCGTTAGTGAGGGTTTATGCTCATTCTAATGTGAAAACGCACTTTCTTCAATTTTCTCATTCTCTATTTTTCAAAAGACTCAAGAATTGCAAAGAGTTAACCATTACCAATACATCTTTGTAATAAAGTTGTTGTTTTGGCCAACACGTTGATAGTGAAATTAAGATTCGATAAATACAGAGATTTAGCGAAGAAAACATTATGTTGTCTTTAATTA
Source organism: Galeopsis tetrahit (assembly GCA_963675135.1). Classification (NCBI taxonomy): domain Eukaryota; kingdom Viridiplantae; phylum Streptophyta; class Magnoliopsida; order Lamiales; family Lamiaceae; genus Galeopsis; species Galeopsis tetrahit. Next base: position 43,727,255 of record OY776122.1, read on the forward strand.
TCACAAAATCACACTCGTTAGTGAGAGTTTATGCTCACTCTAATGTGAAAACGCACTTTCTTCGTTTCTCTCATTCTCTACTTTTCAAAAGTTTCAAGAGTTGTAAAGAGTTAACCATTACCAATACTTCTTTGTTCTAAAGTTCTTGTTTTGTCCAACACGTTGATATCGAAATTTAGATTCGACAAATACGAAGATTTAGTGATTAGTTACCGAGAAAACATTATTTTGTCTTTAATTATCACAAAATTACACTCGTTAGTGAGAGTTTATGCTCATTCTAATGTGAAAACGCACTTTCTTCAATTTTCTCATTCTCTATTTTTCAAAAGACTCAAGAATTGCAAAGAGTTAACCATTACCAATACATCTTTGTTCTAAAGTTGTTGTTTTTTCCAACACGTTGATAGTGAAATTAAGATTCGATAAATACGAAGATTTAGTGATTAGTTACCAAGAAAACATTATTTTGTCTTTAATTATCACAAAATTACACTCGTTTGTGAGAGTGTATGCTCATTCTAATGTGAAAACGCACTTTCTTCAATTTTCTCATTCTCTATTTTTCAAAAGACTCAAGAATTGCAAAGAGTTAACCATTACCAATACATCTTTGTTCTAAAGTTGTTGTTTTTTCCAACACGTTGATAGTGAAATTAAGATTCGATAAATACGAAGATTTAGTGATTAGTTACCAAGAAAACATTATTTTGTCTTTAATTATCACAAAATTACACTCGTTTGTGAGAGTTTATGCTCATTCTAATGTGAAAACGCACTTTCTTCAATTTTCTCATTCTCTATTTTTCAAAAGACTCAAGAATTGCAAAGAGTTAACCATTACCAATACATCTTTGTAATAAAGTTGTTGTTTTGGCCAACACGTTGATAGTGAAATTAAGATTCGATAAATACAGAGATTTAGCGAAGAAAACATTATGTTGTCTTTAATTATCACAAAATCACACTCGTTAGTGAGAGTTTATGCTCACTCTAATGTGAAAACGCACTTTCTTCGTTTCTCTCATTCTCTACTTTTCAAAAGTTTCAAGAGTTGTAAAGAGTTAACCATAACCAATACTTCTTTGTTCTAAAGTTCTTGTTTTGTCCAACACGTTGATATCGAAATTTAGATTCGACAAATACGAAGATTTAGTGATTAGTTACCGAGAAAACATTATTTTGTCTTTAATTATCACAAAATTACACTCGTTAGTGAGAGTTTATGCTCATTCTAATGTGAAAACGCACTTTCTTCAATTTTCTCATTCTCTATTTTTCAAAAGACTCAAGAATTGCAAAGAGTTAACCATTACCAATACATCTTTGTTCTAAAGTTGTTGTTTTTTCCAACACGTTGATAGTGAAATTAAGATTCGATAAATACGAAGATTTAGTGATTAGTTACCAAGAAAACATTATTTTGTCTTTAATTATCACAAAATCACACTCGTTAGTGAGAGTTTATGCTCACTCTAATGTGAAAACGCACTTTCTTCGTTTCTCTCATTCTCTACTTTTCAAAAGTTTCAAGAGTTGTAAAGAGTTAACCATTACCAATACTTCTTTGTTCTAAAGTTCTTGTTTTGTCCAACACGTTGATATCGAAATTTAGATTCGACAAATACGAAGATTTAGTGATTAGTTACCGAGAAAACATTATTTTGTCTTTAATTATCACAAAATTACACTCGTTAGTGAGAGTGTATGCTCATTCTAATGTGAAAACGCACTTTCTTCAATTTTCTCATTCTCTATTTTTCAAAAGACTCAAGAATTGCAAAGAGTTAACCATTACCAATACATCTTTGTTCTAAAGTTGTTGTTTTTTCCAACACGTTGATAGTGAAATTAAGATTCGATAAATACGAAGATTTAGTGATTAGTTACCAAGAAAACATTATTTTGTCTTTAATTATCACAAAATTACACTCGTTTGTGAGAGTGTATGCTCATTCTAATGTGAAAACGCACTTTCTTCAATTTTCTCATTCTCTATTTTTCAAAAGACTCAAGAATTGCAAAGAGTTAACCATTACCAATACATCTTTGTTCTAAAGTTGTTGTTTTTTCCAACACGTTGATAGTGAAATTAAGATTCGATAAATACGAAGATTTAGTGATTAGTTACCAAGAAAACATTATTTTGTCTTTAATTATCACAAAATTACACTCGTTTGTGAGAGTTTATGCTCATTCTAATGTGAAAACGCACTTTCTTCAATTTTCTCATTCTCTATTTTTCAAAAGACTCAAGAATTGCAAAGAGTTAACCATTACCAATACATCTTTGTAATAAAGTTGTTGTTTTGGCCAACACGTTGATAGTGAAATTAAGATTCGATAAATACAGAGATTTAGCGAAGAAAACATTATGTTGTCTTTAATTATCACGAAATCACACTCGTTAGTGAGAGTTTATGCTCACTCTAATGTGAAAACACACTTTCTTCGTTTCTCTCATTCTCTACTTTTCAAAAGTTTCAAGAGTTGTAAAGAGTTAACCATTACCAATACTTCTTTGTTCTAAAGTTCTTGTTTTGTCCAACACGTTGATATCGAAATTTAGATTCGACAAATACGAAGATTTAGTGATTAGTTACCGAGAAAACATTATTTTGTCTTTAATTATCACAAAATTACACTCGTTAGTGAGAGTTTATGCTCATTCTAATGAGAAAACGCACTTTCTTCAATTTGCTCATTCTCTATTTTTCAAAAGACTCAAGAATTGCAAAGAGTTAACCATTACCAATACATCTTTGTTCTAAAGTTGTTGTTTTTTCCAACACGTTGATAGTGAAATTAAGATTCGATAAATACGAAGATTTAGTGATTAGTTACCAAGAAAACATTATTTTGTCTTTAATTATCACAAGATTACACTCGTTTGTGAGAGTTTATGCTCATTCTAATGTGAAAACACACTTTCTTCAATTTTCTCATTCTCTATTTTTCAAAAGACTCAAGAATTGCAAAGAGTTAACCATTACCAATACATCTTTGTAATAAAGTTGTTGTTTTGGCCAACACGTTGATAGTGAAATTAAGATTCGATAAATACAGAGATTTAGCGAAGAAAACATTATGTTGTCTTTAATTATCACAAAATCACACTCGTTAGTGAGGGTTTATGCTCATTCTAATGTGAAAACGCACTTTCTTCAATTTTCTCATTCTCTATTTTTCAAAAGACTCAAGAATTGCAAAGAGTTAACCATTACCAATACATCTTTGTAATAAAGTTGTTGTTTTGGCCAACACGTTGATAGTGAAATTAAGATTCGATAAATACAGAGATTTAGCGAAGAAAACATTATGTTGTCTTTAATTATCACAAAATCACACTCGTTAGTGAGAGTTTATGCTCACTCTAATGTGAAAACGCACTTTCTTCGTTTCTCTCATTCTCTACTTTTCAAAAGTTTCAAGAGTTGTAAAGAGTTAACCATTACCAATACTTCTTTGTTCTAAAGTTCTTGTTTTGTCCAACACGTTGATATCGAAATTTAGATTCGACAAATACGAAGATTTAGTGATTAGTTACCGAGAAAACATTATTTTGTCTTTAATTATCACAAAATTACACTCGTTAGTGAGAGTTTATGCTCATTCTAATGTGAAAACGCACTTTCTTCAATTTTCTCATTCTCTATTTTTCAAAAGACTCAAGAATTGCAAAGAGTTAACCATTACCAATACATCTTTGTTCTAAAGTTGTTGTTTTTTCCAACACGTTGATAGTGAAATTAAGATTCGATAAATACGAAGATTTAGTGATTAGTTACCAAGAAAACATTATTTTGTCTTTAATTATCACAAAATTACACTCGTTTGTGAGAGTGTATGCTCATTCTAATGTGAAAACGCACTTTCTTCAATTTTCTCATTCTCTATTTTTCAAAAGACTCAAGAATTGCAAAGAGTTAACCATTACCAATACATCTTTGTTCTAAAGTTGTTGTTTTTTCCAACACGTTGATAGTGAAATTAAGATTCGATAAATACGAAGATTTAGTGATTAGTTACCAAGAAAACATTATTTTGTCTTTAATTATCACAAAATTACACTCGTTTGTGAGAGTTTATGCTCATTCTAATGTGAAAACGCACTTTCTTCAATTTTCTCATTCTCTATTTTTCAAAAGACTCAAGAATTGCAAAGAGTTAACCATTACCAATACATCTTTGTAATAAAGTTGTTGTTTTGGCCAACACGTTGATAGTGAAATTAAGATTCGATAAATACAGAGATTTAGCGAAGAAAACATTATGTTGTCTTTAATTATCACAAAATCACACTCGTTAGTGAGAGTTTATGCTCACTCTAATGTGAAAACGCACTTTCTTCGTTTCTCTCATTCTCTACTTTTCAAAAGTTTCAAGAGTTGTAAAGAGTTAACCATTACCAATACTTCTTTGTTCTAAAGTTCTTGTTTTGTCCAACACGTTGATATCGAAATTTAGATTCGACAAATACGAAGATTTAGTGATTAGTTACCGAGAAAACATTATTTTGTCTTTAATTATCACAAAATTACACTCGTTAGTGAGAGTTTATGCTCATTCTAATGTGAAAACGCACTTTCTTCAATTTTCTCATTCTCTATTTTTCAAAAGACTCAAGAATTGCAAAGAGTTAACCATTACCAATACATCTTTGTTCTAAAGTTGTTGTTTTTTCCAACACGTTGATAGTGAAATTAAGATTCGATAAATACGAAGATTTAGTGATTAGTTACCAAGAAAACATTATTTTGTCTTTAATTATCACAAAATTACACTCGTTTGTGAGAGTGTATGCTCATTCTAATGTGAAAACGCACTTTCTTCAATTTTCTCATTCTCTATTTTTCAAAAGACTCAAGAATTGCAAAGAGTTAACCATTACCAATACATCTTTGTTCTAAAGTTGTTGTTTTTTCCAACACGTTGATAGTGAAATTAAGATTCGATAAATACGAAGATTTAGTGATTAGTTACCAAGAAAACATTATTTTGTCTTTAATTATCACAAAATTACACTCGTTTGTGAGAGTGTATGCTCATTCTAATGTGAAAACGCACTTTCTTCAATTTTCTCATTCTCTATTTTTCAAAAGACTCAAGAATTGCAAAGAGTTAACCATTACCAATACATCTTTGTTCTAAAGTTGTTGTTTTTTCCAACACGTTGATAGTGAAATTAAGATTCGATAAATACGAAGATTTAGTGATTAGTTACCAAGAAAACATTATTTTGTCTTTAATTATCACAAAATTACACTCGTTTGTGAGAGTTTATGCTCATTCTAATGTGAAAACGCACTTTCTTCAATTTTCTCATTCTCTATTTTTCAAAAGACTCAAGAATTGCAAAGAGTTAACCATTACCAATACATCTTTGTAATAAAGTTGTTGTTTTGGCCAACACGTTGATAGTGAAATTAAGATTCGATAAATACAGAGATTTAGCGAAGAAAACATTATGTTGTCTTTAATTATCACAAAATCACACTCGTTAGTGAGAGTTTATACTCACTCTAATGTGAAAACGCACTTTCTTCGTTTCTCTCATTCTCTACTTTTCAAAAGTTTCAAGAGTTGTAAAGAGTTAACCATTACCAATACTTCTTTGTTCTAAAGTTCTTGTTTTGTCCAACACGTTGATATCGAAATTTAGATTCGACAAATACGAAGATTTAGTGATTAGTTACCGAGAAAACATTATTTTGTCTTTAATTATCACAAAATTACACTCGTTAGTGAGAGTTTATGCTCATTCTAATGTGAAAACGCACTTTCTTCAATTTTCTCATTCTCTATTTTTCAAAAGACTCAAGAATTGCAAAGAGTTAACCATTACCAATACATCTTTGTTCTAAAGTTGTTTTTTCCAACACGTTGATAGTGAAATTAAGATTCGATAAATACGAAGATTTAGTGATTAGTTACCAAGAAAACATTATTTTGTCTTTAATTATCACAAAATTACACTCGTTTGTGAGAGTGTATGCTCATTCTAATGTGAAAACGCACTTTCTTCAATTTTCTCATTCTCTATTTTTCAAAAGACTCAAGAATTGCAAAGAGTTAACCATTACCAATACATCTTTGTTCTAAAGTTGTTGTTTTTTCCAACACATTGATAGTGAAATTAAGATTCGATAAATACGAAGATTTAGTGATTAGTTACCAAGAAAACATTATTTTGTCTTTAATTATCACAAAATTACACTCGTTTGTGAGAGTTTATGCTCATTCTAATGTGAAAACGCACTTTCTTCAATTTTCTCATTCTCTATTTTTCAAAAGACTCAAGAATTGCAAAGAGTTAACCATTACCAATACATCTTTGTAATAAAGTTGTTGTTTTGGCCAACACGTTGATAGTGAAATTAAGATTCGATAAATACAGAGATTTAGCGAAGAAAACATTATGTTGTCTTTAATTATCACAAAATCACACCCGTTAGTCAGAGTTTATGCTCATTCTAATGTGAAAACGCACTTTCTTCAATTTTCTCATTCTCTATTTTTCAAAAGACTCAAGAATTGCAAAGAGTTAACCATTACCAATACATCTTTGTAATAAAGTTGTTGTTTTGGCCAACACGTTGATAGTGAAATTAAGATTCGATAAATACAGAGGTTTAACGAAGAAAACATTATGTTGTCTTTAATTATCACAAAATCACACTCGTTAGTGAGAGTTTATGCTCACTCTAATGTGAAAACGCACTTTCTTTGTTTCTCTCATTCTCTACTTTTCAAAAGTTTCAAGAGTTGTAAAGAGTTAACCATTACCAATACTTCTTTGTTCTAAAGTTCTTGTTTTGTCCAACACGTTGATATCGAAATTTAGATTCGACAAAATACGAAGATTTAGTGATTAGTTACCGAGAAAACATTATTTTGTCTTTAATTATCACAAAATTACACTCGTTAGTGAGAGTGTATGCTCATTCTAATGTGAAAACGCACTTTCTTCAATTTTCTCATTCTCTATTTTTCAAAAGACTCAAGAATTGCAAAGAGTTAACCATTACCAATACATCTTTGTTCTAAAGTTGTTGTTTTTTCCAACACGTTGATAGTGAAATTAAGATTCGATAAATACGAAGATTTAGTGATTAGTTACCAAGAAAACATTATTTTGTCTTTAATTATCACAAAATTACACTCGTTTGTGAGAGTGTATGCTCATTCTAATGTGAAAACGCACTTTCTTCAATTTTCTCATTCTCTATTTTTCAAAAGACTCAAGAATTGCAAAGAGTTAACCATTACCAATACATCTTTGTTCTAAAGTTGTTGTTTTTTCCAACACGTTGATAGTGAAATTAAGATTCGATAAATACGGAGATTTAGTGATTAGTTACCAAGAAAACATTATTTTGTCTTTAATTATCACAAAATTACACTCGTTTGTGAGAGTGTATGCTCATTCTAATGTGAAAACGCACTTTCTTCAATTTTCTCATTCTCTATTTTTCAAAAGACTCAAGAATTGCAAAGAGTTAACCATTACCAATACATCTTTGTTCTAAAGTTGTTGTTTTTTCCAACACGTTGATAGTGAAATTAAGATTCGATAAATACGAAGATTTAGTGATTAGTTACCAAGAAAACATTATTTTGTCTTTAATTATCACAAAATTACACTCGTTTGTGAGAGTTTATGCTCATTGTAATGTGAAAACGCACTTTCTTCAATTTTCTCATTCTCTATTTTTCAAAAGACTCAAGAATTGCAAAGAGTTAACCATTACCAATACATCTTTGTAATAAAGTTGTTGTTTTGGCCAACACGTTGATAGTGAAATTAAGATTCGATAAATACAGAGATTTAGCGAAGAAAACATTATGTTGTCTTTAATTATCACGAAATCACACTCGTTAGTGAGAGTTTATGCTCACTCTAATGTGAAAACGCACTTTCTTCGTTTCTCTCATTCTCTACTTTTCAAAAGTTTCAAGAGTTGTAAAGAGTTAACCATTACCAATACTTCTTTGTTCTAAAGTTCTTGTTTTGTCCAACACGTTGATATCGAAATTTAGATTCGACAAATACGAAGATTTAGTGATTAGTTACCGAGAAAACATTATTTTGTCTTTAATTATCACAAAATTACACTCGTTAGTGAGAGTTTATGCTCATTCTAATGTGAAAACGCACTTTCTTCAATTTTCTCATTCTCTATTTTTCAAAAGACTCAAGAATTGCAAAGAGTTAACCATTACCAATACATCTTTGTTCTAAAGTTGTTGTTTTTTCCAACACGTTGATAGTGAAATTAAGATTCGATAAATACGAAGATTTAGTGATTAGTTACCAAGAAAACATTATTTTGTCTTTAATTATCACAAAATTACACTCGTTTGTGAGAGTTTATGCTCATTCTAATGTGAAAACGCACTTTCTTCAATTTTCTCATTCTCTATTTTTCAAAAGACTCAAGAATTGCAAAGAGTTAACCATTACCAATACATCTTTGTAATAAAGTTGTTGTTTTGGCCAACACGTTGATAGTGAAATTAAGATTCGATAAATACAGAGATTTAGCGAAGAAAACATTATGTTGTCTTTAATTATCACGAAATCACACTCGTTAGTGAGAGTTTATGCTCACTCTAATGTGAAAACGCACTTTCTTCGTTTCACTCATTCTCTACTTTTCAAAAGTTTCAAGAGTTGTAAAGAGTTAACCATTACCAATACTTCTTTGTTCTAAAGTTCTTGTTTTGTCCAACACGTTGATATCGAAATTTAGATTCGACAAATACGAAGATTTAGTGATTAGTTACCGAGAAAACATTATTTTGTCTTTAATTATCACAAAATTACACTCGTTAGTGAGAGTTTATGCTCATTCTAATGAGAAAACGCACTTTCTTCAATTTGCTCATTCTCTATTTTTCAAAAGACTCAAGAATTGCAAAGAGTTAACCATTACCAATACATCTTTGTTCTAAAGTTGTTGTTTTTTCCAACACGTTGATAGTGAAATTAAGATTCGATAAATACGAAGATTTAGTGATTAGTTACCAAGAAAACATTATTTTGTCTTTAATTATCACAAGATTACACTCGTTTGTGAGAGTTTATGCTCATTCTAATGTGAAAACACACTTTCTTCAATTTTCTCATTCTCTATTTTTCAAAAGACTCAAGAATTGCAAAGAGTTAACCATTACCAATACATCTTTGTAATAAAGTTGTTGTTTTGGCCAACACGTTGATAGTGAAATTAAGATTCGATAAATACAGAGATTTAGCGAAGAAAACATTATGTTGTCTTTAATTATCACAAAATCACACTCGTTAGTGAGGGTTTATGCTCATTCTAATGTGAAAACGCACTTTCTTCAATTTTCTCATTCTCTATTTTTCAAAAGACTCAAGAATTGCAAAGAGTTAACCATTACCAATACATCTTTGTAATAAAGTTGTTGTTTTGGCCAACACGTTGATAGTGAAATTAAGATTCGATAAATACAGAGATTTAGCGAAGAAAACATTATGTTGTCTTTAATTATCACAAAATCACACTCGTTAGTGAGAGTTTATGCTCACTCTAATGTGAAAACGCACTTTCTTCGTTTCTCTCATTCTCTACTTTTCAAAAGTTTCAAGAGTTGTAAAGAGTTAACCATTACCAATACTTCTTTGTTCTAAAGTTCTTGTTTTGTCCAACACGTTGATATCGAAATTTAGATTCGACAAATACGAAGATTTAGTGATTAGTTACCGAGAAAACATTATTTTGTCTTTAATTATCACAAAATTACACTCGTTAGTGAGAGTTTATGCTCATTCTAATGTGAAAACGCACTTTCTTCAATTTTCTCATTCTCTATTTTTCAAAAGACTCAAGAATTGCAAAGAGTTAACCATTACCAATACATCTTTGTTCTAAAGTTGTTGTTTTTTCCAACACGTTGATAGTGAAATTAAGATTCGATAAATACGAAGATTTAGTGATTAGTTACCAAGAAAACATTATTTTGTCTTTAATTATCACAAAATTACACTCGTTTGTGAGAGTTTATGCTCATTCTAATGTGAAAACGCACTTTCTTCAATTTTCTCATTCTCTATTTTTCAAAAGACTCAAGAATTGCAAAGAGTTAACCATTACCAATACATCTTTGTAATAAAGTTGTTGTTTTGGCCAACACGTTGATAGTGAAATTAAGATTCGATAAATACAGAGATTTAGCGAAGAAAACATTATGTTGTCTTTAATTATCACAAAATCACACTCGTTAGTGAGAGTTTATGCTCATTCTAATGTGAAAACGCACTTTCTTCAATTTTCTCATTCTCTATTTTTCAAAAGACTCAAGAATTGCAAAGAGTTAACCATTACCAATACATCTTTGTAATAAAGTTGTTGTTTTGGCCAACACGTTGATAGTGAAATTAAGATTCGATAAATACAGAGATTTAGCGAAGAAAACATTATGTTGTCTTTAATTATCACAAAATCACACTCGTTAGTGAGAGTTTATGCTCACTCTAATGTGAAAACGCACTTTCTTCGTTTCTCTCATTCTCTACTTTTCAAAAGTTTCAAGAGTTGTAAAGAGTTAACCATTACCAATACTTCTTTGTTCTAAAGTTCTTGTTTTGTCCAACACGTTGATATCGAAATTTAGATTCGACAAATACGAAGATTTAGTGATTAGTTACCGAGAAAACATTATTTTGTCTTTAATTATCACAAAATTACACTCGTTAGTGAGAGTTTATGCTCATTCTAATGTGAAAACGCACTTTCTTCAATTTTCTCATTCTCTATTTTTCAAAAGACTCAAGAATTGCAAAGAGTTAACCATTACCAATACATCTTTGTTCTAAAGTTGTTGTTTTTTCCAACACGTTGATAGTGAAATTAAGATTCGATAAATACGAAGATTTAGTGATTAGTTACCAAGAAAACATTATTTTGTCTTTAATTATCACAAAATTACACTCGTTTGTGAGAGTTTATGCTCATTCTAATGTGAAAACGCACTTTCTTCAATTTTCTCATTCTCTATTTTTCAAAAGACTCAAGAATTGCAAAGAGTTAACCATTACCAATACATCTTTGTAATAAAGTTGTTGTTTTGGCCAACACGTTGATAGTGAAATTAAGATTCGATAAATACAGAGATTTAGCGAAGAAAACATTATGTTGTCTTTAATTATCACAAAATCACACTCGTTAGTGAGAGTTTATGCTCATTCTAATGTGAAAACGCACTTTCTTCAATTTTCTCATTCTCTATTTTTCAAAAGACTCAAGAATTGCAAAGAGTTAACCATTACCAATACATCTTTGTAATAAAGTTGTTGTTTTTTCCAACACGTTGATAGTGAAATTAAGATTCGATAAATACGAAGATTTAGTGATTAGTTACCAAGAAAACATTATTTTGTCTTTAATTATCACAAAATTACACTCGTTTGTGAGAGTGTATGCTCATTCTAATGTGAAAACGCACTTTCTTCAATTTTCTCATTCTCTATTTTTCAAAAGACTCAAGAATTGCAAAGAGTTAACCATTACCAATACATCTTTGTTCTAAAGTTGTTGTTTTTTCCAACACGTTGATAGTGAAATTAAGATTCGATAAATACGAAGATTTAGTGATTAGTTACCAAGAAAACATTATTTTGTCTTTAATTATCACAAAATTACACTCGTTTGTGAGAGTTTATGCTCATTCTAATGTGAAAACGCACTTTCTTCAATTTTCTCATTCTCTATTTTTCAAAAGACTCAAGAATTGCAAAGAGTTAACCATTACCAATACATCTTTGTAATAAAGTTGTTGTTTTGGCCAACACGTTGATAGTGAAATTAAGATTCGATAAATACAGAGATTTAGCGAAGAAAACATTATGTTGTCTTTAATTATCACAAAATCACACTCGTTAGTGAGAGTTTATGCTCACTCTAATGTGAAAACGCACTTTCTTCGTTTCTCTCATTCTCTACTTTTCAAAAGTTTCAAGAGTTGTAAAGAGTTAACCATTACCAATACTTCTTTGTTCTAAAGTTCTTGTTTTGTCCAACACGTTGATATCGAAATTTAGATTCGACAAATACGAAGATTTAGTGATTAGTTACCGAGAAAACATTATTTTGTCTTTAATTATCACAAAATTACACTCGTTAGTGAGAGTTTATGCTCATTCTAATGTGAAAACGCACTTTCTTCAATTTTCTCATTCTCTATTTTTCAAAAGACTCAAGAATTGCAAAGAGTTAACCATTACCAATACATCTTTGTTCTAAAGTTGTTGTTTTTTCCAACACGTTGATAGTGAAATTAAGATTCGATAAATACGAAGATTTAGTGATTAGTTACCAAGAAAACATTATTTTGTCTTTAATTATCACAAAATTACACTCGTTTGTGAGAGTTTATGCTCATTCTAATGTGAAAACGCACTTTCTTCAATTTTCTCATTCTCTATTTTTCAAAAGACTCAAGAATTGCAAAGAGTTAACCATTACCAATACATCTTTGTAATAAAGTTGTTGTTTTGGCCAACACGTTGATAGTGAAATTAAGATTCGATAAATACAGAGATTTAGCGAAGAAAACATTATGTTGTCTTTAATTATCACAAAATCACACTCGTTAGTGAGAGTTTATGCTCATTCTAATGTGAAAACGCACTTTCTTCAATTTTCTCATTCTCTATTTTTCAAAAGACTCAAGAATTGCAAAGAGTTAACCATTACCAATACATCTTTGTAATAAAGTTGTTGTTTTGGCCAACACGTTGATAGTGAAATTAAGATTCGATAAATACAGAGGTTTAACGAAGAAAACATTATGTTGTCTTTAATTATCACAAAATCACACTCGTTAGTGAGAGTTTATGCTCACTCTAATGTGAAAACGCACTTTCTTCGTTTCTCGCATTCTCTACTTTTCAAAAGTTTCAAGAGTTGTAAAGAGTTAACCATTACCAATACTTCTTTGTTCTAAAGTTCTTGTTTTGTCCAACACGTTGATATCGAAATTTAGATTCGACAAATACGAAGATTTAGTGATTAGTTACCGAGAAAACATTATTTTGTCTTTAATTATCACGAAATTACACTCGTTAGTGAGAGTGTATGCTCATTCTAATGTGAAAACGCACTTTCTTCAATTTTCTCATTCTCTATTTTTCAAAAGACTCAAGAATTGCAAAGAGTTAACCATTACCAATACATCTTTGTTCTAAAGTTGTTGTTTTTTCCAACACGTTGATAGTGAAATTAAGATTCGATAAATACGAAGATTTAGTGATTAGTTACCAAGAAAACATTATTTTGTCTTTAATTATCACAAAATTACACTCGTTTGTGAGAGTGTATGCTCATTCTAATGTGAAAACGCACTTTCTTCAATTTTCTCATTCTCTATTTTTCAAAAGACTCAAGAATTGCAAAGAGTTAACCATTACCAATACATCTTTGTTCTAAAGTTGTTGTTTTTTCCAACACGTTGATAGTGAAATTAAGATTCGATAAATACGAAGATTTAGTGATTAGTTACCAAGAAAACATTATTTTGTCTTTAATTATCACAAAATTACACTCGTTTGTGAGAGTGTATGCTCATTCTAATGTGAAAACGCACTTTCTTCAATTTTCTCATTCTCTATTTTTCAAAAGACTCAAGAATTACAAAGAGTTAACCATTACCAATACATCTTTGTTCTAAAGTTGTTGTTTTTTCCAACACATTGATAGTGAAATTAAGATTCGATAAATACGAAGATTTAGTGATTAGTTACCAAGAAAACATTATTTTGTCTTTAATTATCACAAAATTACACTCGTTTGTGAGAGTTTATGCTCATTCTAATGTGAAAACGCACTTTCTTCAATTTTCTCATTCTCTATTTTTCAAAAGACTCAAGAATTGCAAAGAGTTAACCATTACCAATACATCTTTGTAATAAAGTTGTTGTTTTGGCCAACACGTTGATAGTGAAATTAAGATTCGATAAATACAGAGATTTAGCGAAGAAAACATTATGTTGTCTTTAATTATCACAAAATCACACCCGTTAGTCAGAGTTTATGCTCATTCTAATGTGAAAACGCACTTTCTTCAATTTTCTCATTCTCTATTTTTCAAAAGACTCAAGAATTGCAAAGAGTTAACCATTACCAATACATCTTTGTAATAAAGTTGTTGTTTTGGCCAACACGTTGATAGTGAAATTAAGATTCGATAAATACAGAGGTTTAACGAAGAAAACATTATGTTGTCTTTAATTATCACAAAATCACACTCGTTAGTGAGAGTTTATGCTCACTCTAATGTGAAAACGCACTTTCTTTGTTTCTCTCATTCTCTACTTTTCAAAAGTTTCAAGAGTTGTAAAGAGTTAACCATTACCAATACTTCTTTGTTCTAAAGTTCTTGTTTTGTCCAACACGTTGATATCGAAATTTAGATTCGACAAAATACGAAGATTTAGTGATTAGTTACCGAGAAAACATTATTTTGTCTTTAATTATCACAAAATTACACTCGTTAGTGAGAGTGTATGCTCATTCTAATGTGAAAACGCACTTTCTTCAATTTTCTCATTCTCTATTTTTCAAAAGACTCAAGAATTGCAAAGAGTTAACCATTACCAATACATCTTTGTTCTAAAGTTGTTTTTTTTTCCAACACGTTGATAGTGAAATTAAGATTCGATAAATACGAAGATTTAGTGATTAGTTACCAAGAAAACATTATTTTGTCTTTAATTATCACAAAATTACACTCGTTTGTGAGAGTGTATGCTCATTCTAATGTGAAAACGCACTTTCTTCAATTTTCTCATTCTCTATTTTTCAAAAGACTCAAGAATTGCAAAGAGTTAACCATTACCAATACATCTTTGTTCTAAAGTTGTTGTTTTTTCCAACACGTTGATAGTGAAATTAAGATTCGATAAATACGAAGATTTAGTGATTAGTTACCAAGAAAACATTATTTTGTCTTTAATTATCACAAAATTACACTCGTTTGTGAGAGTGTATGCTCATTCTAATGTGAAAACGCACTTTCTTCAATTTTCTCATTCTCTATTTTTCAAAAGACTCAAGAATTGCAAAGAGTTAACCATTACCAATACATCTTTGTTCTAAAGTTGTTGTTTTTTCCAACACGTTGATAGTGAAATTAAGATTCGATAAATACGAAGATTTAGTGATTAGTTACCAAGAAAACATTATTTTGTCTTTAATTATCACAAAATTACACTCGTTTGTGAGAGTTTATGCTCATTCTAATGTGAAAACGCACTTTCTTCAATTTTCTCATTCTCTATTTTTCAAAAGACTCAAGAATTGCAAAGAGTTAACCATTACCAATACATCTTTGTAATAAAGTTGTTGTTTTGGCCAACACGTTGATAGTGAAATTAAGATTCGATAAATACAGAGATTTAGCGAAGAAAACATTATGTTGTCTTTAATTATCACGAAATCACACTCGTTAGTGAGAGTTTATGCTCACTCTAATGTGAAAACGCACTTTCTTCGTTTCTCTCATTCTCTACTTTTCAAAAGTTTCAAGAGTTGTAAAGAGTTAACCATTACCAATACTTCTTTGTTCTAAAGTTCTTGTTTTGTCCAACACGTTGATATCGAAATTTAGATTCGACAAATACGAAGATTTAGTGATTAGTTACCGAGAAAACATTATTTTGTCTTTAATTATCACAAAATTACACTCGTTAGTGAGAGTTTATGCTCATTCTAATGAGAAAACGCACTTTCTTCAATTTGCTCATTCTCTATTTTTCAAAAGACTCAAGAATTGCAAAGAGTTAACCATTACCAATACATCTTTGTTCTAAAGTTGTTGTTTTTTCCAACACGTTGATAGTGAAATTAAGATTCGATAAATACGAAGATTTAGTGATTAGTTACCAAGAAAACATTATTTTGTCTTTAATTATCACAAGATTACACTCGTTTGTGAGAGTTTATGCTCATTCTAATGTGAAAACACACTTTCTTCAATTTTCTCATTCTCTATTTTTCAAAAGACTCAAGAATTGCAAAGAGTTAACCATTACCAATACATCTTTGTAATAAAGTTGTTGTTTTGGCCAACACGTTGATAGTGAAATTAAGATTCGATAAATACAGAGATTTAGCGAAGAAAACATTATGTTGTCTTTAATTATCACAAAATCACACTCGTTAGTGAGGGTTTATGCTCATTCTAATGTGAAAACGCACTTTCTTCAATTTTCTCATTCTCTATTTTTCAAAAGACTCAAGAATTGCAAAGAGTTAACCATTACCAATACATCTTTGTAATAAAGTTGTTGTTTTGGCCAACACGTTGATAGTGAAATTAAGATTCGATAAATACAGAGATTTAGCGAAGAAAACATTATGTTGTCTTTAATTATCACAAAATCACACTCGTTAGTGAGAGTTTATGCTCACTCTAATGTGAAAACGCACTTTCTTCGTTTCTCTCATTCTCTACTTTTCAAAAGTTTCAAGAGTTGTAAAGAGTTAACCATTACCAATACTTCTTTGTTCTAAAGTTCTTGTTTTGTCCAACACGTTGATATCGAAATTTAGATTCGACAAATACGAAGATTTAGTGATTAGTTACCGAGAAAACATTATTTTGTCTTTAATTATCACAAAATTACACTCGTTAGTGAGAGTTTATGCTCATTCTAATGTGAAAACGCACTTTCTTCAATTTTCTCATTCTCTATTTTTCAAAAGACTCAAGAATTGCAAAGAGTTAACCATTACCAATACATCTTTGTTCTAAAGTTGTTGTTTTTTCCAACACGTTGATAGTGAAATTAAGATTCGATAAATACGAAGATTTAGTGATTAGTTACCAAGAAAACATTATTTTGTCTTTAATTATCACAAAATTACACTCGTTTGTGAGAGTTTATGCTCATTCTAATGTGAAAACGCACTTTCTTCAATTTTCTCATTCTCTATTTTTCAAAAGACTCAAGAATTGCAAAGAGTTAACCATTACCAATACATCTTTGTAATAAAGTTGTTGTTTTGGCCAACACGTTGATAGTGAAATTAAGATTCGATAAATACAGAGATTTAGCGAAGAAAACATTATGTTGTCTTTAATTATCACAAAATCACACTCGTTAGTGAGAGTTTATGCTCATTCTAATGTGAAAACGCACTTTCTTCAATTTTCTCATTCTCTATTTTTCAAAAGACTCAAGAATTGCAAAGAGTTAACCATTACCAATACATCTTTGTAATAAAGTTGTTGTTTTGGCCAACACGTTGATAGTGAAATTAAGATTCGATAAATACAGAGATTTAGCGAAGAAAACATTATGTTGTCTTTAATTATCACAAAATCACACTCGTTAGTGAGAGTTTATGCTCACTCTAATGTGAAAACGCACTTTCTTCGTTTCTCTCATTCTCTACTTTTCAAAAGTTTCAAGAGTTGTAAAGAGTTAACCATTACCAATACTTCTTTGTTCTAAAGTTCTTGTTTTGTCCAACACGTTGATATCGAAATTTAGATTCGACAAATACTAAGATTTAGTGATTAGTTACCGAGAAAACATTATTTTGTCTTTAATTATCACAAAATTACACTCGTTAGTGAGAGTTTATGCTCATTCTAATGTGAAAACGCACTTTCTTCAATTTTCTCATTCTCTATTTTTCAAAAGACTCAAGAATTGCAAAGAGTTAACCATTACCAATACATCTTTGTTCTAAAGTTGTTGTTTTTTCCAACACGTTGATAGTGAAATTAAGATTCGATAAATACGAAGATTTAGTGATTAGTTACCAAGAAAACATTATTTTGTCTTTAATTATCACAAAATTACACTCGTTTGTGAGAGTTTATGCTCATTCTAATGTGAAAACGCACTTTCTTCAATTTTCTCATTCTCTATTTTTCAAAAGACTCAAGAATTGCAAAGAGTTAACCATTACCAATACATCTTTGTAATAAAGTTGTTGTTTTGGCCAACACGTTGATAGTGAAATTAAGATTCGATAAATACAGAGATTTAGCGAAGAAAACATTATGTTGTCTTTAATTATCACAAAATCACACTCGTTAGTGAGAGTTTATGCTCATTCTAATGTGAAAACGCACTTTCTTCAATTTTCTCATTCTCTATTTTTCAAAAGACTCAAGAATTGCAAAGAGTTAACCATTACCAATACATCTTTGTAATAAAGTTGTTGTTTTTTCCAACACGTTGATAGTGAAATTAAGATTCGATAAATACGAAGATTTAGTGATTAGTTACCAAGAAAACATTATTTTGTCTTTAATTATCACAAAATTACACTCGTTTGTGAGAGTGTATGCTCATTCTAATGTGAAAACGCACTTTCTTCAATTTTCTCATTCTCTATTTTTCAAAAGACTCAAGAATTGCAAAGAGTTAACCATTACCAATACATCTTTGTTCTAAAGTTGTTGTTTTTTCCAACACGTTGATAGTGAAATTAAGATTCGATAAATACGAAGATTTAGTGATTAGTTACCAAGAAAACATTATTTTGTCTTTAATTATCACAAAATTACACTCGTTTGTGAGAGTTTATGCTCATTCTAATGTGAAAACGCACTTTCTTCAATTTTCTCATTCTCTATTTTTCAAAAGACTCAAGAATTGCAAAGAGTTAACCATTACCAATACATCTTTGTAATAAAGTTGTTGTTTTGGCCAACACGTTGATAGTGAAATTAAGATTCGATAAATACAGAGATTTAGCGAAGAAAACATTATGTTGTCTTTAATTATCACAAAATCACACTCGTTAGTGAGAGTTTATGCTCACTCTAATGTGAAAACGCACTTTCTTCGTTTCTCTCATTCTCTACTTTTCAAAAGTTTCAAGAGTTGTAAAGAGTTAACCATTACCAATACTTCTTTGTTCTAAAGTTCTTGTTTTGTCCAACACGTTGATATCGAAATTTAGATTCGACAAATACGAAGATTTAGTGATTAGTTACCGAGAAAACATTATTTTGTCTTTAATTATCACAAAATTACACTCGTTAGTGAGAGTTTATGCTCATTCTAATGTGAAAACGCACTTTCTTCAATTTTCTCATTCTCTATTTTTCAAAAGACTCAAGAATTGCAAAGAGTTAACCATTACCAATACATCTTTGTTCTAAAGTTGTTGTTTTTTCCAACACGTTGATAGTGAAATTAAGATTCGATAAATACGAAGATTTAGTGATTAGTTACCAAGAAAACATTATTTTGTCTTTAATTATCACAAAATTACACTCGTTTGTGAGAGTTTATGCTCATTCTAATGTGAAAACGCACTTTCTTCAATTTTCTCATTCTCTATTTTTCAAAAGACTCAAGAATTGCAAAGAGTTAACCATTACCAATACATCTTTGTAATAAAGTTGTTGTTTTGGCCAACACGTTGATAGTGAAATTAAGATTCGATAAATACAGAGATTTAGCGAAGAAAACATTATGTTGTCTTTAATTATCACAAAATCACACTCGTTAGTGAGAGTTTATGCTCATTCTAATGTGAAAACGCACTTTCTTCAATTTTCTCATTCTCTATTTTTCAAAAGACTCAAGAATTGCAAAGAGTTAACCATTACCAATACATCTTTGTAATAAAGTTGTTGTTTTGGCCAACACGTTGATAGTGAAATTAAGATTCGATAAATACAGAGGTTTAACGAAGAAAACATTATGTTGTCTTTAATTATCACAAAATCACACTCGTTAGTGAGAGTTTATGCTCACTCTAATGTGAAAACGCACTTTCTTCGTTTCTCGCATTCTCTACTTTTCAAAAGTTTCAAGAGTTGTAAAGAGTTAACCATTACCAATACTTCTTTGTTCTAAAGTTCTTGTTTTGTCCAACACGTTGATATCGAAATTTAGATTCGACAAATACGAAGATTTAGTGATTAGTTACCGAGAAAACATTATTTTGTCTTTAATTATCACGAAATTACACTCGTTAGTGAGAGTGTATGCTCATTCTAATGTGAAAACGCACTTTCTTCAATTTTCTCATTCTCTATTTTTCAAAAGACTCAAGAATTGCAAAGAGTTAACCATTACCAATACATCTTTGTTCTAAAGTTGTTGTTTTTTCCAACACGTTGATAGTGAAATTAAGATTCGATAAATACGAAGATTTAGTGATTAGTTACCAAGAAAACATTATTTTGTCTTTAATTATCACAAAATTACACTCGTTTGTGAGAGTGTATGCTCATTCTAATGTGAAAACGCACTTTCTTCAATTTTCTCATTCTCTATTTTTCAAAAGACTCAAGAATTGCAAAGAGTTAACCATTACCAATACATCTTTGTTCTAAAGTTGTTGTTTTTTCCAACACGTTGATAGTGAAATTAAGATTCGATAAATACGAAGATTTAGTGATTAGTTACCAAGAAAACATTATTTTGTCTTTAATTATCACAAAATTACACTCGTTTGTGAGAGTTTATGCTCATTCTAATGTGAAAACGCACTTTCTTCAATTTTCTCATTCTCTATTTTTCAAAAGACTCAAGAATTGCAAAGAGTTAACCATTACCAATACATCTTTGTAATAAAGTTGTTGTTTTGGCCAACACGTTGATAGTGAAATTAAGATTCGATAAATACAGAGATTTAGCGAAGAAAACATTATGTTGTCTTTAATTATCACAAAATCACACCCGTTAGTCAGAGTTTATGCTCATTCTAATGTGAAAACGCACTTTCTTCAATTTTCTCATTCTCTATTTTTCAAAAGACTCAAGAATTGCAAAGAGTTAACCATTACCAATACATCTTTGTAATAAAGTTGTTGTTTTGGCCAACACGTTGATAGTGAAATTAAGATTCGATAAATACAGAGGTTTAACGAAGAAAACATTATGTTGTCTTTAATTATCACCAAATCACACTCGTTAGTGAGAGTTTATGCTCACTCTAATGTGAAAACGCACTTTCTTTGTTTCTCTCATTCTCTACTTTTCAAAAGTTTCAAGAGTTGTAAAGAGTTAACCATTACCAATACTTCTTTGTTCTAAAGTTCTTGTTTTGTCCAACACGTTGATATCGAAATTTAGATTCGACAAATACGAAGATTTAGTGATTAGTTACCGAGAAAACATTATTTTGTCTTTAATTATCACAAAATTACACTCGTTAGTGAGAGTGTATGCTCATTCTAATGTGAAAACGCACTTTCTTCAATTTTCTCATTCTCTATTTTTCAAAAGACTCAAGAATTGCAAAGAGTTAACCATTACCAATACATCTTTGTTCTAAAGTTGTTGTTTTTTCCAACACGTTGATAGTGAAATTAAGATTCGATAAATACGAAGATTTAGTGATTAGTTACCAAGAAAACATTATTTTATCTTTAATTATCACAAAATTACACTCGTTTGTGAGAGTTTATGCTCATTCTAATGTGAAAACGCACTTTCTTCAATTTTCTCATTCTCTATTTTTCAAAAGACTCAAGAATTGCAAAGAGTTAACCATTACCAATACATCTTTGTAATAAAGTTGTTGTTTTGGCCAACACGTTGATAGTGAAATTAAGATTCGATAAATACAGAGATTTAGCGAAGAAAACATTATGTTGTCTTTAATTATCACAAAATCACACTCGTTAGTGAGAGTTTATGCTCACTCTAATGTGAAAACGCACTTTCTTCGTTTCTCTCATTCTCTACTTTTCAAAAGTTTCAAGAGTTGTAAAGAGTTAACCATTACCAATACTTCTTTGTTCTAAAGTTCTTGTTTTGTCCAACACGTTGATATCGAAATTTAGATTCGACAAATACGAAGATTTAGTGATTAGTTACCGAGAAAACATTATTTTGTCTTTAATTATCACAAAATTACACTCGTTAGTGAGAGTTTATGCTCATTCTAATGTGAAAACGCACTTTCTTCAATTTTCTCATTCTCTATTTTTCAAAAGACTCAAGAATTGCAAAGAGTTAACCATTACCAATACATCTTTGTTCTAAAGTTGTTGTTTTTTCCAACACGTTGATAGTGAAATTAAGATTCGATAAATACGAAGATTTAGTGATTAGTTACCAAGAAAACATTATTTTGTCTTTAATTATCACAAAATTACACTCGTTTGTGAGAGTTTATGCTCATTCTAATGTGAAAACGCACTTTCTTCAATTTTCTCATTCTCTATTTTTCAAAAGACTCAAGAATTGCAAAGAGTTAACCATTACCAATACATCTTTGTAATAAAGTTGTTGTTTTGGCCAACACGTTGATAGTGAAATTAAGATTCGATAAATACAGAGATTTAGCGAAGAAAACATTATGTTGTCTTTAATTATCACAAAATCACACTCGTTAGTGAGAGTTTATGCTCATTCTAATGTGAAAACGCACTTTCTTCAATTTTCTCATTCTCTATTTTTCAAAAGACTCAAGAATTGCAAAGAGTTAACCATTACCAATACATCTTTGTAATAAAGTTGTTGTTTTTTCCAACACGTTGATAGTGAAATTAAGATTCGATAAATACGAAGATTTAGTGATTAGTTACCAAGAAAACATTATTTTGTCTTTAATTATCACAAAATTACACTCGTTTGTGAGAGTGTATGCTCATTCTAATGTGAAAACGCACTTTCTTCAATTTTCTCATTCTCTATTTTTCAAAAGACTCAAGAATTGCAAAGAGTTAACCATTACCAATACATCTTTGTTCTAAAGTTGTTGTTTTTTCCAACACGTTGATAGTGAAATTAAGATTCGATAAATACGAAGATTTAGTGATTAGTTACCAAGAAAACATTATTTTGTCTTTAATTATCACAAAATTACACTCGTTTGTGAGAGTTTATGCTCATTCTAATGTGAAAACGCACTTTCTTCAATTTTCTCATTCTCTATTTTTCAAAAGACTCAAGAATTGCAAAGAGTTAACCATTACCAATACATCTTTGTAATAAAGTTGTTGTTTTGGCCAACACGTTGATAGTGAAATTAAGATTCGATAAATACAGAGATTTAGCGAAGAAAACATTATGTTGTCTTTAATTATCACAAAATCACACTCGTTAGTGAGAGTTTATGCTCACTCTAATGTGAAAACGCACTTTCTTCGTTTCTCTCATTCTCTACTTTTCAAAAGTTTCAAGAGTTGTAAAGAGTTAACCATTACCAATACTTCTTTGTTCTAAAGTTCTTGTTTTGTCCAACACGTTGATATCGAAATTTAGATTCGACAAATACGAAGATTTAGTGATTAGTTACCGAGAAAACATTATTTTGTCTTTAATTATCACAAAATTACACTCGTTAGTGAGAGTTTATGCTCATTCTAATGTGAAAACGCACTTTCTTCAATTTTCTCATTCTCTATTTTTCAAAAGACTCAAGAATTGCAAAGAGTTAACCATTACCAATACATCTTTGTTCTAAAGTTGTTGTTTTTTCCAACACGTTGATAGTGAAATTAAGATTCGATAAATACGAAGATTTAGTGATTAGTTACCAAGAAAACATTATTTTGTCTTTAATTATCACAAAATTACACTCGTTTGTGAGAGTTTATGCTCATTCTAATGTGAAAACGCACTTTCTTCAATTTTCTCATTCTCTATTTTTCAAAAGACTCAAGAATTGCAAAGAGTTAACCATTACCAATACATCTTTGTAATAAAGTTGTTGTTTTGGCCAACACGTTGATAGTGAAATTAAGATTCGATAAATACAGAGATTTAGCGAAGAAAACATTATGTTGTCTTTAATTATCACAAAATCACACTCGTTAGTGAGAGTTTATGCTCATTCTAATGTGAAAACGCACTTTCTTCAATTTTCTCATTCTCTATTTTTCAAAAGACTCAAGAATTGCAAAGAGTTAACCATTACCAATACATCTTTGTAATAAAGTTGTTGTTTTGGCCAACACGTTGATAGTGAAATTAAGATTCGATAAATACAGAGGTTTAACGAAGAAAACATTATGTTGTCTTTAATTATCACAAAATCACACTCGTTAGTGAGAGTTTATGCTCACTCTAATGTGAAAACGCACTTTCTTCGTTTCTCGCATTCTCTACTTTTCAAAAGTTTCAAGAGTTGTAAAGAGTTAACCATTACCAATACTTCTTTGTTCTAAAGTTCTTGTTTTGTCCAACACGTTGATATCGAAATTTAGATTCGACAAATACGAAGATTTAGTGATTAGTTACCGAGAAAACATTATTTTGTCTTTAATTATCACAAAATTACACTCGTTAGTGAGAGTTTATGCTCATTCTAATGTGAAAACGCACTTTCTTCAATTTTCTCATTCTCTATTTTTCAAAAGACTCAAGAATTGCAAAGAGTTAACCATTACCAATACATCTTTGTTCTAAAGTTGTTGTTTTTTCCAACACGTTGATAGTGAAATTAAGATTCGATAAATACGAAGATTTAGTGATTAGTTACCAAGAAAACATTATTTTGTCTTTAATTATCACAAAATTACACTCGTTTGTGAGAGTGTATGCTCATTCTAATGTGAAAACGCACTTTCTTCAATTTTCTCATTCTCTATTTTTCAAAAGACTCAAGAATTGCAAAGAGTTAACCATTACCAATACATCTTTGTTCTAAAGTTGTTGTTTTTTCCAACACGTTGATAGTGAAATTAAGATTCGATAAATACGAAGATTTAGTGATTAGTTACCAAGAAAACATTATTTTGTCTTTAATTATCACAAAATTACACTCGTTTGTGAGAGTTTATGCTCATTCTAATGTGAAAACGCACTTTCTTCAATTTTCTCATTCTCTATTTTTCAAAAGACTCAAGAATTGCAAAGAGTTAACCATTACCAATACATCTTTGTTCTAAAGTTGTTGTTTTTTCCAACACGTTGATAGTGAAATTAAGATTCGATAAATACGAAGATTTAGTGATTAGTTACCAAGAAAACATTATTTTGTCTTTAATTATCACAAAATTACACTCGTTTGTGAGAGTTTATGCTCATTCTAATGTGAAAACGTACTTTCTTCAATTTTCTCATTCTCTATTTTTCAAAAGACTCAAGAATTGCAAAGAGTTAACCATTACCAATACATCTTTGTAATAAAGTTGTTGTTTTGGCCAACACGTTGATAGTGAAATTAAGATTCGATAAATACAGAGATTTAGCGAAGAAAACATTATGTTGTCTTTAATTATCACAAAATCACACTCGTTAGTGAGAGTTTATGCTCACTCTAATGTGAAAACGCACTTTCTTCGTTTCTCTCATTCTCTACTTTTCAAAAGTTTCAAGAGTTGTAAAGAGTTAACCATTACCAATACTTCTTTGTTCTAAAGTTCTTGTTTTGTCCAACACGTTGATATCGAAATTTAGATTCGACAAATACGAAGATTTAGTGATTAGTTACCGAGAAAACATTATTTTGTCTTTAATTATCACAAAATTACACTCGTTAGTGAGAGTTTATGCTCATTCTAATGTGAAAACGCACTTTCTTCAATTTTCTCATTCTCTATTTTTCAAAAGACTCAAGAATTGCAAAGAGTTAACCATTACCAATACATCTTTGTTCTAAAGTTGTTGTTTTTTCCAACACGTTGATAGTGAAATTAAGATTCGATAAATACGAAGATTTAGTGATTAGTTACCAAGAAAACATTATTTTGTCTTTAATTATCACAAAATTACACTCGTTTGTGAGAGTTTATGCTCATTCTAATGTGAAAACGCACTTTCTTCAATTTTCTCATTCTCTATTTTTCAAAAGACTCAAGAATTGCAAAGAGTTAACCATTACCAATACATCTTTGTAATAAAGTTGTTGTTTTGGCCAACACGTTGATAGTGAAATTAAGATTCGATAAATACAGAGATTTAGCGAAGAAAACATTATGTTGTCTTTAATTATCACAAAATCACACTCGTTAGTGAGAGTTTATGCTCATTCTAATGTGAAAACGCACTTTCTTCAATTTTCTCATTCTCTATTTTTCAAAAGACTCAAGAATTGCAAAGAGTTAACCATTACCAATACATCTTTGTAATAAAGTTGTTGTTTTGGCCAACACGTTGATAGTGAAATTAAGATTCGATAAATACAGAGGTTTAACGAAGAAAACATTATGTTGTCTTTAATTATCACAAAATCACACTCGTTAGTGAGAGTTTATGCTCACTCTAATGTGAAAACGCACTTTCTTCGTTTCTCGCATTCTCTACTTTTCAAAAGTTTCAAGAGTTGTAAAGAGTTAACCATTACCAATACTTCTTTGTTCTAAAGTTCTTGTTTTGTCCAACACGTTGATATCGAAATTTAGATTCGACAAATACGAAGATTTAGTGATTAGTTACCGAGAAAACATTATTTTGTCTTTAATTATCACGAAATTACACTCGTTAGTGAGAGTGTATGCTCATTCTAATGTGAAAACGCACTTTCTTCAATTTTCTCATTCTCTATTTTTCAAAAGACTCAAGAATTGCAAAGAGTTAACCATTACCAATACATCTTTGTTCTAAAGTTGTTGTTTTTTCCAACACGTTGATAGTGAAATTAAGATTCGATAAATACGAAGATTTAGTGATTAGTTACCAAGAAAACATTATTTTGTCTTTAATTATCACAAAATTACACTCGTTTGTGAGAGTGTATGCTCATTCTATTGTGAAAACGCACTTTCTTCAATTTTCTCATTCTCTATTTTTCAAAAGACTCAAGAATTGCAAAGAGTTAACCATTACCAATACATCTTTGTTCTAAAGTTGTTGTTTTTTCCAACACGTTGATAGTGAAATTAAGATTCGATAAATACGAAGATTTAGTGATTAGTTACCAAGAAAACATTATTTTGTCTTTAATTATCACAAAATTACACTCGTTTGTGAGAGTGTATGCTCATTCTAATGTGAAAACGCACTTTCTTCAATTTTCTCATTCTCTATTTTTCAAAAGACTCAAGAATTGCAAAGAGTTAACCATTACCAATACATCTTTGTTCTAAAGTTGTTGTTTTTTCCAACACGTTGATAGTGAAATTAAGATTCGATAAATACGAAGATTTAGTGATTAGTTACCAAGAAAACATTATTTTGTCTTTAATTATCACAAAATTACACTCGTTTGTGAGAGTGTATGCTCATTCTAATGTGAAAACGCACTTTCTTCAATTTTCTCATTCTCTATTTTTCAAAAGACTCAAGAATTGCAAAGAGTTAACCATTACCAATACATCTTTGTTCTAAAGTTGTTGTTTTTTCCAACACGTTGATAGTGAAATTAAGATTCGATAAATACGAAGATTTAGTGATTAGTTACCAAGAAAACATTATTTTGTCTTTAATTATCACAAAATTACACTCGTTTGTGAGAGTTTATGCTCATTCTAATGTGAAAACGCACTTTCTTCAATTTTCTCATTCTCTATTTTTCAAAAGACTCAAGAATTGCAAAGAGTTAACCATTACCAATACATCTTTGTTCTAAAGTTGTTGTTTTTTCCAACACGTTGATAGTGAAATTAAGATTCGATAAATACGAAGATTTAGTGATTAGTTACCAAGAAAACATTATTTTGTCTTTAATTATCACAAAATTACACTCGTTTGTGAGAGTTTATGCTCATTCTAATGTGAAAACGTACTTTCTTCAATTTTCTCATTCTCTATTTTTCAAAAGACTCAAGAATTGCAAAGAGTTAACCATTACCAATACATCTTTGTAATAAAGTTGTTGTTTTGGCCAACACGTTGATAGTGAAATTAAGATTCGATAAATACAGAGATTTAGCGAAGAAAACATTATGTTGTCTTTAATTATCACAAAATCACACTCGTTAGTGAGAGTTTATGCTCACTCTAATGTGAAAACGCACTTTCTTCGTTTCTCTCATTCTCTACTTTTCAAAAGTTTCAAGAGTTGTAAAGAGTTAACCATTACCAATACTTCTTTGTTCTAAAGTTCTTGTTTTGTCCAACACGTTGATATCGAAATTTAGATTCGACAAATATGAAGATTTAGTGATTAGTTACCGAGAAAACATTATTTTGTCTTTAATTATCACAAAATTACACTCGTTAGTGAGAGTTTATGCTCATTCTAATGTGAAAACGCACTTTCTTCAATTTTCTCATTCTCTATTTTTCAAAAGACTCAAGAATTGCAAAGAGTTAACCATTACCAATACATCTTTGTTCTAAAGTTGTTGTTTTTTCCAACACGTTGATAGTGAAATTAAGATTCGATAAATACGAAGATTTAGTGATTAGTTACCAAGAAAACATTATTTTGTCTTTAATTATCACAAAATTACACTCGTTTGTGAGAGTTTATGCTCATTCTAATGTGAAAACGCACTTTCTTCAATTTTCTCATTCTCTATTTTTCAAAAGACTCAAGAATTGCAAAGAGTTAACCATTACCAATACATCTTTGTAATAAAGTTGTTGTTTTGGCCAACACGTTGATAGTGAAATTAAGATTCGATAAATACAGAGATTTAGCGAAGAAAACATTATGTTGTCTTTAATTATCACAAAATCACACTCGTTAGTGAGAGTTTATGCTCATTCTAATGTGAAAACGCACTTTCTTCAATTTTCTCATTCTCTATTTTTCAAAAGACTCAAGAATTGCAAAGAGTTAACCATTACCAATACATCTTTGTAATAAAGTTGTTGTTTTGGCCAACACGTTGATAGTGAAATTAAGATTCGATAAATAC
Organism: Galeopsis tetrahit; assembly: GCA_963675135.1. Taxonomy (NCBI): domain Eukaryota; kingdom Viridiplantae; phylum Streptophyta; class Magnoliopsida; order Lamiales; family Lamiaceae; genus Galeopsis; species Galeopsis tetrahit. The sequence goes on from OY776122.1 coordinate 43,755,956, forward strand.
AGAGGTTTAACGAAGAAAACATTATGTTGTCTTTAATTATCACAAAATCACACTCGTTAGTGAGAGTTTATGCTCACTCTAATGTGAAAACGCACTTTCTTCGTTTCTCGCATTCTCTACTTTTCAAAAGTTTCAAGAGTTGTAAAGAGTTAACCATTACCAATACTTCTTTGTTCTAAAGTTCTTGTTTTGTCCAACACGTTGATATCGAAATTTAGATTCGACAAATACGAAGATTTAGTGATTAGTTACCGAGAAAACATTATTTTGTCTTTAATTATCACGAAATTACACTCGTTAGTGAGAGTGTATGCTCATTCTAATGTGAAAACGCACTTTCTTCAATTTTCTCATTCTCTATTTTTCAAAAGACTCAAGAATTGCAAAGAGTTAACCATTACCAATACATCTTTGTTCTAAAGTTGTTGTTTTTTCCAACACGTTGATAGTGAAATTAAGATTCGATAAATACGAAGATTTAGTGATTAGTTACCAAGAAAACATTATTTTGTCTTTAATTATCACAAAATTACACTCGTTTGTGAGAGTGTATGCTCATTCTAATGTGAAAACGCACTTTCTTCAATTTTCTCATTCTCTATTTTTCAAAAGACTCAAGAATTGCAAAGAGTTAACCATTACCAATACATCTTTGTTCTAAAGTTGTTGTTTTTTCCAACACGTTGATAGTGAAATTAAGATTCGATAAATACGAAGATTTAGTGATTAGTTACCAAGAAAACATTATTTTGTCTTTAATTATCACAAAATTACACTCGTTTGTGAGAGTTTATGCTCATTCTAATGTGAAAACGCACTTTCTTCAATTTTCTCATTCTCTATTTTTCAAAAGACTCAAGAATTGCAAAGAGTTAACCATTACCAATACATCTTTGTAATAAAGTTGTTGTTTTGGCCAACACGTTGATAGTGAAATTAAGATTCGATAAATACAGAGATTTAGCGAAGAAAACATTATGTTGTCTTTAATTATCACAAAATCACACCCGTTAGTCAGAGTTTATGCTCATTCTAATGTGAAAACGCACTTTCTTCAATTTTCTCATTCTCTATTTTTCAAAAGACTCAAGAATTGCAAAGAGTTAACCATTACCAATACATCTTTGTAATAAAGTTGTTGTTTTGGCCAACACGTTGATAGTGAAATTAAGATTCGATAAATACAGAGGTTTAACGAAGAAAACATTATGTTGTCTTTAATTATCACCAAATCACACTCGTTAGTGAGAGTTTATGCTCACTCTAATGTGAAAACGCACTTTCTTTGTTTCTCTCATTCTCTACTTTTCAAAAGTTTCAAGAGTTGTAAAGAGTTAACCATTACCAATACTTCTTTGTTCTAAAGTTCTTGTTTTGTCCAACACGTTGATATCGAAATTTAGATTCGACAAATACGAAGATTTAGTGATTAGTTACCGAGAAAACATTATTTTGTCTTTAATTATCACAAAATTACACTCGTTAGTGAGAGTGTATGCTCATTCTAATGTGAAAACGCACTTTCTTCAATTTTCTCATTCTCTATTTTTCAAAAGACTCAAGAATTGCAAAGAGTTAACCATTACCAATACATCTTTGTTCTAAAGTTGTTGTTTTTTCCAACACGTTGATAGTGAAATTAAGATTCGATAAATACGAAGATTTAGTGATTAGTTACCAAGAAAACATTATTTTATCTTTAATTATCACAAAATTACACTCGTTTGTGAGAGTTTATGCTCATTCTAATGTGAAAACGCACTTTCTTCAATTTTCTCATTCTCTATTTTTCAAAAGACTCAAGAATTGCAAAGAGTTAACCATTACCAATACATCTTTGTAATAAAGTTGTTGTTTTGGCCAACACGTTGATAGTGAAATTAAGATTCGATAAATACAGAGATTTAGCGAAGAAAACATTATGTTGTCTTTAATTATCACAAAATCACACTCGTTAGTGAGAGTTTATGCTCACTCTAATGTGAAAACGCACTTTCTTCGTTTCTCTCATTCTCTACTTTTCAAAAGTTTCAAGAGTTGTAAAGAGTTAACCATTACCAATACTTCTTTGTTCTAAAGTTCTTGTTTTGTCCAACACGTTGATATCGAAATTTAGATTCGACAAATACGAAGATTTAGTGATTAGTTACCGAGAAAACATTATTTTGTCTTTAATTATCACAAAATTACACTCGTTAGTGAGAGTTTATGCTCATTCTAATGTGAAAACGCACTTTCTTCAATTTTCTCATTCTCTATTTTTCAAAAGACTCAAGAATTGCAAAGAGTTAACCATTACCAATACATCTTTGTTCTAAAGTTGTTGTTTTTTCCAACACGTTGATAGTGAAATTAAGATTCGATAAATACGAAGATTTAGTGATTAGTTACCAAGAAAACATTATTTTGTCTTTAATTATCACAAAATTACACTCGTTTGTGAGAGTTTATGCTCATTCTAATGTGAAAACGCACTTTCTTCAATTTTCTCATTCTCTATTTTTCAAAAGACTCAAGAATTGCAAAGAGTTAACCATTACCAATACATCTTTGTAATAAAGTTGTTGTTTTGGCCAACACGTTGATAGTGAAATTAAGATTCGATAAATACAGAGATTTAGCGAAGAAAACATTATGTTGTCTTTAATTATCACAAAATCACACTCGTTAGGGAGAGTTTATGCTCATTCTAATGTGAAAACGCACTTTCTTCAATTTTCTCATTCTCTATTTTTCAAAAGACTCAAGAATTGCAAAGAGTTAACCATTACCAATACATCTTTGTAATAAAGTTGTTGTTTTGGCCAACACGTTGATAGTGAAATTAAGATTCGATAAATACAGAGGTTTAACGAAGAAAACATTATGTTGTCTTTAATTATCACAAAATCACACTCGTTAGTGAGAGTTTATGCTCACTCTAATGTGAAAACGCACTTTCTTTGTTTCTCTCATTCTCTACTTTTCAAAAGTTTCAAGAGTTGTAAAGAGTTAACCATTACCAATACTTCTTTGTTCTAAAGTTCTTGTTTTGTCCAACACGTTGATATCGAAATTTAGATTCGACAAATACGAAGATTTAGTGATTAGTTACCGAGAAAACATTATTTTGTCTTTAATTATCACAAAATTACACTCGTTAGTGAGAGTGTATGCTCATTCTAATGTGAAAACGCACTTTCTTCAATTTTCTCATTCTCTATTTTTCAAAAGACTCAAGAATTGCAAAGAGTTAACCATTACCAATACATCTTTGTTCTAAAGTTGTAGTTTTTTCCAACACGTTGATAGTGAAATTAAGATTCGATAAATACGAAGATTTAGTGATTAGTTACCAAGAAAACATTATTTTGTCTTTAATTATCACAAAATTACACTCGTTTGTGAGAGTGTATGCTCATTCTAATGTGAAAACGCACTTTCTTCAATTTTCTCATTCTCTATTTTTCAAAAGACTCAAGAATTGCAAAGAGTTAACCATTACCAATACATCTTTGTTCTAAAGTTGTTGTTTTTTCCAACACGTTGATAGTGAAATTAAGATTCGATAAATACGAAGATTTAGTGATTAGTTACCAAGAAAACATTATTTTGTCTTTAATTATCACAAAATTACACTCGTTTGTGAGAGTGTATGCTCATTCTAATGTGAAAACGCACTTTCTTCAATTTTCTCATTCTCTATTTTTCAAAAGACTCAAGAATTGCAAAGAGTTAACCATTACCAATACATCTTTGTTCTAAAGTTGTTGTTTTTTCCAACACGTTGATAGTGAAATTAAGATTCGATAAATACGAAGATTTAGTGATTAGTTACCAAGAAAACATTATTTTGTCTTTAATTATCACAAAATTACACTCGTTTGTGAGAGTTTATGCTCATTCTAATGTGAAAACGCACTTTCTTCAATTTTCTCATTCTCTATTTTTCAAAAGACTCAAGAATTGCAAAGAGTTAACCATTACCAATACATCTTTGTAATAAAGTTGTTGTTTTGGCCAACACGTTGATAGTGAAATTAAGATTCGATAAATACAGAGATTTAGCGAAGAAAACATTATGTTGTCTTTAATTATCACAAAATCACACTCGTTAGTGAGAGTTTATGCTCATTCTAATGTGAAAACGCACTTTCTTCAATTTTCTCATTCTCTATTTTTCAAAAGACTCAAGAATTGCAAAGAGTTAACCATTAGCAATACATCTTTGTAATAAAGTTGTTGTTTTGGCCAACACGTTGATAGTGAAATTAAGATTCGATAAATACAGAGGTTTAACGAAGAAAACATTATGTTGTCTTTAATTATCACAAAATCACACTCGTTAGTGAGAGTTTATGCTCACTCTAATGTGAAAACGCACTTTCTTCGTTTCTCGCATTCTCTACTTTTCAAAAGTTTCAAGAGTTGTAAAGAGTTAACCATTACCAATACTTCTTTGTTCTAAAGTTCTTGTTTTGTCCAACACGTTGATATCGAAATTTAGATTCGACAAATACGAAGATTTAGTGATTAGTTACCGAGAAAACATTATTTTGTCTTTAATTATCACAAAATTACACTCGTTAGTGAGAGTGTATGCTCATTCTAATGTGAAAACGCACTTTCTTCAATTTTCTCATTCTCTATTTTTCAAAAGACTCAAGAATTGCAAACAGTTAACCATTACCAATACATCTTTGTTCTAAAGTTGTTGTTTTTTCCAACACGTTGATAGTGAAATTAAGATTCGATAAATACGAAGATTTAGTGATTAGTTACCAAGAAAACATTATTTTGTCTTTAATTATCACAAAATTACACTCGTTTGTGAGAGTGTATGCTCATTCTAATGTGAAAAAGCACTTTCTTCAATTTTCTCATTCTCTATTTTTCAAAAGACTCAAGAATTGCAAAGAGTTAACCATTACCAATACATCTTTGTTCTAAAGTTGTTGTTTTTTCCAACACGTTGATAGTGAAATTAAGATTCGATAAATACGAAGATTTAGTGATTAGTTACCAAGAAAACATTATTTTGTCTTTAATTATCACAAAATTACACTCGTTTGTGAGAGTTTATGCTCATTCTAATGTGAAAACGCACTTTCTTCAATTTTCTCATTCTCTATTTTTCAAAAGACTCAAGAATTGCAAAGAGTTAACCATTACCAATACATCTTTGTAATAAAGTTGTTGTTTTGGCCAACACGTTGATAGTGAAATTAAGATTCGATAAATACAGAGATTTAGCGAAGAAAACATTATGCTGTCTTTAATTATCACAAAATCACACCCGTTAGTCAGAGTTTATGCTCATTCTAATGTGAAAACGCACTTTCTTCAATTTTCTCATTCTCTATTTTTCAAAAGACTCAAGAATTGCAAAGAGTTAACCATTACCAATACATCTTTGTAATAAAGTTGTTGTTTTGGCCAACACGTTGATAGTGAAATTAAGATTCGATAAATACAGAGGTTTAACGAAGAAAACATTATGTTGTCTTTAATTATCACAAAATCACACTCGTTAGTGAGAGTTTATGCTCACTCTAATGTGAAAACGCACTTTCTTTGTTTCTCTCATTCTCTACTTTTCAAAAGTTTCAAGAGTTGTAAAGAGTTAACCATTACCAATACTTCTTTGTTCTAAAGTTCTTGTTTTGTCCAACACGTTGATATCGAAATTTAGATTCGACAAATACGAAGATTTAGTGATTAGTTACCGAGAAAACATTATTTTGTCTTTAATTATCACAAAATTACACTCGTTAGTGAGAGTGTATGCTCATTCTAATGTGAAAACGCACTTTCTTCAATTTTCTCATTCTCTATTTTTCAAAAGACTCAAGAATTGCAAAGAGTTAACCATTACCAATACATCTTTGTTCTAAAGTTGTTGTTTTTTCCAACACGTTGATAGTGAAATTAAGATTCGATAAATACGAAGATTTAGTGATTAGTTACCAAGAAAACATTATTTTGTCTTTAATTATCACAAAATTACACTCGTTTGTGAGAGTGTATGCTCATTCTAATGTGAAAACGCACTTTCTTCAATTTTCTCATTCTCTATTTTTCAAAAGACTCAAGAATTGCAAAGAGTTAACCATTACCAATACATCTTTGTTCTAAAGTTGTTGTTTTTTCCAACACGTTGATAGTGAAATTAAGATTCGATAAATACGAAGATTTAGTGATTAGTTACCAAGAAAACATTATTTTGTCTTTAATTATCACAAAATTACACTCGTTTGTGAGAGTGTATGCTCATTCTAATGTGAAAACGCATTTTCTTCAATTTTCTCATTCTCTATTTTTCAAAAGACTCAAGAATTGCAAAGAGTTAACCATTACCAATACATCTTTGTTCTAAAGTTGTTGTTTTTTCCAACACGTTGATAGTGAAATTAAGATTCGATAAATACGAAGATTTAGTGATTAGTTACCAAGAAAACATTATTTTGTCTTTAATTATCACAAAATTACACTCGTTTGTGAGAGTTTATGCTCATTCTAATGTGAAAACGCACTTTCTTCAATTTTCTCATTCTCTATTTTTCAAAAGACTCAAGAATTGCAAAGAGTTAACCATTACCAATACATCTTTGTAATAAAGTTGTTGTTTTGGCCAACACGTTGATAGTGAAATTAAGATTCGATAAATACAGAGATTTAGCGAAGAAAACATTATGTTGTCTTTAATTATCACAAAATCACACTCGTTAGTGAGAGTTTATGCTCATTCTAATGTGAAAACGCACTTTCTTCAATTTTCTCATTCTCTATTTTTCAAAAGACTCAAGAATTGCAAAGAGTTAACCATTACCAATACATCTTTGTAATAAAGTTGTTGTTTTGGCCAACACGTTGATAGTGAAATTAAGATTCGATAAATACAGAGGTTTAACGAAGAAAACATTATGTTGTCTTTAATTATCACAAAATCACACTCGTTAGTGAGAGTTTATGCTCACTCTAATGTGAAAACGCACTTTCTTCGTTTCTCGCATTCTCTACTTTTCAAAAGTTTCAAGAGTTGTAAAGAGTTAACCATTACCAATACTTCTTTGTTCTAAAGTTCTTGTTTTGTCCAACACGTTGATATCGAAATTTAGATTCGACAAATACGAAGATTTAGTGATTAGTTACCGAGAAAACATTATTTTGTCTTTAATTATCACAAAATTACACTCGTTAGTGAGAGTGTATGCTCATTCTAATGTGAAAACGCACTTTCTTCAATTTTCTCATTCTCTATTTTTCAAAAGACTCAAGAATTGCAAAGAGTTAACCATTACCAATACATCTTTGTTCTAAAGTTGTTGTTTTTTCCAACACGTTGATAGTGAAATTAAGATTCGATAAATACGAAGATTTAGTGATTAGTTACCAAGAAAACATTATTTTGTCTTTAATTATCACAAAATTACACTCGTTTGTGAGAGTGTATGCTCATTCTAATGTGAAAACGCACTTTCTTCAATTTTCTCATTCTCTATTTTTCAAAAGACTCAAGAATTGCAAAGAGTTAACCATTACCAATACATCTTTGTTCTAAAGTTGTTGTTTTTTCCAACACGTTGATAGTGAAATTAAGATTCGATAAATACGAAGATTTAGTGATTAGTTACCAAGAAAACATTATTTTGTCTTTAATTATCACAAAATTACACTCGTTTGTGAGAGTTTATGCTCATTCTAATGTGAAAACGCACTTTCTTCAATTTTCTCATTCTCTATTTTTCAAAAGACTCAAGAATTGCAAAGAGTTAACCATTACCAATACATCTTTGTAATAAAGTTGTTGTTTTGGCCAACACGTTGATAGTGAAATTAAGATTCGATAAATACAGAGATTTAGCGAAGAAAACATTATGTTGTCTTTAATTATCACAAAATCACACCCGTTAGTCAGAGTTTATGCTCATTCTAATGTGAAAACGCACTTTCTTCAATTTTCTCATTCTCTATTTTTCAAAAGACTCAAGAATTGCAAAGAGTTAACCATTACCAATACATCTTTGTAATAAAGTTGTTGTTTTGGCCAACACGTTGATAGTGAAATTAAGATTCGATAAATACAGAGGTTTAACGAAGAAAACATTATGTTGTCTTTAATTATCACAAAATCACACTCGTTAGTGAGAGTTTATGCTCACTCTAATGTGAAAACGCACTTTCTTTGTTTCTCTCATTCTCTACTTTTCAAAAGTTTCAAGAGTTGTAAAGAGTTAACCATTACCAATACTTCTTTGTTCTAAAGTTCTTGTTTTGTCCAACACGTTGATATCGAAATTTAGATTCGACAAATACGAAGATTTAGTGATTAGTTACCGAGAAAACATTATTTTGTCTTTAATTATCACAAAATTACACTCGTTAGTGAGAGTGTATGCTCATTCTAATGTGAAAACGCACTTTCTTCAATTTTCTCATTCTCTATTTTTCAAAAGACTCAAGAATTGCAAAGAGTTAACCATTACCAATACATCTTTGTTCTAAAGTTGTTGTTTTTTCCAACACGTTGATAGTGAAATTAAGATTCGATAAATACGAAGATTTAGTGATTAGTTACCAAGAAAACATTATTTTGTCTTTAATTATCACAAAATTACACTCGTTTGTGAGAGTGTATGCTCATTCTAATGTGAAAACGCACTTTCTTCAATTTTCTCATTCTCTATTTTTCAAAAGACTCAAGAATTGCAAAGAGTTAACCATTACCAATACATCTTTGTTCTAAAGTTGTTGTTTTTTCCAACACGTTGATAGTGAAATTAAGATTCGATAAATACGAAGATTTAGTGATTAGTTACCAAGAAAACATTATTTTGTCTTTAATTATCACAAAATTACACTCGTTTGTGAGAGTGTATGCTCATTCTAATGTGAAAACGCACTTTCTTCAATTTTCTCATTCTCTATTTTTCAAAAGACTCAAGAATTGCAAAGAGTTAACCATTACCAATACATCTTTGTTCTAAAGTTGTTGTTTTTTCCAACACGTTGATAGTGAAATTAAGATTCGATAAATACGAAGATTTAGTGATTAGTTACCAAGAAAACATTATTTTGTCTTTAATTATCACAAAATTACACTCGTTTGTGAGAGTTTATGCTCATTCTAATGTGAAAACGCACTTTCTTCAATTTTCTCATTCTCTATTTTTCAAAAGACTCAAGAATTGCAAAGAGTTAACCATTACCAATACATCTTTGTAATAAAGTTGTTGTTTTGGCCAACACGTTGATAGTGAAATTAAGATTCGATAAATACAGAGATTTAGCGAAGAAAACATTATGTTGTCTTTAATTATCACAAAATCACACTCGTTAGTGAGAGTTTATGCTCACTCTAATGTGAAAACGCACTTTCTTCGTTTCTCTCATTCTCTACTTTTCAAAAGTTTCAAGAGTTGTAAAGAGTTAACCATTACCAATACTTCTTTGTTCTAAAGTTCTTGTTTTGTCCAACACGTTGATATCGAAATTTAGATTCGACAAATACGAAGATTTAGTGATTAGTTACCGAGAAAACATTATTTTGTCTTTAATTATCACAAAATTACACTCGTTAGTGAGAGTTTATGCTCATTCTAATGTGAAAACGCACTTTCTTCAATTTTCTCATTCTCTATTTTTCAAAAGACTCAAGAATTGCAAAGAGTTAACCATTACCAATACATCTTTGTTCTAAAGTTGTTGTTTTTTCCAACACGTTGATAGTGAAATTAAGATTCGATAAATACGAAGATTTAGTGATTAGTTACCAAGAAAACATTATTTTGTCTTTAATTATCACAAAATTACACTCGTTTGTGAGAGTTTATGCTCATTCTAATGTGAAAACGCACTTTCTTCAATTTTCTCATTCTCTATTTTTCAAAAGACTCAAGAATTGCAAAGAGTTAACCATTACCAATACATCTTTGTAATAAAGTTGTTGTTTTGGCCAACACGTTGATAGTGAAATTAAGATTCGATAAATACAGAGATTTAGCGAAGAAAACATTATGTTGTCTTTAATTATCACAAAATCACACTCGTTAGTGAGAGTTTATGCTCACTCTAATGTGAAAACGCACTTTCTTCGTTTCTCTCATTCTCTACTTTTCAAAAGTTTCAAGAGTTGTAAAGAGTTAACCATTACCAATACTTCTTTGTTCTAAAGTTCTTGTTTTGTCCAACACGTTGATATCGAAATTTAGATTCGACAAATACGAAGATTTAGTGATTAGTTACCGAGAAAACATTATTTTGTCTTTAATTATCACAAAATTACACTCGTTAGTGAGAGTTTATGCTCATTCTAATGTGAAAACGCACTTTCTTCAATTTTCTCATTCTCTATTTTTCAAAAGACTCAAGAATTGCAAAGAGTTAACCATTACCAATACATCTTTGTTCTAAAGTTGTTGTTTTTTCCAACACGTTGATAGTGAAATTAAGATTCGATAAATACGAAGATTTAGTGATTAGTTACCAAGAAAACATTATTTTGTCTTTAATTATCACAAAATTACACTCGTTTGTGAGAGTTTATGCTCATTCTAATGTGAAAACGCACTTTCTTCAATTTTCTCATTCTCTATTTTTCAAAAGACTCAAGAATTGCAAAGAGTTAACCATTACCAATACATCTTTGTAATAAAGTTGTTGTTTTGGCCAACACGTTGATAGTGAAATTAAGATTCGATAAATACAGAGATTTAGCGAAGAAAACATTATGTTGTCTTTAATTATCACAAAATCACACCCGTTAGTCAGAGTTTATGCTCATTCTAATGTGAAAACGCACTTTCTTCAATTTTCTCATTCTCTATTTTTCAAAAGACTCAAGAATTGCAAAGAGTTAACCATTACCAATACATCTTTGTAATAAAGTTGTTGTTTTGGCCAACACGTTGATAGTGAAATTAAGATTCGATAAATACAGAGGTTTAACGAAGAAAACATTATGTTGTCTTTAATTATCACCAAATCACACTCGTTAGTGAGAGTTTATGCTCACTCTAATGTGAAAACGCACTTTCTTTGTTTCTCTCATTCTCTACTTTTCAAAAGTTTCAAGAGTTGTAAAGAGTTAACCATTACCAATACTTCTTTGTTCTAAAGTTCTTGTTTTGTCCAACACGTTGATATCGAAATTTAGATTCGACAAATACGAAGATTTAGTGATTAGTTACCGAGAAAACATTATTTTGTCTTTAATTATCACAAAATTAGACTCGTTAGTGAGAGTTTATGCTCATTCTAATGTGAAAACGCACTTTCTTCAATTTTCTCATTCTCTATTTTTCAAAAGACTCAAGAATTGCAAAGAGTTAACCATTACCAATACATCTTTGTTCTAAAGTTGTTGTTTTTTCCAACACGTTGATAGTGAAATTAAGATTCGATAAATACGAAGATTTAGTGATTAGTTACCAAGAAAACATTATTTTGTCTTTAATTATCACAAAATTACACTCGTTTGTGAGAGTGTATGCTCATTCTAATGTGAAAACGCACTTTCTTCAATTTTCTCATTCTCTATTTTTCAAAAGACTCAAGAATTGCAAAGAGTTAACCATTACCAATACATCTTTGTTCTAAAGTTGTTGTTTTTTCCAACACGTTGATAGTGAAATTAAGATTCGATAAATACGAAGATTTAGTGATTAGTTACCAAGAAAACATTATTTTGTCTTTAATTATCACAAAATTACACTCGTTTGTGAGAGTGTATGCTCATTCTAATGTGAAAACGCACTTTCTTCAATTTTCTCATTCTCTATTTTTCAAAAGACTCAAGAATTGCAAAGAGTTAACCATTACCAATACATCTTTGTTCTAAAGTTGTTGTTTTTTCCAACACGTTGATAGTGAAATTAAGATTCGATAAATACGAAGATTTAGTGATTAGTTACCAAGAAAACATTATTTTGTCTTTAATTATCACAAAATTACACTCGTTTGTGAGAGTTTATGCTCATTCTAATGTGAAAACGCACTTTCTTCAATTTTCTCATTCTCTATTTTTCAAAAGACTCAAGAATTGCAAAGAGTTAACCATTACCAATACATCTTTGTAATAAAGTTGTTGTTTTGGCCAACACGTTGATAGTGAAATTAAGATTCGATAAATACAGAGATTTAGCGAAGAAAACATTATGTTGTCTTTAATTATCACAAAATCACACTCGTTAGTGAGAGTTTATGCTCACTCTAATGTGAAAACGCACTTTCTTCGTTTCTCTCATTCTCTACTTTTCAAAAGTTTCAAGAGTTGTAAAGAGTTAACCATTACCAATACTTCTTTGTTCTAAAGTTCTTGTTTTGTCCAACACGTTGATATCGAAATTTAGATTCGACAAATACGAAGATTTAGTGATTAGTTACCGAGAAAACATTATTTTGTCTTTAATTATCACAAAATTACACTCGTTAGTGAGAGTTTATGCTCATTCTAATGTGAAAACGCACTTTCTTCAATTTTCTCATTCTCTATTTTTCAAAAGACTCAAGAATTGCAAAGAGTTAACCATTACCAATACATCTTTGTAATAAAGTTGTTGTTTTGGCCAACACGTTGATAGTGAAATTAAGATTCGATAAATACAGAGATTTAGCGAAGAAAACATTATGTTGTCTTTAATTATCACAAAATCACACTCGTTAGTGAGAGTTTATGCTCACTCTAATGTGAAAACGCACTTTCTTCGTTTCTCTCATTCTCTACTTTTCAAAAGTTTCAAGAGTTGTAAAGAGTTAACCATTACCAATACTTCTTTGTTCTAAAGTTCTTGTTTTGTCCAACACGTTGATATCGAAATTTAGATTCGACAAATACGAAGATTTAGTGATTAGTTACCGAGAAAACATTATTTTGTCTTTAATTATCACAAAATTACACTCGTTAGTGAGAGTTTATGCTCATTCTAATGTGAAAACGCACTTTCTTCAATTTTCTCATTCTCTATTTTTCAAAAGACTCAAGAATTGCAAAGAGTTAACCATTACCAATACATCTTTGTTCTAAAGTTGTTGTTTTTTCCAACACGTTGATAGTGAAATTAAGATTCGATAAATACGAAGATTTAGTGATTAGTTACCAAGAAAACATTATTTTGTCTTTAATTATCACAAAATTACACTCGTTTGTGAGAGTGTATGCTCATTCTAATGTGAAAACGCACTTTCTTCAATTTTCTCATTCTCTATTTTTCAAAAGACTCAAGAATTGCAAAGAGTTAACCATTACCAATACATCTTTGTTCTAAAGTTGTTGTTTTTTCCAACACGTTGATAGTGAAATTAAGATTCGATAAATACGAAGATTTAGTGATTAGTTACCAAGAAAACATTATTTTGTCTTTAATTATCACAAAATTACACTCGTTTGTGAGAGTGTATGCTCATTCTAATGTGAAAACGCACTTTCTTCAATTTTCTCATTCTCTATTTTTCAAAAGACTCAAGAATTGCAAAGAGTTAACCATTACCAATACATCTTTGTTCTAAAGTTGTTGTTTTTTCCAACACGTTGATAGTGAAATTAAGATTCGATAAATACGAAGATTTAGTGATTAGTTACCAAGAAAACATTATTTTGTCTTTAATTATCACAAAATTACACTCGTTTGTGAGAGTTTATGCTCATTCTAATGTGAAAACGCACTTTCTTCAATTTTCTCATTCTCTATTTTTCAAAAGACTCAAGAATTGCAAAGAGTTAACCATTACCAATACATCTTTGTAATAAAGTTGTTGTTTTGGCCAACACGTTGATAGTGAAATTAAGATTCGATAAATACAGAGATTTAGCGAAGAAAACATTATGTTGTCTTTAATTATCACAAAATCACACCCGTTAGTCAGAGTTTATGCTCATTCTAATGTGAAAACGCACTTTCTTCAATTTTCTCATTCTCTATTTTTCAAAAGACTCAAGAATTGCAAAGAGTTAACCATTACCAATACATCTTTGTTCTAAAGTTGTTGTTTTTTCCAACACGTTGATAGTGAAATTAAGATTCGATAAATACGAAGATTTAGTGATTAGTTACCAAGAAAACATTATTTTGTCTTTAATTATCACAAAATTACACTCGTTTGTGAGAGTGTATGCTCATTCTAATGTGAAAACGCACTTTCTTCAATTTTCTCATTCTCTATTTTTCAAAAGACTCAAGAATTGCAAAGAGTTAACCATTACCAATACATCTTTGTTCTAAAGTTGTTGTTTTTTCCAACACGTTGATAGTGAAATTAAGATTCGATAAATACGAAGATTTAGTGATTAGTTACCAAGAAAACATTATTTTGTCTTTAATTATCACAAAATTACACTCGTTTGTGAGAGTGTATGCTCATTCTAATGTGAAAACGCACTTTCTTCAATTTTCTCATTCTCTATTTTTCAAAAGACTCAAGAATTGCAAAGAGTTAACCATTACCAATACATCTTTGTTCTAAAGTTGTTGTTTTTTCCAACACGTTGATAGTGAAATTAAGATTCGATAAATACGAAGATTTAGTGATTAGTTACCAAGAAAACATTATTTTGTCTTTAATTATCACAAAATTACACTCGTTTGTGAGAGTTTATGCTCATTCTAATGTGAAAACGCACTTTCTTCAATTTTCTCATTCTCTATTTTTCAAAAGACTCAAGAATTGCAAAGAGTTAACCATTACCAATACATCTTTGTAATAAAGTTGTTGTTTTGGCCAACACGTTGATAGTGAAATTAAGATTCGATAAATACAGAGATTTAGCGAAGAAAACATTATGTTGTCTTTAATTATCACAAAATCACACTCGTTAGTGAGAGTTTATGCTCACTCTAATGTGAAAACGCACTTTCTTCGTTTCTCTCATTCTCTACTTTTCAAAAGTTTCAAGAGTTGTAAAGAGTTAACCATTACCAATACTTCTTTGTTCTAAAGTTCTTGTTTTGTCCAACACGTTGATATCGAAATTTAGATTCGACAAATACGAAGATTTAGTGATTAGTTACCGAGAAAACATTATTTTGTCTTTAATTATCACAAAATTACACTCGTTAGTGAGAGTTTATGCTCATTCTAATGTGAAAACGCACTTTCTTCAATTTTCTCATTCTCTATTTTTCAAAAGACTCAAGAATTGCAAAGAGTTAACCATTACCAATACATCTTTGTTCTAAAGTTGTTGTTTTTTCCAACACGTTGATAGTGAAATTAAGATTCGATAAATACGAAGATTTAGTGATTAGTTACCAAGAAAACATTATTTTGTCTTTAATTATCACAAAATTACACTCGTTTGTGAGAGTTTATGCTCATTCTAATGTGAAAACGCACTTTCTTCAATTTTCTCATTCTCTATTTTTCAAAAGACTCAAGAATTGCAAAGAGTTAACCATTACCAATACATCTTTGTAATAAAGTTGTTGTTTTGGCCAACACGTTGATAGTGAAATTAAGATTCGATAAATACAGAGATTTAGCGAAGAAAACATTATGTTGTCTTTAATTATCACAAAATCACACTCGTTAGTGAGAGTTTATGCTCACTCTAATGTGAAAACGCACTTTCTTCGTTTCTCTCATTCTCTACTTTTCAAAAGTTTCAAGAGTTGTAAAGAGTTAACCATTACCAATACTTCTTTGTTCTAAAGTTCTTGTTTTGTCCAACACGTTGATATCGAAATTTAGATTCGACAAATACGAAGATTTAGTGATTAGTTACCGAGAAAACATTATTTTGTCTTTAATTATCACAAAATTACACTCGTTAGTGAGAGTTTATGCTCATTCTAATGTGAAAACGCACTTTCTTCAATTTTCTCATTCTCTATTTTTCAAAAGACTCAAGAATTGCAAAGAGTTAACCATTACCAATACATCTTTGTTCTAAGGTTGTTGTTTTTTCCAACACGTTGATAGTGAAATTAAGATTCGATAAATACGAAGATTTAGTGATTAGTTACCAAGAAAACATTATTTTGTCTTTAATTATCACAAAATTACACTCGTTTGTGAGAGTTTATGCTCATTCTAATGTGAAAACGCACTTTCTTCAATTTTCTCATTCTCTATTTTTCAAAAGACTCAAGAATTGCAAAGAGTTAACCATTACCAATACATCTTTGTAATAAAGTTGTTGTTTTGGCCAACACGTTGATAGTGAAATTAAGATTCGATAAATACAGAGATTTAGCGAAGAAAACATTATGTTGTCTTTAATTATCACAAAATCACACCCGTTAGTCAGAGTTTATGCTCATTCTAATGTGAAAACGCACTTTCTTCAATTTTCTCATTCTCTATTTTTCAAAAGACTCAAGAATTGCAAAGAGTTAACCATTACCAATACATCTTTGTAATAAAGTTGTTGTTTTGGCCAACACGTTGATAGTGAAATTAAGATTCGATAAATACAGAGGTTTAACGAAGAAAACATTATGTTGTCTTTAATTATCACCAAATCACACTCGTTAGTGAGAGTTTATGCTCACTCTAATGTGAAAACGCACTTTCTTTGTTTCTCTCATTCTCTACTTTTCAAAAGTTTCAAGAGTTGTAAAGAGTTAACCATTACCAATACTTCTTTGTTCTAAAGTTCTTGTTTTGTCCAACACGTTGATATCGAAATTTAGATTCGACAAATACGAAGATTTAGTGATTAGTTACCGAGAAAACATTATTTTGTCTTTAATTATCACAAAATTACACTCGTTAGTGAGAGTTTATGCTCATTCTAATGTGAAAATGCACTTTCTTCAATTTTCTCATTCTCTATTTTTCAAAAGACTCAAGAATTGCAAAGAGTTAACCATTACCAATACATCTTTGTTCTAAAGTTGTTGTTTTTTCCAACACGTTGATAGTGAAATTAAGATTCGATAAATACGAAGATTTAGTGATTAGTTACCAAGAAAACATTATTTTGTCTTTAATTATCACAAAATTACACTCGTTTGTGAGAGTGTATGCTCATTCTAATGTGAAAACGCACTTTCTTCAATTTTCTCATTCTCTATTTTTCAAAAGACTCAAGAATTGCAAAGAGTTAACCATTACCAATACATCTTTGTTCTAAAGTTGTTGTTTTTTCCAACACGTTGATAGTGAAATTAAGATTCGATAAATACGAAGATTTAGTGATTAGTTACCAAGAAAACATTATTTTGTCTTTAATTATCACAAAATTACACTCGTTTGTGAGAGTGTATGCTCATTCTAATGTGAAAACGCACTTTCTTCAATTTTCTCATTCTCTATTTTTCAAAAGACTCAAGAATTGCAAAGAGTTAACCATTACCAATACATCTTTGTTCTAAAGTTGTTGTTTTTTCCAACACGTTGATAGTGAAATTAAGATTCGATAAATACGAAGATTTAGTGATTAGTTACCAAGAAAACATTATTTTGTCTTTAATTATCACAAAATTACACTCGTTTGTGAGAGTTTATGCTCATTCTAATGTGAAAACGCACTTTCTTCAATTTTCTCATTCTCTATTTTTCAAAAGACTCAAGAATTGCAAAGAGTTAACCATTACCAATACATCTTTGTAATAAAGTTGTTGTTTTGGCCAACACGTTGATAGTGAAATTAAGATTCGATAAATACAGAGATTTAGCGAAGAAAACATTATGTTGTCTTTAATTATCACAAAATCACACTCGTTAGTGAGAGTTTATGCTCACTCTAATGTGAAAACGCACTTTCTTCGTTTCTCTCATTCTCTACTTTTCAAAAGTTTCAAGAGTTGTAAAGAGTTAACCATTACCAATACTTCTTTGTTCTAAAGTTCTTGTTTTGTCCAACACGTTGATATCGAAATTTAGATTCGACAAATACGAAGATTTAGTGATTAGTTACCGAGAAAACATTATTTTGTCTTTAATTATCACAAAATTACACTCGTTAGTGAGAGTTTATGCTCATTCTAATGTGAAAACGCACTTTCTTCAATTTTCTCATTCTCTATTTTTCAAAAGACTCAAGAATTGCAAAGAGTTAACCATTACCAATACATCTTTGTTCTAAAGTTGTTGTTTTTTCCAACACGTTGATAGTGAAATTAAGATTCGATAAATACGAAGATTTAGTGATTAGTTACCAAGAAAACATTATTTTGTCTTTAATTATCACAAAATTACACTCGTTTGTGAGAGTTTATGCTCATTCTAATGTGAAAACGCACTTTCTTCAATTTTCTCATTCTCTATTTTTCAAAAGACTCAAGAATTGCAAAGAGTTAACCATTACCAATACATCTTTGTAATAAAGTTGTTGTTTTGGCCAACACGTTGATAGTGAAATTAAGATTCGATAAATACAGAGATTTAGCGAAGAAAACATTATGTTGTCTTTAATTATCACAAAATCACACTCGTTAGTGAGAGTTTATGCTCACTCTAATGTGAAAACGCACTTTCTTCGTTTCTCTCATTCTCTACTTTTCAAAAGTTTCAAGAGTTGTAAAGAGTTAACCATTACCAATACTTCTTTGTTCTAAAGTTCTTGTTTTGTCCAACACGTTGATATCGAAATTTAGATTCGACAAATACGAAGATTTAGTGATTAGTTACCGAGAAAACATTATTTTGTCTTTAATTATCACAAAATTACACTCGTTAGTGAGAGTTTATGCTCATTCTAATGTGAAAACGCACTTTCTTCAATTTTCTCATTCTCTATTTTTCAAAAGACTCAAGAATTGCAAAGAGTTAACCATTACCAATACATCTTTGTTCTAAAGTTGTTGTTTTTTCCAACACGTTGATAGTGAAATTAAGATTCGATAAATACGAAGATTTAGTGATTAGTTACCAAGAAAACATTATTTTGTCTTTAATTATCACAAAATTACACTCGTTTGTGAGAGTGTATGCTCATTCTAATGTGAAAACGCACTTTCTTCAATTTTCTCATTCTCTATTTTTCAAAAGACTCAAGAATTGCAAAGAGTTAACCATTACCAATACATCTTTGTTCTAAAGTTGTTGTTTTTTCCAACACGTTGATAGTGAAATTAAGATTCGATAAATACGAAGATTTAGTGATTAGTTACCAAGAAAACATTATTTTGTCTTTAATTATCACAAAATTACACTCGTTTGTGAGAGTGTATGCTCATTCTAATGTGAAAACGCACTTTCTTCAATTTTCTCATTCTCTATTTTTCAAAAGACTCAAGAATTGCAAAGAGTTAACCATTACCAATACATCTTTGTTCTAAAGTTGTTGTTTTTTCCAACACGTTGATAGTGAAATTAAGATTCGATAAATACGAAGATTTAGTGATTAGTTACCAAGAAAACATTATTTTGTCTTTAATTATCACAAAATTACACTCGTTTGTGAGAGTTTATGCTCATTCTAATGTGAAAACGCACTTTCTTCAATTTTCTCATTCTCTATTTTTCAAAAGACTCAAGAATTGCAAAGAGTTAACCATTACCAATACATCTTTGTAATAAAGTTGTTGTTTTGGCCAACACGTTGATAGTGAAATTAAGATTCGATAAATACAGAGATTTAGCGAAGAAAACATTATGTTGTCTTTAATTATCACAAAATCACACTCGTTAGTGAGAGTTTATGCTCACTCTAATGTGAAAACGCACTTTCTTCGTTTCTCTCATTCTCTACTTTTCAAAAGTTTCAAGAGTTGTAAAGAGTTAACCATTACCAATACTTCTTTGTTCTAAAGTTCTTGTTTTGTCCAACACGTTGATATCGAAATTTAGATTCGACAAATACGAAGATTTAGTGATTAGTTACCGAGAAAACATTATTTTGTCTTTAATTATCACAAAATTACACTCGTTAGTGAGAGTTTATGCTCATTCTAATGTGAAAACGCACTTTCTTCAATTTTCTCATTCTCTATTTTTCAAAAGACTCAAGAATTGCAAAGAGTTAACCATTACCAATACATCTTTGTTCTAAAGTTGTTGTTTTTTCCAACACGTTGATAGTGAAATTAAGATTCGATAAATACGAAGATTTAGTGATTAGTTACCAAGAAAACATTATTTTGTCTTTAATTATCACAAAATTACACTCGTTTGTGAGAGTTTATGCTCATTCTAATGTGAAAACGCACTTTCTTCAATTTTCTCATTCTCTATTTTTCTCAAGACTCAAGAATTGCAAAGAGTTAACCATTACCAATACATCTTTGTAATAAAGTTGTTGTTTTGGCCAACACGTTGATAGTGAAATTAAGATTCGATAAATACAGAGATTTAGCGAAGAAAACATTATGTTGTCTTTAATTATCACAAAATCACACTCGTTAGTGAGAGTTTATGCTCACTCTAATGTGAAAACGCACTTTCTTCGTTTCTCTCATTCTCTACTTTTCAAAAGTTTCAAGAGTTGTAAAGAGTTAACCATTACCAATACTTCTTTGTTCTAAAGTTCTTGTTTTGTCCAACACGTTGATATCGAAATTTAGATTCGACAAATACGAAGATTTAGTGATTAGTTACCGAGAAAACATTATTTTGTCTTTAATTATCACAAAATTACACTCGTTAGTGAGAGTTTATGCTCATTCTAATGTGAAAACGCACTTTCTTCAATTTTCTCATTCTCTATTTTTCAAAAGACTCAAGAATTGCAAAGAGTTAACCATTACCAATACATCTTTGTTCTAAAGTTGTTGTTTTTTCCAACACGTTGATAGTGAAATTAAGATTCGATAAATACGAAGATTTAGTGATTAGTTACCAAGAAAACATTATTTTGTCTTTAATTATCACAAAATTACACTCGTTTGTGAGAGTTTATGCTCATTCTAATGTGAAAACGCACTTTCTTCAATTTTCTCATTCTCTATTTTTCAAAAGACTCAAGAATTGCAAAGAGTTAACCATTACCAATACATCTTTGTAATAAAGTTGTTGTTTTGGCCAACACGTTGATAGTGAAATTAAGATTCGATAAATACAGAGATTTAGCGAAGAAAACATTATGTTGTCTTTAATTATCACAAAATCACACCCGTTAGTCAGAGTTTATGCTCATTCTAATGTGAAAACGCACTTTCTTCAATTTTCTCATTCTCTATTTTTCAAAAGACTCAAGAATTGCAAAGAGTTAACCATTACCAATACATCTTTGTAATAAAGTTGTTGTTTTGGCCAACACGTTGATAGTGAAATTAAGATTCGATAAATACAGAGGTTTAACGAAGAAAATATTATGTTGTCTTTAATTATCACCAAATCACACTCGTTAGTGAGAGTTTATGCTCACTTTAATGTGAAAACGCACTTTCTTTGTTTCTCTCATTCTCTACTTTTCAAAAGTTTCAAGAGTTGTAAAGAGTTAACCATTACCAATACTTCTTTGTTCTAAAGTTCTTGTTTTGTCCAACACGTTGATATCGAAATTTAGATTCGACAAATACGAAGATTTAGTGATTAGTTACCGAGAAAACATTATTTTGTCTTTAATTATCACAAAATTACACTCGTTAGTGAGAGTGTATGCTCATTCTAATGTGAAAACGCACTTTCTTCAATTTTCTCATTCTCTATTTTTCAAAAGACTCAAGAATTGCAAAGAGTTAACCATTACCAATACATCTTTGTAATAAAGTTGTTGTTTTGGCCAACACGTTGATAGTGAAATTAAGATTCAATAAATACAGAGATTTAGCGAAGAAAACATTATGTTGTCTTTAATTATCACAAAATCACACTCGTTAGTGAGAGTTTATGCTCACTCTAATGTGAAAACGCACTTTCTTCGTTTCTCTCATTCTCTACTTTTCAAAAGTTTCAAGAGTTGTAAAGAGTTAACCATTACCAATACTTCTTTGTTCTAAAGTTCTTGTTTTGTCCAACACGTTGATATCGAAATTTAGATTCGACAAATACGAAGATTTAGTGATTAGTTACCGAGAAAACATTATTTTGTCTTTAATTATCACAAAATTACACTCGTTAGTGAGAGTTTATGCTCATTCTAATGTGAAAACGCACTTTCTTCAATTTTCTCATTCTCTATTTTTCAAAAGACTCAAGAATTGCAAAGAGTTAACCATTACCAATACATCTTTGTTCTAAAGTTGTTGTTTTTTCCAACACGTTGATAGTGAAATTAAGATTCGATAAATACGAAGATTTAGTGATTAGTTACCAAGAAAACATTATTTTGTCTTTAATTATCACAAAATTACACTCGTTTGTGAGAGTTTATGCTCATTCTAATGTGAAAACGCACTTTCTTCAATTTTCTCATTCTCTATTTTTCAAAAGACTCAAGAATTGCAAAGAGTTAACCATTACCAATACATCTTTGTAATAAAGTTGTTGTTTTGGCCAACACGTTGATAGTGAAATTAAGATTCGATAAATACAGAGATTTAGCGAAGAAAACATTATGTTGTCTTTAATTATCACAAAATCACACCCGTTAGTCAGAGTTTATGCTCATTCTAATGTGAAAACGCACTTTCTTCAATTTTCTCATTCTCTATTTTTCAAAAGACTCAAGAATTGCAAAGAGTTAACCATTACCAATACATCTTTGTAATAAAGTTGTTGTTTTGGCCAACACGTTGATAGTGAAATTAAGATTCGATAAATACAGAGGTTTAACGAAGAAAACATTATGTTGTCTTTAATTATCACCAAATCACACTCGTTAGTGAGAGTTTATGCTCACTCTAATGTGAAAACGCACTTTCTTTGTTTCTCTCATTCTCTACTTTTCAAAAGTTTCAAGAGTTGTAAAGAGTTAACCATTACCAATACTTCTTTGTTCTAAAGTTCTTGTTTTGTCCAACACGTTGATATCGAAATTTAGATTCGACAAATACGAAGATTTAGTGATTAGTTACCGAGAAAACATTATTTTGTCTTTAATTATCACAAAATTACACTCGTTAGTGAGAGTGTATGCTCATTCTAATGTGAAAACGCACTTTCTTCAATTTTCTCATTCTCTATTTTTCAAAAGACTCAAGAATTGCAAAGAGTTAACCATTACCAATACATCTTTGTTCTAAAGTTGTTGTTTTTTCCAACACGTTGATAGTGAAATTAAGATTCGATAAATACGAAGATTTAGTGATTAGTTACCAAGAAAACATTATTTTGTCTTTAATTATCACAAAATTACACTCGTTTGTGAGAGTGTATGCTCATTCTAATGTGAAAACGCACTTTCTTCAATTTTCTCATTCTCTATTTTTCAAAAGACTCAAGAATTGCAAAGAGTTAACCATTACCAATACATCTTTGTTCTAAAGTTGTTGTTTTTTCCAACACGTTGATAGTGAAATTAAGATTCGATAAATACGAAGATTTAGTGATTAGTTACCAAGAAAACATTATTTTGTCTTTAATTATCACAAAATTACACTCGTTTGTGAGAGTTTATGCTCATTCTAATGTGAAAACGCACTTTCTTCAATTTTCTCATTCTCTATTTTTCAAAAGACTCAAGAATTGCAAAGAGTTAACCATTACCAATACATCTTTGTAATAAAGTTGTTGTTTTGGCCAACACGTTGATAGTGAAATTAAGATTCGATAAATACAGAGATTTAGCGAAGAAAACATTATGTTGTCTTTAATTATCACAAAATCACACCCGTTAGTCAGAGTTTATGCTCATTCTAATGTGAAAACGCACTTTCTTTGTTTCTCTCATTCTCTACTTTTCAAAAGTTTCAAGAGTTGTAAAGAGTTAACCATTACCAATACTTCTTTGTTCTAAAGTTCTTGTTTTGTCCAACACGTTGATATCGAAATTTAGATTCGACAAATACGAAGATTTAGTGATTAGTTACCGAGAAAACATTATTTTGTCTTTAATTATCACAAAATTACACTCGTTAGTGAGAGTTTATGCTCATTCTAATGTGAAAACGCACTTTCTTCAATTTTCTCATTCTCTATTTTTCAAAAGACTCAAGAATTGCAAAGAGTTAACCATTACCAATACATCTTTGTTCTAAAGTTGTTGTTTTTTCCAACACGTTGATAGTGAAATTAAGATTCGATAAATACGAAGATTTAGTGATTAGTTACCAAGAAAACATTATTTTGTCTTTAATTATCACAAAATTACACTCGTTTGTGAGAGTGTATGCTCATTCTAATGTGAAAACGCACTTTCTTCAATTTTCTCATTCTCTATTTTTCAAAAGACTCAAGAATTGCAAAGAGTTAACCATTACCAATACATCTTTGTTCTAAAGTTGTTGTTTTTTCCAACACGTTGATAGTGAAATTAAGATTCGATAAATACGAAGATTTAGTGATTAGTTACTAAGAAAACATTATTTTGTCTTTAATTATCACAAAATTACACTCGTTTGTGAGAGTTTATGCTCATTCTAATGTGAAAACGCACTTTCTTCAATTTTCTCATTCTCTATTTTTCAAAAGACTCAAGAATTGCAAAGAGTTAACCATTACCAATACATCTTTGTAATAAAGTTGTTGTTTTGGCCAACACGTTGATAGTGAAATTAAGATTCGATAAATACAGAGATTTAGCGAAGAAAACATTATGTTGTCTTTAATTATCACAAAATCACACCCGTTAGTCAGAGTTTATGCTCATTCTAATGTGAAAACGCACTTTCTTCAATTTTCTCATTCTCTACTTTTCAAAAGTTTCAAGAGTTGTAAAGAGTTAACCATTACCAATACTTCTTTGTTCTAAAGTTCTTGTTTTGTCCAACACGTTGATATCGAAATTTAGATTCGACAAATATGAAGATTTAGTGATTAGTTACCGAGAAAACATTATTTTGTCTTTAATTATCACAAAATTACACTCGTTAGTGAGAGTTTATGCTCATTCTAATGTGAAAACGCACTTTCTTCAATTTTCTCATTCTCTATTTTTCAAAAGACTCAAGAATTGCAAAGAGTTAACCATTACCAATACATCTTTGTTCTAAAGTTGTTGTTTTTTCCAACACGTTGATAGTGAAATTAAGATTCGATAAATACGAAGATTTAGTGATTAGTTACCAAGAAAACATTATTTTGTCTTTAATTATCACAAAATTACACTCGTTTGTGAGAGTTTATGCTCATTCTAATGTGAAAACGCACTTTCTTCAATTTTCTCATTCTCTATTTTTCAAAAGACTCAAGAATTGCAAAGAGTTAACCATTACCAATACATCTTTGTAATAAAGTTGTTGTTTTGGCCAACACGTTGATAGTGAAATTAAGATTCGATAAATACAGAGATTTAGCGAAGAAAACATTATGTTGTCTTTAATTATCACAAAATCACACCCGTTAGTCAGAGTTTATGCTCATTCTAATGTGAAAACGCACTTTCTTCAATTTTCTCATTCTCTATTTTTCAAAAGACTCAAGAATTGCAAAGAGTTAACCATTACCAATACATCTTTGTAATAAAGTTGTTGTTTTGGCCAACACGTTGATAGTGAAATTAAGATTCGATAAATACAGAGGTTTAACGAAGAAAACATTATGTTGTCTTTAATTATCACCAAATCACACTCGTTAGTGAGAGTTTATGCTCACTCTAATGTGAAAACGCACTTTCTTTGTTTCTCTCATTCTCTACTTTTCAAAAGTTTCAAGAGTTGTAAAGAGTTAACCATTACCAATACTTCTTTGTTCTAAAGTTCTTGTTTTGTCCAACACGTTGATATCGAAATTTAGATTCGACAAATACGAAGATTTAGTGATTAGTTACCGAGAAAACATTATTTTGTCTTTAATTATCACAAAATTACACTCGTTAGTGAGAGTGTATGCTCATTCTAATGTGAAAACGCACTTTCTTCAATTTTCTCATTCTCTATTTTTCAAAAGACTCAAGAATTGCAAAGAGTTAACCATTACCAATACATCTTTGTTCTAAAGTTGTTGTTTTTTCCAACACGTTGATAGTGAAATTAAGATTCGATAAATACGAAGATTTAGTGATTAGTTACCAAGAAAACATTATTTTGTCTTTAATTATCACAAAATTACACTCGTTTGTGAGAGTGTATGCTCATTCTAATGTGAAAACGCACTTTCTTCAATTTTCTCATTCTCTATTTTTCAAAAGACTCAAGAATTGCAAAGAGTTAACCATTACCAATACATCTTTGTTCTAAAGTTGTTGTTTTTTCCAACACGTTGATAGTGAAATTAAGATTCGATAAATACGAAGATTTAGTGATTAGTTACCAAGAAAACATTATTTTGTCTTTAATTATCACAAAATTACACTCGTTTGTGAGAGTTTATGCTCATTCTAATGTGAAAACGCACTTTCTTCAATTTTCTCATTCTCTATTTTTCAAAAGACTCAAGAATTGCAAAGAGTTAACCATTACCAATACATCTTTGTAATAAAGTTGTTGTTTTGGCCAACACGTTGATAGTGAAATTAAGATTCGATAAATACGAAGATTTAGTGATTAGTTACCAAGAAAACATTATTTTGTCTTTAATTATCACAAAATTACACTCGTTAGTGAGAGTGTATGCTCATTCTAATGTGAAAACGCACTTTCTTCAATTTTCTCATTCTCTATTTTTCAAAAGACTCAAGAATTGCAAAGAGTTAACCATTACCAATACATCTTTGTTCTAAAGTTGTTGTTTTTTCCAACACGTTGATAGTGAAATTAAGATTCGATAAATACGAAGATTTAGTGATTAGTTACCAAGAAAACATTATTTTGTCTTTAATTATCACAAAATTACACTCGTTTGTGAGAGTGTATGCTCATTCTAATGTGAAAACGCACTTTCTTCAATTTTCTCATTCTCTATTTTTCAAAAGACTCAAGAATTGCAAAGAGTTAACCATTACCAATACATCTTTGTTCTAAAGTTGTTGTTTTTTCCAACACGTTGATAGTGAAATTAAGATTCGATAAATACGAAGATTTAGTGATTAGTTACCAAGAAAACATTATTTTGTCTTTAATTATCACAAAATTACACTCGTTTGTGAGAGTGTATGCTCATTCTAATGTGAAAACGCACTTTCTTCAATTTTCTCATTCTCTATTTTTCAAAAGACTCAAGAATTGCAAAGAGTTAACCATTACCAATACATCTTTGTTCTAAAGTTGTTGTTTTTTCCAACACGTTGATAGTGAAATTAAGATTCGATAAATACGAAGATTTAGTGATTAGTTACCAAGAAAACATTATTTTGTCTTTAATTATCACAAAATTACACTCGTTTGTGAGAGTTTATGCTCATTCTAATGTGAAAACGCACTTTCTTCCATTTTCTCATTCTCTATTTTTCAAAAGACTCAAGAATTGCAAAGAGTTAACCATTACCAATACATCTTTGTAATAAAGTTGTTGTTTTGGCCAACACGTTGATAGTGAAATTAAGATTCGATAAATACAGAGATTTAGCGAAGAAAACATTATGTTGTCTTTAATTATCACAAAATCACACTCGTTAGTGAGAGTTTATGCTCACTCTAATGTGAAAACGCACTTTCTTCGTTTCTCTCATTCTCTACTTTTCAAAAGTTTCAAGAGTTGTAAAGAGTTAACCATTACCAATACTTCTTTGTTCTAAAGTTCTTGTTTTGTCCAACACGTTGATATCGAAATTTAGATTCGACAAATACGAAGATTTAGTGATTAGTTACCGAGAAAACATTATTTTGTCTTTAATTATCACAAAATTACACTCGTTAGTGAGAGTTTATGCTCATTCTAATGTGAAAACGCACTTTCTTCAATTTTCTCATTCTCTATTTTTCAAAAGACTCAAGAATTGCAAAGAGTTAACCATTACCAATACATCTTTGTTCTAAAGTTGTTGTTTTTTCCAACACGTTGATAGTGAAATTAAGATTCGATAAATACGAAGATTTAGTGATTAGTTACCAAGAAAACATTATTTTGTCTTTAATTATCACAAAATTACACTCGTTTGTGAGAGTGTATGCTCATTCTAATGTGAAAACGCACTTTCTTCAATTTTCTCATTCTCTATTTTTCAAAAGACTCAAGAATTGCAAAGAGTTAACCATTACCAATACATCTTTGTTCTAAAGTTGTTGTTTTTTCCAACACGTTGATAGTGAAATTAAGATTCGATAAATACGAAGATTTAGTGATTAGTTACCAAGAAAACATTATTTTGTCTTTAATTATCACAAAATTACACTCGTTTGTGAGAGTGTATGCTCATTCTAATGTGAAAACGCACTTTCTTCAATTTTCTCATTCTCTATTTTTCAAAAGACTCAAGAATTGCAAAGAGTTAACCATTACCAATACATCTTTGTTCTAAAGTTGTTGTTTTTTCCAACACGTTGATAGTGAAATTAAGATTCGATAAATACGAAGATTTAGTGATTAGTTACCAAGAAAACATTATTTTGTCTTTAATTATCACAAAATTACACTCGTTTGTGAGAGTTTATGCTCATTCTAATGTGAAAACGCACTTTCTTCAATTTTCTCATTCTCTATTTTTCAAAAGACTCAAGAATTGCAAAGAGTTAACCATTACCAATACATCTTTGTAATAAAGTTGTTGTTTTGGCCAACACGTTGATAGTGAAATTAAGATTCGATAAATACAGAGATTTAGCGAAGAAAACATTATGTTGTCTTTAATTATCACAAAATCACACTCGTTAGTGAGAGTTTATGCTCACTCTAATGTGAAAACGCACTTTCTTCGTTTCTCTCATTCTCTAAAAAAGTTTCAAGAGTTGTAAAGAGTTAACCATTACCAATACTTCTTTGTTCTAAAGTTCTTGTTTTGTCCAACACGTTGATATCGAAATTTAGATTCGACAAATACGAAGATTTAGTGATTAGTTACCGAGAAAACATTATTTTGTCTTTAATTATCACAAAATTACACTCGTTAGTGAGAGTTTATGCTCATTCTAATGTGAAAACGCACTTTCTTCAATTTTCTCATTCTCTATTTTTCAAAAGACTCAAGAATTGCAAAGAGTTAACCATTACCAATACATCTTTGTTCTAAAGTTGTTGTTTTTTCCAACACGTTGATAGTGAAATTAAGATTCGATAAATACGAAGAATTAGTGATTAGTTACCAAGAAAACATTATTTTGTCTTTAATTATCACAAAATTACACTCGTTTGTGAGAGTTTATGCTCATTCTAATGTGAAAACGCACTTTCTTCAATTTTCTCATTCTCTATTTTTCAAAAGACTCAAGAATTGCAAAGAGTTAACCATTACCAATACATCTTTGTAATAAAGTTGTTGTTTTGGCCAACACGTTGATAGTGAAATTAAGATTCGATAAATACAGAGATTTAGCGAAGAAAACATTATGTTGTCTTTAATTATCACAAAATCACACTCGTTAGTGAGAGTTTATGCTCATTCTAATGTGAAAACGCACTTTCTTCAATTTTCTCATTCTCTATTTTTCAAAAGACTCAAGAATTGCAAAGAGTTAACCATTACCAATACATCTTTGTAATAAAGTTGTTGTTTTGTCCAACACGTTGATAGTGAAATTAAGATTCGATAAATACAGAGGTTTAACGAAGAAAACATTATGTTGTCTTTAATTATCACAAAATCACACTCGTTAGTGAGAGTTTATGCTCACT
Organism: Galeopsis tetrahit; assembly: GCA_963675135.1. Classification (NCBI taxonomy): domain Eukaryota; kingdom Viridiplantae; phylum Streptophyta; class Magnoliopsida; order Lamiales; family Lamiaceae; genus Galeopsis; species Galeopsis tetrahit. Next base: position 43,785,503 of record OY776122.1, read on the forward strand.
CTAATGTGAAAACGCACTTTCTTCGTTTCTCGCATTCTCTACTTTTCAAAAGTTTCAAGAGTTGTAAAGAGTTAACCATTACCAATACTTCTTTGTTCTAAAGTTCTTGTTTTGTCCAACACGTTGATATCGAAATTTAGATTCGACAAATACGAAGCTTTAGTGATTAGTTACCGAGAAAACATTATTTTGTCTTTAATTATCACAAAATTACACTCGTTAGTGAGAGTGTATGCTCATTCTAATGTGAAAACGCACTTTCTTCAATTTTCTCATTCTCTATTTTTCAAAAGACTCAAGAATTGCAAAGAGTTAACCATTACCAATACATCTTTGTTCTAAAGTTGTTGTTTTTTCCAACACGTTGATAGTGAAATTAAGATTCGATAAATACGAAGATTTAGTGATTAGTTACCAAGAAAACATTATTTTGTCTTTAATTATCACAAAATTACACTCGTTTGTGAGAGTGTATGCTCATTCTAATGTGAAAACGCACTTTCTTCAATTTTCTCATTCTCTATTTTTCAAAAGACTCAAGAATTGCAAAGAGTTAACCATTACCAATACATCTTTGTTCTAAAGTTGTTGTTTTTTCCAACACGTTGATAGTGAAATTAAGATTCGATAAATACGAAGATTTAGTGATTAGTTACTAAGAAAACATTATTTTGTCTTTAATTATCACAAAATTACACTCGTTTGTGAGAGTTTATGCTCATTCTAATGTGAAAACGCACTTTCTTCAATTTTCTCATTCTCTATTTTTCAAAAGACTCAAGAATTGCAAAGAGTTAACCATTACCAATACATCTTTGTAATAAAGTTGTTGTTTTGGCCAACACGTTGATAGTGAAATTAAGATTCGATAAATACAGAGATTTAGCGAAGAAAACATTATGTTGTCTTTAATTATCACAAAATCACACTCGTTAGTGAGAGTTTATGCTCACTCTAATGTGAAAACGCACTTTCTTCGTTTCTCTCATTCTCTACTTTTCAAAAGTTTCAAGAGTTGTAAAGAGTTAACCATTACCAATACTTCTTTGTTCTAAAGTTCTTGTTTTGTCCAACACGTTGATATCGAAATTTAGATTCGACAAATACGAAGATTTAGTGATTAGTTACCGAGAAAACATTATTTTGTCTTTAATTATCACAAAATTACACTCGTTAGTGAGAGTGTATGCTCATTCTAATGTGAAAACGCACTTTCTTCAATTTTCTCATTCTCTATTTTTCAAAAGACTCAAGAATTGCAAAGAGTTAACCATTACCAATACATCTTTGTTCTAAAGTTGTTGTTTTTTCCAACACGTTGATAGTGAAATTAAGATTCGATAAATACGAAGATTTAGTGATTAGTTACCAAGAAAACATTATTTTGTCTTTAATTATCACAAAATTACACTCGTTTGTGAGAGTGTATGCTCATTCTAATGTGAAAACGCACTTTCTTCAATTTTCTCATTCTCTATTTTTCAAAAGACTCAAGAATTGCAAAGAGTTAACCATTACCAATACATCTTTGTTCTAAAGTTGTTGTTTTTTCCAACACGTTGATAGTGAAATTAAGATTCGATAAATACGAAGATTTAGTGATTAGTTACCAAGAAAACATTATTTTGTCTTTAATTATCACAAAATTACACTCGTTTGTGAGAGTGTATGCTCATTCTAATGTGAAAACGCACTTTCTTCAATTTTCTCATTCTCTATTTTTCAAAAGACTCAAGAATTGCAAAGAGTTAACCATTACCAATACATCTTTGTTCTAAAGTTGTTGTTTTTTCCAACACGTTGATAGTGAAATTAAGATTCGATAAATACGAAGATTTAGTGATTAGTTACCAAGAAAACATTATTTTGTCTTTAATTATCACAAAATTACACTCGTTTGTGAGAGTTTATGCTCATTCTAATGTGAAAACGCACTTTCTTCAATTTTCTCATTCTCTATTTTTCAAAAGACTCAAGAATTGCAAAGAGTTAACCATTACCAATACATCTTTGTAATAAAGTTGTTGTTTTGGCCAACACGTTGATAGTGAAATTAAGATTCGATAAATACAGAGATTTAGCGAAGAAAACATTATGTTGTCTTTAATTATCACAAAATCACACTCGTTAGTGAGAGTTTATGCTCACTCTAATGTGAAAACGCACTTTCTTCGTTTCTCTCATTCTCTAAAAAAGTTTCAAGAGTTGTAAAGAGTTAACCATTACCAATACTTCTTTGTTCTAAAGTTCTTGTTTTGTCCAACACGTTGATATCGAAATTTAGATTCGACAAATACGAAGATTTAGTGATTAGTTACCGAGAAAACATTATTTTGTCTTTAATTATCACAAAATTACACTCGTTAGTGAGAGTTTATGCTCATTCTAATGTGAAAACGCACTTTCTTCAATTTTCTCATTCTCTATTTTTCAAAAGACTCAAGAATTGCAAAGAGTTAACCATTACCAATACATCTTTGTTCTAAAGTTGTTGTTTTTTCCAACACGTTGATAGTGAAATTAAGATTCGATAAATACGAAGAATTAGTGATTAGTTACCAAGAAAACATTATTTTGTCTTTAATTATCACAAAATTACACTCGTTTGTGAGAGTTTATGCTCATTCTAATGTGAAAACGCACTTTCTTCAATTTTCTCATTCTCTATTTTTCAAAAGACTCAAGAATTGCAAAGAGTTAACCATTACCAATACATCTTTGTAATAAAGTTGTTGTTTTGGCCAACACGTTGATAGTGAAATTAAGATTCGATAAATACAGAGATTTAGCGAAGAAAACATTATGTTGTCTTTAATTATCACAAAATCACACTCGTTAGTGAGAGTTTATGCTCATTCTAATGTGAAAACGCACTTTCTTCAATTTTCTCATTCTCTATTTTTCAAAAGACTCAAGAATTGCAAAGAGTTAACCATTACCAATACATCTTTGTAATAAAGTTGTTGTTTTGTCCAACACGTTGATAGTGAAATTAAGATTCGATAAATACAGAGGTTTAACGAAGAAAACATTATGTTGTCTTTAATTATCACAAAATCACACTCGTTAGTGAGAGTTTATGCTCACTCTAATGTGAAAACGCACTTTCTTCGTTTCTCGCATTCTCTACTTTTCAAAAGTTTCAAGAGTTGTAAAGAGTTAACCATTACCAATACTTCTTTGTTCTAAAGTTCTTGTTTTGTCCAACACGTTGATATCGAAATTTAGATTCGACAAATACGAAGCTTTAGTGATTAGTTACCGAGAAAACATTATTTTGTCTTTAATTATCACAAAATTACACTCGTTAGTGAGAGTGTATGCTCATTCTAATGTGAAAACGCACTTTCTTCAATTTTCTCATTCTCTATTTTTCAAAAGACTCAAGAATTGCAAAGAGTTAACCATTACCAATACATCTTTGTTCTAAAGTTGTTGTTTTTTCCAACACGTTGATAGTGAAATTAAGATTCGATAAATACGAAGATTTAGTGATTAGTTACCAAGAAAACATTATTTTGTCTTTAATTATCACAAAATTACACTCGTTTGTGAGAGTGTATGCTCATTCTAATGTGAAAACGCACTTTCTTCAATTTTCTCATTCTCTATTTTTCAAAAGACTCAAGAATTGCAAAGAGTTAACCATTACCAATACATCTTTGTTCTAAAGTTGTTGTTTTTTCCAACACGTTGATAGTGAAATTAAGATTCGATAAATACGAAGATTTAGTGATTAGTTACTAAGAAAACATTATTTTGTCTTTAATTATCACAAAATTACACTCGTTTGTGAGAGTTTATGCTCATTCTAATGTGAAAACGCACTTTCTTCAATTTTCTCATTCTCTATTTTTCAAAAGACTCAAGAATTGCAAAGAGTTAACCATTACCAATACATCTTTGTAATAAAGTTGTTGTTTTGGCCAACACGTTGATAGTGAAATTAAGATTCGATAAATACAGAGATTTAGCGAAGAAAACATTATGTTGTCTTTAATTATCACAAAATCACACTCGTTAGTGAGAGTTTATGCTCACTCTAATGTGAAAACGCACTTTCTTCGTTTCTCTCATTCTCTACTTTTCAAAAGTTTCAAGAGTTGTAAAGAGTTAACCATTACCAATACTTCTTTGTTCTAAAGTTCTTGTTTTGTCCAACACGTTGATATCGAAATTTAGATTCGACAAATACGAAGATTTAGTGATTAGTTACCGAGAAAACATTATTTTGTCTTTAATTATCACAAAATTACACTCGTTAGTGAGAGTGTATGCTCATTCTAATGTGAAAACGCACTTTCTTCAATTTTCTCATTCTCTATTTTTCAAAAGACTCAAGAATTGCAAAGAGTTAACCATTACCAATACATCTTTGTTCTAAAGTTGTTGTTTTTTCCAACACGTTGATAGTGAAATTAAGATTCGATAAATACGAAGATTTAGTGATTAGTTACCAAGAAAACATTATTTTGTCTTTAATTATCACAAAATTACACTCGTTTGTGAGAGTGTATGCTCATTCTAATGTGAAAACGCACTTTCTTCAATTTTCTCATTCTCTATTTTTCAAAAGACTCAAGAATTGCAAAGAGTTAACCATTACCAATACATCTTTGTTCTAAAGTTGTTGTTTTTTCCAACACGTTGATAGTGAAATTAAGATTCGATAAATACGAAGATTTAGTGATTAGTTACCAAGAAAACATTATTTTGTCTTTAATTATCACAAAATTACACTCGTTTGTGAGAGTGTATGCTCATTCTAATGTGAAAACGCACTTTCTTCAATTTTCTCATTCTCTATTTTTCAAAAGACTCAAGAATTGCAAAGAGTTAACCATTACCAATACATCTTTGTTCTAAAGTTGTTGTTTTTTCCAACACGTTGATAGTGAAATTAAGATTCGATAAATACGAAGATTTAGTGATTAGTTACCAAGAAAACATTATTTTGTCTTTAATTATCACAAAATTACACTCGTTTGTGAGAGTTTATGCTCATTCTAATGTGAAAACGCACTTTCTTCAATTTTCTCATTCTCTATTTTTCAAAAGACTCAAGAATTGCAAAGAGTTAACCATTACCAATACATATTTGTAATAAAGTTGTTGTTTTGGCCAACACGTTGATAGTGAAATTAAAATTCGATAAATACAGAGATTTAGCGAAGAAAACATTATGTTGTCTTTAATTATCACAAAATCACACTCGTTAGTGAGAGTTTATGCTCATTCTAATGCAAAGAGTTAACCATTACCAATACATCTTTGTTCTAAAGTTGTTGTTTTTTCCAACACGTTGATAGTGAAATTAAGATTCGATAAATACAAAGATTTAGTGATTAGTTACCAAGAAAACATTATTTTGTCTTTAATTATCACAAAATTACACTCGTTTGTGAGAGTTTATGCTCATTCTAATCTGAAAACGCACTTTCTTCAATTTTCTCATTCTCTATTTTTCAAAAGACTCAAGAATTGCAAAGAGTTAACCATTACCAATACATCTTTGTTCTAAAGTTGTTGTTTTTTCCAACACGTTGATAGTGAAATTAAGATTCGATAAATACGAAGATTTAGTGATTAGTTACCAAGAAAACATTATTTTGTCTTTAATTATCACAAAATTACACTCGTTTGTGAGAGTGTATGCTCATTCTAATGTGAAAACGCACTTTCTTCAATTTTCTCATTCTCTATTTTTCAAAAGACTCAAGAATTGCAAAGAGTTAACCATTACCAATACATCTTTGTTCTAAAGTTGTTGTTTTTTCCAACACGTTGATAGTGAAATTAAGATTCGATAAATACGAAGATTTAGTGATTAGTTACCAAGAAAACATTATTTTGTCTTTAATTATCACAAAATTACACTCGTTTGTGAGAGTTTATGCTCATTCTAATGTGAAAACGCACTTTCTTCAATTTTCTCATTCTCTATTTTTCAAAAGACTCAAGAATTGCAAAGAGTTAACCATTACCAATACATATTTGTAATAAAGTTGTTGTTTTGGCCAACACGTTGATAGTGAAATTAAGATTCGATAAATACAGAGATTTAGCGAAGAAAACATTATGTTGTCTTTAATTATCACAAAATCACACTCGTTAGTGAGAGTTTATGCTCATTCTAATGCAAAGAGTTAACCATTACCAATACATCTTTGTTCTAAAGTTGTTGTTTTTTCCAACACGTTGATAGTGAAATTAAGATTCGATAAATACAAAGATTTAGTGATTAGTTACCAAGAAAACATTATTTTGTCTTTAATTATCACAAAATTACACTCGTTTGTGAGAGTTTATGCTCATTCTAATCTGAAAACGCACTTTCTTCAATTTTCTCATTCTCTATTTTTCAAAAGACTCAAGAATTGCAAAGAGTTAACCATTACCAATACATCTTTGTAATAAAGTTGTTGTTTTGGCCAACACGTTGATAGTGAAATTAATATTCGATAAATACAGAGATTTAGCGAAGAAAACATTATGTTGTCTATAATTATCACAAAATCACACTCGTTTGTGAGAGTTTATGCTCATTCTAATCTGAAAACGCACTTTCTTCAATTTTCTCATTCTCTATTTTTCAAAAGACTCAAGAATTGCAAAGAGTTAACCATTACCAATACATCTTTAGCGAAGAAAACATTATGTTGTCTTTAATTATCACAAAATCACACTCGTTAGTGAGAGTTTATGCTCACTCTAATGTGAAAACGCACTTTCTTCGTTTCTCTCATTCTCTACTTTTCAAAAGTTTCAAGAGTTGTAAAGAGTTAACCATTACCAATACTTCTTTGTTCTAAAGTTCTTGTTTTGTCCAACACGTTGATATCGAAATTTAGATTCGACAAATACGAAGATTTAGTGATTAGTTACCGAGAAAACATTATTTTGTCTTTAATTATCACAAAATTACACTCGTTAGTGAGAGTTTATGCTCATTCTAATGTGAAAACGCACTTTCTTCAATTTTCTCATTCTCTATTTTTCAAAAGACTCAAGAATTGCAAAGAGTTAACCATTACCAATACATCTTTGTTCTAAAGTTGTTGTTTTTTCCAACACGTTGATAGTGAAATTAAGATTCGATAAATACGAAGATTTAGTGATTAGTTACCAAGAAAACATTATTTTGTCTTTAATTATCACAAAATTACACTCGTTTGTGAGAGTGTATGCTCATTCTAATGTGAAAACGCACTTTCTTCAATTTTCTCATTCTCTATTTTTCAAAAGACTCAAGAATTGCAAAGAGTTAACCATTACCAATACATCTTTGTTCTAAAGTTGTTGTTTTTTCCAACACGTTGATAGTGAAATTAAGATTCGATAAATACGAAGATTTAGTGATTAGTTACCAAGAAAACATTATTTTGTCTTTAATTATCACAAAATTACACTCGTTTGTGAGAGTGTATGCTCATTCTAATGTGAAAACGCACTTTCTTCAATTTTCTCATTCTCTATTTTTCAAAAGACTCAAGAATTGCAAAGAGTTAACCATTACCAATACATCTTTGTTCTAAAGTTGTTGTTTTTTCCAACACGTTGATAGTGAAATTAAGATTCGATAAATACGAAGATTTAGTGATTAGTTACCAAGAAAACATTATTTTGTCTTTAATTATCACAAAATTACACTCGTTTGTGAGAGTTTATGCTCATTCTAATGTGAAAACGCACTTTCTTCCATTTTCTCATTCTCTATTTTTCAAAAGACTCAAGAATTGCAAAGAGTTAACCATTACCAATACATCTTTGTAATAAAGTTGTTGTTTTGGCCAACACGTTGATAGTGAAATTAAGATTCGATAAATACAGAGATTTAGCGAAGAAAACATTATGTTGTCTTTAATTATCACAAAATCACACTCGTTAGTGAGAGTTTATGCTCACTCTAATGTGAAAACGCACTTTCTTCGTTTCTCTCATTCTCTACTTTTCAAAAGTTTCAAGAGTTGTAAAGAGTTAACCATTACCAATACTTCTTTGTTCTAAAGTTCTTGTTTTGTCCAACACGTTGATATCGAAATTTAGATTCGACAAATACGAAGATTTAGTGATTAGTTACCGAGAAAACATTATTTTGTCTTTAATTATCACAAAATTACACTCGTTAGTGAGAGTTTATGCTCATTCTAATGTGAAAACGCACTTTCTTCAATTTTCTCATTCTCTATTTTTCAAAAGACTCAAGAATTGCAAAGAGTTAACCATTACCAATACATCTTTGTTCTAAAGTTGTTGTTTTTTCCAACACGTTGATAGTGAAATTAAGATTCGATAAATACGAAGATTTAGTGATTAGTTACCAAGAAAACATTATTTTGTCTTTAATTATCACAAAATTACACTCGTTTGTGAGAGTGTATACTCATTCTAATGTGAAAACGCACTTTCTTCAATTTTCTCATTCTCTATTTTTCAAAAGACTCAAGAATTGCAAAGAGTTAACCATTACCAATACATCTTTGTTCTAAAGTTGTTGTTTTTTCCAACACGTTGATAGTGAAATTAAGATTCGATAAATACGAAGATTTAGTGATTAGTTACCAAGAAAACATTATTTTGTCTTTAATTATCACAAAATTACACTCGTTTGTGAGAGTTTATGCTCATTCTAATGTGAAAACGCACTTTCTTCAATTTTCTCATTCTCTATTTTTCAAAAGACTCAAGAATTGCAAAGAGTTAACCATTACCAATACATCTTTGTAATAAAGTTGTTGTTTTGGCCAACACGTTGATAGTGAAATTAAGATTCGATAAATACAGAGATTTAGCGAAGAAAACATTATGTTGTCTTTAATTATCACAAAATCACACTCGTTAGTGAGAGTTTATGCTCACTCTAATGTGAAAACGCACTTTCTTCGTTTCTCTCATTCTCTAAAAAAGTTTCAAGAGTTGTAAAGAGTTAACCATTACCAATACTTCTTTGTTCTAAAGTTCTTGTTTTGTCCAACACGTTGATATCGAAATTTAGATTCGACAAATACGAAGATTTAGTGATTAGTTACCGAGAAAACATTATTTTGTCTTTAATTATCACAAAATTACACTCGTTAGTGAGAGTTTATGCTCATTCTAATGTGAAAACGCACTTTCTTCAATTTTCTCATTCTCTATTTTTCAAAAGACTCAAGAATTGCAAAGAGTTAACCATTACCAATACATCTTTGTTCTAAAGTTGTTGTTTTTTCCAACACGTTGATAGCGAAATTAAGATTCGATAAATACGAAGAATTAGTGATTAGTTACCAAGAAAACATTATTTTGTCTTTAATTATCACAAAATTACACTCGTTTGTGAGAGTTTATGCTCATTCTAATGTGAAAACGCACTTTCTTCAATTTTCTCATTCTCTATTTTTCAAAAGACTCAAGAATTGCAAAGAGTTAACCATTACCAATACATCTTTGTAATAAAGTTGTTGTTTTGGCCAACACGTTGATAGTGAAATTAAGATTCGATAAATACAGAGATTTAGCGAAGAAAACATTATGTTGTCTTTAATTATCACAAAATCACACTCGTTAGTGAGAGTTTATGCTCATTCTAATGTGAAAACGCACTTTCTTCAATTTTCTCATTCTCTATTTTTCAAAAGACTCAAGAATTGCAAAGAGTTAACCATTACCAATACATCTTTGTAATAAAGTTGTTGTTTTGTCCAACACGTTGATAGTGAAATTAAGATTCGATAAATACAGAGGTTTAACGAAGAAAACATTATGTTGTCTTTAATTATCACAAAATCACACTCGTTAGTGAGAGTTTATGCTCACTCTAATGTGAAAACGCACTTTCTTCGTTTCTCGCATTCTCTACTTTTCAAAAGTTTCAAGAGTTGTAAAGAGTTAACCATTACCAATACTTCTTTGTTCTAAAGTTCTTGTTTTGTCCAACACGTTGATATCGAAATTTAGATTCGACAAATACGAAGCTTTAGTGATTAGTTACCGAGAAAACATTATTTTGTCTTTAATTATCACAAAATTACACTCGTTAGTGAGAGTGTATGCTCATTCTAATGTGAAAACGCACTTTCTTCAATTTTCTCATTCTCTATTTTTCAAAAGACTCAAGAATTGCAAAGAGTTAACCATTACCAATACATCTTTGTTCTAAAGTTGTTGTTTTTTCCAACACGTTGATAGTGAAATTAAGATTCGATAAATACGAAGATTTAGTGATTAGTTACCAAGAAAACATTATTTTGTCTTTAATTATCACAAAATTACACTCGTTTGTGAGAGTGTATGCTCATTCTAATGTGAAAACGCACTTTCTTCAATTTTCTCATTCTCTATTTTTCAAAAGACTCAAGAATTGCAAAGAGTTAACCATTACCAATACATCTTTGTTCTAAAGTTGTTGTTTTTTCCAACACGTTGATAGTGAAATTAAGATTCGATAAATACGAAGATTTAGTGATTAGTTACTAAGAAAACATTATTTTGTCTTTAATTATCACAAAATTACACTCGTTTGTGAGAGTTTATGCTCATTCTAATGTGAAAACGCACTTTCTTCAATTTTCTCATTCTCTATTTTTCAAAAGACTCAAGAATTGCAAAGAGTTAACCATTACCAATACATCTTTGTAATAAAGTTGTTGTTTTGGCCAACACGTTGATAGTGAAATTAAGATTCGATAAATACAGAGATTTAGCGAAGAAAACATTATGTTGTCTTTAATTATCACAAAATCACACTCGTTAGTGAGAGTTTATGCTCACTCTAATGTGAAAACGCACTTTCTTCGTTTCTCTCATTCTCTACTTTTCAAAAGTTTCAAGAGTTGTAAAGAGTTAACCATTACCAATACTTCTTTGTTCTAAAGTTCTTGTTTTGTCCAACACGTTGATATCGAAATTTAGATTCGACAAATACGAAGATTTAGTGATTAGTTACCGAGAAAACATTATTTTGTCTTTAATTATCACAAAATTACACTCGTTAGTGAGAGTGTATGCTCATTCTAATGTGAAAACGCACTTTCTTCAATTTTCTCATTCTCTATTTTTCAAAAGACTCAAGAATTGCAAAGAGTTAACCATTACCAATACATCTTTGTTCTAAAGTTGTTGTTTTTTCCAACACGTTGATAGTGAAATTAAGATTCGATAAATACGAAGATTTAGTGATTAGTTACCAAGAAAACATTATTTTGTCTTTAATTATCACAAAATTACACTCGTTTGTGAGAGTGTATGCTCATTCTAATGTGAAAACGCACTTTCTTCAATTTTCTCATTCTCTATTTTTCAAAAGACTCAAGAATTGCAAAGAGTTAACCATTACCAATACATCTTTGTTCTAAAGTTGTTGTTTTTTCCAACACGTTGATAGTGAAATTAAGATTCGATAAATACGAAGATTTAGTGATTAGTTACCAAGAAAACATTATTTTGTCTTTAATTATCACAAAATTACACTCGTTTGTGAGAGTGTATGCTCATTCTAATGTGAAAACGCACTTTCTTCAATTTTCTCATTCTCTATTTTTCAAAAGACTCAAGAATTGCAAAGAGTTAACCATTACCAATACATCTTTGTTCTAAAGTTGTTGTTTTTTCCAACACGTTGATAGTGAAATTAAGATTCGATAAATACGAAGATTTAGTGATTAGTTACCAAGAAAACATTATTTTGTCTTTAATTATCACAAAATTACACTCGTTTGTGAGAGTTTATGCTCATTCTAATGTGAAAACGCACTTTCTTCAATTTTCTCATTCTATATTTTTCAAAAGACTCAAGAATTGCAAAGAGTTAACCATTACCAATACATATTTGTAATAAAGTTGTTGTTTTGGCCAACACGTTGATAGTGAAATTAAAATTCGATAAATACAGAGATTTAGCGAAGAAAACATTATGTTGTCTTTAATTATCACAAAATCACACTCGTTAGTGAGAGTTTATGCTCATTCTAATGCAAAGAGTTAACCATTACCAATACATCTTTGTTCTAAAGTTGTTGTTTTTTCCAACACGTTGATAGTGAAATTAAGATTCGATAAATACAAAGATTTAGTGATTAGTTACCAAGAAAACATTATTTTGTCTTTAATTATCACAAAATTACACTCGTTTGTGAGAGTTTATGCTCATTCTAATCTGAAAACGCACTTTCTTCAATTTTCTCATTCTCTATTTTTCAAAAGACTCAAGAATTGCAAAGAGTTAACCATTACCAATACATCTTTGTAATAAAGTTGTTGTTTTGGCCAACACGTTGATAGTGAAATTAATATTCGATAAATACAGAGATTTAGCGAAGAAAACATTATGTTGTCTATAATTATCACAAAATCACACTCGTTTGTGAGAGTTTATGCTCATTCTAATCTGAAAACGCACTTTCTTCAATTTTCTCATTCTCTATTTTTCAAAAGACTCAAGAATTGCAAAGAGTTAACCATTACCAATACATCTTTGTAATAAAGTTGTTGTTTTGGCCAACACGTTGATAGTGAAATTAATATTCGATAAATACAGAGATTTAGCGAAGAAAACATTATGTTGTCTATAATTATCACAAAATCACACTCGTTAGTGAGAGTTTATGCTCATTCTAATGTGAAAACGCTCTTTCTTCAATTTTCTCATTCTCTATTTTTCAAAAGACTCAAGAATTGCAAAGAGTTAACCATTACCAATACATCTTTGTAATAAAGTTGTTGTTTTGGCTAACACATTGATAGTGAAATTAAGATTCGATAAATACAGAGATTTAGCGAAGAAAACATTATGTTGTCTTTAATTATCACAAAATCACACTCGTTAGTGAGAGTTTATGCTCACTCTAATGTGAAAACGCACTTTCTTCGTTTCTCTCATTCTCTACTTTTCAAAAGTTTCAAGAGTTGTAAAGAGTTAACCATTACCAATACTTCTTTGTTCTAAAGTTCTTGTTTTGTCCAACACGTTGATATCGAAATTTAGATTCGACAAATACGAAGATTTAGTGATTAGTTACCAAGAAAACATTATTTTGTCTTTAATTATCACAAAATTACACTCGTTAGTGAGAGTTAATGCTCATTCTAATGTGAAAACGCACTTTCTTCAATTTTCTCATTCTCTATTTTTCAAAAGACTCAAGAATTGCAAAGAGTTAACCATTACCAATACATCTTTGTTCTAAAGTTGTTGTTTTTTCCAACACGTTGATAGTGAAATTAAGATTCGATAAATACGAAGATTTAGTGATTAGTTACCAAGAAAACATTATTTTGTCTTTAATTATCACAAAATTACACTCGTTTGTGAGAGTGTATACTCATTCTAATGTGAAAACGCACTTTCTTCAATTTTCTCATTCTCTATTTTTCAAAAGACTCAAGAATTGCAAAGAGTTAACCATTACCAATACATCTTTGTTCTAAAGTTGTTGTTTTTTCCAACACGTTGATAGTGAAATTAAGATTCGATAAATACGAAGATTTAGTGATTAGTTACCAAGAAAACATTATTTTGTCTTTAATTATCACAAAATTACACTCGTTTGTGAGAGTGTATGCTCATTCTAATGTGAAAACGCACTTTCTTCAATTTTCTCATTCTCTATTTTTCAAAAGACTCAAGAATTGCAAAGAGTTAACCATTACCAATACATCTTTGTTCTAAAGTTGTTGTTTTTTCCAACACGTTGATAGTGAAATTAAGATTCGATAAATACGAAGATTTAGTGATTAGTTACCAAGAAAACATTATTTTGTCTTTAATTATCACAAAATTACACTCGTTTGTGAGAGTTTATGCTCATTCTAATGTGAAAACGCACTTTCTTCAATTTTCTCATTCTCTATTTTTCAAAAGACTCAAGAATTGCAAAGAGTTAACCATTACCAATACATATTTGTAATAAAGTTGTTGTTTTGGCCAACACGTTGATAGTGAAATTAAGATTCGATAAATACAGAGATTTAGCGAAGAAAACATTATGTTGTCTTTAATTATCACAAAATCACACTCGTTAGTGAGAGTTTATGCTCATTCTAATGCAAAGAGTTAACCATTACCAATACATCTTTGTTCTAAAGTTGTTGTTTTTTCCAACACGTTGATAGTGAAATTAAGATTCGATAAATACAAAGATTTAGTGATTAGTTACCAAGAAAACATTATTTTGTCTTTAATTATCACAAAATTACACTCGTTTGTGAGAGTTTATGCTCATTCTAATCTGAAAACGCACTTTCTTCAATTTTCTCATTCTCTATTTTTCAAAAGACTCAAGAATTGCAAAGAGTTAACCATTACCAATACATCTTTGTAATAAAGTTGTTGTTTTGGCCAACACGTTGATAGTGAAATTAATATTCGATAAATACAGAGATTTAGCGAAGAAAACATTATGTTGTCTATAATTATCACAAAATCACACTCGTTTGTGAGAGTTTATGCTCATTCTAATCTGAAAACGCACTTTCTTCAATTTTCTCATTCTCTATTTTTCAAAAGACTCAAGAATTGCAAAGAGTTAACCATTACCAATACATCTTTGTAATAAAGTTGTTGTTTTGGCCAACACGTTGATAGTGAAATTAATATTCGATAAATACAGAGATTTAGCGAAGAAAACATTATGTTGTCTATAATTATCACAAAATCACACTCGTTAGTGAGAGTTTATGCTCATTCTAATGTGAAAACGCTCTTTCTTCAATTTTCTCATTCTCTATTTTTCAAAAGACTCAAGAATTGCAAAGAGTTAACCATTACCAATACATCTTTGTAATAAAGTTGTTGTTTTGGCTAACACGTTGATAGTGAAATTAAGATTCGATAAATACAGAGATTTAGCGAAGAAAACATTATGTTGTCTTTAATTATCACAAAATCACACTCGTTAGTGAGAGTTTATGCTCACTCTAATGTGAAAACGCACTTTCTTCGTTTCTCTCATTCTCTACTTTTCAAAAGTTTCAAGAGTTGTAAAGAGTTAACCATTACCAATACTTCTTTGTTCTAAAGTTCTTGTTTTGTCCAACACGTTGATATCGAAATTTAGATTCGACAAATACGAAGATTTAGTGATTAGTTACCAAGAAAACATTATTTTGTCTTTAATTATCACAAAATTACACTCGTTAGTGAGAGTTAATGCTCATTCTAATGTGAAAACGCACTTTCTTCAATTTTCTCATTCTCTATTTTTCAAAAGACTCAAGAATTGCAAAGAGTTAACCATTACCAATACATCTTTGTTCTAAAGTTGTTGTTTTTTCCAACACGTTGATAGTGAAATTAAGATTCGATAAATACGAAGATTTAGTGATTAGTTACCAAGAAAACATTATTTTGTCTTTAATTATCACAAAATTACACTCGTTTGTGAGAGTGTATACTCATTCTAATGTGAAAACGCACTTTCTTCAATTTTCTCATTCTCTATTTTTCAAAAGACTCAAGAATTGCAAAGAGTTAACCATTACCAATACATCTTTGTTCTAAAGTTGTTGTTTTTTCCAACACGTTGATAGTGAAATTAAGATTCGATAAATACGAAGATTTAGTGATTAGTTACCAAGAAAACATTATTTTGTCTTTAATTATCACAAAATTACACTCGTTTGTGAGAGTGTATACTCATTCTAATGTGAAAACGCACTTTCTTCAATTTTCTCATTCTCTATTTTTCAAAAGACTCAAGAATTGCAAAGAGTTAACCATTACCAATACATCTTTGTAATAAAGTTGTTGTTTTGGCCAACACGTTGATAGTGAAATTAAGATTCGATAAATACAGAGATTTAGCGAAGAAAACATTGTGTTGTCTTTAATTATCACAAAATCACACTCGTTAGTGAGAGTTTATGCTCATTCTAATGTGAAAACGCACTTTCTTCAATTTTCTCATTCTCTATTTTTCAAAAAGACTCAAGAATTGCAAAGAGTTGACCATTACCAATACATCTTTGTAATAAAGTTGTTGTTTTGGCCAACACGTTGATAGTGAAATTAAGATTCGATAAATACAGAGATTTAGCGAAGAAAACATTATGTTGTCTTTAATTATCACAAAATCACACTCGTTAGTGAGAGTTTATGCTCACTCTAATGTGAAAACGCACTTTTTTCGTTTCTCTCATTCTCTACTTTTCAAAAGTTTCAAGAGTTGTAAAGAGTTAACCATTACCAATACTTCTTTGTTCTAAAGTTCTTGTTTTGTCCAACACGTTGATATCGAAATTTAGATTCGACAAATACGAAGATTTAGTGATTAGTTACCGAGAAAACATTATTTTGTCTTTAATTATCACAAAATTACACTCGTTAGTGAGAGTTTATGCTCATTCTAATGTGAAAACGCACTTTCTTCAATTTTCTCATTATCTATTTTTCAAAAGACTCAAGAATTGCAAAGAGTTAACCATTACCAATACATCTTTGTTCTAAAGTTGTTGTTTTTTCCAACACGTTGATAGTGAAATTAAGATTCGATAAATACAAAGATTTAGTGATTAGTTACCAAGAAAACATTATTTTGTCTTTAATTATCACAAAATTACACTCGTTTGTGAGAGTTTATGCTCATTCTAATCTGAAAACGCACTTTCTTCAATTTTCTCATTCTCTATTTTTCAAAAGACTCAAGAATTGCAAAGAGTTAACCATTACCAATACATCTTTGTAATAAAGTTGTTGTTTTGGCCAACACGTTGATAGTGAAATTAATATTCGATAAATACAGAGATTTAGCGAAGAAAACATTGTGTTGTCTTTAATTATCACAAAATCACACTCGTTAGTGAGAGTTTATGCTCATTCTAATGTGAAAACGCACTTTCTTCAATTTTCTCATTCTCTATTTTTCAAAAAGACTCAAGAATTGCAAAGAGTTGACCATTACCAATACATCTTTGTAATAAAGTTGTTGTTTTGGCCAACACGTTGATAGTGAAATTAAGATTCGATAAATACAGAGATTTAGCGAAGAAAACATTATGTTGTCTTTAATTATCACAAAATCACACTCGTTAGTGAGAGTTTATGCTCACTCTAATGTGAAAACGCACTTTTTTCGTTTCTCTCATTCTCTACTTTTCAAAAGTTTCAAGAGTTGTAAAGAGTTAACCATTACCAATACTTCTTTGTTCTAAAGTTCTTGTTTTGTCCAACACGTTGATATCGAAATTTAGATTCGACAAATACGAAGATTTAGTGATTAGTTACCGAGAAAACATTATTTTGTCTTTAATTATCACAAAATTACACTCGTTAGTGAGAGTTTATGCTCATTCTAATGTGAAAACGCACTTTCTTCAATTTTCTCATTATCTATTTTTCAAAAGACTCAAGAATTGCAAAGAGTTAACCATTACCAATACATCTTTGTTCTAAAGTTGTTGTTTTTTCCAACACGTTGATAGTGAAATTAAGATTCGATAAATACAAAGATTTAGTGATTAGTTACCAAGAAAACATTATTTTGTCTTTAATTATCACAAAATTACACTCGTTTGTGAGAGTTTATGCTCATTCTAATCTGAAAACGCACTTTCTTCAATTTTCTCATTCTCTATTTTTCAAAAGACTCAATAATTGCAAAGAGTTAACCATTACCAATACATCTTTGTAATAAAGTTGTTGTTTTGGCCAACACGTTGATAGTGAAATTAATATTCGATAAATACAGAGATTTAGCGAAGAAAACATTATGTTGTCTATAATTATCACAAAATCACACTCGTTTGTGAGAGTTTATGCTCATTCTAATCTGAAAACGCACTTTCTTCAATTTTCTCATTCTCTATTTTTCAAAAGACTCAAGAATTGCAAAGAGTTAACCATTACCAATACATCTTTGTAATAAAGTTGTTGTTTTGGCCAACACGTTGATAGTGAAATTAATATTCGATAAATACAGAGATTTAGCGAAGAAAACATTATGTTGTCTATAATTATCACAAAATCACACTCGTTAGTGAGAGTTTATGCTCATTCTAATGTGAAAACGCTCTTTCTTCAATTTTCTCATTCTCTATTTTTCAAAAGACTCAAGAATTGCAAAGAGTTAACCATTACCAATACATCTTTGTAATAAAGTTGTTGTTTTGGCTAACACGTTGATAGTGAAATTAAGATTCGATAAATACAGAGATTTAGCGAAGAAAACATTATGTTGTCTTTAATTATCACAAAATCACACTCGTTAGTGAGAGTTTATGCTCACTCTAATGTGAAAACGCACTTTCTTCGTTTCTCTCATTCTCTACTTTTCAAAAGTTTCAAGAGTTGTAAAGAGTTAACCATTACCAATACTTCTTTGTTCTAAAGTTCTTGTTTTGTCCAACACGTTGATATCGAAATTTAGATTCGACAAATACGAAGATTTAGTGATTAGTTACCAAGAAAACATTATTTTGTCTTTAATTATCACAAAATTACACTCGTTAGTGAGAGTTAATGCTCATTCTAATGTGAAAACGCACTTTCTTCAATTTTCTCATTCTCTATTTTTCAAAAGACTCAAGAATTGCAAAGAGTTAACCATTACCAATACATCTTTGTTCTAAAGTTGTTGTTTTTTCCAACACGTTGATAGTGAAATTAAGAGTCGATAAATACGAAGATTTAGTGATTAGTTACCAAGAAAACATTATTTTGTCTTTAATTATCACAAAATTACACTCGTTTGTGAGAGTGTATACTCATTCTAATGTGAAAACGCACTTTCTTCAATTTTCTCATTCTCTATTTTTCAAAAGACTCAAGAATTGCAAAGAGTTAACCATTACCAATACATCTTTGTTCTAAAGTTGTTGTTTTTTCCAACACGTTGATAGTGAAATTAAGATTCGATAAATACGAAGATTTAGTGATTAGTTACCAAGAAAACATTATTTTGTCTTTAATTATCACAAAATTACACTCGTTTGTGAGAGTGTATACTCATTCTAATGTGAAAACGCACTTTCTTCAATTTTCTCATTCTCTATTTTTCAAAAGACTCAAGAATTGCAAAGAGTTAACCATTACCAATACATCTTTGTAATAAAGTTGTTGTTTTGGCCAACACGTTGATAGTGAAATTAAGATTCGATAAATACAGAGATTTAGCGAAGAAAACATTGTGTTGTCTTTAATTATCACAAAATCACACTCGTTAGTGAGAGTTTATGCTCATTCTAATGTGAAAACGCACTTTCTTCAATTTTCTCATTCTCTATTTTTCAAAAAGACTCAAGAATTGCAAAGAGTTGACCATTACCAATACATCTTTGTAATAAAGTTGTTGTTTTGGCCAACACGTTGATAGTGAAATTAAGATTCGATAAATACAGAGATTTAGCGAAGAAAACATTATGTTGTCTTTAATTATCACAAAATCACACTCGTTAGTGAGAGTTTATGCTCACTCTAATGTGAAAACGCACTTTTTTCGTTTCTCTCATTCTCTACTTTTCAAAAGTTTCAAGAGTTGTAAAGAGTTAACCATTACCAATACTTCTTTGTTCTAAAGTTCTTGTTTTGTCCAACACGTTGATATCGAAATTTAGATTCGACAAATACGAAGATTTAGTGATTAGTTACCGAGAAAACATTATTTTGTCTTTAATTATCACAAAATTACACTCGTTAGTGAGAGTTTATGCTCATTCTAATGTGAAAACGCACTTTCTTCAATTTTCTCATTATCTATTTTTCAAAAGACTCAAGAATTGCAAAGAGTTAACCATTACCAATACATCTTTGTTCTAAAGTTGTTGTTTTTTCCAACACGTTGATAGTGAAATTAAGATTCGATAAATACAAAGATTTAGTGATTAGTTACCAAGAAAACATTATTTTGTCTTTAATTATCACAAAATTACACTCGTTTGTGAGAGTTTATGCTCATTCTAATCTGAAAACGCACTTTCTTCAATTTTCTCATTCTCTATTTTTCAAAAGACTCAAGAATTGCAAAGAGTTAACCATTAACAATACATCTTTGTAATAAAGTTGTTGTTTTGGCCAACACGTTGATAGTGAAATTAATATTCGATAAATACAGAGATTTAGCGAAGAAAACATTGTGTTGTCTTTAATTATCACAAAATCACACTCGTTAGTGAGAGTTTATGCTCATTCTAATGTGAAAACGCACTTTCTTCAATTTTCTCATTCTCTATTTTTCAAAAAGACTCAAGAATTGCAAAGAGTTGACCATTACCAATACATCTTTGTAATAAAGTTGTTGTTTTGGCCAACACGTTGATAGTGAAATTAAGATTCGATAAATACAGAGATTTAGCGAAGAAAACATTATGTTGTCTTTAATTATCACAAAATCACACTCGTTAGTGAGAGTTTATGCTCACTCTAATGTGAAAACGCACTTTTTTCGTTTCTCTCATTCTCTACTTTTCAAAAGTTTCAAGAGTTGTAAAGAGTTAACCATTACCAATACTTCTTTGTTCTAAAGTTCTTGTTTTGTCCAACACGTTGATATCGAAATTTAGATTCGACAAATACGAAGATTTAGTGATTAGTTACCGAGAAAACATTATTTTGTCTTTAATTATCACAAAATTACACTCGTTAGTGAGAGTTTATGCTCATTCTAATGTGAAAACGCACTTTCTTCAATTTTCTCATTATCTATTTTTCAAAAGACTCAAGAATTGCAAAGAGTTAACCATTACCAATACATCTTTGTTCTAAAGTTGTTGTTTTTTCCAACACGTTGATAGTGAAATTAAGATTCGATAAATACAAAGATTTAGTGATTAGTTACCAAGAAAACATTATTTTGTCTTTAATTATCACAAAATTACACTCGTTTGTGAGAGTTTATGCTCATTCTAATCTGAAAACGCACTTTCTTCAATTTTCTCATTCTCTATTTTTCAAAAGACTCAAGAATTGCAAAGAGTTAACCATTACCAATACATCTTTGTAATAAAGTTGTTGTTTTGGCCAACACGTTGATAGTGAAATTAATATTCGATAAATACAGAGATTTAGCGAAGAAAACATTATGTTGTCTATAATTATCACAAAATCACACTCGTTTGTGAGAGTTTATGCTCATTCTAATCTGAAAACGCACTTTCTTCAATTTTCTCATTCTCTATTTTTCAAAAGACTCAAGAATTGCAAAGAGTTAACCATTACCAATACATCTTTGTAATAAAGTTGTTGTTTTGGCCAACACGTTGATAGTGAAATTAATATTCGATAAATACAGAGATTTAGCGAAGAAAACATTATGTTGTCTATAATTATCACAAAATCACACTCGTTAGTGAGAGTTTATGCTCATTCTAATGTGAAAACGCTCTTTCTTCAATTTTCTCATTCTCTATTTTTCAAAAGACTCAAGAATTGCAAAGAGTTAACCATTACCAATACATCTTTGTAATAAAGTTGTTGTTTTGGCTAACACGTTGATAGTGAAATTAAGATTCGATAAATACAGAGATTTAGCGAAGAAAACATTATGTTGTCTTTAATTATCACAAAATCACACTCGTTAGTGAGAGTTTATGCTCACTCTAATGTGAAAACGCACGTTCTTCGTTTCTCTCATTCTCTACTTTTCAAAAGTTTCAAGAGTTGTAAAGAGTTAACCATTACCAATACTTCTTTGTTCTAAAGTTCTTGTTTTGTCCAACACGTTGATATCGAAATTTAGATTCGACAAATACGAAGATTTAGTGATTAGTTACCAAGAAAACATTATTTTGTCTTTAATTATCACAAAATTACACTCGTTAGTGAGAGTTAATGCTCATTCTAATGTGAAAACGCACTTTCTTCAATTTTCTCATTCTCTATTTTTCAAAAGACTCAAGAATTGCAAAGAGTTAACCATTACCAATACATCTTTGTTCTAAAGTTGTTGTTTTTTCCAACACGTTGATAGTGAAATTAAGATTCGATAAATACGAAGATTTAGTGATTAGTTACCAAGAAAACATTATTTTGTCTTTAATTATCACAAAATTACACTCGTTTGTGAGAGTGTATACTCATTCTAATGTGAAAACGCACTTTCTTCAATTTTCTCATTCTCTATTTTTCAAAAGACTCAAGAATTGCAAAGAGTTAACCATTACCAATACATCTTTGTTCTAAAGTTGTTGTTTTTTCCAACACGTTGATAGTGAAATTAAGATTCGATAAATACGAAGATTTAGTGATTAGTTACCAAGAAAACATTATTTTGTCTTTAATTATCACAAAATTACACTCGTTTGTGAGAGTGTATACTCATTCTAATGTGAAAACGCACTTTCTTCAATTTTCTCATTCTCTATTTTTCAAAAGACTCAAGAATTGCAAAGAGTTAACCATTACCAATACATCTTTGTAATAAAGTTGTTGTTTTGGCCAACACGTTGATAGTGAAATTAAGATTCGATAAATACAGAGATTTAGCGAAGAAAACATTGTGTTGTCTTTAATTATCACAAAATCACACTCGTTAGTGAGAGTTTATGCTCATTCTAATGTGAAAACGCACTTTCTTCAATTTTCTCATTCTCTATTTTTCAAAAAGACTCAAGAATTGCAAAGAGTTGACCATTACCAATACATCTTTGTAATAAAGTTGTTGTTTTGGCCAACACGTTGATAGTGAAATTAAGATTCGATAAATACAGAGATTTAGCGAAGAAAACATTATGTTGTCTTTAATTATCACAAAATCACACTCGTTAGTGAGAGTTTATGCTCACTCTAATGTGAAAACGCACTTTTTTCGTTTCTCTCATTCTCTACTTTTCAAAAGTTTCAAGAGTTGTAAAGAGTTAACCATTACCAATACTTCTTTGTTCTAAAGTTCTTGTTTTGTCCAACACGTTGATATCGAAATTTAGATTCGACAAATACGAAGATTTAGTGATTAGTTACCGAGAAAACATTATTTTGTCTTTAATTATCACAAAATTACACTCGTTAGTGAGAGTTTATGCTCATTCTAATGTGAAAACACACTTTCTTCAATTTTCTCATTATCTATTTTTCAAAAGACTCAAGAATTGCAAAGAGTTAACCATTACCAATACATCTTTGTTCTAAAGTTGTTGTTTTTTCCAACACGTTGATAGTGAAATTAAGATTCGATAAATACAAAGATTTAGTGATTAGTTACCAAGAAAACATTATTTTGTCTTTAATTATCACAAAATTACACTCGTTTGTGAGAGTTTATGCTCATTCTAATCTGAAAACGCACTTTCTTCAATTTTCTCATTCTCTATTTTTCAAAAGACTCAAGAATTGCAAAGAGTTAACCATTACCAATACATCTTTGTAATAAAGTTGTTGTTTTGGCCAACACGTTGATAGTGAAATTAATATTCGATAAATACAGAGATTTAGCGAAGAAAACATTGTGTTGTCTTTAATTATCACAAAATCACACTCGTTAGTGAGAGTTTATGCTCATTCTAATGTGAAAACGCACTTTCTTCAATTTTCTCATTCTCTATTTTTCAAAAAGACTCAAGAATTGCAAAGAGTTGACCATTACCAATACATCTTTGTAATAAAGTTGTTGTTTTGGCCAACACGTTGATAGTGAAATTAAGATTCGATAAATACAGAGATTTAGCGAAGAAAACATTATGTTGTCTTTAATTATCACAAAATCACACTCGTTAGTGAGAGTTTATGCTCACTCTAATGTGAAAACGCACTTTTTTCGTTTCTCTCATTCTCTACTTTTCAAAAGTTTCAAGAGTTGTAAAGAGTTAACCATTACCAATACTTCTTTGTTCTAAAGTTCTTGTTTTGTCCAACACGTTGATATCGAAATTTAGATTCGACAAATACGAAGATTTAGTGATTAGTTACCGAGAAAACATTATTTTGTCTTTAATTATCACAAAATTACACTCGTTAGTGAGAGTTTATGCTCATTCTAATGTGAAAACGCACTTTCTTCAATTTTCTCATTATCTATTTTTCAAAAGACTCAAGAATTGCAAAGAGTTAACCATTACCAGTACATCTTTGTTCTAAAGTTGTTGTTTTTTCCAACACGTTGATAGTGAAATTAAGATTCGATAAATACAAAGATTTAGTGATTAGTTACCAAGAAAACATTATTTTGTCTTTAATTATCACAAAATTACACTCGTTTGTGAGAGTTTATGCTCATTCTAATCTGAAAACGCACTTTCTTCAATTTTCTCATTCTCTATTTTTCAAAAGACTCAAGAATTGCAAAGAGTTAACCATTACCAATACATCTTTGTAATAAAGTTGTTGTTTTGGCCAACACGTTGATAGTGAAATTAATATTCGATAAATACAGAGATTTAGCGAAGAAAACATTATGTTGTCTATAATTATCACAAAATCACACTCGTTTGTGAGAGTTTATGCTCATTCTAATCTGAAAACGCACTTTCTTCAATTTTCTCATTCTCTATTTTTCAAAAGACTCAAGAATTGCAAAGAGTTAACCATTACCAATACATCTTTGTAATAAAGTTGTTGTTTTGGCCAACACGTTGATAGTGAAATTAATATTCGATAAATACAGAGATTTAGCGAAGAAAACATTATGTTGTCTATAATTATCACAAAATCACACTCGTTAGTGAGAGTTTATGCTCATTCTAATGTGAAAACGCTCTTTCTTCAATTTTCTCATTCTCTATTTTTCAAAAGACTCAAGAATTGCAAAGAGTTAACCATTACCAATACATCTTTGTAATAAAGTTGTTGTTTTGGCTAACACGTTGATAGTGAAATTAAGATTCGATAAATACAGAGATTTAGCGAAGAAAACATTATGTTGTCTTTAATTATCACAAAATCACACCCGTTAGTCAGAGTTTATGCTCATTCTAATGTGAAAACGCACTTTCTTCGTTTCTCTCATTCTCTACTTTTCAAAAGTTTCAAGAGTTGTAAAGAGTTAACCATTACCAATACTTCTTTGTTCTAAAGTTCTTGTTTTGTCCAACACGTTGATATCGAAATTTAGATTCGACAAATACGAAGATTTAGTGATTAGTTACCAAGAAAACATTATTTTGTCTTTAATTATCACAAAATTACACTCGTTAGTGAGAGTTAATGCTCATTCTAATGTGAAAACGCACTTTCTTCAATTTTCTCATTCTCTATTTTTCAAAAGACTCAAGAATTGCAAAGAGTTAACCATTACCAATACATCTTTGTAATAAAGTTGTTGTTTTGGCCAACACGTTGATAGTGAAATTAATATTCGATAAATACAGAGATTTAGCGAAGAAAACATTGTGTTGTCTTTAATTATCACAAAATCACACTCGTTAGTGAGAGTTTATGCTCATTCTAATGTGAAAACGCACTTTCTTCAATTTTCTCATTCTCTATTTTTCAAAAAGACTCAAGAATTGCAAAGAGTTGACCATTACCAATACATCTTTGTAATAAAGTTGTTGTTTTGGCCAACACGTTGATAGTGAAATTAAGATTCGATAAATACAGAGATTTAGCGAAGAAAACATTATGTTGTCTTTAATTATCACAAAATCACACTCGTTAGTGAGAGTTTATGCTCACTCTAATGTGAAAACGCACTTTTTTCGTTTCTCTCATTCTCTACTTTTCAAAAGTTTCAAGAGTTGTAAAGAGTTAACCATTACCAATACTT
Organism: Galeopsis tetrahit; assembly: GCA_963675135.1. NCBI lineage: Eukaryota > Viridiplantae > Streptophyta > Magnoliopsida > Lamiales > Lamiaceae > Galeopsis > Galeopsis tetrahit. The sequence goes on from OY776122.1 coordinate 43,811,110, forward strand.
CTTTGTTCTAAAGTTCTTGTTTTGTCCAACACGTTGATATCGAAATTTAGATTCGACAAATACGAAGATTTAGTGATTAGTTACCGAGAAAACATTATTTTGTCTTTAATTATCACAAAATTACACTCGTTAGTGAGAGTTTATGCTCATTCTAATGTGAAAACGCACTTTCTTCAATTTTCTCATTATCTATTTTTCAAAAGACTCAAGAATTGCAAAGAGTTAACCATTACCAATACATCTTTGTTCTAAAGTTGTTGTTTTTTCCAACACGTTGATAGTGAAATTAAGATTCGATAAATACAAAGATTTAGTGATTAGTTACCAAGAAAACATTATTTTGTCTTTAATTATCACAAAATTACACTCGTTTGTGAGAGTTTATGCTCATTCTAATCTGAAAACGCACTTTCTTCAATTTTCTCATTCTCTATTTTTCAAAAGACTCAAGAATTGCAAAGAGTTAACCATTACCAATACATCTTTGTAATAAAGTTGTTGTTTTGGCCAACACGTTGATAGTGAAATTAATATTCGATAAATACAGAGATTTAGCGAAGAAAACATTATGTTGTCTATAATTATCACAAAATCACACTCGTTTGTGAGAGTTTATGCTCATTCTAATCTGAAAACGCACTTTCTTCAATTTTCTCATTCTCTATTTTTCAAAAGACTCAAGAATTGCAAAGAGTTAACCATTACCAATACATCTTTGTAATAAAGTTGTTGTTTTGGCCAACACGTTGATAGTGAAATTAATATTCGATAAATACAGAGATTTAGCGAAGAAAACATTATGTTGTCTATAATTATCACAAAATCACACTCGTTAGTGAGAGTTTATGCTCATTCTAATGTGAAAACGCTCTTTCTTCAATTTTCTCATTCTCTATTTTTCAAAAGACTCAAGAATTGCAAAGAGTTAACCATTACCAATACATCTTTGTAATAAAGTTGTTGTTTTGGCTAACACGTTGATAGTGAAATTAAGATTCGATAAATACAGAGATTTAGCGAAGAAAACATTATGTTGTCTTTAATTATCACAAAATCACACTCGTTAGTGAGAGTTTATGCTCACTCTAATGTGAAAACGCACTTTCTTCGTTTCTCTCATTCTCTACTTTTCAAAAGTTTCAAGAGTTGTAAAGAGTTAACCATTACCAATACTTCTTTGTTCTAAAGTTCTTGTTTTGTCCAACACGTTGATATCGAAATTTAGATTCGACAAATACGAAGATTTAGTGATTAGTTACCAAGAAAACATTATTTTGTCTTTAATTATCACAAAATTACACTCGTTAGTGAGAGTTAATGCTCATTCTAATGTGAAAACGCACTTTCTTCAATTTTCTCATTCTCTATTTTTCAAAAGACTCAAGAATTGCAAAGAGTTAACCATTACCAATACATCTTTGTTCTAAAGTTGTTGTTTTTTCCAACACGTTGATAGTGAAATTAAGATTCGATAAATACGAAGATTTAGTGATTAGTTACCAAGAAAACATTATTTTGTCTTTAATTATCACAAAATTACACTCGTTTGTGAGAGTGTATACTCATTCTAATGTGAAAACGCACTTTCTTCAATTTTCTCATTCTCTATTTTTCAAAAGACTCAAGAATTGCAAAGAGTTAACCATTACCAATACATCTTTGTTCTAAAGTTGTTGTTTTTTCCAACACGTTGATAGTGAAATTAAGATTCGATAAATACGAAGATTTAGTGATTAGTTACCAAGAAAACATTATTTTGTCTTTAATTATCACAAAATTACACTCGTTTGTGAGAGTTTATGCTCATTCTAATGTGAAAACGCACTTTCTTCAATTTTCTCATTCTCTATTTTTCAAAAGACTCAAGAATTGCAAAGAGTTAACCATTACCAATACATCTTTGTAATAAAGTTGTTGTTTTGGCTAACACGTTGATAGTGAAATTAAGATTCGATAAATACAGAGATTTAGCGAAGAAAACATTATGTTGTCTTTAATTATCACAAAATCACACTCGTTAGTGAGAGTTTATGCTCATTCTAATGTGAAAACGCACTTTCTTCAATTTTCTCATTCTCTATTTTTCAAAAGACTCAAGAATTGCAAAGAGTTAACCATTACCAATACATCTTTGTAATAAAGTTGTTGTTTTGGCCAACACGTTGATAGTGAAATTAAGATTCGATAAATACAGAGATTTAGCGAAGAAAACATTGTGTTGTCTTTAATTATCACAAAATCACACTCGTTAGTGAGAGTTTATGCTCATTCTAATGTGAAAACGCACTTTCTTCAATTTTCTCATTCTCTATTTTTCAAAAGACTCAAGAATTGCAAAGAGTTGACCATTACCAATACATCTTTGTAATAAAGTTGTTGTTTTGGCCAACACGTTGATAGTGAAATTAAGATTCGATAAATACAGAGATTTAGCGAAGAAAACATTATGTTGTCTTTAATTATCACAAAATCACACTCGTTAGTGAGAGTTTATGCTCACTCTAATGTGAAAACGCACTTTCTTCGTTTCTCTCATTCTCTACTTTTCAAAAGTTTCAAGAGTTGTAAAGAGTTAACCATTACCAATACTTCTTTGTTCTAAAGTTCTTGTTTTGTCCAACACGTTGATATCGAAATTTAGATTCGACAAATACGAAGATTTAGTGATTAGTTACCGAGAAAACATTATTTTGTCTTTAATTATCACAAAATTACACTCGTTAGTGAGAGTTTATGCTCATTCTAATGTGAAAACGCACTTTCTTCAATTTTCTCATTCTCTATTTTTCAAAAGACTCAAGAATTGCAAAGAGTTAACCATTACCAATACATCTTTGTTCTAAAGTTGTTGTTTTTTCCAACACGTTGATAGTGAAATTAAGATTCGATAAATACGAAGATTTAGTGATTAGTTACCAAGAAAACATTATTTTGTCTTTAATTATCACAAAATTACACTCGTTTGTGAGAGTTTATGCTCATTCTAATCTGAAAACGCACTTTCTTCAATTTTCTCATTCTCTATTTTTCAAAAGACTCAAGAATTGCAAAGAGTTAACCATTACCAATACATCTTTGTAATAAAGTTGTTGTTTTGGCCAACACGTTGATAGTGAAATTAATATTCGATAAATACAGAGATTTAGCGAAGAAAACATTATGTTGTCTATAATTATCACAAAATCACACTCGTTTGTGAGAGTTTATGCTCATTCTAATCTGAAAACGCACTTTCTTCAATTTTCTCATTCTCTATTTTTCAAAAGACTCAAGAATTGCAAAGAGTTAACCATTACCAATACATCTTTGTAATAAAGTTGTTGTTTTGGCCAACACGTTGATAGTGAAATTAATATTCGATAAATACAGAGATTTAGCGAAGAAAACATTATGTTGTCTATAATTATCACAAAATCACACTCGTTAGTGAGAGTTTATGCTCATTCTAATGTGAAAACGCTCTTTCTTCAATTTTCTCATTCTCTATTTTTCAAAAGACTCAAGAATTGCAAAGAGTTAACCATTACCAATACATCTTTGTAATAAAGTTGTTGTTTTGGCTAACACGTTGATAGTGAAATTAAGATTCGATAAATACAGAGATTTAGCGAAGAAAACATTATGTTGTCTTTAATTATCACAAAATCACACTCGTTAGTGAGAGTTTATGCTCACTCTAATGTGAAAACGCACTTTCTTCGTTTCTCTCATTCTCTACTTTTCAAAAGTTTCAAGAGTTGTAAACAGTTAACCATTACCAATACTTCTTTGTTCTAAAGTTCTTGTTTTGTCCAACACGTTGATATCGAAATTTAGATTCGACAAATACGAAGATTTAGTGATTAGTTACCAAGAAAACATTATTTTGTCTTTAATTATCACAAAATTACACTCGTTAGTGAGAGTTAATGCTCATTCTAATGTGAAAACGCACTTTCTTCAATTTTCTCATTCTCTATTTTTCAAAAGACTCAAGAATTGCAAAGAGTTAACCATTACCAATACATCTTTGTTCTAAAGTTGTTGTTTTTTCCAACACGTTGATAGTGAAATTAAGATTCGATAAATACGAAGATTTAGTGATTAGTTACCAAGAAAACATTATTTTGTCTTTAATTATCACAAAATTACACTCGTTTGTGAGAGTGTATACTCATTCTAATGTGAAAACGCACTTTCTTCAATTTTCTCATTCTCTATTTTTCAAAAGACTCAAGAATTGCAAAGAGTTAACCATTACCAATACATCTTTGTTCTAAAGTTGTTGTTTTTTCCAACACGTTGATAGTGAAATTAAGATTCGATAAATACGAAGATTTAGTGATTAGTTACCAAGAAAACATTATTTTGTCTTTAATTATCACAAAATTACACTCGTTTGTGAGAGTTTATGCTCATTCTAATGTGAAAACGCACTTTCTTCAATTTTCTCATTCTCTATTTTTCAAAAGACTCAAGAATTGCAAAGAGTTAACCATTACCAATACATCTTTGTAATAAAGTTGTTGTTTTGGCTAACACGTTGATAGTGAAATTAAGATTCGATAAATACAGAGATTTAGCGAAGAAAACATTATGTTGTCTTTAATTATCACAAAATCACACTCGTTAGTGAGAGTTTATGCTCATTCTAATGTGAAAACGCACTTTCTTCAATTTTCTCATTCTCTATTTTTCAAAAGACTCAAGAATTGCAAAGAGTTAACCATTACCAATACATCTTTGTAATAAAGTTGTTGTTTTGGCCAACACGTTGATAGTGAAATTAAGATTCGATAAATACAGAGATTTAGCGAAGAAAACATTGTGTTGTCTTTAATTATCACAAAATCACACTCGTTAGTGAGAGTTTATGCTCATTCTAATGTGAAAACGCACTTTCTTCAATTTTCTCATTCTCTATTTTTCAAAAGACTCAAGAATTGCAAAGAGTTGACCATTACCAATACATCTTTGTAATAAAGTTGTTGTTTTGGCCAACACGTTGATAGTGAAATTAAGATTCGATAAATACAGAGATTTAGCGAAGAAAACATTATGTTGTCTTTAATTATCACAAAATCACACTCGTTAGTGAGAGTTTATGCTCACTCTAATGTGAAAACGCACTTTCTTCGTTTCTCTCATTCTCTACTTTTCAAAAGTTTCAAGAGTTGTAAAGAGTTAACCATTACCAATACTTCTTTGTTCTAAAGTTCTTGTTTTGTCCAACACGTTGATATCGAAATTTAGATTCGACAAATACGAAGATTTAGTGATTAGTTACCGAGAAAACATTATTTTGTCTTTAATTATCACAAAATTACACTCGTTAGTGAGAGTTTATGCTCATTCTAATGTGAAAACGCACTTTCTTCAATTTTCTCATTCTCTATTTTTCAAAAGACTCAAGAATTGCAAAGAGTTAACCATTACCAATACATCTTTGTTCTAAAGTTGTTGTTTTTTCCAACACGTTGATAGTGAAATTAAGATTCGATAAATACGAAGATTTAGTGATTAGTTACCAAGAAAACATTATTTTGTCTTTAATTATCACAAAATTACACTCGTTTGTGAGAGTTTATGCTCATTCTAATCTGAAAACGCACTTTCTTCAATTTTCTCATTCTCTATTTTTCAAAAGACTCAAGAATTGCAAAGAGTTAACCATTACCAATACATCTTTGTAATAAAGTTGTTGTTTTGGCCAACACGTTGATAGTGAAATTAATATTCGATAAATACAGAGATTTAGCGAAGAAAACATTATGTTGTCTATAATTATCACAAAATCACACTCGTTTGTGAGAGTTTATGCTCATTCTAATCTGAAAACGCACTTTTTTCAATTTTCTCATTCTCTATTTTTCAAAAGACTCAAGAATTGCAAAGAGTTAACCATTACCAATACATCTTTGTAATAAAGTTGTTGTTTTGGCCAACACGTTGATAGTGAAATTAATATTCGATAAATACAGAGATTTAGCGAAGAAAACATTATGTTGTCTATAATTATCACAAAATCACACTCGTTAGTGAGAGTTTATGCTCATTCTAATGTGAAAACGCTCTTTCTTCAATTTTCTCATTCTCTATTTTTCAAAAGACTCAAGAATTGCAAAGAGTTAACCATTACCAATACATCTTTGTAATAAAGTTGTTGTTTTGGCTAACACGTTGATAGTGAAATTAAGATTCGATAAATACAGAGATTTAGCGAAGAAAACATTATGTTGTCTTTAATTATCACAAAATCACACTCGTTAGTGAGAGTTTATGCTCACTCTAATGTGAAAACGCACTTTCTTCGTTTCTCTCATTCTCTACTTTTCAAAAGTTTCAAGAGTTGTAAACAGTTAACCATTACCAATACTTCTTTGTTCTAAAGTTCTTGTTTTGTCCAACACGTTGATATCGAAATTTAGATTCGACAAATACGAAGATTTAGTGATTAGTTACCAAGAAAACATTATTTTGTCTTTAATTATCACAAAATTACACTCGTTAGTGAGAGTTAATGCTCATTCTAATGTGAAAACGCACTTTCTTCAATTTTTTCATTCTCTATTTTTCAAAAGACTCAAGAATTGCAAAGAGTTAACCATTACCAATACATCTTTGTTCTAAAGTTGTTGTTTTTTCCAACACGTTGATAGTGAAATTAAGATTCGATAAATACGAAGATTTAGTGATTAGTTACCAAGAAAACATTATTTTGTCTTTAATTATCACAAAATTACACTCGTTTGTGAGAGTGTATACTCATTCTAATGTGAAAACGCACTTTCTTCAATTTTCTCATTCTCTATTTTTCAAAAGACTCAAGAATTGCAAAGAGTTAACCATTACCAATACATCTTTGTTCTAAAGTTGTTGTTTTTTCCAACACGTTGATAGTGAAATTAAGATTCGATAAATACGAAGATATAGTGATTAGTTACCAAGAAAACATTATTTTGTCTTTAATTATCACAAAATTACACTCGTTTGTGAGAGTTTATGCTCATTCTAATGTGAAAACGCACTTTCTTCAATTTTCTCATTCTCTATTTTTCAAAAGACTCAAGAATTGCAAAGAGTTAACCATTACCAATACATCTTTGTAATAAAGTTGTTGTTTTGGCTAACACGTTGATAGTGAAATTAAGATTCGATAAATACAGAGATTTAGCGAAGAAAACATTATGTTGTCTTTAATTATCACAAAATCACACTCGTTAGTGAGAGTTTATGCTCATTCTAATGTGAAAACGCACTTTCTTCAATTTTCTCATTCTCTATTTTTCAAAAGACTCAAGAATTGCAAAGAGTTAACCATTACCAATACATCTTTGTAATAAAGTTGTTGTTTTGGCCAACACGTTGATAGTGAAATTAATATTCGATAAATACAGAGATTTAGCGAAGAAAACATTATGTTGTCTATAATTATCACAAAATCACACTCGTTAGTGAGAGTTTATGCTCATTCTAATGTGAAAACGCTCTTTCTTCAATTTTCTCATTCTCTATTTTTCAAAAGACTCAAGAATTGCAAAGAGTTAACCATTACCAATACATCTTTGTAATAAAGTTGTTGTTTTGGCTAACACGTTGATAGTGAAATTAAGATTCGATAAATACAGAGATTTAGCGAAGAAAACATTATGTTGTCTTTAATTATCACAAAATCACACTCGTTAGTGAGAGTTTATGCTCACTCTAATGTGAAAACGCACTTTCTTCGTTTCTCTCATTCTCTACTTTTCAAAAGTTTCAAGAGTTGTAAACAGTTAACCATTACCAATACTTCTTTGTTCTAAAGTTCTTGTTTTGTCCAACACGTTGATATCGAAATTTAGATTCGACAAATACGAAGATTTAGTGATTAGTTACCAAGAAAACATTATTTTGTCTTTAATTATCACAAAATTACACTCGTTAGTGAGAGTTAATGCTCATTCTAATGTGAAAACGCACTTTCTTCAATTTTTTCATTCTCTATTTTTCAAAAGACTCAAGAATTGCAAAGAGTTAACCATTACCAATACATCTTTGTTCTAAAGTTGTTGTTTTTTCCAACACGTTGATAGTGAAATTAAGATTCGATAAATACGAAGATTTAGTGATTAGTTACCAAGAAAACATTATTTTGTCTTTAATTATCACAAAATTACACTCGTTTGTGAGAGTGTATACTCATTCTAATGTGAAAACGCACTTTCTTCAATTTTCTCATTCTCTATTTTTCAAAAGACTCAAGAATTGCAAAGAGTTAACCATTACCAATACATCTTTGTTCTAAAGTTGTTGTTTTTTCCAACACGTTGATAGTGAAATTAAGATTCGATAAATACGAAGATATAGTGATTAGTTACCAAGAAAACATTATTTTGTCTTTAATTATCACAAAATTACACTCGTTTGTGAGAGTTTATGCTCATTCTAATGTGAAAACGCACTTTCTTCAATTTTCTCATTCTCTATTTTTCAAAAGACTCAAGAATTGCAAAGAGTTAACCATTACCAATACATCTTTGTAATAAAGTTGTTGTTTTGGCTAACACGTTGATAGTGAAATTAAGATTCGATAAATACAGAGATTTAGCGAAGAAAACATTATGTTGTCTTTAATTATCACAAAATCACACTCGTTAGTGAGAGTTTATGCTCATTCTAATGTGAAAACGCACTTTCTTCAATTTTCTCATTCTCTATTTTTCAAAAGACTCAAGAATTGCAAAGAGTTAACCATTACCAATACATCTTTGTAATAAAGTTGTTGTTTTGGCCAACACGTTGATAGTGAAATTAAGATTCGATAAATACAGAGATTTAGCGAAGAAAACATTGTGTTGTCTTTAATTATCACAAAATCACACTCGTTAGTGAGAGTTTATGCTCATTCTAATGTGAAAACGCACTTTCTTCAATTTTCTCATTCTCTATTTTTCAAAAGACTCAAGAATTGCAAAGAGTTGACCATTACCAATACATCTTTGTAATAAAGTTGTTGTTTTGGCCAACACGTTGATAGTGAAATTAAGATTCGATAAATACAGAGATTTAGCGAAGAAAACATTATGTTGTCTTTAATTATCACAAAATCACACTCGTGAGTGAGAGTTTATGCTCACTCTAATGTGAAAACGCACTTTCTTCGTTTCTCTCATTCTCTACTTTTCAAAAGTTTCAAGAGTTGTAAAGAGTTAACCATTACCAATACTTCTTTGTTCTAAAGTTCTTGTTTTGTCCAACACGTTGATATCGAAATTTAGATTCGACAAATACGAAGATTTAGTGATTAGTTACCGAGAAAACATTATTTTGTCTTTAATTATCACAAAATTACACTCGTTAGTGAGAGTTTATGCTCATTCTAATGTGAAAACGCACTTTCTTCAATTTTCTCATTATCTATTTTTCAAAAGACTCAAGAATTGCAAAGAGTTAACCATTACCAATACATCTTTGTTCTAAAGTTGTTGTTTTTTCCAACACGTTGATAGTGAAATTAAGATTCGATAAATACAAAGATTTAGTGATTAGTTACCAAGAAAACATTATTTTGTCTTTAATTATCACAAAATTACACTCGTTTGTGAGAGTTTATGCTCATTCTAATCTGAAAACGCACTTTCTTCAATTTTCTCATTCTCTATTTTTCAAAAGACTCAAGAATTGCAAAGAGTTAACCATTACCAATACATCTTTGTAATAAAGTTGTTGTTTTGGCCAACACGTTGATAGTGAAATTAAGATTCGATAAATACAGAGATTTAGCGAAGAAAACATTATGTTGTCTTTAATTATCACAAAATCACACTCGTTAGTGAGAGTTTATGCTCACTCTAATGTGAAAACGCACTTTCTTCGTTTCTCTCATTCTCTACTTTTCAAAAGTTTCAAGAGTTGTAAAGAGTTAACCATTACCAATACTTCTTTGTTCTAAAGTTCTTGTTTTGTCCAACACGTTGATATCGAAATTTAGATTCGACAAATACGAAGATTTAGTGATTAGTTACCAAGAAAACATTATTTTGTCTTTAATTATCACAAAATTACACTCGTTAGTGAGAGTTAATGCTCATTCTAATGTGAAAACGCACTTTCTTCAATTTTCTCATTCTCTATTTTTCAAAAGACTCAAGAATTGCAAAGAGTTAACCATTACCAATACATCTTTGTTCTAAAGTTGTTGTTTTTTCCAACACGTTGATAGTGAAATTAAGATTCGATAAATACGAAGATTTAGTGATTAGTTACCAAGAAAACATTATTTTGTCTTTAATTATCACAAAATTACACTCGTTTGTGAGAGTGTATACTCATTCTAATGTGAAAACGCACTTTCTTCAATTTTCTCATTCTCTATTTTTCAAAAGACTCAAGAATTGCAAAGAGTTAACCATTACCAATACATCTTTGTTCTAAAGTTGTTGTTTTTTCCAACACGTTGATAGTGAAATTAAGATTCGATAAATACGAAGATTTAGTGATTAGTTACCAAGAAAACATTATTTTGTCTTTAATTATCACAAAATTACACTCGTTTGTGAGAGTTTATGCTCATTCTAATGTGAAAACGCACTTTCTTCAATTTTCTCATTCTCTATTTTTCAAAAGACTCAAGAATTGCAAAGAGTTAACCATTACCAATACATCTTTGTAATAAAGTTGTTGTTTTGGCTAACACGTTGATAGTGAAATTAAGATTCGATAAATACAGAGATTTAGCGAAGAAAACATTATGTTGTCTTTAATTATCACAAAATCACACTCGTTAGTGAGAGTTTATGCTCATTCTAATGTGAAAACGCACTTTCTTCAATTTTCTCATTCTCTATTTTTCAAAAGACTCAAGAATTGCAAAGAGTTAACCATTACCAATACATCTTTGTAATAAAGTTGTTGTTTTGGCCAACACGTTGATAGTGAAATTAAGATTCGATAAATACAGAGATTTAGCGAAGAAAACATTGTGTTGTCTTTAATTATCACAAAATCACACTCGTTAGTGAGAGTTTATGCTCATTCTAATGTGAAAACGCACTTTCTTCAATTTTCTCATTCTCTATTTTTCAAAAGACTCAAGAATTGCAAAGAGTTAACCATTACCAATACATCTTTGTTCTAAAGTTGTTGTTTTTTCCAACACGTTGATAGTGAAATTAAGATTCGATAAATACAAAGATTTAGTGATTAGTTACCAAGAAAACATTATTTTGTCTTTAATTATCACAAAATTACACTCGTTTGTGAGAGTTTATGCTCATTCTAATGTGAAAACGCACTTTCTTCAATTTTCTCATTCTCTATTTTTCAAAAGACTCAAGAATTGCAAAGAGTTAACCATTACCAATACATCTTTGTAATAAAGTTGTTGTTTTGGCCAACACGTTGATAGTGAAATTAATATTCGATAAATACAGAGATTTAGCGAAGAAAACATTATGTTGTCTATAATTATCACAAAATCACACTCGTTTGTGAGAGTTTATGCTCATTCTAATCTGAAAACGCACTTTCTTCAAGTTTCTCATTCTCTATTTTTCAAAAGACTCAAGAATTGCAAAGAGTTAACCATTACCAATACATCTTTGTAATAAAGTTGTTGTTTTGGCCAACACGTTGATAGTGAAATTAATATTCGATAAATACAGAGATTTAGCGAAGAAAACATTATGTTGTCTATAATTATCACAAAATCACACTCGTTAGTGAGAGTTTATGCTCATTCTAATGTGAAAACGCTCTTTCTTCAATTTTCTCATTCTCTATTTTTCAAAAGACTCAAGAATTGCAAAGAGTTAACCATTACCAATACATCTTTGTAATAAAGTTGTTGTTTTGGCTAACACGTTGATAGTGAAATTAAGATTCGATAAATACAGAGATTTAGCGAAGAAAACATTATGTTGTCTTTAATTATCACAAAATCACACTCGTTAGTGAGAGTTTATGCTCACTCTAATGTGAAAACGCACTTTCTTCGTTTCTCTCATTCTCTACTTTTCAAAAGTTTCAAGAGTTGTAAAGAGTTAACCATTACCAATACTTCTTTGTTCTAAAGTTCTTGTTTTGTCCAACACGTTGATATCGAAATTTAGATTCGACAAATACGAAGATTTAGTGATTAGTTACCAAGAAAACATTATTTTGTCTTTAATTATCACAAAATTACACTCGTTAGTGAGAGTTAATGCTCATTCTAATGTGAAAACGCACTTTCTTCAATTTTCTCATTCTCTATTTTTCAAAAGACTCAAGAATTGCAAAGAGTTAACCATTACCAATACATCTTTGTTCTAAAGTTGTTGTTTTTTCCAACACGTTGATAGTGAAATTAAGATTCGATAAATACGAAGATTTAGTGATTAGTTACCAAGAAAACATTATTTTGTCTTTAATTATCACAAAATTACACTCGTTTGTGAGAGTGTATACTCATTCTAATGTGAAAACGCACTTTCTTCAATTTTCTCATTCTCTATTTTTCAAAAGACTCAAGAATTGCAAAGAGTTAACCATTACCAATACATCTTTGTTCTAAAGTTGTTGTTTTTTCCAACACGTTGATAGTGAAATTAAGATTCGATAAATACGAAGATTTAGTGATTAGTTACCAAGAAAACATTATTTTGTCTTTAATTATCACAAAATTACACTCGTTTGTGAGAGTTTATGCTCATTCTAATGTGAAAACGCACTTTCTTCAATTTTCTCATTCTCTATTTTTCAAAAGACTCAAGAATTGCAAAGAGTTAACCATTACCAATACATCTTTGTAATAAAGTTGTTGTTTTGGCTAACACGTTGATAGTGAAATTAAGATTCGATAAATACAGAGATTTAGCGAAGAAAACATTATGTTGTCTTTAATTATCACAAAATCACACTCGTTAGTGAGAGTTTATGCTCATTCTAATGTGAAAACGTACTTTCTTCAATTTTCTCATTCTCTATTTTTCAAAAGACTCAAGAATTGCAAAGAGTTAACCATTACCAATACATCTTTGTAATAAAGTTGTTGTTTTGGCCAACACGTTGATAGTGAAATTAAGATTCGATAAATACAGAGATTTAGCGAAGAAAACATTGTGTTGTCTTTAATTATCACAAAATCACACTCGTTAGTGAGAGTTTATGCTCATTCTAATGTGAAAACGCACTTTCTTCAATTTTCTCATTCTCTATTTTTCAAAAGACTCAAGAATTGCAAAGAGTTGACCATTACCAATACATCTTTGTAATAAAGTTGTTGTTTTGGCCAACACGTTGATAGTGAAATTAAGATTCGATAAATACAGAGATTTAGCGAAGAAAACATTATGTTGTCTTTAATTATCACAAAATCACACTCGTTAGTGAGAGTTTATGCTCACTCTAATGTGAAAACGCACTTTCTTCGTTTCTCTCATTCTCTACTTTTCAAAAGTTTCAAGAGTTGTAAAGAGTTAACCATTACCAATACTTCTTTGTTCTAAAGTTCTTGTTTTGTCCAACACGTTGATATCGAAATTTAGATTCGACAAATACGAAGATTTAGTGATTAGTTACCGAGAAAACATTATTTTGTCTTTAATTATCACAAAATTACACTCGTTAGTGAGAGTTTATGCTCATTCTAATGTGAAAACGCACTTTCTTCAATTTTCTCATTCTCTATTTTTCAAAAGACTCAAGAATTGCAAAGAGTTAACCATTACCAATACATCTTTGTTCTAAAGTTGTTGTTTTTTCCAACACGTTGATAGTGAAATTAAGATTCGATAAATACAAAGATTTAGTGATTAGTTACCAAGAAAACATTATTTTGTCTTTAATTATCACAAAATTACACTCGTTTGTGAGAGTTTATGCTCATTCTAATGTGAAAACGCACTTTCTTCAATTTTCTCATTCTCTATTTTTCAAAAGACTCAAGAATTGCAAAGAGTTAACCATTACCAATACATCTTTGTTCTAAAGTTGTTGTTTTTTCCAACACGTTGATAGTGAAATTAAGATTCGATAAATACAAAGATTTAGTGATTAGTTACCAAGAAAACATTATTTTGTCTTTAATTATCACAAAATTACACTCGTTTGTGAGAGTTTATGCTCATTCTAATCTGAAAACGCACTTTCTTCAATTTTCTCATTCTCTATTTTTCAAAAGACTCAAGAATTGCAAAGAGTTAACCATTACCAATACATCTTTGTAATAAAGTTGTTGTTTTGGCCAACACGTTGATAGTGAAATTAATATTCGATAAATACAGAGATTTAGCGAAGAAAACATTATGTTGTCTATAATTATCACAAAATCACACTCGTTTGTGAGAGTTTATGCTCATTCTAATCTGAAAACGCACTTTCTTCAATTTTCTCATTCTCTATTTTTCAAAAGACTCAAGAATTGCAAAGAGTTAACCATTACCAATACATCTTTGTAATAAAGTTGTTGTTTTGGCCAACACGTTGATAGTGAAATTAATATTCGATAAATACAGAGATTTAGCGAAGAAAACATTATGTTGTCTATAATTATCACAAAATCACACTCGTTAGTGAGAGTTTATGCTCATTCTAATGTGAAAACGCTCTTTCTTCAATTTTCTCATTCTCTATTTTTCAAAAGACTCAAGAATTGCAAAGAGTTAACCATTACCAATACATCTTTGTAATAAAGTTGTTGTTTTGGCTAACACGTTGATAGTGAAATTAAGATTCGATAAATACAGAGATTTAGCGAAGAAAACATTATGTTGTCTTTAATTATCACAAAATCACACTCGTTAGTGAGAGTTTATGCTCACTCTAATGTGAAAACGCACTTTCTTCGTTTCTCTCATTCTCTACTTTTCAAAAGTTTCAAGAGTTGTAAAGAGTTAACCATTACCAATACTTCTTTGTTCTAAAGTTCTTGTTTTGTCCAACACGTTGATATCGAAATTTAGATTCGACAAATACGAAGATTTAGTGATTAGTTACCAAGAAAACATTATTTTGTCTTTAATTATCACAAAATTACACTCGTTAGTGAGAGTTAATGCTCATTCTAATGTGAAAACGCACTTTCTTCAATTTTCTCATTCTCTATTTTTCAAAAGACTCAAGAATTGCAAAGAGTTAACCATTACCAATACATCTTTGTTCTAAAGTTGTTGTTTTTTCCAACACGTTGATAGTGAAATTAAGATTCGATAAATACGAAGATTTAGTGATTAGTTACCAATAAAACATTATTTTGTCTTTAATTATCACAAAATTACACTCGTTTGTGAGAGTGTATACTCATTCTAATGTGAAAACGCACTTTCTTCAATTTTCTCATTCTCTATTTTTCAAAAGACTCAAGAATTGCAAAGAGTTAACCATTACCAATACATCTTTGTTCTAAAGTTGTTGTTTTTTCCAACACGTTGATAGTGAAATTAAGATTCGATAAATACGAAGATTTAGTGATTAGTTACCAAGAAAACATTATTTTGTCTTTAATTATCACAAAATTACACTCGTTTGTGAGAGTTTATGCTCATTCTAATGTGAAAACGCACTTTCTTCAATTTTCTCATTCTCTATTTTTCAAAAGACTCAAGAATTGCAAAGAGTTAACCATTACCAATACATCTTTGTAATAAAGTTGTTGTTTTGGCTAACACGTTGATAGTGAAATTAAGATTCGATAAATACAGAGATTTAGCGAAGAAAACATTATGTTGTCTTTAATTATCACAAAATCACACTCGTTAGTGAGAGTTTATGCTCATTCTAATGTGAAAACGCACTTTCTTCAATTTTCTCATTCTCTATTTTTCAAAAGACTCAAGAATTGCAAAGAGTTAACCATTACCAATACATCTTTGTAATAAAGTTGTTGTTTTGGCCAACACGTTGATAGTGAAATTAAGATTCGATAAATACAGAGATTTAGCGAAGAAAACATTGTGTTGTCTTTAATTATCACAAAATCACACTCGTTAGTGAGAGTTTATGCTCATTCTAATGTGAAAACGCACTTTCTTCAATTTTCTCATTCTCTATTTTTCAAAAGACTCAAGAATTGCAAAGAGTTGACCATTACCAATACATCTTTGTAATAAAGTTGTTGTTTTGGCCAACACGTTGATAGTGAAATTAAGATTCGATAAATACAGAGATTTAGCGAAGAAAACATTATGTTGTCTTTAATTATCACAAAATCACACTCGTTAGTGAGAGTTTATGCTCACTCTAATGTGAAAACGCACTTTCTTCGTTTCTCTCATTCTCTACTTTTCAAAAGTTTCAAGAGTTGTAAAGAGTTAACCATTACCAATACTTCTTTGTTCTAAAGTTCTTGTTTTGTCCAACACGTTGATATCGAAATTTAGATTCGACGAATACGAAGATTTAGTGATTAGTTACCGAGAAAACATTATTTTGTCTTTAATTATCACAAAATTACACTCGTTAGTGAGAGTTTATGCTCATTCTAATGTGAAAACGCACTTTCTTCAATTTTCTCATTCTCTATTTTTCAAAAGACTCAAGAATTGCAAAGAGTTAACCATTACCAATACATCTTTGTTCTAAAGTTGTTGTTTTTTCCAACACGTTGATAGTGAAATTAAGATTCGATAAATACAAAGATTTAGTGATTAGTTACCAAGAAAACATTATTTTGTCTTTAATTATCACAAAATTACACTCGTTTGTGAGAGTTTATGCTCATTCTAATGTGAAAACGCACTTTCTTCAATTTTCTCATTCTCTATTTTTCAAAAGACTCAAGAATTGCAAAGAGTTAACCATTACCAATACATCTTTGTTCTAAAGTTGTTGTTTTTTCCAACACGTTGATAGTGAAATTAAGATTCGATAAATACAAAGATTTAGTGATTAGTTACCAAGAAAACATTATTTTGTCTTTAATTATCACAAAATTACACTCGTTTGTGAGAGTTTATGCTCATTCTAATCTGAAAACGCACTTTCTTCAATTTTCTCATTCTCTATTTTTCAAAAGACTCAAGAATTGCAAAGAGTTAACCATTACCAATACATCTTTGTAATAAAGTTGTTGTTTTGGCCAACACGTTGATAGTGAAATTAATATTCGATAAATACAGAGATTTAGCGAAGAAAACATTATGTTGTCTATAATTATCACAAAATCACACTCGTTTGTGAGAGTTTATGCTCATTCTAATCTGAAAACGCACTTTCTTCAATTTTCTCATTCTCTATTTTTCAAAAGACTCAAGAATTGCAAAGAGTTAACCATTACCAATACATCTTTGTAATAAAGTTGTTGTTTTGGCCAACACGTTGATAGTGAAATTAATATTCGATAAATACAGAGATTTAGCGAAGAAAACATTATGTTGTCTATAATTATCACAAAATCACACTCGTTAGTGAGAGTTTATGCTCATTCTAATGTGAAAACGCTCTTTCTTCAATTTTCTCATTCTCTATTTTTCAAAAGACTCAAGAATTGCAAAGAGTTAACCATTACCAATACATCTTTGTAATAAAGTTGTTGTTTTGGCTAACACGTTGATAGTGAAATTAAGATTCGATAAATACAGAGATTTAGCGAAGAAAACATTATGTTGTCTTTAATTATCACAAAATCACACTCGTTAGTGAGAGTTTATGCTCACTCTAATGTGAAAACGCACTTTCTTCGTTTCTCTCATTCTCTACTTTTCAAAAGTTTCAAGAGTTGTAAAGAGTTAACCATTACCAATACTTCTTTGTTCTAAAGTTCTTGTTTTGTCCAACACGTTGATATCGAAATTTAGATTCGACAAATACGAAGATTTAGTGATTAGTTACCAAGAAAACATTATTTTGTCTTTAATTATCACAAAATTACACTCGTTAGTGAGAGTTAATGCTCATTCTAATGTGAAAACGCACTTTCTTCAATTTTCTCATTCTCTATTTTTCAAAAGACTCAAGAATTGCAAAGAGTTAACCATTACCAATACATCTTTGTTCTAAAGTTGTTGTTTTTTCCAACACGTTGATAGTGAAATTAAGATTCGATAAATACGAAGATTTAGTGATTAGTTACCAATAAAACATTATTTTGTCTTTAATTATCACAAAATTACACTCGTTTGTGAGAGTGTATACTCATTCTAATGTGAAAACGCACTTTCTTCAATTTTCTCATTCTCTATTTTTCAAAAGACTCAAGAATTGCAAAGAGTTAACCATTACCAATACATCTTTGTTCTAAAGTTGTTGTTTTTTCCAACACGTTGATAGTGAAATTAAGATTCGATAAATACGAAGATTTAGTGATTAGTTACCAAGAAAACATTATTTTGTCTTTAATTATCACAAAATTACACTCGTTTGTGAGAGTTTATGCTCATTCTAATGTGAAAACGCACTTTCTTCAATTTTCTCATTCTCTATTTTTCAAAAGACTCAAGAATTGCAAAGAGTTAACCATTACCAATACATCTTTGTAATAAAGTTGTTGTTTTGGCTAACACGTTGATAGTGAAATTAAGATTCGATAAATACAGAGATTTAGCGAAGAAAACATTATGTTGTCTTTAATTATCACAAAATCACACTCGTTAGTGAGAGTTTATGCTCATTCTAATGTGAAAACGCACTTTCTTCAATTTTCTCATTCTCTATTTTTCAAAAGACTCAAGAATTGCAAAGAGTTAACCATTACCAATACATCTTTGTAATAAAGTTGTTGTTTTGGCCAACACGTTGATAGTGAAATTAAGATTCGATAAATACAGAGATTTAGCGAAGAAAACATTGTGTTGTCTTTAATTATCACAAAATCACACTCGTTAGTGAGAGTTTATGCTCATTCTAATGTGAAAACGCACTTTCTTCAATTTTCTCATTCTCTATTTTTCAAAAGACTCAAGAATTGCAAAGAGTTGACCATTACCAATACATCTTTGTAATAAAGTTGTTGTTTTGGCCAACACGTTGATAGTGAAATTAAGATTCGATAAATACAGAGATTTAGCGAAGAAAACATTATGTTGTCTTTAATTATCACAAAATCACACTCGTTAGTGAGAGTTTATGCTCACTCTAATGTGAAAACGCACTTTCTTCGTTTCTCTCATTCTCTACTTTTCAAAAGTTTCAAGAGTTGTAAAGAGTTAACCATTACCAATACTTCTTTGTTCTAAAGTTCTTGTTTTGTCCAACACGTTGATATCGAAATTTAGATTCGACAAATACGAAGATTTAGTGATTAGTTACCGAGAAAACATTATTTTGTCTTTAATTATCACAAAATTACACTCGTTAGTGAGAGTTTATGCTCATTCTAATGTGAAAACGCACTTTCTTCAATTTTCTCATTCTCTATTTTTCAAAAGACTCAAGAATTGCAAAGAGTTAACCATTACCAATACATCTTTGTTCTAAAGTTGTTGTTTTTTCCAACACGTTGATAGTGAAATTAAGATTCGATAAATACAAAGATTTAGTGATTAGTTACCAAGAAAACATTATTTTGTCTTTAATTATCACAAAATTACACTCTTTTGTGAGAGTTTATGCTCATTCTAATGTGAAAACGCACTTTCTTCAATTTTCTCATTCTCTATTTTTCAAAAGACTCAAGAATTGCAAAGAGTTAACCATTACCAATACATCTTTGTTCTAAAGTTGTTGTTTTTTCCAACACGTTGATAGTGAAATTAAGATTCGATAAATACAAAGATTTAGTGATTAGTTACCAAGAAAACATTATTTTGTCTTTAATTATCACAAAATTACACTCGTTTGTGAGAGTTTATGCTCATTCTAATCTGAAAACGCACTTTCTTCAATTTTCTCATTCTCTATTTTTCAAAAGACTCAAGAATTGCAAAGAGTTAACCATTACCAATACATCTTTGTAATAAAGTTGTTGTTTTGGCCAACACGTTGATAGTGAAATTAATATTCGATAAATACAGAGATTTAGCGAAGAAAACATTATGTTGTCTATAATTATCACAAAATCACACTCGTTTGTGAGAGTTTATGCTCATTCTAATCTGAAAACGCACTTTCTTCAATTTTCTCATTCTCTATTTTTCAAAAGACTCAAGAATTGCAAAGAGTTAACCATTACCAATACATCTTTGTAATAAAGTTGTTGTTTTGGCCAACACGTTGATAGTGAAATTAATATTCGATAAATACAGAGATTTAGCGAAGAAAACATTATGTTGTCTATAATTATCACAAAATCACACTCGTTAGTGAGAGTTTATGCTCATTCTAATGTGAAAACGCTCTTTCTTCAATTTTCTCATTCTCTATTTTTCAAAAGACTCAAGAATTGCAAAGAGTTAACCATTACCAATACATCTTTGTAATAAAGTTGTTGTTTTGGCTAACACGTTGATAGTGAAATTAAGATTCGATAAATACAGAGATTTAGCGAAGAAAACATTATGTTGTCTTTAATTATCACAAAATCACACTCGTTAGTGAGAGTTTATGCTCACTCTAATGTGAAAACGCACTTTCTTCGTTTCTCTCATTCTCTACTTTTCAAAAGTTTCAAGAGTTGTAAAGAGTTAACCATTACCAATACTTCTTTGTTCTAAAGTTCTTGTTTTGTCCAACACGTTGATATCGAAATTTAGATTCGACAAATACGAAGATTTAGTGATTAGTTACCAAGAAAACATTATTTTGTCTTTAATTATCACAAAATTACACTCGTTAGTGAGAGTTAATGCTCATTCTAATGTGAAAACGCACTTTCTTCAATTTTCTCATTCTCTATTTTTCAAAAGACTCAAGAATTGCAAAGAGTTAACCATTACCAATACATCTTTGTTCTAAAGTTGTTGTTTTTTCCAACACGTTGATAGTGAAATTAAGATTCGATAAATACGAAGATTTAGTGATTAGTTACCAAGAAAACATTATTTTGTCTTTAATTATCACAAAATTACACTCGTTTGTGAGAGTGTATACTCATTCTAATGTGAAAACGCACTTTCTTCAATTTTCTCATTCTCTATTTTTCAAAAGACTCAAGAATTGCAAAGAGTTAACCATTACCAATACATCTTTGTTCTAAAGTTGTTGTTTTTTCCAACACGTTGATAGTGAAATTAAGATTCGATAAATACGAAGATTTAGTGATTAGTTACCAAGAAAACATTATTTTGTCTTTAATTATCACAAAATTACACTCGTTTGTGAGAGTTTATGCTCATTCTAATGTGAAAACGCACTTTCTTCAATTTTCTCATTCTCTATTTTTCAAAAGACTCAAGAATTGCAAAGAGTTAACCATTACCAATACATCTTTGTAATAAAGTTGTTGTTTTGGCTAACACGTTGATAGTGAAATTAAGATTCGATAAATACAGAGATTTAGCGAAGAAAACATTATGTTGTCTTTAATTATCACAAAATCACACTCGTTAGTGAGAGTTTATGCTCATTCTAATGTGAAAACGCACTTTCTTCAATTTTCTCATTCTCTATTTTTCAAAAGACTCAAGAATTGCAAAGAGTTAACCATTACCAATACATCTTTGTAATAAAGTTGTTGTTTTGGCCAACACGTTGATAGTGAAATTAAGATTCGATAAATACAGAGATTTAGCGAAGAAAACATTGTGTTGTCTTTAATTATCACAAAATCACACTCGTTAGTGAGAGTTTATGCTCATTCTAATGTGAAAACGCACTTTCTTCAATTTTCTCATTCTCTATTTTTCAAAAGACTCAAGAATTGCAAAGAGTTGACCATTACCAATACATCTTTGTAATAAAGTTGTTGTTTTGGCCAACACGTTGATAGTGAAATTAAGATTCGATAAATACAGAGATTTAGCGAAGAAAACATTATGTTGTCTTTAATTATCACAAAATCACACTCGTTAGTGAGAGTTTATGCTCACTCTAATGTGAAAACGCACTTTCTTCGTTTCTCTCATTCTCTACTTTTCAAAAGTTTCAAGAGTTGTAAAGAGTTAACCATTACCAATACTTCTTTGTTCTAAAGTTCTTGTTTTGTCCAACACGTTGATATCGAAATTTAGATTCGACGAATACGAAGATTTAGTGATTAGTTACCGAGAAAACATTATTTTGTCTTTAATTATCACAAAATTACACTCGTTAGTGAGAGTTTATGCTCATTCTAATGTGAAAACGCACTTTCTTCAATTTTCTCATTCTCTATTTTTCAAAAGACTCAAGAATTGCAAAGAGTTAACCATTACCAATACATCTTTGTTCTAAAGTTGTTGTTTTTTCCAACACGTTGATAGTGAAATTAAGATTCGATAAATACAAAGATTTAGTGATTAGTTACCAAGAAAACATTATTTTGTCTTTAATTATCACAAAATTACACTCGTTTGTGAGAGTTTATGCTCATTCTAATGTGAAAACGCACTTTCTTCAATTTTCTCATTCTCTATTTTTCAAAAGACTCAAGAATTGCAAAGAGTTAACCATTACCAATACATCTTTGTAATAAAGTTGTTGTTTTGGCCAACACGTTGATAGTGAAATTAATATTCGATAAATACAGAGATTTAGCGAAGAAAACATTATGTTGTCTATAATTATCACAAAATCACACTCGTTTGTGAGAGTTTATGCTCATTCTAATCTGAAAACGCACTTTCTTCAATTTTCTCATTCTCTATTTTTCAAAAGACTCAAGAATTGCAAAGAGTTAACCATTACCAATACATCTTTGTAATAAAGTTGTTGTTTTGGCCAACACGTTGATAGTGAAATTAATATTCGATAAATACAGAGATTTAGCGAAGAAAACATTATGTTGTCTATAATTATCACAAAATCACACTCGTTAGTGAGAGTTTATGCTCATTCTAATGTGAAAACGCTCTTTCTTCAATTTTCTCATTCTCTATTTTTCAAAAGACTCAAGAATTGCAAAGAGTTAACCATTACCAATACATCTTTGTAATAAAGTTGTTGTTTTGGCTAACACGTTGATAGTGAAATTAAGATTCGATAAATACAGAGATTTAGCGAAGAAAACATTATGTTGTCTTTAATTATCACAAAATCACACTCGTTAGTGAGAGTTTATGCTCACTCTAATGTGAAAACGCACTTTCTTCGTTTCTCTCATTCTCTACTTTTCAAAAGTTTCAAGAGTTGTAAAGAGTTAACCATTACCAATACTTCTTTGTTCTAAAGTTCTTGTTTTGTCCAACACGTTGATATCGAAATTTAGATTCGACAAATACGAAGATTTAGTGATTAGTTACCAAGAAAACATTATTTTGTCTTTAATTATCACAAAATTACACTCGTTAGTGAGAGTTAATGCTCATTCTAATGTGAAAACGCACTTTCTTCAATTTTCTCATTCTCTATTTTTCAAAAGACTCAAGAATTGCAAAGAGTTAACCATTACCAATACATCTTTGTTCTAAAGTTGTTGTTTTTTCCAACACGTTGATAGTGAAATTAAGATTCGATAAATACGAAGATTTAGTGATTAGTTACCAAGAAAACATTATTTTGTCTTTAATTATCACAAAATTACACTCGTTTGTGAGAGTGTATACTCATTCTAATGTGAAAACGCACTTTCTTCAATTTTCTCATTCTCTATTTTTCAAAAGACTCAAGAATTGCAAAGAGTTAACCATTACCAATACATCTTTGTTCTAAAGTTGTTGTTTTTTCCAACACGTTGATAGTGAAATTAAGATTCGATAAATACGAAGATTTAGTGATTAGTTACCAAGAAAACATTATTTTGTCTTTAATTATCACAAAATTACACTCGTTTGTGAGAGTTTATGCTCATTCTAATGTGAAAACGCACTTTCTTCAATTTTCTCATTCTCTATTTTTCAAAAGACTCAAGAATTGCAAAGAGTTAACCATTACCAATACATCTTTGTAATAAAGTTGTTGTTTTGGCTAACACGTTGATAGTGAAATTAAGATTCGATAAATACAGAGATTTAGCGAAGAAAACATTATGTTGTCTTTAATTATCACAAAATCACACTCGTTAGTGAGAGTTTATGCTCATTCTAATGTGAAAACGCACTTTCTTCAATTTTCTCATTCTCTATTTTTCAAAAGACTCAAGAATTGCAAAGAGTTAACCATTACCAATACATCTTTGTAATAAAGTTGTTGTTTTGGCCAACACGTTGATAGTGAAATTAAGATTCGATAAATACAGAGATTTAGCGAAGAAAACATTGTGTTGTCTTTAATTATCACAAAATCACACTCGTTAGTGAGAGTTTATGCTCATTCTAATGTGAAAACGCACTTTCTTCAATTTTCTCATTCTCTATTTTTCAAAAGACTCAAGAATTGCAAAGAGTTGACCATTACCAATACATCTTTGTAATAAAGTTGTTGTTTTGGCCAACACGTTGATAGTGAAATTAAGATTCGATAAATACAGAGATTTAGCAAAGAAAACATTATGTTGTCTTTAATTATCACTAAATACTATAAACAACGATAAAATAAAATCAGATCAATATCAAATTGCTCTGATACCAATCTGATGTGGATAGAGACGAAGGACCCCTTAGATATAATGATCTAAGAACCCAACGTATAAATTAAGCAGCGGATCTTCCAAAATCGAGATTTGAATTGATCTTACTTAGAGCATAAAAACCTTGACCCGTTGGCTATAGAAGAGCCAAGAACCTTGGTATGATTGAACGCCACAAGATCTTGCTCAAGATTCTTGATAAGTTCTCAAATGAATTAACCTCACAAAGAGAATAAGCAAACAAAAACTTGTAATTTCGTATCAAACTTGGTGTCCCTTCCCAAAGGAATACAAGGCCTATTTATAGGCTAGAAAGTAACTCCTAAGAGTAAATACATTCATAACCTACACCTATGGTCTTAAAAGGCCACTAAAGATTCAATTCAAAGCAAAAAATGTAACTCCTAACTCTTTGAATTTCCTAGAAAATGTAAATAATCTAAATAACTAATAATAATAAAAATTAAACAATAATTCTGATGGGCTTCATGTGTGCCACGTTTTTGAAGGCCCGTGCACTTAGAATTATGAATTTTAGCCCAAATTAGCTTCTTGACATCTCTTTAAAAGTAGTCCAGCCCAATAACATTCACTACTAGGCCTTCTTCGGGATTGTCTTGCACATTTTCCCTCATTTCAGCAACTAGGCTCATCAAAGCCTCATTTGTCTTCTTAGCTCTTGTCCTTGTAATCGGCCCATCATGTACGACCAAAAAAACTCTTTTGTTTTCTTGACTTTGCACTGGTGGATCCTCATCATTCCCTTCTTCTTCAAAAGGATTCGTCCTCGAATCTACATCACCAAAATAGAGAGAAAGATCAGTAATATTGAAAGTTGCACTTACATGATACTCACCTGGAAGGTCAAGTTTGTATGGATTGTCATTGACTCGTGCAAACAGTTGAAATGGACCATCTCCTCTTGGCTGCAATTTCGACTTTATCTTGCTTGGAAATCTCTCCTTCCTCAAGTATAACAATACACAATCACCGGGATCAAAGATGACTCGTTTAAGACCCTTGTTAATTTGCTTGATATATTGCTCATTTCTCTTCTCAATGTTGTGTTTCACTCTTTCATGCAACTTTTTAATCACCTCAACTTTTGTTTTTCCATCAAGACTCGCACGTTCTTCAATGGATATTGGTATAAGATTAAGTGGAGTTATTGGATTAAATCCATAAATAACCTCAAAAGGAGAGTGATTATTAGCAAAATGAACACGTCTTTTATTAGCAAATTCAGCAACGACAAACAATCTTCCCAATTTTTCAGAATCAAAACTCTTAAGCAATTTAGACAAAACTCTATTAACGACTTCAGTAGGATGACAAGTAGTAGAAAACAGAAGTTGAGTACCTAATTTACTCCGTTTAAGGATATCATCAAAGTACACAACCACAAATTTTCCAAAAAATTCATTCACAACATGGGTCATTAATTGCATAAAAGTACTTGGTTCATTAGTTAAGACAAAAAGCATTACCAACAACTCATGTAAACCATGTTTTGTTTTTAAAGTCGTTTTCCATTCATCTCCTTCTACGATCCATATTTGATGATAACCACTTTTCAAATCAATTTTGGAAAATAACACAGCCCCATACAATTCATCAATCATATCATCTAACCTAGGAATAGGATAGCGACACTTACCCGTGATTATATAAACGACCCGACAATCAGTGCACATCCTACATGTTGCATCTTTCTTCGGTACTAGAATCACTAGTACAACACATAGATTCAAGCTTTCCTGAACAGTCATCAACTCCTCTACTTGCCTTTGGATTTCTTTTGTTTCCTCCGGATTAGCTCTATAAGCGTTTTGATTTGGAAGTGTTGCTCCCGGAACGAAATCAATTTGATATTCAATACCCCTTAATAGTGGTAATCCATTTGGCTCCTCCTCTAGAAAGACATTTTCATGATCCTGAAAAAGAGATGCGAAAGAACTAGGAAAAGAAGATGTTAGTTCGTTAGTGCTAAAAAAGGTTTTCTTATGTACCAACACCAACATACTCTTTTTTTCAACAAAAGCTCTCTTTAGTTCACTCCCTCTTGCAAAGAAATTCTCTCTTTTTTTGTCCTCACTCCCATCAATTTTTTTTTCTCCCTCGGAAACACTCAAATCAGCCCTCTTATTTTTTTTCTCCACTCTTTTTTTGGCTCACTTTTTGTTTCTCATCACCTTTTTCCCCCTCAATCTCACGTGCTCTTCTTTGAGACATTTTGATTTGATCCTCAAGAACTTGTTGTGGAGTTAAAGATACAAGCATGATTTTCTTATTTTGATGTTTCAAAATGAATTGATTATGATACCCATCATACATCACTCGCCTATCAAATTGCCATGGTCTTCCCAAAAGGGTATGACTTGCATGCATTGGTACCACATCACATAGAACTTCGTCATTGTAATTGCCAATAGAGAATGACACCAAAACTTGTTTATTTACTCGAATTTCTCCACATTCATTAAGCCATTGAAGCTTATATGGATTAGGATGCTTCGACGTAATTAAACTTAATTTTTCCACCATTTCCATACTAGCAACATTAGTACAGCTCCCACTATCAATAATTAACATGCATACCTTTTCTCGAACCAAACACCTTGTGTGAAAGATGTTTTCTCTTTGTTGTTCCGCTTCTCCCACCTTTGCTTGCATGTTTAGAGCTCTTCTTACGACCAAAAGTTCTCCCGATTCAGCGGTGACTTTATCAACTAGCTCTTCACTCTCTTCTTCACTCTCACCCTCCGATTCAATTTCCCCATTATCTTTTAGGATCATCACTTTCTTGTTTGGACATTGAGATGCAATATGCCCATAGCCATGACAACGAAAACACTTGACATCACGACTACGAGAAGGTGTAGTGACAATACCTTTTCCTTTGTCAGTCTCACTATGTGGTTTTGGAGCACCTTCAAATGTCTCCTTGGGGACCCCTTCTTTCATCTTAGTTGAAGATTGAGAATTTGGTGTGTAACTCCTTTGCACGTAACCCTTCTTCTTCAATTGCCTTTCCACTTTCATGGCTGTATGTACCATATCTTCAAGCTCCACATAGTGTTGAAGCTCCACAATGTTAGCAATATCTCTATTCAGCCCATTCAAGAAACGAGCCATGGTCGCCTCCCGATCTTCTTCAACGTTTGCCCTAATCATGGCAACCTCCATCTCCTTATAGTATTCATCCACAGATTTTGTACCCTGATTCATAGATTGAAGTTTTTGATACAATTCACGAAAATAATGAGAGGGTACGAATCTCTTACGCATAACCGCTTTCATTTCAGCCCAAGTGGAAATTGGCCTTTCTCCATTCCGTCTCCGATTGGTAACAAATTGATCCCACCAAACTATAGCATAGTCGGTGAACTCAATCGCTGCAAGTTTTACCTTTTTATCCTCCGAGTGATTATGGCAATCAAAAATGAGTTCTACCTTCTTTTCCCACTCCAAATACGCTTCCGGATCGCTCCGCCCATGGAAAGTTGGGATGTGAAACTTTATGTTCCCCATACCTCGATTCACTTCGTCGTTTCGCCTTCTTCTACCCCCTCTCCCATGTGCTTGATGAACAGCCCCCATATCATCATCCACCTCTTCCTCCGATTCCAACTCCTCAAATTGCCTTCTTTGATTTGCATTGGCATTTCTAGGCTCCCTTTGTGTAGGCTGTTCCAATCTCTCTATCCGATCTACTAGATCATCAAGAACTGTTCCAAACCTTGCAAATTGTTGTTGCATGGCTTGTAGGGTGAAAGCTTCTTGTTGTTCATTGGGTGTTCCTGCCATAGTATATAATTTCTCACAAATCACTCGTGTTTCACTCAAAAAAATTTTTTTTAAAAAAAAATAATCCTCACAATTCACTCTTGTATCACTCTTTTGGCTTTTACCTCCCCTCTAATAATCTCACCACTCTAGCCTTTTACCACTCAAAATTTGAGAACAAAAATCAAGTTTGAACAATTTCCAGTAACACTCAATAATCCCTTAGTCCTATAGATGTAGGGAACAAGGAATTCTTGAAACTGTAATATGAAGAGGAAACAATTATGTAAAACAAATATTATAACTATTCTCGTCCTATTTTTTTTTTTTTTTTTTTTTTGGACGTTTTTTTTTTTTTTTTTAAACTAAATACTATAAACAACGATAAAATAAAATCAGATCAATATCAAATTGCTCTGATACCAAACTGATGTGGATAGAGACGAAGGACCCATTAGATATAATGATCTAAGAACCCAACGTATAAATTAAGCAGCGGATCTTCCAAAATCGAGATTTGAATTGATCTTACTTAGAGCATAAAAACCTTGACCCGTTGGCTATAGAAGAGCCAAGAACCTTGGTATGATTGAACGCCACAAGATCTTGCTCAAGATTCTTGATAAGTTCTCAAATAAATTAACCTCACAAAGAGAATAAGCAAACAAAAACTTGTAATTTCGTATCAAACTTGGTGTCCCTTCCCAAAGGAATACAAGGCCTATTTATAGGCTAGAAAGTAACTCCTAAGAGTAAATACATTCATAACCTACACCTATGGTCTTAAAAGGCCACTAAAGATTCAATTCAAAGCAAAAAATGTAACTCCTAACTCTTTGAATTTCCTAGAAAATGTAAATAATCTAAATAACTAATAATAATAAAAATAAAACAATAATTCTGATGGGCTTCATGTGTGCCACGTTTTTGAAGGCCCGTGCACTTAGAATTATGAATTTTAGCCCAAATTAGCTTCTTGACATCTCTTTAAAAGTAGTCCAGCCCAATAACATTCACTACTAGGCCTTCTTCGGGATTGTCTTGCACATTTTCCCTCATTTCAGCAACTAGGCTCATCAAAGCCTCATTTGTCTTCTTAGCTCTTGTCCTTGTAATCGGCCCATCATGTACGACCAAAAAAACTCTTTTGTTTTCTTGACTTTGCACTGGTGGATCCTCATCAAAATCACACTCGTTAGTGAGAGTTTATGCTTACTCTAATGTGAAAACGCACTTTCTTCGTTTCTCTCATTCTCTACTTTTCAAAAGTTTCAAGAGTTGTAAAGAGTTAACCATTACCAATACTTCTTTGTTCTAAAGTTCTTGTTTTGTCCAACACGTTGATATCGAAATTTAGATTCGACAAATACGAAGATTTAGTGATTAGTTACCAAGAAAACATTATTTTGTCTTTAATTATCACAAAATTACACGTTTTGGCCAACACGTTGATAGTGAAATTAAGATTCGATAAATACAGAGATTTAGCGAAGAAAACATTATGTTGTCTTTAATTATCACAAAATCACACTCGTTAGTGAGAGTTTATGCTCATTCTAATGTGAAAACGCACTTTCTTCAATTTTCTCATTCTCTATTTTTCAAAAGACTCAAGAATTGCAAAGAGTTAACCATTACCAATACATCTTTGTAATAAAGTTGTTGTTTTGGCCAACACGTTGATAGAGAAATTCAGATTCGATAAATACAGAGATTTAGCGAAGAAAACATTATGTTGTCTTTAATTATCACAAAATCACACTCGTTAGTGAGAGTTTATGCTTACTCTAATTTGAAAACGCACTTTCTTCGTTTCTCTCATTCTCTACTTTTCAAAAGTTTCAAGAGTTGTAAAGAGTTAACCATTACCAATACTTCTTTGTTCTAAAGTTCTTGTTTTGTCCAACACGTTGATATCGAAATTTAGATTCGATAAATACGAAGATTTAGTGATTAGTTACCAAGAAAACATTATTTTGTCTTTAATTATCACAAAATTACACTCGTTAGTGAGAGTTTATGCTCATTCTAATGTGAAAACGCACTTTCTTCAATTTTCTCATTCTCTATTTTTCAAAAGACTCAAGAATTGCAAAGAGTTAACCATTACCAATACATCTTTGTTCTAAAGTTGTTGTTTTTTCCAACACGTTGATAGTGAAATTAAGATTCGATAAATACGAAGATTTAGTGATTAGTTACCAAGAAAACATTATTTTGTCTTTAATTATCACAAAATTACACTCGTTTGTGAGAGTTTATGCTCATTCTAATGTGAAAACGCACTTTCTTCAATTTTCTCATTCTCTATTTTTCAAAAGACTCAAGAATTGCAAAGAGTTAACCATTACCAATACATCTTCGTAATAAAGTTGTTGTTTTGGCCAACACGTTGATAGTGAAATTAATATTCGATAAATACAGACATTTAGCGAAGAAAACATTATGTTGTCTTTAATTATCACAAAATCACACTCGTTAGTGAGAGTTTATGCTCATTCTAATGTGAAAACGCACTTTCTTCAATTTTCTCATTCTCTATTTTTCAAAAGACTCAAGAATTGCAAAGAGTTAACCATTACCAATACATCTTTGTAATAAAGTTGTTGTTTTGGCTAACACGTTGATAATGAAATTAAGATTCGATAAATACAGAGATTTAGCGAAGAAAACATTATGTTGTCTTTAATTATCACAAAATCACACTCGTTAGTGAGAGTTTATGCTCATTCTAATGTGAAAACGCACTTTCTTCAATTTTCTCATTCTCTATTTTTCAAAAGACTCAAGAATTGCAAAGAGTTAACCATTACCAATACATCTTTGTAATAAAGTTGTTGTTTTGGCCAACACGTTGATAGTGAAATTAAGATTCGATAAATACAGAGATTTAGCGAAGAAAACATTGTGTTGTCTTTAATTATCACAAAATCACACTCGTTAGTGAGAGTTTATGCTCATTCTAATGTGAAAACGCACTTTCTTCAATTTTGTCATTCTCTATTTTTCAAAAGACTCAAGAATTGCAAAGAGTTGACCATTACCAATACATCTTTGTAATAAAGTTGTTGTTTTGGCCAACACGTTGATAGTGAAATTAAGATTCGATAAATACAGAGATTTAGCGAAGAAAACATTATGTTGTCTTTAATTATCACAAAATCACACTCGTTAGTGAGAGTTTATGCTCACTCTAATGTGAAAACGCACTTTCTTCGTTTCTCTCATTCTCTACTTTTCAAAAGTTTCAAGAGTTGTAAAGAGTTAACCATTACCAATACTTCTTTGTTCTAAAGTTCTTGTTTTGTCCAACACGTTGATATCGAAATTTAGATTCGACGAATACGAAGATTTAGTGATTAGTTACCGAGAAAACATTATTTTGTCTTTAATTATCACAAAATTACACTCGTTAGTGAGAGTTTATGCTCATTCTAATGTGAAAACGCACTTTCTTCAATTTTCTCATTCTCTATTTTTCAAAAGACTCAAGAATTGCAAAGAGTTAACCATTACCAATACATCTTTGTTCTAAAGTTGTTGTTTTTTCCAACACGTTGATAGTGAAATTAAGATTCGATAAATACAAAGATTTAGTGATTAGTTACCAAGAAAACATTATTTTGTCTTTAATTATCACAAAATTACACTCGTTTGTGAGAGTTTATGCTCATTCTAATGTGAAAACGCACTTTCTTCAATTTTCTCATTCTCTATTTTTCAAAAGACTCAAGAATTGCAAAGAGTTAACCATTACCAATACATCTTTGTAATAAAGTTGTTGTTTTGGCCAACACGTTGATAGTGAAATTAATATTCGATAAATACAGAGATTTAGCGAAGAAAACATTATGTTGTCTATAATTATCACAAAATCACACTCGTTTGTGAGAGTTTATGCTCATTCTAATCTGAAAACGCACTTTCTTCAATTTTCTCATTCTCTATTTTTCAAAAGACTCAAGAATTGCAAAGAGTTAACCATTACCAATACATCTTTGTAATAAAGTTGTTGTTTTGGCCAACACGTTGATAGTGAAATTAATATTCGATAAATACAGAGATTTAGCGAAGAAAACATTATGTTGTCTATAATTATCACAAAATCACACTCGTTAGTGAGAGTTTATGCTCATTCTAATGTGAAAACGCTCTTTCTTCAATTTTCTCATTCTCTATTTTTCAAAAGACTCAAGAATTGCAAAGAGTTAACCATTACCAATACATCTTTGTAATAAAGTTGTTGTTTTGGCTAACACGTTGATAGTGAAATTAAGATTCGATAAATACAGAGATTTAGCGAAGAAAACATTATGTTGTCTTTAATTATCACAAAATCACACTCGTTAGTGAGAGTTTATGCTCACTCTAATGTGAAAACGCACTTTCTTCGTTTCTCTCATTCTCTACTTTTCAAAAGTTTCAAGAGTTGTAAAGAGTTAACCATTACCAATACTTCTTTGTTCTAAAGTTCTTGTTTTGTCCAACACGTTGATATCGAAATTTAGATTCGACAAATACGAAGATTTAGTGATTAGTTACCAAGAAAACATTATTTTGTCTTTAATTATCACAAAATTACACTCGTTAGTGAGAGTTAATGCTCATTCTAATGTGAAAACGCACTTTCTTCAATTTTCTCATTCTCTATTTTTCAAAAGACTCAAGAATTGCAAAGAGTTAACCATTACCAATACATCTTTGTTCTAAAGTTGTTGTTTTTTCCAACACGTTGATAGTGAAATTAAGATTCGATAAATACGAAGATTTAGTGATTAGTTACCAAGAAAACATTATTTTGTCTTTAATTAACACAAAATTACACTCGTTTGTGAGAGTGTATACTCATTCTAATGTGAAAACGCACTTTCTTCAATTTTCTCATTCTCTATTTTTCAAAAGACTCAAGAATTGCAAAGAGTTAACCATTACCAATACATCTTTGTTCTAAAGTTGTTGTTTTTTCCAACACGTTGATAGTGAAATTAAGATTCGATAAATACGAAGATTTAGTGATTAGTTACCAAGAAAACATTATTTTGTCTTTAATTATCACAAAATTACACTCGTTTGTGAGAGTTTATGCTCATTCTAATGTGAAAACGCACTTTCTTCAATTTTCTCATTCTCTATTTTTCAAAAGACTCAAGAATTGCAAAGAGTTAACCATTACCAATACATCTTTGTAATAAAGTTGTTGTTTTGGCTAACACGTTGATAGTGAAATTAAGATTCGATAAATACAGAGATTTAGCGAAGAAAACATTATGTTGTCTTTAATTATCACAAAATCACACTCGTTAGTGAGAGTTTATGCTCATTCTAATGTGAAAACGCACTTTCTTCAATTTTCTCATTCTCTATTTTTCAAAAGACTCAAGAATTGCAAAGAGTTAACCATTACCAATACATCTTTGTAATAAAGTTGTTGTTTTGGCCAACACGTTGATAGTGAAATTAAGATTCGATAAATACAGAGATTTAGCGAAGAAAACATTGTGTTGTCTTTAATTATCACAAAATCACACTCGTTAGTGAGAGTTTATGCTCATTCTAATGTGAAAACGCACTTTCTTCAATTTTCTCATTCTCTATTTTTCAAAAGACTCAAGAATTGCAAAGAGTTGACCATTACCAATACATCTTTGTAATAAAGTTGTTGTTTTGGCCAACACGTTGATAGTGAAATTAAGATTCGATAAATACAGAGATTTAGCGAAGAAAACATTATGTTGTCTTTAATTATCACAAAATCACACTCGTTAGTGAGAGTTTATGCTCACTCTAATGTGAAAACGCACTTTCTTCGTTTCTCTCATTCTCTACTTTTCAAAAGTTTCAAGAGTTGTAAAGAGTTAACCATTACCAATACTTCTTTGTTCTAAAGTTCTTGTTTTGTCCAACACGTTGATATCGAAATTTAGATTCGACGAATACGAAGATTTAGTGATTAGTTACCGAGAAAACATTATTTTGTCTTTAATTATCACAAAATTACACTCGTTAGTGAGAGTTTATGCTCATTCTAATGTGAAAACGCACTTTCTTCAATTTTCTCATTCTCTATTTTTCAAAAGACTCAAGAATTGCAAAGAGTTAACCATTACCAATACATCTTTGTTCTAAAGTTGTTGTTTTTTCCAACACGTTGATAGTGAAATTAAGATTCGATAAATACAAAGATTTAGTGATTAGTTACCAAGAAAACATTATTTTGTCTTTAATTATCACAAAATTACACTCGTTTGTGAGAGTTTATGCTCATTCTAATGTGAAAACGCACTTTCTTCAATTTTCTCATTCTCTATTTTTCAAAAGACTCAAGAATTGCAAAGAGTTAACCATTACCAATACATCTTTGTAATAAAGTTGTTGTTTTGGCCAACACGTTGATAGTGAAATTAATATTCGATAAATACAGAGATTTAGCGAAGAAAACATTATGTTGTCTATAATTATCACAAAATCACACTCGTTTGTGAGAGTTTATGCTCATTCTAATCTGAAAACGCACTTTCTTCAATTTTCTCATTCTCTATTTTTCAAAAGACTCAAGAATTGCAAAGAGTTAACCATTACCAATACATCTTTGTAATAAAGTTGTTGTTTTGGCCAACACGTTGATAGTGAAATTAATATTCGATAAATACAGAGATTTAGCGAAGAAAACATTATGTTGTCTATAATTATCACAAAATCACACTCGTTAGTGAGAGTTTATGCTCATTCTAATGTGAAAACGCTCTTTCTTCAATTTTCTCATTCTCTATTTTTCAAAAGACTCAA
Organism: Galeopsis tetrahit; assembly: GCA_963675135.1. Taxonomy (NCBI): domain Eukaryota; kingdom Viridiplantae; phylum Streptophyta; class Magnoliopsida; order Lamiales; family Lamiaceae; genus Galeopsis; species Galeopsis tetrahit. Next base: position 43,846,139 of record OY776122.1, read on the forward strand.
GAATTGCAAAGAGTTAACCATTACCAATACATCTTTGTAATAAAGTTGTTGTTTTGGCTAACACGTTGATAGTGAAATTAAGATTCGATAAATACAGAGATTTAGCGAAGAAAACATTATGTTGTCTTTAATTATCACAAAATCACACTCGTTAGTGAGAGTTTATGCTCACTCTAATGTGAAAACGCACTTTCTTCGTTTCTCTCATTCTCTACTTTTCAAAAGTTTCAAGAGTTGTAAAGAGTTAACCATTACCAATACTTCTTTGTTCTAAAGTTCTTGTTTTGTCCAACACGTTGATATCGAAATTTAGATTCGACAAATACGAAGATTTAGTGATTAGTTACCAAGAAAACATTATTTTGTCTTTAATTATCACAAAATTACACTCGTTAGTGAGAGTTAATGCTCATTCTAATGTGAAAACGCACTTTCTTCAATTTTCTCATTCTCTATTTTTCAAAAGACTCAAGAATTGCAAAGAGTTAACCATTACCAATACATCTTTGTTCTAAAGTTGTTGTTTTTTCCAACACGTTGATAGTGAAATTAAGATTCGATAAATACGAAGATTTAGTGATTAGTTACCAAGAAAACATTATTTTGTCTTTAATTAACACAAAATTACACTCGTTTGTGAGAGTGTATACTCATTCTAATGTGAAAACGCACTTTCTTCAATTTTCTCATTCTCTATTTTTCAAAAGACTCAAGAATTGCAAAGAGTTAACCATTACCAATACATCTTTGTTCTAAAGTTGTTGTTTTTTCCAACACGTTGATAGTGAAATTAAGATTCGATAAATACGAAGATTTAGTGATTAGTTACCAAGAAAACATTATTTTGTCTTTAATTATCACAAAATTACACTCGTTTGTGAGAGTTTATGCTCATTCTAATGTGAAAACGCACTTTCTTCAATTTTCTCATTCTCTATTTTTCAAAAGACTCAAGAATTGCAAAGAGTTAACCATTACCAATACATCTTTGTAATAAAGTTGTTGTTTTGGCTAACACGTTGATAGTGAAATTAAGATTCGATAAATACAGAGATTTAGCGAAGAAAACATTATGTTGTCTTTAATTATCACAAAATCACACTCGTTAGTGAGAGTTTATGCTCATTCTAATGTGAAAACGCACTTTCTTCAATTTTCTCATTCTCTATTTTTCAAAAGACTCAAGAATTGCAAAGAGTTAACCATTACCAATACATCTTTGTAATAAAGTTGTTGTTTTGGCCAACACGTTGATAGTGAAATTAAGATTCGATAAATACAGAGATTTAGCGAAGAAAACATTGTGTTGTCTTTAATTATCACAAAATCACACTCGTTAGTGAGAGTTTATGCTCATTCTAATGTGAAAACGCACTTTCTTCAATTTTCTCATTCTCTATTTTTCAAAAGACTCAAGAATTGCAAAGAGTTGACCATTACCAATACATCTTTGTAATAAAGTTGTTGTTTTGGCCAACACGTTGATAGTGAAATTAAGATTCGATAAATACAGAGATTTAGCAAAGAAAACATTATGTTGTCTTTAATTATCACTAAATACTATAAACAACGATAAAATAAAATCAGATCAATATCAAATTGCTCTGATACCAATCTGATGTGGATAGAGACGAAGGACCCATTAGATATAATGATCTAAGAACCCAACGTATAAATTAAGCAGCGGATCTTCCAAAATCGAGATTTGAATTGATCTTACTTAGAGCATAAAAACCTTGACCCGTTGGCTATAGAAGAGCCAAGAACCTTGGTATGATTGAACGCCACAAGATCTTGCTCAAGATTCTTGATAAGTTCTCAAATGAATTAACCTCACAAAGAGAATAAGCAAACAAAAACTTGTAATTTCGTATCAAACTTGGTGTCCCTTCCCAAAGGAATACAAGGCCTATTTATAGGCTAGAAAGTAACTCCTAAGAGTAAATACATTCATAACCTACACCTATGGTCTTAAAAGGCCACTAAAGATTCAATTCAAAGCAAAAAATGTAACTCCTAACTCTTTGAATTTCCTAGAAAATGTAAATAATCTAAATAACTAATAATAATAAAAATAAAACAATAATTCTGATGGGCTTCATGTGTGCCACGTTTTTGAAGGCCCGTGCACTTAGAATTATGAATTTTAGCCCAAATTAGCTTCTTGACATCTCTTTAAAAGTAGTCCAGCCCAATAACATTCACTACTAGGCCTTCTTCGGGATTGTCTTGCACATTTTCCCTCATTTCAGCAACTAGGCTCATCAAAGCCTCATTTGTCTTCTTAGCTCTTGTCCTTGTAATCGGCCCATCATGTACGACCAAAAAAACTCTTTTGTTTTCTTGACTTTGCACTGGTGGATCCTCATCATTCCCTTCTTCTTCAAAAGGATTCGTCCTCGAATCTACATCACCAAAATAGAGAGAAAGATCAGTAATATTGAAAGTTGCACTTACATGATACTCACCTGGAAGGTCAAGTTTGTATGGATTGTCATTGACTCGTGCAAACAGTTGAAATGGACCATCTCCTCTTGGCTGCAATTTCGACTTTATCTTGCTTGGAAATCTCTCCTTCCTCAAGTATAACAATACACAATCACCGGGATCAAAGATGACTCGTTTAAGACCCTTGTTAATTTGCTTGATATATTGCTCATTTCTCTTCTCAATGTTGTGTTTCACTCTTTCATGCAACTTTTTAATCACCTCAACTTTTGTTTTTCCATCAAGACTCGCACGTTCTTCAATGGATATTGGTATAAGATTAAGTGGAGTTATTGGATTAAATCCATAAATAACCTCAAAAGGAGAGTGATTATTAGCAAAATGAACACGTCTTTTATTAGCAAATTCAGCAACGACAAACAATCTTCCCAATTTTTCAGAATCAAAACTCTTAAGCAATTTAGACAAAACTCTATTAACGACTTCAGTAGGATGACAAGTAGTAGAAAACAGAAGTTGAGTACCTAATTTACTCCGTTTAAGGATATCATCAAAGTACACAACCACAAATTTTCCAAAAAATTCATTCACAACATGGGTCATTAATTGCATAAAAGTACTTGGTTCATTAGTTAAGACAAAAAGCATTACCAACAACTCATGTAAACCATGTTTTGTTTTTAAAGTCGTTTTCCATTCATCTCCTTCTACGATCCATATTTGATGATAACCACTTTTCAAATCAATTTTGGAAAATAACACAGCCCCATACAATTCATCAATCATATCATCTAACCTAGGAATAGGATAGCGACACTTACCCGTGATTATATAAACGACCCGACAATCAGTGCACATCCTACATGTTGCATCTTTCTTCGGTACTAGAATCACTAGTACAACACATAGATTCAAGCTTTCCTGAACAGTCATCAACTCCTCTACTTGCCTTTGGATTTCTTTTGTTTCCTCCGGATTAGCTCTATAAGCGTTTTGATTTGGAAGTGTTGCTCCCGGAACGAAATCAATTTGATATTCAATACCCCTTAATAGTGGTAATCCATTTGGCTCCTCCTCTAGAAAGACATTTTCATGATCCTGAAAAAGAGATGCGAAAGAACTAGGAAAAGAAGATGTTAGTTCGTTAGTGCTAAAAAAGGTTTTCTTATGTACCAACACCAACATACTCTTTTTTTCAACAAAAGCTCTCTTTAGTTCACTCCCTCTTGCAAATAAATTCTCTCTTTTTTTGTCCTCACTCCCATCAATTTTTTTTTCTCCCTCGGAAACACTCAAATCAGCCCTCTTATTTTTTTTCTCCACTCTTTTTTTGGCTCACTTTTTGTTTCTCATCACCTTTTTCCCCCTCAATCTCACGTGCTCTTCTTTGAGACATTTTGATTTGATCCTCAAGAACTTGTTGTGGAGTTAAAGATACAAGCATGATTTTCTTATTTTGATGTTTCAAAATGAATTGATTATGATACCCATCATACATCACTCGCCTATCAAATTGCCATGGTCTTCCCAAAAGGGTATGACTTGCATGCATTGGTACCACATCACATAGAACTTCGTCATTGTAATTGCCAATAGAGAATGACACCAAAACTTGTTTATTTACTCGAATTTCTCCACATTCATTAAGCCATTGAAGCTTATATGGATTAGGATGCTTCGACGTAATTAAACTTAATTTTTCCACCATTTCCATACTAGCAACATTAGTACAGCTCCCACTATCAATAATTAACATGCATACCTTTTCTCGAACCAAACACCTTGTGTGAAAGATGTTTTCTCTTTGTTGTTCCGCTTCTCCCACCTTTGCTTGCATGTTTAGAGCTCTTCTTACGACCAAAAGTTCTCCCGATTCAGCGGTGACTTTATCAACTAGCTCTTCACTCTCTTCTTCACTCTCACCCTCCGATTCAATTTCCCCATTATCTTTTAGGATCATCACTTTCTTGTTTGGACATTGAGATGCAATATGCCCATAGCCATGACAACGAAAACACTTGACATCACGACTACGAGAAGGTGTAGTGACAATACCTTTTCCTTTGTCAGTCTCACTATGTGGTTTTGGAGCACCTTCAAATGTCTCCTTGGGGACCCCTTCTTTCATCTTAGTTGAAGATTGAGAATTTGGTGTGTAACTCCTTTGCACGTAACCCTTCTTCTTCAATTGCCTTTCCACTTTCATGGCTGTATGTACCATATCTTCAAGCTCCACATAGTGTTGAAGCTCCACAATGTTAGCAATATCTCTATTCAGCCCATTCAAGAAACGAGCCATGGTCGCCTCCCGATCTTCTTCAACGTTTGCCCTAATCATGGCAACCTCCATCTCCTTATAGTATTCATCCACAGATTTTGTACCCTGATTCATAGATTGAAGTTTTTGATACAATTCACGAAAATAATGAGAGGGTACGAATCTCTTACGCATAACCGCTTTCATTTCAGCCCAAGTGGAAATTGGCCTTTCTCCATTCCGTCTCCGATTGGTAACAAATTGATCCCACCAAACTATAGCATAGTCGGTGAACTCAATCGCTGCAAGTTTTACCTTTTTATCCTCCGAGTGATTATGGCAATCAAAAATGAGTTCTACCTTCTTTTCCCACTCCAAATACGCTTCCGGATCGCTCCGCCCATGGAAAGTTGGGATGTGAAACTTTATGTTCCCCATACCTCGATTCACTTCGTCGTTTCGCCTTCTTCTACCCCCTCTCCCATGTGCTTGATGAACAGCCCCCATATCATCATCCACCTCTTCCTCCGATTCCAACTCCTCAAATTGCCTTCTTTGATTTGCATTGGCATTTCTAGGCTCCCTTTGTGTAGGCTGTTCCAATCTCTCTATCCGATCTACTAGATCATCAAGAACTGTTCCAAACCTTGCAAATTGTTGTTGCATGGCTTGTAGGGTGAAAGCTTCTTGTTGTTCATTGGGTGTTCCTGCCATAGTATATAATTTCTCACAAATCACTCGTGTTTCACTCAAAAAATTTTTTTTTTAAAAAAAATAATCCTCACAATTCACTCTTGTATCACTCTTTTGGCTTTTACCTCCCCTCTAATAATCTCACCACTCTAGCCTTTTACCACTCAAAATTTGAGAACAAAAATCAAGTTTGAACAATTTCCAGTAACACTCAATAATCCCTTAGTCCTATAGATGTAGGGAACAAGGAATTCTTGAAACTGTAATATGAAGAGGAAACAATTATGTAAAACAAATATTATAACTATTCTCGTCCTTTTTTTTTTTTTTTTTTTTTTTTGGACGTTTTTTTTTTTTTTTTTAAACTAAATACTATAAACAACGATAAAATAAAATCAGATCAATATCAAATTGCTCTGATACCAAACTGATGTGGATAGAGACGAAGGACCCATTAGATATAATGATCTAAGAACCCAACGTATAAATTAAGCAGCGGATCTTCCAAAATCGAGATTTGAATTGATCTTACTTAGAGCATAAAAACCTTGACCCGTTGGCTATAGAAGAGCCAAGAACCTTGGTATGATTGAACGCCACAAGATCTTGCTCAAGATTCTTGATAAGTTCTCAAATAAATTAACCTCACAAAGAGAATAAGCAAACAAAAACTTGTAATTTCGTATCAAACTTGGTGTCCCTTCCCAAAGGAATACAAGGCCTATTTATAGGCTAGAAAGTAACTCCTAAGAGTAAATACATTCATAACCTACACCTATGGTCTTAAAAGGCCACTAAAGATTCAATTCAAAGCAAAAAATGTAACTCCTAACTCTTTGAATTTCCTAGAAAATGTAAATAATCTAAATAACTAATAATAATAAAAATAAAACAATAATTCTGATGGGCTTCATGTGTGCCACGTTTTTGAAGGCCCGTGCACTTAGAATTATGAATTTTAGCCCAAATTAGCTTCTTGACATCTCTTTAAAAGTAGTCCAGCCCAATAACATTCACTACTAGGCCTTCTTCGGGATTGTCTTGCACATTTTCCCTCATTTCAGCAACTAGGCTCATCAAAGCCTCATTTGTCTTCTTAGCTCTTGTCCTTGTAATCGGCCCATCATGTACGACCAAAAAAACTCTTTTGTTTTCTTGACTTTGCACTGGTGGATCCTCATCAAAATCACACTCGTTAGTGAGAGTTTATGCTTACTCTAATGTGAAAACGCACTTTCTTCGTTTCTCTCATTCTCTACTTTTCAAAAGTTTCAAGAGTTGTAAAGAGTTAACCATTACCAATACTTCTTTGTTCTAAAGTTCTTGTTTTGTCCAACACGTTGATATCGAAATTTAGATTCGACAAATACGAAGATTTAGTGATTAGTTACCAAGAAAACATTATTTTGTCTTTAATTATCACAAAATTACACGTTTTGGCCAACACGTTGATAGTGAAATTAAGATTCGATAAATACAGAGATTTAGCGAAGAAAACATTATGTTGTCTTTAATTATCACAAAATCACACTCGTTAGTGAGAGTTTATGCTCATTCTAATGTGAAAACGCACTTTCTTCAATTTTCTCATTCTCTATTTTTCAAAAGACTCAAGAATTGCAAAGAGTTAACCATTACCAATACATCTTTGTAATAAAGTTGTTGTTTTGGCCAACACGTTGATAGAGAAATTCAGATTCGATAAATACAGAGATTTAGCGAAGAAAACATTATGTTGTCTTTAATTATCACAAAATCACACTCGTTAGTGAGAGTTTATGCTTACTCTAATTTGAAAACGCACTTTCTTCGTTTCTCTCATTCTCTACTTTTCAAAAGTTTCAAGAGTTGTAAAGAGTTAACCATTACCAATACTTCTTTGTTCTAAAGTTCTTGTTTTGTCCAACACGTTGATATCGAAATTTAGATTCGATAAATACGAAGATTTAGTGATTAGTTACCAAGAAAACATTATTTTGTCTTTAATTATCACAAAATTACACTCGTTAGTGAGAGTTTATGCTCATTCTAATGTGAAAACGCACTTTCTTCAATTTTCTCATTCTCTATTTTTCAAAAGACTCAAGAATTGCAAAGAGTTAACCATTACCAATACATCTTTGTTCTAAAGTTGTTGTTTTTTCCAACACGTTGATAGTGAAATTAAGATTCGATAAATACGAAGATTTAGTGATTAGTTACCAAGAAAACATTATTTTGTCTTTAATTATCACAAAATTACACTCGTTTGTGAGAGTTTATGCTCATTCTAATGTGAAAACGCACTTTCTTCAATTTTCTCATTCTCTATTTTTCAAAAGACTCAAGAATTGCAAAGAGTTAACCATTACCAATACATCTTCGTAATAAAGTTGTTGTTTTGGCCAACACGTTGATAGTGAAATTAATATTCGATAAATACAGACATTTAGCGAAGAAAACATTATGTTGTCTTTAATTATCACAAAATCACACTCGTTAGTGAGAGTTTATGCTCATTCTAATGTGAAAACGCACTTTCTTCAATTTTCTCATTCTCTATTTTTCAAAAGACTCAAGAATTGCAAAGAGTTAACCATTACCAATACATCTTTGTAATAAAGTTGTTGTTTTGGCCAACACGTTGATAGTGAAATTAAGATTCGATAAATACAGAGATTTAGCAAAGAAAACATTATGTTGTCTTTAATTATCACAAAATCACACTCGTTAGTGAGAGTTTATGCTTACTCTAATGTGAAAACGCACTTTCTTCGTTTCTCTCATTCTCTACTTTTCAAAAGTTTCAAGAGTTGTAAAGAGTTAACCATTACCGATACTTCTTTGTTCTAAAGTTCTTGTTTTGTCCAACACGTTGATATCGAAATTTAGATTCGACAAATACGAAGATTTAGTGATTAGTTACCAAGAAAACATTATTTTGTCTTTAATTATCACAAAATTACACTCGTTAGTGAGAGTGTATGCTCATTCTAATGTTAAAACGCACTTTCTTCAATTTTCTCATTCTCTACTTTTCAAAAGACTCAAGAATTGCAAAGAGTTAACCATTACCAATACATCTTTGTTCTAAAGTTGTTGTTTTTTCCAACACGTTGATAGTGAAATTAAAATTCGATAAATACGAAGATTTAGTGATTAGTTACCAAGAAAACATTATTTTGTCTTTAATTATCACAAAATTACACTCGTTTGTGAGAGTGTATGCTCATTCTAATGTGAAAATGCACTTTCTTCAATTTTCTCATTCTCTATTTTTCAAAAGACTCAAGAATTGCAAAGAGTTAACCATTACCAATACATCTTTGTAATAAAGTTGTTGTTTTGGCCAACACGTTGATAGTGAAATTAAGATTCGATAAATACAGAGATTTAGCGAAGAAAACATTGTGTTGTCTTTAATTATCACAAAATCACACTCGGTAGTGAGAGTTTATGCTCATTCTAATGTGAAAACGCACTTTCTTCAATTTTCTCATTCTCTATTTTTCAAAAGACTCAAGAATTGCAAAGAGTTAACCATTACCAATACATCTTTGTAATAAAGTTGTTGTTTTGGACAACACGTTGATAGTGAAATTAAGATTCGATAAATACAGAGATTTAGCGAAGAAAACATTATGTTGTCTTTAATTATCACAAAATCACACTCGTTAGTGAGAGTTTATGCTCACTCTAATGTGAAAACGCACTTTCTTCGTTTCTCTCATTCTCTACTTTTCAAAAGTTTCAAGAGTTGTAAAGAGTTAACCATTACCAATACTTCTTTGTTCTAAAGTTCTTGTTTTGTCCAACATGTTGATATCGAAATTTAGATTCGACAAATACAAAGATTTAGTGATTAGTTACCAAGAAAACATTATTTTGTCTTTAATTATCACAAAATTACACTCGTTAGTGAGAGTTTATGCTCATTCTAATGTGAAAACGCACTTTCTTCAATTTTCTCATTCTCTATTTTTCAAAAGACTCAAGAATTGCAAAGAGTTAACCATTACCAATACATCTTTGTTCTAAAGTTGTTGTTTTTTCCAACACGTTGATAGTGAAATAAAGATTCGATAAATACGAAGATTTAGTGATTAGTTACCAAGAAAACATTATTTTGTCTTTATTTATCACAAAATTACACTCGTTTGTGAGAGTGTATGCTCATTCTAATGTGAAAACGCACTTTCTTCAATTTTCTCATTCTCTATTTTTCAAAAGACTCAAGAATTGCAAAGAGTTAACCATTACCAATACATCCTTGTTCTAAAGTTGTTGTTTTTTCCAACATGTTGATAGTGAAATTAAGATTCGATAAATACAGAGATTTAGCGAAGAAAACATTATGTTGTCTTTAATTATCACAAAATCACACTCGTTAGTGAGAGTTTATGCTCATTCTAATGTGAAAACGCACTTTCTTCAATTTTCTCATTCTCTATTTTTCAAAAGACTCAAGAATTGCAAAGAGTTAACCATTACCAATACATCTTTGTAATAAAGTTGTTGTTTTGGACAACACGTTGATAGTGAAATTAAGATTCGATAAATACAGAGATTTAGCGAAGAAAACATTATGTTGTCTTTAATTATCACAAAATCACACTCGTTAGTGAGAGTTTATGCTTACTCTAATGTGAAAACGCACTTTCTTCGTTTCTCTCATTCTCTACTTTTCAAAAGTTTCAAGAGTTAACCATTACCAATACTTCTTTGTTCTAAAGTTCTTGTTTTGTCCAACACGTTGATATCGAAATTTAGATTCGACAAATACGAAGATTTAGTGATTAGTTACCAAGAAAACATTATTTTGTCTTTAATTATCACAAAATTACACTCGTTAGTGAGAGTTTATGCTCATTCTAATGTGAAAACGCACTTTCTTCAATTTTCTCATTCTCTATTTTTCAAAAGACTCAAGAATTGCAAAGAGTTAACCATTACCAATACATCTTTGTTCTAAAGTTGTTGTTTTTTCCAACACGTTGATAGTGAAATTAAGATTCGATAAATACGAAGATTTAGTGATTAGTTACCAAGAAAACATTATTTTGTCTTTAATTATCACAAAATTACACTCGTTTGTGAGAGTGTATGCTCATTCTAATGTGAAAACGCACTTTCTTCAATTTTCTCATTCTCTATTTTTCAAAAGACTCAAGAATTGCAAAGAGTTAACCATTACCAATACATCTTTGTAATAAAGTTGTTGTTTTGGCCAACACGTTGATAGTGAAATTAAGATTCGATAAATACAGAGATTTAGCGAAGAAAACATTGTGTTGTCTTTAATTATCACAAAATAACACTCGTTAGTGAGAGTTTATGCTCATTCTAATGTGAAAACGCACTTTCTTCAATTTTCTCATTCTCTATTTTTCAAAAGACTCAAGAATTGCAAAGAGTTAACCATTACCAATACATCTTTGTAATAAAGTTGTTGTTTTGGACAACACGTTGATAGTGAAATTAAGATTCGATAAATACAGAGATTTAGCGAAGAAAACATTATGTTGTCTTTAATTATCACAAAATCACACTCGTTAGTGAGAGTTTATGCTCACTCTAATGTGAAAACGCACTTTCTTCGTTTCTCTCATTCTCTACTTTTCAAAAGTTTCAAGAGTTGTAAAGAGTTAACCATTACCAATACTTCTTTGTTCTAAAGTTCTTGTTTTGTCCAACATGTTGATATCGAAATTTAGATTCGACAAATACAAAGATTTAGTTATTAGTTACCAAGAAAACATTATTTTGGCTTTAATTATCACAAAATTACACTCGTTAGTGAGAGTTTATGCTCATTCTAATGTGAAAACGCACTTTCTTCAATTTTCTCATTCTCTATTTTTCAAAAGACTCAAGAATTGCAAAGAGTTAACCATTACCAATACATCTTTGTTCTAAAGTTGTTGTTTTTTCCAACACGTTGATAGTGAAATTATGATTCGATAAATATGAAGATTTAGTGATTAGTTACCAAGAAAACATTATTTTGTCTTTAATTATCACAAAATTACACTCGTTTGTGAGAGTTTATGCTCATTCTAATGTGAAAACGCACTTTCTTCAATTTTCTCATTCTCTATTTTTCAAAAGACTCAAGAATTGCAAAGAGTTAACCATTACCAATACATCTTCGTAATAAAGTTGTTGTTTTGGCCAACACGTTGATAGTGAAATTAATATTCGATAAATACAGACATTTAGCGAAGAAAACATTATGTTGTCTTTAATTATCACAAAATCACACTCGTTAGTGAGAGTTTATGCTCATTCTAATGTGAAAACGCACTTTCTTCAATTTTCTCATTCTCTATTTTTCAAAAGACTCAAGAATTGCAAATAGTTAACCATTACCAATACATCTTTGTAATAAAGTTGTTGTTTTGGCCAACACGTTGATAGTGAAATTAAGATTCGATAAATACAGAGATTTAGCGAAGAAAACATTATGTTGTCTTTAATTATCACAAAATCACACTCGTTAGTGAGAGTTTATGCTTACTCTAATGTGAAAACGCACTTTCTTCGTTTCTCTCATTCTCTACTTTTCAAAAGTTTCAAGAGTTAACCATTACCAATACTTCTTTGTTCTAAAGTTCTTGTTTTGTCCAACACGTTGATATCGAAATTTAGATTCGACAAATACGAAGATTTAGTGATTAGTTACCAAGAAAACATTATTTTGTCTTTAATTATCACAAAATTACACTCGTTAGTGAGAGTTTATGCTCATTCTAATGTGAAAACGCACTTTCTTCAATTTTCTCATTCTCTATTTTTCAAAAGACTCAAGAATTGCAAAGAGTTAACCATTACCAATACATCTTTGTTCTAAAGTTGTTGTTTTTTCCAACACGTTGATAGTGAAATTAAGATTCGATAAATACGAAGATTTAGTGATTAGTTACCAAGAAAACATTATTTTGTCTTTAATTATCACAAAATTACACTCGTTTGTGAGAGTGTATGCTCATTCTAATGTGAAAACGCACTTTCTTCAATTTTCTCATTCTCTATTTTTCAAAAGACTCAAGAATTGCAAAGAGTTAACCATTACCAATACATCTTTGTAATAAAGTTGTTGTTTTGGCCAACACGTTGATAGTGAAATTAAGATTCGATAAATACAGAGATTTAGCGAAGAAAACATTGTGTTGTCTTTAATTATCACAAAATCACACTCGTTAGTGAGAGTTTATGCTCATTCTAATGTGAAAACGCACTTTCTTCAATTTTCTCATTCTCTATTTTTCAAAAGACTCAAGAATTGCAAAGAGTTAACCATTACCAATACATCTTTGTAATAAAGTTGTTGTTTTGGACAACACGTTGATAGTGAAATTAAGATTCGATAAATACAGAGATTTAGCGAAGAAAACATTATGTTGTCTTTAATTATCACAAAATCACACTCGTTAGTGAGAGTTTATGCTCACTCTAATGTGAAAACGCACTTTCTTCGTTTCTCTCATTCTCTACTTTTCAAAAGTTTCAAGAGTTGTAAAGAGTTAACCATTACCAATACTTCTTTGTTCTAAAGTTCTTGTTTTGTCCAACATGTTGATATCGAAATTTAGATTCGACAAATACAAAGATTTAGTGATTAGTTACCAAGAAAACATTATTTTGTCTTTAATTATCACAAAATTACACTCGTTAGTGAGAGTTTATGCTCATTCTAATGTGAAAACGCACTTTCTTCAATTTTCTCATTCTCTATTTTTCAAAAGACTCAAGAATTGCAAAGAGTTAACCATTACCAATACATCTTTGTTCTAAAGTTGTTGTTTTTTCCAACACGTTGATAGTGAAATAAAGATTCGATAAATACGAAGATTTAGTGATTAGTTACCAAGAAAACATTATTTTGTCTTTATTTATCACAAAATTACACTCGTTTGTGAGAGTGTATGCTCATTCTAATGTGAAAACGCACTTTCTTCAATTTTCTCATTCTCTATTTTTCAAAAGACTCAAGAATTGCAAAGAGTTAACCATTACCAATACATCCTTGTTCTAAAGTTGTTGTTTTTTCCAACATGTTGATAGTGAAATTAAGATTCGATAAATACAGAGATTTAGCGAAGAAAACATTATATTGTCTTTAATTATCACAAAATCACACTCGTTAGTGAGAGTTTATGCTCATTCTAATGTGAAAACGCACTTTCTTCAATTTTCTCATTCTCTATTTTTCAAAAGACTCAAGAATTGCAAAGAGTTAACCATTACCAATACATCTTTGTTCTAAAGTTGTTGTTTTTTCCAACACGTTGATAGTGAAATTAAGATTCGATAAATACGAAGATTTAGTGATTAGTTACCAAGAAAACATTATTTTGTCTTTAATTATCACAAAATTACACTCGTTTGTATGCTCATTCTAATGTGAAAACGCACTTTCTTCAATTTTCTCATTCTCTATTTTTCAAAAGACTCAAGAATTGCAAAGAGTTAACCATTACCAATACATCTTTGTTCTAAAGTTGTTGTTTTTTCCAACACGTTGATAGTGAAATTAAGATTCGATAAATACGAAGATTTAGTGATTAGTTACCAAGAAAACATTATTTTGTCTTTAATTATCACAAAATTACACTCGTTTGTGAGAGTTTATGCTCATTCTAATGTGAAAACGCACTTTCTTCAATTTTCTCATTCTCTATTTTTCAAAAGACTCAAGAATTGCAAAGAGTTAACCATTACCAATACATCTTTGTAATAAAGTTGTTGTTTTGGCCAACACGTTGATAGTGAAATTAAGATTCGATAAATACAGAGATTTAGCGTAGAAAACATTATGTTGTCTTTAATTATCACAAAATCACACTCGTTAGTGAGAGTTTATGCTCACTCTAATGTGAAAATGCACTTTCTTCGTTTCTCTCATTCTCTACTTTTCAAAAGTTTCAAGAGTTGTAAAGAGTTAACCATTACCAATACTTCTTTGTTCTAAAGTTCTTGTTTTGTCCAACACGTTGATATCGAAATTTAGATTCGACAAATACGAAGATTTAGTGATTAGTTACCAAGAAAACATTATTTTGTCTTTAATTATCACAAAATTACACTCGTTAGTGAGAGTTTATGCTCATTCTAATGTGAAAACGCACTTTCTTCAATTTTCTCATTCTCTATTTTTCAAAAGACTCAAGAATTGCAAAGAGTTAACCATTACCAATACATCTTTGTTCTAAAGTTGTTGTTTTTTCCAACACGTTGATAGTGAAATTAAGATTCGATAAATACGAAGATTTAGTGATTAGTTACCAAGAAAACATTATTTTGTCTTTAATTATCACAAAATTACACTCGTTTGTGAGAGTTTATGCTCATTCTAATGTGAAAACGCACTTTCTTCAATTTTCTCATTCTCTATTTTTCAAAAGACTCAAGAATTGCAAAGAGTTAACCATTACCAATACATCTTTGTAATAAAGTTGTTGTTTTGGCCAACACGTTGATAGTGAAATTAAGATTCGATAAATACAGAGATTTAGCGAAGAAAACATTATGTTGTCTTTAATTATCACAAAATCACACTCGTTAGTGAGAGTTTATGCTCACTCTAATGTGAAAACGCACTTTCTTCGTTTCTCTCATTCTCTACTTTTCAAAAGTTTCAAGAGTTGTAAAGAGTTAACCATTACCAATACTTCTTTGTTCTAAAGTTCTTGTTTTGTCCAACACGTTGATATCGAAATTTAGATTCGACAAATACGAAGATTTAGTGATTAGTTACCGAGAAAACATTATTTTGTCTTTAATTATCACAAAATTACACTCGTTAGTGAGAGTTTATGCTCATTCTAATGTGAAAACGCACTTTCTTCAATTTTCTCATTCTCTATTTTTCAAAAGACTCAAGAATTGCAAAGAGTTAACCATTACCAATACATCTTTGTTCTAAAGTTGTTGTTTTTTCCAACACGTTGATAGTGAAATTAAGATTCGATAAATACGAAGATTTAGTGATTAGTTACCAAGAAAACATTATTTTGTCTTTAATTATCACAAAATTACACTCGTTTGTGAGAGTGTATGCTCATTCTAATGTGAAAACGCACTTTCTTCAATTTTCTCATTCTCTATTTTTCAAAAGACTCAAGAATTGCAAAGAGTTAACCATTACCAATACATCTTTGTTCTAAAGTTGTTGTTTTTTCCAACACGTTGATAGTGAAATTAAGATTCGATAAATACGAAGATTTAGTGATTAGTTACCAAGAAAACATTATTTTGTCTTTAATTATCACAAAATTACACTCGTTTGTGAGAGTGTATGCTCATTCTAATGTGAAAACGCACTTTCTTCAATTTTCTCATTCTCTATTTTTCAAAAGACTCAAGAATTGCAAAGAGTTAACCATTACCAATACATCTTTGTAATAAAGTTGTTGTTTTGGCCAACACGTTGATAGTGAAAATAAGATTCGATAAATACAGAGATTTAGCGAAGAAAACAATATGTTGTCTTTAATTATCACAAAATCATACTCGTTAGTGAGAGTTTATGCTCACTCTAATGTGAAAACGCACTTTCTTCGTTTCTCTCATTCTCTACTTTTCAAAAGTTTCAAGAGTTGTAAAGAGTTAACCATTACCAATACTTCTTTGTTCTAAAGTTCTTGTTTTGTCCAACACGTTGATATCGAAATTTAGATTTGACAAATACGAAGATTTAGTGATTAGTTACCGAGAAAACATTATTTTGTCTTTAATTATCACAAAATTACACTCGTTAGTGAGAGTTTATGCTCATTCTAATGTGAAAACGCACTTTCTTCAATTTTCTCATTCTCTATTTTTCAAAAGACTCAAGAATTGCAAAGAGTTAACCATTACCAATACATCTTTGTTCTAAAGTTGTTGTTTTTTCCAACACGTTGATAGTGAAATTAAGATTCGATAAATACGAAGATTTAGTGATTAGTTACCAAGAAAACATTATTTTGTCTTTAATTATCACAAAATTACACTCGTTTGTATGCTCATTCTAATGTGAAAACGCACTTTCTTCAATTTTCTCATTCTCTATTTTTCAAAAGACTCAAGAATTGCAAAGAGTTAACCATTACCAATACATCTTTGTTCTAAAGTTGTTGTTTTTTCCAACACGTTGATAGTGAAATTAAGATTCGATAAATACAAAGATTTAGTGATTAGTTACCAAGAAAACATTATTTTGTCTTTAATTATCATAAAATTACACTCGTTTGTGAGAGTTTATGCTCATTCTAATGTGAAAACGCACTTTCTTCAATTTTCTCATTCTCTCTTTTTCAAAAGACTCAAGAATTGCAAAGAGTTAACCATTACCAATACATCTTTGTAATAAAGTTGTTGTTTTGGCCAACACTTTGATAGTGAAATTAAGATTCGATAAATACAGAGATTTAGCGAAGAAAACATTATGATGTCTTTAATTATCACAAAATCACACTCGTTAGTGAGAGTTTATGCTCACTCTAATGTGAAAACGCACTTTCTTCGTTTCTCTCATTCTCTACTTTTCAAAAGTTTCAAGAGTTGTAAAGAGTTAACCATTACCAATACTTCTTTGTTCTAAAGTTCTTGTTTTGTCCAACACGTTGATATCGAAATTTAGATTCGACAAATACGAAGATTTAGTGATTAGTTACCGAGAAAACATTATTTTGTCTTTAATTATCACAAAATTACACTCGTTAGTGAGAGTTTATGCTCATTCTAATGTGAAAACGCACTTTCTTCAATTTTCTCATTCTCTATTTTTCAAAAGACTCAAGAATTGCAAAGAGTTAACCATTACCAATACATCTTTGTTCTAAAGTTGTTGTTTTTTCCAACACGTTGATAGTGAAATTAAGATTCGATAAATACGAAGATTTAGTGATTAGTTACCAAGAAAACATTATTTTGTCTTTAATTATCACAAAATTACACTCGTTTGTGAGAGTGTATGCTCATTCTAATGTGAAAACACACTTTCTTCAATTTTCTCATTCTCTATTTTTCAAAAGACTCAAGAATTGCAAAGAGTTAACCATTACCAATACATCTTTGTTCTAAAGTTGTTGTTTTTTCCAACACGTTGATAGTGAAATTAAGATTCGATAAATACGAAGATTTAGTGATTAGTTACCAAGAAAACATTATTTTGTCTTTAATTATCACAAAATTACACTCGTTTGTGAGAGTTTATGCTCATTCTAATGTGAAAACGCACTTTCTTCAATTTTCTCATTCTCTATTTTTCAAAAGACTCAAGAATTGCAAAGAGTTAACCATTACCAATACATCTTTGTAATAAAGTTGTTGTTTTGGCCAACACGTTGATAGTGAAATTAAGATTCGATAAATACAGAGATTTAGCGAAGAAAACATTATGTTGTCTTTAATTATCACAAAATCACACTCGTTAGTGAGAGTTTATGCTCACTCTAATGTGAAAACGCACTTTCTTCGTTTCTCTCATTCTCTACTTTTCAAAAGTTTCAAGAGTTGTAAAGAGTTAACCATTACCAATACTTCTTTGTTCTAAAGTTCTTGTTTTGTCCAACACGTTGATATCGAAATTTAGATTCGACAAATACGAAGATTTAGTGATTAGTTACCGAGAAAACATTATTTTGTCTTTAATTATCACAAAATTACACTCGTTAGTGAGAGTTTATGCTCATTCTAATGTGAAAACGCACTTTCTTCAATTTTCTCATTCTCTATTTTTCAAAAGACTCAAGAATTGCAAAGAGTTAACCATTACCAATACATCTTTGTAATAAAGTTGTTGTTTTGGCCAACACGTTGATAGTGAAATTAAGATTCGATAAATACAGAGATTTAGCGAAGAAAACATTATGTTGTCTTTAATTATCACAAAATCACACTCGTTAGTGAGAGTTTATGCTCACTCTAATGTGAAAACGCACTTTCTTCGTTTCTCTCATTCTCTACTTTTCAAAAGTTTCAAGAGTTGTAAAGAGTTAACCATTACCAATACTTCTTTGTTCTAAAGTTCTTGTTTTGTCCAACACGTTGATATCGAAATTTAGATTCGACAAATACGAAGATTTAGTGATTAGTTACCGAGAAAACATTATTTTGTCTTTAATTATCACAAAATTACACTCGTTAGTGAGAGTTTATGCTCATTCTAATGTGAAAACGCACTTTCTTCAATTTTCTCATTCTCTATTTTTCAAAAGACTCAAGAATTGCAAAGAGTTAACCATTACCAATACATCTTTGTTCTAAAGTTGTTGTTTTTTCCAACACGTTGATAGTGAAATTAAGATTCGATAAATACGAAGATTTAGTGATTAGTTACCAAGAAAACATTATTTTGTCTTTAATTATCACAAAATTACACTCGTTTGTGAGAGTGTATGCTCATTCTAATGTGAAAACGCACTTTCTTCAATTTTCTCATTCTCTATTTTTCAAAAGACTCAAGAATTGCAAAGAGTTAACCATTACCAATACATCTTTGTTCTAAAGTTGTTGTTTTTTCCAACACGTTGATAGTGAAATTAAGATTCGATAAATACGAAGATTTAGTGATTAGTTACCAAGAAAACATTATTTTGTCTTTAATTATCACAAAATTACACTCGTTTGTGAGAGTTTATGCTCATTCTAATGTGAAAACGCACTTTCTTCAATTTTCTCATTCTCTATTTTTCAAAAGACTCAAGAATTGCAAAGAGTTAACCATTACCAATACATCTTTGTAATAAAGTTGTTGTTTTGGCCAACACGTTGATAGTGAAATTAAGATTCGATAAATACAGAGATTTAGCGAAGAAAACATTATGATGTCTTTAATTATCACAAAATCACACTCGTTAGTGAGAGTTTATGCTCACTCTAATGTGAAAACGCACTTTCTTCGTTTCTCTCATTCTCTACTTTTCAAAAGTTTCAAGAGTTGTAAAGAGTTAACCATTACCAATACTTCTTTGTTCTAAAGTTCTTGTTTTGTCCAACACGTTGATATCGAAATTTAGATTCGACAAATACGAAGATTTAGTGATTAGTTACCGAGAAAACATTATTTTGTCTTTAATTATCACAAAATTACACTCGTTAGTGAGAGTTTATGCTCATTCTAATGTGAAAACGCACTTTCTTCAATTTTCTCATTCTCTATTTTTCAAAAGACTCAAGAATTGCAAAGAGTTAACCATTACCAATACATCTTTGTAATAAAGTTGTTGTTTTGGCCAACACGTTGATAGTGAAATTAAGATTCGATAAATACAGAGATTTAGCGAAGAAAACATTATGTTGTCTTTAATTATCACAAAATCACACTCGTTAGTGAGAGTTTATGCTCACTCTAATGTGAAAACGCACTTTCTTCGTTTCTCTCATTCTCTACTTTTCAAAAGTTTCAAGAGTTGTAAAGAGTTAACCATTACCAATACTTCTTTGTTCTAAAGTTCTTGTTTTGTCCAACACGTTGATATCGAAATTTAGATTCGACAAATACGAAGATTTAGTGATTAGTTACCGAGAAAACATTATTTTGTCTTTAATTATCACAAAATTACACTCGTTAGTGAGAGTTTATGCTCATTCTAATGTGAAAACGCACTTTCTTCAATTTTCTCATTCTCTATTTTTCAAAAGACTCAAGAATTGCAAAGAGTTAACCATTACCAATACATCTTTGTTCTAAAGTTGTTGTTTTTTCCAACACGTTGATAGTGAAATTAAGATTCGATAAATACGAAGATTTAGTGATTAGTTACCAAGAAAACATTATTTTGTCTTTAATTATCACAAAATTACACTCGTTTGTGAGAGTGTATGCTCATTCTAATGTGAAAACGCACTTTCTTCAATTTTCTCATTCTCTATTTTTCAAAAGACTCAAGAATTGCAAAGAGTTAACCATTACCAATACATCTTTGTTCTAAAGTTGTTGTTTTTTCCAACACGTTGATAGTGAAATTAAGATTCGATAAATACGAAGATTTAGTGATTAGTTACCAAGAAAACATTATTTTGTCTTTAATTATCACAAAATTACACTCGTTTGTGAGAGTGTATGCTCATTCTAATGTGAAAACGCACTTTCTTCAATTTTCTCATTCTCTATTTTTCAAAAGACTCAAGAATTGCAAAGAGTTAACCATTACCAATACATCTTTGTAATAAAGTTGTTGTTTTGGCCAACACGTTGATAGTGAAAATAAGATTCGATAAATACAGAGATTTAGCGAAGAAAACAATATGTTGTCTTTAATTATCACAAAATCATACTCGTTAGTGAGAGTTTATGCTCACTCTAATGTGAAAACGCACTTTCTTCGTTTCTCTCATTCTCTACTTTTCAAAAGTTTCAAGAGTTGTAAAGAGTTAACCATTACCAATACTTCTTTGTTCTAAAGTTCTTGTTTTGTCCAACACGTTGATATCGAAATTTAGATTTGACAAATACGAAGATTTAGTGATTAGTTACCGAGAAAACATTATTTTGTCTTTAATTATCACAAAATTACACTCGTTAGTGAGAGTTTATGCTCATTCTAATGTGAAAACGCACTTTCTTCAATTTTCTCATTCTCTATTTTTCAAAAGACTCAAGAATTGCAAAGAGTTAACCATTACCAATACATCTTTGTTCTAAAGTTGTTGTTTTTTCCAACACGTTGATAGTGAAATTAAGATTCGATAAATACGAAGATTTAGTGATTAGTTACCAAGAAAACATTATTTTGTCTTTAATTATCACAAAATTACACTCGTTTGTATGCTCATTCTAATGTGAAAACGCACTTTCTTCAATTTTCTCATTCTCTATTTTTCAAAAGACTCAAGAATTGCAAAGAGTTAACCATTACCAATACATCTTTGTTCTAAAGTTGTTGTTTTTTCCAACACGTTGATAGTGAAATTAAGATTCGATAAATACAAAGATTTAGTGATTAGTTACCAAGAAAACATTATTTTGTCTTTAATTATCACAAAATTACACTCGTTTGTGAGAGTTTATGCTCATTCTAATGTGAAAACGCACTTTCTTCAATTTTCTCATTCTCTATTTTTCAAAAGACTCAAGAATTGCAAAGAGTTAACCATTACCAATACATCTTTGTAATAAAGTTGTTGTTTTGGCCAACACGTTGATAGTGAAATTAAGATTCGATAAATACAGAGATTTAGCGAAGAAAACATTATGATGTCTTTAATTATCACAAAATCACACTCGTTAGTGAGAGTTTATGCTCACTCTAATGTGAAAACGCACTTTCTTCGTTTCTCTCATTCTCTACTTTTCAAAAGTTTCAAGAGTTGTAAAGAGTTAACCATTACCAATACTTCTTTGTTCTAAAGTTCTTGTTTTGTCCAACACGTTGATATCGAAATTTAGATTCGACAAATACGAAGATTTAGTGATTAGTTACCGAGAAAACATTATTTTGTCTTTAATTATCACAAAATTACACTCGTTAGTGAGAGTTTATGCTCATTCTAATGTGAAAACGCACTTTCTTCAATTTTCTCATTCTCTATTTTTCAAAAGACTCAAGAATTGCAAAGAGTTAACCATTACCAATACATCTTTGTTCTAAAGTTGTTGTTTTTTCCAACACGTTGATAGTGAAATTAAGATTCGATAAATACGAAGATTTAGTGATTAGTTACCAAGAAAACATTATTTTGTCTTTAATTATCACAAAATTACACTCGTTTGTGAGAGTGTATGCTCATTCTAATGTGAAAACGCACTTTCTTCAATTTTCTCATTCTCTATTTTTCAAAAGACTCAAGAATTGCAAAGAGTTAACCATTACCAATACATCTTTGTTCTAAAGTTGTTGTTTTTTCCAACACATTGATAGTGAAATTAAGATTCGATAAATACGAAGATTTAGTGATTAGTTACCAAGAAAACATTATTTTGTCTTTAATTATCACAAAATTACACTCGTTTGTGAGAGTTTATGCTCATTCTAATGTGAAAACGCACTTTCTTCAATTTTCTCATTCTCTATTTTTCAAAAGACTCAAGAATTGCAAAGAGTTAACCATTACCAATACATCTTTGTAATAAAGTTGTTGTTTTGGCCAACACGTTGATAGTGAAATTAAGATTCGATAAATACAGAGATTTAGCGAAGAAAACATTATGTTGTCTTTAATTATCACAAAATCACACTCGTTAGTGAGAGTTTATGCTCACTCTAATGTGAAAACGCACTTTCTTCGTTTCTCTCATTCTCTACTTTTCAAAAGTTTCAAGAGTTGTAAAGAGTTAACCATTACCAATACTTCTTTGTTCTAAAGTTCTTGTTTTGTCCAACACGTTGATATCGAAATTTAGATTCGACAAATACGAAGATTTAGTGATTAGTTACCGAGAAAACAATATTTTGTCTTTAATTATCACAAAATTACACTCGTTAGTGAGAGTTTATGCTCATTCTAATGTGAAAACGCACTTTCTTCAATTTTCTCATTCTCTATTTTTCAAAAGACTCAAGAATTGCAAAGAGTTAACCATTACCAAT
Organism: Galeopsis tetrahit; assembly: GCA_963675135.1. NCBI lineage: Eukaryota > Viridiplantae > Streptophyta > Magnoliopsida > Lamiales > Lamiaceae > Galeopsis > Galeopsis tetrahit. The sequence goes on from OY776122.1 coordinate 43,869,032, forward strand.
ACATCTTTGTAATAAAGTTGTTGTTTTGGCCAACACGTTGATAGTGAAATTAAGATTCGATAAATACAGAGATTTAGCGAAGAAAACATTATGTTGTCTTTAATTATCACAAAATCACACTCGTTAGTGAGAGTTTATGCTCACTCTAATGTGAAAACGCACTTTCTTCGTTTCTCTCATTCTCTACTTTTCAAAAGTTTCAAGAGTTGTAAAGAGTTAACCATTACCAATACTTCTTTGTTCTAAAGTTCTTGTTTTGTCCAACACGTTGATATCGAAATTTAGATTCGACAAATACGAAGATTTAGTGATTAGTTACCGAGAAAACATTATTTTGTCTTTAATTATCACAAAATTACACTCGTTAGTGAGAGTTTATGCTCATTCTAATGTGAAAACGCACTTTCTTCAATTTTCTCATTCTCTATTTTTCAAAAGACTCAAGAATTGCAAAGAGTTAACCATTACCAATACATCTTTGTTCTAAAGTTGTTGTTTTTTCCAACACGTTGATAGTGAAATTAAGATTCGATAAATACGAAGATTTAGTGATTAGTTACCAAGAAAACATTATTTTGTCTTTAATTATCACAAAATTACACTCGTTTGTGAGAGTGTATGCTCATTCTAATGTGAAAACGCACTTTCTTCAATTTTCTCATTCTCTATTTTTCAAAAGACTCAAGAATTGCAAAGAGTTAACCATTACCAATACATCTTTGTTCTAAAGTTGTTGTTTTTTCCAACACGTTGATAGTGAAATTAAGATTCGATAAATACGAAGATTTAGTGATTAGTTACCAAGAAAACATTATTTTGTCTTTAATTATCACAAAATTACACTCGTTTGTGAGAGTGTATGCTCATTCTAATGTGAAAACGCACTTTCTTCAATTTTCTCATTCTCTATTTTTCAAAAGACTCAAGAATTGCAAAGAGTTAACCATTACCAATACATATTTGTAATAAAGTTGTTGTTTTGGCCAACACGTTGATAGTGAAAATAAGATTCGATAAATACAGAGATTTAGCGAAGAAAACAATATGTTGTCTTTAATTATCACAAAATCATACTCGTTAGTGAGAGTTTATGCTCACTCTAATGTGAAAACGCACTTTCTTCGTTTCTCTCATTCTCTACTTTTCAAAAGTTTCAAGAGTTGTAAAGAGTTAACCATTACCAATACTTCTTTGTTCTAAAGTTCTTGTTTTGTCCAACACGTTGATATCGAAATTTAGATTTGACAAATACGAAGATTTAGTGATTAGTTACCGAGAAAACATTATTTTGTCTTTAATTATCACAAAATTACACTCGTTAGTGAGAGTTTATGCTCATTCTAATGTGAAAACGCACTTTCTTCAATTTTCTCATTCTCTATTTTTCAAAAGACTAAAGAATTGCAAAGAGTTAACCATTACCAATACATCTTTGTTCTAAAGTTGTTGTTTTTTCCAACACGTTGATAGTGAAATTAAGATTCGATAAATACGAAGATTTAGTGATTAGTTACCAAGAAAACATTATTTTGTCTTTAATTATCACAAAATTACACTCGTTTGTATGCTCATTCTAATGTGAAAACGCACTTTCTTCAATTTTCTCATTCTCTATTTTTCAAAAGACTCAAGAATTGCAAAGAGTTAACCATTACCAATACATCTTTGTTCTAAAGTTGTTGTTTTTTCCAACACGTTGATAGTGAAATTAAGATTCGATAAATACAAAGATTTAGTGATTAGTTACCAAGAAAACATTATTTTGTCTTTAATTATCACAAAATTACACTCGTTTGTGAGAGTTTATGCTCATTCTAATGTGAAAACGCACTTTCTTCAATTTTCTCATTCTCTCTTTTTCAAAAGACTCAAGAATTGCAAAGAGTTAACCATTACCAATACATCTTTGTAATAAAGTTGTTGTTTTGGCCAACACGTTGATAGTGAAATTAAGATTCGATAAATACAGAGATTTAGCGAAGAAAACATTATGATGTCTTTAATTATCACAAAATCACACTCGTTAGTGAGAGTTTATGCTCACTCTAATGTGAAAACGCACTTTCTTCGTTTCTCTCATTCACTACTTTTCAAAAGTTTCAAGAGTTGTAAAGAGTTAACCATTACCAATACTTCTTTGTTCTAAAGTTCTTGTTTTGTCCAACACGTTGATATCGAAATTTAGATTCGACAAATACGAAGATTTAGTGATTAGTTACCGAGAAAACATTATTTTGTCTTTAATTATCACAAAATTACACTCGTTAGTGAGAGTTTATGCTCATTCTAATGTGAAAACGCACTTTCTTCAATTTTCTCATTCTCTATTTTTCAAAAGACTCAAGAATTGCAAAGAGTTAACCATTACCAATACATCTTTGTTCTAAAGTTGTTGTTTTTTCCAACACGTTGATAGTGAAATTAAGATTCGATAAATACGAAGATTTAGTGATTAGTTACCAAGAAAACATTATTTTGTCTTTAATTATCACAAAATTACACTCGTTTGTGAGAGTGTATGCTCATTCTAATGTGAAAACACACTTTCTTCAATTTTCTCATTCTCTATTTTTCAAAAGACTCAAGAATTGCAAAGAGTTAACCATTACCAATACATCTTTGTTCTAAAGTTGTTGTTTTTTCCAACACGTTGATAGTGAAATTAAGATTCGATAAATACGAAGATTTAGTGATTAGTTACCAAGAAAACATTATTTTGTCTTTAATTATCACAAAATTACACTCGTTTGTGAGAGTTTATGCTCATTCTAATGTGAAAACGCACTTTCTTCAATTTTCTCATTCTCTATTTTTCAAAAGACTCAAGAATTGCAAAGAGTTAACCATTACCAATACATCTTTGTAATAAAGTTGTTGTTTTGGCCAACACGTTGATAGTGAAATTAAGATTCGATAAATACAGAGATTTAGCGAAGAAAACATTATGTTGTCTTTAATTATCACAAAATCACACTCGTTAGTGAGAGTTTATGCTCACTCTAATGTGAAAACGCACTTTCTTCGTTTCTCTCATTCTCTACTTTTCAAAAGTTTCAAGAGTTGTAAAGAGTTAACCATTACCAATACTTCTTTGTTCTAAAGTTCTTGTTTTGTCCAACACGTTGATATCGAAATTTAGATTCGACAAATACGAAGATTTAGTGATTAGTTACCGAGAAAACATTATTTTGTCTTTAATTATCACAAAATTACACTCGTTAGTGAGAGTTTATGCTCATTCTAATGTGAAAACGCACTTTCTTCAATTTTCTCATTCTCTATTTTTCAAAAGACTCAAGAATTGCAAAGAGTTAACCATTACCAATACATCTTTGTTCTAAAGTTGTTGTTTTTTCCAACACGTTGATAGTGAAATTAAGATTCGATAAATACGAAGATTTAGTGATTAGTTACCAAGAAAACATTATTTTGTCTTTAATTATCACAAAATTACACTCGTTTGTGAGAGTGTATGCTCATTCTAATGTGAAAACGCACTTTCTTCAATTTTCTCATTCTCTATTTTTCAAAAGACTCAAGAATTGCAAAGAGTTAACCATTACCAATACATCTTTGTTCTAAAGTTGTTGTTTTTTCCAACACGTTGATAGTGAAATTAAGATTCGATAAATACGAAGATTTAGTGATTAGTTACCAAGAAAACATTATTTTGTCTTTAATTATCACAAAATTACACTCGTTTGTGAGAGTGTATGCTCATTCTAATGTGAAAACGCACTTTCTTCAATTTTCTCATTCTCTATTTTTCAAAAGACTCAAGAATTGCAAAGAGTTAACCATTACCAATACATCTTTGTAATAAAGTTGTTGTTTTGGCCAACACGTTGATAGTGAAAATAAGATTCGATAAATACAGAGATTTAGCGAAGAAAACAATATGTTGTCTTTAATTATCACAAAATCATACTCGTTAGTGAGAGTTTATGCTCACTCTAATGTGAAAACGCACTTTCTTCGTTTCTCTCATTCTCTACTTTTCAAAAGTTTCAAGAGTTGTAAAGAGTTAACCATTACCAATACTTCTTTGTTCTAAAGTTCTTGTTTTGTCCAACACGTTGATATCGAAATTTAGATTCGACAAATACGAAGATTTAGTGATTAGTTACCGAGAAAACATTATTTTGTCTTTAATTATCACAAAATTACACTCGTTAGTGAGAGTTTATGCTCATTCTAATGTGAAAACGCACTTTCTTCAATTTTCTCATTCTCTATTTTTCAAAAGACTCAAGAATTGCAAAGAGTTAACCATTACCAATACATCTTTGTTCTAAAGTTGTTGTTTTTTCCAACACGTTGATAGTGAAATTAAGATTCGATAAATACGAAGATTTAGTGATTAGTTACCAAGAAAACATTATTTTGTCTTTAATTATCACAAAATTACACTCGTTTGTGAGAGTGTATGCTCATTCTAATGTGAAAACGCACTTTCTTCAATTTTCTCATTCTCTATTTTTCAAAAGACTCAAGAATTGCAAAGAGTTAACCATTACCAATACATCTTTGTTCTAAAGTTGTTGTTTTTTCCAACACGTTGATAGTGAAATTAAGATTCGATAAATACGAAGATTTAGTGATTAGTTACCAAGAAAACATTATTTTGTCTTTAATTATCACAAAATTACACTCGTTTGTGAGAGTGTATGCTCATTCTAATGTGAAAACGCACTTTCTTCAATTTTCTCATTCTCTATTTTTCAAAAGACTCAAGAATTGCAAAGAGTTAACCATTACCAATACATCTTTGTAATAAAGTTGTTGTTTTGGCCAACACGTTGATAGTGAAAATAAGATTCGATAAATACAGAGATTTAGCGAAGAAAACAATATGTTGTCTTTAATTATCACAAAATCATACTCGTTAGTGAGAGTTTATGCTCACTCTAATGTGAAAACGCACTTTCTTCGTTTCTCTCATTCTCTACTTTTCAAAAGTTTCAAGAGTTGTAAAGAGTTAACCATTACCAATACTTCTTTGTTCTAAAGTTCTTGTTTTGTCCAACACGTTGATATCGAAATTTAGATTTGACAAATACGAAGATTTAGTGATTAGTTACCGAGAAAACATTATTTTGTCTTTAATTATCACAAAATTACACTCGTTAGTGAGAGTTTATGCTCATTCTAATGTGAAAACGCACTTTCTTCAATTTTCTCATTCTCTATTTTTCAAAAGACTCAAGAATTGCAAAGAGTTAACCATTACCAATACATCTTTGTTCTAAAGTTGTTGTTTTTTCCAACACGTTGATAGTGAAATTAAGATTCGATAAATACAAAGATTTAGTGATTAGTTACCAAGAAAACATTATTTTGTCTTTAATTATCACAAAATTACACTCGTTTGTGAGAGTTTATGCTCATTCTAATGTGAAAACGCACTTTCTTCAATTTTCTCATTCTCTCTTTTTCAAAAGACTCAAGAATTGCAAAGAGTTAACCATTACCAATACATCTTTGTAATAAAGTTGTTGTTTTGGCCAACACGTTGATAGTGAAATTAAGATTCGATAAATACAGAGATTTAGCGAAGAAAACATTATGATGTCTTTAATTATCATAAAATCACACTCGTTAGTGAGAGTTTATGCTCACTCTAATGTGAAAACGCACTTTCTTCGTTTCTCTCATTCTCTACTTTTCAAAAGTTTCAAGAGTTGTAAAGAGTTAACCATTACCAATACTTCTTTGTTCTAAAGTTCTTGTTTTGTCCAACACGTTGATATCGAAATTTAGATTCGACAAATACGAAGATTTAGTGATTAGTTACCGAGAAAACATTATTTTGTCTTTAATTATCACAAAATTACACTCGTTAGTGAGAGTTTATGCTCATTCTAATGTGAAAACGCACTTTCTTCAATTTTCTCATTCTCTATTTTTCAAAAGACTCAAGAATTGCAAAGAGTTAACCATTACCAATACATCTTTGTTCTAAAGTTGTTGTTTTTTCCAACACGTTGATAGTGAAATTAAGATTCGATAAATACGAAGATTTAGTGATTAGTTACCAAGAAAACATTATTTTGTCTTTAATTATCACAAAATTACACTCGTTTGTGAGAGTGTATGCTCATTCTAATGTGAAAACGCACTTTCTTCAATTTTCTCATTCTCTATTTTTCAAAAGACTCAAGAATTGCAAAGAGTTAACCATTACCAATACATCTTTGTTCTAAAGTTGTTGTTTTTTCCAACACGTTGATAGTGAAATTAAGATTCGATAAATACGAAGATTTAGTGATTAGTTACCAAGAAAACATTATTTTGTCTTTAATTATCACAAAATTACACTCGTTTGTGAGAGTTTATGCTCATTCTAATGTGAAAACGCACTTTCTTCAATTTTCTCATTCTCTATTTTTCAAAAGACTCAAGAATTGCAAAGAGTTAACCATTACCAATACATCTTTGTAATAAAGTTGTTGTTTTGGCCAACACGTTGATAGTGAAATTAAGATTCGATAAATACAGAGATTTAGCGAAGAAAACATTATGTTGTCTTTAATTATCACAAAATCACACTCGTTAGTGAGAGTTTATGCTCACTCTAATGTGAAAACGCACTTTCTTCGTTTCTCTCATTCTCTACTTTTCAAAAGTTTCAAGAGTTGTAAAGAGTTAACCATTACCAATACTTCTTTGTTCTAAAGTTCTTGTTTTGTCCAACACGTTGATATCGAAATTTAGATTCGACAAATACGAAGATTTAGTGATTAGTTACCGAGAAAACATTATTTTGTCTTTAATTATCACAAAATTACACTCGTTAGTGAGAGTTTATGCTCATTCTAATGTGAAAACGCACTTTCTTCAATTTTCTCATTCTCTATTTTTCAAAAGACTCAAGAATTGCAAAGAGTTAACCATTACCAATACATCTTTGTTCTAAAGTTGTTGTTTTTTCCAACACGTTGATAGTGAAATTAAGATTCGATAAATACGAAGATTTAGTGATTAGTTACCAAGAAAACATTATTTTGTCTTTAATTATCACAAAATTACACTCGTTTGTGAGAGTGTATGCTCATTCTAATGTGAAAACGCACTTTCTTCAATTTTCTCATTCTCTATTTTTCAAAAGACTCAAGAATTGCAAAGAGTTAACCATTACCAATACATCTTTGTTCTAAAGTTGTTGTTTTTTCCAACACGTTGATAGTGAAATTAAGATTCGATAAATACGAAGATTTAGTGATTAGTTACCAAGAAAACATTATTTTGTCTTTAATTATCACAAAATTACACTCGTTTGTGAGAGTGTATGCTCATTCTAATGTGAAAACGCACTTTCTTCAATTTTCTCATTCTCTATTTTTCAAAAGACTCAAGAATTGCAAAGAGTTAACCATTACCAATACATCTTTGTAATAAAGTTGTTGTTTTGGCCAACACGTTGATAGTGAAAATAAGATTCGATAAATACAGAGATTTAGCGAAGAAAACAATATGTTGTCTTTAATTATCACAAAATCATACTCGTTAGTGAGAGTTTATGCTCACTCTAATGTGAAAACGCACTTTCTTCGTTTCTCTCATTCTCTACTTTTCAAAAGTTTCAAGAGTTGTAAAGAGTTAACCATTACCAATACTTCTTTGTTCTAAAGTTCTTGTTTTGTCCAACACGTTGATATCGAAATTTAGATTTGACAAATACGAAGATTTAGTGATTAGTTACCGAGAAAACATTATTTTGTCTTTAATTATCACAAAATTGCACTCGTTAGTGAGAGTTTATGCTCATTCTAATGTGAAAACGCACTTTCTTCAATTTTCTCATTCTCTATTTTTCAAAAGACTCAAGAATTGCAAAGAGTTAACCATTACCAATACATCTTTGTTCTAAAGTTGTTGTTTTTTCCAACACGTTGATAGTGAAATTAAGATTCGATAAATACGAAGATTTAGTGATTAGTTACCAAGAAAACATTATTTTGTCTTTAATTATCACAAAATTACACTCGTTTGTGAGAGTGTATGCTCATTCTAATGTGAAAACGCACTTTCTTCAATTTTCTCATTCTCTATTTTTCAAAAGACTCAAGAATTGCAAAGAGTTAACCATTACCAATACATCTTTGTTCTAAAGTTGTTGTTTTTTCCAACACGTTGATAGTGAAATTAAGATTCGATAAATACGAAGATTTAGTGATTAGTTACCAAGAAAACATTATTTTGTCTTTAATTATCACAAAATTACACTCGTTTGTGAGAGTGTATGCTCATTCTAATGTGAAAACGCACTTTCTTCAATTTTCTCATTCTCTATTTTTCAAAAGACTCAAGAATTGCAAAGAGTTAACCATTACCAATACATCTTTGTAATAAAGTTGTTGTTTTGGCCAACACGTTGATAGTGAAAATAAGATTCGATAAATACAGAGATTTAGCGAAGAAAACAATATGTTGTCTTTAATTATCACAAAATCATACTCGTTAGTGAGAGTTTATGCTCACTCTAATGTGAAAACGCACTTTCTTCGTTTCTCTCATTCTCTACTTTTCAAAAGTTTCAAGAGTTGTAAAGAGTTAACCATTACCAATACTTCTTTGTTCTAAAGTTCTTGTTTTGTCCAACACGTTGATATCGAAATTTAGATTTGACAAATACGAAGATTTAGTGATTAGTTACCGAGAAAACATTATTTTGTCTTTAATTATCACAAAATTGCACTCGTTAGTGAGAGTTTATGCTCATTCTAATGTGAAAACGCACTTTCTTCAATTTTCTCATTCTCTATTTTTCAAAAGACTCAAGAATTGCAAAGAGTTAACCATTACCAATACATCTTTGTTCTAAAGTTGTTGTTTTTTCCAACACGTTGATAGTGAAATTAAGATTCGATAAATACGAAGATTTAGTGATTAGTTACCAAGAAAACATTATTTTGTCTTTAATTATCACAAAATTACACTCGTTTGTATGCTCATTCTAATGTGAAAACGCACTTTCTTCAATTTTCTCATTCTCTATTTTTCAAAAGACTCAAGAATTGCAAAGAGTTAACCATTACCAATACATCTTTGTTCTAAAGTTGTTGTTTTTTCCAACACGTTGATAGTGAAATTAAGATTCGATAAATACAAAGATTTAGTGATTAGTTACCAAGAAAACATTATTTTGTCTTTAATTATCACAAAATTACACTCGTTTGTGAGAGTTTATGCTCATTTTAATGTGAAAACGCACTTTCTTCAATTTTCTCATTCTCTCTTTTTCAAAAGACTCAAGAATTGCAAAGAGTTAACCATTACCAATACATCTTTGTAATAAAGTTGTTGTTTTGGCCAACACGTTGATAGTGAAATTAAGATTCGATAAATACAGAGATTTAGCGAAGAAAACATTATGATGTCTTTAATTATCACAAAATCACACTCGTTAGTGAGAGTTTATGCTCACTCTAATGTGAAAACGCACTTTCTTCGTTTCTCTCATTCTCTACTTTTCAAAAGTTTCAAGAGTTGTAAAGAGTTAACCATTACCAATACTTCTTTGTTCTAAAGTTCTTGTTTTGTCCAACACGTTGATATCGAAATTTAGATTCGACAAATACGAAGATTTAGTGATTAGTTACCGAGAAAACATTATTTTGTCTTTAATTATCACAAAATTACACTCGTTAGTGAGAGTTTATGCTCATTCTAATGTGAAAACGCACTTTCTTCAATTTTCTCATTCTCTATTTTTCAAAAGACTCAAGAATTGCAAAGAGTTAACCATTACCAATACATCTTTGTTCTAAAGTTGTTGTTTTTTCCAACACGTTGATAGTGAAATTAAGATTCGATAAATACGAAGATTTAGTGATTAGTTACCAAGAAAACATTATTTTGTCTTTAATTATCACAAAATTACACTCGTTTGTGAGAGTGTATGCTCATTCTAATGTGAAAACGCACTTTCTTCAATTTTCTCATTCTCTATTTTTCAAAAGACTCAAGAATTGCAAAGAGTTAACCATTACCAATACATCTTTGTAATAAAGTTGTTGTTTTGGCCAACACGTTGATAGTGAAATTAAGATTCGATAAATACAGAGATTTAGCGAAGAAAACAATATGTTGTCTTTAATTATCACAAAATCACACTCGTTAGTGAGAGTTTATGCTCACTCTAATGTGAAAACGCACTTTCTTCGTTTCTTTCATTCTCTACTTTTCAAAAGTTTCAAGAGTTGTAAAGAGTTAACCATTACCAATACTTCTTTGTTCTAAAGTTCTTGTTTTGTCCAACACGTTGATATCGAAATTTAGATTTGACAAATACGAAGATTTAGTGATTAGTTACCGAGAAAACATTATTTTGTCTTTAATTATCACAAAATTACACTCGTTAGTGAGAGTTTATGCTCATTCTAATGTGAAAACGCACTTTCTTCAATTTTCTCATTCTCTATTTTTCAAAAGACTCAAGAATTGCAAAGAGTTAACCATTACCAATACATCTTTGTTCTAAAGTTGTTGTTTTTTCCAACACGTTGATAGTGAAATTAAGATTCGATAAATACGAAGATTTAGTGATTAGTTACCAAGAAAACATTATTTTGTCTTTAATTATCACAAAATTACACTCGTTTGTATGCTCATTCTAATGTGAAAACGCACTTTCTTCAATTTTCTCATTCTCTATTTTTCAAAAGACTCAAGAATTGCAAAGAGTTAACCATTACCAATACATCTTTGTTCTAAAGTTGTTGTTTTTTCCAACACGTTGATAGTGAAATTAAGATTCGATAAATACGAAGATTTAGTGATTAGTTACCAAGAAAACATTATTTTGTCTTTAATTATCACAAAATTACACTCGTTTGTGAGAGTTTATGCTCATTCTAATGTGAAAACGCACTTTCTTCAATTTTCTCATTCTCTATTTTTCAAAAGACTCAAGAATTGCAAAGAGTTAACCATTACCAATACATCTTTGTAATAAAGTTGTTGTTTTGGCCAACACGTTGATAGTGAAATTAAGATTCGATAAATACAGAGATTTAGCGTAGAAAACATTATGTTGTCTTTAATTATCACAAAATCACACTCGTTAGTGAGAGTTTATGCTCACTCTAATGTGAAAATGCACTTTCTTCGTTTCTCTCATTCTCTACTTTTCAAAAGTTTCAAGAGTTGTAAAGAGTTAACCATTACCAATACTTCTTTGTTCTAAAGTTCTTGTTTTGTCCAACACGTTGATATCGAAATTTAGATTCGACAAATACGAAGATTTAGTGATTAGTTACCAAGAAAACATTATTTTGTCTTTAATTATCACAAAATTACACTCGTTAGTGAGAGTTTATGCTCATTCTAATGTGAAAACGCACTTTCTTCAATTTTCTCATTCTCTATTTTTCAAAAGACTCAAGAATTGCAAAGAGTTAACCATTACCAATACATCTTTGTTCTAAAGTTGTTGTTTTTTCCAACACGTTGATAGTGAAATTAAGATTCGATAAATACGAAGATTTAGTGATTAGTTACCAAGAAAACATTATTTTGTCTTTAATTATCACAAAATTACACTCGTTTGTGAGAGTTTATGCTCATTCTAATGTGAAAACGCACTTTCTTCAATTTTCTCATTCTCTATTTTTCAAAAGACTCAAGAATTGCAAAGAGTTAACCATTACCAATACATCTTTGTAATAAAGTTGTTGTTTTGGCCAACACGTTGATAGTGAAATTAAGATTCGATAAATACAGAGATTTAGCGAAGAAAACATTATGTTGTCTTTAATTATCACAAAATCACACTCGTTAGTGAGAGTTTATGCTCACTCTAATGTGAAAACGCACTTTCTTCGTTTCTCTCATTCTCTACTTTTCAAAAGTTTCAAGAGTTGTAAAGAGTTAACCATTACCAATACTTCTTTGTTCTAAAGTTCTTGTTTTGTCCAACACGTTGATATCGAAATTTAGATTCGACAAATACGAAGATTTAGTGATTAGTTACCGAGAAAACATTATTTTGTCTTTAATTATCACAAAATTACACTCGTTAGTGAGAGTTTATGCTCATTCTAATGTGAAAACGCACTTTCTTCAATTTTCTCATTCTCTATTTTTCAAAAGACTCAAGAATTGCAAAGAGTTAACCATTACCAATACATCTTTGTTCTAAAGTTGTTGTTTTTTCCAACACGTTGATAGTGAAATTAAGATTCGATAAATACGAAGATTTAGTGATTAGTTACCAAGAAAACATTATTTTGTCTTTAATTATCACAAAATTACACTCGTTTGTGAGAGTGTATGCTCATTCTAATGTGAAAACGCACTTTCTTCAATTTTCTCATTCTCTATTTTCCAAAAGACTCAAGAATTGCAAAGAGTTAACCATTACCAATACATCTTTGTTCTAAAGTTGTTGTTTTTTCCAACACGTTGATAGTGAAATTAAGATTCGATAAATACGAAGATTTAGTGATTAGTTACCAAGAAAACATTATTTTGTCTTTAATTATCACAAAATTACACTCGTTTGTGAGAGTGTATGCTCATTCTAATGTGAAAACGCACTTTCTTCAATTTTCTCATTCTCTATTTTTCAAAAGACTCAAGAATTGCAAAGAGTTAACCATTACCAATACATCTTTGTAATAAAGTTGTTGTTTTGGCCAACACGTTGATAGTGAAAATAAGATTCGATAAATACAGAGATTTAGCGAAGAAAACAATATGTTGTCTTTAATTATCACAAAATCATACTCGTTAGTGAGAGTTTATGCTCACTCTAATGTGAAAACGCACTTTCTTCGTTTCTCTCATTCTCTACTTTTCAAAAGTTTCAAGAGTTGTAAAGAGTTAACCATTACCAATACTTCTTTGTTCTAAAGTTCTTGTTTTGTCCAACACGTTGATATCGAAATTTAGATTTGACAAATACGAAGATTTAGTGATTAGTTACCGAGAAAACATTATTTTGTCTTTAATTATCACAAAATTACACTCGTTAGTGAGAGTTTATGCTCATTCTAATGTGAAAACACACTTTCTTCAATTTTCTCATTCTCTATTTTTCAAAAGACTCAAGAATTGCAAAGAGTTAACCATTACCAATACATCTTTGTTCTAAAGTTGTTGTTTTTTCCAACACGTTGATAGTGAAATTAAGATTCGATAAATACGAAGATTTAGTGATTAGTTACCAAGAAAACATTATTTTGTCTTTAATTATCACAAAATTACACTCGTTTGTATGCTCATTCTAATGTGAAAACGCACTTTCTTCAATTTTCTCATTCTCTATTTTTCAAAAGACTCAAGAATTGCAAAGAGTTAACCATTACCAATACATCTTTGTTCTAAAGTTGTTGTTTTTTCCAACACGTTGATAGTGAAATTAAGATTCGATAAATACAAAGATTTAGTGATTAGTTACCAAGAAAACATTATTTTGTCTTTAATTATCACAAAATTACACTCGTTTGTGAGAGTTTATGCTCATTCTAATGTGAAAACGCACTTTCTTCAATTTTCTCATTCTCTCTTTTTCAAAAGACTCAAGAATTGCAAAGAGTTAACCATTACCAATACATCTTTGTAATAAAGTTGTTGTTTTGGCCAACACGTTGATAGTGAAATTAAGATTCGATAAATACAGAGATTTAGCGAAGAAAACATTATGATGTCTTTAATTATCACAAAATCACACTCGTTAGTGAGAGTTTATGCTCACTCTAATGTGAAAACGCACTTTCTTCGTTTCTCTCATTCTCTACTTTTCAAAAGTTTCAAGAGTTGTAAAGAGTTAACCATTACCAATACTTCTTTGTTCTAAAGTTCTTGTTTTGTCCAACACGTTGATATCGAAATTTAGATTCGACAAATACGAAGATTTAGTGATTAGTTACCGAGAAAACATTATTTTGTCTTTAATTATCACAAAATTACACTCGTTAGTGAGAGTTTATGCTCATTCTAATGTGAAAACGCACTTTCTTCAATTTTCTCATTCTCTATTTTTCAAAAGACTCAAGAATTGCAAAGAGTTAACCATTACCAATACATCTTTGTTCTAAAGTTGTTGTTTTTTCCAACACGTTGATAGTGAAATTAAGATTCGATAAATACGAAGATTTAGTGATTAGTTACCAAGAAAACATTATTTTGTCTTTAATTATCACAAAATTACACTCGTTTGTGAGAGTGTATGCTCATTCTAATGTGAAAACACACTTTCTTCAATTTTCTCATTCTCTATTTTTCAAAAGACTCAAGAATTGCAAAGAGTTAACCATTACCAATACATCTTTGTTCTAAAGTTGTTGTTTTTTCCAACACGTTGATAGTGAAATTAAGATTCGATAAATACGAAGATTTAGTGATTAGTTACCAAGAAAACATTATTTTGTCTTTAATTATCACAAAATTACACTCGTTTGTGAGAGTTTATGCTCATTCTAATGTGAAAACGCACTTTCTTCAATTTTCTCATTCTCTATTTTTCAAAAGACTCAAGAATTGCAAAGAGTTAACCATTACCAATACATCTTTGTAATAAAGTTGTTGTTTTGGCCAACACGTTGATAGTGAAATTAAGATTCGATAAATACAGAGATTTAGCGAAGAAAACATTATGTTGTCTTTAATTATCACAAAATCACACTCGTTAGTGAGAGTTTATGCTCACTCTAATGTGAAAACGCACTTTCTTCGTTTCTCTCATTCTCTACTTTTCAAAAGTTTCAAGAGTTGTAAAGAGTTAACCATTACCAATACTTCTTTGTTCTAAAGTTCTTGTTTTGTCCAACACGTTGATATCGAAATTTAGATTCGACAAATACGAAGATTTAGTGATTAGTTACCGAGAAAACATTATTTTGTCTTTAATTATCACAAAATTACACTCGTTAGTGAGAGTTTATGCTCATTCTAATGTGAAAACGCACTTTCTTCAATTTTCTCATTCTCTATTTTTCAAAAGACTCAAGAATTGCAAAGAGTTAACCATTACCAATACATCTTTGTTCTAAAGTTGTTGTTTTTTCCAACACGTTGATAGTGAAATTAAGATTCGATAAATACGAAGATTTAGTGATTAGTTACCAAGAAAACATTATTTTGTCTTTAATTATCACAAAATTACACTCGTTTGTGAGAGTGTATGCTCATTCTAATGTGAAAACGCACTTTCTTCAATTTTCTCATTCTCTATTTTTCAAAAGACTCAAGAATTGCAAAGAGTTAACCATTACCAATACATCTTTGTTCTAAAGTTGTTGTTTTTTCCAACACGTTGATAGTGAAATTAAGATTCGATAAATACGAAGATTTAGTGATTAGTTACCAAGAAAACATTATTTTGTCTTTAATTATCACAAAATTACACTCGTTTGTGAGAGTGTATGCTCATTCTAATGTGAAAACGCACTTTCTTCAATTTTCTCATTCTCTATTTTTCAAAAGACTCAAGAATTGCAAAGAGTTAACCATTACCAATACATCTTTGTAATAAAGTTGTTGTTTTGGCCAACACGTTGATAGTGAAAATAAGATTCGATAAATACAGAGATTTAGCGAAGAAAACAATATGTTGTCTTTAATTATCACAAAATCATACTCGTTAGTGAGAGTTTATGCTCACTCTAATGTGAAAACGCACTTTCTTCGTTTCTCTCATTCTCTACTTTTCAAAAGTTTCAAGAGTTGTAAAGAGTTAACCATTACCAATACTTCTTTGTTCTAAAGTTCTTGTTTTGTCCAACACGTTGATATCGAAATTTAGATTTGACAAATACGAAGATTTAGTGATTAGTTACCGAGAAAACATTATTTTGTCTTTAATTATCACAAAATTGCACTCGTTAGTGAGAGTTTATGCTCATTCTAATGTGAAAACGCACTTTCTTCAATTTTCTCATTCTCTATTTTTCAAAAGACTCAAGAATTGCAAAGAGTTAACCATTACCAATACATCTTTGTTCTAAAGTTGTTGTTTTTTCCAACACGTTGATAGTGAAATTAAGATTCGATAAATACGAAGATTTAGTGATTAGTTACCAAGAAAACATTATTTTGTCTTTAATTATCACAAAATTACACTCGTTTGTATGCTCATTCTAATGTGAAAACGCACTTTCTTCAATTTTCTCATTCTCTATTTTTCAAAAGACTCAAGAATTGCAAAGAGTTAACCATTACCAATACATCTTTGTTCTAAAGTTGTTGTTTTTTCCAACACGTTGATAGTGAAATTAAGATTCGATAAATACAAAGATTTAGTGATTAGTTACCAAGAAAACATTATTTTGTCTTTAATTATCACAAAATTACACTCGTTTGTGAGAGTTTATGCTCATTTTAATGTGAAAACGCACTTTCTTCAATTTTCTCATTCTCTCTTTTTCAAAAGACTCAAGAATTGCAAAGAGTTAACCATTACCAATACATCTTTGTAATAAAGTTGTTGTTTTGGCCAACACGTTGATAGTGAAATTAAGATTCGATAAATACAGAGATTTAGCGAAGAAAACATTATGATGTCTTTAATTATCACAAAATCACACTCGTTAGTGAGAGTTTATGCTCACTCTAATGTGAAAACGCACTTTCTTCGTTTCTCTCATTCTCTACTTTTCAAAAGTTTCAAGAGTTGTAAAGAGTTAACCATTACCAATACTTCTTTGTTCTAAAGTTCTTGTTTTGTCCAACACGTTGATATCGAAATTTAGATTCGACAAATACGAAGATTTAGTGATTAGTTACCGAGAAAACATTATTTTGTCTTTAATTATCACAAAATTACACTCGTTAGTGAGAGTTTATGCTCATTCTAATGTGAAAACGCACTTTCTTCAATTTTCTCATTCTCTATTTTTCAAAAGACTCAAGAATTGCAAAGAGTTAACCATTACCAATACATCTTTGTTCTAAAGTTGTTGTTTTTTCCAACACGTTGATAGTGAAATTAAGATTCGATAAATACGAAGATTTAGTGATTAGTTACCAAGAAAACATTATTTTGTCTTTAATTATCACAAAATTACACTCGTTTGTGAGAGTGTATGCTCATTCTAATGTGAAAACGCACTTTCTTCAATTTTCTCATTCTCTATTTTTCAAAAGACTCAAGAATTGCAAAGAGTTAACCATTACCAATACATCTTTGTAATAAAGTTGTTGTTTTGGCCAACACGTTGATAGTGAAATTAAGATTCGATAAATACAGAGATTTAGCGAAGAAAACAATATGTTGTCTTTAATTATCACAAAATCACACTCGTTAGTGAGAGTTTATGCTCACTCTAATGTGAAAACGCACTTTCTTCGTTTCTTTCATTCTCTACTTTTCAAAAGTTTCAAGAGTTGTAAAGAGTTAACCATTACCAATACTTCTTTGTTCTAAAGTTCTTGTTTTGTCCAACACGTTGATATCGAAATTTAGATTTGACAAATACGAAGATTTAGTGATTAGTTACCGAGAAAACATTATTTTGTCTTTAATTATCACAAAATTACACTCGTTAGTGAGAGTTTATGCTCATTCTAATGTGAAAACGCACTTTCTTCAATTTTCTCATTCTCTATTTTTCAAAAGACTCAAGAATTGCAAAGAGTTAACCATTACCAATACATCTTTGTTCTAAAGTTGTTGTTTTTTCCAACACGTTGATAGTGAAATTAAGATTCGATAAATACGAAGATTTAGTGATTAGTTACCAAGAAAACATTATTTTGTCTTTAATTATCACAAAATTACACTCGTTTGTATGCTCATTCTAATGTGAAAACGCACTTTCTTCAATTTTCTCATTCTCTATTTTTCAAAAGACTCAAGAATTGCAAAGAGTTAACCATTACCAATACATCTTTGTTCTAAAGTTGTTGTTTTTTCCAACACGTTGATAGTGAAATTAAGATTCGATAAATACGAAGATTTAGTGATTAGTTACCAAGAAAACATTATTTTGTCTTTAATTATCACAAAATTACACTCGTTTGTGAGAGTTTATGCTCATTCTAATGTGAAAACGCACTTTCTTCATTTTTCTCATTCTCTATTTTTCAAAAGACTCAAGAATTGCAAAGAGTTAACCATTACCAATACATCTTTGTAATAAAGTTGTTGTTTTGGCCAACACGTTGATAGTGAAATTAAGATTCGATAAATACAGAGATTTAGCGTAGAAAACATTATGTTGTCTTTAATTATCACAAAATCACACTCGTTAGTGAGAGTTTATGCTCACTCTAATGTGAAAATGCACTTTCTTCGTTTCTCTCATTCTCTACTTTTCAAAAGTTTCAAGAGTTGTAAAGAGTTAACCATTACCAATACTTCTTTGTTCTAAAGTTCTTGTTTTGTCCAACACGTTGATATCGAAATTTAGATTCGACAAATACGAAGATTTAGTGATTAGTTACCAAGAAAACATTATTTTGTCTTTAATTATCACAAAATTACACTCGTTAGTGAGAGTTTATGCTCATTCTAATGTGAAAACGCACTTTCTTCAATTTTCTCATTCTCTATTTTTCAAAAGACTCAAGAATTGCAAAGAGTTAACCATTACCAATACATCTTTGTTCTAAAGTTGTTGTTTTTTCCAACACGTTGATAGTGAAATTAAGATTCGATAAATACGAAGATTTAGTGATTAGTTACCAAGAAAACATTATTTTGTCTTTAATTATCACAAAATTACACTCGTTTGTGAGAGTTTATGCTCATTCTAATGTGAAAACGCACTTTCTTCAATTTTCTCATTCTCTATTTTTCAAAAGACTCAAGAATTGCAAAGAGTTAACCATTACCAATACATCTTTGTAATAAAGTTGTTGTTTTGGCCAACACGTTGATAGTGAAATTAAGATTCGATAAATACAGAGATTTAGCGAAGAAAACATTATGTTGTCTTTAATTATCACAAAATCACACTCGTTAGTGAGAGTTTATGCTCACTCTAATGTGAAAACGCACTTTCTTCGTTTCTCTCATTCTCTACTTTTCAAAAGTTTCAAGAGTTGTAAAGAGTTAACCATTACCAATACTTCTTTGTTCTAAAGTTCTTGTTTTGTCCAACACGTTGATATCGAAATTTAGATTCGACAAATACGAAGATTTAGTGATTAGTTACCGAGAAAACATTATTTTGTCTTTAATTATCACAAAATTACACTCGTTAGTGAGAGTTTATGCTCATTCTAATGTGAAAACGCACTTTCTTCAATTTTCTCATTCTCTATTTTTCAAAAGACTCAAGAATTGCAAAGAGTTAACCATTACCAATACATCTTTGTTCTAAAGTTGTTGTTTTTTCCAACACGTTGATAGTGAAATTAAGATTCGATAAATACGAAGATTTAGTGATTAGTTACCAAGAAAACATTATTTTGTCTTTAATTATCACAAAATTACACTCGTTTGTGAGAGTGTATGCTCATTCTAATGTGAAAACGCACTTTCTTCAATTTTCTCATTCTCTATTTTTCAAAAGACTCAAGAATTGCAAAGAGTTAACCATTACCAATACATCTTTGTTCTAAAGTTGTTGTTTTTTCCAACACGTTGATAGTGAAATTAAGATTCGATAAATACGAAGATTTAGTGATTAGTTACCAAGAAAACATTATTTTGTCTTTAATTATCACAAAATTACACTCGTTTGTGAGAGTGTATGCTCATTCTAATGTGAAAACGCACTTTCTTCAATTTTCTCATTCTCTATTTTTCAAAAGACTCAAGAATTGCAAAGAGTTAACCATTACCAATACATCTTTGTAATAAAGTTGTTGTTTTGGCCAACACGTTGATAGTGAAAATAAGATTCGATAAATACAGAGATTTAGCGAAGAAAACAATATGTTGTCTTTAATTATCACAAAATCATACTCGTTAGTGAGAGTTTATGCTCACTCTAATGTGAAAACGCACTTTCTTCGTTTCTCTCATTCTCTACTTTTCAAAAGTTTCAAGAGTTGTAAAGAGTTAACCATTACCAATACTTCTTTGTTCTAAAGTTCTTGTTTTGTCCAACACGTTGATATCGAAATTTAGATTTGACAAATACGAAGATTTAGTGATTAGTTACCGAGAAAACATTATTTTGTCTTTAATTATCACAAAATTACACTCGTTAGTGAGAGTTTATGCTCATTCTAATGTGAAAACGCACTTTCTTCAATTTTCTCATTCTCTATTTTTCAAAAGACTCAAGAATTGCAAAGAGTTAACCATTACCAATACATCTTTGTTCTAAAGTTGTTGTTTTTTCCAACACGTTGATAGTGAAATTAAGATTCGATAAATACGAAGATTTAGTGATTAGTTACCAAGAAAACATTATTTTGTCTTTAATTATCACAAAATTACACTCGTTTGTATGCTCATTCTAATGTGAAAACGCACTTTCTTCAATTTTCTCATTCTCTATTTTTCAAAAGACTCAAGAATTGCAAAGAGTTAACCATTACCAATACATCTTTGTTCTAAAGTTGTTGTTTTTTCCAACACGTTGATAGTGAAATTAAGATTCGATAAATACAAAGATTTAGTGATTAGTTACCAAGAAAACATTATTTTGTCTTTAATTATCACAAAATTACACTCGTTTGTGAGAGTTTATGCTCATTCTAATGTGAAAACGCACTTTCTTCAATTTTCTCATTCTCTCTTTTTCAAAAGACTCAAGAATTGCAAAGAGTTAACCATTACCAATACATCTTTGTAATAAAGTTGTTGTTTTGGCCAACACGTTGATAGTGAAATTAAGATTCGATAAATACAGAGATTTAGCGAAGAAAACATTATGATGTCTTTAATTATCACAAAATCACACTCGTTAGTGAGAGTTTATGCTCACTCTAATGTGAAAACGCACTTTCTTCGTTTCTCTCATTCTCTACTTTTCAAAAGTTTCAAGAGTTGTAAAGAGTTAACCATTACCAATACTTCTTTGTTCTAAAGTTCTTGTTTTGTCCAACACGTTGATATCGAAATTTAGATTCGACAAATACGAAGATTTAGTGATTAGTTACCGAGAAAACATTATTTTGTCTTTAATTATCACAAAATTACACTCGTTAGTGAGAGTTTATGCTCATTCTAATGTGAAAACGCACTTTCTTCAATTTTCTCATTCTCTATTTTTCAAAAGACTCAAGAATTGCAAAGAGTTAACCATTACCAATACATCTTTGTTCTAAAGTTGTTGTTTTTTCCAACACGTTGATAGTGAAATTAAGATTCGATAAATACGAAGATTTAGTGATTAGTTACCAAGAAAACATTATTTTGTCTTTAATTATCACAAAATTACACTCGTTTGTGAGAGTGTATGCTCATTCTAATGTGAAAACACACTTTCTTCAATTTTCTCATTCTCTATTTTTCAAAAGACTCAAGAATTGCAAAGAGTTAACCATTACCAATACATCTTTGTTCTAAAGTTGTTGTTTTTTCCAACACGTTGATAGTGAAATTAAGATTCGATAAATACGAAGATTTAGTGATTAGTTACCAAGAAAACATTATTTTGTCTTTAATTATCACAAAATTACACTCGTTTGTGAGAGTTTATGCTCATTCTAATGTGAAAACGCACTTTCTTCAATTTTCTCATTCTCTATTTTTCAAAAGACTCAAGAATTGCAAAGAGTTAACCATTACCAATACATCTTTGTAATAAAGTTGTTGTTTTGGCCAACACGTTGATAGTGAAATTAAGATTCGATAAATACAGAGATTTAGCGAAGAAAACATTATGTTGTCTTTAATTATCACAAAATCACACTCGTTAGTGAGAGTTTATGCTCACTCTAATGTGAAAACGCACTTTCTTCGTTTCTCTCATTCTCTACTTTTCAAAAGTTTCAAGAGTTGTAAAGAGTTAACCATTACCAATACTTCTTTGTTCTAAAGTTCTTGTTTTGTCCAACACGTTGATATCGAAATTTAGATTCGACAAATACGAAGATTTAGTGATTAGTTACCGAGAAAACATTATTTTGTCTTTAATTATCACAAAATTACACTCGTTAGTGAGAGTTTATGCTCATTCTAATGTGAAAACGCACTTTCTTCAATTTTCTCATTCTCTATTTTTCAAAAGACTCAAGAATTGCAAAGAGTTAACCATTACCAATACATCTTTGTTCTAAAGTTGTTGTTTTTTCCAACACGTTGATAGTGAAATTAAGATTCGATAAATACGAAGATTTAGTGATTAGTTACCAAGAAAACATTATTTTGTCTTTAATTATCACAAAATTACACTCGTTTGTGAGAGTGTATGCTCATTCTAATGTGAAAACGCACTTTCTTCAATTTTCTCATTCTCTATTTTTCAAAAGACTCAAGAATTGCAAAGAGTTAACCATTACCAATACATCTTTGTTCTAAAGTTGTTGTTTTTTCCAACACGTTGATAGTGAAATTAAGATTCGATAAATACGAAGATTTAGTGATTAGTTACCAAGAAAACATTATTTTGTCTTTAATTATCACAAAATTACACTCGTTTGTGAGAGTGTATGCTCATTCTAATGTGAAAACGCACTTTCTTCAATTTTCTCATTCTCTATTTTTCAAAAGACTCAAGAATTGCAAAGAGTTAACCATTACCAATACATCTTTGTAATAAAGTTGTTGTTTTGGCCAACACGTTGATAGTGAAAATAAGATTCGATAAATACAGAGATTTAGCGAAGAAAACAATATGTTGTCTTTAATTATCACAAAATCATACTCGTTAGTGAGAGTTTATGCTCACTCTAATGTGAAAATGCACTTTCTTCGTTTCTCTCATTCTCTACTTTTCAAAAGTTTCAAGAGTTGTAAAGAGTTAACCATTACCAATACTTCTTTGTTCTAAAGTTCTTGTTTTGTCCAACACGTTGATATCGAAATTTAGATTTGACAAATACGAAGATTTAGTGATTAGTTACCGAGAAAACATTATTTTGTCTTTAATTATCACAAAATTGCACTCGTTAGTGAGAGTTTATGCTCATTCTAATGTGAAAACGCACTTTCTTCAATTTTCTCATTCTCTATTTTTCAAAAGACTCAAGAATTGCAAAGAGTTAACCATTACCAATACATCTTTGTTCTAAAGTTGTTGTTTTTTCCAACACGTTGATAGTGAAATTAAGATTCGATAAATACGAAGATTTAGTGATTAGTTACCAAGAAAACATTATTTTGTCTTTAATTATCACAAAATTACACTCGTTTGTATGCTCATTCTAATGTGAAAACGCACTTTCTTCAATTTTCTCATTCTCTATTTTTCAAAAGACTCAAGAATTGCAAAGAGTTAACCATTACCAATACATCTTTGTTCTAAAGTTGTTGTTTTTTCCAACACGTTGATAGTGAAATTAAGATTCGATAAATACAAAGATTTAGTGATTAGTTACCAAGAAAACATTATTTTGTCTTTAATTATCACAAAATTACACTCGTTTGTGAGAGTTTATGCTCATTCTAATGTGAAAACGCACTTTCTTCAATTTTCTCATTCTCTCTTTTTCAAAAGACTCAAGAATTGCAAAGAGTTAACCATTACCAATACATCTTTGTAATAAAGTTGTTGTTTTGGCCAACACGTTGATAGTGAAATTAAGATTCGATAAATACAGAGATTTAGCGAAGAAAACATTATGATGTCTTTAATTATCACAAAATCACACTCGTTAGTGAGAGTTTATGCTCACTCTAATGTGAAAACGCACTTTCTTCGTTTCTCTCATTCTCTACTTTTCAAAAGTTTCAAGAGTTGTAAAGAGTTAACCATTACCAATACTTCTTTGTTCTAAAGTTCTTGTTTTGTCCAACACGTTGATATCGAAATTTAGATTCGACAAATACGAAGATTTAGTGATTAGTTACCGAGAAAACATTATTTTGTCTTTAATTATCACAAAATTACACTCGTTAGTGAGAGTTTATGCTCATTCTAATGTGAAAACGCACTTTCTTCAATTTTCTCATTCTCTATTTTTCAAAAGACTCAAGAATTGCAAAGAGTTAACCATTACCAATACATCTTTGTTCTAAAGTTGTTGTTTTTTCCAACACGTTGATAGTGAAATTAAGATTCGATAAATACGAAGATTTAGTGATTAGTTACCAAGAAAACATTATTTTGTCTTTAATTATCACAAAATTACACTCGTTTGTGAGAGTGTATGCTCATTCTAATGTGAAAACACACTTTCTTCAATTTTCTCATTCTCTATTTTTCAAAAGACTCAAGAATTGCAAAGAGTTAACCATTACCAATACATCTTTGTTCTAAAGTTGTTGTTTTTTCCAACACGTTGATAGTGAAATTAAGATTCGATAAATACGAAGATTTAGTGATTAGTTACCAAGAAAACATTATTTTGTCTTTAATTATCACAAAATTACACTCGTTTGTGAGAGTTTATGCTCATTCTAATGTGAAAACGCACTTTCTTCAATTTTCTCATTCTCTATTTTTCAAAAGACTCAAGAATTGCAAAGAGTTAACCATTACCAATACATCTTTGTAATAAAGTTGTTGTTTTGGCCAACACGTTGATAGTGAAATTAAGATTCGATAAATACAGAGATTTAGCGAAGAAAACATTATGTTGTCTTTAATTATCACAAAATCACACTCGTTAGTGAGAGTTTATGCTCACTCTAATGTGAAAACGCACTTTCTTCGTTTCTCTCATTCTCTACTTTTCAAAAGTTTCAAGAGTTGTAAAGAGTTAACCATTACCAATACTTCTTTGTTCTAAAGTTCTTGTTTTGTCCAACACGTTGATATCGAAATTTAGATTCGACAAATACGAAGATTTAGTGATTAGTTACCGAGAAAACATTATTTTGTCTTTAATTATCACAAAATTACACTCGTTAGTGAGAGTTTATGCTCATTCTAATGTGAAAACGCACTTTCTTCAATTTTCTCATTCTCTATTTTTCAAAAGACTCAAGAATTGCAAAGAGTTAACCATTACCAATACATCTTTGTTCTAAAGTTGTTGTTTTTTCCAACACGTTGATAGTGAAATTAAGATTCGATAAATACGAAGATTTAGTGATTAGTTACCAAGAAAACATTATTTTGTCTTTAATTATCACAAAATTACACTCGTTTGTGAGAGTGTATGCTCATTCTAATGTGAAAACGCACTTTCTTCAATTTTCTCATTCTCTATTTTTCAAAAGACTCAAGAATTGTAAAGAGTTAACCATTACCAATACATCTTTGTTCTAAAGTTGTTGTTTTTTCCAACACGTTGATAGTGAAATTAAGATTCGATAAATACGAAGATTTAGTGATTAGTTACCAAGAAAACATTATTTTGTCTTTAATTATCACAAAATTACACTCGTTTGTGAGAGTGTATGCTCATTCTAATGTGAAAACGCACTTTCTTCAATTTTCTCATTCTCTATTTTTCAAAAGACTCAAGAATTGCAAAGAGTTAACCATTACCAATACATCTTTGTAATAAAGTTGTTGTTTTGGCCAACACGTTGATAGTGAAAATAAGATTCGATAAATACAGAGATTTAGCGAAGAAAACAATATGTTGTCTTTAATTATCACAAAATCATACTCGTTAGTGAGAGTTTATGCTCACTCTAATGTGAAAACGCACTTTCTTCGTTTCTCTCATTCTCTACTTTTCAAAAGTTTCAAGAGTTGTAAAGAGTTAACCATTACCAATACTTCTTTGTTCTAAAGTTCTTGTTTTGTCCAACACGTTGATATCGAAATTTAGATTTGACAAATACGAAGATTTAGTGATTAGTTACCGAGAAAACATTATTTTGTCTTTAATTATCACAAAATTGCACTCGTTAGTGAGAGTTTATGCTCATTCTAATGTGAAAACGCACTTTCTTCAATTTTCTCATTCTCTATTTTTCAAAAGACTCAAGAATTGCAAAGAGTTAACCATTACCAATACATCTTTGTTCTAAAGTTGTTGTTTTTTCCAACACGTTGATAGTGAAATTAAGATTCGATAAATACGAAGATTTAGTGATTAGTTACCAAGAAAACATTATTTTGTCTTTAATTATCACAAAATTACACTCGTTTGTATGCTCATTCTAATGTGAAAACGCACTTTCTTCAATTTTCTCATTCTCTATTTTTCAAAAGACTCAAGAATTGCAAAGAGTTAACCATTACCAATACATCTTTGTTCTAAAGTTGTTGTTTTTTCCAACACGTTGATAGTGAAATTAAGATTCGATAAATACAAAGATTTAGTGATTAGTTACCAAGAAAACATTATTTTGTCTTTAATTATCACAAAATTACACTCGTTTGTGAGAGTTTATGCTCATTCTAATGTGAAAACGCACTTTCTTCAATTTTCTCATTCTCTCTTTTTCAAAAGACTCAAGAATTGCAAAGAGTTAACCATTACCAATACATCTTTGTAATAAAGTTGTTGTTTTGGCCAACACGTTGATAGTGAAATTAAGATTCGATAAATACAGAGATTTAGCGAAGAAAACATTATGATGTCTTTAATTATCACAAAATCACACTCGTTAGTGAGAGTTTATGCTCACTCTAATGTGAAAACGCACTTTCTTCGTTTCTCTCATTCTCTACTTTTCAAAAGTTTCAAGAGTTGTAAAGAGTTAACCATTACCAATACTTCTTTGTTCTAAAGTTCTTGTTTTGTCCAACACGTTGATATCGAAATTTAGATTCGACAAATACGAAGATTTAGTGATTAGTTACCGAGAAAACATTATTTTGTCTTTAATTATCACAAAATTACACTCGTTAGTGAGAGTTTATGCTCATTCTAATGTGAAAACGCACTTTCTTCAATTTTCTCATTCTCTATTTTTCAAAAGACTCAAGAATTGCAAAGAGTTAACCATTACCAATACATCTTTGTTCTAAAGTTGTTGTTTTTTCCAACACGTTGATAGTGAAATTAAGATTCGATAAATACGAAGATTTAGTGATTAGTTACCAAGAAAACATTATTTTGTCTTTAATTATCACAAAATTACACTCGTTTGTGAGAGTGTATGCTCATTCTAATGTGAAAACGCACTTTCTTCAATTTTCTCATTCTCTATTTTTCAAAAGACTCAAGAATTGCAAAGAGTTAACCATTACCAATACATCTTTGTAATAAAGTTGTTGTTTTGGCCAACACGTTGATAGTGAAATTAAGATTCGATAAATACAGAGATTTAGCGAAGAAAACAATATGTTGTCTTTAATTATCACAAAATCACACTCGTTAGTGAGAGTTTATGCTCACTCTAATGTGAAAACGCACTTTCTTCGTTTCTTTCATTCTCTACTTTTCAAAAGTTTCAAGAGTTGTAAAGAGTTAACCATTACCAATACTTCTTTGTTCTAAAGTTCTTGTTTTGTCCAACACGTTGATATCGAAATTTAGATTTGACAAATACGAAGATTTAGTGATTAGTTACCGAGAAAACATTATTTTGTCTTTAATTATCACAAAATTACACTCGTTAGTGAGAGTTTATGCTCATTCTAATGTGAAAACGCACTTTCTTCAATTTTCTCATTCTCTATTTTTCAAAAGACTCAAGAATTGCAAAGAGTTAACCATTACCAATACATCTTTGTTCTAAAGTTGTTGTTTTTTCCAACACGTTGATAGTGAAATTAAGATTCGATAAAAACGAAGATTTAGTGATTAGTTACCAAGAAAACATTATTTTGTCTTTAATTATCACAAAATTACACTCGTTTGTATGCTCATTCTAATGTGAAAACGCACTTTCTTCAATTTTCTCATTCTCTATTTTTCAAAAGACTCAAGAATTGCAAAGAGTTAACCATTACCAATACATCTTTGTTCTAAAGTTGTTGTTTTTTCCAACACGTTGATAGTGAAATTAAGATTCGATAAATACGAAGATTTAGTGATTAGTTACCAAGAAAACATTATTTTGTCTTTAATTATCACAAAATTACACTCGTTTGTGAGAGTTTATGCTCATTCTAATGTGAAAACGCACTTTCTTCAATTTTCTCATTCTCTATTTTTCAAAAGACTCAAGAATTGCAAAGAGTTAACCATTACCAATACATCTTTGTAATAAAGTTGTTGTTTTGGCCAACACGTTGATAGTGAAATTAAGATTCGATAAATACAGAGATTTAGCGTAGAAAACATTATGTTGTCTTTAATTATCACAAAATCACACTCGTTAGTGAGAGTTTATGCTCACTCTAATGTGAAAATGCACTTTCTTCGTTTCTCTCATTCTCTACTTTTCAAAAGTTTCAAGAGTTGTAAAGAGTTAACCATTACCAATACTTCTTTGTTCTAAAGTTCTTGTTTTGTCCAACACGTTGATATCGAAATTTAGATTCGACAAATACGAAGATTTAGTGATTAGTTACCAAGAAAACATTATTTTGTCTTTAATTATCACAAAATTACACTCGTTAGTGAGAGTTTATGCTCATTCTAATGTGAAAACGCACTTTCTTCAATTTTCTCATTCTCTATTTTTCAAAAGACTCAAGAATTGCAAAGAGTTAACCATTACCAATACATCTTTGTTCTAAAGTTGTTGTTTTTTCCAACACGTTGATAGTGAAATTAAGATTCGATAAATACGAAGATTTAGTGATTAGTTACCAAGAAAACATTATTTTGTCTTTAATTATCACAAAATTACACTCGTTTGTGAGAGTTTATGCTCATTCTAATGTGAAAACGCACTTTCTTCAATTTTCTCATTCTCTATTTTTCAAAAGACTCAAGAATTGCAAAGAGTTAACCATTACCAATACATCTTTGTAATAAAGTTGTTGTTTTGGCCAACACGTTGATAGTGAAATTAAGATTCGATAAATACAGAGATTTAGCGAAGAAAACATTATGTTGTCTTTAATTATCACAAAATCACACTCGTTAGTGAGAGTTTATGCTCACTCTAATGTGAAAACGCACTTTCTTCGTTTCTCTCATTCTCTACTTTTCAAAAGTTTCAAGAGTTGTAAAGAGTTAACCATTACCAATACTTCTTTGTTCTAAAGTTCTTGTTTTGTCCAACACGTTGATATCGAAATTTAGATTCGACAAATACGAAGATTTAGTGATTAGTTACCGAGAAAACATTATTTTGTCTTTAATTATCACAAAATTACACTCGTTAGTGAGAGTTTATGCTCATTCTAATGTGAAAACGCACTTTCTTCAATTTTCTCATTCTCTATTTTTCAAAAGACTCAAGAATTGCAAAGAGTTAACCATTACCAATACATCTTTGTTCTAAAGTTGTTGTTTTTTCCAACACGTTGATAGTGAAATTAAGATTCGATAAATACGAAGATTTAGTGATTAGTTACCAAGAAAACATTATTTTGTCTTTAATTATCACAAAATTACACTCGTTTGTGAGAGTGTATGCTCATTCTAATGTGAAAACGCACTTTCTTCAATTTTCTCATTCTCTATTTTTCAAAAGACTCAAGAATTGCAAAGAGTTAACCATTACCAATACATCTTTGTTCTAAAGTTGTTGTTTTTTCCAACACGTTGATAGTGAAATTAAGATTCGATAAAAACGAAGATTTAGTGATTAGTTACCAAGAAAACATTATTTTGTCTTTAATTATCACAAAATTACACTCGTTTGTATGCTCATTCTAATGTGAAAACGCACTTTCTTCAATTTTCTCATTCTCTATTTTTCAAAAGACTCAAGAATTGCAAAGAGTTAACCATTACCAATACATCTTTGTTCTAAAGTTGTTGTTTTTTCCAACACGTTGATAGTGAAATTAAGATTCGATAAATACGAAGATTTAGTGATTAGTTACCAAGAAAACATTATTTTGTCTTTAATTATCACAAAATTACACTCGTTTGTGAGAGTTTATGCTCATTCTAATGTGAAAACGCACTTTCTTCAATTTTCTCATTCTCTATTTTTCAAAAGACTCAAGAATTGCAAAGAGTTAACCATTACCAATACATCTTTGTAATAAAGTTGTTGTTTTGGCCAACACGTTGATAGTGAAATTAAGATTCGATAAATACAGAGATTTAGCGTAGAAAACATTATGTTGTCTTTAATTATCACAAAATCACACTCGTTAGTGAGAGTTTATGCTCACTCTAATGTGAAAATGCACTTTCTTCGTTTCTCTCATTCTCTACTTTTCAAAAGTTTCAAGAGTTGTAAAGAGTTAACCATTACCAATACTTCTTTGTTCTAAAGTTCTTGTTTTGTCCAACACGTTGATATCGAAATTTAGATTCGACAAATACGAAGATTTAGTGATTAGTTACCAAGAAAACATTATTTTGTCTTTAATTATCACAAAATTACACTCGTTAGTGAGAGTTTATGCTCATTCTAATGTGAAAACGCACTTTCTTCAATTTTCTCATTCTCTATTTTTCAAAAGACTCAAGAATTGCAAAGAGTTAACCATTACCAATACATCTTTGTTCTAAAGTTGTTGTTTTTTCCAACACGTTGATAGTGAAATTAAGATTCGATAAATACGAAGATTTAGTGATTAGTTACCAAGAAAACATTATTTTGTCTTTAATTATCACAAAATTACACTCGTTTGTGAGAGTTTATGCTCATTCTAATGTGAAAACGCACTTTCTTCAATTTTCTCATTCTCTATTTTTCAAAAGACTCAAGAATTGCAAAGAGTTAACCATTACCAATACATCTTTGTAATAAAGTTGTTGTTTTGGCCAACACGTTGATAGTGAAATTAAGATTCGATAAATACAGAGATTTAGCGAAGAAAACATTATGTTGTCTTTAATTATCACAAAATCACACTCGTTAGTGAGAGTTTATGCTCACTCTAATGTGAAAACGCACTTTCTTCGTTTCTCTCATTCTCTACTTTTCAAAAGTTTCAAGAGTTGTAAAGAGTTAACCATTACCAATACTTCTTTGTTCTAAAGTTCTTGTTTTGTCCAACACGTTGATATCGAAATTTAGATTCGACAAATACGAAGATTTAGTGATTAGTTACCGAGAAAACATTATTTTGTCTTTAATTATCACAAAATTACACTCGTTAGTGAGAGTTTATGCTCATTCTAATGTGAAAACGCACTTTCTTCAATTTTCTCATTCTCTATTTTTCAAAAGACTCAAGAATTGCAAAGAGTTAACCATTACCAATACATCTTTGTTCTAAAGTTGTTGTTTTTTCCAACACGTTGATAGTGAAATTAAGATTCGATAAATACGAAGATTTAGTGATTAGTTACCAAGAAAACATTATTTTGTCTTTAATTATCACAAAATTACACTCGTTTGTGAGAGTGTATGCTCATTCTAATGTGAAAACGCACTTTCTTCAATTTTCTCATTCTCTATTTTTCAAAAGACTCAAGAATTGCAAAGAGTTAACCATTACCAATACATCTTTGTTCTAAAGTTGTTGTTTTTTCCAACACGTTGATAGTGAAATTAAGATTCGATAAATACGAAGATTTAGTGATTAGTTACCAAGAAAACATTATTTTGTCTTTAATTATCACAAAATTACACTCGTTTGTGAGAGTGTATGCTCATTCTAATGTGAAAACGCACTTTCTTCAATTTTCTCATTCTCTATTTTTCAAAAGACTCAAGAATTGCAAAGAGTTAACCATTACCAATACATCTTTGTAATAAAGTTGTTGTTTTGGCCAACACGTTGATAGTGAAAATAAGATTCGATAAATACAGAGATTTAGCGAAGAAAACAATATGTTGTCTTTAATTATCACAAAATCATACTCGTTAGTGAGAGTTTATGCTCACTCTAATGTGAAAACGCACTTTCTTCGTTTCTCTCATTCACTACTTTTCAAAAGTTTCAAGAGTTGTAAAGAGTTAACCATTACCAATACTTCTTTGTTCTAAAGTTCTTGTTTTGTCCAACACGTTGATATCGAAATTTAGATTTGACAAATACGAAGATTTAGTGATTAGTTACCGAGAAAACATTATTTTGTCTTTAATTATCACAAAATTACACTCGTTAGTGAGAGTTTATGCTCATTCTAATGTGAAAACGCACTTTCTTCAATTTTCTCATTCTCTATTTTTCAAAAGACTCAAGAATTGCAAAGAGTTAACCATTACCAATACATCTTTGTTCTAAAGTTGTTGTTTTTTCCAACACGTTGATAGTGAAATTAAGATTCGATAAATACGAAGATTTAGTGATTAGTTACCAAGAAAACATTATTTTGTCTTTAATTATCACAAAATTACACTCGTTTGTATGCTCATTCTAATGTGAAAACGCACTTTCTTCAATTTTCTCATTCTCTATTTTTCAAAAGACTCAAGAATTGCAAAGAGTTAACCATTACCAATACATCTTTGTTCTAAAGTTGTTGTTTTTTCCAACACGTTGATAGTGAAATTAAGATTCGATAAATACAAAGATTTAGTGATTAGTTACCAAGAAAACATTATTTTGTCTTTAATTATCACAAAATTACACTCGTTTGTGAGAGTTTATGCTCATTCTAATGTGAAAACGCACTTTCTTCAATTTTCTCATTCTCTCTTTTTCAAAAGACTCAAGAATTGCAAAGAGTTAACCATTACCAATACATCTTTGTAATAAAGTTGTTGTTTTGGCCAACACGTTGATAGTGAAATTAAGATTCGATAAATACAGAGATTTAGCGAAGAAAACATTATGATGTCTTTAATTATCACAAAATCACACTCGTTAGTGAGAGTTTATGCTCACTCTAATGTGAAAACGCACTTTCTTCGTTTCTCTCATTCTCTACTTTTCAAAAGTTTCAAGAGTTGTAAAGAGTTAACCATTACCAATACTTCTTTGTTCTAAAGTTCTTGTTTTGTCCAACACGTTGATATCGAAATTTAGATTCGACAAATACGAAGATTTAGTGATTAGTTACCGAGAAAACATTATTTTGTCTTTAATTATCACAAAATTACACTCGTTAGTGAGAGTTTATGCTCATTCTAATGTGAAAACGCACTTTCTTCAATTTTCTCATTCTCTATTTTTCAAAAGACTCAAGAATTGCAAAGAGTTAACCATTACCAATACATCTTTGTTCTAAAGTTGTTGTTTTTTCCAACACGTTGATAGTGAAATTAAGATTCGATAAATACGAAGATTTAGTGATTAGTTACCAAGAAAACATTATTTTGTCTTTAATTATCACAAAATTACACTCGTTTGTGAGAGTGTATGCTCATTCTAATGTGAAAACGCACTTTCTTCAATTTTCTCATTCTCTATTTTTCAAAAGACTCAAGAATTGCAAAGAGTTAACCATTACCAATACATCTTTGTAATAAAGTTGTTGTTTTGGCCAACACGTTGATAGTGAAAATAAGATTCGATAAATACAGAGATTTAGCGAAGAAAACAATATGTTGTCTTTAATTATCACAAAATCATACTCGTTAGTGAGAGTTTATGCTCACTCTAATGTGAAAACGCACTTTCTTCGTTTCTCTCATTCTCTACTTTTCAAAAGTTTCAAGAGTTGTAAAGAGTTAACCATTACCAATACTTCTTTGTTCTAAAGTTCTTGTTTTGTCCAACACGTTGATATCGAAATTTAGATTTGACAAATACGAAGATTTAGTGATTAGTTACCGAGAAAACATTATTTTGTCTTTAATTATCACAAAATTACACTCGTTAGTGAGAGTTTATGCTCATTCTAATGTGAAAACGCACTTTCTTCAATTTTCTCATTCTCTATTTTTCAAAAGACTCAAGAATTGCAAAGAGTTAACCATTACCAATACATCTTTGTTCTAAAGTTGTTGTTTTTTCCAACACGTTGATAGTGAAATTAAGATTCGATAAATACGAAGATTTAGTGATTAGTTACCAAGAAAACATTATTTTGTCTTTAATTATCACAAAATTACACTCGTTTGTATGCTCATTCTAATGTGAAAACGCACTTTCTTCAATTTTCTCATTCTCTATTTTTCAAAAGACTCAAGAATTGCAAAGAGTTAACCATTACCAATACATCTTTGTTCTAAAGTTGTTGTTTTTTCCAACACGTTGATAGTGAAATTAAGATTCGATAAATACAAAGATTTAGTGATTAGTTACCAAGAAAACATTATTTTGTCTTTAATTATCACAAAATTACACTCGTTTGTGAGAGTTTATGCTCATTCTAATGTGAAAACGCACTTTCTTCAATTTTCTCATTCTCTCTTTTTCAAAAGACTCAAGAATTGCAAAGAGTTAACCATTACCAATACATCTTTGTAATAAAGTTGTTGTTTTGGCCAACACGTTGATAGTGAAATTAAGATTCGATAAATACAGAGATTTAGCGAAGAAAACATTATGATGTCTTTAATTATCACAAAATCACACTCGTTAGTGAGAGTTTATGCTCACTCTAATGTGAAAACGCACTTTCTTCGTTTCTCTCATTCTCTACTTTTCAAAAGTTTCAAGAGTTGTAAAGAGTTAACCATTACCAATACTTCTTTGTTCTAAAGTTCTTGTTTTGTCCAACACGTTGATATCGAAATTTAGATTCGACAAATACGAAGATTTAGTGATTAGTTACCGAGAAAACATTATTTTGTCTTTAATTATCACAAAATTACACTCGTTAGTGAGAGTTTATGCTCATTCTAATGTGAAAACGCACTTTCTTCAATTTTCTCATTCTCTATTTTTCAAAAGACTCAAGAATTGCAAAGAGTTAACCATTACCAATACATCTTTGTTCTAAAGTTGTTGTTTTTTCCAACACGTTGATAGTGAAATTAAGATTCGATAAATACGAAGATTTAGTGATTAGTTACCAAGAAAACATTATTTTGTCTTTAATTATCACAAAATTACACTCGTTTGTGAGAGTGTATGCTCATTCTAATGTGAAAACGCACTTTCTTCAATTTTCTCATTCTCTATTTTTCAAAAGACTCAAGAATTGCAAAGAGTTAACCATTACCAATACATCTTTGTAATAAAGTTGTTGTTTTGGCCAACACGTTGATAGTGAAATTAAGATTCGATAAATACAGAGATTTAGCGAAGAAAACAATATGTTGTCTTTAATTATCACAAAATCACACTCGTTAGTGAGAGTTTATGCTCACTCTAATGTGAAAACGCACTTTCTTCGTTTCTTTCATTCTCTACTTTTCAAAAGTTTCAAGAGTTGTAAAGAGTTAACCATTACCAATACTTCTTTGTTCTAAAGTTCTTGTTTTGTCCAACACGTTGATATCGAAATTTAGATTTGACAAATACGAAGATTTAGTGATTAGTTACCGAGAAAACATTATTTTGTCTTTAATTATCACAAAATTACACTCGTTAGTGAGAGTTTATGCTCATTCTAATGTGAAAACGCACTTTCTTCAATTTTCTCATTCTCTATTTTTCAAAAGACTCAAGAATTGCAAAGAGTTAACCATTACCAATACATCTTTGTTCTAAAGTTGTTGTTTTTTCCAACACGTTGATAGTGAAATTAAGATTCGATAAATACGAAGATTTAGTGATTAGTTACCAAGAAAACATTATTTTGTCTTTAATTATCACAAAATTACACTCGTTTGTATGCTCATTCTAATGTGAAAACGCACTTTCTTCAATTTTCTCATTCTCTATTTTTCAAAAGACTCAAGAATTGCAAAGAGTTAACCATTACCAATACATCTTTGTTCTAAAGTTGTTGTTTTTTCCAACACGTTGATAGTGAAATTAAGATTCGATAAATACGAAGATTTAGTGATTAGTTACCAAGAAAACATTATTTTGTCTTTAATTATCACAAAATTACACTCGTTTGTGAGAGTTTATGCTCATTCTAATGTGAAAACGCACTTTCTTCAATTTTCTCATTCTCTATTTTTCAAAAGACTCAAGAATTGCAAAGAGTTAACCATTACCAATACATCTTTGTAATAAAGTTGTTGTTTTGGCCAACACGTTGATAGTGAAATTAAGATTCGATAAATACAGAGATTTAGCGAAGAAAACATTATGTTGTCTTTAATTATCACAAAATCACACTCGTTAGTGAGAGTTTATGCTCACTCTAATGTGAAAACGCACTTTCTTCGTTTCTCTCATTCTCTACTTTTCAAAAGTTTCAAGAGTTGTAAAGAGTTAACCATTACCAATACTTCTTTGTTCTAAAGTTATTGTTTTGTCCAACACGTTGATATCGAAATTTAGATTCGACAAATACGAAGATTTAGTGATTAGTTACCGAGAAAACATTATTTTGTCTTTAATTATCACAAAATTACACTCGTTAGTGAGAGTTTATGCTCATTCTAATGTGAAAACGCACTTTCTTCAATTTTCTCATTCTCTATTTTTCAAAAGACTCAAGAATTGCAAAGAGTTAACCATTACCAATACATCTTTGTTCTAAAGTTGTTGTTTTTTCCAACACGTTGATAGTGAAATTAAGATTCGATAAATACGAAGATTTAGTGATTAGTTACCAAGAAAACATTATTTTGTCTTTAATTATCACAAAATTACACTCGTTTGTATGCTCATTCTAATGTGAAAACGCACTTTCTTCAATTTTCTCATTCTCTATTTTTCAAAAGACTCAAGAATTGCAAAGAGTTAACCATTACCAATACATCTTTGTTCTAAAGTTGTTGTTTTTTCCAACACGTTGATAGTGAAATTAAGATTCGATAAATACGAAGATTTAGTGATTAGTTACCAAGAAAACATTATTTTGTCTTTAATTATCACAAAATTACACTCGTTTGTGAGAGTTTATGCTCATTCTAATGTGAAAACGCACTTTCTTCAATTTTCTCATTCTCTCTTTTTCAAAAGACTCAAGAATTGCAAAGAGTTAACCATTACCAATACATCTTTGTAATAAAGTTGTTGTTTTGGCCAACACGTTGATAGTGAAATTAAGATTCGATAAATACAGAGATTTAGCGAAGAAAACATTATGATGTCTTTAATTATCACAAAATCACACTCGTTAGTGAGAGTTTATGCTCACTCTAATGTGAAAACGCACTTTCTTCGTTTCTCTCATTCTCTACTTTTCAAAAGTTTCAAGAGTTGTAAAGAGTTAACCATTACCAATACTTCTTTGTTCTAAAGTTCTTGTTTTGTCCAACACGTTGATATCGAAATTTAGATTCGACAAATACGAAGATTTAGTGATTAGTTACCGAGAAAACATTATTTTGTCTTTAATTATCACAAAATTACACTCGTTAGTGAGAGTTTATGCTCATTCTAATGTGAAAACGCACTTTCTTCAATTTTCTCATTCTCTATTTTTCAAAAGACTCAAGAATTGCAAAGAGTTAACCATTACCAATACATCTTTGTTCTAAAGTTGTTGTTTTTTCCAACACGTTGATAGTGAAATTAAGATTCGATAAATACGAAGATTTAGTGATTAGTTACCAAGAAAACATTATTTTGTCTTTAATTATCACAAAATTACACTCGTTTGTGAGAGTGTATGCTCATTCTAATGTGAAAACGCACTTTCTTCAATTTTCTCATTCTCTATTTTTCAAAAGACTCAAGAATTGCAAAGAGTTAACCATTACCAATACATCTTTGTTCTAAAGTTGTTGTTTTTTCCAACACGTTGATAGTGAAATTAAGATTCGATAAATACGAAGATTTAGTGATTAGTTACCAAGAAAACATTATTTTGTCTTTAATTATCACAAAATTACACTCGTTTGTGAGAGTGTATGCTCATTCTAATGTGAAAACGCACTTTCTTCAATTTTCTCATTCTCTATTTTTCAAAAGACTCAAGAATTGCAAAGAGTTAACCATTACCAATACATCTTTGTAATAAAGTTGTTGTTTTGGCCAACACGTTGATAGTGAAAATAAGATTCGATAAATACAGAGATTTAGCGAAGAAAACAATATGTTGTCTTTAATTATCACAAAATCATACTCGTTAGTGAGAGTATATGCTCACTCTAATGTGAAAACGCACTTTCTTCGTTTCTCTCATTCTCTACTTTTCAAAAGTTTCAAGAGTTGTAAAGAGTTAACCATTACCAATACTTCTTTGTTCTAAAGTTCTTGTTTTGTCCAACACGTTGATATCGAAATTTAGATTTGACAAATACGAAGATTTAGTGATTAGTTACCGAGAAAACATTATTTTGTCTTTAATTATCACAAAATTACACTCGTTAGTGAGAGTTTATGCTCATTCTAATGTGAAAACGCACTTTCTTCAATTTTCTCATTCTCTATTTTTCAAAAGACTCAAGAATTGCAAAGAGTTAACCATTACCAATACATCTTTGTTCTAAAGTTGTTGTTTTTTCCAACACGTTGATAGTGAAATTAAGATTCGATAAATACGAAGATTTAGTGATTAGTTACCAAGAAAACATTATTTTGTCTTTAATTATCACAAAATTACACTCGTTTGTATGCTCATTCTAATGTGAAAACGCACTTTCTTCAATTTTCTCATTCTCTATTTTTCAAAAGACTCAAGAATTGCAAAGAGTTAACCATTACCAATACATCTTTGTTCTAAAGTTGTTGTTTTTTCCAACACGTTGATAGTGAAATTAAGATTCGATAAATACAAAGATTTAGTGATTAGTTACCAAGAAAACATTATTTTGTCTTTAATTATCACAAAATTACACTCGTTTGTGAGAGTTTATGCTCATTCTAATGTGAAAACGCACTTTCTTCAATTTTCTCATTCTCTCTTTTTCAAAAGACTCAAGAATTGCAAAGAGTTAACCATTACCAATACATCTTTGTAATAAAGTTGTTGTTTTGGCCAACACGTTGATAGTGAAATTAAGATTCGATAAATACAGAGATTTAGCGAAGAAAACATTATGATGTCTTTAATTATCACAAAATCACACTCGTTAGTGAGAGTTTATGCTCACTCTAATGTGAAAACGCACTTTCTTCGTTTCTCTCATTCTCTACTTTTCAAAAGTTTCAAGAGTTGTAAAGAGTTAACCATTACCAATACTTCTTTGTTCTAAAGTTCTTGTTTTGTCCAACACGTTGATATCGAAATTTAGATTCGACAAATACGAAGATTTAGTGATTAGTTACCGAGAAAACATTATTTTGTCTTTAATTATCACAAAATTACACTCGTTAGTGAGAGTTTATGCTCATTCTAATGTGAAAACGCACTTTCTTCAATTTTCTCATTCTCTATTTTTCAAAAGACTCAAGAATTGCAAAGAGTTAACCATTACCAATACATCTTTGTTCTAAAGTTGTTGTTTTTTCCAACACGTTGATAGTGAAATTAAGATTCGATAAATACGAAGATTTAGTGATTAGTTACCAAGAAAACATTATTTTGTCTTTAATTATCACAAAATTACACTCGTTTGTGAGAGTGTATGCTCATTCTAATGTGAAAACGCACTTTCTTCAATTTTCTCATTCTCTATTTTTCAAAAGACTCAAGAATTGCAAAGAGTTAACCATTACCAATACATCTTTGTAATAAAGTTGTTGTTTTGGCCAACACGTTGATAGTGAAATTAAGATTCGATAAATACAGAGATTTAGCGAAGAAAACAATATGTTGTCTTTAATTATCACAAAATCACACTCGTTAGTGAGAGTTTATGCTCACTCTAATGTGAAAACGCACTTTCTTCGTTTCTTTCATTCTCTACTTTTCAAAAGTTTCAAGAGTTGTAAAGAGTTAACCATTACCAATACTTCTTTGTTCTAAAGTTCTTGTTTTGTCCAACACGTTGATATCGAAATTTAGATTTGACAAATACGAAGATTTAGTGATTAGTTACCGAGAAAACATTATTTTGTCTTTAATTATCACAAAATTACACTCGTTAGTGAGAGTTTATGCTCATTCTAATGTGAAAACGCACTTTCTTCAATTTTCTCATTCTCTATTTTTCAAAAGACTCAAGAATTGCAAAGAGTTAACCATTACCAATACATCTTTGTTCTAAAGTTGTTGTTTTTTCCAACACGTTGATAGTGAAATTAAGATTCGATAAATACGAAGATTTAGTGATTAGTTACCAAGAAAACATTATTTTGTCTTTAATTATCACAAAATTACACTCGTTTGTATGCTCATTCTAATGTGAAAACGCACTTTCTTCAATTTTCTCATTCTCTATTTTTCAAAAGACTCAAGAATTGCAAAGAGTTAACCATTACCAATACATCTTTGTTCTAAAGTTGTTGTTTTTTCCAACACGTTGATAGTGAAATTAAGATTCGATAAATACGAAGATTTAGTGATTAGTTACCAAGAAAACATTATTTTGTCTTTAATTATCACAAAATTACACTCGTTTGTGAGAGTTTATGCTCATTCTAATGTGAAAACGCACTTTCTTCAATTTTCTCATTCTCTATTTTTCAAAAGACTCAAGAATTGCAAAGAGTTAACCATTACCAATACATCTTTGTAATAAAGTTGTTGTTTTGGCCAACACGTTGATAGTGAAATTAAGATTCGATAAATACAGAGATTTAGCGTAGAAAACATTATGTTGTCTTTAATTATCACAAAATCACACTCGTTAGTGAGAGTTTATGCTCACTCTAATGTGAAAATGCACTTTCTTCGTTTCTCTCATTCTCTACTTTTCAAAAGTTTCAAGAGTTGTAAAGAGTTAACCATTACCAATACTTCTTTGTTCTAAAGTTCTTGTTTTGTCCAACACGTTGATATCGAAATTTAGATTCGACAAATACGAAGATTTAGTGATTAGTTACCAAGAAAACATTATTTTGTCTTTAATTATCACAAAATTACACTCGTTAGTGAGAGTTTATGCTCATTCTAATGTGAAAACGCACTTTCTTCAATTTTCTCATTCTCTATTTTTCAAAAGACTCAAGAATTGCAAAGAGTTAACCATTACCAATACATCTTTGTTCTAAAGTTGTTGTTTTTTCCAACACGTTGATAGTGAAATTAAGATTCGATAAATACGAAGATTTAGTGATTAGTTACCAAGAAAACATTATTTTGTCTTTAATTATCACAAAATTACACTCGTTTGTGAGAGTTTATGCTCATTCTAATGTGAAAACGCACTTTCTTCAATTTTCTCATTCTCTATTTTTCAAAAGACTCAAGAATTGCAAAGAGTTAACCATTACCAATACATCTTTGTAATAAAGTTGTTGTTTTGGCCAACACGTTGATAGTGAAATTAAGATTCGATAAATACAGAGATTTAGCGAAGAAAACATTATGTTGTCTTTAATTATCACAAAATCACACTCGTTAGTGAGAGTTTATGCTCACTCTAATGTGAAAACGCACTTTCTTCGTTTCTCTCATTCTCTACTTTTCAAAAGTTTCAAGAGTTGTAAAGAGTTAACCATTACCAATACTTCTTTGTTCTAAAGTTCTTGTTTTGTCCAACACGTTGATATCGAAATTTAGATTCGACAAATACGAAGATTTAGTGATTAGTTACCGAGAAAACATTATTTTGTCTTTAATTATCACAAAATTACACTCGTTAGTGAGAGTTTATGCTCATTCTAATGTGAAAACGCACTTTCTTCAATTTTCTCATTCTCTATTTTTCAAAAGACTCAAGAATTGCAAAGAGTTAACCATTACCAATACATCTTTGTTCTAAAGTTGTTGTTTTTTCCAACACGTTGATAGTGAAATTAAGATTCGATAAATACGAAGATTTAGTGATTAGTTACCAAGAAAACATTATTTTGTCTTTAATTATCACAAAATTACACTCGTTTGTGAGAGTTTATGCTCATTCTAATGTGAAAACGCACTTTCTTCAATTTTCTCATTCTCTATTTTTCAAAAGACTCAAGAATTGCAAAGAGTTAACCATTACCAATACATCTTTGTAATAAAGTTGTTGTTTTGGCCAACACGTTGATAGTGAAATTAAGATTCGATAAATACAGAGATTTAGCGTAGAAAACATTATGTTGTCTTTAATTATCACAAAATCACACTCGTTAGTGAGAGTTTATGCTCACTCTAATGTGAAAACGCA
This sequence comes from Galeopsis tetrahit, assembly GCA_963675135.1. Lineage (NCBI taxonomy): Eukaryota > Viridiplantae > Streptophyta > Magnoliopsida > Lamiales > Lamiaceae > Galeopsis > Galeopsis tetrahit. The sequence continues at coordinate 43,911,003 of OY776122.1, forward strand.
CTTTCTTCGTTTCTCTCATTCTCTACTTTTCAAAAGTTTCAAGAGTTGTAAAGAGTTAACCATTACCAATACTTCTTTGTTCTAAAGTTCTTGTTTTGTCCAACACGTTGATATCGAAATTTAGATTCGACAAATACGAAGATTTAGTGATTAGTTACCGAGAAAACATTATTTTGTCTTTAATTATCACAAAATTACACTCGTTAGTGAGAGTTTATGCTCATTCTAATGTGAAAACGCACTTTCTTCAATTTTCTCATTCTCTATTTTTCAAAAGACTCAAGAATTGCAAAGAGTTAACCATTACCAATACATCTTTGTTCTAAAGTTGTTGTTTTTTCCAACACGTTGATAGTGAAATTAAGATTCGATAAATACGAAGATTTAGTGATTAGTTACCAAGAAAACATTATTTTGTCTTTAATTATCACAAAATTACACTCGTTTGTGAGAGTTTATGCTCATTCTAATGTGAAAACGCACTTTCTTCAATTTTCTCATTCTCTATTTTTCAAAAGACTCAAGAATTGCAAAGAGTTAACCATTACCAATACATCTTTGTAATAAAGTTGTTGTTTTGGCCAACACGTTGATAGTGAAATTAAGATTCGATAAATACAGAGATTTAGCGAAGAAAACATTATGTTGTCTTTAATTATCACAAAATCACACTCGTTAGTGAGAGTTTATGCTCATTCTAATGTGAAAACGCACTTTCTTCAATTTTCTCATTCTCTATTTTTCAAAAGACTCAAGAATTGCAAAGAGTTAACCATTACCAATACATCTTTGTAATAAAGTTGTTGTTTTGGCCAACACGTTGATAGTGAAATTAAGATTCGATAAATACAGAGATTTAGCGAAGAAAACATTATGTTGTCTTTAATTATCACAAAATCACACTCGTTAGTGAGAGTTTATGCTCACTCTAATGTGAAAACGCACTTTCTTCGTTTCTCTCATTCTCTACTTTTCAAAAGTTTCAAGAGTTGTAAAGAGTTAACCATTACCAATACTTCTTTGTTCTAAAGTTCTTGTTTTGTCCAACACGTTGATATCGAAATTTAGATTCGACAAATACGAAGATTTAGTGATTAGTTACCGAGAAAACATTATTTTGTCTTTAATTATCACAAAATTACACTCGTTAGTGAGAGTTTATGCTCATTCTAATGTGAAAACGCACTTTCTTCAATTTTCTCATTCTCTATTTTTCAAAAGACTCAAGAATTGCAAAGAGTTAACCATTACCAATACATCTTTGTTCTAAAGTTGTTGTTTTTTCCAACACGTTGATAGTGAAATTAAGATTCGATAAATACGTAGATTTAGTGATTAGTTACCAAGAAAACATTATTTTGTCTTTAATTATCACAAAATTACACTCGTTTGTGAGAGTGTATGCTCATTCTAATGTGAAAACGCACTTTCTTCAATTTTCTCATTCTCTATTTTTCAAAAGACTCAAGAATTGCAAAGAGTTAACCATTACCAATACATCTTTGTTCTAAAGTTGTTGTTTTTTCCAACACGTTGATAGTGAAATTAAGATTCGATAAATACGAAGATTTAGTGATTAGTTACCAAGAAAACATTATTTTGTCTTTAATTATCACAAAATTACACTCGTTTGTGAGAGTTTATGCTCATTCTAATGTGAAAACGCACTTTCTTCAATTTTCTCATTCTCTATTTTTCAAAAGACTCAAGAATTGCAAAGAGTTAACCATTACCAATACATCTTTGTAATAAAGTTGTTGTTTTGGCCAACACGTTGATAGTGAAATTAAGATTCGATAAATACAGAGATTTAGCGAAGAAAACATTATGTTGTCTTTAATTATCACAAAATCACACTCGTTAGTGAGAGTTTATGCTCACTCTAATGTGAAAACGCACTTTCTTCGTTTCTCTCATTCTCTACTTTTCAAAAGTTTCAAGAGTTGTAAAGAGTTAACCATTACCAATACTTCTTTGTTCTAAAGTTCTTGTTTTGTCCAACACGTTGATATCGAAATTTAGATTCGACAAATACGAAGATTTAGTGATTAGTTACCGAGAAAACATTATTTTGTCTTTAATTATCACAAAATTACACTCGTTAGTGAGAGTTTATGCTCATTCTAATGTGAAAACGCACTTTCTTCAATTTTCTCATTCTCTATTTTTCAAAAGACTCAAGAATTGCAAAGAGTTAACCATTACCAATACATCTTTGTTCTAAAGTTGTTGTTTTTTCCAACACGTTGATAGTGAAATTAAGATTCGATAAATACGAAGATTTAGTGATTAGTTACCAAGAAAACATTATTTTGTCTTTAATTATCACAAAATTACACTCGTTTGTGAGAGTTTATGCTCATTCTAATGTGAAAACGCACTTTCTTCAATTTTCTCATTCTCTATTTTTCAAAAGACTCAAGAATTGCAAAGAGTTAACCATTACCAATACATCTTTGTAATAAAGTTGTTGTTTTGGCCAACACGTTGATAGTGAAATTAAGATTCGATAAATACAGAGATTTAGCGTAGAAAACATTATGTTGTCTTTAATTATCACAAAATCACACTCGTTAGTGAGAGTTTATGCTCACTCTAATGTGAAAACGCACTTTCTTCGTTTCTCTCATTCTCTACTTTTCAAAAGTTTCAAGAGTTGTAAAGAGTTAACCATTACCAATACTTCTTTGTTCTAAAGTTCTTGTTTTGTCCAACACGTTGATATCGAAATTTAGATTCGACAAATACGAAGATTTAGTGATTAGTTACCGAGAAAACATTATTTTGTCTTTAATTATCACAAAATTACACTCGTTAGTGAGAGTTTATGCTCATTCTAATGTGAAAACGCACTTTCTTCAATTTTCTCATTCTCTATTTTTCAAAAGACTCAAGAATTGCAAAGAGTTAACCATTACCAATACATCTTTGTTCTAAAGTTGTTGTTTTTTCCAACACGTTGATAGTGAAATTAAGATTCGATAAATACGAAGATTTAGTGATTAGTTACCAAGAAAACATTATTTTGTCTTTAATTATCACAAAATTACACTCGTTTGTGAGAGTTTATGCTCATTCTAATGTGAAAACGCACTTTCTTCAATTTTCTCATTCTCTATTTTTCAAAAGACTCAAGAATTGCAAAGAGTTAACCATTACCAATACATCTTTGTAATAAAGTTGTTGTTTTGGCCAACACGTTGATAGTGAAATTAAGATTCGATAAATACAGAGATTTAGCGAAGAAAACATTATGTTGTCTTTAATTATCACAAAATCACACTCGTTAGTGAGAGTTTATGCTCATTCTAATGTGAAAACGCACTTTCTTCAATTTTCTCATTCTCTATTTTTCAAAAGACTCAAGAATTGCAAAGAGTTAACCATTACCAATACATCTTTGTAATAAAGTTGTTGTTTTGGCCAACACGTTGATAGTGAAATTAAGATTCGATAAATACAGAGATTTAGCGAAGAAAACATTATGTTGTCTTTAATTATCACAAAATCACACTCGTTAGTGAGAGTTTATGCTCACTCTAATGTGAAAACGCACTTTCTTCGTTTCTCTCATTCTCTACTTTTCAAAAGTTTCAAGAGTTGTAAAGAGTTAACCATTACCAATACTTCTTTGTTCTAAAGTTCTTGTTTTGTCCAACACGTTGATATCGAAATTTAGATTCGACAAATACGAAGATTTAGTGATTAGTTACCGAGAAAACATTATTTTGTCTTTAATTATCACAAAATTACACTCGTTAGTGAGAGTTTATGCTCATTCTAATGTGAAAACGCACTTTCTTCAATTTTCTCATTCTCTATTTTTCAAAAGACTCAAGAATTGCAAAGAGTTAACCATTACCAATACATCTTTGTTCTAAAGTTGTTGTTTTTTCCAACACGTTGATAGTGAAATTAAGATTCGATAAATACGAAGATTTAGTGATTAGTTACCAAGAAAACATTATTTTGTCTTTAATTATCACAAAATTACACTCGTTTGTGAGAGTGTATGCTCATTCTAATGTGAAAACGCACTTTCTTCAATTTTCTCATTCTCTATTTTTCAAAAGACTCAAGAATTGCAAAGAGTTAACCATTACCAATACATCTTTGTAATAAAGTTGTTGTTTTGGCCAACACGTTGATAGTGAAATTAAGATTCGATAAATACATAGATTTAGCGAAGAAAACAATATGTTGTCTTTAATTATCACAAAATCACACTCGTTAGTGAGAGTTTATGCTCACTCTAATGTGAAAACGCACTTTCTTCGTTTCTTTCATTCTCTACTTTTCAAAAGTTTCAAGAGTTGTAAAGAGTTAACCATTACCAATACTTCTTTGTTCTAAAGTTCTTGTTTTGTCCAACACGTTGATATCGAAATTTAGATTTGACAAATACGAAGATTTAGTGATTAGTTACCGAGAAAACATTATTTTGTCTTTAATTATCACAAAATTACACTCGTTAGTGAGAGTTTATGCTCATTCTAATGTGAAAACGCACTTTCTTCAATTTTCTCATTCTCTATTTTTCAAAAGACTCAAGAATTGCAAAGAGTTAACCATTACCAATACATCTTTGTTCTAAAGTTGTTGTTTTTTCCAACACGTTGATAGTGAAATTAAGATTCGATAAATACGAAGATTTAGTGATTAGTTACCAAGAAAACATTATTTTGTCTTTAATTATCACAAAATTACACTCGTTTGTATGCTCATTCTAATGTGAAAACGCACTTTCTTCAATTTTCTCATTCTCTATTTTTCAAAAGACTCAAGAATTGCAAAGAGTTAACCATTACCAATACATCTTTGTTCTAAAGTTGTTGTTTTTTCCAACACGTTGATAGTGAAATTAAGATTCGATAAATACAAAGATTTAGTGATTAGTTACCAAGAAAACATTATTTTGTCTTTAATTATCACAAAATTACACTCGTTTGTGAGAGTTTATGCTCATTCTAATGTGAAAACGCACTTTCTTCAATTTTCTCATTCTCTCTTTTTCAAAAGACTCAAGAATTGCAAAGAGTTAACCATTACCAATACATCTTTGTAATAAAGTTGTTGTTTTGGCCAACACGTTGATAGTGAAATTAAGATTCGATAAATACAGAGATTTAGCGAAGAAAACATTATGATGTCTTTAATTATCACAAAATCACACTCGTTAGTGAGAGTTTATGCTCACTCTAATGTGAAAACGCACTTTCTTCGTTTCTCTCATTCTCTACTTTTCAAAAGTTTCAAGAGTTGTAAAGAGTTAACCATTACCAATACTTCTTTGTTCTAAAGTTCTTGTTTTGTCCAACACGTTGATATCGAAATTTAGATTCGACAAATACGAAGATTTAGTGATTAGTTACCGAGAAAACATTATTTTGTCTTTAATTATCACAAAATTACACTCGTTAGTGAGAGTTTATGCTCATTCTAATGTGAAAACGCACTTTCTTCAATTTTCTCATTCTCTATTTTTCAAAAGACTCAAGAATTGCAAAGAGTTAACCATTACCAATACATCTTTGTTCTAAAGTTGTTGTTTTTTCCAACACGTTGATAGTGAAATTAAGATTCGATAAATACGAAGATTTAGTGATTAGTTACCAAGAAAACATTATTTTGTCTTTAATTATCACAAAATTACACTCGTTTGTGAGAGTGTATGCTCATTCTAATGTGAAAACGCACTTTCTTCAATTTTCTCATTCTCTATTTTTCAAAAGACTCAAGAATTGCAAAGAGTTAACCATTACCAATACATCTTTGTAATAAAGTTGTTGTTTTGGCCAACACGTTGATAGTGAAATTAAGATTCGATAAATACAGAGATTTAGCGAAGAAAACAATATGTTGTCTTTAATTATCACAAAATCACACTCGTTAGTGAGAGTTTATGCTCACTCTAATGTGAAAACGCACTTTCTTCGTTTCTTTCATTCTCTACTTTTCAAAAGTTTCAAGAGTTGTAAAGAGTTAACCATTACCAATACTTCTTTGTTCTAAAGTTCTTGTTTTGTCCAACACGTTGATATCGAAATTTAGATTTGACAAATACGAAGATTTAGTGATTAGTTACCGAGAAAACATTATTTTGTCTTTAATTATCACAAAATTACACTCGTTAGTGAGAGTTTATGCTCATTCTAATGTGAAAACGCACTTTCTTCAATTTTCTCATTCTCTATTTTTCAAAAGACTCAAGAATTGCAAAGAGTTAACCATTACCAATACATCTTTGTTCTAAAGTTGTTGTTTTTTCCAACACGTTGATAGTGAAATTAAGATTCGATAAATACGAAGATTTAGTGATTAGTTACCAAGAAAACATTATTTTGTCTTTAATTATCACAAAATTACACTCGTTTGTATGCTCATTCTAATGTGAAAACGCACTTTCTTCAATTTTCTCATTCTCTATTTTTCAAAAGACTCAAGAATTGCAAAGAGTTAACCATTACCAATACATCTTTGTTCTAAAGTTGTTGTTTTTTCCAACACGTTGATAGTGAAATTAAGATTCGATAAATACGAAGATTTAGTGATTAGTTACCAAGAAAACATTATTTTGTCTTTAATTATCACAAAATTACACTCGTTTGTGAGAGTTTATGCTCATTCTAATGTGAAAACGCACTTTCTTCAATTTTCTCATTCTCTATTTTTCAAAAGACTCAAGAATTGCAAAGAGTTAACCATTACCAATACATCTTTGTAATAAAGTTGTTGTTTTGGCCAACACGTTGATAGTGAAATTAAGATTCGATAAATACAGAGATTTAGCGTAGAAAACATTATGTTGTCTTTAATTATCAAAAAATCACACTCGTTAGTGAGAGTTTATGCTCACTCTAATGTGAAAATGCACTTTCTTCGTTTCTCTCATTCTCTACTTTTCAAAAGTTTCAAGAGTTGTAAAGAGTTAACCATTACCAATACTTCTTTGTTCTAAAGTTCTTGTTTTGTCCAACACGTTGATATCGAAATTTAGATTCGACAAATACGAAGATTTAGTGATTAGTTACCAAGAAAACATTATTTTGTCTTTAATTATCACAAAATTACACTCGTTAGTGAGAGTTTATGCTCATTCTAATGTGAAAACGCACTTTCTTCAATTTTCTCATTCTCTATTTTTCAAAAGACTCAAGAATTGCAAAGAGTTAACCATTACCAATACATCTTTGTTCTAAAGTTGTTGTTTTTTCCAACACGTTGATAGTGAAATTAAGATTCGATAAATACGAAGATTTAGTGATTAGTTACCAAGAAAACATTATTTTGTCTTTAATTATCACAAAATTACACTCGTTTGTGAGAGTTTATGCTCATTCTAATGTGAAAACGCACTTTCTTCAATTTTCTCATTCTCTATTTTTCAAAAGACTCAAGAATTGCAAAGAGTTAACCATTACCAATACATCTTTGTAATAAAGTTGTTGTTTTGGCCAACACGTTGATAGTGAAATTAAGATTCGATAAATACAGAGATTTAGCGAAGAAAACATTATGTTGTCTTTAATTATCACAAAATCACACTCGTTAGTGAGAGTTTATGCTCACTCTAATGTGAAAACGCACTTTCTTCGTTTCTCTCATTCTCTACTTTTCAAAAGTTTCAAGAGTTGTAAAGAGTTAACCATTACCAATACTTCTTTGTTCTAAAGTTCTTGTTTTGTCCAACACGTTGATATCGAAATTTAGATTCGACAAATACGAAGATTTAGTGATTAGTTACCGAGAAAACATTATTTTGTCTTTAATTATCACAAAATTACACTCGTTAGTGAGAGTTTATGCTCATTCTAATGTGAAAACGCACTTTCTTCAATTTTCTCATTCTCTATTTTTCAAAAGACTCAAGAATTGCAAAGAGTTAACCATTACCAATACATCTTTGTTCTAAAGTTGTTGTTTTTTCCAACACGTTGATAGTGAAATTAAGATTCGATAAATACGAAGATTTAGTGATTAGTTACCAAGAAAACATTATTTTGTCTTTAATTATCACAAAATTACACTCGTTTGTGAGAGTTTATGCTCATTCTAATGTGAAAACGCACTTTCTTCAATTTTCTCATTCTCTATTTTTCAAAAGACTCAAGAATTGCAAAGAGTTAACCATTACCAATACATCTTTGTAATAAAGTTGTTGTTTTGGCCAACACGTTGATAGTGAAATTAAGATTCGATAAATACAGAGATTTAGCGTAGAAAACATTATGTTGTCTTTAATTATCACAAAATCACACTCGTTAGTGAGAGTTTATGCTCACTCTAATGTGAAAACGCACTTTCTTCGTTTCTCTCATTCTCTACTTTTCAAAAGTTTCAAGAGTTGTAAAGAGTTAACCATTACCAATACTTCTTTGTTCTAAAGTTCTTGTTTTGTCCAACACGTTGATATCGAAATTTAGATTCGACAAATACGAAGATTTAGTGATTAGTTACCGAGAAAACATTATTTTGTCTTTAATTATCACAAAATTACACTCGTTAGTGAGAGTTTATGCTCATTCTAATGTGAAAACGCACTTTCTTCAATTTTCTCATTCTCTATTTTTCAAAAGACTCAAGAATTGCAAAGAGTTAACCATTACCAATACATCTTTGTTCTAAAGTTGTTGTTTTTTCCAACACGTTGATAGTGAAATTAAGATTCGATAAATACGAAGATTTAGTGATTAGTTACCAAGAAAACATTATTTTGTCTTTAATTATCACAAAATTACACTCGTTTGTGAGAGTTTATGCTCATTCTAATGTGAAAACGCACTTTCTTCAATTTTCTCATTCTCTATTTTTCAAAAGACTCAAGAATTGCAAAGAGTTAACCATTACCAATACATCTTTGTAATAAAGTTGTTGTTTTGGCCAACACGTTGATAGTGAAATTAAGATTCGATAAATACAGAGATTTAGCGAAGAAAACATTATGTTGTCTTTAATTATCACAAAATCACACTCGTTAGTGAGAGTTTATGCTCATTCTAATGTGAAAACGCACTTTCTTCAATTTTCTCATTCTCTATTTTTCAAAAGACTCAAGAATTGCAAAGAGTTAACCATTACCAATACATCTTTGTAATAAAGTTGTTGTTTTGGCCAACACGTTGATAGTGAAATTAAGATTCGATAAATACAGAGATTTAGCGAAGAAAACATTATGTTGTCTTTAATTATCACAAAATCACACTCGTTAGTGAGAGTTTATGCTCACTCTAATGTGAAAACGCACTTTCTTCGTTTCTCTCATTCTCTACTTTTCAAAAGTTTCAAGAGTTGTAAAGAGTTAACCATTACCAATACTTCTTTGTTCTAAAGTTCTTGTTTTGTCCAACACGTTGATATCGAAATTTAGATTTGACAAATACGAAGATTTAGTGATTAGTTACCGAGAAAACATTATTTTGTCTTTAATTATCACAAAATTACACTCGTTAGTGAGAGTTTATGCTCATTCTAATGTGAAAACGCACTTTCTTCAATTTTCTCATTCTCTATTTTTCAAAAGACTCAAGAATTGCAAAGAGTTAACCATTACCAATACATCTTTGTTCTAAAGTTGTTGTTTTTTCCAACACGTTGATAGTGAAATTAAGATTCGATAAATACAAAGATTTAGTGATTAGTTACCAAGAAAACATTATTTTGTCTTTAATTATCACAAAATTACACTCGTTTGTGAGAGTTTATGCTCATTCTAATGTGAAAACGCACTTTCTTCAATTTTCTCATTCTCTCTTTTTCAAAAGACTCAAGAATTGCAAAGAGTTAACCATTACCAATACATCTTTGTAATAAAGTTGTTGTTTTGGCCAACACGTTGATAGTGAAATTAAGATTCGATAAATACAGAGATTTAGCGAAGAAAACATTATGATGTCTTTAATTATCACAAAATCACACTCGTTAGTGAGAGTTTATGCTCACTCTAATGTGAAAACGCACTTTCTTCGTTTCTCTCATTCTCTACTTTTCAAAAGTTTCAAGAGTTGTAAAGAGTTAACCATTACCAATACTTCTTTGTTCTAAAGTTCTTGTTTTGTCCAACACGTTGATATCGAAATTTAGATTCGACAAATACGAAGATTTAGTGATTAGTTACCGAGAAAACATTATTTTGTCTTTAATTATCACAAAATTACACTCGTTAGTGAGAGTTTATGCTCATTCTAATGTGAAAACGCACTTTCTTCAATTTTCTCATTCTCTATTTTTCAAAAGACTCAAGAATTGCAAAGAGTTAACCATTACCAATACATCTTTGTTCTAAAGTTGTTGTTTTTTCCAACACGTTGATAGTGAAATTAAGATTCGATAAATACGAAGATTTAGTGATTAGTTACCAAGAAAACATTATTTTGTCTTTAATTATCACAAAATTACACTCGTTTGTGAGAGTGTATGCTCATTCTAATGTGAAAACGCACTTTCTTCAATTTTCTCATTCTCTATTTTTCAAAAGACTCAAGAATTGCAAAGAGTTAACCATTACCAATACATCTTTGTAATAAAGTTGTTGTTTTGGCCAACACGTTGATAGTGAAATTAAGATTCGATAAATACAGAGATTTAGCGAAGAAAACAATATGTTGTCTTTAATTATCACAAAATCACACTCGTTAGTGAGAGTTTATGCTCACTCTAATGTGAAAACGCACTTTCTTCGTTTCTTTCATTCTCTACTTTTCAAAAGTTTCAAGAGTTGTAAAGAGTTAACCATTACCAATACTTCTTTGTTCTAAAGTTCTTGTTTTGTCCAACACGTTGATATCGAAATTTAGATTTGACAAATACGAAGATTTAGTGATTAGTTACCGAGAAAACATTATTTTGTCTTTAATTATCACAAAATTACACTCGTTAGTGAGAGTTTATGCTCATTCTAATGTGAAAACGCACTTTCTTCAATTTTCTCATTCTCTATTTTTCAAAAGACTCAAGAATTGCAAAGAGTTAACCATTACCAATACATCTTTGTAATAAAGTTGTTGTTTTGGCCAACACGTTGATAGTGAAATTAAGATTCGATAAATACAGAGATTTAGCGAAGAAAACATTATGATGTCTTTAATTATCACAAAATCACACTCGTTAGTGAGAGTTTATGCTCACTCTAATGTGAAAACGCACTTTCTTCGTTTCTCTCATTCTCTACTTTTCAAAAGTTTCAAGAGTTGTAAAGAGTTAACCATTACCAATACTTCTTTGTTCTAAAGTTCTTGTTTTGTCCAACACGTTGATATCGAAATTTAGATTCGACAAATACGAAGATTTAGTGATTAGTTACCGAGAAAACATTATTTTGTCTTTAATTATCACAAAATTACACTCGTTAGTGAGAGTTTATGCTCATTCTAATGTGAAAACGCACTTTCTTCAATTTTCTCATTCTCTATTTTTCAAAAGACTCAAGAATTGCAAAGAGTTAACCATTACCAATACATCTTTGTAATAAAGTTGTTGTTTTGGCCAACACGTTGATAGTGAAATTAAGATTCGATAAATACAGAGATTTAGCGAAGAAAACATTATGTTGTCTTTAATTATCACAAAATCACACTCGTTAGTGAGAGTTTATGCTCATTCTAATGTGAAAACGCACTTTCTTCAATTTTCTCATTCTCTATTTTTCAAAAGACTCAAGAATTGCAAAGAGTTAACCATTACCAATACATCTTTGTAATAAAGTTGTTGTTTTGGCCAACACGTTGATAGTGAAATTAAGATTCGATAAATACAGAGATTTAGCGAAGAAAACATTATGTTGTCTTTAATTATCACAAAATCACACTCGTTAGTGAGAGTTTATGCTCACTCTAATGTGAAAACGCACTTTCTTCGTTTCTCTCATTCTCTACTTTTCAAAAGTTTCAAGAGTTGTAAAGAGTTAACCATTACCAATACTTCTTTGTTCTAAAGTTCTTGTTTTGTCCAACACGTTGATATCGAAATTTAGATTTGACAAATACGAAGATTTAGTGATTAGTTACCGAGAAAACATTATTTTGTCTTTAATTATCACAAAATTACACTCGTTAGTGAGAGTTTATGCTCATTCTAATGTGAAAACGCACTTTCTTCAATTTTCTCATTCTCTATTTTTCAAAAGACTCAAGAATTGCAAAGAGTTAACCATTACCAATACATCTTTGTTCTAAAGTTGTTGTTTTTTCCAACACGTTGATAGTGAAATTAAGATTCGATAAATACGAAGATTTAGTGATTAGTTACCAAGAAAACATTATTTTGTCTTTAATTATCACAAAATTACACTCGTTTGTATGCTCATTCTAATGTGAAAACGCACTTTCTTCAATTTTCTCATTCTCTATTTTTCAAAAGACTCAAGAATTGCAAAGAGTTAACCATTACCAATACATCTTTGTTCTAAAGTTGTTGTTTTTTCCAACACGTTGATAGTGAAATTAAGATTCGATAAATACAAAGATTTAGTGATTAGTTACCAAGAAAACATTATTTTGTCTTTAATTATCACAAAATTACACTCGTTTGTGAGAGTTTATGCTCATTCTAATGTGAAAACGCACTTTCTTCAATTTTCTCATTCTCTCTTTTTCAAAAGACTCAAGAATTGCAAAGAGTTAACCATTACCAATACATCTTTGTAATAAAGTTGTTGTTTTGGCCAACACGTTGATAGTGAAATTAAGATTCGATAAATACAGAGATTTAGCGAAGAAAACATTATGATGTCTTTAATTATCACAAAATCACACTCGTTAGTGAGAGTTTATGCTCACTCTAATGTGAAAACGCACTTTCTTCGTTTCTCTCATTCTCTACTTTTCAAAAGTTTCAAGAGTTGTAAAGAGTTAACCATTACCAATACTTCTTTGTTCTAAAGTTCTTGTTTTGTCCAACACGTTGATATCGAAATTTAGATTCGACAAATACGAAGATTTAGTGATTAGTTACCGAGAAAACATTATTTTGTCTTTAATTATCACAAAATTACACTCGTTAGTGAGAGTTTATGCTCATTCTAATGTGAAAACGCACTTTCTTCAATTTTCTCATTCTCTATTTTTCAAAAGACTCAAGAATTGCAAAGAGTTAACCATTACCAATACATCTTTGTTCTAAAGTTGTTGTTTTTTCCAACACGTTGATAGTGAAATTAAGATTCGATAAATACGAAGATTTAGTGATTAGTTACCAAGAAAACATTATTTTGTCTTTAATTATCACAAAATTACACTCGTTTGTGAGAGTGTATGCTCATTCTAATGTGAAAACGCACTTTCTTCAATTTTCTCATTCTCTATTTTTCAAAAGACTCAAGAATTGCAAAGAGTTAACCATTACCAATACATCTTTGTAATAAAGTTGTTGTTTTGGCCAACACGTTGATAGTGAAATTAAGATTCGATAAATACAGAGATTTAGCGAAGAAAACAATATGTTGTCTTTAATTATCACAAAATCACACTCGTTAGTGAGAGTTTATGCTCACTCTAATGTGAAAACGCACTTTCTTCGTTTCTTTCATTCTCTACTTTTCAAAAGTTTCAAGAGTTGTAAAGAGTTAACCATTACCAATACTTCTTTGTTCTAAAGTTCTTGTTTTGTCCAACACGTTGATATCGAAATTTAGATTTGACAAATACGAAGATTTAGTGATTAGTTACCGAGAAAACATTATTTTGTCTTTAATTATCACAAAATTACACTCGTTAGTGAGAGTTTATGCTCATTCTAATGTGAAAACGCACTTTCTTCAATTTTCTCATTCTCTATTTTTCAAAAGACTCAAGAATTGCAAAGAGTTAACCATTACCAATACATCTTTGTTCTAAAGTTGTTGTTTTTTCCAACACGTTGATAGTGAAATTAAGATTCGATAAATACGAAGATTTAGTGATTAGTTACCAAGAAAACATTATTTTGTCTTTAATTATCACAAAATTACACTCGTTTGTATGCTCATTCTAATGTGAAAACGCACTTTCTTCAATTTTCTCATTCTCTATTTTTCAAAAGACTCAAGAATTGCAAAGAGTTAACCATTACCAATACATCTTTGTTCTAAAGTTGTTGTTTTTTCCAACACGTTGATAGTGAAATTAAGATTCGATAAATACGAAGATTTAGTGATTAGTTACCAAGAAAACATTATTTTGTCTTTAATTATCACAAAATTACACTCGTTTGTGAGAGTTTATGCTCATTCTAATGTGAAAACGCACTTTCTTCAATTTTCTCATTCTCTATTTTTCAAAAGACTCAAGAATTGCAAAGAGTTAACCATTACCAATACATCTTTGTAATAAAGTTGTTGTTTTGGCCAACACGTTGATAGTGAAATTAAGATTCGATAAATACAGAGATTTAGCGTAGAAAACATTATGTTGTCTTTAATTATCACAAAATCACACTCGTTAGTGAGAGTTTATGCTCACTCTAATGTGAAAATGCACTTTCTTCGTTTCTCTCATTCTCTACTTTTCAAAAGTTTCAAGAGTTGTAAAGAGTTAACCATTACCAATACTTCTTTGTTCTAAAGTTCTTGTTTTGTCCAACACGTTGATATCGAAATTTAGATTCGACAAATACGAAGATTTAGTGATTAGTTACCAAGAAAACATTATTTTGTCTTTAATTATCACAAAATTACACTCGTTAGTGAGAGTTTATGCTCATTCTAATGTGAAAACGCACTTTCTTCAATTTTCTCATTCTCTATTTTTCAAAAGACTCAAGAATTGCAAAGAGTTAACCATTACCAATACATCTTTGTTCTAAAGTTGTTGTTTTTTCCAACACGTTGATAGTGAAATTAAGATTCGATAAATACGAAGATTTAGTGATTAGTTACCAAGAAAACATTATTTTGTCTTTAATTATCACAAAATTACACTCGTTTGTGAGAGTTTATGCTCATTCTAATGTGAAAACGCACTTTCTTCAATTTTCTCATTCTCTATTTTTCAAAAGACTCAAGAATTGCAAAGAGTTAACCATTACCAATACATCTTTGTAATAAAGTTGTTGTTTTGGCCAACACGTTGATAGTGAAATTAAGATTCGATAAATACAGAGATTTAGCGAAGAAAACATTATGTTGTCTTTAATTATCACAAAATCACACTCGTTAGTGAGAGTTTATGCTCACTCTAATGTGAAAACGCACTTTCTTCGTTTCTCTCATTCTCTACTTTTCAAAAGTTTCAAGAGTTGTAAAGAGTTAACCATTACCAATACTTCTTTGTTCTAAAGTTCTTGTTTTGTCCAACACGTTGATATCGAAATTTAGATTCGACAAATACGAAGATTTAGTGATTAGTTACCGAGAAAACATTATTTTGTCTTTAATTATCACAAAATTACACTCGTTAGTGAGAGTTTATGCTCATTCTAATGTGAAAACGCACTTTCTTCAATTTTCTCATTCTCTATTTTTCAAAAGACTCAAGAATTGCAAAGAGTTAACCATTACCAATACATCTTTGTTCTAAAGTTGTTGTTTTTTCCAACACGTTGATAGTGAAATTAAGATTCGATAAATACGAAGATTTAGTGATTAGTTACCAAGAAAACATTATTTTGTCTTTAATTATCACAAAATTACACTCGTTTGTGAGAGTTTATGCTCATTCTAATGTGAAAACGCACTTTCTTCAATTTTCTCATTCTCTATTTTTCAAAAGACTCAAGAATTGCAAAGAGTTAACCATTACCAATACATCTTTGTAATAAAGTTGTTGTTTTGGCCAACACGTTGATAGTGAAATTAAGATTCGATAAATACAGAGATTTAGCGTAGAAAACATTATGTTGTCTTTAATTATCACAAAATCACACTCGTTAGTGAGAGTTTATGCTCACTCTAATGTGAAAACGCACTTTCTTCGTTTCTCTCATTCTCTACTTTTCAAAAGTTTCAAGAGTTGTAAAGAGTTAACCATTACCAATACTTCTTTGTTCTAAAGTTCTTGTTTTGTCCAACACGTTGATATCGAAATTTAGATTCGACAAATACGAAGATTTAGTGATTAGTTACCGAGAAAACATTATTTTGTCTTTAATTATCACAAAATTACACTCGTTAGTGAGAGTTTATGCTCATTCTAATGTGAAAACGCACTTTCTTCAATTTTCTCATTCTCTATTTTTCAAAAGACTCAAGAATTGCAAAGAGTTAACCATTACCAATACATCTTTGTTCTAAAGTTGTTGTTTTTTCCAACACGTTGATAGTGAAATTAAGATTCGATAAATACGAAGATTTAGTGATTAGTTACCAAGAAAACATTATTTTGTCTTTAATTATCACAAAATTACACTCGTTTGTGAGAGTTTATGCTCATTCTAATGTGAAAACGCACTTTCTTCAATTTTCTCATTCTCTATTTTTCAAAAGACTCAAGAATTGCAAAGAGTTAACCATTACCAATACATCTTTGTAATAAAGTTGTTGTTTTGGCCAACACGTTGATAGTGAAATTAAGATTCGATAAATACAGAGATTTAGCGAAGAAAACATTATGTTGTCTTTAATTATCACAAAATCACACTCGTTAGTGAGAGTTTATGCTCATTCTAATGTGAAAACGCACTTTCTTCAATTTTCTCATTCTCTATTTTTCAAAAGACTCAAGAATTGCAAAGAGTTAACCATTACCAATACATCTTTGTAATAAAGTTGTTGTTTTGGCCAACACGTTGATAGTGAAATTAAGATTCGATAAATACAGAGATTTAGCGAAGAAAACATTATGTTGTCTTTAATTATCACAAAATCACACTCGTTAGTGAGAGTTTATGCTCACTCTAATGTGAAAACGCACTTTCTTCGTTTCTCTCATTCTCTACTTTTCAAAAGTTTCAAGAGTTGTAAAGAGTTAACCATTACCAATACTTCTTTGTTCTAAAGTTCTTGTTTTGTCCAACACGTTGATATCGAAATTTAGATTCGACAAATACGAAGATTTAGTGATTAGTTACCGAGAAAACATTATTTTGTCTTTAATTATCACAAAATTACACTCGTTAGTGAGAGTTTATGCTCATTCTAATGTGAAAACGCACTTTCTTCAATTTTCTCATTCTCTATTTTTCAAAAGACTCAAGAATTGCAAAGAGTTAACCATTACCAATACATCTTTGTTCTAAAGTTGTTGTTTTTTCCAACACGTTGATAGTGAAATTAAGATTCGATAAATACGAAGATTTAGTGATTAGTTACCAAGAAAACATTATTTTGTCTTTAATTATCACAAAATTACACTCGTTTGTGAGAGTGTATGCTCATTCTAATGTGAAAACACACTTTCTTCAATTTTCTCATTCTCTATTTTTCAAAAGACTCAAGAATTGCAAAGAGTTAACCATTACCAATACATCTTTGTTCTAAAGTTGTTGTTTTTTCCAACACGTTGATAGTGAAATTAAGATTCGATAAATACGAAGATTTAGTGATTAGTTACCAAGAAAACATTATTTTGTCTTTAATTATCACAAAATTACACTCGTTTGTGAGAGTTTATGCTCATTCTAATGTGAAAACGCACTTTCTTCAATTTTCTCATTCTCTATTTTTCAAAAGACTCAAGAATTGCAAAGAGTTAACCATTACCAATACATCTTTGTAATAAAGTTGTTGTTTTGGCCAACACGTTGATAGTGAAATTAAGATTCGATAAATACAGAGATTTAGCGAAGAAAACATTATGTTGTCTTTAATTATCACAAAATCACACTCGTTAGTGAGAGTTTATGCTCACTCTAATGTGAAAACGCACTTTCTTCGTTTCTCTCATTCTCTACTTTTCAAAAGTTTCAAGAGTTGTAAAGAGTTAACCATTACCAATACTTCTTTGTTCTAAAGTTCTTGTTTTGTCCAACACGTTGATATCGAAATTTAGATTCGACAAATACGAAGATTTAGTGATTAGTTACCGAGAAAACATTATTTTGTCTTTAATTATCACAAAATTACACTCGTTAGTGAGAGTTTATGCTCATTCTAATGTGAAAACGC
This sequence comes from Galeopsis tetrahit, assembly GCA_963675135.1. Lineage (NCBI taxonomy): Eukaryota > Viridiplantae > Streptophyta > Magnoliopsida > Lamiales > Lamiaceae > Galeopsis > Galeopsis tetrahit. Next base: position 43,929,016 of record OY776122.1, read on the forward strand.
ACTTTCTTCAATTTTCTCAGTCTCTATTTTTCAAAAGACTCAAGAATTGCAAAGAGTTAACCATTACCAATACATCTTTGTTCTAAAGTTGTTGTTTTTTCCAACACGTTGATAGTGAAATTAAGATTCGATAAATACGAAGATTTAGTGATTAGTTACCAAGAAAACATTATTTTGTCTTTAATTATCACAAAATTACACTCGTTTGTGAGAGTTTATGCTCATTCTAATGTGAAAACGCACTTTCTTCAATTTTCTCATTCTCTATTTTTCAAAAGACTCAAGAATTGCAAAGAGTTAACCATTACCAATACATCTTTGTAATAAAGTTGTTGTTTTGGCCAACACGTTGATAGTGAAATTAAGATTCGATAAATACAGAGATTTAGCGTAGAAAACATTATGTTGTCTTTAATTATCACAAAATCACACTCGTTAGTGAGAGTTTATGCTCACTCTAATGTGAAAACGCACTTTCTTCGTTTCTCTCATTCTCTACTTTTCAAAAGTTTCAAGAGTTGTAAAGAGTTAACCATTACCAATACTTCTTTGTTCTAAAGTTCTTGTTTTGTCCAACACGTTGATATCGAAATTTAGATTCGACAAATACGAAGATTTAGTGATTAGTTACCGAGAAAATATTATTTTGTCTTTAATTATCACAAAATTACACTCGTTAGTGAGAGTTTATGCTCATTCTAATGTGAAAACGCACTTTCTTCAATTTTCTCATTCTCTATTTTTCAAAAGACTCAAGAATTGCAAAGAGTTAACCATTACCAATACATCTTTGTTCTAAAGTTGTTGTTTTTTCCAACACGTTGATAGTGAAATTAAGATTCGATAAATACGAAGATTTAGTGATTAGTTACCAAGAAAACATTATTTTGTCTTTAATTATCATAAAATTACACTCGTTTGTGAGAGTTTATGCTCATTCTAATGTGAAAACGCACTTTCTTCAATTTTCTCATTCTCTATTTTTCAAAAGACTCAAGAATTGCAAAGAGTTAACCATTACCAATACATCTTTGTAATAAAGTTGTTGTTTTGGCCAACACGTTGATAGTGAAATTAAGATTCGATAAATACAGAGATTTAGCGAAGAAAACATTATGTTGTCTTTAATTATCACAAAATCACACTCGTTAGTGAGAGTTTATGCTCATTCTAATGTGAAAACGCACTTTCTTCAATTTTCTCATTCTCTATTTTTCAAAAGACTCAAGAATTGCAAAGAGTTAACCATTACCAATACATCTTTGTAATAAAGTTGTTGTTTTGGCCAACACGTTGATAGTGAAATTAAGATTCGATAAATACAGAGATTTAGCGAAGAAAACATTATGTTGTCTTTAATTATCACAAAATCACACTCGTTAGTGAGAGTTTATGCTCACTCTAATGTGAAAACGCACTTTCTTCGTTTCTCTCATTCTCTACTTTTCAAAAGTTTCAAGAGTTGTAAAGAGTTAACCATTACCAATACTTCTTTGTTCTAAAGTTCTTGTTTTGTCCAACACGTTGATATCGAAATTTAGATTCGACAAATACGAAGATTTAGTGATTAGTTACCGAGAAAACATTATTTTGTCTTTAATTATCACAAAATTACACTCGTTAGTGAGAGTTTATGCTCATTCTAATGTGAAAACGCACTTTCTTCAATTTTCTCATTCTCTATTTTTCAAAAGACTCAAGAATTGCAAAGAGTTAACCATTACCAATACATCTTTGTTCTAAAGTTGTTGTTTTTTCCAACACGTTGATAGTGAAATTAAGATTCGATAAATACGAAGATTTAGTGATTAGTTACCAAGAAAACATTATTTTGTCTTTAATTATCACAAAATTACACTCGTTTGTGAGAGTGTATGCTCATTCTAATGTGAAAACACACTTTCTTCAATTTTCTCATTCTCTATTTTTCAAAAGACTCAAGAATTGCAAAGAGTTAACCATTACCAATACATCTTTGTTCTAAAGTTGTTGTTTTTTCCAACACGTTGATAGTGAAATTAAGATTCGATAAATACGAAGATTTAGTGATTAGTTACCAAGAAAACATTATTTTGTCTTTAATTATCACAAAATTACACTCGTTTGTGAGAGTTTATGCTCATTCTAATGTGAAAACGCACTTTCTTCAATTTTCTCATTCTCTATTTTTCAAAAGACTCAAGAATTGCAAAGAGTTAACCATTACCAATACATCTTTGTAATAAAGTTGTTGTTTTGGCCAACACGTTGATAGTGAAATTAAGATTCGATAAATACAGAGATTTAGCGAAGAAAACATTATGTTGTCTTTAATTATCACAAAATCACACTCGTTAGTGAGAGTTTATGCTCACTCTAATGTGAAAACGCACTTTCTTCGTTTCTCTCATTCTCTACTTTTCAAAAGTTTCAAGAGTTGTAAAGAGTTAACCATTACCAATACTTCTTTGTTCTAAAGTTCTTGTTTTGTCCAACACGTTGATATCGAAATTTAGATTCGACAAATACGAAGATTTAGTGATTAGTTACCGAGAAAACATTATTTTGTCTTTAATTATCACAAAATTACACTCGTTAGTGAGAGTTTATGCTCATTCTAATGTGAAAACGCACTTTCTTCAATTTTCTCATTCTCTATTTTTCAAAAGACTCAAGAATTGCAAAGAGTTAACCATTACCAATACATCTTTGTTCTAAAGTTGTTGTTTTTTCCAACACGTTGATAGTGAAATTAAGATTCGATAAATACGAAGATTTAGTGATTAGTTACCAAGAAAACATTATTTTGTCTTTAATTATCACAAAATTACACTCGTTTGTGAGAGTGTATGCTCATTCTAATGTGAAAACACACTTTCTTCAATTTTCTCATTCTCTATTTTTCAAAAGACTCAAGAATTGCAAAGAGTTAACCATTACCAATACATCTTTGTTCTAAAGTTGTTGTTTTTTCCAACACGTTGATAGTGAAATTAAGATTCGATAAATACGAAGATTTAGTGATTAGTTACCAAGAAAACATTATTTTGTCTTTAATTATCACAAAATTACACTCGTTTGTGAGAGTTTATGCTCATTCTAATGTGAAAACGCACTTTCTTCAATTTTCTCATTCTCTATTTTTCAAAAGACTCAAGAATTGCAAAGAGTTAACCATTACCAATACATCTTTGTAATAAAGTTGTTGTTTTGGCCAACACGTTGATAGTGAAATTAAGATTCGATAAATACAGAGATTTAGCGAAGAAAACATTATGTTGTCTTTAATTATCACAAAATCACACTCGTTAGTGAGAGTTTATGCTCACTCTAATGTGAAAACGCACTTTCTTCGTTTCTCTCATTCTCTACTTTTCAAAAGTTTCAAGAGTTGTAAAGAGTTAACCATTACCAATACTTCTTTGTTCTAAAGTTCTTGTTTTGTCCAACACGTTGATATCGAAATTTAGATTCGACAAATACGAAGATTTAGTGATTAGTTACCGAGAAAACATTATTTTGTCTTTAATTATCACAACATTACACTCGTTAGTGAGAGTTTATGCTCATTCTAATGTGAAAACGCACTTTCTTCAATTTTCTCATTCTCTATTTTTCAAAAGACTCAAGAATTGCAAAGAGTTAACCATTACCAATACATCTTTGTTCTAAAGTTGTTGTTTTTTCCAACACGTTGATAGTGAAATTAAGATTCGATAAATACGAAGATTTAGTGATTAGTTACCAAGAAAACATTATTTTGTCTTTAATTATCACAAAATTACACTCGTTTGTGAGAGTGTATGCTCATTCTAATGTGAAAACGCACTTTCTTCAATTTTCTCATTCTCTATTTTTCAAAAGACTCAAGAATTGCAAAGAGTTAACCATTACCAATACATCTTTGTTCTAAAGTTGTTGTTTTTTCCAACACGTTGATAGTGAAATTAAGATTCGATAAATACGAAGATTTAGTGATTAGTTACCAAGAAAACATTATTTTGTCTTTAATTATCATAAAATTACACTCGTTTGTGAGAGTTTATGCTCATTCTAATGTGAAAACGCACTTTCTTCAATTTTCTCATTCTCTATTTTTCAAAAGACTCAAGAATTGCAAAGAGTTAACCATTACCAATACATCTTTGTAATAAAGTTGTTGTTTTGGCCAACACGTTGATAGTGAAATTAAGATTCGATAAATACAGAGATTTAGCGAAGAAAACATTATGTTGTCTTTAATTATCACAAAATCACACTCGTTAGTGAGAGTTTATGCTCATTCTAATGTGAAAACGCACTTTCTTCAATTTTCTCATTCTCTATTTTTCAAAAGACTCAAGAATTGCAAAGAGTTAACCATTACCAATACATCTTTGTAATAAAGTTGTTGTTTTGGCCAACACGTTGATAGTGAAATTAAGATTCGATAAATACAGAGATTTAGCGAAGAAAACATTATGTTGTCTTTAATTATCACAAAATCACACTCGTTAGTGAGAGTTTATGCTCACTCTAATGTGAAAACGCACTTTCTTCGTTTCTCTCATTCTCTACTTTTCAAAAGTTTCAAGAGTTGTAAAGAGTTAACCATTACCAATACTTCTTTGTTCTAAAGTTCTTGTTTTGTCCAACACGTTGATATCGAAATTTAGATTCGACAAATACGAAGATTTAGTGATTAGTTACCGAGAAAACATTATTTTGTCTTTAATTATCACAAAATTACACTCGTTAGTGAGAGTTTATGCTCATTCTAATGTGAAAACGCACTTTCTTCAATTTTCTCATTCTCTATTTTTCAAAAGACTCAAGAATTGCAAAGAGTTAACCATTACCAATACATCTTTGTTCTAAAGTTGTTGTTTTTTCCAACACGTTGATAGTGAAATTAAGATTCGATAAATACGAAGATTTAGTGATTAGTTACCAAGAAAACATTATTTTGTCTTTAATTATCACAAAATTACACTCGTTTGTGAGAGTGTATGCTCATTCTAATGTGAAAACACACTTTCTTCAATTTTCTCATTCTCTATTTTTCAAAAGACTCAAGAATTGCAAAGAGTTAACCATTACCAATACATCTTTGTTCTAAAGTTGTTGTTTTTTCCAACACGTTGATAGTGAAATTAAGATTCGATAAATACGAAGATTTAGTGATTAGTTACCAAGAAAACATTATTTTGTCTTTAATTATCACAAAATTACACTCGTTTGTGAGAGTTTATGCTCATTCTAATGTGAAAACGCACTTTCTTCAATTTTCTCATTCTCTATTTTTCAAAAGACTCAAGAATTGCAAAGAGTTAACCATTACCAATACATCTTTGTAATAAAGTTGTTGTTTTGGCCAACACGTTGATAGTGAAATTAAGATTCGATAAATACAGAGATTTAGCGAAGAAAACATTATGTTGTCTTTAATTATCACAAAATCACACTCGTTAGTGAGAGTTTATGCTCACTCTAATGTGAAAACGCACTTTCTTCGTTTCTCTCATTCTCTACTTTTCAAAAGTTTCAAGAGTTGTAAAGAGTTAACCATTACCAATACTTCTTTGTTCTAAAGTTCTTGTTTTGTCCAACACGTTGATATCGAAATTTAGATTCGACAAATACGAAGATTTAGTGATTAGTTACCGAGAAAACATTATTTTGTCTTTAATTATCACAACATTACACTCGTTAGTGAGAGTTTATGCTCATTCTAATGTGAAAACGCACTTTCTTCAATTTTCTCATTCTCTATTTTTCAAAAGACTCAAGAATTGCAAAGAGTTAACCATTACCAATACATCTTTGTTCTAAAGTTGTTGTTTTTTCCAACACGTTGATAGTGAAATTAAGATTCGATAAATACGAAGATTTAGTGATTAGTTACCAAGAAAACATTATTTTGTCTTTAATTATCACAAAATTACACTCGTTTGTGAGAGTGTATGCTCATTCTAATGTGAAAACGCACTTTCTTCAATTTTCTCATTCTCTATTTTTCAAAAGACTCAAGAATTGCAAAGAGTTAACCATTACCAATACATCTTTGTTCTAAAGTTGTTGTTTTTTCCAACACGTTGATAGTGAAATTAAGATTCGATAAATACGAAGATTTAGTGATTAGTTACCAAGAAAACATTATTTTGTCTTTAATTATCACAAAATTACACTCGTTTGTGAGAGTTTATGCTCATTCTAATGTGAAAACGCACTTTCTTCAATTTTCTCATTCTCTATTTTTCAAAAGACTCAAGAATTGCAAAGAGTTAACCATTACCAATACATCTTTGTAATAAAGTTGTTGTTTTGGCCAACACGTTGATAGTGAAATTAAGATTCGATAAATACAGAGATTTAGCGAAGAAAACATTATGTTGTCTTTAATTATCACAAAATCACACTCGTTAGTGAGAGTTTATGCTCACTCTAATGTGAAAACGCACTTTCTTCGTTTCTCTCATTCTCTACTTTTCAAAAGTTTCAAGAGTTGTAAAGAGTTAACCATTACCAATACTTCTTTGTTCTAAAGTTCTTGTTTTGTCCAACACGTTGATATCGAAATTTAGATTCGACAAATACGAAGATTTTGTGATTAGTTACCGAGAAAACATTATTTTGTCTTTAATTATCACAAAATTACACTCGTTAGTGAGAGTTTATGCTCATTCTAATGTGAAAACGCACTTTCTTCAATTTTCTCATTCTCTATTTTTCAAAAGACTCAAGAATTGCAAAGAGTTAACCATTACCAATACATCTTTGTTCTAAAGTTGTTGTTTTTTCCAACACGTTGATAGTGAAATTAAGATTCGATAAATACGAAGATTTAGTGATTAGTTACCAAGAAAACATTATTTTGTCTTTAATTATCACAAAATTACACTCGTTTGTATGCTCATTCTAATGTGAAAACGCACTTTCTTCAATTTTCTCATTCTCTATTTTTCAAAAGACTCAAGAATTGCAAAGAGTTAACCATTACCAATACATCTTTGTTCTAAAGTTGTTGTTTTTTCCAACACGTTGATAGTGAAATTAAGATTCGATAAATACGAAGATTTAGTGATTAGTTACCAAGAAAACATTATTTTGTCTTTAATTATCACAAAATTACACTCGTTTGTGAGAGTGTATGCTCATTCTAATGTGAAAACACACTTTCTTCAATTTTCTCATTCTCTATTTTTCAAAAGACTCAAGAATTGCAAAGAGTTAACCATTACCAATACATCTTTGTTCTAAAGTTGTTGTTTTTTCCAACACGTTGATAGTGAAATTAAGATTCGATAAATACGAAGATTTAGTGATTAGTTACCAAGAAAACATTATTTTGTCTTTAATTATCACAAAATTACACTCGTTTGTGAGAGTTTATGCTCATTCTAATGTGAAAACGCACTTTCTTCAATTTTCTCATTCTCTATTTTTCAAAAGACTCAAGAATTGCAAAGAGTTAACCATTAGCAATACATCTTTGTTCTAAAGTTGTTGTTTTTTCCAACACGTTGATAGTGAAATTAAGATTCGATAAATACGAAGATTTAGTGATTAGTTACCAAGAAAACATTATTTTGTCTTTAATTATCACAAAATTACACTCGTTTGTGAGAGTGTATGCTCATTCTAATGTGAAAACACACTTTCTTCAATTTTCTCATTCTCTATTTTTCAAAAGACTCAAGAATTGCAAAGAGTTAACCATTACCAATACATCTTTGTTCTAAAGTTGTTGTTTTTTCCAACACGTTGATAGTGAAATTAAGATTCGATAAATACGAAGATTTAGTGATTAGTTACCAAGAAAACATTATTTTGTCTTTAATTATCACAAAATTACACTCGTTTGTGAGAGTTTATGCTCATTCTAATGTGAAAACGCACTTTCTTCAATTTTCTCATTCTCTATTTTTCAAAAGACTCAAGAATTGCAAAGAGTTAACCATTACCAATACATCTTTGTAATAAAGTTGTTGTTTTGGCCAACACGTTGATAGTGAAATTAAGATTCGATAAATACAGAGATTTAGCGAAGAAAACATTATGTTGTCTTTAATTATCACAAAATCACACTCGTTAGTGAGAGTTTATGCTCACTCTAATGTGAAAACGCACTTTCTTCGTTTCTCTCATTCTCTACTTTTCAAAAGTTTCAAGAGTTGTAAAGAGTTAACCATTACCAATACTTCTTTGTTCTAAAGTTCTTGTTTTGTCCAACACGTTGATATCGAAATTTAGATTCGACAAATACGAAGATTTAGTGATTAGTTACCGAGAAAACATTATTTTGTCTTTAATTATCACAACATTACACTCGTTAGTGAGAGTTTATGCTCATTCTAATGTGAAAACGCACTTTCTTCAATTTTCTCATTCTCTATTTTTCAAAAGACTCAAGAATTGCAAAGAGTTAACCATTACCAATACATCTTTGTTCTAAAGTTGTTGTTTTTTCCAACACGTTGATAGTGAAATTAAGATTCGATAAATACGAAGATTTAGTGATTAGTTACCAAGAAAACATTATTTTGTCTTTAATTATCACAAAATTACACTCGTTTGTGAGAGTGTATGCTCATTCTAATGTGAAAACGCACTTTCTTCAATTTTCTCATTCTCTATTTTTCAAAAGACTCAAGAATTGCAAAGAGTTAACCATTACCAATACATCTTTGTTCTAAAGTTGTTGTTTTTTCCAACACGTTGATAGTGAAATTAAGATTCGATAAATACGAAGATTTAGTGATTAGTTACCAAGAAAACATTATTTTGTCTTTAATTATCACAAAATTACACTCGTTTGTGAGAGTTTATGCTCATTCTAATGTGAAAACGCACTTTCTTCAATTTTCTCATTCTCTATTTTTCAAAAGACTCAAGAATTGCAAAGAGTTAACCATTACCAATACATCTTTGTAATAAAGTTGTTGTTTTGGCCAACACGTTGATAGTGAAATTAAGATTCGATAAATACAGAGATTTAGCGAAGAAAACATTATGTTGTCTTTAATTATCACAAAATCACACTCGTTAGTGAGAGTTTATGCTCACTCTAATGTGAAAACGCACTTTCTTCGTTTCTCTCATTCTCTACTTTTCAAAAGTTTCAAGAGTTGTAAAGAGTTAACCATTACCAATACTTCTTTGTTCTAAAGTTCTTGTTTTGTCCAACACGTTGATATCGAAATTTAGATTCGACAAATACGAAGATTTAGTGATTAGTTACCGAGAAAACATTATTTTGTCTTTAATTATCACAAAATTACACTCGTTAGTGAGAGTTTATGCTCATTCTAATGTGAAAACGCACTTTCTTCAATTTTCTCATTCTCTATTTTTCAAAAGACTCAAGAATTGCAAAGAGTTAACCATTACCAATACATCTTTGTTCTAAAGTTGTTGTTTTTTCCAACACGTTGATAGTGAAATTAAGATTCGATAAATACGAAGATTTAGTGATTAGTTACCAAGAAAACATTATTTTGTCTTTAATTATCACAAAATTACACTCGTTTGTATGCTCATTCTAATGTGAAAACGCACTTTCTTCAATTTTCTCATTCTCTATTTTTCAAAAGACTCAAGAATTGCAAAGAGTTAACCATTACCAATACATCTTTGTTCTAAAGTTGTTGTTTTTTCCAACACGTTGATAGTGAAATTAAGATTCGATAAATACGAAGATTTAGTGATTAGTTACCAAGAAAACATTATTTTGTCTTTAATTATCACAAAATTACACTCGTTTGTGAGAGTTTATGCTCATTCTAATGTGAAAACGCACTTTCTTCAATTTTCTCATTCTCTCTTTTTCAAAAGACTCAAGAATTGCAAAGAGTTAACCATTACCAATACATCTTTGTAATAAAGTTGTTGTTTTGGCCAACACGTTGATAGTGAAATTAAGATTCGATAAATACAGAGATTTAGCGAAGAAAACATTATGATGTCTTTAATTATCACAAAATCACACGCGTTAGTGAGAGTTTATGCTCACTCTAATGTGAAAACGCACTTTCTTCGTTTCTCTCATTCTCTACTTTTCAAAAGTTTCAAGAGTTGTAAAGAGTTAACCATTACCAATACTTCTTTGTTCTAAAGTTCTTGTTTTGTCCAACACGTTGATATCGAAATTTAGATTCGACAAATACGAAGATTTAGTGATTAGTTACCGAGAAAACATTATTTTGTCTTTAATTATCACAAAATTACACTCGTTAGTGAGAGTTTATGCTCATTCTAATGTGAAAACGCACTTTCTTCAATTTTCTCATTCTCTATTTTTCAAAAGACTCAAGAATTGCAAAGAGTTAACCATTACCAATACATCTTTGTTCTAAAGTTGTTGTTTTTTCCAACACGTTGATAGTGAAATTAAGATTCGATAAATACGAAGATTTAGTGATTAGTTACCAAGAAAACATTATTTTGTCTTTAATTATCACAAAATTACACTCGTTTGTGAGAGTTTATGCTCATTCTAATGTGAAAACGCACTTTCTTCAATTTTCTCATTCTCTATTTTTCAAAAGACTCAAGAATTGCAAAGAGTTAACCATTACCAATACATCTTTGTAATAAAGTTGTTGTTTTGGCCAACACGTTGATAGTGAAATTAAGATTCGATAAATACAGAGATTTAGCGAAGAAAACATTATGTTGTCTTTAATTATCACAAAATCACACTCGTTAGTGAGAGTTTATGCTCACTCTAATGTGAAAACGCACTTTCTTCGTTTCTCTCATTCTCTACTTTTCAAAAGTTTCAAGAGTTGTAAAGAGTTAACCATTACCAATACTTCTTTGTTCTAAAGTTCTTGTTTTGTCCAACACGTTGATATCGAAATTTAGATTCGACAAATACGAAGATTTAGTGATTAGTTACCGAGAAAACATTATTTTGTCTTTAATTATCACAACATTACACTCGTTAGTGAGAGTTTATGCTCATTCTAATGTGAAAACGCACTTTCTTCAATTTTCTCATTCTCTATTTTTCAAAAGACTCAAGAATTGCAAAGAGTTAACCATTACCAATACATCTTTGTTCTAAAGTTGTTGTTTTTTCCAACACGTTGATAGTGAAATTAAGATTCGATAAATACGAAGATTTAGTGATTAGTTACCAAGAAAACATTATTTTGTCTTTAATTATCACAAAATTACACTCGTTTGTGAGAGTGTATGCTCATTCTAATGTGAAAACGCACTTTCTTCAATTTTCTCATTCTCTATTTTTCAAAAGACTCAAGAATTGCAAAGAGTTAACCATTACCAATACATCTTTGTTCTAAAGTTGTTGTTTTTTCCAACACGTTGATAGTGAAATTAAGATTCGATAAATACGAAGATTTAGTGATTAGTTACCAAGAAAACATTATTTTGTCTTTAATTATCACAAAATTACACTCGTTTGTGAGAGTTTATGCTCATTCTAATGTGAAAACGCACTTTCTTCAATTTTCTCATTCTCTATTTTTCAAAAGACTCAAGAATTGCAAAGAGTTAACCATTACCAATACATCTTTGTAATAAAGTTGTTGTTTTGGCCAACACGTTGATAGTGAAATTAAGATTCGATAAATACAGAGATTTAGCGAAGAAAACATTATGTTGTCTTTAATTATCACAAAATCACACTCGTTAGTGAGAGTTTATGCTCACTCTAATGTGAAAACGCACTTTCTTCGTTTCTCTCATTCTCTACTTTTCAAAAGTTTCAAGAGTTGTAAAGAGTTAACCATTACCAATACTTCTTTGTTCTAAAGTTCTTGTTTTGTCCAACACGTTGATATCGAAATTTAGATTCGACAAATACGAAGATTTAGTGATTAGTTACCGAGAAAACATTATTTTGTCTTTAATTATCACAAAATTACACTCGTTAGTGAGAGTTTATGCTCATTCTAATGTGAAAACGCACTTTCTTCAATTTTCTCATTCTCTATTTTTCAAAAGACTCAAGAATTGCAAAGAGTTAACCATTACCAATACATCTTTGTTCTAAAGTTGTTGTTTTTTCCAACACGTTGATAGTGAAATTAAGATTCGATAAATACGAAGATTTAGTGATTAGTTACCAAGAAAACATTATTTTGTCTTTAATTATCACAAAATTACACTCGTTTGTATGCTCATTCTAATGTGAAAACGCACTTTCTTCAATTTTCTCATTCTCTATTTTTCAAAAGACTCAAGAATTGCAAAGAGTTAACCATTACCAATACATCTTTGTTCTAAAGTTGTTGTTTTTTCCAACACGTTGATAGTGAAATTAAGATTCGATAAATACGAAGATTTAGTGATTAGTTACCAAGAAAACATTATTTTGTCTTTAATTATCACAAAATTACACTCGTTTGTGAGAGTGTATGCTCATTCTAATGTGAAAACACACTTTCTTCAATTTTCTCATTCTCTATTTTTCAAAAGACTCAAGAATTGCAAAGAGTTAACCATTACCAATACATCTTTGTTCTAAAGTTGTTGTTTTTTCCAACACGTTGATAGTGAAATTAAGATTCGATAAATACGAAGATTTAGTGATTAGTTACCAAGAAAACATTATTTTGTCTTTAATTATCACAAAATTACACTCGTTTGTGAGAGTTTATGCTCATTCTAATGTGAAAACGCACTTTCTTCAATTTTCTCATTCTCTATTTTTCAAAAGACTCAAGAATTGCAAAGAGTTAACCATTAGCAATACATCTTTGTTCTAAAGTTGTTGTTTTTTCCAACACGTTGATAGTGAAATTAAGATTCGATAAATACGAAGATTTAGTGATTAGTTACCAAGAAAACATTATTTTGTCTTTAATTATCACAAAATTACACTCGTTTGTGAGAGTGTATGCTCATTCTAATGTGAAAACACACTTTCTTCAATTTTCTCATTCTCTATTTTTCAAAAGACTCAAGAATTGCAAAGAGTTAACCATTACCAATACATCTTTGTTCTAAAGTTGTTGTTTTTTCCAACACGTTGATAGTGAAATTAAGATTCGATAAATACGAAGATTTAGTGATTAGTTACCAAGAAAACATTATTTTGTCTTTAATTATCACAAAATTACACTCGTTTGTGAGAGTTTATGCTCATTCTAATGTGAAAACGCACTTTCTTCAATTTTCTCATTCTCTATTTTTCAAAAGACTCAAGAATTGCAAAGAGTTAACCATTACCAATACATCTTTGTAATAAAGTTGTTGTTTTGGCCAACACGTTGATAGTGAAATTAAGATTCGATAAATACAGAGATTTAGCGAAGAAAACATTATGTTGTCTTTAATTATCACAAAATCACACTCGTTAGTGAGAGTTTATGCTCACTCTAATGTGAAAACGCACTTTCTTCGTTTCTCTCATTCTCTACTTTTCAAAAGTTTCAAGAGTTGTAAAGAGTTAACCATTACCAATACTTCTTTGTTCTAAAGTTCTTGTTTTGTCCAACACGTTGATATCGAAATTTAGATTCGACAAATACGAAGATTTAGTGATTAGTTACCGAGAAAACATTATTTTGTCTTTAATTATCACAAAATTACACTCGTTAGTGAGAGTTTATGCTCATTCTAATGTGAAAACGCACTTTCTTCAATTTTCTCATTCTCTATTTTTCAAAAGACTCAAGAATTGCAAAGAGTTAACCATTACCAATACATCTTTGTTCTAAAGTTGTTGTTTTTTCCAACACGTTGATAGTGAAATTAAGATTCGATAAATACGAAGATTTAGTGATTAGTTACCAAGAAAACATTATTTTGTCTTTAATTATCACAAAATTACACTCGTTTGTGAGAGTTTATGCTCATTCTAATGTGAAAACGCACTTTCTTCAATTTTCTCATTCTCTATTTTTCAAAAGACTCAAGAATTGCAAAGAGTTAACCATTACCAATACATCTTTGTAATAAAGTTGTTGTTTTGGCCAACACGTTGATAGTGAAATTAAGATTCGATAAATACAGAGATTTAGCGAAGAAAACATTATGTTGTCTTTAATTATCACAAAATCACACTCGTTAGTGAGAGTTTATGCTCACTCTAATGTGAAAACGCACTTTCTTCGTTTCTCTCATTCTCTACTTTTCAAAAGTTTCAAGAGTTGTAAAGAGTTAACCATTACCAATACTTCTTTGTTCTAAAGTTCTTGTTTTGTCCAACACGTTGATATCGAAATTTAGATTCGACAAATACGAAGATTTAGTGATTAGTTACCGAGAAAACATTATTTTGTCTTTAATTATCACAACATTACACTCGTTAGTGAGAGTTTATGCTCATTCTAATGTGAAAACGCACTTTCTTCAATTTTCTCATTCTCTATTTTTCAAAAGACTCAAGAATTGCAAAGAGTTAACCATTACCAATACATCTTTGTTCTAAAGTTGTTGTTTTTTCCAACACGTTGATAGTGAAATTAAGATTCGATAAATACGAAGATTTAGTGATTAGTTACCAAGAAAACATTATTTTGTCTTTAATTATCACAAAATTACACTCGTTTGTGAGAGTGTATGCTCATTCTAATGTGAAAACGCACTTTCTTCAATTTTCTCATTCTCTATTTTTCAAAAGACTCAAGAATTGCAAAGAGTTAACCATTACCAATACATCTTTGTTCTAAAGTTGTTGTTTTTTCCAACACGTTGATAGTGAAATTAAGATTCGATAAATACGAAGATTTAGTGATTAGTTACCAAGAAAACATTATTTTGTCTTTAATTATCACAAAATTACACTCGTTTGTGAGAGTTTATGCTCATTCTAATGTGAAAACGCACTTTCTTCAATTTTCTCATTCTCTATTTTTCAAAAGACTCAAGAATTGCAAAGAGTTAACCATTACCAATACATCTTTGTAATAAAGTTGTTGTTTTGGCCAACACGTTGATAGTGAAATTAAGATTCGATAAATACAGAGATTTAGCGAAGAAAACATTATGTTGTCTTTAATTATCACAAAATCACACTCGTTAGTGAGAGTTTATGCTCACTCTAATGTGAAAACGCACTTTCTTCGTTTCTCTCATTCTCTACTTTTCAAAAGTTTCAAGAGTTGTAAAGAGTTAACCATTACCAATACTTCTTTGTTCTAAAGTTCTTGTTTTGTCCAACACGTTGATATCGAAATTTAGATTCGACAAATACGAAGATTTAGTGATTAGTTACCGAGAAAACATTATTTTGTCTTTAATTATCACAAAATTACACTCGTTAGTGAGAGTTTATGCTCATTCTAATGTGAAAACGCACTTTCTTCAATTTTCTCATTCTCTATTTTTCAAAAGACTCAAGAATTGCAAAGAGTTAACCATTACCAATACATCTTTGTTCTAAAGTTGTTGTTTTTTCCAACACGTTGATAGTGAAATTAAGATTCGATAAATACGAAGATTTAGTGATTAGTTACCAAGAAAACATTATTTTGTCTTTAATTATCACAAAATTACACTCGTTTGTATGCTCATTCTAATGTGAAAACGCACTTTCTTCAATTTTCTCATTCTCTATTTTTCAAAAGACTCAAGAATTGCAAAGAGTTAACCATTACCAATACATCTTTGTTCTAAAGTTGTTGTTTTTTCCAACACGTTGATAGTGAAATTAAGATTCGATAAATACGAAGATTTAGTGATTAGTTACCAAGAAAACATTATTTTGTCTTTAATTATCACAAAATTACACTCGTTTGTGAGAGTGTATGCTCATTCTAATGTGAAAACACACTTTCTTCAATTTTCTCATTCTCTATTTTTCAAAAGACTCAAGAATTGCAAAGAGTTAACCATTACCAATACATCTTTGTTCTAAAGTTGTTGTTTTTTCCAACACGTTGATAGTGAAATTAAGATTCGATAAATACGAAGATTTAGTGATTAGTTACCAAGAAAACATTATTTTGTCTTTAATTATCACAAAATTACACTCGTTTGTGAGAGTTTATGCTCATTCTAATGTGAAAACGCACTTTCTTCAATTTTCTCATTCTCTATTTTTCAAAAGACTCAAGAATTGCAAAGAGTTAACCATTAGCAATACATCTTTGTTCTAAAGTTGTTGTTTTTTCCAACACGTTGATAGTGAAATTAAGATTCGATAAATACGAAGATTTAGTGATTAGTTACCAAGAAAACATTATTTTGTCTTTAATTATCACAAAATTACACTCGTTTGTGAGAGTGTATGCTCATTCTAATGTGAAAACACACTTTCTTCAATTTTCTCATTCTCTATTTTTCAAAAGACTCAAGAATTGCAAAGAGTTAACCATTACCAATACATCTTTGTTCTAAAGTTGTTGTTTTTTCCAACACGTTGATAGTGAAATTAAGATTCGATAAATACGAAGATTTAGTGATTAGTTACCAAGAAAACATTATTTTGTCTTTAATTATCACAAAATTACACTCGTTTGTGAGAGTTTATGCTCATTCTAATGTGAAAACGCACTTTCTTCAATTTTCTCATTCTCTATTTTTCAAAAGACTCAAGAATTGCAAAGAGTTAACCATTACCAATACATCTTTGTAATAAAGTTGTTGTTTTGGCCAACACGTTGATAGTGAAATTAAGATTCGATAAATACAGAGATTTAGCGAAGAAAACATTATGTTGTCTTTAATTATCACAAAATCACACTCGTTAGTGAGAGTTTATGCTCACTCTAATGTGAAAACGCACTTTCTTCGTTTCTCTCATTCTCTACTTTTCAAAAGTTTCAAGAGTTGTAAAGAGTTAACCATTACCAATACTTCTTTGTTCTAAAGTTCTTGTTTTGTCCAACACGTTGATATCGAAATTTAGATTCGACAAATACGAAGATTTAGTGATTAGTTACCGAGAAAACATTATTTTGTCTTTAATTATCACAACATTACACTCGTTAGTGAGAGTTTATGCTCATTCTAATGTGAAAACGCACTTTCTTCAATTTTCTCATTCTCTATTTTTCAAAAGACTCAAGAATTGCAAAGAGTTAACCATTACCAATACATCTTTGTTCTAAAGTTGTTGTTTTTTCCAACACGTTGATAGTGAAATTAAGATTCGATAAATACGAAGATTTAGTGATTAGTTACCAAGAAAACATTATTTTGTCTTTAATTATCACAAAATTACACTCGTTTGTGAGAGTGTATGCTCATTCTAATGTGAAAACGCACTTTCTTCAATTTTCTCATTCTCTATTTTTCAAAAGACTCAAGAATTGCAAAGAGTTAACCATTACCAATACATCTTTGTTCTAAAGTTGTTGTTTTTTCCAACACGTTGATAGTGAAATTAAGATTCGATAAATACGAAGATTTAGTGATTAGTTACCAAGAAAACATTATTTTGTCTTTAATTATCACAAAATTACACTCGTTTGTGAGAGTTTATGCTCATTCTAATGTGAAAACGCACTTTCTTCAATTTTCTCATTCTCTATTTTTCAAAAGACTCAAGAATTGCAAAGAGTTAACCATTACCAATACATCTTTGTAATAAAGTTGTTGTTTTGGCCAACACGTTGATAGTGAAATTAAGATTCGATAAATACAGAGATTTAGCGAAGAAAACATTATGTTGTCTTTAATTATCACAAAATCACACTCGTTAGTGAGAGTTTATGCTCACTCTAATGTGAAAACGCACTTTCTTCGTTTCTCTCATTCTCTACTTTTCAAAAGTTTCAAGAGTTGTAAAGAGTTAACCATTACCAATACTTCTTTGTTCTAAAGTTCTTGTTTTGTCCAACACGTTGATATCGAAATTTAGATTCGACAAATACGAAGATTTAGTGATTAGTTACCGAGAAAACATTATTTTGTCTTTAATTATCACAAAATTACACTCGTTAGTGAGAGTTTATGCTCATTCTAATGTGAAAACGCACTTTCTTCAATTTTCTCATTCTCTATTTTTCAAAAGACTCAAGAATTGCAAAGAGTTAACCATTACCAATACATCTTTGTTCTAAAGTTGTTGTTTTTTCCAACACGTTGATAGTGAAATTAAGATTCGATAAATACGAAGATTTAGTGATTAGTTACCAAGAAAACATTATTTTGTCTTTAATTATCACAAAATTACACTCGTTTGTATGCTCATTCTAATGTGAAAACGCACTTTCTTCAATTTTCTCATTCTCTATTTTTCAAAAGACTCAAGAATTGCAAAGAGTTAACCATTACCAATACATCTTTGTTCTAAAGTTGTTGTTTTTTCCAACACGTTGATAGTGAAATTAAGATTCGATAAATACGAAGATTTAGTGATTAGTTACCAAGAAAACATTATTTTGTCTTTAATTATCACAAAATTACACTCGTTTGTGAGAGTTTATGCTCATTCTAATGTGAAAACGCACTTTCTTCAATTTTCTCATTCTCTCTTTTTCAAAAGACTCAAGAATTGCAAAGAGTTAACCATTACCAATACATCTTTGTAATAAAGTTGTTGTTTTGGCCAACACGTTGATAGTGAAATTAAGATTCGATAAATACAGAGATTTAGCGAAGAAAACATTATGATGTCTTTAATTATCACAAAATCACACGCGTTAGTGAGAGTTTATGCTCACTCTAATGTGAAAACGCACTTTCTTCGTTTCTCTCATTCTCTACTTTTCAAAAGTTTCAAGAGTTGTAAAGAGTTAACCATTACCAATACTTCTTTGTTCTAAAGTTCTTGTTTTGTCCAACACGTTGATATCGAAATTTAGATTCGACAAATACGAAGATTTAGTGATTAGTTACCGAGAAAACATTATTTTGTCTTTAATTATCACAAAATTACACTCGTTAGTGAGAGTTTATGCTCATTCTAATGTGAAAACGCACTTTCTTCAATTTTCTCATTCTCTATTTTTCAAAAGACTCAAGAATTGCAAAGAGTTAACCATTACCAATACATCTTTGTTCTAAAGTTGTTGTTTTTTCCAACACGTTGATAGTGAAATTAAGATTCGATAAATACGAAGATTTAGTGATTAGTTACCAAGAAAACATTATTTTGTCTTTAATTATCACAAAATTACACTCGTTTGTGAGAGTTTATGCTCATTCTAATGTGAAAACGCACTTTCTTCAATTTTCTCATTCTCTATTTTTCAAAAGACTCAAGAATTGCAAAGAGTTAACCATTACCAATACATCTTTGTAATAAAGTTGTTGTTTTGGCCAACACGTTGATAGTGAAATTAAGATTCGATAAATACAGAGATTTAGCGAAGAAAACATTATGTTGTCTTTAATTATCACAAAATCACACTCGTTAGTGAGAGTTTATGCTCACTCTAATGTGAAAACGCACTTTCTTCGTTTCTCTCATTCTCTACTTTTCAAAAGTTTCAAGAGTTGTAAAGAGTTAACCATTACCAATACTTCTTTGTTCTAAAGTTCTTGTTTTGTCCAACACGTTGATATCGAAATTTAGATTCGACAAATACGAAGATTTAGTGATTAGTTACCGAGAAAACATTATTTTGTCTTTAATTATCACAACATTACACTCGTTAGTGAGAGTTTATGCTCATTCTAATGTGAAAACGCACTTTCTTCAATTTTCTCATTCTCTATTTTTCAAAAGACTCAAGAATTGCAAAGAGTTAACCATTACCAATACATCTTTGTTCTAAAGTTGTTGTTTTTTCCAACACGTTGATAGTGAAATTAAGATTCGATAAATACGAAGATTTAGTGATTAGTTACCAAGAAAACATTATTTTGTCTTTAATTATCACAAAATTACACTCGTTTGTGAGAGTGTATGCTCATTCTAATGTGAAAACGCACTTTCTTCAATTTTCTCATTCTCTATTTTTCAAAAGACTCAAGAATTGCAAAGAGTTAACCATTACCAATACATCTTTGTTCTAAAGTTGTTGTTTTTTCCAACACGTTGATAGTGAAATTAAGATTCGATAAATACGAAGATTTAGTGATTAGTTACCAAGAAAACATTATTTTGTCTTTAATTATCACAAAATTACACTCGTTTGTGAGAGTTTATGCTCATTCTAATGTGAAAACGCACTTTCTTCAATTTTCTCATTCTCTATTTTTCAAAAGACTCAAGAATTGCAAAGAGTTAACCATTACCAATACATCTTTGTAATAAAGTTGTTGTTTTGGCCAACACGTTGATAGTGAAATTAAGATTCGATAAATACAGAGATTTAGCGAAGAAAACATTATGTTGTCTTTAATTATCACAAAATCACACTCGTTAGTGAGAGTTTATGCTCACTCTAATGTGAAAACGCACTTTCTTCGTTTCTCTCATTCTCTACTTTTCAAAAGTTTCAAGAGTTGTAAAGAGTTAACCATTACCAATACTTCTTTGTTCTAAAGTTCTTGTTTTGTCCAACACGTTGATATCGAAATTTAGATTCGACAAATACGAAGATTTAGTGATTAGTTACCGAGAAAACATTATTTTGTCTTTAATTATCACAAAATTACACTCGTTAGTGAGAGTTTATGCTCATTCTAATGTGAAAACGCACTTTCTTCAATTTTCTCATTCTCTATTTTTCAAAAGACTCAAGAATTGCAAAGAGTTAACCATTACCAATACATCTTTGTTCTAAAGTTGTTGTTTTTTCCAACACGTTGATAGTGAAATTAAGATTCGATAAATACGAAGATTTAGTGATTAGTTACCAAGAAAACATTATTTTGTCTTTAATTATCACAAAATTACACTCGTTTGTATGCTCATTCTAATGTGAAAACGCACTTTCTTCAATTTTCTCATTCTCTATTTTTCAAAAGACTCAAGAATTGCAAAGAGTTAACCATTACCAATACATCTTTGTTCTAAAGTTGTTGTTTTTTCCAACACGTTGATAGTGAAATTAAGATTCGATAAATACGAAGATTTAGTGATTAGTTACCAAGAAAACATTATTTTGTCTTTAATTATCACAAAATTACACTCGTTTGTGAGAGTTTATGCTCATTCTAATGTGAAAACGCACTTTCTTCAATTTTCTCATTCTCTCTTTTTCAAAAGACTCAAGAATTGCAAAGAGTTAACCATTACCAATACATCTTTGTAATAAAGTTGTTGTTTTGGCCAACACGTTGATAGTGAAATTAAGATTCGATAAATACAGAGATTTAGCGAAGAAAACATTATGATGTCTTTAATTATCACAAAATCACACGCGTTAGTGAGAGTTTATGCTCACTCTAATGTGAAAACGCACTTTCTTCGTTTCTCTCATTCTCTACTTTTCAAAAGTTTCAAGAGTTGTAAAGAGTTAACCATTACCAATACTTCTTTGTTCTAAAGTTCTTGTTTTGTCCAACACGTTGATATCGAAATTTAGATTCGACAAATACGAAGATTTAGTGATTAGTTACCGAGAAAACATTATTTTGTCTTTAATTATCACAAAATTACACTCGTTAGTGAGAGTTTATGCTCATTCTAATGTGAAAACGCACTTTCTTCAATTTTCTCATTCTCTATTTTTCAAAAGACTCAAGAATTGCAAAGAGTTAACCATTACCAATACATCTTTGTTCTAAAGTTGTTGTTTTTTCCAACACGTTGATAGTGAAATTAAGATTCGATAAATACGAAGATTTAGTGATTAGTTACCAAGAAAACATTATTTTGTCTTTAATTATCACAAAATTACACTCGTTTGTGAGAGTGTATGCTCATTCTAATGTGAAAACGCACTTTCTTCAATTTTCTCATTCTCTATTTTTCAAAAGACTCAAGAATTGCAAAGAGTTAACCATTACCAATACATCTTTGTAATAAAGTTGTTGTTTTGGCCAACACGTTGATAGTGAAATTAAGATTCGATAAATACAGAGATTTAGCGAAGAAAACAATATGTTGTCTTTAATTATCACAAAATCACACTCGTTAGTGAGAGTTTATGCTCACTCTAATGTGAAAACGCACTTTCTTCGTTTCTTTCATTCTCTACTTTTCAAAAGTTTCAAGAGTTGTAAAGAGTTAACCATTACCAATACTTCTTTGTTCTAAAGTTCTTGTTTTGTCCAACACGTTGATATCGAAATTTAGATTTGACAAATACGAAGATTTAGTGATTAGTTACCGAGAAAACATTATTTTGTCTTTAATTATCACAAAATTACACTCGTTAGTGAGAGTTTATGCTCATTCTAATGTGAAAACGCACTTTCTTCAATTTTCTCATTCTCTATTTTTCAAAAGACTCAAGAATTGCAAAGAGTTAACCATTACCAATACATCTTTGTTCTAAAGTTGTTGTTTTTTCCAACACGTTGATAGTGAAATTAAGATTCGATAAATACGAAGATTTAGTGATTAGTTACCAAGAAAACATTATTTTGTCTTTAATTATCACAAAATTACACTCGTTTGTATGCTCATTCTAATGTGAAAACGCACTTTCTTCAATTTTCTCATTCTCTATTTTTCAAAAGACTCAAGAATTGCAAAGAGTTAACCATTACCAATACATCTTTGTTCTAAAGTTGTTGTTTTTTCCAACACGTTGATAGTGAAATTAAGATTCGATAAATACGAAGATTTAGTGATTAGTTACCAAGAAAACATTATTTTGTCTTTAATTATCACAAAATTACACTCGTTTGTGAGAGTTTATGCTCATTCTAATGTGAAAACGCACTTTCTTCAATTTTCTCATTCTCTATTTTTCAAAAGACTCAAGAATTGCAAAGAGTTAACCATTACCAATACATCTTTGTAATAAAGTTGTTGTTTTGGCCAACACGTTGATAGTGAAATTAAGATTCGATAAATACAGAGATTTAGCGTAGAAAACATTATGTTGTCTTTAATTATCACAAAATCACACTCGTTAGTGAGAGTTTATGCTCACTCTAATGTGAAAATGCACTTTCTTCGTTTCTCTCATTCTCTACTTTTCAAAAGTTTCAAGAGTTGTAAAGAGTTAACCATTACCAATACTTCTTTGTTCTAAAGTTCTTGTTTTGTCCAACACGTTGATATCGAAATTTAGATTCGACAAATACGAAGATTTAGTGATTAGTTACCAAGAAAACATTATTTTGTCTTTAATTATCACAAAATTACACTCGTTAGTGAGAGTTTATGCTCATTCTAATGTGAAAACGCACTTTCTTCAATTTTCTCATTCTCTATTTTTCAAAAGACTCAAGAATTGCAAAGAGTTAACCATTACCAATACATCTTTGTTCTAAAGTTGTTGTTTTTTCCAACACGTTGATAGTGAAATTAAGATTCGATAAATACGAAGATTTAGTGATTAGTTACCAAGAAAACATTATTTTGTCTTTAATTATCACAAAATTACACTCGTTTGTGAGAGTTTATGCTCATTCTAATGTGAAAACGCACTTTCTTCAATTTTCTCATTCTCTATTTTTCAAAAGACTCAAGAATTGCAAAGAGTTAACCATTACCAATACATCTTTGTAATAAAGTTGTTGTTTTGGCCAACACGTTGATAGTGAAATTAAGATTCGATAAATACAGAGATTTAGCGAAGAAAACATTATGTTGTCTTTAATTATCACAAAATCACACTCGTTAGTGAGAGTTTATGCTCACTCTAATGTGAAAACGCACTTTCTTCGTTTCTCTCATTCTCTACTTTTCAAAAGTTTCAAGAGTTGTAAAGAGTTAACCATTACCAATACTTCTTTGTTCTAAAGTTCTTGTTTTGTCCAACACGTTGATATCGAAATTTAGATTCGACAAATACGAAGATTTAGTGATTAGTTACCGAGAAAACATTATTTTGTCTTTAATTATCACAAAATTACACTCGTTAGTGAGAGTTTATGCTCATTCTAATGTGAAACGCACTTTCTTCAATTTTCTCATTCTCTATTTTTCAAAAGACTCAAGAATTGCAAAGAGTTAACCATTACCAATACATCTTTGTTCTAAAGTTGTTGTTTTTTCCAACACGTCGATAGTGAAATTAAGATTCGATAAATACGAAGATTTAGTGATTAGTTACCAAGAAAACATTATTTTGTCTTTAATTATCACAAAATTACACTCGTTTGTGAGAGTTTATGCTCATTCTAATGTGAAAACGCACTTTCTTCAATTTTCTCATTCTCTATTTTTCAAAAGACTCAAGAATTGCAAAGAGTTAACCATTACCAATACATCTTTGTAATAAAGTTGTTGTTTTGGCCAACACGTTGATAGTGAAATTAAGATTCGATAAATACAGAGATTTAGCGTAGAAAACATTATGTTGTCTTTAATTATCACAAAATCACACTCGTTAGTGAGAGTTTATGCTCACTCTAATGTGAAAACGCACTTTCTTCGTTTCTCTCATTCTCTACTTTTCAAAAGTTTCAAGAGTTGTAAAGAGTTAACCATTACCAATACTTCTTTGTTCTAAAGTTCTTGTTTTGTCCAACACGTTGATATCGAAATTTAGATTCGACAAACACGAAGATTTAGTGATTAGTTACCGAGAAAACATTATTTTGTCTTTAATTATCACAAAATTACACTCGTTAGTGAGAGTTTATGCTCATTCTAATGTGAAAACGCACTTTCTTCAATTTTCTCATTCTCTATTTTTCAAAAGACTCAAGAATTGCAAAGAGTTAACCATTACCAATACATCTTTGTTCTAAAGTTGTTGTTTTTTCCAACACGTTGATAGTGAAATTAAGATTCGATAAATACGAAGATTTAGTGATTAGTTACCAAGAAAACATTATTTTGTCTTTAATTATCACAAAATTACACTCGTTTGTGAGAGTTTATGCTCATTCTAATGTGAAAACGCACTTTCTTCAATTTTCTCATTCTCTATTTTTCAAAAGACTCAAGAATTGCAAAGAGTTAACCATTACCAATACATCTTTGTAATAAAGTTGTTGTTTTGGCCAACACGTTGATAGTGAAATTAAGATTCGATAAATACAGAGATTTAGCGAAGAAAACATTATGTTGTCTTTAATTATCACAAAATCACACTCGTTAGTGAGAGTTTATGCTCATTCTAATGTGAAAACGCACTTTCTTCAATTTTCTCATTCTCTATTTTTCAAAAGACTCAAGAATTGCAAAGAGTTAACCATTACCAATACATCTTTGTAATAAAGTTGTTGTTTTGGCCAACACGTTGATAGTGAAATTAAGATTCGATAAATACAGAGATTTAGCGAAGAAAACATTATGTTGTCTTTAATTATCACAAAATCACACTCGTTAGTGAGAGTTTATGCTCACTCTAATGTGAAAACGCACTTTCTTCGTTTCTCTCATTCTCTACTTTTCAAAAGTTTCAAGAGTTGTAAAGAGTTAACCATTACCAATACTTCTTTGTTCTAAAGTTCTTGTTTTGTCCAACACGTTGATATCGAAATTTAGATTCGACAAATACGAAGATTTAGTGATTAGTTACCGAGAAAACATTATTTTGTCTTTAATTATCACAACATTACACTCGTTAGTGAGAGTTTATGCTCATTCTAATGTGAAAACGCACTTTCTTCAATTTTCTCATTCTCTATTTTTCAAAAGACTCAAGAATTGCAAAGAGTTAACCATTACCAATACATCTTTGTTCTAAAGTTGTTGTTTTTTCCAACACGTTGATAGTGAAATTAAGATTCGATAAATACGAAGATTTAGTGATTAGTTACCAAGAAAACATTATTTTGTCTTTAATTATCACAAAATTACACTCGTTTGTGAGAGTGTATGCTCATTCTAATGTGAAAACACACTTTCTTCAATTTTCTCATTCTCTATTTTTCAAAAGACTCAAGAATTGCAAAGAGTTAACCATTACCAATACATCTTTGTTCTAAAGTTGTTGTTTTTTCCAACACGTTGATAGTGAAATTAAGATTCGATAAATACGAAGATTTAGTGATTAGTTACCAAGAAAACATTATTTTGTCTTTAATTATCACAAAATTACACTCGTTTGTGAGAGTGTATGCTCATTCTAATGTGAAAATGCACTTTCTTCTAATGTGAAAACGCACTTTCTTCAATTTTCTCATTCTCTATTTTTCAAAAGACTCAAGAATTGCAAAGAGTTAACCATTACCAATACATCTTTGTAATAAAGTTGTTGTTTTGGACAACACGTTGATAGTGAAATTAAGATTCGATAAATACGAAGATTTAGTGATTAGTTACCAAGAAAACATTATTTTGTCTTTAATTATCACAAAATTACACTCGTTTGTGAGAGTTTATGCTCATTCTAATGTGAAAACGCACTTTCTTCAATTTTCTCATTCTCTAATTTTCAAAAGACTCAAGAATTGCAAAGAGTTAACCATTACCAATACATCTTTGTAATAAAGTTGTTGTTTTGGCCAACACGTTGATAGTGAAATTAATATTCGATAAATACAGAGATTTAGCGAAGAAAACATTATGTTGTCTTTAATTATCACAAAATCACACTCGTCAGTGAGAGTTTATGCTCATTCTAATGTGAAAACGCACTTTCTTCAATTTTCTCATTCTCTATTTTTCAAAAGACTCAAGAATTGCAAAGAGTTAACCATTACCAATACATCTTTGTAATAAAGTTGTTGTTTTGGCCAACACGTTGATAGTGAAATTAAGATTCGATAAATACAGAGATTTAGCGTAGAAAACATTATGTTGTCTTTAATTATCACAAAATCACACTCGTTAGTGAGAGTTTATGCTCACTCTAATGTGAAAACGCACTTTCTTCGTTTCTCTCATTCTCTACTTTTCAAAAGTTTCAAGAGTTGTAAAGAGTTAACCATTACCAATACTTCTTTGTTCTAAAGTTCTTGTTTTGTCCAACACGTTGATATCGAAATTTAGATTCGACAAACACGAAGATTTAGTGATTAGTTACCGAGAAAACATTATTTTGTCTTTAATTATCACAAAATTACACTCGTTAGTGAGAGTTTATGCTCATTCTAATGTGAAAACGCACTTTCTTCAATTTTCTCATTCTCTATTTTTCAAAAGACTCAAGAATTGCAAAGAGTTAACCATTACCAATACATCTTTGTTCTAAAGTTGTTGTTTTTTCCAACACGTTGATAGTGAAATTAAGATTCGATAAATACGAAGATTTAGTGATTAGTTACCAAGAAAACATTATTTTGTCTTTAATTATCACAAAATTACACTCGTTTGTGAGAGTTTATGCTCATTCTAATGTGAAAACGCACTTTCTTCAATTTTCTCATTCTCTATTTTTCAAAAGACTCAAGAATTGCAAAGAGTTAACCATTACCAATACATCTTTGTAATAAAGTTGTTGTTTTGGCCAACACGTTGATAGTGAAATTAAGATTCGATAAATACAGAGATTTAGCGAAGAAAACATTATGTTGTCTTTAATTATCACAAAATCACACTCGTTAGTGAGAGTTTATGCTCATTCTAATGTGAAAACGCACTTTCTTCAATTTTCTCATTCTCTATTTTTCAAAAGACTCAAGAATTGCAAAGAGTTAACCATTACCAATACATCTTTGTAATAAAGTTGTTGTTTTGGCCAACACGTTGATAGTGAAATTAAGATTCGATAAATACAGAGATTTAGCGAAGAAAACATTATGTTGTCTTTAATTATCACAAAATCACACTCGTTAGTGAGAGTTTATGCTCACTCTAATGTGAAAACGCACTTTCTTCGTTTCTCTCATTCTCTACTTTTCAAAAGTTTCAAGAGTTGTAAAGAGTTAACCATTACCAATACTTCTTTGTTCTAAAGTTCTTGTTTTGTCCAACACGTTGATATCGAAATTTAGATTCGACAAATACGAAGATTTAGTGATTAGTTACCGAGAAAACATTATTTTGTCTTTAATTATCACAACATTACACTCGTTAGTGAGAGTTTATGCTCATTCTAATGTGAAAACGCACTTTCTTCAATTTTCTCATTCTCTATTTTTCAAAAGACTCAAGAATTGCAAAGAGTTAACCATTACCAATACATCTTTGTTCTAAAGTTGTTGTTTTTTCCAACACGTTGATAGTGAAATTAAGATTCGATAAATACGAAGATTTAGTGATTAGTTACCAAGAAAACATTATTTTGTCTTTAATTATCACAAAATTACACTCGTTTGTGAGAGTGTATGCTCATTCTAATGTGAAAACACACTTTCTTCAATTTTCTCATTCTCTATTTTTCAAAAGACTCAAGAATTGCAAAGAGTTAACCATTACCAATACATCTTTGTTCTAAAGTTGTTGTTTTTTCCAACACGTTGATAGTGAAATTAAGATTCGATAAATACGAAGATTTAGTGATTAGTTACCAAGAAAACATTATTTTGTCTTTAATTATCACAAAATTACACTCGTTTGTGAGAGTGTATGCTCATTCTAATGTGAAAACGCACTTTCTTCTAATGTGAAAACGCACTTTCTTCAATTTTCTCATTCTCTATTTTTCAAAAGACTCAAGAATTGCAAAGAGTTAACCATTACCAATACATCTTTGTAATAAAGTTGTTGTTTTGGACAACACGTTGATAGTGAAATTAAGATTCGATAAATACGAAGATTTAGTGATTAGTTACCAAGAAAACATTATTTTGTCTTTAATTATCACAAAATTACACTCGTTTGTGAGAGTTTATGCTCATTCTAATGTGAAAACGCACTTTCTTCAATTTTCTCATTCTCTATTTTTCAAAAGACTCAAGAATTGCAAAGAGTTAACCATTACCAATACATCTTTGTAATAAAGTTGTTGTTTTGGCCAACACGTTGATAGTGAAATTAAGATTCGATAAATACAGAGATTTAGCGAAGAAAACATTATGTTGTCTTTAATTATCACAAAATCACACTCGTTAGTGAGAGTTTATGCTCATTCTAATGTGAAAACGCACTTTCTTCAATTTTCTCATTCTCTATTTTTCAAAAGACTCAAGAATTGCAAAGAGTTAACCATTACCAATACATCTTTGTAATAAAGTTGTTGTTTTGGCCAACACGTTGATAGTGAAATTAATATTCGATAAATACAGAGATTTAGCGAAGAAAACATTATGTTGTCTTTAATTATCACAAAATCACACTCGTCAGTGAGAGTTTATGCTCATTCTAATGTGAAAACGCACTTTCTTCAATTTTCTCATTCTCTATTTTTCAAAAGACTCAAGAATTGCAAAGAGTTAACCATTACCAATACATCTTTGTAATAAAGTTGTTATTTTGGCCAACACGTTGATAGTGAAATTAAGATTCGATAAATACAGAGATTTAGCGAAGAAAACATTATGTTGTCTTTAATTATCACAAAATCACACTCGTTAGTGAGAGTTTATGCTCACTCTAATGTGAAAATGCACTTTCTTCGTTTCTCTCATTCTCTACTTTTCAAAAGTTTCAAGAGTTGTAAAGAGTTAACCATTACCAATACTTCTTTGTTCTAAAGTTCTTGTTTTGTCCAACACGTTGATATCGAAATTTAGATTCGACAAATACGAAGATTTAGTGATTAGTTACCAAGAAAACATTATTTTGTCTTTAATTATCACAAAATTACACTCGTTAGTGAGAGTTTATGCTCATTCTAATGTGAAAACGCACTTTCTTCAATTTTCTCATTCTCTATTTTTCAAAAGACTCAAGAATTGCAAAGAGTTAACCATTACCAATACATCTTTGTTCTAAAGTTGTTGTTTTTTCCAACACGTTGATAGTGAAATTAAGATTCGATAAATACGAAGATTTAGTGATTAGTTACCAAGAAAACATTATTTTGTCTTTAATTATCACAAAATTACACTCGTTTGTGAGAGTTTATGCTCATTCTAATGTGAAAACGCACTTTCTTCAATTTTCTCATTCTCTATTTTTCAAAAGACTCAAGAATTGCAAAGAGTTAACCATTACCAATACATCTTTGTAATAAAGTTGTTGTTTTGGCCAACACGTTTATAGTGAAATTAAGATTCGATAAATACAGAGATTTAGCGAAGAAAACATTATGTTGTCTTTAATTATCACAAAATCACACTCGTTAGTGAGAGTTTATGCTCATTCTAATGTGAAAACGCACTTTCTTCAATTTTCTCATTCTCTATTTTTCAAAAGACTCAAGAATTGCAAAGAGTTAACCATTACCAATACATCTTTGTAATAAAGTTGTTGTTTTGGCCAACACGTTGATAGTGAAATTAAGATTCGATAAATACAGAGATTTAGCGAAGAAAACATTATGTTGTCTTTAATTATCACAAAATCACACTCGTTAGTGAGAGTTTATGCTCACTCTAATGTGAAAACGCACTTTCTTCGTTTCTCTCATTCTCTACTTTTCAAAAGTTTCAAGAGTTGTAAAGAGTTAACCATTACCAATACTTCTTTGTTCTAAAGTTCTTGTTTTGTCCAACACGTTGATATCGAAATTTAGATTCGACAAATACGAAGATTTAGTGATTAGTTACCGAGAAAACATTATTTTGTCTTTAATTATCACAACATTACACTCGTTAGTGAGAGTTTATGCTCATTCTAATGTGAAAACGCACTTTCTTCAATTTTCTCATTCTCTATTTTTCAAAAGACTCAAGAATTGCAAAGAGAAACCATTACCAATACATCTTTGTTCTAAAGTTGTTGTTTTTTCCAACACGTTGATAGTGAAATTAAGATTCGATAAATACGAAGATTTAGTGATTAGTTACCAAGAAAACATTATTTTGTCTTTAATTATCACAAAATTACACTCGTTTGTGAGAGTGTATGCTCATTCTAATGTGAAAACACACTTTCTTCAATTTTCTCATTCTCTATTTTTCAAAAGACTCAAGAATTGCAAAGAGTTAACCATTACCAATACATCTTTGTTCTAAAGTTGTTGTTTTTTCCAACACGTTGATAGTGAAATTAAGATTCGATAAATACGAAGATTTAGTGATTAGTTACCAAGAAAACATTATTTTGTCTTTAATTATCACAAAATTACACTCGTTTGTGAGAGTGTATGCTCATTCTAATGTGAAAACGCACTTTCTTCTAATGTGAAAACGCACTTTCTTCAATTTTCTCATTCTCTATTTTTCAAAAGACTCAAGAATTGCAAAGAGTTAACCATTACCAATACATCTTTGTAATAAAGTTGTTGTTTTGGACAACACGTTGATAGTGAAATTAAGATTCGATAAATACGAAGATTTAGTGATTAGTTACCAAGAAAACATTATTTTGTCTTTAATTATCACAAAATTACACTCGTTTGTGAGAGTTTATGCTCATTCTAATGTGAAAACGCACTTTCTTCAATTTTCTCATTCTCTATTTTTCAAAAGACTCAAGAATTGCAAAGAGTTAACCATTACCAATACATCTTTGTAATAAAGTTGTTGTTTTGGCCAACACGTTGATAGTGAAATTAAGATTCGATAAATACAGAGATTTAGCGAAGAAAACATTATGTTGTCTTTAATTATCACAAAATCACACTCGTTAGTGAGAGTTTATGCTCATTCTAATGTGAAAACGCACTTTCTTCAATTTTCTCATTCTCTATTTTTCAAAAGACTCAAGAATTGCAAAGAGTTAACCATTACCAATACATCTTTGTAATAAAGTTGTTGTTTTGGCCAACACGTTGATAGTGAAATTAATATTCGATAAATACAGAGATTTAGCGAAGAAAACATTATGTTGTCTTTAATTATCACAAAATCACACTCGTCAGTGAGAGTTTATGCTCATTCTAATGTGAAAACGCACTTTCTTCAATTTTCTCATTCTCTATTTTTCAAAAGACTCAAGAATTGCAAAGAGTTAACCATTACCAATACATCTTTGTAATAAAGTTGTTATTTTGGCCAACACGTTGATAGTGAAATTAAGATTCGATAAATACAGAGATTTAGCGAAGAAAACATTATGTTGTCTTTAATTATCACAAAATCACACTCGTTAGTGAGAGTTTATGCTCACTCTAATGTGAAAATGCACTTTCTTCGTTTCTCTCATTCTCTACTTTTCAAAAGTTTCAAGAGTTGTAAAGAGTTAACCATTACCAATACTTCTTTGTTCTAAAGTTCTTGTTTTGTCCAACACGTTGATATCGAAATTTAGATTCGACAAATACGAAGATTTAGTGATTAGTTACCAAGAAAACATTATTTTGTCTTTAATTATCACAAAATTACACTCGTTAGTGAGAGTTTATGCTCATTCTAATGTGAAAACGCACTTTCTTCAATTTTCTCATTCTCTATTTTTCAAAAGACTCAAGAATTGCAAAGAGTTAACCATTACCAATACATCTTTGTTCTAAAGTTGTTGTTTTTTCCAACACGTTGATAGTGAAATTAAGATTCGATAAATACGAAGATTTAGTGATTAGTTACCAAGAAAACATTATTTTGTCTTTAATTATCACAAAATTACACTCGTTTGTGAGAGTTTATGCTCATTCTAATGTGAAAACGCACTTTCTTCAATTTTCTCATTCTCTATTTTTCAAAAGACTCAAGAATTGCAAAGAGTTAACCATTACCAATACATCTTTGTAATAAAGTTGTTGTTTTGGCCAACACGTTTATAGTGAAATTAAGATTCGATAAATACAGAGATTTAGCGAAGAAAACATTATGTTGTCTTTAATTATCACAAAATCACACTCGTTAGTGAGAGTTTATGCTCATTCTAATGTGAAAACGCACTTTCTTCAATTTTCTCATTCTCTATTTTTCAAAAGACTCAAGAATTGCAAAGAGTTAACCATTACCAATACATCTTTGTAATAAAGTTGTTGTTTTGGCCAACACGTTGATAGTGAAATTAAGATTCGATAAATACAGAGATTTAGCGAAGAAAACATTATGTTGTCTTTAATTATCACAAAATCACACTCGTTAGTGAGAGTTTATGCTCACTCTAATGTGAAAACGCACTTTCTTCGTTTCTCTCATTCTCTACTTTTCAAAAGTTTCAAGAGTTGTAAAGAGTTAACCATTACCAATACTTCTTTGTTCTAAAGTTCTTGTTTTGTCCAACACGTTGATATCGAAATTTAGATTCGACAAATACGAAGATTTAGTGATTAGTTACCGAGAAAACATTATTTTGTCTTTAATTATCACAACATTACACTCGTTAGTGAGAGTTTATGCTCATTCTAATGTGAAAACGCACTTTCTTCAATTTTCTCATTCTCTATTTTTCAAAAGACTCAAGAATTGCAAAGAGTTAACCATTACCAATACATCTTTGTTCTAAAGTTGTTGTTTTTTCCAACACGTTGATAGTGAAATTAAGATTCGATAAATACGAAGATTTAGTGATTAGTTACCAAGAAAACATTATTTTGTCTTTAATTATCACAAAATTACACTCGTTTGTGAGAGTGTATGCTCATTCTAATGTGAAAACACACTTTCTTCAATTTTCTCATTCTCTATTTTTCAAAAGACTCAAGAATTGCAAAGAGTTAACCATTACCAATACATCTTTGTTCTAAAGTTGTTGTTTTTTCCAACACGTTGATAGTGAAATTAAGATTCGATAAATACGAAGATTTAGTGATTAGTTACCAAGAAAACATTATTTTGTCTTTAATTATCACAAAATTACACTCGTTTGTGAGAGTGTATGCTCATTCTAATGTGAAAACGCACTTTCTTCTAATGTGAAAACGCACTTTCTTCAATTTTCTCATTCTCTATTTTTCAAAAGACTCAAGAATTGCAAAGAGTTAACCATTACCAATACATCTTTGTAATAAAGTTGTTGTTTTGGACAACACGTTGATAGTGAAATTAAGATTCGATAAATACGAAGATTTAGTGATTAGTTACCAAGAAAACATTATTTTGTCTTTAATTATCACAAAATTACACTCGTTTGTGAGAGTTTATGCTCATTCTAATGTGAAAACGCACTTTCTTCAATTTTCTCATTCTCTATTTTTCAAAAGACTCAAGAATTGCAAAGAGTTAACCATTACCAATACATCTTTGTAATAAAGTTGTTGTTTTGGCCAACACGTTGATAGTGAAATTAAGATTCGATAAATACAGAGATTTAGCGAAGAAAACATTATGTTGTCTTTAATTATCACAAAATCACACTCGTTAGTGAGAGTTTATGCTCATTCTAATGTGAAAACGCACTTTCTTCAATTTTCTCATTCTCTATTTTTCAAAAGACTCAAGAATTGCAAAGAGTTAACCATTACCAATACATCTTTGTAATAAAGTTGTTGTTTTGGCCAACACGTTGATAGTGAAATTAATATTCGATAAATACAGAGATTTAGCGAAGAAAACATTATGTTGTCTTTAATTATCACAAAATCACACTCGTCAGTGAGAGTTTATGCTCATTCTAATGTGAAAACGCACTTTCTTCAATTTTCTCATTCTCTATTTTTCAAAAGACTCAAGAATTGCAAAGAGTTAACCATTACCAATACATCTTTGTAATAAAGTTGTTATTTTGGCCAACACGTTGATAGTGAAATTAAGATTCGATAAATACAGAGATTTAGCGAAGAAAACATTATGTTGTCTTTAATTATCACAAAATCACACTCGTTAGTGAGAGTTTATGCTCACTCTAATGTGAAAATGCACTTTCTTCGTTTCTCTCATTCTCTACTTTTCAAAAGTTTCAAGAGTTGTAAAGAGTTAACCATTACCAATACTTCTTTGTTCTAAAGTTCTTGTTTTGTCCAACACGTTGATATCGAAATTTAGATTCGACAAATACGAAGATTTAGTGATTAGTTACCAAGAAAACATTATTTTGTCTTTAATTATCACAAAATTACACTCGTTAGTGAGAGTTTATGCTCATTCTAATGTGAAAACGCACTTTCTTCAATTTTCTCATTCTCTATTTTTCAAAAGACTCAAGAATTGCAAAGAGTTAACCATTACCAATACATCTTTGTTCTAAAGTTGTTGTTTTTTCCAACACGTTGATAGTGAAATTAAGATTCGATAAATACGAAGATTTAGTGATTAGTTACCAAGAAAACATTATTTTGTCTTTAATTATCACAAAATTACACTCGTTTGTGAGAGTTTATGCTCATTCTAATGTGAAAACGCACTTTCTTCAATTTTCTCATTCTCTATTTTTCAAAAGACTCAAGAATTGCAAAGAGTTAACCATTACCAATACATCTTTGTAATAAAGTTGTTGTTTTGGCCAACACGTTGATAGTGAAATTAAGATTCGATAAATACAGAGATTTAGCGAAGAAAACATTATGTTGTCTTTAATTATCACAAAATCACACTCGTTAGTGAGAGTTTATGCTCACTCTAATGTGAAAACGCACTTTCTTCGTTTCTCTCATTCTCTACTTTTCAAAAGTTTCAAGAGTTGTAAAGAGTTAACCATTACCAATACTTCTTTGTTCTAAAGTTCTTGTTTTGTCCAACACGTTGATATCGAAATTTAGATTCGACAAATACGAAGATTTAGTGATTAGTTACCGAGAAAACATTATTTTGTCTTTAATTATCACAAAATTACACTCGTTAGTGAGAGTTTATGCTCATTCTAATGTGAAAACGCACTTTCTTCAATTTTCTCATTCTCTATTTTTCAAAAGACTCAAGAATTGCAAAGAGTTAACCATTACCAATACATCTTTGTAATAAAGTTGTTGTTTTGGACAACACGTTGATAGTGAAATTAAGATTCGATAAATACGAAGATTTAGTGATTAGTTACCAAGAAAACATTATTTTGTCTTTAATTATCACAAAATTACACTCGTTTGTGAGAGTTTATGCTCATTCTAATGTGAAAACGCACTTTCTTCAATTTTCTCATTCTCTATTTTTCAAAAGACTCAAGAATTGCAAAGAGTTAACCATTACCAATACATCTTTGTAATAAAGTTGTTGTTTTGGCCAACACGTTGATAGTGAAATTAAGATTCGATAAATACAGAGATTTAGCGAAGAAAACATTATGTTGTCTTTAATTATCACAAAATCACACTCGTTAGTGAGAGTTTATGCTCATTCTAATGTGAAAACGCACTTTCTTCAATTTTCTCATTCTCTATTTTTCAAAAGACTCAAGAATTGCAAAGAGTTAACCATTACCAATACATCTTTGTAATAAAGTTGTTGTTTTGGCCAACACGTTGATAGTGAAATTAATATTCGATAAATACAGAGATTTAGCGAAGAAAACATTATGTTGTCTTTAATTATCACAAAATCACACTCGTCAGTGAGAGTTTATGCTCATTCTAATGTGAAAACGCACTTTCTTCAATTTTCTCATTCTCTATTTTTCAAAAGACTCAAGAATTGCAAAGAGTTAACCATTACCAATACATCTTTGTAATAAAGTTGTTATTTTGGCCAACACGTTGATAGTGAAATTAAGATTCGATAAATACAGAGATTTAGCGAAGAAAACATTATGTTGTCTTTAATTATCACAAAATCACACTCGTTAGTGAGAGTTTATGCTCACTCTAATGTGAAAATGCACTTTCTTCGTTTCTCTCATTCTCTACTTTTCAAAAGTTTCAAGAGTTGTAAAGAGTTAACCATTACCAATACTTCTTTGTTCTAAAGTTCTTGTTTTGTCCAACACGTTGATATCGAAATTTAGATTCGACAAATACGAAGATTTAGTGATTAGTTACCAAGAAAACATTATTTTGTCTTTAATTATCACAAAATTACACTCGTTAGTGAGAGTTTATGCTCATTCTAATGTGAAAACGCACTTTCTTCAATTTTCTCATTCTCTATTTTTCAAAAGACTCAAGAATTGCAAAGAGTTAACCATTACCAATACATCTTTGTTCTAAAGTTGTTGTTTTTTCCAACACGTTGATAGTGAAATTAAGATTCGATAAATACGAAGATTTAGTGATTAGTTACCAAGAAAACATTATTTTGTCTTTAATTATCACAAAATTACACTCGTTTGTGAGAGTTTATGCTCATTCTAATGTGAAAACGCACTTTCTTCAATTTTCTCATTCTCTATTTTTCAAAAGACTCAAGAATTGCAAAGAGTTAACCATTACCAATACATCTTTGTAATAAAGTTGTTGTTTTGGCCAACACGTTTATAGTGAAATTAAGATTCGATAAATACAGAGATTTAGCGAAGAAAACATTATGTTGTCTTTAATTATCACAAAATCACACTCGTTAGTGAGAGTTTATGCTCATTCTAATGTGAAAACGCACTTTCTTCAATTTTCTCATTCTCTATTTTTCAAAAGACTCAAGAATTGCAAAGAGTTAACCATTACCAATACATCTTTGTAATAAAGTTGTTGTTTTGGCCAACACGTTGATAGTGAAATTAAGATTCGATAAATACAGAGATTTAGCGAAGAAAACATTATGTTGTCTTTAATTATCACAAAATCACACTCGTTAGTGAGAGTTTATGCTCACTCTAATGTGAAAACGCACTTTCTTCGTTTCTCTCATTCTCTACTTTTCAAAAGTTTCAAGAGTTGTAAAGAGTTAACCATTACCAATACTTCTTTGTTCTAAAGTTCTTGTTTTGTCCAACACGTTGATATCGAAATTTAGATTCGACAAATACGAAGATTTAGTGATTAGTTACCGAGAAAACATTATTTTGTCTTTAATTATCACAACATTACACTCGTTAGTGAGAGTTTATGCTCATTCTAATGTGAAAACGCACTTTCTTCAATTTTCTCATTCTCTATTTTTCAAAAGACTCAAGAATTGCAAAGAGTTAACCATTACCAATACATCTTTGTTCTAAAGTTGTTGTTTTTTCCAACACGTTGATAGTGAAATTAAGATTCGATAAATACGAAGATTTAGTGATTAGTTACCAAGAAAACATTATTTTGTCTTTAATTATCACAAAATTACACTCGTTTGTGAGAGTGTATGCTCATTCTAATGTGAAAACACACTTTCTTCAATTTTCTCATTCTCTATTTTTCAAAAGACTCAAGAATTGCAAAGAGTTAACCATTACCAATACATCTTTGTTCTAAAGTTGTTGTTTTTTCCAACACGTTGATAGTGAAATTAAGATTCGATAAATACGAAGATTTAGTGATTAGTTACCAAGAAAACATTATTTTGTCTTTAATTATCACAAAATTACACTCGTTTGTGAGAGTGTATGCTCATTCTAATGTGAAAACGCACTTTCTTCTAATGTGAAAACGCACTTTCTTCAATTTTCTCATTCTCTATTTTTCAAAAGACTCAAGAATTGCAAAGAGTTAACCATTACCAATACATCTTTGTAATAAAGTTGTTGTTTTGGACAACACGTTGATAGTGAAATTAAGATTCGATAAATACGAAGATTTAGTGATTAGTTACCAAGAAAACATTATTTTGTCTTTAATTATCACAAAATTACACTCGTTTGTGAGAGTTTATGCTCATTCTAATGTGAAAACGCACTTTCTTCAATTTTCTCATTCTCTATTTTTCAAAAGACTCAAGAATTGCAAAGAGTTAACCATTACCAATACATCTTTGTAATAAAGTTGTTGTTTTGGCCAACACGTTGATAGTGAAATTAAGATTCGATAAATACAGAGATTTAGCGAAGAAAACATTATGTTGTCTTTAATTATCACAAAATCACACTCGTTAGTGAGAGTTTATGCTCATTCTAATGTGAAAACGCACTTTCTTCAATTTTCTCATTCTCTATTTTTCAAAAGACTCAAGAATTGCAAAGAGTTAACCATTACCAATACATCTTTGTAATAAAGTTGTTGTTTTGGCCAACACGTTGATAGTGAAATTAATATTCGATAAATACAGAGATTTAGCGAAGAAAACATTATGTTGTCTTTAATTATCACAAAATCACACTCGTCAGTGAGAGTTTATGCTCATTCTAATGTGAAAACGCACTTTCTTCAATTTTCTCATTCTCTATTTTTCAAAAGACTCAAGAATTGCAAAGAGTTAACCATTACCAATACATCTTTGTAATAAAGTTGTTATTTTGGCCAACACGTTGATAGTGAAATTAAGATTCGATAAATACAGAGATTTAGCGAAGAAAACATTATGTTGTCTTTAATTATCACAAAATCACACTCGTTAGTGAGAGTTTATGCTCACTCTAATGTGAAAATGCACTTTCTTCGTTTCTCTCATTCTCTACTTTTCAAAAGTTTCAAGAGTTGTAAAGAGTTAACCATTACCAATACTTCTTTGTTCTAAAGTTCTTGTTTTGTCCAACACGTTGATATCGAAATTTAGATTCGACAAATACGAAGATTTAGTGATTAGTTACCAAGAAAACATTATTTTGTCTTTAATTATCACAAAATTACACTCGTTAGTGAGAGTTTATGCTCATTCTAATGTGAAAACGCACTTTCTTCAATTTTCTCATTCTCTATTTTTCAAAAGACTCAAGAATTGCAAAGAGTTAACCATTACCAATACATCTTTGTTCTAAAGTTGTTGTTTTTTCCAACACGTTGATAGTGAAATTAAGATTCGATAAATACGAAGATTTAGTGATTAGTTACCAAGAAAACATTATTTTGTCTTTAATTATCACAAAATTACACTCGTTTGTGAGAGTTTATGCTCATTCTAATGTGAAAACGCACTTTCTTCAATTTTCTCATTCTCTATTTTTCAAAAGACTCAAGAATTGCAAAGAGTTAACCATTACCAATACATCTTTGTAATAAAGTTGTTGTTTTGGCCAACACGTTTATAGTGAAATTAAGATTCGATAAATACAGAGATTTAGCGAAGAAAACATTATGTTGTCTTTAATTATCACAAAATCACACTCGTTAGTGAGAGTTTATGCTCATTCTAATGTGAAAACGCACTTTCTTCAATTTTCTCATTCTCTATTTTTCAAAAGACTCAAGAATTGCAAAGAGTTAACCATTA
Organism: Galeopsis tetrahit; assembly: GCA_963675135.1. Taxonomy (NCBI): domain Eukaryota; kingdom Viridiplantae; phylum Streptophyta; class Magnoliopsida; order Lamiales; family Lamiaceae; genus Galeopsis; species Galeopsis tetrahit. The sequence continues at coordinate 43,968,826 of OY776122.1, forward strand.
CCAATACATCTTTGTAATAAAGTTGTTGTTTTGGCCAACACGTTGATAGTGAAATTAAGATTCGATAAATACAGAGATTTAGCGAAGAAAACATTATGTTGTCTTTAATTATCACAAAATCACACTCGTTAGTGAGAGTTTATGCTCACTCTAATGTGAAAACGCACTTTCTTCGTTTCTCTCATTCTCTACTTTTCAAAAGTTTCAAGAGTTGTAAAGAGTTAACCATTACCAATACTTCTTTGTTCTAAAGTTCTTGTTTTGTCCAACACGTTGATATCGAAATTTAGATTCGACAAATACGAAGATTTAGTGATTAGTTACCGAGAAAACATTATTTTGTCTTTAATTATCACAACATTACACTCGTTAGTGAGAGTTTATGCTCATTCTAATGTGAAAACGCACTTTCTTCAATTTTCTCATTCTCTATTTTTCAAAAGACTCAAGAATTGCAAAGAGTTAACCATTACCAATACATCTTTGTTCTAAAGTTGTTGTTTTTTCCAACACGTTGATAGTGAAATTAAGATTCGATAAATACGAAGATTTAGTGATTAGTTACCAAGAAAACATTATTTTGTCTTTAATTATCACAAAATTACACTCGTTTGTGAGAGTGTATGCTCATTCTAATGTGAAAACACACTTTCTTCAATTTTCTCATTCTCTATTTTTCAAAAGACTCAAGAATTGCAAAGAGTTAACCATTACCAATACATCTTTGTTCTAAAGTTGTTGTTTTTTCCAACACGTTGATAGTGAAATTAAGATTCGATAAATACGAAGATTTAGTGATTAGTTACCAAGAAAACATTATTTTGTCTTTAATTATCACAAAATTACACTCGTTTGTGAGAGTGTATGCTCATTCTAATGTGAAAACGCACTTTCTTCTAATGTGAAAACGCACTTTCTTCAATTTTCTCATTCTCTATTTTTCAAAAGACTCAAGAATTGCAAAGAGTTAACCATTACCAATACATCTTTGTAATAAAGTTGTTGTTTTAGACAACACGTTGATAGTGAAATTAAGATTCGATAAATACGAAGATTTAGTGATTAGTTACCAAGAAAACATTATTTTGTCTTTAATTATCACAAAATTACACTCGTTTGTGAGAGTTTATGCTCATTCTAATGTGAAAACGCACTTTCTTCAATTTTCTCATTCTCTATTTTTCAAAAGACTCAAGAATTGCAAAGAGTTAACCATTACCAATACATCTTTGTAATAAAGTTGTTGTTTTGGCCAACACGTTGATAGTGAAATTAAGATTCGATAAATACAGAGATTTAGCGAAGAAAACATTATGTTGTCTTTAATTATCACAAAATCACACTCGTTAGTGAGAGTTTATGCTCATTCTAATGTGAAAACGCACTTTCTTCAATTTTCTCATTCTCTATTTTTCAAAAGACTCAAGAATTGCAAAGAGTTAACCATTACCAATACATCTTTGTAATAAAGTTGTTGTTTTGGCCAACACGTTGATAGTGAAATTAATATTCGATAAATACAGAGATTTAGCGAAGAAAACATTATGTTGTCTTTAATTATCACAAAATCACACTCGTCAGTGAGAGTTTATGCTCATTCTAATGTGAAAACGCACTTTCTTCAATTTTCTCATTCTCTATTTTTCAAAAGACTCAAGAATTGCAAAGAGTTAACCATTACCAATACATCTTTGTAATAAAGTTGTTATTTTGGCCAACACGTTGATAGTGAAATTAAGATTCGATAAATACAGAGATTTAGCGAAGAAAACATTATGTTGTCTTTAATTATCACAAAATCACACTCGTTAGTGAGAGTTTATGCTCACTCTAATGTGAAAATGCACTTTCTTCGTTTCTCTCATTCTCTACTTTTCAAAAGTTTCAAGAGTTGTAAAGAGTTAACCATTACCAATACTTCTTTGTTCTAAAGTTCTTGTTTTGTCCAACACGTTGATATCGAAATTTAGATTCGACAAATACGAAGATTTAGTGATTAGTTACCAAGAAAACATTATTTTGTCTTTAATTATCACAAAATTACACTCGTTAGTGAGAGTTTATGCTCATTCTAATGTGAAAACGCACTTTCTTCAATTTTCTCATTCTCTATTTTTCAAAAGACTCAAGAATTGCAAAGAGTTAACCATTACCAATACATCTTTGTTCTAAAGTTGTTGTTTTTTCCAACACGTTGATAGTGAAATTAAGATTCGATAAATACGAAGATTTAGTGATTAGTTACCAAGAAAACATTATTTTGTCTTTAATTATCACAAAATTACACTCGTTTGTGAGAGTTTATGCTCATTCTAATGTGAAAACGCACTTTCTTCAATTTTCTCATTCTCTATTTTTCAAAAGACTCAAGAATTGCAAAGAGTTAACCATTACCAATACATCTTTGTAATAAAGTTGTTGTTTTGGCCAACACGTTGATAGTGAAATTAAGATTCGATAAATACAGAGATTTAGCGAAGAAAACATTATGTTGTCTTTAATTATCACAAAATCACACTCGTTAGTGAGAGTTTATGCTCACTCTAATGTGAAAACGCACTTTCTTCGTTTCTCTCATTCTCTACTTTTCAAAAGTTTCAAGAGTTGTAAAGAGTTAACCATTACCAATACTTCTTTGTTCTAAAGTTCTTGTTTTGTCCAACACGTTGATATCGAAATTTAGATTCGACAAATACGAAGATTTAGTGATTAGTTACCGAGAAAACATTATTTTGTCTTTAATTATCACAAAATTACACTCGTTAGTGAGAGTTTATGCTCATTCTAATGTGAAAACGCACTTTCTTCAATTTTCTCATTCTCTATTTTTCAAAAGACTCAAGAATTGCAAAGAGTTAACCATTACCAATACATCTTTGTTCTAAAGTTGTTGTTTTTTCCAACACGTTGATAGTGAAATTAAGATTCGATAAATACGAAGATTTAGTGATTAGTTACCAAGAAAACATTATTTTGTCTTTAATTATCACAAAATTACACTCGTTTGTGAGAGTTTATGCTCATTCTAATGTGAAAACGCACTTTCTTCAATTTTCTCATTCTCTATTTTTCAAAAGACTCAAGAATTGCAAAGAGTTAACCATTACCAATACATCTTTGTAATAAAGTTGTTGTTTTGGCCAACACGTTGATAGTGAAATTAAGATTCGATAAATACAGAGATTTAGCGTAGAAAACATTATGTTGTCTTTAATTATCACAAAATCACACTCGTTAGTGAGAGTTTATGCTCACTCTAATGTGAAAACGCACTTTCTTCGTTTCTCTCATTCTCTACTTTTCAAAAGTTTCAAGAGTTGTAAAGAGTTAACCATTACCAATACTTCTTTGTTCTAAAGTTCTTGTTTTGTCCAACACGTTGATATCGAAATTTAGATTCGACAAACACGAAGATTTAGTGATTAGTTACCGAGAAAACATTATTTTGTCTTTAATTATCACAAAATTACACTCGTTAGTGAGAGTTTATGCTCATTCTAATGTGAAAACGCACTTTCTTCAATTTTCTCATTCTCTATTTTTCAAAAGACTCAAGAATTGCAAAGAGTTAACCATTACCAATACATCTTTGTTCTAAAGTTGTTGTTTTTTCCAACACGTTGATAGTGAAATTAAGATTCGATAAATACGAAGATTTAGTGATTAGTTACCAAGAAAACATTATTTTGTCTTTAATTATCACAAAATTACACTCGTTTGTGAGAGTTTATGCTCATTCTAATGTGAAAACGCACTTTCTTCAATTTTCTCATTCTCTATTTTTCAAAAGACTCAAGAATTGCAAAGAGTTAACCATTACCAATACATCTTTGTAATAAAGTTGTTGTTTTGGCCAACACGTTGATAGTGAAATTAAGATTCGATAAATACAGAGATTTAGCGAAGAAAACATTATGTTGTCTTTAATTATCACAAAATCACACTCGTTAGTGAGAGTTTATGCTCATTCTAATGTGAAAACGCACTTTCTTCAATTTTCTCATTCTCTATTTTTCAAAAGACTCAAGAATTGCAAAGAGTTAACCATTACCAATACATCTTTGTAATAAAGTTGTTGTTTTGGCCAACACGTTGATAGTGAAATTAAGATTCGATAAATACAGAGATTTAGCGAAGAAAACATTATGTTGTCTTTAATTATCACAAAATCACACTCGTTAGTGAGAGTTTATGCTCATTCTAATGTGAAAACGCACTTTCTTCAATTTTCTCATTCTCTATTTTTCAAAAGACTCAAGAATTGCAAAGAGTTAACCATTACCAATACATCTTTGTAATAAAGTTGTTGTTTTGGCCAACACGTTGATAGTGAAATTAAGATTCGATAAATACAGAGATTTAGCGAAGAAAACATTATGTTGTCTTTAATTATCACAAAATCACACTCGTTAGTGAGAGTTTATGCTCATTCTAATGTGAAAACGCACTTTCTTCAATTTTCTCATTCTCTATTTTTCAAAAGACTCAAGAATTGCAAAGAGTTAACCATTACCAATACATCTTTGTAATAAAGTTGTTGTTTTGGCCAACACGTTGATAGTGAAATTAAGATTCGATAAATACAGAGATTTAGCGAAGAAAACATTATGTTGTCTTTAATTATCACAAAATCACACTCGTTAGTGAGAGTTTATGCTCATTCTAATGTGAAAACGCACTTTCTTCAATTTTCTCATTCTCTATTTTTCAAAAGACTCAAGAATTGCAAAGAGTTAACCATTACCAATACATCTTTGTAATAAAGTTGTTGTTTTGGCCAACACGTTGATAGTGAAATTAAGATTCGATAAATACAGAGATTTAGCGAAGAAAACATTATGTTGTCTTTAATTATCACAAAATCACACTCGTTAGTGAGAGTTTATGCTCATTCTAATGTGAAAACGCACTTTCTTCAATTTTCTCATTCTCTATTTTTCAAAAGACTCAAGAATTGCAAAGAGTTAACCATTACCAATACATCTTTGTAATAAAGTTGTTGTTTTGGCCAACACGTTGATAGTGAAATTAATATTCGATAAATACAGAGATTTAGCGAAGAAAACATTATGTTGTCTTTAATTATCACAAAATCACACTCGTCAGTGAGAGTTTATGCTCATTCTAATGTGAAAACGCACTATCTTCAATTTTCTCATTCTCTATTTTTCAAAAGACTCAAGAATTGCAAAGAGTTAACCATTACCAATACATCTTTGTAATAAAGTTGTTATTTTGGCCAACACGTTGATAGTGAAATTAAGATTCGATAAATACAGAGATTTAGCGAAGAAAACATTATGTTGTCTTTAATTATCACAAAATCACACTCGTTAGTGAGAGTTTATGCTCACTCTAATGTGAAAATGCACTTTCTTCGTTTCTCTCATTCTCTACTTTTCAAAAGTTTCAAGAGTTGTAAAGAGTTAACCATTACCAATACTTCTTTGTTCTAAAGTTCTTGTTTTGTCCAACACGTTGATATCGAAATTTAGATTCGACAAATACGAAGATTTAGTGATTAGTTACCAAGAAAACATTATGTTGTCTTTAATTATCACAAAATCACACTCGTTAGTGAGAGTTTATGCTCATTCTAATGTGAAAACGCACTTTCTTCAATTTTCTCATTCTCTATTTTTCAAAAGACTCAAGAATTGCAAAGAGTTAACCATTACCAATACATCTTTGTAATAAAGTTGTTGTTTTGGCCAACACGTTGATAGTGAAATTAATATTCGATAAATACAGAGATTTAGCGAAGAAAACATTATGTTGTCTTTAATTATCACAAAATCACACTCGTCAGTGAGAGTTTATGCTCATTCTAATGTGAAAACGCACTTTCTTCAATTTTCTCATTCTCTATTTTTCAAAAGACTCAAGAATTGCAAAGAGTTAACCATTACCAATACATCTTTGTAATAAAGTTGTTATTTTGGCCAACACGTTGATAGTGAAATTAAGATTCGATAAATACAGAGATTTAGCGAAGAAAACATTATGTTGTCTTTAATTATCACAAAATCACACTCGTTAGTGAGAGTTTATGCTCACTCTAATGTGAAAATGCACTTTCTTCGTTTCTCTCATTCTCTACTTTTCAAAAGTTTCAAGAGTTGTAAAGAGTTAACCATTACCAATACTTCTTTGTTCTAAAGTTCTTGTTTTGTCCAACACGTTGATATCGAAATTTAGATTCGACAAATACGAAGATTTAGTGATTAGTTACCAAGAAAACATTATTTTGTCTTTAATTATCACAAAATTACACTCGTTAGTGAGAGTTTATGCTCATTCTAATGTGAAAACGCACTTTCTTCAATTTTCTCATTCTCTATTTTTCAAAAGACTCAAGAATTGCAAAGAGTTAACCATTACCAATACATCTTTGTTCTAAAGTTGTTGTTTTTTCCAACACGTTGATAGTGAAATTAAGATTCGATAAATACGAAGATTTAGTGATTAGTTACCAAGAAAACATTATTTTGTCTTTAATTATCACAAAATTACACTCGTTTGTGAGAGTTTATGCTCATTCTAATGTGAAAACGCACTTTCTTCAATTTTCTCATTCTCTATTTTTCAAAAGACTCAAGAATTGCAAAGAGTTAACCATTACCAATACATCTTTGTAATAAAGTTGTTGTTTTGGCCAACACGTTGATAGTGAAATTAAGATTCGATAAATACAGAGATTTAGCGAAGAAAACATTATGTTGTCTTTAATTATCACAAAATCACACTCGTTAGTGAGAGTTTATGCTCACTCTAATGTGAAAACGCACTTTCTTCGTTTCTCTCATTCTCTACTTTTCAAAAGTTTCAAGAGTTGTAAAGAGTTAACCATTACCAATACTTCTTTGTTCTAAAGTTCTTGTTTTGTCCAACACGTTGATATCGAAATTTAGATTCGACAAATACGAAGATTTAGTGATTAGTTACCGAGAAAACATTATTTTGTCTTTAATTATCACAAAATTACACTCGTTAGTGAGAGTTTATGCTCATTCTAATGTGAAAACGCACTTTCTTCAATTTTCTCATTCTCTATTTTTCAAAAGACTCAAGAATTGCAAAGAGTTAACCATTACCAATACATCTTTGTTCTAAAGTTGTTGTTTTTTCCAACACGTTGATAGTGAAATTAAGATTCGATAAATACGAAGATTTAGTGATTAGTTACCAAGAAAACATTATTTTGTCTTTAATTATCACAAAATTACACTCGTTTGTGAGAGTTTATGCTCATTCTAATGTGAAAACGCACTTTCTTCAATTTTCTCATTCTCTATTTTTCAAAAGACTCAAGAATTGCAAAGAGTTAACCATTACCAATACATCTTTGTAATAAAGTTGTTGTTTTGGCCAACACGTTGATAGTGAAATTAAGATTCGATAAATACAGAGATTTAGCGTAGAAAACATTATGTTGTCTTTAATTATCACAAAATCACACTCGTTAGTGAGAGTTTATGCTCACTCTAATGTGAAAACGCACTTTCTTCGTTTCTCTCATTCTCTACTTTTCAAAAGTTTCAAGAGTTGTAAAGAGTTAACCATTACCAATACTTCTTTGTTCTAAAGTTCTTGTTTTGTCCAACACGTTGATATCGAAATTTAGATTCGACAAACACGAAGATTTAGTGATTAGTTACCGAGAAAACATTATTTTGTCTTTAATTATCACAAAATTACACTCGTTAGTGAGAGTTTATGCTCATTCTAATGTGAAAACGCACTTTCTTCAATTTTCTCATTCTCTATTTTTCAAAAGACTCAAGAATTGCAAAGAGTTAACCATTACCAATACATCTTTGTTCTAAAGTTGTTGTTTTTTCCAACACGTTGATAGTGAAATTAAGATTCGATAAATACGAAGATTTAGTGATTAGTTACCAAGAAAACATTATTTTGTCTTTAATTATCACAAAATTACACTCGTTTGTGAGAGTTTATGCTCATTCTAATGTGAAAACGCACTTTCTTCAATTTTCTCATTCTCTATTTTTCAAAAGACTCAAGAATTGCAAAGAGTTAACCATTACCAATACATCTTTGTAATAAAGTTGTTGTTTTGGCCAACACGTTGATAGTGAAATTAAGATTCGATAAATACAGAGATTTAGCGAAGAAAACATTATGTTGTCTTTAATTATCACAAAATCACACTCGTTAGTGAGAGTTTATGCTCATTCTAATGTGAAAACGCACTTTCTTCAATTTTCTCATTCTCTATTTTTCAAAAGACTCAAGAATTGCAAAGAGTTAACCATTACCAATACATCTTTGTAATAAAGTTGTTGTTTTGGCCAACACGTTGATAGTGAAATTAAGATTCGATAAATACAGAGATTTAGTGATTAGTTACCAAGAAAACATTATTTTGTCTTTAATTATCACAAAATAATGTTTTCTTGGTAACTAATCACTAAATCTTCGTATTTATCGAATCTTAATTTCACTATCAACGTGTTGGAAAAAACAACAACTTTAGAACAAAGATGTATTGGTAATGGTTAACTCTTTGCAATTCTTGAGTCTTTTGAAAAATAGAGAATGAGAAAATTGAAGAAAGTGCGTTTTCACATTAGAATGAGCATAAACTCTCACTAACGAGTGTGATTTTGTGATAATTAAAGACAACATAATGTTTTCTTCGCTAAATCTCTGTATTTATCGAATCTTAATTTCACTATCAACGTGTTGGCCAAAATAACAACTTTATTACAAAGATGTATTGGTAATGGTTAACTCTTTGCAATTCTTGAGTCTTTTGAAAAATAGAGAATGAGAAAATTGAAGAAAGTGCGTTTTCACATTAGAATGAGCATAAACTCTCACTAACGAGTGTGATTTTGTGATAATTAAAGACAACATAATGTTTTCTTCGCTAAAACTCTGTATTTATCGAATTTTAATTTCACTATCAACGTGTTGGCCAAAACAACAACTTTATTACAAAGATGTATTGGTAATGGTTAACTCTTTGCAATTCTTGAGTCTTTTGAAAAATAGAGAATGAGAAAATTGAAGAAAGTGCGTTTTCACATTAGAATGAGCATAAACTCTCACTAACGAGTGTGATTTTGTGATAATTAAAGACAACATAATGTTTTCTTCGCTAAATCTCTGTATTTATCGAATCTTAATTTCACTATCAACGTGTTGGCCAAAACAACAACTTTATTACAAAGATGTATTGGTAATGGTTAACTCTTTGCAATTCTTGAGTCTTTTGAAAAATAGAGAATGAGAAAATTGAAGAAAGTGCGTTTTCACATTAGAATGAGCATAAACTCTCACAAACGAGTGTAATTTTGTGATAATTAAAGAAAAAATAATGTTTTCTTGGTAACTAATCACTAAATCTTCGTATTTATCGAATCTTAATTTCACTATCAACGTGTTGGAAAAAACAACAACTTTAGAACAAAGATGTATTGGTAATGGTTAACTCTTTGCAATTCTTGAGTCTTTTGAAAAATAGAGAATGAGAAAATTGAAGAAAGTACGTTTTCACATTAGAATGAGCATAAACTCTCACTAACGAGTGTAATTTTGTGATAATTAAAGACAAAATAATGTTTTCTTGATAACTAATCACTAAATCTTCGTATTTGTCGAATCTAAATTTCGATATCAACGTGTTGGACAATACAAGAACTTTAGAACAAAGAAGTATTGGTAATGGTTAACTCTTTGCAATTCTTGAGTCTTTTGAAAAATAGAGAATGAGAAAATTGAAGAAAGTGCGTTTTCACATTAGAATGAGCATAAACTCTCACTAACGAGTGTGATTTTGTGATAATTAAAGACAACATAATGTTTTCTTCGCTAAATCTCTGTATTTATCGAATCTTAATTTCACTATCAACGTGTTGGCCAAAACAACAACTTTATTACAAAGATGTATTGGTAATGGTTAACTCTTTGCAATTCTTGAGTCTTTTGAAAAATAGAGAATGAGAAAATTGAAGAAAGTGCGTTTTCACATTAGAATGAGCATAAACTCTCACAAACGAGTGTAATTTTGTGATAATTAAAGACAAAATAATGTTTTCTTGGTAACTAATCACTAAATCTTCGTATTTATCGAATCTTAATTTCACTATCAACGTGTTGGAAAAAACAACAACTTTAGAACAAAGATGTATTGGTAATGGTTAACTCTTTGCAATTCTTGAGTCTTTTGAAAAATAGAGAATGAGAAAATTGAAGAAAGTACGTTTTCACATTAGAATGAGCATAAACTCTCACTAACGAGTGTAATTTTGTGATAATTAAAGACAAAATAATGTTTTCTTGATAACTAATCACTAAATCTTCGTATTTGTCGAATCTAAATTTCGATATCAACGTGTTGGACAATACAAGAACTTTAGAACAAAGAAGTATTGGTAATGGTTAACTCTTTACAACTCTTGAAACTTTTGAAAAGTAGAGAATGAGAGAAACGAAGAAAGTGCGTTTTCACATTAGAGTAAGCATAAACTCTCACTAACAAGTGTGATTTTGTGATAAGTAAAGACAACATAATGTTTTCTTCGCTAAATCTCTGTATTTATCGAATCTTAATTTCACTATAAACGTGTTGGCCAAAACAACAACTTTATTACAAAGATGTATTGGTAATGGTTAACTCTTTGCAATTCTTGAGTCTTTTGAAAAATAGAGAATGAGAAAATTGAAGAAAGTGCGTTTTCACATTAGAATGAGCATAAACTCTCACTAACGAGTGTGATTTTGTGATAATTAAAGACAACATAATGTTTTCTTCGCTAAATCTCTGTATTTATCGAATCTTAATTTCACTATCAACGTGTTGGCCAAAATAACAACTTTATTACAAAGATGTATTGGTAATGGTTAACTCTTTGCAATTCTTGAGTCTTTTGAAAAATAGAGAATGAGAAAATTGAAGAAAGTGCGTTTTCACATTAGAATGAGCATAAACTCTCACTAACGAGTGTGATTTTGTGATAATTAAAGACAACATAATGTTTTCTTCGCTAAATCTCTGTATTTATCGAATCTTAATTTCACTATCAACGTGTTGGCCAAAACAACAACTTTATTACAAAGATGTATTGGTAATGGTTAACTCTTTGCAATTCTTGAGTCTTTTGAAAAATAGAGAATGAGAAAATTGAAGAAAGTGCGTTTTCACATTAGAATGAGCATAAACTCTCACTAACGAGTGTGATTTTGTGATAATTAAAGACAACATAATGTTTTCTTCGCTAAATCTCTGTATTTATCGAATCTTAATTTCACTATCAACGTGTTGGCCAAAACAACAACTTTATTACAAAGATGTATTGGTAATGGTTAACTCTTTGCAATTCTTGAGTCTTTTGAAAAATAGAGAATGAGAAAATTGAAGAAAGTGCGTTTTCACATTAGAATGAGCATAAACTCTCACAAACGAGTGTAATTTTGTGATAATTAAAGACAAAATAATGTTTTCTTGGTAACTAATCACTAAATCTTCGTATTTATCGAATCTTAATTTCACTATCAACGTGTTGGAAAAAACAACAACTTTAGAACAAAGATGTATTGGTAATGGTTAACTCTTTGCAATTCTTGAGTCTTTTGAAAAATAGAGAATGAGAAAATTGAAGAAAGTACGTTTTCACATTAGAATGAGCATAAACTCTCACTAACGAGTGTAATTTTGTGATAATTAAAGACAAAATAATGTTTTCTTGATAACTAATCACTAAATCTTCGTATTTGTCGAATCTAAATTTCGATATCAACGTGTTGGACAATACAAGAACTTTAGAACAAAGAAGTATTGGTAATGGTTAACTCTTTGCAATTCTTGAGTCTTTTGAAAAATAGAGAATGAGAAAATTGAAGAAAGTGCGTTTTCACATTAGAATGAGCATAAACTCTCACTAACGAGTGTGATTTTGTGATAATTAAAGACAACATAATGTTTTCTTCGCTAAATCTCTGTATTTATCGAATCTTAATTTCACTATCAACGTGTTGGCCAAAACAACAACTTTATTACAAAGATGTATTGGTAATGGTTAACTCTTTGCAATTCTTGAGTCTTTTGAAAAATAGAGAATGAGAAAATTGAAGAAAGTGCGTTTTCACATTAGAATGAGCATAAACTCTCACAAACGAGTGTAATTTTGTGATAATTAAAGACAAAATAATGTTTTCTTGGTAACTAATCACTAAATCTTCGTATTTATCGAATCTTAATTTCACTATCAACGTGTTGGAAAAAACAACAACTTTAGAACAAAGATGTATTGGTAATGGTTAACTCTTTGCAATTCTTGAGTCTTTTGAAAAATAGAGAATGAGAAAATTGAAGAAAGTACGTTTTCACATTAGAATGAGCATAAACTCTCACTAACGAGTGTAATTTTGTGATAATTAAAGACAAAATAATGTTTTCTTGATAACTAATCACTAAATCTTCGTATTTGTCGAATCTAAATTTCGATATCAACGTGTTGGACAATACAAGAACTTTAGAACAAAGAAGTATTGGTAATGGTTAACTCTTTACAACTCTTGAAACTTTTGAAAAGTAGAGAATGAGAGAAACGAAGAAAGTGCGTTTTCACATTAGAGTAAGCATAAACTCTCACTAACAAGTGTGATTTTGTGATAAGTAAAGACAACATAATGTTTTCTTCGCTAAATCTCTGTATTTATCGAATCTTAATTTCACTATAAACGTGTTGGCCAAAACAACAACTTTATTACAAAGATGTATTGGTAATGGTTAACTCTTTGCAATTCTTGAGTCTTTTGAAAAATAGAGAATGAGAAAATTGAAGAAAGTGCGTTTTCACATTAGAATGAGCATAAACTCTCACTAACGAGTGTGATTTTGTGATAATTAAAGACAACATAATGTTTTCTTCGCTAAATCTCTGTATTTATCGAATCTTAATTTCACTATCAACGTGTTGGCCAAAATAACAACTTTATTACAAAGATGTATTGGTAATGGTTAACTCTTTGCAATTCTTGAGTCTTTTGAAAAATAGAGAATGAGAAAATTGAAGAAAGTGCGTTTTCACATTAGAATGAGCATAAACTCTCACTAACGAGTGTGATTTTGTGATAATTAAAGACAACATAATGTTTTCTTCGCTAAATCTCTGTATTTATCGAATCTTAATTTCACTATCAACGTGTTGGCCAAAACAACAACTTTATTACAAAGATGTATTGGTAATGGTTAACTCTTTGCAATTCTTGAGTCTTTTGAAAAATAGAGAATGAGAAAATTGAAGAAAGTGCGTTTTCACATTAGAATGAGCATAAACTCTCACTAACGAGTGTGATTTTGTGATAATTAAAGACAACATAATGTTTTCTTCGCTAAATCTCTGTATTTATCGAATCTTAATTTCACTATCAACGTGTTGGCCAAAACAACAACTTTATTACAAAGATGTATTGGTAATGGTTAACTCTTTGCAATTCTTGAGTCTTTTGAAAAATAGAGAATGAGAAAATTGAAGAAAGTGCGTTTTCACATTAGAATGAGCATAAACTCTCACAAACGAGTGTAATTTTGTGATAATTAAAGACAAAATAATGTTTTCTTGGTAACTAATCACTAAATCTTCGTATTTATCGAATCTTAATTTCACTATCAACGTGTTGGAAAAAACAACAACTTTAGAACAAAGATGTATTGGTAATGGTTAACTCTTTGCAATTCTTGAGTCTTTTGAAAAATAGAGAATGAGAAAATTGAAGAAAGTGCGTTTTCACATTAGAATGAGCATAAACTCTCACTAACGAGTGTGATTTTGTGATAATTAAAGACAACATAATGTTTTCTTCGCTAAATCTCTGTATTTATCGAATCTTAATTTCACTATCAACGTGTTGGCCAAAACAACAACTTTATTACAAAGATGTATTGGTAATGGTTAACTCTTTGCAATTCTTGAGTCTTTTGAAAAATAGAGAATGAGAAAATTGAAGAAAGTGCGTTTTCACATTAGAATGAGCATAAACTCTCACAAACGAGTGTAATTTTGTGATAATTAAAGACAAAATAATGTTTTCTTGGTAACTAATCACTAAATCTTCGTATTTATCGAATCTTAATTTCACTATCAACGTGTTGGAAAAAACAACAACTTTAGAACAAAGATGTATTGGTAATGGTTAACTCTTTGCAATTCTTGAGTCTTTTGAAAAATAGAGAATGAGAAAATTGAAGAAAGTACGTTTTCACATTAGAATGAGCATAAACTCTCACTAACGAGTGTAATTTTGTGATAATTAAAGACAAAATAATGTTTTCTTGATAACTAATCACTAAATCTTCGTATTTGTCGAATCTAAATTTCGATATCAACGTGTTGGACAATACAAGAACTTTAGAACAAAGAAGTATTGGTAATGGTTAACTCTTTACAACTCTTGAAACTTTTGAAAAGTAGAGAATGAGAGAAACGAAGAAAGTGCGTTTTCACATTAGAGTAAGCATAAACTCTCACTAACAAGTGTGATTTTGTGATAAGTAAAGACAACATAATGTTTTCTTCGCTAAATCTCTGTATTTATCGAATCTTAATTTCACTATAAACGTGTTGGCCAAAACAACAACTTTATTACAAAGATGTATTGGTAATGGTTAACTCTTTGCAATTCTTGAGTCTTTTGAAAAATAGAGAATGAGAAAATTGAAGAAAGTGCGTTTTCACATTAGAATGAGCATAAACTCTCACTAACGAGTGTGATTTTGTGATAATTAAAGACAACATAATGTTTTCTTCGCTAAATCTCTGTATTTATCGAATCTTAATTTCACTATCAACGTGTTGGCCAAAATAACAACTTTATTACAAAGATGTATTGGTAATGGTTAACTCTTTGCAATTCTTGAGTCTTTTGAAAAATAGAGAATGAGAAAATTGAAGAAAGTGCGTTTTCACATTAGAATGAGCATAAACTCTCACTAACGAGTGTGATTTTGTGATAATTAAAGACAACATAATGTTTTCTTCGCTAAATCTCTGTATTTATCGAATCTTAATTTCACTATCAACGTGTTGGCCAAAACAACAACTTTATTACAAAGATGTATTGGTAATGGTTAACTCTTTGCAATTCTTGAGTCTTTTGAAAAATAGAGAATGAGAAAATTGAAGAAAGTGCGTTTTCACATTAGAATGAGCATAAACTCTCACTAACGAGTGTGATTTTGTGATAATTAAAGACAACATAATGTTTTCTTCGCTAAATCTCTGTATTTATCGAATCTTAATTTCACTATCAACGTGTTGGCCAAAACAACAACTTTATTACAAAGATGTATTGGTAATGGTTAACTCTTTGCAATTCTTGAGTCTTTTGAAAAATAGAGAATGAGAAAATTGAAGAAAGTGCGTTTTCACATTAGAATGAGCATAAACTCTCACAAACGAGTGTAATTTTGTGATAATTAAAGACAAAATAATGTTTTCTTGGTAACTAATCACTAAATCTTCGTATTTATCGAATCTTAATTTCACTATCAACGTGTTGGAAAAAACAACAACTTTAGAACAAAGATGTATTGGTAATGGTTAACTCTTTGCAATTCTTGAGTCTTTTGAAAAATAGAGAATGAGAAAATTGAAGAAAGTGCGTTTTCACATTAGAATGAGCATAAACTCTCACTAACGAGTGTGATTTTGTGATAATTAAAGACAACATAATGTTTTCTTCGCTAAATCTCTGTATTTATCGAATCTTAATTTCACTATCAACGTGTTGGCCAAAACAACAACTTTATTACAAAGATGTATTGGTAATGGTTAACTCTTTGCAATTCTTGAGTCTTTTGAAAAATAGAGAATGAGAAAATTGAAGAAAGTGCGTTTTCACATTAGAATGAGCATAAACTCTCACAAACGAGTGTAATTTTGTGATAATTAAAGACAAAATAATGTTTTCTTGGTAACTAATCACTAAATCTTCGTATTTATCGAATCTTAATTTCACTATCAACGTGTTGGAAAAAACAACAACTTTAGAACAAAGATGTATTGGTAATGGTTAACTCTTTGCAATTCTTGAGTCTTTTGAAAAATAGAGAATGAGAAAATTGAAGAAAGTACGTTTTCACATTAGAATGAGCATAAACTCTCACTAACGAGTGTAATTTTGTGATAATTAAAGACAAAATAATGTTTTCTTGATAACTAATCACTAAATCTTCGTATTTGTCGAATCTAAATTTCGATATCAACGTGTTGGACAATACAAGAACTTTAGAACAAAGAAGTATTGGTAATGGTTAACTCTTTACAACTCTTGAAACTTTTGAAAAGTAGAGAATGAGAGAAACGAAGAAAGTGCGTTTTCACATTAGAGTAAGCATAAACTCTCACTAACAAGTGTGATTTTGTGATAAGTAAAGACAACATAATGTTTTCTTCGCTAAATCTCTGTATTTATCGAATCTTAATTTCACTATAAACGTGTTGGCCAAAACAACAACTTTATTACAAAGATGTATTGGTAATGGTTAACTCTTTGCAATTCTTGAGTCTTTTGAAAAATAGAGAATGAGAAAATTGAAGAAAGTGCGTTTTCACATTAGAATGAGCATAAACTCTCACTAACGAGTGTGATTTTGTGATAATTAAAGACAACATAATGTTTTCTTCGCTAAATCTCTGTATTTATCGAATCTTAATTTCACTATCAACGTGTTGGCCAAAATAACAACTTTATTACAAAGATGTATTGGTAATGGTTAACTCTTTGCAATTCTTGAGTCTTTTGAAAAATAGAGAATGAGAAAATTGAAGAAAGTGCGTTTTCACATTAGAATGAGCATAAACTCTCACTAACGAGTGTGATTTTGTGATAATTAAAGACAACATAATGTTTTCTTCGCTAAATCTCTGTATTTATCGAATCTTAATTTCACTATCAACGTGTTGGCCAAAACAACAACTTTATTACAAAGATGTATTGGTAATGGTTAACTCTTTGCAATTCTTGAGTCTTTTGAAAAATAGAGAATGAGAAAATTGAAGAAAGTGCGTTTTCACATTAGAATGAGCATAAACTCTCACTAACGAGTGTGATTTTGTGATAATTAAAGACAACATAATGTTTTCTTCGCTAAATCTCTGTATTTATCGAATCTTAATTTCACTATCAACGTGTTGGCCAAAACAACAACTTTATTACAAAGATGTATTGGTAATGGTTAACTCTTTGCAATTCTTGAGTCTTTTGAAAAATAGAGAATGAGAAAATTGAAGAAAGTGCGTTTTCACATTAGAATGAGCATAAACTCTCACAAACGAGTGTAATTTTGTGATAATTAAAGACAAAATAATGTTTTCTTGGTAACTAATCACTAAATCTTCGTATTTATCGAATCTTAATTTCACTATCAACGTGTTGGAAAAAACAACAACTTTAGAACAAAGATGTATTGGTAATGGTTAACTCTTTGCAATTCTTGAGTCTTTTGAAAAATAGAGAATGAGAAAATTGAAGAAAGTGCGTTTTCTCATTAGAATGAGCATAAACTCTCACTAACGAGTGTGATTTTGTGATAATTAAAGACAACATAATGTTTTCTTCGCTAAATCTCTGTATTTATCGAATCTTAATTTCACTATCAACGTGTTGGCCAAAACAACAACTTTATTACAAAGATGTATTGGTAATGGTTAACTCTTTGCAATTCTTGAGTCTTTTGAAAAATAGAGAATGAGAAAATTGAAGAAAGTGCGTTTTCACATTAGAATGAGCATAAACTCTCACAAACGAGTGTAATTTTGTGATAATTAAAGACAAAATAATGTTTTCTTGGTAACTAATCACTAAATCTTCGTATTTATCGAATCTTAATTTCACTATCAACGTATTGGAAAAAACAACAACTTTAGAACAAAGATGTATTGGTAATGGTTAACTCTTTGCAATTCTTGAGTCTTTTGAAAAATAGAGAATGAGAAAATTGAAGAAAGTACGTTTTCACATTAGAATGAGCATAAACTCTCACTAACGAGTGTAATTTTGTGATAATTAAAGACAAAATAATGTTTTCTTGATAACTAATCACTAAATCTTCGTATTTGTCGAATCTAAATTTCGATATCAACGTGTTGGACAATACAAGAACTTTAGAACAAAGAAGTATTGGTAATGGTTAACTCTTTACAACTCTTGAAACTTTTGAAAAGTAGAGAATGAGAGAAACGAAGAAAGTGCGTTTTCACATTAGAGTAAGCATAAACTCTCACTAACAAGTGTGATTTTGTGATAAGTAAAGACAACATAATGTTTTCTTCGCTAAATCTCTGTATTTATCGAATCTTAATTTCACTATAAACGTGTTGGCCAAAACAACAACTTTATTACAAAGATGTATTGGTAATGGTTAACTCTTTGCAATTCTTGAGTCTTTTGAAAAATAGAGAATGAGAAAATTGAAGAAAGTGCGTTTTCACATTAGAATGAGCATAAACTCTCACTAACGAGTGTGATTTTGTGATAATTAAAGACAACATAATGTTTTCTTCGCTAAATCTCTGTATTTATCGAATCTTAATTTCACTATCAACGTGTTGGCCAAAATAACAACTTTATTACAAAGATGTATTGGTAATGGTTAACTCTTTGCAATTCTTGAGTCTTTTGAAAAATAGAGAATGAGAAAATTGAAGAAAGTGCGTTTTCACATTAGAATGAGCATAAACTCTCACTAACGAGTGTGATTTTGTGATAATTAAAGACAACATAATGTTTTCTTCGCTAAATCTCTGTATTTATCGAATCTTAATTTCACTATCAACGTGTTGGCCAAAACAACAACTTTATTACAAAGATGTATTGGTAATGGTTAACTCTTTGCAATTCTTGAGTCTTTTGAAAAATAGAGAATGAGAAAATTGAAGAAAGTGCGTTTTCACATTAGAATGAGCATAAACTCTCACTAACGAGTGTGATTTTGTGATAATTAAAGACAACATAATGTTTTCTTCGCTAAATCTCTGTATTTATCGAATCTTAATTTCACTATCAACGTGTTGGCCAAAACAACAACTTTATTACAAAGATGTATTGGTAATGGTTAACTCTTTGCAATTCTTGAGTCTTTTGAAAAATAGAGAATGAGAAAATTGAAGAAAGTGCGTTTTCACATTAGAATGAGCATAAACTCTCACAAACGAGTGTAATTTTGTGATAATTAAAGACAAAATAATGTTTTCTTGGTAACTAATCACTAAATCTTCGTATTTATCGAATCTTAATTTCACTATCAACGTGTTGGAAAAAACAACAACTTTAGAACAAAGATGTATTGGTAATGGTTAACTCTTTGCAATTCTTGAGTCTTTTGAAAAATAGAGAATGAGAAAATTGAAGAAAGTACGTTTTCACATTAGAATGAGCATAAACTCTCACTAACGAGTGTAATTTTGTGATAATTAAAGACAAAATAATGTTTTCTTGATAACTAATCACTAAATCTTCGTATTTGTCGAATCTAAATTTCGATATCAACGTGTTGGACAATACAAGAACTTTAGAACAAAGAAGTATTGGTAATGGTTAACTCTTTGCAATTCTTGAGTCTTTTGAAAAATAGAGAATGAGAAAATTGAAGAAAGTGCGTTTTCACATTAGAATGAGCATAAACTCTCACTAACGAGTGTGATTTTGTGATAATTAAAGACAACATAATGTTTTCTTCGCTAAATCTCTGTATTTATCGAATCTTAATTTCACTATCAACGTGTTGGCCAAAACAACAACTTTATTACAAAGATGTATTGGTAATGGTTAACTCTTTGCAATTCTTGAGTCTTTTGAAAAATAGAGAATGAGAAAATTGAAGAAAGTGCGTTTTCACATTAGAATGAGCATAAACTCTCACAAACGAGTGTAATTTTGTGATAATTAAAGACAAAATAATGTTTTCTTGGTAACTAATCACTAAATCTTCGTATTTATCGAATCTTAATTTCACTATCAACGTGTTGGAAAAAACAACAACTTTAGAACAAAGATGTATTGGTAATGGTTAACTCTTTGCAATTCTTGAGTCTTTTGAAAAATAGAGAATGAGAAAATTGAAGAAAGTACGTTTTCACATTAGAATGAGCATAAACTCTCACTAACGAGTGTAATTTTGTGATAATTAAAGACAAAATAATGTTTTCTTGATAACTAATCACTAAATCTTCGTATTTGTCGAATCTAAATTTCGATATCAACGTGTTGGACAATACAAGAACTTTAGAACAAAGAAGTATTGGTAATGGTTAACTCTTTACAACTCTTGAAACTTTTGAAAAGTAGAGAATGAGAGAAACGAAGAAAGTGCGTTTTCACATTAGAGTAAGCATAAACTCTCACTAACAAGTGTGATTTTGTGATAAGTAAAGACAACATAATGTTTTCTTCGCTAAATCTCTGTATTTATCGAATCTTAATTTCACTATAAACGTGTTGGCCAAAACAACAACTTTATTACAAAGATGTATTGGTAATGGTTAACTCTTTGCAATTCTTGAGTCTTTTGAAAAATAGAGAATGAGAAAATTGAAGAAAGTGCGTTTTCACATTAGAATGAGCATAAACTCTCACTAACGAGTGTGATTTTGTGATAATTAAAGACAACATAATGTTTTCTTCGCTAAATCTCTGTATTTATCGAATCTTAATTTCACTATCAACGTGTTGGCCAAAATAACAACTTTATTACAAAGATGTATTGGTAATGGTTAACTCTTTGCAATTCTTGAGTCTTTTGAAAAATAGAGAATGAGAAAATTGAAGAAAGTGCGTTTTCACATTAGAATGAGCATAAACTCTCACTAACGAGTGTGATTTTGTGATAATTAAAGACAACATAATGTTTTCTTCGCTAAATCTCTGTATTTATCGAATCTTAATTTCACTATCAACGTGTTGGCCAAAACAACAACTTTATTACAAAGATGTATTGGTAATGGTTAACTCTTTGCAATTCTTGAGTCTTTTGAAAAATAGAGAATGAGAAAATTGAAGAAAGTGCGTTTTCACATTAGAATGAGCATAAACTCTCACTAACGAGTGTGATTTTGTGATAATTAAAGACAACATAATGTTTTCTTCGCTAAATCTCTGTATTTATCGAATCTTAATTTCACTATCAACGTGTTGGCCAAAACAACAACTTTATTACAAAGATGTATTGGTAATGGTTAACTCTTTGCAATTCTTGAGTCTTTTGAAAAATAGAGAATGAGAAAATTGAAGAAAGTGCGTTTTCACATTAGAATGAGCATAAACTCTCACAAACGAGTGTAATTTTGTGATAATTAAAGACAAAATAATGTTTTCTTGGTAACTAATCACTAAATCTTCGTATTTATCGAATCTTAATTTCACTATCAACGTGTTGGAAAAAACAACAACTTTAGAACAAAGATGTATTGGTAATGGTTAACTCTTTGCAATTCTTGAGTCTTTTGAAAAATAGAGAATGAGAAAATTGAAGAAAGTACGTTTTCACATTAGAATGAGCATAAACTCTCACTAACGAGTGTAATTTTGTGATAATTAAAGACAAAATAATGTTTTCTTGATAACTAATCACTAAATCTTCGTATTTGTCGAATCTAAATTTCGATATCAACGTGTTGGACAATACAAGAACTTTAGAACAAAGAAGTATTGGTAATGGTTAACTCTTTGCAATTCTTGAGTCTTTTGAAAAATAGAGAATGAGAAAATTGAAGAAAGTGCGTTTTCACATTAGAATGAGCATAAACTCTCACTAACGAGTGTGATTTTGTGATAATTAAAGACAACATAATGTTTTCTTCGCTAAATCTCTGTATTTATCGAATCTTAATTTCACTATCAACGTGTTGGCCAAAACAACAACTTTATTACAAAGATGTATTGGTAATGGTTAACTCTTTGCAATTCTTGAGTCTTTTGAAAAATAGAGAATGAGAAAATTGAAGAAAGTGCGTTTTCACATTAGAATGAGCATAAACTCTCACAAACGAGTGTAATTTTGTGATAATTAAAGACAAAATAATGTTTTCTTGGTAACTAATCACTAAATCTTCGTATTTATCGAATCTTAATTTCACTATCAACGTGTTGGAAAAAACAACAACTTTAGAACAAAGATGTATTGGTAATGGTTAACTCTTTGCAATTCTTGAGTCTTTTGAAAAATAGAGAATGAGAAAATTGAAGAAAGTACGTTTTCACATTAGAATGAGCATAAACTCTCACTAACGAGTGTAATTTTGTGATAATTAAAGACAAAATAATGTTTTCTTGATAACTAATCACTAAATCTTCGTATTTGTCGAATCTAAATTTCGATATCAACGTGTTGGACAATACAAGAACTTTAGAACAAAGAAGTATTGGTAATGGTTAACTCTTTACAACTCTTGAAACTTTTGAAAAGTAGAGAATGAGAGAAACGAAGAAAGTGCGTTTTCACATTAGAGTAAGCATAAACTCTCACTAACAAGTGTGATTTTGTGATAAGTAAAGACAACATAATGTTTTCTTCGCTAAATCTCTGTATTTATCGAATCTTAATTTCACTATAAACGTGTTGGCCAAAACAACAACTTTATTACAAAGATGTATTGGTAATGGTTAACTCTTTGCAATTCTTGAGTCTTTTGAAAAATAGAGAATGAGAAAATTGAAGAAAGTGCGTTTTCACATTAGAATGAGCATAAACTCTCACTAACGAGTGTGATTTTGTGATAATTAAAGACAACATAATGTTTTCTTCGCTAAATCTCTGTATTTATCGAATCTTAATTTCACTATCAACGTGTTGGCCAAAATAACAACTTTATTACAAAGATGTATTGGTAATGGTTAACTCTTTGCAATTCTTGAGTCTTTTGAAAAATAGAGAATGAGAAAATTGAAGAAAGTGCGTTTTCACATTAGAATGAGCATAAACTCTCACTAACGAGTGTGATTTTGTGATAATTAAAGACAACATAATGTTTTCTTCGCTAAATCTCTGTATTTATCGAATCTTAATTTCACTATCAACGTGTTGGCCAAAACAACAACTTTATTACAAAGATGTATTGGTAATGGTTAACTCTTTGCAATTCTTGAGTCTTTTGAAAAATAGAGAATGAGAAAATTGAAGAAAGTGCGTTTTCACATTAGAATGAGCATAAACTCTCACAAACGAGTGTAATTTTGTGATAATTAAAGACAAAATAATGTTTTCTTGGTAACTAATCACTAAATCTTCGTATTTATCGAATCTTAATTTCACTATCAACGTGTTGGAAAAAACAACAACTTTAGAACAAAGATGTATTGGTAATGGTTAACTCTTTGCAATTCTTGAGTCTTTTGAAAAATAGAGAATGAGAAAATTGAAGAAAGTGCGTTTTCACATTAGAATGAGCATAAACTCTCACTAACGAGTGTGATTTTGTGATAATTAAAGACAACATAATGTTTTCTTCGCTAAATCTCTGTATTTATCGAATCTTAATTTCACTATCAACGTGTTGGCCAAAACAACAACTTTATTACAAAGATGTATTGGTAATGGTTAACTCTTTGCAATTCTTGAGTCTTTTGAAAAATAGAGAATGAGAAAATTGAAGAAAGTGCGTTTTCACATTAGAATGAGCATAAACTCTCACAAACGAGTGTAATTTTGTGATAATTAAAGACAAAATAATGTTTTCTTGGTAACTAATCACTAAATCTTCGTATTTATCGAATCTTAATTTCACTATCAACGTGTTGGAAAAAACAACAACTTTAGAACAAAGATGTATTGGTAATGGTTAACTCTTTGCAATTCTTGAGTCTTTTGAAAAATAGAGAATGAGAAAATTGAAGAAAGTACGTTTTCACATTAGAATGAGCATAAACTCTCACTAACGAGTGTAATTTTGTGATAATTAAAGACAAAATAATGTTTTCTTGATAACTAATCACTAAATCTTCGTATTTGTCGAATCTAAATTTCGATATCAACGTGTTGGACAATACAAGAACTTTAGAACAAAGAAGTATTGGTAATGGTTAACTCTTTACAACTCTTGAAACTTTTGAAAAGTAGAGAATGAGAGAAACGAAGAAAGTGCGTTTTCACATTAGAGTAAGCATAAACTCTCACTAACAAGTGTGATTTTGTGATAAGTAAAGACAACATAATGTTTTCTTCGCTAAATCTCTGTATTTATCGAATCTTAATTTCACTATAAACGTGTTGGCCAAAACAACAACTTTATTACAAAGATGTATTGGTAATGGTTAACTCTTTGCAATTCTTGAGTCTTTTGAAAAATAGAGAATGAGAAAATTGAAGAAAGTGCGTTTTCACATTAGAATGAGCATAAACTCTCACTAACGAGTGTGATTTTGTGATAATTAAAGACAACATAATGTTTTCTTCGCTAAATCTCTGTATTTATCGAATCTTAATTTCACTATCAACGTGTTGGCCAAAATAACAACTTTATTACAAAGATGTATTGGTAATGGTTAACTCTTTGCAATTCTTGAGTCTTTTGAAAAATAGAGAATGAGAAAATTGAAGAAAGTGCGTTTTCACATTAGAATGAGCATAAACTCTCACTAACGAGTGTGATTTTGTGATAATTAAAGACAACATAATGTTTTCTTCGCTAAATCTCTGTATTTATCGAATCTTAATTTCACTATCAACGTGTTGGCCAAAACAACAACTTTATTACAAAGATGTATTGGTAATGGTTAACTCTTTGCAATTCTTG
Organism: Galeopsis tetrahit; assembly: GCA_963675135.1. Taxonomy (NCBI): domain Eukaryota; kingdom Viridiplantae; phylum Streptophyta; class Magnoliopsida; order Lamiales; family Lamiaceae; genus Galeopsis; species Galeopsis tetrahit. The sequence goes on from OY776122.1 coordinate 43,993,584, forward strand.
AGTCTTTTGAAAAATAGAGAATGAGAAAATTGAAGAAAGTGCGTTTTCACATTAGAATGAGCATAAACTCTCACTAACGAGTGTGATTTTGTGATAATTAAAGACAACATAATGTTTTCTTCGCTAAATCTCTGTATTTATCGAATCTTAATTTCACTATCAACGTGTTGGCCAAAACAACAACTTTATTACAAAGATGTATTGGTAATGGTTAACTCTTTGCAATTCTTGAGTCTTTTGAAAAATAGAGAATGAGAAAATTGAAGAAAGTGCGTTTTCACATTAGAATGAGCATAAACTCTCACAAACGAGTGTAATTTTGTGATAATTAAAGACAAAATAATGTTTTCTTGGTAACTAATCACTAAATCTTCGTATTTATCGAATCTTAATTTCACTATCAACGTGTTGGAAAAAACAACAACTTTAGAACAAAGATGTATTGGTAATGGTTAACTCTTTGCAATTCTTGAGTCTTTTGAAAAATAGAGAATGAGAAAATTGAAGAAAGTGCGTTTTCACATTAGAATGAGCATAAACTCTCACTAACGAGTGTGATTTTGTGATAATTAAAGACAACATAATGTTTTCTTCGCTAAATCTCTGTATTTATCGAATCTTAATTTCACTATCAACGTGTTGGCCAAAACAACAACTTTATTACAAAGATGTATTGGTAATGGTTAACTCTTTGCAATTCTTGAGTCTTTTGAAAAATAGAGAATGAGAAAATTGAAGAAAGTGCGTTTTCACATTAGAATGAGCATAAACTCTCACAAACGAGTGTAATTTTGTGATAATTAAAGACAAAATAATGTTTTCTTGGTAACTAATCACTAAATCTTCGTATTTATCGAATCTTAATTTCACTATCAACGTGTTGGAAAAAACAACAACTTTAGAACAAAGATGTATTGGTAATGGTTAACTCTTTGCAATTCTTGAGTCTTTTGAAAAATAGAGAATGAGAAAATTGAAGAAAGTACGTTTTCACATTAGAATGAGCATAAACTCTCACTAACGAGTGTAATTTTGTGATAATTAAAGACAAAATAATGTTTTCTTGATAACTAATCACTAAATCTTCGTATTTGTCGAATCTAAATTTCGATATCAACGTGTTGGACAATACAAGAACTTTAGAACAAAGAAGTATTGGTAATGGTTAACTCTTTACAACTCTTGAAACTTTTGAAAAGTAGAGAATGAGAGAAACGAAGAAAGTGCGTTTTCACATTAGAGTAAGCATAAACTCTCACTAACAAGTGTGATTTTGTGATAAGTAAAGACAACATAATGTTTTCTTCGCTAAATCTCTGTATTTATCGAATCTTAATTTCACTATAAACGTGTTGGCCAAAACAACAACTTTATTACAAAGATGTATTGGTAATGGTTAACTCTTTGCAATTCTTGAGTCTTTTGAAAAATAGAGAATGAGAAAATTGAAGAAAGTGCGTTTTCACATTAGAATGAGCATAAACTCTCACTAACGAGTGTGATTTTGTGATAATTAAAGACAACATAATGTTTTCTTCGCTAAATCTCTGTATTTATCGAATCTTAATTTCACTATCAACGTGTTGGCCAAAATAACAACTTTATTACAAAGATGTATTGGTAATGGTTAACTCTTTGCAATTCTTGAGTCTTTTGAAAAATAGAGAATGAGAAAATTGAAGAAAGTGCGTTTTCACATTAGAATGAGCATAAACTCTCACTAACGAGTGTGATTTTGTGATAATTAAAGACAACATAATGTTTTCTTCGCTAAATCTCTGTATTTATCGAATCTTAATTTCACTATCAACGTGTTGGCCAAAACAACAACTTTATTACAAAGATGTATTGGTAATGGTTAACTCTTTGCAATTCTTGAGTCTTTTGAAAAATAGAGAATGAGAAAATTGAAGAAAGTGCGTTTTCACATTAGAATGAGCATAAACTCTCACTAACGAGTGTGATTTTGTGATAATTAAAGACAACATAATGTTTTCTTCGCTAAATCTCTGTATTTATCGAATCTTAATTTCACTATCAACGTGTTGGCCAAAACAACAACTTTATTACAAAGATGTATTGGTAATGGTTAACTCTTTGCAATTCTTGAGTCTTTTGAAAAATAGAGAATGAGAAAATTGAAGAAAGTGCGTTTTCACATTAGAATGAGCATAAACTCTCACAAACGAGTGTAATTTTGTGATAATTAAAGACAAAATAATGTTTTCTTGGTAACTAATCACTAAATCTTCGTATTTATCGAATCTTAATTTCACTATCAACGTGTTGGAAAAAACAACAACTTTAGAACAAAGATGTATTGGTAATGGTTAACTCTTTGCAATTCTTGAGTCTTTTGAAAAATAGAGAATGAGAAAATTGAAGAAAGTGCGTTTTCTCATTAGAATGAGCATAAACTCTCACTAACGAGTGTGATTTTGTGATAATTAAAGACAACATAATGTTTTCTTCGCTAAATCTCTGTATTTATCGAATCTTAATTTCACTATCAACGTGTTGGCCAAAACAACAACTTTATTACAAAGATGTATTGGTAATGGTTAACTCTTTGCAATTCTTGAGTCTTTTGAAAAATAGAGAATGAGAAAATTGAAGAAAGTGCGTTTTCACATTAGAATGAGCATAAACTCTCACAAACGAGTGTAATTTTGTGATAATTAAAGACAAAATAATGTTTTCTTGGTAACTAATCACTAAATCTTCGTATTTATCGAATCTTAATTTCACTATCAACGTATTGGAAAAAACAACAACTTTAGAACAAAGATGTATTGGTAATGGTTAACTCTTTGCAATTCTTGAGTCTTTTGAAAAATAGAGAATGAGAAAATTGAAGAAAGTACGTTTTCACATTAGAATGAGCATAAACTCTCACTAACGAGTGTAATTTTGTGATAATTAAAGACAAAATAATGTTTTCTTGATAACTAATCACTAAATCTTCGTATTTGTCGAATCTAAATTTCGATATCAACGTGTTGGACAATACAAGAACTTTAGAACAAAGAAGTATTGGTAATGGTTAACTCTTTACAACTCTTGAAACTTTTGAAAAGTAGAGAATGAGAGAAACGAAGAAAGTGCGTTTTCACATTAGAGTAAGCATAAACTCTCACTAACAAGTGTGATTTTGTGATAAGTAAAGACAACATAATGTTTTCTTCGCTAAATCTCTGTATTTATCGAATCTTAATTTCACTATAAACGTGTTGGCCAAAACAACAACTTTATTACAAAGATGTATTGGTAATGGTTAACTCTTTGCAATTCTTGAGTCTTTTGAAAAATAGAGAATGAGAAAATTGAAGAAAGTGCGTTTTCACATTAGAATGAGCATAAACTCTCACTAACGAGTGTGATTTTGTGATAATTAAAGACAACATAATGTTTTCTTCGCTAAATCTCTGTATTTATCGAATCTTAATTTCACTATCAACGTGTTGGCCAAAATAACAACTTTATTACAAAGATGTATTGGTAATGGTTAACTCTTTGCAATTCTTGAGTCTTTTGAAAAATAGAGAATGAGAAAATTGAAGAAAGTGCGTTTTCACATTAGAATGAGCATAAACTCTCACTAACGAGTGTGATTTTGTGATAATTAAAGACAACATAATGTTTTCTTCGCTAAATCTCTGTATTTATCGAATCTTAATTTCACTATCAACGTGTTGGCCAAAACAACAACTTTATTACAAAGATGTATTGGTAATGGTTAACTCTTTGCAATTCTTGAGTCTTTTGAAAAATAGAGAATGAGAAAATTGAAGAAAGTGCGTTTTCACATTAGAATGAGCATAAACTCTCACTAACGAGTGTGATTTTGTGATAATTAAAGACAACATAATGTTTTCTTCGCTAAATCTCTGTATTTATCGAATCTTAATTTCACTATCAACGTGTTGGCCAAAACAACAACTTTATTACAAAGATGTATTGGTAATGGTTAACTCTTTGCAATTCTTGAGTCTTTTGAAAAATAGAGAATGAGAAAATTGAAGAAAGTGCGTTTTCACATTAGAATGAGCATAAACTCTCACAAACGAGTGTAATTTTGTGATAATTAAAGACAAAATAATGTTTTCTTGGTAACTAATCACTAAATCTTCGTATTTATCGAATCTTAATTTCACTATCAACGTGTTGGAAAAAACAACAACTTTAGAACAAAGATGTATTGGTAATGGTTAACTCTTTGCAATTCTTGAGTCTTTTGAAAAATAGAGAATGAGAAAATTGAAGAAAGTACGTTTTCACATTAGAATGAGCATAAACTCTCACTAACGAGTGTAATTTTGTGATAATTAAAGACAAAATAATGTTTTCTTGATAACTAATCACTAAATCTTCGTATTTGTCGAATCTAAATTTCGATATCAACGTGTTGGACAATACAAGAACTTTAGAACAAAGAAGTATTGGTAATGGTTAACTCTTTGCAATTCTTGAGTCTTTTGAAAAATAGAGAATGAGAAAATTGAAGAAAGTGCGTTTTCACATTAGAATGAGCATAAACTCTCACTAACGAGTGTGATTTTGTGATAATTAAAGACAACATAATGTTTTCTTCGCTAAATCTCTGTATTTATCGAATCTTAATTTCACTATCAACGTGTTGGCCAAAACAACAACTTTATTACAAAGATGTATTGGTAATGGTTAACTCTTTGCAATTCTTGAGTCTTTTGAAAAATAGAGAATGAGAAAATTGAAGAAAGTGCGTTTTCACATTAGAATGAGCATAAACTCTCACAAACGAGTGTAATTTTGTGATAATTAAAGACAAAATAATGTTTTCTTGGTAACTAATCACTAAATCTTCGTATTTATCGAATCTTAATTTCACTATCAACGTGTTGGAAAAAACAACAACTTTAGAACAAAGATGTATTGGTAATGGTTAACTCTTTGCAATTCTTGAGTCTTTTGAAAAATAGAGAATGAGAAAATTGAAGAAAGTACGTTTTCACATTAGAATGAGCATAAACTCTCACTAACGAGTGTAATTTTGTGATAATTAAAGACAAAATAATGTTTTCTTGATAACTAATCACTAAATCTTCGTATTTGTCGAATCTAAATTTCGATATCAACGTGTTGGACAATACAAGAACTTTAGAACAAAGAAGTATTGGTAATGGTTAACTCTTTACAACTCTTGAAACTTTTGAAAAGTAGAGAATGAGAGAAACGAAGAAAGTGCGTTTTCACATTAGAGTAAGCATAAACTCTCACTAACAAGTGTGATTTTGTGATAAGTAAAGACAACATAATGTTTTCTTCGCTAAATCTCTGTATTTATCGAATCTTAATTTCACTATAAACGTGTTGGCCAAAACAACAACTTTATTACAAAGATGTATTGGTAATGGTTAACTCTTTGCAATTCTTGAGTCTTTTGAAAAATAGAGAATGAGAAAATTGAAGAAAGTGCGTTTTCACATTAGAATGAGCATAAACTCTCACTAACGAGTGTGATTTTGTGATAATTAAAGACAACATAATGTTTTCTTCGCTAAATCTCTGTATTTATCGAATCTTAATTTCACTATCAACGTGTTGGCCAAAATAACAACTTTATTACAAAGATGTATTGGTAATGGTTAACTCTTTGCAATTCTTGAGTCTTTTGAAAAATAGAGAATGAGAAAATTGAAGAAAGTGCGTTTTCACATTAGAATGAGCATAAACTCTCACTAACGAGTGTGATTTTGTGATAATTAAAGACAACATAATGTTTTCTTCGCTAAATCTCTGTATTTATCGAATCTTAATTTCACTATCAACGTGTTGGCCAAAACAACAACTTTATTACAAAGATGTATTGGTAATGGTTAACTCTTTGCAATTCTTGAGTCTTTTGAAAAATAGAGAATGAGAAAATTGAAGAAAGTGCGTTTTCACATTAGAATGAGCATAAACTCTCACAAACGAGTGTAATTTTGTGATAATTAAAGACAAAATAATGTTTTCTTGGTAACTAATCACTAAATCTTCGTATTTATCGAATCTTAATTTCACTATCAACGTGTTGGAAAAAACAACAACTTTAGAACAAAGATGTATTGGTAATGGTTAACTCTTTGCAATTCTTGAGTCTTTTGAAAAATAGAGAATGAGAAAATTGAAGAAAGTACGTTTTCACATTAGAATGAGCATAAACTCTCACTAACGAGTGTAATTTTGTGATAATTAAAGACAAAATAATGTTTTCTTGATAACTAATCACTAAATCTTCGTATTTGTCGAATCTAAATTTCGATATCAACGTGTTGGACAATACAAGAACTTTAGAACAAAGAAGTATTGGTAATGGTTAACTCTTTACAAATCTTGAAACTTTTGAAAAGTAGAGAATGAGAGAAACGAAGAAAGTGCGTTTTCACATTAGAGTAAGCATAAACTCTCACTAACAAGTGTGATTTTGTGATAAGTAAAGACAACATAATGTTTTCTTCGCTAAATCTCTGTATTTATCGAATCTTAATTTCACTATAAACGTGTTGGCCAAAACAACAACTTTATTACAAAGATGTATTGGTAATGGTTAACTCTTTGCAATTCTTGAGTCTTTTGAAAAATAGAGAATGAGAAAATTGAAGAAAGTGCGTTTTCACATTAGAATGAGCATAAACTCTCACTAACGAGTGTGATTTTGTGATAATTAAAGACAACATAATTTTTTCTTCGCTAAATCTCTGTATTTATCGAATCTTAATTTCACTATCAACGTGTTGGCCAAAATAACAACTTTATTACAAAGATGTATTGGTAATGGTTAACTCTTTGCAATTCTTGAGTCTTTTGAAAAATAGAGAATGAGAAAATTGAAGAAAGTGCGTTTTCACATTAGAATGAGCATAAACTCTCACTAACGAGTGTGATTTTGTGATAATTAAAGACAACATAATGTTTTCTTCGCTAAATCTCTGTATTTATCGAATCTTAATTTCACTATCAACGTGTTGGCCAAAACAACAACTTTATTACAAAGATGTATTGGTAATGGTTAACTCTTTCCAATTCTTGAGTCTTTTGAAAAATAGAGAATGAGAAAATTGAAGAAAGTGCGTTTTCACATTAGAATGAGCATAAACTCTCACTAACGAGTGTGATTTTGTGATAATTAAAGACAACATAATGTTTTCTTCGCTAAATCTCTGTATTTATCGAATCTTAATTTCACTATCAACGTGTTGGCCAAAATAACAACTTTATTACAAAGATGTATTGGTAATGGTTAACTCTTTGCAATTCTTGAGTCTTTTGAAAAATAGAGAATGAGAAAATTGAAGAAAGTGCGTTTTCACATTAGAATGAGCATAAACTCTCACTAACGAGTGTGATTTTGTGATAATTAAAGACAACATAATGTTTTCTTCGCTAAAACTCTGTATTTATCGAATTTTAATTTCACTATCAACGTGTTGGCCAAAACAACAACTTTATTACAAAGATGTATTGGTAATGGTTAACTCTTTGCAATTCTTGAGTCTTTTGAAAAATAGAGAATGAGAAAATTGAAGAAAGTGCGTTTTCACATTAGAATGAGCATAAACTCTCACTAACGAGTGTGATTTTGTGATAATTAAAGACAACATAATGTTTTCTTCGCTAAATCTCTGTATTTATCGAATCTTAATTTCACTATCAACGTGTTGGCCAAAACAACCACTTTATTACAAAGATGTATTGGTAATAGTTAACTCTTTGCAATTCTTGAGTCTTTTGAAAAATAGAGAATGAGAAAATTGAAGAAAGTGCGTTTTCACATTAGAATGAGCATAAACTCTCACAAACGAGTGTAATTTTGTGATAATTAAAGACAAAATAATGTTTTCTTGGTAACTAATCACTAAATCTTCGTATTTATCGAATCTTAATTTCACTATCAACGTGTTGGAAAAAACAACAACTTTAGAACAAAGATGTATTGGTAATGGTTAACTCTTTGCAATTCTTGAGTCTTTTGAAAAATAGAGAATGAGAAAATTGAAGAAAGTGCGTTTTCACATTAGAATGAGCATAAACTCTCACTAACGAGTGTGATTTTGTGATAATTAAAGACAACATAATGTTTTCTTCGCTAAATCTCTGTATTTATTGAATCTTAATTTCACTATCAACGTGTTGGCCAAAATAACAACTTTATTACAAAGATGTATTGGTAATGGTTAACTCTTTGCAATTCTTGAGTCTTTTGAAAAATAGAGAATGAGAAAATTGAAGAAAGTGCGTTTTCACATTAGAATGAGCATAAACTCTCACTAACGAGTGTGATTTTGTGATAATTAAAGACAACATAATGTTTTCTTCGCTAAAACTCTGTATTTATCGAATTTTAATTTCACTATCAACGTGTTGGCCAAAACAACAACTTTATTACAAAGATGTATTGGTAATGGTTAACTCTTTGCAATTCTTGAGTCTTTTGAAAAATAGAGAATGAGAAAATTGAAGAAAGTGCGTTTTCACATTAGAATGAGCATAAACTCTCACTAACGAGTGTGATTTTGTGATAATTAAAGACAACATAATGTTTTCTTCGCTAAATCTCTGTATTTATCGAATCTTAATTTCACTATCAACGTGTTGGCCAAAACAACAACTTTATTACAAAGATGTATTGGTAATGGTTAACTCTTTGCAATTCTTGAGTCTTTTGAAAAATAGAGAATGAGAAAATTGAAGAAAGTGCGTTTTCACATTAGAATGAGCATAAACTCTCACAAACGAGTGTAATTTTGTGATAATTAAAGACAAAATAATGTTTTCTTGGTAACTAATCACTAAATCTTCGTATTTATCGAATCTTAATTTCACTATCAACGTGTTGGAAAAAACAACAACTTTAGAACAAAGATGTATTGGTAATGGTTAACTCTTTGCAATTCTTGAGTCTTTTGAAAAATAGAGAATGAGAAAATTGAAGAAAGTGCGTTTTCACATTAGAATGAGCATAAACTCTCACAAACGAGTGTAATTTTGTGATAATTAAAGACAAAATAATGTTTTCTTGGTAACTAATCACTAAATCTTCGTATTTATCGAATCTTAATTTCACTATCAACGTGTTGGAAAAAACAACAACTTTAGAACAAAGATGTATTGGTAATGGTTAACTCTTTGCAATTCTTGAGTCTTTTGAAAAATAGAGAATGAGAAAATTGAAGAAAGTGCGTTTTCACATTAGAATGAGCATAAACTCTCACTAACGAGTGTGATTTTGTGATAATTAAAGACAACATAATGTTTTCTTCGCTAAATCTCTGTATTTATCGAATCTTAATTTCACTATCAACGTGTTGGCCAAAATAACAACTTTATTACAAAGATGTATTGGTAATGGTTAACTCTTTGCAATTCTTGAGTCTTTTGAAAAATAGAGAATGAGAAAATTGAAGAAAGTGCGTTTTCACATTAGAATGAGCATAAACTCTCACTAACGAGTGTGATTTTGTGATAATTAAAGACAACATAATGTTTTCTTCGCTAAAACTCTGTATTTATCGAATTTTAATTTCACTATCAACGTGTTGGCCAAAACAACAACTTTATTACAAAGATGTATTGGTAATGGTTAACTCTTTGCAATTCTTGAGTCTTTTGAAAAATAGAGAATGAGAAAATTGAAGAAAGTGCGTTTTCACAATAGAATGAGCATAAACTCTCACTAACGAGTGTGATTTTGTGATAATTAAAGACAACATAATGTTTTCTTCGCTAAATCTCTGTATTTATCGAATCTTAATTTCACTATCAACGTGTTGGCCAAAACAACAACTTTATTACAAAGATGTATTGGTAATGGTTAACTCTTTGCAATTCTTGAGTCTTTTGAAAAATAGAGAATGAGAAAATTGAAGAAAGTGCGTTTTCACATTAGAATGAGCATAAACTCTCACAAACGAGTGTAATTTTGTGATAATTAAAGACAAAATAATGTTTTCTTGGTAACTAATCACTAAATCTTCGTATTTATCAAATCTTAATTTCACTATCAACGTGTTGGAAAAAACAACAACTTTAGAACAAAGATGTATTGGTAATGGTTAACTCTTTGCAATTCTTGAGTCTTTTGAAAAATAGAGAATGAGAAAATTGAAGAAAGTGCGTTTTCACATTAGAATGAGCATAAACTCTCACTAACGAGTGTAATTTTGTGATAATTAAAGACAAAATAATGTTTTCTTGATAACTAATCACTAAATCTTCGTATTTGTCGAATCTAAATTTCGATATCAACGTGTTGGATAAAACAAGAACTTTAGAACAAAGAAGTATTGGTAATGGTTAACTCTTTACAACTCTTGAAACTTTTGAAAAGTAGAGAATGAGAGAAACGAAGAAAGTGCGTTTTCACATTAGAGTAAGCATAAACTCTCACTAACGAGTGTGATTTTGTGATAAGTAAAGACAACATAATGTTTTCTTCGCTAAATCTTTGTATTTATCGAATCTTAATTTCACTATCAACGTGTTGGCCAAAACAACAACTTTATTACAAAGATGTATTGGTAATGGTTAACTCTTTGCAATTCTTGAGTCTTTTGAAAAATAGAGAATGAGAAAATTGAAGAAAGTGCGTTTTCACATTTGAATGAGCATAAACTCTCACTAACGAGTGTAATTTTGTGATAATTAAAGACAACATAATGTTTTCTTCGCTAAATCTCTGTATTTATCGAATCTTAATTTCACTATCAACGTGTTGGCCAAAACAACAACTTTATTACAAAGATGTATTGGTAATGGTTAACTCTTTGCAATTCTTGGGTCTTTTGAAAAATAGAGAATGAGAAAATTGAAGAAAGTGCGTTTTCACATTAGAATGAGCATAAACTCTCACTAACGAGTGTGATTTTGTGATAATTAAAGACAACATAATGTTTTCTTCGCTAAATCTCTGTATTTATCGAATCTTAATTTCACTATCAACGTGTTGGCCAAAACAACAACTTTATTACAAAGATGTATTGGTAATGGTTAACTCTTTGCAATTCTTGAGTCTTTTGAAAAATAGAGAATGAGAAAATTGAAGAAAGTGCGTTTTCACATTAGAATGAGCATAAACTCTCACTAACGAGTGTGATTTTGTGATAATTAAAGACAACATAATGTTTTCTTCGCTAAATCTCTGTATTTATCGAATCTTAATTTCACTATCAACGTGTTGGCCAAAATAACAACTTTATTACAAAGATGTATTGGTAATGGTTAACTCTTTGCAATTCTTGAGTCTTTTGAAAAATAGAGAATGAGAAAATTGAAGAAGGTGCGTTTTCACATTAGAATGAGCATAAACTCTCACTAACGGGTGTGATTTTGTGATAATTAAAGACAACATAATGTTTTCTTCGCTAAATCTCTGTATTTATCGAATCTTAATTTCACTATCAACGTGTTGGCCAAAACAACAACTTTATTACAAAGATGTATTGGTAATGGTTAACTCTTTGCAATTCTTGAGTCTTTTGAAAAATAGAGAATGAGAAAATTGAAGAAAGTGCGTTTTCACATTAGAATGAGCATAAACTCTAACTAACGAGTGTGATTTTGTGATAATTAAAGACAACATAATGTTTTCTTCGCTAAATCTCTGTATTTATCGAATCTTAATTTCACTATCAACGTGTTGGCCAAAACAACAACTTTATTACAAAGATGTATTGGTAATGGTTAACTCTTTGCAATTCTTGAGTCTTTTGAAAAATAGAGAATGAGAAAATTGAAGAAAGTGCGTTTTCACATTAGAATGAGCATAAACTTTCACTAACGAGTGTGATTTTGTGATAATTAAAGACAACATAATGTTTTCTTCGCTAAATCTCTGTATTTATCGAATCTTAATTTCACTATCAACTTGTTGGCCAAAATAACAACTTTATTACAAAGATGTATTGGTAATGGTTAACTCTTTGCAATTCTTGAGTCTTTTGAAAAATAGAGAATGAGAAAATTGAAGAAAGTGCGTTTTCACATTAGAATGAGCATAAACTCTCACTAACGAGTGTGATTTTGTGATAATTAAAGACAACATAATGTTTTCTTCGCTAAATCTCTGTATTTATCGAATCTTAATTTCACTATCAACGTGTTGGCCAAAATAACAACTTTATTACAAAGATGTATTGGTAATGGTTAACTCTTTGCAATTCTTGAGTCTTTTGAAAAATAGAGAATGAGAAAATTGAAGAAAGTGCGTTTTCACATTAGAATGAGCATAAACTCTCACTAACGAGTGTGATTTTGTGATAATTAAAGACAACATAATGTTTTCTTCGCTAAATCTCTGTATTTATCGAATCTTAATTTCACTATCAACGTGTTGGCCAAAACAACAACTTTATTACAAAGATGTATTGGTAATGGTTAACTCTTTCCAATTCTTGAGTCTTTTGAAAAATAGAGAATGAGAAAATTGAAGAAAGTGCGTTTTCACATTAGAATGAGCATAAACTCTCACTAACGAGTGTGATTTTGTGATAATTAAAGACAACATAATGTTTTCTTCGCTAAATCTCTGTATTTATCGAATCTTAATTTCACTATCAACGTGTTGGCCAAAATAACAACTTTATTACAAAGATGTATTGGTAATGGTTAACTCTTTGCAATTCTTGAGTCTTTTGAAAAATAGAGAATGAGAAAATTGAAGAAAGTGCGTTTTCACATTAGAATGAGCATAAACTCTAACTAACGAGTGTGATTTTGTGATAATTAAAGACAACATAATGTTTTCTTCGCTAAATCTCTGTATTTATCGAATCTTAATTTCACTATCAACGTGTTGGCCAAAACAACAACTTTATTACAAAGATGTATTGGTAATGGTTAACTCTTTGCAATTCTTGAGTCTTTTGAAAAATAGAGAATGAGAAAATTGAAGAGCATAAACTCTCACTAACGAGTGTGATTTTGTGATAATTAAAGACAACATAATGTTTTCTTCGCTAAATCTCTGTATTTATCGAATCTTAATTTCACTATCAACGTGTTGGCCAAAACAACAACTTTATTACAAAGATGTATTGGTAATGGTTAACTCTTTGCAATTCTTGAGTCTTTTGAAAAATAGAGAATGAGAAAATTGAAGAAAGTGCGTTTTCACATTAGAATGAGCATAAACTCTCACTAACGAGTGTGATTTTGTGATAATTAAAGACAACATAATGTTTTCTTCGCTAAATCTCTGTATTTATCGAATCTTAATTTCACTATCAACGTGTTGGCCAAAATAACAACTTTATTACAAAGATGTATTCGTAATGGTTAACTCTTTGCAATTCTTGAGTCTTTTGAAAAATAGAGAATGAGAAAATTGAAGAAGGTGCGTTTTCACATTAGAATGAGCATAAACTCTCACTAACGGGTGTGATTTTGTGATAATTAAAGACAACATAATGTTTTCTTCGCTAAATCTCTGTATTTATCGAATCTTAATTTCACTATCAACGTGTTGGCCAAAACAACAACTTTATTACAAAGATGTATTGGTAATGGTTAACTCTTTGCAATTCTTGAGTCTTTTGAAAAATAGAGAATGAGAAAATTGAAGAAAGTGCGTTTTCACATTAGAATGAGCATAAACTCTAACTAACGAGTGTGATTTTGTGATAATTAAAGACAACATAATGTTTTCTTCGCTAAATCTCTGTATTTATCGAATCTTAATTTCACTATCAACGTGTTGGCCAAAACAACAACTTTATTACAAAGATGTATTGGTAATGGTTAACTCTTTGCAATTCTTGAGTCTTTTGAAAAATAGAGAATGAGAAAATTGAAGAAAGTGCGTTTTCACATTAGAATGAGCATAAACTTTCACTAACGAGTGTGATTTTGTGATAATTAAAGACAACATAATGTTTTCTTCGCTAAATCTCTGTATTTATCGAATCTTAATTTCACTATCAACTTGTTGGCCAAAATAACAACTTTATTACAAAGATGTATTGGTAATGGTTAACTCTTTGCAATTCTTGAGTCTTTTGAAAAATAGAGAATGAGAAAATTGAAGAAAGTGCGTTTTCACATTAGAATGAGCATAAACTCTCACTAACGAGTGTGATTTTGTGATAATTAAAGACAACATAATGTTTTCTTCGCTAAATCTCTGTATTTATCGAATCTTAATTTCACTATCAACGTGTTGGCCAAAATAACAACTTTATTACAAAGATGTATTGGTAATGGTTAACTCTTTGCAATTCTTGAGTCTTTTGAAAAATAGAGAATGAGAAAATTGAAGAAGGTGCGTTTTCACATTAGAATGAGCATAAACTCTCACTAACGGGTGTGATTTTGTGATAATTAAAGACAACATAATGTTTTCTTCGCTAAATCTCTGTATTTATCGAATCTTAATTTCACTATCAACGTGTTGGCCAAAACAACAACTTTATTACAAAGATGTATTGGTAATGGTTAACTCTTTGCAATTCTTGAGTCTTTTGAAAAATAGAGAATGAGAAAATTGAAGAAAGTGCGTTTTCACATTAGAATGAGCATAAACTCTAACTAACGAGTGTGATTTTGTGATAATTAAAGACAACATAATGTTTTCTTCGCTAAATCTCTGTATTTATCGAATCTTAATTTCACTATCAACGTGTTGGCCAAAACAACAACTTTATTACAAAGATGTATTGGTAATGGTTAACTCTTTGCAATTCTTGAGTCTTTTGAAAAATAGAGAATGAGAAAATTGAAGAAAGTGCGTTTTCACATTAGAATGAGCATAAACTTTCACTAACGAGTGTGATTTTGTGATAATTAAAGACAACATAATGTTTTCTTCGCTAAATCTCTGTATTTATCGAATCTTAATTTCACTATCAACTTGTTGGCCAAAATAACAACTTTATTACAAAGATGTATTGGTAATGGTTAACTCTTTGCAATTCTTGAGTCTTTTGAAAAATAGAGAATGAGAAAATTGAAGAAAGTGCGTTTTCACATTAGAATGAGCATAAACTCTCACTAACGAGTGTGATTTTGTGATAATTAAAGACAACATAATGTTTTCTTCGCTAAATCTCTGTATTTATCGAATCTTAATTTCACTATCAACGTGTTGGCCAAAATAACAACTTTATTACAAAGATGTATTGGTAATGGTTAACTCTTTGCAATTCTTGAGTCTTTTGAAAAATAGAGAATGAGAAAATTGAAGAAAGTGCGTTTTCACATTAGAATGAGCATAAACTCTCACTAACGAGTGTGATTTTGTGATAATTAAAGACAACATAATGTTTTCTTCGCTAAATCTCTGTATTTATCGAATCTTAATTTCACTATCAACGTGTTGGCCAAAACAACAACTTTATTACAAAGATGTATTGGTAATGGTTAACTCTTTCCAATTCTTGAGTCTTTTGAAAAATAGAGAATGAGAAAATTGAAGAAAGTGCGTTTTCACATTAGAATGAGCATAAACTCTCACTAACGAGTGTGATTTTGTGATAATTAAAGACAACATAATGTTTTCTTCGCTAAATCTCTGTATTTATCGAATCTTAATTTCACTATCAACGTGTTGGCCAAAATAACAACTTTATTACAAAGATGTATTGGTAATGGTTAACTCTTTGCAATTCTTGAGTCTTTTGAAAAATAGAGAATGAGAAAATTGAAGAAAGTGCGTTTTCACATTAGAATGAGCATAAACTCTAACTAACGAGTGTGATTTTGTGATAATTAAAGACAACATAATGTTTTCTTCGCTAAATCTCTGTATTTATCGAATCTTAATTTCACTATCAACGTGTTGGCCAAAACAACAACTTTATTACAAAGATGTATTGGTAATGGTTAACTCTTTGCAATTCTTGAGTCTTTTGAAAAATAGAGAATGAGAAAATTGAAGAGCATAAACTCTCACTAACGAGTGTGATTTTGTGATAATTAAAGACAACATAATGTTTTCTTCGCTAAATCTCTGTATTTATCGAATCTTAATTTCACTATCAACGTGTTGGCCAAAACAACAACTTTATTACAAAGATGTATTGGTAATGGTTAACTCTTTGCAATTCTTGAGTCTTTTGAAAAATAGAGAATGAGAAAATTGAAGAAAGTGCGTTTTCACATTAGAATGAGCATAAACTCTCACTAACGAGTGTGATTTTGTGATAATTAAAGACAACATAATGTTTTCTTCGCTAAATCTCTGTATTTATCGAATCTTAATTTCACTATCAACGTGTTGGCCAAAATAACAACTTTATTACAAAGATGTATTCGTAATGGTTAACTCTTTGCAATTCTTGAGTCTTTTGAAAAATAGAGAATGAGAAAATTGAAGAAGGTGCGTTTTCACATTAGAATGAGCATAAACTCTCACTAACGGGTGTGATTTTGTGATAATTAAAGACAACATAATGTTTTCTTCGCTAAATCTCTGTATTTATCGAATCTTAATTTCACTATCAACGTGTTGGCCAAAACAACAACTTTATTACAAAGATGTATTGGTAATGGTTAACTCTTTGCAATTCTTGAGTCTTTTGAAAAATAGAGAATGAGAAAATTGAAGAAAGTGCGTTTTCACATTAGAATGAGCATAAACTCTAACTAACGAGTGTGATTTTGTGATAATTAAAGACAACATAATGTTTTCTTCGCTAAATCTCTGTATTTATCGAATCTTAATTTCACTATCAACGTGTTGGCCAAAACAACAACTTTATTACAAAGATGTATTGGTAATGGTTAACTCTTTGCAATTCTTGAGTCTTTTGAAAAATAGAGAATGAGAAAATTGAAGAAAGTGCGTTTTCACATTAGAATGAGCATAAACTTTCACTAACGAGTGTGATTTTGTGATAATTAAAGACAACATAATGTTTTCTTCGCTAAATCTCTGTATTTATCGAATCTTAATTTCACTATCAACTTGTTGGCCAAAATAACAACTTTATTACAAAGATGTATTGGTAATGGTTAACTCTTTGCAATTCTTGAGTCTTTTGAAAAATAGAGAATGAGAAAATTGAAGAAAGTGCGTTTTCACATTAGAATGAGCATAAACTCTCACTAACGAGTGTGATTTTGTGATAATTAAAGACAACATAATGTTTTCTTCGCTAAATCTCTGTATTTATCGAATCTTAATTTCACTATCAACGTGTTGGCCAAAATAACAACTTTATTACAAAGATGTATTGGTAATGGTTAACTCTTTGCAATTCTTGAGTCTTTTGAAAAATAGAGAATGAGAAAATTGAAGAAAGTGCGTTTTCACATTAGAATGAGCATAAACTCTCACTAACGAGTGTGATTTTGTGATAATTAAAGACAACATAATGTTTTCTTCGCTAAATCTCTGTATTTATCGAATCTTAATTTCACTATCAACGTGTTGGCCAAAACAACAACTTTATTACAAAGATGTATTGGTAATGGTTAACTCTTTCCAATTCTTGAGTCTTTTGAAAAATAGAGAATGAGAAAATTGAAGAAAGTGCGTTTTCACATTAGAATGAGCATAAACTCTCACTAACGAGTGTGATTTTGTGATAATTAAAGACAACATAATGTTTTCTTCGCTAAATCTCTGTATTTATCGAATCTTAATTTCACTATCAACGTGTTGGCCAAAATAACAACTTTATTACAAAGATGTATTGGTAATGGTTAACTCTTTGCAATTCTTGAGTCTTTTGAAAAATAGAGAATGAGAAAATTGAAGAAAGTGCGTTTTCACATTAGAATGAGCATAAACTCTAACTAACGAGTGTGATTTTGTGATAATTAAAGACAACATAATGTTTTCTTCGCTAAATCTCTGTATTTATCGAATCTTAATTTCACTATCAACGTGTTGGCCAAAACAACAACTTTATTACAAAGATGTATTGGTAATGGTTAACTCTTTGCAATTCTTGAGTCTTTTGAAAAATAGAGAATGAGAAAATTGAAGAAAGTGCGTTTTCACATTAGAATGAGCATAAACTTTCACTAACGAGTGTGATTTTGTGATAATTAAAGACAACATAATGTTTTCTTCGCTAAATCTCTGTATTTATCGAATCTTAATTTCACTATCAACTTGTTGGCCAAAATAACAACTTTATTACAAAGATGTATTGGTAATGGTTAACTCTTTGCAATTCTTGAGTCTTTTGAAAAATAGAGAATGAGAAAATTGAAGAAAGTGCGTTTTCACATTAGAATGAGCATAAACTCTCACTAACGAGTGTGATTTTGTGATAATTAAAGACAACATAATGTTTTCTTCGCTAAATCTCTGTATTTATCGAATCTTAATTTCACTATCAACGTGTTGGCCAAAATAACAACTTTATTACAAAGATGTATTGGTAATGGTTAACTCTTTGCAATTCTTGAGTCTTTTGAAAAATAGAGAATGAGAAAATTGAAGAAAGTGCGTTTTCACATTAGAATGAGCATAAACTCTCACTAACGAGTGTGATTTTGTGATAATTAAAGACAACATAATGTTTTCTTCGCTAAATCTCTGTATTTATCGAATCTTAATTTCACTATCAACGTGTTGGCCAAAACAACAACTTTATTACAAAGATGTATTGGTAATGGTTAACTCTTTCCAATTCTTGAGTCTTTTGAAAAATAGAGAATGAGAAAATTGAAGAAAGTGCGTTTTCACATTAGAATGAGCATAAACTCTCACTAACGAGTGTGATTTTGTGATAATTAAAGACAACATAATGTTTTCTTCGCTAAATCTCTGTATTTATCGAATCTTAATTTCACTATCAACGTGTTGGCCAAAATAACAACTTTATTACAAAGATGTATTGGTAATGGTTAACTCTTTGCAATTCTTGAGTCTTTTGAAAAATAGAGAATGAGAAAATTGAAGAAAGTGCGTTTTCACATTAGAATGAGCATAAACTCTCACTAACGAGTGTGATTTTGTGATAATTAAAGACAACATAATGTTTTCTTCGCTAAATCTCTGTATTTATCGAATCTTAATTTCACTATCAACGTGTTGGCCAAAACAACAACTTTATTACAAAGATGTATTGGTAATGGTTAACTCTTTGCAATTCTTGAGTCTTTTGAAAAATAGAGAATGAGAAAATTGAAGAAAGTGCGTTTTCACATTAGAATGAGCATAAACTCTCACAAACGAGTGTAATTTTGTGATAATTAAAGACAAAATAATGTTTTCTTGGTAACTAATCACTAAATCTTCGTATTTATCGAATCTTAATTTCACTATCAACGTGTTGGAAAAAACAACAACTTTAGAACAAAGATGTATTGGTAATGGTTAACTCTTTGCAATTCTTGAGTCTTTTGAAAAATAGAGAATGAGAAAATTGAAGAAAGTGCGTTTTCACATTAGAATGAGCATAAACTCTCACTAACGAGTGTAATTTTGTGATAATTAAAGACAAAATAATGTTTTCTTGATAACTAATCACTAAATCTTCGTATTTGTCGAATCTAAATTTCGATATCAACGTGTTGGACAAAACAAGAACTTTAGAACAAAGAAGTATTGGTAATGGTTAACTCTTTACAACTCTTGAAACTTTTGAAAAGTAGAGAATGAGAGAAACGAAGAAAGTGCGTTTTCACATTAGAGTAAGCATAAACTCTCACTAACGAGTGTGATTTTGTGATAAGTAAAGACAACATAATGTTTTCTTCGCTAAATCTTTGTATTTATCGAATCTTAATTTCACTATCAACGTGTTGGCCAAAACAACAACTTTATTACAAAGATGTATTGGTAATGGTTAACTCTTTGCAATTCTTGAGTCTTTTGTAAAATAGACAATGAGAAAATTGAAGAAAGTGCGTTTTCACATTTGAATGAGCATAAACTCTCACTAACGAGTGTAATTTTGTGATAATTAAAGACAACATAATGTTTTCTTCGCTAAATCTCTGTATTTATCGAATCTTAATTTCACTATCAACGTGTTGGCCAAAACAACAACTTTATTACAAAGATGTATTGGTAATGGTTAACTCTTTGCAATTCTTGGGTCTTTTGAAAAATAGAGAATGAGAAAATTGAAGAAAGTGCGTTTTCACATTAGAATGAGCATAAACTCTCACTAACGAGTGTGATTTTGTGATAATTAAAGACAACATAATGTTTTCTTCGCTAAATCTCTGTATTTATCGAATCTTAATTTCACTATCAACGTGTTGGCCAAAACAACAACTTTATTACAAAGATGTATTGGTAATGGTTAACTCTTTGCAATTCTTGAGTCTTTTGAAAAATAGAGAATGAGAAAATTGAAGAAAGTGCGTTTTCACATTAGAATGAGCATAAACTCTCACTAACGAGTGTGATTTTGTGATAATTAAAGACAACATAATGTTTTCTTCGCTAAATCTCTGTATTTATCGAATCTTAATTTCACTATCAACGTGTTGGCCAAAATAACAACTTTATTACAAAGATGTATTGGTAATGGTTAACTCTTTGCAATTCTTGAGTCTTTTGAAAAATAGAGAATGAGAAAATTGAAGAAGGTGCGTTTTCACATTAGAATGAGCATAAACTCTCACTAACGGGTGTGATTTTGTGATAATTAAAGACAACATAATGTTTTCTTCGCTAAATCTCTGTATTTATCGAATCTTAATTTCACTATCAACGTGTTGGCCAAAACAACAACTTTATTACAAAGATGTATTGGTAATGGTTAACTCTTTGCAATTCTTGAGTCTTTTGAAAAATAGAGAATGAGAAAATTGAAGAAAGTGCGTTTTCACATTAGAATGAGCATAAACTCTAACTAACGAGTGTGATTTTGTGATAATTAAAGACAACATAATGTTTTCTTCGCTAAATCTCTGTATTTATCGAATCTTAATTTCACTATCAACGTGTTGGCCAAAACAACAACTTTATTACAAAGATGTATTGGTAATGGTTAACTCTTTGCAATTCTTGAGTCTTTTGAAAAATAGAGAATGAGAAAATTGAAGAAAGTGCGTTTTCACATTAGAATGAGCATAAACTTTCACTAACGAGTGTGATTTTGTGATAATTAAAGACAACATAATGTTTTCTTCGCTAAATCTCTGTATTTATCGAATCTTAATTTCACTATCAACTTGTTGGCCAAAATAACAACTTTATTACAAAGATGTATTGGTAATGGTTAACTCTTTGCAATTCTTGAGTCTTTTGAAAAATAGAGAATGAGAAAATTGAAGAAAGTGCGTTTTCACATTAGAATGAGCATAAACTCTCACTAACGAGTGTGATTTTGTGATAATTAAAGACAACATAATGTTTTCTTCGCTAAATCTCTGTATTTATCGAATCTTAATTTCACTATCAACGTGTTGGCCAAAATAACAACTTTATTACAAAGATGTATTGGTAATGGTTAACTCTTTGCAATTCTTGAGTCTTTTGAAAAATAGAGAATGAGAAAATTGAAGAAAGTGCGTTTTCACATTAGAATGAGCATAAACTCTCACTAACGAGTGTGATTTTGTGATAATTAAAGACAACATAATGTTTTCTTCGCTAAATCTCTGTATTTATCGAATCTTAATTTCACTATCAACGTGTTGGCCAAAACAACAACTTTATTACAAAGATGTATTGGTAATGGTTAACTCTTTCCAATTCTTGAGTCTTTTGAAAAATAGAGAATGAGAAAATTGAAGAAAGTGCGTTTTCACATTAGAATGAGCATAAACTCTCACTAACGAGTGTGATTTTGTGATAATTAAAGACAACATAATGTTTTCTTCGCTAAATCTCTGTATTTATCGAATCTTAATTTCACTATCAACGTGTTGGCCAAAACAACAACTTTATTACAAAGATGTATTGGTAATGGTTAACTCTTTGCAATTCTTGAGTCTTTTGAAAAATAGAGAATGAGAAAATTGAAGAAAGTGCGTTTTCACATTAGAATGAGCATAAACTCTCACAAACGAGTGTAATTTTGTGATAATTAAAGACAAAATAATGTTTTCTTGGTAACTAATCACTAAATCTTCGTATTTATCGAATCTTAATTTCACTATCAACGTGTTGGAAAAAACAACAACTTTAGAACAAAGATGTATTGGTAATGGTTAACTCTTTGCAATTCTTGAGTCTTTTGAAAAATAGAGAATGAGAAAATTGAAGAAAGTGCGTTTTCACATTAGAATGAGCATAAACTCTCACTAACGAGTGTGATTTTGTGATAATTAAAGACAACATAATGTTTTCTTCGCTAAATCTCTGTATTTATCGAATCTTAATTTCACTATCAACGTGTTGGCCAAAACAACAACTTTATTACAAAGATGTATTGGTAATGGTTAACTCTTTGCAATTCTTGAGTCTTTTGAAAAATAGAGAATGAGAAAATTGAAGAAAGTGCGTTTTCACATTAGAATGAGCATAAACTCTCACTAACGAGTGTGATTTTGTGATAATTAAAGACAACAAAGATGTTTTCTTCGCTAAATCTCTGTATTTATCGAATCTTAATTTCACTATCAACTTGTTGGCCAAAATAACAACTTTATTACAAAGATGTATTGGTAATGGTTAACTCTTTGCAATTCTTGAGTCTTTTGAAAAATAGAGAATGAGAAAATTGAAGAAAGTGCGTTTTCACATTAGAATGAGCATAAACTCTCACTAACGAGTGTGATTTTGTGATAATTAAAGACAACATAATGTTTTCTTCGCTAAATCTCTGTATTTATCGAATCTTAATTTCACTATCAACGTGTTGGCCAAAATAACAACTTTATTACAAAGATGTATTGGTAATGGTTAACTCTTTGCAATTCTTGAGTCTTTTGAAAAATAGAGAATGAGAAAATTGAAGAAAGTGCGTTTTCACATTAGAATGAGCATAAACTCTCACTAACGAGTGTGATTTTGTGATAATTAAAGACAACATAATGTTTTCTTCGCTAAATCTCTGTATTTATCGAATCTTAATTTCACTATCAACGTGTTGGCCAAAACAACAACTTTATTACAAAGATGTATTGGTAATGGTTAACTCTTTCCAATTCTTGAGTCTTTTGAAAAATAGAGAATGAGAAAATTGAAGAAAGTGCGTTTTCACATTAGAATGAGCATAAACTCTCACTAACGAGTGTGATTTTGTGATAATTAAAGACAACATAATGTTTTCTTCGCTAAATCTCTGTATTTATCGAATCTTAATTTCACTATCAACGTGTTGGCCAAAATAACAACTTTATTACAAAGATGTATTGGTAATGGTTAACTCTTTGCAATTCTTGAGTCTTTTGAAAAATAGAGAATGAGAAAATTGAAGAAAGTGCGTTTTCACATTAGAATGAGCATAAACTCTCACTAACGAGTGTGATTTTGTGATAATTAAAGACAACATAATGTTTTCTTCGCTAAATCTCTGTATTTATCGAATCTTAATTTCACTATCAACGTGTTGGCCAAAACAACAACTTTATTACAAAGATGTATTGGTAATGGTTAACTCTTTGCAATTCTTGAGTCTTTTGAAAAATAGAGAATGAGAAAATTGAAGAAAGTGCGTTTTCACATTAGAATGAGCATAAACTCTCACAAACGAGTGTAATTTTGTGATAATTAAAGACAAAATAATGTTTTCTTGGTAACTAATCACTAAATCTTCGTATTTATCGAATCTTAATTTCACTATCAACGTGTTGGAAAAAACAACAACTTTAGAACAAAGATGTATTGGTAATGGTTAACTCTTTGCAATTCTTGAGTCTTTTGAAAAATAGAGAATGAGAAAATTGAAGAAAGTGCGTTTTCACATTAGAATGAGCATAAACTCTCACTAACGAGTGTAATTTTGTGATAATTAAAGACAAAATAATGTTTTCTTGATAACTAATCACTAAATCTTCGTATTTGTCGAATCTAAATTTCGATATCAACGTGTTGGACAAAACAAGAACTTTAGAACAAAGAAGTATTGGTAATGGTTAACTCTTTACAACTCTTGAAACTTTTGAAAAGTAGAGAATGAGAGAAACGAAGAAAGTGCGTTTTCACATTAGAGTAAGCATAAACTCTCACTAACGAGTGTGATTTTGTGATAAGTAAAGACAACATAATGTTTTCTTCGCTAAATCTTTGTATTTATCGAATCTTAATTTCACTATCAACGTGTTGGCCAAAACAACAACTTTATTACAAAGATGTATTGGTAATGGTTAACTCTTTGCAATTCTTGAGTCTTTTGTAAAATAGACAATGAGAAAATTGAAGAAAGTGCGTTTTCACATTTGAATGAGCATAAACTCTCACTAACGAGTGTAATTTTGTGATAATTAAAGACAACATAATGTTTTCTTCGCTAAATCTCTGTATTTATCGAATCTTAATTTCACTATCAACGTGTTGGCCAAAACAACAACTTTATTACAAAGATGTATTGGTAATGGTTAACTCTTTGCAATTCTTGGGTCTTTTGAAAAATAGAGAATGAGAAAATTGAAGAAAGTGCGTTTTCACATTAGAATGAGCATAAACTCTCACTAACGAGTGTGATTTTGTGATAATTAAAGACAACATAATGTTTTCTTCGCTAAATCTCTGTATTTATCGAATCTTAATTTCACTATCAACGTGTTGGCCAAAACAACAACTTTATTACAAAGATGTATTGGTAATGGTTAACTCTTTGCAATTCTTGAGTCTTTTGAAAAATAGAGAATGAGAAAATTGAAGAAAGTGCGTTTTCACATTAGAATGAGCATAAACTCTCACTAACGAGTGTGATTTTGTGATAATTAAAGACAACATTATGTTTTCTTCGCTAAATCTCTGTATTTATCGAATCTTAATTTCACTATCAACGTGTTGGCCAAAATAACAACTTTATTACAAAGATGTATTGGTAATGGTTAACTCTTTGCAATTCTTGAGTCTTTTGAAAAATAGAGAATGAGAAAATTGAAGAAAGTGCGTTTTCACATTAGAATGAGCATAAACTCTCACTAACGAGTGTGATTTTGTGATAATTAAAGACAACATAATGTTTTCTTCGCTAAATCTCTGTATTTATCGAATCTTAATTTCACTATCAACGTGTTGGCCAAAACAACAACTTTATTACAAAGATGTATTGGTAATGGTTAACTCTTTGCAATTCTTGAGTCTTTTGAAAAATAGAGAATGAGAAAATTGAAGAAAGTGCGTTTTCACATTAGAATGAGCATAAACTCTCACAAACGAGTGTAATTTTGTGATAATTAAAGACAAAATAATGTTTTCTTGGTAACTAATCACTAAATCTTCGTATTTATCGAATCTTAATTTCACTATCAACGTGTTGGAAAAAACAACAACTTTAGAACAAAGATGTATTGGTAATGGTTAACTCTTTGCAATTCTTGAGTCTTTTGAAAAATAGAGAATGAGAAAATTGAAGAAAGTGCGTTTTCACATTAGAATGAGCATAAACTCTCACTAACGAGTGTAATTTTGTGATAATTAAAGACAAAATAATGTTTTCTTGATAACTAATCACTAAATCTTCGTATTTGTCGAATCTAAATTTCGATATCAACGTGTTGGACAAAACAAGAACTTTAGAACAAAGAAGTATTGGTAATGGTTAACTCTTTACAACTCTTGAAACTTTTGAAAAGTAGAGAATGAGAGAAACGAAGAAAGTGCGTTTTCACATTAGAGTAAGCATAAACTCTCACTAACGAGTGTGATTTTGTGATAAGTAAAGACAACATAATGTTTTCTTCGCTAAATCTTTGTATTTATCGAATCTTAATTTCACTATCAACGTGTTGGCCAAAACAACAACTTTATTACAAAGATGTATTGGTAATGGTTAACTCTTTGCAATTCTTGAGTCTTTTGAAAAATAGAGAATGAGAAAATTGAAGAAAGTGCGTTTTCACATTAGAATGAGCATAAACTTTCACTAACGAGTGTGATTTTGTGATAATTAAAGACAACATAATGTTTTCTTCGCTAAATCTCTGTATTTATCGAATCTTAATTTCACTATCAACGTGTTGGCCAAAACAACAACTTTATTACAAAGATGTATTGGTAATGGTTAACTCTTTGCAATTCTTGAGTCTTTTGAAAAATAGAGAATGAGAAAATTGAAGAAAGTGCGTTTTCACATTAGAATGAGCATAAACTTTCACTAACGAGTGTGATTTTGTGATAATTAAAGACAACATAATGTTTTCTTCGCTAAATCTCTGTATTTATCGAATCTTAATTTCACTATCAACTTGTTGGCCAAAATAACAACTTTATTACAAAGATGTATTGGTAATGGTTAACTCTTTGCAATTCTTGAGTCTTTTGAAAAATAGAGAATGAGAAAATTGAAGAAAGTGCGTTTTCACATTAGAATGAGCATAAACTCTCACTAACGAGTGTGATTTTGTGATAATTAAAGACAACATAATGTTTTCTTCGCTAAATCTCTGTATTTATCGAATCTTAATTTCACTATCAACGTGTTGGCCAAAACAACAACTTTATTACAAAGATGTATTGGTAATGGTTAACTCTTTGCAATTCTTGAGTCTTTTGAAAAATAGAGAATGAGAAAATTGAAGAAAGTGCGTTTTCACATTAGAATGAGCATAAACTCTCACAAACGAGTGTAATTTTGTGATAATTAAAGACAAAATAATGTTTTCTTGGTAACTAATCACTAAATCTTCGTATTTATCGAATCTTAATTTCACTATCAACGTGTTGGAAAAAACAACAACTTTAGAACAAAGATGTATTGGTAATGGTTAACTCTTTGCAATTCTTGAGTCTTTTGAAAAATAGAGAATGAGAAAATTGAAGAAAGTGCGTTTTCACATTAGAATGAGCATAAACTCTCACTAACGAGTGTGATTTTGTGATAATTAAAGACAACATAATGTTTTCTTCGCTAAATCTCTGTATTTATCGAATCTTAATTTCACTATCAACGTGTTGGCCAAAACAACAACTTTATTACAAAGATGTATTGGTAATGGTTAACTCTTTGCAATTCTTGAGTCTTTTGAAAAATAGAGAATGAGAAAATTGAAGAAAGTGCGTTTTCACATTAGAATGAGCATAAACTCTCACTAACGAGTGTGATTTTGTGATAATTAAAGACAACAAAGATGTTTTCTTCGCTAAATCTCTGTATTTATCGAATCTTAATTTCACTATCAACTTGTTGGCCAAAATAACAACTTTATTACAAAGATGTATTGGTAATGGTTAACTCTTTGCAATTCTTGAGTCTTTTGAAAAATAGAGAATGAGAAAATTGAAGAAAGTGCGTTTTCACATTAGAATGAGCATAAACTCTCACTAACGAGTGTGATTTTGTGATAATTAAAGACAACATAATGTTTTCTTCGCTAAATCTCTGTATTTATCGAATCTTAATTTCACTATCAACGTGTTGGCCAAAATAACAACTTTATTACAAAGATGTATTGGTAATGGTTAACTCTTTGCAATTCTTGAGTCTTTTGAAAAATAGAGAATGAGAAAATTGAAGAAAGTGCGTTTTCACATTAGAATGAGCATAAACTCTCACTAACGAGTGTGATTTTGTGATAATTAAAGACAACATAATGTTTTCTTCGCTAAATCTCTGTATTTATCGAATCTTAATTTCACTATCAACGTGTTGGCCAAAACAACAACTTTATTACAAAGATGTATTGGTAATGGTTAACTCTTTCCAATTCTTGAGTCTTTTGAAAAATAGAGAATGAGAAAATTGAAGAAAGTGCGTTTTCACA
The DNA here is from genome assembly GCA_963675135.1 of Galeopsis tetrahit. Taxonomy (NCBI): domain Eukaryota; kingdom Viridiplantae; phylum Streptophyta; class Magnoliopsida; order Lamiales; family Lamiaceae; genus Galeopsis; species Galeopsis tetrahit. The sequence goes on from OY776122.1 coordinate 44,021,328, forward strand.
TTAGAATGAGCATAAACTCTCACTAACGAGTGTGATTTTGTGATAATTAAAGACAACATAATGTTTTCTTCGCTAAATCTCTGTATTTATCGAATCTTAATTTCACTATCAACGTGTTGGCCAAAATAACAACTTTATTACAAAGATGTATTGGTAATGGTTAACTCTTTGCAATTCTTGAGTCTTTTGAAAAATAGAGAATGAGAAAATTGAAGAAAGTGCGTTTTCACATTAGAATGAGCATAAACTCTCACTAACGAGTGTGATTTTGTGATAATTAAAGACAACATAATGTTTTCTTCGCTAAATCTCTGTATTTATCGAATCTTAATTTCACTATCAACGTGTTGGCCAAAACAACAACTTTATTACAAAGATGTATTGGTAATGGTTAACTCTTTGCAATTCTTGAGTCTTTTGAAAAATAGAGAATGAGAAAATTGAAGAAAGTGCGTTTTCACATTAGAATGAGCATAAACTCTCACAAACGAGTGTAATTTTGTGATAATTAAAGACAAAATAATGTTTTCTTGGTAACTAATCACTAAATCTTCGTATTTATCGAATCTTAATTTCACTATCAACGTGTTGGAAAAAACAACAACTTTAGAACAAAGATGTATTGGTAATGGTTAACTCTTTGCAATTCTTGAGTCTTTTGAAAAATAGAGAATGAGAAAATTGAAGAAAGTGCGTTTTCACATTAGAATGAGCATAAACTCTCACTAACGAGTGTAATTTTGTGATAATTAAAGACAAAATAATGTTTTCTTGATAACTAATCACTAAATCTTCGTATTTGTCGAATCTAAATTTCGATATCAACGTGTTGGACAAAACAAGAACTTTAGAACAAAGAAGTATTGGTAATGGTTAACTCTTTACAACTCTTGAAACTTTTGAAAAGTAGAGAATGAGAGAAACGAAGAAAGTGCGTTTTCACATTAGAGTAAGCATAAACTCTCACTAACGAGTGTGATTTTGTGATAAGTAAAGACAACATAATGTTTTCTTCGCTAAATCTTTGTATTTATCGAATCTTAATTTCACTATCAACGTGTTGGCCAAAACAACAACTTTATTACAAAGATGTATTGGTAATGGTTAACTCTTTGCAATTCTTGAGTCTTTTGTAAAATAGACAATGAGAAAATTGAAGAAAGTGCGTTTTCACATTTGAATGAGCATAAACTCTCACTAACGAGTGTAATTTTGTGATAATTAAAGACAACATAATGTTTTCTTCGCTAAATCTCTGTATTTATCGAATCTTAATTTCACTATCAACGTGTTGGCCAAAACAACAACTTTATTACAAAGATGTATTGGTAATGGTTAACTCTTTGCAATTCTTGGGTCTTTTGAAAAATAGAGAATGAGAAAATTGAAGAAAGTGCGTTTTCACATTAGAATGAGCATAAACTCTCACTAACGAGTGTGATTTTGTGATAATTAAAGACAACATAATGTTTTCTTCGCTAAATCTCTGTATTTATCGAATCTTAATTTCACTATCAACGTGTTGGCCAAAACAACAACTTTATTACAAAGATGTATTGGTAATGGTTAACTCTTTGCAATTCTTGAGTCTTTTGAAAAATAGAGAATGAGAAAATTGAAGAAAGTGCGTTTTCACATTAGAATGAGCATAAACTCTCACTAACGAGTGTGATTTTGTGATAATTAAAGACAACATTATGTTTTCTTCGCTAAATCTCTGTATTTATCGAATCTTAATTTCACTATCAACGTGTTGGCCAAAATAACAACTTTATTACAAAGATGTATTGGTAATGGTTAACTCTTTGCAATTCTTGAGTCTTTTGAAAAATAGAGAATGAGAAAATTGAAGAAAGTGCGTTTTCACATTAGAATGAGCATAAACTCTCACTAACGAGTGTGATTTTGTGATAATTAAAGACAACATAATGTTTTCTTCGCTAAATCTCTGTATTTATCGAATCTTAATTTCACTATCAACGTGTTGGCCAAAACAACAACTTTATTACAAAGATGTATTGGTAATGGTTAACTCTTTGCAATTCTTGAGTCTTTTGAAAAATAGAGAATGAGAAAATTGAAGAAAGTGCGTTTTCACATTAGAATGAGCATAAACTCTCACAAACGAGTGTAATTTTGTGATAATTAAAGACAAAATAATGTTTTCTTGGTAACTAATCACTAAATCTTCGTATTTATCGAATCTTAATTTCACTATCAACGTGTTGGAAAAAACAACAACTTTAGAACAAAGATGTATTGGTAATGGTTAACTCTTTGCAATTCTTGAGTCTTTTGAAAAATAGAGAATGAGAAAATTGAAGAAAGTGCGTTTTCACATTAGAATGAGCATAAACTCTCACTAACGAGTGTAATTTTGTGATAATTAAAGACAAAATAATGTTTTCTTGATAACTAATCACTAAATCTTCGTATTTGTCGAATCTAAATTTCGATATCAACGTGTTGGACAAAACAAGAACTTTAGAACAAAGAAGTATTGGTAATGGTTAACTCTTTACAACTCTTGAAACTTTTGAAAAGTAGAGAATGAGAGAAACGAAGAAAGTGCGTTTTCACATTAGAGTAAGCATAAACTCTCACTAACGAGTGTGATTTTGTGATAAGTAAAGACAACATAATGTTTTCTTCGCTAAATCTTTGTATTTATCGAATCTTAATTTCACTATCAACGTGTTGGCCAAAACAACAACTTTATTACAAAGATGTATTGGTAATGGTTAACTCTTTGCAATTCTTGAGTCTTTTGTAAAATAGAGAATGAGAAAATTGAAGAAAGTGCGTTTTCACATTTGAATGAGCATAAACTCTCACTAACGAGTGTAATTTTGTGATAATTAAAGACAACATAATGTTTTCTTCGCTAAATCTCTGTATTTATCGAATCTTAATTTCACTATCAACGTGTTGGCCAAAACAACAACTTTATTACAAAGATGTATTGGTAATGGTTAACTCTTTGCAATTCTTGGGTCTTTTGAAAAATAGAGAATGAGAAAATTGAAGAAAGTGCGTTTTCACATTAGAATGAGCATAAACTCTTACTAACGAGTGTGATTTTGTGATAATTAAAGACAACATAATGTTTTCTTCGCTAAATCTCTGTATTTATCGAATCTTAATTTCACTATCAACGTGTTGGCCAAAACAACAACTTTATTACAAAGATGTATTGGTAATGGTTAACTCTTTGCAATTCTTGAGTCTTTTGAAAAATAGAGAATGAGAAAATTGAAGAAAGTGCTTTTTCACATTAGAATGAGCATAAACTCTCACTAACGAGTGTGATTTTGTGATAATTAAAGACAACATAATGTTTTCTTCGCTAAATCTCTGTATTTATCGAATCTTAATTTCACTATCAACGTGTTGGCCAAAATAACAACTTTATTACAAAGATGTATTGGTAATGGTTAACTCTTTGCAATTCTTGAGTCTTTTGAAAAATAGAGAATGAGAAAATTGAAGAAGGTGCGTTTTCACATTAGAATGAGCATAAACTCTCACTAACGAGTGTGATTTTGTGATAATTAAAGACAACATAATGTTTTCTTCGCTAAATCTCTGTATTTATCGAATCTTAATTTCACTATCAACGTGTTGGCCAAAACAACAACTTTATTACAAAGATGTATTGGTAATGGTTAACTCTTTGCAATTCTTGAGTCTTTTGAAAAATAGAGAATGAGAAAATTGAAGAAAGTGCGTATTCACATTAGAATGAGCATAAACTCTAACTAACGAGTGTGATTTTGTGATAATTAAAGACAACATAATGTTTTCTTCGCTAAATCTCTGTATTTATCGAATCTTAATTTCACTATCAACGTGTTGGCCAAAACAACAACTTTATTACAAAGATGTATTGGTAATGGTTAACTCTTTGCAATTCTTGAGTCTTTTGAAAAATAGAGAATGAGAAAATTGAAGAAAGTGCGTTTTCACATTAGAATGAGCATAAACTTTCACTAACGAGTGTGATTTTGTGATAATTAAAGACAACATAATGTTTTCTTCGCTAAATCTCTGTATTTATCGAATCTTAATTTCACTATCAACTTCTTGGCCAAAATAACAACTTTATTACAAAGATGTATTGGTAATGGTTAACTCTTTGCAATTCTTGAGTCTTTTGAAAAATATAGAATGAGAAAATTGAAGAAAGTGCGTTTTCACATTAGAATGAGCATAAACTCTCACTAACGAGTGTGATTTTGTGATAATTAAAGACAACATAATGTTTTCTTCGCTAAATCTCTGTATTTATCGAATCTTAATTTCACTATCAACGTGTTGGCCAAAATAACAACTTTATTACAAAGATGTATTGGTAATGGTTAACTCTTTGCAATTCTTGAGTCTTTTGAAAAATAGAGAATGAGAAAATTGAAGAAAGTGCGTTTTCACATTAGAATGAGCATAAACTCTCACTAACGAGTGTGATTTTGTGATAATTAAAGACAACATAATGTTTTCTTCGCTAAATCTCTGTATTTATCGAATCTTAATTTCACTATCAACGTGTTGGCCAAAACAACAACTTTATTACAAAGATGTATTGGTAATGGTTAACTCTTTGCAATTCTTGAGTCTTTTGAAAAATAGAGAATGAGAAAATTGAAGAAAGTGCGTTTTCACATTAGAATGAGCATAAACTCTCACTAACGAGTGTGATTTTGTGATAATTAAAGACAACATAATGTTTTCTTCGCTAAATCTCTGTATTTATCGAATCTTAATTTCACTATCAACGTGTTGGCCAAAACAACAACTTTATTACAAAGATGTATTGGTAATGGTTAACTCTTTGCAATTCTTGAGTCTTTTGAAAAATAGAGAATGAGAAAATTGAAGAAAGTGCGTTTTCACATTAGAATGAGCATAAACTCTCACAAACGAGTGTAATTTTGTGATAATTAAAGACAAAATAATGTTTTCTTGGTAACTAATCACTAAATCTTCGTATTTATCGAATCTTAATTTCACTATCAACGTGTTGGAAAAAACAACAACTTTAGAACAAAGATGTATTGGTAATGGTTAACTCTTTGCAATTCTTGAGTCTTTTGAAAAATAGAGAATGAGAAAATTGAAGAAAGTGCGTTTTCACATTAGAATGAGCATAAACTCTCACTAACGAGTGTAATTTTGTGATAATTAAAGACAAAATAATGTTTTCTTGATAACTAATCACTAAATCTTCGTATTTGTCGAATCTAAATTTCGATATCAACGTGTTGGACAAAACAAGAACTTTAGAACAAAGAAGTATTGGTAATGGTTAACTCTTTACAACTCTTGAAACTTTTGAAAAGTAGAGAATGAGAGAAACGAAGAAAGTGCGTTTTCACATTAGAGTAAGCATAAACTCTCACTAACGAGTGTGATTTTGTGATAAGTAAAGACAACATAATGTTTTCTTCGCTAAATCTTTGTATTTATCGAATCTTAATTTCACTATCAACGTGTTGGCCAAAACAACAACTTTATTACAAAGATGTATTGGTAATGGTTAACTCTTTGCAATTCTTGAGTCTTTTGTAAAATAGAGAATGAGAAAATTGAAGAAAGTGCGTTTTCACATTTGAATGAGCATAAACTCTCACTAACGAGTGTAATTTTGTGATAATTAAAGACAACATAATGTTTTCTTCGCTAAATCTCTGTATTTATCGAATCTTAATTTCACTATCAACGTGTTGGCCAAAACAACAACTTTATTACAAAGATGTATTGGTAATGGTTAACTCTTTGCAATTCTTGGGTCTTTTGAAAAATAGAGAATGAGAAAATTGAAGAAAGTGCGTTTTCACATTAGAATGAGCATAAACTCTTACTAACGAGTGTGATTTTGTGATAATTAAAGACAACATAATGTTTTCTTCGCTAAATCTCTGTATTTATCGAATCTTAATTTCACTATCAACGTGTTGGCCAAAACAACAACTTTATTACAAAGATGTATTGGTAATGGTTAACTCTTTGCAATTCTTGAGTCTTTTGAAAAATAGAGAATGAGAAAATTGAAGAAGGTGCGTTTTCACATTAGAATGAGCATAAACTCTCACTAACGAGTGTGATTTTGTGATAATTAAAGACAACATAATGTTTTCTTCGCTAAATCTCTGTATTTATCGAATCTTAATTTCACTATCAACGTGTTGGCCAAAACAACAACTTTATTACAAAGATGTATTGGTAATGGTTAACTCTTTGCAATTCTTGAGTCTTTTGAAAAATAGAGAATGAGAAAATTGAAGAAAGTGCGTATTCACATTAGAATGAGCATAAACTCTAACTAACGAGTGTGATTTTGTGATAATTAAAGACAACATAATGTTTTCTTCGCTAAATCTCTGTATTTATCGAATCTTAATTTCACTATCAACGTGTTGGCCAAAACAACAACTTTATTACAAAGATGTATTGGTAATGGTTAACTCTTTGCAATTCTTGAGTCTTTTGAAAAATAGAGAATGAGAAAATTGAAGAAAGTGCGTTTTCACATTAGAATGAGCATAAACTTTCACTAACGAGTGTGATTTTGTGATAATTAAAGACAACATAATGTTTTCTTCGCTAAATCTCTGTATTTATCGAATCTTAATTTCACTATCAACTTGTTGGCCAAAATAACAACTTTATTACAAAGATGTATTGGTAATGGTTAACTCTTTGCAATTCTTGAGTCTTTTGAAAAATAGAGAATGAGAAAATTGAAGAAAGTGCGTTTTCACATTAGAATGAGCATAAACTCTCACTAACGAGTGTGATTTTGTGATAATTAAAGACAACATAATGTTTTCTTCGCTAAATCTCTGTATTTATCGAATCTTAATTTCACTATCAACGTGTTGGCCAAAATAACAACTTTATTACAAAGATGTATTGGTAATGGTTAACTCTTTGCAATTCTTGAGTCTTTTGAAAAATAGAGAATGAGAAAATTGAAGAAAGTGCGTTTTCACATTAGAATGAGCATAAACTCTCACTAACGAGTGTGATTTTGTGATAATTAAAGACAACATAATGTTTTCTTCGCTAAATCTCTGTATTTATCGAATCTTAATTTCACTATCAACGTGTTGGCCAAAACAACAACTTTATTACAAAGATGTATTGGTAATGGTTAACTCTTTCCAATTCTTGAGTCTTTTGAAAAATAGAGAATGAGAAAATTGAAGAAAGTGCGTTTTCACATTAGAATGAGCATAAACTCTCACTAACGAGTGTGATTTTGTGATAATTAAAGACAACATAATGTTTTCTTCGCTAAATCTCTGTATTTATCGAATCTTAATTTCACTATCAACGTGTTGGCCAAAATAACAACTTTATTACAAAGATGTATTGGTAATGGTTAACTCTTTGCAATTCTTGAGTCTTTTGAAAAATAGAGAATGAGAAAATTGAAGAAAGTGCGTTTTCACATTAGAATGAGCATAAACTCTCACTAACGAGTGTGATTTTGTGATAATTAAAGACAACATAATGTTTTCTTCGCTAAAACTCTGTATTTATCGAATTTTAATTTCACTATCAACGTGTTGGCCAAAACAACAACTTTATTACAAAGATGTATTGGTAATGGTTAACTCTTTGCAATTCTTGAGTCTTTTGAAAAATAGAGAATGAGAAAATTGAAGAAAGTGCGTTTTCACATTAGAATGAGCATAAACTTTCACTAACGAGTGTGATTTTGTGATAATTAAAGACAACATAATGTTTTCTTCGCTAAATCTCTGTATTTATCGAATCTTAATTTCACTATCAACTTGTTGGCCAAAATAACAACTTTATTACAAAGATGTATTGGTAATGGTTAACTCTTTGCAATTCTTGAGTCTTTTGAAAAATAGAGAATGAGAAAATTGAAGAAAGTGCGTTTTCACATTAGAATGAGCATAAACTCTCACTAACGAGTGTGATTTTGTGATAATTAAAGACAACATAATGTTTTCTTCGCTAAATCTCTGTATTTATCGAATCTTAATTTCACTATCAACGTGTTGGCCAAAATAACAACTTTATTACAAAGATGTATTGGTAATGGTTAACTCTTTGCAATTCTTGAGTCTTTTGAAAAATAGAGAATGAGAAAATTGAAGAAAGTGCGTTTTCACATTAGAATGAGCATAAACTCTCACTAACGAGTGTGATTTTGTGATAATTAAAGACAACATAATGTTTTCTTCGCTAAAACTCTGTATTTATCGAATTTATAATTTCACTATCAACGTGTTGGCCAAAACAACAACTTTATTACAAAGATGTATTGGTAATGGTTAACTCTTTGCAATTCTTGAGTCTTTTGAAAAATAGAGAATGAGAAAATTGAAGAAAGTGCGTTTTCACATTAGAATGAGCATAAACTCTCACAAACGAGTGTAATTTTGTGATAATTAAAGACAAAATAATGTTTTCTTGGTAACTAATCACTAAATCTTCGTATTTATCGAATCTTAATTTCACTATCAACGTGTTGGAAAAAACAACAACTTTAGAACAAAGATGTATTGGTAATGGTTAACTCTTTGCAATTCTTGAGTCTTTTGAAAAATAGAGAATGAGAAAATTGAAGAAAGTACGTTTTCACATTAGAATGAGCATAAACTCTCACTAACGAGTGTAATTTTGTGATAATTAAAGACAAAATAATGTTTTCTTGATAACTAATCACTAAATCTTCGTATTTGTCGAATCTAAATTTCGATATCAACGTGTTGGACAATACAAGAACTTTAGAACAAAGAAGTATTGGTAATGGTTAACTCTTTGCAATTCTTGAGTCTTTTGAAAAATAGAGAATGAGAAAATTGAAGAAAGTGCGTTTTCACATTAGAATGAGCATAAACTCTCACTAACGAGTGTGATTTTGTGATAATTAAAGACAACATAATGTTTTCTTCGCTAAATCTCTGTATTTATCGAATCTTAATTTCACTATCAACGTGTTGGCCAAAACAACAACTTTATTACAAAGATGTATTGGTAATGGTTAACTCTTTGCAATTCTTGAGTGTTTTGAAAAATAGAGAATGAGAAAATTGAAGAAAGTGCGTTTTCACATTAGAATGAGCATAAACTTTCACTAACGAGTGTGATTTTGTGATAATTAAAGACAACATAATGTTTTCTTCGCTAAATCTCTGTATTTATCGAATCTTAATTTCACTATCAACTTGTTGGCCAAAACAACAACTTTATTACAAAGATGTATTGGTAATGGTTAACTCTTTGCAATTCTTGAGTCTTTTGTAAAATAGACAATGAGAAAATTGAAGAAAGTGCGTTTTCACATTTGAATGAGCATAAACTCTCACTAACGAGTGTAATTTTGTGATAATTAAAGACAACATAATGTTTTCTTCGCTAAATCTCTGTATTTATCGAATCTTAATTTCACTATCAACGTGTTGGCCAAAACAACAACTTTATTACAAAGATGTATTGGTAATGGTTAACTCTTTGCAATTCTTGGGTCTTTTGAAAAATAGAGAATGAGAAAATTGAAGAAAGTGCGTTTTCACATTAGAATGAGCATAAACTCTCACTAACGAGTGTGATTTTGTGATAATTAAAGACAACATAATGTTTTCTTCGCTAAATCTCTGTATTTATCGAATCTTAATTTCACTATCAACGTGTTGGCCAAAACAACAACTTTATTACAAAGATGTATTGGTAATGGTTAACTCTTTGCAATTCTTGAGTCTTTTGAAAAATAGAGAATGAGAAAATTGAAGAAAGTGCGTTTTCACATTAGAATGAGCATAAACTCTCACTAACGAGTGTGATTTTGTGATAATTAAAGACAACATTATGTTTTCTTCGCTAAATCTCTGTATTTATCGAATCTTAATTTCACTATCAACGTGTTGGCCAAAATAACAACTTTATTACAAAGATGTATTGGTAATGGTTAACTCTTTGCAATTCTTGAGTCTTTTGAAAAGTAGAGAATGAGAAAATTGAAGAAAGTGCGTTTTCACATTAGAATGAGCATAAACTCTCACTAACGAGTGTGATTTTGTGATAATTAAAGACAACATAATGTTTTCTTCGCTAAAACTCTGTATTTATCGAATTTTAATTTCACTATCAACGTGTTGGCCAAAACAACAACTTTATTACAAAGATGTATTGGTAATGGTTAACTCTTTGCAATTCTTGAGTCTTTTGAAAAATAGAGAATGAGAAAATTGAAGAAAGTGCGTTTTCACATTAGAATGAGCATAAACTTTCACTAACGAGTGTGATTTTGTGATAATTAAAGACAACATAATGTTTTCTTCGCTAAATCTCTGTATTTATCGAATCTTAATTTCACTATCAACTTGTTGGCCAAAATAACAACTTTATTACAAAGATGTATTGGTAATGGTTAACTCTTTGCAATTCTTGAGTCTTTTGAAAAATAGAGAATGAGAAAATTGAAGAAAGTGCGTTTTCACATTAGAATGAGCATAAACTCTCACTAACGAGTGTGATTTTGTGATAATTAAAGACAACATAATGTTTTCTTCGCTAAATCTCTGTATTTATCGAATCTTAATTTCACTATCAACGTGTTGGCCAAAATAACAACTTTATTACAAAGATGTATTGGTAATGGTTAACTCTTTGCAATTCTTGAGTCTTTTGATAAATAGAGAATGAGAAAATTGAAGAAAGTGCGTTTTCACATTAGAATGAGCATAAACTCTCACTAACGAGTGTGATTTTGTGATAATTAAAGACAACATAATGTTTTCTTCGCTAAAACTCTGTATTTATCGAATTTATAATTTCACTATCAACGTGTTGGCCAAAACAACAACTTTATTACAAAGATGTATTGGTAATGGTTAACTCTTTGCAATTCTTGAGTCTTTTGAAAAATAGAGAATGAGAAAATTGAAGAAAGTGCGTTTTCACATTAGAATGAGCATAAACTCTCACAAACGAGTGTAATTTTGTGATAATTAAAGACAAAATAATGTTTTCTTGGTAACTAATCACTAAATCTTCGTATTTATCGAATCTTAATTTCACTATCAACGTGTTGGAAAAAACAACAACTTTAGAACAAAGATGTATTGGTAATGGTTAACTCTTTGCAATTCTTGAGTCTTTTGAAAAATAGAGAATGAGAAAATTGAAGAAAGTACGTTTTCACATTAGAATGAGCATAAACTCTCACTAACGAGTGTAATTTTGTGATAATTAAAGACAAAATAATGTTTTCTTGATAACTAATCACTAAATCTTCGTATTTGTCGAATCTAAATTTCGATATCAACGTGTTGGACAATACAAGAACTTTAGAACAAAGAAGTATTGGTAATGGTTAACTCTTTGCAATTCTTGAGTCTTTTGAAAAATAGAGAATGAGAAAATTGAAGAAAGTGCGTTTTCACATTAGAATGAGCATAAACTCTCACTAACGAGTGTGATTTTGTGATAATTAAAGACAACATAATGTTTTCTTCGCTAAATCTCTGTATTTATCGAATCTTAATTTCACTATCAACGTGTTGGCCAAAACAACAACTTTATTACAAAGATGTATTGGTAATGGTTAACTCTTTGCAATTCTTGAGTCTTTTGAAAAATAGAGAATGAGAAAATTGAAGAAAGTGCGTTTTCACATTAGAATGAGCATAAACTTTCACTAACGAGTGTGATTTTGTGATAATTAAAGACAACATAATGTTTTCTTCGCTAAATCTCTGTATTTATCGAATCTTAATTTCACTATCAACTTGTTGGCCAAAACAACAACTTTATTACAAAGATGTATTGGTAATGGTTAACTCTTTGCAATTCTTGAGTCTTTTGTAAAATAGACAATGAGAAAATTGAAGAAAGTGCGTTTTCACATTTGAATGAGCATAAACTCTCACTAACGAGTGTAATTTTGTGATAATTAAAGACAACATAATGTTTTCTTCGCTAAATCTCTGTATTTATCGAATCTTAATTTCACTATCAACGTGTTGGCCAAAACAACAACTTTATTACAAAGATGTATTGGTAATGGTTAACTCTTTGCAATTCTTGGGTCTTTTGAAAAATAGAGAATGAGAAAATTGAAGAAAGTGCGTTTTCACATTAGAATGAGCATAAACTCTCACTAACGAGTGTGATTTTGTGATAATTAAAGACAACATAATGTTTTCTTCGCTAAATCTCTGTATTTATCGAATCTTAATTTCACTATCAACGTGTTGGCCAAAACAACAACTTTATTACAAAGATGTATTGGTAATGGTTAACTCTTTGCAATTCTTGAGTCTTTTGAAAAATAGAGAATGAGAAAATTGAAGAAAGTGCGTTTTCACATTAGAATGAGCATAAACTCTCACTAACGAGTGTGATTTTGTGATAATTAAAGACAACATTATGTTTTCTTCGCTAAATCTCTGTATTTATCGAATCTTAATTTCACTATCAACGTGTTGGCCAAAATAACAACTTTATTACAAAGATGTATTGGTAATGGTTAACTCTTTGCAATTCTTGAGTCTTTTGAAAAATAGAGAATGAGAAAATTGAAGAAAGTGCGTTTTCACATTAGAATGAGCATAAACTCTCACTAACGAGTGTGATTTTGTGATAATTAAAGACAACATAATGTTTTCTTCGCTAAATCTCTGTATTTATCGAATCTTAATTTCACTATCAACGTGTTGGCCAAAACAACAACTTTATTACAAAGATGTATTGGTAATGGTTAACTCTTTGCAATTCTTGAGTCTTTTGAAAAATAGAGAATGAGAAAATTGAAGAAAGTGCGTTTTCACATTAGAATGAGCATAAACTCTCACAAACGAGTGTAATTTTGTGATAATTAAAGACAAAATAATGTTTTCTTGGTAACTAATCACTAAATCTTCGTATTTATCGAATCTTAATTTCACTATCAACGTGTTGGAAAAAACAACAACTTTAGAACAAAGATGTATTGGTAATGGTTAACTCTTTGCAATTCTTGAGTCTTTTGAAAAATAGAGAATGAGAAAATTGAAGAAAGTGCGTTTTCACATTAGAATGAGCATAAACTCTCACTAACGAGTGTAATTTTGTGATAATTAAAGACAAAATAATGTTTTCTTGATAACTAATCACTAAATCTTCGTATTTGTCGAATCTAAATTTCGATATCAACGTGTTGGACAAAACAAGAACTTTAGAACAAAGAAGTATTGGTAATGGTTAACTCTTTACAACTCTTGAAACTTTTGAAAAGTAGAGAATGAGAGAAACGAAGAAAGTGCGTTTTCACATTAGAGTAAGCATAAACTCTCACTAACGAGTGTGATTTTGTGATAAGTAAAGACAACATAATGTTTTCTTCGCTAAATCTTTGTATTTATCGAATCTTAATTTCACTATCAACGTGTTGGCCAAAACAACAACTTTATTACAAAGATGTATTGGTAATGGTTAACTCTTTGCAATTCTTGAGTCTTTTGTAAAATAGAGAATGAGAAAATTGAAGAAAGTGCGTTTTCACATTTGAATGAGCATAAACTCTCACTAACGAGTGTAATTTTGTGATAATTAAAGACAACATAATGTTTTCTTCGCTAAATCTCTGTATTTATCGAATCTTAATTTCACTATCAACGTGTTGGCCAAAACAACAACTTTATTACAAAGATGTATTGGTAATGGTTAACTCTTTGCAATTCTTGGGTCTTTTGAAAAATAGAGAATGAGAAAATTGAAGAAAGTGCGTTTTCACATTAGAATGAGCATAAACTCTTACTAACGAGTGTGATTTTGTGATAATTAAAGACAACATAATGTTTTCTTCGCTAAATCTCTGTATTTATCGAATCTTAATTTCACTATCAACGTGTTGGCCAAAACAACAACTTTATTACAAAGATGTATTGGTAATGGTTAACTCTTTGCAATTCTTGAGTCTTTTGAAAAATAGAGAATGAGAAAATTGAAGAAAGTGCTTTTTCACATTAGAATGAGCATAAACTCTCACTAACGAGTGTGATTTTGTGATAATTAAAGACAACATAATGTTTTCTTCGCTAAATCTCTGTATTTATCGAATCTTAATTTCACTATCAACGTGTTGGCCAAAATAACAACTTTATTACAAAGATGTATTGGTAATGGTTAACTCTTTGCAATTCTTGAGTCTTTTGAAAAATAGAGAATGAGAAAATTGAAGAAGGTGCGTTTTCACATTAGAATGAGCATAAACTCTCACTAACGAGTGTGATTTTGTGATAATTAAAGACAACATAATGTTTTCTTCGCTAAATCTCTGTATTTATCGAATCTTAATTTCACTATCAACGTGTTGGCCAAAACAACAACTTTATTACAAAGATGTATTGGTAATGGTTAACTCTTTGCAATTCTTGAGTCTTTTGAAAAATAGAGAATGAGAAAATTGAAGAAAGTGCGTATTCACATTAGAATGAGCATAAACTCTAACTAACGAGTGTGATTTTGTGATAATTAAAGACAACATAATGTTTTCTTCGCTAAATCTCTGTATTTATCGAATCTTAATTTCACTATCAACGTGTTGGCCAAAACAACAACTTTATTACAAAGATGTATTGGTAATGGTTAACTCTTTGCAATTCTTGAGTCTTTTGAAAAATAGAGAATGAGAAAATTGAAGAAAGTGCGTTTTCACATTAGAATGAGCATAAACTTTCACTAACGAGTGTGATTTTGTGATAATTAAAGACAACATAATGTTTTCTTCGCTAAATCTCTGTATTTATCGAATCTTAATTTCACTATCAACTTCTTGGCCAAAATAACAACTTTATTACAAAGATGTATTGGTAATGGTTAACTCTTTGCAATTCTTGAGTCTTTTGAAAAATATAGAATGAGAAAATTGAAGAAAGTGCGTTTTCACATTAGAATGAGCATAAACTCTCACTAACGAGTGTGATTTTGTGATAATTAAAGACAACATAATGTTTTCTTCGCTAAATCTCTGTATTTATCGAATCTTAATTTCACTATCAACGTGTTGGCCAAAATAACAACTTTATTACAAAGATGTATTGGTAATGGTTAACTCTTTGCAATTCTTGAGTCTTTTGAAAAATAGAGAATGAGAAAATTGAAGAAAGTGCGTTTTCACATTAGAATGAGCATAAACTCTCACTAACGAGTGTGATTTTGTGATAATTAAAGACAACATAATGTTTTCTTCGCTAAATCTCTGTATTTATCGAATCTTAATTTCACTATCAACGTGTTGGCCAAAACAACAACTTTATTACAAAGATGTATTGGTAATGGTTAACTCTTTGCAATTCTTGAGTCTTTTGAAAAATAGAGAATGAGAAAATTGAAGAAAGTGCGTTTTCACATTAGAATGAGCATAAACTCTCACTAACGAGTGTGATTTTGTGATAATTAAAGACAACATAATGTTTTCTTCGCTAAATCTCTGTATTTATCGAATCTTAATTTCACTATCAACGTGTTGGCCAAAACAACAACTTTATTACAAAGATGTATTGGTAATGGTTAACTCTTTGCAATTCTTGAGTCTTTTGAAAAATAGAGAATGAGAAAATTGAAGAAAGTGCGTTTTCACATTAGAATGAGCATAAACTCTCACAAACGAGTGTAATTTTGTGATAATTAAAGACAAAATAATGTTTTCTTGGTAACTAATCACTAAATCTTCGTATTTATCGAATCTTAATTTCACTATCAACGTGTTGGAAAAAACAACAACTTTAGAACAAAGATGTATTGGTAATGGTTAACTCTTTGCAATTCTTGAGTCTTTTGAAAAATAGAGAATGAGAAAATTGAAGAAAGTGCGTTTTCACATTAGAATGAGCATAAACTCTCACTAACGAGTGTAATTTTGTGATAATTAAAGACAAAATAATGTTTTCTTGATAACTAATCACTAAATCTTCGTATTTGTCGAATCTAAATTTCGATATCAACGTGTTGGACAAAACAAGAACTTTAGAACAAAGAAGTATTGGTAATGGTTAACTCTTTACAACTCTTGAAACTTTTGAAAAGTAGAGAATGAGAGAAACGAAGAAAGTGCGTTTTCACATTAGAGTAAGCATAAACTCTCACTAACGAGTGTTATTTTGTGATAAGTAAAGACAACATAATGTTTTCTTCGCTAAATCTTTGTATTTATCGAATCTTAATTTCACTATCAACGTGTTGGCCAAAACAACAACTTTATTACAAAGATGTATTGGTAATGGTTAACTCTTTGCAATTCTTGAGTCTTTTGTAAAATAGAGAATGAGAAAATTGAAGAAAGTGCGTTTTCACATTTGAATGAGCATAAACTCTCACTAACGAGTGTAATTTTGTGATAATTAAAGACAACATAATGTTTTCTTCGCTAAATCTCTGTATTTATCGAATCTTAATTTCACTATCAACGTGTTGGCCAAAACAACAACTTTATTACAAAGATGTATTGGTAATGGTTAACTCTTTGCAATTCTTGGGTCTTTTGAAAAATAGAGAATGAGAAAATTGAAGAAAGTGCGTTTTCACATTAGAATGAGCATAAACTCTTACTAACGAGTGTGATTTTGTGATAATTAAAGACAACATAATGTTTTCTTCGCTAAATCTCTGTATTTATCGAATCTTAATTTCACTATCAACGTGTTGGCCAAAACAACAACTTTATTACAAAGATGTATTGGTAATGGTTAACTCTTTGCAATTCTTGAGTCTTTTGAAAAATAGAGAATGAGAAAATTGAAGAAAGTGCTTTTTCACATTAGAATGAGCATAAACTCTCACTAACGAGTGTGATTTTGTGATAATTAAAGACAACATAATGTTTTCTTCGCTAAATCTCTGTATTTATCGAATCTTAATTTCACTATCAACGTGTTGGCCAAAATAACAACTTTATTACAAAGATGTATTGGTAATGGTTAACTCTTTGCAATTCTTGAGTCTTTTGAAAAATAGAGAATGAGAAAATTGAAGAAGGTGCGTTTTCACATTAGAATGAGCATAAACTCTCACTAACGAGTGTGATTTTGTGATAATTAAAGACAACATAATGTTTTCTTCGCTAAATCTCTGTATTTATCGAATCTTAATTTCACTATCAACGTGTTGGCCAAAACAACAACTTTATTACAAAGATGTATTGGTAATGGTTAACTCTTTGCAATTCTTGAGTCTTTTGAAAAATAGAGAATGAGAAAATTGAAGAAAGTGCGTATTCACATTAGAATGAGCATAAACTCTAACTAACGAGTGTGATTTTGTGATAATTAAAGACAACATAATGTTTTCTTCGCTAAATCTCTGTATTTATCGAATCTTAATTTCACTATCAACGTGTTGGCCAAAACAACAACTTTATTACAAAGATGTATTGGTAATGGTTAACTCTTTGCAATTCTTGAGTCTTTTGAAAAATAGAGAATGAGAAAATTGAAGAAAGTGCGTTTTCACATTAGAATGAGCATAAACTTTCACTAACGAGTGTGATTTTGTGATAATTAAAGACAACATAATGTTTTCTTCGCTAAATCTCTGTATTTATCGAATCTTAATTTCACTATCAACTTCTTGGCCAAAATAACAACTTTATTACAAAGATGTATTGGTAATGGTTAACTCTTTGCAATTCTTGAGTCTTTTGAAAAATATAGAATGAGAAAATTGAAGAAAGTGCGTTTTCACATTAGAATGAGCATAAACTCTCACTAACGAGTGTGATTTTGTGATAATTAAAGACAACATAATGTTTTCTTCGCTAAATCTCTGTATTTATCGAATCTTAATTTCACTATCAACGTGTTGGCCAAAATAACAACTTTATTACAAAGATGTATTGGTAATGGTTAACTCTTTGCAATTCTTGAGTCTTTTGAAAAATAGAGAATGAGAAAATTGAAGAAAGTGCGTTTTCACATTAGAATGAGCATAAACTCTCACTAACGAGTGTGATTTTGTGATAATTAAAGACAACATAATGTTTTCTTCGCTAAAACTCTGTATTTATCGAATTTTAATTTCACTATCAACGTGTTGGCCAAAACAACAACTTTATTACAAAGATGTATTGGTAATGGTTAACTCTTTGCAATTCTTGAGTCTTTTGAAAAATAGAGAATGAGAAAATTGAAGAAAGTGCGTTTTCACATTAGAATGAGCATAAACTCTCACTAACGAGTGTGATTTTGTGATAATTAAAGACAACATAATGTTTTCTTCGCTAAATCTCTGTATTTATCGAATCTTAATTTCACTATCAACGTGTTGGCCAAAACAACAACTTTATTACAAAGATGTATTGGTAATGGTTAACTCTTTGCAATTCTTGAGTCTTTTGAAAAATAGAGAATGAGAAAATTGAAGAAAGTGCGTTTTCACATTAGAATGAGCATAAACTCTCACAAACGAGTGTAATTTTGTGATAATTAAAGACAAAATAATGTTTTCTTGGTAACTAATCACTAAATCTTCGTATTTATCGAATCTTAATTTCACTATCAACGTGTTGGAAAAAACAACAACTTTAGAACAAAGATGTATTGGTAATGGTTAACTCTTTGCAATTCTTGAGTCTTTTGAAAAATAGAGAATGAGAAAATTGAAGAAAGTGCGTTTTCACATTAGAATGAGCATAAACTCTCACTAACGAGTGTAATTTTGTGATAATTAAAGACAAAATAATGTTTTCTTGATAACTAATCACTAAATCTTCGTATTTGTCGAATCTAAATTTCGATATCAACGTGTTGGATAAAACAAGAACTTTAGAACAAAGAAGTATTGGTAATGGTTAACTCTTTACAACTCTTGAAACTTTTGAAAAGTAGAGAATGAGAGAAACGAAGAAAGTGCGTTTTCACATTAGAGTAAGCATAAACTCTCACTAACGAGTGTGATTTTGTGATAAGTAAAGACAACATAATGTTTTCTTCGCTAAATCTTTGTATTTATCGAATCTTAATTTCACTATCAACGTGTTGGCCAAAACAACAACTTTATTACAAAGATGTATTGGTAATGGTTAACTCTTTGCAATTCTTGAGTCTTTTGAAAAATAGAGAATGAGAAAATTGAAGAAAGTGCGTTTTCACATTTGAATGAGCATAAACTCTCACTAACGAGTGTAATTTTGTGATAATTAAAGACAACATAATGTTTTCTTCGCTAAATCTCTGTATTTATCGAATCTTAATTTCACTATCAACGTGTTGGCCAAAACAACAACTTTATTACAAAGATGTATTGGTAATGGTTAACTCTTTGCAATTCTTGGGTCTTTTGAAAAATAGAGAATGAGAAAATTGAAGAAAGTGCGTTTTCACATTAGAATGAGCATAAACTCTCACTAACGAGTGTGATTTTGTGATAATTAAAGACAACATAATGTTTTCTTCGCTAAATCTCTGTATTTATCGAATCTTAATTTCACTATCAACGTGTTGGCCAAAACAACAACTTTATTACAAAGATGTATTGGTAATGGTTAACTCTTTGCAATTCTTGAGTCTTTTGAAAAATAGAGAATGAGAAAATTGAAGAAAGTGCGTTTTCACATTAGAATGAGCATAAACTCTCACTAACGAGTGTGATTTTGTGATAATTAAAGACAACATAATGTTTTCTTCGCTAAATCTCTGTATTTATCGAATCTTAATTTCACTATCAACGTGTTGGCCAAAATAACAACTTTATTACAAAGATGTATTGGTAATGGTTAACTCTTTGCAATTCTTGAGTCTTTTGAAAAATAGAGAATGAGAAAATTGAAGAAGGTGCGTTTTCACATTAGAATGAGCATAAACTCTCACTAACGGGTGTGATTTTGTGATAATTAAAGACAACATAATGTTTTCTTCGCTAAATCTCTGTATTTATCGAATCTTAATTTCACTATCAACGTGTTGGCCAAAACAACAACTTTATTACAAAGATGTATTGGTAATGGTTAACTCTTTGCAATTCTTGAGTCTTTTGAAAAATAGAGAATGAGAAAATTGAAGAAAGTGCGTTTTCACATTTGAATGAGCATAAACTCTCACTAACGAGTGTAATTTTGTGATAATTAAAGACAACATAATGTTTTCTTCGCTAAATCTCTGTATTTATCGAATCTTAATTTCACTATCAACGTGTTGGCCAAAACAACAACTTTATTACAAAGATGTATTGGTAATGGTTAACTCTTTGCAATTCTTGGGTCTTTTGAAAAATAGAGAATGAGAAAATTGAAGAAAGTGCGTTTTCACATTAGAATGAGCATAAACTCTCACTAACGAGTGTGATTTTGTGATAATTAAAGACAACATAATGTTTTCTTCGCTAAATCTCTGTATTTATCGAATCTTAATTTCACTATCAACGTGTTGGCCAAAACAACAACTTTATTACAAAGATGTATTGGTAATGGTTAACTCTTTGCAATTCTTGAGTCTTTTGAAAAATAGAGAATGAGAAAATTGAAGAAAGTGCGTTTTCACATTAGAATGAGCATAAACTCTCACTAACGAGTGTGATTTTGTGATAATTAAAGACAACATAATGTTTTCTTCGCTAAATCTCTGTATTTATCGAATCTTAATTTCACTATCAACGTGTTGGCCAAAATAACAACTTTATTACAAAGATGTATTGGTAATGGTTAACTCTTTGCAATTCTTGAGTCTTTTGAAAAATAGAGAATGAGAAAATTGAAGAAGGTGCGTTTTCACATTAGAATGAGCATAAACTCTCACTAACGGGTGTGATTTTGTGATAATTAAAGACAACATAATGTTTTCTTCGCTAAATCTCTGTATTTATCGAATCTTAATTTCACTATCAACGTGTTGGCCAAAACAACAACTTTATTACAAAGATGTATTGGTAATGGTTAACTCTTTGCAATTCTTGAGTCTTTTGAAAAATAGAGAATGAGAAAATTGAAGAAAGTGCGTTTTCACATTAGAATGAGCATAAACTCTAACTAACGAGTGTGATTTTGTGATAATTAAAGACAACATAATGTTTTCTACGCTAAATCTCTGTATTTATCGAATCTTAATTTCACTATCAACGTGTTGGCCAAAACAACAACTTTATTACAAAGATGTATTGGTAATGGTTAACTCTTTGCAATTCTTGAGTCTTTTGAAAAATAGAGAATGAGAAAATTGAAGAAAGTGCGTTTTCACATTAGAATGAGCATAAACTTTCACTAACGAGTGTGATTTTGTGATAATTAAAGACAACATAATGTTTTCTTCGCTAAATCTCTGTATTTATCGAATCTTAATTTCACTATCAACTTGTTGGCCAAAATAACAACTTTATTACAAAGATGTATTGGTAATGGTTAACTCTTTGCAATTCTTGAGTCTTTTGAAAAATAGAGAATGAGAAAATTGAAGAAAGTGCGTTTTCACATTAGAATGAGCATAAACTCTCACTAACGAGTGTGATTTTGTGATAATTAAAGACAACATAATGTTTTCTTCGCTAAATCTCTGTATTTATCGAATCTTAATTTCACTATCAACGTGTTGGCCAAAATAACAACTTTATTACAAAGATGTATTGGTAATGGTTAACTCTTTGCAATTCTTGAGTCTTTTGAAAAATAGAGAATGAGAAAATTGAAGAAAGTGCGTTTTCACATTAGAATGAGCATAAACTCTCACTAACGAGTGTGATTTTGTGATAATTAAAGACAACATAATGTTTTCTTCGCTAAATCTCTGTATTTATCGAATCTTAATTTCACTATCAACGTGTTGGCCAAAACAACAACTTTATTACAAAGATGTATTGGTAATGGTTAACTCTTTCCAATTCTTGAGTCTTTTGAAAAATAGAGAATGAGAAAATTGAAGAAAGTGCGTTTTCACATTAGAATGAGCATAAACTCTCACTAACGAGTGTGATTTTGTGATAATTAAAGACAACATAATGTTTTCTTCGCTAAATCTCTGTATTTATCGAATCTTAATTTCACTATCAACGTGTTGGCCAAAATAACAACTTTATTACAAAGATGTATTGGTAATGGTTAACTCTTTGCAATTCTTGAGTCTTTTGAAAAATAGAGAATGAGAAAATTGAAGAAAGTGCGTTTTCACATTAGAATGAGCATAAACTCTCACTAACGAGTGTGATTTTGTGATAATTAAAGACAACATAATGTTTTCTTCGCTAAATCTCTGTATTTATCGAATCTTAATTTCACTATCAACGTGTTGGCCAAAACAACAACTTTATTACAAAGATGTATTGGTAATGGTTAACTCTTTGCAATTCTTGAGTCTTTTGAAAAATAGAGAATGAGAAAATTGAAGAAAGTGCGTTTTCACATTAGAATGAGCATAAACTCTCACAAACGAGTGTAATTTTGTGATAATTAAAGACAAAATAATGTTTTCTTGGTAACTAATCACTAAATCTTCGTATTTATCGAATCTTAATTTCACTATCAACGTGTTGGAAAAAACAACAACTTTAGAACAAAGATGTATTGGTAATGGTTAACTCTTTGCAATTCTTGAGTCTTTTGAAAAATAGAGAATGAGAAAATTGAAGAAAGTGCGTTTTCACATTAGAATGAGCATAAACTCTCACTAACGAGTGTAATTTTGTGATAATTAAAGACAAAATAATGTTTTCTTGATAACTAATCACTAAATCTTCGTATTTGTCGAATCTAAATTTCGATATCAACGTGTTGGACAAAACAAGAACTTTAGAACAAAGAAGTATTGGTAATGGTTAACACTTTACAACTCTTGAAACTTTTGAAAAGTAGAGAATGAGAGAAACGAAGAAAGTGCGTTTTCACATTAGAGTAAGCATAAACTCTCACTAACGAGTGTGATTTTGTGATAAGTAAAGACAACATAATGTTTTCTTCGCTAAATCTTTGTATTTATCGAATCTTAATTTCACTATCAACGTGTTGGCCAAAACAACAACTTTATTACAAAGATGTATTGGTAATGGTTAACTCTTTGCAATTCTTGAGTCTTTTGTAAAATAGACAATGAGAAAATTGAAGAAAGTGCGTTTTCACATTTGAATGAGCATAAACTCTCACTAACGAGTGTAATTTTGTGATAATTAAAGACAACATAATGTTTTCTTCGCTAAATCTCTGTATTTATCGAATCTTAATTTCACTATCAACGTGTTGGCCAAAACAACAACTTTATTACAAAGATGTATTGGTAATGGTTAACTCTTTGCAATTCTTGGGTCTTTTGAAAAATAGAGAATGAGAAAATTGAAGAAAGTGCGTTTTCACATTAGAATGAGCATAAACTCTCACTAACGAGTGTGATTTTGTGATAATTAAAGACAACATAATGTTTTCTTCGCTAAATCTCTGTATTTATCGAATCTTAATTTCACTATCAACGTGTTGGCCAAAACAACAACTTTATTACAAAGATGTATTGGTAATGGTTAACTCTTTGCAATTCTTGAGTCTTTTGAAAAATAGAGAATGAGAAAATTGAAGAAAGTGCGTTTTCACATTAGAATGAGCATAAACTCTCACTAACGAGTGTGATTTTGTGATAATTAAAGACAACATTATGTTTTCTTCGCTAAATCTCTGTATTTATCGAATCTTAATTTCACTATCAACGTGTTGGCCAAAATAACAACTTTATTACAAAGATGTATTGGTAATGGTTAACTCTTTGCAATTCTTGAGTCTTTTGAAAAATAGAGAATGAGAAAATTGAAGAAAGTGCGTTTTCACATTAGAATGAGCATAAACTCTCACTAACGAGTGTGATTTTGTGATAATTAAAGACAACATAATGTTTTCTTCGCTAAATCTCTGTATTTATCGAATCTTAATTTCACTATCAACGTGTTGGCCAAAACAACAACTTTATTACAAAGATGTATTGGTAATGGTTAACTCTTTGCAATTCTTGAGTCTTTTGAAAAATAGAGAATGAGAAAATTGAAGAAAGTGCGTTTTCACATTAGAATGAGCATAAACTCTCACAAACGAGTGTAATTTTGTGATAATTAAAGACAAAATAATGTTTTCTTGGTAACTAATCACTAAATCTTCGTATTTATCGAATCTTAATTTCACTATCAACGTGTTGGAAAAAACAACAACTTTAGAACAAAGATGTATTGGTAATGGTTAACTCTTTGCAATTCTTGAGTCTTTTGAAAAATAGAGAATGAGAAAATTGAAGAAAGTGCGTTTTCACATTAGAATGAGCATAAACTCTCACTAACGAGTGTAATTTTGTGATAATTAAAGACAAAATAATGTTTTCTTGATAACTAATCACTAAATCTTCGTATTTGTCGAATCTAAATTTCGATATCAACGTGTTGGACAAAACAAGAACTTTAGAACAAAGAAGTATTGGTAATGGTTAACTCTTTACAACTCTTGAAACTTTTGAAAAGTAGAGAATGAGAGAAACGAAGAAAGTGCGTTTTCACATTAGAGTAAGCATAAACTCTCACTAACGAGTGTGATTTTGTGATAAGTAAAGACAACATAATGTTTTCTTCGCTAAATCTTTGTATTTATCGAATCTTAATTTCACTATCAACGTGTTGGCCAAAACAACAACTTTATTACAAAGATGTATTGGTAATGGTTAACTCTTTGCAATTCTTGAGTCTTTTGTAAAATAGAGAATGAGAAAATTGAAGAAAGTGCGTTTTCACATTTGAATGAGCATAAACTCTCACTAACGAGTGTAATTTTGTGATAATTAAAGACAACATAATGTTTTCTTCGCTAAATCTCTGTATTTATCGAATCTTAATTTCACTATCAACGTGTTGGCCAAAACAACAACTTTATTACAAAGATGTATTGGTAATGGTTAACTCTTTGCAATTCTTGGGTCTTTTGAAAAATAGAGAATGAGAAAATTGAAGAAAGTGCGTTTTCACATTAGAATGAGCATAAACTCTTACTAACGAGTGTGATTTTGTGATAATTAAAGACAACATAATGTTTTCTTCGCTAAATCTCTGTATTTATCGAATCTTAATTTCACTATCAACGTGTTGGCCAAAACAACAACTTTATTACAAAGATGTATTGGTAATGGTTAACTCTTTGCAATTCTTGAGTCTTTTGAAAAATAGAGAATGAGAAAATTGAAGAAAGTGCTTTTTCACATTAGAATGAGCATAAACTCTCACTAACGAGTGTGATTTTGTGATAATTAAAGACAACATAATGTTTTCTTCGCTAAATCTCTGTATTTATCGAATCTTAATTTCACTATCAACGTGTTGGCCAAAATAACAACTTTATTACAAAGATGTATTGGTAATGGTTAACTCTTTGCAATTCTTGAGTCTTTTGAAAAATAGAGAATGAGAAAATTGAAGAAGGTGCGTTTTCACATTAGAATGAGCATAAACTCTCACTAACGAGTGTGATTTTGTGATAATTAAAGACAACATAATGTTTTCTTCGCTAAATCTCTGTATTTATCGAATCTTAATTTCACTATCAACGTGTTGGCCAAAACAACAACTTTATTACAAAGATGTATTTGTAATGGTTAACTCTTTGCAATTCTTGAGTCTTTTGAAAAATAGAGAATGAGAAAATTGAAGAAAGTGCGTATTCACATTAGAATGAGCATAAACTCTAACTAACGAGTGTGATTTTGTGATAATTAAAGACAACATAATGTTTTCTTCGCTAAATCTCTGTATTTATCGAATCTTAATTTCACTATCAACGTGTTGGCCAAAACAACAACTTTATTACAAAGATGTATTGGTAATGGTTAACTCTTTGCAATTCTTGAGTCTTTTGAAAAATAGAGAATGAGAAAATTGAAGAAAGTGCGTTTTCACATTAGAATGAGCATAAACTTTCACTAACGAGTGTGATTTTGTGATAATTAAAGACAACATAATGTTTTCTTCGCTAAATCTCTGTATTTATCGAATCTTAATTTCACTATCAACTTCTTGGCCAAAATAACAACTTTATTACAAAGATGTATTGGTAATGGTTAACTCTTTGCAATTCTTGAGTCTTTTGAAAAATATAGAATGAGAAAATTGAAGAAAGTGCGTTTTCACATTAGAATGAGCATAAACTCTCACTAACGAGTGTGATTTTGTGATAATTAAAGACAACATAATGTTTTCTTCGCTAAATCTCTGTATTTATCGAATCTTAATTTCACTATCAACGTGTTGGCCAAAATAACAACTTTATTACAAAGATGTATTGGTAATGGTTAACTCTTTGCAATTCTTGAGTCTTTTGAAAAATAGAGAATGAGAAAATTGAAGAAAGTGCGTTTTCACATTAGAATGAGCATAAACTCTCACTAACGAGTGTGATTTTGTGATAATTAAAGACAACATAATGTTTTCTTCGCTAAATCTCTGTATTTATCGAATCTTAATTTCACTATCAACGTGTTGGCCAAAACAACAACTTTATTACAAAGATGTATTGGTAATGGTTAACTCTTTCCAATTCTTGAGTCTTTTGAAAAATAGAGAATGAGAAAATTGAAGAAAGTGCGTTTTCACATTAGAATGAGCATAAACTCTCACTAACGAGTGTGATTTTGTGATAATTAAAGACAACATAATGTTTTCTTCGCTAAATCTCTGTATTTATCGAATCTTAATTTCACTATCAACGTGTTGGCCAAAATAACAACTTTATTACAAAGATGTATTGGTAATGGTTAACTCTTTGCAATTCTTGAGTCTTTTGAAAAATAGAGAATGAGAAAATTGAAGAAAGTGCGTTTTCACATTAGAATGAGCATAAACTCTCACTAACGAGTGTGATTTTGTGATAATTAAAGACAACATAATGTTTTCTTCGCTAAAACTCTGTATTTATCGAATTTTAATTTCACTATCAACGTGTTGGCCAAAACAACAACTTTATTACAAAGATGTATTGGTAATGGTTAACTCTTTGCAATTCTTGAGTCTTTTGAAAAATAGAGAATGAGAAAATTGAAGAAAGTGCGTTTTCACATTAGAATGAGCATAAACTTTCACTAACGAGTGTGATTTTGTGATAATTAAAGACAACATAATGTTTTCTTCGCTAAATCTCTGTATTTATCGAATCTTAATTTCACTATCAACTTGTTGGCCAAAATAACAACTTTATTACAAAGATGTATTGGTAATGGTTAACTCTTTGCAATTCTTGAGTCTTTTGAAAAATAGAGAATGAGAAAATTGAAGAAAGTGCGTTTTCACATTAGAATGAGCATAAACTCTCACTAACGAGTGTGATTTTGTGATAATTAAAGACAACATAATGTTTTCTTCGCTAAATCTCTGTATTTATCGAATCTTAATTTCACTATCAACGTGTTGGCCAAAATAACAACTTTATTACAAAGATGTATTGGTAATGGTTAACTCTTTGCAATTCTTGAGTCTTTTGAAAAATAGAGAATGAGAAAATTGAAGAAAGTGCGTTTTCACATTAGAATGAGCATAAACTCTCACTAACGAGTGTGATTTTGTGATAATTAAAGACAACATAATGTTTTCTTCGCTAAAACTCTGTATTTATCGAATTTATAATTTCACTATCAACGTGTTGGCCAAAACAACAACTTTATTACAAAGATGTATTGGTAATGGTTAACTCTTTGCAATTCTTGAGTCTTTTGAAAAATAGAGAATGAGAAAATTGAAGAAAGTGCGTTTTCACATTAGAATGAGCATAAACTCTCACTAACGAGTGTGATTTTGTGATAATTAAAGACAACATAATGTTTTCTTCACTAAATCTCTGTATTTATCGAATCTTAATTTCACTATCAACGTGTTGGGCAAAACAACAACTTTATTACAAAGATGTATTGGTAATGGTTAACTCTTTGCAATTCTTGAGTCTTTTGAAAAATAGAGAATGAGAAAATTGAAGAAAGTGCATTTTCACATTAGAATGAGCATAAACTCTCACTAACGAGTGTGATTTTGTGATAATTAAAGACAACATAATGTTTTCTTCGCTAAAACTCTGTATTTATCGAATTTTAATTTCACTATCAACGTGTTGGCCAAAACAACAACTTTATTACAAAGATGTATTGGTAATGGTTAACTCTTTGCAATTCTTGAGTCTTTTGAAAAATAGAGAATGAGAAAATTGAAGAAAGTGCGTTTTCACATTAGAATGAGCATAAACTCTCACTAACGAGTGTGATTTTGTGATAATTAAAGACAACATAATGTTTTCTTCGCTAAATCTCTGTATTTATCGAATCTTAATTTCACTATCAACGTGTTGGCCAAAACAACAACTTTATTACAAAGATGTATTGGTAATGGTTAACTCTTTGCAATTCTTGAGTCTTTTGAAAAATAGAGAATGAGAAAATTGAAGAAAGTGCGTTTTCACATTAGAATGAGCATAAACTCTCACTAACGAGTGTGATTTTGTGATAATTAAAGACAACATAATGTTTTCTTCGCTAAAACTCTGTATTTATCGAATTTATAATTTCACTATCAACGTGTTGGCCAAAACAACAACTTTATTACAAAGATGTATTGGTAATGGTTAACTCTTTGCAATTCTTGAGTCTTTTGAAAAATAGAGAATGAGAAAATTGAAGAAAGTGCGTTTTCACATTAGAATGAGCATAAACTCTCACTAACGAGTGTGATTTTGTGATAATTAAAGACAACATAATGTTTTCTTCACTAAATCTCTGTATTTATCGAATCTTAATTTCACTATCAACGTGTTGGGCAAAACAACAACTTTATTACAAAGATGTATTGGTAATGGTTAACTCTTTGCAATTCTTGAGTCTTTTGAAAAATAGAGAATGAGAAAATTGAAGAAAGTGCATTTTCACATTAGAATGAGCATAAACTCTCACTAACGAGTGTGATTTTGTGATAATTAAAGACAACATAATGTTTTCTTCGCTAAAACTCTGTATTTATCGAATTTTAATTTCACTATCAACGTGTTGGCCAAAACAACAACTTTATTACAAAGATGTATTGGTAATGGTTAACTCTTTGCAATTCTTGAGTCTTTTGAAAAATAGAGAATGAGAAAATTGAAGAAAGTGCGTTTTCACATTAGAATGAGCATAAACTCTCACTAACGAGTGTGATTTTGTGATAATTAAAGACAACATAATGTTTTCTTCGCTAAATCTCTGTATTTATCGAATCTTAATTTCACTATCAACGTGTTGGCCAAAACAACAACTTTATTACAAAGATGTATTGGTAATGGTTAACTCTTTGCAATTCTTGAGTCTTTTGAAAAATAGAGAATGAGAAAATTGAAGAAAGTGCGTTTTCACATTAGAATGAGCATAAACTCTCACTAACGAGTGTAATTTTGTGATAATTAAAGACAAAATAATGTTTTCTTGGTAACTAATCACTAAATCTTCGTATTTATCGAATCTTAATTTCACTATCAACGTGTTGGAAAAAACAACAACTTTAGAACAAAGATGTATTGGTAATGGTTAACTCTTTGCAATTCTTGAGTCTTTTGAAAAATAGAGAATGAGAAAATTGAAGAAAGTGCGTTTTCACATTAGAATGAGCATAAACTCTCACTAACGAGTGTGATTTTGTGATAATTAAAGACAACATAATGTTTTCTTCGCTAAATCTCTGTATTTATCGAATCTTAATTTCACTATCAACGTGTTGGCCAAAATAACAACTTTATTACAAAGATGTATTGGTAATGGTTAACTCTTTGCAATTCTTGAGTCTTTTGAAAAATAGAGAATGAGAAAATTGAAGAAAGTGCGTTTTCACATTAGAATGAGCATAAACTCTCACTAACGAGTGTGATTTTGTGATAATTAAAGACAACATAATGTTTTCTTCGCTAAAACTCTGTATTTATCGAATTTTAATTTCACTATCAACGTGTTGGCCAAAACAACAACTTTATTACAAAGATGTATTGGTAATGGTTAACTCTTTGCAATTCTTGAGTCTTTTGAAAAATAGAGAATGAGAAAATTGAAGAAAGTGCGTTTTCACATTAGAATGAGCATAAACTCTCACTAACCAGTGTGATTTTGTGATAATTAAAGACAACATAATGTTTTCTTCGCTAAATCTCTGTATTTATCGAATCTTAATTTCACTATCAACGTGTTGGCCAAAACAACAACTTTATTACAAAGATGTATTGGTAATGGTTAACTCTTTCCAATTCTTGAGTCTTTTGAAAAATAGAGAATGAGAAAATTGAAGAAAGTGCGTTTTCACATTAGAATGAGCATAAACTCTCACAAACGAGTGTAATTTTGTGATAATTAAAGACAAAATAATGTTTTCTTGGTAACTAATCACTAAATCTTCGTATTTATTTAATCTTAATTTCACTATCAACGTGTTGGAAAAAACAACAACTTTAGAACAAAGATGTATTGGTAATGGTTAACTCTTTGCAATTCTTGAGTCTTTTGAAAAATAGAGAATGAGAAAATTGAAGAAAGTACGTTTTCACATTAGAATGAGCATAAACTCTCACTAACGAGTGTAATTTTGTGATAATTAAAGACAAAATAATGTTTTCTTGATAACTAATCACTAAATCTTCGTATTTGTCGAATCTAAATTTCGATATCAACGTGTTGGACAATACAAGAACTTTAGAACAAAGAAGTATTGGTAATGGTTAACTCTTTGCAATTCTTGAGTCTTTTGAAAAATAGAGAATGAGAAAATTGAAGAAAGTGCGTTTTCACATTAGAATGAGCATAAACTCTCACTAACGAGTGTGATTTTGTGATAATTAAAGACAACATAATGTTTTCTTCGCTAAATCTCTGTATTTATCGAATCTTAATTTCACTATCAACGTGTTGGCCAAAACAACAACTTTATTACAAAGATGTATTGGTAATGGTTAACTCTTTGCAATTCTTGAGTCTTTTGAAAAATAGAGAATGAGAAAATTGAAGAAAGTGCGTTTTCACATTAGAATGAGCATAAACTCTCACAAACGAGTGTAATTTTGTGATAATTAAAGACAAAATAATGTTTTCTTGGTAACTAATCACTAAATCTTCGTATTTATCGAATCTTAATTTCACTATCAACGTGTTGGAAAAAACAACAACTTTAGAACAAAGATGTATTGGTAATGGTTAACTCTTTGCAATTCTTGAGTCTTTTGAAAAATAGAGAATGAGAAAATTGAAGAAAGTACGTTTTCACATTAGAATGAGCATAAACTCTCACTAACGAGTGTAATTTTGTGATAATTAAAGACAAAATAATGTTTTCTTGATAACTAATCACTAAATCTTCGTATTTGTCGAATCTAAATTTCGATATCAACGTGTTGGACAATACAAGAACTTTAGAACAAAGAAGTATTGGTAATGGTTAACTCTTTACAACTCTTGAAACTTTTGAAAAGTAGAGAATGAGAGAAACGAAGAAAGTGCGTTTTCACATTAGAGTAAGCATAAACTCTCACTAACAAGTGTGATTTTGTGATAAGTAAAGACAACATAATGTTTTCTTCGCTAAATCTCTGTATTTATCGAATCTTAATTTCACTATAAACGTGTTGGCCAAAACAACAACTTTATTACAAAGATGTATTGGTAATGGTTAACTCTTTGCAATTCTTGAGTCTTTTGAAAAATAGAGAATGAGAAAATTGAAGAAAGTGCGTTTTCACATTAGAATGAGCATAAACTCTCACTAACGAGTGTGATTTTGTGATAATTAAAGACAACATAATGTTTTCTTCGCTAAATCTCTGTATTTATCGAATCTTAATTTCACTATCAACGTGTTGGCCAAAATAACAACTTTATTACAAAGATGTATTGGTAATGGTTAACTCTTTGCAATTCTTGAGTCTTTTGAAAAATAGAGAATGAGAAAATTGAAGAAAGTGCGTTTTCACATTAGAATGAGCATAAACTCTCACTAACGAGTGTGATTTTGTGATAATTAAAGACAACATAATGTTTTCTTCGCTAAATCTCTGTATTTATCGAATCTTAATTTCACTATCAACGTGTTGGCCAAAACAACAACTTTATTACAAAGATGTATTGGTAATGGTTAACTCTTTGCAATTCTTGAGTCTTTTGAAAAATAGAGAATGAGAAAATTGAAGAAAGTGCGTTTTCACATTAGAATGAGCATAAACTCTCACAAACGAGTGTAATTTTGTGATAATTAAAGACAAAATAATGTTTTCTTGGTAACTAATCACTAAATCTTCGTATTTATCGAATCTTAATTTCACTATCAACGTGTTGGAAAAAACAACAACTTTAGAACAAAGATGTATTGGTAATGGTTAACTCTTTGCAATTCTTGAGTCTTTTGAAAAATAGAGAATGAGAAAATTGAAGAAAGTACGTTTTCACATTAGAATGAGCATAAACTCTCACTAACGAGTGTAATTTTGTGATAATTAAAGACAAAATAATGTTTTCTTGATAACTAATCACTAAATCTTCGTATTTGTCGAATCTAAATTTCGATATCAACGTGTTGGACAATACAAGAACTTTAGAACAAAGAAGTATTGGTAATGGTTAACTCTTTACAACTCTTGAAACTTTTGAAAAGTAGAGAATGAGAGAAACGAAGAAAGTGCGTTTTCACATTAGAGTAAGCATAAACTCTCACTAACAAGTGTGATTTTGTGATAAGTAAAGACAACATAATGTTTTCTTCGCTAAATCTCTGTATTTATCGAATCTTAATTTCACTATAAACGTGTTGGCCAAAACAACAACTTTATTACAAAGATGTATTGGTAATGGTTAACTCTTTGCAATTCTTGAGTCTTTTGAAAAATAGAGAATGAGAAAATTGAAGAAAGTGCGTTTTCACATTAGAATGAGCATAAACTCTCACTAACGAGTGTGATTTTGTGATAATTAAAGACAACATAATGTTTTCTTCGCTAAATCTCTGTATTTATCGAATCTTAATTTCACTATCAACGTGTTGGCCAAAATAACAACTTTATTACAAAGATGTATTGGTAATGGTTAACTCTTTGCAATTCTTGAGTCTTTTGAAAAATAGAGAATGAGAAAATTGAAGAAAGTGCGTTTTCACATTAGAATGAGCATAAACTCTCACTAACGAGTGTGATTTTGTGATAATTAAAGACAACATAATGTTTTCTTCGCTAAATCTCTGTATTTATCGAATCTTAATTTCACTATCAACGTGTTGGCCAAAACAACAACTTTATTACAAAGATGTATTGGTAATGGTTAACTCTTTCCAATTCTTGAGTCTTTTGAAAAATAGAGAATGAGAAAATTGAAGAAAGTGCGTTTTCACATTAGAATGAGCATAAACTCTCACTAACGAGTGTGATTTTGTGATAATTAAAGACAACATAATGTTTTCTTCGCTAAATCTCTGTATTTATCGAATCTTAATTTCACTATCAACGTGTTGGCCAAAATAACAACTTTATTACAAAGATGTATTGGTAATGGTTAACTCTTTGCAATTCTTGAGTCTTTTGAAAAATAGAGAATGAGAAAATTGAAGAAAGTGCGTTTTCACATTAGAATGAGCATAAACTCTCACTAACGAGTGTGATTTTGTGATAATTAAAGACAACATAATGTTTTCTTCGCTAAAACTCTGTATTTATCGAATTTTAATTTCACTATCAACGTGTTGGCCAAAACAACAACTTTATTACAAAGATGTATTGGTAATGGTTAACTCTTTGCAATTCTTGAGTCTTTAGAAAAATAGAGAATGAGAAAATTGAAGAAAGTGCGTTTTCACATTAGAATGAGCATAAACTCTCACTAACGAGTGTGATTTTGTGATAATTAAAGACAACATAATGTTTTCTTCGCTAAATCTCTGTATTTATCGAATCTTAATTTCACTATCAACGTGTTGGCCAAAACAACCACTTTATTACAAAGATGTATTGGTAATGGTTAACTCTTTGCAATTCTTGAGTCTTTTGAAAAATAGAGAATGAGAAAATTGAAGAAAGTGCGTTTTCACATTAGAATGAGCATAAACTCTCACAAACGAGTGTAATTTTGTGATAATTAAAGACAAAATAATGTTTTCTTGGTAACTAATCACTAAATCTTCGTATTTATCGAATCTTAATTTCACTATCAACGTGTTGGAAAAAACAACAACTTTAGAACAAAGATGTATTGGTAATGGTTAACTCTTTGCAATTCTTGAGTCTTTTGAAAAATAGAGAATGAGAAAATTGAAGAAAGTGCGTTTTCACATTAGAATGAGCATAAACTCTCACTAACGAGTGTGATTTTGTGATAATTAAAGACAACATAATGTTTTCTTCGCTAAATCTCTGTATTTATCGAATCTTAATTTCACTATCAACGTGTTGGCCAAAATAACAACTTTATTACAAAGATGTATTGGTAATGGTTAACTCTTTGCAATTCTTGAGTCTTTTGAAAAATAGAGAATGAGAAAATTGAAGAAAGTGCGTTTTCACATTAGAATGAGCATAAACTCTCACTAACGAGTGTGATTTTGTGATAATTAAAGACAACATAATGTTTTCTTCGCTAAATCTCTGTATTTATCGAATCTTAATTTCACTATCAACGTGTTGGCCAAAATAACAACTTTATTACAAAGATGTATTGGTAATGGTTAACTCTTTGCAATTCTTGAGTCTTTTGAAAAATAGAGAATGAGAAAATTGAAGAAAGTGTGTTTTCACATTAGAATGAGCATAAACTCTCACTAACGAGTGTGATTTTGTGATAATTAAAGACAACATAATGTTTTCTTCGCTAAATCTCTGTATTTATCGAATCTTAATTTCACTATCAACGTGTTGGCCAAAACAACAACTTTATTACAAAGATGTATTGGTAATGGTTAACTCTTTGCAATTCTTGAGTCTTTTGAAAAATAGAGAATGAGAAAATTGAAGAAAGTGCGTTTTCACATTAGAATGAGCATAAACTCTCACAAACGAGTGTAATTTTGTGATAATTAAAGACAAAATAATGTTTTCTTGGTAACTAATCACTAAATCTTCGTATTTATCGAATCTTAATTTCACTATCAACGTGTTGGAAAAAACAACAACTTTAGAACAAAGATGTATTGGTAATGGTTAACTCTTTGCAATTCTTGAGTCTTTTGAAAAATAGAGAATGAGAAAATTGAAGAAAGTGCGTTTTCACATTAGAATGAGCATAAACTCTCACTAACGAGTGTGATTTTGTGATAATTAAAGACAACATAATATTTTCTTCGCTAAATCTCTGTATTTATCGAATCTTAATTTCACTATCAACGTGTTGGCCAAAATAACAACTTTATTACAAAGATGTATTGGTAATGGTTAACTCTTTGCAATTCTTGAGTCTTTTGAAAAATAGAGAATGAGAAAATTGAAGAAAGTGCGTTTTCACATTAGAATGAGCATAAACTCTCACTAACGAGTGTGATTTTGTGATAATTAAAGACAACATAATGTTTTCTTCGCTAAAACTCTGTATTTATCGAATTTTAATTTCACTATCAACGTGTTGGCCAAAACAACAACTTTATTACAAAGATGTATTGGTAATGGTTAACTCTTTGCAATTCTTGAGTCTTTTGAAAAATAGAGAATGAGAAAATTGAAGAAAGTGCGTTTTCACAATAGAATGAGCATAAACTCTCACTAACGAGTGTGATTTTGTGATAATTAAAGACAACATAATGTTTTCTTCGCTAAATCTCTGTATTTATCGAATCTTAATTTCACTATCAACGTGTTGGCCAAAACAACAACTTTATTACAAAGATGTATTGGTAATGGTTAACTCTTTGCAATTCTTGAGTCTTTTGAAAAATAGAGAATGAGAAAATTGAAGAAAGTGCGTTTTCACATTAGAATGAGCATAAACTCTCACAAACGAGTGTAATTTTGTGATAATTAAAGACAAAATAATGTTTTCTTGGTAACTAATCACTAAATCTTCGTATTTATCAAATCTTAATTTCACTATCAACGTGTTGGAAAAAACAACAACTTTAGAACAAAGATGTATTGGTAATGGTTAACTCTTTGCAATTCTTGAGTCTTTTGAAAAATAGAGAATGAGAAAATTGAAGAAAGTGCGTTTTCACATTAGAATGAGCATAAACTCTCACTAACGAGTGTAATTTTGTGATAATTAAAGACAAAATAATGTTTTCTTGATAACTAATCACTAAATCTTCGTATTTGTCGAATCTAAATTTCGATATCAACGTGTGGGATAAAACAAGAACTTTAGAACAAAGAAGTATTGGTAATGGTTAACTCTTTACAACTCTTGAAACTTTTGAAAAGTAGAGAATGAGAGAAACGAAGAAAGTGCGTTTTCACATTAGAGTAAGCATAAACTCTCACTAACGAGTGTGATTTTGTGATAAGTAAAGACAACATAATGTTTTCTTCGCTAAATCTTTGTATTTATCGAATCTTAATTTCACTATCAACGTGTTGGCCAAAACAACAACTTTATTACAAAGATGTATTGGTAATGGTTAACTCTTTGCAATTCTTGAGTCTTTTGAAAAATAGAGAATGAGAAAATTGAAGAAAGTGCGTTTTCACATTTGAATGAGCATAAACTCTCACTAACGAGTGTAATTTTGTGATAATTAAAGACAACATAATGTTTTCTTCGCTAAATCTCTGTATTTATCGAATCTTAATTTCACTATCAACGTGTTGGCCAAAACAACAACTTTATTACAAAGATGTATTGGTAATGGTTAACTCTTTGCAATTCTTGGGGCTTTTGAAAAATAGAGAATGAGAAAATTGAAGAAAGTGCGTTTTCACATTAGAATGAGCATAAACTCTCACTAACGAGTGTGATTTTGTGATAATTAAAGACAACATAATGTTTTCTTCGCTAAATCTCTGTATTTATCGAATCTTAATTTCACTATCAACGTGTTGGCCAAAACAACAACTTTATTACAAAGATGTATTGGTAATGGTTAACTCTTTGCAATTCTTGAGTCTTTTGAAAAATAGAGAATGAGAAAATTGAAGAAAGTGCGTTTTCACATTAGAATGAGCATAAACTCTCACTAACGAGTGTGATTTTGTGATAATTAAAGACAACATAATGTTTTCTTCGCTAAAACTCTGTATTTATCGAATTTATAATTTCACTATCAACGTGTTGGCCAAAACAACAACTTTATTACAAAGATGTATTGGTAATGGTTAACTCTTTGCAATTCTTGAGTCTTTTGAAAAATAGAGAATGAGAAAATTGAAGAAAGTGCGTTTTCACATTAGAATGAGCATAAACTCTCACTAACGAGTGTGATTTTGTGATAATTAAAGACAACATAATGTTTTCTTCGCTAAAACTCTGTATTTATCGAATTTTAATTTCACTATCAACGTGTTGGCCAAAACAACAACTTTATTACAAAGATGTATTGGTAATGGTTAACTCTTTGCAATTCTTGAGTCTTTTGAAAAATAGAGAATGAGAAAATTGAAGAAAGTGCGTTTTCACATTAGAATGAGCATAAACTCTCACTAACGAGTGTGATTTTGTGATAATTAAAGACAACATAATGTTTTCTTCGCTAAATCTCTGTATTTATCGAATCTTAATTTCACTATCAACGTGTTGGCCAAAACAACCACTTTATTACAAAGATGTATTGGTAATGGTTAACTCTTTGCAATTCTTGAGTCTTTTGAAAAATAGAGAATGAGAAAATTGAAGAAAGTGCGTTTTCACATTAGAATGAGCATAAACTCTCACAAACGAGTGTAATTTTGTGATAATTAAAGACAAAATAATGTTTTCTTGGTAACTAATCACTAAATCTTCGTATTTATCGAATCTTAATTTCACTATCAACGTGTTGGAAAAAACAACAACTTTAGAACAAAGATGTATTGGTAATGGTTAACTCTTTGCAATTCTTGAGTCTTTTGAAAAATAGAGAATGAGAAAATTGAAGAAAGTGCGTTTTCACATTAGAATGAGCATAAACTCTCACTAACGAGTGTGATTTTGTGATAATTAAAGACAACATAATGTTTTCTTCGCTAAATCTCTGTATTTATCGAATCTTAATTTCACTATCAACGTGTTGGCCAAAATAACAACTTTATTACAAAGATGTATTGGTAATGGTTAACTCTTTGCAATTCTTGAGTCTTTTGAAAAATAGAGAATGAGAAAATTGAAGAAAGTGCGTTTTCACATTAGAATGAGCATAAACTCTCACTAACGAGTGTGATTTTGTGATAATTAAAGACAACATAATGTTTTCTTCGCTAAATCTCTGTATTTATCGAATCTTAATTTCACTATCAACGTGTTGGCCAAAATAACAACTTTATTACAAAGATGTATTGGTAATGGTTAACTCTTTGCAATTCTTGAGTCTTTTGAAAAATAGAGAATGAGAAAATTGAAGAAAGTGCGTTTTCACATTAGAATGAGCATAAACTCTCACTAACGAGTGTGATTTTGTGATAATTAAAGACAACATAATGTTTTCTTCGCTAAATCTCTGTATTTATCGAATCTTAATTTCACTATCAACGTGTTGGCCAAAACAACAACTTTATTACAAAGATGTATTGGTAATGGTTAACTCTTTGCAATTCTTGAGTCTTTTGAAAAATAGAGAATGAGAAAATTGAAGAAAGTGCGTTTTCACATTAGAATGAGCATAAACTCTCACAAACGAGTGTAATTTTGTGATAATTAAAGACAAAATAATGTTTTCTTGGTAACTAATCACTAAATCTTCGTATTTATCGAATCTTAATTTCACTATCAACGTGTTGGAAAAAACAACAACTTTAGAACAAAGATGTATTGGTAATGGTTAACTCTTTGCAATTCTTGAGTCTTTTGAAAAATAGAGAATGAGAAAATTGAAGAAAGTGCGTTTTCACATTAGAATGAGCATAAACTCTCACTAACGAGTGTGATTTTGTGATAATTAAAGACAACATAATGTTTTCTTCGCTAAATCTCTGTATTTATCGAATCTTAATTTCACTATCAACGTGTTGGCCAAAATAACAACTTTATTACAAAGATGTATTGGTAATGGTTAACTCTTTGCAATTCTTGAGTCTTTTGAAAAATAGAGAATGAGAAAATTGAAGAAAGTGCGTTTTCACATTAGAATGAGCATAAACTCTCACTAACGAGTGTGATTTTGTGATAATTAAAGACAACATAATGTTTTCTTCGCTAAAACTCTGTATTTATCGAATTTTAATTTCACTATCAACGTGTTGGCCAAAACAACAACTTTATTACAAAGATGTATTGGTAATGGTTAACTCTTTGCAATTCTTGAGTCTTTTGAAAAATAGAGAATGAGAAAATTGAAGAAAGTGCGTTTTCACAATAGAATGAGCATAAACTCTCACTAACGAGTGTGATTTTGTGATAATTAAAGACAACATAATGTTTTCTTCGCTAAATCTCTGTATTTATCGAATCTTAATTTCACTATCAACGTGTTGGCCAAAACAACAACTTTATTACAAAGATGTATTGGTAATGGTTAACTCTTTGCAATTCTTGAGTCTTTTGAAAAATAGAGAATGAGAAAATTGAAGAAAGTGCGTTTTCACATTAGAATGAGCATAAACTCTCACAAACGAGTGTAATTTTGTGATAATTAAAGACAAAATAATGTTTTCTTGGTAACTAATCACTAAATCTTCGTATTTATCAAATCTTAATTTCACTATCAACGTGTTGGAAAAAACAACAACTTTAGAACAAAGATGTATTGGTAATGGTTAACTCTTTGCAATTCTTGAGTCTTTTGAAAAATAGAGAATGAGAAAATTGAAGAAAGTGCGTTTTCACATTAGAATGAGCATAAACTCTCACTAACGAGTGTAATTTTGTGATAATTAAAGACAAAATAATGTTTTCTTGATAACTAATCACTAAATCTTCGTATTTGTCGAATCTAAATTTCGATATCAACGTGTGGGATAAAACAAGAACTTTAGAACAAAGAAGTATTGGTAATGGTTAACTCTTTACAACTCTTGAAACTTTTGAAAAGTAGAGAATGAGAGAAACGAAGAAAGTGCGTTTTCACATTAGAGTAAGCATAAACTCTCACTAACGAGTGTGATTTTGTGATAAGTAAAGACAACATAATGTTTTCTTCGCTAAATCTTTGTATTTATCGAATCTTAATTTCACTATCAACGTGTTGGCCAAAACAACAACTTTATTACAAAGATGTATTGGTAATGGTTAACTCTTTGCAATTCTTGAGTCTTTTGAAAAATAGAGAATGAGAAAATTGAAGAAAGTGCGTTTTCACATTTGAATGAGCATAAACTCTCACTAACGAGTGTAATTTTGTGATAATTAAAGACAACATAATGTTTTCTTCGCTAAATCTCTGTATTTATCGAATCTTAATTTCACTATCAACGTGTTGGCCAAAACAACAACTTTATTACAAAGATGTATTGGTAATGGTTAACTCTTTGCAATTCTTGGGGCTTTTGAAAAATAGAGAATGAGAAAATTGAAGAAAGTGCGTTTTCACATTAGAATGAGCATAAACTCTCACTAACGAGTGTGATTTTGTGATAATTAAAGACAACATAATGTTTTCTTCGCTAAATCTCTGTATTTATCGAATCTTAAT
The DNA here is from genome assembly GCA_963675135.1 of Galeopsis tetrahit. Classification (NCBI taxonomy): domain Eukaryota; kingdom Viridiplantae; phylum Streptophyta; class Magnoliopsida; order Lamiales; family Lamiaceae; genus Galeopsis; species Galeopsis tetrahit. The sequence continues at coordinate 44,061,978 of OY776122.1, forward strand.
TTCACTATCAACGTGTTGGCCAAAACAACAACTTTATTACAAAGATGTATTGGTAATGGTTAACTCTTTGCAATTCTTGAGTCTTTTGAAAAATAGAGAATGAGAAAATTGAAGAAAGTGCGTTTTCACATTAGAATGAGCATAAACTCTCACTAACGAGTGTGATTTTGTGATAATTAAAGACAACATAATGTTTTCTTCGCTAAATCTCTGTATTTATCGAATCTTAATTTCACTATCAACGTGTTGGCCAAAATAACAACTTTATTACAAAGATGTATTGGTAATGGTTAACTCTTTGCAATTCTTGAGTCTTTTGAAAAATAGAGAATGAGAAAATTGAAGAAGGTGCGTTTTCACATTAGAATGAGCATAAACTCTCACTAACGGGTGTGATTTTGTGATAATTAAAGACAACATAATGTTTTCTTCGCTAAATCTCTGTATTTATCGAATCTTAATTTCACTATCAACGTGTTGGCCAAAACAACAACTTTATTACAAAGATGTATTGGTAATGGTTAACTCTTTGCAATTCTTGAGTCTTTTGAAAAATAGAGAATGAGAAAATTGAAGAAAGTGCGTTTTTACATTAGAATGAGCATAAACTCTAACTAACGAGTGTGATTTTGTGATAATTAAAGACAACATAATGTTTTCTTCGCTAAATCTCTGTATTTATCGAATCTTAATTTCACTATCAACGTGTTGGCCAAAACAACAACTTTATTACAAAGATGTATTGGTAATGGTTAACTCTTTGCAATTCTTGAGTCTTTTGAAAAATAGAGAATGAGAAAATTGAAGAAAGTGCGTTTTCACATTAGAATGAGCATAAACTTTCACTAACGAGTGTGATTTTATGATAATTAAAGACAACATAATGTTTTCTTCGCTAAATCTCTGTATTTATCGAATCTTAATTTCACTATCAACTTGTTGGCCAAAATAACAACTTTATTACAAAGATGTATTGGTAATGGTTAACTCTTTGCAATTCTTGAGTCTTTTGAAAAATAGAGAATGAGAAAATTGAAGAAAGTGCGTTTTCACATTAGAATGAGCATAAACTCTCACTAACGAGTGTGATTTTGTGATAATTAAAGACAACATAATGTTTTCTTCGCTAAATCTCTGTATTTATCGAATCTTAATTTCACTATCAACGTGTTGGCCAAAACAACAACTTTATTACAAAGATGTATTGGTAATGGTTAACTCTTTGCAATTCTTGAGTCTTTTGAAAAATAGAGAATGAGAAAATTGAAGAAAGTGCGTTTTCACATTAGAATGAGCATAAACTCTCACAAACGAGTGTAATTTTGTGATAATTAAAGACAAAATAATGTTTTCTTGGTAACTAATCACTAAATCTTCGTATTTATCGAATCTTAATTTCACTATCAACGTGTTGGAAAAAACAACAACTTTAGAACAAAGATGTATTGGTAATGGTTAACTCTTTGCAATTCTTGAGTCTTTTGAAAAATAGAGAATGAGAAAATTGAAGAAAGTGCGTTTTCACATTAGAATGAGCATAAACTCTCACTAACGAGTGTGATTTTGTGATAATTAAAGACAACATAATGTTTTCTTCGCTAAATCTCTGTATTTATCGAATCTTAATTTCACTATCAACGTGTTGGCCAAAATAACAACTTTATTACAAAGATGTATTGGTAATGGTTAACTCTTTGCAATTCTTGAGTCTTTTGAAAAATAGAGAATGAGAAAATTGAAGAAAGTGCGTTTTCACATTAGAATGAGCATAAACTCTCACTAACGAGTGTGATTTTGTGATAATTAAAGACAACATAATGTTTTCTTCGCTAAAACTCTGTATTTATCGAATTTTAATTTCACTATCAACGTGTTGGCCAAAACAACAACTTTATTACAAAGATGTATTGGTAATGGTTAACTCTTTGCAATTCTTGAGTCTTTTGAAAAATAGAGAATGAGAAAATTGAAGAAAGTGCGTTTTCACAATAGAATGAGCATAAACTCTCACTAACGAGTGTGATTTTGTGATAATTAAAGACAACATAATGTTTTCTTCGCTAAATCTCTGTATTTATCGAATCTTAATTTCACTATCAACGTGTTGGCCAAAACAACAACTTTATTACAAAGATGTATTGGTAATGGTTAACTCTTTGCAATTCTTGAGTCTTTTGAAAAATAGAGAATGAGAAAATTGAAGAAAGTGCGTTTTCACATTAGAATGAGCATAAACTCTCACAAACGAGTGTAATTTTGTGATAATTAAAGACAAAATAATGTTTTCTTGGTAACTAATCACTAAATCTTCGTATTTATCAAATCTTAATTTCACTATCAACGTGTTGGAAAAAACAACAACTTTAGAACAAAGATGTATTGGTAATGGTTAACTCTTTGCAATTCTTGAGTCTTTTGAAAAATAGAGAATGAGAAAATTGAAGAAAGTGCGTTTTCACATTAGAATGAGCATAAACTCTCACTAACGAGTGTAATTTTGTGATAATTAAAGACAAAATAATGTTTTCTTGATAACTAATCACTAAATCTTCGTATTTGTCGAATCTAAATTTCGATATCAACGTGTGGGATAAAACAAGAACTTTAGAACAAAGAAGTATTGGTAATGGTTAACTCTTTACAACTCTTGAAACTTTTGAAAAGTAGAGAATGAGAGAAACGAAGAAAGTGCGTTTTCACATTAGAGTAAGCATAAACTCTCACTAACGAGTGTGATTTTGTGATAAGTAAAGACAACATAATGTTTTCTTCGCTAAATCTTTGTATTTATCGAATCTTAATTTCACTATCAACGTGTTGGCCAAAACAACAACTTTATTACAAAGATGTATTGGTAATGGTTAACTCTTTGCAATTCTTGAGTCTTTTGAAAAATAGAGAATGAGAAAATTGAAGAAAGTGCGTTTTCACATTTGAATGAGCATAAACTCTCACTAACGAGTGTAATTTTGTGATAATTAAAGACAACATAATGTTTTCTTCGCTAAATCTCTGTATTTATCGAATCTTAATTTCACTATCAACGTGTTGGCCAAAACAACAACTTTATTACAAAGATGTATTGGTAATGGTTAACTCTTTGCAATTCTTGGGGCTTTTGAAAAATAGAGAATGAGAAAATTGAAGAAAGTGCGTTTTCACATTAGAATGAGCATAAACTCTCACTAACGAGTGTGATTTTGTGATAATTAAAGACAACATAATGTTTTCTTCGCTAAATCTCTGTATTTATCGAATCTTAATTTCACTATCAACGTGTTGGCCAAAACAACAACTTTATTACAAAGATGTATTGGTAATGGTTAACTCTTTGCAATTCTTGAGTCTTTTGAAAAATAGAGAATGAGAAAATTGAAGAAAGTGCGTTTTCACATTAGAATGAGCATAAACTCTCACTAACGAGTGTGATTTTGTGATAATTAAAGACAACATAATGTTTTCTTCGCTAAATCTCTGTATTTATCGAATCTTAATTTCACTATCAACGTGTTGGCCAAAATAACAACTTTATTACAAAGATGTATTGGTAATGGTTAACTCTTTGCAATTCTTGAGTCTTTTGAAAAATAGAGAATGAGAAAATTGAAGAAGGTGCGTTTTCACATTAGAATGAGCATAAACTCTCACTAACGGGTGTGATTTTGTGATAATTAAAGACAACATAATGTTTTCTTCGCTAAATCTCTGTATTTATCGAATCTTAATTTCACTATCAACGTGTTGGCCAAAACAACAACTTTATTACAAAGATGTATTGGTAATGGTTAACTCTTTGCAATTCTTGAGTCTTTTGAAAAATAGAGAATGAGAAAATTGAAGAAAGTGCGTTTTCACATTAGAATGAGCATAAACTCTAACTAACGAGTGTGATTTTGTGATAATTAAAGACAACATAATGTTTTCTTCGCTAAATCTCTGTATTTATCGAATCTTAATTTCACTATCAACGTGTTGGCCAAAACAACAACTTTATTACAAAGATGTATTGGTAATGATTAACTCTTTGCAATTCTTGAGTCTTTTGAAAAATAGAGAATGAGAAAATTGAAGAAAGTGCGTTTTCACATTAGAATGAGCATAAACTTTCACTAACGAGTGTGATTTTATGATAATTAAAGACAACATAATGTTTTCTTCGCTAAATCTCTGTATTTATCGAATCTTAATTTCACTATCAACTTGTTGGCCAAAATAACAACTTTATTACAAAGATGTATTGGTAATGGTTAACTCTTTGCAATTCTTGAGTCTTTTGAAAAATAGAGAATGAGAAAATTGAAGAAAGTGCGTTTTCACATTAGAATGAGCATAAACTCTCACTAACGAGTGTGATTTTGTGATAATTAAAGACAACATAATGTTTTCTTCGCTAAATCTCTGTATTTATCGAATCTTAATTTCACTATCAACGTGTTGGCCAAAACAACAACTTTATTACAAAGATGTATTGGTAATGGTTAACTCTTTCCAATTCTTGAGTCTTTTGAAAAATAGAGAATGAGAAAATTGAAGAAAGTGCGTTTTCACATTAGAATGAGCATAAACTCTCACTAACGAGTGTGATTTTGTGATAATTAAAGACAACATAATGTTTTCTTCGCTAAATCTCTGTATTTATCGAATCTTAATTTCACTATCAACGTGTTGGCCAAAACAACAACTTTATTACAAAGATGTATTGGTAATGGTTAACTCTTTCCAATTCTTGAGTCTTTTGAAAAATAGAGAATGAGAAAATTGAAGAAAGTGCGTTTTCACATTAGAATGAGCATAAACTCTCACTAACGAGTGTGATTTTGTGATAATTAAAGACAACATAATGTTTTCTTCGCTAAATCTCTGTATTTATCGAATCTTAATTTCACTATCAACGTGTTGGCCAAAATAACAACTTTATTACAAAGATGTATTGGTAATGGTTAACTCTTTGCAATTCTTGAGTCTTTTGAAAAATAGAGAATGAGAAAATTGAAGAAAGTGCGTTTTCACATTAGAATGAGCATAAACTCTCACTAACGAGTGTGATTTTGTGATAATTAAAGACAACATAATGTTTTCTTCGCTAAATCTCTGTATTTATCGAATCTTAATTTCACTATCAACGTGTTGGCCAAAATAACAACTTTATTACAAAGATGTATTGGTAATGGTTAACTCTTTGCAATTCTTGAGTCTTTTGAAAAATAGAGAATGAGAAAATTGAAGAAGGTGCGTTTTCACATTAGAATGAGCATAAACTCTCACTAACGAGTGTGATTTTGTGATAATTAAAGACAACATAATGTTTTCTTCGCTAAATCTCTGTATTTATCGAATCTTAATTTCACTATCAACGTGTTGGCCAAAACAACAACTTTATTACAAAGATGTATTGGTAATGGTTAACTCTTTGCAATTCTTGAGTCTTTTGAAAAATAGAGAATGAGAAAATTGAAGAAAGTGCGTTTTCACATTAGAATGAGCATAAACTCTCACTAACGAGTGTGATTTTGTGATAATTAAAGACAACATAATGTTTTCTTCGCTAAATCTCTGTATTTATCGAATCTTAATTTCACTATCAACGTGTTGGCCAAAATAACAACTTTATTACAAAGATGTATTGGTAATGGTTAACTCTTTGCAATTCTTGAGTCTTTTGAAAAATAGAGAATGAGAAAATTGAAGAAGGTGCGTTTTCACATTAGAATGAGCATAAACTCTCACTAACGAGTGTGATTTTGTGATAATTAAAGACAACATAATGTTTTCTTCGCTAAATCTCTGTATTTATCGAATCTTAATTTCACTATCAACGTGTTGGCCAAAACAACAACTTTATTACAAAGATGTATTGGTAATGGTTAACTCTTTGCAATTCTTGAGTCTTTTGAAAAATAGAGAATGAGAAAATTGAAGAAAGTGCGTTTTCACATTAGAATGAGCATAAACTCTAACTAACGAGTGTGATTTTGTGATAATTAAAGACAACATAATGTTTTCTTCGCTAAATCTCTGTATTTATCGAATCTTAATTTCACTATCAACGTGTTGGCCAAAACAACAACTTTATTACAAAGATGTATTGGTAATGGTTAACTCTTTCCAATTCTTGAGTCTTTTGAAAAATAGAGAATGAGAAAATTGAAGAAAGTGCGTTTTCACATTAGAATGAGCATAAACTCTCACTAACGAGTGTGATTTTGTGATAATTAAAGACAACATAATGTTTTCTTCGCTAAATCTCTGTATTTATCGAATCTTAATTTCACTATCAACGTGTTGGCCAAAACAACAACTTTATTACAAAGATGTATTGGTAATGGTTAACTCTTTCCAATTCTTGAGTCTTTTGAAAAATAGAGAATGAGAAAATTGAAGAAAGTGCGTTTTCACATTAGAATGAGCATAAACTCTCACTAACGAGTGTGATTTTGTGATAATTAAAGACAACATAATGTTTTCTTCGCTAAATCTCTGTATTTATCGAATCTTAATTTCACTATCAACGTGTTGGCCAAAATAACAACTTTATTACAAAGATGTATTGGTAATGGTTAACTCTTTGCAATTCTTGAGTCTTTTGAAAAATAGAGAATGAGAAAATTGAAGAAAGTGCGTTTTCACATTAGAATGAGCATAAACTCTCACTAACGAGTGTGATTTTGTGATAATTAAAGACAACATAATGTTTTCTTCGCTAAATCTCTGTATTTATCGAATCTTAATTTCACTATCAACGTGTTGGCCAAAATAACAACTTTATTACAAAGATGTATTGGTAATGGTTAACTCTTTGCAATTCTTGAGTCTTTTGAAAAATAGAGAATGAGAAAATTGAAGAAGGTGCGTTTTCACATTAGAATGAGCATAAACTCTCACTAACGAGTGTGATTTTGTGATAATTAAAGACAACATAATGTTTTCTTCGCTAAATCTCTGTATTTATCGAATCTTAATTTCACTATCAACGTGTTGGCCAAAACAACAACTTTATTACAAAGATGTATTGGTAATGGTTAACTCTTTGCAATTCTTGAGTCTTTTGAAAAATAGAGAATGAGAAAATTGAAGAAAGTGCGTTTTCACATTAGAATGAGCATAAACTCTCACTAACGAGTGTGATTTTGTGATAATTAAAGACAACATAATGTTTTCTTCGCTAAATCTCTGTATTTATCGAATCTTAATTTCACTATCAACGTGTTGGCCAAAATAACAACTTTATTACAAAGATGTATTGGTAATGGTTAACTCTTTGCAATTCTTGAGTCTTTTGAAAAATAGAGAATGAGAAAATTGAAGAAGGTGCGTTTTCACATTAGAATGAGCATAAACTCTCACTAACGAGTGTGATTTTGTGATAATTAAAGACAACATAATGTTTTCTTCGCTAAATCTCTGTATTTATCGAATCTTAATTTCACTATCAACGTGTTGGCCAAAACAACAACTTTATTACAAAGATGTATTGGTAATGGTTAACTCTTTGCAATTCTTGAGTCTTTTGAAAAATAGAGAATGAGAAAATTGAAGAAAGTGCGTTTTCACATTAGAATGAGCATAAACTCTAACTAACGAGTGTGATTTTGTGATAATTAAAGACAACATAATGTTTTCTTCGCTAAATCTCTGTATTTATCGAATCTTAATTTCACTATCAACGTGTTGGCCAAAACAACAACTTTATTACAAAGATGTATTGGTAATGGTTAACTCTTTCCAATTCTTGAGTCTTTTGAAAAATAGAGAATGAGAAAATTGAAGAAAGTGCGTTTTCACATTAGAATGAGCATAAACTCTCACTAACGAGTGTGATTTTGTGATAATTAAAGACAACATAATGTTTTCTTCGCTAAATCTCTGTATTTATCGAATCTTAATTTCACTATCAACGTGTTGGCCAAAACAACAACTTTATTACAAAGATGTATTGGTAATGGTTAACTCTTTCCAATTCTTGAGTCTTTTGAAAAATAGAGAATGAGAAAATTGAAGAAAGTGCGTTTTCACATTAGAATGAGCATAAACTCTCACTAACGAGTGTGATTTTGTGATAATTAAAGACAACATAATGTTTTCTTCGCTAAATCTCTGTATTTATCGAATCTTAATTTCACTATCAACGTGTTGGCCAAAATAACAACTTTATTACAAAGATGTATTGGTAATGGTTAACTCTTTGCAATTCTTGAGTCTTTTGAAAAATAGAGAATGAGAAAATTGAAGAAAGTGCGTTTTCACATTAGAATGAGCATAAACTCTCACTAACGAGTGTGATTTTGTGATAATTAAAGACAACATAATGTTTTCTTCGCTAAATCTCTGTATTTATCGAATCTTAATTTCACTATCAACGTGTTGGCCAAAATAACAACTTTATTACAAAGATGTATTGGTAATGGTTAACTCTTTGCAATTCTTGAGTCTTTTGAAAAATAGAGAATGAGAAAATTGAAGAAGGTGCGTTTTCACATTAGAATGAGCATAAACTCTCACTAACGAGTGTGATTTTGTGATAATTAAAGACAACATAATGTTTTCTTCGCTAAATCTCTGTATTTATCGAATCTTAATTTCACTATCAACGTGTTGGCCAAAACAACAACTTTATTACAAAGATGTATTGGTAATGGTTAACTCTTTGCAATTCTTGAGTCTTTTGAAAAATAGAGAATGAGAAAATTGAAGAAAGTGCGTTTTCACATTAGAATGAGCATAAACTCTCACTAACGAGTGTGATTTTGTGATAATTAAAGACAACATAATGTTTTCTTCGCTAAATCTCTGTATTTATCGAATCTTAATTTCACTATCAACGTGTTGGCCAAAACAACAACTTTATTACAAAGATGTATTGGTAATGGTTAACTCTTTGCAATTCTTGAGTCTTTTGAAAAATAGAGAATGAGAAAATTGAAGAAGGTGCGTTTTCACATTAGAATGAGCATAAACTCTAACTAACGAGTGTGATTTTGTGATAATTAAAGACAACATAATGTTTTCTTCGCTAAATCTCTGTATTTATCGAATCTTAATTTCACTATCAACGTGTTGGCCAAAACAACAACTTTATTACAAAGATGTATTGGTAATGGTTAACTCTTTCCAATTCTTGAGTCTTTTGAAAAATAGAGAATGAGAAAATTGAAGAAAGTGCGTTTTCACATTAGAATGAGCATAAACTCTCACTAACGAGTGTGATTTTGTGATAATTAAAGACAACATAATGTTTTCTTCGCTAAATCTCTGTATTTATCGAATCTTAATTTCACTATCAACGTGTTGGCCAAAATAACAACTTTATTACAAAGATGTATTGGTAATGGTTAACTCTTTGCAATTCTTGAGTCTTTTGAAAAATAGAGAATGAGAAAATTGAAGAAAGTGCGTTTTCACATTAGAATGAGCATAAACTCTCACTAACGAGTGTGATTTTGTGATAATTAAAGACAACATAATGTTTTCTTCGCTAAATCTCTGTATTTATCGAATCTTAATTTCACTATCAACGTGTTGGCCAAAATAACAACTTTATTACAAAGATGTATTGGTAATGGTTAACTCTTTGCAATTCTTGAGTCTTTTGAAAAATAGAGAATGAGAAAATTGAAGAAGGTGCGTTTTCACATTAGAATGAGCATAAACTCTCACTAACGAGTGTGATTTTGTGATAATTAAAGACAACATAATGTTTTCTTCGCTAAATCTCTGTATTTATCGAATCTTAATTTCACTATCAACGTGTTGGCCAAAACAACAACTTTATTACAAAGATGTATTGGTAATGGTTAACTCTTTGCAATTCTTGAGTCTTTTGAAAAATAGAGAATGAGAAAATTGAAGAAAGTGCGTTTTCACATTAGAATGAGCATAAACTCTCACTAACGAGTGTGATTTTGTGATAATTAAAAACAACATAATGTTTTCTTCGCTAAATCTCTGTATTTATCGAATCTTAATTTCACTATCAACGTGTTGGCCAAAATAACAACTTTATTACAAAGATGTATTGGTAATGGTTAACTCTTTGCAATTCTTGAGTCTTTTGAAAAATAGAGAATGAGAAAATTGAAGAAGGTGCGTTTTCACATTAGAATGAGCATAAACTCTAACTAACGAGTGTGATTTTGTGATAATTAAAGACAACATAATGTTTTCTTCGCTAAATCTCTGTATTTATCGAATCTTAATTTCACTATCAACGTGTTGGCCAAAACAACAACTTTATTACAAAGATGTATTGGTAATGGTTAACTCTTTCCAATTCTTGAGTCTTTTGAAAAATAGAGAATGAGAAAATTGAAGAAAGTGCGTTTTCACATTAGAATGAGCATAAACTCTCACTAACGAGTGTGATTTTGTGATAATTAAAGACAACATAATGTTATCTTCGCTAAATCTCTGTATTTATCGAATCTTAATTTCACTATCAACGTGTTGGCCAAAACAACAACTTTATTACAAAGATGTATTGGTAATGGTTAACTCTTTCCAATTCTTGAGTCTTTTGAAAAATAGAGAATGAGAAAATTGAAGAAAGTGCGTTTTCACATTAGAATGAGCATAAACTCTCACTAACGAGTGTGATTTTGTGATAATTAAAGACAACATAATGTTTTCTTCGCTAAATCTCTGTATTTATCGAATCTTAATTTCACTATCAACGTGTTGGCCAAAATAACAACTTTATTACAAAGATGTATTGGTAATGGTTAACTCTTTGCAATTCTTGAGTCTTTTGAAAAATAGAGAATGAGAAAATTGAAGAAAGTGCGTTTTCACATTAGAATGAGCATAAACTCTCACTAACGAGTGTGATTTTGTGATAATTAAAGACAACATAATGTTTTCTTCGCTAAATCTCTGTATTTATCGAATCTTAATTTCACTATCAACGTGTTGGCCAAAATAACAACTTTATTACAAAGATGTATTGGTAATGGTTAACTCTTTGCAATTCTTGAGTCTTTTGAAAAATAGAGAATGAGAAAATTGAAGAAGGTGCGTTTTCACATTAGAATGAGCATAAACTCTCACTAACGAGTGTGATTTTGTGATAATTAAAGACAACATAATGTTTTCTTCGCTAAATCTCTGTATTTATCGAATCTTAATTTCACTATCAACGTGTTGGCCAAAACAACAACTTTATTACAAAGATGTATTGGTAATGGTTAACTCTTTGCAATTCTTGAGTCTTTTGAAAAATAGAGAATGAGAAAATTGAAGAAAGTGCGTTTTCACATTAGAATGAGCATAAACTCTAACTAACGAGTGTGATTTTGTGATAATTAAAGACAACATAATGTTTTCTTCGCTAAATCTCTGTATTTATCGAATCTTAATTTCACTATCAACGTGTTGGCCAAAACAACAACTTTATTACAAAGATGTATTGGTAATGGTTAACTCTTTCCAATTCTTGAGTCTTTTGAAAAATAGAGAATGAGAAAATTGAAGAAAGTGCGTTTTCACATTAGAATGAGCATAAACTCTCACTAACGAGTGTGATTTTGTGATAATTAAAGACAACATAATGTTTTCTTCGCTAAATCTCTGTATTTATCGAATCTTAATTTCACTATCAACGTGTTGGCCAAAACAACAACTTTATTACAAAGATGTATTGGTAATGGTTAACTCTTTCCAATTCTTGAGTCTTTTGAAAAATAGAGAATGAGAAAATTGAAGAAAGTGCGTTTTCACATTAGAATGAGCATAAACTCTCACTAACGAGTGTGATTTTGTGATAATTAAAGACAACATAATGTTTTCTTCGCTAAATCTCTGTATTTATCGAATCTTAATTTCACTATCAACGTGTTGGCCAAAATAACAACTTTATTACAAAGATGTATTGGTAATGGTTAACTCTTTGCAATTCTTGAGTCTTTTGAAAAATAGAGAATGAGAAAATTGAAGAAAGTGCGTTTTCACATTAGAATGAGCATAAACTCTCACTAACGAGTGTGATTTTGTGATAATTAAAGACAACATAATGTTTTCTTCGCTAAATCTCTGTATTTATCGAATCTTAATTTCACTATCAACGTGTTGGCCAAAACAACAACTTTATTACAAAGATGTATTGGTAATGGTTAACTCTTTCCAATTCTTGAGTCTTTTGAAAAATAGAGAATGAGAAAATTGAAGAAAGTGCGTTTTCACATTAGAATGAGCATAAACTCTCACTAACGAGTGTGATTTTGTGATAATTAAAGACAACATAATGTTTTCTTCGCTAAATCTCTGTATTTATCGAATCTTAATTTCACTATCAACGTGTTGGCCAAAATAACAACTTTATTACAAAGATGTATTGGTAATGGTTAACTCTTTGCAATTCTTGAGTCTTTTGAAAAATAGAGAATGAGAAAATTGAAGAAAGTGCGTTTTCACATTAGAATGAGCATAAACTCTCACTAACGAGTGTGATTTTGTGATAATTAAAGACAACATAATGTTTTCTTCGCTAAAACTCTGTATTTATCGAATTTTAATTTCACTATCAACGTGTTGGCCAAAACAACAACTTTATTACAAAGATGTATTGGTAATGGTTAACTCTTTGCAATTCTTGAGTCTTTTGAAAAATAGAGAATGAGAAAATTGAAGAAAGTGCGTTTTCACATTAGAATGAGCATAAACTTTCACTAACGAGTGTGATTTTGTGATAATTAAAGACAACATAATGTTTTCTTCGCTAAATCTCTGTATTTATCGAATCTTAATTTCACTATCAACTTGTTGGCCAAAATAACAACTTTATTACAAAGATGTATTGGTAATGGTTAACTCTTTGCAATTCTTGAGTCTTTTGAAAAATAGAGAATGAGAAAATTGAAGAAAGTGCGTTTTCACATTAGAATGAGCATAAACTCTCACTAACGAGTGTGATTTTGTGATAATTAAAGACAACATAATGTTTTCTTCGCTAAATCTCTGTATTTATCGAATCTTAATTTCACTATCAACGTGTTGGCCAAAATAACAACTTTATTACAAAGATGTATTGGTAATGGTTAACTCTTCGCAATTCTTGAGTCTTTTGAAAAATAGAGAATGAGAAAATTGAAGAAAGTGCGTTTTCACATTAGAATGAGCATAAACTCTCACTAACGAGTGTGATTTTGTGATAATTAAAGACAACATAATGTTTTCTTCGCTAAAACTCTGTATTTATCGAATTTTAATTTCACTATCAACGTGTTGGCCAAAACAACAACTTTATTACAAAGATGTATTGGTAATGGTTAACTCTTTGCAATTCTTGAGTCTTTTGAAAAATAGAGAATGAGAAAATTGAAGAAAGTGCGTTTTCACATTAGAATGAGCATAAACTCTCACTAACGAGTGTGATTTTGTGATAATTAAAGACAACATAATGTTTTCTTCACTAAATCTCTGTATTTATCGAATCTTAATTTCACTATCAACGTGTTGGCCAAAACAACAACTTTATTACAAAGATGTATTGGTAATGGTTAACTCTTTGCAATTCTTGAGTCTTTTGAAAAATAGAGAATAAGAAAATTGAAGAAAGTGCGTTTTCACATTAGAATGAGCATAAACTCTCACAAACGAGTGTAATTTTGTGATAATTAAAGACAAAATAATGTTTTCTTAGTAACTAATCACTAAATCTTCGTATTTATCGAATCTTAATTTCACTATCAACGTGTTGGAAAAAACAACAACTTTAGAACAAAGATGTATTGGTAATGGTTAACTCTTTGCAATTCTTGAGTCTTTTGAAAAATAGAGAATGAGAAAATTGAAGAAAGTGCGTTTTCACATTAGAATGAGCATAAACTCTCACTAACGAGTGTAATTTTGTGATAATTAAAGACAAAATAATGTTTTCTTGATAACTAATCACTAAATCTTCGTATTTGTCGAATCTAAATTTCGATATCAACGTGTTGGACAAAACAAGAACTTTAGAACAAAGAAGTATTGGTAATGGTTAACTCTTTACAACTCTTGAAACTTTTGAAAAGTAGAGAATGAGAGAAACGAAGAAAGTGCGTTTTCACATTAGAGTAAGCATAAACTCTCACTAACGAGTGTGATTTTGTGATAAGTAAAGACAACATAATGTTTTCTTCGCTAAATCTCTGTATTTATCGAATCTTAATTTCACTATCAACGTGTTGGCCAAAACAACAACTTTATTACAAAGATGTATTGGTAATGGTTAACTCTTTGCAATTCTTGAGTCTTTTGAAAAATAGAGAATGAGAAAATTGAAGAAAGTGCGTTTTCACATTAGAATGAGCATAAACTCTCACTAACGAGTGTGATTTTGTGATAATTAAAGACAACATAATGTTTTCTTCGCTAAATCTCTGTATTTATCGAATCTTAATTTCACTATCAACGTGTTGGCCAAAACAACAACTTTATTACAAAGATGTATTGGTAATGGTTAACTCTTTGCAATTCTTGAGTCTTTTGAAAAATAGAGAATGAGAAAATTGAAGAAAGTGCGTTTTCACATTAGAATGAGCATAAACTCTCACTAACGAGTGTGATTTTGTGATAATTAAAGACAACATAATGTTTTCTTCGCTAAATCTCTGTATTTATCGAATCTTAATTTCACTATCAACGTGTTGGCCAAAATAACAACTTTATTACAAAGATGTATTGGTAATGGTTAACTCTTTGCAATTCTTGAGTCTTTTGAAAAATAGAGAATGAGAAAATTGAAGAAAGTGCGTTTTCACATTAGAATGAGCATAAACTCTCACTAACGAGTGTGATTTTGTGATAATTAAAGACAACATAATGTTTTCTTCGCTAAATCTCTGTATTTATCGAATCTTAATTTCACTATCAACGTGTTGGCCAAAACAACAACTTTATTACAAAGATGTATTGGTAATGGTTAACTCTTTGCAATTCTTGAGTCTTTTGAAAAATAGAGAATGAGAAAATTGAAGAAAGTGCGTTTTCACATTAGAATGAGCATAAACTCTCACTAACGAGTGTGATTTTGTGATAATTAAAGACAACATAATGTTTTCTTCGCTAAATCTCTGTATTTATCGAATCTTAATTTCACTATCAACGTGTTGGCCAAAATAACAACTTTATTACAAAGATGTATTGGTAATGGTTAACTCTTTGCAATTCTTGAGTCTTTTGAAAAATAGAGAATGAGAAAATTGAAGAAAGTGCGTTTTCACATTAGAATGAGCATAAACTCTAACTAACGAGTGTGATTTTGTGATAATTAAAGACAACATAATGTTTTCTTCGCTAAATCTCTGTATTTATCGAATCTTAATTTCACTATCAACGTGTTGGCCAAAACAACAACTTTATTACAAAGATGTATTGGTAATGGTTAACTCTTTCCAATTCTTGAGTCTTTTGAAAAATAGAGAATGAGAAAATTGAAGAAAGTGCGTTTTCACATTAGAATGAGCATAAACTCTCACTAACGAGTGTGATTTTGTGATAATTAAAGACAACATAATGTTTTCTTCGCTAAATCTCTGTATTTATCGAATCTTAATTTCACTATCAACGTGTTGGCCAAAACAACAACTTTATTACAAAGATGTATTGGTAATGGTTAACTCTTTCCAATTCTTGAGTCTTTTGAAAAATAGAGAATGAGAAAATTGAAGAAAGTGCGTTTTCACATTAGAATGAGCATAAACTCTCACTAACGAGTGTGATTTTGTGATAATTAAAGACAACATAATGTTTTCTTCGCTAAATCTCTGTATTTATCGAATCTTAATTTCACTATCAACGTGTTGGCCAAAATAACAACTTTATTACAAAGATGTATTGGTAATGGTTAACTCTTTGCAATTCTTGAGTCTTTTGAAAAATAGAGAATGAGAAAATTGAAGAAAGTGCGTTTTCACATTAGAATGAGCATAAACTCTCACTAACGAGTGTGATTTTGTGATAATTAAAGACAACATAATGTTTTCTTCGCTAAATCTCTGTATTTATCGAATCTTAATTTCACTATCAACGTGTTGGCCAAAACAACAACTTTATTACAAAGATGTATTGGTAATGGTTAACTCTTTCCAATTCTTGAGTCTTTTGAAAAATAGAGAATGAGAAAATTGAAGAAAGTGCGTTTTCACATTAGAATGAGCATAAACTCTCACTAACGAGTGTGATTTTGTGATAATTAAAGACAACATAATGTTTTCTTCGCTAAATCTCTGTATTTATCGAATCTTAATTTCACTATCAACGTGTTGGCCAAAATAACAACTTTATTACAAAGATGTATTGGTAATGGTTAACTCTTTGCAATTCTTGAGTCTTTTGAAAAATAGAGAATGAGAAAATTGAAGAAAGTGCGTTTTCACATTAGAATGAGCATAAACTCTCACTAACGAGTGTGATTTTGTGATAATTAAAGACAACATAATGTTTTCTTCGCTAAAACTCTGTATTTATCGAATTTTAATTTCACTATCAACGTGTTGGCCAAAACAACAACTTTATTACAAAGATGTATTGGTAATGGTTAACTCTTTGCAATTCTTGAGTCTTTTGAAAAATAGAGAATGAGAAAATTGAAGAAAGTGCGTTTTCACATTAGAATGAGCATAAACTTTCACTAACGAGTGTGATTTTGTGATAATTAAAGACAACATAATGTTTTCTTCGCTAAATCTCTGTATTTATCGAATCTTAATTTCACTATCAACTTGTTGGCCAAAATAACAACTTTATTACAAAGATGTATTGGTAATGGTTAACTCTTTGCAATTCTTGAGTCTTTTGAAAAATAGAGAATGAGAAAATTGAAGAAAGTGCGTTTTCACATTAGAATGAGCATAAACTCTCACTAACGAGTGTGATTTTGTGATAATTAAAGACAACATAATGTTTTCTTCGCTAAATCTCTGTATTTATCGAATCTTAATTTCACTATCAACGTGTTGGCCAAAATAACAACTTTATTACAAAGATGTATTGGTAATGGTTAACTCTTTGCAATTCTTGAGTCTTTTGAAAAATAGAGAATGAGAAAATTGAAGAAAGTGCGTTTTCACATTAGAATGAGCATAAACTCTCACTAACGAGTGTGATTTTGTGATAATTAAAGACAACATAATGTTTTCTTCGCTAAAACTCTGTATTTATCGAATTTTAATTTCACTATCAACGTGTTGGCCAAAACAACAACTTTATTACAAAGATGTATTGGTAATGGTTAACTCTTTGCAATTCTTGAGTCTTTTGAAAAATAGAGAATGAGAAAATTGAAGAAAGTGCGTTTTCACATTAGAATGAGCATAAACTCTCACTAACGAGTGTGATTTTGTGATAATTAAAGACAACATAATGTTTTCTTCACTAAATCTCTGTATTTATCGAATCTTAATTTCACTATCAACGTGTTGGCCAAAACAACAACTTTATTACAAAGATGTATTGGTAATGGTTAACTCTTTGCAATTCTTGAGTCTTTTGAAAAATAGAGAATAAGAAAATTGAAGAAAGTGCGTTTTCACATTAGAATGAGCATAAACTCTCACAAACGAGTGTAATTTTGTGATAATTAAAGACAAAATAATGTTTTCTTAGTAACTAATCACTAAATCTTCGTATTTATCGAATCTTAATTTCACTATCAACGTGTTGGAAAAAACAACAACTTTAGAACAAAGATGTATTGGTAATGGTTAACTCTTTGCAATTCTTGAGTCTTTTGAAAAATAGAGAATGAGAAAATTGAAGAAAGTGCGTTTTCACATTAGAATGAGCATAAACTCTCACTAACGAGTGTAATTTTGTGATAATTAAAGACAAAATAATGTTTTCTTGATAACTAATCACTAAATCTTCGTATTTGTCGAATCTAAATTTCGATATCAACGTGTTGGACAAAACAAGAACTTTAGAACAAAGAAGTATTGGTAATGGTTAACTCTTTACAACTCTTGAAACTTTTGAAAAGTAGAGAATGAGAGAAACGAAGAAAGTGCGTTTTCACATTAGAGTAAGCATAAACTCTCACTAACGAGTGTGATTTTGTGATAAGTAAAGACAACATAATGTTTTCTTCGCTAAATCTCTGTATTTATCGAATCTTAATTTCACTATCAACGTGTTGGCCAAAACAACAACTTTATTACAAAGATGTATTGGTAATGGTTAACTCTTTGCAATTCTTGAGTCTTTTGAAAAATAGAGAATGAGAAAATTGAAGAAAGTGCGTTTTCACATTAGAATGAGCATAAACTCTCACTAACGAGTGTGATTTTGTGATAATTAAAGACAACATAATGTTTTCTTCGCTAAATCTCTGTATTTATCGAATCTTAATTTCACTATCAACGTGTTGGCCAAAACAACAACTTTATTACAAAGATGTATTGGTAATGGTTAACTCTTTGCAATTCTTGAGTCTTTTGAAAAATAGAGAATGAGAAAATTGAAGAAAGTGCGTTTTCACATTAGAATGAGCATAAACTCTCACTAACGAGTGTGATTTTGTGATAATTAAAGACAACATAATGTTTTCTTCGCTAAATCTCTGTATTTATCGAATCTTAATTTCACTATCAACGTGTTGGCCAAAACAACAACTTTATTACAAAGATGTATTGGTAATGGTTAACTCTTTGCAATTCTTGAGTCTTTTGAAAAATAGAGAATGAGAAAATTGAAGAAAGTGCGTTTTCACATTAGAATGAGCATAAACTCTCACTAACGAGTGTGATTTTGTGATAATTAAAGACAACATAATGTTTTCTTCGCTAAATCTCTGTATTTATCGAATCTTAATTTCACTATCAACGTGTTGGCCAAAATAACAACTTTATTACAAAGATGTATTGGTAATGGTTAACTCTTTGCAATTCATGAGTCTTTTGAAAAATAGAGAATGAGAAAATTGAAGAAAGTGCGTTTTCACATTAGAATGAGCATAAACTCTCACTAACGAGTGTGATTTTGTGATAATTAAAGACAACATAATGTTTTCTTCGCTAAATCTCTGTATTTATCGAATCTTAATTTCACTATCAACGTGTTGGCCAAAACAACAACTTTATTACAAAGATGTATTGGTAATGGTTAACTCTTTCCAATTCTTGAGTCTTTTGAAAAATAGAGAATGAGAAAATTGAAGAAAGTGCGTTTTCACATTAGAATGAGCATAAACTCTCACTAACGAGTGTGATTTTGTGATAATTAAAGACAACATAATGTTTTCTTCGCTAAATCTCTGTATTTATCGAATCTTAATTTCACTATCAACGTGTTGGCCAAAACAACAACTTTATTACAAAGATGTATTGGTAATGGTTAACTCTTTCCAATTCTTGAGTCTTTTGAAAAATAGAGAATGAGAAAATTGAAGAAAGTGCGTTTTCACATTAGAATGAGCATAAACTCTCACTAACGAGTGTGATTTTGTGATAATTAAAGACAACATAATGTTTTCTTCGCTAAATCTCTGTATTTATCGAATCTTAATTTCACTATCAACGTGTTGGCCAAAATAACAACTTTATTACAAAGATGTATTGGTAATGGTTAACTCTTTGCAATTCTTGAGTCTTTTGAAAAATAGAGAATGAGAAAATTGAAGAAAGTGCGTTTTCACATTAGAATGAGCATAAACTCTCACTAACGAGTGTGATTTTGTGATAATTAAAGACAACATAATGTTTTCTTCGCTAAATCTCTGTATTTATCGAATCTTAATTTCACTATCAACGTGTTGGCCAAAATAACAACTTTATTACAAAGATGTATTGGTAATGGTTAACTCTTTGCAATTCTTGAGTCTTTTGAAAAATAGAGAATGAGAAAATTGAAGAAGGTGCGTTTTCACATTAGAATGAGCATAAACTCTCACTAACGAGTGTGATTTTGTGATAATTAAAGACAACATAATGTTTTCTTCGCTAAATCTCTGTATTTATCGAATCTTAATTTCACTATCAACGTGTTGGCCAAAACAACAACTTTATTACAAAGATGTATTGGTAATGGTTAACTCTTTGCAATTCTTGAGTCTTTTGAAAAATAGAGAATGAGAAAATTGAAGAAAGTGCGTTTTCACATTAGAATGAGCATAAACTCTAACTAACGAGTGTGATTTTGTGATAATTAAAGACAACATAATGTTTTCTTCGCTAAATCTCTGTATTTATCGAATCTTAATTTCACTATCAACGTGTTGGCCAAAACAACAACTTTATTACAAAGATGTATTGGTAATGGTTAACTCTTTCCAATTCTTGAGTCTTTTGAAAAATAGAGAATGAGAAAATTGAAGAAAGTGCGTTTTCACATTAGAATGAGCATAAACTCTCACTAACGAGTGTGATTTTGTGATAATTAAAGACAACATAATGTTTTCTTCGCTAAATCTCTGTATTTATCGAATCTTAATTTCACTATCAACGTGTTGGCCAAAACAACAACTTTATTACAAAGATGTATTGGTAATGGTTAACTCTTTCCAATTCTTGAGTCTTTTGAAAAATAGAGAATGAGAAAATTGAAGAAAGTGCGTTTTCACATTAGAATGAGCATAAACTCTCACTAACGAGTGTGATTTTGTGATAATTAAAGACAACATAATGTTTTCTTCGCTAAATCTCTGTATTTATCGAATCTTAATTTCACTATCAACGTGTTGGCCAAAATAACAACTTTATTACAAAGATGTATTGGTAATGGTTAACTCTTTGCAATTCTTGAGTCTTTTGAAAAATAGAGAATGAGAAAATTGAAGAAAGTGCGTTTTCACATTAGAATGAGCATAAACTCTCACTAACGAGTGTGATTTTGTGATAATTAAAGACAACATAATGTTTTCTTCGCTAAAACTCTGTATTTATCGAATTTTAATTTCACTATCAACGTGTTGGCCAAAACAACAACTTTATTACAAAGATGTATTGGTAATGGTTAACTCTTTGCAATTCTTGAGTCTTTTGAAAAATAGAGAATGAGAAAATTGAAGAAAGTGCGTTTTCACATTAGAATGAGCATAAACTCTCACTAACGAGTGTGATTTTGTGATAATTAAAGACAACATAATGTTTTCTTCGCTAAATCTCTGTATTTATCGAATCTTAATTTCACTATCAACGTGTTGGCCAAAACAACAACTTTATTACAAAGATGTATTGGTAATGGTTAACTCTTTGCAATTCTTGAGTCTTTTGAAAAATAGAGAATGAGAAAATTGAAGAAAGTGCGTTTTCACATTAGAATGAGCATAAACTCTAACTAACGAGTGTGATTTTGTGATAATTAAAGACAACATAATGTTTTCTTCGCTAAATCTCTGTATTTATCGAATCTTAATTTCACTATCAACGTGTTGGCCAAAACAACAACTTTATTACAAAGATGTATTGGTAATGGTTAACTCTTTCCAATTCTTGAGTCTTTTGAAAAATAGAGAATGAGAAAATTGAAGAAAGTGCGTTTTCACATTAGAATGAGCATAAACTCTCACTAACGAGTGTGATTTTGTGATAATTAAAGACAACATAATGTTTTCTTCGCTAAATCTCTGTATTTATCGAATCTTAATTTCACTATCAACGTGTTGGCCAAAACAACAACTTTATTACAAAGATGTATTGGTAATGGTTAACTCTTTCCAATTCTTGAGTCTTTTGAAAAATAGAGAATGAGAAAATTGAAGAAAGTGCGTTTTCACATTAGAATGAGCATAAACTCTCACTAACGAGTGTGATTTTGTGATAATTAAAGACAACATAATGTTTTCTTCGCTAAATCTCTGTATTTATCGAATCTTAATTTCACTATCAACGTGTTGGCCAAAATAACAACTTTATTACAAAGATGTATTGGTAATGGTTAACTCTTTGCAATTCTTGAGTCTTTTGAAAAATAGAGAATGAGAAAATTGAAGAAAGTGCGTTTTCACATTAGAATGAGCATAAACTCTCACTAACGAGTGTGATTTTGTGATAATTAAAGACAACATAATGTTTTCTTCGCTAAAACTCTGTATTTATCGAATTTTAATTTCACTATCAACGTGTTGGCCAAAACAACAACTTTATTACAAAGATGTATTGGTAATGGTTAACTCTTTGCAATTCTTGAGTCTTTTGAAAAATAGAGAATGAGAAAATTGAAGAAAGTGCGTTTTCACATTAGAATGAGCATAAACTCTCACTAACGAGTGTGATTTTGTGATAATTAAAGACAACATAATGTTTTCTTCGCTAAATCTCTGTATTTATCGAATCTTAATTTCACTATCAACGTGTTGGCCAAAACAACAACTTTATTACAAAGATGTATTGGTAATGGTTAACTCTTTCCAATTCTTGAGTCTTTTGAAAAATAGAGAATGAGAAAATTGAAGAAAGTGCGTTTTCACATTAGAATGAGCATAAACTCTCACTAACGAGTGTGATTTTGTGATAATTAAAGACAACATAATGTTTTCTTCGCTAAATCTCTGTATTTATCGAATCTTAATTTCACTATCAATGTGTTGGCCAAAACAACAACTTTATTACAAAGATGTATTGGTAATGGTTAACTCTTTCCAATTCTTGAGTCTTTTGAAAAATAGAGAATGAGAAAATTGAAGAAAGTGCGTTTTCACATTAGAATGAGCATAAACTCTCACTAACGAGTGTGATTTTGTGATAATTAAAGACAACATAATGTTTTCTTCGCTAAATCTCTGTATTTATCGAATCTTAATTTCACTATCAACGTGTTGGCCAAAATAACAACTTTATTACAAAGATGTATTGGTAATGGTTAACTCTTTGCAATTCTTGAGTCTTTTGAAAAATAGAGAATGAGAAAATTGAAGAAGGTGCGTTTTCACATTAGAATGAGCATAAACTCTCACTAACGAGTGTGATTTTGTGATAATTAAAGACAACATAATGTTTTCTTCGCTAAATCTCTGTATTTATCGAATCTTAATTTCACTATCAACGTGTTGGCCAAAACAACAACTTTATTACAAAGATGTATTGGTAATGGTTAACTCTTTGCAATTCTTGAGTCTTTTGAAAAATAGAGAATGAGAAAATTGAAGAAAGTGCGTTTTCACATTAGAATGAGCATAAACTCTAACTAACGAGTGTGATTTTGTGATAATTAAAGACAACATAATGTTTTCTTCGCTAAATCTCTGTATTTATCGAATCTTAATTTCACTATCAACGTGTTGGCCAAAACAACAACTTTATTACAAAGATGTATTGGTAATGGTTAACTCTTTCCAATTCTTGAGTCTTTTGAAAAATAGAGAATGAGAAAATTGAAGAAAGTGCGTTTTCACATTAGAATGAGCATAAACTCTCACTAACGAGTGTGATTTTGTGATAATTAAAGACAACATAATGTTTTCTTCGCTAAATCTCTGTATTTATCGAATCTTAATTTCACTATCAACGTGTTGGCCAAAACAACAACTTTATTACAAAGATGTATTGGTAATGGTTAACTCTTTCCAATTCTTGAGTCTTTTGAAAAATAGAGAATGAGAAAATTGAAGAAAGTGCGTTTTCACATTAGAATGAGCATAAACTCTCACTAACGAGTGTGATTTTGTGATAATTAAAGACAACATAATGTTTTCTTCGCTAAATCTCTGTATTTATCGAATCTTAATTTCACTATCAACGTGTTGGCCAAAATAACAACTTTATTACAAAGATGTATTGGTAATGGTTAACTCTTTGCAATTCTTGAGTCTTTTGAAAAATAGAGAATGAGAAAATTGAAGAAAGTGCGTTTTCACATTAGAATGAGCATAAACTCTCACTAACGAGTGTGATTTTGTGATAATTAAAGACAACATAATGTTTTCTTCGCTAAAACTCTGTATTTATCGAATTTTAATTTCACTATCAACGTGTTGGCCAAAACAACAACTTTATTACAAAGATGTATTGGTAATGGTTAACTCTTTGCAATTCTTGAGTCTTTTGAAAAATAGAGAATGAGAAAATTGAAGAAAGTGCGTTTTCACATTAGAATGAGCATAAACTCTCACTAACGAGTGTGATTTTGTGATAATTAAAGACAACATAATGTTTTCTTCGCTAAATCTCTGTATTTATCGAATCTTAATTTCACTATCAACGTGTTGGCCAAAACAACAACTTTATTACAAAGATGTATTGGTAATGGTTAACTCTTTGCAATTCTTGAGTCTTTTGAAAAATAGAGAATGAGAAAATTGAAGAAAGTGCGTTTTCACATTAGAATGAGCATAAACTCTAACTAACGAGTGTGATTTTGTGATAATTAAAGACAACATAATGTTTTCTTCGCTAAATCTCTGTATTTATCGAATCTTAATTTCACTATCAACGTGTTGGCCAAAACAACAACTTTATTACAAAGATGTATTGGTAATGGTTAACTCTTTCCAATTCTTGAGTCTTTTGAAAAATAGAGAATGAGAAAATTGAAGAAAGTGCGTTTTCACATTAGAATGAGCATAAACTCTCACTAACGAGTGTGATTTTGTGATAATTAAAGACAACATAATGTTTTCTTCGCTAAATCTCTGTATTTATCGAATCTTAATTTCACTATCAACGTGTTGGCCAAAACAACAACTTTATTACAAAGATGTATTGGTAATGGTTAACTCTTTCCAATTCTTGAGTCTTTTGAAAAATAGAGAATGAGAAAATTGAAGAAAGTGCGTTTTCACATTAGAATGAGCATAAACTCTCACTAACGAGTGTGATTTTGTGATAATTAAAGACAACATAATGTTTTCTTCGCTAAATCTCTGTATTTATCGAATCTTAATTTCACTATCAACGTGTTGGCCAAAATAACAACTTTATTACAAAGATGTATTGGTAATGGTTAACTCTTTGCAATTCTTGAGTCTTTTGAAAAATAGAGAATGAGAAAATTGAAGAAAGTGCGTTTTCACATTAGAATGAGCATAAACTCTCACTAACGAGTGTGATTTTGTGATAATTAAAGACAACATAATGTTTTCTTCGCTAAAACTCTGTATTTATCGAATTTTAATTTCACTATCAACGTGTTGGCCAAAACAACAACTTTATTACAAAGATGTATTGGTAATGGTTAACTCTTTGCAATTCTTGAGTCTTTTGAAAAATAGAGAATGAGAAAATTGAAGAAAGTGCGTTTTCACATTAGAATGAGCATAAACTCTCACTAACGAGTGTGATTTTGTGATAATTAAAGACAACATAATGTTTTCTTCGCTAAATCTCTGTATTTATCGAATCTTAATTTCACTATCAACGTGTTGGCCAAAACAACAACTTTATTACAAAGATGTATTGGTAATGGTTAACTCTTTCCAATTCTTGAGTCTTTTGAAAAATAGAGAATGAGAAAATTGAAGAAAGTGCGTTTTCACATTAGAATGAGCATAAACTCTCACTAACGAGTGTGATTTTGTGATAATTAAAGACAACATAATGTTTTCTTCGCTAAATCTCTGTATTTATCGAATCTTAATTTCACTATCAATGTGTTGGCCAAAACAACAACTTTATTACAAAGATGTATTGGTAATGGTTAACTCTTTCCAATTCTTGAGTCTTTTGAAAAATAGAGAATGAGAAAATTGAAGAAAGTGCGTTTTCACATTAGAATGAGCATAAACTCTCACTAACGAGTGTGATTTTGTGATAATTAAAGACAACATAATGTTTTCTTCGCTAAATCTCTGTATTTATCGAATCTTAATTTCACTATCAACGTGTTGGCCAAAATAACAACTTTATTACAAAGATGTATTGGTAATGGTTAACTCTTTGCAATTCTTGAGTCTTTTGAAAAATAGAGAATGAGAAAATTGAAGAAGGTGCGTTTTCACATTAGAATGAGCATAAACTCTCACTAACGAGTGTGATTTTGTGATAATTAAAGACAACATAATGTTTTCTTCGCTAAATCTCTGTATTTATCGAATCTTAATTTCACTATCAACGTGT
Organism: Galeopsis tetrahit; assembly: GCA_963675135.1. Lineage (NCBI taxonomy): Eukaryota > Viridiplantae > Streptophyta > Magnoliopsida > Lamiales > Lamiaceae > Galeopsis > Galeopsis tetrahit. Next base: position 44,087,936 of record OY776122.1, read on the forward strand.
TGGCCAAAACAACAACTTTATTACAAAGATGTATTGGTAATGGTTAACTCTTTGCAATTCTTGAGTCTTTTGAAAAATAGAGAATGAGAAAATTGAAGAAAGTGCGTTTTCACATTAGAATGAGCATAAACTCTAACTAACGAGTGTGATTTTGTGATAATTAAAGACAACATAATGTTTTCTTCGCTAAATCTCTGTATTTATCGAATCTTAATTTCACTATCAACGTGTTGGCCAAAACAACAACTTTATTACAAAGATGTATTGGTAATGGTTAACTCTTTCCAATTCTTGAGTCTTTTGAAAAATAGAGAATGAGAAAATTGAAGAAAGTGCGTTTTCACATTAGAATGAGCATAAACTCTCACTAACGAGTGTGATTTTGTGATAATTAAAGACAACATAATGTTTTCTTCGCTAAATCTCTGTATTTATCGAATCTTAATTTCACTATCAACGTGTTGGCCAAAACAACAACTTTATTACAAAGATGTATTGGTAATGGTTAACTCTTTCCAATTCTTGAGTCTTTTGAAAAATAGAGAATGAGAAAATTGAAGAAAGTGCGTTTTCACATTAGAATGAGCATAAACTCTCACTAACGAGTGTGATTTTGTGATAATTAAAGACAACATAATGTTTTCTTCGCTAAATCTCTGTATTTATCGAATCTTAATTTCACTATCAACGTGTTGGCCAAAATAACAACTTTATTACAAAGATGTATTGGTAATGGTTAACTCTTTGCAATTCTTGAGTCTTTTGAAAAATAGAGAATGAGAAAATTGAAGAAAGTGCGTTTTCACATTAGAATGAGCATAAACTCTCACTAACGAGTGTGATTTTGTGATAATTAAAGACAACATAATGTTTTCTTCGCTAAAACTCTGTATTTATCGAATTTTAATTTCACTATCAACGTGTTGGCCAAAACAACAACTTTATTACAAAGATGTATTGGTAATGGTTAACTCTTTGCAATTCTTGAGTCTTTTGAAAAATAGAGAATGAGAAAATTGAAGAAAGTGCGTTTTCACATTAGAATGAGCATAAACTCTCACTAACGAGTGTGATTTTGTGATAATTAAAGACAACATAATGTTTTCTTCGCTAAATCTCTGTATTTATCGAATCTTAATTTCACTATCAACGTGTTGGCCAAAACAACAACTTTATTACAAAGATGTATTGGTAATGGTTAACTCTTTCCAATTCTTGAGTCTTTTGAAAAATAGAGAATGAGAAAATTGAAGAAAGTGCGTTTTCACATTAGAATGAGCATAAACTCTCACTAACGAGTGTGATTTTGTGATAATTAAAGACAACATAATGTTTTCTTCGCTAAATCTCTGTATTTATCGAATCTTAATTTCACTATCAACGTGTTGGCCAAAATAACAACTTTATTACAAAGATGTATTGGTAATGGTTAACTCTTTGCAATTCTTGAGTCTTTTGAAAAATAGAGAATGAGAAAATTGAAGAAAGTGCGTTTTCACATTAGAATGAGCATAAACTCTCACTAACGAGTGTGATTTTGTGATAATTAAAGACAACATAATGTTTTCTTCGCTAAATCTCTGTATTTATCGAATCTTAATTTCACTATCAACGTGTTGGCCAAAATAACAACTTTATTACAAAGATGTATTGGTAATGGTTAACTCTTTGCAATTCTTGAGTCTTTTGAAAAATAGAGAATGAGAAAATTGAAGAAGGTGCGTTTTCACATTAGAATGAGCATAAACTCTCACTAACGAGTGTGATTTTGTGATAATTAAAGACAACATAATGTTTTCTTCGCTAAATCTCTGTATTTATCGAATCTTAATTTCACTATCAACGTGTTGGGCAAAACAACATGATGAGGATCCACCAGTGCAAAGTCATGAAAACAAAAAGAATCCTTTGATCATACATGATGGGCCGATTACAAGGGTAAGAGCTAAGAAGATAAATGAGGCTTTGATGAGCTTAGTTGCTGAAATAAGAGAAAATGTGCAAGACAAGCTCGAAGAAGGCCTAGTAGTGAATGTTATTGGGCTGGACTACGAATAAAGAGATGTCATGAAGCTAATTTGGGCTAAAAGACATAATTCTAAGTGCACGGGCCTTCAAAAACGTGGCACACATGAAGCCCATCAGAATTAATGTTTTATTTTTATTATTATTAGTTATTTAGATTATTTACATTTTCTAGGAAATTCAAAGAGTTAGGAGTTACATTTTTTGCTTTGAATTGAATCTTTAGTGGCCTTTTAAGACCATAGGTGTAGGTTATGAATGTATTTACTCTTAGGAGTTACTTTCTAGCCTATAAATAGGCCTTGTATTCCTTTGGGAAGGGACACGAAGTTTAATACGAAATTACAAGTTTTTGTTTGCTTATTCTCTTTGTGAGGTTAATTTATTTGAGAACTTATCAAGAATCTTGAGCAAGATCTTGTGGCGTTCAATCATACCAAGGTTCTTGGCTCTTCTATAGCCAACGGGTCAAGGTTTTTATGCTCTAAGTAAGATCAATTCAAATCTCGATTTTGGAAGATCCGCTGCTTAATTTATACGTTGGGTTCTTAGATCTTTATATCTAATGGGTCCTTCGTCTCTATCCACATCAGTTTGGTATCAGAGCAATTTGATATTGATTTGATTTTATTTTATCGTTGTTTATAGTATTTAGTTTCAAAAAAAAAAAAATCTAAAAAAAAAAAAAAAGGACGAGAATAGTTATAATATTTGTTCTACATAATTGTTACCTCTTCATATTACAGTTTCAAGAATTCCTTGTTCCCTACATCTATAGGACTAAGGGATTATTGAGTGTTACTAGAAATTGTTCAAACTTGATTTTTGTTCTCAAATTTTGAGTGGTAAAAGGCTAGAGTGGTGAGATTATTAGAGGGGAGGTAAAAGCCAAAAGAGTGATACAAGAGTGAATTGCGAGGATTTTTTTTTTATTTTTTTAATATTTTGAGTGAAACACGAGTGATTTGTGAGAAATTATATACTATGGCAGGAACACCCAATGAACAACAAGAAGCTTTCACCCTACAAGCCATGCAACAACAATTTGCAAGGTTTGGAACAGTTCTTGATGGTCTAGTAGATCGGATAGAGAGATTGGAACAGCCTACACAAAGGGAGCCTAGAAATGCCAATGCAAATCAAAGAAGGCAATTTGAGGAGTTGGAATCGGAGGAAGAGGTGGATGATGATATGGGGGCTGTTCATCAAGCACATGGGAGAGGGGGTAGAAGAAGGCGAAACGATGAAGTGAATCTAGGTATGGGGAACATAAAGTTTCACATCCCAGCTTTCCATGGGCGGAGTGATCCGGAAGCGTATTTGGAGTGGGAAAAGAAGGTAGAACTCATTTTCGATTGCCATAATCACTCGGAGGATAAAAAGGTAAAACTTGCAGCGATTGAGTTCACCGACTATGCTATAGTTTGGTGGGATCAGTTTGTTACCAATCGGAGACGGAATGGAGAAAGGCCAATTTCCACTTGGGCTGAAATGAAAGCGGTTATGCGTAAGAGATTCGTACCCTCTCATTATTTTCGTGAATTGTATCAAAAACTTCAATCTATGAATCAGGGTACAAAATCTGTGGATGAATACTATAAGGAGATGGAGGTTTCCATGATTAGGGCAAACGTTGAAGAAGATCGGGAGGCGACCATGGCTCGTTTCTTGAATGGGCTGAATAGAGATATTGCTAACATTGTGGAGCTTCAACACTATGTGGAGCTTGAAGATATGGTACATACAGCCATGAAAGTGGAAAGGCAATTGAAGAAGAAGGGTTACGTGCAAAGGAGTTACACACCAAATTCTCAATCTTCAAGTAAGATGAAAGAAGTGGTCCCCAAAGCGACCTTTGGAGGTTCTCCAAGACCACAAAGTGAGACGTCAAAGGCCAAGTCTAGTGAGACTGATAAAGGAAAAGGTATTGTCACTACACCTTCTCGTAGTCGTGATGTTAAATGTTTTCGTTGTCATGGCTATGGGCATATTGCATCTCAATGTCCAAACAAGAAAGTGATGATCCTGAAAGATAATGGTGAAATTGAGTCGGAGGGTGAGAGTGAAGATGAGAGTGAAGAGCAAGTTGAGAAAGTCTCCGCTGAATCGGGAGAACTCTTGGTGGTAAGAAGATCTCTAAACATGCAAGCAAAGGTGGGAGAAGTGGAACAACAAAGAGAAAATATCTTTCATACAAGGTGTTTGGTTCGAGAAAAGGATTATGAAGATGTCTTTCCGGAGGAGGAACCAAATGGTTTACCACCATTAAGGGGCATCGAACATCAGATTGATTTCGTTCCGGGTGCAACACTTCCAAATCGACCCGCTTATAGAGCTAACCCAGAGGAAACAAAAGAAATCCAAAGGCAAGTAGAGGAGTTGATGACTAATGGAAAGGTTCAAGAAAGCTTGAGTCCGTGTGCTGTACCGGTGATTCTAGTACCAAAGAAGGATGGAACGTGGAGGATGTGCACAGATTGTCGCGCCGTCAACAAAATCACGGTAAAGTATCGCTATCCTATCCCTAGGTTAGATGATATGCTTGATGAATTGCATGGGGCTGTGTTATTTTCTAAAATTGATTTGAAAAGTGGTTATCATCAAATAAGGATCAAAGAAGGAGATGAATGGAAAACTGCTTTCAAAACAAAACATGGTTTATATGAGTGGTTGGTAATGCCGTTTGGCTTAACTAATGCACCAAGTACTTTCATGCGATTAATGAACCATGTTTTGCGTGATTTTATTGGAAAATTCGTGGTTGTGTACTTTGATGATATCCTTATCTATAGCAAAAGTATGGAAGAACATCTTAGTCATGTGCATAAAGTGTTAGAAGCTTTAAGAAAAGAATCTTTGTATGCTAATCTTAAGAAGTGTTCATTTTGCATGGATAAAGTTGTTTTTCTTGGTTTTGTGATAAGTGCTAATGGGATTGAAATGGAAAGGGATAAAGTCAAGGCTATTCTAGATTGGCCAGTTCCTACTAATATTGCTCAAGTAAGAAGTTTTCATGGTCTTGCTAGTTTCTATCGACGATTTGTTAGAGATTTTAGCACCATTGCCGCACCACTAAATGAAATTGTAAAAAAAGAAGTTGGTTTTCATTGGGGAGAAAAGCAAGAGCATGCATTTAATCTTTTGAAAGAAAAACTCACTACTGCTCCAATTCTTGCATTACCTGACTTTAATAAAAGCTTTGAACTTGAATGTGATGCATCTGGAGTAGGTATAGGTGCTGTTTTAATGCAGGATGGAAAGCCGATTGCTTACTCAAGTGAGAAGTTGAAGGGAGCTCAATTGAACTATCCAACTTACGACAAGGAGTTGTATGCTTTGGTGAGGGCATTAGAAACATGGCAACATTACTTGTGGTCTCGAGAATTTGTTATCCATACGGATCATGAATCTCTCAAATACCTTAAGGGACAAGGTAAGCTTAGTAAGAGGCATGCTAAGTGGGTAGAATTCATTGAATCTTTTCCATATGTAATTAAGTACAAAAAGGGGAAAGAGAACATTGTGGCTGATGCATTATCTAGAAGGTATACTTTGATCACTACTTTGAGCTCTAAGCTTCTTGGTTTTGAATCTATCAAGGAAATGTATGTTGATGATTCTGATTTTGCATCCATTTATTTGGCTTGTGAGCATGCTGCATTTGAGAAATTCTATAGGCATGAGGGATATTTATTTCGTGAAAGTAAATTATGCATTCCTAAATGTTCTATGCGTGAGTTTCTTGTTAGGGAAGCACATGGGGGAGGTCTAATGGGACATTTTGGAGTACATAAAACTTTGGGTATCTTGTGTGATCATTTCTATTGGCCAAAAATGCGTGTTGATGTTGAAAGAATTTGTGAACGATGCATAACTTGTAAGCAGGCTAAGTCAAGAGCTCACCCGCATGGATTGTACACGCCATTACCTATACCGAATGAACCTTGGGTAGACATATCCATGGACTTTGTTTTGGGTTTGCCAAAATCAAGGAAAGGTAAAGATTCTGTTTTTGTGGTGGTTGATAGATTTTAAAAAATGGCACATTTCATTCCATGTAATAAGACTAATGATGCAACTCATATTGCTGATTTATTCTTTAAGGAAATTTTTCGTTTGCATGGAATTCCAAAAACCAATGTGAGTGATAGAGATGTAAAATTTTTAAGTCACTTTTGGCGTGTTTTGTGGAATAAATTGGGTACAAAACTTCTGTTTTCTACTACTTGTCATCCTCAAACGGATGGACAAACTGAAGTCGTTAATAGAACTTTGTCTCAATTACTTAGAGTTTTGATTCAAAAGAACTTAAAAAATTGGGAAGATTGTTTGTCGTTTGCTGAATTTGCTTATAATAGAAGTGTTCATTCTGCTACTAATCATTCTCCTTTTGAGGTTGTTTATGGATTTAATCCAATAACTCCACTTGATCTAGTACCAATTCCCATTGAAGAACGTGCGAGTCTAGATGGAAAAGCAAAAGCCGAGAAGATTAAAAAGTTGCATGAAAGAGTGAAACTCAATATTGAGAAAAGAACTGAGCAATATGTCAAGCAAGCTAACAAAGGTCGTAAACGAGTCATCTTTGAGCCCGGTGATTGGGTATGGTTACACTTGAGGAAGGAGAGATTTCCAAGCAAGAGAAAGTCAAAATTACAGCCAAGAGGAGATGGTCCATTTCAAGTGATTGCACGAGTCAATGACAATGCATACAAACTTGACCTTCCTGGTGAGTATAATGTAAGTGCAACTTTCAATGTTACTGATCTTTCTCCCTATTCTGATGATGTAGATTCGAGGACGAATCCTTTTGAAGAAGAAGGGAATGATGAGGATCCACCAGTGCAAAGTCATGAAAACAAAAAGAATCCTTTGATCATACATGATGGGCCGATTACAAGGGTAAGAGCTAAGAAGATAAATGAGGCTTTGATGAGCTTAGTTGCTGAAATAAGAGAAAATGTGCAAGACAAGCTCGAAGAAGGCCTAGTAGTGAATGTTATTGGGCTGGACTACGAATAAAGAGATGTCATGAAGCTAATTTGGGCTAAAAGACATAATTCTAAGTGCACGGACCTTCAAAAACGTGGCACACATGAAGCCCATCAGAATTAATGTTTTATTTTTATTATTATTAGTTATTTAGATTATTTACATTTTCTAGGAAATTCAAAGAGTTAGGAGTTACATTTTTTGCTTTGAATTGAATCTTTAGTGGCCTTTTAAGACCATAGGTGTAGGTTATGAATGTATTTACTCTTAGGAGTTACTTTCTAGCCTATAAATAGGCCTTGTATTCCTTTGGGAAGGGACACGAAGTTTAATACGAAATTACAAGTTTTTGTTTGCTTATTCTCTTTGTGAGGTTAATTTATTTGAGAACTTATCAAGAATCTTGAGCAAGATCTTGTGGCGTTCAATCATACCAAGGTTCTTGGCTCTTCTATAGCCAACGGGTCAAGGTTTTTATGCTCTAAGTAAGATCAATTCAAATCTCGATTTTGGAAGATCCGCTGCTTAATTTATACGTTGGGTTCTTAGATCTTTATATCTAATGGGTCCTTCGTCTCTATCCACATCACAACAACTTTATTACAAAGATGTATTGGTAATGGTTAACTCTTTGCAATTCTTGAGTCTTTTGAAAAATAGAGAATGAGAAAATTGAAGAAAGTGCGTTTTCACATTTGAATGAGCATAAACTCTCACTAACGAGTGTAATTTTGTGATAATTAAAGACAACATAATGTTTTCTTCGCTAAATCTCTGTATTTATCGAATCTTAATTTCACTATCAACGTGTTGGCCAAAACAACAACTTTATTACAAAGATGTATTGGTAATGGTTAACTCTTTGCAATTCTTGAGTCTTTTGAAAAATAGAGAATGAGAAAATTGAAGAAAGTGCGTTTTCACATTAGAATGAGCATAAACTCTCACTAACGAGTGTGATTTTGTGATAATTAAAGACAACATAATGTTTTCTTCGCTAAATCTCTGTATTTATCGAATCTTAATTTCACTATCAACGTGTTGGCCAAAACAACAACTTTATTACAAAGATGTATTGGTAATGGTTAACTCTTTGCAATTCTTGAGTCTTTTGAAAAATAGAGAATGAGAAAATTGAAGAAAGTGCGTTTTCACATTAGAATGAGCATAAACTCTCACTAACGAGTGTGATTTTGTGATAATTAAAGACAACATAATGTTTTCTTCGCTAAATCTCTGTATTTATCGAATCTTAATTTCACTATCAACGTGTTGGCCAAAATAACAACTTTATTACAAAGATGTATTGGTAATGGTTAACTCTTTGCAATTCATGAGTCTTTTGAAAAATAGAGAATGAGAAAATTGAAGAAAGTGCGTTTTCACATTAGAATGAGCATAAACTCTCACTAACGAGTGTGATTTTGTGATAATTAAAGACAACATAATGTTTTCTTCGCTAAATCTCTGTATTTATCGAATCTTAATTTCACTATCAACGTGTTGGCCAAAACAACAACTTTATTACAAAGATGTATTGGTAATGGTTAACTCTTTCCAATTCTTGAGTCTTTTGAAAAATAGAGAATGAGAAAATTGAAGAAAGTGCGTTTTCACATTAGAATGAGCATAAACTCTCACTAACGAGTGTGATTTTGTGATAATTAAAGACAACATAATGTTTTCTTCGCTAAATCTCTGTATTTATCGAATCTTAATTTCACTATCAACGTGTTGGCCAAAATAACAACTTTATTACAAAGATGTATTGGTAATGGTTAACTCTTTGCAATTCTTGAGTCTTTTGAAAAATAGAGAATGAGAAAATTGAAGAAAGTGCGTTTTCACATTAGAATGAGCATAAACTCTCACTAATGAGTGTGATTTTGTGATAATTAAAGACAACATAATGTTTTCTTCGCTAAAACTCTGTATTTATCGAATTTTAATTTCACTATCAACGTGTTGGCCAAAACAACAACTTTATTACAAAGATGTATTGGTAATGGTTAACTCTTTGCAATTCTTGAGTCTTTTGAAAAATAGAGAATGAGAAAATTGAAGAAAGTGCGTTTTCACATTAGAATGAGCATAAACTCTCACTAACGAGTGTGATTTTGTGATAATTAAAGACAACATAATGTTTTCTTCACTAAATCTCTGTATTTATCGAATCTTAATTTCACTATCAACGTGTTGGCCAAAACAACAACTTTATTACAAAGATGTATTGGTAATGGTTAACTCTTTGCAATTCTTGAGTCTTTTGAAAAATAGAGAATGAGAAAATTGAAGAAAGTGCGTTTTCACATTAGAATGAGCATAAACTCTCACAAACGAGTGTAATTTTGTGATAATTAAAGACAACATAATGTTTTCTTCGCTAAATCTCTGTATTTATCGAATCTTAATTTCACTATCAACGTGTTGGAAAAAACAACAACTTTATAACAAAGATGTATTGGTAATGGTTAACTCTTTGCAATTCTTGAGTCTTTTGAAAAATAGAGAATGAGAAAATTGAAGAAAGTGCGTTTTCACATTAGAATGAGCATAAACTCTCACTAACGAGTGTGATTTTGTGATAATTAAAGACAACATAATGTTTTCTTCGCTAAAACTCTGTATTTATCGAATTTTAATTTCACTATCAACGTGTTGGCCAAAACAACAACTTTATTACAAAGATGTATTGGTAATGGTTAACTCTTTGCAATTCTTGAGTCTTTTGAAAAATAGAGAATGAGAAAATTGAAGAAAGTGCGTTTTCACATTAGAATGAGCATAAACTCTCACTAACGAGTGTGATTTTGTGATAATTAAAGACAACATAATGTTTTCTTCGCTAAATCTCTGTATTTATCGAATCTTAATTTCACTATCAACGTGTTGGCCAAAACAACAACTTTATTACAAAGATGTATTGGTAATGGTTAACTCTTTGCAATTCTTAAGTCTTTTGAAAAATAGAGAATGAGAAAATTGAAGAAAGTGCGTTTTCACATTAGAATGAGCATAAACTCTCACAAACGAGTGTAATTTTGTGATAATTAAAGACAAAATAATGTTTTCTTGGTAACTAATCACTAAATCTTCGTATTTATCGAATCTTAATTTCACTATCAACGTGTTGGAAAAAACAACAACTTTAGAACAAAGATGTATTGGTAATGGTTAACTCTTTGCAATTCTTGAGTCTTTTGAAAAATAGAGAATGAGAAAATTGAAGAAAGTGCGTTTTCACATTAGAATGAGCATACACTCTCACAAACGAGTGTAATTTTGTGATAATTAAAGACAAAATAATGTTTTCTTGGTAACAAATCACTAAATCTTCGTATTTATCGAATCTTAATTTCACTATCAACGTGTTGGAAAAAACAACAACTTTAGAACAAAGATGTATTGGTAATGGTTAACTCTTTGCAATTCTTGACTCTTTTGAAAAATAGAGAATGAGAAAATTGAAGAAAGTGCGTTTTCACATTAGAATGAGCATAAACTCTCACTAACGAGTGTAATTTTGTGATAATTAAAGACAAAATAATGTTTTCTTGGTAACTAATCACTAAATCTTCGTATTTGTCGAATCTAAATTTCGATATCAACGTGTTGGACAAAACAAGAACTTTAGAACAAAGAAGTATTGGTAATGGTTAACTCTTTACAACTCTTGAAACTTTTGAAAAGTAGAGAATGAGAGAAACGAAGAAAGTGCGTTTTCACATTAGAGTGAGCATAAACTCTCACTAACGAGTGTAATTTTGTGATAATTAAAGGCAAAATAATGTTTTCTTGGTAACTAATCACTAAATCTTCGTATTTGTCGAATCTAAATTTCGATATCAACGTGTTGGACAATACAAGAACTTTAGAACAAAGAAGTATTGGTAATGGTTAACTCTTTACAACTCTTGAAACTTTTGAAAAGTAGAGAATGAGAGAAACGAAGAAAGTGCGTTTTCACATTAGAGGAAGCATAAACTCTCACTAACGAGTGTGATTTTGTGATAAGTAAAGACAACATAATGTTTTCTTCGCTAAATCTCTGTATTTATCGAATCTTAATTTCACTATCAACGTGTTGGCCAAAACAACAACTTTATTACAAAGATGTATTGGCCAATAAAAAGGTATGGAATATAGAAGAAAAAAGAAAACTTAAAACCATAAGCTCACAAGTCGAGCCAGAGGCCGGAGTGCCGTTAAAACCTTGCCTGGGAAAACCCTCCTTAGGGACAAAACCCAGGCGAAGGAAAAAGGTAAAGTCCTCTAACAATCAATGTCTGTAAAAGACAGTATACAAATCTTTATGCAAGAAAGTAAGTAAGAAATCTGGAGGGTATCCCCTCCAGATGCAGTTGATCTTCGTCTTGGACACTGCGTCAGCCGCCTGGTTGGCCTCTCTAAAAGTGTGAGAATACCGAATGTGCATGTCTGTGGTAAGAGGATGAACCTGACTCCAGAGACCCTGCAGACGCCAAGGAACAGAAGGAGTAGAGCTCATCAAAGTGCTGACTGTCAGACTGGAGTCTGACTCGATCCATAAGAACCGCCACCCTTGGGAATGTGCATATTGAATAGCAATGAGTGCCGCTGCTAACTCCGCCTCAAATGGAGTACCCCAACCAACCTCTTGGGCAATAGCCGCAACAAAGAACCCCCTGAAGTTCCTAAACACCGCCCCTGCATGCAAACTACCTGGAGAGGATGTTGCACTACCGTCTGTGTTGATCTTGTACCAATCCGGATCCGGAGGGATCCATCTAACAGACGAGCCCTGACGAGTCGGCTTGTGCCTGCCCAATACACCAAGAGACCTGGCAATCAAGAGATCCTGAACTGAACCGTTAGAGTAACCCCGAGAGATGCTATTGGCTTCCCTAATACCAGCAATGATTTGCGCCATGCATCGTCTGACTGAAGGAGAGACCCCATCAAAGACCACCCTGTTCCGCAGAGCCCAAATTGCCCAAACTGTAGTGACAAATGCCGCTCTCCATAACTCCAAGGACTGTGGACCCAAGCGAACTCTGGTAGCCTGGAGGAAGATATCAAGAAAGCTGATCCCCGTGTGGATCGTAACTCCAAAAAGCTGAGTCAGATGCTGAAGAATCTCCAGAGTGAATGGACAGTGAGCTAACAAGTGGTCTAAAGACTCAGAATCTCTACGACAGAGCATACACATCGAAGGACCGTGAATCCCAAATGAGACCAGCCAATCAGAAGTAGGGAGCTTGCCCCATATCGCCCTCCAAATAACCGTAGAACGACACATCGGAATGAAGGAACTCCAAATCCACGACGACCAGCCTAGACGAGGGAGAGGAGATCTGAGCATGTCATAGGCTACTGAAGAGGTTAGCTCCCCTGAGGTAGTACCTTCCCAAATACGTTTGTCAGGGCCATGAAGAACCCGAATCTGAAGGATATCTCTTACTATATCTGTGAAGTCCGTGACGAAGCACTCCTCAAAGTGCCAGCAATCGTCATAGAAGAAGTCCCCAACCGTGCTCTTCAGGGTAGCCGCAAACCAATCCGGGAGGCCAATCTTATCAGAAATAGTGTATCCCAACCAGTTATCATGCCAAAAGCTGACTGTCGAACCCCTACCAATCAGCCACCTTGACCCATCAGAAAGCCTCGAAACATGAGGACGAATACCTGGCCCAATAGATGAGATCCTCCCATGGGGACGCAATCTGCCATCCGAGGAAAAGTGTCTTCTGTGAAGCAGAGCTGTATCTGGAGATCTGTGCTGAAGTATGTCCCAACTCAACTTACAGAGAAAGGAGGCATTCGCCAATCTTATGGAGCGAACCCCCATCCCTCCTTCTCCGAAGGGCGCACAAACCCTCTTCCACGAGACCGAACAAGAACCACTCTTACGATTGATGTCCCCCTTCCAAAGAAAGTTGCGCATAGCAGATTCCACCTGGCGAAGTAGCGAACTGGGCCATTTGTAAACCATCATAGAGTGGACCATAGAACCTGTGATAACCGAGTTAATCAAGCATCGTCTCCCTGCCAAGGAAAGGGAGCTACCCTTCCAACGACTAAACTTAGCAATAACATCGTCTGCCACAGGCTGTAAATGAGCCTTCCTGGGGCAACCTCGAAAGATCGGAACTCCTAGGTAGGTGAAAGGAAGGGAACCTTCTACAATGCCTGTGACCCTGTGCATCCGACGATGAATACTTTGGGGAACAGCACTCCCAAAGAAAGCCCTAGACTTCGGAGGACTATAGATCTGACCTGAAAGATGACCATACCCCTGTAAAATAGCATGTAGGTTCCTGATATTAGACTCAGTGGCCCTCAAAAATATCATGATGTCGTCCGCATAGAATAGGTAACGAGGGACAAAACGGATGGGACGAAGACGGCCTCTATCGATCTCCCAATCAATCCATCTCCCGAGCGCCTCCTCCGCAATACAAAAAAGTAATGGTGATAGAGGATCTCCCTGACGAACACCCCTGGAGCAAGAAAAGTACCCCTTCGGCTCCCCATTGATGAGAACTGAAATCCTAGCCGAATCCAGGACTCCTCTCACCATAGATATGAAAGTAGTACAGAAGCCCATCCTAGCCATGACGGCCTCCAGAAATCGCCAAGAGATGGTGTCAAACGCTTTGATCATATCAATCTTCAAGGCCATATACCCGTGAACTCTCGGGTAGTCCAGGGTATTAATGGCGTCAGATGCAAGAGCGATGCAGGTGTGGATTCGCTTGCCCGGGACGAAACCAAACTGATAGGCAGAGAGACAACTACTAACAAAAGTGCCCAATCTCGAAGACAAAACTCTGGTCATGACCTTAAAGATGAAGTTACCCATCACAATCGGACGAAACTCCTCAACTTTACGGGCCCCTTCCGTCTTGGGAACAAGCGTCATGAAACAGGAGTTCAGCCCAGGAGGTAAAAGTCTGAAAATGAAGTAGTGTCTGACAGCATCGACCACCTCCTGGCCCACAATGTCCCAACATCCCTGGTAAAAGCAGCCCCCGAAGCCATCTGGACCCGGAGCGCTCGAAGCATCCATATCAAAGACAGCCCTTCGAATCTCTTCCGCTGAAGGAGCACTCACAAGGAGACCATTATGGTCATCAGTCACCACGGTATCCATAAAGTTGTCCAGAATACTAGCATCGAAAGGAGACGCCCGATCATCCGCAAACAACTGAGAATAGTAAGTAACCACATGGGAACTGATGGTGTCCAAGTCCGAAGTAAGTATGTCGTCAATGAGCAAAGACGTGATACCCCCCCTGGCTGTCCTAATCTGCTGAGAAGTGTGAAAGAATCTAGTGTTTCTATCTCCGTCAGTCAACCACTGCAAACGGTTCCTCTGAGTGTAGTATTCCTGCCTGGCCGTCAACAACCCATCAAGATCAACCTGAGCCTGAATCTCTTCTGCAAAGGCTGCCTCAGAATCACCTTCCAACTCAATACGATGCTGAATATCAGCCAGGCGACGAGTGGCAGACTCGATCTGAGTGAAAACATTCCTGAACACAGTCTTGTTCCAAATCTTCAATGCAGACTTGAGCCTCTTCAGCTTCCACATAAAACAGACAATGGGGTTTTGGTGCATCAACGGCTGGGTCCATGAAGACTCAACAACTGATCTGAAGGAATCATGCTGACACCACATACTGAGGAACCGAAATGGACGACGAACCTGAACCCAGTCTGATCTGACAGTAAGGAGCAGGGGATGATGATCAGACTTGTGTCTGGGAAGAGCAATAACCTCCACGCCAGCCCAAAGATGTATTGGTAATGGTTAACTCTTTGCAATTCTTGAGTCTTTTGAAAAATAGAGAATGAGAAAATTGAAGAAAGTGCGTTTTCACATTAGAATGAGCATAAACTCTCACTAACGAGTGTGATTTTGTGATAATTAAAGACAACATAATGTTTTCTTCGCTAAATCTCTGTATTTATCGAATCTTAATTTCACTATCAACGTGTTGGCCAAAACAACAACTTTATTACAAAGATGTATTGGTAATGGTTAACTCTTTGCAATTCTTGAGTCTTTTGAAAAATAGAGAATGAGAAAATTGAAGAAAGTGCGTTTTCACATTAGAATGAGCATAAACTCTCACTAACGAGTGTGATTTTGTGATAATTAAAGACAACATAATGTTTTCTTCGCTAAATCTCTGTATTTATCGAATCTTAATTTCACTATCAACGTGTTGGCCAAAACAAAAACTTTATTACAAAGATGTATTGGTAATGGTTAACTCTTTCCAATTCTTGAGTCTTTTGAAAAATAGAGAATGAGAAAATTGAAGAAAGTGCGTTTTCACATTAGAATGAGCATAAACTCTCACTAACGAGTGTGATTTTGTGATAATTAAAGACAACATAATGTTTTCTTCGCTAAATCTCTGTATTTATCGAATCTTAATTTCACTATCAACGTGTTGGCCAAAATAACAACTTTATTACAAAGATGTATTGGTAATGGTTAACTCTTTGCAATTCTTGAGTCTTTTGAAAAATAGAGAATGAGAAAATTGAAGAAAGTGCGTTTTCACATTAGAATGAGCATAAACTCTCACTAACGAGTGTGATTTTGTGATAATTAAAGACAACATAATGTTTTCTTCGCTAAAACTCTGTATTTATCGAATTTTAATTTCACTATCAACGTGTTGGCCAAAACAACAACTTTATTACAAAGATGTATTGGTAATGGTTAACTCTTTGCAATTCTTGAGTCTTTTGAAAAATAGAGAATGAGAAAATTGAAGAAAGTGCGTTTTCACATTAGAATGAGCATAAACTCTCACTAACGAGTGTGATTTTGTGATAATTAAAGACAACATAATGTTTTCTTCGCTAAAACTCTGTATTTATCGAATTTTAATTTCACTATCAACGTGTTGGCCAAAACAACAACTTTATTACAAAGATGTATTGGTAATGGTTAACTCTTTGCAATTCTTGAGTCTTTTGAAAAATAGAGAATGAGAAAATTGAAGAAAGTGCGTTTTCACATTAGAATGAGCATAAACTCTCACTAACGAGTGTGATTTTGTGATAATTAAAGACAACATAATGTTTTCTTCACTAAATCTCTGTATTTATCGAATCTTAATTTCACTATCAACGTGTTGGCCAAAACAACAATTTTATTACAAAGATGTATTGGTAATGGTTAACTCTTTGCAATTCTTGAGTCTTTTGAAAAATAGAGAATGAGAAAATTGAAGAAAGTGCGTTTTCACATTAGAATGAGCATAAACTCTCACTAACGAGTGTGATTTTGTGATAATTAAAGACAACATAATGTTTTCTTCGCTAAAACTCTGTATTTATCGAATTTTAATTTCACTATCAACGTGTTGGCCAAAACAACAACTTTATTACAAAGATGTATTGGTAATGGTTAACTCTTTGCAATTCTTGAGTCTTTTGAAAAATAGAGAATGAGAAAATTGAAGAAAGTGCGTTTTCACATTAGAATGAGCATAAACTCTCACTAACGAGTGTGATTTTGTGATAATTAAAGACAACATAATGTTTTCTTCACTAAATCTCTGTATTTATCGAATCTTAATTTCACTATCAACGTGTTGGCCAAAACAACAATTTTATTACAAAGATGTATTGGTAATGGTTAACTCTTTGCAATTCTTGAGTCTTTTGAAAAATAGAGAATGAGAAAATTGAAGAAAGTGCGTTTTCACATTAGAATGAGCATAAACTCTCACTAACGAGTGTGATTTTGTGATAATTAAAGACAACATAATGTTTTCTTCGCTAAATCTCTGTATTTATCGAATCTTAATTTCACTATCAACGTGTTGGCCAAAACAAAAACTTTATTACAAAGATGTATTGGTAATGGTTAACTCTTTCCAATTCTTGAGTCTTTTGAAAAATAGAGAATGAGAAAATTGAAGAAAGTGCGTTTTCACATTAGAATGAGCATAAACTCTCACTAACGAGTGTGATTTTGTGATAATTAAAGACAACATAATGTTTTCTTCGCTAAATCTCTGTATTTATCGAATCTTAATTTCACTATCAACGTGTTGGCCAAAACAAAAACTTTATTACAAAGATGTATTGGTAATGGTTAACTCTTTCCAATTCTTGAGTCTTTTGAAAAATAGAGAATGAGAAAATTGAAGAAAGTGCGTTTTCACATTAGAATGAGCATAAACTCTCACTAACGAGTGTGATTTTGTGATAATTAAAGACAACATAATGTTTTCTTCGCTAAATCTCTGTATTTATCGAATCTTAATTTCACTATCAACGTGTTGGCCAAAATAACAACTTTATTACAAAGATGTATTGGTAATGGTTAACTCTTTGCAATTCTTGAGTCTTTTGAAAAATAGAGAATGAGAAAATTGAAGAAAGTGCGTTTTCACATTAGAATGAGCATAAACTCTCACTAACGAGTGTGATTTTGTGATAATTAAAGACAACATAATGTTTTCTTCGCTAAAACTCTGTATTTATCGAATTTTAATTTCACTATCAACGTGTTGGCCAAAACAACAACTTTATTACAAAGATGTATTGGTAATGGTTAACTCTTTGCAATTCTTGAGTCTTTTGAAAAATAGAGAATGAGAAAATTGAAGAAAGTGCGTTTTCACATTAGAATGAGCATAAACTCTCACTAACGAGTGTGATTTTGTGATAATTAAAGACAACATAATGTTTTCTTCGCTAAAACTCTGTATTTATCGAATTTTAATTTCACTATCAACGTGTTGGCCAAAACAACAACTTTATTACAAAGATGTATTGGTAATGGTTAACTCTTTGCAATTCTTGAGTCTTTTGAAAAATAGAGAATGAGAAAATTGAAGAAAGTGCGTTTTCACATTAGAATGAGCATAAACTCTCACTAACGAGTGTGATTTTGTGATAATTAAAGACAACATAATGTTTTCTTCACTAAATCTCTGTATTTATCGAATCTTAATTTCACTATCAACGTGTTGGCCAAAACAACAATTTTATTACAAAGATGTATTGGTAATGGTTAACTCTTTGCAATTCTTGAGTCTTTTGAAAAATAGAGAATGAGAAAATTGAAGAAAGTGCGTTTTCACATTAGAATGAGCATAAACTCTCACTAACGAGTGTGATTTTGTGATAATTAAAGACAACATAATGTTTTCTTCGCTAAAACTCTGTATTTATCGAATTTTAATTTCACTATCAACGTGTTGGCCAAAACAACAACTTTATTACAAAGATGTATTGGTAATGGTTAACTCTTTGCAATTCTTGAGTCTTTTGAAAAATAGAGAATGAGAAAATTGAAGAAAGTGCGTTTTCACATTAGAATGAGCATAAACTCTCACTAACGAGTGTGATTTTGTGATAATTAAAGACAACATAATGTTTTCTTCACTAAATCTCTGTATTTATCGAATCTTAATTTCACTATCAACGTGTTGGCCAAAACAACAATTTTATTACAAAGATGTATTGGTAATGGTTAACTCTTTGCAATTCTTGAGTCTTTTGAAAAATAGAGAATGAGAAAATTGAAGAAAGTGCGTTTTCACATTAGAATGAGCATAAACTCTCACTAACGAGTGTGATTTTGTGATAATTAAAGACAACATAATGTTTTCTTCGCTAAATCTCTGTATTTATCGAATCTTAATTTCACTATCAACGTGTTGGCCAAAACAAAAACTTTATTACAAAGATGTATTGGTAATGGTTAACTCTTTCCAATTCTTGAGTCTTTTGAAAAATAGAGAATGAGAAAATTGAAGAAAGTGCGTTTTCACATTAGAATGAGCATAAACTCTCACTAACGAGTGTGATTTTGTGATAATTAAAGACAACATAATGTTTTCTTCGCTAAATCTCTGTATTTATCGAATCTTAATTTCACTATCAACGTGTTGGCCAAAATAACAACTTTATTACAAAGATGTATTGGTAATGGTTAACTCTTTGCAATTCTTGAGTCTTTTGAAAAATAGAGAATGAGAAAATTGAAGAAAGTGCATTTTCACATTAGAATGAGCATAAACTCTCACTAACGAGTGTGATTTTGTGATAATTAAAGACAACATAATGTTTTCTTCGCTAAAACTCTGTATTTATCGAATTTTAATTTCACTATCAACGTGTTGGCCAAAACAACAACTTTATTACAAAGATGTATTGGTAATGGTTAACTCTTTGCAATTCTTGAGTCTTTTGAAAAATAGAGAATGAGAAAATTGAAGAAAGTGCGTTTTCACATTAGAATGAGCATAAACTCTCACTAACGAGTGTGATTTTGTGATAATTAAAGACAACATAATGTTTTCTTCGCTAAAACTCTGTATTTATCGAATTTTAATTTCACTATCAACGTGTTGGCCAAAACAACAACTTTATTACAAAGATGTATTGGTAATGGTTAACTCTTTGCAATTCTTGAGTCTTTTGAAAAATAGAGAATGAGAAAATTGAAGAAAGTGCGTTTTCACATTAGAATGAGCATAAACTCTCACAAACGAGTGTAATTTTGTGATAATTAAAGACAAAATAATGTTTTCTTGGTAACTAATCACTAAATCTTCGTATTTATCGAATCTTAATTTCACTATCAACGTGTTGGAAAAAACAACAACTTTAGAACAAAGATGTATTGGTAATGGTTAACTCTTTGCAATTCTTGAGTCTTTTGAAAAATAGAGAATGAGAAAATTGAAGAAAGTGCGTTTTCACATTAGAATGAGCATAAACTCTCACTAACGAGTGTAATTTTGTGATAATTAAAGACAAAATAATGTTTTCTTGATAACTAATCACTAAATCTTCGTATTTGTCGAATCTAAATTTCGATATCAACGTGTTGGACAAAACAAGAACTTTAGAACAAAGAAGTATTGGTAATGGTTAACTCTTTACAACTCTTGAAACTTTTGAAAAGTAGAGAATGAGAGAAACGAAGAAAGTGCGTTTTCACATTAGAGTAAGCATAAACTCTCACTAACGAGTGTGATTTTGTGATAAGTAAAGACAACATAATGTTTTCTTCGCTAAATCTCTGTATTTATCGAATCTTAATTTCACTATCAACGTGTTGGCCAAAATAACAACTTTATTACAAAGATGTATTGGTAATGGTTAACTCTTTGCAATTCTTGAGTCTTTTGAAAAATAGAGAATGAGAAAATTGAAGAAAGTGCGTTTTCACATTAGAATGAGCATAAACTCTCACTAACGAGTGTGATTTTGTGATAATTAAAGACAACATAATGTTTTCTTCGCTAAATCTCTGTATTTATCGAATCTTAATTTCACTATCAACGTGTTGGCCAAAACAACAACTTTATTACAAAGATGTATTGGTAATGGTTAACTCTTTCCAATTCTTGAGTCTTTTGAAAAATAGAGAATGAGAAAATTGAAGAAAGTGCGTTTTCACATTAGAATGAGCATAAACTCTCACTAACGAGTGTGATTTTGTGATAATTAAAGACAACATAATGTTTTCTTCGCTAAATCTCTGTATTTATCGAATCTTAATTTCACTATCAACGTGTTGGCCAAAATAACAACTTTATTACAAAGATGTATTGGTAATGGTTAACTCTTTGCAATTCTTGAGTCTTTTGAAAAATAGAGAATGAGAAAATTGAAGAAAGTGCGTTTTCACATTAGAATGAGCATAAACTCTCACTAACGAGTGTGATTTTGTGATAATTAAAGACAACATAATGTTTTCTTCGCTAAAACTCTGTATTTATCGAATTTTAATTTCACTATCAACGTGTTGGCCAAAACAACAACTTTATTACAAAGATGTATTGGTAATGGTTAACTCTTTGCAATTCTTGAGTCTTTTGAAAAATAGAGAATGAGAAAATTGAAGAAAGTGCGTTTTCACATTAGAATGAGCATAAACTCTCACTAACGAGTGTGATTTTGTGATAATTAAAGACAACATAATGTTTTCTTCACTAAATCTCTGTATTTATCGAATCTTAATTTCACTATCAACGTGTTGGCTAAAACAACAACTTTATTACAAAGATGTATTGGTAATGGTTAACTCTTTGCAATTCTTGAGTCTTTTGAAAAATAGAGAATGAGAAAATTGAAGAAAGTGCGTTTTCACATTAGAATGAGCATAAACTCTCACAAACGAGTGTAATTTTGTGATAATTAAAGACAAAATAATGTTTTCTTGGTAACTAATCACTAAATCTTCGTATTTATCGAATCTTAATTTCACTATCAACGTGTTGGAAAAAACAACAACTTTAGAACAAAGATGTATTGGTAATGGTTAACTCTTTGCAATTCTTGAGTCTTTTGAAAAATAGAGAATGAGAAAATTGAAGAAAGTGCGTTTTCACATTAGAATGAGCATAAACTCTCACTAACGAGTGTAATTTTGTGATAATTAAAGACAAAATAATGTTTTCTTGATAACTAATCACTAAATCTTCGTATTTGTCGAATCTAAATTTCGATATCAACGTGTTGGACAAAACAAGAACTTTAGAACAAAGAAGTATTGGTAATGGTTAACTCTTTACAACTCTTGAAACTTTTGAAAAGTAGAGAATGAGAGAAACGAAGAAAGTGCGTTTTCACATTAGAGTAAGCATAAACTCTCACTAACGAGTGTGATTTTGTGATAAGTAAAGACAACATAATGTTTTCTTCGCTAAATCTCTGTATTTATCGAATCTTAATTTCACTATCAACGTGTTGGCCAAAATAACAACTTTATTACAAAGATGTATTGGTAATGGTTAACTCTTTGCAATTCTTGAGTCTTTTGAAAAATAGAGAATGAGAAAATTGAAGAAAGTGCGTTTTCACATTAGAATGAGCATAAACTCTCACTAACGAGTGTGATTTTGTGATAATTAAAGACAACATAATGTTTTCTTCGCTAAATCTCTGTATTTATCGAATCTTAATTTCACTATCAACGTGTTGGCCAAAACAACAACTTTATTACAAAGATGTATTGGTAATGGTTAACTCTTTCCAATTCTTGAGTCTTTTGAAAAATAGAGAATGAGAAAATTGAATAAAGTGCGTTTTCACATTAGAATGAGCATAAACTCTCACTAACGAGTGTGATTTTGTGATAATTAAAGACAACATAATGTTTTCTTCGCTAAATCTCTGTATTTATCGAATCTTAATTTCACTATCAACGTGTTGGCCAAAACAACAACTTTATTACAAAGATGTATTGGTAATGGTTAACTCTTTCCAATTCTTGAGTCTTTTGAAAAATAGAGAATGAGAAAATTGAAGAAAGTGCGTTTTCACATTAGAATGAGCATAAACTCTCACTAACGAGTGTGATTTTGTGATAATTAAAGACAACATAATGTTTTCTTCGCTAAATCTCTGTATTTATCGAATCTTAATTTCACTATCAACGTGTTGGCCAAAACAACAACTTTATTACAAAGATGTATTGGTAATGGTTAACTCTTTCCAATTCTTGAGTCTTTTGAAAAATAGAGAATGAGAAAATTGAAGAAAGTGCGTTTTCACATTAGAATGAGCATAAACTCTCACTAACGAGTGTGATTTTGTGATAATTAAAGACAACATAATGTTTTCTTCGCTAAATCTCTGTATTTATCGAATCTTAATTTCACTATCAACGTGTTGGCCAAAATAACAACTTTATTACAAAGATGTATTGGTAATGGTTAACTCTTTGCAATTCTTGAGTCTTTTGAAAAATAGAGAATGAGAAAATTGAAGAAAGTGCGTTTTCACATTAGAATGAGCATAAACTCTCACTAACGAGTGTGATTTTGTGATAATTAAAGACAACATAATGTTTTCTTCGCTAAAACTCTGTATTTATCGAATTTTAATTTCACTATCAACGTGTTGGCCAAAACAACAACTTTATTACAAAGATGTATTGGTAATGGTTAACTCTTTGCAATTCTTGAGTCTTTTGAAAAATAGAGAATGAGAAAATTGAAGAAAGTGCGTTTTCACATTAGAGTGAGCATAAACTCTCACTAACGAGTGTGATTTTGTGATAATTAAAGACAACATAATGTTTTCTTCGCTAAATCTCTGTATTTATCGAATCTTAATTTCACTATCAACGTGTTGGCCAAAACAACAACTTTATTACAAAGATGTATTGGTAATGGTTAACTCTTTGCAATTCTTGAGTCTTTTGAAAAATAGAGAATGAGAAAATTGAAGAAAGTGCGTTTTCACATTAGAATGAGCATAAACTCTCACTAACGAGTGTAATTTTGTGATAATTAAAGACAAAATAATGTTTTCTTGATAACTAATCACTAAATCTTCGTATTTGTCGAATCTAAATTTCGATATCAACGTGTTGGACAAAACAAGAACTTTAGAACAAAGAAGTATTGGTAATGGTTAACTCTTTACAACTCTTGAAACTTTTGAAAAGTAGAGAATGAGAGAAACGAAGAAAGTGCGTTTTCACATTAGAGTAAGCATAAACTCTCACTAACGAGTGTGATTTTGTGATAAGTAAAGACAACATAATGTTTTCTTCGCTAAATCTCTGTATTTATCGAATCTTAATTTCACTATCAACGTGTTGGCCAAAATAACAACTTTATTACAAAGATGTATTGGTAATGGTTAACTCTTTGCAATTCTTGAGTCTTTTGAAAAATAGAGAATGAGAAAATTGAAGAAAGTGCGTTTTCACATTAGAATGAGCATAAACTCTCACTAACGAGTGTGATTTTGTGATAATTAAAGACAACATAATGTTTTCTTCGCTAAATCTCTGTATTTATCGAATCTTAATTTCACTATCAACGTGTTGGCCAAAACAACAACTTTATTACAAAGATGTATTGGTAATGGTTAACTCTTTCCAATTCTTGAGTCTTTTGAAAAATAGAGAATGAGAAAATTGAATAAAGTGCGTTTTCACATTAGAATGAGCATAAACTCTCACTAACGAGTGTGATTTTGTGATAATTAAAGACAACATAATGTTTTCTTCGCTAAATCTCTGTATTTATCGAATCTTAATTTCACTATCAACGTGTTGGCCAAAACAACAACTTTATTACAAAGATGTATTGGTAATGGTTAACTCTTTCCAATTCTTGAGTCTTTTGAAAAATAGAGAATGAGAAAATTGAAGAAAGTGCGTTTTCACATTAGAATGAGCATAAACTCTCACTAACGAGTGTGATTTTGTGATAATTAAAGACAACATAATGTTTTCTTCGCTAAATCTCTGTATTTATCGAATCTTAATTTCACTATCAACGTGTTGGCCAAAACAACAACTTTATTACAAAGATGTATTGGTAATGGTTAACTCTTTCCAATTCTTGAGTCTTTTGAAAAATAGAGAATGAGAAAATTGAAGAAAGTGCGTTTTCACATTAGAATGAGCATAAACTCTCACTAACGAGTGTGATTTTGTGATAATTAAAGACAACATAATGTTTTCTTCGCTAAATCTCTGTATTTATCGAATCTTAATTTCACTATCAACGTGTTGGCCAAAATAACAACTTTATTACAAAGATGTATTGGTAATGGTTAACTCTTTGCAATTCTTGAGTCTTTTGAAAAATAGAGAATGAGAAAATTGAAGAAAGTGCGTTTTCACATTAGAATGAGCATAAACTCTCACTAACGAGTGTGATTTTGTGATAATTAAAGACAACATAATGTTTTCTTCGCTAAAACTCTGTATTTATCGAATTTTAATTTCACTATCAACGTGTTGGCCAAAACAACAACTTTATTACAAAGATGTATTGGTAATGGTTAACTCTTTGCAATTCTTGAGTCTTTTGAAAAATAGAGAATGAGAAAATTGAAGAAAGTGCGTTTTCACATTAGAATGAGCATAAACTCTCACTAACGAGTGTGATTTTGTGATAATTAAAGACAACATAATGTTTTCTTCACTAAATCTCTGTATTTATCGAATCTTAATTTCACTATCAACGTGTTGGCCAAAACAACAACTTTATTACAAAGATGTATTGGTAATGGTTAACTCTTTGCAATTCTTGAGTCTTTTGAAAAATAGAGAATGAGAAAATTGAAGAAAGTGCGTTTTCACATTAGAATGAGCATAAACTCTCACAAACGAGTGTAATTTTGTGATAATTAAAGACAAAATAATGTTTTCTTGGTAACTAATCACTAAATCTTCGTATTTATCGAATCTTAATTTCACTATCAACGTGTTGGAAAAAACAACAACTTTAGAACAAAGATGTATTGGTAATGGTTAACTCTTTGCAATTCTTGAGTCTTTTGAAAAATAGAGAATGAGAAAATTGAAGAAAGTGCGTTTTCACATTAGAATGAGCATAAACTCTCACTAACGAGTGTAATTTTGTGATAATTAAAGACAAAATAATGTTTTCTTGATAACTAATCACTAAATCTTCGTATTTGTCGAATCTAAATTTCGATATCAACGTGTTGGACAAAACAAGAACTTTAGAACAAAGAAGTATTGGTAATGGTTAACTCTTTACAACTCTTGAAACTTTTGAAAAGTAGAGAATGAGAGAAACGAAGAAAGTGCGTTTTCACATTAGAGTAAGCATAAACTCTCACTAACGAGTGTGATTTTGTGATAAGTAAAGACAACATAATGTTTTCTTCGCTAAATCTCTGTATTTATCGAATCTTAATTTCACTATCAACGTGTTGGCCAAAATAACAACTTTATTACAAAGATGTATTGGTAATGGTTAACTCTTTGCAATTCTTGAGTCTTTTGAAAAATAGAGAATGAGAAAATTGAAGAAAGTGCGTTTTCACATTAGAATGAGCATAAACTCTCACTAACGAGTGTGATTTTGTGATAATTAAAGACAACATAATGTTTTCTTCGCTAAATCTCTGTATTTATCGAATCTTAATTTCACTATCAACGTGTTGGCCAAAACAACAACTTTATTACAAAGATGTATTGGTAATGGTTAACTCTTTCCAATTCTTGAGTCTTTTGAAAAATAGAGAATGAGAAAATTGAAGAAAGTGCGTTTTCACATTAGAATGAGCATAAACTCTCACTAACGAGTGTGATTTTGTGATAATTAAAGACAACATAATGTTTTCTTCGCTAAATCTCTGTATTTATCGAATCTTAATTTCACTATCAACGTGTTGGCCAAAATAACAACTTTATTACAAAGATGTATTGGTAATGGTTAACTCTTTGCAATTCTTGAGTCTTTTGAAAAATAGAGAATGAGAAAATTGAAGAAAGTGCGTTTTCACATTAGAATGAGCATAAACTCTCACTAACGAGTGTGATTTTGTGATAATTAAAGACAACATAATGTTTTCTTCGCTAAAACTCTGTATTTATCGAATTTTAATTTCACTATCAACGTGTTGGCCAAAACAACAACTTTATTACAAAGATGTATTGGTAATGGTTAACTCTTTCCAATTCTTGAGTCTTTTGAAAAATAGAGAATGAGAAAATTGAAGAAAGTGCGTTTTCACATTAGAATGAGCATAAACTCTCACTAACGAGTGTGATTTTGTGATAATTAAAGACAACATAATGTTTTCTTCGCTAAATCTCTGTATTTATCGAATCTTAATTTCACTATCAACGTGTTGGCCAAAATAACAACTTTATTACAAAGATGTATTGGTAATGGTTAACTCTTTGCAATTCTTGAGTCTTTTGAAAAATAGAGAATGAGAAAATTGAAGAAAGTGCGTTTTCACATTAGAATGAGCATAAACTCTCACTAACGAGTGTGATTTTGTGATAATTAAAGACAACATAATGTTTTCTTCGCTAAAACTCTGTATTTATCGAATTTTAATTTCACTATCAACGTGTTGGCCAAAACAACAACTTTATTACAAAGATGTATTGGTAATGGTTAACTCTTTGCAATTCTTGAGTCTTTTGAAAAATAGAGAATGAGAAAATTGAAGAAAGTGCGTTTTCACATTAGAATGAGCATAAACTCTCACTAACGAGTGTGATTTTGTGATAATTAAAGACAACATAATGTTTTCTTCACTAAATCTCTGTATTTATCGAATCTTAATTTCACTATCAACGTGTTGGCCAAAACAACAACTTTATTACAAAGATGTATTGGTAATGGTTAACTCTTTGCAATTCTTGAGTCTTTTGAAAAATAGAGAATGAGAAAATTGAAGAAAGTGCGTTTTCACATTAGAATGAGCATAAACTCTCACAAACGAGTGTAATTTTGTGATAATTAAAGACAAAATAATGTTTTCTTGGTAACTAATCACTAAATCTTCGTATTTATCGAATCTTAATTTCACTATCAACGTGTTGGAAAAAACAACAACTTTAGAACAAAGATGTATTGGTAATGGTTAACTCTTTGCAATTCTTGAGTCTTTTGAAAAATAGAGAATGAGAAAATTGAAGAAAGTGCGTTTTCACATTAGAATGAGCATAAACTCTCACTAACGAGTGTAATTTTGTGATAATTAAAGACAAAATAATGTTTTCTTGATAACTAATCACTAAATCTTCGTATTTGTCGAATCTAAATTTCGATATCAACGTGTTGGACAAAACAAGAACTTTAGAACAAAGAAGTATTGGTAATGGTTAACTCTTTACAACTCTTGAAACTTTTGAAAAGTAGAGAATGAGAGAAACGAAGAAAGTGCGTTTTCACATTAGAGTAAGCATAAACTCTCACTAACGAGTGTGATTTTGTGATAAGTAAAGACAACATAATGTTTTCTTCGCTAAATCTCTGTATTTATCGAATCTTAATTTCACTATCAACGTGTTGGCCAAAATAACAACTTTATTACAAAGATGTATTGGT
The DNA here is from genome assembly GCA_963675135.1 of Galeopsis tetrahit. Classification (NCBI taxonomy): domain Eukaryota; kingdom Viridiplantae; phylum Streptophyta; class Magnoliopsida; order Lamiales; family Lamiaceae; genus Galeopsis; species Galeopsis tetrahit. Next base: position 44,115,766 of record OY776122.1, read on the forward strand.
AATGGTTAACTCTTTGCAATTCTTGAGTCTTTTGAAAAATAGAGAATGAGAAAATTGAAGAAAGTGCGTTTTCACATTAGAATGAGCATAAACTCTCACTAACGAGTGTGATTTTGTGATAATTAAAGACAACATAATGTTTTCTTCGCTAAATCTCTGTATTTATCGAATCTTAATTTCACTATCAACGTGTTGGCCAAAACAACAACTTTATTACAAAGATGTATTGGTAATGGTTAACTCTTTCCAATTCTTGAGTCTTTTGAAAAATAGAGAATGAGAAAATTGAAGAAAGTGCATTTTCACATTAGAATGAGCATAAACTCTCACTAACGAGTGTGATTTTGTGATAATTAAAGACAACATAATGTTTTCTTCGCTAAATCTCTGTATTTATCGAATCTTAATTTCACTATCAACGTGTTGGCCAAAATAACAACTTTATTACAAAGATGTATTGGTAATGGTTAACTCTTTGCAATTCTTGAGTCTTTTGAAAAATAGAGAATGAGAAAATTGAAGAAAGTGCGTTTTCACATTAGAATGAGCATAAACTCTCACTAACGAGTGTGATTTTGTGATAATTAAAGACAACATAATGTTTTCTTCGCTAAATCTCTGTATTTATCGAATCTTAATTTCACTATCAACGTGTTGGCCAAAACAACAACTTTATTACAAAGATGTATTGGTAATGGTTAACTCTTTGCAATTCTTGAGTCTTTTGAAAAATAGAGAATGAGAAAATTGAAGAAAGTGCGTTTTCACATTTAAATGAGCATAAACTCTCACTAACGAGTGTGATTTTGTGATAATTAAAGACAACATAATGTTTTCTTCGCTAAATCTCTGTATTTATCGAATCTTAATTTCACTATCAACGTGTTGGCCAAAACAACAACTTTATTACAAAGATGTATTGGTAATGGTTAACTCTTTCCAATTCTTGAGTCTTTTGAAAAATAGAGAATGAGAAAATTGAAGAAAGTGCGTTTTCACATTAGAATGAGCATAAACTCTCACTAACGAGTGTGATTTTGTGATAATTAAAGACAACATAATGTTTTCTTCGCTAAATCTCTGTATTTATCGAATCTTAATTTCACTATCAACGTGTTGGCCAAAATAACAACTTTATTACAAAGATGTATTGGTAATGGTTAACTCTTTGCAATTCTTGAGTCTTTTGAAAAATAGAGAATGAGAAAATTGAAGAAAGTGCGTTTTCACATTAGAATGAGCATAAACTCTCACTAACGAGTGTGATTTTGTGATAATTAAAGACAACATAATGTTTTCTTCGCTAAATCTCTGTATTTATCGAATCTTAATTTCACTATCAACGTGTTGGCCAAAACAACAACTTTATTACAAAGATGTATTGGTAATGGTTAACTCTTTCCAATTCTTGAGTCTTTTGAAAAATAGAGAATGAGAAAATTGAAGAAAGTGCATTTTCACATTAGAATGAGCATAAACTCTCACTAACGAGTGTGATTTTGTGATAATTAAAGACAACATAATGTTTTCTTCGCTAAATCTCTGTATTTATCGAATCTTAATTTCACTATCAACGTGTTGGCCAAAATAACAACTTTATTACAAAGATGTATTGGTAATGGTTAACTCTTTGCAATTCTTGAGTCTTTTGAAAAATAGAGAATGAGAAAATTGAAGAAAGTGCGTTTTCACATTAGAATGAGCATAAACTCTCACTAACGAGTGTGATTTTGTGATAATTAAAGACAACATAATGTTTTCTTCGCTAAATCTCTGTATTTATCGAATCTTAATTTCACTATCAACGTGTTGGCCAAAACAACAACTTTATTACAAAGATGTATTGGTAATGGTTAACTCTTTCCAATTCTTGAGTCTTTTGAAAAATAGAGAATGAGAAAATTGAAGAAAGTGCATTTTCACATTAGAATGAGCATAAACTCTCACTAACGAGTGTGATTTTGTGATAATTAAAGACAACATAATGTTTTCTTCGCGAAATCTCTGTATTTATCGAATCTTAATTTCACTATCAACGTGTTGGCCAAAATAACAACTTTATTACAAAGATGTATTGGTAATGGTTAACTCTTTGCAATTCTTGAGTCTTTTGAAAAATAGAGAATGAGAAAATTGAAGAAAGTGCGTTTTCACATTAGAATGAGCATAAACTCTCACTAACGAGTGTGATTTTGTGATAATTAAAGACAACATAATGTTTTCTTCGCTAAATCTCTGTATTTATCGAATCTTAATTTCACTATCAACGTGTTGGCCAAAATAACAACTTTATTACAAAGATGTATTGGTAATGGTTAACTCTTTGCAATTCTTGAGTCTTTTGAAAAATAGAGAATGAGAAAATTGAAGAAGGTGCGTTTTCACATTAGAATGAGCATAAACTCTCACTAACGAGTGTGATTTTGTGATAATTAAAGACAACATAATGTTTTCTTCGCTAAATCTCTGTATTTATCGAATCTTAATTTCACTATCAACGTGTTGGCCAAAACAACAACTTTATTACAAAGATGTATTGGTAATGGTTAACTCTTTGCAATTCCTGAGTCTTTTGAAAAATAGAGAATGAGAAAATTGAAGAAAGTGCGTTTTCACATTTGAATGAGCATAAACTCTCACTAA